>JALGAY010000005.1:3297500-13297500 GCA_029207805.1 Tribolium confusum
ATTTAAATGTTATAAAACTGAGGGGTTTTTAATAGAAAATACTTTGCTGAATCAAATAGTACTTGTTTTAATTTATACCATTAATAACAAGCTGCAGAATGTAGATTGAATTTGATTTTTAACAGGGAGTAACTATTGTTTTTATACTTTTATATTTTCTTTGATTTCTATATAAAAACATTATTTAAATGTTATAAAACTGAGGGGTTTTTAATAGAAAATACTTTGCTGAATCAAATAGTACTTGTTTTAATTTATACCATTAATAACAAGCTGCAGTATGTAGATTGAATTTGATTTTTAACAGGGAGTAACTATTGTTTTTATACTTTTATATTTTCTTCGATTTCTATATAAAAACATTATTTAAATGTTATAAAACTGAGGGGTTTTTAATAGAAAATACTTTGCTGAATCAAATAGTACTTGTTTTAATTTATACCATTAATAACAAGCTGGATATTGTAGATTGAATTTGATTTTTAACAGGGAGTAACTATTGTTTTTATACTTTTATATTTTCTTCGATTTCTATATAAAAACATTATTTAAATGTTATAAAACTGAGGGGTTTTTAATAGAAAATACTTTGCTAAATCAAATAGTACTTGTTTTAATTTATACCATTAATAACAAGCTGCAGAAAGTAGATTGAATTTGATTTTTAACAGGGAGTAACTATTGTTTTTATACTTTTATATTTTCTTCGACTTCTATATGAAAACATTATTTAAATGTTATAAAACTGAGGGGTTTTTAATAGAAAATACTTTGCTGAATCAAATAGTACTTGTTTTAATTTATACCATTAATAACAAGCTGCAGAACGTAGATTGAATTTGATTTTTAACAGGGAGTAACTATTGTTTTTATACTTTTATATTTTCTTCGATTTCTATATAAAAGCATTATTTAAATGTTATAAAACTGAGGGGTTTTTAATAGAAAATACTTTGCTGAATCAAATAGTACTTGTTTTAATTTATACCATTAATAACAAGCTGCAGAATGTAGATTGAATTTGATTTTTAACAGGGAGTAACTATTGTTTTTATACTTTTATATTTTCTTCTTTTTCTATATAAAAACATTATTTAAATGTTATAAAACTGAGGGGTTTTTAATAGAAAATACTTTGCTGAATCAAATAGTACTTGTTTTAATTTATACCATTAATAACAAGCTGCAGTATGTAGATTGAATTTGATTTTTAACAGGGAGTAACTATTGTTTTTATACTTTTATATTTTCTTCGATTTCTATATAAAAACATTATTTAAATGTTATAAAACTGAGGGGTTTTTAATAGAAAATACTTTGCTGAATCAAATAGTACTTGTTTTAATTTATACCATTAATAACAAGCTGCAGAATGTAGATTGAATTTGATTTTTAACAGGGAGTAACTATTGTTTTTATACTTTTATATTTTCTTCGATTTATATATAAAAACATTATTTAAATGTTATAAAACTGAGGGGTTTTTAATAGAAAATACTTTGCTGAATCAAATAGTACTTGTTTTAATTTATACCATTAATAACAAGCTGCAGTATGTAGATTGAATTTGATTTTTAACAGGGAGTAACTATTGTTTTTATACTTTTATATTTTCTTCGATTTCTATATAAAAACATTATTTAAATGTTATAAAACTGAGGGGTTTTTAATAGAAAATACTTTGCTGAATCAAATAGTACTTGTTTTAATTTATACCATTAATAACAAGCTGGATATTGTAGATTGAATTTGATTTTTAACAGGGAGTAACTATTGTTTTTATACTTTTATATTTTCTTCGATTTCTATATAAAAACATTATTTAAATGTTATAAAACTGAGGGGTTTTTAATAGAAAATACTTTGCTGAATCAAATAGTACTTGTTTTAATTTATACCATTAATAACAAGCTGCAGAATGTAGATTGAATTTGATTTTTAACAGGGAGTAACTATTGTTTTTATACTTTTATATTTTCTTCGATTTATATATAAAAACATTATTTAAATGTTATAAAACTGAGGGGTTTTTAATAGAAAATACTTTGCTGAATCAAATAGTACTTGTTTTAATTTATACCATTAATAACAAGCTGCAGTATGTAGATTGAATTTGATTTTTAACAGGGAGTAACTATTGTTTTTATACTTTTATATTTTCTTCGATTTCTATATAAAAACATTATTTAAATGTTATAAAACTGAGGGGTTTTTAATAGAAAATACTTTGCTGAATCAAATAGTACTTGTTTTAATTTATACCATTAATAACAAGCTGCAGAACGTAGATTGAATTTGATTTTTAACAGGGAGTAACTATTGTTTTTATACTTTTATATTTTCTTCGATTTCTATATAAAAACATTATTTAAATGTTATAAAACTAAAAGGTTTTTAATAGAAAATGCTTTGCTAAATCAAATAGTACTTGTTTTAATTTATACCATTAATAACAAGCTGCAGAACGTAGATTGAATTTGATTTTTAACAGGGAGTAACTATTGTTTTTATACTTTTATATTTTCTTCGATTTCTATATAAAAACATTATTTATGAATCTATTAATATTGAGGGTTATAATCTGATACGAATGGACCGGGACTTTGAAAATACCAACCAAAAGAAAGGTGGTGGACTTGTGGTATATATTAAAAAACATTTAAAATATAAAATTTTAGACAGCAACGTTAAAAGTAATGTGGAACAAATTTGGGTTGAAGTAGCTCTACCTAAAAACAAAAAATTGGGTATTGGATTAATCTATAAACCGCCGTCAACATCGTATCTTGAGCTTGGCCACATCGACTCTAACATTTCTATACTGTATCCTCAAGTCAATTACTTAGCTTTGTTTGGTGATTTTAATATTGATTTTAAGAAAACAGAATCAGTTGCATACAAATTTTTAATGCAGGTTTTAAACCCTTACGACTTGTCTCAAGTTGTCAAAGAACCTACTCGAGTCACCCCAACCAGTTCTACACTAATTGACCATATCTACATAAGCAATGAACTGATACCTGAAACAAAAACTGCTGTGGAAATGATGAGCCAAATTCTTAATAGTGGCAACAAACCAATAAGTGATCATAATCTGTTATGCTCTAAATTTTTATTAGACACCCCACCAGAACCGGGACCCATTAAAAAGTACAGAAGATGTTTGTCCCAAATAAATATTGATCAACTTCAGGAAGATGCTTCACACCTACCGATGCAAAGTATACTAAAATGCAACAATATTAATAAAAAAATTTGTTTATTTAATGCTTTCATCTTACAATTATTTGATGTACATGCTCCAAAAAAACTGATGACTACGTCAAGGAACCCTAGACCTGAATGGCTAACTTATAATATCACGAAAATGATTAAAGCTCGAAAAAAGGCTTATTTGGCATATAAGCGTAACAATACTCCAACAAAATGGCAATTTTATGTAGACATTCGTAATGAAGTGAAAAGAGCAGTCCAGCGTGAAAAAAACAGTTTCTCAACTTTTAAATTGAACACCTGCAAAGATGGTAAGAAGCTATGGAAGGGTCTAAGGTCGTTAGGATTAAAGCAAAAAGCGTCTGTAGAAATCCCATCTCATCTTTGTGAAGCCAATCTTATAAATGACTTTTTCGTAACCAGTGCAAAAATAGAGTCTTCAGATATAGAAGGTGAAGTTGCTAGCTACAGGATGGGCTCACTTCATCCAAAGGTTGTGAAACTCTTTGAATTCCGGTGTGTTAGTGAAAGTGAAGTGAAAAAAGCTTTAAGTGCAATACATTCTAAAGCAGTGGGATGTGATGACATATCAATTGACATGATTAATTTAATTTCCGAGGTATGTTTACCAGTGTTAACAAATATTGTAAATTATGCCATTAAGACGCAAACTTTTCCAAACATATGGAAAACTTGTCAAATAACTCCCTTGCCTAAAATTGTAGACCCTAAAAATTTTTCTGATTTAAGACCAATATGTATATTACCTGCTTTGTCAAAAGTTTTGGAGAAATTAATGTCATCTCAGATACGTGAATATTTAGATCAATATAAAATCTTACCACAGAGTCAAGCTGGCTTTCGAGCTCAAAACAGTACAGCTACAGCTTTAATTAACGTTACCGACTATATTCTAAACGCTTATGATAAAGGTATGATGACTCTTTTACTCCTATTAGATTTCTCCAAGGCTTTCGACACTATTAGTCATAAGTTGTTACTAGCTAAATTGCACTATGTTGGATTTTCTAGCAAATCATGTAAATTTATCGAAAGTTATTTATCCGAAAGATACCAGCAAGTTGTTATAAACGGGGAATCTGTTTTAAAATCCAATTTTAAAAAAGTAAATAATGGTGTACCGCAAGGTTCTATACTTGGACCGATTTTATTTATTTTGTATACTTGTGATATTGAAATGTTTTTAAATGATGTGGGAGTGCAATGCTATGCAGACGATACGCAGATATTCCGATCATTTACAGTAACCGATGCACCTAGGGTTATAGATCTAATAAACAATAATTTAAACAATTTAAACAAAAAATGCGAGAAACAATTATTAAAGTTGAATCCAACAAAAACTCAGGCAATGTTATTTGGTCCGAAGAAATCTTGTGAAATTGTTTATAATAATTGTAAACTAGCTGTAAACAATTGTGACATTACGTTAGTTTCGTCCGCTAAAAATTTAGGAATAATCATTGACAACGATCTGGACTTTTCTAGCCATGTTAATAAAATTTGCAAAACATGTTATGGTATATTGAAATCGATATATTTTTTAAAGAATACTCTTACTACAAAGTTAAAAATACAAATTTGTGATAGCTTAATTTTAAGCCATATTAACTATTGTCTTGTATTTTATGGATCTTTTATAACTAATGCTAATTTTTATAAATTACAAAAAATTCAAAATTCTTGTTTAAGATATTGTTATAATGTAAAACGTCAAGAGCATATAACACCTTATCTGCGTAAGTCTGGCTGGCTTAGCATCAAAAATAGATATAAGTTCTTTTTAAGTTGCTTAATTTTTAGTATTGTCAAAAATAAAACACCTGATAACTTATATAATAAAATTGTACTCCGAAAAGATATTCATGATCGCACAACTAGATACAACGAATTTTTGCACATTCCAAAGCATAGCACGGAATTATATAAGTCATCATTTTCCTATTTATGTCCTAGGATTTACAATGGCCTTGATAATGAATTTAAAAATGATAATTTTAAAACTTTTCAAAGGAAATTAAAAATAACTTTGTTAGAATAGTAATTAGAATTAGTATTATTAGAATATAATAATGGACTAAAATGAAAAACAGTTCGCAGAACTGATTTTTAGTCCTTTTGTAGCCTCTTTTTTATTTGCTTTTGTAATTTATTTATTTATTTTGTATCTATTTCTTTTGTATGATTTATGGCTGCAATAAACATTAATAATAATAATAATAATAATTTAAATGTTATAAAACTGAGGGGTTTTTAATAGAAAATACTTTGCTGAATCAAATAGTACTTGTTTTAATTTATACCATTAATAACAAGCTGCAGTATGTAGATTGAATTTGATTTTTAACAGGGAGTAACTATTGTTTTTATACTTTTATATTTTCTTTGATTTCTATATGAAAACATTATTTAAATGTTATAAAACTAAAAGGTTTTTAATAGAAAATGCTTTGCTAAATCAAATAGTACTTGTTTTAATTTATACCATTAATAACAAGCTGGATATTGTAGATTGAATTTGATTTTTAACAGGGAGTAACTATTGTTTTTATACTTTTATATTTTCTTCGATTTCTATATAAAAACATTATTTAAATGTTATAAAACTGAGGGGTTTTTAATAGAAAATACTTTGCTGAATCAAATAGTACTTGTTTTAATTTATACTATTAATAACAAGCTGCGGAATGTAGATTGAATTTGATTTTTAACAGGGAGTAACTATTGTTTTTATACTTTTATATTTTCTTCGATTTCTATATAAAAACATTATTTAAATGTTATAAAACTGAGGGGTTTTTAATAGAAAATACTTTGCTGAATCAAATAGTACTTGTTTTAATTTATACCATTAATAACAAGCTGCAGAAAGTAGATTGAATTTGATTTTTAACAGGGAGTAACTATTGTTTTTATACTTTTATATTTTCTTCGACTTCTATATGAAAACATTATTTAAATGTTATAAAACTGAGGGGTTTTTAATAGAAAATACTTTGCTGAATCAAATAGTACTTGTTTTAATTTATACCATTAATAACAAGCTGCAGAATGTAGATTGAATTTGATTTTTAACAGGGAGTAACTATTGTTTTTATACTTTTATATTTTCTTCAATTTTTATATAAAAACATTATTTAAATGTTATAAAACTGAGGGGTTTTTAATAGAAAATACTTTGCTGAATCAAATAGTACTTGTTTTAATTTATACCATTAATAACAAGCTGCAGTATGTAGATTGAATTTAATTTTTAACAGGGAGTAACTATTGTTTTTATACTTTTATATTTTCTTCAATTTCTACATAAAAACATAATTTAAATGTTATAAAACTGAGAGGTTTTTAATAAAAAATACTTTGCTGAATTAAATAGTGCTTGTTTTATTTTTCTACCATTAATAACAAGCTGGATATTGTAGATTGAATTTGATTTTTAACAGAGAGTAACAATTGTTTTTATACTTTTATATTTTCTTTGATTTCTATATGAAAACATTATTTAAATGTTATAAAACTGAGAGGTTTTTAATAGAAAATACTTTGCTAAATCAAATAGTACTTGTTTTAATTTATACCATTAATAACAAGCTGCAGAATGTAGATTGAATTTAATTTTTAACAGGGAGTAACTATTGTTTTTATACTTTTATATTTTCTTCGATTTCTATATAAAAACATTATTTAAATGTTATAAAACTGAGGAGGTTTTTAATAGAAAATACTTTGCTTAATCAAATAGTACTTGTTTTAATTTATACCATTAATAACAAGCTGCAGAACGTAGATTGAATTTGATTTTTAACAGGGAGTAACTATTGTTTTTATACTTTTATATTTTCTTCGATTTCTATATAAAAACATTATTTAAATGTTATAAAACTGAGGAGTTTTTAATAGAAAATACTTTGCTGAATCAAATAGTACTTGTTTTAATTTATACCATTAATAACAAGCTGCAGAACGTAGATTGAATTTGATTTTTAACAGGGAGTAACTATTGTTTTTATACTTTTATATTTTCTTCGATTTCTATATAAAAACATTATTTAAATGTTATAAAACTAAAAGGTTTTTAATAGAAAATGCTTTGCTAAATCAAATAGTACTTGTTTTAATTTATACCATTAATAACAAGCTGGATATTGTAGATTGAATTTGATTTTTAACAGAGAGTAACAATTGTTTTTATACTTTTATATTTTCTTTGATTTCTATATAAAAACATTATTTAAATGTTATAAAACTGAGAGGTTTTTAATAGAAAATACTTTGCTAAATCAAATAGTGCTTGTTTTAATTTATACCATTAATAACAAGCTGCAGAATGTAGATTGAATTTGATTTTTAACAGGGAGTAACTATTGTTTTTATACTTTTATATTTTCTTCGATTCCTATATAAAAACATTATTTAAATGTTATAAAACTGAGAGGTTTTTAATAGAAAATACTTTGCTGAATTAAATAGTGCTTGTTTTAATTTATACCATTAATAACAAGCTGCAGAACGTAGATTGAATTTGATTTTTAACAGGGAGTAACTATTGTTTTTATACTTTTATATTTTCTTCGATTTCTATATAAAAACATTATTTAAATGTTATAAAACTGAGGGCTTTTTAATAGAAAATACTTTGCTAAATCAAATAGTACTTGTTTTAATTTATACCATTAATAACAAGCTGCAGAACGTAGATTGAATTTGATTTTTAACAGGGAGTAACTATTGTTTTTATACTTTTATATTTTCTTCGATTTCTATATAAAAACATTATTTAAATGTTATAAAACTGAGGGGTTTTTAATAGAAAATACTTTGCTGAATCAAATAGTACTTGTTTTAATTTATACCATTAATAACAAGCTGCAGAACGTAGATTGAATTTGATTTTTAACAGGGAGTAACTATTGTTTTTATACTTTTATATTTTCTTCGATTTCTATATAAAAACATTATTTAAATGTTATAAAACTGAGGGGTTTTTAATAGAAAATACTTTGCTGAATCAAGTAGTACTTGTTTTAATTTATACCATTAATAACAAGCTGCAGAATGTAGATTGAATTTGATTTTTAACAGGGAGTAACTATTGTTTTTATACTTTTATATTTTCTTCGACTTCTATATAAAAACATTACTTAAATGTTATAAAACTGAGGGGTTTTTAATAGAAAATACTTTGCTGAATCAAATAGTATTTGTTTTAATTTATACCATTAATAACAAGCTGCAGAACGTAGATTGAATTTGATTTTTAACAGGGAGTAACTATTGTTTTTATACTTTTATATTTTCTTCGATTTCTATATAAAAACATTATTTAAATGTTATAAAACTGAGGGGTTTTTAATAGAAAATACTTTGCTGAATCAAGTAGTACTTGTTTTAATTTATACCATTAATAACAAGCTGCAGAATGTAGATTGAATTTGATTTTTAACAGGGAGTAACTATTGTTTTTATACTTTTATATTTTCTTCGATTTCAATATAAAAACATTATTTAAATGTTATAAAACTGAGAGGTTTTTAATAGAAAATACTTTGCTGAATTAAATAGTGCTTGTTTTATTTTTCTACCATTAATAGCAAGCTGGATATTGTAGATTGAATTTGATTTTTAACAGAGAGTAACAATTGTTTTTATACTTTTATATTTTCTTCGACTTCTATATAAAAACATTATTTAAATGTTATAAAACTGAGGGGTTTTTAATAGAAAATACTTTGCTGAATCAAACAGTACTTGTTTTAATTTATACCATTAATAACAAGCTGCAGAATGTAGATTGAATTTGATTTTTAACAGGGAGTAACTATTGTTTTTATACTTTTATATTTTTTTCGATTTCTATATAAAAACATTATTTAAATGTTATAAAACTGAGGAGTTTTTAATAGAAAATACTTTGCTGAATCAAATAGTACTTGTTTTAATTTATACCATTAATAACAAGCTGCAGAACGTAGATTGAATTTGATTTTTAACAGGGAGTAACTATTGTTTTTATACTTTTATATTTTCTTCGATTTCTATATAAAAACATTATTTAAATGTTATAAAACTAAAAGGTTTTTAATAGAAAATGCTTTGCTAAATCAAATAGTACTTGTTTTAATTTATACCATTAATAACAAGCTGGATATTGTAGATTGAATTTGATTTTTAACAGAGAGTAACAATTGTTTTTATACTTTTATATTTTCTTCAATTTCTATATAAAAACATAATTTAAATGTTATAAAACTGAGAGGTTTTTAATAAAAAATACTTTGCTGAATTAAATAGTGCTTGTTTTATTTTTCTACCATTAATAACAAGCTGGATATTGTAGAATGAATTTGATTTTTAACAGAGAGTAACAATTGTTTTTATACTTTTATATTTTCTTTGATTTCTATATGAAAACATTATTTAAATGTTATAAAACTGAGAGGTTTTTAATAGAAAATACTTTGCTAAATCAAATAGTACTTGTTTTAATTTATACCATTAATAACAAGCTGCAGAATGTAGATTGAATTTAATTTTTAACAGGGAGTAACTATTGTTTTTATACTTTTATATTTTCTTCGATTTCTATATAAAAACATTATTTAAATGTTATAAAACTGAGGAGGTTTTTAATAGAAAATACTTTGCTTAATCAAATAGTACTTGTTTTAATTTATACCATTAATAACAAGCTGCAGAACGTAGATTGAATTTGATTTTTAACAGGGAGTAACTATTGTTTTTATACTTTTATATTTTCTTCGATTTCTATATAAAAACATTATTTAAATGTTATAAAACTGAGGAGTTTTTAATAGAAAATACTTTGCTGAATCAAATAGTACTTGTTTTAATTTATACCATTAATAACAAGCTGCAGAACGTAGATTGAATTTGATTTTTAACAGGGAGTAACTATTGTTTTTATACTTTTATATTTTCTTCGATTTCTATATAAAAACATTATTTAAATGTTATAAAACTAAAAGGTTTTTAATAGAAAATGCTTTGCTAAATCAAATAGTACTTGTTTTAATTTATACCATTAATAACAAGCTGGATATTGTAGATTGAATTTGATTTTTAACAGAGAGTAACAATTGTTTTTATACTTTTATATTTTCTTTGATTTCTATATGAAAACATTATTTAAATGTTATAAAACTGAGAGGTTTTTAATAGAAAATACTTTGCTAAATCAAATAGTGCTTGTTTTAATTTATACCATTAATAACAAGCTGCAGAATGTAGATTGAATTTGATTTTTAACAGGGAGTAACTATTGTTTTTATACTTTTATATTTTCTTCGATTCCTATATAAAAACATTATTTAAATGTTATAAAACTGAGAGGTTTTTAATAGAAAATACTTTGCTGAATTAAATAGTGCTTGTTTTAATTTATACCATTAATAACAAGCTGCAGAACGTAGATTGAATTTGATTTTTAACAGGGAGTAACTATTGTTTTTATACTTTTATATTTTCTTCGATTTCTATATAAAAACATTATTTAAATGTTATAAAACTGAGGGCTTTTTAATAGAAAATACTTTGCTAAATCAAATAGTACTTGTTTTAATTTATACCATTAATAACAAGCTGCAGAACGTAGATTGAATTTGATTTTTAACAGGGAGTAACTATTGTTTTTATACTTTTATATTTTCTTCGATTTCTATATAAAAACATTATTTAAATGTTATAAAACTGAGGGGTTTTTAATAGAAAATACTTTGCTGAATCAAATAGTACTTGTTTTAATTTATACCATTAATAACAAGCTGCAGAACGTAGATTGAATTTGATTTTTAACAGGGAGTAACTATTGTTTTTATACTTTTATATTTTCTTCGATTTCTATATAAAAACATTATTTAAATGTTATAAAACTGAGGGGTTTTTAATAGAAAATACTTTGCTGAATCAAATAGTACTTGTTTTAATTTATACCATTAATAACAAGCTGCAGAATGTAGATTGAATTTGATTTTTAACAGGGAGTAACTATTGTTTTTATACTTTTATATTTTCTTCGACTTCTATATAAAAACATTACTTAAATGTTATAAAACTGAGGGGTTTTTAATAGAAAATACTTTGCTGAATCAAATAGTATTTGTTTTAATTTATACCATTAATAACAAGCTGCAGAACGTAGATTGAATTTGATTTTTAACAGGGAGTAACTATTGCTTTTATACTTTTATATTTTCTTCGATTTCTATATAAAAACATTATTTAAATGTTATAAAACTGAGGGGTTTTTAATAGAAAATACTTTGCTGAATCAAGTAGTACTTGTTTTAATTTATACCATTAATAACAAGCTGCAGAATGTAGATTGAATTTGATTTTTAACAGGGAGTAACTATTGTTTTTATACTTTTATATTTTCTTCGATTTCAATATAAAAACATTATTTAAATGTTATAAAACTGAGAGGTTTTTAATAGAAAATACTTTGCTGAATTAAATAGTGCTTGTTTTATTTTTCTACCATTAATAGCAAGCTGGATATTGTAGATTGAATTTGATTTTTAACAGAGAGTAACAATTGTTTTTATACTTTTATATTTTCTTCGACTTCTATATAAAAACATTATTTAAATGTTATAAAACTGAGGGGTTTTTAATAGAAAATACTTTGCTGAATCAAACAGTACTTGTTTTAATTTATACCATTAATAACAAGCTGCAGAATGTAGATTGAATTTGATTTTTAACAGGGAGTAACTATTGTTTTTATACTTTTATATTTTTTTCGATTTCTATATAAAAACATTATTTAAATGTTATAAAATTGAGGGGTTTTTAATAGAAAATACTTTGCTGAATCAAGTAGTACTTGTTTTAATTTATACCATTAATAACAAGCTGCAGAATGTAGATTGAATTTGTAATAGAAAATACTTTGCTGAATTAAATAGTGCTTGTTTTATTTTTCTACCATTAATAACAAGCTGGATATTGTAGATTGAATTTGATTTTTAACAGAGAGTAACAATTGTTTTTATACTTTTATATTTTCTTTGATTTCTATATGAAAACATTATTTAAATGTTATAAAACTGAGAGGTTTTTAATAGAAAATACTTTGCTAAATCAAATAGTACTTGTTTTAAATTATACCATTAATAACAAGCTGCAGAATGTAGATTGAATTTGATTTTTAACAGGGAGTAACTATTGTTTTTATACTTTTATATTTTTTTCGATTTCTATATAAAAACATTATTTAAATGTTATAAAATTGAGGGGTTTTTAATAGAAAATACTTTGCTAAATCAAACAGTACTTGTTTTAATTTATACCATTAATAACAAGCTGCAGAATGTAGATTGAATTTGATTTTTAACAAGGAGTAACTATTGTTTTTATACTTTTATATTTTCTTCAATTTCTATATAAAAACATTATTTAAATGTTATAAAACTGAGAGGTTTTTAATAGAAAATACTTTGCTGAATTAAATAGTGCTTGTTTTATTTTTCTACCATTAATAACAAGCTGGATATTGTAGATTGAATTTGATTTTTAACAGAGAGTAACAATTGTTTTTATACTTTTATATTTTCTTTGATTTCTATATGAAAACATTATTTAAATGTTATAAAACTGAGAGGTTTTTAATAGAAAATACTTTGCTAAATCAAATAGTACTTGTTTAAATTTATACCATTAATAACAAGCTGCAGAATGTAGATTGAATTTGTAATAGAAAATACTTTGCTGAATTAAATAGTGCTTGTTTTATTTTTCTACCATTAATAACAAGCTGGATATTGTAGATTGAATTTGATTTTTAACAGAGAGTAACAATTGTTTTTATACTTTTATATTTTCTTTGATTTCTATATGAAAACATTATTTAAATGTTATAAAACTGAGAGGTTTTTAATAGAAAATACTTTGCTAAATCAAATAGTACTTGTTTTAAATTATACCATTAATAACAAGCTGCAGAATGTAGATTGAATTTGATTTTTAACAGGGAGTAACTATTGTTTTTATACTTTTATATTTTCTTCGATTTCTATATAAAAACATTATTTAAATGTTATAAAACTGAGAAGTTTTTAATAGAAAATACTTTGCTGAATCAAATAGTACTTGTTTTAATTTATACCATTAGTAACAAGCTGCAGAACGTAAATTGAATTTGATTTTTAACAGGGAGTAACTATTGTTTTTATACTTTTATATTTTCTTCGATTTCTATATAAAAACATTATTTAAATGTTATAAAACTGAGGGGATTTTAATAGAAAATACTTTGCTGAATCAAATAGTACTTGTTTTAATTTATACCATTAATAACAAGCTGCAGAACGTAGATTGAATTTGATTTTTAACAGGGAGTAACTATTGTTTTTATACTTTTATATTTTCTTCGATTTCTATATAAAAACATTATTTGAATGTTATAAAACTGAAAGGTTTTTAATAGAAAATGCTTTGCTGAATTAAATAGTGCTTGTTTTATTTTTCTACCATTAAGAACAAGCTGGATATTGTAGATTGAATTTGATTTTTAACAGAGAGTAACAATTGTTTTTATACTTTTATATTTTCTTTGATTTCTATATGAAAACATTATTTAAATGTTATAAAACTGAGAGGTTTTTAATAGAAAATACTTTGCTAAATCAAATAGTACCTGTTTTAATTTATACCATTAATAACAAGCTGCAGAATGTAGATTGAATTTGATTTTTAACAGGGAGTAACTATTGTTTTTATACTTTTATATTTTCTTCGATTTCTATATAAAAACATTATTTAAATGTTATAAAACTGAGGGGTTTTTAATAGAAAATACTTTGCTGAATCAAATAGTACTTGTTTTAATTTATACCATTAATAACAAGCTGCAGAACGTAGATTGAATTTGATTTTTAACAGGGGTAACTATTGTTTTTATACTTTTATATTTTCTTCGATTTCTATATAAAAACATTATTTAAATGTTATAAAACTGAGGGGTTTTTAATAGAAAATACTTTGCTGAATCAAATAGTACTTGTTTTAATTTATACCATTCAATCTACAAGCTGGATATTGTAGATTGAATTTGATTTTTAACAGAGAGTAACAATTGTTTTTATACTTTTATATTTTCTTTGATTTCTATATGAAAACATTATTTAAATGTTATAAAACTGAGAGGTTTTTAATAGAAAATACTTTGGTGAATTAAATAGTGCTTGTTTTATTTTTCTACCATTAATAACAAGCTGCAGAAAGTAGATTGAATTTGATTTTTAACAGGGAGTAACTATTGTTTTTATACTTTTATATTTTCTTTGATTTCTATAATAAAACATTATTTAAATGTTATAAAACTGAGGGGTTTTTAATAGAAAATACTTTGCTGAATCAAATAGTACTTGTTTTAATTTATACCATTCAATCTACAAGCTGGATATTGTAGATTGAATTTGATTTTTAACAGAGAGTAACAATTGTTTTTATACTTTTATATTTTCTTTGATTTCTATATGAAAACATTATTTAAATGTTATAAAACTGAGAGGTTTTTAATAGAAAATACTTTGCTGAATTAAATAGTGCTTGTTTTATTTTTCTACCATTAATAACAAGCTGCAGAAAGTAGATTGAATTTGATTTTTAACAGGGAGTAACTATTGTTTTTATACTTTTATATTTTCTTCGATTTCTATATAAAAACATTATTTAAATGTTATAAAACTAAAAGGTTTTTAATAGAAAATGCTTTGCTAAATCAAATAGTACTTGTTTTAATTTATACCATTAATAACAAGCTGGATATTGTAGATTGAATTTGATTTTTAACAGAGAGTAACAATTGTTTTTATACTTTTATATTTTCTTTGATTTCTATATGAAAACATTATTTAAATGTTATAAAACTGAGAGGTTTTTAATAGAAAATACTTTGCTAAATCAAATAGTGCTTGTTTTAATTTATACCATTAATAACAAGCTGCAGAATGTAGATTGAATTTGATTTTTAACAGGGAGTAACTATTGTTTTTATACTTTTATATTTTCTTCGATTTCTATATAAAAACATTATTTAAATGTTATAAAACTAAAAGGTTTTTAATAGAAAATGCTTTGCTAAATCAAATAGTACTTGTTTTAATTTATACCATTAATAACAAGCTGGATATTGTAGATTGAATTTGATTTTTAACAGAGAGTAACAATTGTTTTTATACTTTTATATTTTCTTTGATTTCTATATGAAAACATTATTTAAATGTTATAAAACTGAGAGGTTTTTAATAGAAAATACTTTGCTAAATCAAATAGTGCTTGTTTTAATTTATACCATTAATAACAAGCTGCAGAATGTAGATTGAATTTGATTTTTAACAGGGAGTAACTATTGTTTTTATACTTTTATATTTTCTTCGATTCCTATATAAAAACATTATTTAAATGTTATAAAACTGAGAGGTTTTTAATAGAAAATACTTTGCTGAATTAAATAGTGCTTGTTTTAATTTATACCATTAATAACAAGCTGCAGAACGTAGATTGAATTTGATTTTTAACAGGGAGTAACTATTGTTTTTATACTTTTATATTTTCTTCGATTTCTATATAAAAACATTATTTAAATGTTATAAAACTGAGGGCTTTTTAATAGAAAATACTTTGCTAAATCAAATAGTACTTGTTTTAATTTATACCATTAATAACAAGCTGCAGAACGTAGATTGAATTTGATTTTTAACAGGGAGTAACTATTGTTTTTATACTTTTATATTTTCTTCGATTTCTATATAAAAACATTATTTAAATGTTATAAAACTGAGGGGTTTTTAATAGAAAATACTTTGCTGAATCAAATAGTACTTGTTTTAATTTATACCATTAATAACAAGCTGCAGAACGTAGATTGAATTTGATTTTTAACAGGGAGTAACTATTGTTTTTATACTTTTATATTTTCTTCGACTTCTATATAAAAACATTACTTAAATGTTATAAAACTGAGGGGTTTTTAATAGAAAATACTTTGCTGAATCAAATAGTATTTGTTTTAATTTATACCATTAATAACAAGCTGCAGAACGTAGATTGAATTTGATTTTTAACAGGGAGTAACTATTGCTTTTATACTTTTATATTTTCTTCGATTTCTATATAAAAACATTATTTAAATGTTATAAAACTGAGGGGTTTTTAATAGAAAATACTTTGCTGAATCAAGTAGTACTTGTTTTAATTTATACCATTAATAACAAGCTGCAGAATGTAGATTGAATTTGATTTTTAACAGGGAGTAACTATTGTTTTTATACTTTTATATTTTCTTCGATTTCAATATAAAAACATTATTTAAATGTTATAAAACTGAGAGGTTTTTAATAGAAAATACTTTGCTGAATTAAATAGTGCTTGTTTTATTTTTCTACCATTAATAGCAAGCTGGATATTGTAGATTGAATTTGATTTTTAACAGAGAGTAACAATTGTTTTTATACTTTTATATTTTCTTCGACTTCTATATAAAAACATTATTTAAATGTTATAAAACTGAGGGGTTTTTAATAGAAAATACTTTGCTGAATCAAACAGTACTTGTTTTAATTTATACCATTAATAACAAGCTGCAGAATGTAGATTGAATTTGATTTTTAACAGGGAGTAACTATTGTTTTTATACTTTTATATTTTTTTCGATTTCTATATAAAAACATTATTTAAATGTTATAAAATTGAGGGGTTTTTAATAGAAAATACTTTGCTGAATCAAGTAGTACTTGTTTTAATTTATACCATTAATAACAAGCTGCAGAATGTAGATTGAATTTGTAATAGAAAATACTTTGCTGAATTAAATAGTGCTTGTTTTATTTTTCTACCATTAATAACAAGCTGGATATTGTAGATTGAATTTGATTTTTAACAGAGAGTAACAATTGTTTTTATACTTTTATATTTTCTTTGATTTCTATATGAAAACATTATTTAAATGTTATAAAACTGAGAGGTTTTTAATAGAAAATACTTTGCTAAATCAAATAGTACTTGTTTTAAATTATACCATTAATAACAAGCTGCAGAATGTAGATTGAATTTGATTTTTAACAGGGAGTAACTATTGTTTTTATACTTTTATATTTTTTTCGATTTCTATATAAAAACATTATTTAAATGTTATAAAATTGAGGGGTTTTTAATAGAAAATACTTTGCTAAATCAAACAGTACTTGTTTTAATTTATACCATTAATAACAAGCTGCAGAATGTAGATTGAATTTGATTTTTAACAAGGAGTAACTATTGTTTTTATACTTTTATATTTTCTTCAATTTCTATATAAAAACATTATTTAAATGTTATAAAACTGAGAGGTTTTTAATAGAAAATACTTTGCTGAATTAAATAGTGCTTGTTTTATTTTTCTACCATTAATAACAAGCTGGATATTGTAGATTGAATTTGATTTTTAACAGAGAGTAACAATTGTTTTTATACTTTTATATTTTCTTTGATTTCTATATGAAAACATTATTTAAATGTTATAAAACTGAGAGGTTTTTAATAGAAAATACTTTGCTAAATCAAATAGTACTTGTTTTAATTTATACCATTAATAACAAGCTGCAGAATGTAGATTGAATTTGTAATAGAAAATACTTTGCTGAATTAAATAGTGCTTGTTTTATTTTTCTACCATTAATAACAAGCTGGATATTGTAGATTGAATTTGATTTTTAACAGAGAGTAACAATTGTTTTTATACTTTTATATTTTCTTTGATTTCTATATGAAAACATTATTTAAATGTTATAAAACTGAGAGGTTTTTAATAGAAAATATTTTGCTAAATCAAATAGTACCTGTTTTAAATTATACCATTAATAACAAGCTGCAGAATGTAGATTGAATTTGATTTTTAACAGGGAGTAACTATTGTTTTTATACTTTTATATTTTCTTCGATTTCTATATAAAAACATTATTTAAATGTTATAAAACTGAGAAGTTTTTAATAGAAAATACTTTGCTGAATCAAATAGTACTTGTTTTAATTTATACCATTAGTAACAAGCTGCAGAACGTAAATTGAATTTGATTTTTAACAGGGAGTAACTATTGTTTTTATACTTTTATATTTTCTTCGATTTCTATATAAAAACATTATTTAAATGTTATAAAACTGAGGGGATTTTAATAGAAAATACTTTGCTGAATCAAATAGTACTTGTTTTAATTTATACCATTAATAACAAGCTGCAGAACGTAGATTGAATTTGATTTTTAACAGGGAGTAACTATTGTTTTTATACTTTTATATTTTCTTCGATTTCTATATAAAAACATTATTTGAATGTTATAAAACTGAAAGGTTTTTAATAGAAAATGCTTTGCTGAATTAAATAGTGCTTGTTTTATTTTTCTACCATTAAGAACAAGCTGGATATTGTAGATTGAATTTGATTTTTAACAGAGAGTAACAATTGTTTTTATACTTTTATATTTTCTTTGATTTCTATATGAAAACATTATTTAAATGTTATAAAACTGAGAGGTTTTTAATAGAAAATACTTTGCTAAATCAAATAGTACCTGTTTTAATTTATACCATTAATAACAAGCTGCAGAATGTAGATTGAATTTGATTTTTAACAGGGAGTAACTATTGTTTTTATACTTTTATATTTTCTTCGATTTCTATATAAAAACATTATTTAAATGTTATAAAACTGAGGGGTTTTTAATAGAAAATACTTTGCTGAATCAAATAGTACTTGTTTTAATTTATACCATTAATAACAAGCTGCAGAACGTAGATTGAATTTGATTTTTAACAGGGGTAACTATTGTTTTTATACTTTTATATTTTCTTCGATTTCTATATAAAAACATTATTTAAATGTTATAAAACTGAGGGGTTTTTAATAGAAAATACTTTGCTGAATCAAATAGTACTTGTTTTAATTTATACCATTCAATCTACAAGCTGGATATTGTAGATTGAATTTGATTTTTAACAGAGAGTAACAATTGTTTTTATACTTTTATATTTTCTTTGATTTCTATATGAAAACATTATTTAAATGTTATAAAACTGAGAGGTTTTTAATAGAAAATACTTTGGTGAATTAAATAGTGCTTGTTTTATTTTTCTACCATTAATAACAAGCTGCAGAAAGTAGATTGAATTTGATTTTTAACAGGGAGTAACTATTGTTTTTATACTTTTATATTTTCTTTGATTTCTATAATAAAACATTATTTAAATGTTATAAAACTGAGGGGTTTTTAATAGAAAATACTTTGCTGAATCAAATAGTACTTGTTTTAATTTATACCATTCAATCTACAAGCTGGATATTGTAGATTGAATTTGATTTTTAACAGAGAGTAACAATTGTTTTTATACTTTTATATTTTCTTTGATTTCTATATGAAAACATTATTTAAATGTTATAAAACTGAGAGGTTTTTAATAGAAAATACTTTGCTGAATTAAATAGTGCTTGTTTTATTTTTCTACCATTAATAACAAGCTGCAGAAAGTAGATTGAATTTGATTTTTAACAGGGAGTAACTATTGTTTTTATACTTTTATATTTTCTTCGATTTCTATATAAAAACATTATTTAAATGTTATAAAACTAAAAGGTTTTTAATAGAAAATGCTTTGCTAAATCAAATAGTACTTGTTTTAATTTATACCATTAATAACAAGCTGGATATTGTAGATTGAATTTGATTTTTAACAGAGAGTAACAATTGTTTTTATACTTTTATATTTTCTTTGATTTCTATATGAAAACATTATTTAAATGTTATAAAACTGAGAGGTTTTTAATAGAAAATACTTTGCTAAATCAAATAGTGCTTGTTTTAATTTATACCATTAATAACAAGCTGCAGAATGTAGATTGAATTTGATTTTTAACAGGGAGTAACTATTGTTTTTATACTTTTATATTTTCTTCGATTTCTATATAAAAACATTATTTAAATGTTATAAAACTGAGGGGTTTTTAATAGAAAATACTTTGCTGAATCAAATAGTACTTGTTTTAATTTATACCATTCAATCTACAAGCTGGATATTGTAGATTGAATTTGATTTTTAACAGAGAGTAACAATTGTTTTTATACTTTTATATTTTCTTTGATTTCTATATGAAAACATTATTTAAATGTTATAAAACTGAGAGGTTTTTAATAGAAAATACTTTGCTAAATCAAATAGTACTTGTTTTAATTTATACCATTAATAACAAGCTGCAGAATGTAGATTGAATTTGATTTTTAACAGGGAGTAACTATTGTTTTTATACTTTTATATTTTCTTCGATTTCTATATAAAAACATTATTTAAATGTTATAAAACTGAGGAGTTTTTAATAGAAAATACTTTGCTGAATCAAATAGTACTTGTTTTAATTTATACCATTAATAACAAGCTGCAGAACGTAGATTGAATTTGATTTTTAACAAAGAGTAACTATTGTTTTTATACTTTTATATTTTCTTCGATTTCTATATAAAAACATTATTTAAATGTTATAAAACTGAGGGGTTTTTAATAGAAAATACTTTGCTGAATCAAATAGTACTTGTTTTAATTTATACCATTAATAACAAGCTGCAGAATGTAGATTGAATTTGATTTTTAACAGGGAGTAACTATTGTTTTTATACTTTTATATTTTCTTCGATTTATATAAAAACATTATTTAAATGTTATAAAACTGAGGAGTTTTTAATAGAAAATACTTTGCTGAATCAAATAGTACTTGTTTTAATTTATACCATTAATAACAAGCTGCAGAACGTAGATTGAATTTGATTTTTAACAGAGAGTAACTATTGTTTTTATACTTTTATATTTTCTTCGATTTCTATATAAAAACATTATTTAAATGTTATAAAACTGAGGGGTTTTTAATTGAAAATACTTTGCTGAATCAAATAGTACTTGTTTTAATTTATACCATTAATAACAAGCTGCAGAACGTAGATTGAATTTGATTTTTAACAGGGAGTAACTATTGTTTTTATACTTTTATATTTTCTTCGATTTCTATATATAAACATTATTTAAATGTTATAAAACTGAGGGGTTTTTAATAGAAAATACTTTGCTGAATCAAATAGTACTTGTTTTAATTTATACCATTAATAACAAGCTGCAGAACGTAGATTGAATTTGATTTTTAACAGGGAGTAACTATTGTTTTTATACTTTTATATTTTCTTCGATTTCTATATAAAAACATTATTTAAATGTTATAAAACTAAAAGGTTTTTAATAGAAAATGCTTTGCTAAATCAAATAGTACTTGTTTTAATTTATACCATTAATAACAAGCTGCAGAACGTAGATTGAATTTGATTTTTAACAGGGAGTAACTATTGTTTTTATACTTTTATATTTTCTTCGATTTCTATATAAAAACATTATTTAAATGTTATAAAACTGAGGGGTTTTTAATAGAAAATACTTTGCTGAATCAAATAGTACTTGTTTTAATTTATACCATTAATAACAAGCTGCAGAATGTAGATTGAATTTGATTTTTAACAGGGAGTAACTATTGTTTTTATACTTTTATATTTTCTTCGACTTCTATATAAAAACATTACTTAAATGTTATAAAACTGAGGGGTTTTTAATAGAAAATACTTTGCTGAATCAAATAGTATTTGTTTTAATTTATACCATTAATAACAAGCTGCAGAACGTAGATTGAATTTGATTTTTAACAGGGAGTAACTATTGTTTTTATACTTTTATATTTTCTTTGATTTCTATATAAAAACATTATTTAAATGTTATAAAACTGAGGGGTTTTTAATAGAAAATACTTTGCTGAATCAAGTAGTACTTGTTTTAATTTATACCATTAATAACAAGCTGCCGAATGTAGATTGAATTTGATTTTTAACAGGGAGTAACTATTGTTTTTATACTTTTATATTTTCTTCGATTTCTATATAAAAACATTATTTAAATGTTATAAAACTGAGAGGTTTTTAATAGAAAATACTTTGCTGAATTAAATAGTGCTTGTTTTATTTTTCTACCATTAATAACAAGCTGGATATTGTAGATTGAATTTGATTTTTAACAGAGAGTAACAATTGTTTTTATACTTTTATATTTTCTTCGACTTCTATATAAAAACATTATTTAAATGTTATAAAACTGAGGGGTTTTTAATAGAAAATACTTTGCTGAATCAAACAGTACTTGTTTTAATTTATACCATTAATAACAAGCTGCAGAATGTAGATTGAATTTGATTTTTAACAGGGAGTAACTATTGTTTTTATACTTTTATATTTTTTTCGATTTCTATATAAAAACATTATTTAAATGTTATAAAACTGAGGGGTTTTTAATAGAAAATACTTTGCTGAATCAAGTAGTACTTGTTTTAATTTATACCATTAATAACAAGCTGCAGAATGTAGATTGAATTTGATTTTTAACAGGGGTAACTATTGTTTTTATACTTTTATATTTTCTTCGATTTCTATATAAAAACATTATTTAAATGTTATAAAACTGAGGTGTTTTTAATAGAAAATACTTTGCTGAATCAAATAGTACTTGTTTTAATTTATACCATTAATAACAAGCTGCAGAATGTAGATTGAATTTGATTTTTAACAGGGAGTAACTATTGTTTTTATACTTTTATATTTTCTTCGACTTCTATATGAAAACATTATTTAAATGTTATAAAACTGAGGGGTTTTTAATAGAAAATACTTTGCTGAATCAAACAGTACTTGTTTTAATTTATACCATTAATAACAAGCTGCAGAATGTAGATTGAATTTGATTTTTAACAGGGAGTAACTATTGTTTTTATACTTTTATATTTTCTTCGATTTCTATATAAAAACATTATTTAAATGTTATAAAACTGAGAGGTTTTTAATAGAAAATACTTTGCTGAATCAAATAGTACTTGTTTTAATTTACACCATTAATAACAAGCTGGATATTGTAGATTGAATTTGATTTTTAACAGAGAGTAACAATTGTTTTTATACTTTTATATTTTCTTCGACTTCTATATAAAAACATTATTTAAATGTTATAAAACTGAGGGGTTTTTAATAGAAAATACTTTGCTGAATCAAACAGTACTTGTTTTAATTTATACCATTAATAACAAGCTGCAGAATGTAGATTGAATTTGATTTTTAACAGGGAGTAACTATTGTTTTTATACTTTTATATTTTCTTCGATTTCTATATAAAAACATTATTTAAATGTTATAAAACTGAGGGGTTTTTAATAGAAAATACTTTGCTGAATCAAATAGTACTTGTTTTAATTTATACCATTAATAACAAGCTGCAGAATGTAGATTGAATTTGATTTTTAACAGGGAGTAACTATTGTTTTTATACTTTTATATTTTCTTCGACTTCTATATAAAAACATTACTTAAATGTTATAAAACTGAGGGGTTTTTAATAGAAAATACTTTGCTGAATCAAATAGTATTTGTTTTAATTTATACCATTAATAACAAGCTGCAGAACGTAGATTGAATTTGATTTTTAACAGGGAGTAACTATTGTTTTTATACTTTTATATTTTCTTTGATTTCTATATAAAAACATTATTTAAATGTTATAAAACTGAGGGGTTTTTAATAGAAAATACTTTGCTGAATCAAGTAGTACTTGTTTTAATTTATACCATTAATAACAAGCTGCCGAATGTAGATTGAATTTGATTTTTAACAGGGAGTAACTATTGTTTTTATACTTTTATATTTTCTTCGATTTCTATATAAAAACATTATTTAAATGTTATAAAACTGAGAGGTTTTTAATAGAAAATACTTTGCTGAATTAAATAGTGCTTGTTTTATTTTTCTACCATTAATAACAAGCTGGATATTGTAGATTGAATTTGATTTTTAACAGAGAGTAACAATTGTTTTTATACTTTTATATTTTCTTCGACTTCTATATAAAAACATTATTTAAATGTTATAAAACTGAGGGGTTTTTAATAGAAAATACTTTGCTGAATCAAACAGTACTTGTTTTAATTTATACCATTAATAACAAGCTGCAGAATGTAGATTGAATTTGATTTTTAACAGGGAGTAACTATTGTTTTTATACTTTTATATTTTTTTCGATTTCTATATAAAAACATTATTTAAATGTTATAAAACTGAGGGGTTTTTAATAGAAAATACTTTGCTGAATCAAGTAGTACTTGTTTTAATTTATACCATTAATAACAAGCTGCAGAATGTAGATTGAATTTGATTTTTAACAGGGGTAACTATTGTTTTTATACTTTTATATTTTCTTCGATTTCTACATAAAAACATTATTTAAATGTTATAAAACTGAGGTGTTTTTAATAGAAAATACTTTGCTGAATCAAATAGTACTTGTTTTAATTTATACCATTAATAACAAGCTGCAGAATGTAGATTGAATTTGATTTTTAACAGGGAGTAACTATTGTTTTTATACTTTTATATTTTCTTCGACTTCTATATGAAAACATTATTTAAATGTTATAAAACTGAGGGGTTTTTAATAGAAAATACTTTGCTGAATCAAACAGTACTTGTTTTAATTTATACCATTAATAACAAGCTGCAGAATGTAGATTGAATTTGATTTTTAACAGGGAGTAACTATTGTTTTTATACTTTTATATTTTCTTCGATTTCTATATAAAAACATTATTTAAATGTTATAAAACTGAGAGGTTTTTAATAGAAAATACTTTGCTGAATCAAATAGTACTTGTTTTAATTTACACCATTAATAACAAGCTGGATATTGTAGATTGAATTTGATTTTTAACAGAGAGTAACAATTGTTTTTATACTTTTATATTTTCTTCGACTTCTATATAAAAACATTATTTAAATGTTATAAAACTGAGGGGTTTTTAATAGAAAATACTTTGCTGAATCAAACAGTACTTGTTTTAATTTATACCATTAATAACAAGCTGCAGAATGTAGATTGAATTTGATTTTTAACAGGGAGTAACTATTGTTTTTATACTTTTATATTTTTTTCGATTTCTATATAAAAACATTATTTAAATGTTATAAAACTGAGGGGTTTTTAATAGAAAATACTTTGCTGAATCAAGTAGTACTTGTTTTAATTTATACCATTAATAACAAGCTGCAGAATGTAGATTGAATTTGATTTTTAACAGGGGTAACTATTGTTTTTATACTTTTATATTTTCTTCGATTTCTATATAAAAACATTATTTAAATGTTATAGAACTGAGGTGTTTTTAATAGAAAATACTTTGCTGAATCAAATAGAACTTGTTTTAATTTATACCATTAATAACAAGCTGCAAAACGTAGATTGAATTTGATTTTTAACAGGGAGTAACTATTGTTTTTATACTTTTATATTTTCTTCGATTTCTATATAAAAACATTATTTAAATGTTATAAAACTGAGGGGTTTTTAATAGAAAATACTTTGCTGAATCAAATAGTACTTGTTTTAATTTATACCATTAATAACAAGCTGCAGAACGTAGATTGAATTTGATTTTTAACAGGGAGTAACTATTGTTTTTATACTTTTATATTTTCTTCGATTTCTATATAAAAACATTATTTGAATGTTATAAAACTGAAAGGTTTTTAATAGAAAATGCTTTGCTGAATTAAATAGTGCTTGTTTTATTTTTCTACCATTAAGAACAAGCTGGATATTGTAGATTGAATTTGATTTTTAACAGAGAGTAACAATTGTTTTTATACTTTTATATTTTCTTTGATTTCTATATGAAAACATTATTTAAATGTTATAAAACTGAGAGGTTTTTAATAGAAAATACTTTGCTAAATCAAATAGTACTTGTTTTAATTTATACCATTAATAACAAGCTGCAGAATGTAGATTGAATTTGATTTTTAACAGGGAGTAACTATTGTTTTTATACTTTTATATTTTCTTCGATTTCTATATAAAAACATTATTTAAATGTTATAAAACTGAGGGGTTTTTAATAGAAAATACTTTGCTGAATCAAATAGTACTTGTTTTAATTTATACCATTAATAACAAGCTGCAGAACGTAGATTGAATTTGATTTTTAACAGGGGTAACTATTGTTTTTATACTTTTATATTTTCTTCGATTTCTATATAAAAACATTATTTAAATGTTATAAAACTGAGGGGTTTTTAATAGAAAATACTTTGCTGAATCAAATAGTACTTGTTTTAATTTATACCATTCAATCTACAAGCTGAATATTGTAGATTGAATTTGATTTTTAACAGAGAGTAACAATTGTTTTTATACTTTTATATTTTCTTTGATTATTTCTATATGAAAACATTATTTAAATGTTATAAAACTGAGAGGTTTTTAATAGAAAATACTTTGCTGAATTAAATAGTGCTTGTTTTATTTTTCTACCATTAATAACAAGCTGCAGAAAGTAGATTGAATTTGATTTTTAACAGGGAGTAACTATTGTTTTTATACTTTTATATTTTCTTTGATTTCTATAATAAAACATTATTTAAATGTTATAAAACTGAGGGGTTTTTAATAGAAAATACTTTGCTGAATCAAATAGTACTTGTTTTAATTTATACCATTAATAACAAGCTGCAGAACGTAGATTGAATTTGATTTTTAACAGGGGTAACTATTGTTTTTATACTTTTATATTTTCTTCGATTTCTATATAAAAACATTATTTAAATGTTATAAAACTGAGGGGTTTTTAATAGAAAATACTTTGCTGAATCAAATAGTACTTGTTTTAATTTATACCATTCAATCTACAAGCTGGATATTGTAGATTGAATTTGATTTTTAACAGAGAGTAACAATTGTTTTTATACTTTTATATTTTCTTTGATTTCTATATGAAAACATTATTTAAATGTTATAAAACTGAGAGGTTTTTAATAGAAAATACTTTGCTGAATTAAATAGTGCTTGTTTTATTTTTCTACCATTAATAACAAGCTGCAGAAAGTAGATTGAATTTGATTTTTAACAGGGAGTAACTATTGTTTTTATACTTTTATATTTTCTTCGATTTCTATATAAAAACATTATTTAAATGTTATAAAACTAAAAGGTTTTTAATAGAAAATGCTTTGCTAAATCAAATAGTACTTGTTTTAATTTATACCATTAATAACAAGCTGGATATTGTAGATTGAATTTGATTTTTAACAGAGAGTAACAATTGTTTTTATACTTTTATATTTTCTTTGATTTCTATATGAAAACATTATTTAAATGTTATAAAACTGAGAGGTTTTTAATAGAAAATACTTTGCTAAATCAAATAGTACTTGTTTTAATTTATACCATTAATAACAAGCTGCAGAATGTAGATTGAATTTGATTTTTAACAGGGAGTAACTATTGTTTTTATACTTTTATATTTTCTTCGATTTCTATATAAAAACATTATTTAAATGTTATAAAACTGAGGAGTTTTTAATAGAAAATACTTTGCTGAATCAAATAGTACTTGTTTTAATTTATACCATTAATAACAAGCTGCAGAACGTAGATTGAATTTGATTTTTAACAAAGAGTAACTATTGTTTTTATACTTTTATATTTTCTTCGATTTCTATATAAAAACATTATTTAAATGTTATAAAACTGAGGGGTTTTTTATAGAAAATACTTTGCTGAATCAAATAGTACTTGTTTTAATTTATACCATTAATAACAAGCTGCAGAATGTAGATTGAATTTGATTTTTAACAGGGAGTAACTATTGTTTTTATACTTTTATATTTTCTTCGATTTATATAAAAACATTATTTAAATGTTATAAAACTGAGGAGTTTTTAATAGAAAATACTTTGCTGAATCAAATAGTACTTGTTTTAATTTATACCATTAATAACAAGCTGCAGAACGTAGATTAAATTTGATTTTTAACAGGGAGTAACTATTGTTTTTATACTTTTATATTTTCTTCGATTTCTATATATAAACATTATTTAAATGTTATAAAACTGAGGGGTTTTTAATAGAAAATACTTTGCTGAATCAAATAGTACTTGTTTTAATTTATACCATTAATAACAAGCTGCAGAACGTAGATTGAATTTGATTTTTAACAGGGAGTAACTATTGTTTTTATACTTTTATATTTTCTTCGATTTCTATATAAAAACATTATTTAAATGTTATAAAACTAAAAGGTTTTTAATAGAAAATGCTTTGCTAAATCAAATAGTACTTGTTTTAATTTATACCATTAATAACAAGCTGCAGAACGTAGATTGAATTTGATTTTTAACAGGGAGTAACTATTGTTTTTATACTTTTATATTTTCTTCGATTTCTATATAAAAACATTATTTAAATGTTATAAAACTGAGGGGTTTTTAATAGAAAATACTTTGCTGAATCAAATAGTACTTGTTTTAATTTATACCATTAATAACAAGCTGCAGAATGTAGATTGAATTTGATTTTTAACAGGGAGTAACTATTGTTTTTATACTTTTATATTTTCTTCGACTTCTATATAAAAACATTACTTAAATGTTATAAAACTGAGGGGTTTTTAATAGAAAATACTTTGCTGAATCAAATAGTATTTGTTTTAATTTATACCATTAATAACAAGCTGCAGAACGTAGATTGAATTTGATTTTTAACAGGGAGTAACTATTGTTTTTATACTTTTATATTTTCTTCGATTTCTATATAAAAACATTATTTAAATGTTATAAAACTGAGGGATTTTTAATAGAAAATACTTTGCTGAATCAAGTAGTACTTGTTTTAATTTATACCATTAATAACAAGCTGCAGAATGTAGATTGAATTTGATTTTTAACAGGGAGTAACTATTGTTTTTATACTTTTATATTTTCTTCGATTTCTATATAAAAACATTATTTAAATGTTATAAAACTGAGAGGTTTTTAATAGAAAATACTTTGCTGAATTAAATAGTGCTTGTTTTATTTTTCTACCATTAATAACAAGCTGGATATTGTAGATTGAATTTGATTTTTAACAGAGAATAACAATTGTTTTTATACTTTTATATTTTCTTCGACTTCTATATAAAAACATTATTTAAATGTTATAAAACTGAGGGGTTTTTAATAGAAAATACTTTGCTGAATCAAACAGTACTTGTTTTAATTTATACCATTAATAACAAGCTGCAGAATGTAGATTGAATTTGATTTTTAACAGGGAGTAACTATTGTTTTTATACTTTTATATTTTTTTCGATTTCTATATAAAAACATTATTTAAATGTTATAAAACTGAGGGGTTTTTAATAGAAAATACTTTGCTGAATCAAGTAGTACTTGTTTTAATTTATACCATTAATAACAAGCTGCAGAATGTAGATTGAATTTGATTTTTAACAGGGGTAACTATTGTTTTTATACTTTTATATTTTCTTCGATTTCTATATAAAAACATTATTTAAATGTTATAAAACTGAGGTGTTTTTAATAGAAAATACTTTGCTGAATCAAATAGTACTTGTTTTAATTTATACCATTAATAACAAGCTGCAGAATGTAGATTGAATTTGATTTTTAACAGGGAGTAACTATTGTTTTTATACTTTTATATTTTCTTCGACTTCTATATGAAAACATTATTTAAATGTTATAAAACTGAGGGGTTTTTAATAGAAAATACTTTGCTGAATCAAACAGTACTTGTTTTAATTTATACCATTAATAACAAGCTGCAGAATGTAGATTGAATTTGATTTTTAACAGGGAGTAACTATTGTTTTTATACTTTTATATTTTCTTCGATTTCTATATAAAAACATTATTTAAATGTTATAAAACTGAGAGGTTTTTAATAGAAAATACTTTGCTGAATCAAATAGTACTTGTTTTAATTTACACCATTAATAACAAGCTGGATATTGTAGATTGAATTTGATTTTTAACAGAGAGTAACAATTGTTTTTATACTTTTATATTTTCTTTGATTTCTATATGAAAACATTATTTAAATGTTATAAAACTGAGAGGTTTTTAATAGAAAATACTTTGCTGAATTAAATAGTGCTTGTTTTATTTTTCTACCATTAATAACAAGCTGGATATTGTAGATTGAATTTGATTTTTAACAGAGAGTAACAATTGTTTTTATACTTTTATATTTTCTTTGATTTCTATATGAAAACATTATTTAAATAATAATAATAATAATAATAAAGTTTATTGCACATTAAAACAAAAATGTACAAAAGGTTAAATGGCAGACACAAATCTGATTTTATAATTTAACCTAGAGAAATAGTTAAAACATAATAAAATACTAATAAATATACTTACAATAAACATAACACAAAATAATACAACAGATTAAAATTTGCTAAGATCAATTGCAGAAAGTTTTTGCGACAAAATTAGTTTTTTACATTTTTTTTTTAAATATACGGAAGTGTCAACTGTTAAAAGATCAGAGCAGTTACTTAATATATATGGTACAATATATGAAAAAGACGTCTGAAATAAAGTAGTCTTGTGTGCTGGAAAGTGAAAATGCTTTTCAACAAAACGTAAATTTCTAAAGTGTGTTTCACAGCGTTTGATTAATTTAACATACAAATAATCAGGAATTTTTAACTTTAGTAATTTGAAACAAAAACACAAATAATGAACAAAGCGTTGCTCATTCAATTTAAGCAATCCTAAAGATCTTAGGTAGGGAGTAACATGTGCAAAGTGAGGTATACTAATCACAAATCGTAAACAGTAGTTTTGAATTTTTTGAAGTTTTTGTTTATTACTTTCAGTTAGGCGCGGGCCATAAACAATATCACAGTAATGCAGATTGGATAAAACTAGTGAGTTAATTAAAATTAGTTTAGTGTTTTGATTTAAAAACTCTTTAAACTGTGTAAGTTGCTTAAATTTAAAATAACAATGTTTAGATAACTGGGAAACATGATTAGTAAAATTGAGTTGTGAATCCATAGTAATACCAAGATTTTTGACTGTACTTTGGGAAGGAATTTCTACATTATTAATTCGAACGGTGTGTTTTAGATTTTCTGCTTTATTCGTTGTTCCAAAAAGTATGTTCTTACATTTAGTTGCATTTAAATATAGTGAATTACATTGGGTCCAATTATATATTTCATTAAGGTCACTGTTAATTATATTTTCAATATTTCGTATTTCTAGAGGGTTAAAGCTTAGGTAGAGTTGAATATCATCTGCAAATAGATGTATTTTGCAAAATTTAGTTGCGTACTGAATATCTGAAATAAAAATAGAAAAAAGAAGTGGGCCTAACACCGATCCTTGAGGAACTCCTGTTAAAACATCTTTAATATCTGATAAACCTAAAGTTGTTCGGCATGTCTGCTTACGATTGTGTAGATAACTATTAAACCACTTGAATTTATCATTATAAATTCCATAGTACTCTAATTTTTTTAGTAAACAATTTATGTCAATTGAATCAAAAGCTTTACTTAAGTCTAACAGAGTTAAAGATGTTATTTTTCCTTTGTCCATATTTGATAAAATTTCATCGGTCACCGATAAAAGGGCAGTTGATGTAAATGTTATAAAACTGAGAGGTTTTTAATAGAAAATACTTTGCTAAATCAAATAGTACTTGTTTTAATTTATACCATTAATAACAAGCTGCAGAATATAGATTGAATTTGTAATAGAAAATACTTTGCTGAATTAAATAGTGCTTGTTTTATTTTTCTACCATTAATAACAAGCTGGATATTGTAGATTGAATTTGATTTTTAACAGAGAGTAACAATTGTTTTTATACTTTTATATTTTCTTTGATTTCTATATGAAAACATTATTTAAATGTTATAAAACTGAGAGGTTTTTAATAGAAAATACTTTGCTGAATCAAATAGTACTTGTTTTAAATTATACCATTAATAACAAGCTGCAGAATGTAGATTGAATTTGATTTTTAACAGGGAGTAACTATTGTTTTTATACTTTTATATTTTTTTCGATTTCTATATAAAAACATTATTTAAATGTTATAAAACTGAGGGGTTTTTAATAGAAAATACTTTGCTGAATCAAACAGTACTTGTTTTAATTTATACCATTAATAACAAGCTGCAGAATGTAGATTAAATTTGATTTTTAACAGGGAGTAACTATTGTTTTTATACTTTTATATTTTTTTCGATTTCTATATAAAAACATTATTTAAATGTTATAAAACTGAGGGGTTTTTAATAGAAAATACTTTGCTGAATCAAGTAGTACTTGTTTTAATTTATACCATTAATAACAAGCTGCAGAATGTAGATTGAATTTGATTTTTAACAGGGGTAACTATTGTTTTTATACTTTCATATTTTCTTCGATTTCTATATAAAAACATTATTTAAATGTTATAAAACTGAGGTGTTTTTAATAGAAAATACTTTGCTAAATCAAATAGAACTTGTTTTAATTTATACCATTAATAACAAGCTGCAAAACGTAGATTGAATTTGATTTTTAACAGGGAGTAACTATTGTTTTTATACTTTTATATTTTCTTCGATTTCTATATAAAAACATTATTTAAATGTTATAAAACTGAGGGGTTTTTAATAGAAAATACTTTGCTGAATCAAATAGTACTTGTTTTAATTTATACCATTAATAACAAGCTGCAGAATGTAGATTGAATTTGATTTTTAACAGGGAGTAACTATTGTTTTTATACTTTTATATTTTCTTCGACTTCTATATAAAAACATTATTTAAATGTTATAAAACTGAGGGGTTTTTAATAGAAAATACTTTGCTGAATCAAATAGTATTTGTTTTAATTTATACCATTAATAACAAGCTGCAGAACGTAGATTGAATTTGATTTTTAACAGAGAGTAACTATTGTTTTTATACTTTTATATTTTCTTCGATTTCTATATAAAAACATTATTTAAATGTTATAAAACTGAGGGGTTTTTAATAGAAAATACTTTGCTGAATCAAGTAGTACTTGTTTTAATTTATACCATTAATAACAAGCTGCAGAATGTAGATTGAATTTGATTTTTAACAGGGGTAACTATTGTTTTTATACTTTTATATTTTCTTCGATTTCTATATAAAAACATTATTTAAATGTTATAAAACTGAGGTGTTTTTAATAGAAAATACTTTGCTAAATCAAATAGAACTTGTTTTAATTTATACCATTAATAACAAGCTGCAAAACGTAGATTGAATTTGATTTTTAACAGGGAGTAACTATTGTTTTTATACTTTTATATTTTCTTTGATTTCTATATGAAAACATTATTTAAATGTTATAAAACTGAGAGGTTTTTAATAGAAAATACTTTGCTGAATTAAATAGTGCTTGTTTTATTTTTCTACCATTAATAACAAGCTGGATATTGTAGATTGAATTTGATTTTTAACAGAGAGTAACAATTGTTTTTATACTTTTATATTTTCTTCGACTTCTATATAAAAACATTATTTAAATGTTATAAAACTGAGGGGTTTTTAATAGAAAATACTTTGCTGAATCAAGTAGTACTTGTTTTAATTTATACCATTAATAACAAGCTGCAGAATGTAGATTGAATTTGATTTTTAACAGGGGTAACTATTGTTTTTATACTTTTATATTTTCTTCGATTTCTATATAAAAACATTATTTAAATGTTATAAAACTGAGGTGTTTTTAATAGAAAATACTTTGCTAAATCAAATAGAACTTGTTTTAATTTATACCATTAATAACAAGCTGCAAAACGTAGATTGAATTTGATTTTTAACAGGGAGTAACTATTGTTTTTATACTTTTATATTTTCTTTGATTTCTATATGAAAACATTATTTAAATGTTATAAAACTGAGAGGTTTTTAATAGAAAATACTTTGCTGAATTAAATAGTGCTTGTTTTATTTTTCTACCATTAATAACAAGCTGGATATTGTAGATTGAATTTGATTTTTAACAGAGAGTAACAATTGTTTTTATACTTTTATATTTTCTTCGACTTCTATATAAAAACATTATTTAAATGTTATAAAACTGAGGGGTTTTTAATAGAAAATACTTTGCTGAATCAAACAGTACTTGTTTTAATTTATACCATTAATAACAAGCTGCAGAATGTAGATTAAATTTGATTTTTAACAGGGAGTAACTATTGTTTTTATACTTTTATATTTTTTTCGATTTCTATATAAAAACATTATTTAAATGTTATAAAACTGAGGGGTTTTTAATAGAAAATACTTTGCTGAATCAAGTAGTACTTGTTTTAATTTATACCATTAATAACAAGCTGCAGAATGTAGATTGAATTTGATTTTTAACAGGGGTAACTATTGTTTTTATACTTTCATATTTTCTTCGATTTCTATATAAAAACATTATTTAAATGTTATAAAACTGAGGTGTTTTTAATAGAAAATACTTTGCTAAATCAAATAGAACTTGTTTTAATTTATACCATTAATAACAAGCTGCAAAACGTAGATTGAATTTGATTTTTAACAGGGAGTAACTATTGTTTTTATACTTTTATATTTTCTTCGACTTCTATATAAAAACATTATTTAAATGTTATAAAACTGAGGGGTTTTTAATAGAAAATACTTTGCTGAATCAAATAGTATTTGTTTTAATTTATACCATTAATAACAAGCTGCAGAACGTAGATTGAATTTGATTTTTAACAGAGAGTAACTATTGTTTTTATACTTTTATATTTTCTTCGATTTCTATATAAAAACATTATTTAAATGTTATAAAACTGAGGGGTTTTTAATAGAAAATACTTTGCTGAATCAAGTAGTACTTGTTTTAATTTATACCATTAATAACAAGCTGCAGAATGTAGATTGAATTTGATTTTTAACAGGGGTAACTATTGTTTTTATACTTTTATATTTTCTTCGATTTCTATATAAAAACATTATTTAAATGTTATAAAACTGAGGTGTTTTTAATAGAAAATACTTTGCTGAATCAAATAGTACTTGTTTTAATTTATACCATTAATAACAAGCTGCAGAATGTAGATTGAATTTGATTTTTAACAGGGAGTAACTATTGTTTTTATACTTTTATATTTTCTTCGACTTCTATATGAAAACATTATTTAAATGTTATAAAACTGAGGGGTTTTTAATAGAAAATACTTTGCTGAATCAAACAGTACTTGTTTTAATTTATACCATTAATAACAAGCTGCAGAATGTAGATTGAATTTGATTTTTAACAGGGAGTAACTATTGTTTTTATACTTTTATATTTTCTTCGATTTCTATATAAAAACATTATTTAAATGTTATAAAACTGAGAGGTTTTTAATAGAAAATACTTTGCTGAATCAAATAGTACTTGTTTTAATTTACACCATTAATAACAAGCTGGATATTGTAGATTGAATTTGATTTTTAACAGAGAGTAACAATTGTTTTTATACTTTTATATTTTCTTTGATTTCTATATGAAAACATTATTTAAATGTTATAAAACTGAGAGGTTTTTAATAGAAAATACTTTGCTGAATTAAATAGTGCTTGTTTTATTTTTCTACCATGAATAACAAGCTGGATATTGTAGATTGAATTTGATTTTTAACAGAGAGTAACAATTGTTTTTATACTTTTATATTTTCTTTGATTTCTATATGAAAACATTATTTAAATGTTATAAAACTGAGAGGTTTTTAATAGAAAATACTTTGCTAAATCAAATAGTACTTGTTTTAATTTATACCATTAATAACAAGCTGCAGAATATAGATTGAATTTGTAATAGAAAATACTTTGCTGAATTAAATAGTGCTTGTTTTATTTTTCTACCATTAATAACAAGCTGGATATTGTAGATTGAATTTGATTTTTAACAGAGAGTAACAATTGTTTTTATACTTTTATATTTTCTTTGATTTCTATATGAAAACATTATTTAAATGTTATAAAACTGAGAGGTTTTTAATAGGAAATACTTTGCTAAATCAAATAGTACTTATTTTAATTTATACCATTAATAACAAGCTGCAGAATGTAGATTGAATTTGATTTTTAACAGGGAGTAACTATTGTTTTTATACTTTTATATTTTCTTCGATTTCTATATAAAAACATTATTTAAATGTTATAAAACTGAGAAGTTTTTAATAGAAAATACTTTCCTGAATCAAATAGTACTTGTTTTAATTTATACCATTAATAACAAGCTGCAGAACGTAGATTGAATTTGATTTTTAACAGGGAGTAACTATTGTTTTTATACTTTTATATTTTCTTCGATTTCTATATAAAAACATTATTTAAATGTTATAAAGCTGAGGGGATTTTAATAGAAAATACTTTGCTGAATCAAATAGTACTTGTTTTAATTTATACCATTAATAACAAGCTGCAGAACGTAGATTGAATTTGATTTTTAACAGGGAGTAACTATTGTTTTTATACTTTTATATTTTCTTCGATTTCTATATAAAAACATTATTTAAATGTTATAAAACTGAGGGGTTTTTAATAGAAAATACTTTGCTGAATCAAATAGTACTTGTTTTAATTTATACCATTAATAACAAGCTGCAGAACGTAGATTGAATTTGATTTTTAACAGGGAGTAACTATTGTTTTTATACTTTTATATTTTCTTCGATTTCTATATAAAAACATTATTTAAATGTTATAAAACTGAGGGGTTTTTAATTGAAAATACTTTGCTGAATCAAATAGTACTTGTTTTAATTTATACCATTAATAACAAGCTGCAGAACGTAGATTGAATTTGATTTTTATCAGGGAGTAACTATTGTTTTTATACTTTTATATTTTCTTCGATTTCTATATAAAAACATTATTTAAATGTTATAAAACTGAGGGGTTTTTAATAGAAAATACTTTGCTGAATCAAATAGTATTTGTTTTAATTTATACCATTAATAACAAGCTGCAGAACGTAGATTGAATTTGATTTTTAACAGGGAGTAACTATTGTTTTTATACTTTTATATTTTCTTCGATTTCTATATAAAAACATTATTTAAATGTTATAAAACTGAGGGGTTTTTAATAGAAAATACTTTGCTGAATCAAGTAGTACTTGTTTTAATTTGTACCATTAATAACAATCTGCAGAATGTAGATTGAATTTGATTTTTAACAGGGAGTAACTATTGTTTTTATAATTTTATATTTTCTTCAATTTCTATATAAAAACATTATTTAAATGTTATAAAACTGAGAGGTTTTTAATAGAAAATACTTTGCTGAATTAAATAGTGCTTGTTTTATTTTTCTACCATTAATAACAAGCTGGATATTGTAGATTGAATTTGATTTTTAACAGGGAGTAACTATTGTTTTTATACTTTTATATTTTCTTCGATTTCTATATAAAAACATTATTTAAATGTTATAAAACTGAGGGGTTTTTAATAGAAAATACTTTGCTGAATCAAGTAGTACTTGTTTTAATTTATACCATTAATAACAAGCTGCAGAATGTAGATTGAATTTGATTTTTAACAGGGGTAACTATTGTTTTTATACTTTTATATTTTCTTCGATTTCTATATAAAAACATTATTTAAATGTTATAAAACTGAGGTGTTTTTAATAGAAAATACTTTGCTGAATCAAATAGTACTTGTTTTAATTTATACCATTAATAACAAGCTGCAGAATGTAGATTGAATTTGATTTTTAACAGGGAGTAACTATTGTTTTTATACTTTTATATTTTCTTCGACTTCTATATGAAAACATTATTTAAATGTTATAAAACTGAGGGGTTTTTAATAGAAAATACTTTGCTGAATCAAACAGTACTTGTTTTAATTTATACCATTAATAACAAGCTGCAGAATGTAGATTGAATTTGATTTTTAACAGGGAGTAACTATTGTTTTTATACTTTTATATTTTCTTCGATTTCTATATAAAAACATTATTTAAATGTTATAAAACTGAGAGGTTTTTAATAGAAAATACTTTGCTGAATCAAATAGTACTTGTTTTAATTTACACCATTAATAACAAGCTGGATATTGTAGATTGAATTTGATTTTTAACAGAGAGTAACAATTGTTTTTATACTTTTATATTTTCTTTGATTTCTATATGAAAACATTATTTAAATGTTATAAAACTGAGAGGTTTTTAATAGAAAATACTTTGCTGAATTAAATAGTGCTTGTTTTATTTTTCTACCATTAATAACAAGCTGGATATTGTAGATTGAATTTGATTTTTAACAGAGAGTAACAATTGTTTTTATACTTTTATATTTTCTTTGATTTCTATATGAAAACATTATTTAAATGTTATAAAACTGAGAGGTTTTTAATAGAAAATACTTTGCTAAATCAAATAGTACTTGTTTTAATTTATACCATTAATAACAAGCTGCAGAATATAGATTGAATTTGTAATAGAAAATACTTTGCTGAATTAAATAGTGCTTGTTTTATTTTTCTACCATTAATAACAAGCTGGATATTGTAGATTGAATTTGATTTTTAACAGAGAGTAACAATTGTTTTTATACTTTTATATTTTCTTTGATTTCTATATGAAAACATTATTTAAATGTTATAAAACTGAGAGGTTTTTAATAGGAAATACTTTGCTAAATCAAATAGTACTTATTTTAATTTATACCATTAATAACAAGCTGCAGAATGTAGATTGAATTTGATTTTTAACAGGGAGTAACTATTGTTTTTATACTTTTATATTTTCTTCGATTTCTATATAAAAACATTATTTAAATGTTATAAAACTGAGAAGTTTTTAATAGAAAATACTTTCCTGAATCAAATAGTACTTGTTTTAATTTATACCATTAATAACAAGCTGCAGAACGTAGATTGAATTTGATTTTTAACAGGGAGTAACTATTGTTTTTATACTTTTATATTTTCTTCGATTTCTATATAAAAACATTATTTAAATGTTATAAAACTGAGGGGTTTTTAATAGAAAATACTTTGCTGAATCAAATAGTACTTGTTTTAATTTATACCATTAATAACAAGCTGCAGAACGTAGATTGAATTTGATTTTTAACAGGGAGTAACTATTGTTTTTATACTTTTATATTTTCTTCGATTTCTATATAAAAACATTATTTAAATGTTATAAAACTGAGGGGTTTTTAATTGAAAATACTTTGCTGAATCAAATAGTACTTGTTTTAATTTATACCATTAATAACAAGCTGCAGAACGTAGATTGAATTTGATTTTTATCAGGGAGTAACTATTGTTTTTATACTTTTATATTTTCTTCGATTTCTATATAAAAACATTATTTAAATGTTATAAAACTGAGGGGTTTTTAATAGAAAATACTTTGCTGAATCAAATAGAATTTGTTTTAATTTATACCATTAATAACAAGCTGCAGAACGTAGATTGAATTTGATTTTTAACAGGGAGTAACTATTGTTTTTATACTTTTATATTTTCTTCGATTTCTATATAAAAACATTATTTAAATGTTATAAAACTGAGGGGTTTTTAATAGAAAATACTTTGCTGAATCAAGTAGTACTTGTTTTAATTTGTACCATTAATAACAATCTGCAGAATGTAGATTGAATTTGATTTTTAACAGGGAGTAACTATTGTTTTTATAATTTTATATTTTCTTCAATTTCTATATAAAAACATTATTTAAATGTTATAAAACTGAGAGGTTTTTAATAGAAAATACTTTGCTGAATTAAATAGTGCTTGTTTTATTTTTCTACCATTAATAACAAGCTGGATATTGTAGATTGAATTTGATTTTTAACAGGGAGTAACTATTGTTTTTATACTTTTATATTTTCTTCGATTTCTATATAAAAACATTATTTAAATGTTATAAAACTGAGGGGTTTTTAATAGAAAATACTTTGCTGAATCAAGTAGTACTTGTTTTAATTTATACCATTAATAACAAGCTGCAGAATGTAGATTGAATTTGATTTTTAACAGGAATAACTATTGTTTTTATACTTTTATATTTTCTTCGATTTCTATATAAAAACATTATTTAAATGTTATAAAACTGAGGGGTTTTTAATAGAAAATACTTTGCTGAATCAAGTAGTACTTGTTTTAATTTATACCATTATTAACAAGCTGCAGAATGTAGATTGAATTTGATTTTTAACAGGGGTAACTATTGTTTTTATACTTTTATATTTTCTTCGATTTCTATATAAAAACATTATTTAAATGTTATAAAACTGAGGTGTTTTTAATAGAAAATACTTTGCTGAATGAAATAGTACTTGTTTTAATTTATACCATTAATAACAAGCTGCAGAATGTAGATTGAATTTGATTTTTAACAGGGAGTAACTATTGTTTTTATACTTTTATATTTTCTTCGACTTCTATAAGAAAACATTATTTAAATGTTATAAAACTGAGAGGTTTTTAATAGAAAATACTTTGCTAAATTAAACAGTACTTGTTTTAATTTATACCATTAATAACAAGCTGCAGAATGTAGATTGAATTTGATTTTTAACAGGGAGTAACTATTGTTTTTATACTTTTATATTTTCTTCGATTTCTATATAAAAACATTATTTAAATGTTATAAAACTGAGAGGTTTTTAATAGAAAATACTTTGCTGAATTAAATAGTGCTTGTTTTATTTTTCTACCATTAATAACAAGCTGGATATTGTAGATTGAATTTGATTTTTAACAGAGAGTAACAATTGTTTTTATACTTTTATATTTTCTTTGATTTCTATATGAAAACATTATTTAAATGTTATAAAACTGAGAGGTTTTTAATAGAAAATACTTTGCTAAATCAAATAGTACTTGTTTTAAATTATACCATTAATAACAAGCTGCAGAATGTAGATTGAATTTGATTTTTAACAGGGAGTAACTATTGTTTTTATACTTTTATATTTTCTTCGATTTCTATATAAAAACATTATTTAAATGTTATAAAACTGAGAAGTTTTTAATAGAAAATACTTTGCTGAATCAAATAGTACTTGTTTTAATTTATACCATTAATAACAAGCTGCAGAACGTAAATTGAATTTGATTTTTAACAGGGAGTAACTATTGTTTTTATACTTTTATATTTTCTTCGATTTCTATATAAAAACATTATTTAAATGTTATAAAACTGAGGGGATTTTAATAGAAAATACTTTGCTGAATCAAATAGTACTTGTTTTAATTTATACCATTAATAACAAGCTGCAGAACGTAGATTGAATTTGATTTTTAACAGGGAGTAACTATTGATTTTATACTTTTATATTTTCTTCGATTTCTATATAAAAACATTATTTAAATGTTATAAAACTGAGGGGTTTTTAATAGAAAATACTTTGCTGAATCAAATAGTACTTGTTTTAATTTATACCATTAATAACAAGCTGCAGAACGTAGATTGAATTTGATTTTTAACAGGGAGTAACTATTGTTTTTATACTTTTACATTTTCTTCGATTTCTATATAAAAACATTATTTAAATGTTATAAAACTAAAAGGTTTTTAATAGAAAATGCTTTGCTGAATTAAATAGTGCTTGTTTTATTTTTCTACCATTAATAACAAGCTGGATATTGTAGATTGAATTTGATTTTTAACAGAGAGTAACAATTGTTTTTATACTTTTATATTTTCTTTGATTTCTATATGAAAACATTATTTAAATGTTATAAAACTGAAAGGTTTTTAATAGAAAATGCTTTGCTAAATCAAATAGTACTTGTTTTAATTTATACCATTAATAACAAGCTGGATATTGTAGATTGAATTTGATTTTTAACAGAGAGTAACAATTGTTTTTATACTTTTATATTTTCTTTGATTTCTATATGAAAACATTATTTAAATGTTATAAAACTGAGAGGTTTTTAATAGAAAATACTTTGCTAAATCAAATAGTACTTGTTTTAATTTATACCATTAATAACAAGCTGCAGAATGTAGATTGAATTTGATTTTTAACAGGGAGTAACTATTGTTTTTATACTTTTATATTTTCTTCGATTTCTATATAAAAACATTATTTAAATGTTATAAAACTAAGAGGTTTTTAATAGGAAATACCTTGCTGAATTAAATAGTGCTTGTTTTAATTTATACCATTAATAACAAGCTGCAGTATGTAGATTGAATTTAATTTTTAACAGGGAGTAACTATTGTTTTTATACTTTTATATTTTCTTCGACTTCTATATGAAAACATTATTAAAATGTTATAAAACTGAGGGGTTTTTAATAGAAAATACTTTGCTGAATCAAATAGTACTTGTTTTAATTTATACCATTAATAACAAGCTGCAGAACGTAGATTGAATTTGATTTTTAACAGGGAGTAACTATTGTTTTTATACTTTTATATTTTCTTCGATTTCTATATAAAAACATTATTTAAATGTTATAAAACTGAGGGGTTTTTAATAGAAAATACTTTGCTAAATTAAATAGTACTTGTTTTAATTTATACCATTAATAACAAGCTGCAGAATATAGATTGAATTTGATTTTTAACAGGGAGTAACTATTGTTTTTATACTTTTATATTTTCTTCGATTTCTATATAAAAACATTATTTAAATGTTATTAAACTGAAAGGTTTTTAATAGAAAATGCTTTGCTGAATTAAATAGTGCTTGTTTTATTTTTCTACCATTAATAACAAGCTGGATATTGTAGATTGAATTTGATTTTTAACAGAGAGTAAAAATTGTTTTTATACTTTTATATTTTCTTTGATTTCTATATGAAAACATTATTTAAATGTTATATAACTGAGAGGTTTTTAATAGAAAATACTTTGCTAAATTAAATAGTACTTGTTTTAATTTATACCATTAATAACAAGCTGCAGAATGTAGATTGAATTTGATTTTTAACAGGGAGTAACTATTGTTTTTATACTTTTATATTTTCTTCGATTTCTATATAAAAACATTATTTAAATGTTATAAAACTGAGGGGTTTTTAATAGAAAATACTTTGCTGAATCAAATAGTACTTGTTTTAATTTATACCATTAATAACAAGCTGCAGAACGTAGATTGAATTTGATTTTTAACAGGGAGTAACTATTGTTTTTATACTTTTATATTTTCTTCGATTTCTATATAAAAACATTATTTAAATGTTATAAAACTAAGGGGTTTTTAATAGAAAATACTTTGCTGAATCAAATAGTACTTGTTTTAATTTATACCATTAATAACAAGCTGCAGAACGTAGATTGAATTTGATTTTTAACAGGGAGTAACTATTGTTTTTATACTTTTATATTTTCTTCGATTTCTATATAAAAACATTATTTAAATGTTATAAAACTAAAAGGTTTTTAATAGAAAATGCTTTGCTAAATCAAATAGTACTTGTTTAAATTTATACCATTAATAACAAGCTGCAGAACGTAGATTGAATTTGATTTTTAACAGGGAGTAACTATTGTTTTTATACTTTTATATTTTCTTCGATTTCTATATAAAAACATTATTTAAATGTTATAAAACTGAGGGGTTTTTAATAGAAAATACTTTGCTGAATCAAATAGTACTTGTTTTAATTTATACCATTAATAACAAGCTGCAGAATATAGATTGAATTTGATTTTTAACAGGGAGTAACTATTGTTTTTATACTTTTATATTTTATTCGACTTCTATATGAAAACATTATTTAAATGTTATAAAGCTGAGGGGTTTTTAATAGAAAATACTTTGCTGAATCAAATAGTACTTGTTTTAATTTATACCATTAATAACAAGCTGCAATATGTAGATTGAATTTAATTTTTAACAGGGAGTAACTATTTTTTTTATACTTTTATATTTTCTTCGATTTCTATATAAAAACATTATTTAAATGTTATAAAACTGAGGCGTTTTTAATAGAAAATACTTTGCTGAATCAAATAGTACTTGTTTTAATTTATACCATTAATAACAAGCTGCAGAACGTAGATTGAATTTGATTTTTAACAGGGAGTAACTATTGTTTTTATACTTTTATATTATCTTTGATTTCTATATAAACACATTATTTAAATGTTATAAAACTGAGGGGCTTTTAATAGAAAATACTTTGCTGAATCAAATAGTACTTGTTTTAATTTATACCATTAACAACAAGCTGCAGAACGTAGATTGAATTTGATTTTTAACAGGGAGTAACTATTGTTTTTATACTTTTATATTTTCTTCGATTTCTATATAAAAACATTATTTAAATGTTATAAAACTGAGAGGTTTTTAATAGAAAATACTTTGCTGAATCAAATAGTACTTGTTTTAATTTACACCATTAATAACAAGCTGGATATTGTAGATTGAATTTGATTTTTAACAGAGAGTAACAATTGTTTTTATACTTTTATATTTTCTTTGATTTCTATATAAACACATTATTTAAATGTTATAAAACTGAGGGGTTTTTAATAGAAAATACTTTGCTGAATCAAATAGTACTTGTTTTAATTTATACCATTAATAACAAGCTGCAGAACGTAGATTGAATTTGATTTTTAACAGGGAGTATCTATTGTTTTTATACTTTTATATTTTCTTTGATTTCTATATAAAAACATTATTTGAATGTTATAAAACTGAAAGGTTTTTAATAGAAAATGCTTTGCTGAATTAAATAGTGCTTGTTTTATTTTTCTACCATTAAGAACAAGCTGGATATTGTAGATTGAATTTGATTTTTAACAGAGAGTAACAATTGTTTTTTTACTTTTATATTTTCTTTGATTTCTATATGAAAACATTATTTAAATGTTATAAAACTAAGAGGTTTTTAATAGAAAATACTTTGCTAAATCAAATAGTACTTGTTTTAAATTATACCATTAATAACAAGCTGCAGAATGTAGATTGAATTTGATTTTTAACAGGGAGTAACTATTGTTTTTATACTTTTATATTTTCTTCGATTTCTATATAAAAACATTATTTAAATGTTATAAAACTGAGAAGTTTTTAATAGAAAATACTTTGCTAAATCAAATAGTACTTGTTTTAATTTATACCATTAATAACAAGCTGCAGAATGTAGATTGAATTTGATTTTTAACAGGGAGTAACTATTGTTTTTATACTTTTATATTTTCTTCGATTTCTATATAAAAACATTATTTAAATGTTATAAAACTGAGGAGTTTTTAATAGAAAATACTTTGCTGAATCAAATAGTACTTGTTTTAATTTGTACCATTAATAACAAGCTGCAGAACGTAGATTGAATTTGATTTTTAACAGGGAGTAACTATTGTTTTTATACTTTTATATTTTCTTTGATTTCTATATAAAACATTACTTAAATGTTATAAAACTGAGGGGTTTTTAATAGAAAATACTTTGCTGAATCAAATAGTACTTGTTCTAATTTATACCATTAATAACAAGCTGCAGAACGTAGATTGAATTTGATTTTTAACAGGGAGTAACTATTGTTTTTATACTTTTATATTTTCTTCGATTTCTATATAAAAACATTATTTAAATGTTATAAAACTGAGGGGTTTTTAATAGAAAATACTTTGCTGAATCAAATAGTACTTGTTTTAATTTATACCATTCAATCTACAAGCTGGATATTGTAGATTGAATTTGATTTTTAACAGAGAGTAACAATTGTTTTTATACTTTTATATTTTCTTTGATTTCTATATGAAAACATTATTTAAATGTTATAAAACTGAGAGGTTTTTAATAGAAAATACTTTGCTAAATCAAATAGTACTTGTTTTAATTTATACCATTAATAACAAGCTGCAGAATATAGATTGAATTTGATTTTTAACAGGGAGTAACTATTGTTTTTATACTTTTATATTTTCTTCGATTTCTATATAAAAACATTATTTAAATGTTATAAAACTGAGAGGTTTTTAATAGAAAATACTTTGCTGAATTAAATAGTGCTTGTTTTATTTTTTTACCATTAATAACAAGCTGGATATTGTAGATTGAATTTGATTTTTAACAGAGAGTAACAATTGTTTTTATACTTTTATATTTTGTTTGATTTCTATATGAAAACATTATTTAAATGTTATAAAACTGAGAGGTTTTTAATAGAAAATACTTTGCTAAATCAAATAGTACTTGTTTTAATTTATACCATTAATAACAAGCTGCAGAATGTAGATTGAATTTGATTTTTAACAGGGAGTAACTATTGTTTTTATACTTTTATATTTTCTTCGATTTCTATATAAAAACATTATTTAAATGTTATAAAACTGAGGGGTTTTTAATAGAAAATACTTTGCTGAATCAAATAGTACTTGTTTTAATTTATACCATTAATAACAAGCTGCAGAACGTAGATTGAATTTGATTTTTAACAGGGAGTAACTATTGTTTTTATACTTTTATATTTTCTTCGATTTCTATATAAAAACATTATTTAAATGTTATAAAACTAAGGGGTTTTTAATAGAAAATACTTTGCTGAATCAAATAGTACTTGTTTTAATTTATACCATTAATAACAAGCTGCAGAACGTAGATTGAATTTGATTTTTAACAGGGAGTAACTATTGTTCTTATACTTTTATATTTTCTTCGATTTCTATATAAAAACATTATTTAAATGTTATAAAACTAAAAGGTTTTTAATAGAAAATGCTTTGCTAAATCAAATAGTACTTGTTTAAATTTATACCATTAATAACAAGCTGCAGAACGTAGATTGAATTTGATTTTTAACAGGGAGTAACTATTGTTTTTATACTTTTATATTTTCTTCGATTTCTATATAAAAACATTATTTAAATGTTATAAAACTGAGGGGTTTTTAATAGAAAATACTTTGCTGAATCAAATAGTACTTGTTTTAATTTATACCATTAATAACAAGCTGCAGAATATAGATTGAATTTGATTTTTAACAGGGAGTAACTATTGTTTTTATACTTTTATATTTTATTCGACTTCTATATGAAAACATTATTTAAATGTTATAAAGCTGAGGGGTTTTTAATAGAAAATACTTTGCTGAATCAAATAGTACTTGTTTTAATTTATACCATTAATAACAAGCTGCAATATGTAGATTGAATTTAATTTTTAACAGGGAGTAACTATTTTTTTTATACTTTTATATTTTCTTCGATTTCTATATAAAAACATTATTTAAATGTTATAAAACTGAGGCGTTTTTAATAGAAAATACTTTGCTGAATCAAATAGTACTTGTTTTAATTTATACCATTAATAACAAGCTGCAGAACGTAGATTGAATTTGATTTTTAACAGGGAGTAACTATTGTTTTTATACTTTTATATTATCTTTGATTTCTATATAAACACATTATTTAAATGTTATAAAACTGAGGGGTTTTTAATAGAAAATACTTTGCTGAATCAAATAGTACTTGTTTTAATTTATACCATTAACAACAAGCTGCAGAACGTAGATTGAATTTGATTTTTAACAGGGAGTAACTATTGTTTTTATACTTTTATATTTTCTTCGATTTCTATATAAAAACATTATTTAAATGTTATAAAACTGAGAGGTTTTTAATAGAAAATACTTTGCTGAATCAAATAGTACTTGTTTTAATTTACACCATTAATAACAAGCTGGATATTGTAGATTGAATTTGATTTTTAACAGAGAGTAACAATTGTTTTTATACTTTTATATTTTCTTTGATTTCTATATAAACACATTATTTAAATGTTATAAAACTGAGGGGTTTTTAATAGAAAATACTTTGCTGAATCAAATAGTACTTGTTTTAATTTATACCATTAATAACAAGCTGCAGAACGTAGATTGAATTTGATTTTTAACAGGGAGTATCTATTGTTTTTATACTTTTATATTTTCTTTGATTTCTATATAAAAACATTATTTGAATGTTATAAAACTGAAAGGTTTTTAATAGAAAATGCTTTGCTGAATTAAATAGTGCTTGTTTTATTTTTCTACCATTAAGAACAAGCTGGATATTGTAGATTGAATTTGATTTTTAACAGAGAGTAACAATTGTTTTTTTACTTTTATATTTTCTTTGATTTCTATATGAAAACATTATTTAAATGTTATAAAACTAAGAGGTTTTTAATAGAAAATACTTTGCTAAATCAAATAGTACTTGTTTTAAATTATACCATTAATAACAAGCTGCAGAATGTAGATTGAATTTGATTTTTAACAGGGAGTAACTATTGTTTTTATACTTTTATATTTTCTTCGATTTCTATATAAAAACATTATTTAAATGTTATAAAACTGAGAAGTTTTTAATAGAAAATACTTTGCTAAATCAAATAGTACTTGTTTTAATTTATACCATTAATAACAAGCTGCAGAATGTAGATTGAATTTGATTTTTAACAGGGAGTAACTATTGTTTTTATACTTTTATATTTTCTTCGATTTCTATATAAAAACATTATTTAAATGTTATAAAACTGAGGAGTTTTTAATAGAAAATACTTTGCTGAATCAAATAGTACTTGTTTTAATTTGTACCATTAATAACAAGCTGCAGAACGTAGATTGAATTTGATTTTTAACAGGGAGTAACTATTGTTTTTATACTTTTATATTTTCTTTGATTTCTATATAAAACATTACTTAAATGTTATAAAACTGAGGGGTTTTTAATAGAAAATACTTTGCTGAATCAAATAGTACTTGTTCTAATTTATACCATTAATAACAAGCTGCAGAACGTAGATTGAATTTGATTTTTAACAGGGAGTAACTATTGTTTTTATACTTTTATATTTTCTTCGATTTCTATATAAAAACATTATTTAAATGTTATAAAACTGAGGGGTTTTTAATAGAAAATACTTTGCTGAATCAAATAGTACTTGTTTTAATTTATACCATTCAATCTACAAGCTGGATATTGTAGATTGAATTTGATTTTTAACAGAGAGTAACAATTGTTTTTATACTTTTATATTTTCTTTGATTTCTATATGAAAACATTATTTAAATGTTATAAAACTGAGAGGTTTTTAATAGAAAATACTTTGCTAAATCAAATAGTACTTGTTTTAATTTATACCATTAATAACAAGCTGCAGAATATAGATTGAATTTGATTTTTAACAGGGAGTAACTATTGTTTTTATACTTTTATATTTTCTTCGATTTCTATATAAAAACATTATTTAAATGTTATAAAACTGAGAGGTTTTTAATAGAAAATACTTTGCTGAATTAAATAGTGCTTGTTTTATTTTTTTACCATTAATAACAAGCTGGATATTGTAGATTGAATTTGATTTTTAACAGAGAGTAACAATTGTTTTTATACTTTTATATTTTGTTTGATTTCTATATGAAAACATTATTTAAATGTTATAAAACTGAGAGGTTTTTAATAGAAAATACTTTGCTAAATCAAATAGTACTTGTTTTAATTTATACCATTAATAACAAGCTGCAGAATGTAGATTGAATTTGATTTTTAACAGGGAGTAACTATTGTTTTTATACTTTAATATTTTCTTTGATTTCTATATAAAAACATTATTTAAATGTTATAAAACTGAGGAGTTTTTAATAGAAAATACTTTGCTGAATCAAATAGTACTTGTTTTAATTTATACCATTAATAACAAGCTGCAGAACGTAGATTGAATTTGATTTTTAACAGGGAGTAACTATTGTTTTTATACTTTTATATTTTCTTCGATTTCTATATAAAAACATTATTTAAATGTTATAAAACTGAGGGGTTTTTAATAGAAAATACTTTGCTGAATCAAATAGTACTTGTTTTAATTTATACCATTAATAACAAGCTGCAGAACGTAGATTGAATTTGATTTTTAACAGGGAGTAACTATTGTTTTTATACTTTTATATTTTCTTCGATTTCTATATAAAAACATTATTTAAATGTTATAAAACTGAGGGGTTTTTAATAGAAAATACTTTGCTAAATCAAATAGTACTTGTTTTAATTTATACCATTAATAACAAGCTGCAGAATGTAGATTGAATTTGATTTTTAACAGGGAGTAACTATTGTTTTTATACTTTTATATTTTCTTCGATTTCTATATAAAAACATTATTTAAATGTTATAAAACTAAGAGGTTTTTAATAGGAAATACCTTGCTGAATTAAATAGTGCTTGTTTTAATTTATACCATTAATAACAAGCTGCAGTATGTAGATTGAATTTAATTTTTAACAGGGAGTAACTATTGTTTTTATACTTTTATATTTTCTTTGACTTCTATATGAAAACATTATTAAAATGTTATAAAACTGAGGGGTTTTTAATAGAAAATACTTTGCTGAATCAAATAGTACTTGTTTTAATTTATACCATTAATAACAAGCTGCAGAACGTAGATTGAATTTGATTTTTAACAGGGAGTAACTATTGTTTTTATACTTTTATATTTTCTTCGATTTCTATATAAAAACATTATTTAAATGTTATAAAACTGAGGGGTTTTTAATAGAAAATACTTTGCTAAATCAAATAGTTCTTGTTTTAATTTATACCATTAATAACAAGCTGCAGAACGTAGATTGAATTTGATTTTTAACAGGGAGTAACTATTGTTTTTATACTTTTATATTTTCTTCGATTTCTATATAAAAACATTATTTAAATGTTATAAAACTGAAAGGTTTTTAATAGAAAATGCTTTGCTGAATTAAATAGTGCTTGTTTTATTTTTCTACCATTAATAACAAGCTGGATATTGTAGATTGAATTTGATTTTTAACAGAGAGTAAAAATTGTTTTTATACTTTTATATTTTCTTTGATTTCTATATGAAAACATTATTTAAATGTTATATAACTGAGAGGTTTTTAATAGAAAATACTTTGCTAAATTAAATAGTACTTGTTTTAATTTATACCATTAATAACAAGCTGCAGAATGTAGATTGAATTTGATTTTTAACAGGGAGTAACTATTGTTTTTATACTTTTATATTTTCTTCGATTTCTATATAAAAACATTATTTAAATGTTATAAAACTGAGGAGATTTTAATAGAAAATACTTTGCTGAATCAAATAGTACTTGTTTTAATTTATACCATTAATAACAAGCTGCAGAACGTAGATTGAATTTGATTTTTAACAGGGAGTAACTATTGTTTTTATACTTTTATATTTTCTTCGATTTCTATATAAAAACATTATTTAAATGTTATAAAACTGAGGGGTTTTTAATAGAAAATACTTTGCTGAATCAAATAGTACTTGTTTTAATTTATACCATTAATAACAAGCTGCAGAACGTAGATTGAATTTGATTTTTAACAGGGAGTAACTATTGTTTTTATACTTTTATATTTTCTTCGATTTCTATATAAAAACATTATTTAAATGTTATAAAACTAAAAGGTTTTTAATAGAAAATGCTTTGCTAAATCAAATAGTACTTGTTTTAATTTATACCATTAATAACAAGCTGCAGAACGTAGATTGAATTTGATTTTTAACAGGGAGTAACTATTGTTTTTATACTTTTATATTTTCTTGATTTCTATATAAAAACATTATTTAAATGTTATAAAACTGAGGGGTTTTTAATAGAAAATACTTTTCTGAATCAAATAGTACTTGTTTTAATTTATACCATTAATAACAAGCTGCAGAACGTAGATTGTATTTGATTTTTAACAGGGAGTAACTATTGTTTTTATACTTTTATATTTTCTTTGACTTCTATATGAAAACATTATTTAAATGTTATAAAACTGAGGGGTTTTTAATAGAAAATACTTTGCTGAATCAAATAGTACTTGTTTTAATTTATACCATTAATAACAAGCTGCAGAATATAGATTGAATTTGATTTTTAACAGGGAGTAACTATTGTTTTTATACTTTTATATTTTCTTCGACTTCTATATGAAAACATTATTTAAATGTTATAAAACTGAGGGGTTTTTAATAGAAAATACTTTGCTGAATCAAATAGTACTTGTTTTAATTTATACCATTAATAACAAGCTGCAGTATGTAGATTGAATTTAATTTTTAACAGGGAGTAACTATTTTTTTTATACTTTTATATTTTCTTCGATTTCTATATAAAAACATTATTTAAATGTTATAAAACTAAGGGGTTTTTAATAGAAAATACTTTGCTGAATCAAATAGTACTTGTTTTAATTTATACCATTAATAACAAGCTGCAGAACGTAGATTGAATTTGATTTTTAACAGGGAGTAACTATTGTTTTTATACTTTTATATTTTCTTGATTTCTATATAAAAACATTATTTAAATGTTATAAAACTGAGGGGTTTTTAATAGAAAATACTTTGCTGAATCAAATAGTACTTGTTTTAATTTATACCATTAATAACAAGCTGCAGAATGTAGATTGAATTTGATTTTTAACAGGGAGTAACTATTGTTTTTATACTTTTATATTTTCTTTGACTTCTATATGAAAACATTATTTAAATGTTATAAAACTGAGGGGTTTTTAATAGAAAATACTTTGCTGAATAAAATAGTACTTGTTTTAATTTATACCATTAATAACAAGCTGCAGTATGTAGATTGAATTTAATTTTTAACAGGGAGTAACTATTGTTTTTATACTTTTATATTTTCTTCGACTTCTATATGAAAACATTATTAAAATGTTATAAAACTGAGGGGTTTTTAATAGAAAATACTTTGCTGAATCAAATAGTACTTGTTTTAATTTATACCATTAATAACAAGCTGCAGAATGTAGATTGAATTTGATTTTTAACAGGGAGTAACTATTGTTTTTATACTTTTATATTTTCTTTGACTTCTATATGAAAACATTATTTAAATGTTATAAAACTGAGGGGTTTTTAATAGAAAATACTTTGCTGAATAAAATAGTACTTGTTTTAATTTATACCATTAATAACAAGCTGCAGAATGTAGATTGAATTTGATTTTTAACAGGGAGTAACTATTGTTTTTATACTTTTATATTTTCTTGATTTCTATATAAAAACATTATTTAAATGTTATAAAACTGAGGGGTTTTTAATAGAAAATACTTTGCTGAATCAAATAGTACTTGTTTTAATTTATACCATTAATAACAAGCTGCAGAATGTAGATTGAATTTGATTTTTAACAGGGAGTAACTATTGTTTTTATACTTTTATATTTTCTTTGACTTCTATATGAAAACATTATTTAAATGTTATAAAACTGAGGGGTTTTTAATAGAAAATACTTTGCTGAATAAAATAGTACTTGTTTTAATTTATACCATTAATAACAAGCTGCAGTATGTAGATTGAATTTAATTTTTAACAGGGAGTAACTATTGTTTTTATACTTTTATATTTTCTTCGACTTCTATATGAAAACATTATTAAAATGTTATAAAACTGAGGGGTTTTTAATAGAAAATACTTTGCTGAATCAAGTAGTACTTGTTTTAATTTATACCATTAATAACAAGCTGCAGAATATAGATTGAATTTGATTTTTAACAGGGAGTAACTATTGTTTTTATACTTTTATATTTTCTTCGACATCTATATGAAAACATTATTTAAATGTTATAAAACTGAGGGGTTTTTAATAGAAAATACTTTGCTGAATCAAATAGTACTTGTTTTAATTTATACCATTAATAACAAGCTGCAGTATGTAGATTGAATTTAATTTTTAACAGGGAGTAACTATTTTTTTTATACTTTTATATTTTCTTCGATTTCTATATAAAAACATTATTTAAATGTTATAAAACTAAGGGGTTTTTAATAGAAAATACTTTGCTGAATCAAATAGTACTTGTTTTAATTTATACCATTAATAACAAGCTGCAGAACGTAGATTGAATTTGATTTTTAACAGGGAGTAACTATTGTTTTTATACTTTTATATTTTCTTTGATTTCTATATAAACACATTATTTAAATGTTATAAAACTGAGGGGTTTTTAATAGAAAATACTTTGCTGAATCAAATAGTACTTGTTTTAATTTATACCATTAATAACAAGCTGCAGAACGTAGATTGAATTTGATTTTTAGCAGGGAGTAACTATTGTTTTTATACTTTTATATTTTCTTCGATTTCTATATAAAAACATTATTTAAATGTTATAAAACTGAGGGGTTTTTAATAGAAAATACTTTGCTGAATCAAATAGTACTTGTTTTAATTTATACCATTAATAACAAGCTGCAGAATGTAGATTGAATTTGATTTTTAACAGGGGTAACTATTGTTTTTATACTTTTATATTTTCTTCGATTTCTATATAAAAACATTATTTAAATGTTATAAAACTGAGGGGTTTTTAATAGAAAATACTTTGCTGAATCAAATAGTACTTGTTTTAATTTATACCATTAATAACAAGCTGCAGAATGTAGATTGAATTTGATTTTTAACAGGGAGTAACTATTGTTTTTATACTTTTATATTTTCTTCGATTTCTATATAAAAACATTATTTAAATGTTATAAAACTGAGAGGTTTTTAATAGAAAATACTTTGCTGAATCAAATAGTACTTGTTTTAATTTATACCATTAATAACAAGCTGGATATTGTAGATTGAATTTGATTTTTAACAGAGAGTAACAATTGTTTTTATACTTTTATATTTTCTTTGATTTCTATATGAAAACATTATTTAAATGTTATAAAACTGAGGGGTTTTTAATAGAAAATACTTTGCTGAATCAAATAGTACTTGTTTTAATTTATACCATTAATAACAAGCTGCAGAATGTAGATTGAATTTGATTTTTAACAGGGAGTAACTATTGTTTTTATACTTTTATATTTTCTTCGATTTCTATATAAAAACATTATTTAAATGTTATAAAACTGAGGGGTTTTTAATAGAAAATACTTTGCTGAATCAAATAGTACTTGATTTAATTTATACCATTAATAACAAGCTGCAGAACGTAGATTGAATTTGATTTTTAACAGGGAGTAACTATTGTTTTTATACTTTTATATTTTTTTCGATTTCTATATAAAAACATTAATTAAATGTTATAAAACTGAGGGGTTTTTAATAGAAAATACTTTGCTGAATCAAATAGTACTTGTTTTAATTTATACCATTAATAACAAGCTGCAGAATGTAGATTGAATTTGATTTTTAACAGGGAGTAACTATTGTTTTTATACTTTTATATTTTCTTCGATTTCTATATAAAAACATTATTTAAATGTTACAAAACTAAGGAGTTTTTAATAGAAAATACTTTGCTGAATCAAATAGTACTTGTTTTAATTTATACCATTAATAACAAGCTGCAGAACGTAGATTGAATTTGATTTTTAACAGGGAGTAACCATTGTTTTTATACTTTTATATTTTCTTCGATCTCTATATAAAAACATTATTTAATTGTTATAAAACTGAAGGGTTTTTAATAGAAAATACTTTGCTGAATCAAATAGTACTTGTTTTAATTTATACCATTAATAACAAGCTGCAGAACGTAGATTGAATTTGATTTTTAACAGGGAGTAACTATTGTTTTTATACTTTTATATTTTCTTCGATTTCTATATAAAAACATTATTTAAATGTTATAAAACTGAGGGGTTTTTAATAGAAAATACTTTGCTGAATCAAATAGTACTTGTTTTAATTTATACCATTAATAACAAGCTGCAGAACGTAAATTAAATTTGATTTTTAACAGGAAGTAACTATTGTTCTTATACTTTTATATTTTCTTTGATTTCTATATGAAAACATTATTTAAATGTTATAAAACTGAGAGGTTTTTAATAGAAAATACTTTGCTGAATCAAATAGTACTTGTTTTAATTTATACCATTAATAACAAGCTGGATATTGTAGATTGAATTTGATTTTTAACAGAGAGTAACAATTGTTTTTATACTTTTACATTTTCTTTGATTTCTATATGAAAACATTATTTAAATGTTATAAAACTGAGAGGTTTTTAATAGAAAATACTTTGCTGAATCAAATAGTACTTGTTTTAATTTATACCATTAATAACAAGCTGCAGAATGTAGATTGAATTTGATTTTTAACAGGGAGTAACTATTGTTTTTATACTTTTATATTTTCTTCGATTTCTATATAAAAACATTATTTAAATGTTATAAAACTGAGGAGTTTTTAAAAGAAAATACTTTGCTAAATCAAATAGTACTTGTTTTAATTTATACCATTAATAACAAGCTGCAGAACGTAGATTGAATTTGATTTTTAACAGGGAGTAACTATTGTTTTTATACTTTTATATTTTCTTCGATTTCTACATAAAAACATTATTTAAATGTTATAAAACAGAGGGGTTTTTAATAGAAAATACTTTGCTGAATCAAATAGTACTTGTTTTAATTTATACCATTAATAACAAGCTGCAGAACGTAGATTGAATTTGATTTTTAACAGGGAGTAACTATTGTTTTTATACTTTTATATTTTCTTCGATTTCTATATAAAAACATTATTTAAATGTTATAAAACTGAGGAGTTTTTAATAGAAAATACTTTGCTAAATCAAATAGTACTTGTTTTAATTTATACCATTAATAACAAGCTGCAGAACGTAGATTGAATTTGATTTTTAACAGGGAGTAACTATTGTTTTTATACTTTTATATTTTCTTCGATTTCTATATAAAAACATTATTTAAATGTTATAAAACTGAGGGGTTTTTAATAGAAAATACTTTGCTGAATCAAATAGTACTTGTTTTAATTTATACCATTAATAACAAGCTGCAGAACGTAGATTGAATTTGATTTTTAACAGAGAGTAACTATTGTTTTTATACTTTTATATTTTCTTCGATTTCTATATAAAAACATTATTTAAATGTTATAAAACTGAGGGGTTTTTAATAGAAAATACTTTGCTGAATCAAATAGTACTTGTTTTAATTTATACCATTAATAACAAGCTGCAGAACGTAGATTGAATTTGATTTTTAACAGAGAGTAACAATTGTTTTTATACTTTTAAATTTTCTTTGATTTCTATATGAAAACATTATTTAAATGTTATAAAACTGAGAGGTTTTTAATAGAAAATACTTTGCTGAATCAAATAGTACTTGTTTTAATTTATACCATTCAATCTACAAGCTGGATATTGTAGATTGAATTTGATTTTTAACAGAGAGTAACAATTGTTTTTATACTTTTATATTTTCTTTGATTTCTATATGAAAACATTATTTAAATGTTATAAAACTGAGAGGTTTTTAATAGAAAATACTTTGCTGAATTAAATAGTGCTTGTTTTATTTTTCTACCGTTAATAACAAGCTGGATATTGTAGATTGAATTTGATTTTTAACAGAGAGTAACAATTGTTTTTATACTTTTATATTTTCTTTGATTTCTATATGAAAACATTATTTAAATGTTATAAAACTGAGAGGTTTTTAATAGAAAATACTTTGCTAAATCAAATAGTACTTGTTTTAATTTATACCATTAATAACAAGCTGCAGAATATAGATTGAATTTGATTTTTAACAGGGAGTAACTATTGTTTTTATACTTTTATATTTTCTTCGATTTCTATATAAAAACATTATTTAAATGTTATAAAACTGAGAGGTTTTTAATAGAAAATACTTTGCTGAATTAAATAGTGCTTGTTTTATTTTTTTACCATTAATAACAAGCTGGATATTGTAGATTGAATTTGATTTTTAACAGAGAGTAACAATTGTTTTTATACTTTTATATTTTGTTTGATTTCTATATGAAAACATTATTTAAATGTTATAAAACTGAGAGGTTTTTAATAGAAAATACTTTGCTGAATCAAATAGTACTTGTTTTAATTTATACCATTAATAACAAGCTGCAGAACGTAGATTGAATTTGATTTTTAACAGGGAGTAACTATTGTTTTTATACTTTTATATTTTCTTCGATTTCTATATAAAAACATTATTTAAATGTTATAAAACTGAGGAGTTTTTAATAGAAAATACTTTGCTAAATCAAATAGTACTTGTTTTAATTTATACCATTAATAACAAGCTGCAGAACGTAGATTGAATTTGATTTTTAACAGGGAGTAACTATTGTTTTTATACTTTTATATTTTCTTCGATTTCTATATAAAAACATTATTTAAATGTTATAAAACTGAGGGGTTTTTAATAGAAAATACTTTGCTGAATCAAATAGTACTTGTTTTAATTTATACCATTAATAACAAGCTGCAGAACGTAGATTGAATTTGATTTTTAACAGAGAGTAACTATTGTTTTTATACTTTTATATTTTCTTCGATTTCTATATAAAAACATTATTTAAATGTTATAAAACTGAGGGGTTTTTAATAGAAAATACTTTGCTGAATCAAATAGTACTTGTTTTAATTTATACCATTAATAACAAGCTGCAGAACGTAGATTGAATTTGATTTTTAACAGGGAGTAACTATTGTTTTTATACTTTTATATTTTCTTCGATTTCTATATAAAAACATTATTTAAATGTTATAAAACTGAGGGGTTTTTAATAGAAAATACTTTGCTGAATCAAATAGTACTTGTTTTAATTTATACCATTAATAACAAGCTGCAGAACGTAGATTGAATTTGATTTTTAACAGGGAGTAACTATTGTTTTTATACTTTTATATTTTCTTCGATTTCTATATAAAAACATTATTTAAATGTTATAAAACTGAGGGGTTTTTAATAGAAAATACTTTGCTGAATCAAATAGTACTTGTTTTAATTTATACCATTAATAACAAGCTGCAGAACGTAGATTGAATTTGATTTTTAACAGGGAGTAACTATTGTTTTTATACTTTTACATTTTCTTCGATTTCTATATAAAAACATTATTTAAATGTTATAACACTGAAAGGTTTTTAATAGAAAATGCTTTGCTGAATTAAATAGTGTTTGTTTTATTTTTCTACCATTAATAACAAGCTGGATATTGTAGATTGAATTTGATTTTTAACAGAGAGTAACAATTGTTTTTATACTTTTATATTTTCTTTGATTTCTATATGAAAACATTATTTAAATGTTATAAAACTGAGAGGTTTTTAATAGAAAATGCTTTGCTAAATCAAATAGTACTTGTTTTAATTTATACCATTAATAACAAGCTGGATATTGTAGATTGAATTTGATTTTTAACAGAGAGTAACAATTGTTTTTATACTTTTATATTTTCTTTGATTTCTATATGAAAACATTATTTAAATGTTATAAAACTGAGAGGTTTTTAATAGAAAATACTTTGCTAAATCAAATAGTACTTGTTTTAATTTATACCATTAATAACAAGCTGCAGAATGTAGATTGAATTTGATTTTTAACAGGGAGTAACTATTGTTTTTATACTTTTATATTTTCTTCGATTTCTATATAAAAACATTATTTAAATGTTATAAAACTAAGAGGTTTTTAATAGGAAATACCTTGCTGAATTAAATAGTGCTTGTTTTAATTTATACCATTAATAACAAGCTGCAGTATGTAGATTGAATTTAATTTTTAACAGGGAGTAACTATTGTTTTTATACTTTTATATTTTCTTCGATTTCTATATAAAAACATTATTTAAATGTTATAAAACTAAGAGGTTTTTAATAGGAAATACCTTGCTGAATTAAATAGTGCTTGTTTTAATTTATACCATTAATAACAAGCTGCAGTATGTAGATTGAATTTAATTTTTAACAGAGAGTAACTATTGTTTTTATACTTTTATATTTTCTTTGACTTCTATATGAAAACATTATTAAAATGTTATAAAACTGAGGGGTTTTTAATAGAAAATACTTTGCTGAATCAAATAGTACTTGTTTTAATTTATACCATTAATAACAAGCTGCAGAATGTAGATTGAATTTGATTTTTAACAGCGAGTAACTATTGTTTTTATACTTTTATATTTTCTTCGATTTCTATATAAAAACATTATTTAAATGTTATAAAACTGAGGGGTTTTTAATAGAAAATACTTTGCTGAATCAAGTAGTACTTGTTTTAATTTATACCATTAATAACAAGCTGCAGAATGTAGATTGAATTTGATTTTTAACAGGAATAACTTTTGTTTTTATACTTTTATATTTTCTTCGATTTCTATATAAAAACATTATTTAAATGTTATAAAACTGAGGGGTTTTTAATAGAAAATACTTTGCTGAATCAAGTAGTACTTGTTTTAATTTATACCATTATTAACAAGCTGCAGAATGTAGATTGAATTTGATTTTTAACAGGGGTAACTATTGTTTTTATACTTTTATATTTTCTTCGATTTCTATATAAAAACATTATTTAAATGTTATAAAACTGAGGTGTTTTTAATAGAAAATACTTTGCTGAATGAAATAGTACTTGTTTTAATTTATACCATTAATAACAAGCTGCAGAATGTAGATTGAATTTGATTTTTAACAGGGAGTAACTATTGTTTTTATACTTTTATATTTTCTTCGACTTCTATAAGAAAACATTATTTAAATGTTATAAAACTGAGAGGTTTTTAATAGAAAATACTTTGCTAAATTAAACAGTACTTGTTTTAATTTATACCATTAATAACAAGCTGCAGAATGTAGATTGAATTTGATTTTTAACAGGGAGTAACTATTGTTTTTATACTTTTATATTTTCTTCGATTTCTATATAAAAACATTATTTAAATGTTATAAAACTGAGAGGTTTTTAATAGAAAATACTTTGCTGAATTAAATAGTGCTTGTTTTATTTTTCTACCATTAATAACAAGCTGGATATTGTAGATTAAATTTGATTTTTAACAGAGAGTAACAATTGTTTTTATACTTTTATATTTTCTTTAATTTCTATATGAAAACATTATTTAAATGTTATAAAACTGAGAGGTTTTTAATAGAAAATACTTTGCTAAATCAAATAGTACTTGTTTTAATTTATACCATTAATAACAAGCTGCAGAATGTAGATTGAATTTGTAATAGAAAATACTTTGCTGAATTAAATAGTGCTTGTTTTATTTTTCTACCATTAATAACAAGCTGGATATTGTAGATTGAATTTGATTTTTAACAGAGAGTAACAATTGTTTTTATACTTTTATATTTTCTTTGATTTCTATATGAAAACATTATTTAAATGTTATAAAACTGAGAGGTTTTTAATAGAAAATACTTTGCTAAATCAAATAGTACTTGTTTTAAATTATACCATTAATAACAAGCTGCAGAATGTAGATTGAATTTGATTTTTAACAGGGAGTAACTATTGTTTTTATACTTTTATATTTTCTTCGATTTCTATATAAAAACATTATTTAAATGTTATAAAACTGAGAAGTTTTTAATAGAAAATACTTTGCTGAATCAAATAGTACTTGTTTTAATTTATACCATTAATAACAAGCTGCAGAACGTAAATTGAATTTGATTTTTAACAGGGAGTAACTATTGTTTTTATACTTTTATATTTTCTTCGATTTCTATATAAAAACATTATTTAAATGTTATAAAACTGAGGGGATTTTAATAGAAAATACTTTGCTGAATCAAATAGTACTTGTTTTAATTTATACCATTAATAACAAGCTGCAGAACGTAGATTGAATTTGATTTTTAACAGGGAGTAACTATTGATTTTATACTTTTATATTTTCTTCGATTTCTATATAAAAACATTATTTAAATGTTATAAAACTGAGGGGTTTTTAATAGAAAATACTTTGCTGAATCAAATAGTACTTGTTTTAATTTATACCATTAATAACAAGCTGCAGAACGTAGATTGAATTTGATTTTTAACAGGGAGTAACTATTGTTTTTATACTTTTACATTTTCTTCGATTTCTATATAAAAACATTATTTAAATGTTATAAAACTAAAAGGTTTTTAATAGAAAATGCTTTGCTGAATTAAATAGTGCTTGTTTTATTTTTCTACCATTAATAACAAGCTGGATATTGTAGATTGAATTTGATTTTTAACAGAGAGTAACAATTGTTTTTATACTTTTATATTTTCTTTGATTTCTATATGAAAACATTATTTAAATGTTATAAAACTGAAAGGTTTTTAATAGAAAATGCTTTGCTAAATCAAATAGTACTTGTTTTAATTTATACCATTAATAACAAGCTGGATATTGTAGATTGAATTTGATTTTTAACAGAGAGTAACAATTGTTTTTATACTTTTATATTTTCTTTGATTTCTATATGAAAACATTATTTAAATGTTATAAAACTGAGAGGTTTTTAATAGAAAATACTTTGCTAAATCAAATAGTACTTGTTTTAATTTATACCATTAATAACAAGCTGCAGAATGTAGATTGAATTTGATTTTTAACAGGGAGTAACTATTGTTTTTATACTTTTATATTTTCTTCGATTTCTATATAAAAACATTATTTAAATGTTATAAAACTAAGAGGTTTTTAATAGGAAATACCTTGCTGAATTAAATAGTGCTTGTTTTAATTTATACCATTAATAACAAGCTGCAGTATGTAGATTGAATTTAATTTTTAACAGGGAGTAACTATTGTTTTTATACTTTTATATTTTCTTCGACTTCTATATGAAAACATTATTAAAATGTTATAAAACTGAGGGGTTTTTAATAGAAAATACTTTGCTGAATCAAATAGTACTTGTTTTAATTTATACCATTAATAACAAGCTGCAGAACGTAGATTGAATTTGATTTTTAACAGGGAGTAACTATTGTTTTTATACTTTTATATTTTCTTCGATTTCTATATAAAAACATTATTTAAATGTTATAAAACTGAGGGGTTTTTAATAGAAAATACTTTGCTAAATTAAATAGTACTTGTTTTAATTTATACCATTAATAACAAGCTGCAGAATATAGATTGAATTTGATTTTTAACAGGGAGTAACTATTGTTTTTATACTTTTATATTTTCTTCGATTTCTATATAAAAACATTATTTAAATGTTATTAAACTGAAAGGTTTTTAATAGAAAATGCTTTGCTGAATTAAATAGTGCTTGTTTTATTTTTCTACCATTAATAACAAGCTGGATATTGTAGATTGAATTTGATTTTTAACAGAGAGTAAAAATTGTTTTTATACTTTTATATTTTCTTTGATTTCTATATGAAAACATTATTTAAATGTTATATAACTGAGAGGTTTTTAATAGAAAATACTTTGCTAAATTAAATAGTACTTGTTTTAATTTATACCATTAATAACAAGCTGCAGAATGTAGATTGAATTTGATTTTTAACAGGGAGTAACTATTGTTTTTATACTTTTATATTTTCTTCGATTTCTATATAAAAACATTATTTAAATGTTATAAAACTGAGGGGTTTTTAATAGAAAATACTTTGCTGAATCAAATAGTACTTGTTTTAATTTATACCATTAATAACAAGCTGCAGAACGTAGATTGAATTTGATTTTTAACAGGGAGTAACTATTGTTTTTATACTTTTATATTTTCTTCGATTTCTATATAAAAACATTATTTAAATGTTATAAAACTAAGGGGTTTTTAATAGAAAATACTTTGCTGAATCAAATAGTACTTGTTTTAATTTATACCATTAATAACAAGCTGCAGAACGTAGATTGAATTTGATTTTTAACAGGGAGTAACTATTGTTTTTATACTTTTATATTTTCTTCGATTTCTATATAAAAACATTATTTAAATGTTATAAAACTAAAAGGTTTTTAATAGAAAATGCTTTGCTAAATCAAATAGTACTTGTTTAAATTTATACCATTAATAACAAGCTGCAGAACGTAGATTGAATTTGATTTTTAACAGGGAGTAACTATTGTTTTTATACTTTTATATTTTCTTCGATTTCTATATAAAAACATTATTTAAATGTTATAAAACTGAGGGGTTTTTAATAGAAAATACTTTGCTGAATCAAATAGTACTTGTTTTAATTTATACCATTAATAACAAGCTGCAGAATATAGATTGAATTTGATTTTTAACAGGGAGTAACTATTGTTTTTATACTTTTATATTTTATTCGACTTCTATATGAAAACATTATTTAAATGTTATAAAACTGAGGGGTTTTTAATAGAAAATACTTTGCTGAATCAAATAGTACTTGTTTTAATTTATACCATTAATAACAAGCTGCAATATGTAGATTGAATTTAATTTTTAACAGGGAGTAACTATTTTTTTTATACTTTTATATTTTCTTCGATTTCTATATAAAAACATTATTTAAATGTTATAAAACTGAGGCGTTTTTAATAGAAAATACTTTGCTGAATCAAATAGTACTTGTTTTAATTTATACCATTAATAACAAGCTGCAGAACGTAGATTGAATTTGATTTTTAACAGGGAGTAACTATTGTTTTTATACTTTTATATTATCTTTGATTTCTATATAAACACATTATTTAAATGTTATAAAACTGAGGGGTTTTTAATAGAAAATACTTTGCTGAATCAAATAGTACTTGTTTTAATTTATACCATTAACAACAAGCTGCAGAACGTAGATTGAATTTGATTTTTAACAGGGAGTAACTATTGTTTTTATACTTTTATATTTTCTTCGATTTCTATATAAAAACATTATTTAAATGTTATAAAACTGAGAGGTTTTTAATAGAAAATACTTTGCTGAATCAAATAGTACTTGTTTTAATTTACACCATTAATAACAAGCTGGATATTGTAGATTGAATTTGATTTTTAACAGAGAGTAACAATTGTTTTTATACTTTTATATTTTCTTTGATTTCTATATAAACACATTATTTAAATGTTATAAAACTGAGGGGTTTTTAATAGAAAATACTTTGCTGAATCAAATAGTACTTGTTTTAATTTATACCATTAATAACAAGCTGCAGAACGTAGATTGAATTTGATTTTTAACAGGGAGTAACTATTGTTTTTATACTTTTATATTTTCTTTGATTTCTATATAAAAACATTATTTGAATGTTATAAAACTGAAAGGTTTTTAATAGAAAATGCTTTGCTGAATTAAATAGTGCTTGTTTTATTTTTCTACCATTAAGAACAAGCTGGATATTGTAGATTGAATTTGATTTTTAACAGAGAGTAACAATTGTTTTTTTACTTTTATATTTTCTTTGATTTCTATATGAAAACATTATTTAAATGTTATAAAACTAAGAGGTTTTTAATAGAAAATACTTTGCTAAATCAAATAGTACTTGTTTTAAATTATACCATTAATAACAAGCTGCAGAATGTAGATTGAATTTGATTTTTAACAGGGAGTAACTATTGTTTTTATACTTTTATATTTTCTTCGATTTCTATATAAAAACATTATTTAAATGTTATAAAACTGAGAAGTTTTTAATAGAAAATACTTTGCTAAATCAAATAGTACTTGTTTTAATTTATACCATTAATAACAAGCTGCAGAATGTAGATTGAATTTGATTTTTAACAGGGAGTAACTATTGTTTTTATACTTTTATATTTTCTTCGATTTCTATATAAAAACATTATTTAAATGTTATAAAACTGAGGAGTTTTTAATAGAAAATACTTTGCTGAATCAAATAGTACTTGTTTTAATTTGTACCATTAATAACAAGCTGCAGAACGTAGATTGAATTTGATTTTTAACAGGGAGTAACTATTGTTTTTATACTTTTATATTTTCTTTGATTTCTATATAAAACATTACTTAAATGTTATAAAACTGAGGGGTTTTTAATAGAAAATACTTTGCTGAATCAAATAGTACTTGTTCTAATTTATACCATTAATAACAAGCTGCAGAACGTAGATTGAATTTGATTTTTAACAGGGAGTAACTATTGTTTTTATACTTTTATATTTTCTTCGATTTCTATATAAAAACATTATTTAAATGTTATAAAACTGAGGGGTTTTTAATAGAAAATACTTTGCTGAATCAAATAGTACTTGTTTTAATTTATACCATTCAATCTACAAGCTGGATATTGTAGATTGAATTTGATTTTTAACAGAGAGTAACAATTGTTTTTATACTTTTATATTTTCTTTGATTTCTATATGAAAACATTATTTAAATGTTATAAAACTGAGAGGTTTTTAATAGAAAATACTTTGCTAAATCAAATAGTACTTGTTTTAATTTATACCATTAATAACAAGCTGCAGAATATAGATTGAATTTGATTTTTAACAGGGAGTAACTATTGTTTTTATACTTTTATATTTTCTTCGATTTCTATATAAAAACATTATTTAAATGTTATAAAACTGAGAGGTTTTTAATAGAAAATACTTTGCTGAATTAAATAGTGCTTGTTTTATTTTTTTACCATTAATAACAAGCTGGATATTGTAGATTGAATTTGATTTTTAACAGAGAGTAACAATTGTTTTTATACTTTTATATTTTGTTTGATTTCTATATGAAAACATTATTTAAATGTTATAAAACTGAGAGGTTTTTAATAGAAAATACTTTGCTAAATCAAATAGTACTTGTTTTAATTTATACCATTAATAACAAGCTGCAGAATGTAGATTGAATTTGATTTTTAACAGGGAGTAACTATTGTTTTTATACTTTAATATTTTCTTTGATTTCTATATAAAAACATTATTTAAATGTTATAAAACTGAGGAGTTTTTAATAGAAAATACTTTGCTGAATCAAATAGTACTTGTTCTAATTTATACCATTAATAACAAGCTGCAGAACGTAGATTGAATTTGATTTTTAACAGGGAGTAACTATTGTTTTTATACTTTTATATTTTCTTCGATTTCTATATAAAAACATTATTTAAATGTTATAAAACTGAGGGGTTTTTAATAGAAAATACTTTGCTGAATCAAATAGTACTTGTTTTAATTTATACCATTCAATCTACAAGCTGGATATTGTAGATTGAATTTGATTTTTAACAGAGAGTAACAATTGTTTTTATACTTTTATATTTTCTTTGATTTCTATATGAAAACATTATTTAAATGTTATAAAACTGAGAGGTTTTTAATAGAAAATACTTTGCTAAATCAAATAGTACTTGTTTTAATTTATACCATTAATAACAAGCTGCAGAATATAGATTGAATTTGATTTTTAACAGGGAGTAACTATTGTTTTTATACTTTTATATTTTCTTCGATTTCTATATAAAAACATTATTTAAATGTTATAAAACTGAGAGGTTTTTAATAGAAAATACTTTGCTGAATTAAATAGTGCTTGTTTTATTTTTTTACCATTAATAACAAGCTGGATATTGTAGATTGAATTTGATTTTTAACAGAGAGTAACAATTGTTTTTATACTTTTATATTTTGTTTGATTTCTATATGAAAACATTATTTAAATGTTATAAAACTGAGAGGTTTTTAATAGAAAATACTTTGCTAAATCAAATAGTACTTGTTTTAATTTATACCATTAATAACAAGCTGCAGAATGTAGATTGAATTTGATTTTTAACAGGGAGTAACTATTGTTTTTATACTTTAATATTTTCTTTGATTTCTATATAAAAACATTATTTAAATGTTATAAAACTGAGGAGTTTTTAATAGAAAATACTTTGCTGAATCAAATAGTACTTGTTTTAATTTATACCATTAATAACAAGCTGCAGAACGTAGATTGAATTTGATTTTTAACAGGGAGTAACTATTGTTTTTATACTTTTATATTTTCTTCGATTTCTATATAAAAACATTATTTAAATGTTATAAAACTGAGGGGTTTTTAATAGAAAATACTTTGCTGAATCAAATAGTACTTGTTTTAATTTATACCATTAATAACAAGCTGCAGAACGTAGATTGAATTTGATTTTTAACAGGGAGTAACTATTGTTTTTATACTTTTATATTTTCTTCGATTTCTATATAAAAACATTATTTAAATGTTATAAAACTGAGGGGTTTTTAATAGAAAATACTTTGCTAAATCAAATAGTACTTGTTTTAATTTATACCATTAATAACAAGCTGCAGAATGTAGATTGAATTTGATTTTTAACAGGGAGTAACTATTGTTTTTATACTTTTATATTTTCTTCGATTTCTATATAAAAACATTATTTAAATGTTATAAAACTAAGAGGTTTTTAATAGGAAATACCTTGCTGAATTAAATAGTGCTTGTTTTAATTTATACCATTAATAACAAGCTGCAGTATGTAGATTGAATTTAATTTTTAACAGGGAGTAACTATTGTTTTTATACTTTTATATTTTCTTTGACTTCTATATGAAAACATTATTAAAATGTTATAAAACTGAGGGGTTTTTAATAGAAAATACTTTGCTGAATCAAATAGTACTTGTTTTAATTTATACCATTAATAACAAGCTGCAGAACGTAGATTGAATTTGATTTTTAACAGGGAGTAACTATTGTTTTTATACTTTTATATTTTCTTCGATTTCTATATAAAAACATTATTTAAATGTTATAAAACTGAGGGGTTTTTAATAGAAAATACTTTGCTAAATCAAATAGTTCTTGTTTTAATTTATACCATTAATAACAAGCTGCAGAACGTAGATTGAATTTGATTTTTAACAGGGAGTAACTATTGTTTTTATACTTTTATATTTTCTTCGATTTCTATATAAAAACATTATTTAAATGTTATAAAACTGAAAGGTTTTTAATAGAAAATGCTTTGCTGAATTAAATAGTGCTTGTTTTATTTTTCTACCATTAATAACAAGCTGGATATTGTAGATTGAATTTGATTTTTAACAGAGAGTAAAAATTGTTTTTATACTTTTATATTTTCTTTGATTTCTATATGAAAACATTATTTAAATGTTATATAACTGAGAGGTTTTTAATAGAAAATACTTTGCTAAATTAAATAGTACTTGTTTTAATTTATACCATTAATAACAAGCTGCAGAATGTAGATTGAATTTGATTTTTAACAGGGAGTAACTATTGTTTTTATACTTTTATATTTTCTTCGATTTCTATATAAAAACATTATTTAAATGTTATAAAACTGAGGAGATTTTAATAGAAAATACTTTGCTGAATCAAATAGTACTTGTTTTAATTTATACCATTAATAACAAGCTGCAGAACGTAGATTGAATTTGATTTTTAACAGGGAGTAACTATTGTTTTTATACTTTTATATTTTCTTCGATTTCTATATAAAAACATTATTTAAATGTTATAAAACTGAGGGGTTTTTAATAGAAAATACTTTGCTGAATCAAATAGTACTTGTTTTAATTTATACCATTAATAACAAGCTGCAGAACGTAGATTGAATTTGATTTTTAACAGGGAGTAACTATTGTTTTTATACTTTTATATTTTCTTCGATTTCTATATAAAAACATTATTTAAATGTTATAAAACTAAAAGGTTTTTAATAGAAAATGCTTTGCTAAATCAAATAGTACTTGTTTTAATTTATACCATTAATAACAAGCTGCAGAACGTAGATTGAATTTGATTTTTAACAGGGAGTAACTATTGTCTTTATACTTTTATATTTTCTTGATTTCTATATAAAAACATTATTTAAATGTTATAAAACTGAGGGGTTTTTAATAGAAAATACTTTTCTGAATCAAATAGTACTTGTTTTAATTTATACCATTAATAACAAGCTGCAGAACGTAGATTGTATTTGATTTTTAACAGGGAGTAACTATTGTTTTTATACTTTTATATTTTCTTTGACTTCTATATGAAAACATTATTTAAATGTTATAAAACTGAGGGGTTTTTAATAGAAAATACTTTTCTGAATCAAATAGTACTTGTTTTAATTTATACCATTAATAACAAGCTGCAGAATATAGATTGAATTTGATTTTTAACAGGGAGTAACTATTGTTTTTATACTTTTATATTTTCTTCGATTTCTATATAAAAACATTATTTAAATGTTATAAAACTGAGGGGTTTTTAATAGAAAATACTTTGCTAAATCAAATAGTTCTTGTTTTAATTTATACCATTAATAACAAGCTGCAGAACGTAGATTGAATTTGATTTTTAACAGGGAGTAACTATTGTTTTTATACTTTTATATTTTCTTCGATTTCTATATAAAAACATTATTTAAATGTTATAAAACTGAAAGGTTTTTAATAGAAAATGCTTTGCTGAATTAAATAGTGCTTGTTTTATTTTTCTACCATTAATAACAAGCTGGATATTGTAGATTGAATTTGATTTTTAACAGAGAGTAAAAATTGTTTTTATACTTTTATATTTTCTTTGATTTCTATATGAAAACATTATTTAAATGTTATATAACTGAGAGGTTTTTAATAGAAAATACTTTGCTAAATTAAATAGTACTTGTTTTAATTTATACCATTAATAACAAGCTGCAGAATGTAGATTGAATTTGATTTTTAACAGGGAGTAACTATTGTTTTTATACTTTTATATTTTCTTCGATTTCTATATAAAAACATTATTTAAATGTTATAAAACTGAGGAGATTTTAATAGAAAATACTTTTCTGAATCAAATAGTACTTGTTTTAATTTATACCATTAATAACAAGCTGCAGAACGTAGATTGAATTTGATTTTTAACAGGGAGTAACTATTGTTTTTATACTTTTATATTTTCTTCGATTTCTATATAAAAACATTATTTAAATGTTATAAAACTAAAAGGTTTTTAATAGAAAATGCTTTGCTAAATCAAATAGTACTTGTTTTAATTTATACCATTAATAACAAGCTGCAGAACGTAGATTGAATTTGATTTTTAACAGGGAGTAACTATTGTCTTTATACTTTTATATTTTCTTGATTTCTATATAAAAACATTATTTAAATGTTATAAAACTGAGGGGTTTTTAATAGAAAATACTTTTCTGAATCAAATAGTACTTGTTTTAATTTATACCATTAATAACAAGCTGCAGAATATAGATTGAATTTGATTTTTAACAGGGAGTAACTATTGTTTTTATACTTTTATATTTTCTTCGACTTCTATATGAAAACATTATTTAAATGTTATAAAACTGAGGGGTTTTTAATAGAAAATACTTTGCTGAATCAAATAGTACTTGTTTTAATTTATACCATTAATAACAAGCTGCAGTATGTAGATTGAATTTAATTTTTAACAGGGAGTAACTATTGTTTTTATACTTTTATATTTTCTTCGACTTCTATATGAAAACATTATTAAAATGTTATAAAACTGAGGGGTTTTTAATAGAAAATACTTTGCTGAATCAAATAGTACTTGTTTTAATTTATACCATTAATAACAAGCTGCAGAATGTAGATTGAATTTGATTTTTAACAGGGAGTAACTATTGTTTTTATACTTTTATATTTTCTTTGACTTCTATATGAAAACATTATTTAAATGTTATAAAACTGAGGGGTTTTTAATAGAAAATACTTTGCTGAATAAAATAGTACTTGTTTTAATTTATACCATTAATAACAAGCTGCAGAATGTAGATTGAATTTGATTTTTAACAGGGAGTAACTATTGTTTTTATACTTTTATATTTTCTTGATTTCTATATAAAAACATTATTTAAATGTTATAAAACTGAGGGGTTTTTAATAGAAAATACTTTGCTGAATCAAATAGTACTTGTTTTAATTTATACCATTAATAACAAGCTGCAGAATGTAGATTGAATTTGATTTTTAACAGGGAGTAACTATTGTTTTTATACTTTTATATTTTCTTTGACTTCTATATGAAAACATTATTTAAATGTTATAAAACTGAGGGGTTTTTAATAGAAAATACTTTGCTGAATAAAATAGTACTTGTTTTAATTTATACCATTAATAACAAGCTGCAGTATGTAGATTGAATTTAATTTTTAACAGGGAGTAACTATTGTTTTTATACTTTTATATTTTCTTCGACTTCTATATGAAAACATTATTAAAATGTTATAAAACTGAGGGGTTTTTAATAGAAAATACTTTGCTGAATCAAGTAGTACTTGTTTTAATTTATACCATTAATAACAAGCTGCAGAATATAGATTGAATTTGATTTTTAACAGGGAGTAACTATTGTTTTTATACTTTTATATTTTCTTCGACTTCTATATGAAAACATTATTTAAATGTTATAAAACTGAGGGGTTTTTAATAGAAAATACTTTGCTGAATCAAATAGTACTTGTTTTAATTTATACCATTAATAACAAGCTGCAGTATGTAGATTGAATTTAATTTTTAACAGGGAGTAACTATTTTTTTTATACTTTTATATTTTCTTCGATTTCTATATAAAAACATTATTTAAATGTTATAAAACTAAGGGGTTTTTAATAGAAAATACTTTGCTGAATCAAATAGTACTTGTTTTAATTTATACCATTAATAACAAGCTGCAGAACGTAGATTGAATTTGATTTTTAACAGGGAGTAACTATTGTTTTTATACTTTTATATTTTCTTTGATTTCTATATAAACACATTATTTAAATGTTATAAAACTGAGGGGTTTTTAATAGAAAATACTTTGCTGAATCAAATAGTACTTGTTTTAATTTATACCATTAATAACAAGCTGCAGAACGTAGATTGAATTTGATTTTTAGCAGGGAGTAACTATTGTTTTTATACTTTTATATTTTCTTCGATTTCTATATAAAAACATTATTTAAATGTTATAAAACTGAGGGGTTTTTAATAGAAAATACTTTGCTGAATCAAATAGTACTTGTTTTAATTTATACCATTAATAACAAGCTGCAGAATGTAGATTGAATTTGATTTTTAACAGGGGTAACTATTGTTTTTATACTTTTATATTTTCTTCGATTTCTATATAAAAACATTATTTAAATGTTATAAAACTGAGGGGTTTTTAATAGAAAATACTTTGCTGAATCAAATAGTACTTGTTTTAATTTATACCATTAATAACAAGCTGCAGAATGTAGATTGAATTTGATTTTTAACAGGGAGTAACTATTGTTTTTATACTTTTATATTTTCTTCGATTTCTATATAAAAACATTATTTAAATGTTATAAAACTGAGAGGTTTTTAATAGAAAATACTTTGCTGAATCAAATAGTACTTGTTTTAATTTATACCATTAATAACAAGCTGGATATTGTAGATTGAATTTGATTTTTAACAGAGAGTAACAATTGTTTTTATACTTTTATATTTTCTTTGATTTCTATATGAAAACATTATTTAAATGTTATAAAACTGAGGGGTTTTTAATAGAAAATACTTTGCTGAATCAAATAGTACTTGTTTTAATTTATACCATTAATAACAAGCTGCAGAATGTAGATTGAATTTGATTTTTAACAGGGAGTAACTATTGTTTTTATACTTTTATATTTTCTTCGATTTCTATATAAAAACATTATTTAAATGTTATAAAACTGAGGGGTTTTTAATAGAAAATACTTTGCTGAATCAAATAGTACTTGATTTAATTTATACCATTAATAACAAGCTGCAGAACGTAGATTGAATTTGATTTTTAACAGGGAGTAACTATTGTTTTTATACTTTTATATTTTTTTCGATTTCTATATAAAAACATTAATTAAATGTTATAAAACTGAGGGGTTTTTAATAGAAAATACTTTGCTGAATCAAATAGTACTTGTTTTAATTTATACCATTAATAACAAGCTGCAGAATGTAGATTGAATTTGATTTTTAACAGGGAGTAACTATTGTTTTTATACTTTTATATTTTCTTCGATTTCTATATAAAAACATTATTTAAATGTTACAAAACTAAGGAGTTTTTAATAGAAAATACTTTGCTGAATCAAATAGTACTTGTTTTAATTTATACCATTAATAACAAGCTGCAGAACGTAGATTGAATTTGATTTTTAACAGGGAGTAACCATTGTTTTTATACTTTTATATTTTCTTCGATCTCTATATAAAAACATTATTTAATTGTTATAAAACTGAAGGGTTTTTAATAGAAAATACTTTGCTGAATCAAATAGTACTTGTTTTAATTTATACCATTAATAACAAGCTGCAGAACGTAGATTGAATTTGATTTTTAACAGGGAGTAACTATTGTTTTTATACTTTTATATTTTCTTCGATTTCTATATAAAAACATTATTTAAATGTTATAAAACTGAGGGGTTTTTAATAGAAAATACTTTGCTGAATCAAATAGTACTTGTTTTAATTTATACCATTAATAACAAGCTGCAGAACGTAAATTAAATTTGATTTTTAACAGGAAGTAACTATTGTTCTTATACTTTTATATTTTCTTTGATTTCTATATGAAAACATTATTTAAATGTTATAAAACTGAGAGGTTTTTAATAGAAAATACTTTGCTGAATCAAATAGTACTTGTTTTAATTTATACCATTAATAACAAGCTGGATATTGTAGATTGAATTTGATTTTTAACAGAGAGTAACAATTGTTTTTATACTTTTACATTTTCTTTGATTTCTATATGAAAACATTATTTAAATGTTATAAAACTGAGAGGTTTTTAATAGAAAATACTTTGCTGAATCAAATAGTACTTGTTTTAATTTATACCATTAATAACAAGCTGCAGAATGTAGATTGAATTTGATTTTTAACAGGGAGTAACTATTGTTTTTATACTTTTATATTTTCTTCGATTTCTATATAAAAACATTATTTAAATGTTATAAAACTGAGGAGTTTTTAAAAGAAAATACTTTGCTAAATCAAATAGTACTTGTTTTAATTTATACCATTAATAACAAGCTGCAGAACGTAGATTGAATTTGATTTTTAACAGGGAGTAACTATTGTTTTTATACTTTTATATTTTCTTCGATTTCTACATAAAAACATTATTTAAATGTTATAAAACAGAGGGGTTTTTAATAGAAAATACTTTGCTGAATCAAATAGTACTTGTTTTAATTTATACCATTAATAACAAGCTGCAGAACGTAGATTGAATTTGATTTTTAACAGGGAGTAACTATTGTTTTTATACTTTTATATTTTCTTCGATTTCTATATAAAAACATTATTTAAATGTTATAAAACTGAGGAGTTTTTAATAGAAAATACTTTGCTAAATCAAATAGTACTTGTTTTAATTTATACCATTAATAACAAGCTGCAGAACGTAGATTGAATTTGATTTTTAACAGGGAGTAACTATTGTTTTTATACTTTTATATTTTCTTCGATTTCTATATAAAAACATTATTTAAATGTTATAAAACTGAGGGGTTTTTAATAGAAAATACTTTGCTGAATCAAATAGTACTTGTTTTAATTTATACCATTAATAACAAGCTGCAGAACGTAGATTGAATTTGATTTTTAACAGAGAGTAACTATTGTTTTTATACTTTTATATTTTCTTCGATTTCTATATAAAAACATTATTTAAATGTTATAAAACTGAGGGGTTTTTAATAGAAAATACTTTGCTGAATCAAATAGTACTTGTTTTAATTTATACCATTAATAACAAGCTGCAGAACGTAGATTGAATTTGATTTTTAACAGAGAGTAACAATTGTTTTTATACTTTTAAATTTTCTTTGATTTCTATATGAAAACATTATTTAAATGTTATAAAACTGAGAGGTTTTTAATAGAAAATACTTTGCTGAATCAAATAGTACTTGTTTTAATTTATACCATTCAATCTACAAGCTGGATATTGTAGATTGAATTTGATTTTTAACAGAGAGTAACAATTGTTTTTATACTTTTATATTTTCTTTGATTTCTATATGAAAACATTATTTAAATGTTATAAAACTGAGAGGTTTTTAATAGAAAATACTTTGCTGAATTAAATAGTGCTTGTTTTATTTTTCTACCGTTAATAACAAGCTGGATATTGTAGATTGAATTTGATTTTTAACAGAGAGTAACAATTGTTTTTATACTTTTATATTTTCTTTGATTTCTATATGAAAACATTATTTAAATGTTATAAAACTGAGAGGTTTTTAATAGAAAATACTTTGCTAAATCAAATAGTACTTGTTTTAATTTATACCATTAATAACAAGCTGCAGAATATAGATTGAATTTGATTTTTAACAGGGAGTAACTATTGTTTTTATACTTTTATATTTTCTTCGATTTCTATATAAAAACATTATTTAAATGTTATAAAACTGAGAGGTTTTTAATAGAAAATACTTTGCTGAATTAAATAGTGCTTGTTTTATTTTTTTACCATTAATAACAAGCTGGATATTGTAGATTGAATTTGATTTTTAACAGAGAGTAACAATTGTTTTTATACTTTTATATTTTGTTTGATTTCTATATGAAAACATTATTTAAATGTTATAAAACTGAGAGGTTTTTAATAGAAAATACTTTGCTGAATCAAATAGTACTTGTTTTAATTTATACCATTAATAACAAGCTGCAGAACGTAGATTGAATTTGATTTTTAACAGGGAGTAACTATTGTTTTTATACTTTTATATTTTCTTCGATTTCTATATAAAAACATTATTTAAATGTTATAAAACTGAGGAGTTTTTAATAGAAAATACTTTGCTAAATCAAATAGTACTTGTTTTAATTTATACCATTAATAACAAGCTGCAGAACGTAGATTGAATTTGATTTTTAACAGGGAGTAACTATTGTTTTTATACTTTTATATTTTCTTCGATTTCTATATAAAAACATTATTTAAATGTTATAAAACTGAGGGGTTTTTAATAGAAAATACTTTGCTGAATCAAATAGTACTTGTTTTAATTTATACCATTAATAACAAGCTGCAGAACGTAGATTGAATTTGATTTTTAACAGAGAGTAACTATTGTTTTTATACTTTTATATTTTCTTCGATTTCTATATAAAAACATTATTTAAATGTTATAAAACTGAGGGGTTTTTAATAGAAAATACTTTGCTGAATCAAATAGTACTTGTTTTAATTTATACCATTAATAACAAGCTGCAGAACGTAGATTGAATTTGATTTTTAACAGGGAGTAACTATTGTTTTTATACTTTTATATTTTCTTCGATTTCTATATAAAAACATTATTTAAATGTTATAAAACTGAGGAGTTTTTAATAGAAAATACTTTGCTAAATCAAATAGTACTTGTTTTAATTTATACCATTAATAACAAGCTGCAGAACGTAGATTGAATTTGATTTTTAACAGGGAGTAACTATTGTTTTTATACTTTTATATTTTCTTCGATTTCTATATAAAAACATTATTTAAATGTTATAAAACTGAGGAGTTTTTAATAGAAAATACTTTGCTAAATCAAATAGTACTTGTTTTAATTTATACCATTAATAACAAGCTGCAGAACGTAGATTGAATTTGATTTTTAACAGGGAGTAACTATTGTTTTTATACTTTTATATTTTCTTCGATTTCTATATAAAAACATTATTTAAATGTTATAAAACTGAGGGGTTTTTAATAGAAAATACTTTGCTGAATCAAATAGTACTTGTTTTAATTTATACCATTAATAACAAGCTGCAGAACGTAGATTGAATTTGATTTTTAACAGAGAGTAACTATTGTTTTTATACTTTTATATTTTCTTCGATTTCTATATAAAAACATTATTTAAATGTTATAAAACTGAGGAGTTTTTAATAGAAAATACTTTGCTAAATCAAATAGTACTTGTTTTAATTTATACCATTAATAACAAGCTGCAGAACGTAGATTGAATTTGATTTTTAACAGGGAGTAACTATTGTTTTTATACTTTTATATTTTCTTCGATTTCTATATAAAAACATTATTTAAATGTTATAAAACTGAGGGGTTTTTAATAGAAAATACTTTGCTGAATCAAATAGTACTTGTTTTAATTTATACCATTAATAACAAGCTGCAGAACGTAGATTGAATTTGATTTTTAACAGGGAGTAACTATTGTTTTTATACTTTTATATTTTCTTCGATTTCTATATAAAAACATTATTTAAATGTTATAAAACTGAGGAGTTTTTAATAGAAAATACTTTGCTAAATCAAATAGTACTTGTTTTAATTTATACCATTAATAACAAGCTGCAGAACGTAGATTGAATTTGATTTTTAACAGGGAGTAACTATTGTTTTTATACTTTTATATTTTCTTCGATTTCTATATAAAAACATTATTTAAATGTTATAAAACTGAGGGGTTTTTAATAGAAAATACTTTGCTGAATCAAATAGTACTTGTTTTAATTTATACCATTAATAACAAGCTGCAGAACGTAGATTGAATTTGATTTTTAACAGAGAGTAACTATTGTTTTTATACTTTTATATTTTCTTCGATTTCTATATAAAAACATTATTTAAATGTTATAAAACTGAGGGGTTTTTAATAGAAAATACTTTGCTGAATCAAATAGTACTTGTTTTAATTTATACCATTAATAACAAGCTGCAGAACGTAGATTGAATTTGATTTTTAACAGAGAGTAACAATTGTTTTTATACTTTTAAATTTTCTTTGATTTCTATATGAAAACATTATTTAAATGTTATAAAACTGAGAGGTTTTTAATAGAAAATACTTTGCTGAATCAAATAGTACTTGTTTTAATTTATACCATTCAATCTACAAGCTGGATATTGTAGATTGAATTTGATTTTTAACAGAGAGTAACAATTGTTTTTATACTTTTATATTTTCTTTGATTTCTATATGAAAACATTATTTAAATGTTATAAAACTGAGAGGTTTTTAATAGAAAATACTTTGCTGAATTAAATAGTGCTTGTTTTATTTTTCTACCGTTAATAACAAGCTGGATATTGTAGATTGAATTTGATTTTTAACAGAGAGTAACAATTGTTTTTATACTTTTATATTTTCTTTGATTTCTATATGAAAACATTATTTAAATGTTATAAAACTGAGAGGTTTTTAATAGAAAATACTTTGCTAAATCAAATAGTACTTGTTTTAATTTATACCATTAATAACAAGCTGCAGAATATAGATTGAATTTGATTTTTAACAGGGAGTAACTATTGTTTTTATACTTTTATATTTTCTTCGATTTCTATATAAAAACATTATTTAAATGTTATAAAACTGAGAGGTTTTTAATAGAAAATACTTTGCTGAATTAAATAGTGCTTGTTTTATTTTTTTACCATTAATAACAAGCTGGATATTGTAGATTGAATTTGATTTTTAACAGGGAGTAACTATTGTTTTTATACTTTAATATTTTCTTCGATTTCTATATAAAAACATTATTTAAATGTTATAAAACTGAGGAGTTTTTAATAGAAAATACTTTGCTGAATCAAATAGTACTTGTTTTAATTTATACCATTAATAACAAGCTGCAGAACGTAGATTGAATTTGATTTTTAACAGGGAGTAACTATTGTTTTTATACTTTTATATTTTCTTCGATTTCTATATAAAAACATTATTTAAATGTTATAAAACTGAGGGGTTTTTAATAGAAAATACTTTGCTGAATCAAATAGTACTTGTTTTAATTTATACCATTAATAACAAGCTGCAGAACGTAGATTGAATTTGATTTTTAACAGGGAGTAACTATTGTTTTTATACTTTTATATTTTCTTCGATTTCTATATAAAAACATTATTTAAATGTTATAAAACTGAGGGGTTTTTAATAGAAAATACTTTGCTGAATCAAATAGTACTTGTTTTAATTTATACCATTAATAACAAGCTGCAGAACGTAGATTGAATTTGATTTTTAACAGGGAGTAACTATTGTTTTTATACTTTTACATTTTCTTCGATTTCTATATAAAAACATTATTTAAATGTTATAACACTGAAAGGTTTTTAATAGAAAATGCTTTGCTGAATTAAATAGTGTTTGTTTTATTTTTCTACCATTAATAACAAGCTGGATATTGTAGATTGAATTTGATTTTTAACAGAGAGTAACAATTGTTTTTATACTTTTATATTTTCTTTGATTTCTATATGAAAACATTATTTAAATGTTATAAAACTGAGAGGTTTTTAATAGAAAATGCTTTGCTAAATCAAATAGTACTTGTTTTAATTTATACCATTAATAACAAGCTGGATATTGTAGATTGAATTTGATTTTTAACAGAGAGTAACAATTGTTTTTATACTTTTATATTTTCTTTGATTTCTATATGAAAACATTATTTAAATGTTATAAAACTGAGAGGTTTTTAATAGAAAATACTTTGCTAAATCAAATAGTACTTGTTTTAATTTATACCATTAATAACAAGCTGCAGAATGTAGATTGAATTTGATTTTTAACAGGGAGTAACTATTGTTTTTATACTTTTATATTTTCTTCGATTTCTATATAAAAACATTATTTAAATGTTATAAAACTAAGAGGTTTTTAATAGGAAATACCTTGCTGAATTAAATAGTGCTTGTTTTAATTTATACCATTAATAACAAGCTGCAGTATGTAGATTGAATTTAATTTTTAACAGGGAGTAACTATTGTTTTTATACTTTTATATTTTCTTCGATTTCTATATAAAAACATTATTTAAATGTTATAAAACTAAGAGGTTTTTAATAGGAAATACCTTGCTGAATTAAATAGTGCTTGTTTTAATTTATACCATTAATAACAAGCTGCAGTATGTAGATTGAATTTAATTTTTAACAGAGAGTAACTATTGTTTTTATACTTTTATATTTTCTTTGACTTCTATATGAAAACATTATTAAAATGTTATAAAACTGAGGGGTTTTTAATAGAAAATACTTTGCTGAATCAAATAGTACTTGTTTTAATTTATACCATTAATAACAAGCTGCAGAATGTAGATTGAATTTGATTTTTAACAGGGAGTAACTATTGTTTTTATACTTTTATATTTTCTTCGATTTCTATATAAAAACATTATTTAAATGTTATAAAACTTAGGGGTTTTTAATAGAAAATACTTTGCTAAATCAAATAGTTCTTGTTTTAATTTATACCATTAATAACAAGCTGCAGAACGTAGATTGAATTTGATTTTTAACAGCGAGTAACTATTGTTTTTATACTTTTATATTTTCTTCGATTTCTATATAAAAACATTATTTAAATGTTATAAAACTGAAAGGTTTTTAATAGAAAATGCTTTGCTGAATTAAATAGTGCTTGTTTTATTTTTCTACCATTAATAACAAGCTGGATATTGTAGATTGAATTTGATTTTTAACAGAGAGTAAAAATTGTTTTTATACTTTTATATTTTCTTTGATTTCTATATGAAAACATTATTTAAATGTTATATAACTGAGAGGTTTTTAATAGAAAATACTTTGCTAAATTAAATAGTACTTGTTTTAATTTATACCATTAATAACAAGCTGCAGAATGTAGATTGAATTTGATTTTTAACAGGGAGTAACTATTGTTTTTATACTTTTATATTTTCTTCGATTTCTATATAAAAACATTATTTAAATGTTATAAAACTGAGGAGTTTTTAATAGAAAATACTTTGCTGAATCAAATAGTACTTGTTTTAATTTATACCATTAATAACAAGCTGCAGAACGTAGATTGAATTTGTTTTTTAACAGGGAGTAACTATTGTTTTTATACTTTTATATTTTCTTCGATTTCTATATAAAAACATTATTTAAATGTTATAAAACTGAGGAGTTTTTAATAGAAAATACTTTGCTAAATCAAATAGTACTTGTTTTAATTTATACCATTAATAACAAGCTGCAGAACGTAGATTGAATTTGATTTTTAACAGGGAGTAACTATTGTTTTTATACTTTTATATTTTCTTCGATTTCTATATAAAAACATTATTTAAATGTTATAAAACTGAGGGGTTTTTAATAGAAAATACTTTGCTGAATCAAATAGTACTTGTTTTAATTTATACCATTAATAACAAGCTGCAGAACGTAGATTGAATTTGATTTTTAACAGAGAGTAACTATTGTTTTTATACTTTTATATTTTCTTCGATTTCTATATAAAAACATTATTTAAATGTTATAAAACTGAGGGGTTTTTAATAGAAAATACTTTGCTGAATCAAATAGTACTTGTTTTAATTTATACCATTAATAACAAGCTGCAGAACGTAGATTGAATTTGATTTTTAAGAGAGAGTAACAATTGCTTTTATACTTTTAAATTTTCTTTGATTTCTATATGAAAACATTATTTAAATGTTATAAAACTGAGAGGTTTTTAATAGAAAATACTTTGCTGAATCAAATAGTACTTGTTTTAATTTATACCATTAATAACAAGCTGCAGAATGTAGATTGAATTTGATTTTTAACAGGGAGTAACTGTTGTTTTTATACTTTTATATTTTCTTCGATTTCTATATAAAAACATTATATAAATGTTATAAAACTGAGGAGTTTTTAATAGAAAATACTTTGCTAAATCAAATAGTACTTGTTTTAATTTATACCATTAATAACAAGCTGCAGAACGTAGATTGAATTTGATTTTTACCAGGGAGTAACTATTGTTTTTATACTTTTATATTTTCTTCGATTTCTATATAAAAACATTATTTAAATGTTATAAAACTGAGGGGTTTTTAATAGAAAATACTTTGCTGAATCAAATAGTACTTGTTTTAATTTATACCATTAATAACAAGCTGCAGAACGTAGATTGAATTTGATTTTTAACAAGGAGTAACTATTGTTTTTATACTTTTATATTTTCTTCGATTTCTATATAAAAACATTATTTAAATGTTATAAAACTGAGGGGTTTTTAATAGAAAATACTTTGCTGAATCAAGTAGTACTTGTTTTAATTTATACCATTAATAACAAGCTGCAGAATGTAGATTGCATTTGATTTTTAACAGGGGTAATTATTGTTTTTATACTTTTATATTTTCTTCGATTTCTATATAAAAACATTATTTAAATGTTATAAAACTGAGGGGTTTTTAATAGAAAATACTTTGCTAAATCAAATAGTACTTGTTTTAATTTATACTATTAATAACAAGCTGCAGAATGTAGATTGAATTTGATTTTTAACAGGGAGTAACTATTGTTTTTATACTTTTATATTTTCTTCGACTTCTATATGAAAACATTATTTAAATGTTATAAAACTGAAGGGTTTTTAATAGAAAATACTTTGCTGAATCAAACAGTACTTGTTTTAATTTATACCATTAATAACAAGCTGCAGAATGTAGATTGAATTTGATTTTTAACAGGGAGTAACTATTGTTTTTATACTTTTATATTTTCTTCGATTTCTATATAAAAACATTATTTAAATGTTATAAAACTGAGAGGTTTTTAATAGAAAATACTTTGCTAAATCAAATAGTACTTGTTTTAATTTATACCATTAATAACAAGCTGGATATTGTAGATTGAATTTGATTTTTAACAGAGAGTAACAATTGTTTTTATACTTTTATATTTTCTTTGATTTCTATATGAAAACATTATTTAAATGTTATAAAACTAAGAGGTTTTTAATAGAAAATACTTTGCTGAATTAAATAGTGCTTGTTTTATTTTTCTACCATTAATAACAAGCTGGATATTGTAGATTGAATTTGATTTTTAACAGAGAGTAACAATTGTTTTTATACTTTTATATTTTTTTTGATTTCTATATGAAAACATTATTTAAATGTTATAAAACTGAGAGGTTTTTAATAGAAAATACTTTGCTAAATCAAATAGTACTTGTTTTAATTTATACCATTAATAACAAGCTGCACAAAGTAGATTGAATTTGATTTTTAACAGGGAGTAACTATTGTTTTTATACTTTTATATTTTCTTCGATTTCTATATAAAAACATTATTTAAATGTTATAAAACTGAGAGGTTTTTAATAGAAAATACTTTGCTGAATTAAATAGTGCTTGTTTTATTTTTCTACCATTAATAACAAGCTGGATATTGTAGATTGAATTTGATTTTTAACAGAGAGTAACAATTGTTTTTATACTTTTATATTTTCTTTGATTTCTATATGAAAACATTATTTAAATGTTATAAAACTGAGAGGTTTTTAATAGAAAATACTTTGCTAAATCAAATAGTACTTGTTTTAATTTATACCATTAATAACAAGCTGCAGAATGTAGATTGAATTTGATTTTTAACAGGGAGTAACTATTGTTTTTATACTTTTATATTTTCTTCGATTTCTATATAAAAACATTATTTAAATGTTACAAAACTGAGGAGTTTTTAATAGAAAATACTTTGCTGAATCAAATAGTACTTGTTTTAATTTATACCATTAATAACAAGCTGCAGAACGTAGATTGAATTTGATTTTTAACAGGGAGTAACCATTGTTTTTATACTTTTATATTTTCTTCGATCTCTATATAAAAACATTATTTAATTGTTATAAAACTGAAGGGTTTTTAATAGAAAATACTTTGCTGAATCAAATAGTACTTGTTTTAATTTATACCATTAATAACAAGCTGCAGAACGTAGATTGAATTTGATTTTTAACAGGGAGTTACTATTGTTTTTATACTTTTATATTTTCTTCGATTTCTATATAAAAACATTATTTAAATGTTATAAAACTGAGTGGTTTTTAATAGAAAATACTTTGCTGAATCAAATAGTACTTGTTTTAATTTATACCATTAATAACAAGCTGCAGAACGTAAATTAAATTTGATTTTTAACAGGGAGTAACTATTGTTTTTATACTTTTATATTTTCTTCGATTTCTATATAAAAACATTATTTAAATGTTATAAAACTGAAAGGTTTTTAATAGAAAATGCTTTGCTGAATTAAATAGTGCTTGTTTTATTTTTCTACCATTAATAACAAGCTGGATATTGTAGATTGAATTTGATTTTTAACAGAGAGTAACAATTGTTTTTATACTTTTATATTTTCTTTGATTTCTATATAAAAACATTATTTAAATGTTATAAAACTGAGGGGTTTTTAATAGAAAATACTTTGCTAAATCAAATAGTACTTGTTTTAATTTATACCATTAATAACAAGCTGCAGAACGTAAATTGAATTTGATTTTTAACAGGGAGTAACTATTGTTTTTATACTTTTATATTTTCTTCGATTTCTATATGAAAACATTATTTAAATGTTATAAAACTGAGGGGTTTTTAATAGAAAATACTTTGCTGAATCAAATAGTACTTGTTTTAATTTATACCATTAATAACAAGCTGCAGAATGTAGATTGAATTTGATTTTTAACAGGGAGTAACTATTGTTTTTATACTTTTATATTTTCTTCGATTTCTATATAAAAACATTATTTAAATGTTATAAAACTGAAAGGTTTTTAATAGAAAATGCTTTGCTGAATTAAATAGTGCTTGTTTTATTTTTCTACCATTAATAACAAGCTGGATATTGTAGATTGAATTTGATTTTTAACAGGGAGTAACTATTGTTTTTATACTTTTATATTTTCTTCGACTTCTATATGAAAACATTATTTAAATGTTATAAAACTGAGGGGTTTTTAATAGAAAATACTTTGCTGAATCAAATAGTACTTGTTTTAATTTATACCATTAATAACAAGCTGCAGTATGTAGATTGAATTTGATTTTTAACAGGGAGTAACTATTGTTTTTATACTTTTATATTTTCTTCGACTTCTACATGAAAACATTATTTAAATGTTATAAAACTGAGGGGTTTTTAATAGAAAATACTTTGCTGAATCAAATAGTACTTGTTTTAATTTATACCATTAATAACAAGCTGCAGAACGTAAATTGAATTTGATTTTTAACAGGGAGTAACTATTGTTTTTATACTTTTATATTTTCTTCGATTTCTATATAAAAACATTATTTAAATGTTATAAAACTGAGGGGTTTTTAATAGAAAATACTTTGCTGAATCAAATAGTACTTGTTTTAATTTATACCATTAATAACAAGCTGCAGAATGTAGATTGAATTTGATTTTTAACAGGGAGTAACTATTGTTTTTATACTTTTGTATTTTTTTCGACTTCTATATGAAAACATTATTTAAATATTATAAAACTGAGGGGTTTTTAATAGAAAATACTTTGCTGAATCAAATAGTACTTGTTTTAATTTATACCATTAATAACAAGCTGCAGAACGTAGATTGAATTTGATTTTTAACAGGGAGTAACTATTGTTTTTATACTTTTATATTTTCTTTGATTTCTATATAAAAACATTATTTAAATGTTATAAAACTGAGGGGTTTTTAATAGAAAATACTTTGCCGAATCAAATAGTACTTGTTTTAATTTATACCATTAATAACAAGCTGCAGAACGTAGATTGAATTTGATTTTTAACAGGGAGTAACTATTGTTTTTATACTTTTATATTTTCTTCGATTTCTATATAAAAACATTATTTAAATGTTATAAAACTGAGAGGATTTTAATAGAAAATACTTTGCTGAATCAAATATTATTTGTTTTAATTTATACCGTTAATAACAAGCTGGAGAATGTAGATTGAATTTGATTTTTAACAAGAAGTAACTATTGTTTTTATACTTTTATATTTTCTTCGATTGCTATATGAGAACATTATTTAAATGTTATAAAACTTAAGGATTTTTAATAGAAAATATTTTGCTGAATCAAATAGTACTTGTTTCATTTTCCTACCATTAAAATCAAGCTGGAGATTGTAGATTAAATTTGATTATTAGCAGAGAGTAACTATTGTTTTTATACTTTTATATTTTCTTCGATTTCTATTTGAAAACATTATTTAAATGTTATAAAGCTGAGGGGTTTTTAATAGAAAATACTTTGCTGAATCAAATAGTACTTGTTTTAATTTATACCATTAATAACAAGCTGCAGATTGTAGATTAAATTTGATTTTTAACAGGGAGTAACTATTGTTTTTATACTTTTATATTTTCTTCGATTTCTATATAAAAACATTATTTAAATGTTATAAAACTGAGAGGTTTTTAATAGAAAATACTTTGCTGAATCAAATATTACTTGTTTTAATTTATACCATTAATAACAAGCTGGAGAATGTAGATTGAATTTGATTTTTAACAAGAAGTAACTATTGTTTTTATACTTTTATATTTTCTTCGATTGCTATATGAGAACATTATTTAAATGTTATAAAACTTAAGGATTTTTAATAGAAAATATTTTGCTGAATCAAATAGTACTTGTTTTATTTTCCTACCATTAAAATCAAGCTGGAGATTGTAGATTAAATTTGATTATTAGCAGAGAGTAACTATTGTTTTTATACTTTTATATTTTCTTCGATTTCTATTTGAAAACATTATTTAAATGTTATAAAGCTGAGGGGTTTTTAATAGAAAATACTTTGCTGAATCAAATAGTACTTGTTTTAATTTATACCATTAATAACAAGCTGCAGAATGTAGATTGAATTTGATTTTTAACAGGGAGTAACTATTGTTTTTATACTTTTATATTTTCTTCGATTTCTATATAAAAACATTATTTAAATGTTATAAAACTTAGGGGTTTTTAATAGAAAATACTTTGCTAAATCAAATAGTTCTTGTTTTAATTTATACCATTAATAACAAGCTGCAGAACGTAGATTGAATTTGATTTTTAACAGCGAGTAACTATTGTTTTTATACTTTTATATTTTCTTCGATTTCTATATAAAAACATTATTTAAATGTTATAAAACTGAAAGGTTTTTAATAGAAAATGCTTTGCTGAATTAAATAGTGCTTGTTTTATTTTTCTACCATTAATAACAAGCTGGATATTGTAGATTGAATTTGATTTTTAACAGAGAGTAAAAATTGTTTTTATACTTTTATATTTTCTTTGATTTCTATATGAAAACATTATTTAAATGTTATATAACTGAGAGGTTTTTAATAGAAAATACTTTGCTAAATTAAACAGTACTTGTTTTAATTTATACCATTAATAACAAGCTGCAGAATGTAGATTGAATTTGATTTTTAACAGGGAGTAACTATTGTTTTTATACTTTTATATTTTCTTCGATTTCTATATAAAAACATTATTTAAATGTTATAAAACTGAGGAGTTTTTAATAGAAAATACTTTGCTGAATCAAATAGTACTTGTTTTAATTTATACCATTAATAACAAGCTGCAGAACGTAGATTGAATTTGTTTTTTAACAGGGAGTAACTATTGTTTTTATACTTTTATATTTTCTTCGATTTCTATATAAAAACATTATTTAAATGTTATAAAACTGAGGAGTTTTTAATAGAAAATACTTTGCTAAATCAAATAGTACTTGTTTTAATTTATACCATTAATAACAAGCTGCAGAACGTAGATTGAATTTGATTTTTAACAGGGAGTAACTATTGTTTTTATACTTTTATATTTTCTTCGATTTCTATATAAAAACATTATTTAAATGTTATAAAACTGAGGGGTTTTTAATAGAAAATACTTTGCTGAATCAAATAGTACTTGTTTTAATTTATACCATTAATAACAAGCTGCAGAACGTAGATTGAATTTGATTTTTAACAGAGAGTAACTATTGTTTTTATACTTTTATATTTTCTTCGATTTCTATATAAAAACATTATTTAAATGTTATAAAACTGAGGGGTTTTTAATAGAAAATACTTTGCTGAATCAAATAGTACTTGTTTTAATTTATACCATTAATAACAAGCTGCAGAACGTAGATTGAATTTGATTTTTAACAGAGAGTAACAATTGTTTTTATACTTTTAAATTTTCTTTGATTTCTATATGAAAACATTATTTAAATGTTATAAAACTGAGAGGTTTTTAATAGAAAATACTTTGCTGAATCAAATAGTACTTGTTTTAATTTATACCATTAATAACAAGCTGCAGAATGTAGATTAAATTTGATTTTTAACAGGGAGTAACTATTGTTTTTATACTTTTACATTTTCTTCGATTTCTATATAAAAACATTATTTAAATGATATAAAACTGAGGAGTTTTTAATAGAAAATACTTTGCTAAATCAAAGAGTACTTGTTTTAATTTATACCATTAATAACAAGCTGCAGAACGTAGATTGAATTTGATTTTTAACAGGGAGTAACTATTGTTTTTATACTTTTATATTTTCTTTGATTTCTATATAAAAACATTATTTAAATGTTATAAAACTGAGGGGTTTTTAATAGAAAATACTTTGCTGAATCAAATAGTACTTGTTTTAATTTATACCATTAATAACAAGCTGCAGAATGTAGATTGAATTTGATTTTTAACAGGGAGTAACTATTGTTTTTATACTTTTATATTTTCTTCGATTTCTATATAAAAACATTATTTAAATGTTATAAAACTGAGGGGTTTTTAATAGAAAATACTTTGCTGAATCAAATAGTACTTGTTTTAATTTATACCATTAATAACAAGCTGCAGAACGTAGATTGAATTTGATTTTTAAGAGAGAGTAACAATTGCTTTTATACTTTTAAATTTTCTTTGATTTCTATATGAAAACATTATTTAAATGTTATAAAACTGAGAGGTTTTTAATAGAAAATACTTTGCTGAATCAAATAGTACTTGTTTTAATTTATACCATTAATAACAAGCTGCAGAATGTAGATTGAATTTGATTTTTAACAGGGAGTAACTGTTGTTTTTATACTTTTATATTTTCTTCGATTTCTATATAAAAACATTATATAAATGTTATAAAACTGAGGAGTTTTTAATAGAAAATACTTTGCTAAATCAAATAGTACTTGTTTTAATTTATACCATTAATAACAAGCTGCAGAACGTAGATTGAATTTGATTTTTACCAGGGAGTAACTATTGTTTTTATACTTTTATATTTTCTTCGATTTCTATATAAAAACATTATTTAAATGTTATAAAACTGAGGGGTTTTTAATAGAAAATACTTTGCTGAATCAAATAGTACTTGTTTTAATTTATACCATTAATAACAAGCTGCAGAACGTAGATTGAATTTGATTTTTAACAAGGAGTAACTATTGTTTTTATACTTTTATATTTTCTTCGATTTCTATATAAAAACATTATTTAAATGTTATAAAACTGAGGGGTTTTTAATAGAAAATACTTTGCTGAATCAAGTAGTACTTGTTTTAATTTATACCATTAATAACAAGCTGCAGAATGTAGATTGCATTTGATTTTTAACAGGGGTAATTATTGTTTTTATACTTTTATATTTTCTTCGATTTCTATATAAAAACATTATTTAAATGTTATAAAACTGAGGGGTTTTTAATAGAAAATACTTTGCTAAATCAAATAGTACTTGTTTTAATTTATACTATTAATAACAAGCTGCAGAATGTAGATTGAATTTGATTTTTAACAGGGAGTAACTATTGTTTTTATACTTTTATATTTTCTTCGACTTCTATATGAAAACATTATTTAAATGTTATAAAACTGAAGGGTTTTTAATAGAAAATACTTTGCTGAATCAAACAGTACTTGTTTTAATTTATACCATTAATAACAAGCTGCAGAATGTAGATTGAATTTGATTTTTAACAGGGAGTAACTATTGTTTTTATACTTTTATATTTTCTTCGATTTCTATATAAAAACATTATTTAAATGTTATAAAACTGAGAGGTTTTTAATAGAAAATACTTTGCTAAATCAAATAGTACTTGTTTTAATTTATACCATTAATAACAAGCTGGATATTGTAGATTGAATTTGATTTTTAACAGAGAGTAACAATTGTTTTTATACTTTTATATTTTCTTTGATTTCTATATGAAAACATTATTTAAATGTTATAAAACTAAGAGGTTTTTAATAGAAAATACTTTGCTGAATTAAATAGTGCTTGTTTTATTTTTCTACCATTAATAACAAGCTGGATATTGTAGATTGAATTTGATTTTTAACAGAGAGTAACAATTGTTTTTATACTTTTATATTTTTTTTGATTTCTATATGAAAACATTATTTAAATGTTATAAAACTGAGAGGTTTTTAATAGAAAATACTTTGCTAAATCAAATAGTACTTGTTTTAATTTATACCATTAATAACAAGCTGCACAAAGTAGATTGAATTTGATTTTTAACAGGGAGTAACTATTGTTTTTATACTTTTATATTTTCTTCGATTTCTATATAAAAACATTATTTAAATGTTATAAAACTGAGAGGTTTTTAATAGAAAATACTTTGCTGAATTAAATAGTGCTTGTTTTATTTTTCTACCATTAATAACAAGCTGGATATTGTAGATTGAATTTGATTTTTAACAGAGAGTAACAATTGTTTTTATACTTTTATATTTTCTTTGATTTCTATATGAAAACATTATTTAAATGTTATAAAACTGAGAGGTTTTTAATAGAAAATACTTTGCTAAATCAAATAGTACTTGTTTTAATTTATACCATTAATAACAAGCTGCAGAATGTAGATTGAATTTGATTTTTAACAGGGAGTAACTATTGTTTTTATACTTTTATATTTTCTTCGATTTCTATATAAAAACATTATTTAAATGTTACAAAACTGAGGAGATTTTAATAGAAAATACTTTGCTGAATCAAATAGTACTTGTTTTAATTTATACCATTAATAACAAGCTGCAGAACGTAGATTGAATTTGATTTTTAACAGGGAGTAACCATTGTTTTTATACTTTTATATTTTCTTCGATCTCTATATAAAAACATTATTTAATTGTTATAAAACTGAAGGGTTTTTAATAGAAAATACTTTGCTGAATCAAATAGTACTTGTTTTAATTTATACCATTAATAACAAGCTGCAGAACGTAGATTGAATTTGATTTTTAACAGGGAGTTACTATTGTTTCTATACTTTTATATTTTCTTCGATTTCTATATAAAAACATTATTTAAATGTTATAAAACTGAGTGGTTTTTAATAGAAAATACTTTGCTGAATCAAATAGTACTTGTTTTAATTTATACCATTAATAACAAGCTGCAGAACGTAAATTAAATTTGATTTTTAACAGGGAGTAACTATTGTTTTTATACTTTTATATTTTCTTCGATTTCTATATAAAAACATTATTTAAATGTTATAAAACTGAAAGGTTTTTAATAGAAAATGCTTTGCTGAATTAAATAGTGCTTGTTTTATTTTTCTACCATTAATAACAAGCTGGATATTGTAGATTGAATTTGATTTTTAACAGAGAGTAACAATTGTTTTTATACTTTTATATTTTCTTTGATTTCTATATAAAAACATTATTTAAATGTTATAAAACTGAGGGGTTTTTAATAGAAAATACTTTGCTAAATCAAATAGTACTTGTTTTAATTTATACCATTAATAACAAGCTGCAGAACGTAAATTGAATTTGATTTTTAACAGGGAGTAACTATTGTTTTTATACTTTTATATTTTCTTCGATTTCTATATGAAAACATTATTTAAATGTTATAAAACTGAGGGGTTTTTAATAGAAAATACTTTGCTGAATCAAATAGTACTTGTTTTAATTTATACCATTAATAACAAGCTGCAGAATGTAGATTGAATTTGATTTTTAACAGGGAGTAACTATTGTTTTTATACTTTTATATTTTCTTCGATTTCTATATAAAAACATTATTTAAATGTTATAAAACTGAAAGGTTTTTAATAGAAAATGCTTTGCTGAATTAAATAGTGCTTGTTTTATTTTTCTACCATTAATAACAAGCTGGATATTGTAGATTGAATTTGATTTTTAACAGGGAGTAACTATTGTTTTTATACTTTTATATTTTCTTCGACTTCTATATGAAAACATTATTTAAATGTTATAAAACTGAGGGGTTTTTAATAGAAAATACTTTGCTGAATCAAATAGTACTTGTTTTAATTTATACCATTAATAACAAGCTGCAGTATGTAGATTGAATTTGATTTTTAACAGGGAGTAACTATTGTTTTTATACTTTTATATTTTCTTCGACTTCTACATGAAAACATTATTTAAATGTTATAAAACTGAGGGGTTTTTAATAGAAAATACTTTGCTGAATCAAATAGTACTTGTTTTAATTTATACCATTAATAACAAGCTGCAGAACGTAAATTGAATTTGATTTTTAACAGGGAGTAACTATTGTTTTTATACTTTTATATTTTCTTCGATTTCTATATAAAAACATTATTTAAATGTTATAAAACTGAGGGGTTTTTAATAGAAAATACTTTGCTGAATCAAATAGTACTTGTTTTAATTTATACCATTAATAACAAGCTGCAGAATGTAGATTGAATTTGATTTTTAACAGGGAGTAACTATTGTTTTTATACTTTTGTATTTTTTTCGACTTCTATATGAAAACATTATTTAAATATTATAAAACTGAGGGGTTTTTAATAGAAAATACTTTGCTGAATCAAATAGTACTTGTTTTAATTTATACCATTAATAACAAGCTGCAGAACGTAGATTGAATTTGATTTTTAACAGGGAGTAACTATTGTTTTTATACTTTTATATTTTCTTTGATTTCTATATAAAAACATTATTTAAATGTTATAAAACTGAGGGGTTTTTAATAGAAAATACTTTGCCGAATCAAATAGTACTTGTTTTAATTTATACCATTAATAACAAGCTGCAGAACGTAGATTGAATTTGATTTTTAACAGGGAGTAACTATTGTTTTTATACTTTTATATTTTCTTCGATTTCTATATAAAAACATTATTTAAATGTTATAAAACTGAGAGGATTTTAATAGAAAATACTTTGCTGAATCAAATATTATTTGTTTTAATTTATACCGTTAATAACAAGCTGGAGAATGTAGATTGAATTTGATTTTTAACAAGAAGTAACTATTGTTTTTATACTTTTATATTTTCTTCGATTGCTATATGAGAACATTATTTAAATGTTATAAAACTTAAGGATTTTTAATAGAAAATATTTTGCTGAATCAAATAGTACTTGTTTCATTTTCCTACCATTAAAATCAAGCTGGAGATTGTAGATTAAATTTGATTATTAGCAGAGAGTAACTATTGTTTTTATACTTTTATATTTTCTTCGATTTCTATTTGAAAACATTATTTAAATGTTATAAAGCTGAGGGGTTTTTAATAGAAAATACTTTGCTGAATCAAATAGTACTTGTTTTAATTTATACCATTAATAACAAGCTGCAGATTGTAGATTAAATTTGATTTTTAACAGGGAGTAACTATTGTTTTTATACTTTTATATTTTCTTCGATTTCTATATAAAAACATTATTTAAATGTTATAAAACTGAGAGGTTTTTAATAGAAAATACTTTGCTGAATCAAATATTACTTGTTTTAATTTATACCATTAATAACAAGCTGGAGAATGTAGATTGAATTTGATTTTTAACAAGAAGTAACTATTGTTTTTATACTTTTATATTTTCTTCGATTGCTATATGAGAACATTATTTAAATGTTATAAAACTTAAGGATTTTTAATAGAAAATATTTTGCTGAATCAAATAGTACTTGTTTCATTTTCCTACCATTAAAATCAAGCTGGAGATTGTAGATTAAATTTGATTATTAGCAGAGAGTAACTATTGTTTTTATACTTTTATATTTTCTTCGATTTCTATTTGAAAACATTATTTAAATGTTATAAAGCTGAGGGGTTTTTAATAGAAAATACTTTGCTGAATCAAATAGTACTTGTTTTAATTTATACCATTAATAACAAGCTGCAGATTGTAGATTGAATTTGATTTTTAACAGGGAGTAACTATTGTTTTTATACATTTATATTTTTTTCGATTTCTATATAAAAACATTATTTAAATGTTATAAAACTAAGGGGTTTTTAATAGAAAATATTTTGCTGAATCAAATAGTACTTGTTTCATTTTTCTACCATTAATAACAAGCTGGAGATTGTAGATTGAATTTGATTATTAACAGAGAGTAACTATTGTTTTTATACTTTTATATTTTCTTCGATTTCTATATGATAACATTATTTAAATGTTACAAAACTGAGAAGTTTTTGATAGGAAATTTTTTGCTGAATCAAATAGTACTTGTTTTATTTTTTTACCATTAATAACAAGCTAAGAAATAAAGTTTTTTTTTTATTTATTTAGGGTGCATCAACCGACGTGGATTATTAGCACTTGAAACTATATACAAAAAACATAATATATACAATATATAAATATTAATTACAGTAAATTAAACAGTTTAGTGGATTTTTGGTACTGCAGCGTTTTTCCTGTGTTTTGCGTATTGTTCTTGAAGTTTTCGGATAGAGTCTCTAGTACACGGTATTGTTCTCTTTTGGCTTTATAAAATGGACACTCCTGGATAGTGTATTTGACTCTAAGAGATGCTGAGCATTTGGAACATACGGGCGGATCCGTTCCAGTGAGCAGGTGTTGGTGGGTTAAACGTGTGTGACCTAGTCGTAGTCTAGAGAGAACAACTTCATCTTTTTGGGAGTGGGTGCTGAACTTCCACTTGCCTACGGTAGATTTACACTTGTGAAGAGCTGTATTAAGCATTAGCCCATTGAGACTACCATTTGCTTTGAATTTGCTGTTTGAGAGCGGTTACCGCATTCTGTCTTTGTACACAACTTTGCTGGTTCGCTGTTATACTATATATGGCTTCTTTAGCTGCACTGTCCGCCTGCTCATTGCCCGAGAATCACAGATGTGACGGGATCCATATAAAGAGTACTGGCTTTCCTATTTGTTGAAGAGAAAGGACCTTGCTTTTAATGTTTTTGACTAGGGAGCTGTTAGGATTTAGCTGTTGTAGCTGTTGTAAAGAACCAAGCGAGTCAGTGCAAATAATATTGTCTCTGATTGCAGTTGTTTATAAATCTTGGTCGTGTAAAGCCAAATGTATTGCAGAAAGTTCTGCTGTTAGTACAGAGTTTTCAGAGGGTAGTTAAAACATTTTAGTGGATGTTGGTGTTACGTATGAACAATAATGAACATCCTACTTCTTGCTCTTTTTTGGACGCATCAACGTAGATGGTATATGGGTTGAAGTATGTACATGAACGTTTCTCTTACAGAAATAGAGAATTCCGACTTTGAGATGCACGTTAGTTAAAGATTACAGTTGATGTGGGAGTGAGCCCAAAAAGGGGGATTCAGATGATTATGAAGGTAAATGGGACTAACTTTGTGTGAAAGATTTTGGAGAGTAAGCTGTATGCGGCGGTATATAGGTGGGCAAACAGATTTTTTTTTTCAAATATTTGTTGGGAACGTTTTGATTTTAGGAGCTTATTGGTGAGATTTGTTGAATGTTCGGTGACTCGAAGACTGTATGCAAGTGTAATGTTGCTACGACGAAGACAGAGAGGTGGCTCTGATGCTAAACAATAGAGACTTTCGATTGGAGTGGTGCGAAATGCTTCTAGAGCTATTCTTAAGACGGAGTTTTGTACAGTGGCGTACGCTATACTCCCATAATCAATGACTGATCGAATTAGTGTTCTATATATTTGCAGTAACATACCTGTTTCTGCTCCCCAAGAGTGGTTAGCCAGAACTTTGAGAAGCCTTAAGCGTTTATTGCATTCTTTTTGTATGTTATTTATGTGTGTTTCCCAGTTTAGCCGGTTATCAAAAATTACTCCAAGGTATTTGATAGAATCATAAGTAAGCGGTTTGTTATTTAATAAAAGTTGACGCTGCTCTTCATTTTTTGTTTTGGAAAATACTAGACACTTAGTCTTCTCTGCAGAAAACGTAAAACCTGTTTTTTGGAATCACCCCTCCAGTTTGCTAAGGGCTTTCTGCATTAGTTTTGTTATAAATTTAAAGTTACTGCCCTTTGTGTATAATATCAAATCATCTGCATAGAGAAGGTACTTTATTAGAGAAGACATATCTTTGACAATGTCGTTAATGGCAATTAGGAAGAAAGTAGTGCTAAGGACCTAAGATCCTTGTGGTGTCCCATTTTCTAGCTTATTGAAAGAAGACAGATGACCATGTAGATAATGTAGATGTAGATAATTAATTTTATTCTGCCAGTAAATTTACTTTTTATCTGCATTTTCTTGAAATTTAAACATAATTTTCTCGAAAGTTTATCGAGCTACGACATTGAAATTTGTACCAATTATATTGTGAACTCATTGTAGTTCAGTATAAATAATTTATATTTTATTTTGCAAGTAAATTCACTATTTATCTGCATTTTTTTGAAATTTAAACATATAATTATCTCGAAAGTTTATCGAACTACAAGATTGAAACTTGTACCAATTACGTTGTAAACTCATTGATTGTGATTAAGTATTAATAACTTATATTTTAATCCTCTATATTGATTTTGAAATTTAAACATATAATTATCTCGAAACTTTATCGAGCTACAAGATTGAAACTTGTACCAATTACGTTGTAAACTCATTGTAATTCAGTATTAATAATTTATATTTTATTCCTCCATATTCATTTCGAAATTTAAACATATAATTATCTCGAAACTTAATCGAGCTACAAGATTGAAACTTGTACCAATTACGGTGTAAACTCATTGTAATTCAGTATTAATAATTTATATTTTAATCCTCTATATTGATTTCGAAATTTAAACATATAATTATCTCGAAACTTAATCGAGCTACAAGATTGAAACTTGTACCAATTACGTTGTAAACTCATTGATTGTGATTAAGTATTAATAACTTATATTTTAATCCTCTATATTGATTTCGAAATTTAAACATATAATTATCTCGAAACTTAATCGAGCTACAAGATTGAAACTTGTACCAATTACGGTGTAAACTCATTGTAATTCAGTATTAATAATTTATATTTTAATCCTCTATATTGATTTTGAAATTTAAACATATAATTATCTCGAAACTTTATCGAGCTACAAGATTGAAACTTGTACCAATTACGTTGTAAACTCATTGTAATTCAGTATTAATAATTTATATTTTAATCCTCTATATTGATTTCGAAATTAAAACATATAATTATCTCGAAACTTAATCGAGCTACAAGATTGAAACTTGTACCAATTACGTTGTAAACTCATTCTAATTCAGTATTAATAATTTATATTTTAATCCTCTATATTGATTTTGAACTTTAAACATATAATTATCTCGAAACTTTATCGAACTACAAGATTGAAACTTGTACCAATTACGTTGTAAACTCATTCCATTTCAGTATTAATAATTTAAATTTTAATCCTCTATATTGATTTTGAAATTTAAACATATAATTATCTCGAAACTTTATCGAACTACAAGATTGAAACTTGTACCAATTACGTTGTAAACTCATTGTGATCCAGTATTAATAATTTATATTTTAATCCTCTATATTGATTTTGAAATTTAAACATATAATTATCTCGAAACTTTATCGAGCTAAAAGATTGAAACTTGTACCAATTACGTTGTAAACTCATTGTAATTCAGTATTAATAACTTATATTTTATTCTTCCATATTGATTTTGAAATTTAAACATATAATTATCTCGAAACTTAATCGAGCTACAAGATTAAAACTTGTACCAATTACGTTGTAAACTCATTGTAATTCAGTATTAATAATTTATATTTTAATCCTCTATATTGATTTCGAAATTTAAACATATAATTATCTCGAAATTTTATCGAGCTACAAGATTGAAACTTGTACCAATTACGTTGTAAACTCATTCTAATTCAGTATTAATAATTTATATTTTAATCCTCCATATTGATTTCGAAATTTAAACATATAATTATCTCGAAACTTTATCGAGCTACAAGATTGAAACTTGTACCAATTACGTTGTAAACTCATTCTAATTCAGTATTAATAATATATATTTTAATCCTCTATATTGATTTTGAAATTTAAACATATAATTATCTCGAAACTTTATCGAGCTACAAGATTGAAACTTGTACGAATTACTTTGTAAACTCATTGTAATTCAGTATTAATAATTTATATTTTATTTCTCCATATTGATTTCGAAATTTAAACATATAATTATCTCGAAACTTTATCGAGCTACAAGATTGAAACTTGTACCAATTACGTTGTAAACTCATTCTAATTCAGTATTAATAATTTATATTTTAATCCTCTATATTGATTTTGAAATTTAAACATACAATTATCTCGAAACTTTATCGAGCTACAAGATTGAAACTTGTACCAATTACGTTGTAAACTCATTCTAATTCAGTATTAATAATTTATATTTTAATCCTCAATATTGATTTTGAAATTTAAACATATAATTATCTCGAAACTTTATCGAGCTACAAGATTGAAACTTGTACGAATTACGTTGTAAACTCATTGTAATTCAGTATTAATAATTTATATTTTATTCCTCAATATTGATTTTGAAATTTAAACATATAATTATCTCGAAACTTTATCGAGCTACAAGATTGAAACTTGTACGAATTACGTTGTAAACTCATTGTAATTCAGTATTAATAATTTATATTTTATTCCTCCATATTGATTTCGAAATTTAAACATATAATTATCTCGAAACTTTACCGAGCTACAAGATTGAAACTTGTACGAATTACGTTGTAAACTCATTGTAATTCAGTATTAATAATTTATATTTTATTCCTCCATATTGATTTCGAAATTTAAACATATAATCATCTCGAAACTTTATCAAGCTACAAGATTGAAACTTGTACGAATTACGTTGTAAACTCATTGTAATTCAGTATAAATAATTTATATTTTAATCCTCTATATTGATTTTGAAATTTAAACATATAATTATCTCGAAACTTTATCGAGCTACAAGATTGAAACTTGTACGAATTACGTTGTAAACTCATTGTAATTCAGTATTAATAATTTATATTTTATTCCTCCATATTCATTTCGAAATTTAAACATATAATTATCTCGAAACTTTACCGAGCTACAAGATTGAAACTTGTACGAATTACGTTGTAAACTCATTGTAATTCAGTATTAATAATTTATATTTTATTCCTCCATATTGATTTCGAAATTTAAACATATAATCATCTCGAAACTTTATCAAGCTACAAGATTGAAACTTGTACGAATTACGTTGTAAACTCATTGTAATTCAGTATAAATAATTTATATTTTAATCCTCTATATTGATTTTGAAATTTAAACATATAATTATCTCGAAACTTTATCGAGCTACAAGATTGAAACTTGTACGAATTACGTTGTAAACTCATTGTAATTCAGTATTAATAATTTATATCTTATTCCTCCATATTGATTTCGAAATTTAAACATATAATTATCTCGAAACTTTATCGAGCTACAAGATTGAAACTTGTACCAATTACGTTGTAAACTCATTGTAATTCAGTATTAATAATTTATATTTTATTCCTCCATATTGATTTCAAAATTTAAACAAATAATTATCTCGAAACTTTATCGAGCTACAAGATTGAAACTTGTACGAATTACGTTGTAAACTCATTGTAATTCAGTATTAATAATTTATATTTTAATCCTCTATATTGATTTTGAAACTTAAACATATAATTATCTCGAAACTTTATCGTGCTACAAGATTGAAACTTGTACGAATTACGTTGTAAACTCATTGTAATTCAGTATTAATAATTTATATTTTATTCCTCCATATTGATTTCGAAATTTAAACATATAATTATCTCGAAACTTTATCGAGCTACAAGATTAAAACTTGTACGAATTACGTTGTAAACTCATTGTAATTCAGTATTAATAATTTATATTTTATTCCTCCATATTGATTTCGAAATTTAAACATATAATTATCTCGAAACTTTATCGAGCTACAAGATTGAAACTTGTACGAATTACGTTGTAAACTCATTGTAATTCAGTATTAATAATTTATATTTTACTCCTCTATATTGATTTTGAAATTTAAACATATAATTATCTCGAAACTTTATCGAGCTACAAGATTGAAACTTGTACGAATTACGTTGTAAACTCATTGTAATTCAGTATTAATAATTTATATTTTAATCCTCTATATTGATTTCGAAATTTAAACATAAAATTATCTCGAAACTTTATCGAGCTACAAGATTGAAACTTGTACCAATTACGTTGTAAACTCATTCTAATTCAGTATTAATAATTTATATTTTATTCCTCTATATTAATTTCGAATTTTAAACATATAATTATCTCGAAACTTTATCGAGCTACAAGATTGAAACTTGTACGAATTACGTTGTAAACTCATTGTAATTCAGTATTAATAATTTATATTTTACTCCTCTATATTGACTTTGAAATTTAAACATATAATTATCTCGAAACTTTATCGAGCTACAAGATTGAAACTTGTACCAATTACGTTGTAAACTCATTCTAATTCAGTATTAATAATTTATATTTTATTCCTCCATATTGATTTCGAAATTTAAACATATAATCATCTCGAAACTTTATCGAGCTACAAGATTGAAACTTGTACGAATTACGTTGTAAACTCATTGTAATTCAGTATTAATAATTTATATTTTATTCCTCCATATTCATTTCGAAATTTAAACATATAATTATCTCGAAACTTTATCGAGCTACAAGATTGAAACTTGTACGAATTACGTTGTAAACTCATTGTAATTCAGTATAAATAATTTATATTTTAATCCTCTATATTGATTTTGAAATTTAAACATATAATTATCTCGAAACTTTATCGAGCTACAAGATTGAAACTTGTACGAATTACGTTGTAAACTCATTGTAATTCAGTATTAATAATTTATATTTTATTCCTCCATATTGATTTCGAAATTTAACAAATAATTATCTCGAAACTTTATCGAGCTACAAGATTGAAACTTGTACGAATTACGTTGTAAACTCATTGTAATTCAGTATTAATAATTTATATTTTAATCCTCTATATTGATTTTGAAATTTAAACATATAATTATCTCGAAACTTTATCGAGCTACAAGATTGAAACTTGTACGAATTACGTTGTAAACTCATTGTAATTCAGTATTAATAATTTATGTTTTATTCCTCCATATTGATTTCGAAATTTAAACATATAATTATCTCGAAACTTTATCGAGCTACAAGATTAAAACTTGTACGAATTACGTTGTAAACTCATTGTAATTCAGTATTAATAATTTATATTTTATTCCTTCATATTGATTTCGAAATTTAAACATATAATTATCTCGAAACTTTATCGAGCTACAAGATTGAAACTTGTACGAATCACGTTGTAAACTCATTGTAATTCAGTATTAATAATTTATATTTTATTCATCCATATTCATTTCGAAATTTAAACATATAATTATCTCGAAACTTTATCGAGCTACAAGATTGAAACTTGTACGAATTACGTTGTAAACTCATTGTAATTCAGTATTAATAATTTATATTTTATTCCTCCATATTCATTTCGAAATTTAAACATATAATTATCTCGAAACTTTATCGAGCTACAAGATTGAAACTTGTACGAATTACGTTGTAAACTCATTGTAATTCAGTATTAATAATTTATATTTTATTCCTCCATATTGATTTCGAAATTTAAACATATAATCATCTCGAAACTTTATCGAGCTACAAGATTGAAACTTGTACGAATTACGTTGTAAACTCATTGTAATTCAGTATAAATAATTTATATTTTAATCCTCTATATTGATTTTGAAATTTAAACATATAATTATCTCGAAACTTTATCGAGCTACAAGATTGAAACTTGTACGAATTACGTTGTAAACTCATTGTAATTCAGTATTAATAATTTATATTTTATTCCTCCATATTGATTTCGAAATTTAACAAATAATTATCTCGAAACTTTATCGAGCTACAAGATTGAAACTTGTACGAATTACGTTGTAAACTCATTGTAATTCAGTATTAATAATTTATATTTTAATCCTCTATATTGATTTTGAAATTTAAACATATAATTATCTCGAAACTTTATCGAGCTACAAGATTGAAACTTGTACGAATTACGTTGTAAACTCATTGTAATTCAGTATTAATAATTTATGTTTTATTCCTCCATGTTGATTTCGAAATTTAAACATATAATTATCTCGAAACTTTATCGAGCTACAAGATTAAAACTTGTACGAATTACGTTGTAAACTCATTGTAATTCAGTATTAATAATTTATATTTTATTCCTTCATATTGATTTCGAAATTTAAACATATAATTATCTCGAAACTTTATCGAGCTACAAGATTGAAACTTGTACGAATCACGTTGTAAACTCATTGTAATTCAGTATTAATAATTTATATTTTATTCATCCATATTCATTTCGAAATTTAAACATATAATTATCTCGAAACTTTATCGAGCTACAAGACTGAAACTTGTACGAATTACGTTGTAAACTCATTGTAATTCAGTATTAATAATTTATATTTTATTCCTCCATATTCATTTCGAAATTTAAACATATAATTATCTCGAAACTTTATCGAGCTACAAGATTAAAACTTGTACGAATTACGTTGTAAACTCATTGTAATTCAGTATTGATAATTTAAATTTTATTCCTCCATATTCATTTCGAAATTTAAACATATAATTATCTCGAAACTTTATCGAGCTACAAGATTGAAACTTGTACGAATTACGTTGTAAACTCATTGTAATTCAGTATTAATAATTTATATTTTAATCCTCTATATTGATTTCGAAATTTAAACATATAATTATCTCGAAACTTAATCGAGCTACAAGATTGAAACTTGTACCAATTACGTTGTAAACTCATTGATTGTGATTAAGTATTAATAACTTATATTTTAATCCTCTATATTGATTTTGAAATTTAAACATATAATTATCTCGAAACTTTATCGAGCTACAAGATTGAAACTTGTACCAATGACGTTGTAAACTCATTGTAATTCAGTATTAATAATTTATATTTTAATCCTCTATATTGATTTCGAAATTTAAACATATAATTATCTCGAAACTTAATCGAGCTACAAGATTAAAATTTGTACCAATTACGTTGTAAACTCATTGTAATTCAGTATTAATAATTTATATTTTAATCCTCTATATTGATTTCGAAATTTAAACATATAATTATCTCGAAACTTTATCGAGCTACAAGATTGAAACTTGTACCAATTACGTTGCAAACTCATTCTAATTCAGTATTAATAATTTATATTTTAATCCTCCATATTGATTTCGAAATTTAAACATATAATTATCTCGAAACTTTATCGAGCTACAAGATTGAAACTTGTACCAATTACGTTGTAAACTCATTCTAATTCAGTATTAATAATTTATATTTTAATCCTCTATATTGATTTTGAAATTTAAACATATAATTATCTCGAAACTTTATCGAGCTACAAGATTGAAACTTGTACCAATTACGTTGTAAACTCATTCTAATTCAGTATTATTAATTTACATTTTAATCCTCTATATTGATTTTGAAATTTAAACATATAATTATCTCGAAACTTTATCGAGCTACAAGATTGAAACTTGTACGAATTACTTTGTAAACTCATTGTAATTCAGTATTAATAATTTATATTTTAATCCTCTATATTGATTTTGAAATTTAAACATATAATTATCTCGAAACTTTATCGAGCTACAAGATTGAAACTTGTACCAATTACGTTGTAAACTCATTGTAATTCAGTATTAATAATTTATATTTTAATCCTCTATATTGATTTCGAAATTTAAACATATAATTATCTCGAAACTTAATCGAGCTACAAGATTGAAACTTGTACCAATTACGTTGTAAACTCGTTGATTGTGATTAAGTATTAATAACTTATATTTTAATCCTCTATATTGATTTCGAAATTTAAACATATAATTATCTCGAAACTTAATCGAGCTACAAGATTGAAACTTGTACCAATTACGGTGTAAACTCATTGTAATTCAGTATTAATAATTTATATTTTAATCCTCTATATTGATTTTGAAATTTAAACATATAATTATCTCGAAACTTTATCGAGCTACAAGATTGAAACTTGTACCAATTACGTTGTAAACTCATTGTAATTCAGTATTAATAATTTATATTTTAATCCTCTATATTGATTTCGAAATTAAAACATATAATTATCTCGAAACTTAATCGAGCTACAAGATTGAAACTTGTACCAATTACGTTGTAAACTCATTCTAATTCAGTATTAATAATTTAAATTTTAATCCTCTATATTGATTTTGAAATTTAAACATATAATTATCTCGAAACTTTATCGAACTACAAGATTGAAACTTGTACCAATTACGTTGTAAACTCATTGTGATCCAGTATTAATAATTTATATTTTAATCCTCTATATTGATTTTGAAATTTAAACATATAATTATCTCGAAACTTTATCGAGCTAAAAGATTGAAACTTGTACCAATTACGTTGTAAACTCATTGTAATTCAGTATTAATAACTTATATTTTATTCTTCCATATTGATTTTGAAATTTAAACATATAATTATCTCGAAACTTAATCGAGCTACAAGATTAAAACTTGTACCAATTACGTTGTAAACTCATTGTAATTCAGTATTAATAATTTATATTTTAATCCTCTATATTGATTTCGAAATTTAAACATATAATTATCTCGAAATTTTATCGAGCTACAAGATTGAAACTTGTACCAATTACGTTGTAAACTCATTCTAATTCAGTATTAATAATTTATATTTTAATCCTCCATATTGATTTCGAAATTTAAACATATAATTATCTCGAAACTTTATCGAGCTACAAGATTGAAACTTGTACCAATTACGTTGTAAACTCATTCTAATTCAGTATTAATAATTTATATTTTAATCCTCTATATTGATTTTGAAATTTAAACATATAATTATCTCGAAACTTTATCGAGCTACAAGATTGAAACTTGTACGAATTACTTTGTAAACTCATTGTAATTCAGTATTAATAATTTATATTTTATTCCTCCATATTGATTTCGAAATTTAAACATATAATAATCTCGAAACTTTATCGAGCTACAAGATTGAAACTTGTACCAATTACGTTGTAAACTCATTCTAATTCAGTATTAATAATTTATATTTTAATCCTCTATATTGATTTTGAAATTTAAACATACAATTATCTCGAAACTTTATCGAGCTACAAGATTGAAACTTGTACCAATTACGTTGTAAACTCATTCTAATTCAGTATTAATAATGTATATTTTAATCCTCAATATTGATTTTGAAATTTAAACATATAATTATCTCGAAACTTTATCGAGCTACAAGATTGAAACTTGTACGAATTACGTTGTAAACTCATTGTAATTCAGTATTAATAATTTATATTTTATTCCTCAATATTGATTTTGAAATTTAAACATATAATTATCTCGAAACTTTATCGAGCTACAAGATTGAAACTTGTACGAATTACGTTGTAAACTCATTGTAATTCAGTATTAATAATTTATATTTTATTCCTCCATATTGATTTCGAAATTTAAACATATAATTATCTCGAAACTTTACCGAGCTACAAGATTGAAACTTGTACGAATTACGTTGTAAACTCATTGTAATTCAGTATTAATAATTTATATTTTATTCCTCCATATTGATTTCGAAATTTAAACATATAATCATCTCGAAACTTTATCAAGCTACAAGATTGAAACTTGTACGAATTACGTTGTAAACTCATTGTAATTCAGTATAAATAATTTATATTTTAATCCTCTATATTGATTTTGAAATTTAAACATATAATTATCTCGAAACTTTATCGAGCTACAAGATTGAAACTTGTACGAATTACGTTGTAAACTCATTGTAATTCAGTATTAATAATTTATATTTTATTCCTCCATATTCATTTCGAAATTTAAACATATAATTATCTCGAAACTTTACCGAGCTACAAGATTGAAACTTGTACGAATTACGTTGTAAACTCATTGTAATTCAGTATTAATAATTTATATTTTATTCCTCCATATTGATTTCGAAATTTAAACATATAATCATCTCGAAACTTTATCAAGCTACAAGATTGAAACTTGTACGAATTACGTTGTAAACTCATTGTAATTCAGTATAAATAATTTATATTTTAATCCTCTATATTGATTTTGAAATTTAAACATATAATTATCTCGAAACTTTATCGAGCTACAAGATTGAAACTTGTACGAATTACGTTGTAAACTCATTGTAATTCAGTATTAATAATGTATATTTTATTCCTCCATATTGATTTCGAAATTTAAACATATAATTATCTCGAAACTTTATCGAGCTACAAGATTAAAACTTGTACGAATTACGTTGTAAACTCATTGTAATTCAGTACTAATAATTTATATTTTATTCCTCCATATTGATTTCGAAATTTAAACATATAATTATCTCGAAACTTTATCGAGCTACAAGATTGAAACTTGTACCAATTACGTTGTAAACTCATTGTAATTCAGTATTAATAATTTATATTTTAATCCTCTATATTGATTTTGAAATTTAAACATATAATTATCTCGAAACTTTATCGAGCTACAAGATTGAAACTTGTACGAATTACGTTGTAAACTCATTGTAATTCAGTATTAATAATTTATATTTTATTCCTCCATATTGATTTCGAAATTTAAACATAAAATTATCTCGAAAATTTATCGAGCTACAAGATTGAAACTTGTACCAATTACGTTGTAAACTCATTCTAATTCAGTATTAATAATTTATATTTTAATCCTCTATATTGATTTTGAAATATAAACATATAATTATCTCGAAACTTTATCGAGCTACAAGATTGAAACTTGTACGAATTACGTTGTAAACTCATTGTAATTCAGTATTAATAATTTATATTTTAATCCTCTATATTGATTTTGAAATTTAAACATATAATTATCTCGAAACTTTATCGAGCTACAAGATTGAAACTTGTACCAATTACGTTGTAAACTCATTCTAATTCAGTATTAATAATTTATATTTTATTCCTCCATATTGATTTCGAAATTTAAACATATAATTATCTCGAAACTTTATCGAGCTACAAGATTGAAACTTGTACCAATTACGTTGTAAACTCATTCTAATTCAGTATTAATAATTTATATTTTAATCCTCTATATTGATTTTGAAATTTAAACATATAATTATCTCGAAACTTTATCGAGCTACAAGATTGAAACTTGTACGAATTACGTTGTAAACTCATTGTAATTCAGTATTAATAATTTATATTTTAATCCTCTATATTGATTTTGAAATTTAAACATATAATTATCTCGAAACTTTATCGAGCTACAAGATTGAAACTTGTACGAATTACGTTGTAAACTCATTGTAATTCAGTATTAATAATTTATATTTTATTCCTCCATATTGATTTCGAAATTTAAACATAAAATTATCTCGAAAATTTATCGAGCTACAAGATTGAAACTTGTACCAATTACGTTGTAAACTCATTCTAATTCAGTATTAATAATTTATATTTTAATCCTCTATATTGATTTTGAAATTTAAACATATAATTATCTCGAAACTTTATCGAGCTACAAGATTGAAACTTGTACGAATTACGTTGTAAACTCATTGTAATTCAGTATTAATAATTTATATTTTAATCCTCTATATTGATTTTGAAATTTAAACATATAATTATCTCGAAACTTTATCGAGCTACAAGATTGAAACTTGTACGAATTACGTTGTAAACTCATTGTAATTCAGTATTAATAATTTATATTTTAATCCTCTATATTGATTTTGAAATTTAAACATATAATTATCTCGAAACCTTATCGAGCTACAAGATTGAAACTTGTACCAATTACGTTGTAAACTCATTGTAATTCAGTATTAATAATTTATATTTTATTCCTCCATATTGATTTCGAATTTTAAACATATAATTATCTCGAAACTTTATCGAGCTACAAGATTGAAACTTGTACGAATTACGTTGTAAACTCATTGTAATTCAGTATTAATAATTTATATTTTACTCCTCTATATTGATTTTGAAATTTAAACATATAATTATCTCGAAACTTTATCGAGCTACAAGATTGAAACTTGTACGAATTACGTTGTAAACTCATTGTAATTCAGTATTAATAATTTATATTTTAATCCTCTATATTGATTTCGAAATTTAAACATAAAATTATCTCGAAACTTTATCGAGCTACAAGATTGAAACTTGTACCAATTACGTTGTAAACTCATTCTAATTCAGTATTAATAATTTATATTTTATTCCTCTATATTAATTTCGAATTTTAAACATATAATTATCTCGAAACTTTATCGAGCTACAAGATTGAAACTTGTACGAATTACGTTGTAAACTCATTGTAATTCAGTATTAATAATTTATATTTTACTCCTCTATATTGACTTTGAAATTTAAACATATAATTATCTCGAAACTTTATCGAGCTACAAGATTGAAACTTGTACCAATTACGTTGTAAACTCATTCTAAGTCAGTATTAATAATTTATATTTTATTCCTCCATATTGATTTCGAAATTTAAACATATAATCATCTCGAAACTTTATCGAGCTACAAGATTGAAACTTGTACGAATTACGTTGTAAACTCATTGTAATTCAGTATTAATAATTTATATTTTATTCCTCCATATTCATTTCGAAATTTAAACATATAATTATCTCGAAACTTTATCGAGCTACAAGATTGAAACTTGTACGAATTACGTTGTAAACTCATTGTAATTCAGTATTAATAATTTATATTTTATTCCTCCATATTCATTTCGAAATTTAAACATATAATTATCTCGAAACTTTATCGAGCTACAAGATTGAAACTTGTACGAATTACGTTGTAAACTCATTGTAATTCAGTATTAATAATTTATATTTTAATCCTCTATATTGATTTTGAAATTTAAACATATAATTATCTCGAAACTTTATCGAGCTACAAGATTGAAACTTGTACGAATTACGTTGTAAACTCATTGTAATTCAGTATTAATAATTTATGTTTTATTCCTCCATATTGATTTCGAAATTTAAACATATAATTATCTCGAAACTTTATCGAGCTACAAGATTAAAACTTGTACGAATTACGTTGTAAACTCATTGTAATTCAGTATTAATAATTTATATTTTATTCCTTCATATTGATTTCGAAATTTAAACATATAATTATCTCGAAACTTTATCGAGCTACAAGATTGAAACTTGTACGAATCACGTTGTAAACTCATTGTAATTCAGTATTAATAATTTATATTTTATTCATCCATATTCATTTCGAAATTTAAACATATAATTATCTCGAAACTTTATCGAGCTACAAGATTGAAACTTGTACGAATTACGTTGTAAACTCATTGTAATTCAGTATTAATAATTTATATTCTATTCCTCCATATTCATTTCGAAATTTAAACATATAATTATCTCGAAACTTTATCGAGCTACAAGATTGAAACTTGTACGAATTACGTTGTAAACTCATTGTAATTCAGTATTAATAATTTATATTTTATTCCTCCATATTGATTTCGAAATTTAAACATATAATCATCTCGAAACTTTATCGAGCTACAAGATTGAAACTTGTACGAATTACGTTGTAAACTCATTGTAATTCAGTATAAATAATTTATATTTTAATCCTCTATATTGATTTTGAAATTTAAACATATAATTATCTCGAAACTTTATCGAGCTACAAGATTGAAACTTGTACGAATTACGTTGTAAACTCATTGTAATTCAGTATTAATAATTTATATTTTATTCCTCCATATTGATTTCGAAATTTAACAAATAATTATCTCGAAACTTTATCGAGCTACAAGATTGAAACTTGTACGAATTACGTTGTAAACTCATTATAATTCAGTATTAATAATTTATATTTTAATCCTCTATATTGATTTTGAAATTTAAACATATAATTATCTCGAAACTTTATCGAGCTACAAGATTGAAACTTGTACGAATTACGTTGTAAACTCATTGTAATTCAGTATTAATAATTTATGTTTTATTCCTCCATATTGATTTCGAAATTTAAACATATAATTATCTCGAAACTTTATCGAGCTACAAGATTAAAACTTGTACGAATTACGTTGTAAACTCATTGTAATTCAGTATTAATAATTTATATTTTATTCCTTCATATTGATTTCGAAATTTAAACATATAATTATCTCGAAACTTTATCGAGCTACAAGATTGAAACTTGTACGAATCACGTTGTAAACTCATTGTAATTCAGTATTAATAATTTATATTTTATTCATCCATATTCATTTCGAAATTTAAACATATAATTATCTCGAAACTTTATCGAGCTACAAGATTGAAACTTGTACGAATTACGTTGTAAACTCATTGTAATTCAGTATTAATAATTTATATTTTATTCCTCCATATTCATTTCGAAATTTAAACATATAATTATCTCGAAACTTTATCGAGCTACAAGATTAAAACTTGTACGAATTACGTTGTAAACTCATTGTAATTCAGTATTGATAATTTAAATTTTATTCCTCCATATTCATTTCGAAATTTAAACATATAATTATCTCGAAACTTTATCGAGCTACAAGATTGAAACTTGTACGAATTACGTTGTAAACTCATTGTAATTCAGTATTAATAATTTATATTTTAATCCTCTATATTGATTTCGAAATTTAAACATATAATTATCTCGAAACTTAATCGAGCTACAAGATTGAAACTTGTACCAATTACGTTGTAAACTCATTGATTGTGATTAAGTATTAATAACTTATATTTTAATCCTCTATATTGATTTCGAAATTTAAACATATAATTATCTCGAAACTTAATCGAGCTACAAGATTAAAACTTGTACCAATTACGTTGTAAACTCATTGTAATTCAGTATTAATAATTTATATTTTAATCCTCTATATTGATTTCGAAATTTAAACATATAATTATCTCGAAACTTTATCGAGCTACAAGATTGAAACTTGTACCAATTACGTTGCAAACTCATTCTAATTCAGTATTAATAATTTATATTTTAATCCTCCATATTGATTTCGAAATTTAAACATATAATTATCTCGAAACTTTATCGAGCTACAAGATTGAAACTTGTACCAATTACGTTGTAAACTCATTCTAATTCAGTATTAATAATTTATATTTTAATCCTCTATATTGATTTTGAAATTTAAACATATAATTATCTCGAAACTTTATCGAGCTACAAGATTGAAACTTGTACCAATTACGTTGTAAACTCATTCTAATTCAGTATTATTAATTTACATTTTAATCCTCTATATTGATTTTGAAATTTAAACATATAATTATCTCGAAACTTTATCGAGCTACAAGATTGAAACTTGTACGAATTACTTTGTAAACTCATTGTAATTCAGTATTAATAATTTATATTTTATTCCTCCATATTGATTTCGAAATTTAAACATAAAATTATCTCGAAAATTTATCGAGCTACAAGATTGAAACTTGTACCAATTACGTTGTAAACTCATTCTAATTCAGTATTAATAATTTATATTTTAATCCTCTATATTGATTTTGAAATATAAACATATAATTATCTCGAAACTTTATCGAGCTACAAGATTGAAACTTGTACGAATTACGTTGTAAACTCATTGTAATTCAGTATTAATAATTTATATTTTAATCCTCTATATTGATTTTGAAATTTAAACATATAATTATCTCGAAACTTTATCGAGCTACAAGATTGAAACTTGTACCAATTACGTTGTAAACTCATTCTAATTCAGTATTAATAATTTATATTTTATTCCTCCATATTGATTTCGAAATTTAAACATATAATTATCTCGAAACTTTATCGAGCTACAAGATTGAAACTTGTACGAATTACGTTGTAAACTCATTGTAATTCAGTATTAATAATTTATATTTTATTCCTCCATATTGATTTCGAAATTTAAACATATAATTATCTCGAAACTTTATCGAGCTACAAGATTGAAACTTGTACCAATTACGTTGTAAACTCATTCTAATTCAGTATTAATAATTTATATTTTAATCCTCTATATTGATTTTGAAATTTAAACATATAATTATCTCGAAACTTTATCGAGCTACAAGATTGAAACTTGTACGAATTACGTTGTAAACTCATTGTAATTCAGTATTAATAATTTATATTTTAATCCTCTATATTGATTTTGAAATTTAAACATATAATTATCTCGAAACTTTATCGAGCTACAAGATTGAAACTTGTACGAATTACGTTGTAAACTCATTGTAATTCAGTATTAATAATTTATATTTTATTCCTCCATATTGATTTCGAAATTTAAACATAAAATTATCTCGAAAATTTATCGAGCTACAAGATTGAAACTTGTACCAATTACGTTGTAAACTCATTCTAATTCAGTATTAATAATTTATATTTTAATCCTCTATATTGATTTTGAAATTTAAACATATAATTATCTCGAAACTTTATCGAGCTACAAGATTGAAACTTGTACGAATTACGTTGTAAACTCATTGTAATTCAGTATTAATAATTTATATTTTAATCCTCTATATTGATTTTGAAATTTAAACATATAATTATCTCGAAACTTTATCGAGCTACAAGATTGAAACTTGTACGAATTACGTTGTAAACTCATTGTAATTCAGTATTAATAATTTATATTTTAATCCTCTATATTGATTTTGAAATTTAAACATATAATTATCTCGAAACCTTATCGAGCTACAAGATTGAAACTTGTACCAATTACGTTGTAAACTCATTGTAATTCAGTATTAATAATTTATATTTTATTCCTCCATATTGATTTCGAATTTTAAACATATAATTATCTCGAAACTTTATCGAGCTACAAGATTGAAACTTGTACGAATTACGTTGTAAACTCATTGTAATTCAGTATTAATAATTTATATTTTACTCCTCTATATTGATTTTGAAATTTAAACATATAATTATCTCGAAACTTTATCGAGCTACAAGATTGAATCTTGTACGAATTACGTTGTAAACTCATTGTAATTCAGTATTAATAATTTATATTTTAATCCTCTATATTGATTTTGAAATTTAAACATATAATTATCTCGAAACCTTATCGAGCTACAAGATTGAAACTTGTACCAATTACGTTGTAAACTCATTGTAATTCAGTATTAATAATTTATATTTTATTCCTCCATATTGATTTCGAATTTTAAACATATAATTATCTCGAAACTTTATCGAGCTACAAGATTGAAACTTGTACGAATTACGTTGTAAACTCATTGTAATTCAGTATTAATAATTTATATTTTACTCCTCTATATTGATTTTGAAATTTAAACATATAATTATCTCGAAACTTTATCGAGCTACAAGATTGAAACTTGTACGAATTACGTTGTAAACTCATTGTAATACAGTATTAATAATTTATATTTTATTCCTCCATATTGATTTCGAATTTTAAACATATAATTATCTCGAAACTTTATCGAGCTACAAGATTGAAACTTGTACGAATTACGTTGTAAACTCATTGTAATTCAGTATTAATAATTTATATTTTACTCCTCTATATTGACTTTGAAATTTAAACATATAATTATCTCGAAACTTTATCGAGCTACAAGATTGAAACTTGTACCAATTACGTTGTAAACTCATTCTAAGTCAGTATTAATAATTTATATTTTATTCCTCCATATTGATTTCGAAATTTAAACATATAATCATCTCGAAACTTTATCGAGCTACAAGATTGAAACTTGTACGAATTACGTTGTAAACTCATTGTAATTCAGTATTAATAATTTATATTTTATTCCTCCATATTCATTTCGAAATTTAAACATATAATTATCTCGAAACTTTATCGAGCTACAAGATTGAAACTTGTACGAATTACGTTGTAAACTCATTGTAATTCAGTATTAATAATTTATATTTTATTCCTCCATATTGATTTCGAAATTTAAACATATAATCATCTCGAAACTTTATCGAGCTACAAGATTGAAACTTGTACGAATTACGTTGTAAACTCATTGTAATTCAGTATAAATAATTTATATTTTAATCCTCTATATTGATTTTGAAATTTAAACATATAATTATCTCGAAACTTTATCGAGCTACAAGATTGAAACTTGTACGAATTACGTTGTAAACTCATTGTAATTCAGTATTAATAATTTATATTTTATTCCTCCATATTGATTTCGAAATTTAACAAATAATTATCTCGAAACTTTATCGAGCTACAAGATTGAAACTTGTACGAATTACGTTGTAAACTCATTGTAATTCAGTATTAATAATTTATATTTTAATCCTCTATATTGATTTTGAAATTTAAACATATAATTATCTCGAAACTTTATCGAGCTACAAGATTGAAACTTGTACGAATTACGTTGTAAACTCATTGTAATTCAGTATTAATAATTTATGTTTTATTCCTCCATATTGATTTCGAAATTTAAACATATAATTATCTCGAAACTTTATCGAGCTACAAGATTAAAACTTGTACGAATTACGTTGTAAACTCATTGTAATTCAGTATTAATAATTTATATTTTATTCCTTCATATTGATTTCGAAATTTAAACATATAATTATCTCGAAACTTTATCGAGCTACAAGATTGAAACTTGTACGAATCACGTTGTAAACTCATTGTAATTCAGTATTAATAATTTATATTTTATTCATCCATATTCATTTCGAAATTTAAACATATAATTATCTCGAAACTTTATCGAGCTACAAGATTGAAACTTGTACGAATTACGTTGTAAACTCATTGTAATTCAGTATTAATAATTTATATTTTATTCCTCCATATTCATTTCGAAATTTAAACATATAATTATCTCGAAACTTTATCGAGCTACAAGATTGAAACTTGTACGAATTACGTTGTAAACTCATTGTAATTCAGTATTAATAATTTATATTTTATTCCTCCATATTGATTTCGAAATTTAAACATATAATCATCTCGAAACTTTATCGAGCTACAAGATTGAAACTTGTACGAATTACGTTGTAAACTCATTGTAATTCAGTATAAATAATTTATATTTTAATCCTCTATATTGATTTTGAAATTTAAACATATAATTATCTCGAAACTTTATCGAGCTACAAGATTGAAACTTGTACGAATTACGTTGTAAACTCATTGTAATTCAGTATTAATAATTTATATTTTATTCCTCCATATTGATTTCGAAATTTAACAAATAATTATCTCGAAACTTTATCGAGCTACAAGATTGAAACTTGTACGAATTACGTTGTAAACTCATTGTAATTCAGTATTAATAATTTATATTTTAATCCTCTATATTGATTTTGAAATTTAAACATATAATTATCTCGAAACTTTATCGAGCTACAAGATTGAAACTTGTACGAATTACGTTGTAAACTCATTGTAATTCAGTATTAATAATTTATGTTTTATTCCTCCATATTGATTTCGAAATTTAAACATATAATTATCTCGAAACTTTATCGAGCTACAAGATTAAAACTTGTACGAATTACGTTGTAAACTCATTGTAATTCAGTATTAATAATTTATATTTTATTCCTTCATATTGATTTCGAAATTTAAACATATAATTATCTCGAAACTTTATCGAGCTACAAGATTGAAACTTGTACGAATCACGTTGTAAACTCATTGTAATTCAGTATTAATAATTTATATTTTATTCATCCATATTCATTTCGAAATTTAAACATATAATTATCTCGAAACTTTATCGAGCTACAAGATTGAAACTTGTACGAATTACGTTGTAAACTCATTGTAATTCAGTATTAATAATTTATATTTTATTCCTCCATATTCATTTCGAAATTTAAACATATAATTATCTCGAAACTTTATCGAGCTACAAGATTGAAACTTGTACGAATTACGTTGTAAACTCATTGTAATTCAGTATTAATAATTTATATTTTATTCCTCCATATTGATTTCGAAATTTAAACATATAATCATCTCGAAACTTTATCGAGCTACAAGATTGAAACTTGTACGAATTACGTTGTAAACTCATTGTAATTCAGTATAAATAATTTATATTTTAATCCTCTATATTGATTTTGAAATTTAAACATATAATTATCTCGAAACTTTATCGAGCTACAAGATTGAAACTTGTACGAATTACGTTGTAAACTCATTGTAATTCAGTATTAATAATTTATATTTTATTCCTCCATATTGATTTCGAAATTTAACAAATAATTATCTCGAAACTTTATCGAGCTACAAGATTGAAACTTGTACGAATTACGTTGTAAACTCATTGTAATTCAGTATTAATAATTTATATTTTAATCCTCTATATTGATTTTGAAATTTAAACATATAATTATCTCGAAACTTTATCGAGCTACAAGATTGAAACTTGTACGAATTACGTTGTAAACTCATTGTAATTCAGTATTAATAATTTATGTTTTATTCCTCCATATTGATTTCGAAATTTAAACATATAATTATCTCGAAACTTTATCGAGCTACAAGATTAAAACTTGTACGAATTACGTTGTAAACTCATTGTAATTCAGTATTAATAATTTATATTTTATTCCTTCATATTGATTTCGAAATTTAAACATATAATTATCTCGAAACTTTATCGAGCTACAAGATTGAAACTTGTACGAATCACGTTGTAAACTCATTGTAATTCAGTATTAATAATTTATATTTTATTCATCCATATTCATTTCGAAATTTAAACATATAATTATCTCGAAACTTTATCGAGCTACAAGATTGAAACTTGTACGAATTACGTTGTAAACTCATTGTAATTCAGTATTAATAATTTATATTTTATTCCTCCATATTCATTTCGAAATTTAAACATATAATTATCTCGAAACTTTATCGAGCTACAAGATTAAAACTTGTACGAATTACGTTGTAAACTCATTGTAATTCAGTATTGATAATTTAAATTTTATTCCTCCATATTCATTTCGAAATTTAAACATATAATTATCTCGAAACTTTATCGAGCTACAAGATTGAAACTTGTACGAATTACGTTGTAAACTCATTGTAATTCAGTATTAATAATTTATATTTTATTCATCCATATTCATTTCGAAATTTAAACATATAATTATCTCGAAACTTTATCGAGCTACAAGATTGAAACTTGTACGAATTACGTTGTAAACTCATTGTAATTCAGTATTAATAATTTATATTTTATTCCTCCATATTCATTTCGAAATTTAAACATATAATTATCTCGAAACTTTATCGAGCTACAAGATTAAAACTTGTACGAATTACGTTGTAAACTCATTGTAATTCAGTATTGATAATTTAAATTTTATTCCTCCATATTCATTTCGAAATTTAAACATATAATTATCTCGAAACTTTATCGAGCTACAAGATTGAAACTTGTACGAATTACGTTGTAAACTCATTGTAATTCAGTATTAATAATTTATATTTTATTCCTCCATATTCATTTCGAAATTTAAACATATAATTATCTCGAAACTTTATCGAGCTACAAGATTGAAACTTGTACGAATCACGTTGTAAACTCATTGTAATTCAGTATTAATAATTTATATTTTATTCATCCATATTCATTTCGAAATTTAAACATATAATTATCTCGAAACTTTATCGAGCTACAAGATTGAAACTTGTACGAATTACGTTGTAAACTCATTGTAATTCAGTATTAATAATTTATATTTTGTTCCTCCATATTCATTTCGAAATTTAAACATATAATTATCTCGAAACTTTATCGAGCTACAAGATTAAAACTTGTACGAATTACGTTGTAAACTCATTGTAATTCAGTATTGATAATTTAAATTTTATTCCTCCATATTCATTTCGAAATTTAAACATATAATTATCTCGAAACTTAATCGAGCTACAAGATTGAAACTTGTACCAATTACGTTGTAAACTCATTGATTGTGATTAAGTATTAATAACTTATATTTTAATCCTCTATATTGATTTCGAAATTTAAACATATAATTATCTCGAAACTTAATCGAGCTACAAGATTAAAACTTGTACCAATTACGTTGTAAACTCATTGTAATTCAGTATTAATAATTTATATTTTAATCCTCTATATTGATTTCGAAATTTAAACATATAATTATCTCGAAACTTTATCGAGCTACAAGATTGAAACTTGTACCAATTACGTTGCAAACTCATTCTAATTCAGTATTAATAATTTATATTTTAATCCTCCATATTGATTTCGAAATTTAAACATATAATTATCTCGAAACTTTATCGAGCTACAAGATTGAAACTTGTACCAATTACGTTGTAAACTCATTCTAATTCAGTATTAATAATTTATATTTTAATCCTCTATATTGATTTTGAAATTTAAACATATAATTATCTCGAAACTTTATCGAGCTACAAGATTGAAACTTGTACCAATTACGTTGTAAACTCATTCTAATTCAGTATTATTAATTTACATTTTAATCCTCTATATTGATTTTGAAATTTAAACATATAATTATCTCGAAACTTTACCGAGCTACAAGATTGAAACTTGTACGAATTACTTTGTAAACTCATTGTAATTCAGTATTAATAATTTATATTTTAATCCTCTATATTGATTTCGAAATTTAAACATATAATTATCTCGAAACTTTATCGAGCTACAAGATTGAAACTTGTACCAATTACGTTGCAAACTCATTCTAATTCAGTATTAATAATTTATATTTTAATCCTCCATATTGATTTCGAAATTTAAACATATAATTATCTCGAAACTTTATCGAGCTACAAGATTGAAACTTGTACCAATTACGTTGTAAACTCATTCTAATTCAGTATTAATAATTTATATTTTAATTCTCTATATTGATTTTGAAATTTAAACATATAATTATCTCGAAACTTTATCGAGCTACAAGATTGAAACTTGTACCAATTACGTTGTAAACTCATTCTAATTCAGTATTATTAATTTACATTTTAATCCTCTATATTGATTTTGAAATTTAAACATATAATTATCTCGAAACTTTATCGAGCTACAAGATTGAAACTTGTACGAATTACTTTGTAAACTCATTGTAATTCAGTATTAATAATTTATATTTTATTCCTCCATATTGATTTCGAAATTTAAACATATAATTATCTCGAAACTTTATCGAGCTACAACATTGAAACTTGTACCAATTACGTTGTAAACTTATTCTAATTCAGTATTAATAATTTATATTTTAATCCTCTATATTGACTTTGAAATTTAAACATATAATTATCTCGAAACTTTATCGAGCTACAAGATTGAAACTTGTACCAATTACGTTGTAAACTCATTCTAATTCAGTATTATTAATTTACATTTTAATCCTCTATATTGATTTTGAAATTTAAACATATAATTATCTCGAAACTTTATCGAGCTACAAGATTGAAACTTGTACGAATTACTTTGTAAACTCATTGTAATTCAGTATTAATAATTTATATTTTATTCCTCCATATTGATTTCGAAATTTAAACATATAATTATCTCGAAACTTTATCGAGCTACAACATTGAAACTTGTACCAATTACGTTGTAAACTTATTCTAATTCAGTATTAATAATTTATATTTTAATCCTCTATATTGATTTTGAAATTTAAACATATAATTATCTCGAAACTTTATCGAGCTACAAGATTGAAACTTGTACGAATTACTTTGTAAACTCATTGTAATTCAGTATTAATAATTTATATTTTATTCCTCCATATTGATTTCGAAATTTAAACATATAATTATCTCGAAACTTTATCGAGCTACAAGATTGAAACTTGTACCAATTACGTTGTAAACTCATTTTAATTCAGTATTAATAATTTATATTTTAATCCTCTATATTGATTTTGAAATTTAAACATATAATTATCTCGAAACTTTATCGAGCTACAAGATTGAAACTTGTACGAATTACGTTGTAATCTCATTGTAATTCAGTATAAATAATTTATATTTTAATCCTCTATATTGATTTTGAAATTTAAACATATAATTATCTCGAAACTTTATCGAGCTACAAGATTGAAACTTGTACGAATCACGTTGTAAACTCATTGTAATTCAGTATTAATAATTTATATTTTAATCCTCTATATTGATTTCGAAATTTAAACATATAATTATCTCGAAACTTAATCGAGCTACAAGATTGAAACTTGTACCAATTACGTTGTAAACTCATTGATTGTGATTAAGTATTAATAATTTATATTTTAATCCTCTATATTGATTTCGAAATTTAAACATATAATTATCTCGAAACTTAATCGAGCTACAAGATTAAAACTTGTACCAATTACGTTGTAAACTCATTGTAATTCAGTATTAATAATTTATATTTTAATCCTCTATATTGATTTCGAAATTTAAACATATAATTATCTCGAAACTTTATCGAGTTACAAGATTGAAACTTGTACCAATTACGTTGTAAACTCATTCTAATTCAGTATTAATAATTTATATTTTAATCCTCCATATTGATTTCGAAATTTAAACATATAATTATCTCGAAACTTTATCGAGCTACAAGATTGAAACTTGTACCAATTACGTTGTAAACTCATTCTAATTCAGTATTAATAATTTATATTTTAATCCTCTATATTGATTTTGAAATTTAAACATATAATTATCTCGAAACTTTATCGAGCTACAAGATTGAAACTTGTACGAATTACGTTGTAAACTCATTGTAATTCAGTATTAATAATTTATATTTTATTCCTCCATATTGATTTTGAAATTTAAACATATAATCATCTCGAAACTTTATCGAGCTACAAGATTGAAACTTGTACGAATTACGTTGTAAACTCATTGTAATTCAGTATTAATAATTTATATTTTATTCCTCCATATTCATTTCGAAATTTAAACATATAATTATCTCGAAACTTTATCGAGCTACAAGATTGAAACTTGTACGAATTACGTTGCAAACTCATTGTAATTCAGTATAAATAATTTATATTTTATTCCTCCATATTGATTTCGAAATTTAAACATATAATTATCTCGAAACTTTATCGAGCTACAAGATTGAAACTTGTACGAATCACGTTGTAAACTCATTGTAATTCAGTATTAATAATTTATATTTTAATCCTCTATATTGATTTCGAAATTTAAACATATAATTATCTCGAAACTTAATCGAGCTACAAGATTGAAACTTGTACCAATTACGTTGTAAACTCATTGATTGTGATTAAGTATTAATAACTTATATTTTAATCCTCTATATTGATTTTGAAATTTAAACATATAATTATCTCGAAACTTTATCGAGCTACAAGATTGAAACTTGTACCAATTACGTTGTAAACTCATTCTAATTCAGTATTAATAATTTATATTATATTCCTCCATATTGATTTCGAAATTTAAACATATAATTATCTCGAAATTTTATCGAGCTACAAGATTGAAACTTGTACCAATTACGTTGTAAACTCATTCTAATTCAGTATTAATAATTTATATTTTAATCCTCTATATTGATTTTGAAATTTAAACATATAATTATCTCGAAACTTTATCGAGCTACAAGATTGAAACTTGTACGAATTACGTTGTAAACTCATTGTAATTCAGTATTAATAATTTATATTTTATTCCTCCATATTGATTTTGAAATTTAAACATATAATCATCTCGAAACTTTATCGAGCTACAAGATTGAAACTTGTACGAATTACGTTGTAAACTCATTGTAATTCAGTATTAATAATTTATATTTTATTCCTCCATATTCATTTCGAAATTTAAACATATAATTATCTCGAAACTTTATCGAGCTACAAGATTGAAACTTGTACGAATTACGTTGTAAACTCATTGTAATTCAGTATTAATAATTTATATTTTATTCCTCCATATTGATTTCGAAATTTAAACATATAATCATCTCAAAACTTTATCGAGCTACAAGATTGAAACTTGTACGAATAACGTTGTAAACTCATTGTAATTCAGTATAAATAATTTATATTTTAATCCTCTATATTGATTTTGAAATTTAAACATATAATTATCTCGAAACTTTATCGAGCTACAAGATTGAAACTTGTACGAATTACGTTGTAAACTCATTGTAATTCAGTATTAATAATTTATATTTTATTCCTCCATATTGATTTCGAAATTTAAACATATAATTATCTCGAAACTTTATCGAGCTACAAGATTGAAACTTGTACCAATTACGTTGTAAACTCATTGTAATTCAGTATTAATAATTTATATTTTATTCCTCCATATTGATTTCGAAATTTAAACAAATAATTATCTCGAAACTTTATCGAGCTACAAGATTGAAACTTGTACGAATTACGTTGTAAACTCATTGTAATTCAGTATTAATAATTTATATTTTAATCCTCTATTTTGATTTTGAAATTTAAACATATAATTATCTCGAAACTTTATCGAGCTACAAGATTGAAACTTGTACGAATTACGTTGTAAACTCATTGTAATTCAGTATTAATAATTTATATTTTATTCCTCCATATTGATTTCGAAATTTAAACATATAATCATCTCGAGCTACAAGATTAAAACTTGTACGAATTACGTTGTAAACTCATTGTAATTCAGTATTAATAATTTATATTTTATTCCTCCATATTGATTTCGAAATTTAAACATATAATCATCTCGAGCTACAAGATTAAAACTTGTACGAATTACGTTGTAAACTCATTGTAATTCAGTATTAATAATTTATATTTTATTCCTCCATATTCATTTCGAAATTTAAACATATAATTATCTCGAAACTTTATCGAGCTACAAGATTGAAACTTGTACCAATTACGTTGTAAACTCATTCTAATTCAGTATTAATAATTTATATTTTAATCCTCCATATTGATTTCGAAATTTAAACATATAATTATCTCGAAACTTTATCGAGCTACAAGATTGAAACTTGTACCAATTACGTTGTAAACTCATTCTAATTCAGTATTAATAATTTATATTTTAATCCTCTATATTGATTTTGAAATTTAAACATATAATTATCTCGAAACTTTATCGAGCTACAAGATTGAAACTTGTACGAATTACGTTGTAAACTCATTGTAATTCAGTATTAATAATTTATATTTTATTCCTCCATATTGATTTCGAAATTTAAACATATAATCATCTCGAGCTACAAGATTAAAACTTGTACGAATTACGTTGTAAACTCATTGTAATTCAGTATTAATAATTTATATTTTATTCCTCCATATTGATTTCGAAATTTAAACATATAATCATCTCGAGCTACAAGATTAAAACTTGTACGAATTACGTTGTAAACTCATTGTAATTCAGTATTAATAATTTATATTTTATTCCTCCATATTCATTTCGAAATTTAAACATATAATTATCTCGAAACTTTATCGAGCTACAAGATTGAAACTTGTACCAATTACGTTGTAAACTCATTCTAATTCAGTATTAATAATTTATATTTTAATCCTCCATATTGATTTCGAAATTTAAACATATAATTATCTCGAAACTTTATCGAGCTACAAGATTGAAACTTGTACCAATTACGTTGTAAACTCATTCTAATTCAGTATTAATAATTTATATTTTAATCCTCTATATTGATTTTGAAATTTAAACATATAATTATCTCGAAACTTTATCGAGCTACAAGATTGAAACTTGTACGAATTACGTTGTAAACTCATTGTAATTCAGTATTAATAATTTATATTTTATTCCTCCATATTGATTTTGAAATTTAAACATATAATCATCTCGAAACTTTATCGAGCTACAAGATTGAAACTTGTACGAATTACGTTGTAAACTCATTGTAATTCAGTATTAATAATTTATATTTTATTCCTCCATATTCATTTCGAAATTTAAACATATAATTATCTCGAAACTTTATCGAGCTACAAGATTGAAACTTGTACGAATTACGTTGTAAACTCATTGTAATTCAGTATTAATAAATTATATTTTATTCCTCCATATTGATTTCGAAATTTAAACATATAATCATCTCAAAACTTTATCGAGCTACAAGATTGAAACTTGTACGAATAACGTTGTAAACTCATTGTAATTCAGTATAAATAATTTATATTTTAATCCTCTATATTGATTTTGAAATTTAAACATATAATTATCTCGAAACTTTATCGAGCTACAAGATTGAAACTTGTACGAATTACGTTGTAAACTCATTGTAATTCAGTATTAATAATTTATATTTTATTCCTCCATATTGATTTCGAAATTTAAACATATAATCATCTCGAGCTACAAGATTAAAACTTGTACGAATTACGTTGTAAACTCATTGTAATTCAGTATTAATAATTTATATTTTAATCCTCTATATTGATTTCGAAATTTAAACATATAATTATCTCGAAACTTTATCGAGCTACAAGATTGAAACTTGTACCAATTACGTTGTAAACTCATTCTAATTCAGTATTAATAATTTATATTTTAATCCTCCATATTGATTTCGAAATTTAAACATATAATCATCTCGAAACTTTATCGAGCTACAAGATTGAAACTTGTACGAATTACGTTGTAAACTCATTGTAATTCAGTATTAATAATTTATATTTTATTCCTCCATATTCATTTCGAAATTTAAACATATAATTATCTCGAAACTTTATCGAGCTACACGATTGAAACTTGTACGAATTACGTTGTAAACTCATTGTAATTCAGTATTAATAAATTATATTTTATTCCTCCATATTGATTTCGAAATTTAAACATATAATCATCTCAAAACTTTATCGAGCTACAAGATTGAAACTTGTACGAATAACGTTGTAAACTCATTGTAATTCAGTATAAATAATTTATATTTTAATCCTCTATATTGATTTTGAAATTTAAACATATAATTATCTCGAAACTTTATCGAGCTACAAGATTGAAACTTGTACGAATTACGTTGTAAACTCATTGTAATTCAGTATTAATAATTTATATTTTATTCCTCCATATTGATTTTGAAATTTAAACATATAATCATCTCGAAACTTTATCGAGCTACAAGATTGAAACTTGTACGAATTACGTTGTAAACTCATTGTAATTCAGTATTAATAATTTATATTTTATTCCTCCATATTCATTTCGAAATTTAAACATATAATTATCTCGAAACTTTATCGAGCTACAAGATTGAAACTTGTACGAATTACGTTGTAAACTCATTGTAATTCAGTATTAATAATTTATATTTTATTCCTCCATATTGATTTCGAAATTTAAACATATAATCATCTCAAAACTTTATCGAGCTACAAGATTGAAACTTGTACGAATAACGTTGTAAACTCATTGTAATTCAGTATAAATAATTTATATTTTAATCCTCTATATTGATTTTGAAATTTAAACATATAATTATCTCGAAACTTTATCGAGCTACAAGATTGAAACTTGTACGAATTACGTTGTAAACTCATTGTAATTCAGTATTAATAATTTATATTTTATTCCTCCATATTGATTTCGAAATTTAAACATATAATTATCTCGAAACTTTATCGAGCTACAAGATTGAAACTTGTACCAATTACGTTGTAAACTCATTGTAATTCAGTATTAATAATTTATATTTTATTCCTCCATATTGATTTCGAAATTTAAACAAATAATTATCTCGAAACTTTATCGAGCTACAAGATTGAAACTTGTACGAATTACGTTGTAAACTCATTGTAATTCAGTATTAATAATTTATATTTTAATCCTCTATTTTGATTTTGAAATTTAAACATATAATTATCTCGAAACTTTATCGAGCTACAAGATTGAAACTTGTACGAATTACGTTGTAAACTCATTGTAATTCAGTATTAATAATTTATATTTTATTCCTCCATATTGATTTCGAAATTTAAACATATAATCATCTCGAGCTACAAGATTAAAACTTGTACGAATTACGTTGTAAACTCATTGTAATTCAGTATTAATAATTTATATTTTATTCCTCCATATTGATTTCGAAATTTAAACATATAATTATCTCGAAACTTTATCGAGCTACAAGATTGAAACCTGTACGAATCACGTTGTAAACTCATTGTAATTCAGTATTAATAATTTATATTTTATTCCTCCATATTCATTTCGAAATTTAAACATATAATTATCTCGAAACTTTATCGAGCTACAAGATTGAAACTTGTACGAATTACGTTGCAAACTCATTGTAATTCAGTATAAATAATTTATATTTTATTCCTCCATATTGATTTCGAAATTTAAACATATAATTATCTCGAAACTTTATCGAGCTACAAGATTGAAACTTGTACGAATCACGTTGTAAACTCATTGTAATTCAGTATTAATAATTTATATTTTAATCCTCTATATTGATTTCGAAATTTAAACATATAATTATCTCGAAACTTAATCGAGCTACAAGATTGAAACTTGTACCAATTACGTTGTAAACTCATTGATTGTGATTAAGTATTAATAACTTATATTTTAATCCTCTATATTGATTTTGAAATTTAAACATATAATTATCTCGAAACTTTATCGAGCTACAAGATTGAAACTTGTACCAATGACGTTGTAAACTCATTGTAATTCAGTATTAATAATTTATATTTTAATCCTCTATATTGATTTCGAAATTTAAACATATAATTATCTCGAAACTTAATCGAGCTACAAGATTAAAACTTGTACCAATTACGTTGTAAACTCATTGTAATTCAGTATTAATAATTTATATTTTAATCCTCTATATTGATTTCGAAATTTAAACATATAATTATCTCGAAACTTTATCGAGCTACAAGATTGAAACATGTACCAATTACGTTGTAAACTCATTCTAATTCAGTATTAATAATTTATATTTTAATCCTCCATATTGATTTCGAAATTTAAACATATAATTATCTCGAAACTTTATCGAGCTACAAGATTGAAACTTGTACCAATTACGTTGTAAACTCATTCTAATTCAGTATTATTAATTTACATTTTAATCCTCTATATTGATTTTGAAATTTAAACATATAATTATCTCGAAACTTTATCGAGCTACAAGATTGAAACTTGTACGAATTACTTTGTAAACTCATTGTAATTCAGTATTAATAATTTATATTTTATTCCTCCATATTGATTTCGAAATTTAAACATATAATTATCTCGAAACTTTATCGAGCTACAACATTGAAACTTGTACCAATTACGTTGTAAACTCATTCTAATTCAGTATTAATAATTTATATTTTAATCCTCTATATTGATTTTGAAATTTAAACATATAATTATCTCGAAACTTTATCGAGCTACAAGATTGAAACTTGTACCAATTACGTTGTAAACTCATTCTAATTCAGTATTAATAATTTATATTTTAATCCTCTATATTGATTTTGAAATTTAAACATATAATTATCTCGAAACTTTATCGAGCTACAAGATTGAAACTTGTACGAATTACTTTGTAAACTCATTGTAATTCAGTATTAATAATTTATATTTTATTCCTCCATATTGATTTCGAAATTTAAACATATAATTATCTCGAAACTTTATCGAGCTACAAGATTGAAACTTGTACCAATTACGTTGTAAACTCATTCTAATTCAGTATTAATAATTTATGTTTTAATCCTCTATATTGATTTTGAAATTTAAACATATAATTATCTCGAAACTTTATCGAGCTACAAGATTGAAACTTGTACGAATTACGTTGTAAACTCATTGTAATTCAGTATTAATAATTTATATTTTATTCCTCCATATTGATTTTGAAATTTAAACATATAATCATCTCGAAACTTTATCTAGCTACAAGATTGAAACTTGTACGAATTACGTTGTAAACTCATTGTAATTCAGTATTAATAATTTATATTTTATTCCTCCATATTCATTTCGAAATTTAAACATATAATTATCTCGAAACTTTATCGAGCTACAAGATTGAAACTTGTACGAATTACGTTGTAAACTCATTGTAATTCAGTATAAATAATTTATATTTTAATCCTCTATATTGATTTTGAAATTTTAACATATAATTATCTCGAAACTTTATCGAGCTACAAGATTGAAACTTGTACGAATTACGTTGTAAACTCATTGTAATTCAGTATTAATAATTTATATTTTATTCCTCCATATTGATTTCGAAATTTAAACATATAATTATCTCGAAACTTTATCGAGCTACAAGATTGAAACTTGTACCAATTACGTTGTAAACTCATTGTAATTCAGTATTAATAATTTATATTTTATTCCTCCATATTGATTTCGAAATTTAAACAAATAATTATCTCGAAACTTTATCGAGCTACAAGATTGAAACTTGTACGAATTACGTTGTAAACTCATTGTAATTCAGTATTAATAATTTATATTTTAATCCTCTATTTTGATTTTGAAATTTAAACATATAATTATCTCGAAACTTTATCGAGCTACAAGATTGAAACTTGTACGAATTACGTTGTAAACTCATTGTAATTCAGTATTAATAATTTATATTTTATTCCTCCATATTGATTTCGAAATTTAAACATATATTTATCTCGAAACTTTATCGAGCTACAAGATTAAAACTTGTACGAATTACGTTGTAAACTCATTGTAATTCAGTATTAATAATTTATATTTTATTCCTAAATATTGATTTCGAAATTTAAACATATAATTATCTCGAAACTTTATCGAGCTACAAGATTGAAACTTGTACGAATCACGTTGTAAACTCATTGTAATTCAGTATTAATAATTTATATTTTATTCCTCCATATTCATTTCGAAATTTAAACATATAATTATCTCGAAACTTTATCGAGCTACAAGATTGAAACTTGTACGAATTACGTTGCAAACTCATTGTAATTCAGTATAAATAATTTATATTTTATTCCTCCATATTGATTTTGAAATTTAAACATATAATTATCTCGAAACTTTATCGAACTACAAGATTGAAACTTGTACCAATTACGTTGTAAACTCATTGCAATTCAGTATTAATAACTTATATTTTATTCTTCCATATTGATTTTGAAATTTAAACATATAATTATCTCGAAACTTTATCGAACTACAAGATTGAAACTTGTACCAATTACGTTGTAAACTCATTGTGATTCAGTATTAATAATTTATATTTTAATCCTCTATATTGATTTTGAAATTTAAACATATAATTATCTCGAAACTTTATCGAGCTAAAAGATTGAAACTTGTACCAATTACGTTGTAAACTCATTGTAATTCAGTATTAATAACTTATATTTTATTCTTCCATATTGATTTTGAAATTTAAACATATAATTATCTCGAAACTTTATCGAACTACAAGATTGAAACTTGTACCAATTACGTTGTAAACTCATTCTAATTCAGTATTAATAATTTATATTTTAATCCTCTATATCGATTTCGAAATTTAAACATATAATTATCTCGAAACTTAATCGAGCTACAAGATTGAAACTTGTACCAATTACGTTGTAAACTCATTGTAATTCAGTATTAATAATTTATATTTTAATCCTCTATATTGATTTCGAAATTTAAACATATAATTATCTCGAAACTTTATCGAGCTACAAGATTGAAACTTGTACGAATCACGTTGTAAACTCATTGTAATTCAGTATTAATAATTTATATTTTATTCCTCCATATTCATTTCGAAATTTAAACATATAATTATCTCGTAACTTTATCGAGCTAAAAGATTGAAACTTGTACCAATTACGTTGTAAACTCATTGTAATTCAGTATTAATAACTTATATTTTATTCTTCCATATTGATTTTGAAATTTAAACATATAATTATCTCGAAACTTTATCGAACTACAAGATTGAAACTTGTACCAATTACGTTGTAAACTCATTGTGATTCAGTATTAATAATTTATATTTTAATCCTCTATATTGATTTTGAAATTTAAACATATAATTATCTCGAAACTTTATCGAACTACAAGATTGAAACTTGTACCAATTACGTTGTAAACTCATTGCAATTCAGTATTAATAACTTATATTTTATTCTTCCATATTGATTTTGAAATTTAAACATATAATTATCTCGAAACTTTATCGAACTACAAGATTGAAACTTGTACCAATTACGTTGTAAACTCATTGTGATTCAGTATTAATAATTTATATTTTAATCCTCTATATTGATTTTGAAATTTAAACATATAATTATCTCGAAACTTTATCGAGCTACAAGATTGAAACTTGTACCAATTACGTTGTAAACTCATTGTAATTCAGTATTAATAACTTATATTTTATTCTTCCATATTGATTTTGAAATTTAAACATATAATTATCTCGAAACTTTATCGAACTACAAGATTGAAACTTGTACCAATTACGTTGTAAACTCATTCTAATTCAGTATTAATAATTTATATTTTAATCCTCTATATCGATTTCGAAATTTAAACATATAATTATCTCGAAACTTAATCGAGCTACAAGATTGAAACTTGTACCAATTACGTTGTAAACTCATTGATTGTGATTAAGTATTAATAACTTATATTTTAATCCTCTATATTGATTTTGAAATTTAAACATATAATTATCTCGAATCTTTATCGAGCTACAAGATTGAAACTTGTACCAATTACGTTGTAAACTCATTGTAATTCAGTATTAATAATTTATATTTTAATCCTCTATATTGATTTCGAAATTTAAACATATAATCATCTCGAAACTATCAAGCTACAAGATTGAAACTTGTACGAATTACGTTGTAAACTCATTGTAATTCAGTATAAATAATTTATATTTTAATCCTCTATATTGATTTTGAAATTTAAACATATAATTATCTCGAAACTTTATCGAGCTACAAGATTGAAACTTGTACGAATTACGTTGTAAACTCATTGTAATTCAGTATTAATAATTTATATTTTATTCCTCCATATTGATTTCGAAATTTAAACATATAATTATCTCGAAACTTTATCGAGCTACAAGATTGAAACTTGTACGAATCACGTTGAAAACTCATTGTAATTCAGTATTAATAATTTATAATTTATTCTTCCATATTCATTTCGAAATTTAAACATATAATTATCTCGAAACTTTATCGAGCTACAAGATTGAAATTTGTACGAATTACGTTGTAAACTCATTGTAATTCAGTATAAATAATTTATATTTTATTCCTCCATATTGATTTCGAAATTTAAACATATAATTATCTCGAAACTTTATCGAGCTACAAGATTGAAACTTGTACGAATCACGTTGTAAACTCATTGTAATTCAGTATTAATAATTTATATTTTATTCCTCCATATTCATTTCGAAATTTAAACATATAATTATCTCGTAACTTTATCGAGCTACAAGATTGAAACTTGTACCAATTACGTTGTAAACTCATTGTAATTCAGTATAAATAATTTATATTTTAATCCTCAATATTGATTTTGAAATTTAAACATATAATTATCTCGAAACTTTATCGAGCTACAAGATTGAAACTTGTACGAATTACGTTGTAAACTCATTGTAATTCAGTATTAATAATTTATATTTTATTCCTCCATATTGATTTCGAAATTTAAACATATAATTATCTCGAAACTTTACCGAGCTACAAGATTGAAACTTGTACCAATTACGTTGTAAACTCATTGTAATTCAGTATAAATAATTTATATTTTAATCCTCAATATTGATTTTGAAATTTAAACATATAATTATCTCGAAACTTTATCGAGCTACAAGATTGAAACTTGTACGAATTACGTTGTAAACTCATTGTAATTCAGTATTAATAATTTATATTTTATTCCTCCATATTGATTTCGAAATTTAAACATATAATTATCTCGAAACTTTACCGAGCTACAAGATTGAAACTTGTACCAATTACGTTGTAAACTCATTCTAATTCAGTATTAATAATTTATATTTTAATCCTCTATATTGATTTTGAAATTTAAACATATAATTATCTCAAAACTTTATCGAGCTACAAGATTGAAACTTGTACCAATTACGTTGTAAACTCATTGTAATTCAGTATTAATAATTTATATTTTAATCCTCTATATTGATTTTGAAATTTAAACATATAATTATCTCGAAACTTTACCGAGCTACAAGATTGAAACTTGTACCAATTACGTTGTAAACTCATTGTAATTCAGTATAAATAATTTATATTTTAATCCTCAATATTGATTTTGAAATTTAAACATATAATTATCTCGAAACTTTATCGAGCTACAAGATTGAAACTTGTACGAATTACGTTGTAAACTCATTGTAATTCAGTATTAATAATTTATATTTTATTCCTCCATATTGATTTCGAAATTTAAACATATAATTATCTCGAAACTTTACCGAGCTACAAGATTGAAACTTGTACCAATTACGTTGTAAACTCATTCTAATTCAGTATTAATAATTTATATTTTAATCCTCTATATTGATTTTGAAATTTAAACATATAATTATCTCAAAACTTTATCGAGCTACAAGATTGAAACTTGTACCAATTACGTTGTAAACTCATTGTAATTCAGTATTAATAATTTATATTTTAATCCTCTATATTGATTTTGAAATTTAAACATATAATTATCTCGAAACTTTATCGAGCTAAAAGATTGAAACTTGTACCAATTACGTTGTAAACTCATTGTAATTCAGTATTAATAACTTATATTTTATTCTTCCATATTGATTTTGAAATTTAAACATATAATTATCTCGAAACTTTATCGAACTACAAGATTGAAACTTGTACCAATTACGTTGTAAACTCATTGTGATTCAGTATTAATAATTTATATTTTAATCCTCTATATTGATTTTGAAATTTAAACATATAATTATCTCGAAACTTTATCGAACTACAAGATTGAAACTTGTACCAATTACGTTGTAAACTCATTGCAATTCAGTATTAATAACTTATATTTTATTCTTCCATATTGATTTTGAAATTTAAACATATAATTATCTCGAAACTTTATCGAACTACAAGATTGAAACTTGTACCAATTACGTTGTAAACTCATTGTGATTCAGTATTAATAATTTATATTTTAATCCTCTATATTGATTTTGAAATTTAAACATATAATTATCTCGAAACTTTATCGAGCTACAAGATTGAAACTTGTACCAATTACGTTGTAAACTCATTGTAATTCAGTATTAATAATTTATATTTTAATCCTCTATATTGATTTCGAAATTTAAACATATAATTATCTCGAAACTTTATCGAACTACAAGATTGAAAGTTGTACCAATTACGTTGTAAACTCATTGTGATTCAGTATTAATAATTTATATTTTAATCCTCTATATTGATTTTGAAATTTAAACATATAATTATCTCGAAACTTTATCGAGCTACAAGATTGAAACTTGTACCAATTACGTTGTAAACTCATTGTAATTCAGTATTAATAATTTATATTTTAATCCTCTATATTGATTTCGAAATTTAAACATATAATTCTCTAGAAACTTTATCGAGCTACAAGATTGAAACTTGTACCAATTACGTTGTAAACTCATTCTAATTCAGTATTAATAATTTATATTTTAATCCTCTATATTGATTTTGAAATTTAAACATATAATTATCTCGAAACTTTATCGAACTACAAGATTGAAACTTGTACCAATTACGTTGTAAACTCATTGCAATTCAGTATTAATAACTTATATTTTATTCTTCCATATTGATTTTGAAATTTAAACATATAATTATCTCGAAACTTTATCGAACTACAAGATTGAAACTTGTACCAATTACGTTGTAAACTCATTCTAATTCAGTATTAATAATTTATATTTTAATCCTCTATATCGATTTCGAAATTTAAACATATAATTATCTCGAAACTTAATCGAGCTACAAGATTGAAACTTGTACCAATTACGTTGTAAACTCATTGATTGTGATTAAGTATTAATAACTTATATTTTAATCCTCTATATTGATTTTGAAATTTAAACATATAATTATCTCGAATCTTTATCGAGCTACAAGATTGAAACTTGTACCAATTACGTTGTAAACTCATTGTAATTCAGTATTAATAATTTATATTTTAATCCTCTATATTGATTTCGAAATTTAAACATATAAATATCTCGAAACTTTATCGAACTACAAGATTGAAACTTGTACCAATTACGTTGTAAACTCATTGTAATTCAGTATTAATAATTTATATTTTAATCCTCTATATTGATTTCGAAATTTAAACATATAATTATCTCGAAACTTAATCGAGCTACAAGATTAAAACTTGTACCAATTACGTTGTAAACTCATTGTAATTCAGTATTAATAATTTATATTTTAATCCTCTATATTGATTTCGAAATTTAAACATATAATTATCTCGAAACTTTATCGAACTACAAGATTGAAACTTGTACCAATTACGTTGTAAACTCATTGCAATTCAGTATTAATAACTTATATTTTATTCTTCCATATTGATTTTGAAATTTAAACATATAATTATCTCGAAACTTTATCGAACTACAAGATTGAAACTTGTACCAATTACGTTGTAAACTCATTGTGATTCAGTATTAATAATTTATATTTTAATCCTCTATATTGATTTTGAAATTTAAACATATAATTATCTCGAAACTTTATCGAGCTACAAGATTGAAACTTGTACCAATTACGTTGTAAACTCATTCTAATTCAGTATTAATAATTTATATTTTAATCCTCTATATTGATTTTGAAATTTAAACATATAATTATCTCGAAACTTTATCGAACTACAAGATTGAAACTTGTACCAATTACGTTGTAAACTCATTGCAATTCAGTATTAATAACTTATATTTTATTCTTCCATATTGATTTTGAAATTTAAACATATAATTATCTCGAAACTTTATCGAACTACAAGATTGAAACTTGTACCAATTACGTTGTAAACTCATTGTGATTCAGTATTAATAATTTATATTTTAATCCTCTATATTGATTTTGAAATTTAAACATATAATTATCTCGAAACTTTATCGAGCTAAAAGATTGAAACTTGTACCAATTACGTTGTAAACTCATTGTAATTCAGTATTAATAACTTATATTTTATTCTTCCATATTGATTTTGAAATTTAAACATATAATTATCTCGAAACTTTATCGAACTACAAGATTGAAACTTGTACCAATTACGTTGTAAACTCATTCTAATTCAGTATTAATAATTTATATTTTAATCCTCTATATCGATTTCGAAATTTAAACATATAATTATCTCGAAACTTAATCGAGCTACAAGATTGAAACTTGTACCAATTACGTTGTAAACTCATTGATTGTGATTAAGTATTAATAACTTATATTTTAATCCTCTATATTGATTTTGAAATTTAAACATATAATTATCTCGAATCTTTATCGAGCTACAAGACTGAAACTTGTACCAATTACGTTGTAAACTCATTGTAATTCAGTATTAATAATTTATATTTTAATCCTCTATATTGATTTCGAAATTTAAACATATAAATATCTCGAAACTTTATCGAACTACAAGATTGAAACTTGTACCAATTACGTTGTAAACTCATTGTAATTCAGTATTAATAATTTATATTTTAATCCTCTATATTGATTTCGAAATTTAAACATATAATTATCTCGAAACTTAATCGAGCTACAAGATTGAAACTTGTACCAATTACGTTGTAAACTCATTGATTGTGATTAAGTATTAATAACTTATATTTTAATCCTCTATATTGATTTTGAAATTTAAACATATAATTATCTCGAATCTTTATCGAGCTACAAGATTGAAACTTGTACCAATTACGTTGTAAACTCATTGTAATTCAGTATTAATAATTTATATTTTAATCCTCAATATTGATTTTGAAATTTAAACATATAATTATCTCGAAACTTTATCGAGCTACAAGATTGAAACTTGTACGAATTACGTTGTAAACTCATTGTAATTCAGTATTAATAATTTATATTTTATTCCTCCATATTGATTTCGAAATTTAAACATATAATTATCTCGAAACTTTACCGAGCTACAAGATTGAAACTTGTACCAATTACGTTGTAAACTCATTCTAATTCAGTATTAATAATTTATATTTTAATCCTCTATATTGATTTTGAAATTTAAACATATAATTATCTCAAAACTTTATCGAGCTACAAGATTGAAACTTGTACCAATTACGTTGTAAACTCATTGTAATTCAGTATAAATAATTTATATTTTAATCCTCTATATTGATTTTGAAATTTAAACATATAATTATCTCGAAACTTTATCGAGCTACAAGATTGAAACTTGTACGAATTACGTTGTAAACTCATTGTAATTCAGTATTAATAATTTATATTTTATTCCTCCATATTGATTTCGAAATTTAAACATATAATTATCTCGAAACTTTATCGAGCTACAAGATTGAAACTTGTACGAATCACGTTGAAAACTCATTGTAATTCAGTATTAATAATTTATAATTTATTCCTCCATATTCATTTCGAAATTTAAACATATAATTATCTCGAAACTTTATCGAGCTACAAGATTGAAATTTGTACGAATTACGTTGTAAACTCATTGTAATTCAGTATAAATAATTTATATTTTATTCCTCCATATTGATTTCGAAATTTAAACATATAATTATCTCGAAACTTTATCGAGCTACAAGATTGAAACTTGTACGAATCACGTTGTAAACTCATTGTAATTCAGTATTAATAATTTATATTTTATTCCTCCATATTCATTTCGAAATTTAAACATATAATTATCTCGTAACTTTATCGAGCTACAAGATTGAAACTTGTACCAATTACGTTGTAAACTCATTGTAATTCAGTATAAATAATTTATATTTTAATCCTCAATATTGATTTTGAAATTTAAACATATAATTATCTCGAAACTTTATCGAGCTACAAGATTGAAACTTGTACGAATTACGTTGTAAACTCATTGTAATTCAGTATTAATAATTTATATTTTATTCCTCCATATTGATTTCGAAATTTAAACATATAATTATCTCGAAACTTTATCGAGCTACAAGATTGAAACTTGTACCAATTACGTTGTAAACTCATTGTAATTCAGTATTAATAATTTATATTTTAATCCTCTATATTGATTTTGAAATTTAAACATATAATTATCTCAAAACTTTATCGAGCTACAAGATTGAAACTTGTACCAATTACGTTGTAAACTCATTGTAATTCAGTATAAATAATTTATATTTTAATCCTCAATATTGATTTTGAAATTTAAACATATAATTATCTCGAAACTTTATCGAGCTACAAGATTGAAACTTGTACGAATTACGTTGTAAACTCATTGTAATTCAGTATTAATAATTTATATTTTAATCCTCTATATTGATTTTGAAATTTAAACATATAATTATCTCAAAACTTTATCGAGCTACAAGATTGAAACTTGTACCAATTACGTTGTAAACTCATTGTAATTCAGTATTAATAATTTATATTTTAATCCTCTATATTGATTTTGAAATTTAAACATATAATTATCTCGAAACTTTATCGAGCTAAAAGATTGAAACTTGTACCAATTACGTTGTAAACTCATTGTAATTCAGTATTAATAACTTATATTTTATTCTTCCATATTGATTTTGAAATTTAAACATATAATTATCTCGAAACTTTATCGAACTACAAGATTGAAACTTGTACCAATTACGTTGTAAACTCATTGTGATTCAGTATTAATAATTTATATTTTAATCCTCTATATTGATTTTGAAATTTAAACATATAATTATCTCGAAACTTTATCGAACTACAAGATTGAAACTTGTACCAATTACGTTGTAAACTCATTGCAATTCAGTATTAATAACTTATATTTTATTCTTCCATATTGATTTTGAAATTTAAACATATAATTATCTCAAAACTTTATCGAGCTACAAGATTGAAACTTGTACCAATTACGTTGTAAACTCATTGTAATTCAGTATTAATAATTTATATTTTAATCCTCTATATTGATTTTGAAATTTAAACATATAATTATCTCGAAACTTTATCGAGCTACAAGATTGAAACTTGTACCAATTACGTTGTAAACTCATTGTAATTCAGTATAAATAATTTATATTTTAATCCTCAATATTGATTTTGAAATTTAAACATATAATTATCTCGAAACTTTATCGAGCTACAAGATTGAAACTTGTACGAATTACGTTGTAAACTCATTGTAATTCAGTATTAATAATTTATATTTTAATCCTCTATATTGATTTTGAAATTTAAACATATAATTATCTCAAAACTTTATCGAGCTACAAGATTGAAACTTGTACCAATTACGTTGTAAACTCATTGTAATTCAGTATTAATAATTTATATTTTAATCCTCTATATTGATTTTGAAATTTAAACATATAATTATCTCGAAACTTTATCGAGCTAAAAGATTGAAACTTGTACCAATCACGTTGTAAACTCATTGTAATTCAGTATTAATAACTTATATTTTATTCTTCCATATTGATTTTGAAATTTAAACATATAATTATCTCAAAACTTTATCGAGCTACAAGATTGAAACTTGTACCAATTACGTTGTAAACTCATTGTAATTCAGTATTAATAATTTATATTTTAATCCTCTATATTGATTTTGAAATTTAAACATATAATTATCTCGAAACTTTATCGAGCTAAAAGATTGAAACTTGTACCAATTACGTTGTAAACTCATTGTAATTCAGTATTAATAACTTATATTTTATTCTTCCATATTGATTTTGAAATTTAAACATATAATTATCTCGAAACTTTATCGAACTACAAGATTGAAACTTGTACCAATTACGTTGTAAACTCATTGTAATTCAGTATAAATAATTTATATTTTATTCCTCCATATTGATTTCGAAATTTAAACATATAATTATCTCGAAACTTTATCGAGCTACAAGATTGAAACTTGTACGAATCACGTTGTAAACTCATTGTAATTCAGTATTAATGATTTATATTTTATTCCTCCATATTCATTTCGAAATTTAAACATATAATTATCTCGTAACTTTATCGAGCTACAAGATTGAAACTTGTACCAATTACGTTGTAAACTCATTGTAATTCAGTATAAATAATTTATATTTTAATCCTCAATATTGATTTTGAAATTTAAACATATAATTATCTCGAAACTTTATCGAGCTACAAGATTGAAACTTGTACGAATTACGTTGTAAACTCATTGTAATTCAGTATTAATAATTTATATTTTATTCCTCCATATTGATTTCGAAATTTAAACATATAATTATCTCGAAACTTTACCGAGCTACAAGATTGAAACTTGTACCAATTACGTTGTAAACTCATTGTAATTCAGTATAAATAATTTATATTTTAATCCTCAATATTGATTTTGAAATTTAAACATATAATTATCTCGAAACTTTATCGAGCTACAAGATTGAAACTTGTACGAATTACGTTGTTGAACTCTTTGTAATTCAGTATTAATAATTTATATTTTATTCCTCCATATTGATTTCGAAATTTAAACATATAATTATCTCGAAACTTTACCGAGCTACAAGATTGAAACTTGTACCAATTACGTTGTAAACTCATTCTAATTCAGTATTAATAATTTATATTTTAATCCTCTATATTGATTTTGAAATTTAAACATATAATTATCTCAAAACTTTATCGAGCTACAAGATTGAAACTTGTACCAATTACGTTGTAAACTCATTGTAATTCAGTATTAATAATTTATATTTTAATCCTCTATATTGATTTTGAAATTTAAACATATAATTATCTCGAAACTTTATCGAGCTAAAAGATTGAAACTTGTACCAATTACGTTGTAAACTCATTGTAATTCAGTATTAATAACTTATATTTTATTCTTCCATATTGATTTTGAAATTTAAACATATAATTATCTCGAAACTTTATCGAACTACAAGATTGAAACTTGTACCAATTACGTTGTAAACTCATTGTGATTCAGTATTAATAATTTATATTTTAATCCTCTATATTGATTTTGAAATTTAAACATATAATTATCTCGAAACTTTATCGAACTACAAGATTGAAACTTGTACCAATTACGTTGTAAACTCATTGTAATTCAGTATTAATAATTTATATTTTATTCCTCCATATTGATTTCGAAATTTAAACATATAATTATCTCGAAACTTTACCGAGCTACAAGATTGAAACTTGTACGAATTACGTTGTAAACTCATTGTAATTCAGTATTAATAATTTATATTTTATTCCTCCATATTGATTTCGAAATTTAAACATATAATTATCTCGAAACTTTACCGAGCTACAAGATTGAAACTTGTACCAATTACGTTGTAAACTCATTCTAATTCAGTATTAATAATTTATATTTTAATCCTCTATATTGATTTTGAAATTTAAACATATAATTATCTCGAAACTTTATCGAACTACAAGATTGAAACTTGTACCAATTACGTTGTAAACTCATTGCAATTCAGTATTAATAACTTATATTTTATTCTTCCATATTGATTTTGAAATTTAAACATATAATTATCTCGAAACTTTATCGAACTACAAGATTGAAACTTGTACCAATTACGTTGTAAACTCATTGTGATTCAGTATTAATAATTTATATTTTAATCCTCTATATTGATTTTGAAATTTAAACATATAATTATCTCGAAACTTTATCGAGCTAAAAGATTGAAACTTGTACCAATTACGTTGTAAACTCATTGTAATTCAGTATTAATAACTTATATTTTATTCTTCCATATTGATTTTGAAATTTAAACATATAATTATCTCGAAACTTTATCGAGCTACAAGATTGAAACTTGTACGAATCACGTTGAAAACTCATTGTAATTCAGTATTAATAATTTATAATTTATTCCTCCATATTCATTTCGAAATTTAAACATATAATTATCTCGAAACTTTATCGAGCTACAAGATTGAAATTTGTACGAATTACGTTGTAAACTCATTGTAATTCAGTATAAATAATTTATATTTTATTCCTCCATATTGATTTCGAAATTTAAACATATAATTATCTCGAAACTTTATCGAGCTACAAGATTGAAACTTGTACGAATCACGTTGTAAACTCATTGTAATTCAGTATTAATAATTTATATTTTATTCCTCCATATTGATTTCGAAATTTAAACATATAATTATCTCGAAACTTTACCGAGCTACAAGATTGAAACTTGTACCAATTACGTTGTAAACTCATTCTAATTCAGTATTAATAATTTATATTTTAATCCTCTATATTGATTTTGAAATTTAAACATATAATTATCTCAAAACTTTATCGAGCTACAAGATTGAAACTTGTACCAATTACGTTGTAAACTCATTGTAATTCAGTATTAATAATTTATATTTTAATCCTCTATATTGATTTTGAAATTTAAACATATAATTATCTCGAAACTTTATCGAGCTAAAAGATTGAAACTTGTACCAATTACGTTGTAAACTCATTGTAATTCAGTATTAATAACTTATATTTTATTCTTCCATATTGATTTCGAAATTTAAACATATAATTATCTCGAAACTTTACCGAGCTACAAGATTGAAACTTGTACCAATTACGTTGTAAACTCATTGTAATTCAGTATAAATAATTTATATTTTAATCCTCAATATTGATTTTGAAATTTAAACATATAATTATCTCGAAACTTTATCGAGCTACAAGATTGAAACTTGTACGAATTACGTTGTAAACTCATTGTAATTCAGTATTAATAATTTATATTTTATTCCTCCATATTGATTTCGAAATTTAAACATATAATTATCTCGAAACTTTACCGAGCTACAAGATTGAAACTTGTACCAATTACGTTGTAAACTCATTCTAATTCAGTATTAATAATTTATATTTTAATCCTCTATATTGATTTTGAAATTTAAACATATAATTATCTCAAAACTTTATCGAGCTACAAGATTGAAACTTGTACCAATTACGTTGTAAACTCATTGTAATTCAGTATTAATAATTTATATTTTAATCCTCTATATTGATTTTGAAATTTAAACATATAATTATCTCGAAACTTTATCGAGCTAAAAGATTGAAACTTGTACCAATTACGTTGTAAACTCATTGTAATTCAGTATTAATAACTTATATTTTATTCTTCCATATTGATTTTGAAATTTAAACATATAATTATCTCGAAACTTTATCGAACTACAAGATTGAAACTTGTACCAATTACGTTGTAAACTCATTGTGATTCAGTATTAATAATTTATATTTTAATCCTCTATATTGATTTTGAAATTTAAACATATAATTATCTCGAAACTTTATCGAACTACAAGATTGAAACTTGTACCAATTACGTTGTAAACTCATTGTAATTCAGTATTAATAATTTATATTTTATTCCTCCATATTGATTTCGAAATTTAAACATATAATTATCTCGAAACTTTACCGAGCTACAAGATTGAAACTTGTACGAATTACGTTGTAAACTCATTGTAATTCAGTATTAATAATTTATATTTTATTCCTCCATATTGATTTCGAAATTTAAACATATAATTATCTCGAAACTTTACCGAGCTACAAGATTGAAACTTGTACCAATTACGTTGTAAACTCATTCTAATTCAGTATTAATAATTTATATTTTAATCCTCTATATTGATTTTGAAATTTAAACATATAATTATCTCGAAACTTTATCGAACTACAAGATTGAAACTTGTACCAATTACGTTGTAAACTCATTGCAATTCAGTATTAATAACTTATATTTTATTCTTCCATATTGATTTTGAAATTTAAACATATAATTATCTCGAAACTTTATCGAACTACAAGATTGAAACTTGTACCAATTACGTTGTAAACTCATTGTGATTCAGTATTAATAATTTATATTTTAATCCTCTATATTGATTTTGAAATTTAAACATATAATTATCTCGAAACTTTATCGAGCTAAAAGATTGAAACTTGTACCAATTACGTTGTAAACTCATTGTAATTCAGTATTAATAACTTATATTTTATTCTTCCATATTGATTTTGAAATTTAAACATATAATTATCTCGAAACTTTATCGAGCTACAAGATTGAAACTTGTACGAATCACGTTGAAAACTCATTGTAATTCAGTATTAATAATTTATAATTTATTCCTCCATATTCATTTCGAAATTTAAACATATAATTATCTCGAAACTTTATCGAGCTACAAGATTGAAATTTGTACGAATTACGTTGTAAACTCATTGTAATTCAGTATAAATAATTTATATTTTATTCCTCCATATTGATTTCGAAATTTAAACATATAATTATCTCGAAACTTTATCGAGCTACAAGATTGAAACTTGTACGAATCACGTTGTAAACTCATTGTAATTCAGTATTAATAATTTATATTTTATTCCTCCATATTCATTTCGAAATTTAAACATATAATTATCTCGTAACTTTATCGAGCTACAAGATTGAAACTTGTACCAATTACGTTGTAAACTCATTGTAATTCAGTATAAATAATTTATATTTTAATCCTCAATATTGATTTTGAAATTTAAACATATAATTATCTCGAAACTTTATCGAGCTACAAGATTGAAACTTGTACGAATTACGTTGTAAACTCATTGTAATTCAGTATTAATAATTTATATTTTATTCCTCCATATTGATTTCGAAATTTAAACATATAATTATCTCGAAACTTTACCGAGCTACAAGATTGAAACTTGTACCAATTACGTTGTAAACTCATTGTAATTCAGTATTAATAATTTATATTTTAATCCTCTATATTGATTTTGAAATTTAAACATATAATTATCTCAAAACTTTATCGAGCTACAAGATTGAAACTTGTACCAATTACGTTGTAAACTCATTGTAATTCAGTATAAATAATTTATATTTTAATCCTCAATATTGATTTTGAAATTTAAACATATAATTATCTCGAAACTTTATCGAGCTACAAGATTGAAACTTGTACGAATTACGTTGTAAACTCATTGTAATTCAGTATTAATAATTTATATTTTATTCCTCCATATTGATTTCGAAATTTAAACATATAATTATCTCGAAACTTTACCGAGCTACAAGATTGAAACTTGTACCAATTACGTTGTAAACTCATTGTAATTCAGTATTAATAATTTATATTTTAATCCTCTATATTGATTTTGAAATTTAAACATATAATTATCTCAAAACTTTATCGAGCTACAAGATTGAAACTTGTACCAATTACGTTGTAAACTCATTGTAATTCAGTATTAATAATTTATATTTTATTCCTCCATATTGATTTCGAAATTTAAACATATAATTATCTCGAAACTTTATCGAGCTACAAGATTGAAACTTGTACGAATCACGTTGTAAACTCATTGTAATTCAGTATTAATAATTTATATTTTATTCCTCCATATTCATTTCGAAATTTAAACATATAATTATCTCGTAACTTTATCGAGCTACAAGATTGAAACTTGTACGAATCACGTTGTAAACTCATTGTAATTCAGTATTAATAATTTATATTTTATTCCTCCATATTCATTTCGAAATTTAAACATATAATTATCTCGAAACTTTATCGAGCTACAAGATTGAAATTTGTACGAATTACGTTGTAAACTCATTGTAATTCAGTATAAATAATTTATATTTTATTCCTCCATATTGATTTCGAAATTTAAACATATAATTATCTCGAAACTTTATCGAGCTACAAGATTGAAACTTGTACGAATCACGTTGTAAACTCATTGTAATTCAGTATTAATAATTTATATTTTATTCCTCCATATTCATTTCGAAATTTAAACATATAATTATCTCGTAACTTTATCGAGCTACAAGATTGAAACTTGTACCAATTACGTTGTAAACTCATTGTAATTCAGTATAAATAATTTATATTTTAATCCTCAATATTGATTTTGAAATTTAAACATATAATTATCTCGAAACTTTATCGAGCTACAAGATTGAAACTTGTACGAATTACGTTGTAAACTCATTGTAATTCAGTATTAATAATTTATATTTTATTCCTCCATATTGATTTCGAAATTTAAACATATAATTATCTCGAAACTTTACCGAGCTACAAGATTGAAACTTGTACCAATTACGTTGTAAACTCATTGTAATTCAGTATTAATAATTTATATTTTAATCCTCTATATTGATTTTGAAATTTAAACATATAATTATCTCAAAACTTTATCGAGCTACAAGATTGAAACTTGTACCAATTACGTTGTAAACTCATTGTAATTCAGTATAAATAATTTATATTTTAATCCTCAATATTGATTTTGAAATTTAAACATATAATTATCTCGAAACTTTATCGAGCTACAAGATTGAAACTTGTACGAATTACGTTGTAAACTCATTGTAATTCAGTATTAATAATTTATATTTTATTCCTCCATATTGATTTCGAAATTTAAACATATAATTATCTCGAAACTTTACCGAGCTACAAGATTGAAACTTGTACCAATTACGTTGTAAACTCATTGTAATTCAGTATTAATAATTTATATTTTAATCCTCTATATTGATTTTGAAATTTAAACATATAATTATCTCAAAACTTTATCGAGCTACAAGATTGAAACTTGTACCAATTACGTTGTAAACTCATTGTAATTCAGTATTAATAATTTATATTTTATTCCTCCATATTGATTTCGAAATTTAAACATATAATTATCTCGAAACTTTATCGAGCTACAAGATTGAAACTTGTACGAATTACGTTGTAAACTCATTGTAATTCAGTATTAATAATTTATATTTTATTCCTCCATATTGATTTCGAAATTTAAACATATAATTATCTCGAAACTTTACCGAGCTACAAGATTGAAACTTGTACGAATTACGTTGTAAACTCATTGTAATTCAGTATTAATAATTTATATTTTATTCCTCCATATTGATTTCGAAATTTAAACATATAATTATCTCGAAACTTTATCGAGCTACAAGATTGAAACTTGTACGAATTACGTTGTAAACTCATTGTAATTCAGTATTAATAATTTATATTTTATTCCTCCATATTGATTTCGAAATTTAAACATATAATTATCTCGAAACTTTACCGAGCTACAAGATTGAAACTTGTACGAATTACGTTGTAAACTCATTGTAATTCAGTATTAATAATTTATATTTTATTCCTCCATATTGATTTCGAAATTTAAACATATAATCATCTCGAAACTATCAAGCTACAAGATTGAAACTTGTACGAATTACGTTGTAAACTCATTGTAATTCAGTATAAATAATTTATATTTTAATCCTCTATATTGATTTTGAAATTTAAACATATAATTATCTCGAAACTTTATCGAGCTACAAGATTGAAACTTGTACGAATTACGTTGTAAACTCATTGTAATTCAGTATTAATAATTTATATTTTATTCCTCCATATTGATTTCGAAATTTAAACATATAATTATCTCGAAACTTTATCGAGCTACAAGATTGAAACTTGTACGAATCACGTTGAAAACTCATTGTAATTCAGTATTAATAATTTATAATTTATTCCTCCATATTCATTTCGAAATTTAAACATATAATTATCTCGAAACTTTATCGAGCTACAAGATTGAAATTTGTACGAATTACGTTGTAAACTCATTGTAATTCAGTATAAATAATTTATATTTTATTCCTCCATATTCATTTCGAAATTTAAACATATAATTATCTCGTAACTTTATCGAGCTACAAGATTGAAACTTGTACGAATCACGTTGTAAACTCATTGTAATTCAGTATTAATAATTTATATTTTATTCCTCCATATTCATTTCGAAATTTAAACATATAATTATCTCGTAACTTTATCGAGCTACAAGATTGAAACTTGTACCAATTACGTTGTAAACTCATTGTAATTCAGTATAAATAATTTATATTTTAATCCTCAATATTGATTTTGAAATTTAAACATATAATTATCTCGAAACTTTATCGAGCTACAAGATTGAAACTTGTACGAATTACGTTGTAAACTCATTGTAATTCAGTATTAATAATTTATATTTTATTCCTCCATATTGATTTCGAAATTTAAACATATAATTATCTCGAAACTTTACCGAGCTACAAGATTGAAACTTGTACCAATTACGTTGTAAACTCATTCTAATTCAGTATTAATAATTTATATTTTAATCCTCTATATTGATTTTGAAATTTAAACATATAATTATCTCAAAACTTTATCGAGCTACAAGATTGAAACTTGTACCAATTACGTTGTAAACTCATTGTAATTCAGTATTAATAATTTATATTTTATTCCTCCATATTCATTTCGAAATTTAAACATATAATTATCTCGTAACTTTATCGAGCTACAAGATTGAAACTTGTACCAATTACGTTGTAAACTCATTGTAATTCAGTATAAATAATTTATATTTTAATCCTCAATATTGATTTTGAAATTTAAACATATAATTATCTCGAAACTTTATCGAGCTACAAGATTGAAACTTGTACGAATTACGTTGTAAACTCATTGTAATTCAGTATTAATAATTTATATTTTATTCCTCCATATTGATTTCGAAATTTAAACATATAATTATCTCGAAACTTTACCGAGCTACAAGATTGAAACTTGTACCAATTACGTTGTAAACTCATTCTAATTCAGTATTAATAATTTATATTTTAATCCTCTATATTGATTTTGAAATTTAAACATATAATTATCTCAAAACTTTATCGAGCTACAAGATTGAAACTTGTACCAATTACGTTGTAAACTCATTGTAATTCAGTATTAATAATTTATATTTTAATCCTCTATATTGATTTTGAAATTTAAACATATAATTATCTCGAAACTTTATCGAGCTACAAGATTGAAACTTGTACCAATTACGTTGTAAACTCATTGTAATTCAGTATTAATAATTTATATTTTAATCCTCCATATTGATTTCGAAATTTAAACATATAATTATTTCGAAACTTTATCGAGCTACAAGATTGAAACTTGTACCAATTACGTTGTAAACTCATTCTAATTCAGTATTAATAATTTATATTTTAATCCTCAATATTGATTTTGAAATTTAAACATATAATTATCTCGAAACTTTATCGAGCTACAAGATTGAAACTTGTACGAATTACGTTGTAAACTCATTGTAATTCAGTATTAATAATTTATATTTTATTCCTCCATATTGATTTCGAAATTTAAACATATAATTATCTCGAAACTTTACCGAGCTACAAGATTGAAACTTGTACGAATTACGTTGTAAACTCATTGTAATTCAGTATTAATAATTTATATTTTATTCCTCCATATTGATTTCGAAATTTAAACATATAATCATCTCGAAACTATCAAGCTACAAGATTGAAACTTGTACGAATTACGTTGTAAACTCATTGTAATTCAGTATAAATAATTTATATTTTAATCCTCTATATTGATTTTGAAATTTAAACATATAATTATCTCGAAACTTTATCGAGCTACAAGATTGAAACTTGTACGAATTACGTTGTAAACTCATTGTAATTCAGTATTAATAATTTATATTTTATTCCACCATATTGATTTCGAAATTTAAACATATAATTATCTCGAAACTTTATCGAGCTACAAGATTGAAACTTGTACGAATCACGTTGAAAACTCATTGTAATTCAGTATTAATAATTTATAATTTATTCCTCCATATTCATTTCGAAATTTAAACATATAATTATCTCGAAACTTTATCGAGCTACAAGATTGAAATTTGTACGAATTACGTTGTAAACTCATTGTAATTCAGTATAAATAATTTATATTTTATTCCTCCATATTGATTTCGAAATTTAAACATATAATTATCTCGAAACTTTATCGAACTACAAGATTGAAACTTGTACCAATTACGTTGTAAACTCATTGTGATTCAGTATTAATAACTTATATTTTATTCTTCCATATTGATTTTGAAATTTAAACATATAATTATCTCGAAACTTTATCGAACTACAAGATTGAAACTTGTACCAATTACGTTGTAAACTCATTGTGATTCAGTATTAATAATTTATATTTTAATCCTCTATATTGATTTTGAAATTTAAACATATAATTATCTCGAAACTTTATCGAGCTAAAAGATTGAAACTTGTACCAATTACGTTGTAAACTCATTGTAATTCAGTATTAATAACTTATATTTTATTCTTCCATATTGATTTTGAAATTTAAACATATAATTATCTCGAAACTTTATCGAACTACAAGATTGAAACTTGTACCAATTACGTTGTAAACTCATTGTGATTCAGTATTAATAATTTATATTTTAATCCTCTATATTGATTTTGAAATTTAAACATATAATTATCTCGAAACTTTATCGAACTACAAGATTGAAACTTGTACCAATTACGTTGTAAACTCATTGCAATTCAGTATTAATAACTTATATTTTATTCTTCCATATTGATTTTGAAATTTAAACATATAATTATCTCGAAACTTTATCGAACTACAAGATTGAAACTTGTACCAATTACGTTGTAAACTCATTGTGATTCAGTATTAATAATTTATATTTTAATCCTCTATATTGATTTTGAAATTTAAACATATAATTATCTCGAAACTTTATCGAGCTACAAGATTGAAACTTGTACCAATTACGTTGTAAACTCATTGTAATTCAGTATTAATAACTTATATTTTATTCTTCCATATTGATTTTGAAATTTAAACATATAATTATCTCGAAACTTTATCGAACTACAAGATTGAAACTTGTACCAATTACGTTGTAAACTCATTCTAATTCAGTATTAATAATTTATATTTTAATCCTCTATATCGATTTCGAAATTTAAACATATAATTATCTCGAAACTTAATCGAGCTACAAGATTGAAACTTGTACCAATTACGTTGTAAACTCATTGATTGTGATTAAGTATTAATAACTTATATTTTAATCCTCTATATTGATTTTGAAATTTAAACATATAATTATCTCGAATCTTTATCGAGCTACAAGATTGAAACTTGTACCAATTACGTTGTAAACTCATTGTAATTCAGTATTAATAATTTATATTTTAATCCTCTATATTGATTTCGAAATTTAAACATATAAATATCTCGAAACTTTATCGAACTACAAGATTGAAACTTGTACCAATTACGTTGTAAACTCATTGTAATTCAGTATTAATAATTTATATTTTAATCCTCTATATTGATTTCGAAATTTAAACATATAATTATCTCGAAACTTAATCGAGCTACAAGATTAAAACTTGTACCAATTACGTTGTAAACTCATTGTAATTCAGTATTAATAATTTATATTTTAATCCTCTATATTGATTTCGAAATTTAAACATATAATTATCTCGAAATTTTATCGAGCTACAAGATTGAAACTTGTACCAATTACGTTGTAAACTCATTCTAATTCAGTATTAATAATTTATATTTTAATCCTCCATATTGATTTCGAAATTTAAACATATAATTATTTCGAAACTTTATCGAGCTACAAGATTGAAACTTGTACGAATTACGTTGTAAACTCATTGTAATTCAGTATAAATAATTTATATTTTATTCCTCCATATTGATTTCGAAATTTAAACATATAATTATCTCGAAACTTTATCGAGCTACAAGATTGAAACTTGTACGAATCACGTTGTAAACTCATTGTAATTCAGTATTAATAATTTATATTTTATTCCTCCATATTCATTTCGAAATTTAAACATATAATTATCTCGAAACTTTACCGAGCTACAAGATTGAAACTTGTACCAATTACGTTGTAAACTCATTGTAATTCAGTATAAATAATTTATATTTTAATCCTCAATATTGATTTTGAAATTTAAACATATAATTATCTCGAAACTTAATCGAGCTACAAGATTAAAACTTGTACCAATTACGTTGTAAACTCATTGATTGTGATTAAGTATTAATAACTTATATTTTAATCCTCTATATTGATTTTGAAATTTAAACATATAATTATCTCGAATCTTTATCGAGCTACAAGATTGAAACTTGTACCAATTACGTTGTAAACTCATTGTAATTCAGTATAAATAATTTATATTTTAATCCTCAATATTGATTTTGAAATTTAAACATATAATTATCTCGAAACTTTATCGAGCTACAAGATTGAAACTTGTACGAATTACGTTGTAAACTCATTGTAATTCAGTATAAATAATTTATATTTTAATCCTCAATATTGATTTTGAAATTTAAACATATAATTATCTCGAAACTTTATCGAGCTACAAGATTGAAACTTGTACGAATTACGTTGTAAACTCATTGTAATTCAGTATTAATAATTTATATTTTATTCCTCCATATTGATTTCGAAATTTAAACATATAATTATCTCGAAACTTTACCGAGCTACAAGATTGAAACTTGTACCAATTACGTTGTAAACTCATTGTAATTCAGTATTAATAATTTATATTTTAATCCTCTATATTGATTTTGAAATTTAAACATATAATTATCTCAAAACTTTATCGAGCTACAAGATTGAAACTTGTACCAATTACGTTGTAAACTCATTGTAATTCAGTATTAATAATTTATATTTTATTCCTCCATATTGATTTCGAAATTTAAACATATAATTATCTCGAAACTTTATCGAGCTACAAGATTGAAACTTGTACGAATTACGTTGTAAACTCATTGTAATTCAGTATTAATAATTTATATTTTATTCCTCCATATTGATTTCGAAATTTAAACATATAATTATCTCGAAACTTTACCGAGCTACAAGATTGAAACTTGTACGAATTACGTTGTAAACTCATTGTAATTCAGTATTAATAATTTATATTTTATTCCTCCATATTGATTTCGAAATTTAAACATATAATCATCTCGAAACTTTATCGAGCTACAAGATTGAAACTTGTACGAATTACGTTGTAAACTCATTGTAATTCAGTATTAATAATTTATATTTTATTCCTCCATATTGATTTCGAAATTTAAACATATAATTATCTCGAAACTTTATCGAGCTACAAGATTGAAACTTGTACGAATCACGTTGAAAACTCATTGTAATTCAGTATTAATAATTTATAATTTATTCTTCCATATTCATTTCGAAATTTAAACATATAATTATCTCGAAACTTTATCGAGCTACAAGATTGAAACTTGTACGAATCACGTTGAAAACTCATTGTAATTCAGTATTAATAATTTATAATTTATTCTTCCATATTCATTTCGAAATTTAAACATATAATTATCTCGAAACTTTATCGAGCTACAAGATTGAAATTTGTACGAATTACGTTGTAAACTCATTGTAATTCAGTATAAATAATTTATATTTTATTCCTCCATATTGATTTCGAAATTTAAACATATAATTATCTCGAAACTTTATCGAGCTACAAGATTGAAACTTGTACGAATCACGTTGTAAACTCATTGTAATTCAGTATTAATAATTTATATTTTATTCCTCCATATTCATTTCGAAATTTAAACATATAATTATCTCGTAACTTTATCGAGCTACAAGATTGAAACTTGTACCAATTACGTTGTAAACTCATTGTAATTCAGTATTAATAATTTATATTTTAATCCTCTATATTGATTTTGAAATTTAAACATATAATTATCTCGAATCTTTATCGAGCTACAAGACTGAAACTTGTACCAATTACGTTGTAAACTCATTGTAATTCAGTATTAATAATTTATATTTTAATCCTCTATATTGATTTCGAAATTTAAACATATAAATATCTCGAAACTTTATCGAACTACAAGATTGAAACTTGTACCAATTACGTTGAAAACTCATTGTAATTCAGTATTAATAATTTATAATTTATTCCTCCATATTCATTTCGAAATTTAAACATATAATTATCTCGAAACTTTATCGAACTACAAGATTGAAACTTGTACCAATTACGTTGTAAACTCATTGTGATTCAGTATTAATAATTTATATTTTAATCCTCTATATTGATTTTGAAATTTAAACATATAATTATCTCGAAACTTTATCGAGCTACAAGATTGAAACTTGTACCAATTACGTTGTAAACTCATTGTAATTCAGTATTAATAATTTATATTTTAATCCTCTATATTGATTTCGAAATTTAAACATATAATTCTCTAGAAACTTTATCGAGCTACAAGATTGAAACTTGTACCAATTACGTTGTAAACTCATTCTAATTCAGTATTAATAATTTATATTTTATTCCTCCATATTGATTTCGAAATTTAAACATATAATTATCTCGAAACTTTACCGAGCTACAAGATTGAAACTTGTACGAATTACGTTGTAAACTCATTGTAATTCAGTATTAATAATTTATATTTTATTCCTCCATATTCATTTCGAAATTTAAACATATAATTATCTCGAAACTTTATCGAGCTACAAGATTGAAACTTGTACGAATCACGTTGTAAACTCATTGTAATTCAGTATTAATAATTTATATTTTATTCCTCCATATTCATTTCGAAATTTAAACATATAATTATCTCGTAACTTTATCGAGCTACAAGATTGAAACTTGTACCAATTACGTTGTAAACTCATTGTAATTCAGTATAAATAATTTATATTTTAATCCTCAATATTGATTTTGAAATTTAAACATATAATTATCTCGAAACTTTATCGAGCTACAAGATTGAAACTTGTACGAATTACGTTGTAAACTCATTGTAATTCAGTATTAATAATTTATATTTTATTCCTCCATATTGATTTCGAAATTTAAACATATAATTATCTCGAAACTTTACCGAGCTACAAGATTGAAACTTGTACCAATTACGTTGTAAACTCATTGTAATTCAGTATTAATAATTTATATTTTAATCCTCTATATTGATTTTGAAATTTAAACATATAATTATCTCAAAACTTTATCGAGCTACAAGATTGAAACTTGTACCAATTACGTTGTAAACTCATTGTAATTCAGTATTAATAATTTATATTTTATTCCTCCATATTGATTTCGAAATTTAAACATATAATTATCTCGAAACTTTATCGAGCTACAAGATTGAAACTTGTACGAATCACGTTGTAAACTCATTGTAATTCAGTATTAATAATTTATATTTTATTCCTCCATATTCATTTCGAAATTTAAACATATAATTATCTCGTAACTTTATCGAGCTACAAGATTGAAACTTGTACGAATCACGTTGTAAACTCATTGTAATTCAGTATTAATAATTTATATTTTATTCCTCCATATTCATTTCGAAATTTAAACATATAATTATCTCGAAACTTTATCGAGCTACAAGATTGAAACTTGTACGAATTACGTTGTAAACTCATTGTAATTCAGTATTAATAATTTATATTTTATTCCTCCATATTGATTTCGAAATTTAAACATATAATTATCTCGAAACTTTACCGAGCTACAAGATTGAAACTTGTACCAATTACGTTGTAAACTCATTCTAATTCAGTATTAATAATTTATATTTTAATCCTCTATATTGATTTTGAAATTTAAACATATAATTATCTCAAAACTTTATCGAGCTACAAGATTGAAACTTGTACCAATTACGTTGTAAACTCATTGTAATTCAGTATTAATAATTTATATTTTAATCCTCTATATTGATTTTGAAATTTAAACATATAATTATCTCGAAACTTTATCGAGCTAAAAGATTGAAACTTGTACCAATTACGTTGTAAACTCATTGTAATTCAGTATTAATAACTTATATTTTATTCTTCCATATTGATTTTGAAATTTAAACATATAATTATCTCGAAACTTTATCGAACTACAAGATTGAAACTTGTACCAATTACGTTGTAAACTCATTGTGATTCAGTATTAATAATTTATATTTTAATCCTCTATATTGATTTTGAAATTTAAACATATAATTATCTCGAAACTTTATCGAACTACAAGATTGAAACTTGTACCAATTACGTTGTAAACTCATTGCAATTCAGTATTAATAACTTATATTTTATTCTTCCATATTGATTTTGAAATTTAAACATATAATTATCTCGAAACTTTATCGAACTACAAGATTGAAACTTGTACCAATTACGTTGTAAACTCATTGTGATTCAGTATTAATAATTTATATTTTAATCCTCTATATTGATTTTGAAATTTAAACATATAATTATCTCGAAACTTTATCGAGCTACAAGATTGAAACTTGTACCAATTACGTTGTAAACTCATTGTAATTCAGTATTAATAATTTATATTTTAATCCTCTATATTGATTTCGAAATTTAAACATATAATTATCTCGAAACTTTATCGAACTACAAGATTGAAACTTGTACCAATTACGTTGTAAACTCATTGTGATTCAGTATTAATAATTTATATTTTAATCCTCTATATTGATTTTGAAATTTAAACATATAATTATCTCGAAACTTTATCGAGCTACAAGATTGAAACTTGTACCAATTACGTTGTAAACTCATTGTAATTCAGTATTAATAATTTATATTTTAATCCTCTATATTGATTTCGAAATTTAAACATATAATTCTCTAGAAACTTTATCGAGCTACAAGATTGAAACTTGTACCAATTACGTTGTAAACTCATTCTAATTCAGTATTAATAATTTATATTTTAATCCTCTATATTGATTTTGAAATTTAAACATATAATTATCTCGAAACTTTATCGAACTACAAGATTGAAACTTGTACCAATTACGTTGTAAACTCATTGCAATTCAGTATTAATAACTTATATTTTATTCTTCCATATTGATTTTGAAATTTAAACATATAATTATCTCGAAACTTTATCGAACTACAAGATTGAAACTTGTACCAATTACGTTGTAAACTCATTGTGATTCAGTATTAATAATTTATATTTTAATCCTCTATATTGATTTTGAAATTTAAACATATAATTATCTCGAAACTTTATCGAGCTAAAAGATTGAAACTTGTACCAATTACGTTGTAAACTCATTGTAATTCAGTATTAATAACTTATATTTTATTCTTCCATATTGATTTTGAAATTTAAACATATAATTATCTCGAAACTTTATCGAACTACAAGATTGAAACTTGTACCAATTACGTTGTAAACTCATTCTAATTCAGTATTAATAATTTATATTTTAATCCTCTATATCGATTTCGAAATTTAAACATATAATTATCTCGAAACTTAATCGAGCTACAAGATTGAAACTTGTACCAATTACGTTGTAAACTCATTGATTGTGATTAAGTATTAATAACTTATATTTTAATCCTCTATATTGATTTTGAAATTTAAACATATAATTATCTCGAATCTTTATCGAGCTACAAGATTGAAACTTGTACCAATTACGTTGTAAACTCATTGTAATTCAGTATTAATAATTTATATTTTAATCCTCTATATTGATTTCGAAATTTAAACATATAAATATCTCGAAACTTTATCGAACTACAAGATTGAAACTTGTACCAATTACGTTGTAAACTCATTGTAATTCAGTATTAATAATTTATATTTTAATCCTCTATATTGATTTCGAAATTTAAACATATAATTATCTCGAAACTTAATCGAGCTACAAGATTAAAACTTGTACCAATTACGTTGTAAACTCATTGTAATTCAGTATTAATAATTTATATTTTAATCCTCTATATTGATTTCGAAATTTAAACATATAATTATCTCGAAACTTTATCGAACTACAAGATTGAAACTTGTACCAATTACGTTGTAAACTCATTGCAATTCAGTATTAATAACTTATATTTTATTCTTCCATATTGATTTTGAAATTTAAACATATAATTATCTCGAAACTTTATCGAACTACAAGATTGAAACTTGTACCAATTACGTTGTAAACTCATTGTGATTCAGTATTAATAATTTATATTTTAATCCTCTATATTGATTTTGAAATTTAAACATATAATTATCTCGAAACTTTATCGAGCTACAAGATTGAAACTTGTACCAATTACGTTGTAAACTCATTCTAATTCAGTATTAATAATTTATATTTTAATCCTCTATATTGATTTTGAAATTTAAACATATAATTATCTCGAAACTTTATCGAACTACAAGATTGAAACTTGTACCAATTACGTTGTAAACTCATTGCAATTCAGTATTAATAACTTATATTTTATTCTTCCATATTGATTTTGAAATTTAAACATATAATTATCTCGAAACTTTATCGAACTACAAGATTGAAACTTGTACCAATTACGTTGTAAACTCATTGTGATTCAGTATTAATAATTTATATTTTAATCCTCTATATTGATTTTGAAATTTAAACATATAATTATCTCGAAACTTTATCGAGCTAAAAGATTGAAACTTGTACCAATTACGTTGTAAACTCATTGTAATTCAGTATTAATAACTTATATTTTATTCTTCCATATTGATTTTGAAATTTAAACATATAATTATCTCGAAACTTTATCGAACTACAAGATTGAAACTTGTACCAATTACGTTGTAAACTCATTCTAATTCAGTATTAATAATTTATATTTTAATCCTCTATATCGATTTCGAAATTTAAACATATAATTATCTCGAAACTTAATCGAGCTACAAGATTGAAACTTGTACCAATTACGTTGTAAACTCATTGATTGTGATTAAGTATTAATAACTTATATTTTAATCCTCTATATTGATTTTGAAATTTAAACATATAATTATCTCGAATCTTTATCGAGCTACAAGACTGAAACTTGTACCAATTACGTTGTAAACTCATTGTAATTCAGTATTAATAATTTATATTTTAATCCTCTATATTGATTTCGAAATTTAAACATATAAATATCTCGAAACTTTATCGAACTACAAGATTGAAACTTGTACCAATTACGTTGTAAACTCATTGTAATTCAGTATTAATAATTTATATTTTAATCCTCTATATTGATTTCGAAATTTAAACATATAATTATCTCGAAACTTAATCGAGCTACAAGATTGAAACTTGTACCAATTACGTTGTAAACTCATTGATTGTGATTAAGTATTAATAACTTATATTTTAATCCTCTATATTGATTTTGAAATTTAAACATATAATTATCTCGAATCTTTATCGAGCTACAAGATTGAAACTTGTACCAATTACGTTGTAAACTCATTGTAATTCAGTATTAATAATTTATATTTTAATCCTCAATATTGATTTTGAAATTTAAACATATAATTATCTCGAAACTTTATCGAGCTACAAGATTGAAACTTGTACGAATTACGTTGTAAACTCATTGTAATTCAGTATTAATAATTTATATTTTATTCCTCCATATTGATTTCGAAATTTAAACATATAATTATCTCGAAACTTTACCGAGCTACAAGATTGAAACTTGTACCAATTACGTTGTAAACTCATTCTAATTCAGTATTAATAATTTATATTTTAATCCTCTATATTGATTTTGAAATTTAAACATATAATTATCTCAAAACTTTATCGAGCTACAAGATTGAAACTTGTACCAATTACGTTGTAAACTCATTGTAATTCAGTATAAATAATTTATATTTTAATCCTCTATATTGATTTTGAAATTTAAACATATAATTATCTCGAAACTTTATCGAGCTACAAGATTGAAACTTGTACGAATTACGTTGTAAACTCATTGTAATTCAGTATTAATAATTTATATTTTATTCCTCCATATTGATTTCGAAATTTAAACATATAATTATCTCGAAACTTTATCGAGCTACAAGATTGAAACTTGTACGAATCACGTTGAAAACTCATTGTAATTCAGTATTAATAATTTATAATTTATTCCTCCATATTCATTTCGAAATTTAAACATATAATTATCTCGAAACTTTATCGAGCTACAAGATTGAAATTTGTACGAATTACGTTGTAAACTCATTGTAATTCAGTATAAATAATTTATATTTTATTCCTCCATATTGATTTCGAAATTTAAACATATAATTATCTCGAAACTTTATCGAGCTACAAGATTGAAACTTGTACGAATCACGTTGTAAACTCATTGTAATTCAGTATTAATAATTTATATTTTATTCCTCCATATTCATTTCGAAATTTAAACATATAATTATCTCGTAACTTTATCGAGCTACAAGATTGAAACTTGTACCAATTACGTTGTAAACTCATTGTAATTCAGTATAAATAATTTATATTTTAATCCTCAATATTGATTTTGAAATTTAAACATATAATTATCTCGAAACTTTATCGAGCTACAAGATTGAAACTTGTACGAATTACGTTGTAAACTCATTGTAATTCAGTATTAATAATTTATATTTTATTCCTCCATATTGATTTCGAAATTTAAACATATAATTATCTCGAAACTTTATCGAGCTACAAGATTGAAACTTGTACCAATTACGTTGTAAACTCATTGTAATTCAGTATTAATAATTTATATTTTAATCCTCTATATTGATTTTGAAATTTAAACATATAATTATCTCAAAACTTTATCGAGCTACAAGATTGAAACTTGTACCAATTACGTTGTAAACTCATTGTAATTCAGTATAAATAATTTATATTTTAATCCTCAATATTGATTTTGAAATTTAAACATATAATTATCTCGAAACTTTATCGAGCTACAAGATTGAAACTTGTACGAATTACGTTGTAAACTCATTGTAATTCAGTATTAATAATTTATATTTTAATCCTCTATATTGATTTTGAAATTTAAACATATAATTATCTCAAAACTTTATCGAGCTACAAGATTGAAACTTGTACCAATTACGTTGTAAACTCATTGTAATTCAGTATTAATAATTTATATTTTAATCCTCTATATTGATTTTGAAATTTAAACATATAATTATCTCGAAACTTTATCGAGCTAAAAGATTGAAACTTGTACCAATTACGTTGTAAACTCATTGTAATTCAGTATTAATAACTTATATTTTATTCTTCCATATTGATTTTGAAATTTAAACATATAATTATCTCGAAACTTTATCGAACTACAAGATTGAAACTTGTACCAATTACGTTGTAAACTCATTGTGATTCAGTATTAATAATTTATATTTTAATCCTCTATATTGATTTTGAAATTTAAACATATAATTATCTCGAAACTTTATCGAACTACAAGATTGAAACTTGTACCAATTACGTTGTAAACTCATTGCAATTCAGTATTAATAACTTATATTTTATTCTTCCATATTGATTTTGAAATTTAAACATATAATTATCTCAAAACTTTATCGAGCTACAAGATTGAAACTTGTACCAATTACGTTGTAAACTCATTGTAATTCAGTATTAATAATTTATATTTTAATCCTCTATATTGATTTTGAAATTTAAACATATAATTATCTCGAAACTTTATCGAGCTACAAGATTGAAACTTGTACCAATTACGTTGTAAACTCATTGTAATTCAGTATAAATAATTTATATTTTAATCCTCAATATTGATTTTGAAATTTAAACATATAATTATCTCGAAACTTTATCGAGCTACAAGATTGAAACTTGTACGAATTACGTTGTAAACTCATTGTAATTCAGTATTAATAATTTATATTTTAATCCTCTATATTGATTTTGAAATTTAAACATATAATTATCTCAAAACTTTATCGAGCTACAAGATTGAAACTTGTACCAATTACGTTGTAAACTCATTGTAATTCAGTATTAATAATTTATATTTTAATCCTCTATATTGATTTTGAAATTTAAACATATAATTATCTCGAAACTTTATCGAGCTAAAAGATTGAAACTTGTACCAATTACGTTGTAAACTCATTGTAATTCAGTATTAATAACTTATATTTTATTCTTCCATATTGATTTTGAAATTTAAACATATAATTATCTCGAAACTTTATCGAACTACAAGATTGAAACTTGTACCAATTACGTTGTAAACTCATTGTAATTCAGTATAAATAATTTATATTTTATTCCTCCATATTGATTTCGAAATTTAAACATATAATTATCTCGAAACTTTATCGAGCTACAAGATTGAAACTTGTACGAATCACGTTGTAAACTCATTGTAATTCAGTATTAATGATTTATATTTTATTCCTCCATATTCATTTCGAAATTTAAACATATAATTATCTCGTAACTTTATCGAGCTACAAGATTGAAACTTGTACCAATTACGTTGTAAACTCATTGTAATTCAGTATAAATAATTTATATTTTAATCCTCAATATTGATTTTGAAATTTAAACATATAATTATCTCGAAACTTTATCGAGCTACAAGATTGAAACTTGTACGAATTACGTTGTAAACTCATTGTAATTCAGTATTAATAATTTATATTTTATTCCTCCATATTGATTTCGAAATTTAAACATATAATTATCTCGAAACTTTACCGAGCTACAAGATTGAAACTTGTACCAATTACGTTGTAAACTCATTGTAATTCAGTATAAATAATTTATATTTTAATCCTCAATATTGATTTTGAAATTTAAACATATAATTATCTCGAAACTTTATCGAGCTACAAGATTGAAACTTGTACGAATTACGTTGTAAACTCATTGTAATTCAGTATTAATAATTTATATTTTATTCCTCCATATTGATTTCGAAATTTAAACATATAATTATCTCGAAACTTTACCGAGCTACAAGATTGAAACTTGTACCAATTACGTTGTAAACTCATTCTAATTCAGTATTAATAATTTATATTTTAATCCTCTATATTGATTTTGAAATTTAAACATATAATTATCTCAAAACTTTATCGAGCTACAAGATTGAAACTTGTACCAATTACGTTGTAAACTCATTGTAATTCAGTATTAATAATTTATATTTTAATCCTCTATATTGATTTTGAAATTTAAACATATAATTATCTCGAAACTTTATCGAGCTAAAAGATTGAAACTTGTACCAATTACGTTGTAAACTCATTGTAATTCAGTATTAATAACTTATATTTTATTCTTCCATATTGATTTTGAAATTTAAACATATAATTATCTCGAAACTTTATCGAACTACAAGATTGAAACTTGTACCAATTACGTTGTAAACTCATTGTGATTCAGTATTAATAATTTATATTTTAATCCTCTATATTGATTTTGAAATTTAAACATATAATTATCTCGAAACTTTATCGAACTACAAGATTGAAACTTGTACCAATTACGTTGTAAACTCATTGTAATTCAGTATTAATAATTTATATTTTATTCCTCCATATTGATTTCGAAATTTAAACATATAATTATCTCGAAACTTTACCGAGCTACAAGATTGAAACTTGTACGAATTACGTTGTAAACTCATTGTAATTCAGTATTAATAATTTATATTTTATTCCTCCATATTCATTTCGAAATTTAAACATATAATTATCTCGAAACTTTATCGAGCTACAAGATTGAAACTTGTACGAATCACGTTGTAAACTCATTGTAATTCAGTATTAATAATTTATATTTTATTCCTCCATATTCATTTCGAAATTTAAACATATAATTATCTCGTAACTTTATCGAGCTACAAGATTGAAACTTGTACCAATTACGTTGTAAACTCATTGTAATTCAGTATAAATAATTTATATTTTAATCCTCAATATTGATTTTGAAATTTAAACATATAATTATCTCGAAACTTTATCGAGCTACAAGATTGAAACTTGTACGAATTACGTTGTAAACTCATTGTAATTCAGTATTAATAATTTATATTTTATTCCTCCATATTGATTTCGAAATTTAAACATATAATTATCTCGAAACTTTACCGAGCTACAAGATTGAAACTTGTACCAATTACGTTGTAAACTCATTGTAATTCAGTATTAATAATTTATATTTTAATCCTCTATATTGATTTTGAAATTTAAACATATAATTATCTCAAAACTTTATCGAGCTACAAGATTGAAACTTGTACCAATTACGTTGTAAACTCATTGTAATTCAGTATTAATAATTTATATTTTATTCCTCCATATTGATTTCGAAATTTAAACATATAATTATCTCGAAACTTTATCGAGCTACAAGATTGAAACTTGTACGAATCACGTTGTAAACTCATTGTAATTCAGTATTAATAATTTATATTTTATTCCTCCATATTCATTTCGAAATTTAAACATATAATTATCTCGTAACTTTATCGAGCTACAAGATTGAAACTTGTACCAATTACGTTGTAAACTCATTGTAATTCAGTATAAATAATTTATATTTTAATCCTCAATATTGATTTTGAAATTTAAACATATAATTATCTCGAAACTTTATCGAGCTACAAGATTGAAACTTGTACGAATTACGTTGTAAACTCATTGTAATTCAGTATTAATAATTTATATTTTATTCCTCCATATTGATTTCGAAATTTAAACATATAATTATCTCGAAACTTTACCGAGCTACAAGATTGAAACTTGTACCAATTACGTTGTAAACTCATTGTAATTCAGTATTAATAATTTATATTTTAATCCTCTATATTGATTTTGAAATTTAAACATATAATTATCTCAAAACTTTATCGAGCTACAAGATTGAAACTTGTACCAATTACGTTGTAAACTCATTGTAATTCAGTATAAATAATTTATATTTTAATCCTCAATATTGATTTTGAAATTTAAACATATAATTATCTCGAAACTTTATCGAGCTACAAGATTGAAACTTGTACGAATTACGTTGTAAACTCATTGTAATTCAGTATTAATAATTTATATTTTATTCCTCCATATTGATTTCGAAATTTAAACATATAATTATCTCGAAACTTTACCGAGCTACAAGATTGAAACTTGTACCAATTACGTTGTAAACTCATTGTAATTCAGTATTAATAATTTATATTTTAATCCTCTATATTGATTTTGAAATTTAAACATATAATTATCTCAAAACTTTATCGAGCTACAAGATTGAAACTTGTACCAATTACGTTGTAAACTCATTGTAATTCAGTATTAATAATTTATATTTTATTCCTCCATATTGATTTCGAAATTTAAACATATAATTATCTCGAAACTTTATCGAGCTACAAGATTGAAACTTGTACGAATTACGTTGTAAACTCATTGTAATTCAGTATTAATAATTTATATTTTATTCCTCCATATTGATTTCGAAATTTAAACATATAATTATCTCGAAACTTTACCGAGCTACAAGATTGAAACTTGTACGAATTACGTTGTAAACTCATTGTAATTCAGTATTAATAATTTATATTTTATTCCTCCATATTGATTTCGAAATTTAAACATATAATTATCTCGAAACTTTATCGAGCTACAAGATTGAAACTTGTACGAATTACGTTGTAAACTCATTGTAATTCAGTATTAATAATTTATATTTTATTCCTCCATATTGATTTCGAAATTTAAACATATAATTATCTCGAAACTTTACCGAGCTACAAGATTGAAACTTGTACGAATTACGTTGTAAACTCATTGTAATTCAGTATTAATAATTTATATTTTATTCCTCCATATTGATTTCGAAATTTAAACATATAATTATCTCGAAACTTTATCGAGCTACAAGATTGAAACTTGTACGAATCACGTTGAAAACTCATTGTAATTCAGTATTAATAATTTATATTTTATTCCTCCATATTGATTTCGAAATTTAAACATATAATTATCTCGAAACTATCAAGCTACAAGATTGAAACTTGTACGAATTACGTTGTAAACTCATTGTAATTCAGTATAAATAATTTATATTTTAATCCTCTATATTGATTTTGAAATTTAAACATATAATTATCTCGAAACTTTATCGAGCTACAAGATTGAAACTTGTACGAATTACGTTGTAAACTCATTGTAATTCAGTATTAATAATTTATATTTTATTCCTCCATATTGATTTCGAAATTTAAACATATAATTATCTCGAAACTTTATCGAGCTACAAGATTGAAACTTGTACGAATCACGTTGAAAACTCATTGTAATTCAGTATTAATAATTTATAATTTATTCCTCCATATTCATTTCGAAATTTAAACATATAATTATCTCGAAACTTTATCGAGCTACAAGATTGAAATTTGTACGAATTACGTTGTAAACTCATTGTAATTCAGTATAAATAATTTATATTTTATTCCTCCATATTCATTTCGAAATTTAAACATATAATTATCTCGTAACTTTATCGAGCTACAAGATTGAAACTTGTACGAATCACGTTGTAAACTCATTGTAATTCAGTATTAATAATTTATATTTTATTCCTCCATATTCATTTCGAAATTTAAACATATAATTATCTCGTAACTTTATCGAGCTACAAGATTGAAACTTGTACCAATTACGTTGTAAACTCATTGTAATTCAGTATAAATAATTTATATTTTAATCCTCAATATTGATTTTGAAATTTAAACATATAATTATCTCGAAACTTTATCGAGCTACAAGATTGAAACTTGTACGAATTACGTTGTAAACTCATTGTAATTCAGTATTAATAATTTATATTTTATTCCTCCATATTGATTTCGAAATTTAAACATATAATTATCTCGAAACTTTACCGAGCTACAAGATTGAAACTTGTACCAATTACGTTGTAAACTCATTCTAATTCAGTATTAATAATTTATATTTTAATCCTCTATATTGATTTTGAAATTTAAACATATAATTATCTCAAAACTTTATCGAGCTACAAGATTGAAACTTGTACCAATTACGTTGTAAACTCATTGTAATTCAGTATTAATAATTTATATTTTATTCCTCCATATTCATTTCGAAATTTAAACATATAATTATCTCGTAACTTTATCGAGCTACAAGATTGAAACTTGTACCAATTACGTTGTAAACTCATTGTAATTCAGTATAAATAATTTATATTTTAATCCTCAATATTGATTTTGAAATTTAAACATATAATTATCTCGAAACTTTATCGAGCTACAAGATTGAAACTTGTACGAATTACGTTGTAAACTCATTGTAATTCAGTATTAATAATTTATATTTTATTCCTCCATATTGATTTCGAAATTTAAACATATAATTATCTCGAAACTTTACCGAGCTACAAGATTGAAACTTGTACCAATTACGTTGTAAACTCATTCTAATTCAGTATTAATAATTTATATTTTAATCCTCTATATTGATTTTGAAATTTAAACATATAATTATCTCAAAACTTTATCGAGCTACAAGATTGAAACTTGTACCAATTACGTTGTAAACTCATTGTAATTCAGTATTAATAATTTATATTTTAATCCTCTATATTGATTTTGAAATTTAAACATATAATTATCTCGAAACTTTATCGAGCTACAAGATTGAAACTTGTACCAATTACGTTGTAAACTCATTGTAATTCAGTATTAATAATTTATATTTTAATCCTCTATATTGATTTTGAAATTTAAACATATAATTATCTCGAAACTTTATCGAGCTAAAAGATTGAAACTTGTACCAATTACGTTGTAAACTCATTGTAATTCAGTATTAATAACTTATATTTTATTCTTCCATATTGATTTTGAAATTTAAACATATAATTATCTCGAAACTTTATCGAACTACAAGATTGAAACTTGTACCAATTACGTTGTAAACTCATTGTAATTCAGTATTAATAATTTATATTTTATTCCTCCATATTCATTTCGAAATTTAAACATATAATTATCTCGTAACTTTATCGAGCTACAAGATTGAAACTTGTACCAATTACGTTGTAAACTCATTGTAATTCAGTATAAATAATTTATATTTTAATCCTCAATATTGATTTTGAAATTTAAACATATAATTATCTCGAAACTTTATCGAGCTACAAGATTGAAACTTGTACGAATTACGTTGTAAACTCATTGTAATTCAGTATTAATAATTTATATTTTATTCCTCCATATTGATTTCGAAATTTAAACATATAATTATCTCGAAACTTTACCGAGCTACAAGATTGAAACTTGTACCAATTACGTTGTAAACTCATTCTAATTCAGTATTAATAATTTATATTTTAATCCTCTATATTGATTTTGAAATTTAAACATATAATTATCTCAAAACTTTATCGAGCTACAAGATTGAAACTTGTACCAATTACGTTGTAAACTCATTGTAATTCAGTATTAATAATTTATATTTTAATCCTCTATATTGATTTTGAAATTTAAACATATAATTATCTCGAAACTTTATCGAGCTAAAAGATTGAAACTTGTACCAATTACGTTGTAAACTCATTGTAATTCAGTATTAATAATTTATATTTTATTCCTCCATATTGATTTCGAAATTTAAACATATAATCATCTCGAAACTATCAAGCTACAAGATTGAAACTTGTACGAATTACGTTGTAAACTCATTGTAATTCAGTATAAATAATTTATATTTTAATCCTCTATATTGATTTTGAAATTTAAACATATAATTATCTCGAAACTTTATCGAGCTACAAGATTGAAACTTGTACGAATTACGTTGTAAACTCATTGTAATTCAGTATTAATAATTTATATTTTATTCCTCCATATTGATTTCGAAATTTAAACATATAATTATCTCGAAACTTTATCGAGCTACAAGATTGAAACTTGTACGAATCACGTTGAAAACTCATTGTAATTCAGTATTAATAATTTATAATTTATTCCTCCATATTCATTTCGAAATTTAAACATATAATTATCTCGAAACTTTATCGAGCTACAAGATTGAAATTTGTACGAATTACGTTGTAAACTCATTGTAATTCAGTATAAATAATTTATATTTTATTCCTCCATATTGATTTCGAAATTTAAACATATAATTATCTCGAAACTTTATCGAGCTACAAGATTGAAACTTGTACGAATCACGTTGTAAACTCATTGTAATTCAGTATTAATAATTTATATTTTATTCCTCCATATTCATTTCGAAATTTAAACATATAATTATCTCGTAACTTTATCGAGCTACAAGATTGAAACTTGTACCAATTACGTTGTAAACTCATTGTAATTCAGTATAAATAATTTATATTTTAATCCTCAATATTGATTTTGAAATTTAAACATATAATTATCTCGAAACTTTATCGAGCTACAAGATTGAAACTTGTACGAATTACGTTGTAAACTCATTGTAATTCAGTATTAATAATTTATATTTTATTCCTCCATATTGATTTCGAAATTTAAACATATAATTATCTCGAAACTTTACCGAGCTACAAGATTGAAACTTGTACCAATTACGTTGTAAACTCATTGTAATTCAGTATAAATAATTTATATTTTAATCCTCAATATTGATTTTGAAATTTAAACATATAATTATCTCGAAACTTTATCGAGCTACAAGATTGAAACTTGTACCAATTACGTTGTAAACTCATTGTAATTCAGTATAAATAATTTATATTTTAATCCTCAATATTGATTTTGAAATTTAAACATATAATTATCTCGAAACTTTATCGAGCTACAAGATTGAAATTTGTACGAATTACGTTGTAAACTCATTGTAATTCAGTATAAATAATTTATATTTTATTCCTCCATATTGATTTCGAAATTTAAACATATAATTATCTCGAAACTTTATCGAGCTACAAGATTGAAACTTGTACGAATCACGTTGTAAACTCATTGTAATTCAGTATTAATAATTTATATTTTATTCCTCCATATTGATTTCGAAATTTAAACATATAATTATCTCGAAACTTTACCGAGCTACAAGATTGAAACTTGTACCAATTACGTTGTAAACTCATTGTAATTCAGTATAAATAATTTATATTTTAATCCTCAATATTGATTTTGAAATTTAAACATATAATTATCTCGAAATTTTATCGAGCTACAAGATTGAAACTTGTACGAATTACGTTGTAAACTCATTGTAATTCAGTATTAATAATTTATATTTTATTCCTCCATATTGATTTCGAAATTTAAACATATAATTATCTCGAAACTTTACCGAGCTACAAGATTGAAACTTGTACCAATTACGTTGTAAACTCATTCTAATTCAGTATTAATAATTTATATTTTAATCCTCTATATTGATTTTGAAATTTAAACATATAATTATCTCAAAACTTTATCGAGCTACAAGATTGAAACTTGTACCAATTACGTTGTAAACTCATTGTAATTCAGTATTAATAATTTATATTTTAATCCTCTATATTGATTTTGAAATTTAAACATATAATTATCTCGAAACTTTATCGAGCTACAAGATTGAAACTTGTACCAATTACGTTGTAAACTCATTGTAATTCAGTATAAATAATTTATATTTTAATCCTCAATATTGATTTTGAAATTTAAACATATAATTATCTCGAAACTTTATCGAGCTACAAGATTGAAACTTGTACGAATTACGTTGTAAACTCATTGTAATTCAGTATTAATAATTTATATTTTAATCCTCTATATTGATTTTGAAATTTAAACATATAATTATCTCAAAACTTTATCGAGCTACAAGATTGAAACTTGTACCAATTACGTTGTAAACTCATTGTAATTCAGTATTAATAATTTATATTTTAATCCTCTATATTGATTTTGAAATTTAAACATATAATTATCTCGAAACTTTATCGAGCTAAAAGATTGAAACTTGTACCAATTACGTTGTAAACTCATTGTAATTCAGTATTAATAACTTATATTTTATTCTTCCATATTGATTTTGAAATTTAAACATATAATTATCTCGAAACTTTATCGAACTACAAGATTGAAACTTGTACCAATTACGTTGTAAACTCATTGCAATTCAGTATTAATAACTTATATTTTATTCTTCCATATTGATTTTGAAATTTAAACATATAATTATCTCAAAACTTTATCGAGCTACAAGATTGAAACTTGTACCAATTACGTTGTAAACTCATTGTAATTCAGTATTAATAATTTATATTTTAATCCTCTATATTGATTTTGAAATTTAAACATATAATTATCTCGAAACTTTATCGAACTACAAGATTGAAACTTGTACCAATTACGTTGTAAACTCATTGCAATTCAGTATTAATAACTTATATTTTATTCTTCCATATTGATTTTGAAATTTAAACATATAATTATCTCAAAACTTTATCGAGCTACAAGATTGAAACTTGTACCAATTACGTTGTAAACTCATTGTAATTCAGTATTAATAATTTATATTTTAATCCTCTATATTGATTTTGAAATTTAAACATATAATTATCTCGAAACTTTATCGAGCTACAAGATTGAAACTTGTACCAATTACGTTGTAAACTCATTGTAATTCAGTATAAATAATTTATATTTTAATCCTCAATATTGATTTTGAAATTTAAACATATAATTATCTCGAAACTTTATCGAGCTACAAGATTGAAACTTGTACGAATTACGTTGTAAACTCATTGTAATTCAGTATTAATAATTTATATTTTAATCCTCTATATTGATTTTGAAATTTAAACATATAATTATCTCAAAACTTTATCGAGCTACAAGATTGAAACTTGTACCAATTACGTTGTAAACTCATTGTAATTCAGTATTAATAATTTATATTTTAATCCTCTATATTGATTTTGAAATTTAAACATATAATTATCTCGAAACTTTATCGAACTACAAGATTGAAACTTGTACCAATTACGTTGTAAACTCATTGCAATTCAGTATTAATAACTTATATTTTATTCTTCCATATTGATTTTGAAATTTAAACATATAATTATCTCAAAACTTTATCGAGCTACAAGATTGAAACTTGTACCAATTACGTTGTAAACTCATTGTAATTCAGTATTAATAATTTATATTTTAATCCTCTATATTGATTTTGAAATTTAAACATATAATTATCTCGAAACTTTATCGAGCTACAAGATTGAAACTTGTACCAATTACGTTGTAAACTCATTGTAATTCAGTATAAATAATTTATATTTTAATCCTCAATATTGATTTTGAAATTTAAACATATAATTATCTCGAAACTTTATCGAGCTACAAGATTGAAACTTGTACGAATTACGTTGTAAACTCATTGTAATTCAGTATTAATAATTTATATTTTAATCCTCTATATTGATTTTGAAATTTAAACATATAATTATCTCAAAACTTTATCGAGCTACAAGATTGAAACTTGTACCAATTACGTTGTAAACTCATTGTAATTCAGTATTAATAATTTATATTTTAATCCTCTATATTGATTTTGAAATTTAAACATATAATTATCTCGAAACTTTATCGAGCTAAAAGATTGAAACTTGTACCAATTACGTTGTAAACTCATTGTAATTCAGTATTAATAACTTATATTTTATTCTTCCATATTGATTTTGAAATTTAAACATATAATTATCTCAAAACTTTATCGAGCTACAAGATTGAAACTTGTACCAATTACGTTGTAAACTCATTGTAATTCAGTATTAATAATTTATATTTTAATCCTCTATATTGATTTTGAAATTTAAACATATAATTATCTCGAAACTTTATCGAGCTAAAAGATTGAAACTTGTACCAATTACGTTGTAAACTCATTGTAATTCAGTATTAATAACTTATATTTTATTCTTCCATATTGATTTTGAAATTTAAACATATAATTATCTCGAAACTTTATCGAACTACAAGATTGAAACTTGTACCAATTACGTTGTAAACTCATTGTAATTCAGTATAAATAATTTATATTTTATTCCTCCATATTGATTTCGAAATTTAAACATATAATTATCTCGAAACTTTATCGAGCTACAAGATTGAAACTTGTACGAATCACGTTGTAAACTCATTGTAATTCAGTATTAATAATTTATATTTTATTCCTCAATATTCATTTCGAAATTTAAACATATAATTATCTCGTAACTTTATCGAGCTACAAGATTGAAACTTGTACCAATTACGTTGTAAACTCATTGTAATTCAGTATAAATAATTTATATTTTAATCCTCAATATTGATTTTGAAATTTAAACATATAATTATCTCGAAACTTTATCGAGCTACAAGATTGAAACTTGTACGAATTACGTTGTAAACTCATTGTAATTCAGTATTAATAATTTATATTTTATTCCTCCATATTGATTTCGAAATTTAAACATATAATTATCTCGAAACTTTACCGAGCTACAAGATTGAAACTTGTACCAATTACGTTGTAAACTCATTGTAATTCAGTATTAATAATTTATATTTTAATCCTCTATATTGATTTTGAAATTTAAACATATAATTATCTCAAAACTTTATCGAGCTACAAGATTGAAACTTGTACCAATTACGTTGTAAACTCATTGTAATTCAGTATAAATAATTTATATTTTAATCCTCAATATTGATTTTGAAATTTAAACATATAATTATCTCGAAACTTTATCGAGCTACAAGATTGAAACTTGTACGAATTACGTTGTAAACTCATTGTAATTCAGTATTAATAATTTATATTTTATTCCTCCATATTGATTTCGAAATTTAAACATATAATTATCTCGAAACTTTACCGAGCTACAAGATTGAAACTTGTACCAATTACGTTGTAAACTCATTCTAATTCAGTATTAATAATTTATATTTTAATCCTCTATATTGATTTTGAAATTTAAACATATAATTATCTCGAAACTTTATCGAGCTACAAGATTGAAACTTGTACCAATTACGTTGTAAACTCATTGTAATTCAGTATAAATAATTTATATTTTAATCCTCAATATTGATTTTGAAATTTAAACATATAATTATCTCGAAACTTTATCGAGCTACAAGATTGAAACTTGTACGAATTACGTTGTAAACTCATTGTAATTCAGTATTAATAATTTATATTTTAATCCTCTATATTGATTTTGAAATTTAAACATATAATTATCTCAAAACTTTATCGAGCTACAAGATTGAAACTTGTACCAATTACGTTGTAAACTCATTGTAATTCAGTATTAATAATTTATATTTTAATCCTCTATATTGATTTTGAAATTTAAACATATAATTATCTCGAAACTTTATCGAGCTAAAAGATTGAAACTTGTACCAATTACGTTGTAAACTCATTGTCATTCAGTATTAATAACTTATATTTTATTCTTCCATATTGATTTTGAAATTTAAACATATAATTATCTCGAAACTTTATCGAACTACAAGATTGAAACTTGTACCAATTACGTTGTAAACTCATTGTGATTCAGTATTAATAATTTATATTTTAATCCTCTATATTGATTTTGAAATTTAAACATATAATTATCTCGAAACTTTATCGAACTACAAGATTGAAACTTGTACCAATTACGTTGTAAACTCATTGCAATTCAGTATTAATAACTTATATTTTATTCTTCCATATTGATTTTGAAATTTAAACATATAATTATCTCAAAACTTTATCGAGCTACAAGATTGAAACTTGTACCAATTACGTTGTAAACTCATTGTAATTCAGTATTAATAATTTATATTTTAATCCTCTATATTGATTTTGAAATTTAAACATATAATTATCTCGAAACTTTATCGAGCTACAAGATTGAAACTTGTACCAATTACGTTGTAAACTCATTGTAATTCAGTATAAATAATTTATATTTTAATCCTCAATATTGATTTTGAAATTTAAACATATAATTATCTCGAAACTTTATCGAGCTACAAGATTGAAACTTGTACGAATTACGTTGTAAACTCATTGTAATTCAGTATTAATAATTTATATTTTAATCCTCTATATTGATTTTGAAATTTAAACATATAATTATCTCAAAACTTTATCGAGCTACAAGATTGAAACTTGTACCAATTACGTTGTAAACTCATTGTAATTCAGTATTAATAATTTATATTTTAATCCTCTATATTGATTTTGAAATTTAAACATATAATTATCTCGAAACTTTATCGAGCTAAAAGATTGAAACTTGTACCAATTACGTTGTAAACTCATTGTAATTCAGTATTAATAACTTATATTTTATTCTTCCATATTGATTTTGAAATTTAAACATATAATTATCTCGAAACTTTATCGAACTACAAGATTGAAACTTGTACCAATTACGTTGTAAACTCATTGTAATTCAGTATAAATAATTTATATTTTATTCCTCCATATTGATTTCGAAATTTAAACATATAATTATCTCGAAACTTTATCGAGCTACAAGATTGAAACTTGTACGAATTACGTTGTAAACTCATTGTAATTCAGTATTAATAATTTATATTTTAATCCTCTATATTGATTTTGAAATTTAAACATATAATTATCTCAAAACTTTATCGAGCTACAAGATTGAAACTTGTACCAATTACGTTGTAAACTCATTGTAATTCAGTATTAATAATTTATATTTTAATCCTCTATATTGATTTTGAAATTTAAACATATAATTATCTCGAAACTTTATCGAGCTAAAAGATTGAAACTTGTACCAATTACGTTGTAAACTCATTGTAATTCAGTATTAATAACTTATATTTTATTCTTCCATATTGATTTTGAAATTTAAACATATAATTATCTCGAAACTTTATCGAACTACAAGATTGAAACTTGTACCAATTACGTTGTAAACTCATTGTAATTCAGTATAAATAATTTATATTTTATTCCTCCATATTGATTTCGAAATTTAAACATATAATTATCTCGAAACTTTATCGAGCTACAAGATTGAAACTTGTACGAATTACGTTGTAAACTCATTGTAATTCAGTATTAATAATTTATATTTTAATCCTCTATATTGATTTTGAAATTTAAACATATAATTATCTCAAAACTTTATCGAGCTACAAGATTGAAACTTGTACCAATTACGTTGTAAACTCATTGTAATTCAGTATTAATAATTTATATTTTAATCCTCTATATTGATTTTGAAATTTAAACATATAATTATCTCAAAACTTTATCGAGCTACAAGATTGAAACTTGTACCAATTACGTTGTAAACTCATTCTAATTCAGTATTAATAATTTATATTTTAATCCTCCATATTGATTTCGAAATTTAAACATATAATTATTTCGAAACTTTATCGAGCTACAAGATTGAAACTTGTACCAATTACGTTGTAAACTCATTCTAATTCAGTATTAATAATTTATATTTTAATCCTCAATATTGATTTTGAAATTTAAACATATAATTATCTCGAAACTTTATCGAGCTACAAGATTGAAACTTGTACGAATTACGTTGTAAACTCATTCTAATTCAGTATTAATAATTTATATTTTAATCCTCTATATTGATTTCGAAATTTAAACATATAATTATCTCGAAACTTTATCGAGCTACAAGATTGAAACTTGTACCAATTACGTTGTAAACTCATTGTAATTCAGTATTAATAATTTATATTTTATTCCTCCATATTGATTTCGAAATTTAAACATATAATTATCTCGAAACTTTATCGAGATACAAGATTGAAACTTATACCAATTACGTTGTAAACTCATTCTAATTCAGTATTAATAATTTATATTTTAATCCTCTATATTGATTTCGAAATTTAAACATATAATTATCTCGAAACTTTATCGAGCTACAAGATTGAAACTTGTACGAATTACGTTGTAAACTCATTGTAATTCAGGATTAATAATTTATACTTTATTCCTCCATATTGATTTCGAAATTTAAACATATAATTATCTCGAAACTTTATCGAGATACAAGATTGAAACTTGTACCAATTACGTTGTAAACTCATTCTAATTCAGTATTAATAATTTATATTTTAATCCTCTATATTGATTTCGAAATTTAAACATATAATTATCTCGAAACTTTATCGAGCTACAAGATTGAAACTTGTACCAATTACGTTGTAAACTCATTGTAATTCAGTATTAATAATTTATATTTTATTCCTCCATGTTGATTTCGAAATTTAAACATATAATTATCTCGAAACTTTATCGAGCTACAAGATTGAAACTTGTACCAATTACGTTGTAAACTCATTCTAATTCAGTATTAATAATTTATATTTTAATCCTCTATATTGATTTTGAAATTTAAACATATAATTATCTCGAAACTTTATCGAGCTACAAGATTGAAACTTGTACGAATTACGTTGTAAACTCATTGTAATTCAGGATTAATAATTTATATTTTATTCCTCCATATTGATTTCGAAATTTAAACATATAATTATCTCGAAACTTTATCGAGTTACAAGATTGAAACTTGTACCAATTACGTCGTAAACTCATTCTAATTCAGTATTAATAATTTATATTTTAATCCTCTATATTGATTTCGAAATTTAAACATATAATTATCTCGAAACTTTATCGAGCTACAAGATTGAAACTTGTACCAATTACGCTGTAAACTCATTGTAATTCAGTATTAATAATTTATATTTTATTCCTCCATATTGATTTCGAAATTTAAACATATAATTATCTCGAAACTTTATCGAGATACAAGATTGAAACTTGTACCAATTACGTTGTAAACTCATTCTAATTCAGTATTAATAATTTATATTTTAATCCTCTATATTGATTTCGAAATTTAAACATATAATTATCTCGAAACTTTATCGAGCTACAAGATTGAAACTTGTACGAATTACGTTGTAAACTCATTGTAATTCAGGATTAATAATTTATACTTTATTCCTCCATATTGATTTCGAAATTTAAACATATAATTATCTCGAAACTTTATCGAGATACAAGATTGAAACTTGTACCAATTACGTTGTAAACTCATTCTAATTCAGTATTAATAATTTATATTTTAATCCTCTATATTGATTTCGAAATTTAAACATATAATTATCTCGAAACTTTATCGAGCTACAAGATTGAAACTTGTACCAATTACGTTGTAAACTCATTGTAATTCAGTATTAATAATTTATATTTTATTCCTCCATATTGATTTCGAAATTTAAACATATAATTATCTCGAAACTTTATCGAGATACAAGATTGAAACTTGTACCAATTACGTTGTAAACTCATTCTAATTCAGTATTAATAATTTATATTTTAATCCTCTATATTGATTTCGAAATTTAAACATATAATTATCTCGAAACTTTATCGAGCTACAAGATTGAAACTTGTACGAATTACGTTGTAAACTCATTGTAATTCAGGATTAATAATTTATATTTTATTCCTCCATATTGATTTCGAAATTTAAACATATAATTATCTCGAAACTTTATCGAGATACAAGATTGAAACTTGTACCAATTACGTTGTAAACTCATTCTAATTCAGTATTAATAATTTATATTTTATTCCTCCATGTTGATTTCGAAATTTAAACATATAATTATCTCGAAACTTTATCGAGCTACAAGATTGAAACTTGTACCAATTACGTTGTAAACTCATTCTAATTCAGTACTAATAATTTATATTTTAATCCTCTATATTGATTTCGAAATTTAAACATATAATTATCTCGAAACTTTATCGAGCTACAAGATTGAAACTTGTACCAATTACGTTGTAAACTCATTCTAATTCAGTATTAATAATTTATATTTTAATCATCTACATTAATTTTGAAATTTAAACATATAATTATCTCGAAACTTTATCGAGCTACAAGATTGAAACTTGTACGAATTACGTTGTAAACTCATTGTAATTCAGTATTAATAATTTATATTTTATTCCTCCATCTTGATTTCGAAATTTAAACATATAATTATCTCGAAACTTTATCGAGTTACAAGATTGAAACTTGTACCAATTACGTTGTAAACTCATTCTAATTCAGTATTAATAATTTATATTTTAATCCTCTATATTGATTTCGAAATTTAAACATATAATTATCTCGAAACTTTATCGAGCTACAAGATTGAAACTTGTACCAATTACGTTGTAAACTCATTCTAATTCAGTATTAATAATTTATATTTTAATCCTCTATATTGATTTTGAAATTTAAACATATAATTATCTCGAAACTTTATCGAGCTACAAGATTGAAACTTGTACCAATTACGTTGTAAACTCATTGTAATTCAGTATTAATAATTTATATTTTATTCCTCCATATTGATATCGAAATTTAAACATATAATTATCTCGAAACTTTATCGAGCTACAAGATTGAAACTTGTACCAATTACGTTGTAAACTCATTCTAATTCAGTATTAATAATTTATATTTTAATCCTCTATATTGATTTTGAAATTTAAACATATAATTATCTCGAAACTTTATCGAGCTACAAGATTGAAACTTGTACCAATTACGTTGTAAACTCATTGTAATTCAGTATTAATAATTTATATTTTATTCCTCCTTCTCTAACATATAATTATCTCGAAACTTTATCGAGCTACAAGATTGAAACTTGTACCAATTACGTTGTAAACTCATTCTAATTCAGTATTAATAATTTGTATTTTAATCCTCTATATTGATTTTGAAATTTAAACATATAATTATCTCGAAACTTTATCGAGCTACAAGATTGAAACTTGTACCAATTACGTTGCAAACTCATTGTAATTCAGTATTAATAATTGATATTTTATTCCTCCATATTGATTTCGAAATTTAAACATATAATTATCTCGAAACTTTATCGAGCTACAAGATTGAAACTTGTACCAATTACGTTGTAAACTCATTGTAATTCAGTATTAATAATTTATATTTTATTCCTCCATATTGATTTCGAAATTTAAACATATAATTATCTCGAAACTTTATCGAGCTACAAGATTGAAACTTGTACGAATCACGTTGTAAACTCATTGTAATTCAGTATTAATAATTTATATTTTAATCCTCTATATTGATTTTGAAATTTAAACATATAATTATCTCGAAACTTTATCGAGCTACAAGATTGAAACTTGTACGAATTACGTTGTAAACTCATTGTAATTCAGTATTAATAATTTATATTTTATTCCTCCATATTGATTTCGAAATTTAAACATATAATTATCTCGAAACTTTATCGAGCTACAAGATTGAAACTTGTACCAATTACGTTGCAAACTCATTGTAATTCAGTATTAATAATTGATATTTTATTCCTCCATATTGATTTCGAAATTTAAACATATAATTATCTCGAAACTTTATCGAGCTACAAGATTGAAACTTGTACCAATTACGTTGTAAACTCATTGTAATTCAGTATTAATAATTTATATTTTATTCCTCCATATTGATTTCGAAATTTAAACATATAATTATCTCGAAACTTTATCGAGCTACAAGATTGAAACTTGTACGAATCACGTTGTAAACTCATTGTAATTCAGTATTAATAATTTATATTTTAATCCTCTATATTGATTTTGAAATTTAAACATATAATTATCTCGAAACTTTATCGAGCTACAAGATTGAAACTTGTACGAATTACGTTGTAAACTCATTGTAATTCAGTATTAATAATTTATATTTTATTCCTCCATATTGATTTCGAAATTTAAACATATAATTATCTCGAAACTTTATCGAGCTACAAGATTGAAACTTGCACCAATTACGTTGTAAACTCATTCTAATTCAGTATTAATAATTTATATTTTATTCCTCCATGTTGATTTCGAAATTTAAACATATAATTATCTCGAAACTTTATCGAGCTACAAGATTGAAACTTGTACCAATTACGTTGTAAACTCATTTTTATTCAGTATTAATAATTTATATTTTATTCCTCCATATTGATTTCGAAATTTAAACATATAATTATCTCGAAACTTTATCGAGCTACAAGATTGAAACTTGTACGAATTACGTTGTAAACTCATTCTAATTCAGTATTAATAATTTATATTTTAATCCTCTATATTGATGTCGAAATTTAAACATATAATTATCTCGAAACTTTATCGAGCTACAAGATTGAAACTTGTACCAATTACGTTGTAAACTCATTCTAATTCAGTATTAATAATTTATATTTTATTCCTCCATATTAATTTCGAAATTTAAACATATAATTATCTCGAAACTTTATCGAGCTACAAGATTGAAACTTGTACCAATTACGTTGTAAACTCATTGTAATTCAGTATTAATAATTTATATTTTAATCCTCTATATTGATTTTGAAATTTAAAAATATAATTATCTCGAAACTTTATCGAGCTACAAGATTGAAACTTGTACCAATTACGTTGTAAACTCATTGTAATTCAGTATTAATAATTTATATTTTATTCCTCCATATTGATATCGAAATTTAAACATATAATTATCTCGAAACTTTATCGAGCTACAAGATTGAAACTTGTACCAATTACGTTGTAAACTCATTCTAATTCAGTATTAATAATTTATATTTTAATCCTCTATATTGATTTTGAAATTTAAACATATAATTATCTCGAAACTTTATCGAGCTACAAGATTGAAACTTGTACCAATTACGTTGTAAACTCATTGTAATTCAGTATTAATAATTTATATTTTATTCCTCCTTCTCTAACATATAATTATCTCGAAACTTTATCGAGCTACAAGATTGAAACTTGTACCAATTACGTTGTAAACTCATTCTAATTCAGTATTAATAATTTGTATTTTAATCCTCTATATTGATTTTGAAATTTAAACATATAATTATCTCGAAACTTTATCGAGCTACAAGATTGAAACTTGTACCAATTACGTTGTAAACTCATTCTAATTCAGTATTAATAATTTGTATTTTAATCCTCTATATTGATTTTGAAATTTAAACATATAATTATCTCGAAACTTTATCGAGCTACAAGATTGAAACTTGTACGAATTACGTTGTAAACTCATTGTAATTCAGTATTAATAATTTATATTTTATTCCTCCATATTGATTTCGAAATTTAAACATATAATTATCTCGAAACTTTATCGAGCTACAAGATTGAAACTTGTACCAATTACGTAGTAAACTCATTCTAATTCAGTATTAATAATTTATATTTTAATCCTCTATATTGATTTTGAAATTTAAACATATAATTATCTCGAAACTTTATCGAGCTACAAGATTGAAACTTGTAGCAATTACGTTGTAAACTCATTGTAATTCAGTATTAATAATTTATATTTTATTCCTCCATATTGATTTCGAAATTTAAACATATAATTATCTCGAAACTTTATCGAGCTACAAGATTGAAACTTGTACGAATTACGTTGTAAACTCATTGTAATTCAGTATTAATAATTTATATTTTATTCCTCCATATTGATTTCGAAATTTAAACATATAATTATCTCGAAACTTTATCGAGCTACAAGATTGAAACTTGTACCAATTACGTTGTAAACTCATTGTAATTCAGTATTAATAATTTATATTTTATTCCTCCATATTGATTTCGAAATTTAAACATATAATTATCTCGAAACTTTATCGAGCTACAAGATTGAAACTTGTACGAATCACGTTGTAAACTCATTGTAATTCAGTATTAATAATTTATATTTTAATCCTCTATATTGATTTTGAAATTTAAACATATAATTATCTCGAAACTTTATCGAGCTACAAGATTGAAACTTGTACGAATTACGTTGTAAACTCATTGTAATTCAGTATTAATAATTTTCCATATTGATTTCGAAATTTAAACATATAATTATCTCGAAACTTTATCGAGCTACAAGATTGAAACTTGTACCAATTACGTTGTAAACTCATTGTAATTCAGTATTAATAATTTATATTTTATTCCTCCATATTGATTTCGAAATTTAAACATATAATTATCTCGAAACTTTATCGAGCTACAAGATTGAAACTTGTACCAATTACGTAGTAAACTCATTCTAATTCAGTATTAATAATTTATATTTTAATCCTCTATATTGATTTTGAAATTTAAACATATAATTATCTCGAAACTTTATCGAGCTACAAGATTGAAACTTGTACCAATTACGTAGTAAACTCATTCTAATTCAGTATTAATAATTTATATTTTAATCCTCTATATTGATTTTGAAATTTAAACATATAATTATCTCGAAACTTTATCGAGCTACAAGATTGAAACTTGTACCAATTACGTTGTAAACTCATTGTAATTCAGTATTAATAATTTATATTTTATTCCTCCATATTGATTTCGAAATTTAAACATATAATTATCTCGAAACTTTATCGAGCTACAAGATTGAAACTTGTACGAATTACGTTGTAAACTCGTTGTAATTCAGTGTTAATAATTTATATTTTATTCCTCCATATTGATTTCGAAATTTAAACATATAATTATCTCGAAACTTTATCGAGCTACAAGATTGAAACTTGTACGAATTACGTTGTAAACTCGTTGTAATTCAGTGTTAATAATTTATATTTTATTCCTCCATATTGATTTCGAAATTTAAACATATGATTATCTCGAAACTTTATCGAGCTACAAGATTGAAACTTGTACCAATTACGTTGTAAACTCATTCTAATTCAGTATTAATAATTTATATTTTAATCCTCTATATTGATTTTGAAATTTAAACATATAATTATCTCAAAACTTTATCGAGCTACAAGATTGAAACTTGTACCAATTACGTTGTAAACTCATTGTAATTCAGTATTAATAATTTATATTTTAATCCTCTATATTGATTTTGAAATTTAAACATATAATTATCTCGAAACTTTATCGAGCTACAAGATTGAAACTTGTACCAATTACGTTGTAAACTCATTGTAATTCAGTATTAATAATTTATATTTTAATCCTCTATATTGATTTTGAAATTTAAACATATAATTATCTCGAAACTTTATCGAGCTAAAAGATTGAAACTTGTACCAATTACGTTGTAAACTCATTGTAATTCAGTATTAATAACTTATATTTTATTCTTCCATATTGATTTTGAAATTTAAACATATAATTATCTCGAAACTTTATCGAACTACAAGATTGAAACTTGTACCAATTACGTTGTAAACTCATTGTAATTCAGTATTAATAATTTATATTTTATTCCTCCATATTCATTTCGAAATTTAAACATATAATTATCTCGTAACTTTATCGAGCTACAAGATTGAAACTTGTACCAATTACGTTGTAAACTCATTGTAATTCAGTATAAATAATTTATATTTTAATCCTCAATATTGATTTTGAAATTTAAACATATAATTATCTCGAAACTTTATCGAGCTACAAGATTGAAACTTGTACGAATTACGTTGTAAACTCATTGTAATTCAGTATTAATAATTTATATTTTATTCCTCCATATTGATTTCGAAATTTAAACATATAATTATCTCGAAACTTTACCGAGCTACAAGATTGAAACTTGTACCAATTACGTTGTAAACTCATTCTAATTCAGTATTAATAATTTATATTTTAATCCTCTATATTGATTTTGAAATTTAAACATATAATTATCTCAAAACTTTATCGAGCTACAAGATTGAAACTTGTACCAATTACGTTGTAAACTCATTGTAATTCAGTATTAATAATTTATATTTTAATCCTCTATATTGATTTTGAAATTTAAACATATAATTATCTCGAAACTTTATCGAGCTAAAAGATTGAAACTTGTACCAATTACGTTGTAAACTCATTGTAATTCAGTATTAATAATTTATATTTTATTCCTCCATATTGATTTCGAAATTTAAACATATAATCATCTCGAAACTATCAAGCTACAAGATTGAAACTTGTACGAATTACGTTGTAAACTCATTGTAATTCAGTATAAATAATTTATATTTTAATCCTCTATATTGATTTTGAAATTTAAACATATAATTATCTCGAAACTTTATCGAGCTACAAGATTGAAACTTGTACGAATTACGTTGTAAACTCATTGTAATTCAGTATTAATAATTTATATTTTATTCCTCCATATTGATTTCGAAATTTAAACATATAATTATCTCGAAACTTTATCGAGCTACAAGATTGAAACTTGTACGAATCACGTTGAAAACTCATTGTAATTCAGTATTAATAATTTATAATTTATTCCTCCATATTCATTTCGAAATTTAAACATATAATTATCTCGAAACTTTATCGAGCTACAAGATTGAAATTTGTACGAATTACGTTGTAAACTCATTGTAATTCAGTATAAATAATTTATATTTTATTCCTCCATATTGATTTCGAAATTTAAACATATAATTATCTCGAAACTTTATCGAGCTACAAGATTGAAACTTGTACGAATCACGTTGTAAACTCATTGTAATTCAGTATTAATAATTTATATTTTATTCCTCCATATTCATTTCGAAATTTAAACATATAATTATCTCGTAACTTTATCGAGCTACAAGATTGAAACTTGTACCAATTACGTTGTAAACTCATTGTAATTCAGTATAAATAATTTATATTTTAATCCTCAATATTGATTTTGAAATTTAAACATATAATTATCTCGAAACTTTATCGAGCTACAAGATTGAAACTTGTACGAATTACGTTGTAAACTCATTGTAATTCAGTATTAATAATTTATATTTTATTCCTCCATATTGATTTCGAAATTTAAACATATAATTATCTCGAAACTTTACCGAGCTACAAGATTGAAACTTGTACCAATTACGTTGTAAACTCATTGTAATTCAGTATAAATAATTTATATTTTAATCCTCAATATTGATTTTGAAATTTAAACATATAATTATCTCGAAACTTTATCGAGCTACAAGATTGAAACTTGTACCAATTACGTTGTAAACTCATTGTAATTCAGTATAAATAATTTATATTTTAATCCTCAATATTGATTTTGAAATTTAAACATATAATTATCTCGAAACTTTATCGAGCTACAAGATTGAAATTTGTACGAATTACGTTGTAAACTCATTGTAATTCAGTATAAATAATTTATATTTTATTCCTCCATATTGATTTCGAAATTTAAACATATAATTATCTCGAAACTTTATCGAGCTACAAGATTGAAACTTGTACGAATCACGTTGTAAACTCATTGTAATTCAGTATTAATAATTTATATTTTATTCCTCCATATTGATTTCGAAATTTAAACATATAATTATCTCGAAACTTTACCGAGCTACAAGATTGAAACTTGTACCAATTACGTTGTAAACTCATTGTAATTCAGTATAAATAATTTATATTTTAATCCTCAATATTGATTTTGAAATTTAAACATATAATTATCTCGAAATTTTATCGAGCTACAAGATTGAAACTTGTACGAATTACGTTGTAAACTCATTGTAATTCAGTATTAATAATTTATATTTTATTCCTCCATATTGATTTCGAAATTTAAACATATAATTATCTCGAAACTTTACCGAGCTACAAGATTGAAACTTGTACCAATTACGTTGTAAACTCATTCTAATTCAGTATTAATAATTTATATTTTAATCCTCTATATTGATTTTGAAATTTAAACATATAATTATCTCAAAACTTTATCGAGCTACAAGATTGAAACTTGTACCAATTACGTTGTAAACTCATTGTAATTCAGTATTAATAATTTATATTTTAATCCTCTATATTGATTTTGAAATTTAAACATATAATTATCTCGAAACTTTATCGAGCTACAAGATTGAAACTTGTACCAATTACGTTGTAAACTCATTGTAATTCAGTATAAATAATTTATATTTTAATCCTCAATATTGATTTTGAAATTTAAACATATAATTATCTCGAAACTTTATCGAGCTACAAGATTGAAACTTGTACGAATTACGTTGTAAACTCATTGTAATTCAGTATTAATAATTTATATTTTAATCCTCTATATTGATTTTGAAATTTAAACATATAATTATCTCAAAACTTTATCGAGCTACAAGATTGAAACTTGTACCAATTACGTTGTAAACTCATTGTAATTCAGTATTAATAATTTATATTTTAATCCTCTATATTGATTTTGAAATTTAAACATATAATTATCTCGAAACTTTATCGAGCTAAAAGATTGAAACTTGTACCAATTACGTTGTAAACTCATTGTAATTCAGTATTAATAACTTATATTTTATTCTTCCATATTGATTTTGAAATTTAAACATATAATTATCTCGAAACTTTATCGAACTACAAGATTGAAACTTGTACCAATTACGTTGTAAACTCATTGCAATTCAGTATTAATAACTTATATTTTATTCTTCCATATTGATTTTGAAATTTAAACATATAATTATCTCAAAACTTTATCGAGCTACAAGATTGAAACTTGTACCAATTACGTTGTAAACTCATTGTAATTCAGTATTAATAATTTATATTTTAATCCTCTATATTGATTTTGAAATTTAAACATATAATTATCTCGAAACTTTATCGAACTACAAGATTGAAACTTGTACCAATTACGTTGTAAACTCATTGCAATTCAGTATTAATAACTTATATTTTATTCTTCCATATTGATTTTGAAATTTAAACATATAATTATCTCAAAACTTTATCGAGCTACAAGATTGAAACTTGTACCAATTACGTTGTAAACTCATTGTAATTCAGTATTAATAATTTATATTTTAATCCTCTATATTGATTTTGAAATTTAAACATATAATTATCTCGAAACTTTATCGAGCTACAAGATTGAAACTTGTACCAATTACGTTGTAAACTCATTGTAATTCAGTATAAATAATTTATATTTTAATCCTCAATATTGATTTTGAAATTTAAACATATAATTATCTCGAAACTTTATCGAGCTACAAGATTGAAACTTGTACGAATTACGTTGTAAACTCATTGTAATTCAGTATTAATAATTTATATTTTAATCCTCTATATTGATTTTGAAATTTAAACATATAATTATCTCAAAACTTTATCGAGCTACAAGATTGAAACTTGTACCAATTACGTTGTAAACTCATTGTAATTCAGTATTAATAATTTATATTTTAATCCTCTATATTGATTTTGAAATTTAAACATATAATTATCTCGAAACTTTATCGAACTACAAGATTGAAACTTGTACCAATTACGTTGTAAACTCATTGCAATTCAGTATTAATAACTTATATTTTATTCTTCCATATTGATTTTGAAATTTAAACATATAATTATCTCAAAACTTTATCGAGCTACAAGATTGAAACTTGTACCAATTACGTTGTAAACTCATTGTAATTCAGTATTAATAATTTATATTTTAATCCTCTATATTGATTTTGAAATTTAAACATATAATTATCTCGAAACTTTATCGAGCTACAAGATTGAAACTTGTACCAATTACGTTGTAAACTCATTGTAATTCAGTATAAATAATTTATATTTTAATCCTCAATATTGATTTTGAAATTTAAACATATAATTATCTCGAAACTTTATCGAGCTACAAGATTGAAACTTGTACGAATTACGTTGTAAACTCATTGTAATTCAGTATTAATAATTTATATTTTAATCCTCTATATTGATTTTGAAATTTAAACATATAATTATCTCAAAACTTTATCGAGCTACAAGATTGAAACTTGTACCAATTACGTTGTAAACTCATTGTAATTCAGTATTAATAATTTATATTTTAATCCTCTATATTGATTTTGAAATTTAAACATATAATTATCTCGAAACTTTATCGAGCTAAAAGATTGAAACTTGTACCAATTACGTTGTAAACTCATTGTAATTCAGTATTAATAACTTATATTTTATTCTTCCATATTGATTTTGAAATTTAAACATATAATTATCTCAAAACTTTATCGAGCTACAAGATTGAAACTTGTACCAATTACGTTGTAAACTCATTGTAATTCAGTATTAATAATTTATATTTTAATCCTCTATATTGATTTTGAAATTTAAACATATAATTATCTCGAAACTTTATCGAGCTAAAAGATTGAAACTTGTACCAATTACGTTGTAAACTCATTGTAATTCAGTATTAATAACTTATATTTTATTCTTCCATATTGATTTTGAAATTTAAACATATAATTATCTCGAAACTTTATCGAACTACAAGATTGAAACTTGTACCAATTACGTTGTAAACTCATTGTAATTCAGTATAAATAATTTATATTTTATTCCTCCATATTGATTTCGAAATTTAAACATATAATTATCTCGAAACTTTATCGAGCTACAAGATTGAAACTTGTACGAATCACGTTGTAAACTCATTGTAATTCAGTATTAATAATTTATATTTTATTCCTCCATATTCATTTCGAAATTTAAACATATAATTATCTCGTAACTTTATCGAGCTACAAGATTGAAACTTGTACCAATTACGTTGTAAACTCATTGTAATTCAGTATAAATAATTTATATTTTAATCCTCAATATTGATTTTGAAATTTAAACATATAATTATCTCGAAACTTTATCGAGCTACAAGATTGAAACTTGTACGAATTACGTTGTAAACTCATTGTAATTCAGTATTAATAATTTATATTTTATTCCTCCATATTGATTTCGAAATTTAAACATATAATTATCTCGAAACTTTACCGAGCTACAAGATTGAAACTTGTACCAATTACGTTGTAAACTCATTGTAATTCAGTATTAATAATTTATATTTTAATCCTCTATATTGATTTTGAAATTTAAACATATAATTATCTCAAAACTTTATCGAGCTACAAGATTGAAACTTGTACCAATTACGTTGTAAACTCATTGTAATTCAGTATAAATAATTTATATTTTAATCCTCAATATTGATTTTGAAATTTAAACATATAATTATCTCGAAACTTTATCGAGCTACAAGATTGAAACTTGTACGAATTACGTTGTAAACTCATTGTAATTCAGTATTAATAATTTATATTTTATTCCTCCATATTGATTTCGAAATTTAAACATATAATTATCTCGAAACTTTACCGAGCTACAAGATTGAAACTTGTACCAATTACGTTGTAAACTCATTCTAATTCAGTATTAATAATTTATATTTTAATCCTCTATATTGATTTTGAAATTTAAACATATAATTATCTCGAAACTTTATCGAGCTACAAGATTGAAACTTGTACCAATTACGTTGTAAACTCATTGTAATTCAGTATAAATAATTTATATTTTAATCCTCAATATTGATTTTGAAATTTAAACATATAATTATCTCGAAACTTTATCGAGCTACAAGATTGAAACTTGTACGAATTACGTTGTAAACTCATTGTAATTCAGTATTAATAATTTATATTTTAATCCTCTATATTGATTTTGAAATTTAAACATATAATTATCTCAAAACTTTATCGAGCTACAAGATTGAAACTTGTACCAATTACGTTGTAAACTCATTGTAATTCAGTATTAATAATTTATATTTTAATCCTCTATATTGATTTTGAAATTTAAACATATAATTATCTCGAAACTTTATCGAGCTAAAAGATTGAAACTTGTACCAATTACGTTGTAAACTCATTGTCATTCAGTATTAATAACTTATATTTTATTCTTCCATATTGATTTTGAAATTTAAACATATAATTATCTCGAAACTTTATCGAACTACAAGATTGAAACTTGTACCAATTACGTTGTAAACTCATTGTGATTCAGTATTAATAATTTATATTTTAATCCTCTATATTGATTTTGAAATTTAAACATATAATTATCTCGAAACTTTATCGAACTACAAGATTGAAACTTGTACCAATTACGTTGTAAACTCATTGCAATTCAGTATTAATAACTTATATTTTATTCTTCCATATTGATTTTGAAATTTAAACATATAATTATCTCAAAACTTTATCGAGCTACAAGATTGAAACTTGTACCAATTACGTTGTAAACTCATTGTAATTCAGTATTAATAATTTATATTTTAATCCTCTATATTGATTTTGAAATTTAAACATATAATTATCTCGAAACTTTATCGAGCTACAAGATTGAAACTTGTACCAATTACGTTGTAAACTCATTGTAATTCAGTATAAATAATTTATATTTTAATCCTCAATATTGATTTTGAAATTTAAACATATAATTATCTCGAAACTTTATCGAGCTACAAGATTGAAACTTGTACGAATTACGTTGTAAACTCATTGTAATTCAGTATTAATAATTTATATTTTAATCCTCTATATTGATTTTGAAATTTAAACATATAATTATCTCAAAACTTTATCGAGCTACAAGATTGAAACTTGTACCAATTACGTTGTAAACTCATTGTAATTCAGTATTAATAATTTATATTTTAATCCTCTATATTGATTTTGAAATTTAAACATATAATTATCTCGAAACTTTATCGAGCTAAAAGATTGAAACTTGTACCAATTACGTTGTAAACTCATTGTAATTCAGTATTAATAACTTATATTTTATTCTTCCATATTGATTTTGAAATTTAAACATATAATTATCTCGAAACTTTATCGAACTACAAGATTGAAACTTGTACCAATTACGTTGTAAACTCATTGTAATTCAGTATAAATAATTTATATTTTATTCCTCCATATTGATTTCGAAATTTAAACATATAATTATCTCGAAACTTTATCGAGCTACAAGATTGAAACTTGTACGAATTACGTTGTAAACTCATTGTAATTCAGTATTAATAATTTATATTTTAATCCTCTATATTGATTTTGAAATTTAAACATATAATTATCTCAAAACTTTATCGAGCTACAAGATTGAAACTTGTACCAATTACGTTGTAAACTCATTGTAATTCAGTATTAATAATTTATATTTTAATCCTCTATATTGATTTTGAAATTTAAACATATAATTATCTCGAAACTTTATCGAGCTAAAAGATTGAAACTTGTACCAATTACGTTGTAAACTCATTGTAATTCAGTATTAATAACTTATATTTTATTCTTCCATATTGATTTTGAAATTTAAACATATAATTATCTCGAAACTTTATCGAACTACAAGATTGAAACTTGTACCAATTACGTTGTAAACTCATTGTAATTCAGTATAAATAATTTATATTTTATTCCTCCATATTGATTTCGAAATTTAAACATATAATTATCTCGAAACTTTATCGAGCTACAAGATTGAAACTTGTACGAATTACGTTGTAAACTCATTGTAATTCAGTATTAATAATTTATATTTTAATCCTCTATATTGATTTTGAAATTTAAACATATAATTATCTCAAAACTTTATCGAGCTACAAGATTGAAACTTGTACCAATTACGTTGTAAACTCATTGTAATTCAGTATTAATAATTTATATTTTAATCCTCTATATTGATTTTGAAATTTAAACATATAATTATCTCAAAACTTTATCGAGCTACAAGATTGAAACTTGTACCAATTACGTTGTAAACTCATTCTAATTCAGTATTAATAATTTATATTTTAATCCTCCATATTGATTTCGAAATTTAAACATATAATTATTTCGAAACTTTATCGAGCTACAAGATTGAAACTTGTACCAATTACGTTGTAAACTCATTCTAATTCAGTATTAATAATTTATATTTTAATCCTCAATATTGATTTTGAAATTTAAACATATAATTATCTCGAAACTTTATCGAGCTACAAGATTGAAACTTGTACGAATTACGTTGTAAACTCATTCTAATTCAGTATTAATAATTTATATTTTAATCCTCTATATTGATTTCGAAATTTAAACATATAATTATCTCGAAACTTTATCGAGCTACAAGATTGAAACTTGTACCAATTACGTTGTAAACTCATTGTAATTCAGTATTAATAATTTATATTTTATTCCTCCATATTGATTTCGAAATTTAAACATATAATTATCTCGAAACTTTATCGAGATACAAGATTGAAACTTATACCAATTACGTTGTAAACTCATTCTAATTCAGTATTAATAATTTATATTTTAATCCTCTATATTGATTTCGAAATTTAAACATATAATTATCTCGAAACTTTATCGAGCTACAAGATTGAAACTTGTACGAATTACGTTGTAAACTCATTGTAATTCAGGATTAATAATTTATACTTTATTCCTCCATATTGATTTCGAAATTTAAACATATAATTATCTCGAAACTTTATCGAGATACAAGATTGAAACTTGTACCAATTACGTTGTAAACTCATTCTAATTCAGTATTAATAATTTATATTTTAATCCTCTATATTGATTTCGAAATTTAAACATATAATTATCTCGAAACTTTATCGAGCTACAAGATTGAAACTTGTACCAATTACGTTGTAAACTCATTGTAATTCAGTATTAATAATTTATATTTTATTCCTCCATGTTGATTTCGAAATTTAAACATATAATTATCTCGAAACTTTATCGAGCTACAAGATTGAAACTTGTACCAATTACGTTGTAAACTCATTCTAATTCAGTATTAATAATTTATATTTTAATCCTCTATATTGATTTTGAAATTTAAACATATAATTATCTCGAAACTTTATCGAGCTACAAGATTGAAACTTGTACGAATTACGTTGTAAACTCATTGTAATTCAGGATTAATAATTTATATTTTATTCCTCCATATTGATTTCGAAATTTAAACATATAATTATCTCGAAACTTTATCGAGTTACAAGATTGAAACTTGTACCAATTACGTCGTAAACTCATTCTAATTCAGTATTAATAATTTATATTTTAATCCTCTATATTGATTTCGAAATTTAAACATATAATTATCTCGAAACTTTATCGAGCTACAAGATTGAAACTTGTACCAATTACGCTGTAAACTCATTGTAATTCAGTATTAATAATTTATATTTTATTCCTCCATATTGATTTCGAAATTTAAACATATAATTATCTCGAAACTTTATCGAGATACAAGATTGAAACTTGTACCAATTACGTTGTAAACTCATTCTAATTCAGTATTAATAATTTATATTTTAATCCTCTATATTGATTTCGAAATTTAAACATATAATTATCTCGAAACTTTATCGAGCTACAAGATTGAAACTTGTACGAATTACGTTGTAAACTCATTGTAATTCAGGATTAATAATTTATACTTTATTCCTCCATATTGATTTCGAAATTTAAACATATAATTATCTCGAAACTTTATCGAGATACAAGATTGAAACTTGTACCAATTACGTTGTAAACTCATTCTAATTCAGTATTAATAATTTATATTTTAATCCTCTATATTGATTTCGAAATTTAAACATATAATTATCTCGAAACTTTATCGAGCTACAAGATTGAAACTTGTACCAATTACGTTGTAAACTCATTGTAATTCAGTATTAATAATTTATATTTTATTCCTCCATATTGATTTCGAAATTTAAACATATAATTATCTCGAAACTTTATCGAGATACAAGATTGAAACTTGTACCAATTACGTTGTAAACTCATTCTAATTCAGTATTAATAATTTATATTTTAATCCTCTATATTGATTTCGAAATTTAAACATATAATTATCTCGAAACTTTATCGAGCTACAAGATTGAAACTTGTACGAATTACGTTGTAAACTCATTGTAATTCAGGATTAATAATTTATATTTTATTCCTCCATATTGATTTCGAAATTTAAACATATAATTATCTCGAAACTTTATCGAGATACAAGATTGAAACTTGTACCAATTACGTTGTAAACTCATTCTAATTCAGTATTAATAATTTATATTTTATTCCTCCATGTTGATTTCGAAATTTAAACATATAATTATCTCGAAACTTTATCGAGCTACAAGATTGAAACTTGTACCAATTACGTTGTAAACTCATTCTAATTCAGTACTAATAATTTATATTTTAATCCTCTATATTGATTTCGAAATTTAAACATATAATTATCTCGAAACTTTATCGAGCTACAAGATTGAAACTTGTACCAATTACGTTGTAAACTCATTCTAATTCAGTATTAATAATTTATATTTTAATCATCTACATTAATTTTGAAATTTAAACATATAATTATCTCGAAACTTTATCGAGCTACAAGATTGAAACTTGTACGAATTACGTTGTAAACTCATTGTAATTCAGTATTAATAATTTATATTTTATTCCTCCATCTTGATTTCGAAATTTAAACATATAATTATCTCGAAACTTTATCGAGTTACAAGATTGAAACTTGTACCAATTACGTTGTAAACTCATTCTAATTCAGTATTAATAATTTATATTTTAATCCTCTATATTGATTTCGAAATTTAAACATATAATTATCTCGAAACTTTATCGAGCTACAAGATTGAAACTTGTACCAATTACGTTGTAAACTCATTCTAATTCAGTATTAATAATTTATATTTTAATCCTCTATATTGATTTTGAAATTTAAACATATAATTATCTCGAAACTTTATCGAGCTACAAGATTGAAACTTGTACCAATTACGTTGTAAACTCATTGTAATTCAGTATTAATAATTTATATTTTATTCCTCCATATTGATATCGAAATTTAAACATATAATTATCTCGAAACTTTATCGAGCTACAAGATTGAAACTTGTACCAATTACGTTGTAAACTCATTCTAATTCAGTATTAATAATTTATATTTTAATCCTCTATATTGATTTTGAAATTTAAACATATAATTATCTCGAAACTTTATCGAGCTACAAGATTGAAACTTGTACCAATTACGTTGTAAACTCATTGTAATTCAGTATTAATAATTTATATTTTATTCCTCCTTCTCTAACATATAATTATCTCGAAACTTTATCGAGCTACAAGATTGAAACTTGTACCAATTACGTTGTAAACTCATTCTAATTCAGTATTAATAATTTGTATTTTAATCCTCTATATTGATTTTGAAATTTAAACATATAATTATCTCGAAACTTTATCGAGCTACAAGATTGAAACTTGTACCAATTACGTTGCAAACTCATTGTAATTCAGTATTAATAATTGATATTTTATTCCTCCATATTGATTTCGAAATTTAAACATATAATTATCTCGAAACTTTATCGAGCTACAAGATTGAAACTTGTACCAATTACGTTGTAAACTCATTGTAATTCAGTATTAATAATTTATATTTTATTCCTCCATATTGATTTCGAAATTTAAACATATAATTATCTCGAAACTTTATCGAGCTACAAGATTGAAACTTGTACGAATCACGTTGTAAACTCATTGTAATTCAGTATTAATAATTTATATTTTAATCCTCTATATTGATTTTGAAATTTAAACATATAATTATCTCGAAACTTTATCGAGCTACAAGATTGAAACTTGTACGAATTACGTTGTAAACTCATTGTAATTCAGTATTAATAATTTATATTTTATTCCTCCATATTGATTTCGAAATTTAAACATATAATTATCTCGAAACTTTATCGAGCTACAAGATTGAAACTTGTACCAATTACGTTGCAAACTCATTGTAATTCAGTATTAATAATTGATATTTTATTCCTCCATATTGATTTCGAAATTTAAACATATAATTATCTCGAAACTTTATCGAGCTACAAGATTGAAACTTGTACCAATTACGTTGTAAACTCATTGTAATTCAGTATTAATAATTTATATTTTATTCCTCCATATTGATTTCGAAATTTAAACATATAATTATCTCGAAACTTTATCGAGCTACAAGATTGAAACTTGTACGAATCACGTTGTAAACTCATTGTAATTCAGTATTAATAATTTATATTTTAATCCTCTATATTGATTTTGAAATTTAAACATATAATTATCTCGAAACTTTATCGAGCTACAAGATTGAAACTTGTACCAATTACGTTGTAAACTCATTGTAATTCAGTATTAATAATTTATATTTTATTCCTCCATATTGATTTCGAAATTTAAACATATAATTATCTCGAAACTTTATCGAGCTACAAGATTGAAACTTGTACGAATCACGTTGTAAACTCATTGTAATTCAGTATTAATAATTTATATTTTAATCCTCTATATTGATTTTGAAATTTAAACATATAATTATCTCGAAACTTTATCGAGCTACAAGATTGAAACTTGTACGAATTACGTTGTAAACTCATTGTAATTCAGTATTAATAATTTATATTTTATTCCTCCATATTGATTTCGAAATTTAAACATATAATTATCTCGAAACTTTATCGAGCTACAAGATTGAAACTTGCACCAATTACGTTGTAAACTCATTCTAATTCAGTATTAATAATTTATATTTTATTCCTCCATGTTGATTTCGAAATTTAAACATATAATTATCTCGAAACTTTATCGAGCTACAAGATTGAAACTTGTACCAATTACGTTGTAAACTCATTTTTATTCAGTATTAATAATTTATATTTTATTCCTCCATATTGATTTCGAAATTTAAACATATAATTATCTCGAAACTTTATCGAGCTACAAGATTGAAACTTGTACGAATTACGTTGTAAACTCATTCTAATTCAGTATTAATAATTTATATTTTAATCCTCTATATTGATGTCGAAATTTAAACATATAATTATCTCGAAACTTTATCGAGCTACAAGATTGAAACTTGTACCAATTACGTTGTAAACTCATTCTAATTCAGTATTAATAATTTATATTTTATTCCTCCATATTAATTTCGAAATTTAAACATATAATTATCTCGAAACTTTATCGAGCTACAAGATTGAAACTTGTACCAATTACGTTGTAAACTCATTGTAATTCAGTATTAATAATTTATATTTTAATCCTCTATATTGATTTTGAAATTTAAAAATATAATTATCTCGAAACTTTATCGAGCTACAAGATTGAAACTTGTACCAATTACGTTGTAAACTCATTGTAATTCAGTATTAATAATTTATATTTTATTCCTCCATATTGATATCGAAATTTAAACATATAATTATCTCGAAACTTTATCGAGCTACAAGATTGAAACTTGTACCAATTACGTTGTAAACTCATTCTAATTCAGTATTAATAATTTATATTTTAATCCTCTATATTGATTTTGAAATTTAAACATATAATTATCTCGAAACTTTATCGAGCTACAAGATTGAAACTTGTACCAATTACGTTGTAAACTCATTGTAATTCAGTATTAATAATTTATATTTTATTCCTCCTTCTCTAACATATAATTATCTCGAAACTTTATCGAGCTACAAGATTGAAACTTGTACCAATTACGTTGTAAACTCATTCTAATTCAGTATTAATAATTTGTATTTTAATCCTCTATATTGATTTTGAAATTTAAACATATAATTATCTCGAAACTTTATCGAGCTACAAGATTGAAACTTGTACCAATTACGTTGTAAACTCATTCTAATTCAGTATTAATAATTTGTATTTTAATCCTCTATATTGATTTTGAAATTTAAACATATAATTATCTCGAAACTTTATCGAGCTACAAGATTGAAACTTGTACGAATTACGTTGTAAACTCATTGTAATTCAGTATTAATAATTTATATTTTATTCCTCCATATTGATTTCGAAATTTAAACATATAATTATCTCGAAACTTTATCGAGCTACAAGATTGAAACTTGTACCAATTACGTAGTAAACTCATTCTAATTCAGTATTAATAATTTATATTTTAATCCTCTATATTGATTTTGAAATTTAAACATATAATTATCTCGAAACTTTATCGAGCTACAAGATTGAAACTTGTAGCAATTACGTTGTAAACTCATTGTAATTCAGTATTAATAATTTATATTTTATTCCTCCATATTGATTTCGAAATTTAAACATATAATTATCTCGAAACTTTATCGAGCTACAAGATTGAAACTTGTACGAATTACGTTGTAAACTCATTGTAATTCAGTATTAATAATTTATATTTTATTCCTCCATATTGATTTCGAAATTTAAACATATAATTATCTCGAAACTTTATCGAGCTACAAGATTGAAACTTGTACCAATTACGTTGTAAACTCATTGTAATTCAGTATTAATAATTTATATTTTATTCCTCCATATTGATTTCGAAATTTAAACATATAATTATCTCGAAACTTTATCGAGCTACAAGATTGAAACTTGTACGAATCACGTTGTAAACTCATTGTAATTCAGTATTAATAATTTATATTTTAATCCTCTATATTGATTTTGAAATTTAAACATATAATTATCTCGAAACTTTATCGAGCTACAAGATTGAAACTTGTACGAATTACGTTGTAAACTCATTGTAATTCAGTATTAATAATTTATATTTTATTCCTCCATATTGATTTCGAAATTTAAACATATAATTATCTCGAAACTTTATCGAGCTACAAGATTGAAACTTGTACCAATTACGTTGTAAACTCATTGTAATTCAGTATTAATAATTTATATTTTATTCCTCCATATTGATTTCGAAATTTAAACATATAATTATCTCGAAACTTTATCGAGCTACAAGATTGAAACTTGCACCAATTACGTTGTAAACTCATTCTAATTCAGTATTAATAATTTATATTTTATTCCTCCATGTTGATTTCGAAATTTAAACATATAATTATCTCGAAACTTTATCGAGCTACAAGATTGAAACTTGTACCAATTACGTTGTAAACTCATTTTTATTCAGTATTAATAATTTATATTTTATTCCTCCATATTGATTTCGAAATTTAAACATATAATTATCTCGAAACTTTATCGAGCTACAAGATTGAAACTTGTACGAATTACGTTGTAAACTCATTCTAATTCAGTATTAATAATTTATATTTTAATCCTCTATATTGATGTCGAAATTTAAACATATAATTATCTCGAAACTTTATCGAGCTACAAGATTGAAACTTGTACCAATTACGTTGTAAACTCATTCTAATTCAGTATTAATAATTTATATTTTATTCCTCCATATTAATTTCGAAATTTAAACATATAATTATCTCGAAACTTTATCGAGCTACAAGATTGAAACTTGTACCAATTACGTTGTAAACTCATTGTAATTCAGTATTAATAATTTATATTTTAATCCTCTATATTGATTTTGAAATTTAAACATATAATTATCTCGAAACTTTATCGAGCTACAAGATTGAAACTTGTACGAATTACGTTGTAAACTCATTGTAATTCAGTGTTAATAATTTATATTTTATTCCTCCATATTGATTTCGAAATTTAAACATATAATTATCTCGAAACTTTATCGAGCTACAAGATTGAAACTTGTACGAATTACGTTGTAAACTCATTGTAATTCAGTATTAATAATTTATATTTTATTCCTCTATATTAATTTCGAAATTTAAACATATAATTATCTCGAAACTTTATCGAGCTACAAGATTGAAACTTGTACCAATTACGTTGTAAACTCATTGTAATTCAGTATTAATAATTTATATTTAATTCCTCCATATTGATTTCGAAATTTAAACATATAATTATCTCAAAACTTTATCGAGCTACAAGATTGAAACTTGTACGAATTACGTTCTAAACTCATTGTAATTCAGTATTAATAATTTATATTTTATTCCTCCATATTGATTTCGAAATTTAAACATATAATTATCTCGAAATTTTATCGAGCTACAAGATTGAAACTTGTACCAATTACGTAGTAAACTCATTCTAATTCAGTATTAATAATTTATATTTTAATCCTCTATATTGATTTTGAAATTTAAACATATAATTATCTCGAAACTTTATCGAGCTACAAGATTGAAACTTGTACCAATTACGTTGTAAACTCATTGTAATTCAGTATTAATAATTTATATTTTATTCCTCCATATTAATTTCGAAAAAATATTTAAACATATAATTATCTCGAAACTTTATCGAGCTACAAGATTGAAACTTGTACGAATCACGTTGTAAACTCATTGTAATTCAGTATTAATAATTTATATTTTAATCCTCTATATTGATTTTGAAATTTAAACATATAATTATCTCGAAACTTTATCGAGCTACAAGATTGAAACTTGTACCAATTACGTTGTAAACTCATTGTAATTCAGTATTAATAATTTATATTTTATTCCTCCATATTGATTTCGAAATTTAAACATATAATTATCTCGAAACTTTATCGAGCTACAAGATTGAAACTTGTACGAATCACGTTGTAAACTCATTCTAATTCAGTATTAATAATTTATATTTTAATCCTCTATATTGATTTCGAAATTTAAACATATAATTCTCTAGAAACTTTATCGAGCTACAAGATTGAAACTTGTACCAATTACGTTGTAAACTCATTGTAATTCAGTATTAATAATTTATATTTTATTCCTCCATATTAATTTCGAAAAAATATTTAAACATATAATTATCTCGAAACTTTATCGAGCTACAAGATTGAAACTTGTACCAATTACGTTGTAAACTCATTCTAATTCAGTATTAATAATTTATATTTTAATCCTCTATATTGATTTCGAAATTTAAACATATAATTATCTCGAAACTTTATCGAGCTACAAGATTGAAACTTGTACCAATTACGTTGTAAACTCATTCTAATTCAGTATTAATAATTTATATTTTATTCCTCCATGTTGATTTCGAAATTTAAACACATAATTATCTCGAAACTTTATCGAGCTACAAGATTGAAACTTGTACCAATTACGTTGTAAACTCATTCTAATTCAGTATTAATAATTTATATTTTATTCCTCCATGTTGATTTCGAAATTTAAACATATAATTATCTCGAAACTTTATCGAGCTACAAGATTGAAACTTGACCAATTACGTTGTAAACTCATTCTAATTCAGTATTAATAATTTATATTTTATTCCTCCATATTGATTTCGAAATTTAAACATATAATTATCTCGAAACTTTATCGAGCTACAAGATTGAAACTTGTACGAATTACGTTGTAAACTCATTGTAATTCAGTATTAATAATTTATATTTTATTCCTCCATATTGATTTCGAAATTTAAACATATAATTATCTCGAAACTTTATCGAGCTACAAGATTGAAACTTGTACCAATTACGTAGTAAACTCATTCTAATTCAGTATTAATAATTTATATTTTAATCCTCTATATTGATTTTGAAATTTAAACATATAATTATCTCGAAACTTTATCGAGCTACAAGATTGAAACTTGTACCAATTACGTTGTAAACTCATTGTAATTCAGTATTAATAATTTATATTTTATTCCTCCATATTGATTTCGAAATTTAAACATATAATTATCTCGAAACTTTATCGAGCTACAAGATTGAAACTTGTACGAATTACGTTGTAAACTCGTTGTAATTCAGTGTTAATAATTTATATTTTATTCCTCCATATTGATTTCGAAATTTAAACATATGATTATCTCGAAACTTTATCGAGCTACAAGATTGAAACTTGTACCAATTACATTGTAAACTCATTCTAATTCAGTATTAATAATTTATATTTTAATCCTCTATATTGATTTCGAAATTTAAACATATAATTCTCTAGAAACTTTATCGAGCTACAAGATTGAAACTTGTACCAATTACGTTGTAAACTCATTCTAATTCAGTATTAATAATTTATATTTTAATCCTCTATATTGATTTCGAAATTTAAACATATAATTATCTCGAAACTTTATCGAGCTACAAGATTGAAACTTGTACCAATTACGTTGTAAACTCATTGTAATTCAGTATTAATAATTTATATTTTATTCCTCCATATTGATTTCGAAATTTAAACATATAATTATCTCGAAACTTTATCGAGCTACAAGATTGAAACTTGTACCAATTACGTTGTAAACTCATTCTAATTCAGTATTAATAATTTATATTTTATTCCTCCATATTGATTTCGAAATTTAAACATATAATTATCTCGAAACTTTATCGAGCTACAAGATTGAAACTTGTACGAATTACGTTGTAAACTCATTGTAATTCAGTATTAATAATTTATATTTTATTCCTCCATATTGATTTCGAAATTTAAACATATAATTATCTCGAAACTTTATCGAGCTACAAGATTGAAACTTGTACCAATTACGTAGTAAACTCATTCTAATTCAGTATTAATAATTTATATTTTAATCCTCTATATTGATTTTGAAATTTAAACATATAATTATCTCGAAACTTTATCGAGCTACAAGATTGAAACTTGTACCAATTACGTTGTAAACTCATTGTAATTCAGTATTAATAATTTATATTTTATTCCTCCATATTGATTTCGAAATTTAAACATATAATTATCTCGAAACTTTATCGAGCTACAAGATTGAAACTTGTACGAATTACGTTGTAAACTCATTGTAATTCAGTGTTAATAATTTATATTTTATTCCTCCATATTGATTTCGAAATTTAAACATATAATTATCTCGAAACTTTATCGAGCTACAAGATTGAAACTTGTACGAATTACGTTGTAAACTCATTGTAATTCAGTATTAATAATTTATATTTTATTCCTCCATATTGATTTCGAAATTTAAACATATAATTATCTCGAAACTTTATCGAGCTACAAGATTGAAACTTGTACGAATCACGTTGTAAACTCATTGTAATTCAGTATTAATAATTTATATTTTAATCCTCTATATTGATTTTGAAATTTAAACATATAATTATCTCGAAACTTTATCGAGCTACAAGATTGAAACTTGTACGAATTACGTTGTAAACTCATTGTAATTCAGTATTAATAATTTATATTTTATTCCTCCATATTGATTTCGAAATTTAAACATATAATTATCTCGAAACTTTATCGAGCTACAAGATTGAAACTTGTACCAATTACATTGTAAACTCATTCTAATTCAGTATTAATAATTTATATTTTAATCCTCTATATTGATTTCGAAATTTAAACATATAATTCTCTAGAAACTTTATCGAGCTACAAGATTGAAACTTGTACCAATTACGTTGTAAACTCATTGTAATTCAGTATTAATAATTTATATTTTATTCCTCCATATTAATTTCGAAATTTAAACATATAATTATCTCGAAACTTTATCGAGCTACAAGATTGAAACTTGTACCAATTACGTTGTAAACTCATTCTAATTCAGTATTAATAATTTATATTTTAATCCTCTATATTGATTTCGAAATTTAAACATATAATTATCTCGAAACTTTATCGAGCTACAAGATTGAAACTTGTACCAATTACGTTGTAAACTCATTCTAATTCAGTATTAATAATTTATATTTTATTCCTCCATGTTGATTTCGAAATTTAAACATATAATTATCTCGAAACTTTATCGAGCTACAAGATTGAAACTTGTACCAATTACGTTGTAAACTCATTCTAATTCAGTATTAATAATTTATATTTTATTCCTCCATGTTGATTTCGAAATTTAAACATATAATTATCTCGAAACTTTATCGAGCTACAAGATTGAAACTTGTACGAATTACGTTGTAAACTCATTGTAATTCAGTATTAATAATTTATATTTTATTCCTCCATATTGATTTCGAAATTTAAACATATAACTATCTCGAAACTTTATCGAGCTACAAGATTGAAACTTGTACGAATTACGTTGTAAACTCATTGTAATTCAGTATTAATAATTTATATTTTATTCCTCCATATTGATTTCGAAATTTAAACATATAATTATCTCGAAACTTTATCGAGCTACAAGATTGAAACTTGTACCAATTACGTTGTAAACTCATTCTAATTCAGTATTAATAATTTATATTTTAATCCTCTATATTGATGTCGAAATTTAAACATATAATTATCTCGAAACTTTATCGAGCTACAAGATTGAAACTTGTACCAATTACGTTGTAAACTCATTGTAATTCAGTATTAATAATTTATATTTTATTCCTCCATATTGATTTCGAAATTTAAACATATAATTATCTCGAAACTTTATCGAGCTACAAGATTGAAACTTGTACCAATTACGTTGTAAACTCATTGTAATTCAGTATTAATAATTTATATTTTATTCCTCCATATTGATTTCGAAATTTTAACATATAATTATCTCGAAACTTTATCGAGCTACAAGATTGAAACTTGTACCAATTACGTTGTAAACTCATTCTAATTCAGTATTAATAATTTATATTTTAATCCTCTATATTGATTTTGAAATTTAAAAATATAATTATCACGAAACTTTATCGAGCTACAAGATTGAAACTTGTACGAATTACGTTGTAAACTCATTGTAATTCAGTATTAATAATTTATATTTTAATCCTCTATATTGATTTTGAAATTTAAACATATAATTATCTCGAAACTTTATCGAGCTACAAGATTGAAACTTGTACCAATTACGTTGTAAACTCATTCAAATTCAGTATTAATAATTTATATTTTAATCCTCTGTATTGATGTCGAAATTTAAACATATAATTATCTCGAAACTTTATCGAGCTACAAGATTGAAACTTGTACCAATTACGTTGTAAACTCATTGTAATTCAGTATTAATAATTTATATTTTATTCCTCCATATTGATTTCGAAATTTAAACATATAATTATCTCGAAACTTTATCGAGCTACAAGATTGAAACTTGTACCAATTACGTTGTAAACTCATTGTAATTCAGTATTAATAATTTATATTTTATTCCTCCATATTGATTTCGAAATTTAAACATATAATTATCTCGAAACTTTATCGAGCTACAAGATTGAAACTTGTACCAATTACGTTGTAAACTCATTGTAATTCAGTATAAATAATTTATATTTTAATCCTCAATATTGATTTTGAAATTTAAACATATAATTATCTCGAAACTTTATCGAGCTACAAGATTGAAACTTGTACGAATTACGTTGTAAACTCATTGTAATTCAGTATTAATAATTTATATTTTATTCCTCCATATTGATTTCGAAATTTAAACATATAATTATCTCGAAACTTTATCGAGCTACAAGATTGAAACTTGTACCAATTACGTAGTAAACTCATTCTAATTCAGTATTAATAATTTATATTTTAATCCTCTATATTGATTTTGAAATTTAAACATATAATTATCTCGAAACTTTATCGAGCTACAAGATTGAAACTTGTACCAATTACGTTGTAAACTCATTGTAATTCAGTATTAATAATTTATATTTTATTCCTCCATATTGATTTCGAAATTTAAACATATAATTATCTCGAAACTTTATCGAGCTACAAGATTGAAACTTGTACGAATTACGTTGTAAACTCATTGTAATTCAGTGTTAATAATTTATATTTTATTCCTCCATATTGATTTCGAAATTTAAACATATAATTATCTCGAAACTTTATCGAGCTACAAGATTGAAACTTGTACGAATCACGTTGTAAACTCATTGTAATTCAGTATTAATAATTTATATTTTAATCCTCTATATTGATTTTGAAATTTAAACATATAATTATCTCGAAACTTTATCGAGCTACAAGATTGAAACTTGTACGAATTACGTTGTAAACTCATTGTAATTCAGTATTAATAATTTATATTTTATTCCTCCATATTGATTTCGAAATTTAAACATATAATTATCTCGAAACTTTATCGAGCTACAAGATTGAAACTTGTACCAATTACATTGTAAACTCATTCTAATTCAGTATTAATAATTTATATTTTAATCCTCTATATTGATTTCGAAATTTAAACATATAATTCTCTAGAAACTTTATCGAGCTACAAGATTGAAACTTGTACCAATTACGTTGTAAACTCATTGTAATTCAGTATTAATAATTTATATTTTATTCCTCCATATTAATTTCGAAATTTAAACATATAATTATCTCGAAACTTTATCGAGCTACAAGATTGAAACTTGTACCAATTACGTTGTAAACTCATTCTAATTCAGTATTAATAATTTATATTTTAATCCTCTATATTGATTTCGAAATTTAAACATATAATTATCTCGAAACTTTATCGAGCTACAAGATTGAAACTTGTACCAATTACGTTGTAAACTCATTCTAATTCAGTATTAATAATTTATATTTTATTCCTCCATGTTGATTTCGAAATTTAAACATATAATTATCTCGAAACTTTATCGAGCTACAAGATTGAAACTTGTACCAATTACGTTGTAAACTCATTCTAATTCAGTATTAATAATTTATATTTTATTCCTCCATGTTGATTTCGAAATTTAAACATATAATTATCTCGAAACTTTATCGAGCTACAAGATTGAAACTTGTACGAATTACGTTGTAAACTCATTGTAATTCAGTATTAATAATTTATATTTTATTCCTCCATATTGATTTCGAAATTTAAACATATAACTATCTCGAAACTTTATCGAGCTACAAGATTGAAACTTGTACGAATTACGTTGTAAACTCATTGTAATTCAGTATTAATAATTTATATTTTATTCCTCCATATTGATTTCGAAATTTAAACATATAATTATCTCGAAACTTTATCGAGCTACAAGATTGAAACTTGTACCAATTACGTTGTAAACTCATTCTAATTCAGTATTAATAATTTATATTTTAATCCTCTATATTGATGTCGAAATTTAAACATATAATTATCTCGAAACTTTATCGAGCTACAAGATTGAAACTTGTACCAATTACGTTGTAAACTCATTGTAATTCAGTATTAATAATTTATATTTTATTCCTCCATATTGATTTCGAAATTTAAACATATAATTATCTCGAAACTTTATCGAGCTACAAGATTGAAACTTGTACCAATTACGTTGTAAACTCATTGTAATTCAGTATTAATAATTTATATTTTATTCCTCCATATTGATTTCGAAATTTTAACATATAATTATCTCGAAACTTTATCGAGCTACAAGATTGAAACTTGTACCAATTACGTTGTAAACTCATTCTAATTCAGTATTAATAATTTATATTTTATTCCTCCATATTGATTTCGAAATTTAAACATATAATTATCTCGAAACTTTATCGAGCTACAAGATTGAAACTTGTACCAATTACGTTGTAAACTCATTCTAATTCAGTATTAATAATTTATATTTTAATCCTCTATATTGATGTCGAAATTTAAACATATAATTATCTCGAAACTTTATCGAGCTACAAGATTGAAACTTGTACCAATTACGTTGTAAACTCATTGTAATTCAGTATTAATAATTTATATTTTATTCCTCCATATTGATTTCGAAATTTAAACATATAATTATCTCGAAACTTTATCGAGCTACAAGATTGAAACTTGTACCAATTACGTTGTAAACTCATTCTAATTCAGTATTAATAATTTATATTTTAATCCTCTATATTGATGTCGAAATTTAAACATATAATTATCTCGAAACTTTATCGAGCTACAAGATTGAAACTTGTACCAATTACGTTGTAAACTCATTGTAATTCAGTATTAATAATTTATATTTTATTCCTCCATATTGATTTCGAAATTTAAATATATAATTATCTCGAAACTTTATCGAGCTACAAGATTGAAACTTGTACCAATTACGTTGTAAACTCATTGTAATTCAGTATTAATAATTTATATTTTATTCCTCCATATTGATTTCGAAATTTAAACATATAATTATCTCGAAACTTTATCGAGCTACAAGATTGAAACTTGTACCAATTACGTTGTAAACTCATTTTTATTCAGTATTAATAATTTATATTTTATTCCTCCATATTGATTTCGAAATTTTAACATATAATTATCTCGAAACTTTATCGAGCTACAAGATTGAAACTTGTACCAATTACGTTGTAAACTCATTCTAATTCAGTATTAATAATTTATATTTTAATCCTCTATATTGATTTTGAAATTTAAAAATATAATTATCACGAAACTTTATCGAGCTACAAGATTGAAACTTGTACGAATTACGTTGTAAACTCATTGTAATTCAGTATTAATAATTTATATTTTAATCCTCTATATTGATTTTGAAATTTAAACATATAATTATCTCGAAACTTTATCGAGCTACAAGATTGAAACTTGTACCAATTACGTTGTAAACTCATTCAAATTCAGTATTAATAATTTATATTTTAATCCTCTGTATTGATGTCGAAATTTAAACATATAATTATCTCGAAACTTTATCGAGCTACAAGATTGAAACTTGTACCAATTACGTTGTAAACTCATTGTAATTCAGTATTAATAATTTATATTTTATTCCTCCATATTGATTTCGAAATTTAAACATATAATTATCTCGAAACTTTATCGAGCTACAAGATTGAAACTTGTACCAATTACGTTGTAAACTCATTCTAATTCAGTATTAATAATTTATATTTTATTCCTCCATATTGATTTCGAAATTTAAACATATAATTATCTCGAAACTTTATCGAGCTACAAGATTGAAACTTGTACGAATTACGTTGTAAACTCATTGTAATTCAGTATTAATAATTTATATTTTATTCCTCCATATTGATTTCGAAATTTAAACATATAATTATCTCGAAACTTTATCGAGCTACAAGATTGAAACTTGTACGAATTACGTTGTAAACTCATTGTAATTCAGTATTAATAATTTATATTTTATTCCTCCATATTGATTTCGAAATTTAAACATATAATTATCTCGAAACTTTATCGAGCTACAAGATTGAAACTTGTACGAATTACGTTGTAAACTCATTGTAATTCAGTATTAATAATTTATATTTTATTCCTCCATATTGATTTCGAAATTTAAACATATAATTATCTCGAAACTTTATCGAGCTACAAGATTGAAACTTGTACGAATTACGTTGTAAACTCATTGTAATTCAGTATTAATAATTTATATTTTATTCCTCCATATTGATTTCGAAATTTAAACATATAATTATCTCGAAACTTTATCGAGCTACAAGATTGAAACTTGTACGAATTACGTTGTAAACTCATTGTAATTCAGTATTAATAATTTATATTTTATTCCTCCATATTGATTTCGAAATTTAAACATATAATTATCTCGAAACTTTATCGAGCTACAAGATTGAAACTTGTACCAATTACGTTGTAAACTCATTGTAATTCAGTATTAATAATTTATATTTTATTCCTCCATATTGATTTCGAAATTTAAACATATAATTATCTCGAAACTTTATCGAGCTACAAGATTGAAACTTGTACCAATTACGTTGTAAACTCATTCTAATTCAGTATTAATAATTTATATTTTAATCCTCTATATTGATTTTGAAATTTAAAAATATAATTATCTCGAAACTTTATCGAGCTACAAGATTGAAACTTGTACGAATTACGTTGTAAACTCATTGTAATTCAGTATTAATAATTTATATTTTAATCCTCTATATTGATTTTGAAATTTAAACATATAATTATCTCGAAACTTTATCGAGTTACAAGATTGAAACTTGTACCAATTACGTTGTAAACTCATTCTAATTCAGTATTAATAATTTATATTTTATTCCTCCATATTTATTTCGAAATTTAAACATATAATTATCTCGAAACTTTATCGAGCTACAAGATTGAAACTTGTACGAATTACGTTGTAAACTCATTGTAATTCAGTATTAATAATTTGTATTTTAATCCTCTATATTGATTTTGAAATTTAAACATATAATTATCTCGAAACTTTATCGAGCTACAAGATTGAAACTTGTACCAATTACGTTGTAAACTCATTCTAATTCAGTATTAATAATTTATATTTTATTCCTCCATATTGATTTCGAAATTTAAACATATAATTATCTCGAAACTTTATCGAGCTACAAGATTGAAACTTGTACGAATTACGTTGTAAACTCATTGTAATTCAGTATTAATAATTTATATTTTATTCCTCCATATTGATTTCGAAATTTATACATATAATTATCTCGAAACTTTATCGAGCTACAAGATTGAAACTTGTACCAATTATATAGTACTTACTTACTACTTACTTACTTACTAACTTACTATAGTTCAGTATAAACAATTTAAAATTCATTTTGCCGGTAAGTTTACTTTTTACCTTCAAGTTTCAACAATTTTTCTAAAATTTACACATATTTTTAATTACCTTCAAGGTTAATGAAGATACAAAATTGAATCTTATAAAAATTCATCTCTAAAGTTATATTAAATCAGTATACACGATTTAAATTTTATTCTGCTCGCAAGTTTTATTTTCACCTTTAAGTTTTAGGAATTATTAAGAGTAAATTTATTAAAGAGTATACCTAGATTTTGCAGCTTTTTGCTGTTCTCTAGTACTATTTTTGGAACGAAATCTTTATCGCCAGGTATGTGATGACAGTTTTGCTAATACAGTATTGCGAGTTGTTCCTATCGTACTCTGTCTTTTCTTTACTGTCTACTTTTTTTAAATATGTTTATTTATTACAAATAATATTAAGAAGTTAACCTCTATACGAAAGCATTTTTTGTGTAATTTGAGTTCAAACAGCATCGCAAGTTTAAGTAGATACTCTTCTTTCCGTTGGACATACATAGTCACACGAACAATTTAATTTTGCTCGTCAAATTGAATTTTTGACATCAAAAAAAAAATTAATTATAAGTAAATTAGTGATATTTTTTTAAATTTTTTTATCAATTAGTTCAAAGTTCTTCTTACTGTTGAAGACCTCTTTAAAGTCCTAAAAAATTTTTTTAAAGATTTCTTGCATTTCAGTGATATTCTGACAACTGAGATTTTCTTGCTGCAATGATGATTTTATTCCACTAACATTGTAAATAACCATTACATTATTCTTTAGGCATTGATAATGTAATTTTAGAGAACGAAAGTCGCATTTTGCAAATTTTTCATCACCAAGAATATCATTAAAACAGTGTCACAGCATTTATTATTCATTTTAAAAGTAAACGACACAGTAATTTTAGATAATGATAAACTGCGTCTTAGAAAAAAGAATTTTTATCTTTACTTTGTACTCAATGTTATAGGATGCCGCTTTATTTAAATATTGTAAGATCTTAGTGGAAAACAAAAAATTGCGTGCAAGTGTCAACTGATTGGTGGTAAAATGAAACCAAAGTTGATTTGTAAAGATTATTATATGAGCTGTTTAGGGTAGCTGCAAACAAAGAAGATTCTAAGATATACTTCATCTCTGTTTCATGCTCCTCCGTGTAATTTGTATATAAAAGATTAGAATTCTTGTTAAACAAAATAAGTAAATAAATTGTATTCCTACAAGGAAATCCCAGTTACAGGAATAACTAAATTTAAACTGACACATGGTCAACTACTCAAGTAAGTTACATATCTTGTTACAACTATCATAAAAGATGTCGCAACCGCTAGAAACTCAATTGAAAATATTACAAATCATAGTCCCGCAGAAGCACGTTAGACCTTGAGTATGCACATTAAAAAGTGCTTGTTGTCTAGAATGGCGACTGCGGAAAACCAAAAAATTAATTGTTGAAAGCAATTCCGGGCAGTCAAGCATATTAATTATAATGTTACATAAAAAAAACGAATAGCAAAAATTTTGCGACGTACACTAAATGGACTAAAACTAGACTTTGACAAAAGTTGTGCATGGTCAAAACCCCGCGGTGGATATGTGCCCTCTTTTACATAAACTAAAAACTTGAGCAAATGGCGTTGAACAGATTCAAGACTTTGACAATCGTAAATAGGATTCCAAATAAGGGTGCTACATTCGAGCTTGGAACTGACAAAATAAAAAACAATAATTTTAAAGTTTGAATGTTTTTACATTCCTTACTATTTAACTAAAGCCGAACATTTTAAATCCTTCAGCTACTATCTCCGTGATGTGATTTCTAAAAGTAAAATTTGAATCAAAGAGAATGCCTAGATCTTTTAACAAATAGCAACGCCTTAAAATACTACTTTTTACACTCTTTTACACTACTTTTCACGTGTATGACATCACTTTGCATTTGTTGATATTGAGAAAAAGACGATTTTGCAAAACACCAAGCTATCATAGAATCAGTAGATTCTTGGAGACAAAAGCATTTTGAATAAGTTGAAATTTCGGAGTATAATTTAAAGTCGTCTGTGAATAACAGTTTCTCGCTTTTAGGGCATCTGGCAGATCGTTAATAAAAAATAAAAACAAACGAGGGCCCAAGTTTTATCCCTGGGGTACACCAGAAGTGAGATGAAACAATTATGTTTTGAAATTTTGATAACAGAGAACAAATTCTCTGTTCAATATGTAAGATTCAAAAAGTTTGAACAGTGCTTTAAAGAATCTTAGAAAACTGTGCTTTTGCAGCAAAATATAGTGATCTATTTGATCAAACGCTTTCTGAAGGCCAGTGTAAATGACATCCACTTGACTACTGTTATCTAAAATTTTGATTGTAAATTGGGAGAAACCTGTTAAATTAGTATGTAACAGTCAACTTTTTCTGTATAAATCCATGTTGCGCAGTTGAGATCAGATGTTCCGTAGAAGAATAAATTTTGTTGTGTATTATAGTTTCGAAAACTTTAGAAAAATTTCATAATGGGCAGTGATATTCCCCTATAATTTGTTACGTCATTTTGTTTACCTTTTTTAAATTTTGGACAGGTGCACGCTTTTTTCCACAGTGTAGGAAAATCTGAAGATTTCAAAATTAGATTAAATAAAAGCGGTTCGACAAAAAAGTCTTTGATGATAAAATATATAGTAAAAATGTTTTTGAGGTGTTTTAATTCAAAGAGAATATCGTCAGGAGCGATGTTAAAAATGGAGATAGAAGTATTCGAGTTGGATTTACTTGACAAATTAGTGAGATGAGCATATTGAGAGGAAATGAGGGCGCATCAAGTTCCCTTTCGTTGTAAGTCATAACGCCTGGTATACGAGAAGAGCCTTTTTTACTTTAAGTAAAATTACAAAAAAAATCTCGAGTCTGATTTAATTGAGTTTTCTGATTTAAGTAAGAAGTTTTTATAGGCAACGTCAATAAGCTTTTTACATTATGTTCCATGATTTTTAAATATAATATACTTAGTGATGAATTGTATATTTCTTATATTTTTTGAAAGCTAATGCTTTAAACCGTGAATTCAAAACGGATAAGTTCACAGTTATACTGAAATAAGGTACGTTATGCTCAAAAACCTTAAAAATTCTTCAATAAATAAACCAAAAGCAGTGTTCAAAACCTAAGACAATAAAATACAATATCTATTTATGTATTACTTAAGTGTACTTTAAGTAACATTTTGAACAAATGCTTTTATTACTTAACTATTAAAAAAATATATTTGTTTTATTACCAATCGCTTAATCTGCGAATCACTTTCGCGCAACATATACATTTTTGACGATATCTGTTTTTGGGGTTAAATTCCTAAATAAAGAAGGTTGAGTTGCATTTTGACAAAATTATTAGCGTTTTTTATATAAAAAACAATTCAAAATTACTTAGATAGCAATTGCAGTTGTTCCAAACAAATATTTTAGTTTATTACTGAACCTGTAGCTTTATCGTAAAAAAAATAAATTTTGAACACAATGCCAGGTTATCAGGTATTATTTTATAAACGAAGCTTAGAGACTAGAGTAGATTATTTGAGAAAAACAATTTTTTAGGAGGCAATGCTACGAAAAATTCCAGAGAATGTGTCAAGTAAATATTCAGAAAAAATACTAGAAATTCTACGTAGAGAAGTCATTATACATCTGGGTAAATTCGAAAAGTAGCACGGTTATGTAAAAAATGCAGAAACAACAAACCATTTAGTTGGCAAGCAATTGAAGAGTGACCAGTTTATCAAAGCGGCATTATTTAATCGGCAATCGTAGTTATTACTGTGTGAATATCGAGATATTTAATTATCAAGTTATTGTGTATTCGTGTATATAGTAGTTATATAGTAGAAGCAAATTATTAGTTATTAATATAACTCTTTAAATCAAATGAACTCCGATTTAAACAATCGTTGCACTATAATAATGTATCACAATGTGTTCTCAAATTATTTATAGTTGTTTTAATTGAAATCTTTACTGAGAAAATTGGGGTAGACCCTTTTTAATAAGCGAACCATGTCGTAGTTAAAGTCGGTTTTCAAGTTAACTTAACATTTTCTATTCGTCAAATTTTTAAATAAAGCATATCCCAAAACTTTAGTCTGAAACTAAGATTTAATAGATTGTTAACAAAAGAATTACATTTAAAATAAATTTCTTTCTATAATCAAATTTGTGTTAAACTTCTGTATTTGTATTTAATTTCATCAAAATCTATAAACTTAGTAAAAAAATAAATAAATCATTTTAAACATCTGACTTTTTCTAACTCTAAAAGGATGTAAAGCTTACAAACGACAACTTGTACACCGATGACTAGGAGCCATTGCGTGTGATCTGTTGTGACAACTTCTAGCAGTGACATAACAAAAAGTCTTATCAAAAAATAAAAGTGTTGTTTTATAAGACAGAAAAGTCGTACTTTTGCAGTCGTCGTAAAAAAAAATAGTATTTTTCTTTATAAAACATAGAAATCATACTTTTTGTCGAATTTGTATCAGTTGTAATGTGACAAAAGAACGCAGTAAGTCTGACATAAAACTGATACAAATGAGGCACAAACAGTTACTTTACTGCCATATAAAGAAAGGTTTTTTTTTCAAACGTACTATTTATGACAAAACGTTATTTCTATTGTTACTGGCATAATATAATGTTTTGTGACAGAAAATGAGCTTTCAGTGGTAATTTAACTACGCTGAGAAGTATGTATTACGTAACTTGTTATATAATATGTACGATCACATAACGATAAAAATTGACGTAAAAACTTACATTTCGTAACGACAGAAAAAAAACAGTCTCCTTGCTGCCTACTGTTAAATCTATTTATGTGGCAAGTTTTATTTAGGGTTATAAAATGTAGTGAATTATATTGTAATTCGTTCGGTTAAGGAAATGCCCTGATTGAAGCTCCACTCAAATATAATGATATAATGTTTAATTTTACCTCTAGATTTATGTACAATAAATTTCCAAAGATTTTTGTATCATCGACATATAAAAAACATGAAATGCCAAACGAAAACAACTGTAAAGAATAAAAGAAAATGAGCCTTAAAGTAGCTCGCTTATTACAATTTTGTATTCTGAAAACTCTTTATTAACTTTCACCACAAAAGTTATTATTATTATTATAATTACACGATCGAGCAGAGGACGAATCCTGTGATGCCCGCGTGACATGATGGAGAGAGCTCATTGTAGCATTTAAAGGGAGTCTCTAAAGTGATTGTCTAAGTTGTTTTTAAAACTGTTTAGTGATATACTGTTAACTAGGTTACTTGGTAAGGCATTCCAATCATTAAACACTCGATTGGTTAGGAAAAATTGCCGTATTTTAGATAAATACTTTTCTTTTGCCAGTTTGTACTGATAGCCTCTTGTGTGATGGTGCGAAAGCTAACGAGGGAAGTTTCAATATTCGCAGACGTTCTTCATACGTAGGACGAGGGCGTCCAAATGGTAGATGGGTCATGCGACGCTGGACTTTCTCTAACAGATCTGTGTCTTTTGCTAAGACGGGGCACCAGACAGAATTAGCATATTTTAGAATAGGTCTAATATATGACTTAAAAAGAGCGCTGGTAATTTTGTAGTCAGCTAGAGGAAATGCTTTAGTAAAGAGATAGCACATTACGTTAGCTTTTTTTACTACTTTTGCAACCTGATCTGACCAAGTAAGATCCAAAGTTATGGACACCCCTAAGTCATTATGGGAAGTTACATTATCTAACTGAACACCATCAATAAAATAGTTTGTCAGAAGATTATTTCGACCAAGATGCAGCACTACACATTTCTGAATGTTAAGAGGCATGGGCCACTTTTTACTCCATTTACTGACAGATTGAACATCTTTTGCCAATACTAGGTGCTTTTTAAATGTTGTAAATCTTACTATCATTAACAAAGAAAGAGCTGTCAGATACAATTACATTTCTAAGATGAGAGATTTAGATGACAAAAAGAAGAGGACCCAAAACAGATCTTTGCGGGACTCCACTAAGGACTGGTTTAAAGTTGCTAAGAGAGTTGCCAACTTTAACACAAAAATAGCGTCCAGACAGAAACGCAAAAATCCGGTTTAGCAACTGACCAACTAGACCATAGGAACGAAGTTTAAAAAGTAAATACTCTTTTGGAACACGATCAAATGCTTTAGCATAATCAAAATAAGCAACATCTACTGCGTTGATTGTATCCAATTGTTTGGTCCAATCGTTGAGACAGCACAATAAATTAGTGGTGATAAACCTGCCCTTAATAAACCCATGTTGTTCAATAGTAATAATGTTTTGCTTTAGTAGAAAACATTTGATTGCGTCAGCTATTATACTCTCCATGATTTTTACCACTATGGAGGTTAAACTTATGGGTCGATAATTAGATAGATCAAATTTATCGCCTTTCTTATAAATGGGTTTTACTATTGCTAGCCGCCAGTCTGAAGGAAGAACGCCTGTCTCAAACAATTTTTTCATTAAAATTGTCAGTGGTTCTGACAACATCTCCGCAGATTTTTTTAAAATGGTGTCTGAGACTTGATCCGGACCGGGAAAAGTTAGGTCTTTTAACTTGGAAATTTTGTCTTGCACAAGCCCTTTGGTGAAATAAACAAAATTTAGCATGTCTGACTAATTGGAAATTGACAAACTGGGCGTCGGTGATAGGTGTGAGTCACTCAAATAAAGACGAATACTTTGAACCAAGTGTTCCTCAGATGTTATTACCAGGTCCAATACATATGGTTTTTGTTTTGGACGATATCTAGTTGGTTCGGTTACTAATTGGGATAGATGAGAATTAGTTAGCAACTCGATTAGTGTCTGGCTGGCAGGAAGAGTACAGGCGATAGGATGGGAACCCCACGTGATGTCTGACATGTTGAAGTCTCCAAAAACTAAAAATTTTGCGTATTTATTAGCTAAATTTGTTAAAGTTTTAAATAGCATAACGTCAGATTCGGGGGATACAGAAGGGGGTCTGTCAACGCAGCCTAGAAGTAATTTAAAAGATTTGTTTACTACTTCGACAAACAGACATTCGGTGTCTCCAAAAGTAAAAGTTTTATTTAGAATTTGACAACAGCAAGATATTTTTTTGCAATGTACATACAAACCCCTCCACCTCGCTTGTTGAGCTGATCGTTACGAAAAATGTTGTAACTATTCAGTGAAACTAATGAGTTCGGTAACAAGTCATTTAACCAAGTTTCAGTTAATAATACAATATCAGGTTTACAGGAGTCTACAAAAGCCGCAAACTGATCAAATTTTGCGACTAATGAGGCAATATTAGTACAAGCGATCGATGGAGTAAAAAAATTAAAAAAAGTATTTTGGGAAGCCATGATGAAAAATTAGGTTAACCTTAGGACTAGACTAGAGTTTTAATTGTACTGACAGAGGGCAACTGTCAGTACTGAAGATTATGTAACCATTTAATAAAACTAAGAAATCCGGTACAGCAGAAGATAGCCAGGTTTCTGCCAGTGCTATAAAACAAGGCTGTTCCAAGCTTGTAGAAGCGACATGATCATTGTATTTAGCTAACAAGTAAACAACATTGGAGTAAACAATCGAACTGGAAATATGATGCGCCATTTCATAAGTTATAAAAAACAAAAACAAAAATGAAACAAAAATCTAAGTTAGTAACTAGTGGAGGAGGTCCACGACTGAATTATCATCGTCTCTGTCGGTATTAACACCAGCTACAGTATTTTCTAATTCATCCCTCTTACAATCCCAGGCTTTCTTAATTTTGCTTTGGATTTTTCTACACTTATTTTTTTCTTTGAGTGATTGATTGATTAAAAAAAATACATTTCAGCACAGGATCTAATATAAACAATTAATTTTCTCATGCGCCATATTGTATTTTGTTGTCTTTTGTTTTTTTTTGTAACGCACATATTATTTATTATTATTATTAAATTAAGTTGGCTAACAAAGGAGGCCAATAACAAGCCAACTAAAAAAGCAAAAAGATTGATTCAGCATATTCAGGAGCTAAATATTACTCCCTTCTTAAAGAGATGCTGACCAATACAAATTATTTAAATCGGGACTATTTAATGTTTCCGATTAATCAAAGATAATCGATTTAAAAGTTCATAAATTAACATTAAATAAAACACTTTAGCCATTAAATAAATTACTTGTAGTCATAACTAACCTTTCAGGAATTAATACGTGTTGTGTGCCAGAAGCAATTTTCTTAAAAATTTTTCATTAGTTCGTCTATTACAGCCTATTACATCAGCTCACAGCAAATCGACAGTTTTAGGGGTGAATGTTGAATTTCAATTGGGCGACAAAGGTCACTCCCAGATATTTAGTGTTTTTAGTCCAGGAGATAATTTTATTGTCAATTTTGAGATTTCAATCCGAAGAGTAATTTTTTTCAAGTCTTTTGTGCGAAATTATAAGAGCTGCACTTTTATCTGCTTTCATTTTAATCTTCCAGTTCTTGGTCCAATTGTCGATGATGTCAAGTTGGTATTGTAAGTCTTTTTGTATTTTTGTCAAGAATCTTGATTAGGATAGAATTGCCGTGTTGTCGGCAAACATTGCTAACTTAATTATTGAAGTCTTAGGGATGTCTGAGATGTAGAGAAGAAGACCAAAGACGGATCCCTGTGGTACTCCTGCTCTGATTTCTTGGTTTTTGGAAGTCGTTGTATTAATTTTGACATAAAATAAACGGTGTTTTAGATAGGATTTAATTAGTTTTATGTATGCCAGAAGGATAGGTATTGTGTTTAAACATTTTGTAATATATTCCTTCATGCCAGACCTTGTCGAAAGCCTTTGCGCAATCGAAAAAGACAGCTCTAGTTTTATTTGATATATTGAGACCATTAATAATAAATTCTGTGACTCAGTCTGATGCGTAGTGGAATAGCCTTTCCGAAAACAGAATTGTTCCGAAAAGATAATTGTGAGTTTTTCGGTTAATTCTGTGAGCCTTGCTGCAATTTTTTTTGTGATTTTGCCGAGAGCCGGAAGAAAGCTAATCGGCCTGTGATTTTCAGGGTTTTTTCTGATTTTGTTGGCTTTAGCCAGCAGTAGAGCTGGGAAGGCACTGTTTTTTGTTCGCTGCAATTAGTTTTGTGGGTTGGGTACAAGGTTTTTTAATATAACATTTAGATTTTATTTTTGCTTCAAGGACTTTGATGATCTCTTGTGAGAGTTGAGATGGGAATTTCTTTGCTGGCTTGGTAAACGTGCATTTCTCAACTGTTTGTCTGATGTTATTCTCGAATTTGTATATTGTGGTTTCAATGTCTTGTTTTGTAGTAATATTACTGTCGATTGGTAGTAATGTTTCCTTGAATTGAGTCCAATTGGAAGATATGAATTTTTTGGGAGTTATAGTGTAGTCGCAGTTTGATAGATTATGGTCTGAATCAAGTACATCAATGGTTTCGCATTCTAATTGCGAAATCGATGATGTCCGGTTCGCCATAAGTTAGATGTATGGTCGGTTCTGTAAGTGCTATGACTTGAAGATTTCTATTTTCAATATATTTGAGGAGAATTTTCCCTCCTTTATTGCAGACAGACTTACTAGTTTGTAATTGGCCGGATCTAGCTTGTCTCCAGATTTATACAGAGGCATAATTATCGCCTGAAGACACTTATTTGGAAAAACATCTGTCTTAAAAGACGATATCATTATTTTAGATAGTGGTAATAATAACGGTGTATCGTATTTTTTATGAAGTTCTGTTGTGAAATGATCCGAGCCAAGTGCGGTATCAATAGATAAACGACTAATAATCTTTTCACAATGTATGAAAAAAAATAATTCTTAAAAGATCAGCATGACTACCAAGTGACGTAAAAAAGATAAATTTATGTAGATTGTACTATGATAAAATTTTGATAAGGTTTCAGCAAGAATGCCACGTATGTGACTTTGTGTGTGTACTGGTGTCAACAATTTGCTGACGATGTATTAACCATCTGCTGAAGATGCTTTTAAGTATATGAGCATAAAAAACTTTATTTACTTTATTTATTTAATAAAGAATTTTCATAATTACTATATGTTTTTTTAACTCATATTTTTTTTTGTACCCATTCTAATGCAAATAATGACACCCTAAATTTAATTTCCTATAGTAAAAGCATTACGTTACTATAAAAACAATAATAAAATGACATGTATTTGCACCAGTGGTTCTTGTTAAAAAAAACATATAGACTTTGCAAAGTTTAATTAATTTTTAAAATTGTACCAGAAAATACGGCGGGCGATAAAGTTGTTTTCAGTTGGATACTTTTCGAATTTTTTTCGAGAATCTACTTGTATGTTGTAATTTATCAACAAAATCTTTGGAAATTCACGATCTCCTTACATTAATTTTGTGTGCAACTTTGCTATAGTGTAGTTTTGTATACGAGTGTAGCCTGCCGAGGAGCATAACCCACTGAACTCCGCCTAGACTGTAAAACTTTATCTGTTTTATATGTAATACAATTTCTCTAAAGTTTGAAAAAAAAACTTTGCTGGCAACAAAAAGTTTTGATTTCCAAAACATACTTACTTATTTACATTTATACGTACTTTTGGTAATGTAATAATGTGATATAAGTTTTCTTAAATTTGTTACAAATTTATTGCAAGTATTATGATGCATTTTTATTAATTTTATTAATTTGATATATTGCAGTTTTACGATAACTTATTTTGCAGCATAAAGATAGGTAAGTAGGCGAGTGACTTATACGAACATAGCTACTTCTAAAAGTAGACTCATCCACGACCAAATTTAGTCGGTTTGACATTGATCTCTATCCACTCATCGGTGTAGAACTTGCGTTTTGTACACGTTAATTTAGTACTAATTATTTACAAATGCTAAACATGCTCTAGCAGTAAAATTGAGAACTTGAAAGAAACACACTTGACCCATTATATGAGATTATGAGAAATGTCATAGCTCTTAATTAAACAAATAAACTATTGAAACAAATATGTAAGGACTGTGTTCGCCCAAAAAGATTTTCTTGGACGGACACAGCCCACCTAATCAATTATAAAAAAGTGATATATAAACAAAAATGTAATTAACATTAACAATATCAATAAACCTGAGGATGAGGGCGGCCGCCCTCGAAACGTCGTAAACATTCGTCATTCTTATCTTTCAAAAAAAATTTTTCCCTAACTCTAAGAAACTTTACTATCATACTTAAAATATTGCTTGCCCTTAAAATAATTTTAATGAGAACAGCTTATTTATGATACATTATTATTGGTCAGCTCCAGGTCAGGTTGAAGGTGGATTCTTGAGAGTAAAATGGGTAAGTGATTGTACACTCACATCCTAGACCAAAATAGACATCATTAACATAAGAATAAAGCATTTAAAAAAAAATTGCTTCAAATCTACCAATTGCAAATGAAAATATTTTTTGGCATAGCCGCGTAATAAACAGATTGTTTTTGGTCGTTTTGTGTTTTTGAGTAATTAATAAATTAATTGCTTGTTTGTACCCTCTTGTTTCTGGCGAGTTGTTTCTCCATTTTGGTGTAAATAGTTTGCGGATAACATTTTTTTTTAGATGTATTACTATATTTTACGTCTCTATCGCAGCTGGCTGCAATAAGGTTTCTAAGTGATTTGCTGTGTAAACAGTATTTATTTTCGCTGCTGTTTAATAATTTAATCAATTAATAATTTTACTATTTATTCTTTTCAGAAGCTTATTAACTTTAGTCCGTTTTTTGGCAACGTTTTAGTGTTTGTTGAGTATAATGTTTAATAGCAATTTAAAATTGCAAAATTCTGGTTGTAAAATTCCCGTTTTCTCTGCCGAGTTTGTTTGTAATGCTCCGGTTTGTCCGAGATGTAAAGCAGCGTCGGTCGATCCGTTGTTATAGATGTAAAACCCCGCCTCATTATCCCAGTCTCAGACTTCTATCGGAGAATCGGAGTAGCGATTTCGCGAATTACTAAAAGGTCGTTAGGTACATAAAAAATTTGTTTGGTAAATGTAACTCTTCTTTCAATATGACAGTTTAATAAAACCAAAAATTAACCATCAACCTACTTTAACAACAAAAAATGTAGGTAGTTGTGATTATTATCGCGCTTGGTTCATTAGTGATTTTATTAGTAAAATAAAAACAAAGAAAAAGTTCTTCTGCAAATACAAAACTACTGATGGTAGCATTATCTAAGTGTTTATTAAATTATTGCGAAAAGAAACAAAACGCGACTTTAACATTGCCGTCAAGATATATCTTAGAAAAACTCAAACTCCTTTATCCAGTAACCCCAAACAGTTTTGGTCATTTGTCAATAACAAGGAAAATCAGAGTTGGATTCCATCTACTAAGCGTAGTAGTGATGAGAATGTTAAATTACATGAAATTGTTAATGTTTTTGCTAAATTTTTTCAAAAATTTTATGTACCTGAAAGTATAACGAATATATACTTTACCCAACATGATAATCATTCAGCTATAAATATTCACTTAAATAGTGTTACGGCAGAAGATATGATAGCTGCAGCCAAAAGTTTAAAACCAAGTCTATCTCAAGTGTAGACGAAATACTTTCTTTTCTTTTGTAAAAGACTGTGTGCTCGTTCTAACGATGCCTCTAAAAGCAATATTTAATTTAATTTTGAAAACTTCTACGTTTTCTAGTATGTGGAAAATTAGGCGAGTGTGTCCAATTTTTCTAGTCTGGTGAAAAAACAATTGTATTACCTTTGTAAAAAAAAAATTGGAAAAAATTCTGAATAATTTCTGAAACTACATAAATTTATTTATAAAAATGTTCGTGGGTTAGTCTCAGATTTCCAGCATGGTTTTGTACCTAGTTGTTCCACAGTTACAAATTTCGCCTGTTTTACACCCTATGTTGCTAAAGCTTTATTAGACTCAAATGTGCAGGTAGATGTGGCTTACACGAACTTTTCGAAAACATTTGACCGCATAAATCATAGTAGATATAAATTTAAAATAATTTATTGATTTTGATTTCAGTTTCTAATTTTTGAAATTAATTCAGTCTTAGGTAGCTAACAGATCGCAATATGTAGAATATCTGAGATATAATTCTGTGAAATATAATGCGAATTCTCGGCCCGCTGTTGCTATTGTTGTTTATAAATAATGTAACAAATATGTTGTTTAGTGTTTACGCAGATGACCTTAAATTGTTTGTCAAAATATAGTATAATGTCTTTTACACGAAATATTTACTTCAAGTTTGCTTCAATTACTTTAAATTTGGGTATGTAATCATTAATCAATGATGTGGTTTTAGATCGCGTCTCTAAGACGAAAGATCTAGGCATTTTTTTCGATATGGCACTGGCTTTTGATTGCCACAATTCCCATATGAGATTTTTTTCATAAAAAAATTCATGTAAATTTATATAAAAATTTGTACTTTAATAGGAGACAGTGAAAATTATTTAAAATTATTTAATTTCGTAAAAGTATTTTGCATTTTTGCAATTTATATGATACTTATCAATTTCCGTAAGAAGCAGACGATACACTTGATCGCAATAATTAAAGTGAGCTAGAGTTAAGGATTCTAATAATTCCCGTAATACTTTCGTAATAACATACAAAACATTTTTTTTTAAAGGGAGGTGTTTGAACTTAAAGAAATGTTTTCATAAACAAGTACACCTCTGAACATGAGGACACTGTCACAGTAACTATCATAATATTGAGTTGAATATGTAAAACTTAAATATATAAAGTAATGAAGTGTATTATAATTTTGACAACATTATAATAACATATAATGTTATAACAAAGTCTTGAAAATAGGCTAATTATCCGAAACTAGTCGACTAAAAACGTATCATATCTCCGTCTAAAAATAATTGCTATTCGAGAAATTCAGCGAGGGTTGCGACATCTATAAATTAAATTAGAAACACTAACTAATAATTTTGTTGTAATAAACTAACTATTTTCCATTGACAATAATCCTGGTGATGCGCTCTCTATCGCTTACGTCAGAAAACACAAATTCAATGAAAAATATTTGTCATTTTATATGACTGTCTGACACTCTGCCTTTTATTTTTCTTCTAAATAAAAATGCTACCTTCATTGCATTTTTGATACATTTTTTAAAATACGTTTAAAAAAAAAACTTTACCTTCATTAGGAAATAGTTTAATCGTAATAAACTTTTAATCTATTTATGACAAGGTACGACACGAATATGAGACAATACTGTAATAACGAAACACAAATTTTGGCGTCATCTATTAGAATTTTTCTTTGGGGATACTAACTCTAAAATGGACTTTAATATGTACTTGAATTAATTCTGCAAGTGCTGACGTCACAGTAGCCATAACTCATTAAATTCACGTTCGAAAGATTTTTGAGCGTTTGTTTTAACGGTCTTACTTCAAGCCAAGTAAACGTATTTACTTACCAGTATAAATATGATTGTTTAATATTTTACCACACAAAATTATTTAAATATTTCAAAGTACATATCGAATTTTGTCCCATTTTTTAAGTCCATTGCTATCAAAATGTTTTAACAGATATGAATTAATTTTTTTGTTAACCTCATTTGAGGTAATTAATAATTATATGAAACTAAATAAATTAACAAACTGGGTAAAATTTAAATTTGTAGTTCCACATAACAATGAATTTATTTTGTTCTTGCGAGAAGAATAAATATAATTCACCGTCGTATTATATCTTAGTCCATATTTGGAGTGAAAATAAAATAAAATGTTGCTAAATCTTTGTAGCTCTTCACTGGCTAAATTGTAGTCATATGCACAAACAACGTACAGAACAAAATTTTCTATCTTACTTTTCGCTGTAGTTTACTAAAATCAATATGTCTGGATTGCTTTCTGCGTTCCAAAACGTACATAGTGAAAGAAATTGATTTAGCAAAAATATTAATGTTAACATGTCATGCTTAGACGAGTTGAAGAAAAGATATTTTTTCCAGAAACGATCATCTACCCACCTATTTGAAACCTCTGTGTGCAAACGATAGTTTACAAACAGGTAGTGGCAATTTTAGACAAAACATTCGTACGTTTTGAATGTTTTTCGAATTTCATTGAATTCAAAGACCACGAAACAAATTTGTATCGGGCGTTTTGTCATACTTGTTGTAAACTGCATGATAATTTTCACATTTTACTTCAGCAGTTCTCAAACTAGAGAACCATAATTTCCAAACGATTCAATTATGCATTTTCGGTCTCATAAATTTTACCTTTTTCGATACTGTGTCTACCAGTAAATTTTTGCTAAATCATTTCCTTCCACACTGTATATACAGTGTTATTTACAAATGATGACAAATAATTTACACATTTAAAAAATGTGTTTTGGATCATAGTTACTGTGTATTATTTTAGGTTAATTTGACTAACTTTGAGCAAATTTAGTCAAAATGTTCACTGATAACAAGAAGACTGACATAATCCTGATATTTGAGGAATGTAGAAAAAACTCTTCAGCTGCAGTGAGACTTTATGCAGAAAAATATCTCCATCGAGTAGTTCCAACTGACAAAATTTATCGAAGACATCAAGCAAAATTGCGTCAAGATTGGCCTCCCTTGAAAAAGCCACCCAAAAAAACTGGGCTAGGAGAAAATAATGAAATTGCTGTAATTCAGGCGATTACAGAAAATCCACAAAAATGTTGTGGCACAAAAATTAGGAATTACTCTGTTTCTAGAACCATACGCGCTAATAACTTTCATCCCTACCATGTTAGTGATTTAATATTTTCACTTAAATAAAAATTTTATCAAGATATATTTGCTTAATACGTAAATTTGGTTGCATATAGATTCGTCATCATTCGTGAATAAGCCTGTACATACATATATGTACATACAAAATAATAAATAAAAAAAATTATTCTAAAAATAGAAGGTAAACTATAAAAAACCCAATAAAAAACAAGTAAACTAAAAAATGTTGCTTAAAAAACTAAAACGAAATTCTTAAAAACCCAATAACATACAATACAATAATTCCAATACCAATAATATATAATACCAATAATTCCAATAAATACAATATATAATACTACTAATTTTAATAAATACAATAAAAAGTGGCGACTTACTAATATAAAGTAGAAGAGGAATAATACCTATATCTTAAAAAGTATGTGCAGTAACTTTGCTGAGGACTTTAATAGATATTAGATAAATAATCTTAGAAGATAGAAAGAAAAAAATTCAAAAACAAATATGTGTGTTATAAAACATTTTTTTGTTTTATTTTTAATTTTTTATATTTTTTTTTGGGTTATTTTTAATTTTTTATATTTTTTTTGTGGTTATTTTTAATTTTTTAATTTTTTTTTAATTTTTAATAATTTAAAAATTATTAAAAATTATTTTATAAAATAAAATAAAAACACCAAAATATAAAAAAAGTATAACATAATTTGGACCAAGGATCACCCGGTATACCAACAAAAACATCAGAAGCCTTCGGCCTATTAACAAAGATTAAACAGTATAAGATGATTCACTATTACAGAAGGATATAAAAATCAGATTTAAAAAGCTCTTTGTCTTTGTTTCGTTTCATTCGGAACGATTATACTTGTCTTAACGTTATAGGCATACCTAAGATTATAGATTATCTTATGAAAGTGAATATTTCGAATATTTTAGATTTTAACAACCACAGTTCAGAACTTTTTTTGCGAATTCTTTCTCCGCATAGTTCTATAGTAAACGTCGATCAGTTGTCTCAAAATCGTTGAAAGAAACATGGCGAATTTATATTCTTATATTTCTCATTGATTAGAACTGTAGTTAGCTTAGTTTGACGTGTAGCTACGTATTAAAAATGATTTGCGACAAAGTTATCCGTTCTAATCAGAGTTATTAAAAAATTTTACCTAATTACCGGGCAAAAAATCAGATTTACCTAAAGACCTTCCAGCGTGAAAGTCATCCAAGCTGACAATGAGAAGGAAAGAAGTAAAGTCTGTCTCACGGTCTTATCCTTTTTTGTAATAAAACCTTAGAACGCACGTAAAGATTCACGTTCTTATTGCCATCTCTTTCTACATCATGACCTAAAATGCAACGAACACTAAACGTATTATATTAAAAATGTCACACTTTTCTAACTTCTCTCAGGTTAACATCACAACAAAGACCAAGCTTCTAGAGTGAGTATAGTATTAGAAACTCAAATGCAAACCAAATGGCCACCAATATTCTGCGCAGTTAGTGACCTCAGACATGTCACTTCAATACCTAAGAAATTAACATTTTGGGTATAATTCTTTGTATTGAGTTCTGTTGTAGCAACAAAGTTTTCTAAAATGTAGTTCCCAACATTACAATATTTTTGTTATTTCAATATTTTGTTGTTTCGTTTGTGTTCTGTCAAGTGTCAAATGTCAAATTCACACGAAGGTATAAGTCGTAGATTAAGGCATACTCTAATAATTTTATCACAAAAGGGGATAAGACTGTGAAACAGACCATACCGACAAGAGAGAACCGTCTTTTACTACTTAATCTTTGTTAATACCGCACTCTCACCATACTTTAATTAGTAAGCCACCACTAGAACAATATATAAAAATTTAGAAGTTCCTCCTATTATTATCTATTCACTTTCTTTGTAACAGTTTGCTAAATCAAGTAGGCTGTTTGGCTGTGTAGTACGTACTTTTTCCACTAGATTTATGAGTACGTCTAATACAAACTCGTATCACACGTACTCATAAATCTAGTGCAAAAAGTACGTATTACACAGCCACACAGGGCCTACTTGATTTAACAAACGGTCACAAAGAAAGTGAATAGATAGTATGTACATAAGTAGTACCGTATGTTTATTATAATTTTTGATCAGAGGTTGCCATGAAAAACAAAAATCCTAAAAACAAAGCGCCTAACTTATTTCACTTGATAATAAAGTCCATTTTTTCTTTAAAACAATTGTCAAAGTGTTCTCACGTTAGTATGAGGCACTAGTTATTTGATACCTATATTAGGTTAGCAATGTAAAATGTCAATTGTATGTCAGAATTCTGATATGTGCTTGCGCTGTATACCTTTAGTTGGATTTTTCTGAGTTGTTATGGTATTTATTTCTTCTGCTTTTTGCTATTAAAATTGTTTACACTTAAAACAATTGAAAATTACTATTATACTGCTAAATGTGTAGTCCATATACATTAATGAGTCAAGTCAAATCGACAAAACCTCAAATATGTTCTAGGGAACTTTTGTGATACAGGTGTTCTGAAAACGAAAGGTTTAGGGTGGTACAGTCTGGTCCTTAAAAGAATTTTGACATTGACAATTGTTTTAAAGAAAAAATGGACTTTACATAACCTCACTCGACGTTTCATCTTTTCGAAGACATTGGTAAGAGTCGCAGGAATAATATTGTTTATCTCTTCCTGAATACGATTTTTTAGTTGTTCAATATCATTGACTGGCTCTTTAAAAATGATTTCTTCTGGAAATTTATTCCAAAACTCGTCAAAACAAAGTCTGGATGAGTAAACTCATTTTCAGTTCGCTAAGTGGCACTAAGTGCCCATTACGAAAATATGATTCTACCAAAAAAATCTTCTATTCTGTAAAAAAAAGGAAAACCCATAATTCGAATCAAAGTTGATTTTTGCTTTTGACAGTGACGGCAAAATGACATTTATCAAGTGAATTAATTTAGGCGCAACGTTTTTAGAATTTTTGTTTCTTATAGCAACCTCTGATCAAAAATTATAGTAAACATATGGTAGTACAGTCTATTTTTTTTTATAAAACCACCAACATTGCATTTTCTCTCAAAAGAGATTTGACAATCTAGCATTTATCTGACATGGCGTAAAATAAGGGTAATGACAAGGCGTGATCTGTGACAGACACGAAGACAGGTTATGTTAGCAAAATGTACAAGTGTGTCAAATTCAGGAGGTCTCAACTCAATTCGAATGGAACGCCATGAACTTGTTTTTTTCTTGAGCTTCGCCGTGCCCAACGACAGATGTCGGTGTTGGTAGCGGGGCATTTGTGGTAAAATATTCAAAATAATCTGACATAAATTGGGACAGATATAGACAAACCCAACAAATAAAAATTACTATTGTAAGGAAATTAATTTGATACCAACATAATACAACAGGTGGTGGTTTTATAAAAAAAAAATAGACAGTATGTATCATGTGTTCAATAATTGTTCTGGTCAGATCGCCTGGGTGTGGCAATTGTCTCAAAAAACGTATGTCTCGTTTAACATTACAAAACAATGACACATGACAGCTGTCAGTGCAATGCGGTCAAAAATTCACACGTTCAACTGAGATAACGCTTGCAGAGTAAGTTCTTAAACATCTGCATTCAATTATCATGATTTGCAATGTGATTTTTATCAAAAACTTCTAAATGCAAAAAAAAAGACAACATTTAAACAGTTGACAGCAAACCATGTGAACTTATCACGTCAACCTACGTTTATGCTAGAAAGAGAAAACCATAGCAAACCACGACCATAACAATTATTGAACACATTTTACAACATAAGTAGTATAAATAACGGTTGTTTTACCGCACTTTTTTTCATCCATTTGTCAACACTTTTTAACCTCTTGATCCATAATGACTATTAATTGGGTATAATTACTGTTGAATTTATTCAGATATAATATTCCAAGAGACAGCAAAGTTTTGGATTTTATTGAACAGGTTTTAACCAAGTGTTTGTTGTTTTAAAATTTACTCGAGGGCGTAGCTCAAAATAATCGACATTAAGTGAGAACCTTATTAATAATAAAAGCTAAAACAAATTCCATATAAAAGAAAAGAATAGTTATTTACATTAGAGTGCGCTAGGTAAAATTTATAGTGCGCAGACCCAATTTCAGACCCGAGCCGAAGGCGAGTTCAGATGAGTCTAAGCACTGTAAAATACCTACCGTACTATTGTATTAGATTTTTTGGTCGAAAAAATTATTAAAGTCAATATTTATAGTTATTACTCTGACAGTAAGGGAAAAGTTACTTTAAGTTGACAATGCAATTTTTCTTTATTAAAAACTAAAATTTATCTGTAGTTTAAACCATTTTAAATTTATGTATGAATACTTTAATTTTGAAGTAACTGGTAAACGAAAAAATTACCACTAAATAAAACTGTTTATTGACAGTATCGATATTGTAAATTGACATTTATCTGACGTTTAAATGACAAGTAATAATGTGATTAACGTTCACGAGGTCAAAAAACACTTTACACAATCATCATTTGTAGATGATAGCTTTGATAACATAGTATGTATAAGGAAAACATACGATAAAGGTGTATTTAACCCTAAACGAATTTTTTTAAATTTCTGTGACCCCTATTGATTATATCGGAATCAATAACTGAATACAAATTTGGTACCATCTATTAGAATTTTCCCTTGCGGATAATCACTGGCCAGTGACGGTGCCAAATTTTCAAAATATTTTTTTTATTTTTCTAAAAAAAAAGATGCAAATATGTTTTTAATTATTTTCCGACGCATTACTAAGATTCTCCTACAAAATACTGTAGAACTTTTCCTCCATTTAGTATTCATCTTGTAACTACTCTTTAAATACGATTCAAAAATGTTACTTAAGTAAATTCTAAAGCTCGGTTAGAATTATTCAGGCATTAATACAAATACTATTATTAATTCCTAATATAATTCACAAGTGTGAAATTTGCACCCAAAGAAAAAATTATTCCGAAACAAAATTTTGTGTGCGCTTCTGAATGCGTTGTTTAATACACAAATAATTTTAGTAGAAATCGAACAATGCATTATTTGATCAAAAACTAAAAAACAACGCCGCAATTGCTCATGCTAAAAACAAGCGACAACGTTGAATAGACTTTAACTTGTGAACGCATTTGCTCAACAATTTCAAACTGTCTTCTGTGATAATAAGTCTTCCCATGTATGACAACAATTGTGATAAAAACAATGTGCCATGTAAGTTCTGTGATTCAGGGTGTTGTTCATCACAAGTTTTCAATCAAATATCTTCAAGCGTCTCAACTATGTTACTCGCATTTACTATGGGTGAGAGTGATATTTTCAAAGCTGTGAAAAAGTTCAAAGCTAATACCTATATCTGGTTCAGACAATGTACCTGCTTTTATTCTTGTTGATTGTATAAATGTTTTCTTGTTTCCGTTGTGTTATATTTATAATTTAATTTTAAAGAATTGTATTTATCCAGAAATTTGAAAACAGTATGTCCAATATTCAAGTCTGGTGGGAAAAGTAATATAAAAAATTATAGGCCCATTTCGTTGTTTCGTTGTTGTAATTTAACTTCGTCAAATTGTTCAAATCAATCGTATCAGAAATTTTGAACAGTTATGTCATTAATTACATTTCTCCCAGTCAACATGGTTTTATTAAGGGCAGATCTACAGCTACAAATTTATGTGCATTTACACACTCTGTATCAAAAGCACTTGATTCTCGTATGCAGGTCGATACAGTATATGCAGATCTGACTAAAGCGTTCGTAAATTTTGGCATATGTGAACATGTTTTATTCTTTAGAAAGCAATATGTTGAATTTAATGGTTTCAAATCCAAATCATTTGAAATCTGTAGTAGAGTAGCTCAGGGCTCTAATCTAGGATCACTTCTTTTTATATTTTTTAACAATGTAGTGAACTTTATTAATTGTAAAACCTATAGGTATCTACGCTGATATTCTAAAGATGTTTATAATTATTAATTCATATGAAAATTGTTTAGCACTACAAGATAACATAGATAAATTTATTAAATATTGCAACATTAATAAACTACAAGTTAATGTAAAAAAAAATGTAAAGTTATTAGTTTTTCGAAAAAGAAGTCAACAATTGAATTTAACTATAACATGAATGAATTTGTATTAGACCGTTAGTAACCAAATTTTAGATCTAGGAGTTTTAGTAATTGTGAGAATAATGAACAAAAATTATATCTTTTTATATTATGGTATGGGTTTATTGAGCTGAGAATGTCAGTACTGTCAACTACTAAGTGCAAACATACTCTACAGAAAACGACAAATGAACTTTGCTTTGTTTACCCTGTTTTAAGGGGTCGCATTATAGGACCGCGAGAACTGGTGTTCTGTTCTGCAAAATTGCTACTGCTGTAGGGCAGTGTGTCCAATGTGACGGCTACATGGCGAAAATAATGAGCAGAGGAAAGAGTGACAAAGCATCTTAAGGAAAGTGGAGTTCGTAAAAGAACTACAAAACGCAAAGACAACTGTTTCGGCTAATGCCTATAAGAAACTATAACCATATTGCACGGCCTAAAGCTGATGCATAATTTGCACCACAATGAAGACCTTCCCATAGAAGGAAAGTAAGTATAAATATTTTAAGAAACGAGTTATAAAAATATTAGCTTTCATTTACAATTTTATACTCTGATAAACTAGGGTGACCAGATAATATGTTGCAAAAAGAGAACATTTAATGTCACTTTATTACAATTGAAAGCAGTGAGAAAAAATAATACCTAGAAATTTGTGGATCAACTCAAACACAGTAGAGTAATCGGCAGAAAATAGTATTTATAAACAAGCTGAAGGCTGATGGACTCGATTGGGCGAAAAACAGCTCGACTGGTAGCACAGGGGTCCAATTAGTAGTATAAAATTTATTTTACGAAGATCTTTGCTCGAGTGAATAGATTTAGCCCAATTTAACTCAGGATTGCCACTGCAGATTAACAGAAGATAAGAATTAAGCAATTCGACATTGCCACAGCTTAATTAAACAGAGATTTAAACGAAAAAAAATCATAATGGAAACGCAAGAATTGTTCGTGAAAACACTGCAAAACATATTATAATAGAAAGATTATTTGTTTAAAAAATCGTTTTGTGGGCTACGTCAAGCAGGTAGAAGATGGCATAAAAAATTAAACAAACACCTAAAGAAATTTGAAAAATGAAGCAGCTCCTTCGACGTCAAGTCTTTGCCTATTCTGAATCTGTAAAAAGACTTCAAATTATCATACACCAATTTCTGTCTAGGTATAGAATTCTTTCAGAAGAATAGCCACACAACAATGTAACAACAAGGGTACATAAAAAAATGTTGCATATTTTTGTATAATGTTAATCCAGTAAACACGCCAGTGGCGGTTAGAATTAAACTCGAGAAGAACAATCCAACCAAGAAGGAGAATAAACTTCCGTATCGCGATTTCACTGCAGCCCTCACCCACTTATCGGTTATCATCTATCCAGACATCTCTCTTGTAAGTAGCAGTTTAAGTCAATTTAATAATTGCCATAGAATTCAAACAATAAAACACAAAAAACATTAAAATAGGACTGATCTACGAGTTAAGTTCAAATTCTCTGAAAGGATTCGTGGCGGTAGGACTCAGTGTTGCCAACCCATTGACGATAATTTTTCCTATATAATGGGTCAAAATCCTCTAAATCCAAGCTAAACTCCTACTAAATTTTTTTGGTAATTTGTAGTAGTAGTAGTTAAAAATACACTAAAAAATCCCCTACAGAACTTTCCCCCTCTAAATATTCCCCTCTTCTTCAAAAAATACCCTAAATTTACCAAAGAAGAATATATAGCCTTAAACGTATGCGCTAAAGTCGCAAAATTTCGTCCGAGAATTAGGATTCGATGAATTGATCTTGATTTGGAAATATGTACTCAATTGTGATTGAGAGTTTTTGAAATCAACTTTTTACAAATAACTTGTTTCAATTTCCATCGCTTACTGGTTTCTTCCTGGTCTGGGTAAACAACAGACAATATAGTAAAAAACAGAAAATACCAGATAAAAACAAAAGCCAATAAGACAATGAAATTTTGAGTAGAATTTATTCGAATATCTGGTTACCCTAGTTAATGCAACTTTTACTGCTTACGAGTATGTCGACATAAGAATTATATTTTGAATATGAGAATAAAACAAAAAGAAAGAAAGATAAAGATAAGTCAACAGTTCTATGTTTTAACTGTGAAGGCAAAAACCACAAAGCAGATAAATATTAAAAGAAACAGGTCATAAGTGCAGTTGTATACTCAACGGAAAAGTTGAGGCCGATAAAAAATTAATTATGGTTATTGTGGATATAAGCAGAGCTGTTGCTACCATAAATCAGACAGTCAACAGTAAATAAACTGTACTTAAAGTACACTCCGTGTTTAAATAAAATTAAACTGAAAAGTTTTGAACAAAAAAAAAGTGAACCACAAGATGAATTGTTAACCTTTGATAAAATAAAAATCAAGCTAGATGTTTCAGTGGGTCAGAGATGAACCCTGTGATCATCAGCAAAAATGTACTTTTCAACCAAAACTAAAAGTAAAAACTATCCATTCAGTCACTTTTAGAAATTAAAAGACTATAAAAAAATATAAATAAGTACTTTCGGAATACGAATTTTAAAAGAATACGGTTGACAAAAAGAAGTACAAAACTCCCTAATGTACGATTAATAATTACTTTTATATAGTACAAATAAATAGAGATGATTGGTTGTTGACGATACAACTAAAAGATCCAAAAATAAAAACTTAAAATATTAAAGAAAAAGCCGACAAGCATAAGAACCCAACAAATAATTTAATAATTACATCCAATTATACAAATACCAAAACCGTTCCATAGAGTAAATATTAATTACTTAAAACCCTTTGTCAATAGTTTAACCCAAAAAAACTGTATGTTGAAAATTATACAATAAATAATTTTTTAGTTATTTTGGAACACTAACAAAATGGATATCAGAAAAAAAACTAAATTCACTTTGAAAGATTTTGAGAAATTCTGCAATAACCATTAAATTAAGTATATAAAAAATACTACGATAACACCAAAGTCAGGCTAAAAAAAATGAATAAAAAAAACCAGACATTGTTAACTGCTTTAATGGCAATATACAACAAACGCAATGAAAAAAAATTGAGATGTGCATACATCTGAATCATTTAATATGCGTTGAATGACATCAAGAATGTCACTTCACAAAAATCAGAATATGAGTTCACAAATAACTCCACACGAACGCAGGAATACGACTCAAACAGCAACAAACCAAACTCAATCCTCAACCAACCACTCATATCACAGCTCATACAGCCAAGCAACACGAAATCAACCCTCAAATGAACCTCCCAAAAATTGGATTACAGAAATTATGAACAATATAGTTAAGGCACTAACCCCATTCATTAACAAAATCAAAAATTTCCTTTTAACAAATATACTCCCAATGTTCCTTAACAGGCACTAACTCACAACCTTTACTCTCACAACTCAAAATCATAAACTGGAACGTCAACGGGCTACGACAGCAGAAGTCTTTGTTTATTTCCTTTTTAGCAAGATATAATATTGACATCGCCTGTATATCTAAGACGCATCTAGTACCCAATCAAAATTTTCGAGTAAGCGGATATCAAGTTTACAGAACGGATAGAAACACTAACCACGCTGCGGGATGTGTAGCAATATTTGTCAGACGGACAGTGAACCATCATGAGGACATTATCAGTAATGTAACCAATCTAGAAACCGTTGCTATAAAAATGAGAGCAACAGACAAGTCGAATATCCGAATAGTATGCGCATACAGACAACCAAATAAACCACTACTCGAATCAAATGTAAGACAAATATTCGACACTCAAAAACCAACACTACTAATATGCGATCTTAACTCAAAAAATAGAATATAGGGCTGTAGAGCAGACAATCCAGCAGGCCAAAAACTAATGAATCTGTCATCAAACTATCGATATTTAATATTTGCACCCACTTCTTACACTTACTTCCTATATAGAACAGATCACCAACCAGACATACTTGATATAGTCGTGCAGAAAAACTTTAATAAACAAATATTTCAAGACGTAATTGCCAAATTGGACTCAGATCATGTCCCTGTTATAATCTCATTCCTCACTTCTCCACAGATTGTCAAACCTGAACCTCGCCTAATTGAAGGAATTGTCGATTGGGAACTTTTCCAAACTGAACTTGATAAAAATCTTCACTATTCATCCGACCTTACAAATTAATCAAAAATTGAATGCATGATAGAGACTTACACAAACTGCATCACAAGCAGCGTCCGTAAATCAACCATTGGTCGGAAAAGACAAAGAAACAAAATACATTATGATATTCCTCCTAAATTTATTTATGATCTAATAGACAAAAAAAGTCACCTCCGTCGCGAATGGCAACAAACCAGAGATCCAACAACCAAAAATATCGTAAACAACCTTGCACGTCGAATAAAGCGAGCGTTAGATGAACACAGAATAAGCAACTATCAGAAGCATATAAATGCTTTTAAATCTGGTGATCCAGGCCTCTAGAAAACCACAAGACAGATTTTGAGGCAAAAACAAGAAGTGTCTTAGATAAATAGTAATAACGTTACATATAGCAGTGACAAAAAAAAGTGCAGATCATCTAGAAACTCAGCACCACTTTACACCACTTCGATCTACTACACCATATTTTTTGATAACTTCATTTGCCAATACATAGAAACGCATTACCCAACTCTCCAGTTAAAATTTACCAGTTAACAAAGCTCCTGGCCACATTCTTATTCCCAATATCGTATTAAAACATTTGTCCTCCAAAGCTATAACCTACCTTGCTACCATATTTAATGCCTGTTTTCGTTGTGGGCATTTTCCAACAAGCTGGAAAAAAACGCACATCCTACTGTTTCGCAAACCCGGAAAAAACAAAAACGATCCAACGAGCTACCGGCCAATTAGCCTTTTATGCACCTTGTCAAAGATCTTTGAAAAACTCATAGAGAAGCGACTGTATAAGAAATTGAGCCATCCAATTTAATTCCAGCTTTTCAATTTGGATTTAGGAAGAATTTCTCCACGTGTCACCAGTTACAGAAAATAACTGAAATAATTGAGCAAGGTTATGAAAACAAGAAATTTACATGTCTCCTATTTATAGATGTTCGACAAGCTTTTGACAAGGTCTGGACTCAAGGGCTCAAATACAAACTACTGAGTGCGTCACTGCCTTGCTACCTCACAAAAATTTTGTTTTCGTTTCTGGAAGAAAGAACATTCTCTGTAAAAATACACACTAACTTATCAGCATCTAAGAATATTAGAGCCCCAAAAAAGTGTACTTGGACCTACTCTCTTTAACATCTACACTAATGATATTCCGTTTCTAAACGAAAATATAGTAATGTATGCCGACGGCACGGTGCTTATATCTCAAGACTGGGACTTAAATGAGGCCGTAAGTCGTTTACAGCTAGCTGTCAACACACTAAATAAATGGTTTTGTAAATGAAATGTTTCAATAAATGAAACCAAATGTAAAGCAAAAATTTTACCCTACGACGGTTAATAGAACCAGAACAGCTAAACCTAAACTCATTCACTGGAGCGCCAAAGACGAGGCAGTAAAATATCTTGGTATCTACCTTGATACTCGCCTTACTTGGAAATTCCACGTCCTCAAAAAACTCAACGAAGCTTACTTAAGATAAAAAAAATTATATCCTTTAATAAACAGAAACTCCTCTCTCCAAAGCGATTGCACGCTACTGCTTTATAAATCTCTTATCAAGCCTATTATTACTTATGGCTGCCCAATTTGGGCAAACACCAGCAAGGCCTACATCAAAAAACTACAAAGTCTTCAAAATAAGTTTTTTCGAATAGCGGTAAATGCTCCTAGGTTTATACGCAACGAACAACTGCACCGAGAACTTGGAATATCTTATATCAACGAACACGTCCCAAAGCTCACTCAAAAACTTTATGCAAATCTACATACATGCACCAGTGCCGAATTCTATCAACTAGGACGCAAGAATCTTCATACACGGCTTAAGAGAAAACTTCCACAGGATATGGTTAACTAAATGAATAGAATTTTGTTTTATTTAATCTGCCTTTCATAAAACTATGTATAGCAAAAACTCACTGCTGATCTGGTTTTTATTTAAAAAAATAAAAAAAAAAGAATGAGTTAGCACTCGGCTATAAACCAAAAAATACAGTACAGAAGAGTACTCCCAAAGTATAATACAAAAACTCCCAGAACCAAATATCAATTTAAAATTTCTAAAAAAAAGCTAAAACCAGAATCCGTGAAAACAACCAGATAATAGGACGTTGAATATGAAACCAAGAAAAAATAAAGATATTCATTTCAATTCCATTTATATTATTATTTATACCTCTAAAAATTTTATTAGTACTTTGTTCTTATATGTATGTAAAAAAAGGTAATATGAAACCGATTTGTAGCAATATATCACAAATTACAAATTTGGTACATACGCCCATTCTATCAGCAGATCTTCAATTCGACTTCGCACGATATACCGCAGATTGCACACCGTAAGCATGAGATGAAGATTATACAGCTATAACTTGGTATTCCCGCTTGAGAAAAAAGATCATGGCCAATTTTTGGACGGTACATGGTGACCTCAAATACACAATCAAAGAAAGTCCAAAAAAGAAAATCTACGGACAAAGTAAAGGGCCGGATTTTGTTTGGAAAGATGTAAAAGAATGTTTCAAAAACAGTTCTTACATTTCCCCTAACGTTATTAAAAAAATTGTGTTGTTGACTATGCAAGGATTAATGTTCGACTTAGGTTCCCATTGTAACAAATTGTGTGTTGTGATAGAAGACGTCAACGTCAAACGTCCAGATTGCAGAGGAGACAAACAAAATGAAAGAGGTAGATTGCTGTCAAAATAGTTGATAACACTGAATATCGTTTTTCACAATGACGGAATGAGATCCAGATTCTTTGGTAAAAAGTATGAGAAGGACAAAAAGAAAATCTCAACCTTACTTAGACAAGCTTGACAACGTACACAGAGAAAGTTGCGTCAAAATTCTGAGACCCTTGAAGAAACCCTCAGTAGAAAAAAAAAGGCGAAAATCCTCAGTGATTATTAGTACATAACTAGACTTAAAACAGAGCTACAGACGAAACATCAAAGGGCTTAATCCTCTGACGATCCACTTTGGGTTCATAGAGTAGATAAGCGGAAAATAATGTAACCATCTGGCAAAAATATGAGAAGCATTAGAAAACTGTGATAAAACAAAACATTACAAAAATAAAAAAAGAGTGCATCCAGATTAGATGTAGACAGATGCGTCTAAAAGTGGAACTCAGATCTGAAAAGTTTGTTGACGCAATAAAGTTATTCAAACAGTATATAAAAGTCTACCGTACTCTCATTAGGAAGCCAAAGAGGTTAAATAGAAATAACTATTAGATAAGAAAAGAAGAGATCAATGGGGTTTAGGGTACCAGGCTCCCACAAAAAATTGAGATTAGACTCAACACATTACTCTAAGTCCAGAATTAAAAAAAAAATTAGACTTGTTTTCCAAAACATCGGATAAAATAAAATTTCGAAAAAGAATGCGAAGTAAAAAACTTCACCTCATATAAAATGTAATACGCAGCACACAAGTTTAAAATAGGTAAACGGCTAGGTCCTGACAACATATCAGTAGAAGATATAAAAGCAATAACTTACGAAAAAGGAAAAGAGCTCGGTGTAGTATATAATATTTTTTACACGAGAAATGAATAGAAACAAGCCTAATTGAAATTAGAAATTGCTCAAAAAACCAGGAGGAAAGAGGCCAAACGACAGAATATCGACCCATCTGTCTACCAAACATATTAATAAAGCTCTAAAAGCAGCTGATATAGACAAAATTTAAAAGAAAGTTAAAGGAAAACAGAGGCCTCAACGCAGAGTTATATGGTTTCCCAGAAGGCAAGTCTGTGTTAGATGCTGTAAAAAAACATAAAAATTGATAAAATGGGCCAGCTCAAACAGCAAAACATAAGGAAATGTTACGTTCTTCTCACCCTTAACGTCCAAAATGCTTTTAACTCAACAAAGAGTATATGTATATTCTAAGATAGGAAGACATTTCCCAACACTTTAGGAGAATAATAGGTCGCTGACTAACGAGTACAAGTAACAAGCGAAATTTTATAGAAATCCTTGTGAAATATTCTATACGACGAAATAAAGTTCCAAAAAACGATAAAAGTAAGAGATAAAACGCACAACAAACACGAAGCGCGTGAACATTCTATCACGGAATGGTAAATACGATACGATGCATGTACCAAAGAAAAATGGATCCACCAGCGTGTACCCAATGTAAGACAGTGAATACAAAAAAAAATTACGCTGGACAGATGAATTACTACCTAACCCAAATACTTTTAGGTCATAAAATTTTTTGATGGTATTTGCATAAAATGCACCGAGCACTTGACGACAGGTTTGTGTATTGCGGTGAGGCAGACAGCCAATGAATTATTGTAACTATTGTATTTGTATAGAAGAGGGTCAGTCCAGACAACATTGTAGAAATCATGCTGGAAAGTAATGAGAACCGGAAAAAAGGGGCATGTTGGATATCCACAGTCGAAACAGGAAAGTACTAGGATAACTTAGGTGAGATGACAACCTACTGAAATGTCGACTATCAATGCTACAAAAGGCGGTAGACAGTATATATTTAAAAACGAAAGTTTTGCCAAATGCACTAGATAGCGTAAAAGAAAGTCCCAAAAAACGATAACAAGCCGGTCGCTTTGACGACATGTCTAACGAAAATTTCCGGGCGGCAGAAGAAAGCGGGGATTTTCATACTCAAAAACGCTGACGTCAACAACGCAGGCTGCCAACAAGAGCAGAGTAGAGCTCGTTGAATTTAAAAAAAAAAAACATAAGACAGTGGATAAAGATGAAAAAGTATACTGAACAGGTACATTATTATTTAATCCAAATAATCTCAGGTCATAGAAATTTTCAATGGTAAGTATCTACATAAAATGCATCAAGTAGATAACGACAGATGCGTGTAGTGCGACAAAGCTGAAACAGTTGAGAACGCTTTTTTCAAATACCAAAAATGGGAGAGTATTCGACACAGACTAGATCTTTTGTTACAGGAGAAAGTCAATCCTGGCAATACCGTAAAATTCATGCTTAAAAGCAAAAAACGGGAAAATGGTGCAAAGCGGCGCCAAGGACATCCTAAAAACCAAAATTGGGAAGAAAAAATTAACATATAAATTCCTCTAGATTAACGGACGACAAAAGATGCAAAAAGGCACTGGAAAAGTTCAATTAAAGTGACAACAGATTATGAGGCTGATTGGAATTATTCTTCAAAAAGGCGATGAACAGTTGGGTTTAAAAATGGCTTTTTAGTTCCTTGAGACCGCCGGAGAGGCGTAGGAAAAAAGTAAATAAGAACGGTTAACAATCCTGTCGTCCTGACGATATATTAAATGGCGGTTCCGGATAGACAAGTAAAAAAGGCAAAAGAAAACAAATTATCCTTAAAAACGAGCTACACGCCAGCGGGCGGCGTAGGACCCTTGTAAAGAAAAGAAGATATCACCCACTATTCGATTGTTGAGCTGAACTACCAAATTACCGTGGTATTATTTCGATCTAAGACACACGGTGTGCAATTTATGATTTACAGTACAAAGTCGAATAATTGCGCTTTTAAAAATGCATCAGTTATAGATCGTGTAGTACCGTCTCTTAAAGCCATTAATCGAAGAAGTTAATTTTCGCGTTATGTACTTCTTCTGCAAACCCCACTTTCCCTTAGATACTGTGTTCGTCCTTCCTCTGCCCATTTCCACCATGTAGCTACTACATTGAACACAATGCGTCCTTTAGCAGCAGCAATTTTGCAGAACGAACCACCATGTTATCGCGGTCTTATAATGCGACCCATTTCAAACGGAGTAAACTGGGCAAAGTTCACTTGTTGTCCTCTGTGGAACAAGTCTGCACATAGTAGCTGATAGTACAGACGTTTTCAGTTCAATAAACCTATATCACAACACAAACGATATCATTTCAATCTTTTTTTTTCAGAAAATTTTCTTACAAACATTTGATACGTTGTTCATTTGCTACAAAAATTGATTCGTGTGTTAAATAATGCATCTGAAGTTCTGAACACGCACATAAAATTTCATTCCAAAATCATTTTTGATCATTTTATTCCAATATTGTTTTTTAGAGAATATTTTATCTAAAAATATATTTATATCATTTGTATATTTTTTACTAAGAATAAATTTAAAATTAATAATCATTCCTTTAAACACACCTTTATCAGATGTTTTTCTTATTTCATGTACTTTTATACTTCACTATAAAAAATTTCAGTATAAATGTATAAAATAATAATAATTGTGAAATATGTTTTCTTTTATATAGGATTTGTTTTAGTTTTTTAGTTTTGATAGGACCCTCATGTAAAAAAAATTAACAGTTACCATTTAGATTTTATTTCAATAAAAGATTATGACTTCATTAATTTTGTTAGAGATAAATATTTTAAAGTTTCCTTTTATTTGAGCACACCTTTAATACTTTAATATGTCAACATATGTTTAGATAGTAGTTTTTTACTAACTTTCCACACTTACATATTATTTCAGTTCCTACTCTATATTTCTTCATTTAGCATATATTAACATCAGTTACAATAACGATGCTTTACTTGTTGTCTAGCAAAATATTTAGTTCAAGAAATTCGACAGTAATTCAACTAAACTTCATTATGGATATTAATTAACCACCATAGTGCGGTCTTAAATACCTTCCTATTGATGCAATAACAGTGTTTTGGTACAATATTGTTGTTCCTAAGTTTTTTATTATGTGAGTTCATGTAATAGGTTAAGTTAAGCTACGTTATTTTTTTTTAATTTCAAAATGTGAAATTAATGAAAAAGTAAATAAATAAAATCAGCCAAAATAGAGCCAAAAAAACGAGGTGTCACTAAGATCGCACAACGTGACTCGAAATCCCTACGGTGGTTAAAGATTCAAAAGTTTTTAAAATAGATAAAAAAAAAGTAAAACAAACGTTATCTATACTACTTATGTACTACTTATGTACTACTTATGTACACTTATGTAGCGCGGTAACACTTACCCCTAACGCCCTAACACACCAACCACCGGGTCTCCTATAAAAAATAAATAAATAAATAATAACACAATATTGATTATTTTTATAAATTAGCCTACCGTAACTTAATTGTAGTATTTATTTTACCGTAAATTAATTACTGTGTATTACCAAACGTTTGGCTTTTTTTTAAGTTTCGCAAAGATAATCTTAAGTTATATCAAAAACAACAAAGATTTGACAAAAGAAAGTTGATCTTCTTAAGCCAAGGAGTGTAATAAGTGCCTACAGTTTGTTTTTTTATAATCAAATATTAATGTCATTTTTTTTTAAAACAACTTTACGGTACTACCCTAAAACCTGCATTCACGGACGGATTGTACAACATATTCCCCATGTTAAAGTTTAGGCTATGCGCTCTGTTGGAACTTTTTTATCTTTTAGCAATAACCGTGCAGTACTGTTCTGTGGTGAAATAAATTTAGTAAATCCAAATATTATTTTTACTGCTTGAACTATTCACAAGTATTTACTGAGACAAATGCAATGTCAATTACATTTAGTGCTTGCAACATTATATGGCAAAATTACGATTTGGTTTAACGAATGGCACCACCGTGTGGGCACTTTAACAATTGATTTTGAAAAAGAAATTTAGTTAGTTCTTTCAGTTATAATATCATAAGAGCTCAGATTTTGCCGAAATAATTTACCGATTGTTACGGGAGTTGGCTTAGCAATTTTGCGAATGACATTGTCATAAAAACTACGAAACGTTAGTCGAGTAATTTTTATCAATGTCATGAGCAAAATTGTAAGGTAAAATCTGAACTCGAATGATATACGTCAAGACTATTTCTCAAACAACTTGCGTGACTTTTCTCTTTACAATTGAAAATAAGATATCATTATATAAAAAAAAATAAGCCGAACGTTTGGTGCAAGAATCAGGTACTTCCAGCTATTACTGTGCATGTGGCAACGATATTTGGAGCTGCCTGGTAAAAATTTTGGCAAGTTTTTTGTAACTTCCCATAAATAATAAGTCATTAAGTTTTACGGTTAATTTTATTGCCTAGTAACATGAATATTATCTTTACTAATAATTAATATTTATTATGTGATAGGTTAATATAAAATTGCTGTAATTTAATATTTTTTCGGAATTTGTTATTAAGTTGAAGAGGGGAACTTGTAGTTTACTCCTGATCCGTCAATTCTACGGCAGCCTGTATACAATAACCAACAATTAAAATAAAACACCTTAAAATTTTAACATATTTTGAAGTTTTGTAAATCCTGCAAAAATTTATTAATTGAGATAAACTTTTTTTTCTGAATAGCTTACTTTTTATACAGATGTTTATATTTTATATAGATGTTTAATAGAGCGTTTTTTTCTAGATTTGTTGTTTAAGTTATACAGGGTGTCAAAAACAGAATCTGCAAAAAACGAAAGGTTTAGACTGCTTCTGATTTAACAAGAAAAATTTTTTGAATTTTTCTAATAGGTTTCGGAAGAGCGCTAAGTCCTCGAAACAGTTTTACAGATTTTGAGCTAAGAAAAAAATAATTCCGTAAATACAGGTTTTAGATAATAAAAATTGATTATAAAAAAACTTAGTTATGTACTTATAGTGCGAGTGTTTGCTCACTGGGGTTCCACTAGTGTAAGACAGAAGAAGATATTTTGACTCTGTCAGTTTGTCACCTAAGTTCCATATCTGTATACGTCTTTTATACAAGTGAACCAAATGGATGAATCGCAGCGTTTTTTGGCTAAACTACAAAAAATTTTAAAAAAACAAACAAAATATAGCCATTAAATGTTGTAAAAATGCTAGCCGAGACTACGTTTAAAAAATTATTTGTTTAAATTTTTAAGATAACAGTAGCAACACTTTATTTGTAATATTTATCCTTAATTTTTTATAAAAAACAATCTTGTTGAAAGAAATATTGTATCATATTTTTATAATAATATTTTATATATTAAGGGCCTAATCAAGAAAATTATGGCACGAGGGAATGTTCAAAGCCAACGTAGAAGGGCATTTAATCTTCCGAAGATCATTAGTAACGATTACACCCGTGGTACATACAACGTTTTATTTTATTTTGATTCGTTTTAATTTTTCAAATCAAAAGAATAATATTCAAAATTCCGGTATTTTTTTAAAGTGTGAAAAAAATCCAGATTAACTAGTTGACTAGTTTGTCGTTGGCAGGATACGGTATGTCGTTATTTTCTGTTTAGCGATTTTTCAAAATGAAATCTAGTGAAAATCCTGTGTGAAAACATGTATTCTAGAGAAATGATACAACAGGTAAGAGCCCAAAATTCAAGAAAAAGTTGTGTCACGCTCTGTTCGTTTGTAGTATTTACCAGTTTTTGCAATAAATGATGATTTTTCATGATAATTGTTATTTAATGTAAAAAGTAACGTTTAGAAAATTGAAGACGTTTATTTGACAGCTAGACGAATGTACAGTTATTTATTTGTAATTATTACGTAGCAACATTAAAAAATTCAGTGCTATAAAAATAAAAATTACGCCCTGATTTGCGGGCGTATAAAGTAGATATAAAAAAGTATAAATCAGGAATACTCAATTTTTATCAAAATTGTCTTTTTTTACAATCCCAATAGAGGATATAGTAGGTGATAGCACTCAAGATGATACTACTAATAACTAATAAAAGTTTAAAAAATTTCAACCAATTTAGATCGTTTTAATATCGATTCAGACAAAATGAAATAGATTCAACCAAAAAAAATTTTTCTTGCAATCTTTAATTAACAGTCATAAATCAATTCTTTTAACAAATTGAAAATCGATTCGTCAATTGGCGAATCTCATTGTGCACACTCCTGCTCATAAGCATCCTTTTCAATCCGCAGTTACTGCTACAGTAGGAAAAATACCTGATTTTAAACGGTAAAAATTTGATCATTTTTTCCAATTTTCGACTTGTCCCAATACTTTATGAGCACCGATGGTACACATTTTCATTTAAAAATTGAAACCAAATGAGATAACAATAAAACAAGTCGGGGGTGAATAAAAACGCCTACTTGACATTTCATCCACGTTCATAAGGTAGAAGACACTTTTTAATCGTGATGTACACAACAAAATAATAAAAAATTAAGTAAAAACACATTAATTTCTATTGCTATATTATTAGTTATTTAACCAAGTTTGTTAATAAAGGCGATTAATAATTGAGACATTTTCTCAATAGAAGTTGAGATTATTAACCGTACATTAACAACAGCGTTAATTACAATGTTTTCTCACATGGTTTCATATCACAATACAGTAAAACTCCAGTAATTCGACAAACGTTTTGCAAGGCGGTGCCGAACTATCAAATTTGTCGGATTACAGAATACTGCCATAGACACCGTTTAGTCCGGAATTGTTTGCAAGGAAGTACCTTGTAATCCGACAAATTACAAATGAAAGATGATAAGATCCTATCTGAACTACAAATAATTAAAATATAAATTATGATAACCTCAAGATTATCTTAATAAAACATTTATCATCAAGTACACCGTTTTTATAAATTGTTTACAACTATGACACTATTGACAGTTTATAAAGATAAAATTTTGGTTGGTATGGTTGGTATTAACACTCAGGTCGTTAAAAAAAAAGTTTAACCACGTCCTTTGAATGGCGTGGAGTACATTAATAACCCTCAGATGTCAACAAGCAAGAGAAAACTTTATTAAAAAACTGTTATTAGTTATTTAATATGCATTACTTGCATTAACCAAACATTTTGTAGGTTTGACGCAAATCAAATATAATATTCGGTAATGTTTAATTTTTGTATTGAAAATTTATAAAGTTAATATTAAAACAATTAGTACACTAACATTTAAAAAAAATGTAATAAAAAAAATTAAAGATAAATTTTACAAAGAGAAACAAAATGTTGCTATAATTGTCCTTAAAATTTAAAAAATATATTTTTTTAAATATAGTTTCGGGTAGCATTTTTATAACCATTTAGTGCCTATAAGTTGTTTTCTAAAAATTCTTTATATTTTAGCCAAAAAAAAAAGCCCCGATCCATACATGAGGTCTACCTTGTATACCAAAAAGTACAATTTACCAGAAATAACGTCACAGTTCTGAGAAAAATCGATAACTTGAAAGAGACAACATGGTATAGTCCGTCTAACGATATTCTAAAACGACTATATAATCACTAGTTAACATTTTGGGTCGTTTACGATAGTTTTATTGTTAGGGGATGATTTACCTACGGTGCAATAAACTCTCGAGGGTTGAGGTTTTTAAAATTTGGATGGGTCGTCAAACGGATAATAAACCAAAAGATCATTTTAGAATATGGGTAGACGGACTATAACTTCTTCTGCTAGATAACAAGTGTTCAAGTAAAAAACGCTCTAGAGTGTTTTGAAAACAAAAGCAATTTGTGAAGTATGTGGTTTGTGCGATCAGGTGCCAGTGACAGAACAGTCAAATTTTGTGGGGTCAATGACCCCAACCGAACTATTTCAGCAATATAAAAAATGTGTAGCCGTGAGAACAGTTGATTTGTAATTATGATAAAACAATAAATCAAACAAATCTTGAAAATCACTGAAAAAAACTTTGACTTGACAGCTCATCGGATACAATTTGGAGGTTATGTTTTGTGATAACATTTGAGTTACGACCTGCCTTTTTAATAGCGTCATTTTATAACAAGATTTCATAGCAAATTAGAGCGTTTTTTTTACTTAAACACTTTATATATATGAACTTAGTTCGATCCATTGCTTCTTTGCGAGTAGTATGCATAAAAAAAAACAAAATTTATCTCAAAATGCCTGCATGTATTCTCGCTTTACAATAAACAGTAGACTCTAATTTGAGGTTATTTATTATGATTTTGATTAAAGTCATGAACTCATGAGAATAAAATCTTGGTCCATCAACTCATTTTTCGACAGTAAGAAAAATGTCCATTAAAAAAATTACTGAAACGGGAAAAATTAAAAAAATAATTCTTGATAATTTGAGGAACTGTAAAAAAATACAGTTGTCAATCTAGTTAATTAATATGTTATATGGTACAATGATAATTATAATAATAATAAACGATATGTTACAAAAATTAATAACTTCTAATTAGAATTTACCACAGATTATAAGACCAAAATAGAATTTTATTATTATAGAATTTATATAGATTATATATGGAACAAAAGTACTTGCAATATAATTACTAAAATTAAAAATATGTTACCTGGGTCTACGGCCGGAGGAACATCCTTAGGTACACCTCGGGGATGATGTACTCCCCCGAGGTGAGCCAGGCCGGTGGCCGGCGGGTCCGGGTCGATCTCCTTGCTGTAAAAAATATAGAAGTTGATTAAAAACACTAAAATTTAACACTTAGAAATTTATGCGATACAATTATATTTTTTTATACATTCATGCATAGTATATTAGAACTAAAAATATAATACATTTTACTTACAACGAGAAAAGAGAGTAACGTTTTTCGTAAAATTATTGTTCACAAGCTGAGTTAGCGAAAAAATCTGACGAATAAAAAACCGAACTTTAAATCGAGTAGAAGATAGCAGATACTCTTTTTTCTACAATATAAAAACGCTAATTTTCTCTTCAGGATACATAATTACAGGGTGTTAGGGATGTTTTGCATAAATTTACGTGTAAACATGTCATGCTTAGACGAGTTGAAAAACTCGTTTATATATTTTTTTCCAAAAAGTGCATACTGTCTCCAGAAATGATCAACAATTCACCGGTCTAGAGCCATTGTGTGGTTATCATACGTTTAGTAGAGTATAGTACGTCTCACGGTCTTATCCCCATCTGTAGTGAAACCTTTAACGCAAGTAAAGATTCAGGTTCTTACTGCTATCTCTTTCTACATCATTGCCTAAAATGTAATTAACACAAAACGTATTGTGTTAATCATGTCACACTTTTCATCTCTTTTCATCTTAACGCAACGACAAAGACAGCTTCTAGGGTGCTATTAGAAATTCGAATGCAAATCAGAAGTTAGCGCAGTCAATGACCTCAGCGTAATTCAATACCTAAGACATTAAAATTTTGGGTATAAGAGTATAATTCCTTCTACTCAATTCTGTTGCAACAATAAAGGTTTCTGCAATGTAGATTCTAAAATAACAATATTTTTGTTATTTAAATGTTTTGTTTGTGTTCTGTCAAATGTCAAATTTACACGAAGCTATACGTCGTAGATTGAGGCATACTCTAATAATTTTATTACAAATGGAAATAAGACGGTGAAACGAACTATAGATAGATTTTCTCGTGAATTTCGAATTGTATTCATTTGTAAGGTCGGGTCAAATCCTGTCTCTTCCCCATTTTTTTTGTAAAATTTAATACAAAACTCATTGTAATAAATTGATAATCGATTTAATAAACTTTAATGCAAAAAACAAAATACCTAAACAAAAAAGTCAAAAAATACTAACAATTAACACAGAAAGTGAAAAACCAAAAAAAAAAAAAGTTCAGCGATTCTCAAAAGGAGATCGTTCCTATCTTATGAAAATCTAATGACCACTCAAATCTAGATTTTTTTGTATCAATCGATAGGTCTTGAAACAAGAAGCAATTGGTATCATTGCGTCAATTTTGTAGGTCATCAAATAAAGTCCCTACTAAAGATTAAAAAATCAAAAACGGCAATGCAAAATGCATTGGCAAGATGCGAGAGCTAGTGAGGTCGGGCAAATTGTGAGGTACGAATGTTTGGAAGTCTATAAATCATCAAATCTGGGTTTAGAGACCGTAATAATCTCGTACTTTTAACAATAAACTTAACGCCATAGGAGGTGCATTATGGTTTAAGACACTTCAGATAATTATTTTGGTGATGACTTCAGATAATATTGAGAAAAAAATGTAAATACCAAGAAATATCTATTTAGCCGGGTCTGACCTGAGACCTAAGGATCGACTTAATCCTTATAAATAACAAGTGAGAGTTTTATAAACTCAGTGACAATAGTCATTTAAACTTTAAATTAATCTAGCCACTTTATTTAAAGAAATACAAAGTTGACGCAATGATACCAATTGCTCCTTATTTCAAGAGCTATCGATTGATACAAAAAATCTCGATTTGAGTGGTCATTAGATTTCCATAAGATGGGAACGATCTCCTTTAAAACCATAATTAAAAAAAATGGGGAAACACTGCATTTTCGGTAAACATAAATTAGCTTTTTCTGATCTTTTGCAATTTTTAAGATCCCAACTTACACTTTGACAACAGATATAAAACTTGTTAAAATCAGTCTGCAGCATAACACAACCCGCCAAAAATGACATACTATTAAATATTTTCAGATCGTTTGCAAACAAAAGTTTAACAATTCAATAATGAATAAAAGGAATACTAAAAGACCCAGATTAGATCCCTGAAGTATCTACACCTGGTGATGAAAGATATGTTAAAGAATCATATTCAATGTACCTCATAAATTGTTCTTGATTATACAAATATAATTTAAAGAACCCTACAAGCTCTCTACTGAAAAAAAAAAACGATAATTTTGCTGAAAGAATTTCGTTGATTGACGATCGAAAAACTGTGTTGTAGAGCTAATATGTAGGATCGAGAGCAAGGAAATATTTTGTTAGGTATAGAAAACAATTTCAATAACTAGAAAACAATTTCAATAACTTTTAGGATAGTTATTGATCTATAATTTTCCAATGCACAGGCGTCATTTTTTTTTAAATCAGAAGCGTACTTTTGAAACTTTCTACACTTTAAAAAAAAGAGAATGTCGTAACAATCTTTAATTAACAATGCCGGAATTCTATCTGGTCCAGATGTGTAACATTTTCTTTAATCTTAATAACTCTTAAAAATATTTTATCGGTAACACTATTAATGTTAACACGTCACCATGTGAATTGTAAACGAGTGATGAATTATGTTCACTTGAGACACCTAAAATAGACAAATGTTCACCTAAAATAACTACTGTTCACTTGAGATTTACTAAAATAGCAAGCAAATAGATTTACTATATCTTGCAGATTATCTGAACGTGCATCATTAAAGTGTATACAATCGTGTACAATTGTTAACATTTATAAAAATAGTGCATAGATCAACTGAACAATTGTCTTATTTGTTAAAAAATGTATTTAATTTAATAATAGTCCTTATGAGTTCTTTTGAAAACATCTCGTATTCTAAGTAGCTTCAACAAAAGTAATAATAAAAAACCGAATAAATTTTTCAACAACCAGGCAGCTGTTTTGTAGACAAACACAGAGTTATGAAATACCTTATAAATAATAAATATATATTATAATGTACTTGAAATTTATAGGTACTTACGATGAGGGTGGTTCACGGCTCCGGAGGCAGGAGGATCCCCTCTATAAGACAAAAAATAATATTAATATAACAACAATTAATAGTAATTTATGATAAATAAATATAAAAGTCGACATTTATATGCCATTTGCAACCTATTGCTAAAATATTGCTATTTTTTAAACATCAGAAGCACTTGAACTTCTTAAACCAATGAAGAAAGTAACAGATGATTGACGTTTCTTTCTTGACATTTATTGTTCATAAATTGCAAAAATAATTACATTAAATTAAAGGAAAAGAAGATAATTGAATCGGTCATTTCAAAACAACATAATTCACACAATTAGAATTTTTCAGGAATCAATAAAAACTATTTAATTCACAAATAAACAAGTTTTAAAAGACTTTTTTGAGCTCAATATAGTATTTGTGGCTTAAAGGATTGAAATGTCGAATAATTTTTACAGTTTATCAATATTAATGATAAAAAAACTTTAAAAAAACTGTTCTTGATTTATGTTGTTTTAGCAAGAAACAGGGTTATTATTAAAAATTACACTTAAAGATTGACTTATTAACATGTCACCTGTTTTAATTTTTCATGTTTTATTATCTTTAATATATATTTAATAATAATGTAAATTGTCATATTCTCCATCAATTAAATATGTTCTAAGAAAATAGCATATACTCTTACAGAATGCTTTTTGAACTCGTTTTAAATCATCTAATTTTTTACTAGTAATGATCACTCTCAAATCATAAGCCTTGGCTGATGGAATAAAGCAGAAGATTAGAGTTCTTTCATTAGTATGTTCAATAAATCCTTAATACCAAAACAGTGAACTCACAATTTGAACTCACAACAAAAAATTGTTTTGTTCAGCTATGTGTAGCAATAGTAGATTTTGCATAAAATCAAATGTTATAGCTGCAACCTTATCTCGTTCTTTGCATAGATTTTAAAATGATAAAATTTTGTTACAAAACTTTTTGGAATGTCTTTTGTTAATAATTAACTCAGCGACTAATGAACGTTTTGCATTTTCTGGAAAGAGTGTGATTGTTTTATTCTTGTTATTAATTCTTTGCAAGTTATACTTGTGTCGATTTGTGTGTCTAATAAATCGATTTAGTAGTGTATACAAAAACCACATAACTCCCTGACTTGTGTTGTTTATACAACTGTCTATGACTCGGTATTATTTTGAAGAGTAAAGAATGTATTGACTGACGTGGCCTTTACCCAGAATAATACGTATCTACCCTTAGAAAAAAGTTTACAGCAAAATAAGCATGTTGGAAAAATGTGACTTATGTGGTTTTTCAATGACCTATTCAATTATAGAATGATGAGAAAATATAACATTAAATGTTAAATAAGCCCAATCAGTGTATTTGTTTAATTTTTAGAACTCGATTTTAAGTATTTATTTTCGACGACTGAACTTGAAAGTAGGCTTTTCTAAGTGTCATTTGACATTCCAAAGTTTTGGTATTTTGGTTTAATTCAGCTACGCCTCACGTAGCAATTTTTATGCACGAGCGGTAAAAATGTACTTTATGCTCTTAATATACAATATACTATTAAACCCCATTTTTTTGACTTTGTCCGGTGAGATCGTAAAAGGTAGAGGTGGGCTAATACCGTTATTTGACAGTATTACCCGATTCGAATATATTCACTAAGTGATATTATAATATTTAAATTGATATGTAAATATTAACTAATACCCGACTGATATCTGATATTCGGCTTCAAGTATATTCGTAATACGCACACGATACGATGCCCGATCCGTATTTAAAAAGGTTCTTCACAGTAAACAAACATACGTAAAATACGATTTTGTTTAATGTTCTTATTTAGATATTAGATATGATGATATGGGGTGTTTCAACAATTATTATAGGAAAAAAATTAGTGTTTAGCTCATTCATTAAACAAAATTGCTATCGACCGTCAGTAGATTAAAGCGTGTGGATAATCGAATATTAGATATGCCGAATACTTAAATATTAGTATTCAGGAAGTATTGTATTCGATGTTATATTTCCATTATATTGTCATGAATTTCAATATTAGTCTTGCCTATAATATTATAATATTCCATATCATATATACCTATTAGTAATAACTAATATCACCTCATATTAGTGATCTTTAAACGAATACTAATATATTCATCACATCTTTAGTAAAAGGGGTTGTGCCAGTTAGCACGTGTTCTGTAAAACTACGTAGTACGTACCGCATTGATATGAGTCGTCTGTTGGTTGTGTTGTTTCAACACCTCTAACGCATTTGTAAATAAGGGTCGTTCTTAAATCAATTGTGTGGGTGGTGTCTCGGAGTAAACGTCTAGACTCGGCTAGGTCAGTGGTTCCAAAACATTTCAACGTGCGCCATGCATTTTACCATGAATAAACAAAACAGTTTAGGACCACAGGTTTGTCCCAGTCTGAACGCGAAGCAGGAAATCCCACCCACTCAACCGAGTTAAGAATGAACCTTATATATAAATGGGAAAAAATACAACCAACTGACGACTGTTCAGTATCTTTAAAGAGCGGCTTACTGTTTTCGCAGAATGTTACTTGCAAGCGCATTTCTTCGAACAGTATTTTTCCGCTTACGTGAAGTCATGTTCAGCACTTTTACCCACCACGTGCTAATCGGCACAACCCCTTTTACAATCTCACCGGACAAAGTCAAAAAAATAGGGTTCACAGTGTGCCATCCGTTATGTAGTAGCCGAACTTTCCGTTTTTTTTTTTTTTTTAATTAGACTTTTTTATGCGTACTTACACTGTTACGGACTTTGAGTGACAATTGTGATTAAATGGTAATAATGTTGTAAAAAAAATTTGTGGGAATGTAAACAGTATAAATTGATCAAAAAACAAAGTAACTGTAATTTTTAAATTATATTTAAAAAAAGAAACCCGCCACATGAAAACAAATAGAAATACTTACGGCGGCGATGGTGACCTTGAAGATCTCCGAGAAGACCTTCGCGGCGATGCCGGCTCTGGCGAAGATCTCCCCGGAGACGATGAGGGGGAGGATCCCGGGGGCGATCCCGGGGGCGATGCCGGAGGCAATGGAGGCGGCTCTGAATCAAGCAAGAGTTAACAATTAACAAAAAAAGTTATAGCTTGACCAAATTCTAAAAAGTAACAAAGAAGAACTAGTAAATCATGTACAATTAAAATACAAACTGATATGTGTATATAGGTTGATTCAAAATTACATGGCACAATTTTAACCTGATATACAACACCACAAACAATACAAATCTTCAAGAAAAATTTTGTCATTATATCAACTGATAAAGTTACAGAATTTTAAATGTCCGTTGAGCTTTCCCCCCATTGCATAAATCGTAAAAAAAGATATGCAGGATTTACGTGCTTGTATGTACCAATTATGAGCTGTAATAAAAAAAAATGTGCTCCAACGACGTTTTTTTGGTTTTTTTTGTAATTTTCAAAATGTAAGGTGCAGCTCGACGACAAGTCACATCTCTCACTAAAAAGATTAATATTTAATTTAAAACCAACTACATGCAAATTTTGTATGTACTGTACAGGGTGTCCCATCGTATATGCATAGTGAAATTTTGAACCTTTAGAATAAACAGAAAAAAATTAAAACTTCTTATTAACTATCCAGTTATTAAGCGCTACAATAATCTTAAAAAATAGTAGCGATTTGTTAGTCCGTTTAAGAGAAAAATAGCAATTTGTGCTATAAAATTTTATTTTTATTTTTTTAAATTTTTTTCTGTTGCCTACAAATAATGCTCATATATCAGAAAGTAATTAGAAAGCAATTAATATAAATTGAAATCTATTAGTAATTGAGATACCTTTGATTAAAGGGAGTCGTCACTTTAAGAAAGATATTTACGACAAACAATTATAATATCGCAAAATGAGGGGTAGGTATTTATAGTTCAGGCAGTAGGTAGTTTTAACAATGGGCTCTATTTAAAGTGTGTCCATCGATATTTTAAAACGACTTTTAAATCACTAGTTAACATTTTGGGTCGTTTACGACAGTCTCATTATTAGAGGATTATTTACCTACTCTCGAGGGTTGAGGTTTCAGGTCCGTATTCAGATTTTTACAATAAAACTACATAAATGAAACTCTCAAACACAGGTCTATGGTAAAAACTTGTATTTCTTAAAATAGTAATTTTTGATTATTATTAATTACCTTACGTACATAATTAATTAATTCACCATTACATTACTTAGTTATATGTACTATACCTGGTTATATATATAAATAATGCAGTGGAAAAACTAATTATGGTCACAATCGCTGTTGCACAGGCCATCGTCACTGTCATCGCTGTGGTCGTCGTCGTTATCCAAATTAATAATTAAGTCTTTAACCTGTTTTGCCCGGTAGCTGTCTTCTATTTTAATTACATGTCGCTGACAATTAGCCCAGTTTGTTGCAGTGATTTTAGCTACTTCTTCTTTGATTAATTCCACTGTTCTTCCATTAAATTTTGGATGTTTATTATTTCTTCTGAGATTCTCTTTCAACTGCGCCCATATCATTTCTATTGGGTTGAAAACGCAATGATAAGGCGGAAGACGAACAACTTGAAACCCGGCTTTCGCAGCTTCTGTATCGGCTTCATACTGTTTTTCAAAATGTTTGGATTTCAAAACTTCTAGAAGCTGCTTTTTTGTATAGTTTTCTTCATATAATAACTCATTTTTTTCCAAAAATTCCATTATTTCCATTTTACGACTATTTGAGTTAGGTATTTTTTCTGTTTGAACTGAATGATAACTAGCGTTGTCCATTATAATGATGCTGTTTTTGGGTAAATTTGGAAGTAATTTTTTGCGAAACCAATTCATAAACATTTCTCCCGACATGTCATCATGATAATCTAAGGCTGAGTGTTTTATATTTTTGGCACTTAACAATAAGCCGTTGTTTACCCATCCATGTTCCGATCCGGCATGAAGAATAATAATACGGTGTCCTTTTCCTGGCGGTATATCTAAGGTACATTTGTTTGATTTATCAACCCAACCCTTTTTTACTGTGTCGTAAGAATGAAACCATGTTTCATCCAAATAAATTAAAAGTTTACCATCATCGCGCCCTTTTTTCACTTCAGATAGATATCTGTAACGCCATTCGCTGATAACGCGACTTTCCATTAACACGCTTCTTTTATTTAATGTTTTTTGATTAAATCCAATTTTTATTAAAAATTTTCTTACAGTCTCCCGACACACAGAAACACCTGCCATTTCAGAAATTTTTTCTTGTACTGTTCTTAACATAGGTACAAAATTTTCTTTATATGAATCATATATAATTCCTCTTACTAGGTGTGCATGGTTTTCCTCGTCCAATTTTTTAGGAATACCTCGGTCATTTCTGATTTTTCTTAATGATACCCCATTATTGATAATATTCCAAACTGATGAATAGGAAGTTTTGGTAAGTCGCGCAGTTTCCTTTAATATTTGGTCAGAAGGAATGATATTGTCTTCTTTCAATGTCTGGTATACATTTGTAATCATCTTCTTCGCATCAGTTGACAAAAAGTTGCGTTTTTTTTTCTCTGAGCCAGCTTCTTTACCATGTTGACTAAAAGACGCTTCCGTTTCATTTCTGTTTTTATTTTGAAGAACTGAATTATTTTCTTCAGAGCACCACGGTCTCCACATTTTTAGTTCACTGACAATTACACTCAACTCTTACAGAAGCCAAATCAGAACTGAAGTTAAATAATAAAACTAGGTACTTTTGTATACCTAGAATTTGAAGTGGTAAATAAGTTAATAAAATTTCAGGAAAATTTTATTTACTTTTCGAGTGCCTGTGGAGGGACAGGTAATCTCGGCAACAGTAAGTATTTTAATCTGTGACCCATACCTGTTTTGTTGTATCCTATTGGTAATTCTGTCACCAATATTTTTCTAAATTTTTAATAACAATTATGGGAGATTATCCTTTTTGACTTGATAGGGTGTGATGCCTCAACAGAATCCCGGTGCGGTATAACTTTTTATATTAGCTATGGCAAACAAAAATATTTTGTAAATCTTTTTTTAACACTTTTTTTAAAATACTTTGCAGATTTTTTTGCAGTGGCAAAAAAATGTACGTTGGGCGTTCGCTAGTTGTTAATATTTAAAAGACTACCTATATAAAGTACATTCGACGATTATTTTTATTTAAACAAATTTTTCTTTAGAAATTACCATACCAATAACATTATAATTAATTTTAGTCTTGCCTTTGAATTTTAGGTAAAAATTAAATCAATACTGAGAGAAACGTTTGGTTCAACCACTCTATCTTAATAGGGGTATCAAAATTGAAAATGCGGCTCTGTTTAATAATTTTGTTCAAGGCTTGTACCTGGGGATTAGTGAGGATGGGTTGCTTACCGCTTTTACGACAACCCCCATTAAACCTACAATAAACCACTTAAAGAATTGAAAAGTCGTTTCAAAATATCGATGGACAGAGAATATAACCAGATGAGACCTTTACAGTTTTGTAAAGCATCATTTTGGCCATCTGAAATCGCTATCTACAACTTTTTTTAGTAGGACACAACTTTGTAAAATTATGTTTTTTATGTCGGAGCAACAATTTCTAAAATCGTGTTTTTTAAAACATACATCACGCTTATAAATTAATTATTTAAGCTAAAATTTTGAAACTTTGTCCACTTATAGAGAAAACCAGAGCGCATCTAACAGTAATAAGAAATTTTAGAAAAAGTTTTTTGTTTTTGAGAAAGGGCACTTCAAAGTCACTTGTTGCGAAATTGTGCATTGACAATTTCACCCTGGGGGAAGCTATGTGAATTATTAAAAATAGTACCATATAATGTACATTTACGGATTTACAAAACTTTAGATAAGTTTTATTTTAAAAAATTAGAATAATAAAGCTAATCTAATAATTATACTATAATTATTTATATTATTTAATAATTATAATAAAATCTAATAATTCTACAGATTTTTGTATTGATTGATCCTGCCAGCATTGCAACAATGTTGAAGAGAAAAAATTTGGCCTTTATTTTTTTAATCAAAATATTTTTGTTTTAATAAAATTTTATTAATTATCTTTTGTGGTTTATAATTATATCTATCAAATTACCTTCAAGTAAGTCATAAATAACTCATAATACTCGTATAGTTAGAATGTTAGGAGTACAAACGAAGAACTACTGTGCGAAAATGTATATTGAAGGTGTGTTGCGCAGAGCAGCGCGGCAAAGCCTTGTTTTAAAAAAAAATGTGTTTTAGAAACCATTAGGTTTATTATTCTAATTTAAAAAAAAAAACTTATTTAGAGTTTTGTAAATCCAAAAATGTATATGGTAAAGTTTATTAAAAATGTTAAAAATGTAATATGGTAAAGTTTTTAATAATTCACATAGCTTCCCGCAGGGTGAAATTGTCACTGCACAATTTCGCAACAAGTGACTTTGAAGAGCCCTTTCTCAAAAACAAAAAACTTTTTCTAAAATTTCTTATTACTATTAGATGCGCTCTGGTTTTCTCTATAAGTGAACAAAGTTTCAAAATTTTAGCATAAATAGTTAATTCATAAGCGTGATGTATGTTTTAAAAAACACGATTTTAGAAATTGTTGCTCCGACATAAAAAACATAATTTTACAAAGTTGTGTCCTACTAAAAAAAGTTGTAGATAGCGATTTCAGATGACCAAAATGATACTTTATAAGACTGTAAAGGTCCCGTCTGGTTATACCTTAAAAAAGTTTTTTGCAAGAAAGAAGCCTCATAGGACGACGATTTTACTCCACTAATACGAATGCGGCAATTGCGCATACGAGGGCGTTAGCCCGAGTTATCATTAGAGCATGAGTATGTTAATGGCCGTTAGCCCACCTATTAAGTACAACTTTTTATCTACGACTGATATAAAATTGCTAAAACAAAAAAAAATATATTTATAAAATAGATCTTTTTTATTTAAATCGAAGGAGCGTGGTTTTCGACGTCATGGAAACCAGAAAATTTGTACGTAAACAATTTTGCAAATTTGTAATTTCTTTTTGTTTTATCATAATGAGTGAGTCTGAAAGTCTTCCATCAGACGTAGAAGAAGCTGCAACAAACGTAGTTGCGTCACTTTTACCAAAAAAATTAAGAATTAAATATGAACAAGCCTTTGCACGTTTATGCGAATGGTGCGATGGGAAGAAAATTAAAAACTTATTTTGTTAGCTTATTTCGAGAATTTGTCTAAACGCTACATTGTCTAAATTGTCTAAATCATAAATAAATTGTCTAAACCTCGTTTCAAACCTATAGAGAGATTTGTCAAACTTTAAATTTAATTTATTCAAAATAGGAACTATTTTGTTGTAACATAGGCAAGTGTAACACCAGAAAAATAATTTAATTACGCAATCTAGGGTGAAAGATTGTTTCAATGAGGTTTAATATTTGAATAATTTGAATTTAATATTTGACAGATAGATTTGAAACAAGGTTTAATAAAAATGAGTTTGGTAATGAGAACGAGTGTGATAATGAAGATCTTATCCCACTCAAATTAAGTGGAATAAGTGACAGTTATCCTACAGTCGTAGATAAAAGTTTTTTAATTCACTATTGGCATAGTAACACAACTTACTCAAAGTTTTTAAGAAATTTTTAAGAGAAATACTATAATTTTTACATTTTGAATTTTGTATGTTGCTTTGTTTTACTAAAAGTAATTTTTAAGGTTTTGGTAGCTTTTGGGAGTTTTTGATTAAAGCTTTGTATGTTAGCGGGTGTGTTAAAGCTCTAAGATACTCTAAAAACAATAACCCACTCGCACGAAATAGTTCTTAAGTTCTTCTGACTTATTTGGTCAACAACATATTTGTAGCATACCTAAATATTATTAGTGAAATAAAAATTGTATCACTTGGAAGGAGTTGATAAATTTTACTAAATTTGGTAAAAAAGTTTGTCTAATAAAGGATAACACATGATTAAAATTTAGATTTAAAAATAAGTAGTTTTTATAGAAATATTTATTTTTTGAAAATTTTTTAATATTAAATGTGTTATTTAAATTTTGTTTTCAAAATTTTTTTTTAATTTTTTTGCTTATGTTGAATTTACTAAATTTTGCAATTACGTTCATACTAAAAATATGCCGAGATTTTCGACAATTAAAAGAATTCTACAAAGATCTAATTACACTAGTTTACAAAATTTTACTTTTTATTTATACCCCGAACCGAATGTATGTCAATATGTTAATCTACCTTCCCTAAACCTAAAAGTGTTAGCAGAAATATTTTATCACGTCGGAATTTTTTTCTGCCGTCAATTGTTTTTTTTTAACTACCCGACGTGGTGGTGATATTTTATTGTTTATTCGTTCGCTTCAAACGACAGTTACTTTGCTTTGGATTGATTTAAAAATGGCTAGCAGAAAGTGCAAACAAAGTTCTGACCGTTTTTGTTATGTTTGTGGACAGTTTATATTTTCAAAAAAGAGAAGACCTATTGTAGATTCGTTAAAAACTGCATATCTTCATTATTTTGGATTTCCTGTTGCAAATCAAGATAAAAAGTGGGTGCCTCACGTGTTTTGCGAAAGCTGTAGAATCATCTTACTCCAGTGGTCATCAGGAGAAAAAGTTTACCTTCCATTTGGTTCGCCAATGCTATGGAAAGAACCTAGTAATCATGAAAATGATTGTTACTTTTGTGTTACGAAGACATTGGGATATAACAAAAAAAATAAGGCAAGTATTATGTATGCCGATGTTCCGTCTGTTACTAAGCCGATTTTACATTCAAAAGATCTACCCCATCCAGTTTGTCCCGGTAGTTCGAGTGCAAATATATTAGATGACAATAACAGTGATGTTGAATTCAAGTCGATTTCTAGTGATTCTGACGAATTTTCACCTCAAGAAAACACTCCACATTTAATTAATCAGGCCGAATTAAATGATCTTATACGAGATTTACAGTTATCAAGATCTAAAGCAGAGCTTCTTGGCTTCCGCTTACAACAATGGAACTTGTTACTACCAGACACAAAAGTTACGTTTTTCAGAAACAGAAGCAAAGTTTACTCAGAATTTTTCAAAAAAGAAGGTGAATATTGTTATTGCACTGATATCCCGGGACTTTTCGAAGCAATGAATCAAAACTATGATAAAACAGAGTGGCGCCTATTCATAGATTCTTCGAAATATAGTCTCAAAGCTGTTTTATTACATAACGGAAATAAGAAACCTTCCATACCAATAGGACACGCAGTGAATTGTAAAGAGAGCTATGAAACGATGCGTACTTTGATTAATTTAATAAAGTATAAAGAACATCAATGGAAAGTGTGCGGCGACCTCAAAGTCATCGGTATGTTAGTGGGATTGCAGGGTGGTTACACGAAGTACTGTTGTTTCCTTTGTTTGTGGGACAGTAGAGCGAAACAACATCATTATGTAAGGAAAGAATGGCCTGTTCGAAATGAGTATATTCCGGGTAAAATGAACATTAATCACGAGCTGTTGGTCGATCCAAATAACGTCACTTTACCCCCTTTACACATCAAACTGGGGCTCATGAAAAACTTTGTAAAGGCGCTTGACAAAAACAGTGATGCTTTCCGGTATTTGCAAAAAATATTTCCAAACATTACAGAGGGAAAACTGAAGGAGGGTATACTTATTGGTCCACAAATCCGTAAAATTATGAAAGATTCTCAGTTTGAAAACCTTTTATCGGTTAAAGAAAAGTCTGCTTGGAACTCATTTAAAATGCTTGTAGAAAATTTTTTGGGAAATAAAAAAAGTGAAAATTATGAAGAAATTGTTAACAATTCATTGAAAAACTTTCATGATATGGGAGTAAACATGTCATTAAAGATTCACTTTCTACACTCTCATCTGAATTTTTTTCCTGAAAACTTAGGAAGTATGAGTGACGAACAGGGTGAACGTTTCCACCAAGATTTAAGGACTTTCGAAGAACGACATCAAGGATTTTGGGATGAAAATATGTTAGGGGATTACTGTTGGTCTATCATAAGAGAAACTGATTCAAATAAATATAAAAAGAAAGCAAAAATTAGTCATTTTTAATTTATTTTTGTATTAATCCTAAAATTTTTGTATTTCCCTTCAAGAAAATAAATATTTTTTAAACCAGACGTGACAGAATTTTTTTATTATTTTTTCTGGATAGTTCTACCTGAACACAAAATAAAATAACAACTTTCAGCTGGGGTATGAAAACCGTGTAAACTAGTGTTATTAGAAGGGTAATTTTCTTATAGGCTTATTGTAATACATGTTAAAAGAAATCTTGTTTTTAAAATCTTGTTAAGCGCAATTTAAGAAAAGCACCGAATGCAATAAAAAATGTAGGAAAAACTGAAGCGTACAACAGAATCTCTGCAAGATTCTCGCTTAAAACTGTTGACTATAAAAAATCAGCAATTAAATATGGGATTAATTGCTGATAAACAGTTTATTACCAAAAATCAAAAGATACCGGTGCAAACCAAAAATATTGGCATTATTTCTCTTAGTCTGTTTTCATTGAGATTTAGTATGAAGCTTTGTTCCATAAACATCTACACTAATAGTCAGAGTAGTGAAGAAATTAACTGTAGTACGCAATTATACAATTTTTACTTATTAGAAATTTAAATTTCTTTAAAAAAATTTTTTTTTTGTAGAAAATAAACACAACTATACTCCGTTATTTATTTATATGTCGTTGTTTGTTTCTGTTCAACACATAATCTATATGACATAGCAACATATACAACAATGTGTTGAAAAGAAACAGACAAAGGTTTTAAATTAAAAAATAAGGTAAAGTTCGTTTCACTCTTTTATTGCTATTTCTAATAAAACCTTCAACGCAAGTAAAGATTTAATCTTTTTAAATCTTTTGCTATATCATGGCTTAAAATGCAACAAATACAGAAGGTATTGTATTAAGAACGTCGCACATTCCTATATTCTTTAAGCATAACGCGACAACAAAGACAAAGCTTCTAGGGTAGTATTATAAACTCGAATGCAAATAAGATGGCAGCGCAGTCAATGACCTTAACGTAATTCAATACCTAATTGGCTAATTTCAAGTTGAGATAATACCGGTAGTATTTTTGTCTCCATGGAAATTTAAAAAATTTCGTTGTTGTTATTGGTTGTTGCTTTAGAAACGTATTAAAATTTGCGATACTACCGGTAGTATCTCAACTTGACATCAGCCTATTAAAAATTAAAAATATGGGTATAAGAGTATAATTTCTATTATTCAGTTCTGTTGTAGCTACAAAGGTTTCTGCAATGTAGTTTCCAAAATTATAAAATATTTGTTATTTAAATGTTTTGTTTGTGTTTTGTCAAATGACAATTTCACACGAAGCTATATGTGGTAGATTGAGGCATACTCTAATAGACGAACTACAAATATATACAACTTAGTTATAAAATTTTTATTGACAAAAAGTTTACTATTTTTGAGATATTCGCGGAAAACCGCAATTTTGCGACTTTTTATCTCAAAAAATTAACCACGCAAAAGTAATTTTCTTGAACTAAAAATAGATTTTTTTTATAACTGTTGAAAATTTTAGTAAACATATATTTTAGTAAACATATACAGTATTCTTATTCTAGACATAACTACAAAACTGCGTAACAACTTAACGTAAGTGAAAAAAACACAAGAAAAATTTAGAAAAACAATGATTAAACGTCCTACATTTGCTGTTCAAAATTTTGCAAAAAAGAATTATTTCTATAGCAACTACAACTTATAGCAACATTTGATATTACTTCCAACCACACATCTCTTAACAAAACTAATATTTCTTTGTGAACATAGTTGTAGCACTTAGGTTCTCAAGACTATTAGCTTCAGTTCGGCAACAAATTTGGTTAATTGATGGAGAACAAGTATTAGCAAAACCAATCTGTCATAACTGTTTAATTTGTACTCGTGCTAATAAACCTAAGTGAATTATCTAATAATGAAAAACCTCTCAAAATTACTTGTAGTTTTCAACGCTCTTCTGCGTGTAGTACAGATTACACAAGTCCACTGCAAATTAAAAAAAAGAAGGTCGCGGTTGTAAGATTACAAAGTATTACGTATGTATTTTTATTTGTTTCTCAACCAAGACTATGTCAGTTTTAATAGACTAGACCAATTTGAGTTAGTGCAAAAGTTATTCGACTTGTGGCAAAGATGGTCAAGGAAATACGTAACTAAACTTTAAAAGAACTTCTAAAGAAATTCCTACAAGAGAATTTAAAGATACAAAAAACGGTAACGAAGTTTTCTGATTTCAAAAATAAATAAAACCAACCAAATCATTTAAATTTTTTTGTGTTACTACATAATTAGAAATTTGTGTTTACACAGTATTAAATTTAATGTCTGGCAAGTGACACCTGTCATTTTAATTACCCTAAGTTACTCGATATCTAAAATTTTTCAAAAAAGACAAGTAATATTTCGATAATGTTCACCAAACAGTTAAGCACTTGTTTCAAATGAAGAAGTTTTTTATAAAGTTTTCAAAAATTATTAGCACCTCAATAATACGTTGTGTTTAATCACACATTCAAACAGTTAAAAATGTGCTTCATGTACGACAATCGTCTGGCCGTTAAAAAACTAGGCTTCTACAGCAAACGCGAGTTGTTTTTTGTTCGACAAAATAAGATACCTAATTGATTTCGAATTTTTGACGTCATGCTTGAGATAATATTTAGGTATACAAAATTTTGTTTGCCATACATAAGATAATTTCTTTCTGACCAGTTTCTCAACTCAGTAGAAAATCTTTTTAAAATCAGTCTTTAAATTGTTTTTTTCGTAACCCTTAAATATCAAATCAAAGAATTTTAACTAATACTTAGCAGTTGTTATACGTGTTTTTCTCTGTATAAGCGCAAAAAAGTCTGTACAAAATTCTAGCTAACTAACATTTGCAGAAATTATACAGTATCTGAAGAGACTTATTTTTATGTTTTTTTACATACTATCTTGCAGTTGTAAAGATCTACATTTGAGTTTTTAGTATCTGGAAGAAGCTTTCGCTGACAAAACATTAAGGTTTATTAAGCGCATAGAGTTACTGCTTTAATAATTTTTTAAAAAGTTGCACACAGTAGTCTTAGTGTTCGGCTTAATTTTTAGGTTTTACTTGTTAAAAAAAATTTGGTTGAAACGATTATTTTTTAGGGTTATAAACAACTTATATATTTAGCTCCTGTTTTGATATAAGACGTTTTGATGAAAAATAATCAACAGTAACTTCTGCATTATTTAATTATGTTCTAAACTTTGCAGTACTCCACATAATACAGAAAGCTTCTTTTTCAACATTGAATTAATTCTTTTTACTTGCAGAGAACCGAAGGCTTGTAAATTCATTTGAACTACGACTGGTTAGCTGAGATGTAAGCTTCTCTTTCAATTTCACATACATGCAATTCAGAAAAACAAAACTTAAATTTACAATTTTTTTTATAAGATTAGTTAACTTTACTGTTTTCTTCTTTTTGGAAGATAGGGAGCTCTGTATTTGTAATTGCGGAAGTTTTATTAGAACCAGCGTTAATACTGTTGGGTAACGCAATTACTATAATGACCGCGACGTTTGAAAACATGTAAACAATCGAAAACTGCTCGAAAGTTTTTAAAATGTTTCTTGAATGTTTCAGAAAGTAGCAAAATGCCTACTATATGCAAACATAGCACGAAATAATCTACTTTAAAGATATTATATCTACAGTTTAAAGATTTTGTATCTACAGTTTAAAGAATTGACTTTATAATATATAGTTTTTAGTCCTGAGTTTATGATCTCGCTGTTTTTTTCTGATTTCTCTAGAATCGATTTGCGTCTCTTTTCCTTGTATTGGAATCGATGCATTAATGCAGGCTGTGGCGTCTGCGGCGTCATAGAATCGTGCAACAGTTTAGTCTCGTAATTGCGTTATCTCTTGCCTCTTCTGCACCGAATCCAATAAAATGTGCACAACAAGGATGGCCCTCGCGGATCTGCATTAACCTACTACATCTGCTATTAACACACACACATTCGATTACGTCGCTTTGAATATTTAATCACATCCATTTCAGTTAAATGTAAATGCTAAAATGATTTGCGTTGTCTTTGAGCTGACAAATGGCAGGAAAATTAATTTGGTACTTGAGTTGTGATTGACAGTTTTACTACGAATAAATAAACAAAAGCAAAGAGAAACAACACAATCATCTAATACCTAATTCATACCTAAGAATTGAAGCCGTCTATCCCAAAGCTTATGAACTTTTGTCACCATAAATAAAAGTCTTGCCTTGCGGTTGACTTGGATTAGTAGAAGGATACCAATAAATAATGCTACAATTTAGTTGCTTTTAAAAATTGGTTAATTTCGCGGTTGTTGTTAAAGATTTTTAATTTTTGCTTTTGCAAAACCACTTTCTGTCATATTACCTTTTACCAACCAGATCAAAAAAAAATTAAAAAAAATAAAATTTTATTGCAAAAATTGCTATTTTTCTCTTAAACGAACTAACAAGTAGCTAATATTTTTTAAGATTATTGTAGCGTCTGATAAGTGAAGGGTTAGTTAAATTTTATTTTTATTTTATTTATTCTAAGGGTTGTGCTCCACAAATACATATACAGAGTTGCTAAAAAGTACGGCTAAAGATTACTTTTTTTAGACGGCGGGAAAAGTCAAATTTAAAATTTTTCTAAAAAGCATATTTTTCTGAAGCCATTTATTATAACCATCTTTATTTTTACCATTGGTAAAAAAATTGTAATGATGTGATTACGAAGGACTATAACTAAGGAGATGAAACGACCATACGATTTTAAAGGAATTTCTGTACCTAAAAAACTTTGGTACGTTATATGACCATCCGTAGCGCTGACGTAGTAAACCCGACTACAATTTGACAACTGACGATTATTTAAATGTTTTACTCTCTACAATTTTACTCAATTTTTAAGTGTTAATGCGATTAGACGTAAGTAAATTTTCTTTTATACTAGTTTTTCTCATTAGTGATAACAAATAAACGTAGTGTAACAAAATGAAAATGTTTGTTGAACGCGATTGATTTTTTGGACTCTCCGGTAGTAATTATTTCGGAACACCTATATAGTCGGAACTACGACTGTACGCCACCTGGTGGTGATTTTTTATGGGTACGTTTATTTTTACCACAGCTTCCTAGATTTGAGGTGGAAGTTTGGACGTAACCGGCTAGTCACATTTAAAAAAAAACTGTTTCTGACAAGCGGGAGTACTGTAGCGACATCTACACACCGATTAACGAAACGTTTGCGTTCTGCGGGAAATTTAAATTATTTTAATAATTATCCTAGGCAATAATTATTGTTGATTTTCTTCAAAACTTCAAATCATTTCAAATTGAATTATCTCGTGTTTTTGGTACCGTGTTGTTGTATTTTTCAGTTTCTTTTTGCTGTTTTTTATTGTTGTTGTTTTTTTGTCTTGTTCGTGTTAATTACGTTTATTAAAATGCCTTTTAAAAAAAAAGTGTTGTGTTACTGATTGCCATCTTGAGGACAATATTACTTACCACAATTTTTTTGCAACATTTGAATTGAACTTAATGTGAAAAAATATTGAAACACATACTGATACGGCCTTTAATATAATAAACTTTTTTATTAAATTGTCTTTTTTTTTTCAATTAGATGTTTCAGGTCTATCTGAGCATGCGTTAGTTTGTAGTAAACACTTTACAAAAGACAGTTTTTTGTATACTGACAAGCGCAAGACATTAATTGCTGGAGCTTTGCCTACCATATTTGAGGTATCTACACTTAAAAATATGTTTTGTAATTCAGTACTGCATGAACTTGAATAAAGTAGTTTATTATGGTCACGTACAGATTTTCAGATTACTGAATTATTTCCTTTTAGAAATAAATATAATATTTAAATTTATGAATTTAATACTTATTTATTTATAGTCTGCTGATCAAGAAAAATTAGATTTTTGCGACGATAAAGTTCTTCAAATTTTCTTTCCAATTTATACAAAATAACGAAAACTTCTTAAATTAAATTAATTTATTCACCTTTTGTTTTATTTCCAATAGATAGATACTACAGAAAGTTTTAGTACAGGAGAATGAGGGTGCAAGATGTCTCTAGACTTTGGCTATTTTACTCTTGGTGTCTTACGTTTCATTTTATGCGTTTCTTTCCCAAAAACACAACACACATTTTTGTATAATATTTATTGGTTTTTACATAGGTATAAACGTTCTTGTAGTCTCTTCTCTCTCCAAAAATATTATTATGTAATATTATCCTCATAACAAGCTGTTACCTTTCCACCTTAACCAAGATCTTCGTAACGAGTTAAGTCGCAAGCCAGCCAATGTTGTTAAATGCCCATAACGTCCCTTTCTAGAGCTTTTTACAAAAAAAAACGGAGTAAAATTCCCGCTGACGGTCACTGAGCTGCTTCAACCACGTCGCCGTTGCGTTAAAACTTTACAAATAGCAACAGTGATCTACTCGTGAAAACAAATCTTCCTTAGCTGTATCGGTACTTTCATTATTGTGATTTTTGTTTTAACCGATATATCCACACAAATAAGACTGTTTTTCTTCGAAAATGCAAAAGACGCATTAGAAACGTTACATGTCAGCGACGCGGCAAAATCAAACTTAAAATTTGCCGCATTTTGCTACCGTTATATTATTTTAAATATTCTAATACTTATTATTCATTGGGATACACCAAACTCAACTCAAACTGTGGTTCCAATTTTTAATCACGACAGTTTGACACATGTGACACTGACAAGTGACACTAATTTGTCGCAATTCAATTTATAGGTTAGGAGTACTGTAGCTCCCTCTAAGAAACAAAAAAAAAGACCTGGAACTACAAATGTGATAGGCCGGATATCACCACTCTTATACAATAATCTAGGAGGCTGTGATTTTTACCGTCGCGTCGTTTCGTCTCCTTGTTACAGTTATCACTGAGTTACAGTCCTTCATAGATGTGATATTAAGTTAGGGACCTGTATAGCGTTAGGCGACCGACGGATAGATGACGCTCAGAACCGTGCAGAGTTACAGAGGCTTGAAATCACAGAGGCGACACACGAGTGTATCACTTTTAATTGGTTGGCACAGTCACCAATCAGCAAGCGGTCGATGGGCTAAGCACGTGCGTTTGTTTATGTTTGCTCATGTGGAGAAGAAGCTTTGATTCGAACCGATCAAGGCAATATTGTGAATACACAGTTATTAGAATCTTTAAGTAAGGCAACTTCCACGAATATTAAAAAACATCCAACCCAAAATTAAAAATATTATAAACAGACACAGTTTGATAACACTTGTCATCCAACGTCGCATTTAATAACAAATCAACCATCGACATCGTATCAGTTGTGTAATCGATCACATTTGTTACATTCATTGTAAAGATTATATCGCATTAAAACCATTGCAACGGTTAAATGAGCAAAAATAAACGCAAATTAGTACCAATTGCTTAAGGCTAGCACATTTGACAATATGGCGGACATTTCAAGTTTGAATAACATGCACTTGTAAAAATATACAAATCTTTAAAAGTAGGATGATAAACAGCGTTTTCTTTACACCAAAGGTCGTATCAAAGTTTGTGTTACGTACCTTTTCAAGCAAATAAATGAAAATTGAATTTTCATGTGATTTTTAATTAGTGAAACAGATGAAAATTGTTAAAATAATTAACCAGTTTATTGTTTTTCAAATTATACAAGATCAAAAAAGAATATTTTTTTACGGCTTTACACAAAATTGCAGTGCCCTACGATCAATTGTTTTTGTAAAATAGCAAAAATAAATTCCACAATAATATTGTCGGCCATTGCGTATATTAGTTCAGCACTTTCACCACTTGGCGCGGTGGTGGCGCCACGATTCTCCCATTTCAAACTTCACACTGTTTGCACCACGTTCAAGCATATACAGTGTGTAAAATCCAAATGAAATAAATTCATTATTTCGGTTATTGTACATATTTATAAAAAATTTAAAAACACGTCAAATTTAAATTATAAATTGACATCCTTCAACGTGAAAATGCGATTTCTACCTTCAACCCTCTTTGAATGACAGGTACAACCCCCAATTTTTTAAATGGAAAGTATAGGCTTGTGATATATTGTTTGAAAGGTCTCTTCATTTTCTACTCAAAAATGTTATTGTTTTTAAGTTTATTGCAAAAATACGCACTGTAAGTTCTTAAAAATAGAATAATAAATACTTTTTTATTTACAGAAAGTGGTATATCAAAGTGTGTGTCACGTACAGATTAAAATTAAGCATTCAGATGTTTTTTAATTAATATAACATGCAACAATTGTCAGTAGAATTAATTAAAAACAATATAGTTTATAATTTTAGAAATTATAAATAATTTATAATTTATAAATAATTAAAAAAATATTTTTTTTTTTGGCAATACACAAAATCTTAGTGTTCTACAATGAATCATTTGTATAATAAAACACCAAATCTAATGGAAGAATAATTTTCCATCTTATTAGTGCTTAGACCACTTGGCAAAGTAAAGACCCCATACTTGAAGATTCAGACATAAAAATTTTATTACAATGGATGCTTTTTTATATTTCTAATGTTTTAAAATAAAATTAATTGAAAATATCAATACCTATCCTGTTTGTTAAGAATTCATATATGCCTTCATGTAAGAAATAAATAATAGTAAAAAATTATTTTCAACATTTTATTTTGGTAGGGGTCAGTGAAATCAAGTCTTTTTATACTTTCAAAATTAAAAAAAATTAAATGTATAGTGTAAATTACTGTAAATACAATGTGTGGTAAGGTTTCGCATCTCTCGCTTGTGGATATAACTTTAAAATAAAAAAAAATGACAAATGTATAGATAATTTCAAACACATGTTGAGGTGTTAGAGAGTAAAAAGTCATCGAAGCTAGGGGAAATGCTCTAAAAGAAACGAAAAATATAAAAATTTGATTAATTATATCCTTGAGCTGTTACTGTGAGGTTTTGCATCTCTTACTTGAGAACGTATTTTCAAAAGACACAATTATTTGTATTTTTTTTCATATATGATGGTTCTTTACATGGTAAACCTTTTGGAATATTTCTGTAAATTAACTCTGGCAAAATTGTATTTTTCCATATGTTCTCATTACGTAATATTGTCTGAACATACAAAGGGAACCAATCATTTATGTAAATAATAAAAAACCAAATATCTTTTTGGCAATATTCAACTGGCTCTAAATTTGAAAAACAACAGTTTAATTGGTAAGATTAAGTAAACAAAGTTATATTAAAAACCTGAAAATAATAATTAGGTATGAGAGGTTTTGAGACGTGGTTTTCTTTTATTTAAGTACAAACAGAATGAAGTTTTCTTTTTATTTTTCTCTATAACCTCCTCCAAAGATTTTCCTGATTTATGAACGCTGAATAAACATTTTGCTTCTAAAATTCCATTATTTCCGATAAGCCCTTGAACAAAAGTTTATATTATATCAATTATGCTGAAAACTACTATCAGGAGAAGCTGTTAAATATCCAAACTCCTTATCAACAAATAATCCAAAAGGAATTACTTTTACTTTTCGTTCTTATTCAAATTTTTTAATGACAAATTTTTTTTTATCTTTGCCATAGTTCATTGCTTCATTGCAGTAGTTGGTCTGTCCAAGTTTTGCCCACCATAAACATTATTGTTATTGGAGTTAATTAGGGTCCAACCCCAAACATTTACAATCGGTGATTCTTTTCAACAGCAGATGGTCCATTGCCCTAGGCTTAAGATGCTTTTAAGGGTTATATTTCTCCAAAAGATAATACTTTTCATCATATACATTTACCTAAACATTCCAACAGTTTGAAAGAAATAACGAACTTAAGCAGGCACGTGGTTTATTTGTGAATTAAAAAATCTGCCGTGGCATTGATAATTAATGAACTAATCAATGAATCGTTATTCAAATGTTCAATGGCGATCCGAAATCAAAAAAAGGAATGAAATAATGAACTTTCCTGTTGCAAAATTCGTCGTACACAGTAATTAATGTTACCTAGAAAACAGATTAAAGTTTAGTACCTACTTTCCAAATATTCTAAGAAGGTACAGAATTACCTACCAGATATTCTTAATAGGTATTTGTTTAGAATTGTTTACACATGGCTAAGGATGGAAATCATAGAATGAGAGTGAATTTTAAAAATTTTAAGTACTAATTAGGTATTAATACTTACGTAAAGAAAAAACTATAACTAAAAACACACATAAAGTATATTATACTGTAATAGTATTACAAATATACATGAAATACTAGTTTTAAACTACAAGTTTTACACTACATAAAATAAGTAATATATAATGAATAGCCATCATTAATACAAATATAATAATAATTAACTAAATATTTAAAGTAGCAACAGAACATAATATTCTAATAATATTTTTAATAAATGCTAATGAAAATTAAACACATTTTTTGTGCCATAATATTCATTCATTTATAAAAATCATTTAAATCATAGTAGTAAAAATTTAAATTTTGTAAGCGGTATAAAAATATTAAATAAACAAGGAATTGTTAATAGTAATGAATGGATCAAGCGGCGAAGAATACAATTTACCCAAAGATTCTATATTTCCGCGAGGAGAATAAAAACAATATTTATTTAGATGAAACCCACTGTGACACCTATGATTTTATAAATAAATCCTTTTTTTAAATATTGTTGAACTATTTAAACTATTCAAATTTAACAAAAAATATATCAAACCTTATTGGTTTGACCACCGACCTGATATTAACCACGTCGTGTTCAAAACTAGTATTAAAAACTGCTTTTATAAAAAAAAGTGGTCATATTATTGGACATTTATTGCATCTTATCATTCACATCTCGATAAAAAAAATCCTAAACAATACACCGGAAAACTGAAATAGTTAACCTAGATAATAATAGTTATAAATGAAACTGCAGTATAAATATTTTGGAACAGGTAAGTTCATTATTTCATTCCTTTTTTTGATTTCGGATCGCCATTGAACATTTGAATAACGATTTATTGATTAGTTCATTAATGATCAATGCGACGGCAGATTTTTTAATTCACAAATAAACCACGTGCCTGCTTAAGTTCGTTATTTCTCTCAAACTGTTGGAATGTTTAGGTAAATGTATATGATGAAAAGTATTATCTTTTGGAGAAATATAACCCTTAAAAGCATCTTAAGCCTAGGGCAATGGACCATCTGCTGTTGAAAAGAATCACCGATTGTAAATGTTTGGGGTTGGACCCTAATTAACTCCAATAACAATAATGTTTATGGTGGGCAAAACTTGGACAGAAATACTATACCATACAAATTTTTTTTTACTAAAACCTGACATGGTCCATGGTGTTGTGTCTCTTCTTTTTATTATTTTTCCGAACAAAGACTCTGTTAATCGATCTTTTCGTTCTTGTTTATGTACATCATTAGTCCACTGACCAACTGTAGCAACTTGAAGTGCACTAATATTATGTTCGGAATGTTGAAAAGACCAACGACAAATCAGATGAAGACAAAGAAGAAATTTGGTCTTTATTTTTTTTACATCAAAATATTTTTGTTTTAATAAAATTTTATAAATTATCTTTTGTGGTTTATAATTATATCTATCAAAATACCTTCAAGTAAGTCATAAATAACTCATAATACTCGTATAGTTAGAATGTTAGGAGTACAAACGAAGAACTACTGTGTGAGTACGTAGATTGAATGCGTGTTGCGCGAAGCAGCGCGGCAAAGCCATGTTTTAAAAAATTTATATTTCGGAAACCATTAAGTTTATTGTTCTTTTTTTTTTTTTTCAAAAACTTATTTAAAGTTTTGTAAATGTGAAATTGTACATTATATGGCCAAATTTTTAATAATTTACATAGCTTCCCGTTGGGTGAAATTGTCAATGTATAATTTCGCAACTAGTGATTTTGGAGAGCCCTTTCTCAAAAACAAAAAACTTTTTTTTAAATTTCTTATTACTGTTAGATGCGCTCTGGTTTTCTCTATAAGTAGACAAAATTTCATAATTTTAGCTTAAATAGTTAATTTATTAGCGCGATGTATGTTTTAAAAAACACGATTTTAGTAATTGTTGCTCCGACATAAAAAAAATCATTTTACAAAGTTCGGTCCTACTAAAAAAAGTTGTAGATAGCGATTTCAGATAGCCAAAATAATACTGTACAAGAGTGTAAAGGTCCCGTCTGGTTACACCTTAAAAAAATTTTTTGCACGAAAGAAGTCTCGTAGACCGGCGCGGCGGTTTTACTCCACTACTAACTACTAGTCCGTCTACTAGTCCGTCTTCCACGATCAACAACTAATTCGACTATTTGAGATAATTCGAGAGCGAAACTCGGAGCAAAATAAAACATAAATAGAGAGAGAGATAGAAAATGAGTTTCAGCGAATTTGACCTTGAGTAATTAGATTCAAGAAATAATACATGTGGTGCCATCTCTTGAATATCTTTTTTTTTTAGTTTAATGATTGACCACTCTGGCGCAGAAACGCAGGCTTAAGCGGAAATCATAAATTTAAGAGTTATTCATCAAGAAATTGTCTCAAGTGCAATAAAAAGCACCACTCTTTGTTAAATATCGATAAGTATGATTCTAAACGCAAATCAAGACGTTCAACGTACATCGAGAAACTGCGCGCAATTAAACAGTGAAAATAATATAACAACAGCCTTTGTTAAGGTCATTGATACAGGTACATTAAATGGTACATTGAAAATGCACCACTTAAGCGCATTACTTGACAACGATTCACAATCGAATTTTATTTCCAATAACGCGTGTAAAATGTTAGGACTTTTATGTCATAATAATAATAATGTGCCTATTATTGCTATTAATCAAAACACAACAACTATAACCAAATCAACTAAAGTCAATATCAAATCATGTCATAACTCTTTTCAGTTAAACTTAACTTGTCTGGTAATTGAATCCAAAACTCAAAATGTACCTTCGGTTACATTTGATACGTGAAATTTAAAAATTCTAAAAAATATACCATTAGCAAACCCAGAATTTGATATACCTGCCGCTATCTACCTTCAAATTGGAAACGAACATATTTGGGAGATAATTTGCAAGGGAAAAATTTAAATCAAATGTAAAGATCCAGTTATACAACAAAGTAAATTAGTTGAGTAATCGCAGGTGCTTTATCAACTCATCCACAAAATAAAAAACGAAAGTACAATTTTTCTCAATTTTGGATTTTTTGCGTAAGAAACATACTTTTCATATTTTAAAAGCCACCAAAAAATATTTTTACTACTATTTTATTAAAAATAAAAATTTCAAATACATTTTATGATTTCCCACTTTAAAACCCTATTTTCTCTAAATTTTCTACTCGTAGGCAAATGAAATTTAGACAGCTGAAAGACCACATAATTAGCAACATTCACAATTTTTTTTATAATTTTTAAACGGTTAGTTTAATTTTTATTCACAAATATAGAACGAAGATTTTTTTTCGATATTTCAGTTTTGGTGGTTAAAAGATTAATAAACTGTACAGCAATCGAAAGAACGGATTATTTTTCATTACATGCAATTTTTTCATAATTTTTTACGCAACGGTTTCACTTTTATTTCAGTTTTTAGAACAGATAAATTTTACAGCGAGCCCATTATAGCGAATGGGCGGAGCTTAAACTCCGTGTGTCGCCTCTGTGTTTAGCTAAAGCCTCTGTATGCAGAGTTAGGGTCACTTCATATAATAAGGGTATCGCCAACTCTCTATCTCTCTCTCGGACCTCTCTTTTAATTTGAACCCAAACTATACAAAACTAATTACCAATGTGGGCAACATAATCTATCCAAAATCCCTAGAAATGCATTTAAAACTATTTCTATCTTTGTTTTACTCATGCGTGTATATAGCTATCTCTTTTAATTTGAACCCACGTCTAGTGAACTGCATTGGCGCTACCCGTATATTTAGTGATTCTATGCAGAGTTACAGTAACTAGATAAACTTTATACAGAGTCAAAGCCAGTTGATGAGATAAAGTACCAACAAAACAAATCAATTCGGCATGAATCACATTGAATTGAGCTCAATAAGGATATTTTTCCCATCAGAGGTCGCACCTGATTAAATTGGCGCCCATGATTTATCCATTAACAACAGCAACAGCGATCCTAGCGGCGAAAAAATCGATATTGAGCTCAATTAGCGATCGTCATTTGTTCGTGCCGCTACTTTACTACATTAACTGGCTTTGTGCCGAGTTAGGGTCACTTGATATAATTAAGGGTAACAACGCCCAAGGATACTAAACTAGATACGACTAAAAATTACTTAATTTTTTTAGACGGCAGGAAAAGTCAAATTTAAATTTTTTTAAAAAGTAAATTTTTCTGAAGCCATTAAATATATCTTAAATTTTTTAACTGTGCTAATTTCATAATAACAATTTAGTAATAAAGTCCTGATCAAGCTGTAAAGAACAGGGAAACGTCGACTGAATTTTACAACTGATTTCTTATTGTCCATCCTCCGTTAACCCTCATACATATTTAAAATTTCTGGACGTTAAGCATAATCTCAATTACTGAAAATAAATGATTTTGACTTGACTTTGCTGTTTTAAGTCGTGTTTGACGCTCTTCCCGAATAAGACTGCCGAATCAATTTTTCAACAAACAGGCAGCTGTTTTGTAGACAAACGTAAATTTATAGGTACTTACGGATAGGTTCCTCCATTTCACCCGGAGGATCCTGTGGGACCACAGGAGGATCCATTCTATAATACAAAAAAATTAATATAACAACGATAGTAATTTATGATAAATAAATATAAATAATATGTAAATGAGCTAATTTCAAGTTAAAATAAGTTAAAATACTGGTAGTATCTCCGTTTTTATAGACAATTAAATAAATTAGGGGTTGTGATTGGTTGTTGCTACGGAAATGTATTAAGATTTGCGATACTACTGGTAGTATCTCAACTTGAAATTAGTCTATAAGTCGCCATTCATTTGACATTTTAGAGTGCAATTATTTCATTTCTCTCTGAATGGATGTACAGTCATCCAGTTTAAAAATCACGCATTTAAACTATTAGAATTTTGTTAAAAACTTTTTGTAATACAACATGCTGAATGGGCTGTCACCCAAAAAGAAAAAAACCCACGAAACGTCGGCAAAACAACATATAAGTAAGTAAGTAAGTACAAACTTTTAAAACATGGGTGCTAAGGTATTAGACCACCCGCACTGTATTATTGCTTACGCTAACAAACTGGTGCTAACAAACCAAAATATTTGGCCTTTGACAGTGTTTCCCCACTCAGAACCAGTGTGTCGTATAGATTTGAGCGTTTTGTCAAAACCGTGGTGTCATCGGCAAATAAAATAGTGTCAGTGGGCATACTAGCTAAAAGGTCCTTGACAAAAATAGTAAAAAAGAAGTAATCTAAAAACCGATTATTGAGGCATGCCTATAGTGGCAGCAGCTGACTAGACACTACGTTTTTATTTTTCAGCTTGATATCTATCTGGATAAAAACCTAGTTATTAAATACAGCTATAGAGATAGCAAGTTATAGTATATACTGAGATATAGTAATAGAGTTTGCGAATTAGTTCTAAGTAAGGAACACAGTCGAAAGCCTTAAAAAGATCTAAAAAACCTCCAATTCTATATTTATCTTATTCAAAACATGCTTCCTTTATAAAGACAAAAACAAAATTTTCTTATTTTCTATTTATGACAAATACAGCTTTATGGCTGAAACTAAAATTTTAACCTGTAGAGAAATTTATAAGTAAACTAAAAAGAAGAATGCAAATAATTACAATTATCTTAGTCGCCATGATTCAGTTAAAACCTTTGTTAAAGACAAATATAAATTTGCAGAGGGGTATTAAAAATCTAACCATTCCTACTACATATTTGAGAACTTTCCTACTTTGATCATACAGATCAAATAACAAATAAAAAAAATCTAAATTTTCCCAAAATTAATATTAAAATATTTTAGAAGAAGCAGATAATAATCCGTTTTGACCTGACCTGATCTGATTTAGACCCATTTTGCACGACCAAACTCAGCATGTCCTTAAAAATTGGTGTCGAAATTTCCCAATAAAATTACCCGAAAATTTATGGTGTATTGTGTAGTTTTATGTATAAATAAAAATATAAAAGTCAAAAAAAATTGAAATACTTACATATCAGCCGCCGCCGGAGAAGCTGTCCGCGGAAGGGAGGCAGCCCGAAAAGGGGAGCCCGCCCGAAAACTGGCCTCCGTCCGCATGCGGGAAGCGACCTCCTGCAAATGGTAGGCCGCCAACCGAGCCGCCCGAGAACGGGCTCGAGATAGGCGGCAACAGGGGCGCGCCGTGCGGAACCAGGCTGCCGAAGTGCGGGGACAGGAGGGCACGGGCGGCGCCTCACAGGATGAGTCCGAGGCGACGTATCCGGAGCGGATAGAAAAAGGAGAACGACGTCGCGCTCTCTTTAGGGGCCCCGACTCGTCCGAAGAGGAACAGCCGTAATACCCCGAAGAGGCTACTGACTCTTCCGCCAAAGAAGAGGCGGGATACCCTGAAAATTCCAGCGACACTACGTCAAATAAAATTAACAATTAACTAAAAAGTGACAGCTTGATCAAATTCTCAAAGTAGCAAAGAAGAACTAATAAATCATGTATAATTAAAATACAAGCTGTTATTTGTATACCTATAGGTTGATTCAAAATTACGTGGCACAATTTTAACCTGATGTACAACACCGCAAGTATTAAAAACCTGTATAAGAAAATTTTCTCATATTTCAACTGATAAAATTGCAATTCATCAAATGTCCGTCGAGCTGCATCCTCCCCATTGTATAAATCATAAAAAAAATTACGAAGCACTTACGTGCTCTTTATGTGCTAAAATTAAAGTTTTTCTGTTCCAAGGAAATTTTTTTCGAAATTTCAAAAAAGAAGAGGCAGCTCGATGACAAGTCACACCTATTACTAAGAAGATTAATGTTTAATTAAAACCAACTACATGCAAATTTTGTATCTACTCTTTATGTTCTCCACGAATATACAGGGTGATTTTTTTTATTTGCTCCCGCCCAAGATTACAAAAATAGGCAACAGGTTATACAAACAATAAGCAACTTAATTAATTAATGTGGCTACAAATGATCCCAATGAACTGACTTTGGAAGCATTGTCAAAGGTATTGGCAACAATGTTAACATTATTGATTCGCAACTCCCTATCCTTAATTTTGAAAATTAAATTTTTAAAGTATGTGTTGCCTCTTTTTGGAGTTTCGGGCGAGAGCAAATAAAAAATCGGCCTGTATACAGAGTCGCTAAAATGTATATGGATACGGCTCAATATTTACAGGAAAGTTTAGCAGAGCATGTTGAAATATGGAAAACCATTAGAAGTATTTAAATACCATCAGCTGATTTTTTTTCAATTTTTTATGATCATTTACCTATTTTGAAAACACAAAGCTTACTTAATTTTTTTAAACGGCAGGAAAAGAAATAATGTACTCAAAAGTATTCACAATACAACAAAATGTTGGTTTTTAGCAAATAGACTGTGCCTCAATGAAAACAAAACCGTCAATATGTCATTTATATTAAAAAATTACCCAGATGGTGAATTTACTACATCCACAAAATTTTTAGGCATAATCATCAATTCTCGCTTGTTATGGAATGAACACATAACATTTATTGCCAGCAAAATATCAAAAAACACTTTCCTATTGAGATATTTATCTGACCATCTGTCACCAAAATTTTTAACAACAGTTAATAAACTGTAATGCACTCATACACTCTCATTTAAAATATGATTTACTCGCTTGGGGTCATTCCTCACAATTAAAAAAACTGTTTAAATTGCAGCATAGGGCCATCAGAATTGTTGCCAACGTCGGCTATAGGGAGGACTGCAGACATTGTTTTAAGAATTCAAACATATTAACATTACCTAGTTTATACATATATTACTCTTTACAACACGTACTAAAAGATATCTCTTCATTTAACAAACTAAATGAACATCATAATTACATGACTAGATCTTTAGACTTATTTTACAATAATACTAATAAATGTAAACCGTTTTTTTTTTCTGTTTAATTATATCATTACATTGCATATCTGTATACATTTGACGTATGTAAAATCCATTTTGTGATTTTTAACATAAATAAACTTTACTTTACTTTATGCCAGCAAAAGCCACATGGTTTCAACAAAACGAAAACGAAACGTTTCCTGGTTGATAGATAGGGCAAAGAGGAGCTATTAAATGGGCAACTAGGCCTCCTGATTTCAAGAAGACCTACAGGAACACATAAGAAACAAAATGGTTAATAGGTATTTCTCCGAATACTTTTGATAGATTTTTTAAAAAAATTTAATAGAAATCATTTGTAGCATAAAAACTATGTATTTATTGCTGATTTTCATGTGCCTAGAAACAACTCTTGACTTAGTGCAAATTTTAAATTAAAAACTTATAAAGCTAACATCACTTTTAGATCTCCTATTTACTTACTATCAAAATATAGTAACTGCTTAGAGGAGTTATGCGACACTTTTGCAGAGATAATTTGAATAAAATAGTTTCTTGTGCAAAAAACAAATTTGCAAGTAGTATTATATAACATAAGGCTTAGATATTTTTTTCTTTCTGTTCCACTTTATTATTATGTGTTGTACCCGGTAGAAGAATAGGAATCATTTCAACAATTAATCTTATCATTCAAAAATTAATTGATAGATAATCCCTAGGACTTTTACACACCACTGACCCGGCAATATAAACTTACAGTCAGGCAAGACATTATTACGGATATAATTATCAAGTAATGATGCTAAAAAATAAATGAATTGAAAAAAACTAAGGAACGAATTTTCTTACTTGACGTCAAGCGTGACTATAAATGGTCTGCCACACTTTGTTCTTGTTGTGTTAGTGTAGTGTCATTAATGTTAAAAAAATTCTGACAATGTTGCATGTGTTCAAAAGAATATCAATTATTATGTTTAAATTTAATTTTAAAAAATTTTAAATTTTTATTAAGAGTTTTTGGTAGGTACAATTCCGGTGGCTGATATAATCATCGGAAATATTTTAGCTGCGTTCAGGTTCCATAAATTTTTGATTTCGCCAGCCAGTAACATGTATTTTGACATTTTTGTAGTGTATGTTGTATCATTGAGTTTACTGCAACAGTTATAATAAACTCAATGGTGGTATGTATATTATGTGAATTTGGAACCGCAATGTCAATCGAATATGCCTGTTTGTCGATCTTAGAAATTAAGATTATGTCAGAACCATTAGCAGTTGTGTTTAACTAAGTCAGTATAGTTCTACCCCAATATAATTTATAATTATTATTTTCAAGATATGGCTTTGGTTCGTATTTGAGTCAAGCATATTGCCTTAAACAAAAGGTTATCCTGGCTACGTTTAAGAATACATAAATAATAATAATATTATTATTATTACATTGCTTTTTTATTAATTATAGCTTTGTTATTTTGTTAATTATTTAATTACTTTTTAAGAATTCTTATTTACTTTTTTTTTCTAGTCATATATATTTTCTTTTTTACTAATGTGTTGAATTTTGTTTGCTTTATAATCTGCAATTTTTATACATTGTCCTGTAATTGAATTTCATCTGTTAGGCAATAAATATATTTATTTATATATTTTTATTCATGTATTTCGTGTTTAAACTTTTTATATTAAAATGTGATTCTTTTCAATTAAAAATAATATTTTAGCAATTATTAACTTTTACTAATTATTTTTTAGTCACCATTCAAACAACATACAGATAACGATAGATAAAGTCAACATTTTCTAAACTAACATTATATATTTTTCAAAAAAAATTTATAAGTTTTTTTTTGAAGTTTAGATTAAAATAAGGTAATGCATATGGTACAAGTCACAGAGCTCAAAAAAATGCTTTTCTTAAAAATTTAATTTTGACTCTTTTTGCCATTTAAAAAAATCAGTTTAGCTTTGAATTCTCAAATTTCTTAGAATTCCGCGGTTTTGTATATAAATATAAAGCCATAGTTTCTTACCAGAAGGAGCAAGGTTCTCCTTCCTGCGCTTCCTCGTATTGCGCGACTTCCATTCTTCGACTTCCCCTTTAAAACATACAAAAATTATTAAAATATCACCAAAATTTATAGGTACTTACTCCAAGGCTCTCCCCTCGGCCTTGACCTCGAAGCCGTCGGGTTTCTAAAACATAAGAAAATTAATATTTACAACAAATTTAGAAAATTAATACAACAATAGTAATTAATAGTAAAAAAACACAGAAAATCTTGACTTGTACTAAATCTGGAAACGGAATGTTACGCTTTAAAGAGAATTAAACTTTATGAGTTTTATTTTTATTTAGACTTAAACCAACGCTAACAAACCAAGATAAGACTTTTGACAGTGCCTCCTCTCTCAGAACCAGTGTCTCGTCACTCTCGTCTCGATTTTAGTCTTTTGTTAAAACAGTGGTGTCATCGGCAAATAATATAATGTCAGTTGGTATACTAGGTCCTTAATTAAAATATCTAATAAAAATAAGTGACCTAAAAACCGATCCTTGAGGAGTGTCTATAGTGTCAGGCAGCTGACCAGACACTACGTTTTTATTTTTTACATCATGATCGCTGCTGGATAAAAAACTTGGTACAGGGTTTTCATAAATGATTGTAACAACGTAGGTAGCTGTGGAGATTTTTGATATCACGAATATTCATTGTAATGTTCTATTTACGCAACGGAACATTGGAAAATGGTTTCTGGAGTTGTCTAATAATAATTATAATAGTAGCTAAAGTCTTTGTTTTTAAAAAACAGAATATTTTTTATTATTTCCACAGCCGCCTACGTCCTTACAATCATTTATAAAAAGCCTGTATTAATATACAGCTAGACAGATAGCAAGTATAGTTATAGAGTTTACGAATTAGTACTATGTGAGGAACACAGTTAAAAGCCTTTTAAAAACTTCTAAAAAACCTCCAATTCTATATTTATCTTTTCCAAAACATCCCTTCTTTATACCGATAAAAGCTAAATTTTCTTATTTTCTATTTATGACAAATACCGCTTTATGGCTGAAACTAAAATTCTAACCTGCAGAGAAATTTATAAGTAAACTAAAAAGAAGAACTCAAATAATTACAATCTCTTAGCCGCCACGATTCAGGTAAAACTCCTTTGTTTGTTAAAGTGTAAAAATAAATTTCCAGGCGGTAATAGAAATCTAATCATTCTTATTATTTCAGAAGTTTCCGGCTTCGGTCTTAGAGATCATACAACAGATCAAAAATCTAAATATTTCCGAAATTAATATTAAAATATTTCAGAAGGAGTAGATAGGTAACAATTCGTATTGACCTGGTAAGGTTCGGTGCAGAATTCATAAACGACCATGCTTAGCATGTCCTTAAAAGTTGGTGTCGAAATTACTAGTATGATTATTACTGTATTGTAATGATATTTAATACCAAAATTACCAAATTACCCAAAAATTTACACCAAACCCAAATCTTTTATTTAACAATATACTTTTTATCCTTGAAGAATGTGTGTTGCAGACCTTGAATACACACCACTCACTTTGCACGAAGGTAATTACCAATAACATCCAAATCAAAACGACTAAACAGTAGGGAAAAAGATACAAAGAGATCAATGGACAAGTAACTCATTACATGAAAAAATATTGCTATTGAAATACAAAGAATATGGAGAGGAGAAAGTGGGAGTAATTCAGACGATAATTGGAATAACAGGCCATGTTAGAAATTATCTCTCTTTACATTTTAATGAATAAACTCCTGATCTATCTAGTGTGTCTTTTTTGTCTTTATTATTTAAAAGTTTTTTATTTAAGTTGTGAGTAGTATTAAATGAAATTATGTAATTTTTATTGATTCTATTTATTATTTTGGAAGGGTTTCCAATAAAAGGTAAACTAATGTAATTTTTGTTGTTTTGTTGAACTTTATGTTGAAGGTAAATGGAATTTGTAATTTTTTGTTTTACTTTTCTATTAATTAATCTACTTATCATTTCTACATCATATCCATTAGTTGTTGCAATATCTAAAATAAATTGTTTTTCTTTTTCATATTCTATGTTGTCTAAGGGAAAGTTAATAAGTTTATGTATGTAACAATTGAAAGCTGCTAATTTGTGTTGTATAGGATGATTTGGAGAGTTATGTATCACACATCCAGTGTTGGTGTTTTTGTGGAAAATACCAAAATTGTGTTTGTTATTTTTAATCGTAATTGTAAGGTCCAGAAAATTTAATTGGTAGTTATCATTTTATAGTTCCTTGAAATTTTTTTAAATTTTTAAAAGTTTTTATCTATAGTGTTGATTAAGTTAAGGAAATCATTAAGTTTTGTTGAAGTGTCGTTCCATAAAAGTATAAGACGTTCCATATAAGACACTACATATAACATTTAAACAAAACGTCTTAATTAATGCTAGTCACATCTTATGAAAAGCTCTATAAAAAATTTATCTACTTAATGAAGGCAGCTCACACAGTCAGAAAATTAATTTAACATTTTAAACACCCATTTTAGAGTTACAATGTTGGCGAAAAGTTTGCACATCCGAAAAATAAAATTCGTGAAAAAAACATAAATAAAAATACTAAAGTAAGAAAAAATAGAAATACTTACAATCCCGACGGCCCGGCGATCGCCGGGGAAGAAGCCCTTGGTAGGGAAGGCGAATCCTGAGAAGCCGGTCTCGAGGAACCCTCGCACAAGGACGACGAATCTGACGGCACCTTGATCCGTTTCCACCTTTTGGGTGGCGGCGGATCTGCATCAAATAAAAATTTCCAATTAACAAAAAAGTGACAGCTTGACCAACTTCTCAAAAAAAAAAAACTAAGAAATCATGTATAATTAAAAGACAAACTGTTATTAAATTACGTGACACAATTTTAACCTAATAGACAACACCACAAGTAATAAAAACCTGTAAGAAAAATTTTGTCATATCTCAATTGTTAAAATTAGAGGTTTATAAATATTCCGTCAAGCTGCACCCCTCCCCTCACTATATAAATCGTAAAAAAAGGGCCCATCCGTGTTTCTCCCGGCGGTCAAAAATTTAGGGATTTTGGTAGTAAATGGTAAGGAATTAACAGGAATTTATCTGGTAGTCATAAATTTTCAAATTTTCTTATCGTATGGGGTGGAGGAGCAAATGCTATTTAATAAGCTTATTTCGACATAAAGGTTTTAGCTTAACTATTTCTTTAAAAGCGTGAACATGGAAATTATAGAAATTCTACGTGAAAAAGGAAAACCATCTTTTGTAGTGAATGGGACCAAATTTTGTCAAGCTAGAATGTTAAGTGACAACCGTATCCGCTGTCTTATCTGATAATTTATATTTAAATATCATTATCTACTGAACAAAACGTAATCCTTTTTTTATTGCTTGCAGAAAACAAAATTGAGAGCACAAATTTAGTGCATAATCATAATGTGGATGAATTAACTATATTGAGTATCTTCCGGGAGAAACTCGGCTACGCCAAAAAAAAACTATGCAGCATTTAGGTACTATGTGCTAATTATGTGCTAAAAATAAAATCTTTGTGTTCAATAGTATTTTTTTTTAATTTTCAACATTTATTTTTACTAAAAAGTAAAACAATAAAAATTCAAAAATTTAATTTTAATAATCATCTTTCTGGAAAACTATAGCTAAGTTAGCGTGTATGTCAACATACCGTTAAAAATCAAAGCCCTATAGGTCATTTTTTAATATAATACCGTTGTCTGTCTTTGTTCAACACATATTATATTATATTATTAATTCCGGATTCTTTGTTACTTATTTTAATTTTATATAAATAATTAATAATTAGTACATAAACAATAGCCATTGTTTAATAATAATAATATTTTTTTAGTAAAAAATTAACTTTATACAACATACGATTAACCGCAACTTAGGCTTGACCTTACATTAGGCCATATGAAAGTGTTTAGTACTATAACAAAGTAAGTCCATTTAACGCGTTTTGGGATAGGAAGGCTCAAATTTTGCAGTTATTGTGCAAATCTGTATTATGTTGGAGCGGCGTAATTTTTAGGAATTGACTAAAATACAGTGTAAACTATACATTAACATCGTTAGAACAATTTAGTACTTTATTTAAAAGCATATGATTAAACAAAAGTTAGTGTAAAACACGAATTTAATCTAGTCAAAATAAAAATTCTACTTCAGAATAATTCTCATAAAGCTGAAAACTAGTACAAATCTTAAAGACACTAATACAAATAAAATTTTAAAAGTTACCATCCAACTCAACAAAATTCTTTTGGGTCAAAGGTCAAAAACGTTGATTTTAATATATAAAGTGCGAGTGTAATGAATGGAAAAAAATTCATTTTTTTTTATTTTTATGTTTTGGCGATTTCTTTCGGACTTTTTCTTTTTGTCAATTTTTGATTTAAAGGGGACAACTTTTGAGTCATAATTTGCTCTCTTATATCAACCCTCTTGGGCAGCTCCCATCTCAAAAATTTCAAATAGCAAGAGGGGTCGAATGATCTCTCATTTAAAAGATATTTTAATTTTGTAATCGGTGATATAAATTATGACAGCAAATTCCTCGAAAAAGCATAAAAAAAATTTTTTCTAGTTGTTGCAAATCGATATATTTTTGTGAATACATTTTGTGGAATAACAATAATTATTAGTTTTGTTATTATCTTTTAATATTGAAATGTTGTTTAAAATACATTACCTTGTATTAATGTTAATTTGTAAACTTAATAATAATTAGATTGAATTCAGTTATACATAAGAAAGTTATGATGGACTTACGTTACTATTGCACTGAATACAAGTACATAAATTTTCAGTGCTATAAAAACATTGTTTATTAACTTTAAAATAAAACAATATACATATATTAAAAACCAATTATTGCAATTAAATGAAAATATTTTATTTACTACTTTTTTATAATTATTTCAAAATGACCAAAAATGGACTTATTTTGTTATAGCATTTAGCACCCCATATATGACTGTGCGCTGCGCACACTTTACGCTTTATCTCAAAAACGTTTAATCGTATGAAAAAAAAAAAAGTTATAGAGAATTTTATACTCTACAACTTTCATAATAGGCGCAAATCTCATTTAAAATATAGGAAGCGAGATATTCGCAAAAACCGATTTTTGCGACTTTGACCTTGAATATCTTAAGTCGCGGACACGATATTATATGAAACTTTTGATACAACATAAAGAATGCCAAAACAAAGGTTTATACCAATTTACAGCTTATCATATTTCATTTCCAGGTGAAACCCTAATATGACTGCGCTATTTGATTAAACTTGTAGATATGATTTCGATTTTAATTCTTTCATTATTTGTATAAAGTAAATTGTTGTAGTACTTTTTTATAGTTTTATTTAGCAAATAACTGAAGTGCGATAATAAATCCGACAACATTAAAAACAAAATGCATTTTAATTCCTTAAGTTGATGCAGATTGCGGCAAAGTCTTTGAAGAATCTAATCTCCTGAAACGCATTGTTCCTATAAATTAAGGTTTGAAAATTGCAATTTTAATGCAAATGCAGCTACAGAAGATAAATGTGTTTATGTCCAAATTTAAGTTTTTTTGTGACCCGCTTGATGATGAAATAATACAAGTATAAACATAAATTTATAAGTTCTTACCAGTGCCAGCAGATTCGTCGCTCCCCTCTTCATTCTCCCTTTTCCGTTTCTGCTCCGTCTTCTTTTCTCTCTTCTTTCCCATCTCACCTTTATAACATACAAAAATAGTCACAAAATCACCAAAATTTATAGATACTTACAAAAAAGTTGTTTTCAAAAAAACACGGTGGACACCTAGAATTGAAAAATTTCTGATATAAGTAATCTACATTATGATGAGAATAAAACAAACACATCAGTTAATATTCAAAAGCCAGAAATTGTATCAGCTTAATACCTGTTTATGATAGATTTCAAATAAAACAAATCATGTTCGGCCGTGTCTGGTCTCTCTCCTACAGTTAGCATAACATACCGCATAGCTGACATAAAACGCTAGTTTTTGTTTGGTTGTTTACACACAAATGTTATCTTAATTTTTTTACTGATTTTTTTTGGTGAGAGTGAATTAATTTTTAATACTTTTTGTCATTGTTGTTGTCGTTTTGTTGTGTTTTTATTCTTTTATTCTAACTTTTTACACTAGAGACTAGATTGTGAGACGTTACAGAGTCCAACGTCGCGTCGCCGTCGTGGTGCGCCTGCTTTCAGTAGGTAGAAATAATAATGTTATAGTATAAAAAAGTTTACCATTCTACAGTTCTACCAGTTTCTACCAGTTTACCACTCTACCCAGTGGAGGCGGTAAAGCATATTTTTAAGGTCATACTCCCTCCTACTCTTCTAACCTACTTGCAACTACAGAGGCTTGAAATGACAGAGGCGACACACGGAGTTAAGCTCCGCCCATTCGCCATAATGGGCTCGCTGTAAAATTTATCTGTTCTAAAAACTGAAATAAAAGTGAAACCGTTACGTAAAAAATTATGAAAAAATTGCATGTACTGAAAAATAATCCGTTCTTTCGATTGCTGTACAGTTTATTAATCTTTTAACCACCGAAACTGAAATACCGAAAAAAATTCTTCGCTCTATATTTGTAAATAAAAATTAAACTAACCGTTTAAAAATTATAAAAAAAATTGCGAATGTTGCTAATTGTATGGTCTTTCAGTTGTCTAATTTTCATTTGCCTACGAGTAGAAAATTTAGAGAAAATAGAGTTTTAAAGTGGAAAATTATAAAATGCATTTGGATTTTTTGTTTTTAATAAAATAGTAGTAAAAATATTTTTTGGTGGCTTTTAAAATATCAAAATTATATTTCTTATGTAAACCTTTAACTTCTGTTTTTTTTAAACCCTGTAAATTAAAAATTGAACACCGATGAGTGCGATAGTGGTCTAACGAAACCAGATTTGGTGGTGCAGATGAGACTCTTCCCACTCGTCGGTAGACAAGTTGAATTTATACACTTTATTTTGTGAATATGCATATTTTTTGGTTTTTCTCCATACATATATCTATGGAGTATAAAAGTGATGTTATGTTTATTATACATTTTTTTTTTTATTTTGTGGATGAGTTGATAAAGCACCTGCGATTACTCAACTAATTTACTTTGTTATAACTGGATCTTTACATTTGATTTAAATTTTTCCCTTGCAAATTATCTCCCAAATATGTTCGTTTCCAATTTGAAGGTAGATAGCGGCAGGTATATCAAATTCTGGGTCTGCTAATGGTATATTTTTTAGAATTTTTAAATTTCACGTATCAAATGTAACCGAAGGTATATTTTGAGTTTTGGATGCAATTACCAGACAAGTTAAGTTTAACTTAAAAGAGTTATGACATGATTTGATATTCACTTTAGTTGATTTGGTTATAGTTGTTGTGTTTTGATTAATAGCAATAATAGGGACATTATTATTATTATGACATAAAAGTTCTAACATTTTTCACGCGTTATTCTAAATAAAATTCGATTGTGAATCGTTATCAAGTAATGCGCTTAAGTGGTGCATTTTTTTGCCTGTATCAATGACCTTAACAAAGGCTGTTGTTATATTATTTTCACTGTTTAATTGCGCGCAGTTTCTTGATGTACGTTGAACGTCTTGATTTGCATTTAGAATCATACTTATCGATATTTAACAAAGAGTGGTGCCTTTTATTGCACTTGAGACAATTTCCTGATGAATAACTCTCAAATTTATGATTTCCGCTTAAGCAATTGGTACTAATTTGCGATTATTTTTGCTCATTTAACAGTTACAATGGTTTTAATGCGATCTAATCTTTACAATGAATGTAACAAATGTGATCGATTACACAACTGATACGATATCGATGGTTAATTTGTTATTAAATGCGACGTTGGATGACAAGTGTTATCAAACTGTGTCTGTTTATAATATTTTTAATTTTGGGTTGGATGTTTTTTAATATTTGTGGAAGTTGCCTTACTTAAAGATTCTAATAACTGTGTATTCACAATATTGACTTGATCGCTTCGAATCAAAGCTCCTTTTCTACATGAACAAACATAAACAAACGCACGTGCTTAGCCCATCGACCGCTTGCTGATTGGTGACTGTGCCAACCAATTAAAAGTGATACACTCGTGTGTCGCCTCTGTCATTTCAAGCCTCTGTACTTGCAACAAAAGGTTTTTATACAAGTACCAATTTTACCTACTATATTAATATTAAAGACACTAAAAAAAATTTTAAAAATCTTTTCATGATGAATTTCTAAATTTATCGTTAGTTAAAAAGCTTAACATTCCTAAGCAGAAAATAAGAAATAAGTTTTTGGAAATAGTTGAAATTATAAACAAATTTATTCTTCCAAAGAAAAAAAAAATGTATTAAGAGACCACTTGTATGTAAAGAATAAATTGTAATAGTGCAGTTATAAAATAAGCTCGTAAAAGTAATAGAAATATTTATCCAGCTTTTATAGACTACAAAAAAGCAAATGATTCAGTTCCACATTCTTGATTAACATTTTAAAAATGTATAAAATAAATTCGACTTTAATTAACATTTTACAGTATATCATGAAATCATGAAAACAACTCTAAATATTTCACTAAATAATATTGATTTAAAATCTGAACCTACTGCAATTAAAATTGGAATTTTTCGAAAATATTCCTTAAGTCCTTTATGGTTTTGTTAAGCAATTAATCCGCTCTCCGACATTTTAAACTCTTCCGGCTATGGATTTAATATTAAAAATAATAGTCAACCAACATAGTCAAAACTTATACATCTTATGTACATAGATAATATTAAATTATATTAATCTAATGAGAGACAGTTAAAGCAATTTTTATAAATATTTTGGTTTACATCAATCAAATTAAATAAGTAGCTTAAAACATCATTAAAGAGAAAACTTTTTAACGAATTTGTATTAAGATCTAAACAAATATTAAAGGCACATCTGAATGAATTTGCTGTACCTGTACTGACTTAATTATTTGATATTATCAAATGGTCAAAAAAAGACATTAATAATTTAACAATAAATTTAGTTAGTTTATTTACTGAAGTGATATTGTTTAATGTGAAAACTACAACTCTATTTATCAAATTTTAAAAACACCATCCAAAACCTATTGAAAGATTTTCTTTACCACGCCAAAATGGTGGCCGTGGTTTTTTTTTACATTTATAAAATCTTCTTGACAAACAGTTTTACTCACTAAAAAAATATTTTCTTAAACGTAGTCAGGAAAACACTTTGTTGAAGACAAAGATACAATTATTTTACACCTTTAAATTTTAGTGACTTTAGGTTAGGTTACAAAAAGTTATATTAATAAAAAACTATTAACAATATTTATATTAATTATCAATTAATATTTTTCATTAATTCGTTGAAAAAAGTATAAAATGTACATTAAATCTAACGTCACTCTAAAAGAAACAATATTAAAAAACTGTTTTGTACTAAAATATTAAAAAGAAATGGAGGTAACCGCAAAAAATAATAAAGTTTATTCGTTTGGTAAGACCACAGCCATAAGACCTACAATATTTTGGGTGTAGCATTGCCAGGCGTTACTCGACAATGGCTGAATACCCACCCACATTCTTGAACAGAATGGCGTCTTTATCCTTTACTCAATGTTTTGTGTTAAAATCTTTACTGAAAATAAGAGTTGAATAGTTTTCACTTAATTTTTTTATACTGATTAAGTAAGTATTGCCACTAAATCGACAAAACCAAAATAATTTTTCCTGGTGATAATCCTAGTCTTAATATTAAAATCAGATAGGTATATAGGATGTTTATTTTGAAATAACTTTACAGATTTTAACAGAAAAATATATATAACCATTATTAAATGCTACTTAATTTCTATTAAAATTTTATTCGACTAGGATCACCCTCTGATGTGGTGAGTTATTAAAATATTTTAAAAAACAGTAGGTATCTAATAATAAAAAAAAAAGCAGTTTTGTAGATAGGTATTTAAGAATTATTCACTGATAACATTAAAATATTATTTAATTACTATTTAGTTTCTGTTAAAATTTTATTTGTTTACGACCACCCTTTGATGTGGTGAGTTATGAAAATATTAAAAAAAAAAAAACAGTAATAATTAAAAAAAAACAGTTATGTGGTTAAGTATTCAAAGATTATTCACTAATAACAATTTTAAAAAAACTTTTTTATTTTTGTCTACTCACCCCATGAAGGGGTGGTTGTAAGCGAAAAAATTTTTGACAAAGGGTAAAAAGCATAGAATAGATACATTAATATAGCAAAGATTGTTTTTAAATTAGTAATTATAAACCAATAATAAACTAGATAATTTTTATGATTATGTTTTTACAAACAGCACTTCAAACATTGATAAAAGAAGCTTTTCGCATACCATAAACGATCAATAAGGACAAAACACTGAAGTCTGAACTAGACAGAAAGGCGTACGGGGTGTATAAGTCATCAATTTTTCCGGAAAATCGTGTCATATTGAGACAGACCCCCCACTTTCTAATAAGAAAAAATCGCGTTTTTAGACCAAAAAAGGCAGCACATCAATTGTTATTAACAATATGGGTACCGCATAAATAGCACGTCATTCTGCACCACATTTTGAGCTGAAAAAACCAATTATTTGGGAAAATCGAGTGATAAAGAGCCAGACCCCCCACTTTCTAATAAAAAAATCGCGTTTTTAGACTAAAAATGCAGCATAACAATTGTTATTAACAATATCGTTACCGCATAAATAGCACGTCATTCTGCACTACATTTTGAGCTAAAAAAAACAATTTTTCCGGAAAATCGAGTCATATCGAGACAGACCCCCACTCCCTAATAAAAAAAACGCGTTTTTAGACTAAAAATGCAGCACAAAAATTGTTATTAACAATATCGTTACCGCATAAATAGCACGTCATTCTGCACTACATTTTGAGCTAAAAAAAAACAATTTTTCCGGAAAATCGAGTCATATCGAGACAGACCCCCACTCCCTAATAAAAAAAACGCGTTTTTAGACTAAAAATGCAGCACAAAAATTGTTATTAACAATATCGTTACCGCATAAATAGCACGTCATTCTGCACTACATTTTGAGCTAAAAAAAACAATGTTTCCGGAAAATCGAGTTATATCGAGACAGACCCCCCACTTTCTAATAAAAGAAACGCGTTTTTAGACTAAAAATGCAGCATAACAATTGTTATTAACAATATCGGTACCGCATAAATAGCACGTCATTCTGCACTACATTTTGAACTGAAAAAACCAATTTTTCTGGAAAATCGAGTCATATCCAGACAGACCCCCCACTTTCTAATAAAAAAACGCGTTTTTAAACTAAAAATGCAGCATAACAATTGTTATTAACAATATCGGTACCGCATAAATAGCACGTCATTCTGCACTACATTTTGAACTGAAAAAACCAATTTTTCCGGAAAATCGAGTCATATCGAGACAGTCCCCCACTCCCTAAAAAAAAACGCGTTTTTAGACTAAAAATGCAGCACAAAAATTGTTATTAACAATATCGTTACCGCATAAATAGCACGTCATTCTGCACTACATTTTGAGCTAAAAAAAACAATTTTTCCGGAAAATCGAGTCATATCGAGACAGACCCCCCACTTTCTAATAAAAGAAACGCGTTTTTAGACTAAAAATGCGGCATAACAATTGTTATTAACAATGTCGGTACCGCATAAATAGCACGTCATTCTGCACTACATTTTGAGTTAAAAAAAACAATTTTTTCGGAAAATCGAGTCATATCGAGACAGACCCCCTACTTTCTAATAAAAGAAACGCGTTTTTAGACTAAAAATGCAGCATAACAATTGTTATTAACAATATCGGTACCGCATAAATAGCACGCCATTCTGCACTACATTTTGAACTGAAAAAACCAATTTTTCCGGAAAATCGAGTCATATCGAGACAGACCCCCCACTTTCTAATAAAAAAACGCGTTTTTAGACTAAAAATGCAGCATAACAATTGTTATTAACAATATCGGTACCGCATAAATAGCACGTCATTCTGCACTACATTTTGAGTTAAAAAAAACAATTTTTCCGGAAAATCGAGTCATATCGAGACAGACCCCCCACTTTCTAATAAAAAATACGCGTTTTTAGACTAAAAATGCAGCATAACAATTGTTATTAACAATATCGGTACCGCATAAATAGCACGTCATTCTGCACTACATTTTGAGCTAAAAAAAACAATTTTTCCGGAAAATCGAGTCATATCGAGACAGACCCCCACTCCCTAATAAAAAAAACGCGTTTTTAGACTAAAAATGCAGCACAAAAATTGTTATTAACAATATCGGTACCGCATAAATAGCACGTCATTCTGCACTACATTTTGAACTGAAAAAACCAATTTTTCCGGAAAATCGAGTCATATCGAGACAGACCCCCCACTTTCTAATAAAAGAAACGCGTTTTTAGACTAAAAATGCAGCATAACAATTGTTATTAACAATATCGGTACCGCATAAATAGCACGTCATTGTGCACTACATTTTGAACTGAAAAAACCAATTTTTCCGGAAAATCGAGTCATATCGAGACAGACCCCCCACTTTCTAATAAAAGAAAAGCGTTTTTAGACTAAAAATGCAGCATAACAATTGTTATTAACAATATCGGTACCGCATAAATAGCACGTCATTGTGCACTACATTTTGAACTGAAAAAACCAATTTTTCCGAAAAATCGAGTCATATCGAGACAGACCCCCCACTTTCTAATAAAAAAACGCGTTTTTAGACTAAAAATGCAGCATAACAATTGTCATTAACAATATCGGTACCGCATAAATAGCACGTCATTCTGCACTACATTTTGAACTGAAAAAACCAATTTTTCCGGAAAATCGAGTCATATCGAGACAGACCCCCCACTTTCTAATAAAAAAACGCGTTTTTAGACTAAAAATGCAGCATAACAATTGTTATTAACAATATCGGTACCGCATAAATAGCACGTCATTCTGCACTACATTTTGAACTGAAAAAACCAATTTTTCCGGAAAATCGAGTCATATCGAGACAGACCCCCCACTTTCTAATAAAAAAACGCGTTTTTAGACTAAAAATGCAGCATAACAATTGTTATTAACAATATCGGTACCGCATAAATAGCACGTCATTGTGCACTACATTTTGAACTGAAAAAACCAATTTTTCCGGAAAATCGAGTCATATCGAGACAGACCCCCCACTCCCTAATAAAAAAATCGCGTTTTTAGACTAAAAATGCAGCACAAAAATTGTTATTAACAATATCGTTACCGCATAAATAGCACGTCATTCTGTACTACATTTTGAGCTAAAAAAAACAATTTTTCCGGAAAATCGAGTCATATCGAGACAGACCCCCACTCCCTAATAAAAAACTCGCGTTTTTAGACTAAAAATGCAGCACAAAAATTGTTATTAACAATATCGTTACCGCATAAATAGCACGTCATTCTGCACTACATTTTGAGCTAAAAAAAACAATTTTTCCGGAAAATCGAGTCATATCGAGACAGACCCCCACTCCCTAATAAAAAAAACGCGTTTTTAGACTAAAAATGCAGCACAAAAATTGTTATTAACAATATCGTTACCGCATAAATAGCACGTCATTCTGCACTACATTTTGAGCTAAAAAAAAACAATTTTTCCGGAAAATCGAGTCATATCGAGACAGACCCCCACTCCCTAATAAAAAAAACGCGTTTTTAGACTAAAAATGCAGCACAAAAATTGTTATTAACAATATCGTTACCGCATAAATAGCACGTCATTCTGCACTACATTTTGAGCTAAAAAAAACAATGTTTCCGGAAAATCGAGTTATATCGAGACAGACCCCCCACTTTCTAATAAAAGAAACGCGTTTTTAGACTAAAAATGCAGCATAACAATTGTTATTAACAATATCGGTACCGCATAAATAGCACGTCATTCTGCACTACATTTTGAACTGAAAAAACCATTTTTTCTGGAAAATCGAGTCATATCCAGACAGACCCCCCACTTTCTAATAAAAAAACGCGTTTTTAAACTAAAAATGCAGCATAACAATTGTTATTAACAATATCGGTACCGCATAAATAGCACGTCATTCTGCACTACATTTTGAACTGAAAAAACCAATTTTTCCGGAAAATCGAGTCATATCGAGACAGTCCCCCACTCCCTAAAAAAAAACGCGTTTTTAGACTAAAAATGCAGCACAAAAATTGTTATTAACAATATCGTTACCGCATAAATAGCACGTCATTCTGCACTACATTTTGAGCTAAAAAAAACAATTTTTCCGGAAAATCGAGTCATATCGAGACAGACCCCCCACTTTCTAATAAAAGAAACGCGTTTTTAGACTAAAAATGCGGCATAACAATTGTTATTAACAATGTCGGTACCGCATAAATAGCACGTCATTCTGCACTACATTTTGAGTTAAAAAAAACAATTTTTTCGGAAAATCGAGTCATATCGAGACAGACCCCCTACTTTCTAATAAAAGAAACGCGTTTTTAGACTAAAAATGCAGCATAACAATTGTTATTAACAATATCGGTACCGCATAAATAGCACGCCATTCTGCACTACATTTTGAACTGAAAAAACCAATTTTTCCGGAAAATCGAGTCATATCGAGACAGACCCCCCACTTTCTAATAAAAAAACGCGTTTTTAGACTAAAAATGCAGCATAACAATTGTTATTAACAATATCGGTACCGCATAAATAGCACGTCATTCTGCACTACATTTTGAGTTAAAAAAAACAATTTTTCCGGAAAATCGAGTCATATCGAGACAGACCCCCCACTTTCTAATAAAAAATACGCGTTTTTAGACTAAAAATGCAGCATAACAATTGTTATTAACAATATCGGTACCGCATAAATAGCACGTCATTCTGCACTACATTTTGAGCTAAAAAAAACAATTTTTCCGGAAAATCGAGTCATATCGAGACAGACCCCCACTCCCTAATAAAAAAAACGCGTTTTTAGACTAAAAATGCAGCACAAAAATTGTTATTAACAATATCGGTACCGCATAAATAGCACGTCATTCTGCACTACATTTTGAACTGAAAAAACCAATTTTTCCGGAAAATCGAGTCATATCGAGACAGACCCCCCACTTTCTAATAAAAGAAACGCGTTTTTAGACTAAAAATGCAGCATAACAATTGTTATTAACAATATCGGTACCGCATAAATAGCACGTCATTGTGCACTACATTTTGAACTGAAAAAACCAATTTTTCCGGAAAATCGAGTCATATCGAGACAGACCCCCCACTTTCTAATAAAAGAAAAGCGTTTTTAGACTAAAAATGCAGCATAACAATTGTTATTAACAATATCGGTACCGCATAAATAGCACGTCATTCTGCACTACATTTTGAACTGAAAAAACCAATTTTTCCGGAAAATCGAGTCATATCGAGACAGACCCCCCACTTTCTAATAAAAAAACGCGTTTTTAGACTAAAAATGCAGCATAACAATTGTTATTAACAATATCGGTACCGCATAAATAGCACGTCATTGTGCACTACATTTTGAACTGAAAAAACCAATTTTTCCGGAAAATCGAGTCATATCGAGACAGACCCCCCACTCCCTAATAAAAAAATCGCGTTTTTAGACTAAAAATGCAGCACAAAAATTGTTATTAACAATATCGTTACCGCATAAATAGCACGTCATTCTGTACTACATTTTGAGCTAAAAAAAACAATTTTTCCGGAAAATCGAGTCATATCGAGACAGACCCCCACTCCCTAATAAAAAACTCGCGTTTTTAGACTAAAAATGCAGCACAAAAATTGTTATTAACAATATCGTTACCGCATAAATAGCACGTCATTCTGCACTACATTTTGAGCTAAAAAAAACAATTTTTCCGGAAAATCGAGTCATATCGAGACAGACCCCCACTCCCTAATAAAAAAAACGCGTTTTTAGACTAAAAATGCAGCACAAAAATTGTTATTAACAATATCGTTACCGCATAAATAGCACGTCATTCTGCACTACATTTTGAGCTAAAAAAAAACAATTTTTCCGGAAAATCGAGTCATATCGAGACAGACCCCCACTCCCTAATAAAAAAAACGCGTTTTTAGACTAAAAATGCAGCACAAAAATTGTTATTAACAATATCGTTACCGCATAAATAGCACGTCATTCTGCACTACATTTTGAGCTAAAAAAAACAATGTTTCCGGAAAATCGAGTTATATCGAGACAGACCCCCCACTTTCTAATAAAAGAAACGCGTTTTTAGACTAAAAATGCAGCATAACAATTGTTATTAACAATATCGGTACCGCATAAATAGCACGTCATTCTGCACTACATTTTGAACTGAAAAAACCAATTTTCTGGAAAATCGAGTCATATCCAGACAGACCCCCCACTTTCTAATAAAAAAACGCGTTTTTAAACTAAAAATGCAGCATAACAATTGTTATTAACAATATCGGTACCGCATAAATAGCACGTCATTCTGCACTACATTTTGAACTGAAAAAACCAATTTTTCCGGAAAATCGAGTCATATCGAGACAGACCCCCACTCCCTAAAAAAAAACGCGTTTTTAGACTAAAAATGCAGCACAAAAATTGTTATTAACAATATCGTTACCGCATAAATAGCACGTCATTCTGTACTACATTTTGAGCTAAAAAAAACAATTTTTCCGGAAAATCGAGTCATATCGAGACAGACCCCCCACTTTCTAATAAAAGAAACGCGTTTTTAGACTAAAAATGCGGCATAACAATTGTTATTAACAATATCGGTACCGCATAAATAGCACGTCATTCTGCACTACATTTTGAGTTAAAAAAAACAATTTTTTCGGAAAATCGAGTCATATCGAGACAGACCCCCTACTTTCTAATAAAAGAAACGCGTTTTTAGACTAAAAATGCAGCATAACAATTGTTATTAACAATATCGGTACCGCATAAATAGCACGCCATTCTGCACTACATTTTGAACTGAAAAAACCAATTTTTCCGGAAAATCGAGTCATATCGAGACAGACCCCCCACTTTCTAATAAAAAAACGCGTTTTTAGACTAAAAATGCAGCATAACAATTGTTATTAACAATATCGGTACCGCATAAATAGCACGTCATTCTGCACTAAATTTTGAGTTAAAAAAAACAATTTTTCCGGAAAATCGAGTCATATCGAGACAGACCCCCACTCCCTAATAAAAAAAAACGCGTTTTTAGACTAAAAATGCAGCACAAAAATTGTTATTAACAATATCGTTACCGCATAAATAGCACGTCATTCTGCACTACATTTTGAGCTAAAAAAAACAATGTTTCCGGAAAATCGAGTTATATCGAGACAGACCCCCCACTTTCTAATAAAAGAAACGCGTTTTTAGACTAAAAATGCAGCATAACAATTGTTATTAACAATATCGGTACCGCATAAATAGCACGTCATTCTGCACTACATTTTGAACTGAAAAAACCAATTTTTCTGGAAAATCGAGTCATATCCAGACAGACCCCCCACTTTCTAATAAAAAAACGCGTTTTTAAACTAAAAATGCAGCATAACAATTGTTATTAACAATATCGGTACCGCATAAATAGCACGTCATTCTGCACTACATTTTGAACTGAAAAAACCAATTTTTCCGGAAAATCGAGTCATATCGAGACAGACCCCCACTCCCTAAAAAAAAAACGCGTTTTTAGACTAAAAATGCAGCACAAAAATTGTTATTAACAATATCGTTACCGCATAAATAGCACGTCATTCTGTACTACATTTTGAGCTAAAAAAAACAATTTTTCCGGAAAATCGAGTCATATCGAGACAGACCCCCCACTTTCTAATAAAAGAAACGCGTTTTTAGACTAAAAATGCGGCATAACAATTGTTATTAACAATATCGGTACCGCATAAATAGCACGTCATTCTGCACTACATTTTGAGTTAAAAAAAACAATTTTTTCGGAAAATCGAGTCATATCGAGACAGACCCCCTACTTTCTAATAAAAGAAACGCGTTTTTAGACTAAAAATGCAGCATAACAATTGTTATTAACAATATCGGTACCGCATAAATAGCACGCCATTCTGCACTACATTTTGAACTGAAAAAACCAATTTTTCCGGAAAATCGAGTCATATCGAGACAGACCCCCCACTTTCTAATAAAAAAACGCGTTTTTAGACTAAAAATGCAGCATAACAATTGTTATTAACAATATCGGTACCGCATAAATAGCACGTCATTCTGCACTAAATTTTGAGTTAAAAAAAACAATTTTTCCGGAAAATCGAGTCATATCGAGACAGACCCCCACTCCCTAATAAAAAAAAACGCGTTTTTAGACTAAAAATGCAGCACAAAAATTGTTATTAACAATATCGTTACCGCATAAATAGCACGTCATTCTGCACTACATTTTGAGCTAAAAAAAACAATGTTTCCGGAAAATCGAGTTATATCGAGACAGACCCCCCACTTTCTAATAAAAGAAACGCGTTTTTAGACTAAAAATGCAGCATAACAATTGTTATTAACAATATCGGTACCGCATAAATAGCACGTCATTCTGCACTACATTTTGAACTGAAAAAACCAATTTTTCTGGAAAATCGAGTCATATCCAGACAGACCCCCCACTTTCTAATAAAAAAACGCGTTTTTAAACTAAAAATGCAGCATAACAATTGTTATTAACAATATCGGTACCGCATAAATAGCACGTCATTCTGCACTACATTTTGAACTGAAAAAACCAATTTTTCCGGAAAATCGAGTCATATCGAGACAGACCCCCACTCCCTAAAAAAAAAACGCGTTTTTAGACTAAAAATGCAGCACAAAAATTGTTATTAACAATATCGTTACCGCATAAATAGCACGTCATTCTCTACTACATTTTGAGCTAAAAAAAACAATTTTTCCGGAAAATCGAGTCATATCGAGACAGACCCCCCACTTTCTAATAAAAGAAACGCGTTTTTAGACTAAAAATGCGGCATAACAATTGTTATTAACAATATCGGTACCGCATAAATAGCACGTCATTCTGCACTACATTTTGAGTTAAAAAAAACAATTTTTTCGGAAAATCGAGTCATATCGAGACAGACCCCCTACTTTCTAATAAAAGAAACGCGTTTTTAGACTAAAAATGCAGCATAACAATTGTTATTAACAATATCGGTACCGCATAAATAGCACGCCATTCTGCACTACATTTTGAACTGAAAAAAAAAATTTTTCCGGAAAATCGAGTCATATCGAGACAGACCCCCCACTTTCTAATAAAAAAAACGCGTTTTTAGACTAAAAATGCAGCATAACAATTGTTATTAACAATATCGGTACCGCATAAATAGCACGTCATTCTGCACTACATTTTGAGTTAAAAAAAACAATTTTTCCGGAAAATCGAGTCATATCGAGACAGACCCCCCACTTTCTAATAAAAGAAACGCGTTTTTAGACTAAAAATGCAGCATAACAATTGTTATTAACAATATCGGTACCGCATAAATAGCACGTCATTCTGCACTACATTTTGAACTGAAAAAACCAATTTTTCCGGAAAATCGAGTCATATCGAGACAGACCCCCCACTTTCTAATAAAAAAATCGCGTTTTTAGACTAAAAATGCAGCACAAAAATTGTTATTAACAATATCGGTACCGCATAAATAGCACGTCATTCTGCACTACATTTTGAACTGAAAAAACCAATTTTTCCGGAAAATCGAGTCATATCGAGACAGACCCCCACTCCCTAATAAAAAATATCGCGTCTTTAGACTAAAAAAGCAGCAAAAAAATTGTTATTAACAATATCGGTACCGCATAAATAGGACGTCATTCTGCACTACATTTTGAGCTGACAAAACCAATTTTTCCGGAAAATCGAGTAATGACAATACAGACGCTGCACTTCTTAATAAGAAAAATTGCTTTTTTACCTTCATAAATTTTATTTTTCAAAATATCGGAAAGTGCATGCTTAGTAATAAGTGCCTTTTGCTTCAAAATGGTATTATAAAGTAAATTCTATAGTTACATTAATTTAACAACAATTGTTTTTAATTAGTAATTGGTAACCAATAATAAACTAGTTAAATATTAACTAATATTAAGATTAAATTGATGCAAATGGCACTTGAAACTTCAATAAAAAAAAAATACTTACAATCTACAATAACGCACGAGAACACTGTTGCTGCTGTTGGGATAACCACGACAACGAGTCAACGAATGACGGAAAATTGAAATCAATCAGACGGAGTAGAGTGGGGGAAAAGGTGGGAAAATTTATAAACGATGCTAAAAAAACTCGTTTTCTCACGGGCGATATAGGCGAGATTTGTGCGGTTTTACAGGGCGGAGTTTATTTAAACTCTTTGCCAGTGGCGTAACATACGCTCCTAATTGTTGACTAGATTTTTATTTTAATTAATAATACAAAAAAAATTACAGTTTCTTTTGCAAAAGTTTAAAGAATTTTGCGACAATGAAAAATTAATTGTGTTTATTTGAAATAAATTTGATTTTCGAACGAGTAATATTAATAAATTAAATTGTTTATAAGAAACAAAATATCAAAAACTGAAATTAATCGGAAAAATGCTAAATCAGGTCAATTTAATTTTAGCTTAAAAAAAAGACCGAGAGGGTGGTATAAATAACATCGGCACACGACAAAACTGACAGATTTAAGGAAAAATCGAACCAAATGACGAATATTTATCAATTAATTATGGCTAAACCGTTGGTCCTGCCACAATGGCGCAATGACAACTATTTTTTGTTTTTTCATGGAAAATACGTTGATTCCAATTTCGTTTCGATCCGAGCGTCGCCACAAACCCATAAGGAGCGTGCCATCTCCATTTATCATAGTTTCAAAATTATTACTACATTCCTCTAGCGCCCAGAGCCATCCCTTCAAAAAGTTTAATTAACAAGTAGAATTTTATCTTTTATCAATTTTGAATGATTTTTTTGAGATTTTTGCCTGAAAGGAAACAAAAATGGTTATAAAAAAATCAATTTAACGAATGTATTGCTCAAACTTGTGGGTTCGACATTAATTTTTGTTATCACTATTTATAAAAAAATCACCCCACTTCGAGAGAGAATGCTCCCATCAAATCTATTTCATAATTTACGATGCATATCTTGAATAATTATTATTAAACACTGAATAAGAGGTCGTAACTGCATAATTAATTATCAGTTTTGTCAATACTTTAGTAATGAATTTATACAAATGATATAAATAAATAAAACGCTTATATCAGTAAAATCTGCGTTTATCCTTTCACACCTGTGTCTTATTTCCGTTGCAATCTCCAGCAAAAACTAGTTTTATTACTTCTCCGAAATCCGTCTGAATTGGCGTATTCAATAATGTCGATGTTCTGGGGTCTAGGCTCTGGGAGCGTTGAAAATGGTAAAAGGAGCTTAAAAAGCTAAAAAAAGTCTACATTAATTTTTTCAGGGACTGATTCCCACTTTTTGGCCCGCTCTAATAAATGTTCTCTCAGTAGTTTCCCATAATTTGTATGAGTTAATGTTAATATTGCGACGAGCCTTTATGTACTTACAAAGTATTAAATTGCGTTGTAAACTATCTAAAACGACTAATTTAAGTCAGATTCAAATTCCCAGAAAAAAATCTAATTTAATGTCACTATTTCCAGTAATTTGCGACTTAATTTTAAAGATTTCAAATGAGATTTTACAATAAGTTTGTTTTTTGATTATATCGGCACTTATGATTTAAATGACAGATTGCATAAGTAAGCGCCCAATTCTTTCGTAGATCACCTAGATGTTACGATTCACCATAGCAGTTTAAATCATTTTATGTTGATAAAATGATTTATATCTTGGTGGTTTTAATAAAATTTAATTGTTACTCTATTTGTTTATTTATTTGTATAAATAATAACAATAACTTGTAGTAAGAAAGTTTCTGCTAAAACCTGTAATTTATATAGTTTAAATTTATAATTTTAATATCTCAATTTTTTTTTAATAATGTTGAAAGTAATAAGTCGTTCAAATAGCAAAAAAGTTCTAAGAAAAACTTATTCGACGCGACTAATTATTTATTATATTATACATTCTAACGACTTTACATAATAAGCGAATTTGAACTTGAGCCCCTTCTAATTTCCTCCTTAATACGTTCTCTATCGGAAGCCACGTGCCACGTGCGTATGTATTGTATGTACATACATCATCCGTTACAGGGTTAGGGACGGTCTGAGATTTTAAAAAGGAGGAAAAACGTTTTTAGAGCCCTTTGAGTTGAGATAAAAATTTACAAAAAAATCAGGTTACCTAAAATTCTTAAAACTAGGTTACTACCTCGAAACATTGCTGAATTTGTTGATACAATTTTTTTAAAAAACTTATGGAAATAATAATAATAAAAAACTGACGCAGAAACCTAGTTTTAGGTCTTTAGTTTTAAGTAAAACTCTTTTTATTAATTTTTAATAAGAGCGCATCTTTAACAAATATTTTGTCGAAAAAAGTCGTTACTAGTACAAGTGAAAATAGTGAAAATACAGGAAATGAAGAAAATGCCCAGGAATTGCCTATAAGCACTATAACTTTTGTAGAACTTGATTACTTTGAACATAATACTTTGCTTCACGAAAATTTGAACCTCATAAAAAATTGTAAGTTTAAGGAATGTTTTAAAACCCTGACAGACCGAATGTTGAGTACGGCAAATAAGAAAAATTATTAGAGAATTCCCTACAAAGTTGTATGTTCATACATTGTTTACCAAGAACCAGAATTATATAGTAAAAACTTATAGTAGGTTATAAGTATTTTTGTTTAAAGACTTCTTTAAAAATTTATCGCAACAGGTACTTTACATTTGAAAAAAAAGTTAGGAGTGGTCCCAAAATGAGAAGTAAAATCTATAACAATATAAAAATTTATTGAACCGACTAATGATTAGCGTTATAGAATTTATTCCATTAAAAATACTCACCCGGTATAATACTTTTATACATTTATATAATTCTTTGTTTGTGTGTCGTGGATAAAACGTTATTTTTTAACTTTAACTCTGTTCGTAGAAGCAATTAGTTCAGTGGTTGATGAATTTGGTGGTAATAAATTTAGAGGGATGTTACTGGTGTTTATTTAAGGTTTCCTAGTTATTCTCTTAATAACAATAAACTATTTACAAATTAAAATAACAAAGACATATTAAGGCAGTTATTACTAGTATACAAAAAATCAATTTTTTTTTAACGTTCTTTTGCGAAGTGAGATAAGCAGATAAATATGTATTTAGAAAACTAAACATTAAAAAGTTACAAAGACAAAAGTGTTTAGAATAAAGTTTTGCATATAGATAAGCTTTTGAAATGTATAATTCTTTTCGCTCAATTTCTAGGAAAAATTGCAAAATTGACCGTCAAAAGTGTTTACTTAAAAAAGTTGCCAAAAGGGCCATGATAAAAAAAACATTTTAAAGTATTTCTTAGTTAAATTCAACTGCTGTATATACTGTCAGTGATAGTTGTCAAAAAAATATCAGAAATGTCACATTATGTAAAAAACGATATAAACGAATAAAAACTGAACACAAAAAAGTAGGAACAAAATGAAACTGGAAATTAAAACAACAAAACTATTCGCAATGAAAATGACTCGGAATCTTGCAAAACATGCACTCAAATTATTTATTTATTTATATTATTTTCCATAGTTATTACAGTGTATCAAGCACCGATATCTATTTTTCTCTACATTTTCTTTTATCAAAATCTCAAGACACTCTTGACAACTTATTTAAGTGAACACTTGATATTATGTTTTTTTACCAACAAGATGTTATAACACCAGAAAACAAAACAATAAAATTCAGCAAAAATTCTACTTTTTTTAAATACATTCTAGTTCTTCATTATAGTAAACCATAAAATAACCGAAAGTTAATTAATTTTATATTAATTATAAATATAATTTTATTATTAATAAGTTATTAATATTTAATTTTTTTTGGTAAAAAAAACCCAATCTTCTTAAAAAAATCAAATAGTTTTCTAAAAGTAAACAATAATTAATATTATAATTATTATATGTAATTTAATTTATGATTTTTTGGTATAAATAAAACAAAATTATTCGTTTTATCTAAAACTGTAGGTACATATTTATCTAATAAACAACAGGTTGCCGACCGGATGCCTTGCCTTCATTGCAAACCCTCTTGAAAGGTTTCTGAAGATGACTGAAAATCTCAAAATGCAACGGTAGCGAGGTAGGTATATTATAACGTGTTGTTGGTAAAAAAATATACTTAAAAAAACACAAATTTAGCCAAATATAACGACCAATATAACGACGACAAATATAAAACAACCGAAAAAATTTATATCTCAAAAATTTATCTGTATGAGAAATTTAATTTTAAACATTTTTTGCTCTTGCAAATTTTTTAACAAACGCAAATGCAACAAGAAATAAAGCAATTCTCATAAAAAAAATCACAAACTTCTGTCTTTTTTTAAATACGACGGGGTGTTTAGATTTTTGTTTTGAGTATGTACTCTTTATATATAACCAATTTCCTAAACATTAACTTATTTGTCTTATTTAAAAAAAGTCCAATAATATTAATTAATCCGTATAAATAAAATGACTTAATGATACGAGTATACTTAATGTCAAATCACCGAATATCTTTATAGATATATAAAACTTTATATAGGGAAGTGCAACTTGATTGAGAAAAATTTTTAATTTTTTGACTCATTTTCACTGCATATAATACAAAATGCAGTTTTTGAAAAGTTGGTTCAGTTAAAAACAAATCGAGTCGATTGAAAGATTTAAAAGCGGTAAAAGAAAATTGATTTGTCAGAACTCGGAATTAGGAGTGTGAAAAGTTTAGATTGGTCGATATGAATGATATGAATCATCCGTAGGTAAATCTATTTGTAAATCGGATTCAGACAAAAGATCAAAAATCAATCTCAATTTAAACTCTATTATATCTAGTAAATCTGTTTGAAACGAATATCTAATTACCTACGCCATATGTTGATTTAAAAAATCGAACATTGACGTCGATTGATTGGTATGATGCAAATCAAGCTTCCAAAAATTATAAATTGACAAAGCGACTCTGTCTTTTTCGTTTTCTAATAGAGAAATCAAAATTTTAATTTTGGTTTTCGCTACATGATAGCACTTTAGCACTTGCTTTTTTCATGGGTTAAAATCAAAAATTATTATAAAAGTTTCGAAAATCGGTTTTTCCAATTCCTTACATAAAACAATATAAACATAATTTAGTAATTTAGTTTTTTATTTTACGATTTTTGATTCATTATTCAGTAATTATCATTTATTTAGCATAAACAAAAATAAAGAAATAAAGCTTTAAAATCCGGATCTCTCCTTGCTGAAGAGACTTTCTGTGAGGTTGTGGCAATATTCAATTATAGCATAATTTGTATAATTTGCTTTTCAGCAGGTACTTAAACTCTTAACAAACAGAAAATTGATAACTGTCCGTTCTATTGAACGTGGTAAATCCCAAAGTGCCTCCCCCCCCCCCCCAACAGTTTTAAACTCATTAGTCATTACTCATTAGTGAGAATCAGTCTGTTTATTTTGTTAAAATTTCTATTTAATTTGCATTCGGTGAAAATAAAAACTAGTTAGGATTACGCCTTTTTCCTAAGAAAGTAAGCGTCACAAAAAGATGGGGGCTAGATATCTATCCGACTGTAATGATGGCAATACTGGCAATGCTGCATGAAATAGTAAAAGGTCTTGCAATAGGAATAAACTTTATTAATTTTTGGGAGTTATCTAAAAAAAATTTGAAATATTTTTTTTACAAAACAATATTTCAACAACTCTTTATTTAGAATAACATTAGAAAAATGTAAATTTTAAATGTTTTTCAAAAAATAAAGATTAATTAATATTCATTAGAAGGAACATTACAGATATTCTGAAAAAATTCACATGCGTAGAGAAAAAAACAAAGTTTTTACTGGCAAACTTTAAAGTTGATGTGGTAACTAGTTTTTGAAAAAAAAAATGTGATAAACTCTTGGCAGACTCACCCTGTATATCGCATAGAGCATAGACAATACGGTAACTATTTATTTTTTGTTTATAAAATCTTTTGGAGATTATAAAACGCAGTAAGAAAATTATTGATTTTCATATGCGGTTTTGATTAATTTCGCTTTGGTAAACTCAAATCTTATCTGCATAAAAAACGCGAACTATTCTTGTAAGCGATACGACAGCTAAACGTCGCCGCCGCCGCCGACTACATACTTTGTAAAAAGGCTGACGACTTCGCTTTGCTAAATTAACGATAAGAATCAAGAATAAGCTAAACCAGCATAAACAAAACTGTGGATAAAAAAGTCACGTCCGTTATCAAGGTTTTTTGATAGGGATAATATGTGATTATTTCAGTGCAATTGGTGCAATTTTAAAATATCCGCTTTGGTCTTCAAAAATTGCAACATTTCGCTGCAAGTTTCATTAAAGTTGGTGTACATTTGCATCACCGCTTCATCGGGGATTTTTCTGAACTTCAGTAGCTGTTAATATTGGAGAATAGAGCCGTTCAATCGACGTATTTGTTCCAAAAAAGCAAAAAATAAACTCACATAAGATCTCGAAATGTTTAAATGTGTTTTGATTTGGGATCAAATATTGACCTAATTTGAAAACTTCAAGCCATCGATCTTCAATACCAACATTTTTTGAATTTCACTCGGCAATTAAATCTTCTGAAATTTTATTCTTTAATACACTAAATTCTAATACACTAAAGCAGCACATGAATACAACACTTCAATCCAGGAAATTTTTTTCTTTAAATTTACCCATTCAAAAAGCTTTAATTCATTTAAATTTGTACTCCAGTTGTCCAAATATTTCATACAACTTGAATAAAACAACATAACATGCAAGATGATGTCCTCCCGGTAGTTAAACACTTTCTTCCGAACTCTTCCAAATTCTCAAGATTTAAAAAAGACTCTCTTACTTTAATACCTCTTAATCTTGTATTTCTTTTTTTTTATTTATTTAAACAAAATATAATTTTAATATTTTACTAAAATTTACTTCTAATCTAATTCACAAATATTATAAACTTTAGAAATATTTTTTTGCGAGAGCAAAGTAGATCGATGTTTTCAGTTTTTTGTAATTTGAAAAAAAGTACTCAAAAAGAAAGTACTATCCTAGTAAAATAAGTATGTATGGTCACCCTAGTTATAATTAACTGTTTTATTATTGGTGAATTTGCGGGACATTGCAATACTGTAACAAACTACCTCAAAATTAAATATGTATAAGTTTCACTGTCTGTAAAAGTTATTAGGTTAATTATATTTTTCGATGATTGTTCAGTAAATAACTAAATAAGACTATTTAAATCAATAAAATAGTTGCTTTTGTTGGTGTATAAATATGTAAAATATGAAAATTTTGAGAAATAACCTATAACTGATAACGTCATTGAGAATTCACTTTTATATCGATGTATAGGTACTTGTTAATTATATCAATAATATGAAAATATATAACAATATTTTAAAAAATAAATATAAATAACTAAAAACGTACCTAACTAAAAAACGAAAAACATTACCTTATAGCTAATGAAAAAAATTCACGTCATTAAATCCGCTTGAAAAAATATTATAAAATTGCTAGATTGTTTGACCATGACATTGATCAAAAGGAAATATAAAAAATTTACCAAAGCCATCAAATATGAAACTTTCAAATTTATATACCGGGTATAACCCAAATTAGGCTCACCCCTTTTTTTAATTATATTTTTCTAAATAGAAAAACGAAATTGAGTAAACTTATTATATTATGTTAGAAAATCTCCATTAAATGAGTAAAAAATAAACTTTCTATTAGTTGAAATGTAAAACACCCACTAATACCAAACATTACACTTTTAACAGTTTTAACTCACACCTACCTGAGGATGACAACTTTGTTGTCGAATTACGCGTCGTGTTAAGTGTAGTGTTTAACCGGAAATTGAGAAGGTTTAACAGAATTTTCCTATTATCACGAAAAGAGAGACATTTAACTTTAATTTCATAATAATTGGTTAAGCGATTTTTAAGATAGGTATACAAAAAAAAATTACACTCAATTTTGAACGCCTGTAAATTTAGGCTTACTCTTTTCTTTAATAGTATATTAAATAGAACTACGACACTTGGGAAACTTATTTTCTTGAGAAGTGTTGCACAAACGTTCATCAAAATTGATGGCTTGTTAATCTCTTATTAACGTATTTTAGCCAATCAGAGCATGATATTTTCATTTAATCAGAGTTTAGTGGTTTGTCAATTTTGATTGACGTTTGTGCAACCGAGGATATTTATCTATATTTTTATATTTTTGAAATCTACATTATTAAATTCTGAATCTAATACTTTTTATAACTTCTTGTGAAACAAAAGACTTTTTTGTAATTTTTGTTTTTTTAAATAATGTAGGTAATAATTAAAAAATAAAACCAGTCCTACAAAATGCTCTAAAAGAAAATACAAAAGTTTAAAATGAAATAAGTTAGTTTCTTCGATTTAACCTAATTTTTCTAAATAGAACAATAGTGGCTTAATTGAGTTATTATATCAACATTTTTTTGTTAATCCAAAGGCACCTAAATTTTGAAAATGTATTCAGTACTTTTTGTAATTATTAAAAATATTGTGAAAAAACTCTCAAAAATGAAAATTGAAAAACAAACTAAGTAGGCTGTAAATTAAAAGAAAGTAAAAATTAAATTTGACACTCTCTATTTTGTTTTCTTTCTTGTGTGTAAACATTGTTAAGTGCTAGCCTGTATGAAATTTTCCTACAGTAGAAATTTTTCAGATGAAAAGCAAATTTTTTGCTATTGGTAATAGAATCAAAATTTAATGTAGATTCCAAAAACATAAAAATCTAGGTTTATAGTTTTTATTTAAAAATCTAAAGTTATGGCCGTTTCTATAAATAATGAAAATGATAGAAATCTTTCTGTAGCATCTTCTTGGTGTGTTAAATAAAACGTAATAAAATTTCCGGTTAGATACTACATTTTCCGAGTTCTTAGCGCGAATCCCAGCGAAACTTGAACGATAATGTCATGGCCTCTAAAAAGTTCTGGGCAAGGGACGTGGAAACGTCCGGGGGTAGTGCCGACAGGTGCAGGTGCAACGACTAAGATTTGATTTGATGGTAGTGAAATTGAGGTCACGGTGTACTAATTCAAATCAAATAATTGAAATAATACAACCGTATAATGTCTAAATTGGAATCATTACAAAAAAAATAATGTTTTTATAAAACTCAATAAAAACTGCAAAAATTTTAGCCATTGAACGAAATACGTTAATTTTATCAGACAAGTAAACAGTGATGATAAATTTATAACAACAATTTATCTGAATGGGGAAGCCATGAAATATTACATAGATTTTGGTATTAAATATTCCCTAATTATCAGGCAATATAAAATTAAGAACGGTATTGCTTTAACGAATTCTTTACTCAGCCCGGGTTGAAATTAACACTGATAAAGTACAAAAAAAATTGAATTATACAGTGTGTTTCAGTCAACTGGAATTAATTCAGTAATAAATAAATAAGCGCGTGTTCGAGAAAACACTCGGACACGTTGATTAGTATTTTTAGTTGCGCACTTTTTTCTACAAAAACTTTGTACAGAAGAAGCTCCTTAACGTAAATACAAAAATCACAAGGCAATATTATCTATTCCATGACTTGGTAAAAAAGATAAATCAAAAACTTTTTAAGCCACTGTCTTTCAGTATTTGAATTTTTATAATAATAATTTTATTACAAAAAAGGATACGACCGTGACACGGACTATAGGTAATAAATTAATAATTTAAGAATTTTTAAAAGCGGAACCTATAGAGAACTCCAGTCAGTATACACACAATTAGAGAAACGATTCTGAATGTGAAAATTAATAATCCGTAAATTGCAAATTCACTCAGGGACCTATTGAATGAATTTAAATCTTGCACTTGACAAAATTATTTAGAATTAGGAAAAACGTCTTTAGTGGAGATGACCATTTACATGACCAGATAACATTTTTTTCGGCAAGAATTTTTTATGTTCGTTCATTGTTGAGCTGTTATTATTTTCTTTATGCTCAGTTATAATCTGCATTACACTATTTGCAAGATTTTCAATTTATCATTTATAATAAACGTAGGCTGAAAAATATTTAGTTATGTGTATTGTGTGTATTATAAACATGTGTATTAAAAAGTGTACTACCAGATCATGTTATTGCCGAAAAAAAAATATTATCTGTAATTCTAGATGTCATTATTCAAGTACATGTTCCAACAAATAAAATAATGAAGTGCTATTAGGTATGTAGAGTTTTCTAAGAATAAAGTTTTTTTTTTGTTTTGTTTATAATAATAATGTTATATGTGATTAACTTGTTTTATAATTATTTAGGAATATAGATTTCAATTTTAGTTTTATTTGCTCAAAACAGTTTTGCATATTTTTTTCGGGCATTACCCGAATTCGGGTATTGAGTCTAACATATCTAACTGAATATTTTCTCGAAAGCTTGTCTCTTTTGTGTCGTCCATTGTGCATGGTCAACCTTCAAGGGTATATAGCAGTAAATCTTCAATTTATGAGTCTGGTGGTAAAATGAGTTTGACCTTCAACTCATGCAACTTTTTACTTTTGATCTCTAAACCCTTTTTACTTTATACGTTAACATATGAAAATTTTAATCAGTTTGTTAACTAAAATATGTAATAGGCCAATCAACAGAGCAGAAAATAAATAATTTTTTGACAAAAATATGTAGTACCTAACAGAAAACCGACTATACTGTCACATTAATTATACCCATGGGCTGATTTCAAGTTAGTACCGGTAAGATAATACCGGTAGTATCGCAAATTTTAATACTTTTCCATGACAACAGCGAATCACAGCCCCGAATTTGTTTATTTTTCCATAGAAGCGAAGATACTACTGGTATTATCTCAACTTGAAATCAGCCCATTAGTCTGTATTTATTTTCTGATATATTTTCTATTGGCAACTGTCATAGGGTAATTTGTTATTAACATTTAAAACCATTTTTTAAGTTTTTTGCTTATAAAATTAAAATTAATAGAGCAATCTTAGGCTCGGATTACAGAAAGTAAATTAAATATTTAATTGTAATTAACTTTTAATTCGCGATTAAACTGGCTTTGCTGACATTTGATTGGATGAAATTGACATGTAATTGCCTATTAACTATTTAATCGCATTTAAAGTTAATGTCACTTTCTGTAAACTGGCCCTAAAAACACGAATTGTAGAAAAACAATGCCCAAATAAAATTTAATTTAGATTGACCCGATCGGATTATTAGTAACGGAGAAAATCCGAAAAAACCTGAAAATTTAGCGTTTTCTCAAAAACTAATAATTTCCCCATTTTTTAATTTACAAAGCTGATTCTTAGCAAAAAAATAGTGACTTCTATTTACTTTAATGCCGTACAAAAAAAGCAATGACAATTTAGATTTTATAGGTTTTTTACCGGTTTTTACCCACCCTCTTAGTGTAATATTTCCAACTATAGTGCTCATAAAATTAAAAGCGGTACTTTCGGTAATATCACCGACTGCCTCTCAGCCTCAGAAGTCGAATTTAATGAGTATATGTGAATTTTGTTCTTTACGATTTTACAAAAAGAACTAAACAATAACTATAAGTCTTGGGTTTTATAAATGTTTGAAGGTTTTGGGTTGTGGGCGTTACATTTCAATTTTAAACCAATAATAGAGAACCATTTTCTGTTTGTATAAATATAATTGGTAGCTAAATCTACCTAAACTCCCACCACAATATCACGAAAATTAGAACTTCAAAACTTTAAACAAATCAAATAAATTTTAGGTCGTGAAACTCGGTCACACCGGTGCCAGCGTAACTGTAATGAATTAGACACATCATTACAGTTATGCTGGCACAGCCTGCTCTGATTCTGTTACATTTTAATCTCACTGTACTATACACTAGTAAGGACAGTCGGCTTATTATCGTGATACTGCTTATATCTCACCATCTTGTTCGACATTTGTGAGAACAACAAAACTTCACGAAGAACGGCTCCCTCTCCAACGTCACAAGACTCACAAGTGACGGCATAGTATAAACATTAGTAGCGACAGTCTCATATAGCAGGGCTGGGAATTTTTATTGATATATCGATATATCGACTAGTCGATATTGTCTTTCGAAAATATCGTTATATCGATAAACCGATATTTATCGATAATCCGATATATCCATAACAAAAATCTGAAATATTGGTAACCGATATAACGATGATTCAATATGAAACAGTTTTAAAAATTATAATAAAGCTTGTAATTGCTCGACGCCATGTGAACAATTTAAAATTTATGTCGAAGTCTTAATTAATTTTTTAATAAAAAGAAACACAAAAATCACTAACACAGGTTTATTCCATGCAATTTCTGACAGTGACCACTAGGTAACCTGTGAAATTAATTATTAGCTGTAATTAGCATGAATTACATCGTTATTTTATCGATTAAATATCGATATATCGACTTATCAATATTTTCATATTTTCAAAGTATCGATAATTCGATATCAAAATTCTATTATGGCCCAGCCCTACCATATAGTGGAGTGATATTGCCGTTCTATTGACTTCTTTCTCGCAATTTTTTTTTTTTAATTATCGCGGGTGATGCGGAGCAAAACGACAAAGCCTTGTTTTAAAAAATTAATATTTCGGAAACCATTAGGTTTATTATCCTATTTTTTTAAAAACTTACTTCAACTTTTGTAAATCCGGAAATGTATACCTATTATACAGGGTGTTATGGAAATGAGTGCAAATATTTTAACTTGAAATACAGCACCACAAATAATAAAAATCTGTAAAAAAAATTTTGTCTTATCTCAACTGATAACAAAATTATAACCTAAAAATTAATTATTGCAAAACGTATAACATTTTTTTTAACATAGGGCAATCATAGGTTTTTCAGGTCAAAATAAAGCGATTTAACACAATTTACCTCTATACTAAGTTGCACTGTTTAGGAGCTAGAGGACGCCAAAGTTAAAGATGAAAAGTCAGTTTTATAGTTTAAACGTAAATATCTCGAAAACGATACGTTTTAGCAAAATATTGCATTCTTACAGTTTTATGTAGAATCTACTGGCATATTCATTTTTGCTACAAAAATTGGAAATTAATAAAAAGAAAATTGGTTAATTAATTACCCAAAATGTGAAGAAAAGTGCCGTAACTTGAAATTGAAATGTGCAGCAAAATTTTGCTAGTAGAAATAAAAAGAGTACAGTCAACTTCATTTGTGTACCAAATTTGGTATTAATCGGTTAAGCGGTTTTCCAGATATAACAAAAGATGTTTTTTTATACCCAACTTTGACGGCCCGTAATTTTGTTGTTAGTTGAGATAGGACAAAATTTTTTTTACAGATTTTTATTATTTGTGGTGCTGTATTTCAGGTTAAAATATTTGCACTCATTTCCACAACACCCTGTATAGTAAAATTTTCTATTACACATATTTACTTAGCTCTTCACTTGTTGACATTTTCAGTGCACAATTTTACAACTCGTAACTTTGGAGGCCCTTTTCTCAAATACAAAAAATCCTTTTCTGGAATCTCTTATTACTGCTAGAAGCGCTCTGATTCGCTTTATAAGTGGACAAAATTTCAAATTTTTGGCTTAAATAGTTAATTTATAAGCGTGATGTAAGTTTTAAAAAACACGATTTTGAAAATTGTCAATCCCACAAAAATTTTTTTTTACAAAGTTCGGTTAAAAAAAGTTGTAAACAGCGATTTCAGATGGCCAAAATGATACTTTACAAGACTGTAAAGGTCTCATTTGGTTAAAGTAAACTGTATTAAAGTAAATTTTCGATTACAACGCCTTTGGAATGAAAAGTGAGGTTTGAAAGGGAACTTCTTGAGCCTCACTATATACCTCTTTTATCATCGTTTGCAAACTTCTAGTTATTTTTTCCCTCCGTTTAGTGTTTTTTTTATTTTTGTGGTGAGTTTAATGTTAAAGTTTGTTTACATATAGAGAGGTTAAAAATAATTCGATTAAATACATTTGTCGTCGTCTATGTTCGTCGCTCTCCGGAATGAAAGGGAAAAAGGTGAGACGTAAGCCCCGCCTACTTCTTACGCAACAATGAGTAGTCTGTCGCTACTAGTGTATATAATTATGGCGACGGTCTAGACTCTAGAAGGAAGCGGGGCAGGAAGGGGTTCCCTCCTAACGTGCTTACAACGGTTGGAAGCAAAAACAGACTTTATTGTAGTGAGCATAGAGTCTACAAGACTTTTTCCGCCAACGAGACTTTCGCTGTTAGTATTTATTATAAGGTGAGATCGATAACTGAATCAGAGCAGGCTGTGCCAGCGTAACTGTAATGATGTATCTAATGTTCATACGGCTTGCTCGATTCAGTTACATTTCGATCTCAGGTTACTAGCGTATGGTTAATATGGTATATCGTTGATGTTGATATAGTTGATGTAAGCATATAAACATTCGAAAAACTCGAAAACCATAATTTAAAAATAGAAAAACGTTAAATTTTAGAGTTTTTTAAGGTTATGTAAAAAATCGATCAGACCATCTGAAAGCCCTTGAAAAAAAGCTACAATTTGAAAAAAAAACAGGATGATTTGCCCGAACTGCAGAGAAAATTTTATTTTTGAAAATAAATGCAGTTTTCTCGAAATTGGGATTACGAATCATCTTAAAGTTTACTACACTTTTTTCTAATTATAAGCCACGTATTATCTCAAATTTTTAATCAAATCCGTCCACCAGTTTCAACAATATCAATAAAAGTTTAAAATTTTAGGTTAACGCGGTATTTTGACCTTTTCGAGATTATATTGTTTGATTGAAAATTTGCAAGTTAGATACATGGTTAGAGGAATCTCTTATAAACATTTTGGTGTTTGTTTTGAGTCAATTCGATTTATGGAAATCGAGATATTTAAGAAATAGTCTCCATATAAGACAATTTAGGCATAGAATGTCTGAAAAACATCGTGCGAAAAGTTCCGGAACCAAAAATAGTAGATATATTAAAGAATGCGTTTTGAAAAGTCAACTTTGTGGCACAAATTCAAGTTTATAAAACGAGCACGAGCGCGATTTTTCCTCTACTTTTATAAACTTTTTAAGAGAGCCAAAAAAATCTTGTTATTATACATGCGCAAGTCAAATAAATACCAAAAATCTCTTTTTCAACTTAGCTTAAGTCGACGACATTCGTCAACGATATTAGTATTTTTTTGCTCCAGTTTTTATCGTGCACTAAATCATAAATATTTTTTAATCAAAACTAATGCAAATATAAAAAAATTAATGGAATTTTTTTTAAATAAAGTTGCTTGTCAGAAATAAAAATTCAAAACAATCTGCTAACTGGTTAAAAAATATGACCATTCTTTTTATTTTTTGGTCACCTTACTTCATTCTTTATATTCATTCTCTTATTCCTTTTTGTAATAAATTGAATTAGAGTAGAATTGATTAGAGTATGACTCAATCGACGACGTATAGCTTCTTGTGCATTTAACATTATTTGACAGAACACAAATAAACGAAACATTTAAATAACAAAAAAATTTTAGTTTTAGGAACTAAATATCAGAAAACTTTTGTTGCTGCAACAGAACTCAATACAAGGAATCACACCTTTATACCCAAAATTTTAATTTCTTAGGTATTGAAGAAATACAGTACAACCTTGATAATCCGAACATGCGTTAGTCCGAACATCCGCTAATCCGAACACTGAATGCTTGAAGTCATAATCCGAACAAATGTTGATAGTCCGAACAACTGGTGAAAACCAATTCACCAACCCGCATTACATAAAATTACTAATGTTACACTTTTACAAATTCCTTATAAATATATTTATATTATAAGGTATTTGCTCCGTTACTCCAACCTATGGATCAGAATGTGATTCAAGCGATCAAACTAAATTACAGAAAAAATCTATTAAAAAAAATTGAGGCGTCTTAGACATCGGATATCACGGCAGAACTTAAAAGAATTAACTTGAAATATGTTCTACTTAACCTAGACAATGCCTGGCAAAGTGTTAAGGAAGAACTCTTAAAAAAATCTTGGGGTCTCCATTTAAGTACAGAGGGTGCTGATAGCTGGGAAGAAGAAGACGAGATACCTCTGGCGCGTTTAGCACAAAAATATTGTAGATCAGAAAGCATCGATAGAGACATCCAAGAAGTTACAGAATTAACCAAAAAAATTGCTATTGACATTACTTGCCAAGAAGTTATAGAATGGGCCAAGAAGAATCTTGGAAAAATTTAACCGACAATGACATTCTAGAAGACACTCAAACCGAAACAGAATCCGAAGAAGAATTTGAAGAAATCATGCCAACCCACGTGACTCACAAAGAAGCAGCAAAATGTTTCCAGACTTGTTAGAAATGGACAGAACAAAATGCCGAAACAGCTGAACACATTTTTCTTTAGAAAGAAATGAAAAAAAAGCTGAAACAGAACAAGCATGAAGCAAAAAAAAACTTACACATTTTTTCATTCATCTTAACCAAGTCAAATTCTGAGCTAACAACGTAAATATATTATTATTATTTTTTTTAAAAATAAAGCAAATTTTTAATTATGTATTTGTATATTTATTACATAGATATTTATGTTACATTTATCACATATTTTGATAATCCGAACAAATCGGTAATCCGAACTGACCTTAGCAATAATTAGTTCGGATTATCAAGGTTGTACTGTATTATTATTTTAGAACACATTAATTAAAGATATGTTATTAAGCAAATGGCTTTTAGTTGTTAAAATAATATTTAGATCGGATTTTATTATAGAACTCTGGCCCTCAATAGAATAAATGATTTAACTAGTTTTTCAGTACCTAATTGACATTTTTTGTTATTCAAAAACAACAATAAAAGCACAAACAAAGCATAAATTATAGCAAGTTTTTTTACTGAACTTTTATGTTTATAAAGAATAAAAAACCAATTTTTAAAAATTAAATAAATATAAATTTGTAAACTGACTCTAATATTTTGGTAACTTTCTATTTAGAATGGTTTGCATTCGAGTTTCTATAATAATACCAATGACTAATACATTCACCCTAGAAGCTTGTAATGTTTTATAACAAAAAAGAGATAGGTATAAAACCGTCCGTCAGACAAACAGACTTCCACTTTAAGTTTATTGCTTTTCCAAGAATCGAATTCTAGACGAGACGGCGCGTTGCACAGTGGTTCAAAATCTGGTAATTTGCGAAAAAAATATGTAGCTTATGAGTAAATTTTTTTCTAAACTGCATTATCAAAGATGTATCTCCACGTTTTTCTATCTGCTGAATCAAATGGTATAGTCCGCAAGTCAATTGGAGATGTATTTTTAAAGATATAGGCAAAAATAGGCTAGGTATATTATAAACTGTAAAAAATCGGCAAATTAAGATCGCTACAAGAAACTTACTTCGACATAGTAATAGAGTGTATTTTTACCTAATGTAATAGTTAATAAGATTATTTGAGATAAACAAGACTATTTTTGTTAAATTAAATATTTTATACATATACAGGATGGTCATTTGAAAACAAAGCAAGCTAGATTTAGGATATTTTTAGATATTTTTTTGAAAAATGGGTAAACACATCGGTTTTGTTTACGGGAGAAACAAAAACCTAAGATAATGTCAACACCCATATTTCACCCCTTTAGCGAGGGCGGCTGCCACCTTTAAAATTTTAAATAGCAAAGTAACACATCGTTGGAAAAGTAATTAATTCTTCTTTTCAACAGTGTTTTTGTTTTCAAAATCCGACCAATACATAATCAATAAATAGGAGGTGAGAATTAGGAGAAAATGTTCACCAGTACTATACAAAATAAAAATTTTTTTTGCAGATGTTTATTATTTGTGGTGCTGTATTTCAGGTTTAAATTATTGCAGTCATTTCCATAACATCCTGTATATTACAAAGTGGTGACTCTAGTACAGCGTTTCTCAACCTTTTTTGGCTTGCAGACCACTAAAATTTAGCGGCTTAAGTATCTGTCGCTAAAATTAGTCTGAGATATTTGTATTTTGTAATTTGATAAATTAAAATGTAGTTATTGTTATTTATTTTAGTTTTTTTCACGGATAAATAATAGTCCATAGAATAGTAAAATTTCTTAGCGGACCACTAATAGTCCGCCGGACCACCGGTTGAGAATAGCGGCTCTAGTATTCAACGTTTTAGATAATGCACATTTCTTCACCTTTAAACTGACCTAACATTGTAATCAATATAGGACACAGGTTAGCAAGTAAACATTAGCAGCTGAATTTTCTTTTATCACTTAAAGAAACAATTCAGCTACTTTAGTGAGTAAAATCGGGCTAAAATAACGCCTACTTTTGAAATGAAACGATGACCAGATGAGACCTTTACAGTCTTGTGAAGTATCATTTTGGCTGTCTGAAATCGCTATCTACAATTTTTTTTAGGAGGACCTAACTTTGTAAAATTATTTTTTATGTCGGAGCAATAATTTCTAAAATCGTGTATTTTAAAATAAACAGGTTGTCTCACGAACGAGTGCACATAATTTAACCAAAGAATAAGAAGTAAAAATTAATTGATACATATTTTTTATTTTTTCCCAAAAAAAATTATTTTCTGAATTATTAGCCCCCAAATATCAATCCAAAAATACACTTTATTTTTTTTATCTAATAAAGTACTTGCTCGATTTTGATAAAACTTGGTATACTCATTCTGTATTAGATAACCACCTTACAGTGTTAACTGTAGTATTGTAGGACATTTTAAAAAGGGGCTACGAAGGCCCCCTTGACACAACTTGCTTCATAACTTTGTAGCACAAATTAGTTTAACGTTGGGGTTCCTACAGTTTGAAAGCCCATTTAATTTAGAAATTTTTTTGTCCCTTACAAATTTTTCGTAAAACGCATTGTTTTTGAGTAAAACGATGCAGTTAGTATTAGCATGACCAGCTTTTATCTACTAACGTTCCTCTATGGCCGTTTCATGCACGATGGTGCACCACCTCATTGTCAATTGAATGTAAGAAATTGGCTTCAGAATCATATTCCAGAAAGGATTTTGTTATTTTACTTTTGTATTTAGTTATTTTACTTTTTCTTTTTTAGGTACTTCCAATTTATTGTATTATTTTTGTTGATACTCCTAAACCTCGTTCTAAAACGGTGCGTTTTACAAAAAATTTGTAAGAGACAAAAAAATTTCTAAATTGAATGGGCTTTCAAACTGTAGGAACCCCAACTTTAAACTAATTTGTGCTACAAAGTTATGAAGCAAATTGTGTCAAGGGGGCCTTTGTAGCCCCTTTTTAAAATGTTCTACAATACTACAATTAACACTGTAAGGTGGTTATCTAATACAGAATGAGTATACCAAGTTTCATCAAAATCGAGCAAGTACTTTATTAGATAAAAAAAATAAAGTGTATTTTTGGATTGATTTTTGGGGGCTAATAATTCTGAAAATAATTTTTTTTGGAAAAAAATAAAAAATATATATCAATTAATTTTTACTTCTTATTCTTTGGTTAAATTATGTGCACTCGTTCGTGAGATACCCTGTATATAGCTCTTAAAAATTAACTATTTAAGCCAAAATTTTGAAATTTTGCCCACGTAAAGAAAAAACCACAGCGCATGTAATAGTATTAACGAATTTTAGAAAAAGTTTTTTATTTTTGAGAAAGGGGTTTCCAAAGTCACTAGTTGCAAAATTGTGCATTGACAATTTCACCCAGCGGAATGCTATGTGAATTATTAAAAATTTGACCATATAATGTACCGCCGTCCGAATTTTGAGTGTGCATTTCAGGTAATCCAAAAGATGGGTCGGATTAAGAAATAAATGGTTTATTCTTTTCAGCCCAACGTGACCACTTAAAATGATAATCTCAAAAATTCCTTAATTACAATTTGATGGTCAGGTCAGGTCAGGTCAGGGATAATGATAAGTACAGCCGGTGCCAAAGGAGAAGCACAGGTCAGGTAGCTGCACAGGAGAAGCACAAGCCGATAATCCAACACGGTTCCGACTAAATTCATTAAAAAAACTGCATTTGTGAAAATATAAAATATCTTAAATTTTAATTTAGACTAATTCAATTTAGAGGAAAATGCTTAAAAATTGCTTTGAACATCAACTGAAATTTATTTATGTTTTAATTTTTATTTTTACTCAATTTAATTATAAAAATCGGGTGATAAATTTAAAAATAATTGTAACTAGATAAATATTTAATTTACTATTAAAACACAAATTTAATAATTAACGGTTGCAAAAACGTTAATTTAAGAAAATTGCAAAAAAAAAACTGTCTTAAAGTGAATAGTGATATCTTTAAAATAGTATGTTAAATATTGTTTCTTACAAACAAGCAAATAATTAAACCAAAAACGTTAAGCTATATTTTTTTAACCAGTAATAACTGATAACCAGCTTTTAAAACTCTTGTTTAAAAAAATATTTTTTTAAATTAGAGTGGTATTTTAAATATTAATTTAAAATAATTAATTGTTAAAAATAAAACATCAGATAAAATGTATAAAAATATTATCACTTAGTTCTAATTTCGTTAATTTTATAAAACTCTGTTCTTACTATAACAAGTTAATAACAGTAAGTTTACATTAAATTTTTTATAACATTACAATATTCAAAAAAGGCCAACACCGTGCAAACATACATTCATAACAACAAACTAATGAACAGTTAAAATAAAAATTAATATTATAAATTAAGGAATAAAAGTTTTAGAGATTATGATCGTTTGGGTGTCTGTCAGGTAGTAAAAGGATTATTACCTTTCCATAAATTAACATCTTATCGTTTCTGGCTCAAACACTTTCATTACAGAAAGCTCTTGCAGTAATATTTATTTTTTTACAAAATTTGATATCTAATAACATTATTGTTACCATAGTTTATAATACGGTTTGTTTGTAAGTACTTTTAATAACCTATGAAACGTGTTATATTTTTTATATTTTTCATCAAATGTTTTTTATAACTAGTTTAACATTTTTTTTTACAAAAACATTTTTTTAAATGCTGAAACAATCTTTACCTACATTAAACATCTACTAAAACATCTACAGGGTGAGTCAAGTTATACCCGCACCCCAAAAACACGGCTTAAAACACAAAAAAAAAATTACCAAATTTATATATTACGATAAAGTGGTAACTAATCTACCTTTAAAAAAAAAATTGTTGTCCTAGCAATTTATTTGACCTATAAAACTAAATAAAAATGATTTCGAGCAAAAATCTTACGTCCTATTTTTTATATCAACTGATCAAAAATTTCTAACAAAATCAAACTGCATAATTTATTTTTAAAAAAAATTGTTAGATTTTGAATAAAACCTATTTTTATATTATTTATCAAATATTTTAGTCTAATTTATGACTTGCTTAGTTGGAGTAGTAATAAATACCCTCATTATCACCCTCACTATTGAAGTAGATTTATGACCGACCCCTGGGTAATATCTACCTAGTTTCGTCGGTTGGCTTCATTCAGAGCCGAAGTAAATAAAATTGTTTTTCTTAATCTTAGAACTGTTTTTGTTTTCTTAGATTTTATTTTCAACAAAAAATTTTAAGAAAATTAACAAATAAAAGCATAATTTCAATAAAAAAATTGTTTAAATTAAAACTCTATCCAATAGTTTTAAGGTAAAATAAGAAAAAGAATGGACGATAAAATATTAACAAAAATGTGAAATTATATGTTAAAAATTAGAGCAAATGCTCAAAATGGTGTCCATCTTATAATATAATATAATAAATTTCCATTGCAGGGCAACTATTCCCTATGTATAGCGCAAACTTTTTAAAAAGTTACTTATATAACGTGATTTGTATGCAATTTTTTGGAAATTGGGGGCTGATTGTTAACAATTGGAATCATGACAAAGAACTAAGGCTGAGAAAAGTAGAGCAAATATCTACCCATTTATCCCAAGTATGGGAATTTTTAGAATGACAAATATTTGTGAAAATTTAGTTAACAGTATGTCAACTAGATTGCGAGAATGTATTAAAATTAATGGGTGTCACAAAGTATCATACTAGTATCAAAATGTATTTATAATTAGGTTTTAATAAAATTTACTTAATTTTTTTTAATACACATATTAATATGTGCAAAACTGCACACTCTAGTTATACAAATTTTTTTAAATTAAAAACAAGTATTTTTAAAAGCTAAAACAGTTATTACTGGTTAAAAAATATAACTTAACGTTTTCAGTTTAATAATTTGCTGGTTTGTAAGAAACATACTATTTTAAAGATATCACTATTTATTTTAAGACAGTTTTTTTGCAATTTACTTAAAATTTTTGCAACTTTTATTATTAATTTTGTGTTTTAATAGTAAATTAAATTTGTATCTAGTAACAAATATTTTTTAATTTATCACCCGATTTTTATAATTAAATTGACTAAAAATAAAAATTAAAACATAATACAATTTCACTTAAAGTTCAAGGCAATTTTTAAGCATTATGTTATTAAAATATGAAAACTTGTAAAAAATAAATATTACTGTAAGAAGGTTACTGTAATGAAAATGTTTGAGCCAGAAACGATAAGACGTTAATTCATGGGAAGGTAATAATCCCTTTACTTCCCAAACAGATACTAAAACGATCATAGTCTCTAAAAGTTTAATTTCTTAATTTATAAGTTTCATTTCTATTTTAACTGTTCATTAGTTTGTTTTTTAGAATGTATTGAATGCCTGATTTGAATATTGTAATATGTTATAAAAAATTTAATGTAAACTTACCGTTATTAACTTGTCATAGCAAAAACAGGGATTTATAAAATTAAAGAAATTAGAACCAAGTGATAATATTTTTATATATTTTATCAAATGTTTTATTTCTAACAATTAATACCACTCTATTTTACAAATTTAAATTTTTTAAACAAGAGTTTTAAAAGCTGGAACAGTTATTACTGGAAAAAAATATAACTTAACGTTTTTAGTTTAATAGTTTGCCTGTTTTTTTCAAAAGCAATATTAAATATTTTTGCAACGTTAATTATTAAATTTGTGTTTTAATAGTAAATTAAATATTTATTTAGTCACAATTATTTTTAAATTTATCACTCGATTTTTATAATTAAATTGACTAAAAATAAAAATTAAAACATAATTAAATTTTAGTTGATGTTCAAGGCAATTTTTAAGCATTCTCCTCTAAATTGAATTAGACTATAAATTAAAATTTAAGATATTTTATATTTTCACAAATGCAGTTTTTTCAATGAATTGACTCGAAACCGTGTTGGGTTATCGGCCTGGATCTAAACTCAGGTCTTAGAAATTAGAATGGGAGCGTATTAGCGGCCCAGCTACCTGACCTGTGCTGCTTCTCCTTTGGCCCCGGCTGTATCCAGCCCAACTCGGATGCACCCGATTCATTATTCAACTGAAACATAGTCAAACGAGTAATAAGGTCTCTATCAGATATTTGTAGACAAAGAATTATTTTTAACTTTCTACTCTGTTTATAGAAGCAATTGGTTCGCTGGTATATGAATATGGTGGTAGCGGGATTAGAAGAATGTTACGAGTTATTATTAATTCGAAATTTGGTGTTACGGGGAAGTGGACGACAAGGCAAAAAAAAAACTGTTTTATAAGGCCAACGTTTCGAATCCTTTATTGATTCTTCTTCAAGGCTTCTAATAAATGTCAGATTTGTTTGGCATGGTACCAATTTGTCTCGGCCAGTGGTCGCCGGAAGAATGGCCGAGACAAATTGGTACCATGCCAAACAAATCTGACATTTATTAGAAGCCTTGAAGAAGAATCAATAAAGGATTCGAAACGTTGGCCTTATATAACAGTTTTTTTTTGCCTTGTCGTCCACTTCCCCGTAACACCAAATTTCGAATTTAAAAAAATGGACGTAATTCACCAAAATAGTTATTATTAATTTTAACCTAATTAATATATTATTTATTTAGGGTTTCCTAATTATTTATTCAATAACAATAAACCATTGACAAGTTAAAATGGCAAAGACATATATTAGTGCTGTCATTATACGGGAAAATCAATATTATTGTGTTTTTTTTTCGAAGTGAGATAAATAGAAATAGGTAAACGTTTAGAAAATTGATTATACGTAACGAGTTTACCTACTCAAAACAAAAATCCCTGCACGGCGTCATACTTAAAAATAATATATATGGAGAAATTGGCAATTTTTTGTATACATATATGTCTTTGTGTTTTTCGAAAAATTTACTTGAATAAATATTAAAATTTATAGTTTAAAGTTAAAAGAATAAATATTAAAGTTTAGAATTTGTTGGAATATTAGATATAATTATAAATAGAACAAAAATGTTTCGATTATTAGAATAAACCATAAACTTATTTGGGTCATTAGTGTTCTCATGAAGAGTTTTATGAAACACTTAAACGTAATTTCTAAAATTAGTTTTGAAGCCTATATGTATATAAAATTACTTTTGTTATTAAAAAAGAAAATAGTTGTTGTTAGTTAGTTGTCAAGAAAACATCTTTCATTAAAACGGATAATCTGATTATCGGACTTTTATTTAATCTCCTCCATACCTATACTCTGCCAATAGAATTAAATTTTTCATACGTATAAGCTTTTAAAATATAATTTTTTCGCGCATTTTTCTAGAATATTTGAAAAATTGACCAAAATGAATGGTTTTTAACAACACGTTATATCTCGCTATCTTTGCGTTTTTTTTTTGAAACATTTGCGAGAACAAAAGTGTTTAGAATTAAATTTTGCATACAGTTTTTGAAATATAATTTTTTGGCGGGATTTTTCTAGAAAATCTAAAAAATAAAATTTTTCATATGGATAAGCTTTTGAGATATAAACATTTTACTAAATAAATTGATCGAAATATATGTTTCTTTACTAAGAATACGTTATAATTTTACGTTCCGATAACACCAGATAAAACAGTTCGAAAAAACAAAACAGTTCAAATGAATTCAAAAATTAATCGATAATAGAAAATCGATTCGTCAGAACTCAATTAGAAGTGTGAAAAATATAGATTAATAGATTCATCAGTGACTAAATAAACCAATTTGTCGATTTAGACAAAAGATGAAATGTCGAAAATCGACCGCTAGTTAAAATTAGTAAATCGATTCTTAACGAGTATTTAATTAAGCTATTTATCTACTTAAAAAATCTAATATTGACATCGAATAAAAATTGGTATGCCCAAGAGTAGAGGAGGCAAATCAAGGTTTTAGAAATTATAAACTGATGGCCATAATTTCTTCTCCGTTTTCTAATATAGGAATCCATTTTGACGAAAAACAACATTAAAATTCTAAAATAGTTTCTTGAAATTGGTTTTTCTAAAAAGTTACATTTTTATCAACTGACTCTACATTTGATTGGAACAACAAAATTTTACCTTAATTACTTACTGTTATGTACCCTCATACCACCCCCTATATCATTGAATCGTCACGTGCATTTCATTCACTCAAAACCGTCTTTCATATTTCTCGGTCCAAGTTCATATTTGTTTTAAATTGATAATTTTGTAAACCGAGCTCATATAAGCATCGAATCCATTCCATTGTTATTCATTATATCTTTGTATATTAGAGACTCAAATAAATACTCAAAGAAATAGAAGAGTTTCATTATACATTAAACAATATGAGCATAATTTGGTAATTTAGTTTTTTTGCGTTTTACGTTTTCCGATTCATTTCGCGTTCATTAATTATTATCTATTTGGTAAAAATGAAAATACAGAATCGAAACTCTAAAATCTCGATCTCTCTTTGCCGAGGAAATTTTATGCTTAGGGCCTGGGCCGCGGGGATACCTACTTTTATTATTTTTATCGTTGTATTGTTTATGACCTGCTAATCACTCTCTCTTGAAAGTGGGGTTTATATATATTTTGGTTACGTTGTCCCAGGTTTTGCTTCCCGTTAGCTCCAAATCCGAAATTTACACCTAACTTTTGGATATGTCCCCATTAAAAGCGTACTTGCTTTGGCCTACTTAAATTAGGGTTGAGTGCCAAATATGAATATATTTATTTATTGACCTTCAGAAATAATCCTCCAGCACGCGAAAAGAATGATTCGAATAAAAACCGTTTATAGGGTTGTTGGAATGGGTTCAATGCTCTGGTACATTGGACGATTGAGATTTTATAAATTTCATTCTATTCACCTGTTGACCGGATGTTTAAACATGTATCACAACACACAAAATGTATCACCAAGCAACTAAATTGAGCAAGATAAAAAAACACTTACTATAAAATCACAAGTGAAACAGTGAAACTATAAACTCCGTATAAAATTTTCTCACATCGTCGAGTCTAAATTGGAAATTTGAGAATTGCTAAGTGATCCAACTGTGGTCATAAATATTATTGAGAAGAAATAAACAACGGTGGAAAAATAAAGATTGCAACTTTGTAAGCTTATAATAAGAGTTGATGTAATTCGATACTTTAGAAGCAATAAGAACGCTTCGGACTAATGACATAAATAATTTACTTTGTATTTTGTAATAATTGAATTGCTAGTTTAGCAAAATTTTTAGTTAGCCGTGAGGCCTCAGGAGTCCGGTACAAAAGATTTAATAATAAATTTAAAACAGAAAATTTATCTGACCGTTATAATTTAGAAATGAGGGATGTACAAAATTAATTATTCCGACTAATAATAATGGAGGTGACTAATTATTTATAGGGGTGGTCTTTTGATGACTGAAAGTCCGGGTTTGCGTGGTTTTGCAAATGTGAAGCAAGAACGTATTTACGACCAGCGTTTCTCAAGCTTTTTTGGCCTGCGGATCACTAAAATTTAGCGGCTTAAGTATCTGTCGCTAAAATTAGTTCGAGATATTTGTATTTTGTAATTTGATAAATTAAAATGTAGTTATTTTTTTTTGCGGATAAATAATTGTTCAGAACAACTTTAATTCAAAGAGTTTGCTATATTTTTCAAAAATAAATGATAGTTGGAAATACAAATAATTTTTTGCAAATACCAAACATTATTTGTTATTATGGTAAACTATTTTTGTAAAACCGCTGATGATTCTGCTTTATTAGTCTCCGATAAAACCTGGAATGAGCTGTATCAGTATTATAGTTATTATACCATCATAAACAAAACTGTAGAGTTAAAAGAAGTCACGTCATCCTCATCCAGGTTGTTTGATAAGGATATCATTTCTTTGTAATTTGTCTATCACACATTTTTGATGACACAGCTTTTCTAGCCATGCGAACGTAACACAAATAAAAATTTTAATTATTGGGGCGAAGCCTGGCGGGGCAATAAGGGCGGCAAAACTCTAAATACGCAGCTGTGTGAAGTTAGCCCCACAAAGTTAAAAAAAAATGATAAAAACAATTGCCCAGAATTGCCCATCGATAGCCCACCATTGCCCACCAAATTGTTTTGATTGTCCACTTTTGTAAAAAAAAATATGTAGAAAACAAAATTGCGGGGGCTAACTTCCCGTTTTTACCGCCAAAGTAAAATTTTTGCTTTTTCTTTTTAGAGATGATTGAAAATCCATTGCCCACCATTGCCCAGTCATTACTTTTGATTGCCCACCTCTAAAAATGATGATATAACACAAAAACCTGCGCGCGCTATCTGCACCTGTTGTTGTTCACCAGTTACAAATTTCTAAATTTTTCTACTGTAGATGTTAGTTTGTCAATTGCCCAAGATTGCCCACAAATTAGTTTTAAATTACCACCCTTAAAAAAAACTTATATCGAAAATAAAACTACGGGAAAACAAAACTGCGGACACGTTTTCTTCGCCAAGCAAAATTTCGGTTTTTTCTTGTCAAAAATAATTTCAAATTGATTGCCCATTATCGGCCACTTAGTACTTTTGATTGCCCAGTCATTACTTTCAATTGCCCACCTCTAGAAATGATGATATTAAACAAAAACTGCGGGGGCTAACTTCACGTTTTCTTCGTCAAGCAAAATTTCGGCTTTTTCTTGTCAAAAATAATTTCAAATTAATTGCCCATTATCGGCCACTTAGTACTTTTGATTGCCCAGTCATTACTTTCAATTGCCCACCTCTAGAAATGATGATATTAAACAAAAACTGCGGGGGCTAACTTCACGTTTTTTTCGCCAAGTAAAATTTCTGTGTTTTTTTTTGTTTTATCCGTCTTTGTTGTTTTATCCGTCTAAAGAAAAATTTATGACTTAAACGATTTACAACTTACCGGCACCATTTCGAAAATTCGGCTGTATGTGCTGATCTGATTGATCAATGGTGTGGCGATTTTATGGACTCGGTCTACAAACAATAGTAATGATTTACAAATAAGAATTTGGACCGACACCTCACGATAAATAATATGTACGAAATGGTAATGTACATTACGTAACGATCTGTTGATTTACATTATACTTGAAATAGACAGCCCAAATGCGGACTTTTTTTCTCTGCGTATAACAATATAATATTTATAGGGTGTAAAATAAAAACTTTAAGAAATTTAACATTTAACCAATTTAAATGTTTTATTGAATTTTTCAAAATAGGCGCAATTTTTAACAGAATTCTGAACTAAATGTTTAAATTGACGTTCTTCCGTTTCTAAGAAATAATACCTACAACTAATTTTTGAACTCCGTTAGCACATTATTTATATTTATAATAGCTCTTCAGGCCCTCGAGCTGAAAAGAAAGTGGTTTCAATATTCAACACTAAAAATAGGGGTTGCTATTTTAAAAAATGATCGATTACGTCACAGCAAAAAACCAGTTGGCAAAAAAAATTTGGAAATAAGTGAAAAACGTGCTCAATAAAAAAACAAAATCGACCTGTCTCGGCGTTTTTCTAAAAACATTAACTTAGAAAATATGAGAAATATCGTTAGAATAAGAAAATTTCTTACGTAAATTGCGTTTGTACCTTTTACTATTTTACAATTGTACACGACGCGCCGCCAAGGTGGAAAATTTATTTATACTCTGTCTATCAATATTCTAAAACGACTTCATAATTACTAATAAAAATTTTGAGTCATTTACGATAGTCTCATTGTCAGGGGATTATCTACCTATTCTGCAATAAACTCTCGAGGATTGAGGTTTTTTAAATTTGAATTAGTTGCTCAACACTTTTAGGATAATTCTTGTTAAACGGATAATAAACTACTTAAGGAATGAAAAAGTCGTTTTAAAATATCGGTAGACAGACTATATAATATTATTCAATTCAATGTTATCCAGAATTTCAGATTCTATTGAAATCATGGCTAAATTTGACAATCGATTTTGAGACATTGAACTACATAAATAATTTTTTATTAATTTTAAATATTCAAAGGTATTTTCACCACTTGCTACAGACACAGAAAGGGTTAAAAAAAAATGTAAGAAATTTAAAATTTGTATATAAATTTGGAAAAATCGAAAATAAGTTATTAATTTAATATTTCTGTAGGTATTGTTTGGTTGTAACTATTGTTTAAAATTCTTCTTAACAAAAAAGAAAAAAAAATAAAATGATCTTTAGGGCTAGTAAAAGGTTCTTCAGCTGATTCATAAAAAAAAGTCGTTTTTTTTTCTAATTTTGTTAATAGAATCTGCTGGGAAATTTATTTCTTCATAAATATCTTCTCTAATGTTTTGCTTTTTCAATGAAAATCTCAAAATTTGCGTCTGTTCTTTCATTGGAAATAAAATTTACTAGATTTTGTAAAGTGTTCAGACACTCCTCTATTGTAGCGAACCTATTTTGAATTATTTTACTTACAACATTGAGTTTTTCTAAAAGAAAATGTTGTATTGTTAAGCTACAGATAAATTTAAATTTGCTCGGAGCGCCCATTGTTTCAGGGGGCGAATAAAGGAAATTGCTTCCAAGATATAATTTCTTCTAATTTTTTCAGTTTCATCAGTTCAAATAATTTTATCCAATTTTAAAGTTTCCCCATATGTATTTATATAAAAAAATTATTTCCAAAAATGCGCCCTCAGATAGAGCGCCCGTGTGAAAATCACGCAATGAACCAAATGAACACCCGCTAGCTATAGGCCTGCATATTAGGGCACATGATAGAATTTTAAAATTGTTGGAAATTCTAAAATGATACCTAATTGAAATAGTTTTACAAAAAACAATAAATGCAGTGGCGCATCTAACAAAAAGCTTAGAAAATTCAATTGTCATCATTTCAGAGATACTAAAATTGTAGAATTACCGATAAAGTTATTTTTGCTATACAGTGTTTCCCACGCCACGCCAGACCGACTCGCACCAGCTGCATTTCAATTCTTGGAAAAGCAAAACTACGAAGATTTGGGTTTTGTTCTTATTATTAAAAATAATCAGAGAAATATTACTTGGGCTGTTTTTCATGTATCAATTATTCATTCAATTCGTTCTGTACTTCTGTTTATTTTTAACTTGAACTTATTTAAACTGTTTTGAGTGTTTTACATTTTGGTTACCATTTCCTTTAATGTTTGCATGTAAAGAAACTTTTTATTTTTACAATAAACAAATTTTTTATAATAAATAAGTTTTTTTTTATTAAATTTTCTAAAGAGAAGTAAAGTGGAAGTAATTGATTCGCCTATCATTCTTAATTCTACGAGTACTAATAGTTCTAAAAATAGTGATATCAAGCTTACAGTTCAGCAAAGTAAAAAAACAATGAAAACTATAATATTGGAAATTTTGTAGCAAAGTACATTCCTGACGAGGAAAAGTTCGCAACAAAAATGACTCGGAATCATGTAAATTCGCACTCAAAAATAATCAAAATAATTTATGTATTTATGATTAAGGTTTCCATAGTAACAGTGTATCAAGTTCCGACATTCATTTTTCGCCACATTTTCTTTTATCAAAATCTCATAGCACTCTTGACAACTTTATATAAAGGCTGTTTCGTAAAGAAACGGCAATCGCTAAGGTACAAGTTGGTAAGAACTAAAAAAACGTTAATTTGAAATGTTTTTGTTTCTTTTGTATAGTTGAATTGTAGATATTTGGGCAGACTTTTTAAGTAGGTACTCCTAATAAACAGATTATAAAAATAAGTGCAGTTATTGCAAACATCAAATAAACTATAAAACACCTCATAAAACTTGATTTATGATGGTATATAAAGATCACATTTATCGGAAACATTAAAAGATGTAAGCAAACCCTGCTAAGATCGTTGTTAAATGTGAAAGTGTTTGCCCTTATTAATTAAGTTTTATGAGGTGTTTTATGGTTTATTTAATGTTTGCGGTAACTGCAATTATTTTTATGATCTGTTTATTGGGAGTACTTGAAAAGTCTGCTCAAATATCTATGATTCAACTATACTTGGTTTAAAAATAAACGCTGTTTAAATTTACATAATAACAAACAATAACCTAAAAAAAAAGTTTGTGTGAACAAGTTTCAATGTAAACAATTGAAAATTTTACATATCAGTGACATCTGTCAGTGATATGCCAGAGGTACAGAGACATCACACGGTACACAAAAACAGGAGAAAAACAAAAATGCCGGATTCTTCGGTTGGGAAATAACTGCTGGTAACGTCTTCTAGTTGCCAAACTGTTACCCCCGTATACCAAATTCATGTCTGCGTATTCCTCAAATGTGAAGCGATGAGCCATTCTTGTAACACAAATTTAACGAGATGCAGATGCTAATTGTCAGATTAATGTCACATATATGACAAATTTTCTTGCAATTGTTTTAAATCAACAACTTGATTCATTAAATTATGATTCATTTAAGAACGATTTTCTTTTGGTCACTTTTAAATCATCGCAGTTCTTCAGGAGGATGCATTCGAAACGCAAACTTCTTAGAATCACAATTCTTGAATTTTTACTAATTTATATCTCAAATATTACCGTTTATTTACGAAACAGCCTGTATACTAAGAAATGGGATGAGTAAGCATTAATAACGAGGGCTGTTTTGATGACTGTGACTCCTGAAAACAAGAAAATGATGTTTTGAAGTCCGCTCATTGAAAATATTTACTCATCCTTTAATAAATACATAATTAGAAAATATTGAGGTGAATGTTTTGACATTATATTTTAAAAAACTGAAATAAAGCTCTTGAAAGATTTTATTACAGCGAAAACACAAAATATAAATTTTCTATTCTACGGGCAGAAAATCTCCAAGACTATATTAAACATCACAGCTACAATTTATTTTTTAATAAAACTTTAAGAGAAACGGTTATTTAAAGCAGAGAAAAATTAACATCTATGATTAAAACAGTAATTTTTTGTGGAAGAAATAGTCTTCCCTTAAGAAGTATAGAGATCATGGCTTGTTAGGTGTGGACAAGTTGGAAAATCAGCAAGTCGAAGGAAATTTTAAAAGTTTATAGAGATCTAGAATCAATACTAGAGACACCATATTAAAAAAAATATTGGGAAAATGCTGGAGCAAATGCCATATACAGCGTGAATCTGTTAAAAATATATATTAATTTTTTTCAAAAACTAGTTATTACACTGGCTTCAAGGTTTGCCATTAAAAACTTTGTTTTTTTCTCTATGCATGTGATTTTTTTCAGAATTTTTCTAATATTCCTTCTAATGAAATTAATGTATATTAAATCGTTGAAAAAAACTTATGAAATTTACATTATTTCTAATGTCATTCTAAATACCACGATGTTGAAAAATTGTTTTGTAAAAAAATAATTTAAAAAAAATGCAAATAAGACATCTAAATAAGATATCTCAGACAGATTTTTAAAATATTTTTGGTTGAAATATGTTTTTAGTGTAAAGAACAAAACCTTTATTAAAAAAATTATTTTTAATTTTTAAATGCTTTAAAAATTTTTGTTATTATTTTATCGTAATCTTTGGTTATGTTTTTGCATAATCATACTTTTAAATAATCATTTTCTACTTAAGTTGCTTTCAACAGTTCTTTGCTTCTTTTATGATTAATTGGGGAGCGCTTATAAAAGCTCTCTATGGATAATTACTCTAATTATAGCAAATAAATATTGATTATTGTTTACTAAGTGCTATTGCATGTTAATGTTTACTCACTCAAATAATATGTCGCTCATTAAATACAACGTCATAACTCAAAAAAGCTTATTTTTAAATAGACGCAATTTAAAGTTAAAATTCAGGTACTGTATAAAAAATACAAATTAAAGTGGTGCGTGGTACAAAACTAGTGCCATAAATTTTTGTTTTTGAGTTATGACGTTGTTGTATTTAATGAGCAATTTGTTAAATAAGAGATTTATTCGTTTTGATATAGAATTCTTTGTATTCAAAGTTTATCTTCATTATATTTACTTAATATATTTTTTTAATTTGGTATTATTCGACTTTTAGGTACTTGTTTTTAATTTCAATCATACAGAGGTTGAATCTGCCTCAAAATAAATGTAATGGCTTTTGTCTTAACAACTGCTAGGTGTCTAATTAATTAGGAAATTAACCCTTCGTTAGTCGCACATGGGACTGGCAGTCTCATGCTTTACTATTTTTGTAATTAAATAAAAACGGTTATAGCTACAATTTTGTGGACTTATGACATCTCAAATTGATCTTTTATGAACACTTTGCCTAAGTTTGGTGCAAAGATTTAGTTTTGCTGCTTCGTAATTCCCAATTAATTCATCTGGACCTGGTTTGGGACTAGTAAATTTCACGTAAAATTTTTTATAAAAATTTTGTAATTATATAAAAATGAGACTCAACAATTTATGATATGAAAAAATATATATATATATAAGGATATATATATTTATCCTTAGCATGTTACTGCGTCCGTACATTGCAAAATTACATACAATGCTGCGTCCACGACCTTACTGCGTCCGTATACGGACGCAGTAAATCTTTTCCACACTAATCGATTCTAAATAAAGAGAAAAAGATAAAACCAAAGTTTCAGAGGGACGCCATAAGGTGCATATGGTGAAAAAGAACTGAATAATTTAGTTCTCTCAATTTAACCTAGATGGCGCTGCGAATTTTTTAAATATACACCAGATGAATATATTTCTTTCATTATTCAGATGATGCTGCGTCTGTTCTGTATATTTGTTTTCACCATATGCACCTTACCGCGTCCTGTTCACGTGGCAACACTGTTCGTGTGCAGTGCGCGTGTGCACAAAAGATTCGCAAAAAGAATTGACTGACTGGTTTGTCTATCAGAGTTGGAAATATTTATGAAATTATGAAATTAATGAATTGACTTTTATTGACTGAAACAATAATAGGAATATTTATTAAAAGTGATAAGGGTGTTAATGATATATAATATAATTAAAATCTTTTGGTTATAATTATAATGATTATAATTTTCTGCAAATTTGCAAAAAACAAATTTTTTTTTAGAAGTTAGAATCTCGAAGGCGCTGTAATTAAGATATTAGATAAATTTATCAGAGTTTTGTTATAAAAGTTAGTGAATTAAATAAAAGACAAAAAAACAATAATTTTTATGTGCACAAACTTTTGAAACACAAGATCGGCAGTATTATTTAGATGACAACAAACGTCTTCTTAATTAAAAACTAATTTAGATAAAAAAGTTATTGAGGTGATTAAAAGCAAAATTTATAAAAAATTGTAACAACAGCACATATTGGTGATTTTTTAATTATAGAAATTCTTAATGCTTGTATTGTAACCCAGGTAGTTTCGCTGTTTTCTAACAAAAAGGTCGCGTTTCATAGAAAAATTTTTAGTACAAGTTTTCTAAATTACATTTAATCAATAAATCAACAAATTAAAAAATAGAAAAAAAATCAATATAATTAATTATGTCTGAATATGTTTATTTTCATGTAAACCAATTTCCTTAATACCACAATTAAGTCGTCGAAAATTGTTGTACTTATGCAAAATAAGTGAAGTCAAACCTAATACACATTCATATTATTATTGCTTCTTTTTCACAGCACAAGTAAGTTTAGAACACTGGACCCTTAATTTTTAAGGTATGGCATGCAAATTACCAGACAATAAGATTATTTTACTTTTTTTTAATTTTAACAGACAACTTTCTTGGTCTTTTACTTCCAAAATTATCTTTACCAATTTATTTTTTTTTATTAAAACTTACTTCTCTTAATGGGATATTTTTTGCTAAAATAATAATTTGTGCAAATTTTTGAAAAATTAAAAATAATTTAGTGAAAACTTGCTATAGACATTTAAATACTAATAAAGCTGTGAAACGATATTTTGCGGAACATTTTTATTTTTCAAAGTAGTTATTTTGGAATTTGTGTATTAAAAATAGTTATTTGTATATCAAAGCCAAAAAGTATATTTTTCAGTTCAGTGTGATTTTAATCACTGAAGAAGAGGCAAAGCCTGAAAACAGACAAGACCAAAATTAAAACACTTTTTGATCGTGGCGTACAAATTTTTTTGTAGTGTACTTTAGAAAAAATTATATCTTTGAGCAGGTTAACATTTTAACAATGGTCAGTTTTTGACCGCATCTAAATTTAATTTTTGTAAAGACCAACTAAAAATGTTTATCAAAAATAAAATTTGACTAAACTACTGTTTTTCTTTAAAAAAATATTACAATAGGCTTATTTCAACAACACTTTAGTTAAAAACAAAAAGGAGCATGCGTAATAAAGCTTTGAAACGCAAAAATGCTACTGTTCATGGGCAATATTATAATTCTGAACTGTTCTAAATTATTGCTGTTAGAATCATCTTATTACTTAAAAAATCAAAAAAAATTACCTCGAAGCAGTCGAATATTGTGTTTATGTGTATCTCTCCAAAAACTGTTAAATTTGCTTTGCTTAAAAGTAGAGTTAAGTCTAAAGATGTACAAATAAGTAGTTACACGAATTATTTAATATTGAAATTATTCCTACTAAAAATATTTAAAAAACGAAATAATTAAATTATTATACAATATTTAAGTTGACAGTTTAAGTTTAATTCAAAGTTATAAACTATACAGTGGTAAATTGTAATATGTCGCTATTTAAAGGCAAACTGATGAAAATTAGAATCATTTTATATGCTATTAAAAACAAAATGTATGGTACTCTCAAAAATTGATACAGATCGCAGGCAACTTGAAAGGATCTAATTTCTTAAAAAGCAATGCATAATTTGAGATTTGTAAGTTGTAATTTTATTTTAAATGCGGTTAAAAAAATAGAAGACTTTATGCTTGATTTTTTTTTTGTAATTTGCGTGAAGATAAAGCAGTATATTCACTTAATAAATTTACTTAAATAAGCTATTAACTGATTATATGAGAGATGTTAACAGATGTTATGAAATTTTTGATAAAAGAAAATTTAGAGAAAAATGGATATTAGTACTAGGTACACTGTAACTATAGATAATATTACAAAAAAATAAATCATTTTTTTTTTGAGTGTGTGTTTACAAGATTTTGAGTCATTTTCATTGCAAATAATTTTTTTGTTGTACGTAATTTTCAGTTTCATTTTGTTCCTTGCTTTTCGTGTTCAGTTTTTGTTTATTCTTTATATAATGTGACAATTATAACATTTCTGACAACCAGCACAAACATAAGTAACTAGCATTATTTAAAGAAAAATTTTCTGAATGCTTTTTAGGCATCAAGAATCAGGATAGTCGTTTTATTCAGTTTTAATTCAATATCACTATGAACAAAATATATCTTATAAATTTGAAAAAAAAGTAATAATTCAAAATTATTATGTGCATTTTTGGTTGTTCCATATTCCAAAAACGTAATATTTTACACATTTGTATTGTATACGATCCAAAGTAACTACAAAATTGACTTTAGTTGTAATAATAATTTTAGAAATTTTACCCATTTTGCACAAAGCGCAATAATTATTATTGACTTGATTGCTACATAAAAAAAGTAGTTTCTATAAAAACAAATTGCAGAGTTCTGTTTACATCGAGAAAATTTTTATTAAAAATATTTTAACAAATTTTTTAATTAATTTGATGCTTTAGAAAGCTCTTGCTAAAAATAGTCCGACTATACATATACCGGGTGACTCAAGTTTTAACCGCACCTCAAAAACAGATATTTCTAATTAAGCAAAAATTCTCAAAATAATTGTAGTTAATATTTTCAAATATGTAGAAGAAGATTTTCCTCAAGTTTCAAATTGTTTACTTGTACGGTTTTTTTTACTTTTGCTTATTTGATTATAAATTAACGTTAACGATTTTTCGTACAGTTTTATTTTTCGTTTTTCTCATTATATAATATAAGTTTACGTTAACGATTTTTGTGTACATGTGTATTTTTTTGATGTAATGCACAAAGTGGTTAATTGAATTTTTGTGTCACTTGTTTTTAATTAATATTTTATTATTGAAGCACTAACTTTTTTATAATTTATAAAAATGTCGTAAATTTTATTAAAAAAGGATTCCATCAAGAAAAGAAAAGGTGTTTCTTAAAACTTATGGCATTCGTCATTAAAATGGAACACATCTATTGTGAAAATTGAAATGCTAAATTAGCTGGTAACTAATTGTCAGATCATAAATCTATTTTAATTCTTAGGATGTTCCTATTGGATATATTACTACTCCAACTTATCAAGTCATAAATTAGACTAAAATAGTTAATACATAATATAAAAGTGGGTTTAAATCAAAGTCTGACATTTTTTTCAATAATAAATTTTGCAGATTGATTTTGTTAGATATTTTTGATCAATTAATGTAAAAAACAGGGCAGAAGATTTTTGCCCGAAATTATTTTCCTTCAGTTTTATAGATCAAATAAATTGCTAGAACAATCAACTAATAAGCAGATATACAATTACGTGCGATTTTTAAAATATTATTAATTTTCTAATTTTGACTTAAAAATTATAATAAGCAACTTCTGAAACTTTGTAATACTTATTTTGAAACAATTACGTCATATATTTTTTGATATTTTAATTTTAGAAATAAATTTTTTATATGGTAATTTTGTTAATAACAAATTGCACAAAAATATAGCAGTCAGTTAATTTATGTTACTTTTAACCTCTAGAACTAATGGAATGTTAAAATGCTTTAAGTAAATCGGTCTAAGTTGGAAAAAGTTTTAAGATAAACGCAAAATTGACTCAACTAACAAAAGTGCATTTGTATTTTTAGTTTTCATTATTGTGACAACTATAAAATTTACTGGAAATATGGCAACGTTGCGGACGCAACATGTGTTATAAAATGAAAGTAAATATACACGAGGACGCAGTATAGTGCCCACTATGAAGGTTTATATACACGGACGCAATGTCATGCTGATGATGAAAGGACGCAGTATTATGCCAATAATGAAAACTTTTGATTTATAAGGTCTATTTTAAAACGGAACCGATATCTGAGATCGCAATTAAAATATTCACCAGGATCTATTTTTAAACTGCGATATATATGGCTCCTTCTGGTGGACGCAGTAACGTGTGTTTCATGAAAGGACGCAGCATTGTGCGAGGGATGTAAATATATAAATATTTAATATATATATATATATATATATATATATATATATATATAATTAAACAAAAATAGCTGTTGTTAAAAACAGAATAAAATTAAAATAACAAAATACCTATTATGCAGCTCTTACATATTTCTAGAGACATTTTTAATTTTAACTTATAAATTTATTACTTGAGACACATTTTTTTTGACAAAATTTAGTACGTTTATGATAAACCGATATACTATAAACACTTCAAGCAAAAATTTACAAGATAACCATTAAAAATGGTCAAAATATTTATTATGGGACTGGCAGTCCCAGCGCGACTAACTATGTCACATAATATGGCGCGCCTAACAAAGGGTTAAAAATCTTTCAATATTTAACAACTCAAAAAAAATATTTTTTTCTTTTAAAAACCCAACAACAAATGGATTTGGCGCTGTTAGTAGAATACGCAATTAATTAATTAATTAATTGAAAAAATTGTCAACTAAAAAATTGAGAAATAATGCCCAAAATTTGGCAATTAATTAAAATGTAACTCTGAGTATGATTGAACGCGCGACGGTCGGTCCGCCATGCTAACACGCCACCCTGAAAGTACCGTAGAAATACCGAGGCAAATAGCGAACCATAATCTGTTAAAACCTATAAAATAACATTTAATGTCTTTAAGTCTGTCAATCATTTTAAATATTTATGCAAATTCTAAAAGATAGTTAAACACTTGGCAGAAAATTCTGATACTTATTTAAAGTCAGAACATTGACCCTCAAAGAACAAATTGTCCTATATTTAAAAAGAGCTGATATCATAACTATCCCTCTTGAGATTCAAACATTTATGAAAATTTCGGAAATATTTGTGAATGTCACGTTAGTTTTGCTTTAGTTTAACAAAAAAGATTGAAAGATGAATGACATTCTATCATTTCATAGGTAATAGAATAGTGTAACTATTATAAAAATTAAGCTAATAATTTGTTGCAAGAATCTCCAAAATAAATAAACCGTAGACTAATTTAAGGAATATAAATACGTGAAACCTAATAAAAAAAAGTACTTACCTTTTCTTAACAGCTCACACTTTTAAATAACACCTATCTATTACCATATAAAAAAAAAACTTTGTGTAACTAGGAGTAACGAACAGTCTAGAAGACACGAAGGAACTAAACTCTGGACTGGAGAAATGTTGAAAAAATTGGTAAACATCACTAACAAAAAAAAAACTACCCTAAATGGTTTAAGAACAACCGTAAATTAGTTTTTCTCTCTTTCAAAATATATCACCATAAAAAAAGGGATATTTACGATCTCAACAAGTGTGAGGTCAAAGCAACTCAAATTGAATAGAGCACTAAGTTGTTGAAAGCCTCCATAAAAATATTTTTTTAACGTTCGACACGAAATGCAATAAAGGATTTTAAAATAGAATAGGTTCAAATTCTTAACATAGACTTACATAATTATATAAGTAAATAAAATTGACCAAATTTTACCCTGTTAACTTTGACCAAATTTGCAAATTGACCAAATGAATTTGCCCAACGTTATTCGACGGATGACGAAAACAAATTATTTATGACTTCCATGGTCCCTATAAGACTGACCTATAATAATAATGACCAAGTTGAAATTATTTGGAAAAATTCTCGGCCTTCGTCTACACGATATTGTAGAGCGATACGTTTTCGGTATGAAAAAGAAACTTTTGAGTTAGCTCGAGAAGAAAAAGAAAGTGTTGAAAATGAGTACAAAAGATTGCAAATAACAAAATTGAACTTTGGTGCAATAACAGTAGGTGTTAAGCATGTTCTGATTTTTACCATGTTAGACGGGAAAGTAGCCCAAGTTGTAACAGGAACTACATCTTCAAGCAACTGCTTTATTTGAAAAGCTCGTCCTTCAGAAATGAACGACCTATCTAAAGTTCAATGTAAACCATCAAATGAAGAAGCTCTTCAACTAGGTATATCACCGCTGCATGCACGTATCAAATGTATGGAATATGTTCTTCATCTTGCATACAATCTTAGTTTTAAAAGTTGGCGAACGTCAAAAGATGATACTCTTTTGATTAAAGAAGCAGAAAAAAGACGTATTCAACAAGAATTTGTTCAGAAACTGGGAATCCGAGTTGATTTTGTAAAACAAGGATATGACTCGTCAAATACTGGAAATACCTCTAGGAGGTTTTTTAGTGCTCTGACCGCTCAAATCACCAAAATTAATCAGGATTTGATTCGCAGATTTTCTTGAGGAGATGAATTTTTATTTTATTTTTTGCAAAACCTGACGTGATGGAAAAACAATGTTTATACTGTAATTATCTCATATATAAAATAAAACTAATTTGTGTATAACTTTGGAAAAAAGATAAAATTTGATGTCTAACGCTATTTTTGATGTGGAATGCAGTAGGTATGTACATCCAAAAAGGTCTCATTAATATTCCGGAATTTATAACTAAACTTGAAATGCCAGATGTCTCAAACATTGTAGTCATTGATATAATATTTAAGGCTGACAGTCCCGTTTTCAAGCATAGGGAAAATCAATGCAATTTTTGACAAGTAATAACTCGTTAACAAATAATTTTTTTTTATTGCGGTTTTCACTATATGAATGCACACGCCTTCCTGTGTGGGCAAAATTTGTCAAAAATTATAAAATATATTGAAAAAATAGATTTTTCAAATTTTGTTTACAAAAAAATAGCCTAATCAAAAATTTATAAAAATATGCCCACACTGTTAAATGTAAGAAATCCAGGTAAAATTTAGTTTTTCCAATCAAATGCACAATTAATTAATGGGAACTTGCGGAAGTTTTGCGTTCGAAAATGCATCTATCCTTTATACCTATCCTTCAACAGCGTGGGTCTCAAGTTAGCTCGGGACTTAGGGTGCCGGTTTATGATAGTGTTGTAAATAACGAGGTTTAAAGTCGTTTGTGTACGAAAACATTCATTCAGTAATTTTGATTCGCGATACGAGGATTTTCTGAGCCTAACAAAATAAAGTTAAAGTTAATGTTTTATTGTAAAATTAAACTATCGGTAATAAATCAGTAAAATAACCTGTAAAATCAAGATTAATAATTAAATTTTCTTATTGATAATCTGAAAAATAATTAATTGTTTTCAACAATTTTTTTGCTATTTAAAGTGTTGTATTAATTAAAAACAATTGATTGTTTTTATTTATAATACAGCGGCATATTTTACAAAACAATTACGAATTTAACAAATTTAACCGGATTTGTTGTTTGGGAAAAAATGTACATAACAATGTTGATTGAAGTGTCTTCCGAAACAAATTACACGGCAACACCGCCAACTCTAATAGCCTAAAAGAATGATTTTTCGACATTCTACTCCCTTGATAGAAGCAATTAGTTCGGTACTTTAATGAATTTGGTGGTAATGGTAATGGAAGAATGTCATTGGTAATTTTACATTATATACCTACGTAAGTAAAAAATAGTTTCGTCAGAATTTAGAATTTGAATTGCACGTCTCCAGTGAACGCTCGCTAGAAAGCATATGAACATTCAATGTAAAATTTGACAAAAAAAAATTGTAAATGAAATAATTAATTTATTTGGCTCATTGGCTTCTACTGCGGTTTTATGGCCTAAAAATTGTTACTATATTTTTTACATAGGTTTTGTTAAAATTAACAAAATAACGCATTGCCGTGTAATATAATGAAGTAATATAAATGAATACATAGGTATTTATAAATAACATTGCGAAAACTTCTACAGATAGTTTGTAAAGGGATTTATCGGCAGGTAACTAAAACCGAAAGGGGTATAATCTTTTAAAACAGGATATTTGTAATTTGGGAAATTTCGCTTTATCGAGCTAAGACGGAAAACCACCCGTTGATTTTTACAACCTCATTGAAAATTTATGCAAATTTTTGTATATATTAGAACAAATTTTACCTTTATTTTTTTACATTAAACAATCTGAGTACAATTTGCTAATTCAGTTTTTTTTTGTTTTACATTTTCTGATTCATTATTTATTTATTTGATAAAAATGAAAATAAAAAATGGAAACTCTAAAAACTTTATCCCTACAGAAAAGATATGCATGCGGTCTGGGCCAAGCGGTTACCTACTTTTATTACTTAATCCCTGTATTGTTTGTTTATGACCTACGAAACACTTTCTCTGGAAAGCGGACTGCAAATGCATTTTAGTTACGTCGTTCCTAGTTTTGCTACACGTCAGCTCTAAATCTGAAATTTACCGCAAACTTTTGGGCATTTCCCCCTTAAGGCAACCATGAAAGCAAAAGCGATTTCACTAGATTTTTCACAAGATAACATATGACCAATTTTCTTCAAAATCATAATCAAAAATAATCGATTAATTTTTACTTCCCAATCAACGAGACGTTTTCCGCGAAAAATCACGACAGCTTCAGTGATTCTTCAAGGAAAACATCGAGTTGGAGGACATGAACGTGAATCATCTGTTTTTCCTGATATTTTTTAAAACTAACATCTGTTACACCTATATTTAAAAAATGTGATAAAAGTGATATACGTAACTATAGACCAATTTCTTTAATTTGTAATTTCTGTAAATGTTTTGAAATATTTTTACATGATGCTCTTAGTGCACACGTCAGAAAACATATTAGTCCTCATTAACATGGCTTTATCTCTGGCAGATCTACTATTACGAACCTAGCCTGTTTCTCGCAGTATGTTGCGGAAACCTTAGATGGAGGATCCCAACTTGATGTGTTTTATGCAGATTTTTCCAAAGCGTTCGATACAGTAAACTTTAACATTCTGCTTTTTAAACTCAGTTCCTATGGTTTATCGTTACCACTTCTCAAACTATTTGATTCGTACTTAAGAGGCAGACAACAATATGTATTTCTCAATGGTTTCAAATCGCGAGAATTTCAGGTCACATCCGGGGTTCCTCAGGGCTCTGTTCTCGGTCCGCTTCTTTTCGCAATATTTATCACAACCTTAAATCTTCCCTGTCTTCTATATGCAGACGACCTTAAATTTTTTGTACGTGTATCTACTTCTAGTGATTGCTTTTTACTGCAGCAAAACATTGATAAACTTGCTTACTGGGCAAAAATAAATCTGTTACATCTCAATTTCACTAAATGCTTTATTATACAGTATACAAATAAATCTAATAAAGTAAGTTATTCGTACATGATTGATAACTCTACAGTAGAAAATTTAGATAAATGCATGGACCTAGGTGTAATATTTGATTCTAAATTTAGTTTTGTACCACATGTTGACTACATTATTTTGAAAGGTTCTCGAATGCTGGGTGTTTTAATTAGAAACAGTCGTGAGTTTAATGATATACATCCCATCAAAGTTTTATACTATGCCTTTGTTAGATCTGTTCTCGAATACGCTGGCCTTATTTGGATGTCTGTTTATCAAACCCACAAAAACAAACTTGAAAACATTCAGAGAAAATTATTAAAATACCTTTACTATAAAGTCAATAGTCAGAACCCTCCAAGAGGGATGCCTCAAAAAGAACTTCTAAATAATTTTTTTATTACTAGTTTCCAATCTCGATATAAATATAATTTGCTTTTGTTTTTACATAAACTTCTATCCGGAGAAATTGATTCTATAGAATTGCTTGGCAAATTACATTTTCACGTGCCTCGTATATGCTCCAGGAAGAAAAGTACATACTACATCGAAACACCAAGAACAAATTTTTATAGGATGTCTCCTATATTTAAAATCTGCTCCGAGGCAAATGATTCCAATCTGGATATGTTTGTTAAATCCAGATTATAAAAATATAAATTATAAAATTTCTTTATATAAAAATATAAAAAATCCTAAAGAAATTAAATAATTGCATCTGTCTCAATAAAATGTCTTATAACAAATAATTGTTACTTCACCGTAATTGGTTTACACTGTGGTGTAGTTGAATAATAATAATTCTACAATTCAAAATTCTTAATGTTTCACATGCACACTAGGGTGGGCCAAAAAAATCGAATATTTTTTTAACTTCCGACACTGAATAATTGGTTCCTAAGCACCTTTAAAAAATGCTTTTTAAAGATGAGATCTTAATATTAATTAGGAAAGTTCTCTTCATCTCAGTTTTCCATTTTTTCTTCAATTTCATGTGGCAAAATCCATATATCGTCATTCATCCTATTAATGTTAAGAGCTCATCTTTAAAAAGCATTTTTTTAATTTGTCTAGAAACCAATTTTTCAGTGTCGTAAGTTAAAAAAAAATAGTCGATTGTTTTGGACAACCCTACTGTATATGTATCTATTATGTATATCTCAGCACACTGGTCACCAAAACGGCCCACCTTCATGCACACATCTGGGACTGCAAATTTAGTAATAAATTACTAAATTATTATTCAATTGACAAATTATTTTCCAGTTCTTAATAAAAATCAACTTTCAAGAAAAGTGTACCTTTTTTATGGCAACAAATTGTTTATTAAAAAGGGAAAGTTGAAAAGGGAAAAAGGGAAACATAATAAAACACCATAAAACAAGAGATGAGAGCACCCCCCCCCCTTTATATAACATACATATCATCCATTTTTTAACCCGACACAAAATGGTCATTTTTACAACAAATTTGTTTGAGAAAAGTGAAATGTGTTATATATTTCATTGACAATTTTATATAATACAAATTTTATTTTATTTTTTATTTCAGAGGCCAGAAAGTGTTACCAAGAAGCGACAAGCGCCACGAAGCCAGATTTATGTCATTTATATGAAAGATTAAAAAATATATTACGTACGAAAAATTATTTCTTATAACAAATAATTTTTTTTTAATACAAATTATCTTGTGTACTTTTTTTATTTATTTTATTTCTTTTTTTTTATTAACTTGCATAAAAACTCAAAAATCGAAAAAAATTCATAACTCCTAAACCCCATTTTGTCCCACAACGATTTTTTAATTCATTAATAAGCAACTAAATACCTATTCACTTTGTAAACTTCATTCATATTTCTCTTCAGAAACAGGGTAAAAAAAATTAATATCTAAAACTTACATAAAAACTAAAAATTCGGAAAAAAATCATAACTTCTAAACCCCATTTTGTCCCACAACGATTTTTTAATACATTAATAAGCTACTAAATACCTATTCACTCTGTTAACTTCATTCATATTTCTCTTCAGAAACAGGGTAAAAAAAATTAATATCTACAACTTACACAAAAACTGAAAATTCGGAAAAAATTGATAACTCCTAAACCCCATTTTGTCCCACGACGATTTTTTTATATATTAATACAATACTAAATACCTATTTACCCTGTTAACTTTATTCATATTTCTGTTCAGAAACAGGGTAAAAAAAATTAATATTTAAAACTTACATAAAAACTAAAAATTCGGAAAAAAATCATAACTCCTAAACCCCATTTTGACCCACAACGATTTTTTTTATATTAATAAGCTACTAAATACCTGTTCACCCTGTAAACTTCATTGATATTTCTTTTTAGAAACAGGGTAAAAAAAAATAATATCTACAACTTACATAAAAACTAAAAATTCGAAAAAAATTCATAACTCGTAAACCCCATTTTGTCCCACGACGATTTTTTAATATATTAATAAGCTACTAAATACCTATTCACCCTGTTAACTTCATACATATTTCTCTTCAGAAACAGAGTAAAAAAAATTAATATCTACAACTTACATAAAAACTAAAAATTTGGAAAAAAATTGATAACTCCTAAACCCCATTTTGTCCCACGACGATTTTTTTATATATTAATAAAATATTAAATACCTATTTACGCTGTCAACTTCATTCACATTTCTGTTCAGGAACAGGGTAAAAAAAATTAATATCTAAAACTTACAAAAAAAACTAAAAATTGGGAAAAAAATCATAACTCCTAAACCCCATTTTGTCCCACAACGATCTTTTTTTATATTAATAAGTACTAAATACCTGTTCACCCTGTAAACTTCATTGATATTTCTTTTTAGAAACAGGGTAAAAAAAAATAATATCTACAACTTACATAAAAACTAAAAATTCGAAAAAAATTCATAACTCGTAAACCCCATTTTGTTCCACGACGATTTTTTAATATATTAATAAGCTACTAAATACCTATTCACCCTGTTAACTTCATACATATTTCTCTTCAGAAACAGAGTAAAAAAAATTAATATCTACAACTTACATAAAAACTAAAAATTTGGAAAAAATTGATAACTCCTAAACCCCATTTTGTCCCACGACGATTTTTTTATATATTAATAAAATACTAAATACCTATTTACCCTGTTAACTTCATTCATATTTCTGTTCAGAAACGGTAAAAAAAATTAATATCTAAAACTTACATAAAAACTAAACATTCGGAAAAAAATCATAACTCCTAAACCCCATTTTGTCCCACGACGATTTTTTAATATATTAATAAGCTACTAAATACCTGTTCACCCTGTAAACTTCATTTATATTTCTTTTTAGAAACAGGGTAAAAAAAATTAATATCTACAACTTACATAAAAACTGAAAATTCGGAAAATATTGATAACTCCTAAACCCCATTTTGTCCCACGACGATTTTTTTATATATTAATAAAATACTAAATACCTATTTACCCTGTAGACTTCATTTATATTTCTTTTCAGAAACAGGGTAAAAAAAATTAATATCTACAACTTACATAAAAACTGAAAATTTGGAAAAAATTGATAACTCCTAAACCCCATTTTGTCCCAAGACGATTTTTTAATATATTAATAAGCTACTAAATACCTGTTTACCCTGTAAACTTCATTCATATTTCTTTTCAGAAACAGGGTAAAAAAAATTAATATCTACAACTTACACAAAAACTGAAAATTCGGAAAAAATTGATAACTCCTAAACCCCATTTTGTCCCACGACGATTTTTTTATATATTAATAAAATACTAAATACCTATTTACCCTGTTAACTTTATTCATATTTCTGTTCAGAAACAGGGTAAAAAAAATTAATATTTAAAACTTACATAAAAACTAAAAATTCGGAAAAAAATCATAACTCCTAAACCCCATTTTGACCCACAACGATTTTTTTTTATATTAATAAGCTACTAAATACCTGTTCACCCTGTAAACTTCATTAATATTTCTTTTTAGAAACAGGGTAAAAAAAAAATAATATCTACAACTTACATAAAAACTAAAAATTCGAAAAAAATTCATAACTCGTAAACCCCATTTTGTCCCACGACGATTTTTTAATATATTAATAAGCTACTAAATACCTATTCACCCTGTTAACTTCATACATATTTCTCTTCAGAAACAGAGTAAAAAAAATTAATATCTACAACTTACATAAAAACTAAAAATTTGGAAAAAATTGATAACTCCTAAACCCCATTTTGTCCCACGACGATTTTTTTATATATTAATAAGCTACTAAATACCTATTTACCCTGTTAACTTCATTTATATTTCTGTTCAGAAACAGGTTAAAAAAAATAATATCTACAACTTGAACTTACATAAAAGGTTATGTCTGGGTGAAAAAGAAACCAATTAATCATTTTGTAGTATTTTTTATTAGTTGTAAATAAATTCAAATTATTATCACTAAATTTGCTACATAAAATTTACTGAAAACGATTGTTTCGGCTTATTATTGTTAAAATTTGAAAAATCAGGAGTTTATGAGTTAACTTGTGCAGATTGTCCTGCCACATACGAGTACATCGGTAAAACATATCGTAATTTCAGAACAAGAATCAAAAAACATATGTACGCACTTAAAAACGATTATAATACTACCTCACATTTTGCTAACCATTTAAGAGATCATAAACACAATTTTAATATAAATAATAACTTTAAAATTTTACATCAACATTCTAATAATAAATATCTACTCAATCTGGAAGCTTTAGAAATCTGGAAACTTAATAAAGACAAAAATAGAATAACATTCAACCAACAAAATAATTTTGAAGTTTCTAAATTATTCGAGGTATGTGACAGGACAAACTATAAACAATAAAATTATAATGAATTTTAAGACTGTAATATCATTAATATGATATTATAACAAATGTGATATTTTAATGTATTTCAGATTTTAATTTGTTAATTTTAAGGTGTTGTCATAAATGTAAATTTAAGACTTTTTAAACTTCCCGCCTAATATTTAAGGTTAGGTTTAAACTTCTTATGTCAATGTTAATTTTAATTTTATTCAGGGATAGGTTATCGTTAGGGAAACACGTTCAAGTTTGAGGTAAGAATTTTATTAATAATTTATTAATTAAAAGTGTAATAAATTCTGTAAATCTGATGATGGCAAAACACATGCCGAAACAGCTGTAATCAAATAACAAGGTTTAATAAAATTTTAAGAGTTTAAAAGGACCAATTCTTTAATTTTATTTCTTATTATTATTGTTTATTCATTTTAATTTTTAATCCAAAGAGGGTTGTAATGTGCAGCTATGCGCATGCGCGCCAACGCTTCTGCTACATTTACTTGGGCGACTGTAGTCTTGATGTTGCACGGAAAGGTTAGAAATATTTCTGTTGCTATCTTCACCGACGTCAGCAATGATGCATTTTTTTGACATTTCTAAATTGTTTATTAACCTCACAAATTTTGAGTAATTTTGATACAAATGATGGGTAAAAGATGAAATAAAATGAAAACGTTAGCCAGGTAAACAGCGTTTTATTTCAAAGTCCAAATTCCTGTGACAAAATCAATTATTACAATCAAAACATTTGGTTTTTTTTAATAGAAAGGAATACAATACAGGTAATTACAAATATAATGTTATGAATGAAAACTAGAAAAACATCTAGTTATTGTTTTGCTGAAAAATATGATTGTTTTTCTAATTTTCGTTTACAACTTTTTTTTTTGATAGTCGGAAATTTAGAACCAGTTAATTCGTTGTTAAGTTGCGTAAGGGCTTTTTGTACACTGTTAAAATCAGTATGAGAAGAGCTTTTTAACCCAATGAACAGTGCTTCATCACACTGTACTTTTAACAAATCTGTAGTGTCTTCTTCATGGGATTGGGCATTTTTCAACTTTCACACAACTTGTTCTTTCAATTTTGGCAGAGTGCAATCTGGATTTTCTTGCAAAACGTGTCGTTGCAAAAACAAACAAACGAGATGAATGTGTTTGCAAAAGTGATTTTTTTTTAGTGGACTCATAACATGAACATCTAAAGTTATGGATGAAAGTATCAGAGTACACATCGGAGAGTTCTACAATTGCGAGAAGAATTTACAAGATCAATCTGATAAAAATTAATAGCCAAAGATGAATAGTCAAGAAAGGTTGTAGGATTTTCTAGTGCTACTCCATCCAATGACATTTTCGAGGCTTTGCTGTGAGACTTGTTTACATCTAAATCACGGTGAGTAGCAGTAATATTGACGAAATTTGTTGCCAAGACTTATCTGCAACTAATCTGTCAAAAGAATCCAAACAATATTCTGGCCTTTAGACCGTCTTTCCACCAAAATACTTATATTTTTAGGTTTTTGTGCAAAGCCTCTAGATGCATGTTGTGGTTGATTTCAGCATACTTTTAAAAACAATGTGCAAAACTCATTGTTCTTTCTCTACTTTGTAAATAATATTTCAAGATATATTCCAAAAAGGTGTCTTTCTTATTTTTTAAAAATATTTAATTAAATTTTGCTTTATTTTATTGAACTCTTCTGTCGCTTTTCACTTACATTTGTTTGTATTTCTTTTTCTTTGGTTAATTGGTTATTGTTTAAAATTTTAGGTTTTCCTTGGACAGTCTAGTTTTTCCAAGTGCATAAAAGACGATTAGGCATCGACCCCAGTATTAAATTCCAGCTGACCCAATAAATGTTGGTAACATCTCTTATGAAATATTTTGCGATAATAGATCCTTTATATTTTTCAGCTCATGTACAATAGGACAATTTGATGCACAGCTTTATCGTTACGATTTGTTATAAACAACATACAGGAAACCCAATGTCTTGATTGTCTAATATGAGAATTGTTGTTAATTCATACTTATAAGGAATAGTTCCGTCAATATCATACAAATTATATTGAATCGTAAGTTTTTAGCATAAATTCTATTTCTTTTTATTCAGAAATGCAAGCTCAAATTGTCTACATCAAGTCCATTAAAAAATTCTCCATGTTTTTTTATAAAAAACGTTTTTTTGTAAATTATTCCACTCTTAAACTTAAATCTATTGCTGCCAAATCTGATTTATGCCTCCATCCACTTAAATTGTGTTTGTCTGCAAGATAATGCAAATCTTTTTTTGAGAGTAAATTTGTTTACTAATTTTATTGTTAGTTACTGTATTTCTTGCATCTTTTATTATAGTGTCAAAAGACACATGTGATTTAATCTTTTCAATAATATTTTTTTTTTGATTCTAAAGTTATGGGCTGACATCTCACATTTAAATTATGCCCAACATGAGTAATATTTAACTAAAATCTTGGATGTATTGTACAGCTGTTTAACCCTAACTTTAGAATGACATATTCTACTAATTTTAATACTTCCAGCTACTTTAGGGACACGTAATGTAGTTTTGCTTGAAAAATTCTTAAAATTGCTTCTGTGACATTTAAAAGATTTCCTTAGATCTGATTTAATAATTTAAAAGATGTATACATTGGTTTTTCTTTTTTAGGGCAAGATGAAGAGGTGATTCTCAAGGCATTATTGCTATTTTCGGTGATATCTGAATGGATGGTCATCAAGTGTCGATTTCGTGAAGATTTTGTGTTAAAAGTTTTTTTACAGTGATTACAGATTATTATTTCTAAACTAAAAACAACAGGAATTGTATTTTTGCACATGATATTTTATATATACTTTACCTTGACATTGTTATTTAAATAGTTACTTACAAAAGCTAACTAATTGTAAGCACACTTTTGCTAATAGAATTATTTAAATTTACAAACCGTTAATTGCTTGAAAAATTATGGCTGTTGAGCGTTAAATTAATTAGGGATTTTAATTTTAATTGTAGGGATTTGGGACTGGGGGATTTTTAATTGTAGGGCGGAAAACTTAAAATTTTGGTAGTTTTATTGTTGTCTGTTAGCTTTTAGTAACCAAGGCATATAATTATTATTTTTTGTATCTTTAATGGAAAACAGCCATTTGATTAGGTAGAATTCAAAAATGTAATACCTTATTTTACTAATTAGCAATACTTTACTAGCTAGCAACAAAACTAATCAAAACAAATAAGTATGAATAAGTACACTTAACTTGTTATGCGTTGCTACAGTTTACTTTTAATAGGCAACTAACTATGTTAAAGATTGTAGAAAAACAATTTTTGTTAAAATATCCTTAGGTTTTCCACGTTTTCCATTAAGAGTAGAAGAAAATAGCATGTTCAACTCGTAAGAAAAGTGATTTTTCCTCGTTCGTGTAAATTTAATACAAACATTTCCACTCACTTGAAAACGATCACTTTTCTTAACTTGTTAAACAATCTACTATCAATAATGTAATAAGTTGTTTATGTAAAAGCTTGTTTACAATCACTTAAAATAACTTCACAGAATATTGTCAAGTTTTGTGAGGTAAATTGCTAATTTTCTAAGAGTGCATGAAAATCTGTTATAGCACTTTAAATTACGTTAAAATCTTTGCTGAAATACTTAAGGTAATGTGATTTAAATAACCCTTAGTAATACTAAGTAAAGTAATTATATACAATAACGTTTTTCTGTGTTCAAATTGTTTGCATGTGATATTAAAAAATTGTTTAAATTTGAGAAATTGTCAGTTTCTAGAATTTCTTGCTTTTCTTAGAATGGCACAACCGAAATTTCAAAATTCAGGAGAATCTCTGTTAAAATATTGACCTATAATTAGAAGGAAAAGACATCTTGGTGCCCCTAACCAGATGGGTAGTTAAAAATAGATTTAAAATAAAAACAAATGTTAAAAATTCTTTTTAGAATAATGTTTCTTGAAAGTTACATAACACTAATAATGTATTGATTGATTGATATTGGCACAAGATATTATACAGAAAAGGTAAGTTTTAGTTAAGATAGTTTTTGTTTGTATTTGTAATTTTTGTAGGACTTTGATGCTGGCAAAGATCGCTTTAAAAGAAAAACTCAGTTTGTGACTGAACAGATGGAAAAAATTCAAATTTTGGGGTGAGAGAAAAATAAAATTAGAGATGCGATTGTGGAAATACAAATTTAAATTTTTATTACAATTAGATTTGATATTTATAAATGTGTATAATTGTCTACAAAAAATAAAATTAAAAACTGTAACTTACATTTTACTAAATGTAGTAAAAAATCTTCAGCTGCTTCTTTAACTGTTTGAATTATTTATTATTTTATTATTTTTTAATGATAAAGTTGTATATAATTGACTATTTTACAGTATTATTGTAATAAATTTCTTATTTCTAATCTTAATTATATTGCATTTTAGTTAAGCCATAAATACAAAATACAATTGATTTAAAAATCAACAAAATAGAATTTAATATGTACATTATTCCAATCAAATGAAATGGATAAATGGTTATTCCGTTATACTTACCTATTTTTAAAATTTAACTCCATTAGGCCCATTTTGACCGGTGGGGTCTATCTAATATGAAAAATATTCACAAATTGAACCTAAAGTTTAACAATTAATGAAAAGTGTAAATTCTCACTTGCTTTACGTCATTTAACTATTGTGTTAGAACAGGATACAGTTTTTGTTGAAATGCATTTTTTAAACTTAGTTAATATAAATGCTAGCCCATTTTTACGAAACAATTATTTTTTAACAGCGTCCGAAAAGTGATTATTTTCCGCTCGCTTTAAACGGTTGTTTCTTGTCCACATTTAAGGACGAGAAATTCAATTTTTGTTAGAGTCGACTAAAAATAATGAATAAACGTTGTTTAGAAGTCGTACAGTTTTATTTTCATCACTTGTACAATTTTTGAATGCAATAAAAACTAATTTAAGTCACAAACAAACACCATTATATGTCATTTATTTGCATAATCACATTTTCTTATATAATATTTGGACAAACACTTTGTTTTTATTTGAATGACAAGAAAAAATAATATAAAATAAAACAGCCCATAAAAATCTTACAATCATAACACAAAATATATATAATGACTGAAAACTAATTTAAAAAACACCTAACTACTATAAATCATTTATCGCCTAAATCTACCACACAAGTACAAGTTCGAAACTTGTTTCAAATTTCAAATTAAATTCTCGACAATTGCTGCAATAAATTCGTCGGTAGCATACTCTCGATTTTCTCATAGACATAATAAACTGGTGTAGAGAGCCAACTGAGGACTGCTTTGGCAACAATCCCCATTGGTTCAGGATACTGATGTGTCAACAGAGTTAAAAGTGCTGTAAAGGAACACAACCCAGCCGTAAAAATAATAAAAAACGGCAACTCCTTCTTGGGATACACCGACACGTCATGGAACCCTGGTAAAAGCTCCTTGGTTTAGACCCTGTTTGCTGGCAATGTCTGGGGAGAATTTGTCGGCGAGTAGACGGGCTTTAAGGAGAGCAGCGGTATAACAAATTGTGGCGGATTTCGGCAAGGAAATGTCGTCGTATTTCGCTAAGACGGCCTGGACGTCGGCGTAAGCTTGCATTTCGAGTAATGTTTCAATTAAATTTTTATGGATATTTAGAACATTCATGATAGGGGGAACTTCTCTGGTTAAATCACGGAACATTTTGACGGCTTCTTTTAGTTTGCCAAAGCGACGAGCACACATTGCTAATCTAAAAAATAAATTATGTATCTTAAAAACACACTAGATGAAAGATGTAGTGAAAATAATTCTAATACAAGTACGTAACGCCTTCATGGTCAGCCAACGAAGCGAATGAGTCCAGTCATTTTAGGTTTCATCTGCCGACAATTTAATGGAAAGCAGGATTTTTGCATATAGCTTTATTTAATGTTTTAATAAACATATTAAAAGTCACCTTTCATATCATGCCGGTTTCGCAAAATATTCGTGGTCAAAGATGACAAAGAATGTTTTTTTTTTCAAATACATATTTTCTTTCGGCACGCAATAAAATAACGATTTATTCTATTTTTAATACACATTTTTATTTTTTTTGTATTTTAATTTATTATTGACAAAATTTGGTAAGTTTTTTCTAATTTTTACATTATCGTTTAGGCACTGATGATGAGACTTAGTTTTTGAAAGCACTTTGTTCAAAATTTTCAATATTTTAAAAGTAATGGTATACTTTTGTAATTTGTAATATAACTTAATAAATCACCCCATGACAAGCTTTCATATCATTAGATATAAAAAAAACAGTATCAATAATAAGAAACATAGGTAGGTAGGTATTTAAAATAGGTACATATATGAAAATTTTACTTATATTCTAATTATATATTTATACAGGGTGCTTCAGAAATTAATACAAAAATTTTAACCAGTAATAGATTTCACCAAAAGAAACAACTTTTCTAAATAACATTTTTGCGAAAAATATTTTTCCGAATTTTTTTACGGTTATATCCCCCATATAAAGGTACGATACGCTCATAAAATTTTCTAAATTTATGAATTTTCTATAATAGTTAATATGGTAACCAATATAATGGTGCATGCTACTGTTTTGACCAGTGGCGCGTATAGAATTTTCGCCAAGACTTTAACTAATTTTATCTTGATAAAATAACGGTTGAGATTCGGAAAAAAATTATCTAGAAAAAACTCTTTTTTTATACGAGATCTACAAGTGGTTAAAATGTTTATATTTATTTCTGAAACACTCTGTATATTAATTCAGGCCCTAAAGACTGTATTATTTTATATTACATATTGAGGCTTTATAAAAAGTGGGTATAAAAAAATAAATAAAAAAATGATAACATTTTTCTAAGATCATAAAATGTGTTTAGAAATTTTAAAAATATTACTTCTAATCATATTTATGGTCTTAAAAAGGTTATCAGTTAATTATGCTTCATGATTGTAGGATTATTGAAAAAAACTTTAGTAACATATTCCTCTCCCCCTCCCACATGCTTAGATAGTATTTAACTAAAAAGAAAAAGCGGTAGAAAATATTATTTTTCGGTAGTAAAACAAAAAAAAAAATGTTCCAAACTAAATAATACAAAAGCTAAATACTACTATTACTACTAACAGATGTTGTTTTCCTTTAAGCAGATTTATATTTATATCAACCTTTGAAAAATACTAATATAAATATGAAGGACTATGAAAGGGCTTGCACAATATTTTCGTAAGCTTCTTATATCATAGTAAAAATAGAAATGAAATTAAGAATAATGTTAAAGAACGTTATCAACTTTGAAGGAGTTTATCAAAATAAAAAAAATATTGTTGATAAATGTTAAGAATCATCTTAAAGGACGTTATCAACTTTGGAGAATTTCAAAAACGCTGTAGAGATGTGTTTGAAATTGAAACACAAAAATTATTACATATGAAACAAAATTGTATTTATTATAAACTATTTTTAAACTTTTGTAAAAAATTATTTTTTTTATAAATGTTTTGCTAAATCAATAGAGATTCACGCCTTGACTTGATATTCAAGCTAATTACTTGACTTCACTTGAAATCAAGTCAAGTCAAGTATTAAAATAAAAAGTTTGTTTAAAGTTTATTTGAAAAATTAACAGAGGGTGTCAAACATAGGCCTTGCAATAAACGTAAAGTTTAAGCTGCTCACATTTTAACAAAAAAAAAAAATGGATTTTTTTTAATGGGTCCCAGAAAAGCGCTACATTAAGCCCTCGATACAGTTTTACAGATTTTGACTTATAAATTAAAGCAATAATCCTAAAAAAATGTTTTTTACGCATTAAGCAATAATTTTGTTAATTGATGTAAAATTTTACTTTTTTTTGGATTATTCTAAAGATAAAAAATCAAACTTAAATTTCGAAAAGCAACGATAGATATACTATTAACATTTCGTGTAGAAAAACACTTCCAAAGATGACCAAATTTTTAAACAGCTCCAAATTTTATTTTGTTATCAGAAAGCAAGAAGTAAGCGTACGAAATTTAAAATACCCATCAGTTACAATTGGTCAAACTTCAAAATTAACTACTCTAACTACTACTATGCAAAGCGATAAAAAAGATCGCTGTATCGTCACAAACTCACTCCCTTTAGATTTTTAACCCAATTAAAATAAGAAGATAAGTGTCACAGTGACGATTTTAGACTCAAAATACGAAAAATATAAAGCAAAAATAAATAAATACTATTGATTAACTACATAGTTTTGGCATAACTAGGAAAATCATTAAAATAATTGCTACCTCAACGGGGCTATTGAAAGAATTTTTTCGTACTGCTTTTAATAACGCTTCATCTTGGCCAGGAGTACTTATGGGGCGTGCTCCAGACCCTGGTCGGCGTTCAACTGTCCCAAATTTTTATCATTTTTCTACAATGAGTTTATTGTACTTTTTGATACACTTACTATTGTAGTCACTTCACGATGAGTCATCCCTCTGGAGGCCAATGTGATAATAGGTAACCTTTTTAATGTAAAACACTGGCGGCATGTTTGTGATTACCTTATTAACGTCAAAAAATTACAAGATTTATTTTTTTTGTCAGTGTCAGTCTCACAGTGACAATATAAGAGATGATTTTTTTAAAATGTGTATTGTAATACGTATTGTTGGTTGCATATATAAACGATACAAAATATTTATAAAATAAAAACATGCCAGTTCTCTAAAAACGCATTATTCCTTTCAGAACTAAACTTACTTTTAAAACACTGATATGGTTATTCTATTATTATGTAAACTCCACATTTGTGACGTAGACCTTCTGTAAAACCAAGTCTTACTGTTAGAACTTCAAATATAATAAACATACCTTTTAATATACATAGAAGACAATTGTTAGTAGTTAACTCCGATTTTGTATTTTACAAATTCTAAATGCCTGCTATTAACACTATTTTATAATTCGTCCTTAATAAAAAGCACTAAAACAAATTCATAGTTGTCTCATTTCCTATAGATTTGCGGATTAAAAAGCCTAGCAGTACCAAAAACTGAATGTGCATAAAAAAAACATTATTTACACCTTTGAACCACCAAAATTTGATAAAAACTAGAGAATTTGATAAAAATCTTTGTTTACATACCTCGCAAAGTTAGCTTGAAATAATATTAGAATAATGTGATATTATTCCCATCTACGAATAATTTCGTGTCGTATCAAAATAGAAAAACGTGTTTGGTCTGGTTTTGTATAATAAAAATTTACAAAAAATGTACCTTTTACCCATTTACCTCATTGAAAATCGAGGTTATGTTTGACAAATGACAGTTGGTTACTACGACAACGACGACTGTGTTCAAAATGTCACCCGGTGATGGATTTTTTCAGTATAATGCGTTTATATTCAATTGTAACGCATTTGAATTAATTTATCGGTTAAAAAATTTTCATATAAATTGTGAAATTAACCACTTTTATTTTTATTCTTTGAATAACTCATAGTCGACTTGATAAATTTAATGTGAACGCTCCCCAACTACTAAAATGTATATAATTCTCTCTCTTGCTTAGGTATAGATTCGGTAACTTTTAGGGTTTTTTGAGAGTTTAAGATTAGTACCAACTTATACGTGGGAACACCAAATGACTCCTAGCCTCTGAAAAATCACTCTTGATTATGTAATTTTAATTCTATAACATTAAATGATTATAGTTAGGTTAAGATCAATGACAGGCGACAGATGTAAAAATGGCGTTTACAATTACTTTATGCTCATGTATTTCTTATGAATTATGTTTATTGTGAATGAGCTATTATGCGGGTGAGAATTTTCGCGGATTTTTGACGTCACACTTTTCCACCCCATAACTATTTTTGTGATAAATTTATTTTTAAATTTACTGCATGCTTGAGCGTCAAAATGGCTGCTCATCATGTTCTGCTAACACGCATAGTCCGTCAGACTTCTCTATAAGACTATGTCTCTGGGAAGATTCATCTGTGAGTCAAACGTTTAGGAACAGGATACCAGAAATGTGAGGTATATAACCATGGCGCTATATGTATGATTTCTATATGACAACATTATTTAAATGTTATAAAACTGAGGGGTTTTTGATAGAAAATATTTTGCTGAATCAAATAGTACTTGTTTCATTTTTCTACTATTAATAACAAGCTGGAGATTGTAGATTGAATTTGATTTTTAACAAGAAGTAACTATTGTTTTTATACTTTTATATTTTCTTCGATTTCTATATGACAACGTTATTTAAATGGTATAAAACTGAGGTGTTTGTGATAGAAAATATTTTGCTGAATCAAATAGTACTTGTTTCATTTTTCTACTATTAATAACAAGCTGGAGATTGTAGATTGAATTTGATTTTTAACAAGAAGTAACTATTGTTTTTATACTTTTGCATTTTCTTCGATTTCTATATGACAACGTTATTTAAATGTTATAAAACTGAGGGGTTTTTGATAGAAAATATTTTGCTGAATCAAATAGTACTTGTTTCATTTTTCTACTATTAATAACAAGCTGGACATTGTAGATTGAATTTCATTTTTAACAAGAAGTAACTATTGTTTTTATACTTTTATATTTTCTTCGATTTCTATATGACAACGTTATTTAAATGGTATAAAACTGAGGTGTTTTTGATAGAAAATATTTTGCTGAATCAAATAGTACTTGTTTCATTTTTCTACTATTAATAACAAGCTGGAGATTGTAGATTGAATTTGATTTTTAACAAGAAGTAACTATTGTTTTTATACTTTTGCATTTTCTTCGATTTCTATATGACAACGTTATTTAAATGTTATAAAACTGAGGGGTTTTTGATAGAAAATATTTTGCTGAATCAAATAGTACTTGTTTCATTTTTCTACTATTAATAACAAGCTGGACATTGTAGATTGAATTTCATTTTTAACAAGAAGTAACTATTGTTTTTATACTTTTATATTTTCTTTGATTTCTATATGACAACGTTATTTAAATGGTATAAAACTGAGGTGTTTTTGATAGAAAAGATTTTGCTAAATCAAATAGTACTTCTTTCATTCTTCTACCATTAATAACAAGCTAGAGAATGAAGATTGAATTTGATTTTTAACAGGGAGTAACGATTATCTTTATACTTTTATATTGTCTTCGATTTCTATATGACAACATTATTTAAATGTTTTTAATGTTTTAAATAATTTAAAACACACGTCATATAAAAGGACAAATAATAATAATAAATAAAAAAAATAATAGATTAAATCTATTAAGCTATCTTCAAGGAATTCTACACACGAGTAAAAACTCTTCTTTAAAAGAAATGATTTAATACAAGTCTTAAACATAGTAAGAGGCAGATTCCTTATTAATATAGGGAGTTTATTAAAAAATTTTTGGCCCCAAAAGAGATGCTGAAACAACTTTTTTTTTTTAATTTATTTAAGTTAATATGGATATCCTCTTGGTCTCTTAAGCTGAGAATATGGAGTTCTCCCCGTTTAGTAAACTCTTCAATGTGTATCTTAACATATAGCAAACAAGAAAGTATATACACACATGGAAGTGTAAGAATATTCAATTGGGAAAAGTAACACCTACAATTCTCCTGATACTTTAAACCAGCAATTATTCTTATAGCTCTTCTCTGCAATTTAAATAATCGTTCTGAAGCAAAAGAATGTCCCCAAACCAAAATACCGTATCTTAAACGCGAGTGAATATACGCGTAGTAAACGGAAATTAAAATTTTTTTAGAAACAAAGTTGCACAAGGATTTTAACAAAAAGGTATTTTTTGCAAAATGACTGACAATATAATCAATATGATAGTGCCATGTAAGATGCACATCCAAACGAAGACCTAGAAAGTTGACCGACTTTTGAGTGAAGAAATCGAAAGGAATCTGTTTTAAAGAAAAGTAAAATGTAATTGTCTTAGAGTCATTTAGAAATAAGTTATTAGACGCAAACCATTGAGATAAGGAAGATTGTAATTGCGATAGATCATTTTTTAAGGCATTAATGTCATTATCATTTTTAAATAAAGAAGTATCATCAGCAAACAAAATAATATTTTCTTTGGGAAAAACCTTATTAATATCATTAATGTACAATAAAAAAATAACGGGCCCCAAGACAGAACCTTGAAGAACACCATGTTTTACTGGTAGCCAGGAAGAGTTATCACCCAAATACGAAACCATTTGATACCTCGGTTTTAAATAAGACAATAAATTTAAAGCATTTTTTGAAAATTTGTAGTTGGTAAAAATTTTTTCAATAATTTGAAATGAAACGCAATCAAACGCTTTGGTTAGGTCACAAAAAATTACCCTGCAATAAGAATTCTCTTCAAATGTTTTATTAATAAAAGAAATCAGTTTAGAGATAGTTAAAATTGTTGATTTGTTTTTTCTAAAACCAAACTGTCCAGCAGTAAACAGATTATTTGATTCGATTTCTATATGACAACGTTATTTAAATGGTATAAAACTGAGGTGTTTTTGATAGAAAATATTTTGCTGAATCAAATAGTACTTGTTTCATTTTTCTACCAATAATAGCAAGTTGAAGAATGAAGTTTAAATTTGATTTTTAAAAGGGAGTAACTATTATTTTTTTACTTTTATATTTTCTTCGATTTCTATATGACAACATTATTTAAATGTTATAAAACTAAGAGGTTTCTAAAAGAAAATATTTTGCTAAATTAAATAGTACTTGTTTTATTTTTCTACCATTAATAACAAGCTGGAGAATGAAGATTGAATTTGATTTTTAACAGGGAGTAACGATTGTATTTATACTTTTATATTTTCTTTGATTTCTATATGACAACATTATTTAAATGTTACAAAACTGAAGGGTTTTTGGTAGAAAATAATTTGCTGAATCAAATAGTACTTGTTTCATTTTTCTAACATTAATAACAAGCTGGAGAAGGTAGATTGAATTTGATTTTTAACAGGGAGTAACGATTGTTTTTATACTTTTATATTTTCTTCGATTTCTATATGACAACATTATTTAAATGTTATAAAAATGAGGGGTTTTTGATAGAAAATATTTTGCTGAATCGAATAGTATTCTCTTTCCGTCTCTCAACTGCATTTTATTTTCAGCTTTTCTTTTACGATTTTTTATACCTTTTATTTTCTTATCAAATTTAACTAATCTATTCACAGCTTTTCTGATATTTGTATCATAATCATCAGTAGCTAATTTAACTTTCTTAACACCTAATGGGTATGTACCAGATCCCAATTTTCTAAAACTGTGACAAGTTTTAATAAATTTGTTTTATGCTAGGATCTCAATACATACAGTTCGGCCAATTCAGTGAGACATTTCCTTGACTTCGAATTTGTTTCTTTGGCAAATCTACACTGTAATAAATCTTTAGATACAGCTTTTGCATGAAATTTTAATTGGAGTAAATTCACATTCACTTTTTCTGCTCTTGAATCATAAATTTGTTCTTGTTTTTCTTCTTCAGCTTTTTCATCATCTAAAACTTCCACTTTCTGCATAGCATCAATACTTCCAGAGAATCTTAAAGCACGCCAAGCTTTGTATTTTTCATGATATTCCACACCTACGTCTGATTGACGTATTAAATAAATGAAAACGTGTTTTCTAATATGGTCTATAACTTGAGGTTCATCACTAAATGCCACAATTTTGGTTTTTATAACGAAAAAAGCATGTTTGAGGAGACGTCGTACAAACTAAAATATATAATACAAGGTTTTGTGCAATTTGTAAAATTCTCACCATTAGAAACTTGTCAAGTCTCAGTTGATCAATTCCAAACCATTCATTTATTTAAATCGTCATTCTACATTCCCCTTTCAATAGTAAAGAGTGAATTAAATTAGATAAGTATATTTTCAGAGCATTCTTCCTAATTTCCAAAACTGTTACAAACATTATCGTACCTTATCTGGTTCGTAATAGAATCAATCGTTTTCTCTGTTTTAGATAAATCTTCTTTTAAATGTTTGATAAAACGGCTTCTGCTTGACAAAATTTTATCGGCAAAATTAAAGGCCATTTGAGGTTATGTTATGGTACTTTTGACAGATACCAACAAATAGTAGTAGAAAGAATACTGATGGAGTGTGCGCTACAATAGAAAATGAAAAATGAGTGATCGCCATTGTTACACGTCGTGTTACACTTACAAATAAGGGAAATTCAAATTAAAGTAATACTATGTGATCTGAAAGACTATATAACGTTTGATACAATCTGCGTTCAAAAAAAGGGATCATCGAATTTTTCGTCACTGACAAGGAGGAGGAGAAGTTTGACGTCAAAAATACGCGAAAATTCAAACAGTACTGTCATTCTAAAAATATACTTTAAAAAAGTCGCCCTTATTACACTAGTACATAAAATTGTAATAGAGGAGGAAGGTGTGTATAATGGGTGTTTATAAAATGTGAATTAAAAGAGTATTTCTGGACATTTTCTTACAATAAATGGTAGCGTGAAACTAACACCCGCTGGTTGCGCTTAAGTTGATGAATGCGCTTCCAGCATCCTCCTCCTGAGCTTTGACGGGGCCCAATTGATCACTTATAAAATATTCGTCAAAAACTCAGAACATTTATTCGGAGTAATTTGTGATAGGTTGTTTTTGTTAGGCTTAAGAAAAATGTAATTTTTCTTATCTTAGATGTAACAGTTAATAAGGCCGTGAACGGTTTCCTATCCAACAGATCCAATTAAATTTATATTTTTGATAATAGGTCTTCCCTGCGATTTAACAACAAAAGGAATATAAAAATATTCAAATTATTAAACCGGAGATCGGGAATCAAATGCTTTAGGGGTAAGGGGTGCAGTCTAAGATCTTTAACTGTCTTAAAATTGAAAACACTGATTAAATTTAAAGATAAAATATATTAAAAGAAAATGCTTAGATAGAATAACAATTATTTATATAATATGAAATTATTACTTATACTTAAAAAATACGTTAAACAGTGTAAAACAGACAATATTACTTTAATTAGTCCAAAGCTTTTCCAGATATTTCAATAACTTGCTTATTAACGAAACAATTTAAACTTGACATTTTCAACATACTGATAGCGTATGATTTTTCCAAACAACGATACTAAAGCTCTTTTTAAAAAATATTCCGTTAAACTAAAGCACACACAGTTATCTTAAACTTAAAATTACATATAAGGATTGCAAATGGATAAAAATATACGTCTATATTTGTGGAAAGAAAGACTAATAGGTAGGCAACCACAAATATCTACCCCTTACGCGTTTACAATAAAGCCTTTCTTTCAAGGTATATTAAGAACCAATCTCTACTTCTTATATTAGTCGTTCTTTCTCACAATTAAATATTAAACTCCTTAACAATGAAAACTTGAGTGAAGGGGAGGATTCTATGATACCGAATGACGCTCGACTTTTCCAAACACTTGTCAAAAATCGTCCTGACGTCGACTACCCAACCCTTTATCGTCTTGACAAAGGTAACAATTTAACCCCATAAAGGTTTCAAACACTCAAAGTCGACAATAGCAAAATAAATTCTAAAATGTCCGGACTATCGGCAACAACAACCAATTTTCATTAAAAAGCGTGATTTGTTCAAGACTGTCAAGTACATTCAAATGGCCTCACCAATTCGATAAATGACTCTAAACACGATTTGAGTACAATAAATCTTTTAATTTCTGCGAAATTAAACCATTACCTAATAAAAACCATTTTAAAAACAATTAAAACATTCATTTACGATATACTAAGAAAATATTTATTTTTCTTCGAGCTAAAATATCATTCTTCAATAAATTTCAACGAGGTCAACACTCAGATGCGAATTTAACAATTAAAGCAATTTAAATACTCTATAACCCTTTTCGAATAGCTAAGATTGTCAACGGAATAAATTCTACCCAAATAATCTCTTAATGACTTATTTCATAGAGAAGTAAAATAAAAATAAGAATTTTTATTGATGACATCGCGTAATTGAACGTAATTGAACTGAGTTACACTTACTGCTTTTCTGCCAAGGGACACTAAGACACTTTCTGGACACTTGAATAATTAATTAACTTAAAATACTTCACTAGTTTTACGCTGATTATTAGCTTCGACACTTGTCGATATTCTAATGCATTGTCATCTCTCATTTAGAGCAATATATACTCCGATTAAAGGGCAACTCTTTGCCACTAGACGAAAACAAAGCTATTAAACAATTCGCCATGGTAATTAAATCATCAAGTTCCGTGTCACCCCACGCAGCTTTGTGTGAGAACAATAATTTTTTCTTTGTCACATTACGTTCTTCCGTACACTTGCTCCCTATGATTCACAAAAATTTGCCAATATTACATATGCGACCTCGTTTTTATTTGATGGAAGAATTCTTTAAAATTTTTTTTCTTTAATTTTTAAAACAACAAAACTATAAATCATGCTTTTATAGTCTTCTCACTCTTCACGCTTCATTAACAAAATTTAGTTGTTTTATGATTCAGTTCCTTTTGTAAAAATTCTCACGGATCTTATCATGAATAAATAAAATTTAAACTAATTGACAATTAATTTCCAAATATCAAAATCTACCCTTCACAAATTACGCGTGGGCTCATGGGCCTTTCTGCCGAGATAAAAATTTAGAAACTTGTGATTTTCCTTCCAGTTGGAGAAATTAAAGATTTAAAATTTAGTGCAGTTAATTTATTACAAAAATTACCAATTACACAGGATTTTACAATTTTCCCACACCAAAAAAATCTTAAAAACTAGAGCTCACCAGAAGCCATGGTTGACACTGTTGTTATTAATTATAATATTTTTCTCGAAACTTATTCTAACACTAAACGTTTTAGACAAGGGATTTTAAGTCACTAACACTTTAACACAAAATTTTCTTGAAATTTCAACTACTATCGAACTTAGCTTGAGAATGAAAACTAGTATTAGAATTGAAATAGAATTAAACAAAATCAGAATCAGAATGAATGCTAATTGGGGTGCAATGAGTTTTTATAAGCGTCCCTCCTAAACCTCTTCGAGGGTTGACACTTTTTCTAAACTTTAATTCTATTTGCTCTTTTCAAAGTTTAGAGTGGACGCTCTGTTCCTATTTGTTACAAATATAAAATTTGGGGTAAACTAGCTATTTTCTATTGGCTAGTGTGAAGATGGGGTGGTGTCGACCTTTCCTCATTTTCACCCTAACTTTATGTAAATGCTTTTAATTTGGGTAATGTACCTGTCGAAATCTTGTCGCCAGGCCATTATTTGCCGCGCCTAGAGTCACCCTCTCTTGGCGCTTGACGACTGACATGGATAATAAAATAACTAATTTTACAACTAAACCTTCCTAAAAATACATCGGTACTGGTTCTAATTTGACTTTCCCTTAACAATTCATTCTGCCATAAGGCCTTTGTTAACTGAACAAAAATGGAAATATTTACTGGAGTTTATTCTAATCTTGATTTAGAAACATGCTTTTTCATTTTACTCTACATTAAGTAAAAGCTCAATTGGGTTGCATCTGCTATTGTTAACTTTTGTGAGTTTAATTTTTATGCATTAAACCGAAACTGAAAACATATTGGGCTTTATGCTTATCATAGATAAGAAAGATATTTGTGGCTGAGTGTGTTCTGAAAAACATTATTTAATTAGAGAGGTGCAGAATTCGTTGAAATGAACACAATAAATGCAAATGAGCTGAAAGGTGTGACTGTCTTAATTTATTAAGTGTGATAATTCTATGAACAGCATGAGCTTTTAATTTGATTAAAATTTGGAAAATTTATAAACCAATATGAGCTTAATTGAAATTTGAAAAGTATTATGAATTTAGCTATTGACGACTTTACAATAATTTGGAAAATTTATAAAACCATATGAGCTTAATTGAAATTTGAAAAATTATTATTAAAATGAAGATTTGGCGACTCCACAAAATTATAATTTTCGTATAATTATAGGTTGAAATTATAATAGCTAAACTTTAACCGAATAAAAATTAATAGAAAATAAAACGTTCGATGCACAGATTTACTTCATTTCTAAGCTTCAACGCAGGTCTAACATGAGCGAATTTTAGCAAATCATGCCGAATGTGAACGAAGTCCCTCCCATTTGTAAGCGCAGATTGATAATTTTTGGTACTCGACCATCCTAGGTAGTTGGTTTACAGCTCTTCGGGTGACTTTGACATCACAAAGCTTGTATTTATAGAATTACACGTAATTTGTGATTGGATTAAAACTAGAATGTTTAGAGTATTGGAGAAGGTAGATGGAGAAGGTAGAGTATTTTTATGCCTTATTTGTGTTTCCATATGTGATTTTTATTCGGTCAAAGTTTATCTACTATAATTTCAACCTTATGTACTAATGCAATAAGGACGACTTTTTTAAGGTATGTTTTTAGAATGACAGTGCTTTGAATTTTTGCGGATTTTTGACGTCACACCTCTCCACCCCATAACTATTTTTTTTATAAGTTTATTTTTGAATTTACCGCATGTCTGACTGTCAAAATGGAAGCCTTTTATGATCGTTTTGATAACACGCATATGTGGTCAGATTTCTCTATACCCATTGTTTTCTGTGATACAGACATGACTCAAAGTCAAACGTTTAATATCAGGATAGCAGAAATTTGGTGCGGTGTATATATAACATTTTGGGGGACGGTTATGAGCATTCCTCGTTACGCATCTCTGTCGCAATTTTGTGAGAATAGAACAATACTGATCAGCTGGTAGTCGTTTGTGCATCATACAATTGTTTATTATTATTACATCTTATCTTGTGGTTTCATAATATACTTTATTGCAATGGGCCGAAAAAAAGCAGGTGTAGTGTGTGCCACAAGACACTGTAAAAATAAAAAATACTCTTGCAATTTAAGTTTTTTTTATTTTTCCGAAAGATCTCAAAAGGTAGGTGAATTAAAAAGTGACGTGAAAATTTATTAGAATATTGTAGGGCAAAAGTGTGGGTAATGGCTTGCGGTTGTGAAGAACTGTTAGAAGATTTTGAGGATTTGTTTAAAAGTCATAGGCTTTGTGGAGCGCATTTTGAACCAAAAATGTTCCTAAATGATTTAAGAAATAGGTTACATAGGCACGCTGTGCCTACACTTTTCCCAAGTTTGGAAGGATCAAGTTCTTCAGAACACAGTTACTGTGCTCCACCAATGCAAGAAGTAGGGACAGAGCCTCAAACGGAAGGCAACAGAGAGTGAACATGCTGAACAACAAAGTAATTTTTCAATCAAAATTTTATTTTTGAAATAGTTTTAACATATTGTTTCTATATCTGCACTGCCACACTGCCAGAAGAGAGCACTGACCTTGTTGAAGAGAGACAACTAAAATTTGATATGGCCAGATACCAAAGTGAGGACCAACCGTAGCGTGTATCAAGTGAGGACCACTAAAAGGACCAGATATACAGCGGCGCGCTAGGTTGATTACAGTTTCCTACATCAAAGTTCATAGATTCCTCGCAAATATACACTTAAAGAATTACAGGTGGCGGATATAATTTTTCGGTGTATATCGTGTCAAAGTGAGGTCCTTATCGTCTTGTTAACAAAGCGAGGACCGTATATTTACGTTTCAGTCTCTGATTCTTGTGAGGACCGATTTGTGTGTATATGTTTATCAAATGATTAAAGTGAGGTCCATGCGATGTTGCCAAGTTTTGCTTGGCGTCTGGGCCGTGTGCTGGCCGTATTCAAAGTGTTACTCTAGGGCAGCGTTTCTCAATTGGGTTTCGCGGAACCCTGGGGTTCCGCGAGATAAAAGCAGGGGTTCCGCGAAAAGACAAAACCACGATTAAAAAAACACACGAATAGAAAAAATAAAATAAATAAATGTACAAATTAAATTACTCCGAGACGAGGGCCAACGTTTGGTCCAGATATAAAACAGATATAAAAAGAATTTGCCAAAGGAAGAAAAAATCACATTTCTCCCATTAAAATGTAACTTGATTTTTTGTGTTTTACTTTTATACCGGGTTCCGTCTTGATGTTCCAAATCTAAAAGGGTTCCGCGGCTAAAATTAATTGGGAAACGCTGCTCTAGGGATATCAAAATTTCCTAATATTATATGAAGTAAATATAGTAAAATGTAAAATAATAGAAAAATAATAAGAAGTAAATAATTTCGACTAAATAAAGAATCAGAATGAAATTTTAAACTAAATAAAAAATACATATTTTTATACTATTAGTAACAATTAAATAAATAATAAAAAGTGTCTCCAAAAATTAGTAAATATACAAGGTGTTTTTGCAATTAGTTTAGAAATTTTAACAAATGATCGTCCTTGTAGAAGAAATGCGAAATAATAAAAATAAAAAGTTGTTTTTGTACTAAATCCAATGTATTATCTCAGTTTCTTATGATTGAAATATGTGCATAAATTTTGCCCGGTGTAAGACTTTGTTGCTGTTTTTTTTTTAAATACACAGCGTATTACAACGAAGTTTTTGACGAAAAACTTTAACAATATATCTCAAAAGTAAACAAATTTTTACGGGATGATTTAAAATTAGGTGTCAAAATTTTAGTTTGAAATATAGCATTACAAATGATAAAAATTGGCAAACATTTTTTTTGTGTTATCTCTACAGATTAGATGTCTTAAGACAGTCTCATTTTCAATCATAAAATCAATGCAATTTTTGACTTGTAAACAAATAAATTTTTTTTATTGCGGCTTTGACTATATAAAAGCACCTGCTTTCCTGTGTGGGCAAAATTTATCAAAAATTATAAAATACATTTAAAAAATAAGTTTTCTAAATTTTTTCCAAAAAGTATTGAAATAATCAATAATAAATATTCAGTCTCAATTTCAATTTATTTATTGCACATAAGCTAAATGTTCGAATTTATACCAAAGACAATTATTATAAATCTTTTTTATTACGTTAGTTTTTAATTACAATAATAACTACTATATTTAATAAAACATAATGAACCATATATTAAGCAGCTTTTACTTAAATTTTCTAGCTTTTATTTTTAAAAGCAGCACTCTATTTTTCGTTTTCTAATACTTTCTTCTATAAGTAAGAAAGAATAAATGAAAAATTTGACCAGAAATAGCACTTAAACAGATTAAAACTTTTAATTTCAATTTGCGCTGCATGAAAAAACTTGCTATTTTTTGACTAAAATTTATTGAAAATTATGAAAATTTTTATAATGTTTTTTTAAAAACTAACACAATGTTTTATAAATTAATTTTGTGTTTGATCGGAAAAACAAAATTTTACCTTAATTCCATACATTAAACAATATGAGCATACTTTGGTAATTTAGTTTTTTTCCGTTTTACATTTTCCGATCATAATTTAAGAGTTATTATTTATTTATTTGATAAAAATTAAAATAAAGAATCGAAGGTCTCTAAAAATTCCAGCAGAAGGGGATGCCTGATGCCTGGCCGGGCGTCTACCTACTTTTATTACTTTATACCTGCATTGTTTGTCTAAGACCTACAAGACACTTTCATTGCAAAATAAAACACAAATGCATTTATTATAGATAGCATAACTTTTAGATATTTCTTCCTAAGAGTTTATTTATTATATTATTTATATTTGCAAAAACGACAAAAAATATAAATGTAACGCCATTCTAATCACAAATACTGTGACAATTTGTTTTTCTAAAAACATAGTTTTTAAGTTAAGGTTTAGTTGTTGCGATACCTAATTGCTGAAAAGTGACAAAAAACTATAAAGTCACTTAAATTTTGTTCAATGTTGAACGGAGATATTGGTTTTTAAAGTTTGAAACGCCCACAAAAGTGAATACATTTTTAAATATATTTTTTATTTTGGCAAAACAGCCACAACGACTGAATTGAGCTTTTGCCAGAAAAAATCTTTTAAAACGATTTTTTTTATTAATAATAAAACGATTTTAAATTTACCGTTATTATAATTTTATAAATTATCAATAACAATAATACTAATAATACTATTATTCGTATTAAGATGGCTTACAGGCTATCCCAATTAGGAGCCAACTAGGGAAAAAAAATATACCGCGTGTAAACGAAATTAGGCTCACTCTTTTTGTTAGTAGTATTTTCTTTTAAATAAAACAATGATATTTAGTAAACATATGATGTTAGAAAATCCCCATTAAGTAAATGAAAAATAACTTTTATCACTTCCCGTTTTACCGAAAACGACTGTAACATTGGATTTTTAAATAAAATACTGTGCATGTTTTTATATTTTTAAAATCCACAGTAAATTCCGAATTTAATACTTTACTCTTTATAACTTTTTGTAAGATAAAAAAATTTTTTGGTAATTTTTATTGTTATCTAGAAGGCTGTGATGGTTAAAAAATATTTCTAAATAAAAAGACAACAACTAAAAAATAAAACCAGTGCCATAAATATTTTAATTTAGAAAATACAGGAGTTTAAACTGAAATAAATTAGTTTTTCCCGTCTTACTCAATTTTTTTTAAATAGAATAATAGTGGCTCTTCGACATTTTAAATACATTTTTTCTGATAATAAAAAAAAACAAAAATTTAAAATATTTGGAAAAATTCTTAAAAGTTAATCTAAATTTAAGCAGAATGTAAAACAGAAGAAAAGTAACAAATTATGTTTTATAACTGTTAATTTTATTTTATTGTTAAAATGCTAACTTGTTTAAAATATTTTCTTAACATAAAATTTTTTTCAAATTTTAAACAAATTGACAAATAAAACGTTAATTTCAAAAGCAAAGTGAGCCACTATTGTTTCATCTGAAAAAAATGAATTAAACCAAAAAAGCTAATTCATGCTAATTTAAATTCGTGTTTTTTCTAAATTAGATTATTTGTGGGATAGGTTTTATTTTTTAATGATTGCCTACATTATTTAATATTTTTTTATTATCACAGCCTTCTAGATAAAAAAACAAAAATTACAAAAAAATATCACATTTTTTTTTAATTAGTGTATGAGACTTAGAATTTAACGTAGATTCTAAAAGTATAAAAATATAATTGTATTCTATTTAAAAATCCAAAGTTACGGTTGTTTTCGTTAAAACCGAAAGTAATCGAAAGTTTATTTTTTACTTAATTAATGAGGATTTTTTAACATAATAAGTTCTCCAAGTCTCGTTTTTTTATTTAAAAAGGTACTATTAGAAAAAGGGGTAAGCCTAATATTTTTTACACCCGACACAAACAAGTTTTCAAAAAGCGGCAAAATTATGGAACATAAAAAAAAATGTTTATACAGGTCAATTTTATTTTTAAATTTTTTTATTTTATTGTTTTCAACAAGTTTTTAACTGTCACTATTTTGTAATTTGCCAAAAAGTTCTAGGATGCTACAGATTTTTAAAATGAGTTCAAAAATAATAAATATCCTTTTTTCTTCATTTTTATATTATTTCAACCTTTAATAAGTTAAAGACAGACAGACATCTAACTACAAAATGATCTGTGAGTAGTTATTTAAACAATTAACTGAAGAAAAAATTAAATATATTTTTTTTTTGTTTTTATTTAACTGTCAATATTTCGAAAACAGTTGAAGATAGGTATAAAACATTATTTATAAGATATGTCCATAATTTGTTATAGTATTTAAAATGCAATAAATAATACAAGATTCTATTTAAAAAAACAAAGTTGATGTGTATATCATTTTTAAAATACCTTGTATAAAAATTGTTATTTTAAAAAATGCCCAATTTAAAAATAAAATTGACCTGTCTTAGCGATTTTTAAATAAATAAATAGTTTTAAAGTTATCTTGGATATTCCATACTTTTGCCGCTTATTGTATAAGAAACGAAAAAGAAAGAAACAATTACATTCTGTCCTCCGTTTGATAATACAGAAAGGACAAAATCCGCCAGCCACTACAAGTCTAAAGGTGACCTTGCAATGCTTTGGAATGTTTGATAATTGTATTTAGAAATGCACCGTTAAGTGAAACCCTCAAATATATACTATGCGGTAAGTGAGGACCATGCGCGGTTGCCGCATCATCGGTCCTCACTAGGTAATGGCCACGATCTGCAAAGTATACGTCTAGAATTTATACACCGTGGAGAGCGCCACCACTCACATAACTGTTGAACTAAAATATACAACTTGGACCATAGTGTGATGAAAGTGAGGTCCAGCTAAATTTAACAGATCTATCATTAGGACGTCCGTGTGCATAGAGCGTCCCATATATGGACGCTCTGCTGCAACCCGATGTAAAAAAAATTTGGGAGCCTTCCTACACCGAGACGAAGCGAATGGCAAAAATCGATTTGGACGCTTTAATGATTTCTGGATGAAAAATTCGTATAATTTTTAGTTCCGGCGTATATAGGGTAGTGGCGCTGGCGTAATATACGTATATTCAACCTCGGTGTAATAGAGCGTCCGTCAGTTCGGCAACACTGTAACGATACGAATGAAATTAAATAAGCGGTTTCTGACTTGAGTTGGACGCGCTAATGCTCCAAATCTAAATCTGTTAAAATACAGTAAGCGGTAAAATTGTGGAATATTTAAAAAAACTTTTAAAGTATTTATTTAAAAAAAATTGCTCGAACAGATCAATTTTATTTTTAAATTACGCATTTTAATAATAATTTGTTAATTAATTTTAATATCTTTTTTATTCAGTGTGGCCCAAAAATGAGATACCAACATCAACTTTGTTTTTTTAAAGAGCACTCTATGCTTTTTACTGCATTTTTAGATTCTATGACAAATTTTGGACCTATACCTATCTTTAATTGTTTTCGAAATATTGACAGTTGAAGAAAAGACAAAAAAAAATAATTATTAAATTTTTTCTTGAGTTAATTGTTCAAATTACTCTCCCAATAATATTTGACAGTAAGATGTCTGTAAAATCTTTACTAAAATTTTTGTGAAATTCTTAAGTTATTAAAAGTTGAAATAAAATAAAAATTAAAAAACTGAAATTTGTCCTTATTAAAATCTACCACCCTATGATTTTTTGACAGTTTAAAAATTACTGGCAGTTAAAAATTTGTTAATCAACACTTTAATTTTTTTGAAATAAAGCTTTAATTATAAATTATTTGTTTTTTTTTTAATAAACTGGTATTGTCAGTTTACAGATAATACCCGAGCAATTTTTTTTTTAAATTAATAGTTTTAAAGTTATTTTAGATGTTCCATACTTTTGCCGCTTACTGTATATCAAAAAAATTTTGTAACGTTTTGCCTACATTTCGGAAATGCTAAAAAAATACTGAAACGTCGAAAAGTAATAATAATTTAAAACAACATGAACGTTTTTAAGAAAACTGATATTACTTAAAGTTTAATAAAAAACAAATGCAAATTTTATTTTGCTATACAAAACTATTAATTCCAATTGGTATTTTATTATTAATTATACAAAAAAATATTTTAAATTATTAGTCCAAAGGTTTCTAGTAGCATTTTTTTGCTTTAAGTAATTTTGTTTTGCTTTACAATATTACTGATTTTCTATTTACAATAATGTAGTAAAATCTAATTTTAAAATTAAAAAAAAAGATATTTTTTTTTAAATAATTAAATTTAGTAACTAAAGTTTATACATGATTTTAAAATGGTTAAAAATAATAAGTTTATAAGTAAAAATTTTGCAATTAATGGTTTCTTTATTTTTGATAACAAAAAATTTTATTGATAACATAAAGTAACTTTTCTTTTACTTTCAGTGTAATAATTATAAATATTGACTTTTAATGATTTCTTCTGGCAAAAAATCAAATAACGTTGTCGTAAATAGGTAATATACGGTGCTTAGAATCATCCTCGCCTTCAGCTCGGGCTTGAAATCGCGTCCAATAATTTTTAGTTTTTTATATTACAGTAAATTTTATCAAGTACACGAAAAAATAACATGTTTAACGCGCTAAGAAAATGAAGTTTTCCAAAATCGTGTAAATTTTATTATAATGAAACATTAACACTTACTGGAAAACAATCAGTTTTTTTAATTTGTCAAACAATCTGCTATTCACTTAATAATTTTGAGTTTATTTCTAATAATTTTTTCTTTTTTTTAAGTTCTATTTTTTTAAATTGCTTACAATATTGTACAATACTTGTGCATTGCGCTGAAGTTTTTTTTATTTTTATTTCAAATGGTTTCCATAACTTTGCTTTACCGTTGTTACTATTATTTTTATCTTCTATTATTGTTCTTTATACAGTTGGTAGTTATCTAGGTTTCTGTTACTGTAAGTATTTTTTCGATAAAAGTTTTTTCTTAATTACTTTTTGTTCAATTTCATTGTTCTACTAGTGTATTAGCTTCTTCGTGTTTGTTGATTGGTTTACTCCACATATTTCTAGAACTGATTTATTAAAAATATTTTAGAGCATTTCTGTTTTTTTTAATTTTTTTGTATTTCCTTGCTTATTTAATTTGTACGTTTTAACGCTTATACATTCTATTTTTGTCTTTTGTTACTTTTTGTGTTGTTTTATTTTTTACCAGAAAATTGCCATTTTCTATGTCAAAAACGATTTTAACGCGCATGTCTTTAATCCTTTTTAAAATATCTTGTCTATCACCAATAGGAAGATTATAGATCTTTTATTTCTGCTTGGCATCTCACCTGTATACATATATGTAAATATTTTTGTGTTGGTAGAAATTGTTTCCTATTACTAAATTTGTTTATTGTATAAAAATCTATGATCTTTTTGCCATTTATAAAATTTAAAAAAAAATAAATTTGCCATTTACTTTTTCTCTATTAATTTTTACCTTTTCTTTTATATCATTTGTTAGTATTAGGATTTTTTTTATTGTTATCTCTTATTCTGGAAAGTTATTTCTACTTAAAAACTGTTCTAAAATTTGTTTACATTGAATTTTGTTATACCTTCGTTTAGTCTCTATTCTATTAGTATAGTATTTTTTATCTTTTTTTATTTCTGATCTCAGTAGCTTTCCTAATATTTTTTTTTGGTTCTTGATTCTTGTTGTCTACTGTCAACGCTGTTGTATTATTTTCGTCTTTAGCTTTCTCCCTATTTTCTATTTTTATTATTCTTTATTATACTTTTTTATTGTCAATTTATCAACTTATCTTTCATTACTTTCCGATTTCTTTGTTTTATAGATGACTTTTTTCAAATAGACCAGTTTTTGATTGTCATTGTCCCTGTTTAGTTTTTTTGTGGTTTGTTGTTAGTTTCTTTAAATTTTTTAATTCATCTATATTTACAATTATTTTTTTAAGTTTTAGCATATTTATCTACTCTTTTCAATTTTTTCTATGTATCAAACATACATTATCTCCTAATTGTTTTGCATTTTTAATTTTTATTTAGATTTTTCGAAATTTTGTCTATATATTTTAAGATATTTTTATTAATATTTTCTAAATATTATTTTAGTATATTAATAAAATATTAAAAAATCTTTTATTGTAATATTATTACGACATACAAAAATAATATAATAAATAGTTATTTGCTTAATTAAGCAATAAAACATGTGATTTAATGCCGTAATTGGCAGTCTGGTAAGGCAATGAGCTTTATTGGCCATATATAATTTTTTTGTATATTATCAGTTCATTATTTTTTTTTTAGTACAACTTGATGTTTGACAATTAGCCTCAAAATTTTGTGACTAAACAAAAAACGGCTTTAAATTGTTGCTTTACTGCTTAGTCTATAAAGATGCTGACGTATTACCTAGTCATTAAATGCGATAGTTTAGTGCCCTTAAATGGTCATTGAAAAGTACTGTTTACTGTTTACTATGTTTTACAGAAGAAAAAAAAGAACAAAAAAAAAAGGTTCTTAAAATGCAAATTTCATTATAATGAAACATTAACACTCGCTGGAAAAAATCAGTTTTCTTAACTTGTCAAACAATCTACTATTTACTAAGTTGTAACTTCCTTCATTTTTCTTTTTCTAAACAATTTGTTTCCTATCAAAATTTTATTTAAATGACGAATTCTGAAAAGCATTCTTGATTTTTTTTGTTAAATAGCCTAGTTTTTCTTGTTTTAAATTATGCTTATAATCTGCTTGAATATAATGTTTAGAGCATAAACGCGATGTTTTCAAATTAAAAGAATCATTACTCTTTTTGCACGAATTTTTCTAAATTTTCATAAAATGCTTATTGGTTGGAAAACAAAAAAACAGCACAGATTTGTCACATTTTTTTACTTATTGTTTTTATATATATATTTCTTATATATGTTACATAAAAAAATCAATGTTAATTTACATTAGTAACTGTTGTAACTTTTGTTTTTGTTTTGTTTTATAAAAACTTTATTTTTTATTATTTACAGTAAAAAAATAATTGCAAAAAAATCTTTACATTTGAGGAAATTGAAGATATAGTTAATGATCTAAATTTTTGGATTGATAAAGATGAAAGTAGATTCCCGAGATTAAAGAAAGATCAGAAGGCGAAACTTTTAAGCAAAAATAAATGCGATTGTGCAATACATTATCAAATTGGAAAAAGTGTGTACCAATCTAGAGTTTTTTAGACAATCATTTTTGAACTATTAAAAAAACAAAAATGGACAGTTCAAAAAAAGATCTAAGTTTTCTCACACCTTTGCAACAGTTTGAAAAACTTTTACCTACTAACATTTTAAAACATATTAAAAAAAAGTCTTTACGCTATGCTAATTGTATCAAAAATAAAGCAAATTTTGCTTTAGAAATTAATGAATTTAAAATGATTTATCGAAATACTTTTATTTTCTGGTTACCATAAAGTACCATCGAAAACTTTACATGTTACTGTTACATATTACAATTTTAAATTAGTAACATTTGAACTAACAATTTAAATATTTTTTTTTAATTACTAATAATAAATAGCAATTGGAATTAATAGTTTTCTATAACAAAATCAAACTTACATTTAATTTATATCAAACCTTGAGTAAGACTAGTTTTCTTAGTAACGTTTATGTTGTTTTAAATTGTTATTGTTGAAACTTTTCAACGTTTCGGTAATTTTTATTTTCTTTTTTCAATGTCGCCATGCCCGAAATGTTGGCAAAGATGTAGAAAACTTTTTTGGTATACAGCCTACCTTTTATGTCCAAGTAATAACTATTTCAATCAGAAACAATATTTTTATAATTAAATTGATAATTATTAATAGAAGATATTTTAACCCAGTCTGCGTACACAGATTGCGGCTTATTGTTAGTAAGATTGCACTGGTCGTTTAAAACCATCATTGAAACGTCCATATATTTGCATGCATAAAGCGTCCTTTTGTGTATATTCTATTTATAGACACAAAATGAGAATTACAACTGGCAACACCGCATGACGCTCTATGACGGTCTATATACACCAAGGGACGCTGTATGCACCAATATACGGACGCTTCAATGATTGTTCCGTAAAAGGACGCTGCAATGGTGGTAGAACAGATTTGAAAACTTTAGATTTGCTTCATATTTAGGCAACGCCACCTGTAAGGAAATAAACGATGTATACTGGTGGAAAACTTTTAAAAAACAGCTTGCTTCTGTGAGTTTTAGACCCGGACGCTCTAATAATGTTTTTCGGACGGACGTGCTAATAATAGCAGGATGTATATATATATATATATAAAAATCGATTTGGACGCTTTAATGATTTCTGGATAAAAAATTCGTATAATTTTTAGTTCCGGCGTATATAGGATGGTAGCGCTGGCGTAATATACGTATATTTAACCTCGGTGTATTAGAGCGTCCGTCAGTTCGGCAACACTGTAACGATACGAATGAAATTAAATAAACGGTTCTTGACTTGAGTTGGACGCGCTAATGCTTCAAATCCAAATCTGTTAAAATACAGTAAGCGGTAAAATTGTGAAATATTTAAAAAAAAATTTAAAAGTATTTATTTGAAAAAAAAAATGGCTCAAACAGGTCAATTTTATTTTTAAATAACGCATTTCAATAATAATTTGTTTATTAATTTTAATATCTTTTTATTCAGTGTAGCCTAAAAATGAGGTACCGACATCAACTTTGTTTTTTTAAAGAGCACTCTATACTTTTTACTACATTTTTAGATTCTATGACAAATTTTGGACCTATACCTCTCCTTAACTGTTTATTGACAGTTGAAGAAAAGACAAAAAAAAATTAATTATTAAATTTTTTCTTGAGTTAATTGTTTAAATTGCTCCCCCAATAATATCTGACAGTAAGTTGTCTGTAAAATCTTTACTACAATTTTTGTGAAATTTTTTAGTTATTAAAAATTAAAATAAAATAAAAATTAAAAAATTGAAATTTGTCCTTATAGAACCCATTGTTAAAATGTACCACCCTATGACTTTATATAAACAGTTGAAAATTTGCTGTCTGAAAAATCATATAACAGGTATTGGAATAAATACAATTTAGCAATAGAAAATCCTTAGATTTTATTTTTAATGTCTAGACAGTGCAAAATAGTGACAAATGCAAACAATCACCTTTCGGACGATCTATACGACTAGAAATTTAGTGTTTCTAAACGGAGGCCTAAAAAAATATTTTAAATTATTAGTCAAAATTTTACTAATACCATTTTTTTGCTTTAAGTAATTTTGTTTTGCTTTTTAATGCTACTGATTATTTATTTAATAAAAATATAGTAAAATTTAATTTTAAAATTAGAAAAATTAAAAAAAAATTATTTCAATTTTTTAAAATTATTAATGTTAAGGTATTTATACATAAATTATAGGTAAAAATGTTGCAATAAATAGTTTCTTTAATTTGTTATAACAAAAAATTTTATTTCCAACATAAAGTAACTTCTCTCCTACTGTCAGTGTAATAATTATAAATATTGACTTTTAATAACATTTCGGCCATAAAATTTTATAAAGTTGTCGTTCGATAAGCAATTTACAGCGCTTAGACTCATTTTATAAATTTTAATTTTTTAAATTACAGTAAATTTTATGAAGTATACGAGAAAATAACATGTTCAACACGTTACAAAAGTGAGTTTTTTAGGTTTGTGTAAATTTCATTATAATGAAACATTAACACTCACTGGAAAACAATCAGATTTTTTAACTTGTTAAACAATCTACTATTTACTTAATAATTTTGAGTTTATTTCTAATAATATCTTTTCTTTGTTTTTTTAAGTTCTATTTTCTTAAATTATTTACAATATTGTACACTATTTTTGCATAGCCTAAAGCTGTTTTTTTTATCTTTATTTCAAACTCTTTTCATAACTTTGCTTTACCGTTTTTACTATAATTTTTATGTTTTCTTCTTGTTTTTTATAGAGTTGGTAGTCATCTAGGTTTTTGTTGTTCTCTAAGTACTTTTTTGATAACAGTTTTTTCTTAATTACTTTTTGTTTAATTTCATTGTTTCATCAGTGTTTTAGCATTTTCGTATTTGTTGTTTTGTTTACTCTACATATTTCTAGAACTATCATATTAAAAATATTTTAGGTCATTTTTGTTTTTTCTTTGTATTTTTTTTGTATTTTTTATATTTTTGTAATGTTTACAAAATTATATTGTTATTTTTTTATCTTTTTTTTATTTCTGATCTTTCTTAATATTTCATTTCGGTTTTTGGTTCCTGTTGTCTACTGTCAATGCTGTTATATTATTTTTGTCTTTAACTTCTTCCCTATTTTCTATTTCTTTTATTTTTTTTATTATACTTTATTATTGTCAATTCGTCAACTTGATTATCTTTTCTTACTTTCCGTTTTCTTTGTTTTATAAATATGTTTTTTTTCAATTACGACTAGTTGTCGTTTGTCATTGTCCCAATTCTCGAATTGAGTATTTTATCCTTTATTGTTAGTTTTTTTCTTCTTCTTATCTTTCTCTTTTTTTATTTCGATTTCTCTAATAAAAGTTTTTATTTCTTTTTTTTTCTGTGAAAAGTTCTTAATTCTGCTAGATTTCTAGTTATTCTTTTGAGTTTTAGCATATTTATCTGCTCTTCCCAATTTTTTCTATGTATCAGATATACATTACCTCCTTTTTGTTTAAAATTTTTTAATTTTTGTTTAAATTTTTCGAAATTTTGTCAATATTTTTCAAGATATTTTTATTAATATTTTCTAAATATTATTTTAGTATATTAATAAAATTTTACAAAAATCTTTTATTGTAATATTATTACGACATACAAAAGCGTCAGCCCGAGGATTGACTTACTTCGAGGATGTTTTTGATAGGTCTAAAAGGCGAAGCCCTCTACCAAGCGAAAAAGATACTTATAAAAAAGGCGGTCAATAGCGTCAGCCCGAGGATTGACTTACTTCGAGGATGTTTTTTATAGGTCTAGAGGGCGAAGCCTTCTACGACGCGAAAAATGTACTTATAACAAAGGTGGTCAATAGCGTCAGCTCGAGGGTTGACTTAGGCCGCAGTCTGACTGAACGAACGTCCACAATCGTCAGCGAACGAATAAAAAGTGAACGCTAACAATTCAATAGAGATGGTCGCACTGCAACCATCACTCACCATCGCTCAGCAACGAATGCTATCGACTGGTTCTAATTTAGAACATGTTCGAAATTTTGGTGGTTGGTGGTTAGCGGTGGTTACTAACATAACCTCACTTTCTTATATTTCCACGTAATTGACGTTGAGTGAATGTTAGTATTACCCAAGGTTCCTTAAATTCTCAGGTTGTCTGGTAACTATGTAAACAAAAGAGAGAGACAGATATAGTCGCCATGTTTATGCGTCATCAAGCGTGCCCAATCTTTTGGGGTTTGTGGTCGAAAAATTTTTTGGCTGTGTTGGTTGATTTTTAATTTATTTTGTAAGTGTGGTGTTGCAGTTTTGGTATCAAGCGTTAAACTGTATTGTTTATTAAAAAAAAACTGTGACTAAGTGATAGCGAACTGTTCTTTTTAGACAATATTTTTGGGTTTAATGTGAAGCATTATTTCATTTATTTCTGGGGCTACATTAGGCCCTTAAAGGTGAGTAATAACGATAGTTTGTTAATAGACGTCAGTTTTAATTTGATATCAATTTGATTTAGAAAATTAAATAAATAAACCATTATTTTGAACCTAACCTCAAAACTATTTTATATGAGTTTTGTTAATAATTATATTTTAGAAGATGCCGGGTGGAAGTATTTGCATGGTTGCAATTTGCAAGAAAAATTCAAAAAGAGCTAAAGAAATCGGCGAAAATCTTTTATTTTTTACATTTCCAAAGGATCCAGACGTACCGTTGGCACACAAAGGGTTAATTAAATTATACTTTTTTCTCTTTGGTTGTATTTTTTATTTTAATATAATAAAATGGTTTGTAATAGGAAAAAATTTTAGGTTTTGTAATAAATCATACAATTAATTTAAATTATTTGATTGTCACAATCCCAGATATATTTCTGTGAACCAAAGTTCACTCTCTTCTAAAACTTTAGGACAACGAATCAAATACAGAATAGGACAAAAAAAAGGTTCGTACAAAACTTTTATTAATTTTTTGACATAAACGATTTACCTCCTAATTACAAAAACCATGGTTTAAATTACCAGAAACTTGAAATTAAACAAAAACAACTACATTATATATAATTTGTTAATTAATAAATATTTATACAGTAAAAATAAACTAAAATTTGTCTTACGTGTGGCTTAATTTTTAAAAAGGCACGCTGAGTGACGTCACTTTCGCGGGCTTTTATCTGACTTCTGATTGGCTTAAAGTTACCAGACAACCTATAAATTTAGGAACCTTGAGTATTACCAAAGTTTCGGTAAAAAATTTGATGGCGGAATGGCGGAAGACAAACGCTTACGCAACACACGTGGAATACATAAACATTCTTTTTAAGGTTATGTTCCCTTAAAGTAAAGGTAAACTGCGCCTGTGCGATAGAAAACAGTGGTGGCTACCGGTGGTTGAGTCCGACAGGCTCACCACCATTTGATGGTGGTTGATGTCGGTCGATGTTTGTTGATGGTTAGTGTTTGATGCAGTCAGACTGCGGCCTAAGGATTCGAGGATGTTTTTTGCAGGTATAGAAGACAAAACTATTTTATTACGCGTCACTTTTACCAGCGCTATTTTATTCCGGTGCCATTAAACTTACTACATAGTTTTAAAATTTCGTAAGTCATTCTAAAAATCTTTGAACAATTGTTTAATCGAAATAATGTTTTCGATATTATGTAATTTAAACCACAGTAGGTCTATACTACACAAAAAAGAGATTAGATGTGGTGACAGGGTGTAACAGTTAAAAATAAAATCTGTAAAGTATGTTTTTTACTTTTTTTACTTAAAAAATTCGGTGTTTGAACAAAATAGGGTTATAGTTTACTTTAGCTGACCACACTAAAAATGCATGAAAAAAATCGGGGTTTTCGCTAAACTTACGTAAATTGATCCCTAGAACACGAATCCGGTGGCGGAGGTTTGATTTTTTAAATATTTTTTACAAAAAGTCTTTTTTTTGGTGAAAAAATTGTTCGGTTTTTACAACGAAAAAAAATTGCAAATTGAAAGTGATGTACATATCTCGGTATTTTTTTTACGTTTTCATCCTCTTTCATAATTTTTTAAATAACTAAATCAATCTTAATTACTTTTTTTGCATTTATTTTAAAACACTAGTAAATGTCAACTGTCAATTATAATTTACAAACACACAATCGACAAAATATTCAAGACAAATATATTTTGACAGTTCCTGTAAACTTCAAAACTACAGCGGCCCAGCTACCATAGATGCTTTAGAAACACTGTTACGCTCAACTTTTGTCAAATACCTTATAAATAAATAAAAGCGAATGTTATATCTAAACCTGAATATAAACTGAATAAAATGAAATTTAATAAAAAGGCGGTCAGCAGTATTAGCCCGACAATTGACTGGCATGTAATCGAGAATGTTTCTGGCAGGTATAGAGGGCAAAGCCCTCTACTACCGAAAAAAGGACCTTATAAAAAAGGCGGTCAATAGCGTCAGTCCGATGATTGGCTTACTTCGAGGATGTTTTTGATAGGTATAGAGGGCGAAGCCCTCTACTACCGAAAATAGGAACTTATATAAAAGGTGGTCAATAGCGTCAGCCCGAGGATTGGCTTACTTCGAGGATGTTTTTGATAGGTATAGAGGGCGAAGCCCTCTACTACCAAAAAAAGAATTTTATAAAAAAAGGGGGTCAATAGCGTCAGCCCGAGGATTGGCTTACTTCGAAGATGTTTTTGATAGGTATAGAGGGCGAAGCCCTCTACTACCGAAAATAGGAACTTATATAAAAGGCGGTCAATAGCGTCAGCCCGAGGATTGGCTTACTTCGAGGATGTTTTTGATAGGTTTAGAGGGCGAAGCCCTCTACTACCGAAAAAAGGAACTTATAAAAAAAGCGGTCAATAGCGTCAGCCCGAAGATTGGCTTACTTTGAGGATGTTTTTGATAGGTATATATAGAGGGCGAAGCCCTCTACTACCGAAAAAAGAATTTTATAAAAAAGGGGGTCAACAGCGTCAGCCCGAGGATTGGCTTACTTCGAGGATGTTTTTGATAGGTTTAGAGGGCGAAGCCCTCTACCACGCGAAAAAAGTACATGTAAAAAAAGCGGTCAATAGCGTCACCCCAAGGATTGGCTTACTTAGAGAATGTTTATAATAGGTCTAGAAGATACCGCGCGAAAAAGATTATAAAGACTTATAAAAAAGCGGTCAGCAGCGTTAGCCCGAGGATTGACTTAAAATCGGCGATGTTTTTGGCAGGTATAGAGAGCGAAGGTTGTTCATTACGCGGTATTTTTATCAACGTTATTGCATTCCGACCCATCTAGCTGGGCGGCTGTAATATTGAAGTTTACAGGAACTGTCAAAAGTTTTTCAATAAAAAATGGATTTTTTTAAAAAATATTATAAAAACTAAACCTCCGCCACCGGATTCGTGTTCTAGGGATTATTCTACGTAAGTTTAGTGAAAACCCCGATTTTTTTCATGCATTTTCAGTGTGGTCAGCTAAAGTAAACTGTTACCGAAAAATTTTTAAACCAAATTTTTGTAAATCGGGAAAACCATAAATAAAATTTTACTAATTTCTATCTATTTTGTTTAATTCTGTGGTAACAAATGTCATTTCTTGACAGCTTACAGAAAAGTGAGAAAAAGTGTAATAAAATTGATTTTTTTTCAAAAGTGTTTAAAAATTTTACTGTTTTGCCACCAGATTCACATTGTAGACGCAATTACCTTTCATTTGATAGGTTAGACATGAATAAGTAACGTATATTAGAGATTCTCGCTATAGTAAAATATTACCATAAAAACAAATGTTGCGTGCCTGGTTGCATGGATCGTACGAGTAAAAGACAACACTTTCCAAAGGATGCAAATTTTCTGAAGTAGTGGTTAAAGAACATTATCGTTCTCAATTGTAGTTGGCATAATGTGTATGATAAAAAACTTAAATTTGTGAACAAAAATAAATGTGGAAAAAACAAGTGTCAATAATTGGTTTTATTTTGTAAAGCATAAATTATTTTTCTCTCATGCGAGGTTTGCGGGTTTACCTATTATGAGTTTTTTTTTTATAGTGATTATAGAAGGGACTCATAGTAGTAAACTCGTCAAATCTTGTATGAGAGGAAATTGGAATAAATAGTAATTACTAGTAATAATAATTATTTTAAAATTTTCCGCCTGCATATTTTAGTTTCCCCTGCATCCACTTAAGGCGCTGTTTTATTCCAGTTAGAGTACTGTAATTTTCCTATCTAAGTTATGTGATCTGTGCAGTGTGCTTGCGCCATAGACCCGACCCGGTGTGCTGTGCCGGTGTGAATTCTCAAGCAGTCAAGGTCAAGGAGTCAAGTCTATGAGTCAAGCCTCAACACTTCAACAGATAACAGATGCAACAGTCTCAATCAGTCGTCAGGGGTGAGTTAAGAAAAACCTTGATGTTGCTCCGATGTTATAAAAAAATCCAATTCACAAGGTTAGAAAAGTTTTCGTTTGGTGTCGAGTGTCTCAAACGCGTTCGTGTCGTTCTGAAATCGAGTTATTAAATACTTGTAATTTTTCATGGTAAAATGCCGGTGCAGGTGCAACTGCATTGCTTCCGTCCCAGAGAACTTGGAATCAAGGTAGGAAATTTATTTTATTAAGATTATCGACGTTTGTTTACACGGACTTAAACAATAGTTATTCAATAAATATTCTGACCTTTCCGCGCAACATCAAGAGTACAGCCGCTCAGTTAAATGTAATGGAAGTGCTGCGATAGCTATATTTTCCAGCCGTGTTTGGGTTAAAAATTAAAATTGATAAACAATAATAAGAAAAATCAGCAAATTTACTGATAATGATTTGAAATTATCTACTATTAATAAAAAACACTGCTAAATGTTTAATTATTATTGTTTCATTTTCACTCATACGTTATTAATTAAAAAAACGGTTTTTTACAATAAATCCGTGCATAATTATAAATAAAATTTAGACAAGACATAGGTAGATGTCATCTATTTAATATATTCAGAAATAGTCGTGGGACAATATGGGATTTAGGACTTATGAATTTTTTTAGATTTTTGAATTTTTATACAAGTTGTAAAAATATTTTTTTTGAACTTGTTCCTGAAGAAAAATATCAATGAAATTAATAGAGGATATAGGTTTTCAAGAGCTATTTAACATACTTAAGAACCATTGTGGAACAAATTGGGGTTTAGGAGCTAGAAATTTTTTTAGATTTTTTATACAAGTTTTAGAAATTATTTTTATGTAGGACATAATTGGTAGCGGACTTCGCTCTTGTTAACCTGATTTTGTTTAATCTAATATTGCTGTGTCAGCTGTTATTATAACTGTGATTTATTTTATTTTTAATATTCAACTTTATTGTTTACTAAATGCTCCAAGCATTTTGAAATAAACATACAAGGAGTACCGTCAAAGGGGACGAGAATGAACAATTTTTTAATATTTTCATCTGTAGCATTCTGATTTTTTAAAAGAAAGTTCTAAAATTTGGCAGGAAGATCATTAACAGTCTAAGGAACAAAAATTCAGCGTATACTAATTCACATTATACAGCACAAGAAGAAAGAAATTTTATTTTGAGTGTCCAATCTTACCTGCACTTTGGGGGTTAGTTTGGACATGCCTTAAAATACTATTAAAATAAAAGTTAAACGCTTATAGGATGAGATTGAACACGTTGTAACTAAAAAAGGTATTGTGAGTAACAACTTTCCTTTTTATCAATAAACTTATAGGAATTTATGGGCTAAATAATGAATAAATAGAGAGGATTTGAAGATTTGATTGGAAGAAATGTGCAAGAAAAAATATCAGAAATTTTAAGAATTGTTGAATAAAAGTAACATTAGAAGCCAGAATATAAACGAAACGATATTATTGGCGTTTAAAAATTGTTGTTTAATAGCATTTCTTCTCTTCACGTACTAACTTTAGTACACCAGATTTGTATTTCTTTTCAATATAAAAATTAGAGGGAGTTAAGAATTCTTAACTCCCTTCTACAACTTCCTTGGGAGTTATGAATGTCATAATAGTTACCGTAACTAAAATAATATTTGGCTATGTTGATTTTGTAGAAAATAAAAAAATTAAACATAGGTAAAGAAAACATAACTTTTTCGGAAATTTAAACTTAGGTAGGATTTAATATATTTTCTTGGAAAACTGTCGCAATTCTTTGGGTTGCTGTAGTTTTGATAAAATAATAGAGGGTTTAATAAGCATTTTATCTGTAATGAAACTGTTATGTTTAGTTGTTTTATTTAATTAATTATTTGTTGTGCGACTTGAGGAGGACTGGTAGGAGCGTCTGAGTAACACCAGAGTTGAGCTTAGACTAACTTTATTTACAGAAGTATTTACAAAGTAAAAGAGATTGAGTATGCAACCAGTTATACATACAATGATTAATTGATAACTATGTAACATCTCCCTTTTTTTTTTTTTTTTAAATTAAATAACGGGTAACTTATTTGGTAGACAATTAACTTATGCTAGTTTAACAATTTAATAAACAACTTATGCTAGTTTGATTATTTAGTATTTAATTTAAATGTAACAGTTCAATACAGCTTATAATCATTTAGGGTAGCTGGTAATTTTATTTTCCGGCTAGGTCTACCGTCACCGCTTACGTTATCGCTAGTTGTTAACTTTTGCGTATTTTGTGTTTCACTTTCACTATTAACACTCGTTTGTTCACTTTGTCCATTAGTTTCATTTCCGTTCTGATCACTATCCTTATTGACACTCTTATTTTCTACATCACTATCGCTATCATATACATAACTAGATCTAAAACTATTGTCAGGTTCAGGGGAATACATATCTTTATGAGCTGGTTTGATATAAATTGAATTTCTGATGATGTATCTCCCATCTCCCTTTTTTATTCTATAAGTTCTATCTCTAATTTTATTTTCAATTCTGCCTAATTGCCAGTTGCTCTTAGGTTTGTGTTGATAAAATATTTTCATGCCTGGCTTATATTCTTTCTGTTGTCTAACCTTTTTATTATAGTACATCGTCATTTTATTTCGGTCCGCGTACATTTTGGCGTGATAAATGGAAGTGTTTATTACTTTAGGTTTTAATTTGTCTTCCAGCATTGGCAAATTGTCTCTTAAATTTCTGCTCATTAGAATTTGTGCTGGAGTAAAGGAGTGATGGACGGGAGTGTTGCGATAGGCTAACAGAGCTAAATTTACATCTTTATTGCTCTCAATTGTTTTCTTTATCAATTTTTTTACAGTTTGAATGTGTCTTTCTACTTGACCATTTGATTGTTGATGATTTGGAGATGTATTTAAAAATTTAAAATTCCATTTTTTAGAAAAGTCATTGTATTCTTTACTAATCAACTGTGTTCCGCTATCAGAAATTACAATTTTCGGAATGCCATGACGAGCAAAGATTTCTTTTAATTTATTTATAACGTTTTTAGACGTGGTGTTTGATTTTAGATTGACTAATTCTGGATATTTTGAATAGTAGTCAGTAACAAGTAAGTAATTTTCTTGATTTAAATAAAATATATCCAAGGCTAATTTTTGCCAAGGTTTTTTTATTATTTCATGTGGCTTTAGGGGTTCTTTTATATTTGAATTAGAGTATTTGTTGCAAATGTAGCATTTTTTTATTAAATTTTCGATGTCGTCCGAGAGACCTGGCCAATAAACAGAATTTCTAGCTCTCTCTTGACATTTTTGTATACCTAAATGACCCGTATGTATATTTTCTAAGATTTTAGCTCTCATTGATTTTGGGATAATTAATCTCTGACCCCAGTATAGCAGTTCATTGTTCCCTACGGTTATTTCTGATTTCAATTTGTGGTATTGCTTGATTTCTGAATTGAATTTTTTTGTATTATTTGGCCAACCGTTTTGCACAAAGTTTTTTATGATATTTAAATCAGCATCATTTTTTGTGCTTATTATTAATTCTTTTAATTTCTCATCTGTTACTGAAATATTTTTCTGAACTAAACAAACGTGAGATTCTAAATCTAAATTGTCCTGATATTCTTTTTTTGAATTAGCCCGCGATAAGTTGTCAGTAATTATTAATTCTTTACCTGGACGATACACTAAATTTAAGTCATATTTTTGTATAGTTAATAGCATTTTTTGCAACCGTGCTGGACACGCGTTTAATGGTTTTTTGAAAATTGCTATTAGTGGCTTGTGGTCGGTTTCAACTGTGAATTTACTTCCAAAAATGTATTGATGAAATTTATTTACGCCGAAACATATTGCTAGTAATTCCTTTTCAATTTGCGCGTATCTTTGCTGGGTTTCCGTCATTGCGCGCGATGCGTAAGCACATGGCTTTTCGTCTTGTAATAAAACTGCGCCTAAACCGTTTTTTGAGGCATCAACAGAGATAGTCACGTGTTTTTCGGGATCAAAATAATTTAATTGTGGCTTCTCTGAAATTAATTGTTTTAATTGATTAAAAGCGCTTTCTTGATTTTCTTGCCAAATAAATTCATTATTATTTTTTAATAGTTGTCTCAGCGGATGTGTGATTTCTGATAAATTATTTACAAATTTGCCTACGTATGTAACTAAGCCTAAAAACCTTTGTAATTCTTTTTTGTTTGTGGGTTGTGGAATTTCTTTGATTGCTTCCACTTTTTCGTCGTCAATGTGAATGCCATTTTCATTGAATTTATACCCGAGATATCTTATCTCGTTTTGACCAAATTTGCATTTGTCTTGTCTGAATTTTATGTTGTGAATTTTTGCTAAACTAAAAACTTTATTTAGTATTGCATCGTGTTCTTCTTTGGTCGGTGCATGAATGAGAATGTCGTCAATGTATATTTCGACACCTTTGATCGAAAATATATCTTTAAAATATTCTTGAAACACTTCACTGGCTGTTTTGATTCCATAAGGTAGTCTCTTAAATTTATATCTACCTAGTGGAGTAGCAAATGTGCATAATTTACTAGATTCCTTGTCAAGGGGTATGTTCCAAAAGGCACTTGTCGCGTCCAAGGTCGTAAATATTTTTGAATTTTTTAATTTTGCGCTTATTTCATCAATATTTGGTAATTTATAGGGTTGAGAAATTATGACCTTATTTAATTCGCGAGGATCTAAGCATAAACGTAATGTGTTGTCCGCTTTTTTTGTTAACACAAATGAGTTTATCCACTCACATGTACCTGTGACTCTTTCAATAATGTCTAATTTTTCTAATTTTTTAATGCATAGTTCAAATTCATTTTGTAGGGGAATGGGTACGGATCTGACGGGTTGTACTACTGGTTTTGCGTCCGGTTTTATTTCTATGTGATATAGAGTGTTTAAATTGCCAATACCTTCAAACAAATCTTTATATGTATTTATTAATTCCATATAATCATTTTTCTTGTTTATAGAATTTACGTTATTATTTATTGTAACTAAACCTAAGTTAACGCATGTGTCTAGCCCTAAAATACAACCGTTGTTGTTTTTGTCGATGTGAAATTTGATTACATGCATTTTTTTGTTATGCTCTAGTTCAATGTCACATGTACCTAAAATTGGTATTTTTTCTTTAGTGAATGTGTATAAATTGTGATTACATTTATTTAAGGAATTTTTATTTATGCCAAGCTGTACAAATGTTTGATATGGCAATATGTTGACATTAGCGCCCGTGTCTATTTTAAATTTTAGTAATTTGTCTTTAATTTTTAATTCTACCGAACAATCTAAGTTTATATTATTGATTTCGCTACCGTCTATTGTTTCTATTTGTAAGTCCAATGAATTAATTTTGTTATTTTTATTACCGATATTGGATTTACACATTTTTTTGAAATGTCCGCTTTTATTGCAGTTGTCACATACCTTTCCGAAGGCGGCACATTGATTTATTTTATGGGATTGTCCACATCTGGTGCATTCTTGTATCCATTTTTCTTGGGATTTTGCCTGCCGTTGATGGTTATGGTTATTGCTTGTGCCGGACCGGATGTTGGGTTTCTTGTAGTTGCTTCTGCCATATGTTGGGTTCTTGGAAGGTTGTCCTTTTGTCGGTCGATTTATGACGTCCACGTGCACTGGATTGTTGTTTGATGTTTTCATGTCCTTCAATTGTTTTCTGGCGTTCTCCGTTAGGACACATGTTTCAATTGCTTTTTCTAAAGTTAACTCTTCTTTTTGTAGTAATTTTTCACGAGTGGGTTCATCTTTAATTCCCACGATTAAAATTAGCTTGATAAGATCATCTCTTAATTCACCAAATTCGCACTGATTTGCCTTATTTTTTAGAATTGTCACGAATTCTTCTATGGTTTCATTTTTTTGAACCGTAGTTATAAATTTGTACCTTTCGTAATTTAAGTTTTTCTTCGGTACGAAATAGTCTTCAAATTTCTTTTTAAGAGGACCTATTTTATTTATTTCTTCTTCCGTGAAAGCAAAGCTGTTGTAGATTCGTATTGCTTCTTCACCCATCATGTGTAAAAGTTGCGCACATTGTATTTCTTCTGATTCCTTACTTACTTTTGTTGCGATGGAATATATTTCGAATTTTTGTTTCCATATCTTCCAATTTTCACTTAGATTTCCGCTGAAGTCCATGGGGGAAATGCGTTGATCCATTTTTTTTTTGTTTGTTGAATTATTTAAATATCACACACTTTTTTTTTTGTTTATTTAATTTCACTTGTTTACTTCACTCCGACTGCGCCATGTTATGTTTAGTTGTTTTATTTAATTAATTATTTGTTGTGCGACTTGAGGAGGACTGGTAGGAGCGTCTGAGTAACACCAGAGTTGAGCTTAGACTAACTTTATTTACAGAAGTATTTACAAAGTAAAAGAGATTGAGTATGCAACCAGTTATACATACAATGATTAATTGATAACTATGTAACAGAAACTCTTCTATTTCTTTGAGTCTCTAATATAGAATGATATAATGAATAATAATGGGATGGATTCGATGTTTATATGGGCTCGGTTAATATTTACATTATACTTTTGATTACAGTCTTTACAATTAATTTTATAAATCCCCGACTTTTCTAAAGGCATTTCTTATTTTAGACAAAAAGGAGTATTATGATAGGGTTAATCACCTTATTGCTAATGGTCCTTACAAGTCAATTTCAAAAAATTCTTTGTCAAAAATGAAAGAGAAATCAACAACACTTTGAAAACTTGTATCAACTTCATTACTCCAGATCTGAAACGACAATTACATGAATCAAACCCGATTGTCCCTAAACTCTATTGTCTCTCAAAAATTTATAAACCAGGAAAGTCACTTCGTCCAATTGTCTCGGCAATTGGGGCTCCAACTTCAAAGGTTTCTAAATGGCTAACCAACGAATTTAATAACTTGCCACTTGAGCAACCTAGCTTTGCAGTCAAAAATTCTTTAGAATTTATCAATAAAATTAAAAATGTTCAGTTGCACGAAGACGAGTTATTAGTTTCGTTTGATGTAAGCTCTTTTTTTCCAAGTGTTTCTATTCCACAAACTTTAATGTACCTTAATGACTTACTGGTTCAAAATGATTTGGATCAGACAGTTATTAACGAATATATTCGACTCACCGAAATTTGCATGAAACAAAATATGTTTTAATTTTCCGGGAATTTTTTCGAACAGCAAGAAGGTACTGTAATGGGCAACTCATTGTCACCTTACTTAGCTGACCTTTTCATGAGTCGTTTTGGAAAGGATCTTGAAAGTGAGCTTGAATATTTTCCAAAAGTTTGGTTAAGATATGTGAATGAATCTTTTTGCCATTTTCAACACCAAAAAATGTAAAACACTAAAAAGAACTGTGAATTTCAATGAAGTAGATGTTCAAAATGTTCACCGCGAACGTCTTGGCAACATTTTCTATTACATTTTACAGTTTGAGTGTATTATAGCGAAATTTAATTCTATCTTTATTCTTACAATAAATTTAAAAACAATAACATTTTCGAGTAGAGAATGAAGAGACCTTTCAAACGATATATCACAAGCCTATACTTCCCATTTAAAAAATTGGGAGTTGTAATTGTGATTCGAAGGGGGTTGCAGATAGAGATCGCATTTTCACGTTGAAGAATGATAATTTAAATTTGACGTGTTTCGAGATTTTTTATAAATATGTACAGTAACTGAAATAATGAATTTACTCCATTTGGATTTTACACACTGTATAAGAAAAACCATTTGGATGTTGAAGAGAGAAAGAAGGAAGTGGTATTAAATTATATAATGTAAATATTTGGGTATCCACCAACAGAATTCTAATGACATAAATTAAATTAAAATTATCGTAAATGACAGAAATTTTATTAATTGAAAAATAATTGTGAATTTGAAAATTTTTGTTTAATGGTACAGGAAATTGCACATTTGAATCTAACTTAATCTTTAATAATTCATTTTTAAGATTTTGAACTGTAATAACTAACGGGTGCAAAATGTTCTGCTTGGCAAATAAAATTGAACTAATTATCACATCACATTCTTCATTTAATTCTTGTGCTAGCTCTGATAATAAGTATAAGTGAGATAGTGCTGCTTGAGCAGAAGTACCAAGTGAACGAAATTTATTAAATTTTTCAATATTTTTATGAAGTTTTAATTCGTTAGCTTTAAAAGATTAGATTGAATGATTGTAATAAACTAGGACAGAGGAAACGACATGAATTTGTTGTTGCATAAGGTTAATTGTATCCACGTGTTCGGTTTGCAAAGATTTAATTGCCTTTTAATAAAATTTTGCATCGTTAGCATCCGGCGTACCAAAAAGCCACTTCATTGCAGTGGAAACACCATCAACAATACCACGACGTTTTCGAGTTGTTTAAACAGTATGATCAGTAAAATGCATAATATGTAGTATAAAATTTACCATGGATTAAACTTATTTGTGCTTTGAGAAGTTGTAAAGATTTATTACATATTAATTGTTGACCATTGTGGTACTGGAATTTTTGACAGAATTCTAAACTTTTGTAATAATTTTTTTTTCTTAACTGAAATTTTTGATTATAAAACGTTAAATTGGTATAGGATAAGAACATTGAGTTAATAATAAGACTAGAGTGAGGGTAGGCAAAGAAGTATGGTGACAACATATTGGTAGGAAAAACATTAAAAGTGGTGTATTTACCGTGTTAAAGGTGGTATTTGCATTTAAACAAGTGTTAAAATTGCTCAAATTTACATATTTCTAAACAATTTTGTTTATAAGAAGCGTTTTAAACAATTTTAGTTAATATGATTTCAGATAAATTACATATTAATTTGTAAAGTATGAGTGTTGTATGCATGCACAATATAGGCCTGGCGCTCATATGTTTACTGAATTAAAATAAAAATTTATTTTCTTGCCTTATTATTCCTGTATTTTCAAAAATTCAACGTTCTTGCCTACCAGCAAGTGATTCTCTCTATCACACACATTTAATCTGTGTATTATATTATCTCTCTCTCTCTCTTATACTATGTTGTCACTGCAGCTCGTTTCGACAACGTATACGCGAGGCTCGATCCAGTATTATTATTAGATCCATGGATAAGAGTGATAAGAAGCTGGTGTAAAGTTTAACATTTCCCAAGTTTTGTAAAAATATTTCGGCATTAGACTTTAATGGAGTTAAAGTGTAGGGCAAATGAGAGGAAAGTAACATTGCCAAAATTGTTGTAAAGAGCAGGAGAGAGGTATAGTCGTCCACAAACTCTAGTAGAATGACTTCATAATCCCCAAACAATAATACTTACCCTAAAAATACAACTCTTTATCAGTAGGCGGTCAAAATAGTTAAGAAAACTTTGATAAACCCGTCTTTCGGCAAAACTACCTGCTGTCATAAATTATTTCTTAACTACTGTGACCGCCTACTGATAAAGAGTTGTATTGTTGGGGTAAGTGTTATTGCTTTCATATTATAAAGTTATTCTACTAGAGTTTGTGGACGACTATACTGGTGAGGTTAATTTTCTCTGTGTTATTAGTAGTGAGCGGAAACAAATATTTTCTCGGAGCAGAGCGGCACACCACTTTGTAATGAGTTATCGTGGTAAAACGCCGTCTAAACAGTGAACGCTTAAGGCGATGACAACACGATACTAAACTTGCTCTCTGTGATTGACTAACCACTCGGTGTCCGTGTGCTACATGTGTCCGCTAGAACGTTTTCAATGGCTCGTCGTGCTCCCCACCAAAGAAAATATTTGATTCCGCTCATTAGTTATTACTATTAGTTACCTGCAATGAAAGGTTTAAGTAAAATTTTATAATAAGTGACCTGCATTTGTTCATTTGTAAAGTTACAGTTTGACTATCGTTTACTTTAACTACTTTATACAGTCCTTTAATATTTGGTGACAATTTTTTATTTAAGTCGGGTTTGTTGGATTTATCATCGAGTAAAACTAGATCATTTATCTTATATTTGTGATAGTTGGAGGTTTTTCAATTTTGAGAGTTTTGTAAGCCGTATTATCATCATTTACTTTTAAAATTGCTTTTGCAAGGTAAACGCCTTCATGAACCGAAATTTCGGGTGTAATGCCTTCTGAAATATTTTTGTTTAAAATATTACCTTTAATAAATGTTTAGATTGTGGTGCCAAATGATAACATGATTTATCTTGTGGATTTGTATTAAGATGAATTGGTAATGTGAACGGTAATAGTTTGAGTTTTAATTTTAGAGTGTTAAAATCAATATGAGCTTCTTGTTCTTGCAGAAAATCATTTCTCAAAAGTCCATCAAATGTTATGTTAGTATTATTGGCGACAACATAAAATTTTATATTAATAGAGTGACCATGAAATGTGGTATTAAAAATTATACTGCCCACGGTATTAACCGGCGAATTTGCACTAAGACCATTTAAAGTGATAATATCGTTTGTATTGCATATCAAATCTGTTCCATTTAACATTTCTTGTTTTATCAGTGAAACATTAGCACCAGTATCCAACAAAAATTTTTAGTATCATTTTTAACAAGGTAGGGAACGTGAATGTACATTGTATTACTTTTTAGAGAAAAATTTATTTCAACTTGTTTGATTTTATTTGAGGAGGTATTTTGGAAATTTTTCGGAGAGACTTTATCTTGAGGATGTTTGTGTTTACTGTTAAAATGAACTTGATGTTCGGAATCGGTGATTTACCATTATTTGAATTATTATCTAAAGAAGTGACAGTAAACTGAGATTGGGGCGTATTTAAATATACATTTTTAGGATTATCTGAGTTGCGATTATTTTGAAAATACTGTTTACTAAGAGTATCTTTGGAATTATCACTTGTTTTATTTGCTTGAAAGAAAGTATTATTTATTTGACGTTTTCTACATTCGTTTATTACATGGCCAATTTCTTTGCAATAATTACAAATTTTAACGCTTTAATTATTACTATGTTGATAGTAATTATTCGAGAAATTACGTTTATTACGATCTGAAAAATTAATTGGATGAGATTGGTTTGAGAAAGATTTGATATTTTTTAATCTGCAGTTTTTACTTATGTGACCAAATTTGTTGCAATAATTACAATGTTTTTGAGTTGAAGTATGATTGTGACGCGCTTGAAGATATGTTTCTTCTTGAAGTGCTTCCGTTAATGCTGAAGCTAACGTATTTGGTTTTGAGCGCCGAAGAGCTGTTGAAATTTCATCATTTGTATGTAAAATAAATCTTTGCAAAGCGATTTCGTGTACAGTCGCGAGTCGGCCAGCTAAATATTGTTTTTCTTGATGTTTTAAAGAAACTGCATTAAAGTACTCTTGTTTTAATTAATTTGTTTTAATTTGTTCTAAACGCGTATAATAAGAATTTATCGATTTGAATTTATTTTGACGTAAATTATTTAATTCTTCCATTAATTGACTAATGCCGCGATTATCTGAAAATGCTTGTGTTAAAACTTCTTTTAAAGCTTGCCATGAATTAAATCTTTTCTGACCAATCTGAGCACGAGCTCTTCCTTTTAGTTTCGATACGATATACACTAAAATTAATTTTTTCTGTGCACCTTCACATAGACTTTTCACAATTTTGTAAGAACTCGTAAAATTCACTTCGATTACCAGAGAATGAATCAGGTATGAGTGATCTAATGTAGGAAAAATTATAGGTTGGATTTTCAGTATCAGGTATTTTGTTGGATATACTCAAAAGCACACATAAAGAACAATTAGAAAAATATTTCCACTTAGGTTAATGGTAAAGATTGACCATAGCCGTTAAGACAATCGGCTTTACTTGTTCTTTGGACCTGAATTGAATGAATGGATTTCCTCCGTATTTTTCCAGTACTTCTGAACCGATGGAGCCTTTTCGAATTTCTTTTTCAGGATCCCACTTCTGACACCAGTTGTAAATAAACTCCTCTATTTCTTTGAGTATTTATTTGAGTCTCATATACAATGATATAATGAATAATAATGGGATGGACTCGATGCTTATATGGGCTCGGTTTACAAAATTATCAATATAAGAGAAATATGAACTTGGACCGAGAAATATGAAGGACGATGATGAGTGAATGATATGCACGTGATGATTAAATGATTTAGGGGGTGGTATGAGGGTACATAACATATCTTTAACGGTAGGAAATACAAACTTATCATTTGTTGTATTTGTGGGTCCCAAAAAGTCAGTATCATATATTTGTCGCTTTTTTAATTTGTTTGAATTTCTAAAGACTTTTTCAACAAATTTTAAGTTTTTACGTTTTTCCACAGAAAAGCTTGCAAGTTTAAAATCTCCTTCATTCAAATTTGCATATATAATATCCCGAGTGCATGTCGAATTGTCGATAATTTCCTCGAGTGCAAGTTGTGCACGAGAGCAAATTAAACAATGAGACATGCACAAGGGATATTCTGACGATTATTTCCCGAACAAAACTGAAGCCTTAAATCTCTTGAATATCTTTGCTTTGCGAGAAATAAAGAAAAAATAGGAATTCTTAGATTTATATACAGCGGCATATAGTTTCCAACATATTTTCCATATTTTCAAAAGTACCACACTGAACATAAGGTTTTTTGTTTTTTGATAATTTGCACTAATGCAATAGTTTTGATAATTTGCACTAGTGCAGAATTATCGCATAATTCGATAATGACAGGCTTGATTTCAAAATTTTGAGTGATTTGATTGGCTTAACTGTTGTGAGGGAAATAGTCACTGTCAAACTGAGAAGTGTCAGGGTTGGCTGGAGTTTCATTACTATCAGACTCAATGTCTTTATTCGCGTCTTCTTCTTCAGATGATGATTCTTCTGCAGCTTCTTCCATAACATTATCGCAGTCTATTTCGCCCTAAGATTATTATTTATTTCGTCTTTATTTGGGCCACTTACGCTTCTTCCTGGTATAACATCAATTCTTTTTCTCCTAGTTCGGCATTTTGAAGTTTTTGGTAAACGTGTTTCTTTCAATAAGCTGACTAAGGAGTCAGTACAAAAATCTTTATTAGATTTTTCATCATCAGGAAGTTTTGCTAATACTCGTTCTGGATCAAAGGGATAAATTCTAGAAGCTTCAACCCTGAGACCATTTCCGCGAACATCTAGTTTATCTAAAGTCTGTTTCAATAGACTTGGAAAATGTTCTTTTGGAATTACTCCATTGTTTTTTCGTTTCCACTTCTGCAATACTTTTCGCCATTCGCTTTTCAGTGGTTTAAGATACGCAACATTTAAGGGTTGCAACATGTGGGTGCTATTTGGAGGCAGTAGAACAAAATCAATGTTATTATTTTGACACAAATTGATAACATGCATTGAAGACAGATGCGATGCGACGCTATCACAAATGAGGACTTTTCTGCCAGGTTTTCGTCGTAATGCCAGCATGAGGATAGACACAAACCAATCTTCAAAAACGCAATGCTCAAACTAACCGCTTTTTTCGTGCAGCTATAGCGCCAAGCTTTTCTACCATTATTTGTCCAAGACTGCCATAAATGTTCAGATTTATAGCAGTCATAGGGTGGTAAAACCTTCTCGTCAACACAGCCCACCATCATTGCCGATCTGGAACTTTTAGAACTGTCCATGACTCTATCTGCCCGTTTAGAATTTCTTTGGACAAGTACTTCTTGTCTGCCTGGGTCATCTGTAAAGTTGATTTCGTCAAAGTTATAAATATTTTCAGGTGGATTATCTTTAATTGTTTTTTCGAACTCTTGAAAATATTCTGTTACAACTTTTTTGAATACTTCAGCTCTTGAACGTTTAATGTTTTGGCACAACTTGATGGATAGCTGACTTAGATGTTGTTTATAAAATGATTTGACCCAATCTCGACTTGGAAGGTTGTCCTTCTATTTGTTAACTCTTCTTCCTGTCCGATCAAAATATCCTTTCACCAATTTGCGTACGTCCATTTTTGTAAGAGGAAACCCTCATTTTGCACACTGAATTATTCCTTGTGCTGTTTTTTGTACTTTCTGTCCATGGCCAATCTCGCCCCCACAAATGCAATGATTCACAATTACATTTATATTGTCAAAAATACAATTTTTATACATGAAGTATAAACATAACCTCAAAGACTAAACTTGGCTGCATATGACGTTCATGAAGATTCTTCCTTCGATCTTCCGACAAACTTCAAATTAAGATGTCGATAGCTAGTAATTTTTTTTACATTTTGTACTTACCTTAACGAAACAATTGCACGTGCACGGACTCTCAACAGGTTCGAAGTAAATCTTTTCTTTCAAGAATCCCCAGAAGATAAAATCTAAGGGATTCAGATCTGGAGATCTAGGAGGCCATAGTACGGGCTCACCTCTTCCAATCCAACTGTCGGGGAATTTTTGATTCAGTAAATGTATCACTTGTCTACCATAATGTGCAGGAGCACCATCATGTTGGAACCAACAATTTAATCTAGTTGCTGATGGAACTTGATCTAGCAGTGGCAGTGGTAAATTGTCATTAAAAAAATGAAAATACGACGCCGAATTAAGTCGGTTTGGTAAAATGCTTGGATCGATTACATTATTATTCAATAATCCAGTCCAAATGTTTACTGATCATCGTCTTTGGTAACATCTTTAACGTATTAAATGAGGGTTTTCATCTCTCCATTCATGCAAATTATGAGTATTTATGTTCCCTGACTGAGTAAATGTACACTCATCAGAAAACATAATATTTTCTATAAAATGTGGATCATTGTTTATGTTATCCAATAACCATCTCCAAAAATTCATCCGAAGTTCCATATCTCCTTCATGTAAAACTTGAACTTTTTGAGGCCTACATGGATATAAGCCATTCCTTCTTAATAATCTATGAATGGTATCGTTTTGAAAATGAGTTTGTCTCGATGTAACTCGAAGACTTGTACTTGGTTCAGCTTCAACGAAATCAAGAATTTGCTCTTCTTGAACGACGTTGAGCCAAATACCTTATAATATAAATATACGGCCAACGTCCTGTCTCCGTAATGTAACTGAAGTGAGGCAAACATCCCATGAGTGCGAGAGAGAAAAGAAGATGATTTTCTGTTGCATTGATGTTCAGTTGTACAAATGCGCATGCTCAACTAAAAAAGAGAAGGAGATATGGCATCGTTTCAAGTTACGTCTTATGTCTCTCTCTATATAAAATAAATGGAGAGACACATATATCTCTGTACTTTTCACAGCTCGAAAGAGCCAAACAAATGCTTGCTTAGACTGAAAAGGACATATATCTCTGTATTTTTCTAAATGTTTGCCACAAACGCAGACCCCTTGAAACCCGTATATATTATTTATAAGGTATTTGCGTTGAGCGTAGGATGGCGTTTCCCCTTATTTAATCTGGGATTTAAATTACCTCTTTCCAGTAATCTTTGTTGAACCCGTCGTATAGTTTTTGCATCAGGGTGCCGTCGATCTGGGAATTTTACTGCATATGCTCTAGCTGCAGCACTGGCATTATTTTTATATATTCTCCTACCGGTTCCAATCGAGCACAACGCTCCGAGATACACTGTACTAATGAGGGGCAAAAACCCCGAAACCGGTATACAGTTTCTCGACGTTGTTGTTCGATTGGAACACCTTTGCTAGTTCTGGTTACACTGCCTTTCAGTGTGTTGCTGGTTGGGCGATTAGGTAATGTAATTTAATGTCGGTCGGGGCATTAGTCCGCGAAGTAGTTGTTTTTGCCTAATCGTGGAGGTTGGTTTTGTTGGTGGCCGAGTGAGAGCCGAAGAGATAACTTTGTTATTCGCCAACGTTATTATACCAATTCTCGCACCTTCCAGTACTCTTCGTTAGATGGCACACTGTGTCTGTCTACACTACTACTAGCCGAACTTCGCTTTATATAAGCGAGTTCTCCCACCGGTTCCAATCGAGCACAACGCTCCGAGATACACTGTACTGATGAGGGGCAAAAACCACGAAACCGGTATACAGTTTCTCGACGTTGTTGTTCGATTGGAACACCTTTGCTAGTTCTGGTTGCACTGCCTTTCAGTGTGTTGCTAGTTGGGCGATTAGGTAATGTAATTCAATGTCGGTCGGGGCATTAGTCCGCGAAGTAGTTGTTTTTGCCTAATCGTGGAGGTTGGTTTTGTTGGTGGCCGAGTGAGAGCCGAAGAGATAACTTTGTTATTCGCCAACATTATTATACCAATTCTCGCACCTTCCAGTACTCTTCGTTAGATCGCACACTGTGCCTGTCTACACTAGTGTCCCTGTATATTAAAGAGAGAGTACCGCAATAGTCGCCATTTTGTCTCCAACAAAAAGCGGCAAATTTAAAATATCAAGTGAATAAAAAAATTGTTTTCTACAGTTGCCTAAGAAACGGGTGTTTACACATCAATTTCAGGGCGTAGAGCACGCGTTTTTTTCACCGTTAAAAAAAAACTTTGACGCAAGTTGAAAACAGATTCTCCATAAAAGTTCAATAATTCTCAAATTTTATTGAAAAAAATTATAACAGGCAATTACAACTTAATAACAATTATTAATATGACAACCCTTGCTTTCTTATTTCCTCATGTTCCTTTGTTTCACAAGCCATGTATAGTTTAGTCCTTTATTTACTGTGTCATCCTCATCAGACCATTTTTCTCCCCTATGAGTTCCGTATTTCAAAAATTTTAACTGATCCTCATTAAATATGTGATTGTGTTTTTTCTCCATTTGCTTAATTTGACTTTCAAGGAAAGAAAACTTTTGCAAGGCATTTTTAAATTTGTTTTTAAATTGTTGAAACTGTAGATTTTGTACAAAAGCATTTTCATTTTCAGCAGAAGATTTCCTAACATCATGTAAAATCATAAATAGTACAATATTTTTCAAACTACTTTATATATTGCTAGAATTACATGCAAATCCGGCAAGTTTTAAGGATGAGTCTGCTTCATGTGTAGAATTCGTGGAGGGATGAATAAGAGCAGTTGGCATGCTCTATACCGACAATGTTAGGTTCATGGTCAAGATACAGACATCTTTTACGATATTATTCTATTGTAGAGACCACCGTTTGCATATTTGTAATGGGGGAAAAAGCTATCCCGAGTACAGTAAAAACTATCGTAAAAGGTGTTTGGTCATCGACCAAGATTTCAAGCTTATGCCCACTCCTGTTATTCCTCCCTCTACGGTAGAATTACAGTTGTCTGAAAAAGACAAATTTAACACCACCAACACACCAAGTAAATATTTTTTCTACCTACCAATTGCTTTTCTTTTAGGAGGAGGACTTTGATGTTCAAAAGAACACCAATACTTGGCACAGCATTCCATTTTAAAAGTTTTCTCTTGTCTGCTCTACCTGATACAAATTGGTTTTTCGGTTATAGTTTACTTTAGCTGACCACACTAAAAATGCATGAAAAAAATCGGGGTTTTCGCTAAACTTACGTAAATTGATCTCTAGAACACGAATCCGGTGGCGGAGGTGTGATTTTTTAAATATTTTTTACAAAAAGTCCTTTTTTTGGTGAAAAAATTGTTCGGATTTTACAACGAAAAAAAAATAGCAAATTGAAAGTGATGTACATATCTCGTTATTTTTTTACGTTTTCATCCTCTTTCACAATTTTTCAAATAACTAAATCAATCTTAATTACTTTTTTTGCATTTTTTTTAAAACACTAGTAAATGTCAACTGTCAATTATAATTTACAAACACACAATCGACAAAATATTCAAAACAAATATATTTTGACAGTTCCCGTAAACTTCAAAACTACAGCGGCCCAGCTACCATAGATGCTTTAGAAACACCGTTACGCACAACTTTTATTTGACAAAATAAATTGACCTTATAAATAAATAAAAGCGAATGTTATGTCTAAACCTGAATATAAACTGAATAAAATAAAATTTAATAAAAAGGCGGTCAGCAGTAATAGCTCGAGGATTGACTGGCAGGTATAGAGGGCGAAGCCCTCTACTACCGAAATAAGGACCTTATAAAAAAGGCGGTCAATAGCGTCAGCCCGAGGATTGGCTTACTTCGAGGATGTTTTTGATAGGTATAGAGGGCGAAGCCCTCTACTACTGAAAAAAGAATCTTATAAAAAAGGCGATCAATAGCGTCAGCCCGAGGAATGGCTTACTTCGAGGATGTTTTTGATAGGTACAGAGGGCGAAGCCCTCTACTACCGAAAAAAGAATCTTATAAAAAAGGCGGTCAATAGCGTCAGCCCGAGGATTGGCTTACTTCGAGGATGTTTTTGATAGGTATAGAGGGCGAAGCCCTCTACTACCGAAAATAGGAACTTATAAAAAATGCAGTCAATAGCGTCAGCCCGAGGATTGGCTTACTTCGAGGATGTTTTTGATAGGTATAGAGGGCGAAGCCCTCTACTACCGAAAAAAGAAACTTATAAAAAAAGGCGGTCAATAGCATCAGCCCGAGGATTGGCTTACTTCGAGGATGTTTTTGATAGGTTTAGAGGGCGAAGCCCTCTACTACCGAAAAATGGAACTTATAAAAGAGGCAGTCAATAGCGTCAGCCCGAGGATTGGCTTACTTTTAGGATGTTTTGATAGGTTTAGAGGGCGAAGCCCTCTACTACCGAAAAAAAGAACTTATAAATAAGGCGGTCAATAGCGTCAGTCTGAGGATTGGCTTACTTTAAGATGTTTTTGATAGGTTTAGAGGGCGAAGCCCTCTACTACCAAAAAAAAAAACTTATAAAAAGGCGGTCAATAGCGTCAGTCCAAAGATATAACACTTCGAGGATGTTTTTGATAGGTTTAGAGGACGAAGCTCTCTACCACGCGAAAAAGGTACATGTAAAAAAAGCGGTCAATAGCGTCACCCCAAGGATTGGCTTATTTAGAGGATGTTTATAATAGGTCTAGAAGCTACCGCGCGAAAAAGATACTTATAAAAAAAGCGGTCAGCAGCGTTAGCACGAGGATTGACTTAAAATCGGCGATGTTTTTAGAGCAGGTATAGAGAGCGAAGGTTGTTCATTACCCGGTATTTTTATCAACGTTATTGCATTCCGACCCATCTAGCTGGGCGGCTGTAGTTTTGAAGTTTACAGGAACTGTCAAAGTTTTTCACTAAAAAATGGATTTTTTTTTAAAAATATTATAAAAACTAAACCTCCGCCACCGGATTCGTGTTCTAGGGATTATTCTACGTAAGTTTATTGAAAACCCCGATTTTTTTCATGCATTTTCAGTGTGGTCAGCTAAAGTAAACTGTTACCGGTTTTTCTCGAAATGTGTCTAATAACAGTAAAGTGCAAAAGTGAGGTTAGGACACGTGGACAATTTTCTCAAACAAGATTTTTACATATTGAATTCTGGCCAATACTTACTTCACATATGCTTGCCCTCAATGGTAATTCATCTCGGCTCCCAAATTTTGTCCATGCTTTAGTTTTTTCTACGTTGTTTTTGCCGAAAAAGTCGAAATCCTTGTACCGAACGATTTTTGCAATTAGGGACACAACAACCAGACATTTTGCTTTTTTTGCTTTCAAAGAACAGTGTAAAATTGCATAAATCGACACAGCAATCTCAGTAATTATTAATAAGTGACACTAATAACACGTCAACACATCAACATCAACACGTGTATCACATCACTCCACTCTCCAATCCGCCATTTTGTCTCCAAGTAGTGGCATAACCAATTGCGGTACTCTCTCTTTTAATACAGGGACACTAGTCTACACGACTACTTGTTTTAAATAATCTAATTTTTTACTATTAATGATCATTCTCAAATCATAAATAAGCCTTGGCTGATGGAATAAAGCAGAAGGTGAGAGTTTTTTCATTAGTATGTTCCATAAATCCTTAATACTAAAATAGTGAACTTACAATTGCCGTAAACAAAAAAATGTTTTGTTTAGGTATAAGTATGTGGCAATGGTAGATTTTACATAAAATTGAATGTTATAGCAGCAACCCTATCTCGTTCTTTGCATAGATTATGTACTGATGATTTTTTTTTTGTAATTTTTTTTGGAACGTCTTTTGTAAATCATTAACTCAGGGACTAATAAATGTTTTGCAGTTTCTGGTAAGTGTGATTGTCTTATTTTTGTTGTTAGTTCTTCGCAAATTATAAAATTATTGAAAAAATACATATTTTTTCACCTTTTAATACAATAAAATATCAATGTAAAAGAAAACAGATTTTTAATTTTCCAGATTTTCTGATTGAAATTATTTTATAATTGTAATTTTAAACGACAAATTTTATGTCGATTTAATATATTTAAATAATTAAATACGTGAATACTTAAGTTTATTCAATCAAAAATTGACAAAAAGAAGTGTACCCTTTAGTATTCCTTTTTTTACATTTTTTTGTCGGACTGATTATTTAACTCAATATATTTGTCGGACAAGTCGATATTTGCATTTAAAATACTATTATCTATCATTGTTATTTTTGTCCTATATGTATGTACGGAGAGACATAATGACGTCATATCGACATCTTTGGCGTGGTGGACACTCCAAACGCTGCATGATTTTTGTCGGGCAAGTTGACCATTATTTTTAAGTTAGTTTTATTAAAAAAATTTCAAAAAATAAAAAAACCTTGTATATACGAAGAGTCATAGTGACATCATATCGACAATTTTGAGAATCGAGCATTTGAAAACGCAGCAGCGCCGAAAGTTTCCCATTAGAAGTTTGTCGGACTCGTTGCAAGAAAGGCACTCACAATGTATCAAAAAAAAAATAAGAATCTTGTATTGGGGACTATACTCCTGAACATAGTTTAAAAAGTTTTACGTCATACTTATGTCGTTTGGATTTGATGTATTTTGTAATAGACAGTCGCCCACGGAACGGTAACAAAGTTTTATCAACGCAAACATATTTGATATGAATGAGTAAAATTGAGACTTGAAGTCGTTGCCCAACAAAAAGGGGAATAAATGAAAAAACTTGTAGTTTGGACTAGTTTCGGCTTCTTTTATTATGCCATCATCAGCAAACTCAAAAGTATGTAAAAATTATAACTAGATTTTTCCGAACATGTAAGAATAAAGCATTTACATGTTAGAAATGAAGAATATTTATGAATTTGTACAAATAAAATTAAAATTAAAAGAGCACATGTGCTCATGTTTTTAGCTTTCTTTTCAATTTTGCAAAAGAACAAAAAAATCTTATGTTATTATAAAAAAATCTATATATTAAAGCAAAGATACTCAAGAGATTTAAGGCTTTTTTGTTTGGGAAATAGTCGTCCGAATATCCCTTGTGCATGTCTCATTGTTTAATTTATCGACATTTCGACGTGCACTTGGGATATTATATATGATAATGCAGTAGCGGAATTGCATGCTCACATATTGGCACAGATTGATTTTTAGAACGTGTATTCGGTAGAGGACTTTAAAATTCTGTGTGTTACCTTGATCTAAAGGTTGTGATAAACTTGTGGTATTCGCCGACAAAAAACAGTTTTAAATTCAACAGATGTAAATGGAGATGGCTTGCGGCATTATCTAAGAACAGTAGGATATATATTTTTTTTGAATTCTCATTTTATTATTCAGAGTTTTGAGCCATTCATCCATTAAAGCAGAAGTCATCAATGCTTTCTTGTTAGTACGCCACGTAACTGGAAGTTCACGAATGTCCACATTCTTGAAACAGCGCGGCTTTAAAGTTCTTCCTATTGCAAATGGCTTCTGCATTTTTCCGTCAGCGAATCCGCTCAAGAGAACAGTGAGCCGTTCTTTAGGCTGCTTACCACTGACACATTTATCCTTTTTTAAAGCCAGAGTTTTGCTTGGTAGTGCTCGAAAAAACAGTCCTATCTTATTGCAGTTAGCGATATCCTTAGGTTCACAACTTTTAATTATTTCTGGCAATTTTTGTCTCCAGTTTTTGACAACTGTTAAGTCTATGTCCTTCGCTTCTCTGCATATTTGTTTAAAGGAAATTTTATGGTGTATTCGAAAACTCTCCAACCAACCGTTAGAAACTTTGAATGAGTTATTATTTAGACGTTCTGCAATCATTTTGCCTTTTTCTTACAAAATGGGTTCAGAAATAGGGACATTTCTTGCTCTCGTGTTAAAAAACTATTGGTATAGCATTTTCTTGTCATTTTCGTTACCAGTTTTTCTTAATTTACGTTTAGATTCTTCCCGTCGCTGACCGTTTATCCAGTATTTTTTATTTTTTTGTTTATCGTTTAGAATCTTGTATACTTGAGTTTTTCCACATTTATATTTTTTACAGTTCTTTTAGTCTGAAATGTAGTTGTTCTTCGACATTTATTAAATCAGTTTTTAAATTCAGTGTAACAGTGTTTAGTCTTTTTGCACACATTTTGTCCGACTTTGTTGACAAAACTGCAGGTGCAACGCGAAAACTTTTATGTTCACTGTAGAGAATAACAGAGCCAGTCCAACCATACATCATTGGTTAAAACACGTGATTGTTTCGTGGAAAACTTATGTACGCTTCCGTCTTATATGGGTTTATTTTCACTGCTACGGACCAAAAGTTGCATTTTATTTCCGCATTGGACAGTTTTCGGCTTACACAGATCTTTTTACATTATACATTTGTAGTGGACTATAAAAAAATTCCGCAATGGGCAGGTTTCCGCCTTATAAAGAGTCCGCTTTAGACAGGTTCGGTTTGACTGTACTTGCTCGTGTTAGGTGCTGGTTTTACGAACTTTGTTTTTAAAAAATAATTTGATAAAGATTTATTTGGTTTATTAACTTATAACATACACTTGAACAAACACTAGTAATAGGAGATGATTTGAAAACAGATTACAACGAACTTAACTTACTTCACTAAATCTTATAATATATAAACTCGGTGTTACCACCTTTTTTACTTAGATTACGGTTTAGACCAATTCAACATTAAGGGGAGTTTTACAGAGAGCCAATCATCACACTTTGACTATCCTACGTGAAGCTTATTATGATTGAATTAATTTGGAAATATTTGTATACAAGGAAATGAAAAATATTAATTTTATTGGATTCGTATAGTGTGAGTTTTTTAGGAGACGTGTTATTACACTGGAAGTACGTGGTCTAAGCAGCTTCCGTAATAATAGTCTTTACCGATTTTTGGAAGTCTCCCGAATGCATAATTAATCACTGCACCAACACTGTACGTACACTGGTCATCTAACAGCTCTCCCCTTGAAAAGATTTTTGTACACTATATTGTCGAAAATCTGCAATAATTTACAGGAATGTTCTTCTTAACCTTTTCGCTGCGGCGCTATTTCCGACCGAGTGGTCCCCTGTGTGCTGCGTTAAAAGGCGTCAGACGCAGCGAATCAATAAAAAATCAAATAAACTTATATATTGTTGGACTTTTTGTTCAGCAAGTTCTGTATTTAGAAAAATTACAACAAAAAAGGTTTTATGGATACATATTTTTTTAAAAATTCAGAAAAACAAAACAATTTCAATAAACTACTACTAAATATTCAACACAAAATGTAATTTCACATTGATAATTCAAATTTGTAAGAAGTAAAATAAAGCTTAAAATTGGGCATCCAGTTGGAGTTATCGTATCCACTTCAAATTTCGATGGGTATGGTAAATTTCAAAGCACGGAACTACGCATAGTCCGACATTGCACTCTTTACACATATAAACTGTTTCACGACGTCTTCCGTTTTGTGTGCATACATAACAATGGCGACGATTTTGTGCAGCCTTAGATCTATCTGAAATTGCCTTCTTTGGGAAATGTCTGGCCATTAGTCGATAAGGTGCTGGTGTTGCTGATCGTCTTGCCGTGTTGACCGGTTTTCTCTCAGCATCCTCTTCAAGCATTTGCTGGATAAGTTCGATTTGAAACTTCGCCAATGGCACCTTTTTCTTTGTGACGTCTTGAAAAAGAATGTGAGCGTTGAGAAAAACCATGTCCAAAAGATGAAAAAAAAATTTCTTGTACCATTTTGTGGAGCGTCTAACACATTCCACTGAGCTCAGAAGCATGTCTGTTTTGTCAACTGCTCCCATATTTTTATTATAGTCGGTAATGCAGGTTGGCTTTATCACATGTGTCCTTGTTTTTTGATCAAATTTTCCCGTTTCAGTGACACCATGATCATGACAGGTACTGATCATAAAAACTTCTTGCTTGTCGCACCATTTCACTACAATCAGAACTCCTTTTGCTGTACTGAATAAAAATTCTCCTCGTTGTAACTTTTCGACAAGCTGCGGCATTTGTTTTCTGTTTTTACGCACAGTACCACAGGCATTTGTGCACTTATCGTATAACCACAAAAATAAATCAGGGCTGCTATACCAATTGTCAATAAAAAGAGTATGCCCTTTTTCAAGATGAGGCTCCATGAGTGTGATTACGACGTTCGCAGATTTGCCAAGCTCTGTGGTTTGTAATTCAGTGCTTGCTCCGGTGTAAATCACGAAGTCAAGAATGTATCCAGTGTCACAATCACACAAAACAAGGAATTTTACTCCGAAACGATGTCTTTTAGAAGATATATATTGTTTAAAAAAAAGGCTACCTTTATATAACATTAGACTTTCATCAATGCATAAGTTTCTGTATGATGTGAATGATGCTCCAAATCTATTTCGTACATGGTCAATGATACGACGAAGTTTTTGCAATCTGTCTGTATTTTTAGGAATATTATTGTAATAATAACAAAAAATGATTTCTGGGCATTGTGTTTCCAAGTGCTGGCGTAAAGAGTAATGAATTGGTGCTCCAGTATTCACTAATTTCTATTTTTTTCTTTCGAGCCATCAGAAAATTGAGGGCAAAAAAGCATTGTATTTCCTCTTCATTTGTCGCAGTCCAGGATCTCAACCGAGAATGCAAGGGTAGCTTTTCCCCAATTCGCTGAGCAATCACATATTCGTAGAATTTATTGGTCTCTTGAACGATAAATGCTATTATTTCTTCGTCCATAAAGACTTGGAAACAATCAGAAGCAGAAGAATTGTCGAAGTATCGGGAATATTGCATCCTGATTTAACTTGAATCAAATGGGAATATATTTGGCTCCAATTTTTCTTGTTGCCACACCAGAGTCTCGTGTTTATCGTAAAACAATATTTCCTGTTGTTCTTGGGAAGGTGATGCAATCTCGTCATCTTCTGACGCATTTTGCAAATTTTCCTCAAAAATACGCTGCAGTTCTTCCACTTCCTCGCCGGACTCATCTTCAAATTCACACTCAGAATCGCTTCTTGTCAAAATTTCTTCCAGTTCATTTTGTGTGTAAAAAGGATCTCTTTTAGGGTGTGGAATTGAGTTCATGACGTATGTTTTTTGCTGTCTCGTACTGACCTGTTGACTCTTGTCTGCGTCTAGCGTCTATGATGAATATGATCAAACCATGGGCCGCGGGGCGGTGTTAGCGCATGAATCACCCTTTACACGTGTTCATAGCATTGTTTCACCCAAGTTTGAATTAAAGCGACGGCCGCAGTGGAACGTAGAAACCCAAACGCAAAAATGCACAGCTCAAGAATTTTTTTTTAGACGCATAAATGCGTCAGACGCAGTGAAAGGGTTAATGGAGGTCTCGGTTCAAGTCTTGTTTGTTCTTCATCGACATCAGTTAATTCGATGATTGAGGGTGGTCCTAATCTTTTTACCCAGCACTGGTTGAAGATGGTTACACAACAATTCTTCTTTCGATGATCATCTCCTGGGTAATTGAATTTGAATAGTCGGAAAAGTCGATATTTAATGCAGCATTTTTATGTGATGTAACAAATTAAGGCGGTCCCAAATGCAAAACCAATATAGGTGAAGATGGACCAATGTCTTTGTACGAAGTTTTCATTTAACATCTTGTTGAGAGTTTGTTCATAATTTTGAAGTTTGTGTGCTGCGATGTTGATGTCGTCTAGGGGGATGTTGCCTATGTTAATCGGTTCCAGTTCTGGGATATCTTCATGATCTGGAAGTTTTTCGCAACAGTCTACTGAAATATCGGGTAGATGTATTTCGCTTGTCTTGTTTGACGTTTCTTTTGCATCTGCATGGAGGTTGACATTTCTAATATAAGCGGAGCATTTCGGCGTGATACGGATTATAGAGTTGGCGGAAATTGCTTACATTTTTGTAAGCTTGTTGCAGCTACTTGTTATCGTAGTTGTTTCTGCTATAACAACAAGCCAATTGTTGTTACCAAGTGGTTGGATGACACATTCTTTAACCTTCCGTGGGTAAGGTGCAGAATTTCTTTTTTAGGGTAAGGTCGGTGCACCAGACCGGAGTTTTCAAAAATATGTAAAAAATTTGTGAAGTTAATAATCATTAAAACTTTGAAATCTATATAATTTCTGTATGAATGGTGAGCTCTGACAACAAAATTTACGCTAATAAATATATTTTTTGTGCAAAATAGTGTTTAAAATAAAGTTAATTTTTTTGGTAGCATTATTTTGTTAATTATTGTATCAAACAGCTGCAAATTAAAATTGACTTCTTATATACCAAATAGTAAGAAAATACTCTAGTAAACAATCAAAAAATAATAATATAATTTTTTTGATATTAGGAAAGCGAAGCTATTCATCCACATTTTGATCAGCGGTCGCACACTCCCTTTAGATGTTCAAGGCAGAGAAAACTGTTGCATGAGTGACACCGATACCGGGTTTTTCGGTTTTTCTTAGAGTTACAATAGATGCATCTTTCGTGAGTTTCAGTTACGTTTGGCTGTGTTTGTGAGTCATTTTTGTCCAAAATTTGATTAATCCTTAGGCGAATGGTTCGAGATAAACGTTTATTTTCTGAGCGTCGCCTAATATGCTGTTCTAGTAGCTCGTGACCCAAATTTTCCAAAAATTTTCTTCGAGCGAGTTTTGTATTATTGTTTATTTTATAAATTATATATGAGTTGACGCCTGCAATATTTAGCATCTCATAAAAAATTACCATCGGCCATCGAAACGTGCCACGAGCACAATTATAACTTTCACACATTTTGTCCAGTGTATCAACGGCTTCTTTTGTTTTATTATAGTCTATAATTATCTCTGGTTTTCCAGTTTCTGAATCTATATTATCGTTGAAATGCAATGAAGATAAAAGAAAAACATTTCTATTTTTTCGTGGTATATATGATACCATCGTGCATGCTTCTTGAAACGCAATTATTGAAGTTTTCTCCGCTCTTCGCATGCACAGTTCTGATGCGATCTGGGGCTTATTTTTTCGCAGTGTACCAATTACTGTTAGTTGGTACTCATTTCGCAAGTTTTTTACAGCTTGAACACTGGTAAAAAAATTGTCCATAGTGACATTTCTATGCGAGCCGCGTAGTGGCTCACACAGTCGGCAAACTAAAGATAATGTTGAATTATCAACAGCAAAAGGTCCTGTTGTCTGTTTACCAATGTACACCTCTAATTTTATTGTAAAAAAATATGGCATCTACAATTGCATATATTTTGATACCATATTTATTAGGTTTGCTTGGCATATAGATTCTAAAGCGACAGTTCCTACGAAATGCGGCCAAAATTTCGTCTATAGTTGTGTACGCTGAAGGATGAAAGTGCTTTGGTAAATTTTGTACGAACAGTTCAAATATCTCTCTACACGCTGCTAATTTGTCTTCGGTTTGTCTTTGGATTCTAGTCTGTTTATCATCAAAACGTAAATGAGCCATCAAAAATTTAAATCTTTTTTGCAACATTGTCAATCGGAATATTTCTATAGACATGCCATCTGTACGAAAAATATCTTCGGAGTTTTGTCTACTGCTTTTTTGTGCAGCGGATATATACAACAAACCAAAGAGTGCTTTTAGTTCGACGATATCTGTACCGTTGTAAGTTGTATATCGTTTTGTATCATACGATTTGCTTTGAATAAATAAATTAGTGTAATGTACAATTTTTTCCAACATAACATCAGTAAAAAATTTTTGCCATATTTCCAAACACTTTCGTGCTTGTCTTATTTCTCCTTTAGGCCCAGGCAAATATTGTCTGGGCCTAATGTTGATTGTTGATTGACCGTGTTCTAACATGATCTTGTTTGATGCTATGTTTATACCATTTTGTCCCGTCTTTTCCTTCAAATATTGGCACGCGGTAGGTCCGTTGCCGCTGTATTTCAGCTTCTTGTGCTACCTCATCCAGTTCGTTTTCAGAAAATTTTTGTTCACTGTCTGTAGTTTCTTCAAAAAATTCAACATTATCCTCAGTGAAACTATCATTATCATCTTCAATGTCTTGTTCATTTTCCGAATCTGTTGGCTCATCCATAAGACGCTGTAAGCGTTCTTGTTCTTTTTTCCAACTTGCCATTTAAAATTTATTGCGAAACTTCAATTGAATATACCAACTTGTTAATTTTTATTAAAACCTTGCAGAAATAAATAAGTTTCACAAAGGGTATCCTCGGTCTATGAGACCGTTTAAATTTTTATTTTAACAAGTAACACGCGCCATACAACCACTGCAACAATACTGACGGAGAATAGTGTTCTGCAGGAATTCATGAACGCTCAATACGCCCTGACGGATAATTTAAGAACTACTGTACAAAATACATTGACTCGGTCTCAGAGACCGTACCTTACCCACGGAAAGTTGGTAATTTGGCAAGTTTCTGGAAGTTCCTTAGCTCCAGTTGCTAATTGTGCTTCACAGATGCTTTTTGTTGATATGGTGTTTGCAGTCATTGAAGTACATACTCTTTCATCGATGCTAATCTTTTTGCAGCGATTTAGATTATTGGTAGTTATAAATTTTCTATTATCATTCGATAAAATAAGATATTTAGTAGAGGTTAGTATTGCAGAATGAAGTTTTGTTCGGTAATAGAAGGTGGGTAGTGAGTGTACATGAAATATTCGGTAAAGAGTGTGTTTAATTAACGGTACAAAAGCTGTGTGTCGTCAAAATGTCAAAATTTAAAAATTTTAGTTTAGCGTATATTATTATACTAAGTTTATCGTTCATAACTAGTCTTTTGTTTTGTCTATTATCTAAAATATTTGACTTCATGTTCATTTTATTAAAACTATTTAATAGAAATAAAAAAAAATTAAACTGGTTTTATTTTGATTATTTTTAAATGCAAAAATAAAAAATATGTGACGTCACATCAGGAGGGGTGGGTTAAAACTGTGACAAACAGGGGGGGGGAGGGGTTAAAAAATCGTAAAATTAGTGTGACGTAATTTATGGATGACCCCTATTTATCAGTGGTATTAAATTTATTTGAAGTATCTATGTCATAAGGACTTGCTGCTCTATGACCAAAGATTAATTCGTATGGGGTGAACCCAGTAGATCTATTTACGCTTCGATTGTAAGACATTACTATAAGAGGTATTATGTGCGTCCACTTATCATTCTTTGTATTAGTGATATAGCATCTTAATGTATCTTTTAAGGTACTGTGAAAACGTTCTAATGAACCATTAGATTGTGGATGATCTACTGCGCTAAATGTGTGATCTAATTTTAACAAGGCTTTTAGGTCTTTTAAGGTTTGGTTTACAAATTCGGTTCCTTGATCAGAATGAATTCGTTTTGTGATTCCAAAGTGTTGACAGAAATGGATTAGCTTTTGAGCTATTTCTTGGCTGCTTTTATTTTCTTATGGATAGGCTTGTGCAAATTTCGAAAATTCGTCTTGTATTGTTAGACAGTATTGAGAGCGGATTTCAATTAAATCAATATTAATTCTTTTAAATGGTTTATTAGGTGTTTCTGTAATTGTCATTGGTGTATCGAAATTTCTTGGGTTTTATTTCGCTGGCAAATTTCGCATAAGTTAATATAGGATTTCGTAATTCTACGATATGTCTCCGTTAATTCCTTTATGGCCAGAAATTGGGTCATCATGGTATCGTTTGAGAATTAATGGTCTATCTTGACATTAGGCGTTACAATAATATCTTTGCATAAAACAAATTTTACTGAAAACTGTTTGAAAATAAAAGATAATAATTTCTTTAATTCAACTGTATTAAAATCTCGTCGAGAGTCATTGTTACTTATGGAAATATAGAATTTTGATCTGAATATAGATGAGGAATTATTTGTAATAGTGCCTTATATACATTTGTTAGAGTTGAATTTTCGGTTGAAGTATATTTAGTAGTAATTATAAAATATTTTACATTAGAGTTGATTTTGTCTTTAATATATAATGTATTGATTTGCTTAGGTCCGGTCAAAAATTTTAATGGTTCGTCTATCATATTTATTATGTAACTTATATAAGGAGTGCTAGAATATAAGTCAGATGGTACAAATAAAATAATGTTTTGATGGGCCTGATGTAAGAGATGTTTGTTTGTCTCACTTATTTTATTGTAATCAATTTGAATGTTTTCGTAATTCTTTTTAAACTGTTCGAAAGTGGGACGAAGAACATTTACTTTAATTCTACATAATGCATCGCCATTTTTGTTAGTTTTTCCAGGTGTATAAATTATTTCATAGTCATATTCTTCCAATTTCAATCTCCATCTGGCTAATCTAGTTCCGGGATCTTTAATAGAAAATAACCACGTTAAAGGATGATGATCGGTTATTAATTTAAAACGTCTACCAAATAATTATGGTCTAAAATGTTTGACTGTCCATACTATAGCTAATCACGATACACTTAACTTCAGATAGGCTGTTGCGCATGGTGGGCGGTACCTACTTTGGCGGAAACTATGTCACTCACAGACGCATTTCAACCACAAAACACAAACCTCTTAGAAGCGCAGGCTCCTTATAAAATGATGGAAACAAAACGATTTAAGCGCCGCTTTAGTTCGTCCGGCAAATTACAAGATTTTTGCGGGACTTTTGAACAAAGTGGATAAAGGATTGTATGTTGTGTAATAATTTTTTTTTCTACAACAAGAAAGCAATTAACATTAATTTTTAAATTTAGTTGAACAAGTCTGTAAAATGTTTTAATTTGAAGATACTGAAAAATAAAAATTTTCTTAAAATATGTAGTGTTTCCCCTTTGCAGAAAAATTCTTGTAATTCGCTAAAAAATAAAACACCAGGTAATGCATAATTAAACTTTTAATAGAAACAATCACAATAAAAAACAACTAGTAACTACGTAATTGTTGGTAGACTAGCAAACTTAAAATAGTTATTAAAACGTAAAAAACAACAAACGAAAAAGGAATCATTCTATCAAAAAAAAAACTTCCAAAAATACAAAAACCTAAACGACTAGTAACTACGTATTTGTTGGTCGACTAATAAAACTAAAAATTAATTAAAAAAAAAAAAATAACAAACTAGAAAGAAACTGATTCTATCAAAAAAAAGATCCAAAAACATAAATGACTAGTAATCTCGTGCCCTATCTATCGCCACTTCTGCCACTTTTCATAATGTTTTTTCTGTATGAAATAGTGAAACCTTCTAGCTCAACATGTGTCATTAGGATTCGGTTGTAACACAGATACTTCTTACACGAAGAATAAGCAAACAAATGTTTCTGACTTATTTCACTTCAAAAAACGCAGTTGTCAGTGTGGCGATACGTGTGGCACGAGGTAAAGTACAAAATATCACATTTTACTATCTTGACTGTCGAAATTTCTTAAGCTTTTTTAAATGCTTTTCAGTCCCAATGTGTCTTTTCTTATTATCTTTAAAATACTTATACAGTACCAGTCTTGTACATTTTGTTATAAAGATTTTTCTACAATTATTATCACAATTTGATACATTGTATTTGTCAAATATTGGTTTACAGGTACTGTAATGAGATCGTCGTTGGAAAAAGATGATAAATAATAACAAAATTACATATTAAATATTTTCTTTAAATTTCAAACCAGTTTGGTTTAATTTGGCTCGCCTACGTTGTATTTAATCGTCTAAAGTAATCACTCTCATAGTGATAATTAATTTTAACCCTTTCTATAAGAACAGAAGGGATAAAGGGTAACTCAAATTCGAATTCAAAGTAGTGTCAAACGCGTGGGGGAAGAAATTAAAAGTCAAGTTTCCTCAAAACTAAATTTATTACATATCTTCAAAATGTTTATTACAACAATACAAGAATTATGAGGGTTAATCCAAATTTGCCATTTATTTAAATTTCCATTTATATTATTTAGTCAAATTTTTAACATCTGTAACCACAAACCTGTTTAAATTTGTGACAATAATTTTATAAATCTCTAGTCGCAGATTTAAGTAATAGATAAATTTATTATTAACATTATTATTTAGAATTTACTCTTCCTGTTTCAATGGTCCTAATTCTGTGTTGTAAATCTACCCTAAATTTCAATTTATATTTGCTCAGATTTATGATTTCAAGGCAAAGTTTAATAATACGTTTGATAAGCTACTCTTGTACCTGAGTTGGCGGGTTACATGCTCGCGGCTCTCTTTTTTATACGTGCATCGCAATTACTATTTCGCCCTATCGCCGACCACCGACCCTGGTAAAAGTCAGGTGCCTAAACACCTCTTGCAAAATCCGAGCAAAACCAGGATATACAAATCTTTGCAAAATAAACTGAATTACTGTAGGAATCATTACTCTCACAAATTTCGGTCACGAGCTTGGACAAAGACTTTTCAGAACTTCACCCTTTCACGATACCAGTTTATTACAGGTAACCAGGATGGTTATTTTTTCTCGTTTGTCTCGTAACAGCCTGCATATAAGTATATGCCGTTGGAACGGGTCTACTACGTTCTATCTAAGTTCGACTGTCGGAAGCTACGACCTGACACAGTGAATTAGATCCAGTAAAGTTGGAAGAAAGGGTTCCCGGGAACCACGACTTTCCTCTTGAAAATGGCCGACAAACAAGCCTATAATTTCAGGTGTAATCTCGCCTAACACGAAGCGAGAGAGAAACAACCCTACGCTACCCTAATTTCAAAATATGCAGCAAATTCAACCTCACGAGATTTTGTAACAACAAAACTTTGCACTGATTTGAAGTGACCATTTGACGTAATTGTTGAGAACCCTTTCTGTAATAGATTGATGATAGATATCTTAGATTTTAATTATTTGGGTTGATAGTCACATCCAGATCGAGCAAAATAAAGAAAGGATACAAGTTGAAATTCATTTCAAAAGTGACCGCAAGTTGTTGCATTTTTCACCAAAATTTTATTTATAATTAACTTTTCTAAATTCTGAATATTTATTTTAAACCAATTAAGCTAAAATTATTTTTGAAAATGAAATTTCCAAAACCAAATTAAAAGTAATACAATTAATAAATTTTAATAAAATGATTTAAATAAATTTGTGGTCACGATGAAGATTAAATAGTGTAAATTAAATCACATGATTTGAAGAAACTCAGATTAAATTAAATAAAATCTTTGTATAAAATTAATTAATTCAAATAATAAATAGATAGATAACCCGTTGTGGGCTTACCTAGAAAATTAATCCCTTTGATTGTACTTGGAGCCCCTGTGGTTAAATTGGCAAGTTGGTTGGTTTTTCTTTTAACACAAACCGTCACAATTTAATTTAAATTATTAAATAAAAAAAATATTATTACTCCTTCACTATTGCTAGCACGAAATCAAAAAAAAAAAAATATTAAATGATGAAATAAATTTAAGTTTTAAAATAAACCCCAAAGGGTCGAAATTGAACTTTGTTAAATTGAATAAATTTAAACAAAGAGAATAATTCGAAAATTAACTATCTCGGAAGACCGTCAAGAATCGACGGCCGAAAATCCACGTGAAATCTGTTTTTATGAACTAGGGACTCTCCCTGAACCAACCCCCTCTGGTACTCTCTTTTCACATATGTACGATTATGCAAATTTGACTCTTAAACGTTTTGGCATTAAGATCAACCCTCGTTTAACTCTCCTAAACAAAATATTATTTACTAGTAAGGGTATTTTTGATTCGATTTTTCCTTATATTATTTAACATACAATTTATAAATTTCTTTGATGACCGAATATAATACAATCATAATGTCGAATCAACCCCTATTTACCTGAAAGAGAAATTAAACTCCAAAGTTTGTTGCCGTTTTGTCTGAACTTATTTTTTAAACATTTTTGTGGCAAATACATGCAGCAACAAATTTCGTTTGTTTAAATTTTATGGAAATGTAGAATTAAATTCGGAAAGAAAACTGTAATTTCGCGGTACTACCCTCCGCTTGGTGTCGCCACCGGTATTATCTCTGTACGATTTTTCCAAATTTATTCGAAAAATTTACGAAAATCTATCTACATTTCTTTCTATCACTATGTTAGTAATTGGGCAACCATTGTGTCGTACCAAATTGGTTTACAATGAGTTTAAATAATTTAAATTGTTTACATGCAATCTCACGGTTGGCCCCGCCTAAATTAGGGTTACATTTTATATCAAAATGTTCAGAAAATTTCACGCGTTTTTCTAAAATAATCGTTTTGTACTGGATCCTTTGTATTTAGCAACAATTTAATAATTTTACTAAAACTTTTCTAAATTGACCACATGTGCAAGTTAATTTCGGTTTTCTTCCAGCGCTTGGTGTTAGGGCGTGTCTTCTTTTAAGAAACCACTTGACCGCCAGCTTTTATCTCTGTAAAATTTAAATTCCAGATTTCCTGTTACAATCGGCCAATATATTTGTGAATATTTAGAATAATGATTTTGACAAATTAGCAGATTTACGTTAATTTAAAGTATTATGCTATGAGTGTAGTTTTTTTTTAAATTTAAATTATTGAAAGTTTTATTATGCATCTAATAACTACAAATTTTGTGCCTCTGACCGAATTTATTTACCAAATTGTGAATCTTCATTAAATTTATAATTTTCTTTCAGATACGGATTAATAAGTATTTTCAAAATAGGACTATTAATTGATTATAAAATTATAGTTTTAATTTATTCATTAACTTTAAACAATAATAGGATTATTTGTATTTTTATGTGGTGTGCAATATTTCTTTGAACGACTGGGTGCGTGGGCGGCGATGACGCTATTCTTGCCCCTTTAAACATCCCCCCGTTAACATGTGGCCTTTTAAAACATGGCTTTGCAATTTGTAATCACTTAAAATTCTCGGAAGAATTTCGTGGGAACCGTCGTTTTCTAAACATTTCAATATTTACAAAACACGTGTGAATTTAAACTAAATCTAAATTTGGTTGTTTCTTTTAATTTTCACCGGAAACAAATCGATCGTGATAAAATTTATCTAATAAACTTCTAATTTGAAATTACTTTCTTGCCCGATTATTAATAAATAAAATTTATAAATACCGCGTTCATCACAGTACTATAAAAGTTTTTGAGCAAATCACTTACATGTCCATTTATTTTTAAAAAGTCAAATAATTTTGAGTGTATTACTTGCACTAATTGAATAACTGAGTCACTTGGATATTGTAAATGGTTTTCTTTGTTGTCATACTCTTTCATTGAAATGAAAATATGTTTGTCTGTGACTTCAGATGAGACAAATACATTACAGCATGTATTGCACTTTATAATTTTGCATTTATTTATTAAATATCTAGCAACATATGTGTTAATGCTTTTTATTGAAAATAACATAACAACAAACTCAAAAATGCAAACTTGTGTTCTCTGATGAGATCTAAAGTTGACTGTCTCTTGCGCACGTCCTCGCGCCACTACATCCTCGTGTCCCGAAAATCACCGAGCACTAGCGAGCACAATTTACAAATAAAACCCACACAAAATAATAACATCTAACAATATGCGGATCCTAAATTTTCCTTTAAATCGTTAAACATTTCTTCAAATTCTTCATCTTCATCAGCTACATTTACAATTGCTAGAGCAAAATTTGTTTCCACAGACTCATTAATTAAATGAGTATTTAGAAACCGGTTAAGGTTATCTAGAGGAGAACAGTCGTCGTTTTCGCGATTGCTTCCTTTCACGATCTGTGATCCAAAGGAATTGACCATGATACTAAGACTAAACAAGATATGATCACGCGCAGGTTTTCTCTCTCTCTCTCTCTCTCTCTCTCTCTCTCTTTCGACTCTGACGTCATTGTGTGACAAATCTGAAATCTGGTGACAAACGTGGCGTTATTAGTGTGGCTATTAGCGTCTAAATTCTCTCTGTTTTGAGTGATTTACTAGTTTATGTAATTGAATATTGTTTGTTTGATTTTGTGAACGATAGTTTATTGTGCAGTGATGGGTTGTACTAGCAATAATAATAAGAAAAGCAAGAACTGTTCGTCCGATTGTCGATACTTTAGTTTTTTGACCAATACCAAACTTTGTAATTTATGGGAGCAAGAAATGCTCTCAAAAGCATGGTTTTAATATAAAAAATGCTGGAATATGTTTAAAACATTTTCCTCATGATGATTTTTGTGTTAAAGAAAAACTATTGCCTGTGTCCAAAAATAAGTGAAAGTTAAAACGAGACGCGTGCCTTTACTTAATTTACAAAAATCACTAAATAAAAGTGCAAACATCTGTCTAGAACAATCGTGAGGAAAAAATAAAAAAGAGAGAATTTGTTATAAACATACATTCCATGTAAGTACTTATTTCATTAATTTTATTTGGGATATTTTTTTATTGAATATTTATACTTTGTTAGCTTACAAGAAGAATCGGAAATGTGTAAGAAAATGAAGAATCTCCAAGCAGAAAACTTCCGTTTAAAAATACTTTTGGAAAAAGAAAAAGAAGAGAAAAATCAAATTGATAAGATATTTACTGTAAGACAGCTTTGTAAGCTAAAAACTCAGAAACAAATTCAGTGCTCTATTCAAAATATTACTTCTGCAATATCTTTGTATGCTGGTGGGCCCAGGTCTTACCGTTCACTAGAAGAAGAGGCTATTCATTGCCAGCAGTTTCGAACTAATTTATGTTCTAATTCATTAATATTTTGACCTAAGTATGTTCTAATTTATTAATCATTAATTTAAACAACAAGTTGTGTTACTTGTTGCTGGGAAAAAGTTAAAAGATATTATAGTGAGTTTTTGCTTTTTAAATTGTGTATTGAAGTTATGTGATTGCCATACACTTAAAATGCATTATTCTTCCTTTTACTTAAGTATATTTTTTTAATTGTTAAAATAGTTTAGTAATCAATTTAAGGTAGAAATATTTTAGTATCATTATTTTTTTTTTGATTTCATTATTCAATATTTGTCAGATTAAATGCAGAATTGATTAGTCGTTTTTTTGGCAACTTCTAAACTTAGTTTTTTCTATGTAACCGCTTTAAATTTAAAAAGTGTTATATGGCGCTTTAGTAAACTTATGATTATTTAAAATTCACATGCAAGTGAATTTTAATTTGTTTATTAGCTTTTAAGATTTTTATATTTAATCGTATATATTTAATTAATATACGTGTTAATTTAATTTTAAAACTGATTTTACTTTCGAAATTAATTTTAGGGATTTCAGACTGCAAGCTTTTACTCCAAAAAATTATTTCATCCCAGATTTCCGCTCTCAGGAAAGGCCTTTGCTTAAACAAATTTATTTTTTGTGGTTTATATGACTCTACCCACAATTCCACCCTACAAATTAACCATTAATAAAAAAAAATATTTTTAAATAACTCGCCCTATTTTGAACTGTAAAAATAAACCTAATAAAGTTCTAAAATGTCTTTTTATTTAGTATTATTAAATAATATTCATCTGAGACATTAGAATCAACAAAAGTTTTAGTAATTTTCCGAGTAATTCTCTAATAATACTATTAATGCATGTTTTTTCTAATATCGCAGTACATTTTTGTCACGCGATGACGTCATGCGCAAACTAGTCTAAAATTCGTACGGCAAGTGATCATATCTTGTTAGTCTTAGTATCATGGGAATTGACAACAGTTTTTAATGCGGCCACAAACTGATAGGGTGTAGGATTTGTATTTGCAATTCCATGCTGCCTTATTTGCGAAAATAAATTTTCAACGTGATCTTGATTGAGAGATCTTAAATTTAGAAAATCAAAACCGTTATTGTTTAATTTTTGCCAAATGTATCTCACTGATCTGAGAGTTGTTATCCACCCTTTGTGAAATGAATATTTTGCAGTGACATCTTTCCCATTTCCAACTGGATGCTCTCATCCCAAAACTTTACATGCTGTGAGTTTTTACTCACATCAAATCGATATGGTTTATTGTTAGAAGTATCAGAGCCAGACCCATTTAAAGAATCAAATAAGCAATCGATTGTCTCACAAAATTCTGCAGTAAATAGTGACTCTGCTGGCATGTTGCCCGCGGTATGAAAACTTTCTATTGCAATAGCAACAGACGAACTTAACAATTGCGCTGCAATAGAAACTTTCATTTTGCTATACGTATCCTCAAAATTAAAGTAACTTCTTTTTATTTTTTTTTTAGCATTTTAAAAGTTCTTGTTGTTTCATCTAAATTAAAAGCTTCTTCAATGAACTTCATTTTTGCATATCTAGTTTGATTAAAATTTATTTTACATTTAATCAAACAGTTTCTCGTATTCTTTAGTAAGTGAGGAACGTCATATATGATACAAATAATCTGGTCATTCACTATAAATTGATAGTCACAGGAACTAGTGGCGCTAGACAATGCGCTTAAAGCAGCTCTGTTAGTAGAACCTTGATCACAAACTGTATTTATAACAGTATATCCAAATTGTTGGAGTTTTGAAATAGCATCTACTATGATTAGCTTTAAATCTGTTGTACTAACACTGTGGTTTGTTAAGTAATACCTAATGACTTGTTTGTACGTTTTACGTATTCCTCGTATCATCAAAATAAGGGCGTGATTTGCTGCACCATTTCGTCTGCTAAATGGGCCCAAATCTTCATAACCAAATATGCAGTCTTTAAACGGGTCATAATAAAATCCACTAGCTAAAGACATTTCGTCAAATGCTAACGAAACGTTTTTATCTAAAGGACACATTTTTTGTTGTTCTAAATGTAAATGTTCTAAAATAGCCGGATTAATTCCAGATTTAAATGGTAGCTTGGACAACACCCTTTAAAGTTCTAACAGAAGGCAGCACGAAAAATTGTTGCAAATAAGTATATAAACGAGGGGCACGTTTATAAATTGACAAAGCAAAACTTTTATCATCAGTTGTTCAAGTACGAGCATAAGAACTTTTATTACAATTTCTCAGTTGCGAATTTATAAAATTTTTACTAACGCTATATAATTCATTATTAATTACTGCAAAATTGTGTTTATCACATAGTTTTTTAAGATGTTCCAACTTTTTCCCATCATTTTCATTTTTTTTTTAATTTCGATAGTTTTGAGAGAGTATTTCTATGAATTAAATACATTTTTTCTTCCCTATCTGTGAGATTTTTTCGAGCCACTCCAACAGTTTTTAAAAAACTGTGACTGTTTTTTTTACCAGAAAAGGAAGAATCTAAAGAACAATTGGGTTCGAAACTAATTGTATTATTTGTAGTTAAATTTGTCTCCTCTAATAAAAAATCATAATTTTTTGATTCACTTAGTTTTGGTAATTTAGTTTCAATTGTATTGCTACTACATGTAAAAGGAATAACAATATTGGTTTGTGATTGGATCGACTTTGGAACAGCCATGCAATGTAACCGTCGTTTTGCACAATACAAAAAATCTCTATCATCAAAATGATCTTGACAAATAAAATAATTTTTAGAGTTTTCATGTTCTCTTATATTACAAACATCTTTCCATTTTTTATGTAATTCTGGATTTGTTGGAAAACGGTGAAAAATTTTATTTTTATAATCTTGACTTACAATTCCCGTAAAATACTTGTTTTCACAGTTAGGATACCTACAGGAATACCGCAATCTTCCAACAAGTTCTGACATTTTTACAATATCCAAGTGAGTAAATACTGTTGTTAGAACTGAAAACACCAATTGTAATTCATCTCAAACATACTTTGGTACATTTTTCTCGAAGGAACTAGCTGAAGATCTCGTTGAATAATAATCTGGACTTACAATTCCCGTAAAATACTGGTTTTCACAGTTAGGATACCTACAGGAATACCGCAATCTTCAAACAGATTCTGCCATTTTCACAATATTCCAGTGAGTAGATACTGTTGTTAGAACTGAAAACACCAATTGTAATTGTAATTCATCTCAAAAATACTTTGGTACATTTCTCTCGAAAGAACTAGCTGAAGATCTCGTTGAATAATAATCTGGACTTACAATTCTCGTAAAATACTTGTTTTCACAGTTAGGATGCCTACAGGAATATCGCAATCTTCCAACAGGTTCTGCCATTTTCACAATATCCAAGTGAGTAGGTACTGTTGTTAGAAATGAAAACACCAATTGTAATTGTAATTCATCTTAAAACTACTGTGGTACATTTCTCTCGAACGAACTAGCAGAGGACCCTCTTGAAACCTTCAAGAAACAAGTCATGATTTTGAACGTAACACTACAGATTCAATATAAACAATTAACTTACCTCTTTCACATTCTTTTCACATCAATGAAGAGATAAGGAAAAGTAATGCCGAGAGCCCTACACGTGAACCACACTTTTAACTCATTGTTAAGCATAGACAAAATAAGCCCACCGCGCACTGGCGGTAGGAGACGAGCTATTACGAATATTACGATGCTTTTAAGTAGAAACAAACAAAAGGTGGTGCCCCCCTTGGCAACACTTTGAACTAGTATTAAAACGGCGCGAAATAGAATCTCAATACAAAAGCTTTAAAAATGTTTATTAGACCTATTACTAAAACTAAATAAAACAAGTAAACATTGAAAATGGTACAATTAACAAATAAACAAATAAAAACACAAATATAAAAAACACTTTTAAAAAACAAGTAAAAAATACAATAACTATTACTAAAATCTGTCGAAAATATTAACAAAAAATACAATAGAAAAAAATAAAGGAATTGAATGAATAAAAAAACTTAAAACTAAAAATCTCAAAATTAAAAAATCATGACTAAATACATTTAGCTTCTACAAAATTAGGTGTGCAATATTCTCCTCATTTTGTCACTAAGATTTTATTTTTTGTTTTCCTGAAGAAAAAGGTCATTTTTTTCCTTGACAAATTTTTTTATTATTAAGCGAACCGTTACATCAAGAAGTTTTCCTTCAACTTCTGTGGAATGTTGTTGACAAATAAACCAAGTAAAATGTACTTTTTCTTTAAGGGAAATAATGATTTTTTGCACAATCTGTTTACTTTCCCCAGCAGTTTTTAAAAAAGTGTATATCGAGTCATATATATTTTTAAGGTAAATAGTTAGATTTTCAGTCACATATTGCAGTCTTTTTTTGGTACCTTTCTCTTTCATATTGGTAAAAATATGTTGTGGCTCTAAATTGTCACTTAATAAAGCTTTGCGACACAAATTACAGTCAAATTTATTAATTTTTTTCTCTAAATAACCAGATACATATGCTAAACCTTGCATTTCACACAAATCGTGGTTCTTACTATGTTACACTGAAATGTCCATAAATTCATTTTTACCATTACCAACAGTACAAGTAGTACTCGTGAAAGCATGTTCTACAAATTCTTCTAAATTGTCCAATAATGAACCATCATCGTTCTCACAATTTGGAGTATGTCCAAATGACCCTGTAAGATTATTTAAAACACTGGTTTTTAAAGAATTAATAAATTGATAACAATTCGGAAAGCTATTACCGCCTCCTTGCTGTCTGATAAGACTAAACAAATTTTCTAAGCAATCCTGATTCACAGCTCTGGTACGTAGATATTTAAAACCTTGTTTTGAACAAATGCTCCATAATTCCTTAAAAGCCCTGATGTTATGCATTCAACCATCTTTAATTTTCACATTTACTTGTACCGTTTTACCAGTTAGAGGACATAAAAACTCCCAAGAATTAATTTTTTTTAGCATTTCGTCCCAACTTTTAAAATGATAAGAATTTTTTCTTAAAGCACAAAGCAACTTTTTCCCTCCTCTTGCACTGGGTTGATTGCTATTCATACTGTCAAAAAGATTATTAATGTCTTCAATAAATGTGGCGGTATGAATAGCATCGCTCGGTACTAATTCGGAGTTTGTTGTAATGGCTGTCTCTATTGCGCTAGCCATAGTATGGCTTAGAGTTTTTGCGGCAACAGACACCTTCATTTTTAATGCTCTATTGGAAGGATTATTTATCGATAAATAACATTCTCTAATTTTGCATAGCATGGGAAATCGTTTGGTTTTGCCAACCCTATATGAGTTCACGATGTGTGACCACTTCGCTACATATTGACCGTTGTATTTGATATTATATTTTGCCAAACAATTTCTGGTGTTTTTTAAGAGGTGAGGTGTATCGAAAAAAGTTATTATTTTAGAATTTATAACATAAAAATATGGGCCCTCTCTGCCGTCAAATGACGTTTCTTTTTGTAGTTTATTGATAGTAGACACATTAGCGGAGTTTTGGTCACACACCGTTGCAACAACGTGAAAACCTCGACCTAATAATTGCTCTATTACCTTAACTAAGATTTTTTTTAAATTAATAGATTTCACACTATTTTTAACAAAATAAAATGCCACAGGTCGTTTCTATTTTTCGTGTAATCCCTGTACCATGAATACCAGAGCATTTTTTGACATTTCTTTTCCTCTTCCCAATGATCCCAAATCCTCAAAACCTATTATGGAATCTGTAACAGGATCGTAGGTTAAACTAGTTGATAGAGAAATCTCGTCAAAACTTAAAATACAGAATCGGCTTATTTTTTTCTTTTTTAAAATACATTTGGAAAGTTTGTCTAGTAGTTGATGATTAATACCGGTATGAAAGGGTATATTTTGCAATAATTTCTGTAATGTCGATTTAAACGGCAATTTTAAAACTTTTGAAAGAAATCTGTAACATTTAGGACCTCTCTTATAAATAGCCAACGCTAAAGCTTTATTTGCTGCCGTCCAAGTTGGTTTTTTCCTTTTACAATTTATTAATTGTGACTTAATAAATTTAACTCCCGCTAGATTTAGGTTATTTTCTAGATCTTTAAACCATGGGGCGTTAGAATACTGTTTTAAAATATTTAATTGTTTTTTTGTTTTATAAAGAATATTTTTTAATTTACAAATTTGAATTTTTTGTTTCCTCTCGATAAAATACATTTTTTTTACGCGGAGTCAAATCTAAAATTCTTTTGCAACCTATTTCTTTTACCAGGTGTATTACCAGGATTAATCAAAACATTCTGTAAGATTTTTACTTTACAATTAAATGAGTCAACAGTTGTTTTTGGACTAAAAATAGTGGGTACTGCAAATTTGCTTAATCGATTTTTACTTGAATTTGTGAAGCAATTTTCACCAAATATTTTTCGCAAATAAATTTCTTTTTTTGGCAATTTGAGTCAAGTTTGTTTAATTCGTAAGTATTTATGGCATCAAACCAAGATTTCCTTTTATCTACTGGTAACGAAGGTATAGCAAAAAAATGAGTTTTTGGTACCTGGTCAAAGCTATTTGGACAAAAAGACACAATGCATGATTTTGAAGCCATTGTGAAAATTTAAAGCCACGCCAAATTCTAAATTTAACTTACATACTAACTACAGTGTGGTGCTAAAGTAAGGAACAAAATTCATAATTCTTTTCTTGAATGTTTTTGAGCAAAACACTCGGACAGGTCAATTTTATTTTTTAATTTACCACTTTATTACATAAAAATTTGACTTATGACGTCATGTATTATTGCGCAATGACGTCATCATTAGTTTTTTTAAATGACAACCCCATTTTTTTTTTTGGTGTTTTTTGTAGGAGGTGCTACTACTTTAATGATGATGTAAAAAAATTGGTACCCTAGATAACAATTTTTTTGAGAAAATAACCCATTTATGTTGGCTACCTAAATTTACAAAAACTAATTTTTTACACTCAAATTTGACACGCAATTACTGTTTACACTTTTATTTACAAAAATTGTCAAAATGACAGTAAAAATTAGGATTCTGTGCTGAGATTTTTAATTTTCAGATAATAAATAATTCAATCACGAAATAAAGTCGTTGTTTCTGAAAATCAAAAAAGTCTCAGCACTGAATCTTAATTTTTACTGTCATTATGACAATTTTTGTAAATAAAAGTGTAAACAATAATTGCGTGTCAAATTTGAGTATAAAAAATTAGTTTTTGTAAATTTAGGTAGCCAACATAAATGGGTTATTTTCTCAAAAAAATTGTTATCTAAGGTACCAATTTTTTTACACCATCATTTAAGTAGTTGCACCTCCTACAAAAATCACCAAAAAAAAATGGGGTTGTCATTTAAAAAAACTAATGATGACGTCATTGCGCAATAATACATGACGTCATAAGTCAAATTTTTATGTCATAAAGTGGTAAATTAAAAAATAAAATTGACCTGTCCAAGTGTTTTGCTCAAAAACATTCAATATATGAATTATGAATTTTGTTCCTTACTTTAGCACCACACTGTATATTAAACACTAATGACTAATAATTTATGGCACAAGTCGGAGGAACATATATATCACAGGTTTAATTATGGAGGAGGTAATTATGTCATCTGCAATCAAAACGAGCAAATTAAATTAGATACAAATGAGTAGATTACTTACTTTTTCTTGTAATCATATCCTATTTTAAACTTGTAGATTCCCTCTAATAAATAGTTACTACTAAGTACGGCATCTTTAACGAAAAATATTAAATCAAAATAATTAATAATCGATAACAATAACTTATCTTTACTTTTATTCTTTTCGAAGCCATTGTGACTATTTAACTCCACACCAATTTTTACATTTAACTAAGGCATTGTATTGTGACAATTTAACTCGACACTAATTTCTATATTTAACTTAATACATTTAACACCCATTTAATTAACATTTTTACATTTGGCGTGTGGCGTGGGTAAGTCACGTTGGAACAAGGACGCTGTATGACCAGGACGGAGGGTCGCCTATACTGCCAATAGTGCCAATGCTAAAATGTTGAAGGCATTCGCTCACTCTAAAGTAACCTTTTACGACTGTATTACTCTCTCTCTCCTATACAAGGCAGAGGCGTAGTATGGCGTGGACGTAAGGTATATCTAACGTACAATTTGGAAAACGTTTCTGTTAGTTGCTTTAACTGTTAAATTTAAGCAGCTGGGCTCAAAATAAAGTGTGTTTGAGTATAAATAAATATAAAATTAACATTTTAGATTGGAAGCTTCTCGTGGCGTGCACCAATTTATAAATCTAACAAGACGCTACTGGTTAGACATGTGATTTAGTAACCTTTTATTGCTTAATGTGCATTGGCGCCGTTTTCACTTTTTTGAATTGACCCTCCGTCCTGATCATTCAACGTCCTTGCGTTGGAATGATAAACTGTCAATTTTAGTTCGATAAATTGTAATGGACGCGCATGCATTTTGCGTTGGAGGTCGCTAGTGATGCATGATTCCATTCGGAGAGTATATCGTGATTCGTCTATCGTCTCCTACGTTAGTATAATTTGTCTATGTTGTTAAGGTTAATCAGAGAACTGTCAATTCTCAAATTTGTTGGAAGTGAAAATTACCAATTGTAGACAAGGCGCGTAAAAGCCTTTATCTTATTGGACGATAATTTAAAAGTAGTACGTCTCTTACGTCCCCAACTTTGTCAGGCCCACAAACTTTTGTGATTCAAGGTCGCCTATCCAACCTGCATACCCATGATTTCAACTACCTTTGATTATATATACAAGTGGATACCTAGTAGCCTAGGACCAACCGAACACATAAAAGGAAATGGGATGAAATGTAGGATGACAAGTTGAGCGCGTGACAGCGCCTAATTTAAAAATATTGAACATTTCAATTCAAATATGTTAAGTTCCAACATTTTCCAACTGAAAAGTGGACTTGAAAAAAATATATATAAATAGGTTTATAATAAAAAACAAACCATACGCAAACAAAATTTATTGATTTTTAAACAATATAATTTTTGTCCTCCCGTATTGTAAAGTAAGCTATCATAGTTGTGCATCCGCCAATAGTAAGTCGGACTTTTAGAAACTGTGCGGTAAAAATGAGAAAAACACCGGGTCTCACATTGTACGGTTAGAACTACCACAGGAGATACTTGAGGAAAAAACTAACCTTACAGTAATAAAGTTTATGTATCAAAGTGTACGTACCTAAAATATCGCCACAAATAAAGCTATATTTAATAGAAAAATAATATGTTGAAAAAATCGCTGAAACGTCACAGGTCTTACGTCAAACGTTGTGTGAGATCTTAGACAACGCACAGCGTAGTTCAAGTGTGGATCCCCATTACTAACAACAATACGAAATTATAGGTATAAGAGTATATTTTGGAAAAAGTTGCAGTTAATAAATTTTAAAAAAGACAACGTGTGTATTTAAGATAATTCTAAAAATAATATGCAATTTTATATAAAACAGAATGTTAAAAATAAACCGCTACAGCGCCATCTATTCAGAACCTGTGTGTTCCTGTCTAGTTATTAAATGTCATTATTCTATTCTATGGATTTGTGGTCATTATTGTTGAATGTTGAATCTCTCAGTAGTTATCAATTTAGAATTAAAAAGTGTGAATAAAAGTACTGGAAAGACCTTTGAACATGTTTTAAAGAAAATTATGCAAGCAATGACAGAGTATTTAAGCCGCATTTGGGTACGTTTTATTGGTTTTTAGAATTTATTTGTACCTAACCTAACTTTTGACATGGCGCAAAAAAAAAACAGAATTTGACTCTTTCGGACAAAAAAAAATTATACAAATCTTATGCGTCAGTTAATTTTACAGGCTCCAGCTAATCAGGCCCTCGCTTTCAGCTCGGGCCTGAAACAAAGCTGTCGCCTGTAAAATTAAGCCTTCCGCATACGAATGTAAATAGCTATTTTGATAGTTTCCGCCTAATATAATTTTCCTTATTTACAACAGTTTTACAATAATAATGTATTTTAATTTTGACAAATAAATCTGTAATCAATTTAATTAAATTCGGTCGATGATTGTCAAAAATGTCTTGGTCCGCTATATGATGAAAAAAAGCATCGGATAAAAAAACATGCTGATTTGCTTGGGTGCTTTATTAAGTTGTATTTGTTTTTGAATTATTACACATTTGCCTGAAACAAATTTCTGTAAATTTACAAACTTTTGTTACATCATTAGATGGGATTTTTAGGTTTCCGCGATTTTTTATAAATAAAAAAGAGTTTTTTGGTGATTGCTTATTATTGAAGACGGCCTGGCAAAAGTGGCACGTTATTCTTTTCTCTATTTTAAATACAGTGAACCCCGCAATATACTCAACCACTGTAAAACTAAATAAGCTTAGTTCCCATTTTGTATATAGGTAATCATGATCGCTAACTTCCATCTGCACATCAGGCTCAATGATATTATCACAAATTGCTTGTGAATAAGTTCCAACTGACAAAATTTTGATGTCACCAAAATCCTGTCAATTGCCAGAACTTTGCACTTCATGCCTCACAAGCAAGCGACGATAAGCACACTTAAACTGATGTGCTGATGGATTATTGTTAAAACCTCCTTTACTCCTAACTGCACTAAAAAAACTTCCAAATGGTCTTGACTTAACTTATAAGTTAACAAGTAAGTGTAACCTGCACATTTTTTTTTAAGAGACAAAACAAACTAATTGAATTCTCCAAATCTACAATAATGCTCAAAAAACCTGTCTTCCTATCTGAATCTATAATAAAAGTTGTTTCTATTTTAATTTGTTTTATGTATACAATGATTTCATCTATTTTTTAACGCAGAAATTGCAAAGTTTCCTCACATATCTTTTTTTTATACACATATTTTGCCCATACACTCCTACTATTTAAAATGTCAAATGCATCATTGAACATTTTTAAAAATGTAGGCGTGGCTTCAGAATTTTGAAATTTTGGGAGATGCTTGGAGGCCCATTGCAACGATGTTGCTACACTTTCACTTAAAGTTTGAATGGCAAGTTTGGCATTCATTTTTTCATTTTGCCATTGAATGTGTCGTGTTGTCAATTTGTTGCCTAAGCGAAGTCCTTCGGTTGCTTGCACTTGTTGTAATTGTTTGATAAAACTCTACTTTACAAATTCTGATTCCACATTTAGTTTCTCCTTGGCCCCAAGTGCATTTCTTACGAGCTTAATCATGTGCACAGCATCAAAGAATACAAATACTTTGTTCTTGGTTTCATAGTGAATAAACCAAGGCTGAAAGCGGTCGAAGCTGAAATTGCAGTCTAAAGCTGTGCACATTTTAATATTTGAAGCCGTCCTATCGAAAGTTAGTGAATGGCATTTGACATTAACATCGTCAAGCATGTTGAGGCACCTTGATATCAAATGTGATCGTTCTTCTCCAGTCATTCCATTAATAACAAAATATCCCAAAGGAATTTTCCAATGGGAATTTAGCGAAACTGCCATTATGACAAGGACATTTTTTCCCAGCTCTTTAATGTCCTCATTGGAAGTATTGTCTTCAGTTCCGACATCAACATACCCGTAAAACTTCTTTCCATTGCAATGGACATTTTGTCTAATTGACATCTCATCAATAACTAAATTCACAAGGACAGGACCATTTGCTCTGCTTTTCAATTTCAGTGCTTCAAAAGCCTATTTCGTGAGGCCGGGTTCTGCATCAATTACCATGTACCAATTTTGTAATGTGCTTGGATTTGGCAATTTATTATTTAATATTTTTCTCACATATTTATAGGCTTTTGGAGAATAAAAGTTCAAAGTAAGAGCGAAAGCTCGCAATTCAGGAGGAAACTTCTCTTTCTTTTTTTTACTCATAAAACGTCTCCAAATTGCTTTCACAGAATCTGAAGCTGTGACCTTAAAATTAAAAAAATGAAATAAACTTAAATTATCAAATAAAATAAATCATACAAGTAGTGTCGCTTCTGCGTTAACACTTATGAGATTTTTATTCTTTAGGTGCAAAACCAAGTCTTCAAGCTTTGTGATTTTCCTTTTCAATTTATAATTTCCTTTACGAGCAAAAAGCAGTTTCCTCTTTAAATCATTCATCTTTTCAACAGCATTATCATAATGTCTGCGTGCAGTCATTGGAGAATTAAACAGTTTTCGACGTTTTTTGGGAGTGGTCTCTAATGAAACATCTAGAGTTGTAGAAGATTTCGAAGCTGGCTCATCATTCACTGCTGCAAGATAAAAAAAACAAATTTTCTCTTTGTAAATACATATTTTTCAAAGAAAACTTACATTAAAACAGTTTTTGATTGATATAAGGACGTTTGCGGATTGGCAGTTGATTCTTGTATGTTGCAAGAATTTACCAGAGTTGGAAAAATAAAAATAAATAAAAATTATCTAATTTTTTTACTTTAAAGAAAATCTACCTGTGTTATTTATAGTAGTGTTCAATAGCAAAGGCTGATCAGCCTCTGATGAGAAACGTGTATTGTAAATATTATTTACAGATGTAGGGGCTGACACAACTACAAGAGGTGACTCCACTGTCATTACTGAGCTCACCACTAGCTTTTCCATAGCAATTTGGCAAATCAGTAACTTGCTTTTTTACGTTCTTTGATCTGCTAATAACAAACATTTCATTAGTAAATTGTAAACTTACAGGGCAATATAAACGTTACTTTTTCTGCAAAAACATTGTTGGGACTGAATTTTTAATCAATGTATTTTGACCACTTATAGTATTACTAAAGCATGTCTTGGCAAAATGTTGGCTACAAACTTGAGTACTTTTCATTATATCATCTTCACTGAATTTAAATGCAGCAAGCCACTACTTCCTAGAAAGAAGATCTTTTGGAAACCTATGAATGAATATAAAATTTTATAAAACCAGTGCACAAATTAAGATTTCCAAACTTACCGATGTTAGGATAACGATGAATCCTTTGTTTTGCAGAAATAACACAGCTTATTATTGCCGGTCATTTTGTTTTCGCCAAATAAAAAACACAAGATTAACTCAAAAAACCAACTTTTTATAAAAACACGTGGTCTCACAAAACTTCGCACAATCGACACAACCAGTCGGCACAACGCACAAGTCAAAAAGATATGTCAGCTGTCTAAAAACTTTTGTCAATTGAGAAACGGTACTTGCGCAAAAGATTGGCATCCTACATTTCGTTGCATCTCTTTCTGGCGTACGCTATTTTTGAGGGTATCCTTGTCCCCCAAATCTTTTCAAAATGTGTACTCCTCTAACACATTGAATTAGGTATCCACTTGTATATACCATAATCCACAGCCACCTTTACTAACAAGCCGTGAACATCCATGTGGCAACATCGCATCAGCTGGCCGCCGTGGTCCGATACGAACCGTACCCAACACTATTCATCAACACGACCTATACCAGTAAAGTTATATAACAACAAATACCTATTACTAATTTAGATTCAGAATGTTGATAAAGCTTCAAATTAGGATTAAAAATTAAAAAAATAATATTCTATATGTTTGTATAATTTTATTTATGAGATACACACTTTTCAAAAAGAAATACATACTCCTACAATTTAAAGAGAATATAAATGTAACAAAAGTAAATTATTATTTACAACCACTAGAATACAGTCTATTAAAATAATGAAATGTATTGTTTATTAAAATAATAAAAAATTAACACAGGGTAATCATTTGAAAGTGGACAATTTTCTTAATTGCTGGCTATTTTTGTTTGGATTTGCGCTTTCTTGTGTGTTACAATTTGGTTTTTTTCTTTTAGCATTCTGCTGTTCAACCGCTAGACTATTTTTATTTTTCACATAATTATTGAGAAAAACATTACTAAAAATTGCACACAAATCTTTTAAAATTTTTAAATTTTCTTTTCCACAAATGCAAAACCCGGAAAAATCTTGATAAAAAAAATCTGATTTGATACTTTGGATAGTCAAATTGCAAAGTATATTTTTTTGTTTACTTTCTACTTTAAAGAACATATCTTCTAGTTGCTTATTATTTATAATATATTCAAATAATGCATACATATGAACAAAAATAAAATTTATTCTATTAATGGCTACTTTCAATCCCCCTTTTTGCAACATGTCAAAGTAACTATCGTTAGTATAATAACCTTTACATTTTTGTACAAATAATATGCATGACTGACAGTGAAATTTTTTCGTTAATGAATGAGCTGCCATGCCACATAAATACAATTTTGTGGATTCGTCAACATTTTTTTTTTTTTTTTTAAAAAAAAGGGGGTCCGACTGGCCGTGGCGTGCCCGAATTACCGAGCCCAATAGTACCACCGTGCTCGACCGAGCCCACCACATGTGGAGGGTTTTTGGTGGCCTATGTGGGCGGACCGCTTCACTGAGGCAAATACCCATTGTGAGCTTCCCTTCATACGAAACAACACCCATGGTTTCAGCCGGGCTCGAACCGGCATCGGTTTCACACTAGCGGCTCGGAGTGTGCATCCGCTTACCGCTAGGCTACTGCCGACCCTTCGTCAACATTACAAACAGCTAAATAATCAGTAGAGAGAATTACTAAAAACTTTGTCATAACAGTTTCATCCCAATGAAAAAGATCACTCTCATTGTAAGTAGCACTCAAATCTTCTACTGAAAACTGAGATTTTAGTTCAGTAATGGAGCATGTGGAACTTATCTGCATAAAAACGCGCTTTGTTCTAATTTTTTTTTCGGCTCCTAGAATATTATCAAACGATATATTACAATTACAACCAGCTAAATTTCTATATATGCCAAATCTCTTCTCTAAGTTTTCTATTGTAAATTTACCAGGTGAAATGTATTTCAAATCGACATCCGTATATACTTTAAAACAATAATCAATCAGTTTAATTAAATTTGCTGTAGAAAATTTAATAGCATCGAACGTTTCCCTTTGTTAATGATCCGTTATTATTGGGTATATTTTTCCATTTGTCGATCCATACCAAAAATTTTTTAAGAAAAATTATTTGTGGATTTTCTATGCATGTGATTGGTTTACAAAATTCATTACGTTTAGCACATCCTTTGAAATATGATCGATTATTTTCAATATCCCACCAATATCTTATTGTCTGAACAAATTTTCGTTTCGTGGAAAACATTGTCTGCTAGACTGACTTTTTGTCGTTCCAATTGTGAGGGCCAGAGAGACTTATAATTTAATTTATATGCCCGTTTAACGGTATTACATTTTTCCTGTTCATACAATTCCTTTATATCTTTGAGCTTCGCAAATTTCAAAGTTGATAAGCTTTCAAAATCATAAAAAACAAAAGTCTGATCCAAATTTTTTAAATTTAACAAATTTTTCCATACATTTTTGAATACATGTACAAAATCATATAAAAGAAAAATTTGTTTTTGAGGAAAGTTTGGGTTTACAAATTTGCCATTCTGTGATAATGTTCGAAACATGGTCCTATTTATTGAATGATTGTCTGTAATTATTGCTACAACTTCAAGACCACATTTTTGCACTGAACCAATTATCGCGTTTGTAATAGGTATCATATCATTGCCTTTGATATTATTGACAGGAAGTAATTTTATTACTTCTTTAAAATTACCAAATGGAGACGAAACCATATATGTTAAGACCGTTTTAGCCATGTCATCACTATTACTTGCAAACCCTACAACCTTCTCTGATCTCTAATCTAATCTAGAAGTAACGTATATTTCATCTATTAGTAGCACAACCTTTTTTTCACGATTATGTAGTGTATGCACGATATTTGTTAAGGAAGTTCGGTAGTTAGTTACGCAAACTAAATCCGCTATAGGGGCGCTAGTAGTTTCAAATAGAATATTTTTGCTTGTACCGCCTACCGGTTGGACGATAGAGAGAGTCACATAAAGAAGTCGACATTAATCGCGTGAAATATTAGCAACACTTAGGTGAGCGGATTCGTCGCACATTTGCGATTGTTTTGACTACCCCACTCTAAAAACTCTTTTACTTAGAATCTAAACCAAGCCAATTTCGATGAAATTGTATAAAAACATTTTATGCATTTATTGTGCTTGCGTCTAAGGTGTAAGGTAATAATCATGCCGAAAGCCAGAAAATGCTTTTCACGATTAAGAAAGAATTCGAAACGAACTTCTCAGATTCAAAATTAAAAAAAAAAGAATAAGACAAGCTACATATTATTTGATCATTTTTATTGTTTACATTTTTTAATCAATTAATAGAAATGAAAACAGAGAATTTATTGAAAGTTCATCAGCTACTAGAACACTAGGACTTTCTGTACCTGACTATTAGCAATGTCAGCAATGAGTATATTGCTCTCACAGCTCACAGTCATTTTGTTAACTATATCCAGTGGTTAGGTGTTGGTGCAGTAATTTTTTAAAATTATTTACGTATATATATATATTAGATACAGTATGTCGCATTTAAATAAAGCACCCTATATAACCCTGTTGTTGATAATTTGTTGCAAAAATTTGAGATAAGTTAATTTTCAATTAAAAGAGCATAAAAATTTCTAAATGAAGTAATTTTTAGAGAAATAAAAAAATGTTTTGTTTTAAGTTTATGTTTAAGAGATATTAAATTCTAATTCAAATCAAAGTTTTTTAGATCAAAAAGGTTAAAATATTTGTACCTGTTCATGAGAAACGCCATTCGTTAGTAACATGCAAGCTTGGCCACTGTTTATAATTTAATAAAGTAACAACTATTAAAAATATAAATTCTTAAATTAATTCTTATTTTAGTGACTTTAAAATGCAGGAAACTTGTGTTTCTTCAATTTAGTACTTCTTTAAATTTAAAAAGAGCAAGTACTTCTTCAAAAAGGACACACTCACCTGCACCCAGGTATTTTGTAAAATCACCGAAATACAGTTGAACCCAATTATTTCAATGAGTAATTATGATCAACATAATACATGTTACTCCATTAGCTACTGTTGCAGCAACTACAATTCGCAAAAAAACCGACGTCAGATCTTGACTGACAACTAAAAAAGCGTAAACCATCTTTTCTTGTTACTTTTGAGGTTAGTTATTGATTGTAACCGATTGATTATTTGTTAGTATAGATTGTAATCAAAAAAGATATTATTTTAATTGTGCATAAATAAGACAAAAATTAATGGTTGATTTACACACTTCTTTAAAGTCAGTGACAAAGTGTGATGTCCACTTTTTTTACCGCAAATTGTATAAAGTTTCCGTAATGTTTTAACTGCATTAGTGTAACATATTTGTAGTAGAAAATGTATAAATCTTAACAATGTTGAGTGCTACTTGCTAGCAACTTAATAAAGTGAGATTTCCATTTGTTATTTTTATGAATGGGAGAACCAATCTTTTAAACAATTGGTTATTAAAAAGAAAACAAAATTCAGGTATCTACAACGTTTTACGCACAAACTGAAAGCATAAACTTAAAACTCCAAACTTTTGTTAAAAAATTCTGTGCCAGTTGATTCTCAAAAGTAACCGAGTTTTTCTATGATATTATGCTCGTGTTGCAAGACAACGGTCATTTTAATATCTTTTCGGTCCACGGTCTTAATGTTATACATTTTTATGTATTTTTTCGTATAGTCACTACAAGGTCATAGTAGAATAACTGTTACACAATATAATACTGTGCACATTGACAAAGCCGCTCTTTTTCGTCTCTAAGTGACATTTTTTATATTTACCAATAAAAAAACAAAATCCCATCTCTGAGTGACGTCAGACATCGTTGACAATGGGCGCAATATCATTCTTTCCACCAAACTATAGGTGTAAATACATAATTTTGATTCAGTTGTTCGTAAACAAATGATGTTATCTTCGTATAAATGGAGTTGTATGTTGTATTGAAGAATAATAAAATGTTAGTATTTTTTGTTTAATAACCGACACTATTTATTAGAGCCAACCAAAAATTCAATTGGCTAATTGATGGTGATGCAGAAGATTTATCTTCTTTAGAAATAGAAGTGGACAAAGAGACAAAAGTACGTACTTTTTCGGACATAATCGTTGGAAGAAGAATTGTAGATTTAGCTCATGTACTTAGTCAGTATGAAGAAATCATAAATCATTCCCACAAATGTACTATGGGCAAAATGCAATTAGTTTATGAAAAAAGACAAGGACTTTGTTTTTTCTTAAATTTTTACTGCGATTCATCGAAAAAAAATTGTAATAACGACACATCCGTATTTTTTTTAACGGTTTAAAATTAGATTATCTTATCAAAGCCTAAGTTTATAATAAAACAATGCACTTTGCCACTTTTATTCATATAAAACACAGAAATGCATTCACAATATTGCATTCAAATTTTCTATTCAATATTCCTATTTGTTATTTTTTCTCTTCCTATTATGTTATTATATATTGCTATAAAGTTTTATTATTAAAAATTGCATATATTGAATGTAAGATTATGCATTCAGTTTTTTTCCCATGCTCACTCTCACTCTAATTTTTAAGAAAAAGTCAGTTTTTTCCAACCTATTTATCCCAACCGTACAAAAAAGTTGACAAATTAATTAATATGAGTTACTGTAAACAGTTTCAGTAAAAATTGGATGTTTTACAGAAAAAAAACCGATTATTATGAATTTTTGTTATTACGTTAGTTTTCAATTACCGTAATTTAATTTAATTGTAACTACTATATTTAATAAAACATTATAAACCATATATCTACCAACAATGTTTTTCTTATATTTTGTAGCTTATATTTTTAAAAGCGATGTTTCTTTGTCGATGTAAAATCTTTTAATTATTTTAAATTTTTAAAATCGATGTAAAATTTGACAAGAAATAACACTAGTTTTGGTTTACTCTACATAAAAGAACTTGCTCTTTTTTGGGTAAAATTTATTAAAAAATATTACGAAAATTTCTGTAATGTTTTCCTAAAAACTTTGACAATGTTTTATCAATTAATTGTCCGTTTGATTAAAAAAACAAATTTTATCTTTATTCTTTACATTAAACAATGTGGTCATAATTTATTAATTTAGTTCTTTCCATTTTACATTTTCTGATTTATAATTTATAAAGAATTATAGTAGTTATTTATAATTTATAGTAGTTATTATTTATTTATTTGGTAAATATAAATACGTGTAAGATTATAAAAATAAAGAATGGAAGCTCTAAAAACCAATCCTGCAGAAAAGAATCTGTGCATTAAATCGATGTTTATAAATTCAGTTAAAGTTAAACAATATGTACCTTAGTTCTTTAGACCAATCGTAATAACTTAATTATTGGATCAGTGTACACTTTTTTATATTCATGCTACAGTTTGGTTGAGTGTAATAAAATTACAGAGTGCAAGAGTTTGGAAAATTACCTAATCACCAATTTGTAATAAAAGTTAAAAATCAGTGTTCCGTTTGTGATAAAATACATTTTGTTAAATTCAAGTATTATTGAATATAAGCTTCTAACTCCATTTTCTTTTTCCCAGAATTGTTATGTTTTGTTTTCAAAACATTTGGCAAGTAGGGCGGTCATGGCCTTGATCTAACAACAGAACAAGGCGTTACCAAATATTGGGCGGTAACCTAAAGCATTATCCACAGTTTTTCAGTTCCAATTTTGTTAATATATCTAAAAAATTTTTTTTTGTTACTAAATTATAAAAAATAAAGTACTAGATGCTTTAACTTACGATTTTTGTGTCATTATAAAAAAATGTGTCTTACAGGAGTAAGAGAAAAGTTCGTGTTTTACGGCAAATTTCAAGCCTTTTATTACCAAAAGTTGAAAGTTTAAAACAAAAAATCTAATGTTGAATCAGAAGATCAAATGTTTACTTTACAATTGCAAAAGCAGAATTTTATGGGTAAATGAATAATACGTGTAGGTGTGAAATAATGAAGCCTTGTTTTTTTAATAAAAAATTTTTTTACAGCTTGTTATTTAAAAAAAAAAATTTTAATTATTTTTTCAACATTCTATGAACACTAATGAAGCAAACGCTTCGATTATTTTGGAAAAAAGTTGTTATTAATTTTTGGTACTGAACCCCCTTAAATAATTGATATTATTTGAGTCAGAATCAGGAGCAATATTTAAATCAGATGATAAATGTTGTAGATATCTTTTGCATGGCAATAAGAAGAAGTCTAATAAGGTGTTGTAACAAGAAGGAGATTGGTAATACAGTTTAAAAGCTGTTACTATGGTTATGGGCGAATACCGCCTCTTATTTGATAAAAGTTGTTGTACTTGATCAATTATTATTTCTAATTGTTTAATATATTCAAAACTGTCATCAGCTGTTTGTAATGCTGTATGAAGAGAATCCAAAGCCTTCTTTAATAAATCATGAATTAGAGGTTTGCTTAATTCAGTTAGATTTTTAAAGTGACTTAACATATTTATCAACTGGGACCATCGCTTTAATTTCAAGTCAGAATTTAATATCCAATTTAAGCTATTATATGTTAATTGTTCTGATTTTATTTGAACTTTAACCACAAGATTACTATTTATATGAATACTTTTTAGCACTGTTAAATGATCACCCGCATATGAAAAAATATAAAAATACATTTCATTTTCCAATATTTTAACATCCCAATTAAATAAGTTAACATGAAGTAAATAATTATTTTTTAAATCTGTAAAGTCTGTTATCAAATCTGCTTTAAAGAAACTGTCAATTCGCTCCGCATTTGCTTTAAAAAGGCACTCACGTTTTTGATCTGGAGACTTCCTTTCTGGTGGAGACGTTTTTGTTAGATACGCTGGCAAATTAGGAAATACACTGGGCACTGCACTGCTGTTTAACTTTGGATAGCGTAAAAGTATTTTTTGAATTGTTTTGTCTTCTTTTTGATAAATATCAAAACGAGTTATGTTTTTTTATTGAAATGTTTGCAACAAACAACAGCACTTTTTGAAGGAGTCCACCGTCCTCTTGGAATAGCCTTAGTCCACTTTTCACGAAGTGTTGGATCATTTGGAAACTTGAAAGTTGTAATACATTGACCATTTTGCTCTTTCAGAGAGGAATCATAATTAGTTTTGCATCCTGGCACACAACACCGACGAGGCATGTTTTTGCAGGCTGTGAAGTGATATCATCGGTTATTTATACTAATAATACTTTAAAAAAGAATTAAGATGACCTGTTATTGGAAAATCAAAAACTAATAATACGTAAATTAACCACAAACTGCCGGCTTCCACCTTTAACAACTTTTAGGTTAGGTGTATCAATTTCTTTAAATAATTGACCAGGCAAAGACGGCAACACTTAATAATACTTTAACTTTCATTTCAAGCACTATACACTTTTGTTAGATAATATTTTTAATATAGATAAACATTTAACAACTCAATAATAGACAATCGTTGTAATAGTAACACATGTAGCAATGACGCGCAGGCACATGTACCGGACCATAAGCACTTAAGCAGTGTTGCCAGATTTCTTAGTTCACGGCTTGTTAGTAAAGGTGGCTGTGCATAATCAAAGTCAACTACACACAAATCACTTACTCTAGATGGGAAAGCAAATGTTAAAGAGTGGGGATAAAAACTACAGCGCCGCAGGTGACTGCAGGCTGGAACTAATAAAATTAATACTTTCATTTATCTCTTTTTTTAAATTTATTTAACTTAGGTAGGCTTGAACAATTTATTAAAAAAGTATATATTTACATAAATTTATATTTTTTAATACAAATAGTTACATATGGCGTTTTTTGTGTCTCCTTTTCAAATAAACATTGTGAGCATGAACTTTAATTGGGTCTATAAACCTGGCGTCAGGGTTTTTATTATAATGTTTCACCATGGCCGACTGAGATTTAATGATCGCTGCGCTCCATTATGGCCGTAACAATTCGCTATTTTGACAGTTTTTTCCTAACCTAAAATTTGCTCCTTAACTAGCGACATCTATTTATAATCATTGCAAAGAAAGTTAAAACAAAAGATAGTTTTATCCAATTAGGTACTTTTGTCCGAAATTTTGAACAACACAAATGTCATGTTGACATTTTGGTCAATAAAAAGGCAATTATAAATCAAATGTCTAAAACAGTTTTTTATTAAACTTAAAATAAAAACACATTAAATTTATGAGTTACAAAACATAACAGTACTAAAAATTAACAATACTTAACAAGGAAAAAACACAAGGTAACATATAACATTAATATATATTTATCAGAAAAAATCAGATTTTTTTATACTTAATTTAATTATACTATTGCATTTTTAGCAGGCATTTTTACCTACTTGCAAGATTGTGGTTTGATTTGAAGTATCCAAGTTCAAAATTGATTGCTGTTTTAAAAGAAATTACAGATATGGTTAACGAAACATTACTCTCTTTGTGTCTGGAAAATCTATGTAAACAGTTCAAAAACTTTCGTCTTCAACTTAAAAAAAAAACCTCTTTTTTCTTGTGATGTACACAACACTCAAATGACTACACTAATTATTCAGCTTTCAGTGAAACCAATTTTAGACAACGTTTATCTACAAAAATCAGATTGTATTAAAGCAAGACTGGTTCAGAACAAGCTTTTAAACCAAAAAATATTCAAAATATAAACTTTATATGTACCTTGTGTTTTTTCCTTGTTGAATATTGTTTATTTTTATTATAGTTATGTTTTGTAACTCATGAAATTAATGTGTTTTGCCCTTATATTGACTAAAATGTCAATATGACAACTTGTGTTGTTTAAAATTTCAACCAAAATAATTAGATAAAACTATCTTTTGTTTTAATTTTCTTTGCAGTGATTATAAATAGATGTCGCTAGTTAAGGAGCAAATTTTAGGTTAGCAAAAAAACTGTCAAAATAGCGAATTGTTACGGCCATAATGGAGCGCAGCGATCATTAAATCTCAGTCGGCCATGGTTTCACAAATTTCGAGTCTTTACCTAATAAAATCAAACGTACTTGTTTTAACCAAAAATAATTCATAATTTTCACAATAAAATTTGCCGTTGCATCACCTAGTTGAGGGTGAGCATTACATTTTAGAGGGGCGAAATTTATTTCTTGTTTAATTTGGTGTAATAGTAAAGATTGATTTTTTTTATGGCACACTCTTCGAAGTATATACAAAAGGCGATTGACGCACTCCCTTGTAATAAAAAAGAGAAAACTCATGGTTTTGTCAGATTAGATCTCCTATACGTTTTAGCCTCTATGACTTCCAAAGTTATGTCATTTGATTGTCACTATGGGTTAGCAACAACCTACAATTGTCACATGAGCCAATTTTTTTTATAATTTACTGCCAATGTATCCTGCTACATAAGTTAAGATAGCTTCACCGACTTTCGTTTTTCTATTTGGTACTGCTGTTGTCTCAAATTCAGCTTCTTCACTCTGTAGCAAGGATACACCCGCAATTTCTGCTCCTGTAAGAAAAGATCTAAGATCGTCTAGTGCTCCTGCACAAAAATCTTCTTCACAATTGGCACTAGGGGAATGTCTGGAGAAAAAACTACTGACTAAAAGAGCTTTAAACGAATTTTTAAATTGGGAAACATCGGGGGTCATACATTTTATATCTACCATGACCTCTCACCGCCGCAAAAAAATTCTCAAAGCTGTCTTGATTTAGTGCCCTCGGTAAAAAATAACTAATTTTAGATAACAATTTTGTTTTTAAAAATATAAAACCTTTTAAAATTTTTATTAAATTTTTTACTGAAGGTAGAATCTTTATACCTCTAGGTGTCTCAAAACGCATGGTTTCCAAAATGTTGATAGATGACCTCCAAAAGTCTTCATGGGAGGAAGTTTTAGTAACCCCTCCCCTGAAAGGTTTGCTCTGCGGTGCCATTTTTGAATTCCCATTCAAACTATCGAACAGACTGTCCATAAAAATTTTTGTCGTAATTGTTTTAAGTAATAACGGTGTTTAATTTGCATTGTATTGTTAGTATTCTGTATTATTTTTTATCAAAATTGCTTTACAAATTAGTTACTGTTATTTCGTAACCTTTTGCGGAATCAAATTTATACAAATAAAAAGTGAATTATTAAAAATTGTATTATAATCTGTTATTTAACGGCGATTCTCCTGTATTTTTCCGTACCCGAAAGCGGCGGATCGTCTGTGAGTGATGTCATGCGCAACCCATGCTTCAACTCGTCTACCGGAGCATACGGCCCTGATAGCTAATAGTTCTCTTTCTATTACCGAGTATCTGGTTTCAGCTCCATTTAATGTTCTAGAGGCGAATGAAATAGGTAAATCTTTGCCGACTGGGCCTTGTGACAAAACTGCTCCAATTGCAAAACCTGAAGCATCAGTTGTTAATAAAAATTCTTGTTCAAAATCAGGGTATTGAAGAATATATGCACTAGTTAAGAGATTCTTACAAATTTCGAAAGCATCTAAACAATTTTTGTCAAGAACAAATGGTACATCTTTTTTCAAATAAATTTTTTAATGGTTTAGTGACTTTAGAGTATTCAGGAATAAAACGTCTATAATATCCAGTTAGTCTTAAAAATGCTTTTATGTCTTTGATTTTTGGGTAAGGGATAATTTATAACAGCCTTAATTTTTTTAGGATTTGGTTTTACACCTTTATCTGATATAATATGTCCAAGATATGCTACTTCTTTTCGCAGAAATTCGCATTTGTTTGGTTGAATTTTTAAGTTATATTTCTTTAGACGTTTAAAAATATCTTTAATTCTGGAAATGAGTTCATTTAAACCTGATGAATATATAATGATATCATCCATATATACCAAACATTTTTCGTTTTGTAGACCAGTAAGAATATTGTTCATAACCCTTTGAAATGTACTATAGTTTCTAAGATGCCGTTTTTTGTATATCATTAGGATCCATCTCGATTTGGTGGAACCCACTGACAAGGTCTAAAGTACTGAAATATTTACATTTTCCTAGTTGATCTAACAAGTCTGTGATATTAGGAAGTGGATATTTATCTGCGACAGTCACTTTATTTAATTTTCTGTAGTTGATTACAATTCTCCATTTTTGTTTTCCGGATGCATCTAACTTTTTTGGAACAACCCAAACTGGACTAGACCAAGGAGAATTCGAGGGTTGTATTGTGATAACAATTTTTCGATTTGAGTTTTTACTTCTTGTTTGTGGACTTGTGGGTATCTATAAGATTTTGTATACATTAGACTAGAATTTTGAACATCTATTGAATGCTTTATTTTATTTGTAAATGTTAGGGGTTCATTTTCGAGTAAAAAGATATTTGCATAATCTAGACATATAGATTTTATTAAATATTTTTCTTCTTCGTTTAGGTGATCTAACCGAAGTTGTTCTAAGATTTTGCAGTTACGATCAATGTTATAATTATATGGTGGATCGTCGGTTTTATTGTGCAAGTAGAATGATTTAACATCAATAGGTTCGACTGCGATTGTTGGTGTTTTGATGGTTTCTTCAGTATTATTTGTATTAGCAATTGTTGCAAAGAAGTTGTTGTTTTTTATTGTAACGAGAGCATTAGGGATCATCAAGCCTTTTGCGTAAGACTGACTTTAAGATTAAAAACTTGATTTTTGTTTAATGGTTCAGATATTATCAACTTTTTTGATTAAACGATTTACTTCAGGTATTAACTAAAAAAACTGTGTTATAAAGAAACTTGTATTTAAAAAAAATAATGCAAAATTAATAAAACTTGTTTGAAACTACCAAAATTTGTTGACCAAAAAGTGATATATCCTACTTTTTTGGAATGCTATCAAAAAATGGTTGTGCTGCAACATTTCAGAATTTTTCTAAGTCTTGCAAGCACTGGAACTTTTTAACGTTGATTAGTATTAAATCTAAGAAAAAAGTTTTTAAAGTTTTTTCTTTAATTTAAAAGTATGATTACTTACCAGAATAGGAATATAGAGGCAGCACAAACTCATTTTGTACTAAAACAGGTAATTTACATTTTCTTTTCCAGTCCTTCACTATTGCTGACTCCCGAGTTTCATTATAAGACTCTCGATAATATAGCAGTCTGGGATGATCTTGGCGTATTTCTAGTTCTCGTATCGGGCGAGAACTGAACGGACATTTCTTAGCATAATCTAAGTTTGTGTCAAAAAACTTGGTCCATGCTCGAAAATAAGATTGATCAGTTTCTACAACATCAAAAGGAGTTGGTTTCAGTCTGGTGTTTTTGAATATTTCAATCCAGTTTGATGGAATTTAAGCTCTTTGTTTAGAATTTACTAATCCCATGTTTTTGTCTGGCTCCATATAAGAATGACCACGAATAGGAAAAGTAAGTTTGACGTTATTCAGTCTCCTCTCCTTATGAACAACATAATGCAGAAAGCGAAACATCGTATAATTTTTGTTTTGCCCTCCGCAAGAGTCGCAAAAAATTTCAAGATTTTTAACTCGCAAATCAAGAAAGTTCCACAGAAAGTCATGCAGCATGGAACACACATCGCCGCTTCCTTTTTTACCGATTGTCTCGGGGTAAATGTAAAATACACTTTGGGCTGTAGATAAGATGTGTATGTTAAAAACATAAACGTTCAGTTGACTCTTATAATAAACATCGTTTGTTGTAATATTTGGAACACTAAGGTTTTTCCTAAAAACTATATAAATTGCTTCTTGAGTCCCTGATGTTTGAGATCTTTTCTTTGCAGCTCTTTTTCTTGTGTAGAATACCTCTGTCTTTCTTTTGTGCAAATTATTTTGTGTTGTAAGGTGCCGGATTTCATTTTGGATTCGGTTTTTTTCTTCAATACTAGTTCTTTTCAACACATCAGATTCAAGAGCTTTTATTTTAGCGAGAAACTCGTCGCATGAACTGCTAGTATCTGTACGGGGATAACCGAAAGCTATTTTAAATTTTGTATTGAAGATTGTTCTGTATGACTCGTTAGATACCTTCATCTGAGGGTGCAACTCACAAAACATTTTGAACATCTTTTTTATATTAAGGTCTTCAGGTAAGTATAATCTCTTGCTGTCATGTACACTATAGTGGCTTTTTCTCCCCTTGAATGATTTGATATGTTCATACACTGCTTCACGAATCTGGAGTTGCAATTTTCTAGGGTGATTTTTGTTTTCTCCTCTTAGTTATACCCGTCACTTTTAAAGAATTTTGTAGGATTGTAAGTTTTTTCTTTTTATTTCGTGAATGGACATGAAAGCTTGTTTACAAACATTTACTTCTTTTAGATTATTATTATTTCTAAAACGAACTTTATAAACATATGTAGCACTTCTCAGATTGGCTTCTTCTTCATTTTTTCTAGGTCTTCTTCGAGGAATAGGTAATACTGTTAGCAATCCAAACGAAAATACGAATTTTGTTCATTAGTAGACGTTAGTGTTTTAAATTGTTCAGTATACTTGTCCTTGCTTCGGCAGGTACATTTTTAAAACATTGTTTGTGGCAATTACAGTCTTCACCCGATTCATGGCTTTGTAACCTTATTTTTTTTATAACGTTTCTCATTCTGCCATGTTTTTTTCTTTTTTTTTTTTGGTTCTTTTTGAGCAAATGCTCCTTTTGAGTTACTTTCACTTCCACTACAGTTATTTTTAGGTTCCATTACTATTTTATCAATTACACAGCACTTTACAAATTATTTATAAACACAAACACACTGATTGGCAACAGTATTAAACACGCACTGTCTTGTTTCGCGGAAAACTAGATTACACCATGCCTTGTTTATGCGGACTTAGCCCCTTGTGGACATGAGTGACACGGACTCGGTCCCTTTTGGCGCTGTATATATTAATAAAAACATATTTCTCAGGCATTTGACACCTTCTAGACATGTACAAAAAAACGAGCATATTCTACAAGATACTAAATGCTACAAGATGGCGCTATTAGTTCAGTTTATTTAATATTTGGACTTGTCACGTTTTGGACCTGTACCATTTATATGCCATTTTGTATGTTTTTTTCAAGTTCATTACTTTTGTTGCTTTCATATAATTCGTAGAGAACATTCTCAATTTCTAGTTAGATTCAAAATCTAGCTTGCATTTTACTTTTGAAAGGAAGTCTATTCCTAATATTTATATATAGAATATAAAAATATAAAGAATTTATGCATTGGTAAGCTTTCTATCGATAATTCGCAACTCTCTGTTATTATACAGGGTGAGTCTGCTAAAAGTGTTTCTTAACTTTTTTCAAAAACTAGTTATCACATCAACTTTAAAGTTTGGCATTAAAAACTTTGTTTTTTGCACTACACAGGTGATTTTTTTCAGAATTTTTCTAATATTTCTTCTAATTAATAATAATTAATTTCTTCAAAAAAATCAAAATTTTTCCAATTTTTAACATTATTGTAAAAGAAAAGATGTTAAAGTATTATTTTGTGCAAAAAATATTTAAAAAAAATGTAGATAACTCGAAAAAATATAAAATTTCAAACTTAAATACGCCATTTTTTTCTAAGAGGGTGGGTGGGATCTTGATAATACCAAAACACTAATTTTCAAAACAGCCAATTGCAAGCTACTATTCAAATATCCCGGGCAAAAGTGGGCGGTTTTATTACTATACCTGTTCGACGATCGGACTCTAGAAGGGTAGGTATTGTCGAGTTATGGCAGACGGCAGGTTCAGCTTGGCAGTGCTGCACCAAAACGCGTCTTAGGAATCAGATAAATGTTATTATTTTTTGGGGTTATCTACATTTTTTTTTAAATATTTTTTGCACAAAATAATATTTTGCAATCTTTTCTTTTAGAATAATGTTAAAAATTGGAAATATTTAGATTTTTTTGAACAAATTAATTAATATTAATTAGAAAGAATATCAACAAAATTCTGAAAAAATTCACCTGTGTAGTGCAAAAAACAAAGTTTTTAATGCCAAACTTTGAAGTTGATGTGATAACCAGTTTTTGGGAAAAGTTAGGAAACACTTTTAGGAGACTCACCCTGTAGATGAGTTGTTGTATGTACCATTTATAATTATATTTTCTTTCAATAATTTGGTACTTGCATTTATTAAATGTGGTTTTATGATTGAGATACCAGCACCTGTATCTATCAAGAATTTAACTAATTCGTCATTAATTTTTGTTTTTAAGAAATAGAGATTTTATCCTGAAATATTATTTGAAAATACAGAATAATTGAATTAGTTTCGGAAAAATTTTGTAATTTATCTTTATTTATTTTATTTTGTGATTCGTTAAGTGAATCAGTCTTTTGATTATCGCGAACTAAGCGTTTTCTTTTATTATTATTATTATTAATAAATTGTAATTTAGATTCGTTTAAGTGAATCAATCTTTTGATTATCGCTAACTAAGCGTTTTTTTAATATTATTATTAATAAATTGTGTTCTAGATTTGTTGAGTGAATCAGTCTTTTCATTATCGGTAACTAAGCGTTTTCCTTTATTATTGATAAATTGTGATTTATATTCGTTAAGTGAATCAATCTTTTGAAGTTTGTTAATTGAATATTTAATTTTTTTGTTTTCATAAGTATGTGATTGATGTTTTTTCAGTTTTTTGTTAATTTGTTTAGTATGACGTCTATTACTAGTTTGATTGTAATTGTTTCTATAATTATTAGTATGATATTTAGGTTTTCGTTCGTTTTTATTGTTGTTTATTATTGGACTGTATTTATTATTATTAATTATTACATCGTTATTTGGTTGAAATCGTTTATTATTGAATCGGGAGTTTGTGAGGACTCTGCAGTTTCCTGGTTCTGGTTGTCCTCTGAGTCCTGAACCATTTCGTAGTTTAAATGGTTCAAATTTCTGGAGTTATTTGAATTCTGAAAATTAAATCTTGGTTGATTTGATATTGACTGTTGTTGATGTTGTGATTGATATGATTTTTTCTGCAGTTTTGAAAAGTGTGTCCAGGAATTTTGCAAAAGGTACAGTACGGCGTATTATATGATTGCTAATATTGGGATTTAATTGGTTGTCGATTTCGATTTGCCTTTTTACGATAATTTTGAATAGTGTGGCCAGGAACTTTACAGTAATTGCAAAATATTGAAGTAGATGCAATAGATGTTTTAGGTTTTTCAAAAATTTTTTGACGTTCATTTAAAAATAATTGAGTTTGTTCTTCTTTATCTACTATATTTATTGCTTCAGCAAATGTTTTGGAATTTCTGGCACGTACAACGTAACCAATTTGATCTGTTATTCCCGTGACAAAAATTTTTAGTACCATTTCCGTACACATTTTTGATCTTTCTGATTTTGCTAAATTACTTAATTTATCTTTAGAAACAATACTGCTGTTGATTCGATTTTGTTGTGTAATTAGTCTGCTTAAAAATTGATTGGTTGTTTCGAAAGGGTTTTGCACCATTCTTGTAAATCGCAAATTAAATTCGAAGTACTTTTACTTTCACTAAAATTATTAATTTGCGTACATTTAACTGAATTCCAATCAGGTAAATCGCGAGAATTGATCAAGTCACTAACTAGCTCTATCTTTTAATTGTGACTTTAAATATATTATAAGTAATTCCCTTTGTTCTTCTGTTGATTTGTTAAACACCAAATCACATGTTTTGACAAAATTATTAAGTGTTATTGGTGAACCGTTGTATCCGGGTATTAATTTCATCAATGTAGTTGAAGGAATTTCTCGAAAATTTTCATTTACTTTATTACCGTCGATTTCATCTATATCCGCGAGAGATATTTTTGTTATTACTACTTATTTACTTTTGTTAAAGTTTTAATTGGTTAGTTCTGATTTAACAACTTTGAAATTTTAGTATTGTTAGATTAGTTGGTTTTTGTTTTATCGGATAATAATTAGAAAAATTTATTTTAACTCACCAGATGATCAAGGTAACTGCTTGTATCTTTTAATGAGTTGACTTGTGGATTCTGCACTGCAAAGTCTTGGAAGACACCATCCGAAAAAGCTGCTCCGGACTCACATCTTTTTGCGAACGTTCAGGCGAATCCCGTCCTCATCGCCAAATGTGTTAGGTGCTGGTTTTACGAACTTTGTTTTTAAAAAAATAATTTGATAAAGATTTATTTGATTTATTAACTTATAAAATACACTTGAACAAACACTAGTAATAGGAGATGATTTGAAAACAGATTACAACGAACTTAACTTACTTAACTAAATCTTATAATATATAAACTCGGTGTTACCATCTTTTTTTACTTAGATTACGGTTTAGACCAATCCAACATTAAGGGGAGTTTTACAGAGAGTTAATCATCACACTTGACTATCCTACGTGAAGCTTATTATGATTGAATTAATTTGGAAACATTTTTATACAAGGAAATGAAAAATATTAATTTAATTGGATTCGTCTAGTGTGAGATTTTTGAGAAACGTGTTATTACACTGGAAGTACGTGGTCTAAGCAGCTTCCGTAATAATAGTCTTTACCGATTTTTGGAAGTCTCTTGAATGCATAATTAATCACTGCACCAACACTGCACGTACACTGGTCATCTAAGTGACGATAGTTCTCATCTACGTGAAAGTATGCGTATAATTAGAAACATTGCAGTATAACACGATTTATTTCGTATCCTGTAGATTATGTGTCGTTTCGGCAACTACAGTCACTAAAAATTCTTCTACTTGAATTTGTAGCATTATTATTGTAGCTGCGTTCACAGAACACCATAGAACACGTTGTTTACACTATGCTGCAATGGCTGCTTCAGCTCTTACCTCTTCCAATAAAGAAGCGCTTGGGATTCATAATAACATGTATTATATCTTAACTTTTTTTGGGATGCAAAATACTGTCACACGTATCTGTGTTAAGTCTGTTTTGCAATTTAGACTTTAGCAGATAAGTCGTGAAAATATTTGCTCTGCAGCCTCAGATGAATGCGGTAAAGACAATAGAGCTTTAACAAATTTATTTAGGTGTGGAAATATTTTACAATTCATATCATTTTTAGTTTTAAAAACTACAACTCAAAAGTCCTCTACACTCGCTTCTTTATATTTCTTTAATTTTGAAACGTCAAATAAACGTCATTCTGTATTTAATTTTTCTACATCTTCAACGAGATGAGAAAAATAATATAAATTTTCAGTGACATTGGAATTGACAGTACCAGATAACGCTACCTTTGAAGCAAAGTTACCAATAAATGCTAATACTGGGTCATTGAAATTGAATCGGCTTTAAATTTGTCTTGCAAGTTCAATGTATTACAAAGCTCTTGATCTAAAATTGTGGAGTTCACCAGAATCCAAATTTTTATTGCTACACAGAATTTCGTCAGCTTTAGCTCCAAAATAAATTTCTCCCAATTCTAAAAAATATCTTGGGTCGCTTGCATCAAATTTGTGAAAATCAACATTATCCAGACATTCCTTCACTCTACAAAAATAACACTACATACTAAAGAGTACAACACATGTGAAGTAACCGACATTTCCAAGAAGTAAATAGAAGTAGACAAAGAGTCATAAGTACCTACGTACTCTTTCGGACGTAATCGTTGGAAGAAGAATTGTAGATTTTACCCATGTACTTCTTCAGTATGAAAAAGTAATAAATCGCTTCAAAAAATGTAATACAGGCAAAATGTAACTAGTTCAAAAAAAAGACAAGAACTCTGTTCTTTAACTTAATTTTAACTGCGATTCATACAAAAAAAATTGTAATAACAGCAGATCCGCAAACCGATTCTAATAACTCGTTTTTTAATTGTTTAGGAATATAGATTTCAATTTTTTTACAAAACTAATTATGCTCATTTTATCAGACTCAATAGCCGTTTAAAAATGAAATTTCGAGTACGGGACATTTTTCTTGTTCAAAACTAGTTTTGCATTTTTTTTCAGACATTGTCCGAATTTGAATATTAAGTCTAACATATACAATTATTTTTTATATAGTAGCAAAAAGTCGAGTACATTTCGAGAATTTCAGCAGTTCGCAAATCTGCAGCGACATAAATTATTTCATCCCAGTCAAACAAGGTGGCTTTCTCTTCAAGTAGGTACGTATTTACTACATAAGCATGAATGTTATACTGATAGCTTTAAACTTTGCAGCTTTCTGTGAACAGAATTTTGGAAAAGTAAGATATTCTCATCCTGTATTTTACCTGTATGATAAATTGGAATGTTGAACGGTATTATCATAGATATGTAGATGACTGTTTGGCTTTAGTACCAAAAAACACTAAAACAACACAAAAAACAATATAAATTATATTCTTGATTTATTAAATAACTTTCATCCCAGATTACAATTCACTGTTGAAGTTTCTGTTAACAACTGCATTAATTTTCTTGATACTACTGTAATTTTTAAAGACAACCAAATTATATTTGATTTTTATAAGAAAGAGATTGCCTCTAATAAATATTTGAATTTCATGTCATACCATCCAATCAATCAAAAAATGTCTGTCATAAAAAATATGATACACAGAGTTAATTTAATCTCTCACCCATCTTTTAAAAATAAAAATTTGGAGGACTGTCGCGAGATATTGTTGAATAATAGCTATCCCTCTCACTTAGTTAATAAGGTTATTTATCAAAAAATTAATAATAATAGTAATAATAAAAAACATAAACCAAAAATCAATAGTTCCTTAAATTGTACTTATGTGAGTTTTCCATTTGATGCTCAGTTTAAAGAAAAAATTGAGAATTTAACTAAAAATGTTAATATAACGCCAGCTTGGAAACCCACAAATACGTTATACAACTTATTATTTAGTAAAATGAAAGATAAAACGGATAAAGAATATATTTCGAATATTGTATACAAAATTGACTGTAAGGATTGTAATAAATGTTATATAGGTGAAACATGTCAGTATATAAAAAATAGACTTAAACAACACAAATATAATTTAACAAGGGGAAACTCGGCACATTCAGGAATGGTCAAACACTCTCTAGAAACAGGTCATTCTTTTAATTATGAATATAACACTTTACATATAGAACAAAATAGAGTTAAACGATTAATTTTAGAAAACTTATATATCAAATGTTTCAATAATGTGAATATACAAACTGACCTTGATAAAGTAGGTGACATCTACAAAAATATCGTATCATAATAACATAACTTACAACTAATATTAATAATCGCCACTATTGTATTAATCTTTGGTTTGTTGTCATATTTTGTAGTTTTTTAATTCTTGTTGACATAATTGTTCATATTTTATTTAATAATTGTAATTTTAATTGTGTGTAATGTTTTTACAAAAAATATTTTGGAAGAGAAAAATGTATTTAATTATTGTATAATGTAGATATTTTATGTGAAATTAGCCTCGTGCTTGATGGAATGTTGGTTATATATACACACATTTTGAATCTGCAATTATTTTATGTTTTTAACCATGTCATTGTCCCGTCCCCAGTCAGTCTTCCTTCTATCACGCACGTGGCTGTGTCTCACTGATTGAGGTATGTCAAATCTTTGTTATTTTGGTAGTACTATTCAATTGTTATTGTAGACACTTTATTCTGAAGAAGATGGTAATAAACCATTGAAACGTCAATTTACTTCATTTTATTGGGATTTTTTCTGATAACCCTCAAGAAATTACCTTCACCCAAAGAATTTTTCACTGATATTATTTTTAACATATCTGCATTTTTAATTCTTATTTCCTCTAACTTTTTACTTTTTTCTAAACTATCAGCATATTTTTTTCCAAACGTTTAATTTTTAAAAGCAGTGTTTTATTGTGATTTTGAATTTGATCGGCTTAAATAGTTGTTACTTGAACAGTTTTTGAACAATTTTGATCTGGGAACATCGTTGGAATTGCCTCTTTGTGTACTGAACTTATTCAAATTGATTTATTCTTATCACAGAGTAATTTGTAATTTTGGAAATATCTAAAATTGAAAATACATGTTATATTAGTGGTTTTAGTATTTGTATACCGCAGAAAGGACTTTAGTAGTTCCAACCATTGTGTGTGAAACTCTTTGTGCTTTTTGCACGCACTAGTGCGGTAAAAACGAAGGATGACAGTTCGGTTAATAGTCACAATCGCTGGTTCTTTATTTAAACTATCTTCATCGCTTAATCCAGACGAAACTGAAGAACTAGATCTACTTCTTGGTATATAACTAGATTATGGCGTATTGGTATCTGATTCTTTCTCAAAACCATCGCCATCAGATGCAGAAAATTCTTGTCCAAAATTTCTAAAAACTCTTTCTGAAGAAGAAAAAATAACTGGCGTCGTTTTTTCAGCTTCAGGACTTTTCTTTCACCTATATAAAACTATGAACAATTTACAAAATTTTTCACTTGAATTGTTTTGCTGGGATCACCGACAAATGTCTTAGTAAATTGTCATAAATTAAATGTTTTTTAAATTGTCATGAGGCCGCTTATGACAACATGGACACAAATATGGACACTTTATGTGAACATTATTTTCTAAATTTTTTCATGTCTTCAACCATACCAGAAATTTGTTGCTCATGTTTTTAAACAAATATTTAATCGACGACTTACATATTGTGACGAATTTCTTAATTTGAACTTCTTATTTATACTATATTATCAATTATTGAAACACTTTTGAATTTTGTAGTTATTATTTTTTTTTTGTTTCTCAAAATTGTGTCTTTCAACCTGTTCAACGATCTGAACTATTGGAAAGCAAGCTTTTACCATTCTGGAGTGGAGTTATCATCTTTTTTTGGATATATTTCTCTTTAATTTTCTTGGTGGAGTTGAGGTTTTATGTTGGATACTTTTACTGACAGTAAAATGCTGGTACATCTTTTTAAAAGTAGGCTTTTTATTTTTTATATTTATAAAAAATTTTGAACTATTAAGTGTAGTGTACTTAAAACTTCAGGCTTTCTTCTTCAGCTATGTAAAACTGTGAGCAAATTATGAATCCAAATAGTCTCTGTAGGCAGTTAAATCTCTAAAATAAAATAACCCATAAATGTTGAACGAAGCACTTGAGGAGGGTTTAATATTACATTTTGTGTTTTATTATAAACCTCAGTTATTGTATAAGCTGATGGATCACAATCTGTAATATTTTCCTCTTTCAGAATCTTTGGAAAGTTTCTATTTTAATACTTTTATTTGTTTATCTTTAAAGCTTGCGTTTTTTTTTCTAACCTAATGAACTACCAACGTTGTTTTTTTTAAATAATTTTTGTTAAAATCAATACTCTTTTACATGAATTTAATTTAATTTTTGAAACATTTTTTCCACTCCAATTGAGAAACATCCGTTTTGAACACATTTATCGTTTCTTCAACTGTCGAAAAACATTGAATCAAACAAGTTATTTGGTTTCAAATCAGGACTACTTGGTGGATGATCGATCAAATGGACGTTTAGGGTGGCCAAGAGATCACTTGTTTACATTATCCTGGTGATTTCTGACAAACAAATGGTTGTGTACCATTTAGACACTATGTGAAGATTAAATAACATCTTGTTTCGAGACCAATTGAAGTAATAAAACCGCTAGAATTTAGCCTTCGTAAAAGACATAGATTACTTCGTACTGCTGGTTAACAAAAGACATAATTACTAACTTTTAGGTTGGGTATAAACACTCTGTAGAATGATGGGTCTAGTTAACCAAGTTTTGTCGTTTACCCTGGAAATTTAGGATGTTTAAATTCTATTTTTTATACATGAATTCGTATTGGAAAAAAACTTGATTTCGGTAAAAGCTTTTTATTAAGGTCATAACAACAAGTACAAAATTTTGGAAACAATATGGGCAAATAAACTGATTTATCTTTTTGGCCAAGCCCAGGAAGTCATCATGCAAATAAGATTTGCAGTAATGTAAAGGCGCATATCGGCAATCCTGTCTTCTTGACACGCTTTGCAAAACCAACTCTTTTGAATGAGTACACTGGATGCTATGAATAGATAAATGGTTTATTGAGATTGAAACATTTTATAGAAATTTCGCTCAACACATAAAGCAACTCTAGATTTTGAGCAAGACGATCTAGCTCTCATGTGGCATTGGCAACATCTCAATTTTTCTTGATTTGAAGCAAGCTGAGGCAGCCATCAAGCGTTAACAAGTGGTACGACATTTATCATATTAGGAGCCCTGAAGATGAACCCATAGAGGTTCGAAACTAGTAGGCTTGAAATAAAACTACATTTTCCACAGAAATTAGTGCATTTCATAAAAAAACCCATTCTTAAAAAACTTGTGGAAAAGTCAAATACAACCATACAATCAACAAATTTATCATATCGTCGCTGTGAAATGAAATCGGCATATCTGCAAAATGGAGACTTTTTACCAGAGCGCTTTAAAGTTTTCGCAAGTGATATTTTCCTTTTAACGTCCGTTTGGTTTACCTCAAAGCTACCTTATGCATGACTAAAATTTAGACGAATATTGCTTATTGAAGTAGTAGTTGCAAATAAATCGAAAATTGCTTAAATTAAGAGAAATATGCAGATATGCCAGTATGACTTTAAAATCAGTGTACTATTTGCTTTTGTGTTACAGTGGCTTCTTCGTTCGGAACCTATTTTAGGTAGATTGAAAAAATAATCTTGTCAATCTTGAAAAAAGTAGTTTATTGCTGCACAATTATTTTTTAAACAACAATTAACAAAAATAATAAAATATAGAAAAAATATAAGAAAAATGAACAATAAACAAAAATATTATTGCTCTCCCATTTGCTGGTAACTTCAAAGTTCCACAAATTTTTATAAAAATTTGAATAAATTGACGGTATTATCCTGTCAGTAACTAACTTAAGGATACCCTTTTTTTTTTCTTTTCATCAATAGTAAGTCTCTTAGGATAAGCTTGCATCAGAACAGGATTGACGCTCCCCTTCCCTCTTTATTCCTTTTCTTCGCCTCCTCCCAGGCATGTGACCCGTAGGAAATTTTGAAGTAAAAGTTTCCATCGTCTTTAATTACTTTAAACATTCGAATGTCAAACATGGGTAAAATTAGTTGAGAGTCCTTCAGAGCTTTTATGTCAAAAAAGTCCTCATGACTCAACTCATGAACCAGGTAAGGCTGGTATTGGGAAGGTAAGTATAACAGCCCGCTTCGGAGTGCTCTTTTCACTTCTCTTTCAATGGTTGAGTGAGCCGAATTCTCTTCGTTTTGAGTGTGGCCCTTAATTAAAAAATTGTGTGTAATAGATTTTATGTTTTTTAAATGTTGTAACAGCATATTTTTACATTGCCATCATAAAGTTATTTTTTTGTTGTCCACAGCAATTATCGCTCTAAAAGATGACGTCTATTGGACACTCAGCTTTGTCATTTAAAGTTTGCAGATATTTCAGCACACAGCCCCCAATCTCAATCACGCCTCTTTTTTCCTGTGTCTCATCCCAAGTGTAGCAGTTTACCGTTTTGTCGCCCTTCAGTTCAGCAATTGTTAAATTGTAAACAGCTAGCTTTGAAATGTAATAGTAAGAAGACGCCTCCCCATGCGGACATGTCAGCACTGCCTGTAGGTCGTATACTGCTACGACGGTTGAATCTGTAGTTTTCTTGTCATTCTCCTTTTTCAGTCTGGACAAGTCCTTTTCTAGAGTATGGTTCTCATATTCTGTCGTATTTTGTTTCGTGTTTCTGTAAATTAGACAAACATCACACTGATCTTACTTCGGTGTGAAAAAAGATAGGTTATATGACTTGAAAATAGCTCTGTACTGGCAGTAACTGATTCCTGCAAGGTTTGACTCTTTTCTTTCTTTTAGATAATCTCTGTGAAGTTCAGCAATAGATTTTCCACCATCGATATACTCCCGAGAACTTTGAGATCTGCAGTAATGACTAGGAATTCTGGGAATTTTTTCTATGTGAATCTTTGCACTCGTCACGAGTTCTTCATCTAACTTTCGATCCTTTCCATGCTTGCCTCTCATTTCCAAGCTTAACACACCTGTGTTTTTGTCTGTTTTTTTAAAGGTTGTACGAATAGCTCTATCTGATAGGTCAAAAGTGTTTTTAAAAAATTGTTTGCATACCTGTATTTTTTCTCCATCTTTCGTTATCGAGTATGATTGATTAGAGCCTCTTTCCCTTTTACGATTCAATGTAATCCTCTGATACTTGGGAACAACTACCTGGGTGCTATTTTTAATGAATTCTCTTTGTCTTTGCAAGTCTCCCATTCCCCAAAACATTGCAAAAATCTCTTTCCGATAGTTCTCATCAATTTTTTCAGTGCATTTGAGTTTACAGTTGTGGCAAGGAGGCTTCATGCTTCGTCTGTTCACTCTTCCTCAGGTTTTAGACTCTATTCCTCACCGCAGTTTCGCATTTCTTTGCCAAAGTTCTTTTATTAAATTTGCCTCTTTTCCTCTTTCTTGTAATTGGTTCGTTTGCATTTTCGATTTCAATCTCAGTAGCCGATTCATCTCTATTTTCACGGTCACTTTCGGATCTAGATTTTAATTTATTATAATCGGGGACGGCTTCATCGTCATCTGAATTATGAAATGGGTCTTGGTTTTCCTCATCAGTAGAGTCCGTGTTAATATTGTTGTTGACATTGTAGCTTTTAGTCCCCAATAATTGTCTCGTAATAATATCGTCGGGCAAACAAGACTTCTGAGCTTCCCGTGCGATTTGATCTATTAAATTTTCTACCGGATCTTTCGCTGTCAAGTTTGTCATCGTTGGTGCAGTAACTACACATTCTAAAATTTAAACAAATATATTATACTATATTATATTATTAAAAAATATAATATTAAAGAAAATGGGATTATATTATATTATTAGAAAACATAATATTAAAGCTTAAACTTACCAGTAGAAGGGGAAATGTGGTTTTCAGTCTCTTCTTCTATAGGTTCACATTCTATCCATTCATCATTAAAGAGTCCTTGTAGTTCAGTTAAATCAGTCTTGCTAGTTTTTGGAATATTTTTAGTAGTGCTTTTTGTATCCATAAATAATGTTGGATTTAACGGATCAGGCAGTTTATTAACCCAAGCTTGTACATTTAGGTTTTAAGTCTCTAATAATTGTATATCAGTCTTGCTAGTTTCAGGAACATTTTCACTGTTTGCCGAAAGTTGTAATATCAAAGCTGTACACTTTCTCCTTCAAGAACAATATTATAAGTAATCTGACGAAAAATATTAAAGTTATGTTGTAGTTAGTTTAAGTATCTACCTACGAGGGTCGACTCACATAAAACTTTGTTTTGATACAAATCAAACTGAATTATTGAAACATATTCCGATTTTAATTAACATTTTGCTTTATTCGTCGGGAAAGAATTTACACGGAAACCAGCATTTTGGCATATATGCCGGTATTTTTAGTTGAGGCTGCTATAAACACATTAATCTTAAGTGCAAACCGGATTATTTGCTAATAAGTCATATCTGGGTAATAATAGAAATGTACTATTGTGAGATAATTCGGTTTTACTTCCATGATGGACGTCTTTTCTCCTTGAAGGTCTTCTAATAAAAAAAAAATGGCAAATCCCGCGTAAATGCATACCGGCCCAATGCCAACTGACGGTTTTTTTTCAACTATACGATAAGTGTGAACAAAACTCACCACCACTTTTTTGTCGGATGTTGATGCGATAGTTATTCACCGCTTGGTGCTGTAAATCAACACCGCCCATACCACGGTTGTAATTTTGTAATACTTTAGGCTATGGAACTTGAACTTTTGCTGTTGCAGCCGTTGACCTCCTTCTAACTTGCGCGAGCGGCTCCACGGAATTATTATTTGAAGCCATAGCTACTACGTTGTTATCTTTTCAAATACGGCCCAGATCTTGATAATCTTCAACAGTGTTTTCAGGCTGATTCAATCCTAACATCTTTTTCAAAGAAAGTTTATCAAACATGACGAGACACATTTTTTCACTGCCACTCATAGTTTTTGCTTTCAGAGCCAGTTTTCTTGTTAATTTGGTTTTTACTTCAGTTATAAGATTGCAAACTTTTAACCAGCTCTGAATAGAGGGGACTGAAAAGTTCAAATTACACAACATTTTGTAAGCTTCCGGAGATTTATAATGCAGAGAAAGTTCCAATTCCTTTTCTGCAGGTGTTTACTTCTGCCCCTTGCGATGAAACAACTGTATGTGAACATAAATGTTTTTTTTTACTACTAGTTTTAGAAGACATCATTATGTAGTTTGTCGTGAGGGTGTGAAGTGGTTTTTCTCTCCTAATAGTCAATAATGATTATTAACGAAGGGAGATAAAATGCTAGAGTTGAGTGAATACAGACATTTAATGGTGTTGCCTATTACGAATATATTTGCAATTTTTATGGACGACAGATATTAGTGTTGACGGAAAAAATAATGTCCGAAATTAAGTGCATTAGTAGTACCTAATAAACAGTTTATTTAATATTTGTGATCTCGAGACGGATTCGTTTAAATACCACACATCAACTCTAATGTGTCAAAACACAATGGTGCGCATGCGCGAAACATCTTGTCAGATGTCAAGTGTGTATTAGATCATAATCTTAAAGCCGTTTTTTTGCGATAAATACGCTGCAAGATGTGCTTGAAACGTATTACAGTGTGACGTCACTGTCGGGTTGCACACCAAAATATAAATTTGAAACCACTTGTCATTTGTCACTACCTGTGTTGTATATTACGTTTAAATGTAAACTTATATATTTGTTTTCTTATTATAGAAAAAAAAGGGGAGATGTTGTATATTGTGTTGCATATACACAGAGAACACACACTACCCCGCGAACCTATGTAAGTGATTACTCATTAAAGTGTTAATTAATAAAAGTGCCTATTTATCACCACCTTCCAACCAAATATATAACAACCTGTTGACGTTTTATGGGAGAATTATGAACCTGAGTGTAATGAGGATGACGCAGATCAGAATGGAAATGAAAATCTGGAGGTGCATGCTGTAATTAAAAAAAAACAACATTGCTAACCGGTTATAATTAATTTAATCTAATGAATAATGTTGTTAAACTGTAAACTCAATTTTAATTCTATTAATGAACAACGTGACTTAGAAACAAATTATACTTTAAGCCTACTTTAATCACCATCTTTGTTTCTTTTCCTTTTCTTAGGTGGATTTAAACATCCAATTAAGGCCATAGTTTCCTTATGTCTGTCTTTACTTTATTTGGAAAACATTTCCATCATGGCTTTAAATTCGTTTCTTCTTATGTCCTGATTTATCTCATTCATCTCTTGTTATATATTTGGTTGGAAGGTGGTAATAAATAGGCACTTTTATTAATTAACACTTTAATGAGTAATCACTTACATAGGTTCGCGGGGTAGTGTGTGTTCTCTGTGTATATGCAACACAATATACAACATCTCCCCTTTTTTTAATATATAAAAAAACAAATATATAGGTTTACAACTAAACAAAATTAAGATGTTCCTTACTTATGGGTGAGCACGTAATCCTTAAACCTTACGGGAAGTTTCCTCTGTCTCTGAGGTTTAATATTGGGTTGGGATTTAGGATTAGGTTGCGGATCTGTAGGTTGAGTCATTTGTAACTGAGGTTCTGAGAGGTTAGAACTTGATGAAATTGGTTCATTTGGTGGGGATCTTGGAATGTCTGTTTTAACGTACTTGGTTCAGCAATCTCAATTTCTGTTTCTGGTCTGTAGGTGGGCGGTTTATTATAAGACTTTCTCAGGTGTCTGCGATTTCTTCTATATTCGTTGTCAGCTGTTCTGACCACATAAGATCTTGGCGTTTCCTCTATTTTTGTTACTTGTGCTGGTTCCCATTCTCTTCCTTTTCTTACTGTTACACTATCTCCTAATAGAAAAGGTTTCAAAACTTTGGCATTTCTGTTATAATACCTAGATTCCATTTCTTTCATCTCTTCTCTTTTTTCTTTTACATTTTCTTCAATCTTTGGATTTAATAGTCTTGTCAATGTAGGTAATTTGGTTCGAAGTCTTCTATTTAACATTAATTGTGCTGGTGATAGGTTAAATTTCTTGATAGGTGTGTTTCTGTACTCCATTAAAAATGTATATACATCACTTTTTTCCTCGTATGCTTTTCTCAACATATTTTTTGCAATTTGAACTGCACGTTCCGCTAATCCATTCGATTGTGGATACTTTGGACTTGACGTTACACTTCTGAGATCCCATTCCTTTGCAAACTTTTTGAAAAGATAACTGTTATAAGGCATATTGTCTGAAATCATAACTTCGGGTATTCCATATCGAGAAAATATTTCTTTTAATTTCACAATTATGTGTATTGCTGTCTTTCCGTTCAGTCTAACTAGCTCTAACCAGTTTGAGTAGTAATCCATAACTACTAAATAATCAATTCCTGCAAACGTCAAAATGTCCGAAGCAATTTTTTCCCATGCTCTATTAGGTACTGAATGTGGCATTAATGTTTCTTTTCTATTTTTATTTTGATATTTTTCACATATCTTGCATTTTAAAACCATTTGTTCTATTTCCGATGTAATTCTTGGCCAAAATACAATTGACCTAGCTCGCGCTTTACATTTATCAACACCTAAGTGACCTTCATGTAATTTTATCAAAATATCTTTTCTAAGTTTCTTAGGAATTAGTAGTTTATCCCCTATGAACACTAATCCTTCGTAAACATCAATGACATCCTTAAATTTCCAAAATTCTCTTATCTCTAATTCTAGTTCATTTTTCTGTTTTGGCCAGCCTTCCATGTGGTATTTTATAATCGATTGCAGTTGTAAATCTTCGTGTGTAGCTTGCTGTATTTCTTTGCGTTTCTCAGGTGTGATAGCTAAATGCTTCGAAAGTGAGTGAACTATCATTTCTAACTCAGGATCATCTTTCACGGAATCCTTTAAATAAGCTCTGGATAATGTATCAGCTAAAAACATGTTCTTTCCTGGCATGTAAGTAACTTTAAAGTCATATCTTAATAATTTCAAAACCATTCTTTGTAAGCGATGACTTATTTTGTTGATTTCTTTCTTTAAAATTGTCTCTAACGGTTTATGATCACTGAAAACTGTGACAGTTCTTCCATAAGTGTAATGATGAAATTTCTCTAATGCGAACACAATAGCTAGAAGCTCCTTTTCGATTTGTGCGTAATTTTTCTCACTTTCTGTTAGCGAACGTGAAGCGTAGGCGATAGGATTTTTTCCTTGTAGCAAACATGCGCCTAGACCATCTTTTGATGCATCAGTTTGTATACACACCGTTTCTTTTTGATTAAAATATTTTAAAATAGGAGTTCGACATAATAGCTGTTTTAATATTTCGAAATGTTTTTCATGATTTTCATTCTATTGCCACATAACATCTTGCTTTAAAAGTGCTCTTAATGGACTGTTTATTTCTGACAAATTTGGAATAAATTGGGATAAATAATTAACCATCCCCAAAAATCGTTTCAATTCATCTTTTGATTTAGGAGTTTCCATTTCCAAAATCGCTTTTATTTTATCAGGGTCTGCAGCTGCTCCATTTTTTTGAACAATATGACCCATAAATTTAACTGATTTAACTCTAAATTGTAGTTTATTCTTATTAAAAACCACATTGTGCTCTAATGCTCTTTGCAAAACTTTCAACAAAATCTTGTCATGCTCTTCCACATCCTTTCCAGCAATTATTATATCATCAAATATAACTTGAACACCTTCAATGTTTCCAAAAATTTCCACCACTCTCTTTTGAAAAACTTCTGTAGCGGACTTTATGCCAAAAGGCATTCTCAAAAATTTGTATCTACCAAAGGGAGTATTGAAACAACACAAATCTGAACTCTGCTTGTCCAGTTTAATATGCCAAAAACCTTCACTCATGTCAATCACTGAAAACATTTTTTTTTCATTTAATCTTGCTAATACATCTTCTACACTAGGAAACCCATAATGCTCTCTTTTAATAGCCTTGTTCAATTCCTTCGGATCAAGACACAATCTTAAAGATCCATCTTTCTTTTCTACGATGACTAAACTATTCACCCATTCCGTTGGATGTTCTACCTTCTCTATGACTTCTTTCTTTTCTAAAATATCTAGAGTATCTTTAAGTTTAGCTTGGAGGGAAAGAGGGATTTTTCTAGGAGGATGTACAACAGGTTTTACATTTTTATCAATTTCAATATGATGCTCACCTTGTATATATCCCAAACCATTGAAAACTTCGGGAAACATATTAATGATCCCTTGTTTATTTTCAATAGATGGATTTGTAATGACATTAACTCTTTGAATTAGGTTTAAAATAGTACAAGCCTTTAACCCTAATATACAATTTGATTTAACATTTGCAATATAAAATAATATTTCTACAGATTTATTGTTAACCACACAAATTAAATTAATTTTACCAGATGCTTTTATTTTGAAACCACCAAACGTTAAAAATGTGACATTACATTTTGAAATTCTCTTATCCTTATCTTTTAATGTTAAATTGTAAAAAATATTTGTAGGTATAATATTACAATCTGCTCCACAATCAAGCTTAAATTTTACTAAATTGTTTTCAACATTAATATGAGCATACCAAGCATCTTCGTGATTGTTTTGATTAACATACAATTCAGAAATAAAAAATTCATCATAGTTTTCATTACATTGAAGTGACTGTACCCGTCTTGAACTTTGGTATTTATTATTATGACTATTATTCTGTCGATTATTACTGTTACCTTGTGATGTTTTCTTACAAGCTGAGGCAAAATGATTACGACCCTTACACTTATAACATTCTTTTCCAAACGCAGGACATTTTCTAATTTCATGGCTTCTATTGCACTTAGAACACTGCACTACACTATTTACTGAAGCTCTAGTTTTCGATTTGCTTCTGGTCCTCGAGTCCATCGATGTCGATTTCTTGTTTTGAATCACATCCACTTTGAATTGATCTTGGATCGCCTTGGCCTGTCTCTCACTCATCTCATTGGCTAAACAATATTGGATCACTTTATCCAATGTAAGTTCTTGTACTCGCAGAAGACGTTTCTGAAGTGCCTTGTCACTGATACCACACACAATTTTGTCTCTAATTAGGCTATCTCTTTGATCTCCAAAATCACATGAAGATGATTTGCTTCGTAAATTGGTCAAAAAAGATTCAAACGGTTCCCCTTCACTTTGAACTGTGTTAAAAAAATTAAACCGTTCTACTGCTACGTTAATTCTTGGTTTGCAGAATTCCTCAAACTTTCCCAACACTATCTTATAATCGTTTTTCTGATCAGGTTCTGTAAACGTGAAATTATTATAAAGCTCTTGCCCATCTTCTCCGATAAGATTGATTAAAATAGCAATTTTTCTTTTGTCGTCGACAGAATTTAATCCAGACGCCAGTAAATAATTCTCAAAACCTTGTTTCCAGGTGTCCCAGTCAACTTTTGTAATGCCTTTTATCGTTAACTTGCTCGGTTTATTGTAATAATCCGCCATTTTGAGGTTATGTTGCCACGTGCTTTCGTTAATTCCGTTGATTTTTTCTATATTACTTCTTTTCAATCAGAGTTAGCACTTTAGGTATACCGCTGTCACTACCGCTGTCACCATGTTATATATTTGGTTGGAAGGTGGTAATAAATAGGCACTTTTATTAATTAACACTTTAATGAGTAATCACTTACATAGGTTCGCGGGGTAGTGTGTGTTCTCTGTGTATATGCAACACAATATACAACATCTCTTCCCTAATTTTCGCCCATAACGCGTTTTTGCAGGTTTTTTTATCCAAAAATTTGTCATACTATGATGATGAAGTTTCTTGGAGCTAGTAGAAAGTTATTGTGAGTGATAACAGCACAAACACAATTTTGACTTCAAAAATACCAAAATTATAGACAAAGAAAAACATTTACAAAGAAGACTTCTATTAGAAATGATACATATTAAATATAATAAACACTCAATAAACGTCAAAACAGACATAAACCACTTAAGCAAAATATACAACATAATTTTATAAACCGATATACACAGCATGAAAATCATTTTGCCAACCTGTTCCTCATAAAATAACGTACAACCATTGAGTTTATTATATAGATAGAGACGCAACGCAAATGCCTGGAAATAACAGAGTTATTTAGTTTTGGACGACTACACCAGATGTCGCAACATTAGTATAATTTGGTTTACAGTAAAAATTCCATTCGACCAGAAAAGTTGGTAATATTAGTAAGTAGCTCAAATCTTCTGGACAGCTGTACTGTTTTATTCGTATTATGGGACCGCACGTCGCCGTCGCTCAGTATCACTTCCCCCACTCAACTAGAGGATATTCACTGACAACTTGATTAGATCTTACAATTTCTATGCTATGATCATTTACATAGCATTTCATTTTGTGCTGATTGAGGGCTTTTGGTCGCTATTTTGCTGTTGAACAAATTTCTGGAACATTTCCTTGGTACCTTTGTCACAGGATTGGAGGTTCAGTAAATGTGTGAAGTATGAAATAAAAAAAAAAAACATTGCAATATTTTATTTTTAATAGATTTTTAAGTAACGTAATTCAAGTAAAGAATTTTTAAGTAACTAAAAATATCGGATTTTCGCTACTTTCGCTGTAAATAATCTCTAAAAATTAATGAAGGAAAACAAAAATAACAACAAATAAGATACACCAATGTACCAGCAACATTTATTACAAAAAAATAAAAGTTTAATAAAAATAATTATAAATATAACATACATATAATGTAACTTATATAAAAATCTACAAAAAATACATAATATACATACTATATTATAGTTATATATTAATAATATATAATTGTGGTTATATACAAATATTAAATGTAATTTCTAATCAGTATTACATGAAAAATAAAAACTAACAAAAAATACACAGAAAGATGGAAATATTTTGTATTAATGTATATAAATACAAATACAAAAATACAGTTAAATCTAGAAAATTCATATGAAGTAATTACATAACAAAATATTTTTTTATTACAAAGTAATTATGCAAAATAAAATTTATAAAATAAAACAAGTCTATTTTCTATGTTAAATATTTATACTACCTTTATACAAAAAAGTGACTTTTTGTTGATAAGTGTAATTTATGGAAGTAAACACTAAATATTGCATAATTTTTTAAATTTTGCTGTTGTATCACCTCTGATTTGTCTACTTGTAAATAAAGTTTCCTTATAAATTTTTACCGTAATTATAAAATTTAATAAAAAATCTCTATGCTCCTCACAATTTATAAAAAAATTTGGAAATTTGTTTCTTATAATCGGTTTTATTTTTCGAAATAAATTATCACGTAAATTTTTTAAATGTTGTTGTTTTTTGTATTCATTTTCAAATAATAATATAACTGCAGTCACCACATTTTCAACAATTATTGTTGGGCGGTAGAGCAAACCGTCTTTAAAGTTTTTTTGATTTATTAGGTCATGGTGACGTAAATTATTTTCTTTTGACAGAAGAAATGCATTACAATCTACACAATCATGTCTTTCTTTAAATTTTTTTAGGAAATACCCCGTCATATAGCTTATAGCACAACTTTGAAAAGCTTCGATTTTATTTATAGTGGGTAAATAAACATTTTTTTCTTTATGCAGATCTAACGTTATATTTAGACATTGGTCTTTATCTTCTTCGCAATTAGCGTTTCTAGAAATTACACTATTCAAATTGAAATTAATAATGTGTCGAACATTAGTCCTAAAATTGCGTAAAGTAGGATTTTTATTATAACCACCGCGTCTTCGAATAATTGAAAAAATATTTTCAATAACATCTTGATTTAACCTATTTGTCATTAAAAAAGTGTTTGGCTGTTCAAATTTTAAATCATTGTATCAATTAATAATAGATGTTAATGAAAAAAGAAGACCTTCAAAACAGGGAGGATCTTTCTTTCCATCAACATGTAAATTTTGAAATAAATTTAATGATTCTAACAATAAGTTTAAAACATGATTATTTTTTTCAGATAACGCCCGGCGATTTTTGTTTTTGTGATGTAAAGAAATGCTGTTTAGAGCATCAAATAAATCGTTAATTTTTTCACAAAATTCTGCGGTATTTAATATGGTCTCTGAAATAAAAAGTTTTTTTGAGTGTGCTATTTTTAAAGCAATTGAAACACTTTTACTGAATATTTGTAAAGCATATTTACATTTCATTTTTTGAAAAGGATTTGGATTTACGTGAATTTTTGTTATGCGAGGCAATTGTCTTGAAAGAGAATTTTTCATGTCAACTTCACAAACAGTTTTAATATCCGCCCAACAAATTTTTTGCCCTTCCAAAAAGAAATTTTTTTTAATAAGCTGGTTTCTTAAACTTTTTATAATATGAGGAATATCATAAATACAATAAATTTTCCTTCCTTCAACAATTAAATATGGCTTATTAATTACTGCACCGAACAATTTAAAACATTTACGGTTATTAGATCCTTGGTCACATACCACCGCCTTTAAATCATAACCACTGTCTAAAACATGCTTGATACAGTGTTCTAGGAGTTCTTTTAAATTTTCGCCTTTTATTCCTCCACAAGTCGCAAAATATGCTATTGGGATTTTCCATTTTTTATGGAGACCGCGCAGCGTAAAAAGCAAAACCTGGTTAGCTAATTTTTCGTTTCTTCCTAAGAACCCTAAGTCTTCAAAACCTTCAATAAAATCTTTTCCTTTATTGTATTCTAAGCCTTTTTTTATTGACATTTCGTCAAAAATTAGAACACATTTTTTCGCCGTCGGAGTCATCGTCGATGCCTTCTTTTTTAAATTTGCAAAAATTTGTTTTTCAAATCCTGGAAATATATTTACTGCTTCCAACCACTTTTGTATAGTTCTTACACCGGGTAATGCTACTCCATGTCTTCTTAAATTTCTGTATGCTGCTGGTGAAGAATAATAAACTGACGTAGCAAGACTTCTTACGTTCTCTTCCCATTTTTGTTTTTTTCTAATTTTTAACCCAAAAGGTGATGTGTCCTTATTACTGTTGCTCAATTGCTTGTTAATTTTTCTTAATTGTAATTTTTTTGTGTTTAGGCGTTTTCTTAATGCGCAAATAGTTTTCTTCTTTTTTTCATTATCTTTTCTGAGTTTTGAGACTTCAGACTCAAACCTGTTGTGGTTTTCCACCAAATTTTTTTCTTTTTTTTGGGGGGAGCTCATACCAAAATTTGTAGTAGTATTAGTACATCTTTCTTCATCAAAAGTAATGCTATTACAACTAGGATTTTGAAATTTTATTGATGAATTTGATGAATAAGTCTCTTTAGATTTTTTCACAATTAAACATTCGGGTTCATCTAAGACTGTTTTATGTTTCCTACTAGATGATACATTTAGTGGCTCGTTAAAGCTGTGATTAACGGTTGTCTCCAAACAATTTTTACCACAAGGAAAAGGAACAGCAGATTTTATCAGTCTGTGTTTTATTTTAGCATCAACAAAACTTTCATTGGAAAAATGTTTTTCACAAATGGTTTTGTTCTTTAGATGTAATTCATCCAATTCTATAAGTGCTTGGTTACCTATATATAAAATAAATATAAATATACATTATTTTTAATGCAATAATTTTTTTCTTACCACCATTCAAAATCCACTTTTCACATCGTTCTTTATCTTTAACCGGAAACGAAAACATTTTTATACTACTATCTGTTCTTTTCGAAGCACCACAATTGTGGTAAGAACAAATATTTCCTCGCACAGACATTTGGACGCAAAACTGAGAAATGCACCTTAGTCAGAGATCAGAAAATAACTGGCAAAATATAATTGTCATCAATTGACAGATTTGTCGTGATGGAATGAAAACAATGATGCTTTCATGTTCAAGACCTACTAAGCTAACCAAATTTATTAAAGATAGTCAAACAACTCATCCCATTTTTGCAAAAACGACAAAATAAGCTTCTTAATCAGAAACATAGGGATAAACATTATTTTCATGTCGTATAATTATAATCTCAACAAAGTTAATGCTTGACGCAAGAAAAGAAATGAAAAAGACAACATACAACTGAAATAAATATAACATTTATTTCCATTTTAACAATAATAATTATTAATTGTAATTTGTAACTTATATGTATATTGTAACTGTCTTCTTACAAGTTCCTTACTTGGAACGGACAAATTATTTAAATGTTTACATTTTCTTCGAACAAAAAATGTTTCTCTTTCAGGCTCTTAATTTTACATTCTTTATAGTAGAAACCTTCTTTTTTTGCCTTCTTTTAGTTTGTTTTGCCGCAATACTTAGATTTTTTTTTGTAAATTCATGTTGAATTTTAGCACATCTTGGTGGTACAAATCTGTAAACACAATTCACCAAATAGTAAATTGAACAACCTTAAAATTACTTGATGATTACCTGTGTTTCCTATCAGGTGAAAATGAAGTTGATTTGGTGAGCAATTGTCATATTGACAAAGACATTAATTGTGTTTCTTTTTCGCTGATTTGCTGACCAGTAACACCTGCAGGTGAAGTTGATATGGCGTGACTGATTGACTGTTCAATGGGCCTTCACCACTTTGCTGTTCTGTGGAACCTAAAGTTGATGGGCCTGCCTCATCAGAAGAGAATTCAGGTGGACGATTTTCAAATTTTCTTTTAAAAGTTCGTCTTTCTTTAGGTAAAGGCTATTAAACAAAGTTTTAGAACGTCGTTAAAACTACCGAATACTTAACCAACCTTTTGTAAATAACTAGGAAAAGCTGGAAAATTTGATGGGACGGCATCATTTTTAAGTTTTGTAACACTGACATAACTCCGGTCGAAACAAATAAATGTAAAATAAATCGAGCAAAGTAGAGTCCTGTCTTTGGGTTCCTTCTTGTCACATCTTACAGCCTTTATCCATTTTTCTCGCAATACCTTGTTCTTGGGAAACCTAAATTTTATTTATTCAGTGTTTTGTAACGTGCATAGGTAGCATCTGCCAGTAAAATTTTAAAAACTTACCAATAAAAAAATATTTTTGGATTTTCTGTCGTGTCACAAGATCTGTCTGTTTGATTTGAACACCCATGAGCAGCGCAACAAACCATGTTTCCTCACTATTGTTTATCACTTATTTCTTGTCTGAACATACACTTTAATATACAATATTATAAACGCCACAAAACACCATTTAAACACGAAAAACAACAGAAACAATCTTGTTTTCTATCACCTTTCAATATGTCAAGTTGAGTGCTCCAACATGGCGATGGGCCGCGCATGCGCAATACAGCGGTAGTGTGGGTACAAGAAAAGACTTACGTTTAAAACATCGTTCGAAGCGTAAAGTTTGTCGCAGCGTTCGTAAAAATATCACGGCCAACTGTATCAATCTCCACTTCGTCACAGACTTCGTTCCGATACGGCCATAACGCTCCGTTTATAAAGCTGTTCTGATCTAGTCGCCAAGTGCGTTACGCAAGTGCTGCCCCAAATCGATTGAACGGTGAACTTTAAAAGTTGACAGATTCAAAATTTTTGCTGTATCTTGTCAAATTATAATTTGAAACGTACGTTCTCATTGCATAATGATGAAGAAATGTTTGATTTGTGGCAAGCGCAATACCTTTTTGAATTCCCTAGTGATTTTCATCAACGCACTAAATGGCTTGAAATAATTGAAGAATTTTGTGGTAATTTTACACAAACCCTAACAAAATAGTATAAATTTTATCAATTTTTATTTGGTTTTTACAGATGTTGCAAGTATAAAAGATCAATCAGTTATCTGTAAAGATCACTTCGAAGAAAATTCCTTTACTTTCACAAAAAATTCTTGTCGCTTGATAAAAGGAGTTGTACCTTCAATATTTGTAAGGATAAATGAGAATTGTCCAATCAAATATTTATATAAAGGTAAAATAATTATTAAATTTTATTTGTAGAATATTCCTGTCACACCCGAATATCCTGCCGAAACTTCTCCAAATGTTTATGGCAAAGAAAACACAAATTCTAAATTAATCCAAGCCTCCATTCCATTTATTGAGCTTGAGAATTTACGTTACCACTGTAAAATATTAAATCAAAAACTAAAGCGTATGACTAATAAGTATTTAAAGTGCCCGTCACGAGTTCAATTTCTCGAAGTGGAACTTCAAAGACAAAGCCATAACTCTAAATTAATCACAAAAATTTTCCAGGATGCTGAAGAATCTGATGACAAAGCTCTCTTTTTAATAGATCTTATTAACAATTATGCAAAATAATCACCTAAGTGGTCTGAAATAAAAATTCGTATGTGTACTCTTTGGCGTTTTTGCTCGCCAAAAGGATACGAGTATTGTCGAATCAATTTAGCCAAACTTCCATCCAAAACTACCATATCCAGACATCTTGGTGAATATAGAGGGTCAAAAGAGTTGTGTAAACAGCGTTTAGAATCCGAAATAGCTGCACTTAAAGTTCCAGTAGAGCGAATTTTTTCGTTAGTTGTGGATGATATGGCTATAAAAGAAAAAATGTATTATAGTCGACTTGAAGATCGTTTTTTTGAGCTTGATGATTGTCATTCTAATAAAACTATTCAAGAGAAGCCCAAAATTGCGAGCAAAATGCTTTGTTTTGTTATATACAGGTTATCACCACGATATTGCATACCTGCCAGATATTTCTTTCATTCAACACTGACAACCCATAGCTTCTATACCTTGACTATGCAAGTGATACAAATGTTGACTGACTGTGGGTTTATTGTGTTAAGGCTTGTGACTGACAATTTTTCTGGAAATGTAGCAATCTTTAAGAAACTATTTAACGCCAGTGGAGCTCTCAAAAACGTAATCGACCATCCTCTGTTGCCAAAAATGCCACTATTTCTTAGCTTCGATTACTGTCATGCTATTAAAAATGCAAGAAACCTATTCTTAGACCACGACATGTGTTCCTCTGAAGGCACTATTACCTCATCATATCTGAAACAGCTGTATAGTCTACAAAGAGGATTACCAATTAAACCAGTTAGATATTTAACCAGAAAACACCTTTATCCGACAAATTTTGAGAAGATGAATGTTCTCAGAGCTGTTCAAGTTTTTTCAGCTGCAGTGACTTCATCTTTAAAATTTTTGAAAGAAAATGGACACGAGCAGTTCAAAGATGCAAGTAGCACTGTATCTTTCATGGGAAACATGTACTTTTACTTTCAGTTTCACAATGTCTCAAGTAGATCCCAGTACATTCGTACCTTAGATAGTCATATTGCTCTTTACGTTGATGTTTCTGATAAACGACTCCAATGGCTAATAGAAACATTTACAAAATACATTGATGAAGTACAAATTGTGTCAGCTAATGTTGGTTTGAAAGGTTTTTCAGAAGAAACTGCCCATGCTCTACAGTTTACAGCAATAAGTACATTTTTGTGTATCAAATTACTACTGCAAGAAGCATGATTCTATTATGTACTTACCAGGTCTTTCAGTTCTGACGCAGTTGAAGAAATGTCTTCCCAAGTACGTCTTCGAGGCGGATCCAACGATGCCACAGACGCCAGAACCGCCGAATACGCAATGCGTCAGATTTTAAGATGTGGCATCGTTAAAAGTTCAAAGTCGGCCAATATTGCTGACAAAATTGAGTACATGCTAATATACAGACAGAGAGATCTGAAGGACATTCCTTTGAAACTGAGATTAAAGAAGACTTGATATTACCAATTAATATAAGAGTCAAGATTCAAAAATTACATAAAGATAATGCAATACCTGACACCAATATATACTCTGCATCTGTAGCTTTCCTGGCAGGATACACTTTAAAAAAATTTGACGACAAATTTCATTGCAATGAATGTCCTTCATCACTGCTAGCCACCACTACTTCAGGATCTCTGATGCAACTTATAAGTCTGCAAGATCACGGTGCTCTAACCTATCCCAACTCTCAATTTGTCTGTGTCATAATGGATTTAGCAGACATTATAAATATTCTACCTATACATATAAATATTCTACTTATACAAAATATTCTACCTTTCTTAGAATATGAAAACACTTATCATCAACTTGTTGAAATTTTAAGCCCCTCGCTGCAAAAAAATAAATTATTTTAATGCATGTTACACAAAAAAGAATTATGCAAATTTATAATTCAAGCGACAACCAAACCTACCTTAACAAATATTTGCTTAGAACGAACAGATTTGTTGAAAAAAACTGTTATTCACAATAAACCCACCAGTTGAAAAATTTTAAAATTATAGTTTGTCAATAATAATCTACGTAGTTTTCAAATTAAACAGTTAAATTGAATTAAACCTTAATTATTGTTTTTGTATTTCTGTAAACAAAGTAGCTGTTAGTGAGCTGAACGAACGCTTGTTTTTTGACTAGTTGACAGGAACGAGACAGCGGCATTAACCTTAAAATGGTTCGAAACACCGTCACTTGTCAGTTTTATTCGCACACTTGTCACTTGGGTGCGCCACTTGCGGACCGTTCGTTTTCAAGGTCAGGAATTTTATTCCTTATGGGCAAATCGAGGAGCGTTGCGGCCGTATCGGAACGAAGTAGAGATTGATACAGTTGGCCGTGAAAAATATTTTACTATAGCTCCCCCTGGTATTGTCGTCCAGAAGCTCGCCATAAATGAGAACATAGCAATGCGCCTCTATCTATATAATAAACTCAATGGTACAACTAAACAAATAATAAATAGAAATATTCCGCGTCGAAACACCAACCACACGCTACAACATTCCCCCACTACAAACACACTAGAACCATGATGTAAGAAATGTCACCTCTGTTATAATCAAAGTAAAATTAAGACAAATATGTAAGGACTGTGTTCGCCCAAAAGAGTGAGTATGCACGAGATTATTATCATTATATCGTTTCTATGTACGGTTGTTTCCAGTTTTTTGTTTTTGGACGAACACAACCCACCCAATTTGTTGTAATATTAAAGGGAAAAAAAAGAAATGTAATACGTACCGAGATGTAATTAATTAATATTAAAGAATCAATAAACCTGATGATGAGGGCGGCCGCTCTCGAAACGTCGTAAAAAAATTTTCGTCTTTTTTATCTTTCACAATAACTTTCTCCTAACTCCAAGAAACTTCATCATCATATATAAAAAAAAGGGGAAAAGAAAACAACACATAACTGTCATTATACTGTTTTCGAATCAATTTGAGTGGCATGTTTTGATTTCCATAGTGTACACTCTGAAACTTGATCTATCTTTTTTCTGTTTTTTCAGTTTATTTTGTACAAGTTTTACATAATTTGCGGCAAATGCTGGATCTGTAAATTACAAACTACTACTGAAACAGCAGATACGAAATTTTATTCGGTAAAAATTACCTTTTAACTGTTCTGCCGTTTTAGATGTACATTTATCATCATTAATTTATAAATGAACGATAAATAAACATATAACCACATCACAAGTACCACGGCAAAATTGACAATTGACAGAATGATCTTTCAAACCAGTTTCAAAGCGGCCTATGAGGACGCTTCAAACCATAGTCAAAATGTTTAAAGCGTTTTCGTTGCCGACGTCATTAATTTTCACGAAAATACAGTGGTTCAAAGCAGTTTGAACATGCTGCGTCGCAAAAAAACGGCTTTGATCAAATCTATGCCAAACGTCAAAAAGCAGAATAAACGCATAATACGTACTATTAGTGAGGTTAGGTTTTGAGGTAGGTTAGTTCTGTTTGATTCCACAACGCTGGTATTCTATTTAACACGGGCGAAAGTCTTTTTTTGAGAAGTTTTACCGTTTAAGTATTGTAGTTGTGTTTATAAGTGGGTAAATATATGTTGAACATCGAGGTGGTTCAATATAGACAATAAAAGGTGGAAAAGTGACCGGTTGTATGCTATAAACTTGAAAAGTACGCTATTAGTGAGGTTAGGTTTGAGAGTTTGCCATTCGATTTACATCAAAATTGTGATGTGTTGGGCCTATGGCTGTTACGTTATAATATATATTTATTATATTAACGTAAATACAAATACATATAAATGATACAATAATTGATGAACCTCAACAACTCTACGCGTGTCTGTATGATCAGTGATCGTGTGATGGCGCGACACGTCGAACCTCGTTCAACCAATTAGTGTCCCTGTATATTAAAGAAAGAGTACCGCAATAGTCGCCATTTTGTCTCCAACAAAAAGCGGCAAATTTAAAATATCAAGTCAATAAAAAAATTGTTTTCTACGGTTGCCTAAGAAACGGGTGTTTACACATCAATTTCAGGGCGTAGAGCACGTACGTGTTTTTTTCACCGTTAAAAAAAGACTTTGGCGCAAGGTGAAAAAAGCATATCAATAAAAGTTCAATAATTCTTAATAAATCACAAATTTTATTGAGAAAATTATAACAGGCAATTACAATTTAATAACAATTATTTAGCTATGGATATGATAACCCCTGCTTTCTAATTTCCTCATAACCTTTTGTTTCACAAGCCATGAAGAGTTTACTGCTCTACCTGATTCAAATTGGTTTTGCTCGAAATGTGTCTAATAACATAAAGTGCAAAAATGAGGTTAGGACACGTAGACAATTTTCTCAAAAAAGATTTTTACATATTGAATTCTGGCCAATACTTACTTCACATATGCTTGCCCTCAATGGTAATTCACTTCGGTTCAAAAATTTTGTCCATGCCTTGGTTTTTTCTACGTTGTTCTTGCCACGGGGTATTGGAAAAAGTCGAAATCCTTGTTCCGAACGATTTTTGCAATTAGGGACACAACAACCAGGCATTTTGTTGCTTTCAAAGAACAGTGTAAAATTGCATAAATCGAAAAAGCAATCTCAGTAATTATTAATAAGTGACACTAATAACACGTCAACACATAAAACAACACGCGTATCACATCGCCCCACCCTCCAATCCGCCATTTTGTCTCCAAGTAGTGGCATAACCAATTGCGGTACTCTCTTTTTTAATACAGGGACACTACAACCAATCACCAAGTAGCGCCACCTCTTAGTACTATACAAAACTAAGTACAGACCTCTACTACTTATTATAACATCTCCCCTTCTTAGCTGTAAACAAAATCAAATTATCTCCTAAATCTAATAGATCATACTAAACTAATATCTAACATAATCTTTAAATTTTACTGGTTCCTTGGCGTTTCTCGTCGGTCGGCCATGATCGACAGTTTTACTAACATCTTTTTCTACTAACAAAGGCAATGGCCTAAGGAACACCAACATCTAGTCTATCATCAGATGTATTATTATGCGTTTCTTTATCACCATTCTGACTATTATGATTATTACAATTATAAAATTTGTCAAAATATTCATTAAATAATTCATCTGATACTTCCATTTCTCCTTTCTTAGGAAAATTTTTTTTCAGAAAGCGTCTGTTCCGTGTGTACACATTTAGATTGCGGTCCAGTCTGACTTGATAACACCTCGGTCTGTGTTGATCAATCCCGATTACTGTTCCCGGTTCCCAAGTTTTATCATCATAATTTTGAATCATAACTGTATCATTTACTTTTAAAGGTGGTAAGTTTTTGAATTTACGGTCATAGTACAATTTTTGTACGCGTTTATTATTGACTAAGTTGTAATAATGACAAGATTTCTGCTTGGGAATTAACAGATCTTTCTGAGGAAGTAAGCCGTTTACTTTTCTATTAAATAGTAATTCTGCCGGGGAGGGTATATTATTACTAATCGGATTATTACGATATTCGAGTAGAGACATATTAATATCCTTGCCATCCTCAAGGGCTTTTTTTACTAGCTTTTTTATAGTTTGTACGTGTCTTTCTACACAACCATTAGCTTGAGAATAACGAGGACTACTAACAATATGTTTAAAACCCCATTTACGAGAGAAATCTGCAAAATCTTTAGATATAAACTGTGAATCATTAGCTGTATGTAATTCTAACGGAATACCATGTCGTGCAAAAATATTTTTCATGATATTTATTACCTTAATGCTGGAAATTTGATTTTGTAAACAAATTACTTCTGGAAATTTTGAGTATCAAGAAAAATTATCAAGATAATACAAATCTGAAGTAATGATTTGCCATGGCATTTCGATTCAGGAGCTCTTCCTGTTGTTAACTATTTTGATATTTTAAACATACACGACAGTTAAGAATTACATCTTTGATTTCCCGAGTAATTCCTGGCCAATAAACCGATTCATTAGCTTTAGCAAGCGTTTTATTTACCCCGACATGAGTATAATGTAGTTTATCCATTATGTCTGTTCGCATAATTTTTGGTGTAATAAGTTGTTGTCCTTTGCATAAAACACCTTTTATTTCATTTAATTCATGACGAACATTCCAAAATGGTTTAATTGAATCCACACATTGTGCCTTATGCACAGGCCATCCAGCCCTAATGACTCGTTTTAATTCTATTAATGTTGGATCTTTGCTTGTTTCTAATTTTAATAACTCTAATTTTTGAGGACTAATACTAATAGTAGTGATCAAATTGATATGCAAATCAATTTCCTTTTCCTTGAGATCAAAACAATTCGGAAACGCACTTCTTGATAAAGTATCTGCCAAATACAATTCAGCACCCGGTTTATATTTAATTTCCCTTATGTTATATTGTTGCAGATTAATAAATATACGTTGTATGCGTAAAGGACATTCACCTAAAGGTTTTTTGAAAATTAACTCAAGTGGTTTATGGTCAGATTCTACAATTATATCCTGTTCATAGACATATTGGTGAAACTTTTGGCACCCGAAAAGAATAGCCAAAGCTTCTTTCTCTATCTGTGCGTAATTGCACTGACTTTCCGTTAAAGCTTTACTCGCGTATTCCACTGGAGCACCATCCTGCATGAGTACTGCTCCTAGTCCATCTTTTGAACTATCCACGGACAATGTAATAGGTTTTTTTGCATCAAAAAAATGAAGTACGGGTTTATTTGTTAAAACTTCTTTTAATTTTAAAAATTCAGTTTGATGAACATCTGTCCACAACCATTCGGTATTGCATTTTGTTAATTTTCTTAAATTACTCGTGAGCATGGACAAGTTTGGTATAAATTTAGCACAGTAAGTAACCATACCCAAAAAACGCATCAATTCTTTTTTCGAGGTTGGTTCTTTTATTAATTGAATAGCTTCAATTTTCGCGTCGTCAGGCATTATACCTTGACTTGAAATTTTATGTCCTATGTACCGTATCTCCTCTACTCCAAAACGACATTTTTCTTTATTAAATTTGACACCCATTTTTTGCGCACGTGTTAATACTTGTCTTAAAATACTATTATGTTCTTGAATTGTTTTCGCATGTATTACTAAATCGTCTACGTAAACCTTTACACCTTTAATATCTCCAAATATTTCCGAAAAGACTCTTTGAAATACCTCAGGGGCACTTGATATACCGAAGGGCAATCGTAAAAATTTGAAACGACCATATGGGGACGCAAACGTAGTAAGATCAGCTGACTTTTCGTCCAGCTTGATCTGCCAAAAACCCTTATTAGCATCAAGCACTGAAAACACCCTTGATCCCTGGAAATTATGCACAATATCCGAAAACGTGGGTAAATTAAAGTGTTCGCGTTTAATTGCAAGGTTTAAATTTTTTGGATCTAAACAAATTCTAATGTTATTTTGTTCTTTTTTTACTAACACGATGGGGTTGACACATTCCGTTGGTTCAGTTACTTTCTCTATAACTTTAGCTTGACACATTCTTTCTAATTCTAATCTAAGTGGTTCCCTTAGCTGGAAAGGTACTTTTCTACACGGGACTACAGATGCACGATAATTATCTTTCAACTTAATTTCATAAGGTTTGGTTTTTATTTCGCCTAAACCCTTGAATATTTCTGAAAATTCTGCCAAAATCTTATCAATATCACTTCTCGACTGACTACTATCATTAGAAACTTTAACGACATGTACGTTAGTTGTAAGTAACCCGAGTTTAAAAATTGTAAATTTACCTAGAACCGGATATACTTTCTTAGAACATTTTGTGACTATAACCCTCAAATTCAAACACTCACCGTTTATTTGAACATTTAGCTCACACAAACCTACTACATCTAATTGGGATCCGCTGTATGTGTCCAACACAACAGACGATTTCTGTAGCAGGTGTTCTAATCCTAGTTCCTTGATAATGTACTCTGGTATAGCGTCTACATCTGCTCCGGTATCTAGCTTAAACATTAAATTAGTGTTAGAATTTTCTATAAATACACTTATTGTTAACTGATCATCTATAAATTTCAAGTTGTTAACATTTTCTCGAGCTGAAACACCACCAAGCATAAAATTATTAACATTAGCATGCAAATCCGGTCTATCATTCTGATTTACTATGCAATTAACATTTTTGTTCCGACAACACTCTGCAAAATGATTCTTTTTGCCGCACGCTCTACACGTTTTATTAAAAGCGAAGCACTGACCTTTATTGTGACCTCTATTACACTTTTGACACTTTTGCTGCATTTGCTTCTGTCCTAATGTTCCATGTTTTTTCTTGAAATTACCCTCTGTCACCGTGTTTTTATTCTTTTGGTAAATCCTATATTTTTCCTCTTTGTGACCTTGACCTCCCTGGTTGATATTTCCTACCAAAGCTTGGGGTCCATCCTGTAATTGCCTTATATGCTGCCCGGTTCTTTCCGCTGCCTTGCATATTTCTGTAGCCTTGTCGAGAGTCAACTCCTTTTCAAGTACCAATTTGTCCCTGGTTCTTGAGTTTTGGATTCCTCACACTATGCGATCGGCTATAAGGTCATCTCTCAGTGATCCATATTCGCAATTTGTAGCCAACTTCCCCAAGTCACTCAAGAATGTATCGAATGTCTCACCCATTTGTTGCACTCTAGTGTTGAATTTATGTCTTTCAACGGTTTTATGTTTCTTGGGCACGAAATATTCATCAAGCTTTGCAATTATCACCTGTGGATCCTTCTTATCAGTTGCACTGAGGTCGAGAGTATTCAATATTTCACGCATTTCTTCTCCTATGATGTGTAACAACGTTGCTGCCTGTACTGCTTGCTCTAACTTACAGCATCCTGTTGCCGTACTATACAGTTGCCAATTTTTTTTGAAATTTTCCTAATTACGGCCTATTTCTCCGATTAAATTCATCGGTTTTGGTTGTTGCAGGTTCTCCATGTTTCTTTTACTTCTCAGGGCTTCTTCTATACTTCATTGTATGAGTACCCTTATTAACGTTTCAGCCAGACTGATTTCTTCAGCGTTCATCCAACAACAATGGCTGCCAGCACGTTTTTTCTCGCGGTTCTTTTTTTGTAACTGTTACTCACTTTTCTCAGTGTCCAGTTTTACAACACCTCGACTGCGCCATGTTATGTTATAATATATATTTATTATATTAACGTAAATACAAATACATATAAATGATACAATAATTGATGAACCTCAACAACTCTACGCGTGTCTGTATGATCAGTGATCGTGTGATGGCGCGACACGTCGAACCTCGTCCAACCAATCATGGCCTACTAAGATTGAATATAGCGTCAGCCATATAGCGTCAGCTATATTCAATCTTAGTAGGCCATGAACCAATCACCAAGTAGCCATCTTTTAGTGCTATACAAAACTAAGTACAGACCTCTACTACTTATTATAACAATGGCTGCAACCATTATAGTGACCGGGGGGCACCTTGCAAATTTTTTCGGTTTCCATTGAAACAAAAAGAGCGAGCACGGTGGATTAAGCTTTTACGGTAGGTAAATTTACTTCGAGGGGAATTGAGATGATGCTTTAAGGTGATTTTAGGCGCAAATCTGAGCCTGGGCCAAGCACATATGTGTGTAGTTGCCATTTTCCTGAGGGGACAAAGGAAAACGGGCCACAAATTCATACATTTAATGCAGAAAAAAGGGCATTATTTGAGGTAGCCGAATTAGAAGCTAAGAAAAAGAAAGTGGAACGTTATTTTATGTTTACTTTATTCACTTAGAAATGTGTAATCTTAATTTTTTAGAACTTCTACTTCAGTTGAAAGTGTTGGAACGGGCGTAGTTTCACCTACAAGGTCAATATTGGAGACTGAAACACTTTCTTTGCCATCGACATCCAAAGCTTTTGACCAAGAATTATTAAAGGATGCAGAAATTTATTTCTTAAAAAAAGAAAATGGGGAATTGAAGAAGAAAATATTGTACATGGCCGCACGATTTTCTTACTAAAATATTCAGGGAAATGATAAATTCATTGTTTTATATACTGGGTTACTCAATTCAAAGATTTTTGAAGCCCTATTCAATTTGATAAAAGACATCGAACTGTCTTATTATTTAGGGTGGACAGTCCACAAATTAGAAAAAATTGATTTTTTGCTCTTGACACTTATGAAATTACGAATAAACACCCCTCATTTAGATTTAGCTGAAAGGTTCAAAATTTCGCAAGGGGCTGTTTCAAACATATTTTTAACCTTTGTAAATTTTTTAAATGAAATTTTGTATAAGCAGTTCATGTCAGATATGCCAAGTAGGGCAAAAAATAAAATGTGCTTGCCCAATTGTTTTAGCGCGTTTACTGAATGTCGTGCTGTAATTGACTGCACAGAAATTTTTACAGTGGTGGCCAGAAAATCGATGAAAATTCAAAAGTTTACCTTCAGCCATTACAAACACCATAACACTTTCAAAGGGCTTATTGGCGTTGCGTCAAATGGTGTTATAACTTACGTAAGCCCTTTATACGTTGGTTATACATCTGATAAAAAAGTCGTTCAAGACTGCGGTATTCTAAGCAAGTTCTCAAAAGGAGATTTAATATTGGCTGACAAGGGTTTTTTAATTTAAAATATTTTGCCACAAGGTGTAAGCTTGAATATTCCACCCTTTTTGAGAGCTCCGCAATTTACTCCAGCTCAAGTTAGTCATACAAAATCAATCGCCAGGACAAGAATCCACGTTGAGAGAGCCATTCGTAGAATGAAATCTTTTCGGATTTTAAATTATATGCCCGAGACACTATGTCCTTTTGGAGACGTCATATTTACTACTGTGGCTGCTTTAACTAATCTTCAGTACCCACTAATAAAAGAAGTAGAGGGTATATTTTCAGACGACGAATAAAACAAGCATTAAAATATACAATGTTTTTTAATCAACGAATTTTATTTTCCAATATGAGGAATGTATTCTTGCAAATAGAAATTTAACAAAATATCAAAATTTGGTTTCCATTCAGGATTTTTTTCAACTTTAAAAATGATTGATGACTTGGGGGTCCAAATCACAGTCCAACAAACATCTTTTTTTATTATATGTAGTTGGCCTTGTATCTGGTGGTAGTATGGATGATTTTGATTTATATTTAATTGATCTCCTGTATACCAACAAAAATACTTTTCGTCTACCAACACAGTTTACGCTTTCACCAAGAGCCTTCTTAAACGACTCTTTTTCTTCAGCAGTAGCATCTCTCAGACTTGCTCTAAAATCTGGAAACTTTGGCTTGTAGATTGAGCTCAACCTCACGACTTCTGCTTCAGTTTGGCTTCCTTTTGCCTTCCACTGGCACGCTGTATCTGTTGCACTAAGATTATAATGTGCATGAAACAGCAAAGCAGCCATATGATGGCAAGCAACTGCCCCTCTTGCACACGTGCACGAAGCTTCTTGTACACCGTCCGCAGCCTTATAAGAAAACTAAAATAAATAAAGTTATTAGTAATTTTTTCGATCAATCATAAGTGAAGCTGCAAACGTGGCCACTAGTGTATGCATTTTTACCCCAAGATAAATATTTTGCATCACTTGCAAAAAAACTTCCCTATGTGATGAAATTTAATCACATGTTTTTCTGCCACTGTGAATATTAATTTAAGTAAAATATTTTAAAATAAAAATTGCTTATGCTTACTCTTTCGGATTTTGATACACAACCTAAGATAAAAAAAGTTGTCTATCGGAAAAAAGTATGACAAAACACACAAGACTGGTGGCCGTAAAATACTCTTCTTCACTAATTGTTTATAACTAAGCACACTGCTAACTAAAAAGGCTTTATATAGTTGTCCAATTTAAGAGGATCACTTTGTGTTCAGAAAGTGAGGTTATGTTGAAACAGGGTTTTACCGTTTATTTTAAAATTACACCTTCATTTTTCTTGCTACATGGCACAAAGGAAGGTTTTTATGCCGTAGTACACTTTAGCATTGGTTTAAAACAGCAGAATTGTTTGTACAGACAAAAATGATAAAAAACAACTATATTTCCATTACAACTTGGACCACCGTGGAATCAAACAAAACTAACCTAGGTCAATATGACGTAACGGCTAATATGGTGTATTAAAACGTTAAAGTTTTAATAATGAAATATTTTTAATCCAAGAAAATGGTAAAATGTAGTGATTATTTGTGCTTCAACCAACCAATGACCAAATCCATCGATTGGATTTTAAAGAAAATATTGTAATTTTTTAGAGATTTATACATATAAATATGTACAATGGCGAGCAAAAAATTTCGGGCAAACTTGAAATTTGAATGATATAAAATGTGAAATGAGCTTTACGTGTTAGACATATTAATAACCTCAATTTAATAACCATTCAGTACTGTAGCATGTCATTTTGACAAATTATTATGACATTTATGACAATAAAGGTCAAACTACAATGCTTTTTTTTAATGACATATGAATTGCTGCCCGAAATTCTTTGCTCGCCACTGTACATTGGTCTTGTCTTATCGTAAAAAACACTTTGTAGTGTGACGAAATGGAAAATTCCTTGAAAACTGGTAGGTAAATAAAGTCGTAAATATCATAACCTCAAACAACACAAGAACAGAAAACTTTATTTTTAATGTATGCAAAATTAACAAAAAAAATAATTTATAGGGCAGTTATGTCAAGTCAAGAACACAGATCATCCAGACAAAACATTTTGCATCGTATTCCCGATTTCGGATAACTAAAGCGACCTCTGGTGGCGTTTGGAACAATCACATCGAAGCGTATAATAAAGTACTATTATTATTGTTGTTTACGACGTAAACGTCTAAATTCGCCGCTTCGTTTTTAATTTTTGTGTAAAATGTCTGGGACAGCAAAAAATACAAAGAAAAATAACACTAACTGTTGTGTTTATGGATATCACATACTTAAAAGTGAAGAAGTGTTAGTTTTCATTTTTTTCCACCGCTAAACAGAGGTAAGGTTAAGATCGTTAATTTTTACGGTAATGAGGAATTCATGGACAGAAGAAAAGTTTGGAAAAGGTCCTTATTGATGGAAAAACTTTCTACAAAGTTTTTAATAGTGTGTGGAAAACATTTTCCAAATAAAGACTACATTTGTTGTTCAAGGTTACCTAAAAAACCACATTTAAAAAAATCAGCTGTGCCTTTGCTTAACCTACCAAAAAGAAAATTTGATCAATCATCCCATAAAAATGAATTACACGAGAAGAGAAAACAACGTCTTCTGAAAAGAAATTTCAAAGTAGTGAGTTCTAAATGCAAGAGCAAAAAGAAGTTGCTGCGACTCATTGTGATGAAAATATTATGTCACTTAACGTCAAAACAAGCTTTTTAGACACAGTTATTACTTTATGGATAATACGCTAAAAATGCACAAAAAACACACGTTATGCTCTCACACGCGTTTTTCTGACTGTCAACTGTCAAATGTGTGTCACACATCAGCTGTTCGAAATTGCGAATTATCATATTATTTGCAATTTGTTTTGTTGCAAATTCCATTGTTTAAGTTTCCGACCAGGAAAGTGGGGGCTGTCAACTTAACCCTTTATAGGACAGATTAAAAAAAATAAAAAACACTGTGTTTTTTTATAGGAACTTGTTGATTAGGGGGTTAAGAGGGTAGAATTAACAAAAACAGTGAAAAAAAGATTTTAGTTAATTTTTTTCGAGCAGGTCGATATTTCGACCAGTATCTCATTAGGTAGTACTCTACTTCTAAAAAACACTGGTCGAAATATTAACCACTTTCTAAAAATGAAAAAATAACGTAATAAACAATGTAAATAAAAACAATAAAAAATGAACAATTAAAAAAAATATAAAAAATAAATAATTCTTATGTCTTATTATGAAATGGCGCATAACACGGTAAGCAAAGGGCCACTTTACACGTGCCGCACGCCATGCTGGAACGTTTAGGTTTTTTTTCAGTGCTACACAAAGCACATCTTCGTGAAGAAGTGGGTACTGGTAGGTGATCACCAACATTTGACATCCTAATCGTGTTTTCAACAGATACAGCTCTACCATCAATTTTTTCATTTTGTTTTTGCCTACTACCAACCACGATCCTTGAGATTTTCTCGTCAATAATTCTCCAATAAGTTGGTTTGCAAGCATACTTCTAAACAGCAGCTGTGATTTTGCTTTAAATTTAGGTACATGAGTAGAAGCACCAACTTTATATAAAATGTATGAATTTACAATTGAAGCATCAACCAGATAATAGAAGAGCTTCAGCCACCATTTTCGTGACTTCCAAGATATATTATAACATGACTGAAGTTGATCAAACAGATCAACTCCACCCATGTTCTGGTTATAATCATCTATGCTTTTTGGGCACTCAACGGTAACTTTAACTCCCTCCTTTGTCATTCTTTGCACAGTTGACGTTTCTGTTGCTGAATGTATAGTAGAAGCAACCAACACACATTTCTTTCCTCGATCTTTCCATTTGTTGACCGTTATGCTGCTGGTATCGACAGTATCAAACTGTCCTGGTTGCAGGTTTTTATCTGGAACTAGTAGGTCTTTGGGAAAATGTTTTCTGTTAGATCTAATTGTTCCACATCCAAACAGGTTTCTATCAAGTAACTTTGACAGCAAAGTGAAACTCGTAAAGAAATTGTCAAAATAAACGCAGTAGTGTTTATTTTCAAATGGCTTGATCAGTTCTAATACTGTCTTTTCTCCTAAAGAACCTTCCTCATCGGATTCTTTTTTTCCTTCATATACTGAAAAATTCAGTAAGTAGCCGGTTGAAGAACAAGCTAAAGCCCAGACTTTTATCCCTCTTTTTATAGGCTTTAGTGGCATGTATTGTTTTAAATGTGTTCTGCCTTTGAATGCAACCATACTTTCATCGACGGCCAAGTTTCTGTTTGGAACGTAAGCCTCTAAAAATTTGTTCGACAGATAAGTGATCATAGGTCTTACTTTGAATAATTTATCAAAATTATCTTCTCCTTTTTTTAGCATGGCTGCATTGTTGTTGATGTGCAAAAAACGTAAAATTTTTAGAAATCTCTTTAGAGACATAACACTTGATACCCTTTTGTTCTGAAAATTTTGATCAGTCGACCAGTAGAGCCGTAGACTGGGCAAAGAATTAAACCCCATAATTATAAGAAGGCCAATAAAGGCTTTTAATTCTTCTAGAGTTAACTCTAGAGAATTGTTGTTCTCCTTCGCATAACGATTGGACTCTACTACAATAGTCTCAAGAAAATCATCTCCTAGAATGCTTGAGAAAATTTCAATAGGTGAATCCGTTGTTGGAATGTTAGGTCCAGGAAACTCGCGAAAGCTCATCGCCTGAAAACTATGTGGCAAGAAAAGAGATTTGGTCCATGAAAAATCATCATTTTGATTTTGTGATTACATCAATTTGTTTTTTCTAATATCAGCAAGCAGTTCTTCATCAGAGGATAGATCATAATCTACAGTACGTTGCCTTTTAGGATTAGGGTCAAAATCAAGATCAGCTACCGAATCGTCAGAGTCGAAATCACAATCCAGTGTCATTTGGGAGACATTTCTTTTTCTATGCTGTGATGTGCTAGCACTTGACGAAGAAGAAGCCGTTGGAATGTCATCATCAGCGTCAGAATCTCCATGAACATCAGATTCGATTGCCTGATCATCAGTGATTCCCTCCAACCATGCAAATTGTTCGTCAGTAGGCAATTGGTGTATTTCATCAACATTGATTTTAGAACTCATTGTTGACACCTATAAACAATATTTTTTTAATTATTTGTACACAAATAAATGATAAATGTTGAATTAAATTGTTTTATTTTATCAATAATGTCGTAAATGTTAAAATAACTAATAAATTTTAGAAACATGTGTCAATGTGCTATCATAAGCTAGGTTATGCCAACTATATCACACATATTATCCTAGCGCAGACAAACACGATCATTTCAATTGCTACATCATAATACTTAATTATTGTTGTACTTACCGATCAATTTTTATTCGAATTTTCCACACACAAAACTAACAAATAAATACTTTAAGGAGACCGACTTACAAAACGGTCAAGACGGTTAGTGGTTGAAAAATAAACCGGTTTGCGCGTTTCTTACTTATATAAAGGAACTGGTCGAATTTGCGGCCGGCATCCACTGCTACAATTTGCCAAAGCATAACTGGTTGAATATTGCGCCGAAATCTGTTTAGTACAGTATATTTTTTGACTCGGTCGAAATATCGACCAGTAACCTATAAAGGGTTAAATAATGAACTAGGGGTTCTGAAGATCTTAGCTGATGGAAAAACTATACTATTTTGTTTTCCGAACAAAAATTTCGAAATTTCCGAAGTGTAAAATATAAGTAGTTAGATAACAGTCATTCTTACTTTCATCAAATTTACTTTTTGACAAAAAATAAAGACACGTCATGTCAAGTCTAGATGTGCGCTCGTTATATGAGGTTATATTTTTACATGACATATACATAATAAATTACTGTGATAGTAGCGAACAAATTCATATATAAACCACGGTAGAGAAAACTATTATAGCCTCGCAAGTATTAGTGTCCGAGATGCGTAGAAACCCGCTCCGCTATAAAAAGTGTTTTCTCTACCTTGGTGTATAATGTACTATTACCGCTGCAGTTCGACTTTGTGCTAGTTATTATTAATTATTGACGTTGCAGAAAACCTACCAATTTTCTTACGAAGTCGGTTTGTTTGAGATTTTCCAGCTTTGATTTTCTTCTTTAAGTTTTCATAAGGGCAACTGAAAGTTTTTTATTTTTATCCTCAATACGTCTCGTGGGGGAAGCCATATTCACTAACATGAAACTGCTCTGACGTAATGCTGCACCCACTAACGCTGTTTCTTCCAGACTCAAAAGCTCTCTTATAAACAATTTCACTGAGGATTTTTTGAGTTTTTTCTGTGCGAATAGGCAACATTCCTGGATTATTGTTTAGGTTGTGAATTTTGAGTGGGGATGCATCCGAAAAGATGGAATACCTACGTTATTCTGATACATGAGGAATTCTTAGTTCTTTTAAACGAATAATTTCAGTTTTTTTGTGTCTTTATTTTGAATTTTGAGTTTATTATTTTCTAGTAATTCAATTAAGAAATAAGGGTCTAAAAATTTATTTTCTTTTTTATTACGTTTTTCATTTACTTTATAAACCATTTGACCTGATTTAAATTGGTGTTGATCGGGTTCAAGATACTTTTGATTATCCAAGACAGTCTTTTTTTATTGCAATTTTTGAGAAATTATATTGTAAAGGTGTTTGAATTTCTCTTTAGCAGCTTATTCTGTATAAAATGTAGTTTTAATCAAATCGGAGGGGGTCTCTAGCGTTAGTATGACCAAAAGTTAATTTGTAGGGGAAAGGCGGGCAAAATGGGGTACCTAAGACCTCAAGACCTCTACAAGAAAAATTTGCATATTTATAAGAACATCAGGTTGTTTAATTATTAAGAGAATACCTATACATCATAAATAAAATGAATTTTTTTCACAACATCAATAAAACATGAAAAAAAAAATAAAAAATAACAACTCTCATAATACCCCATTTTACCCCCCACGTAGGGCAAAATAGGGTGTAGCAAAAATAAAGCAAAATAACCCACTAAGGAACCTAATCTAGCTAATCAAGTTGTTTGCGCAGAGTTCACAGACCAAAACCTCCTCATCGTCTTCTTCGTCAATTCCCGCACATGTGCCCATCGCCTACATTTAGAGCAAGCAAGCAATCCATCCTTCAGAAGACACAGAATAAAGATCTTCACAATAATGGCATTCTGCGTCCCCGTCACTAGTGTCTTGACTATCGCTTGAGGAATCACACTTTTTAAAACGTTTTGCTTTTTTAATGATCATTTTCCCTTTGTTTTTTTTAGTTTTCTCTACCACTTCAATTTTTCTTTTTACTCTCTCAACCCTTGGTGTTTTTTTGTTCTTACTTTTTTCTAAAGACGCTTCTAACTCTTCTTTATAAGGAGTAGAAGTTAACACAGCGGTTTTTCCTTTTCTACGAGAATTTCGTTTAGTTGTTTGATTGGCTTGAGGAACAGGAATGACAGCTGTTGGGCTTGATATCGGAAAAGCTGAACTGTTATATTTAGACGTGTCTGGCTGAGGACTGACGATGGGTGTCGTATGCCTTTCTGGAGTTTTTTCCCCGAATGAAACAAGAGATTTCGAAGTTGAGGGCACTGCATCGGAAAACGTAGAATCAATATTTTTTAGACGGCGTAACTCATCGTCAGTTTGAAAGACGTCACAATTTTGTTGAGGTATTTTTTTTGAGTTTTCAATTTCGGTTGTTGCCGATGGCAAAAACTCTGCATCACAAAAAACATTTGGATCTACGGGCCACACCCCTGTTTTTTTAAAGTCATTTATTGCTGTTGTCATTGTAGATGCCCTTATGAATGCGGCACTAAATAATGCAGAAAGCTGGTGAAATGTTACTACACGTCCGGGATTGGTTCTCAGCCATTTTCTTATTTCATCTTCGTAGTAAGTGCTCAGCGGCTTCATAAACGAAACGCCCAGGGCTTGCAGCCGATGAGTGGTATGAGGAGGGTAACACAAAAGAAGTACACCGTTGTCTCTTGCATAATTTATTAGTTCTAAGTTCTTGGTGTGCGAAGAATGTCCGTCTAAAAGTAGAAGCACGGGTGAATCTTTTGAAGATTTTGAAAATATAACACATTTTTTGAACCATTTAAAAAATAGTTCCATGTCCATCCACCCTTTTTAATTCAACTCCACCCAACCGCCAGGCGCCAGTCCATCCAAAAACCCTTGCTGCATTCTTTTACGGGGGAAAATCAGCATCGGAGGCATGTAGGCACCTGCTGCTGAAAAGCATATCTCAGCAGTTACCAACTCGCCACGTTCTCCGGAAGTTAAAGCGCCCACCTGTCTTTTACCCTTTACTGCTATTATTTTAGAAGCTCCTTTATTTACCGTGATTCCAGTTTCGTCGACGTTGTATATTCTATCTGCTGTAATACGGTGCTTTTCAACTAACTCTACCAGAAGAGTGAAAAACTGTGAAACAACTACTTTATTAAATCCCCTGACCCTCATTCCTGAGGTTGCTTCTGGTTTTCTTATTGATAGTTCTGGATGTCTCTTTAAAAAGCCCTGCATTCAACCTTTTCCAGCAATTCGTCCTGTTTTGTTGAATGGATGATCGACACCATTTAATTCGGCCAACTGAAAAGCAAGCCTTCTGCATTCATCCATTGTTAAACCAAATAATCGTTCTTCCATATTCTTCAAGTAGCAAGCGATCTCCTGTTCCTGTTCTTGAGTGAAAACTGGCTTGTAATTGCCCAAAGTTTTTGAAATAAGCATATTTGGATCGTTTCTTCGTTTTTTACGTATCGTTCAAGAGTAGTTTGAGGTACGTTAAACTGACCAGACGCCCGATAATATCCTATTTTGCCTTTGATTACAGCTTTAACAGCTTCTTCCATTGACTCAGTAGACCAGCTCTGTCTTTGGGTGACACGTTTGTATTTGAACACCATCTGAAAAGAAAAAAATATTTTAAGTTAGGGCAGAATGGGGTACCCCATTTTACCGTACTCGCACTTTACCCGTCTTGCCCGCTTTGCACTATTTTTAGGTTAAGCGTTGAAGCAAGTCCAAATTGTTGTTAATTTAAACAACCAGTATGACATGTGAAGCTCAAGACTGTACAGTTTGTGATAGAGGGAACAAAATTTTATTTGCAAGTAGCCAAATGTTACCTACCTCGCTTTACATTACCACAAAAAATTCTGTCACTCTGCTGTCTCTCAAACATTACACTTATGGCAATTATTCCAAGACACTGCACATTAATGGTTTGAAACTTGATCAGGGCACAGGTGTGTGTCTTAGACAAGTAACTGCTATGGTAAAATATAGGTGGAGCCAGTGGTTTAATTTTAAATTGCCTTACCCCATTTTACCCGTCTACCCCGTTTTACCCACCTTTTCCCTATGAAGTAAAATTAGTTGCTTAATGTATTGAACTGTTGTATTATGCAATTGTCGCATATTTCATAAGCCTAATGGGATTATGGTCGGTATGAATTTGCCTGAGTGTCCTAAGGTGTCCGATAATGGGGGAATGAAATCGTTTGATTATTAAATTCGATTCGTGGTGTAAAGGGGTAGTAAAATGAATGTCAATGTTATGCAATTTTAAAATTTTACGAATAGTATTGTCGTTTTTAAATTCGGTTTCATTATTCACTTAATTTGTTCCGGTATACCGTAAAATCTAAAGTAATCAAGAAAAGAGTCACATACTTTAATGGCTGTTTTTCCTTGAATGGCAAATGCTTGTCCTAATTTCGATAAAGCGTCAGTTATTATTAAGAAATTTTGATTATCAAATTTAAAAATATCAGTAATAGGCAATGAAACCAAAATCTTTAGGCATTTACTTATAATTGGAAACAAATTTTCGTCGCATTGAGCTAATGTGGAAAGTGCATCGGTCATATTACTTTTACTATGTATTCTTAGCCACAGTTCAACTTCATGTCCTTACTACTATTATTCTCAAATTTATAAATGAATTCTACAATCATTTTCGTAAAATTCTCTAATTCCTTAGAATCAGAAATTTTAGAACAAGCAATAGAAGGAATTAAAAAATTTAACTGAAATAAATTAAGAGATTCATCGTTAAAGCGGAATAAAAGGTCCTCTACCACATTTCCAATAACTGGAATGTATATTGTAACCCTATAGTAGTCTTCAGAAGTATTCATTTCGGCATTATCTCTGTTTGTTTGCCTTTGCGTTACTCGCGAAGTAGTAACATCTATAGCCAAAGTTTCATGAATTTTTGATATTTCTTCAAAAACTTTTTTAAATAATTGTTCAGAATTTGTTCCTCGTTCTTTTAATACGGAAATACAATTTTGAATATTGTTCTGTGCGTACTGTTTATCAATGGCTTTTGTTTGAAGAATTTTGCTTAAATTTATGGTTAAAGCCAAAATATCGCTTAAGCAAATAATAGCTACTATAAAAGTGCTCGAAGTAATTGCGTTTTTAAAGCAAGCAGCTTTCGAGGATGTTTCATGGTTCCTCCAATTTGACAATGTTGTTAAAATATCTACAATATTTGGCAGTTCAGTTCTAAAAAGTAAAACTGACTCATGTCTTTCGACCCATCGCGTTTCACATAGAGATTTTAGATTACCATGTAATTTGTTTCTCAAAAGACTATTTCGTTTGGCTGACGCTTTAAAAAACGCAACTACTTTCTTTATGGTACCCACTGCATTTCTCACCGCTTGTACATTTGCAGTTTTCGAAATTGAAAGATTCAACATGTGACTATTACACGGACACTTTATGGCATTTTTTAATTCCTTCTGAAGTTCAACAACAGCTCCTTTATTTTCTCCTAACATTAGATTACAAGTATCTGTTCCAATACCTACACATAAATTAAGATTTAGGTTAAATTTTTTAAGCAGTTTTACAACAATTTGAGTCAGTGCTTTACCCGATAAAGTTGGCTCTAATGTTGTCTCATTGAACTCGTCGTAACAATCTATGAAACCCAAAAAATCTTCATAAATAATGCCTTCATATAAGTACCGAACAATAAGGGATATTTGCGATTTGTAGCTAACATCAGTTGTTTCATCAAATATGATGCTGTAGAAACTTTGTCTAACTTTGACGAGTATGTTTGATAAAATTTCCTCACCGCAACATTCTATAATTTCATTTTGTGTAGAACCACTTATATATGTTGCATTTGATCCTGCTTTTTCTAAATGTTGTTTTAAGATTTGGTCGCCACTGTCGACTCTAAATCGAATTAATTCTCAAAAATTTTCCTCATTGTTGATGACTGAAGATTTGTTTTCTTCATCAGTTTTTCATCCGATTCACACAATATTGCACCACTATCTCTATGTCCCCGCAATGGTATATTTTGGCGACCCAAAAAAATTATAGTTTCGATAATCGGTACCAACCTTTCTCTGTTTTCTTTTGCTTGAATCAATCTTTTTGAATCTAGTAGATTGCTAATATTGCGACTTGGATTTTCATAAATCTTGATAAAATTAGCTCCATCTTGCATAGCTCTTTATGATATTTACTCTGATCATGTGTAACTAAATCTTTATCTTTACCAAATAATTTTGAGTATTTATTCAAAGGTGCTTTTACAAGTTTATTTAAATTATTAGCTTTATGAACGCCTCCAAATTTAGAAAAAATTATGCAGTACTTGCAAAATACTCTTTTTAACTCGTGAGAATATGTTAGCCAAGGAAACGTATCAAAATGCTTTTTAGACAAGAAAGATTTTACTTCTTTTTGATTTTTGTTGTGAACTGAAAATGGGTACTTGAATGTTTCAGTCGGAACAATGGCATATTTTAAAATGTTGTATTTTTCCAGCGAAGATAATTCATGATTTTGGTTTATAAAAACTCCAACGTCTATTGAAGAATCTCCAGCAAAATTAATATTTTCTTTTTGTTGAATGGTTGAATATCTGTCAGATTCATCACTAATTTGAGATGTACTGGTACTCGCGACTTCGCTCTCCCTCTCGCTCAGCAAGATTTTTTTTTTGATGCTTTTTTTTGTATTGAAGTATTTATCGAGGGTATTAAAGCCCAGTTTTCTCTTACTCATATTTAAACAGCTAATTTCTAAAACTTTACTGGCATGGTAAATCCATAAAATTTAGATTAACCAAATTACTATACTTTCAACTGAATTTGAAGACCACGACAGTTAAACATTCCAATTTCAATCGTAACTGTAACTGATTTAAACTTAGCACACACGCTTAGGGATGCAGCTACAACCGTGCGATGCCGCGATGATCTATTGCGAAAGAGCCAAAGCCCTAAATGGGGCCGCTATAGTCAAAAAACGAAGACTCTAAAATGTGACTCTAATTCACGAGGGCGAAGCCCTAAAGCGGCCCCCTCATTAACGAAAAGACAAAGCTCCAAAAGATAGCCTTCATAGCCAAGAAAGCACGGAAAATACAAAAACATAACCACACTTCTCAGCTTTTAATGTTGACTTGACAGTTTAATGTAACTCGCCCAAGTGGCGCGTTAGTTTAACTGTGCAAATTTGCAGAGTTAAATTTAAACCGAGTTTTCAGAAACCCATTTCTTGCTTTAAACCACGGTTAAACTAACGGGCCAGTTAAATTCATTTCCAGAAACCGGACCTAAGTAACATAGAATTACTGTAGGACATGTGAATATACATTAAAAAACAAAACTTTATATTTTAAAACTATTATTATTTAGCGTTTAAAAACATTTATTACAGCATGATTAAAATTGTTTAAAAAAACTTTTCTTGGGAGGGGGGGGTATATACCTCCATTACCACCCCTCCTTTAAATACGCCACTGCACATGTAGCTAACATCCCTTTTAATTTAGAAAATTTAGAAAAAGAAATTATTTATGCACGCATGCGTGAATATTTATTATTCACCGGGGGTATATTGTGCCGACTAGAGGTCCGAATTTCCAAATTAAATTAAGAATTAAATGTGTCAAAGAAAGTCATGAGTACAAAAAACTTAAAAACTGGTTCTTTTAATTGATAAACTTTTAAAATAATAACAAGTAATACACTACATTTTTTTGTTTTTTATTTTAGGTTTCTTCATTAGTTGTGGGAGTTGTCTCTGAGGTGCAATCTTTTATTAGGTTTAACTGGACATTCTGGTTCCAAAGTATTTTTTGGGTTTTGTGATTCTAGAGTATTAAAAGCCGATAAAAAAACTTGTAAAATATTCAGTTGCGTACGTCACAGCTTTTAAACATTGAGATGATTCAATAGTCTCCAGGCAGTACTGACAAACAGTTTCTTTTTCTACAATTTCCTCAGTTTCCATCAATACAGGCATTGTGCTAGTACTGGAAGGTTTTGTTGGGAACTTCATACACACCAAATGAATATGTTTGCACATGTTATAAGTAATTGCGTAGTCATGGCAAGTATAAGGATATTCATGTAAACAACAGTCACATTCACTACGTCTGAAATGGCAGGAGCACTTAGCAGCAGTTTCATTCCGAGTAATTTCATAAAAATGTAAAAAATTAACACTCGCGTTGTTTTTTGCTGATGCGACTTCCCATTTTTTCCGAAAACTTCTTCAAAAATTTGCAGATCACCATTCAGCTGCTCAGCTACTTTGTGACGTTTTCTTAAGTCAGTTAGCCTGTGTGGTACTTTATTGCAAGACATATAATTCAAACATTATAAATTCCAAAATCATGTCTCTGCTGAAATCTGCCTTGAGTTGTAGAGTTATGTTTGATTTCTCTATGCCAGCTTTCTAGACCCATATTGGTGTTTCGAATTTTGTTGTACAAAAGGGTATTTTTTTGTAACAGTGTGCCCACTGGGTAGATCTATTTGCGTAATTATCCTTAAAATATTTGTAAAAACCCAAAATATCAGGATCATTAGACCACTCATCTAATAACTGTTTAAGCATGACGTTGAAAGTTTGCACATCCAGTTCATCTATAAGCTTCATTACACAATTACTTACTTTTTTCTGTTTATCAGAATTACCAACTTTCTTTATATTGATCCTGATGTTTTTTTTAATATGCCAGTCGCATAATAACTTTTGTGTTTTAAAAGAATTATACACTGCCAAAAATGCATTAAAATTGTTTGCGTCATCTGACATGAAAAATTTTGGCTTCACATCTGGAACTTTTTGCTTTGTGGAAGAGAATTTTTTTTGAAATATTGCTTCCGTTTGAGTTATCGACCATAGAAAAGCTACAGGAAATGCTTCAAAATCATCATCTATGACCATTAAAGTTGTTAGTTGTATACTATAAGGATTAGTTCCGTACGTGGAATCTATCATATAAATATCATGACCATATTTCGACAAGAAGTCTTATTGAACAAGTCCATAAAAATTATTAATATTATTATTAATGTACAATATCCAACGGGGTATACCCAACTACAGGATAAGAAAAGACCAAATTATAAACAATGAAGCTTTATGTTACTGCGCTTAGTAAAAAATATGTCAACATTATTCTCTATTTTGCAATAATTGGAACACATTGGAAACAAGGGAGATGATATCAAAGCATTTGTTTTAGGTATTGGTAAATGAAAAGTAATGTTTGTTCTACAAGAAAAGACTGGAATTCGCAATGACGGTTGACTAAGCAAAGTTGGACAATCCATTATACCATTAATAAGTTCATAGAGAAAAACAATTGAGTAAAATTTTCGTCTAGATTCTAAGCTAGGAAGATTTGTTTTCGCCAGCAACACCTCATTTGCAAATCCACGAGGCGGATACGCACTATCTATGACAAAAAGACAATATTTAGCAAAACGACGCTGAACCTTTTCTAAGGCAGAAGAATATTTGGCATATATAGGATTCCAGCAAACCCTGGCGTATTCAAGTTTTGATCTCACATAAGCAAAATATAATATACGAAGTGAATCAATATTTAAAAAGCGCTTGCTATTTCGAATAACAAAGCCTAAACTTTTGAATGACGATGATACTGTTTCATCTATATGTTTTTGAAAAGACAGCTTTTGGTCAAAAGTAACGCCAAGATCTTTGACAGAAGTAGCACGTTGCAACACGACATTGTTAATCTCATAATCACAATTTATATTATAGTTTGATGTACGTCTAGAATAAGATACAATGCAGCACTTAGATATATTAAGAAGTAAGTTATTTTGAACGCACCAGTCGTAGACAACATTAATGTTTTCCTGTAATTTTCTGCAATCGTTTATTGAATTTACTACCGTATAAAGCTTAAGGTTATCTGCATACAGTAAGTAGTTAATATTTAAATTAATACCGATGTCATTAATAAAAATGACAAAAAATAATGGTCCAAGGACAGAACCCTGAGGAACACCTGATGTTTGATTAAACTCGTAGGATTTATGGCCGTTATATTGCACATACTGTAATCTGCCAATTAAATAAGTTCTAACGAGAGAAATTAATATATCCGAAAAATCAAAATTTTCTAGTTTTTGTAGTAATAAGTTAGGATCAATGCGATCAAAAGCCTTAGAAAAATCGGCATAGACAACATCCACCTGCTTTCGTTGGTCTAGAGCTTGACATAAAAATTGCGTTATTAAAACGAGATTAGATGTAGTAGATCTATGAGACATAAATCCATGTTGATAAACAGATATGAGATTAGTCACATGGTTGTAAATAATTTTATGCAAAATAAACTCAAAAATTTTACTAAAGTTACATATAATAGCAACAGGCCTATAGTTTACAATGTTGGACTTAACACCTTTTTTAAAAACTGGACATATTCGAGATTTTTTCCACAAAGAAGGAAAGCAACCAAGGCGGATAATATTATTAAAAATGGCAGTCAAAGGCTTGACGAACAAGAATTTGCAGTCTTTTATTAGAAACGCTGGTATTTGGTCAGGGCCTGATGTCATACTAGATTTTAATTTATTGACAAGATTTCTTATATTTTTTCCAAAGTTTAAACTTTTGTTTTAATAATTTAATTATATTGTTGTTGTACCAGGTAGGATACGAGCCAGAAAATTTTATCTTTTTTGGAACAAAACGCTCGAATAAATTATTAAGCAAGTAATAGAAATTATTTAATGCATCTTCAAATTTAATGCAACGTCAAGAAGACCAAGTCATTGCTGATAACTCAGAATAAAGAGTCGTAAAATCAGCTTTACGAAAATTAAATTGATATAAGTAATGATTCGGAAAATTTGTTTGAAACAAATTCTCAAGATTAGTTGTAATGTCCAACGGAGGATGATATAAATCTACAGGTACCAAAGCGTCTGAGGCTGGTTTAACAAAACAATTTCTACTACTAAGAACAAGATCTAAAGTTCTGTTCATATAATTAGTTACATTATTGAGCTGTGCTAATTCATAATTATCCATTATATTTTCTATACAGTTATAAACCGTCGATCTGATATTAGCTTTAGCAGAACTAGAAAATTTTGTTATGTTAAAGTCACCAAAAATTACTAATTCCGATCCATGTAGACAATCCAAAGACATCAAAAATTCGGAGAATTTCGGAGAAGATGAATATTTTTATTATTTTTAGTTATATTGTATAGATGGAGGTTTAAAGTATGTACAAATTTATTTATAATTGGTCGATTCAAAAAATATGGACAACCAACAATAATTACATTAGTGTTAGAAAAATTTCCACAAATTAATTTACTTAATGTTTTTAGATCAGGAATTTTTCCAGTTTGAGCTTTAATGTTACCAGCGTATATTACTGCAAAATCGTTCATTCCAAGGTTTGCTGTATAAGTTTGACTATTGATAATATCTAGCAATGAAGCATTAGGTTTTACTACAGACTGGACATCATATTTATTTGAAATTAACACGAAAGTATTTGTGCCCAGTACGGGGATCTTCGATTCCAGATGGTTTATAGCATAAAAAAGGGCTCTCTGGTATATTTTGATATTTTTTTTTTTCATTTTTTATCGTCTGAATGTAATTTATATTCAGAATTTACGTTATATGTTTGTTTCACGTTGTGGAGATCCTGCTTTGTTTTGAAACTAATTCGGGATTCAGGATTAGAACTATCACTTAGATTTTTTAAAATCCTTTGTGACGGAATTTTTTGTAGAAGTTTGCCAGCCAAATCTTGACGCTCCTGAGAATTTAAATTTAGTCTTCCAACATCTAACTCATGCCCAACATGCTGGGATACATGGTGAACAGTTACACGTCCGTTTTTGTCAACTTTTACTTTGAGTCGAGCTGGGCAATTATTACTATTAATTTTGTTAGAGCCTCTTAATTTTAGAGCACGCTTTTTTCCAGTGCTTTTTATGTATGCCTGACCACTGCGATGACACTCGTAATACTGTAATTTCTTCCCCTTCACAAATTTGGAACTTTTAAATTTGTAAAAGCATTTAGTGCTTTTTTCTGTATTAATTTTCCAAGTGGAAAACTCATCTATATCTTGAAATCGAATGATAGTATGCTCTATACAAATATTATGTGTATATAAATAATGTTTTTCCAACTCGTCGAAACCGGGAAAAGGAGTTCCACATAAGTTACATACTTTTTTCTTAGCCTGACTGATTAATAGATTCATCATGGACGTTTCTACAGTGGGAGCGTAAAGTACATCTGTTGGAAAATTTTTTACAGCAAAGGCTGCAAAAATGAACAATCCTGGAAAAATATTGAAAAATGTTACTAACGCAAAACAAGCAGAAAAAATGTACAAACTTTTCGGCACTACTCTCAGCGTCAAGCAACTGTGGCTGCGATAAATGTTCGTCATCTAGTACATAATCATCAAGTAAATATTCGCTTGTAACACTTGTACTTGCACCACCAGAGATTTCCATGTTTACGAGTACCTGTGTGATATTAGCAAAGAACACAGATACATTTGCTATGTGCTAACCTTAATAGAAAATATTATTTCAGTAATCGCACCAGAAAATTATTATCTGCGCATGCGCATTTACGCACGGGGTGTAAAGCCCGGTCCACACGCAACGATGTATATTGTACGATTTGTTTGCGCAAGTAAATCGGTACAAATAAATCTTTACTCTGCAGTGCGTCCACATTATAACGATTTATTGGAATAAAAGGCTGCAATTTTCCCCCATTAGGCTTGATATAATCATGGACGAAGTGGTATTGTGGAGTATTTTGATACTGTGTTTAAATATTAAAAGAAAAAGAAAAATCAGGAATTGATCCGATCGCTATATTTTTTCGATTTTATATTCCACAGGCATGGAAAACTTTTGTTTAAAACAATTAATTCTACACACATGGAAATGGTCAAGGGATATGTAATAATGAACCTAGTAGTATTGAAATTTCTTAAATTTTTGCATAACCAAATTAAAACAAAATGTCTTTTAAGCGTTTTATTCAATTTTGGCTCTAATTGATATGAGAATTTTTATAAACAATAAAATAAAAAAAATCACATCTTGTCGCAGCAACACAGAACTACCCAATCAATAGATTGTGTGACCACCCCTATTGTTAATAACTGCCCTACAACGACGGGGCATGCTTAAGATAAGGTTGTCAAGTTCTTGTTGGGGGATTCTCCACCACGCGTCTTGAAGGGCATTTAATAATTGTGCCCGATTTTCAAACACATGTGGACCCCTGAGTACCTCTCTTTGTAACATATCCCAAGCGTGCTCGATAGGATTTAGGTCGGGAGACTGGGCTGGCCAAGGCGAATTTCATTGTGGGTAAGAAAATTTTGCACTGTTGCTGCAACATGCGGACGCGCATAGTCATGCATGTACAAAAAAATTTCACCAACGGTTCTTGCATATGGAACAACTACTGGTCTTAATATCTGATGCACGTAACTATTGGCGTTTACGAATCTGTCTAACAAAACGAGATCGGTTCTTCGTCCGCCCCAAACCATAATTGTGCTTCCTCTATACGAATGTACCTCCTGAACGGTTCTTAAATGTTCTGCATTGCCTGGTCTTCTCCACACCCTTACCCGCCTTGAATCCGGATGAAGCCCAAATCGGGATTCATCGGTAAACAGCACAGTACTCCACCGATTATTGTCCCACAAAACATGATCTTGAGCCCATGCTAGACGTGCAGCGCGATTTCTTCGTGCTAATGGTAGAGCTCTTAGCGGCCTTCGGGACCTTAACTGGGCTTCATGTAGCCGATTTATAACGGTTCTGGAAGAAATTGTTATATTGTGGGCGTGTAAGAGCCTCGTTCGTAACTCGGAAGCAGTTGCCGTAGGATTCCCTCTTGCAGTCAACTGTAAGTACCGGTCTTGATTCCGCGTTGTCCTACGTCTAGGCCCTTGGTGCCTTTCAGCCACATTTCCAGTTGCCCGATAACGTGTGTAAAGACGAGAAATCACACTTTGGGTGGTTCCAATTGTGCTCGCTACATCGTTTTGACGCAAACCCACCTCAATCATACCGACTGCTCTCAGCATCTGATCTCTGATCAAATGATGTCTCACCATGATCAAATTGATTACAAACGATTACTTTATGGAAAAATAAGAGCATACTAAACCCATTTGGGTTTGTTTGTAAAGCAAATAAAACTTGGGGGTATGGGGGTTGGCAAAAAGCAAAAAGAGATATAGTTTTTTCGAATCTAAATTATAGTGTTATCAACTTTTATTACAAAAACTTCGTTAGTTTTACTTTTACACAATATATGATAAAGTTATAAGAAAAATATAGCAATATCCCTAGACCATTTCCATGTGTGTATTATAAAACTGTGCGAAATAGTTTTCATTTTTTTAAATCAGCTTGTTTTATTAAAAGATAATTTAATAACTGCCAGACTAGATGATGAGTCGATCGCTACCGTTAGTGATGCACCTAAGAACTGTGCAAATCTCGGATAAGCATCCACACGCAACGACTTGCATGTGCAAATTTCTCAAATTTGAGGTAATCGGCTCAGACTTCCAACTCTGACTTTGTACAGTTCTAAAATTTGGTCAAACCTGCTGTCTACATATAACGATTTATCTGTACAAATTTACTTGCGCAAACAAATCGTACAATACATCGTTGCGTGTGGACCGGGCTTTACCTACATGTGCATGTCAAGACTCTAGCCCCTGACCCCGTGGCCACAAAAAGTATATTTCGTGTACAGAAATATGTAGAATTCTTAACTTGACATGTCTGTACTAAAATCTCAAAACAAGTTAAAATGGACTTGTCCATTAATTGCATTGGACCCGATAATTGGAAAATTCCGGATACGTAAAAAATATAAATGAGTAAAAGCCTATTATAAATGAGTAACTTTATTTTTTATATATAATACATGTATGTGTACTATATAGGGTGTTCCTTAATGATATGCGAATATTTAAGGGTGTGAATCTATATAAAAAATTAATGTTAGTTTGCTTTATAAACTATGGTCCAAAAATGTTTCCTTACAAAAACTCGGAGTGTTGAAGTTTAAAAGGGAAAAAATGGAAATTAGTTAATATTTTCAGAACCGCTTCAGATATTTCAGTGATATTTAGTAGGTACGTCGTGAAAGTTAATAAAGGTGCACATTTTTCAATGCAAAAAGAATTTTTAGCTTTAACAGTGGCGTGCATACGGGTATTGACTTCGATATTTTTAAAGAAAAAAATGGTACGCCAATGGTTTTTTTTCAAATAGAAATTATTTTTGAATTCTTCGTTCAATTTAAAACATAAGATCTTTCTTGAGTTGTTTTCTTTCGATGCGCCATTTTTGCGTAAAAAAACTTGCAAAATTATTATTAATTTAATTGGAAAAATTAAATACATTGGCCTGTATTCTCATCTTGTGAATAAACTTGTAATTAAGCTGTGAATAACTATTTACGTTATTAAATTTATTCACGACTTTATTCACAGACCTATTCTCATGTCATAATTAAGCTATAAATAACTATTAGAGACAAATGTCATTTTAATAGCAAAGAATGATCTGACAACACTGCACTGTTCTGTCCGCTGACAGATAACGAAGTTTTGACGTTTCAATTTTTTGAATTATTTTAAATCAAATACATTTTTTCCTCTTATTTTTTGACCAAAATGGCAGCACAATTTGCGAAAACTAAAAGAGTACGGTCAAGCAATTATTCCGAAGAAGAAAAGGAATTAATAATTCAATTTGTTTCGAAAAATTCGAAAATCTTAGAGAGTAAGGAGGCAGAGCCCAACATATTTAAAAAGAAAAGGGCTTGCTGGGAAGCACTTTCTGAGAAAATGAAAAAAGCATGGTTTATTCGTTCAGCCACGAAGCTTCGAAATAACTATTTTCGGTTAAAGCAATTGGCAAAAGCAAATATAACGAAATTCAAAAAGGAACAAAAAAACTGGGGGTGGTGCAGGCCCATCAAGACAAGAGGAGCCTTCAGAACTCGATTGGGCAATTTATCAAAATTGCCCAATTTCGATTCCGAGGAAGACGCCTCAAAATTCGACTCAGATGCCACACAAGTTAGTTCTAAATTTGCGGTATAAATTAGGATAGATGTTAGCTATTTTTTAGGGTGATCCTGGAACCTCTTTCCAAAACAATCCGGAAATATTTCTTATATCTCAAAAATTCCCTGAACCCCTGGCTGAATCCCGTTACGAGTTTTCCCCTGATATCTAACAACCTACCTGCCTAATAGATCCAGTAACAGGACAATTTGGACAGGTGGATGATATTAAAATAATAGAGAAGTAAGTTTTGTTTATATTTGCAGCTTTGAATAGAAAATCAAGCTTTTGCATAAAATTTGTAATTAAAAAAACGATTACAGATTCTATCAAAATTTATTTCTCAAACTGTAACAGATTTGTTTCACTAGAAATTAAAAATATGTAGCACTACATACAAGTTTCTCATAGAACATATACTTCCATTCTGTACCAACATAAAAAAACATTATAAAAATTCATCCTGTCCATAGTTCTCCCCTCCGAACCATTGAGGCTCCAAAAACTGGCCCATCCTCCCAATCAAGTAAAGGGAAAAAGAGAAAACGCGAAATGACGGCATTTGAGTCAGAAATGCTAAAGATAAATAAAAAACACCTAGAAGCACGCATTGAAAATGAGAAATTGAATATCATTTCCGCGTCGGTAGATCGGTTCCAGTTCGTTTTCAACTAAAGAAACCACATATTCCACCGCCGGTTTGGTTAGTTGATATCTCAATCGAAACTCGTGGTCACTTAATTCATCGAAAGCCCCTAGAATTTCGCGAACAAACGCCACGTCTTGCAAAATTCGTAGGAATTTTGCCATTTTGTCGCTTAATTAAAACTTTAAAGACGGCCCCTAGCGTGATTAAAGTTTCTAATAAAGTTTCTAATAAAAATGCCGCTAATAGCGCTATTCATGACATGAGAATAGGGTTATTATTAAAGTTGTCACTAAAATTTTATTTATGCCGTAAATAAATTTATTAAGGAGATGAGAATGCGGCCCATTAGGAGTAATGAACAACAACAACTGACAACATAAACATAACATTAAAACCAACGAAATGATTACAAAAATTGTTGAAAATGGCTTCCTTCACTTAGTATGCATACTTTCGAAATAATTACGAACTGCTACACTGAAATGCGCTGGTGCACCATCATGCATGTACCACATATTGTTTCTTATTGCTAACGGAAGATCATCAAGCAGCAAAGGCAACTGTTGTTGAAGAAAATTGAGGTAGGTAAACAAAAATTCGGGTGTATTTAATATTTATTATTTACATTTTATTTATTTATATCTAGTACTACAACATACTCGTAATGTGCACTATAAAATTATAATAAAATACATATTATTGTTTAATAAATAAATTATTAATTATTTAAATAAATTATTTTTTTGTAACTTTTTTAAAAAACTGTTATTAACTTTTTATCACCCATAACTTGAATTAACCAATACATTTTGTAGGTTTGGCGAAAATTAACGATAATACTCGGTAATGTTTATTTTTTTTATTAAGAATTTTAAGTTAATATTAATACAATTAACACAGCAATTTTTTTAAAAAAAGCTTGTTTAAAAAAAATCACAAAAAACATAAATATTGCTATAGTTATCTTAAAAATTTAAACAAATAAACTGTTTTTAAACATTGTCTCAGGTAGCATCTTCCTAGCCATTTAATGCCTATATTTTGTTTTTTCAAAAATTTTCATAGTTTTCCAAAAAACGCCTCGTTCCTTACATTTGGTCCACCCTGTATAAGAAACGCGAACAAAAGCTTGAGAAATTTACAAAACAAAATTAAGAATAATAAAAAATTAAAATTAAATCGGAAAAGTGAGTGAGATATCGGACGAGTGGGTGGTGTTTTGCGAGCCTCACGTTTTGGATAGTGTTTGGTGAGGTTTTTCCGATTTTTTTAGTAATATTTCGACATAAAAGTCAGATGAATCTCTTTTGTGCTGAATGGGCCTAATTTTGTGGTGTTCCTAGCGGTGTAAACTTGATTCTTGATTAAAATAGTAAAATTTTCAAGTTATCGTTGGTGTTTTTGCCGCTCGAGCGATAAGCTTCTTTATAGTCGCTTGCATTCGCCGCACGGGCGGGTGCTTGCTTTTTAATTAAGATGGCGGCGGCAGAGCCACCTCAATTCCCTAAAAGAGACCAGGCTATAGTAGCTAATGCTATAGCCGGAATTACCCTAACGGATTATGTCAAGGCTATCGGTAAGATAGTCTTACCCAAAAATGTTACTTTTGCTTCTAGGATTTCAAATATCCGTGTATGTATTTTTTTTGACTTCTAAATCTTTGGTTGACAAAATTGTCGAGGAACATTCCACTATCCTAGTTAAAGATTCAACTGTAACATTGCGTCACTTATTATCACCTGCACGTTGCATTATTATTTCTAATATCTGCCCCTCTGTGCCTCATGCCGTCCTTGAAAATTTGATAAAAACTTTGAGCTTTTCAACGCCTTCTCAAATGTCATATTTGAAGGCCGGCATTAAAAATGACGAATTTAAACACGTGGGTACAAATCGCAAAATATTTCGCTTTCTCAATTGTCATAAAATACGAAGGGGTGAATTTTCGAGTCTTTTTAAGTTTTGATGACGTTTGCTTTAAATGTAAAATGACAGGTCATTTCATTACAAGATTACTTAACTTTATATAATACTTAATAATAATTTTATTATTAATTAAGTAATCTTGATTTCATTAGTGATTGCCCGCAAATGATCGTAGACGGCCCGACCGGTAACGATAACAACGAGAAAGACTCTACCGACATATCAACAAAAAGACAACTCTCAAGTGAATCTATACCCGAACAGGGTGTAGCTTCACCTGAGCAAAATAGTAACTCGAATAAAATCGCAAAAATAAAAAAGCTAAAGTTTTCTGATTCGACCGAGAGTTTAACACCGATATCGGAATTGCTCGAGCCGGCTAAAGCATTATTGGACAACGCACAGTATCCTTTTACTTTTTCTGAAGCTGCGGAGTTTTTGGAAAAAGCTATAGGAGAAAAGTACATCGTTTCTCTAGTTAAAAAATATACCGATGATATCGAAGGGTTTACTTCTATGTTGTATGACATTGTTCCGCTAGTTTAATATACTAGTATCAAGAATAGATGCAAAAAGGTCCAGAAAAAAATTAAAAAGGCTCTAGAAAAAATACATAAGTTGCAAACCTCAGATAACCTCGCATTGGAATTACAATAATTTTTGCAAAAATTTGTTTGAATTTATATCTATATCCGTTAAAGTTAATAATATAACAAAAATTATTTTACGAGCAATGTTGTTTATACCAATATAGCATCTCTAGTAGCTAAATTTAATGACTTATCTTCTTACATTTTCGATAAACCTTCCTTCATTTTGTTATCTGAGACGTGGTTAAGTCTTGACACTCTAGATCCACTTGTAGAGTTAAACAGTTATTCGCTATTTAGGAAAGATCGTCTTAACAGAAGAGGAGGGGGTGTTTGCATGCATGTTTTTGATCAAATAACTAGTAATTTTACGCTAACTAATCTTAACGCTGAAGTAGGAGGCATGGAGGTGTTATTTCTAAAAAGATCCAATAGATCACTCACATTTGTCTTGGGTTGTGTTTATCGTCCCCCAGGAACCTCAGCCGCTGATGACGATTTGCTATGTAAAGTTCTATTAGAATATGCAGAAACTTATGATAAAAATTTTATATTTGGGGATTTTAACATGCCGGACATTGTATGGCCTTTAAATGCATTTTCTTCTGTTTCTACCTCATCTCAGAAACTTGTTGATATCCTGTTAAATAGTCATTTAACACAAATTGTATCGCGGCCTACTCGGCATAGAAACCATCAGCAACCTTCTCTTCTTGATCTAGTTATAACTTCAGACAAAAGTGTTCTATCCAACCTCGAATATATTGATCCTATAGGTAAGTCTGACCATGTTGTGTTAAGGAATGACTTGCAGATTGGCTTTACTTGTCGTAGTAAAACAGCACAACTTCAAAAGGTATTTATTAACTTTCATCAAGTCAACGAAAAACTTTCTTCATCGAATTGGGATCGTCTTTTTTCGTGTTCACATATCCAAGATAATTGGTCTCAATTTAAATTTCATCTTCAGAACATAGTTACCGCTAACTCCCAATCTGTCTCGGTCAAGGTTTCTTCCACAAAACCTTGGATTAACCACAATATTTTAAAAATGGTTCGACATAAAAGATCGTTATGGAAAAAATATAAACTGAGTTTAAACGAATGTGATTATTCTATTCATAGGGCTTATTCCAATAATCTTTCCTCCATAATTAAAAAGGCCAGAGCTGAATATGAAAATCGTCTGATTGACAAAAAAGATGTTACGTGCTTTTACAAATATGTTTAAAATAGTATTTCTGGGTCATTTAAAACTCCTAGCGTTAGGGATGGTAGTGGTGATATCATTGTGGATGACGCTGAGGCAGCTAACGCTTTTGCAGATAGTTTTACATCTGTCTATATAAACGAGCCGCTATCGCAATTGCCCTTATACAAGCACCACCAAATTTAAGTAGTCTTTGTGACATCCCTTTTTCGGAAAAAGCTGTTGCAGCAAAACTCCAGAAACTGGGTGTTACTAAATCATCTGGACCTGATAATATTACTGCCAGTGTTTTAAAAAATTGAGCATTTCATCTCACTAAACCTTTATCACTTTTAATGAAACAATCTTTCGAAGTCGGTGTGTTACCACTTGATTGGAGGACCGCAGTTGTAAAACCTATATACAAAAAAGGCGACAAATTTGATGTATCTAATTATAGACCTATCAGTTTGAATTCTTTAGTTGTTAAAGTCATGGAGTCTATAGTCTATGACCAAATTATGGAGTTTCTTAATTGTCATGGTGTATTACCATCCAGTCAGCACGGTTTTATGCCAGCTAAATCGACTGTTACCAATTTATTATGTTGTCTTGAAGATTGGACCAGGGAACTAGATGCTGGTAATTCTGTTGATGTGGCATACTTAGACTTTTCAAAGGCTTTTGACAGAGTACCTAAACGACGACTCCTTTATAAACTTGAGCATTATGGTTTGCGTGGCAAGCTGCTCAAAATGGATCGACGCTTTCTTAAGCAATCGTACGTTTAAAGTCAAAGTCAGCAACTCTTATAGTGCACATAAACAAGTCTTAAGTGGTGTTCCCCAAGGCTCAGTCTTTGGTCCTTTATTATTCATAATTTACACTGCTGACATTCCAAGACAACTAAAATCTCATTGTATAATGTACGCTGATGACATTAAGATCTATAACAACAGCAAAAAACACTTTGATATGGTCTATGATTTGCAATTAGTTAATGAATGGTCTCGTCTCTGGCTTCTTCCACTCAATGTGGACAAATGCACTGTCCTTCATTTAGGTGACAACAATGGCAAATTTCCCTATATAATCAATGGTTTAAATCTGGCAAAAAATCAGTCATGTCTAGATCTGGGTGTTCTCATAACCTCTTCTCTTTCATGGTCCGAGCATGTTTCAAAAGTCACTAAGAAAGCCAACAGGATTCTTTATATCTTAAGTAAAACCTTCATTAGTTTAAATACCAGATCTCTTATTAAAGCTTACAAAACATATGTTCGACCAGTTCTAGAATATGCAAATTGTATATGGGTGCCCAATTTGCAGCGAGATGTGCTACTCCTAAAAGGCGTCCAGCGTCGGGCTACTAGGCTGCCTTTTGGCCGTGTGCGCCCTGACTATCCTCAGCGTTTATCCATGATGAACTTACCATTGTTGTCTGACAGATGAGTGCGAGGAGATTTAATTACTGTATTTCAAGCTCTTAATAATCCTACTTCTCCCATTAGGAATCTTTTTAAACTTAACACAACTGGTCGCACTAGAGGACATCATCTAAAGTTTGCCAAAGGAAAGTTTCTTACTACAGTTCGGCAGTCGTTTATTACGAACTGAGTCTTTGACAAGTGGAACTCTTTACCTTCGGAGATCATTCTATGTAATTCTAATTTAAATTTTAAGATAAAATATTATACTTATCATGCCTCCAGAAATTGAATATCTCACTCACGAGCGCGGGCCTAACAGGCTAAGGCCTCAGCCCGAACGCATTCATTTAATAATAATAATAATAACATAGTTTACTAAAAAACAGCTAAGTACGGTGTCTTTTTGCCTGCATTTTTCTATTTAGTTTATTTCAAGTGCTTCCATTAATCTTTCAACCTCAGTACACATTGTAAATGCGCCTACTGTTTTAATAAAAAGATACCAAACTTTTGGAACGAGTACGCAAATATGAAATTAAGATGTCAGAGTCTGAATGATTCCACTGCTTTAACTGGGACGCCAAAAGTTCAGCCTTGCTACAACTTTTTATTTTATTTTGCAAAAAAGAGGATATTCAAATGTAAAAATCAAAACTTTTTCGATACAAAACATTTAATAAAACAGATGTAAAATATAACAATCAAAAATAAACACCTAAAATGACAAAAACAAAACAACAAAAAAATATTTTATCATAAAATAAAATATTTGAAAAAAACATAATAGGTGTGTAATGTTGGTTACAAATATTTTTCTGAATTAGAAATCTGTTTTACACAGTCTTTTCTTTTAATAGGGTTTCATAAAATTCGTGACAAGACATATTTTTAAAGTTATATTGGGTGATTATTAAAGACCTGACCGTTTCTACTTTCAAGTCTGTTTCGTTCGTCAGTCCATTGAGTATTAACTAGAGAAAACACTATTTCTATATTTGCATTATGTGCCGGTATTGAGAAAAAAAGAGAAGTTGTTAAAAACAATTTTAAATTACAAAATTGATTAAATAGCATATTTTCGTTAATATCAACTCCCTTATTAACGAAAAATTGTATAGTTACTTGAATTTCTTCCCAGGTTGGTAGTTTTTTTAATTTGAACCATTTTAAAAATTTGAAGTCATTAAATTGTTCTGTCCAAGTACAAATATGTATAACAACGCTCGTATACATAAAGTAAATTTTTACGAAAAATTTCAATCTGAATATCGTCGTTACAATTTTCAAAAATTTCCTTTACTTTCATTGACAAAAATAATTCTGATATCCGATTTTGTAGAGACTCTTTAATGTTGTCCAAGCATTCCGCTATTTCTAGAAGCGAATTATCTTCTATTTCAATCAAACGAATTTGTTCATCAAAAACGTACATTAGAGAATGGATAAACCATAAATAACTTTCATTCAAATTGTTTTTTAAAAAATTTTTTAAAGCAGATGGAGAATTGTTAACAGATAAAAAGTAGAACTTTAAGCCTTCATAAATTTCCAAAATTCTATGAATGGCTGGAAATAAAGAAAGCCATCTGGTTTTACCATGTGACAATAACTTTTTAAATTCTACCTCTGCAAACTGACAAAAATCTTTAATCATTTATTTCCGCCTAAATTATTTTATACGGAATCGCATGTTCATCAGAAACAAACTCGCTATCAGATGTTTCAGATCTTGAATACTGGGAGCTAGATATAGTAGTACATTCATCAAATTCATATTCGATTTCTTCAGATGATGACTGAAGTGATGAAAGTATCTGAGGTCCTGTAACTGATGCCACGTTAGGATAAAGGTTTCTTTTTTTAGAAATACTACTTGTAAGGGATGTGGTTAAACAAAAATAACAATCATCTATATGTTTTGATAGATTTGATATAGATGATTACAAAAAGATTACGATTGATAGTAGAATTCAATGTTTTCAAAAGAATAACATCTTAAATTACTTTGAAACTAGAGCTAAGTTACGATTTAACCGCCTATAGTAGTATTTCAAATACTTAATAAAATAAAATTTAGCTAATTTTATCAAAGTTAGAATTTCTTTGTTGACTAGTGGAATTAGAGTTTAACTAGAAAATATATTAAAATTAATAAATTTCTAAATTTTTACTATCTTCTATACTAGTTGACATCTGGGGATGCGGTTCCAACTTCCTATAGCGGCATAATAAATGTATGTGTTTACACATATTCCACCTAATTGATGAATCGAAACAACTAAACGAATATTTGTGGATACATACTTTATACTCTGTGCAAATCATCTGGCAATCACAGTGATTTTCATTTTCATATATTCTCTAAACATTAATGTTTTTATTAGACGTAGATGAAACTTGCCAGCTTGTCACCCACTTTAGAGATTAAAGTTGTTTCGATATTTGCATTTGTCTTATGTCGACTTCTTAGATCTTTTAATTTAGAACTAATTTTTCCTTTATTCAAGATGATCAAGCGGTCAAACATTTTATCTCTAATAAATTTCATCAAAGTATTTATCGTCTTGTCAAGCCGTTTAAGATTTTTACCATGCATGTAGATATACTTAATAGTTCTATGCATTCTTTCAACGTGCATACGTTAGTGTTAAGTCCGCAGTGCAGCCTATAACAATAAGCCCAACATTTGCTACTTTTCACATAGTTTTTTTGAAGTAAGTTGCAAATGAAAAAGTATCCATATCTTCAGAACAGTTCTTAACGAAATTGTTAAGCATAACTTCAAAAGCTGATGAGTCTGTTTTTTGAAAAAGTGTTCTTAATGTCCGGTACACGGTTTCCTGTTATTAAAAAAAAATAAGTTCTATCAATTTTTACGAAAAAATACCATCTACAAGTACATGTTTTTATCTAAGTTTTAATATTCCTTATTTACATAGGATGTGATGTGCTAAAAGAAGTACTAATAATGATTACATTTAAATTAAAATGTAATACTTCAACCGCTTTTTATTAGTATACCTTTTTTTATCTTTTTACCACAACCTGTTCAATTAGCATTAATTTCAAAATTGACAAACCTGTTTCTCTTTTGTATTAATCAAATTCAAATTCTTTCTCCAAGCCCGGTCAACGTGCCATGTGCAATATAGTCTAAAAAATTAATTTATGAATTAGCAAGTAAGCATAAAAATAATACACACTTTGCATATTCTGCGCCCCGGCTCGCTCGACGTCTCCCTGCACTGAAGGACAAACAAAATCGTAACAAAATCAAAAAACTGTGATTCTCTGACGTGTTTGGATTACCAGACTGCATCAACAGATTTGGGTACTACTGCTTCAGCTTCTGGACCCTCGTAACGTGCAATTACAGTAAAGGAATCTATTACTAGTTCTGACCAGAGATCTGCCAAAGTTTCTCCAGCAGCCTGAAAATTCTTAAGCTCAAGTTTAGGGTTAGAAGTTTTTCCTTTTGTATATAGATGTGTTCCGTACTTATCATGAGGCTGAACAACCCCCGTTAATTGTTTGCTTAATGGTGCCATTCTATGCTCAACGCGATTGAGAGCACTACGCCCTGGAGCATTGATCACGACAAACATAGCATCCAAATCGAAATCTTGGAAATGTTGGATGGCAAAAGCGATGTTTTTAGGATAACTATCAAGGAAACAACTAGTTAAGTTTTGTTTATCGAAGCTACTTTTTTATGTGTACAATAATTACTTTCTTGAAACTTACCTTGGATTTTCATCTGGACCTCCGTCTACAGTAAAAATCATAATAGGTTTAACATCATTTTTGTCACTCTTTAGAATCTCTGGAAAGCTAGGCTCATTTAGTAGAGTATGAATATCATAAGCATGAGTTGCTGCTGTAGACTGAGCGTGTTTCCCACTTCGGATTGCAATAAATGTCGGACCACTATAAGTAACATCATGGGGATCACCCATACTGTTTGGTTTGATACAAATTCCGGCGTAGACTGAGGGTATAAGCTTATGTCTTTCTCCAATAAGGAAATCGTGATCAGGATGCTGGACTCTATAATCGACATGCATGACACGAGACTGCTGCTCTTTAGCAGCGGTAATTCCAATAGGTACCCGTGCCTTATCATCTTGGGATAAGAAGACGCATTGCTTGGGTCCTAGCATTGAGGCAAGTGATTCTAAATTTCTCAAAGGAGCAGTGCAAAACTTTTCATCGAGATGTTGTTTGTTAAATCATTCGATGACTTAGAGAGCTTAACTGGTACCGTTACTACATGACGCGATCCTTGTCCACTTCGAGAATTTTTGGGAATTAGTCTGGTGTAAAGAGAACTTCTTGAAATAGTAAAGCCTGCTTCTTGAGCTGCGCTTCCGTAAATCGCTGCTGCTTTGATGGCATCAAGCAAACCTTCCTGACTTTCCTCTAAACTAGGACGTCCAGCTTCTGATCTCAAGCCAATAGCAGAACTAGAAGTAGAAATTGTCTTGAGTTTCTCTTTTAATTTTTTTCGATACTTAGCTTGATACACGGCATTTTTTTCTTTGGTTTTAAGTACTTGTTTCTGTTTCGAAAGCTCTTTACGAGTTTTTTTCAACTCTTTTTCAATATCTAGATCTAACTGAACATCTCTTGCTAATAAAGCAGATGACAGTCGACCCTGCAATGCATTAATCTTTTGTCGCGAAGCGTCCTGCGCCGGGGTCGAGTACTTGCGTTTTAATACATTAGTAGGCTGAGAATTTTTTTTATCTACTGGGTTCTCAATTTCTCGATTTTCCTGAAAATATTCTACTGGTACTAAGTCGCGACATCCAGTTCCGGAAGAACTCGCAATAGGTTCAGCAAGAACGCATTGTGCATCACTGCTAGTATTCTTAGCTGAAGTTGACGCCTAACAGAAAATGAAAATCGTTACCGGTGTACATCCACAAAAATTTACTTACAGTTGTAAATTTTCAGTCTTTTGAGCGACATTAATTTATAATTAATAGCCATCTTTTACAATATAATTTTTAGAAAAACCTTTTATATTACCTGAACGAAAAAACGAAGTAGGCTAGATTGAGTTGTTTTTATCTCAGCTTTCAGATCCAAAATCTTCTTATCAACAGCACGATTTAGCTCTGCACCACTAAATTGTTTTTTAAGATCTTTCCAACATGCATTACAATTATCTTGAATACGTTGTTTTGATAATACACTCTCGTATGTAGTCATTGTGTATGTCAGTATACAAAAATTCTCTGTATTGAAAAAGCAAACGCTGTAGTGCGCGCTCAATAGACAGGCAACACTCAACCTGTCAAGACGTATTGTTGGGGGGTAGTAAAGAGTAAAAGAGGGTGGCGCTAAAATCGCCATGTTTAATACCGCAGGAGCTTCGCGGAACTTTTGAAATTATGAAATAATGTTAGTTTCCTTAAAAATAAAAAAATTGTTTTCTATTTTTCAAGTAATAAAAATGCAATTAATTCACGGGAAAATGCACTATAATTTTTTCCGTAAAATCAAAAATGCATAACAATTAAAATATTCAAAAATTTAATCAGTTATTTGTTTTTTTCAATAAGCAATAATAATTTATTAAAGTAGAATCTAAGTTACATTGTACACTATAAAATAAAGGAAACTGTTGGGAATCCAAAATGAAATTAGCTTCTTTGTATTGAATTTTGATTCAAAAAGTATTACGTATAAGAATAAGTTTTACGAAACCCCCCCTCCTTAAGAACATGTAGATATTTTTTAACCCCCTCCCTCCCCCTTAAGACCTTTACGTAATTAATGAATGACCCCTAAGCTAATGTGATTTTTTATACTCTAAGAATATCGTTATAAGTTATAACCATCTTGTCACTTCTATTGGTGATACACAAGGCGCACGGGAATCCTTACTTGAGGTCGTCCAGTACTAATATGGTATGCAGTTCAAATTGATATAAGAAGTTATAGGGGTTTTCATATTTTGTCTATAATAATTTCGTTTAAGGTGTTCTAAGGTTTCAGTGATTTCTCTATGATTGCATTTTCCTTCGTGTTGGTATTTTATTAGCATTTTGAGTTCGTCTTTCTCGCGAACGGAATTAACTAGTTGGGTGCATTTAATAAGTTTGGGACCATAATTGGCATAAAATGTTCTAGATAAACGCTATTACATGTTCTACCGTCATCAAAATAAAGATGAAATTTTTTATTATTTACGGTATAATTTTTAAGAAAGTCCAAAATTAAATGTTTGTTGTTTTCTTTTGGTATTCGTACAATAAGAATTTTTAAATTTCAAAAACTGTCTCTGGTAACATCAAGTTTATTGTACGGATTTGGTGATACTAGAAGTTGGTTTTGTTTGTTATTTATTATGTCGTCAAGAATGCTTATGCCGTCATTTAATACGTTTTCATTGTTTCTATGTGAAAAGTAGCAAATGTTGGGCTTATTGTTATAGGCTGCACTGCGGACTTAACACTAACATGCACGTTGAAAGAATGCATAGAACTATTAAGTATATCTACATGCATAATTAATGAATGACCCCTAAGCTAATGTGATTTTTTATACTCTAAGAATATCGTTATAAGTTATAACCATCTTGTCACTTCTATTGGTGATACACAAGGCGCACGGGAATCCTTACTTGAGGTCGTCCAGTACTAATATGGTATGCAGTTCAAATTGATATTCGTTAACTCCATGGATACCATCCATACAAACACAATCGTTTGAATAATTTTTAAAAATATTGTCCTGACTCTTATTCATGATAATGAGTACAAAATCCACTATCCTTAGTTGTGTATAATGTTTATCCTTGACGTCTTGAGGTTTATAAAAAACGACACATTCATTTTTCATTTTCTGAACCCAAGCATATAAACTTATAGTATCATTCGAACGTCGAATTACTGCTGATTGTAAATTAAAACTGTTCTCAATGTTATACAAGTCTTTTTTCGTTAAAAGATGCAACCATTCTAAAGAAGTCGATTTTGAAATATCGTCACGGATTTCGTCTAGTACCGCTTCACATGGAATTTTAGATGCAATTTCCTGTAAAAGGAAAAAGTGTAATGTAGTGTAGGTATATGCTTGCATAAGGAAAAGTAGATTTCAGCTTATTACCGTCAATTTATAAAAAAGAATATGTGCTTATTTATTTCACAGGTTATTTAGGTAAATGCATATTTAAGAATTAGCATACCTGACGTTCTGAAGATGTAAGAAATAGATGTCTTAACTCATTTTGGTGAGCAATGAATTGTTGAAAATTTTACAAAACACGTTCCATCACTATTGCAACCATTGATTTTGTTGCTGCCTTGGGTTTCAATATGTCGCTTGCCCTGACTTTCTGATTTAAAATACCTAGAGCGATGACATATGTAATTACTTACACCAGCTTTACAGCCTTTTTCTTTGATATACTTTGATTTTGATGTTTTTTCTAGGTCATTTTTCCAAACAATAAAATATTCTATTGTTGCAAATTCCATTGTTTTGTATGGTACTTGGATACTATGATCTATTTCATAATGATGTGGAAAGTCTTTCTTGAAGACGACAGAAAAGTCACATACGAGGATGGTCCCAGAATTACCCGTCCTAACGTATAGATAAGGATGGTTTTTCAAAAAGAATTACTATCGCGGTATCTAGCAACCTTATCAAGCTTAACTTTGACGTTTCATGATGCTCCGTTGTTTAGTATCTGTTTGATAGCAATTAACACTGAACGCCGCGTGTGAGTTCGTAAAAATGGAAAAAATTGGTCGTTCTTTTGTGATACAGTACTTTTATTTGAAAGGCTTCAACCCTACTAGCATCAAAGAGGAATTAGATTCTACTCTGGGGGAATCTGCTTTTTCATTTACAACAATAAAATATTGGGTGGCAGAATTTAAACGAGGCCGTATAGTCGGCCCAGGGTCGAATGGCCACTCTTACTTAAATCGTAAATCTTTAAATATTTTACTGAAAGAGCTCACATTGATCTTTCTTCGGGGTAAAAAATGCCAGATTAAATTTTTTGTTGAAAATTGTATAATACATGAGGTAATTACCATATTCCAAATTTTCTTCTTCGCATTTTTTTTTATAATCTGTATAAGGGTCACTTACTGTTTTATCTCCTTGAATGTATTCTTTAGAAGTTCTGGCACGGCAATAATGATTGGACCTTCGGGATTGAGCGAATATGTTTTCTGGTGCTCTCTTTTATTGCTGTGGACACAGTACCATGATTACCACGTTTTCTCTTTAAATCAATGGAAATAACTTTTCTTTGAGCAAAATATTCTCTTTTCTTTAACACTTCGCACTATTCGTGCACTTATGTCTAAAACAGCACTAAAAAACTGTTTACAAACCCTTTTTTTCACCCTTATGATCAAAATAAAAAGCAATATAAGCATTAACTTTGCTTAACTACTGGCAATGTGACATTGTTTCCCTAAATGCTAGAGTAGGTTTGGTTAATAGAACATTGACACAACTGCTCTCGAGCGGCCGGATATGTATTTTACTTTTTTGACACTCTTTCTCATAAAATATACCACATTTTCGTTTTTATTATGACTTAAACGAACAATTGCAATTTTTTGAGTTATGGCGGTTTTCTTCCAAAGTAGCGATATGATTTCTTCCAAGAATATTGGATGCTTGGCAAATTACACACTCATTGATATAAGAAGTTATAGGGGTTTTCATATTTTGTCTATAATAATTTCGTTTAAGGTGTTCTAAGGTTTCAGTGATTTCTCTATGATTGCATTTTCCTTCGTGTTGGTATTTTATTATGTAACCAACTTCCGGTTACATTAGCTTACGGTTGCTCGGGCGCCAGCACCTCTATTCCAATAGGGAGGTGCACCTTTTTGGAGTCGGTCCGAACGTCTGGGTAACTCAGTGAAGAAAATATATCCAGGTGTTCTTGGTCAGAGTGTGAGTGGGGAATTAAAAGTCCGGTACATTTTAAGTGAATTTATTTACAACAAATTAAACAAACCAGTTAAATAAACAAACTATTCCAAAATACTAAAAGGTTAAAGCAAGCTGTGGATTTCTACATGCGTGGTAAACGGAAAATTAATTCAAAGCAAAAGCAAAAGCAAATCTGTTATCTAGCACCGGAATCGTGGACACTACCGGAATGTCCTTTCACATTCTACAAGCGAATAACGGCCAAACAATCCTATGCACAAGCGGGGAGGGGATTTCGTTACAACTTAGCGTCGGCGGCGTGCAAGAGAGTGCGCTCTTTTCGGGATAAGAAGAAAGCTAGGGTGTGAATCTCACAACTCGCCCCCTAGAAAGGGTGCAGTCGCCAAGCATGCATTAGGATAGAGAGAGAGAGAAAGAGTGAGTTCCGCAACCTGCTCCCTGGAGAGGGTGCCGTCGCCTGACATGCAGTGGGAAAGAAGAGTGAGTTCCACAACCTGCTCCCTGAAGAGGGTGCCGTCGCCTGACATGCAATTGGAAAGGAAGGGGAAGTCATGCAAGAGCAGGGGAGAGCGCTTACCGGTATTTGCAGGGGTGGCCTTTTCTTGCGGCTATCCAATTGAGACACTCACCACTAGTCACTAGGTCACTGTTGCCGAACGAAGACTGGCTGGAAAACTGAGCTCTACGCTCATCGAGTATCGCTTAAATAAGCCGATCAGGGTTTGTTTATGCTCAGACCTGGTTGCGCCTTAAACTAAAGTGGGAGTAATAGTAGGGACGATCGGTACCGCCCTCTAACAATTAGGTACTTAGTTTCTGACGCCACCCAACGGAAAGGTTTGTAATTTAGTGGCGCCCCACATCGGCGAGTAGAAGAGAAAATCTTGGTAATTACTGGTTGCATAGGTGAGAGTCCACAAACTATTATAATATTACATGGCGGATCTAGTAACTTCGTTACAATTAGCATTTTGAGTTCGTCTTTCTCGCGAACGGAATTAACTAGTTGGGTGCATTTAATAAGTTTGGGACCATAATTGGCATAAAATGTTCTAGATAAACGCTATTACATGTTCTACCGTCATCAAAATAAAGATGAAATTTTTTATTATTTACGGTATAATTTTTAAGAAAGTCCAAAATTAAATGTTTGTTGTTTTCTTTTGGTATTCGTACAATAAGAATTTTTAAATTTCAAAAACTGTCTCTGGTAACATCAAGTTTATTGTACGGATTTGGTGATACTAGAAGTTGGTTTTGTTTGTTATTTATTATGTCGTCAAGAATGCTTATGCCGTCATTTAATACGTTTTCATTGTTTCCGGTGTGAACTGTTGTGAAGTTGAACGAATCATCATTTAAATTAATTTCAGGGGAAGGTTAATACTTTCAACTGGAATTGTGATATTTTGTAACATTTTTATTTTGATGTTTTAGGTGTTCTTAGTGAAGAGTAACTAGTAGAAGGTAATTCATCGGAATTTTGAGGATTTATATTTAAAGGGTTTTGAATATTTTGATCGAAATTTTGAGGATGTTCAGCCAAGAATCTTAAATATTCGTGTAAAACTTTATTTTATAAAAATTTGGCAATTGGGAGTTCTTAATATTCCTCGATTTAAATCTAGATCTGCATCAATTTCTTTAATTATATCAGCGCTAATTAACCCGTCAAATTTTTCGGAAAAGTTCAATAAATAAAAGGTATGAATTTGATTGACATCAAAAATTTTAAAAGCAGGTATGTTGACAACTTGATTGTGTAAAGTTGATGCCTGAGCAGTAGTTATGAAAAAATCTTGATTTTGAATACAATTTGGAAAATATTTATAAACAATTTCAGGTTTCAAAAGACTACGTGAAGTTCCAGTGTCTAATAGAAAATATGCGTTAATTTCAGACGGTAAATGTACGGTAAATCAAAGCGGAAATTGTTTATTACTATCTCGGGTTGTCCGTGGAAATAACGTCATGAAAATTTTGTTTCAAGGGTTGCATTGCTTTTATCGTAAATGGGTTCATTGTTATAAGAAGTAGGTTCATTGTTATAAGAAATGTGCAAATTATCATAGACTTGACCTTGTCTATCGTTAATCATATGTGAAGTCATCATCTGCACAGGTGGTATCCAGTTGATAGTTAGAACAATAGTATGTTTGTTTATTAGAGTCATCATAATTTAGATTTGGGTTAAAAACTTCTTGATTAAAAAGTTTTTCGGATTGATAATTTCTTTGTTGTGGTGTAATAGGTGAACTACCGGAGGATGTGTCCATTGGTTGGAGGTTTTTGAATATTTTGGAATTTTTGTTGTACAAACGCGTGTTGCGGTCTCTAAAGAATGAGTTTGATGGAAACTGGGGTCTAGAAAATGTTTGGGGCTGAAAAAATATTTGCTGTTGCGGTCGAGTGTTGCGGTGATTTTTGAAAAGATGTCTGAAATTGCTGATTATTGAAAAATGGTCGCGAAAAATTTGTTATTGGTTGAAAGTTATAGGGTTGCGATTTTTGGAAATAATTTTGTGACTGAAAGTTTGAATTTTGTAATTTTTGGAAATAATTTTGGGGTTGATAATTTTGTTTTTCTACTTTACGTCGGTAACAGAGTCCGATTTGGGTGCGGTAATAGCCAATTCCGCACCCAAATTGCGTGCGCCAAGTACTGGTGCAATTTACTGTTTCCGGATTGGTAACGCTGGGTAACACGCTGTATTATGTCAGCGTTGAGATTATAATAATTGTATTCGAATAAATTTTGTTGCACTTGATGACCAACAGTATTCCTCAACAAAGTGTCTTTGTGTGTGTGTGTGTGTCGCAATTAACCTATAAAATATTCGAAAATCGGGCGGGCGGACAAGCGGCAGTTGAAGTTAGAACGAACAGCATTAAAATGAAACTTGAAACTAAAATGAAGCTTTGCCCTTTATTCGGCGATTTACAACACCTACAGCATTTGATAATTTACAAATTATTTGCTGGATGAGTGTATATCACTGCTTGGTCTGAAATAACGACGAAAGGAGTCGCTGAGAAACGCAATTTGTGTGGTAATTTAGGTATAATTTTACAAAGTTTTTGGAGATTTTCCTTACTGTGTTAATGCCAATTGGAGTATTCAATCAATAACCGATATGGTAGGTAAAAAAGAACCATTTGTGAGTTACACAGAATTTTAGACAAATTTGAAAACATTTCAAGTTCAATGACTTTATTGACACTGCAATGACATTTATTACCAACTATCTCGTATTAACGCAAAAGTCCTTAAAGATTAAATAATTAACTTTTCTACTTAAAAATCACGTAAAACGCGAAAAGTAGAAAAAATAGCATAAACAACTCGTTTTTTAAAGTCATTGTGGCGCTCGTTTTATAAACTTGAATTCGTGCCACAAAGTTGACTTCTCAAAACGCGTTCTTTAATATACTATTTTGGTTATTTTGATTAGGGTGTGGTTCAGGTTGGTGTTATTATTATATTGAGGTGTTATTCGAAGTTGGTTGTTTCAAATTTTGATTTTGACTAGGACAAAAATATTGAACATTTTCTTCTTCTGTGACAAGAGCTAAAGCTTTTTCTAAAGAATGGGGTTTTGTTGTAAACGTACAGCAAGTTGCATTTGATATGGAAGTCCGTTAATAAATGTTTTTAACGTGAAATCGTTATAATGATTAATTTTTATTTGTCGTTCATCTTCATTTATTTGAGCAGCAGATAATTTTGAAAAGAGCAAACTACGCGTATCTTGTATACGAATTCCGAACTGAATTGGGGTTTCATTTTTATGTCGTCGAATTGATATTTGGTCTTGTATTAGACGGTCGATGCTTCTTTGATCAGAAAATGTTAAAATTAAGGCATCACGTATAGCGTCAAATGTTTTTAATTCGGAGCGTGAAGCAATTAAATCTGCCGCGCGACCGTCAATTTTGATAAAATACTGTCAAGAAGGCAAATGTTAAGGCTAGTCAGACCCCCCTAGAAATTTTTCTATGACATTTTTTTGGTCTTTAAATATGTATTTTTTTAATATATTATACATCAGAAGACGTGTTTTTTAAATGCCTAAGGGCGCTTAACTATTGCCACAAATGAAAAAAAAAGTACCATTGTTTTATTAAAAAAAAACGTGTTTTAATTTTTTCTATGACATTCTTTTAGGTCTAAATTTTGAGAAAATACTGTAATTTTTTTTTGTAAATAGATAATATAAAAATAAAGGGCGCTTAACTATTTTCAACTTTATTAATCAATTATTTAATTAAATATTGTTGCCAATATAAACAAATCAATATCTTATAATTTACAAAATCGTAAAACATCAAATTAGATTTACTTGTCTAGAAATAGTATATAGTTATGATTTTACCAATAAAATAACGTTTTAATTTTACAAAATCATTTATTTAAGTGTTCATACAACTGTTATGAGATTCAAAAGCAGAATGAATGATTATGCGATATAAATAAAGATTCAGCTTGCTCCGGTCATCTCCACCGGATGCTGAGGTAGCAGGAAGAGTCTTATGACACTGTATCATTACACCTTCCCCCTTAGGCTTGAACGTCCTCGTTCATAGATGATTGACCTGGCTGATGACTATCTCTTATTATACGAATGATTTTCCTGGGCTTGCAGAAAACTTCAACAATTCTCGTTCGGTATCGGAATGCAAGGATAATGACCACTATTAGGATTAAAATGATGATGACTGTAGTCGAATAGTGAATTATTTGTGTTATTGGCCGTAAAAATAGTGGCTGTTCTTGGAGTCTTTCAGATTCTTGCAGGAGGTCTTCCGGAACTTTCAGATGCCGTAGGTGTAATTCGGCTTGCCGCTGATACTCGAGACAAACTTCGGTGACATTTTGAACGGTTATTTCAAAAACAGGGATGGTATTTTCATAGACTGAGTTCTTAATCAAAACCTTACATGAGGAACTCAAAAGTTTAACTCCTTGTACGGACCGTCTTCTTAAAATTCCTTTGCAATCTTCGATTACTTCTATAGGTTTCTTGGAAATCACCAGTAATTGCTTGTTCCTTAATATCCGAATAATTTCGTAATCGTTGCTTACTTTTGTTGTATGACATGAATTCGGTATTTTCAGACTGCAGTTTTCGTGCATTGGTTGATGCAAGCATAAGTTTATGGAGTCGATGTTTCGGCAATACTCATCACTCCAAAAGTCTTCATTGGTCATTTGCATACGGTATTTTTTGGGCGGTATGAGTGCAACGTCTTGGTAATTAGGTATAGGGTAAATCTGGGAATAGCTTGCCGTGTATGGTTTTAATATAGGGATTTTTAAAAGGAAAGTAATCGCTTGATTTGTACCTATAACGAAAAATTTTGCGAACTCTAAAATTTTGAATGGATGAACTTTGTCGATTGGCAATAATTGTTGTGGATTGTAAATTTTTTGCAAATGTTCATGAATTAAAAGAATTTCGCTTAGATTAATTAACTCTAAATTTGGAATTTCATTTAAAGACATGCTTATTGTTCGTTCAATCATTTGTAAATGAGTTAGTAAAGTTTCAGATTGATAAATCTCGTTTTGTAATAAAACTCTGATTTCTTCTGTATTTGACAAATTATGAAAAAATCTTTGTGTCTCCTTAATATTTTCGTTTAACAATTTAGTGTCTTCGTAATATCTATTCGAAAGGTGATTAGCGAATGAAGTTAATTTATCGATTTTATTGATTTCAGAATTTTGATTTTTATATAATTTGTCTAAATTTTCGTTAATTACTTTTAAATCATTATCATCTAAATTTCCAGTGACAAACTTAATTGCAGTACCCAGAATATTAACTAGACCTCTTTTAACTCGACCACTATAATTAAATTTATTTAAAAGTTGTTCGATTTGTTTTATATTGGATGTAAGTCGAAGATATACTTTATTAGTAAGTTTATCGTAAAGTCGATTGGTTTGCCGAAAGGTTATTGAATTTTGAAGCAAATTTTTGTATCCACGTTCTATATTACTAATGTTTATGAAAAATAAAAAGTTATGATAATCATCTAGAATTTTTACTTGACCAAGTGGTTCTTCAAAATACCCATTATTGCTTATTGTTGAGACCTGAAGGGCCGGAGTCTGCCAAATTAGGAGTGCTATGAGGAGGGTAGTCGGGATCCTGTAAAGAAGAGAAATTTTGTCTTAGTCTCTTTAAATTTTTTATGTGAGCTGTAGTTGCTCTTGATTTTTCGGTCGTCCCAAAAAGTTTATTTTGATTTTGATCGTTTACCTTTAATTTTTCGTATGGTGGATCTGCCTTTCGCGGCCTATTTCTTTTAATAAATACTTCGATGTTCTCTAAATTTGGTGGGTCATCGCGATTTTCATTTCGTTTATTCAAAGTTTTCTGAGCTTTTTCTTTATTGTTTAAGTAAACATGTTCGTAAAATGGTAAAAGTTCCTGCCGTCGTTTCTCGTTATACTGTTCGTAAATAGTCATGTTCAAATCAAATTCAGGAATTTTGTCGTAAGGACCGTAAAGCAGGTAGAAAGGAGAAAATCCAGTACTTGAATGAATTGATTGATTATAAATTAAAACAGCAGTGATACCAAGGTTACAAGGGAGTTCTTTTGGGTTTTTAAGTTTTAATATTCTTAATTTTTCTAATAGAGACGAATGAAATCTTTCAATGGGAGAATTTGAACTTGGATTATCTACAGTGGTAAAGTGAAAATCAATTTTATGCAGTTTGAAAAATTCTAAAAGTGTTTTATTATGAAATTCTCTACCTTCGTCGCAGACAATTCTTTGTGGAATATTGTGGTGAGTAAAATAGTGTCGTAGTTTGTTTATAATTGATAAAGCTGTTAGATCTGAAACCAGGTATGCTTGGGCGTATTATGAAAATAGATCAATAATTGTCAAAAATTTGGAATTTTGAAATGAAAAGGTGTCTATGTGAACTGTTTCAAATGGTTTTTTTGCTAAAAGTGGTCCTGAAAACTTAAGGCAGTAAGGATGGCGTTCATATTTTGATCGCAAGCATATCTCACAAGAATTAACAATTTCCGTTATAGTGCTTTTCATGTGTGGCCAATAATAGTTTTTCTTTAACTGATTGTAAGTTTCAGTAATGCCGGTATGAGTTTGGTCGTGATATTGGCCAACAATATCTCTTTGATTTTCTTCGTTTATTACATCCCTACAGTATAAATTGCTGATTACGAGTTTAATGGAGTAGTTGAAAGATCTTTGACATATATCAATAAATGGCTTTCTCAGGTCATTGTTTATAAAATAAATTCCGTATGTTTCGTTTGGTTTTAAAATTTCGTTTAACATTTTCAAGATGTCTCCTTTAATTGTGTTTATACCGATTGTCAAAACAATTATTTTTGTTAAAAATTTTTGTATATTTACATTTGTAGTGTTCGCCAGTATTTAGAATTATTCTGTTGGAGAATACGTTAACGGATTGTTCAGTTATTGGAATAACCTTTTTGTTATCTTCTTGTGTCGAATGAATAGTTGCTAATGAATTTTCATCGTTTTCTAAATTTTGAGTGAGGGAATGTAATTCATCTAATAATTTTTGGTATTCTTTGTCGTTTTCGACATTTTGATTGGTAATAATTTGGTCTAAATCATCTTTATTAAAATTTGAGTTTTTTTGATACTTTGAATTATTTTCAAAATTTTGGTTACTGTTCAAGATGTCATCTAACTCTTTATCTGTTAAAAGCGGTAATTCGTTAGCAATTGGTATAATTGAATCATCATCGTTAGGCTCGGAATCGGTTTCATTATTATAGACTTCAATACGTGAGAGAGCATCAGCTACCCTGTTTTCTTTACCTTTCTTATATTCGATTGTAAAATCAAATTCTTCCAATTTTAATTTCCAACGAATTAGTCGCGAGTTAGGCTCTTTGATTTTGTAAAGCCAGACAAGAGGATTGTGGTCAGTTTCTATTATAAATTTTTGTCCAAATAAGTAAGGCCTAAAATGTTTGGTTGAATCCAAAATAGCAAGTAATTCTTTCTCAATCGTAGAGTAATTTTTCTCTGCAGAATTTAAAGTACGTGAGTAATAGGCAATGGGTCTATTTGACTGAGATAAAACACTTCCAATTGAAACGTTAGAGGCATCACAAGTTAACTTAAATTGTTTATTAAAGTCAGGATAAGCTAGAATCGGGGCATTTGTTAAGAGTTCTTTACAAAATTCAAATGCCGCAATATAATCTGAATCGTTTATATCAATTTTCGAACTCTTTTTTTAAGCACTTGGTGATAGGAAAAACAACTTTTGCAAAATTTGAAATAAAGCGTCGATAGTACCCGATTAAACCCAGAAATGATTTAATTTCTTTTGTATTTTTTGGAATAGGATATTTTTCAATAGCTTCGATTTTAGAAGGATTTGGTTTTATGCCGTCGGGAGTAATAACATGACCCAAAAATTCTACATCTTTTTTCAGAAAGTTTGATTTGTCAAGTTGTATTTTTAAATTAAAATTTCTTAATTTTTCGAATATTAATTTTAGGTGGCAAATATGCTGTTGTAATGATTTCGAAAATATTACAATATCGTCCATATAGACAAAACAAAATTTATGTAAAAATTCTTTTAACACATTATCCATAACGCGTTGGAATGTACTGGGCGCATTTTTAAGTCCAAAAGGCATCCTTAAGTATTCATAATGCCCGTTATTGACAGTAAAAGCTGTTTTTTTTATTGAATCTATATCCATCTCAATTTGGTGAAAGCCTTGGGCCAGATCAAGAGTTGAAAAATAAGAAGATTTTCCTAGATTATCGAGAATTTCCTCGATACGCGGAAGAGGGTATTTATCTTCGACAGTTTTTTCATTCAATTTCCTATAGTCAATGACCATTCGATATTTTCGTTTACCGGAGGCGTCAATCTTTTTAGGGACGATCCAGACCGGTGCACTATAGGGTGAAATTGAAGGTCTTATTATTTTATTGTCTAACAGTTTTTGTATTTGTTTTTGAATTTCCTCCTTCATTGAATATGGGTGTCTGAAAGATTTAACGTAAACAGGCTCTTCATCTTTAGTTCTAATTTTGTGTTTAACGGTATTACTGAAAGAAAGGTCACAATTTTCGTCATAAAATATATCTTCAAATTTTTTACAAATTTTTATTATTTCGCGCTTTTCCTCATTTCCTCAAGGTTCATGTGTGAAGTTCTAATTTCTTCAGAAATTTTAATTTTATTAAATTGCAATTGGTTAGGAGGTGGAGATATTTCTGATTCATTGATAGGTCTAACTTCGATACGTTCAGAAATGTTTAAGTCAATATTTTGTTGATTATCCAATGGCAGAAGGCAAATGCCATCTTGGGCTATAGCTAATGATTCTGGTATAATTATATTTTCGCTTAATCTGGTTTCTGGAATTAAAATTTCTCCGTTGTCTATTGTGACAGGAATTTTGGCATAATTATTTGTTAAAATATTTTGGGGCTTAATTTCTTTTGAAGAGTATTGCAATAAAAATTCAATTTGAATGTTATTTATTTCTAATGTGTTTGTTTGATAATTTATTTTAGCGCCTAATTTTTGTAAATCTGCACTTCCTAGCAAAGCGTCAAATTTTGTGTGCCAGTCAACGACGTGTAAGTGAATTTTGTCCGGTATACCAAGTTCGTACAATAAAGGAATTTCAATATTATGTTCAGAATATTTTTGACCGCCAAGACCGGAGACTAAAAAAGGTTTTTTAAATAAGAATTGAGAAAATCTTTCGAAAGCGGGTTGTGAATTTATAACTGAGTTTGATGCCCCAGAATCTATTAAAATGTTTAGATCAATTTCGGGTAAATAAATAAAGGGCAGTTTTGGCTTAATCTTGAATGAATTTAAATCTATGTTTTCGAATTCTCGGAGGCCATTGCTATAAAATTTTCCTCTAACTGATAATAGTCATTATCGGTGTCATCTTCGTTCGCATTAGGTTGATCGATACATAATTCGGGTTCGTCTATTATTTTTTCCGTATTTTCAGTTTCCAAATTGAATAATTCTTCCGACATATAATTCGGAGGTTGTAAATTTTTCGCAGTTTGATTCCAAGGCCAGTGGATTTTATTTTCATTTGGTGTTCTTTGCGTATTAATTGTAGTTTGAACTGACATAGGTGTTGGTTTTTGATTTTGTTGATATTTTACTAGACTGGAACCAGGTTTTGTTCCAAAAACTTGTTTATTAGTAAGAAGTTTTTGAGGTTGTGAAATCGGGTTGTTTATTGGATACTGAAAACCTGATGTCTTAAAATTTTGTGGATGGGGAAAATGCCCGGTCGCATATGGTGTTGGGTACGTTATTTGGCGAAAATTATTTGAATTTGAGCTTTGAAAATTTTTTGGTTGTTGAAATGAGACTGAAGGGCGTTGATTTTTCTTGGGTATTTCCTGAGATTTGCGTACAAATTCGCAATATTCCCATTCTTGTTTTCGATTATCGTAAAACTGACATTTACTTAAACATGCTTCAATAGAATTGAACTCAAAATTGCTAAGGTAGCTTCGGTAAGGTTCTAAAAGCCCAATTTGGAAAGTTTTGAGAGCTAACCGGTTATACTCGGCTTTTTTATAACCCAAATAATTAGCGTCTGTAATATTTAAAGAAACGTATTGCATTAAATCGTTAAATGCTTTAAGTAGTTTGCTATAATAATCCATGTAAGTTTCATTTTTTTGTTGTACGCATTGCATCAGGGCCGAGACCAAAAGTTCCTCGCTTCTTTGGTCACCATACTTTTGTAATAAGGATTGTCTAATTAGTGGCCATTCGGTAGCATTTTGATAGGCAATAAAATTTCTGGCGTCACCTTTAATTTTTGATCGGATCGAGAAATTTACCAAATAATGTAAATCTGGTGATAACCGCGTGTTTAAATGTGTAAATAAATTATCGACTTCATTAATAAAAATTGATAAATTTTGTCCAGGAGAATATTCTGGGATTGCATGCAATAACATTTGAATTTCGTCTTTTGGCAATGGGGTTGATGCATCAGTTGTTGTAGTCATACTTAAAACTTTACTAGGGTTATTTAGAGAAAGTTTTGACTCTTTTATTATATTAGGTTTTTGTCTAAAATAATTTATTTGATCTAAGATTTGAGATGTGTCCAAATCAGATAAATTTAAATTATTGTCAATCGCAATTACTTCGGTTTCACTGTCCGTATCACTCATAAGGTAAATAAAAATAGAGCAAGCAATTACTTAAACATGCAGAAAAACAAAGGACTTACAGCACCAAGACTTGCATCCTAAAGTGAGGTCGTCCCTAGATGTATTCCTTCAAAATGGGGATGATTCGGATATCGCACGAAGACTTGAAAGTCACCTGGGGTTCGCAGAATACAGAATTCACCGTTGGTGGGTCACTATTCTTCAGAATACAGAATTCACTTTTTGGTGGGTCACTATTCTTCAGAATACAGAATTCACTTTTTGGTGGGTCACTATTCTTCAGTGGAACCTGTCAGTTGCAATATCCTGTTCGCAGCGCCAGTTATGATTTTACCAATAAAATAACGTTTTAATTTTACAAAATCATTTATTTAAGTGTTCATACAACTGTTATGAGATTCAAAAGCAGAATGAATGATTATGCGATAAAAATAAAGATTCAGCTTGCTCCGGTCATCTCCACCGGATGCTGAGGTAGCAGGAAGAGTCTTATGACACTGTATCATTACAATATTAAAGAACGCATTTTGAAAAGTCAACTTTGTGGCACAAATTCAAGTTTATAAAACGAGCGCGAGCGCGAGTTTTTATAAAGAATGAGTGCCACAATGACTTTGAAAAACAAGTTCTTTATGCTATTTTTTCTACTTTACGTGTTTTACGTAATTTTTTAGTAAAAAAGTTAATTATTTATGAAGTCATTGAACTTTGAAATGTTTTCAAATTTCAATTAAAATTGTGTGTAAGTAACTCACAAATGGTTCATTTTTACCTACCGTATCGGTTATTGATTGAATAATCCAATTGGCATTAACACAGTAAGGAAAATCTCCTTTTATCTCTAAATTCCCACTCCATTTGCGGTTCTCAGCGACTCCTTTCATTTCATCGTTAAGCATTCAGTCAAGCAGATTTATACACTCATCTAGCAAATAACTTGTAAATTATCGAATGCTATGGGGGTTGTAAATGCTCAAAATAAAGGCCAAAAGCTCCATTTTAGTTTCAAGTTTCACTTTAACGCTGTTCTAACCTCAAAAGCTGAAGTTTGTCGCATGTCCACCGGCGCTTGTTCCGCCCCACTTTTGAATATTTTATAGATTAATTGCGACACGTACACACAAAAACACTTTGTTGAGGAATACTGCTGGTCATCAAGTGCAACAAAATTTATTCGAATATAATTAATTATTATAATCTCATCGCTGACAAACATGACGTTTCATTTCAGCGATAGCGTGTTATACACGGTGTTACCAATCCGAAAACACTAAATTGCACTAGCCATTACCGCACCCAAATCGGACTCTGTTACCGACGTAAAGTAGAAAAAATATGTTAAATATTATCACCATTTAATAATTTAATTATTTAGCATGCCTAAAATAAACGTACTGTGATAAGTGACCCAGAACTGATAATAGAGCCTGAACGTTAATTACACTCGTAACACCTTGTAGGCTACAAATCATGATAGCAAGCAATGAAGATGAATAGACCATTAGAAAAGTGGAACAGATGAAGAAAGTAAACCAAATGTATCAAGCATACCCATTTGTACCAAAAATATGTCAGAACACAGATGAGAAGGTGGTTCATCTATTTCTTCAGAATCTAGTCCATTAGCCTGTTATTTCCTGCTGTTAGCTTGTTTAATATTGACCTATTAAAAAGCCAACCTTTGGGAGAAACTGGCAGAAGGAGCAAAGATATGGTAGAAATCTTTACCTATATCATGGGCGTGTGAAACACCATTAGGAAGGGCAAAACTGGCTCACACGTTACAAATTATGTGACTGTGTGAAACTGAGTTTAATCATTTAGTAGGTCAACTAACTGGAAGCTAAGTGTAACTGACTACCCTGGCGTTACTGCTTTGATCTATCTGATGAAGGGACTTTGAAATTCATTTGTTAGGTGGTCACAAAAGCCTGTCAACACTATACATTTTAACCCCAAAAATAGCACAAAAATTGTACAGCAGCAATCGTTACACAAAACCGATTTATTACGTTGTCCCTGCGAACTTGATCAATTACAGATATGGTGGCCAAGTTTCTCACATTAATTTCATAAAATAAAGACTTACCCAAACAACCAAGATATCTCTATAACTGGTACACCAGCTCGCCGCCATTTTGTATAATAAAATATGTTCCCGTTAAAGTCCTCAACAGATGGCAGCACCGTATCGCGGACTGTCACGGACCGTCAATTCAAATTGACAACCGCCAAATTAAACTTCTTGTTTTTGCTGAAGTGAAAATTATAAAATCATCGATTATGAAGAAGTGTGCGCTTTGCGGCCACATTAAGTTGCTCCAAACAGATTTATCGTTATTTCAGGTTCCTTCGGTAAATAATTTCTTGCTTAAAAGATTAATACAAAAGCTTCTGCAAAACTTTTCCCTTTTTGTAAGTTTTATTGCTACTTATCATTGTAGAATACACAGAGACTTCAAGAGTGGATTCTAGCGACGGGTGTAGCATTAACAAAAAACAATTTTATTTGCATGAAGCACTTTGCTTTAAAATACATCAAGGAATCATTTTCGGGAGATCATGCAAATAAAGTAGTTCGAAGGACGATAACACTAGATGCGGTTCCTGGCACACATTTAGAATCCACATCTTATCCTCCATCCGCTTTACCATCGCCTTCCACATCGTACCATACTGTTCCCAAACAGTATATTAATGAGAAACGTGAAAAGTGGGTGTTGAATGCATCTTCATTACATATCATTAACTAAATCCTTTTTATATTTTAGTCCCGATTTTCAAACCCAGAAAAATCCTTGTACAATAAATAGAGAAAACTTTCCTGTTTCCTCGGAATATACTCCATTAAGTTTTTATGTTTTTTTAAAAAGTAAATTACCAGAAGTGGTCATGTCCCTACCTTTTGAATGGGGTATCCATCGAAAAACCGATTCAATTATAGTGAGTCACATGAGCGATGATAATCAAAAAGTAGACAAAACCATCATAATCAGTGAAAATGACTTAAAAATTTTGGTAACAGTTTACTTTAGCTGACCACATTAAAAATGCATGAAAAAAATTGGTGTTTTCACTAAACTTACGTAGAATAATCCTTAGAACACAAATCCGGTGGCGGAGGTTTAGTTTTTATAATATTTTTTAAAAAAATCCTTGTTTTAGTGAAAAACTATTGACAGTTCCTGTAAACTTCAAAACTACAGCCGCCCAGCTAGATGGGTCGGAATGAAATAACGTTGATAAAAATACCGCGTAATGAAATACCTTCGCTCTCTATACCTGCCAAAAACATCCTCGATTTTAAGTCAATCCTCGGGCCAACGCTGCTGACCGCTTTTTTTATAAGTTTTTTTTTATAAGTTTTTTTTCACGCGGTAGCTTCTAGACCTATTATAAACACCCTCTAAGTAAGCCAATCCTCGGGCTGACGCTATTGACCGACTTTTTTATTGGTGCTTTTTCACGTAGTAGAGGGCTTTGCCCTCTAGACCTATCCAAAACATCCTCGAAGTAAGAAGATCCTGGGGCTGACGGTATTAACCGCCTTTTTTATATGCACCTTTTTCGCGTGGTAGAGGGCTTCGCCCTCTAGACCCATCAAAAACATCCTCGAAGTAAGCCAATCCTCGGGCTGACGCTATTGACCGCCTTTTTTATAAGTTCCTTTTTTCGGTAGTAGAGGGCTTGGCCCTCTAAACCTATCAAAAACATCCTCGAAGTAAGCCAATCTTCGGGCTGACGCTATTGACCGCATTTTTTATAAGTTCCTTTTTTCGGTAGTAGAGGGCTTCGCCCTCTAAACCTATCAAAAACATCCTCGAAGTAAGCCAATCTTCGGGCTGACGCTATTCACCGCCTTTTTTTATAAGGTCATTTTTTCGGTAGTAGAGGGCTTCGCCCTCTAAACCTATCAAAAACATCCTCGAAGTAAGCCAATCTTCGGGCTGACGCTATTGACCGCCTTTTTTTATAAGGTCCTTTTTTCGGTAGTAGAGGGCTTCGCCCTCTAAACCTATCAAAAACATCCTCGAAGTAAGTCAATCTTCGGGCTGACGCTATTGACAGCACTTTTTTATAAGGTCCTTTTTTCGGTAGTAGAGGGCTTCGCCCTCTATACCTGGCAGAAACATCCTCGATTACCTGCCAGTCAATCCTCGGGCTAATACTGCTGACCGGCTTTTTATTAATTTTTGTTTTATTCAGTTTATATTCAATTTTAGATATAACATTCGCTTTTATTTATTTATAAGGTATTTGACAAAAATTGTGCGTAACGGTGTTCTAAAGCATCTATGGTAGCTGGGCCGCTGTAGTTTTGAAGTTTACAGGAACTGTCAAAATATATTTGTCTTGAATATTTTGTCGATTGTGTGTTTGTAAATTATAATTGACAGTTGACATTTGCTTTGTGTTTTAAAATAAATGCAAAAAAGTAATTAAGATTGATTAAGTTATTTAAAAAATTGTGAAAGAGTTTGAAAACGTAAAAAAATAACGAGATATGTACATTACATTCAATTTCCTATTTTTTTTCGTTGTAAAAACCGAACAATTTTTTCACCAAAAAAAGGACTTTTCTTAAAAAATATTTAAAAAATGAAACCTCCGCCACCGGATTCGTGTTCTAGGGATCATTTTACGTAAGTTTTGCGAAAACCCCGATTTTTTTCATGCATTTCTAGTGTGGTCAGCTAAAGTAAACTATAACCAAAATTTTTATTAATGGCATAATGCGCGTTTCCAACTTTGTGCCTAATAATTTGCAAGGCTTTTATGAGCTTGTAAATAGTGTTAGTAATATTAATATATGCAGTGGTCCTGGAGAAGGTAAACGTGCTAGTCGCTTTTGTACGGGTGATAACACAAATATAAGAGCAACTCGATGTAGTGCTTGTAGTTCTTTACGAAAGTATTGGATCAGAAAGACGAAAAATTTAGAAAAAAACAAATCAAATTTAAAATTAAAAAAAAAGTTAAAGGCAACAAAGAATTTTTATTTACGAAAAAAACAACAAAAACAAGAGCAACATATTGTCCAGTTACAAAAGAAAATGGCAAGTACTATAAATAAAAATGAGTTGATTGAAAAACTACCAGAAAACCAGCAGTTAGTTGTGCGAATGTGTTTTGAATCAGCAGGTCGATCGTTAACTGGAAGGCGATATAATAAGGACTGGATTTACACATGCATTCTTATGAGAATTAAAAGTCCTCAATTATACAAACATTTAAGAACCAGAATGCTCCTTCCATTACCATTACCAAGCACACTTTCTAATTACATAAGACGCATTGATAGCAGTTACGGTTTTCAAACAAAATTATTTGAATTAATAAAAGAAAAGACAAAAAACATGCCAGAATTTGAGCGTCATGGTACTTTAATGGTTGATGAATGTAAAGTGACACCAAGTAAGCATTTTGACAAAAATCGTTTGCAAGTTATGGGTTTTGTGGAACTGGGTGATTTTACACCAGAATCTCAAAGGGACCAGTTAGGTGACCATGTACTGGTTATAATGTTTCAATCATCTGCTGGAAAAAACATGCAGGCTCTTGCTTGTTTTTTGTCAAAGGGAAACGTTACTGGTGATATCCAAGTCAAGCTTATGTTAGAAGCCATTGTTCTATGTGAGGCAGCTGGACTATTTATTGATGTGGTAACTTCAGATGGTGCGTCTTGGAATAGGACTATGTGGAAACATTTGAATGCAAGTAATCCAGATGCACCATGGTGTATTCATCCCTGTGATAATAATAGGACATTAAGAATGTGTTCGGATTATCCTCATCTTTTAAAATGTCTACGAAATCGGCTTGTGAAAAAAAAAAGAATTCCATGTTCCTGAAGACATTGTCAAATTAAATGATTTTGAAAATTTAATTGCATTTGATGCAAAAAATCAATTTAAATTAGCTCCAAAACTTGCTTTAAAACATGTTCATCCAAAATTACATGAAAAAATGACTACTCGGTATGCCTTTCAACTTTTTAGTGGAACTGTGGCTGACGCTTTGTCATTATTACAAGAAAAAAATGAAGCTGGATTTGAAAACTGTGAACCCACAATACAATTTTGCAGACGTGTGAATAAACTATCAGATATTCTCAATTCAAATAGTTGCCTAAATGCCTTAAGACCAAATTCAGAAGAACAAGAGGAGTTAGAAAATTTCATTATTTTCATGGATTTATGGAAGTCTTGCTCAGAACCCAATTATTTTTTAACAAATTCTACTGGAGATGGTCTAAAAAGCACTATAAACACTACATTAAATTTATTAAAATACTGCACACAAGAACTGGGTTTTAAGTACCTTATGACATCACGAATGAATCAAGATCCTCTTAAACATTTTTTCGGATTATTGCGAGCTAATGGAGGAGCAAATAATAATCCTGAATCAGTGCAAGTTGCTCAGATTTTTCGCCTCATGTCACTCTATTCACTTGTGAAACCTCCCAAAGGTAGTAATGTAAGTGGAGGCAATTTACTTGAAGCCTTGGTTAGTGATCCAAATGAATTATTCAGATATAGTACTTCACCAACCAATTATAAACTTTCCAAATCTGAAATTGACTATCAATTAGATAAGGCCCTAGAAGAAGACATCAGTTGTGGTAGTGTCATTATATTTAAAGATAATGAAGAAGCATTTGCTTACGTTTGTGGTGCCATTGCACGAAAGTACAAATCTTTAGATTGTTCTGTTTGTCGAGAGACAGTTATAGGTGATGGAGTTGAATCATTTAATGCATTCATCGCTCTAAGAAACAGAGGACATTTAACATTCCCATCTGTTGATTTGGTCCTTCTTCTGCAAGAAGTGGAATCCATTATTTCGGAGAATCTTAGGCAAAATATAAGAAAAAATACTTTTATAGAAATTTTGCAGAACATTCAGAGAACAAAAATTTATGGTGTTGTAGGTTGCGCGGAGCACAAATTAGAATTATCCAAGAAAATAATTTTTTTATTTTTAATTATAAAAATGTCGTTTTCTTGTCAAACAGAAGCAAGAAAAAGAAGTGCTGAAAACAGCAATAACAAGAGATACGCTAAGTTATCCAAATTAGTTTAAATATATTATTATTATTATATAAAATTGATTTCTTACCTTTTCTATATAGTTTTCTTCGTAAATTTTCTTAATTAATGAGTTAACAGAAGCATAGAAAGTTAATGACAACCATACAATTAATGTTTATATATTATATTAATGTTTAATATGTTTATATTAATGTTTATACATTAATGTTTGACAACTGACAAACACAGTGACAGTCCTTCGACCCCTGGCGACATCTATCGGTGACTCTAACTGGCACATGATTTATCAACAACGCGCTACTAGAAAGCTGGCGTACCAGTTATAGAGATATCTTGCAAACAACATAGCACAACACAACCAGTTTCAGCTCCATCAGCTGTTGACAAATGGATGGCGGAGCTTGCCGCTTCCCGAGCAGGTCTTTCTCTGTTGGTGGTTGGTGGCCGCTTGACGTCTCTTGCTGTCGGCAAATCCGAGCACTGGCTGCATTCGCTCCCGTCTCATCACCGACTCCATCAACACCACAAAACATATACATCAACACTGACGTATAAGGCCATTGCATTCCGTATAAAAAATGTTCCTGAGACAATCGACAAGCGGTACTCCAACTGGCGCCCTCAGTCGACGTCTTTCGAAATTAGATTTGACGCAAATTGACGTTGCACTGTTAAAATTGTCAGAAATATACCCCCATAGATTATAAGAAAGAAACCAAAAAAGTGTGATTTAGAATAGAAATGTGCCAAGCAGAAAATGAGCACAGTCGAAAGATAAATGGAAACAATAACTATAACAATAATGTTGTAGCAGCAATGAGTTTCTAGCAAGGAGTGTATGTGGTGTTAACAAAAATTCTATTTGCTGGATCATCAGTGTTGTGAAGATGTGCATTATCTACAACACATCAAGAATATTTACCTGTTTAAGAAGTGAAAGTGTTCTGGCTTATGCGCACTTGCAACTTAGAGTAAAATTTTCATACTCATTACCAAAGTTGGTACTTGCACAAAGTTGAAAAAGACCACAAAATTAGAGAAGATAATAGATAGATTGTTGTTTTTTACCTATGGTCATAAAGATGCAAAGTTTTTTAATCACAGATAAGTACTTTGTAGGTTTTATTATGTTCAATTATACTTCACATTTACTTTTGAAATATCTATATTAAAACCATTATTGAAATTTACAGAAAAATAATTTTGTTAGAAAATCCATAAATATTTAAGAATTTATTTAGACAGTATTTGTATTTTGGAAATTTCTTGGTTGAAAAACAGAGAAATCTACCAATCTTCTTTTGTTAACCTCTGTTTATTTCATTAATTTTTTTGCAGCTAAATATCTTGTCACTCACAGGATGTAACATAGTTGAAACAAAATTTAATTTAAGGAGCTGATAGTAATTTACTGTATTATTGTTTGATAAACCATAGACTTAGAAGTAGATTATTTAACACTCAAATAATTAGAACACTTAATAAAAAGACAAATTTTTTTATTACAGTTTTAAAACTTTTCTACTTAAAGGTTTGTTGTTCATTTTTTTGGTTTTATGGAATCTGTATGTTGCAAACAAATATTTGTTATAACTGGTTTAACTGTGGTTATTAATATTATTTCATATAATACAATTTTGTGGTTCGCTACTGGACAAACAAGCAGGGGATTTGTTTGTAAGTAAGGACAGATAAAATAATTTAATTGTTTACATAACTTGTTGACATTTAAAGAAGGTAACATTTCTTGAGTTAAATCGGCGATGCGCTTAACAAGGGAAACAAAATTTTAACTTGGGTATAGCAATGCCCCGCGATCTTGATATGCGATTAAATTCATCAGTGGTCCAGGAATTGTTTGCGATAACAACGGAGAAATACAATTATCGCAGTGAAGCGAATCACCTATTTTTTTGACAATATACCCTGCTAAGAAGGCCACGGATGCTGAGTAAGCATCTATATTGCATGTTGAATTTTGAGAAACATTTGCGATTTTTTGATGTAGTTCTGCAGGCAACTCAGTATTAAAATCTGCGCTTTCCGGTACACTTGCTTTAGTTGTTGCATTACTAATAAAGCTGATGCTTTGTGCAATATTAGCAGATCCTGAAGATTTGACGATGCCACATTTTAAGATCTGTCGCAAGGAATATTCGGCAGCTCGCGCATCTACGATGTCGTTTGAGCCACTTCTTAATCGAACATGTGAAAACACAGCTTCTACGGCATCACTACTAAACGACCTCGTGAGCACATAATAGAAACCAACTTGATTTAGGAGAAACTTAACAGTTAAACAGGTACTTTTAGTCGTAAACTGTAATGCATGGGCAGTTTCTTTTGAAAATCCGGGCAAACCTGCTCGAGCCGACCACTTTTGAATATTGTCAATGTATTGAGGAAATGTTTGATCCAACCACTTTAAACGCTCATCTGAAATATCTGCATAAGGTGCAATAGTACTGTCAAGTGCATGAATATAATGTGTTTTATTGGAAACATTATGTACTTGGAAAAATTTATACATATTTTCCATGAAATTTACTGTGCTGCCTACATCTAAAAATGCATCATCATTATCCTTTAAAAATTTTAAAGCTGAGGTTACGGTAGATGAAAATACTTGAATAGCTCTTAAAACATTCATTTTTTCTATATTTGTAGGATACAAGTGTTTTCTTGTTAAGTATTTCACCGGTTTGAGTGGCAAATTCTTTTTCAGTTCATAAAGAGACTTTAAATATGTTGATGAAATTATACCGTCTGTAGAACACATATCATTGGCTAAAAACCAATTTCTAGCATTTTTTAACGCATGACAATAGTCAAAGCTTAAAAAAATTGGAATATTTTCCAGAAATGGATGATCAAAGTAATGTTTCATGGATCCTCCACATAGACATTTAAAAAGAGCAACATTTGTATTTGCATTATCAGTGACTAATCTTAAAACAATAAATCCACACTCAGTTAGCAGTTTTAATACATCCTGTGTTAATTCATGAAAATTTGCTGTAGTTAATTTGTTATGGAAAAAATACCCTGCTGGTATTGTATATTTGGTGGATAATCCATGTATAACATAGCACAATAATTTATTGGCAATGTTAGGTTTTTCGCTAACTATACCAGGTTTAGATGTATCAAGGCCAAAAACAGTATCTTCGGATTGGCTATAACACATTTGTGGTTTTATTGCCATATCGTCTATTATTAATGAACAAAGCCTCTCAATAGGTTTAACTTTAGAAATTTCTGCTTTCAATCGTTCTTGAATGAGATTATTTGAACTATTATATTTACTAAAGTGTCGTAAAATAGACGTATATGATGATATTTTTAGTAGATTATTTTTACAAAATTGATAACTTTTAGGTGAAGAATGTCTCCCAATTGTGCACATTCTTATGGACAATTCGGACCATCTTGGTTGTTTCCTGACGTAATTATTAATTATATCTAAAAGGAAAATGGCTTTTTCGTCACGTTCGTCAGCATCTGCTAATATTTTGTTTAGAGCTTTCTGGGGCTGTGAGCGTTTTTGTTCTTCCAATTTTTTTACTTTTTCATTTGCTCTCTTTAATTTTTGTGTCAAAACTTTGATTTGATATTGAAGGTCCGCTAATTTTTTCGCGGAAATAAGATCTACTTGGGTTGTTTGACAATTCAGGTTAATATTTGGATCACCAAAGGAGATTTCTTCTGAGGTAAATCGGTCAGGAACTTTATCAGGTTTGATGGATATTTGTGGTTCATCACTCAAGGTCTTAAAAGGAGAGAACGTTAGATATATAGGTAACAAATATAGATAAATTAAATTACAAATATGGAAGGTACAGCAGCTTGCGTTAATCGATGGACGTTGGAAGAGGAATTACTGGTTATACATGTGGGATGGAAATGATTTGCACACAGAACAGAATAATCTTTAAGCTTGGTAAGATCTAAATGGAAGATAATAAAATTATTAATACCGAGTTAGGACATCTGAAATTAATTACCACAAAATTGTTCAAGAATTTGATACCATTTGCTTCGAATGCGAAAGTTGCTGGGAAATTGAAACAAGGGGTTATTAGCGTTTCCACACACAAAACACCTTCAACCCATATTAGGTTAGGTAAATGCTCCGGAAAATATAATTCCAAAGGATTAATGCGGCTAAAAAAATTAAATTGCAAATCGACGAAATTTTTAATTTTTTGACATATATCAAAAATGAAATATTGTCAGTAGATGGCACTAGTAGAAGTACTGTCATGGATTGCTTTCTAGAAACAAATTTTCCTATGTTATGAAATGGCCTTATACGTCAGTGTTGATGGAGTCGGCGATGCCCGTCTTGATAGAGTTCCTCCCCACACTCACAGATGGCGCACGTATGCCAATTCGGTTAAAGTCCCTAGATTATATTGTACTATTTATGATTTTACATGATGTTAGGAAATCTTCTGCTGAAAATGAAAATGCTTTTGTACAAAATCTACAGTTTCAACAATTTAAAAACAAATTTAAAAATGCCTTGCAAAAGTTTTCTTTCCTTGAAAGTCAAATTAAGCAAATGGAGAAAAAACACAATCACATATTTAATGAGGATCAGTTAAAATTTTTGAAATACGGAACTCATAGGGGAGAAAAATGGTCTGATGAGGATGACACAGTAAATAAAGGACTAAACTATACATGGCTTGTGAAACAAAAGAATATGAGGAAATAAGAAAGCAAGGGTTGTCATATTAATAATTGTTGTTAAGTTGTAATTGCCTGTTATAATTTTTTTCAATAAAATTTGAGAATTATTGAACTTTTATGGAGAATCTGTTTTCAACTTGCGTCAAAGTTTTTTTTTTAACGGTGAAAAAAACGCGTGCTCTACGCCCTGAAATTGATATGTAAACACCCGTTTCTTAGGCAACTGTAGAAAACAATTTTTTTATTCACTTGATATTTTAAATTTGCCGCTTTTTGTTGGAGACAAAATGGCGACTATTGCGGTACTCTCTCTTTAATATACAGGGACACTAAATTCGGTTAGCAACGTTCTCATCAAAATAGTCATCAATGGTGAGTTTCTTGTTTCTTGGCATCCCACTCTTGTCATACTGAGCTGAATAACTTGTATACATATCAGCAACATCCATTTTCGTACGATGCACAAGTACTTGGAGATACACTTTTTTTGTTAGAGTATGGGAATCTCCTTCCAAAAATTGAACAAGTTTGTATGATGTCGTGGGTTTTAAAGCCAAGCCTTGGCGGTAAATGTTAAATATGATGCTATCACGTGTTAGATGCTGATTTTAAGAACTTTGTTTTTTTTTTTTTAATAATTTAATAAATATTTATTTTATTTATTAACTTATACACTTGAACGAACACTAGTAATAAAAATGATTAGAAAACAGATTACAACGAACTTAACTTACTTAACTAAATCTTATAATATATAAACTCGGTGTTACCACCCTTTTTACTTAGATTACAGTTTAGACCAATCCAACATTAAGGGGGGTTTTACAGAGATAGAATCGTCACACTAGACTATCCTACGTGAAGGTTATTAGGATTAAATTAATTTGGAAACTTTTGTATACAAGGAAATAGAAAATATTATTTTTATTGGATTCGTCTAGTGTGAGATTTTTGGGAAACGTGTTATTACACTGGAAGTACGTGGTCTAAGCAGCTTCCGTGATAAAAGACTTTACTGATTTTTAGGAGTCTCTCGAATACAAAATCAATCACTGTACTAACACTGCACGTACGCACGGTCATCTAACACACGCAACACATCCAAATCAAAATTTTCCATGGCAACGACAGCATCTTCACATAGTGGAGTAAGAGGTGATCTTGATTGCAAGAAATTGACCAGGTTAAAATCCTCCACATTAACGTTCCTTCTAACCAATTCAAAATAGCCCATTTTGATGTTGTATGCCTAAAAGAGAATAGAAAAGTCACAAAATGCAACATGTAAAATGGATGTTTAGATTAAATAGAGATAAATTTTTGGAATACAGAGAGAAAGAATATTAAAGATATTCAATTACTCTAATAAAGTTATATAACTGTAAAATAGAATTAAAACACCCAACAAAAAAAGTTAGGTTATGATTTTTCATTAAATTTGCAGCACTTATTAAATGGCACTAAGTAGATAGGAAGTGTTACCTTATTACTAATGTGTTCTTATTTTATTCTCTCAGAGAGAGTCACATGTTGGATAATAATTACATATAACAGTTTGATGACCCAGACTAGAAGAACGTATGGTTTTTGTTGTTTTTAAGAGAAAAGCAGTTTATTTAAATGAAAGTTACAAGTAGTAACAAGATTTGTATACGGTGGGTGTGTTAGTCCAGCATCTATGCGGTAGTTGGTATTGCGTAGTTTTTGGGCCCTGGAATAGGTGTGTGACATCTACTTTTTTTGGCAACATGGCGGGGATTTTTTTTTCATTAAGTAAATATAGTCGGGTTAAAATAAGCTTGAGAAAGTGTTGTAAAAGACCCGCTATAGACTGGTTCTCTTACTTCCACTCACAGCATTCATAGAGTAGGCAGGGCGAAATCTTTTATCCTCTTCTGTTGCTCGTAAAAGTTAGACACGGCTAGACCCAATCGTTTTTAGAGATGACACGTGCTTTCCACCAGTTCTATAAGTGACACCAGTGAATCTCAAACCATAGTCTCAAACAGTTTGCAATAGTTGTTTAAATGCTTACGAATAATGCACTTACTAAGAGTACGTGAAATAAAACAAAATAATCGATTGATTTAAATAATTTAACTTTATTTATATTTTATATTTACAAATCTTTATCTGAAGAAAAATATTCAAAATCGCTGTCACTATCACTACATTTTACATTTATAACTATCAGTGGCGTCTCGTGAGTTATTAGTTAGGTGGTGCACTCAGATCCGACTTTAGACGGCAGGCACTTTTTATCACTCGAATTGTTTTTTTTACTCAAGGTTCCTTGGTCTTTCCTATTAAAAAACAATTTTATCATCCCCTAAAACATATGCCGATTCTAAGTGCACTCAATAACAAAAAATAAATAAATTTAAATTTTACCTTTAGTAGGTGGATGAGTGTGTGAAGTTGAGAACTAACCAACTAACTTAACAAAAGTTAACACGAGTAAAGTTTGTATATCACGTTTGTTTATAATCACTACAAAATGTACAGCCTTAATATTACACTCAATTTACATAATGACATTGACTCTGCCCATATTACAAGCGCCGATAAATAAATTCCATTCTTCGGTGTTTATTGTGAACAAATTTTTCTATAACTTTGTTGTTAAAGTCGGGAATATTTGTGATAAAATTACTTTCTAAGCATAGCATTGCCAAAGCAGAAAGTCTTTCTTCAGACATCGTATTACGCAGAAATGTTTTAACACGTTTGAGAGTAGAAAAGCTTCTTTCTGCTTTCGATGTTGTCATTGGAATGGTAATAATAATTTTCAGAAGTTTAATACATTCACTAAAGGTGGTTTTAAGATTGTTTGCTTTTAAAAATAAATACAACGCAATAGCTCCAGTCATGTTTCTAAACTCTGTTCTAGAATATAAAAGTTCTAATTCGGTGTGAAATTTTTTCACATCAAAATATGGATATATGTCAATCGTCATTTTAAAATACTCTTCAGGAAATTTCGCAGAGTAATCCAAAAAATTTTGTGGCAAAAGCAAATTTGCAGCTACAAGATGTCCCACAAATTCAAAGCGTTCTTTTGCTTGGCAAATAATAATGTCACAAACCTCTTTAAGTTGGCCGATTTGAAGGGTATTATTCAGACGTATTCTTTTAGATGATAACTCATTGAGCAAACTTGTATCATCAACGTTGTTTCTTATTTTATTTATCTTTTTAACAAAATTTTCGATGCAAGAATGTACAAAAGCTGGATCTGTTTCTCGTTTTTGTAGTTGATTGTATAGCACGTCTACATGAATCATTACTTTATGAAAAAACTTTAACCAAAAAATAAATTTATCATCCTGCAAAGTTTTCTTTAATCCAGATGCTTGCAAGATCGTCGATTGATTTTTAATATCTCCTCTGTTTTCTATGACACTCATGCATTCTACGAGTGCCTCTCTATGTTCAAACACTGTGTTAACAGCTCTTGAATTGAAGTTCCACCTCGTAGGAACTGATCTTGGTAATCTTTTTTTCACAACTTTATCCAAAATCGCTGTTCTTTGAGACGAATTAGAAAAAAATGAACAGAATCCCCCTAAACTTGAGAAAAATATCTTCACATCACGATTAGACAAACAGGCATTAGACAGGACTAAATTCAATTGATGAGCCTAACAGTGAATATAGTGAGCATTTGGATAGAAATTTCTGATTTTGTTTTGAACTCCATATGATAATCCGCTCATTACAGAAGCCCCATCGTAAGTCTGTGCGATTAATTTTGCCGAATTGTCTTGAAGCTGATCATCTAATAGTTCTTTAATACAAGCAGATAAAGATTCTGCGTCATGTTTAGAAGGGTTCAAAAAAGTCCAGAATCTTTCAACGGGTTTGCAGTTAACCATGTATCTATAAATTACAACCATTTGCAACATAGCTGAGACGTCCGTTGTCTCATCCGCTATTACAGCTAAATAATCAGCTTTTTTAATTTCTGATCTAATTTCGTCGTGGCATACATCAAGCATACATTGCAGTAGATCGTTTAGAATCGTCGCTGACGTACCTTTAAAAACGGTGGCCTTTTCTAAATGCTCTTTTAAAGTTTTATCTAAACTTGCAGAAAAGTTTATAAAACCACGATATACCCCAGGATTAAGAGATTCATCCGTTTTGTCATGACCTCGTAATGCTAACTCAAAATTTCCACAGAAGCGGATGCAATTGATCAATAAATTTAAAATATAAAGATTTTTTGAAACATTCTCATTGTGTTCTTCAATAGATCTCCTATATGCAGAATCGACCAAAGTAGCAATATTTGATGTTCCTAGTAATGCCAAATTTAGTGAATTTTTTAAATGGTTGGAACTTTTTTCATGTTTCGAAACTCTAGTACTAACATGATTTAAATCCTTCATACCTGTTTCGGTCTAAGATATTTCACCACCGAATAGTAAACATGGGAAACAAAATAAGGCACTAGTTTTTGGACATCCACATAACCAGTCGTGTTTGTTATAAAGATTTGAGTGAAATCTGCGGGTAAATTGTCGATTTTTCGATTGCACAACTTTCGTTATATTTAAATTAGGCACTGGTCTCCCGAGCCGTTTAATAGCAAGTTTTTCTTCGTAACTAAGTTGCGAAAATGGTCTTTTTAACAAATATTTGACTTGATTCATTTTTCAGATTAAATAATTAATAATCTTATTCAAGTTCACAGAACTAACTGTCAAGATCAGTTGGACCAATCGTCTGTGTGGTACCTGTTGGGCGGCGCTGAGAACTAACATTGCTTGCACAGTGCTAATGCGCATAAGGTTCGCATTTAACCAGTGCACCAAATTTGCCTAAACGGACCAATCAGAGTGCTGATCTCACAGCGGGGTATTTAAAATTACTGTGAATTTGGATGCGCATTTGGGAAGTGCACCACTTAAAACACTTGAAAAAAAAAATCGATTACAGATTAGTCATAAATATAAATTTAACATTTTTTTTAACTTAATTACCAAATATTCTGAAAATACAATAATACAAAATATAATAAATATGGTAAATTTTTTTATAAAAGTTTATGTGGTGCACTGCACCAGCGCACCATAGCACAAGACGCCACTGATAACTATTTCTCCCACATCATCTAAAATAATTTGATTTTCAAAATCATTTAAAATAATTTTTGAAATAAAATGATTTATGTTCAAATCCTTCTGCAGCACATTTACCTATATTATTGTTGTAGTAACTTTTAACTTTAGACCACACATATTCAATAGGGTTATAGTGACAATGGTAAGGCGGAAATCTCAATACAAAATGGCCATTTTTGTTTGCCATTTCATCTGCAACATGCACTTTTTTATGTACGTATTTTTTACCAACTGCAGCATTTCACTTTTGCAGGCCATTGTTGAAATGTTCTCTTTTTTAAGTTCCATAAATTCCACGACCCGAGGAACTAGTTTACGACATTAAGGGCCGGTTTACAGAAAGTGAAATTAACTTTAATTGCGATTAAATAGTTAATTCGCGATTAAATGCCGATTTTGACCAATCAAACACGAAGAAAGCCGATTTAATCGCGAATTAACTATTTAATCGCAATTAAAGTTAATTTCACTTTCTGTAAACCGACCATTACTGTCCAAATAAAATAAAGACATTTTGCAAATACGAACCGAAACTAAGACAACCAAAGACAAATTTAAACTAAGTAATATACAAAATAAATACATTTAGACAGGTAGATTTCTCAGATAATGTGATCCTGGAAAACGATTTCTATAAGATAATCCAACAAACTTTCCCCTTATTTTATATAGATATGTAAAATAAGTCATAATACTTTTAGAAACTTTAACCCTATTTGTTGGGAAGACCTGAACTCATAAGCTTAATCCTTTGTTAAGTTCCTATCAAGAATTTCACAGAAAACATTTTGGGAAATTCTGAGTAGGGCGTTACGGTGTTCAAGAAGCACATGGCTAAGGAAGTAGCGGACTCTTTCTTGCTTGACTATCTTTCAGCGAACGTCCAACAAGGAGAGAAATAGTTATCCCTACTCAACCCATGAGCTGTCTATCTAATGCTTTAAGAGAAAGTGAAACAGCAACATCTAGCGCGTTTTACAACACTTTCACAAGCTTATTTTGACCCGAGTATATGGTTAGTCGAGTGTGTTCACTTGGGAGTCGGTTTATTATGACCTCTTCACTGCGGTTTAGTCTATCTTTCTCGCTCTTCGATATTTGTAGGCATGTAGTCAATTTTCTTTACGAAGTCTACGAACGGGGGCTACAGTGGTTACGGCCATTGACTGCTCGCTGTTGGAAGTCGCACACGGGGCAAGGTGGATTCTGTGGATCCCTGTGTTCGCTAGCGAACCCCCAATTGGCTAAATCGCGAACAAAAAATAATCGAAATCCCTTCGCAAACTGATCTTCAGTGCCCCGGTTGTCCGCACCGCCTTGGGTTGTCGAGGTGATCCGTTGGTTGACCGGACGAATCACTCTCACGGACCCCGGGACGAACGGGATGGCTGGGCTTTGACTCTGAGATTCATAGATAAAGAAGGAAATAGATACCACTCTCTCGCTTCCTCATTGGAAACACGCTTTTCTACTCCATCTAGCGTCTGGTCCAGCAAGTTTTGAGAAAAAAATTAAAAGAAATCTTCTTTAAAATTCTAAAAAATTTGGCGCCACGTTTAAAATATTACACTATTTATGTTTTCGAATTTATTTTCGCTTTAAACTAAAACTTAGCACTCTATAGTGACCAAGTTTTAAACTCGATCACTAAGAGTGCTAAGTTTTAGTTTAAATGCTGTATTTTATATATAACTATTTACCATTATGCACTTGTGTATAAAAAAAATATCAAGTTGTATAAATAAATGAAACACCCAATATATTTAAAACGTTTTATTGCGAAAAGTATATTCACGCTTCACAAGTATACAGCAAAATTTTAACTCAGAATACTATCTAAACGTACCTGTAATAGGCTGAGAAGCAGATGGTAAATTTGGCACATTAGAAAGTACAGGCTTAAAACAGAATGTTTAACTGAAGTAGATGGTTGCTCATCAATCAGTACATTGTTACTCGTCTTCCCAGACCCACCAGCAACTAAATTTTGTTTGCTCTTTTTTGCCGCATAAACTTTGTCGGGTAGCTTCATTACTAGTTCCTCTGGAGCTTCTGCGGATAACGTGCCAGTCCACTGAAGACTTTCTGTAATTTCTCTTCAATAAAGTAAAACTCGTAGTATCAGCAGACATACCTTTTATTTTTTCTGATGGTTCGTAACCACCATACTCTTGTGGAAGGTAACTGAAGCAGTTGTCTGCTGCAGCTGGCTGGTGAAAACCTTCAAACAACCAAAATATAGACACATAAAATAACCTAATAAATTTGTATCTAATAAATGTAATGTGGGGACCGCAAACCGTATCAGCATCCTATTTGGATTCAGACATCTTTTCTCAAAGTGTATAGCAGAAACCCACCCCACTTTCTCTTTATCAATCAGTTGGCTAGGGATTCATCACCCGTTCTTTCAATCCAAAGACGTCTAGTCCGTAAATCTGTTAGAAACTTATACCTGTAAGGACACACTACATTAGACGTGGAAAAAAACTCTGTTAGTGTTATAGTCAGGCCATGATACATTTGGGTGTGGTTATAATTATATTTTTATTTGCAATTTAACATTTCTTCTTGCGACTTACCTGCGACTAGATGTTCATTATATCCGTAAATATTACAACGTCTCATTTTCTAGTAAATAATAGCACAATACAAATAAAAAGTTATACAAAATACGTAATAAAAATTCATTCACGATTACATGTCAAAAAATGACGTGTCAATGCAGTGTTCTTCTTTATCATCTATGACAGTGTTGCCAACACTGATAAAAAGTTACCAAACTTTACTAAAACCATGTTGGTATTTGTGACTGGGGTGCCATCTTACTAACTGTCATCGGACTATAACGTGTTGGAAGCAGATTTTAGTCAAGATCTACACCCCTGCTGAGATTAACTCTGGACTTGTAGAATTCTGGCTACATGTTCTGCGGCGACGCACAGGTGGACTGGCCGGAACCCGGAACTTCCTCGCTGCTGGATAGATCCTAGCTGCGTCGCCGAACCTGACGCTGATTGTTGCGCTGCACCACAACCACTAGGTCTTCTGCGCTCTCTGGGTTCTCAGAGCGTCTCAATATTTTCTGAAATAAAAACAAGTACAGTAGGACCTCGATTATCCGTGCAGGTCGGGACTAAAACGTTACCGGATAAATGAAAAACACGGATAATTGAATATCTTGTAACAGTTGTAATCGACAGAATAATAGTCATAATAATAAATACCAAAGTTCAAGACGGGTACAGTCACTTCAATGTAATGAAAACTATGATGAATTTCTTATTTCTGAATTGCATGTTAATCAAAACAATCACGAAGATGCTTGGTATGCTCATATTAATGTTGAAAACAATTTAGTAAAATTTAAGCTTGATTGTGGAGCAGATTGTAATATTATACCTACAAATATTTTTTACAGTTTAACATTAAAAGATAAGGATAAGAGAATTTCAAAATGTAATGTCACATTTTTAACGTTTGGTGGTTTTAAAATAAAAGCATCTGGTAAAATTAATTTCATTTATGTGGTTAACAATAAATCTGTAGAAATATTATTTTATATTGCAAATGTTAAATCAAATTTTATATTAGGGTTAAAGGCTTGTACTATTTTAAACCTAATTCAAAGAGTTAATGTCATTACAAATCCATCTATTGAAAATAAACAAGGGATCATTAATATGTTTCCCGAAGTTTTCAATGGTTTGGGATATATACAAGGTGAGCATCATATTGAAATTGATAAAAATGTAAAACCTGTTGTACATCCCCCTAGAAAAATCCCTCTTTCTCTCCAAGCTAAACTTAAACATACTCTAGATATTTTAGAAAAGAGAGAATCACCAAAGAACCAACGGAATGGGTGAATAGTTTAGTTATTGTAGAAAAGAAAGATGGATCTTTAAGATTGTGTCTGGATCCGAAGGAATTGAACAAGGCTATTAAAAGAGAGCATTATGGGTTTCCTAGTGCAGAAAATGTATTAGCAAGATTAAATGGAAAGAAAATATTTTCAGTGATTGACATGAGTGAAGGCTTTTGGCATATTAAACTGGACAAGCAGAGTTCAGATTTGTGTTGTTTCAATACTCCCTTTGGTAGATACAAATTTTTGAGAATGCTTTTTGGCATAAAGTCTGCTCCAGAAGTTTTTCAAAAGAGAGTGGTGGAAATTTTTGGAAACATTGAAGGTGTTCAAGTTATATTTGATGATATAAAGGATGTGGAAGAGCATGACAAGATTTTGTTGAAAGTTTTGCAAAGAACATTAGAGCACAATGTGGTTTTTAATAAGAATAAACTACAATTTAGAGTTAAATCAGTTAAATTTATGGGTCATATTGTTCAAGAAAATGGAGTAGCTGCAGACTCTGATAAAATAAAAGCGATTTTGGAAATGGAAACTCCTAAATCAAAAGATGAATTGAAACGATTTTTGGGGATGGTTAATTATTTATCTCAATTTATTCCAAATTTGTCAGAAATAAATAGTCCATTAAGAGCACTTTTAAAGCAAGATGTTATGTGGCAATGGAATGAAAATCATGAAAAACATTTCGAAATATTAAAACAGCTATTATGTCGAACTCCTATTTTAAAATATTTTAATCAAAAAGAAACGGTGTGTGTACAAACTGATGCATCAAAAGATGGTCTAGGCGCATGTTTGCTACAAGGAAAAAATCCTATCGCCTACGCTTCACGTTCGCTAACAGAAAGTGAGAAAAATTACGCACAAATCGAAAAGGAGCTTCTAGCTTTTGTGTTCGCATTAGAGAAATTTCATCATTACACCTATGGAAGAACTGTCACAATTTTCAGTGATCATAAACCGTTAGAGACTATTTTAAAGAAAGAAATCAACAAAATAAGTCATCGATTACAAAGAATGGTTTTGAAATTATTAAGATATGACTTTAAAGTTACTTACATGCCAGGAAAAAACATGTTTTTAGCTGATACATTATCCAGAGCTTATTTAAAGGATTCCGTGAAAGATGATACAATCAGCGACTTTTAATACCCGTTTGACACCGGTGCGATTGAGCGAAAATTTCGAAAGATGAAGCAGCAACATCTAAAAATGAGAAACAATAACATAAAAACCAGGAGGGGACGATTATCCTGGCAATATTACTCTTCAATGGAAGTTTTGTTTGACGGAGATTTTTGTGGCAATCCAAGCAGTAGCCTGGCATCGACGTCAACTCCACCACGTAACAAAAAGGTAAATGTAGAATGTGGAAGAACTACAGCCATAAGAAGTGCTACAGCAGCTAAGACAGGGTATGCTCTTATAAAAGAAGTGCATCCAACAACCCAGATAATACCCCAAAACAGCCCTGTTGGAGTGGTTAAATCTGCAGTTTTTAAGCGAAGGTTATTGGGACAAAAGCAAAATTCCGATGAGCAAAATGATGAGCATACTAAGCTGATTAAAAAAAGGAAGAGTAGTGATACTCAACAAAGGCAATTCAAAAAGCAATTGAAAAGCACAATGAAATCCAGCAAGAACGAAACGAATTGTTACGTCGATTATTAGAAAAAATGTAAGAATATTACACTAAATATTATAGAAGAATATTAAGTTTTTTTGGTTTTTCCTTAGTTTTTTTTGTTTAAGTTCTATTTTTTTTTGTTAGTGTTAATTTAGTTTAATTTATTAAAGTTTTTTTCAGTGCCCCATATCGCCCCATATTTTATATTAATTATATATATATATATATTTTTAAATATATTATTTAAAACAATATAGGTATGTGAACGTATCACTAGAGAAATAGTAACAAAAAAAATTAATCAGCTGTAAAACTATAAATATGAGCGGGAGAGAAAAAATAATTCTTAATCCCCGGCGACTTTCAGTGTTCAAAAAGGTGATAAATACATTCGCAACCGATTAATTATTGCAAGTTTTAGTATTTATATTTTAAATAAACCAAATGTGTGCAAGTTTCAAGTTCATTGTAGCCTTGATAATGCTGTAACTGGCGAAACTAGTTGGAAAGTAAAGAAATATCGAAAAAAATCTGAGAATTCTAATCATTGAACCTAACCTTATAATACTTAGTTGAATTTAAAAAAAACGTTTTAACTGTTTTAAATTTAACACATTACTTTACTTTTAGATTGTCGTATTGTATATTTTCCCCTCTATCTGGAAAGGAAACCACCCCCATGTTTCTAAGTAAAAGTACTTAGTAAGATAAATTGTTTACAAGGTCTGAAAACAAAGAATGTAGCTAACTATAAATTTTCACAATTTGATAATATTAGAAAAAAAATTGAAAAATTTTCGAAACATGAAGCAGCATCATCTAAAAATGAAAAACAATAACACAAAAACCAGGAGGGGACGATTATCCTGGCAATATTACTCTTCAATGGAAGTTTTGTTTGACGGAGATTAGTGTTAACATTGATGCAAATAAAGCTCACTAAGCTAACATCCATTTTGCGTAACTTCCACTTATTGTAAAAACCACGGCCGTCTAAATAAATTGACGTATATATACGGCCTGGTCAGACCTCGATTTGACACAACTTTTTAATGTGAAAGATGTCGCTAGTTACCCGGCGAATTCCCGTCCTTATTTGAATTCAAACATTTTTTTATATTTTTGACATCTAGCTGTCACCTAACCTAAAAATCTGCAACAAACTATTTGTAGGACAATGTTGTAGGACATTACTAAAAGTTTATCTTATTTTATTATACCTAACAAATAATGCAAAAATAGAATAGTTCTCTATCATGTCGGGACAATATCTGAGATGTAAGTAGCCCGCAGTAACGTAATTTACAAAAATAAATGTAGTAAATGAAAGAAAAATTTTAATTTTTAAAATTTAAACAAAATATTTAATACAAACATAACACTTAAAACAATTGTCAAAACCAAGTCCTTTATTGGCCGTCCTAAGCACATTGGCAGCGTTTCTTTGTTGAATTGCCAGACTTAATATTTTGAGCCTGGATAGAGCCTAAAAGATTTGAAGTACAAGAAACCAAAGCCAGAAAGGCTGGCAAAATGAAATATATGCAAATTGAGTTAGAGGAAATAATAATATATAAACTAGTGGTTCATACATGTTTTCAAAAGTGATGTAGACAGATAGGAGAAGTTTAGAATTTTAAAAGTTTTCTGGAAATTAGTTTTGAAGTTAAGTTCAGGAATAAAGAGGCTATTGTATCCGTTTTCATATTACTAAAGTTGGACAAAACAGGTTTCAACAATTTTTCCAAAATAATGTCTATAATTTGGTACTTATGTTCTTTACAAACAAAAAAGTGCAAAGAAACCAACGCGTCCTTTTGAATGCTTGCGATGGCTGTTCTTGGTTGGCAACTGACGGGTATGTATTGCAATATTTTTAATGTAGAACTAGTTAGTTGAGTTATCAGAACGGTAAATACATTTGAATGATATCGCAATGAGCCCCTGTCTTGCAGATATATAAGAGCCACAAGAGAATTCCTTCCCGCAGTACTTGACAAACTGTTTAAGCATGTACCGCAAAGAATCCTTTCCAGAATTGTATATACAATGTACCCTGCCAGAAAAGCTGTGGACGCAGATTCAATTGTAATTTCTGGTAAAACAAATAATTTGAGATCTCGTATTACAAACAACTGCTTTTTCTGTTAAGACAATATCGTCTTGTGCTACATAAAAAATTATTAGAAATTATAATAATAATCAAGTGTAATTAATTTTTAACCAGGTTCTTGAAATATACTGTCACACCATTTTTTCCGTAGCTGCAAATCACTAGGAAATTCATGTAGTGATTCGGGTATCATCTCTTGACATGAAGGTTCAACACAACGGCTGTACTTACGCGGCATATTTATTAAATTTATATTAACTAAGAACGAAACAAATACGTATGAATTACAATCCAAGAATTAACGTAAACACAACAATTATCAAACACGTCTATATAAATTAATAATAACTTAACAAAGAACACAAGAAACGTAGAAACACAAAACCACAAAATGTAAGTTGTTACATATGAATGTATAGTGTGCTGCATACGAACATGCATGAAGGGTTGCATCATAGAGTAGAGACAAGCTGGTTGTAATTGTATGACATAATTAAAAATAAAGTAAATCCTTCCACATCGACATGTATTAATTAACATATAACATGGTGTCAGGTGTAAACAAACCGTGAGTAACTAGTGAATAACGGGATCTAATAAAACTTAAGTTTTATTTAATAATAAATTTAAATGTGAGGTTAGAATAACACGTGGTGTTGAAAACAAGAATAAGTGATGGATTATCTAAGGCCGCCAGCACCTTTGGTCTTCGACAGTAAAGTTGACAAGAATTATGAGAAATTTAAGCAGAAATTTGAATATTTTCTCAAAGCATCGGGATTGGACGAAAAATCAGATGAGAGAAAAGTGGCTCTATTTCTTACGGCTGCAGGAGAAGAGGCGTTAGAAGTGTTTAATACGTTAAAGTTAACTCAAGAAGAACGTATTAATTATAATTCAGTAATTTCGGCATTTGATGTGTACTGTAAGTCCAGGACTAATGAAACATATGATCGTTTTAAATTTTTTTCACGTGTTCAACAAGAAGGAGAAAATATGGATCATTATATAAAGGACCTAAAAATGTTAGCCAAACCGTGTAATTTTGAAGGACAAGAGGACTCTCTTGTGAGAGATAAAATCATTTTAGGACTGAAGGATTTAGGGCTTCAAGAAAGACTGTTGAGCGTAACCAAGCTGACCTTAGAAAAGACGGAACAGTTATGTCGAGTATCAGAAGCTAGCAAGATGCAGGCACAAGGACTCAAAGGACAAGAAGTCGATGCGATGAGCCAAAAGGGGACAGGAGTTGTGAAAAAATCGTCAGTTACAAAAGAAACTATTCCTTATGACTGCCTGAAATGTGGAAGGAGGCACATACGAGGGAAGTGTTTTGCATATGGCAAAAAGTGTAACAAGTGTGGTGATAGTGGACATTTTGCAGTGGGCTGTAAAAAAGGAAAAATCACAAAAGGTAGTGGAAACTGGCAAGGTAATAAAAAGTATCATAATAAAACTGTAAATACTATAGCTGAAAGTGGAAATGTGGGTCAAGTTTTTATTGAGGAATTTAAGTTGAATAATAACGTTGATCACATTTCTAAAGACGTTTGGTTAGAAAGAATTCTTATAGAAAATAGAATTGTTAATTTTAAGTTGGATACAGGGGCACAATGTAACGTTTTGCCTTATTCTATTGTTAAGGAATTAGGGAAAGCCCAGTATGTTAATAAAACTGATCAGGCTATAGTGACCTATGGAGGAAACAGAATAAATGCAGTAGGTTATATAATCTTACAATGTGAGGTAAGAGGAAAAAATGTAAATATAAAATTTATTGTTGTCGATGTAGACAGTAGACCGATATTAGGTTTGAATGCTTGTGTTAAATTGAATTTAATAAATAAGGTTGATAATATTGAATACACAAATAGTACATTAAAAAATGAGTTTCTTAATAAAAACAGTACAGTGTTTCAAGGCACTGGTAAAGTACCATTTGTGTATACCATAAAACTCAAAAGTGACTATGTTCCTGTAATAAGTAATTGTAGACGTTTGCCTGAGACTGTTAAGGCTAAACTAAAGGAAAGTCTAGAGATTTTAGTAAAAAGGGACATTATCGAAGTAGTAGATGGCCCGTCTGAGTGGGTTAATAATATTGTCTGTGTGGAAAAGTCAGATGGAAGCTTGAGAATTTGTCTTGATCCAATGCATTTAAATAAATATATTTGTTTAGATAAACATCCAATTCCTACTTCTGAAGAAATAGGTTTAAAATTGCGTGATAAAGAGGTATTTTCGGTTCTAGATATGAAAGATGGTTTTTATCACATAGGACTTGATGAAGAAAGTAGTAAACTGTGTACGTTTATCACACCGTTTGGAAAATTTAGGTTTAAAAGATTAGCATTTGGATTGGCGTGTAGTCCAGAAGTTTTTCAACGCGTTAATGAGAAAATGTTTGGAGATCTGGATGTACAGATCTATTTTGATGATGTTATTGTGGGAGGCAAAAATGAAAAAGAACATGATTTGAATTTAAATAAGGTAATCGAAAGGGCTAAACAATATAATGTAAAATTTAATCCGAATAAGTTACAATACAAAGTTAATAAGGTTAAATACCTGGGTCAGGTTTATTCTAAAGAAGGGGTACAACCAGATAGTGATTATATAGAAGCCATTTTAGCTTTAGAAATCCCTAATAATAAGAAAGAATTGTTAAGAATACTAGGAATGGCTAACTATTTAATAAAATTTATTCCTAAGTTGTCAGATATAATCGCGCCATTAAACAATTTAATTAAGAGTAATAGTGAATTTATTTGGACTGGAGATCACACTTTGGCATTAAATACATTAAAGTCAACAATTAGTAATTTACCGGTTCTAAAGTTATTTAATCCTAAAGAAAAAATTGTAGTGCAGTGTGACGCTAGTCAATCGGGTCTAGGAGGTTGCTTATTACAGAGTGGACAACCTATAGCTCTTTGTTCGCGTAAATTAACCGATACTGAGTCTAGATATGCGCAAATTGAAAAAGAATTTCTAGCAATTTGTTTTAGTGTAATTAAATTTCATCAGTTTTTGTATGGGAAAGAGTTTGTGGTACACTCAGATCATAAGCCACTAGTGGGAGTCCAAAATAAAGATTTAAATAAAATTTCAGCTCGTTTACAAAGAATGAGACTAAAGTTGTTGAAATATAAGTATAAAATTGAATACATTCCGGGTAATAAAATGTATATTGCTGATTTGTTGAATAGATCTTTTATTAAGAAAGAGGTGTCTGATGATAAAACTATGTGTGAAATTGTTCACTGTTTAGAGGTTGAATACCCAATTACTGATAATCGTATGAAGGATATCAAAGTAAAAACTAATAATGACAGTGACTTAAATAGAATTATGCAATATTGTAAAGAAGGGTGGCCTCAGAAAAGTTTTCTTGACAGTAGTGTGTTAAAACAATATTTTAAAATAAAAAGTGACTTAATTGTAAAAGATGGTATTGTTTACTTCAATGATAGAATTTGTATACCAGAAAGTTTAAAATCACACATGTTAGCACAGCTACATGAGGCACACATAGGGATAGAGAAAACCAAAAACAGAGCAAGAAATCTTTTCTATTGGCCTGGTTTGTCTACTGATGTAGAGAAGTTTATTTCCAAATGTAAAATTTGCGAAAAGTTTAGTAGAAATAATACGAAAGAACCACTGATTCCCCATCCCATTCCGGAGTTACCATTTGAAATAATAGCATCGGATATTTTAGACTTCGGTTCAAAATCGTACTTAGTAATTGTAGACTATTATAGCAATTGGATAGAACTTATCAAATTAAAAAATAAGTCAATTGATGAAGTTTTGAGACACTTCAAAGACATATTTTCAAGATTTGGTCTGCCCTTAAAGATTGTGTCCGATAATGTTCCCTATAATAGTTATAAGTTTAAAGAATTTTGTCAAAAGTATGGAATTAAATACGTATTTACTAGTCCTCGTTATCCTCAAAGTAATGGTAAAGCTGAAAAGGCTGTACACATTTGTAAACAAATGTTACGTAAATGTCAAAATGAGGAAGAGTTATTTTATAGTTTGTTGGAATATCGTGTAACGCCATTAACTGGTTTTAGTGTTTCGCCATCTGAATTATTAAACAGTCGAATAGTCAGAACAAATGTCCCAATTTCAAGAGAGTTGTTAAGACCTAAAGTCACAAATTTTAAAGAATCTAAAATTCAGAAACAAAGAATTGTTACCCGATATTTCAATCGATCGTCTAAGTATAGACCTAATTTTAAGGCAAATGAAAATGTTACGTTTAAAAAACGGAAAGAGGAAAACTGGGTACCGGGCAAAATTGTAAAATTAGCGGATACGCCTAGATCGTTTATAATAAGGGATAAAGAAGGAACACAGTACCGGAGAAATTCCTCTTTCCTCAAACATTCAAAAAATCAGATGAATGAAAGAGAAGCTGTTAATTTTAGGGATGAAGAAGAAGAGAGTGAAGAGAATGTTCAAGTGAGTGAACAGAACAATAGTTCATCTATTAATGATTCTGAAAGGGTGAATGAAAATGATAAATCACCTCATACGAGGTATGGTCGCCGGATTGTTCACCCATCTAGGTTTAAGGATTTTGTTTGTTACTAGAATTAAGATTTGTTGTAATTAATGTGATCTAATAGTTTGTAAAAAAGGGAGGTGTTACATATGAATGTATAGTGTGCTGCATACGAACATGCATGAAGGGTTGCATCATAGAGTAGAGACAAGCTGGTTGTAATTGTATGACATAATTAAAAATAAAGTAAATCCTTCCACATCGACATGTATTAATTAACATATAACATAAGTATTTAAACAAATGAAGATTTTAATAGAAATTAAGAATCGAAAACACAGATCATAAACAATATTATGAAAATTATGACGTTTGGTGTCATCCGAACAAAAACGTTTGAATTCAGATAAGGGCGGGAATTTGCCGGGTAACTAGCGACATCTTTCACATTAAAAAGTTTGTGTGAAATCGAGGTCTTGACCAGGCCGTATATAAACGTCAATTTATTTAGACGGCCGTGCTCTAAGTAAATTCAAATTTTGTCTTAAACAAAACGAACAAAACAAATTTATTAGAAGACAAGTTTAGTAAACAGAAATTGGCAATGATTACAACAAAATAAAATAAAAGTTCCGAAGGATAAAAATCTTCCTGGAACTGAAAATTCTGCTCCCTATGTAATTGTCGGGAATAAGGCATTTCCACTGAAAACTTTTTGCTTAGACCTTCAGGCAAAGAATATTAACCGTATACTACGGTATAGTAGCGACGCTTAAGCGGAAAGCCCACCTGGCCCACGCCACGCCACGCTATTCAACGTCGCGTCGGTTGACATGGGTTCACGTTTTCAAATCACCGTGCACACTAGTAACATGCCACGCCACGTCGTGTGACGGAGATCATAGTGTTTTTCTGAGTTTCGAACGACATGGAGTGTACTAGTAGTTCTTCATCTGTTGAGTGGAAACAAGAACTAGAAGAGTGTGCTGTCGCCATTATAATAAATAAACAAAAAAGAAAGAATCAACAGCGGGAAAAATATGGCGCTTTTCACACTTTGGTGAAGGAACTGCAATTGGATCAAAATCAAAATCGATATCATATGTATTTTCAAATGTTAGTACTAAAAAGTTAAATACTGGCTACTGTGGGGCTGAAAAATCAATGGAGGGGGGCAACGCGCGTCAACACGTCTCTTAAAAAAGTCTGGACGATTTGATCGAGTAAACGTTTGATCGAGCAAACGTCGAACAAGTGTTGCCAGGTCTACCGTTTTAGCCTTTAAATCTACCGCTTACCGTTTTCTTAAGAAAATCTACCGTTTTTCAAATACTACATTTCTGAAATAAGCTTTTTTTATTGGAGACTCCAGGGTCTTGCTCCAGGTAGGACGCGGTTTCTTCATGTTTTTAAATATAGATATTTTAAGCAAAGTGGCTTATTTTAGCTACTGCTGCTATCTACTAGTCACTGTCGAGTAGATGCATTGCGTTCAATGCATTTAACCGTTTCTTCACAATGTTGAGAGTTTATTCTCTAGTATTAACTTGATCAAAACTGATCATAAATATCTTTTATCTTCTGCTACGATCTCTGACTTGCTTTATACAAAAGATTATTTATTTGGATATACATGTTATAATTTTCTAATACCTAAGGAGATGATAAAGTTGCATAATAATGATATGTATCGCAAACATACATATCTAGATTTAACAGACTCAGAATAAGCATAGTATTTTAAGTTTCTTTTTTTTAAATGTTACATTTAATATTTGTTTTTTTATTTATTTTTTGTAAACCTTACAATATTTAATTTTTTTATTAAAGTTTATTTGTTTATAATTAACGTTGAGATATTTTTTTAATAAAGTTTTATTCCACCGTTTTATTTTTCAAATCTACTGTTTTTTTTGCAACCGATCTACCGCTGAGAATAGCTGTCGACCTGGCAACACTGCATCGAACCACGTCGAGTGGCGTGGTGTAGTACCACATGGGACAAATGAATACGCGTTGCATTGAAACCTGTGTTAAATCTCTGCACAGAATTTCGTCGCGTAGCCTAGCGTAGCGTAGGGCAAGTGGGTTTCTAGCATTAACATAGCTTATTAATGCGCAAGTCTATTGACACTGGCCATCACGAGTCAGCTGTTGTTACTCAGCAACTCTTCTTCAACATTTTGCCGTGTTTTTCTTAATCGAGTCGTCCGTATTCTTAATATTTAATAATGCTTCGTAATAGGCACTACACTGTTACGTCATTTAAAAGCTTATAAAACGAAAAATGAAAGTACATTTGGTCATCTACATATGCCTGTTTTTTCTTTTGCTACGTACGTAAAAGAGATAGATAATTGTTTTCCAAAAAATTTTGAAAAACTTTCTATAAAAATAATGTTGGATATAATTTTGTCAAATTATTTGAGCAGATTTAATTTTTATTTGCCATGTAATAATTTTCCCAAGTTAGTTGATAAAATTATTTTGTAAGTTAATTTTTTTATACTTTAGAAGCAGCTAATGCCCAATTTAAAAGTACCCCGCGAAAATCATTAAAACTATTAACAGTGTCAATAGCCAGTTTAGCAAAACATGGATTTAATTGCAGATAATTGTAGTAGTGATTCAGATTGCAGTTACTTTCGAAATTTGGTGTTACGGGGAAGTGGACGACAAGGCAAAAAAAAACTGTTTTATAAGGCCAACGTTTCGAATCCTTTATTGATTCTTCTTCAAGGCTTCTAATAAATGTCAGATTTGTTTGGCATGGTACCATGATTCTTCTTCAAGGCTTCTAATAAATGTCAGATTTGTTTGGCATGGTACCATGCCAAACAAATCTGACATTTATTAGAAGCCTTGAAGAAGAATCAATAAAGGATTCGAAACGTTGGCCTTATAAAACAGTTTTTTTTTGCCTTGTCGTCCACTTCCCCGTAACACCAAATTTCGAAATTAAAAAAATGGACGTAATTCACCAAAATAATTGCAGTTACTCTGATGATAACGACTATTACGATTTTATGGTAAATTTCGTGTTTTTCTACAATAACAAAACCATTACAACTTTATGGAACGTATAAAAGCAAAACGGAAGAAAACAATCCATATTAACGATTAACGAAGAAGAAAAAAAGAAACAGGCGATCTCTGCAGACATTCGTTATAGAAATGAAGATGCAGTGTTAGAAGAGTTAGAGAAAGCTAAATAACAATGTTATGTGTTTATTCAAAGCAAAAGTAAAAAAACTATTTTACACAAAATTATAAAATAGGTGAAGCCGCACCAGTTTCAATTTTGGGTAAACCTGGCAATCGTGCCCCACCATTCGAAGAATTGAAATAAATAACTATATTATTTAGAATATGTTTATTAAAGTAATTAGTCTTAGCCTCTAACTCAATGTGCCAACCAAACCAACCAAACCGAGTACGACATGTAAATCTTACAGTGGGTACATATAAAAAAAGTGATAAGGAAAATATTGGCATGTCGAGAATTTCTGCATCAGAAAAGAATGAAAATGTGAACCCTAAAATATTAAAAAAAAAAAAAACGTTTACTCAAAAACCTAGTAAAACTAAAAACACACATAGTAACGAAATCGTCTTTTCTAATTGAAAGGTTTATGAGAAGTGATAGCAAAGTTTTTCACTACACTGAAATACAGGCATTTAAAATATTATTAACCTTCCGTTACACGCGAGCGGACTCTCAGTCAGCGTAAAAAATATCGGAATGATGATTAGCACAAAGAATCAAGTTTTTCTAATAAAGCATATATAAGCATATACGCAGACTCGTTATTATGTGAAAGTTCGACTTTTTTAATTCGAGATGAAAATTTCAAGTCCAATCCTGTTACATCACTTTCAGATTTAAAATCTGAATTTTCCCACCACGACAACACCCAGGCTATTGCGCCTCTGACCTTCACACACCAAGCTGGATTTGACAAGTAATAGATCATTTGGAAGAACGATTAGACAATTCAGATTCAGAACAAGATATTTCTGATACACAGCAAAAGTATCAGAATCGCTCTTAGATTGTCCGTATTTCATGAGTAAGGCTCGGATTTTAAGCAGTTTGCCTTTTTTTGCCTTTTTTGCCTTTTCCATACAATTTCTGCTTTTTAGGCCTTTTACAAGAAAATGTGCCTCTTCGCCAAAAATAAGGACTTCGAGGCATTGGTAGAAGAGATGGTCCTGAGAAGAAAAGAGACAGGTGAGGCCATGACTTAAGTACTTTCAGGACAAGGTGGCCATGTGCGAAGGTTGCGGCATTAAGAGAGAAAATGACGTATCGTGCCTTATCTGTGGTTTGCCAGTTGATTCTGAATTCAACAAGATTCTTGTCGGGGTTGGACGATTATACCAGCCAACAGCCCGTTGACAGTGTGAAGAGCCGGATGGGAAGAAGGCCCACATTGTCAGCACAACTCCGAAAAGAGGCTAAACCGGCAACTGCAACAAAACCAGCAAAAGAAGAAATCCGTTGTTATAATTTCCAGGAATATGAGAGCCATTTCAGTAGAGACTACCCATAAGCGAGAGTTGAGAGGTGACACATTGGCGGAGCCGGCCACACAAAAGCGAACTGTCCAAAAGGGCCCATAGAAGGTGAAACGTCGAGGACCAAAGATTGGCGGGACAGCAAATCAGCGAAACGTAAACTGGTGAATACAACATTCGATTTCAGATACAAGAAAATGGCGACGCTCTCAAATGGTGCCAAGGTAAAGGTGTACCTGGATACTGGCAGTAAATACAACTTAATCTCCCAAGATTGTGTCGAGAGGTTAGGTCTAGAGTATCGACCAGATGCAATTTTTCTGACAGGTTTTTGTATTTAGGTGACAACAAAGTTCTTAAATTAAGACCAGTTTGTAACAAATTTATTTTTTTAGATTGCCGCCAGCAAAAAGTATTTTATAGAGCAACATTGCAAAACCCCGCTGCATCAAAAAAATTGTGCAAGAAAAAATTCAAACAACGTATGTCAGTTAAGCTTAAGGCAGTCACATTCGGCTAATTTGAAGAAAAGTGAAGAAGATAAGTTCAAAATAGATTTATGTCGGTTTATGGTTGAATCAAATATTCCTTTAAATACGCCAAGTAGTGCTTTTAAAGTGTTTATCGAAAAGTGGTGTAAAAAACAAGTTCCCGACGAGAGTAATTTAAGAAAAACTACATTGAATCAAGGTTACATTGAAATAATGTCAAGAATTAAAGCTTCTTTACAAAATAATTTTATATACATAGTTGTCGATGAAACAACCGATGTATGTGGTCGCTATATAGCCAATTTATTAATTGGTATTTTAACTGAAGATGTCGCGGGCTCTCAATTTTTAGTTAGGGTGGTGTCGATACAGTTGACAAGCTTTGTGCTGCACATGATTGTGCAAGAAATACTAGAAGAAGGCCCATGGTCGTGTTCTGTTTCTTACTAAATATTTCTGGCATCAATATAATGGTGATACACAAGTATAATAGTCCCAATAACATGAGAAGAAGAAAATTTTTATGAAATCTGTCTTTTAAACTAGTAGACAATCATCTACGTCAACGAGCCCAACTCACTTGCTTGCCGAGACAACTAGCTTCAATAAAATAATGTTTCCAGACATTGTGGCTTCTGCAACCGAAAGAAAAATCGACCCAATAAATATTGTTGCGTAAAGTTTAAAAAGTATATGTGTTTAAAACATTGTACTTTTATATGTTCTGAATATGTTTAAAACGATGATTATTAAATATAAATGTTTAAAAATACCTACATGTTTTTTATTGTTTATCCACATTTGGCGTTTTATCTGTCAAAAAACTAGAATTTCTTAAATAGCGGAGTCACAGTCAGGCGCGTGTAGGCTTGTTGAAAATAGGGGCGCGTGTAGCAAAAGGTTAATTGTGTACAATTTTGCATTTAAATCAAAAAGTGGAACAAAAAATACCCTTCATCAAGAACGAGCACATGAATTTGTAAGAAATGCACATAAATTTAGTTCATTAAATAAATTTTTCTTAACAATTATTAAACTGCGCAGAGGTATAAACCATCAAACATTAGCCGACATGTTTTTGCTTTCAAAACCAGCAGTTAGTCGTATTTTTACGACATGGATCAACCACCTCTACGTAAGATTGAGAAGTATCTGTATTTTTCCACACAGAGATGTATTAATGACCAAAGCACCACCTGCGTTTTTGAAAAAATACCCAAAAGTAATTGGAAGTATCAATTGTACAGAATTTAATATCCAAACCCCAACGTCTCTAGTTTGTTAATCACAATTACTTGTAAATACATGAAACATGGCGTAACTTGACAATGGATAATAGGTTTACTTCCATCCTCCTCGCTGACAAAATGTTGCCAGATTACAGATTCACCATTTAAGTACCCTACCAAAAAACAAAAAAGAATTTCTACCATGATTTCTCCCAAATAAACGAAAAGAAGTTTTCAGTTCGCGTTCGACAATCAGAAAACCTGAGTATTATTCACACCTAAAAATCTAAATTTGTACTCCTTTTGTAATACGTTTTTAATGGTATGATAGATCAGGCTAACTCCAACATTATTTAACTCCAACATTATTTTTCAAATCGTTAAACAAGAGAGACTAAAAAGTTTGTAAGATTTTTTTAAAAAGAAAACGCTTTCCTAGATTATTTGTTTATTTCATCAAGTTACCGGTTTCGGCTATTGGCCTTCTTCGGACTTTCGTTATAATAATAAAAATAAAACAATAAAATTTTTAAAAAGTTTGCCCATAACACGTATTATTATAATTTTCTTTTTTTTTTCAAAAAAAAAGGTTGGACACGACAGGAGAACATTGTTTTACATTTATCTGGTCCCAAAGAAAAAGCCAGAACAGTTCAGTCTCGTAAACAAGCTTGGAGTTAATTGTTCAATGAATAAATGATATTAAATAGAATTTTTACAGACGTTTTTTAAAAAACGCGGCAAATATTCAGGCGCCGTTGCATGAATATTTGAAAAACCCTCCAAAAAACGACAAGAAAAAAATAGAGTGGAACCCCGCAGCAGAAACCGCATTCACGCGATGCAAATCAGAGCTAGCTAACGCAGCCCTCCTCGCTCACCCCGCTGAAGCTGGCGAGCTAGCGTTGACAACAGACGCCTCAGACCACGCGTTAGGAGCTGTCCTAGAACAGAAGATTAATGGTATTTGGCAACCATTAGGATTTTTTTCAAAAAAACTGAGTCCGGCCCAGAGAAATTATAGCACTTACGACCGCGAGCTTCTCGCTATTTACGACGCTATAAAACACTTCCGGTACATGGTGAAAGGACGTGAGTTTGCTATCAGAACGGATCACAAACCCCTAGTTTACGCTTTCCGACAAAAAGCCGACAAAGAATCGCCAAGGCAGTTGAGACATCTGGACTTCATCGGGCAATTTTCTACCCAAATCGTCCATATCGCCGGCGAGAGTAACACTGTCGCTGACGCCCTGTCACGCGTGGACGAAATAATAACTTCGACTGCTATCTCACCGGAGGAACTGCAAGCAGAGCAAGAGACCGACCAGGAGCTAAAAGCCTTGCTCAAATCTGACAAAACCGGCCTAAAACTAAAAAAATGCACGCCAGTCGGAACAAACGCATCGTTTTATTGCGACACAGCGACACCGTACGTCCGACCGTACGTCCCCCAACGCCTAAGGAAGACGGTTTTTAAGTTGTACCACGAGACAGCACACGCAGGCGTTCGAGCCACAAGTCGCGCCATCAAACACAAGTTTATGTGGCCCCGAATGGACGACGATGTGAAAATGTGGACCCGGGCGTGCATACCTTGCCAGCGTAGCAAGGTAACAAAACACACGCACGCGGAATTAAAAAAGTTTGAGGTTGCAGGTCTGCGTTTCGAGCACGTCCACATAGATATCGTGGGACCCTTAACCGAGATTGAGGGATATCGATATTGCCTTACGATGACGGACAGGTTCACCAGGTGGCCCGAGGTGGCTCCCATGTACGACATTACCGCCGAGACCGTGGCTAAGACTTTTTACTCTGCCTGGATCTCACGTTTTGGGTGCCCAATCCGTATTACCACCGACCAGGGCCGGCAGTTCGAATCCTCCCTCCTGCGGGCTATGAACAACCTCATCGGAATTAAACGATGCAGGACAACAGCATACAGACCCCAGAGCAACGGCATGATAGAGCGCTGGCACCGCACCATCAAAGCAGCTATCATGTGCCACGAAAACCCTAATTGGCTGGCAATACTACCAACCATCCTATTGGGGTTGAGAACCGCGTTGAAACAGGACATGAAGTGCTCGCCAGCCGAAATGGCGTACGGCATGCAGCTGAGAATTCCGGGCGAATTCTTCTTTTGTAACCAAAACCGGAACTCGGACGACGACCCTGCATCGTTTGTCACGCTCTTAAAAGAGCACATGCGTCGTTTACAACCAGTTCCGGCCACAGACCACGACACTGGGCGTAGAGTATTCGTACACGACGATTTGAAGAGCTGCAGCCATGTTTTTCTACGAGAAGATGCTCTCAAGCGACCTTTGCGACCTTTGCACACGGGCCCCCACGAAGTATTGGTAAGGCGAGAAAACAACATGAAAATCAACGTCAACGGCAAAGCAGTTTTGGTCCACCTGGCCCGCCTCAAACCCGCATTCCTGGTCTAAGCTGACAACGAACTTCCGCAGAAAGCCGTCAGCACACCCATACCCCAAAAACGACCCACTCGGCCTCCAATTAAATTTCGCGACTACACCCCGTCCTGACATGCTTCCTGTTGTAGTCGCTTGAGGGGGAGTGATGTGGCGACCTCTCGTAGCCACCAGCAAGTGACGACCTTCCGTAGCCACCGGCAAGTGGCGCCCTCGCGCAGCCACCCTTTCAGCCCGGAGGTCATAACTCTCTCTCTTCCCTCGTGGCCGTCGACGCGATTAGACCTCTCTTCTCACGTGGCTTCCGACACGACAACAAGTCCCGCGTGGTTTCGATTCCTTTGTGTATTATTGTAAATAGTTTACGTTATGTAGTGTTAGGATCTTCTGGTGTTAATAAATCGCTTACCCAAAGCAAATCTTATTCATCTGTAACGCAAATTCCACAGATACAAATAAAAAAGTGCTTGCTGTGATTTTATGGGTATTCGCGGAAATCTCCAAGATAAATCAAATTTAGATTGTTGTGCAAAATAAACAAATTAAAAATACACTTTTTAATACCAAATTATTTTTCTCACTTATTTCTCTAAATCCAAATATTGTTCGATAAATACACAAAGCCATTTGATGATAACTTAATGTTAAAACATCGAATGTCGAATGAAGTGCTGAAGTTCTAATATCGAGGCATCAACCGTATAAGTTGAATACAGGTGCATTCTTATCAAGATTATTAAATATCTGACACAGGTTGCACAAAAACTTGCGCATGCGTTGACAGATGGCGTCATGTGCGTCATAGTTATGATAAGTGATAACTCAAATGTTCACAATTCATCACAAGCAGTGATGGTAACCGTAGGAAAATTCCCCTACATGTAGGGGAAAATTGACCAAATTTGAAATGCGTAGGGAAACTGTAGGAATTTTTTTTGATCATTTATGTAGGGAAAATTACGCTTCGCCCGAAGCGCACCCTAAAAAAAAATATATTTTGACATTATATGTATATCAACGGGAGGGCGCATTCGTAAATATTCGGCATAACCTCAATTTCACACGATGAAAAATTTAAATATTAAAAATCAAAACCATGCTTGACTACAAACAAAAATATTTCTAAATCGTTACTTACTACAATCTTCACCCCCTTGTTGAACTCGTTTGCAAAGCAAGCACATTTTAGTCTTTTTAAACGTTCACCACGGACATTCACATCACAAACACACACAATCCGCAATAAAAATCTCATTCACTATTACCTCCTGTTAAAACTTGAGAATTCACGCGTTTTAGTGATTAACTTTATAAAGCACTGTATAATTTTAAAATAAAAAGAATAGTTTTGAACTTTGAAAACTACGCTTCACTGCTTGGCTTACGAGCAGTGAGACACTGAGAACCACGGGGGTGAAACGAGATGCGCGCGTTTTGCTGAGCATAGGAGTTCGTTGGTATCTAAGGTGAGGTTTTTAACTTCGAGGGAGGGAAAAGGAAACAACCAATCAGGTTACAGAAATTTAAATAACGCGCATTTGGGTTAGTGATTTAGGTTTCTAACAGAATCCCCCAGAAACAGTGGCGTACCTAGTTGGAGGGATCTGGAAGAATAAACTTAAATTACAATAATGGTAAATTAATAGTAATACAACAAAACTTTTAAAATTTATTTACATCATACTAGTGTATATGTCACGATTAATATAAATTCATGTTTTCATTGATTAAATTTGTCAAATAAAGTTTAGGTTTGAGGGTACGCCACTGCCCAGAAAAACATTTCATGCGTGAAATGGAGTGACAGGTGGTGTTTGTTTTCGCGCGTTGTTGTAAGTAAAAATGCTCAAAAATTATAAATAAAAACTCACAATTTACTTTTTCTAGCTTTTTAAGTAATATACGAGTTATTCTGGATCTGGCTGGGCTTTCGTTTTAATGTAAAACAGATAAGTATTTTGTTGCACGTGGAAAATTTTGTTAGGTTAGTTACGATTTTTTTATTGTAGATTCGTTAAACTTTTAACGTTTGAACGGATTTTGATTTCTGCATCTTACGCATACTGAAATTATGGCTGGCTACCGAAGATATTCCTGCAAATACCCTGGGTGTAGTAATGGTTATGTGCCGAACCGTTCTGAAGGAATTAACAAACACTTCTTCACTTTCCCTAAGGACCCAAAGCTTCACAACTTATGGAGGAATGTTTGCGATGTGCAGGATTCTGTGAGTACAAAATTTTGGCGAATTTGTGAGGATCATTTTGAAGTCCGCGATTTTGTAAATGAAAGGAAGGATAAATTGATTCCAAATGTAGTCCCAAGGTTTTATGATGCGCCTTTGCAGGAGAAATCTGTTGAAGTTTCACAAAAAACAATTTCTTTATCAGAAAATTGTTTAGTAGAAAATTCAACAGAATTTTCATCCAACAGTTGTTCTTTGCCTTCAACATCTAATGAGAGATGTCTTGTTGATCCTCCTCTTATTTCAAATAATGAAATAATAAGCAACAATAGCCTTCAAGATCACAATTACTCTGTTCAGGGTAATCATAATACGATCAATGAGAGGTGCAACAAATTTGCGTTTTTGAAAGACAGTTCTGAAAATGGCATGTTACACAAAATGAAACTTTCAAGGGCAGATTTAACTTCACGGGAGAAACAGATGTATAAAATTCATCGAAATGTAACATCACGTTTGTCAAAGTTGCAAAAATTGTTGCAACAAGAAAAGCACAAAGTGAATATTTTGCAAAATTTATACAAGTCCGGAAAATTCGAGTTCATTGATGAAAACCTGAATTCTGTAACGAAGGATTTCATCAATTCGCAGTTGAGAAACATTAACAAACATCCGACAGCGCGGAGGTGGACTCCTGAAGATAAGGCGTTTGCCTTGTCTATGTACAAACGGAGTCCACGCTTGTATAAATATTTGCAAACATATTTTCAGTTGCCTTCTACACGAACCTTGAAAGCTGTTTTGTCTAAAATTCCATTTGGACCTGGAATTAATAATGCAATTTTGAATCATTTAAAGGGAGAAATCATGAAAAAGAAGAGGACAGATCGATTCTGTACTTTGATTTTTGATGAAATTTCTTTATCTCATGGATTTCATTATGAGGCCCATCAGCAATTAATTAGTGGTTTTGAAGATTTGGGTTCATTTGGTCGGACAAACAAGGCAGCCAACCATGCTCTTGTTTTTATGGTCCGAGGTATCAGAAAGCAATGGAAGCAGGTGGTTGCTTATTATTTCACAAGTCACACGATTGCAGCTGACAATCTAAGATTAATTATTAAAGAAATAATAGGTCAACTTCAGGGAATCGGTCTTGAAGTTGTGGCCACAGTTTGTGATCAAGGGTCTACAAATCAAAAAGCCGTGTCTCAGCTTTGTGCTGAACCACACCCCCGACGAGGTTCCTATTATTTTTTTATTAATGATCGTCCCATTGTCACAATTTTTGATGTCCCTCATTTACTTAAAAACACCAGAAACTCGTTATTGCGTTGTAAGATCCAATTTGATTCTGATAAATTTGCCAAATTTGAGCACATTGAGGCTGTTTTTAATCTTGACCAGCAAAAACAATTCAAATCGTTGCCTAAGTTGAAAAAAGAGCATTTCAATTTTAAAGATTCCTATGTAAAAATGAAAGTCAAGGTGGCTGCTGCTCAGTTAAGTAGCTCAGTGGCAAGTGCCATTGAAACTTTTTCTGTTTTTACAGATAAGTTGCCAGCTGACTCAATTTTTACGGCAGAATTCGTCAAAAAAATTGATGATTTGTTTGACTCTTTGAACAGTTCGCGTCTTTTTGCACCCGATTCGAAAGTGTATCGTTGTGCTTTGACGAATGAGTCACCCCATTTGGCATTTTGGTCAAAATTGCTAACAGAAATGGACCAGTGGAGATTAATAGATTTGAACAATGGTACTGATTGCACCAATCAGTATTCATTTGTCAAAGGTTGGCAAACGACAATCAAATCTGTTATTTTTCTTTGGGACCACCTCAAAAACATTGACGGATTTGACTATTTAAACTTACGTGGTTTAAATCAAGACCCGGTGGAAAATCTATTTTGCAGCATTCGACAGCACGGTGTTTCCAACTCCAATCCCACTTGTCACCAGTTTACAGCTGCCTTGAAAACAGTTGTGGTCAACAATTTGGTCTCTCCAAAAGGCTCTGGTGGTAACTGTGAGGATGATGAGTGCACACCTTTGGAAAACTTGAGAAATTTGTTGATGTTTTCAGAGAGTGAGGAGAGAGATCTGGAATTGGTATCACCTACTGAGATGGACTTCAGCACATTGCAGGAAGAAGAACTTTGTTGTGAAAATAGTCAAGGTTTAGCTTATGTTGCAGGGTACGTGCTGAAGAAAATCGAAATTCCAGTGTGTGGACCCTGTCGGAAAAAGTTATTTTCTGAGGAGCCCACAGAACACCATCTCTTTGTCACATTCAAGGAATTCGACGACCAGCGACGGTTGACGTATGCTAGTGAGTATGTAATGCAACTTGTCCAAAACATTCACACAAGTTTGTATGGTTTTCTTAACACCTGTGCTTACCAGGGAATGTTGGAAGACAGGTTTAAGGAACTTTATAAAACCCAGTTTGATTTTGGGCAAAGGTATTGCATGAATCACGATTGCGACCTTTTAATATTAAATTGGTGCACAGCCTTTTTAATACAAAAGTACGTAAAAGATAAGCAGAAATCAAAATCCGTAACACCCGGCCATGTCCAGAAAATGAAAAGACTGAAAGTGAAGTGAAGTGTACCTGATAGTTATTGAAAGTGCAGTGAATTAAATTTTTGTTTTTTTATCTAGAATTATTTTATTTTGTTGTTCAGTTATTATATAATCTTGTTATTCATGTTATATATTTTTTTTTATTATTTTTATGTTGAGAATTTTTTTTATTTTCGTCTGCATGTGATATGTATTATTTTATATTTATTTGTATATATGTATATATCGTGTCTTTCGGAGGAGACGTTAAGCCGTCGGTCCCGGCCAGCAATGGTCGTTAAGTCATGCCAGAGGCTGTAGGTTTGACTTGAAAACTCTGGCACTTGTGTGTTGCATTATCACCATACCAAACCAAATATTTTTGTTAAGTTTTTTTATTTTAGTTATTTTGGAGTTTATTGTTATTTTTATTCATTAATTTGATATAATAAATTTTCCTTTCAGCAAATATTGTTTGTTTTCATAATAAATAGCTATAAAATAAAAATTAGACATGTTATTTTTTTAAAATAGTTACTAACATTTACAAGTTTCTTTGCAGATTTTGATTAAAATATCACTATTATATAATAGTGCTATTTTAATCAAAATCTGCAAAAAAACTTTTATATGCAAAAATAATTGTAAAAACCAAAATTAAGATCCTTTTGAATCTCCCGCTTTTCACATTAGTAACACACTTGAACACGAGGGGGCCTGTGCTGTTAGTAAAATAACAGGAACTTTTCGCTTCTTAAGTTAAGTGTTCTGTGCTGAGAACTGAGAGCTGCAGATCTCAGGTGGTCACGTTCCACGGATAATTAATTCAACAGTCAGAGCATTCCCACTAGGCGTTCAACCGCTGCTGCTCCCGCCAGTCTGAATGGGCTCCAGAAGCCGTGACGTAAAAAATGCGCGAAATTTTGAAACACTGTTATTCGATAAAAATACCTTGAAAAAGTCGACCTTATTGCACATGTAAATAAGGTTGAATTTATAAAGATCAAATTTTATGCGATGAATAAATACACTAAATAAAATAAATAAGACCTAAAAATGTCGACATTCGATACCCCAAACATTTCATTTATTGATAAGTTAAGAATCACAGCAAACTTACACTTAATAAAGAATTTAATGGAAAATAAAATGTTCGATGCACAGATTTCCTTCATTTCTAAGCTTTAACGCAGGTCCAATATGAACGAATTCCAGCGAACCATGCCGAATGCGAGCAAATCCCCTCCGATTTGCCCGCGCGACTTGTTATTTGTATGTACTCGGCCATCTTCGGTAGTTGGTTTACAGCTGTTCGGGTGAGTTTGACAGCACGAAGCATGTACAGTAATTTCTATTTTCGATTAATTTCTCAAATATGCGAGAATTGTTTGTAACTTGTATCTGGATTAAAACTAGAATGTCTAGAGTATTGGAGTTGAGTGTTTTTATGCCTTATTTGTGTTTCCATATGTGATTTTTATTCGGTCAAAGTTTAGCTGTTATAATTTCAACCTTATGTATTAGTGCAATAAGGGCGAGATTTTTAAGGTATGTTTTCAGAATGACAGTGCTTCAAACGTTTGCGCTAAAATTACGACACACTTCTCCAGCCCATTGCCCTACCTAACGCGTTGCATGCGAGACAAATCGCAATATTTACGTCCGTGCTTTATTACGTTTGAATATCTAACACACAACAAACTATATAAAATGCCGGGTCTGCGATGTGCAGTTGCAAACTGCGGTAACAGTTTAGAAATGACCAAAATTTACGCATTGGGTAGGCTAATTCATACCGGCGGAAGCATCAGCGGGTGAACGCTGACGTCACCGCCTAGTGGGAATGCTCTGACCGTAGAATTAATTATCCGTGGTCACGTTCTGATCTGATCTGGCGATATCGGCTGTGATTGATTGGCTGTTGGTGTCGCGTTGGTTTCGGCCACAGAAATACAGAAAGAGAATACGCTTCAGCCTAAGCGTGACCATCGATAAATACCGTGATACTATAAATAATTGAAGCAAAAGTAGTGGGGTGGTACGCCTGAGTAGTTGATAGCCACCAAGGTAAATTAACTATTATAAGGTGTCGGTAAAGCTCGTTGATTGACTACAACGGCGGTTGGAATGCTTTTTCTATCATGCCTCTCTACCTCTCTTTCTGATTGTCTACCACCTAAAACCCGTTTTTTCATAATAATACTTACAACTGTCTAATTTTTTTTCTACAAACTTATTACTAGACATTTTAGTACAGTTAAATCTTTAAACACATTAACAAACCTTCGTATAGTTCGATTCAAAGAGTTCGATACTGTATTTTGGGGCTATGTTATTGCAAGACGCGGTATAACTGGTGGCATAAAACCTATTCCAAAGGAGCGCCTAAATGTCAAAGTGTATTCCACGTTTTGCGCAAGTCTGTAAACAAGCGTGCCGCTAAATTCAAAAAAATTAATGGTTATTTTTTTCTAGTAGTGAACGCTTTATAGATGAACATGTATTTGAGAATTTCCCACCCTATTAATTTTCCAGTCTCTTAAGGTAAAGAAAAAACACGTTAGTGATTAAATAGTAACAATTTTAATTAAGCATTATAAAAATATACATTTTTTGACTTAAAAATACCACCTATCTTTTGTTCATTTGACATCCGCATTTTCAGTACAGTTATAACGCAATTTTTGAGAAAAAATTCTCGCCTACTAGATACAAAACTTCCGAATAGATTAGAAAAAGTCGGTCGGTGAAAGAAAAAAATGCAGCATTTAAAAAATAATGGGTGGGTATTGACCGTAATTGTGCCGATGTCAAGTGAACAGGTGTATACATATTAAATACGAGAATATTTATTTAAGGTTTAATTTAGTATATCACTTATAATCATTTTTTTATTAATTATCATTTTTACATATTATGGTTATACGTATATATCTATGGGATGTGTCAAAAAGCGCGCATTTGTTGTTAACCAAATTTCAAAAGGTATTTTCAAAAGGTACATTATAAATGCAAAAAAAATTGTAATCAAAACTCTGATCGCTAGGATATTCATTATATAATGAACATTTTATTCTCAATGCCACTTTTGCAAAAAAAAATAGACGGTAATATCACTGCACTGCTGGGTTAAATTTAAGTCATAGAAATATAATTAAAAATCGAGCAGATAAAATAAATATAATTTAAAGTTTAATTTATGTACCTAAATATTTAATAAATATGATCATTTGCAGAAGTACTTGAAATATAGACTGATTCGTTTTCGTTATTTATTAATAACTGTCGGAGTGTTACCGTTTCACTTACTGATGGTTTTTTATTTATAATATTTTCACATTTTCGTCTCTTTTTAGTAGTAAAAAAACTTTTTTGCTTCTCAATTTTTTTATTATGTGGCTCATTGTCAAGTGTTGCCGGGGTAAATTTGCAACTTTTATTAGTGCTTAATAAGCTATTAACTGCATTAAGATGGGCATAAATCTGTGATGCAACTTCTCTATCCAAGTTGTCGACATTTATTTGTTGAAGATTTAAAAACGTTTCAGAAATTTTAAATTTCAATTTATCACTAATACAATATTTTTTACCTGGAGTAGTTACATTGCAATTTTCATTCTTGTTAATAATATTAATTATTTGTGACGATTTCTCATTTAAAACAATAAAATGTATATGCTTACAAATTGCACTTTGTATACAAAAATCTAAACAAGTGCATGTATACATGTGCCAACAGATCTGACACTGTTGGCATATTAGATCACAACAAATTTTTTGTGATTTTTTTTGTATTATAGCAGCTTCGCTATTATCAACCGGATTAAGTAACAGTTTTTGAGTGGGATTTTGATCCACACTCTTTACAATGTAATTGCAATTTGATGCAACATTATGTCTTTTAATTATTTTTTTTTGTGTGCATTGTATACTTTCCCTTAGTTTGCTTAATAACCCTTTCCACATCTTTATCCCTAACATATTTTAGCAACATATGCAAACTTTTATCAAGCCTTTTTACTTTCTTCCCATCACAATAAGAGTATTTAATTGTTTCATGAAACGACTCTATCCTCATATTAGTATTTATACAGGCGTCACGTCTAAAACAATATGCCCACTGCTTGAAGTTCTTAGCATAATTTTCTTGAAAATATCGTCCAAAGTTTACAGTATCTGAATCGGAAATTAGCATAGAAATAAAGTTACTTAAGCTTATTTCAAACTCAAAGACGTTACTATTTTGTTGCAAAGTTTTAAGAGTTTTATAAACAGTTGCCCGTTTTTCTTTGTCAACTATTTTCGACAAATTACATTGCCAAGCTCTGTCAATGTGCCATGAACAATAAATTGGGAACGCTACTGGCCCCATAACTGTATTCCATGCATAATAAAAGGCCGGATAGATATCAGACATAAATGTTTTTGGTATAATTGTGCCACATACTGTTTTTATACCTGAAAAAAACAATTCATAAATATTTATATCTTTGCGATTACTGAACATGAAAGCAACTGGTAACCCTTCACCAAATTCATCTACCACCAACAATGTAGTTAATTCAAAATCGTAATTATTTAACCCATGCGTACCATCTACACAAATAATGTTATTCCCAAATTTTTCAAGCATAGCTTTTTGAAATGCAGTCATAATAATTAAGCAAAAATCAGATACACACAAATTTAAGTTAGAATCCAGTTCACCTTGTTTTTTATATGTTACAACGGGGTTGTTTTCCTCAAGTAATTCACATTCTTTAACCCACAAACAAACAGATGTTGCATCATCATCATGACGAACTCCTTCAGATATGCTAATATTAAAAGCATTTTTGATATTGTTAATGTCTTTTTGTGTTAATAGGTCAGCTCTTTCATAGCTTCCACCAATTTGGTCACGGTACGTGTCGAGGATTCTACAGAAAAAAAGATTTTAAGATATTTTAATGTTTACGTATAAAAAAATAAGATTTACTTACTTTACTGGTGTTCCGCTTAGAAGTTTAGCAGCAATATTAGTTCGATCATTTCTGGAGAGTCTAATGTGCTGCAACTCTGTATTGTGACCGTAATGTGTCTTAACATAAGTAACATCAACGGAAGGTGCCCTATGTAATGTTTTTATTTGACTTGTACATGCCCTGTTAAGCTTACAAGAACCTTGACTTTTTATCAATCTTTTGCGCTCTGCGCCAATCTGCCTGCCTTTTCCTACATTATGCATTAAAGTAATATTAACAGTAAAAACATGAAACAACATTATTTTATTTATTATTACCAGTTCTGTTGCAATTGTAGTAAGTATAGTGGCCTTTAGCATCTTTAAATTGACATGCTACAAAATAATTGCTTTTGGTTTCTCGTTCAACAAGAGATTTCCATCCATGAAAATCTGGAATCAAGCAATTTGTTCATAATTTTTTTTATGCAAGAGTATTTTTTTAATTACCTTCTATGTCATTAAACGTCAATTTTTCAATGACTAACTGTATTCCATGTGCGGATTGTAAATGGTCTAGGAGACCTGAGTGTTGTTTGAAAGAACTGTTGCAATTCTGTTCCAAACACTTGAAATTAAATAAAGCTTTGTCATAAGACACTGCACTTGATTTTTTATTATGTATATGTTTAATATGTTTATTCAAGTTAAACCGAGTCGAATAAATTTTTGAGCAATACTCGCACAGCACAGGCATAATTACAATAATTTCTAGATTGTTAAAAATAATGTTAAAAATAAACCGCTACAGCGCCATCTATTCAGAACCATGTGTTCCTGTCTAGTTAATAAATGTCATTATTCTATTCTATGGATCTGTGGCCATTATTGTTGAATGTTGAATCTCTCAGTAATTATCAATTTAGAATTAAAAAGTGTGAATAAAAGTTCTGGAAAGACCTTTGAACATGTTTTAAAGAAGATTATGCAAGCAATGACAGAGTATTTAAGCCGCATTTGGGTACGTTTTATTGGTTTTTAGAATTTATTTGTACCTAACCTAACTTTTGAAATGGCGCAAAAAAAAACAGAATTTGACTTGTTCGGACAAAAAAAAATATACAAATCTTATGCGTTAGTTAATTTTACAGGCTCCAACTAATCAGGCCCTCGCTTTCAGCTCGGGCCTGAAACAAAACTGTCGCCTGTAAAATTAAACCTACCACATACGAATGTATTGTGCTCGTAGAGATAAGTGGGCCGACTTCTTAAAACCCTTCTATAAACCGAACAATACCCATTGTCCACTATATTGACAATGATAATCACCGTAAGGATGGATCTTGATTTATGACAGGTCCCTCTGCCCGATGTCCCCCAATACACTCAAATACCTACCAAGATTATTTTAATTCTAACTATGACTCTGTTTATTTTATTTAGAGTCGGTTTACAGAAGACGAATTAAATATCCAATTGTAATTAACTTTTAATTTGCTGTTAACTTGGCTTTTCTGATATCTGAGTGGTCAAAACTGCATTGCGAATAAACTATTTGATTGCTATTAAAGTTAATGTTAGTTTTGTAAACCGACTCTTAGGGCTAGTTTACAGAAAGTGACATTGACTTTAATTGCGATTAAACATTTAATTCGCAATCAAGTATCTATTATACAGAAAGTTCAATTTATTAATCACAAATTAAAAATTAAAATTTTAAATTTTTGAATTTTAAAATTTGTACTAACAAATATTACTCAAGGAAGTCAACACTCTGGAAGCAAAACCCAGACTAATTTCTTAGATATTTACAAATCTCAAAATATTTTCACAACCCATAGGTAAATAACCCATTTGTTGTAATAAAGTAAACGAAAATAGTCTTTTCTTATAACCTTATTAGGGGTCTATCTTATAAAGTTTAGAGAAGAATTAAAAACCAATGCCAGGTAAAATAGCAGGTACTGAGGTGAAATAAACTTTGCAAGTTTAGCTTATCATTCCTGCATATTAATTAAGCTTCTCGACACTTAATGTTAAAACAGTTTTTCTTCACATGTTTCTAAATTATTTTACATGTATGTACTTTAAATTAATTGCAATACCTCAAAAGTAAAAACAAACGTTACATTAAAGGTCAGATTACAAAAACTGAATCAAATATTTAATTGCGATTAATTTTTAATTTGTGATTAATAAATTGAACTTTCTGTATAATAGATACTTGATTGCGAATTAAATGTTTAATCGCAATTAAAGTCAATGTCACTTTCTGTAAACTAGCCCTAAGAGTCGGTTTACAAAACTAACATTAACTTTAATAGCAATCAAATAGTTTATTCGCAATGCAGTTTTGACCACTCAGATATCAGAAAAGCCAAGTTAACAGCGAATTAAAAGTTAATTACAATTGGATATTTAATTCGTCTTCTGTAAACCGACTCTAAATAAAATAAACAGAGTCATAGTTAGAATTAAAATAATCTTGGTAGGTATTTGAGTGAATTGGGGGACATCAGGCAGAGGGACCTGTCATAAATCAAGATCCATCCTTACGGTGATTATCCTTGTCAATATAGTGGACAATGGGTATTGTTCGGTTTATAGAAGGGTTTTAAGAAGTCGGCCCACTTATCTCTACGAGCACTGTAAATAGCTATTGTCTCTTCTCACAGATTAGCGCCAAATTGATGGGCATGCGCAAAATGTGGAATACACTTTGACATTTAGGCGCTCCTTATTCCAACTCTGTTGTGGCCATGCAAGGTGAATTGACTGTTATAGAGGTGTAAGCATCTCCCACCCAAAGTGGGCTCGGCCTAAAAACACTTGTAACCGGCTATATGCAACCAGTTATGCTACAATCGTTTAAGGTGATAGACAATTAGAAAGAGAGGCATAATGGAAAAAGCATTACCAAGAGTTTTTGTAGCCAATCAACGAGCTTCGCTTACACCGTATAATAATAGTTAATTCGCCTTGGTGGCCATGCACATTTTACGTGGGGGGTGCTCAAGGAAACTAAACTAACTTGAAGAATTGCTCAGTGGCTTGATTTTGTTAGCAAGGTCAAGCCAGCGGGTGACGTAAGCTAGAGTTCATGATTCAGAGTCGCATACCAATATTGTGCAAGGGAAAATAAACTAACAAATTAAATAATAAAATAATAATATAATATTAATAATAAAATAAATTATAAAATGACAAAGCATAATATAAAAAAATTGGATAACTGTATTGCTTTTTTAATTACATAATTAATGTAACGAGATGTAAAGCTCTAGAAGTTATATAAACATCTTATACAAAAAAAAAGTCTTATTTTTATTACAATTTTATTATAATTTATTACAAGTTTTAAAAATAGTTAATTTATATTTTTTAAATTTTTTAATCTTAGTTCGCGGTGTGTCTCTTTCTGGATCCAACTTGCGTTTTCTTGTAGACTTGATTAATAAGTCGTTTTGTATATTTTCGTAGTTAATCCGAATAATTATTCTTAATTTACAAAACAGTTTTTTTTTTTAACTTTTCCTGGCTTATAACGTATCAATGCCTTTCCACGTCGTCCACGTCCACGTCGTTTTATGTCATAAAGTTGTAAATTAAAAAATAAAATTGACCTGTCCGAGTGTTTTGCTCAAAAACATTCAAGAAAAGAATTATGAATTTTGTTTCTTACTTTAGCATCACACTGTATGTTATTTTTAGTTTAGGGATTTTTAAAATAAGATATGTTTTTATTTATTTCAAGTTCATTCTAAGCCAACATTGCTTCCACCGCAGTCGCTAACACATCTGTCAACATTATATCCAATATTAAGTTAATTTGAAACAAAATTTCTTTAGTCATTTTTTTGTCGAAAGCGATTTTTATTGGCTGCTTCCAATTTGAAAATAAACCACGGGCATACTTGCATTTGGTTATAAGATCCAATTATTTTATCATTACCTAAATCATGTTCTAATACAGATTTTATATTTACTTTGTAAAATGAAAGAATGACTGTTTTCTCAAAATTTGTTCTGTTTTCTTTTGCCAATTTTAGTAAAGTGAAAATATCTTACACATTGTATATTTCTGATTTTAAACCCTTATAACTTTTGTCGTAATCAAAGTTCGTCGAAAGGAAATATGTTAGTCTAAACATTTCTCTAGAAGATGGTGTAAGTCCTATATTTTTCTACTCTAATAATTTTTTTTAACAATTTCGACAACAGATTCGCTCTTCACTAAAAACATATTCGTGAAATTTGGAAAACCCGAACCATTATTCTTAGAAAAATCGAGGTATTCCAGTACTGGACTTTTCTATTTTGAAATGCCCCTATGGGTTTTTCCTTCCATTTAAATGTCACGTCTTCTCTCAGAAGTATCAGTAACGGTTTAGTTTCTTTTTACTACACCCAACAAGCGTTGCACATTTTTTTATTGTTTGGTTTAGGGAACTCAGAAATTGCTTTTATTCGATTTGGATTTAAGGGGGAAATACCCAAAAGTTTGCAGTAAATTTTAGATTTAGAGCTGACGTGTAGCAAAACTAGGAACGACGTAACTAAAATGCATTTGCAATGCTCTGCAGAGAAAGTGGTATAGTATTTCTGTCCAAGTTTTGCCCACCATAAACATTATTGTTATTGGAGTTAATTAGGGTCCAACCCCAAACATTTACAATCGGTGATTCTTTTCAACAGCAGATGGTCCATTGCCCTAGGCTTAAGATGCTTTTAAGGGTTATATTTCTCCAAAAGATAATACTTTTCATCATATACATTTACCTAAACATTCCAACAGTTTGAAAGAAATAACGAACTTAAGCAGGCACGTGGTTTATTTGTGAATTAAAAAATCTGCCGTCGCATTGATCATTAATGAACTAATCAATAAATCGTTATTCAAATGTTCAATGGCGATCCGAAATCAAAAAAAGGAATGAAATAATGAACTTACCTGTTGCAAAATTCGTCGTACACAGTAATTAATGTTACCTAGAAAACAGATTAAAGTTTAGTACGTACTTTCCAAATATTCTAAGAAGGTACAGAATTACCTACCAGATATTCTTTCATTTCAAAAATTTTGATAATAACTTACAGGTTGTCATTTGAATTTTGCCTTTTGTGCGTTAAAGTTCTGTTAAAATATGTGGCGTCCTTGGCAAGACACTCATGAAAATAATGAACAACAGCTTGAACATGATCACCCCATTCAGGAAGAGATTTTATAATTCACAAATAAACCACGTGCCTGCTTAAGTTCGTTATTTCTTTCAAACTGTTGCAATGTTTAGGTAAATGTATGTGATGAAAAGTATTATCTTTTGGAGAAATATAACCCTTAAAAGCATCTTAAGCCTAGGGCAATGGACCATCTGCTGTTGAAAAGAATCACCGATTGTAAATGTTTGGGGTTGGACCCTAATTAACTCCAATAACAATAATGTTTATGGTGGGCAAAACTTGGACAGAAATACTATACATAGGTCATAAGCAAACAATACAGGGATAAAGTAATAAAAGTAGGTAACCGCTCGGCTCAAGCCGCATACCGTGGAGGAAGGAATTATTCATACTTCCACGCCGCATTCATATCTCTTTTGCAGGGATGAGGTTTTTAGAGTTTCGATTCTTTATTTTCATTTTTATCAAATAAATAAATAATTACTAAATACTCGTAATAAATCCGAAAATGTAAAACGGAGAAAAACTGAATTACCAAATTGTACCCAGATTGTTTAATGTAAAATATAAAGGTAATATTTAGTTTTTTTAACAAACGCACAATTAATTTGTAAAACGTTGTGTATAGTCCCCAGTACAATGTCCTTAATTTTATTTTTATTTTTTTTTTGATATGTACAAATGTAAAATTTTACGAGTGCCTTTCTTGCAACGAGTCCGACAAACTTTTTTATCGGAAAACTTTTGGCGCTACTGCGTTTTCGAATGCCGTCATACACTTTTGCGGACACTTCATACGCAGCATGATTTTTGTCGGACAAGTTGACCACAATTTTTAAATTAATTTTATTGAAAAATTTTCAAAAAATTAAACTTGTATATGCGGAGCGTCAATAGTGATGTCATAACGACAATTCTAGAAATCGAGCATTCGAAAACGCAGTAGCGCGGAAGTTTTCGCATTAGAATAGTTTGTCGGACTCAAGAAAGGCACTTACAAAATTTTATATTTGTACAGGGTGAGTCAAGTTATATCCGCACCCCAAAAACAGCCATTTGTAATTGAGCAAAAATTCACCAAAAATTTGTAGGTGATATTTGCAAATAAAAGAAGATTTTCTCCAAGTTTCAAATTGTTTACATGTACGGTTACTTTTTTCACTTTTACTCATTTAATTATAAATTAATGTTAACGATTTTTTGTGTACAGGTGTATTTTGATACAATGCATCAAAGTGGCTCATTAAATTTTTGAGCAAATGTGTAGTTTGTTTTTAATTAACATTTTGATATTGAAGCACTGACTTTCTGATAATTTATGAGAGAGATGTAAATTTTATTCAAAAAAGGACCCCATTAGAGTGGTGGTTCTTGAAATTTATGGTATTTGTCATAAACCTCGCACGCGTCTATTGTGAAAATTTGAAGGTTAAGACAGCTGGTTACAAGTTTCCAGGACCGGCTTGACAATTTATTTTTGAATGATCTCTATTGCCGATCAACACTTGGAGTGTTTTTTTTTACAGAAAATTTTAGTTAGAATGACGTCAAAACTTTGATTAAAAGTAAATTTTGCATTAGCATTTGTCGTATCTGATATTCGGAATTTCTAGGTAAATCCTGATCAGATTAGGGACTAGTTGCCCTGCGATGAAAATTCGCCCATTTATTTTATGTGTTTATTGTAAATGGAATGTTAATCTTTTTCAAAGAAATGATGAAAACCCATTATGTAGGCGAGAGTCAAGCTTTCTAATCTATCAGGTAAATTATTGTACCCCTATCAGATAAACACAACAATCATTTCATTTCTGATTACAATTTTGAGTTGTGATTACTTATTTCTTCTTGGCACTTGTTTTTAGTATTTTCTAAATTTGGTTACGCGTTTTTGATTTTCTCTTCCTTATTTTTAGTTCGTTAGTTTAGTGTTAGTGTTTATTTTAGTATTTCAGACAATTTTATAGTTTTAAGTGTGTGTTGATCAAGTGTTTTTTAAAGGTCTTTGAAGAGATAAACGAATCAAATCTGGCGGCAAGAATTCATGATAACTTTAAAAGAAGAATTCGGTTATGCCTTTAAGCAGATGGACACCATTTTAAACATTTGCTGTAATTTTTAACATATAATTTCATTATTTTTTTTGTAAATATTTTATTGTACATTCTTACTTTTATCTTAAAACTATTGGACAGAGTTTTAATTTAAACAAAAAATTTTTATTGAAGTTTTGCTTTTATTTGTTAATTTTCTTAAAAATTTTTGTTGAAAATTAAACCTAAAAAAGCAAAAACAGTTCCAAGATTAAGAAGAACAATTTTATTTACTCCGGCCCTGGATACAGCCAACCGACCAAACTGGGTAGGTAATACCCAGGGGTTGGTCATAAATCTACTTCAATAGTGACGGTGATAAGCAAGGGATTTATTACTACTCCAATTTAGCAAGTTATAAATTAGACTAAAATATTTGACAAATAATATAAAAATAGGTTTTATTTAAAATCTAACTTTTTTTTTAATAATAAATTTTGCAGTTTAATTTTGTTACACATTTTTGATCAGTTGATGTAAAAAACAAGACGTAAAATTTTTGCTCGAAATCATTTTTCTTTAGTTTTATGGGTCAAATAAATTGCTAGAAGAAAAAAAAAATTTGGAGGTAGATTAGATACCACTTTATCGTAATATATAAAATTCATAATTTTTTTCCGTGTTTTAAGACGTGTTTTTGGGGTGCGGATATAACTTGACTCACCCTGTATGTATAACAAAAAAAATTAAGGACCTTGTACTAAAGACTAATAGGTCTTTAAAAAAAACATTCCAAAAATTTTCATAATAATTTTTAAAGAATTTTACCCAAAAAAGAAAGTTTTTTTTCATGAAGCGTAAGCCAAAATTAAAAATTTTAATTTGTTTAGACGTTATTTCTCGTCAAATTTTACATTGATTTTTACCTGTAGAAGTATTAGAAAAAAAGTGTCGCTTTTAAAAATAAAAACTAGAAAATAAAAGTAAAAACTGCATAATATACAGGGTGAGTCTGCTAAAAGTGTTTCTTAACTTTTTTCAAAAACTGGTTATCCCATCAACTTCAAAGTTTGGCATTAACTTTGTTTTTTGCACTACATTTGTGAATTTTTTCAGAATTTTTCTAATATTCTTTCTAATTAATATTAACTAATTTGTTCAAAAAAATCTAAATATTTCTAATTTGTAACATTATTCTAAAAAAAAAAGATTTCAAAATATTATTTTGTGCAAAAAATATTTAAAAAAACATGTAGATAACCCCAAAAAATAATAACATTTATTTGATGCCTAAGAAGCGTTTTGGTGCAGCACTGCCAAGCTGAACCTGCCCACTGCCGTAACTCGACAATACCTACCCCTCTAGAGTCCGATCGTCGAACAGGTGTAGTAATAAAACCGCCCACTTTTGCCCGGGACATTTGAATAGTAACTTGCAATTGGCTGTTTTGAAAACTAGTGTTTTGGTATTACCATGATCCCACACACCCTCTTAGAAAAAAATGGCGTATTTAAGTTTGAAATTTTATATTTTTTCGAGTTATCTACATTTTTTAGAATATTTTTTGCACAAAATAATACTTTAATATCTTTTCTTTTAGAATAATGTTAAAAATTGGAAATATCTAGATTTTTTTAAAGAAATTTATTATTATTAATTAGAAGGAATATTAGAAAAATTCTGAAAAAAATCACCTGTGTAGTGCAAAAAACAAAGTTTTTAATGCCAAACTGTAAAGTTGATGTGATAACTAGTTTTTGAGAAAAGTTAAGAAACACTTTTAGCAAGCTCACCCTGTATAGTTTGTAATAATTATAATGTTTTATTAAATTATTTGCAATTGAAATTAAAAATTAACGTAATAACAAAAAAAATATATAATTAAACTGTACGAAATTTTCCAAATTACAAATATCCCGTTTGATGAGATTATACCCTTTTTGGTTTTAGTTACCTGCCGATAAATTCCTTTACAAACTATTTGTAAAAGTTTTCGTAATGTAATTCATAAATACCTATGTCTATAATCATATTACTTTATTATATTACACGACAATGCATTATTTTGTTAATTTTTAACAAAACCTATGTAAAAAATTAGAAAATATAATAACAATTTTTAGGCCATAAAACCGCAGTAGAAGCCAATGAGCCAAATAAATTAATTATTTTATTTACAAGTTTATTTTTTTTGTCAAATTTTACATTGGGTGGTTTGAATAAAAGTGAAGGAAATGCTAATACTACAGAAACGAAGTAAAAACTACAAGTAAATACTACGAAGGCGTAATAGATTCTATTGAGCGGAGTAAATTCTTTGATATTTTCCGAAAGTAACTATAACAGCAGTATATTAAGAGACAATTTGTAGTAATTGCTACAAAAAAAGTATACATATAATTAAATTCGGAAATAACTAAACCGAGTTTTTAAAAAATGATTTTATTTATTCACATAAGCTCTTCAGAGCACACTCTAATGAGAATTAATGAGAACTGATACAATTTTGGGTAAAAGGCTCTTATATAACCTACAGAACAAATAGTTTCTTATATCAATTACAAATAAGTCTTTGAAATGTATGGAACAAGATGCACTTATTTGAATCAGACTAAATAGTAAACATCCTAGGGTGAATGCATTTGATTAATATAAACTAAACATCCTGATGGGGTGATCTATTTGGGTGGTCAAGTTGCGTGGATATAATTATATGCTACGTTGGAAGTATTTACTACCAATTTTAGCGGATGCTTCACTTTGAGAGAAGTTTGTAAAATCTCAGCCTCGTTAGTCGTGCTAGAATGAGAAATCAAAAAAAAAATACCTTCCTAGACGAACTGTCGATATCGCAAATTATTTAGGTAATAAAGAGGTCTGTATACAGGTGGTATACAGACCTCTTGTAAATTTCTAACAAATATTTTTGTAAAATTATACAATAGTATTTAGATAACATATGCACAATGTTAATCACTTTTATCTACATTTTTTATGTGCCAGTTTCCATTTCTATCTGACCAGCAACACCGCAATTGGGGCAGATGTAAATTTCTCCGATTTCTACCTCCAAACATGTAAATTGCTCCGAAAGACTAATTTTACCTTTTTTGATAATGGTAAATTGCTCCGGTGGCCTGTTTAGTACCTGATAGGATTTGTTAAAGTAGTGCTACCTGCAAGGATTAAGGTTGCGGCGCAGGTTCCACGGTAACGAGAGAATTTCAGGTAGTTTTCACTTATTTGTAAGAATAATGATAGATTATCATAACAACAAAATATACATCACCCATGCAAAATAAATCATTTCACGTCGTTACGATCAGTTAATTTTCAAGCGCCGCTCAAAAAATTTTGGTATTTAACCATAACTCTAATAAAAAAATCGATTTTACACCGTAGGTTAAATTATTTTTTGGAAACTTACCAGTCAAACATGACATGCTACTTTGAAGACCAGTTATAACAACGTAATTTACATATTCTTCTTTGGAGTAAATCTAAAGGAAACAGAAAAGCGGAGTAGCTATCTATAGTTTTTTATTACATATACTACAAAAGCACAATATTTTACAATACAATTATTATTATAACATGTTATACGAAAAATTATGATACACTTATTTTACAAAGTCACAACGTTTTATAGATTTACTTTTGTACAATTCAAGAAGAACATCTAAACGATTGCACTTCTGTAAAGTATTAGACGCAGTCTTTTTTTTATGTGAACACTATTTATTTTAATATAAGTATCTACTTGATATTCTAAAAGCGTTTCAATAAATATATACAAAGAAGGCTTACATACATAAAAACTTGAATTAAAGTGGGCATGAAACTATTCACAATAATTGTTCGTGGTGCGAGTAGAACTTACAGATGCACTTGCCCAAATTGATGGGGGAAATGTGGCATTAGGTGAAATATAAGTTTTTATTAAATAATCGACATATTTTATAACCTTATCGTTGTACTCCGGTGGAGCTAATTCAACAAGTTCCGAAATAAAACAGTCATAAACTTCGTCCGGAAGTAAATATTGAAGTCCGAAAGTATACTTCAGCCATTTTCCAGTAGGACTATTTGATTTATAGTCCACTGAGAGACCCAATTCTTGAATTTTTCGCCACCAAGCTTGTGATAAATGAAATCTGCATCCAACAATAATTATTTTCTGCCAAATTCGATTTATAGCGTTGTGAATGGCAAGCTCAAAGTCGACTGTCACACTTTTGGGTTGAAAATTTAGTTTTAATTGTTGGCACTTATTTTTTATTAGCTTAAAACATTTTTCATACGTCTCAGTCCTTTTGTCATTAACAAGACAAAAAAACTAACGGCACATAATGTCCGTTCATAAACCCATGAATAGAAAATAATTGCACAAAAAATTTAGTGCAATACGAAAAAGTACCATCCACGTAGATACAATTTTCAGAATTTGTTAAAAAACGGACATTTTTTTCACACGAAAAAATTATTATATTTTCCTCACTATTATTCACCAGAACAAAGTTTTCCTTTTTAATAGTTTTGAGGCTCAAACTGTTTATTGCAGAATCAACGTCTTCAATTGACTGAGGTAAGGGTGGATACTTCTTTCTTCTGGCGTTGTAAATGTTGCGTCTAATGCAATTTCTATCCGATAAAGTGATGGACTCAAATTTCAATTCCTCTTTTTTTTTCAAGATTCTTTAAGACAGGGCGGAATACCTTGAAGAAATGAAAACATTATGTTAGAGAGTACAGTAATCTCCAATAATTGGCAAAATAGAAAATACATACCTTGGAAGGCCGAGATGAAATTTCTTCGGTTGCTTTCCGTTTTGCTGCCACACCTATAATTTGTCTTTAGACGTTTTCAACATCGGGTTCGTGGTTATGATCTAGTTGTCTCCGACTTATAATTCTATCACTTCCTTCTCCCAAGGTGTAAAACTTTGCATTACACTTTCTGGAGCCACAAGACCACTTGATTTCACCTGATTTCAAACTGTCTTTATTGAAAAACTTAAAATTATCAAAAACAAGCATAATGTTGCCTTTTTCCCTCACTATTTCTTTTAGAGACATGTTTAAATCTAAAATGTTCAACAACAAGTGATCGCAAATTTGGAATTGGAAAATAATAGACAAGTTGCTTATTAGGGTTGAGGGTGGGGTTAGGTTTTTCTAACTATCATCGTATTATATGCCGGTTGACGGCAACCGGCAACCGTCAAGCGGCACATAATCCGATGACGACCCTTTTTTAATCCGACGGAGAAATTTACCATATCTTATTAGGGGCGAGTTTGACCATCGGAGAAATTTACTACTTTTTGTTGGTAGGTAAGTTAACCATCGGAGAAATTTACAAACTCCGCCGCAATTGTGTCTAAAAATTAATTGGTTTAAATTATATCTGCATTTAAAAAATTAAACGGTTAATTATTAGTTTTTATCTTAGATCTGTTGACTGACATCTTTTTAAAATTTAGATCAATCTTAATTAGAGAGATAATTTAGTAAATTGCGGTGTTGCTAGTCAGATAGAAATGAAATTTGGTATATAGTTAATTCTCTACAGTATATTTGGTAGTTTCTAATCAGTAAATAAAAAGCCTATTTTTTATACCAACCAAATGTGTGTAAAAAATATCCAACAATTTTAAAAAAATGTTTCTAGAGAGAAAAACGTCAAAATGTACAAAAATGGCAAAAATTCGTAGATGTTGTACTTTCGTATAAAGTGGTTGAAGATGTGAAAGAGAGAAATATGCGCGATTACATTTTAAAGTATTTACTACTCTCTGAAAGTATATACTTCTTTATAGTAGTATACAATATACAATACTAGTCTTTCTTGTAACCTTTTCTTCTTTTTCAGTAGTGAACCTAAATACGAGCATTTGGTTTGCATGGTGTCGCTGCTTTCTTATACAACTGTTTGTTGCCGCAGAAAAGTATTAAAATTTGCGATATTTCCGATGGCACTTTAACTTGAAATTAATTAATAAAAAAAAAATTTAAAATCATTTTACCAAATTTATTCAATAAATTTTGATTAGGTATTAATGATAATTAATTAATTATAGTATTAATTTTTTATAGCAATTTGATAACTAAAAAAAATAAACCGACTTTTTATTTTAATTATTTTACAGAGAACAATACCGTAAATAATAATCAACAATTATTATTAATAAATGGTTTAAAATAAACTTAAGAGACAAGGCGAAAAGTTCTTGACATACATATTGTTTTAATTAAAAGTTAAAGGATTTGTTTATAATTTAATTTTTAAATATAGTCGGTTAATACTTGTTGGCATTTTATTGTTATGTTGGCACTAAAATCTTTTACCAACACAACGAAGGAACCAAATAGAATAAGATTTTTTTATGTAAATAATCCTGACAAAAGTTAATAAAATATTATATTTGTGTGACTGTTCACTTACTTTAGTAACAAAGAATTTTAAAGAAAATATTTAAATAAAAAATTATTTATATAAAACAAGAAAAAAATATAAAATATAAATTTAAACCCCAGTTATATTCTTAATAACATATCGCTCAGACATAATTTTTTTAAGAATATATTTAGAAAAGTTAAAAATCTGTTAAATTTTAACTGTAACTTTAATAATAAATTGTTTAATTGTTTAGTACACCAACTTTTTCACATTTTTTTTTAAGTACATATTATAATACGTTAAAAAGTTTAGACTCTAAAAAAATGTCATTTTTTAACAAACCTGTTCAAAAATGATTGTTTTTCCTAAATAAAATCCTTTGTTTTGTTTCTTATATTTATTTTAAATTATTCATTAATAATAACTGTTAATAAATAATAAACATAAATCTAACATAAATAAAAAAGCGCATTAAATATTTTTAGTGTTTCTACTTTGTTGTAACAAAAGTCAGTTTGAAAATAAATTTCAGTCTTAGTTATGACTTATAAGATACAATAATTAATATGCAAGAATGTTAAGCTAAACTTGCAAAATTTATTCTTTTGACCTGTCTATCTACCTGAGTTTTCAATTCTTTTAGAGGTAATTTAAATAAATAGACAGGTATACTGTTCCAAACGAATAGTGGCACAGCTAACTTTAAAGGCAAGTCATCTGTTTATTGCTAGTGCAATAAAGATTGTATTGTAACCAAATGCAAGTAATTTATGGTCGTTAGACCCTTCTAGGCTATCTGAGAAAACCGCCCGAAGCAGATCAAATCCAGGTAAAAATGGTGACGAATCTGCATACCCCGGGCGGCTTGCTCAGATGACATCAAAGGTTTTAACGACTATAAATTACTTGCGTTTGATTACAATACAATCTTTATTGCACTAGTAATACACAGATGACTTGCCTTTAAAGTTAGCTCTGCCACTATTCGTTTGGAACAGTATAAATAGGATTTATTTTTGCTCTCTATAATTCTATGATAAATGCATTAACTTTCATTTCTTACTTATTGACTCTCGCAAACAGAAACATGGTAACTCAAAATTATGATTTGAAAACGTTGTTAATGTATTTAAATTTTCTATTTATTGTTAGATGAAATACAATAGCACTACTTTATTCTAAAATTAGTAATAATCTAAATAATTATCTATAATTTAAATAATAATTTAATTAAATAATGTTTTTAGAACAATTTATGAACGTTTTTACAATTTCTTTGTTATCTTTTATTTACTATTTATGGATGCCAAATGTTTATTTACTTTGGACAGTTGTCGGACAAAGAAAAGCATTTTGTAAACCAACATTTATTACAAAATAAAATTACAAATATTTACAAAAAGTAACTTATTATTTTTATTTATTTTATTTCCATCGAAAGCGCTGTTTCGCCAGTCGCAGCCAAGCGCACGGTTGTTTTTCAATATCTTTATTCCCCAAATCGCTAAAAAAAATTCCGCTGCCGAAAGATTCCAAAATAAGTTAAAATAATATTTGTTAAATGTGTTTCAAGCTAAAGAGAATCCTTAGGGGTGCTAATAAAAATAAAATTTTTTTGGAAAACGAACTCATTGACTTCATCCATGTCACTTATTACTGGTCCCTAATCAAAAAATTTGTCTATTTTGTTATTTTTTTTATCATTTCTACTTGGGTAATTTCTAGATTAATTTGTTTTTTTTAAATTTGTTTTAAGTATTCTGCAAATTAATAAATTATTTATTAAAACGTATTGCTTAATAAATTAATTAAGTTTTTCTTACCGCAAATTTTTTCTTTCTCAAATGAACAATTACATGAAGCTGTAGAAATTCTTACCTTCTGAAAAGTTTTTTCTTCAAAGTTTAAAAAATTTTCAATTACCGCAAAATCTTCTTCTGTCTTTCCTTTATTTTCAAAAATTGATTCTACTTCTAAGTCTAATGTATTTTCGGTTTTCTTATCTATCTTGTCTATTCTGCTTAACACTTCGATTAGCGCTGTTTGCAACACAAATCAACACGTTTGCAAATCGAAAAAAATTAACATGAACAAACTAGTTGCTTGTAGAAATTCCAAGAAAAAGCTACTAATCGAAAGCTTTTAGACGTAGTCAACCGTAAAAAAATAATAAAAAAAGTAGTATTTTGTACAGGCGGGAAATAAATAAATTCACAGGGCTTACAAAAGGTCTATGATCGGTTTACAGTTATATGTTAAAGAAGATAATATAAAGTATATCTCTGGTGCTTAAGTTTTGCACATTTACGTTTTGAGTGTTAATATAGATTGATTTCAGTGAGAAACGTAATAAAGAAATTAATATGCAGGAATGTTAAGCTAAACTTGCAGAATAATTTATTTATTCGACCCGTCATCTACATAATAGATGACATCAAAAACATAATAAACTTTAAATTTTATGAATATATGTATTTTTATAAATATTTTTTAAATAAAAAAATCCCAAATTTTAACATTTTATATCTTGTAAACTATCAACATTCGTATAAGACAAGTTTGGTTTTTTAGCATTTTTTTGACGAGTTCTATAAAAGGTAAAATTAGATCATCAAGTTTAAATTTACCTGGAAACAACAAACTAAAAAATAAATTAAAAGTACGCAACAAAACATTTCAAACATATCTAACTCTTCTTTCTGCCAACGATAATACACTCTGGAAAACCACAAAAAGTTTTAAAAGACCTACAAAACATATACCACCCCTTGAAATTTTTTCTGCCACTTGGTTAAGATCAGACAAAGAAAAAGCTGAAGCTTTTTTACAACATCTGGAAACGACTTTCACTCCGCACACCAATGACCCTGACGATGATGTAAAAGATTACCTAAATAGTCCTCACCAAATGTCATTACCTATAAAAAATTTCACTGTTCATGAGATCCAAGAAGAAATTAAACACTTGAACAACAAGAAGTCATCTGGGTACGACCTAATAGTTGCAAATCACCTAAAACATCTAATTAACAAAAGAATCAAATTTCTGAGAGACCTTTTTAATAGCATTCTACGTCTCATATATTGGCCTCTCCAACTAAAATTTGCAGAAATTATCTTAATTCCTAAACCTGGTAAACCTTTAAATCAAATCAAATCCTATCGTCCAATAAGTCTTCTCCCTATACTTTCTAAGTTACTAGAAAAACTCCTACTAAAGAGAATCAATGAAAACAACATCCAAGAAGATTGGCTCCCAAATCACTAATTTGGGTTTTGTTATCATCACTCGACCATACAGCAGTGCCACAGAATCGTCAATATAATTCAAACAGCCTTGGAAAAAAAATTATATGGCTCTGCAGTATTCCTTGGAGTCAGTCAGGCTTTTGATAAAGTGTGGCATCGTGGGCTATTATCAAAAGTTAAGAAACAATTTCCACATCATTACTATTTGATAATAAAATCCTACTTAAAAAATCGATGGTTCCAAACAAAAGTAGGAGATGAAACGTCTCAAATCAGGATAATCTAGGCTGAGGTTCCTCAAGGTAGCGTGTTGGGGACCACTGTTGTACCTACTATACACTCACGATATACCAATTATGGATCAAAGTCACATAGGAACTTTTGCTGACGATACCGCAATATTAACAACAAATAAAGATCCAATAGTCGCAGCTACAACTCTGCAAGAACACATCAACTTAATTGAACGATGGCTGAAGAAGTGGAGAATAAAAGTAAATGAAGATAAATCCCAACATGTAACATTTACAACTAAACATTTATCCTGTCCACCAGTAAAGATTAATAATAAGCAAATCCCTCAAAATCAAGAAGTAAAATACCTTGGTATGCATATAGACAGAAGATTAACGTGGAAATCTCATGTCAGTAAAAAACGCAAAGAAATGGACTTTAAAATTAAGAAAATATACTGGCTCTTAGGAAGAAAATCATCACTCTCTCTAGAAAACAAAGTTCTCTTATATAAAACAATCGTACGCCCTACTTGGCTCTACGGCTATGAGCTCTGGGGCTGTGCAAGTCCCACAACAATAAATATCTATAATCCAACGTTTTCAATCCAAAACACTTCGCATGATAGCCAGTGCCCCGTGGTACGTGTCCATTCAGGCAATACACACAGACCTAGATATTCCATATGTGAGTGAAATAATCAAAGAAAAATCGAAGAAGTACTACACTAATATGGAATATCATCCCAATGAACTGATGAATCCTATAAAAGAAGATCCTCCTGTTAGAAGGCTTAAGAAAAGGTGGCCTAAAGACTTGCCCTTAGAATAAAGAGGTGGTTTCGCTGGGAGCCTTCCTCTCAGGTCCCAAGTTATGTTTTTTTGTTGTAGTAGGCATAAAATTAGCTCATAAAATAAACTGCATTATTCTGATTGCTAAATAAAGCGTTATAATAAAAAAAAATTACCTGGTATATTTTAAGATTTAAAATCGTGCGCAACGTGTTGTATTGTCGCGAGCATAAGTTGCAATACAACTAACAACAATAAAAAGGGTTCTTGAAAATTTCAGCCAGTAGTATTTAAGATCTAAAACATATTGGTTGAAATTTTAAAAAAACTCTCTGTTTTTGCAGTAGGTTCTAAAATACTTTTTGCTGAAATTTTATAAGATCTTTTTTTAATTTTGCAAGATGTACTTCTTCTTATGCACGCGACTGTACACTTTTGATCACTGGAAATGAGACAGATGAGCGGACTACGCTTATGTCATTATCATTAATATCACAATAGAATGTTGATTATTTAGTGTATTAAATAAAAAAAAATATGCCCCATTTTGTTAAATTTTTAAAATTATAAAATAATAAAGAACTTAGTTTTTCCGAGATAACGACAAGTGTGTTCGAATAAATTGTCTCATTTCCAGTGGTCTACAGAGTACAAACCTCTAAAAAATATTTATATCTAGAAACCATCTATAAATGTATAGGTACATTTATGAATCGCACGTTTTTGACAAATTAATTAACTAAAGTTAACGTAAACACCTGCAATAAAAAAAGCTGTTCTTATAAATTGAGTGAAAATTCGAAGCAAGGCATGTCTAAAAAAATAGATGCTATTGTAGCGCATTTATATTTAGAAATCTAGTTTGTTGTCTCTAAATTTGCAAATTGGCATAGAAACGTAGTAAATAAAAAATTAGAGAAAAGTTTTTTAAGAGTTCGGCAGAAGAAAAGAACTTTAATAAATGTTTTTTTTTCTAAAACGTAAGAACTGGTGTAATGATTAAACCAGAAGCCACAAAAGAAAATTTGGTTATAGTTTACTTTAGCTGACCACACTAGAAATGCATGAAAAAAATCGGGGTTTTCGCAAAACTTACGTAAAATGATCCCTAGAACACGAATCCGGTGGCGGAGGTTTCATTTTTTAAATATTTTTTAGAAAAAGTCCTTTTTTTGGTGAAAAAATTTTTCGGTTTTTACAACGAAAAAAAATAGCAAATTGAATGTAATGTACATATCTCGTTATTTTTTTACGTTTTCAACCTCTTTCACAATTTTTTAAATAACTTAATCAATCTTAACTACTTTTTTGCATTTATTTTAAAACACAAAGTAAATGTCAACTGTCAATTATAATTTACAAACACACAATCGACAAAATATTCAAGACAAATATATTTTGACAGTTCCTATAAACTTCAAAACTACAGCGGCCCAGCTACCATAGATGCTTTAGAACACCGTTACGCACAACTTTTGTCAAATACCTTATAAATAAATAAAAGCGAATGTTATATCTAAAATTGAATATAAACTGAATAAAACAAAAATTAATAAAAAGCCGGTCAGCAGTATTAGCCCGAGGATTGACTGGCAGGTAATCGAGGATGTTTCTGCCAGGTATAGAGGGCGAAGCCCTCTACTACCGAAAAAAGGACCTTATAAAAAAAGGCGGTCAATAGCGTCAGCCCGAAGATTGGCTTACTTCGAGGATGTTTTTGATAGGTTTAGAGGGCGAAGCCCTCTACTACCGAAAAAAGGACCTTATAAAAAAAGGCGGTCAATAGCGTTAGCCCGAGGATTGGCTTACTTCGAGGATGTTTTTGATAGGTTTAGAGGGCGAAGCCCTCTACTACCGAAAAAAGGAACTTATAAAAAAGGCGGTCAATAGCGTCAGCCCGAGGATTGGCTTACTTCGAGGATGTTTTTGATGGGTCTAGAGGGCGAAGCCCTCTACCACGCGAAAAAGGTGCATATAAAAAAGGCGGTTAATACCGTCAGCCCGAGGATCTTCTTACTTTGAGGATGTTTTTGATAGGTCTTGAGGGCAAAGCCCTCTACTACGTAAAAAAGCACCAATAAAAAAGTCGGTCAATAGCGTCAGCCCGAGGATTGGCTTACTTAGAGGATGTTTATAATAGGTCTAGAAGCTACCGCGTGAAAAAATACTTATAAAAAAAAACATAAAAAAAAACTTATAAAAAAAAGCGGTCAGCAGCGTTGGCCCGAGGATTGACTTAAAATCGAGGATGTTTTTGGCAGGTATAGAGAGCGAAGGTATTTCATTACGCGGTATTTTTATCAACGTTATTTCATTCCGACCCATCTAGCTGGGCGGCTGTAGTTTTGAAGTTTACAGGAACTGTCAAAAGTTTTTCACTAAAATTTTAAAAAAATCCTTTTTTCACTAAAAAAAGGATTTTTTTAAAAAATATTATAAAAACTAAACCTCCGCCACCGGATTTGTGTTCTAAGGATTATTCTACGTAAGTTTAGTGAAAACACCAATTTTTTTCATGCATTTTTAGTGTGGTCAGCTAAAGTAAACTGTTACCGAAAATTTGTTTGACTCTTCGCTGGAGAAATGAGGTTACCTCTTGCAAATTAGATTTGTCAAGTTCTTCTAAATATATTGTTATCTTTTTTTTTGGCAGAGTAATTGAAATTAAAAAATAACGAAATTAAAAAATGTAAGAAACAAGTGAAAAATAGAATTGAAGAATGTAAGAGCAAAATATGAAAAAAAATTGAAGACTTAAGACCAGAATTAAATCAGAATTTTTTGAATTCGCCAAAAAGATGACGCTATTTTGAAAAAATGGCTACAAAAAGCTAGAATTACAATTCTAGAAAATGTCATAGAAAAACTCGAAAAAAGAAAAGAAAATTTGTTAGAGATGATGTAGTGACGACAGCAAATAAAGATATTAGTACAAATGAGGGTAACTTGTACTTGCTGATTTACATAGAGACAAAAACAGAAATTGTTAGAATAGAAGTATTTGCATAGCAGAGGAATAAATACAATTCCAAAATCTGACATTTAACAAACATTTGAAACTTTAACCATGAGAAAAAAAAATGAGCAAATTGACGAGAACTTATGAAGCTGCGCTTTGGAAAATAGAAGAAAGGCAGATTTATAAAAATATCGATTTACAAAAGGTCAGACTAAGAAGTTATTTACTTTGCAAATTCTTTAGATGTTTACTAGACGCGAAAAGAAGAAGGAACACGATTGGGTCTGGTTCTAATCTGCTAAGAGAAGAATTAGTGTTTGAAGTTACGAGACTGGAAAATAGTATCTTACTAAATAGTAGAGTGATGTAGTGTTAGGACAGCAACCTGCAAAGTAGTTCATAGTGATCATTTAACTCTCTATCATGGTAGAGATTCTACAGTCTTCGTCGGGATGCCAAATCTTTAAAGAAGAGGTAGTGTTTTTAATTTATATTTAAGAGATAAATTAGTTGTTTCTAAATTAACAGAATATCAAGGAAACGTAGTAAGTAAACCATTTAAAAGAAGTTATTAAAGGAATTACCTAGAAATAATTTCGGACTAAATTCTTTTTAAATGATAACAGATAATATCACAAACATCAAATTTAGAATTCTAATCTTAGCAATACGTTGTAATTTAAATTTATCAAGTCTCAAGGAACTGTTTTTTTTTTTTTGTTTCTGCAAATACCTACTTTAATCCTAGCCATTTCTGTTTTCTGTCATTGTGTAAAGTTGCCACGTTTTAATTATCTTCGTCGGGACAAATCAGTGTACTTAATATTGTCGTGATAACAAAATTTCCTCTTCATTACATGTTTTCCTTCTAGCGTTTGCTAAAATAATTTTTTCAGCTTTTTTCGGTCTTCTTCTTAAAACAACATCTTTATTTTTGACTATTTCGATTGATTTTGGCTTTTTTCGGGTTTAACATTCTTTAGTTTTATTTCTTTGATCGCTCTTTTATATTTTTTCTTTTTGTTTCTTATTTTAATCTTTATGTTGTTCACTTTCGGCTATTTGACTAATTATCACCAAAAATTCTTTTCTTTTTTTTTAACTTTATATATATCTCAGTTTGTTGTTTTACAAGTTTACTCAGTTTTTTTCTATGCTCTTCTTTGAGAGAAGAACAATTTTTTTAAAATGACTTAAACATATTTTGTAATAAAGCTTTCAATTACCGCTTTCTCTTTGATACGTAGTTATATTACGCTTTTTTGGCATTACACTGCTCTAAAAAAAATTTCTATGATTTTGAGACAAGGACAAGTCGGTTCTAATTTTTATGAGCTAACATCAATTTCCTGCGGAGCTTTAAACGAATTTTCTTCTGTGACTTCTGATCCTATTCCTGACACTAGTTGTTAGGCTTAAAGCTTCAAAAAACACACTCTTGAGCGGCCCAAACAACTTATTTATACAAAATAACATTTTAGAGTTTTTTTTCGTCAGTTAAATCTTTAATAACTTTATAAAAAAAAATATTTTACTACGTTTCTATAGGTACTAACTAGACTGATAAATGTAAATGTAATTTTTGGTCTCAAGTTTCGGATAGTCTGTGCGACTTATTGCTTTGTGTTGTTTGATTAAATTAAATTATATTAAATTTAGAATCTTTTAGTCTTTCAACTAATTAGCTAATAGAATGTTTTTGGAGTTATTTTTTGTAATTTTTGTGGTATTCTGTCTGTTCTTTTTTTTTTCATTTAGTAATCTCCGACTTTAGAATGTAATATGTTTCGATATTAAATATCTGAATGTAGAGTTGAGTTATTTGGTTTATATATATATATCTACCTACGTTTTTCAGATAGCCCTTTCATATAAGGTAGTTTGGGATAAGATTTCTTTTTTTCGTAAATACTCTTTTTGTGTTATTGGGGATGAAAGCTGATTTTTATTAAAAAACAAATTTTACATGACCAGTTTCGTGGATTTTATGGTTCACTTCTTTAGACAATTACGCTACAGATGACAAAAAAAATATTTCTTTAAAAGTCATAAAATAGTAGCGTTTTATTCTAACAACAAAATTAGTAGTCTTTACACCACCAAACAAAAGTTGGAGGAAAAAACTAATGTAGTATATGGAGTCCCATGTCAGAACTGCGATTTAATCTATAGTGGACAAACGTCCCAAAATTTGAAAAAACGAATTTTACAACATAAATATAGTTTTAGTTGTGGAAAATAATAGGAATAAAAAGGGAATTCAGCGAATTAATACATATAACAAACAACAAAACAATGAATTTTAAAAGCGACGTTAATAATTTTCACAAAGTTTATACTAACATTAAGAACAAAATTAAATGTAAAAAGGTTTGTAATACAAGTTTGTAATTGAGTATGTAACCGGTTGTATAGATAAAGATAACATTAAAACGGCTTGCATATACTAGAGTCAAAATAAAAACGCGCTAGATATTACTGTTTCACTTACTCTTAAAGAAGTGGATAGAAAGCTCATAATTTGAGTAGGGATAACTGTTTCTCGCTTTGTTAGACGTTTGCTAAAAAATAGTCAAACAAGAAAAAGTCTGCTACTTCCTTAGCCATGTGCTTCTTGAACATCGTAACGCCCTACCCAGAAATTCCCAAAATGTTTTCCGCAAAATGCTTGTTAGCATAGATCTAATAATAAGAATGGATCCAGCCTCGTGTATACGTTGCCGAAGCGAGCTGCGGTAACAACATAGTATAAGAGAGAAAGAGATAGTATATAATACACAGATTAAATGTGTGTGAGAGAGCAAATCACTTGTTGGTAGTCAAGAATGTTGAATTTTTAAAAATACAGAAATAATAAGGCAAGAAAATAAATTTTTATTTTAATTCAGTAAACATATGAGCGCTAGACTTTTATTGTGCATGCATACAACACTCATACTTTACAAATTAATATTTAATTTAATTAAAATCATAATATTTAAAATTGTTTAAAACGCTTTTTATAAACAATAAACAAGCGATTTTAACACTTGTTTAAATGCAAATACCACTTTTAAAAACGGTAAATACATCACTTTTAATGTTTTGCCTACCAATATGTTTTCACCATACTTCTTTGCCTACCCTCCTTCTAGTCTTATTATTAATTCAATGCTTGATAGGTACTTACTTAAAGAGAATTAGGCTTATTGTAATATTGCAAACTGTTTGAGATTTTATGGTGTTACTTATATAGAGCTGGTGGAAAGCACGTGTGTTCTATAAAAACGATTGGGTCTAGCCTTATCACATCTTTACGTGCAACAGAAGAGGATAAAAGATTTTGCCCTGCCTACTCTATGAATGCTGTGAGTAGAAGTAAGAGAACTAGTCTATAGCGGGTCTTTTACAACACTTTCACAATCTTATTTTGCTTTGACTAAACACAAATTTAGCTATTGGTACATACCACTACCATGACGAATTGTTTTATAATGTGACGATACATTTGTTAATGATAGATTACGATTTAATTGTTATTGGTAGGTGTTAGATCTTTATGTCACTGTGCCTATAATTGTTTTTTATAGGGTAATTTTCTGAAAAAGTAGACAACAAAATCCACGAAACTGATCATGTACAATTTGTTTTTAATAAAAATCAGCCCTTATGTCCACTAAAACCCCCAAAAAAAAATATAAAACAGGGCAATAAAAATTTACCTAAGTGTTTTGTTTTTTATACATTTTATCCACTTATTTAGGTAAAGTTCAAAATGTTTTTCTTTGTGTGCATAACATAAATAATGCCTCGTCATATAACATTTTCTATAAATAAATAATACAAAATTATTATTTACGTTATTGCTTCATTCGCTAGTTATAGTTCCCCTAGCATAGTAACCTCTTTGTTCTGTATACTGTCTAGTCAGCATATTAGAAACATATAAATACCACCTTTTGCTAGGAGTAGGGCAGATATAATGTATGCAGCTTAGCCTTGTGCTGTGTGCAGGTCTCATTATTTTTAACCAATTAATTAAGTTAAGTGTAGTAAACGAAGTTAACGAAATCAAGTGTATTTTTAAATAATAAATAAATCAAAGTGTATTAATAATTAATGAAATCAAAGTGTAATTTCAAGTAGTGTAAAATAATCTAAATAAAAGTTTTTAAAAATTCTGTTGTTAAATCGACGAATTTAACTGGCGCAGTCGGTAGGATAGTGTTGGACGGTATTTTTCCAAACATCGAAAGATCCGGTTTGTTTCAACAATTCACCAACCAAGTTCCTGCTCTAACGGAAATCCAGGGCGAGTCTAGCATCGACGCAACCTATTGGTACCTTAGTTTTTAAGAAAAAGAAGGAAGAAACGAAGAATGAAACTTGCAATCCTTAATTTTATGTAAGTCCTTTCTAATAATTTTATTCGCTATTACCACAATTGATGATTGATAACGAATTAGAAGAAATAATAAATAGTTTACGAAATATAAATATCGAAGATAACGCGAATTTAGAAGTAGAAAATAATTTAGTAAAAAATAACTCAGTAGAAACTAATAAAATGGCTCAAACTAACATTCAGTTACTTAGATATCAAGCTGATAATATTCCACAATATGATGGCAATCCCAGACAATTACAAAGATTTATTAATAGCAGTAAAAATCTTTATTTAACATTTAGAGATGCCGCTGATGCAAATGCACCTATTAACATTTGCTTTCTTGACACAATTCTATCAGAATTAACTGGTCGTGCCGCAGATTTAATTGCTTCACGTTCCGAATTAAAAACATTTGACGCTATACGTGATGCCTTAGTTTTAACATTTTCTGATCAAAGAAGCATCGACTGTCTAATTCAAGACCTTATATCAATTCGACGACAAAAAAATGAAACCCCAATTCAATTCGGAATTCGCATACAGGATACGCGTAGTTTACTTTTTTCAAAATTATCTGCTGCCCAAATAAATGAAGATGAACGACGAATAAAAATTAATCATTATAACGATTTTGCTTTAAAAACATTTATTAACGGTCTTCCATATCAAATGCAACTTGCTGTACGATTACAACACCCCGATTCTTTAGAAAATGCTTTAGCTCTTGTTACAGAAGAAGAAAATTTTCAATATTTTTGTTACGGTCAAAATCAAAATTTAAAACAACCGAATTCAAATAAACCTCAACCACATCAAAATCAAAATTATCAAAAACAAAATCATCAACCCCAAAATTATTTCCAAAAAACGCAAAATTCAAATTTCCAGTCACAAAGTTATTTTCAAAAATCGCAACCCTCGAATTTTCAACCAATGACAAATTTTCCGCGACCATTTTATAATAATCAGCAATTTCAGACATTCTTTCAAAAACCGATGCAACAGCAAACAGTTTTTCGACCCCAAACATTTTTTAGACCACAACAACCGTTTGTTCAACAAAGATTCCAAAATTTTCAAAATCCTCAAAAACCTCCAACTAATGTTTTTAAACCTAGAAATAATTTTTCAAAAATTTCTCGTACAAAACCAGAACCAATGGACACATCCTCCAGTAATTCACCTATTAGACCACAACAAACAAATTATCAATTCGAAGAACTTTTCAATCAAAAAATTTTTGACCCAAGTTTAAATAATCCAAATTATGATGACTTTAATGAACAACCATATAATTGTTCTAATTATCAACCGGATGCCACCTGTGCAGATGATGACTTCACATTTGATAACGATAGACAAGGTCAAGTCTATGATAATTCGCACTTTTCCTATAACAATGAACCTTTTGCTTATAACAATGAAACTGCTTACAACAATGAATCTATTGACAATGAATGCAATGCAGCTTTTGATCAACAAAATTTTCACGAGGTTATTTCCACAGACAAACCAAGATAGTGATAAATAATTTCAGCTTAGATTTACCATATATTCACATTCCCGAAATAAATGCATATTTTTTAATAGACACTGGAAGTTCACGAAGTCTTTTAAAACCCGAAATTGCTTACAAATATTTTCCAAATTATATTCAAAATCAAGATTTTCTTATAACTACTGCTCATGGATCAACTTCACACAATCAAGCTGTTGATATACCTGCTTTTAAAATTTTTAACGTCAATTAAATTCATACTTTTTATTTATTCGACTTTTCTGAAGAATTTGACGGTTTAATTGGCGCTGATATAATCAAACAAATTGATGCAGATCTAAATTTAAACAGAGGAATATTAAGAACTCCCAATTGCCAAATTTTAATAAAATATCAAGATACTTCTACCCCAAAAATTACACTAATTAATGAGCTTCCTAAATTTTGTCCACATTCAATTATTATACCCCTTCGTTGTCAAATAGTTGCCCAAATTCCTGTTAATTATAAAGAAGGAATTGCAGTAATAAATTATGAACGATTCGGACATGGAACAGAAACACCCCAAGCTTTAGTAAAAACTAAAAATTTTATGGCTACAACCACCTTTATAAATTCAAATATAAATTCCGTCAAAATTACTTTTAATTCACCACTGAATGTCGAACCGTTTAACAAACTTGAACATCATTTTACAGAACCTGTAAAAACAAATAAAACATCTTATCCCGAATATGATAATTATTTAAAAGAAAATTTGAAACAGTTAAGTCCTAAACATTCCAATCGCGATCAGAAATTAAAAATTCAAAAATCACGTTACGACTTTCGAGATAAATTTTATTGTGATAATTTTATTAATAAAATTCAACATCATATCATTGGATCAAATAAAATACCTTCTTATACGAAATCATATCCTCGAAATCACAAATCGAAAGTCCAACCTCGAATTCATTTAAATACCTTGGAAAATGAAAATGTAACTAAAAACCTCAAAAATGTAAATCAAAAAATGAATACCGAAAATGACCGAAAATACTCAAAATATGAATCAAAATATCCAAAACTCTTCAGATATAAACCATCAAAATTTCAGTCAAAATAATTAAAACCCTTTAAATATAAACCATCAAAATTTCGATCAGAATATTCAAAACCCTTTAAATATAAACCTCCAAAATTTCAATTAGAATATTTATAATCTTTTAAATATAAAAACTTTTTTTCAAAATTTTGATCAAACATCTTTGATTAATTCTTTTCTAAAATACCTAAATCACCAAAAAATAAAATTTTACAAAATATCAAAATTCTAGCTGAAAATATTAACTTTGCCCCTGAACTCGATTTAAATGATGATTCGTTCAGTTTTACAATCGTTCACACCGGAAACAATGAGAACGTATTAAATGACGGCATAAGCATTCTTGACGACATACCAATAAATAACAAACATTTAATTTTGGACTTTTTTAAAAAAAAATTATACCGTAAATCATTTAACATTTCATATTTATTTTTATGACGAAAAAATGTATAATGACTTCAATAATGCTTATTTAGAACATTTTTATGCTAATAGTCCTAAACTTAATTTAAATACACCAAATTGGTTAATTTCGTTCGCGACGAAGACGAACGTAAAATACTGATAAAATACCAACACGAAGGAAAATGCAATCATAGAGAAATCACTGAAACCTTAGAACACCTTAAACGAAATTATTGCTGGAAAAATATGAAACTGATATAACTTGTTATATCAATGAGTGTGTAACCTGTCAAACATCTAAATATTCCCGATAAAAACCATATGTCCCCTTGTTCAAATTTAGCCATTAAATAAACCTTTTCAAATTTTATATGCTCACATTTTTAAAAAATTGATAATCAAAATTTTTTTAAGAACAACTGACGTTTTTTCAAAATTAATTTAGATTTTAAGAAATACCGAAACAAATTACAATGGACAATGGAATTGAATTCAAAAATGATACAATTTGTGAAATTTTAAAATAGCATAATATTGATATTCATTTTACTACCCCTTTACACTACGAGTCGATTTCAATAATCGAACGATTTCATTCCACCATTATTGAAGATCTTAGAACACTCAAATTCATATTGACCATAACCCTATTAGACTTATGAAATACGCGATAATTGCATACAACAGCTCGATACATTCAGCAACAAATTTCACCCCAAATGAAGTAACTTTTACTGCTCTTACTAACTCTCATACTAACGCTAGAGATCCCTCTGATCTAATTGAAACTGCATTTTATACGGAATACGCTGCTAATCATAAGGAGAAACTTAAGAACACCTTTATAATAAAATTTCTCAAAAATTGCAATCAAAAAAGGAGATTGTTTTGGATAATCGAAATTATTTTAGACCCGATCAACACTAATTTAAACTAGGTCAAACAGTTTATAAAATAAATGAAAAACGTAACAAAAAAAAATTTTTAGGTCTTTATTTCTTAATTGAGTTATTCAAAAATAATAAAGTCAAAATTTTAAAATAAAGATATAAAGAAAACTAAAATTATTTATTCAAAGGAACTAGGAATTCCTCATGTTTTAAAATAACGTTTTTATCTTTTCGGATGTATTCCCACTCAAAATTCGCAACCTAAATGATAATCCAGGAATGTTGCCTATTCGCACCGGAAAAGCCCAAAATACAATTGACTTTTGGTCCTTTATTCAAATTTACGATGTTACCCCTATCGTTGATGAGTTCAATATTCTACGTACCCGTTTTTGGAATTGAAACCGCTATAGAGAATTCTTTCATGTTAAACAGACGCGAACTTTATAATTCTTGCAATATTATTCGGACATTGGAAACCAAAAATTAAAATACAAAATTAAGCAAATTAACCCCAAAATTCTTATTCTTAACGTACGAGTCAAACTTGGATTGATTTATGGATTAGGTTTAGTAATAAAACCTTTAATAGAAAATTTAGATCAGGATGATGCTGAATATTATGATAAAGCAATCATATCACTTTCAAATAATCAAAATAAAAATTAAGACATTAATTGGTGATCAAATCACAATTCTTCAAAATTTAATAAAAAAATTTTTTTTGAAAATATTTCTAAATCAATTGCCCACAATCAGCTAATTTTGAAATCAAGAATAATATATGTAGAAAACTCACAAAAAAAAATTTAGAATTAAATTTTATTAGTCTTGAAGATTTGTCCAGAATGTAAATGTTATTTTTTCCAAATTATAATTTTATTTCAAACATTTTAAAAAAAAAATTACATAACTATGGGAAAATTGCCTTTTGAAGAAAAATTTAGATAATTCATTAATCATTAAGAATTTAATTAAAATTAAAAGTTATAAAAAATCTGATAATTTCCGTTTTGGAAATCTCAATTGTGGAGACTGTCGAATATGATTATTATCACCTTTATCCCCTACCTGTTCCTTATCTTAAATGGCTTCCAAACTATAATCCCAAAATTTCAAATTTTGTGTCCAAACAACCTAAATCATATCTATCTTGACATACCCTGTAAAGAAGCCATCTCCGAAAAATTTCATCTGCGAAGGAACTAGTGTTGAAATACCAAAGGACAATGCCCCTTGTGAAATTCAACTTATATTTTATAATCAACAATCAAATTGCAGACCACTTCAGATTTCCGTCAATTCACCGAAGATCCGAAAAATCAAAATTAATTAGTGGATTGTGATTGTACTATCAAGAATCATCGCCACCCAAAAATATAGAAATTTGGAAGAACAAATCTATCTCGAAGATACATTTTTCCTCGAAATTGTTGACTCGTGTGAAATACATATTGGACCCCTTTCTTATCCGAAATTATGAAGAACTAACCTCAAATTTTAAAACATCATACTACCAAAATTGGACATCACTCATGCGGGTAGAAAACAGCGACCTGATCAGACCAACAACCTAAATTTGGAAGACATCGGCCCCAGCGACTTTGATAAAATGCAAGATTTTTAGATCTCCAAAAGAAGAACCTGGAGGAAATTGATCTACCAACCCTTACCTCTCAACGGAACATCAGTTTATAGGAAGACAAGATATGACCCTCCTGATGGCAATGTTCCCCCTAGCAGTTCAGCTTCGAACCCCATGGTTCTCCGTCTTCGGCGGGAGGAGTTATAGTTCCCCTAGCATAGTAACCCCTTTGTTCTGTATACTGTCTAGTCAGCATATTAGAAACATATAAATACCACCTTTTGCTAGGAGTAGGGCAGATATAATGTATGCAGCTTAGTCTTGTGCTGTGTGCAGGTCTCAATATTTTTAACCAATTAATTAAGTTAAGTGTAGTAAACGAAGTTAACGAAATAAAGTGTATTTTTAAATAATAAATAAATCAAAGTGTATAATAATTAATGAAATCAAAGTGTAATTTCAAGTAGTGTAAAATAATCTAAATAAAAGTTTTTAAAAAATTCTGTTGTTAAATCGACGAATTTAACTCGCTTTTTATGAAGAATGCCCATTGATCATTTTAAAGACTGGTCAATTTTCAACGCATGGGATGTAAGGAATCTTACGTAATACAAAATTGTAGATTGTTGCTAAAAAATATATTTTTGTTCAGACTTTCAGTAAATATTGTCTAGTTTTTAAAGTTTTTTACAATAGCTGAAGCAAGTTTATTGAGGTTTTTAACAATATTTTTGTTAAAATGATAACGATTCAATTTATAACAAAGCATTTTTGTTATTGTGTAAAATATTAAATTTTTATTCGTTGTTATCGTAGTGATTCAATAATGTTTTTTAAGTATCATTTTCTCTGTAATAAAAAGAATATGACCTTTAGTAAAAGGAGTTACGATGTTAGTTTGTTAGTAAGTTTTTTTTATAATAGTTTTAACAAAAATAAAATGCTAAACAGAATATAAAAAAACAGTAACCGTATAATAACCGTTTTTAATAAATTATAAACAATAAAAGAATAAAAAATATATAAACAATAAGTTTGATAAGTATTAAGCTTACATTGAATATAAATCAATAATAGTAAGCGTTATTTTATACTATTAGGTGTTTAGGTGGTTCAAATATTTCTAAATCAGTTTGCAATAATTTTGAATTTAGCGCCACAAAAAGATCGTTAGGGTTCTCTGGAGGGGTTGTAATGACGTCATGGCTTCTGGAAGTTTATAAGCAGTGCGCCTGCTGCCGGGAATGAAACGTCCCCGCAAATCGAAATCTTCTTCCACCCCCAATCATTGCTCTCATCAAAGTCAAACGACGAGTCTACCGTGACTTCGTTCGTACCAAAAATCCAATTCTCAAAACCACTTTCAACCATCTCAATGCCCAAATTCGTCGCGACATCAATCAATTCAAACTCAATCATTAGTCAAATCTCTGTTCTTCCCTCAATTTTCGAGACGGAAAAGCCTTCTGGGACAAATTCAATTCACTCACTTCACGAAAAACCCCCAAATCCTCACACCTTTTTTCAAACAACACTTTTTTAACCACCTCACAGGAAAAAGCAAACTGCTTTGCCCAAACCCTTCAAAACATCCACCAAATCCCGAACGACCTCAGTTTCAACCAAAGATTCTACATAGAAGTTTCTAATAATGTTCAAAATTTTAGAACCACATTTCCACCACTCCCGGACCAACTACTTCCAGAACAGCCGCCTCCAGACCAGCCACCCCAGGAGGAAATGATGCAACCAATCACAGAAGATGAAATTCAGATACGTATTCAATTTCTCAAAAATCCCAAAGCCCCTGGTCCTGACAAACTCAAACCCATTCTTCTCAAAAATCTCCCAAACTCTGCCATCACTTCAATCCAAACAATTTTCAATTCTTGTCTCAACTCTTGCCACTTCCCCACCTCATGGAAAGAAGCACACACAGTCATGATCCCCAAACCAAACAAAGACCCCACCATCCCTCTTTCTTATCGCCCCATCTCTCTTCTCAACTTTCTTGGCAAAATCTTCGAAGCAATCCTTGCTTCACGTCTTCGCCAAACCCTCAAACAAAATCCCATTCTCCCCCAAAAACAATTTGGTTTTCGTCATCAACGATCCACATTGAACCCTATTTTTGAGCTCCACACGGATTCAGTTCGCAGTGTCAATCTTGGTCAGTGCACGCTCGCGGTCTTTCTTGACGTGGAGCGTGCATTCGACCGGGTTTGCCATGAAGATCTTCTTCAAAAATTTTTCGATTCAGACATCAGCCCTCGTTTCACAAAACTCATCGACTCTTTTCTCTCCAATCGCACTTGTCAAGTCAAAATCCAAAACACCCTCTCAAACCCCATCACCCTTCACGCGGGAGTCCCCCAAGGTGCAGTCCTCTCCCCACTACTCTACACCTTATTTAATTCAGACTTTCCAGTTTCAGACCTTCCACGAACAAAAACAAGACTTGTCGCAGATAACACAGCCACATGGACCACACAAAACACCACAGCCTCCTGTTCCCGAACACTCCAACCCCACCTCAACCAAATCACAAACTGGACCCAGAAATGGAGAGTTAAGATCATTGCAGACAAATCGAAAACAATTCTCTTCCACCACCCACACATGAACAGGTCAAGTAAATTCACACACAACGACATCACAATCCACCTAAACAACCAAAACATCCCAATCACACAATCTCACACTTACCTAGGTATCACTTTCACACACAATTGCTCATTTCAAACAGATCTTCAAAACACACTCAAAAAAGCCAGAAACCGTTCCAATCTTCTTCGTCGTCTCAAAGGAAAATTCAAAGATTGCGATCCACAAACACTCTTACACACCTACAACACATTCATTCGCTCCATTTTTGACTACAGAGCTCCTATCTATTCCACCCTCCCTCTCTATCAATTGACAAAAATCACACAATGTGAACGAAAAATCCTCCGAAACATACATCGTTTAGACCCTCACCATCCCAGCAACAGTCTGTATGTCGACACAAATACCACACCAATCACAACACGACTTCACACACTTCAACAAAAATACATCTCACGCACACTCAACAGCGACAACACAATCGCGAAATCCACACTCAAAACCTCACACAATTTTCTCACTCGAGACAACATTCTCATCAATCGTATTCCCAAAATCCCTAGGAAAAAACTTCCCCACTCCCCAACAGCACTTCTCTCAACACTTTACCCAAACCTCCCAGACGATCTCGTCACCATCGTCGAAGAAACCCCACTCTCAATGAGACAACACTAACACACACACACATCACACTATCAACAAACACATCCTTCTCGGCTATATTTATTACAGGCAACTCACACACCCAGGATCACAGCCACTAGGACTCCACTTTCAAGACCACCAGGACATCAGCCAAGAAACCCCCACGACATCACACCCCCAGGACCCACCACCCAAGGACAGGACAACATTCCCAGGACTATCCCAACGCAAGCTCAACCACCAAACAGGAATTTCTTCTTCCAACACAAGACACCCCACACAACACTCCTGGAAGTTCTTAGGTCCCACGGCCACTGGGGATGTGGTTCCTCCCTGGGAACATCTGAGAGCAACACCACCACAACACCCTCAACACCCACAATTACCTCAAGAACACCAAGAACCAACCAGCAGGATCATCCTAACTAAATTCAAATTCAATATTTTCAATTTCCACATTTCCATTTTTTCAATTTTGCACAATACACAGTAAATTTCACTTCAATTTTTATCTAGTTTGTATACCATAATTCCATCCAAAGCTCAAAACTCAAGAAATTTCATCAATTTTCAATTCAATTTCGGTCATGGTTTGTATACCATAATTCTCATTTGTTGTTTGTATACCGTAATTTTCAATCTTAGTTTGTATACCATAATGTCCAAAATCAATTCCAAGAACACCCACGAATTTCCAACTCCAATCGACACCGGATCTACGGACACGTCATTCTTCTTCTTCTCTCTGCCGGGAATGAAAAGGCTTTAACCCTCAGCAGCACACATGTAAATAGCATTAAAAAATTGTAAATTAGTTTTAAGAATATTGTAAAATAATTTTGAAAAAATAAGTGATTCTATGCCGGGAAATGGGAATGAATTTCACCGGTTGACCTTAGAACGCAAGTCCCAAGTCGTCTTCTCTATCTCTTGCTTTTTCTCTGGCCGAATTGAAAAATGGCCGACGGCATGACCGATTGACCGGCATGTCAACGGGTCACCGGTGTTAGTGGGTGTTAAGTGATTTTAAACATTTACTGTACTCTTTTTGGTTTAAACTTATTATTCAAGTATTTGTGCTTTTGTGGTTTGTGTGAATTCTCAAGTTTGTAAGGTGATCTACATAATTTTAAATTTTATTGTTGTGAGTGACTGACTGTGTTTTGTGTTATCACATGTTCGCTTTGTAATGGGGTTTAAAAGGCGATTCAACAAGGGTGTAGTAAGCACGTTGGTAAGTAATAAATTAGAAAGGTTTTTATTATTTTATAGAGAAGTTTGTGGTTTTTGCTTTTTATTAGAAGTTATGTTTATTATGAAAATTGAGGTTATGTCGTTCTGAAATTCTGAATATCCAAAGATTTTGTTTATATTTTTTTTCTATAATACGAAGTGACTGCTAATGACTGAATCTGTTGGCAAACCTGCATTGGCTCATTTGTTTTTTTTTAAACACATGCAAATATTTAAGAAATGTTTAAGCAAGATTTAAGGTTTGCCCTTTTCACTTCAAAAATACAACAATATTAAAAACAATAATAATGTTAAGAACATAAAATTTATTCTGTGCAGTTAGCAACTTTTATACGAGTAGGGTAAGCAAATATGTTGTATTATAATATTTATTTTTAAATAATTAATTATTTTCTTCCATTTTCTATTTATTTAATACTACCTGTATAAGGAATAAGTCAAATGTGTAGGTCCTCACCCCTCACCAGCAATTTAATATCATCAAAAAAATCTGGTAGCTTTTTCTATTTTCTAAAATTTTTAAATAAACATTTAGAATGAAGTCACAGATAATGTAGCAAAGGTGTTCCAATCGAACAACAACGTCGAGAAACTGTATACCGGTTTCGGGGTTTTTGCCCCTCATCAGTACAGTGTATCTCGGAGCGTTGTGCTCGATTGGAACAGGTGGGAGAACTCGCTTATATCAAGCGAAGTTCGGCTAGTAGTCGTGTAGACAGACACAGTGTGCCATCTAACGAAGAGTACTGGAAGGTGCGAGAATTGGTATAATAATGTTGGCGGATAACAACGTTATCTCTTTGGCTCTCGCTCGGTGAATTACATCACCTAATCGCCCAACCAGCAACACACTGAAAAGCAGTGTAACCAGAACTAGCAAAGGTGTTCCAATCGAACAACAACGTCGAGAAACTGTATACCGGTTTCGGGGTTTTTGCCCCTCATCAGTACAGTGTATTTCGGAGCGTTGTGCTCGATAGGAACAGGTGGGAGAACTCGCTTATATCAAGCGAAGTTCGGCTAGTAGTCGTGTAGACAGACACAGTGTGCCATCTAACGAAGAGTACTGGAAGGTGCGAGAATTGGTATAATAATGTTGGCGGATAACAACGTTATTATACCAATTCTCGCACCTTCCAGTACTCTTCCCCGAGCGAGAGCCAAAGAGATGACACGTTTATTTACTATCGAAAAAATTTACAAAAATCACAGCTTTTCTATGTAATTCCCCTCACTAGTTACGCATTTTGTCCACCTCTCCGGAAGTTTTTTGATTTCGGTATTGAAGAATTCCTTAGGCGACTCGTCGTCGGTGTTGAATCTTTGACCTCCGAGGGCTTCTTTCAGTGGTCAAAACATGTGGTAGTCACAGGGAGATAAATCTGGGCTGTAGGGAGGGTGTTTCAGTACCTCCCATCCCAATACCGATATTGTATCGAGCGTGAGATGCGCGGTATGAAGTTCAACAGTTTAGGAACCCATCGCACCGTTATTTTGCGATATTTAAAGTGTTTGTGGATTATAGACTCTACACTACCAATACTGATACCGAGAACATTCATCCTACGGTCCTTCAAAATGAGTTGTTCGACGCGGCGAATGCTGTCTGGTGTAATGCTGGTTCGTGGTCGACGATCATGGGATTTATTTTCGACGGTTTTGCGACCATCCTTGAATACTTTGGCCCATTTAAACACAGCAGCCCTACTCAAGCACTCACTACCAAACTGATTTTGCAAACGCAGAAAAATTTCCGTGTTTTTAACGCCTTCCCACACTAAAAAACGAATGACAATACGTTGCGCAACGGAGGTCGGCACTTGACGTTCACGTTCAGGTCACGATGGTGGACCCGGGGAGGGCTTTTGTTTATCATAAATGTTGTTTTTGTTTCTGAAATAGACAATTTTTTGCGCGTAGCCCAGTCTGTTATTTTGTTGATTACCTGTTTTAGTCGGTTTTTTAATTCCGCTCTTTCGTTAGATTTGATGATTACTGCAAGGTCATCTGCATAGGCTATTGGCGTTGCGTAATTGTCCCAATTTTGATTTAAGAAGGTGTCAGTATCAAATTCTATAAGGTAGGACCTAAACAGAGCCCTGAGGGCACCCTTTTGTGCATAACCTTTACCTCAGTCGTTTTGTACTTGCCTTGTTTTAGTTCCACTTTGCGGTCTGTCAGGTATCTTTTAATTATTCCGATAAGATTTGGGGAGGCTTCGCGGTGCCTCAAGGTCTTAATGAGTCTGGGCCACCAGAGGTTGTCGAAAGTCCCTTTAATGTCGAAGTAAATGGTTGCGACATATTTTTCGTTTGATTGTCTAATAGTCTTAGTAAGAAGTTGAAGAGGGTTAACCGTTGATTTTCCATTGACAAAGCCAAATTGTTTGTCCGAGTGTAATGGATGTAGTTCGATGTCGAGGTTTTTCTTGATCGTTTTTTCCAAGGTTTTACCATACTCCGGTAGCAGAGTGATGAGCCTGTATTAAGTACTATATTATTGTAACTATATTATTAGTATATTATATATTATATTTTAGTAACTATATTATTGTAAATAAACCGCACCCTAAGGGTTTGTAGCCAGGTCAGTTTCTGCGAATTTTATCCAGCTTTTACTTTTCTGTCGCTCAAGTTTGAATTTAAATTTGGCTTTGGCCTCAGTTATTTCTGCATATCGGAGTCGACGAGTTAGACCACGACAGTAGGGGGTGCGAAAATCCTATAGACGAGTTAGACCGCGGACTGCCGTAATCCGACTTAAAGTATTAATGTTAAGTGTTATGTTAGTTTATTGTTATCTTTTCGGTTATTTCAAATAATATAGTTCGTTTCATATGATTACAAAAATTAGAATTACAATAGTTCGTTCATTAAATAATATAGTTGGTTAAAGATAAATTCAGTAGCCTCTTCTGGACTTAAAATTTGCATACTAAAATGTACTTTCAGATAATTGCCTATTATAGAATTTTTGTCTCACTATTCCTTAACTAATCCTAAAGATTGAATTTTAATAAACCAATTTTGGGTCAAATGGAATCTGCAGCCTATAATATTACTGTTTGACTACATCATTTTGCAAGCATTGTGAATACCCAATTTAAAATCTATTACAATTGTTTTAGGTTTAAAAACTAAATCATATTCTAAGCATTTTTTTTTGTAATAGTTTGAAATAATTGTAAATAAAATTTTTGGGTTTTATTTGGTAATAAACCAAAGATCAATGGCAAAATAATTTGTAGAAAATTAAAAAGTGCCATCCATAAAAAGTATTTCTACATTACATAAAAAATGTAAATTTGTGTAACACCCGAAAATAATAATTTTGTTTGAATCGTCTGTACTTAATATATGGATTTACATATTTCTGGATTTTAAAATCCAAAGCACACTAAACACTTCTTCTTAATTTTTTAGAAGAAGCGGTGTGAATTTTTTGCAGCGACATACATATTTCTTCTTACATTGCTAATGTCCCTTTCGGTCAAATAGTTATCATTACCATTGCACTTTAATTCTAAATGAATTAGTTTGGAAGGTTTTTGATGAAAGTCTTCCACAGCTTTTCATTTAATAGAATTGTTAATTATTTTCCTTAATAATGTCGAATCAACATTGTGGCTATGCTTTCCAAAGAAATCTAATATTTTGTTTTCTTCTGATAGATAGGTATACATTTTTGCACTACATTTTCGATCACGACACCTCCACCGAATGTTTCCACATTTACAAACACTTGCTTTCGAAAATTGATAATTGCTAGTTGATAATTGATAGTTGCCGCTGTCCCCAAACGCAATGAAAACTGCGGGGTTTCCTTATATTTTTGGTCGAACCCGTCTACCTACTTAATTCCCAAGTTCTCCGGGAAAAAGATTAATTTTGCATTCCTGCTCTAACTCGTATACGCCCCTGCATATAGATCGTCTGAATATTCTCTGGATCGATTTTTCTAGAATAGTGATTTTTTTGCCAAATACATTTTTCTATATCGTTCGACTTCTTTATTTCACCAATTTTGTTTTCCAACAAAGATTTTCCGTTTTTTACCATGTGTTTGAAATATTTGCTAGAGATCTTGATGATGATAATCGCGCGTGGCTTGATCAATTAATCGCGTAGAGTTAATTGTCGGATATTTCTGGTCTAGTTCGTGAATTAACGTCTGTATGTTTGGATAAAGAGTTTCATCATTAATTGAATTTGGGTCTAGTTTATATCGCAAATTTTGTACATTGTCGTTTGCAATTCCGAAATTTACGTTGATCTTGTAGCTAATTAAGTTTGTATCTTTGTTGTATCTTTGTAATAATTAAGTTATGGTCCGATGAGGTCGCGTTTTCCCTTTTCCAATTACTGATATTTATATGTGGAAAAGTTGAGGTAATTGTCAGATCAATATTTGACTGGCCGTTTATTGTTTGGAAAGTTGGCAAATTATTCGGTAGGTTTATTAAGGAACGGTCATGATTGATTAATCAAGAGTTCTTCAATGATTTGAGATTTCCTGTCATTTATTATATCAAACCAAAGTTGAGATCTCGCGTTAAAATCACCGCAAATTAATATTCTTTTACCGTTGGTAAAATTTAGAATTTTTCTTAAGTCGTCAATCATTATTTGTCCGTTTTCCCTTGGTGGCAGGTAGACGCTTAGGGAAAAAATTTGCGTGTTGGTCACGGTCACTGAGATAAGGGTCAGATAGGAATTAGAAAGTTGAGGGAAAAATAAGGGGTTGAGAAGTGGGTCAAGGCAGATAACAGCCGTTTGGAATTTTTGAACGTTTGTAATGAATGTGCTAATTATTGTTGGAATTCCCGGGAATTTGTTACTTTCTCCTCGTTTGATACTGTATGGCTCTTGAACAAATGCAAGTTGTATTTTCTTATCAATTAAATATCTAATTAGTTCATGTGCAGCTGGTTTCGCGCCTTAAAATTTAATTGAACCGCATTGATGTATTTACCCACCAAAATCGATGTTTTTAATTGCCTCCTGTAACCTGTATTTATAAATTGGATAGTCTGATGCGAAATGATTCGGATTTTGTTGACCAACTCTTAGCAGTTATATATACTACATTTATGCTTTGTTTCGTCTTTTTTAAATATACAATTAATTGATTCGTGATTATTAGCCGTACTATACCCACATTGTTTTTCCGATTTACAGTGTTTATTTACGTGTCGAAACTTTTGGCATCTGAAACATCTCGCAATTTTAAAATAATCTCTAATGTTTAGAGCTCGTCATCTAAAATATACCGACTTTACTCCCGGTTTTAATCAAATAAACTACTCCACAAAAGTTAAGGAATTTGAATTATTTTTAAAACAAACATATTTTATCCTATTAAACATTGTGGAATCTAGCAAAAACAAAAAACTGGAAACATATCTGCCTTTATCTTACCTCTTTTTTCGGGTTTTTGTTGATATTTTTACATTTTGTTAAAATGGTGTGGAATTTGGGTTACAGATGAATAAGATTTGCTTTGGGTAAGCGATTTATTAACACCAGAAGATTCTAACACTACATAACGTAAACTATTTACAATAATACACAAAGGAACCGAAACCACGCGGGACTTGTTGTCGTGTCGGAAACCACGTGGGAAGAGAGGTCTAATCGCGTCGACGGCCACGAGAGAAGAGAGCGAGTTATGATCTCCGGGCTGAAAGGGTGGCTGCGCGAGGGCGCCACTTGCCGGTGGCTACGGAAGATCGTCACTTGCCGGTGGCTACGGAAGATCGTCACTTGCTGGTGGCTACGAGAGGTCGCCACATCACTCCCCCTCTAGCGACTACAACAGGAAGCATGTCAGGACGGGGTGTAGTCGCGAAATTTAACTGGAGGTCGAGTCGGTCGTTTTTGGGGTATGGGTATGCTGACGGCTTTCTGCGGAAGTTCGTCGTCAGCTTGGACCAGGAATGCTGGTTTGAGGCGGTCCAGGTGGACCAAAACTGTTTTGCCGTTGACGTTGATTTTCATGTTGTTTTCTCGCCTTTCCAATACTTCGTGGGGGCCCGTGTACGGTTGCTGCAAAGGTCGCTTGAGAGCATCTTCTCGTAGAAAAACATGGCTGCAGCTCTTCAAATCGTCGTGTACGAATACTCTACGCCCAGTGTCGTGGTCTGTGGCCGGAACTGGTTGTAAACGACGCATGTGCTCTTTTAAGAGCGTGACAAACGATGCAGGGTCGTCGTCCGAGTTCCGGTTTTGGGTACAAAAGAAGAATTCGCCGGGAATTCTCAGCTGCATGCCGTACGTCATTTCGGCTGGCGAGCACTTCATGTCCTGTTTCAACGCGGTTCTCAACCCCAATAGGATGGTTGGTAGTATTGCCAGCCAATTAGGGTTTTCGTGGCACATGATGGCTGCTTTGATGGTGCGGTGCCAGCGCTCTATCATGCCATTGCTCTGGGGTCTGTATGCTGTTGTCCTGCATCGTTTAATTCCGATGAGGTTGTTCATAGCCCGCAGGAGGGAGGATTCGAACTGCCGGCCCTGGTCGGTGGTAATACGGATTGGGCACCCAAAACGTGAGATCCAGGCAGAGTAAAAAGTCTTAGCCACGGTCTCTGCGGTAATGTCCTACATGGGAGCTACCTCGGGCCACCTGGTGAACCTGTCCGTCATCGTAAGGCAATATCGATATCCCTCAATCTCGGTTAAGGGTCCCACGATATCTATGTGGACGTGCTCGAAACGCAGACCTGCAACCTCAAACTTTTTTAATTCCGCGTGCGTGTGTTTTGTTACCTTGCTGCGCTGGCAAGGTATGCACGCCCGGGTCCACATTTTTACATCGTCGTCCATTCGGGGCCACACAAACTTTTGTTTGATGGCGCGACTTGTGGCTCGAACGCCTGCGTGTGCTGTCTCGTGGTACAACTTAAAAACCGTCTTCCTTAGGCGTTGGGGGACGTACGGTGTTGCGCTGTGTCGCAATAAAACGATGCGTTTGTTCCGACTGGTGTGCATTTTTTTAGTTTTAGGCCGGTTTTGTCAGATTTGAGCAAGGCTTTTAGCTCCTGGTCGGTCTCTTGCTCTGCTTGCAGTTCCTCCGGTGAGATAGCTGTCGAAGTTATTATTTCGTCGACGCGTGACAGGGCGTCAGCGACAGTGTTACTCTCGCCGGCGATATGGACGATTTGGGTAGAAAATTGCCCGATGAAGTCCAGATGTCTCAACTGCCTTGGCGATGCTTTGTCGGCTTTTTGTCGGAAAGCGTAAACTAGGGGTTTGTGATCCGTTCTGATAGCAAACTCACGTCCTTTCACCATGTACCGGAAGTGTTTTATAGCGTCGTAAATAGCGAGAAGCTCGCGGTCGTAAGTGCTATAATTTCTCTGGGCCGGACTCAGTTTTTTTGAAAAAAATCCTAATGGTTGCCAAATACCATTAATCTTCTGTTCTAGGACAGCTCCTAACGCGTGGTCTGAGACGTCTGTTGTCAACGCTAGCTCGCCAGCTTCAGCGGGGTGAGCGAGGAGGGCTGCGTTAGCTTGCTCTGATTTGCATCGCGTGCGGTTTCTGCTGCGGGGTTCCACTCTATTTTTGTCTTGTCGTTTTTTGGAGAGTTTTTCAAATATTCATGTAGCGGCGCTTGAATATTTGCCGCGTTTTTTAAAAAACGTCTGTAAAAATTTAACATACCCAAAAATTGCCTGAGTTCTTTCACACTGCGCGGTTTTGGAAAGTTCGTAATAGCTTCGACCTTTTTGAGGAGGGGTTTGCATCCAGTGGGGGTAATTCGGTGACCCAGGTATTCCACCTCTTCCACACCGAATATACATTTTGCTGGGTTTATTACGAGGTTGTGTTGTCGCAGCCGATCAAAAACTTTTTTTAAATGTTGCTTGTGCTGCGCTGTTGACTCGGAGGCGATTAATATGTCGTCAATATATGTGTGGCAAAAGTCTAAATCGCCTAGGACTGCGTTTACGTGGCGCTGAAATGTTTGTGCCGCGTTTCTGAGTCCGAAACACATAACCGTGAACTCGAAGAGTCCGAAGGGAGTGCACACCGCGGTTTTGGGAATGTCTTCGTCCGCGACCGCGATTTGTTGATATGCCCGCACTAGGTCTATTGTAGAAAACACTTTTTTACCTTGCAGCTTATACGAAAAGTCTTGCACGTGGGGAATGGGATACCGGTCCGGGGTAGTCACACTATTAAGTTTGCGATAGTCGCCGCACGCACGCCACTGTCCCGGCACTTTTTTAGGCACCAGATGCAGCGGGCTTGCCCAGGGGCTGCTTGAAGGTCGGCACCACCCCTGCTTCAACATGAATTCGAATTCCTCGCGAGCCACTTTTATTTTCTCGGGGGACAGCCTTCTGGGTGGCTCTGCCACTGGGGGACCTTGGGTGAAGATGTGGTGAACCACGCTGCTTTGGCTTTTTGTGCTAGGGGGTAGCGGTCGTGTGATGTCTGGATATTCGGCCAAAATCTCATTAAAAGGGTTTGTTTTCGCTACCGCGGTGATGGTCTGCGCCCGACCTGGAGCTACGACGCCGCGTACCGTCAGGAGGGTGGTAGCGTCCACGAGTCTTCGATTCCTCAAATCAGGCAACAGATTGTAAAAGTTGAGAAAGTCAGCTCCCAATATTGGTTTGGCAATGTCTGCGACTACGAATTCCCATTGAAAAGCTCGGCGCAATGCCAAACTCAAGTTCAGCCGTTTTGTGCCATAAGTTCGGATCGGCGTGTTATTGGCAGCGAAAAGGAGGTTCTCGCCTGGAGCGGAAGCCTTCGGGGCGAAACGCTTTGGCAATACTGATACCTCGGCGCCGGTGTCGACGAGAAAACGAATGTTTGTTAACGGATCGGTGATGAAAAGGCGATGTGTACGTTGCTCGAAACCGTCGCCCATCGCCTCGACTGGGGACGGTAATTTCAGTTTCCCTGCGAGAAATTACATGGGGGGCGACACTTTCTAGCTTCTGTTCCGAATTTTTTGTGAAAATAGCATGCATCAGCGCCGTCTTGTCGTTGTTGCGCGCGGTTGCGCGGGCGGGATTGAGAGCGGTCCCGTTGTCGCCATCTCGCGGCGGAAAGTTTTTCTATTTTGGCCGATAATTCCGTTACCTGTTTTTGCAGCGCCGTAAGGGAATCGGTGGCGCCCTCGTTACAAAACGCTGTTGATCGCTGCGTGGGTGCGCCGTGAGGAGTGCGCATGGCATGGATGTCGGCGTCGCTGCCTACCGCCATTATGTTCGCCATTGGGATTTCGGATAGCTTGTCTGCTACGACGGCCAATTTCTCAGTATCCATGCCGTCCATCGATGAGAGGACCAGCTGGATGTGTGGCGGTAGTCTTTGTAGCCACAACGTTTTTACTACTTCACCACTAACCTGCTCCCTGGCTAGGGCTTTCATCTCCCCTAGTAGTCGCGACGGTTTTTTGTCACCTAACTCCACCTCCTTTAGCAACTTTCGGAGCTGTTGCTCTTGTGATTCTGTGAAGGTGGTGATCAACTTGGATTTCAAGGCTTCGTACTTGTCGGATGGGGGCGGGTTCCGTAGAAAGTCCTCGATGGTTTGGAGGGTGTGGGGGTCTAATGCTGCGACAATGTTGCAATATTTTGTCAGATCGGCTCTGACCCGGCTAGCGTGGAACTGAGCTTCTACCTGCACGAACCACAGGCTTGGATTCTTGTGCCAAAATGGCGGCAGTTTTGGGGCATTGGTTACTTCCTCTATGTCGGTTTGGGGCTGCATGGTTGGGGCTGCTGGTGCTTGCCGTCTTGCTGAACTGGTCCCAGCGAGACCAAGGTCCGCTTCGCGCTCTGCTAATTGCCCCTGGGCGTCAGCTAGTTGCTGCTGCAACATGCGGATTGTCTCCGCTTGCTCTTCCGGCGTCGTCATGATCACGTCGGGGTCACCAGTTGTGGAATTTGGGTTACAGATGAATAAGATTTGCTTTGGGTAAGCGATTTATTAACACCAGAAGATTCTAACACTACATAACGTAAACTATTTACAATAATACACAAAGGAACCGAAACCACGCGGGACTTGTTGTCGTGTCGGAAACCACGTGGGAAGAGAGGTCTAATCGCGTCGACGGCCACGAGAGAAGAGAGCGAGTTATGATCTCCGGGCTGAAAGGGTGGCTGCGCGAGGGCGCCACTTGCCGGTGGCTACGGAAGATCGTCACTTGCTGGTGGCTACGAGAGGTCGCCACAATGGGTTGAAGTACACTATGTTAGTGGAAGTGTCATTTCACGACTTATTCCTCGATATAGACAGACAGAAAGTGTAGCAGAGAGATCAAGAAATGGATGCACATAGTTTACAATCCTGTCTCAAGATCAGTTATTAACCGTTTCAGTGCAAAGACAGCCTTTTAGTATCTGTCCTGTCCCAAGATCAGTTATTAACCGTTTCAGTGCAAAGACAGCCTTTTAGTATCTGCCGGATGCCAAGGAAAAGACTCTTGTATGCCACAGAAACAAATGTGTCGATAGAAACGGTTTGGAGACGACTTGGAGAGGTTATTCTGATTTTACGATGTTGCTTACGAAAGTTTCATTAGCTCCGAAACATAAACGGCAAAGATTGCAACGTGCAACAGAACACCTTCATTGGCGCGAAGAATGGACTTTCGTGCTTTTTACCAATGAGTCCCGGTTTAGCAGATTTTCTGGTAGCCGTCATTTACGAGTCTAGACTAGGCTAGAGGTACCAAAACATGGTCGTCCTGTTCATGAAATTCACCAATTTTGTGAAGGTACAGTTTTGGTTTAGGGTTGCATTTGTTTTAAGGGTTGTACCGACTTATTGGTACTTGAAGGTAATATGACCGCACGTATTTAGGTAGATCACATAGTCAACAATGTTTTACCTTTGTGTTATGCGGCAATTTTTTGATTTTGGACGACAATGCTCAGCCCCACCGCGCGCAAATTGTGCAAAATGCACTTAAATCTTACAGGATCTTTTCCTTACAAGTGCCACTGCTGTCTTCCGATCTCAGCTCTATTCAGCACCCCTGGGACATGCTTCAGGAAGCATTAAATTTTATCAACCTCTACCACAAAACCTTCGAGCGTTGAGGGTAATTCTCCCTTAAGTGTAGGCCCAAAAAGCTTGCCTAAGCGTTGCCAGGTAGCTATTGATGTTTGGGGTGGGCATATTCGGTAATAAAATTGAAAATTTGGTGGGTTTTTAAAAATGTGTTTTTGGTGTGTTTAGAATATTTTTTTTATTTTGAGAAAATTTATGTATTGTTTTGTACATTATGTTTGAGGGTTAATATACATTTCAAATACATGTTTTTTATACATTATAATAAAAGTGAGGTTGATCCAATGACAGGGACAAATAAAACAAAATTACTTTAATCGACTAGTTTCGTTCGTATAATGAACATCTTCAGGACAAAAGTAAAGTTAATTAAATCCTTTTAAATTGAAAATTGTAAAAATAACACAGGACATATCACCCCTGGTGATGGCATGGCAAGACTAATAAAAATACATTATAATGCGTTTTTGTTTAACTTTTTGAAGTTATTGCACAGTTCCTTGACTTTTGTGGAGCAGTTTAATTTCTCGCGGCTGGATGTAATTCATTTACCCATGTATTATTATTTCCTTGATTCTTTCCAATTTTGAATGTCATTATCAGGTAAGTTTTGTTTAGTTAATTTCGTAATTAAATCCTGTTCACTCATGTCTCTAGGAACATCAAAGATTTGAATTTTTGGCCAAACTTTATTAATTTGTTCTGCGCTTAAATGAAGGTTTTTTAAAGTTTGGTTTTCTCTAAAGTCTAAAATAGAAGGGCAATTTGACTCAGTTAGAATCTTGAGCCATACAATTTGTGTTTATGTGTTTTAATTCCTGATTAATCAGTAAGCGTTTGAAAGCTGTTACGAATTGCATTGCTGTAGGATTGTTATTGAACCCTAAACGACTTCTAATTGATCCATAAAATAGTTCCAAATGATCTTGGCTTTGTTTGTACTTACGTCAATAAATAGCTGTAAAATTCCAATCAAAGCAAATAAATTCTAAATAGTGTCAAAAAGTTATTACTCAAGGAGTGGTACTTCAGCTTTCACAGCAGCCTCAAAAACGCACTGGGTAGATTGAATTAATAAAAAGCCTAAAAAACCTGTTTTTCTTTTTGATTTAATAATGTAAACACCACTCTTAAGTCTCAAAGCTGCAATATATTGGAAGCTCTCTTGCAAACATGTTACCCAATAATTTTTATTTTTGATTGATAATGGTGCCTTGTATCCTTTTCCAAAAATATTTTTGAATTAAATATATCGAATAATCTACAATGTTAAAGTATTAACAGTAAATATATCTTCTTGAGTAAAGTTTATTAAGGCTAGTCGTTTGTTAGTGCTGCTTACAAATAAAATATCAATGTTTTCCTCTGGGAGGACACAATTCCCACTTTCTGTCCCTTCAATTTCATTTTTTACTAAAACACGCTTGTAAGCGATTTGAAATTGAAGGGCAAATGGGTTATTATTGTATCTTCCTCTTTTCTTAATGATGGGAAAAAAATTTCAAGGTGGTCTTGACTTATTTTGTATGTTAAAATAAACTGTAATTGGGCAGTAACAATTAAATCGTTATACATATTTAAAAGACTCGTTAAATACACTACAAAACCCATAAATCCAGTTTTTCTATTAGTGTCCATAATAGATTTTTTATTGGAATCTTCAATGTCTGATATATTTAATGCACACTTTTTATTTCTTTTTTTAAAAATTCGTAGTTTTGCAAACAAATTAGTTTCCTGTGTGTACCGGTTACCGGTTTGGTTAAAACTTCTGGTATTTAAAATATTGAAAACATTATTAAAAACTGCACAAAAATGTGCAGATGCTTCACATTCAGCAAATTCTTAAAATTTGTTTTTTGTTTTTTGCAAAATAGAAGAATCGATGAAACGCTGCGGCTTAAAATTTGAGCAGCATGTTTAACTTTTTGTTTTTATTATAGTTATATAGTACTATTTATTATAGTTATTTTGGTGTCTGTCTTAAGACCGTCCCGTTCTTGTAATTTATATAATTGTGAAATATATCGCCACTCAATTGAATTTCTATCGAAATCAAGGAGAGTCTTTCGGTCTCCTAGTGTTTCTCACTAATTTTAGCATGTGGCATACATTCCAAAAACATGAATTGTATCTTTTGTCACCGGATTTATAAAATTATGTTTAAAACGTTTCTCGTCCAAAATATTGTAGTTGGCACCCAAACTATTCGTCATACTGATGTTGGCAGGTTCTCTATCAAAAGTAATAGAGGTACAAATTGCCCCTGAATCGCTTAAAAAATGTAAACAATTTCTTAAAATATTTGCCTTTTCTGAGCCTGATGAGCTGTTAATTAAAAAATATCTTAGAGGTATTTTCCACGATGGGTTAATTGCCACCGCCATCATGACAAAATCATGGTGAGCTTTTACTTCTTTATCACCGTCGCTTATTAATTCTGCCCCTAAATTCACTAATCCAAAATATTGTCCATTTTGATATTCCACTTGTTCTTTGATGCTCATCACATCCATTGTAATATTAACAAATAATTTTGAAGAAGATGCAGCAACCTTTGACTTAATTGCTGCGAAAGACTCGTTTGTGAAGCCTGGTGTTCCGTCAACAACCAAGTACCACTTCCTAATTGTCTCTGGATTAGGCAACAAATTTTTAAACGTTTTTCTGACATATTGGTAGGCAGCATTTGAATAATAATGCAAAGTTGAAGGTAAAGCTTGCAATTCAGGAGCATATTTCCAGTTTTTGACCACTTTTTGGCCTTATTAAAATACTTCGGATCGCTTGCGGAGTATTGGTCTATTTACAAATATAATTAGACTATAGAATTTTACAACAAATTTACAGAACTTAATAAATTGAAAATTTTCATTGTTGTTGTAGCGGTATAAAAGACGATATGCATAAAACTGGCATAGCGTAACTCTTTCTCGTTGTTGCCTTTCTCGTCGATATACCAATGGAATGTTGTCATTCCAACCCAAATCGTCATTTGGAAACAGCAACAGAAATGCTAAAGGATCGGCAAATTCACTTGTTTGTTTAAGTGTTCTTGTTCCATCGTCTTGGTTAGTTAAAAAAACATGCATTCGTGGATTTGGTGGATTGTTTTCATCGTAATGTGCGACGATGGCTACCTCATTCACCTCGGGAAGATCGTGTTCTCGATTGTTGTGATCGCGATGATGTCCAGCAAATTGAAGACACACTTGAGGCACCTTAATGTTTTTATTTTCTATGCGAAATTTTTCTTGTTCGTAGACATCGTGCATGTGACGATACTGTTGACCGAATGGATTTACTCTTTGCAGTTCTTCGGTGCTTAACATCATCAACTCTCAATTCAATGGTTCATTGACATTGTTGAGACGTTGTTCGACTGCTTGTTGTTGATCTAAAGAATACAGTGGACCATATTTGTACTTTTAATATTTGTAATGTGATGGTAAATTTTACCGTAAATTGAGTATACATACAGTCCATATACAGGCAGATTGCGTAAAGATGCATTAATACTTACAAACTGGAAGCAGTTCTTATAGTAAAGATTTTTTTTTAAATTCGACTGAACGTGGATATTGAACTGAAAAAAGTTGTGCCAACCGTGGAGGATGTTAACTAACGGTGTCAGTTGAACTTTTCTATTATTACAATATTTGTTGTATTTTTTTCTTTATGTTTTTTTCTGTAAGAGAAAGAGAGCTAAACGGTGTTGAAATACTTGATCTATCATTCCAGCTGAATGAATTGGAATATTGTCTTTTTCGGTTGCTCTCAAATATATTGGAATTTGAGCATCCCGATTGCGAATTTGTTCGATATCCGCTCCTGTTTATTGACGATCTATTTCGTCATTTTGACGATTTTGTTCATTTTGTGGATTTTCATTAATGACAGGACTCGCTTCCACTTTAACAAATTCGTTGTTGACAGCACCTTTAAGATCAGCTTTGTTCTCAATTGATAATAAGGTTTCGAATTGTCTGATTATGTTTGGAGTCAATATTGCTGTTGGATCCTCAAAACCTGGTTCTTCCTCATCACCAATCACATCAATTTTGTGAATTGGACATAAATCGATAGCAGTACGTGCCTGAAAGCAACGACATTTAGGTTCTACCACGGGATCAGGAAGGATTATTTCATTGTCAGCAATAATTGCTTCGGGTAGCGCAGCTGTAGGTTCAATCATTTTAACATCCATTACAGATGTTGTAGAAGGTTGAACAAACTAAAAATAAAAAATGTTTTTTTTGCTATAATTATTTTATTATTAAATTAAACTAATATGTTTTCTATAAAAAAAGTAATATAAGAAAGCTTCTTACCTTTTCCTGTTGGTCATCAGTAGTAACGTCTACAGATGCTTGGTTTTTGTTTGCTGTTGGTCTTCCCCGAGTATCAAATCCTTTTTTAGTTGTTAGTCATATTTGTTCTTTGGGTGGCATTTTATTAAACATAAGCAACAAAGCACACAAATTTAGAGACGCTATAAGTTTTCACAAAATGGCACCTCTTTTTAATCACGTGTCGTTTTTCTTAGTCACGTGTGATCATAACTCACTACATTCTTATTTTATGTCTAAAATACTAAATATGGTTGTTCAATTAATTTTTTTTTGTATATTGGTAACCCATATGTTTTATGATGCTTTTAAAAGTAGTTTTTGATTTATTAAAGCCTAGTTCTGTTTTTGCAATTTCCAAAAGTCTTATATAGTAAAGTATTGTCATTGAAAATGATACTATTGAATTTTGATATTTGTCTCTTCTTTAAACACGTAGTCTTCAAATTCTTTGCTTTTTGTCTACCCTTCGATTTCTTAACTTATAAATCTTTATGATTTTGTCTTTTTATATGACGGTTCTAACTGTCATTTCCCTCAACTGCACAAGTTTATAATTGGATAAATTCAAGAAATAAAAATTTAAAACTCTGTATTTATTTTATAAAATAGTTTAAATTGTTATCAGAAACAGTGCAAAAAATATTTCTGGTCTACATGTTTGTTATAACAATATGCCCCCACTATGGGGCAAGTCGATACAATGAGGGGGGCAACTTTTTACTTAAATAAAACAGCAATAGAACTAACATTATTAAATGCAAATAAAAAATGAACCAATAAAACATTGAATTGAAATTAAATATTAATCACTGTCAGATGTACAATGAATACATATATAAAAATCGACATTGCTGCCGCAATAGGTGCGCCAATCTTTTACGTGAAGTGCACTGAATTTACTTTTCATTACATTTTTTTTCTGAGAATGGCTCTAAACATACAAGACATACTGCATTTTTATTGTCTTTATCTTCTCAATGAAGAGCTTTGAATGAAGTGGTTTTGTATGTTTCGCTTTTTTTCAACATAATTTTTTTTTTACAACTTTGCCGCTTCTGTTCTTGCAATTTTTTTGTTTCTCGAGCTTTTTCCAAAGCACATTTTTTTGGTGTGTCTGTCAAGATAGCAGATTTATTTCTCCTTTACGCAACTCTTTTGCGTGGAGCTGCTTTAGGAAAATGCTTTAGCAAACGTAGATATACTGGATGTTGATTGCTTTGAAGAGGGAGTCTCATGACGTCTGCTTGTGACAGCTTTAGTTATTGACGGCTTTGGAGAAGGAGTTTTAAACATTCCATATGTAGTCTGATATTACATTCTGAACACTCTTTCCGCACGTTCGATTTGCAAATGGCACATTTCGTTGTTTGCCTTCGGGAGTTCGTTGTAAGCAATGATTTTTACAATTATTTTCTTTAAAACTTTGGGTCAAATTTGATCTCCCTAAAGGTGGACCTAAATTTTTTGGATCTGATAATGATGAAAGATTTAAATAATGTCTCGCAATATGTCTTCTAAAATCTAAAAGCGGTATTTTCTTATTGGCAATGGAAAATAAAGTATTCTGATTCTAGTTCGATATTTTTGAATGTTCCAGTCAAGTTGTTATATTGTGAAATCAAGTGTGGTTGTTGAATGGATACTTTTTTTCGATCCTAGACTACCGGTCTATTTTGTTTATGGGTTCAACGCCTTTATGGTTTGATAACATTTTTACCCAACTCTTGTCTTTTCATATAACTCTCACTATTTCATTTTTCTCGTCAAAATTTTGTACCTTTGAAAATTTTGTTCATCCTGTTAAATCTGTATGTGCCTGTTGCGGTTGTTCTTTTTTTTAAGGCTTTTATCAAAGCAAAACTAGTAAATAAGATGTCAAAATAAAAATGGTGTTTATCACGTCGTTGAAATTTCGAAACTAATCTAACTATAACATCACCTCCAAGACCAAATGATGATAAATCGTTGTTTTTATTCTGTTTCATTCCTTTATATACTTCAAATATAAAACAATATCCGGTGGTTGTGCAACACAAAGTCCGATAAAAATATATTTAAAAAAACAAAATTAAAAAAAAAAATATTTTACAATTGTAAACAAATAAAACATTTACTTATTAATACCTATTAACCCATTAGTGATCACTAATTTTCTTGTAAAATTATCAATTTTTTTGATAAATATACTTTAAGAACTTAACAGAGAACAGCTAAAAAATTGTAAAAAAAAATATTCATTTTTTTTCTTCTTGTTTTGTGGTATTTTGGTGTTAGGTTATGGAACGATTATTAAAAATAGTGAAAATTTTTGAACGTTTCGCCCATGGCCATCGGCATCTTCAGCATGTTTTATTACTAAAAAGCGTTTCGATTACAATCATATTAAAATTATGCAATTACCTACTGTTGGATGTTATAATCAAAACAAAACAATTACATAGACAAGGATCCTTGCATGGCGTTCATTTTGTAGTCGTGATGTTGTAGATTTACTATCATAGATGGCGCCTCAGGGTTGCATCTAACATGGTCTACTGTATCAATCTCCACTTCGTTCCGATACGGCCGCAACGCTCCTCGATTTGGCCATAAAGAATAAAATTCCTGACCTTGAAAACGAACGGTCCGCAAGTGGCGCACCCAAGTGACAAGTGTGCGAATAAAACTGACAAGTGACGGTGTTCCGAACCATTTTGAGGTTAATGCCGCTGTCTCGTTCCTGTCAACTAGTCAAAAAATAAGCGTTCGTTAAGCTCACTAACACCTACTTTGTTTACAGGAATACAAAAACAATAATTAAGGTTTAATTCAATTTAACTGTTTAATTTGAAAACTACATGTATTATGATTGACAAACTATAATTTTAAAATTTTTCGACTGGTGGGTTTGTTGTGAATAACAGTTTTTTTCAACAAATCTGTTCGTTCTAAGCAAATATTTGTTAAGGTAGGTTTGGTTGTCGCTTGAATTATAAATTTGCATAATTCTTTTTTGTGTAACATGCATTAAAATAATTTATTTTTTTGCAGCGAGGGGCTTAAAATTTCAACAAGTTGATGACAAGTGTTTTCATATTCCAAGAAAGGTAGAATATTTTGTATAATGTCTGCTAAATCCATTATGACATAGACAAATTGAGAGTTGGGATAGGTTAGAGCACCGTGATCTTGCAGACTTATAAGTTGCATCAGATGTCCTGGAGTAGTGGTGGCTAGCAATGATGAAAGACATTTATTGCAATGAAATTTGTTGTCAAATTTTTTTAAAATGTATTCTGCCAGGAAAGCTACAGATGCAGAGAATATATTGGTGTCAGGTATTGCATTATCTTTATGTAGTTTTTGAATCTTGACTCTTATATTAATTGGTAATATCAAGTCTTCTTTAATCTCACTTTCAAAGGAATGTCTTTCAGCTCTCTCTGTCTGTATATTAGCATTGCTATATTGGCCAATATTGGCCGATTTTGAACTTTTAACGATGCCACATCTTAAAATCTGACGCATTGCGTATTCGGCGAAGACGTACTTGGGAAAACATTCTTTCAACTGCGTCAGAACTGAAGGACCTGGTAAGTACATAATAGAATCCTGCTTCTTGTAGTAGAAATTTGATACACAAAAATGTACTTATTGCTGTAAACTGTAGAGCATGGGCAGTTTCTTCTGAAAAACCTTTCAAACCAACATTAGCTGATACAATTTGTACTTTATCAATGTATTTTGTAAATGTTTCTTTTAGCCATTGAAGTAGTTTATCAGAAACATTAAGGTAAGGAGCAATATGACTATCTAAGGTACGAATGTACTGGGATCTACTTGAGACATTGTGAAACTGAAAGAAAAAGTACATGTTTTCCATGAAAGATACAGTGCTATTTGTATCTTTGAACTGCTCATGTCCATTTTCTTTCAAAAATTTTAAAGATGAAGTCACTGCAGGCGAAAAAACTTGAACAGCTCTGAGAACATTCATCTTCTCAAAATTTGTCGGATAAAGGTGTTTTCTGGTTAAATATCTGACTGGTTTAATTGGTAATCCTCTTTGTAGACTATACAGCTGTTTTAGATATGATGAGCTAATAGTGCCTTCAGAAGAACACATGTCGTGGTCTAAGAATAGGTTTCTTGCATTTTTAATCGCATGACAGTAATTGAAGCTAAGAAATAGTAGCATGTGCACAGAGGATGGTCGATTACGTTTTTGATAGCTCCACTAGCGTTAGATAGTTTCTTGAAGAATGCTACATTTTCAGAAAAATTGTCAGTCTCAAGCCTTAACACAATAAACCCACAGTCAGTCAACATTTGTATCACTTGCATAGTCAAGGTATAGAAGCTATCAGTTGTCAGTGTTGAATGGAAGAAATATCCAGCAGGTATGCAGTATCGTGTTGATAACCCGTATATAACAAAACAAAGCATTTTGCTCGCAATTTTGGGCTTCTCTTAAATAGTTTTATTAAAATGACAGTCATCAAGCCCGAAAAAACGATCTTCAGGTCGAATATAGTACATTTTTTCTTTTATTGCCATATCATCCACAACTAACGAACAAATTCGCTCTACTGGAACTTTAAGTGCCGCTATTTCGGATTGTAAACGCTGTTTACACAACTCTTTTGACCCTCTATATTCACCAAGATGTCTGGATATGGTAGTTTTGGATGGAAGTTTGGCTAAATTGATTCGACAATACTATCCTATAATATCCAATAATATCCTTTTGGAGAGCAAAAACGCCAGAGAGTACACATACGAATTGTCATTTCAGACCACCTAGGTGACTTTTTTGCATAATTGTTAATAAGATCCATTAAAAAGAGCTTTGTTATCAGATTCTTCAGCATTATGGAATATTTTTGTGATTAATTTAGAGTTATGGCTTTGTCTTTGAAGTTTCACTTCGAGAGATTGAACTCGTGACAGGCACTTTAAATACTTATTAGTCATAAGCTTTAGTTTCTGATTTAATATTTTACAGTGGTAACGTAAATTCTCAAGCTCAACAGATGGAATGGAGACTTGGATTAATTTAGAATTTGTGTTTTTTTTTGCCATAAACATTAGGAGGAGTTTCGACAGGATATTCGGGTGTGACAGGTATATTCTACAAATAAAATTTAATAATTATTTTGCCTTCATATTAATATTTGATTGGACAATTCTCATTTATTCTTACAAATATTGAAGGTACAACTCCTTTTATTAAGCGACAAGAATTTTTTGTGAAAGTAAAGGAATTTTCTTCGAAGTGATCTTTACAGATAACTGATTGATCTTTTATACTTGCAACATCTGTAAAAACCAAATAAAAATTGATAAAATCGATACTATTTTGTTAGGGTTTGTGTAAAATTACCACAAAATTCTTCAATTATTTCAAGCCATTTAGTGCGTTGATGAAAATCACTAGGGAATTCAAAAAGCTGTGTATTACGCTCGCCGCAAATCAAACATTTCTTTCCCATTATGCAATGAGAACGTACGTTTCAAATTATAATTTGACAAGATACAGCAAAAATTTTGAATCTGTCAACTTTTAAAGTTCACCGTTCAATCGTTTGGGGGCAGCACTTGCGTAACGCAATTGGCGACTAGATCAGAACAGTTTTATAAACGGAGCGTTATGGCCGTATCGGAACGAAGTTTGTGACGAAGTGGAGATTGATACAGTTGGCCGTGGCATCTAATTAAAATCCTTAGATAGATATCTATCTAGGGACTTTACATCTAATTAAAGTCTCCAGATGATAAAGTATGGCAATACATGGTTTAGAGACAAAAGTTACTATTTGGCCAGAAAATGGCGGTTTGGTGACAGAAAGCTGTCAAATGTCAAAATCCTAACAAAACAAATTTTCACATTTCAACGTCGCGTGTCGTTCTAAAGTTTTAGTGAAAATTTTACCCCAGTGTGTTATTAAAACCTGTAAAAGCAGACCTGAACGTGGCTTCAGGCTGTTTACTTTCCCATCTCTTAAGAGAAATGGTGAAAGAAGAAAAATGTGGGAAAAATACACCTCTTTAGAAACGGTTTCAGATAATACTTAGATCTGTGAAGTAAAAGGTATTGTGTTAATCAAACTTTCTGTCTAATTTGTTTCACTGTAGTTGTATTTCTTCACAAGTTACATGGCAACGTCAAATATGTATAAAATTATCGGCATATATGGTATAGTACGGGAATTACCCCAGGTCAGTCTTTTATCTCTTTTTAACTAATGATAATTGGATAAGATAAAAAATCTCCAGATTTTTGAATACCACAGCTTTGAACTTCAAATTTGGCTGCCAAATGTTTAATAATTATAAGTTAATTTATAAGTTTTTATCACACTTACAGCTTAAGGCAAGTGAAAGAGTGACTTATTCCTTACTTCTATTAGAGATTTTATTATTTGATTGTGCTTGTTCTTTGCTTAGAGGGCGTTATTAAAATTTTTATTTAGAAAAAAATTAGGATAGCTATGGTAATGTACTTTTTTGATATAAGTATAGACGTACGGCTAGTTACTAAGAAAAGTCACATTATAAGGTCACTTACTAGCCTTATTGCCATGACTTTACCATTTTTTTGTTCGCATTGAAATTCGATAATTAGCAATATTATTGTTTCGCGGCGAAAAAAAAATGCTAAAAGTGAGCTAATACAAGTAATATAACTTCTTACCTTGATCCGTTGCGGGGTGTCACCAAAGAAGAGGGGAAGAAAGGACGAAGGAACAAGAGGAAGAAGGATGAGAAGTATTTATCACTTGCACAATCAACGAACGAGAAAACATAAAACTATCGGATTCTGCAAAATCTCCCGTAAAACCTTTTAAATCCGGCTTATAATATTTTAACGTGTAAACGTAAAATTCTACTTTTTTAAAAATTCCCAACTTAATCCCAAAAAGAAACTGATAATTTTTACACGAAAAACAAAAATGATTTGCCGGACATTGTAGCGACCTCTCTTATTAAAAATAAAGAATAATTAAATGAAAACTATTTTAAGAAAATATAAATAAACAATAGAACTCGATAAATAAAAGAAGAGAGCGCAACATTCCGCCCACCTTAAAACAAATATTTTAAGTTTAATTATCAAATGGGGACAAGGGCAGTGGACAGACTTTTACCACCGGCCGCTTCACTACCCCTTGTGCTGTTCGTAAGGTGACAACTCTTACAACTCCATCCGGGCCAGGGTGAGTCTCAACGACACGAGCGAGCCTCCACTGTAACGGTGGAACTAATTCGTTTTTTATTACCGCCATATCTCCCGGAGCTATTGAACTAGGGTTGGTGGATGACCATTTTACGCGGTTTTGAAGAGTTTGCAAGTACTCACCGTGCCATCGAGCCCAAAAATCCCGGTGAAGACGCTGCAAGAGCTGCCATCGCGAAATAGGGTGAGCTTTCAAATGGGTCAGATCAAATTCAGGCAATGCTGAAACGGGCTCCAGTGTTAAGAAGTGTCCAGGCGTCAACACTGACAAATCGTTCGGATCGGAACTTAAAGGGCACAGCGGACGCGAGTTAACTGTTGCCTCTATTTGGGTGAGAACTGTATAAAACTCTTCAAACGTCATAATTTGGTCGCCTATCACTCGTGATAAATGTCCCTTCACGGATTTAATTCCCGCCTCCCAAAGCCCACCGAAGTGTGGAGCTGAAGGAGGATTAAAGTGCCATTCTAAACGCTCCGCTTCTACTGCGCTATGCATCATATTTAATTCTTTTGAAGCGCTAACAAAATTAGTACCACAGTCCGAAAAGATGTAGGTACACCGGCCTCGACGATAAACCGTTTTAGTGCACGCAAAAACGCTTCTGTTGATAAATCTGTTGCTAATTCGAGATGTATCGCTTTAGTAGCGAAACAGACAAAGAGACATATGTAACATTTCTGAGATTTGCAACCACGATATTTTCCCATAGTGACAAGAAAAGGCCCTCCAAAATCAACTCCAACACAAGCGAAAGCCTTAATTTGGGAAACTCTTAGGCGGGGTAAATCACTCATTTTTGGTTGAATCGATTTGGGATTAACACGCCAACAACGCCAACACCGAGAAATAACGCAAGCGATGCTTCTTTTAACGTTCAAAATCCAAAATTGTTGTTGCAAAAGGTATTGTAGAGTTTGGGTACCAGGGTGAAGATATCGACGATGCATACCTTATTATCATATCGATAATAAGACACGTCAAACGATGTTTCGAGGGGAGGAGAATAGGATGTTTGGCGTCATAGGATAAATCTGAGTGAACAAGACGTCCACCAACATGAAGAATTCCCTGAGAATCGACGAAAGGTGACAATTTACGAAGATGTTTGTAGCGTATTTTGGAAGGAAGAGTCTCAATTATGTCTGCAAAATGTAGAGATTGAACATGTTTTATGATGATATGTAAGGCATTTTGTAACTCTGTCTCCGTTAGGGAGGAAGAGCGATCAGACGTGCGACGAGCATAACTAGCAAAACGAAGACACCATGCGATTATAGCCTTAATTTTTTCGAGTGAAGAGAATTTTTCTAAGAGAGAGTCGATGATATCGTTATCAATTTCTGAAATTAGCACAATTTTACGTTTCTCTAAATCTACTTCCGAGGAACACTTTAACGGAGACGGTAAGTCAAATTTGAGCTGTGGTTTAAGAAGCCATGGAGGACCCGCCCACCACAACGAATGTGAGATAAGCTGGTTGGGAGTTAAACCGCGACTTGCACAGTCGGCAGGATTTTCGGCAGACGGTACATGATACCAACATGAGCCAGGGATCGTGCTTTGAATTTGAGCAATTCGATTGCTCACAAAAGTTTTCCATGGGTAAGGGGAGTTACGAAGCCAAGCCAAAACTGTTGTAGAATCTGTCCATGCGTAAGTTCCATCTATTTTAATCAAGCTATTTAGTGTCGTTATTGCACTCTCCATTAGTTTTGATAACAACAAGGCAGCGCATAATTCAAGTCGAGGAATAGACAGTCTTTTTAAAGGGGCGACCTTGGACTTAGCAGACAACAATTTAATATCAACTTGTTGAGATGAAGAAATGGTCTTTAGGTAAATGACTGCCGCATATCCACTTTCACTTGCGTCTGAAAATCCAAGAAGAAAGCAAGAAATGATATCAGAAGGAAACATTTGTCGAGGGATATGCAAATCGGTTAAACATGGCATTTCTGAAGTAAACTCTGTCCATCGCGTTATCACTTCATCAGGAGGTCTATCATCCCAACTAAGTCCAAGAGTCCATAAGTGTTGAATTAGTCGCTTCGCAAAAAACGTTAGAGGAGCCAAAAAACCTACAGGATCAAAAATTCTAGCGAGTTCCGAGAGCAAAGAGCGCTTAGTGCACAAACTATTTATGGGAGTGATTTGATAGGTGAAAGAGTCATTAGATGGATTCCATTTCATTCCCAAAATTTTAATGAACGAATCTTGATCAAAGTTGAATGGGTCAGTAAGATGAAATTCAGAAGGAATATGTTCCAAGAGCTCTGGAGCATTACTGGCCCATTTTCTCAATTGAAATCCACCTCTTTCTAACAACTTTATAAGTTCTTCGCGAATTTGGTGTCCCTCTGCAATTGATGAACATCCAGTTATGATGTCATCAACATAAATATCCTCAGACAAGATACGAGAAGCTCTTGCAAAGTCAGAGTCTTTTGCTGATTCAGCCAATTTTTTGATAACTTGGAGAGACAAGTAGGGGGAGCAAGCAATTCCGTAAGTTACCGTATTTAACTGGAACTCCTGAATGGGTTCAGTAGGCGCAAATCTCCATATAATTTTCTGAAACTTTCGGTGTTCTGGTAGAACCAAGATTTGTCTGAACATTTGACGAATGTCAGCGGTGAGTACATAGGAATGGCAGCGAAATCGGACGAGAATATGAAAAATATCACGTTGCAACTTTGGACCAACTAGTAATGAATCATTAAGCGAAGTTCCATTAGCAGACTTACAACTAGCATCGAAGACTACGCGGAGTTTAGTGGTTGGACTATCAGTTCGAGTAATACAGTGGTGCGGAATATAATATCCCACAGATGAGGATAAGAAAGGCAATGCTTGCATATGACCAGACTCAAGATAATCTTGCATAAATGCTACATATTCAGCGCGGAGAGGTTCATTTTGAGCAAGACGACGCTCTAACGACAAAAAACGGCGTAACGCAATTGCAAATGAACCGGGAAAAAGTAATGATGTCTCGTTGGTTTTAAAAATTAAGGGAACTACAAAACGACCAGAATCGTCGCGATAGTGTTTTGATTCAAATGTTTCTTTTGCTAATTTATCATCTGGAGACTGAAGAAATTTACTAGGGGGTTCCTCTGTTTCCCAAAATCTTTTAATTGATTCGTTTAATTCGTTTTGATCTAAAGAAAGGTGAAAAGAGTTAACGCTTTTATCCACTGGTTTAGAGTTAATCGACACCTTTCTCATCAAAACCCATCCAAACTTAGTTTTTATAGCTGTAGGCTCATTTAGACGACCTTGGATACATTCTGACTCAAACAGCAGGGGAAAAATATCTGCACCTAACAGCATATCAACTTCGCCTGGTGTGTTGTAAAATTGCTCATCGACTAGTTTTAAATTGACGATATGAGACCACGAGCAAGTCGATAAAACCACATTAGGAACATTATTACAGATTTTAGGAATCATAATAGCGTCAATCAAAAAATGAGGTAAATCTTGTCCAACAGGGCGCAGTGTACAAGAAACCATTTTATTGGCGCGAGATTTCATGTCACCAATTCCATTAATAGTAAACGATAGTCTTTGTTTAGGAAGTCCAAGACGATTGACACAATTTTCCGTGATGAAACTAGATTGGCTTGCACTATCTAACAAAACTCGAATTTTGTGTAGGAAACCAAATTGATCAAAAATCTCAACAATTGCAGTTGATAAGAGAACTGTCGTTTTAGCGGGTACCAAATTCGTAAATGAGCTAACTGTTTTCGGGGGGGAATTGGCAGTTGAAGGCTGCGATGTATCAAGAACCTCAACTGAAGTCTCAGTTGAGGTCTGATTTTGAGTACTAACCGGAAAATGTAGTAATGTGTGATGTTTTTTACCACACTCCCGACATGCCGATGATGAATTACAATTACGTAAACTATGCTTGGATCCAATGCAGTTTAGACACCATTTATTCTGTTTAACTACATCGTACCGTAATTGTGGAGATTTGGCTAGAAATATAGGGCACTTGTAGATAACATGCTGAGCATCAGGACAAAGAGGACACGACAAGGTCTCTGACTTGACAAAAAAGGCAGATTTCGATTTGGGTTTAAGAGGCGTGTATATATTCGATTTAGAGTGAGAGGGTTTTGCCAAATTATGCGATGCATTTTCTTGCGCCTGACAAGTTGTAATTAAAAATTCATTGAGCGATTTATACGTGGCAACTTCCGCCGGGGAGGTTTGAGCAAGTTCAAAACGCGTCACTAAAGACGAAGACAATCGTTTGAGAAGCATATTAAATAAAATAAAATCCCACTGATCCACCGGAAAGTTTAGAAATTCTAGTGCGGCTAAATTGTTCTCAAATGTGTTTAGTAAATTTCTTAATTGTGATGGAGTATAATCTTCAGGCAAACGCGAACAGTTGTCAATTTGCTGCCAATAGGAGGTGGCGAGCAAACGTTTGTTGTCGTACCGCTTTAAAAGTGCGTCATACGCCGTCTGATAATTCTGCTCGGTCAAAGGGATTCGACTAACGATTGAAAGAGGTTCTTTACTGAGAATCGACACTAAATAATTAAATTTTTCAACGTTAGACAGCCCTGTTTGATTGTGTACTGTTGAATTAAACATATCAATAAAGGTTCTCCATGATTTGATCTCTCCATCAAATTTATATAATTCGACCGGTGGGAGTTTTACGTGTTCTTTAGTACTCGATGCCGACGACGAAACCGACATTTGAGTTTGTAATTTGTCTTTAAAAATCTCATTATAAGTAATCTGAACTGCAAAATAATCTCTATCGAAGGTTTTTCTAATGTCATCGTGATTAGCTATTATATCCGGTTCGTCACTAACGGCTAATTCTTTCAGAGCATCATTGTGATATGAGTAGAATTCATTGTGAATTCGTTCAATAAATGCGTAACGCACCTTTAATTCAGGGTACAAACTTTCGTATAAAGCTTCTTTCCTAATAGCCCGATCTGCGATGTCTTTTAATTCCTGCAATTGATCGATTGCGATTTTGCGTAATGCAATAGCCCTTTTGATCTTTGCATTTGACATGTTCAAAAATTCAAATTTAAATCTAAGAGTGAGATAGCGTAAACCAAGATTAGATAGAGGCAGCAAAAAGGCGTATGATAAAGTCACGACCACGAGTCTGAGTTCAATGCCACCACTTGTTCTTTTGCGAAAAAACTAACTACGAAGCGAATTTTACAATATTTTAGGAAAATGAGAGATTTTGAAGAATACTATCTATTGCATAATAAATCCGGCTCGAAGGACCAATGTTTCGCGGCGAAAAAAAAATGCTAAAAGTGAGCTAATACAAGTAATATAACTTCTTACCTTGATCCGTTGCGGGGTGTCACCAAAGAAGAGGGGAAGAAAGGACGAAGGAACAAGAGGAAGAAGGATGAGAAGTATTTATCACTTGCACAATCAACGAACGAGAAAACATAAAACTATCGGATTCTGCAAAATCTCCCGTAAAACCTTTTAAATCCGGCTTATAATATTTTAACGTGCAAACGTAAAATTCTATTTTTTTTAAAATTCCCAACTTAATCCCAAAAAGAAACTGATAATTTTTACACGAAAAACAAAAATGATTTGCCGGACATTGTAGCGACCTCTCTTATTAAAAATAAAGAATAATTAAATGAAAACTATTTTAAGAAAATATAAATAAACAATAGAACTCGATAAATAAAAGAAGAGAGCGCAACAATTATTGTTCATTATATCCACTTCACCCATATTGTGATTATATTGAGAAACAATATTTGATTGAGGGATGTTTACTTTTTTCTTTTCTTTCGCAGAATATCGTAGTGCTTGTAGTGCATGCAGTTTTTTTCACCAAACTGCAACGAGGTTATTACTTCTGTCAAACCTGGTGTCATAAGAACCTCATTCCTTTTTGTGATAGTTATCATTAGGTAAACCACAATTTTCGGTTCTATTCATTCTTGTCGTACCTGTTTCTGAAAATCCTTCTTTACCTATTAAGCTTACTAGTTTAGCTGACGTACAAAAATTGTCAAGAAATATAGAAAACTTAATGTTTTCAAAATTCTCATTTAAAAATGTTTTATCAAGTTTACTACGACCGATTCCCCAAGCCATATTCATTTGTATCTTTTTGTCGACCGTAGTAATATCTTAATCTAAGGGCTACAACCTACGCCTTGTATTCAAAGTAACTGCATCCGTGGTGACCGAAGTAAGGAATCATCGATTCTCGTCGATTGAAAGAGATTGTTCAATTGCCAAATATAAAAAAAAATATTCAAAGCATTTATTACGGGTTTGATTTTAGCCATTTTGTCTGACTTACCAATCTGAGTATTGTCCACGAGATGTAGATTTCTAAATAATATGTCTTCAAATTAAATAGAAATAAGTATGTCGGTTTGTGCTATGAGAAAAGTAGCTATGGATGCCACGCCCAATTTGCTCAGCTACACTAGGTAACATCTTGGTAGATTCTGATGAAATTAAGTGTAAAGAACGACACAAACATTTTTGGGTATAGATGTTGGGCAAAATTTCCTTAAGTTTCGCCTGAACTCTATTCAAAGTCTTCATCATTGTGCTTGCATCGTTAGGAGCAAAAGATATTACATTACGATAAGGGACTTGATTTTTCGTCTAGGCGATTTTTCACAGACAAAAATATCAATGAAGCTGTACTAGTTTTTATTTCTAATAAGTCAAAAATTTTATCTACAGTTTTGTTATTTTTTAAATATCTGACAATTATGATTAAAGACTCTTTTGTGGTTATGTCTGTCGTTTCGTCGATTATAATTGAAAAATTATTATTGTCTTTTTGAGATCATTAACTAAATTAGTTTTAAAATACGGGCTCCAAACTTTAGTTATTATATAGGTCGCTTTTTTTCTCGTTAAATGAATTCCTTGTGCAATTTCCGAATCCGGAAATTCTTTGGTTAAAAGTGGGAAAGAATTCATAAGAAGTATAGCTAAATTGGTATGAGCAATACATAAACAAAATTTTAATTTCGTTCTTTTAGTTTGGTAAGGAATTTTTGATAGATTTTTTACATATTTGTCAAATTGAGGCGTAGATTGCCCACTTTTTATTTTACTTTTATAGTTACAGTAAGACCCCGCTTAACGCGTAGGATACGTTTCATCAAAGTAGAGCGTAATGCGAAACAGCGCTAAATGAGACTATTTTAACATGTAAATAATGGGGTTAGGGGATGGATAGAAAATTGGTTAGGTATTAAATTTAATAATAATGTTTTTTTTAACTTCTAATGTAGTTTGCGTCTTCCTTTTGCGTTCTGTTAGAAGTTGTTAATTAGTCTTGCTTTTGAACTCCTGTCAAAATTTGGATCATTTTCAACAAATTGGTTCATAATTTTAGTTATAGTGGTCAAATTCTTTTTTACAAACGCTGTCGAAAGTTCTTTTTGCTCTTCTTCCATATTACTACTATCAATATTTTAGTTTTTTTCTTGCTAAGTTAATTCCTTGAGCTCATCATTAAAAAGACTAGCTTTGTTTTTAGTTTACAGAATGATTTAATAATATCTTCTAATGTGTCGTCTTTTATTTTAACCTTCGTTGTTAAATTTTAACAACACAAGGTGTTTTTTTTAATTTGTTGTCACCATGATATTTTTAAAATAAATTATTCCATGTTGTCACATGTTGTAACAAGTCAGAAGTGGGCTCATTCAGATCGCTAAACGACGATTGTTGCACCAATGACGGTAAATTTTAGTTGTTATCTTTTTTGATTTTATAAATGTGATCTCCCAATTGAGGATAAGTGGCCTTAAATTTTTTATCAATATAACCACCAATATATTTGAGGACATTTTTTGTTGTTTCTGCTGACGAAGCTTCAACGTTTATTGAGGTTTTAACAGAAGAAAATGAGCTGCCACTGCTGCTACTTTGAGTTATGCCAAATTTAGATTCTTTAATGAAAGAGCAATTCTGATTGAGTTTAGGAGTTTATATATAATGTACTTCTTCAAATTCTTTCTTTATATTGTAAAACCAAAATTTTAAAGATTTGATGGAAATTAACATTTATTTTTGAAATAGTTGCGTAGAAGTTTTGCCTTCCTCCCTTAAATGCAGAAGCGAATTTTGATTTTTTTAAAGTGCTCTTTTTGTTGAAAATATATACCAAAAGGGGCTATCTTTGGATCTGGATGTGGAAACTCTTACACATAACATAACTATTAAAAATATCAATAAGATTTTTTACATTCCTTGCTAATTTTTTGTCTCGACTAGGTTTATAACGTATCAATGTCTGTGCTGTATTTCGAGATAATAACTCTGCCGCTAATTTTACATTTTGTTGTTTACTTTTATCAACTAAAATATGTTTTTCTGAAATTTTGTAGCATGCATTTATTTTGACGTCAGTCAATTTAATTAATTCTTGAAGGGGAAGTTGATTTTTATTCTATCTTGAAGAACAAAGCCTGTATCTAAAAGCTAGTTTCGTAAATGTTTTGGTAAATGTGTATTTTTTTTATGTTAGTAAAGTTGGCAAAACACTTTTAGCAGAATATATACCTATTTATTTGCAGGAAATACACGAGTAATAAATTTAGAGATTTTTTCATCTTAGTTGAAACAGTTGTAATAAGTGTTTGTAGATCATTTAGATTTTGTTTGAAGCATCCTTAGCAGAGGGACCCAAAAGATTCAAATCTGGACTTCTTGAAGGTTAAAATTGGGGAGCTTTTTGTCTACTCCCAATCAATCTTTTAGAAAATCTATCGTACAACCACTGTCGAACTTGCACATCAAAATGTGGTGGTGCACCATCTTGTATCAACCATATTTGTATTCTGTTTTGAATACACACTTTACTGACAGCCTGAGCAGAGGGGACGGGAACATCTTGTGGGCCCAGTGACTGGACTGTTTCGAGCCTGTTTTGCACTGGGCTACATACCAGCGGCCAGGAGAAAGGTCAAATTTGTGTTTATTCCTAATCCAGGATTTGCTACGTATGCCGAGGCTGAAAGTTTAAGGTTGTTTAACTTAACGTAGTTTTTGTTAAAAACGATGGAAAGACTAATTCTGAGACATGTACGAGAGGAGGTTCTCGGGAGAGTCAACTTTTATGGGACAGTCTTAAGTCTTTTTCTTCGAAGTCTTCAAAATAGGCAATTTGAGATTTTTTTAAAATAATGTGTTAGTCGAACTTAACAAATTTTTAAATATTATATAGATATGTAGTACATACATGCGGGTACATAACTTTATCTTGCTTTTTTACGGTAGATATTTTCAATCGTTTGGATAGATTGGATCATTGAAAATTTAATACAAATAGATAATGATTAAGTAATAAAACAAAAATCGAAATAATAAAAAATCTAGTATAGATTCCTCAACTATTAATTCTTGTCACTTCATAAAACCTTTCGGTTCAATAAATTTTGGGGAGGAACTTCTGCGGACGTGTCTGTTGGCCTGCTAAGGTTTTTAAATGTGCTCGAACATTTTTTTTAACAAAAAAGGACATAGTTATTGTCAAACAAAAAGGTTGCACCTAGTTTGTATGATTATGTTAAGGCCCCCAGTTTGTTGAAAATTGGGGTAGGAGCGTACGAAGTTAAAACGCTGAGTTTTTGTAGCTGTCTTCGTCGATTTTTTCAGGAACTGACTCGTCTTTTTTGGCGAGTGGGGGCGGAAGGTATGTTCTCTGTTTTAAACTAAAGACAAGTGAGACAGAATGTATGAACTATGGTATTTTAGCTATGAAAACATTTTTATTCACAATTTTCTTTGGTTCCATAGTTGTGCTTGTGGTTGAGGTTGGGGTCGGGGTTGGGTCGTCTTGCCCGTTCTCCATTTTCTGCGTTCATCAGGCACAATAAATAAATTATAGTTATGTTGATGATAATATCAGAACAAAAGGATAAAACTTTTGGTTCTTGTTAATTATTAATACTGATTTTTTGTGGGATAATAAATTTTGTATTTACCAATTTCTGTACTGGCTCGTACATGTCTTTGTTGAAATTGCGTATTTTGCAGAAAAACGCAAATGTAAATACTAGGTACTTGAGTGTAGCTAAAAGAAAATTCTAGAGATGAACAAAGAATGAAAAAATAGCTTAAATAAACAGTTTCTTGGGGTTTTTTTTGGAAATATCTGCTCTAATTTTTGTTGTTCTAAAATAGGCGTGAAATGAAGGGTATGTGGATATAAAAAAAATAGAGTTGGCTTTTTTCTTTTGGGTCTAGCTACATATGAAGAAAGCTCTGAATTGTATCAAAGTTGAGTAATAATCTAGAGCTATTACCAGTTAAAATTAAAAGTCTTAGCACAGAATCCTAATTTTTACTGTCATTTTGACAATTTTTGTAAATAAAAATATAAACAGTAATTGCGTGTCAAATTTGAGTGTAAAAAATTAGTTTTTGTAAATTTAGGTAGCCAACATAAATAGGTTATTTTCTCAAAAAAATTGTTATCTAAGGTACCAATTTTTTTACACCATCATTTAAGTAGTTGCACCTCCTACAAAAAACACACAAAAAAATGGGGTTGTCATTTAAAAAAACTAATGATGACGTCATTGCGCAATAAAACATGACGTCATAAGTCAAATTTTTATGTCATAAAGTGGTAAATTAAAAAATAAAATTGACCTGTCCGAGTGTTTTGCTAAAAATCATTCAAGAAAAGAATTATGATTTTTGTTCCTTACTTTAGCACCACACTGTATATTTATCTTTCTTGGTTGAATCTTGCTTTTTGTAGGAGACGAAAAAGTACTTTTTTCTCCGGTTGCTATCTGTTGCTTCTCTTGTGCAATGCTTTCATAGGCTGTTTTTAAAATTTATGTGGCCTTTAATATTCTTTCCCTAAAATTGGCAATTGGAATCTTGGTCTTTTTTTTTCGCTTCCTTTTTCCTAAAGTCTATAACATTTGCAATCACTTCTCTAGTTTGTGACCGCAACACTCGTCCTTTACCAATTTTCGAATTAAACATTTTTAAAATTGTCTTCAAAATATATAAATAAAAAAACGAATAAATAAAATAAAATAATCTAATAAACAATACGAACTAACTCCAATAACTAAACTAAACTAAGTACTAAATTTTACAAGAGCGCTTAAACACAAGACACCACAATATAATTTTGTTAATTTTTTTATAAGTTTAGCATTGAATTAAATTTATTTTAAAAAACTTTACTACTTTATTTAATTGTTATTTATAACTTTACAGATATTTTAAACAAAAAACAATAGTAAAAACTGCATTTTATTGTGGAGTCGTGTGCAACTTTAATTTCACGTTGTGGCTCTAGGGTTAAAACGATCTGAAATAAAACAAACAACTTTTAAGAAAACTACACATTAATTATTAAAATACTTTATTGTTCTCTAAACAAAATTGTCTTTGTTAAATGGCTTTTTACTGGATTTATTTATTCAGATTGCCGTTTGACAATGTATTGGACTCTAATATTAACATATTTGGTCAAATGGCTCTGATTATAAAATATCTGTGTTGTTTCAAATGCGAGTTTCAAAAATATGTGTACCAATGTAATGGCCTAACACACTATGAATAATTGATGACACATAGATTCCTCTAAGAAGATTTCTCTCTTTTTCCGCCCAACATATATACTGCTTTGTTTTTTTTTACAAATTGATATCACATCTTGCCTGATATGTCAAACCCTCTTTTTTGTGTAACTAAAAAATTAAGGAAACTACCTTTCTCTCCTATTGGTTCTGCCGTGCAAGTTCACATTTATGAACTTTTTGGAAATGCTGAACAACAAAGCCTGCAGTATATATTACAATCTACAGAGAACTTTCTGTTAAAACAGTGGTATTAATTAAATAATCATGGTCTGAAAAGAGACTGTCTAAATCCTCTTGCGTCAGACTAGTGTGAAACTAGTGTATCACACAATTTTTTTCTTACCTGTGGAATGTAATTCCTGCTGTTTTTTTTAACGACAGCTTTTGCAGCCAAATGCTCCACACATAACCATTTTGGCACAACAAACAAAAAGTCAAAAAACTATGAACAGTTAACAAAAAATTTGAAAAAATACGTTGGTGTCGGCGTTTTGTTTGGCACCAATGTGTAATGGCGGTCAATTTGGCTGACTCTGATTTGGCTTCACTTACAGCGCAGGCATCGCATAGGTCTTTAGGTGTTCTTTATTTTCTATAATCAAAGGTTATTAACAAAATTAGAAACTCTTAGAGAAAATTTATTTTTAAAATTAATATCTCGCAATATACCTCTTTGACATTACCTTAAAATAAATAATGAAGTATTTTTGAAATTACTAATTATGTTTCTTATGTTTTAAATTTAAAAAAATAAAATTCCGGAACTAACACTGCCAATAAAAATAAATTATATTCATTTATTGCACAATTTATTTTATTTATTATATTTTTTGCACAAAGCGTTGTATTCTGCGAAAGTTCTTATATCATTCAAAAATTTTTCTTGTTTTTCAACAGAATTTTATGTAAAAGGGAGCGTCTTATTTATTTATTGCATAATTTATTTGATGTATTATATGTTATTATATTTATTTATTAATAATAATAAGGTTCTAATATAATATAACTATATTTTTTGTTCTTCTACAGAATAGTATTTGAAAGGAAGCGTCTTATTTTTTTATTACATAATTTATTTCATGTGTTATAAGTTTATTATATTTATTTATTTGCACAAAGCGTTGCATTCTGCAAAGGTTCTAATATCATTTAACAATTCTTCATGTTTTTCAACAGAATCGTTAGAGAAAGGAAGCGTCTTATTTATTTATTGCACAATTTATTTTATGTATTACATATTATTATTTTTATTTATTTGCATTTAGTTGCATTCTGCATAGGTTCTAATATCATTTAACCATATTTCCTATTCTTCAACAGAATCATTATGTGAAAGGATGCGTCTTATTTTTATATTGCACAATTTATTTTGTGTATTATATATTATATTTATTCATGTGCACATAGCGTTGCATTCGGCAAAGATTCTAATGTTATTTAACCATACTTCCTTAGTATGTGAAAGGAAGCGTCTTATTTATTTATTGCGCAATTTATTTCATGTATTATATGTTATTATATTTATTTGCACAAAGCGTTGCAATCTGCAACGGTTCTTACATCATTTAACCATTCTTCATGTTTTTCGACTGAATCGTTAGTGAAAGGAAGCGTCTTATTTATTTATTGCACAATTTATTTTATATATTATATATTATTACATTTATTTATTTGCATAAAGCGTTGCATTGTAAAGGTGTTAATATTATTTAACCATACTTCCTGTTCTTCAACAGAATAGTATGTGAAAGGCAGCGTCTTATTTATTTATTGCAAAATTTATTTCATGTATTATATGTATTATTACTTATTATACAGAGTGACATAAAAGTATGGAATAAAATTGCAAAAATTGACTAGACTATGTTAGAGGAAGACTCTTATGGAATTCTAACAATGATGACTTTAAATATTTTTCTTTCAAAAATAACCGTTGTACTGCAATTTAATCATTTCTATCTGAAGGTCTGGTGTTAAATTTACTACATCGACATTAAAAGGATTTTGAAAAATTTTGATATTGTTTGCAATTGCATCAAAATCTGAAAAGCAAATCTCAAAATTTGTTTTTCAAAGTATTCAACATTTCAATTGCGAAACCTACCGGAAATGGAGTCTCGGTGTCCAGACTGAACTCTTGGCAAGTATCAAAATGCATAAAGCATTTTTTGTTCAAATTTTTTTGTCGAAAGGACGTGGTATGAGTGTATAAATCAGAAAGAAGCTGATTTTCTCTTTACAACTCAGCCAAAGGATGATTCTTTTCATTCAAGAAAATTTCTATTGTTTTTAGAAGCTTAAAAAAGCGCGTTAAACTTTTTCGCAGCTTAGGCAGCGTACTGCAGTATAATATAGTAAATCATTTACTCCAATCTCTTCAATAAACACGGGAAATTGAGGATGATTGAGGGCATGTGATCTAATATAATTAATAGTTGACATAACTGGTTTTAAAACTTCTGTCATATCTAAAGCCCGTTTGACACGGTGTCATTTCTTATATGAAATCTTGCATAATTTTTTGTCTTAAAAATAACATAAAAAACAACATCGTTGCAAACAGAGATTTTTGACACAAGAAATTGTATTAAATTTGACGACAATTTTGCTATAAAATGTTCTATAAATGTGCAAGTTATTTGTGTGAAAAATGCGCTGTTAAGGTGCGCAGTAGTGTCATTATTCCGGTAAAATAGAGTCAACCCGAGTAACTTGCCTCTTGTGTATCTAAAAATGACAGAATAGGTCTAGTAATAAGTGAGAATCACCTAAAAAAAGCAACTGTGTGGAAGAGTGAATTGTAAAAGTACAAAGAACAAAGATGTCAAATAATACGCATCTCATAGTGCGCAGAATTGCGGCAACAATTGCTTAACAAACGGACAGTCAGATCAAAGTGTAAAAAATGCGATGCTAATATGAAATGTCGTTTCACATTAGTTAAATATGAAGAAACAAATGTGGGGAATGGAAAAGTGTGGTGTGTGACAGTAAGTTGTGGTAGTAGTGACGCGTCAAAAGATGATCATTGTATTTATATAATTTGGATGTGTTGGAACTCCAGTATTATAGCAAATGCTGTCATAGAAGAATGGAAGGCAGTTGCAGTAAAAATTGTTATAAATTGGCATTATATTTAAAAAAATGTCGCCGATCAGCTGATGTGGGAATTGGATTAAAAATATTTAGAACACGTTCTAAATTTTGTCAAGGTGTCTGTCAAAAGTGCGCACTAAAATACGGAGTGACAGGTTTAGCGTACAGCGCATGCGCAAGGCGAAAACGTGCAGCGTACAACAGCTGTAGACTGTCATTTTACTTGTTTACTGTTGCCGGCGTGGTGTGAGTGTTCAGGCGGTTTAAGAGGAGTGCTAATTGGGTGAAAAACAATGTCGTGGACGCGTGAACAAGTGCGCCTGCTATTAGATGGATATAAGCGCTATCCATGCTTATATGCGACCAAAACGAAACAGTATTCAAATAAACACGCGCGCCAAACGGCATTAGAAAAAATTTTGGAGGTTCTTAAACCATTGAGACCCGAAGTAACAATAGCAGAAATAAAATCAAAATTTCATGGGCTTAAAGCCACATTTGTGGCAGAACACAGAAAGTATAAGGAGAGCGTGGGAACGGGAAAGGAGAAGATGAGGTGAGACACGCATTGTAAAAATTGACAGTACGCGTAAAATGTTGATTTGTTTCAGTTGTATTACCACAGTTTGTGGTATTACGAAGATCTACATTTTTTGTTGGACCACTTAGAACCGCGTCCATCCTGTGATAGTATAATAGAATCGCAGGACTCACAGGACAGCCAAGAGACATCGCTGGAAAGGGACGATTTTGTACGATACACACTACCTGCATTATGTGCAAGGTATTATATGTATTATTATATTATATGTACAAGTACCGGGACCTCGACCTCGGTGCATCACCCTTCCCCTCCGCAGAAAGGGAAAAAGAGGAGAAGGGGTGGAGACAAAACTGATAGTGTATTACAGGCGGCATCGGAGACATTAAAGACCCTTCAGCAAACACTTTCAATAGAGCCGAACCCCCCAGACCAGCGTCAGGACGATGACACGACATTATCCCGCTTCATCATATCCAAATTAAGACAAATCACGGACGACGATATCCGATTGGAGGTGGAGCAGCAAATAACGAATTTGCTGTATGCTGCAATCCACCAGTGTCGCCAAAAAAACAGAACAAGTAAATTTATAAGCATGTATTTTTTAAATAAAGTTATATAAATTCTATAAGACTACATTATTATTAATGCTGTTAATAATTGCTTTTTTCAATGGCTGTCTCTTGCCAGTGCACACTTCCCATAGCTGAATTAAAAAACGATTTTAATTTGTGTTGCGGATCTCTCGTGCTTGTGTGCTACTTCGATTACCCGCTTGACGTCCAATGTGTCTTAAGGTTTGTAATTCTGCGGTGTCTTCATTAGCTTCAAGATTCGTATATTGCCGCCCATTGTGAGTTGTCAAAAAATTGTGTAAAACCACACATGTTAACGTGATTTGTTCTACTTTTTCGACACTTAAGCCAATTGGATTTAGGAGGACACGAAAGCGGTTGGCTAAAATCCCAAAGGCGTTTTCGACAACGCGTCGCGCCCTTGAGAGACGGTAATTGAAAATTTTTTCGTCATGGTCCATGTCACGGCTTGGGTACGGCTTCATGAGGTGTTCGGAAAGTGGAAACGCGGAATCGGCAATGATTACATAGGGTGATGCCTCCTGTTGGCCTGGTAAGACAGTTGCAGGGGGAATGTGAAGCGTTTGTGCCTCGATCGCGCGTGCAAGTCCACTTTGATTATATACACCCCCATCACTAACGTGACCATTGACTCCCACATTCACGTATAAAAATTTATATTTGGCATCAACTAATCCCAATAAAACTATGCTTTTAGTGCCTTTATAATTGTAATAGAATGACCCCGTGGAAATTGGAGCTCTGAATTCTATGTGACGCCCGTCTAAGGCTCCTAAACAATGGGGAAATTGCCACATTTCGTTAAACTCTTGGCTCACTTTTTCCCACTCGTTGATGTTGCATGGTGCCTACAACCGACAGTGACAGGACCCACCTAATATATTAGCTTATATCACATGTATGAACACAAACCTTCACGTGGTGTATTTTGAGCACAGTGTAGATGCTTTTACACACTTCTGGTATAAACCGTGAAATTGTTGACTCGTGGATGCGTGTAGCATACATTAATGACCGAAAGGATTCTCCTGTCGCCAAGAATCGTAATGTTGTTTCTAATCTGTGATAACATTTTTTTAGATTACAAGTACCAAATTTAATAATGCATATAAATGCACCGACCTGTGTCTAGCAGAAACGCTTTCCCTCATTAGTGTATTTTGTTTACTTATCAGGGGCGACACTAACGTTAGTATATATTCAAACTGTTCGTTTGTCATTCGTAAATAATTTTTATAAGCCACAGGATCTTCCGTTCTCAGTTCGTTATCTAACAGGGTTAACATCCCTTTGCCTTTTTGTCTTCTCCCAAGCCATTTTCTGCTCCATAGCTTACGTTTTTGTACTTTTTGTGTAGCAGCCACTACAGTTGCTACACAAAATACTACCCCACATGCTAAATACATTTCTCTGGGTGTAAGCATGCTTTCTGACTATTAATTTTAAGAATTTTAATATGAATGTGAGGTTAGGTATGTCCCTCTTTTACATCAGCACAATATAATCTACGCATGTGCAGTTTGTAACGCAGCAATTCGCGCAGAAATGACACCGTTGCAAACAGGAAAATGCGTTTTATGAATTTTTTACAGTAAAAATTCAAGGTCAAATGTAAATAAAAATTACAACATTTTTTATATCAAATTTTATGCAAGAAATGACACCGTGTCAAACGGGCTTAAGAATTTTCCACTTAAAGACTGTTGATGAATGATGCAATGTATGATTAATGGCTTTGAAATACCATCCTTTTCTACAGCTTTTGATACGAAAGCAACGACACCTTTATTTTACCCACACATGTTCTTGCGATCAGTAGTTATACACTTTAAGTTTTCTCTTGAGGATTATTTTTGTGAACAGCACTTTCAGCTCCTCTAAAAATATCTTCTCCAGTAGTTATACCGTGAAAGCTATGAACGTCAAGAAGTTCTTCATACACTTCATAATATTTATCTATTCCTCGAATAAAAAGTAAGACTTGGGCTGTGTCTGCAACATCTGTTGTCGCATTCACAGCTAAAGAGAACCATTCTAAGTGTCCACTTTTGTCAGACAATTTAGTTATTATATTTTTTGTATTGTTATCTCCTCTTTGAGTCACAGTGTTTGCGAAAATTTAGATATTATTACTCTATTAATTAAATAAATTAAAAAATTGCTTTTTTTAAGATATTATAGAAAATTTATCTACAAAATCGTTGATAAACTTCTGAACTTTTAATTGATGTTTCAATGATTCTAAATCTATTTTATTTTCTATGGAACTAAAATTATTGCTCTTTTTTTATTTATTCCTGCTTTTGAAGTAGCCACAGAGTACTGAGCAAATTGTTTCATAATAGTTTCCAGTATAACTGATAATTTACCTACTTTATCGAGTATGCTGGACTGATTTTTCGGTTTTCTTCGATACATTTCGTCGTTGTTCTCTTTAAGAAGATATGAAATTTCTTGAATGTCAATCTGCTCTGGAGATCAAGCTTAGTTGAAGTAATAAGACCGTTGACAAACACGCGAATCTGGCTTTCCTATTTGCTGCTTTATATGTAAAGGAATTGGGTCTCTAAAGTATGGATGCATTTTATTGTTTTGTCACTAAATTTTAATATACGACGTAACCTTCACTGATTTCTCTAAAGCCTTTGATCGTATTGATCACACAATATTATTGAAAAAAGTTGTGGTTATGGCTTTAGTGAAACTTATGTCGTTAATGAAGTTCTACTTTTTAATACTAGAAGCCTCGGAATTTACCTAAAAGGTCTAAGGCGGTCGAAGTGACCGCTTGTATTTTACTTAGCAAATTATACTCATTTTTTTTTAATGTTGAGTTTATAATGCTATGCATAAAGGCAAAGGATTGAAAACCAAACGATTTACTGTTCCTATTAAACTGGTTTTTCTTCTTCTAATTCTTGGCTAATTTTAGTGACGTGAAAAATTATCGGTTATTACTTTCTTTTCTTTTTTGAGAAAGGGTTGCACCTGGTTGAACACTACTTGTTCACCTAATAAGAGGTTCTGCGGTCGTTGTTTGTTTTTTTCTAAGTAGGGAAAACCATTTATTAAACATACATTTTACATCTGGTGCTAGCCAAACAAAATTTGTCAGGTTTGTTAGCCTTATAATGTTGTAAAATATCTTGTTTTACTTGGAAACAACTGCTCGTCAATCGCTATACATTCACTTGGTTTATAACATGAAATTGAATTTTCAATAAACGAATTTAAAACACTAAATTCAGTGCAAATATGTCTGTCGCTAATCGTTGAAACCAAATGTTTCTCATGTCCAAATGAATAAGTTTTATTATTTTTGAAAACCGCTTGACCACAGTTTTTTTACAGAAATCTTACTAGCCCCATAAGCACCTCTGGCATATAATAAAGCAATAAAATCTTATATTTTTTCGGTACCAATAGATCATAGGTTTAGCAGTGGCCTAGTGGTAGCGGCTGCACTATTCGAGCCACTAGAGCCAAACCGATGTCGGTTTGAGTCGAATCCGACTCAAAACCATGGATGTTGTAAATGTATGAGGGGTAGCTCACAATGGACATTTGACGCATTTCGTTTTTATATAAAGTATTTCTGCTCCAATAATTTCTAATTGAATTTATTTGGACTAACCTCATATAGCCGAGAAGTCCTAAAAAACGCTTTATTTTAGTTTTGTCTGTGGGCTTCCAAGAATGAAGTCTTGATTTTTCTGAGGTATCGTCGCTATTGTGTAGAGTCTGAGTCGCGTAAATGTTTTTTTGATTAACTATTTCATCAAATGTTTTGTCAGTTACAAAAGCACAGTAAAATTCATATGAAGATTTATCAGCCATAAGAGAAATATAAGCAGGAATGATCGCAAACAAAGTTGAACATTTGATGGTATCTTTGTTCAATAAACCATTCTGATTCTCTAGTTATCTGGTTATCCGTATTCTCGTTTCACATTCATTTTCTACAGTTTGGTTTTCTTCGTTTTGAGCACTTTCTTTCTCATTCTTTTATGTTTACTTTTTATCTGTTTCTTAGGTCTTCTGTTTGACTGAACTGCATTGCTGGTTGAAGGAAATGAGTTATCATAATTTATTGGGTCAACTTCTTGATTAGAAGAACTAATTTTATAATATTCAGAAGCATAATTATCAATTTCTTCTGAACTAGATAGTAAATAAGGAGGATCTTATAGTGAATCTATTGAACTGAACTCTTCTGATTCACTTACTAACCAAAAAAGTAGAATTGTAATCAATATTTTTGCAGATATGCTTTTATTACTTACATTCCTTAATTTTCTTCTTTGCATTTTGCATTATAAGTTGGGTGCGACGGTTAACATTTTCTACTTTGAAGGAAAAACAACAAAACACTTATGCGCAGGCTTTGTCATGTATGCCCGCTACCGGTAACCGCTGTGGTCCTAGCAGTCTTTACTAGTCGTCTGAAGTAGTACTGGGAATTTTCAGAATTTAACTAGTCGAATATTCGTTCAAAGATTTATTCGAATATTTGAAAAATTCGAATATATACGAGAATTCATACTATATCCGAGTAGATTCGAACATTCAATTATTTGAGTATTCGCTTAGATTTGAAGATTCGAGTATTTGAATAAATGTTTGTCACTTACCAATAACAATAATTTAAAGGAACGCTATAACAACATTTTATTACACGTAAAAAAATTCAACATCTTACAAGTTACTACTTAAAAACCATTATTTTTTTACATTTTCTGGTTCTAAACATGCTTGTTTTGAAGTGACAATGTTGCCTGCTTTTAAAAAAGCTTTTTCTGGAGCAGTTGAAGTTGTGGGAATACATAGGTATCGTTTCGTAATTTTAGAAAGTTTGGGGTATTTCTGCTGGTTTGTTTTCCACCATTGTAGAGGATACATAATTTTTTTATTGCGCCTTTTAAACGATAAATTTAGACTTCGTTAGAGGTGTTGACATGGTCATTCGGAAATAAAATGTTCAGAACTGATCTTTTTTTTTGTAGGATTTGTTATTTTTGCATCTACTGAATCTACAGACTCTGGACCACAGCGGTCACGTGCACATTTCTTCTGTTTGGATTCTTCGCGTTTCCTCTTTCGATTCTCTTTTTCAGTTTGTGCTTTTTCTTGTTCTTTCTTTTTTTTATCATACGATATGTTTTGGAAGTGATGGCAAATGGTATTCTTTCTACTTTTCCCTTTCCCTTTGTTTCAGGAGTTTTTGCATAGGCTAAGTAATTTTGTATCGGTACAAGAGTAGGTCCTTCTTGCACCGTATTACTCGCGGCTGTTGTTGGTGGCTTTATTATATCATTTTGGATTATGTTTATTCATGGGTCATTTTCTTTTCTTTATTTTTAGCTTGTAAAAATTCTATTTCTTCTTCTGTAATACCAATTTCATCAGTTTGATGTACAACTGGTTCCGTATGCTCAATTTCTGTTGACGTTCTGAAAAATTGTTATAAATTATATAATGTTCAGAAATTCTCATCGGTATCATCTTCTCAAATGTTCTGAATATTCTTAAACTTGTTGATTTTTTCTGTACCAACTATTCTTTCAAAATCATCATATTTCATGATTATGTTTTTATTCTCGATATTGTCCTGATTGTTATTGCTTACCTTCCCTAAGCATTTACTACAATCTACAGCATTTGCATTGAAATAAAATAAATCACAAATCCGGAATCCGGTAATGAGACTTTCTGGTTTGATGCTACCATTATTTGTTACAATCTCAAGTAAGGGTGCAAATGTAAATTTATTTAATAGTTCTTCTAGATGAGCTCCATACCATTCTCTTACTGCCCTTTTCCATGCACTTTTTAGTGGGAAAAATGCTACTACGTCTGCAGGTTGCAGGATTCTGATAGCATTCGGGTATAAGGCTATTATTTCTATGTTAAGCTTTTCACAAAGCTGGCTTACTTCATAAGATAAATGTGACCGTCTATTGCGCTCTTGACGATCTATTGTACAACTTGGAGCACCTTGACTTTTGGCACTACCGGCTGCTGTAGGAGCTGAACATATAAAACACATCTGTTTTCTATGTGCAAGTTTACTTCAAGCCACGCTGCTCACATTTGCTTTGCGTTGTAGTAAAAATCTTATGGAAATTAATAGTATGTGGCTCAGTAAATAATTTTTTTTTGGCCTGGCTCTAAGTGGAATTACAAAAGTATACATACGTCTATAGACGAGATATTTTTTGTGTTTATTATGGTGTCATTTTATTATTTTATACATGTAATAAGCACAATATGCAAACAAATTATATTCTCTATGTAATGTAGAAGGGGCAAATAAAGAAAAGTATGCAGATAAATTATAAAAAAAAACAAACTTTAAGCAAAATATAAACCAAAAAATTCTTTGTCTATGTTTATAGCAGTGGCGGATCTGGGATAAAATTTTTAGTGAGGCGAAAAATTACTTATGAAATATTTTATTATAAAAAATGCACAAAAATCTTATTTTTTATATTCTACTTCCAGTATTCTGTTTTTAATACCAGAAATTTTTTTTATAACTAAATTGTAAAAAATATCTTTTTGATCCAAATTAACAAATGAAAATAATAAACTTTTTTCTATAGAAATTAGACTCAAAGACGAAAGCTTATCTTGTCCAATTTTGTTCCTCAAGTAGGTTTTCATTCTTTTGAGACATGAAAAATATCTTTCTACCGATACACTAGTGGCAGGCAAAGTGTAGATTAAACAGGCCAATTTAAAAACCTGAGAAAAAATGTTTTGCAATTCATTTTCTGTCATATATTTTATAATATTTTTCAATTCACATTTTTTAAATTCTTCGTCGTTATATATGACAGTAAGTTCTTCTTCCAGTTTATCTTTTTCAAAAAAACTGTAGGTGCTAACTAAATTATTTATAATATTTTTGGTGGTTTCTTTGCAAATGCTTTATAATTTGCATTATGCAAAAGTCCTACAAATGATATTTTTTCAATATCCTTAAACCTACTATTAATTTGATTAATGATATTGTCCAAAATTTCAAAATATAATGGTTTAAAAAAATGATTCGTAGTAGATTTTTGACGAGGTAAAGTTACATTATCATATTTATTGTTAGTGTCTAAAAGAGCACTAAATTTAATATCGACAGTTTTAATTAAAGTTTCATAGTTGGCATCACTTCTCAGTTCAGATATTCTTTTTAAAGTAGAATTTATCTGACGCTGACAATAGTCAATATCCAAACCTTTTTTTTGCAACACATCATATAGAATTTCTGTCAAAGAAAAAATTTCATTATACACTGTATAACGCAGCTAAAAACACAAATTCATAATTTAAAAAATTTCGTAAATAGCCTTTTGCTCCATTAATAGATTCAGATTTAGATGTTGAATCATTAATAATTTCATTAAATAAAATAATAAACTCAGAAAAATTTTAATAAAGAAGTTTTAAAAATTTTGAACTTTTGAAAAAAAAACTTCGTCTGCAATTAATGTTCTTTTTGACGAATGGTGGAAATAATTATGTACACTATCCACTGTGGCAAAAAAATCTACATTGTTTAATACATTTAGTTCCGTGTTTAAGAACTAAATTTAATTTGTGTTCAAGACAATGAATAAAAACTGCTTGAGGAACATCATTTTTAATTTTAACTTGCAAACCATTTAAATGTCCGCTCATTACAGCTGCTCCGTCAAAACACTGTGTAACTAATTTTTGTTTATAATTGAGTGGTTCTAATATCGTAACCAAAAGGTCTTAAAGACCACTAGCAGTTTTATCTTTGCTCACATTGTGAAATCCAAAAAATCTTTCACATAATTCACCCGATTAATTATTTACATAACGAATAGACACTGCGCACTGCGACGTCTCCGTTATGTCTGTTGTATCGTCCATTATTATAGAAAAAAATAATGCGTTGTCTATTTCACTTACAATTGTTTCTTTAAGAACTTCACTAACACATAAAATTAAATCATTTTGGATAGTTTTTGAACAAAATGTTTTACCTAAATCAGAAATATGTTTTTAAGATCTTCATTATACGAAATCATCACATTGAAAAATTCTATAAAGTTTCCTCTATTTAGCGATGATGTAGACTCGTCATGTTCTCTGAAGGGCAATTTTTGTTTAGCTAATAAAATTGTTACATCAATTAAATAGCTTCAAAGTTGTCTATTTTTTGACACTCGTTCGTTATGCAGACTTTTGGACAAGCTGGAATTTTCCTGTAAAAGATCTGCTATTGTAGGAGCATTTCGAAGTAGTCGCTTGAAGTTTATGAAACACATCATGTGTTCCTTGTTACCAGTTGCATGTTTTGTTAGTGAACGAGATAAATTTTTCAAATCATAGTATCCTTCGTTTACCCAAACAGATTTTTGTTTCGGTAAAAGCAAACAGGGCCAACAAAAAAATTTTTGCAAATAGACACTACCGCACAACCATTCATTTGTATCATACCACGACGTCTTAAATGAACGTGCAAATGTCGAACCTCAAATAAACAGAAATTAACTACTTATCTGTAGAAAATGGTAAAACTAAACCAACCTCCTTTGTCTGTACATAATGTGTTTAATGACGGGGTGGGTTTTAATAACATGATTTTTCGTCTTTCTGTATCACTTCTACGAGAAAATGACACTTCCCTCAATAATAATATAATATCCGACAGGAGAAACATTTTGATACAATTAAAATACAGTAAATGACTCAAAAAGAAATTTACTACATATAATTCAAGAATAACACTACAACGGAAACAGAATCTGATAGAATTCAGATCAGCAAATTTCAAATGAGAGTTAGGTACGAAACTAATCAAACAGCGCAGAAAATAAACGAACGGCGCTGAAAATAATCGAACAGCGCCGAAAATATCGCCTCAGTTGAAGTGTAACGAATGTAACATGCGCGAGGGAGAAAGCATGCTCTTATGAGAAAGATGCAATGGTTAAATCACTATTATGGATGGAAGACACAGTCATCGTCGCCTTTGTTTTCTTTCCAGGCAAATTACCTATGCGAAATACGAATATTAACGGCGGCGCCGTCCTAGGCATGGTCTTGTTTCTAGCGTGAATAAGAATAAGCAAAGTTAAAATAATTAGCAAATTAAAAAAAAAATAAATCAAATAGTTTTGGACCTTTCTTCTCTTACTTTTGTAAAGAGGTGGTGCCTCACTTGCTTCACTGGGAAATCCGCCACTGGTTTATAGCTTTTTATATAACGTGTATTTATGGGCAAAAGTAAAACAAGCTATGCAATAAAATTTTTCACACTGAACACATTTGTAACGAGACATGGTAGCTATGGATGTTGCGTACTTTTTTCCATGCTGCTCCGATAACTTTTGTGGCAAAGAATACACCTGCGTCGACTTCTTGTGTCAACTTCTTCAATAATTTGTTCTTCTGCAGATGAAAGATTTTCCTCTTGGAGTATCCGATGCAAATCTTTGTCAATTTCTTCTCCAAACTGCGTTATACTAATATTTTTTGCAGTTAGTTTTTTGTACAATATAAATAAGTTTACGAATGTAAACTTATGTAATCCCAAAAGAATTTCTATTTCCATCTTACGACACCACTTTGTACTACGCCTAAGACAAGAAGCATGTGCTTTGATTTGATCCGAAAGATATTTTTCAGGCCTATGTTGGAATTTTAATAAGATTATATTGTGCTTATGTTGCGTTGTTAACATCAAAAGTTTTCGTTTATCACACCATTTTATTACTACTATACCAGTGTCACTTTTTTTGGCGGCTACTTCACTTTTTTGAGTTTCTTGTTTATTTGATCTTTTGAATTTCTCTTACTGTTCTTTCTTAGTGTTCCAACTAGGTGGGTTTGTCGATCAAGTAGTTTATGCACAAGTTTAATGCTGGTATAAATTGTCTACGTATATTGTATGACCGTTGTTTAATAAATTTTGACAATAGATGTTGACACGCTGTCTGACATATTATTTGTTTCTATACCACAACATATTTTCAAAACATAAGTATGTATATTCTTCTTCTATACAAAAATTTTTACACCAAATTTATGTCTTTTATTTTTTATGTACTGCAAACACACAAGACGTCCACGAAACGTCACTAAAGTTTCATCTACATAGACCTGATGATAGCACAGCATTTTTAAATATTTCATCATTTTTTTCTAAAAGGGGCTTGATTTTGTACAGCCTGTTTGAAACATCAGCACCTTCAGTATCCGAAAGATGCTAGTTAGCTAACAGAAGTTCAAATCTGATACGAGACATTGTTGACTTTACTATATTAGAATATAAAACGTTGTTCGACTCATAAGAATGTAGCTGGGGCATTTGAACTAGCCCAATCCAGATTTGGAACTCTAAAAATATTTTCAATTCGTTGATATTCGATCCATCCATCTTGTAATTCGGGCTTTAGGTAAAGTTGCATTTCTGGCTTTTTTAGAAGCATACCTATTAGTTTCGTCAACCATTAGATTTAGAAGTTCTACATCAATAAATAAAAAGTAAAAATTGGTAAGACTTTTGTTTTGCATATTTTGTACGCTGGGATGAATCTTCAAGCCTTCAGCATCAACATGAAAATTTTTCAAATTATCACCAATGACTGAACTTCACTGTAAATTGGTAGGCTGTGTAAATAATTCATTTGATGAGGAATCGCTACTCCACTGGAGATTTCTAATAGCTTCCTCTATTGTTTGAAACAATATTTGGTTCTTCACTTTCTTCGATCGGCAACTCTGTATTCGTACCAGGTTAATAGATCATAACCATCACATTTTGGTGAACGGTTTTGCGATTTTTTTTTCTTTGGCACAGAAACGTTCGAAGATTCTAACGAATAACAGCTTGCTTTATAACTTTCCGAAGAATATTCAAACGGCTTTTTTTCTGACAAAACTCAATTAATAAAACACAAAAAAAAACAGAGCGTTCTGTTTGTTCAATATGAGAAATTTTTTTAAAATATATGAAGATAATATAACGCAAAATGAAGAGAAAAAAAATTGAATTAGAAAAGTAGAAACTTGCGTTAGAAGAAATCAAACTAAAATTGTAAATAGGCAAATACAAATTTGAAAATCCTTTGTTTAATTTTAACTATACAGAGTAAGAAAATATTCAATTAAAAATAAAATGTCTGTAATATAATAAAATTAAAGTAGAACAAAAATAAAATAGAAAATATTTTATTCAAACAGTTTAATTAATTGATTAAATTTTTTTGCACATAGCGGTTTCTTGCATTTCTTCCTTCAATTGAAAGTTGTTGATTTTCTAAAAAAAAATGTATTTACTTTATTCACTTTAAAAGCAAAGAAGCTACCAATTATTAGTTTCTTATTTATATCATTGTCATCTTCATGTTTAATAACAACCTCTTTTTTTATTTTACAATTTCTTTTTACTGCAATATTATGTAAAGTGCAAGCTGCATATATTATAGTCGCTACATTACTGGGATGATAATGTGAAGTTCTGTGTTTTCATACTTTCAACAACATTTCTTGTAGTTCTCAAAAATCTATTGAATCGAGTTTCGGGTGTGTACTCGATAAGGTGTAAAAAGCCAAGGCTTTAAAGGGTAACCGTTATCACCTTAAAATAACAGAATTACAGTCTTGTACATATTTTAAAAAACTAAAGACTAAAATAAGGATTATACCAATTAAACGAGTTGAATGGTTATTATTATTGTATCTTTTTTCTAAAAATTGTTGAACATTTGTAAACTCTGTAAATAGAGGCATCATGAGAAGAACTTGAAAATCTAGCATGACATGCAAAAATTTTAGTTTTCGAGTGGCAAATCTGCAAAGAAAGCTATTGTAAAGAACTTGCGTGAGATCATACAATCTTTCTAAAAATAAAACTTTATTTAAACAAATTATTTTACAAGAGACACAAGGTCAGATTTGAATTTGTAATAGCGCTGCATATTGGTTCATTTGTGAAATCTATCTGGACAAAATTATTATAGCAAATAAATCACTAAATTTTAAACAAAAATATTATTGTTACACATATACTGCAGTCTTTGTTACACTGCGACTAATAACTACAGGTTGATGTCTGTATTAGTCAGGGCATTAGTCATAAATACAATGGACTACATGTTGCATTATAAAATTTTGGTACATATTGCCTAGAAGTATATCAGGCCAGGTCATTTTCGGACCAACCTCATATCATACAGCTCTCGTATGTCAGGCTTTAACTACTCGATTCACTATATCAACGAGATAGTGTTCATGACATGCTGTCACGCCATCCATTGGAACTAAATGATAAAGAAGATGAACCAGAAGCTACATTTTTAAATTTAGCGATATCTGAGGGCATCCCAGTAACGCATACAAGTATAGCTGTGGAAACGAGACGAGATACAACGTCAAGTAAAATTCTAAATTTTGTACAATGTGGTTGGCCGTCAGAAGTTGAAAAAGACACAAAAAATAAAGTCATAATTTTCGTTACGGCTATTTTGGCATTTGCACCTGGTAATAGTATTTATGGGACGTATTTAAGCCTAGAATATTATCGTTTTCTTTATATACAAACACTTTTTGAAGTGAAGCTTTTCTCACGCACAATAGGGACATTATATTTCGATTCAGCATTGTGCACATGGTTTTTGTAAGCTGGTTCTGCATATATCTTTAAAATTTGATTCCTTCACCTGACCAGTTCTTATTTTGAACCATAAATTCGATTTGTTTTGTTCTTAAGTGTCTTTTTCTCGGCTTTTTCTTCAGTTATTGGCAAGGATACTGATTTTGCTACCACTTCTTGTTCTATCAAGCTCAGCCTCTCAAGATCTGTATTGTGTAGTTGAAGAAGTTCTGGCTCTCTGTCCCAAACAATACTTTGTTATTTGCTGTCTCGCTTCCAGCATTTCTTTCTGAAGTCAAAAAGTTTTTTACTTCTAGCTTGTTTGAAAGAGGTATGTTGAAGTCAGCTTTAAGAAGGCCTTCTCTATACTTGTATAAGGAAAAATCTATATCCGAAATCCTCTGGTGGAAAACCTCCTTTGTGTGAGGTGTGTGTCATGCAGTATGAAAAAACATCTGTCAATGATGTTTCTTTTCTTCAGAAATCTAGACAAAATTATTGCTAACATAATTTTTTATGTCACTGATAATATTATTAAAACGACTCTGCCAAAATTTAGCGCTTGACTAAAACTAGCTTGTTTTAAAACAGCGTCTAATTTTAAGCGTTTAACAAAACAGGACTAATAAAAATTAGCGCTTGGAAAAAATGGCGCGTAATATTACATTATTTAAAAACAGCGCTGTTTTTTTTATTTAAATAGCTTGGTAAAAAATGGCTTAAACAAAATAGCGCTAATATAAATTAACACAAATAAAGTATTATACGCCTAATGAGTACTCCAAGAAGTTAAAGAATATTTTTGATGTTTTATTTTTAAGAACGTAAGAAAAACAGACATTATTTTACAAATTCTATAAATGTAAAAATGGAATTAAACGCAAATGTTCTACATTACCAAAAGTATAATCTGCAATCATTGCTTGGAGCCTTTTTTTAACTGTACGTCTTTGCACTGTTGTGATTCTTTGTTGCACCGTATTCCGCTTCCCTATCTGGTTACACAGATTTCTGTTGTATTTTGTTATTTTTTTAATTGAGATATAAAATTTCCAAGAGATGGACGATGGCAGCCTAAAGTTTTTTGAAAGGCATTGTGCCAAGTCTCTACTGAGTTATTTGTCCTAGTTAAATTTGCTATTTAATAATATTTCATACTACAAATGCAATGATATAATAAATTCTAAGCTAAGAGTTTCATTCAAAATCGAGTCACAATCACTCAATGTATCAGTTTCTTCTGTTTGATTTTTTAAGCGCTTTCAATGCATTTAACCACATTATCAAACTGAAGTAATATAGCTTTTACTGCTTCGATTCTGCTTACTCATCTAGTCTCTGACAGCGGTTAGTATATCTCGAAAGTAGCACAAGTAGCAAAAAAGTTTTTGCTGCCTTAGAAGAAATTGACTGTAATGTTTAACAATGGGTTCCAACTGTGACAACCACAAGGTGCAAAAAATGCTCTAGGATTAAAATTTAATACGCGAATTTTAATTCCACTATTAATGCCAATCAGGTTAGCACTATTATTAAACTTTTGACCACGACAGTTTTAAATATCTATACCATTTTTGTCTAGCTCTTCTAGTATTGTGTTGGTTAGATATTTCCTAGTAGTCTCAGCGACAACAAGAAATTCAAAGTGTTTTCTATTATGCCGGTTGTTGTATTACAAAACCTCAAAATGGACATTTGTTCGATGCAACTACCTTCTTTAGTACTGTGCTCTATTTTGGTGGTAGAGAAAACATTTGAAAACATTTTGATTAGAATTTCTGCACAACCTTTCAAAGTAGATGCAGGGTGAGTATTTATGTTGAATTCTCTGATGAATTTGCCAACGACTTTAAAAATTTCTTTATTGCAAATCTACTTATTTACGGATTTTTCGTTGTTTCATAAATATGACGTAGCCGTTTCCTCTAGGGGGCTCATGATATATATTGTGCACTGAATAACTTGAGGAACATACTCAGATAGTTTTATGTGTTTTAAGCAGCTGATAGTTATCTCTCAATTTTGATTTTATGGTTGTCTGTAATCTGGACGAATTAAAATTTTAAAAACTTATTATTCTTTTTCAAGAGATCTACATTTTTTATTATCTCGTTAGGAAATCTCAGAACCAATCTTTGCCAACTTCACTGCGTTGTCGATTGAAAGGAGAAGAAATTTTGTTTGGTTCACAGAATTGAAATTGTTTACACATACAGTTTCACATCTCTGATACTCAGAACAAACAGTCACCTCTCCATGTCAAGCAGTACTTGAACTATATATATATATATATATATATATATATATATATATATATATGGCCAGCTATCAAAGTGAGGTCCAACCGTAGCGTGTATCAAGTGAGGACCACTAAAAGGACCAGATATACAGCGGCGCGCTAGGTTGATTACAGTTTCCTACATCAAAGTTCATAGATTTCTCGCAAATATACACTTAAAAAATTACAGATGGCGGATATAATTTTTCGGTGTATATCGTGTCAAAGTGAGGTCCCTATCGTCTTGTTACCCAAGTGAGGTCCGTATATTTACATTACAGTCTCTGATTCTTGTGAGGACCGATTTGTGTGTATATGTTTATCAAATGATTAAAGTGAGGTCCATGCGATGTTGCCAAGTTTTGCTTGGCGTCTGGGCCGTGTGCTGGCCGTATACAAAGTGTTACTTTAAGGGTATCAAGTTTTCCTAATATTATATAGAAAAATAGTAAGAAGTAAATATAGTAAGAAGTAAAATAATAGAAAAATACTAAAAAATAAATAAATTCGACTAAATAAAGAATTAGAATAAAATTTTAAACAAAATAACAAATACATATTTTTATACTATTAGTAACAATTAAATAAATAATAAAAAGTGTCTCCAAAAATTAGTAAATATACTAGGTGTTTCTGCAATTAGTTTAGAAATTTTAACAAGTGATCGTCCTTGTAGAAGAAATGCGAAATAATAAAAATAAAAAAGTTGTTTTTTTACAAAACTCAACGTATTATCTCAGTTTCTTGAAACCCGAGGTATGATTCAAATATGTGCATAAATTTTGCCTGGTGTTAGTCATTGTTGCTGTTATTTTTTTAAATACACAGCGTATTACAACGAAGTTTTTAACGAAAAACTTTAACACTATTTCTCAAAAGTAAACAAATTTATACGGGATGATTTAAAATTAGGTATCAAAATTTTAGTTTGAAATATAGCATTACAAATGATAAAAATTGGCAAACATTTTTTTTGTGTTATATTTACAGTTTAGATGTTTTAAGACAGTCCCATATTCAAGCATAAAATAAATGCAATTTTTGAATTGTAAACAAATAGAAATTTCTAATTGCGGTTTTAACTATATGAAAGCACATGCTTTCCTGTGTGGGCAAAATTTATCAGAAATTATAAAATTCATTTAAAAAATAAGTTTAAAAAATAATAAATATTCAGTCAAAATTTCAATTTATTTATTGCATATAAACTAAATGGTCAAATTTATACCAAAGATTATTATGAATTTTTGTTATTACGTTAGTTTTTAATTACAATAATAACTAGTTACTATCTTTAATAAAACATAATGAACCATATATTAAACAGCTTTTACTTAAATTTTCTAGCTTTTATTTTTAAAAGCAGCACTTTATTCTTCGTTTTCTAATACTTTTTTCTATAAGTAAGAAAAAATAAATGTAAAATTTGACAAAAAATTACAATTAAACAGATTAAAACTTTTAATTTCAGTTTGCGCTGCATGAAAGAACTTGCTATTTTTTGACTAAAATTTATTAAAAATTATGAAAATTTCCATAATGTTTTTCTAAAAACTAACACAATGTTTTATAAATTAATTTTGTGTTTGATCGGAAAAACAAAATTTTACCTTAATTCCATACATTAAACAATATGAGCATACTTTGGTAATTTAGTTTTTTATCGTTTTACATTTTCCGATGCATTCTCTAATAGTTATTATTTATTTATTTGATAAAAATTAAAGTAAAGACTGAAAGGTCCCTAAAAATTCCAGCAGAAGGGGATGCCTGGCCGAGCGGTTACCTACTTTTATTACTTTATACCTGCATTGTTTGTCTAAGACCTACAAGACACTCACATTGCAAAGCAAAATACAAATGTACCGCTAACTTTCAGATATTTCTTCCTAAGAGTTTATTTATTATATTATTTATATTTGCAAAAACGACAAAAAATATAAATGTAACGCCATTCTAATTACAAATAATGTGACATTTTAAATTAAGGTTTAGTTGTTGAGATACCTAATTGTTGAAAAGTGACAAAAAACGATAAAGTCACTTAAATTTTCTTCAATGTTGAACGGATATATTGGATTTTAAAGTTTCGAATGCTCACAAAAGCCAATACATTTTTAAATATAATTTTTATTTTGACAAAACGGTCACAACGACGGAATTGAGCTTTTGCCAGAAAGAATCTTTGTTTTAAAGCGATTTGTTTTTTTTTATTAGTAATAAAACGATTTTAAATATACCGTTATTATAATTTAATAAATTATCAATAATAATAATACTAATAATACTATTATTGGTATTAAGTTGACTTACAGGCTATCCCAATTAGGAGCCAACTAGGGAAAAAAACATATACCGGGTGTAAACGAAATTAGGCTCACCCTAATTGTTAGTAGTATTTTTTTAAATAAACCAATGATATTAAGTAAACATATGATGTTAGAAAATTTCCATTAAGTATATGAAAAATAAATTTTTATCACTTCCGGTTTTACCGAAAACGACCGTAACATTGGATTTTTAAATAAAACACTGTGTATGTTTTTATATTTTTAAAATCTACAGTAAATTCCGAATCTAATACACTACTCTTTATAACTTTTTGTAAGATAAAAGATTTTTTTTGTAAATTTTATTGTGCTATCTAGAAGACTGTGATGGTTAAAAAATATTTCTAAATAACTTAGACAACAACTAAAAAATAAAACCGGTGCCATAAATAATTTAATTTGAAAAATACAGGAGTTTAAGCTGAAATAAATTAGTTTTTCTCGTCTTACTCAATTTTTTTAAATGGAACAATAGTGGCTTCTCGACATTTTAAATACATTTTTTCTGCTAATAAAAAAAACCAAAAATTTAAAAATCTGTTTAGTAATTTTTGTAATATTTACAAAAATATTTGGAAAAATTTCTAAAAATTAATTTAAATTTAAGCAAGCTGTAAAACAGAAAAAAAGTAACAAATTATGTTTAATAACTGTCAATTTTATTTTGTTGTTAAAATGCTAACTTATTTAAACTAATTTTTAAATTTATGTTTTTATTTAACATATTTTTTTTTCAAATTTTAAACAAATTGACAAATAAAACGTTAATTTCAAAAACCAAGCGAGCCACTATTGTTCCATCTGAAAAAAAAAATGAATTAAACCGGAAAAGCTAATTTATTCTAATTTAAGTTCATGTTTTTTCTAAATTAGATCATTTGTGGGATAGGTTTTATTTTTTAATGACTGCTTATATTATTTAATATTTTTTTATAATCACAGCTTTCTAAATAAAAAAACAAAAATTAAAAAAAAAATATCACATTTTTTTTAAATTAGTGTATGAGACTCAGAATTTAACGTAGATTCTAAGTATAAAAATATAATAGTATTATATTTAAAAATCCAAAGTTACGGTTGTTTCCGTTAAAACCGGAAGTGATCAAAAGTTTATTTTTTACACAATTAATGAAGATATTTTAACATAATAATTTTTCCAAGTCTCGTTTTTTTATTTAAAAAGGTACCATTAGAAAAAGTGATTTTTTTTTACACTCGGTACAAACAAGTTTTCAAAAAGCGGCAAAATTATGAAACATCTAAAATAACTTCAAAACTATTTATTTAAAAAAAATGTTTATAAAGGTCAATTTTATTTTTACATTTTATATTTTTTTTATTGTTTTTAACAAATTTTTACCTGTCACTATTTTTTAAACTGCCAAAAAGTCCTAGGATGCTATAGATTTTTAAAATGAGTTTAATAATAATAAATTTTCTTTAAGACAGACAAACATCTGACTACAAAAAGATCTGTGAGTAATTATTTAAACATTTAACTAAACAAAAAATTAAATATTAATTTTTTTGTTAATATTTAACTGTCAATATTTCGAAAACAGTTGAAGATAGGTATAAAACATTATTTATAAGATATGTCCAGAATTTGTCATAGTATTTAAAATGCAATAAATAATATACGATTTTATTTAAAAAAACAAAGTTGATGTCTGTATTTCATTTTTAAAATACCTTGTATAAATATTGTTATTTTAAAAAATGCCTAATTTTAAAAAAAATTGACCTGTCTTAGCGATTTGTAAATAAATAAAGAGTTTTAAAGTTATCTTGGATGTTCCATACTTTTGCCGCTTGCTGTATAAGAAACAAAAGAAAGAGAAACAATTACTTAAACTCTTGAACATTCTGTTCTCCATCATGAAAATATAGAGATTACAAAATGCGCCAGCCACCACAAGTCTAAATGTGACCTTGCAATGCTTTGGAATGTTTGATAATTGTATTTAGAAATGCACCGTTAAGTGAAACCCTCAGATATATACTATGCGGAAAGTGAGGCCCTTGCGCGGTTGCCGTATCATCGGTCCTCACTAGGTAATGGCCACGATCTGCAAAGTATACGTCTAGAATTTATACACCGAGGAGAGCGCCACCACTCACATAACTGTTGAACTAAAATATACAACTTGAACCATAGTATGATGAAAGTGAGGTCCAGCTAAATTTAACAGATATGCCTATGTAGTGGTAGGGGAAGGTGCTGGAGTGAATTGTACAGGATTGTCAAAGTGAGGTCCGTATATCGGACCTCACTTTGTAGCGGACCTCACTTCAAACGCAGTTTTTCCACAGCCGGGGCTCACTTTATACACGTGGAATATATATATATATATATATATATATATATATATATATATATATATATATACTTACAGAGGCTAAGGTGGCATCCGCCCATGTAAAAATTGCGGTAAAGGTGGCATCCGAGGTAAGGTGGCATCCAATATACGGATGCCAATTTGACATAAGCGTAAAATATCGACATAAGCTTACTTAGCACACATCCTATCAGATGCCGTAAAAAAGTGGTGGACGTCAAATTGACCGCCAAAAGTATAATAATATTCTCTTGAGTTCAGCAAGGAGTCGTACTGAGGCGCTGCAATCGATTCGTGTATATCTAGATGCCATTGGAATCACGGTGAAATTGGCATCCGCATCAAATTGGCAACGTTGCACCTAAATTCGTACTAAAACGACTTATATAACGACTCATTCAATTAACAGACAAAGTAATCTACAAGAAAAACGTCTGTCATCAATTTTATACAGAGTGACATAAAAGTATGGAATAAAATTAATATTTTCTAAGTTACTGTTTTTTTAGAAAAACGCCAAGACAGGTCGATTTTATTTTTTATTGCGCACGTTTTCTACTTGTTCTCAATTTTTTTGGCCAACTGGTTTTTTGCTGTAACGTAATCGATATTTTTTTTAAATAGAAACTCTTATCTTTGATGTTAAATATTGGAACTACTCTTTTTTCTGAGTACAGCAGTATAACATTTATAGAGTCTAAAGCAAAAGCTTTAAGTAGTTTAACCAAATTAAATGTTTTATTAAATTTTTCAAAATAGACGTAATTTTTAACAGAATTACTAAACTAAATGTCCAAATTGAAGTTTTTTCGCCGCCTGGTAATAATACAACTAATTTTCGTAATCTAGTAGCACATTATTTTTCATTTTTTGACTAATTAAAAGGTATTGATTGACAAAACCACACTAAACATTCGATTTTTTTGGATGTTGTAACAAGTATTGGTTTCTCTCGTACTTTGCAAGTTTTCTATCGTCTCATATGGCTGTTGTGTCTTTTTTGACTTAATCACATTTTGGAACCGTATTTTTTTGACGTCCAATTAATTAGACAAGTTTATTTGGATGTCTTTTGCGACACGTTAGTACCAGCATTAGCGGAACTTTTTCCAATAAAAAGGATCTAGACACACCAGCAGCTAATGTATGGCTTAAACAAGACGGTGCATCTCCACACTACCCTCGTGGTGTCAAAGATTATTTAGATGATGTTTTGATTATTAACGTTTTTCTAAAGAGCTACTTAAAATCAAAAGTATTTGCAACAAAATCAAGGATTTTAGATAAAGAATTACAAATCAGTACCGCTTAATTGGTTAAAAATGTGCTAATGGAGTTTGAAAGTTGGTTGTATTATTACTAAGAAACCGAAGTACGTCAATTTGAACATTTAGTTCAGTAATTCTGTTAAAATTGCGTCAATTTTAAAAAATTTAAAATAAAATAAAATAAATTTTAATAAAACATTTAAATTGGTTAAATTGCATAAAGTTTTTGCTTTAGATCCCATAAAATGTTATATTGTTATAAGCAGAAAAGAAAGTAGTTTCAATATTCAACATCAAAAATAGGCGATGCTATTTTAAAAAAATTTCGATTACGTCACAGCAAAAAACCTGTTGTTTAAAAAAATTTGAAAATAAGTAAAAAACGTGCGCAGTAAAAAAATAAAATCGATCTGTCTTAAAGTTTTTCTAAAAAAAAACAGTAACTTAGAAAATATGAATTTTATTTCATACTTTTATGTCACTTTGTATATATTTTTAATAAGACAATAAAGTGAAAACCAAATAAATTACGAAATAAAATTTATGAAATTTAATCGATTTACAGTTGCAAATTTACTTGCTACAATCAAAATTTAATGAATATGTTTCAACATCATTTCAAGGTATGTGTTAGAATGTCAATTGCTCTGTTTAATAGTAACTTAGTCGTCTCAGATGTAATAACAGCAGACAGTTAGTTTTTACATGTTTAATAATTAAAATTATTAAACCTTGTTGACAAGAAAGAATTTAGTATTAATTTGGTATAATAAGATAAACGTTTCAACAAATCGTAGTTGCAAAAAAATAAACATTAGATACGTTAATAAAAAAATAAGAAGCATCTTCTTAAGTTCAAGTTCGTGTATAAGCCAAAGTTTGTTGACCAATGCGATTTTTTTTAATATATGCACCAAACGAAAATATCATATTGATTCAAAAAATTTAACAATGAAGGTGCATGGTTGGGCACTGCAATACGCAGTAACGAGTATAAAAGACTTTTAAAAGCCGAGAAAACAATAAATTCTAAACAGAAGAAAATCAATTTTTGATAAAATCAAATGTTTTACTTAAAATATTTTCTTATTAGTATTGAGAAGAAGGAGAAAATAAAACAAGTTATAATTCTAAAAATTCAATATTAAAAGTTTATAAATTATTATTTTTAAAGTTAAAGTTTTTTTTGAAAAATTGACGTATTAAATGTATAATCTTTATTATAAATAAATATATAATATAAACATTTCTGATCATTTGCGCTTGAGGCTAAAGTATTTTTAAAAAACTTTGCAAGTAGCTACAAATACTTCTAGAAAATACATGAATGAAACTGTGGATAAAAACTAGTTGAAAAAATAAAAACTTTAATTTTAACGAAATAGAAAAGTTAACATGTTACTGTCTGAGAAAAAAATACATAGATAACAAATATATATCTAAAATTAAAAAAAAAGAAAAATGCTAAAGTAATGAGTTGTAAAGCAAGATTGGTGGTAAATGTTTATCTACGACAATAAACAACCAAATTTTGACTTTATTTTAACCTACTTTTTTGTTGCTTGACGTTTGTACATAAAAGAAAATATTTTTTTATTTTTCTTTGACTTTTTTTATTAAATGATAAATTAATAGCAGCAAGTCACTAAGTGATACTAAAAACACAAAATTACTTATAAATATTAATTTAGATTTATTAAATTGCCCAACTAAAAATAAAACAAAACAAAAATTATAGTTCGTTTTTTTGTTAGCAAAAATACGTTGAAGAAAAATTACAAAGTTTTAAAATAATAGTTATTTACAGTAAGAGTGAGGAATGTGAAGCTTTCTTTACTTTCTTTTTATTGACTGTGCATTAAGTGTGGTGACGTCGCTGTTTTAAATTGTCATTTTTAGGCACTTTGTAAATATTTAATTGTATAATTGACCTATACAGCAACACTAAATCTTTTCTAAATAAAACAAAAATTGAAGCATGTATTTAAAATTATAAATTTTTATTTTAAATTTACTCTATTGTTAAGAAGAAATGATAATCAACAAAATAAATAACCTGATTTAATTATTTAGATTATTAGAAAAACAACACAACTAAATACTTTCTATCTCATGGTAAAGTGATTTTTCTTCAAATAATTGGACAATAAATGTCCACGTCAAATTTACAAGTTTATATAAACGCTGCACTTCTTACTTCAAACGCTGTACTTCGTAAAAAATATTATTTTCTTTCATTTAACTTGAAAATATTTTCTACATCACTTCTTGTATATGCACAATGCTTTAGATTTGCATTTGGACTCTAAAAATAATTTTTACAATTTCAATCGCCGTACTTCTTAGTTTAAATCAAAACGCTGCACTTCTTACTTCAAACGCTGTACTTCGTAAAAAATATTATTTTCTTTCATTCATACTTGAAAATATTTTCTACATAACTTCTTGTATATACACAATGCTTTACATTTGCATTTGCACTCTAAAAATAATTTTTAAAATTCTAATCGCCGTACTTCTTAGTTATAGTCTAATGTTTCTCTAATATTCTCCAATTAATTATTAGGAACAAATAATTACTTAGAAAAGCATTATTGATGCTTTTTTCTCGATTATGTCACCAACCAAAAATCTATAAGAACCAATTTTTCACATTCACTAGTTTGATATGGTAGCGATAAAATAAGAAATCAACTTGTCCTCGTGAACGTTAGTTATATTATTACTTGTCAGTTAAACGTCAATTTACAATACCGGTATTGTAAGTTGACAGTTTTATGTACTGGAAATTTTTACGTTTACGAGTTACTTTAAAATTAATGTATTCATATATGAATTTAATTTGGTTCAAAAAAATTAATTTACAGGTATAAATTTTGCAATAAATGCTTTCTTTAATTTTTAATATCGAAAAATTGTAATAAAGTAAAAAGAATCAAGTCGTCAAGGTTGGCAGCAATAAAATTAACTAAAAATACTCAAAATGTCATTTGGGTGATTCTGAAGTTAGTTCTCCCTTACTGCTACAGATATAAACAATACTTACTATAAATTATGATTATAAATATCAAAAAGATTAAAACTTTCTTCGGACAAAAAATTTAATACAGTTGTCGTACGTTAGGTAATTTACAGTGCTTAGACTTCGCCTTCGGCTCGAGCCTGAAATTAAATCTACGCACTGTAAATTTTAGTATTTAATAGAGAGTACTTGTTAAGATATACATGGCAACAGCGCACGGATGCCAATGTGTGATATGCAGAAGCCAAAGTGTACTAAATGTGTATAAAATATACAGTGGGATGCCAACTGGACCGCTAAATACACCGGATGTCAATGAGTCCTCTATTAATAAACTGAATATACAATAATATACACCGTGTATATTGCTGGATGCCAATTAGTGTCTTGCTTGAATAGATGCCACCTAGTGCGCCAACTATATATATATATATATATATATATATATATATATAGATCTTTAGTACAAAGTCAGACCAATTGGAATTCCATACTATCCCGCTCCACCAAGAAATAGCGTAGATTCGAACCAAAGTCAGGCGTATATTCTTTTCTTGTGATCATTGATGCTTAATTCTGCAATATATACACGGCTAACTCTTAAAAAAAATTTGAATTTTATACGAAATATTTCGTACTATCCTGAGCCTATTGAAAATGCAGCAAACCTGAGCCAGACTTGTATATGTTTACATATACAAGACTATCTTGAGCCAACTGATTTGACAAACCTGAGCCATATATATTATATACCGACAATCCTGCTCCATAGCAACAGCAATGACTAAGCCATATGTATATACCATAATAATCAAAAGTTAAATTTTTACCGACAATCCTGCCCCATAGCAACAGTAATAACAGCTGAACTTTATTTCACTTACGGAGTGTTTTATTTTATATCGACAGTCATGATGCATGTCGATGTTCAAGCAATAGGAAGGACTAAAATCTAGTTTACTTAAGTAATGTAAATATTAAAAAAAGCTATTGTTTAACAAATAAAGTAAGGATTTTCTAACTAGATAAAAATATATTCATAGTTAGAAAATCTTATACTTTGAACGTGGTAATTTTTTTCACTTAATAGTAAAAAAGAAAATAAAATAGCAACATTTTTTCATTATTTACTTAGATATGTTTTCTTGATGTTCAGACAGTTGGTGTCGTTTTTGAGCAAAAATCTCGATTGTTTTAAGCTATATCTTTTGTGTTTTGTCTTAGCTGTACAGATAAATTAACAACTTAATTAACGAATGTCGATGTAAACACTCAAAATAAGACAATTTTGACACTGGTAGAGTGTATGTCAATAAATAGATGACAGTCGATTATGTATTTGTTTCTTTTTTTGAGATTACAAAAAATTGCACAGATCAAAAAAGTTTTGCCAACTACTAACTATAAAAGTTTTGAAGTTTTGTAAAACTATAAAAGTTTTACTGGTTTTGATACTTGTTTGTTTTGCTGGTTTTGATACAGTTTTTTTTATAATAGGCAAACTAGTAAGCACTAGAAATTTGAAATGCTCATTTTTAATTGGATATTTATTGAAATCCACTAATTACAAATAAATATTTAGAATTTCCAGCGATCACTAGATTGCCTATCAAAAAAAAAAAAAAAAAACCAAACTATAGAGTCGGTTTAGTGCAACAAATGCAAAATATGATATGCAGGGTGAAATAAAAGTATATTTCATATTTTCTAAGTTAATAAAAAAACGTCAAGACAAGTCAATTTCATTTTTTATTGCGCACGTTTCTCACTTATATCAAAAAAAAATTAACTTGTTTTTTGCTGTGACGTACCTAATCGATGATTTTTTTAAAGAACTTTTTCTTGGTGATAATTGCTACAATTTTTTTCAGAGTATAACAGTATAAGATTTATAGGATCTAAAATAAAAGCTGAGTGATTTATCCAATTTAAATGTTTTATTAAATTTTCTAAAATAAACGCAATTTTTATCAGAATTACTGAACTAAACGTTTAAATTGACGTCCTCCTGTTTCTTGGCAATAACACAACTAATTTTCGAACACCGTTAGCACATTATTCCTCATTTCTTAACTAATTAAGCAATATTGATTTGTAGATCTTTTTCTTAAATTTTCTAAATCTCCTAATTTTGTTGCAAATACAATGCTCAACAATTCAAATAAAACATCCTAAAATTTTAACAAAGTCTAATGTCATGTAACTTCTGGAAAAAATTATTAATTAAGATGATCTTTTTTTTTGTTGCTCATTTCTTATACTTTAAGATGCTTAATATAGCGTTTTTCGCAAGTTTGTAGTTTGAGTTATACAAGGTTTCAAAGACATTTTTTGCAAAAAACGAAAACTTAAAACTGCTCCCATTAAAAAAAAAATTGGATTGTTTTAATGGGTCCCAGAATAGAGCTGGATTAATCCCTCAACACAGTTTTACAGATTTTGAGCTACACTTATAAATTAAGCAATAAAATTATTGTTTCATTAAAAACAAGCCGCTTAGATAAACAAAAATTTTAATAATTGATTTTGTCGCAAGAATTTGGACTTAGAAATAAAACGCTGTTTACCTGGCTTTTAGCCTGGCTTTTAGGATAGCCAGGTAAACAGCGTTTTATTTCTAAGTCCAAATTCCTGCGACAAATCAATTATTATCATCACCATGGATGCAAATACTGATATTTAAAAATTTTAATTTTCTTCTAAAAACATGGCATTAAAAATTGTATTTAAACACTAATTTATACCGAGTAAACTAATGTTACAAAGGTCTTCAGATTTAAACCCAAGTCATGTTTTGAAATACACGTTTAAATTTTTATTATTTTTATACCATACTAAAATTCAGAGCTGTTTAAAAAATTAATCATTTTTGGAAGCCTTTTATTACACGAAATGTTAACCGTATGACTACCACTCTTTCCAGAATTCCAGTTTGAACTTTTACAGATTTTATTACAGAATTCCAGTTTAGGTGTAAAAAAATTTACACCTATTAACAAAATTATTGCTTATAGTGTAAAAATTTTTTTTTGGATTTTGGCTTTAACTTATAAACGTGTATTTAGACACTTAACTTGTTTTTTGTCTCTAAACATTCTTGTAGCATTAGTTCATTTAGTATTAGTCGGTGAATAGATCCGATTCCTAAAAGCACATTTTTAGGAAAAAATTGAAGCTTTTTTAACTTAAACAGCTCGTTACTACGATACGGACGCTACTGTTAGCTATCCACAACTGTTTCATTAGAAACAATAAGCAATTTAGATGAGCAAAAGTTTCAATTTTTTTCTAAAAACATGGCTTCAAAAATCATATTTAACCACCAATTTAAACTGAGTAAATTAATGCTACAAAAGTCTTAAGATTTAAAACACAAGTCACGTTTTTAAATACACGTTTAAATTTTTATGATTGACTTACCAAACTAAAATTCGGAGCTTTTTAAAAATTTGGTCATCCAGGGAAGTTTTATTTTCTACAAAAAATGTTAACAGTATGTCTACCGTTGCCTTTCCAATTTTAAGTTTGAACTTTTATTTTTAGAATAAACTAAAAAGAAGTAAAATTTTACATCAACTAACAAAATTATTGCTTATTGCGCAAAAAACAGGTTTTTTGGATTTATGCTTTAATTTATAAATGTAACTTAAAATCTGTAAAACTGTATTAAGGGCTTAATCCAGCGCTCTTCCAGGACCCATTAAAAAAATAAAAAAATTTTTTTGTTAAAGTGAGAGCAGTCTAAACTTTACGTTTTTTGCAGAGCCTGTCTTTGACACCCTGTATGATGACTTAAATTACAAGTTTACAATAAACGCTCTATAAACATCTTAAGCAAAGGATTTGGACATACCTTGTCCAATGAATACATCTTCAAAAAATACGGTCTTAAAATGTATCTGAGAAAACCACTTCAAACATTCAATTTTTGTGGATGTTGAGTTTGGGTTTTTCTCATTCAGTGCGGATCTTCTATCGACCTATTTGGGCATTAAGTATGTCTTTTTTAAGATAAATCTATTTGACTTTATTATAGAGCTACATAAAATCAAAAGATTTACAAAATAGAATCACAATTTGATGCCGCTTAATTAGGTAAAAAATAATAAATTATGTGTTAACAGAGTTCGAAAAAATTGATTGTATTATTGCCAGAAAACAAAAAAACGTTAATTTAAACATTTGGTTCAATAATTCAGTAAATAATAATACAATTTAAAACAAGAGATAAAGGAGCTGCTTCAAAAGCAAATGAGATAATTTTACAATCTAAAAAAAAACTAATTTTATATTTCAAAAAAAAATAAATAAATAAAAAAAAATTATACAGCACATAAGGTTTATAGTAGCGTTTTACAGTACAAGTGTTTGTTAAAAACGGTAACAAAAGAAAGGTTTTACACAGCTGGAAAAAAACAGTTTTAATTTTATAGGCGCTGAAGGATAAAAACTTCCAAATTTACAGATTTTCCTAAGTCTCTGATACAAAAAATTCGTTGTCTTAGCAACGCAAGCATTGTTAAAATTATAAAAATTACTTATAGCTTTGACGTTCAATTAACGTCAAGTTGGTTTGAACGATTTAGTTTCGACGTATTAATTTTGACTAAATACCATGAATTTTCGTGATCTCAATGTCTACGAGTATTCCATTGCTGACTGAAATAATGTAGTGCGCAATTTGTTTTATTTGTATAATACAATCCTGAGCCAGTTTGTTTTATTTTATTAATTCCAAGAAACTGCTGGCTCAGGATTGTATATACAAATATATACAAAATATGCGACTGCAGCGCCACCATTTCAGAGCGCGGCAAAAGCCGGAACTACAAATTGGAGATTCATACAATTCTGAGCCAAAAAAAAAATTTGCCACTGCACTGGGGGGGCCTTAAATATGCTGTTTATAAGGGTCCGCCATCCTGAGCCATATATTTGGCTCAGGTTCGTCAGAGTGGCTCAGGATGTACCGCCCGCAAACACATTTCTGGCTCAGGTTTGTACTAAAGCGCTATATATATATATATATATATATATATATATATATATATATATATATATATGATAGCGGGATGTATATATATATATATATATATATAGCGCTTTAGTACAAACCTGAGCCAGAAATGTGTTTGCGGGCGGTACATCCTGAGCCACTCTGACGGACCTGAGCCAAATATATGGCTCAGGATGGCGGACCCTTATAAACCGCATATTTAGGGCCCCCACAGTGCACTGGCAAATTTTTTTTTTGGCTCAGAATTGTATGAATCTCCAATTTGTAGTTCCGGCTTTTGCCGCGCTGTGAAATGGTGGCGCTGCAGTCGCGTATTTTGTATATATTTGTATATACAATCCTGAGCCAGCAGTTTCTTAGAATTTATAAAATAAAACAAACTGGCTCAGGATTGTATTATACAAATAAAACAAATTGCGCACTACATTATTTCAGTCAGCAATGGAGTATGGAGAAACACGATAATTCATGGTGTTTAGTCGAAAGTAATACGTCGAAACTAAATCGTTCAAACCAATTTGACGTCAATTGAACGTTAAAGTTATAAGTAACTTTTATAATTTTAACAATGCTGGCGTTGTTAAGACAACAAATCTTTTGTATCAGAGACGTAAGAAATTCTGAAAATTAGGGTTTTTTTATCCTTCAGCGCCTAAAAAAATAAAACTGCATTTTTTCAGCTGTTTAAAACCTAAAGATACCTTCTTTTTTTGTTACCATATTTAACAAACACTTGTATTGTAGAACGCTACTATAAACCCTATGTGTTAGTATAACTTTTTTTTAACTAAAAAAGCCAAATAAATTTGCAATAACATAACATTGACACTTTGTTCGACTACAAATATAATCATAAATTTGAAATATAAAATTAGTATTTTTTGGATTGTAAAATTATCTCACTTGCTGTTAAAGTAGCTCTTATATTTCTTGTTGTAAAGTGTACTATTATTTACAGAATTATTAAACTAAATGTGTAAATTGACGTTTTTTTGTTTCCTAGCAATAATACAATCTATTTTTTTGAAATCAGTTAGCACATAATTTAATCTTTTTTGACTAATTGAGCGGCATTGATTTGTGATTCTTTTTCGTAAATCCTCTAAATCTCTTGGTTCTGTTGCAAATACTTTTGATTTTATGTAGCTCCATAATAAAGTCAAATAGATTTAGCTTTAAAAAAAGCTTACTTGATGCTCATATAGGTCGATAGAAAATCCGCACTGGATGAGAAAAACCCATGCTCAACATCCACAAAATTGAATGTTTCATGTGGTTTTCTCAGATACATTCTAGAACCGTATTTTTTGAAGACATATTGATTAGACAAGTGTATGTCCAAATTCTTTGCTTAAGATGTTTAATAGAACGTTTCTTATAAACTTGTAGTTTAAGTCATATAAGTCAAAAGACAGGTTCTGCAAAAAATGACAAGTTTATACTGCTCCTATTTTAACAAAAAAAACTTTTTATATTTTTTTAATGGGACCTGGAAGAGCGCTAGATTAAGTCCTTAATACAATTTTACAGATTTTAAGTTACACTTATAAATTAAAGCAATAATCCATAAAAACTGTTTTTTTTTGCGCATTCAGCAATAATTTTGTTAATTGAAGTAAAATTTTACCTCTTTTTAGATTATTCTAATAATAAATGTTTAAACTTAAATTTCAAAAAGCAACGGTAGACATTCGGTTGACATTTTGTGTAAAAAATTTTTTTTGAAAATGACCAAATTTTTAAACAGCTCTGAATTTTAGTTTGGTAAAACAATAATAAAAATTTAAACGTGTATTTAGAAACTTGACTTGTATTTTAAATCTCAATCAAGACCCTTGTAGCATTAGTTTACTCAGTTCAAATAGGTGCAAAAAAAAATTAAAACTTTTGCTCATCTAAACGGCTTGTTTTTAGTGAAACAATTGTGGATAGCTAACAGTAGCGTCTGTAGTAACGAGCTGTTTAAGTTTTTTCCTAAAAAAGCTTCAGTTTATTCTTAAAAATATGCTTTTAAGAATTGGATCTAATCACCGACCAATACTAAATAAACTAATGCTACAAGGATGTTGAGAGACAAAAAACAAGTATCTAAATACAAGTTTATATCTGTCTTTTATAAAACTAAAATTTGGGGCTGTTTAAAAACTTGGTCATTTTTAGAAGTGTTTTTCTACACAAAAAATTAACAGTATGTCTACGTTGCCTTTCGAATTTCAAGTTTAAACTTTTATCCTTAGAATAATCTAAAAAGAGGTAAAATTTTACATAAATTAAAATAATTATTGCTTAATGCACAAAAAAAAGTTTTTTGAAATTAATGCTTTAATTTATAAGTGTAGCTCAAAATCTGTAAAACTGTGTTGAGGAATTAATCCAGCGCTATTCTGGAACCCATTAAAACAATCCAATTTTTTTTTTAAATGGGAGCAGTCTAAAGTTTTCGTTTTTTGCAAAGAATGTTTTTAAAACCTTCCGTAACTTAAACTACATATTTGCAAAAAAACTCTATTAAACATTTTAAAGTATAAGAAATGAACTACCCGGAAAATGAAAGACTATCTCAATTAATAAATATTTGTAGGAGTTACAAGACTTTAAACTTTGTTAAAATTTTAGGGTGTTTCATTTCAATCAGAGTTGGGCGTTAGTCAAATAAAAATTTATCCGATTGAAAAAACGACTAAGAAATTAGTCGGAATTTTTAATCGTAGAAACGACTAAATTGAAAACGACTAAAATTTTATCCGACTTAAAATACAACTAAAAAAATTGGTTAAATATTTAGTCGATAATAATGACTAAGATTTCAATCGGATAAAAAAATAGTCGGATAAAAATTTATTCGAATAAATTTTTTATCGGATAACAATTATTATCTTTTACCCAGAGTTGGACAAAAATTATCCGATTGAGGTTGTTGACTAAAATTTTAGTCGCCAAAAATAATCGTACGACTAATTTGTTTGTCGTTAGTCGCAACTAAAAAAAACGACTAGCTGAAAAGCAAGTTTATTAAGATTATTTCCTGAACCAAACTCGAAAGCTTTTGCTTTACTTCAGATTATGCAGTTTTCCCTGTTTAACGATTTTTTTTCCTTATAACAGTTTTGAACAGTCGATGAAATCAGTTTCTGACTGGTTAAACAAAACAATTTAAATTTAGTCATTTACATGAATTTTCGATAATTTTTTAGTCGTTTTTTAAATTAGATAAATTTTTGCCCTTCTAACACTGCGGACTATTATACTAGACAAATTATTATTATTAATATCTATACAAATTTAGTCTGATATAAAAAAGCAAAACACAACTTTCATTATAATAATATCTCCTATAACATCACACCATGGATAGTAAAGACCAAAAATTATCACTGCATTGTGATCAATTTTTATTTGAAAAAAACAATGATTAAATTAATCAAAAAAATTTTAATAAATGTTGAGCTGCCCGGCAATAGAAAATTAGTATCTAATATTTAACTTTAAACACAGAAATTTAAAATTTACAGTGTTAACACAAACATAGGCTATTGAACTAGAAATGCATTAAAATCTATTCAATTTTACTTCAAAGTACAAAAAAAAAACAATTTTTAGTTGTTGGTCATTAACAAGTGTTTTAAAAAACGATTGCTTTACAGTTAGTCGTTTTCTTAGTTGCGACTAGCAACAAAAAAATTAGTCGTACGATTATTTTTGGCGACTAAAATTTTAGTTATCAACCTCAGTCGGACTTTGGGTAAAAGATAGTTGTTGTCCAATTAAAAATTAAAAAAAAAGTTTTTTAATTTAAGTAAACTACATTTTAGTTCTGCCTCAAATAATACACTCCGTAAGTGAACGAGAATTCAACCGTTATTACTGTTGCTATGGGGCAGGATTGTCGGTAAAAATTTAACTTTTGATTATTGTGGTATATACATACGGCTTAGTCATTGCTGTTGCTATGGAGCAGGATTGTCGGTATATAATATATATGGCTCAGGTTTGTCAAATGTGTTGGCTCAAGATAGTCTTGTATATGTAAACATATACAAGTCTGGCTCAGGTTTGCTGCATTTTCAATAGGCTCAGGATAGTACGAAATATTTCGTATAAAATTCAAATTTTTTTTAGGAGTTAGCCGTGTATATATTGCAGAATTAAGCATCAATGATCACAAGAAAAGAATATACGCCTGACTTTGGTTCGAATCTACGCTATTTCTTGGTGGAGCGGGATTGTATGGAATTCCAATTGGTCTGACTTTGTACTAAAGATCTATATATATATATATATATATATATATATATATATATATATATATATATATTCGGTTTATAGCGTCTTGTGTCGCCTTCCGATTCCCAATCTCCATTTTTTTCTGTCTAACCAATCTGCTTCGGCTAGATTTCTCTCACTCATGGCCTTGGTGATACCCTGTATCCAGTTTTTCCTCGGACGTCCTCTTCGATTTCTTCCTTCTGGTGTCCATTCTAGCACTTGTTTTGGTAACCTATCTTCCCCCATGCGACGTATGTGTCCATACCATTTTAATTGTTTTTGTGCAATCTCGTCAATGATTGTTGTCTTTGTATTCATTATATCTCTTATCTCGTCGTTTCTTTTATGGTCTAATTTTGAGTGTCTGGCAGATCTTCGTAATGCATCCATTTCTGTTGCCAGTATTTTCCGTTTGTCATTTTCTGTCATAGTCCATATTTCGGCGCCATATGTTAATACACTTTTTACCACGGTGTTGTAGATGTTTAGCTTCCTTTGTCTGTCTATATTTTTTGACCAAAAAATTCCATTAAGTGCTCCTATGATTCTTCTACTCTGTTTTCCGTTTTCTTCGATCAAGTTATTCCTAAGTACTTGTATGCTGTACATCTTTCAAATGTAGTTTCATTATCTAATAGTAAATTACCATCATTGTTTCCTATGCCCATATATTTAGTTTTTTCTATATTTATTTCCATTCCCCAGTTTTTATATTCCTCACATAACTTTCTCGTCATATATTCTAGGTCTTCTTTTGTTTGAGCTACCACTACTTGATCGTCCGCAAATTGCATAGTATAAAGAGTGGTATTGTTTAATTCAAAGCCCATTCGGCAGCATTTCTTCTTCCAATTTTTAAGGGCGTGTTCTACATATATCTTAAATAATGTTGGTGAAATGCAACAACCTTGTCTGAGGCCCTTTGATATCCGCAATCCACTTGACAGTTTTTTGCCAATTTTTATTTGAGATCTACAGTTATTATACATTTGTTGTACTGCTTTTATTAATGTATTATTTATTTTTGTTTGTTCCAATGCTTCCCATAATTTGATAACTGGTACTTTATCGTACGCCTTACTCAGATCAATAAATAATAAATGTGTTTCCCTGTTTTTTGCAATTTGTTTTTCAATTATTTGTTTAATACAAAACGCATTGTCGATACATGATCGTCCTCCGCGAAACCCACTTTGTTCTTCTGGTTCTTTGGTAGAATATTCTGATTCTATTTTATCGCGTATAATCCGTCCATATAACCGGCTAAAGGTACTTGTAACCGAAAGTCCTCTATAGTTGTCACAATTTCTACGATCATCTTTTTTATGTAGTGGGGTGATGTAAGCCAACTTCCATTCGTTAGGGATTGGTTGACCGTTAATGCATATTTCAAATAGTTGTGTTATCATTCTTGTTAATTTAGTTGTTCTATTTTTAATTAGTTCTCCAGGTATTTCTCCCGGTCCTGAAGATTTATGGTTTTTTATATATTTTATCGCATTACTCACTTCGTCTTCTGTTAACATTATATATTCTCCTTTTACATTTATTTGTGTGTTCTGAATTGGTGAATTATCTATAAATTGCTATAAAGTACTTGAACTAATTATATATTTTTCTCGTTCAGTTGTTAAAACCGCTTTCCTTCCAAGTTTTTCTTTCTGGACAAATTGATCGTCAGATCTCGCCTTTTTCAAACAGCGTTTAAAGTTTGAAGAGATATCCTGCAGTCTCTGGTTACTTTTTTCTGGCACTATTTCTGTTTTCCACTGATGAAGTATTTTTGAGAAACTTCAAAGTTGAAGAGCTTAAAGCCTGGTTTGCTACAAACTTTTTCAGCTTTTATTTTTTATTTTGATGAGCCAGATTTCTATTTTCTACCGATATTTCTGTCTCTGCTAGGACTTGAGCCAGACATCACAAATTATAATTATATACCTGTCAACTATTTTCTCAGGTTGTGTTTAAACATCGACGTTTAAAATCTTCTTCAGTGGTATCTTCTGTGCTCTATTTTGGTGGTAGAGAAAACATTTGAAAACACTTTGATTAAAATTTCTGCACAATCTTTTAAAATAAATACAGGGTGGAGATTTCTGTTGAATTTTCTGATGAATCCGCCAACGACTTTGAATTTTTTTTATTGCAAAATTACTTATTTAGGGATTCTTCTTTATTTTATAAATAGGAAGCAGTCATTTTCTCTCATGAGCCCCCTGGTTGGGGACTTACATACCTATTTGGCACTGAATAGCAGGAACATCCTTAGATAGATACTTTCATGTGTGTTAAGCAACTTCTCTCTCAATTTAATTTTAAGTTTTTTTTTAAGAAGTTTCTTCAGATTTCCGCTTTTATTAAAACTGCTTTCTTTTCAAGGTTTTCTCTTAGGACAAATTGATCGCCAGACCTTGCCCTCTCCAAATAGCGCTTTAAAGTTTGACGAGATACGCTGCAATCTCTGGTTGCTATTTTCCTCGGTTTTCTTATTACAATACTAGTTTTATCGTCCATTTTATGTAGTTTTTGGACCAATTGGAATTTATACCCTTATTTTTTTTGTCGTTCAGATGATCTGTGACCCATAATTTGTATAATTTCCTACTCATTGATACCTGCTTTGGCAAGATTCTTCAACTGCCGTTGAATCTTGCGGAATGGTTCGTTATTTTAATTTTTTTAGTATCCAGTCTTATCATTTCTGTAGATTGTTTAATCTATTTGGACATTATATTTACTCCAATCGGCATATTTTTTTACCATCCTAAAAAATATGGTTTATTCTAAGCAATATTTACTGTTAGAAAAAGCCAGTTTTAATATTTTGATTCTGTTTACTTAGTAATTTCTTAAATAATCGAACAGGTCAAATGTTAGGCTCCTCAGTATTAGGTACTAACCATTTACTATTTGCACATCTTTGTGCTTCTTTTTGCGTAGTTTTTGAGAATATTGGATTATACTCAAGTTTTCCAGTCAGCAACCCCGCATTATTCGTTGCTTTTTTAAAATAATGCTTTAGGCAGTTCTAAAGCGCAAAATATAATTTCTTAAAAATAATTTAATTTTTCTTAGATTTTTTGAACTTTTTGATAATTAATCAAAATTATTCTCACTACAAGTTTTTATATTTCAAAATGATCTATAAGGATCTAAATGATACTTCTGTAATAATTTCAATAATTTACTCCCGAATGTTTTCGAGCCTTAGCTCATTATCAAGGGATAACCTAAAAGCCTAAAATACAAGATACATTTCTAACTTTTTGATAATTCTCGTATCTTTATACAATAATTTCTAAATATAGGATTTTGGCATTCAATTTTTTCTATAAAGAAATTTGGTCCATATGGTTTAGTCTTATTAATTTTTAATAGACACTACAGTCACCATACCCAATTATATTTTAGTCCATGCAATCGTTAGACTATTATTTGAGACTATAGACGTGGATGTTTTATTCTAGTTTTGTCTAAAGTTGTGGATGCGAATAATATTTCTATCTAAATATTTTTTAGAAAATCTGCAATATTTATTTTTGACTTCTGTTTACAAAATTTTTTTGGTTTGGGCACCGATTACGCAGGCCACACCGAAGGATGCACAGTAGTTTGTGTTATATGAACTTTTAGACCACCCTCCATCAACTATAACCGCTACATATGGAATACCATCTTCATCTACATTACCTGCTCTTTTGCCAATTCTGCTTCTTGTCTTTCTGTGTCCAGCATGAAACTTTCTAAATTTCTCTTTTTATTAATTGCGCAACCTCTTGATGATGTTGATGTTCCAGTTCTGCATTGTTTGATCTGCTTCAAGCTTTGTTATTATTGAAGACCGTATACTGTGGTTTTTTGCTTCTATCAAAAATTTCAAGCTTTTAAAATTTGGACCTAAAAGTAAAGCCACATAGTATAAATCTTTAGGTTGAAATCTTTTCATTAGAGCACTAAAAGTTTGTTTTTTTAATTCTGTCTGAATCTTTGGGATCAGACTGGCAATGCTTGGAAAGTTTTCTTTCCCATAAGACAATTTTGTTTAGGGTTTAATATTTAAACCGCTAAGACGTTTTATCTCATCTTTTTCTACCAACAATAATTGTATTTCATTGTAAGCTTTTTCTATGCTTATTAGCATTGTATAAATTGAGTTCCAACGAGTGGTGACATGTTATTTCAATAAATAAGTGAAGTGATTTTTTTTGATTCGTTGATTGTAGTTTTTAGTTCAGCAAGTATGTCTTGGGTTTACAAAACATCATGCATATTGCATCACTAAATTTCACAAGTGGCAGGCACACGACAGTCTGGTGTACGGGCGAAATGCAGTAACAACATTTACACCGCCGTCTGTAACAGAAATTTTGTTTTCTATTTAATATTTTTTTAAAATATCTAAAACATAGATAGAAATAACATAAACTGAAATTAATGAGTTAAATCAATTACCTAAAACAAATTTTTTTATGTTTTTGTCAGTTTTTTTTTCTATGAACTTTTTGGTTCCTAACACACATTTCTTTAACTGTAGATCATCAATTAAATAATGACCAGTTAAAGTTTAAAAAGGCCTTTGCGTATGCTCTTCTGTCTACAGATCATTCGTAAATGAAACGTAATCTTTCTTAAGATGAGAGATACATAGCCCTCATTGCGTGTAAAACAGCACTAACTTTGTCGAAAATTTTTCATTTATGAAATAACTTAGAGTTCTTTTTTATAGATTCTTTTAGACCAACATCTAATTAATTGCATCAGTAGGTTTTTTTGTTAAAAAAAGCTGATCATTAATTAATAAAAAATAATAAAAGTGTCGTATCTAGTAGAAGTGAAAATTGCTTTAATAACAATTAAATATTAATGCCTTCGTGCTTAAAAAAAGACGAATCAGTACACTATTATCCAATAAAAATAAATATAAAAAAATCTTCAAAATATTTGTGTTATAGCTTAGATATTTTCGCCATAAAATTTTTATAACAATCTGACACTTTCAATAAGAAATATGGGTTGCCTATCTATTTGAAAGTCAGACAAAACTTCAGCGTGTTTCGAATAGATGGCGCAACCATTTTCAAATTATCACGGCCAACTGTATCAATCTCTACTTCGTTCCGATACGGCCGCAACGCTCCTCGATTTGCCCATAAGGAATAAAATTCCTGACCTTGAAAACAAACGGTCCGCAAGTGGCGCACCCAAGTGACAAGTGTGCGAATAAAACTGACAAGTGACGGTGTTTCGAACCATTTTGAGGTTAATGCCGCTGTCTCGTTCCTGTCAACTAGTCAAAAAACAAGCGTTCGTTCAGCTCACTAACAGCTACTTTGTTTACAGAAATACAAAAACAATAATTAAGGTTTAATTCAATTTAACTGTTTAATTTGAAAACTACATAGATTATTATTGACAAACTATAATTTTAAAATTTTTCAACTGGTGGGTTTATTGTGAATAACAGTTTTTTTCAACAAATCTGTTCGTTCTAAGCAAATATTTGTTAAGGTAGGTTTGGTTGTCGCTTGAATTATAAATTTGCATAATTCTTTTTTGTGTAACATGCATTGAAATAATTTATTTTTTTGCAGCGAGGGGCTTAAAATTTCAACAAGTTGATGATAAGTGTTTTCATATTCTAAGAAAGGTAGAATATTTTGTATAAGTAGAATATTTATATGTATAGGTAGAATATTTATAATGTCTGCTAAATCCATTATGACACAGACAAATTGAGAGTTGGGATAGGTTAGAGCACCGTGATCTTGCAGACTTATAAGTTGCATCAGAGATCCTGAAGTAGTGGTGGCTAGCAGTGATGAAGGACATTCATTGCAATGAAATTTGTCGTCAAATTTTTTTAAAATGTATCCTGCCAGGAAAGCTACAGATGCAGAGTATATATTGGTGTCAGGTATTGCATTATCTTTATGTAATTTTTGAATCTTGACTCTTATATTAATTGGTAATATCAAGTCTTCTTTAATCTCAGTTTCAAAGGAATGTCCTTCAGCTCTCTCTGTCTGTATATTAGCATTGCTAATGTACTCAATTTTGTCAGCAATATTGGCCGACTTTGAACTTTTAACGATGCCACATCTTAAAATCTGACGCATTGCGTATTCGGCGGTTCTGGCGTCTGTGGCATCGTTGGATCCGCCTCGAAGACGTACTTGGGAAGACATTTCTTCAACTGCGTCAGAACTGAAAGACCTGGTAAGTACATAATAGAATCCTGCTTCTTGCAGTAGTAATTTGATACACAAAAATGTACTTATTGCTGTAAACTGTAGAGCATGGGCAGTTTCTTCTGAAAAACCTTTCAAACCAACATTAGCTGACACAATTTGTACTTCATCAATGTATTTTGTAAATGTTTCTATTAGCCATTGGAGTCGTTTATCAGAAACATCAATATGACTATCTAAGGTACGAATGTACTGGGATCTACTTGAGACATTGTGAAACTGAAAGTAAAAGTACATGTTTCTCATGAAAGATACAGTGCTACTTGCATCTTTGAACTGCTCGTGTCCATTTTCTTTCAAAAATTTTAAAGATGAAGTCACTGCAGCTGAAAAAACTTGAACAGCTCTGAGAACATTCATCTTCTCAAAATTTGTCGGATAAAGGTGTTTTCTGGTTAAATATCTAACTGGTTTAATTGGTAATCCTCTTTGTAGACTATACAGCTGTTTCAGATATGATGAGGTAATAGTGCCTTCAGAGGAACACATGTCGTGGTCTAAGAATAGGTTTCTTGCATTTCTAATAGCATGACAGTAATCGAAGCTAAGAAATAGTGGCATTTTTGGCAACAGAGGATAGTCGATTACGTTTTTGAGAGCTCCACTGGCGTTAAATAGTTTCTTAAAGATTGCTACATTTCCAGAAAAATTGTCAGTCACAAGCCTTAACACAATAAACCCACAGTCAGTCAACATTTGTATCACTTGCATAGTCAAGGTATAGAAGCTATGGGTTGTCAGTGTTGAATGAAAGAAATATCTGGCAGGTATGCAATATCGTGGTGATAACCTGTATATAACAAAACAAAGCATTTTGCTCGCAATTTTCAAATTTCATCGCAAAACGATCTTCAAGTCGACTATAATACATTTTTTCTTTTATAGCCATATCATCCACAACTAACGAAAAAATTCGCTCTACTGGAACTTTAAGTGCAGCTATTTCGGATTCTAAACGCTGTTTACACAACTATTTTGACCCTCTATATTCACCAAGATGTCTGGATATGGTAGTTTTGGATGGAAGTTTGGCTAAATTGATTCGACAATACTCGTATCCTTTTGGCGAGCAAAAACGCCAAAGAGTACACATACGAATTTTTATTTCAGACCACTTAGGTGATTATTTTGCATAATTGTTAATAAGATCTATTAAAAAGAGAGCTTTATCATCAGATTCTTCAGCATCCTGGAAAATTTTTGTGATTAATTTAGAGTTATGGCTTTGTCTTTGAAGTTCCACTTCGAGAAATTGAACTCGTGACGGGCACTTTAAATACTTATTAGTCATACGCTTTAGTTTTTGATTTAATATTTTACAGTGGTAACGTAAATTCTCAAGCTCAATAAATGGAATGGAGGCTTGGATTAATTTAGAATTTGTGTTTTCTTTGCCATAAACATTTGGAGAAGTTTCGGCAGGATATTCGGGTGTGACAGGAATATTCTACAAATAAAATTTAATAATTATTTTACCTTTATATAAATATTTGATTGGACAATTCTCATTTATCCTTACAAATATTGAAGGTACAACTCCTTTTATCAAGCGACAAGAATTTTTTGTGAAAGTAAAGGAATTTTCTTCGAAGTGATCTTTACAGATAACTGATTGATCTTTTATACTTGCAACATCTGTAAAAACCAAATAAAAATTGATAAAATTTATACTATTTTGTTAGGGTTTGTGTAAAATTACCACAAAATTCTTCAATTATTTCAAGCCATTTAGTGCGTTGATGAAAATCACTAGGGAATTCAAAAAGCTGTGTATTGCGCTTGCCACAAATCAAACATTTTTTCACCATTATGCAATGAGAACGTACGTTTCAAATTATAATTTGACAAGATACAGCAAAAATTTTGAATCTGTCAACTTTTAAAGTTCACCGTTCAATCGATTTGGGGCAGCACTTGCGTAACGCACTTGGCGACTAGATCAGAACAGCTTTATAAACGGAGCGTTATGGCCGTATCGGAACGAAGTCTGTGACGAAGTGGAGATTGATACAGTTGGCCGTGCAAATTATGATATTTAAAACAATATGCAAAAGAGAATTAATAAGGTAAGAAATGAAAAAATAAAGTACGAACTTAACATAAAATTTTTAACAATAATGGTTTCAATTTCTTTTGTGGAGTTATGCAAAAGGCAGATTAAGATTTGAAACAATGAGTTTAATACGTATTTTCATTTTTTATTATTAACAATATATTTATTTTGTAGTAGCACATTTCAACAATTTACTGTTGATTAATAAATTAAATAAATATTTATTTACACTCATTGATTATACTCGTAATATATTGAAATTATTGAAGTTAAAAATAAATAACAAAAATTGCATAGTTTATGCCTCAATAAAAACTTTTACAAAATAAAAACCAAGCATAAAGGGAAAATGACAGGTTAATAGTAAAGCATCACATAGAAAATTAAAGTTACACTTTATTTTTTTTATGTTTTTTTTCTTGAGCTTGAACAATACAGGGTGATTTTTTTATCTATTCCCGCCCAAAACTCTAAGAATAGGCAACATGCTACACAAACGAAAAGATAGTTAATTAATTAAATAATGTGGCAACAAATGATCCAAATAAATTGACTCTGGAAGCACTGTTAAAGTTATTATCAACAATATTGTCATAAATTCACAACTCTAAAGGCCTTAATTTTGAAAATAAATTTTTCAAAGTATAATGTGTTGCCTATTTTTAGAGTTTCGGGCGGGAACAGATAAAAAAATCACTCTGTATATGGTGGATCTAAACATTTTTCTCCTTTAGGAATTCTGCGTCTTACAATTTCTTGTAAGACACAGTCATTGTAAAATTTTATTAAAATTGGTAACATTTTATTTTTCCAAAAATTCATGTCAATTTTAATTTTTTCAACAAAAAGTGGGTTTGCATCTCCAGTATAAACTACAAAGTAGCATGTTTCTCGCTGGGCAATATTTAACTGGCCTTGGATTTGATACCAATAAGTATGGTTTCGTTTTAATCTTAATTTTTTCTCATATTTTTCCAGACAAATATTATTTTTTTCGGCAGCCTCTTCTAATAACACGTTCTGTTTAAAAACGCTGTACAAACATTTTACTTCCACGAGGTGGGTTTCACCTACAAGTCCTATAACAAAATAAAGTAATGGAAAAATAAATCATTTCAAATCAATTAACAAAGAATAATAGTTAATATACTAACCATCTGGAAACGCACCAAGATACCCATAATTAACATCAATGAAAAAACCAGCCTTTTTTACAACGAAACCATATTCTGTTTCAAATTTTTTTATGGCGACTGTTTCCATTGTCTTTCCATATTCAAGACTTGGCGTAGAGAGACTGTTCCCATATAAAATTTCTTTAACCAAATTATGGCAACGAGTTGACGCTCTTCGCTTTATAACGTTGCCAAAAAAAGAGGCTGTCAACCTATCTGCCCTCTCTGTTTTAAACAATTTACTGCCAAACTGTTCTTTAGTGTTTTGTTCGATAAAAGCTTGTTCTTCTTTACTAACCTAAAATCAGTACAATTAAAAAAAAAGTTATTATGGATAATTTATATCTAATTTGTTTTTCTTTTTAGTGCGCTAGTCTGTCTCTTTTTAACACATTGTTGTATACGTTGTTATGTCATATACATAATGTATTGAAGAAAAACAGACAAGCCCACTAACAAGAAAAACGAACTACATATTAATTTACAAAAACACAATAAGTTGCCACAGGTGACAGTAAGGCTTATACTAAATGTATTTACCTGTTATTTTGCAAGTATTCTTGCATATTCTTCTTTTAGATACTCTTCTGTCGGTTCAGGCTGTTGGGCATTTAAACCGTAATCTATATTTTTTATAGTTGGTAACTTTTATCCGCTTGTTTTAAATTCCAAATTTTTTCTTCTTGGTTTAACTTTTGCTCTGTGACTTTGAGTGTCAATGTATTGTTTGAAATATTTTCCCGGGCTTTTTTTTGTTAAAGATTTCCATGGACTTGAATGCCACTTAATGCCTTTGTTATACCTCATTCCACTCATTGTGCATCTTGCTTGAAATGAGCCCCTTGTAGTCAGATTTAAACGTTTTCCGGCATTAAATCATTAAAATTTATACATAGCTTCAAATTTGTGGTGTAACCTTTTAGATAAAGTTTTAATCGTAAAAGCACACTTTTCCACAATTTACACAATTACACGCTTGAACACAAACCTAGAAAATGTTACTTTTTTATCCAGTCTTCTTGGTTTTTCTGAACAGATTTTATCATAATTTGTGTCTCCTATAACATTTCTTGTTTCGTCAGTACAATCTGCATTCTTAGTAATAGCTAAAACTGTAATTAAATATTTTGTATAGTTATATATTTTAAAAATACGTTTGTATTTTATTTACCTTTTTTAGCAATCAGATATTTTCTTCGAGAAATAGATGCTTTATTTCTTTTACAAATCTTTGAAGGTCATGTACGCGAAGTTTGTCCCATCGTAAAAAAAAGCAAATCTGAAACACTTCACTCATAAGTAGCACCACCAATAATAATGAATAATTTGTAAAATTGAAGGAGCTTATGTTACCCACCCTAATTTAAAATGAAACAATTTCGGGAAAAACAAGTAGTTGCCGACAACAAATTTCAAGAATTCTTGGCGGTACCGGTAAAAGAAAATTTCTGGTAATGAATGATGAAATTCAGCTAACTGCTGAATTCAAGTACGCAAATATATAATAACTTTGTGAGATTTTCTTATTTCTGTTATTTCATAAATTATAATTAAAGCAGCCTCTCATAAAAATTTAAAATTTTTTGAATAAATGTTGAAATCTCACATTTCAAAATCATGTTATTGAATAACAATTTCTTCTCAATTTTTAAATATTAAAATTGTTTATAAAAATATTATTTAATATTCTTGTTTCTTTTATAACTATAACTTCCACAATAACTTACAAACATATGGTTCCAGCCTGATAATCTATTGTTTCTATTTTAAAATAATAAGACCCACTTTAGACAGTTTTGAAAAACTACATTATTTTAATTTTTGGATTTTTTTAACACCTGACAAGCACCAAAAGTTTTACTTAATCCCAATAAATGCGGTAATATAAATTAGAATATAAACAATCATTTTATTTCAAATTCCAGTTCAAAGTAAAACATAATAATAAATTTATTTAGTTTTCCTTTAATAGTTTTTACACTATTTGACATAATGATGATTAAATTATTATAGCTGCAGTGTTTTAAATAAAAGCCACATATTGTCATAACAAAAAAATCCTTTTCATTTTTTTTTTTACAAAATATACGATTATTTGGAATATCTTGTAAAGCGGCTAAAGTTCGGGAAGTACCGTGTCCTTTCGAGCTTACTCGAAGACACAAGTCCAAACTTTCTCTAATATTTGGAAGGCTTGGATGGTTGTAAGCTAAAAAGTGAATGCCTGCGCCATCTGAACGGGTTTTGTAAACATCCCCAATGTATCTCGGGTCTTAAGTATAGAACTTTATTTTTCTTTTACTTTTTCATATTCAGTAGGAATGACGATTCTGCTTAGTGTTCGTCGTGACGTAATCAACGTATGGACATTTTGTTTTCCAAAATCTGCCCCTATGTTAATTAATTCTTGTCCAAAATCGGAACATTCATCACTTGGAGATAATGTACAAAATTTAATTATTATTTTTTTTTTAATTAAAACCCACTTTCAGTTACATTCAGCGGTCTCAAATCTCTGGTAATGAATTGCAAGTGTTTCATAGTTGGTGTGTCCTTACGTTGGGATGACACTGTTTTTGTTTTAAATTGATCAAAAGTTAATTGATTTTTGATTTTAGAGACTTGAAGTTTTTGAAACTTATTAGAATTTGAGTTTGAGCATGTATTTTTTTTTTAAACTTTTAGTGCCAGTTTTGGCAGTGTATGCTAAAATACTTTTACATAATTTGCATCGTGCAAAATTTTGTAAAATCTCTTGAAATTTTATTAGTTGAAAATTTTTCCAATCTTCACTTTGGCTTTTTCGTAGTCTAAAAATTCGTATCGTTTATTTAAGGTTTTTTGTTTAAGATCATTTTCAATTTCACTTTTTGTTTTATAAATATAAATATTTCTCGCCATAATTTTAAAACACGAGGTGCAACACATTTATTACAATACAGTTCGAAAATTAAAATTGAACGCTTTTGATGTCTTCGTTTGTATGCGTTACCTATAGAAAACAGGCGGGACAGACCTAGCAGAGCAGACAGCAGAAAGGAAATTGCGAATAAATGAAAAACAATCAAGTTCGCAGTGTTCGCACAATTGATAAAGTGCATTTTTTTCCTTTAAAAGTTTTCAAGGTTAAAGAATTTAGGGGTTATGTTGGCATTATATAAGGTTCTCAAAAAAAATTATGTTGCAAGTACTAGTTTTAGTAACTTTTGTAGAACTTGAAATTTATGGCCTAATTTCCAGTTGTGGTCGCAGATCTATGTTTCCGAATTGCTACCTCGATGAGACCAAAAGTCGCAAACAACAATATTACTGGTACGTTTTAATCTGATTGTTGCAAACGCCACCAGAGGTCTGGTTATTCAAAATCGGGAACTATGGTCACTTTATACTATTCGTGGGTCTACGGGACCCGGAAAATCAAATGCTATTTTTTAAAAGCAAAAAAAAATTGAACTTTATTTATTGCAACAAGTTATTCCTACATAAACAAATGTATAAACTTATATCTAATTATCAAAACAGTCTGAACACACCTTTTTAGCACATGACATGCAAAGAGGTTTTTTACATTGTGCCCAAAAAGAGGTGCATTTTCCGTCTTTTCTTGAAGGACAAAATGCACATCTTTTTCTCTTAGACTTGGAAACAGTTTCTTCAGGAACTGTTTCGACTTGTAACGACATGCCAAGTTTTTTGGCTATTGTTTCACAAAGATGACGTGGTATATATTTGCAGTTCATCCGAGTTGTGATGTGAGGTCTGCAGAGTCCAATTCTCAGCTTTTTGAGAAAATCGTATCAATTTTTTTTTCAGTAGTTGCACATTGATACATTTTTTTTTATTTATTCCTGCTACATTTAAAATGCAATGAAAGATGGCCATCGGCCATTGACGAGTTCTTCGGGAGGTTGATTATGCAGCACATTTCTGATCTAAAGCATCTACGCCTTCTTTAGTTTCATTATAGAATTCTATAATTTCGGGTTTTTTTGAAACTGGATTTACATGAGAATTGTGGTGCATACTCGATAGTAAAATGACAGTTTTACCTTTCATCGAAACATCAAAGACTAATCAAAGTTATTTTTGCTTGAAATCCAAACAAAGTTTCTAATGCTGGACGGCTTCTCTTTAGTATAAATTCAGATGGTATTTGACGCTTATTTTTTTTTTTAGTGTTCTAACATGTCATGTCGCGTTTTTGTAATTCTTTTACTAGTTCTAGTGATGAATACCAATTATCACCTGTTATGTTACGACTAGTTTTCAGAAGAAGATGGTTGACCAAACTATTTACAACTTGTGTAGGACGTGACAGTGGATTCTTAGGTTGGTTTATTTTGCTTTTTCCTACATAAACTTCAGCGTTACACATATAATGAGTTTTTGCATCAGCCAAAATCTGAATTTTTGTTCTATACTTAGCCGGTTTATTTGGTAGGTAGATTTTGAAACCGCACCTGCTTCGGAAAGGCACTAACATTTCATTAATTGTCAGATATGCACCAGGAGTGTAATTGTTAGTTGATCAACTCACAAACTGTTTAAAAATTTTCTGAATCGGTGCTAGTTTAGATAAATCTGTTCTTTCAGCTCTTGTTTTTTTTGTCAAAACGCACACAACTCAACAAAAAGTAGAACTTTTCTAATGTCGTGGTACAGTTGAATATGTCTCGGCCTGTTTCGTCAGTTTCCATAATAAACGTGAATCCTCTTGATTTGATTTGAATATACCTTGCAAATATAATAAACCTAAAAATGCTTTAATTTCTATGAGATTAGTTTCACTAATAAATGACGAAGTTTTTTTTTTGATGTTGTGTAAGTAACAGCCATCGCAGCTATTTTTTGATTAGTAAATTTTACAATTGTTTCTAACATTTCGTCGCTGATCAAAAGATTCCATGCTTCAAGCGCACTATTTGGAAGATTTTGTTTGGCACAACCAGCAAGGCCAGGTAAAAAGCGTACAAGATTATCAGAAATAGTTTTAGTTTTGCGTTTTGAAAGACATTGTTTTGTCTATATTGTTCGATTCTTTCCATGCCAAACTTCTACCTGTCCTGTCTGTTGACTTTTGCCATTATCAACAAAAAAATCTTGACTATGTTTTTCAATACTCTCTTGATATTCTTCTTGGAACGGTTCTCGAAAATCATCGTTTTTACATCGAACTGTTTTCGAAATTCCTTTACCGACAGAATTCAATTCATCATCGGAAGCGCATGAAATGCTACTCTGGCTTTCATGGCTGCTTGGATATTCTTCATCTAATTCGTCTTCATCATTTTGATCAGCGTTAATGGTAATATTGTCAAACGTGATTATGGAGATTCAATATTCGGCGTTTTCAAATGGTCGTTCTAAAATTCTACATTATTGAAGAGAGCTTCAGTGTCGTTCTCATTTAAGCAGCACTTAGTGTTCATTTTTTACTAAAAAACAATGATTTTGACGTAAATTTTGCTCATAACTATTTACAATAAAAAACCTCACCATTGTTAATTGTTAAACCTCACCTGTTCTATGCATGGGTTTCTGGGGCCCAGATTTGTTAATAAATAAATAATTTAACCACATTTTGCGCAAAATCTTGACCGAACACGTTTTTTTTGTCATGTAGGAAGATTCATAAACGCATAAAGCTATCTATTAAATAGTAGAAGAAATAATCAAACATTAAAAAACATTCGGGACCCAGGCATAGTAGTTAAGGGTTAATATCACTTTATTACAAGAACAATAATTAATATACAACGAAAAGATAGATAACCACAAAGTATTCATTCATTTTCTTTATCGCTGACATCATCAGATTCCTCACCAATTTTATCATCATCAGTTTCCGAATCTTCTGCCAGAGAAATTACAAAGGTACGTATCTCTGCATATGATGCATTTCCCATAAGCTTCCGACAATCTTTTTGAATTAGAGCTTCAACATGGTTAACATTTTGCTCCCATATTTCTTTTGTATAGTGGTGCGCGCCAGGCATGGTTTTTACGATAGGGTCTTATTGTGTTAACGCTAATCGTATCAACAAAGGGAACGTGCCGTTCCGTAATAAAACTATAAACATAAATCTTCTTAGTCAGCTCAGGTCCGTCTTTAAAAAAATTTTTCACAGAACTTTAGAAATACACTTTCCTAAATAAATAACCTTAGATTATTTAAATTTTTGTATACAAATGGAAAATTTATTTTAACTTCACTTAGAAATAATAGGATTAGGATTAAAGTCTTGCTGAAATTTTAAAAAGTTTAACAAATAGTCGGGCCAGGTGCCAGTCATTATTATAAGGACGTAAGTATTGGCTGTATTGTATTGGATTGGTAAAACATTATTCAATGTTTAATGTTTTTTCTTATTTAACAATAACTACAATTGGGGTTACAAGTTAGTAAGTGATTTACGTTATAAAAATTAACACCTTTAAGAAATTGTCTGGTGCATGTAATAAAATTATTAGAGATGGTCTTAGTCTCTGTTAGTGTAAAAATTTATTTATTTTTTTTAAATCTGGAGAAATAAGGTTTTGTACTCTTATTATACTTTATTGGTTAAATGCCGCTACCGGTTTCGCCTATGTACCTAGGCATTTTTAGGCGCTTTTGTCAAGTTTTACATGAGATATTTCATGTAGAATCCAACTCATGAGAAACCAAATAAAATTTTTTTTTAGCAAATCTTGTTAAAAAAAAAATTTATTAGAAAAATTATAAACTTAAAGTAGGAAAATACCTACTTGTCTTTAAAATCGGAAGCTCGTCAAAAACTGCAGCAGCAAAAATATTAAGGCCGGGTCTGAACTTAGGTAGCCGAATGTGATTTACAATAGACCTCGAAGCCTCTTTTAACCACATCATCGTGAGGGTAGTAATGATAACAGCAGTGCCATAAAAACCAGTCCTGAGACGCACTACTATATGTTGTGGGTTGTCTCTGATGTTGTGTATTAGGCTAGAGTCACGAGTTGGCTGTGACGATTTTGACATTAGTTTTTTTAGTTTTTTTCGTGAACACAGTCAATCGTGTTCGATCCGATTCAAGCGAACATTGTATCTTGTTTAATAATAAATAAACAGTTAGTTATCGTTTAACTGAACTTCCTATTATTCCCGGTGTTACCCACAATCACAAAACTATACATTGTGTCAGCGCTTGTGTCAACCACACTGTCTGTACACGGTCTTTGTCTTCAAAAGTAAGACTTTGATCACTAATGCATTTGTTATATACTTCTTTACAGTAGGCCCAAATTATTTCAATGGCGTTGTGTTGACAGTTGATACGGTGCCAAACTCGATATATTAAGTCTATGTTGTTCAAGAAGGTTGTTTAATAGCGACTGAATTTTTAAGCATAAAGAAACTTTAATTTCAGATGAATTATATTTTACATTATGTTCCGTGAGAAAATTGGTCATTACATTTTTATTAGCCGATTTAGTTGGGTTTTTCGCTTTCAGTACCGAATGATATAGAGGAATTCGAATTGTTCATTATTGCTGCACTTTTTCCAGGTAATTTTTTTATAGCTGGCACTAACCAGTTAATAATCCAACCATGAAATTTTTAAATTTATTGATTTATGGTAATCTGTATCAGTGTTTCTACTATTGAACAGTAGAAAAGTAGAAAGTAAAAGTAGAAATTTTTAAAAAAAATCTTTTTACATATAGCATGTAAAACTGTGAAACGGTCTCTCTATTTTTTTACTTTAATGTTTATGTAATCTTTTGTCATCCTTCTTAAACAATCTACTAATTTCTGATCCATTTTTATAAATTTACATCTCATTCAAAAAAATAAAATTTATCCCTTCTCCAGAGTTTTTTAACTGAAGGTACTTTTTTAAAAATTTGATTTTGTAGCTATGACGTAAGATTTTTCTATTAATATCTTTCTTGTGTCAATTTTTTTAGATTTAAAGCCCATATCTCGAATAATTTTGTGCAATAAACTTTGCGACCCCGTGAATTCTAATTCGGTTTTTGCATAATGTAAAAGGTCATTAAAGCTAAAATGAGTTTCTTATTCCAATTTTCGAAGAATTACTGCTCTTAAATCTTTTCTAAAATAAAAGTTGCTCTACCAACTTTCTTTTTTCTTCTTGCCAGTTGTGGAATCTCGGAAATTATCTTTATTGTTAATCACATTATAAATTGCCATTCTATTGCTCTGTGAATTTGTAATTATATTGAAATATGGTTTACAAAATTAAAACGTACGGAATCTCTCGTAAAGTTCTCTTTCTGATATGTTAGGCTGCAGGCTTAAAAAATTTTCTCTACACTTCAAAATTCCCTTCTTTACCTTCAATTTTAAAAGATTCCGTTTTTTCGGTAAATTCATTCTTAAAGGATAAAAGCGGACAAAAAACGCTTTTCAAACTTCAAATTTTAAACTGAGAAGTAATAATAAAATGACAACGAAAAAGTGACATAAACCAATACTATATTAATTCAAATTATACAATAGTGCCAATTTTCTCTTGACGTTGAAAATTTTTATACGTAAAATACGAACTATAGTAATTTGATACACTCGTGACTCGGTGTCGATGCAAGTATAATAAAAATAAACTAATAAACCTGCAATCCTGCATACTTTAACCCAAAAACGAGCGCACATATTGATTTTTGAATGTTTATAGAAACATCCTTTTTTCTAAATTCGTTGATTGTTGCTCTTGTTTAGCAAATAGCAATAAATAAAAAAGAATTAAAAAAAACTCTAATGCAATTTATAGCTTTGTTTCACTTTCAAGTAACAGTAATAAACGGTGGTAGTTTTTGTAATATTGATACCTATAACATTATGAATTATTAAAAATGCAACAAACTTTTTTAAAATATTTATTTTAAATGAACAGTATTAAATATTTACCTATTGTATAGATTTTGGTTTTGGTAAGCTTGATAATGAAGATAAGGTAATTGATGGTAGAGATGGTGTGCTTTTTGGAGGAGATGGTGTGCCTGACGATAATGGTAAAGGGCACGGGGCTTAAAACCCTTCTGCGTAGCTGCAAAAAAAAATAGTTTGTTTTGTATTGTGTGGGTTATTATAACAAACACAAGATGTTATTTTTAATACTATAATGCTACTTTAAGTTCACATCTGTTTTATTTAAAAATAATTTTTTCCTTGTGGTTTGTTAAACAGCTCATAACTGTTGTAAATTAACTAGTAAAGAAATTTTTCTTACTTAACAGTTCTGCAAAATTCTTCCATTGTATCTTGAGAACCAAACTTTAAGAGCACATGTTTGCCTACACGTAGTTGAAGACGTAACTGGTTTCTGTCTATGTTGCTGATCACAATATCATTTTTGTTGTAGAAATCGTCGTAAAAAGGATTTAAAGAATTAAACGTAACGACTGTTTTTAGTATTGCGATCCACATACAGTATTATTCACGAGAGAGTTACTTATGAATTTTTTTTTATATTTTATCGTAGTATTTGGTTTTTTGAAGTAGTTTCTTTAGTGGTGGCTAGTTGGTTGTCAGGATGGTTTTTAGGTCATCACTGACTTCACATGTGGAGCGGATTTTTTTTATTTCAGGACTTAGTAGTAAATGTCAAACATCTAGTGTAGTTCTTGCACATTTTGGGCATGCTGGAGGTTTTTTGTGATCTAGTTTGTCACCGTGTGTTATCCTTGTGTGGCCCAACCGCAAACGTGTTAGTATTACTTGTGACTTGCTTGTGTCTTTAAGTATTTCTAGAGGTTATAGATTAGAGGGTATTGATTATATTTCTTAGGGTTTGTAGGTTTTTAGGTTCTTACGTAGAAAGATTCACTAAGTTTATAACTTAGAAAATACACAATACATTCTTCATCAATATTACAACAGTGCTCAGTTATACAAACTATATCTGGATTATCATGGAATAATAATTTTTTAATTTCTAAAATTCTGTTTTTTAATTTATAGGTGTTTTTTTAAAAAACGTGTGGTTTTTTTATCTAGCTGACATATATTGGATTTATCTTGGATATTTGTAAAGTTTTTGTCTGGTTTAAAAATAGTGTCATTAATGTTAAAGAATTTTCTGACAATGTTGGACGCGTTTAAAAGTATTAATTTTTGAATGTCAAATACTAAATTTGAATTTAATTTTAATAATTTTAAATTTTTATTAAAATTTTTTGGTACAATTCAAGTGGCTTGCATAATCAATGGAAATATTTTAGTTGCCTACAGGTTCCATAAATTTTTAATTTTGGTCAGCAACTAACATGTATTTTGACATTTTTGTAGTGTACGTTGTATGTATATTGTTGTACGCTGAGTTGGCGAATAGTAAATAAAGACCTTTGTTTTAAATAAACTATATTTTGAGTCGAGCTCTGGCTACTGATGAACAATTTAATAATAATAAGGACAATGAATGAATGAACGAATATACGAACGAATAAACCGAATGAATCGAATGAATCTCCCTTAAAGACAGTTCTGCTCTTATATATCTTTTGGGCAGATTGGAGTTGAGTCATAGACACAACAATATTGTGTGACTTTGGATCCGCAATGTCAATCAAATATGTCTGTTTGTCGATTTTGAAAATTAAAGTTACGATATGACAAATTTCTTGTTCAGTTTTGATAGAAATGCATTAAACAAGTATAAATAATACTTAACGGAAGTTAATATGAAGAAAAACATTTTTTTGTTTCTGTTTATTGGTTGATCGAGGACAGTTTTACTTCATGTTTTTGTCGTAAGGAAATTTTTTCATACAAACTTTGCTTTGAGTGCTAATTTTAACAAATGGCGGTGTAGTAAATTTTTCAAAGAAATGAATGCGCCAAAAATACTGACAACTCAAAACCAACCTATTAATACGTTTATTAACCAAGAATGTGGAACTGAATTATATGCTTTTTGGTAATCTATAAAAGCTGAATAAATATTTCTATTATATTTACGAGCGTGCTCCATGACAACAATATCTGTTACAAGTTGTTCTTTACATCCAAATGATCTTTTAATACATTCTTTTTGTTTCTCATTATTAAGTTATTCCGTAAACAGTACTCATAAATGTGACTTGTTACACAAGAAGTCAAAATTTCATATAATGTTGGAAATTTTATAAGTTGTTGGTCGATATTTTCATGTGTTTTGAGTATCATTATTATCTGGTTTTAGAAAAGTGACTCTATTAGTCAAAAACTTAAAAAAAGTTAGGGTTTTTAATAAAATTGTTGAAGTGCCGTAGAGGTTTGGAATGGACACAAGTAAAGTTTTTAGCTAAAAATTGTGAATTTTATCAATCTTGCAGTTTTTGATATGAGATCTCAAAGTTAGTCATGTTATTTTGATTTACACTTTTGTCCTGGGTGTAATTGATGGAGGTGTATTTTGCCGTTTTAAATAACTCACCTAATTAAAAATTTAAAATAAACGGAATATAACCATTTGTTTATGAAATTTTTAGGTTTCTGAAAGTTTTTTTCTTAATTAATTATTGAAATGAAAATGCTCTCCCAATTTTAAAAGTTCTATTTGGGTGCTTGGTTTAGTCTTTGGGCTGCTTTGGTCTGATTAGTGCAGATTTGGCACTAATGATAGCTCCTAAAGTCTTTGACGTTTCTTCCTTCGCTGATAAGCTGTGGTCAGGGAAGTGTGTCCAATGTGGACCTTGTGTGCATAGGTTGGTTGCTCCAATAAAGGAGAAGTATCCGAGTCCTTGCACTTGTGTGAGTACATTAGTCTTGGATCCTTGAGCAATCATTGCTGCTGCTGGGGGTACATCAACTTCGGTGGTTTTGTGTTGATGGATTTGGCTAAATGCGCCTGGGTTCGGCAATGAGTCAATCCGTGAAGGGGATTTTTAGCAATATAAAAAATACTTGATTGAGGTTATGCTTAACGTCCAGAAATTTTAAATATGTAGGAGAGTTAACGGAGGATGGACAATAAAAAATCAGTTGTAAACTTCAGTCGACGTTTCGCTGTTCTTTACAGCTTCATCAAGACTTTATTACCTATAACAGAGATAAATTACACAATATAAAAACATGAGATTCTGCTTATTAAATTATTATGAGACTAGCACAATTGACCAACATAGCACATATCACAATCCTGGCATGGCACTTATAGATCACATTAGAAATTTGATTTATATTGGTTTTGTCTTTAATTTTAGAAAAAATCATGTTGCTCATATTATTCAGGTTGTAAAAAGCTAATTTGATGTTACTACCATGGAAATAATTTTGTAACATGGCATCTAAGTTATTAATAAAAAGGAATTTACAATGTTGAATATTATTTTCTTTCCTCTTTGGTATGAGTAGATTATTTATTTTACGTTCTTCCTTGAATTTATTGATTATTGTCTTTATCAATTTTAAGGGATAATTATTATTTCTAAGTAGATTAATGATTATGTTATTATTTTTTATATCAAAAATGTTATCACTTAATTTATAAACACTTTGTATTAAATTTTTCATTGTCCCAATTTTGTATGACAATCCTCTTCTAACATTTTCAGTTTGGGCTGCACGTCTTGCTAGTACTTCGTTTACAAGGTCCATTGCCAGTTCTTCTATAAAAATTTTTCTTCGATTTCTTAGTTCAAGTTTTTTTTTCCAGTTGTTGTTTTTGTGAACCAAACGACAAATGCGTTGTAAAAGGCAACATCCAAGCAATTATAAAATAAGCGCAATGGCTACCGTCTAGTACATCTTTTGCATGTGTTTTCTCTCACCAACTTGTCTAACGTATCCACACCACTTTTCGTTTTGTTGTATGTGTAACCAATAGTGTTACCGATGTTCATGTGGGTTGTAGGAATGGACCGTGGGTTTACAAAAAAATAAAACGTGGGTGTTCCCCAAAAACTAACTGTATTGTCAAAATATTTTAACATAAATTACAGTTGCCCTATCAAAAAAACATAAAGGTGATAACATAAGAAATGACTCCGGTGCAGCGCTGCGCAGGGTATACAATATTTACAGATAAAGTAATAATATAATGGTGAATTTATAAATGTCTTGACAACTAAAGAAAATATAACTTTATAAAAATTAACTGAATTTAAATTCAATTCCTAAGGTGGCAATACATAAGACTGGAGCGCTATCATTTGAATTCCGGTCTCCGGAAGGATAACTTGAGGAAGTGTCTCTTTTGATCTAAGGAGTTTCATCTAAGCCAGGATGTAGTTTTCCAAACTAAAATGACGCAATGTGGGCTTAGCGGTAAAACAGATGCCCATCTATACAAAAAGACCTCTATTCAAACATCAATCGAAAGGTTCTTATGCTGCTTCGTTTGATAAAAATGGTGATCTGAATTAAGATAATTTTGGAGGATTGTAAGGATGCATTTGCAGATCATTCTTGACAATGTTTCGGCAGCTGCTAGTGGCATATTGACTTGTTGAGGTAATCTTCTTAAAGACGTTTTAGAATTATTTTCTGGAAATCGCATCGTTTTTGTTTTTTCAGTACCTTCCTTCCGATTGACGCTGCCGGTTTCTTATAAGGACATGATAGCGTTTTTCAAATTGGTATAAAAATTTGACCCTGTCATGATTTCTTCTGGAAATTTATTCCGAATTTCGTCAAAACAAAGTTTGGAAGAGTAAACCCATTCTCCGTTCGCTAAGTACCTATTACGAAAATATGATTCTACCAAGAAAATTTTCTGTTCTGCAGTGAACTCCAACATTTGAATTAAATTTTACTCTTGACAGTGACAGCAAAATGACATTTATCAAGTGAATTAATTTAGGCGCCACGTTTTTAGAGTTTTTGTTTCTTATGGCAACCTTTGATCAAAAATTATAATAAATCGTTAAAACCGAAAGCTATGTGTGAAAACCGAAAGCTATCGGTTGAAAACAAAGGCGATGTTGCGCCTGCGGCATTTTTTTTTACTATTATTTATTTATTTTGGCCTCGGTTTTTGAGTTCCATGTCTCAACATATTTTGTTTGGACTTTGGCCAAAATTTCTCATAGATAGATATTACCTGAATAACCACTTGACCTGTAGCAAAAAAAAGTACTTTGAAAAAAAAATTTATAGGTTAGAAATTTTTTTTTCTGTGTGGCTGCAAGAAAGGGGTTATTTTAATACTTACAAAGTTGTCTCTGTTCATTGTTATTGTCTTTACTGAATCTCTAAAAACCTTTGGTAAAAGAGAAATTATTGTGTTTCAATACTTTCCAAGTTCAAAATCGTTCAAATTGACGTAATATGTGACATAACAAATATTTAAAGTACGCTTAGTTTTAAATTTAATATTTTTTCAATCAGGAAGCTAGAGACCTTTGTAAGTTGTATTATGGGTTGCGGCTCAAATTTTTTCATAATAAACTCTCTCGTGAATAACGCTGTATGTTGAGGACAATCACGGAACGAGCCAAGATAAGACAGTAATGCCAAATAATTTCTTAAAAACCTCTCAATGCAAGGGTTAAGGGATAGCCATCTTGTAACAACATGATGCAATAAATCTTTATATTCAATATCATTAAATTCATAAAATTCTTTTAATGTTTTTCTTTTTTTAGCTGATACTGAAAAGTGGGTGTAAACTTTTAAAATCAAATTTTTAACGTCATAATCAAGTTTATCAACGATTTTTTTTATTGTATTGTGTATTATATGAACAAACGCGAATTTCCCTTTACTGTAAACTGGTTTTCTAAACAGAAATGTTTAAAAAGTGAATTGTGTTTTCCAAAATTTGCATTGCAGTTGTCAGCACTAAAGCTAGACACATTATCGAGAGTTAAATTCAATCTTTGAAAAGTAGTACGTATGATTGTAAACATTCCAAGAGCACATTCATCAGCATTTTCTTGAAAATCAATTAATTTTTTTACAACTTCTAATTCATTATCAAAATATTGTACAGCTAGGGGAAAAATTTCTGGTTTTTATGTTGTACGCATCACATTGTATTGTAAAATATTTATCTTTAAGGCGTTAACTGCCGTCTCGGTCAGTATGACCGAAAAAATAGCTGGAACGGTCTGTTTGACCGAGAACATTCTTTTGACTTTCACGCCAGCTCGGTCAATATGACCGAGTTAGTTTTTCGTGTTCCACACGCCAGATGCTCAGCTTTTAATGATTTCGACCGTGCAGAGTGACCGAGCCGGCTTGAAAGGAAGCTTGCGTAGCGCCAATTTCTTGCGTACAAATTTAACGTCAAAAAAATAGCAAATAAAAGGCAAAAAAAAAACAATATTTAGAAAAGACAGCTTTTATTATCCTCAACCGTTTAACAAGTTTGTAAATTTATAAAAAAATAAAGCGATATTTCTAAAGATTTTTAAGATGTCTGTATCCACCTGTCTGACTTCTTTGTACATCAACCACTCGTTTATTTTGGCAATATTTAGCAAGATCTTGAATGCCAGTTTTCCATACCACTTTATAGTTTTTCTAAGTGATGTTTGGTTTGCTATCATTTGATCTGACTAACCAACAGGTGATTTTCCTTGGATGTAAGCAAGTATCATTTCGGATTTTTTCTTTGTTTGTTTCCGACGATTTAGCACTTCAGTTTAAGAATCTGAGTACTATGTTGAGAGTTTTCTCTTATGAGATTGTTCCCATTATGTGCAAAGTGAACTATCTTCAAAAGCAATTTGAGCCTGTTCCGGGACATTGCTGCAGAAGCAAATTCGTTGTTGGACATTGATTCTCTGCTCTAATAATCGGGTTCTGCTAATTGAGCTTTACTCACATAAATTATTAGTGAGTGAGATGTAACATCGTTCTCATTCACAATAGTTTGGGTGACATATAGATTAGTTTGTTCGACAATATACTCAAATATGTTATCAAAAAACAGGGCAGAATAGAATCCAAGAGGTTCCTCAGGAATTAAAGTTTAGACAGACTTTCACTGACTCCTGATTTTTATGTGAATGAGATAAGGACTGGCTGCCTACCTTGAGGTGTTTTTCATTCAGGGCTGTTTCAACATTTCCGCGCGCAGTGGGAGTTCTATCAACTTTAGAGTCAGAGGATGTTTATACTTCTTCGTTGTTACTTTCACTGTCAAGTTCTTGAGTTTAATTTTGCTGAGGAATTTTATCTATTTCGCTGTCACTAGAATGTGTAACTTGCTCCTCATTGTTTGTAGAGGTGTTTTCATCTTTGATAGCGTCACCTATTTCTGTGAAAATATGCACTATAACACCGTATGTATTTTAATTAGGTAAAATAGCATCATATAACTTCAAAGTCTGAATTATTCAAGATATTAAAAAGTAGTGGTCGCTTTAAATCCGATTTTCGATGCCGTGACATTTTTTTGCATGTACAACTTATAAACAATACCATCACGTGTAAACAACATGTCAGTTGTTTATGCACACATTGTGTTAATAATAAAACTGGAGTGAGGGTAGGCAAACAAGTATGGTGACAACATATTGGTAGGCAAAACATTAAAAGGTGGTGTATTTACCGCGTTAAAGGTGGTATTTGCATTTAAACAAGTGTTAAAATTGCTAAAATTTGTATATTTTTAAACAATTTTGTTTATAAGAAGCGTTTTAAACAATTTTAGATAATATGATTTCAGATAAATTAAATATTAATTTGTAAAGTATGAGTGTTGTATACACAATAAAGGCCTGGCGCTTATATGTTTATTGAATTAAAATAAAAATTTATTTTCTTGCCTTATTGTTTCTGTATTTTCAAAAATTCAACGTTCTTGCCTAACAGCAAATGATTTGCTCTCTCACACACATTTAATCTGTGTATTATACTATCTCTTTCTCTTATACTATGTTGTCACCCCAGCTCGCTTCGGCAACGTATACGCGAGGCTCGATCCAGTATTATTATTAGATCTATGTCTGCACATGACCGAGGAGTTGACCGCGTCGCCGTAGATCATTTACTAATTTCCACACAGGCCAGCTCGATCATTATGACCTAGACACATTTCCGCGATTTTCTTCGAAGGGGTAATAAATATTTGAAATTTTCTTCCGTGGGATATTATTATTCATAGATACCTATCTTTGCGTCTCATATATTATACTATTATTATTCTTACCGTTCTCTCTGCATCTTTCACTTAAAACTGTTATACATAGATTATTTACAAGTGATGACTGTAACATTTTGATTAAATGAAATAAACAAATAAATTTAAAACACCCTTGTTTCGTCTAATTTTCATAAAATTTAGACAAGGAACAAAGTGTAAATCTGTTAGTAATAAAAAATAGGTCAAAAATATCTAAAACTAATACAAGCTTTAAATAAACAAGCATATAATACTGATGTTTAAGGCAAGAACTTTAGCAAGTAAATGTCTTTAATTTTAGAGATTATCAGTCGTCCATCAACACATGAGTTTATTACAATATTTTCTCGTTGTAAATTATTTTTTATCATAAGATAAATATAAGATATTAGAATTTTAAATACATCTTTTGATGTAAAATCAAAAAGTCGAAACTAAAATAGAAACATACATTTAAAATCGTTTAAAAAAGATTCAACGCACGTTTGAATACTTTTTGAAATATTTTTTTAAATATTTTTTACAGCTATGTTTGCCAGCAAATAAGATAAGTACCCAGTTTACAAACCCACGCTATTTTATCATAAAAAAATGACCTCATAATGTATCTTGTTGGAAAGTCAACATGTTACATAAATTCTTTAAGCCAAAGTAACAAATAATAAAAAAATAGAGTTCATATTGAACCGTCACTACTGTTATTGATCTCTCTATCTCTGATTTATTTCTAATTCAAGGTAGTTTTTGCATTTGATGCAGTGCCGTCTTTAGCTGTTTTTCATTCCGAACTCTCTCACCAAAATTGTTTGCATTTCTTTTTTTTTATTTGATAGTTTGTTCTAAAAATCCTTCTTGCAAAACGGCGTTCTGCTGTAACGCGCCGCAGTCTACATTAGATAAGGACCTACAAATACATAAAAATATTTTATACACAAGATTATTTGGCTTGTTTTTACCTCTAGTAGTGTTGAAAATCTCTCGACTAATACTTCCAGACCAAACAAAAATACTGAAAATTTGTTCTGGAGAATTTATATACAGGGAGGCCAAACGAAAACGAAACAGAGGCTATAACTCTCAGAAAAATAATTTCTCGAAAAAACACAAAATCACGTCTATTTTCTTCGAAAGAGGGACAGATTTTGGCATGAATTTAACAATTTTGTATGCAAACCTCTAACTTCATCCCTTCAAAAATTTTAAATGAGAAGGGGGGTCGAGTTGCACATCGTTGGAAAGCTCTTTCAATTTTGTACGCAGTGGAGGTTTACTTTTGAAATTTAAAAGATTTTTCAAAAGTTTTTGAACGATCAGATTAATCCTACACTGCGCAATTTTTTCTTTTGACTTCAAAAAATATTTTTTAACTTATAAATAGCCTATACACACTGAAAAAAATATTTAAAAAAATTATATTAAAAAATTTATGACTTTATTATAAAAAAATTGGTTGTATCAGATATGATACATAGAGGTGAATTAAATGTAACTTAAGAAGTACGAAATTTTTGAAAACAATTATTATTTTTGTTTAGACAAAGGAACGTTGAACATTTTGAGCATTTAATAAATGAGAATGATTTTCAACCTGGCATTTTGCATCGTTGACATACATCATTATATATGGGCCAATGCGATTGTCCATCAGTGCGAACATAATTTGGAGGAATATATTTACAAACAAAGTCCAAAAGCTTATAGACTGTTAGAAAAACTTTTTGTTTTGACCGCAAGAAAAACTCTTACAAACTTGTTGTCACAAGTTACAGTTAATTGTGGACTCAACAAAGGACTTTTTGTAAATTTAAAGAGGGTTGTCAATACATTAAAGCCATTAGACAGATACTGCTCTTTAATATTTGACGAAATGAGTATTATGCCCTTTTTACAATATAGCGAAACATCGGATAGAATTCTAGGTTAGTATATTAAATGATTTTTTTTTATATTATTTATATTTTGTGACATATTTTGTATATTCATTATGTGACATTGTTGTTATTAGGTTTTGAAGACTATGGAGAGAAAGAACAATATAAAAAAATTGCTGACCACGCCTTGGTATTCATGTTAAGAGGAATACGAAAAAAATTTAAACAGCCAATTCTCTTTACTTTTTGTCAATCGCAAACGTCTACTCCAAATCTTGTAAGGTTGATTAAAGAAATAATAAGGGAAGTGAGGAAAACAGGCCTTCATATTGTAAATACAACTTGCGATCAAGGCAGTTCAAATGAGGCAGCAATTAAACATTTATTAGAAGACACAAAACGCAAGTACATAAAAGCCGGGAAAGAGTGGAGTGGGCATTTCTTCGAAATAGATGATGTGCCTGTGTTTCCACTTTTTGACCCACCGCACTTATTAAAAGTAGTGAGAAATAACTTTTTAAAAAAAGATTTGCGCTGTGAAATTAAAGGAAGGACTATTGTGGGCAAGTGGCAGCATATAATAGATCTCTATGAAGCCGATCCAGGACAGGACAATATTAGAGTGCTTCCTAAATTAACAGGTGAGCATGTGTATCCTGACCGCATACCGAAAATGAAGGTAAAGATATCCAGCCAAGTCCTTAGTCAGAGAGTTTCTGCCATAATGAGAAAATTTGCTTGTAAGTTTTTATTTCCTAATATTTTATATAAATAAATATAAATATTTTGTAGCGCCCCAAATCAAAATTCTAGCCCAAGAAGCACAGAATACTGCGGAAATTTTGCTGTTTTTTGATGAACTGTTTGACAGCGTAAACGGGAATTCTTTTGAAATTTCAAATGGTAAAATTTTCCGAGCTGCTGTAAAACAAAAGTCACCTCATCAAAAACTATGGAGCGAAGCAATTAAGGTTTTAGAAACAATGTCTTTTGTCGACAATAAAGGAAAAAAAAGTGTCCCCCCTTCACTCAAAAATTGGATATTTACAATTAAGAATTTCAAAAATATTTCATATTTCCTCCAATCTGTCGGGATTGGAGCAGTACTGGCAAGAAACTTTAACCAAGATCCTCTGGAAAACTTTTTCGGATTAGTTAGAAGTCATGCCGTCAGAAGTAACAATCCTTCATGTGCATCTTTTGTGTCCACATTTAAAACATTGCTGTTAAATAATTTAATGTCGGCGAAGTCACTTGGTTCAAACTGTGAAGACGATGATTCTGAAGCCTGTGTAAGAAATATAAAACTGTTGTTTGATAAAAAGTTAACTGAAAACAGTCTCCAGAGCAGTGCATCAAGCTCTAGTTCAGTAAACAAAAGTTTTGAAAAAAAAAAATTTGATTCTATGTCAATAAAAAATATTAATATGCAAAGCGATGCATACGTTGCGGGTTACATTTTAAAAAAATAAAAGTTGGGGGATGCGAACAGTGTAAAACATTGTATTCTACAGTTAATGATAATTATCATGGTATTATAAAAAGCAGAGAATATGATCAAAACAAATCATTATTAAAATACCCGCGACCAGATCTTTGTAAACTGTTTACAATTTTAAAAGAAAGAGTAGCACATTTATTACCCGAATTATGTAACAAAAATGGCATCAAAAAAATTATTTTAGAAAAAGTTATTTTTTTAGAGAATGATACTCCTTCTTGTATAATTCATTTACCTGTTCGAAAATTTATTACATTAAGTGTAAAATTATTAATATTTAGCTGGGTTAAAAATGTAAATAACATTTTAAATGGGAAGGAACAAAGATTTGAAAAAAATGATGCTATTAAAAAACTGGCTAGGGAAAGACATCTAAAGTATTATAATAATAAAAAGAGAGTTACTTTTAAGAAAAACACTTAATATCAATTTAACAAGTCATTATAAGTATTCGCTTTGAAAGTTTTTCATAACAGCTAGCCATTATAATTTATAACAGATATTATGCTGTCTGGGATTACTTAAACACTCGGACGTTTTTTCAAAATGTATTATTTTATAAGTATGTGTTTGTATCTTTGTAAGCACAGTTTTGTGAATAAATTTTTTTTTTAAATTGGCATTTTATTTTTAATTTTTTTTTATGTTTTAAAATTTTAATCAATTTAAAAAGCGCGCGTTACAGATATTTACAGCGGCCAAACGATAGAGGCGCTGTAAACAGTCTTCAAGTTTGAAGTACGTAAGTACGCCATCTATTACTATACAGGGTGTTATGGAAATGAGTGCAAATATTTTAACCTGAAATACAGCACCACAAGTAATAAAAATCTGTAAAAATTTTTTTGTCTTATCTCAACTGATAACAAAATTATAAACTAAAAATTAATTATTACAAAACGTATAACATTTTTTTTTAACATAGGGCAGTCATAGGTTTTTCAGGTCAAAATAAAGCGATTTAACACAATTTACTTTTATACTAAGTTGCACCGTTTAGGGGCTAGAGGACGCCAAAGTTAAAGATGAAAAGTCAGTTTTATACTTTAAACGTAAATATCTCGAAAACGATACGTTTTAGCAAAATATTGCATTCTTGCAGTTTTATGCAGAATCTACTGGCATATTTATTTTTGCTACAAAAATTGGAGATTAATAAAAAGAAAATTGGATAATTACCCAAAATGTGAAAAAAAAGTGCCGTAACTTGAAATTGAGATGTGCAGCAAAATTTTGCTAGTAGAAATAAAAAGAGTACAGTCAACTTTATTTGTGTACCAAATTTGGTATTAATCGGTTAAGCGGTTTTCCAGATATAACAAAAAGATGTTATTTTATACCCAACTTTGACGGCCTGTAATTTTGTTGTTAGTTGAGATAGGACAAAAAATTTTTTACAGATTTTTATTATTTGTGGTGCTGTATTTCAGGTTAAAATATTTGCACTCATTTCCATAACACCCTGTATATAAAGCTTTAATCTATGGACTTCGCTCCTTGGTACCACGTCGCCGCATGCTGATTCAACAGCATGGGGAGACCTATCAGGGCATTTGCATCAGAGATGTGCGTGCAGTCTTTATAGACTTCGATGGCGTCGCACAGTGGGCAAAATCAAGGATTTAGGTGGACAAAATTCCGAAATTCCAATTGTCGGCTCGGAGTGAAGTAAATCTACTAATAGATATAATTTAAGTCATTTAAAAACCTTTTCAAATTATAGATTGTAAAACTTTTATTTTTTTTAATAATCAATGTACATTAAATAAAATTTAAATGAGATACAAAAATAAAATTAGACATAATTTATTAATAAACGTAATTACGTTTATTAATGTGTGCTTAATTAAGACAGGTAGATAAATATAAAAAGAACTAAGAATATTAAACAACTAATTATCTTCGTCACTTGTATCATAATATGATGATCCAGATTGATCTGATACATCTGGCTCTGACATGTTATCATTTGGTTCCACAAGGTTTAAATTTAGTAAGGATAATTGTTCGTTCGGTGTACTGCACTTTAGTAAATTTAGCACATCTGAATCTAACGGTATTTTATTTTTTTTGACAGGTTTTCGTAGTGAAGCAACAATAGGGTCCGATGAAACTAATAGTATTGTCAACAAATCACTATTTGTTGCTATTCGTGAAATTTTTCTCGTATTCCGTTCTCTGAAACGCCGAAAATCTTTGTTTCTGGCTTCCTGAGCCTCTTCAGTCAATTGTCCAATCGGAACACATTGATTTTCAATAATCTGGACGCTATGGTCAAAGATTTTATGAATCGTGGGAGTCATCCCGTACTAAGAATACAATTCTAAGTAAAGCCGTTTAGTTTCAGACGTGTATTTGTTGAACTTTTCTACATCGATTTCGTATCCTGATGAAAGGCATTGAAGGATAACTCTAAATCGCTTAATGAGGGCTTCATCTAAACCAGTGATAGAAGCAGTTATATCCGAATTTTTGAAAAATCGTCTAGCCATGTTACCATCATTGGTGTTGCCGAATCCTTGTTTTGGTTGGTCTACATTAAGTCCTATCTGGACTTTGAATTCTTTTTGAATCTTTGCCTTATTTAAAGTAAATGCTTCCTCGGTTTTTAAAGTTTTTTTTCGTTCTTTCAAAGTTAGTCTGTATGCAATGTTTAGGAGAAATTCAAAACTCCGAATCCATCCATGTAATGTAGCCAAACCAAAACTATAATTTTCTTCAGAGTGTAATGGGAGTGGGCAACTCGGATCTTGAAATACTTTCGGGGTTGCTTTGCATATGTAGCATGTCTGAGTTGATTTTGTGTCTGTCAGTGCGTTACATGCTTTACCATCCAGCATAGTTAACGCCAAATTGTGTATGATGGATATTTCCTTACCTTCGACACTAACTTTGGTAGGTGATAAAACTTGAATTTCTTGTTTAATTAGTTCTGTTTCAGAATATATTACAAAGGCCGTTTCATTCTGAAACATAAATTTGATGGGACGACAATATCTAGTTGACCCGGGAACTCTATTTTGCCATACTGATTGACTATTCAAAGATTGCAAATTTATAGGTACCAGCGAGAACATGAAAATATTTTTATCATTATTAGAATCAATAGAGAATTTTTGATTGTATTTGCTCTGTCCTCCACTTCCATCGCAACCCCATTTGCTATATAAATTATACTCATAAATTCCCTTGTCAACTAGTTGCTTCAATACGGGGCGTTGCAGTTCACATAGCCTTTGAGTTGTTACATTTAGTAATTCCTGCAGTGGCAATTCAGCTCTAGATTCGGTAACTGTAATATATTTTTCGGGAAAACAAGCTTTTTTGGCATGTTGTAATCTGTAGTAGGGAGGATATAAATCGTGACCTACTTCTCTCGCTTTTTGTCTTAGCAAGCAATATGAAGCCTTTGTTAAATTGCAGTCGAAAAAGAGAGCCAAAGCTTCTTCAGGGGACAAACGTCGAATGTCGGTAGAGGTCGTTTTTTTTGTAGAAGAAGATGGCTGATTAAAGGTAGATGCTTCTTTCACAACTTTGGAAGCACCACGCTTACCAGAAACATAGAGCGCGTGCTGTGCAGCGAAAGTCAATTTCTCACAGTCTACCTTCAATAACTCGCTAACTTTTCTTTTTTTTGTTTTCTCAGTAGAACAATCAAAACATTTTTCAGGCCGTCCTGAGCGTTGATAAGTAGGTTGGATAACTGAAATACTAAACTCCAAGTCATCTGAATCAAGCCAACTGGAGTATTTATTTAAAAAAACTTCCAGTTTTCTCTGACATTTATTCCATCTTTCCGAAATTTTGTCGGAAAAACGAGAAATTTTAATTTTCAAAGGCCCAATCTCTACATCTTCTTGATTATTAATTTGAGCGGAAGTAATAATAAAGTTTAGCAGATGGTCCTGGCGGTTTTTTTTGGGAAACTTAGCCCACTCTTCAAAAAATTTCCTCCGCGTGATTCGGAGTGTTGTGTCTAAAAAAATTATGTATCACCCAAAACGCAAAAAAACGCAAAAATTCATTGCAACATTTAAAAACTAGAATGATTGGTGAAACAACTCCTACACACAAATCCTTGGGGTAACTTGGGGGTGATATAGTTTTTCGTTATTGAATAGAGGCATACATTTACAAATTTCTAAATTAAGTCTACAGGTAGATTGCAATAAATATTCAATAACGAATGTGGAAATATATTGTTTTACCTGTCTCAGCAATGTCCATTGTTAAATAAAAGCAAAAAGTCTAAGCGCTACAGACACCTTGAAAATAATAAATGGCTATCGAATAAAGATAATCCCCCTGCCGGTTATTACGCACTTGTGTAAAGAGGAATCATTCACGCATTTACCACTTATTTGTAAATACGGTATGGCGAGAAATATAAGTATTAAGCGTCATACTAACTAATAATAAAAAGGTCAAACACTCAGAAATTCCAAATTTTTGACTTGACTTTTGTCCACCTAAATTGATGATTTTGCCCACTGTGCGTCGATAAACGCTTCAATATTTTCGCAGGGTTTTCCTGAAAATCGGGTTTGACACAGGAAAAAATTACCATTTTCCTGCGGTCCAGCCAGTTGTTACGCCAGTGTACGAAGGCTCTCCAAGAGCGTACGAAATTGGTCATCTGTCATTGAGACGGACATCGTGGATCGATTTTTTTCTTCGGGTGATTCACTGTTAACGATCTGTTCACGATTCGCGTTAGAACGAAGAAAATACGGCACGGTGTGATTAACAACCAAAATTCGAAATGCAACGGTCACAACTGTCAACTATCAAATAAATGTCATTCGAGATTCTAGGAAGTTTTTGGTGACTCCATGGGCTGGAGAAGTGTGTCGTAATTTTAGCGCGAACGGTTGAAGCACTGTCATTCTGAAAACATACCTTAAAAAAGTCGCCCTTATTGCACTAATACATAAGGTTGAAATTATAACAGCTAAACTTTGACCGAATAAAAATCACATATGGAAACACAAATAAGGCATAAAAACACTCAACTCCAATACTCTAGACATTCTAGTTTTAATCCAGACACAAGTTACAAACAATTCTCGCATATTTAAGAAATTAATCGAAAATAGAAATTACTGTACATGCTTCGTGCTGTCAAACTCACCCGAACAGCTGTAAACCAACTACCGAAGATGGCCGAGTACATACAAATAACAAGTGGCGCCGGCAAATCGGAGGGGATTTGCTCGCATTCGGCATGGTTCGCTGGAATTCGTTCATATTGGACCTGCGTTAAAGCTTAGAAATGAAGGAAATCTGTGCATCGAACATTTTATTTTTCATTAAATTCTTTATTAAGTGTAAATTTGTTGTAATTCGTGACTTATCAATAAATGAAATGTTTAGGCTATCGAATGTCGACATTTTTAGGTCTTATTTATTTTATTTAGTGTATTTATTCATCGCATAAAATTTGATCTTTATAAATTCAACCTTATTTACATGTGCAATAAGGTCGACTTTTTCAAGGTATTTTTATCGAATGACAGTGTTTCAAAATTTCGCGAATTTTTTACGTCACGGCTTCTGGAGCCCATTGTCAACACTGCTGGCAACCTGTTTCTGGTTGGAAAATGGCACCACAATTAGCGGGTGAAAACGGCGTCAGCAAAACCACGAGGAAACGACAAAGCGCGGATTTGTCCAAACAACTGCGAGAAATAACTCTCGAAAGCACTATCACGGTACGTCACTATACCGGAATAGTGAAATGAACAAAAAGCAACGATACACGTTGATAACTTTGCACTTGTAACGGGCGAACTTCACCTTTGCAGCGGTTTTCCGAATTCGGGCCGCAAGTTGGGCATCAGTATGTAGTGCGTTTATTACTTTAATGATAAAATACACAGAATTACAGAAAAATTATTAGAGAGAGGTTTATGACGCGCGCGTTACAATGACGATCTTCGGCCGCTTCCTTCTCTCACTGCCCGATTGGCTACACGGAGACTACGCCGTAGGCCAGTGGCGTCCGCGTTTACAGTGGCGGCGTAGGGTGCCGCTACAACTGTAAAATTTTGTCCAGTTGGTATAATTCTCGATAACCTTACTACTACATTGGAACTTGCTCCAAGATCTGGTTTATCTGGCAGGCAAAATTGTTTCTCATTTTTTGTGTCTAAATTTAGAAATGGTATGAAAACCCGCTTACACTAGATAAAATGAATAGTTTATAGCCCCACTTATGAGGCTTCGCTGACATGTACTGTTTCAAATAATGCCTAGCATTTGACGCACATAACTGTTCGTCCACAGCCAGGTCCTTCTCTAATGGAATGGTTTGATATTTATTATTTAGGTACAATTGGATGCAGTTTATACAGGCGGTCTTTTTTTTTGATCGTCGGCCGCTGGGGCTTGCGAATTGGCATTAAAATGTAGATTTTTCCGCACAAATTTTTCGGAGTGGTTTCCAAATTCAGTATTTCGTTTGGAAGATCAGAATTTCCCCGAAACTCTTTCGCTGCATCATCCAAGACTAAATTTCTCTTCTTCCATCTGATGTTTTTAGTTGAAGGAATAACAGGTTCCATAAAAGCTTTAACCGTTTCTTCCGATTCAGTTGCATCGTTTTCAAGCAAATGGTCTTCTGTGAGTTTTTTTTCCAACATATTTTTGAATGATGGATGCTATGCCGCAATTTGAATTTGTCTAGCCACTTAGAGCTTTCAAGAAAGTCGTTTCTTTCAGTTAATTGCTCATAAAAATATCTTGCCTTTGTTCTCCAAATATGGGATGAGACTGGTAGATGTTTGCTGCGTTGTTTTAAGGACTACGTACACAGGGTATTCCCCATTTCAGGGTGCTCTGCTTTACCCATTACCCGTTTTTTACCTTTACATAGGATTTGCGTGCTTTACAACTAATTTATAAATAAAAAATAAATCTTACGAACTCTATGAAATGATCTAGACACAAAAAAAGTGTCTTATTTTATCTTTATTTTTCTTTATATTTTCTACTGTGGCCTTAGGAACACAAAACTTTTTATTCACTTATCTAATGCTTGATCCTTTATCAAGAGGCTCTAATATCTTACACTTATCACCTAATGTAATTGTTTTATGGTTTCGTTTTGTGTGAGGTCTACGTCTAAGTAAAAGCAAGAAAATACTGAGTTTATTCGGAAGTCACCAGTTGATTTAATTGCAGAATAAGGAGTTCCAAGAATTTTTTGTAAGACGATACATAATAAAGATTTCTTTGAATTACCAAATAAAACACGTGTGTAGAAAACGATACTGCAAATTTTGTCCGAACTATAGAAGCAAAAAATCTAAAGTGTCCGAAACGTGAAAGTCTTCGAACTATTGGGGTGTCCGATCTAGAATATGTCCGAATTATAGAAGTTGTACTGTACATTTTTTGGATTTCCTTGTGTCATATTCCATATAGATTTTTGAATTATTATTGCAGAGGTGGTCTATGTTTCCAAGCATTAATATTAAAATGTCCGTGTCGGACGTTTTTATTAAAACAGTGCATCGTTTTCCATTTGGTATACATGGTATATTATTTTTGTATCAGCCTCTTCGTGATGTTGGGACGATAAATTTATCATTGATGTCGGAGATTACACAATTGTTATTAACACTATAGGTGTGGCATTCTTTGTAATTTAAATTTATTATGGTATTTCCAATAAACTCAACCATTTCACTTGTGCTCCAGTGTGTAATTAAAAAATCCACGAGAGCTTCTTTAAACTCTATGTTACGGAGTTTAATAATAAAATCAACTGGTCTGACTTGTTCTGGACCACTAATCAAGTATCGTATGTTACGTACAATACTGGCGGTGATTTCGTTCACAATCTTTAATAGTTGGCGAAAAATATTGATTAAAAATGAAATCTACTTGTGGAGCGTGTGTTGCTGTTAATATGGACATTTAAAAAAAAATTATCAAATGTTTTGGGAATGTTTTTCATTGTATGAAGCAAATAAAATTCATCAAAAATAATAACATCAAACCGTTCTGGTATTTCGTCATTAGGGGTATTTGCTTTTAAAGGTTCAATCAAAGCTGATTTCGGAGTTCTATGCATAGTTCCATCTTCATGACATCGGAACGACTGTAATCGGGCATGATAAGGTTTTTTCTACATCGATATTATATTGCGTTGATAGAGCTAATAAAAGACTAAATAAATCACGTTGGACACGGATTTCATAGAACTTATTTTCAACTTTGATTTTTTTTTCTGAAATAAAATTTATTATTTCGACCTGAATTTTTTTTAAATCTATCTCCGTTTGTTGAACATTCAGAAATAAACTTTTCTTTCAAATTTTCACTGGTTTAAAAAAAAATTAATAAATACTCTTGTACTGCGCTCGAAGCTACTGTACCATTACCAATATTATAAAGACAATTACCACCTAAATTTAACTGAAATGGATTTAAAAATTTGTTTGTTACTTGTCAAGGACTTATGCTAGCCAGAATCGCCTATCATTGTACCTACTTCCTTTACATCGCTTAGACAAACACGTATATAAATTTCAACTTTACAGAGTAATAGCTATTTACATTCGTATGTGGTAGGCTTAATTTTACAGGCGACAGCTTTGTTTCAGGCCCGAGCTGAAAGCGAGGGCCTGATTAGTTGGAGCCTGTAAAATTAACTACCGCATAAGATTTGTATAATTTTTTTTGTCCGAAAAAGTCAAATTCTGTTTTGTTTTGCGCCATTTCAAAAGTTAGGTTAGGTACAAATAAATTCTAAAAACCAATAAAACGTACCCAAATGCGGCTTAAATACTCTGTCACTGCTTGCATAATTTTCTTTAAAACATGTTCAATGGTCTTTCCAGTACTTTTATTCACACTTTTTAATTCTAAATTGATAATTACTGAGAGATTCAACATTCAACAATAATGGCCACGGATCCATAGAATAATGACATTTATTAACTAGACAGGAACACACAGGTTCTGAATAGATGGCGCTGTAGCGGTTTATTTTTAACATTCTGTTCTATATAAAATTGCATATTATTTTTAAAATTATCTTAAATACACACGTTGTCATTTTTAAAATTTATTAACTGCAACTTTTTCTAAAATATACTTTTATACCTATAATTTCGTATTGTTGTTAGTAATGAGGATCCACACTTGAACTACGCTGTGCGTTGTCTAAGGTCTCACTCAACGTTTGACGTAAGACCTGTGACGTTTCAGCGATTTTTTCAATATATTATTTTCGTATTAAATATAGCTTTATTTGTGGCAATATTTTAGGTACGTACACTTTGATACATAAACTATATTACTGCAAGGTTAGTTTTTTTCTCAAGCATCTCCTGTGGTAGTTCTAACCGTACAATGTGAGACCCGGTGTTTTTCTCATTTTTACCGCACAGTTTCCAAAAGTCCGACTTACTATTGGTGGATGCACAACTATGATAGCCTACTTTACAATACGGGAGGACAAAAAGTTTATTTTAATTTATATATTACACACTTTTCGATTCACCTGTCAGGTACATGCACTCATCAAAATCGCCTGTCAATTTTTCTGTAAACTTTACAATGTATGAGCTAAACCGTATAAAAATTTCAAGCGTACAGCAAAAAGTTTTTTAAATTTTATCTACATTTTTAAAAATATAGGGGTTGATGACGTGCAGGACTGATGCCTGCCAGGTGATGGTTACCGTACTTGGCATGCTACGACTCATTACCGTTACTAGAAGGGGTCACTACGTTTTGGACTAACACTATTCTGGAGCTCATCAAGTTTTTTAGGACTAACTAAGTTTGCAAATTCTTCATACTCGTATGATAGAGTTTTAACAACCTTTATCTTTCTCACAATTATATTCGTTTTTTCTATCTTTTCCTAAGCATTTTTAAAAATCTATGGCTTCCACATTCCAGTGACATAATCCTAATGCTTTAGAACTGTTTGAAATTGAAGATGGTTTTAAATTTATTAATGGCTATTAGAATATATACAAAATATATTTTAGACAATTAAATTAGTGGATTGGTTCTACGCCATTTTATAACGATCGATTTTTATGCATTCTTTAAGGGTTTAAAACAGGACACATCTGCAGGTTGTAGAATTCTTGTCGAATTTGGATATAAGGTGATTAATATTATTTCTGATTTTGTACATAAAACACTATAAACTCATAGGTCATATGAGTTTTATGTCCATCTAGAAACAGTATTATCGGGAACTGAACATTATTTTTTTGAGGTATGGGTAAACAATGTTGGAAATATATTCTATAAATAATTCACTTTTAATTTATCCATTGTCACTTATACCAATGCCCCAATTATCTGGAACACTGTTACTTATTTTGGCAGGTAATCGCTTATATGAATAAATACTCATCGGAAGCGTTGTTCCACCACCAGAATGCGAACATTACTGTTAAGTTGGCTTTAGCTGCTCCTTGATCAACTTGGTACACATTTTTACATCTACGAAAAGCAAGTACTTTTTCTTCTTTAGGATGCAACATAAAGCATGTTTCATTACCATTAGAAACTCTCTGTGCATCCTATAATATAGACAAATAGTTTTTTTTTCTTTCAAGTAGCTTTCTATCTGAGTAAACCATTCTTTTATATCACTTTCCGATACTACACTACTGGCTTTAGTTACTTTACTTTAGTTAGCTTTAGCTTCTGGTGTTCGATATACTAAATTTGGGTGTCTTTTTAAAAAACCTTTATACCAATTTTTTCCTGGTGTGTTTTCTTTGAATGAAGTCACTCTTAGCTTAGCATCTAAAAATGATTTAACAGATGCTTGTATATTAGTTATTTTTTGTGGAAATCCTTTTCTTTTAAATATAATAAGCCACTGTTCTAAAATTATTTTTTCTTCTTCTGTTAAGAAGTTGAAGGTCCATATCTACTTTTTTTAAATTTGTTAGTGGGTCTAGATTGTAAAGTGGCTCTTGGAATACCAAATTTAGACGCAGCTTGCTTTTTGGTGATCTCTTTTCTATCTTTTCTAAAGCTTTTCTTAATTAGTTTTCGTCGTAGCTTTTAACGTATTTATTTTGATTTTTTACTTTCGGTATCTTGACTAATTGTAATATGTTTTTAAAGTAAAGAATGTTGTTAGTAAATTCAAATATTAATGTGAAAAAAATAAGTGTAAGTTTACCGACGCAGTGAATCGTACTCTCAACAATGCTCGACTGCTAATAAAATTCTCAAATATGTTACCTTTTTCAGCAGGCTTCAACACATGTGGCTATTGCACCGTCGCCATTTGTAAAACATGTCTAAAAATGTATTAGCGCTAGAGCAAAAACCTCCATCTATCTAGAATAGTATATTATGCAACAAGTTATATAAACGACATTTTAGTCACGAGTGTTTAATAAACGAGTGTCGAGAGAAGTTTATAAAACTTGTTGCATACTGTACTTTTTCTACGACTACAACGGAAAAAAATTGCAAATTATCTTGTTATTTTATTTATTGTTATATTAATAGACAAACAAACATAACCGTACAAATTTGTTGCCCTACTTATATATATTGATAGTCACATTGGAAATATTTTGGCAATTGCTAAACAAAATCCTAGATTTTCCAACATTTTTTTTATTAAACTGTGTTGTATTTGACTCTTTTGCTTGATTTGAACTGAAAATAAGCCTTATTCTAATTTAAGCTTGAACTTTGAACTGCAACATCAATATTTTTTTTTTCTCCAGCAGTAAACAAACAGTTGTTGATGTCGCTATTTGTATAATTTCCGGTGGAGTACCCATTAAAACATCTCTGATTCAGTTTGATTATTACATACCATAGTTTTTATTTGGTCAAAATTTATCAATTTTAAAGTTTCGTAATGTAACATTAAGTTTTTTACTTTGCAAATAAAATCATCACGTTTTTCATGCGCATTCTAGATCTTAACAGCATACTTTTTAGGGTCACCGCTTACAAATTCTGTTATATAACTCCCTTCACCGTAATCACTCATTTCGTTTGTTAAGTCTCCCAAAAAATTACCCACAGGAGTCATCCAATCCATCCACGACCCCTAATATATGAGGCCTTCTTTTGCTGTGAATATAACACTATCAGTATCATAATACAGCACAAGCCGATCTAATTTTTCTAGGTATTTATATAATTCTAAACGTGCTTGTGCTGTAGTATAACTAGCAATTGCAACATTGACAGTTTTTAGAGGTTTTACATTCTTTTCTACACGTTCCCATGTAGTCAGAAGTACTTCAGGATTTATAACATTTACCGTATGAACTACTCTTGAAGGATTAGTCAGTAATTTAAATAACTCAATAGGTTTATTAATAATGTCTTGTTTGTTATAAATTCGGTCTCTGGCCAAACTCACCCCAGAACGAATTTAATATTATCTTAGATTCATATCTTAAACCCGGATTTTTAGAAATGTTATTATAACCAAATAAAACTCACCCACAGAATCGTTTAGCTCCAGGGCTTGTCGTATTTGGTTCGAGTGATGTTTGTAAATTTTACCGTTTTGTAATTTACAATTGCCATTTAATTTTGCGAAAATTTGATCAATTTTGGGTAAAAGATAGAATATGTTTTCCAGACATTTATTTAAGGCTATGTAACTTCCACATATTCAAATCGAACTATTTTCTTTGATAACCGGAACTAAGTGACTTGACCACTCACTTATTAATGTTGGGGTTATAATTTGACATTTCTCCATCCTGTTTAATTCTTCTTCGACTTTTTGTTGTAGAGCCAATGGAATTGGGCGTGGTTTGTGGTGGGCGGGTACGGCGTTCGGTTTCGGTTTTAATTTGATTTTTGCTTATCTGAAAGTTCCGGGTTTCCTTGTCCTATAGAAACTTCTGAACTGAACCCTTTTCAATTACATTTATACCTGCAGAGTTAAAAAAAATTAAAAGTGTTCATAAAATTCATGTCTAACAAATTAGTTGTGCCATTCTCAATATATACAATTTTACTGGTTTTACAACATTTTCAAATTTTACGTTAACAGTTTGTATGAACCTCTTGCATTAATCATTTCACCAGTTAACCTCTAAAGATAGTGGTGGCTTGCTCTACCTCACATTTTGTCAATTTATTATCGTATAACAAACTACAGAATTAACTAAATTTATTATAGGTTCGTCTAACATCTTATTATTTGTACAGACCTCACTTATTGGATTTACAATGTGGACTGTTTGGTTTGTTTTGGTTCTGCACACCCCTTTTAAAGATCACACTATCACGGTACGGGATAGAATTGAACGAAATGGAAGAGAGCGGAAAATTCAAATAGTGTGTTTTTAAGTTAAAGTCCGCTCATTATCGCGGATTGGAACACCGCGGAACGAAACGGAACAGCGCGGAATTGCTTGGATCGCTCGCTGAGTGAATTTTGCCAATGTTCCACCACCCTCTCCTATGATTTCATGCCTGTCACAGCTTACTTTACAGTTAAGGCTAATTTTTCCTTTGCACCTATAGCTTTTTGAATGTAGTGTCTTGTTTTTGTATATTTAGAAGCTGCAATAATTCGTAAAATTTGGTGCTAGACAATCAAAAATATTTGAAAAATTTTTGGTCGTCCTCAAGAAGATCTGAAAATAAATGATAGAACTCGCCATTGTTTTTTTCTTTTTAAATTTATATCGTGGACTTATATGCGCTTTTTTTATTTCTTCTTCTTCTAAAACTACACATAAGGCTATAAATTCTTTATCCGAGGTGTCCATTATCACGATGCGGTTCAATATGGGTTTTGGTCTCATACCTGACACGAACCGATCTCGCAAGATATCATTTAGGGTGGTGAATGCACAGTTGACTGAGAGTCGTTTAAGTCTTGTAAAACGTGATATTTCTTCTGAATACATTTACATGCGGGCCGTAGAGTTAATTTAGAATATTCTTGAGCTGTGTATGTGTTGGCTTTTGACAAGTCTGGAAAACACCAATCTCTTATTGCCGTGTAAATTTCGGTGCTTACCTTGTTGATTAGCATGCCAACCTTCGTTTTATCATCTTCCATATTATAGATTTCACAGCACTGTTTAAATTTCTAGCTATAAATGGTGAAATCGCTTTTCTCATTGGGACAAAAATTGCACCGGCGAGTCCTCGTTGAGATAGGGTTGGTTGTAGTTGTGTATTCGGCATATTAACCCAAAGTCGGTTACGTTTCTCGTACTAAACATCTATTGAACCGTTTCTTCTCTTATGTCGTCTCTCTTGTAGACTTGAGACCATTTTTTTTCTCTTAATGGCGTCTCTCTTGTAGACTTGTGATCATTTTTTTACTTAATGGGGTTTCTCTTGTAGACTTGTGATGACGACGTGGTTACTCTTTTTCCAATTTTTTCATAAAAATGCCCATATTTTCATAATTGTACGCAATTTTACGTTATTCTTTTATTCTTATAAACATAAACAAAAAATTAAAACAATATAGGTTTTACATAAATAAAAAGTTAATTTATATCATTAAATAATTTAAAAAAAACAGTTTTAACTTCTATAAATATTTTTCAGAGCTGTGAACTTTTCTAAAAAATCATTATTATTTGTAATTTTTATGTAAAATTCTTCGCAGGTTATTGGTGAATTACATTTAGTAGTAACTATTCCTTGAGTGTCTGTACCTGTAATTGCGACTTTTCTGTCGTCCACACTTTGTTCACTTCTGCAAATACTCTCTCTGTTGCAGCATTAGTCCCAGGTAAGGCTAAACAATATTGGATCACAATTTGGACATTTTTTAAAGGAAGAGTATGGCTACGAAATGTTTAAAAAGTTCTACCTAACGCATGTCTGCTTCGGATTGTTTGTCATTCCACTCAAAAATTTTTGCTTCATTCATATACCCTTTTATAAGGGTTATATTATCAAATAATTGTTTTTCAGAAATATTTTTATCTAGTTGCTTTGGAAGTGAAATCAAAGTATCGTACGAGCAACGGAAATAACTTTAGTTTCTTATGATTCGAACTGTCGGTAAAGATGGTTAGAAATTCAACATTTTTTAATTCGTTTGTTACTTAAGATATTGCGAAAGGAGAAATTACATTATTTAGTATTGCCTCTGCTTTAGTTCTCTTTCATGTAAATTTTGTTTCATTAATTGGGATGAATCCATAGATCTAAAACTATTGCGTGCTAGTGTATGAAAAGAAAAAAGTGCTTCGGCAATCGCTAGATCTTTTTCTTTTGTGTCAAATTTTGTGACAAGTGGAATAAGGTAGGTAAACCAAAAGTTTAAATAAACCGGAGCCAATTATGTTATGATGAATTAAAAAAAGAACACCTTTTTAAATAGGGGACATTTCGGGGGACGACAACTCTTTCAGGGGGAAATTATTGGAAAAAGGGGTACAATCCTCTTTAATGAGGGACGAATGGCGACTTTATTTATAGAGGGAAACTTACTAGGCCACAAATATATTTTAATACAGTGCATGCAAAAACAAGGCAAGCAGTGGAAAGAGCTTTTGTGTCATTTTTAGGGAGATTTCGAAGAATAGAATACTTAGATATGAATCGTACGGATTGTATACCTGCTGCGGTTTTAGCTGCATGCGTTTTATACAGGGTCCCAAAAAAAGATTTTTATCTAGTTACCTTTGAAATTATTTTACATGTTAATTTTTTTGTGCCGCTCTACTCTTTAAGTTTGAACTAATTTATTCTGTCACCTATCAATCAAATGTCAATTCAGATTTGAAGTTTGAAAATTCATTTCCATTTCTGAATTTGCTTTACAAGAAAGCAGAAATGTACACTGTGGAAGAGAACTGTAGAGAGACCGAATATATGGGGTTTTTCATTTTTCTTGTTACAACCTTAGTGACATTACTAGGTTTACTCATTACCCCTATTTGCTAAAGCGGCATTTTTTATTTTACATGAGAAATTCACAGGCGACTAGATGAAAATCTTTTTTTGGGGCCCTGTATAATGTGTGTCTAAATTTTGAAGATGTTTTAATAGAAGAATTTATTCAACAAGGAATGAACCATGTTTTAGCGAACGATGATGTGGTAAATATTGCAGTTTAAGTAGAAGAGAAAGGCAGGAATCGGCGGGATCAAATATGCAGACAGGTGTTTGCAAATAGAAACGTTCAATAATAACTATATTTAAATTTAAACAGTATATTTATCTTCATTCTATTGTTAATGACAAACAACTTAAAATAAATTTTTTAGGCTTCCGTCCAGAAGCACTAAATTTCTTGTTATATAAATCGTCCGGAAAGTGATCGTTTGCGTTTGTCATTATTTTGCACTGTCTAGACATTGAAAGTAAAATCTAGGGATTTTCTGTTTTTAAATTGTATTTATTCCAATACCTGTTATAAGATTTTTCAGGCAGCAAATTTTCAATTGCCATTCTATCTGAGTTTTTTATATGTTTTGGGTTATTAGCGTCTACCATTTTCTGATTTATTGGAAGAATTTCTATTTATTTTAGCACAAAAGCACGATTTGAGAGAATTTATAATTATTTATTGTCAATGATATTTTAAACTTAAAATCTAGTTATCATGTTAATGCTACCAACCTCACATAAACAAATACTGTAGCGCCAAATGTTTTTTTTTGTTTAGGCAACTTTTCGGCCTAACAAACGTTGTTTTCGGCTTCGTCTCAGCCCACAACTCGTGCTCAAACTCGCAAAACGACAGTTTCTGGCCTTGTAATAAAAATAACTATTCAAGACCTATATTTTTTTATTTTTGTTTCAAAACCTGTATTTGGTCATCCATTTTTGTATTGAAGGCATTAATAGCTGCTTTTCTTACGCGTAGTAAGTCCAAGTGATGTGCGGATCGTGCATCCTCTTTGCGCTTCTGATTCTGTTTGAATTGTCTTAATTAATGTATCCATGGGACTTTTCTTTTGTTTAATATTTTGGATGTCTTTTACTGCAGTGTATTTAGCTTTTAAGTATTGCTATTTATTATTACACTGTGTTGGATTCCATACTACTTTATTTTTTTCTACTTCATCTTTATGGTGATGGATTGAAGTGATGGCTCATATTTTTTATGTCATTCTATTAACTTTAGAATTGCGTCTCTTCGCCACTTTACACGTTTGTCATAATATCTTTCTTTAGAAACATGCATATTGTTATTTGTTGGGGTTGAGTCAATGGGTGGATCAAGCAGTACTAAGGATCCATCATCTAATAATGATAAACAGCACTTAACAATAAAGATTTTAGATTACTTAACACCATTACGATGTTTGAAAACACAGTAATCCGTCCTCTTTGTACACCGTATCGCCGGTGTCGGTAAATAGTTGTTTCAACATAACATTGTTGTTATTATTCATTTTACAAAGGAGTTTTAAATGCAGACTTTAAAAGTCGCAATTTTTAGGTTTTGTTACTTTTGCTGTACTTCGCAGGTCTTGTAAGTAACACCGGGTTTGTTTAGTTATGATTAGTTGTGTAGGTAAACCGTTGATCAGCATCAAAATTTTTGGTAATATCCTGAAGAATGCGATAATTTGGGATTCTTTGTAATTGTTTTCCTGCTAGTTTTTAACGCTCTGATTGAGTTAAACCACAGCCATCGATATATACTAGCCGCGCTGAGGTAAACAGCGGCAACACTGTCAGCGGACCGATGAAATGTAAACAACAGTTTGTCATTTCTTAAATTTGTTCTAATTATGCAGTTTTCTTATGTACTATTTATGTTTAATTGATTCTAAGTTGTGTGAGTTGTTATGCTAAATGGATTAGACTAACATGTAACATATCTGAGTTTCCTTTTAAAAACATATTTCTAAATTACTAACATAACCTCAAAATTTGAAAAGTTTTTAATTAATTCTTTTGCTTTGATTTTTTGGAGATTTTAATGTTTACACCTTATTGTTCTATTGACATTTAATGGATGTTGTGAGTTTGAGTGCACTAAAAATTAGATTTTCTCTTTAAAACCACCCCAAACAATTCCGGCATCAGTGTCATTAAATGTTTGAAAAACTAGCTAAGAAGACAAGTGTGAATATAAACAACCTCAAGAAAAGGTTTTATATTGTTATCTTCATTGTGGATTCTCAATTATACTTAAATCTTAGTGATATTGTTATTTATACTAAACATTTGCTGTCTACACTACTGAAGTACTTCTTTTAGACAAATCTCGCTTAAAGGTTGATGTTTTGCCTTAAATATTTTTCATTATACACTTGTGTTTATCACGGCAAGTAGCCAATCAAACGACTTATCCATAGTCCAGGTGATGGATCGTTTTTAAAGGACAAGATAAAGTATTAGCAAAGTATCTCAAAATCAATGCTTAACAAATGAAATCCCATTAAGTTTATTTGTATAGTTGTAAAATTAGAATCATAGGGAATAGTGCGTTCTGTTTTCACCAATATTATGTCTAAACATTTAGTACTTTACCTTTACCAAATACGTTAAAATTCAATCTCTAAATCTGTAAATATATTTATTGATAGGGTTAATAATAGATTGTATTGCTGCAAAAGGTAAGAAATTTAATTTTCTGATTATATAATATTAAGAATAGAATAATATTAAAATAGAATATTAAGATTTTTAAACTTATTCCATAGTGGGTCGGTCCGCTGACATCGGCAATTGCGGCGTTGCTTTTTCTCAGCCTGGCTTGTATATATCGATGGCTGTGGTTAAACCAAGTCTTCCAATTTCTCCCTCATGTCCGACGTGTTTGAGTGTGCAGTAGGCTGTCACAAGACCATCAGTTTTTATTTTTATCTTAATACGTGCTGGACAAGTAGAGCCTATTTTATTAGATCCTTTTAATTTTAAGGCTTGTCTAACGTTTTTCTTTAATGTTGGAATATATGTACCAATGCGATGTCAAACGTAGTTTATAGTTTTTGCTTTATTAGAATCCTTAAATGGATTCAAAAAAATAGAAGAAGTATTACTTTGGCTTTCATAATTTTTCTTCCAGTTTTTAAATTCATCAATAGTATTAAAGTTTTTTACTTTACGATTAATATCCAAATTGTGAACATTTATGAGATGCTGATCTAGTTTATCGTAACTTGTTAAGAGGACGCCGCCGATGTCGTGCGATTTGTATTGCAAGGGTTTCCTAGAATATTAATTGTGAAAAATTGGAACAATATTACAAAAAATGTATAAATGACTTTTAGAGACAAAGGTCCGATGCTGTTGTGGACGACTTCCTATCGACAACTGTTGTTAAAAACTCAGTAAACAGCACACGAAGTCTACACTTTTTTGGAATTTCATAAAAACAGATCGACACTAAAAACCTTCAGTGTGAATAACACATTGAGTAAAATACACACGCATAAATTTTTTTTACAACAATATTACCATTCAATCACAATTGGTACTAAAAGGCCGTACCAATGGCCACGCCCACTAAAATGGTCGATGAAGAAACGCGAAAACTTCGGCCACTACCTAATAGATGGCACACTGTAAATAAATATTCTCTCAAATATATTTACATCAAGTTTAGACATTTGAATCCGAACAATAATGCACACTAATACGGCATAATGTGCGGCCAGAAAATAGTCTTGTTAACTTGCAGGGGACATCAAATAAAGGTGCAGTTTATTTACTTCACAAAAAAAAAACTCTGTTGAATTAGTTGGATTTGATACAATTAAATTTACTACGTAAAATTGGACATTGTCGATTTTTTGATAGTTCTGAAACGCTCCCATTGTACTTAAAAAAGTTTCAGATCAGATCAGATTTTACAAAAGGAACTGTCAAGTACGTTTATTTTTCTTGTTCTTTATTTAAAATTGTGCTATTTTGCAAATTTATTTTTAAGTATATTGCAGTGCTGGTGTTTTATCAACAGTAAACAAACTATACTTTTTTAAATACGTATGTTATTGTAAAAAAGAAACTGCCAGAATAATGGGATTTGTTTATTTGCACACCAACTTTTTTTTATAATTATATTGATTTATAACAACACCAAACAATTAATTGTTATGATAATTTACTATCAAAAATATTTACTAAATATACCTAACGTTTAACATTGTAAAGTATACTTACATAACATCGGTGCTTAGTGCTTTAATGCTATTTATAATTTGTGTCTAAACATAAGTCAGTAAATGTATCATTATTTCTATATCTCCACCTTCTACATGTTTTGAAACTTCTTAAATGTGATAGGGTACTAAAGTTCTTAATAACGTTAAATTTATTGCAAATAGTATATGGTAATACTAAAAATATTGGCCAAAATGTCTTAGGGGCGCCATTGACCGCGTCTTCGGTTGAAAGTAAAAGATGTAAATTTTTAGTCGCATGCCGTTTGATACATTTTTATAATGAATAGGAATGTACAAAGTATATTAAGGGCGAACGAAAAATGTATGTTTCCGCAAATAAGACAAGTGCAATAATTGACAATAAGTATTGTCAATTATATATTTGTTTTATTGTTTTACTTACTATAAAAGTTTTTCTGCTTTTTCCTCTGGTACCTCCGCTATAGCATTTAGTGGTCTGCCTAGCATCGGCTCACGCAGCCCACTTATTTGAATCTGGCTGACAATACTGTCATTTCCGTACAAAGCTTGGCTTATGGCCGTTTTAATTTCGAGCGGCGTTACTGCGTGGTCGAGGTCTCTTATGTAAATTGAGCTTTTATTGCTCACTACATCAGCGTCTACTTCATCACTAATTTCTTGTAAAATGGCGTCTCTTAGTTTCTCTGCCTGGTTTTCCTTCGAGGGGGCAAGACTGATAGCTATCTTCCCGCTTTGAGTAGTGGTCAATTTTACTTTTCATTTGTTTTATCACCTCCTGTGGTGCTGTCTCCTTGTTTTTACTTTTAATGACTATCGTCGGTATATTTTTTTTCGATTTCGGAAAACCACTCCTTGTTATTAATGGATTGAGCAGTGCCTGGTGTACTTAACGGCAGTGGACCTGACCTGACCTTTTTTTTGCATTTTATGGGGAGGGAAAAATACAGAGCCACTGGGTGTGTGGGACTGCTACCCCTGTTCTTCCTAGGGCCGCAACAGAATTTTCTGCTTTCTTGGCCGCTGTCCGTACATGTTGGGCGAAGTTCATACGCCTGTTAATATGCACCCCCAAGTATTTCACCGTATCTTTTGGGGCGATATTGTTGTCCTCCAATTCAAACTCTACGCCACTTATTTTTCTTTGGTCCACCAGTAGCACGGCCTCTGTCTTTCGTGAAGCTAGACGCAGAGAGGCGTCTTTCATCCATATCGCGACTCTGCACAGCGCGTCGTTGGTTATAGAAATGAGATGCTGTGTCCCCCGTGCCATAGACAGCACCGCTAGGTCGTCAGCGAAAGCAACTGTCCGGCAACCCACCGGCAATTCTATGTTTGGGACGCCGTCGTAGAAATGTTCCATAAAATGGACCCTAAGATCGAGCCTTGAGGGACTCCGCACGTCACCGGTACTTTGCCATGGAAATCTACCTCGAGCCATCTGTCGCTCAGGTAGCTCATTATGACTCGTATCATCTCTGGAGCCACTTCGAGTTTTTCCAGCGCTTCTACAATGCCCAACCACGGCACCGTGTTGAACGCGTTTTCGACGTCTAAAGCCGTTAAAGCACAAAAGTCCTTTTGGCCCCACGTGCCACTGTGAGCTATCCATGTAAAGCTTAGTACATCCTCAATGGCGTCTAGAGTAGAAGTGTTTTGACGAAAACCGTACTCTGTCTGAGAGCCCTCCTTTGCTATTAACTTCTTTTAATAACCTGTCTTTAATAAGATGCTCGTAGAGCTTTCCCAAGCTATCCAAAAGACAAATGGGCCTGGTTTTTGGTCTCCCTTCTTCGTCCTTATTTTTTTTAGGAATCAGCACTAGCTTTCCGGTTTTCCAGACTTTGGGGAAAACTCCGTCTTGATATAGCAAATTAAACGTTTGCAGAATTTCTTCTGGTGCCACTGTTACAGCTAACTTTACCACTTCGGCCGGAACACCGTCGGGGCCAGGGGACTTTCCACCTCGTAGCTTATCAGCCGCCGCTTTTAGTTCATCAGTCGTAAAGGGATTTGCCGGCGCTTGTGCGTGTGGCGTCCATATCGTGTGGTCTCACCGGGAACAGCTTCTGTACGGCTTGGCCCACCTCCTGGGCGGTAAGTAAAGTCCTAGGTTCTATTTTTTTTGTTACGATTTGAAAAGCTTTACCCCACTGGTCTTTATCGGTCTCTCTGATTAGTGCATCCGAAGCTGTCGCTTTAGCTTTGCTAATCGCCTTTCGCAGATCCATCTTTGCTTCTGTATACTTGGTTGACAGCTGTGATATTATATTAGTATTTCTGCGACCGCGTACGGCTCTCTGTAGCTTGTGACGGGCTATTTTCAGCGTTGATCTGCGCTCGGCTACGTCAGGTGTTCACCAATAAACTGCTTTTTTCCCATTTTTGAGCGTAGTCTTTTTTTAGAGTTGCCTTACACACCAGAATAAAAATATTTGAAGGCTTTCTGTATTCTTACGGTACTATTATAATATATAATTACATGTTAATGCATGCAACGTTCGTTGTCTGGGGCCATCTTAGCAACTGTCCGCTGGAGGTATGCTGCCAACTTACAAACCTAAATATCACTATGTGACAATATTATGACTTTATTTTTAAAAAATTTTTTTTATTGTACGCGGACGGTCCCGGACAGGGCAGTCTTGGACAGGGCGGTCTTGGTCTTGAGACACATCTATGAGAAAAATATATTTTTTCGTATAAAAAACATTAATGAAAGCAGATGAAACGATATTTACCGTTGCTTGGCTTTTGTCGCTGGTACCAGCTATTGCGATACCAGCGACCCCGACCTCGACGTCTTCCTCGGACTTGTCTACGAATTTTACCGCTTCCACGACCTAGACTGCGTTCACGACCGCGCCCTGTGTATATGTACATAAACATATACAGGGTGGACCAAATGTATGGAACGGGCGTTTTTTTGGCTAAACTATAAAGAATTTTGAAAAAACAAAATATAGGCGTTAAATGACTAGGAAGGTGCTACCTGAGGCAATGTTTAAAAAAATTTTATTTGTTTAATTTTTTAAGATAACTATAGCAACATTTTTGTTTTTTTGTGATATTTTTTTCTTGATTTTTTTAAAAAACAAGATTTTTAAGAGAAATGTTGCTGTATAAATTGTTTTAATTTTAACTTTATAAATTTTCAATAAAAAAAATAAACATTTTCGAATTTTAGCTTTGATTTTCGCCAAATTTTTTGTTAATTCAAGTAATGCATGCTAAAAAGCTAATTGCAGTTTTTTAAAAAAATTAAAAAAAATTATTTATTTAAATAATTAATAATTTAACAATAAAAATTAATGTGTTTTTCCTTTATTTTTTATTAATTTGTAGTGCACATTACGAGTATATTGTAGTACTAAGTATAAATAAATAGCCATGGGCCCGAGGGCCTGAAGAGCTATTGTATATATATATAAGTATAAATAAATAAAATGTAAATAATACATATCAAAAACGACTGGATTTAAGATTAAATAAACTGTTAAAAGAAAGATTTTGTCAAAACTGTCTTCCACCTTACGCACGCCAGTAGAAAGTCAAGTAGGCGTTCTCTCCCCTTCCGCTGTTCTATTGTTATCTGACTAATTCTAATTGTAAGTCAGACATTTCGGTAGTAAAAATATTCCGGATTAACTGTACTCCGGAGTATCTGTACTACCGAAGAATTTGACTTAAAATTAGCCCGTTAAAGTTGGTAGCAATTTTTCAATGAAAATTTTTATCTCCGGTGTCCATAAAATGTTAGGACAAATTTTAGATAATGTTAAAAATAATCAAATCTCTACCGTTTAATCAGTGTTTTTTGCTAGTTTAGCAGTAACTACTAATTGAAAATGATTTTATGGAATAAACTGTACCAGCTGATCAGCTTATCATTATATTCATATTTATATCAGCTTATCGTATTATTCATCATACCGATTGAAGTCTTCTGCTTTTTTTTTCATGATCCAAAAAATCGTTTCGTTAGCAAGACTAAATTTTTGCGAGTACTCATTACAAAAGCAATTTGCTTTCCATTTTGGAAGAGTTGTTCAATCCATTATGGCTTCAGATTGTTTAAAAAATTAGACAATTAAGACATATTATTGTGTTAACTTTGATTTTTTTAAACTTAATGACACATTAAATAAAAACTCCCTAACCGAATTACTGCACTAAAAAAAATTTACTTGTCTACTACTTTATTTAAAATTTTTTGTTATGTTAATTGTTGGTACATGATAATAATTATTACCATACGTAATCTATTTTTATAAATAAATAAACAATAAATAGTACATTAGTTATTAGTAACCAGTGGCGGTTTTGGCAGGTAAACAGAGGGGGACACTGTCTCTCCAAAAGGTAGCAGAAATAAAAAATTGTAAACTATCCCAGTGTTGGTAACCAGTAAAAAACGTAATTCTTTCAAACTCAATAAAGTTTTATAAAAAATAATTTTAATTTTCTTTTTTTTTTTTCTAAACTTTTATTTTCTTTTTGTAGGTATGTGAATAATAAGTAAACAATTAGCAGATTTTTTTGTATTAAACATAACAATGTTAAGAAAAATCTAATTATTAATAAATAAAACTTTAATAAACAAATACCCTATCAAACTTAAACAAAAACATAAAAAAGCATAACAATCAAGAAAATGACTTATTATCTACAGTTAACCAAAAACATATTAAAAAACGGACTTTTCATAAAAAATATAGGTATAGAATTGAAAAACATAATACCTACCCGGTTGCACAAACGTTCGTCTAAATTGTGAGACTATTAACCTCTCATCAACGCATTTTTAACCAATACGAGCACGGTATTTTGAATTAATTTGAGTTTAATAATTTATCAAATTTGAATGACGTTTGTGTAACCGGTAGTATGTGTATAAAAAAACTAAGAATATACAAAAATAAAAAATATTAATAAATTATGATTATAACAAATGTTCGAAATGCTCTCCATTTGTTTCTTGACAAAAACCAATACGGTGAAAAACACCTTGCACAGAATTTTCTATTATTGCTGGAGAAATATTTCTCATCTCTTCTTCAATTCGTTCTCTTAATTCTACTAAGCTTCTCGGTTTATTTTTATAAACTTTGCTTTTCACGTAGCCCCACAGAAAAAAATCAAGAGGTGTCAGATCTGGAGATCGCGGCGGCCATTCTACAGTTCCTCTTCTCCCAATCCAACGACCCGGAAACACCTTATTTAGATAATTTCGTACCATAATACCAAAATGAGGTGGAGCCCCATCTTGTTGAAACCATAGGTTTTCAGGAAAAAGGTTATTATTGTTTTCAATTAATTCTGGTACAATATGAGTCCTCAGTAAATTGAGATATTTTATTGATGTTAATGTACCATCTATAAAAAAAGGTCCAATAATTTTATTCCCATGTATTCCCGCCCAGACGTTTAATTTTTCTTGATGTTGGGTGTGGCTTTCTCTTATCCAATGAGGATTTTCTTTTGCCCAATATCTCATGTTATGCCTGTTGACATTGCCATTCAGGCAGAATGTGGCCTCGTCGGAAAATAGGATATTTTGTATAAAATTTCGATTATTAGTTTGTTGAAGAAAAAGCCACTCACAAAATTCCAGTCTCTTATCAAAATCTTCAGGGTTTAATTCTTGAACTAGTTGAATCTTATACGGCTTAGCTTTTTCTTTTTTTAAGATTCGTTTAATTGAAGATGTGCTCACGTCGTAGTCCAGTGCAAGTTGTCTTGTCGACACTGTGGGTTCTTCTATTATTCTTTCGCGAACTTGTATTCGGTTTTCTTCTTGCATAGCAGTTTTTCTTCTCCCAGATTTTGGTAAACTTTTGACGGTTCCATATTCGAAAAATCGCTTATAGGTTTTCACCACCGAACTTCTTGTTACCCCAGGTCTTTCAGGATGAAGATGATTAAAAAGGTCACAGGCTTCTTGGTAACTTCTTTTTCTATCACCATAGCCCACAATCATTAAAATTTCAATGCGTTCTTGCTCCGTCAAATACATTGTCCAAAAAGCCCACACGCAAGTTAATAAAACCCCCAACACACAAATAAACAAAAAATGTTTAACAAAAAAAAATAATGCAAAATTTACAACAATGAAAAGTTCAAAAGAAAAAAAACTTAAAACACTAACAACAAACGGTAACAGCAAAACGAAACTTTAGCACTGTTCTTCACTCAAGGAGAAAAACATAAGAACTAAAAATTTTAACCAACACTACCACAAGAGAAAAGGGCAATAAAACAATTAAGAAACATAAAGTGCAGCAAACAAAAAACTTTTCTTGGAAATTCTCATTTAGGTAGGTGTCTAGGTAAATTCGATGAAAAAGTCGTGTGTTCTTGCACAAATTCCTAGAAAACGTCAATAAATTACCAAGCGTTGTTCTAAGAATTTACATGCTATGTTAATCCGAAATATAAAAATTTGATTTTTCTTAACTTTGTTATGTTTAATTCAAAAAAGTCTGCTAATTTTTTACTTATTCTTCACATATCTACAAAAAGAAAATAAAAAATGTTTAAAAAAAGAAAATCAAAATTATTTTTTATAAAACTTTATTGAGTTTGAAAGAATTACGTTTTTTACTGGTTACCAACACTGGGATAGTTTAAATTTTTTTATTTCTGCTACCTTTTGGAGAGACAGTGTCCCCCTCTGTTTACCTGCCAAAACCGCCACTGGTTACTAATAATTAATGTACTATTTATTGTTTACTTATTTATAAAAATAGATTACGTATGGTTATAATTATTATCATGTACCAACAATTAACATAACAAAAAAATTTTAAATAAACTAGTAGACAAGTAAATTTTTTTTAGTGTAGTAATTCGGTTAGAGTTTTTATTTAATGTGTCATTAAGTTTAAAAAGATCAAAGTTAACACAATAATATGTCTTAATTGTCTAATTTTTTAAACAATCTGAAGCCATAATGGATTGAACAACTCTTCCAAAATGGAAAGCAAATTGCTTTTGTAATTAGTACCCGCAAAAATTTTGTTTTGCTAACGAAACGATTTTTTGGATCATGGAAAAAAAAGCAGAAGACTTCGATCGGTATGATGAAAATCTACAACCAACGTAGATGCTGATCAGCTGGTACAGTTTATTCCACAAAATCATTTTCAATTAGTAGTTACTGCTAAACTAGCAAAAAAAACTGATTAAACGGTAGAGATTTGCTGATTTTTAACATTATCTAAAATTTGTCTTAACATTTTATGGACACCGGAGATAAAAATTTTCATTGAAAAATTGCTACCAACTTTAACGGGCTAATTTTAAGTCAAATTCTTCGGTAGTACAGATACTCCGGAGTACAGTAAATCCGGAATATTTTTACTACCGAAATGTCTGACTTACAATTAGAATTAGTCAGATAACAATAGAACAGCGGAAGGGGAGAGAACTCCTACTTGACTTTCTACTGGCGTGCGTAAGGTGGAAGACAGTTTTGACAAAATCTTTCTTTTAACAGTTTATTTAATCTTAAATCCAGTCGTTTTTGATATGTATTATTTACATTTTATTTATTTATACTTAGTACTATGTAACGAAGCGTTCTAATAATTCCTAATAGTTCAGTAAACAAAACCAGATAACGCCCAGCAGCTGATTCGGACCGCGTGACCGCGACGTCATACGTATACGTCAGGGCAGTAGTGGTGGTATAATTCCCACCACACCGAGAACCACCACCAACGCTTCGCTACGATACTCCTCCCATACCCCTCGCCTACAAACGAAGCCTATATATTGCGCCTACCGCCTCCGATACTTGCATACTTGCGAGAGCATTATCCTCGTAAGTAGCCACCCCCAGACCCGTCCACCCCTGGAGCATTATCCTAGGGGCTTCCTCTCCGATACCGCTACCCACGGAGCATTATCCCGTTGGTAGAGTCCTACCTCCCCTCCATTACAAGTGCGAGCCACCGAAGCCGGCACGTCGAGGACGAGGAGCCGAGGACGAGGAGACGAGGACGAGAAGCCGACGACGAGGAGTCGAGGACGAGGGACCGCCGGGGACGAGGCCGTGTCTATACTAGTAGAAGATTCGTTTTGTTTTGTTTAGAAGTATTATTTTATTTTTATTTTGTACATAGCTATTATTGTCAATAAAACCCCATCAAAGCCGCTCTTCTCTCTCTCTACGATACCCAGAACCCGACACGGAAACAACCGTTACAACTACAATATACTCGTAATGTGCACTACAAATTAATAAAAAATAAAGGAAAAACACATTAATTTTTATTGTTAAATTATTAATGATTTAAATAAATAATTTTTTTAAATTTTTTTTAAAGAACTGTAATTAGCTTTTCAGCATGCATTACTTGAATTAACATACAAAAAATTTTGTAGATTTGGCGAAGATCAAAGCTAAAATTCGAAAATGTTTATTTTTTTTATTGAAAATTTATAAAGTTAAAATTCAAACAATTTATACAGCAACATTTCTCTTAAAAAGCTTGTTTTTTAAAAAAATCAAGAAAAAATATCACAAAAAAACAAAAATGTTAAAACAAGAATTTAACATATATAATTCGGCTTTGTTATTAATTTCTTTTTCTATGAGGTTTGTGTGTTTTTTATATTTTATTACTATCAGTTTGAATACCTGCAGTTTACTGGTACTTTTGTAAGGCTCATTTATTTGACTCCGTCCGGTAGGATTGTAATAATGGTGGGACCGTTTAACACGTGTTGAGTAAGCGGAAAAAGTACTGTTCTAGGTAATGCGCTTTCAAGTAACATTCTGAGAAAATTTTGTAAGCCGCTCTTCAAAGAAGCTGTACCGTCGTCTGTTGGTTGTGTTGTTCTCATGACCCCTAATGCACTTATACAGACTCGTTCAATGAAAAGTTTGCACCACTTTTGTTTGTGATATTTAAAGCAGAAATGCTCAGACACGTTAATTTTCTTTTGAAGGGGGACACATTTTAAGAATATTTTGCAACCCATATCTTTAACTCCCTGACGAGGGTGAATCACACCCCTAAAATTTTAAATAGAAACTAGGGTCGACTGACACATCGTTTTAAAGAGCACAAAATTATTTTTACAATGGTACCCCTTTTGTTGTATTTTACTTGAACATGTAAAAACGTCTAAGGAACTTCAATTATTTAAGGTATGTTTACATTATATGAGTTTTCTTATGAGTACTCTTTAGTAAAAATCATATGAGTTTTGTTAGGATTTTGTTAAGAGATGAGAGCACACTCATTTACGTTTACATTGTTATGAGAAAGCTTGTGAGTGGCTTATGTGTTTCGTTAAGAGTGCATTGACCTTTTGCTTTTCTGCTTCCTGTTTTGTGTCCGCTATCCTCTTTCACTATTAATATAATACAAATAACTAATACAAATTGTACAGCTCAAAGATAACACGTGAAAACACCGTCTACTCACGGCAATTTAAAATTTAACCGTTATTAACATAACCTCAATAACGAAAATCACACAACGTTTCTCATAACGAATAGGTGCGGACGTATTCCTTATGAGTCCTTATGTTTGCTTAAGATTTAGTTATGAGTTTTCTTATGAGTACTCATAAGGAAATCTTAAGAAAACTCATATAGTGTAAACACACCTTTAGTTTTGGTATTAGTAAAAAAGGCATGAAACGGTTTTTTATGAGGACTTTTTCGTTTAATTATGCCTCTGTTGAAAAGCGGCGCTAAAGCTATTGGTAAAGAAGCGTTTCGTTGTGGAGCGAGTTTTATTGGTGATATTATAAACGAAGTACCCGTAAAGGAAGCTTTCAATTCACGTGTAAACTAATCAGTTGTTAAATTATAACGTAAAGCTGAAAACAAAATAGATAATTTGGTTGGATCTGGTGCTATAAAAAAAACGACGTTTTCAAAATAAAAATCATATTCGACGAAAAAGTTGATCTGTAAAGAAGTCTGATCTTCATAAACATCAAGATATATTTTCTTAAAATGTTATTTTCACGTCGTAATAGCTGCGAGTGTGCTAAAAGTGAACTAGATCCTTTTGTTTTACCACCGAAACAAACTAGTGTTGAAAATGGTCAATGGGTTCATTACAAAACCGTATCAACACTATCTGAAAATATTTCTCTCGGATTTGTTGTACCTGCAGGCGAGGATTACTTAGATCTTTTTCAAACTTTATTAGCACTCACTGTGAAAATACATATGTAATGAAGACGGTACTAACTGCGATGATAAAATAACTGCTGTTAATAATATTTTGCATTCAATGTTTAGTCAAATCGAGGTTAAGCTTAATCAAATACTTATATCATCGCCAAATAATACTTATGCGTACAAGAGTTATTTAGACAAAATTTTAAATTATGATGCAGAAGCTAAAAATTTACGGATTATAATATGCCCATACAGCCGGGAAAATGAACCTTGTTGGCGATGAAAATTGTGGATATGCGGCAAGATACAAACTTACGTCTGCTAGTAAAGAAATCGATCTTATTGCCACTTAATTGCGAAATGTTTAATCAAGAAATTTTTTTATTTAAAAGACATAAAATCAGCCATTTTCAGTGCTCTCACTGCCAACAACTTATAGAAGAGCGACAAAGAAATAGTGACGTTTTCAGTTTTGGAATCTGTTACCTGGCCCCCTACTTTCTCTCGAATTCACCCCACGGAGTAGATTGCACAAGGAGGTGTTTCAAAATGTAACAAATATGTTTTAAAGAAAAAACCTATATTTATTTATATATACATATTTTATAAATTTATAATTTATAGTACAAAATTATTAATTCGCTCAACAAGATCATCTCCCCATAGAGGATCCTCTGGGGTCAGGTCGTGCCCATCCTCGCTTTCCCAGTCGTTGTCGGGATCCCAAGGGTCTCGGTCATCAGCGCGGTGGAGGATTATCCTCCCGGGCTCTGGCCGGTCAGATGGCATCATGGGGCGGTCCACGTAATTCTATACGGGGAGCTCATGTAGCCCCCATGGATAGAAGTAGGGTTGTTGCAATGAGCAGTACAGGAAATCTTCCTGGTACGGCTCTATTTTTTTCTCATGCCCTCCACAGTCGTATGGCTCGTGTGAGTGGACATGAGTCATTTGAAGGGGGACCCCCGTGTTGCCTCCGCGCATCAACAACACAAGAATTGAAGGTACCCCCATTGTTTTTTTAAAGAAAGGGAAGTAACATTTCTTATCTGATGACAGAAAAAATATTATTTTTATATTATTAAATATAATAATATTATATTTATTATTAAAAATAATATATTATATATTACGTTCACCAACGTAAAAACAACCGGTTTTTCCTTTACTATTTTTCCTCTACCATTTCCGGTTTTTCCTATGGCTTGGCGGCCACATTCCATTCATCATCTGAAAATTCAACAATATTTAATTAATCTCGCGGAATAAAGCACCACGTTCGCGCTGCCCTAGAATGCGGTCCCCTTTAAACGCGGAAAGCTGAGAAAAATTTATGTTTTGCCTTCTACGGGACATTTCTGCATCAGGTGGCTTCTAATACTATCTTTTTCAGAGCGATAAAGCCGTATCACAATTCAAAAAACGATCATTTTTGTGTTTAAGGTTTTGCGGTAAAGTTTTTACAAACACCATTATACGCTGTTCAATTGTTACAAAAATTTAATTGTTTGTTTTTCAAGGCCTCCTAAACAAACTCCTACAATTTCATCGTTCAACAATAATTTTTTTCTAGGTGTTCGGATTTCAATTGCACTTAGTGTATATAATGCGATCAAGAAAATTTTTGTTCTAGGAGGCTGTGAAGTGTTTTTTGGTAATTAATTATATGAAATGCAACAAAGTTATAGCTTTTTAGAAGATGACATGAAAAATCTTCTGATTTCTAACTAGAGCATCAGCTTATGTTAATTGAGGTTATGTTAATAACCTCAGTTTTTGTACTTTTATCAGTTTTTCTTAAATTCCTTTAAAAGTAAGACCTTAATGAAAAAAAATTACAAATCAAAAATGTAGAGCATTTAATTCTGCGTCGATTGAATATCAATTTCTTACAATTTGGTTAAGCGATCTTGTAGAAAAAGTTATTTTAAAATATTCCTTTTTTTACACTTATTCACAAAAACTTGAACGTTTTCTTAAAACATTCAATATAAGAGCCTAACTCATTTTAATATGTTAGATAATCTTTGTTGAAGAGCATCAAATTTTGACTTTAGAAAGTGCAAAAAAATAGGTAGCAGATATCAACATTTCCTAATTTTCTAGAAACAGCATTTATGGTTTTCACCAAAAAAAAGTATGCACAATAACTGCTTTCTGACTAAATCTATTAGCACTTTTTTAAAAAATTTTAAGGTGAAGTTTGATGTTCTACAAATCTTTAGGTTTTTTGTATATTGAGATAAATTAGAGAATTGATTGAAATTGATAATGCCTGTTTTATAGACAAAAATTTTTTTGAAGACAAATTGTAAAAAAACTAATATTTAGAAGTGGCTTTTTTACAAAACCATGTATGTAATCCATTTCTAAAAATTAAAATCTAATTGGCGCAAGATTTAATGCTCTTCAATTTTTTTTAGTAAACTTGTCAATCCAACGCTTAATTTATAAGAAACTTAAAAAACGGAATAAATACAAGAACTCAGAGGTCTTTTTAACATCTCGGCTAAACTTCACTCTAATAATGTCAGAGCAAACTCAGATTATTTATACTTAAGTCATTAAAAACGTTTTTGTTTTCCCGTATTGTAAATGGGCTATTACAGTTGTTCATCCACCAATAGTAAGCCGGATTTTCGGAAACTGTACAGTAAAATGAGAATAATACTGCCTCTCACATTTTACGGTTAGAATTACCACAGGAAACGCTTGAGAAAGAATTAATCTTGCAGTAATAAAGTTTATATATCAAAGTGTATATACCTAAAATATTTTCACAATTAAAACAAAAAATTGCTGAACGGTCACTGATCTTAGTCAAACGGTTAAAGCATACTACATTTAAGTTATTAATCCTTTTAAAATTATTAATTACTTACACAAAAAAACAGAATTTAAAGCTTTTGGACAAAAATTTGTATGCGTTAGTTAATTTTACAGACTCCAACTAATCAGGGCCCTTGCTTTCAGCTCGGGCTTGAAACAAAGTTGTCGCCTGTAAAGTTAAACTTACCGCATAGAGTGTAAATAACTACTTTAAAACTTTACCAGTACATATGATTAAATAGGAAAACCAAAAGTAAATATTGGTTGTTAACCATACCTTTGCTAGAAAATTGCAAAACTTAAGAAACTTTTTAAGTGAAGTTTTGATAAGATATTTAAAATATTAAGGAAAAGTGATCAAATTGATTAATAATTTTCTATTGTGGCAAATTTACTTGGAGCATTTTTTATATAATATTTATTAAATACCTCCACACCTCGTCTAAAAGTTTCTAGTTTTGCATTTATATAGTTAAAAAATCAACACTATGTTTTTGCGCTTAATACCGGTCTTAACGGCATCGGCACTATACCTTAACAATTACACTGCGTATATGTAAATAATTTAATAAATAATAATTAAGTAAACATTTAACAAGTAAGACTGTTCAAACGAAGATCAAGAACCATAATTTTTGAAAACGTCAATATTATTACAAATACCTATAATTTATTATCATTACAAATATCATTATTAACAGAAGAAGTTAGTGATTGGTGCAAACGATTTAAACAATTTTTTGACATTATTAAGTAATTAAATTATTATTTGTTTAATTGCGAGCCATATACCTACATAAAAAATTTACTCTGATATAGGTTTGAAAATTATGTTGTTTTAAAAAAAAATTAAAAATTGTTTTTTAAAACAGCACTTAATTGCACTCATTTTGTTTGAAATAGAACATATAAAACTATAGATCAGATTATCTTCTTTAATATAAATGCTCAAATACCATGTTGTAGGTATATTGATTCAAGTGAGCTTTTTTACCTATAAAAAATTTTTGGGCGATCTAGAAGAAAGCTTTGGAATAAAAATTTAAAATTTTGTACTGAACTTACAGACTCAATTGTAGCAAATGTGAAAAAACGCTTTTCACATATTTTGGATTTTATTTAAGTATCTAGCCGCCCATATATTTTGGCAACTTGTGCTTTCCCACAATTTAAGCTTAATTGGATAAATTCTGAGAAAGATAAAAGTGATTATATGGTAGCAAGAGAACTCTTCAGGAGGGAAATTCAAAAACACTTTTTGCCTTCTAATGAAACGAATCAAATTTCGCCCGATTCACCTTTAGAGTAAAATTCTCCAATTTTTGATTATATCGATACTGAAAAATCTGAAGATAAAATCAGTGAAAATGCTTTACGCATAGAATTTTTAGCCTATTTAAATTCACCTAATAAAAAGTTACTATGTATAAAAGACTATCCTGTCATATTTATAATTTTTCAAAAATACAATGTTGTGTTACAATCATCAGCTCCTGCTGAGCGGATGTTTAGTCCCGATGGTCAAGTTTTGACTCCTAAACGAAACAAATTGTCCGATGAACAGTTTGAAAAATTATTGTTTTTAAAACATAACTGTAAACAATTAATTTAAATAATTGTAAGTTTTTGTATAATAAAAGTTATAATGTATGAAATCAATGTTTTATTGTCAAAACAACAAAGTACGAGTGAACCTGTATCTAATCCGACTCCAAAAGCAGATTTAATTGATTAATGCAATTAATTACATAAAGGCGTGTAATTGTAATTAATTACAATCTTATTTTGTAATTTCTACTGTAATTAATTACATTTTTTTGTAAATAAATTGTAATTGTAATTAATTACATATTTTAAAGTAATTTTAACAACATTGGTTGTCTGGAGATGAGATGAGTCTGTGAAACGGTGTAAAAAATTGTCAATTTCTTGGAATAGCTTGTATACCATACCACTTAATTAAATTATTCAAATTGCAAAGTCTTAGTATTCAATTGGCGCAGAATTTAAAAATGCTCTACGATCTTGTTAAGTGATTTGTGACGTGTTTTATTATTATCACTAATTTAAATTATTTATCTTTGGGGGTTGATTAAAAATGCCGTTCAACTGGTCGTCTACCTTCTGGTCCATTCAGAAACTCAAATGTATGTAGGTATGTATTGCGCATTTTGTTATTTTCGGGGGTAAAATAAAAACCGACGATAAGAGAGCAGCTAGCGAAAGTGGCAGTGTGAAAATTCAGCTCGGTGTCAATTATTGTTGTTCTGAGGTATAGTAGGGACTAAAATCCTATGTCTTCATCAGCCCTTTTGGGGAAAATACACCGAAGCAGTTTATTAGCTAGACTTAGGAATTGGTTATATAATCATAGCTAGCGCACTCCTTTCTTGGGGATCAAAGCAGTGTAACACACTGCACACTCTCAAGAACCACCCACATCTTGTGCTGCCTGCCAAACTTTTAATTTGTAATTTCAACTACTATCTCGAGAGGTATGTTATCAATTTTTTTTTCTGATCACTTAGTATTGTGAACTCGTTAGGTTCTTTTACTTCACCTTTAACTTATTCGTATTGGACTGGATTTTTGGTAATAGTGTACGAACTATTACCTGAGAGTACCATCACCCTCTCTGGACCAGAACGTGGAGTATAAAGATCAGATCTTTCCTATTTTTTTTTCGGTGCGGTTTTTGCAAGTCATCATGAGGGTTAAGATTAAGTTGCGGGGTCTCTACAGAGACTTGCGGGCCCGGGTACCATAGCAATAATCAGAATTGAATATTGTAGAATCTAACTCGTAAGTTTGTATGTATTTTTTTCCTACCTTTATATTTAATATACTTAGTTTTTTCCTTTTTTTTATTGGCATAATTAATCTTCTCCTCTGACTGAGTCTAGCACGTAACAGATTATAGTAAACGTTTCTATTAAACACTCAATTTAGGAGAAATTTAGAAAAAAACTGCAAAACTCTGAAATCTCTCTACTTAGCGATTTCTACTCGAAAATGGGGACAAATTAAGATTATTTAAATCAGAAGTCTAAAATCTGATCGACTAAAACAGTTTCTAGAACTTCACCAATTTTTGAAAGGCATTCTTTTTTTAGAACCTAATTTACTGGTTTATCTTAGGTGATTAATTCGTTCTATCTTTAAAGATTGATTACTCATCATTTTTACGACAGCCATCGTTATGCAGACAATAAACCAATCAAGAAATGAAAAAGTCGTTTTAGAGATCGACAGACGCACTTTAGGTTTTGCATGCAGAGGTAATAACTGGATTTGAAATTGGATTAAATTGGCTTCTTTAGAAAGCCCATAAAAATAATGTTAATATTAGTCATTCCGGTAATGTACGAAAAGTTTGTTTAAAACAGGGCTTGTTGATAGTTATTGTCAAGGGGACATCCGAACTGCGGTTAGAATTTAACCAGGTAAATGTGTCATTACCAAATAATATTTTAGGGACCGAACTGCGGTGCGCTTTGAAACCTCGGGAGGTTCTAAAATCCTAATCCAATTATTGGTGATATTAGCCTGGTAGTGTATAACAGAATTTTTTTTCTTTGCTTGTGGCATGGTGAACAACAATTTATCAATAAACTGACAAAAATAAATTTGGGTCTACCTAAAATCTCACATTTAAGCAGGAAATTTAGTTTCTAGTTTAAATCTTAATCATGTTTTTTAGATTTGTGATCAGCAAATTTTCATTTTTAGGTAAAACACCAAAATTTCGAAAATTACTTATTTGAATTCTTTCCGGCTAGTTTCTATAGTTTGGTTCTCACAATGTCATTTGATCTTCCGGCTTAAAGTTTAGTTTTACTTGTAAAAAAAGCTCTTTTCTAAATAAAATATAAATAATGAGGATGCCGACAAGCTTAAGCTGACAATACTTTTCATCAACTTCTTAATTTTATTTAAACTTTTGTTTATAACTTTTTGTCTATAAAAGTTAGAATTTAAAAATCTTTTAACACAGTGGTAGATAATATCTATTATTCACTACAAAAAAGCTCTTTACAAAATTTTTATTGTATGTACCAGGTGATTCAAGTTTTATCCGCACCCCTAATATACTGCTTTTTAAACACCAAAAAATTCTTTAAAAAAATGAGGTTGATTTTTACAAATAGAAAAAGACTTGAACGAATTTTCAAATTGTTTACTTCTACGGTTAGTTTTTTTAATTATGCCTAATTAATTATAATTTTAGGTAAATGATTTTTGTGTGTTGGTGTACTTTGATACAATGCATTAAAATGTCTAATTACAACGATTTCTAACAATTTAAAAAAAAAAACGCAGGTTTATTGTGCTACACATTTGTGATTAATTGATACCAAAAACAGACAAAAATTTTTTTTGAAATTTTTGTTTTATAGGTTTTATTGATGTTCTGGTTTTATTAGTTTATAACGACGTGGCTCCCCACTGTAAATGAAACCGCAGTTAGAACAGGGATTAGGTTCGGACAGGTGGGCAGATACACTTCAACCTCAGTTTGGTCGCTACCTGAAAATCCAACGCAGTTCGGACGCACCGATTGTCAAGGAACAAATACTGTTTATGAATTTATGGTGTTGTTTATGGTGCTGGTGGCATAAATGTGAACATGCTTTTATAATCAAAGCATAAAACTATCAGACAAAAAGCGTAAAACTATCAGACAAAAATGAACAATTTTTTTACGTCGTTAAAACACTTTAATTAAACATGAACGAATTAAATCTTTAGTATATAATTTAGTCATAATGCGTGAACGCCATTTTAAAAATCAATTTAAAAATAATGTTGAACTGAAACGTTTTATTGAATCTCGAAATGATTTAAATAAGTTTACGTCTTTAAATCTGTGTGATGCTATTTTTGGTGGAAGATCCAATGCTTGCAAGTGTATTATAAATATAAAAAACCGAAAAACTAGCATATCAAGGCGTTTGCTCTTTATAGTATTTTATAAATAAATATGGAAAATACTCTATTGATCATCCGAAAATTAAATTAAGTCGCTCAGGAAATATGGGACAATAAACACCGTCGAGGATTTAATTAAATGCTTTGTATTGCCTCTCACAAAACTTAATCACTCCGTGTTACCATTTCGTTGTAATGACAACTTAACGTTTCCATTTTGTGGAATATTTGTTGAGAAAAATTTACAAGACACGTGTATTTATGAACATACGTACTAAAAATAGTGGTCAAGAGTGAAGGGAATTATGGAGCAATCTGCGCGTAGGATTATTTACGACCTAAATCTGGAATTATTTGTTACTCATTATTGGCACGTGGTTTTGAAGAAGCTGTAATATGGCGCAATTGTTTTTAAGGAGAACAAAGGAATGAAATCTGGATCATAGTGGTTTCATGGTCGCACGTGTGTCAATAAGGTCAGAGTGCGTGGGATGGATTCGCTATATATTCCCTTCCTAGCAGAAGAGGGGTACTGTTGATCGGCGATTGAGTCGATGAGTACCTAAGTACCTGCCTTGAGTACTTGTATTGTATTATTGTACTCGGCAAATTAATTAATAAAAGTGTATCCTGACACCAGAACGTCTCTGTGTTATTATTATTTTTGTTCTGACATATATATATATATACAATACGATTACGTGTGGCTATCAAGGAGCGTATGGAAATTTTGGATTGAGATGTAAATTTTTATTATCGAAGTAATAAATCAAGTGGACTTTTTTCCGCGACTTTTTGAAATCAAAAGTGGAACGTTCGGGTTGGTCTGCTTGGGTTAATACCGAAGACGACAAAAATGCATTTATTCGGGAATACGAAAAATGAAAAAAAAAAATTAAACTAGATCAAAATAAAATTGCGAAAAACTCTGTATAGAGATTTTGTGCTAAAACAATGTTAAGTAGCTTTTGGAAAAAAATTGGTTAAAAAGAAAATCTACGAAAGTCAGATATAATAAATGATCTTTAAAAATTGTTTAAACTATTAACAAAGAGTAGGGAGTTTAGAAAGAGGCGACACTTTGAGTGGCTCCTTTGATCTTTTCAAGCACGGTTCTATGACCTTCAAACGTCGGTCCCTTTAAATTGGGTTAGTAGATGCGCGCGAAATTTGAAATATTCACGTATGTATCGAAATACGTAAAAATAAAATTTTAAATTTTGTCGTAAACATGAATACTGGTACATCTTATTTTTCATTAATAATAGAAATTGCAAAACAAATTAAAATAAAAAAACACTGTTTCAATCAATGCTTTATTTAAAAGACAATTATTATATTAATTATATTTGTATTACACTGGGTGTAAATAAAATTAGATTGTATTATTAAATGAAAATGGGTCTCTCGTTTTCAAAATAAAGTTGGATTTGTGGTTTCTAATTGTGTGAATTTATTTTGAAAACTGTGACTTTACGTTTGATACAAAAAAAAAACAAATTTAAACAAACTTACCGATTTTGTTATTATTAGTGATATGATCACTTAAATGCGTATTGCTAAATGGTTTTGGAGTAGCAAGTGGCAAAAGCCTATTTTTATTTGGGCCTATGAACATATTATGTTTAAAGTAGAGGCTACAAACACTACGTTTATTATAAAGATTTTCTAAATTTTCTTGGGAAAGTCTGTCCGTCCACAACATATCAACCAGTCCTTACACCTAGATGAAATAAATAAATAGTTTGTTTACTTGGACAAGACGCTTGTTAATTTTGATGCATTATCCGAAAGCTTTAAATTTAAAAAAAGATAATAATAATTTAGGAAAGCGTCACTTGTCTTATTCAAAACTAACTACAAGAAACACGACACACCAACCACTTAATCGTACACGAGCTTCTCGACGAATCAAGAGTGAAGCTGTGACGACTCTAACCGAGTTGAACCTAACAAAAACGACTAGCCCTTTAAATTGGGTTGTTAGGGTATCTCTCTCTAAAATTTGCTTTCTTGTCTGACTGTTGCCTCTTTCTAAACTCCCTACTCTTTGCTATTAACAAATCGTGCAACATTTATTTATAATATGGTGTTTGTTAATCTTGAAGGGCTTTTAGTAAGATGAGACAAAGTTGTAGAAGTATCTCTTTTGAGAACAGTAAATGTAGCTCTTCATGTTATACAACGGCCGGTACACGTTTAGAATTATATAGGGTGTGTGTCAAAAGTTGCGAAGATTTTTTGGAGGGATACATGGGAGACCCTCAAAGAACACCAAAATCTATTTAAAAAAATTCAATACTCTTTTGTTTTTTTTTGTATTTTTTTGAAATTTGGTATTTTCTTGAGATTTATAAAAAAGAAACAGTAAAGCATTTGAAATAAATTACGTATTCTTAAATCTCAAGAAAATACCAAATTTCAAAAAAATACAAAAAAAACACAAAAGAAAACAAAAGAGTATTGAAATTTTTTAAATAAATTTTTGTGTTCTTTGAGGGTGTCCCATGTATCCCTCCAAAGAATCTTCGCCACTTTTGACACACCCTATGTAAAATATTTAAAAAAGTTTGGAGAATGCGTTTTATATTTTGATACAGATAGCATTATATTTGTTAAAAAAGAGGGAGAATATCCTTTTCCTACCGGTGATTTCTTACTGATGAAATGAGCGAATATGGCGTTGGTAACTACATAGAGAAAAGTATATCTTTGAAACAAATAAATATTTTTTAAACCAAATAAATTAGTTGCTTTAATACATTCAATGCAACGATTTGTTTGGCGTAAAACAAAACTTCTCTTGAAGTTTACAAAGTAATGTTTTTTCAAACCTTAATAAAATCCTATTTGAGTTAAGAAAAATATTACTTTGATTCAATAAAATATAAAAGTTGATTTAAAACAATCACGGTGTTACAGCACATAAATATTTACTGGAAACAAAGAAAGACAAAATTTATTAAAAATATAGATTTTATTTTTTCAAAATAATATTTTTTTAGATTAAACTTATATTTTTTTTAACTATGTTTTTTAAACAAAAGCATTATTAAAGTTGATTTAAATTAACCACTATGTTATAACAAATAAATATTTACTTGAAATAAAGACAGATAATATTTATTCAAGAAATAAGTCTTATTTTTTCAAAGTAATATTTTTTTAAACTAAACTTTTATTTTATTTATTAAAAAAACGTTCGTGTTAAACAAAAATATTATATATTATTTGTAAAAATACTTTTCTTTTACTCAAAAAAAAATTTTTCAAAACAATGTTATATTTTCGTTAATTTAACTTTACTGTTTTCTTGAATTTTGCAATGGATTATTAAAATATTAATTTATTAATATTTAATTTTGGAAAATGTGATGATCACTTTGCACTATAACTAAGTAAATTCAAAAAAGTTTTGCAAAAGTAGGCTTAATTAAATATTCCAATAAATCATGTAGTTTTAACGATGTTTATTTGTGATGTTATAGGAAAAAAAAGAATAGATTTAAATAATCGCATTTTTTTTGTACGAGTAATACATCTTTTGTATCAGTGGCCAAAAATTGCAAAGCGTAAGATGATAAATCACATAACTGATCGATATTTCGAATCATCAAATTACTAGTGTCAATTTTTATTCGAATATCTACTTGCATAGATAAAATGCAAAATAGACCTACCAGTAGTTAGTTCTTCTTTTAATAAATTTAAGAATGTTTTCTCGGAAGCTGTAAATTTTTTTGCGATATTCTATTAATTTATTAAAAAATCCTTCAAACGTTTTTTTAATGTCATTTTAGACTTTAAATTGGTTTTCAAAATCAGCATTAATTTGAAAATTAAGATAATTATCAGGAATGGTTATTTAAGCAACAAAAGTAAAAAAGCATTTTTTTACTAATTTTTTTTACAATATCAAAAAAGTGAGTCTTTGCGCACTAAAGTTAGTGTAAAATAGTCCGTTTTTGTAAATTTAAAAAAAATGGTTTTTATCTTATTTCTGATCATACACCATATTTAAAAAATTTTGAATAACATCAATCTACTCTATTAAAAAGCTAATAAAGCAATAGCGTTATTGCAAGTTTTTTTTTTGTAAAAAAATAAATAAAATTACCATTTCGGTGCCACTTGCGTGTTTAAAACAGGCTCATCTTTATAAAATTGCTCAATCCTTGTATTACTATTTAACTTCCGTAAAGAAAAAGATGTTTTCCAGTGCTGGATAACTTCGTTAACTGTTTTTTTTAGGTCTTCGTCCAGAAACACTAAATTTTTAGTCGTATAAATCATCCGGAAAGTGATCGTTTGCGTTTTTCACTATTTTGCACTGTCTAGACATTGAAAGTAAAATCTAGAGATTTTCCGTTTTCAAAGCACGATTTGACAGAATTTATAATTATTTATTGTCACTAGTAATACCATAAGAGAGTGAGAATAATTGGAAATAATTTGACAGAACTTCGAAAACGTGTTGCCACGCGTTTGTGAAATTCTGGAAAATTATTTTCTAAATTATCGAACTCCCGTGTGGTATTTTTTATCAAACCTACAAAATGTTTGGTTAATTCAAGTAATGCATGTTAAAAAGCTAATAACAGTCTTTTAAAAAAGTTGAAAAAATAATTTATTTAAATAATTAATAATTTAACAATAATAATTATGTGTTTTTTCTTAATTTTTTGTTATTTTGTAGTGCACATTACGAGTGTGTTGTAGTAGTACTAGGTATAAATAAATAAAATGTAAATAGTAAGTATCAAAAACACCGAATTTTTATTTAAATAAGTGTTAAAAGCAAAATGTTCACAAAACTGTCTTCCACCTTTCAAACACCGATAAGAAAATCAAGTAGGCGTTTTTACACACTCCCGAGCTATTATGTTGCTATTGTTGTCTCAACTAGCATCAAATACCAGCGTTTGAAAGGTGGAAGGCAGTTTCGATAACATTTTTCTTTTAACAATTTATTTAAATTAAAATTCGGGTGTTCCAGATATTTATTATTTACATTTTATTTATTTATATCTAGTACTACAACATACTCGTATGTAGTATGTAGTACATACGTAATATGCACTACAAAATAATAAAAAATTAAGAACAAACACTGTTTTGCCTCAATTGATTATTAAGTTTTTTTATTTTTATTTTTGTTGAATCATCGTTTCGTTGGACTTTTTTTGGGGGCATACGCGTAAATTTTATTTTATTTAATTTTTATATTATCGCGTTAAAATGGGTGGTTTTGGGAGGGAAGATTCATGAAGTTAAGACAGTTTGTTTCGAAACGCGTACGAACATACACCTAGCGGGACAACACAAACCCAACATAACATGAATCTGGGGAAAGGCCGGCCAATGTGAGTGTGCAGTTGTATAGACAAAAGGTAAGCCACTTATTTGTCGTTCTCTTATTTTTTATTTTCATTACTCTTATTTTTTATCGCGACTGGCCTCCAAAAATTTGGTCCTTCGAGCCGGATTAACGACATTTTTGTTTCGTCAGTTGTGATAAAATATTCGGTTTTGGATTTACCTAATATTCATCTAATAATTTCGTTACAATTAAAGAGCATTGGCACGGCTAACCTTCACCGTTTTTCTCTCACAATCTCGTTCGCTTATCGCCTTTTTGCTGTTTGGCTATCGCGTTTTGAATTGAAGCAGTTCTGTCGAGTTTTAGATCGTACTTACTTTTTGAATTTTGCTAAGATTAAACGGTTCACTGCCCTCTGTCAAATTGTAATTAATTAACTTGAAGAGTTGAAGGGCATAGCGGATAGGGCCTCAGGAAAAGAAGCGTTATATGAAACGTTATATCCTGAACTCAAAGCCAGATACAATTCCATCGGAAAAATTTACTCGGATTTTTATAACCGACATAATGAATTGGTAGAAGAGTTGGTCACTCATAACGACGATATAGAACCCCCAGAAATTATTCGAAAACTATTCGATTACGATTATTTTCATATTCGGGTTAAATATGATGATATATTTAAAGAGTCGCCGGTTCTGCAGCGCACGGTTTCGACAGCCAGTGATACACCCGCTAAAGATCATGTAAAATTACCCCGAATGAAATTGTTTAAATTTAGTGGTGATATTAAATCGTGGAAAATATTAAATGCCTCGCTCACTAATATCAAAAAATTCAGTTATTTAATATCAACACTTAGCTAAGAACCGCTCTCTGTTGTTACTAAAATTCCCATGACGGATCAGAATTATGCAAACGCGTATGACTCTCTTGTAAAAAGATGTGATAACAAGCGTCTGTTGGCCACATCGTACTGGCAACAAATTGAAAACGCACCGACTTTACTTACCTGACAACAATTCTTCGGTTTAATTACGGACTTTACTAAATACTTTTGATGAGAACTTAGAACCTCTTAAAACACTACAATTACCGGTTGATTCTTGAGACTTTATTTTATTCAACATGTTATTAAAACGCATCTCTTCCTCTCTTGTTACAAATTTTGAATTAGCTCAAAAATTACTGACTGAGATTCCGACGCTTAGGTCACTGATAGATTTTTTGATTTTGACATGTCAAGCTACAGACAACGCTTCTCAAAGTTGTACAAAGCGTTCGATTCAAAGTTTTTTTCAAGGTCACGATTTAGATCTTCATTTTTTGTAAAATCGGATTCATCAATGTGCCCGCAATGTCCAAACGCGCATCACGCAATTTATAAGTGTCCTCTTTTTCTCGAAAAATCGCCTCAAATGCGTTTTGATTTAGTTAAACAAAATAAATGGTGTGTAAATTGTCTTGGTTTCAAACACAATATGCGCAACTGCAACTCGTCTTTTGTTTGCCAAGGGGGTGGACAAAAACATCATTCTTTGTTGAATTCTCCGCGAGTACAAAAACCTACTCAGAATTCTTCCATTAACCAACATAATCCACCCGCTCACAGTCGGCTCGCTTCTTCCTCTAACAGCAAAGACGTTCAAACAATTAGTACATTTGCAAATTCGATTCCCAACAATGACACTTTGGTTCTCTTATCTATTGCCATCATTGAAATTCTTAATAACATTGGATGTCTACAACGGATTTGCGTTTTACTAGATAGCTCTAGTCAGTTTAGTTTTATCGCCGAAAGTTGCGTGGAGAAACTTGGTTTGTCAAAAAGACAATTGGCATTTGCTATCAACGGCTTTTTATCTGGGAGCAGCGCAAAAAATGCAGCACAAAAATTGTTATTAACAATATCGGTAACACATAAATAGCACGTAATTCTGCACTACTTTTTAAATAAAAAGACAATTTTTCTGTGTGATCGAGTCATGTCGAGCTAGACCCCGCACTCTCAGATAAAAAAATCGCGTTATCTGTTGGTTTTCAAAGAATAATGTATACAGGGTGATTTTTTATTTGTTCCCGCCCGAAATCTGAAAAATAGGCAACACGTTATACCAACGATAAATTTAATTAATTAATTAATGTGGCTACAAATGATTTAAATGAACTGACTCTGGAAGCACTGTCAAAGGTATTGTCAATAATGTTGACATTAATTTACAACTCTTTATGCCTTAATTTTGAAAATTAAATTTTCAAAGTATAATGTGTTGCCTATTTTTGGAGTTTTGGGTGGGAACAAATAAAAAATCACCCTGTATGTACTATATATATTTGTGGAGCACATAAAAAGCACAAAATTCGTATGTACTTGGTTTTACTTTAAATATTGATTTTCCCTGTGGGGGGTTGACTCGGCGTCGAGCTGTACCCCCCATTTTGAAAATTAAAAAAAATATTTCTATTAAAGCACAAAAATTTTAATTTTAGCACATAATTAGTACATAAAGAGCACGTAAATGCTGCATAGTTTTTTTTTACAATTTGTGCAATGGGGGTGCAGCTCGACGGACATCGCATACAGTTAATTTAAAATTGGCAGATGACAAATTTTATATTTCACGTGGGATAGATATGTTATTGGGCGCGGATATTTTCCCATTGTTTCTAAAATCGGGCTGTATTCACGGGGACATCCGAACTGCGGTTAGAATTTAACCAGAAAATGAGTCATTACCAAAAAATATTTTAGGGACCGAACTGCGGTGCGCTTGGAAACCCCGGGGGGTTTTAAAATTCTAATCCTATTATCGGTGATATTAGCTTAGTGGTGTATAACAGAATTTTTCTTCGTTGCTTGTGGCATGGTGAACAACAATTTTATCAATAAACTGACAAAAAGAAATTTGAATCTACCTTAAATCCCAAATTTAAGCATGAAGTTTAGTTTACAGTTTAAACCTTAAACATGTTTTTTGAAATCTGTGATAAGCAAATTTCCATTTTCAGGTAAAACACCAAAACACCAAAATTACTTATTTGAATCCTTTCCGGCTAGTTTTTCATAGTTTGGTTCTTACAATATCTTTAGATCTTCCGCCTTAAAGTTTATATGACAATACTTTTCATCAACTCCTTAATTTTATTTAAACTTTTGCTTATAACTTTTTGTCTATAAAAGTTAGAATCAAAAGCTTTTAACACAGTGGTAGATAATATCTATTATTTACTACAAAAAAGCTCTTTACTAAATTTTTATTGTATGTACCAGGTAATTCAAGTTTTATCAGCACCTCCAAAATACTGCTTTCTAAACACCAAAAAATTATAAAAAAAATTGAGGTTGATTTTTACATATAGAAGACTTGAACACATTTTCAAATTGTTTACTTATACGGTTAGTTTTTTTTAATTATGTCTAATTAATTATAATTTTAGGTAAATGATTTTTTGTGTATTGGTGTACTTTGATACAATGCACCAAAATGTCTAATTACAACGATTTCTAACAATTTAAAAAAAAATTGCAGAGTTATTGTGTTACACATTTGTGATTAATTGATACCAACACAGCCAAAAAATTTTTTTTTAGGTTTTATTCATATTCTTATTTTATTACTTTATTACGGCTTGTGGAACGTGGAACGTAGCTCCCTACTGTGAATAAAACCGCAGTTAGAACAGGGATTAGGTTCGGATAGGTAGGCAGATACACTTCAACCGCAGTTCGGTCGCTACCTGAAAATCCACCGCAGTTCGAACGCACCGGTATTCACGGTCAACACATTGAACCCTCTGCGATAAATACAAAATTTGGCTGGATCTTGATGGGTAAAATAGATGCCAATAACAGCACCATGACCCATAAAAATATTAAAACCTTTTGCTTGACGAATCAAGAAATATCGCTGGAAGAGTATAATAAAAAAATTTTGGGAAATGGAAGAGCCTCTTGGCAACTCTCTTAGAACTTCAGATGATGAACTCCCTGATCAAATATTTTAAATAAAAAAAAACCAAAGAATCAAGTACGAAACGATTATTTTAGAAAGACGGGTGGGTTTTTCTGAACATTTTGATATAAAATTTAACCCTAATTTAGGCTGGGGCAATTGTAAAATTACATGTAAACAGTCTTTAATTATTTAAACTTATTGTAAACAAATTTTGTACGACGCGATTGCTACCCATTTACTAACATAGTTATAGGGAGAATTGTAGGTGAAAAGTCACTAGAGAAAATTAAGGAAATCGCGAAATACTGGAAATTCGTACCAAGGTAGTACGAAGGGCTCCAGCTAGTAGAGGGTAGTACGACAAAATTACAGTTTCCTTCCCGAATTTTATTCCTACATTTCCGTAAAATTTAAACAAACGAAATTTGTTGCTGCATTTATTTTGCCACAATAATGTTTAAAGATAGTTTCAGACAAAACGGCAACAAACTTTAGAGTTTAATTTTTTTTTCAGGTAAATAAGGGTTGATTTGATATCGTGATTATATTATGTTATATTCGGTTATCAAAGAAATTCACAAATTGTATGTTAAATAATATAGGAAAAAATCGAATCAAAAAAAATACCCTTACTATTAAATAATATTGTGTTTAAGAGAGTTAAACGAGGGTTATTCTTAATGCTAAAACGCTTAAGAATCAAATTTGCATAATCTTACATATGTGGAAAATTGAGTACCGTGGCAGAGGGGGTTGGTTAAAGAAGCGTCTCTATTTTATCAAAACGGATTTCGTGTGGTTTTTCGGCAGTCGATTCTTGACGGTTTTTCGAGATAGTTAATTTTCGAGTTATTCCCTTTGGTTAAATTGATTCAATTTAACAAAGTTTAAATTTTGACTCTTTGGGTTTATTTTGAATTTAAATTTGTTTAATCATTTTAATTTTGTGTTAGAAATAGTGGCGAATTAATAATATTTTTTCTTTAATTTGATAATTTAAATCAAATTGTGATAGTTTGTGTTGAGAAGAAAACTCAACCAATATGCCATTTTAACCACAAGTGTTCCACGGACAATCAAAGGATTAAATTTCTAGGTAAGCCCACAAAAGGGTTTTCTATTTATTATTTTAATTAGTTAATTTTATACGAAGAGTTTATTTTATTTTCACTGAGTTTCTTTAAATCATGCGATTAAATTTCTGCTCTTCAGCCTTCATCGTGACCACAAATTTACTTAAACCATTTTATTGAAATTTATTAATAGTATTACTTTTAATTTGGTTTTGGAAGTTTCAATTTCAAAAATATTTTCAGCTCAATTTGTTTAAAATAATTATTCAAAATTTTGGAAAATTAATTATAAATAATGTAATTTTTGGTGAGAAAATACATCAACTTTCTAAGACTTTTGATATAAATTTCAATTTTTGTTCTTTTTCATTTGCTCGATCTGGATGTGACTATTAACCCAAAATAATTAAAATTTAAGACATCAATCATTAATGTATTACCAAAAGAGTTTTTAATAATTACTTTAAATGGTCACTTCAAATCAGTGCAAAGTTTTGTTGTTACAAAATTTCGGGAGATTGAATTTGTTGCATATTTTGTAATTAGGGTAGAGTAGGATTGTTTCTCTAACGCGTCGTGTTGGGCGAGATTATACCTGAAATTACTTGTGCCGGTAAACTGCGTACACTTCAAGTACGGCATATTAATCCCTACGGTGAATTGCCTACAAAAAATTTTTACCTACCTGCGCTGCTTTAATCTCTAAGTGAACTGCGTATAGATCGGTAGGTACGTCTCAGCACAGTAATGAGAGTGATGTAAAGGATTATTATAGTTAGTAGTTATTGAAAGGAAGTTACTTCCTGCTTAACAAGAATGTATTATCTATTACAATAACAAATATTTTGAAATTAAAAATAAAAACACATTGAATTATTATTTACATTTATTAAAAACAGATATTTATGTTATTATATTAATATTATATTATATAAAAATGGTATTAAATTTATACGACACACATTTTACAAAAGCGGTTCCACTTATTTGTTTTTCTTTCAATTGCATTATTTTATTTTCAATAAATTTTTGTTTTATTATTACATTTTTTAATACAACGATTTTCATTTCTTAAAATTGAATTAAGCTTAATGTAAGTGCCACATTGAATATCTTTAAGAACATCTAAAAATTGGTGAATATTTGGATGTGGTTAACTAAACATACTGTTGAATTTGGAATGAAAAGATTTACAGGAGTTGATACTTCGTCATAAATTGGCACTGTTACTGGTCTATATATCCGGTTGAAAATTAAAATTACTTAAGTACCTATTTAACAAATTTTTTAGAAGTGCTTAATTCTTCATCCCGGGGTGGATACTCCGTTGTGACGGTACTGTACGCAGTTCACCTTGAGGATTAGCGACCCTGATTAGTCCCGATGTACCAGTTTCCGCAACTGTTCGCAATTCGCCCTGCCCTGAAATTACAGGGTTGTTTGTCGGCCACCTTCATGAGGACAGTCGTGGTTCTCGGGAACCCTTCCTCCCAACTTTACTTAAAGGTTTAAGTCGCTGTGACAGGTCGTAGTTTCCGGCAGTCGAACTTAGAATGGACGTAGTAGACCCGCTCCAACGGCATATACTTATATATGCAGGCTATTACGAGATAAACAACACAAATAACCATCCCGGTTACCTGTAATAAACTGGTATCGCGAAAGGGCGAAGTTCTGAATAAGTTTTTGTTCAAGCTCCTGACCGAAATTTGTGAGAGAAATGATTTCAACAGGAATTCAGTTTATTTTGCAAAGATTTTTGTCAGGGTTTTTGCTCGGATTTTGTAAGAGGTGTTTAGGCACCTGACTTTTACCAGGGTCGGTGTTCGGCGATAGGGCGCAATAGTTAATTGCGATGCACTATAAAAAAGGGAGAGCCGCTAGCATGTAACACGCCAACTCTGGTACAAGAGTAGCTTATCAGACGTAATATTAAACTTTGCCTTAAAATTATCAATCTGGACAAATATAAATTGGAATTTAGGGTAGATTAACAACACAGAATTAGGGCCATTAAAACAGGAAGAGTAAATTCTAAATAATAATGTTAATAATAAATGTATTTATTACTTAGATCAGCGAGTAGATGTTTAAAAAAATATTGTCTCAAATTTGAACAGATTTGTGGTTACAGTGGTTAAAAAAAATTGACTAAATAATATAAATGAAAATTTCAATAAATGGCAAATTTGGATTAACCCTTATTATTCTCACATTGTTATAATAAACATTTTGAAGATATGTAATAAATTTAGTTTTGAGGAAACTTGACATTTAATTTCTTTCTCCACGCGTTTGACACTACTTTGAATCCGAATTTGAGTTACTCTCCATCCCTTCTGTTTTTATAGAAAGGGTTAAGTTATTTATCACTATAAGAGTGATTACTTTAGACAATTAAATACAACGTAGGCGAACCGAATTAAACCAAACTGGTTTAAAATTTAAGAGAAATTATTTAATATATTATTTTGTTATCATTTATCACCTTTCCACAACGACGATCTTATTACAGTACCCAGCAAAACAATTTGTGAATTTTAATTTGTGATCACAGATTCCTTGTAAAGTGATGGCATAGTGAAAATTTCTATTGATATAGTTTTCTGTTTTTTTGGGGGGGGGAGCTTTAGTTTTGACATATGTTCCGTGTTCCGTCTACTATTTCTACAATGTTCTGAATTCCTCTTAAGACACCAAACCTATTTTTTATTTCTTGCAGATAGTGACCTGTAGACCATCTAAAAACAACTATTATGTAAGTACGCAATAAGCAAAACACACTCACTGTATAAATTGTGGGGCAATTTTTTTAAAACTCCTATTACTCACACAAAACAATGAAACAACCAAAGTGATTTCCCTATATCAAATCGATCTCCAATGTATCTAAAATATTTATTCTTAAATAAATTTAACATTATTATTTGTGTATAACTCAAAAACATGTATCAGTCCCCAGTACAATGTCCTTAAAAAAAATTTTTGAGACATTCAATAATTGTAAAACTTTGTGAGTGTACGCAACATAATTTTTGTCGGACAAATTAACCGCTATTTTTAAATTAATTTTACTAAACAAATTTTAAGAAATCAAATTTAGATATACGCGAATGACTCCCGTAGAGAGTGAAGTCATATCGACATTTTCGGGGTGGTGGACACCTCATACGTAGCATGATTTTTATCGGACAAGTTGACCACTATTATAGTTTTAAAATTTAAAAATAGTGGCCAACTTGTCCGACAAAAATCATGTTGCGTATGGAGTGTCCATCACCCCGAAGATGTCGGTATGGCGGCATTCGAAAACGCAGCAGCGCCGAAAGTTTCCAATTAGATAAGTTTGTCGGACTCGTTGCAAGAAAGGCACTCACGAAGTTTTGCATTTGTATGTATCAAATTTTTTTTAAGGACATTGTACTGAGGACTATATGATTTAGGTGTAGCAAGCAAACACACTATTGCTAGAAGCCATTTGCGTGGTTCAACCGTTCTTCATCCAGTTTCGTGTACATTATTTAGTAAATGTTCAATTTAATAAAAGATTGAAAGCCTCTCTGGATAGCCTAAAATGTGCCTGAAATTGGTTCCCAGAGTAATGAGGAATAACACTTTCATAATAATTACGAATTCTAATTGGGGTTGCACGTTTACTCCGAACTCTATTCTTCATCTATTGAAAATGAATATTATCATCAAATCGATCCAATTTGATGATCTCTAATTTTTCATGTGAATTGCATTCTTCATTATCAAAAAAGTACTTCATAAAAAAATTAATGACGGGAGCTGCCAAAAACACAATTTTTGTTAAATGCAAGATATGTTATAACAGGTTATGATGTAACATAACTTCATAGTACACATAGTTTACGCTTCACGCTAGATGCTAGAACCATGATACTACGAATCTTAAAAAAATTATAAATATGAGATAAATAAAAAACAAATTATAACTTAGCTTTCATAGTAAGCAGTCTTTTGCTTGGTTTAAATTTAAAGGAATGAACGTTGACTAAAGATAACAATTTTTTTAAATGTAATATTGCATTACATGTTAAAATGTTTAAACGGTTTCTACTTTTATTTTTAATTAAATTTAACTGAGAAAAAATTCTCTCGGTGCTTGCTGAAACATGCGGTAAGCACATAATTCCTTCAGAGAATTTTTTTTAATTTGGGAACATCAGTTTATTAAGAGGATTTTTTAATTTGTTGACATAATCCTAAAAGTCTGGAAAATCGTCTACCTTGTAATTTTGAGTTTTATCTAAATCTGGCAAAAACCTCCAGTCATAATTTAAAGCTTCGATATCGTTGACTAGTCTTGGAAAATATTGAGCGGCTTACGTAATTGAAGTATACTGTCCATTACAAATATTTTGTGGATTCAGTTTAGCAACAAAGCGTCCCATCATTAAAGTCAAATCTCGTTGTTATTTTCATAGTGAACTTAATATAAAAACTTAAAATATTGCACCTCATTTTTTCAACCTCAGCAGGAAACGAGTTCTTTTCATTCTGTAGTAAAAGTTCTAGTTTTGAACCAACATACATCTCCTCCAAGGGAAGATAGTTATGGGATTTACTTATATTAATATTATAAACGTTGCAACAAAACGCAGTTTTCCGTATTTGCCGTAGGAAAATTGAAGCAATAAAACACTTATTATTCATATTGAGTAGATCTGCTATAAACAGTGACTTAATAATTTCCATACACAAGTTTGGTATCCAAGTGATTCTAAATTTAAGATGTGAAATAGCCGCTATTAGAAAATATTTGTTTTTTTTGCACTCTAGATTAAATATATTCGTATATCTTGTCTTCAGTGCTTTTACCAAACAGATTTTAAGAGGGTCACAATAGAAATATAAGCAAGAGGACCTCTTATTCTTACCTAAGATTATCAAGTGACATAGATAAAGCTTCAAACAATTGACAAAATTTATTTCAAAAATTCTACGTTGTGGCTTTATTTGTGAATGTTTTAATTTTTTATAAACTAAATCAATTTTTTCTTTGAATGGTAACAGTTTCTTTACAGCATCATAAGTAGAAAACTTTTCTACTTAAAACTGATTGAAATATTTTTTTATATACTTAGTGCATGTCATGTGAGAAGGTACGATAATATTTTCATTATCATCATTATCAACAATTTCAATCTCTTCTAAATGTTTATTTACAGTATTTGTTGATTCTGCCTCTAAGATAAAATCTAGATTAGCTGCTGCTAAATTAGGCTGTATGACAGGATTTGAAAAAAAAAAGAAAAGTTTTTCTAAAAATGCTGGAATTATTCTTTACCATATGTGTAATTTTTGATACCTCTGTCAATAGCTATTGACCTAACGTGTTCGGGAAATTTCTTCCCGAAATAGTTAGGTACAACATTTTTTGTAACAAATAAAAACCAATATTTTAAGAAAAAATAATTTAATTTAAATTTTTCGAGAATTTTGTTTATTAATTCATGGATTGGTAAAACTGATTGGAAGATTTTGAGAACAGAAGTCCAACCCAAAGTTGTTGCTTTACCATTACCGACTAATGGCTTAAGCAAATTTTAATTGTTTCCTTGTGGGAAGTAAAAAACACCCCGGTGCGGGAAAGCAGTCTTTTCATGCGTCGAGGATTACCGAAAAATAGCTGCTCACACTTCATGAGTACAAAAAGTTAATCACAATGCATTTAGCGATGTGAAATTTGCTCACAGTAATGAGTTGTATCAACTAAATATTTTTTTATTAGAACTCCAAATACTCGTATCAACAGTGGCACATACAGGTGTAGATCTTCAGCCACTAATTTTGCTTATCTTTTCCATTTTGTTGCTTTGTCACTAAATTTTGATACACGGGTGGACTACGCTGATTTATCTAAAGCCTTTGTTAATATTATAATTATAATATTATAATTAGTAAGAGGTAGGGGCACCCACCCGGCGACATTGGCCGAGTCCACTCGAACCAAGGGGTGAGTCGCCGAGGTAGGTGGTTGAATAGTCACAAGTGACGAGACAGAAGACAGTAGCTGTAGCATTAGCAAGTAAGCATCCAAACCAATTGTAAAGCTCAAATGTTATAAACTCAACGATAAATACTAAATAAACTGAAACAAGCATCCGGGGAGTTTTATTATAAGCAACAACTCCCAAACATTGGTCCTTCGAGCCGGATTTATTTCATTAATCAACCTCAGCTTCGAGGAAAAGTGTTCATTTCAAAGCGGCAGGCAGCATTGCGCTCCCCCAGGTGATCCAAATATATTACTCAGCACCAGGCTTTCCAATCAACCTCAGCTTCGAGGAAAAAGGTTCATTTCAAAGCGGCAGGCAGCATTACGCTCCCCCAGGTGAATCTCCAACAACAAACTTATGTGGTGGTACTATCCCCCAAGTCAGCACAGTCTTCAGTAGAAACTCCGTCGTCTTCGTGCCCTTCCGTCGCGTCGTCCAGGTCTTTGATTAAGGTTCCAGCCTACTTCAGGTTAAAGGTTAGTGGTTGCACGTTCCCAATTCATAAATCCCGTCCTTTCTAACTTATTTTCAAGTTATTCTCTCCATTGTTTTGCGCGTATTTCTAATTACCACTTTATTTGCAAATATGGCGAAATTAGAACATCTCACATCGGAAAGAGAAGTTGTAAAGAATAAAGTAGCGCGAATTAAATCATTTGTCTCTAGTTTTAATCCGGATAGCCAGAGTATAAATCAAATCAAAACGCGGCTAGAAATTCTTAACGACGCGCGAAAGGAATTTGACGGAATTCAGTCTAACATTGAAAAAACGGATAAAACGACGAGCTTTGACAGCCACATGAATGCTCGGGCCGAATTTGAAGAGACATACTGCGATTTAGTTAGCAAAATCAAGGACTTAATAGATTCAAAAAATGTTGCTATTCACCATACCAATCAATCTAATAATTCAGCCGGGATTCAATCTACATCTAATGAAAGCATTAACAATTCTTATTCTGCCTTTAACTTGCCTACATTGAATCTTAAAACATTTAATGGTGATTTTAAAGAATGGACTAATTTTGAAAACACTTTCAAGTCTATCATTGATGAAAACGCAAATCTGAATAAAAGACAAAAGCTTCAATATTTAAAATCTTGTTTAAGGGATGATGCGTTACGCGCGATTGAATCTTTGAGTATTGAAGAAAATAATTATGACACGGCATGGACTATTTTAGAGAATCGTTTTAAAAATACAAGACTAATTGTACAAGATCATATCTATGCAATCTTTAATGCCCATTCCATTAATAAAGCCACTTCAGCTTCCCTGCGAGAATTGTTAGACATCATAACGACAAATTTAGAAGCATTGAAAAATCTTAATCAGCCAGTTGATAGTTGGGATGCGCTAATAGTTCCGCTAATAGTAGAAAAACTCGATTTTCACACCAAACGGGAATGGCAGATGACTCTTGATAAAAATGTACCCACTTATGAATGCTTCAAATCATTCTTAAATAAAAAATGCGAGGTTTTGCAATCTTTAAATGCTATGCCAAATACCAAATCGAATCCAATCAATACTAAAATTAATTACAATAATACTAATCAGCCCAAAACTCGCAATGTGACTCATACATTTGCAATTAATAATTCTAATGTCGTGTGTAATCTTTGCAAAAGTTCCCTGCATAAAATAACTCAATGCGAAGAATTTAATAATCTAAATGTCGAAGAAAGAATCAAAATCGTGGATAACTATAAACTGTGTAAAAATTGTTTACGAGCTAATCATCGTGTGACTAATTGTCGAATTAATACAAAATGTCGCCATTGTAATAAAAAACATCACTCATTGCTACATATTTCCGTCCAAATGTCGACTCAGGTAACAAACTCAGGTAATAATCCTAGCAATGCAATTAATAATTCAGGTAGCTCTCTAGTAACTTTGAATAATCATTCCACAAATCTTAACCATATTACTGATCAAAAACATGTATTGTTATCTACAGCAATAATTTTGATTAAAGACTCTAAAAATCAATTCCATACGTGTCGCGCTTTCTTAGATCAGGGCTCTATGTCTAATTACATAACACATGAATTATCCAAAAAATTGAATTTGGTACATATACCCGCGAACGTATCTATTACCTGTCTTGGAGGCATGTCATCACAAACAAATAAACGAACCAATTTCCAAATCAAATCCTGTGTGAATGAATTTTCCGCTAATTTAGATGCCTTAATCGTTGATAAAATAACCGATAATTTGCCACTCGTTTCGATTAATACCGAAAATTTCAAAATTCCGAGAAATTTGCAATTGGCTGACCCGAATTTCTTCAAAAGCGACAAGATCGATTTATTATTAGGTGCCGCCGTATTCTGGGAACTTTTATGCGTAGGTCAAATAAAACTTGAAAACGGGCTTATATTTCAAAAGACCCAACTGGGGTTTATAGCTGGTGGAACTGTTGGTCACTCATTGTCACTGTCACGTACATCCTGTAATTTCGCTTTGACAACTTCCGAATATTCCAACACTTCACCAGATGTTTTATTACACGAGCAGGTTAAAAGATTTTGGGATTTGGAAAATAACCTAAATTACACCCCCGACCATAAACATCACTCAATTGAAGAAATCGCCGCTGAAACCCATTTTAAAGAAACCGTTAAACGCGATTTTGATGGACGTTTTATTGTCAAATTGCCTGTTAAAAATAACAAAATCAATATTGGTAACACTCGACAAATTGCGTTAAAAAGACTTTTTAGTATGGAAAGAAAGTTCAAAAGAAACCAATCCTTAAAATTAGAATACACAAATTTTATGCGTGAATACTTGCAACTTAATCATATGGAACCTTTTTTTGATACCTCATTTAATAGTAATTCATACGTGTACTTACCTCATCACGCAGTTATTAAGGAGTCTAGCACAACAACAAAATTGAGAGTAGTTTTTGACGCGAGTGCGATAAGCGATAATGGTAAAAGCCTCAATGATAATTTGAATCTCGGTCCGGTAATTCAACATGATTTATTTAACATCATAATTCGTTTCCGAATTCATCAACTTGTATTAAATGGTGATATAGCCAAAATGTATCGTCAGATAGTAGTGCATCCTGAAGACACTAATTATCAATTAATTCTCTGGCGAGAAAATGATAACGAGCCTGTACAAACATACAAACTAAAAACTTTAACCTACGGCACAAAACCCGCAAGCTTTCTGGCTACCAGATGCTTGAAAGAATTAGCTATTTTACATAAATCCGAATTTCCGGAAGCATGTCAAATAATTGAAAACGACTTTTATATGGACGATTTATTAACGGGCGCGGACACAGTCGAAAAATTACTGCAATTAAAACGAGATATAATGCATATATTAGATAAAGCAAAATTTGAATTGAGAAAAATTCAGTCAAATAACAAAGAAATTGTATTTAATGAAAGGAATAATAATTTAGCTTCGAATATTGATCTAAACAAAAACGAATTGTCCAAAACTTTAGGTTTATATTGGAATTCTTACGAGGACACATTAAACTTTAAAATCAATCTTAGAGATTTGTCTAAAAGGGTTACAAAAAGGACTATATTAAGTGTTATTGCGCAAATATTTGATCCGTTAGGTTTGATCAGCCCACTTATAATGAAAGCGAAAATTTTGTTGCAGCAACTTTGGCAATTAAAGTTAGGTTGGGATGAATCGGTGCCCCAACACATCTTTTCAATGTGGATGTCATTTGTTAATCAGCTTCATCAGGTAGAAAATTTAAAATTTCCGAGAAAAATCATACCTCATTTACCGATCAATAAGTCAGAAATACACGGATTTTGCGATGCGTCTTTACAAGGTTACGGGGCCGTTGTTTATTTAAGGACTGCAAATTCTGCAGGACATTTCGAATCACGCATACTTTGTTCAAAATCTCGCGTGGCGGCGTTGAAACCAACAACTATCCCGCGTTTAGAATTGTGCGGTGCGCTTCTACTTGCCGAATTAATAAAAAAAAATCCGCGATACTTTAAATATTAACATCTGCAAAGAATATTTATGGACAGACTCCACTATTGTGTTAGCGTGGATACATACACCACCTTCGTCATTACAAACTTTCATATGTAATAGAGTCACCAAAATCATCTCGCTAAGCGATAAAAAGTGTTAAAAAGTGCATCATGTTAATTCTGAAAACAACGCTGCCGATTTAATTAGTAGAGGTTGCATGCCTTCTGAATTAATTAAAAATCAATCTTGGCTAAATGGTCCTCAATTTTTAAAATTACCTGAAGAAAATTGGCCGGTATCGACTATTAATATTTTAAAAGAAATTCCGGAATCCAAAACAACCTTTTCAACTCTCAATAAAAATAAACCACAACTTGATGTCTTTAATTCATTCTCCAATTTTACAAAATTGCAAAGAGTTGTAGCTTGGATCTTACGTTTTGGTCATAATTCACGTAAAAACAGCTCAAAATTAACTGGCGCATTAAGTGTATCCGAATTAAATAACGCTTTATATAAAATCGCACGCATAGTACAGACAGAAAGCTTTGAAGAATATGAATTGCTCAACAAAAAATTGCCGCTTACCTCAAACTCAAAATTATTACAGTTGGATCCATTTATTGATCATAATGGGTTAATTCGGGTTGGGGGGAGAATAAATAAATCACTGATGCGTTGCGACGTTAAACATCCAATAATATTACCGAAAAATCATAACGTAGTCGACCTAATTATCAGAGGCGAACATGAGAGACAGTTACATGCGGGTCATCAAGCTACATTAGCGGCACTCCGCCAACGATTTTGGATAATCTCAGCAAAAAATAATATCAAAAATGTCATCCATAAATGCATAAAATGTTTTAAGGTTCAACCTAGGCGACCGGAATATAAAATGGGCGATTTACCTGATCACAGAATAATTGTATCACCTCCTTTTGCAAAAACTGGGATTGATTATGCTGGCCCATTTTTAGTTAAAGAAAATCGTGGTCGCGGAAAAAAGCTCGTCAAAGCATACGTCGCTTTATTTATTTGTTTAATTACAAAGGCAATTCATATCGAATTGGTACATGACTTAACGACTCAAGAATTTCTGGCCGCGTTAAAACGTTTTATTGGTAGACGTGGATACCCCACTGACATTTTTTCAGACAACGCTACAACCTTTACTGGAGCTAATAATGAGCTAAAACAATTTATAAAAAAGGCAAAACTTATTAATTTCTTGGAGACTGAGTTAACCAAATTTTCTATTAAATGGCACTTTATTCCCCCAAAGTCGCCCCATATGGGTGGCTTATGGGAGGCAAATATAAAACAAGTCAAAAATCATTTAAAAAGGGTAATTGGAAATGCGCGTTTGACTTTTCCGGAGATGAATACCTTGTTAATAAGTATTGAAGCCTGCTTAAACTCACGGCCAATTACACCCATATCCTCAGACCCTAACGATCTCCAACCCTTAACCCCAGCCCACTTCCTTATCGGGCAACCATTAACAGCACTTCCAGAACCAGACGTCAGTGATGTTGCCATTAATCGACTCTCCAGATGGGAACATGTTCAAAGATTGCGGGGGCATTTTTGGAAACGATGGTCCCGGGAATATTTAACTTCTTTACAACAAAGAAGCAAATGGAAACAAGGCTCTAAGGAAGAAATCAAAGTCGGCACCCTAGTGATTATTAGTGACGAAAATACGCCACCATTGTATTGGAAAACTGGTAGGATAGTCAATGTTCATCCCGGAAATGACGGCATCGTCCGAGTGGTGACTCTCCGCACGGCCCAAGGGCTCTGTAAGCGATCAGTGCGGGGACTGTGTGTGTTGCCAGTTAATGTGGATTAAAAGTGAATAGTGAAATAAAAACAAGTGCCTAACTTTAAAAGGCTTAAGTTAATGTAGGTTAAGTGCATTTTACCTAATTATGTCTAATTTATACATTTTTTTTTCTTTCTCTCTCTTTTTTTTATTATGTTATAATTTTTAGTTCTAAGTAATGGTTTAAATATTGTCTAGTCCATAAATGTAAATAATTTGTTGAAGTTTGATAACTTCAAGGGGGGAGCAATGTTAATATTATAATTATAATATTATAATTAGTAAGAGGTAGGGGCACCCACCCGGCGACATTGGCCGAGTCCACTCGAACCAAGGGGTGAGTCGCCGAGGTGGGTGGTTGAATAGTCACAAGTGACGAGACAGTAGCTGTAGCATTAGCAAGTAAGCATCCAAACCAATTGTAAAGCTCAAATGTTATAAACTCAACGATAAATACTAAATAAACTGAAACAAGCATCCGGGGAGTTTTATTATAAGCAACAACTCCCAAACAGCCTTTGATCGTATTGATCACACAATATTATTAAAAAAAGTTGGTGGTTATGGCTTTAGTGAATCTCGTGTCGTTAATTAAGTCCTACTCTATAGACTGTATTTACTATTTAAACATTATGGGTTTCCATTCACCCATAACTGTAATGTTTGGTGTTCTACAAGGTTCTAACCTTGGAACTTTACATTTCATTTTGTTTATTAATTATTGTTCAGAAATATGCAAGTAACTGCTTTTTTATTTGAAAACCTTCTAAAGATTATTTCTAAAATTTACAGCATAGAAGATTGTCGACAATTTCAAAGTAATATTGACATAATATTATGATATAAATTATAAGTAGAGAGTCTCTTCTTATACGAGAAAAGATCACCCTCTGCTTTTGGTTACTAAATTAATCGGGCTTTTTTGTTCTTCTTTTTTATTGAATGCACAAATGTAAACTACCTCGGAGTTACTTTTGAGCTTGAACTTTTTTTAATTTGCATATTGAAAAAATTGCTTCATCTGTCAGAGAATTGCTGGGATTTATTTTTAAATCATGTCTACAATTTAATTCCAAATTCTTAGTGCAATTTTATTTGGAATACCGCTACATTATATGGTCTTCACATTGTAACCTTATGAACCATTCGTACCTTTCTATTATATAATAACATTAACTAGGATTAAAAAAACATCATCGTCAATACGTCAATATCAACACTGGGGTCTCAAGTTCTCGTTTGCAAGGAGGTTCTTGATTATACTACTCAAATATTTATACAGCATTTCATCCTAGCTTGGGCGCCTATTTCAACAGCTAGAACAACTATTTCCTCTATAATGTATAGCTTTCTTTGCAGTCGTTTGATTGGTTTGATTTAATATACTGTATGTTTCTTATATTTGCTTTTTTCGGGCCATTAGAAGCTCAAATATATCACAATAATTATTATGGAGAGAAAATGTGACTTTTAGCTAAGCCTTTTTGTTTTGCATTTTGGCAAACCAATTTCTTTTTTCATTTATTTCAAGGAATGTCGTTTTTTTGTGTTGGTCTTAACTTCAAAGTCTGCCTACGTTCATACCATATTTTTGCCATTCTTGTAGTCCGTATAAACGGTACCATTGAATGATACTCAGGACAAAGACCTCAGGATGTCCAAAGAGATTGTCGATGAACAACCAAACGAGGTTTATTTATAATTATAACCAAAACAACTGAAGCAACCGAGGCTCCTAAATGGTGTAATCCAAAAAACCAAGAATTAGTAGAATGTTTCGATATGCTTGGTCGTGTTAATTTTTAAGTTTTATACTTTTTAACTAAATCACAAGCAAGTGTTGATCTTTCCACAATTTCATTTTTTCATGAGTTGCCACGGTCTATCCCGGGGCCTACGTAATTTCCTCCACTTTAATGAGAGACGCTTCCCACTGGGTAAAGGGTGTTACGTAATTTCATCGGAAAAGTACGTGCTCTACGTCTAGCAGGGTGGCATCCAAATCTTTAACAGTCAGGGTGTTAAGTGGAGGACCCATACAGTAGGAGTTCCTAAGTCTGAATTGATCTACAATCACAAATCAGCGTTCTCAACGCAGTATTTGTAAGGAAAATAGATGTTTCTAAATAACAGAATTTTTAGTGAATAATTAAATTGATCATTTTAGACATTATTTTAACGAGGTTGAGGAGAAGTTACACAGCCGATTTCTGAGCCTTTGATGTTCTAACCGGCCTAGAGAGTGTGGGCCTTTAACCCAAGGATGTTGAATGATCAGGACGGAGGGCCAATTCAAAAAAGTGAAAACGGCGCCAATGCACGTTAAGCAATAAAAGGTTACTAAAGTAGATCATTCTACGCATGTCTAACCAATAGCGTCTCGTTAGATTTATAAATTGGTGCACGCCACAAGAAGCTTCCAATCTAAAATGTTAATTTTATATTTATTTATACTCAAATACACTTTATTTTGAGCCCAGCTGCTTCAATTTAACAGTTGAAGCAACTAACAGAATCGTTTTCCAAATTGTACGTTAGATATACCTTACGTCCACGCCATACTACGCTTCTGCCTTGTGTAGGAGAGAGAGAGTAATAGAGTCGTAAAAGGTTACTTTAGAGTGAGCGAATGCCTTCAACATTTTAGCATTGGCGGTATAGGCGACCCTCCGTCCTGGTCATACAACGTCCTTGCTTTAACCTACTAAACTCGCTTTCCTCTATTTCAATGGTACCTTTCATTTGATGTATCATAAATAGTATAGTCCAATTTAAGTTTTTAGGAGTTGGGATTGGGGAGCTAATACTTTAACACTTACAGATCAAATAACATACCCATCCTACTTCCCCCTTGATATTGTCGAAACGGTTTTTTTCTTATTTTTTTATCTTCATCTATTTAAAATGTTATTAGAGGTAGAAGTTTGTTACACCCTATATAATCGGCATGAGGCACAAAACTAAATTTGAAATTAAACCACACACCGAGGTCCATAAATTTCTTAAAAATTTTTTATTACAGAGTTATCAATCTGGTAAGCATGACTTACTTTGTTAGGGTTATTAGAAAAGTTTTATTTAGAAAAGTTAAGATGCAAAAAATTAATTTTTGCTCAACTAGCAAATTTGTCTTTTTTTTAAACAAAACTTTCTTTCTAATCTTTTATACTTTGTATGTAAGCAAGTGGAGACTGAATATGACTACCTTCTGCTTTTTGTATAGTAAATTTATTCGATTCAATGGGAAGTGAATTCCACAAAAAAGCCAGTAGCTTTAAGTCATCCGGTTTATAACCTTCTTCAAGGAGTAGCAACCCTACTATTTATACTTCATTGAAATACGGATGAGCGGAGGTACTTAGTTTTTTGTACAACTTTTTGAACATTTTGGCAAATGTTTTCTAGTTTGTTTTAAATTTCGCTAGGTCCTCTGCTGTACCTTTAGCTCACTTTTTTAATTTAGCTGCTTTTGTTAAGGTCACAGGAGTTATCATCTCAATATATTTTGCCTCAAAAACACTCATAAAACTTCTTATTGTAAATTCCTTGGTATTTTTAAATAATTTCCAGTTTATTTTGGCTAGTGAAGTTTCTAGTTGTTAGTATTTTTGTTTAGAGTTATTCAAATCCATTTCTAGTTGATGTTTAGCGTTATTTAGCGTCATTAGAAATTTCACTTCTAATTGATGTTTATTATCCATTTCAATTTCATGTTTACAGTTATCAATTATCATCTGTAGCACACTCATGTCGTTCTAGGACAACTTTTTTTGGCTTTTTTTAATCACAATTTTTTTATTTCCAACAGCACGCATTAAACAATCAAAATGATGATGACAAATGACAATTGAGAGGGTCCCTATACTAGACGCTGCAGCTTTTTTTGCATTCCTTGGTAATATCTACTTTAAAAAGTAATTACAAAAAACTAAGATTAATTTTAAATAAAAAATATGAATAATTCAAACAGGTCGTTGAAACGATTTGATCAATGCATCTTTTTTAATGTCTTCCATCAGCATCAATGGCTCTTCGGTTTCTTTCTGCCTAAACGAACTTTCAAATTCTGGATTTTTGGCTTATTTTTTTTTTTCAAAAGTTTAAAAATCTATTTGCTATACATTAGTGCATTTAATTTACAAAACTAACATAAAAATACAAAAAATATTTCTTTAGACAATTAATATATCATTGATTGTACCGATATGATTCTTAACATTTACAATCTATGTTAAGAGTTTGACCAATAAAATAGATCCTATTTTTATCGCTCGATTTCTAGTTTTTCTTAGTCATAAGACACAATTATATCAATAACAATGAGAAAGTTACATTATTTTTAGATCTTTATATTTAACAGAAACGCTTTCTGATATCTCTAATGTTCTAATTAGTAATTTTTCGGGTGGCAGTGGGAACGCTTTCCACAAAAATTCGATTAATTAAAGTTTTCGCGGTTCTAGGTGCGACGCCTCTATTTGAAGTATGTCCTCAGTATTGAATATAGGATGGGCCGAGTCACTCAATTTGCTATACAAAGGCTGAAAAATTTGAATAAAGAGTTCTACTAGTAAATTCTATGGCTTTAATTTGTCTCTGGTCATCTTGGCAAACTTTGCGAATCTTTCTGCTCTTGCTGGAATGGTTTTGTCCAATTTAGTTTTGTCAAATGTATCAATGAAGCTTCTTAGCTCAACAAACTTTAAATGTTTTAAGTTTTCCCAATTAGCCGCCGATAGTTCTGTTTTCAGCTTCTAAAAACAAAAGGTTAATCATATGAAATGTTTTTACTACAACTTATACTTCTAAGGTTTTGCTTTTTACTTGAAGTAAATGCTTAATTTTTATTTATAACACCCACTGTGTTGTCACATAGTAATCTAGTTCATCCTGCTTACGATGTAAAATGTGTTTAATAATTGTTCCGGTCAGATCGCCTGAGTGTGGCAATTGTCTCAAAAAACGCATGGCTTGGTTAACATTACAAAACCATGACACATGATAGCTGTCAGTGCAATGCGGCCAAAAGCTTTATTAGAAACTCCTAAATGCAAAAATAAGACAATATTTAGACAGTTGACAGTAAACCGTATGAACTTATTGTCTTGTTTAACTTGTGGAGGGGACATCGTGGTCTGATATAGACTACTTTATTCACAGCTGTATACAAGAGTGGGGGTATATCATCACATCTCCCTTCTTTTAAAATAAAAAGTAAATTATAGTACAAAAATTACATAACACAAGAATAGTTAAAGTAGATGCATATAAACTTATTCTAATTTCTAATTCTAACAGGAGTTTTAATTTGTCTCCCAAATCTTGTACATTTACCTTTATCTCTTTTTTTTCATAAACTTTAGGTTGACAATTATTATAATTAAAATTATTGTCTTCTTGACATTTAAAAGTATTACTGTTATTAGAAGGTTTATTCAAAAATTTGAAGTTTTTCTGAATAATTATGTCACGTCTATTACGATTTATGGTTTGGCCTGTGTCATACATTTGTATGTCATATGAGCGAGGTTTGTTGGTTCTAACGGTTCTAACATTGACAATTTTACCAAATTTGTTTTTGTTAGAATCTTTTACATAGACATTTGTACCTTTAGTAACTTCTGGTAATTTTTTTATCTGTTTATTATAGTAAAAAGCTTGTTTATTTTTTTGCGTGTTAAAGAAAGATTTAATTTTATTAAAATTTGATATGTTGGATTTCAATTGTTTGTCAGTAGTTGGTAGAAAGAGAAAACCACCCCAAACCACCACCAGAACAATTATTGAACACATATTATTTATTTATTAATACTAGGAATAAGTCGTTTTGTTCAGACTTGCCAATTTTTTGTTACGCTGCCCCTCATTTTTTTTTTGGGAATTATTACCTAATAATTTAGTCCTCATTCTTTGGTTAATAGGTCTATAGGGGGAATGCCAGATATTACACATAATGCCTCGAAAGAGACTGCTGTCAGCGCTCTGCCCGGTATTGGTTTCCTCACTGCATTTACCTCGATGATATCAATTAGGCGGTTATCATTATAGAGAGGAGTACTGATCGCCATTTGGATTTCATCTTTTTTTTTTGAGACTTCACAGCCGGCCTCTGGGTCCTTGATGTTCTAGCCGACCCAGAGAGTGTGGGCCTCTTTAACCTGACTAAACTCCCTTTCCTCTATTAAAATGATTTAGCCGACCCGGTATCGCTTACGCATTTCATCAGGACGGCCCCAATTTTTATTCTCCTCTTACGTTTCCGCGGTTCCGCACTTCTCTTTCGCGGCGATATTCTTCCGCTTCTTTTTCTTTCATTATCGTTCTTAGTACGCTGCAAGCTGTCTCCCAGTTTTCTTCATCTCTTATCATCCAGTTAACTAGATTTTTTGGTTCTGGTTTCATTCCCATCTTTTCGGTGATAATTTTTCTGTCTATTCTATTTTTTGCAGTAGAAAACAGTATGCTCCGTCGTGTCGGTCTTGTTGCAAAACCAACATTTATCATTTTCTTCTACACCGATTATTTTTAGGTACGTGCCAAAGCACCCGTGCGCAATTAGGCACTGCGTCACGTAATAGTCTAGTTCTCCCTGTTTTCGATTTGTCCACTTGTCGATATCAGGAATGAGTTTTCTTGTCCATGCTCCGCTTCCATCCTGCATATTCCACCTCATCTGCCATTTTTTCATGATAGCCTCTCTTGCCTCAACTTTAGAGCATATTCCTTGATAATTTTGTTTTTTTTCTCTTGCAAGCAGGTCTATCGGGGGGACGCCAGATATTACACATACTGCGTCGAATGAGATCGTGCGGTACGCACAAATCGCTCTTATCAGGAATTTTCTCTGTATTCTCTGTAGCATGTTCTTATATGAGTTTGTTTGCATGGTTTTCTTCCAAATGGGCGCGCCGTACAACATGACCGATTGTACGACATGCCAGAGGATTTTCCGTTTGCTGGTCTTTGGTCCACACTTGTTTTGCATCACCCTCATTAATGCATTTGCTGTCTTCTCCGCTTTGTCACATACATATTTAATTTCTTGTTTAAGGTTCATGTTTTTGGCCATTATTACCCCTAGATACTTTAGGTGGTTCTGCGTTGTTATGTCTATGTTTCCAACCCGAAACACGACTTCTCTTATTTTTCGCCTCACGGCCAATTACACCGCTTTCGTTTTTTGAGGAGCTAATTCGAGCTTTTTTTGCTGCATCCATTCTGAGATATACGTCATTGTTCTATTTGCTTTCTCCTCAATATCTTCACGTGTTTTTTCTATGATGAGTATCGCGTAATCATCTGCATAGCCGATATTTATCACATCATCTGATATTTTCTCCCTAATTATTTTGTCATAATATATGTTCCATAGACTGGGTCCCAAGACCGGGCCCTGTGGTACGCCGCAAGTCATATTTATATTGTATGTGTCGTCGATGTTAATAGTCCTATGTGTAAAATAACTGCAAATTAATTTAATTATATGTGAAGATATTTTTTTCTCTTGTAACTCCTCAACAATGCCATCCCACCGCGCACTATTGAACGCGTTTTTTACATCTAGTGTTACCATTAGACAGCACTCTCTACTCCTATACCCCTTTTTGTTTATGTCTTCTATTATGTCTCGTACTTTATTTATGGCATCGATCGTACTTTTACCCTTCCTGAAACCGAACTGAAAGTCCGTTAAATCGCCTTGTTCTCGTACTTCCGTCATTAATCTTTCGAGTATAATTGATTCATACAGTTTCCCCATGGTATCCAACAGACAAAGTGGTCTTCTGTAGGATACCGGGTCCTGTGCGCGCTTAGGAGGCTTTTCTAAAAGTACAAGCCTAGCGACTTTCCATCTTTTTGGAAAAAATCTCTTTTTAAAGAGGGAGTTAAGAAAGACTACAAAATATTTTAGGCAGGAACTTATCAGGCTCTTGACAATTTCGCCTGTAATACCATCCAGGCCTGGAGCTTTGCCATTTTTTATTTTTAGTGTCGCTCTTTTTATTTCGCTTTTGATGATGTCAGATATGGTTTCATTCTGCGCCTTTTCCATTATGTTGTTTCCCATTATGTTCCAATCGATTTTGGGCGCTTTGATAAATAATTTCTTTGCTTCTTCAGCCACGCGTTTTGAGTTTAGCCGTGCAGAATTTTGCGCTCTTAGTTTCTGGCTGACTATTTTGAAGGCTTTGCCCCAGATGTCATTGTCGAGGTCCATACACAATTTCTTCTATTTTTCTTCTTTGGCCTTCTTAATTTTCCCTCTTAACTCCTTCATTTGGATTTCATCTGGCGTAACGGTATAGTCTAGATCCCTGAGCAGTATTTTGCTCTTGTCTTTTATTATTTTTGCTTGTACCAAGTTATCCATCTTCTTGAGGATTGCTTCCTTAAGTTTATTGGCATCATCATGCTTGGCGGGTGCCAATTTGATGGCTATTCTTCCATATCTGGTCGTCGTCAAGGATCTGATATCTACATCGATTTTTTTGATATCTAATTTCTTTTTCATTTTCCTGATCAGAGCCTCTGGCTGCTTTTTACTGTCCTTCCCTTTGACTATGATCGTATCGTATTCCTTCTTGTTTCTTGGAAATTGCCACTTTCCGCCTGTTACTGGCGTGGCCGTGTTTAGCGTATTATTACAAATGCGCATAGACAGCAAAAAGCTGTCTTGGCCGCATACAGGGTGGGGCTATACCGGGTGTCCCTAGTTTTACCTCTACTCCCATTTTTAGCTTTAATTCTTATTATAATAGAATGCAACTTACAGAGTACATTAAAAGAGGGGATTACTTCAATCGTACCTAATTGCTTTTTTGATATCATTTTATTTATGGCTGTAAAATAAAAAAAAACCGTTTTTGCGAAATTTTCAAACTTCTAATTTTTACACTAATCAATCAGAAATTTATTTTTAAACTGATCCGTATTTTTATTTTTGTAAAAAAATTGCTAAATTTTGAATAAAACCAAATTTTAGATTACGGACTCAGAATTTGGATCGATTTATGACATGTCTTCTTAAATCTGCCATAAATTTTACTCACAAAGCTAAGTAACTAGACCGGATTTATGACCTGATCCGAACTTACCAGGACAGTACTAAGCAAAAGCTAAAAATAATGTTTATTAAAACCAACAGCTATTGTTTTAAAAAAGGATTTTTATTTTTTATAAAATATGCTCAAAATGGTGACATTCTTGATCCCGACAGGCCCAAATTCGTCTTTTGAAATTGTTTTGAATTGTGTCTTCGTAATTTCTATTATTTATTTCGAGAAAGGCATTTTGTATTCGCTGCCTCCTGTCCTCCCTTGTGGTTGTCTCTTCTCGAAACACTATTTCTTTAACTGTGTCCCACAAATAAAAATCTGTAGGCGTAAGAGCAAATGGGGCCCCCACGACCAATTCACCGATCTACAAACTGACGCTGTAGCTCTTGTCTGGCTTCTTGGCTGTAATTAGGAGGAACTCCATTCTATTGGAACCACACGCCTGTAATACAAAATGACAAATTAATTAAATAAAATTCAAAGTGTACTTTTTACGTACCTTCTCTTCTGTCTGCAGGGATATCTTGAAGCAAATTATTTACGGAATTTCGAAGAAAATTGGTGTACATCGCTCCATTCAATTGATCTTCAAAAAAAAAATGGCCCAATGATCTTACTTCCGATCACATCACCCCACACATTTAATGACCAACGATTTTGGGTGGTTCTTTCTCGCATCCAATGCGGATTTTCAATCGCCCAGTAATGCTGTTTATTCACATGTCTGCTATTTTTAAATTGGCATTCGTCGTATGTTAAGAGTTTGACCAACAAAATAGATCCTATTTTTATAACCGAATTTCTAATTTTTCTGAGTCATAAAACACAATTATATCAATAACAATGAGAAAGTTACATTATTTTTAGATCTTTATATTTAACAGAAACGCTTTCTGATATCTCTAATGTTCTAATTAGTAATTTTTCGGGTGGCAGTGGGAACGCTTTCCACAAAAATCCGACTAATTAAAGTTCTCGCGGTTCTAGGTGCCACGCCTCTGTTTTAAGTATGTCTCCAGTATTGAATATAGGATGGGCCGAGTCACTCAATTTGTTATACAAAGGCTGAAAAATTTGAATTAAAAGTTCTACTTGTAAATTCCATGGCTTTAATTCGTTCATGTTTATCTTAGTAAGCTTTGCGAATCTTTCTGTTCTTGCTGGAATGGTTTTACCCAATTTGCTGGCATCGAATTTGTCAATAAAGCTCCTGAGCTCAATTTCGTGGTAATGGTCATTTTTTAGCGATTCCAACTCATAATGATTTTTTTAATTTAATGTGATTTTGATTAATTCCAACTCATACTCATGCGATATTTGAATTATTTGGTGGTCTTTTGCATCTAAAGGCAATTCTTTTAAAATGCCTTTGAAAAGTTATTATTGAATACGCTTACTGAAATTAAGGATTTTCCTATTCAAATTTTCAAAAAAATTGGGCAACTTTAAAGAGACTTTTTAAAGCTGTTGTCAAGATGGATAGGTGTGCTTGATTATCCAAGTTGTCAATACTTGGGTTGGTTTCTGATGAATTTTTATTGCCGAAACGATGATATTAGTCACTTCTGCTACTGGTGAACAATCCCATTCATCCTGACGTTTAAGTTCTTCAATAGTAGCACCAGCATCCATGAAAATTGAAGAAGATGGCCGCCTTATACAGTGTCTTGTATATGATGCAGGTTTTCCAAACCAATATGGGTGGCAATTAATTTTGGGATGCTACCCATCATGTTGATTCCAACGGGTTGTTTGGTGCATTTGGCTTGCTGATAAAAGAAACAACGTTCACTATTTGCTTGTCGGAGAGCAGCGTATTTGCGGTAGATACCATAGAATTCATCAATTATAGTTATTACCAAAAACACGATCCTTCTTGTTTTTGGTCTCGGCCAATTTTACAATTACTGTCGAACCGTCATCATTTATATCGTCAATTTTTAGTTAAATCAATTCGTTTCGTCTCATGGTTCTACAAGTTCCAAACACCAAAATTACCTTAAAATCCCACTTTCATGACAGTAATTTTATTTATAGGTATATACTTACTTTCTACAACAAATATTTGTCATCTGGCGCCTCTTTTATGAATTTATTAATTTCTTCACCTGTTAAAGTTCTTGATTTTTTCGATTTGTATCTTTGTGGCAATCTCTTCAGAAAAGCTTTTAGTTTGGCATATGCATATGAATATTACCATTCTAGTAAATAATAAGCGTGCTCCCTTATCATTGAAAACTGTGTCCACAATGAGTTTAGGGCTATTTTAGATTCTTTTTAAAGTTGTTGGTAGAACTGGTGCTATGTGAAATTTTGGAAGATTTAGGTGGTGATGTTTGATGTCATTTAGCTCAACTGCCCAAAATAAACATTCAGCCGTAGCTAACTGTGAACGCTGACGAACAGCTAAATTGTCCATATTTGACAAAGCTTCTTTTACTTCTGTTACAGTAACACAATGACTACTCTTTATAAAATCTTTGCCCGAAAAGATGTTAAGCTGAATTGGAAAAATTCCGGTTTTTCTATAACCAGACACTGTCTTTTCTAAAGATACTATTCTGCTGTATGTCTTATTGAACAGACTTGCCACCTCAAACATCGTTATGTGGCTTAAAGTATGAGATTTTACATAAATTTCAGATTCGGTATTAAATGCCTTTTTAAGGTGCCCAAAAAAGGTTACATCTAAAACGATAAAAGCGTAATAATTCGTTTCTCTGCAGAAAGTGTAAGTGTAGCATGACTTCAATGATTCTTGTGTACAACTAAAATTAGCTCGTCTAAGGATGACGTTGTAAATTTCACAAAATATTTTAACCACATAAGGAACATTTCCTCATTAGTTCAACCGCTGTAAGTAACGTGATAACAAACATCAATTGTTAAGGAAAACGACGAAAAAGTGAAGACAAATTGACCCACAGAAGTTTTTATTGAAAGGAGCAAACTAGTTTCGGACACCGTCCATCTTCAGTGCTCAATGCTCTACAAGGAGTTTTTTGCAACAATGTAACGTCAATTATAAAATTTAAAAAAACTTACCAAAAAAGTTTTTAACATAAAGGACTGCACAGAAAATAGAATAACATTATTGTCTGTGCGTCATGAAAGAAATGAACATTGTAAAATTGTGTATAAACGTTGTAAACAATAAGTAAAAATATGTATAAATAAAATCACAGAAAATAGACACGTTAAAATCGTAAAATGGCCGAGTGAAGCTCAAAGCCAATGATAAATGGAAAAATTAATTAACAATGTCAAGACGGCGCCATCTAACAGAATGGATTGAAATTACAATTAGGAAACTGTAAATCGATAAAGGACAATATTTAAGTAAATTTAAATTTAGAAAAGAATAGTAAATGAAATTAAACTAAAAATTAAAAATTATAAGGGGTAAATTGCAGAGAAATTTTAACTAATGTTGATATTGTTATGAAAAATAAAATTAAGGATAGGGGTATTGAAAAAGGTTATATCGTTTAAACAAGTGAAATTGGGATTTTTGACATGTTTGTAAATTTCAATAATTTCTAGTAGATTGAGAAATGAACCTTTTTGTTGTTTATGTAAAACTTTAATGGAATTTGTAGAATTGGAATCAAAAGAATGGCCTTCATTTAAAATATGTATTGCGAAATGTGAATTTGAATCTAAATGTCTTTTATTAATATCACGGAGATGTTCTTTAACTCTGGTCTCAATCTTTCTGCCAGTTTGTCCAATGTAAATGCCATTGCAACTATTACAATAAAGGGCATACACACCTGAACAGCTAAGTTGGGAAAGGGAGTCTTTTGTATGGACAAGGACAGTGGAAAGGTTGGGACCAGATCTAAAAACGACATTTATATTAAAGTTATTAAAGATTTTTTGTAGTTGAAATGAAATTTTGCCAAAAAAGGAAATTGAGAAAATTTTTTTGGAAGTGTCAGGAGGTGAATGAATTAAATGGAAAGTAAATCTGTGTTTAATTAAAAAATTTTCAAAAAGTTTATTAACTAGCAAATGTGGAAAACCGTTATTATGAGCTATATGTTTGATGGTGTTAAGTTCATTATCGAAGGCAATGGAACTGAGAGGGACAGAAAAAAGCCGATGGAAAAGGCAGTTCAAAGACGCTAATTTATATTTTAAAGGATGAAAAGAATCAAAGGGAATAACTGTATCAGTAGTGGTGGGTTTTCTATAAATGTCAAATTCAAAATGATTATTATTTTTGTTTATTAAAATGTCTAGAAAGGGGATTTTATTATCTGATTCTAATTCAAAGGTAAATTTAATATTGGGATTAATAGAATTTATGAAGTTGAGAAAAGATTCTAAATCAGTTCTATCGCCCAATTAAACATCAATTGGTCCATCTTTTTTCAAAAGCGGTTTGTGACATTTTCGCGGGAAAATGAGGAAGAGGAAAATTGCATATGGATAAATCTGGGGACCGAGGAGGCCAATGAACATCGCCAAACCTGGTAATAAGGCGACCAGGGAAGAGAGGGCGAATGACGTCCATTGATGCTCTGGCTGATTTTTTCTTATGGGGACACCTCAAGGCTAGAGTGTACGAGAACAAGCTCCGAACTCTGCACGAATTGAAGGAGGCAATTTGCGTGGAAGTCGCCCAAGTTGAGAAAGCGATGTTGGAGAGAGTCTACGCGAACTTTCAAGAACGCCTCTAGCACTGCATCACCGATTTCGGCCACCACATGACTGACGTGATTTTCCGCACTTGACTGTCTCAAATGCTATTTCTTTGCGAACCTTATTCCATCAATAAATTTGTTTTTGAGTAAAAATGAACATTTTTATAATTTTTTTAAAACCGTCCGTCCTCTCTGCCGCACGCTGTATAATTATTTGATTTATTACGAAGAACTCATTTTCGTGATCTGATAAGATTACTATAGCTGATTAGATAATTCAACAAATCTTCTCTTCCCATTTTGCTATTATATCCTTTAATTTCGATATACTGCGACTGTTACTTGTCCCATTTTCTAACCGTGTCTTGTTCACATTTTTTAAAGTAATTAGAGGCAAGACAAACGTCCTGTTTAAGCATTTTACAACAACTATACCATACATTTTACTTATGATATTTATACCAAGCGATTGTTTATTTGTGATACCACTACAAGGTTATTTGACATAACTTTCACTACTTGTGGTATCACAACTGAATAAATGACGATCAACATTGCTTATCTTGTAAATTGCAATCATCCAAAAATGCGTTTACGATGAAAAATATACTTCCAGCTGATTTCGTCCTCGTTTTTGGATTTTGTTTGGGTGAACTTATTTAAATAAAGCAGTTCACCAAGCTTAAGAAACGACAAATGTTCTATCTTTCAAGTCCTCATACATTTTTTTTTAAAGATGTTATGGCCATTAGTATTCTCTTTTGAAAAACTTGCAGTGATTTTTTGCCGCAACTTCTTATATTTAAAATTTGTCCATAAATTTCATCAAGTTTATCAACTTGCGCTGGATGCCCCTTGTATGGTTGTTTAAAAAAAACCGCTTCGTTTAAGTTTCTCGAATTGAAAATGTCAAACCACACTTTTTTTTTTCAATAAATTCGCCCAACTTATAGGCTTCGTCATTTTTTACATATCGTTGTAATGCAACAGATGTTGTATGTGATAACAACTGAGCTGCTAGTTTAACATTTTGACGCTAACTGTCACTGCACGTTAAGTGTTTCTCTTTCATTTTAAAGATTGAAAAAAATTCTGCATTTTTGGACAGTTTCACTAACTCTTCCAGAGGTTTTTTAGATATTACACTTCCATCTTCTAATATAAAACCTACATAAAATATGCATAACACTAAGTAGTGGCTATATTTATTTTACCTTTATCCAAAAGCCAGTTACGAATTAATTTCAAAAGATGTGGAACATCTGGGAAGATGTAAATATTAGATTTGAGCACAGAGTGCTCAAAGTAGGGGAGTTCAAATGTCACTCCTAAATCCCTCCACACTGCTTGGTTACTCGAACCACAATCCGAAACACATGCCACTACAGTGTATTCAATGTTGTGCAGAGCTTGAATGATGCTGTGCAAAATATCTACATTCATGTTTTGGTCAAAACCCATAAAAACAGGTTGCTTCCAGGAGCCACACAAACCACGAGCCAACACCACTTGAAGATATTTGTGAGGACCAACTATTTCATCTTCTTTGTTGTTGTATTCATACAAACTTCTCACTCGCATCTCATCAAACATAAGAACAACCAGACTTTCTTTATTCATAAGAGAGTGGCGTTTGATTTTCACAAAATTCAATGAGCTTGTTAGAATCCCATTTTGTAAGGTAATTTTTCCAGCATACTTCTGGAACTATTTATTTCTCCGAAATCCGTAATTTCTCGATATCTATATTTCTCAAAAATGCTTTCAGTAGTTTCAAAGTTCCTGATAAGTAGTTTTTCGAGGGGAAGAGGAAAACTTTCCTACAAAAAGCCAATTATTCTGAGCTCCCTAGGCTCCAAATAGCCTATTTTTATACCCTATTTCTAAGATTTCGTGTGCATTAAAAAAAGGATGTGCACACTCGCACAACTTAGTGTACAATTGTTGAAATATTTTAATAAAATTTGTAGTTTTCAATTTCCATAATTTTAATATCTGTGTGTTTTCTTTAGCAAATTTTTTAAATCTTTCACCTCTTACGGGTATACTTTTATCTAGTTTGGTGTCATCGAAATGATCTATGAAACTTCGAAGTTCCATTAATTTAATATTTTTAACATTTTGACAGTTCGTGTTAGAATCCCATTTTGTAAGGTAATTTTTCCAGCATACTTCCGGAGTGTGCTTAGATTGGGCAGAGGAAATTTATTATTTCGCAAAAATATATAAGCCCTGCTACTGAAATACCTACAAGAGAACAATTATTTGAACACACGAGATGGTATAAAAGTGAGTTGTTGAAACAAAAATTACCTCAGTGTAAACGCTTGAGCCAATTCTTGGTTTGTCCAAACAACTCGTTTTTTTGTTTTTCTTATCAGATCAATTTGATTTGGAGAAAATGTATCAGACAACGCTTTTTTATAGCAGCGTCCAATTGTACTTCTTTTTTGGTTGATGCTTCTTTTAGATCAGCAAGCTCTCCTTCCAAGTCATTTATTTTTAACTTCAGTTGGTCGATTAATTTGATGGCCTCATCATATTTTTTTTTTAGTTCTTTATAAGGTGGAGAAATTTCCATATCCATCGGAAACGTTTTTAAAACACTTTCAATATAGTGTTGGTCACGATTCCTTGCAAAAATGTTGATATTTTTTTATCTTCGTTAGTAGAAATTGTTGGGACAACTATAAAAGAATTGAACAGTGATGTTAACTTGAAACTTTCGATAATACTTTATTACATACCATCAGGCTTTAACTTTCGTTTGTTAGAGCAATTCAACAATTCTTTCTTAAAATTTAGTCCAAAATCATCTGCTCTGAAATGTTCAGAGCAAATAGTGTTGTGCTTTTTTGGTTCCCAATTTTCGCCTCGCTGACAAAAAGTGATCCATAACTTTCTGATAGTAGCGGTTTTGGGAAAAAGATGGAACGAGTATGCACTTTCCACACTTGATTTGTTTTTACAAAGTGAAACTGCACACGTGTGACCAACCATTTTCACAAAATTGCCCACTGGTTTTGATAAAATTTCGACGCGGAAGTCTGATGGGTCAAAATAAAACAAATAACAGAAATAACAATAATAAACTCCCAAACTTAACCTAACTATATTGAAAAAAGAATTAATGTAAATAAATCAAAACTAGCTAACCGCTAAACTTTTTATTAAAAATCTACTAAATTAAAAAACTTTAATTCAAAATTAACAGCAAAACTAGATAACACAAAATGAATTAAATGCAAAAACGAACCGTATACGAAACCAGCAGACAAAGCAGTGACTTATGGCAATGACTTCTTTATCTATGGCAATGACAATGGCGCGATCAGTTGATGTAGTTGCCATGCTATCATGTCAGCCAACCGGTTTTAGTTCGAAATCTGTGATGCACGTTGACTAACACCTGATATTATAATTCTCCAGAGAATTGAGAACTTTATGACGTCACATCCGGAACAACAGCAAACCTTACTATTAAGTAACCTTGATTGTACATAACATATTAAAAAATCAATTTTTTTGTTTAGGTTTTAATTACAGAAAAACGAAAAAAATGAATAAAAATAAATTTTTCTTTAATATAAACAATTTTTTAAAAAAACTAACAACGCACCTGCCTAGAAAATTAAAAAAACTTTCATTTGATGTGTAATTATAGGTAAAACAATTAACTATAAGAGAATTATGCAAAAAAAAAGAAAATGCTCCCCTTTAGAGGACCCTTAACAAAAGCAAGGTTTGACACTGGGCACTTTTAAAATTATGTGTTGTTGGATAACAGTGGATATCCATTACGGTCCTATTTTTAAACTCCGTTGCTTAACCCTCAAACAATACCTGAACAATTGTACAATGAAGCACACACACGTACTAGAAACTCAATCGAAAGATTATTTGGGGTGTGGAAAAGAAGATTTCCTGTATTAGCTTATGGATTACGTTTAAAGATGGACACTGTTTTGATTATTATTATTATTGCAACAGCAGTTATTTATAATTTTGCAAAAATAAACAATGAAGGAGAAGCACCCCCTGCAGAAGGAATTGATCAGGATGTTTTAGAAGAATTAATTCAAATGAGGCAAATACTTAGAGGCCCCAATGCAGCAGATCATGTGAATGGAAGTAGGAATAGAAATGTTAGAGATAGGTTTATTAATAACTATTTCACAAACTTAATTTAACTTTCTTTAACATTATATAAAATAACAAAAAACAGTTCAATAAATAAAATACAAATTATTCAAAGTTATTCTTTTTTTTTCTATTTTTTTCTGCTTTTTTTTCTTCAAACTCTTTATTTTTTTTAAGTTGACTTTCTGTCAAGTCAGCAATAGAGATCCTTTTGTCTAAAAGTTTATTATACTTTTCTGTCACATTAGAAGACGTCAACGCTGTTACTATTTTAGTTGGGCTTCAACGATTTGACTTTAAAATTTATAGGTATTATTGATAATAAAGAACTGTTATTAAATTTAACTAAATCTGAAAATATTTACTCAAATTCTTACCATTAGTGCTTCGCTTGAAGGCATTTTAAGTTGCCTTGCCCTATATTTTTTCCATTGCGGACTATTTGTTTGCTCATTTGTAAACAAAGTTAATGGTTCATTGTCATTATTTTTCTGTAAAAAATGTTTAATATTATACCTAATATATATTTTAAAAACGTTTATCGCAAATTTTTAATCCCCGGTGTTGTTAAAAGTGCTATATTTTCCCCGGTCTGAAATTATTAAATTTATTTATTATTATTATTATTGGATTAGAATAATTGCGGAGGCATAGCCTAGTTGAGCAATAAGTCTTAAAACAAAAACTTACAACTAAATTTTTTTCAATATAATCTCCATCAAATTCATTTACCATTCCATCTATTGTTTTTTCATTCAATAACGAGTCTTCCTGTTTTTGAATTTTACAAGTATCTCCTCCTAAGATACGTTCAAACAAAATAAATAAAATTGGTTAATTAATAGTTAAACTGTAAACTTTTGTTACTAATTAGCAGAATTTCCGTCTTTTCGTTTGCGGCATTTTTTTTAAGTTCTTTTTTTTTTGGTTATTATACAATTTTTTTTCATTGGTCTACTGTTCTAGTAACATTATTACCCCACGCATTAAACTCAACTGTTATTTCGTTCCATGTTTTGCTCTTTAGTTCATTATGTACTGCATCTGTTTTCTTGTTTTCTATTACGTCCTTATATTTGTAAATTATATTTAGAAGCCGCTCTTTATTGTTTAAGTTAAAATTTGCTGCTCTTTTTCTGAGATTCTCAGACTAAAATTTTAGATTATATTTAAAATTATTGTTTTCTTTTATTACAAAAATATCTTATCTCGCCACTCATTGTAATAAACAAATTTGTTGTTTTAAATTTTTCTTTGATTATTAACACAAATTACACGAACAAGGATTTGCACAAGCTGACAGATTATGACAGATCAACAGATCGTCTAATAATACGGAATTAAATTATTTATTTACCCGTTGTCATAGTGACTGACAAAATTGTATCTTGTTGCCAAATTGATAATTACATAAGTAATGCTTACATTACGAAAACAAAAAATTAACGGTGCAAGAGAAGTAAATCTTAAGTTAGACTTAAAGTTAAGAAAAACTTATAATAAGAAATGCTTAGCTTGAATCGGTGCAAACGGCCATAAATAACATTTCAGTTTAGGGAAAAGAATTCGGCCCAATGTCTTTATTTTAGAAAATCAAATCGACTAATGATAGGGTCTCTTTCAAGACTTTCATCCGCTCCTCGTCCCACCGTTCGCAATAGAAGAGCATGTGGTTTGGGATGTCCTGTTCATCCCAAGACCAGCCGTCATTGTTATCAATCCGCCCTATCCTCTGCAGATAGAATACGCAACACCCATGCCCCGTTAACATCTAGGTGATGTGAAAATTTACCTTCCCATTCTTTCGGTTCGTCTATTTGTTGTGTTGATTGCATACGCACGGATCAACTGACATCGTGACAACCAAGTACGACAAGTACGGGACACTCGCGGGTGTGGTACAGAAAGCATAGACGTTACGTTATTCCAAAGAACCGTTCAGTTACCTTAATATGTTATACTTGTCATTTTATTATTTGTACTAAAGTAAAGCGTTCGGTAACAGTTTACTTTAGCTGACCACACTGAAAATGCATGAAAAAAATCGGGGTTTTCACTAAACTTACGTAGAATAATCCCTAGAACACGAATCCGGTGGCGGAGGTTTAGTTTTTATAATATTTTTTAAAAAAATCCATTTTTTAGTGAAAAACTTTTGACAGTTCCTGTAAACTTCAATACTACAGCCGCCCAGCTAGATGGGTCGGAATGCAATAACGTTGATAAAAATACCGGGTAATGAACAACCTTCGCTCTCTATACCTGCCAAAATCATCGCCGATTTTAAGTAAATCCTCGTGCTAACGCTGCTGACCGCTCTTTTTATAAGTATCTTTTTCGCGTGGTAGCTTCTAGACCTATTATAAACATCCTCTAAAAAAGCCAATCCTTGGGGTGACGCTATTGACCACTTTTTTTACATGTACCTTTTTCGCGTGGTAGAGAGCTTCGTCCTCTAAACCTATCAAAAACATCCTCGAAGTGTTATATCTTTGGGCTGACGCTATTGACCGCCTTTTTATAAGTTTCTTTTTTTGGTAGTAGAGGGCTTCGCCCTCTAAACCTATCAAAAACTTCTTTAAAGTAAGCCAATCCTCAGACTGACGCTATTGACCGCCTTATTTATAAGTTCTTTTTTTCGGTAGTAGAGGGCTTCGCCCTCTAAACCTATCAAAAACATCCTCAAAGTAAGCCAATCCTCGGGCTGACGCTATTGACTGCCTCTTTTATAAGTTCCATTTTTCGGTAGTAGAGGGTTTCGCCCTCTAAACCTATCAAAAACATCCTCAAAGTAAGCCAATCCTCGGGCTGACGCTATTGACTGCCTCTTTTATAAGTTCCATTTTTCGGTAGTAGAGGGCTTCGCCCTCTATACCTGCCAGTCAATCCTCGAGCTATTACTGCTGACCGCCTTTTTATTAAATTTTATTTTATTCAGTTTATATTCAGGTTTAGACATAACATTCGCTTTTATTTATTTATAAGGTCAATTTATTTTGTCAAATAAAAGTTGTGCGTAACGGTGTTTCTAAAGCATCTATGGTAGCTGGGCCGCTGTAGTTTTGAAGTTTACAGGAACTGTCAAAATATATTTGTTTTGAATATTTTGTCGATTGTGTGTTTGTAAATTATAATTGACAGTTGACATTTACTATTGTTTTAAAATAAATGCAAAAAAAGTAATTAAGATTGATTTAGTTATTTGAAAAATTGTGAAAGAGGATGAAAACGTAAAAAAATAACGAGATATGTACATCACTTTCAATTTGCTATTTTTTTTCGTTGTAAAATCCGAACAATTTTTTCACCAAAAAAAGGACTTTTTGTAAAAAATATTTAAAAAATCACACCTCCGCCACCGGATTCGTGTTCTAGAGATCAATTTACGTAAGTTTAGCGAAAACCCCGATTTTTTTCATGCATTTTTAGTGTGGTCAGCTAAAGTAAACTATAACCAAGCGTTCTTTCCATTTTACCCCTAATCTGCAGATCAATCGGTAGCACACCCGTGATAACCTGTAGGGCCTCCAGCAAAGCCGTTCGGTACGCGCTGGCGACCCTCAGTACTATGCCTCTCTGGACTCTCATAAACATGTCCTAAACTTCGCTTTTTCCAAAGCCGGCCTCCAAATCTCACAACCAGAACGCAAATTACTGTGCACTACCGACGTCGACAGCTTCCTTTCCGAGCACCCCACTCTTCTTGTGTTTGGCATCAGTCGAGACAAAAGTGTTCTTGCCTTCATCATACTAATGCCACTATTGCCCATATGAAAAAACACAACTTTGTGAAATAAAAAATCATTTATTAAGATCCCATTATAAATATCAAGAACAATCCTTTTGTGTTTGTGGGTAACACCGGGAATAATAGGAAGTTCAGTTAAACGATAACTAACTGTTTATTTATTATTAAACAAGATACAATGTTCTCTTGAATCGGATGAATCGGATCGAACACGATTGACTGTGTTCACGAAAAAAACTAAAAAAACTAATGTCAAAATCGTCACAGCCAACTCGTGACTCTAGCCTAATACACAACAAATCCGAAGAAACTAAATGGTCCAAAGGTTCTCAGTGTAATTACAAATCAAAAGTAAAAAAAATAAATAAGAAGACATACATATGTCAGAATCCACGAACTGGCCCGACCAAGGCCGAGTGGTGGGACGGCAGTCGTGATGCTCTCGACGAAAGGGAATGACGCACGGCCAATTTTATAATTAAGACTGGGCAACCAATGTGGTGCCACCACGAATCTTCGGCGAATCGCTGAAGTCTAGTTTTTAAATTGCTGAAGAGGTGCTCGAGTAATTGCGCTATCGACCAAGAGATGTCGGACAGAAATATTTTCGTTGAGACTGAGCAGATCGGCATTCGTCAGACCAATTAAGAGATAAGATAAGAGATAATTAACAGATAAGTTATTGTGGTAGTAGTGAGGTAAAGTCGAGCAAAAATAACGACTATTTTTGAAATGAAGGTATAACCAGATGAGACTTTTACAGTTCTGTAAAGTATCATTTTGGTCATCTGAAATCGTTATCTACAACTTTTTTTAGTAGAACCGAACTTGGTAAAATTAATTTTTTTATGTGGGAGCAACAATTTCTAAAACCGTGTTTTTTAAAACATACATCGCACTTATAAAGTGTCTATTTAAGCTAAAAATTTAAAATTTTGACCACTTATAGAGCAAACCAGAGCGCATCTAACAGTAATCACAGATTTTAGAAAAAAAATTTTGCTGTTGAGAAAGGGGCCTCCAAAGTGACTAGTTGCGAAATTGTACATTGACAATTTCACACAGCAGAAAGCTTAGTGAATTATTAACAATTTAAGCATAAAATATACATTTTTGTGATCACTAAACTCTAAATAGGTTTTCTAAAAAAAAATCATGTTATTAAACCGAATACTTTCCTAAATATTAATTTTTTAAAACAAGGCTTTGTCGCGCATAGCTCCGACGCGCTAAATCTCCGTATTTATTATATTCCCATCATCCAACACAGTAATTCAGAACTATTCAAAGGTTAATAATAACAATTGATAAATACTTCTGAACCATTATTTTATTACGACTGGCAATGTTTTGAAATCTAAGATACTTATTTTTTATTCAAAACTGCGAAATGTCATTTATTTATAAGAGAATAAAAGTTTTTTGCAAACGAATCTAGATTATATTTGTTAACAAATTCGGTCTTTTCATGTCTGATTTCATTCCGAATAGTACATTGTGTATCAAAAACGGTAAGAACATTTGACTGTTGAAAGACATTTATTTGGAAGAAGAGCAAAGCAACAACTTTGCTTATTGTATGAGATCGATAAATCTAAATTTTTGATAACATTTATGATTAACACAATGTAATTTAATAAATAAGTAATATAGGTACTTTAAAAAATATTTTAGTATTACTGTAGAAAAAAATTAACATAATTATAATAATTATATTAATTTACCGTTCCTTTAAAAAAAATGTCGCAGCTAGCTATGACAAGGAGAAGTATCAAACCTTTATTGTTTTTTGCCTAGTACTTAACTTTATAAATAGTATGTATAATATTAAAAACATATACAAAAAATTGTAAGAGAAGACGTCTGAAAAACCTAAAAAACATCAAATTTGATTCTGGCAAGTTGCTGGATATTCTAACACTTGCCTCTTTATATTATGGTAGTTAAATAAATTTGTTACAAATAATTTGTCGTTTGTTTTAAATTAATTCAAATTAAACAGCTAGATGTTAAAAAAAGGTTTTTAAAAAATTTTTTATCTTCAGAAAAATATGCCATTAATTTAAAAAAATATATATTTATTTTGCAAAAAATTAAATCGGTTGTTAGATTTAACAGGTGTCTTCACATCAAGTGTTATAATATGCGGACTGTTCGGCATGTAACGCCTACGTCCTACGTTGCAGTAGAAGAATGTAAGATAAGATAAGCCCTCGAAATAATTTTATTTTATTTAATTTTATTCTCTTTTTTAAACTTTTAATGTTGGGTTTTAGATGGCATAATCATTGTTTGAAACCACAAATATATAGCACGATACAAATTAACCTACTTTTACAAAATAAAAAATTAATTGATTTTGTTAATTGATTGTTAAATCACCTTTTTTTATAAGTACAAGCCGCACGGTCACCAAGAAAAAAAATGTTTAGCAATAAAAATTGTTTTTTGCAAGACAAAATAAACAGTTCAGATTAACAGGCACAGTAAATGACTGGTCAGAACTAAGAAGCAATTTTTTTTATTTCAACCCTACCGTTTGCAATTTTTTATGAAAATCTGGGGCGACCTCTATTACATAGGTGCCAAACTCGCAGTTGCACTTAATTTGTTCCTCTTTAAGAACCCCGTTTTTATTTGATGTAGGCAACCACACAATCTTTGTGTCAGAGTTTTTTTTCTTGTGTATATAAAAGTAATGTAAAATAATAAGTGCTTAAAAACTATATATATTGAAAGACAAAGGCATAATTTACTATGGGATTGTAATTTTTTTCTATACAAATCAAATAATACCATGTAAAACCATGTTTAAAAGTAGTTGAATTTCCGCCTGAAAACGTGGTGATTGTCAAATTTTTTTCTGATGCACAGCGCTCTAATTTTAAGAATTGTGTTAATTGTATTACTGTTTGAACCTTGTTTTAAGTTGTATAAAAATTTCAACTTGATTACTTGCTTGTTAAAGCTGCTTTTCACTAGCAAAATCGGCATAGTTTTCTGAGATTTTGTTGTAAGACTGGTTGTCTGATTCTATTAAATTCCCATTCTTAAACCAACGTTTTATTTACTCGATAATTGTTATTAATTTTGTTTTAAATAAACTTTCAAATTTATCTAACACATATAAACGCTTATCATAAATCTATAGAGCAAGTTTTTTATATTATTGCGAGCAATGAATTTAAAACAAAAAAAAACATATTATAAATATGCATAATCATGTGAAACACACCGAAAAAGAAAATTTACAAAATATGAATGCAACTTTAAAATTGTATATAAAAAAAATTAAAACGCCATAATATTGCATTGCATACAGTGCCGAAGGAGCAGTGGCATCAATGTAAGCACTGCCCCTACAAAGACAATTCAAAAAGAAAATTAAAATACTATCTAAAAACAAAACACTTACTCGAAGAAAATGTTTCGTTTTTTTTACCTTAATCACTATGTGAACAAATCAGTCTTAAAATGTTCTCTCGCCAAACACTTTCTTGGAAGACACATAGCATCAAAAAATGTATTAAGACATGAACTGCAGTTATAAAACTATACATAAACACAATTTAAACCATTTTTTTTTCTCTTTCTTATTTTACAAAATATTACATTTCTTATTAGTGTAGACTGATGATAAACAGAAAATAAATAAATATTCAGAATTTGACGTTTGTTGTCAGGACACAAGTTTTTATTTGCCACGGCTGATATTTACTCTAAAGCAGAATCAGCTGACATATATTTTATAGATGGTAGTGCTAATAGGACGGCCACTGAAGCGCGACGTTTTTACATCGGAAAACAAGAAATGTAAATTGTTTGTTTATAGATGATTGCTACGCCATGTTTGAACCATAATGAGTTAAAAACGTAATTTGTTTATTTTGATCGTCAATACTTTATTCATAATAAAGCATTGGTAATATTTTTAGCGGTGAGATCGTCAGCAAACGATGTCCAACAGTCAGTTCAAGTCTACTAAACTTGAAGCGTCTAATGAGATCTTTGACTTCTGGGGCATTAGTGAAGTCGATCGGTGAGTCTCTTATTTAAAAAATAAGACGAAAATAAAATATTGAGGTAGAAAAATATGGGACCTACACCATATTTGAGAGAAATGTTCATGTTAACATATTCTCGCTTTACGGGTTTAAAGTCAGAAATTTGTAATTTTTTTTCTGGTGCGCTACTAATAAAAAGCAATAATGTTTTAATACTACTGATTTAAGCTAGCCTAAATGGTTGGAAATCCTACCCACATCAACTGATTTAAGAAAAAACCTTATTTATAAGTGCTTTAGAAGCACGAAGGGAGGAATATTAGGAGTGGGCATAAGCATTGAAATCGTAGTCGTTGCACAAACACCTTTTATGACAGATTTACGGAATAGCTTTTTCCCCCACTATAAATTTGCGAACGGTAGTCTTAACAATAGAATAAAAGCATAAAAGGTGTTTGCACCTCGATAACGAACCTAACATTGTCAGTATAGGGCATGCCTCCTTCCTCCACGTTTAGAAGTAATGAAACAACACAATCAACAGACGACCATACCTATGCCTAAACGGCACTACCTTTTTTATAATCCTACCGGTCAAAGTCAACTAAATAAAGTTTATAGTAAATTTTACAAACTAATCCTTAAATATATAAAAACGCAGTGGAAATAAACTAAGGTTATTTTAACCAAATCTACATAAGAACTAAATAGAAAGGTATTAAAAATCTTAAGATGATCTACCTTATCAAAGTTTCCGAAAATTGACAAGACATACTGTTTGTCGTAATATTCACAACGTATTAGTATTCCATCTACTTGTTATTTATTACAATATCTAGATAATTGAAAGTTTCTACTAATTGAAAATTGTAAGTACTTTTTTTGTCTAACTGTAAGCCTTTTTTAATCTTTTAGATCTTTTTTTGGTTTATTCTTTTAAATCTTTGTTCTTTACTGTTTTTTCAAGTGTTCTAAGCGCTTCTATCAGTCTGTTTTACTTTTTTAGGGTGACTAAATACACGGGTAGCGTCAATGCAGTTTACTAAGCGTCCTATTGCGTGGTTTCAAATAAAGAGAAAAAAAAGAGATAGCTATATACACGCATGAGTAAAACAAGGATAGAAATAGAAATTTGGGTTCAAATTAAAAGAGAGGTCTAAGAGAGAGGTTGAGAGTTGGCGCTACCCGTATACTAAGTCGTGTTCAGCATTCTTCCCGAACAAGACTGTCTTCGAGACTCCGCTCCCAAGGTGCTTGGCGCAATTTCCCGAACACTAAAACGCTCACCAAAAACTGTTACCGGAAGCCCGTAGTTATTAATATGTTTTGTTCTTGTTAATTTGTTTTGTGTAGGATTGTTAATTATTTTACCTTAAATAAACATTTAAAGAAATTGAAGTTTAATTTCAACGAACCCAAGCCCCAAAAGCTGATCCGGACAATAAGGGAAATAACTCATTACAATATGTACATTTTTGTTAATAAAACTCTGTAGTTTTTGTACTTAATCAAAAAACGCTTGCTTTTATTTTAATTTAATTTTTTTTTTATTTTCCTCAATCTAGAGCACTGCACCCCTACTCGAGGAGCATCTGGAGGAGTGAATTCCTACTCGAGGACCATATGGGGGAGTTAACCCCTTACTCAAGGAGCATCTGGGGGAGTTAATCATCCCTTCTAATGTTTTTATGTTTTCATTCTACTAATCTTTAATAATGAAATGCGGCTGAAGCCTTAGTCTTGCCACAATGGTGCAATGACAACTATTTTTTTTTCCATGGAAAATACGATGATTATAATTTTGCTTTGATAACAGCGTCTTCACAAACCCATAAGAAGCGTGTTATCGTCTTTACACAAATAGAAAATTATATTTTTCCATAAATGTAGTGTTGCAAGAGTAGTTTTATATAATACTGCAAAGGAAATACATGAAGTTGATCCTCCGTTCACTGAAGGCACGGATCCCCATGAGCTTGAAGTTTTAATAACAGAGGAACAAATTTCTTGGGTTCCAGACGATGCAAATAACGATCCATATTTTTAGAACGTTTAAATAAATTTTTCTATTTTAATATGATTAATTGATTATTATTAGTTCGGTTAAATAAAAATTGTGTTAATTTACTTATAAGGTTTATTATTAAAATAACCATCAATTATTAGGGAATCATTTCATTAGGTGTAAAATTTGAACAATTCTTTCCTGATTTAATGCTTTCTATTATGTTCTTAAACCAATCCCTTTAATTTGTTTAAATTCTTTATATTATTATTGCTTTACTTTCCATTTTCCTTAACAATAAAAATTTATGTTAATATAGGTCATAAACTGGACTTATTGCTCAAATAAATTGCAATGATTTATTCATCATTTTGAAATAATTAAAACTGGGTTTTTTAAGGACATTTTACTTACCTCAGCGGGGGCAAAGAACTAGAACACTTGCACGGTTTTCCAAGGAATGTACAAAATGTAATGAATTATGTCATTTAATTTACATAAAATTAATGTAGTGCAATTGTTAGTTTTTGTTCTGTATTTACTGTATTGGGTTTTTTATAGTTAGTTTTTGTTTTAATAAATCACTATTGACCGAAGATTTGTCTTGTTCTTCGCTCACCCTTTATTACGCACTCTTTTAAATAACTATTCCTTTTAGTTTTCCTACAATTTTACTGCCCCAACTGACGTTTGAAGCGACATTAAGGTTTCTATTGATAGACAGTGTTAGGCCGCATTGTGGAAGAAAAAAGCTAATGAAAAAAATCTCCCTCAAACACAACTTCGTTTAGCTAATGATTCTAAAAACAGGCCAAGACGTTGGACTCCAAATCAATGCAGGGACGATTTACATAAGCCGTATGAGCACCCAGAGTGAGTTGTTTTACTTCTACTGTAGTGGTTAAACATATTCATGGCAAGTATATTAACAATTATATAAAAAAATACTTTGTAATTGTATTGTAGTAAGTTTGTAGGAATTGGTGCTAATTTAACTACGACACTATTATCAAGATAAATTAAAGACAAAGAATTCATCTGTTATTTGTAAAGTTATATGTTAAGTTATATAGATGAAAACGTGTTTCATGTCATTTATCAAAAATTTGGCTAATATGGATTATTCAAAATTCATTTATATATGGATATTAAAAAAATCTCTGGCTTCATAGTCTTGATCTTTTTCAATTAGTTAGTGTCAAATTTATTAATTAATATCACTCAAAGTTTGGAGGACTTTCTTAATAATTTGATTAAAATAAGGTTCTTTTAAGTTAAAGTACATTCTACGTATAGGATGGCAGTTTTAGAACAAAATAACACTAATAATGCATCAATGTTCCTTAGGTTCTGCTTCTTGTTAAACTCTCATGATCTTTTTTAATTAGTTCGTACCAAAATTATTAATGAATGTCACACAAAGTTTGGGGGACTTTATAATAATGTAATTAATATAAGGTCCTTTTAACTTAAAATACTTTCTAAGTATAGTGTCACGAAGCGGAAGTTCGTTAGCCTGCTAGTTCGAAAACCTGCGGATGTGGATGAGCTATTGCTGATATCGACAAAATCTCCGTCGGTTGAGGCAATAGCTGGCTTAATAGTTAGCCTCAACCGACGGAGATTTTGTCGATATCAGCAATAGCTCATCCACATCCGCAGGTTTTTGACCTAGCAGGCTAACGAACTTCTGCTTCGTGACAATAGGAAGGCAGTTTCAGAAGAAAATAACACTGAAGACAGCGTCAATGTTTCTCAGGTTCCGCTTCTTGTTGGTCTCTCATGATCTTTTTAATTAGTTAGTGTCAAGTTTATTAACTAATATCACTAAAAGTTGAACCAGCTAGAAATGCTTTTAGAAATTTTATTCAAGTATCGCTTACAGGAAATTTTTCTGAGTGTAGTCAGTTTTGGACAATAATGCTTGCTCTAGAGTCAGAACACACTAAGGCCCAGATTTAAAGTTAGGAATACAATTAAAAAGAGCGTCATTGCTACTGTTTGGTACCAACGTTACCACCCAAACCCTAAAGAGACTCCCACTCCTCTCACCACCCTGAGAGGAGGAGAGCCACCCTGAGCGCCTGAGCCAGAGAGTTCAAGTTGAGTCGTCAACACAGTAGTTGTGTCTAGAAAAAAACGGACGTCAAAAAGACGTCTAATGTAACGCAATTAGTTGTTAGTTAAATAAATCATTAAAAAACTAGCACGCATCTTCAATTCTAAACAGCTACTATAACTACCAATCACATCAATCCTACAACACCAATTGCGGGACAAAGTGACTTTCAGCGGTCCCTGATGTTGGTTTGTATGGATCCGCGCGACAAAATGTGACGGTTATTGTTTATGCGGTTAAATTTTATTGTAAAAAATCTGGCCGTAGGCCAAACAAACTATTGGTAAAACATGGAACTTAAAAACCGAGACCAAATTAATTAAATAATTAAAAAACCAAAACAAAAGAGAAACGCTACAGGCGCAACATCGCTTTCGATTTCAACTGAAAGAGGTACCAGTGCCGCAACATCGCTTTCGGGTTTTAACCGAAAAAATGTTGCAATAGTTATCTTAAAAATTTAAACAAATGAAATTTTTCTAAGCATAGCCTCGGATAGCATTTTTATAGCTATTTAATGTTTATATTTTGTTTCTCAAAATTTTTTATAGTTTAGTCAAAAAACGTCTCGATCCATACATTTGGTCCACCTGGTATATCGAAACCTATTTTCAAGAGCCACCTAAATGGCCAAGTAAAACGGCCAATAAATTTTTCGGTTGTAAATGGTGCATTTTAAAATAACCCACCAGAGATTGAAAATGAACTTGCTCACCAAATTTAAGAACTGAAATAGAGCAAAAAAATTCAACAAAGAAACCGTTATAATTTTCTTGATTTACTGTAAATTAGCATATGCTGGATTCCTAAATCACTACGCAACTCTATCGGAGTAGCCCAAAGTTACGCCATCTAATAAGTTACGCCATAAAGAGTATAGTAAAGTTACTACATTGCCCCTAGTAACTCAAATTACACCGGCGTAAATCTGATTTAGAATTATCCCCATAGAATACAATTTAGATGAAACCATAACGCATAACATAAAGAACAGCGGTCTCCCAACTGTTTAAAAAAGTCTGATATTGCTGCCAACGATGTCCTCCTGGCAGCTAAACAAAATGCACCCAAACTAAACAAAAAAAAAACACCCGCAAAAAGACCTACCTGCTTTGAACAAAAGTGCTTGTAAACTAAATGTATCAGTCTTTGACTTAGTCCCCCTATCGACACCAGATCCTCAAAAAGTAAGGAAAAGGAAAACACACTGTACAGGGAAAACAACAAAACAAAAAAAAACTAAATCCACACCTTCAACCGATGCAAAGAATAAAAAGCAAATAAAATTCAGAGATGTTCTAGTTTTCAGCCATCCACGACTCACTCCAAATAAACTGACATTACTTATAATGAGGAAGAGTAGTACTGCTTCTTGTGTAAAAAAAATGTAAAATTGCAAGATATGGTACAGTGTACAATGTGCTCAAAAAGGTCTTACGAATTATGCAAAAAATAAAAAAAAAATACAAAATATTTCTAATTTCACTGATAATTCCTTACATTCTTGAATAGGATTAAATTTTAAAAAAATTACAGGGAAAGGACAGGTTAAATTTAAACAACTATTATGCGACGTTTCGTCTATTGTACAATAGACTTCTTCACATCAACAAGTTCTTCCCAGTAAATATAATTTAAGCAAATTTTTAATGTGGTTTTTGGGTTTTTCGTCTTTGTATTTAAATAATGCGTTCTGTTTTGAAGATTTTTTGCTATTATTTACATGTATTTTATGCAAAATAAATGTTTATTTTATCTTTAAATACACTTAATAAAACAATTATAAAACTTCAGTACGATTTAGGATACCAACAGATACGATTTGGGCAACTAGTTTTTTATATTCAATTGCAGATCTTTAAAAAATTAGATTTATTAGTTCGCAAAATAGGTTTTTGAACATCAAGAAGTGTTATAGGCACTACTCTGGAATATATTTTATTTTAACACTCCTTCATTAACAATCGTCTTACTTGTAGACGACTTAATGTCTTAATAATTTAATATTAACTATACTTTAATATTCACCAGTACGATATCGGCAATTCTCTTATCGTTTTGAAATATCTCATGCAAAAAATGAAAAAAAAACATTCATATCTGCTTATGCAGAATATTTATTTAATGTAACAAGACTTAAAAACCACATTATTAAACATCACACATCACCAAAAACCATGTAAATCTACAACACGAATCAAAAAAAGACAAAACCAAGTTATTATACAGTGATCCCTGTAAATACACATCAAATGAAAAATCGAACATCAAAAGACACAAAACATTCTTTCAAAGCATAGAGCAGGAGAAATGCCGAAAACTATGAGTGTAAAACATCTAAATACAAAACTATAAATACAAAAGATATATAAAAAAAAATTCAACATCATACAGTTTCAGAGGCACCAATGTGATTGTTGAATAATTGTTTATTAAAACAATTTACTTGTATGTAACTATTATCCATTTTTTTGTAAATTAATTTAAATAGATCTTGTACAAGTTAGCATCGAATTTTTAGCTGACCTGATTAAGATATATACTTATACGGTTGTCATAAAACTCTTGCAATTATGCCAAACTGTCTCTTGTTGTATGACCAGTAGCACCGTTTTGCTAAAAATAAGACAACTAGAGCTCGTCATCATTCAACTGACTAAGCAATACTTCCAATATTTGTTCCCTGTAGCTACCTCACTGCATTAATTGTATTACAGAAAAATATCAATCTAAACCTTATTTTTTTGACTTTGTCCGATGAGATCGTAAAAGGGGTTGTGCCATTTAGCACGTAGTGGGTAAAAGTGCTGAACATAATTTCATGTAAACGGAAAAATACTGTTTGAAGAAATGCGCTTTCAAGTAACATTCTGCGAAAACTGTAAACCGCTCTTTAAAGATGCTGTACAGTCGTCAGTTGGTTGTATTTTTTCCATGACCCCTAATGCATTTAGGTATATATAAGGTTCATTCTTAACTCGGTTGAGTGGGTGGGATTTTCTGGTTCACGTTCAGACTGTGACAGACCCAAACTGTTTTGTTTATGCATTGTAAAATGCATGGCGCACGTTGAAATGTTTTAGAACCATTGACCTAGCCGAGTCTAAACGTTTACTCCGAGACACCACCCACACTAACTGATTTAAGAACGACCCTTACTTACAAATGCGTTAGAGGTGTTAAAACAACACAACCAACAGACGACCCATACCAATGCGGTACGTAGTTTTACAGAACACGTGCTAACTGGTACTACCCCCTTTTCGATCCCATCGGACAAAGTCAAAAAAATAAGGTTTAATTATTCTTCGTCTTGAGACAGCTAACTACACGCCGGCTTTTACAGGATGTATCAGAGTTTCTTCAAATTTATGGGGATCTTAGTATTCTAAACCCGTTAGTTCTGGGAGTTTAAATACGCTGATAAGTGAAATCACGTCTTATCAGTAAAGAACGACAAGTATAATAATAATAATAACTTAATTTCCAACAGGAAAACCCATTTACAGGAAATATACAATAAAAGCTAAGGTTACCAACACTAATAATCAAACATATACAAGTTTAAATACTATAATACAATACTAAAACTATAATATTAATAAAAATTAAAAAGAATCAATTGCACAATTTAAAATACATTTTATTGAGTCATGGTTTAGATCACAGGTACTACTCAATTTGTTACATAGCGAAGACATGAGTGAAATGGGAGACCTAATCCCTACATTTGACCGACTAGCAGTTGTATAAAAGGTACGCGGCTGACGACAATTAAACTGCGGTACATTGAAACATAGACGACCTAAGAGATAACTGCAGTCAATCCGGTTGTGAGTTAAATTATAAAGAAATTTTAATGCATCGCAAATCCGTCGAGTTTCTAAGGAAGTAAAATTGAATTTAATTAATAGAAGACCTTGATCAATTTCTCTCTTTCAGGATAGACGCCGTCCACTAAAAATGATAAGAACTTTAAAAACTTTCGTTGTATTTTTTCAATCTGTAAGATATAGATATTGTAGATAGGATACCAAATCAACAATCCGTATTCTAATCTAGACCGTACCAAAGCGTAAAATAAAAGAGTCAATGGCCGAACGTTAGAAAAATTTTTGCAGTTTCTATATATGAAACCATACAATCTATAAGCTTTACATATAATATCAGCAATATGGTCGTTAAAAGTAAGTCCTGCGTCGAAGATAATGCCCAGGTCATTAACAGTAAGGGCTCGGTTTAAATCACATGATGCTATGTTGTAAGAGAATTCGATTGAATGGTGTTTTTTCGTGAAAGATATCACATTGCATTTAGACAGATTTAGTTACAGATGATTTCTCTTACACCAGTTATACAGTGCGTCGAGATTACTTTGCAGAGTTCTACAGTCGTCGATAGAATTAATTTCCAAGTACAATTGTAGGTTGTCGGCAAATAACAACTTATGACAAGAGTTTAACGAAAGAGTAAGATTCTACTACTGTTTAAAAGAAAAATTAATTATAAATTTAACAAAAATACAATAGTAATTTTTTTTACAAGGCCAGAAACTGTCTTTTTGCGAGTATGTGCACGGATTGTGGACTGAGGCAAAGTCGATGCCCACAAGTGCGAATACTCGAAAAGAAGTTTCTGGCCGTGTGATAAACAACGTTTTTTAGGCCGAAAAATTACCTAAATTAAAAAAAAACATTTTTATTGTAAAAAAATTTGGCGCTAGAGTATTTGTTTTTCTACGGTTAGTAGCATTATCATGATAACTATATTTTAAATTTAATATATCATTGACAATAAACAATTATAAATTCTGTCAAATCGTGCTTTTGTTCTAAAATAAATAGAACTTCTAGAAGACGATAATAACTCAGAACATATAAAAAACGCAGCCAAAAAGGTAACTGAAAATTTGCTGTCTGAAAAATCATTTAACTGGTATTGGAATGAATACAATTTTAAAACAGAAAAACCCTAGATTTTACTTTCAGTGTCTAGAGAGTGCAAAATTGTGACAAACGCAAACGATCACTTTTCGGACGATTTATACGACTAGACATTTAGTGTTTCTGGACGGAGGCCTAAAAGTGTTGCCACTGTTATCTTAAAAATTTAAACAAATAAAAATTTTCTAAACCTAGTCAAAAGTAGCATTTTTATAACCATTTATTGCCTATATTTTGTTTTATCAAAATTCTTTATAGTTTAGTCAAAAACGCCCCGATCCATATATTTGGTCACTAACACTATATTATCGTACACATTTTATTCATTGGAAAATAAGTAATTTCTAGTGGTCCTGAGATCTTGGACTAATTATTTAGTTCAAATTGCATTAGCCCAAATGAAAATTTAAAAAATCTGTTAATTGTCATTTTGTGGTGTTTTTGCGCATTTTAGTGGAAATGAATCGCTAGTATATTATATCAACATTTAAAATCATTTGAGAAATGTTATTCAGTTATTCGAGTATTATGACTTTATGAAAAAGGTCTTTAAATTTCTCTAAAGATGAAGACCTTCTAATCTAAAACAAGTAAAAAGGCACAAGAACATTATTGTATGTAAGGTTACAAACCGAGCCACAAATGCAGATAAGGAAGAGATTTACCTTCAGATAAATAACATTTCTTTTAGACCAAAGCATGGAAAAAATTGGCAGCAAATTTTAACTTAAAAAATTCCGTATTTAGATCTATGGATCAAATTAGATTCACATACAAGAATTTAAAGACCAAAGCCCGAAAGCATGCAGTTATTATCAAACATGACTTTAAGGGAACAGGTGATGGTGTCAAAAAACCCATAAAACTAATGCTGTTTTGGATTCAGTTTTAAAGGTAATCAATCCAAAAACAGTGTATGGTTTGCATTCTGCTTTAGGATAGTGATGCTCCTGAGGAAGTTTCTTTCAATGCCACCAATGAAGCCTCTTTTGAACCTTTCATTTTAAATAAGGAAAATGTAAATTTATTATTATACTAACAATTTTACTTTACCTATATATTGTAATTTTTATTGTAGATACAAAATGTACCTGTTAGGATAAATACAGATGAAACAGTGCCCTATACAATAAATGAGCAAATTGTGACTGAGGCACTACTCTAAATCTCATTTAAATAAATAAATAAATAAATAATAGTTTTTTTTATTAGAATTATGAAGAAGGTAAAAATGTTATGTCCGTCGAGCTGCACCCCCCATTGCACAAATCGTAAAAAAAACTATGCAGCATTTACGTGCTCTTTATGTGCTAATTATGTGCTAAAATTAAAAATTTTGTGCTCCAATAGAAATACTTTTTTTTAAATTTTCAAAATGGGGGGTGCAGCTCGACGTCGAGTCACACCCCTCACAGAGAAAATCAATATTTAAAGTAAAACCAACTACAAACGAATTTTGTGCTCTTTATGTGCTCCACAAATATATATAATACATATACATTATTCTTTGAAAACCAACAGATAACGCGATTTTTTTTATCTGGGTGTGCGGGGTCCAGTTCGACATAACTGAATTACATAAAAAAATGTTTTTTTTTCAACTATTATGTAGTACAGAATTACGTGCTATTTATGTGCTACTGATATTGTTAATAACAATTTTTGTGCTCCATTATTAGTCTAAAAACTCGATTTTTTTGTTGGAAAGTGCGGGGTTTGGCTCGATATGACTCGATTTTCCGGAAAATATGTTTTTTTTAGCTCAAAATGTAGTTCAAAATTACGTGCTATTTATGTGCTACTAATATTGTTAATAACAATTTTTGTGCTCCATTATTAGTCCAAAAACTCGATTTTTTTTGTTGGAAAGTGCGGGGTCTGCGAGCAAAAGTTTTACACTCAAATCAGACACGCAATACTGTTTGCACTTTTTTTTACAGAAATTTTTTACAGAAATAAACATAATTTAAAAAACAGTTTAACAATTGATAATAATTCAATCACAAAATAAAGACGTTGTTTCTGAAAATTAAAAGTCTCAGCACAGAATCCTAATTTTTACTGTGATTTTGACAATTTCTGTAAAACAAAAATGTGTGAACAGTAATGCGTGTCAGATTTGAGTGTAAAAAATTAGTTTTTGTAAATTTAGGTAGCCAGGTTATTTTCTCAAAAAACTGTTTTCTAAGGTACCTATTTTTTTACACCATCATTAAGTACTTGAACCGCCTACCAAAAACACCAAAAAAAATGGGGTTGTCATTTAATAAAACTAATGATGACGTCATTGCGCAATAATACATGACGTCATAAGTCAAATTTTGATGTCATAAAGAGGCAAATTAAAAAATTAAAATGACCTGTCCGAGTGTTTTGCTCAAAAACATTTAATAAGAGAATTATGAATTTTGTTCTTTACTTTATCACCACACTGTATTATATTAAGAGTGTTAATAGTATATTATATTAAGTGTAAAATCCTGAGTCTGTTGCCAATTCATTTAAGTTTTTTTATTTTATTTCGGAACGATAATCTACTTTACACGCCCGGAAATCAAGACGTAATCTTTATTTTCATTATAATATCACCGAATTTTTTAAAGTTGCCATTCAATAATAAGAAATAAATAACTGTACATTCGTCTATCTGTCAAATAAACGTCTTCAGTTTTCTAAACGTTACTTTTTATATTAAAGAACAATTATCATGAAAAATCATAATTTATTTCAAAAACTGTTAGAACACTACAAACGCACTCGACGTGACTCAACTTTTTCTTGAATTTTGGACTTTTACCTGTTGTAGCGTTTCTTTTGAATAGACGTTTTCATCAGTTTCCATTTTGGAAAATCGCAAAACAGAAAATAACAACATACTGTATCCTGACAACGACAAGATAGTCAATTAGTTAATCTACATTTTTTTTACAGTTTAAAAATTAATGCCGCAATTTTGAATATACTTTGAATTTGAAAAATTAAAACAATCCAAAATAAAATAAAACATTGAATGTACCACGGGCGTGATCGTCACTAATGGCCCTCGGGAAATTAAAAGCCTTCCTACGTGTAGCTTTAAACATTTCCTCGTGTCATAATGCTTTTGATTACGCCCTTAACACATATACCGGGTGTAAACGAAATTAGGCTCACCCCTTTTTTAAATAGTATTTTTTAAATTAAAAAAATTAAACTTGGAAAACTTATTACATTAGAAAATCCTCATTAACTAAATAAAAAATAAACTTTCTGTCACTTTCGGTTTTACCGGAAATGACCATAACTTTGGATTTTCAAATAGAACACTATGTATATTTTTATATTTTTGGAATCTACATTTAATTCTGAGTATAAAATACTACTTTGTATAACATTTTATAAAATAAATTTTTTTTGCAATTTTTGTTTTTTTGTCTAGAGGGCTGTGATAGCAAAAAAATATTTCTAAACAATGGAGGCAACCTTTAAAAAATAAAAACAGTTTCATAAATAATCTAATTTAGAAAATACACAAGTTTAAATTAGATTAAATTAGTTTTTCCGGTTTAACTCGATTTTTTCAAATAGAACAATAGTGCCTCACTTGACATTTTAAAATAACGTTTTCTCTACCAATCCAATTATACTAAAATTTTAAAAATCTACTCAGTAGTTTTTGTAGTATTGACAAAAAAATATTTTATTTCTCAAAAAGTTATAAAAAGTAGTGTTTTAGACTCAGAATTTAATGTAGATTCCAAAAATATAAAAATAGACATAGTGTTCTATTTAAAAATCTAAAGCTATAGTCATTTCCGGTAAAATCGGAAGTGATAAAAAATTTATTTTTTACTTAATTAATGGGGATTTTCTAATATAATAAGCTTTCCGAGTTTCATTTTTTTAATTTAAAAAATACTATTTAAAAAAGGGGTGAGCCTAATTTCGTTTACACCTGGTATATTAACTATTGTAAATCTCTTTACTTTCTTATATCTCCATATAGATCATTTATTATTTACATACCGTTGTCTGCTTATTCTTTACAATAATATGTTGAAAAGAGACAGACAACGGTATATACTTAAAAAAATGACCTATAACTCAATTACCTTAGTAAGACTACCGTAATTTTCTCTTATAAAGGTGGAAATAAAATCTAAATCTAAACTCAGACATACATTTTTTTAAAATTAAAAATATTATAACATTTTATATATAATTTTCTCATTTCAAAATTGTTAACAATCTTAGGATTCTATAGACATATTGTATTTTTTTAAATCTATGTATGTATAGATTTCTGTTAATAAATAAAAATATGAATAAAAATGTAGCAATATATTTTTTCTATTTCGCATTTACTATGTCGATTTCTCAAAAAACAGTGTTACAATGTTCAACTTTGATTCAATTAATATATTAATTGAATTAAAATATTAATAAAAACAATGTTCTAAGAAAACCAAAATTTTAAAAAATAAAAAATATTTTCAAGTGTTAATACATAAGATAATAGTGCACATTATTCTGCCCTACTTTTTGAGTCAGAAAAAAGAACTTTGCGTTTTGAGACTAAAAATGCGGCACAAAAATTGTTATTAACAATATCAGTAGCACATAAATAGCACGTAATTCTGGACTACATTTTGAGCTGAAAAAAACATATTTTCTGGAAAATCGAGTCATATCGAGCCAGACCCCGCACTTTCCAACAAAAAAATCGAGTTTTTAGACTAATAATGGAGAACAAAAATTGTTATTAACAATATCAGTAGCACATAAATAGCACGTAATTCTGGACTACATTTTGAGCTGAAAAAAACATATTTTCCGGAAAATCGAGTCATATCGAGCCAGACCCCGCACTTTCCAATAAAAAAATCGAGTTTTTGGACTAATAATAGAGCACAAAAATTGTTATTAACAATATCAGTAGCACATAAATAGCACGTAATTTTGGACTACATTTTGAGCTGAAAAAAACATATTTTCCGAAAAATCGAGTTATATCGAGCCAGACCCCGCACTTTCCAACAAAAAAAATCGAGTTTTTAGACTAATAATGGAGAACAAAAATTGTTATTAACAATATCAGTAGCACATAAATAGCACGTAATTTTGGACTACATTTTAAGCTGAAAAAAGCATATTTTCCGGAAAATCGAGTCATATCGAGCCAGATTCCGCACTTTCCAACAAAAAAATCGAGTTTTTGGACTAATAGCACATAAATAGCACGTAATTCTGGACTACATTTTAGTTGAAAAAAAAAACATTTTTTTTATGTAATTCAGATATGTCGAGCTGGACCCCGCACTCCCAGATAAAAAAAATCTGTTGGTTTTCAAAGAATAATGTATATGTATTATATATATTTGTGGAGCACATAAAGAGCACAAAATTCGTTTGTAGTTGGTTTTACTTTAAATATTGATTTTCTCTGTGGGGGGTGTGACTCGACGTCGAGCTGCACCCCCCATTTTGAAAATTTTAAAAGCTCGACGGACATAAAAATGTTGCTGTCTCAACACAGCCATTAAAAACACACACTAATGTAAGTAGCAATGCTAAAGATAAATAACATAATTAAAAAGATGTTTTATATAATAGTGGGAAACATGTAATGTAAACAAATTAAAACAATCTGTAAAAACTTTGGTTCTTCTTTTTCTTCTTTATTCCTCTTTTTTGGCCTTAGCTGCAGAGGCTATGTAGCCATATGATGGGTTGACTACCTCGTAAATAGTAGGGTCACAAGACCTTCAGGAAACGGAACATTTTCTGTGAGACTTTACTTTAGTTATAACGACCAACACTTAAAGATAGTTCACTAGGTGAGAAGCACTACGTTCAAGGCACTATTACAAATTTAAGTCTTTGTCAAGCATTGCACCAAGCTCTACTCAAGCGGAACTACAAAGAATCTAACTACAAGGAAAGAGGATTCGCTCTGAGGTTTTGATTGAGGATTTTAATAAGGGAATACGTAGGGGCCTGAGAAACAAAAAAAGAGGAATGAAAGGGACTTTTGACGCGAAGCGTTATGAAAGTTGTTTTAGCCGATAATCCCACTTGAGCGATCCGTTGCAAAGCACTGAGTGAGTCAGAGAATATGACATAGCTGTTGCGGGGAGCCTGAGCAGCAAGAATAAGCGCCTAAAGGATCGCTGAAAGTTCTGCATCCAAAATTGAAGTAAAACTAGGTTTTCTAGTTGATAATTGAAGGTTTTCTTCAGGAAAAAAAAACTCCTTTACCTACTTCCATCTTTTCAGAAATAGAGGCGTCTGTGAAGATATATGAATATCCAGGAAATCGCCGATTGGACCAATCTTGAAAACACCCAGAGTTGTTATTATGTTGTTCTAAAGGAGACAGGATACAGTTGGAGGAAAAATTCACTACTTCAAGAGGGAAGAGATAGCAAGGAAGGGAAGGACTTCTAAAAGTCGAAGAAGTTACCTCAGAGATAGATTCGAAAGCATCAATTAGAGGGGGAGTTGGAAATCGCGACCAAAAATAGAGGTGATTATTATAAGCAGCAAAAAATTTTATCAAAACTGTAAAAGTGGGGTTATCAGTGATCGAGCAAGCTCTTAAAATGAATTTGCCAGCAAGCCATTTCCTTCTTTGGGAGAGACCCATTTCTCCCGTTTCCGAAAGCAAGATGTTGAAGGAGGAAGATTGAAGTAGACCAATACATAAACGAAGCGACCGATGATCTAGTATATCTAGTTTCCGAAGAGTCGATGCGGCTGCAGTATGTAAAATAGTTGTGCCCCAATCCAGGTAAGGTCGTATATATGCTTTGTGGAATGTAACCATGATATGAGGATGACAACCTCACGAGCGAGAGCAGAGAAACCTAAGTATTTTCAACCTCTTTGTTATTTGAGAAGACAACATATCAATATGTGCTTTCCATGTCAATCTTCTGTCAAAGATTACACCCAGATATCTTGCTTTTGAACACCAAGGGATGAACTCATTTCCTATCCGAAGTTCCTGTGAGGGATTGGGGCGGCCCCGAGAACAAAAAAGAGCCGAACACTTTGAAACGGATAATGAAAGACCATGACAGGAAAGCCATTGCGAAACTGAAGTTAAAGCATTATTAACGCGTGAAATTAATGTAGGAATATTAGAATCCGAGGAGAATAGGGAAATATCATCCGCAAACTGAAACATTTGAACTTCCGCTGGCAAAGATTTTGACAAACCTGTCGTGTAGATGTTGAACAATAAGGGGCATAAAGGCGAGCCTTGAGGAAGACCTCTTGAAGAAACTCCTGGACCAATCAAATGAGAATTGGCTGGATCGCGAACATATAACTTCCTGGACGTTAACAAGGAGAAAATTAAAGAAATAAGATCAGGAGGCACTGATTGTTTTCTTAGTTCATCACACAGGATATCGGGTATAAATAACATGGTCGTAAGCAGATTTTATGTCGAGGAATACTATAATCGCGGCCTGCCGTTTAGCCAATGAGATAGACGTTTTATAAGAGAGTTGTATCAGATTATCCATGACACCTCGTCCATTACGAAACCCAAACTGGGATTTCGAAATGTTTTTTTCATGCTCCATTTGCCATTCCAAACGGTTTTTTATTAAGATTTCAAACACCTTACCCGGAACTGAGGACAGAGCAATGGGTCGATACGAATCAGCTTTCTCTGGATCTTTCAGAGGTTTTAGGATCGGGATTATTAATTGAGTTTTCCATGAAGCCGGAATAGAAATGCGGTCACGAAGAATATCATTATATATAGATAGGAGGTTCTGTAGCATATTAAGAGGTAGGTGATTAAGCATAGAATAGGTAATGTTATCTAGACCCGGAGAAGTATCTCGAGAATGTCGGAGAACAGCATTAAGCTCATGCATAAAGAAATCGGAAGGTTGGTGGGGAGTCATTAAGATAAACCGAGGAAAAGATCTAATGGTATTGGTTGCCAAGAGATTGGTCAAAATATCATCCCCCAAGTTGACGGATAGAGGTGTAGGTTTGCGAGGCGGCGCGACACCTTTGGAGAATCGAGAAATATTATTCCACAATTCATGATAAGATATATCAGGGTTTAAGTTTGTATAAAATTTTTGGAAGCCTAGCCTCTTCTTTCTCTTAAGGAGTCGTCTGCATTCTGCTTGTACTTTCCTCAAAGCAATAAAAGAGTTGAAAGAAGGATTATTTTGATAGCAGATAAATTTGGCTCTTTTCTCTCGAATCATGAGGGAACATTTTGCATCCCACCATGGGAGACAGTATCTCCAAGACTTCCTTTTGCTAACTTTAGGAATAGAATTCTCAACTGCTTGCATAATATTTTTGCTCCATTCCATATAATCTTTAGTGGGTCCAATACACGACAGTACTTTAGAAAATTCGACTCAATTAGCCTTAGACAAGACAAATTTTTTGGACTTCAAATACGTTAAAAAGCGATTATCTCCTCTGTCTTCAGATACTTCTACTAGAAGAGGAAGGTGATCACTGTTTCCGTGATTGAGAATAACCTTGAAAGAAAAAGGAAACTCCCAATCTGAGCTGGCAAGAGCTAGATCAGGACAACTTTTGGTTTGAGAGGGAGGGGTGATGCGGGTTGCATCACCATTATTGAATAATATTAACTTACGATCCTCAATTACTTCCGCCAAGATTTTCCCTAACTGATGTGTAGAACCTGATCTCCATATATGATGTTGAGCATTAAGATCTCCCATAATTAGAGTAGGTTTTCTTTTAAAATAATCCAACAACTCACAGAAGAAGTTATAAGAAAGTTTTAAATGAGGGTTATAAATGCCAACAACAAAAAAGCTTTTTAATTCTAGGCCTATTAATTGAACATTCCCTGGAGAGAGATGTGGAGGTAACTTGAGAGGTTTAACGTGAACAGACGGATGAGTGAGGAGGGCCACTCCTCCCGCTCCATCCAGCCTATCTTCCCTAAAAATAGAATAATTGTGAAATTTAAAAAAAACTGAAGGAGTTAAAAATGTTTCATTCAAAATTATAATCTCAGGAGAACACTACGCAAATTCCATGATAGGATCTTTATTATCTGAGACGGTAGATTGATTAGGAGAAGGACGGTGAGACTTAATGGCGGCGATAACAGAATGAGTAGGAGATTTGCTCTCCTGAGGCTTAATAATTGAATCTTGACCACTTTGATCGTTAGAAGAGAGAACATGATTGGAAGGGTTACTTTTCTTTATATGGCGTTTGTAAATCTCCCCGCTTATGATGGGGGATTTAGGCGACAACTGAGTAGGAAAAAGAGCTTGGGAGTGGGCAACACGATCATAAGCCTCTTGAGGGTGTAACGTAAGCCGGACTTTTGGAGAAGTTCTAAATGATAATCTTTGAGAGTATTGGGTCTGAGACATATTTTGGTTTACCAAAGACTTCTGAGCGGATTGGGCATAGGAAGTACGAGGTTTGGATAAGGAGGGAAATTCTGATCTTTTTTCCAACAAATTAAAATTGCCCGGCCCAGTTTGTTCAAGTGCTTCTTTATAAGAACATCCAGAGGCGACCAATTCGTTGATTCTGCATTGGCGCACAAATTCATCACAGGATCGGTCCGTTGCAAGATGTGATTTAGCGCAGTGCAAGCAAGTCAGCCAAGTGTTTGTGCAAAGGTTGGTCAGATGGTTTTCTGTGCATTTAGCACATCTAGGTTTTCCCCGGCGCAATTTTTTAGAATGACCGAACCGCAAACATTTTTCACTGATGATAACCGGATTGACAAAAGGCTGAACTTGTAATAGAGTATGAAACAACTCAATTTCTTTCGGGAGTTCTCTTCCAGCAAACGTTATTGCGAAAGAGGAAGCCGGTATACGTATCCTAGCGCCATCCTTTTGAACCCACCTTTTAAGTAGTCTAACTTCTAAAACCTCTCTAGGAGATAGACCGGAAGCAACCTTGGCGTAATTCCTGATATCTTCGTCGGTTATGCTCTGGCTAACATTGCGAACGATACCTTTGGAAGTTATTAGTTACTGAGGAATAAAAAGTTGGAAGCCGGACTTATACAAAAAAGAGTTTTTCAGGAATTCGTTGGCAGCCTGAGGGGAACAAAGTTCTACCGCCAGTCGAGTAGCGCTTCTTCTTGAAATGTTTTTAATTGCAGTCAATGCGATATTATTTTTAAAAAGGAGCTTTCCAATAGCAAGAGGGTGAAGATTTCCCACATTCTTGTCCCTTGATTCAACAATAACAAGAAATGGCCCCTTATCATGAATAATATCATATTGTAATTTTTTGCGTAGCAGTGGAATCATGATACGTTGGAGATTTTTAATTTCTTCACAGCTCGCAGAACCTGCTAGCTGCTTCGCCAATTTATCCAATTCATTAAATGCTGGTTGTAATAAAAGTTGAGTTTTATGATCAATGCCATGATTATCATTAACCAACTTAAGTGAGGAGACAGATTCAGGGGACAAGATTGAGCATAATTCGCGAATGAGATGACCGGTGAGGCCGCCACTGTCGCATTAAACACATGTTTTAAAAGAGAGTCATTCATTCTCAAATTTACTACTTTCTTACATGATTATTTATTCTCCTTTATGCTTTTATGTTTAGTAATAATAAAAACGAAGTAAGAATAATATTGAATACTAAATTTTGTGTGTTTTGACCAGTTGTGCTATCGTAATGTGCAAAAAATAAACTAAAACAAGTTGAAGGTTAATACTTTGTTCATGTTTTAAATACGATTTTTGTAACAATTATTTGAAATATAGTAAATGAGAGTTATGTCTGTGTTTCTAAATTTGTTTTTCTGTAACTTGTGATAAAAATTTGTGATTTTACGGCGATTTATAGTCACTTTTGTCAGTTTTTCACTTGTTTGGAAAGCGATTATTGTGATTAAAAATGATTTATCAACAAGTTCTAAAGGTTTTATCTAGAATGTCTTTAAGACAACACTGTAAATGTGTCTGTGGTTTATTCTAATTCACAGTTTTTCTATAATCAAAAGCTGTTATAATAATTTTGGAGCTTCGTCATAATGAAGATTTTGACAACATTTCAGAGCAGCTAAAAAGGATCAAATACAAGGGCAAATACCACAATAATTGAATTTATATCAAGGTAAGCACTTGATTTTATATTAACAACTAATATTTTATTAAATCAATCATAAAGAAAATTATAATATAACATAAACAACGCGGATAGTGTTGACAAGGAGGAATCATTTAAAAATTGATCAAAGTCTAAGATTCTTATTACAGGTAAGAAAAAATAATATTTGGAACCTAAAATATAACTTTTTTTCACTGTTTTTCAAACAAACTTTAAAAAGAAACGTATGCAAAATTTAATTACGATATTAATATTCTGTAGGTTGAGGTTAGTTTCAGTTCGTTTTATTATTCAACGGTTGAATAGCTGGTCAAATGCTCGTAACATATTGTTTAACAATCATTTTACTTCGTTTTTATTATAATAAAACCATCAAAATCCTCAAATAAAGTCACAAATTAAACGTTTTTTCAGTAAGCGATCGCATGAATTCAGTTAACGACTCCCTTTGGTTAGTTCGTATTTGTACCGCGTAGTGGCGTTTAGTCTATCTCAGTCGTAGGATCACTTGATATACGGGTAGCGTCAATGGAAATCACTAGACGGGTTCAAATTAAAAGAGATAGCTATATACACGCATGAGTGAAACAAAGATAGAAATAGTTTTGAATGCATTTCTAGGGATTTTGGATTATTATGTTGCCTACCTTGGTAATTAGTTTAGTATAGCTTGGGTTCAAATTAAAAGAGAGGTCCAAGAGAGAGATAGAGAGTTGGCGCTACCCTTAATTATATCAAGTGACCCTACTCAGTCGCCTATTGGTCGGGTAAATCAAAAATCGGTTTTATAAAAGATTGAGATTGAGGAGGGTTGTTGTTAAACGAATATCCTGAGGTATTAGAAGGATCGGGGGGAGGGGAAGCCTTACCCCCGCTTGTAGCGTTTATGATTTCCTAACCTTACAAGGTTAGGGATGGATTTAAAAGCCAAATAAGCAGATTACACTACTGTACAGTGCTACAGGAAGGAAAGATTAACTGACCTTATTGATTGTGCACTCACTAAAGCTATTTCGTATTCAATTTTCACGCAAAAACGCCTTAAATTCACGCACTTTGTTGGAGGTCAACCGTCTCGTGACTCGCCAATTCAACTTTGGATTTCATTGTTGAATAAGAGTGTGTGATTGGTTAAAAAGTCCGTAAGTAAAATAGTCAATTTTATAACCCAAGATAAAGGCAATATAACTACTCGTAATAGCCCAATAATAAAATTAATTGTGAGTTGGTATCAAAATTGAAAAAAAAAAATGTCAAATTTGACAAAACGACATCAAATATTAACTCTTTCACTGCTGCACAAGTACATTGTATACGTTCAAAAACAGCGGAATCCATAAGCTGCTCTTGTATATTAACGTGCTGCACTTTTAAAAGTCCATGCTCTTAACGTATTTGTACGTGCTGTGTTTGTTTGCACACTAGGAGGTAGCTGATTTTTTTCTGTTTCCAACATGTATAAACACGTAGCAGTTATTTTTAGTCCAGACACAGTAGCTATATTGACTTAACCAAAGAAGAAGCTTGTTTTATGAAAGAGCTTGCTTCTACTGTAGAATCCGAGAATGATTCTGATTTTCTTGAACCGACACCGAAGAACAAGAAGTATAAACTAAAAATCTTGACAACAATGGAGACATAGACAACGATGGATCTGCCAGTGACAATTATTCAGCACAAAATAATTCCGATAGTGAAAACGATTTGTCCAGTATTGAAGAGCCGAGATCCAGAAAACGTACAAAAACAACAAATACATTTTCCTGGAAGCGAAGATATTTCATTCCAAACGTGCATGATTTGGTCAATAAAAATAGTGGATTCTAACAACCTTTTCCAGATCCGCAAGAACTGAACTTTTTTGAGTGTTTTTTCACCAAGAAGTTCATTGAAAAAATCGCAACTGAAACAAATCGTGACTTTACCTATATCAAGGACAACCAAGGTAATTTTTCGAATAAATCAAGACTCTACCAGTGGTCTGAAATTAATGCAGATAAAATATATTTATTCCTTTGTGTCATAATGCTAATATCACGTAACAAAAACTGAAATTGAACGAATGTTAGTCAATTAATCCTTTACTACATAATTAAATTTTTTTGAAAGTTATGTCGAGAGATCGCTATTTATTACTGTTGAGTTTGTTACATTTCTGCGATAACACAAAACAAAAAAGAGGACATCGTCTCTTCAAGGTAGACCTAGTTATATTTTTCCGTCAGACCGTCTCAAGATTTTACTTATCCTTTTTGAAAATTTATGTATTGATGAATCCTTGATACTCTGGAAAAGACGTTTGTTATTCAAACAATACATTAAATCTAAGCAATCGATTTGGGGTTAAGTTGTTTGTGTTTTTGTGATGTTGAGTGTGATTACATTCTTGGTTCTTGTGTACACTGTGTCAGAAACAAAAATCAAAACTTCCGACCGCGAAATATCAGGATCAGTTGTTGTAACTCTTCTCGAGGATTATTTAGGAAAAGGTCACAATTTGTACATTAACAACTAGTATTTCAGCCCAGATCTTGCACATTATCTTCATCAGCTCAAGACAAAGGTGTGTGAAATTATCAGGTCTAATCGCCAAAATGTGCCTAAGATTTCAGACCCTAAAATTAGAGGTGACATCAACAGTCGTCACACAGATGAAATAGTGGTTTTGAATTAGAAGGACAGGAGTGTAGTCTCAATGCTGAGTACTCTAAATAATGACGAACTCACTAGATCTGGCAGAGAAACAAAAAAAAAAATAAAAAAGTCAACATGCTTGTGAATTACAACGCAAATATGGGTTCGGTGGACAAAATTGATATGCTGCTAAGTTCAGTCGAACGTCTTAGAAAGACCATCAAATGGTATAAGAAACTTTTCTTCCATTTGCTAAATTTGTGCTTCATCAACGCCTATTTGTTGGACAAAATAAACAGGGGTAAACACACCGCTTTGGCCGATTTTCAACTAGACATTATAAGACAAATGATTGAAAAATATGCAAAATTGCAAAAAACTCAGAAAAAGGGCCGTCCTGGAAATAATCCGCTTCGACCGATCAGAAGACACTTTCCTCAGAAGATTCTACCCGTTCCAGGAGGTAAAAAGATAAGCCAGAGAATATGCGTCGTTTGCAAACTCACAAAAAGAGGTGTTTCAAGAAGAAACGACACCTCATATCAATGCGGTGATTGTGATAAAGCGTTGTTGATATCATTCCGAGCTTCGAAATTTACTAGACCCAAAAGATTTTAGAGTTTTTCATATAACATGAATAATTTTTTTTACAATTATTTTAATTGAATGTCTTGTAAAGGTGGTAAATAAATGTTGTGTTGTAATATTTCAAACTCTTTTTTTGCATATGAATTTTTAGAGCTGTTACGAGGTCTTAAATGCATGCAGCGCTGCAAACGGATAACTACAAATTGTAAACCACATATTCAGTGCTGAAGACAAATATATACGTGCTAAGAACTACAGGCTTAGTGTTGGATACGGATATATACGTGCGACCTGACCACACAGTGCTACTTACGGATCTAAACGATTTTACCAGTTGTAATTCAGCACAGCACTATTACAGACGTATTTCTAATTCAGCAGCGAAAGAGTTACAATTTTGTTATTCTTTAAAATGAATCCAAATGCTAAACGAAATAGCGGAAACAACTTTTTAAAGTTGTTGCAAACATTGCATGTTTGGCTAGAGAACGTTTCTGGCAAATTACACTGCATTACTGATTTGAGTCTTTTCGAAACTTTAACTTTTTTATGTCCTTAATTACTTATTAATAAATGTATTGTAGAACAAAGTTTGAACAATAAGCAGTATTTAAATGGTATCTACAAGAGGAAATCTATCAGAAGACAGAGCTTTAATCCGGTTACAGATGCGGTGCTTCGGATAATAAATAAGACCACAGTTGTTGGTTTAGATTTAGAAAATCCATTTGATTTGTGATGTTGAGGTGTATACATTCGTTATTACCAAAAAGTCATATAATAACCAAATTAATTATTAGATACTTTTATGAAAAACACTTGCACGCGAGAACGCAAGCAACTTTAGCAGAAATATTGACCGATCGCCGGACGAAACACGGTGCGTCAAATTATACAAAAATGTGTTATTTGCTTTAGGGTAAAACCGTTACCGTTTCAGCGACTGCTGCAGAGATTTACAAATGGAAAGGGTGACACCTTCACGTCCATTCACAAATTGCGGAGTCGACTATGGTGGTCCTACATTAATTAGAAACGCGCGCGGTCGTGGAAAAAAGACAATTAAATCATACGTGGCGTTATTTATTTGTTTGTCTACTAGAGCAGTTCATCTCGAATTAGTACATGATTATACCTCTGAATCATTCTTGAATGCGCTAAAAAGAATGATGGCCCGACTGGATAAAGTAGAATCGTTAATATCTGATAACGGTACTAATTTTGTCGGCGAAAATCGAGAACTTCAAGAAATAAGAAATTTATTTGAGTCAAATGAGTTCGAAAATAAAGTGGTCAAAGGGTTAAATGACGAAGGGATTCAATGGAAATTTATTCCAGCGAAATCGCTATATATCGGGAGTATTTGGGAAGCGGGTATTAAAGCATTCAAACACCATTTAAAACGAGTAGTAGGGCTTACTTTATTACGTCACAAGGAAATGTACACCTTGTTGACACTTGTAGAATCCTGTATGAACTTCCGCCCTATAACACCTATGAGTAACGACCCCAACGGTATGGAGCCCCTAACGCCGGATCATGTTTTGATCGGGACCCCGTTAACGGCACCTCTACAACTAATCATGTTATCGCTACCCGATAATCGCTTGTCTCGGTGGCAGTTAGTGGAAAAACTGAGACAAGCCTTTTGAAAAAGGTGGAAAGGCAAGTATCTAGGCCAGTTCCAAGTAAGAAACAAGTGGAAAATAAAAAACCCTATGTCCCTGCAGTCTGGCACCATGGTGATCTTACGTGAAGATAATCTTCCTCTATTGCAGTGGCAATTGGGCCGCGTAATGCATAAAGGAGTAGACGGCATCGCCCGAGTAGTGACAATAAGAACAGCGAGTGGTGTGACAAAACGCGGGGTGAATCGGGTGTGTGTGCTTCCGGTGGACAATATTAGTGAGAATTCGAATAATAACCAACGGTTGAGTGAAAACTAATGAACAAATTGTCGCAAAGAAAAAACAGTGTTATGTATATAATTGTCCAAATTGTGGAGCGTTATTTGTGCATGTTAGTTAAGATTAAAATTAAAGTTGTGTGTTAATACTTTAGAAACGAAAATTTCATTGCTAATTATGATTAGTGTGAAACTTTGCTTTATCAATCCCATCCGATCCCCACCATGGGGTGGGCCTCAACAAAACCACCCTTAGATTTAAGTTTGTACATAACTTGTAAATAGAGACTGAAAATAGACATCGTCTAGAAAACAACTAGTTTTTCTTCATTTCCTTGTCCTTCGATTAACACTAAGCAACTAATATTTTTCTCCAACACCTATGGTCTTCTTCTGACTTCGCAACACGGCTTTACTCCTGGCCGATCAGTTGTTACTAACCTTATTACTTGTGCGAACGAATAAACATAAACAGTTAACAATAATGACCCACTTGACATTATCTCTTTAGATTTTAGCAAGGCTTTTGATAAAGTTCCTCACCACTTTTTAATATATAAGTTAAAACGGTTTGGTTTCGTTGGTAATTTGCTTGTATGGCTTTCATCATTTCTATCGTTCCGAAGCCTTGTCGTTAAAGTAGGTGAGTCTTTCTCTTCATCTATCCGTCTCTGTTGTCAGTGGTGTTCCTCAGGGATCAGTTTTGAGCCCAGTGCTTTTAATCTTATAGTCTAGCGATTTGTTACACGCTCTCACTGATGGCTGCTTAGCCTATACTGATGATACAAAGATTCATGGTAACCCCTATACCTCGAACTTGCAAGGTTACTTTATAAAAAATTAAAAATAGCCTTTCCTTTTCCATCTCCTGAACTGGTCTGTAAACTCTATACCACTTACATTAGACCCCACTTAGAATATGCCATACCTGTTTGGAGTCCAAATTTAATTAAAGATAAGAACCTACTAGAAAAGGTGCAACATGCAGTTACGAGATGTAACCACAAATTGGCCTAGTTGTCCTACAGTGAGCGATTACAAATTCTCAAAATACCAACATTAGAGATCAGACAAGACAGAGCCGATATAATACAAATGTTCCGTATCACTCACAACTTGCTTCTTCAGGATGGTACAAACTTTGTCAAATTCGCTATAGACAAACGTTCACAGGACACTCTTTTAAAATTGCCAAAGAAAAATTTCGAAAAACATTCCGACAAAATGATCTGACCAACAGAGCGTTTGATCTATGGAACAGCTTACCAGAAAATGTCGTCACCGCTGACTCTAATTATCACTTTAAACAAGCTCTTGACATGTGGTAAGCTAACAACCGACATCGCGTATTGTTGTAATTATATTGCGTAATTGGCTATGCCTCCGCAATTAATATAATATAATAATAATAATAATAACAGTGAATTTTACTTTTAATATAAATAGACAATAACACTTCTATTCTTGTGTTGTTTTTTTGGGTTACTACAAACAAAATAAAAAAACAACCAAAAAAATTTAATATCGAAAACTTAGCAACGGAAGCACCGATGGTTAAGCTCAATGGGGAACCGGCACGTGACGGGTATTTGTAAAATAATGTAATATAGACAAAGTAGGTGATGATAGAAACACATTACGTCACATTTTGAATTTTTAAAAAAATTGTAATAGGGGAAAAAAAATAATGAAAATTCAGTTTGGATTTGAACTTGGCGCGTATGCAACTGAACAATGTGACATCGTCGTAAAATCTGTCTTTTGTCAGAGCGCCAATATGTCTGTGGCGGATTTTATCCCCACAATAATAAAAGTCAATTAAATTAAACGATTTATTCACAATTCTACAGAATATTACATATAAGCAAAAATAATGAAGTCAGTTTTAGCGTGGTAATTCTCGCGACGCGACCGTGTGTTGTGTTCACATACTTAATATAAATATACTGCTTGTGGGACGTCTGCGCATCTTGTTGGAGTGGAAAATAAAAGGAGATAGAAGATCCGCCATTTGTACGCGCCGTTGGCGTCTGCGCTCTCTGGTAATTTGTTGTCTATGTAGTTAGTGACGTTAGTGTGATAAAGTGAGGTTAGATTGGTTAGAATGGCATGTTTTGTAAAAGACTGTAAAAACCTGAGAAGGTTGCTATCACCTTCATCTAGAGTGTCGTTTTTCCGGTAAGTATATAAAAGTGAAATAAAAACCTTTTATTAATAATTTATTCCAGTTTTCCTCGTGACGAAATACGCTTCAAACAATGGCTAAGTATTATTGGGCGCGATAACGAAAACATATTCGTGGTCAAGATCAATGTATCTGTGCTCTGACCATTTTAACGAAGATGATTTTAAACGATGGAAAACACGTTGTGTTTTAAATCCAAGTGCTGTGCCGTTTGTAAAAAATTTACTATCCGTTACAACAATTGATAGAGTTGAAGGACCTGAAGATTCAATTAACCAGCAAAGATCTTCTGGTTATCAACCTCAACATAATTCTGATCAACTTAGAACTTCAAATGATCAGCTCGGGACTGCACGTACTCCGTCACCTGCCAATAATCAACTTTTTCTGTCGCCGACAAGTTCTCCACCAGTTCGGAAAAGAAAAAGAGATTTATCAACATCAACTGAGACAACGCGTACTGAATCTGAAGTTGAAAGTTATCTAGAAGGAATCAAAAAAATAAAAGGGCAGGCTCCTGCTGGAAGTGTTTCTAATTCTTCAGAAGAAAGAAAAATAAGGCATGCACATTTTTAATCTACAATGTGGTTATTTATTTAAGATTTATATTGTTTAGGACATTACCCAAAGTTGAGAGAAATCCCGCTGTTGTAAAGACAAAAAGTACACAGAGAACATTGACATCATCTGCAAGTGATTCCAGTACCATCAGAAGTAGAAAAGTGTGTCACGACCATCCATATAGGTAATGAGTATTTTTATAATTTGTATTTCGTTTATTAAGGTGCATTTTTAGACAATTGACATCATCCGAAAGTGATTCCAGCACCACAAAAATAAGAAAAGTTTGTCACGATCATCCATACAAGTAACGAGTATTTTTATAATTTGTATTTTGTTTAATGAAGTGCATTTTTAGCACTAGTCCAAGAACGACAAAAAGAAAAAGTGATGAAATAATAAAAAAGTATACTTTACAAAGCAAAAAGTTATACAAAGCAAATAAATCAATTAAATCGTTAAAAAGGCGCATTGTACATCTAAATGAAGTGGTTGAAGATTTAAAGAAAAACTCAGATATGTCAACCAATGCTTTAGAGCATCTGCAACAAACTTTTGGTGATATACCAGGAACTTTATTACAAAGAATGTTAAAATCTGGAAAAGGCACGGTACCTCGCAACAAATATCCCGAGGAGCTGAGAAAATTTGCTTTTACCCTTAATTTTTACTCGGCAAAAGCTTACGATTATGTGAGACAAACTTTTAATTTAGCTCTACCTCATCCTAGTGTAATAAGAAAGTGGAGCAGCGTCATAGAATGTGAACCTGGCTTTTCCAATACTTGCCTAAAAGCTGTAGAAGTAAAGGTTACAGAAGCAAAGAAACTTGAAAACGGAAACAGAAAATTGGTATGTTGTCTTATTATAGACGAAATGTCAATTAAAAAACAAATAGATTTTGATAGATTTTGATTTTAGCATTACAATTTATGAGAACGTACAGAAAGTTACTTTTACATGCAGATGTTAGTGGACATGGAGGCAATTGTAGAGTTTTGGACACAACGTCTGTTTTCACAATTTCATCTGGGACCAAGAAGGATTGTTTCTTAAAAACCATTGATATTTTGTCAATAAGAAAATTAGATTTTGATACAGGAATAATTGTCAATAGTAACGACAATTACGACATTATTCCAGATGAAATCAGCCTCACAGCCTACTGTGAAAATGTCGTTACATATATTGCAGGATATGTATTAAAGATGCTGCCTCGAAACATCCGCTGTGTAGAATGTTTCGATATTTTAATGGCTGAAGATGTTCGCGATAAAAACTATGCTTTTTTAAAACGTAGAAACTTGGGTAGGAATTTTTATTTATCATATATTTTTTTAATAAGAAAATACTTAACTTTCAGGTGGTCTGTTGTATCCATCCCATACATTAGTTAAAATCTGTTACGAAACGGAAAAATTTATTAGACACTTAATGCATCTAACTGAAAACAGTCTGCCACCACATGAATTAATTGTTGATATCATATTTGCTGTTTCGAGAAAATTTGTAGATAATTTACATATGCTTTTTCCTAAACATGAAGAACATAGTTTTATGCTGTTAAAAACTGTTATATTTTGTTACTGCAAAATCAGACTTCACAACTTAGCAAAACGCTATACAGAAAAACTACAAGGCGATTTGGTTAGAAAAAAATTAAGTAAATTAATTCTTTTTAACCACCAATAAAGAATTTGTTCTGTTAAATATGCTTTATGTGCTAACCTTAGAATCCCGATCTGTTGGTGCTAAATTTTTTAAACCAAAATAATACTTATAAGCCCAATTTACATTTTTTAACATTAATAATTATTAATAACAAATTAACATTAATAATATTTTGGTTTTTTATTTTGGAAACATTTTTTTAAATTTCCCACAAAATTGTGGTGTTTTTAAGTTTTACTCTAGGATTTCGTCCTGTATTTAGGCATCGAGGCATACAAATGGCGGCGCCCGTGTTTGGCAGTGTCGGACACACTCTTTCCGCAGTATATTTATATTTTAAGTATATGGTTGTGTTGGTGACGCCGGAACTGGTGCCTAAAACTTGCCGATAATACAGGTACCTACAGATTGCCTATAATACAGGTGCCTACAGTCCCCCCACCAGTGACGACTGTCACGTTGAAATTGAAAATTTGACTTTTTTCTTTTTTGAGATGTCTTTTTCGGGAATTTGCAGGTCATAGCAATGATCATGCAGTACTGCATCCAAGGGTGACTTTTGTAGCATGTACGCCGGTTTCACTCGGTCTTTGCTTACTGTCATTTCTGTCTCTTTATACCTTATAGTGAAAGTTTTTTCGTTTCTGCTAACAACTTCATGTGGTCCTGTGTACGGTGCTACTAATGGTCTTCTAACTCCATCTACTCGTAAAAATACATGGCTGCAGTTCTCAAGTTCAGGGCTCACACAAGGTCTCTGAGTGCTGTGCCAACTTGTTGGTGTAGAACTTACGCTATTCATAAACTCTTTCAAGTTTTGTATAAAAATTTCAACAGGAGGCTGATTTTCGGTCGCAGTAGGAACAATCAAATCCGCCGGCAAACGAATTAATTGGCCGTATATTATTTCTGCGGCGCAAAATTTTGCGTCGTCTCTTAAGGCCGTTCTCAATCCAAGCAAAACTGCTGGCAGCTTAATGGTCCAGTTCGGTGATTCGTGGGCGATTAATGCTGCTTTGATCGTGCGGTGAAGACGTTCGATTTTACCGTTTGCCTGTGGGTGGTATGCTGTAGTTCGAAATCTTTTAATGCCCAATATTTTATCAAATGATGCGAAGAGTGAGCTCTCGAATTGAGTTCCTCGGTCTGTCACGATAGTTTCTGGTACTCCGTACCTCGCTATCCAGTGCGTGAAAATGGCTTCAGCGACGGTCTCCGCTCTAATATCTGCAATCGGAATAGCTTCAGGCCAGTGGGAATATCTGTCAATTAGAGTGAGACAGTATTTATAATTTCTTGATGGTGGTAGCGGTCCAATGAGGTCTAAATGTACATGTGTAAACCGGGTATTTGGGACTGGGAACGGTTGCAGCGATGATTTTGTGTGGCGGTGAACTTTTGCTCGTTGACATTGAATACAAGTTTTCGCCCATTCACCCACGTCCTTTCGAATGGAGGGCCAAAAGAAACGTTCAACCATGAGTCGTTTTTATGCTTTAATTCCGGGGTGGGAGAGCTGGTGAACAGAATTGAAAGCAATTTGACGGAATTCTACAGGAATATATGGCCGAAAACGTCCTGTAGAGGTCTCACATGACAGTATTAGATTCATCGCTGGCAGTTGCAAATTTTGGAATTGTAGATCTTGTTTGGATTGCAACTCCTTAAGGTCAAGGTCTTTCTCTTGGGCTTTTGCTACCAGTGAATAATCGATACTTGGACCACAGTCAACGACCTCTAGTCTGGATAATGCATCGGCGACTGTATTTTCGTTTCCTTTCACATACTGGATATTCGTTGTGAATTGTGAAATAAAGTCCAAGTACCTTGTTCTTCTAGGCGATTCTTTTTTATTACCTGTAGACTTCGTTGAGTATGCGAAAATTAACGGTTTATGGTCGGTCATGATAATTAATTGTCTTCCTTCAACCAGGGGTCGGAAATGTTGTACAGCAGCATATATTGCAAGAAGTTCGCGGTCATATGTGCTATATTTTTTCTGTGACTCTGATAATTTTTTTGAAAAAAATCCCAAGGGTTGGTGATTATTGTCGGTATTTTGGTATAAGACTGCGCCCATACAGTCGTTCGAAGCATCACAAGTTAAAATTAACGTGGCGTTAGCTGCTGGGAATGCTAAGGTACAAGATTCAGCCAAACTTTCTTTGCAGTTTTCAAATGCTTGTTCGGTTTCTTGGGACCATTCAATTATGGTGTTATCGTTCTTTTTTTGTTTTGTTGTGCAAGAGTAATGTCAACGGTGCTTGATGTGCTGCTGCATTTTTGACGTGGCTTCTATAAAAATTTAAGATTCCAAGGAATCGTCTCAGCTCTTTTATAGTTTTTGGTTTACTATAATTTTGGATCGTGTTTATTCTCGCAGGTAGTGGTTTTAATCCTTCCTTGGAGACGTGAAAACCCAAAAATTCGACTTCGCTTCGACCAAAAGAGCATTTTTGTGGGTTTATTGTAAGTCCGTGCTTCTCTAATCTGCTTAACACCTTACGTAAATGTTGTTCATGTTCTTCTGGTGTGTTTGATGCGATAAGGATGTCGTCGATATACACGAAAACAAACTCCAGATTTTGCAGGACTTGGTCGACAAATCTTTGGAATGTCTGGGCTGCGTTCCTGAGCCCGTATGGCATGCGTAAGAATTCAAACAATCCAAATGGCGTAATAACAGCCGTCTTTGGAATTGCCTCGAGGGAGACGGGAATTTGATTGTAAGCACGAACCAGATCCAGAGTGCTAAAAATTCTTTTTTTATGCAAAATATATGTAAAATCGTGGATGTTTGGAACAGGGTATCTATCGGGCACGGTAAGCGCATTTAATCGTCTATAATCCCCGCATGGGCGCCATTCTCCATTTTTCTTAGGGACCATGTGCAGTGGGGATGCCCACGGGGATTTGGAAGGTTGACATATACCTTTTGAATATATACCTTGAACATAGATCTTCGAATTCACGCTTTGCAACGGCAAATTTGTTTGGCGGTAATCGTCGTGCTCGTGAAAACACAGGTGCTGAGTTTGGGTCTGTTTCAATAAAATGCTTCACTGAATGCGTTACGCATTTCGTTTCTGATGGCTGAGTGACCGCAGGGAATTCAGATAGCACGCTCGTCCACGGCGAACCAGCAGTTGGTGGTATTGTGCTGAAAGCTTGAACGGTGATAGACTCATTGAGACAACAAACGCTTACCTCAAGTTGTGTAGTTTGATCGATAAGTTTTTGGTTGGCAAGGTCGACTAATAAGCGATGTTTTTTTAAAAAATCGGCTCCTAAGATTGGTTTTGTTATGTCGCTGATGAGGAAGTTCCATGTAAATTGGCGACGTAGTCCCAAATCGAGCTGAAGTGTGCGTCTACCATATGTGGAGATGCTTCCCCCATTAGCGGTGTACAGTTGATATTCACACGGGCGTAAACTACTTGACCTTTTTATAAGTTGCTTAGGTATGACGGAGACGTCGGCTCCAGTATCCACGAGAAATTTTATCTGATTTTTGTGGTCCAGTATAAATAACCGTGCTGATGTTACTTCGCCGACTGTCTGTGATGTGTTGACAGACGGCATCGTTACTCGTTTTTTGGGGTCGTAAATGAGCATGGGTTTTCGCATTTTCGTGCCTGGTTGCCGAATTTAAAATGAAATCGGCACATCGGGTATTTTTGAGGATCGCGTTGCCTGGAGCGAGAACGTGTACGAGTTCCCAATCGGGTAGCTGAAAGTTTTGTTTCCAATTGCTCTAATCTTTGCAAAATTTGTTGTAGATCGGGTGATGGTTTCTGTTGGATGGCGTTAATTGCATGGCTTGGGGCATTATCTGCGATAGCGTCCGCTGTTGCCCCCAAATCTTCCAAATTTCCTTTTGTCGCACTGAGAATCGCGCGCATGGTTTGCGGAAGGCGCTCCAACCACTGCGTGCGTAGCATGCCTTCGTTCATTTCCGGTATCAACTGTTTCATCTCTCTTAACAACTGCGAGGGACGCTTATCCCCTAAAGTTAATTCATTGAAGTATTTCTTATACCTTTTCACGTCGCTGTCTTGGTATTCTTTAATTAAAGTTGTCTTGAGTCTCTCATACGGGTCTGATTGTGGCGGATTTGCTAACAGGTCTTGCACTAGGACGCTTTGTTCTTCGTTTAAGATTGCCGCCACGTGGTCGAATTTTGTTGATGACTGGCTAATTTTTGCTAATCGAAATTGTGTCTCTACTCTGCCGAACCACGCTCTTGGATTGGAGGGCCAAAATGCCGACAATTTAAGTGAAATTGAACTAACCGCAGGTCCTGTTCTTTCTTCAGTTGTTTCTGGTCGGTCGGTCATTATTGTACTTCCTTGTTCACCATCGAATGAGATTAGGCTGTCGGTGAGATTGGTGTTGGGCATTTTTCGGGGCACGTGGTTTCACGAAAATCACAATTGCACGTAGTCTTTACACGGTTTCGGCACCAATTTGTGGCGGATTGTATCCCCACAATAATAAAAGTCAATTAAATTAAACGATTTATTCACAATTCTACAGAATATTACATATAAGCAAAAATAATGAAGTCAGTTTTAGCGTGGAAATTCTCGCGACGCGACCGTGAGAGCGTGTGTTGTGTTGGTGACGCCGGAACTGGTGCCTAAAACTTGCCGATAATACAGGTACCTACAGATTGCCGATAATACAGGTGCCTACATGTCTGACAACGCATGGCAACCGCATTGGCGTCTTAACCTCAATTAGAAAAATAAGGAAAACGAGGATTTATTCAACATGTGTGTATTTATTTAGTGAGTGTGTACTATCGAGTCACTTTACATTTTATAATACACGCATTTTCAACACGCTTCCATTGTACATATTCAACGGCTTGATCTCCATATTTTTCATTACACGATGGCGATGTACAAACCACCTGATTACTTTTTTCTTCCGCACTGAAGTCAACCACTTTTATTGCAATTTCTAGCCTCGCATTTCTGTTGTTTTGAAACATTCATTTTTCATCAAAAAATGCGCCACCATAAATGCACCCACGGCAGGCAAATTATTTGACTGCGCCTTTGTGAACCCTTCTTGCACGGACATTTTCGAGTGAAGGGCTTCAATTAGGGTTCCTGCAACAATGTGTTGTAACGTTACACATTGTGTTCATCATATGGTATACTTCACTTACGGTATCCTATCCTCTGCACACGTTATTAACACTTTTTTTACACAAAACTTTTACAAACACCAATGACGCGTAAAAGATCAACAAACAACAGCTGATGCTGATGGTCTGATAATAATGAGACAGAACATTAAAAGAACGGCGCGCGCTTTTTAGTTGCCAAATCATGCTATTTTTCCTAACAGTCTTACAACATCTTGGCCTTTGTGACGTCACAAAGGTCTGCGCGCCAAAACAGATTTTTGCCTCCCATTTAAATATTATGCAAAAACCAAAGTTTTTATGACTTAAACTTAGCTTCATTTTTGCAGTACTTATGCTAGGTCAGGTTATTAAAAATCATGCCGGTTCCCCATTGTATTCCTGGGAGAGAAATTGGACTTCTGTTACTATTTAGCACTCGAAAACTTGATTTCTACTCTCTGTCCTGCAAAAGTTTACTTAATACTTTAATTAATTCCATTTATGTTCGAGGAAAAACCACGTTCATATCAGACGCAAGTAAAGCGACAAATAGAGACAAAAGCTGAGACCACTTATTGGTACGTAAATAGGAGAACTGCATAACCATTTATATTTAAATCTTTATTAATATCTATAACGACGAAAATAAATAATAAGAAAGTTTTTTATATAGTCGATTTCTTTTCTCGTTATAAAGCTATGTTATAATAATTTATGTGCTAATAGCTTTATTATTACCACTACAAAAAGAAGGAAAATTCAATATCACCTTCTATCTAATGACATGCTATTGACATTAAAAAAATCGTTGCAATAACCCCAATGGTACATGTCATTAATTGAATTGTCCCTTGGCACATCTTGGACATCACGTGACTTTAGTACAAAAAAGTACCACAAAAGTGCTAGGTTTCTGGGCGTATTTCACTGCCTTTCAACCACAAGATTTTTGCGAGGTGTCTATGTAATTAGCTGCTACAAAAGACTACAGCTTCCAGATTCCGTGATAGTGACACATTGCAAGTGCACTTCACTCAGAGTTAAAATGTATTTTTAACAAAATTTCACATATTTCTAAAATGTAAAGTTATTGCAACTCAACAACGTTAGTCACGGGTAAAAACGCTGTTTTAAACAGACCATAGCATTCATAACATCACTATGATGGCTTAACCCAATAGTCCGTATTTGCATCTGTCAATGACATGCTGTTTAGGTATAAAATGTTTAAACAAATTGTTATAAATGAATTAAAATTTATTTAAAAATATACCAAAAAGTCCAAAAGTTCTTGTCTCTAAACGAAGAACTAAAATAATTTTCCATATTGTAGAAAAAGCTCAAGAGAACAAACATAAAATAAAACGACACACTAAAAACAATTTTTGACAACAATAGGTGTGAAAAAACTAAGGACTTTCTTGTATAAAAAAATTCAAAATTCCGTAAACACAGTTTTAAATTCTGCAACGAACGTGAACACAAGTTTTGTAACAAAACCAAAATTTTAGCGATTTAGCAAAACAAATAAATGATTTGCAATCCTTATCAATTTTTTGAATAAAAATCGATCACATTGTTCGTTTACTAGTGACTAAGCTAGTTATAATGACAATTGTATATTTGTCACAAAGAGGTCGTATTCATTCCTTTTTGAATCTTTTCAAATTTCTTATGACAATCCTTATCAAAGAGGTATTTTAAGCAAAATAAAATTATCAGGGGAGGGATTTACGCTCACTATACAATTTACTTGCAATATTCATAGGGGCACCCGGGGCAAGAATTTTTAAACTGAAAACTGCTTTGTGTAAAGAATGAGATGAATTCAAAAAGTTGAAGTCTTTGTATGAATAAAATCAGTCTGAAATACACACACCAGAAAAGTCTAGGGATATTGCTTAATATGTCAATTTAATCAGTTTATATATTTTTTTCTATTGTTAATAGATTTTTATTAAATATCTACATACTAATTAACCTTACCTAAAGCAGTTTTTATAATTATTTGTCGCTTGTACGCTATTTATCGCGTTTTACAGAGAGAGTAACTTTTCTGGAACTCACTCTTCTTTCCTATTGCATGTCAGGCGACGGCACCCTCTCCAGGGAGCTGGTTGCGGAACTCACTCTTTCTCTCTCTCTCTATCCTAATGTTCGCGAGATTCTCACCCTAGCTTTCTTCTCACCCCGAAAGAGCGCACCCCCTTGCACGCCGCCGACGCTAATTGTTCACGAAATCCCCTCCCCGCTTGTGCGTAGGATTGCTTGGCCGAGATTTGCTTGTGGAATGTGTAAACTCCGGTGAAAAGACATTCCGGTAGTCTTACGAGAGACTTACGCCATCTAAATAATTTATGTGCAATATTCACCAGGGCAGCTTGGCAAAGATTTTTAAACTGAAAACTGCTTTGTGTAAAAAACATTTGAATTCAAAAAGTTGAAGTCTTTGTATAAATAAGATCTGTTTAAAATAATTAAAAATTTATCAAAATATTAGCAAGAATTCAGTAACTTTCTATTAAGAAATCGCAGTCGGAAACCACCAGCAAAATATTATAAAAACAATTTCAAATTATTTGCTTTATCAATGTATAACACGAGCCTGCAATAGTATCAATGCCCTCAGGTACATTTTGAACTTCCTATTCTTCGAGTTTTGAAACGATTATTCAACTCGGTTTATTTTGATCCTGGTTCTAAAAATAATTTATTGAAACGTCTACACTCTTAAGTGATATAGGACAAGAACATGACAGACCTAAATCGTCATTGCATTTTGGTATTTGACAAAATAAAAATTGGTACTGCTCTCTAATATAAGAAAAGTCAATAGGCAATTGTGGAATTTGAGAACCTAGTTCATTAAGGTGTACGATCTTTCAAAAATTTGTAAACTACGTCCTTGTTTTAAAGGTAAGATAATTTCACAGACGATGGAAGCAACCCATTGTATATCATTTTACAGTGTCTGTAAAACGGAGCGGCGCTCAATCAGTTGGTCTCTGCCACAAGCAACACTCCCTCCGGCAAGTTGGAAATGACAAAATAAATACAATTTTTGATTCTGGTTATTTATTAAAAAATACTTGCTAATAATAGAGAGTTTTATTGAATTTAAACCAGACAACCGAGCAAATTTTGAGCATATTGTAATAGTTCTCGAGTCTGATAAAAAAAATTATGTTTTGTAAGACTGAGTCTTGCCTTGCTCACTAGAAAGACAGTATATTGCATCTATTTTTAAATTTCAGTCAACGTTTTACCGCCCTGATAATTTAACAAAGAACGAAACTAATCGGCCTGAAACATCTGTTTTATTTAGAAGTTCCTGTTTGTAGATTAACTTTATAACATCACCTCTTTATCAAATTTACGAGTACGAGGGAGAAACCAATCTACTAACACTAAGTATTACGCCAACACTTGTGACAAAAAACTTTGAATTTAAACTTTGAATTTGAAATTAGTTTTCCATTTTTCAAATTTCAAAAGCTGCGTTGACGAGACACCCAATCCCGAGCATTAAAAAATGGGTAGAGTGTAAATATAACAAACTGAACTTCCACCTTGTCCAGTTTTTGACTTTTATGCATAAGACAAACCCTCCAAGGCGCCTCAGTGTCTTAGTTAGAGGAATGATAGCAAAATACCATACGTTTATTATAATTTTTAATCAGAGGTTCCTATGAGGAACAAAAATTCTAAAAACGTAGCGCCTAACTTATTTCACTTGATAATAAAATCATTTGACTATCACTCTCAAAGGTAAAATTTGAATCTGATTTGAATTAAGATAATTTCTTTCTAGTACCTTCCTTTCCATTGACACTACCCGTTTCCCGAAAAGGGCGTAATAGTGTTTTTCAAATTGGTACAAAAATTTGACCCTGTCATGATTTCTTCTGGAAATTTATACCGAAACTTGTCAAAAAAAAGTCTGGATGAGTAAACCCATTCTCCGTTCGCTAAGTGCCCATTACGAAAATATGATTCCACCAAAAAAGGCTTCTGTTCTGCAGTGAACCCCATAATTGAAATCAAATTTAAATTTTACTTTTGACAGTGACAGCAAAATGACATTTATTAAGTGAATTAATCTAGGCGCTACGATTTAAGAATTTTTGTTTCTCATGACAGCCTCTGATCAAAAATTATAATAAACATATGGTAGTATCGAATAAAATAGGTAAAACTATTGAAAGAGATAATGTAGTGGAGCAAAATTTCTAGAAAATGAAAAGCAATAGAACCTGATAGGTAAATTTCTTACTAAGGTTGTAAGGATTAGAAAACGGAGCCACTCTAAGATCAATAAACGTTGTAATCCGAAGTTTATACCGCTCAGCGGTAGTACCGGTTCTTATACAGACTGTTATGGAAGTGTATGCAAAAAATTTAACCATAGATAGAACTCACAAAAATAAACAAAATATTTATTTAGCATTTTTGTCAAAAACGCACCCTTACCGAGTTAAAATTATAAGTAAGTAGACCACGAAAAACCATACCCGCCTATGTGTTAACGCAGCAATCAAAACACACCAGAAAAAATTCAAGACAAAAACTTACCAAAGAAAAGTGTAAACACAGCTGATTTTAGGTAGATTAGTAGGTCAAAATGAGACTTGCCTGATAAATTAATCACAAATTTACAATAAATATGTTCAAAATGTCGTTCTTTGTTGTCACTACACGCTTGCACCCGGCGTATCATAGATACCCTGTGGTTCCTACAAACATTCATTTGCATTTGTGCAAACTTTTTCTGCCATTTGCATTAAACGATTAGTGAATTCTAGAAGATGCCCAAACTAATTGTTTCAAATGACCCCACATAAAAAATTACATGGGTTTAATTGATTGATAACACGAATGATTGTTTTTGTTGTAACACGGCACTATGTCCGTGTACTTCACATTAGTACGTATACAATTCACCCCGTTATGAATTTATTGTCACACTACCACAATTTATTAGCGAAATACTGTTGATCACAACGAAACAATGCGAAATGAGGTTACGCCGGTAGCCAGTATCAGTGTTTTTTTTCCAAAAAAAAACGCTCAGGTTTTTATAAGATTAAAATTTTTATCGCTTTCCTTGAACTTGAAAGTGGCATCATAAGCGGAGTGTTAAATTAGGGGTTACAAAAATGCAAAATTACATTTTTGATATCACAAACAAAATTTGTGAAATTTACATCTTCACAACAAATTAAAACACCTGTTAAAATTTTTGCAATACCTTCCATAACACCCTGTATACTGTGCTCACATTGTTCCAGAGGACCACACATAGAGAAGAGTTTTTTTAGTGGGTAGGACTAAACAAAAGTTCTAGTGAGCCCCACACTACCAAGCACAGCAGATCTGAGTGCTCGAAGTGTCTAACAGCATTTTTTTTGCTACAGTGCCTCTAAAAAAAAGTAAACAGGCAATAAATTTTTGTATGTCACAACTAGTGTTGAGAGTTTAAAAAGTTTTAGAAAAACCTTATTTTGCAATCTCAAAAAATTGTTTGAAAAACTAATAAACAATAGATTTGTATATTTTTTTTAAAAGTAACCATATTTTTATCCATGTCCAAAATAGATTTTTAAAGAGCAAATTGACAATACGTGCACTATATCAAACTGATAGTAAAATACGACTGTTCAAAATGTTGCAAACCAGAGACGGGCAATAGTCAAAAACAATTATATACCTAAAAAAAGTTAAAACAAATTAAATTTGAGTTCAAATCGTCTTCACTCTCTAACAATTTAACTAAATGTAATTTTCCTTTAACAACTAGATCTAGTATAATCTAATAAAAATAATCTACATTATGATAAGTACACAGTTTTGACAGTTAAGGCAAAAACGTCACGTAATCGTGAATAAGGATTACGTTTGCTTGTGCCGCGTAACATGTGGTGTGCATTTGCTTAAAGTCGTTCCTTATTAAACTGTGAACATTTGCTTGCCTTGTTTTTAAACACCAGAGAAAATGTCTCAATCATCATCGGAATTCTAAATCATTGAAATTACAGATTGGAATAAAGAGAAAGCTTCGTATCCAGAGCCTTTATCTTCCGAGGCACTAAAATTTTATTTCTCGAAATAATGCCGAAAACGATGGTGGTGTCTTAAGTAGGTGAAAGATAAAATAATGAGAGAATAGAATGAAACATCTTCTTCCTACCAAATACCCCTTGAATATGAAATGTCCTCCTAAATATAAGGCCCTACTGCCTATAACTTTTGTCAAGAATATGGAAGAACCTATAATCCTGAGTTCCGATAATAAAAGTGGTAAGAAGATATACTGCTTAAAACGAATTAGAGATCACCTAAATACACTAAGTACACAATAATAATGTAGAAAATTTTATTTTAAGTTTAAATATAAATATGCTTTAGTCATATTATAATTCATATAAATAGAATTTTGTTCTTGTAGTTATATAAAATGATTAATAATATAAAAAATCATTTATGTCTATTAAAGAAACTAAACAAACAACATTTAAATACAAGTTATGGGTATTTTAGTATCGAGTATGTCTTTCTAGTGCTGGTATTTTCTCCTAATATTGACAGAGAATTCTGTTTATTAGATGTTGGATTAGTTTTTAGAGTACCAATTTTACTTACCATATTAAATTTAAAAATAAGATATTAAAAAGTAACAAATAAGTTTTTAGGAATAGTTGCAATTATAAAAAATTATAAAAATTAATACAAAAGCGAATTGCACGTCGGCAATTTTCGAAATAGCCAAAATGTTTTTCTTTGTATCTACTTTCGTTAAATATTATTTATACGTGTATTTATGCATTTCCATTTCTATCAAAAATAAACAAAAATTTTGTCCTGACAATTTTAATTTCCAAAATCGACAAATAAGCATAATTAATTGACATTGCGGTTCCAAATTCACACAATACAGGATGTCTCAAAATTGACACCCGTCCATTCAGAATATGAATCGGGGGGCTAAACCAAATCAAATTGTAAGAATAAAAATTTTGCGTTTTCTCCATGGTTACCGAGTTGTTGATAAAAAACAAAAATTTTAAAATCAATCTTTAAACTTTATTAAAAACGGATAATTGTTACAAAACAAGAAATTAACTTATAAAAGGTGTTCAAACAAATCGCCTACTACTTCAATACAATCATTTGCACGATTTATCATTGAATCACGAACCCTCTGTAGCATGTTAACGTCTATAAATGTCACAGCAGCATGAATACGAGCTACTACATCTTCCAGACTCTCAACAGGTTCGAAGTAAATCTTTTCTTTCCTTTTGTGAAAAGCACAATTTAGCGCTATAATAATAATAACCAAAATAACTTTTTTACATAAGAATGGACCGCCACAGACTAGATTATAAAAATATAATAAATTACCACAAATAATAACTATTTTTATAACTCATTTACATCTCTAGCTATCACAATAAAGTGGCTTTTTTGAGAATTTTATCAACTAGAATCTACTTTTTAAGAGCATTGTTAAAAAATCTGTGTTAAGAGAATGGAAACAAGTTAGGAAGCCCAAAACTGCATCTTAAATATGTTATCGAGCAAGTCTGTAAAGAAGCTTTGTGCAATTTGTGCCAAACAGACTTCAAAAAATTTTATGTATCAAATTACAGAATGACGAGTCCACATTTCCTTCAGAACGTAGAGTAAAGCACAGTGTCAGATCTCATAAAATTGACTAAGAAGCTAAACAAATACTTGAATATGAACGTATATAGATTCCTAGTAGAAGAATTTCACTACTCTAGGAAGTAATCCCATAAAAAAATATGTGTCGCCGCTTCGAATTTAAGTATAATGTATAAATTATATCTAGAGAAATGTGATTGGCAAAAACATCGTAAAAACTTTAAAGTTAAAAAGTTCTTTTCATAATTGAGTTCATTTGTCATGTGGGCACTCAAAAATCAAACAAAAAACATAAAAAAATGCCATGCTGCAATTGCAGCGATTAAGAGACAAAGAGATGTCAAGATGCCATGCTATCAACCGCGGTACTCCTATTTAACAACTCTGTGTCAAAGTTGTTAAAAAATATTTTAAAAAACACATATGTGTAATGTGTTGATTTGTGAAACAGATTTTATTTGTTTGTTTCTTATATTTTGTGATTTTGTTTATTATATTTGATATTTTACCCTATAATTAAGTGTATGTTTGTTGGGTAATAAAGTATATTTATTTACTTAAAGTAAAGAACATTATTGAAAAATTGAAAAACAATAAAAGCCCAAGAATAGACAACATACAAAAAGAAATAATAAAATATAGAGGAAAAATGCTGATAAAAATAATGCACGATATAATTAAGAGTTGAGAAGATGCCATAAACATGAACAACAACAACAATCGTATGTCCAATTCATAAAAAAGGGGACAAGACAAAGTGTGAACAGGCCAAGAACTTACGCTACTAAACATCGCACACAAAATGTTAGCAACACTTATAGATAACAGACGATATCAAGGTGGTAGTACACAAATACCAGTGTGGTTTTAGAAAATTAAGATCGGTCGTAGACCAAATATTTTTATTGCAAGAATTAAAGAAACGAAGTCACTTTCAGTCGCTAAAAACCTATTTATTTTTTATCGACTTTAAGACAGCCTATGATAGTGTAAATAGAAAGCAACTGTACCAAGCTTGAAAAATCTTGAAATCCAAAAAAATAACAAGAACTGTAAAAAGAACTTTAGAAAAGAACATGGATAGAATTAGAGTATTAAGTATTTAACAATCTAAGACAAGTAATTACACTGTTTTCTACCTCACTTCGTTACCAAATTTTATTTATAATACTTTCCTGATTGGCCGTAAAAGTAAAATCATGTTACTTGTTACTGTTATTAAGCTTAGAAAAAAAACCTCTGAAAGTAATCAACTCACTCAACAACATAAATTTCACATTTCAATTTTTTGGCGATAAATTTTTGACATTTCATTAAATATCTTGAATCTTGGATGCTAGCACGTCACCCTAGTTCATTTAATATTTAGGTTCAATTAATTGAATAGTACCTTTAAAGGAAATTGAATAGTGTAATTGGGCCTTTAGTCGAAGTTTGAAGATAAAAATTAAAATGTGGTTATTTCAAATACAGCTTTCACCCCAACAGGTGAAACTTTTAAAGAGATGGAAGTCGAAGATAGATAGAATTGGCGGTTAAACTCGACAAACTATGGGAACAACTCTAAAATGTACCTAACATTGACATTGCTTGAAAAATATGGAAAATTTATTTCATTTCATTGCCAGAACAAATTGCCAAATAATAGTTGTCTGTGACCGTATCAAATAGCTGCATTCAAGCAATCGAAGAATTTTTTTATCCCAAAATTAATCAAATTGAAATATACACAAACGATAAATATAAAATTAATCGAAGAATTGTTGACTATCTCTGGTAGAAAAACAAATTTAAAAATTAGGAATTGATTTCTAGTTTTCCATAACTTTAGACTTTGCTTCAAAATTTAGTTAAGTTTTTTGTGATATCTGCTTCTATTGATAAAATGGAATTACTAACGTATCACTTAGTCTGTGATAATACCTATTTTAATATATAAATAAGACAATATTGTTTTAAATTCTTTCCACTTACAAGTAGAAGCATTTTTATTAATAGAAAATGACTACTGAGCAATTCCAAAACAGCTGCAAAACTTTTATATATTTCTACTAGAGATCTAGTGTAAAGAACTAATGGAGTTATAAAAAGTTGTTGGCATATTTTAGATTCTTCGTCAAAGATTGCAACATCAAATCAATATATTTTTTTGCAACAGCAATGACCAATAACCATCAGCAAAAACACGACTTGCATCATTTGTGTTTTCAAAATAACAAAAAAAACATAAGTTTAGGTTTTTTATTATTATACAGGGTGTTATGGAAATGAGTGCAAATATTTTAACCTGAAATACAGCACCACAAATAATAAAAATCTGTAAAAAAAATTTTGTCCTATCTCAACTAACAACAAAATTACAGGCCGTCAAAGTTGGGTATAAAAAAACATCTTTTTGTTATATCTGGAAAACCGCTTAACCGATTAATACCAAATTTGGTACACAAATGAAGTTGACTGCACTCTTTTAATTTTCTTCTTATTAATTTCCAATTTTTGTAGAAAAAATGAATATGCCAGTAGATTCTACATAAAACTGCAAGAATGCAATATTTTGCTAAAACGTATCGTTTTCGAGATATTTACGTTTAAAGTATAAAACCGACTTTTCATCTTTAACTTTGGCGTCCTCTAGCTCCTAAACGGTGCAACTTAGTATAGAGGTAAATTGTGTTAAATCGCTTTATTTTGACCTGAAAAACCTATGATTGCCCTATGTTTTAAAAAAAATGTTATACGTTTTGTAATAATTAATTTTTAGATTATAATTTTGTTATCAGTTGAGATAAGACAAAATTTTTTTTACAGATTTTTATTATTTGTGGTGCTGTATTTCAGGTTAAAATATTTGCACTCATTTCCATAACACCCTGTATAGTTTATAAAAATTACTATTAATCAGTAATAAAAAAAATAGAATGTTTTCTTGCATGCTCTTTTTACTGAACCCAAGCCTAAACATGCTCATTCCAAATAAAAACCTGCCGTAAAGCAAAACATGATAAAGACATAATAAAAAGAAAAAAGTACTTGAGCTTGAGCTGTAAACCTTGTGTTTTACAGCTCTGTTGTAAATACATTCTCGAAACCCAATTAAACCCACAGGAATTTTTACAGGAACCGGTTTGTGAAGGGTCAATAGGATCTAAAGGAGAACTTAAATATAGCAAGAAGAAAAGATTGATGTAGCCCTAGCTAAAACCAAAAGTAGAAAAACGCGAGATCTAGATATTATTACAGGATATTATTACAGTCATTAAAGGTGTTTGGAAACTAGATGAAAATCTAATATGTATATAAATTGTAAAATAAATGTTTGGGAGGTGCTCCCCAAAATGGAATAAAACGAATGTCGCAGTCCTATTAAAGACAAAGGCAAATCAGAAATAAGATGTAACCGTTCAATCCGTCTGCTAAGTGTGCATGGTAAGGTTTTTAAACGAATTATGATAAAAAAATTATTAAATAAATTGGAAGAAAGAATATAGGTGGTTGAATTATAGATTTAAAACCAATAGAGGTACAGAGAACGAATGAATGAAAGTACTAGATACTGTAAAAAAATTATCAAACAAATGTGTAACTGGTATCTTTATAGACTTTAAAAAAGCATTCCACTTTCTGAAATGGTATAAAATCCTAGAAAAAGTAAGAACAATAAGATGTGCAAAAATAAATCTATGAAAAAGTTATTTTCAAAATAGGAAAATGTGTTGTATGATTGTTAGGTGTGATAAAGTCTGGAAGAATGTGAGCAGAAAGTGCCCACAAAGTTCTATAAGTATTCCATTCATGTGGAATTTATGTATGGATGAATTGCTTGAAAAACTTGATGAAATAGGGGCCAAAGTTGTAGCCTATGCAAATGATTTACTTGTAATAATAGAAAGTTATTATTTTTTTCTTTTGGATTTAATTAATAGTTTAATTTTTGATTGGAAAAATAGATTCGAAGCATCAGCTGCAAAATCTGCAACCTTGTTGCTTAAAGAGTACTTTACCAGCTAGGCCGGTACTTGTTAGAGCACGTGATGTGTCACTTAAAAATGTTATAAGTGTAAAGTACTTAGCTACACAAGTTGGCGTAAGAAAATTTTTTTTTACATTTTGGACTTCTTAAAAAAAGCTAGACAATACTGTTGCAGGTTTAAAAAGAGTTATCAAGAATAATTTAGTACTGGATAAAAGGACAGTCATTACTGTCTTTAAAGGTCTTCTAACAGCATGTGTGTTATATTATTATTCTTATAAAAGTGCGATCGGGCAGAGACCAAAGCCTGTTATGCCCGCGCAACACAAGCGCTGTGATACATTACGTTGAATGAAATCTTAACTAAAAGGTCTTCACCAAGTAAATTGTACTTGGACTTAAACTGTGTAACATTTTCACATAAAACGATTTTGGAAGGCAAGGAATTTCAATAATCAAAAACTCTGTTGGTTATGAAGCATTGCCCAATAGTTGTACGAAATTTATTCTAAAATAATTTAAGTGGATGTCCCCTGGTACGTTTGTCTGGGTTAAGAGAAAAGAGATGTTTGATAGTAAAGTTAGCATTTTCACCAACGCATAGAAGGCTGTAATCAGGTCACCTCTCTTGCGTCTAGCCAATAGAAAAGGTATCTTTATGAGCAGGAGGTCTAACGTAACCAAAAGAAATTTGTTACTCGTCGTTGAACTACTTCCAAGAAGTTTATTTCACGCTGAAGAATGGGAGTCCATGCACAGTTCGCATATTTTAGAATGAGCCTCATATATGTTTTATACAGCTTGGCTAGTACAGTTTTATTGAACCCGGAAAAAATACTATTTAGGCGGTAAACCATATTGATGGTTTTTTTAATAACATTAGTTATATGTACAGACCAAGAAAGAGAATTTGTTACAACCAGACCAAGATCTGAAACTGACTAAATGCGTCACTAAGTGAGTTACCTACCTTAACTTTAAACAAGCTATCCGATAGAAAAGCTTCTATCGATTGAAGTCGTCCTTTTATAAAACCATAATGGTTAAATTTAACTAAGAGACGCTTTTTGGAAACCCTATCAAAAGCTTTAGAAAAGTCAAGTTAGGCAACATCGACGCAATTTACCGTATCTGACTGCTTCGTACAGTAGTCTAAACTACATAAAAATATTGTAGAGGTAGACCTCCCAGGCAGAAAACCATGTTAATCAGTTGGTAAAACCTCATAAAAAACATAAAAGAAATTTAGACGCTTCGTTATAAACAATAGATTTCATTACTTTTGTAACAATAGATGTTAGACTGATGGGGCGATAATTGGCTGCATAGAACTTATCACCTTTTTTGTAGATTGGCCAGACCAACACTGTCTTCCATTCGTAAGGCAACTGGCTAGAATAAAATGATTGCTTCATAAAGATGCTTAGAGGTTTGCATAAAGTTTGCAAAAGTTTAGCAGTGACATTATCAATGAATTCGTTGTTATTTGGAGCACAAACTAAACTAGGCGGCGACGTGCTGGGTTCAGTAATAAAAACGTTAGAAAAGGTTTCAGCGAATGTTTTGGCCGCCTTCAGAACCATCATCAACAATACTTTCACTGAAATCTGTTACCTGAGAAGTTTTAACAGTGCCAGATAAATTAGCTTTAAAAGAGCAATGTGACAGGTTTAGAAAGATAGAGAAAAATACCACATCTTTATCGAATTTGCAAAGAACATGTTCCAACGACTAATAAGTTTTTAACTGATCATAGCAAGCATAAGTTGTTCCAATCGAGCAATAACGTCGAGAAGCTGAATACCAGTTTCGGGGTATTTGCCCCTCATCAGTGCAGCGTATTTCGGAGCGTTGTGCTCGATTGGAACGGGTGGGAGAACTCGCTTATATCAAACAAAGTACGGCTGGCATATAACAAAGAGCGCTGGAAGGTGGCGAGAGTTGGCATAATATGATAAATGCAACCAGAAATAAAAGTTATTATCAATTTTTATTATAAAAAAAAGATGCCACCTACACTTATTAGGTACACTCGCGGACAAAATAAATGACACCCCAATAGTATCGGCAATAATTTGAGGGGTTGGACCGTGACCGTTGTCATAAATCTTGTCGCTCATAAACTTAACATTTCTTGAACAGGTCAATATCGAATTTTAAACTTTGTTCAAAATTAATAAATATTATAAACTGCAAATTTTGCTAAAGTGGTAAAGTCATGAATTGTATTAGGTAATATTTTATTATATTTTTGGACCTTAAAGATACTTTTTGCTTATAAATATCATTATTTATTGTTTTAGTAGCTATGCATTTGTTGTTATAGTTATTATAAATTAAATTAATATTTATATTGGCATTAATAGATTAATAAAAATCCTAAGTCATTAACATTATTAATCTAATATTAATAAACGTTAATAAGTGGGTGATAAATTGCATTTTTTTGAATTAAGAAATATCTCAAAAAAATTTTTAATCACCATTTGTTTATAAAAATAATGAATTTTACTCTGTCTACTATGATCAGTATTTTACCTGCTTAAGGATACAACTTGCTATTTTATTCAAGCTATTACAGTTTAGTGAAAAGGATATTAAATAGGATTAAATCGACTAATAAGGGAGAAACGGATGATTTTCACAAAAGTACCGCTTAATTGTATTTGCTTAAAAATTTGTAAAATTTTGTAAATTTTAAATTTCAGAGAAAGATATTATAAATAAATCTGTCGACATTGACTAACTGCTATTAGTTGAATTAAATCCAAATTCAATTTTTTAGGCATTTCGACGCTTTCAAATAAGAACACTGTAACAAAAAAATTAGTTAACTTGTCATCCATTAAACAAAGCGTTTTTTACTTGAATAAGCCCACATTCTTTTATAAAAAAATATTTTATAAAATATTGGAGGGTGTTTCTATTTTGTTTAATTGTTTTCTATTTGAGTTTAATATGTTAAAGGATTAGAAAAATTAATCTATTCTGTAAGTAAATCGAAAATTGATCGCCACTCAAGATTGGTAAAAGCCTATTTATAAGAAATAATAATATTTTTATATTCTTACTTTATTTAATTATATATTATTTTTTAATTTTTATATTAGCTTTTTATTTGATATTCAGTACCTTTTAAATAATAAAATTAGATTGAAAAATATAAAATATAAAATTAGAATTGAAAAAAAGGACAGGTTTAAAAGAACAAGTAACTGAAATAGATATTTTATTTAAAGCCTGTTAATCTGGACAAGTACACATGCCAAGGCAAAACCTCTCAGAAACCTGGACAAAAGGCCCAAACATGTATTTTCATTCAATATATATCACTAATTATAATGATGTAACAAAGGTATCACAATAATTAAATAATAAGTATAAATCACTTAATTTTAATAGGAAAGACTTCATCATCGAAGTTTATCTTAAAAAAGTTATCTTACAATTTTTTATATCTCTTACCGTTTAGAAGATATCGGAGGTCAAAGTTTAAAAAATTTAACAAAAATTTCTTTTCTACTTCTAAATTTTATAACTCAGAGATAAATTAATATTATAAAATGCGTAACATATAATCTTGTAAGAAATTAAACGCTTTATAAAAAAGGTTTCTTGTGATTAATTGATTATTCTAACTATTTAGAAGATATTCGCACTTTTAAAAACCAAAATTTGATACTAAATTCCCAAATTTTTTTTAAGTGGTTGAAGTAATCGATCACCCACAAACGACTTTTTTGTAGAGCGTTTAATTTCCTACAAAACTGTATGTTGCGCACTTTATAATATTTATTTATCCACGAGTTATAAAATTTAGAAGTAAAAAAGGAATTTTTGCTAAATTCTTTAAACTTTGACCTCTGATATTTTATAAACGGTAAGAGTTACAAAAAAAATTGTAAAATATCTTTTTTAGAGCATTCAATTTCCTACAAAAAAAGTAAATAAAATTTTCTGTACGTTCAAGTAGTGACGAGATATGGATTTTGCCATATGGAACTGAAAAAAAAAATGGAAAACTGCGATGAGAAAGTCTTTCCTATTGAAATTAAGTGCTCATCTTAAAAAAGCATTTTTAAAGGTGTCTACAGCCGAATTTTCGAAATGGTGCCGATAAGTTGTAAATCGTTTAAGTCATAAATTTTTCTTAACAAAGACGGATAATTGACACCAAACCACACTATTTGGAAGCTAAAGACGGTGTCGTTTGTTGGGATATTTCAGGGTAGGTAGATGAGTTTTATGACCACAAAGCAAGATGTTTACGTCCAACAAGTGTGTTGAACAAAGATACAAACAGTGGCTGTTAAGAAAAATATTTGCATAGTGAAAGCGCATTTATTTTTCCAGCGTACCCAAAAATGTAGTTGATTGATGGCAAATGGTTACAAATAAATACAAGGTGTTTATAAATGGTTGTAGGGTCGTAGGAGACTGTGAAAACAATAAAAATGTTTAGCTTTTTAAATAAAATGATTTTTAGCTATTATTATACCTTATCAATTTGTGTTGCGCTAGTATTAGAGAACTGTTTGAGAAGCGCTGAACTATGCCTGAACCTGTCACTTCAACCGCTCGGTCCTTACCCGAGCAATAAAGTTTTATGGCTTACCGGCACCAATTCGAAAATTCGGCTGTAGGAACCAATTTTTCAGTGTCGGTAGTTAAAAAAAAACATAGTCGATTTTTTTGGCCCACCCTATTATACATATGTATAAAAAGTATATAATAGTTGAATCTTTACCGAGTGTTTAATATTCTAAAAGTATATATCAATTAAAAATTTCTATGGCAAGCCATATGCAAAATATGCCGAAATTAGACGCCATAATATTGCTGGTCAATAATGACAGTGGCGATTTTAATTCGACTTACAGTATACAACCGTCTGAACATGTATAGCTTAGAAAACTCCTAAATAATTAATAATTAATAAATTAAAAATGCCAAGTCTGGAAATTTTTGGCGAAAATTTTTCAAAGATAGGGGAATAGAATATTGCTATTCGCCCTCCTCTCTGTCCATTAAGGAAATATGATTCAATCATAAAAGTTTTGAGAATTTGTGAACATATTTTTAGTTAAATTTAAAAAAATAAAAACAGGTAAATGACAATTCACGAACTAATAATGTCACTATGTGCGCCAAGCTAAATCCTACGTTTACAGGTCCACAGCACACTACGACGTCATTAATTTCTAGACGCTCGTTATAAATTGCTGTGATAAATTATGTAATACTTTAAAATGTATCTGTTTGAAAGAAGGACTAAAATGTTCTGATCCTGCCAGCATTGCAACAACGTTGAAGAGACCAGCGACAAATCAGATGAAGACAAAGAAGAAATTTAGACTTTATTTTTTTTACCTCAAAATATTTTTGTTTTAATAAAATTTTATCATTTGTGGTTTATAATTAAAGCTATCAAATTACCTTTAAGTAAGTCGTAACTCATAATACTCGTATAGTTAGAATGTTACGAGTAAAAACGAAGAACTATTGTGCGAAAACGTAGATTGAACGCGTTTTGCGCGGAGCAGCGCGGCACAGCCTTGTTTTAAAAAATTTATATTTCGGAAACCATTAGGTTTATAATTCAAATTTTTTTTTCAAAAACTTATTTAAAGTTTTGTGAATCCGGAAATGTACATTATATGGTCAAATTTCTAATAATTCTTATAGCTTCCCTCAGGGTGAAATTGTTAATGCATAATATCGCAACTAGTGACTTTGGAGAGCCCTTTCTAGAAAAACAAAAAATTCTATCTAAAATCTTTTATTACTGTTAGAAGCGCTCTGGTTTTTTGTATAAGTGGACAAAATTTCAAAATTTTATCTTAAATAGTTAATTTATAAGCGCGATGTACGTTTTAAAATACACGGTTTTGAAAATTGTTGCTCGGACATAAAAAAATCATTTTACAAAGTTCGGTCCTACTAAAAAAAGTTGTAGATAGCGATTTCAGATGGCCAAAATAATACTTTACAAGACTGTAAAGGTCCCGTCTGGTTATACCTTAAAAAATTTTTTACAAGAAAGATACCTTGTAGGACGGCGGCGGCGCGGCGATTTTACTTCATTACTTATTTTCCACAATAATAACTAAAGCTCGCACGAAATATGGGAACAAAAACGCTTTTCAGTCGTCTAGCTAACTACTCGCATCTGTCACGCGATAAAACATTGAAACTTGAATTGGTCGATAGTAGTACCGAATTAGTACCGCTATCGACCAATTTAAGTTTCAATGTTTTATCGCGTGGCGGGTACGAGTAGTTAGCTAGACGACTGTAAAGGGTTTTTGTTCCCATATTCCCACCGAGGTCTAATAATAACGTTACTTCCCCACCAAACGTGGTACTCCTCTACTCTCTATGGTACTCCCCTTCTTTGAGTTTAGGTTGAACCGCTGCCGCCAGAGTGCGCTAGGTGACAGACCCAATTAATTTTTATAACGAAAAACTGAGTTTTTTTAATTGTTGTTGCATTATATAAGCTGCGCATTACATGAAAAATTCTAAAAAAAATTAATGAATTTGGCCACGTTCTCGTTGTTGCAAAAAAAAATTATATATATAAAATAAAGTTTAAGACTTTTTTATTAAAAAAGTATTTCCAAAAATAAGAACGTGGCCAAATTACTTTATTTTTTTATTTTTTTTTTTGACGTAATGAGCAATCTATTTAATGCAACGACCATTGAGTAAACTCAACTTTTCTTTTACAGCAGGAAAATCTGCCCCAGTAATGGTACATTTTAGTGAAAAGGGCTTTATACTGATCGTTTTTAATTTTACAGGTAATAAAACTATGTAAATAGTTACAGCAACTTTTTCAGAGTAAATTAAGCCCTTTAACTGAATTTGGATATTTGTTGTATTACTGGTTGCATTTTTTCTTGACATAGCCTCTTAAACATCAGATAATTCATTACAACGAAATATTTCAAGTGAAACGTATCTATGACGTCTTGCTAAAACCTATTAAGCAGATATAAAAACCTAATTGTACTAGAAAATTGACATCCCATTTTAGTTTAAGTGTTTAAGTATTTAAGTGTTCTTTAACAAAAACAATTTAAAAAAATATATTTTAAAAGAAAAGTGAGGTGTAAAAACCTCTTATGCTAAAATAAAACTGTAAACTCTACATTTTTCAGGCTTACATATTTTCATAACCCATGTATTGTAATTCTACTGCTATAATCACAATGCACACTAAACTATTTTTAATTTTTTGCTAATTTTTTTATTATTTATTTAGGTTTATTTATTTATTATTTAGGTTTAGTTTTGGGGTAACTTGCAACACTGTCCAGAAGTTACAAACGCAAAAATTTTCTGCAAACCATATGTAAATTATACAGAAGAAACACTGAAGAAAGAGTTGGTAAATGTACAAGACAATAAGTTTTGTCTTGGCAAAACTCTAGAAAACCCACTCTAGAAAAAAAGAGGTTCAAATTTTAACACAAATTTTTGTATTTTATTTTACAGTGTTTGAAGTTATCTGCAGTAGCCGTTATTTTTTAAAATACATGTAAATTCATCAAATTTTCAAGTTACCCCAAATTTTTGCTAACTTGCAACAACTATGTTTGAAACAAAAACAAAAAATCTATTTAATGAAAGATTTTTCTATCAAGAAATTAAAGTCCAGATCAAAACTGAACTTTATGCATAAAAAGTTTTATTTTACATAACAATCTTTTGTTCCAAAATCACGTTGATAAGTCAAAACTGTTGCAAGTAACCCCAGTTGACGGTACTTGACTAACTTAGTACGTGAATAGTATGTAAACTAGTATGAATGTCGCAGAGATTTGTCTTTAAAACATTGATGTCATTTTTTAAATTTTAAAATTAAATGTTGATGAATTAAATTTTATTTTAAGGTAAAGGTCTATAACATAGAGCTTCGCTGTTGAAGACAATGCAGTTATGACAAATAAAACAGAATTTAGTGTCTTTTATTCAAAAACAGCAATAAAGTAAAACGTCATAAAGTCTAACATCACAAATTCAAATGATAGAAGCCAAATAGATAAACATAAGTTACCCTTCAGCAAAATTTCCTTAAGGCCAGTCGTGCAATTGTATATCATAGATAAAAACGACATAATCGACATTTAGAAGGATGAATGTTGCACTAAGTGTAGGCCTAGTCAATAATGACGTGGCCGCTGGCATGCTTTATTTAGTCAGTCAAAATCAGATTAAGGAAAAATCTGCTTTATCTGTCTGGTTCTTCTAGACCATGCATAAAACATGGGTGGTTCAAATTATTATACACCGGCTCTTTCCCTAAAAGAGATAGTTTTTTTCCGAACCAATATTATTTTTAAAATCAGCGCAAGACCTTTCCAGACAATAAAATAAAACGGCTTTGGATTTTCAATCAATTTAACTCCACAAAAAAATTTTTGAGTGCATATACCATTACTTGGAAGATAGACACAAGATAGTATTGAAAATGATTTTTCTCAAATAAGAGCAAAAACCCAACATCTGATTGCCACCAGTTTAAAGTATGTTTAAGATTACTTTGTCACAATTTCAGAATCGTAATGTGGCAACTAGTTTGCGTCACTGTAGTTTTATTTTGTGACTATACGTGCGATAATGCCGCAGCGCCATCCCGAAACATCGCTGGAAGGTACAGAGATTTTAGTATTTTGTTAGAGAACAATTTCAATTATTGCCACAAAACGACATATGTTTTAAAAAAAAATGTAAGCAAAATATTATAAATTAATAATTACAATTATCATCCTAATAGCAGTGAAAAAAAACATAGAGAAATGAAAAGTTCTTCCATAGAAGATCACCGAGTAGATTACTTAGGAGAAGACTCCATTATTGAGCAAAAAAAATAAATTTTACAGTAAATTTTCGGTATAGAAGAAAACATTTTTCTTACAATCACTTTCGTAATTTCTGTACCAATCTCACACATCTCACAATCTAAACAAAGAGATACAAAAAAACTCAGTATGTACTTCTATTCAGTTTATAACAAATGCTATTTCTGTTGGCATTAAGACGTAAGTTTTCATATTTATCAAAAATAAAACTTATGTTAAAAGTGACTTGCTTTTATAAAATTATACGTCTGTGGAAAGTCCATAAATTATGATTAAACTCGTAAATACATAAACAAAGTAAAACATATCACCCAATTGTTTTCTTGTTTTTACTCTCAAAGTACCGCTTTCGGCTATAAAGCCTTCCTCAGCTTTCACTCCTATAGAACCATTCTTATAAACATAAAATTAATGAAAACCAAGTTGTGTCAATTTGTGTACACAAACAAAATTAACTCTTTTTGCAGCGTATGTAACAGCAGTGCCGTTCAGAACATAGGTTGATTGCACTGCAGTAAAGTATTTTAGATATTTATTGCTTTTTTAGCAAAGCAAAGCAGATGTCCAAAGATCCAAAGTCCAAAGAAAGCACAAAATTTCGATGTTGACATTTGGGTGGATTTGTTGTCTCGAATTTTTTCGAAAAAATGTTGTTGAGAAAATTCGAAATGTTTGCTGCAACTTTCAAATATTCAACGAAACAAAGAAGACTAGCCGTTTTGTAAAAGGTTCTTGAGATAATAGAACGGATTGCGTTTAATTTGACGATTGATCAAAGTGTGATTGATGCGGCTTACAATCAAGAATCTTAAATAATTTTTCTAGAATTGCTATCACGCAATTTTGGGTGTGGACCAGAACTTTTTGGAGTGGCAAACCCAGAATAAAGTCCAAAACATTACTGAAAGCGTAATGCTGCCTTGTTTTTCCTATAAGGCAAAAACACTGACGTATCGAGTCTCTGGTCTACGTACTAAATGTTGAGAGCAACAATTAATTTAAAAGATAGTATGTATGTCAATACATTTCCAAAGTTAGATTTATTTTTAAGACAAAAAAGTGCCAGTTATAAAACAAAAAAATCAAAAATTCTAACTAGAACCCAAATCCATCAGTTTCTTTTGGAAGCGCCTAACGAACAATAATTATTAATGACAATAAATTTTTTTATAAATTTATATCAAAAACTTACTCTACATTCGAAAGTCGCTCTAATGTTTGGTGTATTTGAAGCAAGTCGTTGCGACAAACTTTATAAAATGATGATAAAAGATATTGTAGAAACTAGATATATTAATAGTAAAGATACCGGATTCCAAAACAAAGATTTCTCGGACATTTACAGTTACAGGAAAAATTAAAGAAATAGATCCAATAAAAAGTTACAAAAAGCATGTTGCTCTCAAAAAAACCGTCTTTCCCTCATTGCTGTTTTCTTTGTAAATTATCGAACAGAAAAATGCACCACGCAAGCGATCGGCATTCATTCTTTTTCAAAAATGCCTTACTTCAAAGCAAAATTTCTTAAACTTAATGACGCAACTGACTACACTGGTGTCTGCTTTCAACGATCTTCAGCATCACTAGTGGCAGAGACAAGAGCTGAAATTCCAAACTTAAAACGGCATGGAGGGTAGAAATCTTTAAATGTAGCAGATCAGTCTATAACAAACAAAATAACTGTGGCGTACAAAATCGCTGGCGCTGGTTCATTACCATCGGAAATATTGTTTTCCCAAAAAATATTATATCAGCATTTAAAATCTCAAATAACAGAATATGCATGTACGAGTACCTATCAAGCACCCAAATGAATTTACTTAGACTCCAAATTCAATTTTAACAATCACATCAACTACACTTGTAATAAAGCTATAAAAAATTTAATGTATTTATAGAAAAAATTCAAAACAAACTGGGATATTCCTGCCTCCAGATCTCTACTTACAATATATAACCACGCAATAATTTCAATTTTATCCTATGGTTCAGAAATTTGAATAAATAGAATCCATATTTCCAAACTCAAAAGAAAACTAATATCTCTATCTAGTAGGTAGAAGTATAGCATCTATGTATAGTATATATAGTTCTATGTATAGCATCTCGCTGTATTGCTGGTTGTTATTCACTATTAGAATTAGATGTACTTTACGTCGGCAACGCCGTAAAGACATGCCGAGAACGCCAACTACTCTACGCGAATTTTCAAATATTTTAAATAAGTAAGTTCCTATGCAATTTTTTTCGATTAAAATTTCTTTATAATTAAATTTTTATAAATTATTTATTTATTTCTTTAAAGTAATCAAGAAAAATACGGACAAACAATAGGCTCTAACCCTGAAGTATTCTTCAGGGGTTTTTTGGAGACAAACGATGGATCGGAAATCATGCTTTTTGTGTCACCAGCAGTAAAAAGTCACATCAGCAGAAATCCAAATAACATAAAATTATATGCCAACGGCACTTTTAAAATTGTGCCTCGGCGTTCTCGGGGCATTACAGTTATTTTGTATCCATCTTATTGTGGATCATAGTGTAAGTTGTTTTTTAATTTTCTTATAAAATCTATACAAAATAGTTTGAATTTTTTTTAAATTTTAACAATCATTTTGTATTGTTATTCATATATCTATAAATAAATTCATAAATATTAATCTAGTCATCTAACTTGATATAATAAAAAAATTACAGGTTTTCCCTCTTGCATAGTGCCTCATGGAAAAAAAAATACCGCCTCCTACGCGGTCATTTTGGAGACCCTCGTAGAAGATATTCCCGAGCTCCAAAGAATTGAAACCATTATGGCGGATTACGAGGTGGCATTGAGACTAGCAATAGCAAATGTGTTACCACAAACACAAATTTTGGGTTGCTGGTTTCACTTCTGCAGTGCCGTGAATAAAAAACTTAGACGTCTCCACCTCCATCTCAGAAACGCGAACTACATGATATCGGAAGTGGCCAAGATGTCTATGTTTATTGCTCTCTTGTCTCAAGATTGGATCAATGCCGGCATTACTTATTTAAGAAATAGAATTTAAAATTTGGTGGTTCTTTATAAAGCTCTTTATAATTTTGGGCAATACCTACAACAATATTGAGCCAACAAAAATATTTCCGTTATTGGTTTAAGCCACCGTACCAATAATGCGGTGAAATCATTCCATGCATTATTAAAACAAACAATAATCACCCCTCCAAGTGTTTGGGTTTTTGTCAATTCATTGGCAAAAATCGAACACTCTAAGCGCTGTGATTTGCAGAGGGTTACAGCCGGTGAAGTTCCGAGACGGAGGAAGGAGGCATATAGGCATAGAGATAATGTTATACGTCAGGCGGAACAAAGGTTCCGTTAAATGACTATAACATTCACCAATTTCTTCGTAGGGTAGGAAATGAGGCATGAAATATTATTGAAAATTTGGAAAAATTTTATATATACGGAGGTATTTAATTTTCATATTATCAATCTTAATCACTTTGTAGTTAAATATTTTTGTAGACCACCCGAACGACGTTGCGGCAGAAGAAGAACTAGTACCTCAACTACAACAAGAAAGAGAACCAGTTGCTTTTGGTAATTACATGTTTTAATATTTCATTGTTACTAAAGCCTCAAATGCTACCTTGATAAATTAAAATTTTTAATAATTTTTAAATCTTCAAATCACAAAATATTTAAAAAATTTTTTTGTAGACCACCCGAACGACGTTGCGGCAGAAGAAGTACTACTACCTCAACTGCAGCAAGAAAGAGAACCAGTTGTTTTTGGTAATTACATGTTTATTGTTTTATTGTTACTAAAACCTCAAATGCTACCTTGATAAATTAGAAATGTTTTTTAATTTTTTTGAACTCACTTTTTTTCTTTCAGAAAACTACATCCCTCTTCTAAATGAGGAACACAGTTACCCCCAAATAATTGTATTAGGTAATTATATAACACATCTATCTACACAAAAAAATTAAATTTTATTTTTACAGAGAATGACCAAGTTGATAATTACAGGAATTAGCGGAAATTTTAAATAATCTCAAATTTAGATAAAACAAATTTAGATATGAGGGAATATGCCTATATCACTGGTGCCCATCCGCAAAGGTTTTTCCATGGCATGTTACATGGAAACGACGATTCACAAGTGGTTCTTTTTATTTCTCCTTGTATAAGAGAATACCTCTAGAGGAACCACCAACGTGAAATATACCTGCATGTACTTTTCAAATAGTTCCTCAAAGACTTGGTGCTCTGCAGCTGTATTCTATTCATATTATCATAGATCATACAGTAAGTAAAAAGTAGCTAAAAATTTTTTTTACCGTCTTTCATCACTTTCTCGATTATTATTTGAAACGTAAACAAAGAATACTTATTAATTTTTTGCTATAAGATTTTTTTAAAATTTGCAATTAAATTTTTTTGTATTGAATATTTTGTTGTCAAATGTTATAAAATCAAAACTTAATAAAAAATTCAGTATGTTGCCGTTAACAAAGTAATATAATAAAATTACATAAAAATATGAAATTAACTGAACAAAAAAATTCAAGGTATTTACCTTATTTTAAGAGTGAACCCTTATGTTTTTATTGTTTATATTAAATTTTTACATGTATATGAGAAGTAGGAATAATTTATGTAAGTTAGGTTTTTCCGCTGGCCTATTGCATCATGAATCGTAAGTCAACTGCTTCTTATACAGCTATTTTGGAATTTCTTAGAGATAAAATTCCGGAACTCCAAAGAGCTACAACCTTTATCGTTGATTATGAAGCGGCTGTGAGGCAAGCGATAGGCGTTACACTACCAGAAGCAGATATTAGAAGCTGCTGGTTCCACTTCTGTCGAGCGCTGTACAAAAAATTACGACGTCTCCAGCGAAATGTGAGAAATGTTGATAAGGTGGCGGCAGTCGTGAAAATGTCTATGGCTCTAGCTCTGTTACCACAAAATCGAATTAACTTTATATTCGTAACTACATAAATGAACTAGTGGTACCAGAAGCTGCCACTCTTAATCAATTCGGCTAATACTTACAGCGATTTTGGGCTAATATAAATATATCGGTATTTAATTTAGACCACCAAACGAATAACTCGGTCGAATCGTATCACAGAGCATTAAGCCAGAATATAACCACCTCAGCCTCTATATGGAATTTTATAAAAGGAATAATAAATGTAGAGCATTCGAAGCATTGCGATCTGCTAAAAATTTCTGCATGCCAAAAGCTCTCTTGGCGTAAAACTCTTTACAAACAGAGGGACAATGTTATCCGCCAAGCAAGTGAAAAATTTCTTGCTGAGGGTAACGTTGGCCATTTTTTGAGAAGCGTGGCAAATGAGGCTGGAGACGTTGTACTTAATTTAGAACAATTTTACATTTATGACAGTAAGTAACCATAAAATCATCAATTTTTATGATTCTGAATATCTATATACTTTTTAGTTGACGAAGATGAAGTGAAAGAAGAACCAGTAGCACCTCCTCCTGGTCCTGGTCTTAATCAAATAGAAGTGGTTCCTGCTGGTAATTTACTATACTCAAGTCTTGACACCAAAACTTAGATATATATTTTCTTACAGCACACTACCATCCACTTTTGGAACATAATTACCTGTAAATAGTATATATTTTAGAAATAGTTCTAGTTTAATTACTTGTTTTTAATTTTAGTCTTGTTGTGGAACATGTTGAATTTTAGTAAATATTTTGTTATATTTAATAGAGTTTGAATTTATGTAAATAAAAAATAAATGTCATGTAATATAAGTTATTACTTTGGTTTATTTCTTATACTCAATCCCCACGTATTCTGATAGGTATAATTAAGCAAGAGTCGTCAAATGGTTTCTAAAAGAAATTAATTATGAGACTGGTTTTATTTTTTAATGATTGCCAACATTATTTAGAAATATTTTTTACTATAACAGCCTTCTAAAAAAACATAAATTACAAAATAAAGTTTATTGTTTTACAAAAAGTTACAAAAAGCAGTATATTAGACTCATAATTTAATGTAGATTTCAAAAATATAAAAATATAGATAATGTTCTATTTAAAAATCTAAAGTTAATTTTTTCCGGTAAAACCAGAAGTAATAAAAAATTTATTTTTTACTTAGTTAATTGAGATCTTCTAACATTAAAACGAAACTTTTTCAAGTTTCGCTTTTCTATTTAAAAAAATACTATTAAAAAAAGGGGTGAGCCTATTAATTAAAATTATTATTTAATTATTAATAAAAAATATTAATCTTTTTCTATAAAATCATTAAAGCACATTAAATTAAAACCAATATATTAAAATTATTTTACTTTACTTTTATGTTTAATTTTTGTATAAGTGCAAAAAATATTTACACAATTTATATATTAAAGGTGTACATTTATTTTAATATTTTATCACAAATAAATTCAATCTCTTAAAAAAATATTTTTACTATATGCAACTACCAAAACAGTTCAGTCATTCTGTAACAAACTACAAAATTTGGGAACTTTTCTGAAATAGCTAAGGATCTGAAGGTTGATAAGACCGGCAAAATCCAATAACAATTTGAAATTGTGAGATTCCTGGGAAGAGAGAATTTAGGGATGCGCGATGCGCTCAAGCCATCAAGCACAATCGAGCTTGCGCCATAGACCCGACCCGGTGTGAATTCTCAAGCCTCAACACTTCAACAGATAACAGATGCAACACGCAACAGTCTCATTCAGTCGTCAGGGGTGAGTTAAGAAAAACCTTTATGTTGCACCGATGTAATAAAAAAATCCAATCCAATTCACAAGGTTAGAAAAGTTTTCGTTTGGTGTCGAGTGTCTCAAACGCGTTCGTGTCGTTCTGAAATCGAGTTATTAAATACTTGTAATTTTTCATGGTAAAATGCCGGTGCAGGTGCAACTGCATTGCTTCCGTCCCAGAGAACTTGGAATCAAGGTAGGAAATTTATTTTATTAAGATTATCGACGTTTGTTTACACGGACTTAAACAATAGTTATTCAATAAATATTCTGACCTTTCCGCGCAACATCAAGAGTACAGCCGCTCAGTTAAATGTAATGGAAGTGCTGCGATAGCTATATTTTCCAGCCGTGTTTGGGTTAAAAATTAAAATTGATAAACAATAATAAGGAAAATCAAGAGTTTTCAGAAATTTCAAACAGCAAATTTACTGATAATGATTTGAAATTATCTACTAAAAAAAAAAACGGTTTTTTACAATAAATCCGTGCATAATTATGAATAAAATTTAGACAAGACATAGGTAGATGTCATCTATTTAATATATTCAGAAATAGTCGTAGGACAATATGGGATTTAGGACTTATGAATTTTTTTAGATTTTTGAATTTTTATACAAGTTGTAGAATTTTTTTTTTGAACTTGTTCCTGAAGAAAAATATCAATGAAATTAATAGAGGATATAGGTTTTCAAGAGCTATTTAACATACTCAAGAACCATTGTGGAACAAATTGGGGTTTAGGAGCTAGAAATTTTTTTAGATTTTTTATACAAGTTTTAGAAATTATTTTTATGTAGGACATAATTGGTAGCGGACTTCGCTCTTGTTAACCTGATTTTGTTTAATCTAATATTGCTGTGTCAGCTGTTATTATAACTGTGATTTATTTTATTTTTAATATTCAACTTTATTGTTTACTAAATGCTCCAAGCATTTTGAAATAAACATACAAGGAGTACCGTCAAAGGGGGCGAGAATGAACAATTTTTTAATATTTTCATCTGCAGCATTCTGATTTTTTAAAAGAAAGTTCTAAAATTTGGCAGGAAGATCATTAACAGTCTAAGGAACAAAAATTCAGCGTATACTAATTCACATTATACAGCACAAGAAGAAAGAAATTTTATTTTGAGTGTCCAATCTTACCTGCAGTTTGGGGGTTAGTTTGGACATGCCTTAAAATACTATTAAAATAAAAGTTAAACGCTTATAAGATGAGATTGAACACGTTATAACTAAAAAAGGTATTGTGAGTAACAACTTTCCTTTTTATCAATAAACTTATAGGAATTTATGGGCGAAATAATGAATAAATAGAGGGGATTTGAAGATTTGATTGGAAGAAATGTGCAAGAAAAAATATCAGAAATTTTAAGAATTGTTGAATAAAAGTAACATTGGAAGCCAGAATATAAACGAAACGATATTATTGGCGTTTAAAAATTGTTGTTTAATAGCATTTCTTCTCTTCACGTAACTTTAGTACACCAGATTTGTATTTCTTTTCAATATAAAAATTAGAGGGAGTTAAGAATTCTTAACTCCCTTCTACAACTTCCTTGGGAGTTATGAATGTCATAATAGTTACCGTAACTAAAATAATATTTGGCTATGTTGATTTTGTAGGAAATAAAAAAATTAAACATAGGTAAAGAAAACATAACTTTTTCGGAAATTTAAACCTAGGTAGGATTCAATATATTTTCTTGGAAAACTGTCGCAATTCTTTGGGTTGCTGTAGTTTTGATAAAATAATAGAGGGTTTAATAAGCATTTTATCTGTAATGAAACTCTTCTATTTCTTTGAGTCTCTAATATAGAATGATATAATGAATAATAATGGGATGGATTCGATGCTTATATGGGCTCGGTTTATAAAATTATCAATATAATCTTCTTGGTGTGTTTAAATGAAAAATGGAAATAAAACACCCACTAACACCAAACTTCTTTACTTGATACGACGCACGTTTCGATAACAACGTTGTCATCCTCAGGTAGGAATTAAAACTAAATCGTTTACAAACATTCTTAGCTTGTATACTAATCGTAGGCTACATTAATTCTCACAAAGCGTCGTGACTTCTGCGCATGAGCGTGGAAATGCGGTAAATGTTGAAATCACAATAGATTTATTTATAATGTAAAATAAAAAATAGATGCATCGTAAACCACAGCTTTTAAGCATGCAGGCACTGTTGATGGGGTATTCATTTTAAAAATTTGTGGGTCCGGTAAACAGTACTTTACATTCACAGCTGAATTAAATATTAAAATTCGATTAAATTTTGATTCGCCATCAACTTCTGACTTTTCTTGCACTTGACTAAAATTGACTATCGAGAATCAACTATTTAACGTAAGAGCAACATTTTATTCACATTATATAAATCGACACTAAGAAGTATGTTTCTAAAATGTGTTTTTTATTTTGATTAGACAAAAATGTTTTGTATGTTTATTATGAGAAAATTATTAAATTTTTCCTTGCAAAAATATGTCCGATTTTTTTTGCAATTAGAAAATAAAATAAAAAATTCTCTTTAAAAACAGCAAGATGCAACAGTAATTTTATAATGTTTTTTTATTTGACACTATCAGTTGTACAGTAATAAGACCCAAATAAAACATTTTGAGTTTACAAATACTCATTTTTATTTTAGTATATACAATATATTCATATAAAGATGATAGATACAAACAATTAGAAAAAGACATAAGTATATAAAGTCCATTCTGACTTGAGATCATGCACTGAGGCTTCTTGTATAACTGAGGTCTCGAGAGGAAGTTTCAGCGTTTGCTTATTGATCGAAGAAAACCTCTCAAAAACTCCGATCAGATCAGTCGGTATTCAGAATCGAACCCACGACATTCCAAATACTAGTAACGTACATTACTTGCTTATCCATTAGTTCGGTTATATAGTTAAAAAAAATCATTCTGTTTCTGTCGTACTATATTTAATCTTCTTATATTATTCTAACAATAAAATGAAATTTAAAAACAATAAGAGGTGATGCAAAATTTATTTTACCTAATTTTTTCTTTTTTGTAGAAAAATATTCCTGTTTTTCCATTTTTCTTTTCTTTGAATTTGTTTTGTGTTTTGTCTCTACCATTTTACCTACATTTTTTGCAAACTCTTCTAGGTTTTTGTCCATTAATGCTGCTTCCAAATCTTTTTTGTCTAAGCTTCGAACCATATTAACTACATTTTCTAACCATTGAATGTTACGCCCGCTTTTATTTTCTTTGTTTTCTTGATCGCGCTCCTGTTGTTCTTCCAAAAAAATTGAAATTTCTGCTTGTTGTTGTATTTTAATTTGAGATTGCTGTCCTAAAACTTCAGCTGCCTCGTCTAAAACAGAATTAGTTCCCTTTCGCTCCTCATACATCCGTACCAAGTGCACATGTTTACACAAGGTATTTTTCACTGCATACTCTCGACAATCACATTCATACCGATGGATACAAATTTTACATACCCGACAAAACAATGTTTTGCAATTGTTTTCGCAAAGTTGTTTATATTTGATGTTATATAACGTGTCACTTCCTGATGCTTTAATCTGAAACTCACCAAATTCAGTATTTATGACACTTACCTTATCTTTTGTTGCTTCTGCTTTTTTATGTGCTTTAATAATGATCCTATCTTGATAATTGTTGGCATTGGGTCGCTGCATATTTAAAATTCGTTGCCACATTTTGATGTCTACCAAATCTTCAATTTTATCCAAAAGCTTTTCCACAGTTATATTGGTTTTTTTCTCTTTAATTGATTGGTTTTTAATAAATTGTTCAAACTCTCATTTGCCATGTTGGTATTAATCCTCGCGTTTGTTCTGTAACAATGTGCCCACATCTGTATCCTTTCTTGATTCTGAAAATAGTTTCTGCAAAAAAAATTAATTATTCAGCTCTAGCTTAAGTATATTTATTTACTTCAAGAGATAATTTCGAAAATCTTCCTCTTTTGCCACTTCCAGTTTTCTGAAATATTCTTCTACCAACTTCAAAAAATTTTCTTCATTAGTTTCGTTTAGTATCCTCCTCATTTCAAATTTCATCTGGTTCCTCAAGTCCAAACTTTTTATTTTTTTCTTGCCCTGAATGTTCCAATTTTTCACCACATGCCATGTACACAAAAGTCTTCTAGGTTTATTTTTCATAGTGTTTCTCCATGCATTATAATATTTTGGATCGTCGTCGCTCATAAAGTATTCTGGAGCTATTTCCTGTCCAATTTTGTTTTTAAGAGCACCTAAAAACACCTTTTAAATATGTTCATCTAAACAATTTGATAAAAATTAAAGAGCACCTAAAAACACTTCTTGAATATGTTGATCTAAACGATTTGATAAGAAGAAAGCCACAGGGAATCCAACATTTTTGTCGTCCTTTATTAACATTGTCGTTAAGTCCAATCCTTTTCTGTTAGTGCCATGTGTTCCATCCATGCAAATAATTGACGAAAAATTCTTAAGTTTATCTTCCATTGTTGAATTCATAAAACCTAGAGCAAAATCTTCCTTCCTGAGCACTTCATGAACTGACCCTAATTAAACCACCACCATATAAGCAAAATATTCCACCACCATAAAGCATAACATACGAGTATAATAAAATGATAGAAATTGTTTTACATTGCAATATATACAGGATAATTTTTTTATTTGCTCCCGCCCGAAACTCTGAAAACAGGCAACACATTATACTTTGTTAGTTTTTTAAAATTTAATTTTCAAAAATTAGGCATAAAGGGTTGTGAATTAATGTCAACATTGTTGGCAATACTTATGGCAGTGCTTCCAGAGTCAGTTCATTTGGATCATTTGTAGTTTCCCCAAAGTTGCTTATCATTTGTATAACGTGTTGCCTATTTTAGAAAATTCGAGCAGAAGCAAATAAAAAAATCACCCTGTATTACTCATAGTTCTGCCAGCTTCAATCGTAGTTTATACTTAAAACTACACACAAAAACAAATAAAAAAAAGATATTTGGTTTTCTTACAAATATAAAAGTATTAAGTATTAAATGTCCAAACAATTATAATAACATTATAATATTTCAGATAAAAACTACACTACACTACACTACAAATAAAAAAATAATTACAAATTCTAGGTACTTAGTGCATAACCAAAACCAAACAAAAAAATTATACCAATGTTCCAAGTTGTTCTTAAAAAAATTAATTGCTGTTGAAATTGTAGGATAAAGTGATGTATTATGGCAATAACAGTAAGCACTGAAAAAACTTAACTAAGTGACTCGAAAAAAACTTTAGCCACAAGCCTCTTTGTTAATGTTTTTTTGAGTAATTACCTGAGCCAATAATATTTTAATACAATAATAATACGTTTTACCTTCCTGTTTAAAAAAAAATGCAAAATTTTTGCCATTTGCATTCCATTCTTCAACCTTCAAAGCAGCCGCTACCATTTCATTTTGATCTCTTCTATTTTTAATATTAAATTTTCTCGCTAAATAATCTACATCCATTCTACTTAGTAAATTGATTCTTTGAATGTCTGATGTTTCCAATTTCCTAGCATCCTCTAAAATTCTGTCGACTGGTACTCCACTTTTCAATTTGTTTACTATCACATTTTTTTCTGTTGTTGAAAGATGTTTGCATCGTAATTCATTTTCCTCATGACCAGCATGCGTTTTCCAAAAATTTACAGTGATGTTTCCACCTGAGTGTTTATAGTATAATAGATATATTTGTAAACATTGTAAACCTACCCTTATAAATCTTGACAATTAATTTTGAAGGACACATCCCACGAATTTTAATTGATCCTCCGGCTTTCTCTGTCCTTTTAACACATTTGCTCTCATATCCTGTACTATTACTCCTGTTGCACTCGTAATGAATTTCCTTGTGGCCTGAGAGTTGAATTGTCCTATTCAAGGAATAACCAGTTTCTATTTTGTGCAGTTGTTTCCAAGCTTCATAATCCACATTGCTAGAACGATCAACAATTATTTGCTCACAACTTACCTGATGTTGATCTGCAAGATGACCCCTCAGATTTTCAAATGTCTTCAATTCGATTTGACCCTCACACAAAGGACATATGATGCGACATTTCCTTGTTTTTGGAATCATTTTATGCACTTTTTTGATATGTTTATTTTTTACTTTTGGAGAACTGTAGACTTTATTACAATGGGGGCACGTCTTTGCTGTTACATCCATCATCTACAATTGATCTAAAACACTTGCACAATTTTGTTAAAAATATTAAATAGTAATAACAATAATAATGTTTTAAGATTAAATACGAGTTTGTTCTAACGAACAGATTGTGGTACTAATATGTACGAAAAGGTATTTCTTGGCAAAAAAATCACGGACTAATAACTCAGTTAAGAGCTTTGAATACGTGATCACCAGAGAAAATCTGAATTTTCAATAAGTAAAGTAACGTTTTTTTTATAACGAACTTTTGAAAATGTCACTAAACTTCACCACTAAAATCACTAACACTTTGAGGCACATGCGCAGAAGCCACGGCGCTTTGTGAGAATTAATGTAGCCTACTAATCGTGCCGACTTCCATCAACTTTCACTTCCCCCTCTTTTCAACCAATGAGAAGAGAGAAGTGGGGATTGGACCAAAATCGGCGTTGATTAGACGTCTTTTGTTTCTATGTATTTCTAGACTCTCGAAAGCGTCAAGAAATTTACAATAATTATTGATTGCTCTAATAATTCTAATATTATTTTTGCCAATTCTGTGGTCATTCTCAAAAATATGTTGGGCATCACTAGATTTTTCTATTCTGTTGAATTTGAGATGAGCCATGTGTTCTTTAAATCTAGTGTGAATTGATCTACGTGTTTGCCCATTATACTTTTGATTACAGTCTTTACAATTAATTTTATAAATCCCTGACTTTTCTAAAGGCATTTCTTATTTTATATAAAAAGGAGTATTATGATAGGGTTAATCACCTTATTGCTAATGGTCCTTACAAGTCAATTTCAAAAAATTTTTTGTTTAATGGTTCAGATATTATCAACTTTTTTGATTAAAGGATTTACTTCAGGTATTAACTAATAAAACTGTGCTATAAAGAAACTTGTATTTAAAAAAAATAATGCAAAATTAAAAAAGTGATATATCCTACTTTTTTGGAATGCTATCAAAAAATGGTTGAGCTGCAACATTTCAGAATTTCTTTAGGTCTTGCAAGCACTGGAACTTTTTAACGTTGATTGGTATCAAATCTAAGAAAAAAGTTTTTAAAATTTTTTCTTTAATTTAAAAGTATGATTACTTACCAGAATAGGAATACAGAGGCAGCACAAACTCATTTTGTAATAAAACAGGTAATTTACATTTTCTTTTCCTGTCCTTCACTATTGCTGACTCCCGAGTTTCATTATAAGACTCTCGATAATATAGCAGTCTGGGATGATTTTGGCGTATTTCTAGTTCTCGCTTCGGGCGAGAACTGAACGGGCATTTCTTAGCATAATCTAAGTTTGTATCAAAAAACTTGGTCCATGCTCGAAAATAAGATTGATCAGTTTCTACAACATCAAAAGGAGTTGGTTTCAGTCTGGTGTTTTTGAATATTTCAATCCAGTTTGATGGAATTTCAGCTCTTTGTTTAGAATTTACTAATCCCATGTTTTTGTCTGGCTCCATATAAGAATGACCACGAATAGGAAAAGTAAGTTTGACGTTATTCAGTCTCCTCTCCTTATGAACAACATAATGCAGAAAGCGAAACATCGTATAATTTTTGTTTTGGCCTCCGCAAGAGTCACAAAAAATTTCAAGATTTTTAACTCGCAAATCAAGAAAGTTCCACAGAAAGTCATGCAGCATGGAACACACATCGCCGCTTCCTTTTTTACCGATTGTCTCGGGGTAAATGTAAAATACACTTTGGGCTGTAGATAAGATGTGTATGTTAAAAACATAAACGTTCAGTTGACTCTTATAATAAACATCGTTTGTTGTAATATTTGGAACACTAAGGTTTTTCCTAAAAACTATATAAATTGCTTCTTGAGTCCCTGATGTTTGAGATCTTTTCTTTGCAGCTCTTTTTCTTGTGTAGAATACCTCTGCCTTTCTTTTGTGCAAATTATTTTGTGTTGTAAGGTGCCGGATTTCATTTTGGATTCGGTTTTTTTCTTCAATACTAGTTCTTTTCAACACATCAGATTCAAGAGCTTTTATTTTAGCGAGAAACTCGTCGCATGAACTGCTAGTATCTGTTCGGGGATAACCGAAAGCTATTTTAAATTTTGTATTGAAGATTGTTCTGTATGACTCGTAAGATACCTTCATCTGAGGGTGCAACTCACAAAACATTTTGAACATCTTTTTTATATTAAGGTCTTCAGGTAAGTATAATCTCTTGCTGTCATGTACACTATAGTGGCTTTTTCTCCCCTTGAATGATTTGATATGTTCATACACTGCTTCACGAATCTGGAGTTGCAATTTTCTAGGGTGATTTTTGTTTTCTCCTCTTCTATCTTTGGGTGCTATACCCGTCACTTTTAAAGAATTTTGTAGGATTGTAAGTTTTTTTCTTTTTATTTCATGAATAGACATGAAAGCTTGTTTACAAACATTTACTTCTTTTAGATTATTATTATTTCTAAAACGAACTTTATAAACATATGTAGCACTTCTCAGATTGGCTTTTTCTTCATTTTTTCTTGGTCTTCTTCGACGAATAGGTAATACTGTTAGCAATCCAAACGAAAATAAGAATTTTGTTTATTAGTAGACGTTAGTGTTTTAAAATTGTTCAGTATACTTGTCCTTGCTTCGGCAGGTACATTTTTAAAACATTGTTTGTGGCAATTACAGTCTTCACCCGATTCATGGCTTTGTAACTTTATTTTTTTTTATAACGTCTCTCATTCTGCCATGTTTTTTTTTTTTGGTTCTTTTTGAGTAAATGCTCCTTTTGAGTTACTTTCACTTCCACTACAAGTTATTTTTAGGTTCCATTTTTATTTTATCAATTACACAGCACTTTACAAATTATTTATAAACACAAACACACTGATTGGCAACAGTATTAAACACGCACTGTCTTGTTTCGCGGAAAACTAGATTACACCATGCCTTGTTTATGCGGACTTAGCCCCTTGTGGACATGAGTGACACGGACTCGGTTCCTTTTGGCGCTGTATATATTAATAAAAACATATTTCTCAGGCATTTGACACCTTCTAGACATGTACAAAAAAACGAGCATATTCTACAAGATACTAAATGTTACAAGATGGCGCTATTAGTTCAGTTTATTTAATATTTGGACTTGTCACGTTTTGGACCTGTACCATTTATATGCCATTTTCATCATTTTTTATGTGACCTAATACATTGCATTCTATGATCATTTCAGTTCTACCTGGAATTTTAACTTCATTTACGTTTCTATCATTTTGTATGTTATTTTCAAGTTCATTACTTTTGTTGCTTTCATATAATTCGTAGAGAACATTGTCGATTTCTAGTTAGATTCAAAATCTAGCTTGCATTTTAGTTTTGAAAGGAAGTCTATTCCTAATATTTATATATAGAATATAAAAATATAAAGAATTTATGCATTGGTAAGTTTTCTATCGATAATTCGCAACTCTCTGTTATTATAGATGAGTTGTTGTATATACCATTTATAATTATATTTTCTTTCAATAATTTGGTACTTGCATTTATTAAATGTGGTTTTATGATTGAGATACCAGCACCTGTATCTATCAAGAATTTAACTAATTCGTCATTAATTTTTGTTTTTAACCCTTCGTTAGGCGCGTCATACTATGTGACACCGTTAGTCGCACTGGGACTGCCAGTCCCATAACAAATATTTTGACCGTTTTTATTGGTTATCTTGTAAATTTTTGCTTGAAGTGTTTATTGTAAATTAGTTTATCATAAACGTACTAAATTTTGCAAAAAAATGTGTCTCAAGCAATAAATTTATAAGTTAAAATTAAAAATGTCTCTAGAAATATGTAACACCTGCATAATATTTTGTTTTTTAATTTTATTCTGTTTTTAACAACAACTATTTTTTTTGATTATATATATCTCATTTCATATTATAAATTGTTGAGTATCATTTTTATATGATTACAAAATTTTTATAAAAAAATTTACGTGAAATTTACTAGTCCCAAACCAGGTACCCGATGAATTAATTGGGAATTACAAAGCAGCAAAACAAAATTTTTGCGCCAAACTTAGGCAAAGTGTTCATAAAAGATCAATTTGAGATGTCATAAGTCCACAAAGGTGTAGGTATAACCGTTTCTATTTAACTACAAAAATAGTAAAGCATGGGACTGCCAGTCCCATGCGCGACTAACGAAGGGTTAAGAAATAGAGATTTTCTCCTGAAATATTATTTGAAAATACAGAATAATTGAATTAGTTTCGGAAAAATTTTCTAATTTATCTTTATTTATTTTATTTTGTGATTATCAGTTTTGATTATCGCGAACTAAGCGTTTCCCTTTATTGTTATCATTAATAAATTGTAATTTAGATTCGTTAAGTGAATCAATCTTTTGATTATCGCTAACTAAGCGTTTTCTTTTATTATTATTATTATTATTATTATTAATAAATTGTAATTTTGATTCGTTAAGTAAATCAATCTTTTGATTTTTGCTAACTAATGGGCTGATTTCAAGTTGAGATAATACCGGTGGTATCGCAAATTTTAATACTTTTCCATGACAGCAGCGAATCACAACCTCGTATTTGTTTATTTTTCCATGGAAACGAAGATACTACCGGTATTATCTTATACTTGAAATCAACCCCTAAGCATTTTATTATTATTATTATTAATAAATTGTGTTTTAGATTTGTTCAGTGAATCAATTTTTTCATTATCGGTAACTAAGCGTTTTCCTTTATTATTGATAAATGGTGATTTATATTCGTTAAGTGAATCAATCTTTTGAAGTTTGTTAATTGAATATTTAATTTTTTTGTTTTCATAAGTATGTGATTGATGTTTTTTCAGTTTTTTGTTAATTTGTTTAGTATGACGTCTATTACTAGTTTGATTGTAATTGTTTCTATAATTATTAGAATGATATTTAGGTTTTCGTTCGTTTTTATTGTTGTTTATTATTGGACTGTAATTATTATTATTGTTATTAATTATTACATCGTTATTTGGTTGAAATCGTTTATTATTGAATCGGGAGTTTGTGAGGACTCTGCAGTTTCCTGGTTCTGGTTGTCCTCTGAGTCCTGAACCATTTCGTAGTTTAAATGGTTCAAATTTCTGGAGTTATTTGAATTCTGAAAATTAAATCTTGGTTGATTTGACATTGACTGTTGTTGATATTGTGATTGATATGATTTTTTTCTGCAGTTTTGAAAAGTGTGTCCAGGAATTTTGCAAAAGGTACAGTACGGCGTATTATATGATTGCTGATATTGGGATTTAATTGGTTGTCGATTTCGATTTGCCTTTTTACGATAATTTTGAATAGTGTGGCCAGGAACTTTACAGTAATTGCAAAATGTTGAAGTAGATGCAATAGATGTTTTAGGTTTTTCAAAAATTTTTTGACGTTCATTTAAAAATAGTTGAGTTTGTTCTTCTTCATCTACTATATTTATTGCTTCAGCAATTGTTTTGGAATTTCTAGCACGTACAACGTAACCAATTTGATCTGTTATTCCCGTGAAAAAAGTTTTTAGTACCATGTCCGTACACATTTTTGATCTTTCTGATTTTGCTAAATTACTTAATTTATCTTTAGAAACAATACTGCTGTTGATTCGATTTTGTTGTGTAATTAGTCTGCTTAAAAATTGATTGGTTGTTTCGAAAGGGTTTTGCACCATTCTTGTAAATCGCAAATTAAATTCGAAGTACTTTTACTTTCACTAAAATTATTACTTAGCGTACATTTAACTGAATTCCAATCAGGTAAATCGCGAGAATTGTTCAAGTCACTAACTAGCTCTATCTTTTAATTGTGACTTTAAATATATTATAAGTAATTTCCTTTGTTCTTCTGTTGATTTGTTAAACACCAAATCACATGTTTTGACAAAATTATTAAGTGTTATTGGTGAACCGTTGTATCCGGGTATTAATTTCATCAATGTAGTTGAAGGAATTTCTCGAAAATTTTCATTTACTTTATTACCGTGGATTTCGAGAGACATTTTTGTTATTACTACTTATTTACTTTTGTTAAAGCTTTAATTGGTTAGTTCCGATTTAACAACTTTGAAATCTTAGTATTGTTAGTTTAGTTGGTTTTTGTTTTATCGGATAATAATTAGAAAAATTTCTTTTAACTCACCAGGTGATCAAGGTAACTGCTTGTATCTTTTAATGAGTTGACTTGTGGATTCTGCACTGCAAAGTCTTGGAAGACACCATCCGAAAAAGCTGCTCCGGACTCACTTCTTTTTGCGAACGTTCAGGCGAATCCCGTCCTCATCGCCCAATGTGTTAGGTGCTGGTTTTACGAACTTTGTTTTTAAAAAAATAATTTGATAAAGATTCATTTATTTGATTTATTAACTTATAAAATACACTTGAACAAACACTAGTAATAGGAGATGATTTGAAAACAGATTACAACGAACTTAACTTACTTAACTAAATCTTATAATATATAAACTCGGTGTTACCACCTTTTTTACTTAGATTACGGTTTAGACCAATCCAACATTAAGGGGAGTTTTACAGAGAGTTAATCATCACACTTGACTATCCTACGTGAAGCTTATTATGATTGAATTAATTTGGAAACATTTTTATACAAGGAAATGAAAAATATTAATTTTATTGGATTCGTCTAGTGTGAGATTTTTGAGAAACGTGTTATTACACTGGAAGTACGTGGTCTAAGCAGCTTCCGTAATAATAGTCTTTACCGATTTTTGGAAGTCTCTCGAATGCATAATTAATCACTGCACCAACACTGCACGTACACTGGTCATCTAAATGACGATAGTTCTCATCTACGTGAAAGTATGCGTAATTAGAAACATTGCAGTATAACACGATTTATTTCGTATCCTGTAGATTATGTGTCGTTTCGGCAACTACAGTCACTAAAAATTCTTCTACTTGAATTTGTAGCATTATTATTGTAGCTGCATTCACAGAACACCATAGAACACGTTGTTTACACTATGCTGCAATGGCTGCTTCAGCTCTTACCTCTTCCAATAAAGAAGCGCTAGGGATTCATAATAACATGTATTATATCTTAACTTTTTTTGGGATGCAAAATACTGTCACACGTATCTGTGTTAAGTCTGTTTTGCAATTTAGACTTTATCAGATAAGTCGTGAAAATATTCGCTCTGCAGCCTCAAATGAATGCGGTAAAGACAATAGAGCTTTAACAAATTTTATTTAGGTGTGGAAATATTTTACAATTCATATCATTTTTATTTTATAAAACTACAACTCAAAAGTCCTCTACACTCGCTTCTTTATATTTCTTTAATTTTGAAACGTCAAATAAACGTCATTCTGTATTTAATTTTTCTACATCTTCAACGAGATGAGAAAAATAAATTTTCAGTGACAATGGAATTGACAGTACCAGATAACGCTACCTTTGAAGCAAAGTTACCAATAAATGCTAATACTGGGTCATTGAAATTGAATCGGCTTTTAATTTGTCTTGCAAGTTCAATGTATTACATAGCTCTTGATCTAAAGTTGTGGAGTTCACCAGAATCCAAATTTTTATTGCTACACAGAATTTCGTCAGCTTTAGCTCCAAAATAAATCTCTCCCAATTCTAAAAAATATCTTGGGTCGCTTGCATCAAATTTGTGAAAATCAACATTATCCAGACATTCCTTCTTTATGTAATTTCTGAGAATTGTCTTATATAACTCTCGAACCTGTGTTAATAAGAGAAGAAGTATTGGAAGCCTGGAATTGTAAGTTTAACTTATTTACAAGGTTCAATATGTAGGGGAGGAATGTAAAATTTATTTTGTAAATTGGATTTTTTAGTGACGGTAAAATGGTTTTCGTTGAATGTAAATTTTCTTTAAGGCACTCATTGGTAAAATACAGGATGAGAATATCTTACTTTTCCAAAATTCTGTTCACAGAAAGCTGCAAAGTTTAAAGCTATGAGAATAACATTCATGCTTATGTAGTAAATACGTACCTACTTGAAGAGAAAGCCACCTTGTTTGACTTGGATGAAATAATTTATGTCGCTGCAGATTTGCGAACTGCTGAAATTCTCGAAATGTACTCGACCTTTTATAATATAATTTAATAAATAATATTATACCTTTTGCTACTATATGAAAAATAATTGTATATGTTAGACTCAATATTCAAATTCGGACAATGTCTGAAAAAAAATGCAAAACTAGTTTTGAACAAGGAAAATGTTCCGTACTCGAAATTTCATTTTTAAACGGCTATTGAGTCTGATAAAATGAGCATAATTAGTTTTGTGAAAAAATTGAAATCTATATTCCTAAACAATTAAAAAACGAGTTATTAGAATCGGTTTGCGGATCTGCTGTTATTACAATTTTTTTTGTATGAATCGCAGTTGAAATTAAGTTAAAGAACAAAGTTCTTGTCTTTTTTTTTGAACTAGTTACATTTTGCCTGTATTACATTTTTTGAAGCGATTTATTACTTTTTCATACTGAATAAGTACATGGGTAAAATCTACAATTCTTCTTCCAACGATTACGTCCGAAAGAGTACGTAGGTACTTATGACTCTTGGTCTACTTCTATTTACTTCTTGGAAATGTCGGTTACTTCACATGTGTTGTACTCTTTAGTATGTAGTGTTATTTTTGTAGAGTGAACATCTTATTTGTGCCAATTTTTTGACTAGGACATGCTTGGCATTGGTTCTTGTTCTTGTTGGCATTGGATAGTTTCTGCTTGAAGTCGAACCGGTTCTTAGAGGCGGTGATCCATATTTGACTAGTAGAGCTTTTATCACTTCTCTTCTAAACCTCAAGTTATCAAATGGTACATTGTAGCCTCACGCTAAATGCTAAGCATTATTTATGGCAACGTCAAATATGCATAAAATTATCGGAATTTACAAATTTTATCAGGTCTAAAAGATCGTCTAAAGGGTGATGGGTATCAATCTTACAGTTTCTGTCCACAATTGATGCCGCAATTAACTTGTTGATTACAACCGTCTTTAATGCTGCAGTAACCTGGTGATACGTCGAATTGGTTGAATTTTCCAATGGGTCCTAATTTGTTCGTCTGTTACGTTGATCGATAATCGTAATCAGTTTATTTGTTTGTTTCACGGTTTATTATTGTCACATTGACAAACCTTGTTTGTTAAACTTGTTCTACCTTCTATATTATAATGTGTAACAAAATAGCCAAAAAAATTAAAATTAAAAAATTTAGTACGAAGTATTAACGTAAGAAAATGCGTATAATTAATATTTTTTGCTATTTTGTCCTATTAAGACAATTTTAAAACATTTCTACTTGTAGGCTTAAATTGTAGAGCTTGTTGTTTTAGCAGATCTGTTCTGTGTCTACAAAAGTTCTCTACAACTGGCTTTATGATCATTTTAATTATACCTACCCAAATCCAATGTTGTTTTTATGACAGGGTTTTATTGTATTAATGATAATGATAGTAACAAAGAAAAGGTGCTGCTGGGCATTAAAACTATAAACATAAATCTTCTTACAGGCAAACAAATTTGATTTACAACAGAGTTCGATAACCCTTTTAATAGCATCATTATAACGGTCCTAATGACAATTGCAGTGTCATAAAAACCACATTGAATTTGGATAAGTATACCAGTTCAATTGCTTCTATTTTGTGATTTTTATATTTAAATATAGGATTTTTTTCTAAACTTGGCCGAAGTAAGGTGACAGGTTTTTGAATAATTTATAAAAGGGATTAACTGATAAATGAGGTCCGCAATTTGTTGAATCGGTCCCACGAATTTTGGATTTGGATATTTTAAATTACCACGTTCTTGTGGCATAATCAGTTTAAGAAGGGGACTTGGAATGGTTGTGCAAACAAATGGTGCCAACCATGCATCACAATTAATTTTATCATCAATTTTTTTGATGATGTAGCTCACAAGAAATGCAACAGAAGCAGAATATACAGTGTGGAAATTACTTATGGAATAATTTCATTTTTAAAACATTTAAAAACATTTTTAAAAATTTTTTTTTAAAAATTTTTATATTTTGATTTACAGAAATATTTTTGTAAAACGCTGAAACAGGTCAACTTTTATTTTAATTTGTGCTGGTTTTAAATTGTTGAACTCGTCTGTGACGTTATCTCTTTCAGAGCTGTGACCTCACACGCATTTTTTTAAAATTGTATGCTACATTTTTTTTTTATTACAAAGGCTATTAAAAAGAGTAGTATCCCAAAACTAAAACAAAAATTATTGCATTGCATTAAAAAAAAAAAGATTTTACTTTATATCTCAGAAATAGATGACGTCATGAACAAGTAAAACAACTCAAAATCAACTCAGCATTATGAGAAATAAAAATTGACTTGTTTCAGCGTTTTCCACAAATGTTATTAGTTTTGAAATTACTGGATTTATTTCATAAGTAGTTTTCGCACTGTATATCGGTGTTTGGTTCTACCTCCCGACGGAGATCTTGCATTTATAGTCGGATGATCATTGGTAATATTATATCTTTATTAGTAACAAAATTAATTTCATGAGCATTATTGCCTTCTTCTGCTTTGGCAATATTGGCAGGTGTTGAGGCTTTAATAATTTCGCAGCGAAGAATCTGTTTCATTGCATACTCTGCAGTTCTGGCGTCTATGGTGTCTTTAGAACCACTTTTGATTCTTATGTGGCAAAAAGTTGCTTCCACTGAATCGGAACTAAACGTACGTATTAAAACGTGGTAGAATCCCACTTGTTGGAGTATAGTATATTACATAACAAGAGTTGTAAATCCCGTATTACATACAAGTAAAAAACCGAAGGGAGCGAGTTATGCATTTCTACGCGTACGTAAAACCCAACAAGTTCAGCTTGGCGTGTGAAGGTCAGAGGCGCAATAGACTGGGTGTTGTAGTGGAAAAATTCAGTTGAAACCCAGTATTCGAAGTGTAATGTAGAAGGAACACGTAATATGTCTTTCCTTTTCCGCTTCTACGCATCTCACTCACCAAGCTGGATTTGTATTCCTATAATTGCTTTACAACTCGCGTAATGTACTATACTCAATCTACGACTACTTATTTCTTGAAAATAAGTAATAAGTAATAATCATGAATGACAGCAACTGTCAACGTAAAGAAATCGCACAGCCGTGAACTAATCGCAGAGGCAAGCTGTCCCATTATGCACGACTTTTTTGTCGTAATCGTAGATAAAATACTTTATACATAGAGTTGTGCTTTTAGCACTAAAATTTAAGGCGTGTGCTGTTTCTTTAGACAAACTCTACATTCCAGAATTTTACGACGAAATTTGAATGTCATCTATATAATTGGGAAAATCACTTTCAAGCCATGTCAAACGTTCATCGGAGACATCCACATATGGTGCCACACTACTGTCCAATGTTCGATAATAATGCGTTCTATTTGTAACATTGTGAATCTGGAAAAACTGGTGCCTGATTTTCATATAATAAATTGTCCCATCTACATTTTTTAATTTAGGATGTTGTTCGTCTTTTAGGAAAATCACGGACGCCGTTACACTTGGAGGAAAAATTTGGGTTGCCCGGTGAACATTCATTTTCTCTAAATTTGTTGAAAAAAATGCTTTTTTGTTAAAAATTTAAGAGGTTTTACGGGCAAATCTTTTTGAAAGTCATCCAAAAATTTTAAGGGAGTACAAGTAATTATACAAGTAAGTAGATGAGTTCATGCCGTGCTGCAAAAATAAGTTGCGGCCATTCCTCAACGCGTGGCAGTAATCAAAACTTAAGAATAAAGGAACATGAACCAGTATTGGATGGGGTATACAGTTTTTCGGTTCTCCACCGGAAAATTTACTGAATAAACCAACATTGGATGGATGATTGTCGGTAACAAGTCTTAGTACGATAAATCCACACTCCGTTAATGTTTTTAAAACCTTCAGTGCTAAGTTGTAGAACGTATCGCCTGATAATGTTGAATGAAAAAAATAACCAGCTGGAATGGTGAATTTTGTTGACAAACTGTATTAATTACAAAGCATAACATTTTATTGGCAACTTTAGGAGTTTCTTCTTTTTTCTTCTGATACCACTCTGTATCAGTGGTATTGTGCAAACCATAAATGTAGTCTTTAGATCTACAATAGTACAGTAGTGTACTTTTCCTTTGATTAACATGTCATCTACAATAAGTGAATAAAAACGTTCAATCGGCTTTAAATTGGCTACTTCCGCTCGCAGGCGTTGTGGGCATAAATTATTGGAACCGTTTATTTTGCCAATATATCTAAACAGTCTAGCTTTTGACAGAAGCTTAGCAATATGTTTTCTAGAGTGCTCTTATCTTTTTGGGAAACAAAACAAAACCACATGCGCACCGTGATTTCCGACTATCTACATCCATTTGGTTTTTTATCATAATTTTGAATCTTTCCAAGAAATTAGGCATTCTCATTTGAATTTTACGCATCGTCAAAAATTTTAACTATTATTTTTAACATATCTGCATTTTTAATTCTTATTTCCTCTAACTTTTTTCTAAACTATCAGCATATTTTTTTCCAAACGTTTAATTTTTAAAAGCAGTGTTTTATTGTGATTTTGAATTTGATCGGCTTAAATAGTTGTTACTTGAAAGTTTTTGAACAATTTTGATCTGGGAACATCGTTGAAATTGCCTCTTTGTGTACTGAATTTGTTCAAAATGATTTATCCATATCACAGAGTAATTTGCAATTTTGGAAATATCTAAAATTGAAAATACATGTTATATTAGTTGTTTTAGTATGTGTATACCGCAGAAAGGACTTAGTAGTTCCAACCATTGTGTGTGAAACTCTTTCTGCTTTTTGCACGCACTAGTGCGGTAAAAACGGAGGATGATAGTTCGGTTAATAGTCACAATCGCTGGTTCTTTATGTATACTATCATCATCGCTTAATCCAGACGAAACTGAAGAACTAGATCTACTTCTTGGTATATAACTAGATTATGGCGTATTTGTATCGGATTTTTTCTCAAAACCATCGCCATCAGATGCAGAAAATTCTTGTCTAAAATTTCTAAAAACTCTTTCTGAAGAAGAAAAAATAACTGGTGTCGTTTTTGAATTTGCAGTTTCTTATGCTAAATTTTGATTTACTCTAGAAGCTTCAGGACTTTTCTTTCAGCTATATAAAACTACAAAATTTTTCACTTGGATTGTTTTTCTGGAATCACCGACAAATGTCTTAGTAAATTGTCGTTCAGCAGTGTTACAATGTTTTTGTTTGAATTAAATGTTTTTTAAATTGTCATGAGGCCGCTTATGACAACATGGACACAAATATGGACACTTTATGTGAACATTATTTTCTAAATTTTTTAATGTCTTCAACCATACCAGAAATTTGTTGCTCATATTTTTAAACAAATATTTAATCGACGACTTACATATTGTGACGAATTTCTTAATTTGAACTTCTTATTTATACTATATTACCAATTATTGAAACACTTTTGAATTTTGTAGTTATTATTTTTTTTTGTTTCTCAAAATTGTGTCTTTCAACCTGTTCAACGATCTGAACTATTGGAAAGCAAGCTTTGACCATTCTGGTGGAGTTATCATCTTTTTTTGGATATAGTTCTCTTTAATTTTCTTGGTGGAGTTGAGGTTTTATGTTGGATACTTTTACTGACAGTAAAATGCTAGTTCAACTTTTTAAAAGTAGGCTTTTTATTTTTTATATTTATTAAAAATTTTGAACTACACTTAAAACTTCAGGCTTTCTTCTTCAGCTATGTAAAACTGTGAGCAAATTATGAATCCAAATAGTCTCTGTAGGCAGTTAAATCTCTAAAATAAAATAACTCATAAATGTTGATCGAAGCACTTGAGGGGGGTTTAATATTACATTTTGTGTTTTATTATAAACCTCAGTTATTGTATAAGCTGATGGATCACAATCTGTAATATTTTCCTCTTTCAGAATCTTTGGAAAGTTTCTATTTTAATACTTTTATTTGTTTATCTTTAAAGCTTGCGTTTTTTTTCTACCTAATGAACTACGAACGTTGTTTTTTTTAATTAATTTCTGTTAAAATCAATACTCTTTTACATGAATTTAATTTTTGAAACATTTTTTCCACTCCAATTGAGAAACATCCGTTTTGAACACATTTATCGTTTCTTCAACTGTCGAAAAACATTGAATCAAACAAGTTATTTGGTTTCAAATTAGGACTACTCGATCAAATGGACGTTTAAGGTGGCCAAGAGATCACTTGTTTACATTATCCTGGTGATTTCTGACAAACAAATGGTTGTGTACCATTTAGACACTATGTGAAGATTAAATAACATCTTGTTTCGAGACCAATTGAAGTAATAAAACCGCTAGAATTTAGCCTTCGTAAAAGACATAGATTACTTCGTACTGCTGGTTAACAAAAGACATAATTACTAACTTTTAGGTTGGGTATAAACACTCTGTAGAATGATGGGTCTAGTTAACCAAGTTTTGTCGTTTACCCTGAAAATTTAGGATGTTTAAATTTTATTTTTTATACATGAATTCGTATTGGAAAAAAACTTGATTTCGGTAAAAGCTTTTTATTAAGGTCATAACAACAAGTACAAAATTTTGGAAACAATATGGGCAAATAAACTGATTTATCTTTTTGGCCTAGCCCAGGAAGTCATCATGCAAATAAGATTTGCAGTAATGTAAAGGCGCATATCGGCAATCCTGTCTTCTTGACACGCTTTGCAAAACCAACTCTTTTGAATGAGTACACTGGGTGCTATGAATAAATAAATGGTTTATTGAGATTGAAACATTTTATAGAAATTTCGCTCAACACATAAAGCAACTCTAGATTTTGAGCAAGACGATCTAGCTCTCATGTGGCATTGGCAACATCTCAATTTTTCTTGATTTGAAGCAAGCTGAGGCAGCCATCAAGCGTTAACAAGTGGTACGACATTTATCATATTAGGAGCCCTGAAGATGAACCCATAGAGGTTCGAAACTAGTAGGCTTGAAATAAAACTACATTTTTCACAGAAATTAGTGCATTTTATAAAAAAAACCCATTCTTAAAAAACTTGTGGAAAAGTCAAATACAACCATACAACCAACAAATTTATCATATCGTCGCTGTGAAATCAAATCGGCATATCTGCAAAATGGAGACTTTTTACCAGAGCGCTTTAAAGTTTTCGCAAGTGATATTTTCCTTTTAACGTCCGTTTGGTTTACCTCAAAGCTACCTTATGCATGACTAAAATTTAGACGAATATTGCTTATTGAAGTAGTAGTTGCAAATAAATCAAAAATTGCTTAAATTAAGAGAAATATGCAGATATGTCAGTATGACTTTAAAATCAGTGTACTATTTGCTTTTGTGTTACAGTGGCTTCTTCGTTCGGAACCTATTTTAGGTAGATTGAAAAAATAATCTTGTCAATGAAAAAAGTAGTTTATTGCTGCACAATTATTTTTTAAACAACAATTAACAAAAATAATAAAATATAGAAGAAATATAAGAAAAATGAACAATAAACAAAAATATTATTGCTCTCCCATTTGCTGGTAACTTCAAAGTTTCACAAATTTTTATAAAAATTTGAATAAATTGACGGTATTATCCTGTCAGTAACTAACTTAAGGATACCCTTTTTTTTTCTTTTCATCAATAGTAAGTCTCTTAGGATAAGCTTGCATTGACGCTCCCCTTCCCTCTTTATTCATTTTCTTCGCCTCCTCCCAGGCATGTGACCCGTAGGAAATTTTGAAGTAAAAGTTTCCATCGTCTTTAATTACTTTAAACATTCGAATGTCAAACATGGGTAAAATTAGTTGAGAGTCCTTCAGAGCTTTTATGTCAAAAAAGTCCTCATGACTCAACTCATGAACCAGGTAAGGCTGGTATTGGGAAGGTAAGTATAACAGCCCGCTTCGGAGTGCTCTTTTCACTTCTCTTTCAATGGTTGAGTGAGCCGAATTCTCTTCGTTTTGGGTGTGGCCCTTAATTAAAAAATTGTGTGTAATAGATTTTATGTTTTTTAAATGTTGTAACAGCATATTTTTACATTGCCATCATAATGTTATTTTTTTGTTGTCCACAGCAATTATCGCTGTAAAAGATGACGTCTATTGGACACTCAGCTTTGTCATTTAAAGTTTGCAGATATTTCAGCACACAGCCCCCAATCTCAATCACGCCTCTTTTTTCCTGTGTCTCATCCCAAGTGTAGCAGTTTACCGTTTTGTCGCCCTTCAGTTCAGCAATTGTTAAATTGTAAACAGCTAGCTTTGAAATGTAATAGTAAGAAGACGCCTCCCCATGCGGACATGTCAGCACTGCCTGTAAGTCGTATACTGCTGCGACGGTTGAATCTGTAGTTTTCTTGTCATTCTCCTTTTTCAGTCTGGACAAGGCCTTTTCTAGAGTATGGTTCTCATATTCTGTCGTATTTTGTTTCGTGTTTCTGTAAATTAGACAAACATCACACTGATCTTACTTCGGTGTGAAAAAAGATAGGTTATATGACTTGAAAATAGCTCTGTACTGGCAGTAACTGATTCCTGCAAGGGTTGACTCCTTTCTTTCTTTTAGATAATCTCTGTGAAGTTCAGCAATAGATTTTCCACCATCGATGTACTCCCGAGAACTTTGAGATCTGTAGTAATGACTAGGAATTCTGGGAATTTTTTCTATGTGAATCTTTGCACTCGTCATGAGTTCTTCATCTAACTTTCGATCCTTTCCATGCTTGCCTCTCATTTCCAAGCTTAACACACCTGTGCTTTTGTCTGTTTTTTTAAAGGTTGTACGAATAGCTCTATCTGATAGGTCAAAAGTGTTTTTAAAAAATTGTTTGCATACCTGTATTTTTTCTCCATCTTTCGTTATCGAGTATGATTGATTAGAGCCTCTTTCCCTTTTGCGATTCAATGTAATCCTCTGATACTTGGGAACAACTACCTGGGTGCTATTTTTAATGAATTCTCTTTGTCTTTGCAAGTCTTCCATTCCCCATAACATTGCAAAAATCTCTTTCCGATAGTTCTCATCAATTTTTTCAGTGCATTTGAGTTTACAGTTGTGGCAAGGAGGCTTCATGCTTCGTCTGTTCACTCTTCCTCAGGTTTTAGACTCTATTCCTCACCGCAGTTTCGCATTTCTTTGCCAAAGTTCTTTTATTAAATTTGCCTCTTTTCGTCTTTCTTGTAATTGGTTCGTTTGCATTTTCGATTTCAATCTCAGTAGCCGATTCATCTCTATTTTCACGGTCACTTTCGGATCTAGAATTTAATTTATTATAATCTGGGACGGCTTCATCGTCATCTGAATTATGAAATGGGTCTTGGTTTTCCTCATCAGTAGAGTCCGTGTTAATATTGTTGTTGACATTGTAGCTTTTAGTCCCCAATAATTGTCTCGTAATAATATCGTCGGGCAAACAAGACTTCTGAGCTTCCCGTGCGATTTGATCTATTAAATTTTCTACCGGATCTTTCGCTGTCAAGTTTGTCATCGTTGGTGCAGTAACTACACATTCTAAAATTTAAACAAATATATTATACTATATTATATTATTAAAAAATATAATATTAAAGAAAATGGGATTATATTATATTATTAGAAAACATAATATTAAAGCTTAAACTTACCAGTAGAAGGGGAAATGTGGTTTTCAGTCTCTTCTTCTATAGGTTTACATTCTATCCATTCATCATTAAAGAGTCCTTGTAGTTCAGTTAAATCAGTCTTGCTAGTTTTTGGAATATTTTTAGTAGTGCTTTTTGTATCCATAAATAATGTTGGATTTAACGGATCAGGCAGTTTATTAACCCAAGCTTGTACATTTAGGTTTTAAGTCTCTAATAATTGTATATCAGTCTTGCTAGTTTCAGGAACATTTTCACTGTTTGCCGAAAGTTGTAATATCAAAGCTGTACGCTTTCTTCTTCAAGAACAATATTATAAGTAATCTGACGAAAAATATTAAAGTTATGTTGTAGTTAGTTTAAGTATCTACCTACGAGGGTCGACTCACATAAAACTTTGTTTTGATACAAATCAAACTGAATTATTGAAACATATTCCGATTTTAATTAACATTTTGCTTTATTCGTCGGGAAAGAATTTACACGGAAACCGGCATTTTGGCATATATGCCGGTATTTTTAGTTGAGGCTGCTATAAACACATTAATCTTAAGTGCAAACCGGATTATTTGCTAATAAGTCATATCTGGGTAATAATAGAAATGTACTATTGTGAGATAATTCGGTTTTACTTACATGATGGACGTCTTTTCTCCTTGAAGGTCTTCTAATAAAAAAAAAATGGCAAATCCCGCGTAAATGCATACCGGCCCAATGCCAACTGACGGTTTTTTTTCAACTATACGATAAGTGTGAACAAAACTCACCACCACTTTTTTGTCGAATATTGATGCGATAGTTATTCACCGCTTGGTGCTGTAAATCAACACCGCCCATACCACGGTTGTAATTTTGTAATACTTTAGGCTATGGAACTTGAACTTTTGCTGTTGCAGCCGTTGACCTCCTTCTGACTTGCGCGAGCAGCTCCACGGAATTATTATTTGAAGCCATAGTTACTACGTTGTTATCTTTTCAAATACGGCTCAGATCTTGATAATCTTCAACAGTGTCAATCCTAACATCTTTTTCAAAGAAAGTTTATCAAACATGACGAGACACATTTTTTCACTGCCACTCATAGTTTTTGCTTTCAGAGCCAGTTTTCTTGTTAATTTGGTTTTTACTTCAGTTATAAGATTGCAAACTTTTAACCAGCTCTGAATAGAGGGGACTGAAAAGTTCAAATTACACAACATTTTGTAAGCTTCCGGAGATTTATAATGCAGAGAAAGTTCCAATTCCTTTTCTGCAGGTGTTTACTTCTGCCCCTTGCGATGAAACAACTGTATGTGAACATAAATGTTTTTTTTTTCACTACTAGTTTTAGAAGACATCATTATGTAGTTTGTCGTGAGGGTGTGAAGTGGTTTTTCTCTCCTAATAGTCAATAATGATTATTAACCAAGGGAGATAAAATGCTAGAGTTGAGTGGATACAGACATTTAACGGTGTTGCCTATTACGAATATATTTGCAATTTTTATGGACGACAGATATTAGTGTTGACGGAAAAAATACTGTCCGAAATTAAGTGCATTAGTAGTACCTAATAAACAGTTTATTTAATATTTGTGATCTCGAGACGGATTCGTTTAAATACCACACATCAGCTCTAATGTGTCAAAACAAAATGGTGCGCATGCGCGAAACATCTTGTCAGATGTCAAGTATGTATTAGATCATAATCTTAAAGCTTAAAACCGTTTTTTTGCGATAAATACGCTGCAAGATGTGCTTGAAACGTATTACAGTGTGACGTCACTCTCGGGTTGCACGCCAAAATATAAATTTGAAACCACTTGTCATTTGTCATCGTTTGACGTTTTATGGGAGAATTATGAACCTGAGTGTAATGAGGATGACGCAGATCAGAATGGAAATGAAAATCTGGAGGTGCATACTGTGATTAAAAAAAAAACAACATTGCTAACCGGTTATAATTAATTTAATCTAATGAATAATGTTGTTAAACTGTAAACTCAATTTTAATTCTATTAATGAACAACGTGACTTAGAAACAAATTATACTTTAAGCCTACTTTAATCATCATCCTCGTTCCTTTTCCTTTTCTTAGGTGGATTTAAACATCCAATTAAGGCCATAGTTTCCTTATGTCTGTCTTTACTTTATTTGGAAAACATTTCCATCATGGCTTTAAATTCGTTTCTTCTTATGTCCTGATTTATCTCATTCATCTCTTCTCTAATTTTCGCCCATAACGCGTTTTTGCAGGTTTTTTTATCCAAAAATTTGTCATTATAGTATGATGATGAAGTTTCTTGGAGCTTGTAGGAGAAAGTTATTGTGAATGATAACAGCACAAACACAATTGTGACTTCAAAAATACCAAAATTATAGACAAAGAAAAACATTTACAAAGAAGACTTCTATTAGAAATGATACATTTGAAATATAATAAACACTCAATAAACGTCAAAACAGACATAAACCACTTAAGCAAAATATACAACAAAATTTTATAAACCGATATACACAGCATGAAAATCATTTTGCTAACCTGTTCCTCATAAAATAACGTACAACTAAACAAATAATAAATTGAAATATTCCGCGTCGAAACACCAACCACACACTACAACATTCCCCCACTACAAACACACTAGAACCATGATGTAAGAAATGTCACCTCTGTTATAATCAAAGTAAAATTAAGACAAATATGTAAGGACTGTGTTTGCCCAAAACAGTGAGTATGCACGAGATTATTATCCATAGATTAAAGCTTTATATATAGTAATAGATGGCGTACTTACGTACTTCAAACTTGAAGACTGTTTACAGCGCCTCTATCGTTTGGCCGCTGTAAATATCTGTAACGCGCGCTTTTTAAATTGATTAAAATTTTAAAACATAAAAAAAAATTAAAAATAAAATGCCAATTTAAAAAAAAAAATATTCACAAAACTGTGCTTACAAAGATACAAACACATACTTATAAAATAATACATTTTGAAAAAACGTCCGAGTGTTTAAGTAATCCCAGACAGCATAATATCTGTTATAAATTATAATGGCTAGCTGTTATGAAAAACTTTCAAAGCGAATACTTATAATGACTTGTTAAATTGATATTAAGTGTTTTTCTTAAAAGTAACTCTCTTTTTATTATTATAATACTTTAGATGTCTTTCCCTAGCCAGTTTTTTAATACCATCATTTTTTTCGAATCTTTGTTCCTTCCCATTTAAAATGTTATTTACATTTTTAACCCAGCTAAATATTAATAATTTTACACTTAATGTAATAAATTTTCGAACAGGTAAATGAATTATACAAGAAGGAATATCATTCTCTAAAAAAATAACTTTTTCTAAAATAGTTTTTTTGATGCCATTTTTGTTACATAATTCGGGTAATAAATGTGCTACTCTTTCTTTTAAAATTGTAAACAGTTTACAAAGATCTGGTCGCGGGTATTTTAATAATGATTTGTTTTGGTAATATTCTCTGCTTTTTATAATACCATGATAATTATCATTAACTGTAGAATACAATGTTTTACACTGTTCGCATCCCCCAACTTTTATTTTTTTTTAAATGTAACCCGCAACGTATGCATCGCTTTGCATATTAATATTTTTTATTGCCATAGAATCAAATTTTTTTTTTCAAAACTTTCGTTTAATGAACTAGAGCTTGATGCACTGCTCTGGAGACTGTTTTCAGTTAACTTTTTATCAAACAACAGTTTTATATTTCTTACACAGGCTTTAGAATCATCGTCTTCACAGTTTGAACCAAGTGACTTCGCCGACATTAAATTATTTAACAGCAATGTTTTAAATGTGGACACAAAAGATGCACATGAAGGATTGTTACTTCTGACGGCATGACTTCTAACTAATCCGAAAAAATTTTCCAGAGGATCTTGGTTAAAGTTTCTTGCCAGTACTGCTCCAATCCCGACAGATTGGAGGAAATATGAAATATTTTTGAAATTCTTAATTGTAAATATCCAATTTTTGAGTGAAGGGGGGACACTTTTTTTTCCTTTATTGTCGACAAAAGACATTGTTTCTAAAACCTTAATTGCTTCGCTCCATAGTTTTTGATGAGGTGACTTTTGTTTTACAGCAGCTCGGAAAATTTTACCATTTGAAACTTCAAAAGAATTCCCGTTTACGCTGTCAAACAGTTCATCAAAAAACAGCAAAATTTCCGCAGTATTCTGTGCTTCTTGGGCTAGAATTTTGATTTGGGGCGCTACAAAATATTTATATTTATTTATATAAAATATTAGGAAATAAAAACTTACAAGCAAATTTTCTCATTATGGCAGAAACTCTCTGACTAAAGACTTGGCTGGATATCTTTACCTTCATTTTCGGTATGCGGTCAGGATACACATGCTCACCTGTTAATTTAGGAAGCACTCTAATATTGTCCTGTTCTGGATCGGCTTCATAGAGATCTATTATATGCTGCCACTTGCCCACAATAGTCCTTCCTTTAATTTCACAGCGCAAATCTTTTTTTAAAAAGTTATTTCTCACTTCTTTTAATAAGTGCGGTGGGTCAAAAAGTGGAAACACAGGCACATCATCTATTTCGAAGAAATGCCCACTCCACTCTTTCCCGGCTTTTATGTACTTGCGTTTTGTGTCTTCTAATAAATGTTTAATTGCTGCCTCATTTGAAGTGCCTTGATCGCAAGTTGTATTTACAATATGAAGGTCTGTTTTCCTCACTTCCCTTATTATTTCTTTAATCAACCTCACAAGATTTGGAGTAGACGTTTGCGATTGACAAAAAGTAAAGAGAATTGGCTGTTTAAATTTTTTTCGTATTCCTCTTAACATGAATACCAAGGCGTGGTCAGCAATTTTTTTATATTGTTCTTTCTCTCCATAGTCTTCAAAACCTAATAACAACAATGTCACATAATGAATATACTAAATGTCACAAAATATAAATAATATAAAAAAAAATCATTTAATATACTAACCTAGAATTCTATCCGATGTTTCGCTATATTGTAAAAAGGGCATAATACTCATTTCGTCAAATATTAAAGAGCAGTATCTGTCTAATGGCTTTAATGTATTGACAACCCTCTTTAAATTTACAAAAAGTCCTTTGTTGAGTCCACAATTAACTGTAACTTGTGACAACAAGTTTGTAAGAGTTTTTCTTACGGGCAAAACAAAAAGTTTTTCTAACAGTCTATAAGCTTTTGGACTTTGTTTGTAAGTGGTCAGAGTCAAAAGCTTTTCTTCTAAAGAAAAACTTCGTCCTTTAGGGTTTTTGTGACTTTCCCTCATCTGTAATTTTGTAAAAACAGCTGCAGCAACTTTCATATTCCGTGACACTTTTTGAAAAGCAGCGGCCTTTGATATTTTTTCTGCAGCTGCAAGTGTACTTTTAAACCCAAGGCATTTTTTCCTTAAGCGCTTCACTTTCTGCTTAAGTGCAGAAGCTACACTGTAAAGTTTAGCTGCCTTTGGTGTTAAGGGGCCTTTCCCTAAATTCGGTATATAGAGAAATCAATGTAAAAGTTTATTACTCATTACTCAAAAACCCGTTCACATTTTTGAATGCGGTTTTCACAATATTAAATTATTTACATTTCTAAAGCAGTGTGAAACAGAAACAATAAAAAATAGCATTACTGTTGTTAAAATTATGATTTTTTTATTAATTTTTTTTTAAATTTTTTATTTAGTTGTATCTTGCGACTACATATCGGTCTAAGAAATCTGCAAAAAATTAGAAACTTAAATTTTGTCTAATAATTTACGAGTATTTGGTCATCAACTTTTAAAATTCAATCCATTTTCTATCTTCTACAACTTGTCTTTCTCTTCATGATAGTGGCTGAAGGGTGGGTCTAGGTAGTAGACCTTTTTTGAAAAGAGCTCTGCGGCAAAGCTATAAATAAAATGTGTCTCACAATTGGTAAGTGAGAAGTAAAAATAAATATTGGCGAGATTCATGATGGTGTAAAATTTCCACTGAGGTGATACTGATAATGTTAAACTTATTCTTATAACTTTTGTGTTGACAATTGTGTACATAGAGTGTGAACCATTTGTATGGAATAATTTCGATAAATATTCAGGAATTTGTTTTTCAGGAAAACGCTTAAACACGTATCCTGTTATTTTTCAACGCGCATTTTTTGACAAAAAAATTGGATATACAGGAGACGAGAGACGACCCTCAACTTTGAAATTTAAAATAGAAACCCCATTTTTTTAGCACATATGGATTCTACGTATAATTTTGCGTATTTTTATGTAGCACACACTATGTCGATCTTCAGTTGTTTTGAAAAAAAAAAAGCGTGAACCATTTGAAATGAATAAATTCGATAAAAATTTAGGGATTTGTTTTTTAAGAAAACGCTTGGAGTCGTATTCTGTTATTTTTTAACGCGCATTTTTTGACAAAAATGAATATACAGGGTGTCCTAAAATCAAATTACGACCCCAATTTTTTTTTAACATATCTGAATTTTAGGTATAAATCCCTAAATTTTTATCGAATTTATTTATTTCAAATAGATAACGCCTTTTTTTTCAAAAACATCTGCAAATCGACATAGTGTGTGCTACATAAACAATACGCAAAATTATACGTAGAATTCAGATATGTTAAAAAAATAAGTTTTCATTTGAAATTTTAAAGTTGAGGGTCGTATCTCGATTTTAGGACACCTGTATATCTATTTTTTTTGGCAAAAAATGCGAGTTGAAAAATAACAGAATACGGTTTCAAGCGTTTTCCTGAAAAACATATCCCTAAATTTTTATCGAAGTTATTCATATCAAATAGTTTACGCTTTTTAAAAAAAAAAAACAACTAAAAATCGACATAGTGTTGCTACATAAAAAATATGCAAAGTTATACCTTGAATTCAAATATGCTAAAAAATTGAGATTTCCATTTAAAATTTCAAAGTAGAAGGTTGTATCTCAATGTTAGTACACTCTGTATATCCAATTTTTTTTGTCAAAAAATGCGCTGTTAAAAATAACAGGATACGTGTTCAAGCGTTTTACTGAAAACAAATCCCTGAACTTTTATCGAAGTTATTCCATACAAATGGTTTACACTGTATAAGAATATTTGTATCTATTTCTAATTATTGCAGAAAACTTTATGATACAATTAGTTTTATAAAAAAAAATTCATTGACACGAATAGGATGTCTAATAAATTAGGTGTCATAAATGACATATTTTACAAATAATATGGATATTCTTCACAAATTAAATTAGGTACCATGTTTGTTATCAAATATAATTTTTTTTTCCAACAAATCTATGTCTATTTTTTTAGTGTGTAATAAAGTTCTGGTTTTAGATAAATTTAGCAAAGTATAAAATACTTTCATTTTTACTTCTAAGAAATATAGAAAAATCCGGTTTTTGTGGATTATTATTGACTGTTTGTTATCTGTTATACTAGTTTACCTGATACTAAACTAAATTTTTTATTTTTTTTATTTCTAACAAATCTATGTCTATTTTTTTGGGTATAATAAAGTTCTGGTTTTAGATAAAGTTAGCAAAGCATAAAATATTTTCAGTTTTACTTCTAAGAAATTTGGAAAAACCCGCCCTTTGTGGATAATTATCGACTGTTTGTTATCTGTTATGCCAGTTTACCTGATACTAAACTACGGCGGCCAGATTAGGGTGGCTAATAAATTACAAAGTTTGTTATCAAATACAAATTATTCTCTTTTTTTTCTCAACAAATCTGTCTATTTTTTAATTGTGTATCTAATAAAGTTTTTTTTAGACAATTTTTTAAAATTTGTCTAAAAGCAGATTTATAAAAAATTCTATATAAAATTTTCTTTATATATTTTTTTATGTGTACGTACGTATACACTTGTTTATAAATTTTTGTCTTTACGTACAAGTCAATCTTGTCTTTACTAATTTTCTTACTTATAATTTCTAAACCATTTCCATTGCGATTATATGAGAATGTAGCTGTAAAACAACTCATTTTTACACCTCATTATTCGTAAATTTCAAAAGTATAGCACTAATAGCTCATTAACTATAAGTCAAAAATTAAATTACTTTTTTTACAACTATTGCATTACAAAATAAAATATTTTTTTTTAATAAAAAAAATTCAAAACCTATTCAATAAAACTGTAAACTGTCTTAAATTTTAATGCGATAGCTAACTTCATAATTAAAAGTATTTTAATCCCTTAATAATAAACGTTATTTTTTATGTATGATTAATAAACATTTAACCTTATTTTTATTGAAATTTTTTATCAAATTAATTCTACAAATTTTCAAGAACACTAAGTATTCAATGAAATTAAGAGAAAGCATTTTGAAAAGATAACTAATAGCAGAAGAAAAACTTTTACCCATACCAATAAACCGACCCAGGCCTAAGATAACCGACCATCGACCTTCATTGTCGTGATGATTTTATGGCATCTGTCAATCATTTTAAAACCCATTGTATTTTCATAACACGTCGACTCAAACATTGGTTGAATTTTTCTTTACGTCAGCTCTTGATCCGAGGCGAGTTGAAATTTACCGTTACGATTTAGGGAAAGGCCCCTTAACATTGCAGCTCTAGTTACCCCAACACTATTTAAAATTCTTCCGTCTGTAATAAACATGTGTTTTAAAAAAGATGCATATGTATGTTTTTAAATGTCTTACTACCTAATTTTGGCTTTTTTGGTGTAGAAGGAATATCATCATCAGTTTCATGTCCCAAACATGGTGAGTCTAAAAAAATAACCAGATGTACTGTCGGCCCAGTGTTGAATGGCCACTCTAACTTAAATGATAAATGTTTACATAAAATATCTTCTGCTGCGGTGCCAATTGCAGTTTCATGTATAGTGGTGCGCGCCAGGCATGGTTTTTACGATAGGGTCTTATTGTGTTAACGCTAATCGTACCAACAAAGGGAACGTGCCGTTCCGTAATAAAACTATAAACATAAATCTTCTTAGTCAGCTCAGGTCCGTCTTTAAAATTTCTTTTTCACAGAACTTTAGAAATAAACTTTCTTAAATAAATAACCTTAGATTATTTAAATTTTTGTACACAAATGAAAAGTTTCATAAAAGTCTCATTAACTTTACTTAGAAATAATAGGATTAGGATTAAAGTCTTGCTGAAATTTTAGAAAGTTTAACACATAGTCGGGCCAGGTGCCAGTCATTAGTATAAGGACGTAAGTATTGGCTGTTTTGTATTGGATAGAGGGTAGTAATGATAACAGCAGTGTCATAAAAACCAGTCCTGGGACGCACTACTATACTTTACTTGGCCTGGGGGTTTTTACGATAGTGCCACAGGTAGATTTCAAATGTTTCTCATTTAGGTAAATAAGAGATAATGGAAAGTTTATTTTTATGCGAAGTTATTTGACTTTGATATAAGAAAAGTCAGTTTGAAAACGAATTTCACTCTTAGTGATCACTTATAAGAAACATAATAATTAATATGCAAAAATGTTAAGCTAAACTTTCAAAATTTGTTCTTTTGACCGGTCCATCTCCCTGAGTTGCCATATTTTTTAAAGTATATGACACAAGTTCGTAGAAAACTTAAAAAAATACTTTAAATTTCTCAAGGAGAAATTCAAATGAACACTGAAGGGTTGCAACTTTCTCTTTATTTATATATGTATTTTTTCCATACTCATTAATTTTCTTTTCTCCCTCATATCAATAATTAATATTTGAATATTTTTGTGCAAATTTAGTGATTCTTGTTAAGCTTTTATACTTCATTATCAGAGCAAAAATAAATCCTATACCTGCCAATTTATTAAAATTACCCCTAAAAGAATTAGAAACTCAGGTAGATGGACAGGTCAAAAGAACAAATTTTGCAACTTTTGCAGTAGCGGCTTAACATTCTTGCATATTAATTAATATGTTTCTTATAAGATAACTAAGAGTGAAATTCGTTTTCAAACTGACTTTTCTTACATCAAAGTGTTTTAGAAACCAATTTTGTCGATTAATTGGTGTAAATCGATCTCTATAAATCTAATTAACGCTAACAAATTTTGTTAATATTTAAAATTTATTTAATTAGCACAATTTTTCAAATGGAGGCAATTTTCAATGTCTCAAATTTTTTTATTTGATATTTGCTTACCTTTTTTCTTCAAGGATGTAAAAGATGTACATGGTGTCAATAAATTACCATCATAATCATTTACGAAGGAGGAATATGGGTTCTCAACACACACTGAAATAAAATGTATAATGTTTCAATAAATTTATATAGAGTAAGATAGAGTAAGATTCAAATTTTGTGGCAAAAAGGATTTTTTTGTATAACAAGGCAGTTAAACTTAAACTTTTATAGTTGATTGCAGACTTACAACAGTCCTGAAAAGTACTACTTTACAGACTATTTCTATTTACTTTACGGTCGATTTCAATTAAATCATAAGGACTGATATAAGGAAAAAAAAGGACTTTACAATTTTATTCCGATTTTATAAAATTTTGTCGGAAATCATTGCAAACCATCACATTACATTAGATTTTTCAGAACAAAATTTGAATTTTACTCTAATAACAAATATTTCATTTCTAATTAAAGCCATATACTCACTTGGTAAAAATAATGTCGGAATTGCCGTACGAAGCAAAGCCTTTTTTCCGGGATTAGAAAATTTTTCCAAAAAGTGGCATTTGCAAATTCGCTTTTTCTCGTAAATTTCTTGCAGACATTTCCGACAACGATCCTCCAATTACGGTAATCCATCTTAACAGCATTTCTTCTTCTTTTGCAACATTTGGCAAACGATAACGTTCGCTACCTATTACAATATAATATTACAGATTAATTTATTATATTGTTTGTTTAAATATTTTTATAAAATTAATATAAAGTTACCTTCATAAGTATAGCCAGGCACGCAGCACTTTCGTACACCCATTTTTTGATTGTCTTTTTTAAAACTAAATGCGCACAAACACACAAAAACACACTTGAAAGTTCAAAAAAGTTTCTTTTCTCGCAAAAAGAACTCAACCCTCGAAATTAAGTATAATTTTTACAAGATAAGACTGATTAGTAATAACGTCAACGCCTATTTTCAAACAACCGCATTCGTTTGTTATTGGTTGCCAAAACACGTGACTTATAACAGCGCCTCTACCGTTTGGCCGCTGAACTTAGTTAAATCAACCCATCGCCAACTCCATCAATACTGACGTATAATACTCCATCAATACGTCAGTATTGATGGAGTTGGCGATGAATCAACCATTTGCGCTATTCGAGATACCACAGGATGTTATTATCATTATATCGTTTCTATGTACGGTTGTTTCCAGTTTTTTGTTTTTGGACGAACACAGTCCACCCAATTTGTTGTAATATAAAAGGGAAAAAAAAAGAAATGTAATACGTACCGAGATGTAATTAATTAATATTAAAGAATCAATAAACCTGATGATGAGGGCGGTCGCTCTCGAAACGTCGTAAAAAAAATTTCGTCATTTTAACTTTCTCCTAACTCCAAGAAACTTCATCATCATATATATAAAAAAAGGGAAAAAGAAAACAACACATAACTGTCATTATACTGTTTTCGAAGTCCAAGAAATACTTGGCTTGCTTCATGTCAATTTGAGTGGCATGTTTTGATTTCCATAGTTTACACTCTGAAGCTTGATCTACCTTTTTCTGTTTTTTCAGTTCATTTTGTACAAGTTTTACATAATTTGCGGCAAATGCTGGATCTATAAATTACAAACTACTACTGAAACAGCAGATACGAAATTTTATTCGGAAAAAATTACCTTTTAACTGTTCAGCCGTTTCAGTATCAACTAAAACGTTAATGTCATCGTTAAGCTGTACATTTATCATCATTAATTTATAAATGAACGATAAATAAACACATAACCACACCACAAGTACCACGGCAAAATTGACAATTGACATAATGATCTTTCAAACCAGTTTCAAAGCGGCCTATGAGGACGCTTCAAACCATAGTCAAAATGTTTAAAGCGTTTTTGTTGCTGAAGTCATTAATTTTCACGAAAATACAGTGGTTCACAGCAGTTTGAATATGCTGCGTCGCAAAAAAACGGCTTTGATCAAATCTATGCCAAACGTCAAAAAGCAGAATAAACACATAATACGTACTATTAGTGAGGTTAGGTTTTGAGGTAGGTTCATAGACAAAATATGTTCTCCCTTCGGTAGAAGACGAGTTAAGGGGCCTTTCCCTAAATCGTAACGGTAAATTTCAACTCGCCTCGGATCAAGAGCTGACGTAAAGAAAAATTCAACCAATGTTTGAGTCGACGTGTTATGAAAATACAATGGGTTTTAAAATGATTGACAGATGCCATAAAATCATCACGACAATGAAGGTCGATGGTCGGTTATCTTAGGCCTGGGTCGGTTTATTGGTATGGGTAAAAGTTTTTCTTCTGCTATTAGTTATCTTTTCAAAATGCTTTCTCTTAATTTCATTGAATACTTAGTGTTCTTGAAAATTTGTAGAATTAATTTGATAAAAAATTTCAATAAAAATAAGGTTAAATGTTTATTAATCATACATAAAAAATAACGTTTATTATTAAGGGATTAAAATACTTTTAATTATGAAGTTAGCTATCGCATTAAAATTTAAGACAGTTTACAGTTTTATTGAATAGGTTTTGAATTTTTTTTATTAAAAAAAAATATTTTATTTTGTAATGCAATAGTTGTAAAAAAAGTAATTTAATTTTTGACTTATAGTTAATGAGCTATTAGTGCTATACTTTTGAAATTTACGAATAATGAGGTGTAAAAATGAGTTGTTTTACAGCTACATTCTCATATAATCGCAATGGAAATGGTTTAGAAATTATAAGTAAGAAAATTAGTAAAGACAAGATTGACTTGTACGTAAAGACAAAAATTTATAAACAAGTGTATACGTACGTACACATAAAAAAATATATAAAGAAAATTTTATATAGAATTTTTTATAAATCTGCTTTTAGACAAATTTTAAAAAATTGTCTAAAAAAAACTTTATTAGATACACAATTAAAAAATAGACAGATTTGTTGAGAAAAAAAAGAGAATAATTTGTATTTGATAACAAACTTTGTAATTTATTAGCCACCCTAATCTGGCCGCCGTAGTTTAGTATCAGGTAAACTGGCATAACAGATAACAAACAGTCGATAATTATCCACAAAGGGCGGGTTTTTCCAAATTTCTTAGAAGTAAAACTGAAAATATTTTATGCTTTGCTAACTTTATCTAAAACCAGAACTTTATTATACCCAAAAAAATAGACATAGATTTGTTAGAAATAAAAAAAATAAAAAATTTAGTTTAGTATCAGGTAAACTAGTATAACAGATAACAAACAGTCAATAATAATCCACAAAAACCGGATTTTTCTATATTTCTTAGAAGTAAAAATGAAAGTATTTTATACTTTGCTAAATTTATCTAAAACCAGAACTTTATTACACACTAAAAAAATAGACATAGATTTGTTGGAAAAAAAAATTATATTTGATAACAAACATGGTACCTAATTTAATTTGTGAAGAATATCCATATTATTTGTAAAATATGTCATTTATGACACCTAATTTATTAGACATCCTATTCGTGTCAATGAATTTTTTTTTATAAAACTAATTGTATCATAAAGTTTTCTGCAATAATTAGAAATAGATACAAATATTCTTATACAGTGTAAACCATTTGTATGGAATAACTTCGATAAAAGTTCAGGGATTTGTTTTCAGTAAAACGCTTGAACACGTATCCTGTTATTTTTAACAGCGCATTTTTTGACAAAAAAAATTGGATATACAGAGTGTACTAACATTGAGATACAACCTTCTACTTTGAAATTTTAAATGGAAATCTCAATTTTTTAGCATATTTGAATTCAAGGTATAACTTTGCATATTTTTTATGTAGCAACACTATGTCGATTTTTAGTTGTTTTTTTTTTTTAAAAAGCGTAAACTATTTGATATGAATAACTTCGATAAAAATTTAGGGATATGTTTTTCAGGAAAACGCTTGAAACCGTATTCTGTTATTTTTCAACTCGCATTTTTTGCCAAAAAAAATAGATATACAGGTGTCCTAAAATCGAGATACGACCCTCAACTTTAAAATTTCAAATGAAAACTTATTTTTTTAACATATCTGAATTCTACGTATAATTTTGCGTATTGTTTATGTAGCACACACTATGTCGATTTGCAGATGTTTTTGAAAAAAAAGGCGTTATCTATTTGAAATAAATAAATTCGATAAAAATTTAGGGATTTATACCTAAAATTCAGATATGTTAAAAAAAAATTGGGGTCGTAATTTGATTTTAGGACACCCTGTATATTCATTTTTGTCAAAAAATGCGCGTTAAAAAATAACAGAATACGACTCCAAGCGTTTTCTTAAAAAACAAATCCCTAAATTTTTATCGAATTTATTCATTTCAAATGGTTCACGCTTTTTTTTTTTCAAAACAACTGAAGATCGACATAGTGTGTGCTACATAAAAATACGCAAAATTATACGTAGAATCCATATGTGCTAAAAAAATGGGGTTTCTATTTTAAATTTCAAAGTTGAGGGTCGTCTCTCGTCTCCTGTATATCCAATTTTTTTGTCAAAAAATGCGCGTTGAAAAATAACAGGATACGTGTTTAAGCGTTTTCCTGAAAAACAAATTCCTGAATATTTATCGAAATTATTCCATACAAATGGTTCACACTCTATGTACACAATTGTCAACACAAAAGTTATAAGAATAAGTTTAACATTATCAGTATCACCTCAGTGGAAATTTTACACCATCATGAATCTCGCCAATATTTATTTTTACTTCTCACTTACCAATTGTGAGACACATTTTATTTATAGCTTTGCCGCAGAGCTCTTTTCAAAAAAGGTCTACTACCTAGACCCACCCTTCAGCCACTATCATGAAGAGAAAGACAAGTTGTAGAAGATAGAAAATGGATTGAATTTTAAAAGTTGATGACCAAATACTCGTAAATTATTAGACAAAATTTAAGTTTCTAATTTTTTGCAGATTTCTTAGACCGATATGTAGTCGCAAGATACAACTAAATAAAAAATTTAAAAAAAAATTAATAAAAAAATCATAATTTTAACAACAGTAATGCTATTTTTTATTGTTTCTGTTTCACACTGCTTTAGAAATGTAAATAATTTAATATTGTGAAAACCGCATTCAAAAATGTGAACGGGTTTTTGAGTAATGAGTAATAAACTTTTACATTGATTTCTCTATATACCGAATTTAGGGAAAGGCCCCTTAACGATGTTCTTAACTGGAAACAAAAAGTGGCGCCCTCCAAGTAAAAATTTTGAACTAAAATGAGAATGGCGCGAAATATATCGATTTGATTTCAAATTTATGCTTAATGTATTAGTAGAAGGTAAGAAAAATAAATACAAACGTAATATTCATAATTATTTATTAAACTATGAATAGTTAATTACAAAAAAAACAATAACAAAATATAAAAATTATAAACAAATTTTTTTTAAAGATTATCACAAAAAAAATCAAAATATTTATTAAATTAACAATTACTTATACAAAACTATGTAATAATGACTAAAAATAAATAAAATGGAACTAAAAGTTGCAAAAAGTTACCTACATAAAAAACACTTAACCTAAAATTGTTGCCTAAAATATAAAAATGTAATAGTTATCACAATTAACAAATCACATTATTTATGCAAAATTCTCCTCATTTTGTTCATTTCTTTTTTCTTTCTATTTTCTTGAATTATAAGTTCAGTTTTTTCTTTTAAAAACTTTCTTATTATTAAAGTTACCGCTGCATCAAGAAGCTTTTGTTCAACATCTATATAATGCTCTTGACATGTAAACCAAGTAAAACTAACTTGTTGTTTTAATGCCAAAATCATTTTTTGTAAAATGTTACAAGTCTCTCCGGTAGTTTTTAAAAAAACATAAATTAAATCATAAATCTTTCCTAAATAACAAACTAACTTGAAAGTAACATATTTTAGTCTTTTTCGTTCGTCATTCTCTTTAAAACTGGTATAAATATGATGTGGCTCTAAATTGTCACTTAATAAAGCGGTGCGGCAAAGGCTACAATCCAATTTATAAATTTTTTTTACGAGATATCCAGCCACATATGCTAAACCTTGTAAGTCATGTAAATTATTATTGTTGTTAATATTTTCTAACGAAATATCTAAAAATTCGTTTTCACTGTAAAAACTAGATTTACGAGTATTGAAAGTTTGTTTCAAAAACTCTCCCAAATTATCTAACAAATTACGCCCAAACGATCCAACCAGATTGTTTAAAACGCTAGTTTTCAAAGAATTTATAAATTGGTAACAGTCTGGAAAACTATTACCACCACCTTGCTGTCTAATATTATTAAATAAATTCTCTAAACAATCCTGATTGACAGCCCGGGTTCGTAAATATTTAAAGCCATGTTTTGAACATACGTCCCATAATTCTTTAAAAGCCCTTATATTATTAATCCACCCATCTTTAAATTGTACATTAACTTGCACAGTATTATTTGTTCTGGGACATTGGAATTCCTATGAAGAAATTTTTTTTATCATTGTGTCCCAAAACTTAAAATGAAATGAATTTTTACTTAGGGCACATTGTAACCTTTTCCCGCCTTTTACTTGAGGCACATTGCTGTTCATACTGTCAAATAAATTATTAATGTCTGCAATAAACATTGCAGTATTTATGGCATCGCTCGGTACTGAGTTTGAATTTGTTGCAATGGCTGTCTCGATTGCGCTTGCCATCGTGTGGCTAAGCGTTTTTGCTGCTACCGAGACTTTCATTTTTAGAGCTCTATTACAAGGATTATTTACATGTAAATAACATTCTCTTATTTTATATAATGCTGGAAAACGTTTAGTTGTGTCAATCTTATATGCATCTACAATGTGAGACCATTTAGCGATATGTTGCCCATCATACTTGATATTATATTTTGAAAGACAATTTCGAGTATTCTTTAATAAGTGGGGTGTATCATAGAAGGTAATAATTTTTTTATTCATTACATAAAAGTAAGGGCCCTCTCTACCATTAACGCATGTTTCTTTTTGCAATTTTTTGATGGTGCACACATTCACCGAGTCTTGGTCACACACCGTTGCAACAACATAAGAACCTCGAATTAATAATTCCTCAATCACTTCAACTAGAATTTTTTTTAAATATATGGACTTTATAGAATTCTTTACAAAATAAAACGCTACAGGTTGTTTCCATTTCTCATGCAACCCCTGAGCCATGAAAACCAGAGCGCTTTTGGCCACTTCTTTCCCCCTTCCCAATGATCCCAAATCCTCAAAACCTATTATGGTATCAGTTACTGAATCAAATGTTAAATTTGATGTTAATGAAATTTGATCAAAGCTTAATGTACAAAAACGATTTATTTCTTTTTTTTCTAAAATACATTTTGAGAGTTTGTCCAACAGCTGTTTATTAATACCTGTATGGAAGGGTATGTTTTTTAGCACTTTTTGTATGGTAGATTTTGACGGCAGTTTTATAGAAAGCGATAACATTTTGGACCTCGCTTATAAATTGCCAGAGCCAAAGCCTTATCTGCTGAAGTCCAATTTGGCTTTTTTCGGTTACAGTTGAGCAACTGAGAAGAAATAAACTTAACTCCAGCTGGATTTAAATTTTTTTCTAATTCTTGAAACCAGGAGGTCTTTGAATAGTTGTTTAAAAACATTAATTGATTTTTTGTTCTATTTAGTTTATTTCTTAATTTACAAATTTGAATTTTATGTTTCCTGTCGATAAAATACATTTTTTTTTTCGCGGAGTTAAATCTTGAATTTTTTTGCAACCAATTTCTTGCAACAAAGAAAATCGTTTTCTTTTTGGTGTCTGTAACCCTATATCATCCCCGACAGTTGAAAAAGAACGTTTTCGGCTTGGACTAGCATTGGTCGTATTATCATCAGTGGTATTTCTTACATTATCATTTGTATTAATCAAAATATTTTGTAAAATTTTAATCTTTGGATCCGATGCCACATTATTTTGTTTAATTTTAAAAATAGTGGGTATGGCAAACTTGTTTAAACGATTTTTCTTTGAATTAGTAAAACAATTTTCGGTAAAATGCTCTCCGCAAATATATGTTTTTTTCGGACAACTCAAATCATGCGTTGTGAATTCATTTTCATTGATTGCATCAAACCAGGATTTTCTTTTTTCTAATGGTAAAGAGGGTATTGCAAAAAAATTAGTTTTCTGACCCTGCTTAACATTAATGACTCTGTTACCACAAGACGAAACAATGCATTTTTTGATGCCATTGTGACAATTTAAAGCCACGTAATTTACAGTCTCTAATAAATATATTCTACAGTAAAACTTACATAACAATGACTAGAGTGTTTTGGCAAATGTAACAGTTACAGGTACAGTTTAGGTTCATCTATAAATAAAATATTTACTAAATTATAAAAATAATTGATAGAAGTAGGTACTTACTACTACTTGTCGTAGTTACATCTCCAAATCAAAGATAAGCGTGGGTCTTGTTTGTATTGCAATTATTGCATCATCTACAGAAAAATATTATTTAAATTAAAAAAATAATAAAATAATAATTATAAAAGTGCATACCTGTTGCAACTTTATTGCTTGAACCAAGGGGGCTGCAGTTATACCAAAGAATTTAAAAGGAAGTCATAAATTTGGATAAGCGTGGGTCTTGTTTGTATTGCAATTATTGCATCATCTACAGAAAAATATTATTTAAATTAAAAAAAATAATAAAATAATAATTATAAAAGTGCATACCTGTTGCAACTTTATTGCTTGAACCAAGGGGGCTGCAGTTATATCAAAGAATTTAAAAGGAAGTCATAAATTTGGATAAGCGTGGGTCTTGTTTGTATTGCAATTATTGCATCATCTACAGAAAAATATTATTTAAATTAAAAAAAATAATAAAATAATAATTATAAAAGTGCATACCTGTTGCAACTTCATTGCTTGCACCAAGGGGGTTGCAGTTATACCAAAAAATTTAAAAGGAAGTCATAAATTTGGATAAGCGTGGGTCTTGTTTATATTGCAATTATTGCATCATCTACAGAAAAATATTATTTAAATTAAAAAAATAATAAAATAATAATTATAAAAGTGCATACCTGTTGCAACTTTATTACTTGAACCAAGGGGGCTGCAGTTATACCAAAGAATTTAAAAGGAAGTCATAAATTTGGATAAGCGTGGGTCTTGTTTGTATTGCAATTATTGCATCATCTACAGAAAAATATTATTTAAATTAAAAAAATAATAAAATAATAATTATAAAAGTGCATACCTGTTGCAACTTTATTGCTTGAACCAAGGGGGCTGCAGTTATACCAAAGAATTTAAAAGGAAGTCATAAATTTGGATAAGCGTGGGTCTTGTTTGTATTGCAATTATTGCATCATCTACAGAAAAATATTATTTAAATTAAAAAAATAATAAAATAATTATAAAAGTGCATACCTGTTGCAACTTTATTGCTTGAACCAAGGGGGCTGCAGTTATACCAAAGAATTTAAAAGGTAGTCATAAATTTGGATAAGCGTGGGTCTTGTTTGTATTGCAATTATTGCATCATCTACAGAAAAATATTATTTAAATTAAAAAATTAATAAAATAATAATTATAAAAGTGCATACCTGTTGCAACTTTATTGCTTGAACCAAGGGGGCTGCAGTTATACCAAAGAATTTAAAAGGAAGTCATAAATTTGGATAAGCGTGGGTCTTGTTTGTATTGCAATTATTGCATCATCTACAGAAAAATATTATTTAAATTAAAAAAATAATAAAATAATAATTATAAAAGTGCATACCTGTTGCAACTTTATTGCTTGCACCAAGGGGGTTGCAGTTATACCAAAAAATTTAAAAGGAAGTCACGAATTTGGATAAGCGTGGGTCTTGAACATGGTTAGAATCATAGGTTAGAATAATATAATAATTTTAGTTTCACGAGCAAACGAAAATGTAATGAACGCGCAACTGAAATGCGTTGGAGGTCGCTACTGATGCATATTTCCATTCGGGGAATATATCGTAATGGGCTCCAGAAGCCGTGACGTCAAAAATGCGCGAAATTTTGAAACACTGTCATTCGATAAAAATACCTTGAAAAAGTCGACCTTATTGCACATGTAAATAAGGTTGAATTTACAAAGATCAAATTTCAAGCGATGAATAAATACACTAAATAAAATAAATAAGACCTAAAAATATCGACATTCGATACCCTAAACATTTCATTTATTGATAAGTCACGAATTACAACAAATTTACACTTAATAAAGAATTTAATGGAAAATAAAACGTTCGATGCACAGATTTCATTCATTTCTAAGGTGTAACGCAGGTCCAACATGAGCGAATTCCAGCGAACCATGCCGAACGTGAACGATTTTCTTCATTTGTCCACGCGTTTGCGCGCTACTTCGCTACTCGGCCATCTTCGGTAGTTGCTTTACAGCTGTTCGGGTGACTTTGAGAGCACGAACCTTACACGATAATTTCTATTTTCGATTAATTTATCAATTATGCCCGAATTATTTGTAACTTCTGACTGGATTAAAACTAGAATGCTTAGAGTATTGGAGTTGAGTGTTTTTATGCCTTATTTGTGTTTCCATATGTGATTTTTATTCGGTCAAAGTTTAGCTGTTATAATTTCAACCTTATGCACTAGTGCAATAAGGGCGACTTTTTTAAGGTATATTTTTAGAATGACAGTGCTTCAAACGTTCGCGCTAAAATTACGACACACTTCTCCAGCCCATTCGTCTCCTACCGGCAAAAGACGGTAGGCATAGTTTGTCTATGGGTAGGTTAGTTCTGTTTGATTCCACAACGCTGGTATTTAACACGGGCGAAAGTCTTTTTTTGAGAAGTTTTACCGTTTAAGTATTGTAGTTGTGTTTATTAGTGGGTAAATAAATGTTGAACATCGAGGTGGTTCAATATAGACAATAAAAGGTGGAAAAGTGACTGATTTTATGCGATAAACTTGAAAAGTACGCTATTAGTGAGGTTTGGTTTGAGAGTTTGCCATTCGATTTACATCAAAATGGTGATGTGTTGGGCCTATGGCTGCAACCATTATAGTGACCGGGGGGCACCTTGCAAATTTTTTCGGTTTCCATTGAAACAAAAAGAGCGAGCACGGTGGATTAAGCTTTTACGGTAGGTAAATTTACTTCGAGGGGAATTGAGATGCTTTAAGGTGATTTTAGTCGCAAATCTGAGCCTGGGCCAAGCACATATGTGTGTAGTTGCCATTTTCCTGAGGGGAAAAAGGAAAACGGGCCACAAATTCATACATTTAATGCAGAAAAAAGGGCATTATTTGAGGTAGCCGAATTAGAAGCTAAGAAAAAGAAAGTGGAACGGTATTTTATGTTTACTTTATTCACTTAGAAATGTGTAAATGAAATTTTGTATAAGCAGTTCATGTCAGATATGCCAAGTAGGGCAAAAAATAAAATGTGCTTGCCCAATTGTTTTAGCGCGTTTACTGAATGTCGTGCTGTAATTGACTGCACAGAAATTTTTACAGTGGTGGCCAGAAAATCGATGAAAATTCAAAAGTATACCTTCAGCCATTACAGACACCATAACACTTTCAAAGGGCTTATTGGCGTTGTGCCAAATGGTGTTATAACTTACGTAAGCCCTTTATACGTTGGTTCTACATCTGATTAAAAAGTCGTTCGAGACTGCGGTATTCTAAGCAAGTTCTCAAAAGGAGATTTAATATTGGCTGACAAGGGTTTTTTAATTCAAAATATTTTGCCACAAGGTGTAAGCTTGAATATTCCACCCTTTTTGAGAGCTCCGCAATTTACTCCAGCTCAAGTTAGTCATACAAAATCAATCGCCAGGACAAGAATCCACGTTGAGAGAGCCATTCGTAGAATGAAATCTTTTCGGATTTCAAATTATATGCCCGAGACACTATGTCTTTTTGGAGACGTCATATTTACTACTGTGGCTGCTTTAACTAATCTTCAGTACCCACTAATAAAGAAGTAGAGGGTCTATTTTCAGACGACGAATAAAACAAGCATTAAAATATACAATGTTTTTTAATCAACGAATTTTATTTTACAATATGAGGAATGTATTCTTGCAAATAGAAATTTAACAAAATATCAAAATTTGGTTTCCATTCAGGATTTTTTTTAACTTTAAAAATGATTGATGACTTGGGAGTCTAAATCACAGTCCAACAAACATTTTTTTCTATTATATGTCGTTGGCCTTGTATCTGGTGGTAGTATGGATGATTTTGATTTATATTTAATTGATTTCCTGTATACCAACAAAAATACTTTTCGTCTACCAACACAGTTTCCAAGTTTTCTGCCTCTCTAAACTTATATGGGCATTTTACTTCTACTGTAAAATTGTCTCCAGTTCCATCTGGACTGGCTCCTAACACACCTGATGAATGCAGCCAAAGTCCAGATGGTTCAAAGTTGACATCCACTGTGTTTGCAAAGGCTGACAGAGCCACCTTTTTATGTTCCTTGTCCCATTGAACTGCTGCCACGCGATCTAAAGTATATGCCTTCATTAGGTTTTTGAAAAGTGAAGGTGGAAACCGTTTTCTACCGCACGCCATCAGCACACTACCAAATTTGCTCGAAGTCAGTCGATGTTTTCTGGCAACATGCCAATTTGGATTAGCATGTTGACCTCGAGTAATCGTGGCTATTTCTAATATTGAACTAGGCAGAAGTTTACACTTCTGAAGAAAATATTGTTCTTTATTAGAAGAAGCCAAATATTTCTCACTGAAGATTAAGGCCTCAATGTCAGGAATAATTGATTGGGCTTCTTCTGATGGTTCCGGTTTAAGTAACCAAGAAAAGCCTACGACGCTGCTTTCACCAAGAGCCTTCTTAAACGACTCTTTTTCTTCAGCAGTAGCATCTCTCAGACTTGCTCTAAAATCTGGAAACTTTGGCTTGTAGATTGCGCTCAACCTCGCGACTTCTGCTTCAGTTTGGCTTCCTTTTGCCTTCCACTGGCACGTTGTATCTGTTGCACTAAGATTATAATGTGCATGAAACAGCAAAGCAGCCATATGATGGCAAGCAACCGCCCGCCCCTCTTGCACACGTGCACGAAGCTTCTTGTACACCGTCCGCAGCCTTATAAGAAAACTAAAATAAATTAAGTTATTAGTAATTTTTTCGATCAACCCTAATATATAATTAAATAAAATACTTGCCTCAACATTGTAGGTGGTTTTTTTCATACTGGCTTGCACGGTTCCTTTTAGAAACATAGGCGTTAGGGTAGAATCATAAGTGAAGCTGCAAACGTGGCCACTAGTGTATGCATTTTCACCCCGAGATAAATATTAATTTAAGTAAAATATTTTAAAATAAAAATTGCTTATGCTTACTCTTTTGGATTTTGATACACAACCGAAGATAAAAAAAGTTGTCTATCGGAAAAAAGTATGACAAAACACACAAGACTGGTGGCCGTAAAATACTCTTCTTCACTAATTGTTTATAACTAAGCACACTGTTAACTAAAAAGGCTTTATATAGTTGTCCAATTTAAGAGGATCACTTTGTGTTCAGAAAGTGAGGTTATGTTGAAACAGGGTTTTACCGTTTATTTTAAAATGACACCTTCATTTTTCCTGCTACATGGCACAAAAGAAGGTTTTTATGTCGTAGTACACTTTAGCATTGGTTTAAAACAGCAGAATTGTTTGTACAGACAAAAATGATAAAAAACAACTATATTTCCATTACAACTTGGACCACCGTGGAATCAAACAAAACTAACCCAGGTCAATATGACGTCACGGCTAATATGGTGTATTAAAACGTTAAAATTTTAATAATGAAATATTTTTAATCCAAGAAAATGGTATAATGTAGTGATTATTTGTGCTTCAACCAACCAATGACCAAATCCATCGATTGGATTTTAAAGAAAATATTGTAATTTTTTACAGATTTATACATATAAATATGTACAATGGCGAGCAAAAAATTTCGGGCAAACTTGAAATTTGAATGATATAAAATGTGAAATGAGCTTTACGTGTTAGACATATTAATAACCTCAATTTAATAACCATTCAGTACTGTCGCATGTCATTTTGACAAATTATTATGACATTTATGACAATAAAGGTCAAACTACAATGCTTTTTTTTAATGACATGAATTGCTGCCCGAAATTTTTTGCTCACCACTGTACATTGGTCTTGTCTTATCGTAAAAAACACTTTGTAGTATGACGAAATGGAAAATTCCTTGAAAACTGGTAGGTAAATAAAGTCGTAAATATCATAACCTCAAACAACACAAGAACAGAAATAGTACAGGGCCCCAAAAAAAGTTTTTCATCTAGTCGCCTGTGAATTTCCCATGTAAAATAAAAAATGCCGCTTTAGCAAATAGTGGTAACGAGTAAACCTAGTAATGTCACTAAGGTTGTAACAAGAAAAATAAAAAACCCCATATATTCGGTTTCTCTACAAGCGGCAATTTTTAAAGAAAAAGTTTTCCTGCTTTGGATGTTCATTAAAGGTCAAAGTCCCCTTGCCAAACTTTAAATCTGAATTGACATTTGATTGACAGGTGACAGAATAAATTAGTTCAAACTTAAAAAGTAGAGCGGCACAAAAAAATTAACATGTAAAATAATTTCAAAGGTAACTAGATGAAAATATTTTTTTGGGACCCTGTATATTAAAGAACGCGTTTTGAAAAATAAAATAGATTCTAAAATGAAACGAAAATTCAACAGATTTTTGATAAAAAAAGAGAACGAATTAAACAAGAATGTCTGGAAGCTTAGCAGCGAATTCACAAGCATCCTCATCTGGATCATTATTTTGTTAAATTGCTGATTCTTCTGGTGGATTATTTTTTCCGGGGACGGTATAAATTAATCTGACATAAAATGTTAGCTTATCTAGATTTTTCCAGTCTTTACCATAATGTTTTGTTAGCTGCTGGTCTACATCATTTAATTTTACAGGATTTATTATGTTCATTTCCGATAATATGACATCGGAATTTATCATACGGGGCAATTTTCCTTTTTTTGTCACTGATTTGAAATCACCTAAACTATTAGTGTAATACACCTCCCCTTTGATTAAAACATTGCCAGTTCTGCACTTTTCCAAATAAAAACGCTTACAATTGAAAAGTGTAAGTTCTAAAGGGTCTAAGTGCCAAAAACATGAAACCGAGATAATCAAAGAGAACTGTCTTGAGTAGTAGCAAACAGTATTCCAGCTTTATCTATCCTATAATAGATGAACACCTTCTAAATAAATCGCCGACACTTATACCGTTTGTATTACTATCAGGCATGGCACTTAAACTTTTTCTACATGTATAACTAAAAATTTCAGATTTTGGCACTTAGACCCTTTAGAAGTTACACTCTTCAATTTTTAAACTGAAAGTGCCAACTTTCTGGTGGCTTAAGAACTTCCTTTGCTGATTTTTTCCAGTCGTTTATTTCACAATCTTTTCCGTGATTAATAACAGTTTCAAACCTTCCAATAATATCTAAGTATTCTTCTGGATCTGCAATGCACTCTAGTTTCCTTAAAGTCTTCTCAACGTTGCCAAAAACCCGATCAGCTGGTAAAAAAGAATGCCCAACAACTGGAAATACTATCTCCATGTCTATTACATTCAAAGGGGCATCATTTGACAACCACTTTATGCACATACCAATTAATGTGCTGTTTTTGTTTTGGCCACTACAGCCATCGGAAACAAGGCGCACTGTCTTGTTTTCGTGTCCAAAATCAATTTTTTTCAGTCGATCGTATACGGTTGAAGAGATTTTGTTAGATCCTTTATTGAACTGATTTTCAGTCCAACAGTAAGCGAAAACATTATTCTTGTTTAGTTCACTTTTTGAAGACCCTACTACGGTTGTAAAATTATAAAGGTACAGCTGTCTTGAGTAATACGCTGATTGATCAGGCACTTTCGGTAAAACCAAATTCTTTTCACAGTCAAAGCTTATTGTCACTAAATCTTCGCGTTTTTCTCGCAATAGATCAAAAAATGCTTCAACTCTCAATTTATGATTTTTTTTTTGCAGCGATAAACTGACTTTTGTCTTCGTCACTTTGACTGCGTTTGATTTTTTCAGTATACTCCAAGCATGTGGAGCATACGTCAGTTCGCGGGCTTGTGAAACTTAAGTTAAATTTAGTGTTGAATATGAATGTAAAATAAGATTCTTTCACGATTTCATCCGCAGGAGGATTTGTTTTGTTATACATTATTGTGTATAGCTTTTTTGTCGAAAGGTCTGACGCAAGATATAGCCTTTGTGTTTTTAATCGACAATAATGGGATTTAACACATTTAAATAGTTTTATGAAATTTTCTACAGCCTGTTGCTTTTTAATAAATTTTGAGGTCTTACGATCTCTTCCTTTATTTTCAACAGGAGTCTGACCAGAATTGGCGTATTGTTTTATCACATGAGATAACCTGTGTCTTTTAATTCCTAGAATTTTTAGAAAACTAGCTTGGCATACAGGCACATTTTCTTTCAACGAATTTCTAACGTAACATTTTACAGTAGTTGATTTTGGAGCATTCTTTGAGCATCTAGGTCTACGACATTTGCATTCTGTGATACTACAATGTTTCAACAGAAAAGCATCTTGTAAAAGTTTTTCTTGATAAGAATAGAACGCACTGTGAAATTCTTTAATTTCTTTTATTTTCAATGTCAAGCACTGGTAAACTTTTGTGTTGTGAGCACAGGTGGGATACTCTGGCAACGCTTTTGAAGTATATCTAGAATTATTGTAACTTTATAACGACCATGCCTTTACATGCAATATCAGCTTACCTATCTTAGTTTTTTAGCTACACTGTTTTTCCACGTAGCAGGATTCCTTATTCTTTTACTGAGCCAATGTTGGTGTCACTACTGCAGGGTAAACATCCATGGTTATAAGATCCAGTAATTTAATTTAATAATTATTGAACTAAGTTTATTAGTTTACTCTAAACTATTGTTTATGTTAGCACACACTGTCTGGATTCAACTAAATTAGGCGGAAAAATGGATGGTATTCGCATTGATAAGAATCATGGACTCTTATTGGCTTATATGGACATTGTAGTACATATTTGATTCTCAGCGCGCCATGGAGATTTCCGGTTTTGTTTCTGATACCTATATTTGAATGCGTTTTACAGGGATTTAAAGCTAGGTTTAAGTTTCATTCTGACATATAAACGAGAATGAAAAGCTTTATTTGAATACACGTTTATCGTATTTTCGCTAAAAATGGATATTACTAGTATTGATACCAGCCCCCTCAAATGACACATTGTGTTTTGAGCGAGCTTATGAAAAATGTTTTTTTTTCTTACATAAGGAAGTTCCCTGCATTTTGTGAAATTCTTCATCCAATCGTAATGCTGCTTCAAATAACTCTTCGTTCGGATGCAAATGTCCCCCTCTAGAAATTATCTGAACCCAATCAAGTTCTTTGTTAGAGCTTAGTTTATTTGTAGAAGTCCCAAGATTATATTTATTTTTGTATTTATTTGCCACAAACTGTTACGTTATAATATATATTTATTATATTTACCTAAATAAAAGTACATATAAATAGTACAATAATTATTATTTATTATTTTTTATTATTATTTTTTATTTTGGTGAATTACGTCCATTCTTTTTACATTCGAAATTTGTTGTAACGGGGAAGTGGACAAGGCAGAAAAAAAAACTATTTTATAAGGCCAACGTTTTGAATCATTTATTGATTCTTTTTCATTCTTCCGGCGACCACTGGCCGAGACAAGTTGGTACCATGCCAAACAAATTTGACATTTATTATAAGCCTTGAAACAGAATCAATAAATGATTCGAAACGTTGGCCTTATAAAATAGTTTTTTTTCTGCCTTGTCCACTTCCCCGTAACAACAAATTTCGAATTATTATTTTTTATTATTTTGTAAACAAATTACTTCTGGAAATTTTGGGTACGTATCTACGATTAATAAGTAATACATATTATCAAGATAATACAAATCTGAAGTAATGATCTGCCATGGCATTTCCGGTACCTCTCGATTCAGGAGCTCTTCCTGTTGTTGACTATTTTGATATTTTAAACATACACGACAGTTAAGAATTACATCTTTGATTTCCCGAGTAATTTCTGGCCAATAAACCGATTCTTTAGCTTTAGCAAGCGTTTTATTTACCCCGACATGAGTATAATATAATGTAGTTTATCCATTATGTCTGTTCGCATAATTTTTGGTATAATAAGCTGTTGTCCTTTGCATAAAACACCTTTTATTTCATTTAATTCATGACGAACATTCCAAAATGGTTTAATTGAATCTACACATTGTGTCTTATGCACAGGCCATCCAGCCCTAATGACTCGTTTTAATTCTATTAATGTTGGATCTTTACTTGTTTCTAATTTTAATAACTCTAATTTTTGAGGACTAATACTAAGAGTATTGATCAAATTGATATGCAAATCAATTTCCTCTTCCTTGAGATCAAAACAATTTGGAAACGCACTTCTTGATAAAGTATCTGCTAAATACAATTCAGCACCCGGTTTATATTTAATTTCCTTTATGTTATATTGTTGCAGATTAATAAATATGCGTTGTATGCGTAAAGGACATTCACCTAAAGGTTTTTTGAAAATTAACTCAAGTGGTTTATGGTCATATTCCACAATTATATCCTGTCCATAGACATATTGGTGAAACTTTTGGCACCCGAAAAGAAGAGCCAAAGCTTCTTTCTCTATCTGTGCGTAATTGCACTGACTTTCTGTTAAAGCTTTACTCGCGTATTCCACTGGTATTCCACTGCTCCTAGTCCATCTTTTGAACTATCCACGGACAATGTAATAGGTTTTTTTGCATCAAAAAAATGAAGTACGGGTTTCTTTGTTAAAACTTCTTTTAATTTTAAAAATACAGTTTGATGAAAATCTGTCCACAACCATTCGGTATTGCTTTTTGTTAATTTTCTTAAATTATTCGTGAGCATGGATAATTTTGGTATAAATTTAGCACAGTAAGTAACCATACCCAAAAAACGCATCAATTCTTTTTTTGAGGTTGGTTCTTTTATTAATTGAATAGCTTCAATTTTCGCGTCGTCAGGCATTATACCTTGACTTGAAATTTTATGTGCTGTGTACCGTATCTCCTCTACTCCAAAACGACATTTTTCTTTATTAAATTTTACACCCATTTTTTGCGTACGTGTTAATACTTGTCTTAAAATACTATTATGCTCTTGAATTGTTTTCGCATGTATTACTAAATCGTCCACGTAAACCTTTACACTTTTAATATCTCTAAATATTTCCGAAAAGACTTGTTGAAATACCTCAGGGGCACTTGATATACCGAAGGACAATCGTAAAAATTTGAAACGACCATATGGGGACGCAAACGTTGTAAGATCAGCTGACTTTTCGTCCAGCTTGATCTGCCAAAAACCCTTATTAGCATCAAGCACTGAAAACACCCTTGATCCCTGGAAATCATGCACAATATCCGAAAACGTGGGTAAATTAAAGTGTTCGCGTTTAATTGCAAGGTTTAAATTTTTTGGATCTAAACAAATTCTAATGTTATTTTGTTCTTTTTTTATTAACACGATGGGGTTGACAAATTCCGTTGGTTCAGTTACTTTCTCTACAACTTTAGCTTGACACATTCTATCTAATTCTAATCTAAGTGATTCTCTTAGCTGGAAAGGTACTTTTCTACACGGGACTACAGATGTACGATAATTATCTTTCAACTTAATTTCATAAGGTTTGGATTTTATTTTGCCCAAACCCTTGAATATTTCTGAAAATTCTGCTAAAATCTTATCAATATCACTTCCCGACTGACTACTATCATTATTATTAGAAACTTTAACGACATGTACGTTAGTTGTAAGTAACCCGAGTTTAAAAATTGTAAATTTACCTAGAACCGGATATACTTTCTTAGATCATTTTGTGACTATAACCCTTAAATTCAAACACTCATCCTTTATTTGCATATTTAGCTCACACAAACCTATCACATCTAATTGGGATCCGCTGTATGTGTCCAACACAACAGACGATTTCTGTAGCAGGTGTTCTAATTCTAGTTCCTTGATAATGTACTCTGGTATAGCGTCTACATCTGCTCCGGTATCTACCTTAAACATTAAATTAGTGTTAGAATTTTCTATAAATACACTTATTGTTAACTGATCATCTATAAATTTCAAGTTGTTAACATTTTTTCGAGCTGAAATACCATCAAGCATAAAATTATTAACATTAGCATGCAAATCCGGTCTATCATTTTGATTTACCACGCAATTAACATTTTTGTTCCGACAACACTCTGCAAAATGATTCTTTTTGCCGCACGCTCTACACGTTTTATTAAAAGCGAAGCACTGACCTTTATTGTGACTTCTATTACACTTTTGACACTTTTGCTGCATTTGCTTCTGTCCTAATGTTCCATGTTTTTTCTTGAAATTACCTTTTGTCGCTGTGTTTTTATTCTTTTGGTAAATTCTATTTTTTTCTTTCTTGTGACCTTGACCTCCTTGGTTGATATTTCCTACCAAAGCTTGGGGTCCATCCTGTAATTGCCTTATATGCTGCCCGGTTCTTTCCGCTGCCTTGCATTTTTCTGTAGCCTTGTCGAGAGTCAACTCCTTTTCAAGTAGCAATTTGTCCCTGGTTCTTGAGTTTTGGATTCCACACACTATGCGATCGGCTATAAGGTCATCTCTCAATGATCCATATTCGCAATTTGTAGCCAACTTCATCAAGTCACTCAAGAATGTATCGAATGTCTCACTCATTTGTTGTACTCTAGTGTTCAATTTATGTCTTTCAACGGTTTTGTGTTTCTTGGGCACGAAATATTCATTAAGCTTTGCAATTATCACCTCTGGGTTCTTCTTATCAGTTGCACTGAGGTCGAGAGTATTCAATATTTCACGCGTCTCTTCTCCTATGATGTGTAACAACGTTGCTGCCTGTACTGCTTGTTCTAACTTACAGCATCCTGTTGCCGTACTATACAGTTGCCAATTTTCTTTAAAATTTTTCCAATTACGGCCCATTTCTCCGATTAAATTTATCGGTTTTGGTTGTTGCAAGTTCTTCATGTTTCTTTTACTTCTCAGGGCTTCTTCTATACTTCGTTGTATGAGTTTCCTTATTAACGTCTCAGTCAGACTGATTTCTTCAGCGTTTATTCAACAACAATGGCTGCCAGCACGTTTTTTCTCGCGGTTCTTTTTTTGTAACTGTTACTCACTTTTCTGAGTGTCCAGTTTCACAACACCTTGACTGCGCCATGTTACGTTATAATATATATTTATTATACATATTAACGTAAATACAAGTACATATAAATAGTACAATAATTGGTGAACCTCAACAACTCTACGCGTGTCTGTGTGATCAGTGATGGTGTGACAGTGCTGCCAAATCTAAAATGCCATTTCCCCCGTTTAGAGACACCAAAATCCTCGATTTTCACCGCCATTCCCCCCACTTTAATTTTAGAGGGAACTTTCAAAATTTTAAAAACCAATTCAATACATTTTTATTGAAACAAAAATATAAATTCAACTTTATAAAATATTACAGAAAACAAAACAATTCTTTCATGGACATAAACTAATTATTGCTTTAACCAAATATTGGATTTTTTTATTGCAAGCGATGGTTCGAATTATAATAACCCTCTCTCTTCTCTAATTCCTTGTTTGGAGTAAATTAAGGAACATATTGTGTCGGTGTTTAAAGCATTTCTGTGATCAGTCTTTACGTCTTTTAAAACACTAAAGATTCTTTCTACTGAGGCATTAGAGAAAGGTAGTATTAAAAGCAGTGCTATTACCACTTTTAAATTTGGAAACGATAATGTTTCTGCAGAATTCTTGAGTTCAAAAACTTTTTTCCAATAATGCTGTGGGTCTTCAGTACTGTCAAGACCTAGCGCCTGATGATTTAATAAGGCATGATCCCTCCACTCATTGTCCAGGGCTTGCATCGTAACAAATTGTTTTAAAAAGGGAAATCGATCAATTATCTCTGATAATGATTGCACCTCCAATTTTATGGCGACTTGTGGATTTACAATTTCTATAACTTCAAATATTGGATCTGAAAAATCAAATCTTGATTTTATATCGTCAACTAATGTGATGTAAAAGCTTAAACACGTGTTTAAGAACGTTTCCACTTCGGATTTTGGCGACACTTTCAATAATTCTTGTAAACTGGCTTGTGCAGCAACTCCAAGATATATCTTTTCATTGGAAGCAAAATGTTGAGGATTTTTATGATGAAATTGTAATATATCTTGGTCTCTCAATTTAGATACATAAATATAATTGCTGCATAAACATTTAAGCAATTTGCATAATTCAGGCCTTAGACGATGTAAAAGCGGAGCATCTGATTGGAATAAAATATTAAAAACCGTTAAAATTCCCAAAACATAGGATTGCAGGGATTGCAAGTATAATTTTGTAAACTTGTTTTCCATGACAGTTAAAATTTCTCTCGTGGTATGAGATGGATCTTCTATCACTTTTTCCATAAAATACGCATATAACGGTTGAAACTGATTTAGGATGCGATCTACACATGCTTTGATAGAACCATCTTGTGGTAGATGGTGAGAGTATTTTATAGATCTCAACTTTAAAAAAAACTTGAAACTCTTTAAACTGTTCACATCATTGAGGGCTTCGATGAAAATGAGAAGCAATGGTACGCAATGGTACGCACTGATCGTGGTAACTTCAAGCATGCCTTTGAAGCTGATAGATGAATCATATGACATGAGCAATTAATGCATACTACGTAAGGTAAAGCTTTTTTTAATTTAGTAAAAACCGAGTTTTTGGCCCCTACTATAACATTGGTAGTGTCTGAAGAAAATCCAATCATATTTGAAAGGGGAATATTCTTTGATAATATGCTATTTGCCAAACCATTATATAAACTTTCTGCATTTCCTGATGCCAACTGAATCATATCAAAAAACTTGTTGATCACAGCATTTGATGTTGGACAAAAATATATTACAGTGATAGCACATTGCTTGACACACCCAAGATCTGTTGTTTCATCTATGATTGCAGAAAAGAAAGTTCCTGCCTCTTTTAATTTTTCAAATAAAACATTTCCAAAGCATTTTCCTAAACTCTCGACAACACATTGCTTTGCCTTGGTTCTTTTTAATGATAAATTTTGTGCAATTGTTGAGTCTGGAAATATATTTGCACATAGGGGTCCTAGAGTATCCATAATAATGAAAGGTAAGTTATTTGTTGCTATCAGACCACTTAATTTTAATTCTGCCCTTCTCACAGAAAATAAATTTTCTAAAGCATCCTGAGTCAGTCGCTCCAATAAAATATAACTAAAATTATATTTTTCCAAATATTCTGCTTGAACGTCAAGAGCAGTTTGGGTAGTCAGCAGTAAACCAGTTTGAAATGGTTTCCAACCACCTGCATTAATATTTGCTGCAATATACATGAAATTTTGCATATAGAAAAATTCACCAAATGATGCCGGTATATTGTAAACCATTTAAGTCGTAAATAATGTTAAAAAGCTCAATAATCATCCATGAAACCAAGGTATTAGAGGTTTGAATAGACAGTTTATGATGCGACGGTCAAGCGCAGGTAGAAAGATTTTGTATATAAGTAAAAGTCGCTGTAAGAAACGTAGTAAATTGAAAAGAGATAGCTTGAACCTCTGTTTCTAAAAATAAGATGGTTAGGATAAGCTACTTGATTCGTCCAGTGAATACAAACATGTTAAAATAAGGAATGAGTTTTAAACAATACATTCTAAATACATTATCGAAAAGTAAACCTAACGTCTAATATTGTTTAATTTAGAAATCGAATAATAAGGTAAATTTAAAAAACAATACAAGTTACTCGTTTATCTTAAAACTCAACCAGGAATTTGAAAAAGCGTTTAAGAAGCGCTGGTTTCTGTCACTCAAACTCGGAGGGTATGGGTATTTTAAGGCTTACCGGCACCATTTCATGAATTCTTCTTTAAAAGTAACAGCGTCCCTGTAAGCCTCCTCGTTAAAATGAGATAAACCCAACTTATAATGTCTAGCTGTCATCAATTTTGTTATGTATTAGGGGAAAAAGACTCTTGTAGTTTTGTAAAGGTATATTCACATAGTTACACAAATTAATAATATACAAATACTAGAACTAAGAACGCGTAGAAATTGTGTAATGGCTATGGCTGGCCCTGCACGATACTCTGTATCTGTACTATGCTTAGTACCCCTCTAGCGTATTATTCCTATACTCCGCCTCCGGACACTAGATGGCTACATTTGGCGCCGTATTTAAACCTACATATCAAATTTAAACCACTTATCCATTTTGTTTAAAAATCATGCAGTGGTCTCATGTTTTTTTTTTTGTTGTTGTGTAGAATATGAAAGAGTATAGCAGCCGATACATCATGGCTTAACAAACTCACACTTAAGCTGACATTCATTTTTTCAAAATGGCTTGGGTTTATGACATTTGCTTTTAAGTGCGGGCACAGTTTCAGTTCATCACCTTGGTCTAATTCAAATGTTTTCTTAATTGGATCCATCGAAACGATATTAGACGGCAGGCCATATTTCTCTACAACTGATTGGTCTGAAATAAAGCTTCCTCCTGATGTTAATGCTGATGCAATATTTTTGAAAATTTGTATTGAATCGGGCATTACAAATAATTTTTTATTCTCAGAACATGGATGCTTACAAACATTGACTATTTTACTACCATGTTTGCTGGCTGTAATATTCCACAATCACCAAAGAGCTTGATTCTGACCACCCGTATATGATATGACAACTTTTACCGTCAGACCAATTTCTGCTGCTTTCTTGATAATTTTTATTATTTTATCTCTAAATTGATACGCAGAAAATGAATTTGCTGTGAATTCATATGCGACCACTTGTTTCCATCGTTTCGTTCTGCCAATTAACATGAATGTAAGAGCATGAGTAGCTAACTCATTTGAACTGTCCTTTTCACCGGAGAGACCCATGGTTGGTTTACCAATGCAAGCTTGTATACTGTGTTCAAATTGTATTTCAGGTTTAATGCTCATTTCATCCACTAATAATGTTACATGTTTTTCTTGTGGTGCAAAATTATAGATCTAAAAGAAAAAACAAAACTGTAAGTAAGCATTTCTGTTACATTTATCTTAAGAATAATTAAAATGCTATATTTCTGCATAACAACATAATCAATTTCCCCCACCTTAACAGCCAGCAAGCGAAATAAATCATCAAGAATATCTGGCCTAAACTTAAAGCATTTTATGCGTTCTTGCAAAGTTCTTTTGCTTGGAAAAGGTAGATTCTGCTTTCGGATTTCTTCACATCCATGGGTTCCACAAGACAAATATAACTTTAAACCTTTATTTACAGTTTCGTCTGACCAAGTAAATCCCTTGTGAGTACCAGTTTCTATAAATTTCCATTGGTCTTCATTAAATATTTTATTACGATTACTTTCATTTTTCTTCAACTGCTATTTTAAGTTCCTATTTTTCTGCTGTTCTGCTTTTAGGAGCTTTTTTAATTTATTGATGATTTCTATGTCTGTGGAAGATTTTGGAAGTAAATCAATGTCATCGTCATCTTGTGATTCAACTTCGTTATGTTATTCACTTGACTGTGCTTCTTCACATTCTATTGCTGACATATCATCTTCGCTTACTCTTAAACGTTTGTGACCAACTATTTATTCATGTCTTTTTAATAAGGAAGGTATGGCATTATTTCGAAGCAATCTCCTTTTGTCTCCTCTATTATTTTCAAATTGTTGATCATCAAAATGAACCTAATAAAATTAATTTGATACGAACAAATTTACATTACAAATGCTACCTTCTGCTTACTTCACAAATTTGTGTTTAAGAAGGTAAATTTACTCTTCCGACCAAATCACTCCAAATATTTCGTCTTGTTTCATTTTGCGGAAATCGAAAAAGCCTAAATTCTTTTTCGGAACGATTTGAACAGCTGGGTACACAACAGCCAGGCATTGTTAAAAAGATTTAACTAAACTGAAAGAATAGTAAATGATATTTCTGTTGTGGCGTTTAATAATTGAAGACCATATTGCAACATAATGATATGTCTCAACCAAGCAAAGCCAAGATATTAGTATTCAAAGTTTATTTTAAATTTGAAAAATATTAGGTTCAATACATAAATTTGTGCTTTTGTTATACAATTACTTTATATATTAACAATTAAGAGTAATTAATATTCTACTTAAAACAAAAGTTTTTACAAAAAAAAACCACCATTTATTACAAAAAAATGTGGCTTATCATGTTTTTAAATACAAATATAAATATTTATTCTCAAGAATGCAAAAAAATAAAAAAAATAAAATTGATGAAAACTAAGAAAGATTTGCACTTCTCAGTCTTCCAAAATTTCGACGTCTTCAACATCAACATCTGCACTCAGTTGGCTATAGAAAATATGGTACATAGGCGGTATGTATGGCAATATTGTCTCAATATTTTTAAGCTTATTTGCATCGATTTTTAAAGGCTTATTATATTTTTTTGACATTTTCTAAATTTGTCAGTGCTGGTCTACCTTTTTCTAAAATTTTTATTTCTCTGTACTCTTCATTTACAGCATGTTTTACAAAAAACGACCCAGTTTTTTCTTCCTTGAAACGAAAACTAAAAATTGCTGCAAAATTTAAATTTTGTTTGTCTGGAAAACGTGCATTTTTATTGATATTTTGCAGCAACGGTTCAAACGAGTAAAAATTATTTTGAGTAATTTGAGTTACTATAAATGTTTTTTTTTTATTTGCTTCTTTAATAACTTTTATCCAGCCTTCTGGTCTATAGATTACTGGTGCAAGTTTTTTCTGGCGTTTCTCGATTTTAGCAAAATCGCGGTCTGACGGCAAATGAGTATGACCGTTGACAAGAAAATGATGAGTGTAACTTTTAATGAAGTTTATTATAAAGAAAGTTGAATACAATAGATTAAATACAGGACTTTTTAATACGCGTGTTGTTTCTATCGTGGTCGGGACGTGAGAGAGCCGTTCCTACTCTGCGCCCTCTATCGGATTCTGCGCCCTCTATCGGATGGCGGTTACACTCCCCTTTTGGATTCCATAAACTGCCCTCATATGGAATCCAAGAAATCTGTAACAGAATTAGTTGCTGCAGCACGGTAACGTGCACGCTTTTCGACCACAGCGTTGTCGTCGAGGTACATGGGCCGAAGGGGCTGCGGAAGAAGATTCGCCAGTGGAATCCGTGCGCAGCTTCTCCCCTCCTGCAGGTTCTTGTTCTCGCTGGCGTATTGTTTTTCTAGGGCGGCCGCGTCTTCGGATGGGTTTCACAGGTGAAGGATTTTTGTCTTCGGTGCCAACGTAGCTTCTCAGAGCTGAGACATGGTATTTTCCTAGAGGTTCAGTTGGATTTTCCGGGGCGGCTACCACATACGAAGTGGGTGAAACTACTTCGGTGACGACGTATGGGCCGTCCCTCCTTGGAGCAAATTTTGAACTGAACGAGTTGGCTGCGTTCAGGAGCCGGCTTGTGTATTCCACGGGCCTTTCATCGGGACCCTCCCCTTGGAGTAAGCATGCTCCAACTGCATTCGAGCTTGCGTCGGTTTTCAAGATGTAGGGCCGTGTTGGATCGGCCTGGCGGAGAATGAGAGCTGAGACCAGTAGCTGCTTTAGCTTCAGAAAAGCGTCCTCCTGAGCACTCCTCCAACTCCACTGGGTATTTTTCTTCGTCAGATCCGTGAGCGGTCGGGCCACCTTAGCGAAATCGGGGACGAAATTCCTAAACCAGCTGCAGGTCTGCAAGAACGTTAAGAGTTCCTTTACATTTCGTGGCGGTTTCATGTTGACTATGGCCTCCACCTTCCCAGGGTCGGTCGAGATTCCATCGCGAGTGATAATGTGTTGGGCAAATGGGGTCGGTTCAATGTTTGCTTCAAATATATCAGCGTTTTGAAATAACAACTCTCCCAGTTGTTGCCTCTCAGAAGATTTAAGCTCAATGCCTTTGTCGTCACGTAAACCATCGAGGTTAACGGCACCAACACCATTCTCCAGAGCTACCTGGGGCTCTGCTCGAAGAGAAAAGACGGTGTCAACTTCGTCTGCAAAATGCCACATCATTCGGGGAATGTCCAAGATAATATTTGCCCTGGTGATAAAATCCACTCCCAGCAACGTCTTGCTATGAATGTATTCTGGAATGGCCACAAATGACGTCTCCACCAGGTAACCCTGCAGCTGCACGTCCACAGTAAATGTTTCAGTTCTCACGATTCTTGAAATCCCATCTGCCATAACCATTTTCTGATTAGTTTTCACAAAGACGAATCCATTTTCTTTAAAATACTGGTACAGCTTCCGGCCTGCAATACTGCACTTCGCCCCTGAATCGACGTACGCCAGACCTCTAATTCCACCAATGACCACATCCAGCAAAGGCCTGGAGTATCCGGCGTTAAGTTCTGTGACAAGAACTTCTAGTGAACTTGAAGTGCCACTTTTCTCTTGAGCCTTGTTCGCTCGGACCTTTGGGCACTGTGATCTGACATGACCCAAACCACCACACCCATAGCAAGTGATGTGGGATCTCGACGCTTGAGAAATGCTCCCCACTTTTGTGTCCACTTCCAGTTTTGGGATACCCTTTTCACTAGCAGCTAACTTCCGACAATCCTGCTGTGAATGTCCATATTTTCGGCAAAAATTGCACTTAACACGGTGCTTCTGTGTCTTCACTTCCATCTCAGGTTTCCAATCAACGAGGTTTTCTTCTACCACTCTTGCTCTGTTGATTAATGTCTCAAAGTCCGGTACTTGATCACGTGGCACTGCCTTCCGGATATCAAGATGGAGTAAGCCATAAATCATATCCAGCTTATAGATGTCCGGCAATTCAGGAGTTCCAGTTACCTTTGATAACAGGGCTCGGCCTTCATTTACGAAAAGGTCAGTGGACTCTCCATAATTTTGTTCCCTACCGAAAAGATCTCTAAATATTTTGAAATTTGGTTTATTCTCACCAAAGCTGTGTCTAATTGATTTCAAGGCATCATCCCATGTCCCGATCGTGGCTTTGGTCCCTTGCCACCAAGTCGCAGCAGCGGCATCCAACAGCATCGGCATTCCTTTCAATGCATTTTCGTCTGTTATCCCGACACACTCCTTGTAAACGGTGACGGCGCTTACAAAGGCATCCACGCTTTCCCCTTTAGATCCTGAGAACCTAGATTTGCATTCAGCAAAATTCCCGGTGGTCACTGGAGCTGGTCCATTTTCGGCACGGGCATTGGGTTGTGGAATATTTGCAATGGCTTGCGCCATGCCCTGCAACAACTGCTGGAACTGCTCCGGACTCATAACAACGTTCTCCGGCATCGTGCTAGGATTGGAAATGTTTCTGCCTGATCGGAGATCGTAACTCACGGTGGAGCGTGAATTGGATTGAGTGCTGTTGCCAATATTACTCATTCAACCTTTTGTCATGAAGCCGTTCGTTGTTAAATCATATCAGAAGTTTGAGGTTACCGAACTGTCACCTGTCAAATGTTAACGAAACGCACAACTGTCAAACGAAAAAACCCTAGGAAAGTCACTAACACGAGATGGCGTCCTTCGACATGCGCATTCGGACGGAGCGCACAACTGTCAAACGAAAAAACCCAACTGTCAAACGAAAAACCCAAGGAAAGTCACTAAATTTGAATTCGAACACCGAGTTACCGGACCAACGGCCGTTTTTCGTCCTCAAAATGGCGGCGATATCCGGTTTCACACACTTCCACAATTCCCACGAGACCTCCGTCTTCGATGCTAAGGAATTGGTAGATTGTTGATTCTAGGCTTCCTATTAGAAATGAACTCCCCTTGGAGTCGGTATTTCCTGGTTTCTCTTGGCGGAAACGAACTTCTGTTGAGTCTTGGAGTTGGAACCTCCTTTCTTCCTATTTTGACCACGATTTTCGGCAGGACCCGCGTCTTCAATGCCAAAGTTATGGTTTTTCTTTGTTTTCGCAGAAACCGACTACCCCTGAAGTCTGGATTTGCGATTCGCGCTGACGGGAACCACGATTTTCGGCAGGACCCGCGTCTTCAATGCCAAAGTTATGGTTTTCTTTTGTTTTCGCAGAAACCGACTACCCCTGAAGTCTGGATTTGCGATTCGCGCTGCACACGTTCCCGTTCCGACGATTTGATAAAATCACTTCACTTACATAAAAAGTCCTAAATTCCGATGTTCGAGCCCGAGTTGGAGCGCCAGTGTAACTTTTAATGAAGTTTACTATAAAGAAAGTTGAATACAATAGATTAAATACAGGACTTTTTAATACGCGTGTTGTTTCTATCGTGGTCGGGACGTGAGAGAGCCGTTCCTACTCTGCGCCCTCTATCGGATTCTGCGCCCTCTATCGGATAGCGGTTACATGAGTAATTTTTTTAAACTTTTTTGATTTCACTAACTGCAGCCAGAATGCCATCATTTGCCAATTCTTGTTCTGACCTGGACAATTGTCAGTGAAAACAACCAATTCTTCAATACTTTCCGTGTTTTCCAAAAATTTTTGCACTACGGATATTACTTCATCAGCACCCTGTTTTGTTTGATTCTCTGTCCATAAATACATGTAGCCTCTATCATTAGTGCAGTCATGCACTTCTAGGTTGTACATCCAGACTTTCCGGCAATAGAATGCAGGATCAGTTGTCAATTTTGACAATGGCATTGCTTGTTGCCAATCAAAAGAGATTGCTAATTTATTTGTAACACGTTTTGAATCTTCTGTTTCAGATTTGAGCAAGTCTTGCATTGCTGTCGCTCGAGCTTTGTGCAAATTTAAAGACGTTTCTAACGTTTTTAGTAACACTTCATCCTTCGCTTGTTTTGTTGTTTCTATTCGAATGCTCATCTCGTCACATGTCTTACATGTGTCCGACTTGGGTAATTTGAACCCAATATTATAATGAGTGCCAAATATTTTCCTGTAAGTGCTTTCCTTAACAGGTACAATATTTTGTTCCTCACACTAGGGTATGTAAAAATCTGCATATAAACCAGATATGGTCATATCACAATTCAGAAATTCTTTTTCCATATTTTTAGCTCTACTATCGTGGCTTTGGTATTTAGGAATTGATTCAAGATGAGTTTTTACTGATTGTATTTGTGCATCAGAAATTCGATTTGGTCTGTTTTTATGTTTGCCACGCATATCTGGGGTAGGCACCATGACTCCACTTGACTTCATTTTTACAATGTTATTTATTCTTCCACGAGATCTCTGAAGACCGTGGATGTTCAGAAATTCTGTTTTGCACACTTTAACTTCTTCATTACCATCATTTATTATATAATGAGCCGTAAAATGCCTTCTCGACTTGTTATTTTTTTGGTTTTTCCTATATGATCTTTTTTATGTTCAACCCGTACGCAGCCGAAAAGGTAGCTATTTTGAAGATTGAATGAACTTAATTCCCAAAACTTTGTAAATATAGTCTCATAATTGGTTTTTAATTTCTCTCTGCATTTATTTTTACAACCACAAGGCGGGCCGATTTCACGTGGTTGTATTACTTTCTTTGCCTTTTTTGAGATGTATTCATTTCCAGAATTTCGTTTTTTTTTTCCTTTGTCTTCGTTCGTAATTTTCTTTATTCTTTTGTCTCCATCTCGTAGAGTTTCGTACTTTTGAAAGTTTTTTTCACTTTTTGACTGCTTTTGTGTTTCATCCTAAAACAAGAGAAAAAATTGTTATTCTCCACAAAAAATCGGACATCAAATTTTGACACTGACATAAAAAGAGTGTAAATCAACCTTTAATTTTTGCTTCATTTATCCACAAACACGATGTTTGGTACAACAACATTCACCTTAAAATTGACAAAGAAGTGTAGTTTACACAAATACCTTGTAATATAATATATTTGGGTTTACACAATTTTGGTTGTCAGTGTCAAAATTTGATGTCCGGTTTATTGTACAATTTTAGATTATAACATTTTCTATAACTTCTAAAAATTATTTAGCAAGAACCTGACAAGCCATGTGGCATATCATTTTCATGCCCCAATTTCATTAACAAAATTTTGACTTAAAAACATGATAAGCCAATTTAATCAAAAACAATCTTACCTCGCTGGTTCCTACTGAAACATCGCTGTCACTTGGCACGAAATCTTTGTCTTGTACGCTGTAATCACTATTTTCTATAAACTCTTCATTAATGGCACTTAGAGCACTTGAAGTTGCACATTGATCTAAGCTGGCGGTCATGTTGGAGTGGCTTATCACTTTTTACATATAAAGAAAATGCTAAACCGTAGTAATGTAATAACCTGACTTAAATGTACCGCTGATATCTATCGGAGAAACGCCAAAATCGTTTCATCTGGGGCATAACCTGGTCTTGCCTAAATACACAGAGCAATAAAACGTTTTTTTAGAAATGTGGCTTATCATTATGTTGCAATATGCTCTTCAATTGTGCATCTATTCTTCAACTTTACTTTAAACCTACCTATCGGAACAATAATGATAATAATTGTTGTATTTTGTATTAGCAGGTTGTTAATTAAAACACCGAGTTTAGAGAGCGACTTTATTGTTGTGTGTACAACGTGCGGAGACCATCTTGCGTGCGCTCCTCATGCTTGTGTGTATGTGCGTATGCAATCACCATAACATATATTACATCTCCCTTTTTTTTAACAATTAAAAAATATAGAAAATTAATACATATATAAAGGAAAAAAAATAAACATTATCCTATAAACCCTATAATATTTCCTTAACTAGTATTAATTCTACATTTCTCACATTATAAAATCCTTGTACCTGTTTGGAATTCTTACTGTTCGTTTAGGTCTTGTCTTTGTCAAGATCCCTTGGTGACCTTCATGTATCTGTGCTAATATATCTTCACGGAAAATTTGAGGAACTATCAGCCTATTTCCTTTAAAAATTAATCCATCATCGGTTGAAAGATCGTGTCTTATATTCCAATATACCCTGATATCCTCTGGTATTTGTGATTTCTTTTCAGGCCATCCTATTCTACAAATAGTAAAAAGATCCTGCATTGATTTGTCTATCTTCATTACCTCCTTGATTTTTTCTTTCTTTTCATTTGTGACAGCGATATGCTTGGAGATACTATGCACTACTGACTCTAATTTTTGATCATCAATAACTTCATCCTTTAGAAAATTTCGAGAAAGCGTATCTGCTAGGTACATATGTTTCCCTTGGATATATTCCAAATGAAAATCGTCTTTCAATGTCCGTAAAAGCATCCGTTGTAATCTCGCTGTCGTTTGTCCTATGTTTCCTATGTTCTTTTTTGTAATTGCTAATAATGGCTTATGGTCTGTTTGCACTGTTACGTGTTTACCGTAAATGTAATAATGAAATTTCTCTAGACAGTATACTACTGCTAATAACTCTTTTTCTATTTGTGCGTAATTTATTTCTGTCTCGGTCAACGCCCTTGAAGCATAGACTACTGGGTGACCATTTTGTAATAAACAACATCCTATGCCTCCTTTTGATGCGTCTGTTTGTATCACTACATCTTCCTTAGGATTGAAATATTTCATTGTTGGCTGATGGCTCAACAAGTCTTTTAATTTATTAAAAACTTGTGTATGTTTATCAGTTCAATGCCATTCTACGTTTTGTTTTAATAACTCTCTTAATGGAGCATTAAGTATTGACACATTAGGTATAAACGATGATAAAAAATTAAATGCCTAAAAAACGTTTGACCTCCTCTTTACATTTAGGTTTCGTCATTTCTTTTATTGCACGAACTTTATCTTCGTCTGGTTTTAACCCTTTATCAGTTATGATATTTCCCACATATTTCACGCTTTTTACCTTAAATTGTATTTTTTCCTTATTAAATTTTACATTATGTTGTAAAGCCGTTTTTAACAGTTGTTTTAATATTTCATCATGTTCTTCCTCATTATTTGCTGCAGTTATTAGATCATCAAAAATTACATAAACACCCGTTATATGGCCAAAAATGCGTACTACATGCTTTTGAAAAACTTCTGGTGCTGATTTTAATCCAAACGGCATGCGTAAAAATTTATATCTCCCGATATGCGAATTGAAACAGCATAAATCTGAACTCTGTTTATCTAGAGAAATGTGCTAAAATCCGGCGCTCATATCAATCACTGTAAAAATTCGTTTACCTGATAAGCGCGGAATTACGTCTTTTGCAGTTGGTATCATATAATGTTCTCTTTTAATTGCGTTGTTTAAATTCTTGGGATCCAAGCAAAGTTTAAGCTCTCCCGATTTTTTTTCAACTATAACTAGGTAGGATAGTCCACCTTCTCAATTATTCCACTACTTTCTAATACATTCAGAGTTTCTTCTAATTTTGCCTGTAATGTCAAAGGAATGCGCCTGGGGGGATGAACAACAGGAGTAACGTCTCTGTCAATTTCTATGTGATGTGTTGTATCTAGTACACCTACACCTGTAAAAACAGTCTTATATTCATCTATTACATCATCAACATTAGAATAAGTTTTATCAATTTGTTCAACTTTTTTGATTAAATTAAATGCTAAATATCTTGACAATTCTAAAATTGATTGTGATTTAACATCAGCAACAACAAATTCAAGTTGTTTTAGGTACTACGTTTTTATGTTTACATTCTAATGTGACTTTTCCAGTCGCACTAAGTATATTATTACCAAAGGTTAACAAAACTGCATTATATGGAAACAAATTTTTTAATGAAATTGACAATTTATCAAAAATATGACGTGGCAAAATATTTACCTCAGCTCCAGAATCTAGTTTGAATTTTACAGATACATTATTTATTGATAAATACTTATACCAAGCAGTAGAGTTTTGTCCTGATATTTCTGAAACGAAATACTTTTCCACACTTGTTTCTTCCGTCACTTCTTTAATTTTTTTTCTCTCTGGAACGCTTCCATTTTGTTTATTTCCACTTCCTCCCTGATGTTTCTTCTTACATACAATCGAAAAGTGATTCCTACCCTTACAATGTAGACAGGTTTTTCCAAATGCTGGACACTTCTTTGGTTCGTGTCGTTTTCCACATTTCTGACAATTTTCCACTTTCTTTGTTCTTTGTTGATTCCTCTTCACAATATCCACTCTTGGAGCATGTAAAAATAACTGAGCCTGCCTCTCACTTTGTACAGCTGCACGGCAATATTGAACACAGTCAACTAACAGTAAATACGGCTCACGAAGCAGTTTTTTATGCAATGCTTTGTCTCTTATCCCGTACACAATTCTGTCTCGAATAAGTCCTTCAGTCCGTCAGCTGTCACATATGAAGCAGTACCGTCGCCATTTTGGCTCCAATATTTCTAATACACTGACCTAATGAATCGCGTTACTTTCTTTTATCTAGTGACTTTATATTCTTTTAATGAGAATATAATGAAGTGGTCTATGATTTGTGTAAATTGTATTTTTTTTTTTTATAAAGATATGGTCTAAAATGTTTTGTAGCCCAAACAATTGCTAAAAGTTCTTTTTCAGTAATTGAATATTTTTGTTCTGTTTCATTTAGGATTCGAAAAGCGTATGCAATTGGTTTATCTTCTTTTAATTTTCTTTGTGATAAAACTGCTCAAAGAGCTATGTTTGGGGCGTCTATTGTTAATATAAAGGGTTGAGTAAAGTCTGGGTAAAAGAATTGGGTGACTAGAATTTTCTTGTATTTTTCAAAATTTGTTACGAAGAGTTCATCATGTTCTATTTGTGAATTCTTTTTAAAACATTTGGTTAATAGTTTAGTTAATTGTGCGAAGTTAGGAATAAATCTAAGATAATATTCAAGTAATCCTATAAATCATTTTATTTCACTTTATATAGACAAAAACTTAACACGCTTTCTACAGTAGGGTTAAAAACTGAATCTAAATTTCCTCTGTCAAAAATCTACCACTTCCTTAAACTACAATCGTATTGTTTCAATGTTGCTTTGAAAGGGATGATAAGAGGAACTTATGCTCATTACTTGGCCAATAAGTACCCTACTACCAGGGGAAGTTGGGGACATAGTGGATGTGGTTGTCTGTCAAGAGAAAGCAGTAGAATAACATTAGGTTGAAGTGGTTTGGCAATCAGTAATGAGTTGAATAAAGGAAACCAAAGTTGTGACGTCCATCTTGGAACGACCACGACGTTTTTCGCTCCAACGTTAATAATTTTCCTTAAAACTTTTAAAGAATAGCTAACGGGGACAAAAAGCATAAAATTTTAAGTTTGTCCAATTAAAAGTGAAAGCGTCTACGCAGAATGCTTCTGGATTCGAAAACTATGACACAAACTTTGACATTTGTAGTGTAATGTGTCGAGAGGCAAACCAGTGGGCGTCAAATTCTCCAAAGATTCTTCGTATCTCCGCAAATGCAGAAAGATTTAACTCAAACTCGGTTTCTGAAGTGAGTCTGCGAGATTCTGTATCTGCCTCTTTGTTATCGGAAGACGGGATATATGGTGCAAGTAACCAATTTGACGATTTTTGCATCATTGCCAAATGGGTCTTGATAGGTAATTTAACTCGGAAAAAGCGAATGCCACCCATACGATTTTAAAGAAATGGCAGTCGTGTTACCTATTTGCTGAAGAATTTTGCAATTCTTCAAATGAGACGCAAAACATTTAAAACCAAAAAAAAAAGCAGCAACCAATTCTAAATAATTAATGTGGTATGATTTTTCTTTATCTGACCAAAAACATGAGTTCGTTTATTACCTGTAACTGCACCTTATCCCGTCTGAAAAGCATCAGAAAAAATCTCAAGAGATAAAACGAGAATTGACGAATAGGGCATTGTGCAGAAGTAATAATTCGTTTCCACCAAAAATGTCAGGCAATACCGAACGTGGTAAGGTCATAAAAGAATCATAATTTCCGTGGCATTTTTCAAGAGCTAAAATTTTGGTTCTTTTGAACAACTTCGTGTAAGTCCAACCATAAGCGACTGCTGAACATACCTCTTCAAGAATTCCTAACGTCTGCGCAGACCTCTTATTGTACACACTTTGTAAACGTTAGTATGTTAAGACGATTCTTAATTGTATTTCCCTTTTCTGGAGAAAGTTAATTAACATAGAAGTAGAATCGAATAGAAACCCAAGAAATTTACACTTCTGTGTCGGAACAAGCTGACTTTTGTTTCATTAACAATGAGGCCTAAGCGATTTAGCAAGTAACGGGTCTCTGAAAGATTTTTTAAACACTCCTCGTACATAGCATCAACTTGAAACAAGTCGTCTAAACAGACAACCGAGAGGAAAAAACCTCTGTTCCTAAGATGGGTTGCAATCGAAGTATTCATATAACTGATTTTCAAAAACAAATCTTTCTGTGACCTAAGTCGATTGGTGATAAGTGATAAGCGTCCTTGAGGTCAAGAGAAGCCTAAAGCAGTTTTTTGAATGTGTGTGGAAAACATTTGAATAGCATTTATTTCGAGTAATCCTTCAAATTTGAGTTTATGTGAGATCGTTCCGTCATAGACCATTGGGTCTCCACAGGAGAGTTATGTTGAGAAACAGGTATAGTAAAAAGTATTTTATACCTTGTAATGTACTGTAAAACAAACTGATCAAAAGTAATCTCCTTCTAAGTTTGAACAAGGAACTGTAAACGACCTGCAAGGTTTTTAAACTCTAATTCGTTATCGTTCTCTGGTGAGAGCGGTTCTTATTGTAGTTGTATTTTTCCTTCTGACGCGTTGGCTGTTGTCTTGACGAAGTATAAACTTGGTTCAGGTGATCTGAATAATTTCTCTGTCCGGTCTGTCTCAGACCTGATGTAAAAAAGGACGGGCCGGATCTCTGGAGATTAAAATTGTGTAACTTGATTCGATTTTGCGGTCTTTTTTGAGACGTCGACGGTTTTGCTCTAATGTCGTAACAAGATTTTACAAGAGCTTTAACCTGAGCCACTTGTTTTCTCAAGTTACTATCTAATAACCAGCCGTTTTCGGGCTTCATTAAGAGAATTTTGGTATTCAATTCAGGAAGAATAAGAGCTCGACGAGTTTTAGAACTTTCATGATGTAGGTCCTCAAACCTGGCTGTGTCACCGACACGTTTAACAATGACCAGAGTTGCTTCTCCCTCTCCTCTTTTCTCAACAAAAGAGAAAGCAATATGTTTTGAATCGTAGATTTCTTTGTTCACGTGTAACGAAGCGTTCTAATAATTCCTAATAGTTCAGTAAACAAAACCAGATAACGCCCAGCAGCTGATTCGGACCGCGTGACCGCGACGTCATACGTATACGTCAGGGCAGTAGTGGTGGTATAATTCCCACCACACCGAGAACCACCACCAACGCTTCGCTACGATACTCCTCCCATACCCCTCGCCTACAAACGAAGCCTATATATTGCGCCTACCGCCCCCGATACTTTCATACTTGCGGGAGCATTATCCCCGTAAGTAGCCACCCCCAGACCCGTCCACCCCTGGAGCATTATCCTAGGGGCTTCCTCTCCGATACCGAAACCGCCACCCACGGAGCATCAACCTGTGGGTGAATCCTACCTACCCTCCATTACAAGTGCGAGCCACCGAAGCCGACACGTCAAGGAGTCGAGGACCAGAAGCCGACGACAAGGAGTCGAGGACGAGGGACCGCCGAGAACGAGTCCGTATATATATTAGTAGAAGATTCGTTTTGTTTTGTTCAGAAGTATTATTTTTATTTTATTATTTGTACATAGTTATTATTGTAAATAAACCCCATCAAAGCCGCTCTTCTCTCTCTCTACGATACCCAGAACCCGACACGGAAACAACCGTTACACACGGAACACAACCGTAAGGTTCACACACAATGGAAGTATGAGTAAGAGCATCACAGGCGCAGGACTGATAAGAGAGTGCGAGCGCCATCTACCAAAAATTTTCGGTATTATGGCTTTAAATCGTGTGGGTTCTAGCACATTGGGGGGTACTACATTGAATGATCTGAGGGCAAGGTGCCAATATAATTAATAGTTATTTATACACCAAGCGACTAAAGTGATCCATTTAATCCCACGGGTGGTGTTTGATTTCTGAGGGCGGAGCGCAGCGGAGCCCGAGGGGGGAAACAATCCACCTAAGGGAGTAATGTCACTTTAGTTGAGAGGTATATACGCTATTTTTTGCAATTCTGGTAATTCTACATACATTTTTAATAAAAATAAATACTACTTACATTTGAAGCAATAACACAATAAACATAGTATACTGTTTGTTTCTGTGGCAATGATAAACAAAATTCCTGTGAAAACGGCGCCATTGTACCTAAACGTAGAGAAAATCAGTGAAAATGATTAAAGTGAAGAAGTTAATGTAGATCGGGTTGCTGAAGTAATTACTCAAGAACTAATACCACAAAAATAGAGAAAATTATAGGTATGAACAACAGTACGAATCATTTGTACGGTGGTGCAATGAGAACACGTCACGGAGTACAACGAAAATGCGTTGTTGGTGTATTTCAACAAGAAATCCAAAAGATTTTTTACAATTCTAAGACTAAAGTGGTCTTTTAATACTTGTCATTTTAATTTAACAAATAAAGATTAATGTTTTACTATGGTACGTTTTTATTTGTATATTAAATCCCCTGTAAACTGAGACTAAAGTATCAACTTTAGTCTCGGAAGTGCAAAAAGATTATTTCGGAAAGTGAGAGTGCTGCGTTTAATTTTCTGACTAGATCAATTCCTATTAAACCCTTACATTTTTGATTGAAATCAACTAAATAAATGTGTGAGTGACGTTGAGTTTTTGAAAAAATGTTTGAAAGGGGAATTGTTGCACTTTCATTATGTTGAATTGTTCCGTAAAATGATCTGATTTCAAAAGTATCTTTCATTATTTGGTTCGGAAATTTTTTTGAGCTATTTGGGAACTTAATAAAGATTTTGCACAACCAGTGTTGATCATCATTTTTGCGTTGAGGTTGGGTAAAATTAAATATAGTAGCTTAGAAATGTAGTTGCAATCAATATTGAATTCGATTATGTCGGATCGGTTTTTGTTTGGTCTATCCAAAAATTTTGTGGAATATCATTTTCTGATTCAAAACTGTTTGATAAGGGTATTGTGGTTGACATTAAATTTGTTGATGAGGGTGCAGGGGTTTCAAATGTTGTAATTGCGAATTCGGAAAAAGGGTTCTGCAGAAACACACCAGTTATACTTATGCCTGGTTTATTATCGACTCTACATGTTCTCTGCTCGGTGGCTGAATCGGGACTGCTTCAAGAAACGGAGCTTAGATACCAATAATAACAGACCAAAACTACCTACCCCCTCTTTCTATATCAAGGACATTACAACACCTTCCCCTTATATTTAAATTTTGCGCAATAGGGCAAAATTTTACAAAGATAAAAAGGTAAAAAAAATAATAGAGAAGAAAAAATACATGGGGGAAGAAAACTTAAAATTAACTTAACTAACTATTAACAAAAATAAAATGCTATGAATACCTGGTGGGAAAAAAGAAAAAAAAACTTAAAATTTACCTAAGTATTGACATAATTACGGTGCCTATGATAGAATCTTAAATTTATAACAAACAGTTGTTTACATACACGAATTATGTTTTTATTATTATTTAGTCCGTAAAGAGCTTTAGTCGGTTAAAGTGAACTCTAACTGGCTTTTTGTTAATTAGAATAGTACAATTTACATCCGAATCTATTGACTGGACTTCATAGGGACCACTATAAATTGGTTGTAATTTCTTTGATTGACCTAATGAAGGCGATTCATTGAATAGTAATACCTTGTCACCAACAGCTAATGATAAATTATTTATTTTTTTGTCGTAGTAAGATTTTGATTTCTCCTTTTTTTGGAGTAATGTTTCACGTGCAATCTGATGAGAATGCTGCAATCTCGACTTTAATTCTGAATAGTAATCATCGTAATTATAGTTTATTTCTGGATTTTTACGGACGGCAAATGGCAAAGTGGCTTTTCGTCCGAACAATAGTTCAAAGGGACTAAACCCAGTTTGGGTGTGTGGGGTTGTATTGTAGGTAAAAGTTGCAAAAGGCAAGAATTCGTCCCAGTTATTTCTATCTCGATTAATGAATGTTCTTAAATATTCGACTAGTGTTCTGTGTGTACGTTCTAGGCTACCATTTGTTTGGGGGTGGAAACTGGTACTTTGAATTTTTTCGATGCCTAATAATTTGCATGTTTCCTTAAAAATTTTACTTAAAAAGTTAGTACCTTGATCTGTCAAGATAATTTCAGGTGCTCCATATTTGCAGATAATTTCAGTTGTAAATTTTTTAGCTATGGTTTGTGCTTCTTGATTTTCTATAGGAATGGCAATAAGGAGTTTTGTTAAGTCGTCAATAAATGTTAATATATATTTATTATGATTGTCCGTTGTATTTAATGGACCCTCTATATCCAAGAACACTTTTTCAAAGGGTTTTGTCGATGTGGTTGTTAGTGTCATTGGTACTCTAGTTTTTTTTGAACATTTATTCTTTTGACAAAGCTGGCATTTTTTTATGAAGCGTTTAATGTCTTTGTACATTTTGTGCCATTTATAATTTTCGCGAATTCGATTGAATGTACGGTTTATACCTTCATGACCTCCCAGTTTAGTAATGTGATATTGTTTTATAATATCTTCAATTTCTTATTTACTCAAATTATCATTTGCGTTGTTATGGAAGATTTCTATTTTAATATTAGTATTTTTGAAAATGTATCTGAGCATTAGGCGAATGGATTGAATTTTAATTTTTTCAACTTTACAGTTTGAATTTGGAAATGCTAATTCCGTGATTTGATTTGTAAGACAAAAATCACGTAGATTTTGTAATGCATAGAAGATATCTTGATATTCAGATTTATTGGTATTGTTATCTCTTGTTATTAAATAAATTAGATATTTGTCGTCTGTTTTTAAGTATACTAGGTTTCTTAATTTAGGATTTTGGATTTGCAGTTCAGGAATACTATTATAATAGTCTACTTGACTCGATAAGTTTTTATCTGAAAAATAAATTATATTAGCGTCTGATGAGCAATCAGCAGTGCTGCTATCACGATCTATTATGTTCGCATTTATAACTGTATTTGACTCTATATGATCGAGATAATCGGCAAATTCGTCAGTTTTTAAGTTAATGTTATGAATTTGAATTCTACTAAGGGCATCTGCGTTCGCGTTTAATTTCCCAGGTTTATGTACAATCTCGAAGTCATATTCCTCCAGTTTTAATCGAAATCGCATGAGTCGTGATGAGGGGTTGGATATTGAAAAAATGTATATTAAAGGCTTGTGGTCAGTAATTATTTTAAACCTTTTTCCGTATAAATACGGTCGGAAATACGTTACACCGTAAACAATTGCCAGTAATTCGCGTTCGATGGTCGAGTAATTTTTCTCAGCCTTGTTAAGCATACGTGATGCATAGGCGATGGGAAGGTCTTTTCCGACAGTACCTTGTGAAAGAACGGCCCCTAAGGAATTTTGACTCGCGTCCGTGGGTAATATAAATTCTTCGTTAAATTTAGGAAATTGTAATATTGGAGGTTGTATCAATTTGTTTTTTAAGGTTTCAAAAGCTTTGTCACAGTCAGCATTCCATTCATATTTAACATTTTGCTTTAATAATTTATTTAATGAGAATGATATCTCAGAAAAATTTGGTATAAATTTTCTGTAGTATGACGCAAAGCTAATAAATGACTTTAATTCTGTTTGATTTTTTGGTTTCGGATATTGCTGAACTGCGGATGTTTTATTGTGATCGGGTTTTATTCCCTCTTCAGAAATTATATGTCCCAGGTACGTCACTTCTTTTCTAAGAAAATCGCATTTACTGGGTTGAATTTTTAAGTTGTATTCATCTAACCGGGCAAATATTTCGCGAAGTTTTTTATTGTGATCTAAAAGGCTGTTACCATAAATTACGATGTCATCCATATAGACAAAACATTTTATACCTTTCAAGCCGGTTAATACATTATCCATCATTCTTTGGAATGTGGCGGGTGAGCCCTTTAAGCCCATTGGTAACCGTTTATAATGATAGTGTCCCTCAAAGGAGAAAGCTGTTAAATGTTTACTTTCGTCATTTAAAAGAATTTGATGGAATCCTGTTGCCAAGTCGATAATAGAAAAGTATTTCGAGTGCCCTAACTGCTCTAAAATTTCAACAATATTCGGTAAAGGATAGGCATCGGATTCAGTGACGTCATTTAGTTTTCGAAAGTCTACAACAAGTCTCCAACGTTTGTTGCCTTTAGCATCCGGTTTTTTGGGAACTATTAAGATTGGCGCATTATAGGGAGAATTACTCGGTTCGATTATGTCGTCTTTAATCATTTGTTTCAGTTGTTGTCGAATTTCGTCTTTTTGGTGATGCGGTAGCCTGTAAGGTTTTGTGTATATTGGTTTTTTGTTTAACAAGGGTATTTTATGCGTTATTGCGTCCGTATGAGTTAGGCGGTCGCCATCAAGATAAAAGATTTTATTGAATTCTTTACAAATGTCTATTATTGAATTTTTTTCTTCCTGGTTCATGTGATTACAGTCTATTAACGATTCTAGTTTTTGTAACCGATTTTCATTGGAACACGACAAGGTTGTCAATACATTATAATTATTTAAGTCGTCAAATTCAATTTGATTAGTGTCGAACGTTATAGCATTTTCATTTGCATTTATTATTTTTATGGCACAAGAACCGTCCTTGTTGTGGACAATACAATTGGGGATATATAATCCGGGAACTATTTGCTTTTGCAGACACAGTTGGGTATTTTTAAATTTTACTTTTATTCTAGCAATAAACTCGGTTTTAGGAGGGACGGTAATATTCGTACTAAAATTGTTAGACGGGTTTATTATGGGTTTCTCCGAAATATTTGTAAGAGGCGGCTCTAAGGGATTTACAAAGGGGAGCTGAGCAATCGACCCATTAGCGGCAATTCTCAAAGAAGAGTTTGAATAAAGTATGTCGCAGCCGTAGGTAGATAAAAAATCGTTTCCCAAAAGTCCATTGCTATTTATAGGAAAATTTTCCGGGACAATATAAAATTTGTGTTTGAATATTATACCATCTGGAAGCGTTAGGGTCCCAATACACATGCCGTACGTTTTCACAGTATTTTCGGTAACTCCTTTGATTTCGACAGTTATTTGTGGAAAAATTTCCGCATCGTCATTTGTACAATTTAATTTTAACAAGGAAATATCGGCGCCACTATCAACTAACATATTGCAATATTTTGTTGTCGATAAATCTAAATTAATATTTACATGGGGGCATTTATTTACACTGGGAACAATGGAGAATATTCTGGTTTCAAAATTTAAAGTTTTATGATTAATATTAAAATTACTTTCATCGGATTTACTTATTGCGTATACTGATCTGTCGTAGTTTGTGATGTCGGGACAGTTTTGATCTCGCGGACTCGAATGCCACTGCCTGATACACTCGGTCCGGAACCGTTTCCCTGTTGTGTATTTTGCTTGTGATTAGAAATATTTTGAGTTGGAACTTCAAGTTCATTTTACCTTTGCCTACCGTAGTCATTATTAGTACTGCGATATTGATTCGTTCCGCGGGTATTAGAATTGTGCAAGTCGTGACTGCCATTTCCATCAGATTGGTTGGTATAAAAATTTTGACGTCGCGAGTTATTGTACGATCTTTTGCGACAATTTTCTAGTACATGACCATTTTTGTGGCAATATCTGCAATACGGAATTTCGTTATCGTCGCGATTATTTTGTCGAGAATGGGACGAGCTTGCGGTACCTTGGTAATGAACCATTGTGGAACGTTCTTCTTCCACCGCGGTTTGAATCGCGTCGCGTAATTCTGTCGGCCTAGATGCTTTTACAATTATTCTTACCGGGTCATTTAACCCATCAACAAACGCTTTCAATGCAGATTTTTTATTAAGGAATAAAACTGTTTCGACTGCATCTTCACCACCTTCAAGCCCGTTGCACATTACGTTATTTAGATCATGCTGCAATTTCTGAATTCTTTGAGCAAATGTTCTGACATCGTCTCGTTTTTGGGTACACGTTAAGAGTTCTATTTGAATTTCAGTTAGAGTTTTCTTTTCCGAGTAATGCTCTTGCAAATCATTTTTTAAAGAATCCTAATTTTGATATTTATTGTATCTAACTAAATTATACGCGGAACCATCTAATTTTGTTTTAACAATTTCTAAAAATAGTGCTTTATTAGCAGCTGATGTAGCTGTAGCTGAAACAATATCGCAACGTGCTAAGAATTTATGAAGTTTTTCTTGATCCCCTGAAAATTCGGGTATCATTTTTAAAGCCGTTTCAACTGAGAAAACCATTGCGTTATTGTTTTCAGTTTCAGGAATGTTTCTATTATCTAAATTTTCACTTTCGTCGGACATAAAATAAATTACACATGAAAAAAAAATAATGAAAGAGTATCAAGAGTTCAACGTTGACGAAGGTAACACGTTTGTTACGCCGTGAATAATTTTTGTGACTTACTGATACTGACTGCTGCACAACTCACTAAGGTATTTCTATTATCACTCACTCACTACCATCACTGGATACTTTTGATATGAAGGACTGCCGACGACCTGGTCTTGGAAAATGCGGTGGCTTGGACCGCACGGTGGCCTAATGGAGATGATTCCGAGGAGGATGTTGATTTATGGACGGATCAATTGTTGTATCCGAAGTGCAGAAGTAACTTGGCTGTCTGACACTTCCCTTTCTAAATATCGCGATTAAAACTTACGGCAACTTGTCACGATTTTCGATTTCGAAAAAAAAACACTCGCACAAGTGCCGTAAAAAAAATCGAACTCCACACCTGACACCACTGTTGTAATCGCGAATTCGGAAAAAGGGTATTGCAGAAACACACCAGTTATACTTATGCCTGGTTTATTATCGACTCTACATGTTCTCTGCTCGGTGGCTGAATCGGGACTGCCTCAAGAAACGGAGCTTAGATATCAATAATAACAGATCAAAAGTACCTACCCCCTCCTTCTATATCAAGGACATTACAACACAAAGTCGCTGACATATATGACTTTGTTATCTTGTTTGTGTACTTCTTAAATTTGTTTTTTTGAGCCGCAATTGCTATTTTTTAAATTTTCTTGATAATAAAGTTCTTCGAAAGTATAATTCGCTTTTTATTGTGATTGTTGTTGAGTTTTCATATTTCTGCTGACTGTTGATGTTTCCATTGGAATTGGTGTTGGAAATTTTTTGTTTGGATTTGATCGGAAAACATTTTGATTTTGTGAATTACGCGGTTGTTGATTGTTTTGAATGTTTTGGAATTGACGTTGTTGTTGAAAATTTCGGGGATAATTTACTTGACGTTGTGGATTATTTAAAAATGGGTTTTGTTAGTACCATAGTATAGTAGAGACGTTTTGGTTGAACCTCATAAAATTTTATTGCATTTTTGAGATAAATGCCTCATTGTTAGAAAACCGTGAAGGGTCGTCCCTACCATAAATTATTACCACCGGCAACTAGGGGATTATAGACAGAGCCGCACTACAGACTTTCTCTCGGTAAGGGGAAAATTCAGACATAACCATGTTCATAACTTTCTTTAGTATCTAATCCCAATTTTCAATTAAGATAAGAATAAACAGGTAAAAATGAGTAATTTCACAATAGACCCTTTAGTTTGTTCAGAACTGATCTGAGCGTCACTTCTGCAAATAAAATTCTAAAATTTTTTTTCACTTTTTTTCTGAATACGTACCAGATATTGCTGACCGAGTCAGGTAACAAACCCATGGCACGTGCCATTGATTGACAACTTTAAATAGGGACCATTGTATAGTTAAGTAACAATAATGAGGTCATAAAATTTTATGAGGTTCAACCAAAACGTCCCTACTATACTATGGTTGTACGTTCAAGCCTTCCCCACCAGATCTTTTCGCAAACTTTTAGGTGGAAGGGATATTTCAAGTTTCAAGGTTTCATCACTTTTATCAGAGCTTGATTTGTTAATATAAAGTATTAGCGAAGCGGATCGGTCAGTCTACATATTTAAGGGGAAAAAATTTTTCGGGGTGGAATAATATGGGACTTATACCATATTTTAAAGAAATGTTCAAATTACCATGTTCCCATTTTACGAACTGGTTTTTTAGTTATGACAAAAGTTATAAGGGTTTAAAGTCTGAAATTTACGATTTTTTTTTGGTGCACTGTTAATGATAAACACATATTACTCGAAAATTATCAAGCGTAAATGACAATTTTATTTTGATAAGTAGAATACAACATGTACATACAATAAGTTCATGTTAAAAAAGTTTAGTAATTTGAATGTAATTACTATGAAAAAAATAATTTAATTGAGAAATTATCGACTAAAATTGTAATGTATTGCATTTGAATAAGCATAACTTTTTATTTTACGATATGGATTTATAATTTTTTTATACTAGGCGAATCCTTGATGCTTTGGCAACATTTTTATTCGTATAACCTGTTGTGGCGTTTTAGAAATAAAGGCTCTAGAGCAATTTGAATGTGAACTTGTTTCCTTTCGCGGATCATTTGATGGGAAAAAGAGAGAGATAAATAAACATGTGTCGTGAAGGGATAGAAAGAGATAGACTGAACTAGTATAATTGTGATATGTTTAATATTTAATAAATATTTAGCTGATGTATTTATTTATGCAAGCAAAGTAAAACAAAACCTAATTAAGCAAATAAAGACATTTTGCTCTAGAAAAGTAGATTGAAATGAGTTGTTTTTGGAAAAAGGAAATTTAATTTGCTTAATTAATAGATATTCATTTGTTGAAAAAAATATAAAATTTACAGTATTTTTAATGTAATTCTAAATGAAACGATGTTGAAACATTGTTGTGTAAAAAAATATTTTAAAAAAATGTAGATAACTACAAGAAATAATAAAATTAATTTTTTTGTAAAACCTATTTTGGTGCAGCACTGCCACGTTACTCGACAATGGGCTGGACACATACTGTTTACTGTTCAGTTTCTTTGTTTTTAAAATGGCGTATCCTAATTAGTTTTTACACTGAGTGCAAATAAATTAAAATTTTAACAAAATAAACAGAATGTTTGAGATTGACATGTTATTGAACGTCTTTGAATTTTTGATTGGAAAGATGATACCTAAGGATCCTTCTGGAAGGATTTCGAATTGGCATATTCCTGGTGTGTCTTGGATCCACTATCTCTGGCAACATACATTTATTGTAAAATGTTTCCAGTTTACCCTCCATTTTTGTTCGCCAATTTTGACATAATTTTCATTTGAGATACTGCACCACAAATGAGAAAAATTTGCACACATTTTGTTATCTTAACAAAATAACAGATTTTTTAATATGAGCATAAAATTATTTTTTTTTTTGTATCTCAAAAACCGCTAACCGATTTTTATGAAGTTTGATAAACATAGAAGATTAGATATGTTCTTTTTATTGATAACAGTAAAATTTTGCTACACATCTTAATTTCCGGTTACGGTACTTTTGTTGTTCTTTTTGGGTAATTATCCAATTTTTTTCTAACCTCCAATTTTTGTAGCAAAAATAAATATGCCAAGAAATTTTAAATAAAAATATAAAAACGCAAAATTTTGCTAAAACGTACCGTTTTCGACATATTTACGTTTGAAATATGAAAAAGAATTTTAAATTCCAACTTCGGCGTTTTCTAGCTCCTAAACGGTGGAATTTAGCATAGAGGTAAGTTGTGTTAAATCGCTTTATTTTAATCTGAGAAACCTGTAGTTGCTCTATGTTAATTAAAATTCGTTATTCGTTTTATAGTTGTTAATTTTTAGGTTATAATATTGCTATCAGTTGAGATAAAACAAGATTTTTTACAGATTTTTATCATTTGTAGTACTGTATTTCAGATTAAAATTATGCCACGTAATTTTCAACCACTCTATATGTAAAATATAATAATGAGTGATACATATTTGGTAAAATGCATAAAAATTTAGCAAATGGTTTTGCTTAATTAAAACAAGACAAACTTATGCCATTAGCCGGAGCTAAAAGATCACTACTTAGTAAAAGCTTTGCTACTCTTTATGCATTATCACTCAATATATCCAATTGTAAAATGTTTGAAAACTTACATCGCAGTATATAATTACATTTTTTTTTGAAATATACTACAACTATTACAAAACTTATTCAATTAGTTTTGTACCTTTTGAAATTTCAAGTCCAAAGGAGTCCACACAACAAAGTAACAAAATTTTTTGTTAGTGAGTTGAAGTTGGCCTTGAATTTGATACATGTAATTATGGTTATTTTTTAAGCATAATTGTCCATTTAGAATATTTGCAAATTTAATTTTTTATAGCTTCTTCTACAGAAAATTTTTCTGCAGAAGCTGGGCACTTTACTTCAAAAATTCCATTATCCTCTATTAAACCATCCAGGGTACCACCTTCTAAAATATAAAGAATATGATGTTTTATTTTTTTCACATGTATAGATAATGTTACTAACCTAAAAAGTTGTAAACTGGATGAATAAACAGACTACATTCTGACATTTTGTATCCAGTCATTTCTTCAAAGTCTTTTATAGCAACTTTTTTATGGTTTTTTTCATATTCAGTTGCCCGATTGCCTAAGAAATTTAGATAAACCAAATTTTTAACTAGTTTTGCACATGAAGTCTTTGGCAACATTTCACAAACAGTTTCAAAATTTGAAGCTACCTATTAACCGCAATGCTGTGGTAGAAGTTGTTTTTAAGAAAAATAAATAAGTTTTCTTATTTAAGATTTAAGTATAAATCTTAAGGGATGTTTATAAGGCCATAAGCGGTTTCTAATCCACAAATCTAATAAATTTATATTTTGAACGTAGGCCTTCCCTGGGGTTTAATATGATAAAAATACCAACCCGGGGATCGGGAATCAAGTGCTTTAGTGTGCAAAAGGGGTGCAGTCTAAGATTTTTACCATCATTTAAAAACAAAACTCAGTTTTTAACTTAAATACAAAATATATTGAAAAATGCTTAGTTAGTACAATAATGTCATAATTTTGATAAAATCTTAAATATTGATATAAAACTATAAAACTCAATTAAAATCTTTAGTTATAAACAAAACAAGAAATAAATAATACATTAATCTTTAAATACGAAATTAAACCATAATATAACCTGATAAAATCTATAACAGTTGTTTGGAAGTGAATAAGCGTGCTAGTTTTTTAATACTTTATTTTGCTAACAGTTGATGAAACTACATTCGGCGTCTTGTCGACGTCTTTCTAGACACACTACTCTTTCTCGACTTCACTTGAACTCTCTGTTCCAGGGTGGCTCTCCTCCTCTCAGGGTGGTGAGAGGAGTGGGGAGTCTCTTTAGGGTGTGGGTGGTAGCGTTGGTACCAAACATCCCGGCCCCCTTGAACCGATGTGTTCAAATTAACAAAAAAGACAAATAAAAAAATGGTGAAATAAATTGAGCAGTAAAACCTAACAATACAACCAGAATAAATATATAAAATAAACAGAGTCAAGTGAGCTAAATTACACCTTTTAGTTTTTATTGCACTGACACTTGTTAAACTGTCACTGGGAGTATGCACAATTTTCGAACGGCGCGTCGCGTAAGTCCATTGGAAGTGCGGACAGTAGCGACCCTTGCTACGCCGTCATCTCCGGGGTGTAATTCCGTGACTCGACCCAACTTCCAGGTCAGTGGTGGGGAAGTCTCCTTGAGGATGACGATATCTCCCACTGCTAAGGACTGGTCGCGAGACTTGAACCATTTTTGTCTTTGCTGGAGCTGCCCCAGGTACTCGTGACGCCAGCGATTCCAGAAGCTTTGGTAAATTTGAGTGATGAGTTGCCAGCGTGTTAACCTGTTGGTGGCTGTGTCTCGTTTCCTTTCTCTGTCTGTATGCCCTCGGCTGTGGTGCTGGTCGATCTCCCCGTCTGTGGTGCAGGTTGATGTCCCCGGCTGTAGTGCCACTTCCTGGAGCTGGATTATGATCGATTTGTTACGATCCGGTTGTGGTGCTGGTGGATCTCCCCGGCTTCGGTGCAGGTGGATGTCCCCGGCTGTAGTGCCACTTCCTGGAGTTTGATCGTTTTGTTACGATCCGGTTGTGGTGCTGGTGGATCTCCCCGGCTTCGGTGCAGGTGGATGTCCCCGGCTGTAGTGCCACTTCCTGGAGTTTGATCGTTTTGTTACGATCCGGTTGTGGTGCTGTGGATCTCCCCGGCTTCGGTGCAGGTGGATGTCCCCGGCTGTAGTGCCACTTCCTGGAGTTTGATCGTTTTGTTACGATCCGGTTGTGGTGCTGGTGGATCTCCCCGGCTTCGGTGCAGGTGGATGTCCCCGGCTGTAGTGCCACTTCCTGGAGTTTTTGTAGTATTTGTCGTCTTATTAGTTTCGGTCGCTGTGATGCGATTCGGTTCGAAGGACCATTTTTTGTTTGGAAGTGAATAAGCGTGCTAGTTTTTTAATACTTTATTTTGCTAACAGTTGATGAAACTACATTCGGCGTCTTGTCGACGTCTTTCTAGACACACTACTCTTTCTCGACTTCACTTGAACTCTCTGTTCCAGGGTGGCTCTCCTCCTCTCAGGGTGGTGAGAGGAGTGGGGAGTCTCTTTAGGGTGTGGGTGGTAGCGTTGGTACCAAACAACAGTTAAAAATTACTTCCAAATTATGACAAACAAAAGTAAAGGTTTTTTGAACGTTTTAACACGCATTCTAACAATTTCCCTGCTTTAAAAGATTACAATGATTTAGATCCAATATTGTCTAATCAATTTGTAACAAAATAATCACTTGAAAACTTGAGAGTATCATTCATTATTTTTTATACAACTGAATTTACTAAAGCATATTTTAACTGTCTTAAAAATCTAAAGCGGTTACATAAACAATAAAAACTATGAGTTTCGAAATTAATAAAAGAGTGATTAATTAGTTACGATTCTGTTTTTAATTTGACAATCAATGAATTAAACAAATTCAACAACCAATAAACCAAGTTAATTCTACTTTAAATTAATCGTTCTTTTATTACAATTGATTATTACTTTAACAAATCTTAAAACCAAAAATATTCTTAAGTGAAGGAGAGGATAATGCGTTTCGGATATGTGACAAAATACGCAAATTTATTACTCAAACTCAAATTTAGTAAGCACAAATTTATAACTTTTTTTAACACAGTTTCAACAACAACTCTCAATTAAATCAGACTTTCTTCTAAATCAAGGGTTTGAGTGGTTAAGAATCAAATAATTCTTCTATCTTGTAAATAAAATAAAATTTCTTTTTATAATTAATACTAATTTCCAATCAGCTCTCAATAAACAAAGCCTTTTTTAAGTATTAAAACTTAAGTTATCAATAACTTTTTATTCTAAAATCAAATATTCAACTCAAAACGTTCAGATGCAAATCTAGTTCCAAAACAACTACATATTCAATAACCTTTTCGAAAAACTATGTGTAATTACCAAAAATTCCGCGAATAAGTTACCCAAAGCCATTTTATAAATCAGGATAGAAATCAGTTTAGCTTCTAGAGCCATAGTTACAATTACAAAAACATTTGGTATCAAATCAAACAAACGGACTTACGGTTTTCACTGGGTGACACTTGGGCTAGGACTGGCACACACATTTATGAACGTATTCAATTATTTTATAAGAATTGAGGAGAAGTGCACATATTAACCACACTTGGAGGTCTATTGTTATCCCACTTTTGGGTGGAAGCTTTTATATCATTCCAAGTAAGGCCACACATGGAAACCGCGTCACTTTGATCATGTAAACTTATTTTTGAATCCGATGATTTTAACTATTGCCTTGGAAGTTGAACAACAATACGTCATAAGTTACAAGTTTTTTTTTGTTTTCGGGCTGAATTCGTCATTTGTCTTTGAGGAGTCAAAAACATTAACTTATTTTTGTGAAGTATTCTTGATTTAAACAAAGAAACGGCATGACCTCATAAAAATTTGATCATATTAAACTAATAAAAATGTGGGTCGCTTCCGTATGACATCTCTTTGTTCTCTCGTTGTTATTGAAACTTTTATATTTAGAAATAATTCAATACAATGTAATGAATTTTAAAGGCTTTTACCCATGGTAGTTTTTCTACCCCACCACAATTTACGTTCCTGTTTCCACAAAGCAGAAGAGTTTTGTTGTCTTGTATTTAATTCAATAAATTGTATTTCTTCAAGTGATTTCGATAAATTTGCTAAAAATGTTGTTTTTCTGTCTTCAAATTCTTGTTCCGTAATATCAGGAACGCCTCCGTAGTCTTCGTCTGCCTCTTTAGATTTTATAACTTTTTTGTAATTACTCTTTTTTTATATAATCTTTTTTTTTGATATTTTTCGAGACTACGTACTTTTCGATTTATATATATTTGGATGTAGCGTCCTGGATTTTTCAAAATTTTTTGAAATAGCAGCAGCTTGACATCTTAATTGGTATCCTCTTTTTAAAGTAAAATTTACTTTTTTTCAGAGGCGGCTCGTCTAGGTAGGCAAGTTAGGCGGCGCCTACCCTGACATTTTTAATAAAAAAATATAAAATTTAATAAATATAAAAAAATAACAGTGGGAGCAATTGCAATATATTTTTATTTAAATATCTGTAATTACTTTGAAATTTAAACTATGTCATGGATTTTGTGTAAAAAAAAGAGCAGTGCGAAGCTAAAAGACGACCGAAGGCAACGTAAACCTTCGCCTACCTACCGGTTTACGTCAAATGAGTGTATCTCTCTCCCTCTCAGTATCCAGAATCGCGCATCTTTGTTTTTAGACTGGTAAAAATTCTTTCTTGTAGGCTACTTCTATCGGTGCCTATCGATAGAAGTCGGATATTTACGGTTTTCCCACCACTAAACGTCGTATACGTACAAGTTCACACAGGTTTCCGATCGGAAGTTGTTAGCCAAGCGATTTTTAGCCCTCTGGAAAGTTTGCATTGTGATCATATTTGTTTTCTTGTGTCATTTGTGTTGTTACCTGAACAGGTGAAGCGAAAGTTTACCGGTAAAGGTGGGACTTTTGGTGTGTTTTCTGGTACTTCCCGAAATTACCTACGGCAGTTTGGAAGCCATTTTGGGAAGCTTTTATTTTATTTTTTGATTTATTTATTGTGTTTGTTAGATCTGATTATTATACAAAAGTGATCTGGGTTTATATTATTTCCATACGGTTTGGCATCCGAATTTTTTTTCATGACGCTGCTGTCTCCATCTCCTACTAATTTCTTATTAACTAGTCCATGTACAGCCAGCGAGGATTTGAATCCTTCTACAATAATTTTAGATTTCATGGAGGTAGATGAAGTCTTCCAATTTCGAAAACAAGTGTGAGGTGAAGCAGTTTTGTTTTTGTTTTCGGCTCTAGCACAAACCGTACAATATTTATTTTTTACACCTAAATATAATAGTTTTTCTGTTTTATGCTCAAATATAGAAGCCCAAAAAATAAACAATTAATTAATTAATTAGTAATGTTGTAATTATATATAATTTTAATTTGTTAGACGTACTAACAGAAATAATTTTAAAGAATACACTTACAACTCCAGAATTGGCATTGTAATTAGTTCTATATGATCTTTTACACCAAGCCCCGTCTGCCATCACCGTTATCATTGGTACACCATTTGCATCAACATCACCTTCTTCTTTAGCAATTGCTGCCTCTTTTATGCTTTCCCAAGCAGACTGTCTTATTATATTCGAAATGTTTGTTTGACTTTTCGAATATTCATAAAACGAGAGGCTAGATAAATTTATAGCAGAATGCTGCTCCACAAGTTGAGTATGTCCAATCCCGGTGGATATGCAGGATAAAACCGAAGCATCATTAATGTTTAATTATTTGAATTGAACATATTATCGTTTAAATTATTTTGAATTATGTTGCAATTTTTACATTTTAATTTGAATATGCTGCACAACCTAACTCTTTTTTCAGAAACCACTTCCATATTTGTAATATTACAGGAAAATGGTTTATGCGATTTCATTTCAAAAATTTGTTTAAAAAAATAGTTAATGTCTACAATTCTTCTGCCTGTAATTTCTTTATCGTTAGCTTCGAACCAGTCATTACTATAACTCGCAGTTTGAAATATGTATATTTTTAAATTATCGGTGATATAAAATAAAATATCAGTTGGATAAATGAGTTTACTGTATGCATTGATGCAAACCTTTTTTCAAAAGTATTTGTATTATCAGAACTATCATTGTGTTCTGTTTCTACAGAAGGTGTGGAACAAACTGATTTTGTATCTAAAACATTGTTATCTTCTATTGGAGTCGATGAGCAAACAGATTTAGTATCTAAAACATTGTTATTTTCTTCTATTGGAGTAGATGAACAACCAAATTTTGTATCCAAAACATTGTTATTGTCTCCTATTGGAGTCGATGAAGAAGTAGATTTTTTATCAAGTTTAGCTGTTCTTGCATGCCTAACACTAATATAATAATTAAAAATATATGTGCTTTTTTTACTTACTGTTGCATTCTCTTCTTTAAACTTATTCTTCTCATACTAGGAAATTTTTAGTTTTGTGACTTGAAATGCCCCATTTCTTCATTAAAAATTATATTTAAAAATGTAATGTTAATAATTTTCTTCTTGTATACCTACCTGATTATTTTTTACCACAAACTTTAAATTATTTTATTGTCAATAAACACAATTAAACACTACAAACTTTGAACTCATAAGGTAAGTGCGGGTCATAAGGCCCACCTAAGGATTGAAAATTAAAGAAAAAATAAATGTACATATTTTTTACAGTTTTTATATTGCAATGAAATATATAATCATTAAACTATAAATTGTGTCAATAATAACAAAGAAAAAGAAACAAAAACAAAATTCTGAATTTTTTTAAAAAAACATGTAAATGGGCCTTATTTCATGTACAACAGGTAATTAGACCCATGCATTGAAGGTGTACAATCCGGGCAAACAAAGTCTTCCTTGTCCTCATCTGTGAGTCCTACGCAGTCCTCATGCACCCAAATGAAACACATGATGCACTGACGTATGTCACTTATGCAGTGCGTTTCACATAATTTGCAAAACCAAGTTTCTTCGACGTTTTCTCGTGAAGTGCTTTGGTTCACAAGTGCGTGTTTCTTTTTAGATTTTAGATTTTTTGTAACCTCCTGGGCTTTATAGTTTAAAGCCTTCTTCCTCAATGTGGCTCTCTTTGACGTTTCTGTATTGGGGGTTACTAACACTGTCGAAAATGAATTGGTAGCTGCTTCATTTTGACTCTGCAACTTTTCTTTTAAATCATTCAATTTATTTATATTACAATTAAAATTTATAAACTGGATGCTCTCATCTCAAAGCTTTAACGTTACTGTGAGTTTTTACTTACAGCACATCGATATGGTTTATTGTTAGAAGTATCAGAGCCAGACCCATTTAAAGAATCAAATAAGCAATCGATTGTCTCACAAAATTCTGCAGTAAATAGTGACTCTGCTGGCATGTTGCTGCGGTATGAAAACTTTATATTGCAATAGCAACAGACGAACTTAACAATTGGGCTGCAGTAGAAACTTTCAATTTTCTATACGTATCCTCAAAATTAAAGTAACTTTTTTTTTATTTTTTTTAGCATTTTAAAAATTCTTGTTGTTTCATCTGAATCAAAAGCTTCTTCAATGAAATTCATTTTTGCATATCTAGTTTGATTAAAATTTATTTTACATTTAATCAAACAGTTTCTCGTATTCTTTAATAAGTGAGGAACGTCATATATGATACAGATAATCTGGTCATTCACTATAAATTGGTAGTCACAGGAACTAGTTGCGCTAGACAATGCGCTTAAAGCAGCTCTGTTAGTAGAACCTTGATCACAAACTGTATTTATAACAGTATATCCAATTTGTTGGAGTTTTGAAATAGCATCTACTATGATTAGCTTTAAATCTGTTGTACTAACGCTGTGGTTTGTTAAGTAATACCCAATGACTTGTTTGTACGTTTTGCGTATTCCTCGTATCATCAAAACAAGAGCGTGATTTGCTGCACCATTTCGTCTGCCAAATGGGCCCAAATCTTCATAACCAAATATGCAGTCTTTAAACGGGTCATAATAAAATCCACTAGCTAAAGACATTTCGTCAAATGCTAACGAAACTTTTTTATCTAGAGGACTCATTTTTTGTTGTTCTAAATGTAAATGTTCTAAAATAGCCGGATTAATTGCAGATTTATGGTATCTTGGACAAAACATCCTTTAAAGTTCTAACAGAAGGCAGCACGAAAAATTGTTTACAAATAAATATATAAACGAGGAGCACGTTTATAAATTGACAAAGCAAAACTTTTATCATCAGTTGTTCAAGTACGAGCATAAGAACTTTTATTACAATTTTTCAGTTGCGAATTTAGAAAATTTTTACTAACGCTATATAATTCATTATTAATTACTGCAAAATTGTGTTTATCACATAGTTTTTTAAGATGTTCCAACTTTTTCCTATCATTTTCAATTTTTTTTTATAATATCGATACTTTTGAGAGAGTATTTCGATGAATTAAATACATTATTTTTCCCTATCTGTGAAATCTTTTCGAGCCACTCCAACTGTTTTCAAAAAACTGTGACTGTTTTTTTTTACAAGAAAATGAAGAATGTAAAGAACAATTGTGTTCGAAACTAATTGTATTATCTGTAGTTACATTTGTCTCCTCTAATAAAAAATCGTAATTTTTCGATTCACTTAGTTTTGGTATTTCAGTTTCAATTATATTGCTATTACATGTAGAAGGAATAACAATATTGGTTTGTGATTGGATCGACTTTGGAACACCCATGCAATGTAACCGTCGTTTTGCACAACTCAAAAAATCACTATCATCTAAATGACATTGACAAATAAAATAATTTTTAGAGTTTTTATGTTCTCTTATATTACAAACATTTTTCCATTTTTTATGAAATTTTAGATTTGTAGGAAAAAGGTGAAAAATTTAATTTTTATAATCTTGACTTACAATTCCCGTAAAATACTTGTTTTCACAGTTAAGACACCTACAGGAATACCGCAATCTTCTAACAGGCTCTGCCATTTTTACAATATCCAAGTGCGTAGATACTGTTGTTAGAACTGAAAACACCAATTGTAATTGTAATTAATCTCAAAAATATTTTTTTTCCGAACGAACTAGCTGAGGACCCCGTTGAATAATAATCTGGACTTACAATTCCCGTAAAATACTTGTTTTCACAGTAGGATACCTACAGGAATACCGCAATTTTTCAACAGGTTCTACCATTTTCACAATATCTAAGTGAGTAGGTACTGTTGTTAGAAATGAAAACACCAATTGTAATTGTAATTCATCTCAAAACTACTTTGGTACTGTAATGAGATCGTCGTTAGGGAAAGGTGATAAAGAATAACAAAATTTTATATTAAATATTTTCTTTTAAATTCTAAACCAGTTTGGTTTAATTCGGCTCGCCTACGTTGTGTTTAATCGTCTAAAGTAATCACTCTCATAGTGGTAATTAATTTAACCCTTTCTATAAGAACAGAAGGGATAAATGGTAACTCAAATTCGAATTCAAAGTAGTGTCAAACACGTGGGGGAAGAAATTAAAAAGTCAAGTTTCCTCAAAACTAAATTTATTACATATCTTTAAAATGTTTATTACAACAATACAAGAATTATGAGGGTTAATCCAAATTTGCCATTTATTTAAATTTCCATTTATATTATTTAGTCAAATTTTTTAAGCACCGTAACCACAAATCTGTTCAAATTTGAGACAATAATTTTATACACCTCTAGTCGCGGATTTAAGTAATAAATAAATTTATTTTTAACATTATTATTTAGAATTTACTCTTCCTGTTTCAATGGTCCTAATTTTGTGTTGTAAATCTACCCTAAATTCCAATTTATATTTGCTCAGATTTATAATTTCAAGGCAAAGTTTAATAATACGTTTGATAAGCTACTCTTGTACCTGAGTTGGCGGGTTACATGCTCGCGGCTCTCTTTTTTATACGTGCATCGCAATTACTATTTCGCCCTATCGCCGACCACCGACCCTGGTAAAAGTCAGGTGCCTAAACACCTCTTGCAAAATCCGAGCAAAACCAGGATATACAAATCTTTGCAAAATAAACTGAATTACTGTAGAAATCATTTCTCTCACAAATTTCGGTCACGAGCTTGGACAAAGACTTTTCAGAACTTCACCCTTTCGCGATACCAGTTTATTACAGGTAACCCGGGATGGTTATTTTTTTTCGTTTGTCTCGTAATAGCCTGCATATAAGTATATGCCGTTGGAACGGGTCTACTACGCTCAATCTAAGTTCGACTGTCGGAAGCTACGACCTGACACAGTGAATTAGATCCGGTAAAGTTGGAAGAAAGGGTTCCCGGGAACCACGACTTTTCTCTTGAAGATGGCCGACAAACGAGCCTATAGTTTCAGGTGTAATCTCGCCTAACACGACGCGAGAGAGAAACAACCTTACGCTACCCTAATTTCAAAATATGCAACAAATTCAACCTCCCGGAATTTTGTAACAACAAAACTTTGCACTGATTTGAAGTGACCATTTGACATAATTGTTGAGAACCTTTTCTGTAATAGATTGATGATTGATATCTTAGATTTTTATTATTTGGGTTGATAGTCACATCCAGATCGAGCAAAATAAAGAAAGAATACAAGTTAAAATTCATTTCATTCATTTCATTCATTTTTCACCAAAATTTTATTTATAATTACTTTTTCTAAATTCTGAATCTTTATTTTAAACCCATTAAGCTGAAATTATTTTTGAAAATGAATTTTCCAAAACCAAATTAATAGTAATACAATTAATAAATTTCAATAAAATGATTTAAATAAATTTGTGGTCACGATAAAGATTAAATAGCGTAAATTTAATCACATGATTTGAAGAAACTCAGATTAAATAAAATAAAATCTTCGTATAACAATTATTAATTCATATAATAAATAGATAACCCTTTTGTGGGCTTACCTACAAATTTAATCCTTTTGATTGTCCGTGGAACCCCTGTGGTTAAATTCGCAAGTTGGTTGGGTTTTTTCTTTTAACACAAACCCTCACAATTTAATTTAAATTATTAAATAAAAAAAATATTATTACTTCTTCACACTAGCACAAATCAAAAAAATATTAAATGATGAAATAAATTTAAATTTTAAAATAAACCCAAAGGGTCGAAATTGGACTTTGTTAAATTGAATAAATTTAAACAATGAGAATAATTCGAAAATTAACTATTTCGGAAGACCGTCAAGAATCGACTGTCGAAAATCCACGCGAAATCTGTTTTTATGAAATAGGGACGCTCCCTGAACCAATCCCCTCTGGTACTCTCTTTACACATATCTAAGATTATGCAAATTTGACTCTTATACGTTTTGGCATTAAGATCAACCCTCGTTTAACTCTTCTAAACAAAATATTATTTACTAGTAAGGGTATTTTTGATTCGATTTTTCTCTATACTATTTAACATACAATTTATAAATTTCTTTAATGACCGAATATAATACAATCACAATGTCGAATCAACTCCTATTTACCTGAAAGAGAAATTAAACTCCAAAGTTTGTTGCCGTTTTGTCTGAACTTATTTTTAAACATTATTGTGGCAAATACATGCAGCTACAAATTTCGTTTGTTTAAATTTTATGAAAATGTAGAATTAAAATTCGGAAAGTAAACTGTAATTTTGCGGTACTACCTTCCGCTTGGCATCGCCACCGGTATTATCTTCGCATGGCCTACTAAGATTGAATATATCTGACGCTATATATGGCCGCTTCACTCAACGTGACATTTTGATTCTAACAGCGGCCCGTAAACTAGTGCCATCTAGTGTGGAAATTTTACGTTGCGCAAAATTAAATAATATAAAATCTAGTGTCTTTGTGTCTTAAGTCAACACAATTTTGCAAATTTCATAACTTTTGAGTTATTTTAACAATTCTTTCGTTAATTTCAGTTTCCCCTTGTATTGTACATTGCTTATTTTGTACGGTTTCGCTGTAATTATAGTTTTTAGTTCTTGATCTCACATGAAATTCATTTTGTTACTAATGAAGATCTAATAGTACCAATGATCATCCGACTACAAATTCAAGATCTGCGTCGGGAAGTAGAACCAAACGCCGATATATATTCTCCTTCTGTGGCATTTCTTGCGGGCTACATCATTAAAAAAATTTAAGGTTAAATTTATTTGTGATGCATGTTTGGCGCATTTGTTTGCACAACCATTTCAGGTTCCGTTTTTAAACTGATCATGCAACAAGACGTGGTACTTTAAAATATCCAAATCCCAAGTTACTCCCTTTTCTAAATTATTCAAAAACCTGTAATAAATTAGTGGACCTTACTTCGACCAAGTTTAGAAAAAATTCTATATTTGGTAACAGTTTACTTTAGCTGACCACACTGAAAATGCATGAAAAAAATCGGGGTTTTCACTAAACTTACGTAGAATAATCCCTAGAACACGAATCCGGTGGCGGAGGTTTAGTTTTTATAATATTTTTTAAAAAAATCCATTTTTTAGTGAAAAACTTTTGACAGTTCCTGTAAACTTCAAAACTACAGCCGCCCAGCTAGATGGGTCGGAATGCAATAACGTTGATAAAAATACCGGGTAATGAACAACCTTCGCTCTCTATACCTGCCAAAATCATCGCCGATTTTAAGTCAATCCTCGTGCTAACGCTGCTGACCGCTTTTTTTATAAGTATCTTTTTCGCGCGGTAGCTTCTAGACCTATTATAAACATCCTCTAAATAAGCCAATCCTTGGGGTGACGCTATTGACCGCTTTTTTTACATGTACCTTTTTCGCGTGGTAGAGAGCTTCGTCCTCTAAACCTATCAAAAACATCCTCGAAGTGTTATATCTTTGGGCTGATGCTATTGACCGCCTTTTTATAAGTTTCTTTTTTTGGTAGGAGAGGGCTTCGCCCTCTAAACCTATCAAAAACATCTTTAAAGTAAGCCAATCTTCAGACTGACGCTATTGACCGCCTTATTTATAAGTTCTTTTTTTCGGTAGTAGAGGGCTTCGCCCTCTAAACCTATCAAAAACATCCTCAAAGTAAGCCGATCCTCGGGCTGACGCTATTGACTGCCTCTTTTATAAGTTCCATTTTTCGGTAGTAGAGGGCTTCGCCCTCTAAACCTATCAAAAACATCCTCAAAGTAAGCCAATCCTCGGGCTGACGCTATTGACTGCCTCTTTTATAAGTTCCATTTTTCGGTAGTAGAGGGCTTCGCCCTCTAAACCTATCAGAAACATCCTCGAAGTAAGCCAATCTTCGGGCTGACGCTATTGACCGCCTTTTTTTATAAGTTTCTTTTTTCGGTAGTAGAGGGCTTCGCCCTCTATACCTATCAAAAACATCCTCGAAGTAAGCCAATCCTCGGGCTGACGCTATTGACCGCCTTTTTTATAAGTTCCTATTTTCGGTAGTAGAGGGTTTCGCCCTCTATACCTATCAAAAACATCCTCGAAGTAAGCCAATCCTCGGGCTGACGCTATTGACCGCCTTTTTTATAAGATTCTTTTTTCGGTAGTAGAGGGCTTCGCCCTCTATACCTATCAAAAACACCCTCGAAGTAAGCCATTCCTCGGGCTGACGCTATTGACCGCCTTTTTTATAAGATTTTTTTTTCGGTAGTAGAGGGCTTCGCCCTCCATACCTATCAAAAACATCCTCGAAGTAAGCCAATCCTCGGGCTGACGCTATTGACCGCCTTTTTTATAAGATTCTTTTTTCGGTAGTCCTCTATACCTATCAAAAACATCCTCGAAGTAAGCCATTCCTCGGGCTGACGCTATTGACCGCCTTTTTTATAAGATTTTTTTTTCGGTAGTAGAGGGCTTCGCCCTCTATACCTATCAAAAACATCCTCGAAGTAAGCCAATCCTCGGGCTGACGCTATTGACCGCCTTTTTTATAAGGTCCGTTTTTCGGTAGTAGAGGGCTTCGCCCTCTATACCTGCTAGTCAATCCTCGAGCTATTACTGCTGACCGCCTTTTTATTAAATTTTATTTTATTCAGTTTATATTCAGGTTTAGACATAACATTCGCTTTTATTTATTTATAAGGTCAATTTATTTTGTCAAATAAAAGTTGTGCGTAACGGTGTTTCTAAAGCATCTATGATAGCTGGGCCGCTGTAGTTTTGAAGTTTACAGGAACTGTCAAAATATATTTGTTTTGAATATTTTGTCGATTGTGTGTTTGTAAATTATAATTGACAGTTGACATTTACTTTGTGTTTTAAAATAAATGCAAAAAAAGTAATTAAGATTGATTTAGTTATTTGAAAAATTGTGAAAGAGGATGAAAACGTAAAAAAATAACGAGATATGTACATCACTTTCAATTTGCTATTTTTTTTCGTTGTAAAATCCGAACAATTTTTTCACCAAAAAAAAGACTTTTTGTAAAAAATATTTAAAAAATCACACCTCCGCCACCGGATTCGTGTTCTAGAGATCAATTTACGTAAGTTTAGCGAAAACTCCGATTTTTTTCATGCATTTTTAGTGTGGTCAGCTAAAGTAAACTATAACCCTATATTTAAATGTAAAACTCATAAAGTAGAAGCAATTAAACTGGTAATTAAAATGACCATAAAGCCAGTTGTGGACAACTTTTGTTGACAAAGAACTGATTTGCTAAAACAACAAGCTCTACAATTTAAGCCTACAAGTAGAAAAGTTTTAAAATTATCTTGATATGTATATACTTTCAAAAAATATTAATTATACGCATCTACTTTCGTTAATACTTAGTATTAATTTTTTTTTGCTATTTTGTTACATATTATAATTTAGAAGGTAGAACAAGTTTAACAAACAAGATTTGTCAATGTAACCATAACAAATAGTAAAACAAACAAACTTTATGATCGATTAACCTAACAGATGTCGCTGCCTGACGGGAAAAACAAAAGCTTCCGATAACCTCAAATATAGCTTGAGTGAAGCGGCCATATATAGCGTCAGCTATATTCAATCTTAGTAGGCCATGTATCTTCGTACGATTTTTCCGAATTTATTCGAAAAATTTACGAATTTTTATCTACTTTTCTTTCTATCACTATGTTAGTAATTGGCAACCATTGTGTCGTACCAAATTGGTTTACAATGAGTTTAAATAATTTAAATTGTTTACATGCAATTTCACGGTTGCCCCCACCTAAATTAGGGTTAAATTTTATATCAAAATGTTCAGAAAATTTCACGCGTTTTTCTAAAATAATCGTTTTGTACTGGATCCTTTGTATTTAGCAACAATTTAATAATTTTACCAAAAATTTTCTAAATGACCACATGTGCAAGTAAATTTCGGTATTCTCCCAACGCTTCGTGTTAGGGCGTGTCTTTTTTTAAGAAACCACTTGACCGCCAGCTTTATCTTTGACAAATTTAAATTTCAGATTTCCTGTTACAGTCGGCCAATATATTTGTGAATATTTAGAATAATGAATTTGACAAATTAGCAGATTTGCGTTAATTTAAAAGTATTATGCTATGAGTGTAGCTTTTTTTTTAAATTTAAATTATTGAAAGTTTTATTATGCATCTAATAACTACAAATTTTGTGCCTCTGACCGAATTTATTTCCCAAATTGTGAATCTTCATTAAATTTATAATTATCTTTCAGCTACGGATTAATAAGTATTTTTAAAATAGGACTATTAATTGATTATAAAATCATAGTTTTAATTTATTCATTAACTTTAAACAATAATGGGATTATTTGTTTTTTTATGTGGTGTGCAATATTTCTCTGAACGACTAGCTTGGTGTGTGGCGATGACGCTATTCTTACCGCTTGAAACATCCCCCGTTACCATGTGGTTTTTCTAAAACATGGCTTTGCAATTTGTAATTACTTAAAATTTTCGGAAGAATTTGGTGGGAACGGTCGTTTTCTAAACATTTCAATATTTACAAAACACGTGTGAATTTAAACTAAATCTAAATTTGGTTGTTTCTTTTAATTTTCACGGAAACAAATCGATCGTGATAAAATTTATGTAATAAATTTCTAATTTGAAATTATTTTCTTGCCCGATTATTAATAACTAAAGTTTATAAATACCGCGTTCATCACAGTACATTTCTCTTAGATGAAATACCTCTTTCACATTCTTTTCACATCAATAAAGACATAAGGAAAAGTAATGCCGAGAGCCCTACACGTGACCCACACTTTTAAGTCATTGTTAAGGTTAATCAGAGAACTGTCAATTCTCAAATTTGTTGGAAGTGAAAATTACCAACTGTAGACAAGGCGCATAAAAGCCTGTATCCTATTCGCGAATGAGATGACCGGTGAGGCCGCCACTGTCGCATTAAACACATGTTTTAAAAGAGAGTCATTCATTCTCAAATTTACTACTTTCTTACATGATTATTTATTCTCCTTTATGCTTTTATGTTTAGTAATAATCAAAACGAAGTAAGAATAATATTGAATACTCAATTTTGTGTGTTTTGACCAGTTGTGCTATCGTAATGTGCAAAAAATAAACTAAAACAAGTTGAAGGTTAATACTTTGTTCATGTTTTAAATACGATTTTTGTAACAATTATTTGAAATATAGTGAATGAGAGTTATGTCTGTGCTTCTAAATTTGTTTTTCTGTAACTTGTGATAAAAATTTGTGATTTTACGGCGATTTATAGTCACTTTTGTCAGTTTTTCACTTGTTTGGAAAGCGATTATTGTGATTAAAAATGATTTATCAACAAATTCTAAAGGTTTTATCTAGAATGTCTTTAAGACATCACTGTAATGTGTCTGTGGTTTATTCTAATTCACAGTTTTTCTATAATCAAAAGCTGTTATAATAATTTTGGAGCTTCGTCATGATGAAGATTATGGCAACATTTCAGAGCAGCTAAAAAGGTTCAAACACAAGGGCAAATACCACAATAATTGAATTTATATTAAGATAAGGACTTGATTTTATATTAACAACTAATATTTTATTAAATCAATGATAAAGAAAATTATAAAATAACATAAACAACACGGATAGTGTTGACAAGGAGGAATCATTTAAAAATTGATCAAACTCTAAGATTCTTATTACAGGTAAGAAAAAATAATATTTAGAACCTAAAATATAACTTTTTTTCACTGTTTTTCAAACAAACTTTAAAAAGAAACGTATGCAAAATTTAATTACGATATTAATATTCTAGTAGGTTGAGGTTAGTTTCAGTTCGTTTTATTATTCAACGGTTGAATAGCTGGTCAAATGCTCGTAACATATTGTTTAACAATCATCTTACTTCGTTTTTATTATAATAAAACCATCAAAATCCTCAAATAAAGTCACAAATTAAACGTTTTTTCAGTAAGCGATCGCATGAATTCCGTTAACGACTCCCTTTGGTTAGTTCGTATTTGTACCGCGTAGTGGCGTTTAGTCTATCTCAGTCGCCCAATAGGACGATAATTTAAAAGTAGTACGTCTCTTACGTCCTCAATTTTGTCAGGCCCACAAACTTTTGTGATTCAAGGTCGCCTATCCAACCTGCATACCCATGCTCTGATCTTTGCCTCAAAATAGTTTGAGACACAAAACATATACATTATCAGAAGCGAAGCTCAACGTATATCCAGGGAAATTTCGGTGACAGTTTAATGACAGAGAGCCGCCATCTTTTTGCGTTGGCATAGACGCGCGAAATTTGAACGGACTTCAGCTTATTGGAATTTTGCTTTTTTTATTTCAAATTGATCAATTTGCTCAAATTGTATTTTTTTATTTCTGTTTGAAAAAAATACATCATTTTTCTTTAAACAGAAATAAAAAAAAAGCAATTTGAACAAAATGATCAACTTATTTAGGTAAAAAAATAAGTTGTGCATTAAAACAATAAATGTCCTTAATCCTATATAATAAAAAAATGTGTTTAAAAGTTACAAAGTATTAAATTAAATACAGTTTAATTAGAAAATAACAATTCTTCTATTTATTCTATTGATATAAATTGAAAATTAACAAAACCATTAACTAAAATAAACAAAACGTACTTTCAACACCATTTAAAAAATGGTTCAAATTAAATTAAAACAGCAAAGATAAAAATCAACAAATATTCTATAAATGAAACAAAATTACACAGTAATAACAAAAAACAAAAAATATTTTATAAACAAAACCATGTAACTTCTTGAAAACTGCCCAAAAATAAATAAAAAAATTTCAACAAAATAAACAACCTATTTTAAGAGTAATTAATAACAAAATATATACAAAACTGTCAACAAATATTCTATAAAAACATATAACTTCTTGAAAACTGCCTAAAAAAATTTCAACAAAATATCCTATTATTCTATGAATAATAAATAATAACAAAATATATACAAAACAGCAAAAGCTGCAGATTGCAGTCTTTGCGATGTCACAGCCAGTTAGAAATTGTCGCAGCCAGTTAGAATCTCCACAGCCAGTTACAACGATGTCATATCCAGGTTTCCAGAGGATGTCGATTCATATGAAACAATTGGAAAATACAATTTAATGTCGCACTCAAATAGAAAAAAAAAACATTAACAAAAGTAAAGACATTTTTCTCGACATTTTTAAAACAAAGGATTTACTTTGCTTGTTTAAATTGCTTCATTTTTTTTAAATGACCAGCAGAAACAGATATTTTGCTGCCTTTTTTGTCACGCAAATATTTATAAATGGTCAGCCGAACACATTTATCAATAATTGCACTGTGACAATTGTGCAAACTGCAAAATGAAAAAAAGTTGAGCAAAGTAGAAAACTTGGTTTTAAAAGCGTCTTCCAGCTTTATATCCTCGTGACCATGATCATCCAGGAACTCATACAACTTGATATGAATCGAGTCAATGAGTTCCGTCACTTGATCACTCGGATATAGCAAACAATTAAAGTCCTTATTCCTCTTTTTATGGGAAATGAAATAATGACTTCGAGTTTTGTCACTGGCAAAGAGATTTTGTCTGCAAGTGTCACATTCTGGAATAGTTATTTATTTAAAAACATATCCAGCGACATATGCACTTCCCTCATTATCTTCGTTAAGATTTACAATAATTTCTGCCTCATCATCTAAAGTTTCTGGACTTAAATCAGAATCAATTTCTGAAAATTCGTTTTCTGCCAAATACTTGCAAAAATTGCCCAAAGCCTTGCAATTATCTTCCTTACAGTTGCTACCTCTAGAAAGAGGAGAACCAAAGTTGTTGATAATTACAGTTTTTAAGGCAGCAATAAACTAATGACATGTTGGGTTTGTGTTAAGCACCCCATGTTGCCTGATTTGGCAAAATAAATTTTCAATTGGATCCTGATCCAAGTTTCTCATTGAGAGGTATTTTAAACCTCGTTCTTTTAAATTTTGCCAGAGAAACATAATTGCCCTAATAGTTATTTGCCAACCGTCAACAAATTTAAAATTTGTGCGGAGCTTACCACTTTTAGAGTCAATTATTTTCAGATCCCTTAATTTGGGTAAAAGTTGTTGCCAAAACTCCAAATGTCCAAAATCCTCAGATAAAGCGCATTTCAGCTTTTTACCCAGAAGGATGCAATTGCGTTCCATTTAATGAATCAAACAATGAGTCAAAAAGTGACACAAACTCCACAGTTTGCATAGCTTCTGCTGGTAAAAGGCCTTTGTCAACAAATGTTTCAATTGCTGCTGCAACAGATTGACTCAGCTGTTGAGCAGCAACTTTAATTTTCATTTTAATTTGGGAATCCTTAAAATTAAAATGTTCAGCTCGCAATTTAGGTAACATTTTATATGTGCGCATCTGCTGATCCAAATTAAAAGCCGATTGAATTTGCTGAAATTTTGCAACCTTTTTGTCATCGTACTCCAAAACACAATCGATGAGAACATTGCGAGTATTTTTGAGCAAACGTGGCACATCAAAAATTGTACATATTTTTTTGTCATTTACTACAAAGTAATATGGACTCGGTCGATTTCTGTTTTCTTCACAAAGATCTCTAATAGCAGCCCTATTAGTTCCTATTAGTAACCCTGATCGCAAAGAGTAGCAACAACATTGAGTCCTATTGCTTGAAGTTCTGAAATGATCGACACGATAATTTTTTTCAGCTGGTGAGTCTTAACTGTGTCTCTAGTAAAATAGTACGCAACGGTCTGTTTGAAACTTTTTTTAACTCCTCTTACCATAAAAACTAGAGCATGATTGGCGTATCTGTCACTTCGTCCCAACGGCCCTAAATCTTCGAATCCGCAGATCTTTTGCTTAGAAGTATCATAATGAAACCCTTTGCTAAGAGCCACTTCATTAAACATTAGGGTGCAGCAACGATCGAGTTCGTCCATATCCTCCACCTGCATTCTTAAATTTTCCACAAGTGGCTTAATCATCCCACATTCAAATAGTACTTTTGATAAAAGACCTTTCAAAGTTCTAATGGAAGGCAACTGAAAATGTGCTTGGAGATACCTATATAACCTGGGACTCCTTTTGTACATGGAGAGGCCAAAAGCTTTGTCTTGCATCGTCCATCTACGACCACTGGGTTTTCGATTGACGTTGCGCAACTGGGCCTTGATGAAGTCCTTAGTGACTTCGTTGAAATTTTGTTCCATATACTCAAAGCATCCGTCATTATATAAATTTCTCAAAGCATTTAAATGAGCTCTTTCATTTTTGAGCAAATTTTTAAGTTTACTAACTTTGGATCTAACGCGACAGTGAATATTATACATTTGCAGCTCTTGCGGTGATAAATCTTTCTTTCTGAAAGACCTAATTTGCAAAGGAAACCATCCTTCTTTTCTAACAAAAAAGAATATTTGTCTGAATGATCGACAGTCATGGAAAATTCAGAAGTGCAGTGACACTCGTTTTCACAGCAATCGTGGTCAAAATGTTTTTCATTGTCTGTCGAGGTCACAACTGTTCATTTAAAAAAGTTATCAAGTGTGCTATGAGATTTTGATAAAAGAAAATGTAGCGAAGAAGGGATGTCGGAACTTGATACACAGCGTCACAGTGCGCGCGCAGTCGTGATTTGTCGTATAACTGACAGTACAGCAGCCGAATTAAACTAAGACATACTTCAAAATGTTTTTGTTTTTTCATAGCACACTTGACAACTTTTTTAAATGAACACTTGTTATTTGGGATATCTATTTGATGAGATTTACAAAGAACTGAATAGGTGTAATCAGACATTGGAATAAATTCACTCTCTGGTGAAGAATCAAAAGACTGGTTTGAGAAGGATGGTATATCTGCGGATGTAGAAGCAGCAACAGCTAATGTTGCTGATGAAGTTGGGAGAGAAGTGCTGTAGGTGTGATCATGAGTTTCGGTATTACTTAATAAAGGTAAAGGGAAAGGAAATTGGTTTGTATTACTAGTAGAAGGAGGTAGAGTAAGAGGAGATTTAGGTATAGTTTGAAACTTAAGGCGTCTATGGTAGGCACTGACATAATCGGACTCTCTAAAATGCTTTTCACAGATGTAAAAATGTAAGCAATTTGCTGTTTCAGCGATATTGCAAGCATTTTTCCATCTTACAAGAATTTCAGGGTCCCTGGGAAATCGGTGAAACTTTGGGTTCGATGGTTTTGGATCAATTGGACTGTAAGAGTACGCATTACGACATGTAGGGTATTTGCAGTACTTGGTCTTGTTTGGAGAAGCGCGGATTATGTTCGACATGATGATGTAGGTATTAAGTACTTAAGTTACTTAAGTCGATATATAAGTATAATCACTGATGGTATAGTTCAAGAGTCGATAAAATGTTACTTAAATTGCGAGCTGGGAAATCGAAAATAATAACTTACATTCGGTTGATAAAAACCTTAATTTCTCGTTATTTCTGCTTAACTTGGTAAAATATGTGACAACTCAAAAATGTAGTGGCCGGTGGACACAAGTTAGACGGGCACTTGGACGGGTACAATCTAATAAAAGAACGGTTTTAAAAAATTAATTTCTTAAAGTCAATTTCAAAACACTTACCACGAAAGTTACGTTCTTATACAGTTAACATCACACAGGTTTTAGATTTACCAAAAATTGCGTTGTAACTTCTACAAAATCAAGACCAAAACGCTAAAAGCCCGCCGAAATAGAACAAGACGCTAAATGACAAGACAAGTGACACTTTCGCGCGTGCGCAGTGTTGTCAGGCGTTTTCCTTCCCCTTACCTCAGCCCAAGGTTCCTTAAATTCTCAGGTGGCTGGTAACTATTGTGGCGGATTTTATCCCCACAATAATAAAAGTCAATTAAATTAAACGATTTATTCACAATTCTACAGAATATTACATATAAGCAAAAATAATGAATAGTCAGTTTTAGCGTGGTAATTCTCGCGACGCGACCGTGAGAGCGTGTGTGTGTGTTGGTGACGCCGGAACTGGTGCCTAAAACTTGCCGATAATACAGGTACCTACAGATTGCCGATAATACAGGTGCCTACAGTCCCCCCCACCAGTGACGACTGTCACGTTGAAATTGAAAATTTGACTTTTTTCTTTTTTGAGATGTCTTTTTCGGGAATTTGCAGGTCATAGCAATGATCATGCAGTACTGCATCCAAGGGTGACTTTTGTAGCATGTACGCCGGTTTCACTCGGTCTTTGCTTACTGTCATTTCTGTCTCTTTATACCTTATAGTGAAAGTTTTTTCGTTTCTTCTAACAACTTCATGTGGTCCTGTGTACGGTGCTACTAATGGTCTTCTAACTCCATCTACTCGTAAAAATACATGGCTGCAGTTCTCAAGTTCAGGGCTCACACAAGGTCTCTGAGTGCTGTGCCAACTTGTTGGTGTAGAACTTACGCTATTCATAAACTCTTTCAAGTTTTGTATAAAAATTTCAACAGGAGGCTGATTTTCGGTCGCAGTAGGAACAATCAAATCCGCCGGCAAACGAATTAATTGGCCGTATATTATTTCTGCGGCGCAAAATTTTGCGTCGTCTCTTAAGGCCGTTCTCAATCCAAGCAAAACTGCTGGCAGCTTAATGGTCCAGTTCGGTGATTCGTGGGCGATTAATGCTGCTTTGATCGTGCGGTGAAGACGTTCGATTTTACCGTTTGCCTGTGGGTGGTATGCTGTAGTTCGAAATCTTTTAATGCCCAATATTTTATCAAATGATGCGAAGAGTGAGCTCTCGAATTGAGTTCCTCGGTCTGTCACGATAGTTTCTGGTACTCCGTACCTCGCTATCCAGTGCGTGAAAATGGCTTCAGCGACGGTCTCCGCTCTAATATCTGCAATCGGAATAGCTTCAGGCCAGTGGGAATATCTGTCAATTAGAGTGAGACAGTATTTATAATTTCTTGATGGTGGTAGCGGTCCAATGAGGTCTAAATGTACATGTGTAAACCGGGTATTTGGGACTGGGAACGGTTGCAGCGGTGATTTTGTGTGGCGGTGAACTTTTGCTCGTTGACATTGAATACAAGTTTTCGCCCATTCACCCACGTCCTTTCGAATGGAGGGCCAAAAGAAACGTTCAACCATGAGTCGTTTTGATGCTTTAATTCCGGGGTGGGAGAGCTGGTGAACAGAATTGAAAGCAATTTGACGAAATTCTACAGGAATATATGGCCGAAAACGTCCTGTAGAGGTCTCACATGACAGTATTAGATTCATCGCTGGCAGTTGCAAATTTTGGAATTGTAGATCTTGTTTGGATTGCAACTCCTTAAGGTCAAGGTCTTTCTCTTGGGCTTTTGCTACCAGTGAATAATCGATACTTGGACCACAGTCAACGACCTCTAGTCTGGATAGTGCATCGGCGACTGTATTTTCGTTTCCTTTCACATACTGGATATTCGTTGTGAATTGTGAAATAAAGTCCAAGTACCTTGTTCTTCTAGGCGATTCTTTTTTATTACCTGTAGACTTCGTTGAGTATGCGAAAATTAACGGTTTATGGTCGGTCATGATAATTAATTGTCTTCCTTCAACCAGGGGTCGGAAATGTTGTACAGCAGCATATATTGCAAGAAGTTCGCGGTCATATGTGCTATATTTTTTCTGTGACTCTGATAATTTTTTTGAAAAAAATCCCAAGGGTTGGTGATTATTGTCGGTATTTTGGTATAAGACTGCGCCCATACAGTCGTTCGAAGCATCACAAGTTAAAATTAACGTGGCGTTAGCTGCTGGGAATGCTAAGGTACAAGATTCAACCAAACTTTCTTTGCAGTTTTCAAATGCTTGTTCGGTTTCTTGGGACCATTCAATTATGGTGTTATCGTTCTTTTTTGTTTTGTTGTGCAAGAGTAATGTCAACGGTGCTTGATGTGCTGCTGCATTTTTGACGTGGCTTCTATAAAAATTTAAGATTCCGAGGAATCGTCTCAGCTCTTTTATAGTTTTTGGTTTACTATAATTTTGGATCGTGTTTATTCTCGCAGGTAGTGGTTTTAATCCTTCCTTGGAGACGTGAAAACCCAAAAATTCGACTTCGCTTCGACCAAAAGAGCATTTTTGTGGGTTTATTGTAAGTCCATGCTTCTCTAATCTGCTTAACACCTCACGTAAATGTTGTTCATGTTCTTCTGGTGTGTTTGATGCGATAAGGATGTCGTCGATATACACGAAAACAAACTCCAGATTTTGCAGGACTTGGTCGACAAATCTTTGGAATGTCTGGGCTGCGTTCCTGAGCCCGTATGGCATGCGTAAGAATTCAAACAATCCAAATGGCGTAATAACAGCCGTCTTTGGAATTGCCTCGGGGGAGACAAATTTGATTGTAAGCACGAACCAGATCCAGAGTGCTAAAAATTTTTTTTTATGCAAAATATATGTATAATCGTGGATGTTTGGAACAGGGTATCTATCGGGCACGGTAAGCGCATTTAATCGTCTATAATCCCCGCATGGGCGCCATTCTCCATTTTTCTTAGGGACCATGTGCAGTGGGGATGCCCACGGAGATTTGGAAGGTTGACATATACCTTTTGAACATAGATCTTCGAATTCACGCTTTGCAACGGCAAATTTGTTTGGCGGTAATCGTCGTGCTCGTGAAAACACAGGTGCTGAGTTTGGGTCTGTTTCAATAAAATGCTTCACTGAATGCGTTACGCATTTCGTTTCTGATGGCTGAGTGACCGCAGGGAATTCAGATAGCACGCTTGTCCACGGCGAACCAGCAGTTGGTGGTATTGTGCTGAAAGCTTGAACGGTGATAGACTCATTGAGACAACAAACGCTTACCTCAAGTTGTGTAGTTTGATCGATAAGTTTTTGGTTGGCAAGATCGACTAATAAGCGATGTTTTTTTAAAAAATCGGCTCCTAAGATTGGTTTTGTTATGTCGCTGATAAGGAAGTTCCATGTAAATTGGCGACGTAGTCCCAAATCGAGCTGAAGTGTGCGTCTACCATATGTGGAAATGCTTCCCCCATTAGCGGTGTACAGTTGATATTCACACGGGCGTAAACTACTTGACCTTTTTATAAGTTGCTTAGGTATGACGGAGACGTCGGCTCCAGTATCCACGAGAAATTTTATCTGATTTTTGTGGTCCAGTATAAATAACCGTGCTGATGTTACTTCGCCGACTGTCTGTGATGTGTTGACAGACGGCGTCGTTACTCGTTTTTTAAGGTCGTAAATGAGCATGGTTTTTCGCATTTTCGTGCCTGGTTGCCGAATTTAAAATGAAATCGGCACATCGGGTGTTTTTGAGGATCGCGCTGCCTGGAGCGAGAACATGTACGAGTTCCCAATCGGGTAGCTGAAAGTTTTGTTTCCAATTGCTCTAATCTTTGCAAAATTTGTTGTAGATCGGGTGATGGTTTCTGTTGGATGGCGTTAACTGCATGGCTTGGGGCATTATCTGCGATAGCGTCCGCTGTTGCCCCCAAATCTTCCAAATTTCCTTTTGTCGCGCTGAGAATCGCGCGCATGGTTTGCGGAAGGCGCTCCAACCAGTGCGTGCGTAGCATGCCTTCGTTCATTTCCGGTATCAACTGTTTCATCTCTCTTAACAACTGCGTGGGACGCTTATCCCCTAAATTTAATTCATGGAAGTATTTCTTATACCTTTTCACGTCGCTGTCTTGGTATTCTTTAATTAAAGTTGTCTTGAGTCTCTCATACGGGTCTGTTTGTGGCGGATTTGCTAACAGGTCTTGCACTAGGACGCTTTGTTCTTCGTTTAAGATCGCCGCCACGTGGTCGAATTTAGTTGATGACTGGCTAATTTTTGCTAATCGAAATTGTGTCTCTACTCTGCCGAACCACGCTCTTGGATTGGAGGGCCAAAATGCCGACAATTTAAGTGAAATTGAACTAACCGCTGGTCCTGTTCTTTCTTCAGTTGTTTCTGGTCGGTCGGTCATTATTGTACTTCCTTGTTCACCATCGAATGAGATTAGGCTGTCGGTGAGATTGGTGTTGGGCATTTTTCGGGGCACGTGGCTTCACGAAAATCACAATTGCACGTAGTCTTTACACGGTTTCGGCACCAATTTGTGGCGGATTTTATCCCCACAATAATAAAAGTCAATTAAATTAAACGATTTATTCACAATTCTACAAAATATTACATATAAGCAAAAATAATGAATAGTCAGTTTTAGCGTGGTAATTCTCGCGACGCGACCGTGAGAGCGTGTGTGTGTGTTGGTGACGCCGCATGATACTAAGACTAACAAGATATGATCACTTGACGTACGAATTTTAGACTAGTTTGCGCATGACGTCATCGCGTGACAAAAATGTACTGCGGTATTAGAAAAAACATGCATTTAATAGTATTATTTGAGAATTACTCGGAAAATTACTAAAACTTTTGTTGATTCTAATGTCTCAGATGAATATTATTTAATAATACTTAATAAAAAGACATTTTAGAACCTTATTAAGTTTATTTTTACTATTCAAAATAGGGCGGGTTATTTAAAAATTTTTTTTTTATTAAGGTCTAATTTTTAGGGTGGAATATGACCTAGAGTGGTGCCAAGTGGTGCCACTTTTTACGAGTATGTATAAGCATTCAATAAAAAAATATTCTAAATAAAATTAATTAAACAAGTACTTACATGCAATGTATGTTTTTAACAAATTCTCTCTTTTTTATTCTTTCTTCAGGATCCTTCTGGACAGATGTTTGCAGTTGTGGTGACTTTGGTAAATTAAGTGAAGGTATAGCGTCTCGTTTTAACCTTCATTTATTTTTGGACACATGCAATAGTTTTTCCTTCATACAAAAATCATCATCAGAAAAATGTTTTGAACATATTCTGGCATGTTCTGTATTAAAAGCATGCTTTTGAGAGCACTTTTGCACCCACAAATTACAAAGTTTGATATTGGTTGGAAAACTGAACCATCGACAATCGGAGGAACAGTTTTTGCTTTTTTTATTATTGTTGCTGGTACAACCCATCACCGCACAATAAACCATCGTTCACAAAACTAAATAAACAATATTGAAATGCAAAAACCAGTAAAACACTCAAAACAGAGAGAATTTAGACGATAATAGTCACACTAATGACAATTGACACTACGTTTGTCACCACCACCAGATTTGTCACACAATGACGTCAGAGTCGAAAGAGAGAGGGAAAAAAGCTGCGCGTGATCATATCTTGTTTAGTCTTAGTATCATGGTGACGCCGGAACTGGTGCCTAAAACTTGCCGATAATACAGGTACCTACAGATTGCCGATAATACAGGTGCCTACACTATGTAAACAAAAGAGAGAGACAGATATAGTCGCCATGTTTATGCGTCATCAAGCGTGCCCAAACTTTTGGAGTTTGTGGTCATAAACTAACTACCTTTAGATGTGAATCTGCCATAGTAATGTGAAGGACTGAAAAAAGCGCCTCAATTGGGTGTAGGGAAAATTAAATCGTGTGGCGGTAAATTTAAACCATATTTTATGGTCTTAAAATGACTGTGCAAAGTTGAGATCAGTTAAAAAAACCACTCACAAACACGAAAGCCCAACTTCTCTGCATATTTTGCAATGAAAGCGGATCCACACGTTTGTGAATGGTTTTTCTGCCTGATCTCATTCTTACAATGTAATGGATTAAAAGTGTGATGACTGAGCTGCAGTAAATAATATTTTCCAAAAAAACAATGCAATTAATTTTATTTACTTTTTGAAAACACATACTTGCATTTCACTGTCCACAATGTTGATAGTTATTGAAAAAGAAATAATTAAGTTATTATGGGGTTGGTAGTATTAGAGTCCTATTAATATTGTATTAACAACTTTTTCTACAATAACATATTTTATTTAACAAAACGTAACCAAACCATTATTAATAAGTAAATAATTAACCTAACACTATCAAATGATGTACAATAAAAATTAAAAAAAAAAACAAAGCGACAACCCATTATTTACGTAAGTACTAATAATATAATTAATTATACTACAATATAATTATTGTAGTACAACCTGTACTATACTTCATTGAAGCGTAGTACAGGTAATAAAAAGCGCATTTAAAGCCTAGTTCATTTAAAAAAAAAATATATTGACATACATAATAACAGGAAGCTTTTTAAAAAATTTGTAACTTGAAAACGACTTACTTATACGCTGACCTTTTCAATTAAATTAGGACGTAAAAACCATAAGGTTCTAATTGATATTCCCTATTTTTTGGAAAGTAATAATTTCGTGCTTTCGTCTCTGTAAAGTCTTAACTTTTAAAATTTTGAGAGCTTTGTCTCACCTTTTGTGCTAAATAATAATACAAAAAGGAAGAACTGTAAAAAGTTAGATCTCACTGAGAACCTTCCTTGTGGTTCTCACGTCCAAAAATTACAAAGAAATATTACGAAACCTTACTTTTTTCGTTTATTGAGGTACATATTTCTTGCCTGTACCTTGATTGGATCAATTAAATGCAATGGTGGACTTGATTTAAGAAACATTACAAATTTTTCGTCCTGTCCAATAAGGATGCGATTGATTTGCTTACACCAAAAATGTAGAATAGATTTAATGATTAAACCCAGAAGCATATTACCAATGTTAGGATGAATATTACAATTTAATACTACTGTGTTTAAATGTTGCCGTATCAATTGATGTAGTACTGTTGAAAGATTGTTTAGAGCACAGTGTCTTGGTATTACATAAAAAAGTATAGCCAATGCTTTGGACGTCAAAAAATATAAATAACTTCCTGGGGGGAATAAAGATTGTGCTCCCGGATATTGTCTAGTTTCAATGATTTCTAATGGCACATCGCCGTCGGAATAACTCAAGATTTCTTTGCATCGTTTACATCCGTTAGTACGTCGTAGTATCTGGCGTCCTACAAAGCCAGCAAAATATGCTATGACTCCTTTGGCCACGCGAGTTTTTTTTGACAAGAAAACAGTAGCCGGAACCACTTCCATCACGGAGTCCAAAGGCTCAACTTTTGGTACTTCTTGCCCAGTTATAAAAGACTGCAGATTGTCTAGAGCCCCAGTTGTAAAATCCTCTTCACAATTCGCCCCTGGCGAATGTGACGACATAAAATTATTTACAAGCAGGGCTTTAAACGACGCAATAAAATGGCCTACATCGAAAGCTGTATTCCTTCGTCCATGGGTTCTAAGAGCCGCAAAAAAATTCTCAACGCAGTCCTGATTCAGAGCCCTCGGTAACAAATATTTTAAATTGGGCATTAAAAGTAATTTGTTCTTTAAATAAATAAATCCCTTCAAAGTTTTAATTAAATTAACTACTGAGGGTACGTTGACAAAGCGGCCTTTTGTAGAGTTCCAAAAGCGGAGGGTTTCCAATTTTAAAGTAGCTTTTTCCCAAAAATTCTGGTGGTCTGACTTCACTGTAACACCTCCTTTTAGAGGTTTTCCGCGGGGTGCAACAAGTGAATTGCCATTGAGGCTATCAAATAATTTATCCATGAATAGGATAAAATCTGCCGTCTCGGATGCATCAGGTGGAAGTTTGTACGCATCTTTGATATCTAAAAAAAAAATTTAAGAACTTGGGAAAGCTAAAGTTTTTAAATCTTTTTTAATTTTTTTTAATGTGTTATAGTCAATTGGTGTATTTTTTAATTTAAAATATTTAAAAAAAGAATTGAAGAAAAAGGAACAACACTAAGAAAAACTAAAACACAAGTTTTGTATGTTAAAAAAAGAATAATTGCTATACTAATAAAAAACCATGCACTTTTAGGTAAACGTAATTATGTTCTGTTTTTTAGCAGAGGGCACTAGCAAGTGTTGCAAATTTGAAATATTGATTGATTAAATAAAGATTGGTTAATTCAAAAACTAACCAATCACAAATGAGTATTTCAAATTTGCAACACTTATTAGTGTCTGCTAAAAAAACAAACCATAGGCCTATTACGCTTTCCTATTCATTCAAAATAGAAATATAAAATACAAGTATGAAATAACTATGTAAAAAAATATACAATTTAACCCAAGGTGTCGCTGAATACTTGTGCCATAATTGACACTTTCATTTTATTCATTTTTGAAGCATAAATGTGTCCATCCGTTAATTTCTTACATAATCTTGTGTCATCATTCCTATCTAGTAAATATAAAGTTTTAACGTGCTCCCACTTCGCAGTTTTTCTAATACCCTCTTCTTCAAATGTAGCATTGTTTTTTAATAAATTATTTCTAATGCCTTTAAAAAGATGAGGAACATCAAATAGTGGCACTATTTCTTGGCCATTAACAGTATAGCCAAACTGTCGATTTTCCACACCTTCACGTAGACATTTTTCTTTAGTATCCTCCAGCAAACTGTTTATAGCGGCTCTGTTCGTGCTTCCTTGATCGCAAATCGATGCCACAACTTTAAAACCCGCTCTTTGGCATGCCTTAATCACTTTTACAATCATCGTTTTCAGTTTTTGTGTTTTTATCGGCCCTTTACTAAAAGTAAATACAAGTGGCTGTTTCCACTGTCGACGAATGCCTTTTAAAATAAAAACGTTAGCATGGTTTGCTATTTGTTTCATCCGTGTATCTCCATAATCTTCTAAACCGTCAACACATTTCAGCGTTTGATTATATGTAAGACGAGGGGTAATGGAGATTTCGTCAAATACTAATGCACAATATTTGTCTTCAGATTTTACCTTTTCGGCGCATTTTTTCAAACTGTTAAAGATTTGCTTGTTTAATCCCGGGCGAAGAGGAATTTGATTTAACATATTCGTTAAAGTCCTCATCGATGGTAAACAAAAAATCTTGGACAAAAGCCTATAGCTTTTTGCGCCTGCTTTCAGAAGTGTCAAAGACAGAATTTTTTCTTCTACTGAGAATCGCCTGGCCTTGGGTTTCAGGTTCTGGTTCTTCACTTGCTGTATGATAAAAGTATATGTAGCTGCATTCACATGTTCCATTAAATTTTGAAATCGCGAATCATTTGCAGTGTGTTCCGCATTTTTCAATCGCTTTTGCAAATTGTTTATTTTATTACTAAGTCTTGCAGATTTACGGCAACACTTGAGCGTCATGGCGTAAAACTTTTTACATCGGGGCGATAAACATTTTTTACGCGTTACATTTACATGGTGTAGAATGCCTTGTCTGGTCGCCTTGTGTACAATGCTTGATGTTTGTGTTTTGTCTTGAAACGAAGTACATGGGTCTTCTTGTTGAAAGAAAGTAGATGGGGCTAATGTGTCGTGTAGCAGTGCACCAAATGAGACTGATGTTTCTTGTTGTAACGAAGAACATGTGTTTGAAGTTTCTTGTTGAAATGAATCAGAAGAGGCTAATGTGTCTTGTCGTGACGCAATGGATCTGATTTTCTCATCAATGAGTGTTGAAGCAACAGAAACAACGGTTTCCGGCAAAGTCACAGGTACTTCAACAGTTTGTGCTTTGAATTCCACCACCTCTTCAGAAATATCTACAAATTGTGTACGTGTTAATTAGAAAAAAATATAAATATATACAAAACCAAAAGCCCAATTACAAGTTAAGATAAGTTCGGTAATATCACAAATTTTAAGAAATTTCTATAGCAATAACCTATCACAGCACCGCTGAAGCCTTTCCATGGCAACAAAGACTATCTTATCCTAACATTAATTAGCCCCTTAGGGGCTTATTATATAGTGGTTAAAAAACAACTTACTTGAAAGATGTAATGTTGGAACAGCATCTATTGTAAGTCCTCGTCTAGTACCTGGTACGTGGTAGCTTTCAGAAAAATGTCTAGCACAAACAAAACAGGTACGATAAATCGCATTTGGTTCCAAATTCTTTAGTTTTGGATTTTTTATATTTTTAATCCACTTTTGCATCATATCTGGATCTTTTGGAAAACGATGCCGTTTGCTTATTTTGTCATCACATCCAGGAACAATGCACTTATTTTTATACTTGATATGCAAGTCCATAGTGAAAACTAAAATTAAGACCACAAAAATCAAATTTACGTTTTCTACCAAAACTAGGACTACTTACCGATTCTGTAGAAAAAAAACAGTAACACTAAAGAAAATTGATTAGTAGTTACAAAACTTCAGTTTAATCACAATACGATTTAAAGAAAACACGGAACGAAAAGACATTAACTTGAGACTTCTGCTGAGTCAAGAAAAAATGCTCCTTGCTTCTGCAAAACTTGTGTTGTCAACAAAATTCAAAAATAATCGGTTAAACAGATCTCTACAACCCGTTTTTGTTTCATTTTTCATACAGTGCGCCATCTGTTGTACGTAGGGACAACTTTAGCAATGCTCAGAACCAAACTAAAACTTATCCTGCCATCTGCCATAAGACTTTCTAATCTAAAGGTAGTTAGTTTATGTTTGTGGTCAAAAATTTTTTTGGCTGTGTTGGTTGATTTTAAATTTATTTTGTAAGTGTGGTGTTGCAGTTTTGGTATCAAGCGTTAAACTGTATTGTTTATTAAAAAAAAAACTGTGACTAAGTGATAGCGAATTGTTCTTTTTAGACAATATTTTTGGGTTTAATGTGAAGCATTATTTTATTTATTTCTGGGGCTGTATTAGGGCCTTAAAAGTGAGTAATAACGATAGTTTGTTAATAGACGTCAGTTTTCATTTTATATCAATTTGATTTAGAAAATTAAATAAATAAACCAAAATTTTGAACCTAACCTCAAAACTATTTTATATGAGTTTTGTTAATAATTATATTTTAGAAGATGCCGGGTGGAAGTATTTGCATGGCTGCAATTTGCAAGAAAAATTCAAAAAGAGCTAAAGAAATCGGCGAAAATCTTTTATTTTTTACCTTTCCAAAGGATCCAGACGTACCGTTGGTTAATTAAATTATACTTTTTTCTCTTTGGTTGTATTTTTTATTTTAATATAATAAAATAGTTTGTAATAGGCAAAAATTTTATGTTTTTAATAAATCATACAATTAATTTAAATTATTTGATTGTCACAATCCCAGATATATTTCTGTGAACCAAAGTTTACTCTCTTCTAAAACTTTAGGACAACGAATCAAATACAGAGTAGGACAAAAAAAAGGTTCGTACAAAACTTTTATTAATTTTTTGACATAAACGATTTACCTCTTAATTACATAAACCATGGTTTATAAATTACCAGAAACTTGAAATTAAACAAAAACAACTACATTATATATAATTTGTTAATTAATAAATATTTATACAGTAAAAATAAACTAAAATTTGTCTTACGTGTGGCTTAATTTTTAAAAAGGCACGCTGAGTGACGTCAGTTTCGCGGGCTTTTATCTGACTTCTGATTGGCTTAAAGTTACCAGACAACCTATAAATTTACGAACCTTGACCTCAGCCCGCACTTGCGTTGTCAGCCACAAAACATATACATATCAGAAGCGCAAGCTCAACGTATACCACAAAATTGTCAGCTCTCGACAAACTAAACGTCATCCGTCGACCAAGATCGGCAATACAACTTTCATCCCCGTGGTTCGAGATTCTTAGCCACACCCACAATTCCCCACTACAAGTAATGTTAAAACTAGGGATGAGAACATCGACAGAAAAATATCGATGATGAACATCGATTATTCTTAAAGCAAAAATCATCGATGATCGATACATCGACCAAATATATCAACATTTTTAAAAAATCGTTGTATAATGCAAAAAAAACTATATAATTTTATTATATGCCTAAATGACATTCTCATAACAAAAGAAAAAAAATACTCTCGTACTGAACCAAAATAAAATAAAAAAAAATCAAAGTTTAACAAACCTATAAAACAAAATAAAATCTTAATAACACTTTGGTAAAAATAAAATAATATTTTTTGTAACTAAAACAAAATAAAATAATACTCTTTGTAACATTTAAAAATCTGTAAATTCACTCAAGGAACTTAAAAATGACATTTTCTTCAGTCTTTCTGGTTTGATTCTTGTCCTATTATCTGCTATGATTAACTCAGTTTTGGAAAACAGTCTTTCAGCAGCTACAGATGTAGCAACAATTGGTAAGTATTGTTTCGCCAACAGAAATAAATTTGGGTAAATCAGTTTCAGTTTTTCCCAGATTTCAAATGGATCAGAATGCAGATCTTCTACATGACTGTTTAAGTAATGGGCAATTTCTTGGTTTACTTTATCAGTTAGTTCATCTTGACTTTTGGATTGGATTGTATGATATTTAGAAAAGGAATTATGATGCCTCCACAAATCGAAATCATCGTTCTCTTCAATTATTTCTGAATCATTAACATTATTTGCATTTTCGTTCATTTCGTTCACCGTCAAATTATTGTTGATAGTATTCACTGCTTTTTTTATCACACTAACCGCTTTACTGGCACCTAAAATGTCTTGAAAATTTAATTTCTTAAACCTAGGATCCAGAATTGTTGAAACAGCTAACTTTTCATGCTTCTCCATTTTCCCAAATCTTTTCATATATCTCTAAGTAGTGAACCATTGGAATGATTTTACTGATAGTTACGTACATCTCCCCAGACATCTCTTTACTACAAACTTCAAATGGTTTCAGTAATGTGGTTAATTCTTTAATTATCGACAGTTCTTTTGCATTAATTGTTGGTGCTTTTGGGTCGTTGATCAAAATTTCAATAACATAGCGAAATAATTTGATAAACCTCTCGATCACATAATCGCTGGAATTCCAACGTGTTTTGACTTCTTGCTTAAGCTTCAGTACATTTTGTTCTAATACTCTATCCCTCAGTTGCTCTTTACGAAGCATATCTGCCGCCACAGTACTTTGTCTGAACCAAGTTACAATACGTTTCACTTTACTGATTACATCACTAATGGATTGTGAATTCTCAATAGATTTTTGAACAATAAGATTTACTGTATGTGCAAAACATGGAATATGTTTTGATTCACCTAACGTATTAACCGACGCCTTAGCGACATTTGCGCCATTATCAGTTACGATTGCCAGCACTTTTTCTTTTGGTATACTCCACTCAACAAATATTTTATTTAATTTTTCCTCCACATATTCTGACGTATGTCTCTCTTCCAGTGGATACACACCCAATGGTGTACCCTTCATTTTAACATTGTCCAGATAATTAATCGTCACTTTTAAGTAACTTTTTGTTGTATGTTGTTCTTTCGTTTCGATTTCATATCTATCATCCAAAAGCTTGACAAAGGTTTTACGACTAAGCAAGTGATATAGTGGGGCTACTTTCTGCAGGAAATGCTTGAAACCAATGTTGTCAACAATTGAAAAGGGTTGATTGTTTACACACATCATATACAAAATGGACTGTGTAACTTCCAGGTGTTTTTTCCCTCCTTTGCGAAATGATGATATATTTTGAAATACTTTTTCAATATTGGGTTGTAAAATTTTGTCACAACTACTACTTTCACCTTTTTCTAACAAAACATTTTCGGATGTCGAATTTAGTGTAACAGTTGTTGTTGAACTAATATTACTAACAGAATGAGTATTGACGTCCTCATTTGGTATGCTCCAGACTAATTGTCTGGGTACTTCATTAGAAAGTGTATCTTGTGCTTCTATTTCTGTAGGTTGGATGCGATTTTTATGTTTACATTTTAAATGTTCCATCAAATTAGAAGTGTTTCTACAGATTTTTAACCTTTTGGAACATATTTTACATGTGGCTACACCTACACCTTTGTGAAAATATTTCCAAACACTGCTTTTTCTTGGAGCCATTATCTATAAAACTGGTTATGAGTATGACAACTACAACTAAAGTTAACAATATATAAAACTCACCTTCCGCTTAATTACACTTGGAACTATGGGTTTTGTGGCCGGCGTCTCTAATTAATGAAAATGAATTAATGTTAGGGTTAAGTCAGTGCATTGTTGCGTTTGGTAACGTAAACGTATCGAGTTTTTGTTAGGTTAGAATGATTAAATTGGCGCGAAAGGTATTTTTTTTTAATCGAAAATAAAAACATCGATTTATTTCGATGTATCATACTGTAGCGCATCGATGTAAAAACATTCGATGTTTTACGATCAATGTTGATGTTCGGGAAATATCGATGTTTTTGTCCCATCCCTAGTTAAAACTGTTAGCAAATTAGAGACGAGCGCACCATCTGTGGAGCAGTCTAGAGAGCGCATTTTTAATTTGAAAACAGGCGCGTACTTTATAAATTTATCACGAGTTACCTCTCTTATTCTTCAACAGAATTAAGTGAAATTTTTGCAATACATTAACCTGTACATTATCTAAGTTTTCACAGTTTTAATTTTGCAAAAAAAAACAATTAATATAATTTATTGCTATTGTTCTAAAACAGCTAGCAAAAAAATCTATCTATACAAACCTAGATAATATAAAAATAAATGTGCTCCAAAAATTTCATTTATTTTTATTGGATAATAAAGAAGAAAACTCGTGACAAATGTGGCAATACGCGTGAAACCTCCTCCTAATAAGTTTGCTCGCAATTCGCGCAGTGGGGTTTAACATATTAATATTAAAATCGCCAAGACATAATATTTCATCATACCGTGGCAATAATAATGTTATGTCCTTTTCAAGATTTTTAAGAAAAGTATCATTGTTGAGATTGGGCGGTTTGTAAATTACACCAATAGCAACCTTTAATTTACCTATTTTAACCTCAATCCATAGTTGTTTACAACGCTCAATTAACCTTAATAGCAAATAAGTGTAACAGCTTTTTATATAAATACCAACACCACCTCCACGACCATCGACGCGATCATTAAGTAACAAATGGTAACCATTAATACCAAATCAATTCAGTGCACGTAAACCGGACTGACCTGTAGTAGAAACTATTTGCGGCACATTGTTTTCCACTAGCACATCGATGTTTTAGTTCTTCATTTAAGGCCCTTAGATTTGACAGCTGCTGTTTGGTTTTATCATCACGAACGCCAATCTACTTAAAATTTGCATCTTTTTTTAAAACATCACGGTTTTTTAGTACCAGTTTCGCCATTGCAACAGATTTGAAATATAAGCGGAGCGGACGAGATCTATTATTGGCAGCGTTTCTCAATCTTGAAACATTTTCGGGTAAAACAAAAACTGATTTATCAATGGCTTCTAAGATATCGTTGGCAACATCAACATTAGACCTACCGGTATTTTCGGGAACATTTGTGAGTATCACATTATGTGCTCTCACAGATCTATCAACTGATTCAGCCAAAATTTCTTCTTGCTTAATAGGGGTAAGAATAGCCAATTTGATTGAGTTTTTAATTTTTCAAACTAGTTCTCAACTAGGGATTTTACAGAATCGATTGCATTACGCAAATCTGCTGCAGTGGATAAAGAAATACCGCATCGATTACAAATTATTTTTAAATTTTTTGTTCTGAGTTTCACTAGTGTTTCATATTCATTTTGCGTCAAATTGATACAAGCAAGATGTAAATTTAATTTGTAGCAGTAGCTTTTGGTATAATTAGTCCTACTGGTTTTATTAAAACAGTTGAAACAATTATATTTCTCTATTACGGGGTGAGACAAACTGGGCGGTGGGTGGGTCTTAAGCCACAGTTAGCAACACTCGCACAGAACGCTGTGGTCCCACCACTTATAACCACCACGCTGTCGAAAAATGGAAAACAAATTTTTGAGGGGATCTTGATTTAACTTTAACTAACTTTAACTCTGCTAAAATATAAGGTAACACTTTGCTTTTGCAATCATTATGCAGCATGGTAATGGCATTTGTATTTTCTACTATCCCAGAAAAGCAAGGTACTGAAATGTATTTTGCCTCACGACACTTCTGTAGTCCTTTAAATACTTTAAGCCCATTGTGCAAGACTGCCAACACTTTATTTTCATCAGACAAGGGACGATTGCATAATTTGGGGCTGTAGGGATATTTGCAATTATGTGCATCAAATAGGTCATTCGTAACTTTTATGAAATTTGCTGTTGCTGCTGCTTCTGGAGGAAGTTGTTTACATTCTGCAGCTGTAAGTATCGCAGCGGAAGCGCTGTTACTCAGAACTTGAGCTGCTAAGCGAACGCTTATTTTCTAAAAATTTACACTCTAAGAAATTAACTCTTTTTATAAGATGGGGGACGTCGAAAATGGCATAAAATTTTTGATTGGGATGTATAAAAAACGACGTCTTTGTTGTTACACCCAAAGATTTGTAACATTTTTAGTTTGTAGTCGATTGGTCACAAACCACACTAAGCACTGTTAACCCACATGTTTTTAACCTTTCTAGATTAGATTTAATAATTGCGATCATTGTTTTTGCTTTCACTCCAGTGTTTGAAAAGTAGTATAAAATTGATAATTTCCAATCGGTATAAACTCCTCGCACTATTAAAACCAATGCACGCTTTGCACAGTTCTGGAACTAAGTTTTCTTAAGTTTTCAAATTCTAGCATCATGCCTGAAGATTTACATAATTTTATTTCTTCTTTTATATCCATTTCATCGAACATCAATATACAACATTTATCTATCTCTTCCATTGTTCCTACTTTTTGCTTAAGTTTGTCAAAAAGCTTGTCGTTTAAAACTGGTTTGAGTTTAAAGTTTCTTAAGCAATTACTTAAAGTAGGTATCAACGGATTCTTCTTTGTCCGAAGAAAGGACAAAGCTATTTCTTAACAAAAATTTATAAGCGCTTGGAGATTTAAAAAACTCATGGTGTTTTTGATTTATGGTTAAGCTGCATATTTGTTATAATGTTAGGCAAAAATGGCAAGTCTTCAACATTTCTGAAGCAATTTGTATTTGCAGTTGACGACGAAGGAAGAGATACAATTTGCTCTACAAATTTTTCACTGGTAGATGAAACTTTAACTTGCTTTGAACCCCAATTTTCCTTCTTCGTTGGTGTTATGAAATCGTTCTCAGTTTTCTGTTTCTTAGGTGATTTTTTGCTTTCTCTCAAAAATAATCGTCGTTTCACAAAAGTCACAGAACTTTCATTATCTGTTCAGCTTAAATCACCATAAGCTTTGCTCGTGGAAGGCTTTGATGGTGATACAGATGCCACATCTTCCATACCTTTGTGATTAAAAGGCAACGTATTTGTAAGAAGCTTTGAAGACTACAAAACTTCTTGAAAAAAATGATCTCTACAAAGAAATTTTTTAAGTTTTTTCTACCTCGTCCAATCTACCTATTTTGAAAATGTTTATTTAGAAAACTAGCAACGTTTTTAGAAAAATGGGCCGGAGCACCATTATGCTGGTAAATTATTTGCTGCTTATCGTTTAATGTCGTCTTTCAACGTCTTTCAACAATTCCGGCAAGACGTTATTTATAAAAATTGAGATACATTTTTCTATTTAAATGTCCGTTAAAAAAATATGGTCCCATAACCTTTTCCCCAACGGTCTCCCCCCAAGTGTTGACACTCCATGGTCTTTGATGCACAATTTGTCTTATCCAGTGCGGATTTTTGACACTCCAGTAGTGCATGTTGTGTCTATTCACCGTACTATTACACAGGTCTGCAAAAAAAAATTTTTGTCAGCTGCATGAGATATTTTTACTGAACTATATGTTTTAGAAATCGCTTATTTCAGAAGTGGTGGCCATTTTTTTTTATCACATAAAGGTTTTTTGCTAATTCAAACACAAAAAATTGGCGTATACGAATGGCGTCGTGATCCGATATCAGCCGCTTGGCGTTATCTTGCTTTGTTTACTAAATATTAAAACGCTTCGTTACAAGGTCTCCCCCGAGACGCTGTTTTAGGTACTGCCCAAGGTGTCGCAGATAATTCCGCCGCGTCGAGCTTCGTCATTGACAAACAGCTCGTAATGCTGGGAGGTGCTTGTCGTAGAGTGTGACGACTTATGACATGGATATACTTGGAAAATTTTTAAACGATTTCCGAAACATAAAGTATTTTTTATTAAATACATGCTCTGAAGCAAGAGCCACCGGCAGAACTATTACATCTAAACGTGACCAATTACAGTTTGTGTGGAAAAGACTGTTTATTTTTGTAAACACACAGTACAAGAGAATGTCTTAAAATATGAATGTAACATAGATGTCCATCAAAAAAATATAGACCGACAACTTTGTTATCTATTAAGGCGCACCAGACATTCATCAGTGACCAATAATTTTGAGTTACTTTTTGGTGCATCCAAGTAATTTAACGTGATAAGCGTGAAATTAATTTTTTCAAAATTTTTGTCACACTCGTTTGATTTATGTTAATTTCTCCATACTCTCCATAGATAAAAAGCATTTCATGCTTTTCTAAATGTGAATATTGAAAGGGCATTTTAAACACTTAAAAACAAATAATGGTTAATTGTCAAATATTGATTAAATTATACCACAAACTTTTAAAAAACACTTGATTAATACATAAAACTATAAAATTGTTTAAAATACTAAAATAAACACTAATACTAAACTATCGAACTAAAAACGAAGAAAAGAAAATCAAAAACGCGTAACAAAATTTGAAAAATACTAAAAACAAGTACCAAGAGAAAATAGGTAATTCTGGACCACACACAAGATGGCAGATGACTTATAAAATGCGGATTCTGGCTCAAGATGTCGGATGGCCCTTGTGGCTGTTGCTGCTGAAGACATCGATGGCTTGTGGTTGATGGCTTGCTGAAGACTTTTTTGTGTATTGTGGGGTAGTTTTTTGTTTAAAAAAGGGTGTACTGAATAATAATTAAGGGATGCATAAGTGAGTCGGATGGCTTGTGGCTGATGGGTTGCTGAAGACATCTCTTGCTGCCCTCTTTTTTGTGTATTGTGGGGGTGTATAGCATAATCACCGTTGTTTTATTTTTTATTTTTTTAAGAAAAGGGTGTATTATTATTAATTAAGGGATGTAGGGGGTTGCGTAATATTTGTTGGGTGTTTATTGTTTTTTACGATAAATATTGATAGGGTTATTGGGGGTGTAATAATTTTGGTTTTGTGGTTGTTTTAAGGAGGTGTATTACCTGTAATTAGAGCTAGGTAAAAAACTTCACAAAGAATAATTATTGATTTAAAAACGTAATTAGAAATATTTTATTTTTTTCTTATCATTTTATTAATAATTTGATACAACATGATGAGTGATGATGACTAAGAAACGGAAAGGTCACACACTTGTGTGTAGATAACAGCTAAATATAAAAGCGATAAATCTTGTTTATTAAGAATTTATAAAAGTGATAAATCATCAAAATAAATTTATTACGCTTTAAACTCTTTCAAGAAGAAGAAGGCAACGAGTAAAAAACAAAGTAAGTTAAAATTTTTGTATGACTTTTTGATTTTTCTTATTAAACAAAAATTTTTTTTTGGTTGTACCAGTAAAATGGATCTTAATCAAATCAATTTGGCAGGAAGCGCTACTTCCATTAGTAAAAAAGCAGTTCATCTAAAAGATTTAACTCTTGGAGTACCGTATCCGATCCTAAATCTGAAAGTGGTTAAAGGGACGTTTGGAGAAAGCATCCTAGCAGAACTGGACGAAGTAAGCGTGTGGTTACCAAAAAGAAATATTCCTGTGTGGAATCAAAATCTAAAAAATTTTGTGCCTCGAAAGTACAGCGTGACATATACTGGGTTGACAACTTTCGAAAATTCGAAGCTAAAACCAATGCAATTATTTGAGATCAAAGAAGCTTAGAAATTCTCTATAAAAAATGAGTATGAAATTAGAAGAAGTGACTGAAGTAAGTACACAAATTGTTAATAATGTTAGAAATGCTTTTCAAATTTTGCAAAAAAACTTTTGTCATCAAAATGCTTCTGTTTGTTTAAAACATATTAAATCAAATATTAGACTTTTTAAAAAAGCTATAAACAATGTAAAATTAAGTGTTGGTAGTCAAAGAAAATTAATAACAAATTATAGTTATTTAAATCATGTACAGATACTGCTAAAACAATTATGTGCAACTAAACAGATAACTGTAGGTGGAGGGTCTAAACAAAAACGTAGTGATAGAGTTAAATGGGAAGATTTGCAGTCAGCTTTTAAAACTTATTTTAAAACTAGAGTTCGTACAGGTGTCATTTTTAATTTAACTCATATAGACATCTTACAATTTTTAAATGATTCTTTTTATTTATTTAAATTTCGTATTAACAATATTTTAAAAGAAATGCTAACTATTAAAGTTAATTTATGTTTTTGTGGTGAATTTATAAAAAGAAAAAGAAATAATAAAGAAATTATTGAAAAAAAATATTTTAATACAAAAAATGGTATAAAGATTATATTTTAGATAAAATATTAGCTAAATTAGAAGAATTTCATCTTAATGAGTCTGGTTGGGCTTTATATAAAATACTTTTATTAGAAATTAATATTAATAAATTTGAAATTGGTAATGGTTTATCTTATATTAAACTACCAGAAAGTATTGCAAGAAAGCGTACATGTGTTAACGTAAATAATTATGATGTTAATGAATGTTTTGCATAGAGTGTGATGTCATGTTTATTCCCCGCAGATGCACATTGTGATAGAATATTGTTTGGAAGTGAATAAGCGTGCTAGTTTTTTGATACTTTATTTTGCTAACAGTTGATGAAACTACATTCGGCGTCTTGTCGACGTCTTTCTAGACACACTACTCTTTCTCGACTTTTCTTGAACTCTCTGTTCCAGGGTGGCTCTCCTCCTCTCAGGGTGATGAGAGGAGTGGGGAGTCTCTTTAGGGTGTGGGTGGTAACGTTGGTACCAAACATCCCGGCCCCCTTGAACCGATGTGTTCAAATTAACAAAAAAGACATAAATAAAAAAATGGTGAAATAAATTGAGCGGTAAAACCTAACAATACAACCAGAATAAATATATAAAATAAACAGAGTCAAGTGAGCTAAATTACACCTTTTAGTTTTTATTGCACTGACACTTGTTAAACTGTCACTGGGAGTATGCACAATTTTCGAACGGCGCGTCGCGTAAGTCCATTGGAAGTGCGGACAGTAGCGGCCCTTGCTACGCCGTCATCTCCGGGGTGTAATTCCGTGACTCGACCCAACTTCCAGGTCAGTGGTGGGGAAGTCTCCTTGAGGATGACGATATCTCCCACTGCTAATGACTGGTCGCGAGACTTGAACCATTTTTGTCTTTGCTGGAGCTGCCCCAGGTACTCGTGACGCCAGCGATTCCAGAAGCTTTGGTAAATTTGAGTGATGAGTTGCCAGCGTGTTAACCTGTTGGTGGCTGTGTCTGAAACATCGTGTTCTGGGATTGCGGTTAGAGGAGCCCCAATCAAAAAATGACCTGGGGTCAGTACGGAAAGCTCGTTTGGGTCGTCTGAGAGGGGACACAGCGGTCGCGAGTTGAGGCAAGCCTCTATACAAGCTAATAGTGTATGCATCTCCTCGTACTTTAATATGGTATTTCCGATTACCCGTTTAAGACGGAATTTTGTTGATTTAACAGCTGCTTCTTGCAGACCGGCCATGTGTGGCGAACGAGCGGGTATGAAGTGCCATTTTAAATGCAAGTTGCCGCAGTGATTGAGTACTATATTTTTGAATTGTGATGATTCGAACAGATTTTTTAATTCATTATTAGCGCCTACAAAATTTGTCGCGTTGTCACTGTAAATATTAGATGGCATTCCTCGTCGACTTGTGAATCTCTTGAGGGTATTTAAAAAATTTACCGCTGTCAGGTCCGTGACTAACTCTAAATGTACCGATTTTGTTGACAGACAAACAAATACCGCTACGTAGCCCTTTGAGGTTCGTTTACTTCTGGTATTACCTTCTCGTAATATTAGAGGTCCAGCGTAATCGACCGCGCAGTTTGTGAATGGTCGCGTAATTCTAAGGCGATTTGATGGTAGATTGCCCATGATGGGTTCGAAATTTCGCGGTTTGGCTCGAACACAAGTTACGCAATTTCGTGTTATTTTTCTCGTTTGATTACGTCCGTCGATCGGCCAATATGTTTGTCGAACTGATGTAGTGTTGCCGTTGGTCCGGCATGTAATTGTTTTGTGTGGTGCATTCTGATAATTAATTCCGTAACCTGGTGTTTCGGTAGGACAATCGGGTGTTTTTGGCTGTATTCTAAATCGGCGTTTTCTAGTCTGCCCCCGACGCGTATTATTTCGTTTGAATCGAGGAAGGGATTTAACGTTTTTAGCTTGCTGGATAACTTGACGTTTTTTTTGGAGCGTAGTGCATTGAATTCGTCCGCGAATGCTAATTGTTGTATTGTTTTGACAATGATTAGTTCGGCCTTTGATATTTCTTCGGCGCTTAATATCGAGGTGTTGCGGGTTTTGGTTTTACAATTGTTGAAGAATCTGCGACAAGTAGCTATAACGCGACAAAGTTTAATGAATGAAGAAAATTTTGTCAGATACGGAACATCCGTGGATTTAATAATTGTTATAAAATTTAAGCTGGACTTTCGTTTTTCAGGTAGTTCGTTTAATGAGTTAGAATTTGGGAGTTTTGGCCATAGATCCTTGTTGTGTTTTAGCCAACCTGGACCGTGAAACCAAAGCTCATTCATAATTAGTTCGTTAGGATATGCTCCGCGGGATATTATATCTGCTGGATTGTCATTGGAACTTACATACCCCCAATTGTTGTTAGCTGTCAATCTTTGCACTTCAGCAACTCGGTTCGCTACAAATGTTTTTAATGTATTTGGTATTGACGAAAGCCACGCGAGCGTAATCGTGGAATCCGTCCAATAATATATTTCGTCGAATGTAATTGGTACGATTTTTGATAAGTTTAGTATTAATTTTGCTAATAACGTGCAAGCCATTAACTCTAATCTTGGGATAGTGTGTGACTGTAATGGAGCAACGCGCGACTTAGCGCATAATAGTCGCACATCTACATCATTGTTAAAATCTTGAATTCGCACGTAAACACTGCAGCCATAAGCTGATTGCGAGGCGTCCGCGAAACCGTGCAATTGAATAGTCTTGTATGGAAATTTTGAAATTACTTTACGAGGTATGTTAATGTTATTGAGAGTTTGAATATTTTCTGTTATTTTACGCCAGATATTTAATAATTCTTTCGGAATGGGTTGGTCCCATCCTATTTTTAGTTTCCAAAGTTCTTGCATAATTAATTTTGCCCGTACCGTAACTGGTCCTAATAAATTTAGTGGATCATAGATTTTTGATATTTCCGAAAGTAATTTACGTTTTGTTATTGACGATTCGTTTGAAATTACAGAAAAGTTTGTTTTATAGTTTAAAACGTCGTTCCGACAATTCCAATGTAACCCTAGCGCCGTGGTGTTACCTTCTTTATCGAAGTTAATGATGTGAGAATCGTTTTGATTTTTATGCGTGACCGGAAGAATTCTGTTGTCGTTGGAAGCGAATTTTCTTAGTTCGAAGCATCCTTTTGATAATAATGCTATGAGTTCGTCCCGTATAAACTCCGTTTCTTTTATTTCGTTTGCGCCCGTTATTACGTCGTCCATGTAGAAATCTCTCTTTAAAATATGGCTGGCATTAGGGTATGCACTCCCTTCGTCATCCGCTAATTGGTGAAGCGTTCGAACTGCGATGTAAGGTGAACAATTGAAACCATATGTGACTGTAGTAAGCTGATAATGTTTTAAATCGTCGCCCGGATTGTCTCGCCAGACAATTGATTGATATTTGCGATCTTCTTCCGCAATTAATATTTGTCGAAACATTTGTTTTGCGTCTGCCGTAAAAACAAATTGATATGTACGAAATCGAATTATAATATCGAATAAATCATCTTGTAGTTTAGGTCCTGTCATGATTGTATCATTAATTGATATACCGGTTGATGACTTTAGTGAAGGATTGAAAACAACACGTAACTTTGTTGTCTCGCTTGATTCGCGAATTACGCTATGATGAGGTAAATAAATACGTTCGTTTCTACATGTGTCAATTTGTGGAACTTCTTCCGCATGTTTGAGATTAATGTACTCATGCATGAAGTTAGTATAATCACGTTTTAATTGGGTGTCCTTTTTGAATTTGCGTTCCATATTAAAAAATTGTTTGATCGCGATTTGTTTTGTTTCTCCGACGCTTTCAGCCTTTGTTATCGGATCCTTGAATGGAATTCTCGCGATGTATCTACCGTTTGAATTTCTGGAAAAGGTGTGTTTAAAGTGATTTTCGCATTTTTCGTTTTCCAGCGATTTAAATTTTGTTTTATTGTCGACAGTCGCCATCGGTTGTTCCTCTACCTGCCAGAACCGTTCAATTTGTTTACTAAGAGCATTAAGAGATAAGTTGCAGTTCGATGAGTTTATTAGTTTATTGGGTGTTTTTCCTGTTACAATATACCCGAATTTTGTCTCTTGGTAATATACCGAAGTATTGTTTGGGTCACGAATTCGGTCGCTTTTGAGAACGTCCCAAAAGATATCAGCCCCTAATAAAAGGTGCACATTTCCAGGTTTGTAAAATTCTTTGTCGGCAAGTAAATTGTTATGAGGTGTCGTAAACAGAGATGGATCTAAGTAGACTGTCGGCAAGCAATTAGTGATGGTAGGCACGACTAAACAAGTTATTGAAAAAGAAGATTTGTCGTAAAGTGATTGAATACGTATGTTTACGATTTTCGTGCACTGACCGTTTAGACCCATTATACCGGTTAATTTCCAATTGATTGGTTTTGTGTTTAACTTTAATTGATCACATAATTCTTGCGTTATTAAGTTAGTTTGTGATCCACTATCTAAAAATCCGCGAGTTTTAAATGGAACATTGAGGTAGTCTTCAATTAGAAATTCGACAGTGGTTAGCAATACGTTTGAATTATCGTTTAAATTAGCGCTATGCATAGCATGTGAGGTGTGCGTATTTACTGAATTAGGGTTGTACTCGTCGATATGAATCAATGAATTATGTTTTTTCTTACATTTGCGACACACGCCCATTTTGCATGATTCCGCTGTGTGTTTGTTATTTTTTAGACAATTTGCACATAGTTTTAGGCGGTTAATTTCAGAAATTCGTTCCTGAACTGATAAATCTAGAAATATTGGACATTGATATAGAGTGTGCTCACCTTGGCAACGTGGGCACAGATATTTACTTATTATGGTGTGATTGCAAGATGAAGATTTATTAGGCGGATTGTTGAAATTTCGAATGAATTTGGATTTGGGCTGATTCTGAGATTTATTAGTCTGCGTTTGTTCGCTAGCATTCAATGATTCCAACAAAGTTACCTTTTTTTGTAAGAATTCAATCAGGTTTTTATAGGTTGGTAACTCGCTATTTAACGTTGATTCCCATTCTTTTCTTGTTATGTAGTCGAATTTTGTGATAACTACCGGAACAATTATCGCGTCCCATTGATCGACCGGTAAGTTTAATGTACGTAATGATTCAATATTTATCGAGACATCATCGAGTAATTTGCGTGTAGATGAATGCGAATTTTTAATTAGCCCGGGTGATTTTAAAATTGTAAGAACGTGTTCTTGCACAATTAATCGTTTATTGTTGAATCTTTTTTCTAATGTGTCCCAAGCCGTTTTGTAATTGGATTCGGTAATAGCGATACCGTCAATTGATTTATATGCCTCATCCTTTAGGATTGACTTTAAGTAATGAAACTTTTCAACATTTGTATACAGCGGATTGTCGTGAACGAGCGATTTAAATGTGTCCGCGAAGGTATTCCAAGTTAAGTAATTTCCCGAAAATGTAGGTAATTCGAGAGTCGGTAGTTTTACATTGTTTGGACGGGTTTGCGGGGGATTTGTTTCAGTGTTTGTTTGATTTGATGTACCGGTTTGTTCGCCTTTTTCGATTAGACTAATTATGGTGGACTCTAGTGTGTAGTAATCGCTTTCAAAGGACTCGCGTTCAGTTATTCGTTCGTCTGAGTCATCAAGTATTTCAATTTCGTCCTGTACAGCGTTAAATTCTCTAAAGGCCGTTTGTAGATTTGGTAGTCGCGATTTTAATTGATTTATGTTACCGTTATTAGCGTCAAATTTTTGGTTAACATACGTTTGGATCCGCGTTACCGTTGCCTTAATCTGACCGCGTCTTGCAATTAACTTGGCAAATTCTTCTCTGTTATTCGGCATTTTGTTTTCGCGTTGGCTTGTATAAAGGCTCACTCACCTCGTTTCCTTTCTCTGTCTGTATGCCCTCGGCTGTGGTGCTGGTCGATCTCCCCGTCTGTGGTGCAGGTTGATGTCCCCGGCTGTAGTGCCACTTCCTGGAGCTGGATTATGATCGATTTGTTACGATCCGGTTGTGGTGCTGGTGGATCTCCCCGGCTTCGGTGCAGGTGGATGTCCCCGGCTGTAGTGCCACTTCCTGGAGTTTGATCGTTTTGTTACGATCCGGTTGTGGTGCTGTGGATCTCCCCGGCTTCGGTGCAGGTGGATGTCCCCGGCTGTAGTGCCACTTCCTGGAGTTTGATCGTTTTGTTACGATCCGGTTGTGGTGCTGGTGGATCTCCCCGGCTTCGGTGCAGGTGGATGTCCCCGGCTGTAGTGCCACTTCCTGGAGTTTTTGTAGTATTTGTCGTCTTATTAGTTTCGGTCGCTGTGATGCGATCCGGCTCGAAGGACCATTTTTTGTTTGGAAGTGAATAAGCGTGCTAGTTTTTTGATACTTTATTTTGCTAACAGTTGATGAAACTACATTCGGCGTCTTGTCGACGTCTTTCTAGACACACTACTCTTTCTCGACTTTTCTTGAACTCTCTGTTCCAGGGTGGCTCTCCTCCTCTCAGGGTGGTGAGAGGAGTGGGGAGTCTCTTTAGGGTGTGGGTGGTAACGTTGGTACCAAACAAATATCATCCTATCCACATTGGAAAACGGTGTTAAAAAGTGATAATATTGAATTTCCTATTAGTATAAATCAAATTTCAAAATTTGAAAAAATGAATAATATTTCTATTAATGTATATATGTTAGAATTAATTCAAAATAAAAAAAATGTAATACATTTTTTAATGTAGTTCCTGCTCGATTAACAAAACGAAAACTTGATAAGCATGTAAATTTATTGCAAATACAAGATACATATTTTGTAAAATTAAATGATTATGAGGCACCAACTATTGATAACGATAATACAGAAATAAAATATTATTATTGTTGGATTAAAAATATGTCACGCTTAGTTTCAACACAATTAACTAAAAGTAAAAGAAAAATACATCTGTGTGATCGCTGTCTAAATTATTTTATGAATGAAGCTGTTTTAACAGAACATATAGAACATTGTCAACAAATAAATAAATGTAAAATTTCTTTTCCAATGTATGATTTTATTAAATTTAAAAATTATGTTCATCAACAAACTGTACCATTTGTTATTTATTCTGATTTTGAGTCTATACTAATACCTATTGGCAATAATGTTTTAGGTAAAACTATGAAATATCAAAAACATGAAACATACAGTTCAGGTTTATATTTTAAATGTTCATACGATAATAGTTTATCATTCTACACTTTATTTCGAGGGAATAATGCCACATTATGGTTTACAAAAAAGCTTAAAGTTATTGCAAAATTACTTCATAATAAAATACAAGAAGGAATTTTAATGTAAACACATGATACTTCTAATAATAATTTAGCAGGAATATGTCATATATGTAATAAATCTTTAAACCCTAATGATTTAAATACTAAAAACATTGTAAAAGACCATGATTATTTTACAGGAACATTTAAAGGATTTGTACATGCACAATGTAACTTAAATTATAAAAAGAAATTTTTTGTACCAATAGTTTTTCATAATTTGTCAGGATATGATAGTCATTTTCTTATTGAAGATAATTCAAAGGACGGAAAAATAAGTGTATTACCAATCAATCAAGAAAAGTATATATCTTTTACATTAATTGATGATGATACTGATATACAATTTAGATTTATTGATTCTCTTAGAATTTATTAATGCTTCCTTAGATGAACTGTCTTCTTCTTTATATGTTGAAAATTTAAATAATTTAAAACAAGAATTTAAACATTTAGACAATGATAGTTTTAAATTATTAACTCGCAAAGGTATTTTTTCATTACTAGCTTTGATAAATTAGAAAAAACAAGTTTGCCATCTCTCGAACAATTTGATAACAAATTAAACGATACTCACATTTCATTAGAAAATTATCAACATGCTCAAAATGGTTGGTCTAAATTTAATTTACAAACTTTAGGTGAATATTCAGACTTATATATGAAAACAGATATTTTGCTTTTAACAGATGTTTTTGAAAATTTTCGTCAGGTAATGCATAAAACATATGATCTAACATACATTAGATCTAGCTTGGTATTATACGTTACCTGGTTATTCATGGGATAGTATGTTAAAATATACCGGATGTAAACTTTGTAATATTAAAGTTGTAGATAACTTATTATTTATAGAACGAGGTATTCGTGGTGATATAAGTCAATGTTGTAACCGTTATTCTGAAGCAAACAATAAATATTTAGAAAATTATAATTCTTTAGAGCCTAGTAAATATTTAATTTATTTAGATATAATAATTTATTTAATAATGGCCATAATAGAATATTTACCGTATAATGATTTTCAATGGGTTAAAAATATAAATGAGTTTGATGTCACCACTATTTCTGATACTTCTGATATTGGCTATATTTTAGAAGTAGATTTGGAATATCCGTATAATATTCATGATTGTCATAAAGATTTACCCATTTGTTGCAAACATTACATAATAAAAGTAAATATATTATTCGTTATCGTAATCTAAAACAGGCTTTATCTAATGGTTTAGTTTTAACAAAAATTTATAAAATATTAAGTTTTAAACAAGCTCCATGGTTAAGACCCTACATTGAGTTAAATACAAAATTACGTGCTCAAGCAAAAACAACTTTCGAAAAAGATAAATTTAAATTAGCCAACAATGCTGTGTTTGGTAAAACAATGGAAAATATACGAAAACATAGAACAGTAAAATTGGTTCGACAATGGGAAGGTCGTTATGGTGCAAAAAATTTATTAGCAAGTCCTTTTTTTCAAAATCGTACAATTTTTAATGAAACTCTTATGGCAATCGAATTATCAAAAAAAAACTTATTTTTAATAAACCAATGTATATTGGTATGACAATATTAGATATTTCAAAACTTTGTGTATATGATTTTCATTATTCATATATATTAAACAAATTCAATTTAAATGATTGCAAATTGTTGTACACAGATACAGATAGTCTTATATATGAAATTCAGTCTAATGACATATATCGAGATGTGATTAAAGCTGATATTCATAAATTTGATACAAGCGACTACCCTTCAGATAATCAATGGGAAATACCTTTGGTTAATGAAAAAGTACCTGGTTTGAAGAAAGATGAACTAAACAGTAACTTAATGACTCATTTTGTTGGTTTAAGATCTAAAATGTATACATATAAAATTCAAAGAGGAAAATGTATTAAGAAATCAAAGGGAGTTAAATCATCTGTAGTTAAAAATCAAATTACTTTTCAACACTATGTAGATTGTTTAAAGAATCATACAGCTAAAAAAATCACTCAAAATACAATAAGATTATTTGCACATAAAGTTTACAGTATTAAACAACACAAAATGGTTTAACTAATTTTGATGACAAAAGAGTTTTAATGAACAGCTCCTTTAATACCTATATCTTCATGGTCACTATAAACTAATTTTACACTCATTATAATGGAGAATAACAAAGAAGAAAAAGAAGAAGAAGAATTAGCTATCCTTCACAATTTATTATTATCATCATCATCATCATCATCATCAACCACAACAACAACAACAACATCCTTATCACCACCATCAAAAGACCAAAAAGGTACATTATTTTGTTCTTTCTGTTCCAAATTTTTTTGTTTTTGTAAGCATTCAATAAAATTACATCTAACAAAACCAGATAAGAACATTGATATTTTCCTGTATTGTAAGGAAGAGATTACTGATAGTGATTAGGACTTGGATAAAACAATTGTGAAAGATGACTAAAATAAAATATTATGTACGCTTTATTTTATGTTTTTTAATTTAATATACCCTTTTTCCATCCCCATAAAGAAAAAAAAATTAAAATTAACTAAAATAAGTGATTTATTTTTTATCATTTATTCGAATTCTTTGGCTTTATATTTTCGATAACTTTTTCTTATCATAAAGTATAGTTTTAAAAGGAAAAAAACACTTGTTTAATAAATATATACATATATTTTTATTTAATTATCTAGCGCATAACTGATAAATACTTTTTTGTCCTCCCGTATTGTAAAGTAGGCTATCATAGTTGTGCATCCACCAATTCGCGAATGAGATGACCGGTGAGGCCGTCACTGTCGCATTAAACATAACAAGTGTTTATTTAAAAAAGTTGTCAAGTGTGCTATGAAAAACCAAAAACATTTTGAAGTATGTCTGAAGTTTAATGGGCTCCAGAAGCCATGACGTCAAAAATGCGCGAAATTTTGAAACACTGTCATTCCATAAAAATACCTTGAAAAAGTCGACCATATTGCACATGTAAATAAGGTTGAATTTAAAAAGATCAAATTTTAAGCGATGAATAAATGCACTAAATAAAATAAATAAGACCTAAAAATATCGACATTCGATACCCTAAACATTTCATTTATTGATAAGTCTCGAATTACAACAAATTTACACTTAATAAAGAATTTAATAGAAAATAAAACGTTCGATGCACATATTTCATTCATTTCTAAGCTTTAACGCAGGTCCAACATGAGCGAATTCCAGCGAACCATGCCGAACGTGAACGATTTTCTTCATTTGTCCGCGCTACTTTGCTACTCGGCCATCTTCGGTAGTTGCTTTACAGCTGTTCGGGTGACTTTGAGAGCACGAAGCTTACACGGTACTTTCTATTTTTGATTAATTTATCAATTATGCGCGAATTATTTGTAATTTCTGACTGGATTAAAACTAGAATGTTTAGAGTATTGGAGTTGAGTGTTTTTATGCCTTATTTGTGTTTCCATATGTGATTTTCATTCGGTCAAAGTTTAGCTGTTATAATTTCAACCTTATGCACTAGTGCAATATGGGCGACTTTTTTAAGGTATATTTTTAAAATGACAGTGCTTCAAACGTTCGCGCTAAAATTACGAAACACTTCTCCAGCCCATTCGGCTGCTGTACTGTCAGTTATACGACAAATCACGACTGCGCGCGCACTGTGATGCTGTGTATCAAGTTCCGACATCCCTTCTTCGCTACATTTTCTTTTATCAAAATCTCATAGCACACGTGATAACTTTTTTAAATGAACAGTTGTTATGTTTTAGAAGAGAGTCCTTCATTCTCAAATTTGCTACTTTTTTACATGATTATTTTTTTTCCTTTATGCTTTTATGTTTAGTAATAATAAAAACGAAGTAAGAATAATATTGAATACTAAATTTTGTGTGTTTTGTTATGTTGTGCTATCGTAATGTGCAAAAAATAAAATAAAACAAGTTGAAGGTTAATACTTTGTTCATGTTTTAAATACGATTTTTGTAACAATTATTTGAAATATAGTGAATGAGAGTTATGTCTGTGCTTCTAAATTTGTTTTTCTGTAACTTGTGATAAAAATTTGTGATTTTACGTCGATTTATAGTCACTTTTGTCAGTTTTTCAATTGTTTGGAAAGCGATTATTGTGATTAAAAATGATTTATCAACAAATTCTAAAGGATTTATCTAGAATGACTTTAAGACAACACAGTAAAGGTGTCTGTGGTTTATTCTAATTCACAGTTTTTCCATAATCAAAAGCTGTTATAATAATTTTGAAGCTTCGTCATGATGATGATTTTGACAACATTTCAGAGCAGCTAAAAAGGATCAAATACAAGGGCAAACACCACAATAATTGAATTTATATTAAGGTAAGGAATTGATTTTATATTAACAACTAATATTTTATTAAATCAATCATAATGAAAATTATAAAATAACATAAACAACACGGATAGTGTTGACAAGGAAGAATTATTTAAAAATTGATCAAACTCTAAGATTCTTATTACAGGTAAGAAAAAATAATATTTGTAACCTAAAGTATAACTTTTATTCACTGTTTTTCAAACAAACTTAAAAAAAAACGTATGCAAAATTTAATTACGATATTTAATATTCTAGTAGGTTGAGGTTAGTTTCAGTTTGTTTTATTATTTAACGGTTGAATAGCTGCTCAAATGCTCATAACATATTGATTAACAATCATCTTACTTTGTTTTTATTATAATAAAACCATCAAAATCCTCAAATAAAGTCACAAATTAAACATTTTTTCAGTAAGCGATCGCATGAATTCAGTTAACGACTCCCTTTGGTTAGTTTGCATTTGTACCGCGTAGTGGCGTTTAGTCTATCTCGTCGCCTATAGTAAGTCGGAATTTTGGAAACTGTACGGTAAAAATGAGAAAAACACCGGGTCTCACATTGTACGGTTAGAACTACCACAGGAGATGCTTGAGGAAAAAACTAACCTTGCAGTAATAAAGTTTATGTATCAAAATATACGTACCTAAAATATCGCCACAAATAAAGCTATATTTAATAGAAAAGTAATATATTGAAAAAATCGCTGAAACGTCACAGGTCTTACGTCAAACGTTGTGTGAGACCTTAGACAACGCACAGCGTAGTTCAAGTGTGGATCCCCATTACTAACAACAATACGAAATTATAGGTATAAAAGTATATTTTAGAAAAAGTTGCAGAAAATAAATGTTAAAAATAAACCGCTACAGCGCCATCTATTCAGAACCTGTGTGTTTCTGTCTAGTTAATAAATGTCATTATTCTATTCTATGGATCTGTGGCCATTATTGTTGAATGTTGAATCTCTAAGTAATTATCAATTTAGAATTAAAAAGTGTGAATAAAAGTACTGGAAAGACCTTTGAACATGTTTTAAAGAAAATTATGCAAGCAATGCCAGAGTATTTAAGCCACATTTGAGTATGTTTTATTGGTTTTTAGAATTTATTTGTACCTAACCTAACTTTTAACATGGCGCAAAAAAAAACAGAATTTGACTCTATCGGACAAAAAAATTTATACAAATCTTATGCGTTAGTTAATTTTACAGGCTCCAACTAATCAGGCCCTCGCATTCAGCTCGGGTCTGAAACAAAGCTGTGGCCTGTAAAATTAAGCCTACGGCATACAAATGTAAATAGCTATTTTTTACTAACACTCGATGTTTTATTATTATTATTATTATTATTTGAAGTTAAAAGTACTTTCCAATCGGTATCGCCTGCAGTTCTATTGAAAAACAAAAATTTTATCTTATACCATAACATTTTTTGTTGAATTGAGTCATTTTTTATCATTAAAACTGATGGTAGTATTTACACTTGAAACATCTCCATTTGGTTGTCTTCGATATATTTTAAATTCAATCGATACCATTTATTAGGCCAAGTGTCATTGTCTTTGGTAAAACAAACAAAACTTTCAATAACATTTTTTGGAAGGTGACATATAGCACATTATTCACTAACGCAACCAACACAATGTATGATAATTCTAAAAAAAACATGTTTTACTTTTTAAAAATATAACAAGTAGCACAGTTGTTTACTGGTTCAGGTGAACCATCAAACTAATCTACACATACACCATTGGAAGTGGGAAAAAAAACAACAAATAAATTAATTAAAAGTTTATTTTATAAGTATTAAAATCAACTAAAACTTGTTCACTAGCATAAAATAAACATTCTTGCATACAATAATTTTTAATACTATTAGTAGAATTACAAACAATTTTAGCAATATCAATTACAGATAAATTATTATAATTATTTTCTATCATTATTTGATTAACACTTTTTAAAACATTGTAATAATACGCAAAAAAATCTAGTCTATGTAACATATAAAGTTTTGAAGTCAAAACTGTATCCATTCGTAAAATTTCCAAAACATCTTGATCCATCAATAGTAGATTTGTAGAGTTTTTAGATAACGTAATCCTCCTTATTTTACGATCCATAAGAGCATCAATTGGAACAACATTAATTGTAAAATTTTCCCAAAAAGTAGTGGTAATTTCTTTTTCTTTGTTTTCTTCTTCGGTAATGCTGATGAGCGTTCTAATAAATTCAGTCCATTCATATAGAGTGAAAGAAATATGATGATTACAACCAGTATTAATTCGTATTACAGGTTGAAAGTTTCTTGCTGGACTTAGACCACATTCAATAAAGTAGATGCAAAAATATAGATGATCCAGGTCATACCTGGTATTAAGAACAAGTTTTGTTTTTTGTTGTATTGTTTCTTCATATCGATTACACACACCTATTAGTGTAGAATCATATTGAATATTTTTTAATTTTTTTGTTTTTTTTTTGTACTGCTTCTTCTTCTTCTTCTTCTTCTTCATATCGATTAGATGCACTTATTAATTTAGAATCATATTGTATATTTTTTAATTTTTCTGTTTTTTTACTGTTTACAAAGTTAAGAATACGGTCTGCATTCATCAACATTTTAAATAGAACTAAAAAAATTTCAATAAATTTCACTTTTCAACAAATAAGTTTTCAAGGTCACATATGTCAGAATATTTGTTTCATTTATCCAACTGTTATGAGTATTATCAAAACCAAGCCATTTAACAAAAATTTTATTACCACGTCGTTTCAAAATTTTTTCTACAAGATATACATCTGGAGTTTTTGTTTTCTGCAATTCTTCTTCATAAAAAGCACCCATTATAGAGTTTCCTTGTAAATCTTCTAAAATACATGTTACAGGGTCTGTAATATTTATTTAATAATTTTAAACAATTCTGTTGTCCAGTTAGGTGTATATCCTTTACTAAAAATATATTTAGCTTTACTTATTCTAACAATATCACCAATAAGAAATTTTCTTGGACCGGTTGCTATTTTTATTTGATTATAAGCAGATGCTAAAAGTTGCTAAAATATTTAAATAATCGTTTTTTTAATGTTCGAATAAAGCGTTTTGCCATACTAGCTTTTTTAACACTATAAGTGTTGTAATGATTTATTTTATATTTTTTCATTAAGTTACCAAATTCATTATTAAAAAATTCTTTACCTTGATCTGTTTGCAAATTTTTAGGTTGTCTTTTTTCTTTTACTAAAATTGATTTAAATGTTTCTGTTTCTTGATGAGAAGTTTTAGTTTTTAGTGCTCTAGCCCAAGCATACTTTGAAGAACAATTAATAACAATTAATACAAATTTATGATTCTTATTAGATGATGAATACAAATCTATTTGTGCTAAATCAGCTTGCCGTAAATCATCTAAACCTTTACTTATTGTTGAACGTCTTTTAAAATTTCTACGAATAGGTTTATGAAGCTCATTAACAAGCTGAACTTTTTCTTTATAATGTTGCTTATTCATAATCTTGAAATCTCTTTTTGTAAACCTGTTTTCTGTGCTTAGAATTTAATGCTTTTTCTAAGATGCCTTGACATCTACTAATTTTATCTGTAAATTGTAAGCGATCTAAATACTGTTGTTTCTAGTTACTTTTACGTGCTTGTTGATAAGCAAAATCTCATGTAAATACATAATATGTTTTATTTTGTTCTACTGCAAAACGTACTTTTGTACAATACATTTTGGTGATAAGTTTTGTGTTTATTATTTTCTAGCACTAAAAAACAATTTGTTTCTTTATTGAATCAATTTCAACAATAATATTTTTTTATGTATCTGGAAATCTTGTAAAGTTTTCGTTCTGAACGTTTTCAGTTCAAGTACTAGATTAATAATACTTTTTTCATGTTCTTGTAATTGTCGAAGATGATTATTTCTTAAAAGTTGTAGTGATGTTGATGTTTCGTCAATTTTGTTTGAGATAGTACTATAAAGTGATTTTATATCTTCAGCCACTTTTATGGTAAGAGTCTTCACTTGATTTTCTAAATGTTCAATATTTTTTGTATTTTGCTCTATAATTTTATAACAATTGTTTATAGACCTAGTTAATTTGTCTCATATTTTAGTAATAGTTTCTAGAACAGTAGTTAATAATATTCTTCTAAAAGTATCTACATATTTTTTATTTACTGCATCGGTATCTAAAGTTGGTTTTTTAACGTTTGACATTTTTAAATTTTCTGCATCAATATCTCCAGTTTGAGTATGTTTCAAACCAACAGCAGAACTAAACTGCACTTTTTGTAAAATCGAATTATATTTAAAATTATCTATAGATTGACCGAATTTGTTTAGAGGCATTTTGTTACACTTTTGTATTTTTGCATTAACAAATGCAAAAGTGTGAAGGTGGTGATGATATTTTGTACAGTAATGGTGGAATGGACAGCTTCTTCTACGAGGTTTGAGCGTGGGAACCCTCTTGGAGTGCATTAATAAATGCAGTTATGGTATACAAGAGCTCATTTGTTTTATAATCGAGCTTACTCAAGAGGACATTGGGATTCGGCAAATAAAAGATCAGTTCTTTTAAGAGCACCTACCTCTAGTCGAGTCAAGAGTAGACTGCCGGCCTGGCATAGGCCTGTCTGACATTTGGGTGTACAGGTCATAGACCTTTTTACCCAGATCTGAACTGCTGGTACACATGGTAGAGTGCACCAGAGTAAAAATCTTTGTCAAGTATGCTGGCTCCTGGTGGTCATGCGTCAATCGGCTTGCAGTTGCGAGAGAGTACCCGCAGACCACCCAATGGGCGACTGTCAGTTCAGTGCATGCATACTGAACCAACAAATCGGACATTTGGGTTAATTATAGTAACAATTTTAACACATATTTATACTATTTACAAAATAAGATTGGGGCTATTATTCTCCGGTAACAATTTTAAGACTAAATGGTAATACCGGAATTAGCTTCTTTAATAATACCAGCTTCTATTAATTCTTCAATAATTGATAACATTTCATTAGTAAATGAGGTATTACCAGCTTGTGTTGATGCCATGAGTAATTTTAACCTATTGTAAGGGTCCTGGCTCTAATTATTTTTATTTAATATTATGGAACTGTGGCTAATCAAGTATTCCCACAATATTCACGTCGGAGTAGATTAGTCAAGGGCCACTTGAAATGTTTAGTCTATATTAGAATAGTGGAGAATTCCAGAAAGATTGAGAACAGAGTCGCATACGACGTGATCCCGTGTAGACGTGTAACTGAATAAATTGATTATATTATTAAACTTTTTATTTTGTAATTAAGCAGAAACCATCCCTTATAGTGCAGCGGTGGGATTGGAAATCTGTGCGTTCTTGCGCTAAAGTAGCCGCGATACGGTAAAGTGCTAAAGTTTGCAAAAGTGCAAAACAAACAATTTTAGTGTTCTTTTAAATTCATGTATAAAATAATTAAGATGATCAACGTGATCGTAATACAATAAGTGATAAGACACAGTTAGTGTTAAGCGATTAAATGATTAAAATTAACTACATTTTAAGCAGTTTTGGGTAGTGAAAATTTACAGAGTGTAAATTGAACGTAAATCATTGATCAACGTGATCGTAATACAGTAAGTGATAAGACACAGTTAGTGTTAAGTGATTTAATGATTAAAATTAACTGCAATTTAAGCAATTTTGGATAGAGAAAATTTACAAAGTGTAAATTGAACGTAAATCATAAAATTAGTATTAGAAATATAATAGTGCATCGTAATTAAAATAGTTTATAAAAAAATGGGCAAAATGAAAAGCCGTGCTTCACCCAAAAGATCACATCGAGCGCGATCACGAACACGACGTCAAGATGGGAATGGAAAACACCATCACCGCGCTCGGACGTCAAGCAGTGACTCTTCGCCAACGGACGAAAGTCGTCAACTTCGAACATTGAGGACAAGAACACCGGAACGTAGGGAGCGGTCTCAGGACCTTTACTTGCAACACCAGGTACCAAGTACAAGTTCTAATAATAGTAGAATAGACCATCTCGAAAAACTAGTTGAATTATTGTTGACTGAAAGAAACAATCAAAGCCAGACCAATAATTCACAATTTTTGGTCAAGCCTAATTGTATCCCTATATTTAATCCTGGAGAGCAAAATATGTCCGCATTACGTTGGCTTGAAAAGATTGAACAATTAGCTAATATAAATTCTTGGAATGAAAAGACCAAAATTTATCACATGCAATCTCGATTGGCTGGATTTGCAAAGACATGGTATTACAATTTAAACAATTATAACTTAAATTGGAACCAATGGAAAACATTAATACTCCAAACTTTTCCCGAACAACAAGATTACGCGGCGACTCTTCGAAAATTGGTATAGAGTGAAAGACCGAAACGAAACATGGACCCAGTATTATTTTGATAAAATGAGACTCTTACAAGCTGTTGACATAATAGGGGTCAATGCCGTTTCTTGCATAATAGACGGCATCAGTGACGTCACCATACAAACAGGCGCACGTGCTGGGCGGTATACAACCCCCGAAGATTTATATAAGGAATATCTATCAACCATAAAGAACGAAATAAAAATTGAACCATTTTCAAGATCTTCATTATCTTTCAAAGGACGAGACAAACGTTGTCTTGAACAAAGATTAGATTTGTCTAAAAGCAATAATAAAGAAAAAAGGATAAAATATAATTTAAAGTGCTTTAATTGTGGCGATCCATCGCATTTCGCCTCGAAATGCTCTAAACCACGAAAAGAATGTACAAAATGCCGTTTAGGACATGAAAGTAATACATGTCAGCAAAAACTAAGGAAGCAAGTTATGCTGTGTGCGACAATAAAAGATAATCAAGATTGTTACCTAATTCAGTGTAAAATAAATAATCAAGAACTACAAGCCTATGTTGACACAGGATGCAGTGTAGTAACAATAAGAGAGACAGATGCGAAACGTTTGCATCTGAAATGGTCTCTATGTGATATGATTATTACAGGATATGCTGGCGGCTCAACGCGAGCTTTAGGCCAAACAAAACTACGTATCGAAGTAGATCAGTTAGAAGCAGAAATTCCTATTATTGTAGTGGACGATCATTTACAATCAGTACCGGTAATGATCGGTCAAACATTTATTAACAAAGCAAACGTTGCTCTTGTTATACGAAATAATCAAGTAAGAATGTTTGATGCAACCTTGGTTCAGTTACCCCAAGTAGACGAACTACCACCACTTAAGCCCAATATTTATTCAAAAGAAGAAGTAACAGTTCCACCCAATCACATTGCACAAGTACTCGTATACTGTAAGGAGGATTATCAAGGCGATATTTACATCCCTCAAGGAAGAAGAAACAAACCTAATAGTGAATTCACAATTCCTCATTGTGTTACATCTATAACCGATAAAGTAAGTGCCATTCCAATACTTAACCACTCCAATCATTCATTAAATATCAACACACCACAAATATTGGCAAGAGGGTATCCCTGCAGAGAAGACTCACCAGATTCAACATCAACACTGGTAAGTGTTTTAAAGATAAACACTAACGATAAGAAAAACAATTTTTCTAAACTTGATGTTGAAAAGCAAATCAATCCCGATTTAGATAACGTTACAAAGAATAAATTAATAAAACTTTTAAACGAATATCGTGATTGTTTTGCTGAAAATACGAATGAACTTGGTATCGCAAATGACGTTGAAATGAAAATTGACTTAACTGACGATGAACCGATAACGTATCGACCTTATCGTCTATCAATGTCGGAACGCACGGCAGTTCGTGAAATTGTTCAAGACCTTCTGGACTATAAAATTATTCAAGAATCGAATTCGGATTATGCCAGTCCAATTTTATTAGTTAAGAAAAAGACGGGAGAATTGCGAATGTGTATTGATTATCGTAAATTAAATTCTAAAACTATTAAGGATCGCTATCCATTACCGAGAATTGAAGATCAGTTAGATCGACTCAAAATCGCGAAATATTTTATAAGTCTCGACCTTAAAATGGGTTATCATCAAATACCTATGGCAAAAGATTCAATACATAAAACTGCATTTATTACGCCAGACGGGCATTATGAATATCTTAGAATGCCTTTTGGGTTAGTAAATGCTCCGGCAGTTTTTCAACGAAAGGTAAACCAAGTATTGGGCCCGATGCGTTTTACAACCGCCCTAGCATATATGGACGACATTTTGATTCCTGCAGATTCAATTGGAAATGGCCTAGAAACATTGACAAAAGTTTTAAAATTATTCCGTTCTTCTGGTTTGACACTTCGTCTCGAAAAATGTAATTTTTTTAATGAATCTATTGAATATCTTGGACACGAAATAACTCAAGGAGAAATTCGACCAGGAAAGAGGAAAATCCAGGCTGTAACAGACTTTCCTAAACCACTAAATGTCCATCAAGTACGCCAATTTTTAGGACTTTGTAGTTATTTTCGTAAATACATAAAGGGATTCAGTACTATAGCTAGACCTCTAACATCACTTACACGTCATGGTGTTCAATTTACATGGGATAAATCTCAAGAAGACGCATTCCAAATCCTTAAAGAAAAATTAACACAACGTCCTGTGTTGTCAATTTACGATCCAGAGTTAGAAACCGAAGTCCATACCGATGCTTCAAAATGGGGTATTGGAGGCATTTTGTTTCAAAGACAAAAAGAAGACAACTTATTGAAACCAGTACTTTATTTTAGTCGGCAAACCAACAAAGATGAACAACGTTTTCACTCCTATGAACTAGAAACGTTAGCAGTCGTGAATTCATTACAAAAATTCAGAGTTTATCTTGTGGGCATTTCTTTCAAAATTGTTACTGATTGTAACGCATTACGTACAACGTTAAACAAAAGAGATCTGGTACCACGAATTGGGAGATGGTGGATTATCACTCAAGAATTTGATTTTATTGTTGAATATAGACCAGGGACGAAAATGTCACACGTCGATGCCCTAAGTCGAAATCCAGTAGAAGATGAATCCGATGAAAAGATAAAAATTTTGACTGTTAATATAACTCAAGAAGATTGGCTGTTATCTTCACAACTTAAAGATGAAAAATGTCAATATTTACATGAAGTTCTTTTAAGGGAACCAAAAGATAAAGATGAACAACGTGTTCATAAAGAATATGTTTTACATAATGAAAAATTATATCGAATTACATCGAATGGTAAGAAATGGGTAGTTCCAAAATTTGCTAGAAGAGAAATTTTGACATATTATCATGATCGAAAAGGTCATTTTGCAGCTGATAAAACAATTGAAGCAATAAGCAAACATTATTGGTTTGCCAATATGAAAAGTGAAAAGTTCACTGTTGGGCGCACGAAAGCCCTTACTTTTGATCATTGTGAAAAGTTCACAAAGTGAAAAGTTTACTGTTGGGCGCACGAAAGCCCTTATTTTTGATCATTGTGAAAAGTTCACAAAGTGAAAAGTTCACTGTTGGGCGCACGAAAGCCCTTACTTTTGATCATTGTGAAAAGTTCACAAAGTGAAAAGTTCACTGTTGGGCGCACGAAAGCCCTTATTTTTGATCATTGTGAAAAGTTCACAAAGTGAAAAGTTCACTGTTGGGCGCACGAAAGCCCTTACTTTTGATCATTGTGAAAAGTTCACAAAGTGAAAAGTTCACTGTTGGACGCACGAAAGTCCTTATTTTTGATCATTGTGAAAAGTTCACAAAGTGAAAAGTTCACTGTTGGGCGCACGAAAGCCCTTACTTTTGATCATTGTGAAAAGTTCACAAAGTGAAAAGTTCACTGTTGGGCGCACGAAAACCCTTATTTTTGATCATTGTGAAAAGTTCACAAAGTGAAAAGTTTACTGTTGGGCGCACGAAAGCCCTTATTTTTGATCATTGTGAAAAGTTCACAAAGTGAAAAGTTCACTGTTGGGCGCACGAAAGCCCTTATTTTTGATCATTGTGAAAAGTTCACAAAGTGAAAAAGTTCACTGTTGGACGCACGAAAGTCCTTATTTTTTATCATTGTGAAAAGTTCACTGTTCGGCGCACGAAAGCCCTTATTTTGATCATTGTGAAAAGTTCACTGTTGGATGCACGAAAGTCCTTATTTCAATCATTGTGAAACGTTCACAAAACAAAAACTTCACTATTGGACGCACGAAAGCCGTATTTTGGTTATTGTGAAATGTTCGCAAAGTGCAAAGTGTACACCAAAGTACTTAGTTATGTGTTTTGTTTTTAAGTAATAATTGACATTTAAAACAAATAAGTAGTGTTAGACTAAGAATAGTCTTTTAGCAGATTAACAGAATCCCGTGTTTTAACTACCTAATGGGATTTTAATTATTATTATTATATAATATTCATGTAAAGACTATATTTTAAACAATTGTATTGCTGTTAACGTTTCATTTAAATGTTATCGTGAAATGTCAAGATGTAAACTCTCCGAGGGCGTAGAGTTATGTAGCGTAGCCGACTGTAAGGGTCCTGGCTCTAATTATTTTTATTTAATATTATGGAACTGTGGCTAATCAAGTATTCCCACAATATTCACGTCGGAGTAGATTAGTCAAGGGCCACTTGAAATGTTTAGTCTACATTAGAATAGTGGAGAATTCCAGAAAGATTGAGAACAGAGTCGCATAAGACGTGATCCCGTGTAGACGTGTAACTGAATAAATTGATTATATTATTAAACTTTATTATTTTGTAATTAAGCAGAAACCATCCCTTATACTATCAAGTTTATTTGGATCATCCCAATATATATAATCTATAGTGTTAGAATTATATTCTAACATACTATTCTTGATTCCATTTCCAGCAAATGACTTACTACGTTTTTTTTAGAAGGTTTAACAACAAGTGGTCTTATAATATTTCGATATTTAGGTAAATTGCTGTATTTTGTATAACCTGTTGGCTTAAAATTTCTTTTATATACATTTGTTAATTTTAAGAACTCTAGAACTTTTTGTATCAGTACTATTAATAATAAAATTATCACTATCTGTATCAAATTTGATTGATGCATTACCTAATAACCATTTATTTATTTTAGGATTATATTTTAAATCATACTCCGTATCATAATTTTTTTATGTGAATCATTTAGATATCCTTTTGTGTATTCCTCAACCAATTTTGCAGGCTCTGAAATTTCAGAAGTATCGGACATAGCATCTTCACACATTCCCTTCTTCAATATCTTGTTGCGGTGATGATGATGAAATGAACGTTGGAAAACTGAGATTGTTTTTGTTATCAATTTTCTTATTAGAAAAATTATCATCATCTTTTAGATTTAATGGTGATGGTGATTTTTTCACTTTTTTATGCTTTGCAGATTTTTTTGATATAGTTTTTGTTAAATTGCTTGATGATGATGATGAATTTTAGTTAACGGTTCTATAATAGGCTTAAAAAACTTATTTAATGCAATATCTTCTTCTGCTCTACCTAATTTAAGAGCTGTATACTTTTTTCTAATATCTTTCGATAATTTATGAAGTGTTTTTGTAACATGTGGATTCATAGCATCTATTTTCAATACTGATTATAAAAGAATAAAATTATATTTTTCTATATTTATTAAACTTTTTACGATAACGTTCATAATTTATTGAGAAATCTTTAGCAATTACTAAGCATCCATAATTTTCACTCCAACAACTTGCACATACTTCTTTAAATTGATCATAAGACATATTAGGTGAGACATGTTCATTAAAATATATTTCAAAATTTTTTCATCCTGTCTAAATAATACAATAAAATTACAATTATCACGTATTAATTGTTTAGGTATTTTAGAATAGGTTTGACATAAATATGCTACATCAATAGATTTATGTCTACACATTGAATAGTATTCTCTAATTTTATTTTGTTTATTACAAGCCACATCATCAAATATAAAAAGAGAATTATTACGGGCTTCTCTAGGATCAACTACTTCATCACTATTTGCAAATGGAAAATATTTAATACCTTTTACACGTTTTAATACTAATTTTAATAATTCATATTTAGGTTGAAAAAGTGATTTTGAATAAACAAACATTTTCAAATTTAAGACCATTAGGACTGAATATTAAACTTAACAATGCATTTGTTTTCCCGCAACCACTAGGACCACAAAAAATTGCTCAAAATGAATTTGGTAATAACTTTCCATGTTTACTATCAAAAGTTGTATTTTCAAAAAAATCAAAATTAATTATAGGTAATATCTCTTGTTGTTGTTGTTTATTGCTATGTATCTTTATATAAACTAAAAGTTAAAACATGTTTTAATAAAATATGTATGTGTTTTTTAAAAAGTAATTTTATTATACTCATGTTTTTTTACATTAATACACAACAATTAATTTTTACATTAGTGTGTGTAAAATGTGAATTCGGTGATTCTCCTTCTTCTTCTTCTTGACTCATTTGACACATGAACTATAATGCCATTTATATTTTTTATTATATATTTTTTTTCTTCTCTTTTACAGACGTAAGCACTTGACCTTTCTGTTCACTACTGTTCGTTAACATTTTATAAAATTTACTATTGAGATGGTGAAAGTTAGAAAACAACTAAACTAAATTTTTCAGAACATTTTTAAAGAACATTATTAAATATTATAATATTTTAAGTTTATTTAAAATATACACACTCTAAATCACATTTATGAGTAGAAAAGAAAGGATAAAAATTAAAACAACATTATTCAATGTATTTATTTTTTATTTTTAAAATATTTTTTATTCGGCCAATTATATAGATCTATACAATTAGTCGTACTACATTTAGCAAAATTTTTGGAATGATAAAAACGTGATACCAACTGCTTCTTGAATTTGGGTACATCTTCCAACTCTTCAACATTAATTATTTCAATCTCCTTTATTATATTGTGGATTGCATTATACTTCTGATGACCTTTGACATATATTCGATCATATCTGTTCAACACTGATAATATCTCTTTAATAGCGTAGCAGTCGGTGTAACCCTGGGAATATCTCAAATTGTGAAGTTTTCCTTTTCCAGTTGAACTTGTTGTTTATTTATGTCAGATAGACGCAGAAAACGTATAGGTGGTTTAAATAAATGATGTGTTAAAAGGCGGCCATCGTAAATGGTGAGTTCTTTAGGATAAAATTCCCATTTATGATGAGTGTTCTTTAAATTAAATCCTTGAATATCTACACACACTATTTTTATCTTGCACTAATGTTATGTTTTTACTTGTTGATAGTTTGAAGTACTTCTAAAGAACTGACTAGATGGGATTTTTTGCTTTGCTTTTATGTAAATACTTTTAACATCTTCCATTTTCACTAGATATCTTTGTTTATGATATAGTGCTTACTTTTTCACTAAGCGGTAACTGCTGAACAAGTCGATCATGAATAACAATATAATATGCTTTTGTTTTAGCAGAAAAACCTTTGTCAGATTCAATAACAATTTGAAGATCTATATTATTAGATTTTAGCAACTCATTTTGTTGAGAGCAATCTATTACAAATAATGTATGATTTTTAAATGTTACATAATCTAGAAGAGGCTGTTTATTATGTTGACGATTATCTTTATAACTCTTATAACATTCGGTATAATTATGATGTGCTTCAATGTAATTATGTTTATCAAAATTTAGTTGCATTTGTTCTTTAGGATAATAGTCTTGATCAAACATAATCTGAATGTTTCTTATATTAACAGGATCGAAATATGATATATCTTTTTCTTTTGTATTTCTACCAGTTTGAAAACCTATAATCACATATCTTGGACATTCTAAGGTCTTATGTTTACCAATTCTCTAATTTTTTTTAAATGCTCCAGGTGTTAATTCAGGATTTTCATGATATGTCCATTGTCCATTGTAAATTGTTTCAGTTATTAATTCAGCTGTTGTAACTTGCGGGGGTTTGTTATCAACTTCTGTTATTTTCATGCAATTTTGATCATTATTTGCTCTAACAAAACGTAGCTTTTGCGTACCAAAAGATGCTAATTGATAACTATTAAAAACTCCAAATATATGTTTTAATGGAACGCGATAAAGAAAGGATCCATCATCGTTTATAATTTGTTTATGTGGAAAATTCCATCTACTAATTTGTAAATGTTTAGAATCTTCAGCCCTATAACAGGGACAACCTCTTATAGTGCTTACAATTCCAGGATTGCGAACACTTTCCACTACTTGCTCATGTATAGAATATTCCATTAAATCAAAGAAGAAAGCAGGAGCATTATTTACAAATTCTACATTTCCAGTACCAGTTTTTTTCACTTAGTTACTTTTTATAATTAATGCACTATTATACATTAGGTAAAATAAATCAGACTTAGTTATTTCAATGTTTATAACATCAGTAACCTTAAATGACTGTATAAAAGGATGGTTCGATCGAATTTCTACTTTTTTTATTGTTTTATCTAACCGAGGTCTTTTGAAAATACGAATTGCCTGACTTAATGATATCGCAACCTAAAGATTTAAGAAATAAACAATTTGCTTTCGTTAAAGCTTTCAGCTTTGGTAACTGTCTTTTAAAGACTGAAGTTTGAACGTTATCACCAACCTTTTTATAATCAGCAATTTGATGAATTGATTTTTCATTACTATCATTTGTATCATTATCATTATCATCTGTAAATACTAAACCCATTATTATACTAGTTTCTTAAGTTCTAATCGAACAATAACTTTTTCTCCACGAAAATTCACTGGCTTAAAATCTTGATCTACAATATTTAAAGTTATATTAGGAATTTGATGTTTATTAGTTACAGGTAAGTAATATAAATTTTTTGGTACTTCGTCTATAGCAAAACCTGGATTAACACCTATAGCAAATTCGTAAATACTATGAGAAGGCTTATGATTATAAAATGCACCACTAGTTATATTACAATTAATTTGAATAGTTCTAACTTTTACTATATCTACCGGAAGGTCAGATTCATGCAATTTCTGTGGTTCTAAAATACGGGTTTTTGAAAATCCTAGTAGTCTACCAATACTATCTGCTGATTTAAAATATATAGATTAAAATTCACTTTCAATTTCACACTTTGGTGTATTGTTATTTGGTTTTAATGAAAAATATTTGTTATACTCTTCTTTGTTTTTAACCGATTTAGGAATAATTTGACGTCTTAAATATGATTCTAAATCAGAAATTTTGTAAGATCCTGTGGGTATTATAACTACTTTTGATTGATTTTGCTGCTTATCAATAAAATAAAACTTATTTTCACCTTCTTCAATATTTGGAATACTATTGAATGAATAAAAACCAATTAATGCTAAACCGTAATCAGAATTAGGATCAAGTTCAATAGGTTGTATAAAATCACTAGAGAGCACGTTATTATTTCTTATTAACGTAAAGATATTAGACATCTTTCATGTGTCATATCATTAAGTTAACTGATGCATTTTATGAATTTTATTTATTTTTATACAAAAATTTTAAGCATAAATGTCCACAATTAATTTGATTATAGTTTTGAAACTTTCCATAATTATAATAAATTTTTACTTTTTGAGGTGGTTTAAGAGCTCCAAAACTATCAAAGTAAATAACAACATTATTTCCTTTAATATTAGCTACCCAATGTGTACCTCGATGTTCATTACTATCTAAATTAAGTATTGCACATTCATTTTTATTTTTTTTTTTTGGTAATGTGTAACGCATAAAAACACCTTTACAATTTAGTATTTTTAATATTTTTACATACTTATTTAAATCTACATCAGAAAGTGCTTTATTAGGTAGCTTTATTGGTAGTTTTTTGACACCGGTTTTTTTTAAAAACAATCCATAACTTCTATGACCATTTTTTCTCATGTATAGTCCAGATCCTTTTTTCCCAATTTTTTTCATTGCTTTATTATGCCGACTTAGTTCTTCTAATTTCTTTTTTGCATTTTTTGCATCAATGATTGTTTTTGCCACTGCACTAGCGCCACCTGCTAGTGAGCCTAAGCTTCCTAGTCCTGCTAGTATAGGTAATAAGAGTAAAAATCCTCCTTCTTTTGTTGAATCAAATGGAATTATTCTAGGTACACGTATATTTTTTCGACCTCCTGCTTTTTTAACAGCATTAAGAGCTGCTGCTGAAGCTTTGTTTAAATCCGTCCGATTTTTGATATCATAATTATTGGTTGCAATATTATTTTTAATATAATCAAGAACATTACGCTTAAAAAACATACTATGAGTACCATTAATTTTTCTCTTCTTTTGCTGTATACGTTTACGGTTACAATCACCTATCTTGTTTTTAATACCCATTTCAAGTTTTCTTTTTGCTTTCATAGTTGTTGTTACCAAGCAGCTGCTTTTTCCCCAAGTTTAGCGTCTTTTGATTTTACTCTTTCCCAAGCTTTATTTTCTAAAATTTGATCTGCCTTATGTCGTTCTTCTAAAGATTTATTTTGTGAATAACTAATATCATGTTCTTTACAATAAGAATCAAGTTTATTAATTCCAGGATTCCCTCTCTGTAATCTTTTTTCTAGTTTTGTTCCTGGTCCACAATATTGATATGTAGGAAGATGTAATTCAAAAGGTAATTTATTAATCAAAGAATTGATAATTCCTTCACCTTTATGCTCTCACACTAACATAACAAATGAGCAACATTAAAAAACTACAATCCTATTTATATCGATAAGTATTGTATTTTCCTCTTTTGCGGTTTCTAAATCATCATGTAAAATTATTATTAATAAAACATTACACATCAAGATCTATCGCTTTTATATTTAGCTGTTATCTACACACAAGTGTATGACCTTTCCGTTTCTTAGTCATCATCACTCATCATGTTGTATCAAATTATTAATAAAATGATAAGAAAAAAATAAAATATTATCTACTAATTACGTTTTTAAATCAATAATTATTCTTTGTGAAGTTTTTTACCTAGCTCTATTTACAGGTAATACACCTCCTTAAAACAACTACGAAACCAAAATTATTACACCCCCAATAACCCTATCATTATTTATCGTAAAAAACAAAAAACACTCAACAAATATTACGCAACCCCCTACATCTCTTAATTAATAATAATACACCCTTTTCTTAAAAAAGAGGCCAGCAAGAAATGTCTTTAGCAATCCATCAGCCACAAGCCATCGATGTCTTCAGCAAGCCATCCGACTCATTTATGCATCCTTTAATTATTATTTAATACACCATTTTTTAACAAAAAACTACTTCACAATACACAAAAAAGTCTTCAGCAAGCCATCAACCACAAGCCATCGATGTCTTCAGCAGCAACAGCCACAAGGGCCATCCGACATCTTGAGCCAGAATCCGCATTGGGCCAGAATCCGCATTGTATAAGCCATCCGCCATCTTGTGTGTGGTCCAGAATCCGAAGCTACATGGCCTTGAAACCGTAACTTTAACCTCCATAAGAAAATACATGGGATTTTGGTCCAGAACCCGCATTGTATATTTACTATTGTTGTTAAAATTATAATTTTTTTATTTAAATTTTTTTTGTAAATTTTTAATTAGTTGTATTTTGCGACTACGTACCGGTCTAAGAAATGTGTAGAAAATCAAAAATTTAAATTTTGTCTAATAGTTTACGAGTGATTGGTCATCAACTTTTAAAATTTAATTCATTTTCTATCTTCTATAACTTGTCTTTCTCTTCATCGTAGTGGCTGAAGGGTAGGTCTAGGTGGAGACATCCGAACTGCGGTCCGAATTTAACCAGGTAAATGGGTCATTACCAAAAATATTTTAGGGACCGAACTGCGCTGCGCTCTGAAACCCCGGGGGGTTCTAAAATTCTAATCCTATTATCAGTGATATTAGCTTAGTAGTGTATAACAGAATTTTTCTTCTTTGCTTGTGGCATGGTGAACAACAATTTTATCAATAAACTGACAAATATAAATATAAAAACATAAAATCCCAAATTTAAGCAGGAAGTTTAGTTTCTTATTTAAACCTTAATCATGTTTTTTAGATTTGTGATAAGCAAATTTCCATTTTCAGCTAAAACACCAAAACACCACAATTTCTAAAATTACTTATTTGAATCCTTTCCGGCTAGTTTCGATAGTTTGGTTCTCACAATATCTTTAGATCTTCCGGCTTAAAGTTTAGTTTTAGTGGTAAAAAAGCTCTTTTCTAAAAAAAACATAAATAATGAGGATGCCGACAAGTTTTTGACAATACTTTTCATCAACTCCTTAATTTTATTTAAACTTTTGCTTATAACTTTTTGTCTATAAAGGTTAGAATCAAAAGCTTTTAACACAGTGGTAGATAATATCTATTATTCACTACAAAAAAGCTTTTTACAAAAATTTTTAGTATGTACCAGGTGTTTTAAGTTTTATCCGCACCTCCAAAATACTGTTTTCTAAACACACCAAAAAATTATAAAAAAAATAGAGGTTGATTTTTACATATTGAAGAAGACTTAAACGAATTTTCAAATTGTTAACAGTAGAAAGTCTGGGTAATTAGTGCAGTTTAATTAATTTGATATCAAACTTTCTCTTTTGATATAAAAAAATTCTCTTTTTGATATCAAACTTTCTCTTTTAATTAAATTAGGGAAAAAAATTGCTTAAATTAAAGTTTATGTGTGTTTTAAATTATTGTTTTTTGGATTTTCCGCGTTTTGACTATTATACGTGCGATTTGACCTTAATTCTTGCGGTTTGCTTTCGTTTCTCGTGAATTGATCTTAATTTTCGCGCTTTGATTACTATTCTCGCGATTTGTTCTCGCGTGTTGATCCTAACTTTCGCGGTTTAATTCCTATTTTTTGCGATCTGACCTCGTTTTCTCGCGGTTTGGTCTCGCTTCTCGTGAATTGATCTTAATTTTCGCGCTTTGATTACTATTCTCGCGATTTGTTCTCTTTTCTCCCGAGTTGATCCTAATTTTCGCAATTTAATTCCTAGTTTTGCTATCTGACTTCGTTTCTTGCGGTTTGCTCTCGTTTCTCGCAAATTGATTAAAAATTTTCGCGATTGGATCACTGTTCTCGCGATCCGACCTTGATTCTCGCGGTTTGCTCTTGTTTGTAGCAAATTGATCATAATTTTCGCGATTTGAACTAGATTTCTTGCAATCTGACTTCGATTTTTGCGATTTAATTTAAATTAGTTAAATTATTGTTTTTAGATGTTTAAATCGCGGTTTGATCTCAACTTTAGCGAATCTATCTCTATTTTCGCGATTTGAATCAGATTCTCATCAATTTGATTTTTGCAGATAAGATCATATGCATAGTATAAAACGTTATACATTTATCAGAATAAAATAAAAAAAATATGAGTTTGTTTCTTTGTGTTAGCCGGTGATACGCAATATTTTCTAGCATTTAATATTGGCAATCGCAAATTGAACCAAATTTCCGAGGATGTGATTCCGATTCTCGCAATTTGATTTCGAAAACTTCAATTTGATCATTTCTTTTTGCAAATAAATCATAGAAAAAGTGACAAATAAAGCTTTAGACAAAAATTCGAAAGAAAAAACCAGACAGACAAAATTTGAAGTTAACGATTTTACTGTCTGCCGCAATAGTAAACTTTTCATTAAGAATGTGTTTTCTAATATGTCTGAAATAGAATTATAATTGCCGTTTAAGTTCTCGTTAGTTACGTCACAAGATTTTCTGGCTTTTAATCTAGACGATCGCTAATTGAACCAGATTTACATGATGTGATTTTGATTCTCGCAATTTGATCTCGAAAACACTAAGTTGATTAGCGCTTTTCGCAAATGAAATATAGAAAAGTTACAAATAAACTTTAGACAAAAATTTGAAGTTACCGATTTTACTGTTTTCAACTATTGCAAACTCTTTATTAAGAATGTGCTTTCTAATATGTTTAAAATGGAGTTGAAATTGCCATTTAAGTTCTCGTTAGTTATGTTTTTCAATGTATGTAATTTTAAATATTGGTTGCTTGTTAGAAAATTTTGCGTCTTTTTTTTATTTCATTTTTATATCAAACTGTTTTTTAATTAAATTTAATATCAAACTTTTTCTTTTTAATTAATCGTCATATCAAACTTTAACGATTTCGGCGTCTCAAACAATCATTAACTTTTTATTAAAAGCACGTTCTCTAATATTTTAAAAAGTTTAGAAACTATTGTTTAAGTTCTCGTAGTTGTGTTTTCTAAATATAATTATATCCACGCAACTTGACCACCCAAATGGATCACCCCATCAGGATGTTTAGTTTATATTAATCAAATGTATTCACTCTAGGATGTTTACTATTTAGTCTGATTCAAACAAGTACATCTTGTTCTATACATTTCAAAGACTTATTTGTAATTGATATAAGAAACTATTTGTCCTGTAAGTTATATAAGGGCCTTTTACCCAAAATTGTATCAGTTCTCATTAGTTCTCATTAGAGTGTACTCTGAAGAGCTTGTGTGAATAAATAAAATCATTTTTTAAAAAATCGGTTTAGTTATTTCCGAATTTAATTGGCGCTGCGAACAGGATACCCAAGCGAAGATTCTATCGAAGAAACTCCGATCTCTCTCAAGAGTTTGTTGGGTACGAAAACACCTAGAAGTGATCCACTGGGCCCTTATTGGTCAACTCTAAGTCCACTAGGCCATCCGATCCACTTCGCGGAAGACTTTCACCTGAGGCCATCCAAATGCAGGCGGCTTTCCTGTAAGTCCTTCCATATTTTATAATATACATGTCTCGTGATAGATCGCGATCACCTTTACGTAATAAAAATAATTCAATTAATTCAATTCACGAAGAAGAAGAAGATTTATTCGTAAATTTACCAGATTCTAGAAACTTGCAACGAAACAATTTTTTAAATTCGAATTTTGCCGAAACCGAATCAGACGTAAATATGGCAATTACAGTTAGTCAAACCGAAATGTCAATGGCAAAAGATATGTTGCCGGAATACTCCGGAGGTTCAAAAAATTTAGCTTATTTTATAAAGCAAGTAGAAACTTATTTGTCTTATTTAAAGAAACCAGAAGAAGGTTGCTTGTTTAATTGTTTATTATTTGAACAAATTAAATCAAAATTAATTGGCGACGCAAGAGATGTATTAATCTCTAGTAATTGTACCAAATGGTCAGAATTAAAGAACGCTTTGCTAAATCGCTTTGGTGACCCGCGCTCCGAAGAATTATTAGCAAACGATCTGCAATTAAATTACGAAAGTTACGAAGATTATTATGAACGACTCAAAAGCAAGCTACAAATTTTATTAGAGCATATAAGTCTTAGAACTCCAATTAGAGACATTTTGATTAATAAAACCGAAATGTATGAAAATCAAGCATTAGCAACATTTAAGTCCGGAATAATCGAACCCTATTGTACACATTTAATGTCTTTACCGATATTAACATTAGAAAATGCATTAATTGAATGTCGGAAATTTGACAACAACAAAGCCCAAATTAATTTCATGAACTTTATGCGACAAAATTCGCGAAAACCAGCAAAAGTTAATTATCCACATAATCAAAAAACAAAATATAATTATCAGTCAATGCGTCCAGCATTTACAATTTCCCAAATCCATCTTCTCATGCTCAAGGCTTTTCTAAACCCCAAATTAACTCATTTCCTACTGGACCTATTGATATAAAACCAAAAGCCGTACCACCACAAAAATTTTGGACAAATTCCCAAGTATTTGGAAAGAAAAAGGAGGAAAAGCCAGTCCCAATGTCACTATGTACAAAAAATAGTGTACGTCCTCCAGTAAACAACCCTTCACATTACAGTAATAATTACAATAATTTTAGAAATAGTAACAATTTCCGAAACTATAATAATTTTAGGCCAAATCGCCAACAAAACTTTACTTTCGAAGAATTACATAATACACAAGCCGATTATAACGAGAACGAAAGTTCTAATGAACAATTTTTTGAAAATAACGAAGTCGGTTATCACCAAAATTCGCAATCACAGGAAAATTTTCAAGAAATTGCCTCATGTTCACAACAGACTTAAACTCCCTCTCTAACAAACCCAAACTCCCTTTTATCACAATCCCTAGTTTAAATTTAAAAATCCTTATAGACTCTGGCGCATCAAATAGTATTATTAATCCAGGACCTGCACATAAATATTTCCAAAATTATTCTTTCAAAAAACCTTTTGTAATTAAATCACTTAATAATACAATCAAAAATGATCAAAATATTTCATACCCTCTACTTCAAGAATATGGCATTAAAGAAAAACTCTCATTTCATGTATTACAATGGCATGACAGATATGATGCTTTATTAAGCAGTCACGACTTTCAAAAACTAAACGCAAAAATTAATTATGAAAATCAGACCCTGGAAATTGATAACATAAAAATCCCATTTTTTATTGAACTTAACCCACTAAATTTTATACCCTTCTCACAAGAAATTAATAATCACATACGAATACCTGTGAACATTGAAAACGGTGCAGTAATTATTCCCGAACTAATCAATAAGAACATAACGATTCCCGAATCAATTGCTATTGCAAAGAATGGAATCTGCACAATTCCCATCCCTGAAATTGATATTACGGAAATACATTGGCAACAACTCATTGACGTACAACCACTCGTTAATGTTGATATTAGAAAACCTAATGCTACAAAAAGCAATATAAATATTCCTAAAGTAATTAGAACATCTCATTTAAACCCTGAAGAAAAAGATGAAATTTTAAAACTCTGTTCTCAATTTAAAAATATTTTTTATGACGAAAATTCTAATCTTTCATTCACAAACGCAGTAAAACATAAAATTAGAACGACAGACGAGGAACCGATTTATTGTAAATCATATAGGTATCCGCATCATTTAAAAACGGAAATCCAAAATCAAATACAAAAATTACTAGATAATAAAATTATAAGACCCTCGATATCGCCATACAGTAGTCCTGTATGGATTGTTCCTAAAAAGATGGATGTATCTGGTAAAAAGAAATGGCGTCTCGTTATAGATTATAGAAAGTTAAACGAAAAAACTGTAGAGGACAAATATCCTCTACCACGAATAGATGAAATTTTAGACAATTTAGGAAAATGCACATATTTTACAACGTTAGATTTGGCGCAAGGATTCCACCAGATAGAAATGGATCCAGAGAGTATTGAAAAAACAGCATTCTCGGTAAACAATGGACATTACGAATATGTCAGAATGCCATTTGGATTAAAGAACGCGCCTTCAACTTTCCAAAGAGTCATGGATAATATTTTACGCGAATATCTTTATAAATCATGCTTTGTCTACATGGACGATGTTGTAATTTTTTCAAAATCTTTACATGAACATTTAGTCCACATTAAACAAATTTTTAATAAATTAAAAGAATTCAATTTAAAAGTCCAATTAGACAAGTCCGAATTTCTCTGTAAAGAAGTTGCTTTTCTTGGACACGTAATTACACCTAATGGAATTAAACCAAATCCTTCAAAAATTGAAGCGGTACAAAAATACCCCCTACCAAAAACAACAAAAGAAATTAAAGCATTTTTAGGACTAGTCGGATATTACCGTCGGTTTTTACAAAATTTTGCAAAAATCGTTTCCCCATTCACAAAATGTTTAAAAAAGGGTGCAAAAATTGATATAAATGATCAAAATTATTTAGAAGCTTTCCATAAATGCAAAGATTTATTAACAAATGCTCCGGTATTAGCATACCCAGATTTTACAAAAACTTTCAATTTAACCACAGACGCGAGTAATATTGCAATTGGTAGCGTTCTCTCCCAAAATAACAGACCAATAGCATTTTATTCAAGAACTTTAAATTCAGCTGAGAAAAATTACTCAACAATAGAAAGGGAATTATTAGCAATAGTTGAAAGCACTAAACATTTTAGACCTTATTTATATGGTAAACATTTTGAAATCGAAACATATCATAAACCTCTCGTTTGGTTGTTTTCTCTTAAAGATCCAAATTCAAGACTAGTAAAATGGAGACTACGTTTAGAAGAATTCGATTATTCCATAAAATATAAAAAAGGTAAAGAGAATTCTGTAGCTGACGCCCTGTCGAGGATAGAAATTAATATACGGGAAACAATAGATAATGAAGATTTAGATTTGATATCGATATTACCTCAAGTTGATGACGACGAAGACCTAACACCTGATGAAGCAGACGAAATCCTAGCCCAGAAAGAAATACAAGACAATATTTCAAACGCCGACACGCAACATACATCTACAGAAAATCCCGTGTTTAGCATGCCAATTTCCGAAAAACCTCTAAATCATTTTACATACAGAATAGTTATTAAAACAGGTGATTTATACAATATCTCTTATACGCGACCATTTAAAAAACATCATCACGTAATTACTGTAAAAAAAAGGTCATGAATTAGAAAATCTTACAAATGCATTAAAAGAAATTATTAATCCAAAACAATTGTATGGAATCTATTTCGTCGAAAAAGAAACTGAACCTATTTTCCGTACGCTATGTTCTCATCTTTTTAATAATACGTTACAAATAACAAAATGCAACATTTTGTGTAGAGATCTCGACAAACCAGATCAACAAAATGAAGCAATTAACGAATATCATAATAATAATCATAATGGAATTTTAGAAACTTATAACCACTTGAGACAAACTGTTTATTGGCCAGACATGAAAACGAAAATTAACAAAATTATTAACGATTGTGAAATTTGCTTACAAAGTAAATATGAAAGACACCCCTATCGAGTACCTTTTTCAGGCCCACTATTAGCCAAAAGGCCTTTTGAAGTCATCCATGTTGACACGTTCAGTTTCGATAATAGTAAATTTCTCACAATAATAGACTTACTTTCAAAATATTCACAAGCATACTTTATTACTGATTTATCAGCAATAACCATTTTAAACAAATTACGTCATTACTTCGCACACCACAACTACCCTACAAAAATTATATGCGATGAAGGAAAAGAATTTAAAAACAATGTTCTCCAAGAATTTTGCAAACTATTCAAAATAAATCTGCATTTCACTACAAATTACAACCCCAGCTCCAATTCGCCAATTGAAAGAATACATTCTACTCTTCTTGAAAAAATCAGAACACTTAAAATTCAAAATCCAAACGAATCCCCTCAAAACATAATGATATCAGCCGTATTAATTTATAACCAATCAGTTCATTCAACTACTGGGTTTACACCATTTAGCCTTTTATACGGTCCTTACGAAAATTTGAATGCACAGAAATAGATCTTGATAAAACAGTTTTTGAAGCATACAATGACAAAAGAAAAAACGAACTCCTGCCATTTTTTGAACAAGTTTATCACAAACAATTGAATCACGGTACAAAAATTTTAGAAAAGAGAAACAAAGACTTAAAAGATACTGTCCAGATTAATGAACCCGTAGTATACATGAAAAAACAAAAGATTAGAAAAGCCGACCCTTGCTATGAAAAAGTAAACATAACAAGTATTAATAAAAACAAAATCGAAGGTAAAAGAGAGAAATCAAAATTTCCAGCCAACGCTCATCCTAGAAATATAAAGAGACTGAGAAAAACATTTTCTTTGCAGACTAACCCTTCTATCAACCAGCCTGGCCCTTCGCGTAGAAAGGATCCAGAGTAATGGATACTTTTTAGAAGACATCGGTACTTCCAAAACTATAAACCACTATCATAAGTTTTACTTTTATTTTAATATTACTAACGTAGAACGTAGCTATAAAATTTTATTGTCTAACGCTTATATATTAGAACTTAAATCTAAACAAGACTCTCCCTATTTAATTGAAGCTTTAAGAAATACCTGCATGCAAATCGAAGATGCTCTTCAAAAATTTAATTATCGATCCAAACGTTCTTTAATTGACGGTTTGGGTTCTACAATACGTTTCATAACAGGAAATCTAGATCAAGATGATTTAAAGGAAATTAATTCAAATTTAGAAAATTTGTTCAAAAATCAAGAAAAAATAATTAAACAAGTAAACAAATATACTTCTTTTGCCAATCACATTACAAGAAGGTATACAAATGACATGCAAATCCTTCAAAGAAACATTAACACTTCTCTAGAAGCTTTAAACAATTTTAATAATAAACACGAAGATCAAATGTTGATTCAACACAACATTTATTTAGCCGAAAAATTACTAAGTACAATTCAAAGTATTCAAAGAATGATAACATTAACTTTTAATGAAATTTCGAATTTAGAAACTATATCAGCTCAAGAACTTTTCCAAATTTTACATCACCTCAAACTTATTTATAAAATCGATGAATTAATTGAATTAAACGGAACGCATCTTCTCAAAATAATCGAATTTTCAAAATTTAAAATATTATCAGTAAACAACGTTATAACATGTATATTATATATTCCCATCCTTGATCCTAATCCATATAACTATCAAAAGATATACCCTTTACCTAATTCACGTCACCAAGTACTAATGCCGCCCAGAAAATATAGACTATTTGGAGAAAAAGGAGAATTTTGGACTGATGAAAACTGCCAACAAATTGAAAATCAGATTCTTTGCACTTCTACCCCAGAATTGGACAAATGTCATATCAGCGAATTACAAACTTGCAATTTTCTTCAAACCACTAACGACTATAAAATTGCCAAACAGTTATCTGATAATAAAATATTAATCTCAGCACACAAACCTTTGAAGATAATGGAAATCTGTAAAGAAGAAATCAAGCAAGAAATATTAGAAGAAAACGTATTGGTCTCTTCAGACAGCAACTACTGCAAAATCATAGTCGACCAGATGAAATTTGACAACACCTACAGCAACCATACTTACAAATCACTACTAGAAGTCCCTTTAACCAATTTCAAAAAGAACAAATCTATAAAACTTCAACAAAAACATTTAGAAGATTTCTCAAAACTCCACGAAGAAGCCGAAGAACTGAAATCCCAGATTAAACTTAGCCCAGTAATACATCTAGTTCATGCATCTGCGACTTCAATCCTATGGATCATAATTATTGTTTCTTCAATTACAGTTTTCATGTTCAGGACCTACCTAATCCAAATTTACAAAACGCTTATGCGGACCGAGGAAGAAGATAATTCCACACCATTACAAGAAATCGCAAGATCTCGTCAAAGTGAGGACCCTTTGACCTAAAGGGGGGAGGAATTATATCCACGCAACTTGACCACCCAAATGGATCACCCCATCAGGATGTTTAGTTTATATTAATCAAATGTATTCACCCTAGGATGTTTACTATTTAGTCTGATTCAAACAAGTACATCTTGTTCTATACATTTCAAAGACTTATTTGTAATTGATATAAGAAACTATTTGTCCTGTAAGTTATATAAGGGCCTTTTACCCAAAATTGTATCAGTTCTCATTAGTTCTCATTAGAGTGTACTCTGAAGAGCTTGTGTGAATAAATAAAATCATTTTTTAAAAAATCGGTTTAGTTATTTCCGAATTTAATTATATGTAATTTTGAATATTGCTTGCTCCTTAAAAATTTTTGTAAGAAATGAAAACATTCTCATTGTACTTAACTAATGAAAAGAGACGTCAATTTAAAAAGTCTTTTTAAACGTTTACATCGCTTTTCCAAAATTGTATTCAACTTTCGGTTTGATAGCGTTGTGTTTGTGAATTTATTTTCTGACATGTCTGATTTTGAGCTGATTTTAAAAGCGCTTAAATCAGTTGTCTATCAAATCAAATAATAGTAAAATATTAAAAAACAACAACAAATTGCTTAATTTTTGATTATCGACGTGTATGAGACATGCTTAATAGTACGGAATTTTGTAGAAACTTTGAATTTCTAAAGTAACTTAAGAAAATGGAAATAACGACAGATACTTTTTACATCTAGCTTTCTGATCGTAAGATCTCAGATTGTTTGAGACGTTACTCGTGAAAATTTGTAAATAAAGAAAAAACGCAAATAACAATATTCTTATTTATCAAAATTATTTGCAAAAAACTTACAAATATAGAAATATAGCGTTTTCAGAAAAACAAATTTATTTGAGGAAAATTTGAATGTATTAATATTGCAAATAGTTATAATTAATTAAATGGATAATTAAAGAATAGATTTGGAAGTATAAAATTTGTATATATTTTTTGGTTTTTGTAATTAGTCAGCTATTATTACAGAAACCTCTTTTATTGCTAATTCATTTTAACTTTTTATACAAATTTTGTGAACTCTTTACATACTTTGCAAGCGAAATTTGTTGAAATGCCTAGTAAATTTCAGATGTCTAATGTATAATTATAATATTTTAAAATAATTAATTTAGTTTAACATTAATTAGGAACGCGTCAAGCTTTAATGAAAAAATTTCAAAAAATTGTATACATATAGATTCAAAACCGTTTATCATATATATTCTATTTTCAATTATGTTATGAGTTATGTTATGAGGTAAAATTTATGTAATGTTTTGTTTTGCTAAATTTATTTATTTCTTTTTTTTTTCTTAAATTTTATTTAAATTTTATCAGTTATGTAGACAATTTGTATATATATATATATATATATATATATATATATATATATACATCCCTCGCACAATGCTGCGTCCTTTCATGAAGCACACGTTACTGCGTCCACCAGAAGGAGCCATATATATCGAAGTTTAAAAATAGATCCTGGTGAATATTTTAATTGCGGTCTCAGATATCGGTTCCGTTTTAAAATAGACCTTATAGATCAAAAGTTTTCATTATTGGCATAATACTGCGTCCTTTCATCATCAGCATGACATTGCGTCCGTGTATATAGACCTTCATAGTGGGCACTATACTGCGTCCTCGTGTATATTTACTTTCATTTTATAACACATGTTGCGTCCGCAACGTTGCCATATTTCCAGTAAATTTTATAGTTGTCACAATAATGAAAACTAAAAATACAAATGCATTTTTGTTAGTTGAGTCAATTTTGCGTTTATCTTAAAACTTTTTCCAACTTAGACCGATTTACTTAAAGCATTTTAACATTCCATTAGTTCTAGAGGTTAAAAGTAACATAAATTAACTGACTGCTATATTTTTGTGCAATTTGTTATTAACAAAATTACCATATAAAAAATTTATTTCTAAAATTAAAATATCAAAAAATATATGACGTCATTTATTTATTATTTATTTATTACAAAGTTTTAGAAGTTGTTTATTATAATTTTTAAGTCAAAATTAGAAAATTGTTGATATTTTAAAAATTGCACGTAATTGTATACTTATTTGTTGATTGTTCAAGCAATTTATTTGATCTATAAAACTGAAGGAAAATAATTTCGGGCAAAAATCTTCTGCCCTGTTTTTTACATTAATTGATCAAAAATATCTAACAAAATCAATCTGCAAAATTTATTATTGAAAGAAATGTTAGACTTTGATTTAAACCCATTTTTATATTATGTATTAACTATTTTAGTCTAATTTATGACTTGATAAGTTGGAGTAGTAATATATTCAATAGGAACATCCTAAGAATTAAAATAGATTTATGATCTGACAATTAGATACCAGCTAATTTAGCATTTCAATTTTCACAATAGATGTGTTCCATTTTAATGACGAATGCCATAAGTTTTAAGAAAAACCTTTTCTTTTCTTGATGGAATCCTTTTTTAATAAAATTTACGACATTTTTATAAATTATGAAAAAGTTAGTGCTTCAATAATAAAATATTAATTAAAAACAAGTGACACAAAAATTCAATTAACCACTTTGTGCATTACATCAAAAAAATACACATGTACACAAAAATCGTTAACGTAAACTTATATTATATAATGAGAAAAACGAAAAATAAAACCGTACGAAAAATCGTTAACGTTAATTTATAATCAAATAAGCAAAAGTAAAAAAGAAACCGTACAAGTAAACAATTTGAAACTTGAGGAAAATCTTCTTCTACATATTTGAAAATATTAACTACAATTATTTTGAGAATTTTTGCTTAATTAGAAATATCTGTTTTTGAGGTGCGGTTAAAACTTGAGTCACCCGGTAATGTATAGTCGGACTATTTTTAGCAAAAGCTTTCTAAAGCATCAAATTAATTAAAAAATTTGTTAAAATATATTTAATAAAAAATTTCTCGATGTAAACAGAACTCTGCAATTTGTTTTTATAGAAACTACTTTTTTTATGTAGCAATCAAGTCAATAATAATTATTGCGCTTTGTGCAAAATGGGTAAAATTTCTAAAATTATTATTACAACTAAAGTCAATTTTGTGGTTACTTTGGATCGTATACAATACAAATGTGTAAAATATTACGTTTTTGGAATATGGAACAACCAAAAATGCACATAATAATTTTGAATTATTACTTTTTTTTCAAATTTATAAGATATATTTTGTTCATAGTGATATTGAATTAAAACTGAATAAAACGACTATCCTGATTCTTGCCTAAAAAGCATTCAGAAAATTTTTCTTTAAATAATGCTAGTTATTTATGTTTGTGCTGGTTGTCAGAAATGTTATAATCGTCACATTATATAAAGAATAAACAAAAACTGAACACGAAAAGCAAGGAACAAAATGAAACTGAAAATTACGTACAACAAAAAAATTATTTGCAATGAAAATGACTCAAAATCTTGTAAACACACACTCAAAAACAAAATGATTTATTTTTTTGTAATATTATCTATAGTTACAGTGTACCTAGTACTAATATCCATTTTTCTTTAAATTTTCTTTTATCAAAAATTTCATAACATCTGTTAACATCTCTCATATAATCAGTTAATAGCTTATTTAAGTAAATTTATTTAAGTGAAGATACTGCTTTATCTTCACGCAAATTACAAAAAAAAAAATCAAGCATAAAGTCTTCTATTTTTTTAACCGCATTTAAAATAAAATTACAACTTACAAATCTCAAATTATGCATTGCTTTTTAAGAAATTAGATCCTTTCAAGTTGCCTGCGATCTGTATCAATTTTTGAGAGTACCATGCATTTTGTTTTTAAAAGCATATAAAATGATTCTAATTTTCATCAGTTTGCCTTTAAATAGCGACATATTACAATTTACCATTGTATAGTTTATAACTTTGAATTAAACTTAAACTGTCAACTTAAATATTGTATAATAATTTAATTATTTCGTTTTTTAAATATTTTTAGTAGGAATGATTTCAATATTAAATAATTCGTGTAACTACTTATTTGTACATCTTTAGACTTAACTCTACTTTTAAGCAAAGCAAATTTAACAATTTTTGAAGAGATACACATAAACACAATATTCGACTGCTTCGAGGTATTTTTTTTTTTTTTGATTTTTTAAGTAATAAGATGATTCTAACAGCAATAATTTAGAACAGTTCAGAATTATAATATTGCCCATGAACAGTAGCATTTTTGCGTTTCAAAGCTTTATTACGCATGCTCCTTTTTGTTTTTAACTAAAGTGTTGTTGAAACAAGCCTATTGTAATATTTTTTTAAAGAAAAACAGTAGTTTAGTCAAATTTTATTTTTGATAAACATTTTTAGTTGGTCTTTACAAAAATTAAATTTAGATGCGGTCAAAAACTGACCATTGTTAAAATGTTAACCTGCTCAAAGATATAATTTTTTCTAAAGTACACTACAAAAAAATTTGTACGCCACGATCAAAAAGTGTTTTAATTTTGGTCTTGTCTGTTTTCAGGCTTTGCCTCTTCTTCAGTGATTAAAATTAGGTTTAACTTCACTTATTTTGCATAAGTACAACAACTTTCGACGACTTAATTGTGGTATTAAGAAAATTGGTTTACATAAAAATAAACATATTCAGACATAATTAATTAGATTGATTTTTTTCTATTTTTTAATTTGTTGATTTATTGATTAAATGTAATTTAGAAAACTTGTACTAAAAATTTTTCTATGAAACGCAACCTTTTTGTTAGAAAACAGCGAAACTACCTGGGTTACAATACAAGCATTAAGAATTTCTATAATTAAAAAATCACCAATATGTGCTGTTGTTACAATTTTTTATAAATTTTGCTTTTAATCACCTCAATAACTTTTTTATCTAAATTAGTTTTTAATTGAGAAGACGTTTGTTGTCATCTAAATAATACTGCCGATCTTGTGTTTCAAAAGTTTGTGCACATAAAAATTATTGTTTTTTTGTCTTTTATTTAATTCACTAACTTTTATAACAAAACTCTGATAAATTTTAATTAATATCTTAATTACAGCGCCTTCGAGATTCTAACTTCTAAAAAAAATCTGTTTTTTGCAAATTTGCAGAAAATTATAATTATTTTAATTATAAGCAGAAAATTATAATCATTATAATTATAACCAAAAAATTTTAATTATATTATATATCATTAACACCCTTATCACTTTTAAAAAATATTCCTATTATTGTTTCAGTCAATAAAAGTCAATTCATTAATTTCATAATTTCATAAATATTTCCAACTCTGATAGACAAACCAGTCAGTCAATTCTTTTTGCGATTCTTTAGTGCACACGCGCACTGCACACGAACAGTGTTGCCACGTGAACAGGACGCGGTAAGGTGCATATGGTGAAAACAAATATACAGAACAGACGCAGCATCATCTGAATAATGAAAGAAATATATTCATCTAATGTATATTTAAAAAATTCGCAGCGCCATCTAGGTTAAATTGAGAGAACTAAATTATTCAGTTCTTTTTCATCATATGCACCTTATGGCGTCCCTCTGAAACTTTGGTTTTATCTTTTTCTCTTTATTTAGAATCGATTAGTGTGGAAAAGATTTACTGCGTCCGTATACGGACGCAGTAAGGTCGTGGACGCAGCATTGTATGTAATTTTGCAATGTACGGACGCAGTAACATGCTAAGGATATATATATATATATATATATATATATATATATATATATGGCCAGATACCAAAGTGAGGACCAACCGTAGCGTGTATCAAGTGAGGACCACTAAAAGGACCAGATATACAGCGGCGCGCTAGGTTGATTACAGTTTCCTACATCAAAGTTCATAGATTTCTCGCAAATATACACTTAAAGAATTACAGGTGGCGGATATAATTTTTTGGTGTATATCGTGTCAAAGTGAGGTCCTTATCGTCTTGTTAACAAAGCGAGGACCGTATATTTACGTTTCAGTCTCTGATTCTTGTGAGGACCGATTTGTGTGTATATGTTTATCAAATGATTAAAGTGAGGTCCATGCGATGTTGCCAAGTTTTGCTTGGCGTCTGGGCCGTGTGCTGGCCGTATTCAAAGTGTTACTCTAGGGCAGCGTTTCTCAATTGGGTTTCGCGGAACCCTGGGGTTCCGCGAGATAAAAGCAGGGGTTCCGCGAAAAGACAAAACTACGATTAAAAAAACACACGAATAGAAAAAATAAAATAAATAAATGTACAAATTAAATTACTCCGAGACGAGGGCCAACGTTTGGTCCAGATATAAAACAGATATAAAAAGAATTTGCCAAAGGAAGAAAAAATCACATTTCTCCCATTAAAATGTAACTTGATTTTTTGTATTTTACTTTTATACCGGGTTCCGTCTTGATGTTCCAAATCTAAAAGGGTTCCGCGGCTAAAATTAATTGGGAAACGCTGCTCTAGGGATATCAAAATTTCCTAATATTATATGAAGTAAATATAGTAAAAAGTAAAATAATAGAAAAATAATAAGAAGTAAATAATTTCGACTAAATAAAAATCAGAATAAAATTTTAAAATAAATAACAAATACATATTTTTACACTATTAGTAACAATAAAATAAATAATAAAAAGTGTCTCCAAAAATTAGTAAATATACAAGGTGTTTTTGCAATTAGTTTAGAAATTTTAACAAATGATCGTCCTTGTAGAAGAAATGCGAAATAATAAAAATAAAAAGTTGTTTTTGTACTAAACCCAATGTATTATCTCAGTTTCTTATGATTGAAATATGTGCATAAATTTTGCCTGGTGTAAGACTTTGTTGCTGTTTTTTTTTAAATATACAGCGTATTACAACGAAGTTTTTGACGAAAAACTTTAACAATATATCTCAAAAGTAAACAAATTTTTACGGGATGATTTAAAATTAGGTGTCAAAATTTTAGTTTGAAATATAGCATTACAAATGATAAAAATTGGCAAACATTTTTTTGTGTTATCTCTACAGATTAGATGTCTTAAGACAGTCTCATTTTCAATCATAAAATCAATGCAATTTTTGACTTGTAAACAAATAAAAAAATTTTATTGCGGCTTTGACTATATAAAAGCACCTGCTTTCCTGTGTGGGCAAAATTTATCAAAAATTATAAAATACATTTAAAAAATAAGTTTTCTAATTTTTTTTCCAAAAAGTATTGAAATAATCAATAATAAATATTCAGTCTCAATTTCAATTTATTTATTGCACATAAGCTAAATGTTCAAATTTATACCAAAGACAATTATTATAAATCTTTTTTATTACGTTAGTTTTTAATTACAATAATAACTACTATATTTAATAAAACATAATGAACCATATATTAAGCAGCTTTTACTTAAATTTTCTAGCTTTTATTTTTAAAAGCAGCACTCTATTTTTCGTTTTCTAATACTTTCTTCTATAAGTAAGAAAGAATAAATGAAAAATTTGACCAGAAATAGCACTTAAACAGATTAAAACTTTTAATTTCAATTTGCGCTGCATGAAAAAACTTGCTATTTTTTGACTAAAATTTATTGAAAATTATGAAAATTTTTATAATGTTTTTTTAAAAACTAACACAATGTTTTATAAATTAATTTTGTGTTTGATCGAAAAAACAAAATTTTACCTTAATTCCATACATTAAACAATATGAGCATACTTTGGTAATTTAGTTTTTTTCCGTTTTACATTTTCCGATGCATAATTTAAGAGTTATTATTTATTTATTTGATAAAAATTAAAATAAAGAATCGAAGGTCTCTAAAAATTCCAGCAGAAGGGGATGCCTGATGCCTGGCCGGGCGTCTACCTACTTTTATTACTTTATACCTGCATTGTTTGTCTAAGACCTACAAGACACTTTCATTGCAAAATAAAACACAAATGCATTTATTATAGATAGCATAACTTTTAGATATTTCTTCCTAAGAGTTTATTTATTATATTATTTATATTTGCAAAAACGACAAAAAATATAAATGTAACGCCATTCTAATCACAAATACTGTGACAATTTGTTTTTCTAAAAACATAGTTTTTAAGTTAAGGTTTAGTTGTTGCGATACCTAATTGCTGAAAAGTGACAAAAAACTATAAAGTCACTTAAATTTTGTTCAATGTTGAACGGAGATATTGGTTTTTAAAGTTTGAAACGCCCACAAAAGCCAATACATTTTTGAATATATTTTTTATTTTGGCAAAACAGCCACAACGACTGAATTGAGCTTTTGCCAGAAAAAATCTTTTAAAACGATTTTTTTTATTAATAATAAAACGATTTTAAATTTACCGTTATTATAATTTTATAAATTATCAATAACAATAATACTAATAATACTATTATTCGTATTAAGATGGCTTACAGGCTATCCCAATTAGGAGCCAACTAGGGAAAAAAAATATACCGGGTGTAAACGAAATTAGGCTCACTCTTTTTGTTAGTAGTATTTTCTTTTAAATAAAACAATGATATTTAGTAAACATATGATGTTAGAAAATCCCCATTAAGTAAATGAAAAATAACTTTTATCACTTCCGGTTTTACCGAAAACGACTGTAACATTGGATTTTTAAATAAAATACTATGCATGTTTTTATATTTTTAAAATCCACAGTAAATTCCGAATTTAATACTTTACTCTTTATAACTTTTTGTAAGATAAAAAAATTTTTTGGTAATTTTTATTGTTATCTAGAAGGCTGTGATGGTTAAAAAATATTTCTAAATAAAAAGACAACAACTAAAAAATAAAACCAGTGCCATAAATATTTTAATTTAGAAAATACAGGAGTTTAAACTGAAATAAATTAGTTTTTCCCGTCTTACTCAATTTTTTTAAATAGAATAATAGTGGCTCTTCGACATTTTAAATACATTTTTTCTGATAATAAAAAAAACAAAAATTTAAAATATTTGGAAAAATTCTTAAAAGTTAATCTAAATTTAAGCAGAATGTAAAACAGAAGAAAAGTAACAAATTATGTTTTATAACTGTTAATTTTATTTTATTGTTAAAATGCTAACTTGTTTAAAGTATTTTCTTAACATAAAATTTTTTTCAAATTTTAAACAAATTGACAAATAAAACGTTAATTTCAAAAGCAAAGTGAGCCACTATGGTTTCATCTGAAAAAAATGAATTAAATTAGAAAAGCTAATTCATGCTAATTTAAATTCGTGTTTTTTCTAAATTAGATCATTTGTGGGATAGGTTTTATTTTTTAATGATTGCCTACATTATTTAATATTTTTTTATTATCACAGCCTTCTAGATAAAAAAACAAAAATTACAAAAAAAATATCACATTTTTTTTTAAATTAGTGTATGAGACTCAGAATTTAACGTAGATTCTAAAAGTATAAAAATATAATAGTATTCTATTTAAAAATCCAAAGTTACGGTTGTTTCCGTTAAAACCGAAAGTAATCGAAAGTTTATTTTTTACTTAATTAATGAGGATTTTTTAACATAATAAGTTCTCCAAGTCTCGTTTTTTTATTTAAAAAGGTACAATTAGAAAAAGGGGTAAGCCTAATATTTTTTACACCCGATACAAACAAGTTTTCAAAAAGCGGCAAAATTATGGAACATAAAAAAAAATGTTTATACAGGTCAATTTTATTTTTAAATTTTTTTATTTTATTGTTTTCAACAAGTCTTTAACTGTCACTATTTTGTAATTTGCCAAAAAGTTCTAGGATGCTATAGATTTTTAAAATGAGTTCAATAATAATAAATATCCTTTTTTCTTAATTTTTATATTATTTCAACCTTTAATAAGTTAAAGACAGACAGACATCTAACTACAAAATGATCTGTGAGTAGTTATTTAAACAATTAACTGAAGAAAAAATTAAATATATTTTTTTTTTGTTTTTATTTAACTGTCAATATTTCGAAAACAGTTGAAGATAGGTATAAAACATTATTTATAAGATATGTCCATAATTTGTTATAGTATTTAAAATGCAATAAATAATACAAGATTCTATTTAAAAAAACCAAGTTGATGTGTATATCATTTTTAAAATACCTTGTATAAAAATTGTTATTTTAAAAAATGCCCAATTTAAAAATAAAATTGACCTGTCTTAGCGATTTTTAAATAAATAAATAGTTTTAAAGTTATCTTGGATATTCCATACTTTTGCCGCTTATTGTATAAGAAACGAAAAAGAAAGAAACAATTACATTCTGTCCTCCGTTTGATAATACAGAAAGGACAAAATCCGCCAGCCACTACAAGTCTAAATGTGACCTTGCAATGCTTTGGAATGTTTGATAATTGTATTTAGAAATGCACCGTTAAGTGAAACCCTCAAATATATACTATGCGGTAAGTGAGGACCAATGCGCGGTTGCCGCATCATCGGTCCTCACTAGGTAATGGCCACGATCTGCAAAGTATACGTCTAGAATTTATACACCGTGGAGAGCGCCACCACTCACATAACTGTTGAACTAAAATATACAACTTGGACCATAGTGTGATGAAAGTGAGGTCCAGCTAAATTTAACAGATATGCCTATGTAGTGATAGGGGAAGGTGCTGGAATGAATTGTACAGGATTGTCAAAGTGAGGTCCGTATATTGGACCTCACTTTGTACCGGACCTCACTTCAAACGCAGTTTTTCCACAGCCGGGGCTCACTTTATACACGTGGAATATATATATATATATATAGGTCCGTATATTGGACCTCACTTTGTACCGGACCTCACTTCAAACGCAGTTTTTCCACAGCCGGGGCTCACTTTATACACGTGGAATATATATATATATATTATATATATATTCGACGTGTATAAAGTGAGCCCCGGCTGTGGAAAAACTGCGTTTGAAGTGAGGTCCGGTACAAAGTGAGGTCCAATATACGGACCTCACTTTGACAATCCTGTACAATTCATTCCAGCACCTTCCCCTATCACTACATAGGCATATCTGTTAAATTTAGCTGGACCTCACTTTCATCACACTATGGTCCAAGTTGTATATTTTAGTTCAACAGTTATGTGAGTGGTGGCGCTCTCCACGGTGTATAAATTCTAGACGTATACTTTGCAGATCGTGGCCATTACCTAGTGAGGACCGATGATACGGCAACCGCGCAAGGGCCTCACTTTCCGCATAGTATATATCTGAGGGTTTCACTTAACGGTGCATTTCTAAATACAATTATCAAACATTCCAAAGCATTGCAAGGTCACATTTAGACTTGTGGTGGCTGGCGGATTTTGTAATCTCTATATTTTCATGATGGAGAACAGAATGTTCAAGAGTTTAAGTAATTGTTTCTCTTTCTTTTGTTTCTTATACAGCAAGCGGCAAAAGTATGGAACATCCAAGATAACTTTAAATTAGGCATTTTTTAAGATAACAATCTTTATACAAGGTATTTTAAAAATGAAATACAGACATCAACTTTGTTTTTTTAAATAAAATCGTATATTATTTATTGCATTTTAAATACTATGACAAATTCTGGACATATCTTATAAATAATGTTTTATACCTATCTTCAACTGTTTTCGAAATATTGACAGTTAAATATAAACAAAAAAATTAATATTTAATTTTTTGTTTAGTTAAATGTTTAAATAATTACTCACAGATCTTTTTGTAGTCAGATGTTTGTCTGTCTTAAAGAAAATTTATTATTATTAAACACATTTTAAAAATCTATAGCATCCTAGGACTTTTTGGCAGTTTAAAAAATAGTGACAGGTAAAAATTTGTTAAAAAGAATAAAAAAAATGTAAAATGTAAAAATAAAATTGACCTGTATAAACATTTTTTTTTAAATAAATAGTTTTGAAGTTATTTTAGATGTTTCATAATTTTGCCGCTTTTTGAAAACTTGTTTGTACCGAGTGTAAAAAAAAATCACTTTTTCTAATGGTACCTTTTTAAATAAAAAAACGAGACTTGGAAAAATTATTATGTTAAAATATCTTCATTAATTGTGTAAAAAATAAACTTTTGATCACTTCCGGTTTTAACGGAAACAACCGTAACTTTGGATTTTTAAATATAATACTATTATATTTTTATACTTAGAATCTACGTTAAATTCTGAGTCTCATACACTAATTTAAAAAAAAATGTGATATTTTTTTTTAATTTTTGTTTTTTACTTAGAAAGCTGTGATTATAAAAAAATATTAAATAATATAAGCAGTCATTAAAAAATAAAACCTATTCCACAAATGATCTAGTTTAGAAAAAACATGAATTTAATTTAGAATAAATTAGTTTTTTCGGTTTAATTCATTTTTTTTTTCAGATGGAACAATAGTGGCTTGCTTGGTTTTTGAAATTAACTTTTTATTTGTCAATTTGTTTAAAATTTGAAAAAAAAATATGTTAAATAAAAACATAAATTTAAAAATTAGTTTAAATAAGTTAGCATTTTAACAACAAAATAAAATTGACAGTTATTAAACATAATTTGTTACTTTTTTTCTGTTTTACAGCTTGCTTAAATTTAAATTAACTTTTAGAAATTTTTCCAAATATTTTTGTAAATATTACAAAAATTACTAAACAGTTTTTAAATTTTTGGTTTTTTTTATTAGCAGAAAAAATGTATTTAAAATGTCAAGGAGCCACTATTGTTCCATTTAAAAAAATTGAGTAAGACGAGAAAAACTAATTTATTTCAGCTTAAACTCCTGTATTTTTCAAATTAAATTATTTATGGCACCGGTTTTATTTTTTAGTTGTTGTCTAAGTTATTTAGAAATATTTTTTAACCATCACAGTCTTCTAGATAGCACAATAAAATTTACAAAAAAAATCTTTCATCTTACAAAAAGTTATAAAGAGTAGTGTATTAGATTCGGAATTTACTGTAAATTTTAAAAATATAAAAACATACACAGTGTTTTATTTAAAAATCCAATGTTACGGTCGTTTTCGGTAAAACCGGAAGTGATAAAAGTGTATTTTTCATATACTTAATGGAAATTTTCTAACATCATATGTTTACTAAATATCATTGGTTTATTTAAAAAAATACTACTAACAATTAGGGTGAGCCTAATTTCGTTTACACTCGGTATATGTTTTTTTCCCTAGTTGGCTCCTAATTGGGATAGCCTGTAAGTCAACTTAATACCAATAATAGTATTATTAGTATTATTATTATTGATAATTTATTAAATTATAATAACGGTTTATTTAAAATCGTTTTATTACTAATAAAAAAAACAAATCGCTTTAAAACAAAGATTCTTTCTGGCAAAAGCTCAATTCCGTCGTTGTGACCGTTTTGTCAAAATAAAAATTATATTTAAAAATGTATTGGCTTTTGTGAGCATTCGAAACTTTAAAATCCAATATATCCGTTCAACATTGAAGAAAATTTAAGTGACTTTATCGTTTTTTGTCACTTTTCAACAATTAGGTATCTCAACAACTAAACCTTAATTTAAATACTATGTTTTTAGAAAAAAAATGTCACGTTATTTGTAATTAGAATGGCGTTACATTTATATTTTTTGTCGTTTTTGCAAATATAAATAATATAATAAACTCTTAGGAAGAAATATCTAAAAGTTAGCGGTACATTTGTATTTTGCTTTGCAGTGTGAGTGTCTTGTAGGTCTTAGACAAACAATGCAGGTATAAAGTAATAAAAGTAGGTAACCGCTCGGCCAGGCATCCCCTTCTGCTGGAATTTTTAGAGACCTTTCAGTCTTTACTTTAATTTTTATCAAATAAATAAATAATAACTATTAGAGAATGCATCGGAAAATGTAAAACGATAAAAAACTAAATTACCAAAGTATGCTCATATTGTTTAATGTATGGAATTAAGGTAAAATTTTGTTTTTCCGATCAAACACAAAATTAATTTATAAAACATTGTGTTAGTTTTTAGAAAAACATTATGGAAATTTTCATAATTTTTTATAAATTTTAGTCAAAAAATAGCAAGTTCTTTCATGCAGCGCAAACTGAAATTAAAAGTTTTAATCTGTTTAAGTGTAATTTTTTGTCAAATTTTACATTTATTTTTTCTTACTTATAGAAAAAAGTATTAGAAAAGTGCTGCTTTTAAAAATAAAAGCTAGAAAATTTAAGTAAAAGCTGTTTAATATATGGTTCATTATGTTTTATTAAAGATAGTAAATAGTTATTATTGTAATTAAAAACTAACGTAATAACAACAATTCATAATAATCTTTGGTATAAATTTGACCATTTAGTTTATATGCAATAAATAAATTGAAATTTTGACTGAATATTTATTATTTTTTAAACTTATTTTTTAAATGAATTTTATAATTTCTGATAAATTTTGCCCACACAGGAAAGCATGTGCTTTCATATAGTTAAAACCGCAATTAGAAATTTCTATTTGTTTACAATTCAAAAATTGCATTGATTTTATGCTTGAAAATGGGACTGTCTTAAAACATCTAATCTGTAAACATAACACAAAAAAATGTTTGCCAATTTTTATCATTTGTAATGCTATATTTCAAACTAAAATTTTGGCACGTAATTTTAAATCACCCCGTATAAATTTGTTTACTTTTGAGAAATAGTGTTAAAGTTTTTCGTTAAAAACTTCGTTGTAATACGCTGTGTATTTAAAAAAATAACAGCAACAACGATTAACACCAGGCAAAATTTATGCACATATTTGAATCATACCTCGGGTTTCAAGAAACTGAGATAATACGTTGAGTTTTGTACAAAAACAACTTTTTTATTTTTATTATTTCGCATTTCTTCTACAAGGACGATCACTTGTTAAAATTTCTAAACTAATTGCAGAAACACCTAGTATATTTACTGATTTTTGGAAACATTTTTTATTATTTATTTAATTGTTACTAATAGTATAAAAATATGTATTTGTTATTTAGTTTAAAATTTTATTCTAATTCTTTATTCAGTCGAATTTATTTATTTTTTAGTATTTTTCTATTATTTTACTTCTTACTATATTTACTTCTTACTATTTTTCTATATAATATTAGGAAAACTTGATACCCTTAAAGTAACACTTTGTATACGGCCAGCACACGGCCCAGACGCCAAGCAAAACTTGGCAACATCGCATGGACCTCACTTTAATCATTTGATAAACATATACACACAAATCGGTCCTCACAAGAATCAGAGACTGTAATGTAAATATACGGACCTCACTTGGGTAACAAGACGATAGGGACCTCACTTTGACACGATATACACCGAAAAATTATATCCGCTATCTGTAATTTTTTAAGTGTATATTTGCGAGGAATCTATGAACTTTGATGTAGGAAACTGTAATCAACCTAGCGCGCCGCTGTATATCTGGTCCTTTTAGTGGTCCTCACTTGATACACGCTACGGTTTGTCCTCACTTTGGTATCTGGCCATATATATATATATATATATATATATATATATATATATATATATATACATCCCGCTATCATTAGCACGTCCGTCGAAAAAACATTATTAGAGCGTCCGGGTCTGAAACTCACTGAAGTAAGCTGTTTTTTTAAAGTTTTTCACCAGTATACATCGTCTATTCCCTTACAGGTGGCGTTGCCTAAATATGAAGCAAATCTAAAGTTTTCAAATCCAATGTACCACCATTGCAGCGTCCTTTTACGGAACAATCAATGAAGCGTCCGTATATTGGTGCATAGAGCGTCCCTTGGTGTATATAGACCGTCATAGAGCGTCATGCGGTGTTGCCAGTTGTAATTCTCATTTTGTGTCTATAAATAGAATATACACAGAAGGACGCTTTATGCATGCAAATATATGGACGTTCCAATGGTGGTTTAAAAGTCAATTTTTCAACGACCAGTGCAATCTTACTAACAATAAGCCGCAATCTGTGTACGCAGATTTAGTCAAAATATCTTCTATTATTAATTATTAATTTAATTAGAAAAATATTATTTTTGTTTAAAATAGTTATTACTTGAACATAAAAGGTAGGCTATATACCAAAATAGTTCTCTATGTCTTTGTTAACATTTGGTACATGGGGACATTGAAAAAAGAAAATAAAAATTACCGAAACGTCAAAAAGTTTCAACAATTTAAGACAACATGAACGTTACTAAAAAAACTAGTTTTACTCAAGGTTCAATAAAAAATAAATGTAAGTTTGATTTTGCCATAGAAAACTATCAATTCCAATTGATATTTATTATAAGTTATTCAAAAAAAAAATATTTTAAATTATTAGTTCAAATGTTAATAATTTAAAATTAGTAACATCTAACAAGTTTTCTATGGTATTTTATGGACACAAGAAAATAAAAGTATTTCGATGAGCACTTTAAATTCATTAACTTCTAGAGCAAAATTTGCATCATTTTTTATACAATTAGCATAACGTAAAGCCTCTTTTCTAATATATTTTAAAATGTCAATAGTTAAAAATCTTTAAAGGAATTGTAAAGATGTGAGAAAGCTTAGACCTTTTTTTCAACTGTCTATTTTTGTTTTTTTAATAGTTGAAAAATGATTGTCTAAAAAACTATAGATTGGTGCACACTTTTTCCAATTTGGTAATGTATTGCACAATCGCTCTTATTTTGGCTTGGAAGTTTCGACTTCTGATTTTTCTTTAATTTCGGGAATTCTATTTTTATCTTCGTCAATCCAAAAATTTAGATTATTAACTATATCTTCCATTTCCCCAAATGTAAATGCTTTTTTAAAAAATTTTTTTACTGTAAATCATAAAAAATAAAGTTTTTATATCAACAAAAAATACAACAGTTACTAATGTAAATTAACATTGATTTTTTAGGTAACATATAAGAAACATTATTTTTTGAGAAAATTAAAGAAAAACCCGGACTTAAATAATACTTTATTTTTCAAATTTGTTTTAATTGCTGTCCTGTTCATATGACACTGGGTGTTAACGAGTTAATTAGAGATAAAAAGTTTAATTTTATTAAGTAAATGTTTAACTAAAATTCTGACAATAAGTCAAAAAATTTGCCAAATCTGTGCTGTTTTTTTGTTTTCCAACCAATAAACATTTTATGAAAATTTAGAAAAATTTGTGTAAAAAGAGTAACTGTTTCATTATAATGAAATTTGCATTTTTAGAACCTTTTTTTGTTCTACTTTTTCTTCTGTGAAACTTAGTAAACACAACATTTTAATGACAATTTAAGCGGTCTAAACTATCACATTTAATGACTAGGCAATACAGCATTTTTATAGACTAAGCAGTAAAGCAAACACTTTAAAGCCGTTTTTCATTTGTCAAAAAATTTTGAGACTAGATGTCAAACATCAAGTTTCTCTTAAAAAAAGTTGTTTTTTAAATCACATGTTTTATTGCTTAATTCAAAAATAACTATCTATTACATTATTTTTGGATGTCGTTATAATATTAAAATAAAAGATTATTTAATATTTTATTAATATACTAAAATAATATTTAGAACATATTAATAAAAATATCTTGAAAAATATAGACAAAATTTCTATAAATTTAAACAAAAATTAAAAATGCAAAACAAACAGGAGATAATGTTTATCTAATACATAAAAAAAATTGGGAAAAGCAGATAAATATGCTAAAAATTAAAAGAATAATTAGAAATCTAGCAGAATTAAGAACTTTTCACAGTAAAAAAAATATAAACATTTATCAGAGAAAACGAAATAAAAGTAAGAAAAAAATAAGAAGAAGAAAAAAACTAACAATAAACAATAAAATACTGAATTCAAGAATTAGGACAATGTCAAACGACAACTAGTCGTAATTGAAAAAAAACTCATCTATAAAACAAAAAAACGAAATGTAAGAAAAGATAACCATCGAGTTGACGAATTGACAATAAAAGAGTATAATAAAAACATAGTAGAAATAGAAAATTAGTAAAAAGTAAAATACAAAAATAATACAACAGCTTTGACAGTAGTCAACAGGAACCAAAAACCGAAATGAAATATTAGGAAAGTTACTAAGATCAGAAATAAAAAAAAGATAAAAAAATGTTATACTAATAGAATAGAGACTAAACAAAAGTATAACGAAATTTCTTAAAAAAATACAAGAATATAAAAAATACAAAAAAAATTAAAAAAAATCAAAATTTCCTAAAATATTTTAAAAATATCAGTTTTAGAAATATGTGAAGTAAACAAAACAACAAATACAAAAAAGCTAAAACATTGGTAGAACATTAAAATTAAACAAGAAGTAATTAAGAAAGAACTGTTATCGAAAAAGTACTTAGAGGACAATAAAACCTAGATGACTACCAACTGTATAAAGAACAAAAAGAGAACATAAAAATTATAGTAAAAACGGTAAAGCAAAGTTATGAAAAAAGTTTGAAATAAAGATAAAAAAACCGCTTTAAGCAATGCAAAAATAGTGTACAATATTGTAAACAATTTAAGAAAATAGATCTTAAAAAACCAAGAAAAGATATTATTGAAAATAAACTCAAAATTATTAAGTGATAGAGATTGTTTGACAAGTTAAAAAAAACCTGATTGTTTTCCAGTGAGTGTTAATGTTTCATTATAATGAAATTTACACGATCCTAAGAAACTCACTTTTTTTAACGTGTCGAACATGTTATTTTTTCGTATACTTGATAAAATTCACTGTAATTTAAAGAATTAAAAATTATGAAATAAGTCTAAGCACTGTAAATTACTGATCAAACGACAACTTTATAAGATTATTATATGGCCGAAAAAGTTATTAAAAATCAATATTTATAATTATTACACTGACAGTAGGAGAGAAGTTACTTTATGTTAGAAATAAAATTTTTTGTTATTGCAAATTAAAGAAACCATTTATTGCAACATTTTTACTTATAATTTTATTATTTTTAACCAATTTATATTTATGTATAAATACTTTAACCCTAATAATTTAAAAAAATTTAAATTATTTTTTTTTATTTTTTTAATTTCAAAATTTGATTTTACTACATTTTTATAAATAAATGATCAGAAGCATTGAAAAGCAAAACATAATTACTTGAAGCAAAAAAATGCTATTAGTAAAATTTGGACTAATAATTTAAAATATTTTTTTAGGTCTCCGTTTAGAAACACTAAATTTCTAGTCGTAGAAATCGTCGGAAAGATGATTGTTTGCGTTTGCCACTATTTTGCACTGTCTAGACATTGAAAGTAAAATTTAAGAATTTTCTGTTTTTGAATTGTATTTATTCCAATACCTGTTATGTGATTTTTCAGACAGCAAATTTTCAGTTGCTTTTCTGACTGCGTTTTTTAGATGTTCTGGATTATTATCGTCTTCCATTTTCTGATTTATTGGAAGAAGTTTTATTTATTTTAGCACAAAAGCACGACTTGACACAATTTATAATTGTTTATTGTCAATTAAAATAGTTATCATAATAATCAAAATAGTTTTTTTTTAGTTTAGACAACTTTTCGGCCTAAAAAACGTCGTTTATCACACGGCCAGAAACCTTTTTGCAAGTATTCGCACTTGTGAGACTCGGCTTCGCCTCAGCCCACAATCCGTGCTCATATTCACAAAACGACAGTTTCTGGCTTTGTCATAGAAATAATTATTTCTGTATAATTAATAATAAATGGCAACTAGAATTAATAGTTTTCTATAGAAAAATAAAACTTACATTTATTTTTTATGAAACTTTAAGTAATTTTAGTTTTCTTAGTAACGTTCATGTTGTTTTAAATTATTATTACTTTTCGATGTTTCAGTAATTTTTTTACCATCCCCGAAATGTAGGCAAAAAGATACAAAACTTTTTTATATACAGTAACCGGCAAAAGTATGGAACATCTAAAATAACATTTGAAATTTGTTACGGGGAAGTGGACAAGGCGGAAAAAAATTTTTTTCATTCTTCCGGCGACCACTGGCCGAGACAAGTTGGTACCATGTCAAACAAATTTGACATTTATTATAAGCCTTGAAAAAGAATCAATAAAGGATTCGAAACGTTGGCCTTATAATATAGTTTTTTTCTGCCTTGTCCACTTCCCCGTAACAAATTTCGAATGTAAAAAGAATGGACGTAATTCACCAAAATAATCTAAAATAACTTTAAAACTATTTATTTAAAAAAAAATGCTCGGGCACTATCTGTTATCTGACAATACCAGTTCATTTAAAAAAAACAAATAATTTATAATCAAAACTTTATTTTAAAAAATTAAAGTGTTAATTATTGTTTCCAAGAAATTTTTAACTGCCAGTATTTTTTACACTGTTAAAAAGTTATAAGGTGCTAGATTTTAACAATAAGTTCAATAATAATAAATTTCAGTTTTTCGGTTTTTTAATTTTTATTTTATTTCAACTTTTAATAATTTAAGAATGTCACAAAAATTTTAGTAAAGATAGGTACAGCACATTATACACAAAATATGTTCAACATTTGTCATAAATTTTAAAAATGTAATTAAAATTGTAGAGTGTTCTTTGAAAAAACAAAGTTGATGTCGGTATCTTATTTTCGGTCACACTAAATAAAATAGATATTAAATTTAATTAACAAATTATTATTAAAATGCGCAATTTAAAAATAGAATTGACCTGTCCGAACAATTTTTAAAAAAATAAATACTTTTAAAGTTATTTTAAATGTTTCACAATATTACCGCTTAATAGTAGATTTAAATTTGAAGCATTAGCGCGCGCGTCTATCTTTTCATTCGTCACAACTCATATATATATATATATATATATATATATATATATATATCCTGCTATCATTAGCACGGCCATACATTGCCCGATCCCTATCATTAGGACGTCCTTGTGCATAGAGCGCCCGTATATGGACGCTCTGCTGCAACCCCATGTAAAAAAAATTTGGGAGACTTCCTACACCAAGAGGAAGCGAATGGCAAAAATCGATTTGGACGCTTTAATGATTTCTGGATGAAAAATTCGTAGAATTTTTAGTTCCGGCGTATATAGGGGTGGTGGCGCTGGCGTAATATACGTATATTCAACCTCGGTGTAATAGAGCGTCCGTCAGTTCGGCAACACTGTAACGATACGAATGAAATTAAACAAACGGTTCTTGGCCTGAGTTGTGAGGAATGAAAAGCTAGACGCGCTGCGCTAATGCTTCAAATTGAAACCTGTTAAAATAGGGTAAGCGGTAAAATTGTAGAATATTTAATTTAATACTTAATTAAAATAACTTTAAAAATATTTATTTTTTAAAAAAATCGTTTGGACAGGTCAATTTTATTATTAAATTGCGCATTTTAATAATTATTTGTTAATTAATTTAATTTTTTTTATTTAGTGTGGCCCCAAAATAAGATAGCGACATCAACTTCGTTTTTCTAAAAGGCACTTTATACTTTTTATTGCATTTTTAGATTCTATGACAAATTTTGGACATATTTAGCAGAATAGAGTAATACAAACTCAGTTAAACTGAGTTTGCATTATTCACTCATATTTTTGTATTAAACTGAGTTTGGATTATTAAACTCATATTTTATGTATAATGTCCTATACCTATCTTTAACTGTTTTCGAAATATTAGAAAAAACAAAGAAAAATTAATATTCAATTTATTGTAGAGTTAATTGTTTAAATTAGTACCAAAATAATCTTTTGACAGTAAGATGTCTGTATTTAAGTTATCAAAAGTTAAAATAAAATAAAAATTAAAAAACTAAAATTTATTATTATTAAACTCGTTGTCAAAATCTAGCACTCTATAACTTTTTGACAGTTTAATAAAAACTGGCAGTTAAAAATTTGTTGGAAACAATAATCAATACTTATTTTTTAAAATAAAGTGTCAATTATAAATTATGTATTTGTTTTTTTTTTAATGAACAGTTTTAAAATAATTTTAGATGTTCCATAATTTTGCCGCTTACTCTACATCAAAAAAGCTTTGTACTTCTCTGCCTACATTTTGGCAAAAAAAAAAACTAAAACATCAAAAAGTAGTCATAATAATTTAAAACAACATGAACGTTACTAAGAAAACTGATATTACTTAAAGTTTAATAAAAAACAAATGCAAATTTTATTTTGCTATACAAAACTATTAATTCTAATTGGTATTTTATTATTAATTATACAAAAAAATATTTTAAATTATTAGTCTAAAGGTTTCTAGTAGCATTTTTTTGCTTTAAGTAATTTTATTTTGCTTTACAATGCTACTGATTATCTATGGAGAATAATGTAGTAAAATCTAATAATTATAAATGTTGACTTTTAAAAATTTCTTCTCTCAAAAAATCAAATAACGTTGTCGTACAATAGGTAATATACGGTGCATAGACTCATCCTCGCCTTCAGCTCGGGCCTGAAATCGAGTCCAATAATTTTTAGTTTTTTATATTACAGTAAATTTTATCAAGAACACGAAAAAATAACGTGTTTAACGCGCTAAAAAAATGAAGTTTTCCAAATTCGTGTAAATTTTATTATAACGAAACATTAACATTCACTGGAAAACAATCAGTTTTTTTAACTTGTCAAACAATCTGCTATTCACTTAATAATTTTGAGTTTATTTCTAATAATTTTTATTTTTAATTCTATTTTTTTTTAATTGCTTACAACATTGTACAATACTTGTGCATTGCGTTGAAGTTTTTTTTATTTTTATTTCAAATGGTTTTCATAACTTTGCTTTACCGTTTTTACTATTATTTTTATCTTCCCTTATTGTTCTTTATACAGTTGGTAGTTACCTAGGTTTCTGTTACTCTAGGTACATTTTCGATAAAAGTTTTTTCTTAATTACTTTTTGTTCAATTTCATTGTTCCATTAGTGTATTAGCTTCTTCGTGTTTGTTGTTTTGTTTACTCCACATATTTCTAGAACTGATTTATTAAAAATATTTTAGAGCATTTCTGTTTCTTCTTTGATCTTTTTGTAATTTATACATTCTATTTTTGTCTTCTGTTACTTTTTTGTGTTGTTTTATTTTTCACCAAAAAATTGTCATTTCCTTTGTCAAAAAGGTTTTTAACGCGCATGTCTTTAATTTTTTTTAAAATATTTTGTCTATCACCAATAGGAAGATTATAGATCTTTTATTTCTGCTTAGCATCTCACCTGTATACATATATGTAAATATTTTTGTGTTGGTAGAAGTTGTTTCCTATTACCAAATTTGTTTATTGTATAAAAATCTATGATCTTTTAGCCATTAATAACATTTTTTTTTTTAAATTTTTGCTATTTACTTTTTCTCTATTAATTTTTACCTTTTCTTTTATATCATTTGTTAGTATTAGGATTTTTTTTTGTTGTTATCTCTTATTCTGGGAAGCTATTTCTACTTAGAAACTGTTCTAAAATTTTTTTACTGTGAATTTTGTTATACCTTCGTTTAGTCTCTATTCTATTAGTATAGTATTTTTTTTATCTTTTTTTATTTCTGATCTTAGTAGCTTTCCTAATATTTCTTTTTGGTTCTTGATTCATGTAGTCTACTGTCAACGCTGTTGTATTATTTTTGTCTTTAGCTTTCTCCCTATTTTCTATTTTGACTATTTGCTTTATTATACTCTCTTATTGTCAATTCATCAACTTATCTGTCTTTACTTTCCGATTTCTTCGTTTTATAGATGACTTTTTTCAAATACGACTAGTTTTTGATTGTCATTGTCCCAGCTTAGTTTTTTTGTCGTTTGTTGTTAGTTTCTTTAAAGTTATTAATTCTGCTATATTTCCAATTATTCTATTAAGTTTTAGCATATTTATCTACTCTTTGCAATTTTTTCTATGTATCAGACATACATTATCTCCGCAATGAGCTTTTTGGCCATATATAATTTTTTTGGATATTATCAGTTCATTTTTTTTAGAACAACTTGATGTTTGACAATTAGCCTCAAAATTTTGTGACTAAACTAAAAACGGTTTTAAAGTGTTTGCTTTACTGCTTAGTCTATAAAGATGCTGACGTATTACCTAATCATTAAATGCGATAGTTTAGTGCCCTTAAATGGTCATCGAAATGTAGTGTTTACTAAGTTTTACAGAAGAAAAAAAAAGAACAAAAGAAGGTTCTAAAAATGCAAATTTCATTATAATGAAACATTAACACTCACTGGAAAAAAATCAGTTTTCTTAACTTGTCAAACAATCTACTATTTACTAATAAGTTGTAACTTCCTTCATTTTTCTTTTTCTAAACAATTTGCTTCCTATCAAAATTTTATTTAAATGACGAATTTTGAAAAGCATTCTTGATATTTTTTTTGTTAAATAGCTTAGTTTTTCTTGTTTTAAATTATACTTATAATCTGCTTGAATATAATGTTTAGAGCATAAACGCGATGTTTTCAAATTAAAAGAATTACTCTTTTTGCACGAATTTTTCTAAATTTTTATAAAATATGTTATTGGTTGGAAAACGAAAAAACAGCACAGATTTGTCAAATTTTTTTACTTATTGCCTTTATATGTATTTCTTATATATGTTACATAAAAAAATCAATGTTAATTTACGTTAGTAACTGTTGTAACTTTTTTTTTATAAAAACTTTATTTTTTATTATTTAGAGTAAAAAATTAATTGCAAAAAAATCTTTACATTTGAGGAAATTGAAGATATACTTAATGATCTCAATTTTTGGATTGGCAAAGATGAATGTAGAATTCCCGAGATTAAAGAAAGCGAAAATTTTAAGCAAAAATAAGAGCGATTGTGCAATACATTATCAAATTGGAAAAAGTATGTACCAATTATAGTTTTTTAGACAATTATTTTTGAACTATTAAAAAAACAAAAATGGACAGTTCAAAAAAAATCTAAGTTTCCTCACACCTTTACAACAGTTTGAAAAATTTTTAACTACTGACATTTTAAAACATATTAGAAAAGAGTCTTTACGCTATGCTAATTGTATCAAAAATAAAGCAAATTTTGCTTTAGAAATTAATGAATTTAAAATGCTTCATCGAAATACTTTTATTTTCTGGTTACCATAAAGTACCATCGGGAACTTTACATGCTACTGTTACATGTAACTAATTTTAAATTAGTAACATTTGAACTAATAATTTTAATTTATTTTTTGAATTACTAATAATAAATAGCAATTGGAATTAATAGTTTTCTATAGCAAAATCAAACTTACATTTATTTTATATCAAACCTTGAGTAAGACCAGTTTTCTTAGTAACGTTTATGTTGTTTTAAATTGTTATTGTTGAAACTCTTCGACGTTTCCGTAATTTTTATTTTCTTTTTTCAATGTCCCCATGCCCGAAATGTTGGCAGAGATGTAGAGAACTTTTCTGGTATACAGCCTACTTTTTATGTCCAAGTAATAACTATTTCAACCAGAAATAATATTTTTATAATTAAATTGATAATTATTAATAGAAGATATTCTAACCAAGTCTGCGTACACAAATTGCGGCTTATTGTTAGTAAGATTGCACTGGTCGTTTGAAACCACCATTGAAACGTCCATATATTTGCATGCATAAAGCATCCTTTTGTGTATATTCTATTTATAGACACAAAATGAGAATTACAACTGGCAACACCGCATGACGCTCTATGACGGTCTATATACACCAAGGGACGCTGTATGCACCTATATACGGACGCTTCAATGATTGTTCCGTAAAAGGACGCTGCAACGGTGGTAGATTGGATTTGAAAACTTTAGATTTGCTTCATATTTAGGCAACGCCACCTGTAAGGGAATAGACGATGTATACTGGTGAAAAACTTTTAAAAAACAGCTTACTTCTGTGAGTTTTAGACCCGGACGCTCTAATAATGTTTTTTGGACGGACGTGCTAATGATAGCGGGATATATATATATATATATATATATATATATATATATATTCCACGTGTATAAAGTGAGCCCCGGCTGTGGAAAAACTGCGTTTGAAGTGAGGTCCGCTACAAAGTGAGGTCCGATATACGGACCTCACTTTGACAATCCTGTACAATTCATTCCAGCACCTTCCCCTACCACTACATAGGCATATCTGTTAAATTTAGCTGGACCTCACTTTCATCATACAATGGTCCAAGTTGTATATTTTAGTTCAACAGTTTTGTGAGTGGTGGCGCTCTCCACGGTGTATAAATTCTAGACGTATACTTTGCAGATCGTGGCCATTACCTAGTGAGGCCCGGTGATGCGGCAACCGCGCATGGTCCTCACTTACCGCATAGTATATATTTGAGGGTTTCACTTAACGGTGTATTTCTAAACACAATTATTAAACATTCCAAAGCATTGCAAGGTCACAGTTAGGCTCGTAGGGGCTGGCTGATTTTGTAATCTCTGTATTTTCAAGACGGAGGACAAGTTTAAGAGTTTAAGTAATTGTTTCTCTTTCATTTGTTTCTTATACAGCAAGCGGCAAAAGTATGGAACATCCAAGATAATTTTAAGACTCTTTATTTATTTAAAAATAGCTAAAACAGGTCAATTTTTTTTTAAATTAGGCATTTTTTAAAATAACAATTTTTATACAAGGTATTTTAAAAATGAAATACAAACATCAACTTTGTTTTTTTAAATGGAATCTTGTATTATTTATTGCATTTTAAATACTATGACAAATTCTGGACATATCTTATAAATAATGTTTTATACCTATCTTCAACTGTTTTCGAAATATTGACAGTTAAATATAAACAAAAAAATATATATTTAATTTTTTTTTAGTTAATTGTTTAAATAATTACTCACAAATCTTTTTGTAGTCAGATGTCTGTCCGTCTTTAACTTATTAAAGGTTGAAATATTATAAAAATTTTAAAAAAAGAAAATTTATTATTATTAAACTCATTTTAAAAATCTATAGCATCCTAGGACTTTTTGGCAGTTTAAAAAATAGTGACAAAAAAAATTTGTTAAAAACAATAAAAAAAATTATGTAAAAATAAAATTAACCTGTATAAACATTATTTTTTTTAATAAATACTTTTGAAGTTATTTTAGATGTTTCATAATTTTGCCGCTTTTGAAAAATTTGTTTGTACCGAGTGTAAAAAAAATCTCCTTTTTCTATTAGTACCTTTTTAAATAAAAAAAACGAGACTTGGAGAAATTTCATTAATTGAGTAAAAAATAAACTTTTGGTCACTTCCGGTTTTTACTGAAACAACCGTAACTTTGTATTTTTAAATAAAATACTATTATATTTTTATACTTTTAGAAACTACATTAAATTCTGAGTCTTATACATTAATTAAAAAAAAATCACATTTTTTTTTAATTTTTGGTTTTTTATCTAGAAAGCTGTGATTATAAAAAAATATTAAATAATATAGGCAGTCATTAAAAAATAAAACCTATCTCACAAATGATCTAATTTAGAAAAAACATGAACTGAAATTAGAATAAATTAGCTTTGATGGAACAATAGTGGCTCGCTTGGTTTTTAAAATTAACGTTTTATTTGTCTATTTGTTTAAAATTTGAAAAAAAAATATGTTAAATAAAAACATAAATTTAATAGTTATTTAAAACAAGTTAGTATTTTAACAACAAAATAAAATTGACAGTTATTTAACATAATTTGTTACTTTTTTTCTGTTTTACAGCCTGCTTACATTTAATATTTAAATTAACTTTTAGAAATTTTTCCAAATATTTTTGTAAATATTACCAAAATTACTAAACAATTTTTTAAATTTTTGTTTTTTTTTATTAGCAGAAAAAATGTATTTAAAATGTCGAGGAGCCACTATTGTTTCATTTGAAAAAATTGAGTAAGACGAGAAAAACTAATTTATTTCAGCTTAAACTCCTGTATTTTTCAAATTAAATTATTTATGGCACCGGTTTTATTTTTTAGTTGTTGTCTAAGTTATTTAGAAATATTTTTTAACCATCACAGCCTTCTAGATAGCACAATAAAATTTACAAAAAAATTTTTCATCTTACAAAAAGTTATAAAGAGTAGTGTATTAGATTCGGAATTTACTGTAGATTTTAAAAATATAAGAACATACACAGTGTTTTGTTTAAAAATCCAATGTTACGGTCGTTCTCGGTAAAACCGGAAGTGATAAAAGTTTATTTTTCATTTACTTAATGGAAATTTTCTAACATCATATGTTTACTAAATATCATTGTTTTATTTAAAAAAATACTGCTAACAAATAGGGTGAGCCTAATTTCGTTTACACCCAGTATATGTTTTTTTCCCTAGTTGGCTCCTAATTGGGATAGCCTGTAAGTCAACTTAATACCAATAATAGTATTATTAGTATTATTATTATTATTGATAATTTATTTAAAATCGTTTTATTACTAATAAAAAAACAAATCGCTTTAAAACAAAGATTTTTTCTGGCAAAAGTTCAATTCCGTCGTTGTGACCGTTTTGTCAAAATAAAAATTATATTTAAAAATGTATTGGCTTTTGTGAGCATTCGAAATTTTAAAATCCAATATATCCGTTCAACATTGAACAAAATTTAAGTGACTTTATCGTTTTTTGTCACTTTTCAACAATTGGGTATCTCAACAACTAAACCTTAATTTAAAAACTATGTTTTTAGAAAAAAAATTGTCACATTATTTGTAATTAGAATGGCGTTACATTTACATTTTTTGTCGTTTTTGCAAATATAAACAATATAATAAATAAACTCTTAGGAAGAAATATCTAAAAGTTAGCGGTACATTTGTATTTTGTTTTGCAATGTAAGTGTCTTGTAGGTCTTAGACAAACAATCTTCAACTGTTTTCGAAATATTGACAGTTAAATAAAAACAAAAAAAAATATATTTAATTTTTTCTTTAGTTAATTGTTTAAATAACTACTCACAGATCATTTTGTAGTTAGATGTCTGTCTGTCTTTAACTTATTAAAGGTTGAAATAATATAAAAATTAAGAAAAAAGGATATTTATTATTATTGAACTCATTTTAAAAATCTATAGCATCCTAGAACTTTTTGGCAAATTACAAAATAGTGACAGTTAAAAACTTGATGAAAACAATAAAATAAAAAAAATTAAAAATAAAATTGACCTGTATAAACATTTTTTTTTATGTTCCATAATTTTGCCGCTTTTTGAAAACTTGTTTGTATCGGGTGTAAAAAATATTAGGCTTACCCCTTTTTCTAATAGTACCTTTTTAAATAAAAAAACGAGACTTGGAAAACTTATTATGTTAAAAAATCCTCATTAATTAAGTAAAAAAAAACTTTTGATCACTTCCGGTTTTAACGGAAACAACCGTAACTTTGGATTTTTAAATAGAATACTATTATATTTTTATACTTTTAGAATCTACGTTAAATTCTGAGTCTCATACACTAATTTAAAAAAAAATGTGATAATTTTTTTTGTAATTTTTGTTTTTTTATCTAGAAGGCTGTGATAATAAAAAAATATTAAATAATGTAGGCAATCATTAAAAAATAAAACCTATCCCACAAATGATCTAATTTAGAAAAAACACGAATTTAAATTAGCATGAATTAGCTTTTCTGGTTTAATTCATTTTTTTCAGATGAAACAATAGTGGCTCACTTTGCTTTTGAAATTAACGTTTTATTTGTCAATTTGTTTAAAATTTGAAAAAAATTTTATGTTAAGAAAATATTTTGAACAAGTTAGCATTTTAACAATAAAATAAAATTAACAGTTATAAAACATAATTTGTTACTTTTCTTCTGTTTTACATTCTGCTTAAATTTAGATTAACTTTTAAGAATTTTTCCAAATATTTTAAATTTTTGTTTTTTTTATTATCAGAAAAAATGTATTTAAAATGTCGAAGAGCCTCTATTATTCTATTTGAAAAAATTGAGTAAGACGAGAAAAACTAATTTATTTCAGTTTAAACTCCTGTATTTTCTAAATTAAAATATTTATGGCACTGGTTTAATTTTTTAGTTGTTGTTTTTTTATTTAGAAATATTTTTTACCCATCACAGCCTTCTAGATAACAATAAAAATTACCAAAAAATTTTTTTATCTTACAAAAAGTTATAAAGAGTAGTGTATTAAATTCGGAATTTACTGTGGATTTTAAAAATATAAAAACATGCACAGTATTTTATTTAAAAATCCAATGTTACAGTCGTTTTCGGTAAAACCGGAAGTGATAAAAGTTATTTTTTATTTACTTAATGGGGATTTTCTAACATCATATGTTTACTAAATATCATTGTTTTATTTAAAAGAAAATACTACTAACAAAAAGAGTGAGCCTAATTTCGTTTACACCCGGTATATGTTTTTTTCCCTAGTTGGCTCCTAATTGGGATAGCCTGTAAGCCATCTTAATACGAATAATAGTATTATTAGTATTATTGTTATTGATAATTTATAAAATTATAATAACGGTAAATTTAAAATCGTTTTATTATTAATAAAAAAAATCGTTTTAAAAGATTTTTTCTGGCAAAAGCTCAATTCAGTCGTTGTGGCTGTTTTGCCAAAATAAAAAATATATTTAAAAATGTATTGGCTTTTGTGGGCGTTTCAAACTTTAAAAACCAATATTTCCGTTCAACATTGAACAAAATTTAAGTGACTTTATAGTTTTTTGTCACTTTTCAGCAATTAGGTATCGCAACAACTAAACCTTAACTTAAAAACTATGTTTTTAGAAAAACAAATTGTCACAGTATTTGTGATTAGAATGGCGTTACATTTATATTTTTTGTCGTTTTTGCAAATATAAGTAATATAATAAATAAACTCTTAGGAAGAAATATCTAAAAGTTATGCTATCTATAATAAATGCATTTGTGCTTTATTTTGCACACACAATGAAAGTGTCTTGTAGGTCTTAGACAAACAATGCAGGTATAAAGTAATAAAAGTAGGTAGACGCCCGGCCAGGCATCAGGCATCCCCTTCTGCTGGAATTTTTAGAGACCTTCAATTCTTTATTTTAATTTTTATCAAATAAATAAATAATAACTCTTAAATTATGCATCGAAAAATGTAAAACGGAAAAAAACTAAATTACCAAAGTATGCTCATATTGTTTAATGTATGGAATTAAGGTAAAATTTTGTTTTTCCGATCAAACACAAAATTAATTTATAAAACATTGTGTTAGTTTTTAAAAAAACATTATAAAAATTTTCATAATTTTCAATAAATTTTAGTCAAAAAATAGCAAGTTTTTTCATGCAGCGCAAATTGAAATTAAATTAAGTGCTATTTCTGGTCAAATTTTTCATTTATTCTTTCTTACTTATAGAAGAAAGTATTAGAAAACGAAAAATAGAGTGCTGCTTTTAAAAATAAAAGCTAGAAAATTTAAGTAAAAGCTGCTTAATATATGGTTCATTATGTTTTATTAAATATAGTAGTTATTATTGTAATTAAAAACTATCGTAATAAAAAAGATTTATAATAATTGTCTTTGGTATAAATTCGAACATTTAGCTTATGTGCAATAAATAAATTGAAATTGTGACTGAACATTTATTATTGATTATTTCAATACTTTTTGGAAAAAAATTTTGAAAACTTATTTTTTAAATGTATTTTATAATTTTTGATATATTTTGCCCACACAGGAAAGCAGGTGCTTTTGTATAGTCAAAACCGCAATAAAATTTTTTTATTTGTTTACAAGTCAAAAATTGCATTGATTTTATGATTGAAAATGAGACTGTCTTAAGACATCTAATCTGTAGAGATAACACAAAAAAAATGTTTGCCAATTTTTATCATTTGTAATGCTATATTTCAAACAAAAATTTTGACACCTAATTTTAAATCATCCCGTAAAAATTTGTTTACTTTTGAGATATATTGTTAAAGTTTTTCGTCAAAAACTTCGTTGTAATACGCTGTGTATTTAAAAAAAAACAGCAACAAAGTCTTACACTAGGCAAAATTTATGCACATATTTCAATCATAAGAAACTGAGATAATACATTGAGTTTAGTACAAAAACAACTTTTTATTTTTATTATTTCGCATTTCTTCTGCAAGGACGATCATTTGTTAAAATTTCTAAACTAATTGCAAAAACACCTTGTATATTTACTAATTTTTGGAGACACTTTTTATTATTTATTTAATTGTTACTAATAGTATAAAAATATGTATTTGTTATTTAGTTTAAAATTTTATTCTGATTCTTTATTTAGTCTAAATTATTTACTTCTTATTATTTTTCTATTATTTTACTTTTTACTATATTTACTTTATATAATATTAGGAAATCTTGATATCCCTAGAGCAGCGTTTCCCAATTAATTTTAGCCGCGGAATCCTTTTAGATTCGGAACATCAAGACGGAACCCGGTATAAAAGTAAAATACAAAAAATCAAGTTACATTTTAATGGGAGAAATGTGATCTTTTCTTCCTTTGGCAAATTCTTTTTATATCTGTTTTATATCTGGACCAAACGGTGGCCCTCGTCTCGGAGTAATTTAATTTGTACCTTTATTTATTTTATTTTTTCTATTCGTGTGTTTTTTTAATCGTGGTTTTGTCTTTTCGCGGAACCCCTGCTTTTATCTTGCGGAACCCCAGGGTTCCGCGAAACCCAATGAGAAACGCTGCCCTAGAGTAACACTTTGAATACGGCCAGCACACGGCCCAGACGCCAAGCAAAACTTGGCAACATCGCATGGACCTCACTTTAATCATTTGATAAACATATACACACAAATCGGTCCTCACAAGAATCAGAGACTGAAACGTAAATATACGGTCCTCGCTTTGTTAACAAGACGATAAGGACCTCACTTTGACATGATATACACCGAAAAATTATATCCGCCACCTGTAATTCTTTAAGTGTATATTTGCGAGGAATCTATGAACTTTGATGTAGGAAACTGTAATCAACCTAGCGCGCTGCTGTATATCTGGTCCTTTTAGTGGTCCTCACTTGATACACGCTACGGTTGGTCCTCACTTTGGTATCTGGCCATATATATATATATATATATATATATATATATATATATATATATATATATATATATATAGTTGGCGCACAAGGTGGCATCTATTCAAACAAGACACTAATTGGCATCCAGCAATATACACGGTGTATATTATTGTATATTCAGTTTATTAATAAAGGACTCATTGACATCCGGTGTATTTAGCGGTCTAGTTGGCATCCCACTGTATATTTTATACACATTTAGTACACTTTGGCTTCTGTATATCACACATTGGCATCCGTGCGCTGTTGCCATGTATATCTTAACAAGTACTCTCTATTAAATACAAAAATTTACAGTGCGTAGATTTAATTTCAGGCTCGAGCCGAAGGCGAAGTCTAAGCACTGTAAATTACCTAACGTACGACAACTGTATTAAATTTTTTGTCCGAAGAAAGTTTTAATCTTTTTGATATTTATAATCATAATTTATAGTAAGTACTGTTTATATCTGTAGCAGAAAGGGAGAATTAACTTCAGAATCACCCAAATGACATTTTGAGTATTTTTAGTTAATTTTAGTGCTGCCAACCTTGACGACTTGATTCTTTTTACTTCATTACAATTTTTCGATATTAAAAATTAAAGAAAGTATTTATTGCAAAATTTATACCTATAAATTAATTTTTTTGAACCAAATTAAATTCATATATGAATACATTAATTTTAAAGTAACTCGTAAACGTAAAAATTTCCAGTACATAAAACTGTCAATTTACAATACCGGTATTGTAAATTGACGTTTAACTGACAAGTAATAATATAACTAACGTTCACAAAGACAAAACATATTTTTGTTGATTTTTATTTTATCGCTACCATATCAAACTAGTGAATGTGAAAAATTGGTTTTTATAGATTTTTGGTTGGTGACATAATCGAGAAAAAAGCATCAATAATGCTTTTCCAAATAATTATTTGTTCCTAATAATTAATTGGAGAATATTAGAGAAACATTAGACTTATTAAAAATATAATTTAGCCAAGTTTTAAAAATCTGTATTTATGATAATTATAATAATGGTTTATTACTACTAGACTAGAAATACATTATTTTACAAAAGTAAAAAAAAATTAAAATAGAAAAATAGAAAATTAAATAAAAACATAAAATTAAATAATATAAAACTCAACATACACTTTTAAGATCATTAAAATTGTTCGGTGAATATTTTCCAATAGAGTAGAATGTCTTGTGTAAATTAAGTATTTTATACTTTTAGTAAAAACAGCTTGAAGAACAAATTTCTAAATTCTATAGGTGAGATATTGTAAAATTCTTTCTAGTATAAAATAGTTTTAGTAAAATTATTTCCACTAAATGTAAGATATGCATGTTTGCGTTTTGACTAAATTTTTCAAAATTTTTAAATATTTATGTTTGAAAATTCAAGACATTTATAAATAAACTTGAGATTGTAAAAATATCTCATCTTGTAATAAATTCTACAATTATTTCTATATTTAACATTTAGCATTTTGAAAGTTTTATTTTTATACAATTTTTGATTTATATAATTTAATATCAATAAGTAACCTATTTTCTATTCTACTAAAAGGTGCTCTTATCTTATGATTCAGTAAAATTATATTAAAAACTTTACAAACCAGAGTGGTATCATCTGCATAAAAAACTACATCTGCTGCTGGTATAAATAAATTCAAATTATTTATTTACGAGTATATCAAAAATACAAATACCGACTATAGAATCTTATGGTACCCTACAAAAAACATTACGTCTTTCGGAAAGCTTATCTTTTAGTTAAACTCTTTAAAATTTATTTATAAAGTAGGTATAATACTAACAAGAAATTTTTTAAATTTTTATTTAAAGTTTCTTTATAAATTATTAATCAGGCACTGGTAATAATTTTGGTCTCGCAAAAGCTTTGCCACTGTTATATAAGAATTTTGTTTGATTTTTTCAAACAAAAACTAAGAAATACGGCGATTAGAATTTTAAACATTATTTATAGAGTCCAAATGCAAATGTAAAGCATTGTGTATATACAAGAAGTTATGTAGAAAATATTTTCAAGTATAAATGAAAAAAAATAATATTTTTTACGAAGTACAGCGTTTGAAGTAAGAAGTGCAGCGTTTTGATTTAAACTAAGAAGTACGGCGATTGAAATTGTAAAAATTATTTTTAGAGTCCATATGTAAATCTAAAGCATTGTGTATATACAAGAAGTGATGTAGAAAAAATTTTCAAGTTAAATGAAAGAAAATAATATTTTTTACGAAGTACAGCGTTTGAAGAAAGAAGCACGGCGTTTCCAACTAAGGAGTGCAGCGTTTTGATTAAAACTAAGAAGTACGGCGATTGAAATTTTAAAAATTATTTTTAGAGTCCAAATGCAAATCTAAAGCATTGTGTATATACAAGAAGTGATATAGAAAATATTTTCAAGTTAAATGAAAAAAAATAATATTTTTTACGAAGTACAGCGTTTGAAGTAAGAAGCACGGCGTTTCGAACTAAGGAGTGCAGCGTTTTGATTAAAACTAAGAAGTACGGCGATTGAAATTTTAAAAATTATTTTTAGAGTCCAAATGCAAATCTAAAGCATTGTGTATATACAAGAAGTGATATAGAAAATATTTTCAAGTTAAATGAAAGAAAATAATATTTTTTACGAAGTACAGCGTTTGAAGTAAGAAGTGCAGCGTTTATATAAACTTGTAAATTTGACGTGGACATTTATTGTCCAATTATTTGAAGAAAAATCACTTTACCATGAGATAGAAAGTATTTAGTTGTGTTGTTTTTCTAATAATCTAAATAATTAAATCAGGTTATTTATTTTGTTGATTATCATTTCTTCTTAACAATAGAGTAAATTTAAAATAAAAATTTATAATTTTAAAAACATGCTTCAATTTTTGTTTTATTTAGAAAAGATTTAGTGTTGCCGTGTAGGTCAATTATACAATTAAATATTTACAAAGTGCCTAAAAATGACAATTTAAAACAGCGACATCACCACACTTAATGCACAGTCAATAAAAAATTATATTAGAAGTTTGTTTACTTACACTCGATCTAGACATTTGTTACATTCAATCGACACAGTCGAATACTGTAATGACGCTTTTACTCTCCAAGTTATGTAATAGTACATGTACAAGTTATGACAATATAATTTGGTCGATGAGAAAGCTTCTTGTATAATATAAAAACGCAAAACTTCTAAGTACTTTTTTTATTTATATTAAAAACAATAAAATAAAAACCAATAAAAAAAATAACTAAAACCATTTCCATTCCAACAGGTTCAGTTTTAAAAGCGATTGTTGGTCCTATGTCGGGTTTTGTGTTAAGCATCAAAAATATAAAACATGATCAACAATTTCGTATTTTTTGTCAATATCTAGTAGCAATCATTGAGAAAAACTTTTCTGTTCGATACCTCCTTAGAAAGTAGCTCTGTAATCATAGTTACCAGCATGTGAAAGTTTCACTTTTGCTCACGCATTTTCACTCACGCATAATTAAATTTTCATTTTTTTGACAACATTTGATATTTAGGCATTAGCTTTTTCCAGGGTGTCCTTAGCGCATTGGTTAACAAACTTTGGCTTATACACAAACTTGAACTTAAAAAGATGCTTCTTATTTATATTTTTTATTAACGCATCTAATGTTTATTTTTTGCATCTACGATTTTTTTGAAACGTTTATTTTATTATACCAAATTAATACTAAATTCTTTCTTGACAACAATATTTAATAATTTTAATTTTTAAACATGTAAATACTAACTGTCTGCTATTATTGTATCTGAGACGACTAAGTTACAATTAAACAGAGCAATTGACATTCTAACACATACCTTGAAATGATGTTGAAATATAATCTTTGAATTTTGATTGTAACAAGTAAATTTGCAACCATAAATCGAATAAATTTCCTAAATTTTATTTCGTTACTTATTTGGTTTTTTACTTTATTGTCTTATTAAAAATATATACAAAGTGACATAAAAGTACGAAAATTCATATTTTCTAAGTTACTGTTTTTTTTTAGAAAAACTTCAAGACAGGTCGATTTTATTTTTTTCCTTCGCACGTTTTTTACTTATTTTCAATTTTTTTTAGACAACTGGTTTTTTGCTGTGACGTAATCAAAAATTTTTTAATAATAGCATCGCCTATTTTTGATGTTGAATATTGAAACTACTTTTTTTGCGTATAACAATATAACATTTATGGGGTCTAAAACAAAAACTTTATGTAATTTAACCAATTTAAATGTTTTATTTAAATTTATTTTATTTTATTTTAAATTTTTCAAAATTGACGCAATTTTAACAGAATTGTTGATCTAAATGTTTAAATTAACGTACTTCCGTTTCTTAGTAATAATACAACCAATTTTCAAACTCCACAAGCACATTTTTGACTAATTAAGCGGTACTGATTTGTAATTCTTTCTCTTAAATCCTTGATCCTTGATCCAGACACAACTGCCATATAGGACGATGGAAAACTTGCAAGGTACGAGAGAAACCAATACTTGTTACAACATCCATAAAAATTGAATGTTTAGTGTGGTTTTGTCAATCAATACCTCCTAATTAGTCAAAAAATAAAAAATAATGTGCTAATAGAGTTCGAAAATTAGTTATATTATTACTAGGAAACGAAAGGACTTCAATTTGAACATCTAGTTTAGTAATTCTGTTAAAAATTGCGCCTATTACCTATAAAAAATTTTATAAAACATTTAATTTGGATAAACTACCCAAAGTTTTTGCCTTAGACTCTATAAATGTTATACTGTTGTACGCAGAAAAAATAGTAGTTTCAATATTTTCCACCAAAAATAGGGGTTGCTATTGAAAAAAAAAATATCGATTACGTCACGGAAAAAAACGAGCTGGCAAAAAAATTTAAAACAAGTAAAAAACGTGCGCAATAAAGAAATAAAATCGACCTGTCTTGTCGTTTTACTAAAAAAACAGTAACTTAGAAAATATAAATTTTATTCCATACTTTTATGTCACATTTTATAAAATTGATGATAAACGTTTTTTCTGACGATTACTTTGTCTCTTAATCCAGTGAGTCGTTATATAAGTCGTTTTAGTACGAATTTAGGTGCAACGTTGCCAATTTGATGCGGATGCCAATTTCACCGTGATTCCAATGGCATCTAGATATACACGAATCGATTGCAGCGCCTCAGTACGACTCCTTGCTGAACTCAAGAGAATATTATTATACTTTTGGCGGTCAATTTGACGTCCACCACTTTTTTACGCCATCTGATAGGATGTGTGCTAAGTAAGCTTATGTCGATATTTTACGCTTATGTCAAATTGGCATCCGTATATTGGACGCCACCTTACCTCGGATGCCACCTTTACCGCAATTTTTACATGGGCGGATGCCACCTTGGCCTCTGTAAGTATATATATATATATATATATATATTTCTAGTATATCTCATTTTTACCTAAAACAACATTTAATTTAAATTATAAAGAAACCTCAGAAAAACCTCACAAAAGCGCGTTCTTAATACTTTCAGAGTGGCGAAATCGAGGGCGAAATGTTTTGGGTGCACTGATATCTGTCACCCTCGGCTTCGTTATATTGCTTAGCGGCAACAGTTACGTGAATACACAATATTTGTAATACCATACTTTTTTTCTATTTTAAAATACTGTAACACATTTAAAATCACTTTTTCAGTATTTGCATCAACAGATTTAATCAAATATTTAGGACTGTAATCTTCCATTTTAAAAATGCTTATAATTTTTACTTGTTCAGGTTCGTTACCAGCTATAGCAACTGACAAGAAATGTAAACATCCACACCTAGAATTAAAATAATAAAATTTGAAAACTTTCTAAACCTTTTGTAAACAATAGTCAGTTATCGGAGGGTGAGTATCCAACTTCTTGTTGAGATAATCCGTATACATGTCTAATAATAGAAGTCGTTTAACTAGAGAAAAATAAGAAGATTATTGGGATGCAGTAATAATGTTAAATTTAGAAAATGGGCTTTCTAAACACATTATCAAAAAGTAGACCTAATATTGTTCTAATATTGTTTAATTTAGAAATTAATTGATAAGGTTATCCGAAAACTCAACCAGGAATTTAAAAAAGCGTTAGAGAAGCGCTGGCTTCTGTCACTCAAACTCGGAGGGTAAGGATATTTTATGGCTTATCGTCACCATTTTATGAATTCCTCTGTAGTTATCTATACTTCAGCAAAAGAAAAACCGTTTTTACGATTTATCAACTTATTTAACTTTCACTAATTTTTATGATGGTCCAACCGCAAACGTAAATACTAGACCCCCTATAAATAATCCCAAACAGATTCTCTGAACATCGGTCTAGGTTCGTCCGTATATTACAATTAGTTAAAATTTGGAACAATAATTTATTTAATAATAATTGCAACAACAAATAAATAAAAACATATCACATACTAATCACTATCGACATAATTATCACTTTCATCGCTGGACTCATCGTCCTCATTAATTATCAAATCCGGTACAAGTCTACTTCTGTACATATCTTCTTCACGAATTACATGTTCTACACACTTTTTCCAGCTGACGCTCAATATTTTCGCTACTTCGTTCTTAATCAGTTTGATTGTACCACAACTAAATTTCGGAGAGTTATTGTTTCTTCGTAGATGCCCTTTTAGCTCCCCTATATCATCTCAATCGGATTAAAATTGCAATGATAAGGGGGAAGACGAACAATTTTAAATTTACGTTCTCTGGCCATAATGTCGATATTATATTTTTTTTTCAAAAGTTTTGTCTTCAAAACCTCCAACAACTGTTTTTTTGTATATGATACTTTAAAAAAGAGATCATTTGCATTAAGAAATTCTTGTATTTCTTCTTTTCTGGAAGAACTATTAGGAATTTTTTCTGCTTAGGCGGAATGGTAACTTGCATTGTCCATCACGATGACACTATTTTTTGGTATATTGGGAAGCAATTTTTCTGAAAACTAATTTTCAAAAATGTTGACCGACATATTTTTGTGGTAATCTACTTTAGCTTCTTTGACATCTTTTGCAGAAAGTAGCAAAGCATTGTTTACCCAACCGGCTTCAGATCCCGCATGTAAAATTATAATGCGTTTTTCTCTTGAAGGTGGTACATCTATGCAACATTTTTTGCTATTATTAGTCCACACTTTCTTGACGGTGTCGTGACTATTAAACCAAGTTTTATCTAGATATATGATAGGCACATTATCTGAACGTATTTGATACATTAGTTTTAAATATCTTGCTCTCCATTCTGAGATTTTCTTTGATTTCATCAAAACTCGTCTCTTGTTAATTGTTTTTAAAAAAAATCCAATTTTTCGCAGAAACATTCGTAAACTTTCTTGACAACACCTAATCTTTAAAATGCTTTGAACTTGCTGGTGCAATGTTTTGACCGTTAAAACAATGTTTTTGTCATATGCCTCACATACTATTTTCCCTATTGGTTCTGTATAATGTTTTTCAAATAGAGAATTTGCATTATTTTTTCTGACTTTTCTCTCTTGAATTCCCTTTACAACTATGTCACGTACGGTCATGTACAGTCGCATAAGGTGTTTTAATCATATCAGAAGTTTTTTTATGACCTCAGATTCACCTTCCAACGATTTTAAATTAGCATACACATTTATAATTATAATCTTGGCAAGTAGCGGTAAATGTCTACGGCGGTGTTTTCTGCCATCTGAAGTAGTAGGCTGATTATCGTCGCCGTCGCCATCGCTGTCAACGTCGCCGTCGCTTTTAATTTCAACGTTGTTGTCGTTGTTGAACTCTTCATCAACTTTGGACCAAGGTTTACTGATTTACTGATTAACAAGTTTACTAAACTTTTACTGAAGCCAAATCAAAACTGAAGTTACAGTAATAAAATCAGGTACTTTTGTAGACTTTTTCCATATTTGTGAGAAAAATTTGCTTTGGGCTTGAGTATTAAATAAAAAAGAAATGAAAAACAAAGATTATTTACATTTTTTTGTAATGAGTATTACATTTGTGTCTTGCAATAAGCCTCAGTTGTTGTATAAGCTGTGTGTACAATCTGTAATACCATATATATATATATAAATATGATTTTTTGGACAAGACTCATTAGATATACTATAATTTTATAATTAGAATTGTTTTCGTCGGTTACTAAACTATAATGCTTAAGTTAATTTAATGATATCAATTAAAAAAACCAAAAAATAGGTTGTATTATATGAAAATAAGAAAAATATATTTACATTCATATTTTATTTACAGAAGAGACTAAACATCTTCTTCATCTTCTGAAAAATACCGCTGTTGTAAGAACTTGTTTTGCTTCATATGTGTTTAGACGCAGCTTTTTGCGTCTATGTTGTTTTTTCGTTGAAAAAATGAACGGAAGAGTTACTTATTTTAAAATATATTTTCGAACTGTATGTACAAGAAGACTCTTACTGACTGAAAAGGTGTTTCTATTCCCAGCCACAAGTGGCGGGAATCTCGTAGGTGGGGGTTGGACAAACCCAACATATTCCCCGCCTTGGAAGCACCAAAGCTTACAATAAACAATGGAAATTATCAAACTTGAAAAATAAATAAATAAAGATGAAATAATAATAATGCATAATGATAAAATTAAAACACAAATACACAGGTACGCGTTGCTTTGAACGATTCACTCAAGCATTTTTTGGGAACACACACACTTTCACCACTGGTCGCTTGAAGAGCCCGTTTGTGGTTTTGACCGTGACCACTCTGATTCGGCCGTCGTTGCCTGGATGCAGTTGTGTTATCCTGCCCATTTTCCACGCGAGCGGAGGAGTTGAGTCTTTTTTGAGAATCACGAGATTCCCTACGTCCACAGAATGTTGCATAAGATTGCGCCATTTGTTCCTTGGTTGAAGTTGCCCAAGATATTCCCTGGACCACCATTTCCAAAACTGCTGTTGAATTTGACACACTCGTTGCCAACGAGTTAAACGGTTGGTGGCGACGTCGGATATATCAGGTTTGTTCCAACCAAGGACGTTGTATGACCAGGACGGAGGGTCGCCTATATACTGCCAATGCTAAAATGTTGAAGGAATTCGCTCACTCTAAAGTAACCTTTTACGACTCTATTACTCTCTCTCTCCTATACAAGGCAGAGGCGTAGTATGGCGTGGACGTAAGGTATATCAAACGTACAATTTGGAAAACGATTCTGTTAGTTGCTTTAACTATTAAATTTAAGCAGCTGGGCTCAAAATAAAGTATGTTTGAGTATAAATAAATATAAAATTAACATTTTAGATTGGAAGCTTTTCGTGGCGTGCACCAATTTATAAATCTAACGAGAGGCTACTGGTTAGACATGCGTAGAATGGTCTATTTTGGTAACCTTTTAACGTGCATTGGCGCCGTTTTCACTTTTTTGAATTGACCCTCCGTTCTGATCATTCAACGTCCTTGGTTCCAACCAGCGATTTCGGTACGATACACGGAAATTTTTGTTTTAATAGTCCAAAATAGTGTTCTATGACATAACAATTTTTTGCTAATTGTAAATTGTAAATGATAATTTTGCTGCCTTCTAGTTAAATTTTCTCTGTTTTTGAATGACGTATGTAAGTTTGCTTTTAATGGAAACCCACTATCACCAACCATTTAAAAATATTGTAAAAACTACATTAAAAATCTTTAAAACAACAAATGTTTCTAAATAATTTTGATTTTTTATGCGAGATTTATTTATCAACATTTCATCATCACTACTCAAATCAGATATTGATGAAATATCACTGTCTTCTTTACCAATATCGCCTATATTAAGAATTTAATAAAAGAAATTCAAACTTATTTGATCTAAGTCCACGAAAATTCACAGTGCGCATGATAGTCCAACCAGTACCTAGTCTAGAACCATGTATCGAAATGACCGTTACGAGACGGTCCCATGTACGATCCACAGGTTGGTTGGAACGCAGGTAGGGATCGTACAGTGTACCGTCACTTTTGGGTTGGAACACCGTTTATTCATTGCGCTTGAGCGGGATCGTACAATGTACGGTCATCAGGGTGGTTGGAACAAACCTATCGTGATCTGGAATTGCTGTAAGTGGGCCGCCGACCAGGAAATGACCAGGAGTTAAAGGATTAAGATCGGAGGGGTCGTTAGAAAGCTGAGTAAAGGCGCTTGAATATAGGCAGGCTTCTATTCGTGTTAATAACGTTCGCATTTCTTCATGGTTTAGAAGCGCGTTTAAACATACGCGTTTTAAATGAGACTTAGCAGATTTTACTGCGGCTTCCCAAAGCCCTCCAAAATGTGGTGCCCGTGGCGAGATAAAATAAAAATTGATGTTGTCATTAACTAGATTTGATACGACTTTGTTTCTAAATTTATCTGAATTAATAATCTTACGCAGTTCATTGTCAGCACCTATGAAATTTTTTGCATTATCTGAAAAAATATTGCATGGTTTGCCCCGACGCGATGTAAAACGCTTTAAGGTATTTAAAAAATTTTCGGTAGAACAGACAAAACTAACTCCAAGTGCACCGCTTTAGTAGACATACAAATGAAAACCGCTATATATGATTTTATAATGCGCGGCTTGCCTCTTCCACAATTAAGGTTTATTTCAATCGGTCCACAGTAATCAAGACCAACATTGCTAAAGACTCTGCTAGGCTCAACGCAATATTTAGGTAAATCGCCCATGAATTGTGGGACCATAATTGGTTTTACGCGGAAGCATGTACTACAGTGACGTGTAACATTGCGCACTGCATTTCTACCTGATATAATCCAAAATTTTTCTCTAATTGAAGCTAGGGTAGCTTGAGGACCGGCATGTAAATGCTTAATATGAAAATGTCTTATAATTAGCTTTGTAACATGATGATCCTTTGGTAACACATACGGATGCCTCTGGGTTTCGCTAATAGACAAATTGTTTGACAGTCTCCCACCCACTCTAATTAATCCGTCTTTTGATATAAATGGATGCAGGTTGTAAATTTTGCTATGTTTGTTTACCGTATTGATGCGTTTTAAATCATGTAATTCTGAATGAAAGACAGAAATTTGTACATTTTTGACAATGATTAATAACGCTTGTTCCAACTTGCGAGATGATAAAGGCTTATGATCTTTATTTCTATGTAAATCTTTGCAAATTGCCGATGGATTTTTGCAATTGCGCTGATGTTTTGAAATTTTAAAGTTATCACATAGCCGACAAAGCCATGCAACGAAACCTTGAAGTTTTGTGAAATCTGAAAATTTTGTTAACAACTTCCACTTTTCGGCGTTGGGGATGGTAGAAACATGACAACTTTGCTTTTGTTCGGGAATTGTTTTAATTTTTTGATTTATATTCGATTGTTTTGGCCAGAATTTGCTATCGTACCGTAAAAATGAAGAACCGTACCACCATAAATTGTTATTGGTTAATTTACTTGGGGAAATTCCTCTTGATAGTAAATCTGCTGAATTACTCGCGGATGGCGCATGTTGTTATTGACAGTGTTTTGTAAGATCTTGAATTTCCACTACTCTATTTGCGACGAATGTTTTTAGCGACGAGAGGCGAGAAGGTGTTTTAGGAAATTAGACCGGTGGAAATTATATGGCCCACTTACCAATTAACTTTGATGAGTTGTCTTCTCTGCGTTTATAAAATGCATCAACTTCTCCTGGCATCCACAATGGAGAATTTTGTCACTGCCACCAAACGGACCTCGAGACGTTGACTTCTTCTGGTACCCACAACTTGATGAGGAATTTCATCACTGCCATCAAATTGACGTCGAGACCCTTGATTTTTTCTGGTGTTCACAAGTTGATGGGGAATTTTATCACTGCCACCAAACAGACGTCGATACGGGGAATTATATCACTGCCATCGGGACGCTTGATTTTATTTATCCGGCTCGAAGGACCATGTTTAGATGCAGCTTTTTGCGTCTATGTTGTTTTTTCGTTGAGAAAATGAACGGAAGTGTTACTTATTTAAAATATATTTTTGAACTGTATGTACAAGAAGACTCTTACTGACTAAAAAAGTGTTTCTATTTACAGCCACAAGTGGTGGAAATCTCGTAGGTGGGGGTTGGACAAACCCAACATTTTGTGCTATAGATTATTGACCTAATTTTGTTAATACCACCTTCACCAAATGTGGAAATAATTGACGAACGAGAAAATAGGGATTTCAAGCCAATTCTTAGCTATTAGTGTGAACGATTTTTTGAACTGTTTTGTAAAAAACTTCAGTCAACTTTCATATTATCTTTACAGGAGCCTTTGCACCCTGTGCCGGAAAATTACTAAAAATGTTTTTACAAAACAATTGTAAACCACACTTTAAATAGGGATCCATTAATATCCTCACGATAGTCCGGCGATTACAAATTCCGCCGATGGTTAGTATATTTATGGTAAATTCCGCCGATGGTCAAATTTTAACCTAGAATTGCGGTAGATTGGCGGGCGTACTGTGCTCGTAGAGATAAGTGGGCCGACTTCTTAAAACCCTTCTATAAACCGAACAATACCCATTGTCCACTATATTGACAAGGATAATCACCGTAAGGATGGATCTTGATTTATGACAGGTCCCTCTGCCAGATGCCCCCCAATACACTCAAATACCTACCAAGATTATTTTAATTCTAACTATGACCCTGCTTATTTTATTTAGAGTCGGTTTAAAGAAGACGAATTAAATATCCAATTGTAATTAACTTTTAATTCGCTGTTAACTTGGCTTTTCTGATATCTGAGTGGTCAAAACTGCATTGCGAATAAACTATTTGATTGCTATTAAAGTTAATGTTAGTTTTGTAAACCGACTCTTAGGGCTAGTTTACAGAAAGTGACATTGACTTTAATTGCGATTAAACATTTAATTCGCAATCAAGTATCTATTATACAGAAAGTTCAATTTATTAATCACAAATTAAAAATTAATCGCAATTAAATATTTGATTCAGTTTTTGTAATCTGACCTGTAATGTAACGTTTGTTTTTACTTTTGAGGTATTGCAATTAATTTAAAGTACATACATGTAAAATAATTTAGAAACATGTGAAAATTAAAACTGTTTTAACATGAAGTGTCAAAAAGCTTCATTAATATGCAGGAATGATAATCTAAACTTGCAAAGTTTATTTTACCTCAGTATTTGCTCATTTTACCTGGCATTGGTTTTTAATTCTTCTCCAAACTTAATAAGATAGACCGATAATGGGGTTATAATCAAAGACAGATTTATATTAACAGTACTGACTTCAGACGTGCATTAACTTAAGAATACTGACAATTTCAATTAATTTTATAATAAGGGTGTTCTATTGCCATCATAAAGTGTTTGATACAATTTTTTAGATAGATAACAGATAAAAATTTATCAATAAAGAGCATTTAACAATTAGTATATTATTCAACTAGCATTTAATGATGACACGATTATGACAATTATGAATACGAGTGTCTTTAATCGCCCGTTAAATGCAAGTAGCATATGCTATTTTTTCCACTACAACCCGCAACAAAGAAACTAATTTGAACTGTCATAATTTTAAATGTTTCATGCGTATGTCATATTGGTTATTAGTTTAATGTTGTTAGGATACCGCTGTAATACGGCTTTTTGATTGGTCTCAAATTTGTGCCAAAATGAAGAATTTATATATTAATGACAATCAATAAAGTACAAGTTATAGATAATTAACACATTCATTAGAATATAAGAGTTAAAAAACTATTTTTGTTGACCAACTTATAACAAAAAGTTTTTCTTTTCAATGCTTGTGAAACTAATAAAAATATTTCGGGATTTGTAAATAAAGTTAAAAAATAAAACAACATATTTTTTTAAGATATTTAATTTTCAAATACACTATCATTATCATCACTTTCGTCATTTACATTAATCATTAATTCGACATTTTCAAATTTTCTATAGTTATTTTCAATTTTAACAACTTTTTTAATAGTTTTTTCCTAAGTTATGTTTGTAACATTATCGGTTTCTTTTTTTATTACATCTACTATTTTATTTTTAATACTACAACACCTATTGCTTTTTCTTATAGCCCTTTTTAATTGCCCCCATACTAGTTCAATTGGATTAAAAATACAATAGTATGGAGGCAATCTTAAAACAGCGTGTCCTAACTGCTTTGCTTTCTCGTCTACAAAGTATTTCTTTTCAAAACTTTTGGTCCTTAAGACTTCTAATAGTTCCTTTTTAGTATAATGTTCTTCATAGTATAACTCATGCTTCATTAAAAAACTTTTAATTTCTTCTTTGCACGATCCAGTATTGGGATCTGTCTACATAAATTGTTTCACAATTACACAAAAATTTTAAATTTCTCACACAAGAAAATATGATTATATTTTCTTCTCGATCATTAATTAATAAAAAGTTTTTGTTGTCAATAGTTTTAAATAATTGTGTATCTACGGCAGAATGCACATCTTCTATACACTTTGGCAATGGGAAAGATTTTTCGACGAGCATTATAAACACTTCGTTTAACAGCTTCCTTATCAGACAATGTTAATATCTGCATATTAATTTCATTTTTCGTGGTTAATGTCTTAATAACACCATTAAATACTTTAGATGGTCTCGTTAAAATGTCATCCGTCGCTTTTCTTTTTGCAAAAGCACTTACTATCTGCCGTTGTATTTTTTTTTTTCATCTGAGTTGTGATTCTGATTCAAATGTACTTTTGTCAAAATTCGTTCACTTCCTTCACCAAGAGTATATATCTTCGCATCACATTTTTTGTTAATGCACCTCCATTTTATTTTTTCAGTTTTTAAAGATGTTGATTTAGAAAATTTAAAATTTTCAACTACTAACAAAGGATTTCCTCTTTCACTAAGAATTTCAGTAAATCTTGTGGCTGCCATAGTTGAACAGTAAATACTGATAAAATTTGTTTCTGTTACTATTTGTTAATTTTAGTCACACCCCCACTTTCAGCACCCTTCCATTCCAAATTTTTATTCCCTGTACAAAGATTGACAGAAAAAAAATTTTTCTCATCTTATAATAAGCCACCTAGTTCTTGAGTGAGCGCAAATTACCTTAGGATTAAAATCCAAGAACTCATCACGTCGCGGTCACGCGGTCCGAATCAGCTGCTGGGCGTTATCTTGTTTTGTTTACTGAATTATTAGAACGCTTCGTTACACCCATCGGCGGAGTTTACATACCCTAGGGATAATACCTTTTGACCATCGGCAAAATTTGTATGCGCCCACGATAGTCTGCCGAGCAATCCTTAATGTTTTTGGCAGTTACAAAAATTTTTTTATGCCCAAACATCTACACTTCTAGCGTGCAAAATAATTATTTTTCCAAGAAAATAGTATAAGAAATATTTGAACCCTTAAAAAACTATCTGCACTACATCATGGGTATCTTACTATGTTTCGTCGTATTACGTTCTACTTTCCTAAATTTTTGGATTTGGGTAACCTATTTCATTTTATGTTTTTTCAAACGCCTACTTTCCATAATTGCTTGGTTTCCATAATTATTGGTCAAGATCTATACACATTGTAAATCATATTTTTAATTTAGATTACTAAAAATTTAAAACCTTATCCACTTATTTTTTTTATTACGCTTATCTAAGTTTTCTCTAATTCTTGTAGTAAACAATTTTTTATTTGGTTTAACTGTTCTCATTTTGAGTAAATGACTGTTTTGTTTAACTAGATTTGCACATTCTCTTGAGTGACAAGGAACCAGATATCCTATTGTAAATATTTATTTTAAAATTTTTATAAAATGTGTTCTGCTCAGATCGCCTGGGTGTGGCAATTGTTTCAAAAAACGTGTGTTTTGGTTAACATTACAAAAGAATGACACATGACAGCTGTCAGTGCAATGCGGCCAAAAATTCACACGTTTAACTGAGATAACGCTTGCAGAGAAAATTCTTGAACATCTGCACACACTTATCATCATTTGCAATGTGATTTTTATGAAACATTTCTAAATGCAAAAATAAGGCAACATTCAGACAGTTGACAGCAAACTATATAAACTTATTCAACCTATTTACCCATATTTTTTCCTATTTTGTTTTTTTAGGTTATAGGCGTGAATAAGCGGACGTGAGCGTGAGTGAACGTGAGTAACACCAGCATTAGACGTGAGTGCTTGTGCGTGAATGGTTATAAGCTTTACGTGATCGTGCGTGTTCGTGCATGATTTTCTACTCACGCGTCCATCTCTACTACAGTCTCCTTAAGATTTTCCCTCTGACCAAACTGACCCCAAAAACTATTTAGCATAATTGTTGCTAAATCTTTAAGTAGGATTTAATGTAACACGATCTTTCTCATAAAAAGTATTAATATATCGACGTTTACCTTCTTCTGTTACACACCATGGCAGCCAGCCGCTACATTCTTGTTTAATTGTCAAAAATTGATTACCACGTATACACACATTAATCGAATTGGAACATGTTCTCGATTATACGCTATTCCCACATTTTATAAATTTGGTACCCGACTTCTAAAACTTTTTAATTTTATCGGCCACGTGTTTACCTACAAATGTCTTCTTGCCATGATTATGATTGCCAATTTTTTGGTTCATACCATCAACAGAAAATGTATTAATTTTGGTCGATGCACTCTTGTATAGTAAATGGAAAAGATATATGAACTCGACTTATGCAGGAATTTATTAGTAGCCAGTCTCTTTATGACAGACCCAAGTAAACACTAAGCTGGTTACGGTCAACTACAAAAGACCCACCGATCGAAGGTAAATTTTACAACTGGGCCGGACTTGAAATATTTAAAGTTAAATTTTGGGTTAAATTAGAATTGAAATAAAAACGCAAGCATGCAGAATCAAATATTTATTAATAATCATAAAGTAATTAGGATTAGTAAAACAGTGAAACCATACATTTATTTTGAAATTAATTTACAAAAAAAAATTATTTATAATTCAAATATTTGTATCTATTTACACACTAAATATATTGATATTAAATATAAAATAAAATACTCATTTACAATAAAAATTAAAAAACAGAATTTCGTAAAAAATTTAAACTGCTTAAAACTACACAAAAATAAAAACGTAAAACGTTATGACGCACAGTCTTTTCACAGATTCATCACTTATTGTTAATCATTGTCACTGTCACTATCAGTTTCTAACTCGATTATTAGGTCTTTAACATTCTTTTTTCGGTATTCGTCTTCAATATTCACCACGTGCAGCACAGAATTCTTCCAGGCTTCCGCAGTAATTGACTTAAATGTTTCTTTAATTAAATTTAATGTTGCATTGCTAAATTTTTGTCCAGTGTTTTGCCTCTTTAATTTTTCTTTAAATTGGCCCCATATCATCTTAATCGGGTTGAATACACAATGATAGGGCGGTAACCGCAGAACAGTTAAGTCATATTCAGACGCAACCTGATCTATTTTGTATTTTTTTTTTTGTAACTTTTTGTTCGAACAACTTTTAATAATTCATTTTTGGTGTACGTCTCTTCAAAGAACAAATTTTTCTTAATTAAAAACTCTTGAATTTCTTCTTTTCTACTGCTGGATTTCGGAACCTTATCAATTTGACAGAATGATAACTGGCATTATCTAATACAATAATACTACTTTTTGGAAGTTTGGGTATTAAGATTTCCGTGAACCATTTTTCAAAAACTTCTGCAGTCATGTCAGAATAGTAGTCGGCGTTAGCATCTTTTAAATTTTTACACCCCAAATGTAATGCATCAAGCACAAAACCGTTTTTACTCCCGGCATGCAAAATTGAAATTCTTTTACCTTTGGATGGAGGAATATTTAAAATGCATCTTCTAGTACCGTCGGTCCACCTTTTTTTAACTGTCTCATGTGTGTCGAACCAGGTCTCATCTAGATAAAAAATGTCCCGGTTTTCTTTTCTATATTGTTTCAATTCTTGTAAATAACTATATCGCCACTTTTTCACTACATCACTTTCTATTAAAAAGTTTTTTTTATTATACGTTTGAATGTGAAACCAATAGTTTTTATATATTTTACAAAAGCTTTTTTACAGCACGACAAAATGTTATTTTCAATTAAACTGGTGTACAACAAGTTAATAGTCGGCACAATGTTTTTGTCGTAAAAGTCATAAACACTTCGGCGAATTTGATTTTCCTGACTCGGCAGCAATTTTTTTAATGCTCCGTTATCAATCCAATCCAATCTACTCATGTCGTATGTTTTTTGCAGATGCAGATATCATTATTATTATAAATTTGTACATACAAATAACACTTATTTTGATTATTTATGCAGCTGTTAAAGGCGCCACGTCTGACACCTTGCAACAGTTGCAACCTTGCACTTGCACGCTTCACACTCATTCCACTTTTTGTCGTTTTATTCCGTCAACATTTCCATACGTTCCGACTCGCTTTTGAGTGTAACAATATTAAAAGGCATCCAATATAGCATATAAACATCTTTACGCTCGCGCAGTGTTGCCAGACTTTTTGAACTGACAGTTTCTCGTTCGGGATTGGTTGAAATAAGTACATAAACAGCAAAAAGTTTTGGGCTTGTTAATAAGGATTTTTAAGTGTAGGTACTGTACAATCTAGCGTAAACTTTTTGCTCCGACTGTCGCAAAGGTACTACCTTAAATATGTTGAATTTTTACAGAAAACGGATTTACTAAATGTTCGCTCTAAATGCGATATTTCCAAGCTTGTAACTTTGTAAAAACAAATTTACCAGGTCTAATATTTGTCAAAAACTTGCTTTATTTTATAGACTTTCAGTATGTATAATTGGAACTTAAACAAAAAATGTTGAAAATTCGATTTTCGATTACGTTTTTGCGGTTTGGAAACACTGTGTATCGAGGCGACCGGTACTTACCATCTGTTGGCAAGGGTCTTGGGTGAGTTGTTCTTTGCCTGCTTCCTTGCTTAGAGACATCATGCCAACATCAGGTAGTTGATCATAATTAACAATTTAATGTTTAATAATTGTAGTTTAAATGTAAACAAATTGGTTGCACTTATATACCTGTGATAGTACCTTCTAGAAAAGTATGTTTAATGTTTCTTTTATTAACTTCTTATTAGTTCTGTTAAAAAATCTTATCTCTTAATAAGCTTAATACCGGGTATTATAAAAAAAAAATTTGATAAATCACACATTGATAAACCGAATAAAGATGTTTAAATTTGTTTGACAAAATGTGATAACTTGGTTGCTACACCTAATTTAGTGTATAATGGAAGATTGAGAGTCTTGGAAAATGAGTTTTTTTCTTGTATGAGCTATTTTTTGAAATTTTATATTTTTTAAACATTTCAATTATTGTAAAATAAATAATATTCTTTAATATTGAATGCAAATTAATAGGTATTTATTAATCATTTTTTTTAACAAAGAAATATAATTTCAAAGAGAGGAGCATGAAATTAAAAAACAAAACACGTTTATTTTACGTTCATTTTTGTTCAAATTTTGTAGATATTTTTTAACATGGTATTTTATTGATATGATCAAAAATAATAAGAATAATATAAACAACAATATTAATAATAAAAAAAGTTTATGTAAAAAAGTATACATACAATTTAAAAAACCATTCTAGCACATTATTTACAATTTATATACAAATACAGTTATTCCGTATCATCAGAATCATTTTCATCATCGAATGAAAAAATTATTTCATGTTTATCTACTGAAGAAGCTGGTGAAATTTCCAATAATTTTCTTGCTTCTAAACTCATGTCCTTATGGCTTATATTTTCGTTTAAGCCAAATGAGCTTAAGAAAGGATCAGAACTCAAAATGAGTATGAAAAAGATCTTCTTTTAATTTAGTTCGCGAAAATTTGCGAGTATGATGCTCTCGAAATTTTCTTATATCTTTATTTTTGGACTCTTCAGCCTCTACGGATAATTCACCAATTGGTATTATTGATTCTTTAATAACATCTGCCCCGTGTATTAAAATTTTATGTACAGAAGGTGGCATGTAGTACCACCCATAAAGTTCTCACGTCCACTGTTGAGCACTTTTAAAATGTTTCCAAATTGCTCAATAATATTTTTATCAAGTCCTAAAAAATAAATGTTAATACATTATTTTTGCAAACTTTAAAAGTAAAAACTTTTTTACTCGTAATTTCTGATACTATTTGTGGCTGAGAGAAAAATCTCCGTGCAGTGTTGCTATTATTGCTGCTTCCAAAATTTGGTTTTGGAACATTTACGATTAGGCCCAACTTTTCTCTTAGTTTTTGTTGAATTTTGTTTTTTCGCTTGTTGAAAAGAGTTCGCTTTTTACTTGGTATTTACAAAAAACATATATTACATATAATTTAAACATTTTGGCAATTCTATATAACTTACTTTCCATTTTTTAATTTCTAATCGGTATGCCACGTGCAAAAGACATTCAAAAAAACGTATGTATGCATGAAGCACAGAAAATCCAAACCGAAACATTTGAGGATCTACTAAACGATTTGTCATAGCATTTACATCATTCTTTTGCGAAATTTTGGCTGTACAAATATAGCATACCATGCTCGATAAATCTTTCAGTGCATTACATACCTTAAAAGTTAAAATTCCGATAACATGTAGATTTACGTAATTAATAATAACAATAATTTAAATAATAACTTGTATACCTTTCCGTCTACCATTGTTAACATCAAAAAAAAAGCAATTTTACTTTTTGTTTTCCACATGAAAGGTTTTAGGTTTTGTACTTCATGCAACACATTTTTTTTTATTTTTTGATATTTCACTAGTTTCGTGAATCCACTGCAAACGAATGGGTCTGCAGAACGTGTTGAAGCCGGTCTCGGATTTTTCCAAATTATATTGTTTTTATCCGTAGCGTTCACTAATCGTAGAGGCACTAGCGATGTTATAAATAAGCTTTCATCTACTTTAGTTGTTACTGGTAACGTTTATGTGGTTTGTTTATAGTTTGTATAACCCGAACTTCCTCGAAACCCCACTTGCAAAATAATATCATTTTTTCGGGTGCATTATTCGGTAAAATACTCTTTAAAATCCTTTCGCAAGTACAATGTAAAAGTGGAACTTCGCACTTATTTTCAGAAATTACAATTCCTGGTAGATATAATTTTTTTTAAATTCCAACAAATTTTTATAAGCGGTATAAAAATTGTGTCCTTTTTCTAAAGCACTATTTCTCAGAATTGAATATTGCCTGGTAGTCAATTTTAACCGAATAACAAGAGCCAAAGCTTCTTCTGCAGTAAAAGCTTCTTGGTCTATAGGATTCGTCCATTTTTTTAATATTTTAAAGCCTCCTGTTGGAGTTGTGGTTGCTTCAGCAAGTAAACGAGCAGATGCAATGTTACCCTCTTCACGTAATTTGATGGTGGTGGCAAACGTTATTTCGGATGTTGAAGTTTTTTGACGAATGTCCTCAGTTTTTCGTCTTTTTATCACGTCGGAACACTGTTCAAATTCTTTACTGGGTCTACCTCAAACATCTTCATAAAAATTGGTTATTATATTTAATTATGTATAGTTGAATTCAGCACTTACTTGGAGTTGTCGACGAAGAAGAACTCGGAAGGTACCGCAATACAATTTCCGGAAATTCTATGGTTTTGTTTAACCACGAATTATATTTTGTTGTAAACTTTTTATTACTTCTTCCACAAGCAGACCAAAAACGAAAATAGGGTGAAAAAAATAAATTTCTAACATAATTTATTAGCTCTTCTGTAGCTGCGTGGTCTCCGTTGGTTTGATAGATTTCTTTCAAAAATTCCAGTATTAATTCCTTTTTTTTTTCATCACCCACAAGGTGTGCTTCAAGAATTTTTTTGTGAAGCATCCTTCGTGTTATTTTAATATTTGCCATGTTTAGAAACGCCACAGAAAAACTTTTATTCGCACTCACAGTTAAACAGCACAATTAAAAATGATTCTTGAACAGGGCGCGCAAGGGATATTATGCCTCCCACCCAACCCCGGCGCAGGTAGGCGCAAAATTCGTGGTAAATACTTTCAAGCTAAGACATCAAGAATTTTAAAAATATTTACTTTATGAGTTCTTGTTAATTCCTACTAAACGAATTGAGAGTTTTATCCCAAAAACCGCTTTTATGCAGGCCTCATTTGTCCTCTCGCTTGAGTGGGTACCTGAGCAACAAATAACAATATAATACCTGGAGGGTAAAGATTAAAGTCCCCTCTTTTAAGTGGTATCTATATTATTGTACTGACTTTTACATTTTCTCACAAATTATGTGCTTAAATATGTTGAATTTTCACAGAAAACGGATTTACTAAATTATCGCTTTAAATGCGGTATTTGCAGGCCTGTAACTTTGTAAAAACAAATTAACCTAGTCTAATATTTGTCAAAAAGTTGCTTCATCTTATGGACTTTCAGCATGTAAAATTTGAACTTAAAAAAAAAATATTGAAAATACGATTTTCGATCACGTTTTTGCGGTTTGGAAACACTGTGTATCATCCGTGTCATTTAAATTTATAATAAATGTGGGGAAATTTTTATTTGTTACAATATCTTCCACAGTTTTAATATGATTAAGACAATTTTCAAACAGCTTTGTGTTCATATCTTCAGTGACAGCTAGTATCAAATTTATAACAATAGAATCCAAATTAGGATTTTTGTTGCCTTTTCTTAATTTGTGCTTTAATTGACTCCACACTAGTTCTATTGGATTTAATATACAATAGTAGGGTGGTAGTCTTTCAACTACAGGCCCCAACTTTTTTGCCATGTTATCATGGCATATGGCTTATTTTTGTCAGTCGGGCTTTTTTCAATAATTTCTAGTATTTTTGTTGCTTTTTAAAGAACTTGTAGATCTTTTTTTATCGTAAATTCTTTAATATCGTTTTTTTTTTGAACATCGTGTTGGAATTTTTTCATCTTGCCGGGAATGATATGAAGCATTATTCATCACTATTACAGAATTTTTTGGTAAGTTAGGCAACAACTCTTTCGAACCAGTTCTCAAAAAGCTCGTGATTTATATCACTATGATAATCGACGTTACAATTTTTAATATTTTTTGCTGAAAGAAGGAGACCATTTTTACCCATCCATTTTCCGAACAAGCATTTAAAATGATTACACGTTTACCTCTTGAGGGTGGAGTAATTAGACGACAATTGCCTGTACCATCCACCCAACCTTTTTTTATGACATCATGCCTGTCGTACCATGTTTCGTCAAGGTAAATAATCTGTACTTTTGAATATTTTCAATAAATTTTGTTCTCCATACCTAGAAGATTGCATAATAGCCATTTTTCTGTTAATTGTTTTATATGTAAAACCTATCACCTATGAAGGGTCTGCCTTAGACGTTGTGACAAAATTTCTTCACTGCAGCACAGACAGCCAGCAATTCACGATCAAATGTACTGTATTTTTTTTGAGTACTTGAGAGCTTCTTAGTGAAGAAGCCATGATTTATTATTTTATTACTGCAAAACTGCGTCTATTGCCGAGTCGGAGGCGTCCACTATGATTGATAAGCGAGCTTCTGGTGAAGGGTGTGCTAATAAGGTAACGTCTGCAAGCGATTTTGGTCGCTTCAAATGCGGTTTCTGTTTTAGAACACCACTTGATTGTTTCCTTTTGTTTTGCCTTGGGTCCCCCTTGCAATTGTGTTAGCGGTGCTTGGATTTTGGCTGCGTGTGGTATGAACCGTCTATAAAAATTTACCATACCAAGAAACCGCTGCAGTTCTTTAAGAGTGATCAGTTTTTTCATGTAGAGGATGGCCTGAACACGATTACTTGAAGGTTGAGTGGTATGGTTGAGATATGGTATCCCAAAAGTATCACTTCCGGTTGCCCAAATTTGCACTTGCTGGGATTTATCACAACGCCATAGTTAGAGAAGCGCGTAAATAACTGCTTGAAATGTTGTTGGAGATTTTCTGATATAACTAGAACGTCAACTATACACGCAAAACAAAAGTCAAGCTCACGTGTAACTTCGTCAATAAATCTTTGGAATGTTTGCGATGCGTTTCTGAGACCGAACGACATATGAGTGTATTCAAAAAGTCCAATGGGGGTCGTAATTGCAGTTTTCAGTCTATCTTGAGTATTCACCGGAATTTGATGGTACGCTCGCACCAGATCTATCGTCGAGAATATTTTCATGTCATGAAGGGCGTATGTAAAATCTTCTATGTGTGGAACCCGGTAACGGTCGGGAATTGCATTCAGCGCTCTATAATAGCCGCCTGGTCTCAAATTACCATCCTTCTTGGTTACAAGATGTAACGGAGAAGAGCAGTTGCTGTCAGAAGGTCTCACGATTCCATCTCGAACCTTGGCTTCAAACTTTTTTTCGCAGCCTGTAGCGATCGGGGGCCAATCGCCGGAGGCGATATGAGACAGGAGGACCGTCAGTTGTTCTAATAAAGTGAACTGTATTGCATCTACGCTTTTGGTGGATGTTTGGCGGCTTGGTGTTCGCGGGGAATTCCAATATTAGATTGTGGTACTCATTGGAGCTTTCCACAACTAAAATTTTTATTGTAGGCACGTCCACTGTCCGCGTCTCGCACTTTGCGCATATTTGTGTCAACGAGTCTATTACGCGTTTATTTCGCAGGTCCACTAGAATTTTGTAGTAGTGAATGAAGTCTGCTCCTATTATTGCATAGTTTATGTCAGCTACGACAAAATTCCATGTAAACTCGCGGCGCAGGGCGTGATTTAACCGCAGCGTTCGCAATTCATAGGTCGGAAATCGCGTACCGTTTACCGCAAAAAGGTCTACGTCGGAAGACGGCAGGGTTCCGTGCACTAGTTTCTTTGAGTACACACACACATCCGCACCTGGTGTCTATCAGAAATAGAACTCCGTCATCACCATCGCGGATGAATAGACGGCACTTGTTAGGAGCGCTGTCGTACGCCGCGGCTACTGACTGCTTGCTTCATTTTTTGGGTAAGAACATGGAGCTTTGCATTTCCTTGTTTTGTCCCTGAAGCGATAATCGAACCAGCAATGTTCATCTCGAGGTTTGCTGCGGCTCCTCAATCGGTTTCTAAGCCGACTAAGATCGATTATAGCTTACGCTATATATGGCCGCTTCACCCAAGCTATATTTGAGGTTATTGGAAGCTTTTGTTTTTCCTAGGATCACTTGATATTACGGGTAACGCCAATAGAAATCACTAGACGGACGGGTTCAAATTAAAAGAGATAGCTGTATACACGCATGAGTGAAACAAAGATAGAAATAGTTTTGAATGCATTTCTAGGGATTTTAGATTATTATGTTGCCTATATTGGTAATTAGTTTAGTATAGCTTTAGTTCAAATTAAAAGAGAGGTCCAAGAGAGAGATAGAGAATTGGCGTTACCCTTAATTATATCTAGTGATCCTAGTTTTTCCCGACAGGCAGCGACATCTGTTACGTTAATTAGTTATAAAGTTTGTTTGTTTTACTATTTGTTATGGTTACATAAACAAACTTGTTCTACCTTCTAAATTAAAATGTGTAACAAAATAGCCAAAAAAAATTAATGCGAAATATTAACATAAGTAGATGCGTATAAGTAATATTTTGTGTAGATATATACCTACCTATTAAAATAATTTTAAAAGTTTTCTACTTGTAGGCTTAAATTGTCGAGCTTGTTGTTTTAGCAAATTTGTTCTTTGTCTACAAAAGTTGTCCACAACTGGCTTTATGGCCATTTTAATTACCAGTTCAATTGCTTCTATTTTGTGAGTTTTACATTTGAATATAGTATTTTTTTCCAAACTTGGTCGAAGTAAAATCACTAATTTATCACAGGTTTTTGAATAATTTCGAAAAGAAAGTAACTGATAAATGAGGTCCGCAATTTGTAGAATCAGTTCCTCGAATTTTGGATTTGGATGTTTTAAATTACCACGATCTTGTTTTATAAGCAGTTTAAGAAGGGGACTTGGAATGTTTATGCAAACAAACGGTGCCAAATATGCATTACAATTAATATTATCATCAATTTTTTTGATAATGTAGCCCGCAAGAAATGCCACAGAAGCAGAATATATATCGGCGTTTGGTTTTACCTCCCGACGCAGATCTTGAATTTGTAGTCGGATGATCATGGTAATATTAGATCTTCCTTAGTAACAAAATTAATTTCATGCCCATTATAAATAAACAAGTGAGATCAAGAACTAAACACTATAATTACATCAAAACCGTACAAAATAGCAAAATAAGCAATGCACAATACAAGGGGAAACTGAAATTAACGAAAGAATTGTTAAAATAACTCAAGAGTTATCAAATTTGCAAAATTTTGTTGACTTATAGACACAAACACACTAAATTTATAATATTTAAATGTAGCGCCAATTAAAATTTCCACACTAGATGGCACTAGTTTTCGGGCCGTGGTAGGGTCACTTAATATAATTAAGGGTAGCGCCAACTCTCTATCTCTCTCTTGGACCTTTCTTTTAATTTGAACTCAAGCTATACTAAACTAATTACCAATGTAGGCAACATAATAATCCAAAATCCCTAGAAATGCATTTAAAAGTATTTCTATCTTTGTTTCACTCATGCGTGTATATAGCTATCTCTTTTAATTTAAACCCGTCTAGTGATTTCCATTGGCGTTACCCGTATATCAAGTGATCCTAGGCCGTGGTCAGTGCCGTGGTCAGTAGTGGGATTTTGATCTTTACGTTCGATTCGAATCGAGCAAATCTCGAAGGCACTTGAATTCTGATTTTACGTATCGAGTATCTAGTATCGAGCGCAAGTGTCATTTTCACTCAGCAGCGATGGAGGTGTCGAGGACGTATTTGCACATGGCAAAAATTCAACAATTCAAAATTTTAAATTTATGTACATCTGGCATTTCAAGTTTAGTAATAAATTTCGGAATATTAAGGAGACCCTTTTAGATGGACTGTATTCCACAAGAAAAATATTTAGTCCATTTTACGTTTGTCCATCAAACTGATAGGTCTACGAGTATTTGTTGTGTTCTGTTTTTAATTTTTATTTTTATTATTTTTATAATGGCTTTCAAAAGCAAAGAAGATCATTAGTTTGTAATTATCGATTGTATGGAAATCAACAAGGAATTGGCAAGCGGCTACTTACTCCATTCCGCGAATGGAAGAGATTTATATAAGAAAAAGTGGATGGAGTTAGCTAGCCGCTTGAATAGTTTGGGATTTGGCGAGGGATCTCTGGAAAAGTGGCAAAAGGTAAGTGCTGATTATTAATTGAAATGATTAAATATAAAATTAATTAAATTAAAAATAAAAGTAAGTAATCATTACATGTTTTTTATTGTTTTTATAAACATGACGATTATTTGCTTATATAAAAATATAATTTGTACACATTTTTGAAAATTGTATGAAATTTTTCAGGCTTGGGCAGATTATAAGTCTAATTTAAAGAAAAAAGTTGCCCAAATAAATCAAGCCAGGTCCCAAACTGGAGGAGGGCTTTCCTTAGATAGCATATTAACATCGAATGAAATGAGGGTGTTAAACATAATGGGCCATACATCATATGAAGGATGTGCGGTCAAAGAAATTGGGGTATTTTTTTAAGACAAATTAAACTTATAGTACTAATATTTCATATGATTTATAGCTTGAACTGGGCCCTAGTCAACCATCCACCAGTGGATTGAGTGGTGGAAAAAGGAAAGTGGACGATCACGACTACCTACTCCAGCGTCCAAAAAAATTAAAAAACAAAAATATGGAAACAATATACGAAAATACGTTGAACATGTTGGAAACAATAACTACAACGTTAAAAGACGGATTAAATGAGATAAATAAAAGTTTGTTATTAGTTGCCGAAAAATTGAATAAATTATTATTGTGTATAAATTGTATTTATATCGATTAATAAATTATTGTTGGACAACATTTTGTCGAATTATCCTTCCTTCATTTAAAAGATCAATTTACTCCCCAGGGTTGGCATAGCGTATACGTTCTTCATCTGGTTGAATTTCACCAAATTCCACATTATGGTCAATGCACAAATTATGCAATACCGCGCATCTGTTAACAATGACCCCAACAAATTGAGGAGCATATCTTGCAACTCTTTCTTTTAACAAGCATCTAAATCTTGTTTTTAACAAGCCTATACATCTCTCCACCTATTTCTGGCTGCCATATGAACCTGATTGAATCGAGACTCCGGACTTCCATCCGCAGGCTGATGAAAAGGGGTCATTAAAATTGGCTGCAAAGGATAACCTGAATCCCCAATCAACCATGTTCTTCGCATGCCTGCATCGTACGTTTGCAGCAAAAACTGTTTTATACCAGACTGTCGCCAACTAAATGCATCATCATAACTAGAGCCTGGGAAATTTGCATTTATGTTTAAAATTTTTAGTTCATCATCGCAAATAATCTGAACATTTAAAGAATGATAGCCTTTCCTATTTATAAAATTATGTTCTTCAACAGAGGGCTTTAAAATCGCAATATGTGTGCCATCAATGCAACCAATTAGCCCAGGCATGTTGAATTTTTCCATAAATCTCTGTTTGATTTGATTCATCTCAGCCCGATTTTGAGGAAACTTCACCTTTAGATGTGTAAGGTGCTCATTTATTGTATCTGCTACTTCATGTATGCATCTAAAAACTTCTAATAAAAACTAGGTATAAAATAAATATAGAGTAACATTACCTATGCACCATTGTTTGACTCAAAGAAAAGTCTCCTCCAATCGACCGCTAGTAACAGCCAGTGGCAAAAAATCGCAATGCCGTAAATATTTTATTTTCAATAGAAACGCTATTGCGATACCTAAAAAAAAAATTATGAACATTAAAAGCTTGAAATAATTAACGGAGTTAATAACTTGACAAGTTCCCTTGAAGGATTTTTATTTAGTCTAAAGAGTTCTTTAAATCGCTCGTCGGGCATTTCAAACACATTAGAAATGTCCCTATTTCTTCTCCTTGCTCGAGCAAAACCCACATTTTGCCGTTGCCTAAGCATCGCGTCCACAATAGGCAACATTTGATAAAAAAATATTATCATTAAAGTGAAAACCATAATTATATTTCCACAAAAATAAACAAACAAAATGATAAGCACACTGTAAAAGAACTCAGTTAACCTCAAAAAGTAGTTTGAATAAACATAGATAAAATATTTACTTTCTAGGGATATTTTTCAATGTTGGCTATTGTTACTCGATACCGGATTAGAATCAAGTTTGTGTTCTAAGCGAGTTTCGTACCGACCTTCGAGTCGTTACGTATCGTATCGAGAGATCAGAATTCCCTAGCAGAATCAAAATGTCACGCTGAGTGAAGCGGGTCATACCGATCGGGGCGAACCGGTAGGATGGCTCACTGGCAGTTTGGCGAAAAATTCCGCCATTTTGGAGTTCTACCAACGTGAAAATATACATGTTTTGTTGGTGGTCTATAAGTAAAACTTAAAATTTTATAACCATGAATGATTAACTTAACAAAAAGCAAGAAACAGTGTTATTTTAAATTTTTTATAATAAAAAATACTGTTTATGTACATTTACATAATTCATATTTTTTTACCTTGCCAAAAATTTGGTAATATAACTAAAGGTTGGTAGAACTACAAAATGGCGGAATTTTTTGCCAAACTGCCAGTGAACCATCCTACCGGTTCGCCCCGATCGGTATGACCCGAGTGAAGCGGCATCGGCCATATATTGCGTCAGCTATATTCGATCTTAGTCGGTCATGCTCGTGAAATCTGCAGTGCTGCCACCTGACGAGTGAGTTCTTGCACTTGTTGTGTGAGGGCGCTGATGGTCACGTCGAAGTTTTAGTGACTGCCGTTGGTGGCGGAAATTCTGGTGTCCGGCATGATTTCATGAATTTTGTCTACTTCATCCAAAGTACACCTTGAATGCGTGGAAACAACAGCTTGCATATTACTTAGTAGGCGTGCTATCCATAGGGTCCTGAGAAAAGATTCATGGACGTTTGCGTCTGCCAGGTCCCTTAAATGGCGTAGGAACTGGGATTGCGTCCTATATCCAATCTCATCCCTTTCCAGCAGACGCCTGGTTTTCTGCTCTTGGCTGGATGATAGGCGCTTGATCAGCTCTTCCTTTACCTTTTCGTACCTGTTGGACTCAGGAAGATTTGGTATGACATCCTTAACTTTCATCAAGAACCTTGGCTTCAAATTTGTAATTACATGAAAATATTTGGCGGAGTCATTAGTTATCCTGTTGAGTCGGAATTGTTCTTTTAATTGCAGAAACTACAGCGAAAGAACTTTAGCTCAAAATGGTGGTATTTTAAGTGCCACGCGGTCGTCCACGGTGGCGGTCTCTTCGGGCGGCGCCATCTTGTCTTTCCAGTTGTTTCATTCCATCAAAATCACGTCGGGGTCACCAAATTGTGAGGGTTTGGTGAAACAAATGATAAACGCAACAAAACAGGTTTATTTAGAACTACAAGGTTTTCATAAATGATTGTAAGGACGTAGGCGGCTGTGGAAATAATAAAAAATATTCTGTCTTTTAAAGACAAAGACTTTATTTATTATTAGACAAATGAGTAACTCCAGAATCCATTTTCCAATGTTCCGTTGCGTAAATAGGACATTACAATGAATATTGTTGTTTGGTACCAACGTTACCACCCACACCCTAAAGAGACTCCCCACTCATCTTCTCACTACCCTGAGAAGAGGAGAGCCACCCTAGAACAGAGTTCAAAAAGAGTCGAGAAAGAGTAGTGTGTTTAGAGAGACGTCAACAAGACGCCGAATGTAGCTTCATCAACTGTTAGCAAAATAAAGTATTAAAAAACTAGCACGCTTATTCAATTTCAAACAAAAAATGGTCCTTTGAACCGAATCGCATCACAGCGACCAAAACTAATAAGACGACAAATACTACAAAAACTCCAGGAAGTGGCACTACAGCCCGGAACATCCACCTGCACCGAAGCCGGGTAGATCCACCAGCACCACAACCGGATTGTAACAAATCGATCAAAATCAAACTCCAGGAAGTGGCACTACAGCCGGAGACATCCACCTGCACCAAAGCCGGGTAGATCCACCAGCACCACAACCGGATCGTAACAAATTGATCAAAATCAAACTCCAGGAAGTGGCACTACAGCCGGGGACATCCACCTGCACCGAAGCCGGGTAGATCCACCAGCACCACAACCGGATCGTAACAAATCGATCAAAATCCAACTCCAGGAAGTGGCACTACAGCCGGAGACATCAACCTGCACCACAGACGGGGAGATCGACCAGCACCACAGCCGAGGGCATACAGACAGAGAAAGGAAACGAGGTGAGTGAGCCTTTATACAAGCCAACGCGAAAGCAAAATGCCGAATAACAGAGAAGAATTTGCCAAGTTAATTGCAAGACGCGGTCAGATTAAGGCAACGGTAACGCGAATCCAAACGTATGTTAACCAAAAATTTAAAATTTGACGCTAATAACGGTAACATAAATCAATTAAAATCGCGACTACCAAATCTACAAACGGCCTTTAGAGAATTTAACGCTGTACAGGACGAAATTGAAATACTTGATGACTCAGACGAACGAATAACTGAACGCGAGTCCTTTGAAAGCGATTACTACACACTAGAGTCCACCATAATTAGTTTAATCGAAAAAGGCGAACAAACCGGTACATCAAATCAAACAAACACTGAAACAAATCCCCCGCAAATCCGTCCAAACAATGTAAAACTACCGATTCTGAAATTGTCTACATTTTCGGGAAATTACTTAACTTGGAATACCTTCGCGGACACATTTAAATCGCTCGTTCACGACAATCCGCTGTACACAAATATTGAAAAGTTTCATTACTTAAAGTCAATCCTAAAGGATGAGGCATATAAATCAATTGACGGTATCGCTATTACCGAATCCAATTACAAAACGGCTTGGGATACATTAGAAAAAAGATTCAACAATAAACGATTAATTGTGCAAGAACACGTTCTTACAATTTTAAAATCACCCGGGCTAATTAAAGATTCGCATACATCTACACGCAAATTACTCGATGATGTCTCGATAAATATTGAATCATTACGTACATTAAACTTACCCGTCGATCAATGGAACGCGATAATTGTTCCGGTAGTTATCACAAAATTCAACTACATAACAAGAAAAGAATGGGAATCAACGTTAAATAGCGAGTTACCAACCTATAAAAACCTGATTGAATTCTTACAAAAAAGGTAACTCTGTTAGAATCATTGAATGCTTGCGAACAAACGCACACTAATAAATCTCAGAATCAGCCCAACTCCAAATTTATTCGAAATTTCAACAATCCGCCTAATAAATCTTCATCTTGCAATCCCGCCATATTAAGTAAATATCTATGCCCACGTTGCCAAGGTGAGCACAATCTATATCAATGTCCAATATTTTTAGATTTATCAGTTCAGGAACGAATTTCCGAAATTAACCGCCTAAAACTATGTGCGAATTGTCTAAAAAATAACAAACACACAGCGGAATCATGCAAAATGGGCTTGTGTCGCAAATGTAAGAAAAAACATAATTCATTGATTCATATCGACGAGTACAACTCTAATTCAGTAAATAGGCATACCTCACACGCTATTATGCATAGCGCTAATTTGAACGATAATTCAAACGTTTTGCTAACCACTGTCGAATTTCTAAAGCGTTCTCAAAAGCGACCGAATTCGTGACCCAAACAATACTTCGGTGTATTACCAAGAGACAAAATTCGGGTATATTGTAACAGGAAAAACACCCAATAAACTAATAAACCATCGAAGTGCAACTTATCCCTTAATGCTCTTAGTAAACAAATTGAACGGTTTTGGCAGGTAGAGGAACAACCGACGGCGACTGTCGACAATAAAACAAAATTTAAATCGCTGGAAGACGAAAAATGCGAAAATCACTTTAAACACACTTTTTCCAGAAATTCAAACGGTAGATACATCGCGAGAATTCCATTCAAGGATCCGATAACAAAGGCTGAAAGCGTCGGAGAAACAAAACAAATCGCGATCAAACAATTTTTTAATATGGAACGCAAATTCAAAAAGGACACCCAATTAAAACGTGATTATACTAACTTCATGCATGAGTACTGTTACCACCATCGTAATCCGATTTTTATTTAATTAGGTTTTCACAAATTCTCTGTGTTGCCTGAATTAACAAATTCCATCAAATCGGTAATATTAGAATTGAACAGTATTTCAGAAAAATTCCAACGTTAAAAGTCGCCTTCTTTGCTAACTTTAGCTGCAAGGTTATCCCTCGACCGACGCTTTCTACCCTCAAATTTCTACCTGACTTTCATCAAACAAAAGAAAGCGAGAAATCTCGGCTCCCGTGCTCACCTGCACAGGTATCCACGTGTGAAAGACACACACCGAAAAGCTCTTTTTAATCCGAGTCTTTTCGTATAAATTTCATTCCGTAATTCCTACGGCAACCCTATCAAAAACCACAATTAATTAACCAATTAACTCATCTCACGCATTTCTCGATAATTAGAACCGCGACATGCTCAATTTCGCTCTCATTTCGTCAGGTAGGCTTCTAGCGACCTACCTCACATCACACAGCCCTCTCGCATGTTGCGTACTAATTATTAAACCGTTAATTGTGTTAATTAAGCTTCTTTCGTTCATATCTCATGAACGGGTTGTCGTAAAATTATGATTCAAACGCTGTTCAATTCCGCTCCTCCCACGCATTATCTCATTCTCGCGATTCAATTATCTTGCGATCTTGATTCGCGCAGACAAATCATCGGAACCCCTCGATCTTTGCCGAACCTTTCAAAGGTGGCAAAAATCTCGCTTAAACTGCCGGTTCGGCTCTTCGGGTCTTCGGGAGTCAGTCGTGACTCGTCAGTCGTAACCGTGAGTCGTGAGTCCGCAGTCGATTGCAAGTTCATGAAGTTCACCTTCATCCGTGCTTCTTTCACTCTCTCACCTCGCTCTCTTTCTCTCTCTGCTCGTTCGCGCGCGCCACCTTGCGGAGTAACAGCGCGTTACTCACTCGCATCACAGCGCCACCTCTCCTTCAACCCTTTCAACCCTCGTTCGCCTGACAGTGCCGTCTCCAATTTAAAACTTGTGTTTTATTTTATTTTCTTCGTTTAATAATTTAATTATTTCCCTTTTAATTAAATTAAATTCACCACATTCCCAATCCACACTCAAACAAAATTGCACCGATAGCCGGGTCGGTGACAGTACATTAATCTCAAACATGCGGAAGAAGTTCCACAAATTGACACATGTAGAAACGAACGCATTTATTTACCTCATCGTAGCATAATTCGCGAATGAAGCGAGACAACAAAGTTACGGGTTGTTTTCAATCCTTCACTAAAGTCATCAACCGGCATATTAGTTAATGATCATGACAGGACATAATCATGACAGGACCTAAACTACAAGACGATTTATTCGATATTATAATTCGATTTCGTACATATCAATTTGTTTTTACGGCAGACGCAAAACAAATGTTTCGACAAATATTAATTGTGGAAGAAGATCGCAAATATCAATCAATTGTCTGGCGAGACAATCCGGGCGACGATTTAAAACATTATCAGCTTACTACAGTCACATATGGCTTCAATTGTTCACCTTACATCGCAGTTCGAACGCTTCACTAATTAGTGGATGACGAAGGGAGTGCATACCCTAATGCCAGCCATATTTTAAAGAGAGATTTCTACATGGACGACGTAATAACGGGCGCAAACGAAATAAAAGAAACGGAGTTTATACGGGACGAACTCATAGCATTATTATTAAAAGAATGCTTTGAACTAAGAAAATTCGCTTCCAACGATGAGAGAATTCTTCCGGTCACGCATAAAAATCAAAACGATTCTCACATCATTAACTTTGATAAAGAAGGTAACACCACGGCGCTAGGGTTACATTGGAATTGTCGGAACGACGTTTTAAACTATAAAACAAACTTTTCTGTAATTCCAAACGAATCGTCAATAACAAAACGTAAATTACTTTCGGAAATATCAAAAATCTATGATCCACTAAATTTATTAGGACCAGTTACGGTACGGGCAAAATTAATTATGCAAGAACTTTGGAAACTAAAGATAGGATGGGACCAACCCATTCCAAAAGAATTATTAAATATCTGGAGTAAAATAACAGAAAACATTTAAACTCTCAATAACATTAACATACCTCGTAAAGTAATTTCAAAATTTCCATACAAGGCTATTCAATTGCACGGTTTCGCGGACGCGTCGCAATCAGCTTATGGCTGCAGTGTTTACGTGCGAATTCAAGATTTTAACAATGATGTAGATGTGCGACTATTATGCGCTAAGTCGCGCGTTGCTCCATTACAGTCACACACTATCCCAAGATTAGAGCTAATGGCTTGCACGTTATTAGCAAAATTAATACTAAACTTATCAAAAATCGTACCAATTACATTCGACGAAATATATTATTGGACAGATTCCACGATTACGCTCGCGTGGCTTTCGTCAATCCCAAATACATTAAAAACATTTGTAGCGAACGGAGTTGCTGAAGTGCAAAGATTGACAGCTAACAACAATTAGGGGTATGTACGTTCCAATGACAATCCAGCAGATATAATATCCCGCGGAGCATATCCTAACGAACTAATTATGAATGAGCTTTGGTTTCACGGTCCAGGTTGGCTAAAACACAACAAGGATCTGTGGCCAAAACTACCAAATTCTAACTCATTAAACGAACTACCTGAAAAACGAAAGTCCAGCTTAAATTTTATAACAATTATTAAATCCACGGATGTTCCGTCTCTGACAAAATTTTCTTCATTCATTAAACTTTGTCGCGTTATAGCTACTAGTCGCAGATTCTTCAACAATTGTAAAACCAAAACCCGCAACACCACGATATTAAGCACCGAAGAAATATCAAAAGCCGAACTAATCATTGTCAAAACAATACAACAATTAGCATTCGCGGACGAATTCAATGCACTACGCTCCAAAAAAAACGTCAAGTTATCCAGCAAGCTAAAAACATCAAATCCCTTCCTCGGTTCAAACGAAATAATACACGTAGAAAACGCCGATTTAGAATACAGCCAAAAACACCCAATTGTCCTACCGAAACACCACGTTACTGAATTAATTATCGAAATGCACCACACAAAACAATTACATGCCAGACTAACGGCAACACTATCATCAGTTCGACAAACATATTGGCCGATCGACGGACGTAATCAAACGAGAAAAATAACACGAAATTGCGTAACTTGTGTTCGAGCCAAACCGCACAATTTCGAATCCATCATGGGCAATCTACCATCAAATCGCCTTAGAATTACGCGATCATTCTCAAACTGCGCGGTCGATTACGCTGGACCTCTAATATTACGAGAAGGTAACACCAGAAGTAAACGAACCTCAAAGGGCTACGTAGCGGTATTTGTTTGTCAACAAAATCGGTACATTTAGAATTAGTCACGGACCTGACAGCGGTAAATTTTTTAAATACCCTCAAGAGATTCACAAGTTAAAGTCCCTAGATAGATAAAGTACCGCAATTACCTCCATTTTGGCGCCAAAAAAACGCGGCAAATTTAAAAGGAGCGAACTTTTTCACTCGATGTACCGGCGCCACACATTCGGATATTTGTCAAATACATGAATATTTGTAATTGCTACATTTATTTAGGTATTTGCCTCCTTTGATTTGTGTTCATTTACCGACTTCGAACGGAAAATTTTTATAGTTGTCGAATATACGGTTTTGTGCCAATATTTCTCTTCGAACACCCCATCCACATATTTGGATATTTGTCACAGATATCCGATTGTGTGGTGCCGGCTTAATAACAACTAATATGCAACTTCTACAGTATCTGTTTATTTACAAATTAGTATCAAATACAAATTATTGTTTATGAGGAGTATTAAAATATTCACAAAAAACTAAACTTATTTTACATATTTTACCAAGTCACGCATTGCTACGCTTCTAGATCTTCTGTCTATAGTGTTGACCTTGGACAGTCGATTTTTATTCAACTCCTTCAAAGCAAAGAAAAATCTCGTTCGAAAAAAGACTCGAACAAGGCCCTTGAACTGATTATCATGGCACAAGGACAAATCCAATAGGATATGTTTATTACGGTTTCGGCACCCGGTTAAACAATAGCTGGGTATATTTCTACACAAACACAGAAGCACCTATATTTCACAAAAAAAAACTCGCACTAGCACACCTTTCTCAATTTTTAACCCGTCACTAACCCCAAAGACTAACCCGGCTTTCAGTTTGAAACAGAACAAGTGTGATGTGTTTTTGACAGCTCTGTCACCATCTACCACAAATCCAATCCATTTTGGCGGAAATTCCCCAAAACTCCGCCATTTTGGCGCCAATGGGCTGGAGAAGTGTGTCGTAATTTTAGCGCGAACGTTTGAAGCACTGTCATTCTGAAAACATACCTTAAAAAAGTCGCCCTTATTGCACTAATACATAAGGTTGAAATTATAACAGCTAAACTTTGACCGAATAAAAATCACATATGGAAACACAAATAAGGCATAAAAACACTCAACTCCAATACTCTAGACATTCTAGTTTTAATCCAGACACAAGTTATAAACAATTCTCGCATATTTGAGAAATTAATCGAAAATAGAAATTACTGTACATGCTTCGTGCTGTCAAACTCACCCGAACAGCTGTAAACCAACTACCGAAGATGGCCGAGTACATACAAATAACAACTTGGGCGGGCAAATCGGAGGGGATTTGCTCGCATTCGGCATGGTTCGCTGGAATTCGTTCATATTGGACCTGCGTTAAAGCTTAGAAATGAATGAAATCTGTGCATCGAACGTTTTATTTTCCATTAAATTCTTTATTAAGTGTAAATTTGTTCTAATTCGTGACTTATCAATAAATGAAATGTTTAGGCTATCGAATGTCGACATTTTTAGGTCTTATTTATTTTATTTAGTGTATTTATTCATGGCTTGAAATTTGGTCTTTATAAATTCAACCTTATTTACATGTGCAATAAGGTCGACTTTTTCAAGGTATTTTTATCGAATGACAGTGTTTCAAAATTTCGCGCATTTTTTACGTCACGGCTTCTGGAGCCCATTACATGGGACAAACCAATTGCGGTACTTTATCTATCTAGAAATTTTATCACAAGTCGACGAGGAATGCCATCTAATATTTACAGTGACAACGCCACAAATTTTGTAGGCGCTAATAATGAATTAAAAAATCTGTTCGAATCATCACAATTCAAAAATATAGTACCCAATCACTGCGGCAACTTGCAATTAAAATGGCACTTAATACCCGCTCGTTCGCCACACATAGCAGGTCTGCAAGAAGCAGCTGTTAAATCAACAAAATTCCATCTTAAACGGGTAATCGGAAATACCATATTAAAGTACGAGGAGATGCATACACTATTAGCTTGTATAGAGGCTTGCCTCAACTCGCGACCGCTGTGTCCCCTCTCAGACGACCCAAACGAGCTTTCCGTACTGACCCCAGGTCATTTTTTGATTGGGGCTCCTCTAACCGCAATCCACGAAACACGATGTTTCAGACACAGCCACCAACAGATTAACACGCTGGCAACTCATCACTCAAATTTACCAATGCTTCTGGAATCGCTGGCGTCACGAGTACCTGGGGCAGCTCCAGCAAAGACAAAAATGGTTCAAGTCTCGCGACGAGTCCTTAGCAGTGGGAGATATCGTCATCCTCAAGGAGACTTCCCCACCACTGACCTGGAAGTTGAGTCGAGTCATAGAATTACACCCCGGAGATGACGGCGTAGCAAGGGTCGCTACTGTCCGCACTTCCAATGGACTCACGCGGCGCACCGTTCGAAAATTGTGCATACTCCCAATGACAGTTTAACAAGTGTCAGTGCAATAAAAACTAAATGGTGTAATTTAGCTCACTTGACTCTGTTCATTTTATATATTTATATTGGTTGTATTGTTAGTTTTTACTGCTCAATTTAATTCACCATTTTTTATTTATGTTTTATTCGTTAATTTGAACACATCGGTTCAAGAGAGCCGGGATGTTTGGTACCAACGTTACCACCCACACCCTAAAGAGACTCCCCACTCCTCTCACCACCCTGAGGGGAGGAGAGCCACCCTGAAGAGAGTTCAAGTTAAGTCGAGAAAAAGTAGTGTGTCTAGAAAGAACAGACGTCAACAAGACGCCGAATGTAACTTCATTAGTTGTTAGTAAAATAAATTATTAAAAACTAGCACGCGTATTTAATTCTAAACAACAGCTTTTCTACTCCTATATTCTAATGAATGTAATAATTATCTATTGTATATATAATTAATTTTAATATATTATGATAGTAATAATACAAATACAAATGTATATACAATTGTGAGATCTGGAATCTACCTGAGTCACAATCGTAAAAACCCCCAGGTCAACTAAAGTACCTACATGATAATTGCAATTGGCACCGCAGGAGAAGATCTATTATGTAAAGACTGTAAATCCCAAAAATTTCACACAATCCCAAAAATTTAACATGCCAGAAAGCCATTGCACAGAAAATTATAAAATTTGCAAAGCTTGAAGAAAATAATTTAGTGTTAAAGGAAGATGATAATTATTATCAAGTTCAAGCATAGTTATTATTATCAAGTAAAAATAATTAAAATTACTCTATAAATACTAGCAAGGTTAATAACATCGTTATATAAAAAGTAAATAAGTTAACAAATTTTATAAATAAAATTAGGTAAAATATAAAACGTAAAGGATGTAGTAGAAGACAGTTGATTTACAAATACATTGATGAACTTTAAATATCAAAATTATTTTTTTTATCAGATGGGAATTGAATATTTCCCTTGTTTTCAACTTGTTTTTCAAGAAACAGCGGGGGTCCCTTGTTACTGGTGTGCAGAGGTGATATCCACTCATATGAGCCTTATAAGCCTGAGGTGTGCGAAACAGTCATTGATTGCTACGAGGAAGACCCTCTTTACAGCACATTACATGACCCATTTCTATACCCATGAGAGTTTCACAAACTCTGCTTGTGCACCGAGGCCACCAGAAAATACCCCCTTCAGATGTCCCACATTCACTTCACGAACCCTATGAATGTGGGGTATGTGAGAGGGTTATTGATTCTTATGAAGAAGACCCTTTTTACAGAACACTGCACAAGCCATTGCTGTACTCATGGGGGTTTCACAAACTCAGGGATTGGCGGGACGTCGAAAGGCCAATGATACCTAATGATAGACCCGAACCCGTCGATATCAACCTGAGGTGTGCAGACGACGAAGACTCAAGCGACTCGGACAATAGGTAGGAAGGAGAAAATGGTAGAAACCCCTGGTGAGTGACGAAAAAGATCCCATCTACGGAATCCTACACGAACCATTTTTAAAAACCCACAGTTTCGACAAGACAATTAGTATTGAATTATAGATGAGCACTTCTTCAATAAAACGAATAACAAAAAAAAAAGAAAGTTAAACCGTATAAAATTCAACTACATCAAGAATTAAACCCTAAAGATTTTAATAAAAGACTGGAATTTTGTGAGTAGCTTTTGCTCCAGTTAAGAGATTTTTACAAAATATTCAATCTTTCGACGAAGCCACATTAAGTCTAAATAGCGTTGTCAGTAGATATAAGATGAGATATTGGACAACAGACAACCCTTATTGGGTAAGAGAGAACCACACCCAATATCAATAAAAATTAAACGTCCTTGCAGGAATAAAATATGGAAAATGAAATATAAAAATAAAATTATTGGATCTTTTTTTATAAAGGATACATTAACATTAAGAAATATCTGAATTTACTAAAAACCCATATTGTACCACAAGTAATGGAAAATCATAGCAACGTATGGTTTCAGCAAAATTCAGCAAAAAAAAGAGTTTCACCTCATTTTAATATAATGGTGAGGAATTATTTAAATGAGGTGTTACCTGGGAAAAGAGGAACCATAGAATGGCCACCGATTTTCAGATCAGACGCCTCTTGATTTTTTTCTTTGGAGCTATGTAAAAAGCAAAGTTTATAAAAATAAACCAAAAAGCTTAATAGAATCTGTTCGGGATACACTCTCTCATTCACCCCACTCCCCTACATAAGTGGGGCACTACCCCAAGCAGGTAAATTTGTTAGATATAGTACCAAAACAAACCTTGATGTAAATAGTGTAAACAAATAGAATAAAATCGAAGACGCCTTTTATTCCCATACAAAAAGTGGTCCATCGAGCCGGATTAATCAATCCCGGGACGATCTACTTATTCAAATTATCATATCAAAATTTGATAAGAATACACTTACGGCTTGGGAAATGACGCTAACCAAAGAGTTACTCAATCTAAAGAAATTAACCGATTTTTTAATTTAGCGGTGTCAAACCCTAGAATGTCCAAAACACTGTGCAACTAACACTGTCCAAAAGCAATTTGAGCTCTTATCATAACAATTCTTATCGATCTACCGGATCGAATAGGCAGATGTTACATGTTAGCGCAATCACAAGTTTTACAAAATGTCCCATCTGCAATCAATCACATAGTTTATATCGATGCCGAAAATTTACATCACTTTCAATCGAGCAGCGACTAATAACAATCAATCGAAATAAGTCATGGGAAAATTGTCTCCGGTCCGATCATAGTTTAGACTCTTGCAACTCCGGAGCTTGCAAAAGGTTCATAAAAGACATCATTCCTTATTGCATCAAGAAGCGCACGCCACCGCTGTGCAAGTGCCTGAAGCACCCGCGGCTCCAGTTACTACGACACTATCTAGTAATTGCCCCGATGTCCAAAACAAAACAGTTTTGTTATTAACGGCCCTCATTAACGTTTATGACGATAACGGTCAAGCACACAAGCTTTGTGCATTATTAGACAGCGGGTCTCAAAGTAACTTTATCACCGAAAAGGCTTGTAAATTGTTAAAATTGCAGCTACAAAAAATTAACATACCGGAATTAACCAAGGCATAACCACAGTAACCAGGGCGACAAACGTCAAAATTAATTCAATTTACACTCCGTTTAATTGCACATTATCGTGTTTAGTCGTTCCAAAAATTACGGAAAATAAAACTACCCTTACTTTTGTTGTTGAGTCACTCCCGTTAGACTTTTTACCTGCACTGGGGTGGATTACGCTGGGCCCTACTTACTAAAAAATGGTCACGGCCGGACCAACCGGATCATTAAAGGATACCTCGTGATTTTCATATGCTTGACCACCCGCGTCGTCCACATAGAATTAGTTTGCGATTGCACGTCTTCCACATTTTTAAATTGTTTGAAGAGATTTATGACCAGACGCGGCCTAGTGTCCCATTTATATTTATTTAATGAGACAAACTTTGTCGTCGCAATCACGAGTTAAAGGAATTCAGATCCCTTTTGTATCACAGCAATTTACGCACAAGGTAATTAAGACCTTAGTCGAGGACAAAATTACCTGGCACTTTATACCGCCTAGATCTCCGCATATGGACGAACTCTGGGAAGCCGCGTTCAAGTCGGCAAAGGGGCACCTAAAAAGGGTTTTAGGAGTAAACAAGCTTAACTACGAAGAAGTGTACACTCTGTTGGCGGTAATTGAAGCGTATATCTCAATTCCCGTCCTCTCTCTCCCTTATCAAATGACCCCTCCGATCTAGAGCCTCTAACTCCGGGACACTCTAGTGGTGTTAAAGGAAGACAACACCAACCCTTTAATGCTGGCCCTTGGGCAGAATGCACAATGAGATTCGCCCATTAATTCGATTTTTGATAATTTAATAATGTTTAATAACACTGGTTAACAATGGTTTTGTCCATGAATGATGAAATACAAAAATAGGCAGTACTTGGTAAATACTAGATAATCATCAGTTATAATATTACAAGTGTCTTAGCTATCGAGTTATCGAGCTATGCAAGTTTAATCTTGTATTGCGTTCGCCGCACTCTCGAAAGTTTCGACTTGTTCGTTATTACAGCACGGTTTTACTAGATTTAATATGCAAGATATTTTTGGAAAATATGTGCAGACTTTAAAGTGATTGCAATCATTTTAGGCATGCAACAGGGTTACACAAAGTATTGCTGTTTCTTGTGTCTTTGGGACAATCGCGACAGGGAAAACCATTACATAAAAAAAGTGTGGCCGTTACGAAAAGCTTTTACACCAGGAACTGAAAATATTTTTTATCCACCTCTAGTGCAAAAAGAAAATATTATTATACCACCTCTGCATATAAAATTAGGATTGATGAAAAACTTCGTAAAAGCACTGAATCGCGAAGGTCAAGCTTTTCAATATCTTAAAGAAAGTTTACAAAAATGACAGATGCCAAGTTAAAAGAAGGAATTTTTATAAGACCTCAAATAAAAGAATTAGTGAATGACAAAATTTTTGAAAGCACATTGAATAGCAAGGAAAAACAGGCCTGGACATCCATGATAAAAATTTTTCAAAATTTCTTGGGTAACAAAAAATCTGAAGACTATGAAAACCTGGTTAAGACTATGATCCAAACATTGTACGCTCTCGGTTGCAAAATGTCCCTCAAAATACATATTCTCGACTCACATTTGGATTTTTGTCCTGAAAATATGGGAGATGTTAGCGACGAACATGGTGAACGTTTTCACCAGGATATTTCAGGCATGGAACGGCGATACCAGGGCAAATGGAGTCCTGCTATGTTAGCAGACTACTGCTGGACGTTGAAGAGAGAGGCTGTAGATATTATTTATAAACGGAAAAACAATATATTAACTCATTTTTAAATTTTATAATATGTGATTTATGAATATAATGTTATCTTAAGTCAAAAGATTTTTATTTGATTCCACAAAAAACGCGAGCTAACTCGACTTTAAAACTTACATCAAAATGTATGTTTAGAGGTATTCTTTCGCAATTAGCACAACTCATTTCATGGATTAACAAAACCTTAAAATTTGTTAACCAGTGTAATTAACTTAAATGTAAAATGCACAATACTTTATCAGTAAGGAAAAAGTCCAGAATCTGGAATACACCGATATAACGTCGAGATACTAACAAGTCGATCTTCTACTTCAAACTTTTCGTCAGCAAGTTGTCGCGTAATAGCAAAACGGTTTCGAAAACCTAGTTGTTTAAAGCGCCTGTCTTGATACTCAGTAGTACGCCGCAGTTGACCTGTTGGTCTGTTTCGCGTTCTTCTATCTTGTTCTGTCCACACCCGAAACAACCCTATTACTATCATTATCAACACGGTGTAGAATCAACACGCAATTTCAAAATTCAAAAATCGCTAAGTTGGTGATATCGTCGATGTCTTCGAACTGGAGGCATTTTGTTGCTCAAAAAACAACTAGTCGAAGACACAACAAGTGCAAATGCTCCTACTTATAATCTGTGACAGTTCTTTTTCTTAACAAAAACTAAGACGTTTAACTTTTTTTGCAAGAATTGTCAAACATAAAGTGTTGCAATGATTACTACAACTTTAAATTTAGTCATAATGTTGTTAAAAAATCACTTCCGAAAAATTTTTCCTTCTGGGTGTAACATATTTATATGGTATTACAGATTGTGATACATCAGCTTATAAAACAACTGAGGCTTGTTACAAGACACAAAATGTAATATCTATTTAAAAAAATACAAGCAGTTTTTTCTTTTTATTATATAGTTATATTTCTTTAACACTCAAGGCCAAAAAATTTTTTTTCTCAAATATAAAAAAATAACTTCCAACAGTTTTGCAGAAACAAGTAATGCTAGACTAGTTACAACATAAATAACTACTTATCTCAAAATATATTTACAAAAATGTTCAACACAAGGAAAATGATCTTTAAGGAATTTATCACTTGTGGTCTCAGCTACGAACAAGTTAATCTGTTAATTGTGAAAAGTTTGATTTAAGTGATGAGTGGTGTTGAAAAAAGGTGAATATTTGAAAGAATATCCAACTGGTATTTGTATTTATTTTATTTATTCTTGAATGATTTTTAATTACAACTGACCTGATAACGTTAGCACGTTTAGATCTTCAATTTATCTTTTTTTCGTTAAGCTTGTTTGAAAAAAAAATGTTTTTCTGGGAGTCCGAAAAGGTTTGATTATCAATTGAGCCAATTTCGTCAACTTGAAGAAACAACGAAACAACTACCAAATGTACACAACTACAAATATACCCAAATTGTAAGATATTTCTAGACAATGCATCTTTTCACTCTCAGCAAAACATTTGGTCAGTGCCGACAAAGTGTTCAAAAAATAATAATTTTATGACAGAATAACGAAGAAAACGCAGTATCCAAGTTGGGCCGGTGCACAGTAATGATGGCTAAGCTAGTGTGTACGTTGGGCTGGGTAATTTAATCCTTATCAGTAGATAAAGTCAGTGGGGTCTTGTGGGAACTGAAGGTGGTTTCAACTTTCAGCGGTATTTTGTAAACAAATTTGCTTTTGTTTTTCAAGTAACAAAAAAAAATGTTTCTTCCCAAGCGGGAATAAAGTGAAGGTTTTGTTGAGCGTTCTGACGACGGCCGTACCCCTCCACTTTGTCAGAACCACCACCCACCCTGGAATAGTAGAGAGAGCGATTCTCCCTTTCCCTTTATGGGACCAGGGTTGCCAGGTTTAGGGAAATGTCCCTAAATTTAGGGATTTTTTTTACTATTTAGGGAATAAGGGAAGTTTTAAACTTTTTGCTGAAATTTAGGAAAATTTTACTGTCTTTTAAAAAAATAATAGCAAATTGTTTGTTAATTTATTTCGTGTTGAATAAACTTTTATTTCATATTTTCACTGTTTTTTAACCCTGTGTACAGTGTCCTACTCCTATTTATTCTTTGTAATGTGCGCCATCTTCTGGACATTATCTGTTATACAGTTGGGATTTAAACATTCGTAAATATTCGGATTTTCCGTACACTACAATTCAAAATTGTTACTGTTGTGCCACATCTGGCATTGCGAGTTTAGTAATAAATTTCGGAATATTAATGAGTCTCTTTTGGATGCGACTGTATTCCACATAAAAAATATTTAGTCCATTGTCCATTTTAAGTTTGTCTACCAAACAGACAGGTGTTGTCGAAGTATTGTTTTTTTTTGTTTCCAGTTTAATTTGAAAGTTTAAAATTTAATCTAAACTAACTTGACTCTGTCGTTTGCTTAAAGCAGACAAAAGCAGAAACTGTGTTAAAATAAAATAAAAAAATAGTATTTTTTGTGAATAAATCATTTGGTAAGTAAGTTAATTAATTATTTATTTTAATAAAATGGTACTTATTTAATTCTTTTTAATTATCATTTTCACTCACATTTTCATTTTTTTAAGATTCTAAATTTTAAAAATGGTTTCGCGCCCATCAACATCAAAAGAAGAAGCTCAATCGTCGCTTTCATTGTCTTCTTCAGAAGAAGCCCAAAGTGCAAGAGGCAAAAAAAGAAAAATAAAAACAAAATACGCTCAAAAGTACAGCGCAAATTGGGAACAAAACCCTGAGTGGAAAGGCTAGAAAGACCAACTTTTGCATTTTGCAAATGCTGCAATAAAGATTTTGTTTGCGAAAAATCAGAAATCGAAAAACACGCAGGAGGGAAAAATCACAAAATTAAGGTGAAATCATTAGTTTCTCAAAAAACTTTAACTGACATGCCTACTATCACCAAAGCAAATACACTAAAAAATCAAATTAAAACAACCGAAATAAAATTAGCGACATTTCTTGTGGAACACAATATTTCATTCAATGTAATGGACCATTTTTGTGAACTTGCTCGAACCATTTTTTCAGATTCAGAAATTGCTAAAAATATTAAATGCAATAGAACCAAGACAATAACAATTGTTAATAATGTGTTAGGTTCATACAGTCGAGAAAAATTGTAAAAATTTTAAATTCCAATAAATTTTCATTAATAGTCGATGAATTCACCGATAAAGGTTCAGTGAAACATTTAGGACTAGTAGCTCGTGTTTTTGTACAAACAGACATTAATAACCCTTTTTTGGGAAAAATTGATGTACTGTTTTAATCAAGTATGCCCACAAAAAACCCTTAAAAAATGTGGAACAACCAAAACAAAAATTAGAAGTAAGAATAAAGATGTAATAAAAATGAAAAACGAACTGGAAGCCATGGAGACCATAATGAGGGTACGAAAAGATGATTTGAGTAGAAGAGCATACCATGCATGCAGAAAAAAGTATGCCCAAAAATTAACAGACATAAAAAGAAATTCAAACATGAAGAAAATTAAGAATGCCCAAAATAAAAACGAAATAGTGTGGAAAATGATAAATAATGAGACCAAATCTCAAAAAAGCATGAGTCAAGCTTAGGGACAAAAGAGATGAATACATTTTTCTCAAAACTAGGCATGCAAACTTCAAACAGCTGCAGCAATGTCAATACAAATCCTCACACACTCCTTAGAAAAACAAAGGCACAAAATTTAAATTCAATCTTTTTCTATGAATGTAATTCGACCGAATTACTTAAAATTTCCAAAAAGTTAAAGTCTAAATCAACAAGAGACATTTATGGAATGACAACAATTGTTTTGAAGGACATAATACCATATGTGGTACTCCCGTTGACTACTGTAATTAGCAAATGTCTTACTGATGGTCACTTTCCACATCAACTGAAGAAGGCAAAAGTAATCCCTATCTATAAAAGTGGAAACTTAAACTCTCCTGAAAATTATAGGCCAATCTTTATTCTTCCAACATTTTCAAAAATTTTCGAAGTGATCATCAAGAACAGACTACTAAAATTCTTCAAGAAGCAGAATATTTTCTGCAACCAGCAACATGGTTTCTTGGAAGGCAAATCGGTTGAATCCGCACTGACCGAAGTATTGCAAGAAATAAGTGATGCCTTCGACAATAAAAAAAATGTAAAATTCAGGCATGCGATTTATCAAAGGCATTTGACAGCATTCCTCATAAAGTACTTCTTGATAAACTAGAGTTTTATGGGATTACAGAGACAGCACTAGCCTTTATGAAGAGCTACTTGGAAAAAAAGACACAAAAAACCCTCTTCAATGGCAAGCTTTCCTCCTGGAGAAAAATGAGTCATGGGGTCCCACAAGGTTCAATATTGGGACCACTGCTATTTCTCATATATATAAATGACCTACCTGCAAATGTAAAAGCCGACAGAGTCGTCCTCTTCGCCGATGATACCTCATTTCTAAATAGCGGATTAAATAGCCAAGAACTCCAGGAGAAGGGAAATACTACATTAACCCAAGCTAAGCAGTGGTTTGATGCAAACAAGATGAAGGTGAAAAAACTCAAGAACTTCTTTTTGAAACAAAAACTTCATCAGGTTCTAACTTAAAGTTTCTCGGTGTTACTTTGCAACCAAACCTCAAGTTCTCAAACCATATTGTAACCTTGATGTCAAAACTATCTAGAGCTACTTTTGCTGTCAGAAGAGTAAAACAAATTGCAGGAGCTGATGCAGCTAAAATAACATATTTCGGTTACTTCCACAGCGTAATGGGTTATGGTATATTGTTTTGGGGAGGATCATCTTACAGTGAAAAAATATTCCTGAAACAGAAAAATGTTCTGCGAATACTATGTGGCGTAAATAGCACGCACAGCTGTAAATATTTATTTCCAAAAGAAAACATTCTTACTCTACCTTCCGTCTTTATACTTACCTGTGTTTTATTTGTATATGACCATAAGAACCTTCTAACGAAAAGCAATTTTAACCATAATTATGACACGAGAAATGGAAACAACTTCCTTGTACCCTATCACCGAGTGAGCGCATCTCAGCTAAGTGTAAACCACTTGGCTATAAAAATTTATAACCGACTTCCAGAAAAATTTAAGAAAATGAAGAAAAACAAACTAAAAAAGGAACTAAAAAGGTTCTTAATAAATAGAGCTTATTACTCGACCGAGGAGTATCTAAGGTTCAGTGTGTGATTGTATGTGTTTTACTATACGCTTGACTATCCATGTAATTTTTTTTTTATGGAGTATATGTGTTACGGTAAATGTACATTTATAGGTAAATGTGTACATTTACCGGTGAATGTGCACATTTGCAAACGTTTTTGGTAAATGTAGATAGTACCTACATTTCCCCACAAGTTTCGATCATATCCACTTTTACCTAATACTCTCGGTAAATGTGCAGATACGATACAAGATGACATCTGTATTTTGAGGTTATGTGTGTCATATTGATCAAAATCCATCTTTTTTGTTTGTGTGATAATTTATGCAGATATAAGAGATTAATAATAATTATTTTGTTACATTATAATCATAAACATCGTTTCATCTCATGTAAGTGGACGTGTTTCAACAAATTAAGTATATTTTAATTAAATATTGACAATATTGCAGAAATCCAAAAAATGAGTAATGAAGAAGAATTTAACAAACAGCTACACCAGATTATAGCAAAAAAAAAAATAAAAACCATGTGTATTTGAATAAATCTACATATGAACAAATATTAAGGGAGGTTACAGAAGCTAAACAAAAAGAACATTTTAAAACCGCTTTAGACTATCGTCGTTTACAACGTTACGACGTTATAACTATCGGAAAAGAAAAACGTTTAATTTTTCCAATAGCTGACGCCCATGAAAATGGGACTATTAAATATTTTGTAACAACAGAGGAATTGTTTGAGATAATACATACCACTCATTTAAATACTGGACATGGTGGTCGCAATAGGCTCTTAAAAGAATTAAGTGATAAGTACAAAAATATCACAACGGAAGCAGTAATGTTGTACTTAAGTTTATGTATACCTTGTCAACAAAAATCAAAAGGAGTAAAAAAAGGAATTGTCATAAAACCAATTATTTCAAATGAATTAAACTCTCGTTGTCAGATAGACTTAATTGACTTACAAACACAACCTGACGAGGGGTTTAAATTTATTTTAAATTATCAAGACCATTTAACAAAGTTTGTCGTTCTACGGCCGCTAAAAACAAAAACAGCCGTTGAAGTGGCGGAAAACCTTTTAGAGATATTTACACTTTTAGGAGCACCATCTATCCTCTATAGTGACAACGGCCGAGAATTTGTGAATGAAACCATAAATGAACTTACAAATCTATGGGATGGTATTAAAATTGTGCACGGAAAACCTCGACATTCCCAGAGTCAAGGCTCCGTTGAAAGGGCGAACCAGGACGTGCAAAATATGTTGTCTGCATGGATGCTTACCAACAAAACAACCAAATGGTCTCATGGTTTAAAATTTGTGCAAATGAGCAAGAACCGAGCATACCACGATGGAATAAAACAGACACCATACGAGGCTTTATTTGGAGTAAAAATGAAGCTTGGATTAAAAACATCATTTTTACCAGACAACGTACTTACTGAAGTATATTCGGAAAAAGATTTGACCAATTTAATTCAGGCTACCACATCCACAGTTCCACAAGAAGTTGTATCTATGGAAGCTTCGCCATTTATGGATCTCGAAGAACAAGATATTCAACCTACTGTACCTGCAGAAGCCAAAAGCCCACTGCCTGCATATTCTAAGTATTCTAAAACTTTACAACATAATACTCAAAGTCAAGAATCAATGATTGGAGACTTACTCCCTGTAGAAAATTGTAACTATGAATTTGTATCTTTTTATGAAGATTTAAATGAAACAGAAGAAACAAATGAAGATTTGAATATAGCAGAAGAAACATATGAAGATTTGAATAAAACAGAAGAAACAAATGAAGATTTGAATGAAATAGAAGAAACAAATAAAGATTTAAATGAAACAGAAGAAATAAATTTTAATTCTTTGTTAGAAACTAAAAAATCTCTAATTGCTCATAACCGAACCATAGCTAAGGAGAACTTAAAAGTTCAAGCAATAAAAATGTGCAATAATTCCAGCCTGAAATTTCCTTCTGCTGAAATTGGACAGAGCGTTAAGTTACCAATACCAGATGTAGACCGTGGAAAAACTGATCCTCGAAATTTACTATGTGTGATAATGGAAAATTGTGATGAAAAATATAAATTGGGTACCAAAGAAGGCATATTAAAGCAATATTATACAAGAAACCAATTTTCTATATGTAAGCAGAGTTTTTTGTCTATTAATAAAGTGCCTACTGTTGAAAAAACTCTTCGAGAAGTTGTTGCTAAAGAGTCACTAACTGGTGGTCAAGGGTTTAAGAAATGCAATTGTAAGGGAAAATGTACAAGTAGAAAATGTAATTGCAAATCTGCGCAAGTGTTGTGCAATTCTAAGTGCCATAATAATAATAGTGTATGTTTAAATAAATAAAACTATAAAATGTTTACCTATTACAATATTTTAATAAAATTAAATATTTTTGTGTTGTTCTATTCATTACTGTTATCTTATTTTTATAATCTGCACCTAGTGTTATTACCTATTAGAGATAAACAAATACCGAAAAATTTATTAATTCACCCAAATAATCTCTTATTACTCAAAATCATTCGTAATATGTACATAGCTAATATCATTGACTAATAGGTACAAATACAAATTATTGATATTCTAACTTTAAACTCACATTTACCAGCAACATTGGTAAATGAGCACATTCACCGGGAAATGTGTACATTAATCCACATAGTCTCACATTTTCCAAGATGGTTCGGAAAATGTACACATTCTCCAGTAAATGTGCGTTTAGCGCATATTATTGACGCAGTAAACTTACATTTACCAGCATATTTGGTGACAGTACACATTCACCGGTAAATGTGTACATTTCCCAACTTCGCATATTTACCGTAGCATATGTATTTATTCAGTATGTATGTGTATATGTATATATATTTGAATAAATTTATTATTATTATTATTATTATTATTATTATTATTATTATTATTATTATGTGTTAAGCCCGGCAAAAGAATAGGAATCATTTCAACAATTAATTTTTTTTTATGTGAGTTGAAATTATAAATGATTAATTTTTTATACAAAAATTAATTGATAAATAATCCCTACGTCTTTTACACACCACTGACCCGGCAGTATAAACTTAAAGTCAGGCAAGACATCATTACGGATAAAATTATCAAGTAATGATGCTAAAAAAAATAAATGAAATGAAATGAAAAAGATGTAAGGAACAAATTTCCTTACTTGACGTCAAGCGTGACTACAAATCGTCTTCCACGCAACTTTGTTCTTGTTGTGTTAGTGTAGTGTCATTAATGTTAAAAAATTTTCGGGCGATGTTGCATGTGTTCAAAAGTATTGATTTTTGAATTTCAATTATTAAGTTTAAATTTAATTTTAATAATTTTAAATTTTTATTAAGAGTTTTTGGCACAATTCCAGTGGCTGACATAATCATTGGAAGTATTTTAACTGTCTGCAGGTTCCATAAATTTTTGATTTCGCCAGCAAGTAACATGTATTTTGACATTTTTGTAGTGTATGTTGTGTGTATATTGTGTGAATTTGGAACCGCAATGTCAATCAAGTATGCTTGTTTGTCGATTTTTGAAATTAAGATTATGTCTGGACGGTTAGCAGTTATGTTTAAGTCAGTCAATATAGTTCTATCCCAATATAATTTATAATTATTATTTTTAAGATATGGCTTTGGTTCGTATTTAAAATAAGGTGACTTGTTTTCAATTAAACCTGAATTAAACGCCAATTCTAAATGGATGATTTTAGCCATATCATCATGTCTTTTTTTATATTCTGTTTGTGTCAATACAGGACAAGATGAAATAATGTGTTGAATAGTTTCTGGCTGAGATGAACAAATTCTACATGAATCATCGTTTTCATTTTTGATTATAAATTTATTATAATTTTTTGTTTTAATAACCTGATTTTGAATTGCAAAAATAAATCCTTCTGTCTCAGGGTAAATGTTAGATTTTGTCAGCCAAATGTGTGATGCCTCTTTATCAATGAGAGGATCATCATGCTCTTTGTAAAACTTACCATGAAGTGACTTTTCTTTTATAGTATTGATTAATAATTTTTCATCAAAATTAATTTCTTGTGACCTAAAGTCACTAAGGTTTAAGGGTGTATAATTATAGTCACTTAAGCATATTGATTTAAACAAAAGGTTTTCCTGGCTACGTTGAAGAAAATATTTTTTTAGTAAATTAATCTGTTTGTCATGAAGATTTTGTAAGTGTAAAAAACCACGGCCACCATTTTGCCGTGATAAAGAAAATCTTTCAATAGCTGATTTTGGATGGTGTTTTCGGAATTTGGTAAATAAAGTTCTAGTTTTTATATTTAAGTTACTAATATCCGTTTTTGACCATTTAATAATGCCAAAGGAATAAGTCAATACAGGTACAGCAAATGTATTTATAGCTTTTATAATATTTTTACCATTTAGATGTGTCTTTAATATTTGTTTAGATCCTGATATGAATTCGTTAAAAGTTTTTCTTTTATAATATTGTGAGGTATGTGATTAGATTGTTGAAAACCTAAATATTTATAAAAGTCACCATGATCAAGATTTTCAATGACCTCATTATTTTGTGTAGTGTAATTTATTCGAAATTTGGTGTTACGGGGAAGTGGACGACAAGGCAAAAAAAAAACTGTTTTATAAGGCCAACGTTTCGAATCCTTTATTGATTCTTCTTCAAGGCTTCTAATAAATGTCAGATTTGTTTGGCATGGTACTAATTTGTCTCGGCCAGTGGTCGCCGGAAGAATGGCATTGTAAGAAGAATGGCATTCTTCCGGCGACCACTGGCCGAGACAAATTGGTACCATGCCAAACAAATCTGACATTTATTAGAAGCCTTGAAGAAGAATCAATAAAGGATTCGAAACGTTGGCCTTATAAAACAGTTTTTTTTTTTTGCTTTGTCGTCCACTTCCCCGTAACACCAAATTTCGAATTTAAAAAAATGGACGTAATTCACCAAAATAGTGTAATTTATGTTTTTAATTTGGCCACGATTAATTGCCAAAATCTTACACTTATCTACACCAAAACTCATGCCAATATCTTGTGAAAAATTTTCAGTTAATTTTAATAATAGTTTTAGTTGTCGTTCAGTAAATGAATATAATTTAATATCATCCATGTACATAAGATGAGTGAGTTTTGATTTTGTTTGACCATTATTTTTGATATTAAATCCATAGCCAGAAGAGTTTAAGATGTCAGAGAGCGGATTAATTGCTAAACAAAACCATAAAGGACTTAGGGAATCTCTTTGAAAAATTCCTCTTTTAATAGCAATAGGTTCTGATTTTAAGTTAATATTATTTAGTGAAAGATTCAAAGTTGTTTCCCATGATTTCATGATATGTTGTAAAAAGGTGATTATGGTGGGATGTATCTTATAAATTTTTAAGATGTTTATTAGCCAAGAATGTGGAACTGAATCATATGCTTTTTTGTAGTCTATGAAAACTGAATAAATATTTCTATTACATTTACGAGCTTGTTCCATGATTACACTATCTATTACAAGTTGTTCTTTACATCCAAATGATCCTTTTATACATCCTTTTTGTTCCTCATTTATTATGTTACTTTGTAAACAGTACTCATAAATAAGATTTGTTATGCAAGAGGTTAAAATTTTATATAATGTTGGAAGACAAGTTATTGGTTTATACTTTGATGGGTTTTGGGTGTCATCATCTTTAGGTTTGAGAAAAGTGACCCCATTAGTCAAAAACTGAGGAAAAGTGTTGGGGTTTTTAATGAAATTGTTGAAGTGCCATAGAAGTCTGGAATGAATACAGGTAAATTTTTTTAGCCAGAAATTATGAATTTTATCAATTCCAGGGGCTTTCCAGTTATGAGATTTATTGATCGTATCGATTAAGTTTTTGTATAAAATTTCAAAATTGGTCATGTTATTCAGATTTACAGTTTTTGTTTTAATAGAATCCATCCAAGAGGCAGATGTGTTAAAATCTTTTTCTTCAGACCAAGTATGTTGCCAAAATGATGTAAGTTGTTTTAGGTCTGGAGGTCCATTATTAGATTTTTGTAGACGATTTAAATTTCTATAAAAGATGATCTCATTGTTACAAAACTGTAAATTGTGATACTTTCTAAGGTTGTTTTCTTTATATCGTTTTAATCTTTTTGAGTATAAAGATAGTTTTTGAACTAAAGTATCTTTAATTTCTAGAAGAGTAGAATTATATTCATTATAGGTAGAACAATGTATTCTATTTTTTCTCAAAATGTTATCAATACATTTTTGAATGTGATGAGAATTAACACCAGAAAGTATTGTGTTATTTGGCCAATTTCAGTTCTAATTAAATTTATGCGGCTGTTAATTCGTAATTCCCATTTAGGAATACTGTTGTCTTTAGTTTTTTGTGAAAAGTAAAATTCCTTGGAATTGTTACTTCGAATTGACGTTATTGCAGCACAGTAAATTAAAGTGTGAAGTTCTGTAAAAGATTGTTCTTGAATGAGATATTTTGGAAGAATGAATTCATTTATAATTTCAACTATTCCCAAAAACTTATTTGTAATTTTTTGTTTAGGGATGTTAGGTCTTTCAGTTAATGACATATTTTGAAATTCGGAAAGTGACTTTTGAAATTCTTTTTCAATTTCATTTCTAAAATTGATATGGTAGGTAAAATTGGTGCTTGTTGTATAAATAACGTTTGTTGTACTATTAAAAATATTAGGGACAATTTCAGGCCTCTGAATATTGAGTGGTATGTTTGTTATATTCTCACCACAATTTAGATTACCTATATTAGATATTGACTCAGTTCTACGAGATAATGGAGAACTACTTTTATCTGAATTGTTGGAAACTGAAGGAGATTCTAACTCAAATTTAATTTGTTCTAAGATCTCTTTAGGTATGTAATTGTTTTTGATTATTGCTCGTCTTTGGTCTGCAACATTTTGAACAGTCACTTGGAAGTTAGGATACTTACTCTTAAATGCTTCATAAAGAGGTGTGCGATAGTTACTTACATCTTTTTCACATTTTGTTATTTGAAAATACTTGCGCATAATAAAGGTATTCATTTCAATTGTCCATTTCTTGCGCTTCCTTGTTGTTGAGGTGGTCTGATGGCTTAATCTATGAGAATCACCACAACTGGAATGAGTTGAATTAGGTCTTGTGGTGTCATTACCTGAAGAGATGCCACGCGCTCCATCATCGTTCAGGGAACCCACAAAACTAGAAGATTGCTGGGTTCTGCTTCGTGAAAGGTCTCGTTTTGGTGAAAAAGTTTGAACTTGACAGTCCATTTTAATTTGTCAAGTTGACGTTTTTAATGTAAAAAGAAAAATGTATGTAAAGTATATAAAAAGCTGATATTATCGCAAACTACTACTTTACCATAAACTGGGACTGGTAACAAATAGAACAACCCAAATTGTTGTTGTAGATTCGCTTTTTTGACAAAGTTTTCACCACAGTAAAAAAATTTAATGTGTACAGCACAGCTAACGCTGTTTTTTTTTTGTTTTATTATTATTATTATTATTATTATTATTATTATTATTATTATTATTATTATTATTATTATTATAATTATTTTTTCAAACTTTTCCCACCAATCAGAGCATCGACGGCTAAGGTCATTAGCTCTGACCAGGATAAACTATTGCTTCACAGGTGCGTGTAAAGATTTAGGTCTTTTAGGAAGCTAATAATGCCTGTAAAATACTTTCGTTCAGATAGCAGCTGCTGCAACTGGCCCAATATTCCATGTTGCCGCCGCTGCTCATCATATTTTCGACATTCGGTGAGTAAATGTGAAACCGTAATTTGTACATCACATGTGTTGCAATGGGGGGCCTCCCCTCTTTCAAGAAGGTATCTGTGGGTAAGCATTGTATGTCCTATTCTAAGTCTGTGCAGAATAACGCTTTCTTGGCGGTCTAGATCAACACCGACACATAGTGAAAGAGGATCTGGCTTTATTTGCACCAGAACTGAATTACTGCTGGACCAGACAGTTTTCCACTCTTCGTCTACAGCTAAATGAAGACTTTTCTTTAAGTCAAGTAATTGGTTATTGTAGGCCCGTAGTTGTTTTTCGTTATCTGTTTTCCAGGGCGGGTCATCATGTAGCAAATCGGGCACCTCAGGAAGTTCAATTTGTTTAGAGGCTGCATGTTTCAACATAGCCTCTCTGGAAATATGGCTAGGTTTAGTGATTACTGTAATTAAGTATGACAAGAATAATTTTTTGCTACGGTATTTTAGTGGCTCGACCCCTGCCTCAGCGCAAAAGCTTATACCGGGACTAGTATAGAAGGCTCCTAGAGCTTGTCTTAGGCACGCATTTTGGATAGGATCCAAACGTGAAAGCGTCGTTTTACATGCAGTAGAGTAAACTATTGATCCATAGTCTAATTTGGAACGAATTAGAGTTTTATATAATCGTATAAGTGTAACATAATTTGCACCCCACTTTGTATGTGTTAGACATTTAATTAGGTTCAAAACTTTTTTACAGCGTAGAATAGCGTAGAGTATTGATATGACTTTTCCAGGTAAGTTTTGAATCAAATATTAATCCCAAAAATTTTGTTTCAGATTTTGTAATCATTGGTATGCCCTTAATAAAAAGTAATGGCTGATAGTGTGGCTTGCGAAGCCGACAAAAGTGAATTAAATGGGTTTTTTCTTTAGATATTTTAAAGCCACTAGATTCGGCGTTAGAGATAATCTTATCTACAGCATTTTGCAAGTACCTCGAACTCTCACCAACAGTTTTTGCTGAAGTTATTATGCATAGGTCGTCAACATATATACAGGCTTTAACCCTAGCGTCAATGTCAACTGCTAAGTCATTTACAGCTATTAAAAATAGACTCACGCTAAGGGTCGAACCCTGTGGTACTCCATTATCTAAAAAGTGGCTGTTCGAGTATACACCATTCAGTCTGACTTTTAAAAGTTCTGTTATTTAGAAAACTTGAGATAATAGATGGAAGATTACCTCTAAAACCCCAACGATGTAGTTTTTTTAAAATGCCATATCTCCAGGTCATGTCGAAAGCTTTCTCTAAATCAAAAAAGACCGCAGTTGCATGCTCACGTTTGTTAAATGAAGATTTAATTTCATTTTACAATTGCCATCGTGTCAGGTTAATGTCGCTTCATTTGACTTTTTAGACGGTATCCCGGTCGCTGATGATAATTTCTCTAAACCTGGAGAAATTGATGGAATTTTGGAAGCCGAAGTATTTGCACAAATAATGGGCTCTAGAAAACTTTCATCTTTATCTGGAAATTTGCATGTGCTTGAGACCTCTTTAGGATATATTGTTACTGAAAAAGTGCCACTTATAAATTCGTAGAACAATACGCAAACTTTCTGTTCTTTTGTTGAACCGATTGAAGATTTAGTAAAAAAGTTTTGGGAGATAGAGGAGGTAGAGACCTCATTAGGGTTAAATCAAGAAGAGGAGGAATGTGAGCAGTTTTTCTCTTCAACCTGTTCGCGCGATGAAACAGGACGCTATACAGTACGCTTGCCTTTTAAAAGGAATTCAAAAATATTAGGAGACTCATTTGCAACCGCGCATAGTCGATTTGTTAGTTTAGAAAATCGCTTTAAATTTTCTGAGAATTTTAAAGATATTTATCGGAACGCAATGCAGGAGCAGATTGATTTAGGTTATATGTCCTTAGTTTCTAAAAATTGCCCGTCTTATCCTGCATATTATATTCCACACCATGGTGTATTTAAACCAGAAAGCGTGAGTACACCTTTGAGAATTGTTTTAGACGCTAGCGCAAAGACTAGTAGTGGTTATTCGCTTAATGATATTTTGCACAAAGGCCCCAAACTGCAAGCGGACCTAGTAACTGTGTTATTAAATTTTCGTTTATTTGAAATCGCCTTGACAGCCGATTTAAAGAAAATGTTTTTTCAAATTTTATTAGCACCGCAAGATAGAAAATTTCAGAGACTTTTGTGGCGATCTTCTTTTGATGAGCCGGTTTCGAGCTTTGAACTTAATCGTGTTGCCTTTGGACTTGAGTTTTCACCATATCTTGCCCTACGCACTGTTCGTCAACTTGCAATAGACGAATCGCAACAATTTCCACAAGCATCTAATGTCGTTCTTCGAGACACTTATGTAGATGATCTTGTATCTTCAATTAGTAGTCCCACGCAAGCAAAAATTTTGTACAATGAGTTAGTTCATTTATTTGAAGCTGGAGGTTTTACTTTGACTAAGTGGAGCTCTAATTCGCAAAGCCTATTGGATATTGTTCCTAATGATAATCGCTTAACAAAGAGTTTGGAATTTGATGGGAGCTCTTCTAAGGTTTTGGGCCTAGAATGGCAACCTGCCACCGACTCTTTCGGGTTTAAGTTGCAGATACCAGAAGCGTTGTGCACAAAGCGTAATATTTTGTCTGGCGTCGCTCGAATTTATGATCCGCTAGGTCTTTTGGCACCTGTTGTTCTTTTTGTTAAATTTTTGATTAGAGAACTTTGGCATCTTAAATTGAATTGGGATGATGATCCCTCTTTACGCATAAAACAAATGTGGCTAAAATTTCACGAAGAACTGCATCTCTTAGAGAACTTACGCGTAGCTCGACATTTATTTGTGATTGAAAACGCAGGAATCGAACTTGTAGGATTTGCAGACGCAAGTGAAAAGGGATATGGAGCTTTGGTTTATATCAGAGTTATCTTGCCTAATGGAGAAGTTAGAGTTGCATTGGTCTGCGCAAAATCCAAAGTGGCTCCACTTAAAAGCCTTTCTATCCCACGTCTTGAACTCTGCGCATCTTTGTTGTTGGCCAAACTTTTGTGTCAAATAATGGGGACTTTTAAATCGCGAATTGAAATACAAACTATTTATGCTTTTACGGACTCGAAAATTGTTCTACATTGGGTCCACGGACCACTCTCTAGCCGAAAGCAGTTCGTCGCCAACCGCGTCTCTAAAATACAAGAGATTTTACAAGAGATTTTGCCACCATCTGTTTGGTCTCATATTAATGGTAAAGATAATCCTGCCGATTGTTTTTCTCGGGGTCTAACTCCTTCAGAATTTGATGCAAATACGACTTGATTCTTTGGTCCGGACTGGTTAGGAGCAGATAAAACCTTTTGGCCAGTTCATAAATTTGTGGATGACCCAACCCTAACTTCGGAGGAAGATAAAATGGACTTACTCTGTGCAGTTGTAACGCAAAGGCGCGCTCACTCTAATTGGTCGCATTTTAAATTGGAACAAGCTTCTCGAAGTTATGGTGTATGTTCTTCGATTTTGCAGAAAACTACCGATAGGGAAATCCATAAGCGGTCTTGATTTGGATTTCGCCGAATTAACTCTTGTGCGAATTGTGTTTTTCCGAAGTGTTTAATTGCTTGGAAAATGGTAAAGTGGCTCCTAATTGTGTAAAACATTTGCGTCCTTTTATTTCGGTTTGATAAGAGTTGGAGGCCGTTTATTTAATTGCAATATTAGCTTTGATCAGCAACATTCCTTGCTATTACCAAAATCTCACCCTTTTGTTAATGTGTTAATTGACTATTATCACAAAAAGAATTTCCATGCTGGACCGCATTTGCTATTGTCACTACTCCGTCAGAAATATTGGATCTTGTCAGCAAGATCAATTGTACGCAAAAGACTCTTTGATTGCAATATATGTTTTAAGGCTAAACCACGTCAAACTTTTCCGTTGATGGCGGATCTCCTCGCTGTGAGAGTAACCGAAGCAAAACCATTTTGCTATACAGGGGTGGACTATGGTGGACCATTTTCTATTACCCTGTCACGCAGAAGAAGTGTTAAATCTCAAAAGGCCTACATATGCTTATTTGTTTGTCTAACTACCCACGCCCTACATATAGAAGTTGCTTACGATCTGTCGACCGACACGTTTCTGAACGCCTTTAAGCGATTTTTATCCAGACGAGGTCCTTGTATCAAAATGTACTCCGATATGGGTACAAATTTTCAGGGTGCAAAACGCGAACTTAATGAGATCTACAAATTTATGCAAACAAATGATTTCTCAAATGCACTAAAAAGAGAACTGGCTGAAAATCGAATTGAATAGAGCTTTAATCCTCCTTCAGCGCCCCACTTTGGAGGGCTTTAGGAAGCAGGTATTAAATCTGTTAAATCGCATCTTGCCAAAGTCATTGGTACTCAGATTTTGACATATGAGGAATTCGCTACGGTATTAGCCCAAATTGAATGTATTCTAAATTCACGCCCGCTTTGTTGGTTAAGTTGTGACCCTTCCGAACCTTTAGCACTTACGCCTGCGCATTTTTTAACATTGACTCCTTTGAAACAATTACCCGCGAAAGATGTGTCTACAGTCCCACTTAATCGCTTGGGTCGCAAAAAATTATTAGATCAGACAATCCAGTCGTACTGGAAGAGATGGAGTCTTGAATACTTAAACACATTACAGAGTCGCCAAAAGTGGAATACTTTATCTTGTCCAGTTAGATCTGGAACGCTCGTGATAGTACGTCAGGACGATTCGCTTCCTTTACGGTGGCCACTAGGAGTGGTTGAGGAGGTGTTTCCTGGGAAAGACGGTGTAGTTAGAGTTGCAAGTGTGAGGACAAGAGATGGAGTATACAAGCGCCCGGTTGTAAAACTGTGCCCCTTGCCCACACATTGAAAAGTCTTCCTGTTATAATTGTTTAGAATTAGTTTTTGCCTTTCTTGTATATTCAATGTATGTTATTTGCATTATTCCCGTTCGCGATCTTATTTTGATCGCAATAGTTTTTGCATTAAAGTTTATTTGAGTTTTTTTGTGTTTTATTTGTGCAAGGGCTATTTGTCGATGCGCCATTTGTTTGTTATTTATTTTGAAAGGCACCCTTTCAAAGGCCGGGAGGATGTTTAAGCCGTTATGGCAAATTGCTTAGATTTTATATTCAAAGATGGCGCGGTTTAGTTGTTTGTGGGAAAAAGGTGCTTTTGCGCAGAGAAGCGAATCGAGAGCAGGGTGGTTGAGAGGGACCACGCACGCGGCAGATTCTTTTGAGAATTAATCATTTAATTAGTTGTTTTGAGACTGTTAATTGTGACTCCAATTCATTCTTTATCCCTTCCCCACATCACCACGGAAGAGATACATCAACAACAAATGGTGAGTCACAATTATTAATTTGTTTTTCATTGTTTCAACACCCTCAAGGGTGCGCGTACAGGAAGATTTGAATTATCTAAATGGGGCTCAAATCAACCTGACATTATAAATGACGAAAAAAACTTAAATGAAGGTAATTGCATTATAATAGATAAGCATCCAGACAAAAAGACCTTAGGCATTAGCTGGAATTCAAATCAAGAATTCCAGTTTTTATACAAACCTTCTAACTTTAAAGCGACAAAGAACACTAAGTGTGCGGTGTTAAGTGCTATATCTCAATTGTTTGACCCATTAGGGCTAATTAATCCTGTAATTACTAAAGCAAAAATCATTATGCAAAAATTATGGAGCGAAAAAATTGAATGGGATCAAGAAATTCCTCATAACTTTAATTTAAACAATATTTAATTTTCACGAAAGGTAATATGTGCAGACCCTATTAAAATTAAACTTCAGGGAATTTGCGACAGTTTGCAACAAACATATGGAGCATGTATTTTTGTGAGATCTATTGATACTCAATTAAATGTTCATGTAAGTTTGATATGTGCCAAATCACGAGTGGCACCCCTTAAAACAATCACACTACCAAGACTGGAATTATGCGGTGCATTACTTCTAGCACAATTAACATCAAGAGTATCAAAAATCTTAAACATTTTACCGGAAAATTGTCATTATTGGACTAATTCCCAAATTGTACTAGCATGGCTAGCTGCGGAACCGAATAATTGGAAAACTTTTATATCAAATCGCGTATCAGAAATTCAGCAATTAAGCAATGTAAATAATTGGCATCATGTAAAAAGCGTTGAAAACCCTGCAGACGTAATTACCAGAGGTGCATATCCCAGTGAACTAGCCAAAAATTCTTTATGGTTTAATGGCCCACAATGGCTTCACAATATGGAATTACCATATTACAATTACAATGTCAAAAAAAGTAGCGAAAACAATAATTTTATAAACTCGGAACAAAAACTGTAGCAACCGTTACAGTTATTCAAAATCAGTCTGATTTTTCAATTTTAAAAAGATTTTCTAGTTTTTCGAAATTAACAAGAGTGATTGCATATTGGAAGAGGTGGATAACTGTGTTACATAATAAAATCAAAAAAAAACCCTCAGATTACTGGGAAATTACTACCTCATGAATTAAACAAAGCAAAATCAACGATTATTAAACTAATTCAACTAGAATCATATTCCTCCGAAATTCAACAATTAAAAAAGAACCAAAAAATCCAAAATAACAGTATGGGGTCGCTCAACCCCTTTTTAGATTCTGATAACATAATCAGGGTAGGGGGGCGATTAAGTCATTCCGAACTGCCGGAACAGAAAAAATGTCCAATTTTATTACCTAAACACTTTGTAACTGAACTTATCATAAAAAAAGCCCATATTCAACAGCTGCATGCAGGGCAAATAGGCACGTTATCATATTTACGTCTAAAATTTTGGCCAATATCAGGACGCAGTCAAGTGCGAAAAGTTGTAAGACAATGTATAAACTGTTTCAAAACAAACCCAAATAATGAGTAATTTGCCGAGTCAAAGAATAATGCCAGCTCGCCCTTTTCTCAAAATTGGTGTAGATTTCGGAGGTCCTCTTTTAATAAAAGGGGGCCGGGGAAAAGGCAAACGGACGGTAAAAGCATACATTTGTCTTTTCGTATGTCTCTCAACTAAAGCAATTCACCTAGAATTGATAGGTGATCTCAGCAGCGAATCGTTTTATAATGCGTTAAAAAGGTTAATGTCTCGACGCGGAAATGTGCAATTCATAATTAGCGATAACGCAACTAACTTTACAGGCGCGTACAATGAAATTTAAAAAATAATAAAAAGCGTTGAGTTTCAAAATAAACTGACATTAGAAAACATAGAGTGGAAATCTATTCCACCCCGGTCCCCTAATTTCGGCGGTATTTGGGAAGCAGGCATCAAATTGGTAAAAAACCATATAAAAAGAGTTATAGGCAAAAATCATTTAACGTACGAAGAAATGTACACCTTGTTAGTAACAGTCGAAGCTGTCCTTAATTCACGTCCGTTGTCACCGCTCTGGAACGACATGAATGATTTGGCAGCCCTGACGCCTGGTCATTTCCTTATTGGCCAACCCCTTACGGCTCCAGTGGAACACAACATTACCGAAATTAAAGTCATCCGCTTATCTCGATGGCAACTCGTGGAAGCGTGCCGTCAACATTATTGGAGGAGGTGGTCCACCGAGTACCTGACTACCTTGCATAACCGCGCCAAATGGACGACTACATCATCAAGGGTGCCCCAGGTCGGCGCACTTGTGGTTGTTAAAGAAGACAATCTGCCCCCGCTCCAGTAGCAGATGGGGCAGGTAGTGAAAGTTTATAAAGGAAAAGACGGTTTAGTGCCGGTCATGGACATATAGTGCAAAAGTGGCGTGCTGAAACGGTCGTTAACAAAAGTGTGTCCGCTACTGATAGACAATGTAGATTAAATCGCGTAAAAATGAATATATTAGATTTAGGTGTAGATTTAGGTTTAAAACATTCCCTTAATTGTTTCAAGGCGGGGGGTTATGTTGAGCGTTCTGACGAGGGCCGTAGCTCTCCACTTTGTCAGAACCACCACCCACCCTGGAATGGTAGAGGGAGCGATTCTCCCTTTCTGGGATATCATTCAGTCACTTACCACTGATCAATTCAGTTCTACTATATTACATCCCAAGCTTGTAATCTTGTATTCAACCTTATGCGTTTATTTAAATAAACCCGTTAAATCCATAAACGTACATTTGTCTTTTCGTAATAACTCAACAAATCAACACTCAAACAACCCACTTCTCTCCGAGCTATCCTTATACAAAACAATATTAAAACACAAATTTTATATTGTCCCGAGAAATTTTCCTATAAACAGCAACGGACTTTTGGGAAACGATTTTTTATCTACCTACGGCTGCGACATACTTTATTCAAATTCTTCTTTGAGAATTGCCGCTAATGGGTCAATTGCTCATCTCCCCTTTGTGCCTTAATCCCTTAGAGCCGCCCTTTACAAATATTTCGGACAAACCCATAATAAACCCGTCTAACAATTACAGTACGGATATTAAATTCCTGCATAAGTCGGTTTCATATACCTTTTCCATTTAGTATACGAATATTACCGTCCCTCCTAGAACCGAGTTTATTGCTAGAATAAAAGTAAAATTTAAAAATGCCCAACTGTGTCTGCAAAAGCAAATAGTTCCCAGATTATATATCCCCAATTGTATTGTCCACAACAAAGACGGTTCTTGTGCCATAAAAATAATAAATGCAAATGAAAATGCTATGACATTCGACACTGATCAAATTGAACTTGACGACTTTAATAATTATAATGTATTGACAACCTTGTCATGTTCCGATGAAAATCGGTTACAAAAACTAGAAACCTTAATAGACTGTAATCACATGAACCAGGAAGAAAAAAATTCAATAATAAACATTTGTAAAGAATTTAATAAAATCTTTTATCTCGAGGGCGACCGCCTAACTCATACGGACGCAATAACGCATAAAATACCCTTGTTAAACAAAAAACAAATATACACAAAACCTTACAAGCTACCCCATCACCAAAAAGATGAAATTCGACAACAGCTGAAACAAATGATTGAAGATGACATAATCCTACCGAGTAGGTAATTCTCCTTATAATGCGCCAATTTTAAGAGTTCCCAAAAAACTGCGTGCTAAAGGCAACAAACGTTGGAGACTTGTTGTAGACTTTCGAAAACTAAATGATGTCACCGAATCCGTAGTCTATCCTTTACCGAATATTGTTGAAATTTTAGAGCAGTTAAGGGCATCGAAAAACTTCAAAGTAGAATACCAGTTTCCATCCCCAAACAAATGGTAGTCTAGAACGGACACACAGATCACTAATCGAATATTTAAGATCATTCATTAATCGAGATATAAATAACTGGGACAAATTCTTGCCATTTGCAACTTTTACATTCAATACAATACCACACACCCAAACTAGTTTTAGTCCGTTAGAACTATTGTTTGGACAAAAAGCCATTTTGCCATTTGTCGTCTGTAAAAATCCAGAAATAAACTATAATTACGATATTATTCAGAATTAAAATCGAGATTGCAACATTCTCATCAGATTGCACGTAAAACATTACTACGAAAAAAAAAGAAAAATCAAAATCTTACTACGACAAAAAAATAAATAATTTATTATTAGCAGTTGGCGACAGAATATTAATATTCAACGAATCGCCTTCATTAGGTCAATCACAGAAATTACCGGCAGATACAAATTCCGCCGATGGTCAAAAGGTATTATCCCTAGAATATGTAAACTCCGCTGATGGTCAAAAAGTATTAACCCCACGGCATGTGGCAGGTAAATTCTGCGGGTGATAAATTCCAGGATTTTAATCCTCAGGTAATTTGCGTTCACTCAAGAACTAGGTGGGTTATTATAAGATAAGAAAGCATTTTTTCTGTCAACGTTTGTACAGACAATAAAAATTGGGAATGGAAAGTGGGAGTGTGACTAAAATTAACTTAAATAGTAACACTAGTAACAGTATCAAATTTCATCAGTATTTACTGTTCAACTATGGCAGCCACAAAATTTACTGAAATCCTTAGTGAAAGAGGAAATCCTTTGTTAGTAGTTGAAAATTTTAAATTTTCTAATGGGCTAATTTCAAGTCGAGATAATACCGGTAGTATTGCAAATTTTAATATTTTTCCATGACAACAGCGAATCATAGCCCCGAATTTGTTTATTTTTCCATGGAAACGAAGATACTACCGATATTATCTCAACTTGAAATCAGCCTATAAGTCAACATCTTTAAAAACTGGAGAAATAAAATGGAGGTGCATTAACGAAAAATGTGATGCGAAGACATACTCTTGGTGAAGGAAGCAAACGAATTTTGACAAAGGTTCATTTGAATCACAATCACGGCTCAGCTAAAAAAAATTAGAACGGCAGATAGTAAGTGCTTCTGCAAAAAGAAAAGCAACGGATGACAGTTCAACGTGACCATCTAAAGTGTTTAATGATGTTATTAAGACATTAACCGCGAAAAATAAAATTAATATGCAGACATTAATATTGTCTGATAAAGAAGCTGTTAAATGAAGTGTTTATAATGCCCGTCAAAAAATCTTTCCCGCATTGCCAAAGTGTATAGAAGATGTGCATTCTGCCGTAGATGCACAATTATTTAAAACTATTGACAACGAAAGCTTTTTAATAATCAATAATGGAGAAAAAAATATAATCATATTTTCTTGTGTGAGAAACTTAAAATTTTTGCGTAGTTGTGAAACAATTTATGTAGACGGAACATTTTCGTATTGTGCAAAATATTTTAAACAGCTTTTTTCCATCCATGGGCTAAATAATAAACACTACGTACCACTGGTTTTTTGCCTGCTTAAAGATAAAAAAACTCATATGTAAAGTATTTAAAACATATTGTGTCGGAGTGTAAAGAACTAAATATAAACTTTCAACCAAAAAGTGTTACTATGGACTTTGAAGAAGGTATTTACATTGCAGTAAAAGAAGTTTGAGCCGATGCGATGTAATAATAATTGGATGTCGCTTCCGTTTGAGCGAAGGGTGGTGGCTAAAAATAAAAGAAGTGGGTCTTTCAGCAGATTATAAATGTAAAAATGAAATTGGAAAGTGGCTAAAATATACATTTGGCCTTCAGCACCTTAATCCAGGAGAAGTTGGTGACTGTCTTATGGGATTGGTAAAACTGGCTCCTTCAGAATACATCTTGTGACGGTTATTTTTCCATATTATTTTTATCGCTATATTGCGTCATCATTTGAGCCGGAGTGGAAGGCTTTTGGGGTTCCACTAATGCTAGGGTACTCAACATCGTTACTTAAACATCTGAAAGTAACAATTATAAGCAACAGGGAAAGAAAAATAATTAATTCTTGTTAGTAGTTTATTTGGTTGCCTACCTCACTTGCAACTTTTATTTCGTTTTATTATTAATTTCATTTTTGCTGGTTCATTCTTTTTTTTTATTATCAGTTTCAGTTACATATTATTTTGTTCCATTTAAAAGTTTCAGCGGGAAGGCTGCTATAAGTTTTCGGGTTGTCTTGGCTGCGACCTTGGCCCATTGCCAAAATTACTTGTTATCTTTTCTTCTCTACTTCCCTGTATTCTTCTTTTTCCTTTTCACAGCCATTCTAGTCTGTTCTCTGGGAAGGTCCAGTATTTCTTTTCCTCTGTTTGACTCCAGTAAGAACAGTGCTAGTCTTCGTCTATCTTTTCCTTATCTTATTCTTTTTGGCCTGATTCACTTTCCTTTTGGCAAAAAGACAATTCATCGTCAATATGCAGTTTATTTTGAGGTGCTTGTTTACCTGGTATTATTCAATTCAGCTTTTATTACCATCTTTTTATTTTTGATTTATTAGTTAGGTTACATTTTGGTAAACAATATGCGCGCACCGACACCTGAATTATTCGCAAACTCACCCCTACCTTACTGTTTGAATTTTGGGGAGTTTTTATACGTAAATGTATATGGACTGCATTCGCGCCTTTTTAACCCCACCTAATTCTGGTTAGAATTTTAGGGAAGTCGTCAATTTCCTCGTTCATTTCTTCACTTTCGCTGTTTCTGTGTGATTTCACTCCGTTAATAAGTGCATTAGTATCACTTGCCAATTTGGGATCTTTACGGAGCTGATTTAGCCCACCCCATAAGTCAAGCTTAATTTGTGCTTTTGAAAATTGCTTGGCAAAACGGTATATCCGGATTTAGGGCCACAAACAGAAGTAATTTGTAAGAGAGGAAAAAACCTTTACCTCAAGGCCGCACAACACCAGAGTAAGTGCCAGCTTTTTTTTGGTCGTTTTCCTAATTTTTGCCTTTAGGGCCTTCTTTCTTTTGTTTTTATTCTATGCTTTGGTTTTTAGGATTGGTTTTGGTTTTATCCTATCGGATTGCCATTCCCTTTTGTCGCCAACACCTTACTCTTGGGTTCTTGGTGCCGAGACGTTGGAAACCACGTGCCAGCTAGTGGTCCTGGTGTATCTTCTGCCTGACTCGTCGTTGTCGTTCCGCCTAATTCAACACTAGGACGAAGGAACTCTCAGGTCAGATTAAATTCATTTACCTTGACGGCCCGGAACTCCACCTTGTCTCGTTGGCGAAATTTTGTTATCACCGTTATTATTGTTATCTTGCCTCTTCAAGGCCAACGTGATATCTTATAATTTTTTTTATTATTTAACTTTTTCATATCTATGTTCAAATTAGTTAATTAATTAATCTTATGTAAAATTCATTTTCTTTGTTATAAATTATTTGCTTATCCGCCCTCGGTAAATTTTCGTGGCTGTAAACCACTTTTTCCCCTTAAATCGCGGTCGCACGGGAGCTTGCGCAAGCGTCGGCGGCGGCTATTTATATATATATTTTTATTTTTAATTTTTTTTTTTTTTGTTATTTAAGAAGAGAAAAAAAAATTAGTTACATCACGGTTATAAATTTACCCAGAGGTAGATATCCTTTCATTACTTTCATTAATATTTGTAGCATGGGAATATTAGACTATGTTTTGTTTTTGTAGTGAAATGTTGAATTAAGTTTCTTGATCTATTGTCACCGTTTGTAGAATTTTATTTTATTTGCTAGTCATTCAATAGATTCATTAACCTAAGCTTGAACTTTACTTTACCACCTCACCTACGTCGGCTGAGAGTATCTTGGATCCGGGTACTCAGTTACTACTTACCGGAGGATCCTGGCGCCCTTCAATATTTCTTGTCCTGGGTCGGTGTACATGTTATTTGCAACCCACCCTGAGGATTGAGCTACCGGCCTAATTGCCAACCGCCGACCTTTTTCTTCTTTTTTTTTTAATTTTTAATTTTTGATAAAAAAAAAATCTCTCTCAATATTTTACGTGGCAATCTAAAAATTAAAAAAATACTATATTTAAAATTTGACCATCGGAATTTACCATAACTATCGACGGAATTTGTAATCGCCGCACATCAACAGTTGAACTGGTGGAGTAAGCTCAAATTTTGAAGGGTATCGGTCAGACCTGACCTGACCTGACCTGACCTCACCTGACCTGACCTGATAAGCCAACCTTTAAAGGCGACAGGAAAAATCCCATTGTTTTCCTCCAGAAACTTGAAACTTACCCCAAAGTTGCCAGATTGGACCAGCATTTTCAGAAAAAAATGAGCGTCTTACCACGATTTTAAGAGAGACATTCTGCATTATTATTGGTCGGAAGACAACCAACAACGACCACGCCAGAAAATCGCTAAAGGGCAATACGATCCGTCCCGACTTCCCGAGGGAGTTTGACCGGGCACTTCTCCTACTTCATACATAAATCCAGTCAGCTGACTGTACCAATCAACGAAAAAGACCTGGTGAAATAAATGATGCACTATTTCCCGCTGGCAATTCAACAATTGTGAGTTCTTAAAGAAGGTTGAACCATTGCCGAAACAGCCACGTTTCTGATGAAACAGGACTTTACGATCCAATGTGTTCGGGGTCATTCAGGAAGCACTAGAGATTTGCCGCGCTCGCAGCCGCTACAACCTACACAGAATTTGCGGAGTCATCCAAGTAAACGAGGGGTTTACAGAAAAAACGTTCATTCCAGCGGAAATTTGGGAAAGGGGGGCGTGCCTCAAAACATTGCCTAATGAAGACTCAAATAACAAAATTTTCTTAAGTTAATTGTTTATTATTTAACTTAAAGTTTTTTATTAATTTTTTTTCGTCGATTCATTCATTAATGTAACACTTTCTTCTTTGCATGACTTGTTCTTTCTTGATTTAATTTACAAACGTATTAGCTAATTCTAAAACTAAGTTCTGTGTTATTTAGTGTTAATTATAATAATAATTGTTTATTTGTTGAAACATTGTTATGTTTTTTGTTAATAAATTTAAGTGTAGTGTGAACTGATGTTTATTTCATTAATTGTTGTACTTATCTTGTAACCCGGCCTCACTATAGAACTGAGTTTATTTTACTTTTGCTGCCCTAATTTTTTTTCCGGTCCCCCCAAAAACAAAGCAAAATAGAGTATACCAAACTCAAGTTGGGAATCAACATCAGATCATAGCAGTAGAAAACATCACAATATATAAAATATAATCATTAATCACATAGTGTTATTATTTAACGCAAATGTTATTAAACTATTAATTTTCAATATTTTGTTTTTATCTGTAGCCTAACTGAAAAAAAAGATACCCAAACTTTTTTTTAACTAAATTTAGTAGTGATGACGTTATTTTTTTTAAGGCACCGTAAGTGAGGTAAGTATTGTACAACTAACAATAATCTGCGATTATTGCTTTGACTCTTTAAGTACTTTATAACAGTTGGACCCCAAACCCCAATAAAAATAATGCCGACCAGATGTTCACAACAGGCTTGAGAAATATCTGTTAAGATAGACCGTACTAAGGGTTTTTTTTTTGACGATAAATTTTTTTTGTATTTTTTACGCCGTTTTTTAAAGAAAATGGATTTTCATTATAAACTAATAAACAAACGTCAAGTATTAATAGAATCCCAAAAGTTTCGGAATGGCGGGTAAATTACTTACATCAAATTAAACAATTTCGAGATGAAAATAGAACAATAATATATCTTGATGAAACTTGGTATGACACTCACGACACTGTGAAAAAAGGTTGGTGCGATAAAAGTAGCAAATGTGTTTTGGATGTCCCGCCGTCTCATGGCAAACGAATAATTATTTTACATGCGGGATCAAAAATGGATGGGTGGAAAAATCTTTATTTTTATCTGCCAAAAATATGAAGAATACAATGGTAGATTATCACGATAATATGACGGCGCAAATTTTTTAAAATTGGTTCGAAAATAAATTGCTGCCGCAACTTCCCTCTAATACAGTAATTGTTTTGGACAACGCATCGTACCATTCGGCACAAATCGAAAAAATTCCAAATACTTCTTCAAATAAAGAAACAATTTTAGACTTTCTTGTAAAAAATGATATGTATTTTGAAGAAGACTATACAAAGAAACAACTCCTAAAGGTTTTAAAAACAAAACATTTTGATAAATTGTTTAAAATTGATTATAGCGTAGGAATGTAGGCATACAGTTTTACGGTTACCTCCCTATCACTGTATATTTAATCCGATCAAGATGATTTGGCACAAACTTAAAAGTAATGTAAGAAGACACAATACCACACCAAAATTTGCAGATAGCACTATCCAAATTATTCAAAATGAAGTTTCTAAAATTACAGCAAGTAGTTGGTCTAATTGTGTGGAACATGTTATAAATGAAGAAAATTTTTACAGGGAGCGATTAGTGGGGGAGTTAATAATCGAACTTGGCGACAATAGTGATAGTGACAGCGATTTTATGTTAAGTAATTAAAATACCATGAAAAATGTAAACAAAATATTTTTTTAAATAAAAAGCTTTGTATTTATTGTTGTATTTTGTGTTTATTTATTTGTACAGGGTGTCCCATCGTATATGCATAGTGGAATTTTGAGCCTTTAGAACACTCAGAAAAGAATTAAAACTTTTCATTAACTATCCACTTATTGGGCGCTACAATAATCTTAAAAAATATTAGCAATTTGTTAGTCCGTTTAAGAGAAAAATAGCAATTTGTGCTATAAAATTTTATTTTTATTTTTTTTAATTTTTTTCTTTTGCCTACAAATAATGCTCATATATCAGGAAGTCATCTTACGCAATTAAAATTAACTAAATTCTGTTAGTAATTGAGATATCTTTGATTAAAGAAAGACGTCACTTTAAGAAGGATATTTACGACAAATAATTGTAATACCGCAAAATGAGGGGTAGTTATTTATGGTTCAGGCAGTAGGTAGTTTTAACAATGGGCTCTATTTACCTAAGAATCGAAGCCGTTTATCCCAAAGCTTATAAACTTTTGTCATCATAAGTAAAGGTCTTGCCTTGCGGTTAGCTTCAATTAGTATTAGGATACCAATAAATAACGCTTCAATTTAGTTGCTTTTAAATATTGGTTAATTTTGCGGCTATTGTTAAAGATTTTTAATTTTTGATTTTGCAAAATCACTTCCTGGCATATTACCTTTTACCAGATCAAAAAGAAAAAAATAAAAAAAAATAAATAAAATTTTATTGCATAAATTGCTCTCTTAAACGAACTAACAAATCGCTAATATTTTTTAAGATTATTGTAGCGCCTGATAAGTGAATGGTTAGTTAACAAATTTTATTTATTTTTCGTTTATTCTAAGGGTTCAAAATTCCACTATGCATATACGATGGGACACCCTGTACAATGGTTGAAAACACAAACCTATTATTTTCAGTACGATACTGTAATGCCTATGAAAAGGGTCTAGCAGGTAAAGACTTTTACAGCGGACTGCGGTTGTGTGTCGTAAAAATTTGGAAAAGTTAATCATAGGATTATGTTGTAAACGCAGAATATTGTTAGTCGTACTCTACAGTTTTTAGGAACCTATTAAAAAAAAAATTCATTATGCAGGGTGACTCGGAAGGAACGCACCAAACGTAAGTACCAAAAGTACAGGAAATTTAAAAGTGATGTAAAAAAATGTATATGTTCTGTTACATAGTTAACAATTAATCATTGTATGTATAATTGGTTGCATACTCAATCTCTTTTACTTTGTAAATACTTTTGTAAATAAAGTTAGTCTAAGCTCAACTCTGGTGTTAGGGTAGAAACAGAAAGAAAGCAGGTTGCCCGCTTTCGGCTTTGAGCGTCGAAAAAACTTCTATATTAATAGAGTTAGTAAGGATAATTTTCAATCTGCTTATTTATCTGATTGTGTCTAGCTCTCATACAAAAAATATAAAAAAATATAAAAATATAAAGAAATAGCTCTCATTAATATAGAAGTTTTTTCGGCGCTTAAAGCGGAAAGCTGGCAACCTGCTTTCTTTCTGTTTCGACCCTTACTCAGACGCTCCTACCAGTCCTCCTCAAGTCGCACAACCAAATAAATAATCAAATAAAACAACAAAATATAACATGCTCATAACCATTTTTGCATTTGTTTCCAAGATACAGCTCAATTAAACAATTTTATCTACCATTATAATAATATGCACATTAGACTGGTCGTTAAAAATTAAATTTTTTGGTCCGCCCGCTAAAAAGCTTCCTTATGATGAGAAAATACTAGGCATTTTTTTGGATCAAAATTAAGTTAAGTTTTTTCAAAGTTAAGTTTTTTGGCAAAATCATTTTTTTTTGTGAGAGGAGTACTACACCGAGTTTAGACTCGTAAGTTTAACATATCTATACGTAAACTGACCGGGCATTCTAGACTTGCCAAATTCATTCCTTCAAATCCACTTCAAAGGCCCCAAAATGGGGCCCAAAGTGACTAATTTCAACTTTAAAATAATCCATGGACTCATGTAACAAATTGTAGAAAGATTCAAACGGTACTGGACACCTTAGAAAAATCGGGAATTTATAACACCAAAGTTTCAAATTTTTTGAACAGTAAATAAAAAAGTTAGCGGTTCTACCAACTGTCACAATACAGATCGTGAATACAAATCAACTGGAAAAATTTTTGAAATTGCATTTTTTTTTAAATTTTATTTATTTAAGTTTTTAAATTGTTTATATTTCGAACAAAAATGATATTTTTCAGAAAAATTCTCAAAAAACATGATTTCACCAAAAAATTAGCTTAGATCGTCTTAAGGCACGTGTTGTTTTGATTCAAACAAAAAAAATAAAAATTGCTTAGTGTTTTCTCATTATAAGGAAGCTTTTTAGGGGGCGGCCCAAAAAATTTAATTTTTAACGACCAGTCTAATGCACATGTTCGGCAAAATCAGAGTATGATAACTTCGACGCTCAAAAACACTTAATAATTGTTTTGTTTTGATAATATTAGTATAATTGTATATTATATTAAACGTTCATTTACGAATTGGTATGACTAAAGTGTTACAAAATGGTAAATATTTATTCATATTTAGAATATGAAAATATGGTGTTTGTTTAAGGTTTTTGTAATGAAAATGCTAGATCTGCTGTGGAAGAATATCGTCAACGGTTTCGACATTAAAGACATCCTGATAAGAACGTATTTGTCAGAGTTAGTCAGTTTCGTAACAATGGAGTTTACTTACCTTTACTACCGCCCTTAGTAAATACCTCATAAACTAGTTTGTATGTCAAAACCATAAAATTCATCCAAATATAGACAACCTTTACATCTTCAAGTTGGATCAACGAATTATTTAAAAATATTGGAACCGCCACGGCCAAACAACAGGACCAATATACCATTTTAACGCACGATCTACCTACAATTACTATTCATAAAAAAATTTGCTAATTTTATAAAATTTTGTAATGTAGTGTATTTGTCCAACTACCTGCTCTAAATTTAGAAAGTTTGGGTTTCCGGTCCTCGACAGACCAGACCTTCCCCTCAATTCATAAAGTGTCATGTAGCCACTCCACCCCGGACAAGCGGTACGATTCTGACGGTGAACGGACGTACTGTCGTCCTCCCCAAGTTTGGAAAAATGACTTAAGTTGTAAATCTTCCAACAAAGGGGCTTGGGACCGAAGTTAAATCGCCCCCAATAAAGTGCACAATCGGTATTTTCCTGTTTATTGAAACAGATGTTTGGAAACTGATCTCTGCCGGTCTACCGCAGGTATAAAGTAAGGGTACTAAACATAATTAGGTACGAATTCAAAACAGGAGGTTGATTCGTAGAATTGGCTTAATAATTTTACTCAAAAACGTCGAGTATAAAATTTTTATTGTTGACGTTTAAGTAATGATGTATTTTAAACAAGGTTTTTTTCATAAAATGATTTAAAAAAAAAGTTAAAATTGTCACCTAACCCAATATAATTTGATGGACCATTTTTATATAATTATTTAATTAAAAAAATTACATTTATTATTAAAAAAAAGTACAAATTAATCGTGATAATTACAATTTTATAAATCAATATCACTGGCATCACTGTCGGTCGAGCTGTCATCATTAAGGTTGATAATAAATTCTGGAAAATCTCTGTCACTAACGTAACTATCTTCCACATTAATGACATGTCTTATGCAATTTTCCCATAAGACATTATCTATTTTATCCACTTTTCGTCGGACAATATCAACAACACTGGCTGCTAAATTTGGTGTTCGGTTCGATTTTCTGACATTATGTTTTAAATTGCTCCATACCAACTCTATCGGGTTTAAGACACAGTAATATGGAGGAAGCCGTAACACAGTGTGTCCTTTTGTCTGTGCTAAAGTGTCTACTGCATACTTTTTTCTTTTATCAATGTTGCTTTCCGAAATTATTTTTATTAAGTCCGTTTTTTTTTGTTTTCTTAGGTACATCTAAGCCATGGGATTCCATAAAATTAATTATTTTGCTTTTTACACTTCTCATATTTGGAACCTTATCTATTTGTCTGGAGTGGTATGGAGCGTTATCCATGACTATTACTGAATTTGGATCTACATTCAGTAGCAATTGGTTTTCAAACCATTCCTCAAATAATTTCGCATCTATATCTTGGTGATAATCTGCGGAGCAGTTTGCAATATTTCGGGCAGATAATAACAAACTTCCACGTACCCATCCATTTTTACTGCCGGCATGTAAAATAATCAGCCGTTTTCCACGTGAAGGAGGCGTTTTTAATTGGCAATTACCCGAATTATCTATCCAACCCTTATTTATTGTGTCATGTGTATCGTACCAAGTTTCATCCAGGTAAACTATATTTCTACCTTCTTGGCGATATTTTCTAATTTTTTATATAAATTCTGTTCTTTGTACTTTCAAATGTTTGCTTTCCATAATACTCAGTTTTTTATTAATTTTTTTGTACGAAAATCCAATGCGTTGTAAAATTCTTCTTAATGTTTCTTCTGAATAATTAAATGGAAATTGTTTTTCTAACAATCTTTTTTTAATTGCTTCGGTGGTAGGAACATTATTTTCTCTATAGATTTCGTAAACCGTGTTTTTTATTTCATCAATTTCGTTTTCCGTAAAAGAATCATATATTGAAGCACGAGAGTATTTCTTCCTTTTTAAGTCCTCTTTCTCCTGGTTGATTATTCTGTGTACAGTTGACACGGGCAATTCAAGAAAGTCCGCCGTTAATGTTAAAGGAGCTTTAAACTCTTTTTTCAAAAGATTTTTAAACAAAGTTTGTACTAAAATTTTTGCATCTTCAGACAAAAATTTTTTTGTCTGTGTACTTGAACTTAAATTTGAACTTGATGTGCCTTAAAAGTTTAATAATAATGTTAAAACACAAGTTTAGTTGTAAAATGAATGCTTGCTTACCCTCGTCTTCCAATTCGTTCCTGTCAACTCTATTTGACTCGCCGTCATCATTCAAATTTATAATTTCTTCGTCGATAACATTAATATCAACAAGCTCCATTGATTCGTCATCACCCCAAGGTCTCCACATTTTGATGTATACATTAACAATTGTCTGTAAAAATCTAGTTTTATAGGTTGTAATTTATAAAGTTATAAGTAAAAAACTCTTACCTATTACTACTATCAGTTGGTTATTTAAGTCTTACAAATAATCTAAACAATAATAACACTAAAAAGTCTTAACACTATACTTACGGAAACTAAACTAAGGACTTAAAAATTACGATTAAAAATACAGAAATAAGAAAAAACCAAAACTTGCAGGATTACACCAGCTCAGCACTTAACGCAAAATAAACTTTTCAATTTTAAGAAAATGTGTTTATAAGCCTCAGGTACAGAAACTGACCTGAGGGGGAACAATAATGTCCCTGCAAATGATTGTTTAGCTTCAGAGTTCGTTAGAATTTGAAAGAAAGAATATTTAATTTTTTCTGGGAAAGAACCAAATTCAGGTCACACATCAATTTAGTAAGAAAATATTAATTGTCAAAATTTGTTAAAAAATGTATGTGTCAATTTTAACATTTTTAGTTTTCTTTTTAAAATCAATTATTGCCATTATATCGAAAAGACTTTGTTTAAAATACATAATTATTTAACCGTCAACAATAAAAATTTTATACGCGACGTTTTTGACTAAAATTATTAAGCCAATTCTACGAATCAACCTCCTGTTTTGAATTCGTACCTAATTATGTTTAGTACCCTTACTTGATACCTGCGGTAGACCGGCAGAGATTAGTTTCCAAACATCTGTTTGAATAAACAGGAAAATACCGATTGTGCACTTTATTGGGGGCGATTTAACTTCGGTCCCAAGCCCCTTTGTTGGAAGATTTACAACTTAAGTCATTTTTCCAAACTTGGGGAGGACAACAGTACTCCGGGTGGTGCGGTCAGTTCATTGTTAAAATTTAACTTTTTTTGTTTTCATTAAATTTATTAAAAAAACTGTTGTGTATCATTAAATAAGCACCCGCCACCACAGATATCAGAAGTGGGATTAGAACAAGTGTACTTTGTGTAAAATAGCGAAAAGTGGAAACAATAGAGAAGCTTAGTGATATACCCGGATTGTCTGAAAATATTAAAAAATCGTCCGTTGCGGCAATTCGTGCTTTTCACAAACTTCTGTACGATGGAGTAGATAATGGCCGACGGAATAGACAACACGTGCGTGATTTTGCAGGTTTTGTATTTGCTGATGCCGCCGCGTTAAATGAAAAGGTAGAATGGGCAGCCACAAATTTAACGTTGGGAGATTTGACGTCCGTGTGTGCTATTTTGAATATCGACTACGAGGGGTCAGCTAGAGAGGTGGCGGACCGCATATGCACCAAACTTACAGATTTAAACTCGTTGAGACCGATGGGAGATCCTGAAGAAGAAGAAGAACAAGAAGATAACGAAAAGGAAGCTAATGGAAGCACATCTCGAAGTACACCATCATCAGAAAATGAAAGATTAGCAATGCGACAAGAGCAAACACCAAGATTCGTGATGAACTTTAAAGACATCGAAGACTCAATTCGTCCTTTCAGTGGGGAAGGATCATACCAAGTTGCAAACTGGATACAGGACTTTGAAGAAATTGCAGAAATTATGTAATTTTCAGAATTGCAGAAATTGGTGTATGCAAAAAAGTCCCTAAGTGGATTGGCAAAACAGTGTGTTCAGTGTGAACGAGGACTGAATAACTGGTCCAAGCTAAAAGAAGTACTTCAAGATGAATTTGGCAAGAAAATAAACAGTGCAGATATTCATAGACTTTTGTCTGTAAGGAAAAAACAAAGAAATGAGTCAGTGTTAGAGTATTATTTCAATATGAAAGAGATTGCAGGCAGAGGCCAAATTGAAGAAGAAGCTGTAATTCAATACATTGTTGACGGAATCCCAGACGAAATGTCTAATAAAACATTTCTATATGAGGCAACAAACTTGAGGCAGCTGAAGACAAAATTAGAAACGTATGAGAAAATCAAGAGTCGACCGTATTCATCGCCTATGGACAAACAACGCATTAATAAAAGTGCAGCGATAAACGCTAATGTGGTAAACAAATCAAAGAGTGCGACAAATGTGAACACTAATAATATCGTGAGGTGTTACAATTGTGGGGACAAAGGTCATATATCAGCAAAGTGTAGCAAGCCGAAAAAAAGGACGCCCAGTTAAAAAGGACGCGACAAGTCACCTGGTGGAACAACGAATTATACCGGCTTTTATAGTAGAGGTGCGTTCAAACAATTTTATTGGTGAGTTAACGGCAATAATTGATTCAGGTAGCCCAATTTCATTGTTGACTTCTCGGGCGCTAAAAACAAATGTAAATATTTTACCTGATAATTCAAATGTAACATATTGTAGCCTGAATAGTACTAAATTGAATATATTAGGGCAAATTAAAGAAAAAGTTTTAGTTAACGATTGTGAGACCGAAATTGAATTCAAAGTAGTACCTGACGACACTATGAAATTTGATTGTTTACTAGGTCGAGATATCTTAACCAATGATAAATTAATTATAAGTTTAGGTAAAGTTGTAACTGTGAAAAACAAACAAAGTGAGGTGGACATCAGAGTTCAAGATGAATCTCTTGAATTATTGCACATTGATATTGGTTGTAACAATGAATCAGAAATAAATCTAAATATTAACGAACAATTGAGCTGTGATGTCCATCAGCAGGTAAAAGATATCATAGATGAATTTTATGTACAACCAAACAGGCCCGATGAACCAACCATATACGCAATTAGAATTGAAGTCACATCTAAAGCCCAATCATGCGCCATTTTATTCGAAAGCCAGACGATTATCTTTTGCGGAAAAAGAAGCGGTGAAACAAATTACAAACGAATTACTATCTAAAAATGTTATCAAACCGAGTACTTCACAGTATAGCAGTCCTATTGTTTTAGTGTAAAAAAAAGACGGAAATTATCGTATGGCCGTTGATTACCGCGAATTAAATAAGTTAACAACGCGAGACATTTATCCTATTCCGCACATAGAAGAGCAAATCGATAATTTAAAATATAAGGCATATTTTACGCGTTTGGATTTAAAGGATGCGTTCCATAATATCAAATTAGATCCGGAATCAACTAAATACACGTCATTTGTTACTTTCATGGGGCAGTATGAGTATATCAAAATGCCGTTTGCTCTAGCAAATGGTAGTTCATTTTTTATGCGTTTTATAAATACCGCGTTCAGAGACTTATTAAACCAACAGAAAATTCAAATTTATTTAGATGACATATTGATTGCCACCAAAACTATAGATGAAAATATTGCTATTTTAAAAGAGGTTTTAAAGGTACTCGTAAAAAATAAATTAGAGCTAAGATTTGACAAATGCGAATTTTTATTGAGTAAAATAAAATATCTTGGGTATAATATCGACAGAAATAGAATAAGTCCAAGTGATGACAATGTAAGGGCAATAAAGGAATTTCCGGTCCCAAAAAATTTTAAAGAGCTTCATAGCTTTATTGGGTTATTATCCTATTTTAGAAAGTTCATAGGAGGGTTTGCAACCGTGTCAAAACCATTGTCGGAATTATTAAAGGCAAAAGAATTTATATGGACGGACCGTATAATTGCTTTGAATCATTAAAGCAAAAATTGATATCGTCACCCTTGTTAGCGATATATTCGCCTAAGTTAGAAACGGAACTATATTGTGATGCTAGTTCGCATGGTTTTGGTGCTGTTTTAATGCAAAAACAATTGGAAGATGGAAAATTCCACCCAGTTTGTTTTTTTAGCAAAAGAACAACACCTACGGAAGTGTCTTACCATAGTGTTGAATTAGAAGCTTTAGCAATTATTTATTCTTTAGAAAGATTTCGGATTTACCTACAAGGTATTAAATTTAAAATTGTGACCGATTGCAACAGTTTGAAGCAGACATTAGAGCGAAAGGAAGTGAATCCGAGAATTTTGCGATGGTCATCGATATTACGTAATTATAATTGTACACTTGAGCACCGTTCTTCTGATCAAATGAGACATGCTGACGCGTTAAGTCGTGAATTTAGTATTTGTTTAATTACGGAAAATACATTCAAGCGCAATTTAGAGTTACTACAAAATTTAGACCCAAAAATTGTGGAAGTTAGGAAAGGTTTAGAGAAACAACAAAACAAATTGTATGAAATGAATAACGGTTTAGTTTATCAAAAAATAGGCGAAAAAATCTTATTTTACGTACCGTCATCAATGGAAGAAAATATAATTAGAACCTGCCACGAAAAAGTTGGACATCAGGGCATAAACAAAACAATTAATTACATCACGCGTATTTATTGGTTCCCGGAAATGAGAACAAAGTTCAAAATCACATCTTAAACTGTTTTAAATATCACATATTCCACTGTCGCAAATCGAGTCGAAGGTAAATTACATTGTATTGATAAAGGAAACGTACCATTTTATACACTTCACATTGACCTTATGGGCCGCTAGAAAAATCGGGAAATCGTCATAAATACATTTTTGAGATCATAGATGGGTTTACCAAATTCGTCAAATTTTACGCGACTGTTTCAACAAATACCGATGAAGTTTTCAAACATTTAAAAAGCTATTTTTCTTATTACAGTAAGCCTAAGCGAATCATTTCAGATAATGACACAGCGTATACGTCAAATAAATTTCGCGAATTTATGCAACAAAATGGTATACAGCACATCTTAACTGCAACAAGAACGCCGCAGGCAAACGGTCAAATTGAACGGGTTAATAGACCATTAACTTCGATTCTATCGAAATTTGTCTCAAATCATACGTCTACGTGGGACAAGAAATTAGTTGATGTCGAATACGCTATAAACAATTCAGTAAATCGGGTAACCGGCGAAACACCTGCGAGATTATTGTTTGGTATCGAGCAAGTACGAAATGATGACGATTTGCGTGATCTAATAAAAGAAAGTCAAGAACAAGTTCGAAATTTGGAAGAAGTGCGTACAAAAGCGGTGGTAGGAATTAATGCGGCCAATAAGTATAATCAACAATATTATGACCATAAACATAAGGAACCATGTAAATATAAAGAAGGCGATTATATTATGTTAAGAAATGTAGATACGACGGCAGGAGTAAACAAAAAATTGCTACCAAAATTTAGAGGCCCTTATGTAATTTCTAAAGTTTTAGATCGAGACCGATATATCGTGAAAGATCCCGAAGGTTTTCATTTAACGCAGTTGCCATATGAAGGCGTTGCTTCACCAGCAAACATGAAATTATGGCGCCCAAATAATGTTAATGACTGATTGTTGATTGATCTTATAATTAAATAGAGTAGATTTTAAGTTAATTAGATAATAGAATATATGGTATGAATTTTTGTATGAATGTTTAAAATGATAAGTCAATTCTAATTTAGTCAATATGTATGGGATTTATTTCCTTATGTTATTGCAATATTAGGTGGAAATTGATGTTATGATTGTATATGATTGTCTAACAAATAGAGCAAGGGATTTGTTCCCACATGTTTATGATTAGATGAGATTTGTTTCCACGTTGGTAGGAATTTGTTCTCTGAGTGGTAGAGATTTGTTCTCAAAATTAAGTTGATTACTTGAAATTTGTTTTCAGGTTTAATTAAAGATTCGTTTTCAGGTTTAAAATTTTGAGATTTGTTCTCACATGTAATTAATTATTGTATTTTGAGGTTTGCTCTCAGATTATTGGAAATTTGTTCTCAGATTTAACTAGAAGTCTATGTTTGGCTACTTTTAGGATTTGTTCCAAAATATTAAGATTTGTTCTTATGTATTAGTTTGTTTAGTAATTATTTGAAGCTTGAGGGCAAGCTGGAAATGTCAGGATGGACGAGCTGTAGTGTATTTGTCCAACTACCTGCTCTAAATTTAGAAAGATTGGGTTTCCGGTCCTCGACAGACCAGACCTTCCCCTCAATTCATAAAGTGTCATGTAGCCACTCCACCCCGGACAAGCGGTACGATTCTGACGGTGAACGGACGTACTCCGGGTGGTGCGGTCAGTTCATTGTTAAAATTTAACTTTTTTTGTTTTCATTAAATTTATTAAAAAAACTGTTGTGTATCATTAAATAAGCACCCGCCACCACAGTAATGAAAAATTTTTATTGAGTTTATAATTTTTTTACAACTTTTACCCAAGAATTTCTACAACTTGTGTAAAAATTCAAAAATCGTAAAAAATTCATAATCCGTTAATCCTATTTTGTCCCACGACAATTTTTAAGTATGTTAAATACCTACTAAATACTCATGCCTTTTATTAATTTCATTCATATTTCTCTTCAGAAACACGATTTAAAAAAATAATTTTTACAACTTGTATAAAAATTCAAAAATCGTAAAAAAATCATAACTCTTAAACCTCATTTTGTCCCACGATAACTTTTGAATATGTTAAATAGCTGCCATGTACCCATGTCTTATATTAATTTTATTTTTACACGGTTTCATTTAAAAAAACATTAAGAAGTTGTAGGTGAAAACGAAACAATTTGTGGTGTTGTTTTATTACTTGTAGATATTTTCAAATTTCATTTCAATTATTTGGTTTAATTTTTTTTCACACTACTCAAAACGAAACAAATAAGTAAAATTTCTCACCTTGATTCCTAATTTCTTGGAGTCAAATCAAAATTCTTTTACTTCTTGCACTTTTATGAAGAAAAACACTCGATAACGAATGAATTCAAACAGAAAACTTTTTGTTTCAGTTTAAATAACCACTTAAACAAAACGCGTTGACTATCTCGCGGAAACTGTTGTCCACCTCTGCATTTCGAAGTTTTAAGGCCTCGGTTATAAGAAGAGGAAGGGGTAGTTTCAAACAACCCTTGTGGTGGTATTCAGACCTGTTGAAATGTTCTCCCACTCTCTGTCTTTCTCGCTCCCTCTCAATAAGCGATATTGCCACAAAAAAGAAATAGAACGTTATTTAAGAATTATTATTTAGACAATTTATTTTAGACTGCTTGCTGAAAAAATAAAAATTGCCAAAGTGATTTCTCTTCTCTGTATCAGAAAGGAGAACTAATATGCCCAACAATTTTAAATCAACCTAAAAATTTTGGTTTCAAATACGGCTTCCCAGCTTCAGGCGCATTTAAGGCTCTAGCGTACCAAGGTAAAATTCAGAACTTGGTGTATAGTATTTTTGTCCAAGTTTTATCCACCATAAACTTTATAGTTATTGAAGTTTATTAGGGTCCAACCCCAAACATTTACAATCGGTGACTGTTTTCACCGACAGATGGTTCGATGCCTGAGGCTTTTAAGGGTAATATTTCTCCAAAAGATAATACTTTTCATCATATACATTTACCTAAATATTCCGAGAGTTTGAAAGAAATAGTGAACTTAGCAAGGCACGAGCTCTATTTGTGAATTAAAAAATCTGTCGTCGCATTTACCATTATGGAACTAATTAATAAATCGTAATTCAAATGTTCAATATTGATCCAAAATCAAAAAAAGGAGTCAAATAATAAACTTATCTGTTGCAAAATTTGTCGTACACAGTAATTAATACAACCTAGAAAACAGATTAAAGTTTGTTACCTACTTTCCAAATATTCTAAGAAGGTACAGAATTACCTACTAGATATTCTTTTAATAGGTATTTATTTAGAATTGTTTACACATGGTTAGGAATAGAAATCATAGAATAAAGGTAAATTTCAAAAGTTTTAAATACTAATTAGGTATTAATGCTTACGTAAATAATAGACTGTAACTAAAAACAAACACAAAAATTTCTTGTTTGATGTGTCATTAATAGTACGAGTACATATTACCTGTTTGAGTATAGTCTAATAATATTACAATATACATGAAATACTAGTTTTAAACTACAAGTTTTACACCACATAAAATAAATAATGTAATGAATATCTATCTAAATATTTAAAGTAGCAACAGTACATAATCTTCTAATAATATTTTTATTTCCTACTTAATCAATATAGCCAAATATTATCTTAGTTACGGTAACCATTATAACATTCATAATTCCCATGAGAGTTATAGCAGCCAATTATGAATTCTTAACTCCCTCTAATTTTTTAATTGAAAAGAAATACAAATCTGGTATACTAAAGTTACGAGAAGAGAAGAAATGCTATTAAACAACAATTTTTAAACGCCAATAATATCGTTTCGTTTATATTCTTGCTTCCAGTGTTACTTTTATTCAACAATTCTTAAAATTTCTGATATTTTTTCTTGCACATTCCTTCCGATGTTACGGGCACTAAAACATGGGAAAAAATAAGTAAATATACATACCATATTTTAAAAATATGCCAGAAATATTATTTCATTTACATTTCTGCTGCCAGTATGGTTCTTTTTTAACCATTCTTGAAATCGGTCGTATTCTTTCTTGTACACTACTTCAGATTTTCTTGATACTAACACAGCACGAACTTTCTCAGCTTTTTTTAATACTTCTTCTGAAATGTTTGATGTTTTTAACGTTCTCAATCATTTTTCAAAATTTATAAATTTTTGTTGACGCAATTGTCAAGAAATAAATCCATAGTAACTGTTGCGTTTCTTGCGATATGAAGAAAAAGAAACTTCTTCTATATACACATTTATTCAACATATTTACAAACTGAGTCGTACTACTCTCGCATACAACTCTTATACAAGTGATTCTAATATCTCAAAGTTGGGGTGCCAACCCCGGTCGGGCCAGCTGGTTGGAGCGGGGAGACGTGACGTAACATAAACTCCCCTCGTTGAAAGCATGGCTTTTAAATTAAATAAACAATTTATACTAATAAAAAATTACAAAAAATATGAGATACCTACAGAAAATATATGTACATGATAAATGAATGAACAAAGATACATAAAATAGAAAACACATATTATATACAAGAAAAAACAATATAGTCAATGAGTAAGTGTTCAAATTGGTGGCTGTTGCACGGTTATTTTGTGAGGCACTACACCTTGTTTTCACTCATTTGTTGGTAACGCACACAATTTTGTGATCGCACGTTTCACCTCACCCCGCACAGTTTTCACTGTCACCACTCTGGTGAGACCGTCGGCGCCGGGATGAAGCTGGGTGATGCGTCCAAGGGGCCACTGCAGTGGTGGAGCGTTGTCTTCCTTCACTAGGACGAGGGTACCTATTTGGGGTCGTTGAGTTGAAGTTTTGGACCACTTGTTGCGTTGTTGCAGCTGGTTACGGTACTCGGCGGCCCAACGTTTCAAAAATGCTGTCGCATTTTTACTATATGCTGGTACTTCGTTAATCGATTGGTGGTGACTTCCAATGTGTTTGGCTCGACGGGAGCCGTTAACGAATCACCAATGAGGAAGTGTCCTGGGGTTAGAGCTTGAGGGTCTAAGGGATCATTGGATAGCGGGACCAGAGGTCGGGAATTTAAACAAGCCTCAATCAACGTTAACAACGTATACATTTCCTCGTAGTTTAATAAAGTATTGTGTATTACGCGTTTAAGATGCATTTTCGCGGATTTTACTGCGGCTTCATGCAAACCACCCATATGGGAGGCGCGCGGGGGTATAAAACTCCAAACAATTTCTTGATTCGCTAGAACATCGATGACATCAGACTGAAATTGATCGGATTGCAATAACAATTTAACTTCTTTGAGCTCGCGGTTTGCGCCTACAAAATTTTTTGCATTGTCTGAAATTAGATAAGATATTTTTCCACGTCGGGATATGAATCGTTTCAAAGCATTTAAAAAGGACGTTGATGTGTAGTCACAAACCAATTCAATATGTACGGCTCTTGTGGCAAGACAGACAAAAATTACTATGAACGATTTTATTGTTTTAGTCGTCCTACCGTGTCCGTTTTTTAATATAATAGGCCCTGCATAATCGACAGCTGAGCAGCTAAATGGTCTTGATGGTGCGACTCTTTGCAAAGGCAAATCACCCATTAATTGTTCATACGTTGTGGGTTTGGTACGATAACATTTAATACATTTATGTAAAACTTGTCGAACAGTATTGCGACCAGAAATTGGCCAATATTTTTGTCTTATGGCAGCCAGAGTGGCTTGACAACCAGCGTGTAGATTGAGAGCGTGTTCTTTAATTATTATTAAATTTGTTATATGATGATTTTTTGGTAGTAATATCTGATGTTTCGTATCGTAAGAGATGGGCGCGTTGCGCAATCGCCCTCCCACGCGAAGTAAACCAACATCGTCCAAAAACGGATTTAATGATTGCAATTTACTTGATTTTGGGAGTTTTTTATATTTTTTGAGACTGTGAATATCATTGTGAAAAGCTTGCTCTTGAGTTAATCTCATAATTACTTGATGAGCTTTTTTGACTTCCCCACATGTTACACTACCAAAACGTTTTTCATTTTTTTGCTGGATATTATTGATAAATCGTAAACAGTAAGCTGTAATTCTGATTAATTTATCAAAGGATGAATATTTGGTTAAAAGGTGCAAATCAGTTGACGCGTGTGCCGTTAGACAACAAATTTTTTTGATATCTGGTATTTCATCTGGAGGCAACCCTTTTTCTTTATCTAATTTAGGCCATTGTGAAGTGTCCTTTAATAAGAATTGTGGGCCGTGCCACCAAAGCGTTGATTTTTCTAAAATTTTTGGAGTAGTTCCGCGAGACAATATGTCTGCGGGATTTGTTTTTGTGTTGATGTACGACCAATTAGAAGGTTTCGTTAATTTTTGCAATTCTGCGACACAGTTCGCAACAAATGGTTTTAATTTAGTGGGTTGAGTGCTCAACCATGCCAAAACAATTGTTGAATCAGTCCAAAGAAAATGATCATTGATTGAAATGTTTAAAACTGTTGTGATTTTGTTTACTAATCGTCCAAGTAAAAGAGCAGCTAAAAGTTCCAAACGCGGAATTGTTATTGGTTTTAGTGGCGCGACTTTATTTTTTGAGCATAACAAATTAGAACTGTAATTACCGTCGGTGAGCTTGCAACGAATATATACACATGCGCCATAAGACGTTTTACTTGCATCGCAGAACCCATGAAGTTCTATAATTTGTGTTTGATTTGATATGACTTTTCGTGGTATAGTTAATTTATTCAAATGTTGAAATTCTTGTAAAAAACATATCCACATGTTGGAGATATTTTCTGGAACCGATTCGTCCCAATCTAATTTAATAGACCAAATTTTTTGCAAAATTACCTTTGCTGTTACCGTTATTGGAGTGATTAAACCGATTGGATCAAACAATCTAGCAATAGTGCTGAGTATAGTTCGTTTAGTAATTTTATCGTTGGAATCATTGTTAAAAACAGAAAAATAGATGTAGTCTGATTCGCAGTTCCAACAGACACCAAGTACTTTTTTATCGGGTTGCATCATGTTTAAATTGACTTGGTTTTTTGTTTCGCTGTTTGGGTCGGGTAATAAATTTTTGTTGTTGGATGACCATTGACGCAATTCAAATCCGCCCTTTTTCAAAATCGCGATTAGATCGTCGCGAATTTTCAGAACTTCTTCGATTGTTGAACCGCCCGTCATGACATCATCGACAAAGAAATCTCGTAAAATAATTTTGGATGTTTCGGGAAAATTGAATGATTCAATGCGAGCAACTTCTTGAAGACATCGAATTGCTAAATAGGGTGAACAAGCTAGTCCGTAAGTGACTGTATTTAAACAATAGGTTTTTATTGGTTCATCTGAGCCAAATCGCCAAACAATTCGTTGGTACTTTTTTGCATCATTTTGATCAACTATTATCATACGATACATTTTTGCGATGTCGGCGGTTAATACATATTGATGCGTTCGAAAACGGGTTAAAATCGCGAATAATTCTTGTTGCAGAGATGGTCCTACTTGTAAATTGTCATTAAGACTTAATCCATTTGTGGATTTAGCTGAACCGTCAAAAACAACGCGTACTTTAGTTGTGTTGCTACTTTCTTTGAACACAGCATGATGGGGCAGGTAAGAAACATTTCGGAATTCCCGAACCTCTTGTGCCGACAAAGGTCGCATGTGGCCCATTTGCAAATATTCCCTCATAAAATTGTAATAACTTGTTTGCAGTTGAGGGTCATTTAGGAATTTTCTTTCTAAAGATTTTAGACGGTTTATTGCGATATGCTTAGTCTCTCCCAATTGTGGGGGATCATTTTGAAAGGAAGTTTTACGACAAACCTTGCGTCGGCATTTCTTGTTAAAGTGGTTGTAATGTAATTTTCGCAGAAAGCGTCTGCCTAAATTTGTTTTGGCTGTCGAATTCTTCAATATTCCAAAATTTATCAATTTGTTGTTCTAAATCAGAGATTTGTGAGAAATTACAAATTTGAGTTGGTTGATTTTGAGAATAAATTGGTATTGCACCTGCAAGAATCCAACCTAATTTGGTTTGTTGAATAACTGGGCCCTTACGTTGAATGTAAATTTGACCTTTGCACATCAATTGCCAAAAATGTTCATTGCCGATTAAGAGATCAATTTCTGCAGCAATATTAAACTTTGGATCAGCGAGTGTTATTTTATCCGGTATATTTAATTTGGATGCATCAAATGTAACTCCCGGAATGTTTTGAGTTATTGTCGGTATTACAAGACAAGATAAATTAAACTTAAATGAATTATGACATGACTCAATCTTAACACTGGTTGTTTTAGTTATCTTTGTTGAATTTTGGTTGATACCAATAACAGGTAAATTGATGTTTCGACAGGAAAGTCCTAATTGTTTACAGGCACTTTCTGAGATAAAATTTGACTGTGAGCCACTATCAAGTAAAGCCCGTAAATGATGCAATTTGCCGTTCTTATCAACAACTTTAACGATCGCGGTTGATAATACAATGTTTTTGTTAAGTATTTGAGCACAAATGGTTGATGTTGAAGATTGACTGTCTCGATTGTTATTATATTCTGGTTTATCGACATGTGACTGAGAAACTTGATTTGTATTTGATTCCGAGTTTTCAATATGTAATAAAGAATTGTGCCTTTTGTTGCACTTTCTACAATTTCCCGATGAACAATTGTCGAATTTGTGATTGCCGCGTAAGCAGTTAGTACACAATTTCCGTTTTTTAATTTGGCTTAAACGTTGTATTGGTTTTAATGATAAAAATTCTTTACATTGTTGTAAAATATGTGAAGACTGTTTGCAAAATTGACATGTTGACGTTTGATTAGTGACCAGATGAGATCCTGGCCGAGAAGAATTATTAGAAAAATTTGTGGTTTTGTGAAATTTGAAACTGAGATCAGTCTGATTTTTGTAGTTCACAGAATTTGAATTGTTTAACGATTCTAACATCTGACACCTTTGAGTTAAAAATTTTGTCAAGTCTTCAAATGTTGGAATGTTGCTAGACAGGGTCGCTTCCCATGCTAGTGTTGTTGAGGTGTCAAATTTTGATGATACTAGTTCGATTAATAAATCATCCCATTGATCAGTTGGGCGCTTTAGAGCGCGTAAACCCTTTAAATTCGTTAGTACCGTGTGTAATAAAGCTCTGGCTGACTTAGGATCTTTATGAATGGTTGGTAGCGAGCAAATCGCGCGAACATGATGTTGTACAATTAAGCGATTGTTTTCGTAACGCGATTTTAAAGAATCCCAGGCTTCTTGGTACGTGTCGTTCGAGATCGTGAAGTGTTGTATTGTTTCCCAAGCTTCGCCTTTAACCGTACTTTGTAAATAATGAAATTTTTGGACGTTTGATAATGTTTTATTATCATTGATTATTGACTGAAAACTGTCGCGAAAGGGAATCCAATCGGTGTAGGATCCGCTGAAACTTGGTATTTGAACATCCGGTAACCTACTTGGAAGTTCCGCTGGGGCATTGTTTGTCGCATTAACAATTGTTGGTGCTGCTGGAGCGGGTGCGCTATCAATAATTAGTTTTTCCGCGTCACTTATGGTTTGAAAATATTGGTTCTCAAAATTTGTTATATCGGCGTCCGTAGCTTGGGTACTGTCGTGAACTTGAATTTGTGAATGCACATCTTCGTATTCCGCCAGCATTGGGGATAAATTTTCTAGGCGCTTTTTAATTTCCATGATTTTTGATCGATTTTCCGGCGAATTAAGAAATGTAATGAATCGTGTAAGACGCGACTTTAATTGAGCACGTTGATGTTTTAATCTCGCGAGTTCTTCCATATTTGATGGTTGCACTTGCCGTGATTATGAATAAATTGATAAGATACAAGTTGATCAGAAAGAAAGGAAAATGTTTAATTGAAGCAAAGATCCGCTTTCAATATGTTAAGATTGTTTGAGTAAAATAAGGAAGTATGAAAAAATGGGATTAGATAGGAGGTGATTCACTGACCTTTGTTCATGTTGCTGATGTGGAAGCTGATCGACTCTGCTGGTGCATACGTGGTGCTGGATACTGATTTTTCATATTAACCACATGTTAATATCCGGCTCGAAGGACCAATTTATGTTGCGTTTCTTGCGATATGAAGAAAAAGAAACTTCTTCTATATACACATTTATTCAACATATTTACAAACTGAGTCGTACTACTCTCGCATACAACTCTTATACAAGTGATTCTAATATCTCAAAGTTGGGGTGCCAACCCCGGTCGGGCCAGCTGGTTGGAGCGGGGAGACGTGACGTAACAGTAACCAAGCGTAGTTAACTAACAGCAAATTTGTTTTTTGGATTTGTTTAATAGAAAATAAAATTGTATTTTGTTTTTTGAACTTGTTTAGTAGGAAATAAAATTGATTATGTATCACGTGAATTACTGGGTGTCAATAACCTCGGGCAACTTACAATCCCTCGGGCCTAACGGCTCTCTGGATTGTAACTTGTTGCCCTCTGTTATTAACACCCTCATAATTCCCTTGATACATAAATAACTATTTGTGTCATTCTGGAACAATAATCTTGTTTATAATAACCCATATTAAGGTAAAATCTTTGTTTCTATGGCACTGATACTAAGCAACAATGACATATAAATACATATAAGTGTTAAATACATGATTAATAAGTAATGATAGGAAATTCGTATGCTACTCAGTGCGGTGTAGTCCGCAGGCTTCGCATAGAAGTAGGGGTTGATTTAATACATTTGTTACTCGTTTCTCGATATTGCACCTTAGCTTTTTATTTCATGTGGTATTGTCAAATTTATGCGAGTAAAAAGCAACTCTTTGAGATTATTACCATAACTTATAACATTATTACAAAAAATTACATTAAGGCAACGCCACTGACCATCGCTATCAAAGCCAATCCTGAGCAGGCGCAAGCTAGTTCGGTCCTCATTAATCGAGCGTTTACGTTTTAGAACGTATTACACCATTATAATCGACTCACAAAACCTGTGCCGCTCTACTCAGGGTTCATACATCTTTCCTATCTATATTAATAAGCAATAACATACAAAATCACTAGAAATGGCTAGAACTATTAGAATGGCTAGAAGAATTATCTATTGGTTACTAAAATTAAAGAATTATTAAAACAATTATTGTATGTACTCGTATATACCACAGTTTTAATTATCGCTAATGACTCTCGGAAAATTAAAAACATTTTTTGTGCAATTATATCCATACATTTATAAAAATCATTTAAATCATAGCAGTAAAAATTTAAATCATACAAGCGGTATAAAAATATCAAATAAAGAAGGAATTGTCAATAATAATGAATGGACCAAGCGGTGAAGAACGCAATTTACCCAAAGAGTTTTTATTTTCGCGAGGAGAATAAAAGCAATATTTATTTAGATAAAACCCACTATCAAATTTAACAAAAAATATATCAACTACCTATTAAGAATAACAAACTTTAATCTGTTTTCTAGGTAATGTTAATTACTGTGTACGACAAATTTTGCAACAGGTAAGGTTATTATTTGATTCCTTTTTTTGATTTCGGTTCGCTATTGAACATTTAAATAACGATTTATTGATTAGTTCAATAATGGTCAATGCAACGGCAGATTTTTTAATTCACAAATTGAGCTCGTGCCTTGCTAAGTTCGCTATTTTTTTCATACTCTCAAAATGTTTTGGTAAATGTATATGATAAAAAGTATTATCTTAAAAGCATCTTAAGCCTCAGGTATCGAACCATCTGTTGGTGAAAACACCCACCGTTTGTAAATGTTTGGGGTTGGATCCTAATTAACTTCAATAACAATAAAGTTTATGGTGGACAAAACTTGTACAGAAATACTATACTTTCGGTTGTATACTTTTCACATTTTGACAGGCTTCAGTCACTGAACCCTCACCGTAAGGTGCTCTACTCAAACCTCATAAAATGCAAATGACAAGAACAGTCAAGATTTTAGAATACTTTTCAAGGCAAAATAATATTCAGGGTTGTTTTGAATTCAGTTTTTGTCACCGTGAGAAACGAACTTGCCGGACAATTTTTAGAGATATTTAAATTTTGACAAACCATTTTTTTTAATGTAGATAAAGACTTGAACAAATTACCAATGTATTAGTAATTTAAAAAAGTTGAAAAGTTATTTTCTAGTCTTTTGTACGATGTAGATAATAATGCCGTTGAATCATTTAACGCTAGTTGTCAACAAGTTTGTAGCATGTAAAATAATAAGAGATTATAAATTTGAATAATAAAAAAACCTTTGTTTATAAAATAGTTGAAAAAATTTTTCAGGATGTGTTGACAAAAATATTTAATAAATAAACTTTTATTTCAAGATTTTAATCAATTATTATGAACATGACCTAATAAAAAATTTCAAAAACTTTTTAGACCTAGATAATCCGATTATTTTTCCTGCACAATTCATTCTGTATTACCTGAAACTTCTAATGAAGTTTTTTTAGCGAACAGAAATCAAATTTTAAAAGATAGTTTTATACAAACTACTACCTATAACTGTACAAAAAACATCACATGCTGTTATTGCCTAATTAAACAAATAACTACTGTGTACCAAAGCCAAAAGATAGTTTTGTGCAGCTAAGTTTTTTTAATAGCAAAAGCAAAGCCGAAGCCAGAAAACAGATGAGGCCGAAACAAAAATAAATTTAGTCATCTTCATAACAACAAACAATCAAATTCTTTTAATTTTCTATGAAAATAAAAATGTTACATTTATTAATTCAGCTTAAAATTAGGTTATAAAAGCAAAATTCAAAAATTCTACTTCAGTATCCAGTTTTCAAATCAGTCTTTACTTAGGGCATCACACCTTATCAGGTCAAATAAAATAACTTTTTATAACCGTCATTTACAAGTCAAGAAAATATTGGTACTGAAATTACCAGAGAATTAAATAAAGCACGTTTGAATAACAGATTAAAATACTTACTGGGGCCGAGATTACCTGACTCCTTTTAGAAAGGGTAAAATTTGAAAAACATATAAGATTTGAAAGTGGAATTGTTATAATGTTGGGAGTAGTTTCGTACATATAAATGAGACAACGAAAATTTTATAACTTTTTTATTCTTCATCTTTTGCTGTTGATCAATGAGTTTATTGTAGTGTTTTTTTATATAATTTTTACAAATAGCATTAATTTATCAATAAATCTGTACCATATTACATTAATATTATAATAATAAGTAATAATAAGAAACTTTTTATTAAAAATAGTGTTCTAGTAATTTTAATTTGGTAAGTTAAATAGTAGATACAGAGTAGTAATTAGTAGTAGTAGGTAGCAGTAGTAAGTTAATTAGATTATATTTTATCTAGTTACATTTATTAAGTATATTAAAATTTAAGTTAATTTTTGAGACAATAACCCAATGGGTAATAATTCTAAATTACCATTATCTAAAAAACGAAAAAGTAAAAAACAAATTGCCTGTAACTTTTAGAAAAAACCAAGAAAGAGTTCAAAAAGTGATAACACTCCAAATAATGAAGATGTCGTTAATTGTAATTTTATTCGATGCCAATCGGGTAGTTTTGACATTGATGTTTTTAATAATGAAAAAGATAATAAACAAGAGAAAAAATTTGTTCCAACTGGTCGAAGAATTGTTGACATAGGTCATTTATTTTTAGTTTTGAAAAACATAAAACATGGCATTTACGGTTATATTTTTTTAAATATTGATATAACTGACTATTTCACTCATTGATTTTTTGACCAATAGCGTGCCTCTATTCAACAATGTATAAAAATTTTCAATCGACAATTTTTGTTTATAATTTTTTTCCGACCCTGGTCTACCAATCAAAACGTTCAAATGGGCAACACATGACCAACCTACCCTTTATTTCAGAGATTATTTTTTGACGTTTCTCCAAACCAATGAAAAAATTTAATTTTTGTCACATGTGCACTTTTCAGCCAATCAACGCATTATTATAGTGGGAATTTTCTACCTAGCTTATTCCCGCTGGAATAATTTGCCTTACTTGCGTTTCTTTTTTTTATTGTGGCAACGATTTTTTTCGTTATTTGTCATCTATCATTAATTTAAGTGATAAAATGAATTAAAACAGATTCACTCGGTCGTCATTAGAGGAAATTAACAATAAAATCGCAGAAAGTGTTTCTAAGAAGATGAAGAATACCATAACATTTTGTGGTGTGCCCGCGTGGTGTGCTTGAAGCCTGAACAATGCAGGGGGTGCACATTGCAATGCCCCCATCGTTTCTGTGAGCTGCACACAGCTTATATCAGGCTTATATAGAATTAACACTTGTTAACAGGTATATTTATCGCTTTAATCATTAATAACAGCAACTTCTTATATACATATTTTCTTTTAGAACGATAAACATAACCTTACTTTTTGAGTTTTTGACATGTCTGCTTTTAAATGTTTGAAATGTTTAAACCCATATAGAATAAATAACCCCCACATAAGTAACCACCCAGATAAATAACGTAAGTCCGACTTTGGTTAAAACTGGTTTGAGTATGTCCTCTAAGAAAAACCTTATTGTTATCGTCAAAAAATAATCCATCGAATACCACACGAGAGTTCGATAAATTCGATAATAATTCTCCAGAATTTCTCAAACGTGTTGCCATTTGGCAATAGCCACTCGAGCGCTTCGCGCTCTCGTGTCTATTGCCTGGCAACACGTTTTCGAAAATCTGTCAAATTATTTTCAATTTATTCTCACTCTCTTGTGGTATTAATTACGAAAATAATTCTCCAGAATTTCTCAAACGTGTTGCCATTTGGCAATAGCCACTCCAGCGCTTCGCGCTCTCGTGTCTATTACCTGGCAACACATTTTCGAAAATCTGTCAAATTATTTTCAATTTATTCTCACTCTCTTATGGTATTAATTACGAGTATTCACCTGGTATTAGTTTAGCCAATGAAATTGCTTTATTTTTTAAAATTTAACCAATCATGTTAGAATTACGTGGTAATTTTTCTGCCAAAAAATTATCAGTTGTAATACCACAAGTTGTCAAAGTTATGTCGAATATTTTCGTGGTGGTCTCACGAATGGTCATTTCCTTGGTATGAACACCCATGAGTGCGAAGCACGAATGGTGTTCCCAAGTGAAATGACCATAAGTGATACCACCGGAAAAATATTCGGGTGCGCTTCGGGCGATTGAAATCCGATGCGCTTTGAATCCGAGAAGATTGAATTTTTCCTTTCTCCTGCCAGAAAATTGACAGTTCTAAAGTCGCCCTACAAAAATAACTAATATCTTTCTTTGAAAAACTATATCAGTTATTTTGTTGGCCGGCTTTAGAACTGACAATTCTCTGGCGGGAAAAAGATAAAATTCAATCTCCTCGGATTTAAAGCGCATCGAATTTCAAGCGCCCGAAGCGCACCCAAATATTCTACTCAACTTTGACTCGAGTTGTATTCGGAAGACTATTCAATGAACCAAATAATATTAAAAATACAGTACTATTCAAAATTTTGGCGAGTATTCACCTGAGGCATTTACGAAAATTCAACCCGGGTTAGTAACCCGTCACGTGACCGGATCCGTCAGGGGTCTACTGCGCACCCCATAATTCGTGCTCCCCATATTTCCCCCTTGACCGAAAAATTTAACAGGATAGGTGTCGTTGCCAACCTCTCAATTTTAGGTAGAAATCCCTAAAAATCGTAGTGGGTACCAGGATGACGGTAGTGTAGTGGTGATTGCATATAATAACTACTGAGATAGTTTGTTTATTTTTTAAAATAATTGTACATAAATCAATTTATAATAAAATATTGAAAATATTTGTTTTATAATAACAGCATATAATATGATGTTGTAAATAATACAGTAAAAATAAATGTATTTTTTTTTACAAAAAGTTTCTTATTTACAAAAAACATAGTCATACGGTTATCTATAATAATGCACAGAATAACAAAAGCAACAATCAACAATTATTTATAGACTTCTATTCTCTTCTCTCTATAACTAGTTAAATTCGTCGATTTAACAACAGAATTTTTAAAAACTTTTATTTAGATTATTTTACAGTACTTGAAATTACACTTTGATTTTATTAATTATTAATACACTTTGATTTATTTATTATTTAAAAATACTCTTTATTTCGTTAACTTCATTTACTACACTTAACTTCATTAATTGGTTAAAAATAATGAGACCTGCACACAGCACAAGGCTAAGCTGCATACATTATGTCTGCCCTACTCCTAGCAAAAGGTGGTATTTATATGTTTCTAATATGCTAACTAGACAGTATACAGAACAAAGGGGTTACTATGCTAGGGGAACTATAACTAACTATAAAATACAGAGTATATTAAAAACAAAAACATTTCATAATAATAAGGTATATAAATGTTATTAATTATCAAGAAAACAAAAAATTGAACAAAGAAAATTTTCCTATATATATATGCTGTTTTTATAAAACAAATATTTTCAATATTTTATTATAAATTGATTTATGTATAATTATTTTAAAAAATAAACAAACTATCTCAGTAGCTATTAGATGCAATTACCACTACAGTACCGTCATCCTGGTCACCAAGGACGTTGAATGATCATACAACGTCCTTGCTGGTCACTCACTACGATTTTTAGGGATTTCTACCTAAAATTGAGAGGTTGGCAACGACACCTAACCTGTTAAATTTTTCGGTCAAGGGGTAAATATGGGGAGCACGAATTATGGGGTGCGCAGTAGACCCTCCGTCAGATCCATCTCAGATTAGTGATCGGGGTTAGTTATTTTCGAACGACACAAACCCTAACCAATGACCTTGAAAGCATTTCTCAAATTTCAGACAATTTTTTTTTATTGTAATTATAGCAACCTGACATACTTATTAATAAACAAAAAATAAATTTGATACTTTGTCATTTTGTTGTGTTTTCGCCGAGACGACACAATTACCTAATCTTATCGAAACATCCAATAAATATAAACACAGTATGATTTATTTGGTAGAATCAGATCTAATAAAAATATTCAACAAAGAAATCCAATTCAAAATTTAATATGATTTGATAAAACCACAAAGTTTTATCAAATGCGCATGCGGATCTATTTTGCTTAAAAACCTACCCTGCTGCTGTGCTGATCCGGATCAGTAATCCTGAATAAACGAACACGGGTTAGTGAGCGAGGTTGAATAAACGAACGCTCGAATCAGTCGGATCCCTGACCCAACTGATCGAGTTGAATTTAAATTGCTTATAAAATTGCTTAATTTTTTAAAATTCAACCAATCATGTTAGAATTACGTGGTAATTTTTCTATCAAAAAATTATCGTAATTAATACCACAAGAGAGTGAGAATATATTGAAAATAATTTGACAGATTTTCGAAAACTTGTTGCTAGGCAATAGACACGAGAGCGCGAAGCGCGCGAGTGACTATGGGCTGGAGAAGTGTGTCGTAATTTTAGCGCGAACGTTTGAAGCACTGTCATTCTGAAAACATACCTTAAAAAAGTCGCCCTTATTGCACTAATACATAAGGTTGAAATTATAACAGCTAAACTTTGACCGAATAAAAATCACATATGGAAACACAAATAAGGCATAAAAACACTCAACTCCAATACTCTAGACATTCTAGTTTTAATCCAGACACAAGTTATAAACAATTCTCGCATATTTGAGAAATTAATCGAAAATAGAAATTACTGTACATGCTTCGTGCTGTCAAACTCACCCGAACAGCTGTAAACCAACTACCGAAGATGGCCGAGTACATACAAATAACAACTTGGGCGGGCAAATCGGAGGGGATTTGCTCGCATTCGGCATGGTTCGCTGGAATTCGTTCATATTGGACCTGCGTTAAAGCTTAGAAATGAATGAAATCTGTGCATCGAACGTTTTATTTTCCATTAAATTCTTTATTAAGTGTAAATTTGTTCTAATTCGTGACTTATCAATAAATGAAATGTTTAGGCTATCGAATGTCGACATTTTTAGGTCTTATTTATTTTATTTAGTGTATTTATTCATGGCTTGAAATTTGGTCTTTATAAATTCAACCTTATTTACATGTGCAATAAGGTCGACTTTTTCAAGGTATTTTTATCGAATGACAGTGTTTCAAAATTTCGCGCATTTTTTACGTCACGGCTTCTGGAGCCCATTGCCAAATGGCAACACGTTTGAGAAATTCTGGAGAATTATTTTCAAATTTATCGAAATCTCGTGTGGTATTCAATGGATTATTTTTTGATTTTGACGATAACAATAAGGTTTTTCTTATGGGACATACTCAAACATTTAAGGCTGGGTTAGAATGTTGATTTTGAGGTTAGGATTTATTTGAATTTTTAAGCGTAGTAATTTCGAATAATACTCATTTAATTTTCTTGAAATTTTGGATTTGCATGTAAAAGTACCTAAACAATGTTGAGACCCACTTTATTTGTTTTACTTCGTTCTATTAAGTAATTACATTATCGCGCCATTGTAAAATATTAAATTAATATAAAAGTGAGATCAAATAAGACTTTTTTAATAGGGTCTCAACATCGACAATCTATTTTTCTATGTTTTACAGCAATAAAAAATATTTTTTTACGTATTACACAAAAGATTACTACGTTAAAAAATATCTTTCTGTTTGATTTTTCCGCCATTCATTAAAAGTTATAATTGTGTTCAACGAATCTTGAATAGATGGCGCTAATGGCTTTTGGAGGGAATGTTTAAAAGTTTCATTAGTTAGAGTTGTGGCTAGTGATGTAAAATGTGTTCAATAATTGTTATGGTCCTGGTTTGCTATGGCTTTCTCTTTCTAGCATAAGTGATAAGTTCATATGGTTTGCTGTCAACTGTTTAAATGTTGTCTTATTTTTGCATTTAGAAGTTTTTGATAAAAATCACATTGCAAATCATGATAATTGTATGCAGATGTTTAAGAACTTACTCTGCAAGCGTTATCTCAGTTGAACGTGTGAACTTTTGACCGCTTGCACTGGCAGCTGTCATGTGTCATTGTTTTATAATGTTAAACGAGACATACGTTTTTTGAGACAATTGACTGTTCAAACTAACGCTTCGCGCTCAAATTTCCAGGTTTGTGACGTCACGCCATAGGCAAGGACGTTGAATGATCAGGACGGAGGGTCAATTCAAAAAAGTGAAAACGGCGCCAATGCACGTTAAGCAATAAAAGGTTACTAAAGTAGACCATTCTACGCATGTCTAACCAGTAGCGTCTCGTTTGATTTATAAATTGGTGCACGCCACGAGAAGCTTCCAATCTAAAATGTTAATTTTATATTTATTTATACTCAAACACACTTTATTTTGAACCCAGCTGCTTAAATTTAACAGTTAAAGCAACTAACAGAAACGTTTTTCAAATTGTACGTTAGAGATACCTTACGTCCACGCCATACTACGCCTCTGCCTTGTATAGGAGAGAGAGGGTAATAGAGTCGTAAAAGGTTACTTTAGAGTGAGCGAATGCCTTCAACATTTTAGCATTGGCAGTATAGGCGACCCTCCGTCCTGGTCATACAACGTCCTTGGCCATAGGTACATTCATAACCTCACATTGTTCTTAGCGAAGTGTTTAGTTTGTGGCTTTGTTGTTTGAGGTTTTGTTGCTAAATTTTTGTGTAGTTTTTTACTTAAGACTCTTGTGTGATAATGGATTTTTTGTTTTTGGACATCGACTTAATTTTAAGGACGCTACAAACGACTTCAGCAAGTCGGAATTTTATAGAGGGTCAAAACTTAGTGAATTCGGGTCATGTGTTTTTGTGCGAGTGTACAAAGAAAACAACAACTTTTCTCCAAATTTATGCACTTTGTCTACAAACATTGTTGGTGTGCTACTTTATTTTTCCAGGTTGTATCAATTAAAGTTTTAGTTATGGCCAGTTTATCAAGGCGTTGCAATTTTGATATTATCAGGTTTTATATAATATGTGTTTGTTTCTTTTTTGGCTGTGGTTTTTGTTTCTTTTCAGGCATGACGTGACCAAATTCAATGTGTTATCCCAAACACCAACTCTAGAGCAATATAAGCCTTTGCCCTTAATGCAGACCAAGTGCTACCAAAAAGAAAAACATACGTCTGTTGAGTTAGCAAATGACGATAAAGCATTTATCTTTGAGACCTTATTGAAAAATTGCCCCAATTTAACTGTGGCCAAGCATAGGCAATAACTAATTGCATCTTTATATTTTTGTATATTTGAATTATATTTTTAGAGTTGGACGACTAAACCAAGAAAATGTGTTGCCTAAAAACGTGGTATCCGCTTTTGCAAATTTGGACGAAGTAGATTCAATCATGCCATTGACATCTAATAAGTTTGATAGCGTTCAAAAAATATTGGAAGAGTCCAATAATTTCTGGACGAATTTCACAGCTGAATTAGATGTCGGTGGCATGCATGAATGCTGCAAAAATTTTTTTGACGAGCACATTTCTTGTCATGATGCCCTAGCTCTATGCTTGAAATGCAAACAAACAAGCAACTTATGGCAGCAGCAACGTAAGTTTAGAATAACAGGTTCTCGTTGTTATTCCATATCAAGGAGGTTAGATAGGACGGAGAGAGTACAACTTGAAAAAAATGGACTTGCCGCCTTCACTGCGCAAAGCTATAAACTGATACTGAAAGCAAGCGCATCACGAGGTGGAAGTCAGTAGCGTCACACAATGTAGTGCAAAAAGTTTAAATAAAGGATAAAAATACAACAAAACGACAACAACAATAACAAAAAATATTAACAATCAATTCACACAGACCAAAAAAAAATCAGTAAAAAAAACAAAACATTGTTTGTTTGTAAACATCCAAACAAAAACTAGCATCCTGCGTCAGCTACGCCACTGTGCGAGACCAGACACAGCCAAACAGAATCTGTCGATTCTGCGCTTCATTTGAAACCTGTCATAAACTGGTACCAAGCTGGTACCAAACTGTTTACACGGGAAGTATAGGGCGTACTATCTCCTTTCTATCTAACCTCCTTGTTCCATATATACATATGGGAGAATAGACAACAGAAGCAGGGAGTGGATCAGGAAAAGTAGTAATTATTTTTGGCCAAAGGAATTTCGCAATAAAAACTGCGAACATGGCATAGTCTTTGAGGGAGCTGCTAGATCTGCATTCAAAAATGCATATAATGTAGAAATTCTTGAAACTGGCTTGATTATAAGCCAATGTAATCCGTGGCTAGCTTTTTCCCCGGATGGCATCATTTTAGACAAAGGGCTTCCTCAAAGGCTACTAGAAATTAAATGCCTTGTAAAAGGCCAGAAATTCTAATTATAATCAAAAATAGAAAAGAAGGGGTTTTATGATTAATATTTTAGGAAAGACCGTTACCATTTCAGAAGTGTTACCGACTTTGAAATATGTTGTTCAAAATAACGGACAATATGAGCTTCGAAAAAAGTGCGCTTACTATGGGCAAGTCCAGTTAGGTATGACAATTTTAAATTTAAGTTATACCGATTTTGTAATTTTTTCGAGTGGTGATAAAACTTTTTATAAAATTCAGGTAAATATTGATGATAATTTCTTACAATTTTTATATACATTAAAATTTAATTATTTTAAGCATATGATTTATTTAGCTTGTATTGAATATAAAGATGTAAATTAGTAAAAGTCTAATAAAACATTCCAACTTTTCCTCCATAAATTTATTTCATTCACATGTAATAAATTTGTCATCCGCTAAAATAGGGGTTGACATATTTACTATGCCACATATTATAATAAAGATATCATCAATAAGCAATATTAATTGAATTGGCAATTTATTTGTCAAAATCTTAAAGAGCTTAATCCTCTGGTTAGCTCTTTCTATATGAACTCAAGCTGATGCAATTTTGGCATTTAGTACAGCTTCCTCAGGTGTATATTTCTTCTTATTTCGATGTAAAGGAGGACGTATTAATTTGATTCCATAGGATTTGCATAACTGATCAACTAGGTAACCTCTGTCTACCATTATTTGATTTTGATATGGTACAAGTCTTTCTATAATATCGCTTCTTTCGAATATAGCATTGTCTGATACTCTTCCACCATATGCAGGGTTTACATAAGTAATTAAACCCCCTGGACTTCACCTAAAATGGTTTTAATAAACACTTTGATAAGTACTTTTCATTATAATTACCCGTCATGAATTTTATTGTAGTTGTCCCCTTGTAATGGGAATAACATTTACTATGCATTTGTACTGGGATTTCAGTACAATCCAACACGATCCGAACATTTTGAAAGTCTTTGAAACATTTAGGCATATTCATACGTTTTTCTTCCACAGTTGGGAAATAAATGACAGTTTTCAAAATCTGGGACAATGTCGAACAGGTCTCCACAAAAATATTTTTACAGCTTTACAGCTTTGACGGGATATATTAAATAGCACAGACAAAACAACGTACGGAAGATCAAGCTTCAACTTCATAAACACTAAAAATACTCTTTTATAGACTGACAATCTATGTACGCGTTTATCTTTATATAAAGTATTTAGTAAATAAACAATTGTATTAAATAAAGGATTGTATTCTCGTTAAATTGTTCAGTTGAGCATCGGAATGGACCAAATCACTGACCGTAACAAAGTCGGAGGTGCTAACTTGGGCAGACGAATCAATATATTCTTTAAAATCAGTTTGTACTGCTTTATCACAAAAGCTCTTGCCTAGACTTACATTTTCTTTAGCAGCCTGGTTTGGAAGCACTAATGTATTGGCCGCCTCATAAGCACCATGCCCCATGGCTTTCACTATTATCATTTTGATGCTCCAAACGTTTTTTTCTAAATGTATTTAACCGGGCCTCCCTCAAATCATTTTGCTGGCATTTTTCTGGACCAACAGAACTTACGGGTAAATTTTTAGAAGGTATAGCTGTTTGTGACAATCTTTTTTGAATACTCCAACCTGAACATTCATAATCTTCTTGCTTAAAATGCAATGAACAAACCACCATATAGTTAGAGGCTTTTTTCCCCATTTTTAATTTGCTTTCCCAAAGTTTCCTTCGATCGCACAACTCATTCGTTCCAAACGCATTTTTCACAGAGATTTTCTCACCAGCTTTCGGAAATAAATGATAACTAATATCAGGATTTTTCTTATATATTGATTCACATCCTGGCACACAACAATTTTTGTTTCCCTTCGGCTTTTTCTTACTACTAACCTCTAAATCTTTAACTATATTATCATCGCCACATGGGAATGAACTGGCCATTTTCTCAAATAGTAGTTTTACTCACGTTTTACTGGCAACTACAACGCAAAAAAAGTGGAATAACGGTTCAACACAGTTTGAATGAGGCAATTCTATCAGTTCTATCTACGGCGTGACGTCACAAACAACTCGCCGCCAGAGGGCGTCTCTCTTAGCTAGCAGAGTCAATTGCCACACCCAGGCGATCTGACCAGAACAATTATTGAACACATGATACAAAAACGAAATATTTTTTATTGATAATAACATCTAAACCTAATAAAGTGAATAATTTATTAATCTATTTTTTATTCATGCTGCACATTTCATATTTTATATTTAAGATAGTCAAATATGGTCCCAGGTTAAACTGTCGTTATTAATATTTAATACTGAGGAAATGTGAGATGGAAAACGACATTTTGTATACCAAAAAGAGACACTTATTCTTACGTATTTTGAACTGGGCATTACGAATTTAATAATTTCGTTTCTTCAAATTTACCTCCTCTCTTTCAAAATAGGGTGGAAAGTAGGAAAAATCACATTTTTCAACTTTGATAATTTTTTTCAACCCCAAAAATTTAAATGGTAAAATAGAGACCCTCAAATTAAATCCGGAACATGTCTTAAGTTTATTCTTAAAAAAAAAATTGCGCATGCGTATTACCGTTTAGACCCTACACATTCCCCAATAAACGTCTATAGATCTCGGAAACTCGATAGGGTCTAAAGCTTTTGTTAGAGTCAAAAATTTAAAAAAAATCTTATTTTGTTTCTCAAAATTTCAGATCTTTAGAACCATAAATAAAAAAGTTTTTGTCCTTCCCCCCGATCTCTAATAGGGACTTTGAGATAGATGTGGGGCCAAGAAATTTCTCCGATTTTTTGAAATAAATTATTAATGCGGTTGATGATGCCGATGATGCGGTTTTTTTATAGGGGTACCTTATGAGGTTTCATACCTAAATGTTAAAAAAATTCTCCATCTTAAAAGAGGTATAAAAAAAATTAAATAAAAAACAAAAAAAATATAAAAAATTCTAAAGTTCATTTAGACCCCTAAATATAAAATTGAAAAAAAGAGACCCTTAAATTAAATTTTGAAGATGTCATAAATTTAATATTTATAAAAATTTTGCGCATGCGCAGTGTCGTTTAGACCCCACAGAGTGCCCAATAAACGTCTATAGATCTCGGTAAATAGATGTCGTATGAAGATTCTGTCAAAGCCAAAAATTTAAAAAAAATCTATATATTATACCTCCCAAATTTTTAGGACTATAAATAAAAAAGTTTTTTTGTCCCCCTTGTAAAATTTGGAAATTTGAGATAAAAAAAAAAACTTTTTCTTATTTTTAAATTTTTTTTTTGTAATTTATAGACATTAACGTAGAAAAAGAAAAAAAAATAGCAGTTAATTTCTACTACCCCCCTTATCGTCCCCAGCCGCCCCCAAAATTACCAAAAATTTTAAAAATCTATATCTATGTATTTTATAAAGTTCTATACCCAAAACTTAAAAAAATACCCATCCTTAAAAGGGGTATAAATAAAAAAATAAAAAAAAAATTTTTAGACTCTTAAATATAAAATTGAAGATAGCAGACTTCTACGCCTTTACCTCTACCTTTACCCTTTTACTTCTACCTTTAGCTCTAGCCCAACCTCTTTTTCTACTTTGACATTTCTACCTCTACCCTCCCCTACTTCTATCCTATCTTCATACTCTCCCTGACGCGTGTATTTATTAATTAATATTAAGATATAAGTGCTTTAGGTAGATGTTTTTTATTATTGTATAGTACCTAAACAAAAAATTAACATATTCGACCTAATCTACATAGTTCACATTTTGTATATAAAAAGCAGTCAAAATATAGGACAATATATACCATATACAGAGTGATATAAAAGTATAGAATAAAATTCATATTTTCTAAGTTAATGTTTTTTTAGAAAAACGCCAAGACAGGTCAATTTTATTTTTTTATTGCACACGTTTTTAACTTATTTTTAATTTTTTTTAGTCAACCGGTTTTTCGCTGTGACGTAATCGAAACTTTTTTTAAATATCAACCCCTATTTTTGGTGTTGAATATCGATATTATTTTTTTTTCTGCGTGTAACAATATAACATTCGTAGCTTCTAAAATAAAAACTTTAAGTAATTTAACCACTTTAAATATTTTATTGAATTTTTTAAAATAGACGCAATTTTTAACAGTATTACTGAACTTAAATGTTCAAATTGACGTCCTCGAACTCCGTTAGCACCTTATTTATCATTTTTTTGACTAATTAAGCGGTACTGATTTGTAATTCTTTCTCTTACATCAGTGATGTTCTAAAATTCTAAAATGTTATTTAACAAAACCACACTAAACTTTTAATTTTTGTAGATGTTGTAACAAGTATTGGTATCTCTCATCAAGTGCGAATTTTCTATCGACCCATATGGCAGTTGTGTCTTTTTTAAGCTAATCACATTTTAGGACCGTATCTATTTGACGTCTCATTGACTAGACAAGTTTATTTAGATGTCCTTTGCGACACGTTGATACCAGAATTAGCGGAACTGTTCTCAATAAAAAGAATCTAGGCATACCAGCACCTAACGTATGGTTTAAACAAGACGGTGCATTTCCACACTACGCTCGTAGTGTCAGATTATTTAGATAATGTTTTGACCGTTTTTCTAAAGGGTCAAAATCAAAAATATTTGCAACATAATTAAGAATTTAAGAAAGAGAATTACAAATCGGTACCGCTTAATTGGTCAAAAAATGGGAAATACTGTGCTAACGGAGTTCGAAAATTAGTTGTATCATTGCCAAAAAACGGAAAAACGTTAATTTGAACATTTAGTTTTAAAAGAGGTTGGATGATTAAGTGGATGATAACGGTGGGGCGCCTTACATTACTGTTGTAGTGGATGGTGCTTGATCAAAACGATCGTATAAATCCAATTATAATGCGTTATCTGGTGTTGCAACTATAATTGGAGCTCGTACCAAAAAAATTTTGTATATTGGCGTCAAAAACAAAGAATGTAAAAAAGTGTCATTTATTATGAGAAAAAAGATGTTAATATTAAAAAAAAATTTACGAAACAATTATATAAAATTTAGAACCGCAATTGTTTCTGCTATAAAATATAGAAAATACGAAAATCTTTCTGTGTATCAAAAAACGGAATACCTAAAAAATGATATTTTAAATGAATCAGCACATATTCTTGGAAATCATTCAAATTCCGCACCGTATTTTTGTAAAAAGTTGGTCAAATTGACAACGTAGTAGCTTACTCAAATTTTCTAAATAGTTCTTTATTTAGCTTTTTTATGCAGGCATTTAAGAGAGTTGCAAATTTATTATATAGTCTTTTGTATGATGTAGATTATAATTCTGTAGAATCATTTAACTCAGTAGTAAACAAATTTATTGGCGGTAAAAGAATAAATCTTTCACTTCAGGGATCAAATCATGCAAGATGTCTTGCGGCCGCTATTAATTTTAATAATAGAAATTCATTTGTATACAAAATAATTGAACAAATTTCAGATTCTGTTGGAATTTAGTAATTTACTCAAAAAAAATTTAAAAATATTTGCTAAAAATTAAATGACGTGCTCAAAATGTCGAAAATGAAAAAAGAAGAGTTTGTATACAAAATGCGGATTTAGATTATGGTGCATTGTTAGAGGAGGATATAACTGATATGTCACAAGAAACATATGAACAAATTAAAGTAAATTTTTTGAATAAATTAACTTCTTGCAATATTGTAAACATTTCTATTGGTACAATTGGACAGCGAGACAATAGCGAGTGGGACAAACAGGGAAATAACAGATTGACAGCTAGCAATTTTGGAAAAGTTATTAATGTGAAATCTACAACCGATACAGCAAATACTGTATCTCTATGTTACTATAGGTACTCTATGTTAAATCAAGTAGGTGTGTCCAAAATTTAAAAAATTGCCTGATTCTATGCAATTAGGTATTGATCATGAAGAAAATGCAAAATCAAAATTTGAACAAATAACAGGTTTAAAAGTAAAATCATGCGGTTTTTTTGTTGATAAAGAGAAAAGATTTTCAGAAGCTTTACCAGATGTTCAAATATTATTGTTGAAGCTAAAAACAGCTGTAGAACAAAATCTTGTTAAATACTTGAAGTTAGATCCCCAAAACAGTAAAAAAGAAAAAGATAATTATATGTATCAAGTGCAAGGTCAGCTTTATAGGTATAACAAATCGCGAAAAATGTTATTTTATAGTATACACAGAATGTAATTTGAAATACTGTATTATTAAGAGAAATGATAATAGATATTGGAATGGAGAAATAATTAATATTTTATAAAAATTTTATATGAATGTATGTTACCAAAGATAATTAACGCACGACAAAACCGAAATTTATCTTTACGAAGTATACTTAAAAAAAACTATAATTATTATTAATGTTATAAAATTTTGCAATAGATTTTTAATTTATAATAAGTAATTGAAACAAAATTAGAGTAAAATTTCTCTTCATTTGATTGACACCTTGTTGTGGTGAGAAGGTCAGTAGTTCTAAGAGTAACCATGGCGTTGTAATTTATAAAATAATGTATGTATTTGTAACATAATTTTGTGTAATAACACATAATAATGGTAATAATTATTATTCACACTTATATTTTTTATGCGGTTTAATTTTTTTTTACAAGTAAGATAGTACTCACTTGGTTTTTATAAAATCAAACCAGGTAAATTATTAAATGACCGCGAATGTCATTACACCCAACATTATCATACAAGTTAATTAAATTTCTAAATGTTAATATTTTTCTCAAATGCTAATGATTATTTCATACAGTACATACAATAGTCGGGTCCATCCTTTGGTTCAGTTCCTGCTGTGTCTGTGATCCTTACCTGCTCTTCGAGATCATAAATCTCTATCATCCTCTATCCAAAAAAGAATTGGCGTATTGTGGGTTGCCTACCTTTAATTTATTTATTGCTTTATATCAAAGAATTCTAATGACAAAATATAAACTAATGGTGTCTTGGACCTGTAGTTTCCAATTCGCTATCAAATGCTGTTTAGTTTGTCTCGTTATAATGTACCCTTTTCAAAAAATTAAAAAAATTAATTTCGACGTTTTTATTCAATAACTTTTTTTAATCATTTTTATGTTAACTAAAATGTGTCAGGGAACTATAGTCAGCTATCAGCTAACCATACAAATATCAAAAACTCTTTCAAAGTGAATTTTTCTAGCTAAAATTACCTAGTAATAATTTTCTACGTATATTAGGCATATGCGATTCCGTAAGGGTAGTAGAGCCGTATGGCTGGAATGAATGTAACATTTTCGGCATATTGATAATGAGGAGTTAGTGAAAATCGAAAAAATTACAATTTTTGTTCTGTCATGTAAAATTAACTTTAACAAAGTAAAAAACCAAAATCGTTACGTATTTATTATTTTAAAAAAATATAAATTCTTTGTCTTTAATTGTTTTAAGTGTTTCTGTGTTTATCTGTCAAATACTGAATGAATTCTTGATGATCATCTTCAACTTTCTTGCAATATTCTTTTGTGCAAAACCTTAAAAGCCTCTCCTTTTTTAAGAACTTCAAGAGAACGTCTTAAAACTTTTATATAATCTTCATTTTTTAAACAATTTTCATTCCTGTCCAAAGAACAAGATATCGGATTTTTTTCTTGAAAAAATTTAATTTGAAGTACGTTTGCCATTTCTTAATTGAGCTACAAAATACAAAAATTAGGAAAATAACAATGAAAATTTACCCAAAATAGGTAGTTTATTAAGTATATCAATAACGGTAAGAACATTTTACAAATCAAGGATAATTGTTTAGAGGAGAAGCAAAGTCACCCAATTCTACTCATTTATTCTCTGGGATCAGTAAAATGTTCCTAACGTTCGTGGTGCTTTATTACTTATTTACATTGCAAGATGATTGAGCTTGTTATCCGTGCAAGCATGTAAAATTTGGTAATGGTCGAGCACTGTAAAATGTTTTATGGTTTACTGAGACCATTTTTTAATAAAAGAAACTCTTAAATTAATTGTCCAGAATGTCATTCAATCGAAATAGCTCTTGTAAACATAGAATGATTCTTAGTAAGGCCACATAAAAACATATCAAGATTAAATAAATACTCGTAAAACAAATGCCAACAATGCTATGGTATTATTAGAGAATAGCTCGTTATTTACACGGGCTAGCACGTTATGAAGCTCTTTACCTTTGAAAAAAAGCTCAGTAAAACTTTTTTTAATTTTCAGTAAACCATAAAAAAGTTGTGCGATTAACTTTCATTAAAATAAAATATTATTTAATATTGTCTTTTAATGAAAATTAATCGCGTTGTATAAATTTACTTACCGTTTTAATTTGTAACAACAAATGATTGAAAACAGACGCCGTAAATAATCAAAGGATTTCAATTACATCAAAAATACTTTTGACGTGAAGTATGTATAGCATTTGAATCGTAGTTTTATCTTAAGATAAACGATCAGTAATCATTATTCAGACACTTAAGACCACACCTGAAATTCCAAAACCTAAATAAAAAGTAAAAGATAAATATGTTATGCAAAAAATGACGCCTATTAAGACGATAATAAAAAAATTATGCCACAAGGCTTGGCGTTGGCGAGTTTTGGAACAAATACGTGTGGCGTAATAGTCATTAAATGCGTGTTGCATACATTATTTTTTCTACGAAAAGTCACAATAATCTTAATATATTTACTTTATATGTAATATTGGGTCGTTAAGATAATAATAAAATTAAGTAATGTGTGCAGAAAGTTGTAGATATTATTTTAACTTATTTTTTGATAAATCAAAATAATCAAAAATAAAACATATTCAAAAAAAGTGTCAACTTTATTTTTGTCTCCCTAAACCAATGCAAATAGCAATTTTTCAATATTTTTAGATGTGTTATTACAAGTATAAAACTGCAACGAGTGTGCGATATCGGAGTTCTTTGATTTAAAGAGTTACATTAATAATGAATCATTTATTTCTATTATATACACAAATACACATCAATAAATAACAGAATAATCACACAGTAATAACTACAATCACCGTCACTTTGATGAACGGCTCACTCTTCAATCGCTTCTCGGCTTCTCACTAACTGTCATTGTCTCATTGTCGCTTATACTCGTATAGTCGATTTAACGAAATAGTAGACTGACTAAAGCAATAAGGCATAACCATTGTTAACTTAACAAAGAGTGGTACTCAAGTTCGGTTGCACAGAAGATGGGCTCGTTATACCTACCTGCCTCGAGGCCTTGGGATTTCAGGAAAGCAACTCAATCAGGTGACAGAAAAATTTACGACGGGCGCATCAATCATCCCTGCAGCCTAACTCAAGTAGGTACCGCTCTTTGTTAAGTTAACAATAGTTATGACTTTACTGCTTAAGTCACTCCACTATTTCGGTAGATCCAGTATAACAATACGTCGTTTCTCAAAATTCCCTAGAAGTTTTCGTAAACAATCTTTATTCAAGAGCTTTATTTAGCTCTTTAATTGAAGAGCTACAAAGTTGGCGCAATGATATCAATTGCTACCTATTTCAAAAGCTATCGATTGACACAAAAAATCTTGATTTGAGTGCTCATTAGATTTCCATAACATGACCATAACATAAATTTGATATCAATTAAATGTAAATTTACAATGTGTCTCAAAATTATGGCATTTCGAGTTTAGAGCGTTGTAGAGGATACCTCTTAGAGTAAGTGTAAATGTACAAAAAAGTTTTTTTAATTACCCGCGAGAAGGTATTCGCCTTTAAACTTTGGTCAATACTGCAACATTGCTCAAATCGCATTTCGCACATTTTTAAACCTGTTTAAAAGCGTTGCTAAGATATGTTATTGACAATTCAAAATAATTATTCGCAGCATTGTTGGCAATGTGTGGCAATGGTAGATTTTACATAAATCTGCAACCCTATCTCGTTCTTTGCATAGACTATGAACTAATAATTTTTTTGAGCGATCGGTTGTTTTTATCAGTTTACTGTGCCTGTTTCCACGACGGTAGGTTGCTGTTACTGGTTGCTGCGTGTAACAAAACGGTAAGTAATTCACTTACCGTTCAGTGAACGGTAAGCAATTAAATCTAAAAAAAAACAATTTTGCGATTTATTTATTGAAATTAAATGTGCAATTATTATAATTAATAGTAGTAATACCACTCGCATTTGAGTTTCTAGTGTTAATAGACAAACTTTCCGACGTAGAAGTCCCAGATTGTTGTAATAGCCCACCAACGTCTCTGTGTAAAATTTTATGAGCAAATTCAATTTTGTTTTGGAGGGAATCTTCCACGTAACTCTCGGCCACCGTTGATGAACGCCACCCACCATGTCTTTTTAGTCCTAACACATCAACTCCGTTATTCGCCAAAAGTGTAGCCGATGTGCGTCAAAACGAGTGTCCAGTAAAACCTTCAGAGGCTTGCAACTTTAAATACTTTGCAATTTTTGACGTCCAGCCTCTAATTGTGCCTTTTCCTGTGACTTGCCTAGTGCATTTGCCATTTCGATAGTTCAGAAATAAATGATCTGACGTTGGGTTGCTTGGTCGAATTCTTATGTATTTTCAAAGTATTTCAAAATAATGAACTGCTTCATTTTCTTTATTAATAACTGTGAACGTTTGCTAAATATTCGTTTTTGTATTTGGAATATTTACTATAAATATTTCTTCACGTTCTTCTATGTCACTCATTTTAATATTGTACAATTCCTCTCGTCTACAAGCGCCCGATACTCCCAATATCATTGCTACCTGCAAATATATTGTTTCCTTAGAACTCAGATGTACCACCTCATAATCTACAACGTACCTTTTGAATTAAAAATTGTTCGTCTGATGCTTCATTCAAGAATTTTTCCATGTCTTCTTTGGTAAAAATTTTAGCCTTCTTAGGCCGATATCCAATATTTTTACTCTTAAGATAAGCAATTAATGTAGCAAACTTAGAAATATCGATAGCATCATGAAAAAAAATTGTACCCTTCAGCATAGAATACTCCGCCCATAAACTGCCTGCAGCCTTCAAGTGTCCACTTCTCACCACAAAATACGCTAACAAGCTCTTTTCATTTACAGAAATCTTCTTTGCTTCACGCCATTCCTTAAACAACTTGTATGTCTGTTCATATCGGGCTTTAGTTTTTCTGGAATTATTGCCAAACATCTTTCTTGCCAAGCGTCTTCTAAATCATCCGGTAGATCATCACTATCGCTCATATTTGCTTCGAAAACGAAACCACAAAACAGAACTATGTAGGAATGATTGTATCAAAAAGACAATTTTACTTGTTTGGAACAAAACCATAGCAACCATGGAACAGCCACCCAAAGTTTTCAGTTTCAATCTTCCCGATTATCACAAATGTATTGATATAAATTATTATTATTATTATTCTAGAAACTCCAATCGCGCAAAAAACGTTATAAGCATGTCGAACGTTAAGGATTACCGTTCTCAGGCAATAATTGGAGTCGTCGCTTCGCTCCTCCTCTAAACAATTGTCTTCGAACGGTAAGCATTCCTTACCGTTCTCCATACTTAATATACTATTTTTTGAAAAAATTTTTGGGACGTCTTTTGTGAATCATTAACTCAGCGAAACAAACATTTTGCATTTTCTGGGAGATTATTTTATTTTTGTTGTTAGTTCTTCGCAAATTATACTTATGTCGACTTGTGTGTCTAAATCGATTTAGTAGTGTATGCAAAAACCACACTGTCCGTCTATACGCGGTATTATTTTGAAGAGGTAGTAATGTATTGACTGACGTGATTTTTACCCAGAATACGCATCTACCTTTAAGGAAGCGTTTACAGAAAAAAAAGCATATTTGAAAAAATGTGACTTATGTGGTTTTTGAAATGACCGATTCAATTGTTAAAAAAGTTTCGATTCGGCATGTTTGCGTTTTTATTTCAATTCCAATTTAACTTAAAACATTTCAAGTCCAGCTCAGTTGTAAAATTTCTTTTCGGTCGGTGGATCTCTTGTAATTGACCATAATAAAATCAGTCTTTATTGAGGTTTGTTGTAAAGGGACTGCCTATTAATAAATTCCTGTATAAGTCGGTTCTTAGACCTCTTCCATTAACTATAAGTACTATAATTTACTGTGTTTTCTTATAATTTCTTTAATTTTACATAAAAACAATTTTGTTTTAATAAAATTTAATAAATTATCTTTTGTGGTTTATAATTATAACTATCAAATTACCTTCAAGTAAGTCATGATATAGTTAAAATGTTACAAGCGAAGAACTACTGTGCTAGTACGTAGATTTACCGCGTTTAGACTTAAGAAATGTTGCAATGTTTTTAGAAATTCCCTTATTGTATTTATTCCAATTGGACTATAACCGTTACGGAAGGTTAAAAAAAACGTTTTTTAGTTATTCACACAAAATTTTAGACAAGTTACGTTAGAAGCAGTTAGAAGGCAACAGTAGTTCTAACAGTTAATTGTAGTTGTAGACGTATAACAGATGACAATGTAAATAAAAAATCAAACCTCATCCAGGTTTTACTAGGGACTTAGACACAAAACTAATAATCAGAATATAACTTAAATTTTCCATAAAACGATTGTAAAATGACTTGTTTTCTGGTGGTTAAATAAGACACCTCTAACGCGCTGTAAATGTATAAACCAGAACTATTAGATACACATATATTTCTATGTCTTTTATATACATTATGTTGTTACCGGAAAAAAATTCATCCAAAACAACTTTGTACTTAATATTATTTGCTTCCTTTAAAGTTTTTCGGGTAGGAACTACACCATTTTTTCCGTGCATAATACACGCCAATGAATGCAACAACTAAGAAAGCCAATCCTGTAATAATACCAGTAGATACAGCTTTAATTTTTTTATAACCAGGTACAAGCAGTGTGATTCTTTCGCTTACTGACTGCTGGTCATCGTAAGACACAGCTATAACTTGGATATTATATTCCACACCTTCTGATATACTTGTTACTGAAATATATTAATTGCATATTTAAAATTAATGAAACTAATTTTTTTACATGTATATGAAGTATTTGTAGTTTCTGCGGATCCAAAAAGATAATCTTCAGGGCCTTGAAACCACCTCACTACATAACATTTTAGATTCTCATTACCATATTCGGGTGGGTCCCAAGATACTACAAAACCGTGTTCTGTCTGGTAGAGTGTAATGTTCCTTGGATAGCCTACTGGAGGAAAAGAATTACTTCTAAATCTGTCAGTCTCTCCATCTAATCCTTTAGTCCACATTCGTATAGATTTACTAAACAGGCCGTCACCGTTGTCATCTTTACATAGTACCATAAATTCATATTCTTTACCTAGTTACAAATAAAAAGATTTTTAGTATACTTTTTATCAACAAATACAAAATAATATAATAATATAAAATATAAAACGTTAATTTTATTTTCCTGCAACCACCTCCGAAGTTATTAGTTACGGATGTTAGTAGTTTTGATACCAAGCATCATTACGCCTGTTATGTATTCAAATCAGTGTAGAGTTTATAGTTCGTCTACCGATACTCTAAAACGACTTTATAATTACTAGTTAACATTTTGGGTCGTTTACGACAGTCTCATTGTTAGGGTACCAACCGTTATAAAGTACAAGAGTCAGAGCAATAATTGCAGAATATCGATAGTCGGATTATAGATGTGTAGCACTGTGTAAGCTCGCCAATAGGCTCACCATCCCATCAAAAAGTGTGTCGGCATTTACGCGCAAAAGTTTAAAGTATTGTCAATATTCTAAAAACGTATCTAAAAAAGTTTCTCTTATTCATCAGTACATAAGAAAAAAATTATAAAAGTTAAATTTTAACCGATAAAAGACCACATATGAAAACACAAATAGAGCAGAAGAACACTCTATTCCAATATCCTAAACATTCTAGTTTTAATACACTCACAAGTTACAAAAATAATTCTCACATGAATCGAATGGCACTTTTTCAAGGTATTTTTATCAAATAAGAATGGTTCAAAATTTTGCGATGTAATGATGTCAGGGCTTCTGGAGATTATAGAAGAGTTAACTCCATCTCTTCGGTAGGTACCTTAGGGGACATCCGAACTGCGGTTAGAATTTAACCAGACAAATTACCAAAAAATATTTTAGGGACCGAACTGCGGTGCGCTTTGAAACCCCGGGGGGTTCTAAAATTCTAATCCCATTATCGGTAATATTAGCTTGGTGGTGTATAACAGAATTTTTCTTCGTTGCTTGTGGCATGGTGAACAACAATTTTATCAATAAACTGACAAAAAGAAATTTGAGTCTACCTAAAATCCCAAATTTATGCATGAAGTTTAGTTTTCAGTTTAAACCTTAATCATGTTTTTTGAAATCTGTGATAAGCAAATTTCCATTTTCAGATAAAACACCAAAATTACTTATTTGAATCCTTTCCGGCTAGTTTCCATAGTTTGGTTCTCACAATATCTTTAGATCTTCCGGCTTAAAGTTTATATGACAATACTTTTCATCAACTCCTTAATTTTATTTAAACTTTTGCTTATAACTTTTTGTCTATAAAAGTTACAATCAAAAGCTTTTAACACAGTGGTAGATAATATCTATTATTTACTACAAAAAAGCTCTTTACTAAATTTTTATTGTATGTACCAGGTAATTCAAGTTTTATCAGCACCCCCAAAATACTGCTTTTTAAACACCAAAAAATTATAAAAAAATTTGAGGTTGATTTTTACATATAGAAGACTTGAACAAATTTTCAAATTGTTTACTTATACGGTTAGTTTTTTTTTAATTATGTCTAATTAATTATAATTTTAGGTAAATGATTTTTTGTGTATTGGTGTACTTTGATACAATGCACCAAAATGTCTAATTTCAACGATTTCTAACAATTTAAAAAAAAATTGCAGACTTATTGTGCTACACATTTGTCATTAATTGATACCAACACAGCCAAAAAAATTTTTTTTAGGTTATATTCATATTCTGGTTTTATTACTTTATAACGGCTTGTGGAACCTGGGACATGGCTCCCTACTGTGAATAAAACCGCAGTTAGAACAGGGATTAGGTTCGGACAGGTAGGCAGATACACTTCAACCGCAGTTCGGTCGCTACCTGAAAATCCACCGCAGTTCGGACGCACCGGTTACCCTAGTACCTACGTTTGTGTAAAAAGGTTATTAATTAGTCTAGTTTAAACTACCTGCTACCCAGTTTTAACAAATTAGGACGAAGAAAAAAAACCAAAAAATTACAGAATTTCATAACCTAAAATTTTCTAAAAAGAAAAAGTAAAAAAAAAGTGAAGGTGAACAAGATGTCGAGACGTCAAGATAATTCAGAACCTCTGCAACCCCAACAGATTGTAACAGTCATACAACCAGGTTGTGCCATTTTGCTAGAAGAGTTTAAAATTAAAGATGTCTGAGACATTTTGAATGAAAAGTTAAAGCAAATATTGATTTGTTGACAAGTAAAATAAAAAATCAAGAATAGTTATTTATACAGTGTGAACCATTTGAAACGAATAAAAGAGAGTGTTCCAGTCTTATAGAAACCGTAAGACCAGTCAAATTTAATTTTTTTGGTACCATTCGAAAGCTCTTGAAAAGACGAGCATTTCATATTATGGCGCAAAATTGCTAGCTTTCTAAACAAGATCAGAAAATCGATTTAAAGTCTTTTTGACTTTTGTCACGACAGTTCATAAAAGTGTCTGTTTAGTTTATAAGGGTTTAAGTAGGGAAACCCAGCGGCGAACCCTTGATAATCAGGTACCGGGAAAGAAACTTGCTACTGTTGTTATTCTCAGATTTTCTGTTGACACCGTCTACCAATTCTAAGTTATTATGTTATTTTGTAATTAGGTACTAAAATAATTTTTTGAAGATTTACTATTAATTTGATTAAATCATAAACATTTTTCTTCCATTGACACTTTAAAATAAGATTATTAAATTCATAACAACTGTTAGCCTGAAATAAATATTTTTAGTAAAATATAACGCTTTTATTTCACTAGTAATATAGTTTTAAAAAAATTGCAACAACTTTGTCTAGTATCTAATTAGCATAATCACATCAATACCTTCAGGTGGGATAGAAATTTTATTGCGGGTTTATTCTCACTCATTTTTCGAGATATTTTTTCAAAACGATTGTAAATAACAATTTAGAAAACCAACAACATTTGTTATTAGCTCAAATAAGATAAACTTTTATAACCATAACTAAAAATTCAGGGAAATATTGATGTCGAAATTACCCGTAGGATTAAACAAAGCAGGTATAGGTAACAGATTAAGATACTTACTGGTAGGTATCGAGATTACTTGTCCCCGGTGAAAGTATCCGATAAAATTTTCTCATAATTTCGAAAGTAAAAGGGGATGGTCAGATTTAAGAAGATTAACTATTTTAACCAATGGAACAACCACCTAAACATAGTTTGTAGTCCAACTGACAACGAGATAAACAACAATTTGGAACATCACTTATGTAAAAGTACCCGATTGAGTTAGTTGTTATATAAGTACCTACGTTTTAAAGTAATTTAAAAATGGAGTGTTACGTGTGTAATCAAAGAGTGCGCCCTAGAGTGTTTTGTCGTTTAGATCAGTTACAGTTAGATGATTGCTTATTTAATTAGTTTATTAAATATTATATCTAAGTTGGATTTTTTCTTACACTGATTTTGCAAAAGGCTATTTTTTTGTATAGAAAATCACTGATTATATTTTATTTAATTAGTTCAATTAATACATAATTTAGATAACTTATGTATTAATTAGTTTGGTTATATTTAAAGTTAAATTTTGTTTTTAAAGTTGCCGCCAAACGCCAATTTTTTACTAATTCATAGATATAATTATGTACATATAAAATTACTAAGTTAATTAGTTTAATTCTAATAAATATTAATGTATCTAAGTTGAATTTTTTCTTACACTGATTTTGCAAAAGGCTATTTTTTATATATAAAATCACTAATTTGTGTTTTATTTAATTAGTTCAATTAATACATAATTTATTTAACTTATGTATTAATTAGTTTAGTTTAATTATTATTCTATCTAAGTTAAATTTTGTTTTAAAAGTAGACGCAATCAAAAGCTAATTTTTTACTAATTCAGTGACATAATTATGTACATATAAAATTGCTTATTTAATTACTTTAATTCTATTAAATATTATATCTAAGTTGGATTTTTTCTTAGACAGATTTTGCAGAAGGCTATCTTTTTATTTAGAAAATCACTAGTTTATGTTTTATTTAATTAGTTTAATTAATACATGATTTATATAACTATCTCTTGTCCTATATCAATTAATTTTTGTATTTTCTAAAATAAAATATTTTCATTTCTGATTCAAACAAACCTCTTTCCTAACAAAGCAAATGGTCATTACATCTCCCGTGGAGTAAATCCCTTTTGTAAAACCACCGGCTATTACCGTTGCTTGATTTATGGACTCTTCGAGGTAAGCTTGGGACACTCTTTATGACCTTGGGTATCCGATCTTTTTCCCTCTAACTAAAACTGTATTTACTGTCTCACAAAATTTAAAAGTTTATATTACGTTTATTTGTAAACCTAGCAATTTTGCGCAATAATATGAAATGCTCGTCTATTCAAGTGCTTTCGAATGGTACCAAAAAAATTAAATTTGACTGGTCTTACGGTTTCCATAAGACTGGAACACTCTCCTTTGATAAAACTTCAGGGATTTGTTTTTCAGGAAAACTCTTGAACATGTTCCTGTTATTTTTTAACGCGCATTTTTTGACAAAACAATTTAATATATAGAGCGCCCCAAAATCAACATACGACCCTCAACTTTAAAATTTTAAATAAAAACCTTAATTTTTAAAAATAAAGATAAAAATAAAAACCGTAATAATTTCGCCCATTTTTTGTGTAGCACACAGTATGTTGATTTTCAGTTGTTTTTGAAAAAAAGTCGTAAACTATTTGAAATGAATAAATTCGATAAAAATTCAGGGATTTGTTTTTCAGGAAAACGCTCTGACAAAGCTTTAATTTCATTTTCTGGAAAACCGACAGAGATAAAATAGAATACTATATCGTGCCCTACCATCATAATAAACAATATAGTTTCAGATGTTGCAAAAAAATATTTCAACTTAATTAAACTTCAGCGCATTCTTGCCTTTGTTTTACGTTTTATGTTTAACTGTAAAAATCCAAAAAACAAACAGGTAAGTCCTCTTTCGGTAGAGATTTTTAGAAATGCTCTGGAACTGATCATAAAGTGCGTTTAACATCAAACATTTAGTGAAGAGATTCAGCAAGTCAAACGTAATAAATCAATTTCTTCTCAAAGTAAAATAAAATCACTAAACCCCCTTTTAAACAAGATTACTAAGATTAAGAGGCACAATTAGAAACAGTAAAGTTGCATTCAATTCAAAATTTCCTTTCAAAAGATTATCAATTCACCAACATTGTTATTTTGCATTATCATCTCAAATATCCTCATACGGGACCGCAAGCTACAATTTGCAAAAAGAAATTTCCAGGATGATTTGCCCAAGCTGTAGAAAAGAATATATTTTTGAAGAAAATTGCTATTTTTGCGAGATTGAAATTATAAATCGCCTTAAAATTTAGTTCACTATTTTATTGTAAGCCACGTCTTTCTTCAAATTTTTATTTAAATACGTGCACCCGTTTCGACAATATCGACAAAAGTTAAAAATTTTAGGTTAACGTGGTTTTTTGATTATTTTGGGGTTATGTTGTTTGATTGAAGGTTTGCAAATTAGACGTATGACTAGAAAAATTCCTCACAAACATTTTGGTCTTTGTTTTAAGTCAATCCGACTTATAGAGATATCTAAGACATAGTTTCTAGAAAGAACAAATTACGCATAGAATGTCCAAAAAACGCCCCCAAAAGGTCGTGCGGAACGTTCCGGCACCGGAAAACTTATTTTCAGTATTATATGTATCGTAAGTAACCAGTTAAGAAAAAATTAGCCTTCGGCAAAAATTTTTTTTGTTGCTTATTAAAATCCGGTATGTTTACTCCACTATACTGCTTTTTATAACTTTTTGTGAATTAAAAACCTTTTTTTGTAATTGTTGTTTTTTAATTTAGAAGGCTGCGGCTGTGATGGTAAAAAAATATTTCTGTAGACATATACTAATAAGTTAAAGACCCAACACCTATCTTACAACAATCGAATGTTGTTTATCAAATTAATTGTCAAAATTGCAACAAGAATTATATCGGTCAAACTAAACAACGATTGGTTTCTAGAATAAACAACCATAAAAACGATTGCAAAGAGTATAATTTATTACAGAATAAAAATAATATTACAGCACTAGCATCACACGCCAAAGACACAAACCACAAGTTTGATTTTGAAAATCCAATAATATTAGATAAGGAGTCTAATTTACAAAAAAGATTATTATCAGAAATGTTATATATCTCGAAGTCCAAGGATGTCTGTAACACTAGAAAAGACTTCGAAAACTTAAATGTTATCTTCCATAATCTCATTTAACAACGATTGATGATTATCTGTAATTTCTAATTAATTGACCTTTTCTTAATTGTTTGACCTTAATTAATTGACTATATTATTATTTTTAACTTCTTTAATAATTTTTATATACACATATGACTTTGCCTATTTTCAATGTTCACGTTTGTTTATAAAAAAAATTTTATATTAAATTATTGATTGTAATTTTTAAATGGTTTAGCTGACAAGGACATATCAGAGTTGGGCGTTAGTCGAATAAAAATTTAGCCGATTGAAAAAACGACTAAAAAATTAGTCGAAATTTTTAATCGTAGAAAGTGAGTTAAGCGTTAGTCAAATAAAAATTTAGCCGATTGAAAAAACGACTAAAAAATTAGTCGGAATTTTTAATCGTAGAAACGACTAAATTGAAAACGACTAAAATTTTATCCGACTCTAAATACAACTAAAAAAATCGGTTAAATATTTAGTCGTAAGTGATGACTAAAATTTCAATCGCACCAAAAATTACTCGGATAAAAATTTAGTCGAATAAATTTTTAATCGGATAATAAAGTTGGGCGTTAGTCGAATAAAAATTTATCCGATTAAAAAAACGACTAAGAAATTAGTCGGAATTTTTAATCGTGGAAACGACTAAATTGAAAACGACTAAAATTTTATCCGACTAAAAATACAAATAAAATAATCGGTTAAATATTTAGTCGTTAATGATGACTAAGATTTTAATCGGATAAAAAATTAGTCGGATAAAAATTTATTCGAATAAATTTTTAATCGGATAACAATTATTTATTATTTACTATTATTTATTCATTTACTTTTCAATGTAGTAGAATAGTTTATTGGTAAGTGATAGTGTTCGATAATTTTTAAAAGCATTGCCAATTATTTTAATTTTATAATAATAATTATAAAAATAAAATAATAATAATAATAATATTAATTTTTAATTTTAATTTAAAAAACAATCGTTTTAGAGTTTTGTTTATTGATAATAAAATAATTATAAAAAATACTTAAAATTAAAAAAATAATTATAAAATTAAAATAATTGGCAATGCTTTTAAAAATTATCGAACACTATCACTTACCAATAAACTATTCTACTACATTGAAAAGTAAATGAATAAATAATAGTAAATAATAAATAATTGTTATCCGATTAAAAATTTATTCGAATAAATTTTTATCCGACGAATTTTTTATCCGATTGAAATCTTAGTCATCATTAACGACTAAATATTTAACCGATTATTTTATTTGTATTTTTAGTCGGATAAAATTTTAGTCGTGTTCAATTTAGTCGTTTCTACGATTAAAAATTCCGACTAATTTTTTAGTCGTTTTTTCAATCGAATAAATTTTTATTCGACTAACGCCCAACTTTATTATCCGATTAAAAATTTATTCGACTAAATTTTTATCCGAGTAATTTTTGGTGCGATTGAAATTTTAGTCATCACTTACGACTAAATATTTAACCGATTTTTTTAGTTGTATTTTTAGTCGGATAAAATTTTAGTCGTTTTCAATTTAGTCGTTTCTACGATTAAAAATTCCGACTAATTTTTTAGTCGTTTTTTCAATCGGCTAAATTTTTATTCGACTAACGCCCAACTCTGGGACATATCCACAGGGGGTGGGGATTTTATCCATCTGTATGTATTTCGTCAGTGACCTTCCAGTCTTGCCTTGCCACCACTGGAGGATATGTTCTCTGTTATTATTATTAAAAATTTTTTAAACGAGTTAGTTAGTTAACCGGGTTTTTTCGGTAAGTCTAAACCATTTAAAGAAACATGTTTTGTAATTGTTCTAATATTGTAGTCCTGAAGATGTTCTAATTAAAGAACGACACTAGTCGAGAAAAATAATGTTGTTTTAATTTATTGGCTGTCCCTGTCTTTGGATAATTTCATTTTCTTTAAATCATCAAGGGAGTAATTTCGCATAATATTTCTGTAGACAATAATAATGTATAACAACCATTAAAAAATAAAACCAGTCCTATAAATGATCTAATTTAGAAAATACTTTCTAAATGAGATTTATTAAACTTATTATTAAATAATATTAGAATAATAAATAAATTTAATAAAATATATAGTTTTATTAAATTTGTTTAAACAAGAGTTTAAACTGTAATAAGTTAGTTTTTCTGATCTCAAATGGAAAAATAGTGGCTCACTCAACATTTTAAATTAACATTCTTTTTGTTAATCTAAGAATACTCATATTTTAAAAATCTATCCGCAGTTTTTGTAGTATTTACAAAAAACATTTTAGAAAAATTCTTAAAATATAACTAAAATTCAAGAACGCTGTAAAACAAAAAAACTATGTATAATAAACTCGTTTTTTTATAATCAATTGTCGATGTCAAAATTTCTTGAAAAATCTTACAGCGGTTTACAGAAGGAAAATTAAATATTTAATTGCGATTAACATTTAATTTGCGATTAAATCGGCTTTCCCGGCGTTTGATTGTTCAAAATCAACATTTAATCTCGAATTAACTATTTAATCGAGATTAAAGTTTCTCTCCATTGACTTTACAATATTCGTAAATGGCTTGTTGTAGGAAAAGCTGTAGAAAGATCGTCAGATGGGGTTAATATAGTGGCTGAGGTAACTTTTATGTTGTTTTAATTTTTGTTATAAGCAGTATTACATTATTTTTTAAGTCAGATGCGCTCTCTATAGGTATTTTTTATATTGCAATAAACTACTAAAATGCGTTTGAAATTTCAAACCAAAAAGGCGTGGTTTTATTGCCGCGGCGCATGGTTTAACGAAAATGACTTTAATAAGGAAAACAGTTACCTAATTACCGTAACTCTTAGTTCCCACCCGAAGTGCTGTAATGATGCTTCTTTCCCACTAATAATTAAATAACTATTAGTCTTCTTGTAAAATTTTTATTTTATCAATTTTAGTTTTCGTGTAAGATAGGATTAACGAATGTGTGAAATGTGTTTCAAAAAGTTAGATTTGTGACAAAATTTATAAAACGATTGTAAAGCGACAAAAAATTATTCATAAAAGACGAATTTTAATTATAACCTTGGTGCCCTCTAACTCCCAAATGATGCAACTTGATGTACAACATATAAGTAAAATGCATTAAACTGCTTTATTTATTTTATTCTCAAGTATCTCAAGTTGCTCTATAGAAATGTCTTAGATACAACTTACTAGGATTAAGTCCAGTAATGGTGGCTTCCAGTGTTCGAGAAGATAAAACTTGATGAGTTTTCCATTCTGAACCACCTACAGCTTTGTACCAAACACTATATTCAACATTAGAGTTTTGTCTTCCAGGAGCCCACTTTAAATGCACTGAAGAACTCGACGATATTGCTGTTAAATTTGTAGGAGCATTAGAAGGAATATTCTCTACTAGTAGTTCAGTTTCTGCTGTAATAGTAGCTGCTTTATTAGTTGCAGAACACTGGTATAGCCCTCTGTCTTCTTCCTGAATATTTATTATAGTTAAGTTTCCATCTCTTATGGAATACCGCCCTACAGGAAGCGAAGTGCCATCTTTCTTCAAAAATAAACAATTTAGCCTAATGTAAATTATTGTTAAATATCTTACTTTGTACCAAACTATTATAGGTTTGTGATCATTTTCACCATCCCTAGCATCACAAGGCATTTCAAGCGTTTCTCCAAGTTTTCTTAAATATAGATTATGTGGAGTTATAACAAAGATAGGAGGTCGTTGGACTGTTACATGAATTGGGGGTGAAGGTCCTTGGGTGCCAAGATCATTAAAAGGTGTGCATGTGTATCGTCCACTGTGTGTTTCATCAACTTTTGTAAAATACAAACTACCGTTTCTCCGATAAAACACACCTTGGATGTTATACGGATCAAATAGAAATCCATCTTTTTCCCATCGAAGATTCGTTAAAGGAGGATTTGCTCTAAAATGGCAATCTATTAAAGCAGGACGACCAAAAGGCAAGTGAATTTCAGGTGGAGCAAAAATAACTTTTGCTTTGTCTGAAATCAATCCAAGTAAAAAAAATAACTTGATTTTATTACAAATAGTACATTGCACATTGAGAAAAGATTTTGCAGTTTGTTTTTCACCATTTGCATTTTTTACTTCACATTCGTATTCTCCTAGATCACCCATATCGGTAGGATTAATAATTAAAGTATTTTCTTTTGTTACGTATGATCGTTTTATTAAATCTTGATATTCCTTGAGTGGAATTCCGTCTTTATACCATATAACTCTTAACTCAGGATCTTTTGTTAAACAAACAAATTTAGCTTCTTCGCCTTCAAGAGTTGTTTGATTAATTGGAGGGATAGCTAATAAGTTTCCACCTGCAATTGTTTTATTAAGTATATTTTCTGTACATAAAAACTTACCATTAACTGTAAGATGAAACCAAGTACCATTATTTCTAGAACTTGGTGTTCTGTTTGGAAATAAAACTTGACATTCAAACCAACCACCATCCGAATCTCGAATTGATGTTACATTTATGGAACCTCTTCCGTAACGTCGATCGCCAGTATTTGCAGGATTAACTAAATCTACTCGACCAACAAACGGTTCCATTGATGTTATTACACCATTATACCAGGAAAAAATCGTTTTTCCCTAAAAAAAGTTGTATACCTATAACTCCTCAAAATTTTCTTATGTGAAATGCTCCACAACTCAAATTTAAATTATTACTCTTAGAATAAGGCAAATGTGCTAAATTTTGACAATTATTAGTAAGGTTATTGCTCATAGCGCAAAAACAGTTTTTTCTTAAATTCGTTTTAGTTCACACATTGCGAAGACTTGGTCCAATGCCTTTCCGAACACCATACAAAAAAATAAAAAAAATTTTTGGTAAAATGGAAGCAGTCTAAACTTTTTATTTTTTGCAATGCTTGTCAACTGTATATCTTAAATAACAAACCTATATAAAACGCTTTATTAAATATCTCAAAGTATAAGGAATGAGCAACCAAAAAAAAAAAAACATCTCCATTAATACAGTTTTTTAAGAGTTACAAGACATTAAATTTTGTTTAACTTTTAGGGTGTTTCATTTTAATTGTTGACCACTACACGGTGTAAACCACTTGTAATGAATAAATTCGATAAAAATTCAGGGATTTGCCTTTTAGGAAAACGTTCGGACACGTATCCTGTTATTTTTCAACGCGCATTTTTGACAAAAAGTTAGATATACAGGGTGTCCCAAAATCGAGGTACGACCCTCAACTTTAAAATTTCAAATGAGAACCCCAATGTTTTTCAGCATATTTGAATTTTACGTATAATTTTGCGTATTTTTGTGTAGCACCCACTATGTAAATTTTTAGTTGTTTTTGAAAAAAAGCGTTAGAAAAAAACTTGTTATTTATTTTTAAATCCCAACTTTATGCTCTTTTAAATCCGAAGAGTAATCGAAACGTAAACTTCTTCAAAATCTACATAATACGCTTTAAATACAACAATAATAAATCATTTTAAAACTGCTTAATGTATTTTTGGTTAGTGAAAAAATCATGAAAAAAGTTTTATTTTTTTCAAATATTAGAAAAAATCTATATGCGCAACCTATTTCTAAAAGGAACATGGTTTATCCGAGGTTAACTATTTAGGTATGTACCTACATGTAGTAGAATAAAATCGCAAGCGGTCACGTTAAATGGTAAATATAAAGAAACTGAAATCAGACGTCAACTTATTGCTGACGAGAGACAAAATTTTAAGAAATTCCAGACAAGGTAGAGGCAATAAAATTAACAAAGAATTTAAGTAGTTTTTATTCCTTGGTATCACTCAATGTTAATTTTTAAATTTTGGTTTGTGGAAATTCAGGGATGCATAAAAAACGAAATTTATTTATTCTTAAAAATCCTTATAAGTTGTGCGACATGTTTCGGCAACGGCCGTTGTCATTATCAAGCAAACATAAAATCAATTTGACTTCTGTGTTGCAATGTTGTTATATTTGAGGTTATGCTAATTATTGTCTCGTGTTAACAATGACTAATGAGAAAACAAATACAATTTAAATTAAAAATGTAAATAGAATTTTTTACACCTGTAAGAAGTAAAAAAAGTCTTTGGTAATTGAAATAAAATATTTAATTAAAAAATATAAACAAATAGTTGTATAGTCCGTCTACCGATATTTTGAAATGACCTTTTGATTCCTTAAGTGGTTTATTATCAGTTTAACGAGGGTTGTCGTAAAAGTTGTGAGCAACCCATCCGAATTTTAAAAACCTCAACCCTCGAGAGTTTATTGCACAGTAGGTAAGTAATCCCCTAACAATGAGACTATCATAAACGACCCAAAATGTTAACTAGTAATTATAAAGTCGTTTTAGAATATCGGTAGACGGATTATATGCGCAAATACCAAAAAAATACAAAATTTAAATAAACGGCTTCTACAAATATTCATTTTATATATTTTTAAATTTTTTGGTAATATTTAAAAAAAGTTGTCGTTTTTCTTTTTGCGCGTGCTTATGTCCTGCTAGATTCTTCTAATCTTATATTTAAAAATTTAGTTCTAAAAAAATATAATCTACAAAAAAATATAATTAGTATTTCGTCAATTCTCGGACATTTCTGTTTTATACAGAGAGAATTTGAAATTTCTTTGGAAAATTTAACCAGCTATAGTACATAATAAAGGAAGTCGAAATAACCCAACATGCCATATACAAATGTTTATAGTTTTTAGGATTCACCTTGTAGAACTTTTTTTAAGAAAAGTTTTTTTTGAACTAAATACAATGTATTACGGCAAATTTTTTAATATACATTGTGTGATTGCAATATATGCAACAATTTTTTTCAGTAATATTTCTAGTTTTAATGTTAAAACCAGATATATAAATGTTTTTCAAAAAATTTATACAAACGTTATCAGGTGATAGCCCTTGTTGAAACAATGCTAAAAAACCCAGTTTGATTTATACAACAGTTTATAGTTTTTGAGATATGCGCTGTAGACTTTTTTTCAAAAAACACTATTTTTAAGAACACAATTTATGAAAACACTGTTTTGACTAAACACTTTTACATCGTAAATCTCCAAATTTATATGCTCGAAAACAATGTTGTCATACATCGTGTATCTTAAAATATTGGCAAGTTCCGTTAACAATTCTTTTTCCCTTATTAAACATGCCTTGCTTCTTAAATTTTTTTTAAATACTTAAAAAGGTTTTGTAGCCAAGAATGAATTGCATAGACATGCATTGGTATGGTATGGCTTCTTTGGTCTGGTAAGTACATTATCCTAGATGAAGAAACTCAGCCTTATGTTTCCTGGTCAAATATTTTTTTAACAGTAAGATCATAAGTGCTCAACTCTTGTCGGCAAGATTTTTATTTTGTATGAGCACTGGTTGCTTGGCAATTAAACGAGATCAAATTGACGAAAAGACCCGAGCGCGGGGCGCTAGGGCTCTTTTCCCAAGAATTTGATCGAGTTTAATTGCCTTTTAGCAATCAGTGCGAATAAAAAAAAATAAAAATCTTGCCTGACAAGAGTTGAGAACGAATGATCTTCGGTTGGAGAATAAACTGAATGAAGCGTTAAATACATCAAATTTTTAACAACTTTATTTATGAGAACAATTATAATTATAATTAAAAGTACAATTAGTAAACAAAGCACGACATTTTTACTTTTGTCAAAATGACATTTGATTTTTTAAATATTAATGGTTGCTAAGTTAATGCTAAAACAATAAGGTAGCGGCAAAAAAAGTAGAATACATTCTTTTCAGTTAAAGAAATCATTTCTAACTTGTGATTGGTGCATGTGGCACTGTTTTTAATGTCTCATTGGTCTACATTCTACAACACTATAAAGTTAATTATCACTTATATTCGTATTTTCTGCTTGCGTGGATGATGCACTAGAGGCAGTGCTACTATCGAAATGTACGTCCAATTCTCTTAAAATTGGTTCCGGTTCTGTGATGTTAACAGCAAAATTTTTTGCTTTTTTGAAAAAAAAAGTCTTCAGGTATTCCCCATTTTCTTGGAATGCTTTTGCACCATTTTTGGATTTTTTCTTAATAAAATCATCCTCACAGGATGTAATGCATTTAATAGCGAAAGATAATCATGTAACCCTCCCTCGACTTCGTATGTATAAAACGATAAAAAATTTAATTTATTTTGTTATAATTATGCCAACCTACAAATTTTTTTTAAGAGAATCTTGATTTAAACGATGGTATATAAAATTTTTAACATTCATAGATTTATTTAGATGACGAAAAATTTCCTAAAGTGACTTAATTGAAATAATCACCCCTTTTTCAAAATTTGTAAAAATTTTTTCTTACACATAACATATTTTGTACCATATGTTTCACCTTCTCAAGGATATTATTTTGTCTTGATAAATCTTTTCCATAAAGTTTTTTGGGAGGAACTTTGCCATCAGGTGGATATGAGTTTAAATGTCAAACCAATAATTGATTTTTTTGCAAAAGTCTCTTTACCACTGTTTTGTCACTTTGACAATTTATACAGTAGACCAAAAAAATATTGAAAGTTTTAGAGTTAATTTTATTGCCTAGTTAACATGAATACTACCTTTACTAATAATTAATATTTATTATGTGATTGGTGAATGTAAAATTGCTGTAATTTGAAAACGATAGAGTTTAAAAAATTTTTTTTAATGTGGCATTAAATTGAAGAGAGGAACTTGTAGTTTACAGCTGATCCGCCAGTTCTGGGACACCCAATATACTATTAGTAAACAAGGTACTATTTTTCATTAACTTGCAATTAGTGAAATTGCGCTTTATGTAGAACCAACCTAATAATAAATTTCAGATGCTATATAATAAAAAAATTGTTATTTATATATGCGTGTAGTAACTTCAATTTTACAATGTGAAATTTATTTGAGGCACAACGTGCCAGCGGAGCGCTATAAAATTGTTAACACATAAGATATGTATTAAACTTTTAAGCCGATAACCTAACTTTTTTTGATTAAACGTCAAAAATGACGGATTGATCCGATTGTTGCTATATGTAATTGTAACTAATTTAAAAAAAAGTGTAGACATCTGTAATGAAAAATACGCTTTCGCAGCTACAGATGGCGCCAATCTTGGTAAAGTTACCAATGTTTAAAAAATACAGTGTTACTCACAAATTATAACGAATGATTTATGCAACCAATCTTACATTTTTGCATGAGACTGATAAAATTTAATTGAAATTTTTTTTGCAGTCATAATTAGAACTGTATATCATTTTATGTTAATTTGACTGTTTTTGAACAAATTTAGTCAAAATGTTCACTGATAACGAGAAGACTGACATGATCCTGATATGTAGAAAACGTAGAAAAAACGCTTCAACTACAGTAAGACTTTATGCAATAAGATATCCCCATCGAGTAGTTCCAACTGATAATTTTTCTTAATACAAATCTTGTCTGTTAACAATTTTATAGGGCTCAATTATTAAAACACTTCGCTGGTGCATTGTGCTTCAAATTAATTTTGTGCTGTAAAATTAAAGTTACCACACGCGATGTAAATAACTATCCTGCACACTGAATTTAAAAGGTGCATAAAAAATACTTTTACTTTTTGTTGTTTGTCATTGTACAAAGACAATTATTCTAAAAAATTAGGCTAATTTAATCTTATTAAGAATTAATAGAGATCTAAGTAACTAATCAAAAAATTTACATACCGGTGTTTACAAAAATATTTTTATAAAAAAATGTATTTAAATTTTTTTAAATCAGTGATTCATCAAACGTACTAAACATAAAACAAAATTATTGTAATATATGTTTTGATCTTCTATCTTCTACACATACATATAAACAAAAATTAAAGCTGTTCGTTGGTAAGCGCATCACTTGAAAATGGCTAAATCGATTAGATCTCGTCTTTCGAAGCTGACTCGCGAATATCCGGATTTCGAGTTTGTGGATATTTCTTATAATAATTTTAAAAGTAGCTGCAAGACTGTATTAAAAATGTAAGAGTAAAATGTAAAAGGATTTCTGTAAATAAATAATAATAATTATCACTATTTTTTAATGTTCATCATAGTCCGAATGAGGTTTCAAAGAAAAAAAAAAATTAAAAAAATTGTCCAAAAAAATTGAGATATTCGGAAAAAACGAGGATTTCTTCTAATGTGGGATTTTTGTGTAATCTTGTATAAGACTAAGACACACGTATATTTTTTGTTTTGTTTATTGATATGGCCCTGCAAAAGTTTTCAGCCAAAAAATTTTAAACAATTACAAAGATAGTCGGAAAATTAGAACAAACCTTAAAAATTTTAATTTTTAGATGCACTCTTGATTATAACTGACTATAGGAACAACATATTTAGTTCATTTTTTTATGTTGTGCTCCCGAGATGAAAATAGCACAATTGAATCTTTTCAATTAAAAAATAATTAGAAGATTTAAAAACGCATTTAAGCCTAAATTGAAACAAAATTAAGTGTATTTTTACATTTGTATTGTTTCGCAATCGAGTGGTAAAATCACTGGGTTCCCAGGTGTACAAAAGATTGCTAAAATCTTTGTGGATTACCTCCGAACAAAATACGGATTTGTTCAAGATTGTCATAGCTTTCTACAAATTTCCACAAATTTCCATAGATTTCCAATCATTTCCACGAACTATCACTAATTTTCACAAACTTTCACTTTCCACTAATTCTCATAGCCTGCTGCGTATTACCAAAAAGTTTCACACACTTTTAATTTAAAGGTATGACGCTTTAAAGGTAGATTACGCACGCTAAAACTCTTTCTTTCAAGAGCGTCAAATGATAACTCAACGTCAATAGTTTTTTTATTTCTCAAATATACTTTTCTTCTTATTTAAGAAAGTATAAATAAAAAGAAAGTGTCCTGTTTTTTAAAAATGGTAAATCCAATATCAGTAAGAGTCAATAGTAAAACAGGTATGAAAAGTTGCAGCTATAAAGCACTAAATCTAATTAGCCACATTAAGTCCAACTTATATTTTATGACTTTCTAATGAAAACTGGCCCATTCTACACCATGATCAAAAAATAATGATTAGATTCGTATTAAAGTTGTATTAAAACTAAAACGTCTAAGCATATCTATTAATCGATAAATTTTTTCACCACAGTTACTCAGAATAAAAATATCTGTTATAAATATGACTGAAAACAATGATTAACACAACCAAAGTCAAACAATAATATAGGATTATTACTACATCGAGAGCGCAAAGTATATAATCTATCCATATTTGAAAGAATTATAAAATTAAATTAACAACCATAAGGTGCAATAAAGGAATTAACTTTTTCTACGATCGATGGTGTAAATAGTAAAAATCGCACAGACAACCCCTCTAGTAAATGCTTTCTTACGCACGTGTGTAATAAATTAACTCCGTTCACAAACAATTGTATAAATCTAAGCAACGGAATTTTTTGTATACGGTTTGAATAAAAGTCATAAAACAGATCAAATGAAGTAAGTTCTTTGGGTATTTGTATTTTCTTTTAAGTTATTTTCTTAAATTACTGAGATTCAGATTAGATTCTTTGGTTTTTAAAAAACTTGTATTGGTAACACTGATGACTGAACTTAACGTTGAAAATAATACTGTTATACCAGTAAGCGTAATATCAGAAAAAACTTTATTGATAAATAATTTACCCAAAAATGAAAATGTGTCTCGCGATAACCCTACATATGTATTTAATCATTGTACAGTAACGATTAACAATCAAACAACTAATTCTTAATTGTTACCGTACAATGAATAATCTGAAATATTTATTATTTAAAAGTTCTGTAATAAGTAAAATGTAAAGTGTGAAATAATAAAGTTTATACTGTATTTTTACTAAAATATTTTATCAAAGTTGGGCGGTCGTAGAAAAAGTATAGTAACTACATAAGTGGAGTTGTAAAGCAATTACGTACGCGTAGAAATGCATTACTCGCTCCCTTCGGTCGCTCGTACGCAACTTTTCTACTTGTACGTACCTAATATGCTGTTTACAATTCACGTTACGTAATATACTATTTCGGTCCCTTACCGACAAAACCCCAGTCTATGAATTTTAAGTAAATTGCAAAAATATGGCGCGTGGCACCCGAGAAGTTTCCAGGGTTGTATTAGGCCGAGTATTCGGCCCTATAATCATCATCAAAATAATTTACTAAAACCAATTTTTTTTATTATTTTTCTTTAATAATTAAATTAAGAAACAGCAGTAATGTGTTATTTTTATAGAGTCATATCAAAGGTCAACTGCATTTGTTCAGTCAGAAAGCAAAAATTTATATACAAAAAGTACAAATAAATAACAGACGGTAAAATATTATTCGTGATCGCAGTCATTGTCGCACAAATAGTCACTGTCATCGTCATCACTACTGTCGATATGGTTTTAATTTATTATAAGTTCTTGCACATGTTTAGCGCGATAATTATTTTCAATTTCTACTACATTACTATATGCCGCACACAATTTTAAGCAGAATGGTTTAATCTAAAAAAAAAGAATCTAATTTACAATACCAAAAAAATTTTTTTTTTGATAAATGAATAACATATCTGAATGTGAATTACTGTGTGCATCAGGCTTGTTTTCAACAAAAAAAATGTTTAAAATATCAAGATGACAGGCAATTTTTTTAATCAATATTAGGTCTCATCTAGTAAAGTTCATAAAATTTTAAAAAAGTAATAAAAAAAAATGTTTAAAATATTAAACTGACAAATCTTTTTTTTTTAATACAAGGCTTCACTCAAACTGGACACACTCAAATGTGTTATTTATTTATCAAAAAAAATTTGTTTTAAGCATTATAAATTAGACACTTATTTTCATATTTTACTTAACGGTTTTTGTTATTAACTTTTAATTTTTAATAAAAAAAGCTTTTAAATTGATTCTGATTTTACGGTAATTGCAAAGTCTTTTTTTACTAAAAATTAAAAGCTGATAACAATTGGCCGCTAGGCAAAACATGAGAAAAAGTGTCTAATTTACAATGTCAAAAACATAACTCCTTTGGTAAATAAATTCTGGGTGTGTAATATTAAAAAGCTCTGTTCTCAACAAAAATTATTGGTTAGCTTGATATTTTAAACAACTTTTTTTAAGTATTTTTCTAAAATTCTATAAACACTATTAGATCATACCTCTTTACAAACGTAAAAAAATATCTAAGATTAGAAATCAAAACCGCAAGTCGCTACGACCTTTGGTTTTTGAGCAGTAAAACAACAAAGTTGAACGCCTGACGTCATACTGACATCAGACCGAGCGAGCATTTGTGTTTTTTTTTGTTGTTTGTGGTTACTCAAAGTTATCAAAAATGGCAAACCATTGTGTTTTCGGGTACAATAATTATTTTAAAAATTCTAACATAACGCTGCATAATTTCCGCATTAGGTCGAAACCTGCCTTCTCCTTTCGTCTTATAAAATATTTTTTTAAATTATATTATGACGCAACAAATTTAAAAAGTCGAAACTTAAAACTATGTTTTCAAATGCTTCGTGGTATATATTACACTCGATTTTATTTCTCACATTTGTTCTCAACTCTAGTATATTCTCAACACAACATTCTTTTGTATGTTGTTTAGAGGTAACGGGTTATAGAAACAATTAAATAAACGATTTGGCTTTAATCCGACGTTTCGACTGTTTTTTATTACTGTCTTTTTCGAGGATTTAAATCCTCGAAAACCCTCGAAAAAAAACAGTAATAAAAAACAGTCGAAACGTCGGATTAAAGCCAAATCGTTTATTTAATTGTTTCTATAACCCGTTACCTCTAAAAAACGTATAATAATAACAGTTGGAACTTAATCATATTAAGAACATTCTTTTGGTTTTGGCATTACTGCACAATTTCCGCACCTACACCAAGATGTGTCATTTAATCTTTCGAAATTTTCGTCGTTCTGCAGATTATTCAAATTCCTCTTTAACTTCCTTAAATTATTTTTAGTATACATTGATTCAAAACCGAACACTATCGAGATTAAAAAATAATAAAAAACTGCAAAGTTTAATGGCAGACGAGATGACAGTACATAAATAATCTCATAACATATCAGATGGAACAGAATATGACGGTATGACGTCACAGATAACTTTATTCACATTTTGGTCTCTCATATTTTTAAAACGGCAAATCGCACGTATCTGTCGTTTGAAGATTTATGTTTAGAATTTTTATATCATATTTTTGTTTTACGGTATACAACCCCTTTAAGTAATTTAACCGATATAAATGTTTTATTAAATTTTTCAAAATACACGCAATTTTTAACAGAATCACTGAACTGAATGTTCAAATTAACGTCCTTCTGTTTCACGGCAGTAATACAACCAATTTTCGAACTCTGTTAGCACATTAAGTATTACATTAATTCTTTTAACTCTCTTGGTTTTGTTGCTTATATGTTTGATTTTAAGTAACCCCATAAAAAAGTCAAATGAATTTAGCTCAAAAATGAATTATGGCCCATATGGATCGATAGCAAATCCGCAATGGATGAAAGAACCCCATACTCAACATCCACAAAAATTGAATGTTTGGTATAATTTTGTCAGATCACATTTTAGGACCGTATTTTTTCAACGTCTCATTGACTGGACAAGTTCACTTGGATATCTTTTGTGACACGTTAGTAGCAGCATTAGCAAAACTTTTTGCCAATAAAAAGAATCCAGACATACCAGCAGCTTACCAGATGGTTTCAACAAAACGGTGCACCTCCACATTACGCTCGTGGTGTCAGAGATTATTTAGATAATGTTTTGTCCGCCTTTTTAAAAGAGCTAATTAAAATCGAAAGTATTTGCAACAAAATTAAAAAATTTAGAGAATTTAAGAAAAAGAATTACAAATGAGTACCACTTACTTAGTCAAAAAATCCGAAATAATGTGCTAACAAAGTTTGAAAATCAGTTGTATTATTGCCAAGAAACAGAAGAACGTTAATTTGAACATTTAGTTCAGTAATTCTGTTGAAAATTGCGTTTATTTTGGAAAATTTAATGAAACATTTGAATTGGTTAAATTACTTAAAGTTTTCATTGTAGACCCAATAAATATTGCACTGTTATACTCAGAAAAAAATAGTTTCAATTTTCAACACCAAAAATGGAGGTTGCCATTTAAAAAAAATATCGATTTCGTCACAGCAAAAAACAGTCGAAAAAAATTTTGCATATAAGTTAAAATCGTACGTAATAAAAAAATAAAATCGTCCAGTCTTGACGTATTTAAAAAAAAAAAAAACTTAGAAAATATGAATTTTATTCCATACTTTTATGTCACCTTGTATATACTAAGCGCCTAGTAAAAATAGATTAACGTCATCAAAGAAAAATTACAACCATAACGCAAATTACTGTTACCAAACTGTTTTTTATGTAGTTAATACATACAATAATAAAATAATTTAATAAAAAAATTAAGCATTCCGCCACGTCTTGATGACATTTTAGATGACAAAGTCAAAATATAAATTGGAAAAATTTGTGTTAAAAAAAGATAAAAAAAAAAGAAATTATTACCACTCAACTAATGTCAGTTACTTTAAACTTGAACCCTCAAAATTTTAAAATTTTAGTATTTTCCTTTATAGTTTTCCTAATTTTTGCAAAAACTAATTTAGTTGTCCTGACTTAGTGGGTATTTTATTTATCTAAAATGAATAGTTATGAACCTTATACTTAGAGAGTCTTTCAGCCTGTGTAACATGCAATTGTTTTTCGCCCACCTCCAATTATTAAATCAGATAAAAATCATAAAAAATAATTTTTAATTGCAAATCAAAAGTGTTGAGTTAAACGTCTAACTTATCACATAATTGACAAACGAAAATGACAAGCGCGGGTTAAAATAAAATTTTCTACTTAAGGACGAAAAGTTACATTTTCTGTCTTCTTAAAAGGGTAGCTATAATTCATTTTGTTAAAGGTAGGCGAAAAAGTATATTTCTATACTTATTAGACTGCTATGATATATTGACTTACGTCTTTTCTCCAGTTGAGCATATACGGAATAGGAATACTTTGTGGAAAATCAACGTTGCAATTAAATATAATATAATCACCTACAGATGCCGTTAGATAAATTGGTTTTTGTTCTTCGTAATAGTAACATTTTACATTTAACACTATTAAAAACACGAAACAAAAATGACTGAACAATTTAATTTGCATCTTTATTTAAACTTAAAAATAATTACGGTACAACACAACCGTACATGCTACGTGCAAAAGATTCAAAACTTCTACAAATCAAATGTAATAGCGAATGGCAGTAACTCGAAGATTAGATTAAATTTGACCCGTATTACACTTCACGGACCCTTCATACACGAAGCTGTGTCAATTATGTTTAGTGCTTCAAATGCCCACTGAGTACACTGATGCGTAATAAGTTCCTGCTGTAACTTGATACCAGAAAACTACTTTCAGACATAAAATATAAATGAATTTTTACCTTTTTATAAACATTACACTTTATTACAAATTACCATTAAACATTACATTCAATAATGTGCAATTTTCGGAAATACTGGTAAATAATAAAAATACGTAATTTGGGAAATAAATTTGGGAAAAAAAATTGATATAAGGAAACATTGTTACGCTACAACCCTATACACAATCTACAATAAAAATAAAAACTCTTCATGATTTTTGTTATTATAGGTGTAGAAAAAAGCACAGCTTGCAACACATTATTCACTCTAACGAATCACTTTATTCGCCCTTGGTTTGTTAAAAAAGCTATATCACTATGAATATTCATTGTATTCTTAAAAGTACTTGTAAAGTACCTAATGTATTTTTTCAATCCTATTTTCACAAAAATACCATTTTTTATTAACATTTTTAATAACGTTTATAAGTTATATTCGTTCATAAGAGAGTCAATTCTAAATTTTAGGTTTATATCTTAAATTATTGTAATTGGAATAATTTTGAAATATTTAAATTGTATCATCAATGTTATATGTGCTTCTAAAGCGGAAAATAAAATTGTGCGTTTATAAGTATGTCAATTAGCCTTAATATTTGTCCACCTACTACACAAAAGAACTGACGCTCTTCTCAAAGAATGTTAAAACCGAGGTTAAAACTATAGATATTTATACGCAGGTTTAATCACTAATTTTTGTTCCAAAATATATTAAAGATAAATTTTTAAATTTGACGAATTAATTTATTCGGCATGCTTATTCACGAGATTAATTAAGTAAATTAATGTAGGTGGTAAAATTAACATGTAAAAATAAGATATTAAATATGGTGTGTAATTCCTAAACAATTTTTTTAACAACAGTAAATTAGTAGTAGGTATATTCCTGGTTTGTTCCAGAACCAGTTTTAGAACAAGTTCAGAACAGTTTAAAACTAAACTAAGCATGCGCAGTTGAAAATTAAAATTTTAAACCACAAAAAAGCTACTGCGCATGTGTAGCACAATTTTAAACTGTTGTTAGAACAAACCTTTTATAAATTCTTACAATTTCAGAATGATATGTAACAATACACATGCGCAACTTTTCAGCGCTGAGATCCTGAGTAGACAGAATTTTTATCTTATTTATGTTGGTTGCTTGACAATCTGATTAATTTATTAATTTATTAATCTGATTAATTACTACGATAGTTTGAAACATTAAATATTCATCATTACACAGTGAGAGAAGATATAAAAAGTCACGGATTATATTTGCCTTTCACCCTTAGATCAAACATGAAGTAGTCAATCTTTTTAAGCATTGTATAGTTTAGCCGAAATAATTACTTGGCCTACATTACAGTTGGGCAAATAATTACTTTGCCTACATTACAGTTGGGCCAACACCGTGCGCTAGAGGGATTAAGAATTCCCTATTAAAAATAAATACAAATTTCAGACCTTCCCGCTTAAGTTAATTTAATCGTCTTTTTCCAGATAAATAGATACATTTTAAATAAAATTTAATACTGTAAAAATTAAGTTGATTACAATTAAAAAGTTTTATTGATAGTGAGAGTGCTTTTATAGAAAAATAAAAACATTCTGTACCTTTGTAGCTTAGGGTGGGCCAAAAAAATCAACTATTTTTTCTTTAACTTCAGACACTAAAAAATTGGTTCCTAGGCACTTTTAAAAAATGTTTTTTTTTCAAGATGTGTTCTTAATTTTAATAGGAAAGACTCCCTCATCGCAGTTTTCTATTTTTTTTTTTTTTCAGTTTCATATGGCAAAATCCATATCTCGTCACTACTTGAACGTACAGAAAAAATTTATTTACATTTTTTGTAAGAAATTGAACGTTTAAAAAAAGGTATCTTACAATTTTATTATAGCTCTTACCGTTTAAAAGATATCAGAGGTCAAAGTTTGAAAAATTTGGCAAAAATTTCTTTTTCACTTCTAAATTTTATAACTCGTGGATAAATATATATTATAAAGTGCGCAACATACGGTATTGTATGAAATTAAGCGCCCTACAAAAAAAGTCGTTTGTGGTTAGTCAATTACTTCAATCATTTAAAAAAAATGGGATTTAGTATAAAATTTTGATTTTTAAAATGCGAATATCTTCTAAATGGTTAGAATAATCAATTAACCACAAGAAATCTTTTTTATAGAGCGTTTAATTTCCTACAACACTGTATGTTGCGCACTTTATAATATTTATTTATCTCTAAGTTATAAAATTTAGAAGTAGAAAAGGAATTTTTGTTAAATTCTTTAAAATTTGGCCTCCGATATCTTCTAAAAGGTAAGAGATATAAAAAAATTGTAAGATAACTTTCTTGTAGAGCGTTTAATTTCCTACAAAAAATGTAAATACAAATTTTTTGTATAATCAAGCAATAACGAGATATGGATTTTACCATATGAAACTAAAAAAAAATTAAATCCTGCGATGAGGGAGTCTTTCCTATTAAAATTAAGAGCTCATTTTGAAAAAGCATTTTTTGAATGTGCCTAGCAATCAATTTTTCAGTGTCGAAAGTTAAAAAAAATAATCGATTTTTTTGACCCACCCTATTGTAGCTGTTAAGATGTTCGAGATAGGTGTTGAAAACAAGAAAAAAACGTAAAACACCAAACACTACACTTGACACGAGACGCATTTTGACTACAAAGTTCAAAATGCGTCTTCACATAGAAATGAAAACTTCAGTTTGATGACAACTTTGTTGTCGAAACGCGCGCCGAGTCAAGTATAGTGTTCGGTGTTAGTAAGTGTTTTACGTTTTTTTCTCGGTTTCAACACATACCTATCTCAAACACCTTAACAGCTATAAAGATACAGAAAGTTTCTATAAATCTAATAAACTGTAATAACAGAAAAATTCTTCTTTTTCATCGACAATAACTTTGTCTCTCTTATACACATAATAGTACGGTGCACGGAGCGCATAAAACCCTTTAAAAAGTGATTCTGTGGGGGTTTCAAGACTAAAGGTTGATTTTTTCAGAAATGATGACTTCTGCCCTAAATATATTATATACAAAGTCGTCCAAAACTTGTCCTGTGCAAAAAGCACTATTCAAAATTTTCTAGATATTTATACAATGTAGTTCTTCAAAACATACGCTTTCTTCTACTAAAAGTTCAATTTAATCTGTGCAGCCGTTTTGCCACAAAAAAAATATATTTGAGAACGCATTGGCTCTTATCGGCGTTCGCAACTACAAAGCTGAATATCTTCGTTCAAGATCCCGAAAAATTTAATTGATTTTACGGCTTTTCGCCACTTCTCAACGATTATCTCAAAAACTAAGCCTTAATTTAAAAAATATGTCTCTTGAGAAGTTTTTGTCCCCTCATTTATGATTAGAATGGTATCACATTAAAAAAAAATTTTATGTCGTTTTCTCAAAAATTATATAATAAATAAACTCTGCACAAATATAAAAATGTTTTCTCAAAAATAATATAATAAATAATTTCTGCACAAATTATTTACATATGATACCGCATCTATCCTCTCAAGTTGTCGATCCCCCACTCACACTCTCCCGCTCTCGTAGCTGCAAAATCAGGGTTTACGTAGCTAGTAATTTAAAATAGATTATTACTTCGTTTCATAAATTGTTTCACTAAAAATTTATAAATACTCAAGTAAATTTGTTATAAAATCAAAAAATAATTGATAAATATACAAATGAGAAAAATGAGAGTAAGGGAAATTTTGAATAGTGCCCTTTTGCACAGGACAATTTTTTGACAACTTCGTATATAATATATTCAAGGCGTAAGCCAATATTTCTGAAAAAATCAACCTTTAGTCTTAAAACCCCCACAGGGTGACACATTTTAGGGCATTTAGCACTCTACTATAAGTAGCGTATAATTCAGTTGTTATTTTATATAGTAAATACAAAGATTTTAAGCAAGATTTGCACAATATTTAAGAGTTTGTTGTTCCAACAAGCAAATATGTGACAAAGTGGTATTAAATGCTCGTTCATCGTTTGACATTGTTATAACAGAGCTTCTTATTAGTACCTACTTTCTTCTTTAAAAATTAATGTCATAATAATTAATGAGAAACATTTATCTTATTTTTATTTTTCGGTTTCCTATGCATGTGGTTAATATTTTTTTAAATATATTTTTTTTATAATTAGAATTTAGTCAATATATACTTTTGGTTTAAGTTAGACACCCTTTAGTACCAGAAAGTGTCAATTGGAGTTGATGTAGGTAAAGTTATTCGCTATTACCAGGTAAAATTTATATACAACTTTTAATAACACCTGTAGGTAATAGTTATTTATGTATCAAGAGAATTATGAGGGTGTTAATTACAGAAGGCAACGGGTTCACAATCCAGAGGGCCGTCAGGCCCGAAGGATTGTAAGTTGCCCGAGGTTATTGACACCCAGTAAATCACGTGATACATAATTAATTTTATTTCCTACTAAACAAATCCAAAAAACAAATTACAATTTTATTCTCCACTAAACAAATCCAAAAAACAAATATGCTGGCTTGGAACTAGGCTTGGTTACTATGGACTTATTTCTTGACAATTGCGTCAACAAAAATTTATAAATTTGTAAAAATGAATGAGAACGTGAAAAACAGTAATATTTCAGAAGAAGTATTAAAAAAATCTGAGAAAGCTCGTGCTGCATTAGTACCAAAAAAATCTCAAGTAGTGTACAAGAAAGAATACGACCGATTTCAAGAATGGCTAAAAAATAACCATACTGGCAGCAGAAATGTAAATGAAATAATATTTCTGACATATTTTTAAGATATGGTATGTATATTTACTTATTTTTTTCCAAGTTTTAGTGCCCGTAACATCGCAAGAAAAAATATCAGAAATTTTAAGAATTGTTGAATAAAAGTAACACTAGAAGCAAGAATATAAACGAAACAATATTATTGGCATTTAAAAATTGTTGTTTAATAGCATTTCTTCTCTTCTCGAAACTTTAGTACACCAGATTGGTATTTCTTTTCAATATAAAAATTAGAGGGGGGTTAAGAATTCATAATTGCCTGCTATAATTCCCACGGGACTTATGAATGTCATAATGGTTACCGTAACTAAGATAATATTTGGCTACATTGATTAAGTAGGAAATAAATACATTAACTAATGATTTATTAAATGCTAAATGGTAACAATTTGTTTATAGCAACAAACTGTTTATTTGTATCTTACCCTTTAAATCATTCAAAAAGCGCTAAACTAAAAATAACGTTTTATTTTATGTCTACTATGCATTTTATTGTTTTATTTTATTTTGGAACCATAGATAATCTATGTACTTTATACGTCCGCAAATCATAGCGTAATCTTTATTTTTATAGCACTAAATTTTTTAAAGTTGCTACGCAACAATTACAAATAAATAACTGTACATTCGTCTAGCTGTTAAATAAACGTCTTCAATTTTGTAAACGTCACTTTTTACATTAAATAACAATTATCATAAAAAATCATCATTTATTTCAAAACTGTTAAATACTACAAATGCACAGAGCGTGACACAACTTTTTTTGAATTTTGAACTCTTAACTGTTGTAACAACTAGTTAACAAAATAATCAACTAGTTAACCTAAATTTTTTTCATAGTTTAAAAAAATACTGGAATTTTAAATATTCTTTTAATTTGAAAAATTAAGAAAATCCAAAATAAAATATTAAAAACATATTAAAAAATTAAAAGCTCTCCTACGTCGGGGATTTAAACATTCCCTCGTGCTATAATCCTCTTGATTACGCCCTTAATACATAAATAACTATAATGTTTTAAATTCATTTTAACAAAAGATTGGTAAGTTTTCTCAACATTTTTAACTTTTTGTGTAACTTTCCTTTTTACATTGATATTGTTAGGCACTGAAAACAGAACTTTTTATTCCGAAAGAACTTTGCCACTGTAATATTATAATTTTAATTAAACTTGTTCGACATTGATTTTTATTATAATTATTAATAAATATTAAAAATGTCACCACTTTTAACAACAATAGTCTCAATAATATTTTTCTAATTATTTACCGATGGTGTTTAAGCATCTTTTTTCCACTCGCATCAAATGATATGCATAACGTGACAAGCATACGTTCAAATTGCTCTAGAGCCTTTATTTCTAAAACGCCACAATAAGTTGTGTGAATAAAAATGTTGCACTTTGTTACCCTTGAAACAAGTAGTCAGAGACACAACAACTGCAAATACTTCTACTTATCACCTCTGCTAAGCATTTTTCATAACAAAAACTAAGAGGTTATACTTTTTTGCAAGAACTGTCAAAGATAAACCGATGCAATAGTTACTGTAACTACCTTTACATTTACTCTTTTCTTTACCAAAAAATCCCTTTCAAAATATTATTCCTACTAATTGTGAGCGTAACACTTCTAATATCACTGAGTATATACAGGGTGTTATGGAAGGTATTGCAAAAATTTTAACAGGTGTTTTAATTTGTTGTGAAGATGTAAATTTCACAAATTTTATTTGTGATATCAAAAATTTAATTTTACATTTTTGTAACCCCTAATTTAACACTGCGCTCATGATGGCATTTTCAAGTTCAAGCGAAGGGATAAAAAATTTAATCTTGTAATAACTTGAGCGTTTTTTCGAGAAAAAAACACTGTTAACGGCAACCGGCTATAACCTTATTTCACGTTGTGTCGTTGTAATCAACAGTATTCTAATAATAAATTGCGGTAGTGCAACAATAAATTTATATCAATAGTGCATTTTTCTAATATGGATATGATTCTATGTCGCGGTAATGCGTCTGCAGCTCGGCGTTTGTCCCAACGTTTTCCGGAAGTGTAATTGCCATGATGCTAACGTTCACAAGTATTGTAACAACTTCAAATCATCGAGAAGGACGCCGAAGAAGCGATCAGAATCTTGAAATGGAGCCGAAAATTCTTTATGTGATTAAAGATGAACCAGATCTAAGTATTCGTAGACTAGCGCTATAATACGTAAAGGTGTTTCTGCCCTTATTGTGTATCGTACCCTTTATGAACAGGGTTAATAAAGTTTCATTTTGTCCTACTAACCTACCTAAAATCAGCTATGTTTACACTTTTCTTTGGGAAGTTTTTGTCTTGAATTTTTTCTGGTGTGTTTTGATCGCTGCGTTAACACATAGGCGGGTATAGATTTTCGTGGTCTACCTACTTTTAATTTTAACTCGGTAAGGGTGCGTTTTTGACAAAAATGCTAAATAAATAATTTGTTTACTTTTGTAAATTCTATCTGTGATTAAATTTTTTGCATTCACTTCCATAACAGTCTGTATACATTGACCACAATGATAGACCGTCAAAATTTTAGAGTTTTTCTCGCTGTGAAAACGATTCTACTCCTATCGTTTGTCCTTTTTCTTTTTTTTTATTTTCGTTTCTACTTTGTTGATCTTTTTGTCAAGATCTCATTTAATGATCCTGTAAATTGTTCTATTTCAATAACCTAGCTTCTTTTCAAGATTTTCTTACATTTGTTAAATTTCTACAACTTTAACTTTCAACTAGTTTTTCACATTTAGAACTTTCTCTTGAACGTCCCTCTTGTTATCTGTCTTTTATTTCCTTCCAAGAGTAGTTTTTCAAAGTTTTCTAAAAGTTTCTCCTGTTCCTCGTCCTCTCCTATTCGTTGTTTCTTTATTTCTTCTAAAATTTTCAGTTGTTCCTCTGTTTCTTCCTGTCTTCGTTCAGCTTACCATCGTTTTCCCATTTCCTCTAAAATTTTCCGTTGTTCTTCTTTTTCTTTAAGTCGTTGTTTTACTATATCTTCCAAAAATTTTTGTTGTTTTTTTTGCTGTCTTTTTCTTATTCTACTTTCTCATTTTATCGTCGTTTTTTTTGTTCTCTCAAAATTTTTCGTTCTTATCTTTTTTCTTTTTGTCATCGTTTTTTGTTCTTCTTTTTCTTTTTTATTTTGTTCGAATTTTTTTAATAATAAACAAATTTGTTCTTCGATTATTTTCATTATGACATTAGAAGTAACACTATGTTCACCGCTACGTAAAAAAAGTTGTATTTTCACATAAGGTTTAATTATTCAGAAAATAGATTCTTCATGAGTAAAAAATATTACATTTTTCAACGAAACATGAAAATAAGGTTTTTTCGTGAAATGATAGATTATTCGCAAGATGCGTTAGCAGAAAATAAGACAATTTCAGGAACATAACCAAACTTCATGCGGAATGGTAAATACTATTTTTTTACGCGTTTCCTTAGTAACACGCATTTTCATCTGTAGTTAAAAAAGTTGTACTTTCACATAAAAAGGTTTATAATAGCAAAAATGTGAACCTACTTTTATATGAATTAAATGAATTAAAACGAATTAAAAATCCTCAAGTCAATTCCACAAGTTTAATCAAATAAACTCTTACATAAAAGTTACGGAACGCTTTCGAGATATCATCATGAGTGCCTAAATAGTAATGTAACAAGGAAAAGTTATAAAAAGTTAAAAAAAAATTGAAAACATTTACTCTTACTATTTTTTTAAAAGAATACATATATTTAGACAAAATAATACGCAAAATTTATCTTTCTTTTGTCAGTTTTCTAAATCGCAACCATTTATTTATGTATTTTATGTCGATCAACATATTTTTAGTAAAAATAAGGATTTACCCTACTTTTAGTATACTTACGTTTTCATTCTTTATGTTTTAATTTATTATTGACAAAAGTTGGTAAGAAAGCGAAAGCACTCTGCAACTATTATGTCATACGAGTAGTACAGTCATTACTCATTATAAGGCAAAACCAGTATTTTTGAAAGTTTTTTTTCTTCGAAGTAAAATAATTAGATAATTGTTTAGAAAATTGGTCATTATATCGAATACATACTCTAAATAAAAATCTCAGAACCGTGTTATACTTAAATATATACAAAGTGTCCTAAAAAAATACCTAGAAGAAGTTGATGGATTTGAACTAAATTTGGTATAAATGTTTTTGTAATAAGAAATAACAGATAATTAAATTTTGCACCGAAAATGTTCAAAGGTTCCTATAAAAATTAATAAAAAACCTGAGTTGTTTAATCGTGTTTTTTTAACTTTTTTGGTAATATTGAGTTGTTTATATTCCGTATTAAAGCGTACATTAAATATATGCTAAAATACCCAACAATTAGAAGAGTTCAGTGAGCATATCTTTTAAAATTGTGTTAAAGTAGATCTCTTTTAATTGTTGCTAATTTTAGCATATGCTTATTGTAGGTCCATTTAGAAAACTTAAGCAATGCAAATGTATCTGGTACTCTGGTAATTTTTTTAAAATTTTTTATTTCAGTGGAAACCTCTTAAGGACGTTCGTGAAAAATCACTTTTCTTACAATATCTTTCAATTTTTAAATACACATACTTCTAACTGTTCTTCATACGCAGGTATTTTTTTAATAGTCCTTGCGGTACTAAATTTCGAAATATTAACAATTGAAAATCGTACATTTAACATGTATTCCTTATCCCGACCGTAAAAAAATTTAAAAAACTGAGAATAACTAATTGAAGATATAACAACAATTTTTTTTCAAGAATAACATAAACAAGCGATATTCATTTTTTATAAATAATTTTTTAAGTTTGTTGAAAACCTGACAAAATAATTTCAAAACATTACATTTTGATTGATTACATTGAGATCCAAATTTTGTTATCAAGGATTACTATTGAGACAAAACTAAAAACTACTGCTAAAAAAAAATTAGATTAAAATTTGCGAAACTTGATTTTTAAAAATGATGTGCCCCCCCTGGTTATTTCCGAAACAACTTATGTTAGGCCAGTGCCAATTTTCTTCAGCATTATGAACCAAATTAATAACTAGTTTATTTTAGTTTTGTTCAAAATTTTAAATTTAAGAAAAAGATATGAGGTAATGAAATTTTAGAGAAAGAATATTTTTTGAAAATTAAATTTCAGTGCTCCTAACTTTTTTTATAATTAAAATTTTGAAAAAAAAAACAAAAGAAAACTAGTCCTTAATTTGTCTCAAAATGCTGAAAAAAAAAATCGCGATCGTTCTAACATAAGCCGTTTCGGAACTAACCAGAAAAAGCACATCATTTTAAAAAATCAAATTTCACAATTTTTTTTGGCAGGAGCCTTCAGTTTGATCTCAATAGTAATCCTTTATAACAAAATTTGGATCCCATGCCCCATTTTCAAAATACAGAGTTTTAAAAAATCACCGGCCGCCACTGGGTGTAACTACCACGTTTTGGGTCCAAATTTTAATCATTCGTTATCTCTCATTAGACATGCATTTCTAGCAAATTTAATTTAAATCCAAAAAGGCCTTTTGAGTCTTCTTTTTCTAGGGCAGTCTGTATATGGGGTGCTCAATGCTATAACAAACTAAAGTCCATTATTGACAATTTTGGGATTTTAATAACATAACAATTTTCTCATTTTAATGCAATAACTAGTTTTCAAATATATTGTTTAATTTTAAAGTTATTAAACAACTTTCTTATAGCACCGAAAATGTATGTACATACTTTTATTCAGTGCAATAGTGTGATAAGTCTATCAATAAGTTTACAAATTAACATTAATACAAAGTAATGTATTTTAAACAACACTTTAATATTAAAAGGTAACAACAAAACATATTTTAACATTATTGTTTTAATTATAAATTTGTTCATCGTTTATTTTTTCTTCAGCAACACAAAATCTATTCACAAAAATATATCAATATATAGCAAACAAAAATCGTCTTTTCAAAATATTTTTTTAAATAATTTGCTGTCAAAACATATATCATTTATTTTAGAGAATCAAAATACATACCTTTCAAATGAGGGGTCACTCGACCCCTCTTTCCATTTGAAATTTTTGAGATGGAAACTGCCGGGGCAAAAGCCTTCATATACGAAAGACAAATTACGGCTCATAGATTGTTCCTCTTAAATCAAAAATTGACCTGTCCGAGATGTATTGTCAAAACATAAAAATTAAGAAATATATGAATTTTATTCCAGACGTTACACTCGCACTGTATATTAAAATCAGTTTTTTTGACTTTTGACTAAAAAAAAGTTGTTGAGTTGGGTGGAGAGTTTTAAAATTTTGTTTATATTAGTGTGTATAATTCTGAAATAAAATTTTTATTTTGACCAGATTAATTCGTGTTTTACACTAACTTTTGTTTAATAATTCGCTTTTAAAATGTTAAATTATTCTAACGATGTTAATGTAAAGTTTACACTGAATTTTAGTCAATTCCTAAAAATCATGCCGCTCCAACAAGATACAGATTTGCACAATAGCTGCAAACTTTGAGCCTTCCTATCTTAAAACTTGTTAAATAGACTTATTTCGTTATAGTACTGAACACCCCATTTATTAAGTATGACGCGGTACTGGAATTTGTGTTTAAACTATGTACCCGGTATACAAGGTTCCTTAAATTCTCAGGTTGTCTGGTAACTATGTAAACAAAAGAGAGAGACAGATATAGTCGCCATGTTTATGCGTCATCAAGCGTGCCCAAACTTTTGGGGTTTGTGGTCAAAAATTTTTTTGGCTGTGTTAGTTGATTTTAAAATTATTTTGTAAGTGTGATGTTGCAGTTTTGGTATCAAGTGTTAAACTGTATTGTATATTAAAAAAAAACTGTGACTAAGTGATAGCGAACTGTTCTTTTTAGACAATATTTTTGGGTTTAATGTGAAGCATTATTTCATTTATTTGTGGGGCTGTATTAGGGCCTTAAAGGTGAGTAATAACGATAGTTTGTTAATAGACGTCAGTTTTCATTTGATATCAATTTGATTTAGAAAATTAAATAAATAAACCAAAATTTTGAACCTAACCTCAAAACTATTTTATATGAGTTTTCTTAATAATTATATTTTAGAAGATGCCGGGTGGAAGTTTTGCATGGTTGCAATTTGCAAGAAAAATTCAAAAGGAGCTAATGAAATCGGCGAAAATCTTTTATTTTTTACCTTTCCAAAGGATCCAGATCTTTGTGTACCGTTGGCACCCAAAGGGTTAATTAAATTATACTTTTTTCTCTTTGGTTGTATTTTTTATTTTAATATAATAAAATGGTTTGTAATAGGCAAAAATTTTAGGTTTTTAATAAATCATACAATTAATTTAAATTATTTGATTGTCACAATCCCAGATATATTTTTGTGAACCAAAGTTCACTCTCTTCTAAAACTTTAGGATAACGAATCAAATACAGAGTAGGACAAAAAAAAGGTTCGTACAAAACATTTATTAATTTTTTGACATAAACGATTTATCTCCTAATTACAAAAACCATGGTTTAAATTCCCAGAAACTTAAAATTAAACAAAAACAACTACATTATATATAATTTCTTAATTAATAAATATTTATACAGTAAAAATAAACTAAAATTTGTCTTACGTGTGGCTTAATTTTTAAAAAGGCACACTGAGTGACGTCACTTTCGCGGGCTTTTATCTGACTTCTGATTGGCTTAAAGTTACCAGACAACCTATAAATTTACGAACCTTGCCCGGTATATAGGACAAATTTTCTAAACATTTACATAATTATTTCACTTAAAAAAAAACGCCCATAAATACTGATTTTGACGTATAATGACTAAACTACAAGAATTTAATTGGTTAAACTTGTGGAATAATTAACTTGGATTTGTAATTCATCAATCATTTATATCAAAACATCCCATTTGTAAAAAAGGGTGCTTTGATCAAATTTAGCAAAAAATGTTTTATTTCACGCTGATGCCATATAAACAGTTACTAATAGGAGTTGTAATACATATATTTGTAATCTTATTTTGAAATGTCAAAATTGAATAAAATAATTTAAGACTGTGAAATAAGGCACATATCTTTGTTCGTAAAATTTATTCATATAAATGACCAATATTGTACATTTAGAATTCTGATAAAATAATAAACCTAGACCCTAGTAACGTGGAGGATAACCGTATGGGGGCCGATACCCATGTGAGTATCCTGTATAAGGATAATAAGAATTTCCACCTCCATATCCTTTTGAAAAAGCCTCAGGCGAAAACACAGGAATCGGTACAAACTGAATTTGTTGACCGTCTTTAATTTTCGTCTCGTTAAATTTTGATACATTATTATCCGGTTTATCAGATGATGCAGTAGAATTGGATTGTCCATTGTTATTGAGTTCACTGTTTTCCGGAGATTTATCGACTGATGCAGTAAAACCATTCCGACCGGTGGTGTAGTAAACAATGTGGCTTTTACCATTAGAATCTATGAAAGGGTAAGTGCCTTTGAAGACATCCTTTTGGCGCATGGGCTCTAAGTTTTCGTAATTTCTTTGCGGAACATTGAAATAGTCGTACCCAAACGTGGGGCCATACTGAGGCTGAGGGAATGAGTAAACTTGTATAATACATACAAGAATTACAAAAGTCTTTCTCTACGAAAATTATTATCACTATTACAAAAATATAACTATATTATGACTTACTGTACGTGCCATTACTATTTTAAAAACTGCTGTGTTTTCTAAAGAAATTGAATTTATACTATACGGAAAAAATTAAATTATCCACCATTAAATCGAACTTAATTATAGAGAAGACTTAATACATTTAATTGTAAGATAATCAATTTGTTTCTAATAAACAAATATTAAAACATTCTTTTAGATTGATGCAATTCTTTGTTTTCTGGAAAAACTTACTGGTGTAATATTTTCTAATTGTAAAATATACAGTGTGAAGCATTAGAAATGAATAAATTCGATAAAAATTCAAGGATTTGTTTTTCAGGAAAACGCTTGAACACGTGACCTGTTATTTTTCAACGCGCAATTTTTGACAAAAAAATTGGATATACAGGATGTCCCAAAATCAAGATACGCCCCTCAACTTTAAAATTTCAAATAAGAACCCCAATTTTTTTCAGCATATCTGAATTCTACGTATAATTCTGCCTATTTTTTATGTAGCACACACTATGTCGATTTTCAGTTGTTTTTGAAAAAAGCCGTAAACCATTTGAAATGAATAAATTCGGTAAAAATTCAAAGATGCTGGGTCACACACGCATAACCTACGAATACCACCTGAAAAAAACTGCTGCTCCAAGATGCCCTCACTGTGGAGAAAAAGTTACCGTACAACACATCCTACTAGAGTGCCCTGAATTCCAACCTATAAAAAACAAAATTAACCTGCCCAACAACATGACATACACCCTTAACCCGAACAACGAAGACAAAGTGTTTTTTTTTCTAAGAAAACAAATATGATGTATAGCATTTAATTTACTATACTTTGCAAAACAAATATACCAGGTGCTAATAGCCTAGCAGCAGAAGCACTCTTTTTACTGTTAAATAAAAAAAAATTAGAATTTATTGTTACTTATAATTATTTATATATTAAGGACGTAATCAAAGAAATTATGGCAAAAGGGATGTTTAAAGTGCGACGTAGGAAAGCTTTTAATTTCCTTAGAGCCATTAGTGATAATTACGCCCGTGGTACATACAATGTTTTATTTTATTTTGTATCGTTTTAATTTTTCAAATCAAAAGAATATTCAAAATTCCGGTATTTTTTTTTAACTGTAAAAAAAATCCATATTAACTAGTTGACTATCTTGTCGTGCATTGTAGAAAAATGTTACAACAGGTGTTAAGAATGTTTGAGCCAGCAGGCTATGAAAGTGTAGTCATAGTGCTGTAGACAAGGAAGTTTTTCGTTGTCAATAGATTTTTGTTTACATTGTGTGTGTTGGAGAAAAATTGTGTTCTCCAGCAAAAATATAGAGAAACTAAAACTAGAAGTGTTTTTTATTTAACATTTAATGGTCCTTCGAGCCGGATTTAGTGGTGAATACCGGATTACAAAGTTGTGAAAACCAGATATCGAAGGTGTGAAAGGTGAAGTTAGCATTGGCCCTTCGCAAGCAGTATTATTGAAGTGTTGTGAAAAGTGAAGATAAGCCTTGGTAAAGAAGTCTTATCCAGTGAATAAAGAAAAACCGGTGGAACGTTGGTCTTCTACCAGCAGTACTTTGAAGTTGTGAAAAGTGAACATAAGCCTTGGTGAAGAAGTCTTATCCAGTGAATAACAAGAAACCGGTGGAACGTTGGTCTTCGGCCAGCGGTGAGTTGAAATTGTGAAGAGTGAAGTAAACCATTGTGGGTGTGTGAAAGATCCTCTCCAAACATGAAGAACTGACGGCAAAAGAAAAAACCTCTTTCTACTAAGTCTAAAGGTGTCCTCCATTTGAGCCACGGTGAGTGTGTATGGCGCGGAAAATTTAGGTCACAGGCAACTATGTTAATTATGGATGTATTAACCAAAAAACGTGGTTATCTAAAAGCCAGGGCAACAAACTTCCACAGGTATCTAGATGAGGTTAGTGAGGGTGAATTATCAAAGGAACGTTTAAACGAATTGAACGAAAGATTGTCTAGAATCAAAATTGCATTTCAGCAATTTGACGAGCTCCAAAGTGAAATTGATGTATTGTCAGATGATTTTGATGAGCAAGTTGGCATAAGAGACCATATTGAAGGTAATTTCTGCCAATTAATTGCAAGAGCTAATGTGCTCTTAAAAAGCGGTGAATTTGACACTGGTGAAAGTGCATCAGATATCAAGAGTGTTCATAGTCAATATACAGTACGTAATAATCAGTCTGATTTTCTAAACGGTGTGCGTTTACCTACAATTTCGTTACCAAAATTTAGTGGTGATTATGATAGCTGGTTAGAATTTCGAGATACCTTCCAGTCTTTAATTCACGAAAACTCAAAATTAGGTACTATTCAAAAGTTTCATTACTTGAGAGCGGCATTAGAAGGGAATGCTGCTCAAGTGATATATTCCTTAGAGTTTTCGACGGAAAACTACGTGATAGCGTGGGACAGTTTATGCGAACGTTTTAATAACAAAAGATTATTAATAGATAATCACTTGAAAAAATTATTCGGGATGTCTCAGCTTCATTCGGAGTCAGCAGCTGAGCTGCGGAAAATTGGTGACACTATAACAAAACATTTGAGGGCCTTAGAATTACTTGGTGAACCTACCAATCAGTGGGATACGTTAATCATATTTAATATGACGGGTAAATTAGACAAGAGATCTTTACGTGAGTGGGAGGAATGTAAAAACCGTATGAGACAAGATCAGACACCGTCATTGTAAGAATTTAAACAATTTTTGAAAAGTCGTGCAGATTTACTTGATACTATTCAGCCAATTTCTCGTGAAACAAAAGGTCAAGTAAAATCTAAATCATTTGTGGCTTCTGGTGGCGAGAAGCAGATCGTGTGTTCTTTGTGTCATAAAAATCATCCCATATATAACTGTTCAACATTTTTAGACCTAAATGTAAATGATAGATCTAAGAAAATAAAACAATTAAAATTGTGCTTTAATTGTTTAAAACCAAATCATGTCAGTAGAAAGTGTAATGCCAGTACTTGTCGTAAGTGTAAAGGCAAACATCATACTTTAATACATTTTGATAGAGATGCTTGTAATGTTGAGTTGAAAGAGAATATTAACAAGGCAACTAGTGCGGTAGAAAAACCTATTCAAACAATATCTATGTCAAATACCAAAAAAGGCGGTATAGTTTTAATGTCAACGGTTAGAGTTAGAGTTAAAACTGTGGATGGATTGGGTAACAATGCGAGCTTTGTTAGATTCTGCCTCCCAGTCAAATTTTATTACTTCTGAGGCGTGTAAAACATTGGGTGTTAAAAAATCAAGTATTGATTTCGTGGTCACTGGTATTGGGCAAATCTCCACAAATATATCAGAAAAGTGTACTATTACGATACAGTCACATGTAAACAGTTTTAGTAAGTTAATTAAGTGTTTTGTGTTACCAAAAATTTGTGAGAAGATTCCTGCCCAACAAGTAGACGTTTCTATGCTTAATATTCCATCAAATATCATTTTATCGGATCCAGAGTTTTATAAACCTTTAAAAATTGATTTTCTCCTTGGTGCAGAATTGTTCTATCAGTTGTTATCCGTGGGTCAATATAAAGTAGGTGATGTAGTCTTACAAAAAACTAAGTTAGGTTGGGTGGTCTCTGGTCTCACAAATACACTTAGTGCAGCTACATATTTTACAACGTGCAACGTAGTAACAAATTTAGAATTAATGCAGCATTTAACAAAGTTTTGGGAAATTGAAAAAGTTGTGACACCAAAACATGTGTCAGTGGAAGAAGCAAAGGCAGAGGAACTTAATTCTTGCCAAGTGCCGAAACAAGTTATCTGTAATAATGTTCAAAACATTCAATTGCTTGCATTTTGTGATGCATCTATTCAAGCATACGGAACTTGTGTTTATCTGAGAAGTATATCTAGTTGTGGAGATGTACAGGTTAAACAGCTTTGTTCAAAGTCGCGTGTAGCTCCTCTTAAATCTCTAACGGTTCCACGACTCGAATTGTGTAGTGCGTTATTGCTTGTTGAAAAGATTATCAATTCGATCTTCAATTGCAGAGATTCATTTTTGGTCAGATTCTACTGTTGCATTAAGTTGGATTAAAATTTCTCCCCATCAACTACAATCCTTTGTTAGTCATCGTGTGGCGCAAATTCAATCATTTCCGAAAGAGCATACGTGGCATCATGTGGGCACCAGTAATAATCCAGCTGACCTTTTATCGAGAGGTGCAACACCAAAACAGTTAATAACTAGCGAGTTGTGGTGGTGTGGACCTCCGTGGTTGCAACAACTGAGATCAAATTGGCCCGATATAAACATGCGTGTTGAAGACGAATTATCTGAGTTAAAACGTAACTCAGTAGTACAGGTCGCAGAAGTAAAAACTAAAGAGTTAGAATTTGAACGATTTTCTAGTTGGACAAAATTTCGGAAAACTATGGGGTATTGTGAAAGGTTGATTCATAATTTAAAATCTAAAGAAAACAAGGTGGTTGGTCCTATAACCTTTAAAGAAATTGATAAGGGTTGTAAGCGAATTATAAAATTCGTTCAAAGTCAACATTTCGGAAAAGAGTTAGCAGCTTTGAAAAAAGATGGTAAATGTAACTCAGCCAGTTCGATCTTAAAATTAAATCCATTTTGTGATGAGGAAGGTATTCTGAGGGTGGGGGGCAGATTAGTTAATTCTCAATTCTCACGTGATAAAAAGCATCCTATATTGCTTCCCTATAAACATGTATTAACAAAGTTAATTTTTTTGCATGAACATATTAAATTGTGGCATTCCGGTCCTCAGGCGCTATTGGCTTCAGTTCGGCAGCAATTTTGGCCAATTAAAGGACGTATATTAGCGAGACAAATCGTTCATAACTGCGTAATCTGTACCCGGGCTAAACCTAAAATGAATTATCCAATAATGGGGAACCTCCCAAAATTACGTGTGGTTCCCAGTGCCCCGTTTTCGGTGTGTGGTACAGATTACGCAGGGCCGTTGCAAATTAAAGACAAGAAGGGTCGGGGTTGTAAAATTACGAAATGTTACGTGTGCGTTTTTATTTGTTTTGCAACTAAAGCTATGCACTTAGAGTTAGTGTCAAATTTAACAACAGATGCGTTTTTGGCTTGCCTGAGAAGGTTTATTGCTAGGCGAGGTAAACCCGTAAAAATTCTATCAGACAATGCAACCAATTATGTTGGGGCTCGGAATCAGTTGATAGAGAGCTAAATAAATTTCTCAATACTAACGATAAAGTTTTTCAAGAAGAGCTAATGAAAGATAACATAACGTGGAGTTTCATTCCCCCTCACAGTCCGCATCTGGGTGGGTTGTGGGAAGCAGGGGTAAAATCGTGTAAAAGCCTTTTATTTAAAATGATGGGAAATAACGTATTTACGTTTGAAGAAATGTGCACCGCCCTGACTCAGATTGAGGCCATCTTGAATTCCCGGCCTTTGGGTCCTCTCTCTAATGACCCAAATGATTTCGAACCATTGACACCGGCTCACTTCTTGATTGGACGACCTCTTACATCTTTACCAGAAGACGATGTCCAAGAGGTGCAAGTTAATAGACTTGAACGATTTAAATTAGTGCAAAAGATATTTCAACAATTATGGAGAAGATGGTCAAGAGAATATGTGACGGAACTTCAAGAAAGAACAAAGTGGAAGCTGTACAGTGCAAATTTAAAAATCGGTCAACTAGTTATTCTTCAAGATGAGAAACTTCCTCCATTAAAATGGAAGTTGGGTCGAGTGATTGAACTACACCCGGGAACGGATGGTGTGGTTAGAGTGGTATCAGTGAAAACTGCATCAGGGTGTACGAAACGAGCAGTAACAAAAATGTGTGTGCTACCAGTCGAGTGACTTAATACGTGGTGTAAGAATAAGTGATGAAGACTCAGTTTTATCACTGTTTTTTTTTTAATGTCAGCTATGTTCATTTATGTATTTGTCAGGCATTAGCCTTCCAAGGTGGGGGGTATGTTAAGAATGTTTGAGCCAGCAGGCTATGAAAGTGTAGTCATAGTGTTGTCAAGGAAGTTTTTCGTTGTCAATAGATTTTTGTTTACATTGTGTGTGTTGGAGAAAAATTGTGTTCTCCAGCAAAAATATAGAGAAACTAAAACTAGAAGTGTTTTTTATTTAACAACAGGTAAGAACCCAAAATTCAAGAAAAAGTTGTACTTAGTGTTTAACAGTTTTTGAAATAAATGATGATTTTTATGATAATTGTTATTTAATGTAAAAAGTGACGCTTACAAAATTGAAAACGTTTATTTTACAGTTAGACAAATATTCAGTTATTTATTTGTTACTGTTGCGTAACAAATTTAGTGGTATAAAAATAAAGATTACGCCCTGATTTGCAGGCGTATAAAGTAGATTATTCTTTTCACTTTTATAAAATCGAAGAACAAACTTTGAACGATTATCGCATTTAAAATCTTCTTGTCTACCTTCTAAACGCTTTAGAAGCTTATTTTGCGATTTGGCACATATATTCTACACAATTTGAACTAATTTATAATATTTTTTCAAAAGTTTCAAGTTTTTCAAGAAGTTTGTAAAAATTAATTTTTAAGTTTTAATGAAGATCTAAAATATTTTTTAAATGTGAGTGTGCAACAAAAAAATAACGTTTAATTTCCTCTAAGATTTTAGACCATTCACTATCAAACTTATTTTGTTTGACCTCGCTTATATGTATCGCTTTACAAAATATACCACGTTGACTTTATCCCAGAATTTAGACCCCCTTCATATTTTAAAAAATCGACATTACAAGCCAAAATATATAAAGATGTAATAAATTTATATAAAAAAACTAAATTTCAAGTTGTTCGTTTCGTGAAATGTTCCCTTCACAATATTTACTCTCATTTTTTTAGTAAGTTGTTTCATTTCTAACATCTAGTTAGTATACAACGAGATATACTAAATATTTATATGTTTGCAAAAAAACCTTTGTTCAATACCTGCTTAGAAAGTAGGCCTGTAGCCATAGTTACCAGCATGTGAAGATTTCACTTTCGCTCACGTCTACTTTCGCTCACGCATAATTGAATTTCCGAAAAATTTGATATTTAGCCGCATTGGCTTGTTTCAGGGCGTCCTCAGGGACAAATAATTCATCTTCATTATCCATTTTCAATAGAATAATTGCACAAAAGTTACTCACAGTCGCAACCAGTTCAATGAAATTGTAGAATTAGTTTGTTGTTTGATTCCATGACAACAAATTCCTTCAACCTTGATTTGTAGGTATTTATATTAAGAATGACAATTTTTTCGCAAATAATTTCAAACTTTTTTCCAAAGTTATAGATTTTCTAAAAAGGTATCGAACAAAACCAAATACGGCACTCGAGAGTAAGGTCGCTTTTGTTCACTTGAACTGCATCGTCCACTCAGCTTTGCTTCGTGAACGAACTCGCAAATTCGCGTGAACGAAAGCTTCACCTTCCTCACTCTTACTGTAAATAACTAATGTACACTAGTGTGGGACAAAAAAAAACGACTTTTGTTTTTTAACTTCCGACACTGAAAAATCGGTTCCTAGGCACCTTTAAAAAATGCTCTCCAAAAATGAATTATTTTAATTTTAATTGGAAGGTCTTTCTCATCGTAGTTTTCCATTTTTTCTTCAGTTCCATATGACAAAATCTATATCTCGCCATTACTTGATCCTACAGAAAATTTCTATTGACATTTTTTGTAGGGAATTAAACGCTTTACAAAAAAGTATTCAATTTTTTTTTATAGCTCCTACCGTTTAGAACAGGGGTCGGCAACCTGCGGCCCTTTGCAACTTTTTGCGCGGCCCTCCAAAGCATTAATATAACTTATTTTTAATAATATTTATACTCGTATACGATATAAAAACACTATTTTTTGAATGTGGGCCCGCATAAAAAATTTTATTTTGAAAATGTCCCGCCGTTCGAAAAAGGTTGCCGACCCTTGGTTTAGAAGATATCGGAGGTTAAAATTTGACGAATTTAACAAAAATTTCTTTTTTGCTTTTAAATTTTATAACTCGTAGATAAATAAATATTCTAAAGTGCGTAACATATATTTTTTGTAGAAAATTAAATTAAACGCTCTACAAAAAAAATTGAAAATTTAGTTTCAAATGTTGGTTCTTAAAATGCGAATAACAAAATAAATTATTATAAAAATTATTTTAATCTTTGTCTGACTCTTGTCTTTCGAATATTATTACATTATTTACAGTTATAGCCCTTTAGATTTAAGTTGTATAATATTAAAGTAAATGCACTTTCATAATAGCGTCCAGTTGATAATTTCTTAGGTTGGCAGCTATGCCTAGTTTTTTTGTAGTGTATTGGTTGGCAGTACTAACTAATTCGCTGTCAAGTTTGACAGCTAAAAATAATTTTAATTTAATATCAAAAATTCATCAAAAAAGAATCCTAAAAGTTCTGAGAACAAGCAAATAAGGCTAACTGTTGCTACAAAGCACGCACCATCGCAAAATGTTATGCAGAAATACAAAAGCCAGATGCGCCTAATAGAATGTTGGAGACAATTAGAAATCAATTTTTACCGTCCCATTGTCAATTTAACGTTTTCACTGTAAAACAGTTTTTACCTACCTAAATACTTGAATTGTCCACCTTGTATTATGTTACGAAGATTTACCCACTCGAAAATCTATCAATTTTAAAATAAAACTGTAAAACAAGCAACAAGTCCTTTGGATTTGCCTACAAATTAACATATAGCAGTCCACGGACACTAAGGTGGCTAAAATCACAAATTTAGGAACTCCAAAACACCCAATTTTGCAGCACCCAAAGGGAGTTTAGTCATACCGTTAGCTGCATTAGCAGTCCTCTAAACAGAAACACAATCTTGAACTGATAATTCTTTATTATATTAAAAGACAACTAAAGTATCAGTGGCGGCTGGTGATTTTTTTAAAACTCTGTATTTTGAAAATGGGTCATGGGATCCAAATTCTGTTATAAAGCATTACTACTGAAACCAGATTAAGAAGAACTGCTACAAAAAAAAATTGATCAAAATTTGCGAAATTTGATTTTTAAAATATGGTGGGCCTCACCTGGTATGTCCAAAACGGCTTACATTAGAGCGGTGGCGATTTTTTTTTTCAGCATTATGAAACAAATGTATGACTAGGTATTTTGTTTTTCTCCAAAATTTTAATTATTGAAAAAGATATAAGGTAATGAAATTTTAGAGAAGAAATATTTTCCGAAAATTAAATTTTAAATGCTCATAACTTTTTCTATCATTAAAATTTTGGAAAAAACCAAAAAAACCTAGTCATTAATTTGTTTCATAATGCTGAAAAATCGCCACCGCTCTAATATAAGCCGTTTTGGAAATCCCAGGTGAGACACACCATTTTTAAAAATCAAATTTCGCAAATTTCGATAAGAAAAATTTCGATTTTGTTAAGAAAAATTTATGACTTCAACGATTTACAACTTACCGGCACCATTTCAAAAATTCGGCTGTAGTTACTCCATCTTACACATTTAACTTGAAGGGATGCTAGCTATTTGACAAGTTTTTAGTTTTATCAACTGTCCATACTGATTAATTTAATTTCTATACTGTGGTGTAGGTTACGGTACCTTGAATAACACGGAAGCCGTATCCCACCACTTAAATTAAGCTTTGGTCACAGATTAGAGAGTTAACCAGATGCGAAGCTTCTGTCGATGTCGGTCCCTTTGATCTTTTGCAGAGAGTTTCAGTGACCTTGAAAGCTTAGTCCCTTTAAATCGGAGTGTAAGAAATGGCGCGAAATTTAAATTGATTTATATTACGAATTGTGGTCGATTTCAATCTGCAAATCTTGCAGAAAACGAAAAATGTAACAAAAAATTTAGCATAAGGAACGCAGGAGTAAAAATAAGAGGCAGTCGGTGCTCGCTACTAATACTGATTTATTTATTGTAACAATTATAATGATTTATTATAAAAATAATTAAGAATTTATAAACAAAAACTACAGTGGCTCTAAAACCTTTTCAAAAATAAGGAACGTAATAACAAAGAATTTGCACAATTTTGTATACATCAGCTCTGTAAAATTAAAATAAAACTATTGGAGAGTAAAAAAAAATTAAAAACGTGAAAAAAACTTCAAATACGTATTACAAAAAATTTATTTACTGCACTCTACATATTTATTTGAATACATAATTTTCTGTTTTTTTTTTGGTTGATTTTTAAGTTCCTTATTAGTAAATTTCATTACATAGTACAATCTAAAACGCACAAATAACTTAAGTAAAAAATCAGTAGGAAAATATTTGCAAGGATGTTTAAACCCATACACATTTTTGCATAATAAAAACAAACTTTTACCAAGTCCTGGTTTACAAATGAATTTTTCGACATTGGCAAAAAAAATACGCAATATAAAAAAATGCTTTTTAAAGATGAGCTCTTAATTTTAACAGAAAGGTTCTCCTCATCTCGGTATTCCATTTCTATTTAGAGAAAAATTTTATTTAAATTTCTTGTAGAAAATTAAATTAAAAAAAATTCAAATTAGTACGTTTGTACTGATGTGAACAACACGGTTTGCCATGTGTTCGTATTAAACGCAAGCGCCAAACACACCACAAACCTTTTTTGAACCAATAGTAATGCTTCACTCGTACGTAAATACACGACACTTTGCGATGCACGATTGGGACATTTAAATCGGTTTGCATTTGTTATCTCACTCTCAGAATGTGGTTCTTCGTCTTACCTTCGCATCTGGTTAACTCTCTAATCTGTGCTTTGGTGGGATTCTGATCTTTACGTTCGATTCGAATCGAGCAAATCTCGAAGGCACTCGAATTCTGATTTTACGTATCGAGTATCTAGTATCGAGCGCAAGCAATGATCCATCATTGGCGCAAGTGTCATTTTCACTCGGCAGCGATGGAGGTGTCGAGGACGTATTTGCGCATGGCAAAAATTCAACAATTCAAAATTTTAAATTTATGTACATCTGGCATTTCAAGTTTAGTAATAAATTTCGAAATATTAATGAGACCCTTTTGGATGGACTGTATTCCACAAGAAAAATATTTAGTCCATTTTACGTTTGTCCATCAAACTGATAGGTCTATTATTTGATGTGTTCTGTTTTTAATTTTTATTTTTATTATTTTTATAATGGCTTTCAAAATCAAAGATAATTGGTTTGTAATCATCGATTATATGGAAGCCAACAAAGAATTTGCAAGCGGCTACTTACTCCATTCCGCGAATGGAAGAGATTTATATAAGAAAAAGTGGATGGAGTTAGCTAGCAGCTTGAATAGTTTGGGATTTGGCGAGAGATCTCTGGAAAAGTGATAAAAGGTAAGTGCTGATTATTAATTGAAATGATTAAATATAAAATTAACTAAATTAAAAATAAAAGTAAGTAATAATTACATGTTTTTTTATTGTTTTTATAAACATGACGATTATTTGCTTATATAAAAATATAATTTGTACACATTTTTGAAAATTGTATGGAATTTTTCAGACTTGGGCAGATTATAAATCTAATTTAAAGAAAAAAGTTGCCCAAATAAATCAAGCCAGGTCCCAAACTGGTGGAGGGCCTTCCTTGGATAGCAAATTAACATCGAATGAAATGAGGGTGTTAAATATAATGGGCCATACATCGTATGAAGGATGTGGGGTCAAGGAAATTGGGGTATTTTTTTAAGACAAATTATACTTATAGTTACTAATATTTCATATGATTTATAGCTTGAACCTTGCAATCGGTAGTATGCAACCATTTATATGTCATATAAACTATATGTGTTACAATAAATCCACATTTACCTGTGAATGTGCACATTTGTAAACGTTTTTAATAAATGTAGATATTTTCTACATTTCCCCACAAAGTTTCGATCATATCCACCTTACCTAATACTCCTGGTAAATGTGAAGATACGATAAAATATGACATGTAAATTTTTAGGTTATATGTGTCATATTTCGGGTTGTGTGTCAGCTAAAAGCTGCAAACTGCTTTTTTACATTGCTAGTAATTTCAGTTTGTATTTGTTCCAGACGGTAGGTTTTGCTATACCCTTACAAAAACATCTTTGACTTTATGTCAGTTCTCGGGCTAACGCTGCAAACCGCCTTTTTTCTGTTGGTAGTACTTCTCGTTTGTATTAGTTTTTTCTTCAGACGGTAGAGGTATAATGCAAATCATTGATATTTTAAATCTAAACTTACAATTACCAGCTATACTGTGTACAGAATTGAAAGGGCTTTCCAACGATGTGCAACTCGATCCCCCTTCCGATCTAAAATTTTTGAAGAGATGCATCCCTCGCTCAAGGGTTTGCACACAAAATTGTTAAATTCATGCCAAAAGCTGTCCTCCTTTCAAACAAAATAGACCTGTTTTAGCGTTTTTTCGAGAAATTATATTTCTGAGAGTTATAGCCTCTATTTCATTTTGCCACCCTGTATATAGTGCCTATAGATTATTACAGTACTAAATTAACCCCCTTCCATCCCAATTAATAAGGAATAGGTTGTTACGTGTACAAAAAATAAAACTCAAAACCAAAAAAGAAAATGCGTATATACTAATTAGCCGATAAAAAAATATACATGATATACAAATAGGAGAATACTAATATATTATGTGACTAATTTTTTTTTTTTGCTACTCTCGTTTCACTTCCTGTTGTGGAGACGGTTCCCATTGAGTAGACGGTCCTGGACAATTTTCTACACAAATACCATAACAATTAAGAAATAAAACACAAAAAATTATTGCTAGATATACCTTCTGCAGTTTGTAAAAGCTCCTTTACAATAGCTTTCCGTTTTTTCACTTCTGCTCTTAAATCTCTTTGAGAACTCTCACTTTTACACTCGGCTCGCAAAAATAATGAAGGAATTGCTGAAACACCACATGCATCAATAATTTATGGTTTCAAACTATAACAATACTGCGATTAAACCACAAAAATCCTGTTTATCTTAAACTGTTACATTAACATGAACACTAGTCCGGTTACAAAACCACGTGAGTATCACTGAATACTCAAACTATTCTACTACCCTAACCTAAATTTCTCATAACTGTTGTACCTATTTTTGACTACAAGAGTACTTCTTTACAGGCTACTTAGTTCCTTTAAAGAACATCTTCATTAACAATATTCAGATTCACTTCTGAACACAAGTTGCTTACCTGATTTTTTTAATTTCCTTGGTTGTATTCCCGTTAATCTGGCCCTCATTTCGTCTTCAAAATCTTCAGGTTTAAAGTGCTTGCTACATATTCGTGCATGATCAACTGCAAATTTTCCCTTTCTATTGCACTTTTGCACCCAAGTTTTTCGCAAGATGGGATCCTTTGGAAATGAAAAAAACCTGACGCCAGTTTTTTTCGAGTTGCTTTTACATATTGTAACAATACAACTTTTTGCCCCAGGCATCTGTAAACATTACCAATAAGTTAATTTGTAATGAACAAATTTCATGGATTGTAACAAATTATTATGGTGTTACATTTTCACAAAAAATAGTTTTGTTTCTTGTTTTCTGTTGCAGCAAACATCTGCACACATTCTAATATTTCTAATCAGTAATTAGAGTAAACCTTAAAACAAAACTCTGCCCTGTTAGTAGCAGACAATTACTTGAAATTAAACTGGGTTGAAGAAGTACAATTTGTCCGCTATGGCTCCAACATTGTTCATTAGGCAAATGCACGTAAGTTATGCATACATACCTTTAACCCACTCAACTAACTGCCAATTTAAGTAACAACAGTCTGTTTTAGCACAAATTTTATTCCTAATTGAATATTTTCACACAATTCATAAAATCAAAGCAAACAAATTTACCACTCGTTTACACTCCTCGTAAACAAACAGGTCGGGAGGACATGATGACGCGTACAAATTGCGCCTGCGTATTGCTCCATTGCTTTCGGTTTGTAGACAACCTTATTAAATTAAAAGTAATTTTAGTAATAAACTACACGAAGGTTTGTCAATATGTTTAAAGAATAAACTGTAATAAAATAGTAATAGGTTTGTAGAAAAAACTGAGAAAGTTGTAAGAATTATTATGAAAAAAACGCCTTTTAGGTGGTAGACTATTAGAAAGAGAGGCATGATAGAGAAAGCATTACAACATGACAACCTCCGTTGTGGCCCATCAACAAGCTTCGCTGACACCTTATAATAGTTAATTCACCTTGTGTGTAGATAACCTCTCTATCTATCACCTTGGGCGGTTGGACGTCAAGCAACGTCATTTGAGTTCTGTCAGAGTTGTATAGATATTACTCTCTTGCTTCCAAATTGCCAACACGTTTTTCGCCATCTATCGGGGGTGCCGTCAGTTATCAAGAAAAAAATGAAAAGAAATCTTCTTAAAAATTCGGCGCCACGTTTAAAATGTCACACTATTTATGTTTTCAAATTTATTTTCGCTTCAAACTAAAACTTAGCACTCTATAGTAACTAAGTTTTAAACTCAATCACTAAAAAAGGCCACACCTTAATTCAGATGCTATGTTTTATATACAATAACGTTTATTTGCCGTTATGCACTTGTTCATAAAAAAATACCAAGTTGTAGAAATTAACGAAACACCATATATGTTTAAAACGTTTTATTTAAAGAAACTTAAATTTAGAAGAATTTTGATACAATTATGTCATTAGATTGTAAAGCTAACATACAAAAATGCGTAGACTAATAGTTTACTATGGCTAACAAATAAACATTAAGATATAATTTTACTTAACACCAGAACAGAATCCAATGCTAATAAAATGCGGTGCTTATATTAAACACCTGCTGGACAAAATCCAGTGCGTCATTAATATTATTGTGTAAGTGAAAAACTTACCATTTTTTCGTTTTTCTCAATATGTCAAAAGGTAATCTAAAAACAGCATCTTGGTTTTTGTACCCTAAATCATGTCCATTTAACACTTCATTGATATTGATGAATTGAGCTGTAACTTCATTTACATTATTGAGTTGTGCTAACAAAAAGTCTTTGCTTTGTAGATATTTAATTTTATGGTTCAACGATATTTGACTTTTTAATTTACTTACAACTCGTAAATATCGGGCTCTTTTATATGATGATTTCCCCTCAGCACCAATGTGGTTGACAAGTGTTACGCCAAGAAAACGCAAGAGATTGGTGTTCTTTTGTGATTTTAATTGCAACTCTGAAATAGTAGTAAAACACTTCAGTTAAACTTCTCAAAACTAGAAAATAAAACGATATTCTGGCCCGAAAATGTAAAACATGCAAATGATATAAGCACAGAACTAAAGTGCCTTAATTCCTCAAGTGATTGAAGATTACTTTCACTTTCTTGCAGGATTAAATAATGTACTTTACTCCCTTGAAATACGGGGTGATTCACAACTATACAGCAAAATTCTAACTCATTATACTAATTAAACGTACCTATAATTGGCTGAGGAGCAGATGTCAAATCCGACACATTAGGAAGTACCTACAGACCCATTGTCATAAACTATGTTGTTCAACTACTAAAGGGGCCACTAAAGGTGATGATTGGACAACAATGAGTACATTTTGCTTAGGCTCCTCAGAACCAGCAGCAAATAAATTTTGTTTGATCATTATTGATATTGAGCCCTTTTTATTACTCAGCCTGGCTAGTGATTCATCACCATGTCTTTCTTTCTTATACGTGTATTCGTTGGAAACTTATATCTGTACCTACGGAAAAACTATATTACATGTCGAAGAAAACCCTGTTGTTATAGTCATCCCATGATCAATTGGGATTGGTTGTTAATTTGCAATAACTCATTTCTTATTGTAACTTACCTTCGACCACATGTTGTTGCATCCTAAAATACGTTTCATTGTCTAAACACAATATCCTTTCTAAATTTCGATAAAAAGTTAGACGTAGTAAAGGTTAATTAAACAATTTACAAAACGCAAAATATGTCATTTAACATGCGTGGAACGTGTTAAATGCAATGTTGCCAGGTTACGACTCCGTCGGCGATGATCTTTTGTCTCAAATTAAAACTCGCTAAATTTGATGCTTTTTGAAAAACAAATACTAAAGATTACTAAAATCATGTTGGAATTTATAAAGTCCCTAAATCTATCTAGGGACTTTAGGAATTTAGTGACTGGAGAGGCATCTACCGTAGGTGGAATGGACTATATCACGTTTCCAGCAGTTTTCAGTCAAGATCTACTCCCCTGGTGCCATCAATTTATTTTCCTAACCTAAAAGTATATTACATGCTTTTTAGAAAGATCCCGTGAAATCGTGAAAATATACAAAATCCTTTGAGACAATATACAGGTAATTTCTAACTTAAATTTTGTTGCTGTAAAGTGAATAATCGTTTCTAGTTTTACTATGGAAAAATCAAACATTTTAAATACTTTCACATGCATTACTTGCCATGTGGCTTTTAAAAATGCAGAATTACAAAGAGAACACTATAAAAGTGATTGGCATCGTTACAACCTAAAACGAAAAGTTTCTGAATTACCTCCCATATCTGCAGAAGATTTCCAGCAAAAAGTATACAATCAAAAGACCATTGAAGAGCAAATAAAACAAGACAAAAGTGTTCATTGCAACATATGTAGAAAATTGTTTGGAAATCAAAATGCATATGATAACCATTTAAACTCAAAAAAACATAAAGATAATGAAAAGGATTATTCAAATGGTGAAAACAGAAAGAAAGTAGAACCGGAAATAGAAGAATCTTCTGATATTGAAGAAGTTGACTCTGATGAATGGAGTGAAGACTGTCAAAATCCTCTTGACAACAATAATTGCATTTTCTGTTTACATCACAGCAAAAATTTTATAAAAAATTTAGAACACATGACTGTAGCTCATTCGTTCTTTATTCCAGATGTGGAGTATTGCATAGATGTTTACAAACTTTTACAATATCTTGGCGAAAAAATTTCTAACGGTAATAAGCATATTTGAAGAGTGGAACTTTCAGAGGTTCTATATGTGTTGAGCAAGAAAAGTTACAGGGACAACTTTTTTTGTTATTTAACGCAGGTTTTAAACGGTTTATTTGAGTACTTTGGTCTATAACAAAATAAATTATATGCTCAAAACCAATTATATACATTGGCTTAATCATGTAGAACATGCTGAAACTAAAGATACAAACTTTTACGAAATGACATTTAGAACTCGAAATTTACACTCTTCATTTGCTCGTGACGTTTTTAATAAAAATTTTGTAGGCTTCATGTGTTTGTGGTGCAATGAAAAAGGGCGAACATTTTACTCTGCAGATGCTGCCAGAAAGCATATGATTGATAAAGGACACTGTAGGATGCTACATGAGGGTGAAGCACTAGCAGAATATGTAGAATTTTACGACTACTCGTCATCATATCCAGATGCTGAAAATCATTCAAATCCTGATGAGGAAGTAGCCCTTTCAGAGTTGGATAACACAGATTATCAGTTGGTACTACCATCAGGAATTTCTGTTGGACATAGAAGTCTAATGAGATATTATAAGCAAAGCGTTAATCATAATTTAGCTCTAGTTTCAAAACCGTCGAAGCTGCACAAAGTGTTATCATGTTACAGAGATTTAGGTTGGACTGAAACTCAACAAGAAGCAGCAACCAAAAAAGCAAGAGATATTCATTATTTGAAAAGAATGCAAGCTAAATTTAATCTGGCTTTAGGGGTTAAAGGAAATAAGTTACAGAAGCATGCGAGGGCACAAGTTAATTTTTAAAATGTTTTTTATTAAATGATAAATAATTTCATTGGATAATTTTGCCATGATTTTTGTCATTTTTGTTATATTGCTATGCCTTCTAATTTTGGTATCTGTCAATAAAAAAAAAACAATATATTGGACACAATGCGTTAATTAAAGTTATTGAAACGTTAATTAGAGTTCTTACTTGATTTTAGTTTCTATGAGGGTATAATGTTTTTATAGAACACAACAATCTTTTTACAATCTTTTCCTTTTCGATCATGTAGGTCTCCGCCAGCTCTTCGATTCGCTCGATGAAAGCGACGGCGTCGGTTTTTCCGTCGAAGGTGACGTTCCATTTTCGGACTTGGTTCAACAACTCACTATCTGTCCACTGCCAGGTCTCCATTTCACCATCTTTTTGGCTGGCTTCTTTTCCTTGCTCTCATGTACCCTGTCTCAATAAAGTCGATTTTCTTCGTACTTGCTACTCGGGCGCCAAATTTGTAACGGTTGTTTCCGTGTCGGGTTCTGGGTATCGTAGAGAGAGAGAAGAGCGGCTTTGATGGGGTTTTATTGACAATAATAGCTATGTACAAAATAAAAATAAAATAAAATAATACTTCTGAACAAAACAAAACGAATCTTCTACTAGTATAGACACGGCCTCGTCCCCGGCGGTCCCTCGTCCTCGACTCCTCGTCGTCGGCTTCCCGTCCTCGTCTCCTCGCCCTCGGCTCCTCGTCCTCGATGTGTCGGCTTCGGTGGCTCGCACTTGTAATGGAGGGGAGGTAGGACTCTACCAACGGGATAATGCTCCGTGGGTAGCGGTATCGGAGAGGAAGCCCCTAGGATAATGCTCCAGGGGGGGACGGGTCTGGGGGTGGCTACTTACGAGGATAATGCTCCCGCAAGTATGCAAGTATCGGAGGCGGTAGGCGCAATATATAGGCTTCGTTTGTAGACGAGGGGTATGGGAGGAGTATCGTAGCGAAGCGTTGGTGGTGGTTCTCGGTGTGGTGGGAATTATACCACCACTACTGCCCTGACGTATACGTATGACGTCGCGGTCACGCGGTCCGAATCAGCTGCTGGGCGTTATCTGGTTTTGTTTACTGAACTATTAGAAATTATTAGAACGCTTCGTTACAACCAACTTGTACTATCGGCGATAAAAAAACGGAAACACTAATGTTTCTACTTTTTAATGTAGTTTTCAAATAAGTGCATGTTTTAGAACTCTTGAAACACTCCCGACTTGGTGATATTTTTCTACGTAAACATAACAGAAAAAACAAACATTAAAAAAATTAAAATCTTCAAAAAACGTAAATACCTAATTTGTTTCCTTTTTTATTGTATTTTTTGACGCCAGTGGTACATAGATATATTTACGTACAGCGTCTTTTAGAATTATGCACATTTATATTGTTTTTTTCTAGAATTGTCAAACCAATATATTTGTAAATCTGGTTCAAAATATAGAACACATAAAAAAACTTTATTTGGAGGTAAGATACATTCCTTTTATAATTCACTTACGCTATATGTATTTAAATAATTGTCTGTTAATATTACTATTAATAACATTATTAATAAACCTTTTTGTTTATAAAAAAAGCTTTAATCTTAATTACATTCATTGGAGCACTATTCCGAACAGATATAATTTTAATCCTAGCTTAAAACCTTATCATTTTAATAGCCAATAAATAAAACGTTAGATAAGATGATGTTTCCTCGTTTCAGTCTTTTTTTGTAGTCACTTGTACTATGAAATCATTTCATTCCATGTACTGTTATTACTTGAATCACTACTTGATGAAGACACTGGAAGAGATTTAAAAATTAAAGTTTGAAACAAGTACAAAATATTCTTACCTGATGGTTTAGGCACCTTATCTTTTGGTCCCCACACCCTAACTGAACAATCATCTGAAACGGAAATAAGCATCTGAGGGTAAACAGGATTCCAAGCAACACAATTAACTGTTCTCGTATGCCCAGATAAAATTGCAATTGGTTGTTCATTTCTAATATGCCAGATATAAACCTAAAACAATATTTGCAATTAGCATAGATATGGAAGATTTTTAAGATTTTAAATTTAAGAACACGCAAATGAATACTGATTTTGAAGTTATGTAATATAGCAGAAAATAAATAAAGATATCACGAAGAAAAAAAGGCCTTTAATAGCCTTAGCTAGAGGATAGGTTCAAAATGGGGGACGATTTTTGTAAGGTTCGAAAGCAAAGTCCTCCTGTGTCAAAAAACAAAAGAATATTATAAATGTGTTTTATAACTTTTCACCTTTACCTAAATTTTAGATTTATCTATAGTAAATCGAGCTAGAGATTGAACTCTTTCAAATATCGTAAGAACGATTTGGGTAGGTATATTGGCACTACGGAGGACTATAACTAAGCAGATGAAACAGCCATGTGACTTCAAACGAATTTTCATACCTCAGAAACATTCAAATTTCAAAATGCTGGTTTTTACAAACAATTTTATAAATTTTTACCGATTTTTACATCAATAACTAATAAACAAAATAGATCTTTTTCTTAATGTTGACACTGACAATGATTTTTAATTGGAATAGATAATAGATCGATTTTTTCGTAAATATCTAATTTTTAATTTACAGCCATAAATAATAAATAATCACATTATGAGACAAAATTGAAATGGACCCTTCTCTAAGTATACTTAAATTTTTCTTTTTTTTTATAAATACCTATTAACCCGCAAAAGGACAATAACAGGTAAGCAAGTAAATTGCAGTTATTTTACCTGATTGTCTTCACTTCCACTAGCGATAAAGTCTTGATTAGCTCCACCAAATGTTGAATGTATTGTAAAATGACCCTGAGTAACTCCTTGGTAGCGTCTAACTAAGCATTTATCATTTAAGTCCCATAAGTGAACACCTTGTGTGGCAACATTCAAAAGAGCAAGTTTGTCGTTTTTATCTACTGTGAACGACATAATAGCATGATCTTCTTGTAATCTGAAATAAACAAAATATAAGATATTCTAAACATATTCTTGTACACACATCTGATGATCCGAAAGTTCTTCAAAGACGTAGCCTCTTATACGGTGATGTGTATCTGAAGCAATGACTGTTTTTCCATCTTTTCTGCACCACAAACCATTTACACGAACACCTTCCCATGAATCTAGTACAGTACCTTCCATATCACATTGATAAAAATGACCTCTAATTCCACCGACCTTTAATGTTGTGAATTTAACAAAGTTTTGTTTATAAATATGTTTATTTACCACAAATTTTGTACCATCTTTATGCCATGCACAACACGCCAGAGCATCTTCTGGAGATTGCGAAACTTTAAAGAATTTTTCTGTTTCTGTATTCCACAACCAAACTTCAGGACTTTCTTCAGGACCACATGCTATTAAATGAACTGAGTCGGGGCTCCATGATATATACGATGCCCCTGTAAAATAATATAAACTGTGAACAAAACAAAACAAAAAAAAAATTGCTTACCGTAATTGTGGCCTTCAAGTATTTTTTTGAGAGACAGTGTACAAGTCTCTGGATGGACGTCCCAAATAATCACATTAGTATCTTTAGACCCGGTGGCAAGTTTGGTTCCATCAGGTGAAAACTGGCAAAACCATACCTCATCACAATGATCATTTAATATCTAAAATGGCAGAATTCAAAAATTATACATACAATTCATCACTTTTTATACTTGAATAGTATGAGTGGGAAAAGTATCTCTTGCACAGCAATGATCAACCAAAAGAGAAGCGTTATCTAATGCGATTTTCTGTGCCGTGTTATGGTGAGTACAGTTTAAAGTTTGTAATTCAAGTGCTTGATTGAGCAATGTATGTAGTCGGCTAGGTGGTAACATAACACTTGGGGGTAAATAAGACTGAAGTTTATCCATTAAAATTGTTCGAGACTTTAAACCTTTGCCATCCCTAAAATTTATAAAACTCAATTTAAAAATACAGCAATAGCTTAGCTACTCTTACCAATTAGTACGTTCATGTAGCTCTTGTGTGTTTGAACACATCATATAACTTGACAATTGATGTACTCGTGAAGTATTGTGTTGAAGAGGTGTTAATTCATTTCTTAAGACATGCAAAGCATCCAAGACCCTGGCATCTTCTAAATATTCTAAATACTTCTGTTCCAGTAATAAAAATTTCATTTCCTAAAAGTACAATGAGATTTTTAAAATTTTAATTATTAATCGTACCATTAAACTATTGGGAGATCCAATTAAAGACTGCAATTCCTGCAAATCATGATCTGCTTTTGTCCAATCACCATCCATAACATGTTGACGAAATTTGGCAGCTGCAGGATGGTCCAAACGGCATCCTGATTCAGACATTAAAGAATCTGCAGTCCTTCTGCAAGTTAATGAAAAGTTTTTCAAGCAATTTTTCGTCACATCCACTAGGAATTGATATTTTAAAAAAATTAGAGAAGAATGCTACGAAACATACAAAATATGGAATCGTTGAAAAAAAAGGCGTTTTATATAGCCTGCCGCGTGGCGAGCTTAGAGTGATTCTCCGCTTGAGGCTGCTCGACTATACACGCATTTTGCATATACATCTTATCTATAAAGTGCGTTCGGCTTTGTCATTCCGAGTGCACCTACTCTTTCTTTGTTTGTCTCATTCAAGACAGATAAATCCGTCGCATTATTTAAATTCAGGATTTACTAATATAAAGACTGTTTTCATGACAACGTACGCTCTTTCTGCTCCATCTAATAACTGGGTGCACAAAGAACGTGTGTTGTTTTGGATACAATGTCAAAAACCATCAAGTTTTGGTCACCGGATGGAGATAGTGATATATGGACTCAATGAAGTAGATAAGGAAAGAGGCGGTGCACTCGGAGTGGCAAAACCAAACGGAGCTATAGACATCCATAGATCACGACTCACAACTGTCAAACTTTTATCAAATTCAAACTAATTCAAAATTTTTATTTATGTTTTTATTCACCTATGGTTCTTCAAAGTCATTTGGTTGAAAAGCAATCAGCTCAATGGTTTGCCCATAAAGCAACAGCAAGTTATCAAAAGCATCTGCACCTTACCATGCTACCGATGCTTCGACTTCGACATAACCACATTGTTTTAACCATAGATTTTGACAGTGCAATCTAGAAATAGTACAACAGTGCACATCGCCAATACGGCAGAAAGCACAGTATAGAAACGAATATTTATACTGTGCAGAAAGTATCGTTTCGCCGGAATCACGATAGCAATGGGAATTTATCGAAATTGGCAGGCCGCTATTAACGTCTTTTTTTTTATTATTTCATAAAGAAGATCGTGGTTGCAAGTGAAGAAGCTGTTATGAAATATGCTAACGACTTCTTTGTTTACGTAGAAATCAAATTTCTCTGAAAGTTTAATAAAAAAAGAGTTTACGTGCAATTCTCTGGTCAGGTCATAAAGGCAAACTGTGTTTGTACGGAGTAGCCATAAATGATTGTTCTTTGGAGTAGACGTTGTGAATCGGTTGAAAGCATAATATGCCGCTCTATTAAAATGATGAAAGAGTAAGGTTAATATAGAATTTGATTACTACAAAGATAGACTGAAATAGCCGAGTGGTAAAGGTTGCGTACTTGCACCTTTGAACACATTTTTGATCCTGGTTCAAATCCGCTTCAGGTATCAATATTTTTTCAATTAAAACGCAGAAAAGTCACTCAAAAGCTTATTCAGTTTTTTGAATGAACATTTTAAAATGTCCGTTTTTTAAAATCAGTTTTTAAAATTACCTCTTCCAGTTGAGAATATGATTTCCCTCCAACACTTCCAGTTTATCTGAAAGACCGATAATAATGGATATTGTGTCTTGTTAATTGCGTTAATGGTGTTGAAATCTGAAAATTGGACACAAAATTCTTATCAATCGAACAAAGCCAACCGGGACAAACCCTGTTGTCCTTGTCCCTTGCCCTTCAGTAATAAACATTATTATGTTGCAGGGTGTTAAATCATTTTGGAAGGTTGAATAAACATAAACTCGGCAATGAGGTCTAGACAAAGAATGTTTATAAGGTACTATTAATAAATTAATTGAACAACAAAACGTTAGGTTACAGGTTGACACTGTTGACAGAATTAGTAGGGTGACTTGTTATCGAAAAGAGGAACATTTTCAACTCCCAAGAACAATCATTTTTAGCTACAATGTTTTGTTTTAAATTGTTTATTCAGTTTATTTATTATTTGTGATCTCGAGACGAATACGCTCAATGTGGGACATTAATAGTACCGTCAACACTAATATCTAACTTCGATAACAATAATTGTGAATTTATTTGTATTAGGCAACACCGTTAAATATCAGTATCCACTCAATTTTATCTCCCTTGGTTAATAATCATTATTGACTACTAGGAAAGAAAAACAACTGCACACCCGTTCGACAAACTAAATAATGATGCCTTCTTAGACTAGAAGTAAAAAATATATTTTTCTACGTTGCGTATATAACAAAGCTTAATACAATACCGATTTAGGTGTCGTATTAGCCAATTCAGCACGCAATTGCGTGCATAAAGTACCAGTGCAATAATTTTTTTTTTGGTTGGTAACACGCTTTCGCTGGTATCGGATTCTGAGATGATGAATGAAACGTCAAAAAGATTTGTGGCGTTTCAGCGTTTATGTCAGCGTTATGAGATTATAATAATTTTATTCTTCAAATAAAAAATTAAATTAAAATTCTTCAAATTGTAGGGTGTATCATTCATTCTGATCGTCCAAATTAAGGGTTCTTGTGATTTAAAGAGTTAGATTATTAATTAGAGATAAAAGAATTAGATTATGTGTCACGATTTTCGCTGAATAAGGTCAATTCGCTTCCGAAAATGTCGTTCTAATAAACCGGTAAACGCAAATCGTTCGCTATTCGGCTTCCGCTAACTAGTTATTGTCCTCTCCACCGCTTAAACATAAAAGTCGCTTTCTAGTATTGACATCAATGTGTATTCAGATAGAACGATGACTCAGCTTTCTCGTATCCAGTAAATAGCTGTGACTAAAGTTTCTCAGAATTAGCCGCTATAATATGAGTCGTAGGGTGATGTCATAAATCCAGAAAAGTTCGGCGACGGGTCTCTCTGGTTCGTCATAATGTGTCCCCTCTAAAATACTATTCGCCTCGAACAATCAACTCTAAACCTCTCCGTTCGATTCAACATAGGGGACTAGACAGTCCAAATACATCACCTTCATTGTTGCCCTAGCATATTTCTGAACCGCATCAGAACGTGTAAGGACTCTCCCAAGTCCTCTTCGTTGAAACCCGTCGAGTTGGCCCTTAGATTGTACCGGTCACTAGCATTTCGTGTTAAGTTGTAAATGTTGGTCACTGTTTCTCGAAGTACTTCCACATAGCTTCCAAGCTCTTTCGGAACATTACCAGATATCCCAAACACCAAATTAAACGGCAAGCAAAGTTCTCCTCCAAACAAAATCTTTTTGTTTGGTTTTTGTTCTTTTGATTAGTTGTGAATAGCTGCTCTGTATGCCAACAAAAACAACGGCAGATGTCGGTCTCAATCTCTTTGGTAAGCCGCCACAATCTTCCATAATTGTTGTTGAAAGTGTTGTTCAACTTCCATAGTCTTGTTGAAACGCTCAACCATTCTGTCACACTGAAAATGCAGTGATGTCCTAATTTTAAGGTCGCAAACACCTTGAAAGATGACTCGAAGTTCCGTCCTTGGTCCAGAAAAATCCTGCAGCGACAAATCCAAATATCCACAACAGCACAGGATACGGTAATAGCTTCATAGTTGGGTAACGCATAGGTTTCAGGCCACTTGTTAAAATAGTCGATGACCACCATGATTACTTCATTCCGGAGTCGGTGAGAGGAGTTGGACCTGCAATATCAAAAGCAATTATTTCGAATGGAGCTCCACCATTGTACTGCTTCATAGCCCCACGGGTATGAGTTTTCAGACCCTTACTTGCTGCACAACTGGTACATGTTTGGTACCAATTTTCGACATCTTCTCACTTATTTCCCATTAGAAGTGTTCACGTAACTTTCCTAAAATTTTGTTTTCCTCTAGGTGCGACCCTGACCCCCTATCGAGGATTTCTCTTACAACTTCCTTCATTTCGATAAGATCAGCTGCACCGTAACAGTCCCGCCATTGACACTTTCCCATGCCCACTTAAGCAGCGCATTCTCAACTTTTAACCTATTGGGCCCACAATGCCTTCAAACCTGGGGTTTTGTTGGAAAAAACTTGTCAATGCGGTCTCAGATCTCCATTTTCTTTACTCTCCGAGATCAAGTCGATGTCGTTATCTTTCAATTGTTCCGCCCGCATTTCCACCGTTGTCCATCCGTCCTTAACGTTGGCAAAACAACCTCCTCACCTCCTCTTAGATACCATCGGACCTCTCTCGTTGGCTGCAATGCATTCAATCGGCACGACGTGGTCCTCTAAACAAAACGTCTTCGTTCTCATAGGACTTACCCGGGCAATGTTGAATTTCAAAATCATTCAAGTCTATCAATCCGTTTGACTGTTTGCGCTTCTGCATTCGTCAAATTCACAGCCACTTCAGTGCAGCATGATCTTTGTCAAAGTGACCAACAACAGTTCTTTCCAAGTGACGTAACATTTCTTTCGGGTTTAGAGAGTACCTTGCTATAATATTCGATCACTCTCTCCTCGCCAGCTTGTCCCTGAATCAGCAATACCCCAATGGCGTTGTTACTGGCGTCAGTGTCCAAAATGTAAATCCCTTCTATCTCGAGTAAGTAAGAACCGGCCCCGTACACAAAGCAATGTTCAACGTCTTGAATACCGATTCACACTCCTTGCTCTAGAGTCTAGACAAATGGTGTCTTATCTTTAGTCCGTTTATGAAGCGGCTTAGCGTTGTCTGCAAATACCTTGACAAGTAGTAGATGCAAGGGCTCAGAAACTTTACATCTGATATTTATTCCGCGGTTGGGGCCACTCTCGAGCGGCTGCGATCTTCTCAAGATCCATCTGGATTCCCTCAGGTGTATCACGTGGTCCAGGAACTTATATCTTTTTGAAATAGACAATATTTCTTATGGTGCTCCTCAAATATCTTTTAAAATACCATACCATCGTCGAGGTACATGAGGCAAGTTCTCCAGATCAGTCCCGTAGAACCGATTCCATCAGGCGTTCAAACATAGCTAGTGCATTGCATAGTCCGAAAAGTACAACGTTGAACCGAAAGAGTCCACTGCAGGTTGAAAATGCCGTTTTCTCCTTATCTTCGAAGTAAATCCCAACCTGTCAGTACCCACTCTTCAAATCAAGTATTAAAAATCACTGAGAATCGGCCAACATGTTAATTAATTATATTAGGGTGTTGCGATACGATGTAGTATAATAACTATTTGTCTTCAATAAAGCCATCTTCCTTCATTCCAACAGTTCATTTCAGCCGTTGCTTCAAACTGCCATTTATACATTAGAGACCATCATGATTGACCATCACAAGTTTGGGATTTTAGTCGCTGTGAAGATGATATTACTCCCGTAGTTTGTTCTTTTCCTAATATCTTAATTTTGATATCTATTTCATTAACCTTTTTGTCAAGATCTTGTTTAACTGTTGTTTCTAATTCAATAACCTTTTTTTCTAGCTTTTCGCGATATTCTTTTGGTCGTAAAATTGACGTTTGACATCAAGAAGATTGCTCAGTACCGAGCATTGTTGTTGAGTAGTCAGTTACAGTCTCTATTTCTTTTATCAATTAGCTCAAAATTCTTCCTACCGCTGAAGACATCTTACAAGTACCTACTCAAATAATTAAAAAAAGCATTTGTGGAATTTTTTTGACGTTTCGCCAACGAAAATTTTCTTCTTGCCACTCCTTCAACAAAATTTGGGTCCCATTCCGGTTTTCAAAATACCACACATGTAAAAATCCAGGCGAAGCCCCTTAACAGCAAGAAGTTTTTACAGCAACAAAATTACGGTTATAAAACAAAAAAATCGGCAATATTTACAAGACAAAAATAAACACATTTTTGTGTAATGCTCCTGACAATTACTGACAAAAGTGAGCTTACCCTTTTCTTGGTTAAAGATTTTCTAGGATTTTTTTATTTTATTTTACGTGATTCTGTGTAGGAGGACACCGTGCAGACGAATTTATGAATAAGTGACTTATATTAGAATTAGAACAGATTATTTTAAATAGTGTTTCAGTTACCTAAAGTTCGTTTACTTTTCAAAAAACCACCACCTGTTGAATTAAATTCGTCAAAATTAAATTTACTACCTAGAATTTGACATTGTCAAAATTTTTGGTTCTGTCATGCTCAAAAGGGTTGGAAAATCTTTGTTTTCAAGTAAAAGAATAATGTTAAAATACAACAAACAGATATTTGTTCGTCCACAACTGTAGCTAACTGTAACACGCTGTTAAGATTTAATAAAAAGATAAACTGCAAGCACAAAATTTCTGTCAAATTTAGGTTAATTTTATTGTACTCTTATTTCAAAAATTGTGCCATATTGCCAGATGTATTGTAGGTGTAAATTGCAATGTTGGTGGTTTTTTGAAAAGAATAATAATAATGTATTATGTTATTAGGAGCAGAAGTAAACTTTTAATGTGGCGAGGCTGGATTTTAACTGCCGAGCGTGGCGAGGCAGACAATTCCAGCCGAGCCACATAAAATCACATCTACTCCGAATAACATATACCATTTTTTTTTCAAACGACGATAAAAATAATCTAATAGAGTAGTTAAAAATTTTAAGATTTGAGCAATTTTGTCATCAGTTTAGTTTGCTCTGGAAAACGTTTCTATACTTACATTGGAAAAATAAATCCAGTTGTAGAAAAATAAATCCATTACAGAAAGCGTGGCTGTATTTTGTAAGTTTCACTAAATATTTTTAAAATCTTATCCCTTTTAGAACTAATTATTTTGCAGTTTTGGTCATGTCAGATATTATAATTAAAATCAAGATAATTATAATCAAGTTTCCATAATTTTTCACTGCCTAAACATCAAAAAATATTGCTATAGCAGGTAGGATTTAATTTGACACTTTAGCTCCTACGCAACCTGCAGCATATTGTCATTTTAATGTCGTTTGAAAAAAAAGTAAATAATCGTATTGTTTGTCTTAAAAAAATGATATTATAATTTCGGGGAGTAAATTATTTACTACCCTAGGGAAGTAAGAAGACTGTCATGGACACGGTATATACCATGGTTGTTTCTTCACCCAAATCTGCGACTGTAAAGATCTGTTACGAGAAAGGTAGTGAAAAATAATATTTTTTATATAAAGGGCGTAAAGTGACTGTTTTTTAGCGGTGTGAATGAAAATTTTTAGTCGTGATCGTAGGTCGAGACTAAAAAATAAAAATCATGCGAACTGCTAAAAACATCTTCACGTCTTTAATATAAACAAAGTTTGTTCTACAATATAATTATATTGGCGATTTCATGACTTTTTTATTAATACGTGAAATAACTACTTCACGCACTGTTAGTAGGTTTCTTTTTCAGTATGAAATAAAGACTGGCTTTACACACCGAAATCAATGAAAAAAAGTCCTCTTTTTTAACAATTGTAGAAAAACAGTATTATTTTAATATATGATTAGAATTACATTATGTTTTCTACTGGATACTATAGCAAATCGATACAAGAAGCAAAAATAATGACAATAGAATTTGTTTACCATTTCTAGAGATTTTTAAGTGTAAAATAAGAGTGAGTCGACAAAATTTAGCCTAACTAAAAATAAATATGCGTGATGCAAGAATCGTGATATTTTAGCAGAGAAAAATTAAATTTTAATAAGTATGAAAGAAATTAGATAAATTAGAGGCTTATGCGCTTTAGCATTGTTAATGTTCATGTGGAAAAATATTTAGATTTACATTATGATAATGAAATAGTTGGAGAATTATACTTACGTTAGACCTTCATTTTTAAGGTACTGGCCAATAAGTCTGACAATGTCTTGATTAGTTTGTGACAGTTGTATTGCTGGTCCATTGGAGGTGTCTTCATGTCCATTTTCAGAAGCCCCATTGCTGGATGAAGGAGCCCCGTTTTGCACGCATCCGTTGCTGGCAGCTTGCATTATGGTGGTGTCAATCGAAATACTATTGTCTCTTCGGGTCTTTTTACGAGGCGGTTCTCCACCGTCGTCCCCGGATGAATCACTATTAGTGGCCAGACTTATTTTTGCACTTTTCCTTCTCACTTTCCACGATCACGTTTACTTTAAACACAATTAACATTAATTAAAATAGCCTCTTTGTTTTCAGAGACCCATTTATTACGTCATACATAGTGCAGATTTAGATTATTGACTACGAATCAAATCCACATTTCACTCTTTGTTTGGTTTAAAGTAACAAGGATTTTCCTTTTATAACGAAAATCACGTGAAGTTTAAGAGAAAAATGACAATTCTTTTTTACACTGCACCACCCCACAACAAACATCAGCTGAAATACAGCTGGACTGTTTGTTCAATGGATAAACGTCTCAAATTCCAACAACCCAGAAAACAGCTGGCACTGCTGGCTGCTTGACCTCAACCACCAACGTATAAGATATAAGGTGTCACCACTTCATGAACAACAACAAACTGACTGAACAGCTGAGCTGGACTCGAGCTCAACCAATCACACACCTAACACAATATAACTGTCATTTTTTTGTTTTTAAATAATTGTAGAATTAAATGAATAGATCTATCTTTTTCCACTTAAACGATTTATATTATTGAGAGTTTTAATAATAACTAAAAATGTCGAAATATTAATTTTTGATGAAATGACTTGTCTTTATTCATAGAAAAAGAATTTAAGAAAGTACCAGGTTAAAAATAATAAATATAGAACTACCAATCTCGTATGATAAAAATCACCATAAATCTATGTGTTTTACTGGTTGCATATACGTGATGAAAAAGTGTATTCTCTGGCAAAAAATTAATATTTAATTATTGTCACAACTATTTCTCTATTTCTTAAGGGTGATTTGGCAGATTCAACATCAAGTTTAAATGTTTTTTTTTTAAGTTCTTTACTTTTAAAACGACATTCTACCAGCTTTCTTTGGTTTCTTCAGACTTTCAAGAGAATGTTACATTTCTATTATTTTATATATGGTCTTTCAAAAGAGGGTTAATTTTGATTATGCTGAGACTTTTTTTTGGTGGGTTTGTTTCACGGTGGAAGTCGCATCTCCTTCTTAAAATAAGTGCGAATCGTAATCGATAGTATGCAACCAGTTATACTATACCGTAAACTGTTTTAGAATGAGAGGCATGATAAAAATTTGCAGTATTTGCAGTTTGGGGTGATTAGTAAGCTTCGGTGCAAAAGAGTCTTGCTTAAACGACCAGGTAATTAACCGGTGTAATCCAGCCGGCTGCATGTCATACATTCAACTGGTCTACACCAGCTGACCAATAGAGCAGTTGAATGGATAACATGCAGCCCACTGGATTACACCGGTTAATTACCTGGTCGTTGCAAGACTCTAGCATCGAAGCTTAGTGATTAGCGAAAAGGTTGACGCGGCTCCCATAGTACAGTAGTTTCTTGCTTTTAATGGAGTATAGAATCTCTGGCCACACTTACCTCCATAAACCCAAATTTGCGCGCTACATTCAAGTTCAAGTAAAAGTGGCCAAAGGGAGTGATCTTCATCTAGTGGAACGGAGCTCTACGTTGTGTTTGACAAAATGGCGGCACAGTTCTTTGAGATGTGACTGCATGAGTGTCGAGTTGGGAGAATAAAATAAAACTACAATTTGGAGAAAGATATTTGTTTCTTGCAAAAAATCATTTAAGAGATGATTAATAAACAAAATAAAAGTAAATCAGTGGTCAATAACAACAAAACAAAATGCACATCATAAAACAACAAAACAAAACAATCTTAAAATAAAATAAACACATCAAAGCACACATAAATAAACAATAAAGTACATGTAACATTCTGGTTATGGCGTTTTAGAAACAATTAGATTTTTACTGCAAGAAAAATCGTGTCCACAAAACTCAAATATGTTTTCAAATAAAAAGAAGTTAAAACACTATTCAACAAAAATATTCAAAACAACTTTGAAACATTTTATATTTAAATGTGGGGAAAACATGTCAAGTCAGATCACTAGATTCTGCAAAAGTTAAAAAAAAGAATTATAAAGGTGTGATACGGTGATACAGATAAGCATAAGCACCAACATAAACTTTAGAGCGGTTGGAAATCGTTGAATTATTTTGAATTTTAAAACGAGTTATTATGTGTCTACATACGGAAGAATTTTATAGTTTTGACTTACAAACTAGTTTTTGAGGGATTTAATAAGGGTGGTTGTAAAGATAAGTGAACCCTGTTGTTACCGAAGCGGTTGGCTAGTCCCTCGAAGGAAACAAACAACGGGTGTCGCGGGCCAGACCTTTACAATCCACTTAAAATTCAGAGGCTGGGGTTTCTTTATCGGTAAGGAACCGAAAAGTTAATTCCTCTATTGCGCCATAAAATTCATCCAAATATAGAGAGACTCTAAGACTTCAGCATGAAGATGTGATACTTGTGAAAATATACAGTGGAAAAATTTGCGTGTAGTCGTGCACTACGGAAGCTTACGTGAGGTGGTGATTCAGCGCGTTTGCAATAATATGACATCAAGACATTTTCTAGTACCAGGTAGCATTGATCATCTATCATACGAGAATGTGTCTAAAAGCGGCCGGCATTTAAAGCAGAGAGAGGGCGATAATCGGACAGTTGAATACAGAATTCAGTTCAACAAAACAATAGAGCAGTAATAATTACAGTTTGTAATAAGTTTGCATGTAAATAATTTGTTGTTAAACAAAGTAACTCTTTAAATTGCAAGAACACAAATTTTAAGTGATCGTTACAATGGTGTTAGAAGTGCTATTTAATGAGACTTAGACGGGAATCTGAATACTTTTTAGACCAAAGTGCGACTACAAGAAGTCGATCGAACTAATTCTATTATTTTTGTTCCACAAACTCGAATAAAAAGAGGAAAAACAATGTTTGGAAAAAAATAATAGACTGAACTTCTAGAATATGTTGAAACGCCGACAGGAAGAACAAAAGGAAAGAGAGATTTGACAATTTAGAAAATTCTTTTAACAAGGATCAAAGAATATTTCAGTGTACTATTACGAGTATTCCGTATACAGATTTGCATAAAAAGGTAATTGAAACAAAAGATGCAGAAATTAGGAAAGGAGTAAACCACGGGAACAGAATCATATTCCGAACGAGTAAAACACTCAACTTTTGACTTATGGCATCTTAGTCGCTGCATTAATTAAAAAAATATTTTTCCTCTGCCAACAAGTCAGTCGCGATACTCTCGTACATGTCCTCGAGTCCGAGGCAGCCTATAACATGTCACGAAGACAAACTCAACGCGTGCGAGGCGTCTCAGTGGAGGAATCCAAAGCATAATGTAGTAATCTCTTGAAAGAAATAAGGAGTATGCGGCAGATATAAAAAATACTAACTCGCAAATGTGGTAAGGAAGGCCACATAACATAAAAAGAAATTGTCGCCCACGAGTGAGGTCTGAAGAAGAAAGTTTGAGGAGCCAGCAAGACCTGCCGCGGTATCAAGACATTAAACTCGGTCTATCGATATTCCAAAACGACCTTTCGATTCTTTAAGTGGTTTATTGTCCGTTGTCGTAAAAGTGTTAAGCAACACATCCTCACTAATCCCCAGGTACAAGTCTTGAACTAAATTAATAAACAGAGCCGTATTTTCAATTTTGCTACCCGGATTAAGATAAAGTGGTTGAACCAAACTTTTCTCTCAGTGTTATTTTAATTTTTAACTAAAGCTCAAAGGCAAGACTAAAATAACTATAATGTTATTGGTATGATAATTTCTAAAGTAAAATTTGTTTAATTAATTATATGTAAAGTAATTAATAATAATAAAAAATTACTGTTTTAAAAAATACAAGTTTTTACCATAGACTTGTGTTTGAATTTCATTTATGTAGTTTCATTGTAAAAATCTGAATACGGACCTAAAACCTCAACCCTCGAAGGTAGGTTAATAATCTCTTAATAATGGGAATATCGTAAACGACCCAAAATATTAACTAGTGATTATAAAGTCGTTTCGGAATATCGATGGACGGACTATAGAACGCATGGGAAAGTTGATGATGTAAACCTTGGGTTAGGACAGTTGGACATCACCCATCAAATGGTTGTGGCAGATATCGTTAACAATGTCATCTTAACTCTCAATATAACAAAATATGGATTTTTGCTTGACATGAAGAACCAAAATCTTCGGCTGGAGAATGAAGGAAATCTGTTACTTACATTCTGCAAATGCTTTTTTCGCGTCTGAAACAGTTTGCGTTTTCAGCAACTCCAAGAAGATTGTGCTGGTAGAATTGGAAAAAGATCCTAGCGGATGTTTCACGATATTGTTGAACCGGACATGACTACAATTAACCAATTGTAGTCAAAGGATGTGACAAAAAAACTAATCATGGCAGCAAGAGCATCTGCTGAGGCTGAGGAAAAAAATCGATTCTGGATTGAAATCGATTTCACTGGAAAAGGAGGAACAAATTCCAGCCTGTATTGCAAATCGTCCGTTGCGAAGAGATGAAAATAAACATGATACAAAAATTGGATTATTTCCGAGAAGAATGGAGAAATCTCACGAATAATCAGTTGAAGAAAACTTCTGCATTATTCGTTTGCAAAGCAAAAATCGTTTTTCCTACGGTAGATAAGATCACAAGCAGAACATTGTTCAACATCGAATAAACGCTGGTGAGGTGCAGCTGATTCACAAACCTTCAAGGAGACTTCCGTTTACGAAACAGAAAGAAGTTGCCTATATGGTTGGGAAGATAAAGCAAGGTGGTGTTATTGTAGATTGGGCCAGCTCAAGGTCACTGTCAGTCGTTTTAATCAGGAAGAAAAACAGACACGACTCGCTTCTGTTAAAGGTGTCATACGAAAAGTGTTGCTGGCAATAGTGCTTAGATGTTGTTAGTCATCTCCATAAATATCTCTATTGCCAACATTTCAAGATTAGGACAAATCACGATGGCCTGAAGTGGCTGCTGAATTTGAGGAATGCTGTCAAACAGCTAGAAAGACTCCAGCAGTATTATTTTGAAATTAAACATTCTCCCCAGGGACTTCCCGTCCAATCCACCATCAAAACGCGGACGAATTGTTCAGAAGACCGTTTCAGGCTGATTGCAAGCATTGCAGTCAATGAAAGAGGTCTGGAGACATCAAAAGAGTTTAGGATTTAGCAATTCCAGGACGGATAGAAAACATCTGAAATGAGGGTAGAACGATTGAAGTATATAGCGAAGGAAAGCACTGATGGGAAGACTGTCGCAATGTGGCTAGTTTTACCGAAGTCTCATGTAAAGGAGGTCTGAAAAGAACTTTTGAAAAGGTACGCGAACTCTTCAACAGGGTCAACGGTTCAAATAGTAGAGAATTGGTGGCGAAAATGGCACATGTGCAGCGACTAACTGTAGTCGAAAAGCTATGAAGCAGTATAATGTTTGATAATAACGCCTATTTCCTGTCACCGTCTTGGAAATGAAGTAAATCGTGGAAGTCATCAACTAAATATTTCACCAAGTGGCCTAAATCTTAGGTATGTGAAGTTACCTCGAAAGTTACCAAACCAAGAAACCGAAACCCTATGCCGGGCTCTTATGAATAATTGGATCTGTTGCTACGGAACTACTCTGGATGTACACTTGGACCCAAGACGGAACTTCTGGTCACTAGTTAGTTTTTCAGGGTGTTTAAATTGTCTTGGATATGCGAAAAAATTGAACAAGACCGCTAAATCGCGAATTTGATGATATGGTGCAAAAGAAGCATTTGTCGAAGATTGTGGGGGCTCACCAAAGAAATTAGAACCAACATGTTTCCTTATTTTTGTCGGCACGCAGTACAGCCATTCACGACACGTCGAACACCCGCTAAGGTTGGACATGGGCTATGCTTGCTGTGGGACTTGGCGTTTGGGACGCCCGGTGAAAATCGGAAACAGATTGGAAGCTATGTGGAAAAGCTTCTAAAAATAACGGATAGCATTCGCAACTTAATACGTAGGCGGATCAAAGTATGTAATTGGTTGCCGAATGAAAATCCGGTACGATCGAAAATTAATTCGTCGGATTTTAACTGAAGTGACTTATAGTCTGATTATTCGATCCTCAAAGAAAGAAAGATATTGTTGCCCAAAACTTCAACCAAACCGGAAAGGTCCTTCACGGTTTTGACGCGGATCAACGTCATAGTGCACCGTATTCAGAGACATTCTAAGGCAAGAATGAAGGTGGCTTATTTGAGCAGTCTAGCCTTCTATACCGGATCGAACGAAGATCACTAGGGTAGATGGTTCGGGACGAATAATCTTTTAGAGGGGGACGAGATAACGAATTATTTAGTAAATATCAAGCTTTTTAAAAATTAATGACTTGACTTGGTTTAATGCTATTCCTCTTTAACTTGATATCAAGTAATTTCATGCTATTTAACATTACTTTTTGGAGTATGGCGAAACAAAGAAACGGAATGATTCTGGATAATCACACAAAAAAGCAATCAAAATCTGCACCAGGAATAGGGTTGCCAACTTTTCGATATCGAAATAAAGGACACTGTCGAAGGAGTATATAGGATTGTTTTTTAACGATAGGGGGGAAGAGTCGAGAAAGATTGAGTTTGCATTTTTTTACCATTTTACTCTAGTCTTTAGAACTCTTCTTTTGGGTAGGCTCTTGGACTTTTTTTATATCCGGATTTTCAAGCAACATTTAGGAGCCGAAGGCGATAATTATTCCAAAAACAAATGTTTCTACAAAGTTTATTATAAACAAATATAAACTGTTACCTTTGGTTCCTGGATTCTATTAAAAATTTTAAAACATACATTTTTGAAAAAAGGAAACCAAAATTATTGTAAAATGCCCCTTCTAATCTCAGACTTTTTTCAATTTTTATATTAAAATAGAAAAAGTATAAAAATATAAAGTGCTTCAAATTCTGTTTTATGTTTGGTATTTCCGTTTATTTGTTCAGAAAAAATTATGTCTTTTTTAATGTTTCAGGGTTATAATAAATAAATATAATAAATAAATAAAAACAAAAATAAAATCCTAAAAAAGTGCCATAAATAGGACTATTACAAAATGTCCCGTCTATACTCAAATCTTTTTTCTTTATCCAGCTCGAAGGACCATACAGTTTTATACACATTTTGTGAGCCGAAAAACAAATAATATAAAAAATGTTTGCAGTAAAATTAAACGCTCACTAATTGTTTTTTTATATACTAACAATAATACGTTTCCCTTCATCTGGCTCGAAGGACCATAAAATATAAACACTTTGGGAGCTAAAGGCAGTTATTAAAAAAGTTAATATTTACTGCAATTTTTATGAGAAAAGAGTACAAACTTGCTCTTAAATTCTATTAAAAACTTTAATAAATATAATTAACACAGAGATTTTTGGGTGTTTGAAGGGAAAATTATTGTAATTGCTTCGTGTCTACCAAGATTTTTCTCAGGATCCGGCTCGAAGGATTATTCTTTTATTAATCTAGAATTTTTTCTGGTTTTTTACTATTCTTATCTTTTTTTTTAGTAGTCGTTTTTATATTCTTATTTTTTCCAAATATTGTTTTTCAAATTAGCATAAAATTTTGTTTTTTCAGGACCTCCCAATTGACGTTTTTAACTTCGTAAATCTTCCATTAATGTTTGTTGTAATTGTATTTTAATAATTAAATAGACCTAGAATCTACAGTTCTTTTAAAATCGTCTAAACTCAGTTTTCAAAATTTTTCTTATTTTTTTTGGGTACAACATACATATTAATCTTCTGAGTTTTTTTGTCATTAGGTCATCTTTTCTACAAATTTTTATAGAATCTACTTTTTCAAATTCTTCTAGAATCTACTTCTGTTCTTCTTTTTCTACTAGTAATTCTCTTTATTGTTTTTTGCTCTCTACCATTAAGGACCTTATTTACCTAGGTTTCATAATTCAAGTCTGGATAGAACTTAAAAATTAAAAAAAATGTTTCTGCAGCGTTTATAAAAAAAGTAAAATTAGACGCTCGCGAGAAATTGTCTTTTTTATACTAGCAATAAAACGTTTCTCTTCATCTGGTTTGAAGGACCATAAAATATATACACTTTAGGAGCCGAAGGCGATGATTATTACAATAATAAATATTTACTAAATCATTTTTCTAACGCTTGCTCGTTTCTCTTTGGTAATAAAAAACTAGATAAAATGACAAATTGTGTCCTTTAAGTATATGTTAAAGACTAAAGAGCAGTTTATAAAATTAAAGGACTATTCTTTGAAATAAAAAACGGTTGGCAACCCTAATTAGGAACAATCCATAGGCGTCTGCATAATAATTTCTTTTGTTTTTGTTTTAAATAATTACTTTTACATCAGAGATGCATTTTATTTTTGAGTAAAAAGTTTTTATTTATTACTTGTAATTGGAAATTTATTACTTGGTATTTCCCTCAAGACAGTTTAATGGAAAGTTTTGTTTCTGTTTTAATCAGTGTTGCCAGGTGTTCCATCTCCGGATCTCGTGCCAACCTCTAAAAATTCTCGTGTTTGGCGGAGTAGATTTCATAAAAGGCAGTGTATCTAAATTATTTCTATTAATTGTTATTCAAAATTAAATTAGTTGCTTTACAGGTAGGAAAAAAATTGAAAATGCATTTAAAAAATTGCACTACGTACATATAATTTATTCTAAAGTTTGGTAATTTTTGGTTAAACTGCATGTTTTCTCGGCTTGTTTCAGGCCCTGTTAACTTATAAATAAAGTATAAATACAAAATAAATATTACATAAAAAGTTCTATAATTTTACTTAAACATTTTTCTTGTGAAATAATGTTTTTTTCTTTTCTAATAAAAAAAATCAAGTAGTTTTGAAGAACTAACTTGACTTTTCAACTACTTGACATTTTACCTTTTGACTTGACTTGATATTCGGCTGCTAGAACTTGACTTGACATCAAGTTAAGTCAAGTTGCTTGAATATCAAGTCAGTGAATCTCTCTCTATACACTACCAAAGATTGCCTCAGGTGGTGTTTCTAGCGCGTTGATTGAATTATGACATCAAGCCATTCTCCAGTTCCTGGAAGAATTAGTCATCGAACTCAATGATCCAAAAATGTCTTAGAAGGCGGCCTTACTGTATAGAAGCGAGTAGAGGGCGATGATCGGAAAGTTGAATTCAGAGTTAAGTCGAGTTCAGTAAAGCAAAAGAGCAGCGATAATTAATTGAAATGTGTTTTAAGTGGTTCGTATAGATAATTCGTTGTAAAGGGGATTCTTACATTTAAGCAAATTCAGAATTTCTCTCTCCATATTAGCATAGAAATTGATAGAATTATTTCTGGAAATTCTGCAGGTGGGAGTATTGGTTCACCAAAACCATCCTTAGGAATATAAGGATGGTTTTGATAACTTTTATAACTCTATAACTTTTTTTATAGTACCAATGATATAAACAAAGCCCTGCCTAAAGTGGTGGGATGATGTTTTGACTCAACTATCCCAAGAAAATCGACGGAAATTAAATTAGAATATGATAGCTACTACCAATATTTACTATCTCTATCTCTCCCCCGCCGAAAGGTTAGCTAGATACTGATAATTTTATGCCACATCCATGTCCTAGTTTTGAAGGTGCATTAAGTTAAAGTTAGTATCTGGTGACTATTTCTCTCCCAGGTTAAGAAACCCTTCTATAAAATTTTGGACACGTCCATAAATACCTAAATGTACTTATTTCCTAATAGGTATTTATTGCTCGTTGTCATTGACAAAATGATTTAATTGTACAGTATGCTTTAAAATTAATGTCACACCTCATCGCTAGAGGCATGGGTCAACTCACCATGTAATAACATATAGCATATAGTCAGTTGTAGGGTTATGTTCTTATTTTCTTTTTGATAGGCAGTAGTCAGCTAACTATCGGTTTAAAATAACAAATTATTTTGAGAGTTTAGCTCAAGTTTCTTGCGATCGAGTGTGACTTTAATTTTGAAGCATACTGTACGTAAATATCTATTATGTGTTTTATTATGGGTATTGTGCATTAGACTACAACTACATTAACAGTTATTATTTACATAGGTATGTATTTAAGATGTAGAATGAAAAATGTATTTAAGAAGTATGTATAAAAGAAATTTATTTCATGAGAGAGGAGAAAATGTTTAAAGAACGACGTAGAAGTTTTTATTTTCCGAGGCCCATTAGATGATTGTGTCTAATACATACAATGCTTTATGTCCAATTGAAAGCATAATTCAAAATTTTAAAAAAATTTAATCCAAATATTAAATGTAAATTCCTTCTTCCAGGATTTGAGCCTGAACGAAAACCCAATGAAGTTTCGACGTTTCGCCAGCCATCGTAGGTACATACATATACGTATGTAGCTTCTTCAGGAGTGAAGTGACAAGTGGTTAGAGATGTACTGAGTGGCAGTAGGTATATCTCCGAAATTTTTGCCCAATATAAAGTTTATTGTCATTGTCATTGGAGTCAATTAGGGTCTAACTCCAAACATTTACAACCAGAGTGGATCTATTCAAAGCCAGATGGACGGATGCCCGAGGCTTAAGATGCTTTTAAGGGTAATATTTCTCCAAAAGAGGATACTTTTCATCATTTACATTTACCTAAACATTCCGAAAGTTTGAAAAAAATAACGAACTTAAGCAAGGCACGTGGTTTATTTCTGAATTGAAAAAATTACATAAAGATCATTACTGAATTAATTAATGAATTGTTATTCAAATGTTTAATAGCGATCCGAAATCAAATAAATAGTGAACTTACCTGTTGCAAAAGTTGTCGTACACAATAATTAATATTATCTAGAAAACAGATTAAAGTTTATTACGTACCTTCGAAACATTCTAAAAATATTTTAAATTACCAGATATTCTCAATATTTGTTTAGAATTATTTACATATGAATAGAGATATAAATCATGGCATAAGGGTAAATTTTAGAAATTTTAAGTACTAACTATTACTGTTTACAGGTTGTCGTATCAATATTGCATACAAAAATTGAATTAACAAAATTCAGGCTGTTGTTCATTATTTTCCTCAGTGTCTTGACACGGACGCCACAGAACTTTAACGCACAAGAGATAAAATTAAAATGACAACCTGTAAGCAATTACTAATATCTACCCCCATCACATCATTTTCATACCCATCCCCAGCCGTTTGTAAACAATTCTAAACAAATATTGAGAATATCTGGTAATTCCAAATTTCAGAATGTTTCGAAACTAGGTAATAAACTTTAGTCTGTTTTCTAGGTAATATTAATTATTGTGTACAACGAATTTTGCAACAGGTAAGTTCATTATTTAATTCCCTTTTTTGATTTCGCATCGTTATTGAACATTTGATTAACGATTTACTGATTAGTTCAATAATGATCAACGCGACGGCAGATTTTTTAATTCACAAATAAACGACATGCCTTGCTTAAGTTCTTAAGTACGTTATTTTTTTCAAACTGTCGGAATGTTTAGGTAAATGTATATGATGAAAAGTATCATCTTTTGGAGAAATATTACCCTTAAAAACATCTTAAGCCTCGGACATCGAACCATCTGCCGTTGAAGAGACCCACCGATTGAGGTTAGACCGTAATTGACTTCAATGATAATAAATTTTATGGTGAGCAAAAACTTCGTAGAAATACTTTACCACAGTATAAAGAAGCAATAAGTACATACTCAACTGCAAACTGCGAAACGTTGAGTACGAAAACTATTGATATGGTCCATTACCGTGAGAATCGAAAGAAAAAATTTACATTGACTCTGGTCGTGAAGCCTTCGTTTCAAAATTATTAAATGTCAATTTGAGAATTTCGGATAATAAATTGATTCAATAATTTTCATATAAAAAAAACTTTTATCTAAGTCCAATAATTAGGTATTGTTAGATTATTTTTTTATTTTACTCAATATTCAACGTACTAAAATAACAATGTGGTGACTTAATGTACTGGCAAAGCCTTTTAAATTTAAATATTATTGTAATAATTGTTTTCTGCTGGTTGAGTCGCCAAAAATGAGACCATTAATTTATTTTTATTAACAAATAATGCTAATTATGATAAATGTGTGTACAATTGTGTTCAAGTCAAGGAAGGACAGTATCACAATTATAAAAAATTGAATTGTGAGCTAAAATGGATTTTCGGTATTACGGGAGATGGTGCTCTAGTGCTCTAAAAATATATTTGGAAAATTACAAAAAATTGGCATTTGTTATTGAAATGAATAATATTGTTTTCTGTTATTTCATTGTGTTTTAATTATTATCAAGAAGTTTTTTTTTTGTAATAAAATTGGTATGAATACAACAAATGTGACGCATGGAAACTAGAAAATCAATGTTCAATTTCTTCACCAGTCAAGTTCGCGTGCACCGAATACAGTAAGGCTGAAAGTCCTGGAAATATTAACCGGGGAAAGACCCATACAGCCTTACTCATCGTTTCTCGATTTCAAGTGCGTTTGTACCGAGCGTTCGTATGAGTTATTTTCGTTCGGCTACGGTTAGAGGATTTTATATCTTAAACGATGGAGTTAGCTTTGTTTCACTGACTAGTAGGTGACCAATTCAAACAGCAAACGACATGTAGGATGTTTGTAGTTAACAGCTGATGATGGTAGTGGGTATATGACTTGTGGTGTGGGTCATTCACAGTCACAGTAAAGTGAACAAATCGAAGTTGTGTCCGTGTCCGCGATTTCTCATATGATTTATTTTTGGGAAAGGACCTTACAACATTTCTGACGGTATGTTTTACAATTTATACAATCAATAACACTATGAATTAAAAATTAAAATCATTAGAAATCTATGTTTTCTATTAACCTAATGTAGAAATGAAGGTAACATCGACAATTATTTGCCCATGGGCATTTTTCTAATGTTGAGTGAATACTTAATTATAGAACTATACTGTTCACTACTAAATTGCCATCAAGACAATTTTTTTATCATTTTTAACAATATATACTTAGATACTTGTAAAATAGATATTTTTAATAATATGTACCTGCTATCGTTTTCTTTTTTTTTTCAAAAAAAAATTATTTATTGGAATAAAAACCTACGCACAAATTCACTATTGCAAAATAATAAATTTATCTATTGCCACTACATTTCAAACAATACGAATAGTAATAATGATAGTGTACTTAGATAAAATGTGTATATGTTAAAATACTTAACGTGATTTTAGTCTACAATCTTATCATTTTTGTACAAATAAATAGTGGGAAACAAATATTTAATAATAATAATAATATTCTTTGTGTTAAAGTGAGTTAAAAGTAATTTCATGTGAAATTTTAAATCACAGGTCAGGTATGTATTTTTGAATGTTGTTGTTTATGACTTTATAGAAGTGAGTGGAGTATTCGTTAACGAAATCAGCAAGTTTTTGAGTATTTCTAGTCGATTTTGTTTACGAGAGGGGCACATTCTAAAGGTAATGTTAACACTAATATTTTACCCTCTTGGTGGGGGCAGCTACTAACTTTAAAATTTTAGAGAGCAAGTGGTATTAAGGGGCACATTATTGGAAAGGTTATTAAAATTGCTTTTCGACAGTGTCCTTGTTTTGAAAGTTTGATCAGTTCTTTTAGAAAAAAATAAATTTTTAGGATTTTTTCATTAAAAAAAGATTTAAGAGGCTTTTTAAAGTTATTTTCTTACAAAGTTATTGTATTTTAATTGTAATATTAAATTTAAATTAAATAAAAATAAAACAAATGTTGTAGGTATTTTATGAAAATTTGATATTAAACAAAATTATTTTGTATAAAACAAAAAAACCCTAAAAAATAGTTGAAAAATTTCATCAATTTTGCAGCGTTTGCCCGAAAGTACTGATCGGATTTTGAAAATACGAACTCCTTTGAAAAGAACATTTAATTGCATTTTCAATGATGTGCCATTTGACCCCCTTCGCTATTTAAAATTCTGAAGGTGGTATAGTAAATCTAGCGAAATAGTAGAGTGACTAAAGCAATAAAGTCATAACCATTGTTAACTTAACAAGGAGCGGTACTCGACTTAGGCTGCGGAGATGGTGGTTCAGCCCGTCGCCGTCGTAAATTTTTCTGCCACCCGAGTATATTGCTTGCCTGAAATCCCTTTCCTGTGCAACCGAACTTGAGTACAACTCTTTGATAAGTTAACAATGGTTATGACTTTATTGCTTTAGTCACTCTACTATTTCGTTAGATCAACTATAGCCATGCTCGCCAATGGGGTAAAGTATCAGAGTTGACATTAGTTTAGATATCTGTCTCCCTCCTAAACAAAGTAGACTTGTCTAAAGGTTTCTCACAAAAATTACTACAAATGCCCATAAACTTGCTTGTTTCGTTTTCGAATGCCCATTCTGTGTGTGTAATAACAAAATTGTAAGAGTTTTTAAAGGGTTATTATTACTAGTATGCCATTACATTAGAATAAAAATATAAACATAAAACGCAATTTGCATTTCCATTGATAGTAAGTTAATTGTATAGTTTATATTTTTTGTAAGTACTTTGTGATTAATGACGTAAATGATATATAATCAAGGTTTTTTTCATAATTACATGTCAATTTATAAAAGTAAACAGAAACAAATAATAACAGCTTTTTCCTTAATTTCTACAGGATGGTCAATTGTGGGCAAATGGAAGATACTGATTTATTACCAATTTGAAGCAGAAGAGTTATATAGCTATTTGTTAAATTAATGCGGTATAGATTTAATGCCGTTACTACATTACTGACAGTAAAAGCTAGGCAAAGCATTAAATTTACTTTATTGCCGTAGTGAACATATTTTTTTGCTTAACCTGTCAATGTGTCAATTTTTCATTATTTTAATACTACTTGACATTAAAAGTTTGTGAAAAGACCTTTACCGGCTCTAAATTGTCTGCTTTACTGTCTAGTTATTAAAAATGTTGACATATTTGTATTGTCTAGTCAATAAATGAGATACTTTAATGCGCTTTAATTGTCATTAAATGTGGTGTTTATTGTCGATCGGCGAAAAAATTAATTTTTTAACTAGTTAAAACTAGTTTTTCCCCAAATAATTATTTTTATAATTCTAAAAAGCAAAATCTGTATTTATAATTTATGATGTTTTTAAAAATTTGTCACTTTAGAAAACCTATTAAAGAACTCTTTTGGGAGCTTTTGTAATACGGATAAAAGATACAACATATCTTGAATCATACATTCAAGCATATCTTGAACTACACGATTTGCCATAATATAAATATGTATTATATTGAAGGTTCATGAACTCACTTAAGTGCTCGTCGCATTATGTTCGATGATCTTTTTTTAAGTGTCCAACTTCAATTATAGAATGTAAATATAAAACATTTTCCTCATTTAATTGTTGGGTAGTATAAGGACATTTATTTAGCTTCTTTTTATTAAATGAGTTCTAATACTGAAGAAACAATTTTTTTTTCAGTTTTTTATTTTTATTTTCGCATGTTAAATAGATACTGATGCTCTGAACACCAGTGTATTTCACGACATGCCTAAAACAAAACGGGGTTTCATGAAGAGACTAGTCATATGGCTAACGTATAAAAACAAATATCCATTAGGTGCTGACAGTTTGCGTAATGCCTGTTTTTCATGAATTGACAGATTTTGCTATGAGACTACGACATGTATAGGTTTCTTACCATTCTTGATACTTAGTATACTAGTGAAGCTTGTTGGAGGAAAGATTGATTCATCACCTTACTAATAAACTTCTATGTAAAGTTTAACATTCTCACTCTGTCTCTCTTTTTATCTGCTTACTTCCCTGCAACCTGATGTTGTACTCACCCCTGCTAGTTAATTTGATCCATTTGAAATTACTTTTATATTTTTCAGTTCGGCATTTTTTGAGTATCTATTAACTTTTTTTTTCTTCTTTATTAGGTATATTTAGTTATTTTATTAATTATATTTGGTATTTTACCCTATAATTGGATTTTTGTCTGTTGGGTAATAAAGTTGGGTTATAAACTTATTCAAAAGTGATGTGTTCCATTTAAAAGGAGTCACCCTATATAACTTTATTCTTGATTAATTTTAATCCTGAAACAGGTCGATTTTTAATGAGGGAAGGACTACTTCTAAGACTAAACTTGATCTTATCGCATCAATCCTCTAGTTCCAGAAGCCCCATTTAGAATATTAAAAGACAAGAGCAATACTTATTTGAAAAGTAGGTATTTTAATTTTCTAAACATTAGTATCAATTTTATCAGGTTTTTCTATTAAAATTTTAAAAATATATTGTATTTTCATTATTTTTCAAAACCATATAAATTCGTGTTATTGTTCAGAAAACGCAAATAATCACTTTTAATCTTTTTGTGTATTTTTTGGTATTTTTTTAATTAATCTGATAACGTCCGATTACTAAATCTTATCCTATTGTCGATTCGCAAATTGGATAAATTCTGACAATATTAGAGTTTGTCAATTTTCATGATTAGCTTCTTGCTTGCTTCTTACTTCTAGTACTGCTGGAACGTCTGTAAATACCAGTATTTTACCAATATTTCTTACTGTACATCTTATTTTGAGCGTTTTGTTACTTTAAAACTAATTTTTGTCTCTTTCAAAAGTATCGAATACAGTTGATTATTTTTTAAATTTTAATAGTAAAACCAGTCAAAGTTTATATCACCGTTTAGAGAATTAAAATAGGTATTTTTCAACTGAGGGGTCACTCGACCCCACTTGCTATTTAAGGTTCTTGAGATGGGGGTTGCTGTGGCTAGGGTATTGGTGCGACAAGGCCGAGTTTAGTCTTAAAAGTTGTTCCTCTCCCATCAAAAATTGAGTTATTCCAGAATTTTTGTTAAAATTGATCAACGACAAACTTATTTAGGATGGCTCCTTTTAAACGAAACACATTGTACTTACAAAAAGAATCTGATTATTTTAATAGGACATAATTACATACATTTTCAAAATAATGGAGACTACCTTGTTTTGTAATTATAATAACCAAAATATTGGAACCATTTATGTACCTGTATAAAACAGTAAAAAAAAATGTTAAAACAATATCTAATCGTCTTTATTTGAACTTACAGATATGTATGTACTCGTATGTATATTTAAAGTTTTTCACATATGTATAGATTCATTACAAAATACGTTAGTAAGAATTATTCACTTTTTTAAATACAAAGGATCTCATATAAAGAGATCTGCGGAAATACCGTAATGGAGAATCAGATTATAAAAATGCGGTTCTTTGTTATCGTGAGATTGTTCGCCATTATTTTTATTGTAATTATTAAATTTCATTTAAGTATAAAACCTGTTTATTTCAACGTTTATAACTATTTATAGGTACCTACTAAATAGTGGGATTTCTCGTATTTTGATCTTTGAACCAATTAGGTATAATAAATAAATAAAAATTAACACTTAATTTTATGAGTAAATTAATTATTGACCTTGTGCGAATAGTTATACATTAGTGTATAGTCGGTTTATCAAAGAATAAGAATTTGACTTTAACCTACCCTAACAAAGAAATCCTAATTGAGCAATCAGCTGAGCAGTCATGCCGATCTATGTTGTTTTGAAAGGCCGAAGTAAAGTTGTCCTTGTCTTGTAAGGTTATACAACCACTATAAACCTCATTAGGACGGTCTAATAAATCACTCTTGAGGAGCTGTTGCCTTATGTTCCATCAGTTCGGCTTTGTAAACTGTGAATTTGCTGGTATGTAAAAATCTGCTTGAGTTATTTACTGATGTTTCTATAATTAGGATATAGTTACCTCCTGCACAAAAGACTCTAATTTCATGACCGTCATATAACCTTACTGAATAAGGACTACTATAAATATTAGGGTGGGCCAAAAAAATCGACTATTTTTTTTAACTTCCGACACTGAAAATTTGATTCCTAGGCACCTTTAAGAAATGCTTTTTCAAGATGAGCTCTTAATTTTAATAGGAAAGACTCCCTCATCGCAGTTTTCCATTTTTTTTTTCAGTTCCATATGGTAAAACCCATATCTCGTTATAGCTTGATTGTACAGAAAATTTGTATTTACATTTTTTGTAGGAAATTAAACGCTCTACAAAAAAGTTATCATACAATTTTTTTTATATCTCTTACCATTTGGAAGATATCGGAGGTCAAAGTCTAAAGAATTTAACAAAAATTCTTTTTCTACTTCTAAATTTTATAACTCAGAGATAAATAAATATTATAAAATTCGCCACATATAGCCTTGTAGAAAATTAAACGCTCTATAAAAAAGGTCTCTTGTGGTTAATTGATTATTCTAACCATTTAGAAGATATTTGCATTTTAAAAACCAAAATTTGATATTAAATCTCCAATTTTTTTAAATGGTTGAAGTAATCGATTAGCTACAAACGATTTTTTTGTACAGCGTTTAATTTCTAACAAAACCGTATGTTGCGTACTTTATAATATTTATTTATTCACGAGTTATAAAATTTAGAAGTGAAGAAGAAATTTTTGCTAAATTCTTCAAACTTTGACCTCTGATATCTTCTAAACGGTAAGAGTTATAAAAAAAATTGTAAGATACCTTTTTTAGAGCGTTCAATTTCCTACAAAAAATGTAAATAAATTTTTCTGTACGATCAAGTAGTGACGAGGTATGGATTTTGCCATATGGAACTGAAAAAAAAATGGAAAACTGCGATGAAGGAGTCTTTCCTATTAAAATTAAGAGCACATTTTTAATAAGCATTTTTCAAAGGTGTCTATGAACCATTTTTTCAGTGTCGGAAGTTAAAAAAAAATTATTTTTTTGGCCCACCCTAATAAATATATCCTAAAGTGGGATCTATACCTGCTTTTTGAAATAGAACCCATCATAAATTGGCATGACCAATAATTGCCCAACTAGAATTCTTTTGTTGGGAGTAATTTATGGTTAAATTCAAATAATTATTCTTCGATAAACCTATTATATACTCAAAATATCTAAAAGTGGTTGACTTTTAAGACCTTTCTATAAACCAAAGAATAGCCATTGTTTAATTTATGTAGAGGCAAACCACCCTAAGGATAGATTTTGATTTATGACAGTTTCCTCCGCCAGATGTTTCGCACGCAAATACCAAGATTTGTAATATATCCTTAGACCATTCACGAAACCGCTTTGCTGTAATGGACTGCTAATACTGTTTAGAAACGCACGCTAAGATCTAAAGGACAAAAGTATATCTTGGTTCTTTGCTGTGCCGGAACGATTTCAAGTTTTGGCTGTGTAACGTTGCCATATCATGTTTTTAAAATTGAATTTAGTGTAAGAAAAAAAAATATAAGTCTGCAGAATAAAATAGGTTGTATCAGCTTTAAAAATTTTGCAGATGTTACATAATGTTTCTATTTAAATTGGCTGTTTATTTTTTTTAATCCCCAACTTTGAAACAAAATAAATTTGACAACTGCGTACACCGGCGCGTGGTGTTGAAAAGAAAGAAACAAAATATATTTTTCTCTCACTTGCATGTTGGCGTGTAACTCACGCACAGGAAGGTTAGGAGATTGGCAGTCCATTACAGCGAAGCGGTTTCGTGAATGGTCTAAGAATATATCATAAATCAAGATCCATCCTTACGGTGGTTTGATTCTCCATAAGTTAAACAATGGCTGTTATTTGGTTTATAGAAGGGTTCTTAAAAGTCAGCCAACTTTTAGATATGTATTTTGAGTATAACTTTTCTAGTTCCTATAAATCTACCAATTTTTACAGAGTATCCATAAATATGCCGCTCTACTAGAAAGATGAAAGAGCTAAGTTAATATAGAAGTTTAAACTACTACGAGTGTAAGAAGTTGCCTATTTACAACTTTGAACACTTTTTTGATCCTGGTGCAAATACACTTCGGTTTTTTTTTAAATTAAAACGCGGAAAACGGGGGTGGTGCTTTACTGGCTTGATATCACGGAATTATTAATAAATTAAAAAATTGTCAATTGTTTAATTAAAAAACACCTTTTGAGAACTTTAACAGTTACACGGACATTAATAAAAGAATTTTGTATCAAATGAAACAGTTTTTTATTAAATTTGATCACAACTCACCAAAAAGTAGAAAATGTCATAAAAGGAATTTTGCAAATTTATTATTTGTTGGCAGCATTTCTAGGTATACAATCATGATTACTATTAATTTAAAAAATTTTGCTTAAAATTGTTTTTGATTTTCAAATTATAGTCGGGTAATTAAATAAGTTACGCAGCGGGGCAGTAGAAAAAATAGCATACGCTATTCGAGAAAAAACTACTCGTTGGAAAATTATAACTTTCTTCTGTAAATATGTAACTATTTTTATTTTGTATTTGATTTAAATTTTTAGAGGGCCAAAAATAAGTTAAATACATGGTTCGTATTTAAGTAATTTAAGTAATTCGTATTTTACAACCTTCAAGTCAATAAAGCACTCCTCCCTACGGGGGGTCGTGGTTCAAACGACTTTCGGGTTGCAAAATACCTATTATATCACTCTACTGTAAATAACTATTTTGTAATATCTAGTTCTTAAGGATTGCTTTAAGGATTATTTGTTCCCAAGTGAATAACTTCCTAACGAAGGAAACTTGTCGTCAAAATTACCCATACCATAATGTCAACAAAAAGTCCATAAAGTAGACAAAAAGACACAGTGTTTGTGTATCATTTTTGGCATTTGTTATATATTTTACATTTTTTCAAAATTTAAAAATTACGGTTTCAAAACGTAATGTTTATCTCAGCTCCAAAGTTCCTTTTTTACATTTTTATCGGCTGTCGCCTCGAAAAATACCTTCCATATTAGTGTAAAATTTACATTTTAATGCCTTGCTTGTCATACAGTTAACTATTTTCTTTATAACTTGTTTTCCTAGAGTATTTTGAATTTTCATCTAACAGCCCATGTTTTAGTGATACAGAAATCCTTTCCAAACGAGAAAAAATTTTCTACCCGGAGTATATATTCCGGCGCAGAAAGCAAAAATTTTAAATTTTTATACAAGGTGATTTACAAAAAATTATGAGCCCAAAAAAACTTTAAATGCACTAACAGATGGTCAGGGCCATAACAAAGGCTCCCTAATTCAGTCTTCCTTCTGCAAATTTATTATTTTCAAGCGAATATTTATGCAGGATTTTTTAACAACCACAACGATTAGTTTATTATTATCATTGAACGTTTATTTATAAGGGCTTAAACCCAACAGACCAAGTCTAATCCCGTGTTTATTCTCTTGATCAAATAGTCGGAAAACATGTTAGTAGGGTCTTTTGGCTTGCCAAATTAGTGCTAGCAACCCTCTAGAAACTAAATTCTTAGGTTATAAACTCACTCACTCTCATAAACTCACTAATAATAAGCTAATCATTGTGGTTTTGAAGAAGTCATAAAAGTTTTATGATGAACCGAAGGAACGTAGAAACACTTTACACTATATCTCAGAAATATGTAAATTCGATTCCTTGGCTCATCTTGAAGGCTTATGTTAAAATCCTCTTCTTACCAAAAAAAATTAATAATTTTTGGTGCTTAGTAGATACTCCTCCCAAGGATGTTAGATGGCGCTAGCAAGTGGTTGTGGTCTAAACTTTGTAATTTTAGCTTGATTTTGTGTCCATAACTCAAAAAAAGCTGTAAACACAGTAAACAATAAACATCTGTCGTATTGCCGCTATTTTACAATTATTACAACACAAAAACGACCCAATTAAGCAGTTGAAAGAGAGTGATCACTTGGTAAAATAGAACGGTGTAAGTACTTTTACTTAAATTCTAGCGCCATTGATTAATAAATGTTTTAATTTTTTCCTGAACTCTGCAAGTATATTAAGTTCTGTTTATATACTCGAAAAATCTATTTTTATTGTATAATCTTTAAGATGAGGTAATAAAAAACTAAAAATATCAATACAAGCCCCCCATTGATGACGAATATGGACTGATTTCGGTGTCCAGACTAGAATGATTGTAGACATTTTAGCCCATATTTACTATATATCTAGCTTCATCTACGTATTGTCCAAATGGCCAACGTAATGTAAAATTTTGACCCTCCTTAGGATTCCTTCAGAACTATTCAGCATTAGGTGAGCGGAGATGGCGCACCTGGACATGCATAAGTCAAAGCCAAAAATTTAAACTAATGTTTTCTTTTTCCTAAAAAATTTTAATTTAAAAATGAGACAAACAAGTATATGCCAAATTATAATTTATCTTTATTTAAAGTTTGCACTATTCACAAATCAATGATTATAACGTAGACAAATGTGTTAAAGGTTATCACTTTACAACATTCACGAAATTGAAAAGAACTAGTATTTTACGAATTTCCTTTTAAAATATATTATTAATGTCACACAATAAGTAAAAAGCGTTTCATCAGTTCAAAGTCGTTTTGTACTAAAACAAGAAGCGCACTGGAAAATAGTGCTTAAAAGTCGGCCTACTTATCTCTCGTTGGACTATACTGTAGACATCCTTACCTAGTATACGAAATTATTCGCGAAAGAATTGTATGGTGGTAATACTTCACTCAAGTGCCAGAGTCATCAGCTCGCACTACAGCCTCTGACATAACCTGACGACCATTGGTGACTGGGACCGATGGCCTAACGCCTCTTCCGAAGGTCGAGGTAGCCGTAAAAACAATAATCGTAAACCGAGTATTTACCTTAGAGGCACTTCAGCACTCTCTAACAATAAACAATGTCATTAAGCTGATATTTATTTTTTGTTAACATTTTAATTTGTATATAACTACATATAACTTAGTTAGAATGCTATTTTATTTTTAGTATTTCCCATTAGGTGCTACTATTATTACTAATTATGAAAAATACAAAGAAATGAATAATGAAATAATTTATTTATCACGAGACACAATGCGAAATATGTAACAAAGCTCATCGTATGTCTAAATGGTTATTAGGCACGTATTATTCATTTTAATATGTTGTACTTATCAGAGGAATTTAGTTTAACAATACTAACTAAATAATGCAAACTATTCTAAATTACTCATAGGATTTAGAATAGTTTTCATTTTTTTTTTATTATTTCAAAGCTTTCTACTTAAAATTTCTTGAAGTAAACCGATATATCTGATAATTTTATCAGTCATTACATTATTATTTTGTTTAATTAATATTTTGCAAAAGCGTAAATAACTCTTATCTTGTTTTGGACTACTAATGATGGTCAACGGCTTACAGCAAACTTGTTTTTTACAAAATTTATACTATATTACATTTAATTGTTTAGTTTTTCGTGTATTCGGTTATAATAAAAACAACACTTCCCGTTTTACTTTCTGGAACAATTGGAAATATTTTAAATACAAAATTTGAGAAGGAAAATTAAGGAACAATACACATTAACATTAGACGGGGTTATCACTTATCAGTTACTAACGCTTTTTATCTTGCACCTGTAGATACACCGTACTGTCTGGTTCACAGAACTTGATGACCTAATCGTATTTGCTTTGATTAAAGACTACTTGAACTTTATCTAAATGTCAATATAATTTACATTGTTTTATTGTTGTGAGATCGTAATCTAAACGAATCAGTTCTATTTTCATTACTATTTTGTAAACTTTGTTTTTTATTCTAATATCTTTCTCATTTCTTAAAGAAAAAAGTATTAATTATGTATTTCACAATATACACTTTGCGAATATTGTAGAAGTATATATACTTTTATCTGTTTCTGTCTGTTAAATTCTACGTTACATAATACACTAAACTAGGTCGGTAACGTGGAGGGAGGAATAACAGGAGTTGGCATAAGCAATGAAATTGTGGTCGAGGCACAAACACCTTTTATAACCGTTTCGCAATACCCGGGTTAGCTCTTTCCCCCACTATAAATCTGTAAACGATGATCTTGACTAGGGCTGGGCGATATCTGTTTTTAGGTATCGGGTGTCGATACTTGCCAAAGTATCGTAAGTATCGAAGTGTCGGAAGTATCGAGGTATCGGAGGTATCAAGGTATCGGGGGTCTCGAGATATCGGGAAGTATCGAGGTATCGGAGGTATCGCGGTATCGGAAGTATAGAGGTATCGGAAGTATCGGATGGCGATAAATAAATATCGCATCAAATAGCTTATTGTGAATTTGTTTGTTTTCATCAAAATAGCTTGTGTTTCTAACATCCAAAGCACTCTGAATAGGATATGTCATCATAGAAGTGTCATTATAGCCACCCTTTATCAAGGTATCGCAGGTATTGAAGTATCGGAGATGTCGGAAGTATCGGAAGTATCGAGGTATCGGAGGTATAGAAGTATCGGAGGTATCGAGGTAACGGAGGTATCAAAGTATCGGAGGTACGGAGGTATCGGAAGTATCGATATAGTATTTGCATTTGGATAAGGGAAATAGACTTAAGTCATAAATTATTTGAAGAATAGGGATTAAATTAGAGTAATAACTGCTTTATAATTTACGACACTATCGAGGCGACAGTACTTACCATCTGTTGGTAAGGGTCTTGAGTAAGTCGTTCTTTACCTGCTTCCTTGCTTAGAGACATCATGCCGACATCGTAATTAACAATTTAATGTTTAATAATTGCAGTTTAAATGTAAACAAATTGGTTGCTCTCACCTTGGATAGTACCTTCTAGAAAAGTATTGCTAAAAGTTCTGTAAGTATCGATACTTTTCCCAGCCCTAGTCTTGACAATTGTATAAGACCATAAAATGTGTTTATACCTCGACCAAAAACCTAACATTGATGGTATAGGGCATGCCCACTCCTCTTATTCTTCCCTCCACGGTCGGTATCCGGTAACTATGGCATAACCTTGATCATAACCGTATCCAGAATGTAATGTTTTACATATCGATTTTTTTGGTTTTACAAATTAATATGCCATTTCAATCTTGGTAATGTCATACCAGCCTTAGATATCTTAAAGTCCTCGTTGGCAAGCTCAGCTCGGAATTTAAACAGATGTTGTGACATGATTTACATTATTACATTCTAGGTATGTTTTAATATCTATTTTCTTAAGAAATAAGGACTAGTTATTGTATAATAAAACTTATTTAATATATTTTTTTCTTCTTTATCAAGGCTTCGAAATATTTAACTCTAAAATTCAAAAATGGTAACTTGTATGCCCGCCAGTATTTTTATGCCTTCCAGCGTTCTCCGTGAAATGGCATCTGCATGACCACTAGCTTGACACAAGCGACTCCTCCCACCTGTTCCTATCGAGCACAACGCTTCGGGATACGCTATACTGATGAGGGGCAAACACCCCAAACACCGGTATACATACATTTTTTAGCGTTTTGTTCCATTGGAACATCTTTTGCTAGTTACACTTCCTTTCAGTGTGGAGCTCGTTAGAGGGTTAGGTGATATAATTCAATGTCGATCGGGACTTTAGTCCACGAAGTAATTGTTTTTAACTAATGGGTGAGATTGGTTTTGTTGGTGGCCGAACGAGAGCCAAAGTGGTAACTTTGTTGCCCGGCAGCCTTTTTAGGCCAATATTCTTTATCTTCAAGCGTTCTTCATGAGATGGTGATGATGGTGTCTATCTCTACGACCGCTAGGTATCTAAAATTTCAGTTTACATATGAATTTATTGTTCATTGCAAAACTATTGTAGTTATTACAGAATATTTACTTTTGAGGGAGTCGCACGTATCACTTGGAACTCGAAGCTCGCATATCAAGTACCTACCAACTCTAAACCAGTGTCATTTATGTTAAAACATCCTCTATAACATATCATACTACGACGTCATTTTTTTCAATCATTAGGAACCATCGTTTACCTTAATTTTTTTAATTAACAATTTATCAAATAACTGTAAATTAATAACTGTAAACGGTCGCCAAATTGATTTTTTGACACTAAGGGAAAGTGCTCCGTTATCAGATACACCTAACTTTTAGACATTGGGCTGTCCCTTACTGTCTCTGCTTCTTTTATCAATTAGCTCAAAATTCTTCCTACCACAAAAGACCTTTTAAAAGCACTCAAATAAATTTAAAAAAATATTTATGATACTTTGAAATATATATTTATGATACTTTACAACCAAGTTTATCTTCCCGCAACTGTAGTTATTAAAATAGTTGTTAACACTTTTCTTCTAATCCTTTTTTTTTTCAGAAAAAATAACATAACACTTCCTCCAATATTGATCAATGAATATTTGACGAATCTTTTCTGAAAAAAATATGGCAGATCCAAAAAGTATAAAAATAAATTTACCTACTGAAACTGAAGATGGAAACGAATCCGTATCTTATAGTGCTAGAACTGTTTGTTCACCGCCTCCAAAGGAACTCGAATCCCTTAATAATGCATCAGTTTTAAGGTAGGTTTTGAAAATAAATTTAAAAATATAAAACATGTACATAATTTTGAGTGTATAGTTACCGACTTTTAATAAACTTCAACATATTGCATGAATTTATAGGCATTGTATAATAAATTTGTAGAAAATTAAACTTATCTTATGATTTTATATTTTTTAGTGGTTCCCAAAACAATCTTTGTAATGGCTCTTCGTCTGTGACAATAACTAGTTCTGGGGCATTACGTAAAGTTCCAAACAACAGCCCAACAGGTCATAAAAAACCAATGATATCACTTACGCATTTGCCAAAAAGACCACCTGTCGACATAGAATTTATAGATTTATCATATTCTGTGTCAGAAGGTCGGAAACGAGGTTATAAGACAATTCTGAAATGTGTGAATGGAAAATTTAGATCTGGTGAACTCACTGGGATTATGGGACCTTCCGGTGCAGGAAAAAGTACGCTGATGAATATTTTGGCTGGATACAAGTAAGTCAGTTTACTTAAAGATGGTAATGAATTTCTAATTATGTATTTATGAATATAACATTTTTGCCAATTGTTCTATATACGTACAGTTAATGGACTCGCTTCGTTCGTCCCAATAATATATTATTTTCATAAAATGTTTTGCTCAACTAAGTGACTTCTTTGTACCAAAAGTAATTTAATATTAGTATTACTCCAATTAAATTTTTTTTGTCTCGAATTATGTACTTAAAAATTTACATTCAAAAATTCAATACGTATTAATAAGATTTGTTAAAGTTGCTCTTCGCTTTTTCTACTTTTTTAGTCAAATGTTTGGTTCTAATAATTAACTTAGTGTGTAATGAAATTAGTCATAGAAAATATGATTTGGTCACTAATACATTAGTCGTCTAAGCTAAATCTAAAGAAAGAAACGTAAAAAAAAAACAATAACACCAAACAATTTTACTTTGCATGACGCACGAGTTTCGACAACAAAGTTGTCATCCTCAGGTGGAGAATTAAACTGGAACAACTAAAACAGTTTAATTCCCCATCTGAGGATGACAACTTTGTTATCGAAACGTGCGTCATGCAAAGTAAAATTGTTTGATGTTATTGGGTGTGTTTACGTTTCTTTCTACACACCAACATGACCCAATAAGAAGTTTCAGCCAAATCTAGTATATTTGACATTAGTTGCAAGCATAGACAACTTAACTTGCTTAACTTATGTTTGCACCTGTTGATAACATTATTGATGAAATTTTTTGTAGGACATCCAATCTAGATGGTTCAGTTTTAATAAATGGTAAAGACAGAAGTCTACGACGCTTTAGAAAAATGTCGTGTTACATAATGCAAGATGATTGTTTATCTCCGCATTTAACCGTGAAAGAAGCAATGACAGTATCAGCGAATCTTAAACTAGGAAAAGGAATAACACGTTCCGAGAAAAAAGTTGTAATTAATGAGATTATAGAAACTTTGGGATTACAGGACTGCACAGATACGTATGCAGCAAGCTTATCTGGTGGACAAAGGAAACGACTCTCCATTGCCTTAGAACTTGTAAATAATCCACCAGTGATGTTTTTTGATGAACCAACTAGTGGTTTAGATAGTTCGTCTTGTTTCCAATGTTTATGTTTGTTAAAATCTCTAGCAAGAGGTGGTAGAACTGTGATATGTACAATACATCAACCATCGGCTAGATTATTTGAAATGTTTGATCATCTATACATGCTAGCAGAGGGTCAGTGCATTTATCGAGGCAATGTTTCGGGGTTAGTTCCTTTCCTCTCAAGTATGGGACTTAATTGCCCAAGTTATCACAATCCTGCTGATTACGGTGAGTAATTCTCTATACGTATAATGTAACAATAGAGTCCACCTGAATAAATATTTTTTCGATCGCCCGTTATTTGTTGAACTAAACCGTTAGATGAGTATACTAAGTTTTATACCAAACGAATATGTTACATCTAGTACATATTAACTAAAATCTCTGGGGTTTATGCATAATACCCAGAAATATTTGTTATTATACAATATTAACTTAAATCTCTAAAAGTATTATGCTTAATTTCTGATTTGGCATATTCACGGTAACAAATACATAATAAAGAAACGTCCTCAGTCAACGACTGACGTAACAACTATTTTTTTCAGTTTGGTAATAATTTGTGTTTTAGTAATGGAAGTAGCATGCGGTGAGCATGGTGATTACGTGCAGAAATTAGTAGTGGCAGTGAATGCCGGAAGATGCAATAATTTTATTCAAAAATCGGATCAACGTGGAAAAATAATATCTAACGACATTGCTAAAGAGACAATACCATTAAAGCCGCAGTGTGAATCCCTGCCCGTGCCAAACGGCTTTTCTAAAACTTCAACTTCAACAACAGCAGCAACATGTACAACGTCACTATTGGATTCATCAGAGAATTTGCCCCAAATTGAAAAAAGTGGTTTCCCTACATCTGGATTACTACAGTTTTGGATATTATTAAAAAGAACGATTTCTATTACACTCAGGGATAAAACACTCACCAGGATGAGGCTTGTTGCTCATATTATTATAGGAATATTACTCGGTTTAATCTACTATGATATTGGAAATAATGCAGCGAAAGTTACAAGTAACGCTGGGTGCTTATTCTTCACAACAATGTTTACAATGTTCACTGCTATGATGCCTACAATTTTAACTTGTATGTCAAAAATATTAATATTAAACGTTCCTAGAATATATATTTTCTAGTTCCAATGGAAATGTCAGTTTTCGTAAGAGAACATTTAAACTATTGGTACTCATTAAAAGCGTACTATTTTGCCAAAACACTTGCAGACATACCATTTCAAGTCAGTATCCCATAAATGTTGCCTTTTTTTAAATCCAAGTCTATTTTAGATCGTTCTAACTGCATGCTATGTCATGGGAGTATACTATCTAACATCTCAACCGCTAGAAGCCACAAGATTTGCGATGGTTTTATTAATTTCGGTGCTAACAGCGTTAGTTTCTCAAAGTTTTGGGCTGTTAGTCGGTGCTGCTTTCAACATTGAGGTCAGTATTAGATTTATATTTATTGTATAATACATTAATAAGCGACAAAATAACAAAATATTTGGTTTGTCTGGGCGTGGTAATTTAAAAAAAAGTGTATTATGGAGTAAATTTTTTGTTATAAAAAATAAGATTAAAAAGCAGTGTTAAAAAATATAAATGTAGGTGCAATGATTTTTGAAAGTAGAAACGAGAAATTAAGTATCTATTGACATTGCCTGGTTAGTGTACACATAGAAAAGAGTAAAAGATATAAAAGTTAAACGATAAGCAGAGAGCGAGTGATCTCTCCTTACTAATAATGAAACTGTAGTACCTATTGCTTTTATTTATGAAAAAAGACTCTCGAAGTCTAGAAATACATAGGAACAAAGGACGTCTAATGATTTTGGGCCTATCCCCACTTCTTCTCTCTTCTCATTAGTTGTCGGGCGGGGCTAGTTGGTGTAGTTTTATTAGTATATAAGCTGAGAATTTTTGTAAATCTTTACTTTAATTTTCCACCAGAAGATGACAATTTTGTTGTTGAAACGTGTGTCATGCAAAGTAAATTGTTTGGTGTTATTAGGTATTTTTACATTTCATTCTACACATTAAGAAGTTAGATATATGCGTTTTTATGTGTTTACTATTATAGTTGAATTAAGCAGCTCTTATATTGTTTTAATTTATATTATAAGCAATATTAATTTATTTTTTAGTCATAAGCTCTTTCTATTTTTTTATTTCTATGAACCGGCCAAATTGTACAATATTTTTAAGAACGAAGTCGGTGACAGCACTATGGGTCGTCTTATTCATACCGGAAAATTTTAAGGAGCACCGATGTGTCTTTCTCCTCAACTCAAGACGTTTTAAATAAATCGCTAACCGCTAGCGCAATCACCAACGCTTACTTCTTTAGAAACGATTATATAACCCGTTGTGCATGTCATAACAATGTAATTTTTTTTAACGAAAATGTTTTTTTGTCGTGTATTACATATATAAAATGTGTTTTTACATTTATTTTTTGTTTCAGGCGGGGGTATTTCTAGGACCAATATCAACTATACCGTTAGTGCTATTTTCCGGATTCTTTGCAAATCTAAAAGATATTCCAGTCTACTTAAAATGGTTGCCGTATATGAGCTATGTTAAATATAGTTTTGAGGCTACTATGATATCTATATATGGCTTAGACAGGCCAAAGTTAGATTGTCGAGATGACTACTGCCATTTCAAATATCCAACAAAATTTCTAGACCAAATGGCAATGAAAAGTGACATGCTAACTTATACCATCGATGTTGTAGTCCTTTGTGGACTTTTTGTTGTACTTAGGATATTCGCATATTTTGTTTTGCGAATTAAACTACTTCAAGTCCGTTAAATTTTGTAATAAAATTGTATATTTATGATATTTTTCATCATGTGATAGTCTAGTGAATTTTATATTGTGATGTATTTATATATAGGTACTTTTTACGTGATGGTATTAATATTATCTATTGTTTAAAAACAATACAATTTTAAATATTAGTTTATAACGAGGATTTAACCAAACAACTTGTTACGGGAATTCAAAGGTACTAAACTAGAGTTGTTACAGCTCCGCTGATTTTCTTATGTGATTTCTGTAAACATAGTGTGCAGAAATGATTGATACCACTGATATAAAATCATGTTTTAAGTGACAATAACTTAATTGCTTTGTTAAAGAATAAAAATAATAAGATCTAGAGCGGCTCCGATATACTACTATAACCTGAAATATAGTTCAATGAAAGTTAATAAAAGCGAATGAGAAGAAATAGATATTGTGGAGGGGTGTTTGACCTAATCATAAAAATTTTTCCTTGTTGCTCATATCTGTAAACATCTAAAACACAGATTAATATTTTGACAATGTTCCATGTTATCTAAAGTAAAGCACGTCTTTTATTAAGGGAAGGTTTTTTTCAAAGAAACTTTACACAGAAGAAAAAGTTTTCTTAATCATATTTCAGTGGAAGAACATTTTTTGATTAGTTTTGGATGGTTTTCGTCAGTCAACCAAAAACAAGTTTACATTAGGTTTTCTATGTTTAGAAAAAAAATTTCACTTATTTAATTTTGAAAAACTCGAGCTGCGCTCTCGTTTTTCAAATGCTGTTAATTTAATGTATTTTTTAAATTTGCTGTAAAGACAACTATTGAATAGCGAATTATGATACGAGCTTATAAGTAAGACTTTAAGGTACGTGTGACATTAAATGCACGAGCTTGCGAGTGCTTTAACGGCTAGGTTTATAAATCCATTTAAATGACTTTGACTGGTAAAGCAATAAAAAAGGTGGAGCTATTTAACAGGTATTTGTGGAAAGTGGGGACCAGCTTTTTGGGTAAGCGAAAACTGTAGTGCACCTTAACGCACTTATAAATAAGGCTGCTTTGTAATGTTGTTGGTGGGAGTTAAATTTCAAGTTTGACTCATTTACACCTGGATTTAAAACGTTTTAGTTACTAATCATTTCGAGTACTCAAGAAAAACAGTGAATAGGTGGAGGACTCAACAGTTTTACGGTCACTGGCTTAAAGGAAATCGAGACCCAACGCCCAAAATCGGAGTTGAAAGAACCTTATTTATAAATGCATTAAGGGTTATGGATTAGCTTAGAATTTGATGAGGTACGGGTTTATGAAAGAGAGTGTCTCCTACTTGCAACAAGCTCATTGTTGAAGGGTTCCACCTCTTTTATTACTACACCGGTCAATGTCATTTAAATAGAGTATAAACGAATATTATACACTATTTTTTATTACGCCTCTGCGCAATAACTATTCAAGTTTTTAGCATAAAAATTGAAAGGTCTAAAGTGAAGTTTATTGACGACAAATTAAAAATAAATTTAGTATTTGCTAAGTAATAATACTGTATTATCAGATTAATATTGTTGTCAATAATTAATAATACATTATTAATAATATCGCACGCTGTAGCAGGTTCTAATTGGCATATTAAAAACAATTCCTTTTGTGTGGAATTTCAATGAAAAAACCATCCCTTAGTAGATTTTAACACTAGAAACGCCGGGCTAAAAAATACATTAGAGAATGAAGGGGTCATTTCTGTATTTTTTAAAACTGTTTTTTGTAGTGTTTTTTTTTTTTCAGAAAAATATTGCCTACATTTGAAATAAATAATTGGCTACTACGTATTGGGACCTAAATTTATCCTTTGTCACAATCTGGGTTGAAAAAATTAATCAAATATGAAAAAAAAAATTACAATTTTTTTTTAATTCGCTGTTTAAAACAATTTAGGAAAAGTCGTAGAAGCATAGGAGTTCTAAATAAAAAGAAATCATAAATAACTAGCTTCAAATTCTACTGCTTCTCACGGCAGTTCTAGTGTTAATATTTAGAGAAAATTATTTCACCTTCTCTTCTATAAAAAAACATGAAATTTATTGAATTTTTAAAAATATTCTTTTAATAATTTTGTACTTAGTTTTTTTTTTAAATCACAAGTGTTATAATTCTTTTATCACGTGTAAAATGTAGTAAATGGAGTAAACCTGTTTTATACTTCATCAATATACTAAGTTTAACACATAAATCTAGTTTAATAAAATATCGGGCAAGATAAAATTAAGATATTGCAAAAGACAATTATATCCATGACAATATTTGCTTTATGAAAAGTTAGAAGAGGTTTCATTTTCTATTAATATTTTATTTAGAATGATTATGTGTTAAAACTTATTTGTTCCACACTATATAGTATACATATTTATGAACAAGTTTCGAGGAGTCAATTTTGTGTCATGAATTCAAGAATGAGTGCGCACAATGATTTAAGAAACAAGTTTTTATACCATTTTTTATAATTTGCGTTTTTTACCTATTTTCTTATGTAATAAAGTAAAATTTTGCGTGCTCTAATAGGCTTATAAGAGCACTAATACTTCACTGACTATAAATGCACGCAAAATGAGTGCTTTAGTAGGTTTCTTATAGACGCAAGTTATAAAAAACATATAAGAGAATTGAAATTGTGCCAGCTCTTGATAGGTACCAAAACATCTGTGTTAATTCACTTTGTATGTACACATTTCACACAAAATAAATTTTTATACTAAGTGATAATACATCAGTTGTGTTTTTTATGCAATTTCAGAAAGATGATCCATTACAACCTGAATACAAGTGGACATTTTGGTATATCTTTCAGGACTATTTGCAGCAACACTACTTCGGTTTTATTTAAGCATGCTTAATTTGACAGTTACAATTTTTAAACTATAGCAAACGATTGTTTTTAAGTCGTACTTAATTGTAAGTTTTTGTTGGTGAAACCGCTTTTTAAACATATAAAATGTAACAATATTAATAAATTTAAAAAATGCGCAAAAAATCAGGATAATATTGGAGTTTCAGAGAGAATTATGTGACTTGGATATTTATTGTTTTATATTCAATTTATTTTATTTTGAAAAAAATACAGTTTGTATTAGATAAAATCTAACATCCTGATTGCAAATTCAACAAATCAATACTCTTAGTAAGGTTGCTGGTGGTATTTAAAGTCAATTCCATTCCTAACTCAAATACCCTTGTTAAAATCACTTTTCCATATTCTTGCATAACCGAAACTAAATCTGCAAGGCGATCCAAAACACTCGCTACAACATCCCCATTATTGCTATTCAAACAAGCTAAAATTATTGGAAGTGCATCTGATGCAGCTTTTGGATTAAATTTTAACCATCGTATAATTAAAGTTAGAGCTAACGTCCTCACTGCACCACTAGATGAACTAATATAATTGTACAAATGCTGCGATGGAATTGCAAGTAGCTGAGGTTTTTTATTTGTTATATGATCTAATTCTTGAAGAACGTTTAGATTTTCAGATGCTTGTAGAGCAATAAGTAATTGAGGCCAGTGGGGTGGTAGGGGGTCCATCATTGGTGACATGGCAGTACGGACCAGTAGTTCAGAGGGTGTGTTTGAATCTCCCACAGGAAGTGTTACGTTTGATAATAGTGGACGAACTCCAGGTTGGACCATTTGTATATCACTAAAAAAACATTTTCTAAAACTAATGATGCTTCAAATTTTTACTATTGGGTTGTTCATGACCTATAAACACGTGAGGCTTTGAAACACGTGAAAACAAAAAAAATCAAGAAATATTATAACTTGATGAAAAAAACTGATAACTTAAAAGTCACGAAGTGGCAAGTGGATTAAGTTTTTTCAAAGAGCCAAAATACACAAACTCTCATACAAAACTTTATCTAACAACTCCGAACAGCAACCAAATCCTTAAAAAATAAATAATAAATTTGTCACTATCACCAAACACTACTTCAAACGACGCACAAAGTTGACATCCTCAGGTTGGAATCGTGGAATAATAGGTGTATTTTACCTTTTAAAACAACAAATAATTTATTATCGTTATAGATTTTGTTGTTAGTTCAGTTGTTAAGGAAGTTTTTTAGTAGTTCTTATTATCATTTTAGTAGTCATTTAGTTTTAACACCTACCTAAGGATGGCAACTTTGTTGTCGAAACGCGCATCGTGTTCAGTGTAACGTTTGATATTAGTGGGTGTTTTACGATTAATTTAGTATATAATATTTGAGATTTTTATTATTATTTTGTGTTGTTTTGGCAAGTTTAAATTGATAGAGAAATGATTATTACTCAAGCAACTGAATGAAAATATATTTCAAATTAAGGAAGACAAGTAAACTGACAAAAACGTTGCTCCATCCCATATTTTGCAAACAAATACAATAAGATCAAGAAAATTTATCCTCTAGAAGGCCACGAAGTGTTTTTTGTCAATGTATGTAAGTTAGCTTGTGGATCTCGTACAGAAACTTTAGAATATCGTGTAGAAGCAGAATGTATCTTTGGGGTGGTTCCCAATCTCGTAAGGTTGCCGAGTTTTGACACGTCATAAAGAACAATAATAGCAAGACACCCTCCTAATTAGAGCTTACTATACCAAAATCACTTTCATTTGGTCCATTGTGGGGCAAAAAGTGTAAAGTAAAAAAAATGTGTTTAGTTTTAGACAACAAAAATTTATCTTTCTTTTGTCAATTTATCACTGACAACAATTTGTTTATTTATTTTTCCTTTGAATCAATTAAAAAGTATTGAACTAAAAACACTGATGATGGAACTTGAGATTCCGAAAGCGCTTTCCCACTATTGTATTAGAAATTTAATTAAACTTGTGGGTTCGACATTGATTTTTATAGTCATTATTTATGTTAAAATCACCTCACTTCGAGAAAGAAAGGATGCTTCCATCAAATATAATTTAGAGTTTCTTAAACCAGGATTAACGTTGGTCTAAATCGCTCTTAATTTATATAAAATAGTATAAAAAAGCATGTAAAATATTTTAAATACTTACACTAAAACAGATCCGTGTTCTTGCAAATACCTCGATGCTGATGTAATATCATTTGTCATCCAATTTTGTATAAAAGTTATAATTCTTTGTACCAAAACTGACAAATCTTTCATATGTCCATGATACTGCAATAATAGGAAATACGAGTCTAAGATATCACACAAAGTATTACTTTGTTCAAAAACTATTGGTTGCAGCAATTCTAAAAGTCCCAAAACTTGTCCAAATAATAACAAGTGTCCTCGACTTTTCAAAACAGTCCAATCATACTGTGCTCGTCCTTTCAAACTTCCAGCCAACATCGGAAGTTGCCTTAAAACCAAAACTGGATGTGTTGCTGCTAATTTCCGGGCACAAAGTTCTAAATCTTGACTTTTACGTGGCCAATCTTTACTTCGTGGAGTTGCTGCCAACGCACTTAATAAACAATGGGAAATTTCATCAGCTGAACTTGGACAATTTTTTGAATAGGCCTGTTTAGCAATTTCCTCTTTACTGATAACTAAATCTTGTCCAGAGGATGGCAACGACATATAGATCATCAGAAGGAGTTCACGGGAATAAATATCACTACCAGAATTTAGTAGAAGCGTTTGCAAAATTTCAGAAGCACAGTTTTTGATGCATTTTAATAAAAGTACCAGTCGACTTTCCATTTTTTTCGACCAGTTTACCTGATTTTGTTTGCTTTCTTCTAAAATGTAATTAACAAGAATTAAAGCTTTATCCTTATCCAAGTTAAAAACATTTTCAGAATGATAATGTTTTGGAATTGCTTTATCACGCCCTTGCCATAATTTAGGGCTTTGGGTTAAAGCACAGAGAAAATCCAGTGCAGAAACGGGGCAAATATTTGAAGTGTCTTCTTTTAATAAATAATTCATTATTACGTATAAACTTTGCCAACTGGCTCTTTGTAAAACCAGTGACATTAAAAGGGGTCTAAAAGGTAGATTTTCTTTAGAGAATAGCAAATCTTTCTGTAAAAAAATTAAATTAGAAAAGGAAACAAACAAAATTATAAATGAAAAGTACTTGCAACTTTTGTTTTTGCGAATAAGCAATTTCTAATTCAATTGTTGACAACCAGTCAACCAATAAACCAGTTTTTTCTTCTTGTGTTTTCACTTCTGATAACATGTTTCCTAGTTTTTCGCTGATTTTGTCCAAACTTGGTATCATTTCGACTTCCGAAAAATCTTCTTTTTGTTTTTCTGTTTTTATTTGTCCGTTTTCTTTGATAAATTGTTTTAACATTATGTAAGTGCCGTTGTGAACCTCTTTCATATGATTTAGGAAAATTGTTGCCATAGTTACTTTTTCATTCAGTGAATCTTTTGATGAAAACAATAAGCGGAAAAGTGGAGAAATCGAGTTATGTTTGTGCAATACTGGTATTATGAAATTAATCGGCAGAGATTTCAAATAATCGAAAATTACGTCCAGTGATTGTTTTTCAATTGCCATCTAAAAAATTGTTGGATTTAGTAACGTCTATCAATGTCAACAACAAGTATTAGGAAGAAAACCAATGGGCGAAACATATCGCTGTATGTAAAGTTTTTCCATGAGAGATAGCAATAGTGATTTAAATGGTAAATCTTATTAACAAAGACATCCTACTTGAGCTATTAGCTTTATTACGATTTATGACGTCTCTAATTTTGTACTGGTAAAAACAAATATCTGTTGGCATCAGCCCCTTTTCGCTTTTGCCAATGCAAGATTAGAGATGTAATAATGCTAACAGCTTAAGTAGTAGGTCTTTGTTAATAAGATTTACAATTTATGCCACATTTCTATTGTTCATTAAAAAACTTTACCGGAATGACTGTACACATACATAAGGAAGAATAGCTACTGTCAACCGGAAAAAATATCTCAATGTCAACATTATAACGACTTCTGCGTGATGTCGCCACTGTCTTTATTTAGCATTTCCATATAAGAGGTGATATATTGGCAGTCAATAAAATTGCGTATACAGTTTTTTTGTTATATTGAGTAGTCATTAACTTTAGCAGTGTCAAATAGTGAAAATATCACAACTAACAAAACAATAAAATTCTGATACTACTAGGTAGAATAAGAATTATAGAATAAGAGCAGTTGAGTTGCAAAGCAATACAATTTAAACAAAAATACAATATTTTAAAGGTGAAAAAGAGATGGGAACATAAAGGGAGTATTTTTAGAAAAGTAGGTTCGGGACGACCATCGCAGTCAAATCCTGAACAAGGCCAAGCAGTTGTGAACCATCTATGAACGAAAATCTATTTGAAACACTAAAAAATGCTTCATTTATTACCAATTTTGACCATCTCTTCCTTCCGCTTGAAAACTGCCTCTTTCTAGCTAAGGTGCACAATATATTATACTATTGTTTAACGGTGGATTATATTACGTTAATTACTGTGTTAAAATGAAATACAACAGCAGATTGTGTTAATTTTATTTTTTATGTGCAAATCTGTTCAATATACATTAATTTGACATTTTTTCGTAACCCAAAAAATAATTTTGGGCATATTGGAAAGACTAAAAAAATCGTAAAAAATAGTCCCATCGCAAAAGTGCCCACCAAGGCAAAAAATAGAAAAAAAGGAAGAATCTGTGTCCTAACTCTCAGTCGACTTTAAATCTACTAACCAAACTATTAAAAAATACTGTCAAATTATTATTTTAATAGAACATTTTTTATTTAATATGCAGGGTGTCCAAGGAACGGTTTACAAGCAATACATAATCATGAAGGACACTGTAATGTATATAAAAAAAATTAACTCGCATAACTGAAAAAATCTGGCAAATGATGATTATAAAATTAGCTTATTTGATAATTGTCATCTAAAAAATCAGTTTAGACATATATCAAAGACTCGTTGGTAACTCTGGAAAACCTTATATAATCTTTACTGATAGACAATAAACAGTTTGTAAAAAACAGGTTGTAAAAAAGATGGAATTTTTTAACACTTTTTAGGGTTTCAAAATATAGTGTTCTGCATGTGCATTGCTTGTAAACCATTTCAGGGACAGCCCGTATATTGACCGTTAACTTTTAATATTATTACGGTGAATCGTCGTGAGCGAAGTTTCCGAGGGCTTCGGATGATTCATTGGATTATTTATCGGATAATTCATTACTTATGGGAACGGATGGAACGTCATGCTTCAAGAAGAATTTGGAAGGAATTGCTTCGAGAATGATTCTAGGTGGACTATGCAAAATACCTGTAAGGAGGGAGGCTGACCGAGAAGCCAGTCAGAAAGTCAGATAGTGAGAGCAAGACAAATCGGTGAAGTGCAAACAGCGACAGTGGACGGAAGGAAGAGAAAGCCTGAACTGATTTGACATTTACTGTGTTTAATTAAGTTTGTCGTATAATTACTAGTTCTGGAAAAGCAATTTTGCGTTTTGAAATTCAGACCGCGAATTTAAATTACCCAAAGTCGTAACAATATATTCAAAATTCTTGCCTTTCAATACTCTACTGGTTGTTCTACTCCCATAACAAAATTATAACTTTGTTTATCTAGATTCTAGGTTACACTCACACTTCTGTTGAAGCAATTATAAGACAACCACATATAGTATTAACAAAAAAAAGTAAAGAAAATGTAATCAACTTTTGCTTACCATGGTCAATGTTAAAATCTCCCGATCTTTGGATCCAGTATAATTCGGACTAAATATATTATTCAATAGAGTGATCATATCTTCTTTTTTTGTTGCAACTTGTGGTTTTCTTGTCAAATTAGGTAGCGCTTTTTTACTATCAATTTCAATTTTTACATCAACATCTTGTACAATCGGCATTTGCATTTCAATAGCTTTAACAAAAGTTTCTCCACCAACTGCTCCCCTCTTGTTTTGTACTTCAACTAATTGTATCATATAAGTTTTATCCAAAACTGAATCAACAACTAGTTTCGAATCCAAACGTGTTGCTTTATCCAAAGTACTTAACAATTTACTAATTGAATTTGTCGGAATTCCAAACGATTGTATAAAAAGAACCAACTTCGGTGGCTCAAGCTTTTCAATAGCTGCATCAACTAATCGTGGTACATTTGATCGTATCATTCTCAATTTCATCCAATCGGGTAAATACGACGTTCTTTCATTCGTATCGGGAGTATAAGCTTGCGGCTGTTCCCTATTTTCAGGAAACCAAAAAGTGAGTAAAGTATCAAAAGGTTCAAAATTTTCCAAGGGTCCATATGTTAATAAAACAATTGCAGCATGTATGACTAAAGTTTGCATATGACATTGTTCACCAGTCATCCAGGTGACTAAAACATACTCGCTATAATTTTGCAGGGAACTGTAAATATCCTCTGAGTATTCCTGAGCTTTCTGTATGTGAGTGGAAAAAATACTCAGGAGATTTTTCAATGTTTGATTATCTGGTCCAGGTAAAACATATGAAGCCACACTATGTCGTTCGATAATAACTGAAGACAAATCAACAATTAGTTCGTGTAATTCCGTAAATGAATCATTGCAATCCTGAGTAGACAAAAAGTTTATATAACTTGAAACCCGTGCAGGATTCGTTTCGATTTGCAAAGCTTGTCTCAAAAACTGAATCAAAACAGGTTTAATCATTGTAAAGTGGGGAAAATGCGTTATATAACTCGTGAGCCAATTCGTGTTATTCGTTTCAGTTTCTTCCCCTGCGGCCAATATCAAATTCAAACCTTTGGTTGCCTGAGTCCTACTTGCCCCATGATCCGATGTCAATCTCCTAAACAAATACTCCAAAACCTCACATGCAGTTTGAGGATCATTCTCATTGACGACCGTCCTTAAATGTGCCAAAAGTTGGCCATGTTTTGTTAATTTCTCTGTTGGTGTCGTTGATAATAAATACTCGCAGAGACATTGTACAGGTAAATGAGCTAAAGCACCTTCTGAATTATGTACAAGTTCGGCCAACCAAGGCATATGTGCTGTGCCTCCTTGTCTCGACATAATATCCAGTAAAAAATCAGGATTTCGAGAGCGACACAGTAAATGACCCATCCGGTGAGTATTGTTTAAGTGTTGTAGCTGATCAAGGACGGCTTGAGGAGGACGTCGAGCTTCACCCTCTGGACGCAATTCCATCAACTGGGGTAAAAGAAGACTGGTTTGTTCAGTGATTTCCATTTTAGTGCTTGCTGCAGCTAGGTGTGACTCGAATTCGAGGATTTTTTGTTTTTCGAGAGCTAGGATCTGTTGCTCACGGGACTGGTAGTCTTCATCCAATGACGTCATTGTGGGTGGAGGGAATGAAAAATGACTGAAAGAGGTTAGTTTAATGCATTTTGATTTAAGTTGTAAATTTGATAACAGTGCTAATTGGAACAGAAATTGATTGATAATGAACAGAATATTCAACGCATATCTCAAAAAATTATAAACATTTTTGGTAAGGTAAATTTGAGTTTTAGCATCGCTTCGCCGAGGACTACGAGTATCACCTGTTAAAACTTCTAAAATAACTTTAAACACCTGTATGCATTTTTTTCTTTTCAAAAATTTTGCTTAAATGAAAAGTGCCATTTTGAATGGATAGGTAAGACTTGGGCCTCCCTGTATGTACACAAAGTGTTATACAGTCTGTCTCAAAAGCAAAGATACTCCGAGTTCAGAGCGTTGTAAAATCTTACCAAAAGTTGAAGAAAATTTTTTAAAAAAATCGACATCCTCTCCTTACAATGATATACAGTGTGAACCATTGGTATGGAATAACTTCGATACAAATGGTCCACACTGTATGTAGAGGTCTACAGAAACAGATTTTGTATCAAATTGTCTTTAAATAAAAGCTTACAAATGTTGGCCTTTATTTTTATTTGCTATAGGCCAGTGGCGGCCGGTGAATTTTTAAAACTCTGTATTTTGAAAATGGAGCATGGGATCCAAATTCTGTTATGAAGGATTACTATTGAGACCAAACTAAAGGCCAAAAAACTGCAAAAAAAAAAATTTGATCGAAATTTGCGAAATTTGATTTTTAAAAATGGTGAGCCTTCCCTGGTTATTTCCGAAACGGTTTATGCTAGAACGGTGACGAATTTTCTTTTCAGCATTATGAGGCAAATTAATGACTAATCATATTTTGGTTTTTTCCTAAATTTTTATTATAGAAAAAGTTATGAGCATTTGAAATTTTAGAGAAAGAATATTTTTCGAAAATTAAATTTCACCGGCCGCCACTGCTATAGGCTATAGGCAATATTACGTGTAAAAATTTAAGAAGTTTAAGGGCAAGTAGCTTGTAATTTGAAAAACTGTTCTGTACATTTTTACTTACTCCAAGGGGTATACCCTACAACGCTCCGAACTCGGAATGCCTTAATTTTCAGACAGCTTGTATTTTAATACATTGCAAATTTATAGGCTACAAAAATGTCTCTTGTTTTTTTTTAAGAAAGATAATAATGATTTGAAAACAAATAATTAAAAATACAATTTTCCCCAAAAGTTGTTTTGATTTATTATCAACTCGGAGACTTTGGTGGGAATTTGGGTGGAGCCTAGCTTCGTAAAAACAATAACAGCAAAACATCCTCCGAATTACAGCTTGTAATAATTTTTTTCGGGATCAAACCTTAATTTTACTGGACTTTCAGTTTTTGCCGATATTGGGTCCAGTTTTATAAGAAGTGGTTAAGCTAATTAATGTCACTATTATACAGGGTGTTAAAAAAGAATGCAAAACATTTAAGAAAATTAAAATAAACCAGAATAAAGAAAAAAAGTCTTAATAAACATGGATCCGCAAAGCAACAGTTTGAAAAATATGGAATTTTATTTCTTTTCCTTACGCGTTTTTATTATGCAAAAAATTACATTTCTTATCAGAGTAGACTCATGAGAAATAGAAAATAAAAAAATATTCAAAATTTAACGTTTGTTGTTAATGCACAAATTTTTGTTTACTATGACTTATGTTTACTCTAATGCAGAATTTGCCGACATGCATTTCATGTATGGTCGTGCTAATGGGATTGTTACCGAAGCGCGACGTTTTTGCGTTAAAACTTATCCCAATCGCCAGATTCCTTCATATCGTATTTTTGGAAGATTTCACCAAAGATTGCGTGATACGACGACATTCCTTTGGACCGAAAGCAACAATTTTGGTTTTAGCATGTTAGTGCCCCAGCTCATTTTTCGATTGTCGTCGAAGAGCATTTACACCAAACGTTTTCACGTAGATGGGTAGGAAGAAACGGACCTGTTTTATGGCTCACAAGGTCGTCTGATTTAAACCCTGCACATTTATTTCTTTGGGGATACTTGAAAAGTCTAGTCTACGATACTCTTGTGAATAGCCTCGAAGAGCTGCAGCAAAATCAAAAATGCCAACAAATTGAAACCAATGCGGGGGTTTTAAAAAGAGTTAGAATATCCTTCAGAAAAAGATGTCAGGTCTGTTTGGAAATGGAAAGAGGGCATTTCGAACATCTTCTGTAACTCTGTTTTGTGTTTTCTAGAAGCTCTCTCTGTTTGTTTGCACATAATAAGTAAGTAATAAATAATTGCAAAATAAATGTTTTAAAAAAGAATAAACTTCCACATCTCCCAAACCGTTTGCTTTGAGGATCCATGTCTATTAAGAATTTTTTGTTTATTTTGGTTCATACTATGATCTCCTTAAATATTTTACACGCTTTTTTAACGCCCTCTATAATTATTAAGCTAAATTATTATCAAGGAACCACCGATAACAAGGTACCATAGTGGTAGCCACATTACTATTTAACTACTTTTTATAAAATCATGTACATCAGGCAACAAAAAGGTATATACTTTGATCTTCAAAAAGTGTCCATTTCTTTTTGAAAAATCTTTAGTAATACCAACATACTATTTTTGTACTTACTTTGTTATACACATCTCCATAAACATACGTAAAGTTGGATATTTATTCCAGACTTCACTTCCAAATGTCATCGGATTATGAGCGGCTATTATTAGAAGTATTAACCAAACTTTCCAATACTGTCCTGATATTGCTAAATTTGGGGGAACATATCCAGTCGGTAAAGTAATATTTTCCGGATAATTATAACTGCATAAATTAAAATAAATTCCAATAATTTCAAGATTGTCAACAACAAGAGGAGGAGCACAGTCTTGAGGTAAATTTGCTGCTCTTCTTATTAATTGATCACTAATTTCAATGGCTTCAGTTGGACTAATTGGATGTTCTTTTGAATTTCCAATAAGTAAAATTCTCAGAAGAGTCGCTTGAAGTAAAGGAACTTCACTCGTCAGTCTCAAAAACAAATTCCTTTCGTTTTCTCCCGGCCACGAATCGACTTTATAATAATGTTCAGCTTGTTCCAAAAACAAGATTTTTAGTAAAGCATGATGAAAATCATTAAGCGTCGGCCGGAAAACTCTCAAAGCAGAATCGTTTAACCAAGTCACTGCTTCTCGTTGGATGTTACTGACTTGTTTTTGGAAAGATTTCAAAACAGTAACATCGCGTTTATTTTGAGTTGAAGCATCTCGAACTTGAGGACTGACACAAAGTAGCATACACATACACACTAAATCAGCCAATGAAAGAAAGATGCGGTCACGGAATTCCGATTCTCGAACACTATTGGCAAATTCTTTGCGTTCTCGTAGCAGAGAATGGACGATGCTTAATAAGTTGAAATCAAGACGGAGAACTCGATTGATTTCTTTCAGAAGAGCTCGCAAGGATCGGAGATAATCGTCTTTATTTAAAAGCAGTTCCTGAAATTTTTTGATGTTGAAAACCTGTATCATATGCCTAACTACAGTTTTGTAATTTCAGAATTTCAAATCGCATTACACCTTTTTATAAAAATAGTTTTTTTTACAGAAATGTTGTGCTTTGTGAAAACGTGTTTTAACGCAGGTTTTAGATTTTTACAATAATACTGATTACAAATTACCACGGTTTAAATTAGCATAAACTTGAAATTAATCAAAAACAACAACTACATTATATATATCTAATTTGTTAATTAGTAAATATTTATACAATAAAAATAAACTAAAATTTGTCTTACATGTGGCTTAAACTTTAAAAAGTTACGCCGAGTCACAACACTGTCGCGGGCTTTCATCTGACTTCCGATTGGCTTAGAGTTACCAAACAACCTAATTAATTTGACGAACTTTGGTTTATACCTGCATATGCATTTGCTCACTTAGAACGATCTCCGCATGGTGCTGCTAACATCGCTACTTGCCGAAAATGGCAATACAAAACGTCAATAAAGAAAAAAGGGACAAAGCGCAATAAAAAGTCAAAAACCCTTTTTTCACATATTAAGTAATTGTAGTAATTTTTCGTAGTACTTCGCATTTATAAAACTGTTAACTGAAGTTGTTAAATACCTCCGTGCATTTGGACGTTGAATATAGGAGGTAAGAGGATCTGAGAATTGCGCTACATCTCGTGTCTTGGTCCAAAAATTAGATTTTTCACAAATTTTTGATGATTTTGCCGGTAATATTTTAAAATTCAATGAAGCTCTAGTCTAGTTGGCACCCAGTTCATTTCAATTTAATGTAGAATGTTATGCACTCTTGGATTCTCGGTTAAGTTTTGGTGATTATGCGATACGTTATTGTTATTTTCTTAATTACAACGTATCGTGCTTGCTAATTATTGTCAATAAATTTGGCTTAAAAAGAAATTTATAAGAGAGAGTAATTATTCTAATATAAATGGAGATCTTACACAGATTTGGCAAATTAATAAAACATATTCTGTTCGACTTCAACAATTATCTTAGTGTGGCAAAAAAAATACACCCATTAAACGCTATTCAAATAGGGTTTCATGAAATTTTTTTAGACCAAAAGAAGAAAAAATTTTGTGGAGTTAACTTGAAAAAACTTTCCATTATTTTAGTGCGTTAGAAAAATGTAACAAAAATAAAATTTAATTTAACAAAAAGTGGGTAACTCACTCATAAAATAAGAAACAAACTAAAAACAACGAATTAAAAAAATAAAACGATTAACAGAAACACTTTAATAAAGCGCAACATAGTAAAAAATTTGAAAATGTTGTAGGTTGAAAGATAGCCTAGAGTACCTATATATTAGTTTGATAAGAGTAGGGCAAACACGTATATTTGACAACTATTTTCGATCCAAATTTATGTCAATTTAATGTCATTCGGTCAGTAGCGTCACAATAGTTTAAAAAACTGATCTTCTGAAAAATGTTGGCCACATAATTTCCCAGTTTTCGATGGGATCCTATTCATATGCTTTGCCCAAACAGTACGGCACGCTCATATGGGTTATTCGGGATAAATTTGAAAATTATACCACCTTCGGTTCTATTTTTACGTCCTTTTGTACTGCAGCCTGTTATTGATCTTATTTTACGGCTACGGATGTCACAATGACGGATATTTTAATAAAATAAACAAAAATAGGTTGTAGAAATAATGATCCACCAATCAAATTGGATCACGCTCTTTGTCCCACTCTTATAAAAATCATTATATAGGTATTCTAGGATAGCCATGTTAGCAGCGCCATGCGGAGATCGCTCTAAGTGAGCAATTGAACGTGCTGGTACAGTCATCACTTTCAATTCATTCGGACGGTTGTGCTAGGGAGATTTTATGTTAAAGTACGTAAAATCGGATTTTTTTATAAACCACAACAGTCCGGCTGAATTGAAAGTGAGAGCTCCCCAAACCATAGGAAAACGTGTAGCATTTTGTTGGTCCACGAATTTTGGGACACCTGTATTTAAAATCGATACAACTTGCCCTTAACAAGTTTTTAACTTTTTAAATTTTGGTAATAATAGTTACTTAAGAGATATTACAATTTTACAAGCAACTTACCAGACAAATATCAGCAAAAGCGTCTGCACTAGCCTCAGGAGCCACCTGAAATAAGGCCCCGACAACAATCAAATTGTTCGTATTTCGCGCATTTGACAACTCATTATAAATCGTATATTTTAAAAGAGGATATAAATTCTCCGGAAATGAATAAACCATCTCCCTCAAGCAATTATTAAAATAATTAACCATTGGTTTATTTTTTAATCTGAGTTTACTGAGCTGAGCTATAATTTCCAGATCTCGTTGAGAACTCGCCGAGCAATTGTAGCACAAATAAGCCAAGAGTTCTTGTGCCGGTTTCATCAATTTATGATTATGTAACCAACTCTCTATTCTTGATACTGCAATTATTCGAATTTCCACAAGTCCACATGCAATGCTTAAAAACCGGACAAAATTTTTCGTTATAGTTTCCGGTTGTTGGCGTCTTGCTAGTTGCTCCTTGATGGCTTCAAGAACGATTTTTTCAACGTTTTCTTGGGACTGCGTAAAGCGAGGATAGGTTTTAACGTTCCAGTTTTCAACAGCAGCTTTGTGTTCCAAAATGGCTTCAAGAAACATTTGTTTTAATAAATATGTATTACATTTTTTTAATTGACCGTTTCGTTAACAAACGGTTAACAAAAAATTGTTATTATTAAATTAACATTGATCTGTAATTTTCGCTATTAAATCGTTCATTAATTTTAAAAGATTTTCATCCCAGAAAAAAGATTGTATTCAACTCGTGTCTTATTGGGCAATTAATAATCTCAACAATTAAGGGGATTCTTACACAACCGGAAGGTGTGTTTTTGGTCAAAAAATTGTGACTTACCTATTCAATATTTTCATACGAAAAAGAGACAATGCAGGTAGAAGAGAATAGTTTAACAAAAATTTAAAGGTGAGTACAGAATGACAAAGGGCATCAAAATGTAAAATTTGTATATATCGAAAATGCATAGTTTCCCCAAAAAATCGCTTGAATATTATTTTTTATTTAAAATAATTGATAAAACGGCAGTTCGGCAGTTTACCTGGTGGTACAATTGCTTGCTGTTTGGCATTGTAAACAATTGCTGCGAGTTCAAACTGTGCCAAGTGCAGGTTTTTATTATTTTAATTGAAAACTATTTGTGCAAATTAAAGAAAATAACTAGAATCTTCTTTTTTAAAGTACAGTAAATAAAAACCAAAATGAAAAATTTTCTGCATGGAAAAGTAGGAAATGGTAAGAAACATGTTACAAAATTTTGCAAAAAGAGAAACAAAAAAATTGTCCTAACCGCGATTTCAAACTACATCACAAATCAATAAAATCAGAAAATCACAAAAAAAGTTAACTGTGCTATTACGACTGTTTTGTGAAAAGGTGCTATAGGTCATTTTTTATTTATATACCGTTTTCTGTCTCTTTTCAACACATAACCTATACTACATAGCAACATATACAACAATGTGTTGAAAAGAGACAGACAACGGTATATAAATAAAAAAATGACCTATAGTAAAATTCTCATAAGCACACAGTGGCTCTAAACAGGTGGGTAAATGATTGTTTCTGAAGAAACTAAACACTTTTAAGAAAAATGGTAAAAAGGTTTTCAACTTGTCGTAGCCTGACACATTCACATAAATTTTTTGCTAAACTATTCCCTTCCACCCTGTATACATACAGGTTGTCCCAACGGTCCGAAAAAACTCTAATTTCTTTATGTTAGGAAATACTTTTTCTTTTTTTTATTATACTTGCGTTTCTGCTGCACATTTTAAAAATATTGAGGTTTACATACAGGATGTCGCAATAAAAAAAAAACACTAAAGTTATGTTTTTTAAATAGAATCTATTCAGTTTGATTTTATTTTTGGATTCTATGCTAAATTACAAATAACTTTTATAGAGGTTGTTTTAATTTATCTGTTATCAATTTTGATTTGTGGCGCTTTTTTTCCAGAATTTTTGAAATGCAGGGGTCTGTCTAAAAATTGGTAACTTCTAAATGCTTGCACACAAGTTAAAGTAAGTAACGCCGTTTGATTCCTGAATGTTTGCCGCATCTTTTAAGTGTTTACTCAACAACCTGCTTAGTGGCATGTGCCTACTGCAATTTTTTAAACATGACGAATTAAAAATGTCAAAACCTGATTTTTTTCAAATGACAAGCTTTCCATCAATATAAGGTTTGTATAGTCTAGTGTAAAATTCTATGTTGCTATCCTACATTAACTAAATTTCGAAAAACTTTTCTGTCTTGAACAAAGAAAATCAAGTGAGCCTTATGAACAAAAAAATTAAGACAGAAAATAAACAAAAGTATGGAATTGGAAATTCTTTGCTGCAAGAAAATGTACAATATTGTGCACAATTTAGTTACAGAGAAAATTAGGCAAAATCTAACATATCGCAAAGCAGTATTAACCCAATTTACTAGAAAAATGTAAAAACATTAACAAATAAAAAAACAAAACATTAAAGCTATTTTACAATTTTCTTTATAACACATGCTCAAAAATATTATCATTTTCTTCAATACAAGTATGCAGTCTTCGTCTAAAAGATAGTCTAACACGACTTAGCATATCTGCATTTATTAAATGGAATGTATCGCGTATTCTTTATTTCATGTCCTCCGCAGTTATTGGTCTCAGTTTATACACCTTTTCTTTCACAAATCCCCAAAGGAAGAAATCAATCGGAGTAAGGTCGGGAGAACGAGCAGGCCAACTGATTGCTCCTCCACTGCCTATCCAACGATTTGGAAAAGTGTCGTTTAAAAATTGTCCAACTACTCGATGATAGTGTACAGGGGCTCCATCCTGCTGTAGCCAGATGATCCTTCGCATATGCAAATCCAGATTTTCCATCAGAAGTGGCAAATCATTTTGAAGGAATTCTCGATATCTTACCCCATTTTAACAACATCAAAAAAGAACGAACCAATCACATGGTCCCTAAAAATTCCGCCACAGACATCCAATGACTATCTATTTTGATGATCAATTGTCTGCATCCAATGAGGGTTTTCAGTCGCATAGGAATGCATGTTGTGTCAATTAACAGACCCGTTACTCTTAAATGTTGCTTCATCACTAAATAAAATTATGTGCATAAAGTTCCAGTCGTCATTAATCAAATTATCCATGGTTTCGCAAAAATTTACTCGATTCCTGATGGTTCCTGAAGGTGGTAGGGATGAAACTTGTGTTTTGAGGTAATTCGATTAATACTGGTTCGCGATATATGAGTTTGTGCCTCAATTTCTCTGCAACTCAATTCTGGATTTTCTTAATTAAACATTAAAAGAACTTCCAATTCCAGGTTCTCGTCTATTTTTCGTGCTAATACTTCTTTTTTTCTGGTACGTAATGCTTCCTGTAGCATCAAATCTATCCTTCAATTTTTTAAATGCAGCACTTTGCGGCAGTCTTGCATTTGGGTATTTTTGTTAGTAGTCTTTGTGCCAATAAAATATTACGGTCCGCTTCACCAAGACTGTATACCATGTTAATGAGTTCTTGACAAGTAAAATTTATTTTGGGACTTAAAATCTTCACAATAAAATTGACAGATTGTAACAATGACAGAAGCCCACACGATTTTTATTGTCCAAAACAGAACACTTTATCGAAATTTAGTTAATTTAGGATAGCAACTTAGAATTTTACACTAGAGTATACAAACCTTATATTGATGGAAAGCTTGTCAAAAGATCTTTTGATTGGTAAATTAATAAATAGAGGGTGCCATTTGAACAAAAAATAAATAAATAAGTACATATTTTACATTTTTAATTTGTTATGTTTAAAAAATCGCAGTAGGCACATGCCACTGAGCAGGTTGTTGAGTAAACATTTTAAAGATGCGGCAGACATTCAGAAATCAAACGGCGTTACTTACTTTAGCTTGTGTGCAAGCATTTGGAAGGTACGAATTTTAGACAGACCCCTGCATTTCAAAAATTCTGGTAAAAAAAAGCGCCACAAATCAAAATTGATAACAGATAAATTAAAACAACCTCTATAAAAGTTATTTATAATTTAGCATAAAATCCAAAAATAAAATCAAACTAAGTAGATTCCATTTAAAAAAACATAGCTTTAGTATTTTTTTAATATTGGTACACCTGTATATAAATCGCAATATTTTTAAAATATGCAGCAGAAACGCAACTATAATCTAAAAAAAAAAGAAAAAATTAATATATCCTAAAATAAACAAGTTATAGAGCTTTTTCGGACCGTTGGGACAGCCTGTATGTTCCCTTTTCTGATTCTGATAGGTAATAATGGTTTCCCAGAAATGCTAATACTGAGAAAGAATTTCTGACTTCGCCTAAATGTAAGAATTCCCTTAAAGGCATTCACTAATTTCCTAGTTTATTAAATAACTCGTTGTGCTGTATAATTACCTTCAGTTTTGCTTTCATCGTCAGCACTTGTGATTGTAAGAGGGCTGGAAGTGTCTCTTGCAGCAGAATTCCACGTTTCAGATTTCAAAAGTGAAGATGGAGGCAACTTTGTGTTAAAGGCTGTAATAATGTTATCAACAAAAGGTTTGCAATAAGGATTGTCGATAAAAATGCGATCTGCAACTGCATCTTCAACATAAATCTAAAAAATTTCATATTAGATTACTATGATTTCTTTTTTAAAACTTCTACATACTTTAACAAAAATTTCAGGCCAATGACTAACTTCAGAAAAAGCAAACGTTAACAAATTAATAAATAGAATATGAAAATATGAATTTGTTTTATTGCTCCCTTTGATACCGGAAGTGACATCACGTCTCAAAACATTTATTACAGCTGCTATAATGTGGTCATTTGTAAATAATTGAGGTTTACAACTACAACTTAACAAAAGACTCAAATAAACCACTTTACAAATTTTTGTTCTTTGGTTTTTCAATAAGCGAATCACACCCAAGACATAACTAACCTGAAGCAAAAATTATTAGACAAAAATCTCAGAATAAAATAACATAATACAGCTTTATCGGTATTTCCTGCATTGACTGCTGCCATAATATTCTCGAACAATTCACATGAATCACATTCAATCGCCAGTGCTTCCCAGGGCTCAGTCCCCATTCGCTCCAGAGGCATTATACTACTGCTGGAGGGTCCGGGAATTGCACGCCCTCCGGGTATTGCAACTTTAATTTTTTTCGAAGGAGGTACTGCTGTTAAACTCGATGAACTCCCTTCGCGTTTCAACTTTTCAGATACTTTACTTGTACTTGCTTGTAAATGAGATGAGGCTGTTGTTTTGGGCAAAGGGACGCTTCGTTTGGGGTCATCTCGAGGAGATGATTGTTTAGCTCCTAATGCTATGAATAAATCGGGGGGTTGTTGGGTTATTTTCGCTTTGGGGCCTCGAGTACTTTGACTCTGACCCGATTTGTTGCGATCCATTATTCCTAACCTCAGAATCTCTTTTAAAACATTTAATTACTCCGGAATATTCACAAAATGATACATTCCAAGGAGTAAAAAAACCTAATTTGTATTGATTAATGCTTAAAAGTATTTAAAAAAACACAACACTGTTTACTTCTTGAGCAAATTTACACATATTTTTACGTTTGTTTTTACGATCTGACAACTGACATCTAAAATTCTAAAGTCTACCCTGTGGTCTACCCTACCGCGCGCCACGGATAATTAATTCAACGGTCAGAACATTCCCACTAGGCGGTGACGTCACCGTTCAAAAGCTGCTGCTCCCGCCAGTCAGAATTGGCCTACCTAATGCGTTGCATGCGAGACAAATCGCAATATTTACGTCCGTGCTTTATTACGTTTTAATATCTAACATACAACAAACTTTATAAAATGCCGGGTCTGCGATGTGCAGTTGCAAACTGTGGTAACAGTTTAGAAATGACCAAAATTTACGCATTGGGTAGGCTAATTCAGAATCAGCGGGTGAACGCTGACGTCACCGCCTAGTGGGAATGCTCTGACCGTAGAATTAATTATCCGTGAGCAAAGCGACGCCATTTTGAATAAAATTAGACACACGGTGCTTTGTAGACATCGTGCGTTGTAGACGTTGCGCGGTTCACACGTGGTTAAGCAAACATAACCCAACTAAAAAAGCTGTGGTGGTAAATAATTTAGTTTTTGTTTAAGTTACAGGATTTTGTCATTTATTTACATGGGAAAAGTGAGTTTTTATTTCTTTTTTTATTTTACTATTCTTATTATTTGTTGATAGGTTCAGAGATATTTCCATAAGTCAGTGGAGGAGGAGTCGTCTGAGACTCCTCATCCGAAAGTAATAACTTATAATGTAAATCCGAAAAAAAGGGCTTGGGGTCGTAGGCAAGCCGATAAACAGACGAAAAAGAAAAAAAATTTAGTACAAATTCCAAATCCTAACCCTAAGTTTAAAGGAAAAGTAAAAGTTCCAAAACAACTCCTCAAAAAGTATAGTAGAGGTGAAGGGATAAATAAAACTGGGATTAAAACAACTATTCATCAGAAAAAAATTGAAAAGAAAGAGAAAGTGATTAAATTTGCAACCATACAAGCAGCCAGAGCTGAAGTTTTATTAACTGAGGAAGATGGGTAATAATAAATAATAATAAAAGTTAATTTAGGTACTAATTTTTTGTTTAGATTTCTTGAGGCTGATGCTGGTGAGACTACGACGCAATTTACTCAAAAACAAATAGCTGAGAATGTTGATATAACAGCAGCAACAAAGAGTTTTGAATTAAAATTGAATGATTTTGGTCCTTATAGAATGAAATATACACGAAATGGACGGCATTTGTTAATTGGGGGTAAAAGAGGACATGTGGCTGCATTTGACTGGGTTACAAAGAAATTACATTGTGAAATGAATGTTATGGAATCAATTCATGATATTTCTTGGTTACATATTGAAACAATGTTTGCTATAGCTCAAAAAGATTGGGTGTATATTTATGATAACCAAGGTATCGAATTGCATTGTGTTAAAAAATTGAATAGAGTCACTAGGATGGAATTTTTGCCTTATCATTTTTTGCTGGCCACTTGTGTAAGATTTTTTGCCAAATGTTACATTTGTTTTTTTACAATTTGTTTTAGAGTGATATGGGTTATTTGAGTTGGTTAGATATTTCTATTGGCCAGTTGGTATCGCAATTTAATACCAATTTAGGGAGACTAACAATGCTGACTCATAATCCTTGGAATGCAGTGTTGTGTTTAGGACATGCTAAAGGTGTTGTTTCAATGTGGTCACCAAATTCGAGAGAACCCTTAGCTAAAATGCTATGCCATAAAGCACCATTAACTGCTCTTCATGTTGATCCCAAAGGACAGTAAGTATCTTTTTGTTTTTGATTGAAATACCGCACATTGCTAATCTCTATACTTTTTTACAAAATAGATATCTTGCAACTGCTGCAAGTAACAGAGAGCTTAAGATTTGGGATGTGAGAAAACTTGAAGGACCAGTACAAGAATACAAATTAATATCTGCAGCAAATAATGTAAATTTTTCACAAAAAAATATGCTAGCTTTAGGAATGGGAAATGTGGTTGAAGTTTATAGGTTTGTACTAATCTTTATGAATTCAATTTCTGAAAAAAAAACTTTAGGGATTGTTGTGTAAATTCTGCAAAACGTCCGTACTTGCGACACCGTTTTGTTACATCAATCGGGAATTTAAATTTTTGCCCTTATGAGGATGTTTTGGGTGTAGCTACAGCTACAGGAGTAGCAAGTTTGCTTGTTCCTGGATCAGGTGAACCTAACTTTGATGCCTTGGAAGCTAATCCATTCCAAAGTAAATCACAAAGAAGAGAAGCGGAAGTTAAATCACTTCTTGAGAAAGTATTATAGGTAACTTGTCGAAAAATTTGAAATTATATTTGGTGTTTTAGATTCAGCCTGAACTTATTACTCTTGAACCTACGTCAATTACTGAAGTTGATGTACCAACATTAAAGGATAAAATAGAAGCGAAACAAAAATTACTTGTATGTTATTTTTATTTTATAAATTGTTTTTTTGTTTATATTTATGTTTCAGCATGTTAAACCACCTAAAATTAATTTTACACCAAGGAATAAAGGGAAAGGCAAAGGTGGTTCAGTGAAAAGTGCCAAGAATAAGAAAATTGTTAAGGAACAGTCTAAGAAAGAATTTATCAAAAATACAAAAATGGTAGTTCAAAAAATGGATGGCAAAGGGAATAAGAAAAAACAGCAGGGCGTATTAGACAGGTTTTTACCTAAAACTTAATTAAATAAAATTTATCGAATTATTTTCTCTTTGTTTACACTAAAATTACCATATTTTACAACATTGAAAGGTTCAATAAATTCAAATAATTAAAAAAAAATAACAGTAATTATAATATCTCTGCTTGACTGAGGCTTCACGTCCGAATACTCTTTAAACCTCTTCAGCAAATTTTCATTTTTATGAGGCGTAATGTAATGTACTGTTTTCCGCAAACGTCAAAAATGTCGAGTTTTAGTGCTCTGAATTCACACCACATAAGACTAGCTATCTAAAATTTTGGATGATGACGTTAATTCATTCGTATGTGACCGCAGGTGTTGAACAAAATACTTGGAAATTTTATTTACGCTTACTATTATTATAGGCGACTATTAGTTACAATCACAGTACATATAGAAATGAATCAGTATGGACAGCTGATAAAACTTGTCAAAAAGCTAGCATCTCTTCAAGTTAAATGTGCAAGATTAATTTTTAGATTTACTATAGGCAACTAATATTATTTGTTATACACTGAAACGTTTTCTACTTTTTAATAAAATTTTAATAAATTTTTACATTGTATTTTTAGTATAATTTTAATCTTTGTGTGACTTTTATCTTTATATTATTCCCAGTTATAGCCCTTTAGATTTAAATTGTGTATTATTAGTTGCCTATAGTAAATCTAAAAATCAGTGTCCCCATCTCACACATTTAGCTTGAAGGGAGGATAGCTTTTTGACAAGTTTTCAGTTTTTATTAGTTGTCCATACTGATTTATTTCTATACTGTGGTTACAGTCGTCGTCTACGTTAATGATAGTTATACACAGTCATTCCAATGGCAAAAAGTCTGTGGCCGGAAAAAAATACATTTTTGAATAGATAACGAATCAACACACAAGTAAAAATTGTAATTTTAGTTTAAGTTAGGCTGGAATGCGTTCTTCCGGATTTTTCTCCAGATCTTTCAAATTTTGTTTTTAATTGACTATTTCACTCATGGATTTTTTAACTAATCACACACCCTCATTCAACAATGAAAACGAAAGTTACCATTGCAAAAATGAGCTGTCAAAATTTATTCGGGGGTTCTCAACCAATAGGCAATCCGAAAACCACAACGTACCCCGTTTTTCAGCCAAAAAATTTTGACAGTAGTAGTGTTGCCTTAGTTACATAATAAACAAACAAAAATTAATTTGCAAAAATTGTAAAGAGAAAAGTCACGCAAGTTGTTTCGAGAAATAGTCTTGACAAATACCATTCGAGTTCAGATTTTGCCTGAAAAAATTTACCGATTGTAAACTTGAGTTCTACCATTTTGCTCATTACATTATCAAAAACTACTTGACTGACGTCTTGTAGTTTCTATGACAATGTCATTCGCAAAATTGCAAGACGAACTCTCGTAACAATCGGTAAATTTTTTATAATTATAAAAATTATAAATACAGGGTGTTCAGAAATGAATATAAAGATTTTAACCAGTAATAGATCTCACCAAAACAAACAACTTTTCTAAATAACATTTTTGCGAAAAATGAAATTTTTCTGAATTTTTTTACCGCTATATCCCCCATATAAAAGTACGATACGCTCATGAAATTTTGTAAATTCATGAATTTTCTACAGTAATCATGGTGACCATTATAATGGTGCATTCTACTGGTTTGACCAGTGGCGCGTATGGAATTTTCGCCAAGACTTTAACTAATTTTATTTTGATAACGGTTGAGATTCGGAAAAAAATTTATCTAGAAAAAACTCTTCTTTAAACGAGATCTACAAGTGGTTAAAATTTTTGTATTCATTTCTAAAACACCCTGTATTCAATTGAGTAACTTCCATCTCGGGAGCATAATAAACAAAACAAAAAAAGAATCAACCAAATACTTACATATGTCATCCCTATCGTCAGTTATGATTTAGATCTAGACTAATTTCCTCATCCATTGTACAGGGTTTTTATAAATGGTTGTAAGATCGTACGTGTCTGTGGAAATTTTTGATATCACGAATATTCATTGTAATGTCCTATTTTCGCAACGGAATATTAGAGAATAGTTTCTGATGTTACTCATTTGTCTAAAAGTAATTATAATAATAACTAAAATCATTTTGTCTTTAAAAGGCAGAACATTATTAATTCTTCCCACAGCCCCCTTGGCCTCTACAATCATTTATAAAGACCCTGGATTAACTTTACGCGGGGTTTTTGGACTATTTAGGATGAAAAATAAATAATAATTAAAAGAATATTTTTTTATTAAGTGCGAGTTATAATTGGATATATTAAACAAAATGGAAGACCAAAGTACAACTTATTTATATTCTAATGGGCTAATTTGAAGTTGAAAGAATACCGGTAGTATCTTCATTTCCCTGGAAAATTAATAAAATTCGGTTGTGATTGGTTGTTGCTACGGAAAAATATTAAAATTTGCGATACTACCGGTAAGTATCTCAACATGAAATTATCCCTCAATCTTTTTAATTTCTTAACTGTAAATAAAGTGATCATCTGATATTGTTAACTATATTATTGTAAATTACAGTCCTGAAGACGACAAAATAAAATTTCGTCAAAACGTTGGAATTAACAACAAATAATTTTTATTTTTCATGATTTTGACGCCTATGATTAAAAGGTGAAGTTACAACACAATTTTCGAGTGCACTTTTGGTTGATTACAGCTGTACATACTGGGTTGCGTTCAGAAATATCGCCCGGGGTAAAAAAACTTACCTAAAATCGTTCAGAAATTCTCCCGGACGCACAATGGTCGAGACAGGCATAAAAACGGCAAAAACTTTAAAAAAATTTCTTCGAAGTAAAATATTTGACAAAACTAGTTTTTCATAAGATTTTGAGTCTTCTGAGTCGACCGTGAATATAGCTAACTTGCGAACAATCGTTTTTATGTTATAGATATTATTTCAGCATCAAAAACGGGTGATGAAAAAAATTAAAACCTAAATATTTTTAAATATGTAAAACTACTTTTTTTAATACATAAAATAAAAAAGTACACTTCAAACAATTTTCAAGTATTAAAATGATGTTTTGGAGAAAAAGCAATTTAAGATTGGTAATAAAACAATTTATTTAAAAAAAATACAATTTGTAGGTAACTAAAACTTTCAGCCTTATTTTATTTCATTAAACTTGTAACTAAACATACTTCTTTACTGCAAAAAATATTATCTTAACATAAAAGATTTTTAGAGTCAATATGAAGCTCTAATTTGTCTCTTGTGTTTGGTTCGGCACGAAATGCATTTATATGTATATGAATCTGACGAAGCTATGAGAAAATTAAAAACATCTTTATTTGTGTGTATTCTGTTACTTTTTCGGGAGTATCCTCGTCGATAAGACTGACAATCTTTATTTCTTGCCTCTTGGGCTTCTTCCGTCATCTCTATGGGCAACATGGCCCCAGAAATAATGGTAATCCCATGCAGTACCTCTTGGCATCTAGCACCACTTATATAGTTCCACGTACAAACTTGCAATTTCCCGGCAGTAATGTTGAAACTTTCGTGGATCTATTTCAGCTCCACTGTTGATCGTGTCTAAGAAGATTCTGAATCTATAGATTAAATTTTGGTTTACACCAATAATTTCAGAAGAGCGGGATTCTGGTAAAATCTACGTGAGGGGTTTCTATCATTGGTGGTACCCATTCCTTGCTTCACCACATCAATGTTGTCTCAAAATTTGTTTAAATTTTGCGTGGATTTTATTCTTTGCATTTTCTTTTGTTTCTTTGTTGCTTCTCCATTTTTCAAAGCCCATATTGTACGCCATGTGAAGTATGCACTCCATGAATATACTCGTAATGCGTACATGAAGTTGTGAGAGCCCAAGTGTGATTGCTTTTTCATAAACGGGTTTAGTTTCTAGTAGTTCCAAGTTATTCATTTCTGTGGGTTTAGCTTTGCAGATGGGATAAACTGCCGTAGAAGCTGTGACCATAAGAGCTATGTACCTTGCTTGTATGCAGCTAACTTGACACAATTGTAGAGATTGTTACCAAAGTCGCAGGTTCCCGCAGTTGGTTCATAATTTTATCGATAACACAGGGTTTAAACCGTTTAGAAATCATGTCACACTGGAAGGATCACTTTCATACCTTTATTAGAGTAACGCCTTACCCTTACCTAACGCCCTTTTTCTGAACGCACCCCTGTTGTACAGTAACGTGTATTACAAAGGGTTTTTTTTTCGAAATTCTAATTTTACGTCATTGGAAGACCATTAACTCATGCCGACTTGCATCGAAATATAAAGGTGGACATTAAATAAATAATCAAGCGAGTTGTTGGGTATTTTAAATGACTTAAAAAATAATATTTTTGTATACTTAAAATATTTAATAAAAAATTTGTATGAATTATTAGAATTGAAAGAAAAGTTATGAATGAATAATATAAATATAAAAGTATTTAATAAAAGAAATAAGCTTCAATTTTCCGGAAAGTCCTTGTTCCGATTTTTTTAGTATGCTCTTTGCTGCAAAAACGATATGTGTCAGCTGTCGACCCATGTACAGATATTCAGCCAATAAATAACTCCATGTTATCGCCAATAGTTTAGGCGCTAAAATTTCATTTTTCACATGTACAGGGTTTTCATAAATGATTGTAAGGACGTGGGCGGCTGTGGAAATAATAAATAATATTCTGTCTTTTAAAGACAAAGACTTTAGCTATTATTATAATTATTATTAGACAAATGAGTAACTCCAGAAACCATTTTCCAATGTTCCTTGCGTAAATAGGACATTACAATGAATATTCGTGATATCAAAAATCTCCACAGCCACCTACGTTGTTACAATCATTTATGAAAAGCCTGTAGTTCGATATTTATATTTATAGTGATTAACATTTGATATTTATTGGGTAGTCACAGCCGGTGACCGACTTCCGGCCCACCGGGAACTTTCTCTCGTTGGACTTATCTTCTTATTTCATTTTAGGGCATTATTTTTCAATAGTTTTTTCTATGTATCAAGGGTATTATGTATGAAAGTGTTTAACTGTGTATGCCCTCGAAGGGTGCAAGTACATAATTAGATGTAAAGTCGCACTTTTCATACAAAATTCATCATTACGTAACTAGTAATGTAAAATGTGCACTTACGTAACGCTCAAAATTGAAGTAAAATTAAACATTTCATGATGAAATGAGGAAAAGTACTTTTTTACGCCGACAGCTCAGTTCAATAATGTCAAATTTCTCAAGCTTCTGTGACGTTTAAAAAACTAAATTATCGTAATTCGTTGAATATCAAACATAATACTGCTAATTTTGTACTTACCTTTGCATTTGTTTGAAAGAATAGGACAACTATAAACGAGGATTGATATTGGTTGACTGGATGAGAGGTCTAATTGTTTTTGGTGATATTGGAATGTGGATTAAATAAAGTATGCTATGGATATGAGATCTGGCAACATTATTATTGTATTTTAATCAAATGTGATGCTTTATACAGCGTAGTTACATAGTAACAACTGTTTTATACTACTTAACACTTATAACTAAAAAAATACTACTGCTATGTCCAGTGTGCCGTGAAATGATATAATTTTGTAATAAATGTACAGTCAGAGAAATTACTGGGATCGAATTTATTTTTTCTTAGAAAAAATCGAGTGCCTAATAGACATGCAAATTGTATTTAAAAATGTGTTTCCGTCCTTATTTAAAAATGATAGTATAACAATAAAAAAGGCAAGTAAATTAATTACGGCAATTTATTTGCCCATTACAATCTCAAGTAATAAAATTGTTAGAATTTCGTGTATTTTTTTAACATTCTTGAAGACCACTCGAATCATTCATTCCTAAAACTTTACACTAAATATAACTTGTACTTATTTCAGACCTTAATAAAAAAAATTAAATTAAACTAATATCACTATACAGAAATTGTAATATCGAACAAATAACTCATAACGAATTTAAAACAAGTGATCTAGGATTTCTACTTTCCTAGATTAGTAATACAATTGAAATTAAAAGTGAAAATGCAGGTAAGTCCTGCTTGCTCCTAGAGCGAAGGTACGTTTACAAGTTTTATCCTAAACACCTAGTATTACAATGTCGCAACAGCCTCTCGTGTAGAATGTTGGTCGCGGCCGAGGCCGCGCTAAAGCGTTAGAATTATTAATTGGCGGCAATAATTGTCGATCAACACTAGGTGGAAAATGGTCAGGTGGGGGCAGCACCAAACCGGATCGACTGCGCCTATGTACACATTTTTTTTTCTCATTCTGTATATATGTATAATGAATTGAGCTCTGATTATGTGTGAAGTAACGCAAGAGCAAAAAAATTTATAGTTACAGCAAGCCATGGTTTAAATTGCCAACAAATTTAAATTGATTTATTTGGTTCTTTTTCACATAAGATGAAATAATTATTTAGTAATTTTTCTATGTAGTAGGGGTCAGTCTTTAAGAGCTAATAATTACTAATTGAAAATTTTTTGGAGGAGAAAAATACGTATTAATTCATTTTTAGTTCTAAACCGATGAATAAAATATATTTCGTAGGATACTGTGTATATTTTTCATTATTTAATTTAAGGATAATTAATAACGTCATTTTAAAGTCACGTGTTTTGTGGTGTTTGGTGCTACCAAACTAATGATAGAAGCCATGACTGACTTGACTATAAATTTAAATGCTTGCTCGTTATTAATTTAGTGTAGAATTAGAGGTGTACATTTAAAAAAAAATAACTGTCTGTTTGGAGTTTGGTTCTCATTGTGTGTGTACTTCGTGTTATTATTATTTAGAACATGATTCATTAAAATTAGTGCTTTTTGACGTCGAGATCACACCGAATGTTTTTCATTAGGAATCACTCACACTAATGTCAACAGGCACTCTCCAATTCGTGACTTCGTCTTCGTTTAGCTTGTCGTTTTCTGAACTCGTTGAATTCTTCTTTCATCGCTTGGACTCTGGCATCGATGTTGTCATAGCGACTTCTTAACGTTCCATAACTTTTCCTCGTCGGACCCGTTTCTAGATCAACATCCCTCGACCCAGTTGGAGTTGATGGTGTTGGGGTTGGTGTTGAAGGATCAAATTCGTAATGACCGTCGACACTTCCGACATCTACAGCTTTGTGTATTTGATCTGAGGTGGATGGTGATGACGAGGCTAGTTCTAACCAATGTCCAACTAAAGGAGGTGGAGGAGGCAAAGCTGAAGGAGGTGGTGGTGGTGGTCTATACGGAGGAGATCTCCATTCGGTAAAAGTACTACCGCTCTGTGAACTGTGGTTTTGCTGCGAGGAAGTGTTTTTACTGCCAAATCCACTTGAACTAGATCTGCTTTCCGGTGACCGATCTAGATGATCCGGAGAACCTAGTTCAGGGGCGCTTCGTGCGATTCTAGCATGGCGCGGTAAAAGTCTAGCTCTTGGTCTAGGGCCGGCGTAGGGGGGTGGAATTCTAATGCGTGGAGTGGGGCTTTCTCTGATTGGATGAACTGGAATAAAACCTTGAGACTCTTCATGAATGGCACGTAAAGATGGCAATTCCTGCGAGTAGCGTTCGTGAACTGACCGAAGTTGCATAAATCCAGGAGGAGTAGGATATGAACGTTCACCAGAACTGGTATATCGTACAGAACTCAAATCACTAAAATACAGTGGACTCCATGGCGAGAGCAACAAAGCACTTGATGTAGCTGGAGAACTTGATTGGAAATTCGGAGTTGCTGGAGTATAAATCGTTGGGATCGGTTTCAAAGGAATACGGTGGCCTATACTTGTGAAAAAACCACCAATTCCTCGTGCACTTTGCCCTGATGCGTCTGATCTTAAACTCAATTGACTTGGATAACCCACCAATGGTTTACGCCATGATGCTCGATTTCGTATTCCTTTACGTGGTAGGAATCCTCCATCATCACTGCTACTCGCATTTGACGGACTTTCAGTTCGTAAACTCAAAATCGAATCAACCAGAATAAAACGACCGTCTGCTGCTCGAGATATACGACCAAGGGATTTTGATGGAGAACCAGAATGTAAATAATCCGGATGCCAACTTAAGCTGCTACCGGTTCGGCATCTGTCTCGAGGCCAAATCCAATTCACGATGAAACTGATGAGCCTCAAACCTGATATTCGGCCTTTTCTAAGTCTGGTACAATGTGAAACGTGTTAGAAAAAATGGGTATTACATCGCACAAGTTCTTGATACCACACAGTCCAAGACATCCTTACTGTATTTTGATTTTGGTGACAAGTACTATTCTGACTGTGTTACATAAAAACAAGCGCGATCATTAAAGAAATTAACATGAACCCCATGCATCTCAGGATTAAACAATTCTCAATGAAAATTTATCAAATTCAAGCAAATGCGAAACATGCTGTGAATCACAAAGTAGGATATTTAGGATTTTTTTGAAATAGAATAAAGTCAGCTAATAATGAAAACATAGTATAGTATCTAAGATTTTTAATCTTACTATACTTATTGTTGCAAATAAACAAGTTTTAAAGTACAAAAGCCAGTCTTCTGAATGAAAGACTCTGGAATGCTAGATGGGTATCATAAATACGTCAGCACTTAATGACGAAATTTACTAAAAATAAGATTTAAACAGTATAAGGAAACAAACAATAAATAGCTTAAATACTTCACCGCATTACAATCAACCTCTGTCCTGAGCAACGTTGTTGTTAGATTGGCATTTTAATTCAAAATTCATTATTAGATTTGTTTCCCTAAACCTATATTACCTACTAGGTTTTCATTATATGTAAACATTTTAATTTATTGGTAACGAATGTTATGAAGGAAATGTGAAGGGAGCGTGCACAATCAACAGAAGAAAACAATAATCAATAAATGTGAATGTGCAAAAATGTCTGTTACAGCCGCGGATTTTTTCACCTTTTTTCCTCCTGCGCAGATCCAGATGGCGGCAAATAACACACGTTTGGGATCAGAAACTAGGTAATGCAGAAATACGCGTTTAGTTATTAAGAGATTGGTTTGCAACGTGTTAGATATTAAAACGCTTGAGATAAACCGACACTGTGCGTAGACTTTTATTTAGTTTTGGTGATATTTGTGTCGATTCAGCTCAGCAACCTTGTAAGTGGTATAACTCAACGCGAAACATAGCGTGTTTCAAAAGTCTATAGATCTAATGCACCTACACAGAAAAGACCAACCCTATGGAGAGGTCCACATTCCAGGAACAAATGAAGCACACTTAAGTCCAAGTTTATGGCAAATCGTTCAACTCACCATCTACTTGAACTCTACAGGAATCTAGTTTAGATTCCGCTACGTAATGCGATCATTTGTTGTATTAGTATATCCAAATTGATATTTTAAATATTTGTTCTATTAAGGATCGCATAATATAGCGGAACCTTTAAGCCTGGCGCTTACGGTTTGTGTCAACGCTTGTCCCAGGAATTATAAATACGCTCTCGTAATCACGGTACGACTCGGATTCAACCGTCCTACAAGAGGAGATAAATCACCTTATACCCAAGGCTTAAGGAATAGGTACTAAACCAATCTTTGTCACAACAAATTTGTATCACAGAAAAATATAGTCATAGCTTTATATATTTTTTACTCTGGACGAAATGAATGACTAATGGAATAAAATTGTTGTAACAAAGATACCAAGAAAATAAGATATAAAAGCTATTAGTAATACTCACTTTTTCAAAGGCACTTGGCTATCTGTTGCGTTCCCCCCGTTTCTGGAGTCCGTAATTCGACAAGCTACCATGTTATACGCTGCAAAATTTAGTTTAATTTAATAATGGATATAAATACCTATAGGATTAGTAGAACACGAATGCAATACTGTGCTTATTATTACTTCCACGATAATATATATTTTAACTTTTCTTTCTGGTCTTAAGAATGAAAAAACTACTTTATGACTGTATAATTAAGTGGAAAAGGTAACTTTAAGCACAATGCGAAAAATAGTAATTTATAACCCTTTAAAAACATATTTTTACTCATACATATGTAAGTACGTATTTTCCCTACTACAAACCCTACATGAAATTACAACTTTTTCTGACTAGAGATGAAAATAATGTTGCTAAGGAAGTGGGTAAATAACTAAACAAATTGACAGTTTGAAATTATTGTAAACATAATTATGGATTCTGAAAATCAAATTAGTTTTTACTACTCGACCTGATATATGGTTATTTTGTTCGTAAGATTGTTTCACTCGCTTCTTACGCATCGTCTCACACCTTACTTATATGTTTTGCTGTAAAATGTACTAGTTTCTGGTTTCGTTAAAAAAAGTCCCTTTTTTTAATCGAAATACTATGTTCTTAAATAGTCGTTTTATACACAAAAAAAACATGAAAAAAGTAATTTTATTGCAAAAGAGTGACGAAAAGCACTAAGCATAACGTTTAATTTTTTTGTATTTTATTTCCATTTAAATTTTTATCGTGACTTCTCAAATTACGAACGTAGAAAAATGTTTTGAGTACAAGTCGTGATTAACTTGAAAAAAATACTTTTTTGTATTTGTAGGGCTTGCCCTAATCGTAAAAAAATAGTAATTTATGCAACGAGTGTGCCCAACACATCGTTTGTAAAAATGAGCCATTTTGCAAGGTGTTTCATCCAAGACTTTTTCCAATTCATTTACGAAAAGTAAGCATTTTAAAATAAAAAATTAAAATGAGTTCGTTTCTTGATTATATTAATGTCAGTTTTTTTCACTATCACATGACAGTGCACACGCTGTATAACAAAATAAGTATATTGACTTGTAATTATTCGTTTTGATTGTTTTAATAAAATTCTCAGTTTATAATCCCACGAGTAGTCAAAGTGATGTCGAATATTTTTGTGGTGGTATCACGAATGGTCATTTTCTTGGTATGAACACTATGAGTGCGAAGCACGAATGGTGTTCTCAAGTAAAATGACCATAAGTGATACCACCGGAAAAATATTCTACTCATCTTTGACTCGAGTTGTATTCGGAAGACTATTCAATGAACCAAATAATATTAAAAATACAGATCCTCAAAATTTGGTTACACATGATTTCCATCGCAACCAGCAAACAAATTTTTGATATTATCTCAAAAGTTTGGCGAAAAGTGTGTGTTATTCATTTGTTAAAAATATCCACGCGTGGTTATCTCACTAAAATTCGTTCTCATTGGTTGTTAACCAAACAATGTCTTATTTTATTGGTTCAATTTTCAAAAATCACAGGTGAGTTGAATAGTCTTCATAATTTCAAAAATTCATTCAAAATTGCTTTGCGCACCTTAGGCAATTGAAAAAAAATGTAAACGTCCTTTTTGGGGGATATGTTTAAGAGCTTATAATTCGGAAGTGAAAAGTTTTTTGGAAAAAGTAAAAAAATCGAAGTATTTTTAGTTTTTAATTTACGGTTAAGATATTAGTATTCATTCATGATCATGACATGCTATATAAGTAACTTTAATAGTAATTAGGTTGACAACACAAAATTTACAATTTTAGCATAATTTTGGAACTTTAGCTCTTTCAGTTATGGTTTCTGTCATATTTTCAACAAATAAACTTATTCGAAATAGTTTCAGTTAACAAATTCGTCAATCTAACACATTTTAGGCTAAAAAATTAGTATAAATAAATAATGTTATGATAATAATGCTACACCCAAGTGCTAAAGTTTTCAGGTCGCATCATGATCTATTAAAGAATAGACTTGATTAAATTAAAAATTGCTTATAGTAATCAAGTTTAGAATGAAACAAGTTACTTTACAATGGAGTATCCAACTATTCAGTAAAATTAAAAAATCTAAGATTCCTAAATTAAAAAATAGAGGCAACCTCTTTTATGAACTTCGACAGTATCATTGATAATAATTGTCTAAACTACAAAATTAAAAATTTAATTTAATTTCATTAATTAAAATTTATACTCGACCAAAAAAGTTGATACACTTATTTTGAATCATAATCGTGCTTATGTACTGCTTATATACCCTCATGAAATGTTCATTTTAACCGCTTGTATAATAAATAACTTTTATTGCCCGGAATTTTCACTTTTGACATTTCGACATCTATTTTTGACTAAAATTTTTAAAAATTAAAATTTTTGCTTTTGCTTGTACATAAAACATTCTATGCATTACAGATATAATTGTCACCAAAATGACCCTCGGAAAATTAAAAGCTTTCCTACGTCGGGGTTCAAACCCGTTTATAACTATTTTACTATTATAACTATTCTTCAAAATAAAGTTTTATTAATTGGGTAAAATTGATTTCTTCAAACGTACCTTTTTCTTGTTTCCGCCGTTTTCGCTTATTGCAGATTTTAACAGCACACACAGAGAGAATTATAGCCACAATAAAAAATAGAATTCCACCCACGACGCCGGCTGTAATCGCTTTGTGTTTTACTCGGGCTGGCACAGAAAACTTGACTTCTTCACTAGTTTCAAAACTTTTCATTGAATAAGCTATAATTTTAAAATAGTATGTTCTACCTCCTACTAAGTTTTTAACTGGAAAAAAATACATTTAAAATGTTTTATATTAAAAATTACGTTAAAATAGTTACCTAAATACTGAGTGTCTTCAGGTCGAATTTGAGCTTTATTCAAAGTTTTCCACCCACCATCTGTACGGTATTTAATTGAGTAATGTTGAATTAGATTGGCTCTTTCTACTGGTGGTTGCCACGTTATCAAGAAGCCGTTACTAATTTCTGTTACAGTCAAATTTTTAGGGATACCTGGTTTTGGTCCTAGATGCAAAAATTCTAAATTATATATAATAACCATTTCTACATTTACTACTGATTCCAAAAGAAATTAGTTCTATTTAATTATTTTATTTTTACTGGCTGTTTCTTTTGAAGTCAGTTAGCAACTGGGGAATTTCATTGCAACAAAAACATACTCAACTAATTATACAAAATAATTAATAAAATAATAAGTACAGTAAAAATCGGTTATCACGCCATATTCGACATAAGGGCAAATTTAAATAATTTTGATAACGCTTATATTACTATCGGCTGTAAACGCCGAAAATAAAAGTCCCTTTAAAGTCATTTACTCCGGTTTTCATAGTAAATGGTTTAAGACAAAAAAATTATCTTTAAAATTATGATCACCTCATTCAAAGCTTCATTTTTTTTTTAACTTAAGAGGGTTCGCTAGCGAATGTTTCAGACTTTTCGTAGCATTTTGTTGTTATTGTTTTGTTATTACAGGTTTTTAGTACAAGCGCTCACATTATATAACTCTTTAACTACACTACATAGTACATAAATTGAAAAATAGAACTGTGAGCACATTTATTTCTGTAGTCTGTAGCTACAAGCATAGAGATATAACAAGTTTTAGCAAAAAATATTTTTTAAAAAATGCATAACAAACAAATGACACGAAAAGTTCTATTTATATAATATATACATAGATGCGTTCAACTTTGCCACTCCGAGTGCACTTACTTTGTCTTTGTTTGTTTCATTCATCCGTCGCATTGTTTGAATTCAGGATTTACTAATATAATGACTGTTTTCATGACAACGTACGTTTTTTCTGCCCCATCTAATAACTGGGTGCACAAAGAGCGTGTGTTGGTTTGGATACACTGTCAAAAAGCATTAAATTTCGGTCACCGGATAGAGATAGTGATATATGGACTCAATGAAGTAGATAAGGAAAGAGGCGGTGCACTCGAAGTGGCAAAGCTGAACGCAGCTATAGTTGCGCCGGCACTGATTGTGAGTGGAAACCGATAGACCAGGTTTTTGTCGATGTCTATATCAGGGCCGTACCTAGCTGGCAAAAAATACATGGAAAACACGCAAGTGGTCGACGATCGTTAGCGAAACCTCTTAATGTGACAATAATGCGCTTAGTGGCGTTTTTAAAAATCTAGTTTTTTACTGTGTTGACCCGTGGAGGGAAGAATAACAGGAGTGGGCATAAGCTTGAAATCTTGGTCGATGGCCAATGATGATGACCTTTTACGATAGTTTTTCACTACTCGGGATAGTTTTTTCCCCCACTACAAATTTGCAAACGGTGGTCTCGACAATAGAATAATATCGTAAAAGGTGTCTGTACCTCGACCAAGAACCTAACATTGTCGGTATAGGGCATGCCAACTCCTCTTATTCATCCCTCCACGTGTTGACCATAGAATTGCTAAGATTCAGGCTTTTTTACCACATGCAAAATATGTCATTATATTGCCCTTCCTCTTTAATATACAGGTTGGTTAATTTTCGATCTTTTGGCTAGGAATGTCTTAACACTAATATTATAGGATTCGACATGCGCAGACAACATGTATAATGTTGTCTTCACAAATTTTGGTGGTTGTCAAAGTTTATGATTATTTAGTGCGACTAAGAGAAATTACAATTTGCAAAGACTACTGCTATTTACATTAATCTGGATTCTACTTTACGTTTTTTTTCTCTGGGACGCGAGTTCTGGGACACCAGTACATTACAGATTTTTACATAGAAATCGGATGGTGTGATTAAATGTTTTTGATACTTTCTAGTTTTTGACATAAAGCGAAGTTACATTTTTTAAAAAGTCTTTTTACAAGTCACAAGTGGCTCCAACCTTTTGTTATCCAGTTGCCTTTGCCTGTCAAAACGTTGGACATGGATAGTTTCTTAACAAATAACAAAAACATATTTTTAATCAAAAAAGTTCAATTGTAATTTCCAAAGATTGTATGTAATTTTTCTTTTTTTTTACAGGTAAACTTGTAAACTTTGCCTTACTATTAGTTTTAAGTGTTGGTATTATTTTATCCAAGCCCTACGTTTTGACGAGGTAACTCGATGACGAAAGATTTGGGCCACTCTTTATACACAAAGTGACCCAGAAACAATTAAATAGAGTTCAAACGTACAAAAAATAATTTTTTACTCGAAATCTAGAGTAGATACGAAAATTTTAAAAGATAGAAAATGTTTAAAAATGGTGCCGATTTTAGGTAGAAAATAATCAAAGCAATTAAATGACATACAAAAAAGTTAAAAACCAAAATTTGGAACATTGGCATTACCTCATTATTTTAGAATAACAAAAAAATATTGACACCAGATTGTATACTTTTAATAGTAATATTTTTTGAATAATATCCCATGAAAATCGATAAAGTGGTTAAAAGTTGACGCCCTCAAGCTTAGTTGCGTCAAACAGCTTTATTTTGATCTCAAGAAGCTCAAAATGTTCTAAAGGAACCTCTTTCTGGAACATTATTAATTATATATTTAAGTATTTTACCAAAGTTTTTTTTCTAAATAATTAAAGATAGACTTTGTAAATAAAGCACAAAATAGATTTTTTACCTCTTTAGTATAAAATAAATGAGAACAAACATAAAAAAAATAATACAAATTTTATTTTTTCAACCACCTGTCCTGTAAGCATGTCATTAATGTACAGCCAGCAACAATTACTGCCCAGGGAATCATTACCATAGAAACAATGCGCGACGTTGCTTACGATCCCTAGGGTAGTAAGCACGAGTCCTAGGGCGGTAACCGCGAGACCGTAAACAGATTAGGGTGACAATATTGCTGTAAGCTAATTTCTGGACAGAAGTTACCGGATTTTCAATTTTACTGGAAAGCAGTGTTTTGACTTAGAAAAGTTTCCAAATTAAATTTTCATAAGAAACATAGTAAAGTCATTTTTTTAAACACACTTGTAACGCCTTCATTAATGGTTGGATATTTGCTTGTGGTAACCGCTTCTAAATCGAACTGCCCAGTCAACGGCCTGCCGCTTGCTTATATGGAGCCAAGGTCGATTATTAGTAGGTTCTCGTCTATTCCCGTTGCATATCGAAACACGATGAGGCATATGTCTAACATTGAGTTAATAATAAGACTGGAGTGAGGGTAAGCAAAGAAGTATGGTGACAACATATTGGTAGGCAAAACATTAAAAGTGGTGTATTTACCGTGTTAAAGGTGGTAGTATTTGCATTTAGACAAGTGTTAAAATCGCTAATATTTGCATATTTCTAAACAATTTTGTTTATAAGAAGCTTTTTAAACAATTTTAGATAATATGATTTCAGATAAATTAAATATTAATTTGTAAAGTACAAGTGTTGTATGCACGCATAATAAAGGCCTGGCGCTCAATATGCTTACTGAATTAAAATCAAAAATTATTTTCTTGTCATATTATTCCTGTACTTTCAAAAATTAAACGTTCTTGTCTACCAGCAAGTGATTTGCTCACTCACACATATTTAATCTGTCTATTATACTATCTCTCTCTCTTATACTATGTTGTCACCGCAGCTCGCTTCGGCAACGTATACGCGAGGCTCGCTCCAGTATTATTATTAGATCTATGATCTCTAAAGACAAGACGCGTTTAATAGGTTAGTATTCTACCTAAATTTTACTAAAATGGTTTAGAAACATTTAACTAATCGTAGTTAAATTCGTGTCATGACATATAGTAAGAACGTAAAATTTTACCCAGGACACACTATTTTGACTTCCAATTCCGGATTTTTCCAGACGTATGGTCATCCTACTCTTGTTCTTTCAGTTCTCTACCACGAAAAGTTATGAAGTACTACCATTACATAATTCAGAAAGTATTTTTTATTAACTTTACATCATTCATTACTTACAAAAAAAAACCATTATATGCTTTTGTTTATTAAAAGCTTTAGCTTACTTGTTTTTTTTTAATTGCGTGATTTTAAATTATTTTTTAAAAAGTCTTTCGTAAGGTAATTTTGTAACTATGGCTTAATTTTAAAAATTAAAAATTATATGAAAAACTTCTAATTACACTATTCGATTCTATGTAATTGGTTCAAAAATAGAAAATAAAAAAACCTAACAAAAAAAGATGGTATTGCAAAACCAATTACACTATTAAATTTGCCTTAAAAAATAGGAGCATTATTGAGTCATTTGTTTCTTAGTGTGATTATCGAGGTATGAGAAATCTTTGAAACCATTGAAAATGAACCACCCTGTACTTGTAATGTTTTTTTTAAATTATGATTAACTGTTTTTAAAAAAGAAGTTTCAAATAATTTCAAAGTTTGTACATAAATTTCCAAAAGAAGAAATATACCTTTAGGTTTGTATATTGGTGGATAATAGGCTTTTCCGGTCGAATCGGTGGGCAAAATAATATTACTGTAGTCTAAAATATCTGAAAAAGAAACAAAAAAATATTCATGCACGGCAAAAGAAAACAAAAAATCTTTACTATAACAGAAATAATATTGTAAAATTAAGAAGCGAAAAATATCCAGTTCAAAAATATAATCATGCATTAAACATTTTATTTTCTAAATATAATACATCTTCAAACACATGGATTTAACAAATCCTTACCCGAATTTACATTTTCAGGAAGAATGGCTGTTGGTGTTACTTGTACTCGATGGGGTCGGCTGATATCTGATCCACGTAAGCAAAATAGTAAAAATGCAAGCTTTAATGAATTAAAAGTAACCACACCAGAAAAATTTTGTATAGGTATAACACATATTTTTTTAATATGCGTATACTATTTATTTACTAAAAAACAACCAACAAACAGAAATTTGAGAAACGACTAGAATATTGACTGACCTTCCGCAAAATTGGCAATAGGAAAAGCAGTTGCCAACAGGAATTAGTTTGTGAGATAAGAGTCACGGCAAATACCGGAATAGAGAAGCGGCAGATAGTTACCTATGCTAAAACTTATTGTTGTGTGTACCTAAATAAAGAAGTCAAACTAGGAAAATATATCACTTATCTGAAAAACCCATGGACACTATCCCCTTTAATTGCTACATTTTGTGATTGTTTTTATGAAACCTATGTGGCCAAATCAATTTTTGAGGAGAAAGAAAAAATCATGTTATTATGATGTTTAAAACTGGTTATTTGTGTACAGGGTGGGAATCACCCCAGGACAGTCTTTTACCTTTTTTCAACTAATCGCCTGCCTAGAATAATAGTGTTCTAACTCCACTTTCATCCGAAATTGAGATTTTTATAACATTAGGTTTAATTTCACTTTTACATGTTTTGAGTGCTATAACATTTTATTTCTTGGTTTAACAATTTAAAAACTACCTATTATTTATGGTAACAAATGCATTTGTTAGTTTTTCAATTACCTGCAGCACATAAAAGTCTCTCATGTATAATTTGTTACAAATTGAGTTAAGACACTATTATTCTAGGCAGGCGTAATGTTAACTGGATGAGATAAAACACCCCAAATTTTTGAATGTCACAGTTTTTGAACTTGAAATTTGGTTGTCGAAATTGTCAGTATTTTATTTTTTCTTATTGCACTTATAGGTTTATGGGCTAATTTCAAGTTGAGAGAATACCGGTAGCATCTTCGTTTCTAAGGAAAATTAAAAGAATTCGGAGCTGTTTTTGGGTTTTGCTGTGGAGAATTATTAAAATTTGCGATACTATCGGTAGTATCTCAACTTGTAATTAGCCCATGAAGTAAGTGAAAAAATGACTATAATCATGAGCAGTGTTTGCATCCTAGCCTTGAGGGAAAATCTAGAAGCGAGAGCCAAAGCTGAATAATGACGTTTAAACCTCCAGTTGCTTGAAGAGACTGATACCGAAAAGTCATGAAGTCTACCCAAAATAGCATCAACAGTGTTCCAAGATCACAAGTAAAGGAGAAAAGAAAAGAGGCAACAGTATGGTGAAAGGGGAAGAACAAAGTGGTGGCAAAGCTGTTGATTACTGCTGCAGAAAGACCATACTTAATAGTCATGAAGAAAAGGGAGGTTGTGTACAATCCTGTTAATTTAAAAAACTGACCTAAAGGTCTTTCACGTCTTATCGTGAAGCCAAATCGATCCAACGAAAAAAAAAAAAAATCCGGGGCAATTCTACTAAATACTAGAATATAGTAACAAAAATGAGAGAAGTTTGGTGATATATGTGGTATCTCAAAAATGTTTTTAAAAAGAAACCGATGACAACAATCAGTGTAAGTATATATTTTTAACTTTTTCTTCTAAAAGGTACGGGTTAGAATTATTAAACTTCAAGCGATAATAAAGTGGATGGAAAGTGATTAGACGACAATACAAAATAACGGAATATCATGGATAAAATGTATGTGGCAAGTGACAGTTGAATAGTTTTTATTTAATTCTGCAGCCAAGTGGAACCATAATGACAAGTTTGATATTTTATGCGTCAAAATGCGCGACAAACAATGTGGGACAACAAATTTTGACAATGACAAAAAAGTAAATAAATCAACACAAAATTTTTGTTTTCGTTAAGCCCAATAATTATATCAGCTACAGTGATAATAACTAACGTCAAAATCAGTAAAGGATGGTTTACATAATTTTAGTTGTCATTATTATAATTTGATGTCTCAAATTTTTGGTTGTAACTTATAATGTTAAAAATATTGAAATAACGAGTGTATTTTAAAAAATCTGACTTGGAGCGGTGTTGATATTTAATAGAAACACACAAATATAAACAATCAAAGGCGACCAGTATTTAAATGTGCAATTATTTGTACACTCGTCATTTTTTTTTAATGATTAGAATATTTACCTAACGTTTTGACCGTAATGATATCGCTCTTTAGTCCTTCACCCAGAGCGTTTTTCCCTACTACTTGAAATTCATAAGTAGTTCCTGGTGCAAGGCGATTAATCTTAATCTGGGTGCTACCAGAAGGCGTAACTGGTATGGTCGACCACTCTGAAGTTCCCGCTTCCCTATACCAAATAGTATAGTTCTGTTTATAATCGGGTCCTCCACTATAGCCAGGTAACCATGAAAGCGCTACGGCGAATTCCATTGCATTTGCTGTCAGATTATAGGGAGCATGAGGTTCTGTTCCCTCAACCACTAATCTAGTAGAAGTAACAATAGTTGCCACCTCATTAGAAGCTACACATTGGTAGATACCGAAATCTTTAGCACGTAATCCCTCTAGAGTTATATTCCCACCAACAATTTTATATCGTTTTGGAGGCAAAGGAACATTATCATCTCTTTGCCATTGAATCGTTGGTTTTTGTGTGCCTTCAGCCTCTTGTGCATCACAAGGCATCTCAATGGTATCACCAACTTTGCGCTGATACAATCCATCTGGTTCTAGCGTAAATACTGGTGGTTTTCGAACTAAAACTTCCATTTGACCGGAAGATCCTTGAGTTCCCTGAGCATTATAAGGTGTACAAGTGTAGCGCCCTTGATGATTCTCATTGACTCGTGTGAAAAGAAGAGAACCGTTGTTCATAATTACGATATCTTTTGTCTGATACGGTTCTAACAAGCGTTTGTCTTTGGTCCACGTTACGTATTGTAGAGGGGGATTCGCTTTTATATAGCACTGAACGACACCAGCTAAGCGGAACGGTAAGTACTGTACTGTTGGTGTAAACGTCACCTTTGCTGGATCTATAAAGAAAACGATACATTTCTTATAATTAAAATCATTACAAAAAAATAGAACAGGAAAAACTTAGACCAGAAAAGGTTGGATTGCCACACTAATTACTGCAAATGTACACTCTTAATCACTGGAAATGAGACAGTCGAACTGACTCCGCTTTATAATATCACAATGGAATATAGGTTACTCGGTATTTTAAATAAAGTAAATATGCTCCATTTTGTTAAATTTAAAAAAATGCAGCTAGAACCTTCTTATTCCAAGATACCGACACGTGTGTTCCGTTTAAGTCTCATTTCCAGTGATCTATAGGGTACATATGCTGTACATACTTAGATGCCAAAAAAATTGATTTGTCCTAATTCTTAATAGCTATCCAAATATAATGGTGAAAATCAAATTATAATACTTTATAGGAACAATTATAATATCTGTCACCAAAAACATCTAAAAGTTTATTAATAACAAAAAGGTTGGCGCACAATATGCATGTACAAAAGTTTTTATACTCACATTCGACATTAAGATATGCTGATGCTGATTGGGGTTCTCCAATACCGTTGCTGACTTCACATAAATATTGTCCCGAATCGTCAGAATTAACGGGGTTGATAACAAGTGAACCGTCCCTCCTAATGTTGACTCTTGTCTCTAATGAGGCAAGTTCTTTCACTGGAGCGCCTTCACGAAACCACTTGACAGTAACATTGCCAGGTTGAGCTTTAGCCTCACATGTAAAATGCACTTTTTCTCCTTCTAATTTCGTTTGATTTGTTGGAGGAACCATGATAACAGCACTTCCAGCTATTATAACTCTTGCTGTATGAGAAATTTGCCCTTCACCATTTCTTGCAATACACGTATAGTCTCCTATATCTTCATGACGGATATTCGATATTCTGAGTTCCGTTCCATCGTTGAATATACCTATATAGAAATCAAAGTAAAATACTCGGTATTGCACAGATAGAAGGAAAAAAAAACTTCAAGCAACTAAGGATTTAGCCTTACCTATGGTGGCTGAGGGTTCTACAGGATTAGCATCTTTATACCAAAGAATTTCTGGTGTGGGCGTGCCTTCAGCTGTACAAGTAAGGATGATGGCATCTCCCAAGTTGACATAGATGACATCGGAAGGTGTGTCCGTGAAACGGGGGGGTGCGTGAACGTCGAGGTGGAACCAAGTACCATTTTTGTGCGAGTTCGGGGACCGGTTGAGGAACACCACCTTGCACTCATACCTAAAACAAAAATATTTGTGCCTATATAAAACAAAATATTTATAGATTGGACAAGTGTAATAAGTGTGGCTATGGTCAGTCACATGATAATAGGCAAAAAATTGACGTGACAAATATCAATATTTGATAAATTGACGTGACAAATACAACACCTCTAATAAAAAATTTGAAGCAATATACTGGGCGATACCTGTTTTTAGGTATATGGTATCGATACCTGCAAAATATCGATACTTACCAAAGTATTGGAAGTATCGAGGTATCGCAAGTATCGAAGGTATCGGAAATATAGAGGTATCGGGAAGCTATAAATGAATATCCCATCAAATAGCTTGTGAATTCTTTTGTTTTCATCGAAATAGCTTGTGTTTCTAAAATCCAAAGCACTCTGGATGGGATATCCATTTATAGCCACGCTTTGTCAAGGTATCGGGGGTATCAAAGTATCGGAGGAATCGAGGTATCGGAAGTATCGGAGGTAACAAAGTATCGAAGGTATCGAGGTATTGGAAGTATCGATACTTCGATACCTGATTGCAGTCGGTATCGGTGTACGATACCTTAGTAGGTATCGATACCTTCTGTAAGTATCGATACTTTTCCCACCCCTTCTTACCAGCCTTGATCCGACTCGCGAATATTTGTCAAGTTGAGTGATGCAGCACCGTAAGGAGAATCCGGTGACACTCTTGAGACTCTTCCTTTATAACCTTCCGCGCTGTGTGTTGGATAGCTTTCATACCAAATGTAGATTGGTATATCCTGTCCCTTTAAAAAATTCTAATAAAGTTATTGTCAAAGCAAAAATGCTTGAGAAGACTTCAGCATTTATAAATGTGACCAGTTTTACCTAAAATTATTTAATGATATAAATTTTAATGCTCAAGTCATTCTTCAAACATTAAATATGATGAAATACACTTCACATACAAAAGTAAATTGCAAACCAGAGAGTAATAGTATCATGCAATTCGAAAGCTAATTATGAGATAAGTAATTTAAACACATGCATAAGACAAGATATAGACATGATGTAGGTACAACATACAACCAATTTTTAAAGAAATTATTTAATAAAAGATTCGCTATTGCGAAAAGAAACATTTCAGTATCAAATTAAACCAAAAGGAAACACTATAAGGGAATAATGCTACTTATAGAGATGAAGAGAGACAGATACGAAAACATTCTACACACATTTAGCAAACTAAAAAAGTGCAAATAGAACTGGCAAACCAAAGTTTCTTTCAGAATATTATTGCTAATGTAAAAAATAATGAAATGCCAGTTCTACTGTATATACTATACGAGTATGTATAAACTAGTTTTGTGATTGTTAGTAGAGTGAGCGAGAACAGATTTTTTCCAGTGAATTCCCTTAAAAATGTGCATTTGTATTAAAACGTAACTATATTTTTTGTACAAAACATCTATAATTAAATCGCAATGACAGTGAGACAAAAAATTATCATGTATCTTTGTTATGTATCTGCCTTAATAATATATTAATAAGTTTTAGAAGCAAACACCTAACAAGATCCATGAATAGAAATGATGTAATGAAAATGAATCTAATATTATCTGCTCTCCTTATCCCTTTAGGTATGTCACTATGGCCAATCACAATAAAAATAAACCAATTGATTGAAAAGAGGTGATTTGTGGTTATAACACTTTTAACACCTCCAAATAAAAATTCTAATTTCTGCTGAATATGATTTAATTAAATTTTCAAGCATATTTACAATTTACTGTTCATGCCATCAATACGTTACTTTATTTTTTTTTTTATAAACTGTAAATATGATCTGTCCATGATGTGAAGATACATTACTCGAAACCATCACCTTAAAGTGTAAGTATGTGTGGTAACAGTTACAGACAATAAATGAAAAAGACACAAAAGCAATTATGTAATCAAAATCATAAATAATTTGTTGTAAGTTTTCTTGTTTGAACTTATGTAGTGTTATATTTGGTGCTGAATTTGTAATTTTAAGGCTAATGTTTCTTAGTAATGTTTCTTCAAGGGTCAAACCCTGGAACTAAGACCTCTCCGTTGGCCACCACAGTAAGAGAGCAGACTGGTTGAAATCCTACCGTTTCGCCTACCTTCTTCTGCCATTGCAACACATACGGCACAGGGTGTCCGTCCGGGAATTCCACATGACAGTTGAATACCACCGACTCACCCAAAATGGCTGTAATGTGGATGTAACCATCTTGCGTACAAAAGCCTACAGAGAGTATTAAAACAATTACTATTGCCTTATTTCTAAGATTCCGTGCAAGCGAGTCTTGGCTAAACGACCAGTAAATTAATCGGTGTAATCCATGTATAATCCACGGGCTGCATGTTATTCATTCAACTGGTCTACTAGTCAACAGGTGTAGACCAGTTGAATGATTGACATGCAGCCTGCTGGATTACACCGATTAAGAGGAGTATGGACAAATTTCTCTAGTATAGGGACTCCAATGTAAATGCGCGAATCTGTAGCTCGTTTATTTATCAAAAAAATTAAAAACGGTTTTCGCTATAAGTATTGTAATAACATGAACTACATTTTGACTTTTTTTTAATTTTTAATTTCGATGATTTTAAATTTTAATAATTATTTTATATTATTTATAAACATTTTTAAAAAAATTGCTTCCAGTCATTTTGTGGATAATAGTTAGATAAATAATTTAGTAAGTTCATTTTGTGGATGATAGTTAGATAATAATAATAATTAGAAGAATCATTTTAGTCATTGTACTAAATCTCATTAAAATATTGTTATAAATAAAAGTGCTACAGATTCGCGCGTTTACATTGGAATTCGCATGAGAGAAATTACCTCCATACTCCCCTTAATTACCTGGTTGTTTAGCCAAGACTCGCTTGCACCGAAGCTTAGAGTTATTTCTCATAGAAATATTAACGCCAACCCAGGCCAGATGTTTTATTGCATACTCGATATTTTGTATCAAAAAGGTACATTAATAAACCGGAAATTCAGCCAAAATTTTAAGTAATTTAAATCAAATTAAACGTCCAGAGTATTTAGGCTTTATGAACCCATTCTTTACCTGTTTGCAAAAATACGAAGGCTAAAAAGGCAACAACTGTGTATATAACAAGTAGTGGTACCGAAACGGTGGTCAGCGGACGAGACTTGCCCCGTGGGTCTGTGCGCATGCCCATCCCGGCGGTCCCATACTCCTTGTTAGCGCAGCCTCATTTCCGAATTCTCTGAAAAAAAAAATTGAATTAATTAACTAACTTTAACAATAACTGACAATAATTAATCCTATTTCGTTACTACAAGGTAAATCCTTCTTTATTATGCAGGTATTCTTGATTCAAGAGATATAGGGCTCGCCAATTAAAAAGTCGTAAAAGTAAAATAGTCATAAAAACTATGTAAACAGTCATTAAATTAAGTAGCCGTGGCCTTGATACAGTCGACCAGTGGACTGTGCCCTTGAACAGCTGCACTTCTATGATCAATTAGTAACGAAATGTTGACATAGTTGTCCAGTTGGACAATAATTAGTTATTTTACGCTTTGTTACATCGAAAACAAAGCTGGTCGACTATATCAAGGCCACGGCTACTTGATCTAATGACTGTTTACATAGTTGTTACGACTGTTTTACTTTTACGACTTAACTGGCGAGCCCTATATCTCTTGAATCAAGAATACGTAGGTATTTAAAAACGACCTCCTTCAAATAAATGTAGAGATAAGCAAATCGCAATCTCTTGGACACTAACTGTTGACAGACTAAGATATGTTATTTTGAAAAATCAGAATTTGTGATGTACGTAGTATAAGAGTTAAATTGTTTTAAAAATTCCTGTCACATTCTTTCCACGGTCTTTTCCGTAAGCCAAATGTATACGTCTACTGTGTTCTACACTCGCATGTGTATTCTTGTAACAACACTATTTTTGAATATTTTAACAGAACGCAACTTTTTAAGCGTCGGGGAGAAGGACAAATAAAAACACTAATCACCCAACGTTTCGGGATCTTTATTAATTAGTTAATACCTTGAAATAGTACAGTGGTCAACAATTGATAAGGATCACCTTAAAATTTGAACAAAGTTTAAAATCTTGTAACTCATATTGTTTACTGAGGTTTTGTTATTTAAGCTGTGCAGAGCGTCAGAGACAGAAACTGCAAAAATTGAAATGTTTGGACTGCTCCAAATTTATCAAAAATTTTTTTGGATTTGGACAAGGCTTTGGATAAAGCCCTTAAAACAGTTTTGTATATTTTGAGCTAAGTTTACAAATTAAAAAAGTAAATTTTTGTCCAAAAATATCTTCGAAAATCTAACCACCGATTAACATTGGGTAAACCTACAAGAATTTTAAAACACAGAGAATGAGTCATGTTTCTAAATATTCTAATAAAATTCTAAAAATTCGGAGTCGTTTTCATATTTGTTTTTTTTTTTTTTGGAGTTCCAGATTTCAAGTTTGAATTTTATGGTTTAGAATATCCCAAAAAATGTTTAAATTTGACTTCAATTAACAAAGTTATTGTTTGCCGCGCAAAAAATAGTTTTTTTGGACATTCGTTTTAATTCTTGAACTTATTGTTAGCTTAAAATCTGCATAACCGTTTCAGAGATTGGTTCACAGGTGGAAAATATTTTTTAAAATTTTTTGGTGAAATATGAGCAGTCTACTACACTTTTATTTTTTTGCAGTGCTGCCTATGACGCCCTATAAAACTTTGGAAAACACTCAGTTCCTTCAAGTATAAGAATAGTATATTGTCTATTAAGGGCAGAAAGTACTATAAAGAGCATTCTGCTCGAAATATACACGCTATTTTTTCGACGACTGATCACACACTTAATTTAAATAACTATCAGAGACGTCATAAATGTTTTTTATTAATAACAATGAATAATCTGGCTATCTATTACTCCGTTGCCAACACAATCAATTTTTATTTATACCGTTGCCAGCCCAACCAATTTCTAACATCCAATCAAATGAAAGTAGAAAGCGGAAACGCTCTAGACTCTAGAGCGGCAATTTTGGTAATTGCGGTCGCTCTGCGGCAAGTGTCAACTTTCGAATGTCAAATGACACTTAGAAAAGCTTACTTTCAAGTTCAGTCGTCGAAAAATGAATTACCGAGAAAAAAAAATTAATTAATTAATTACATAATTACAAAATATAAATGAATTTTCCCGTGAGTTACAAGACTTTAACCTTTGTTAAAATTTTAAGGAAATCCTTGTTGACCACTATATTTTGTGAAACCATCTTTGTGCATCCTCTCGTTTTTTTCAATTTTACTTGAAAATGTTGGGATTTATCAAAATCTGGCAAGAAGCAAAAAAATTTTTAAAATGAAATGCTCTAACCAGCAATAATGAAACCACATTTTTTAAATAAAAGGTATTAAAATTTTGAGGGAAATTCTTATAGGGTCTTAACAGAAATTAATCTTTTTGTTCCAGATAATTTGTATCTTAGCAAAGTAAATAATCCAGTGCCTTTTAGCATCCTGTTCATACGGGTGACATTTAAGTTTTCCCTGACTGTAGATGCAGTTCCCCAATAATCGTTTATACCACTATGCAAGACCTTGGAGTTAATCAGTGATGTAATTGTAGCATTATAACCTATTACCAAAAAACTTTAACTCAACCTAAAATTTTGAAAGTAAAAATAAAATTTGCTAAATCGAGGTGTACTTAGTGCCAACATAAATTTGAATTTTGCGTACCGCTACTATCTACTGCTAGTTATATTAATCTAAAATCCACTATAAATATCGAGTCACAGTTAAGTTCCTGTCAATAGGGCATTTAAGTGGTAATAAGTAATTAATTAATTACATTTACACACGTATGTGTAACTACGTCTTAAATGTTTATCAAAATTACTACGTGTGTTTAAATGAAAAAATATTTTAAAAATGTAAATGATAAGGAATAAGTACAAGAACTTTTATTATTTTAGGGTAAAAAAATCCAATGAAATAAATTAAGTCATAAATTTTAACGAAAGTGGCAAACTCACGTTTTTTAAAAGATGGTTTCATGAAAATTTATTTAGTGAATTTTCCCTCAATTGCTTCTAATTAATTGAACCAAATTATGTATGACCTGGCAAGATTGGTGTGCGTTGTTACCTGACAACATAATAATTCTACCAATCTGTGTTAGCACGCTGTTACCGAGATTTGTTAATCAGTAGTAATTGTATCGTTATAACACGAAAAGAATAATAGTAGATTTTCGTTATTAATTAACTTGTAATGGTAAAATATTGTAACAGTAATAGAATTTGTTATAGAAACGGATTGTATTCCTATTTTTATTTCCTGATTTCCCAAATTTTTTTTTTTAGTTAATAAAATTTACTACACTTGAGTCAAAAATAAAATATGACAAAGTTAAAATTCGTAAAATATTATATGGTCATATTATTATTATTAAACCAGTAATTTTAAAGAATTATTTTGTTATAATAATGCTAATAATCCATAGTTACGATATTACATAAATGAATAAATGTGTTAATTTTTAATACATAAAAAATAGTTTTGCTAAAAATAAATTACCCATGCGCAGAACACACCTTAAAGTAATTAAATATCCTTTGTTAGTTCACACATAATTCTCCTGTTTTTGTTGAGTGGACACTTGTACGTATTTTCTATCAGACATGTTCATACACTTTGCACCATGTTGGGAATTAATTAACTTGCCAAAGAATGGAATTCAAAAGCAATACATAGGTTAATTCTTCGTGGGGTGCTACATACACGAAAGCAGTAGCGCGCGACTATATCTCAGGGTGAAATGTGGCGAATGCGCCGGTTCTCCTACGCCCTCCTAGTTTTGTCATATTGATCCGACAATCCAGGGTTCTTCGCGCGGGACACTCAAACTGAACGTAGAATTACGATTTCTTTCGAATATCAACGATTTAGGTCAGATATTTTGTAATTCATGTGTTGAGAATATTATAATAATCGATCAACATCAAAAAAATTTGGAATTCCCCTCGCAATTCCTATAATAGGTAAAAATTCATTCGCAATGTCAGCGGCAGAACTATTTGTTCTACTTGTATATCAGTTGGTTTAGTTTCTCTGATAACAAAACAGACCATAGTACATAACTGCATCTTGCTGTGGTTTGATATGTTAATTTATTGAAGGGTTTTCCAACAAGTATGGCCTGCTTTTATGAAACAATAAAAGCTTAATATTTAATGAAATTTATGACTAAATAACAAATTGGGAAAAATTCTCATCTCTGATCGGATCTATCTAAATTCCATCCACAAACTCTACCAACTGAGCTACCAGAGACTTCGAATTCAGCCCTGCAACTAGTCCGACTTCACCTTCATTTATTGCGTTGATTAATATAACTCGTAATTACCGATAATTTAATAATATAAAGCCGCAGACCTGCTATCGATTAAGACGTTTAATCCAGAATACAATGACAGACAATTGAAAAATAAAATGTACAAAACCCAACCTTCTATATAAGTCAGATAGAACTAACTATAAGCAAAAGTAAATTTAATATTTTAAAAAATTTTAACGTGACAAATAATGATCTATCACTATTTTCAAAATAAGTGCGCATAATAGGAGTAAAAAAAATAAAACTTTGGTCTAGGCATACGTAATATGTATAAGAATACGATAAAATTACGGGACAGTTTCACGGTGACGGACTTAAAATTACCAGCAAAAACTGCCATTAAATTAAAACTATATTAAGTAAATCTAAAGAATTTTTTTTATGTAGAATTACTATTGCATCAAATATTTATCTATTAGTCTAAATTTATTGGTCTGAATCAAATTTCTTTTCAAGCCATATTTTCCATTTCATGTAGCCACATTTTAGAATTCAGTTATAAAGCTAAGGGGTTGTACGCAATCGTTAATTTCAGTATCGAGATATTACAAGTAGTACGTTTTTTAGCTTTCAAGTCCGAGTTTAAAAAAAAACTTAAAAAATATTGGACATGTTAAATTATATTTCATAATACCAATAACAGCATACTGTTAAATATGCTTTAACAATACCTTGTGCTCAATAGCTGGCCATTATAGCATTTTACACTACTAGTCTCTTATTAGGGTAGCTTTTACGTAGCTTTTTAAGTTGAATAACTAGCGAGGTGGTAAAGACCAAAACGGACGGGTATTGTAACAAGTGTTTAATTGAAAAGTTCATCAAGTTAACTATGAATTGTCAAATCTCTCATAAGATTACATGAGAGATTTGACGTATCAAAGTTAACTTGATGAGCTTTTCAATTGAACACTTGTTACAATATTTTTTGTAATATCTCTATAATTCATTAATATTACAGTAGAACTCGCTTTTAATGGACCTGACGGGACCGTCAACATTAGTCCATTATAACCAAGGGTCCATTTTAAAAGAATTAAATTTTTTGACTTAAAATAATACTATATAATACTATAAAATAATACTATATGAAAATAATAATATGTATTACCATACATATTACTGTAAATGATTCATTGTTTGATCAAAACACACATGCAATGAAGATACAACGCTCTAAATAAAGATAAAAGATAAATTTATACATTATTCTGTATGTTAAAAATAATACATACATAATTAAATCTAAAAAGTTTTAAAATGCGATAATTTAAAAAAAATTGTAATTTTACTTTGTTTAATTTTTTTCTTTAAATAAATGTTATTTAAAATACTTCAAATTGAATTTAACTGACAAAAGTTACATAGTTCTCATCTTTTTGCAGAAAAAATTGCTGCAAGGTTTGAAGTGATTTTAACGCATCTTGGATCATAACTTTAGCTAAATCTTGCAATTCTCCTTCTTCTTCATCTTCAGTGCTGTAATTTTTACTAAATTTTTACTGAAAATCTGCAGTAAAATTTGCTTATAATAGACCTTATTATTTTAGAGGTCCATTATATGCGAAAGTCCATTACAGGCGAGTCCATAATAAGCGACACGGGACCGTGATAACTGGTCCATTATAGCCGGAAGTCCATTACAAGCGGGTCCATTATAATCGAGTTCTACTGTACTTTGAAATTTTTTACCGACAAAAAGAGAACCGAAGTTATTCGACTCGTTCTTCGAGCTCGTCTTTGACTCGGCCGTAAAGGCTGCCCTAACGGACTTGTCATATATCTACTATTCCAGACCAATTCTGGCGTAGTTGCCTTTAAAGGCAAATCTTCTATTTGTTACTAGTGCAATAACGATTTTATTGTTACCAAACTAAAAGTGGTGACAAACCTGCCTGCCTCGAGCGGTTTTCTCAGATGGCATCGAAGGGTCTAATGACCATAAATTACTTGCGTTTGCTAATAATATAATTTTTATTGCATTTGTAATAAACTGAAGTCTTGCCTTTGAAGTCAGCTACGCCAAAATTGGTTTAAAATAGTATACTATAACTATATTTTAGACAGCCATTGCTACAGTTTTACATAATTGATATATAAATCACTTGCATATGTATTTTTGTTTGTTTTTGTTTAAGTATTTATAGTAATATGGATAGTAATGAACGGCTTACGGCTGATAAGCAGATAACAGCCTAAGCTGACTTTAAACATCGGCTTACAAACTTTAGTCGAGGATGTTATTTGCTCTATATCGGACTAAAGATGTTAACGTTTATAAAAAAAATTAATATACAAATAAAAAAAAAAATTTTGATAGTTTACCATTTCTTAAGGGAAAAAACACAAAAATTTCACTTTCAAAAACATTTTTTATTCGATTTCGGCAGTAAGAGCACTGGCACAAAATCTAAAGTTGTAATAACTGTGTAGACTGCTACACCAAAAAGCGACAATTATAATATACTGATTGATTAACCATCATTCTTTCATTTCCATTAATTCCTTTTTACGAGGTTATCATGTTTTTATTCCAAGATTTGTGATGTATTATTATCACTTTTGCTAGAATAATTAACGTAACCTTTCACCTTCACTTACTTTTATGTGCTTATTTTTGTGTTAAAATGGGACAAAAAATTGTTTATATATAGTTTAATCTGTTTTTAAAAAAATCTTCAAGATTATATTATAAAACGACCTCTCGTAGACGTTTTTGTAAGTAAGTACTAGGAAAAGTACTGTTTGTAAAGTCGGGGAAATTTTAAGTAACACTAGACAACAAATTTTCATTTTTTTTATTATTTGGTAATTAAGAACAATTTTGTTTTATTCTCTACTTCTAATAATGAAAATATTAACATTTCTTTTCTAGTTCCAAAAACTTCAAGTTCCAGAAAAAAAAATGCAAATTTATTTAAATAATTTTTAATAATTCTATTGTAATTTAACGCTTGCGAAATGATATTTTTCTTACTTTTTGCTTCAAAATGAGCTTTACCACTTTTTTACTAATAATATATAATAATATGCACATTTTATTCAGAATTTTTGGAAGGTGATTTAAAAAAATCGAATCTTTTTTGTTTTTCAAAACTCCCTATTCCAATAGATGTAGTAAGGTGAAATTAGATCCTGGTTAATATATCAACCCTTAAAATTGTTATCTAAAGGTCGCTCATCACAGTTTTTTATTTCCTATTTAAATAACATTAGATTTTTTTATCTTTGGAATTTTATAACTCGTTTACGAATCAGTATCATTCGGGCATTACATATTTTCGTAGAAAATTAAATGTTCTACAAAAATGGTATTTACCGTTTTATGATAAATTAATCGTTTCAAAAGTTATTTGGGGACAAAGTCAAACTATAAAAAACTTATCACAAAAATCATACAAACTTTTTTGTATATCATTTCGTTTCCTATAGTGTTATACCCTTAAATAATTCCAGATTACCAAATTGTAACTTATGTTTAATTCAATATCTTTATTTTTTAATAAATGAACTACATGTTTCATATTACGCGTTTTCAAGTCCTACATACATAGCACAAAAAAAAAACAAAGTGTTCCGATTTTCAGGTTATATGCATATATGTATGCCTGCAAAGCACGAAGACGGCTAATACGGGATAGCTTCAAATGATTGTTCCATAAAGGGAGACTCTGAATTACAAGATGTCGATGTGTTGCTTCTAAAACTAGCGCCTTGTAGGTAATGTTTTATTTTATGTTTATTTATTAGTTACATACTTTATTTTTTAATTACATAAACATTTGAAAATAATCTGCATTCACTTTAAAACACTTTTTTGTTCTTCTTTTCATAACTGTATTCCTCAACATTACCAAATCTACAACATTTAACACAGAAATTTCATTGAACACTGGTAATTTCTGTATAATGTAGTCGTATATAATATTAGTTTATCCAACTTATAATACACTGTGCACAAGAAGTTGGGGATATTGTAAAATTTGAACAAAAGTTGTTTTACATTACGATTTATTTATAATTTTTGGGTTGCGGCAAAATTTTTATCTTTGATTGTAAAGAAAATGGCAGCATTATTCGTGTTTTTGTTATTTATGATAAGTTTTAAATTTAAAGTTTAGATACTTGAATTAGTTTCGCTTTTGTTGTCGTCGTATATTCATTATTGCACAAAATTTGGTGACTTTTGAGCAAAAAGTTTGAAGACAAAGAATTTTCTCTGAAGCTGAAGACAACAGAGCTGTTGGGATGTTGCAGTCTGGCCGTACTCAATCGGATATTGCTCAGACTCTTGGAGTGAGTCAGAGTTGTGTAAGTCGGTTATGAAATGGATACCCTGGAGACAGGATCTGTTAGACAAAGATCCAGAAGAGGAAGACTTCAGTCTACAACCCGAAATCAAGACGATTATATACGCGTAGTGGTAAGAAGAAACCTAGCAATTTATAAATCATTCGAAATCACTTTCGGGAATTTGGGTTGAAAAGTCATCCGCCATATTAAGGCCCTCGATTATCACACCAAGACCATGCGTCACGAGTGAGATGGGCCACCCAATATCAAAATTGGGATCTGGAATGGAACGCGGTATGTTTGCTGACGAATCCAGATTTCGCTTTAGAAGTGACAGTAGACGTACTCGAGTATGAAGAATGGCTGGTGAACGGTATCAGCAACAATTTATCCGAGAAACCGTTCCAAGGAGGGTCAATTATGGTATGGGGAGGAATCAGTGTTGGAGGTCGCACTAACTTGTACAACGATGATTAGCCACATATATAGGTATGCGACTGATGTTATAAATAGTTATCAATTTTCAAGCAGCTGTTGGTCAAAATAATAACTGTCGGCCTCTCAGTACCGCGGAAGTGTTAAATGCACTTTATTTCCATGGAATTGAACAAATTGCTCTTCCTCCACGTTTACCGGATTTAAATCCAATAGATCATTATATGGGACCTTCTTGGAACAGCATTACATTTGCATAGATCTCAACCCGAAAACGTGACGAAGCTTTAGTTCTGTGGTTGCAAATACCACAGGAACAAATTGATACTGTCATACGGAGTATGCCCTAGTAAAATTCTGGAAGTTTTACGTGTTAGAGGCCGAAATTTTCGCTATTGACATCAAAAATATTTTTTTTCTTTAATGCACCAGAAATTAATTTTAATTTTTTTAAATTATGAACTTAATTTTTAATTTATTTTTACGAGAACATCAAATTATGTTTTAAAATTAATAAATAAAATATTTTTTTGTATTATTTGTTAATTTTTTTCCAATTTTTTTAAATATTCCTAACTTTTTGTGAACAGTGTAGTTATATAAGGGTAATTCAAAATTACGTTGCATAATTTCAACCTAAAATACAGCCCCACAATTGACAAAAGTCTGCAATTTTTTTTTTTTTGGTTTATCTCAACTGTTAATAAAATTACAGGCCTTCAAATCATCTCAATGTTCAGTTGCGGTACTTCCGTTGCACATTTTTGGTAATTATTCATTTTTTCTTCATTAACCAGTAGAAACAGAAACAAACTCTTTTCCATTTTTAGATCTTAACATAATTAGAAAAGACAATTCATCTTTTGCTTTTGAAATTTATAGAAAACCTACATGAACTAATACTGTAATTCCTCTTGATTCCAAGCATTGTTATTCTCACATCGTAGATGCTTTTAATTCTTTATTATTTAGATTTTTTAATTTTCCTTTAGACCAAGTTGTCTTTGAAAAAAATAGTATCATTAAACAAATAGCAGTAAATAATAACTTTAAATTACAGGATTTAAATAGATTTTTTTCTTTTATCCCTTCATTAAAAAATTTCTCTTTCTAGAGGGATCATATTTTAAAAAACCATAATGTAAAAGTTTCTTTTAGTTCTAAAGGTAGCCTTTCGACTTGTCTCGTACGAGGTAAGAATCAAATTTCTCCTTTACATCATTCAGGTGTCTACAAGTTATCTTATAATTACTACAACGCAGTTTATATCGGTCAGACAGGACGAAGGATTGAAACCAGAATTCGCAGACATGTAAGGACAATAGAAAAATACAAAAATACAGATTAACCACCACTTCATCTGCTTTTGCTTCTTATTTTCCTTCTTTCAGTCATTCTTTTTCTCCTAGTGATAATCTAAAATCCTTTACATCTGCAATAATGACTATTCTTTAAATTTTTTAGAGGCTTTATAAATTCTTAAATTCACCCACGAACATTCTTAAATGGATAAGTCAATTTTTCAGTTAATTGAATGTTTGTTTATAATCTTGTCTCCTAATTACTCTTTATATTAGTATTTATACCTTTTTTATTTTTTATACCTAAATTATTTGTTTAAATCAATGTCAAATTGAATTCAAATCTTTTAAAAAACATACATTTTTAGGCGGCTAAAATTTATCTTTCTTTTATATTTTTAAATAAATAGCATTTATTTATTTTTTATTTGATGCTTTCAGATCGATAACAAGATCATTTTTGCTAAAAATAACGATTTATTCTATTTTTCGTATACATTTTTTTTGTCCTTGATTTATTATTGACAAAAGTTTGGCAAGTTTTTTCTAACATTTTCTAACTTTTTTGTAAATTTCCTTTTTACTTATTATTCAGGCATTGATGATGTGACATAGTTCTTGAAAGCGCGTAGCCATTATTATGTACAAATTTTGTTTGATTAAACTTGTGGGTTTGACTTGGGTTTTAATTCTTTCATCATTTGCATTTTTAACATTTTGACGACCAAAATTTTCTTCTTACCACAGTAAACTGCAACTACAAGGTCTGGTAAAATAAGAACCTATTTTATTTAATTCAGTATTAAAAATTAAATAAATTTTTTACATGGTGATATTGTTAAATGAAGCTTTGAGTTTCTGTTTTAATTGTTTAAACATTTATAAAATGTATTGTTAACTGTGTTTGTTAAAAGTGTTTGCAAATATGCTCTGAAATTCAAAGGAGCTAGAATATTTACTGAATAAGTTATAATGTAGGTATAATAAACTGAATAAGTTTCTATAGAACCAAGACCGCTGCTTTGTTGACCAAGGCACTGTTTTTATAAATGTTAACAATTGCAACAAAAACTTGAAATTTTTTGATTCTTTTAAAAATCTTGCCATTGTAAATAATTGATTCATTTTTTAGTTATTATTTAAATAAAATTATACTGTGCAAAAGCAAAATGTATTTAATGCTGCCTTATGAGATGAGGAGTAGTCATGGATGATCTGTGTATTTATTTATAAATATCTTCTGGGTAACAAGAGTATAAATAAACAGGTTAATCTCAATATTTGCTCTTATCTCATGCTCTTACGTGAAGTTTTTAAGTAATAATAAACCTAAATATTATTAAAAAATACAAATAATAACACTGTTGAGAAATTTGCTTCCTAGTAGTTTTTTAATTATCAAAATAATTATTGTATAAAATAATTAATGTTCTTCTTTGATGGACGAATAAAAGGTGAATTATTACTAACCATAATTTGGTTTGTTAAAGTAAATTTGTCATTCAACCTAATAGGTATTTAATTTAGTGTTGCGAGAAATATAGTAAAGATATACTGTTTTTCTGATAAATTTCTTTGTTCTGGTATCACTTACGCCGGTTTATACAGTGTGAACCATTTGTATGGAATAACTTCGATATAAATTCAGGGATTTGTTTTTCAGGAAAACGCTTGGAGTCGTATTCTCTTATTTTTCAACGCGCATTTTTTGACAAAAAAAATGGATATACAGGTGTCCCAAAATCAAGATACCACCCTCAACTTTGAAATTTCAATTGAGAACCTCAATTTTTTTAGCATATCTGAATTCTACGTATAAATCCATTAATTTTTGTCGAATATTTTATTTCAAATAGATCACGCCTTTTTTTCAAAAACAACTGAAAATCGACATAGTGTGTGCTACATAAAAAATACGCAAAATTATACGTAGAATTCAGATATACTAAAAAAAAAATTGAGTTTTTATTTGAATTTTTAAAGTTGTGGGTCGTATCTCGATTTTGGGACACTCTGTATATCCACTTTTTTGTCAAAATATGCGCGTTGAAAAATAACAGGATACAACTCTAAGCCTTTTCCTGAAAAACAAATCTCTGAATTTTTATGGAATTTATTCATTTCAAATGGTTCACGCCTTTTTCTCAAAAGCAACTGAAAATCAACATAGTGTGTTCTACATAAAAATACGCAAAATTATACGTAGAATTCAGATATGCTAAAAAAATTGGGGTTTTTATTTAAAATTTCAAAGTAGAAGGTTGTATCTCGATGTTGGGACAGCCTGTATATCCAATTTTTTTGTCAAAAAAGGCGCGTTAAAAAATAACAGGATACGTGTTTAAGCGTTTTTCTGAAAAACAAATCCCTGAATTTTTTCGAAGTTATTCCGTACAAATAGTTCACACTGTATATATCTTATTTATATTTGTTATATTGACGTTTTAAAGATTTGGAAGATTACCTAGGTTAAAAATATTTGCAAAATGTCTACTGCGAGTAAATAGAATTTGATAAAGCCGTTCTGTTAATTCATTGTGGTTAAAGGAAGCTGAGGCAAACTCCTTGTAACAGATTAATGCTCCTTCCATTCAGGATGTAGGATCCGAGTAAAATCAGGGCACAACGCATGCTACATTATATGTTTATTTGTGGTTAATTTTAGTTGTTAACAAATTTAAAATATTATCTATTAACATTACCTAAAGTATATTTTCACAAATATAACGATTTACAAAAAAAACACTACTTAACCCTTTCTTTACAACTCAAAAATTTACCTAAGAATTGGATCCACATAAATTTTTGAGTTAACATAGCCTGTAAAGAAGAGATTAAATAAAAAGACTTCAAAACGTGGGGTTATTAAAATGTTGTGACAATATTTAATACTTTTTTTAGAGCTACATAATATTTATAAAATACCTTGATTTACCTTTTGCGAAAATTATTTTGACATTTATACTATTATCTGTGTCTGCCATCTCATGATTTTGTAAACTTTGCAATCCGTTTAAGCCAGCCGACTCTGCACCAACAGGAATAACGTGCAGATCGATAGTGTTAGTGACGTTAAGACCCGCCCATGACGTCATTTCCTAACCGGTAGCAGTTTGAAATCCCGGTTCAAAAATGGAAGATTGAGTTTTATAACAAACTATAGTAAGTTAAAAAGATCATTAAAGATTTTTTTAAAATACATTGATACAACGCCTCTAAAAAGCCCATAATTATGATCATTTTATGTAAGTAAAATGAAGAATGCCCATTAGGTCACTAGTAAAATAAAAACTTTTTAAGTCACTACACTTTTTAAGTAATGGCAACATAACACAACAAATGTGTTCTTGCAAAACTAGGAAATTAACAAGAAAAATACTAAAATTTTAGGGATTTAAATTTACTTTAGTTCAGTGGAGAAAACGTTTTCTTTTGTATTTGGCTTTGTTTCAATAACATAAATTTGAATCATTTTTGAATGTGACAGAAAGCTTGCATTTCAATTAAATTAATTTAAATCAAAAATTTGTATGCCAGCTCGTGTGCTGTGGCTGTAAATAAGTTACTCAAAACACTTAACCCACTCGGCACTTCGTGGCTAACTGTTTTTTCGTGACTTATATTGCACACAATACACTTGCAGTATAAATAAGTATTATTAAATAAATATGAAATCACCAACTTTAAGAGTAAATAATCGAAGAGACCAATTTTGCTACTTTACTTGTTGTTTTTTACAAATCTTTTACAACTTTATCCTTTTCCCAAATCATTATTAAATTATTAATCTAAAAGCTTGGTCTACTAAAACGTTAGTTCTCGTATTTACATATTTAGTACAATGTTATCAAAGGACTGATTAAGTTGGCAACATTGAAGTGTCACTTGAAATTGGCTGTTTTGACCAAACTTCAAATTCAAATTTAACTTTTCAAAAATTTGAATAATAAGTTGTCATTAGCTGTTGCTAAAGTTTTGTTACTTCTGGTGTTTCCATGGTTACAGTGTATATAAAGTTCCGGCCTTGATCACAAATAAAGATTTACAGTAGATCCAGTCGTAGGTTCAACCAAAATCAACTTACTAAAACTTATCTGCCAGTGCTGTCAATGGTTGTCATCCCTTTTGTACCAATACAAAGCCTTGGCGGGAAAATTTATCAATCGCACTAGCTTAAATCTGTCTTACCAACAAGGTGAATTGACTGTTATACAATGGTGACCGACAAACCCATTTAGCCAATCAACGTAAGGTTGCAACTATAGCGCTATCTTTATAGCTTCTGATTCTGATGTATACAAATCAGCTCAAATCATCAAAAAAGTTCAGTCTATCGATGGACACACTATACCAAGAATAAAAACTATACTTCGATTTGACGTTTACTACAAATATAAGTAATATTTCGCACAAAAATAGATTTTTATATTGTCTCTTCAATAAACTAACAACTGTCTATTTAAAAAAGTTGTCAAGTGTGCTATGAGATTTTGATAAAAGAAAATGTAGCCAAGAAGGGATGTCGGAACACACAGCTTCACAGTGCGCGCGCAGTCGTGATTTGTCGTCATAACTGACAGTACGGCAGCCGAATTAAACTAAGACATACTTCAAAATGTTTTTGTTTTTTCATAGCACACTTGACAACTTTTTTAAATGAACACTTGTTATAAAAGCATTTGGAAACTGTTGTAGCCATATGATGTGAAGAACTCAAGAAAGTAACTACATATTCGTTACCCGACTACTCGTTACTCGAGGAGATCCGAGGTAACGAGTATCGAAATCATAAAGTATTCGTTACAAAATATCTGAATTTGTCTCGTACCTAACTAACTGAAATCCATACTTTGATTACTGTATTTTAATGATTAATACCAATCATTTTTTGTTAAGAACTAAAATTTGATTTGTATTGGTGTTATTTTAGCCGGTAACCGGTGACATAAATAAAGGGTCCATCCAAATGTACGACTTATTTTACTTTATTAATAACTCGGAACTTAATCAATTATTCACAATGCTGATATTTTTATATAAAACAGTAAGTTTTGGAGATTTTGTTGTATACCCGGATCACTTTTGTAATAATAAATTTCAAAATTCAACCCAAAATTTTGCCTTTGTGAATTATGTTATATGACATCGTCAACGTGACATTGTCATATAACATGACCAGCATTTTAAAAACCCGAATTTTCGGTAAAAAACATAATTCACAAAGCCAAAATTTTGGGTTGAATTTTGAAATTTATTATTACAAAAGTGATCCGGGAATAGTTGCTAACATTTATAAAAATGGTGCCGTAAGTCAACACAAAATTAAGTTATTTCAAATTCATAGTTTTTTTACTTATTTGTTTTATTACACAACCAATTATATGTACAGAATGACATAAAAGTATGGAATAAAATTAATATTTTCTAAGTTAATGTTTTTTTAGAAAAACGCTAAGACAGGTCGATTTTATTTTTTTATTGTGCACGTTTTTCACTTATTTCCAAATTTTTTTTTGCAACTGGTTTTTTGCTGTAACGTAATCGATATTTTTTTAAATAGCATCCCCTATTTTTAGTGTTGAATATTGAAACTCCTTTTTTTTGGCATAACAGTATAACATTTGTATAGAGTCTAAAATAAAAACTTTAAGTAATTTAACCAATTTAAATTTTTATTGAATTTTTCAAAATAGACGCAATTTTTGTTTTAGACCCTATAAATGTTATACTGTTATACGCAGAAAAAAAGTAGTTTCAATATTCAACATTAAAAAAAGGGATTGCTATTAAAAAAATTTATCGATTACATTGCAATAAAAAAAACAGTTGTCCAAAAAAATTTGGAAACAAGTGAAAAACGTGCACAATAAAAAAATTAAATCGCCTTGTCCTGGTGTATTTCTAAAAAAACATTAACTTAAAAAATATGAATTTTATTCCATACTTTTATGTCACTCTGTATATAAGCAATAGATAAATCAGGTAAAACACCCAATATAAAAAAAATAGTATAAATAACTTATTTCTTAAGCCATTGTGAAATTCTCTTCCTTTGTAAAACTCCGGCAACACAGTCGTTTTATAAACTTGAATTCGTGTCACAAAACTAACTTTTCGAAACGCGTTCTTTAATATACTGGTATAATTTCTTATTTACGAGTAACTATTTAGCATAGGTTTTACAAATAAACTTACCCAACACATTTGTTAAATCCTTTCTGATACCAATCTGTAACAAAAATAGAATACTGAATTAAAAATAATATCCAAGGTATCATATAAGCTATACAGGTAAGATATACATATTCGGAAACAAGACAAGGTATGGGTGTTTTTAGTTATTTTCTCGAACAAAGTTCAAATAGGGCGATTTTGTTTAGAAGGGGAACCAATATCTAGGCTAATGTTAACACTGAAACTTCACCCCCTTGATGGGGACAATTACCACCTTCTCAATTTAAAATAGCAAGTGGGGTCAAATGGCACATAATTGCAAAAGTAATTGAATGATCTTTTCAGTGGTGTTCTTGTTTTAACATCCGACCGGTATATTCAAAAAAAATTAAGTTAACACCGCAAAATTGATAAAAAAAGTTGTTATTAATTTTAAACTTTCTTATTAAACAGTATTAAATGCATGTACCTAATATCGTTATATGTACATTTTTAAAAATTAATTATGTTTAAAATGTTATAATAATAATAATGTTATAAAATTTTCATATAACACCTAAAACATTTGTTGAACCAATCTTTTAAAGTGTTTTATATTTTAATTAATTTTGAAATTACATTTAGAATACAAATAACTTTGACATAAAATAACTTTAAAAGCTTTTTAAATCTTGTTTTCATATACGTATTAAAGTACGATATATACCGATAACTTATTAATTATGCCTGCAATGCATTTTATGTGAAGCCAATGTGTCAGAGAAAAAAGGTAGATTTTTTGTTCTCCCTTATTGTAAATGGATTATCAACTTATCACAGTTGTTCATCTATCAATAGGGTGGAAGGGTTTCGGAAATTGTGCGATAAAAATAAGAAAAACACCGGATCCATACATAGAATTGAGAGATGCTAAAAAAATTGGGGTTCTCATTTAAAATTTCAAAGTTGGGGGTCGTATCTCGATTTTGGGAGACCCTATATACCTAATTTTTTGTCAAAAAATGTGCGTTGAAAAATAACAGAATCCCTGTCCGAGCGTTTTCCTGAAATTTTATCGTATTTATTCATTTCAAATGATTCACACTGTATAATACATAATTATGTTGTACTTTTTCTTTTAAAACCGACTGATAACAATTTTTTTATGTGGAAGTGCGGGGTTAATAACAATTTATGTGCTGCATTTTTATCCTGATAATACCCCCATTTTGAAAATAAAAAAAATATTTCAATTGATAATGTCAAAAAGGATAAGATAATATAAAACTTTTTTTTCACATTTAATATAAGTTGATAGACTATTAATCTAATTTTGGATTTATTTTTGATTATAACTAATAATGGAAAAAATATTTTAACAATACATGTTGTTTATTTGTTTTAAATAACATACTATACATATTAGGATGGGCCAAAAAAATCAACTACTTGATCGAACAAAAAAATTTGTTTAATTTTTTGTAGAAAATTTAACGCTCTAAAAAAGGTATTTTACAATTTTTTTTATAATTCTTTCCGTTTAGAAGATATCGGAGGTCAAAGTTTAAAGAATTTAGCAAAAATTTCTTTTTTACTTTAAGTGTGCAACATACGGTTTTGTAGAAAATTAAACGCTCTACAAAAAAGTCGTTTGTGGTTAATCGATTACTTCAACCATTTAAAAAAAAATGGGAATTTAGTATCAAATTCTGGTTTTTAAAATGCGAATATCTTATAATTGGTTAGAGTAATCGATTAACCAGAAGAGACCTTTTTTATAGAGCATTTAATTTCCTACAAGGCTATATGTTGCGCATTTTATAATATTTATTTATCGTTGAGTTATAAAATTTAGAAGTAGAAAAAGAATTTTTGTTAAATTCTTTAAAGTTTGACCTCTGATATCTTCTAAATGATAAGAGATATAAAAAAATTGTTAAAAGACTTTTTTGTAGAACGTTTAATTTCCTACAAAAAATGTAAATACAAATTTTCTCTAGAATCAAGCAATAACGAGATATGCATTATACCATATGAAATTGAAAAAAAATGGAAAACTGCGATGAGGGGGTCTTTTCTATTAAAATTCAAAGCTCATCTTGAATAAGCATTTTTTAAAAATGCTTAGAAATCAATTTTTCGTCGGAAGTTAAAAAAAAAATAGTTGATTTTTTTGGCCCACCCTAATCATATACAGTAAAATAAAGCATTCAGTTTTCACATCCTAGCTAAAATAATAATGCAATAGATTATTGCGATTATCTCCAAAATGCAATTTTGAACTAATTGTCAATTTTGGAATAAAGCTTTTCAATTAGAGGAAGGTCGACTTTTCTTGACAACAAAAGTTATCGCTATAACTATAGTTTTTCCATTGATGCTTTTTTCAATGAAAAAGGCCTAAAAATCATTTCAAAAAAATCATCAGCATTGCTTTGTTCTTGTAAAATTAATATTATGTTTTGCAACAAATGTAGTGTCAAACTGCAAATTGTTCTAATGGGGAAAACAACATAGATATAAATAAACATAAAAACATATAGGACTCACCACAGGTAATTAAAATTAAATTAAGATTAAAATATTCTTCAAAATTAAAGGTAAAAACAGCACAAGTCTAATATTTTTTGTTTAAATTTGTACCATAAAAAGAATTAAGCCATCTACATACTTTGTCTCAAACAGAATCTCAATTTTCTTCGCTGAAATATTTTTCATGGAAATGATGACGTAATTTTAACATTACGTACTCAAATAATTAATATCTGCTATCCAAAATTTAAAACATTATAACAGGGATATAATTACAGCGGGATAATGTCACATCAGCACCATCTGGTTCATATAGTGGCTGATTTTCTAAATTAATAGAATCATTTCGAGATTAAATTAATCTAAAATAAAATAAAACACCCAAACCTCATCCTCAAATGGCATGCGAGAATCTAACCACTAACATCAACCCTAATGCTTTCAAAATATTGTTCGGTTTCAAAACACAGCTCATGGTTGTTAACAAACTGTCACTGTCGGAACAATAATCAAAAATGTTTAATATTATTTCTTTTAGAGCAGCGTCATTTCAGTTTCACCACAAATTTCATACTGATTATTTTTTGATGTTTCAATTTAAGTTTTTGTACCTATCATTCTCTTCGGTTCTTTTTATTAATATTACACAAAATTTATTAATTTTATAAATAACTTTGAACAATCCACATTAGAACTAGGGATTTAGGAAATTTCGAATAATATGAAAACGGATTTCAGAACCACCAAATGTTTCAAAAACAGCGAATTTCAGTAAATTTTAATTTAGATAAGCGGAATTCTATAAAATTGGTTTTTTTTTTAAATAATTTAAAAGCTAATATAATAAATCAATTTTTAATATTTAAAATTTACAAATTTATGTAAGATCGTTAAGTAAAAGCAAAAAAGATTTGAAGGAAGAAAACCGGGTGCGGTTCAACCTCGCCCTCTACCGGGCCAGTATCGATCCCGCATGAAGACCGAAACATGCCAGGGACAACACATTCCTCCTCGCAGAAATAAAAATAGGCTATATTATAATAATAAATAGGACACAATTAATAAAAAACTATAGGCTTATACTCGTAATATCATTTATTGACATCATGATTAACTGATAATTGATATTAGACTAATAACCTATCTTGATTAATATTTATTGTTAATCCCTAAATTCTTTAAAAACCACCTGACTGAAAATTTCATATTAATATGATGAATATGTAGGTAATCGCTACAAATCTGAAAAATATTTTACCATGGTAATAAAAATTCAATTCTAAGTCCACCTACACGTATCGGCTCAATTCTTTATAAAAGTAATTAAATTTTTGTTTAGCGTTTTAAACGTGTTTGAACCAAAGGTCTTAAGATTTTAAGCTAAAGAATCTATAGAGTAATAAGTAAACTAAATATTAGCAAGTTCTCGTGTATACAGGGTGTTTCACGAGTGATAATGAGCCTGTGAAACTGAAAATGCAACCAGTTATACAATTCCAAAGGTAACGTAGTTATTTTTTTGTTTACAAATTCATTAAATAAAAAATCATTTAATCTTTCGGTTAACTGAAGACAAACTAATGCCACTTGCATGTGAAATCATTCTTTGACTTACATGTGAACAGGATCAGTATCTGTTCTTGCTTTTGGCTTTTTCATAGGTGGTCAATTTTTCCTTAAGGTAGTTTCAAGTCGTTCGAATATGGTGTCAGCAAGAGTTCTTCTCTACCCGGAAAACGTTGTCTGTACAAACTTATCACGGCAGAGGCTTTTTTCCCATATATCATCATCATGTTGTTTTTTTTATCGTTTGTATACATTTTTTTTATCGGTGACAGATTTGACAAATAAAATTTAAAATCAATATCATCTGCGTTAACTCTGGAATTGTATTGCTGGTTGTATTTTCAGCTTCGCAGGCTCATTATTACTCGTGAAACAGTCTGTATCTAGTAAGTTAATTAACAAGAGAAAATCAGAAGGTGTGGGAAATCCTTCAGATAAAGCGCAGGAATAAATATTCACTATAAATTTATTTAATTTTATTAATATTATAATATGTAATTAATTTGTGAAAAATCAAATAATGTTACATTTCAAATTATACAGTTTTTCCGTAATTTTCATTTAACTTTGGCTACGATCAATATAAGTATTTCAATAGGACAAAAACCAAATGTTCTAAAATAGTTATTTACCTAAGGTAAAAATTTTGTTTAGTATTGTAATTAATGGATTGGTATGACTGATTGGAAGATTTTGGCAACAGAAGTCCAACCCAAAGTTGTTGCTTTACCATTACCGACTAATGGCTTAAGCAAATTTTAACTGTTTTCTTGTAGAAAAGAGCGTCAAATATCACCGAAAAATAGCTGCTTACACTTCCTGAATACAAAAAACAACTTTAAAATGGCGCAACAAAAATTATATGAAACTATTGTAAGAAATTAAAAAATAATGGTTAATTTTTATTAATAACTTGGAAAATTTAATTACAAGAAAGTATATGTTTATATCAGGTGTTCACTTAAATAGTTGTCAAGAGTGCTATGAGATTTTGGTAAAATAAAATGTAGCGAAAAATGCATATCAAAACTTGACTTTTATAACTAAACACTGTAACTATGGAAAATATTATAAATAAATAAATCATTTTGATTATTTTTGAGTGCGTGTTTACAAGATTCCGAGTCATTTTCATTGCAAATAGTTTTGTTGTTGTAATTTCCAGTTTCATTTTGTCCCTTCTTTTTTTATGTTCAGTTTTTGTTCGTTCTTTAAATAATGTGACAATTCTGACATTTCTGACAACTATCACTGACAGTACGACATCGGCAGCCGAATTTCACTAAAAGGAACTTCAAAATGTTTTGTTTTCTCATGACACTTTTGACGACTTATTTAAGTGAACACCTCTTATAAATTTATCTCTGAAAACCGTTTTGAAAAACTCAAATAATAACGACCTAAAAAGATAACTAAGAATGGGTTGGGTGTTGGGCCCCCTTCAGTGAGCTAAATAACAGACTTCTGGTATCCGAAGTGTAAACTACACAAAGAGAACAATCATTTAGTCGATCTATACCAGAATTTTAACTGATAACTGAATTTTGTCTTTTGCAAATGAGTGAATTTCTAAAAAAACCTCTGCTAGTCAAATATAAATATTGCATATTTTGGTTTACAGGATAATAAAAAAATGGTACAATATTAGTATTTTTTTTAATTTTCAAATTGAGTTTTTCTATTAAATTCATTCGATTTCTTTATATAGATATAAAAAATTTAAAAACTTACCCACATTTAGCTGAATAAAAAAAAGAGTTGAACACCTTCAAGTCATAATCTGGAACAAATAATTAAACAATAATGAATAAATGCAGTAACATTTTATATTATTAAAAATAAATATTAAAATTCAAAGCTTATTTTTATTTCAATACGGGGTGACTTTGAAGTATGTTTGGAAAATTTAATCAGCTATAGTACATAATAAAAGAAGTCGAAATAACTCAACTTGCCTTATACATGTGTTTATAGTTTTTGAGGTACACATTGTAGAACTTTTTTAAGAAAAAAAATTTTTTTTGAACGAGATACAATGTATTACATCAATCTACCCCAGGGCAGAAAATGACACTTTCTGTCATATTTTGAGGGCTACAATGATTTATTTTTGTTAAAGGTAGATGAAAAACAAAAAACTTTACCCACTAACCTGACCCTCTAACACAAACATTATATGGAATGATTCAAAAGTATGGAGCAAAATTTTAACCTGACATAGCACAAATGATGAAAATTTGTAAAAAAAATCGTCTTATTCCAAGTGATAACAAAATTACGGGCCTTCAAAGGTGGATATAATAAAACTTTTTTTTTGAAATATCTTAAAAACCGCTGAATAGATTATTATGAAATTTGATAAATATGGTAAAGTTGGATATCTTCTTTCTTCTTATAATAGCAAGATTCTGCCAAATCCTCTCAATTTCCGCTTGAGTATACTTCTGTCGCACATTTTTGATAGTTATTCAATTTTTTTCTTTACTATCTCTAATTTTTATTTCAAAAATGTAACAAGAGATCCAAAAGTCCTGGAATCTCAGTTAACCATTTTTGGGGAAAGAACTAGATATAGTGGTCATGTCTGAGAATTGCACGTTTTTTTTTTAATGTCAGAAGTGTTAACTTTCAATTTTTTCACCTTTGAAAAACTTATTAATTATTCATATTTACAACAGATATAGTAATAAAACCGCCCAGTTTTGCCCGGGACATTTGAATAGTAGCCTGCAATTTGCTGTTTTGAAAACTAGGACTACTGTAACAAGTCGGTGTCACACTGACGAATTTAGTGTTGGTAAGATCGACAACCAAATGTATGCAACTAACAACACGTATTCGAAATTTTGTGTAAATCCGGCTTTTGCGTATGAGCTTCTAAGCACATGTATACGCCCTACGATGATTTATAAATATATCTTTTCGCCGATTTGAGTATAGTTGCACACTTTACTAACATAATTTCTCTAAGATGACAGTAATAATTAATTTCAACTTAACAAACCTCATTTTTGTCTAAGCCTGCTTTGATTTAACGACTTTAGAATTGCTCTTTATATGCCAATAGATTTTGAATAGAAAAGTAAGAACTAAAAATTTCGCTAAAACGTACCGTTTTCGAGATATTTACGCTTAAAATATAAAAAAATTAATCTCCAACTTTGGCGTCCTCTAGCCCTTAAGCAGTGCAACTTGGTATAGAGGTAAGTTGTGTTAAATTGCTTTATTTTGACTTCAAAAACCTGCGGTAACACTAATTTTTAGGATATAACTTTCTTATCAGTTTAAGTAAAACAAACTTTTTTGCAGATTTTTATCATTCGGGGTTCTGTGTTTCTGGTTAAAATTTTGATCCATACTTTTGATTTTGAATCACATGATATTATATGTACATACGACTTGAGTTTCGACAATATTATCCTAGGTGTCATCCTTAGGTGAGAATAAAACTTCTTACTTGTCATTTGAGGAAGACAACACATAGCTTTGAAATTACGGAGTTTAACGAAAAACGAGTGACACATTTTGAAGCTCGTATTTGAGAAAATAATTTTGGTAAAAACTTCATTCCGTTATCAACTTTTGTTTGCAAATTATAAACAAAAGTTGACAGTATACTGAAATTTTCAAAATATATATCACTTATAATTACCGATACATATTTGAAATACAAATTACTACAAACATTATAGAAGTAAGTAAGTAGTAGATAAGTATTTATAGAAGAAAAGTACCTTTTTACACACAATTTGTTGGTGTTATCAATTTTTTTTATTCATGCATATGAAAGTTTATATGCATTTTCTCCACTCTATACTCTACAGGCTGTTCCAACAGTCCGAAAAAGCTCAATAACTTGTTTATTATTTTTTTAGATTATAGCTGCGTTTTTGATGCACATTTTAAAAATATTGCGGTTTATAAGTATACAAGGTGTCCCAATATTAAAAAAACACTAAAGTTATGTTTTTTTTATATAGAACCTACTCAGTTTGATTTTATTTTTGGATTCTATACTAAATTACAAATAACTTTCATAGAAGTTGTTTTCATTTTTCTGTTATCAATTTTAATTTGTGGCGCTTTTTTACCAGAATTTTTGAAATGCAAGGGTCTGTCTAAAAATTTAAACCTTCTAAATGCTTGCACACAAGTTAAAGTAAGTAACGCCGTTTGATTCCTGAATGTTTGCCGCTTTTAAGTGTTTAATCAACAACCTGCTCAGGGGCATGTGCCGACTGCGATTTTTTAAACATGACAAAAGATGACAACATGACAAATCAAAAGATCTTTTGACAAGCTTTCCACCAATATAAGGTTTGTATAGTCTAGTGTAAAATTCTAATAAGTTGCTATCCTAAATTAACTAAATTTCGATAAACTTTTCTGTTTTGGACAATAAAAATCGAGTGGGCCTTATGCACAAAAAAAATTTGCACAGAAAATAAACAAAAGTATGGAATTGGAAATTCTTTGCTGCAAGAAAATGTCGTTAATGTAGGATGTAAAGTATGTAAAGTTAATGTGGTTAAAAAAAAACTTAACAGGTTAAAAGTGACGTATAAAAAATAGTATTTATTGCTTGACATGAAATAGGTACAACTTTTTCGTTCATGAGATTACCTCTCTTGCTGCTTATCCATTTCACTAACTGGATAACTTATAAGTATTACCTCACAAAAAAAACCTTATTTTCATGTATTGTTGTAAAATGTACTATTTTCAGTAAGTAGTTTCAATAAAAATAACACGAAATTGTTCTTTTAATTGTAACTATAGTTCGTTTAGACATTTTTATGAGGCAACTTTTTTTTCTAATTTCAAAAATATATGGATTTATATATTTCAAATTTCAAGAATTATAAAGACCGATAATGGATTGTAATAGTTTTATAGTAATAGCTTCAGATGAACTACCCTTTTATAGAAACAAATAAACGATGTTATTTAAGCATTACTAATAAAAAGTATTTTAAAATTGAATTGTGTGAATTAGAATAAATGAAGCTAAATAAATATATGTTTTAATTTTATTATAAGTTACTTATAAGTTACCAAACTTGGAATAGGTATAGCACAATGAAAGAAAATAAAAACTAATAACAAAATTATATTTATAATTATTAATTTAGCATGAATTTACACATATCCGAAAAAAAGTAGTTTTGATATTTAACACCAAAAATAGAGGGGTTACTATTTAAAAAAATCGATTACGTCTCAGCAAAAAATCGGTTGGCAACAGAAATTTGGCAAAAAGTGAAAAACGTGCGTAATAAAATAATAAAATCAACCGGTTTTGGCGTTTTTCTAAAAGAAAATTAATTTGGAAAATATGAATTTTATTCCATACTTTTATGTCACCCTGTATACAAAACATACTTTTTTTAAAATTGAAAAAAAAAACCTAACGGCTTGGTTGTTTTTCTTCATTACAATATTTCTTTATAAAAAATTAAAGAGACTATTTATCGCAAAAATGCTACCTGTACAATAATTTTTTTAACCAAATTAGGATAAAGTATGAATACTTTAGTTTTAAACTAACTGTAAAAAAAAATCACGGTGCGTGCTATCGCATCAAGGTTGTAAGTCGAAGTTACTATGGTCTGTTTTTTAATAAAATAAAATATTTGATTTATTTATTATTAATGAAATATTTACTTATGTTTAATTAAATTAATTAAAACTTAAATTTAACAATAATATATTGAATACACAAATGATGGAGCATCAACATCATGCATTCACAGAAATGGACAAAATAGAGCGACAAAAAATTTTGATCAAATTTTGATGCTGACATAAAAAAATGTATAAATCAATCTTTAATATTTGATTCCAATCACAATATGTCATGAATTCACGATGACAATAACAAATGTCAAAAGTGACAATAAGGGTTAGTTTACACGATTTTTCTTGTCATTGTCGCAATCTGATATCCGAATTTTCTCTATAGTAAATTACATTTTGTTCATTTTCTTTTTATAACGGATAATGAACTCAAATCAATGTCAAAACTAAATACTTTCATAGCTTAATTATTTAACATTTACTAATTAAGATAAATAAATCTTATTTTTATGATTATTAAATTAAATTCTTCATAAACATAGGATTTTTATGTTTTAGTTTTGTTGCAACGTTTGCAAAATATTACATTGATGATTTTAACCAATTTTTGCATTGCCTTCAAGAAACTTTCTCCGCTTGTATTATGATTATGAAATAAAACCCAGATGTTATAAACAATAGAAAAACTGTCATTTGTTTTGCATTTATCTTCTTTTAACAACTAAGTATGGTAAATCCCGCAGCAGATTTTTTAAGCTTCCTTTTTTCACAAAGTTATTCCAACTCTTTTGATTTTACACTTTTACGCTTTGTAATAATAAAGCGCTAAACATCGAAATTCATGATCAGGGTTCTTCGTACTCTCAGACGCGCACGATGAAACGCAGACCGTGAACTTTATAAAGTATAATCTTCACGGTACTTTTGATTCAGAATGATAATGTTACACTGTCTGAACTAAAAAAAAACGAAGTCGATTGGTTCTGGATTAGAATAAAACCATGTTAGTTGTAGTAAACCGCGTCCTAAAAATCTTAACAAGGTTGTGACATTTTTGAAAAACGCTTTTTTGAAAATCGTATATAAAGAAGAAAATCCTACAAAACTTGACCTATTATATCGTTAGTTACTTGCAAAACAAAACTTAGAATTAATTTAACGTTGAGATCTAGTCAATTCTATAATGATAAGTTTTTTTGTGAATACACAGGTATAGGTAGAGAAGAGGCCACATTTAAACAACAAATGAAAAATTGTTTAATCCTTGAATAATGTAAATATTGAGTGATACGAAAAAATGCAGACAATAGAAGAATGATTTCGGCACTATTTTATACATTTTTGAAAATGCATCATGACTCATGACTTATTTGTACTATTTGTGTATCTAATTTATTATTATTAAATATACAAGCTTAATATATTTCCTGGCTTATTCCGATTAAACTTTATCTCAACTCAACTTTATCTCAATATCATTATCAAAATAAAGTATACGATTTAAATATTTTTACACTTTCATAATAAATAAAAGATTTATTATAAATTATTTTGTGGTAAAACGAAAAGTACGCGAAAGTTATAGTCAGTGCTAATCACGTCACTATGGAGCATTTCACTTATATACCTGTTTATGATCAATACCATTATGAAATACAAAAGGCTCAGTCAAAGAAATTGAGGTCAAGGCCTTTAAATCTCAGAATTTTACTTAACGCATCACCTTAAGTACACATACACATAATTCAATGAATTTTATAGTTTTTAAAGAAAATTTTATTTCTGTCAGATTCCTATTTTTTTATATAAGTAAACGTCATGTAATACCTAGGTACCTAAAGAAACCAATTCACTATAATAAAATTTTTTTTAAAAAAATCTGAAATATTAATTTTAGTTGTAATAGTGGTATAATAATAATGTAATAGTGCAAAATGATAAATTTGGGGTACCAAGTAACCGCTGAAAACACCTTAGAAATACGGCAAAAATAAAAAAAAAATTTTGACTTTTTGATAACCAAGATAATCTCGCAACTATACCTAATATCTATTTTTTTTATGAACCATTGTGGTACAAATAAATGTCATCCTGTTATTGTTTCTATGACAACATAATGCTTTTAATACATGGGAATTAAATTTAGAATGTAAAACCATGCTTCTTTGGAAAAAAAACATATAATGTGTACAAATATAACACAAGAAACTTAGAATTTAAATGACCGTACAAGTACCTATTATCTTTATTTGTCAAATCTTTTTCAGTGCCTGTATTTCTTCATATGTTCAAGCAGGCTTTTCGCTTACCGAGGATGTTAATAGTCGATACATACCGTGTTACTTATTACATTTTACCTGCTGCTTTTTTCTATTGAAATATTTTAAATAGTATTTGTTATTATGTAATTTCTGTCCAGTAGATTTCTTCTTTTTGTAAGTAGTTTTCCGTATTTCGCATATTTTGCGTACCGTTTTTCATATGTTGGATAATTTCACATTTTTAGTCGGTTTCTTTATTATTATTTGATTATTTTTTTGAAGCAACTGGAAAAGATCATTATTGGCTTTTTTTGTTTTTGCACCCTTTTCTTTTATTCGTAAGTATTTTAAGTTGCATCTGTTTCGTCTATCGCTAATATCTGTTGTGCTACTTTGTTGTGCCTTGCTTCGTCTTTGTATGAACCTGTTTTTCTCTTTTTTAAACTGCTTTTTTTTCTTGCGCTATTTTGTCTTTCGCTCAATCATCACCGTGCCGTATTAGTCCTCGTTGAAAAGTTACCAAAAACCAAATTTGCCTTATACAAGTATTTATACTTTTTGAAATATATAATGTAGAACTTTCTGCTCAAAAACAGTGTTGTCATACATCGTGTATCTCAAAAATAATGTTTTTTGAAGAAAAAATTCTACAGCTTGTATCTGGAAATCCACTAATATTTTCGAACTAAAATTAAGGTATGTAGCATTGATTTAACGAGAACTATTCCACGTAAAGTTTCTGCACACATTTCAAACACTCGCCGTATACAAAAAAATGCTATATAAGACAAATTTGGTTATTTAACCTCCTTTCAACGAGGGCTATCGCCTGTTAAAATTTCTAGGTAAAGTAATCAAAATAGCCTGAACAATGTAAAAAAAATTTCAAAATAACTTGTAACAGACACGATGTTTAGAAACAGAAATTGTTGATATTCAGATCAAGCAATGTGTACAATCCACTTTTTTTGCAAGTCTAGTGACAACAATAATTATCAGATCCAAAAACACTCTTGATCTTCACTTGTCTGACAAAAGAAGGCCCAAACGTCTGACTAACCCCACACTATCAACGCTTAATGGGCATTTACTTATCTAAAAAAGCACAGTTATGGGCTTTTTATATATAGGTGTTGGATAAATAATATTTTGACTTGATTCAGCATTCTATTTTGATTGTAATATCTAATTTCTTCAAAGAACCACTGCGGTGCAAATAAATGTCACACTATTTAGATTGTTTCTATATGACAACGTAATGCGTTTAATGCTAATAATGGAATATTATAATAATACTGGAACTAAATTTAGAGTGTCTAACCTGCGCCACCAAATTCTATTTGAGATAAACGCCCCATGTCTGGTGACTATTTCTAAGTGGTATAGAAGATTCCAGACAGGACATTTTTCAGTGGAAGCTGATCCCCGTGAAGGACGCCCAAATTCTTCGACGGGTGAGAGAAATGTGTCTCTTGTAAAGGCTAAAACTGACGAAGAAACAACGATGATACAGCAAATGATAGTTTATGAATTGGGAATAACTGCCATGGCATTTTCAAGGATTTTAAAAAATATTCTGGAATGGATGATCAAAAAGAACACGGGTTCATTTTGCCCAATATATATTTTTTTTTCAAAATTTAAAAATGGTAGTTCCAGCGCATTTGATAGAATTGTTGACTGCCTGCACCATAACAATGCTTCGCTACATACTGCGGAAAATACGCAAAATTTTCTGGTGCAGTCATTATATTGAAATTTGCCCTGCGCCTTATAATACATAACCTGACCTAGCACCTTACGATTTCTAGCTGTTTCCAAAAAAAAAATCAAGGCTGAAGGGTTTTTAATTCAGATGATGATATTATAAATACAATAAACATGAAATTAGAAAAACTAACAAAAACTAATTTTGAGAAGTGTTTTGCAATGTGGTTCTAGAAGCTTCAAAAATAAATGTATTTTTGGTATTAATGGTAATTATGTAAAAAAGTCACATAACGTTTAAATTGTTAAAGCCTCAATTATGTTTCCATATACATGTCTGCACCTAACTAATAAATTATTAAGGATACATTTGTAAGTCCCCCCGTGTTATATCGTACAGTTTACTTAGAAACAACAATAAATAAAGTAAAACCTCACTAAAACAAAAATTAAAACGAATAAGCAAATAAACTTCAGCAGTCATTCAATAAGTCAAATAAGAAAACACAAATTAAGAACTAAAATAATAACATGCGAGTTCAAAATTTGAGTTTATAGAGGCGTGTGATTTATTTCGAGATTCAAAAAACAACGACATGGAATATCCCAAAATTATGGATGGGAATATTTTCAAAAATTGAACAATAAAGCAGCTACTGCCTGCTCTCAATAATTTTGGAGAAAAATGTGTGGTGGTTATAGATAATGCACCCTATATTAATTGATAAACCACCTTCATTTTCATTAAAAAAAAAGTGACATGTAGGGGTGGCTGACAGAACATAACATTCATTTTCACCAGGACATAGACGATCTTTTGAAACAACATGAACATGACAAGGTAAAGACAAACGCACTGATTCGACAAAAGACAAAGACAAACTTTCAAAACTATGGCATGAAAGCTTAGGACAAAATACCCCACAAATTGGGAAAAACAATAATAAACAGTGGGAAAAACTTACTCGGGAAGACTGGACTAAATTATTGGGAAATTTTAACATACATGACATACCACCAATTATTATAAATTAGCCGACGACACAGATTTAGACTCACGACTTACGGATAAGTGACAACGACGAAGACGAACATTATTCAAAGAGGTAAGTACTTTAATTTTTAAATCTTTCATTCAAAATTTGAACAATTTTGTCCGCTCATTTTTCTAGTCCGTTTTTCATTTTCATTCCTTCGTTTGTAAGTGTTAAACTACAAATACCAAAACGAAATAAATAATCACTATTTATCCAGGCATGTATCTTCTTCTACGATAAAGTTTTACACACAAAAATGTTGACGAAAATTAAAGCCAAGAAATTACCATCAGGAGATATTTGGCAAGCAATATAACTCTTAATATAAATATACTGTAATTTATACCTTTTTTGTGAAAATTGAATCTAACTCCTTCTTCATGTTCTAAACTATATTTGCTAAAAATGACTTTAACTCAACTTCGATACTTCTGTTGAAGTTTTTCTTATTATATCTACAGGGTGATTTTTTTATCTGCTCCCGCCCGAAACTCAAAAATAGGCAACACATTATACTTTAAAAATTTTATTTTCAAAATTAAGGCCTAAAAGGTTGTGAATTAAGGTCAACATTGTTGACAATACCCTTAACTGTGCTTCCAGAGTCAATTTATTTGGATTATTTGTTGCCACATTATTTAATTAGTTAAGTTACTTTTCGTTTGTATAACGTGTTGCCTTTTTTGAGTTTCGGGCAGGAGCAAATAAAAAAACCACCCTGCATTTACGAGTAGATTAAATAAAAATATATTCAGGATGTATTCATATAGGTTTTCATTCTTTATTGAGAAATAATAAAATTGAAACATTAAGTTAAGTGTCTTATTTTTAACAAATAAGTTAGAAGCCTAAATTCACGGTAATGAACCAGATTGACAACGTAAAAGCTACTAAGTTTAAGGACCCTAACTGCTTATTTAAAAAGTAAACATATTATACTGATTTAATTTCAAAAGATTAGTTACTACATATACAGTAGTATGTTTCGTAAACCAACAGAAATCTCTTGGACATAGACTGAAACAAATATTTCACTGAAGTAAATAATATACATTCTACATGAACATTTATTTTAAGTATATCTAAAAATACTTGCTAAATAAACCCACGGCTATACTAAAAATAAATAATATTTTCAATAATTTTGTCACAGATGTTTTTGAAATAAATTCTAATTTTAATTTCATGATTTATTTAGTACAATTAATTATTAAATACCACGTTATTCAGTTTGATATTTGCATATTCGCCTCCTTGTCTTTTTTTATTTGTAAGAAAAAGTATAATAACAAACATATTCGTAAATGGGATGATAAAATCTATCTTATAAAATTATGAATTTATTTCTACAATGGCATATGTCAAAACGGTGACTATCAACCTTGTTTTTCAAAAGACACTCTGTATATTTTTTGCTCCATTCGACAGATAATGCATTCCTAATTCGAAATATGTATCACACTCAACACTTTTGGGTAGTATAAACAGTTACAATATCACAAGATAAAATAATATTAATAACGCATAAAAAATAATCAAATAATCAACTATCATAGTTTTACTACTGAGTCATGAGAGGTATTTTTCCACACATTTGGACAACCCGGCATATGATTTATTATACTTTTTCGTAAGAAAAAACTTACAAGAGCATTAATAAACAGAATCTTACACATAGTTAAACGTACGTAGTATACAGGGTGTTATGGAAGTGAATGCAAAAATTTTAACGTGAAATACAGCACCACAAATAATGAAAACCTCCTAAAAAAATTTTGTCTTATCTCAACTGATAACAAAAATATAACCCAAAAATTAATTATTACAAAACGTATAACAAAATTTTTTTAACATAGGACTTTAGGTTTTTCAGATCAAAATAAAGCGATTTAACACAATTATTTACCTCTATACTAAGTTGCACCGTTTAGGAGCTAGAGTTCGCCAAAGTTAGAGATTAGAAGTCATTTTTATACTTTAAACGTAAATATCTCGAAAACGGTACGTTTTAGCAAACTATTGCATTCTTGCATTTTTATGTAAAATCTACTGGCATATTCATTTTTGCTACAAAAATTGGAAATTAATAAGAAGGAAATTGGTTATCCAAAATGTGAAATAAAAGTGCCGTAACTTGAAATTGAGATGTGCAGCAAATTTTTGCTAGTAGAAATAAAACTTAACTTCATTTGTGTACCATATTTGGTATAAATAAAAATGTTTTTTATAACCAACTTTGACGGCCTCTAATTTTGTTATTAGTTGAGATAGGACAAAATTTTTTTGCAGATTTTTATTATTTGTAGTGCTGTATTTCAGGTTAAAATTTTTGCATTCACTTCCATAACAGTCTGTACGTTCTATTATTAAATCATCAAATTGTTACCGTTCTGTACCTAACGTTTCTTTCTGTATAAAAATATATTTAAGTACAATCCACACAAACATCTTAATTAAATAAACCGTTAAACTTAAATATATCCTCATAAAGTATAAAAATGTTATGTTAGTATGTTCATAGTATAAAACCTAGTAGCGACACGAAATTGGCGGGAAAATTTTGGTAGGCTTTATATTCACTGTATTAAAGCACATTTTCGCTTCCATCAAGCTCGGAATGAAAATTGGGGATGGAATGGGGCCACGTCTTGCCTCGCTTCCCCCTCTTCAAGCCTAGCCTCGCTTACTGTGGCCTCGCTTCCCCCTGTTTAACCACACTTGCAATCTAGTTACTTTTCGCCTTGTCGTCTATGTTCGTCGTTCTCCGCAATGAATGGGGCAAAAGCTAGGGCAAAAGCATCAACAGTGGGACGTAAGCGCCGCCTACTCCTTACACGAAAATCGGCTTTCTGTCGCTACTAGGTTTTATACTATGGTATGTTACTCACATCTTTTTTAAATAACAATGGCTGTTATATCGCAGCACCTCTACATTTAATTTAATTAATTCTTAATTTATGTAATAATTTTTCTATTTAATTAACCTAAACACATGATAATCGCCTAGATCAGCCAAAACAATTTTTTTCACAAATAACACTGACAATACCGATGTTAAGTAAAAAACAGTATGATTTACCACTAATTGTAATCAGTAAATACAACTCGATAATTGTAAACACGACTCTTATTAGATGCGTAAATGCAGGAGAGTGATGCATGATATTGTAGTAAGAGAGAAATGACTTGTACGAGTACAATTCACGTTAAAATCTTGACAATATCCTGCTCAAACTTTAAATGAAAGCTTTTCTTATTATAAGGGCCGGACTGAACAGGAGGGATACCGAAGAATTCCCCGCGGGACCCCGGCCCCAAAGAAGCCCTTACTCACTGTTCATAAAATACCAAAATACGAATCACATGTGTAAAAAACATGGTTTAGTATAATTTCAACTACCTAATAACTAGATAATATATGATTAATTAGAGTTCTGTCTTGTTTTACAACAGTTATTTATCAAAAGCATTCAGAAAAATAAATTTCCCGCATAGGCATAGGTACATATGCATATACTTTGTTTACAGCACGAGCGAAAGGAGATTGCTTAGGTGCAAATTTAAGAAATTTCTACCCAAAATAAGTAGATACAATTATAAAATATTATTTTTTTGAAAAGATTAAACACCAAATTTAAAAAATATGTATTTATTTGTTTTAAATAGTGTAACATAATTTCTGTCCTCAAAAACATGCGAGCGTGCGGTAATAATAATTATCAAAAAATCTGGGCCTTTAGAAACATGAAAAAATTATAAAAATATTTATATAATACTATTATTTAGAAAAAAAGATTTGAATCGCTTCTGAGAATTGATGAAGTTAAAACTTGGCTTCATTTCTAAACTCAGTCTTTTTTCTTTGTAGCAAAGGTTTTCTAAAAAAAAATTAAATAAATGTTATGCATTATAAAAGTTTTTTCCATATAAAATTAAATCACATTCGCATGTAAATAACTGTTAGAGCGAAGTAAAAATTGACGATAGGTACTATATCAAAGTGAGGAGCAGACGTTTTAATTCTTTTTAACCAAATAATCATTCCTCCGACTCCTCCTGACGTTATTCTTTTTCTATTTCTATTGATGTAATTTATTTACCAATGAGTTATTAGGACTACATGGAAGATTTTAGCATTAGAAATCTTATTACCCAAAGTCGTCGCGTTAAGATCGTCTAATGGAAGAAAGCAAGAAAAAATGGAATAAAGTTTGTCAAAAGTTATATTCTAAAAGGTACTCATTATTAGTTTATATACATATACAGGCTGTTTCAGAAATGAATACAAAAATTTTAACCACTTGTAGATCTCGTTTAAAGAAGAGTTTTTTCTATATATTTTTTTTTCGAATCTCAACCGTTATTAAGATAAAACTATTTAAAAATTTAGTACAAAATACTATTTTAACTATTGTAACTAAGTGATCATAGGCGTATCGTAATTTTATGGGAGGGACACAATTCAAAATTTTTGGCATCTGCTGCAAAAATGGTATATAGAAAAGTTGTTTGTTTTGATGAGATCTATTACTGGTTAAAATTTTAGTATTCATTTCTGAAACACCCTGTATATTTTGATCTGTTGATTGTATTGTATTGACTAAATACACTACCTATATTTGTAAGCTTTACCCCAGTGGGCCTGAACAAACCAGCCCGGGCTGCATATTATGCAAGAAAAAGACTAGTATACTCGTTAAAATAATATAAACCTTTAATTTATTTTTATAATAACAGTAAAACTATTAATGGTTTTCACTTCAATTGGTTTAGTGATAGTGATTGGATTCGATAGTGCAAATTTGGGCCTCCCCACCGCCTTTATACCTACATTGGTCCAATGGGCTATTACACCATGAAACGAAATCGAAAAAAACATTATACACACAAAATATATATAGGAAGAAGCCCTATGACACAATTGGTTATGTCAAAATGGCATTTGATTTTGAATTACGGGCATTAGAAATTTAAATCTGGAGGCCATGACGTAATAGCCCTTAATGACTCTATCAACCAATCGTGTTCAAGCTCGATGAGTTTTAGTTAGTTTCGATGTTGGGAGAAAATAGGTTGGTACCACTTCACTTCATTTGACATGTGTGATTTGACAACTGTCATTTGTTTTTGTTTACTGAGTCGTGTTTTCGTTTCTTTAATAAAAGTGGAGAACACGTCATGACGCTGCGTACAAAGGGACAAAGTTAATAAATAAGTGTTAAATAAGAAAGTTTTGGTGAAGTGACCAGTTTAGTGATAAATCCCGTGTGATAAATTTGAACCGTATGGACAGAAGTAACCACTCTCTAAGTGCAGGGCAGTTATAGAAAATACTTTTTTTGTATACTACATAATGACCAATAGACTGGAGAAATAATTGCAGATACGTACTAATGTGCGGAATGATTTTATAATGATTTAGAACAGTAAAGGTTGGGAAAAGCAAAACGAAACAGAATTGCTGCACAACTTATAATAAATATGTAAATTCTATATTTGAAGTGTTTTAATCAATAAAAATATTTATTTCTTCATTTACTTTTTAACACAAAAATTAACAAAAAACATAACTTAATTCACAAAATAAAATCACCCAAAAAAAGCATTCTGATTTAAAGAAATCATTTTCCTCTGATTCCTACTTGTGTTTCTTGCTACTTGTAACAAAATCTGCAAAAAGATCAATCATTCTTTCCCTTTGGCTATGTTGCTCGCGTAATAAAGTGGACAATGTGTTGAAATTTTCATTATTAATTTTACGGTCTTTTTCTAATTCTTCTTTAACTACCTTCATACATATATGTATTATGTATCTGTGTTTGATTTCACTAAAGTATATTTTTTATTTGCAAATCGGTTTACGATATTCTCTTTGTCAGACACTGCTGGCTCCTCCTCTGATAGAGTCCTTTGTTTTTTTCGGATTAATTCTGTCCTTTGTACCTAATAATACAACATTACTAACTTTTTATTGAAATGGTTAAATATGTATAATTATTTTTTACCTAATATGGTATGTAGTCTTTCAAAATATAATGGGGTTTCCTGTTCTTTTCACCTGTAGTTTTTACGTCGGTAATGTGGCTAATATATTGCTTCTAAAGATTTGAAAATTTTTGTCTGCACTTCTCGGCCCCATTTTTTCCTATCGTAAAACCAATGGCTTCTAACTTATCAGCAATTCGTTACCATAAATGCACTTTTATGGAAGGTGCAGGTGAGAAACCATCAGATTCAGTGTTGTCTTGGAGTATGCAAGTTTCCAAAAATAATTTTGCTTGACTGGAGTCTACGATATACGTATTATTCGTTAATATTTATTACAAACAATAACCTTTAATGTAATTCAAGTATATAAATATGTACAAATCACTACGTACCCTTAAATAGAATATTTGCTGTTTCTAAATCAACGTTCACAGCCATATCCTGTACCTCATGGTTTGAGATGATTGTAACATCATTATTATTATTATCCATAATGATATAATTAATAATAATATAAACGTTCTTCAAATGTTTTTCAAGGCACGTGACAATATCACATAACCTCAATCAAATAACAAACTTTAGCAGACATACTGACCGGGATGTGTCACCAAGTACATTTTTGCGTTGTTAGGTGCGGTAGTGAATTTATTAATTTACCGTTTACTACTGAAGCGGTTATCGATAATTCGCCAAAAAATCTCTTTGTTTACAGTGACTGGTCGAGTGACATATACAGTTAGAAATCTATTGCCAACTTAAATCGAATATATCGGGTCGAATGCGCATTGAACCAAATTAGTGCAATAACGCAAGCACAGGGCTATTACGTCACAAGCAAAATTTGAAATTAAATATTTTTTTTTGTGCATTAGGGCAATAATAAAGTCCATGGTAATAGTGTCAAAATTTAAGTTGAGATAAATACTTTTAGATTTTGCAATAAAAAAAATGTGGTGTAATAGCCCATTGTAAGTAACAGAAACGTAAAAGTAAAAACCCCCAATAATAGCACCAAACAATTTTACTTTGCACGACGCACGTTTCGACAACAAAGTTGTCATCCTCAGGTTGGGAATAAAACTGCAGTTTAAAATTGTTTGGTATTATTGGGTGTTTTTACGTTTCATTCTATACACCAAGAAAATCCAACAAAGAAGTTTCAATTGTAAGTACTTTTGTAATTATAGTGTCAAGATATTTTGTACACAAAATATCGTCGCTATTCTTTTAAAACTTTGTAAGTTCCAAATTTGGTCAGTTTGGTTATTATGTTAATTAGGATACATTTTTCTTTTTCATTGCGTCGGTAAAAGTTACTTTAATATTACTTTATTATTTTAGCCAATTCTTGAAAGAACTAAAACCTCGTAAATTAAAAATTATTCTAAAGGAACACATAGTCTTATACGTCTACGAAACTACGAAGTAATGTGTTGTGTAAATATAATAAAATATACATTTATAAGCTTTTAACTAGTAGTTTTAAAAGAACAGAGACGATATAGTGTTTTACTCAAATCGTTGTACAGGGGTCCCATCGTATATGCATAGTAGAATTTTGAACCATTAAAATAAACGAAAAAAAAAAACTTCTTATTAACTATCCACTTATTGGGTGCTACATAATCTTTAAAAAAATTAGCAATTTGTTAGTCCGTTTAAGAGAAAAATAGCAATTTATGCAATAAAATTTTATTTTTATTTTTTTAAATTTTATTCTTTTACCTACAAATAATGCTCATATATCAGGAAGTCACCTTGCGCAATTAAAATTAATCAAAATCTATTAGCAATTGAGATATCTTTTATTAAAATGAGACGTCACTTAAAGAAAGATATTTACGACAAATAATAATTGCAATACCGCAAAATGAGGGGTAGTTATTTATGGTTCAAGCAGTAGGTAGTTTTAACAATGGGCTCTATTTACCTAAGAATCGAAGCCGTCTATCCCAAAGCTTATAAATTTTTGTAACCATAAATAAAGGTCTTGCCTTGCAGTTAACTTCAATTAGCAGTAGCAGTAGAATAGCAATAAATAACGCTTCAATTTAGTTACTTTTAAAAATTAGTTAATTTTGACGCTATTGTCAAAGATTTTTAATTTTTTATTTTGCAAAACCACTTCCTGACATATTACCTTTAACCAGATCAAAAATAAAAAATAAAATTTTATTGCATAAATTGCTATTTTTCTCCTAAACGGACTAACAAATCGCTAATATTTTTTAAGATTATTGTTGGGCCTAATAAGAAAATGGTTAGTTAATAAATTTATTTTTTTTCCATTTAAGGGTTCAAAATTCCACTATACATATACGATGGGACACCCTGTATATGGGGATGATCGTTGCACGAATGGATTTTGGGCACGACGAGCGAAGCAGGGAGTATTTAAACGGAATGAGTGCAACTATTATTAATAAAATAAATAAATAAACGTATTTCTAATTTTTCCGAAATTTTAAATGATTCAAAACTCTCAAACATGTTACTCTTTTTTTAGTGTTTTTTAATGTCTTTTTTAAATTTTTATATGACTCCTTACGTCACTAACATACTCGTACTAAGTATTAATAGGTATTTAGCAGGTAGGTAGAAATTGAATAAAAAATCACAAAGTAACGTAATATGTAATTTACATACATTTTGTAAAAGGGGTATATTGTAATAAAAAATGTTTTCCGTTATAGAGTTGCTGTATAAGAGCGCATTCTTATGTTCCACTAGAACGCTCTTAGGACGTTTTGCTTGGATGCATCCGAGTATATTCACCTGAGCACAATTGAAAAACTCTCCCATGAAACGCCTTCATAACGTAAATAACTATATGCATTTTTTTCTACAAGCTAGTAATGAATGGAGATAAATACTCTTTAAACATTATTTTCTCAACTCCTTGCAATTCTCATTTATGACTGCAGGTATAACAAGAGTCCAATGACACTTATAAATGGCACATTGTTACTATATGAAAAACATTGTGATCAGAATTTCAGCATTTCTTTTGTCACTGCATGTCAATAGACAGATTTAAAAGGAACCTGATGTTGCAGCGTCTGTTAACCGTTTTCTGTCTTCTTTGTATTTTCGATTAGGACTAAAGAAGGCGACCTTCAACCATGGCTAACGTACTACAAGACTGATTCAACGGTCTTCATGGAATTTCTCTACCAACACTCTGCAGGTTAATTGCCCAACGGACGTTGAGCTTTCAGTATGAAAATATGATTATGCTAAAATATCCAATAAAGTTCAAAACTCATACAGGGGCGTAGATTATTTGGTTTAATTTTTAAACAGACAGTTGGCAGTACAATAAGTCGCTAGTCCAATGATCCCAGCGAAAAATTAACAGGTATTAATAAGATTCAATTATCAGAATTTGAATCATTTCATTTATGTAAATGAAATAAAAAAAGTTTAAAGTTTATTTAGTTTATCTGTATCACCTATTTATTTATTTATTTAAATAATGCTAAATATCCAGAAATACAAAATTATTTTTATATAACTATTAATATATTTTTCAAAAACTCAAGTAATTTTATTCAATTTCAATTTAAAACAACCATAAAGTATGTCAACTCCTACTCAAATTACAATACTTATCTTTCGACAAATAATTGTGCATGAAAAAGTGCAAGTATGTACTACGTGGGTTGCCTTTTGTACCGATTATAAGTTAAAAATGCCAATAACATTTTTAAACAATGATTTTAATGTACCGTTATAATAATTATTATTATAATAATTTAAAATAGAATAATTTAATTTAATCGTCATTACCTGTAATTAAAAGGGTTGTAATCCAAAATCATATATAAATGTTAAAGGTGTAGTTGTAGCTTAACAAAAATAAACGTACCACTTTCACTAGATTCACTTGCACTTTTGCGGATGAAAAAAATCAGAGAGGAATTTTGGGTTTAATGTTACACGTTTGTTACAGAAACCAAGTCACACAGCGACCGTTTCGACACGAAATGTTCCCAGGTTGTAGCGTTTCGTTTGAACAACCGCCCTACTCAATCCTCAATCCATATTACAGTTCGAAGTCGCTTGCGTAGTAGATGGCAACCGGTGCATAGGAAATGGAAATGCAGTTTTGGAATTTTACAGGTCTCTGAAGTATACGATTACATCCACAGTGAAGTTTAATGTGAGATTTAAAAGAAAAAAAAACGAATTCCGTAGAATTGGTAGAATGGTGCTCTTTTATAAGTCTTCTATCTTCCATTACATACATACATGTAGCTGTAGGTATTTACCTATCAAGTTATCTTCCCCATTGAACAACGAACATTGTTATTAATGAATATGTACCACCAATAATTTAATTATTTTATTTTTTCGAAGACCTCTAATGAAAATAACAATATAGTTTTATTTTATGCAAAGCAAAGATATTTACAAAATTTAACAGCACTAGTAACTAGTAACTATCGATTCATGCCGTAAAGACACCATATAGATACATTTCAACAGCCACTAGATACTTCCTTCAAAACTGGTTCCGTGTTAATGACATTGTCACTGGTCCAACTAACTTTATTACATAAACTTTTGATAAATATTATGCATTAATAATTTCTGATTTTATAATTTTTAATGTAAATAAAAATTCGTATCTTTAGAAAGAACATTATTAATAGAAAAAAAATACATCACTGTCCTTTTGACATATACAAATTAGGATGGGTCAAAAAAATCGAATATTTGTTTTTAACTTCCAACACTAAAAAATTGGTTCCTAAGCACCTTTAAAAAATGTTTTAAGATGAGCTCTTAATTTTAATAGAAAGGTTTTCCCCATCTCAATTTTCCATTTTTTCTTTAGTTCTATATGGCAAAATCCATATCTCGTCACTACTTGATCGTACAGAAAAATTTTATTTACATTTTTTGTAGGAAATTGAACGCTCTAAAAAAGGTATCTTACAATTTTTTTATAGCTCTCAGCGTTTAGAAGATATTAGAGGTCAAAGTTTGAAGAATTTATCAAAAAAAATTTTTTCAATTCTAAATTCAATAACTCGTAGATAAATAAATGTTATACAATGCGCAACATATTGTTTTGAAGGAAATTATACGCTCAACAAAAAAGTCTATTGTGATTAATTGATTACTCCAATCATAATCAAAAAAATTGAGGATTTATTCTCAAATTTTGGTTTTTAAAATGCGAATATCTTCTAAATGGTTAGAGTAATCGATTAAACACAAGACACTTTTTTGTAGAGCATTTAATTTCCTATCAAACTATATGTTGCGCATTTTCTAATATTTATTTATCTACGAGTTATAAAATTTAGAATAGAGAAATTTTTTTGTTAAATTCTTCAAACTGTGACCTCTGATATCTTCTAAACGCTAAGAGCTATAAAAAAAATTGTAAGATACCTTTTTTAGAGCGTTCAATTTCCTACAAAAAATGTAAATAAAATTGTACGAGTAACGACATATGGATTTTGCCTTAGAAGAAAAAGAAAAATTGGAAAACTGAGATGCGGAGGACCTTCCTATTAAAATTAAGAGCTCATCTTTAAAAAGCATTTTTTAAAGGTGCTTAGGAACCAATTTTTCAGTGTCGGAAGTTAAAAAAAAATATTCGATTTTTTTGGCCCACCCTAATATACATATTTTTATGTAGTATTAATTACTGTACATCTAGATATAAAAATGGCTTGGAACGATCATACAATACCAATGCATGGAAATTTCTCCGTTTATTTTATCAATATTTTGTTTATTGATAGTGATCAAATTCAAAAAAATTTCAGAATTTTTCCAAAAAAGTAGAATATTTTTTAAATTGTACATCATTATTATGCTTATAGAGCGTTTCAGAATAATTGATATCTCAGTAAGGGATGACTGTGAACGGCACATATAGTTTTCATTTCACGTTGTTGTGGCTAACCATTAACCAACTGGGACTTTCTAGCGCTTAATTGTTACACTGAAAATTTTTGATTTTATAAATTTGAAGAATTACTAAGATGTTAGTAAGCTCATTACAATCTTGTCAACTTGACTTTTTGAATCCCAGTGCCTACTTAAAAAGTAAACTGCATATGTCAAACATTTGTTATAACCACTTCAATTAAAACGTTAGTATGTACCAGATTAGTAGATATTTTTACAGGAATGCAAGAAAAGTAATTAAGCAAATCCTCAAAATTTAAATTCTAAAGTGTTTTGAGAAACTTTTGGAAAGAAGTGCGGGGAAATCAAAATCTAACAAGAACCAAAATTACGGATTTTTTTCAGCATGACTCAATTAAATTACTGTTACTGAAATATACAGAGGTGTTTTTGAAGTAACTTTGAAAATTTTAACAGTAGGTGATAGCCTTTATTGAAAAGATTTTAAAAAAGCAAATTTGCCTTAAACAAATGTTTATAGGTTTTGAGATATAGGATATAGAAGTTTTTGCTCAAAAACAATAGTGTTGTCATACATAATATATCTCAAAAATAATATTTTTTGAAAAAGATATTCTACAGGTTGGATATATTTCTTTTGCTTTATGCCAGTTTAAAAACGTTAAATATTTAATCTGTTCAAAAACAGTTTTTATTTTTTCACAACTACAATTAAAGTGATCACAAGGATCTAGTAGACCTAAATGATGGTCTAGTATATATCATCCCTTTGTTATGTGCTAATTTTATAAAATTCATAAAAAAGAGGGTGGCCATATTCGATGACTCAACCTGTATATCTCGAAAACCATTAACATTTCAAAAGACAAATTTGCATATTTAGCATTTTTTTAACAAAGGCTATCACCTGTTAATATTTATAAAGTTACTTCTTAAACATCCTGTATATCTGATTTTAACATTAAAACTAGGACTATCACCAGAAAAAAATTCTGCACTTTTTTTGAGATACACGATATATGTATGACAGCAATGTTTTTCAGCAATAACTTCTACATCATATATCTAAAAAAATATAAACATTTAGATAAGTCCAGTTTGAGCATTTAGCATCCTTTCAACAGAGACAATTACTAGCTAAAATTTCTACACAACATTTGATTACACCCTCTATGTAAACAAAGTAAAATTGAGTACAACAAACCCTAATCAAGCAAATAAAAACATTTTACATTAGAAAAATAAACTTAAATAAATTGTTTTTGTAAAAAGAAACAATTCAATTTGCTTGCGTCTTTTAAAATATAACTTAAGTATAATTTTCAAACCACTCAAAAATAACTAGATTTCTTTCTAAATCTAGAAATTTTAGAATGATTCATATCTTTGTCGAGAAAAAATATGAAATGGATAATTTTATTGAACTAATACGATTAAGAAGACGGTAAATAAGTGATAATTAACTATCAGCAACCGCAAATCAAAGAACTGAGAAGATGAATTGCACGAAGATAAAGTAATGGTTGCTTTTGTTTATTTGTAATTGTGATTATTTTCCAACAAAACTATGGCAGGTACAATAAAACTTTTATTTATTAAAAGATTCTTGTTAATTGGTAATGTTAGTTATTTATGTAATAAGAGCATAATCCGAAGAACTATACCACAAAGAAATGTTTATTTTACCAAAGGCCATTAGTAATGATTATACCATTAACCAGTGGCTAGTTCAGGATTTTCGAATCTGTATATTTTGAAAAACCCAAATGCTGTTGTAAGAGGTGACTATTGAGACCAAAAAGAAGGCTACTCCAGTGAAAAAACTTTGTTATGAACATTTGAAATTGAATTTTGTAAAAATATTTTCTTGTAAAACTCATAACCCTTTTTTAATTAATTTTAATAATTGTTTTTTTAGTTAAAAAACACAAATATTACAATTACAATTTACTATTATTAAACACAATTTACCAATCATTTGGCGCATGTGCATTTGTCGGAAAGATTTATAAATAGGCTCCAGAACATATTATTGCACCAGTAATAAACTTATTCTCTTAAATATTGTTCTAATTGAAAAAAAAAATAGACAAATTATATATTTTTGAAAACAAAAAAAAAATTGCGATTTTTTAGGGTCACGGCCAACTATGATTTCTATTTAAAAAAAAGTAACTTTGGTCCATATTTCAAAAACTAAAACATATAAAAAATGACTACACTGTTCGATTCTACATAAAAATCTGTGATAGTACCAATTTTAATATTTTAAATTGATTAAAAAATAAAAAAGTTACGGAACTTTAAAGAAATCGACAAAAAATCAACAATGCCCTGTATCTCATAAACAAAAGATGATAAAACTGATTATACTATTAGACCATTAAGTTTGTCTTAAAATAGTAGCACGAGAATGTATTGGGTGATGAAATTTCGCGATGTTTTGACGTCAGGGCTTTTGCACCCCATAGAATTTTCGTTAGGAGGGGCAAAAAATTTTCTATACATAAAATAGTTATCTAAAAATCGTATTTAAATTTTGGGTGACTATAGAACTAATTTTCCTAATTATTGGACTGCCACGGGGAGTAACTTACTCCGAGTAAGTGCCCAGGATTGCCCCCTCTTGCAAGACGCTAAAAAAGCCTTAAGCCTCAGCAGCGCAAATGTAAGAAACACTTTTAATCATATAAATTATATTTAAGAAACATTGCAAAATAGTCGAAAAAATAAATGATTCCGATCCGATACCCTCTTGCGGGCGCCCATGCTTTTTGATATCGAAATGAAGGACACATTGTCGAAGACGCATCTAGGATTGTTTTTTAGGGAGTGCGAGGAGGAGTCAAGGAGCATTGAGTTTGCATTTTTTTTACCATTTTACTATGATCTTTAGAACTATTTTCTTAGGTAGGCTCGTATGGGCTGATTTCAAGTTGAGATAATACCGGTAGTATAGCAAATTTTAATACTTTTCCATGACAACAGCAAATCACAGCCCCGAATTTGTTTATTTTTCCATGGAAACGGTACTATCTCAACTTGAAATTAGCCCATTAGACTTTTTTTTTCTACATCTGACTTTTCAAGCAACAGTTTAGGAGCCGAGAAGGCGACAATTATTCCAAAAACAAATATTTCTACAAGGTTTATTACAAACAAATAAAAACTGTTACTTTTGGTTCCTAAATTCTATTAAAAATTTTAAAATATACATTTTTAAAAGACGAAAACGAAAATTATTGTAAATTGCCTCTTCTAATGTCAGACTTTTTTCAATATCTTGCTCGAAGGACCATCAATTTTTATATTAAAGTAGAAAAACTATAAAAATATAAAGTGTCCCAAAATTATGTTTTATGTTCGGTATCTCCGTTTATTTTTTTATAAAAAATTATGCCTTTTTTAATGTTTCAGGGTTTATAATTAGCCCTAAAACGTTAGTAATAAACTAACAAAAACAAAAATAAAAGTCTAAAAAAAAAAGAGTGCCATAAATAGGATTATTGCAAAATGTCCCATCTATACTTAAATCTTTTTTCTTCATCCCGCTCGAAGGACCATACAGTTTTAAACTCACTTTGTGAGTCGAAATACAACTAATAAGTATAAAAAAATTGTTTCTGTGGTGTTTGTAAAAAAGTAAAATTAAACGCTCGCGAGAAATTGTTTTTTTTTTACTAACAATAATACGTATCTCTTCATCTGGCTCGAAGGATCATAAAATATATACACTTTGAGAGCCAAAGGCGACGATTATTACAAAAATAAATATTTACTGCAATTTTCATAAAAAAAAACAGTGCAAACTCTCTTCTCCAACTCCTAAATTCTATTAAAAACTTTAATATAGATAACTAAAATAGAGATTTTTGGGTGTTTGAAGCGCAAATTATTGTAATTGTTCCGTATCTACCAAGACTTTTCTCAGTCTTCGGCTTGAAGAATTATTATTTTATTAATCTATATTTTTTCTTGGTTTTTTACTATTCTTAACTTTTTTTATTTAGTCGTCGTTTTTCTTATTCTTATTTTTTCCAAATTTTGTTTCTTAAACTCGCCTACAATTTTGTTCCTCCAGGACCTCCAAATTGACGTTTTCAACTTCTTCAATCTTCCTTTATCGTTTCTTTTAGTTTTATTTTCTTCTTCTTTTCTTCCAATCGTTGGTTTTGTGGTTCTTTATTTTTTTTATATAGGCCTACAATCCACAGATCTTTTAGAATTGTCTAAACTACGTTTTAAATTTTTTTTTGTTTTTTTCTTGTACAATATACATATTGAATTTTCCGAGTTTTTTTTGTCATTAGGTCATCTTTTCTACAAATTTTCACAGAATCTACTTTTCAAATTCTTCTAGAATCTACCTACTTCTGTTTTTTTTTCCACTAGCCGTAATTCTTCTTATTGTTTTTTTCTCTCCATCATTTAACCAATAACCGTATTACCCCCCCCCCCCAATAATAAATATAAAAATAACCCCCAATAATTATAACCCTATTAGTTACGTAGGGTTCATAACTCAAGTCTAGATAGAACTTTTATTTTTTTAGACCTACTTAAAATTTATTTTGGTGACTTTAAGAAACGTCTAGACCAGGGGTCGGCAACCTGCGGCCCTTTGCAACTTTTTATGCGGCCCGTCAAAGCACCAATATAATTTATTTTTAATAATATTTATACTCGTACATAATATAAAAGCACTATTTAAAAAAAAGATTTAACTTACATTTGAATATGTGGCCCGCTAAAAAAAAATTTATTTTGAAAATGGCCCGCCGTTCGAAAAAGGTTGTCGACCCCTGGTCTAGACAATTAATTTATTTTTGAAATCAACCAATTACAAATAGGTATGTCAATTTTCTAACGCTTCCTCGTTTCTTTTTGGTAAAAAAACTAGATAAAAGGACAAATTGTGTCTTTTAAGTACATGTTAAGAGGATTCTTACACAGCCATCAACTAATTCGTCAAAAAACTGTGACTTATCTATTCGATATTTTTCTACGAAAAAAATATATGTAACACAACTCATTATGACTTAGATGGCTTGAACCAAAAAACTTTTAAAAATTTATTAGATTTCTTTTAAAAAAATAGGAAAATTCAGAAAAAAATGTCATCTTTGTAACGATATTTTGCATAAATAATCATTTATTTTCACAAAAAAAAATATTCAAGGCAATAACATCAATATGTTTTCTGTATAGTATTAAAATTTGAGGTGCGTCAGTTAATTAGCGGCTCTGTACTTTTTTGAGGAAATTTTCCTGTAAAACGGATAAGAATTAAAATCATCGAACTCTCTATCCTCTCTTGTCGTCTCTCTTCACATTCACATCGGCACGCTCCCTTTTTTGTTCCTGTAAGTACAAATGGTTTCCAAGAAATGTTAATATAAAGAAATTGGCGAATTCGTCTACTCAACGTTTAGTTGTATTTTGTACAATACTTTGTGACAAAATGAGTGAAAAAGGAAAATTGCGACTGTCGGACGTCCGTAAAAGCAAAAAATTATTAACTAAAAGAAGGTAATAAACACTATTTTTGAATATAAATACTTACAGCAACGTTCAATAAATTTTGGTTGTCAATACCAATTTGTGGTATGATCAAAAATGTCATATAATTAGGGCATAATTGTTATAATAAAGGTGCTATTTAAAATAATGGTAATGTGTACTTAGTGATACCACAAATCTTTAGAAAACCAGATAAAATTTTTCATGGCATTGACGAGTTTAAATGGAACCGTAGTACATATAAAGGATGTAAACGAAATTAGACTTCATTGAACTTCAACAAAATGGGGGACTACTTAAAACTTTCCGGCCCAAAATGAAATTATATTCAAATAAACATCTAAAATTAAAATTATAGTCCAAAGTCTGAAGAAGTGGTAATAAAGGCCACGAAACGTAACCAAGAGATTAAAAGTTTTTTATTTTTTTGCACGTCCAAAACACCCAATAATCATCGTAATTTTTAATTACGATGTGCCAGTTTTATTTTTTAATACTAGGTGATAAAAATTATAAAAAAATGATAATCAAAAATGTAATTAGTGATACATCTCGTCAAAAGAAACATCATTTTTCTTTATACCATTTTTGCGACCAATGCTAAAAATTTTTAATTTTGTCCTCCCCATAAAATCACGATAGGCTTATTTATGATCACTTCTCAAATAGGTTAGGTCTACCTAGTTACCATTATAATACTACATAGACTAGTTGCGTGTATGGTATTTTGTACTAAATTTTTAAATAATTTCATCTTAATAACGATTGAGATTCCGAAAAAATTGAACCTAGAAAAATATATTTTTTAAGATTTTTACCTGAGAGACCTATCACTGGCTAAATTTTTGACCATCATTTGTAATACACCCTGTATAAGTGTATAATTGTAATATTGTTCAAAAATTTTGTTTACTGTTGTAGGTCTGATTATCTTTTTTTTAAAGATAATCTATTTTTCTTAAATATTTGTACAGGATTAGATATATACTGCTTCTCAATATCTTGCGAAAGAAATCCTTTTACACTAGCAGTTTCTTCAGTTTTTAAATATTTGAAAGTATTTATAATTTTTAGCAGTACCTACTTAAAAGCAAATTTTATTTAAACATTGTTACGTCTCTAATCAAAAATGCATAGTCGGCATCAGCTCTATCAATTTCTATATTGCGTTTTCATCACTGTAAATTCTTCGACATTAGCCTCATCGTATCATTTTTCGGTTATAAACAATCACCACATATTTTGAAAAGTTATGTATAGTCTACAGTGCGTAAAGAATGTCACCTCTCTCAATTAACAAATCATCCATGATAAAAATGTAAAGGTCCCAATACATAAAAGTAAAAATTTTTGAGAAAATGTTTATTGATATTTATTTATAAGTCAAAATAATTCATGTTTGTGGCTTCAGCACAGTCTTTTATGATCCGGAGTGGACTTTACGCACCTGACTGTACATACATGTTTAGGTTGTGTATCTAATTTTTTTTATGAAAATAATAAAATCATTGCTTACTATGCAGACTGTAATGTAAGGTACATACCTAAAAGGCTAATAAAATTTTGCTATTATTAAATTGTCGGTTTTTTTATTTTGTTTATAAAAATCTATGTAATATTGTACATAACAGTAATTAGGAGCATGTAATAATTTAGTTTCCAACATTTGTTCCATGGCTTTAAAAATATGTAATTATTGCAAATAGAACGATTTCGGTAAATGTGCTTTATTTCTTGTTTATTTATTTTTTATCCGAATTCAGTCATAAATTTATTGCCTAGGAATGAGTTGGCAGCGCAAGAGACCACTATAAATTGTGAACAACTGTAGCCGTGATTATGGTGCGTTACTTGAGAGGTCCGCTAGCAACCCTATTGGCATAAAAGCTTGCTCACATAGTAAACATGCAGACCAACAGAATAGAGAGAAATTCAAAGGACGGTTGGCAACCCTAGCTACAACTGTGTAAGTAACTAAGTAAGGCTGAGGAGTTTAGGTCAACTGAAGATCAAAATTTTCAACTTATCTTACAATAATTGTAATTTCGTAAAAACTTTTTTGATTGGTTACATTGCCGCCTGTAGTCTAGTGATTATTGATTATAATAATGAAGTCAACAGAATTACAAATATTACCTAATTAAAAACTAGGCAATCCAACGAACGATTCAGTCCGTTTCCTTTCTACATTGTCCGTTGTCCGTTTCAGCCATAACCTCACTTTTTAGTTCATGAAACGTCAAAATAAAAGGCGTTTAGACAAAAATGAGTAAACATCCGTATAATTATGGTGCTACAGCCTCCACTGATGTGGGTTTTATTGGAAAACGTTCATCGGAATTCAACAATTTATGCGACAATGTCGTTACAAATATCTACACAATTAATTCAAGTCTAAAGACTTTGGATAACGCTTTAAAAACAATCGGAACTAGAAAGGACAATCAGGGATTACGAAATACTATGTAAGATCCAAATTTTCTTTTTTCACTACCTTAATTAATTATTTGTAGACACGTAACTCAGTTAAGTACAAACCAGATAGCTTCAGTCACAAGTAAAGATATTCATAAGCTCAAACAACTTGTTTCAAAAGGCGATAAACAGCAACAGTTGCAAGTGGAAAAGTTAGAAGAAAATTTTAAAGAAGCAATTACTCGATATTACTCTTTACAAAAAGACGTAGCCAACAAACAAAAATCACACTTACTAGTTTCTGTTAGTATTGAAAATGATTACACACCAGAAGAAGATACAGAACAACAAAGACAAGCACAGCTTGCACGTGAAATGGCTTTTGAGCAAGACATGCTTGTTGAAAGGGAAGCTAGGATTAAACAAATTGAGGCTGATGTGCTTGATGTTAATGAAATTATGAGAGAATTGGGATCTTTAGTACACGCTCAAACTGAAACTATAGGTATAAATTGAAGTTTCCATTAAATATATACCTATTGATTATTATTTTTTTCAGACACCATTGAAAATAGCATAGATCATGCAGCTGGTAATGTAGAAGAAGCGACAGAACAATTAATAACAGCATCGCGTTATCAGAATAAATATAGGCGTAAGTTGTTATTTTTGGTGCTGATAGGACTTGTGATTATTGCCATAATTATTATAATATTAGTTGTGGAATTAAAGAAATAGTTTTGTAGTGTTTATATTTATTATTATTGTATTATTTGATATTCAGGTGAATGCAGTTGCTTGTTATATTTATATACATTTTTATTGTAAGTAAGTAATCCTATTCATACAATTTATGTTTATTTATGTACCTAATTTTCATGATTGCATAAAATATTAAGCAAATTTTATAATTTACTTTAATTACCTACTTTTAAACCACCTGAAACACACTATTGAGTATGTAGCATGTATATAATAACTAATAGACAAAGCTGATGATAAAAAGTAAAAAATGATTTGGGACAAAAATCTTACGTCCTGTTTTTTACATCAACTGATCAAAAATGGCTAACAAAATCAATCTGCAAAATTCATTATTGAAAAAAATGTTGGACTTTGATTAAAACCCATTTTTATATTATTTAAATTTCTTACCAGCTGCCTTAACTTTCAAATATCCACAAAAGAAGTGTGCCATTTTTATGACAAATAACAGGTTTTCATAAATGATTGTAACATCGTAGGTGGCTGCGGAAAAAATAAAAAATGTTTTGTCTTTACAAGGCAACAATTTTAGCTATTATTATAATTATTATTAGACAATTGAGTAACTCCAGAAAACATTTTCTAATATTCCGTTGCGAAAATAGGACATTACAATGAATATTCGTGATATCAAAAATTTCCACAGCCACCTACGATGTTATAATCATTTATGAAACCCGATACCATAAAATTCAAGAAACCACCACTGATGGTGTTCTTTTTGAATAAAATTTACGACACTGATAAATTATAAGAAAGTGAGTGATTCAGTATTAAAATATTAAATAAAAACGACACATTTGCTTAAAAATTTAATTAGCCACTTTGATACATCAAAATACACATGTACACAAAAAATCGTTAACGTTAATTTATAATTAAATGAGCAAATGTGAAAAAAGTAACGTACAAGTAAACATTTTGAAACTTGGAGAAAATCTTCCTCTATTTGAAAATATTACCTACATTTTTTTTTGAGAATTTTTACTTAATTAGAAATGGTAGTAACGTCTGCTTTACCCAAAAGTTTGACAGGAATGTAATTCGTAGAATTTCAATTTACCCCACTACTCGTCATTGTCACTACTGCTTAAACATTGCGATAGGGTTTGCATATTCATTTTGTTTATTTTTGCTTACAATTTTATCTGTGTAGATCAGTGTTTTAGAATTTGTAAAGAATTATTGCTTGTGTATTTACAGAAAACAGTTCAGTTTTAAAATTTTCCTTAGTCCGATTCTGGGTAAAGAATATCTTTCTCGAGAATTGGTTGATTTATGACAAGTAGGGTAGTATTTTCAAACCAGATAGTCTATTGAAAGTAAACCACCAATTATTGGGTATTAGGGGTTTATTACCGTTGTATAACGTATTTTCGAAAGAAAACCTATACAAAGCTCAAAAAAAGAAGCACATCCTCATCTCATTTGAACAAGGTGTAGGTAGGTGCGTGCTATCGTCACTTCTTTTGTGTAATAAAATAATAAAAATAATTCTACTGTATTATTAGTTGCATATATTAGAAGGTCAATCATATCTCTGTGGTGTGGAGAAGCCTTGACGTCAAAACGGCGCGGAATTTTGAAACACTGTCATTCGATAAAAGTACCTTGAAAATGTTGAGCTTATTGCGAATGTAAATAAAGTTGAATTTACCTAAAAATGTCGACATTCGATACCTTAAACATTTCATTTATAATCACAACAAACTTACACTTAATGAAGAAATTAATGAAAAATAAAACGTTCGATGCACAGATTTCTTTTATTTCGAAGCTTCAACGCAGTGTGGTGGGATAGAAAAACTACCCTGTTTAAAAGCCTTTAAAATTCATTACATTGTATTGAATATAAAAGTTTCAATAACAACTAGAGAACAAAGAGGAAGCGACCCAGATTTTTATGAGTCTAACATGGTCAAATTTTTATGAGCCCGTCCAGCTCCTTTGTTTGAACCAAGGAGAGTTCACAAAAATAAGTTAATGTTTTTTTCAATGAAATGACTCCTTAAAGTCAAATGACGAATTCAGTTCAAACAAAGAGAATTTGTGTCTTATCACGCATTTTTCAATGTAATTTCTCTGAAGTCATCAAGTACAAAAATAAGTTACATGGTCAAAATGACGCGGTTTTCCTTATGTAGCCTTACTTGGGATAATAGAAAAGCTTCCACCCAAAAGTGGGATAACAATAGACCTCCAAGTGTGGTTATTATGTGGACTTCTCCTCAATTATTATAAAATAATTGAATAAGTTCATAAATGTGTGTGCCAGTCCGAAAGTCAACCTAGCCCAAGTGTCACCCAGTGAAAACTGTAAGTCCGTTTTTGTTTGGCTTGTAATCGAATGTTTTTGTAATTCAAAATTCTAACTATAGAAGCTAAAATGATTTTTATTCTGATTTATGAGATGGCTTTAGGTAACTTATTCGCGGAAATTTTGATAATTACTTACAGTTTATCTAAAAAGTTGTTGAATATGTAATTGTTTTGGAACTGGATTTGCATCTGAACGTTTTGATTTGAATATTTGATTTTGGAATGAAAGTTTATTGGTAGCTTGAATTTTAATACTTAAAGGGGACTTTGTTTATTAATTGCAAATTAGATTTAATTATAAAAAGGAATTTTGATTACCAAAATAGAGGAATTATTTGATTAGTAACCACTCATGACTCTTGATTTAGAAGAAAAGTCTGATTTAATTGAGAGTTGTTATTGGAACCGTGTTAAAGTAATTTTGAGTTTGTACATACTAAATGCATATGCGTATTTTGACACTTATCCTAAACGCATTATCCTCTCCTTCACTTAAGGTTATTTTTGGTTTTAAGATTTGTTAAAGTAATTGATAATCAGTTGTAATAAAAGAACGATTAATTTAAGGTAAAATTAACTTAACTTGGTTTATTTGTTGTTGAATTTATTTAATTTATTGATTGTCAGATTACTCAGATTAATTGCTAAATCGTAGTTGATTAATCATTCTTTTATTAATTTTGAAACTTATAGTTTTTATTGTTTATGTAACCGCTTTAGATTGTTGAAACAGTTAAAATGTGCTTTAGTAAATTCAGTTTTATGAAAATTAATGATTGATACTCTCGAGTTTTCAAGTGATTATTTTTGTTATAAATTTAGTAAACAATATTGGGTCTAAATTATTGTAATATTTTAAAGCAGGAAAATTGTTAGAATACGTGTTGAAAAGTTTAAAACCTTTACATTTGTTTGTCAGGAATTGGAAGTAATTTTTAACTGTTATAGATTTTATTATGTTATATTATAGTTTAATTTCAGATTTAAAGATTAATAAATTAATTAATCTTGTTACGTTTATAACTAAAGGATTTAATTGAGTTTTATAGTTTTATATCAATAAGTATTTAAGATTTATCAAAATTATATCATTATTTAATTTGTTATACCAAGTAATGCACTTTTCAATATATTTTGTATTTGAGTTAAAAACTGAGTCTTGTTTTTAAATGATGGTAAAGATCTTAGACTGCACCCTTTACTTCTAAAGCACTTGATTCCCGATTCCCGGGTTGGTATTTTTATAATATTAAACCCCAGGGAAGGCCTACGTTCATTAGCTTTGTGGGTTAGGAACCGCTTATGGCCTTATTAATAACATTCCTTAAGATTTACCTTTAAATCTTAAATAAAGGAAAAGTAAATTTCTCTTAGAATAACCCCTACCACAGCAGATCTAACATAAGAGAATTCTAGCAAACCATGCCGAATGTGAACGAAGTTTCTCCTTTTTGTATGCGCAGACCGCAGATTGCTAATTATATGTACTCGGCCATCTTCGGTAGTTGGTTTACAGCTCTTCGGGTGACTTTGACATCACTAAGCTTGTAATGTAATTTCTATTTTCGATTAATTTCTTAATTATGCGAGAATTATTTGTAACTTTTGACTGGATTAAAACTAGAGTGTCTAGAGTATTGGAGTTGAGTGTTTTTATGCCTTATTTGTGTTTCCATATATGATTTTTATTCGGTCAAAGTTTAGCTTAATAGCTAAATTATAATTAATTTCAACCTGGGCTGGAGAAGTGTGTCGTAATTTTAGCGCGAACGTTTGAAGCACTGTCATTCTGAAAACATACCTTAAAAAAGTCGCCCTTATTGCACTAATACATAAGGTTGAAATTAAAACAGCTAAACTTTGACCGAATAAAAATCACATATGGAAACACAAATAAGGCATAAAAACACTCAACTCGAATACTCTAGACATTCTAGTTTTAATCCAGACACAAGTTACAAACAATTCTCGCATATTTGAGAAATTAATCGAAAATAGAAATTACTGTACATGCTTCGTGCTGTCAAACTCACCCGAACAGCTGTAAACCAACTACCGAAGATGGCCGAGTACATACAAATTACAAGTTGCGCGGGCAAGTCGGTGGGGATTTGCTCGCATTCGGCATGGTTCGCTGGAATTCGTTCATATTGGACCTGCGTTAAAGCTTAGAAATGAAGGAAATCTGTGCATCGAACATTTTATTTTCCATTAAATTCTTTATTAAGTGTAAATTTGTTGTAATTCGTGACTTATCAATAAACGAAATGTTTAGGCTATCGAATGTCGACATTTTTAGGTCTTATTTATTTTATTTAGTGTATTTATTCATCGCTTGAAATTTGATCTTTGTAAATTCAACCTTATTTACATGTGCAATAAGGTCGACTTTTTCAAGGTATTTTTATCGAATGACAGTGTTTCAAAATTTCGCGCATTTTTTACGTCACGGCTTCTGGAGCCCAGATGTGTTTTTAGAATGACAGTGCTGTCAAAATGGCAGTCCTTCATGTTCGGCTAACACGCATATTCGATCAGGCTTCTCTATAGGTTTCTTTTCTCTGGTAAAACTCAACTGCAGATCAAACGTTTAGAACCAGGATAACAGAAATTTGTGGTGAGCGAGCATATGATATAACATGGCCGACTGCTGTCCTGTCCTGTCCTCCTGTCCTCCTGACCTGTCCTCTTTCGTTAAAAACATCAACTAGTAATAGAAAAGTTGCGGTTGAGGGACGTGTTTCTCTTTAAAATCGTTAAATTGGCGAAATATTATTAAAATATAATGGCAGAGGCAATGAAACAAACTGTGGCAGCAATGCTTAAAGGAATTGAACGGTAATAATACCTTTTTATTTGAAGAAACGTTACCATCTGTACATAACCTCAAATTATAGGTACAATCCTGATAATTTACCCACTTTGGAACACTACGTGGAAATACAATCACGTGAAAATGCTTACGATTTAGAAGCAAATTTAGCCGTGCTCAAATTGTATCAGTTTAACCCTAGTAGCTTTAATATCGACATAACGAGCCAAATTTTACTAAAGGCTTTAACTAATCTTCCAAACACAAATTTTATCCTTTGTAAATGTTTGTTGAATGAAAGACAAGTAAGTATTAAAAGACACAAGTAATTTATTTAACAAATATATTTAGTTGGCAGAAGAACCCATAAATCAGATCATTTATTTGGCTGATATTTTGGAACAATGTGATTTTCAAATGTTTTGGACCAGAATCCACACATTACCGGAGTTGACGCAAAGAATCACCGGATTTTTAGATTCCATCCGAAAATTTGTATGTCACGTGGTTGGTATTACATATCAAACAATTGAAAAAGCCCACTTGGCTGAATTATTGGGGGATGTTGATGACCTCACTTTGAAAGTTTGGGTCAACAAATATGGCTGGAAGGAACAAGGCCACTTAATTTTCATTGCGAATCAAGACGAGAACATCAAAACTAAAAATATTAATGAAAAAATTGATTTTGAAAGCGTTGGTGCCATTATGGCTTCTTGCCGTTAAATTTATTCTAATTTTTTTTATAATAAAAAAGATAAATTGATGTTTTGTTTTTTTGTCTGCTCCCTCTATGTTTGCTTTAGTGCACTTAAACAAAATGGAAGATGAAGGCTTGTGCACGTGTGCCTTGTCAATCTGTTAGACCAAGTGTTCGAAGAAGGCATCGTAGAGCTTTAAAAAGAAATGTACACAGACGTTCTAGAAGAAAAAGGAGTTTGTCGAGATATTATAGTGAATTGAGACAGTTACGTTTTAAACGTAAGACGGACGATTTGTGTGAAGGTATAACAGTGGTCGATATTACCGACATGGAGTGGACTCCTGTGAGTTTTACAACAACAGAGGTCACTGAGTGGCATAAACAGGAACAAATTGCTTATTGGAAATCGCGAGCTTTGAGCCTGGAATATGAAAATAAAATGTTGATAAAACATCTTCGAAATGTTTATGCGAAGCAAACGGAAGATTATGTGAATTATACGAAGGAACAAGGAGAAATTGAAGATGTTGCTGTTGAAGAAGAAACGAAAAATGTTCCACGTTTGGTTGTACCTGAACCTGTTGGGAAAAAAAGGCGGGAAGAAATGGAGAAGTTGTATGGAAAAAAGACCTCTAAAATAATGGGAATGGAGACCGCCGTTCAGTTAAATTATGATCTGCATTTGGAAGACGCAGGGAAGTTGGCTCATTGGCCCCACACTCCGTTAAATTTAAGATTTGATGATTAGTTGTAATCATGATAATAAAGTTTGGTATTAATTTTGCATTTGTTGGTTTTATTGAAAGAGTTGAGTGGTGGGTAATTACGGATGATCCCAAGTTTAATCCCTACAGTGATGATGTGACTGGTCGTGTAATTATCAAGATAATGACACATTCGTGTGCATTTTTATTATAATTTATTTTACATTAGAGAGGAGTATTTTAGATTACACGCTTTTTCTCAGACTGGCTTTAGACGGCAGTAATTAAAAAGAAATAATTTTTTTTCGTTCCCTGTGCATAATTGAGCGTATTTAGATTTTGCATTGTTACATAAATAGACAATTGTGGTCAAATTATAGTAGGGATTTCCTGTTTTTCACACGCATGGCACTTCGAATTAAAAAAGATGTAATTTGGAGATTCACGAGACGTGTGAACGTTTCGTAATGTAGAGGAATAAGATAAGGATGTGATACGAGACTCTTAAATTAATAGAATCGATAGAATCTAATTAATCCCAATGCCATCTCAGTCGTTAGAACAGCTTATGATGCGTACCTCCATATATGAAACTGCCCTATCCGTGTTGTTGCTGTTCATAATTTAATTGCTCTGGCACTGGAATGTTAGTTAAGAAGAGGATTCGGTGTTCCTCGAGAAGAGATTTTGCCCAGTTTACAAAAAAATATCAAAATTTTATGTTAATACGATTAAAGAAAAATTATTTCAGTTTTGTCCAACAATATGCAACCAGAAATGACTAAAATTCAAAAATTAGGTATATTTAATTTTGCATTCTTATTGTAATTTCAAAAACCGCTATATCGATATTATTTATGTACCTATTTTAAAACTTAACAAGTAATAAGTTATTACTAATAACACTTACATAACATATAAAACAGTTTATTATATTGAGTACTTTCTTCCAAATACAGTACAGGTATACTCCTGGTCAAAATTAACACGCATCACAATCACGCATCATAAATAAATATTTTGTTAAAGAATTCTTACTACTTAACAATATACAGAGTTAGTCAAAAGTATGGAATAGGCAGTTTATTTCCGTAAATATGAACTTTATGACAAAATGTCATCGATAAAAGTTTCTTTACTAATTATTCTTTATCTCTTAGCTTGCTTGTTGTTTTTTTGTCAACGCATTTCCATGGAAACGTAACTTTCTTTTCTTTTTTAAATAGCAACCTAAACGTAGCAATTTTCTTGGTGATTCTTGATCCTCTTTTTTTTTCTTGAAATGACCTGGTATTTTTTTAATATTCTTTAATAACAAAATTTTAGTGAAAATGGCCATAATACTTTATTCAATCAAATAATCTTTAACTTAAATGAAATGTTCAAACTGAAGACCCCCTACAGCTTGACAGTAACCTAATCTGTCATAAAAATTGCGTAACGAATTTTGCAGCCAGTTAAAAAATTTGTTGTATTAGGTTTGTCAAAATAAGTGAACAAACTTTAGGTGGTATTTCTGCGATTCCGTGCTTTATTCTGGCCTCCAGGTCTTCTAAATTTTGAGGTCTTTTTTTGTAAATTGTAGTTTTTAAATGACTCCAGAGGAAAAAATCTAAGGGTCTTAAATCGGGGGACCTAGCAGGCCATTTAATAGGACCCCGTGGTCCTATCCAACGACGTGGAAAAATGTTATCCAGAAATAGGAGAACATCAACCCCATAATGGGATGGAGCGTCGTCTTGCTGATACCAAATATCTCGGTTTGGCATTCCTTGTCGATCTGCATCCGGAAATAATTGTACAATTTCGGGTACAATGTGATCACGCAATAGGAGTCGATATCTAGCCGCAGTTAAATTCATCAAGAGCTTGATCATGATTTGTGGCTGGTTTCGGACGTCTAGATTTTGGCATATCTTTTACATTTCCAGTTTCTATAAATTTTTTAACCAATTTAGACACCGTGGATTGTACAATAGGATTTCTTCCAGGGTGAACGTTGTTAAATAAATGACAAACATCTTGGTGTGAACGTGTTCGATCTCCATAACCAACCATCATGAGAATTTCAATTCTTTCAGTTTCACTGAGTTTCACCATGTTTACGAATTAAAATAAAACTATCTTTATTAAATTAATTTGTTAACTTATTAAAACGTACGTTACACTGACATGAAAAATATCATTAAAGGAACAGAGGCCACTATTATTTTTTGTAAAATTATCATCAAATAATTAAAAAAATTAGTAAAAAGCAGAGAATCTGATTTGATACCATTTTTTGTCGTTTATGATTTTAGTTAGAAATTATGATTTTACACAAAAATTTTGTTATTAAAGGATATTAAAAAATACCAGGTCATTTCAAGAAAAAAAAGAGGAACAAGAATGAATCACCAATAAAATTGCTAGGTTGCTATTTAAAAAAGAACAGAAGTTACGTTTCCATGGAAATGCGTTGACATAAAAAAACAACAAGCAAGCTAAGAGATAAAGAGTAATTAGTAAAGAAAGTTTTATCGATGTCATTTTGTCATAAAGTTTATATTTACGGAGATAAACTGCCTATTTCATACTTTTGACTAACCCTGTATACTTTTCATATACAGGGTGTTTTTGAAACAATGTAAAAAAATTTAACAGGTGATAGCCTTTTTCTAAGTAAGTGGGCGGCACAAAGAAGCTGGAGGGTAGGAGTCTAGCCGATTGTAAAATGTAAATTAAAGTGGCAATGTTGCACCAAAATAGGTCTTACAATGCGAATAAACTTTATTAGTTTTTGCGGTTATCTACAATTTTTATGAAATATTTAAAACAATTATTTAAGAAATATTATAAACAATATTTTAACATTTCTCTATTTAGAATGATATTAGAAAAAATGTAAAATTTCTGAAAAAATTCACAAGTGTAGAGAAAAAAAACAAAGTTTTTAATTGTTGCGTTTCTTGCGATATGAAGAAAAAGAAACTTCTTCTATATACACATTTATTCAACATATTTACAAAACTGAGTCGTACTACTCTCGCAGACAACTCTTATACAAGTGATTCTAATATCTCAAAGTTGGGGTGCCAACCCCGGTCGGGCCAGCTGGTTGGAGCGGGGAGACGTGACGTAACATTAATGGCAAACTCTGAAGTTGATGTGATAACTAGTTTTTGAGCAAAGATGAGATCAACTCTTAACAGACTCACCCTGTAAATTTTGAGATATAAGTACGACGTTAAAGTTTTTGCTCAAAAAACGTTCATCGTGTATATCAAAAATAATGTTTTTTGAAAAAAAATATTTACGGCGTATATCTTAAAAACTATAAACATTTGTATAAGACAAATTTGGTTTTTAATTAACAAAAATCCGCGACTTTTGACACACCCTGTATATACATACATAATAACTAGTTGTATAGGTAATCTAAAAATGCTAACATTTTAAGGCCTAAATAAAATAGTTCAAACAGGGTATTTAGATATCATTTTTGTGATACCATGACCTTTTTGTTGAATAAAAGTTGGATAAAAACCTTTTTAAGGTGAAATAGAATAATATGAAAATATATAAAAAAGAAAAATATGTTTTAAGGCATTTTATAAAAATAAGAGTAACAGGTTAAAATATTAAAATATGTAAATGAGAATAATTATCTCTATAAGTGTTATTAACGTTATTTTTTAATGCCTATCTTTTTAATTATTATTTTGAGAAGCCTTATTTGTTGTGCATTATTTTGGTTTTTTTAATTTAACTCAAAATTGGTATGTTTTGTTGAAATTTTGCAAAAGCCAAACTTTTGACAAAAGAAATTCTCCAGGAATTTCTAAGATATCTATCCTCTTGTAATTTCTTGAAATATTTAGTTTATAATTAGTTTTTTAATATTATTATGTGTTAAACCCGGCAAAAGAATAGGAATCATTTTAACAATTAATTTTTTTTTGTGAGTTGAAATTATAATTGATTAATTTTTTATACAAAAATTAATTGATAAATAATCCCTACGTCTTTTACACACCACTGACCTGGCAGTATAAACTTATAGTCAGGCAAGACATCATTACGGATAAAATTATCAAGTAATGATGCTAAAACATAAATGAAATGAAAAAGATGTAAGGAACGAATTTCCTTACTTGACGTCAAGCGTGACTACAAATCGCCTGCCACGCAACTTTGTTCTTGTTGTATTAGTGTAGTGTTATTAATGTTAAAAAATTTTCGGACGATGTTGCATGTGTTTAAAAGTATTGGTTTTTGAATTTCAATTATTAAGTTTGAATTTAATTTTAATAATTTTAAATTTTTATTAAGAGTTTTTGGCACAATTCCAGTGGCCGACATAATCATTGGAAGTATTTTAACTGTCTGCAGGTTCCATAAATTTTTGATTTCGCCAGCAAGTAACATGTATTTTGACATTTTTGTAGTGAATGTTGTGTGTATATTGTGTGAATTTGGAACCGCAATGTCAATCAAGTATGCCTGTTTGTCGATCTTTGAAATTTATAAGATTATGTTTGGACGGTTAGCAGTTATGTTTAAGTCAGTCGATATAGTTCTATCCAAATATAATTTATAATTATTATTTTCAAGATATGGCTTTGGTTCGTATTTGAAATAAGGTGACTTGTTTTCAATTAAACCTGAATTAAACGCTAATTCTAAATGTATAATTTTAGCCATATTATCATGTCTTTTTTTTATATTCTGTTTGTGTCAATACAGGACAAGATGAAATAATGTGTTGAATAGTTTCTGGCTGAGATGAACAAATTCTACATGAATCATCGTTTTCATTTTTGATTATAAATTTATTATAATTTTTTGTTTTAATGACCTGATCTTGAATTGCAAAAATAAATCCTTCTAATGATAGACTTTGTCAGCCAAATGTGTGATGCCTCTTTATCAATGAGAGGATCATCAAGCTCTTTGTAAAACCTACCATAAAGTGACTTTTCTTTTATAGTATTGATTAATAATTTTTCATCAAAATTAATTTCTTGTAACCTAAAGTCACTAAGGTTTAAGGGTGTATAATTATAGTCACTTAAGCATATTGCTTTAAACAAAAGGTTTTCCTGGCTACGTTCAAGAAAATATTTCTTTATTAGTAAATTAATCTGTTTGTCATGGAGATTTTGTAAGTGTAAAAAACCACGGCCACCATTTTGCCGTGATAAAGAAAATCTTTCAATAGCTGATTTTGGATGGTGTTTTCGGAATTGGGTAAATATAGTTCTAGTTTTTATATTTAAGTTAGTAATATCCGTTTTTGACCATTTAATAATGCCAAAGGAATAAGTCAATATAGGTACAGCAAATGTATTTATACCTTTCATAATATTTTTACCATTTAGATGTGTCTTTAATATTTGTTTAGATCTTGATATGAATTCGTTAAAAAGTTTTTTTTTTATAATATTGTGAGGTATGTGATTAGATTGTTGAAAACCTAAATATTTATAAAAGTCACCATGATCAAGATTTTTAATGACCTCATTATTTTGAGTAGTGTAATTTATGTTTTTAATTTGGCCACGATTAATTGCCAAAATCTTATACTTATCTACACCAAAACTCATGCCAATATCTTGTGAAAAATTTTCAGTTAATTGTAATAATAGTTTTAGTTGTCGTTCAGTAGATGAATATAATTTAATATCATCCATGTACATAAGATGAGTGAGTTTTAATAATAATAATAACCATATTATTATTATGGTTATTATTATTATTTATTATTGTTTTGTAGCTTTTAGTGAATAGTATCAAGTAATCCAAAAATATGTAGCAATATTTTATCACCACAAATTATAAAAACCTTGTTGACAGAATTAATAATAACAAGTTGTACTGTTTAGGAATAGAGAGCGCCAAAATTGTATTGTAGATTAAAATCTATTTTTATATTTTAAACGTAAATATCTCAAAAACGGTACGTTTTAAGAAAATTTTGCATTTTCACATTTGATTTAGAATTTATTGCGATATTTATTTTTGTCATAAAAATTGTAGATTAATGCGCAAAAAATTGAATGATTACTAAAATGTGCAACTGAAGTACTACAACCGGAAATTGAGGTGGTGTAACAAAATTTTGCTATTTTCGAAAAAAAAATACATTTAGTTTTGTTTATGTATAAAATTTCATATTGGTCGGCTAAGCAGTTTTCCAGATATTTAAAAAAAATGTTTTTTAAACTTAACATTGACAGCCGTTAATTTTATTATCACTCGAGATAAGACAATTTTTTTTGCAAATTTTTAGCATATATGTATTGTATGAGCTAGTTGTTAGGTTAAAATTTTGCTGTATATTTTTAAATCAACTTATACCTATTGCGATTCAAATTTCTAGTTTTCAGTTGTTTGCGCATGCGCGAACTAAGCAAAATATTTAGTAATTCTTGGGAAATCCTTAAAAAATCTTTTGGAAAACCTTGGAAATTCTTGTAAAACGTATATAATTTTTAGAAAATTTTCAAATTTGTTAAGTGATCTTAAAAGATCTACCTAAAAACATGGGAATTCATGGAAAATCTTGCTTCTTGTAGACCAGAAATCCTTATGTGTCCACTCCTCGTGTTTCAGTTAAGCATATTTAATGAAATATAGCTTTAGCATGTCTTATTAGTGATATAAATATGCTGCTCAAAGTTCATTACGATAGCTAAAAAACTTTTTTAAATATTAAAATAATATTCTCAAAATTGTCAATTTTGGCAAACTGTAACTTTTTACTGTAACGCCGCAGAACAATAATTTTATCGGCTTTCATCTTTTACTGGTCTAGGGTAATTGTGGTTAAATTTATGCCAAATAATTCTTTAACATTTTTTACGTAAGTACCTACAAAAACTATTTTGAAATTTTTTGTTATGATGAAACTATAACCTGTAAAACATTTTATTTTCCTTAACAGCAAATCACCCTTCTGGAAAATGGCTGCACTAATAAAGAATACTTGAAGTTCTACTTTAGCTAATAATAATAAATTATTGTTACTTAATTTAATTAATTTAATTTCATATTAAATAGTTTTTTTTCAAAAATTCTTTTAAATTATAGAGTTTAGCTTTAACCGTTTAGATTTAGAAACCGATTGAATTTTTGAAACAATTTTTCAAGTGAATTAGGAATTAGCTTGATGAATATCAAATATTATACATATATTGGGTAATTCAAAATTAAGTGGTATAACATACAGAAATACAGTCTCACATATGATATAAATCTGCAAAAATATTCGATACAACTATTTTGTTTGGGAAACGCTGGTAATTTTTAATTATTTATTAAATTTAAGTAATTTAATAAATAATTAATATTATGGGCTGATTTGGATTGTGATACTACCGGTAGTATCGCAAATTTTAATACTTTTTCATGGCAACGACCAATCACAGCTTCAATTTTTTTAAATTTTTCATAGAAACGTAGATACAATCCATTAGACTGGTAATTTTGCGCCTTAAATTGGCACACGCGTGATATCTTTATAACAAAAACAAGTTAAACACCACTGCTGTAACAATAAATTGCGTAGGTACGTACAGTCCAGGCGGAATTAAGTGGGCTGACTTTATAAGAAGCTGCAATATTGTCTATTGTTGATGTTAGTTTAAACTAACTTGTCGATGGATTTTGATTTATATATGTATAAATTAAAAATGTTCTACATATAACAGATGTTTCGCACCGAAATAAATAATTATACATTGAACTGCAATAAATCAAAATCTATAGTCACGATGACTTGAATCCTCATAACTTTGATAATAGACATTATTTGGTTTATTGCAGCTTCTCATAAAGTCTGCGCACTTAATTCTATCCGAACTTTACATTTGTTGTAAACTATGTATTTATGACATCATTAGTGATATTTACGTGATTACTGATTAGTCGTTAGGTTGCACATTCCACAAGTTTATGAATTTTGGAATATTTATTTGTAGATAGCTTCTTGCAGCAAAAATATAATTTATTTAATTACATATTATTTCAATTCTTAGGTAAATTCATTTGGCTATCTCAAAATTTAACACAAACAACAATATTTAAACCTTGAATGGAACATGGAACACTTATTTTTTTAAAAATGGTATTTCTAAAACCTTTTTTTTGAAGATAAATAAAATTAAAACTTTATTAGGCGCAAATGCACAATGTTATTTCATAAATTTTATTTTATATCAACAATCGGTCAAGGTGTAATTGACGAAGTCGAACAGAGTATGCTAATATCCTAGGTGACAGTTGAAAGCGGAGTATTCAAGTTGGGCCAGTGCACAGTAGGGATCCTTATGCTAGTATACAAATTGGGCTGTCTAATTTACATAATCTTCCAGTCTTATCAGTAGATGAAGTAAGCAAGTACAATTGCAATTGCTGGATCTTTTTTTATTAATTCATTTTTACTTGTTTTGATTTATCTCACAAAGTGAGGTATTGTTACTAAATAATATTCAAAAATAATTTAGAAAATATTTTTGCTAACAAATTAAGATCTGCTAGTTTTTATAATATCAAAAACGGACTACAGAATCGCAATAACAAATTTAAGAAAAACTATTTTTGTCATCTTTGTTTGACCACAAATGTCTCGCACTGTCGACACTATGATGGTGAAGAATTTCAGTAAGAGAATCAAAGTAAAACTATGTGACAAACAAATTCACACATTTTATTTTTATTCTATTTTAACGTCTCTAAACAAATTTGCATCTACGAACAGTTTTGATAGGTTGTTTTAACTGTTTTAAATGACATCAACTTAAAAAAAAACAGAGTAATTAAAAGTTTTTCGCCGATGAATCCTAACTTTACTGGGCTAGTAGTGGTAGAGTCCGTACACTTTCAGAACAGCACACCAATAAAAGTGTGCAGATGACAAAATAGTGTCGGGCCAGTCCCATTTGCAAATTGAAGGGGAGGAAGCCAAGCGGCACGTGGTCAGGGAAAGGTCAGCGGCGTTCGTCATTCTTGGTCATTCTGTTTAGTGTCGTTCGCTGACAGATTTTGATGACCTAACATGCTGTTCTGAAAATGTACGGACTCTAGAGAGCTGTATTTGTAATAAACTGGAATAGGCGTTGTTTTTTTTATAATGGATACACGTGTGGTTTTTTTCTACAACAAAGAATATACAAAAACTTTTACAGTTAAATAATGTAAAATATATAATAAAACTTTTTTGTTTTAGTCCTATCGATACTGGATTACCATATCATTAAATGTTTATTATTATTTATTATTCATTACTTAAAGTACACCATTTTCATTTAGTAAGTCGTTTAGCATTTAGTTACTACAATTTTGTTTTTTCTGTAAATGCGGTGTTATATTATACGCAATAAAAGTCGGCATTTCGGCTCTGCATTTCAGGTATTTCCTGGTCCGCATGTGGGCCCTGTCCTAAGCTCAGAAACCGCTTGACTATAACCACGTACTAACTACTTTTTTTTCTGAGTATAACAATATAATATTTATAGGGTCTAAAATGAACACTTTAAGTAATTTTATTTTGTTTTGGAACCATAATCTACTTATACGCCCGCAAATCAGGGCATAATCTTTATTTTCATAGCACTGAATTTTTTTAAGTTACTACGCCACAATAACAAATAAATAATTGTTCATTTGTCTGGCTGCCAAATAAACGTCTTAAATAACAATTATCATAAAAAATCATTTATTTCAAAAACTGTTAAACACTACAAATGCACGAAGCCTGACACAACTTTTTCTTTAATTTTTTGCTCTTATCTGTTGTAACATTTCTCTAGAATACATTTTTCCTACGTCGGGCTTTAAACATTTCCTCGTGCCATAATCCCCTTGCTTACGCCCTTAATACATAAATGACTATAACTAATTTAAATATTTTATTAAATTTTTTACGCAATTTTTAACAGAATTACTGAATTGAATATTCAAATTGACGTCTTTCTGTTTGCTGGCAATAATACAACCAATTATCGAACTCTGTTGGCACATTATTTATCATTTTTTGACTAATTCAGAGGCACTGATTTGTGATTATTTTTCTTAATTCCTCTAAATCTTTTAGTTTTGTTTTGCAAATCCTTTTGATTTTAAGTAGAGCCATAAAAAAAGACAAATGGATTTAGCTCAGAAAAGACATAAATGCTCACAGGGGTCGATAAAAAATCCGCACACCCATACTCAACATCCACAAAAATTGAATGTTTAGTGTGGTTTTATCAGATCGGATTCTAGAAATTTTTTTGACGTCTTATAAATTGGACAAGTTCATTTTCATCACGTGACAATAAGTCGTTTAGTAACACTTTTGGTAAATAATATATGGTTAAATAAAATGTATGGTTGACTATATAAGCAAATTTCTCAAATCTGATTATGGTTATAATTTTTCACAATTTGATGTTCTAATTTTTTTTCGTGGTGTTGACACTGCATTTAGTAAGATAGTTTGTATTCCAAATGGTAGCAATGGTTCAATCAGACATAAAATCCGTTCCTATAGTTAATTTTTTTTGTACATTATGACTTATCTTCTCTTTTTCACTGAAAACTTTACGTTTCATTTTTCTGTGTTATCTATTTTTTCTAAAAAGTAAATTATATCGGTTTAGCCTTAACTTAACGTCGCGTCAACACTCACAAGTTCGGGGAATTTCTTAATGTGCCTTATTGTGTGCTTAATGCTCATTTATTTTGAGACGTGCAAGTGCTCATGTATATATCCGATAATATGTGCCTCAAAATGGTTAAAGCAATATGTCGCCATTTCCGATGTCGTAATAACCAATACATGACTTTTTATAAACCGTATTAAAAACTATACGGGAATCAAACGGAATCATCATCTTACATCGCTATACCTGATATATCGTTATATCCAATGTCGTTTCACAAGATCTACTGTATATGTACTAAAACACTAGTGTTACAATTACCTTCATTATGATATAAGTGTTACATGAAGAAATATTAAAATAAGGAGATTGTAAAACGTATGTTTTATATTGTTTTTTTTTCCTATTATGCTATTTTAAATGGTATTTGTTATTATTTTTTATTTGTTATCCTCTGTCATCTCTCTAGTAAATTTTGTAAAAAAATATTTTTTATTGGTAACATAAAAAAAAATTAGATTTCTTTTAATGAAATAAATCTAAATCGTCAAGCGTTGCTATAATGATTTACAAAGCTGGTAACATAAAAAGTTACCAAAAACAATGCAACAAAGTTGAACATTGTAACACTGTTTTGTGAGAAAATAGTACTACAAGATCGTTATAGTAAACACGAAATAGAAAAAATATATTTGTTAGCATCAATTAAATTACAAAAACACGTCTTAGGATGAAAAAGACTTAGGTATTATACATACAATTTTATTCTGAATTTCTAAAATTAAATCGCAAATCACTGGAAATGGTGATATTTGATAAAAAAAAATTCGCGTCGAAATTTGAATTTTACTCTAAATATCATCATAGTCAATGCGAAATAGAAAAAAATATAAAGTAAGTAGTTTTTAAAATTTCCTAAATTTTGGTTGAACTGACTTGAAATGGGTTAGTTCTGCTGCTTTTTAGAGCCAAAAAATAATATGTTTGAGCAAACTTCATCTTTCTGGAGTGTTACGAATAGGAACGTTTTTTTAGTTGCAAAGAGTGAAACATCAAGATGCGTGGATGTCAGTGCATGAAAATATGTTTTTCTTCAGTGTTACAAGTAGTTAAGTTTTTTGATCTCACAAATCTTCTTTCAACTAAAGTTCCGCTTGCCTTTTTCTTTCTGTTATCGTGCTTCATTAATCACAACACTGTTTTAAAACACTAAATCCACTTTTTCCACTTCCCAGAATTCGATCGTTTTCTTTTGCCTTTCGTGGTCTATCGGTTAACTAATTTTTTTCACTCGTGCAGCTTTTGCCGACTCATCTTCATCGGGAACGAAAAACGAAAAAACAAAGTGAAATTTTATACTATGGCGAAGAGAAAGGATCAGATAGGTGCACCCAAGAAAATTCTTCTAATTGCAAATAAATTTGTGTCGAGCATGGATCAGATAACTTCTATCATATCGTCTTTAATTAACGGAAACATGTGACGATATAGGTACGTATGTACCGAATTTTCAAAATTTCGTTGTAAAAATAAATAAGCGTTGCTTGAACCGTAAATTCGGGACCGTCAGGTAATAATTTCGGCAGGTATACTGTTGGTGTACAAGAAGTGATACGCTTCATTCATTCCATTGTGTGAAACCATTGGATTTTTGTGTGCATTTGTAGCGCCATTGGTTTCCTGTGTGTCGGGCCACTTTCATGACTCGATAAAAACTCATACGATTTCAGTTCTCTGAAATAATTAGTGTAATAACATGGACGCGGCACGCACGGACTCTCCAACGAGAATGTTCTTAATAGTTTATATGGCATAGGGAAATCATACGTCTATTCGAAGGAACGCGACGAGAGAAACGCAACTGTTGCACTCAGACAACCTCGCAACCAAGCTGACTTCATCCAACAGGACCGCAATAAGAAACATATTTGCCAGGAAAATTACTCGACAAGAATACATGCGTCATAAACATAATCAACAGTTTTATCTAATTTTATTATTTTTCTTCTAGATAAAATCAGTTACTACTTCAAAGATTTTTCCACTTTTGAAATATTAAACGAATTGAATAAATAAATGCTTGTAATTTATACTTATACAAGGTATAATCAAATGTTGTATAGAAATTTTATGTGGTAAGTAGTAATAGTATTTGATGAAAACAGTAACGTTGCTAGGGGTGGCTTGGCTCATCTGAAAATTTGCGTGCCCACCTGCAGGCCCATCCTGACCAATTTCCTAATTATAAAAAGTTAAAGTAAAGTTATAGTCCAGTCAAATAAGGATTCAACCCCGGTATGAAACATAACCAGCTGAATTTTTACATATTATGTTGAATTTTACTGGAAAGGCCTACCTAATATGAATCTTAAGTATAGTTACATATCTGATGCTCACTCTAAAAAAATACTTGCCCACCTGCGGCCCACCTCAATTTTGTATCCTAGCTACGTTCCTGGATAAAATGCTGCTAAATACCTAAACATACCTCACATAAATATTGATGGATTTTGAGCTACACCATGAATCACGTACCCATTTTGTTTGAATACTGCAGGTAATTTTTAAATTTGGCGCGCGGTATTTTCAAAACAACAAACACTGACCAACACTGTTTATTTAATAGTGTACTTATGTATTTATGTTATTATAATATTTATTTATAACAAATAAATATGTATTGTTGTGGTGAATCAACGAGAGAGAAGTTTCTGGTAAATTCGAAACGCTTCGGATGATTTATCGGTTGATTCATCATTTATAGGAACGGATGAAACGTTATGCTTCCAGAATATTTTGGAAGAACATGATTCCAGATAATTCTAGCAGATTAATCATTATAGTATAAAGAGGGAGACTGACCCGGCAGTCAGTCAGTCATATAGAAGAGCGAGACAAGTGTGAACAACGACAGTGAGCGGAAATGGAAAGAGGTCCGTGTTTAATTAAGTTAATTGAGTTTGTCGTGTAATTATTAGTCCTGGAAACTAAATTTTAAGTTTAGAAATTTAGATCACGAGTTTAAATTATCTATAGATGACAATGGTGACAGAAGTGAGATCGTGGTCTGGTAAAGAAATACGACGAATTTTTTAGAACTTTACTTTACCAACCAATTGGACATCGAAGAGGAAGTCAATAAACAGAAATTGAAGAAGTGTCTAGAACATTTTATCCGGACACTGCTGGAGATATCGAGACCACGACTTTTACAACCAATTTTACGCCAAAGAAGATGCTTTTTGATAAGTTGACTGCTTATTGGTAAATAAAAGACGAGGAATAATAATGGCCGAAAAAAAGTTTGACCATTTATTGGCTATGTTCTAACAAATAGAAGAGCAGAGAAGAAAAGAAAAAGATGAAAAAAGAAAAAGAAGAAAAGTAGAACAAAAACAATGAGAAAGAGGAAGAGAGAAAGAGAAAACAAGAAAAAAAAAGCAAAAAAGGAAAGAAGAAGAAAAGGAGGCAAAAAGAAGATGAGATAAAGCAATAACAACTTAATCAGATGACAGATCGTTTTAGATCCTCCAAGAATTTAAAGCCAACGTTCGAAGACTGGTCCAGCTAGATTATCCGAAAGCATGTAAATTAATTCAGAAACAATTGGCCGTCCAGGCTTTTGTTGAGGGCATTCGGGATAGCAAAGTCAAAAAGACTCTCCGACTTTCTGGATGCAGGAAATCGAGAGAGATGCTCGTAAAGACACTGGAAGTTGAATCAGCCTACCGGGACTGCGACCGCAAACTACCCAAGGCACGTAAAGCAAAGTTCAGCAAGAGTGATGAAGAAGAAAGATAGCCAATAATCAAATTACTAGCCGAAATTAAGGCTTTTTTGAAACAAGAGAAAACACCAAGGATGAAATTTACTTGCTACTGTTGTAGAAAGCTGGGGCATTTAGCAGTAGGAAAACTAAGACCAGCCAGTGATGAGGTGCAATCTCTGGCTGCACCCATAAACGCGGCTTCCAAATTCTATCAAGCTTATCTCGAAACTTAGAGAGTCTGAGCATAGAAGAAAGAATGGGAAACATGTGATAGCGACAGTCAATACAGGAGCCGTCATCTCTCTGATCAAAAGAGATATGGTCAGAAAGGGAAACATAACACATAATACGAAAAGGTTTCTTTAAGAACAGTAACAAGAGACAGCGCTCCTATCCATGGCAAAACAAGTATCGAACATGGAACATGGAAAGACTTCGCCTACAACAACGCATCATAGTAGCACCAATCAAAGATAAGTTCATAATGAGAATGGACATCCTACAACAACAAAGCTTAACGTTTGCTCGCAAAAAGACATTCTTTGAATTGGGACAAAAGAGTTTATTTTGTCTACTGCAAAAGAAGTAAAGGCTGGAGTGCGTTTGCTTACTAACAGATCGACAAATATTAAAGCAAACAGCAAAGAGATCTAAGAAGCTAAAATAATGACCAATGTGTGGAAGGAACCTTGGTTTCGCCCAAAAACCTACTAGTTGCCTGGACTTTGGAGACGAATAACAAAGTATCGATTAGAGTAGCAAATCTGTACACAAATATAGCTCAACGATATGGCCCAACTAATGCAAATGGACAGACCATACCAACGTCAACTGAATGCTTGACAACTGAGCAGACAAGTGAAGCAAGAAAATTTCTTTTGTAGAACCTTGATGTTTTTATAAATATCTGACGTGACGAAAATGTCTCAGGAAGAACAAACCTAGTAAGACACAGGATTAACACCGGAGACACGGCACTGATCAAGCCACCAAAAAAAAGAACTTCTTGGACTAAACAAGAAGAAGTAGATAAAATGATCAAGAATATTCTTGCCGACGGTGTTATCTTGTAGTCCATGGTCTTCGCCCGTTATCTTCTTGACAAAGAAAGATGGATCAATTAGGTTTTGCGTGGATTACCAGAGGTTGAACGACGTCACAAAGAAAGATAGCTTTCTGTTACCTCGAACTGACGATATTTTGACAACATTGTCTGGGTATAACTGGTTTTTGACAGTGGATTTGAAGAGCCGGTACTGGCAGGTTGGAATCGATCCAGCTGGTGAAGCAAATACAGCTTTTACGTTTGGAAGTAGACTTCGCCAGTTTAACGTTATGCGATTTGACCTCTGCAACGCTCTAGTTAAAAACTATCTAGTTTACTCGTACCTAAACAACACCTTGGTCATGGGTCAAACGTTTGATGAACATTTGAAGAACCTTCAAGAATTTTGCAACAGACTCCTAGGAGCAAATTTAAAGCTAAACTTCAAAAAAAATGCTTTGTTTCCAAGAAAGGAGTTGAGTTTTTAATCACGTAGTTTTTTCGAAAGGCATCAGACCAGCAACGGCAAAATTGAAGCCGTTCGTGACTGGCAAGTACCTTGAGATAAACATGAAGTCAGGAGTTTTTTGGGACTATTTACGTACTACCGGAAATTTGTTCAATGATTTGGGACCATACCTGCTCCTCGGTATAAATTTACAGAACTTAGAACACCGTTTCAGTGAGCAGCTGACTGTCGGACTGTTTTCAGAAGGCCAGTTTATTTTAGATACGGATGGCAGCAACACAGGGATTGGAGCCGTTCTGTCGCAGATACAGGACGGCAAAGACAAGATAATTGAATTTTACAGCAGTTGAACAGCAAAAAACACTAGAAAAGAGCTTTTTGCCAACGTAAAATTGGTTATATAAAATTATATAAATTATATAAAATTGATTATAGACCACTTTTATAAATTTCTCTTCGGAAAGAAATTTTTGGCAAAACTCACTTGGCTCGCACTCACGTGGCTCTTGCAGATGAAGATGCCAGAAAAAACAAGTAGCAAGATGGTTTAAAAAGTTGCAGCAGTACCACTTTAAAATTAAACAGAAATATCCATTTCTTAGAAATAATGAAAGCAGTGTGTTTTCAAGTTTTTTTTATGAAATTCATAAATAAATAATAGTCGCAAATATCAAAGATTAGAATTTTTTATTTGTAGTAGCAATTTTTTTGAAAACAGTAATTTTTATTTACATAGCCACTAGTAATTACTTTTATTTTTTCTGTTTAGATTCAATTTCGTTGTTTTTTAATATTAATATTTATTTTGAAATATTTTTCTATAAGAACTTACATACAATTTGCATTCGCGATAGTCACGGCGTACATTATGTTTTTTTCCTCCGAATGCTAGCTCACTTTTTCTTTTGCGGAAGAAGCTGAATTCTTTGCACTGTTTCTTGTTTTTTTCAATCTGTAGGTTCATCGTTATTACAACAGTGTTGCTCAACTTGCCTTTTTGTTTCTGTTTTGAAGATATCGCACGCTAAATTTAAAAATTACCAATAGTTCTCAAAATGAATACATAATGTATCTCAAAAACCCTCAACATTTATATAAGACAAGTTTGGGTATTTAACATTTTTTCAACGAAGACTATTACTAGGTCAAATTTCTACACAACATTTGGTTATACCTGTGTGTATTTTACAAAATTAATATGTATCATTATCTATTATCGCGCACATAAGTAGCGATACACCCTCTTTTTATATTAAAAAAAAGTAATCCTAGAAGATTAGTGGTTAAAATTTCAAAAGAGTTTCTCTTTTTGTATAGGTTTTATCAATATGTACTTACCTTGCTGATTATTGTATAATAGGGTGGGCCTAAAATTTAGAAGTAAAAAAGAAATTTTTGTTATATTCTTTAAACTTTAACCTCTGATATCTTCTAAACGCTAATAGCTATAAAAAATTTGTAAAATAACTTTTTTAGAGCGTTTAATTTTCTACAAAAAAATGTAAATAAAATTTTTTTCTACGATCAAGTAGTGACGAGATATGGATTTTGCCAAATAGAACTCTAAAGAAAAAATAGAAAACTGAGATGAGGGAGTTCTTTCTATAAAAATTAAGAGCTCATCTTTAAAAAGCATTTTTTAAAGATGTTTAGGTTCCAATTTTTCAGTGTCGGAAGTTAAAAAAAATATTCGATTTTTTTGGCCCAACCTATTGTATACATTGAATTGGACTGGCTGAAATTTTGGAAAGCTTTTTCTTCTTCTATATCAGGGTGTTTTGCTATTTAGGTGCAAAATGGTAAAGTCTACGCATTTACCCAAGAAAGATTGACTTTCATAGTTGCAAATAAATTTAACTCCCTAGTCATAGTCACTGCACGTAAAAAGAAAATGTATGTAAAATCATTGTCGGATTTCATAAATTTGTCGAATTTGGCCCAAAACATTAATTACACTCAATATTTTTTGGACAAATGCTTGGAATATTCCTCCAACTTATTCATTATATAATATTTTCCAGACAAAACACACATGTCTTAAGTGTGTACATTGCTATTTATTCTGCAAATAAAAAAAGTGGCAAGGTTTCTGTCACATTTAAGTTAAGTCATACAAATTGTTGTAGGCGGTGGGTGTGACTGAGTGTGCAAAAATAGTGCACTGCGGTTTTTTTTACATTCTTGTAAAAATAATAATAATAAAAAAGAATAATAATGCACCAAGCAATCAAAAAGGTGCTGTACGAACGCTTCTACTGGGTAATTAGTCGAGAAGACGTCGAGAGTTGATGCCGAAAATGTGCAGCGGATAAGGGTTCAAAAACTTTAGTCGAGGGGCTATGAAGCAGAATAATGTTGAGGCTCCCTTCGATGTAGATGTTCTGAAAGAAATTCTTTAGAGGTATTAGCAAAAATTAATGTTCCAATTAGGCAAATTTAATAAAATTTAGTTCAAATATTTGTCTTGAAAATGTAAACTTATGTCACTGTGATAGCTAAAAAACTTTTTGAAACAAAAAAAAAATCATCTCAAAATTGTTAACTCTGGCCAGCTGAATCTTATTGGTTTAGGGCCTCTGTAGTTTAGGGTAATTGTGATTAAGTTTGTATCAAATAATTCTAGAATAAATCTATCTAAAATCTGCAGTGTGCTATACTATTCAACACTAAACGACTCTAAAACGTATACAGGTCCATGCTAGTTTAGTGTACACTGATTTTTTACTTACTGAAGAAGAACACGCTAAGATTACTACACTTGACTACGATTTCTTACAACAATTTTTACATATATAACTTTTACGTTATAAAAAGAATTTATATCAGCGAAAATCATAGTTTCAACAAAATAAGTGTTTTGGCCATGTTTACTTAGCAAAAGATGGTTGCTTTGGTATTATTACGTGTACCACTTTATCTGAGAATTATTATCGCACAGTATAGGAAAAAGTAATAATTTATTTGCTGTCAGCAGTTTTTTGTCACAAGATTGATAAAATGGTAACTTTTCAAGTCGTACATTATCATACAATTTTCATGTCCGCCATTTTTATGTACTCTTATGTAGCTATGTATGTATTGTACATGAATATCGACTGGCGTTGTTGCCAAAAGGTTGAGATGCGCGTGGCGTAAAATTGTGACATTAGAAATGTTTCAAAGTGAACATACCTGTGATGCAACAAATAGCAAATACTAATAGGTTGGCAAAGCAAATTTTACAATTTCAGTATAATTTTGGCAACTTGGTTGTTTCAATCATGTTTTTGGTCACATTTTTTAACGAATTTTTCCTCATTCTAATTAATTTTATTAAAAAAATCCAACGCACCACCTAAATTGATTTACAATAAATGTCATTAGTGTTACCATATAAAAGTCTGGATTAAGGGAAATTTGGTGGTTTACTACAAAGCAGAACATTTTCTTGGTACTGTTGTTACCATAATAGATATTTGAAAAATAAAGAATAGGGTTTAATCGATCAGACTTTATTACAATAAATCTAGAAATTAATTTGCAGCAGAAATAGTAATTTTTTTTTCTTGGCTACCTCTTATCAAGAATTATAACAAATATATGGTAATAAACAAAATACAGTGCTCAACAATTGAAATGGAACACCCTAAAATTTTAACAAAGTTTAAAGTTTTGTAACTCTTGGAAAAATTTATTAATTGAGATGATCTTTTTTTTCTGGGTTGCTCACTTTCTATACTCTAAGATGTTTAATAGAGCGTTCGTCTTAAATTTGTAGTTTAAGTTATACCTACAGGGTGTCAAATACAGGCTTTGCAAAAAACGAAAAGTTTAGACTGCTCCCATTTACAAAAAACATTATTGGATTTTTTTAATGGGTCCCGGAAGAGCGCTGGATTAAGCCCTCAATACAATTTTACAGATTTTAAACTACACTTATAAATTAAAACAGTCTAAAAATCTAAAAAAACTGTTTTTTGCGCATTAAGCAATAATTTTTTTAATTGATGTAAAATTTTACCTCTTTTTGGATTATCCTAAAGGTAAAACTTAAATTTCAAAAGGCAATGGTAGACATACTGGTAACATTTTGTGTAGAAAAACACTTCCGAAGATGACCAAATTTTTAAACAGCTCCGAATTTTAGTTTTATAAAAGACGGATAAATTTTAAACGTGTATTTAGACACATAACTTGTTTTTTGTATCTCAAAGTCCTTGTAGTATTACTTAGTATTGGTCGGTGATTAGATCCGATTCTTAAAAGCATATTTTTAGGGAAAAATTAAAACCTTTTCTAACTTAAACAGCTCTTTACTACGATATGGACGCTTCTGTTAGCTATCCACAATTGTTTCATTAGAAACAAGCCATTTAGATAAGTAAAAGTTTTAATTTTTTTCTAAAAACATGGCTTCAAAGATCGTATTTAAGCACCAACTTAAACTGACTAAGCTAATGCTAAAAGGGTCTTGAGATTTAAAACACAAGTCAAGTTTCTAAATACATGTTTAAATTTTTATCATTGTTTTAACAAACTAAAATTCGGAGCTGTTTAAAAATTTGGTCATCTTCGAAAATTTTTTTCAACACAAAATGTTAACAATATGTCTATCGTTGTCTTTCAAAATTTAAGTTTGAACTTTTATTTTTAGAATAATCCAAAAAGAGGTAAAATTTTACATCAACTAACAAAATTATTGCTTAATGCACAAAAAACAGTTTTTTTTTATTATTGCCTTAATTTATAAGTGTAACTTAAATTCTGTAAAACTGTATTAAGGGCTTAATCCAACGCTTTTCCGGGACCTATTAAAAAAATCCAAAAATTTTTTTTGTTAAAATGGGAGCAGCCTAAACTTTTCGTTTTTTGCAGAGCCTGTCTTTGACACCCTGTATAACTTAAACTACAAGTTTACAATAAACTCTCTATTAAACATCTTAAAGCATAAGAAATGATCTACCCAGAAAAAAAAAGATTTACATAAATTTTTACAGAAGTTACAAGACTTTAAACTTTGTTAAAATTTTGGGGTGTTCATATTTCAATTGTTGAGCACTGTATTATAAGGTTAACAAAAAATGTGTTTCTTTAAAGTTTTATCTTGTCAGTTTTTAAATATTCTTAGTTTTTCATAAAACCTTTAATATTAATGCTTTTCTTACTGAAATGTTCTCTTTTTATATAATGTTATATCTTTCTGCATAATTAGTTCCAATAATAGTTTTTGACGAAGCTAAAAACTTGTTTAATCTATTTAATTGTCCGTTGATGGATTCAGCCAGTTTTGGAGTATTTTAACAATTTTTTTTCCAGTTCTTGTTTTTTCGTCTTATCTTATATTAATGTATCGACTACAAAAAACCGTTCTATCTATTCTTGTTTGTTTTTGGGCTAAATCAATTCTTTGTAATAACCTTATGATTAGGAAGGGAAATAATGTCTGCTGATTCGTGTAAAGGCCAGTGCAGGATTTACGACTTTCAGCGATATGATCATGAGAATCCGGCTAACTGGTAGGCAAATTAGTTAGTTAGTTAGAGGATTAATCACGGGGCGAAGCAGAAACAACAGCTAAACCGCGTCGTGTTGTACATATTTCCAGCCGGAGATTGTTATAAATTAGATAGAGATATACGTTTGAGAATATCGCGGCTTTATCGCGCGGTCCGGCTCTCTCCGTGCTTCATTACCACCAGTATCTATAAATACGGATATGACAAATAAACCAAACCAACCACTAGTATTGACTTCAGATTCATGGTGGACGACTTAACGCATGAAATACAAGTTTGCTAAAGTATCTTATTAATGGGCTCGCTACAATTAACATTCGATATTAAATTTGATCCGCGATTATTAATGCATCGCTGGTTTGCGCCGCCGTCGCTTCTTCTCATGATAAATTGGGAAAAACATAGCGACACTTTCATTTACTCAACTTGTATATGTAATTATAATTAACATATTTTTTTGTAGGAATCTTTTTTAACTCAAGACGTTTCGGGGTGGATGGGTTTCAACATTGGCGCTAATTAGTTCGCTCTAAAAATAAACGTTTCAAGAAGCTTTTCTAATTTTAGAGCCATTTATTTTTTAAAGGAAACATCACTACATCCATATAACTGAAAGCTCTAAGATACACATAATAAACAAATTTTTTCTAATTTGCGTCTTTAACAAAGCTATTAGAACAGTCATTTGGGTGCTTTTATAGCCATTGTAGCACCCAGTATTTTTCTTTTCCACCATGAGTTGGAAATATGATGTACATAGAAAGGACAAATGTCAATGTAATGTAACATATGTCCACCTTTATTACTATTAAAAGGTAAAAAAGAAATTTACAAATTTAATTCTGTAAAAGTAAAACTAAACTAGCTTTGAAAATGTTGTTATTATCGATTTGTCACTTAGCGATTTTGGCTAATGTCAAAAATTAAACTTGTGTGCAATAATTAGTTTAACAATAGTAGGTACATTAAAGTGAAACTGAGCGTATAGAAATTCTCATGATGGTTGGTTATTACAACAGAAAGTGAAGTTGTACTCAAGTAGTGACTTTTTTTAATGAAGTTTATCCAAACCGGGAACCGATTTCCAGGGCGACTGTTTCAAAAACCTTGAAAAAGCTTTTAAAAAAAACAAGTAGCGTTAAAGACCGTGCAAGAACTGGGCAACTACAAAATATTACCAAAGAAGAAAATTCTTTGATTGTCATGTTAGATGTAGTAGAAAGTTCAAAAAGTTTAGTACAACAGTTTCAATTTTGAACTACATGAGTAAAGGATTCATACCAAAAACAATGAAACGTAAAAAATACAATCCTTTTAAAATTTACTTGCTACGAGAATTAGGTAAATGAATTTTGCAAATATATCGGGACTTTATTAATTGCGTCTTATTCTCTGATTTGAAAAAGTCAACTTTTTGTCAGTCGATATTGGTTTGACCGAAATCCACATTAGATTGAGCAGGTTCATACGCAGCGTTCGCAGAAAATTAATGTTTGGTGTGGCATCAGCGGTCGGATTATCGTAGATCCTTTCTTCATTAATGGCAATTTAACATGTGAAAGATATTTGAAACTTTTACAAAAACATATTGTTTCACAACTTAAGGAAATATTTTCAAACCAAAGCAATCATAATATGTATGCCAATAGAAACCATGTGGTTTCATCAAATCGGAGCACCGCTATATTTTGGTCGTAAAATGCGCGAATATTTGAATGAGACATTTCCCGGTAGTTGAATGGAGCAAAAAAAATTTTTCTGTGGTGTCATTGTAAAAAATCAAGTATGTCAATAGACCATTACAAAACAAAGACCTACAAAAACGAATAAGAAACGAAATTGTCAATATTTCTCTAAATATTTTAATTGACTTTTTGCAAAATTTTGCTCAACGTGTTCATTATTGCCAAGGAGTCATTGGAAATTATTTTGAACATTTCTTGCAACAAAAATTATGTATTTCGTGTTTAAGCTTTTTTGGTTAAAATGTGTTTTTTTTTAGTTAAAAATGTTATTTTAACAATTATTATTAACTTATACTTATTTTGTGGTCAAAGTTTAGGCGGCACTGAGATAACGATAAATAAAACTAACATTTATAAGGCTAACAAAGTTTTACATTTATCAAAATTTTATTAGTTCGATATTTTTTAAAATTTCAATTAAAATAAAACTCAATCAAACACACTTTTTTAAACTCAAGACTTGTCCGCGAAGCTTTTCTTCAGGGACCTAGGGCTGCAGGTATTTTAGAATCGAGACATTCTGGCAAAGTTTTGCCAGCAATGGCACCGTAACTGCAATCTCAATATTGCTGAAATTAACGCTAATAAATATTGCAGAGGTTCTGGAGAGGGCTCGAGTTAGAGCACGTTTTAGGCTTTCAGTTCGACGAATGCGTTAGTCCTGATCTCGACAGGATACCCAGCGAAAATCTGTGTTTTTCAATAAAAAAGAGCAAGAGTTATTGGTAGCACTGCTCACTAAAGCAATACAATTTTGCAGGAATTATGCGAAAAATGAGAGACTTCTTATGTTTTCTGTTACAATTCTGCATTTGTAGAGATCTAGCACATCTAGGTTTCTGATATTTGAAGGCCAATACTATCAAAAAAGCTTTTGGAAACATGGAACTGAGCGTCATTAAGGGCTCAGGATTATTGCTTTAGGCACATGTCTCAGATGAGCTAATTAAATGATTTTTTTTAATGTAAGTAGTTTCACAACAATTTTCATGGACTGCAGATAACTTTAGCACTTTACTGTAGACAACTTATGTCATTTTGTTACTGATAAATGTGCACTACATGCATCACCTACAACTTGCAAGAGAAGAGTGTTTGAAAAGTGTTTGAAAGTTTGTGACAACTTTATAAGTCATTTTTATGGGCACAAATTTTTTGTAAAACTTGCGATTTGCTGCTCGTTTTATAAACTTGAATATTATTAAACTATTTTTTTAAATCGTGAGACAGAAGGTACCTGCAATTAAATTTTAATTTGAAGTTTGTCAGGTTTTGCATTTTTTAAATGTAATAATTTAGGTTATTGAGGCAAATACGCGTCAGAGCTTATTATAAGTTCTAAATTTGAAAAAATGTTTTTAAAATGTTCTGTTTTATATGTTTTACAGACATTTAGAACTGATTAACAGAAACACAACGTGCTATCAATAACATGGCATTTGTCATTTTCTTAGCAATGATAAATAATTTACTTACATGGATGATATGTTTATGTCTGAATTATAATAATTACCGAAAAAACATTTAAGTTTTGGTATTTGATGTTTTATTTACTAATAAGTATTTATTCCGCAAAGTGTCTGTTTTGATACAAACGTGAAAGGAAAAATAAGGCTCAGTGAATGTTTTATTACAGAAATAAGGTTGCAAAGATAGAACTAGTGAAGGAAAAGAATAAACTTAATCAAATTTGATGGAAGCATCCTTTCTTTCTCGAAGTGGGCTGATTTACATATAAATAATGACAATAAAAATCAATGTCAAACCAACAAGCTTAATTAAAATTCTAATACAACAGTGGCAAAGCGCTTTTGAAAACTAAAGTTCTATCATCAGTGCCTGAATAATAATGTAAAAAGGAAAGTTATATAAAAAGTTAAAAACAAGATATTTGTGGCAAAGAATATGTTGTTCTTGCGTCACTGAGATTAAGTGTAGAGTCGCAAACTGGTATGGCATTTTTTAATTTCGGTTTTTTTTCGTTCGTGAAATGGTCTCAAATCATCATCTTACGAAAAAACCTTACTTTTATGTCTTGTTGTAAAATATACTATTTTATACAGGGTAATTTAAAAATACTTTACCATTACTCGCATGGTGTTAGAATTTTTAAGTTATTTTAAATCAAAAATTTTCTAGCAATATTTTTAAGGTGTATATACGGCTCTTCAAAGATGCTGCTTTAAAAATTTTTTTTTAAGATAATGTAATTTTACGTTTTTATGTATACGGCAAACTTAGAAAAAGACTTAGACCATCTTATCTTTTTTTTCCTTACTATGAATTCTTAGGTGTGAATATAATATTGTTTCAGATATAATATATCTTTAAGGCGCACTGCGGCGTTTCTACTTATGTTACTTTTAAACATTAACATTTTCAACATAAAAGAGTTGTACAACAATTTTAATAGCATATTTGCGCCTCTGTTAACGTCTTCTATCACCGCACAAGCGATAGTTCGACCCTGTTGTATACTTGGTGTATACCTTGTATACCTTGTATACTTGGTGTCTCAATACTGGCGGATCAGCCGTAAACTAATTTACTAATAATTAATATTTATTACAGTAGACTTCCGATTATCCGGAATGGTCGGGACCAATAATGGTTTTTCAGTTAACTGAATTTTTCGGATAATCGAGCGGTTACTTTTTTGATTTAGTTTACAGGCTTTTTTAAAAACCATATTATAAATAAAAAAATTGGGACATGTTTTACTAAATTTTATTAAAATTAGTAACCAATTGCGTCATTTTTAATTGTTTTGGTCCTACATCATTTCTTTTCTTTGCTGCAATGTTCTCCCATCTTTTTAAGAGAAGAACATCACATGCTGTGGCTTCAGACCGTTGTTCAACATAGTCAATGGCAGTTTCAAAGGCGTTCATTGCAATCTAATGAGAAATTTTTGACACCTTCATGCTCATATTTGTTATTTCTTTGTCGTTACTTTTATCTGCATTTTTATTTCTGTTTTCAGCCAAATTTATTCATTCTTTATCAGTTAACTGCTCTTCAATTGTATCCATTTTTAACGATGCTTCTACATCAGCGAGTTACAGTGTCATATTCTGGTATCCGCTTACGAGGATCAATCAGTGGAATGTTGTCATCGTCTTCTTGAAAGTCGTTGTCTTCGTCAATAACATTATTTTATGTTTAATAAACTAAGACTTCTGCAATGTTGAGGGTTTTACTCTTTGCCAGGCATCTGCAAGCCAAAAGATAACATCCCTTAGATTAACTCTTTTGATTGTTGTCATTAAAATTTATCTTCAACTGATTTCTCTACGATATGTTTTAAGAAGGAGCGTCTATAATTTTGCTTTAAGTTCTCTAAGACCCCTTGGTCGATTGGTTGCAATATCGCAGTGACATTTGATGGAAGAAATATCATCTTAATATTTCCCCACATTTTAGTTCATCAGTATTAAGGTGAGAAGGCGCATTGTCAACAATTAAAACTGTTTTGAGAGAAAGATTTTTTTCCCTTAAATTTTTTTTTACTCCTGAGACGAATTGTTCCGAAAACCAGAGTTCAAACTATTTAGCGTCTATTCATGCGCTTTTCTGGTGTTGATAAAACACGGGCATCGCGCTTTTCTAGATGTGTTTGAAAGCTCTTGGTCTTGCCTTTGTTTGTTGCGTCCTAATCCTGTTTCTAATATTCTTTTTGGTAGTCTGTTTTCTTTCATTCTTGTTACATGGCCTATCCATCTAATTCTTTGTAATTTTACTACTCCTATTATATCTGTGTCTTTGCATAATGTGCTTAATTCTTTGTTTGTCTTCTAATCCAAGTCTCTTCTACTTTTTTCTTCTATAAATTTTTCCTAAAACTTTTTTTTTCATATCTGCAGCATGGACTGTTCTTGTTTTCTCAGTATTTAATCCATTCCTCGCAAGCATATGTTACCACAGGTCGTATTGTGGTTTTGTAGACTTGAAGTTTTGTTGCTTTTGTTACGACTTTTGAACTTAGAATAGAGTGTCATGCATAAACGCTTTTGTTTTCAGCTCCTATTTTTGCTTTTATATCTTCTGTATTTGTTAGTTTCTTTTTTATTACACTTTCTAAGTGAACAAATTTCCTGATTTCTTTGAATTTGTATTTCTCCCATTCATTTACTTTTACTTCTAGATGTCTATCTTCTTTAAATACTTTATCTTCCAATATCATAAATTTAGTTTTTTCTTCATTAATTTTAGTCCTATTTTTTCCACGTTTATAATCAGTCTTCTTGTTACTCCCAATAGCTCTTCTTTGGTTCTTGTTTTAAGTGTTATGTCGTCTGCAAATGCAAGGCATTGATATTGTTGATAGAAAGCAGACCTTGTCTATATATATTAATTTGTTTTAATATTTTTTTAAGGCGATTATAAACAATGTCGAAGAAAGTGGGTCTCCCTGCTTTAATTTTTTTTGTTAAAAATAACGATTTATGTTATTTTTAGTATACCTGTTTTTATTTTTTTTTATGTTTGTAATGAATAAATTCGATAAAAATTCAGGGATTTGTTTTTAGGAAAACGCTCGGGCACGTATTTTGCCAAAAAAATTGGATATGCAAGTGTCCTAAAATTGAGATACGACCCTCAACTTTGAAATTTTTAATGAGAACCCCAATTTTTTAGCATATCTGAATTCTACGTATAAATTCCTGAATTTTTATCAAATTTATTCATTTCAAATGGTTCACGCCTTTTTTTCAAAAACAACTGATAATCGACATAAAGGGCGCTACATAAAAATACGCAAAATTATACGTAGAATTCAAATATGCTGAAAAATATTGGGGTACTCATTTAAAATGTCAACGTTGGGGGTTGTATCTCGATTTTAGGATATTTTGTATATCTAATTTTTTTGTCAAAAAATGCGCGTTAAAAAATAACAGAATAAGTGTTTTCCTGAAAGGCAAATGGAAACTTTGTACAATTAAAAATTCTGCCAAAATAAATTTTACAGACGTTTTTTAATTAAAATACTATTCTAAATAATACTTTCTAAAAATCAATACTTTTACTGATCATTTATACATTAACCTAAAATTACCTATGGAACCACAAAATTTGGAAATGTTACGTTTCTCACAAAAAATTATGTAAACGGCCTGATTCAAAATTGCTTCAAAATTCACAAAATATTTAACTAAAACTTAAGCTACAATATGCGTATAGTTTTATGTAATTTTATACATTTTTCACGAACTGTTTTCTCACATAGCCATTAACTATATTAAAAATACAGTGAAAAGTGCTCTATAAAAAATTTTCCTTAGCAATTTTAACGAGTTTAATAATTAATTTAGCAGATACCTAGCTACTGATTACTTCAACTACATCATGTGTGTACTTCACTTTATTAATATTCTTGATAAGGTTATATCACTTGATAAAAACTTGGCAAAGCTCTTTGAAGTAGTTCTGTTCCATAATAATTTATCGTAACGAAAACTGATATTAATAATAACCTCGGCAATTTTTTTAACTGAAAGATATAACTTTGTAGAAAATACATAATTTGCGTTAAGACAGGAAATTAATGCAAAATGAAGAGTTGCTTCTATATAATGAAGAACGTTGATGTCTGAAGCTTCCAATTTCTCACTAATCCTTCACGTTCTTCTAATCTTTTCTCTGTCTTAATAAAAATCTTTACATTTCAATAATTAAGTAATAGTGTCGTGTCTGGAAAAGGTTCTAATCACTAATCAGATTGAAGCTTTTTTCTTCTTGTATTTAGTTCTTTTGCGCGATTAATCATTTCGATATCTAATATAAGTTGTAATTTGTAATGCCAACCAAAGAAGGAATATTGCAAGGTATTTCACAAAGAATTATGATGTAGGTTGAACATTTTCAATAATAACTTGTTTAAACAGTTTCTTTGTAGGACTGAACTGTTTTTTATATGTTTATAATTGAGCAATTATCATAATAGATTGGGATTTTGCAACTTGTCAAAAAAAGATAATTTGAATTTTTTGAGTGTAAAATAAGTCAATGATGCTTTTCCTAGATGATTTATTGATATTAATATGTCGTATATGTATATATATATATATATTTAATCTTTAACATATGAATTTAATTAATTGTAACATAAAAATGGTTATAAAATTTAATTGGTTGTTATTTTTGGGTCGCGCTGTCAATAATAATAGAATCGATGAGAAGTTGTTGGCTTTGCACAAAGTGATATAACGAATGACTAAAAAAGTAAATAAAAGAAATTTCAAGACATTAAAAGGACTTATGGAAACCAGAAAGCATATCTCAAGAATGTGATATGATTGAAACGGACAAGCTGATGGGGAAATTATATGTCTTAATCAAGTATTTTAGATAGTGAGGATTCCGAAAAATTATCCTATAGTGACTAAATCAATATTTAAAAGACTATATTCGAATAATTGCTTAAAAGAAATAATAATAAAAATGTTTTAATTAAAGTGTTAGCATTAAGAAAAAGTCGCCGAATAATGATATTAAAATTAAAGCATACAGTCACGGTATGTTGATTAATTAATCTGAATTAAGATGCATTTATGCATGGTCGAGAAAAAAAATAAAGAAATGCAAGATCTTAAAGTTTTAAATTTAATAATAAGTAATAATGGGTATAAATAATGTAATGTAAAATTTTTATATGAAAATTAGTTGGGACGTTAAACGCTGTTCGAAAAAAGGTTTCAGTTGGCATCTGCGAGGTAGTATTTTAAAATATGCGCAAATACCATCTTAAAGAAGTCATGTTACATTTTAGCCTGCCATATTTATTGTCCGGGTTGCGTCCGCATAAGTCCGGGATTTATTATAATCATATGAGGTTCGCGTTTTTAGCTCGCGTCGAAATCTCCGATGGCTCAGCTCCGGACGGATTTATTACGCTAACGTTTCATTTATGAATATGTTAGTACAGGGTATTTGAGCGTGAGTACCGCTGGCCCGCGAATAGACAAGACAATAGTTTGTTTCTGTGGGTTTGAGACAATGGTCCGCTTTTCAAACTTGCCGCCTAGTACCTGTGCGCTGAGGCCGATCCTCAGGTAAGACAGGTTGCGGGGCGCGGCAGGAGGCTGTTTGGAATGCGGGGAGGGCATTCGCAGTCGCCGCTTCTACGCTCTCGCTCAGTCAGTCCATCTCAAGACCGAAGACGAAGAGTCGGTCCGCGTGATTTTTCGATATTTCGCCATTCAACGCGTCCAAGTGCAGACGGTGACGCCGTCTCCGAGGCCAGCAAGTAGACAGCGGCGACGGCACGCCGCGTGTGCCACCGTCCCGGTGTCAGTGATCTCGAGTGTGAGTGCGTGCCGGTCTTCGACATTGGATTATTCAGCCTTCTTCCCTCGCGGTTCCCGCAGGTGAGGACCCGGAGTTATAGACAACACCTCGAATCGAACAACTCTTTAAAAACCTTCCACACAGACATCTTCGAACACGTTTTTGCATTCAACGCGAACCTGCACGCCTCCAGATTGTGCATAACTATCCGAAACCGTCCACCCGTCTTTAATCCCCGGAACGGCACCTTCAAAAGAATCCGGTAAATTGAGGAACCATTACAAACATATTTAGAGAGCGAGCGCGCACCAACGGCACCGCCGCATGTTTTCAGAACAGATAGTAGCGCTTTTGTTCTGGTTATTAACAGCTCCATATCAAGGGATGCTCCGGTCTTCCCAATCTCTCCACCAGGATGCGTGAACGTACACGATGACGCTGTCGACGATGCTGCTGCTCCTGCTCCTGGCAACGTCCTGGGCAGAGCAGGTGCGCCACCTAGAGGTCTCCGAAGGGGCACCCGTCGGCACCAGGATCGGATTTATCGACGGCGCTTCCAACAGCCGATCTTCTTATTTTATTGTCCCGGTGGGAGTTGCCGTCGACACAGACCTCCACATTGATTTAACGACCGGAGAAATTCGGACAAAAGTGCCTTTAGATCGCGAAAGCCGATCGAGTTACTCGTTTGTGGCCATCCAATCAAATGATGAAAATGTGAAAGTGATTGTTACAGTGCTCGATGAAAATGATAACGCACCTACTTTTCCTGTAAGGGTGATGAGCATTGAATTTCCTGAAAATACACCGAGAGACGTTAAACGGACTTTACTTCCAGCAAAAGACCTAGACCTTGATATTTTCAATACGCAACGATATAATATTGTGTCAGGAAATGTCAATAATACATTCCGGTTATCTTCACATAGGGAACGTGATGGAGTGCTTTATTTAGACCTGCAAATTAACGGTTTCTTAGATAGAGAAACAACACCCGCTTATAGTCTCGTTATAGAGGCACTAGATGGTGGAACTCCTCCTCTTAGAGGCGAAATGACTGTTAATATAACTATCCAAGATGTCAATGATAACCAACCTATTTTCAATCAAAGTAGATACATTGCAACTGTTCCGGAAAATGCCACCGTAGGAACAACCGTCCTTCAAGTCTTTGCTACCGATAAAGATTCAGGAGAGAATGGTCAAATCGAATATTCAATCAATAGGAGACAAAGTGATCGAGATAACATGTTTAGAATCGATCCAACAACCGGTCTAATAGTAGTCAACAAACCCTTAGACTTTGAAACTAAAGAACTCCATGAACTCGTCATCGTAGCTAGAGATCATGGTTTACAACCGTTAGAAACAACCGCTTTTGTCTCAATCAAAGTAACAGACGTCAACGATAACCAACCTACAATCAACGTCATTTTCCTGAGTGATGATGCTACTCCTAAAATAAGTGAATCCGCACAACCTGGTGAATTCGTAGCAAGGATATCTGTGAATGATCCCGATTCTAAAACAGAATATTCTAATATAAATGTCACGTTAAGTGGAGGTGATGGCCATTTCGGTTTAACCACACGAGATAACATCATTTATTTGGTAATAGTGTCTTTACCTTTAGACAGGGAATTGCAACCGAATTACACTCTGGATGTGGTAGCTACTGATCGTGGTAACCCTCCACTTCACGCTTCCCGTACAATAAATCTGATGGTAACTGATATTAATGACAACGCCCCCGAATTTGACCAAGAAATGTATCAAGCAAACGTGATGGAAGTGTCTGATCCCGGTACTTCTGTGATCCAAGTTTTAGCTAGTGATAAAGATGAAGGAAACAACAGTGCGATCAGTTATTCTTTGCTGGACACCGCCGAGACGCATTCGTCGTGGTTCCAGATCGATTCAAGAAGTGGTTTGGTGACGACGCGGGCTCATGTTGATTGTGAAACCGATCCGATGCCGCGACTGACCGTGGTCGCTACAGATAACGGTTTTCCTCCTTTATCGTCTTCAGCAACAGTGCTAGTGACCATCCACGACGTTAACGACAACGAGCCTATCTTCGACCAGAGTTTCTATAACGTTTCGGTTGCCGAAAATGAAGTCGATGGACGATGCATCTTAAAGGTAAGAAAAAAAGGCGGGCGAGGTGGTGGGAATCCTCCTTGGAACGTCTAGTAAAAACGCGTCGATCAAAAACAACCAAACAAAAGTAAAAGTTTAACCGCGAATGACACTGTTAATTGGACAGGAGGTATGACACGGTGGGTTACCGCGAACGGACGAGATATGCGACATATTTCAAGTGTTTGCATTGCTGACAACACGCAGCCGATGACGACGTTAATGGCTTCACGGACTAGGAGGATTTTCTTAGCGATCGATATTTCGACGGCGACGACGGCCACCCATCGAGGGTGCTCGCGACCGGCTCGATTTCGAGGACCGCACTAACGTTTCCTAATATAAAATTTATTAAGTGTCTCCTGCTGTTTTAAATGCTTGTTTTATAAGCAGTTTTGAATGAATGGCGGTGTGATGTCCTGGAAAAAATGTTACGATTTCAGACGGGTCATCGACGTCTTGTCCACCTGATTTTTTGCACTTTCGAATTTTTTTTTATTTGTATAACCTCCTACATACAATTTCATTGAAATGATTAAGTAACGCAATTAACATGAAAGTGAGCGTAAGAGCTCAAAATACAAGATATGCAGGACGAGGCATTTACAGTTAACTTTTTTATAACCAGGTCTGCACGAATTTATTCAGTTTCTCCTCTCGAAAGTTCTAAATTGGGTTTTTTTGGGTTTGTTTCAAGCAGCTTCTCAAATTGAAAACTCTGATTCTTTTCTTAAGAGATTTAATAACGGTAGATTCCGACACGAAAGAAGACTTCTTTTTCATAATTAAACACTCGGACTGTCATTAACGTCAACACTGGCCTTGCTTTGTTATTTATTTTTTATCTTTAATAGTTAAGCTTTTCTTAAATTATTTTTTTTTAAACATTAGAAAAATTTGACATTATTGAACTGTGTTGCCATAGTTAAAGTTTTACATCTTAGCCTAGGCTGAAAAGTAACAGCCTAGTCTGAGAAGATATCACTTCTCAGCCTCATTTTCTAACGCTGCAAATTCGTGGCAGCAGAATGACGTTTTGTTGTTATTATTATAAATCATATGTTTAAAAACAATAGCGTTCTATATGCCGCACCTATGAGTTTGTCCGTCGAAATAAATCTGCTACAGATTCGGTAAAAAATAAACAAAAGGTATGAGTTCTTTGCGATATAAACAAAAATACTATTTTTGTATTTGTTTTTATTAAAAAGTAAATATGGGCGTTAAAAAAACTGATTTTTTTTGTAGCAGATATTAAAGTGTGTTTTATCCTACTTAGAATAATAGATAAAATAGCATTATAACCGGAAGGGTAGATAAAGTGTTACGATGTTAACCGCAAGGGTAGATAATAGTTATTTACACAATGTGAGAAGAAAGCTACATTTTTTTGTCAAATAGTGTATGCTATTTTTTCTACTGCCCCGCTGCGTAACTCATTTAATTACTCAATTATAATTTGAAAATCAAAAATTTTAAAATTATTGGTAATCATGATTGCGTTCATAGAAGCGCAGTCAACAAGTAATACATGTGCAAAATTCCTTTTATATCATTTTCTACATTTTGCTAAGTTGTGATCAAATTAATGCAAAACTGTGCATTTTATGACTTGACTGCATTTCAGAAAAACTACTGTGTCTAGCAAAAAAATTGTACAAAATACAGGAGTACAGGACCTATTATGATATGTACTTTGAGTGTGCTGGCATTGAGCAAGTGAGTTTTCTCTCATATACTCATATACACATAAAATAAAATAGTTTTGTAAAAATCGTTTTTTAATAAACGTCATAGCTGCCGAATTAAGTAATATTACTTTCTTCTCTAGAGAGAAAATATTTCCATTATTTAATTCAATTTGACAAACACTCACTTTCCTTACTCAAATTGCTGGAGAGAAGACCTACTTTCGGATAAGGCAGTAGAAAAAGTATATTCATTTTTCGAAAAGTGGTGAAGAACCATAGTGAAAACAAGCAAAAACAACAAATGTTGTTTAGAATAAATATCGTAGCAACTCATACATGATATTACGATTTAAAAGTGAAATTAGTTTTTAAAGTTTATAAAACGAAGGCGAAGCGGAAGGTACTATTTTGTAACTGTAGGTGTATTAGCTTTAGGAGGTTAAAAAGTAATATATTTTAATAATGCAGAAAGATTCTTTATATTTGAATACTATTTGATATAACATACCATCAACAGAACTGCGAGTATATCGAAACACGTTTTTACAAAACTCTTTATGTGTATTTTAAAAACAGATTATTTTTTATTTCTTAAAGCTAACATGTCTACCTACAATTAGTCAAAATGCAAAGTTGTCAATATCCTCTTTTAATAAATTAAAATTTATTGTTCAATAATATTGTATGTCATACGATACCATATTTATTACTCTAAAGAGAGGTGATGAATACTGCAGTTTGATAGAGGTTTTAAGCCAAAATTAGTTATAAAAAACATTGTGGATGAGTTATCAAGCCAATTGCAGGCATATTTTTTGGCAAATATCTAGGCGTTATTATTTAAACAAATTTTATAAAATTTAAACATAAGACGACGCCATTAACTTTTCCTGTATGGCTAATTTTCACTAATTTGGTTAGTTTCTTAACAGAATCAGAGTGTTATAAATAATAGCTGTTAAGACGACTATAAAGGACGTTGGTCGTTACATATTGACCGCCCTTGTTTTCAAAATGCTTAATTTTTTGTTAATTACGAAAATTTTCAAGCGATTCACGGCTCATATGTAATATGGTACGTACATAAAGTGGCAATTTTTTTAAATTAGGGAAATTTGGGAAATCGTGCTTTTTTTAAAAAAATAATGCAAATTAAAGGTCGAAAATTTTGAAGATTTGAGATGTAGGCTAAATGTTTAATGACGTTAGAAAACAGTAGTTTAGGTTTTAGTTCCTATGACCAACAAAATGACAGCACTGTATTTTATCACAACTGAAAAAGACCAATTGTCAGATTAACAAAAATTTGTCAACGTCGATACTTTTTTTGACATAACGACAATGCCGCGATTTTAAACAGTAAATTTTAAACATCATATTGTGTTACCATGACTTTTTTGTTTAATAAAAAATGGATAAAACCTTTTTAAGGTGAAATAGAATCTGCTCATTTAATCAATTGCCAAAACTTGACTGTTTATAAAACCATGGCTTAGCCTCGTTTGTTCTTTATATACGTATACTCGTATATTAGACGAGCTTCTTGGTTCATTTACGGTTACGGATTGACTTTCTGAGCCAATGCTTTGAAATGCAATGAGTTCAAACCGCGCTGAAGGCATGTTTTTTTATTTACATGAGAAATATCTTTGTAAATTAAGCAAAATAACTAAAATCTTGTTCGTCTTAATTGTGGTCATGTCTTGTTATTAAATTTTAGAAAAAAAAGACAATAAAGTCTTCTTCATTTATCTCACAAATGAACTAGATTGGGTAAATACTCAAAACGGATTATCGCGCACATAAGTAGCGATATATCGTTTTTTCTTAAAAGAGAGGTAATCTTAGAAGACTACTGGCTGAAATTTTAAAGACCCTCTCTTTTTGTGCAGGCTGTATCATTACTATGTTGCTGATAACTGTTACATATTGGTACTGATTAATAACATTTTAAAAAGCCCTTTTTTTCATTGCAATGCTGTCTAGCTACTTATATGCGCAATGGTATTTGAGCTAATATAACTGTTTTGTATAAGTTACCTTAAGTGTCAGTAAACTTACCATAAGCACATAGTAGCTTTAAACAGCTGGGTAGTAGATCGGTTCTGAAGAAGGTATGCACATTTTTGAAAAGTGGCAAAAGGTTTTTTTTTCTAATTTCTTAACATTCTGTATAGCTGCGCAAAGACATTGGGTTGACGTTATATTTTCTAGAACTGTCAACTTAAATATAGTGCAACTATAACTCACACATAATATTTAATTCTAGTCATCTTATCTTAACTTTGAAACTTGGCTATCAAAAATCTCAATAATTTATTAGTTTTGATCGTACTTACACTTTGAGGCAAGTGAAAAAGTGACTTAGTTCTTTATTTTTATAAGCTCACAGACTAGCCCTATTGCCATGACTATACCTAACTTTATATGATATAAATCTCCCAAAATCTATTTATTTGTTTTTCTAAAAAACTACGACCTTCTAACTCTCAGTTTCTCGTTTAATGTTTTTTCATTATAATAATATTTAATAAAATATTAGATTTTCAATTTTTATTCAAGGGAAATTTTGTTCGAAATGTCTTTTTCACATATTTTAAATTTTCTGGAAATTGGGACAAATTTGTTGGGTTAATTACCCTGATTCTATAAGATGCTATAAACATAGTATTATTGCTAAGGAATAATAAAGTCCATACCATACCAGCAGTCACATTAGTATTTAACCACATTTTATAAAATCAAGGGAATTGTTGTTAATAGATAGGTGAAGATAATACAGGAAAATCTAAATAATTCAAAACTTTAAGGTAGATGCTTAGCCAAGCTGATTTTACGGATTATGTATAGATTTATCTTGTATAGGTAGTATCTTCATTTTTAAGGAATTCGGGGCTGTGATTGATTGTTGCCATGGAAAAGTATTAAAATTTGCGATTCTACTAATAGTATCTCAACTTGAAATTAGCCTATTAATCTATAGAGTTAAGCAACGCTGATTACATTTGTCACTTGGATGCGTGATTCTCTTAAAGTAATGCATTATAATGTACTAACTCCAGCTATCCAGTCTTTCAGAGAAGACGTTAAGCCGTCAGTCCCAGCCACCAATGGTCATAAGGTCATGTAGAAGTGTAGATGCCATCTGAAAAATCTGGCACTTGTATGTTGCATTACCACGATAAGATTATTTATTTTTTGTACAAATTATCGAAATTTTTAGAATAGAAGAATTATTGATTATTGAGGATAAAAAAGAAGAATTAACGAAATGTTTAAAAAATCGTCAAATTTTTGTTTATGGTAGCAAACAAAACAATTACAATACGATGTGGGAATTATAAGAACAACATTTCAAAATTATTACAAATAAATTATCATTTGTTACGAATTATCAGGAGACGATTATTAATTAATTGTATTCTATATACAAAATCTATATTTTTCAAAAGTGTTATTTTCCACAGAAGTGGAGCGTATCTTTTTTTTAACTACCTATGAGAATCTTTTTATCTTCTTTTTCTAGAACGTTTCTAATTTTTTTTTTGAATTGTTCTATTCTGTTCCAGTGTACAATCTCATACACTGAGTGTTTACTTATTTAATTTCATAAGTTTAGCATAATATTAATATCGATACTTTCCCCGGAAATGACATCAGCGTCTTTTACATGTCAAATAAAAATCTAATCGGTTATAAATTTTCATTACAAATCAAATATTATACAATTGTATAATCATCATATTCATATTTCATCTATAGCTCACAGGTGTTGTGTCGTACTTGTAGGAAATCCGATCTTATAAAAAATTCCATTTATCACAAAATCAGCGACCTCGTTCCCATCTACCACAATAAGTTTGCAAATATCGCGAAAATTTATGTCGTGTTTGGCTGGCGCGCTCATTAGAATGCGCAAGAGAAAGGATTTATGATTAATTAGGCTCTCGTGAAATAATCGGAAACGACCTGTTAAAGCACCTGTGTGTGGTGTGTCAACTTTCAACTTTACCAAAGCGTTTTATTTGCTCTTGTCAATGCAAATTGTGCCTTGTGACCCACTTCGAGTCGGTATCTCGAGAGTGAAACTTTATAGTCGCATCTAACACCGATTCGCACTTAGAGGAGATGATGTTTTTATCGGTGCCGTGGGCGCCCGAGATCCGAATTCACGTCTTCCAAAGAATTTTTCGGCGATATCGTACCTTATGATCGATCGAAGGAGCAGAGGTGGATTTATAGTCAGTCGGAGTGTGCCGTAATTAATACCTCTTTTGCATGCGATATTTTGATGTGCAAACGTAAACTCGATTATTTAGTAGCCTTATTATGCTTTTTGCCTTAGGTCAAGAAAGAGAGATTTATTGGAAAATTCGGACTACCGCCCATACTTGCTCGTAATTATCCCTAATTTTCCCTATTAAGAAATATTTAAAAATACATTAAAGCCAACACGCTGCTTTGACAAACTGGTCTTTTTTATATACCTTACATAAAATCTTCTGTATTTGTATAGACCGGAGACTTGATACTATCTAAACCTCATTTTACGACGGTAATAAAAAGGATGTTTTAAATTGTATACAAGGATTATAATTAAAAATAAAAATATTAACAAATACGTTAATCAATATTATTTTAAAAAACTATAGTGTTACAGCCTCCCTCACTGTGATACGTGTGTTACAACGAGTGACGTTAATAAATGATAGCAAAAGCTTTTACTAGCTAGTTATCTCTTTTCTACAAATGCTAATAGCATAGCTTCGTCTTATTAAAATTAAGCAAAAGTATTTGCAAAACTTTTACGCACACTCCTCAATGAACGAATATTACAATGCTAAGTTTGTAACACATGATTTTTTTTATACTACTTTTTCATTTGTGCTGCTTTAGATGGTATTTGTTTTTTATTTATTATCCGGTGTCATCTGTCTAGTAAGTTTTGTATTAAAAGTAATTAAAATTAAGAAACGTTACTATTTATTTACAAAGCTGGTACCATGAAAAGTTACCAAAAACAATGCTATAAAATTGAATTTTCTTTTTTAAAAATACTGTCTTTTGAGAAAACAGTGCTAAGACGTCATCGTCATAGTAAACGCGAAATGGATAATATTTACTTAAAAAATAAGTGTTCAACCAAACTTCTTTGTGATACGAGTGTTGCAAAGAACGAATATCGCAATGGGAAGGCTGTAAAACATATTTTTAAAACTATTTTTTTTATTGAGCTACTTTAAATTTGTGCATTTTTTTTTATCAGACCTCTGATGTCATCTGTCAAGTAAGTTTTGTGTTAAACACTTTTTGTTAGCAATATTGCAAACTTTTTCAATTTCGTAATGAAATTAATCATAGAGAACAAAGTTACTTTGGTAATTTACAATGCTGGTAACATAAAAAGATAGAAAAATGGAATTTCATTTTCTATACAAAATTTCTTCCGCAGTAACATACTTTTTAAAGGTGCAAGAAAATCGCATCGTAAATTTATCGTTGCAAATTTTTCGTGAAAGTTATCGAGCTTCCAAGATGCCACCGGTTAATTTATTAATAACACTGTAGATAATTTGTCGGCTTTCACCCAGTATACATAAATTACGCGCACAGATTTCAACGATTAAACGCCTAAAGGAAGTTTTCGGAAAGGTACAGTTAGTTGCATATTAGTATTTTATACTAAACTACTAAAATTTGAAACAAACGAATAAAAAAAAAAATAAAAATGACATTTATAACATTTTGTGAAAGAGCGACAACATGAAACAATCATTTTAAAAGTAGCAGTAAAAATTTTCAACGCCTACTATTGGTGCCGTTTCCGATAAATTTATTTTATTACATGGAACCGACGAGTAGATTTTTTATCGTTTTTCTCTGAGTATTTTTCTGTGAATAATAAAACTGATAAGACGTTACAGCATGTAAGTAATAACTTGTAATTTGGTGTGTTAAAATATAAATTTTCAAAATTCCAGGAAAAGTTTTAAAAGTTAGTGTTTTTAGTTGTCAAATCAATTTCTGCATTCTAAGAGTGCCGAGTCGAGCGCGGCCGCTTTAATTGACACATATTATGATATTAAGATGATGCGATATGCAAATAGGGGCGTCCTGTGTTTGGGGAAACGTGATTCCGGTAGAAGATAAGGTTGATGGTTGGAAAATCGAGAGCGAAATTGTTGATAAAGTTTTTTGGCGATTAAGCCATAAGGTGAAATGGAACATGATCTATATTAATGAAGCAATTATACACTTAATTAGGTGGAATGGTTTAGTAGCGGTGGAATTTAGAGTTAAATAGAACCAGGATCCACAAGAATAAGCGGAAAATTAATGGCGTGTATTTATATTGTCGACCTTATAGATAAATTTTCGACGGTACCGTTTATTTTTATTGGACTTTACAAGCCCGCTTTTACTATTTTAAGTATTCGTATCGATGGAATTCCGTGGTTTGATAAGTCTGAACGTATAAAATTTAATTAATATGTAGTAAAAACATAAAGATTGTAATGACCAACTGCAGTGTCAAATTTATAGATGGGACATTTTGCCACTAGATATTGGAATTGATGACTTCCACCATCTAAACAATTGTAATAAAGACGGTACTAATATTTTATTTAATTTTTTGCTCTCACAAAACAAACCAAAAATTTAAGTTATAATTTTAAGGTATATCTATCTTCTTCCCTATTCATGTCGGTACACACTTTTAAAATTTTATTTTTTCCCAAGCTTATGACAGTTCCGTTTCTATTTATTTATTTAAGTTGGTTCTGTTTACTTTTACTACAGTCTAAGTAGTTTTAGATCTCTTTTATTAGATTTATTTTGTGAATATGATTTCCTTCTGTTGTATATTAATATTTTTTACGCTTCATTTTTACAACGATTTTTCAGAACAAATCATACATTAATAAACTTTTTCTAAACCATCAACGGAAAATAACTATTAATAAACAAGGATGTTAATGAAGACGATTAATAAGCGAGACTGTTTAAAGAAAGAACGAGTGTTAGCGAGTGAATGCCTTTTATTGTCGAGATTATTATTCGCTTATTAATATAGGAATTAATTTCAATATTTTTTGTTAACCGTAATTAGTTTTAATATGAGGAATATTTGGGGTTAAAGTCTTAAAATATTTATTAATATACTGGATGCATTTATCCAAGAAATAACCTTAGTTGTAAAATGATTTAAAAAAATATAGTAATAATTACTTAACGAATTAATGATGCTTTGATCTCTTTTGCCTTTACCTACCTGCAGTAACTATTATTCGGTATTACCTACGCTAAATACGTTTTCGTTGTTAAGATCATTTACAACTAAAGTAAGTCGATCTTGGTTAAGTGCAGAAACTTTGAAAATTATACATTATTATTATATCTACATATGGGACATTCCATGCCAAATTGACCTACGAAATACCTTGACATCTGCGATATTTTTTTAGTACTCACTGTAAAAAGCTTTTATGAAAATTTTTAGATCTTAACTTCACACCGTTTATGAAATATGAATTTTTGAAAAAATGGCATATTTTATTAATGCTTGAAACTTCGCGAAAAACAGAGTTTTTCAATATTTTCAGAATCTCAATATTTGTTTTTACATTGTGTTTTTAAATGAATTTTATGAAAAAAAAAATACTAAATTTAGAAAAATAATAATAAATATTTTTTAATTTTTATATTAAAATTTTATTTTTAAAACTGTGTGTTTTGTGTCTTACATTGTGTCATTCATTACTAAAATGGGTAAATCAGTGGACCAAGTGAAAGTGAGTCTATTATGTCTATATTAACGAACGATTTCGATGAAAACGTCCACTAATATAAAATTATACATTAATAAACGTTTCCTTACAGAGCAAAATTATGTATATATTATGTGCTTTATAAGTGTTTTAATAAGCAATGTATGCTTACCCGAATCTAAAATGGTTTTTATGCCAGGATCCTATTGTATTAAATATTAAAGGTACTGATAGTAACAACGGAAAGGTGCCGCTGGCTAGTAAAACTGTAAACATAAATCATTTTACTAGTACTACCCGGACCTTGACTCAGGCAAACGTATTTGGTTACAAAAGATTTGATAATCTTTTTAAGAGCGTCATTATGACGGTCCTAATAACAATTGCAGTGTAACAAAAAGCACTTTGAATTTCGATAAGTATACTCAGAATTAAAATCGACTGAAAGAGTCTTCTACTTGTAAGGCTTGCAGTTTCAGTTTTATTTCACAATGTTTAAATTAATTTATTTAAATTTGATGAAAGCATCCTTGCTCGAAGTGGGGTGATTTTTATATAAATAATGAAAATAAAAATCAATGTCGAACCTACAACTTTAGTTAAAATTCTAATATAACAGTGGCAAAGCGCTTTTGGAGGCTAAACTTCCATCTTCAGTGCCTAACAATAACAATGTAAAAAGGAAAGTTATACAAAAAGTTAAAAATGTGGAAGAAACTTACCAATCTTTTATCCAAACGAATTAAAATATTAAACAATAAAAATGTATAGTAAAAATAGAATAAAATATTATTTTTAATGTAGTACTTTTTAAAAGACTCAAAGGAAAAATACAAAAAAAAAACAGTTTGTTGCTATTAACAAATTGTTACTAAAAATAAATACATATACATAAACATTTAAATATTAAGACAATATAATCTTAATATTTTTAAGCTATATTTGGTGCAGTGTTGGCAACTCATTCGACGATAATTTTCTCCGTATAATGGGTCAAAATCCCCTAAATCCAAGCTAAATTCCTCCAAAACATACTTCATTTTAAAAAGGACTACAACCACAAAGTAAAAGAAAAAAAAAATAGTTCTTTACAACATACAATTTTTAATTTATTTCTAATAAATAGGTAATAAATCAGTTTGTATAAATGTGAATTACACCGTAATCAAGAAATACTGATTAAGTTGGCAACAAAAAATTAACAGTTTAACATTTTTTTGGTAATTTGTAGTAGTAGTTAAAAATACCCTAAAGAATCCTCTACAGAACTTTTCTCTCTGAATATTCCCCTCTTCTTCAAAAAGTACCCTAAATTTAGGGGGAAATCTCCCAAGTTGGCAGCACTGATTTGGTGTTGTAGTCAATAAAATTGACTTCTGAGGCCAGGGGATTTTACTGAATGTACCGCCTTTAATTTCACAGCTGGGTGTAAACCGACAAACGTGGTAAACAGAATTCCTAGAAAAAAAGTGAGAGTCTGCAACCTAATGGATACTGTTTGGCAAAAGACCTGTCTTCTCACACCCTCCTGCTAATAAACAGGCTTCAATGAGTTTTAGGCGGCATCAGAACACCCACTTCTAAAATTCTGTTCAACCATCGACCCTCAGGAGTCAATTTTATTGACTATACCCGGGTACTCATTCCAACTTGACACAAAGTTCTTTGCAAAACTTTTATTGCAAATTATAACCAATTAAACATTTGTTGTGAAATAAACATGAAATTTATGCAACAATTACAATTAAAATCTTGGATCGCCATGATAGATGTGTGGTCACAGAAATATTTTAAAGTAATAATAAAAGTAAAAATGCTGTAAAATTTATTTCTTTTTTAAGATCAATATTTCTTTTAATTTTTATAGATGTACTAAATTTAGGAATGAATGTTAGAAGCAACATGGTGCTTTTTTTTGGGCTTACTGACTGCTGATTTGTGTACATTTTTAATGCTAGGTTGATGAAACACATTTTTATTTTAGAACTTGTACAATGATTTTTAAAAGTTACTATTGTGCAACCGGTCACAAAGTTTAGTCTTGCGGCTTTTATCTCGTCTAAAACATTCGTTTTTTCGACCAAAATTGTATTTAAAGCACTAGTAAACAAAATAGTTGTACAAACAATAATATAATTTACCTATGTTACGAAATGACTGCTTGGTGGATAAAAGATATGGTCTTGAGGTCACATTTTGCAGACATGGTGTAGGTCAACAGGATTTTTCGTAATTTGTACATATGTATTATTTAATTAATAATTTAAATATTTTATTTGTTTTCGTAGCGAGAAAGATGAGAAAAACGAATTTTTCGAACGAAACGCTTGTACCAAAAAAGTATTGTATGCTTTAACTTACGTCTACTTTTGGTTATTTTATAAGAAACTGTCATTAATATTAAAATATTAGAGCATCTTAACAAAATAAAATTTTTGAATATAATATAATATACGTATACGTATAATAATAATATCTCACGTAAGTTCTTACGAAAGTAGCACTTTTTTTGAGTGCGAAAAGATTTGTAACAGTTTTTTTCTGGTAATAGTTGTAGGAAACGTTCCATGCAGAGTATCTCTAGTAGGTAAATAAATAAAAAGTTCGAACGAATTCCAGAATGCAATGTCGTCTATTAGACAGTCATGCACTGGTTTTGTCCTTATTTGGGGTTCATCAGTATGACATGCGTCTACTAGTACGATAAAGCACTTATTGGAGAATTTCTACAAGTCTGGTTAGATCAAGTTTTGATTTGAAAATTCGTACTATTTAGATGTCATTGATATTTGTTAAAAACTCCGTTAGAATGATTCTGTTTCCTAAAAGGCTTCAGCATTTTCTTTGCCAAACCTCGCATTAATTTGTCATTTGTTGGGACACATTCCGTCCATGACACCCATCGGTCGTTAGCCCACCGATCCATAACACATCTAGATCGCAATCGATGTGGCTGATCTAATTTGCTTGCACTATTAATCAACAGATGTCGCTACTTATCATGGTCGTTGGGTAAAATGCCACCATTATGTCTTGCTTCTAGCATCGCGTGTTTCCAGACACTGCCGGTTATCTGTCTTATTCCACGTCAATTAAAACAAGTACAAGAAAGACGTTGCGAATCAAACGGGAGGGCCGCAGGAGTATCTTTGTCTATTTTCCACTTATTCAATTTAGGAGGTCAAACTTTCATTCTAACTCACATATGCTTTCAGTAGATATTGATTTGTTTATGACCGCGTGGGATACATCAGAACCGGCTTGTCATACAACAGGAATTAAGAAATTAAGAGAGAAATAAAACCCGATTGACTAATCTGGGACGTTTTTTCTCTAAAAACCGAAGTAAGGTGTCCACCAGTCCACCTACCCAATTTCCAAGATTATTCATGTGGAACATTGACTTGGCCCTTTTTACGTGTATTATAGACTTTGTTTTCGTCATTTCTATTTCAGATGTTAAATCTTTATTGTGTGCAAATGGTCGGGCTATGAATTTGTTAAACATTCAAATAGCTGCTGTCAAGGAATCTAGATAAATGATACTTTAACATCTAACTAGTTATTAATGTTTAAAAAAAAAACGAATTAGGACACATTTTAGACACATTACTTCCATAAATTAAAACCTGGTTATAAGCTCTATAATGTGTTATTTTCAATAGAGAGAATGATCAGGGTCAGGCGGGGTTCCACAAGGATGTGTCCGGGGATCGATTTTAATTATCTAGTCACTATTGGCAATTTGTTGACAATAACGTGAAACAAAAGACTAAAGTAAATATTAATAACGATTGGAGTAAAGCACGACAAGATCAAGGCTTCGAAAGTCTGATAGTGTGAAAAAAATAGTGCCAAAGATTCAATCACAGATACCACTTTATGGAAAAAATTCATAACGTAGCGTTTGTCAAATTCTAATAAGTGCCAAAAATTTAGTCACGTGCATTCTAAAAATTGGTTCTAAACCAATTTTTAGTTTTTTTCAATAAAGAGAAATGCTTGATTTTAGATACATTTAATAGATTTTGTCTACTCATGTTGTTAACCTCTAATGGAGTATATTTAGAAAACATTTCGAAATATTTAATTTGTTTACACTTAGATATGGAGAAATGAGAAATCATGTATTGTAATGAAAAATTCTGTAACATGCAAAACCCTCTGCATGTAATTAGCCAACATCTGTTTAACTACAAATTGACACCTAGTCTTAATAAATCAGCGTGATTTATGATTAAACTGGTAAGACAATACACTTAATGTTTGGTCATGCAACTGGTTCAAGGTATTAAATCTGGCGATCTTGGCGGCCATGGAATCGTGGTGTATTTTGAATTGAAACTAAAAATTGTAAGACTGCTTGTTGATAATAATTCGACCACTCCTTATTTATTAGATTTCTTTATAATTTGTCGTAAGCAAGAACAAAATGTTTTGCTGTGATTAATTAATTGACAGCAATATTAGGAAAATTTCAATACACACCTGTAATAACTGCAGGTGTCCTAGTAAAATAGTTGTCTTGAATAATAATCAGTGTATAAAATATTCAAGGTGCACCTACTGATTATAATAACTTTTGTTTTGGGAAATAACTCAATCTGGCTTTCGCTCTGAAAAAGCTTTTTTCGTGTGCGGTCTTGAAAGTAAGTTATTTAGTGATGGCGGTGCTTTTTTGGAAATGTTTCTTCGACGATTTTGCGATTTTCGGTATCAAGAAAACCAGTTCCGACGACACAGTCTGTAATAAAATTAAATGTAATTGTCACCTAATTAGTTATGAGCTGCGATTAATGTGCGTATAAATCGTAGCATCATATGTCGCGCATTCATTAATTGAAACTGAATCTCGGTACATTTCAGACCTCTAAATCCTGACACTTGTTGTAATAAATTAAATATTAATAATAAAACTTGTATTAACAAATTTATGTAAATGAAATCAACGCTGCATTTTTAAAGAAATCAACATGAATGAAACAAACAGTTATTACAATATATTTTCTGATCCTAACCTTGCTGTACGTCACCTACACGGTCGCAGCCAGAGAAGACGAAAAAAATCTGCAAGGACAACTACCGAAGTGATTTTAGAAATATTTCAGGCTTAGTTGCATTAAAATTTCAAATTTGTCTGCGAAATGCTGTTTGTCTGGATAATTTTCGGGATTGTCGACGGGTCTCTCGACTCTCGAGTCGATTTTCATATATATTTTTTTTATTCTTTTCGTCCGCATACCATCAAGCTTGCCGTATTTGCTCATAATCAAGATGGCCGGGATAAGACTTTTAAATTGTGAGCATCGGTTTATTACCTTTTTAATTCGTTAATCAAGCGCGGAATTTTGCTGCGTCCGGCGCTGACTTTTCAGGTCCTGAAAAATCATATGGTATTGCCACCACGCCGGCTAGATGTAGCCAAGGTAAATGACTAATTGACTGTAATTATTAGAAACAGACTCCCTGCCGGGAAGGCGTTCCTAACCTTTATTACAAATTCCGTTAAAAATAGCAGGCTATGTAATGCATTGAAAGGAGGATTTATTACTCGATTTATTATCATGGCGTGCAAGAGATGTGCCAAAAGTGTAAGCAACAATTAACAAATTTTGTGTGGGGCCAATTGAAATTTCTCGCTTTTCTTAATTCTTTAAATAATTAAAATTACGTTTTTCTTTAATAAAGGCTTGCACGCTAATTATTCACGTCATTAATCTTCCTCAAAAATTATAATAAATTTTCAATTACATTTAATCTGACAAGGCAGGTTTGATGTATGATTTGTATATATGTGAATATGGTTGCAATGATTTTTCTTCTGAAAACTTAATTTTTTTGTATATATGCCAAGTTTAATTATTATAGGAGAAAAGATGCGTGCGATCTTAGACAAGTAATTGTTGCTGTATGTAATTAATCAGAAATGCATCAAACCATAGCACTTCCGTGTATTTACCGTGTTGAATTACAGAAATAAGATGCAATTTGTTGACAGTAGCAAACTGACAGGAATTTTAATAATTGGCACGGTCGTGCTGGTAAGGTATAGGTAAATCTTTTTGTTTTGTTTTTATTTTTTTTAAATATTTACTGTATCTTTATATATTTCTGTCATACCGACTTTTTTTGGCGATTGAGACTATTGAGAGTTCATTGATTCATAGATTTTTTTCTTTTGTGTTATTTTATGTCTTGATGGACACTTCTACTACAGAGCTACTTTTTACTGTCTTTTACAATTGAAGGGTACAGGAATAAAACGATGAATGTCTAAAAATTTGTTTTCTTACAGAGGTGGAACTTTTATCGTTTTTTTATGCATACGACATATTTTTTTATTTAATATAACTCTTGAGTAGGCTCGGGAGTTTTGACAGTTATTGTTTTTAACTGTTTTTTGTTGGTATTGGATTCAATATTGGTGAAAAACGATGGAAATTTCAGTTCTATAGGATAAAATTAGCGAAGTGGCTGACCTCTAGTTTAAAGATATGGACTAACCAAATCGAGAAAACATTTCTTGACATTTCCTATTTTTTAATTTAGTCAAATTGACCAATGTTGACAAATATTAAATTAGTTGACAAAACATAATTTTTGTCCTTCCGTATTGTAAAGTAGGCTATCATAGTTGTGCATCCACCAATAGTAAGTCGGCCTTTTGGAAACTGTGCGGTAAAAATGAGAAAAACACCGGGTCTCACATTGTACGGTTACAACTACCACAGGATATGCTTGAGGAAAAAACTAACCTTACAGTAATAAAGTTTATGTATCAAAGTGTACGTACCTAAAATATTACCACAAATAAAGCTATATTTAATAGAAAAATGGTGAATTGAAAAAATCGCTGAAACGTCACAGGTCCATAGACAACGCGTAGTGCAAGAGTTTTATTTAATTACTAACAATATAAAATTATAGGAATAAAAGTATATTTTGGAAAAAGTTACAGTTAATAAACTTAAAAAAATAAAACGTATGTACTTAAAATAATTTTAAAAATAATTTGCAATTTTATATAGAATAAACCGCTACAGCGCCATCTATTCAAAACGTGTGTTCGTGTCTACTTAATAAATGTCATTATTCTATAATTATTCTTTTCTATGGTCATTATTATTGTTAAATTTTGAATCTCTTATAGTAATTATCAATTTAGAATTAAAAGTGTGAATAAAAGTACTGGAAAGACCTTTGAACATGTTTTAAAGAAAATTATGCAAGCAATGACAGAGTATTTAAGCCGCATTTGGGTACGTTTTATTGGTTTTTAGAATTTATTTGTACCTAACCTAACTTTTGATATGGCGCAAAAAAAGAGAATTTGACTCTTTCGGACAAAAAATATTATACAAATCTTATGCGTTAGTTAATTTTACAGGCTCCAACTAATCAGGCCCTCGCTTTCAGCTCGGGCCTGAAACAAAGCTGTCGCCTGTAAAATTAAGCCTACCACATACGAATGTAAATAGCTATTAATTTGTCTTTTTTTCTACGCTGAGAGAGTCGAAACGTAAGACACAGCCAAACAGAGTGCACAAAGCACGCTCCTAGCTTTAATCTTTAATAGAACCCACATATAATACTGCTGCTCGGTATAAGTATTACCTTATTAAGTTATTTTTTAGAATACCCTAGAATGACCAGTACCTCCAAACGTTTTTGTTCAGTTCCTAATTGTAAAAATTATGGGAGAATCCATTTCCCTATAGTACTCTCCCTTGAAAGATACTGAATTGTGTAAGAAGTGGCAGAAACTTTTAAAAATTAAAAACCTATTTTCAAATATATGAATGTTTGCAGCGATTATTTTACATCGGGTGATTTCGTTTTTTCAGGTAATATATCATAAATATAATAAATATGGTAACATATGATTCATGTGGGGGTTAATTTAATGAGGAAGTCTGTAAGCAAAGGCTTACAATAGTTTTTGTATCACTATTTTTCACCCCACACAAAATTATATGTCTCGCTTTAAAAACCGCTTTACCTTCTTTGAGAAGCCGATTTCTTGCGCCTATATTATTTTAATATTTCTAAAATAGAAATTTTGACTCTGGGCATTTTAAATTATGTGACGATTATTAAAAGAACGTCAGTATTTTAGGATCTTATTTTAAAAAACAATATTTGATGACAAACACGTGACAAATAAAAATTAATATTACGTCAAAATAAAATTTTTAAAAGAGACTTCTAGCTTTTCTTCTAGGAACTATCCAAATCGGGAAAACATTGAAAATTAGCGCTATCTTTTGGTTACTGATTTTCTCCTATACGAACTCGAATTTTTGGACATTCCTCTTTTTATTCCTGTACCCTTCAATTTAAAACATGCCAAAAATTAGTATCCTTAAAAGAGTTGATGGATTGCAATTAAATTTGGTAAAAATTAATAATAACTAATTAGAGAGATCTTCCAGATCACCAAACAGTCCACACAAGTTGCTAATTTGATTAATCAAACTTTCAGGTTTGACAAATAGACGCGATAATACATAAGCCAATTTTTCTCAGAGCACTTTAATTTTTGCGGTATATAGTCTGGTCAGTTGTAGTATGGTTGAAAAATTGTATGGTTAAAAAAGCACAAAATGTAAAACACGTAGAGGAAGACTGGAGACGTATCTAGACCCCAAAAATTCGATTCAACATTGTTACTCCAAAAAATTTTTATTCTAACTTGGAGCTGCTTTGTCGCTTTTGACAAAAACTAAAGAATACTTTTTTTTACGTTTTTTAACAAATTGTTTGAAATCATGACGTTCTCAACTTCTTCACATGATAACCATAACGTCCTAATTAATATAGAACTTATTTCTGAATGAGGAAATCTTTTTACGTTGATTGTATTAGTGAATTTAATTTCTACACTACTTTATTAGTCATTGTTCTAGATGCTTTATGGCTAAAAAAGGCTTCATACAAAATCTCAAAGAAAATAGAACAAAGAAATGAATTTGAAGATTTTTAGCATGCAGCTTAATCTCTTGACTTTTGGTTATAAACTGTTAATAAGTAATTGATTCTGTACTAAAACGCTAGTTTTTTAGTCAACAATCATAAGAAGGGTTTATTTTTTGTTACATCATATGGCTTTCTCAGATCAGGCGTGACAACATTTTACTATACGATAGACTGATTTCTGGGATTGGAATTGCAATACGTTTATGATAAAAAAAGTAATTGTTGATAAAATTTTAAAAGAAAAATTATTTTAATATCAATTACTTAAAATTTTCTTAATCTATCTTAATTTATTTGAATAAAATGATGAAGATTGAAAGGTTATAAATTGTCTAGTGTTATAAATAAAATTAACAACAAAATTTCTTCTAAAAATCTAGTACACTGTAGATTAAATTCTGCAGGACTTGTAATCACACAACTCTTAATTTAGATGTAAAAATAAAAGAGAGCAAAAATTTGTGTTTGGTATCATGTATCTTAGAAGTTTAGTTAAAAGAGATAGATTTTTTAAAATTTTTTGCGGAGGTTTCCTAATCCTAGGGAAACACGTACTATTTTATTGGTTTCTGAATTTTGGGAAATTTTGTATACTTTTATGAAAGTACAGCATTTATCATGAAATTTTGCTAGACGATTTTTGAAATATCTTCTTCGTGGAGATTGTTGTAGATCGCCTGGGATAATCACGATAAAGCCGCTTAATGGTTTCATTATTATACTGGTTCTGATTGTGAAATAAATCATACCCTCGTACAATTATTACGGATATTAAAATTAACACCGCGCCAGATAATTACCTCAGAAGGCTGTGTTCGACTTGTGGGAAGAATCTTCTGGGCGTTCCTTGAAATTCGTCAAAACTTCAGCCTTGGAACAAAACTCGGCAAAATCGTATTACGCATGCACAAAATATCAATAACAGTCGTTCCGTATAAGTATTTTCAAAAAGCGCTTGTGTATCCGTTCAAAGGTGTCGACAATCCGTATGTTATTGTTAATTGTATCAATCTGTGTTCTATTCATCCAATCACCGTAGGACGTCGAGGTATTTGCTCCCTGCGGTGTACAAACATCCATCGCTCGACCACAATAATAACTTTAGAAATTGTGGGTCATTCGATAAAGATTCAGATTTTTTTTCTGGATGATTTCGATGCTGAGTTAGACGACGAACTGTTTATTTGCTGGAGAAAGGATCGACGGCCTTTGTGCGGAAGCACGGGAGGCTATTATTATAACAAATACGTCAACAATGGAAATTAATTCTCTAACTACTGCTTTATTTAGTTTTCTCAAGAAAATGGAAAAAAGTTCTCCATAAAAGTGCTGTTCTGTACAACTTGTTCCAAGGTGACATTTTCATTTTTTTTTCTTTTCTTAATGACAGATGTTAATTTTATCAAAGACATAAATAACAACTTTTATTTCTTTTCGTCAATGACTCGTAAATCCTACCCAATTAAGTCAGTTTATGGTGCATATATCTTGTTCAGAAACGTTTCCAATTTTCACTAAAGAATAAACAGTCATCGCGATTCCATAACCTGTGGTGAAATCAACACCTTTTACATTACATTAACAAACAAAAGAATGAATGAAACGAATCGAATGTTGATTTTTTGCCGCACTTGTCATTTGTATATAATAAAAATTCAACCTTTGACATTGTAGAAAGTTTGAATCAAGTGTTACAATAAAAAAACAACCGTGGGCTGTGCGGATCGATTACATTATACAAATAATAAAAATGTGATAGGGACTTTCACCGATTTTTGACGTGTGCTAATAAGTATTGTCAGTGACATGCAAATCTCGGAGGTCAATTAAAGAATGCAGAAAGTTATTTTTTTTATAAAATTGTTAGTACCTATGCAATTTCTGCACAACAGCAAAATTCTCTTTCATTATTTACTAAGTATGTTCGAACGAGGTCGGATTAACGGCATAAGAGAAGCTGGTCTTTAACACAACAAATTTTCTATGTGTAGGTAGTGATGTTGCAACTGACTGCGCGAAGATGCTAGTTCAGATGGCCTAAGGAAGTTCATGAGTTTTGCAGCGAATACGAATTTATTCATTAACTATTATGTATTTTTGCCAGGCGTGATTTTTAATTTTTAAGTAGGTATGTGGTTTTATTTAGTAGCTAGTACAGAGATTGTCTCAAAAAAAAAATGCACATTAACAATATTTTAACCATCATGTACTCAGTGCTAAAAAAATAACACTATTTTATTTTTAAATAACAGTTTTTCTATTCAGAATTCTGGAATATTATTTCAAAGATAAGATGGAAAATGATACAGCCAACCTTGCAATAGATGTAGAAAAGTATTTAAAGTAAATATCAATTATATTAAAAAGTTTTATTATAATTACAAATCCAAAATTTTTATAATGTTGAGTATCAATAAAGCAATTGCCAGACGCGTTTATTACAGCAGCTGTTAAGAAAACAAAGTCTTCTAATTTCGGGGTCTATGCCTTTATGTCTATAATTTCTAATAGAAAGTCTATATATGATACCTTTTTTATAACAAAACATGACATTTGTATATTCGAAGTAGCCAAAAATAAATGTCCTTTGTAGCATGCGTTGAAAATGTCTCGCCTAATGTTAACTTTACTAATTCAAGACACTTTAATTCCAATTAAATTTGATATTTTAATTTAAAAAAAATGAAAAATTAAATACATTAATTTATTAAATTAACAGTCAATAGAAAAGATTCTTTGAGTTCTGCATCATGATAAATGATTTGACATGATTTGGTGACGAATATCGGGTCGTGAAAAAATGCTTTTTTGACACATTACGGGAGTTACGCGACATTTTTGTAAATCTAACTCAACTTTTTTTTAAATTTTATTTTCGAGAATTTGTTGTTTATTTTTTTAAGTATTGTTTTAGAAATTGTGTTTATCAAATCTTTGTTGTGTCTACTTTGCAAAATGTATTTTGTACCTTGTCTAATATTTTTTTTTTTAATCTTAACATTGTACAAACGTCACAAATACACAAGCTAAACACACTTAAACTACTAAATACAGTTTCTTTTTCCCTAAAGTCCCAAAAAGTTAATTATTTATATTGCACCTTAAAACCTCAAGCATTTGTTTATAAATAATAAATAAAGATATTTATAATAAATTATATATAAGGAAGGTGTGCTCAAATCTTATGTCATTGAGTTACTTTTGTCACTGAAATAGTAAGGCTTGAATAGGTTGTGTCAAATAATTATTAAATTACTAATAAAACCATGACCAAATGTTGCAAAATACCCAGTTGAGGATAGAACGATATCTTACAAATAAGTTTACCGAAAAAATGAATGAAAAAGTAAATAGAATTATTATAAAAGCTTAATTTAACTTTTCTGACATTCTCAGAGTACATTTTTTAATCCTAGGTTAATCATCGGCAAAAGTAACTCGATGTCGAAAGATTTTAGCCACTCAGTTAAAAATTAGGGTTTGTTAAGTTAATTTGTTCCATAGAGAAAAATTAAAAATAAAATAAAATAAAAGTGTTAACAAGTTTTCTTGTGGTCAATTGTGGCATGATGACTACACACTTGCAACTGTTATAGAAGTTGTCTTTATATTTATTTTTCCAAAAATTTATTTAGTATTACATTACGATGTTTATTTTTTATAAAAGATAATCAATATGTATTGGTTGTTGCAGAATTATTTGACACATATTTAAGCACAATTACTCTAGACCAGTGGAAGATGAAGATTTTTCGTTAATATTTGAAGAAAATTTTTTTTGCTATCGCAGTGAAATTTAAGTAGCCACAAGACAAACATTTGGGCCAATTTTTATTAAATTTGCTTAACGAAAACGTTTATTTTTGCTAATAACTTCGTAGAATTTTTTTCAAAACTTTATAAATGTTATACGAAAAACATAATTTTACTATGTCTGTCCTAATGATTTAAACATGCTGCTCAAATTTTATTGTGGTAATTAAAAAACTGTAACTTTTTGCAGAAACACCGCAGAACAATTTTATCGGTTTTTGTCTTCCATTGGTTTAAGATAAATATGGTTAAATTTGTGCCAAATAATTCTGGAACACTTTGGATTTTCGATTATGAACCGAGCTATCAGCTTTTTTAAGACATTTTTTAAAAGACAATGTAAACCTGCTTGTTTCGTCAAACATTAAGTATCAAAATGTTGCAAAAAATAATCCGAACATCCCTAACTGGAATTTTGCAAGAAGTACGAGAACTAATTTAACTTACTAAAAAATACTCTAAAATTATTTCTTACTGTAGATAAGAAATAATGTATACCTGTTAACATAATACCTTAAAATATTTTTTACAATTTTTCAGATGAAATAATCCTTTTAAATTTACGATATTTGGTTAAACGTTCACCTTCAAAAAGCTTTTAGTTCTTTTACATTAAGCTGCTAATTACCTATGGTTCTGATCCTGAATTTATGTAGGAATATCTTAGTAAAAAATAATCCTTTCTTGTAGTTTTCTTTTTCCTCACTTAATTAATTCTTGCGGAATGCAGCCGATGATCGCACCCGTAAAAAGCGACGCCACACTATAATCAACGATGAAGAACTCGATTTTATTAATTAATTAACTCTTGTAAATACGAAAATATGACTTGGCTGGAACAGAATCGCATTAATAAGGTTTTTTGCGGCCGTACCCTAAATTGAAAGCTGATGTGATGCGGCTCTGTCAGATCTTAATTACGTCGATTTTCATCGAAGGGATTTTCCTGGAATTGAGAGACTCTTGTTGATAAATTAACAATTGGATTTCCGTGGATTGGAGAATTAGTTTAACGAGAAAGGTAATGATAATTCACTTATGTTTGCTCGGTAGTGAGGTAATAAGCCTTACCAGTAAGCATTCTGGTGAATTAGTTGTGTCAATTATAATGCGAAGGCCACCAATTAATTTTCAAATGTTCCTTTTATGCCGAGTATATAAAAGGTGGCTGAATAACAATCGAGAATGCGGTCAATAAACTTGGATTTCTGTTTTGTTGTTGGAATTTTAGACCGATATAATGTTTATTTAAAGACGGTCACTATTCACCTCGTGCCTAATTACGGACCCGATGTTCCATGTGCGTAATGATGATTAGAGCGAGCTCTTCTATGTGGTGGTACCATTCCCATGCCACACACGCCATTCGATTTTAAACAACCGTATAAATCCCATAAAACCAAACTCTTGGACAATTTGCGAACGAATTTTTACCGCGGTAATTCCAAAGTCACTCGATATAAACCCTAACAGTAAAACATACACTTTACGACCATTTTATGCCCACCATAGTTATACACTCTTAATCTTGTCCTTTTTGTCATAACGCCATGATCATAAACACACCAATTTGTTACACTTTTACTGGACCACTGAACAATTAAATTATCGATCGACGAAATTCGGGAATGGCTTCCAAGAAAAACTACATGTGAGGGCTCGACATTTTTATTTTCAAACATTTTCATAAATAAACCATTATGGTAAAATATTACGGAAAAGAGATGCATCTTCTACGATTTTTCACCCAAGATAACAAGCATAATTATTTTGTGCAGTGCACTTAAAATGGTTAGTTAATCGTTTATTTCATGCTCTTGTGCTTGGAAAGAATTTTGATACATTTCCGTCAAGTTATTTGTATTAAAGGTAGATATATATGCTATATATAACACGCGAATGCATTCCGACATTTTTTATAAATAATTTTAGTCCGTTTTTTGTGTTTTATATTTTGATACATAAGTACTAGCTGTTCAATTATGACATACGAGGCACATACAGTGTCATCTTTTAAAAAAATGTAAGCAATTTTACATGTATATTTATTTTACCTTAAATAGATAGAAAAATTGGCAAATAGGGGGTCTATAAAATTACTTTTAGTGAAATATAGTGCAGTTCTACCTAACATTGGGTAAAAAATTAGTTGCGTGTGTCAAGTGAACAAATGAATTATTAATAGGTAGTTATATAATTAGGTACACTATTTCAAATAATGATATGTCAGTATTACAAAGTAATTTATGTGTTTAGGGCATAATAAAAGGAGATTGTAGCAGGAGAGAATATTTAAAGTCCGACGTAGGAGGGCTTTAAATTTTCCAAGGGCCATTAGAGGTGTTTATGCCCGAAATACATACAACGTTTTAAGTACAATTAAAAGTAAAAATCTGTATTTTTAAAAATTTTAATTAATAATATTATTACAACTTTGGATAATTTTCGCCGTCTGAAACTCGAAAATTATTTTCAAAAACTAATAATAATTACACTCAAACTTAATTAAATACAGTAAATATCAAACTTCTCGAAACTCCCGAAACTTCTCTCTCGACCAGACGAATCGGTAACTTCTTCATGAAGTCGGGCAAGTCGATCCAAGTGTATGACCTCCTCGATAGACAATATCATTGATCTTCTTCACGACTTGGTAAGGTTCTTCCCAAGATGGTGAGAGTTTCGAGAGTTTTCTTTTTTTCCTTAGGGGGTTGTGCAGCAAAACCATATTGCCCTCTTGGAACTCGTCGCAGTTAGCTCTCGCTTTCATGCGATTGCAGTTCACTTTGTGGACATGGGTTCGAATCTCCCTTTTAACTCTAATGCTACAACTTTGGGTAATTTAAACTCGCGGTCTGAATTTCAAAACTCAGAATTTATTTTCTAGAACTAAAATAGTTACACGATAAACTTAATTAACTTAATTAAATACAGTAAATATCAAATCACTTCAGGTTTCTTCGCAATTCGCATTTCACACTGTCGTTGTTCACACTCGTTTTGCTCTCACTTTGTGACTGCTTGACTCCCCAGTCAGTCCTCTTTATCTAATGGTTAGTGCATCTTCTAGAATTATGTGGAAGAAAACTATTTTAGAAGCGTGGCGGTTTTTATGAATAATGAATTATCTAACGAATCATTCAATACGCTACGAATCTTCGCGAATCTTCTCTCTCGATGATTCACTGTAACTATATTTAATGTTAAAAGTGATAATTGTGGGCGATAAAATATTTTATTGCTCGTTGTCATTGACGATATTCTTACATATATTGAGAATTTAAAATACTCACTTTTGGGCTCAAATGTCAAATTAACGTAAGTACAATTGATATAAATGAAATCTTCTTATTTACAGGTGGCTGTGTATTTTACGCATGATCGTGCGGTAAAACAGTTAGAAAAATGTATTCAAAAATATACGTTCATAAAAAAAAATGTTTTTGTATGATGATAGTATCTTTAATGAAACCTCAGATACAGAATTGTGAACTTGTTAAAATACTGAAATTATATATTTTTAACTTTAATTAGATTGACGGGCATTTCACATCTGTCTATTACTGATGTCTACCCTACTGTTTTAAATTAGTTACAATAGCAACATCGGACCAATCTGTTATTTTTGACGTGTAATGAAAAAAGATTATTTATCGGTCAAAAATTTTAATACAAATCTTGTGTGTTAACAATTTTACAGCTCTCAATTATTAAAACACTCCGCTGGCGCGTTGTGTTTCAAATTAATTTCGCGCTGTAAAATTGAAGTTACCACACGCGAGTGCAATAGCTATTTATGTAATAAGTACATAATTTAGGTCTTTATGAATGTGTCCAAAAGTTTATAGCGGAGTCCGCGCAGCGGACGAAGCGTATAAATTGGACAAGTCCATAAAGCCTTGTTGGGTTTCACATGAACAATTTCCTTTTTAATCCTTTAAAATTTGCTATTAAAAATGTGATTGTTAGTAACCAAGGGAACCAAGTGTGTTTATAATCAAATTTAACAGCAAAAACATAAAAAATTGTGTCATTTTTTTTTTTATAAATTTCTGAAAATAAATGGAAAAAGTGAGTGAAATAGCAGCAAAAGCTAGAAAGTGTCTTCTTCCAACCAAGTCAAGCTTTATACGAAGAGACTTACACCTTCTATAAGAAACGGTGCTTGAAATAAATTTTGATTTAGTTTTGATAGAAACTATTCTTTTAACAACCGGCCGTTTTTCCGACTAGTCGCTAAAATGCTCCTTTATGGACTTTAATTAAGACAATAATCAAGTCGTTATGATACAACCAGACATAAATAACTATTACAGTTGTGTTGAAGAGAGAACTTTCCACACGGTGGGCTAAAATAACAAGATTACACTGCAGTGCACTAAGCAGTTGGAAACATGTAAACAATAAGTATTGCTTACAGTAATTAAATTTATAAACCAAATTTTACTTCACATTGTATTTAATACAGTAATTACTCAATAAACTAAAAAATCGATCATTTAAAAGTTAAAAATGAGAGAGGACATTTTTTCAGGACTAAGACAGTTACACTGACATTAATAAAATAATCACAATTATCAAAACCAAAAAATGAAAAAACTATGTTTTTATTTTATATTTGACTAAAATTTGTACACGGCCAAAAAGTTAAACATATTTTTCGTGTGCAATTTTGCAACCATTAAGTCAATAAAGCACTGTCCCTTAAAAGGTGGTGCTTCAAACGGTTTTCAGGTTGTAAAATATCTATTTTCCTCATTCCCTTATGAAATGTTTAATTTTACGTCAATTTATTAGCGTTATGTAATATTATATCACTAGTTATGTAATGAATGTAATGAATTTTATTACATCTTGTACTTAACACGTAATTACAACAATTAACAATAAAAACCTTTATTGTTTAACTCATAGTTTGCAAAATTTGTTGGCTTTGCTTACTCGTTTTGGCAAACAGTATGCTCGTCCTATATGGACAATTAAAGTTTAAAAAACTGCAGAAGGATCGGGACACAACTTCCCGATTGGAAATTGGGTAAGCACTGTCAGCTGGTGCGGTCTGCAAGGGGAGCTTAAAGAAGTTACTAAAAGCAGCGACCGTCAACAGGCCATAGTAAATGTCAAAGTTGTCGAAAGGTGTAGAAATTTTCTCCATTTGCTTATGTAGGAAATTTATCTACTCGAATGTGTTAGGTAAATAAGTATTACCGAATTATCATTTTAATAATATTCCGCTTGTCGGCTGCCATTTTAAATTTTAAAGTCAATAGCAGACTTTCCTAGGGAGTAAAGTACAACATTGACCTTACATTAGATATGTGTTCCTTTCCTAATCAAAGTCGTTCTCTAAGAAGAGCCATTGGCGAAAACATAACTTTAAATAGCCAAAAACCTGTGTTTTAAAGTCTGTCTAATAAATTTGGATGAATTTTATGGTGCAACAGAGGAATTAATTTTTCGGTTCCTTACCCATAAAGAAACCCCAGCTCCTGAATTCTAAGTGGAGTGTAAAGATTCGGCGCGTGGTTGTTTGACCAGCTTGTCGCTTCGGTAACAATAAGATTTACTTATCTTTACAACTACCCTTATTAAATCCTTCATAAACTAGTTTGTAAGTCAAAACCATAAAATTCATTCAAATGTTGACATATATCTTATCCAATAGTCACCGCACCCTGTACAACTAAAAATTTAATCCAAAAGAATTTAAAAAAAGTTTTCTAAAAAAATATATTTTAATTTTAAAATTATAAATAGATATATATATATATATATTATTGTGAGTATTCGAAAATTACTTCAAGATCTTTTTGGATCAGCTATTATTTCTTTGCTTTCTGGGAAGAAGCAGCAAGTTATTTCGCATTTCGGGTGCTCACCGACAATAATTAGTAAGCTACTACTTGGTGTAGGTAAATATATGTATGTATGTCTTTTGTACGTATTGCGTGGAGTTCGTGTGTTAGACGAAGAAGCGCGTATTCGATCTGGACTGGGAGTCAGAGATAGTCTCGCTTAGTGAAAAGAAACATCCATAGACGCCTATGCAAGGCACAAGAAGGAAAGAAAAACCGTCTTGGATCGGGCTACCTCGCGGCCATCGCCATATTTCATGTCGTCTGTAGCTCGGTTGCCACATCTCTTCGCTACCACAGAGCGAATTTGAACGTAGAAGATTTGAACCACCCGGACTTATCTACATACAAACCTGTACGTAAGTCAGTCGAAGAAGCGAATTATGCGTTGTCAACGAGCGCATACCTAAAAGGACATCCCCGGTTCCTATCCTGCGCTTTGTCCTGCTAATGTTATAATTAAAGCGCGGACACTTTGACGGGTCTGCTTGGCAGTAAAGCTGTCACATCATGTTTAATACCAGGCCGCTGTGCGTTTGTGAGAGAGCAACCCCGCCAAGTGAAAAACGCAAGAGCTCTGCACGGCCCGTCAGATGCTCATCGTTCTAATGAGTTTTATGCGTTCGCGTCCGTTGTTATTATGTACAGGTCGTTTACTCAATTTTCAGCGCTAACATGGAATTTTCAGGATAGATTCACGTTTGGGAACTAAAAACAACGTAATTAAAAGTTTCATGCCATTAACGCCTTATAAAAAAAAACAAATCCATTCAGTTATCTTGATTGCAACAAAAGTAATCTGTTTAGGTATTACTTTCTTGACATTGTTATCACAGATGGGGTGAAAATTAAGTGTCAAGTAATTCCAGACCTCATAAAACTAGAACGATTGATGAAAAATGCCAAAATCTTATTTCCATATTTATTGAACATAACTTCAAGATTTACAACAAATTGAGAATATTGAATTTTATTATTACTGAATAGTATTAATACGAGTATTACTGTTTATTTTTATAATATTATTTTATTTCTATAATACGAGTATTGTCGCACGATATTGATGAGAGTCAATAAAGCCGAAACCGGTTGTCGGTTTGATGTATAGTTCAATTCATCAACTGCTTCATGCATAAAATCTTCTATCCTTTCTTTTTCTAATCGGTAAAATATGTGACAGACGTTGGAAAATAGTTGCTTTTAATTTAGGTGACGAGTGGACGATTGAAAACAAACTTATTTATTTACTCGTCAATTCTGTACTAATGCTAAGAAGAATTTCGTAGTGCATTTGACTGCTACTGAATACTCACATTATTTACTATCTGTTCACAGACATGCAGAAGCAACCGCTTCATTGTCTGTCATGCTCGTATTGTAGGTATACCGTGGCTTAGTTTATGAGTAGAACGACAAAAATCGCTAAAAACGTTTTTCATAATAACATATTTTAATTACAAACAATAAACTGTATTGCAAGTACTAATTTAAAAGTGAGTCAAACTAAAATGTATGCTTACCCTACTCTCGACCCAAGTTCTAATGGCCACTCTGACTTAAATTGTAAATTAGTAAATTACATAATAGATCTTTTGCTGTGGTGCCAATTGCAACTATCATGTACATACTTTAGTTAGCCTGGGGGTTTTTACGATTGTGTCCCAGGTAGATTCTCTGGATTTTATAATTTAAGTCAGAGTGGCCATTAGAACTTGGATCGAGAGTACACCAGTATATTTTCGATTACATTCTAAAATGTTATGTCGTAGCAGTTAATCTCTTCAACTTAAAAAAAAATGTACTAAATAAAGTGCGTGCAAATAAAAAAAAATGAATTTACTTGGTTCTGAGTATTCAAAATTTACGAGTATACAATTTTTTGTTGCATTTATCGTGTCAGTATTTAAATTCAAATGTTCCATTAAAATGCAATATTTTATATTTTTTAATATTTTGGCCTGTGTCTAATTTACACCAATAATAAGTATATTATTTGTTGTAAATTGTTTGTTTACAATAAATAAACAAAATACTTATCGACCAATTTGCATTTGTAAACGAAAAAATTACAGACACAAAATAATTTATATACTGACATGTAAGTAAAAAATACTAACAAAATACCATATTTTACTGAGTTATATTTTTTGAAATAAAATCTCTTTTGAATAGTTTTTTTTTTTAATCAGTAATTCTACTGATTATTTATTTATATATTAACTCAAAACTTTGCTAAAATCATATTATAAAAGGTGTGGATGGGAATCAAACTGGTCTGGCATAGTTTTTTTTTCAAATTTCTTTCGATGTTGATTAGTGAAATTAAATAAATTTTTCTCTATTAGTGTCTTGAGTTTTTTCCGTTTTGCCTTAACGCCATTCTACAACCATTATATAAGTTTTCAACTTGCTTATTAAATTCACATTTTATTATACATTTATATTATGTCTGATTTATTAATCTCTGCAACTCCTGTATTTCGGGAACTATACAGGTTATCTACTTTTCTGTTTACTCACTCCTATGTACACTACGAGTAGTCGATAAACAAGTTTACATTAGTAAATTGTTATAGATAAGAGGAGGAAAGAATAAAGGAACAAACTAAGGGAGAAAAAATACAAAAATAAATAATAAAAAATACTAGAAGATAATTTAAATACTGAAAAAAGTTAGAACACTTCAAAAACAGTATCCTGATTGTAGATGAAGAAAAGATGCGGTAAAAACAAAATAATAAACTATAACATGAGAAAAGCAGAATGATGGACAAAGGACAAACAAGTTAAAATAGAATAGAAAAAGAAAATAAAATGAAAAAATTATCTAACTGTAATATAAAACCTACACTGCTAAATTACAGAAAAGGAAAAGAGAGATTAAAAGATGCCAGAGAACTTCTGATATAACCAAGAACTACCGGGTGGCTATTTAGAACTGATACGTTTTTGCACGAATTTCTAGATTTTGCCTACTAATGGCAACACTGAACAAAATTTTAATATAATTTAATGCAGTGAAATAGTATCAAAAATATTTTAGAATAAAATATTTCTCTTATTACTGTGATTGTTATGACAATTTGTCTTTTGTAGATAGGGTAATTTTAATTAATACTAGAAATGTTGACTAAGGGGCTAATTTAAAGTTGAGATACCAATAGTATTTTCGTTTCTATGAAAAATTATAAGAAATCGGGGCTGTGACTGATTGTTGCCATGGAAAAATATTAAAATTTGAGATACTACCGGTAGTATCTCAACTTAAAATTAGCCCGTAAGTGACAAGGGTTTTGGCATAGTACGGCAGATCTTGTTTTTATAATTGCTTACTATTATTGTATTTAAACTTTTTAAATGAGAAATAGAAATAGTGACTTAAATTGTGAATATTCTTAATAAAAACCTCCTACTTAAGGTATTAGCATTATTACGATTTATGACGTCTCTAATCTTGTACTGGTAAAACCGTAAACAAACATCTGTTGGCATCAGCTCCTTTTCGTTTTTGCCAATGCAAGATTAGAGATGTCGTAAATTGTAATAATGCTAATAGCTCAAGTGGAAGGTCTTTACTAATAAGCTTTAAACTTAAGTCACTATTTCTATTTTTTATGGAAAAACTTAAGTTAATTTGATCTGTAGGTAAGTAATAAAAGCAATTTTATGACAAACTCATACGTTTTAATCAGAGTGGTTTAAAAGTTTGAATATGCCGAGCAAAAAAATTAAATTTAAAGAGCTTTCAGCCTAAAGGTCATCGAAGTTGCGAAGGAAACATGAAAGATACCGACAAGAGACATTCATGTTTTACTATCTAATTTTTGGTGCAATAGTGAAATATAGATGTTATAAAAAAGGTAAGAATAACGAGTAAACGTGATAGAAATGTAATTCCTACGTGGAACAGAAAACAAAGGTAAAAAAATAAAATCAAAAACGAGATCTTATGACGGAAATTACATATTGTATAGTACATTGAATATACCAATGAAAAAAATATAGAAGGTCAACTCCAAAAATTTTGAGCATGTATGTATGTATGTATGTATATTGTCAGATGATCAACTTGGAAAAATAGTGTTTGAAAGGCGAGTACCGGGGAAAAATTAAAACATAAGACCAAGAACAAGATGGATAGACAGAGTTAGGAAAAAAACAAACAACAGTAATGATTTAAAATTAAATAAAACACCTAACATAAGATAGACAGCAATGAAGAGTCCACTCCTCACCAAAATTAAAAACAATATAGAACTCAACTCCACCAGCTTTACACTTAAAGGTAAAAAGTCTTATTAAGATTAAGCAAGTATACAAAACCGTGATTCCAATGTCTATTCCTTTTAGTTTTTTAAGTGTATTTCGTCTTTTGTTATTGTATTCTTTTATGCAGCCGTATAAGATTGGCCTGATTGTCTCAGTTTAATGTCGGTCATTGTTGAAAAAAATTAACATTACTATTTGGTAAATGTAGATGTAGTAAGTATTTTTTTTTTATAAAATAACATTTATTGATGGTTGTGGCCCGTCTCTATTTTATATAAATGGTAACAGTTGGTTCCGCTTTATGCACTACTATGTATTTTAATTTATCAGAATTATATGCTTATTTGAACAATATTTTTCGCTTGGTTATTTTATGATATGATTACATTTTATTAAGTTGTTTACCTAATTACTGCTTAATGTTCTTGTTGTACTTTATAGAACGTTAAGGACAAACGTCAAGACAAATGTATACAGAAACTTACTCAATCATAGCCAACTATATAAAATAATTATGTATATCCGAGTATTTTATTACTACAAGGAGAAAATAATAAGGTATACACAATAAAACAGAACAAATAAACTCGACACGTTTGGCTAACCACATTGGCTATCAATTATCATCATCGTACTTGTTCTACAATAAAATACAGTGAAAATTTAAAGAACAGGACAAAATTCATAAAAGATGGTTCTTTTATGTTGAATAAATTTAAATGATCACCTGCAAGTTAAAAGCATATTATATGAATGTTATTTGTTCCATTACCTACCGTTTTATTCGCTTGAGGCTTTCCACAGCATTTTTCTTGGGAATTGCCTGTATATGGCCTCAGTATTATTGTTATTACCATTATCATTGCAAGGCAAATAAACGACAATTTTTACTTATGCTAATCATCCTCCTGCTGTAAAACTAGCAAGTTTATCGTGTTAGGATGCAAATTTTGTCCTTATAATTTCAAATAAAATTTTCTTTTTTCTCGACACTGCAGTATTCGGCTGCCGTTCTTCTCACGTAAATTATAAATAGAAAGAACGTCACGAACTTGACGAGACTAAACTTTATCAGTACAGGAAGTAACGTACTTGGAGATATCTATGTTAGTGTTTCTTTACCTGCATACATAAGTACTCTCGGCGGCAAGACACTTTTGTGGGATGTGCCACTCGATGTTTATTGTATTGTTAAGGTCACTGTGAAATTCTAGACTACACATTGCAATATCTGCCAAGACAGAAAGGTGACAATTGGTAAACGGAAAGACCACCAGGGGAGTTGATGTTTGGTTTACTGTTTAGTGGTTGATAATTTTGCAACAAACGGAAAGATAAGAGAGAAACATGCAGGCAGAAGAAGGGTATAAATGTTCAACGTTTGTTAGTAAGTACTGGTAATTTGTAACACGTGTTGAGACAGAGAAATTTTTGCAAGTGACCCAAAATTTTTCATGTTCTTAGTTTGCATGCACTTGAGAAAACCGTTAACTCACCTCGCTGCATGCCACCTTCGCAAGAAAAACACTACATCTAATAACAACTTATGTAATGTGACACATTATGCACAATTGAAATGGCAAACATTGCCAATTATTACCCCAATTAAATAGCTATAAAAGGTTACTTTTAGGTTAATTAAAACACGTCAATTTTTAATTGATTTGTTCCTTTCACATTTTATTTCTTGCAATTACTTTCAGAAAGCTGTAACTTTGTCGCAAATATGACAAATTTCCGTGATTTTATCGCACCAACAACGTCGATACGTCCATCCACCGTCATATCTATAATTGCATGCATTCTTAAAAGGAAAATACCACTAGAATGTAACAAATAGATGCAGAAATGTATCTACATAACGCTCACGGGACGCGAAGATATTTTACGATCTTGAATTATACTCAGGGGAACCTACATATACAATGTATACACGGTGTTGAGAAAAATTACGAGCGCGTTTCATTAACTTTGCTTTTGTTGTACAGGTAACTGAACTTTAACTTAATTTAGGTCGATGGCTTGTATTTATGACTTATTTTACTTTTACCTTATAATTCCATCAGAGATGGATTATAACTGAATTTACGATCAGCGTTTTCTACGCGCGTCTGATTTGAATTCTTTTAAATATTAAAACTGAAATAGCCCAAAATTAAAACGATTTAAAATGCCATGTACGAACCCTATAGCTTTTAATAAATATACCTGCTGCTTTATTATAGTACTTTCTCTGATCTTTCATATTTCCACTTGACCTCTTCAGTCTCTCTCAACTAAGTTACAAACGCTTTCTTTATTTATTGGGGCTTTTCTTGTTGTTTTGTTTCCGCACAATACTTATTATCTAAATATGATTTTTAGATAGCAATTTACCGTTCTTATCAAGTTTTTTATGTACATAAAATTACTAATTTCAGAGCTTCACGTGTCATTAAAGCTACTTTTCTTGTTTAAACATAAAATTTTCTCTTGAAAATAATAAAAGCTCTTAATATTGCTATTACGTGTGCTTAATGATTCTCACAAGTTTTTCAAGTCGCAAAAAGTACAAACAATAAATTAACTAGGAAAAGAAAAGAATAAAATGAATGATAAAGTACGTAAAGTGATTTAACCGTACCTAACTGTACATTCAATAATTTATTTCTTTTAATAAAACTATAGTTTAAAAGATGCTTTTTGTTATTTTGAACTAGGTGTGTTATGACATGAGAAGAGTTACTAAAATGAAGGTACTGAATATTGCAACTCTTATTTTGTGGGTTTATATTAGGGCTGGGAAAAGTATCGATACTTACAGAAGGTATCGATACCTGTTCAGGTATCGTACACCGATACCGACTGCAGTTATCGAAGTATCGATATTTCCGATACCTCGATACTTTCGATACCTCTGATACTTCGATACCTACGATACCCCCGGTACCTCCGATACCCCTGATACTTTGATACCTCCGATAGCTTGATAAAAGGTGGCTATAAATGAATATCTTATCCAGAGGACCTTGGATTTTGGAAACACAAGCTATTATTTGTTCATCGGACATCTGCACTGTCAGTGTCACTTTTTAACAAAATTTTTGGACTGTACTAGAATTTTCTATTATATTTTACGTTAAGTGTACTCAAAAATAACTATTAAAGTTAATACTAGTGTCAGTGAAAATATTTTTAGGTTACTTCAAGACTCTTTTCAAAACTCAAAACACTTTTGTTTGGAAACCATAGTTTATTACGGCTTGCTTTTTTCGAGTCGAAACCGTAACCTTTAAAGGCTGAGGAAATTCCATTGCTAACAATAAATCTTTTTTCTGACGTTTAATGTCAATCGATGTCAATCATTTTAAATTTTGTTTCCTTTTAGCATGCAACACAATAATTTAAAAACAACTAGTTTTTAGGTTCGCCAACACAGTGACAGTTTGACAGTGCAGATGTCAAATGAACGAACTATATTTTGAAGAAAACAATAGAATTCACAAGCTATTTGATGGGATATTTATTTATAGCCACCCTACACTTCCGATATCTCGAGACTTCCGATACCTCGATACCGCGATATCTCCGACACTTCCGATATCTTCGATACTTTTGATACTTGCGATACCTCGATACTTATAATACTTTGGTAAGTATCGATACTTTGCAGGTATCGATACCTAAAAACAAGTATCACCCAGCCCTAGTTTATATACGCTCTTTTTTGGAATCGCTTAGAGTTGTACCATTGTAGATTTTTTGGGCGTATGTAATTTTATCCGATTTAATAATAGACGCTTCTTGCTGGGTAAAAGGTAAACAAACTTATTAGTGAATTTTGACTTAAATTGCAAATTCAACAACAGTGCCGTTTAGAACAGAGGTTAATTGCACTGCATTAAAGTCCAAAGTGTATGCGATGGATGGTAAAGTAAAGTAAAGTAAATGGCAAGTAAAGATAAAGACAAAATTTAGCACCATAAATATCTTAAATACATTATTGCAGTGCAATAAAGTGTGAACGGCACACGGCACTGTTGTTAGATTTACAATTTAAGTCAAAATTCCCTAATAGGTTTGTTTCCCTATACCTTTATTTTACACATAAAACTTTTCACAGACAAGTGTAATAGGAAAGAACGCAAATTTCGGCCGCTTATAAAATTTGGCGGTCTGCCTGTTTTCTACGTTTCATTAGTTAAGTACGGCCTTGATATAGACATCGACAAAAACTTGGCCTATTTACCTTACTTTAGAGTAAGTATATTATTGTTATAAACAGAACTTTTTTTACAAAATTTGTTATGGTTACAATATGTTATATACTTGGAATTTCAAAAAGAAATTTGTTGGCAGGTCTATTTTTTCTTAGTATTTTTTTCAATATAAACATATAGTTAAAAAAAGTCATGTGAACACTTGTGGTAACAATCAAAACTTTGTCTACAATAACAACAAAATTCGAACAGGCATTAGAATCGAAAAGTTTAAATTTTTGTGCGTGTGCTTTAAATATTATTGAAATGAAGACCATTTTTTAAATATATAAGTTTCTAACAAGACAATTAGAAATGAGTGTCATGTTTAAATCACAGTCATTTCAAATCAAAAATATTTCTTGAAGTAAACACTACCAAAATTTACTTTGAAATTATCTCATTTTGTTATTAAAACCACTCGTTAATCCATCGGTTGGATAATTTTGATATAAAGAAGAATAAAAATTAAGAGAGGTAAAAAATCATTTTGATGAATTTAGAAGTATGGAAAGCTACTGTTTGAAAAAGAATAGACATTTTTTTTAGTTTCAAAGCTGAAATAACAAGAAATCTATAAACAAAACACGAAAGTTCAGTTTTAATACTAGAAAATTTTGAACTGATTTATTATTATTAATTATACACTAGTATTTTTAATATACAGAGTAATTTTGAAGTATGTTTGGGAAATTTAACCAGAGATAGTACATAATAAAAAACATTTGTATAAGGCAAGTTGGGTTATTTCGACTTCTTTTATTATGTACAATAGCTGAATTATATTTCCCAAACATACTTCAAAGTCACCGTGTATATTATATATTATAAATAACAGAGATTTTTTGTGGCAATCGTTTACTTTTACATTGATAAAATACTACATACATACTACAAAAATAACTTGGTTTACGGAGAAATACTAGGTATATTTAAATAATTCGAAAATTAGTAGTAAAATGTTTGTCTACAAATGGCAAAAAAAATCTGATATTAAAAAAGGTAAAGTGATAAAGTACTTATAATTATAAAAATAATTTGAGAAGAATCATTTTTAAATGTACCTACACTTTGTCGTATGTAAGCAATGACTTATAACTCGGGTTATTGCTCTTTAACCTATGACATATTTAACATCTAGCACTCTTAATAGAGATTGAGTATATCTTTAATAATTGTCTTATATCTCATAATTTTTCTAACCCATAACCATCAAATTAATGAAATAGGTTTTTTAATCGACTTCAACTTATCGCGAGATCGATTCTATAACCATTTTTCAACTTATGACATGATCAATATATTGTAAAGATGTAACAAATGTACATAAAGTTTGACAGTCGTTTTTTAAAACAATTAATTTAATTATGTCACTTGAGGCGACTTTATCACCATGAAGATTCGAGTGGTGTCAGATCGGGTCAGGAATGTGCGTTGGCATCTCTTTTTCGTGGTGGCTCATTATCTTGTTGAAAAATGATTGAACGGTTTTTTTTATATTTTTGTAACAGTTTTCTTTATTATCCGTATCATGAGCGGGGTCGGCCGCCCCGGGAATAATCGAGGTCAATGGGTTTTGTGCGGCATTTACGGTAGCTCAGTGATCGAACCGGGTATTACGAGAGACCGGTAGGCTGGCTGATAAGGATCTATATACTCTGTCAAATGTTTAATTTGTTCAGACTATTTATTAATGTTCTGTATTTATGAACCAGGACCGCCCTTAAGTCTAACAACACGATAAATTCCGATTTAATCCCTCTAATTTTTTTATTGTAACAACAATCTTGTGAATTCCTCTAGCTCGTAATGAACAGTGACGACCCACTGTTATTTAGTGAAATAATTCCGAAAATTGTCTGTTATTAAAATGCGATTTGGTCAAAGGACCGGACCGGACTAGAATTGACTTTAATTATGGTTTCTAGGCAGCATTACGTCGGATAATGGGCTCTATTTTACCTGCTCGGTTCTACGTTATCTATCACCTGTCCGACCTTACATAATACCTACATGACACCTTTTTTATTTGAGGAAATGTCGCCCGCAACTAATTTATTCCGGACGAGTCTTAATTGAATTATTTTAAGAGAGAGGGTGTGAAAAGATAATTCTCGACAGTTTTTTTTTTGTAGAAAGTAATTAGGAAATTAAAAACTTTTATTCAGATCAAATTGATGCACCGTGTGTTGATAAGAGGCCTAACTAGACTTCCAAATAATAGCAAGAAATTGTTAAACTTTGACGAGACCTTCAAGAAAATTGCTCGAGCTATTACATATCGCTCCTACATTGGTAGGAGCTGGTCTCTTAGCTCCTCTACTTAACTGGTCTCTTAAGTACACTTTATTATACATTCGAAAGTACAACTCTCTTGTGAAAAATGACCGTAAATCATTGAAATTCCTATTTTTGTTCTTCTCGGTATGATTTCACATATTCTATCTTGTTTTTAAGTGCGTTTTCTTGTTTTTTTTTTTTAATTTTTTTTTGTTTTATGTTGCAGGTAAGACTGAACCGATCGTAAAGCAAGTCAAATTACGTACATACGAGCAGACGCAAATGGTAAGTCAAAATATTTATTGCGCTCGGTAGCCATTGTTCGGCTTAAAAGAATCATAAACGACGGAAATTGCACCTAATTTCATAACGAGTCACCTGGTTTTTCTTTTCTTTTCTTGTTGTTTATTACCAGGCTTACATTGTTGGTGTAATGATTGTTAACGACTGCTGAAGCGCCGTCTGTACCTATATTTGAGGCCGTTTCTTGGGTTCACGGACCGCTATCTTCGGGGCTAATTTCCCAAATTTCGAGACAGGGATAGAAGTTTGTGTTGAGCGAGCAACCAGCATTTTATCATTTGGTAATTTTAATTGTTGGTTATCTGTAAAATACAGGTTCATCACAATTTTGCATCAGATGGATTTCATCGTTTTTCTTGTAAAATCACGTCCATGTCTATCTCATTGCAAATGCTACTCTATCATTATCTTTTGCCATTCTCGGAGATTTAAGTTAACATAATCAATCAATTAATTCTCGACGCAATTAGAAAATGTTGATAAATGCAATGACCGGACTTGATCCAATACAATGCTACATGGATGCAGTCATAGCCTTCAGGTACAGCTTCCAGAATTGAAAACATCATGCCAATAAATTTATTACAATTTTTATAAAACGATAATTTATTAACGGTAAATGTAGTTATCAGTATTCTTGTTTTCAAAGAATCCAGTTTTCGGAAATTTTTAAAATAAATATAAAAATGTAAAACGCGAAAATGTTCGTTGCTTACTGCTTGTTTTGAGTTTATTTGCAGAATTGAGTTAAGATATTTTTAGTTTGAAAATCTACTAGATTGTCTAAATAAACTACTCAAAACGAAAAAGGGGGCACTTTTTTGTGTTGTTTACATTATTTGTGACACTAAATTAAGTTAACGACCATTCAGTAAATTTGGTTTACAGATTACAACAAAATTTGTAGATTTTTTAAAAGCGGTTGCTTTTTTGTTTTGAATAGCATATTTTCACGCTTGCTGGATCAAGTGCATATACCCTTTTTTGCATAATTTGGATTTACGAATATAATGCTCGGGTGCTGTACCACAGCTTATGTTGCATTTGAGATTTTGTTTAAGACATGACATTTTCAATATTGGCAACTCTGCATTGAACTAAACTCTAGCCCATAACAAGTTTTAAATATTATGTAGCATTTTTGTTTAATTTTGTTGTAAATTAAATAAAAATCCATGATAAGGGCCTGCGACCGCCGTCAAACTCCATCCTTATCACTTATTCATCAGCCATCGACTGGCAGTCACATCGCGGATGGCGTTGTGCCAAAAGTAGGGTCGATGACCTTTTCCAAAAGCATCAACGAACCCAAAAATAATTTTCATAAATAATGTGTATTGAGTGAAGTTTAAGATTTGTGTATGGTGGTGTTTAAAATATGTTGATACATACTCGTTCGCGTACCTCCATAGGTGTCTGAATTCAATCAAACTAATTTATCGTGTCGCGGGGGGTACTTTCCCGGTACCCCTCGCACGTGCTTCCACAATGGTGCATTTTTTATGCCACCCACTTGGGTCCGATTTGTGCATCTCTCAAGTGTTGATTGTTCATTGAGTCGGAGGGAAACGTCCCTTTGTCTTTGGTTTCGTAGCGCGCGGTATAATTGAGCCATTGTGAAAAGCGATTCTGAAAAATCATCCCGGTACATCCCGCAACAGACACATCCACACGTGTATCGTAATTGGCTTTCTGTGTCGACCACGAAGAGCTCCGAATCATAACATATACGCGAGGCGGAGATGCAAAGGAGCCGGTTTTTGAACCTAATTTCCTCCGGTCAGTCCTTCAGCGGCAGGCTAATGAGAAAAACCGGTGGGGGGAGGACAAACGGTGATTAATTTTGGATAGTACGTCGAGTATATTAACGCAATATGTTCGTAATAATCTAACACAATCTTAAAAGGCGATTTTTCGCTTCAATAAAACACTGGTTCAGAGATACCTACGTGTTGCAAATGAGTGCGAGCTCGCTGATGGACTTTTCCCCTTTCGTGCATTGAAAATTAACAGGTGAACTTCTGTAATAAGATATTGTGAGAGACGCGCCGAGAGATGTTACCTTGTGGTGGAGAAACACGTTTACGGAGCTCTTAAGGCAATCCATTCGATTAGAAAAACTGCCAACTTCTATCTGATTAAGCGTCATGGTATTTTAATTTATGATCTGAATTATTATTACATATGTATAAATTCAAACGACCATATGATATATAGAGTGGTGGCCGGTGGAAATTACTCGATTTCCTATCGTTGTGCGCCGGGCCGCCCATAAGTGTCAAAATACTTTAATTTATTTGAGAAGTGTGAGACTGCGGCCGCTTTGTCCCACTGTCTTCGCCGATCTTAATCTCACAGCACCGGTTATACCCTATTATTACAAAAATGTCCAATCGATTTTGAACAAGAGTATGTAATATTCGTAAACAAAGCTCTATTATTATTTAGAAAATTTCATAAGTTTTTGGGAAGTTAAACTATTTATGTATTAACATACAAAAAAAATTGTTAGTAAATCAACATGCTATTTAATAAATAGAAAAATTAAGATAATGAAATGTCATTATGTGGATTAGAAAATTTGAAAAACTTGTTAAGTGCAGGATGCGCTTAGAAAATCTTAAATCTATTCTTAATTAGGTATACAATTTCTTATGCATAAGTACGGCATTCGTTCATATACCTTGTTAATATAAAATATCTAATAAAATAAAAAAGCTATATATAATTTTCACTGCATACATAATTAGCTTATAACGTCTAACATGTTATCAAAATTATATTTTTATCATACTTAACTTCTAATAATGATGAAAGTTATCTTATTTACATAAATTACAGAAAGTTAAGTTAATAAATCTTTGTCATTCTAGTTTGTTTCCTTTTTGAAAATTACGTTTTATTAATAAGATATTGAATTTTTCCTGTTCAGATATGTAATTTTCAATGCTTACCTACTTGGAGGCATCATGTAAATAAAATAAACAAAATAGAATTTATTAAGTGCGTGTATTATATTGAGCGTTCAAATACAAACGATGCCTGTGCTGTGGTATGAATTTAAAAACGTGTGACATATAGCTTGTCAGTATGTATGTTACTTCTTGTCGCATTCTTTTTTTTTGCGACTTAAGGGATAGCACACTCAATAGAGTTCTAAAACGTTATATCATTACCCTTTAAAAGGGACATGTTAAAATTTAACTTAACCAATCAAGATTTCGATATATTATGCTAATTATACGCTTTTATCAGATTGTACGCGGTTCAAATTATCACATAGCACCTTACGTTAACATATTTGCTAAAGTAAGTTAGTTTTTAAGTGATGTCAACAAGCTTTAGATGCTTAAGTTAAGTTAATTTAAGTGGTTACAAAGAAGACTTAAGTGTTTTGAAAATGGAATCTAAATATGGCTTGCAGAAAGAATACCTACATGTTTAAGATAAAAATTACTTAACATCTATTTCTTTAACAAAATGGCGACAATATTTTATTAACAATAGTCTTCAATCTATATTCAATGTTTAAATTAATTAAAAATAAATAAATTTTAAATAAAGGCTTGATAAAGTACGAAATCACCAGACTCGTACTCAGTTATCCTGAGTCTTATTAAAAATCGAGATAACAAATTCACTTAACAATTTTGAATGGACAAGAAAATTTAATAAGAGATAAAAAATACTTTACAATCTGAACATATGGAGATTAAACTATTTTATGTATACTTGTACGAAGCGGGTCGTGGCAATTAAGAATATTTTCTTTTTGTAATAAAGGTAAACTCCAAAAAAAATTTTAAAAATTCTCACAAAGGAAGTATACAAGGTATCTTAGGAAGACGTTCACATAGACATAGAGCAACCCGAGATTCTTGAGATCAAAATAAAACCATAAAAATAAATAAAACGCAATAATTTATATAGGCTAGTTCACCTGAGCTCCCGTCTTCTGTAGCTCAGTTATTACTTAAGTTGGAATTTTAATAATTTGCACATTTTATGTGGAAACTAACCATTGTCTCGTATGTAAAATGACTTGGCATATTTGAATTTTGAGTTTGCGATTATATTTTGTATTGAAAAATGTTTTTTTAAAGTAAATTCGCCAAAATCAATTTAAAACATTTCGACAAAAAATAGCCAAAAAAGCATTTTTGCAAGTCTAAATCTAATTGGGAACCCTAAATTTGAATTCGCCAGGTTATTTTACATAAAACTTATTATTTAGTTTACCTAAGGTCCTGTGTTGGGTAAAAAGTGTCGAATTTCAGTCTCGTTACGGGAATAAAAATATTTTAGATTATACACATTTAGAAGGTAGAGGATCCCAAAGTTAAAAATTAAAATTCGTTTTTATTAAAATTGTTAACTACTTGATTGATTCTCATGGGATTTAGGACAAGTATATTGTGCTATTTAGAATACACATTTTAGTGACATTTTTTAAATTTCTATTCTAAACTATTTATATAATGTCCATCTTCTAAATATGGATTTATATCTATTTTGTACATTATTTTATTGGTCTGATTTATTCTTTACTTTAAGCTGCGTCGTTTTCAAATATTATTTGTCTCTTGAAAAATTTTCGTATCTACTCTTCTACTCGAGTAAAATAGTTTTGTACATACAGTAAAATGATATAATTAGGTGTAAGCCGTTTATTGGCTTGAAGGTTGCAAAATACCAATTGCACACGAGAGATAAATTAAAATTATTTAATTAATTAAAATTGACAAATTCACTTTTGAAGTTTTGTGACGACATTTTAATGCAGGAATCTTTTGGTACAAAAATCTATGAAGTTTTCTGTAATTTTAATACAAAAACCTGTAAAGCCTAAATTTAGATGAAAAAAATATTAATTGGGAAGAGTATTTGACTATTTTAGTCCCACAAACGCCACGAGCAAGCACATGTTTTTCACAGTTCTGCGTTTATCGTTGTTTTTGAGTCGTCTCAAATAATGTGTATATTTTGTTTTTTCTATATTGAATGAAAAGATTAAAAATAAATTCATTGAAATAATAACAAGAAAGTTAGTCATAATAATAATAAAATATTTTTGCAATTCGAGATGAGGTCATTAAAACAAAAAATTATAATAAATTAAAAATGAAAATGGTGATTTATGTAGAATTATTGTTCCTCTCAATCAGAAACTATTCCATCTTGTCTTGCGTTGACTCAAATAGAATATAAAAGTAGATAATAATTGTAAAATAGTTTACTTTATTTCAAATACGAACCAATGCCATATCTTGAAAATGATAATTATAAATTACAATATATTGGGACAGAACTATTCTCACTGATTTAAACATAACTGCAAATCGTCCTGACATCATTTTAATTTCCAAAATCGAGAAACCGGCATATTTGATTGACATTGCGGTTCCTAATTCACCGAACACACACTACAAAAATGTCAAAATACATGTTACAAGCTGGCGAAATAACAAAATTATGTCAACCACTGGAATCGTATCAAAAAGTCTTAATAAAAGTTTGAAAATATTTTGTGGAAAGTTGTAGGGATTATTTGTCAATTGGAAAAAATTCTGTGGCACAAAATTTAGGAATTAGCCAAAGTTTTGTTTTTTTTTTACCTGAGGATGACAACATTGTTGTCGAAACAGGCGTCGTATCAAGTAAAGAAGTTTGGTGTTAGTGGGTGTTTTATTTTTCAAAGTTTTGTTTCTGGAATAATAGGCACTAATAAATTCTATCACTGCCATGTTACTGGTACAAGAATTAAAAATAATAGATTATTAAGTAGTTATTGAGTTTGACAGGTTATAAAAAAACTGACAAATCTATAATTTTTGGATAACCTTGATTCAATATTTTTACTGAAATTTTATCAAGAAAGCTGCTTAATATGTAAATTTGGTTGCATATGAATTCATCATTCGTGAATAACCTTGTGATTTAGTGATCATAATAGTTATAGGGTGTAGTGTAGTGTTGTAGTGAGCATCACTTGCTTAATTTACTTTTGTGTAATGCTTTTTTTTACTTTTCGTTTTAATTATTATAAGCTTTATAAATGTCATTCTTGCTATTGTTTCTAAGTATAATCTTTAAAAAAACCCTCTAGGTGCGAAGTAATCAACTTGGGTAAGTTCAAAGGTTAACTCGTGGGAGAAACGTTGTATTTCGAATATTGGTGGAGTGTGAAATTGTTGTTTGTAAAAATTTTCGATTGACGCTCGAGATATTAATGTACTAAAGTCTTATATATCCGATCCTCCTCTCCTGAAAAGCGTGTCTTTATTTGAGCAATAATTTTGCAACCAGCCAAACCTATTCTTTCTCGTTATCTTTTCCTCGCAGATCACGAATCGTACGTTATTTTTTTGTGTTCTGAAAGTTTATAAGAATCAGATTTCTCTAAAGTACAATGGCGCGTGTGACATTTACAGCATGCGTAATTAAATCTAAACCCGATTCTACTGACAATTAGAGACTTGTCAACCACAAGATGAAAAAAGAACTAATGATGCATTTAACAATAGCGGCAATGTTGTGTACAGGGGTGTTCGTGTGCCCCCTGGAGTTACCCCTTCTCAAGGTGACATGTCTCGCGGCAGGACGCCCCCCTCTACCAAGCAAATTGATAGCGATGTTCGATCATCGCTGTCATCGCGGTCATAATAGCGCTAGGTTCTGTACACCTGTTTGTGATGGGCTCCTATTGTTGGATTAAGTGATGGGAAAGGTTCTAATTTTTTTATGCGTTAATTAACCAATATATGACATTATTTAAAATGTTTGCACCACCTTCATCATATTCAGCAGGAATGTTATCTCGGCAAATCCCTACTATTAAAATGATGTAACTTTCAAATAAATCCTAGGAAATATTAGCCGGTCGTAACGAATTTGAAATACACGTTATACAATTCATACTTTATGGATGTGCAATTTATGGTGCTGTGGATGCCTTTTACAATTATCGCATATTTCACTGATTCTCTTTTTTTGTAGGTATTTTGCGCCTTTATTGTTACACTGTTGCTTTTACCGAGAGAAACAACGCGGTGGGCCCTCTAATAAACGATCGTTCCAGCAACACCGACTTCTATCATTAAATTTCAACAAACATTGCGTTTTCAGCAGAAGCAACATAAAAACAGTGTACAGCTACAGCAATGTATAATTTAAAATTTTTTGCGAAGTATAAAACAACCTTTAAAAAGTAGCAAGATGTTGTCACCCTTTACAATTTCTGAATAATTGACCAACCCTATCGATGGCTCGATAGGAGGATTGCGATTACCATCCCGTTTGTCCAGTGCGATCCAATGAGTATTGCTACTCGCTGATTACGGTTTATAGGCGCAACTTTTAATGGTGTCCTTTGTTTAGCACGCCACTAAATAGCTTCACTGTACATATTTATGCGCGGGGTCGGATAACGTACGATCGGTACTTGGCGAGTACTGGTAATGAGGTGCGCGGGTGCGGTGTGGGTGGCTCTATGCACGGGACTCTTTTCCACTATCAGTATAGGAATATCACACTATCGCATTCAGCAATACGCATTTATTATGCAATTTAAATATCGACGCTTAACTTGGGTTACCTAAAGTTATTAAAGTTAAAGAAAACAACATATTTTCAGGAAAAAACATGCATTTAGTCCCATCGTTATTAAAACGTAATTGTTTTACGTTAACTTTTAGGCAATTATTTTGAAAAATTAAGTTCGTAAGTATTTGATACTGTCCTAAATCTTTTGTCATCTAAAATAGTACCTTTGTCGGTGATACTGATGGATAACGTGGTGTTTGGGTAAATTACTACACACAATTATTGTGTACTATTAATAATTAAATCATGACCAAATGTTGCAAAATGCCTAATGGGGAATAGAATAATACCATAACATTGAAGAATGGGATAAACCAAAGGTATACAAGTTTATATGATAAATAATTGAAAAATTAAAAAACTTTATTTAACGTTTGTAGGTGTAGTATATCTATGTAGTGTGTAGTATACAGTGCGTAAAAGCCAAATGGAATAAATTCATTATTTGAGATACTGTGCATATTAAAAAAAAATCTCAAAACAAGTCAAATTTAAATTATAAATTGACATCCTTCAACGTAAAAATGCGATCCCTATCTTTAACCCCCTTCAAATCACAGGTACAACCCAAAATTTTTTAAATGGGAAGTATAGGCTTGTGATATATCGTTTGAAAGATCTCATATTGGCAGCTGAGTTTTAGTAGTCTAAGCAGAAATATAGTGCCAATGTTGCTTTGACCACAATATAGAAATGAATCAGTATGGACAGCTGATAAAAATTAAACACTTGTCAAAAACTAGCATCCTTTCACGTTAAATGTGTAGGATGGAGCCACTGATTTTTAGATTTACTATAGACAACTACAAGGAATATAATAATTGTAAATAATATAATAAATAATCGAGAGACAAGGGTCAGGTCAGGTCAGGTCAAACAACCATTAACATAATTTTTATAGTATTTTATTTACAGTTACAGCTCTTCAGATTTAAATTGTATATTATTAGTTGTCTAAAAATTTAAAAATCAGTGGCTCCTTCTTATACATTTAACGTGAAAGGATGCTAGCTTTTGACAAGTTTTTATCAGCTGTCCATACTGATTTATTTCTATACTGTGCTTTGACCGTTTTATGTTGTAATGGCACTATAACTTTTGTCGTACTTTAACTTGATATATAATTATCGAATCTTAGCCGGATTTACTAGAGCAATGTCTTCTTCTATTTCAACATAAAATTAATTATAAAATTATAACTCGATGAACAAAAATTTAGTATATCTGCTTTTTATACACGTAATTATAGTATAGCTTTGCTTTATAAAACTAAAAAAGATTGTGTACATTTTTTCAGTTTAAAAATATAGCACATTAAATGACAACAAAAATAGAGTTAGTTGGCCTCTATACAGAGTGACAAAAGTATGGAATAAAATTCATATTTTTAATGTTTTTTTAGAAAAACGCCAAGACCATTTTACTTTTTTATTGCGCACGTTATTCACTTGTTTCCAAATTTTTTTGGCCAACTGGTTTTTTGCTGTGACGTAATCGATAATTTTTTCAAATAGCAACCCCTATTTTTGGTGGCGAATATTCTAACTACTTATTTTTCTGCGTATTTATTTTTCTGCAAATTGAAGGAGAGGAAGCCAAGCGGCACGTGGTCAGCGAAAGGTCAGCGGCGTTCGTCATTCTTGGTCATTCTGTTTAGTGTCGTTCGCTGACAGATTTTGATGACCCAACATGCTGTTCTGAAAGTGTACGGACTCTATAACATTTGTAGGGTCTAAAATAAGAACATTAAGTAATTTAACCAATTTAAAAGTTTTATTGAATTTTTCAAAATAGACTCAATTTTTAACAGATTTACTGAACTAAATGTTCAAATTGACGTCCTTCCGTTTCTTAGTAATAATACAACTAATTTTCGAACTCCGTTAGTACGTTATTTATCATTTTTTGACTAATTAAACGGTACTGATTTGTAATTCTTTCTCTTACATCATTGACGTCCTAAAATCCTAAGATGTGATTTGACAAAACCACACTAAACGTTTAATTTTTGTAAATGGATTCAATGGATGTTTATATTGTAAGAAGAATTGGTTTCTCTCATCCAGTGCGAATTTTCTATCGACCCATATGGCAGTTGTGTCTTTTTGAGCTAATCACATTTTAGAAGCGTATTTTTTTGACGTCTCATTGACTAGACAAGCTTATTTGGATTTCCTTTGCGACACATTAGTACCAACATTAGCGGAACTTTTCCCAATAAAAAGGATCTAGACATACCAGCAGCTAATGTAGGGTTTAAACAAGACGGTGGACTTCCACACTATGCTCGTTGTGTCAGAGATTATTTACATGATGTTTTGACCGTTTTTCTAAGGAGCTACTTAAAATCAAAAATAATTACAACAAAATCAAGGATTTAAGAGAAAGAATTACAAATCAGTACCGCTTAATTAGTCAAAAAAAAAAAAAATGGAAAATAATGTGCTAACGGAGTTCGAAAATTAGTTGTACTATTGCCAAAAAACCGAAGGACTTTAATTTCAACATTTAGTTCAGTAATTCTTCTAAAAATTGCGTCTATTTTGAAAAATTCAATAAAACATTTAAATTGGTTAAATTATTTAAAGTTTTTATTTTAGACCCTACAAATGTTATACTGTTATACGCAGAAAAAAAAAGTAGTTTCAATATTCAATACCAAAAATAGGGGTTGCTATTTAAAAAAAATATCGTTACGTTACAGCAAAAAACCAGTTGGCCAAAAAAATTGGAAACAAGTGAAAGATGTGCGCAATAAGTAGACAAAATCGACCTGTCTTGGCGTTTTTCTAAAAAAGCGTTAACTTAGAAAATATGAATTTTATTCCATACTTTTATGTCACTCTGTATACTAGTTATACTATATACAATGGGATAGATCATTACTGTTAATTTTATGTCAAAGTATAAATATTACATTTAAACGTATATGTAGGTATTATCGATTTTTGTTAAACGAGGAAAAATTAAACACGTTTTTAAACTTCAATTGCGCGTCGTGACATTTCGTGGACATCGAAGCATCTGGATTTGAACAAAGTCTCCGCTTCTAAATGTTTGTGCTCTAATTGACTTTAATGACAATAAAGTTTATGGTGGGCAAAAATATCTAACTTCAATTCACTTAATAACTTCATCAATTTTATGATTAACTTTGCAAGCGGAAACACAACACATGAACGGCATTTTTGCCATAAAATTTGCTGTTTTTTATTGAACCTCCTAATTTTGTTACAGCTGAAAAATTTCTACTTAGTCTATAAAAATGCTAATGTTACCTAGTCAGTATGTGCGCTTAAGTTGTCATTAAAATGTGGTGTTTACTGTCGATCGGCGCAACAGATTTTATTTTCCTGTAATAGAAATTGTTATTCTATTTTATTATTTCGGATAGTAGTGGAATTAAAAAGGTATGCGACTGTTCAGACTATTCATTGAAGGTTCGGACAAGATACGTAGCGACAATTCGGTATGTCTCAACAGGAGAGATTACCGGTTGCTCGTTGGCTCTAGTTGAGCTGCTACTTTAGTTTTTAATCTAACTTTAAAAGATCTCATCTGACATTTTGTTATATTTTCGACATTTCCAGTAGCCCTAGAGTTTTCTTAAGTAATTCTATCGTTGAACATTTTTAGATTATTGTATTGGCGTCATAAAGTTTCATCTTTTAATAACAATTTTCTAAACAAATCTGAATCTTCTTCCTACTTTTGATCTTTTTCCTATAAGAAACTGCAAAAATTTATTTAAAAAAATAATTTTACTTCTTGTTTTGTGGGGACTTCGAAACCCTTGCAAAGCATTATTTTCTATTTGTAAGGTGCAGCCGGCAGGAGAGGTACGGATTCCTCTTTAATAATCTTGTTACCTAGTAACACCGGTTCATTAATTAGTTTACTTTCACAATTAATTTATTATCATCCGATTGGTTAATGTAAACATGCTTTAATTTAAACAGTACGCAATTTAAAAAAACTGCGAATTTGGAATCAAATAGAAGAAAGAAACTTGTAGATCAGCGATCTGTCAGTTCTGGAACAACCTGTATAGGTGATTAGATTTATTTCCGTGGTGGAATCAAATTCTAATTTAAAGAGTTTTTGCGCGAGAAACCATTGCAAACTAAACATTTAGTGTTTTATTGCGAAGAAAAAAACTTTGTTCGAGGATTTGGACTGTTAATTTTTGTCTAAAAGTTGACTTTATCAAAATGTAACGTTTAAAATTTTTGAATTTAAAATTGCGAACCAGACTGTAAATTTTTTCTAGGTACATAACATACATAAATACTTAGTTATTTTAGAAAATAAGAATATAAAAAAAATGTTTTTATCGTTCCTAAATCTCTGCTTTGTAATAGAAGCTCTTTGGATGTAAATCTGTTTAGTCTTTTTATATGTTTGCTTGTTTGGAGACAAAAGGCGCGTAAATTGTTGGTCGCAAAAATGCCGGCGTCCTGTCGATCCTTGCCGAAAATCGTCTTGTGGTATTTTAACTAAGTATATCGTTAAGTTACGGCATTGTTTTAAAGTCGGTTGTGTTTCGTGTTGACATTGTCGTATTTCGATTTCGGAGGCGCATGCATCTCTCAAGAGTTGATCAGATAAAGAACAACCCTTAAATTTGCGAGTCCGATGAACTGCTTCTTCGGTATACAAAAAGGAATCGAAAAGGATAATAAGGTCGCTATTGCGAGCATGCAAATGCAAAAGAAGAGAGGAGGAGGCACGACGACAGCGCGTTCTCCAAGTTTACTGCCCGGATCGGTTACGGCCATGTAGGCTCTTTCTTGCATGCAGATCTTGCACAAGTGTCATTTATCGTCGAGGCTTGACGGCGGCACTGGATTTCCGTATTTAGCGACACTCGAGAACGATTAATTTACGCGTTTTCCCCTAATTTTTTCCGCTTTTGTCACGAAACGCATAAACACGGTTTAACACCAGACTTTAATTAATTTAAAACGTTATCGAGTCTCAAATCCGGGAGAATTAAATGCGAGCTTTGTAACCGTAAACGCGCATTTCGTTAATATACACAGGGATTATTTCGTTTTCAGGCTTCGTGCAGGAAATAGATTGAAACGTTTATTACCACATAAATCCAGCTATTTATTTCTTTAATTATCTCTATGAATACGACCGCCATGTTTTAGAGCATCCTCAGGACCGATCGGAATGCCACACCATATTTTAATCCTTCAAAGCTATCCTTTAATTACTCAACACATTTTTAAGCCAATTTTCCTATTCATACTCACTATGTAATAACTCAAGAATTTATTCAACACCGGATTTGCATACGCCAATTTATTTATACTTATACATTTACAGACAACGAAAAATTCTTATTCATTCAGCGACCAGGACAAATGCCAACAATTTGAATTTTTTTATCAAAAATTTTAAACCTAATTCAAAAGCGAAAGAATTTTAATTATCTGGTTTATGGCACTAAGAAATATTTATTATTAACTAGTGATGAATAGTCTTTTGCTATAAGAAATTGGGACAACCGAATTGCCGTCAAAAATTTAAGCCGGAAAAAAGGTCATCAGAAGGAAATTTTTTGAATCCGAATTGCGGTCCATTTCTATAACTTGGGGGTCTTTTGTGTTTAATACCTTTACATGACGTTTAAACCCAGCGCGGAGTTAGATAAACTGAGCTTCAAAATATCATGAATCATGAAGCTTTGATCATGAAATTATAAATCGTAATTTTATTGATTGATCTTAAAAATACACTTTACAAAAGGAAAAAGATTTTTTTTTAAGCAATATAGGGATTTATAAATATTGATTTTGTACAACTCTACTAATAAACTAAATTTCACCTCTTTAGCTTCGCATGAAACGTGTGTATTATTATTATTATTAATAATAAATTATTATTGTTAATGATGATCAATTATAACAGTAATAAATAAGAGTACTACTAGATTTCTTAAAAAATAAAATGTTTAAAATGGATAAAAATGTATTAAAGAAAAATTTTTTCTTGTATACAGAAGTAGGTTTAATGTATTTTCTCCTTTAATTTTTTCACACTGTTGATGTCTCCCGGTGAGTTTTTGACCGCAGTTCGGACACTCTCTAAACACGGACCGCAGTTCGGTCGCACCGGAGGAATTACCTATTCGTTTTAATAAATACTTATCAGTGGAGAGTTTTATTCGCGCCAATCATGACTTCCTATCGTGTGTACACTGTTATTATTGGCTTGGGCATATGGAATTATGCATAATTTGCCTGGCGGCGTAATCTACTTATTATGTTAATAGAATAACGTTAGACATGTTTGATAGAGCTGTCAGCGTCACAAATTTTTGGAAACGATGAAAAAAGTGATTTTTTCGGCTATTGACCCTGCTGGTTCGACAGACGTTTTCGATTCTGGGAATGGTAGTGATGGTCGTGGAATCGCGAATGTCATCGGGTGTTGGCGTTGGTACCGGGCCAGTTTAAGGGTTCCATGTGTGTGTCTTTTCTCCGGCTCGAAGATTTCTATCGGTCGCAGTAAATCCACAAAGAGACAACTAAATGTAGCAGTCACCAACAAGCGACAGTCTCGTCTCTCGTTTTGTTTTCGTTCTATGGCTGCTTTTGCGGATTTTGGTCGGTCTCGTGAATCAACCGAGGAAACTTATCTTTTTCTTCCAGACCGAAGAGTTTATTTATACGAGGCGACATTCCGCCGAAAATCCGAATGTAATTGATGGCTTTGCTCTTAATAAATCAAATTGAATTTAACGACTTGCACAAAGAAACAAACTTGCTGAAATGGAATTGAAACTAGGCTTAAATTTGGAGTTGGGCAACATTGTCGGAAATAATGGTATCGAATTGACCGCCGATTAAGTTTTATGTCTTCGAAATTTTTCCTCGTCTGTAAATAAAACCATAAAATAGTCGGCAAGCCCTTTATTAAACTCCGTTAGCAATCAAAAATCCAATGTAATCCCAGGGAACAAATGATGAAAATTAATCGAAATTTTGTAAGAACATTACAATTTTGACAAAATTATATTATTTTGAATTTCACAAATCAATCCGACCTAAATTACGCCTAATTACGAATAATGACGGTGCCATTACGCGCCCAACCTCTTGCACATATATAAGAAGTGGGAGTCTTTTATTTTGCCCTTTTTTCTTTATGCTTTTATTGGGGTCTTCGATGGAAAACGTCGTCTTGGACTTAATGACGTCGTCACACCTTGCTCCTCATTAGTTTGACCATTAAATCGCAACTTACCTCCTACAACTACACAGGACACTAAATTTCCAATAACTAGATGCTTTCCGCCAACATTATTAACCAAATTTTTACCATTCAAATTCAAAAAATTCACACAGCGACTGTTTCTACTTCTCAAATAAATCACTACTTGTTGTAAATGTAAACGCTTTTATATAAAACGTTCTTGAAATAATGGCCGCGACAGACGTTTAACTTTATGGGCAATTAAGCTTGTTAGATTGGAAATTGAAATTCCTAAAATGCAAAACTAATAAAATATGTAAATCTAAAACAATAGCTGGTAGCGTTTCTTAGAATCGTCGTGTGTTAAATTCTTTATTCGGAAAAGCTAATAGTAGCATTCCATGACTAAAGTAAAACCAACAATGCTAATTCGACGCATGCTATCATTGAAATAAGCGTCAACAAAAATATTTTTTATCAAACTTTAAGCACTCAAAAAAGTTGTACTACATACTGAGTATATAAATAGTTGATTTTTGGAGTAGGTATTGAGAATCGATTGAATGAAAAATACGCCGCTCTACTAAAATGGTAAAACACCAAAGTTATTATACAATTTTGATATTATGTATTTCCAAACACCAGACTAAGATAGTCTATATAGTGATAATAGTCTTATAATAGCGAGAAAAGTTTGCTTATCTATTTATAATTTTTGATCATACGAGTAGTTCAAATTTGAGCTCTGGATACCAATTTTATTTTAATAACACGCAATACAGCTACTAAAGGGTTTATTAATTTTTACATACAAGCTTAAAAGTGTGCCCTATTGAATTTTACACACAACATTTACAAATTCTGGACTACTTTCTTAGTAGTTTTTAGCCTTCCTTCTATATGAATATGATTTCTCCTTATCAACACTGCTTGAAACGGCCGATAATTCTGTATATTATGTATCTTGTTAGTTTCGTCAGTGGTGTTTAAACCTGGAAAGTGGGCATAATATTTTTGTCAATCGAATAAACGCAATGGACATTTTTGTCCTTGTCTTTCAGTAATGAACATTATATTCCACAGTGTTAAACCATTTTGGAAGGTTGAATAAAAATAAATCCCGTAATAAAGTCTTGAAGAAGACTGTTTTTTAAAGCAATATTAATAAAACGTAAAATACCCACTGCGGCAAATGCACTTAACACTTGTTTTAAGTATAGTATTTGGTGTTAGTGGGTGTTTTACGTTTCATTCGACACACCAAGAAGATTCACTAAGAAGATTCAATACTAATAAATTAATAACATAAAGTTTGGATGAGTTAGATTCAGTTAACATAATTTAGAGAGATGTAAGATGACTTCTTATCAAAAAGTGAAACATTTGCAACGCTTACTTACTCTAAAGTAAATCATTTATTGATACCATACTCTGTATTATGGGTTTTAAAAATGAAAAAACTTTACAGAAGAACTAAGTGTTGTGAAAGCTTTCATTACACATTTAAACAAATTTTTAAAAGGCCCACCCTAATTTAATAGAATTTTGTAACACTCTTTTTTTCAAATTAAAGCTAAAGATTATGCAAAAATTGTGTCAATAAAGGTATAAAAAATATTAGGAAAAAAAACGAGACAGTAGCAAGAATTTTTAAAACATAAAATTAATGAATGTAAGGAAAACGTCATTTCTAGGTTTTATTTTGTTGAAACTATAAGTTATAATTATCTACCTTGTTTCTGCAATTAGCAATCTGTGTATTATATTATTTGTACATTTTTTTCTTTTAAATCTTTTATTTATTTATTTATTTTTGGTTAATGCACTGGTATAAGTAGCTGACAACAATTATTATTTATTCCTGCAACTTGTAATACAGTTTTTTATTGTATTACTGGTTGCATTTTGTGATGCATCTGGTATAATATATCCACGAAAATTTTGCCCACCATAAACATTATTGTCATTGAAGTCAATTAGGACTTAACCACAAACATTAAAAAACGGTAGCTTTGTTCAAATCCAGACAGTTGGATGTCTGTAAGACAGGAGGCTTTAAGTGTGAATTTTCCCAAAAGATGATGCTTTCACCAAATACATTTACCTATACATTCCCACAGTTTGAAGGAAATAACGAACTTAACGGCTTTTTAGATTCGCAAATAAGACACGTATTTTTGCATAAGCTCGTTATTTCTTTCAAATTGTCAGAATGTGTAGGTAAATAAAATGTGTTCAATAATTGTTATGGTCGTGGTTTGCTATGGTTTTCTCTTTCTAGCATAAACGTAGGTTGACGTGATAAGTTCATATGGTTTGCTGTCAACTGTTTAAATGTTGTCTTATTTTTGCATTTAGAAGTTTTTGATAAAAATCACATTGCAAATCATGATAATTGTATGCAAATGTTTAAGAACTTACTCTGCAAGCGTTATCTCAGTTGAACGTGTGAACTTTTGACCGCATTGCACTGACAGCTGTCATGTGTCATTGTTTTGTAATGTTAAGCGAGACATACGTTTTTTGAGACAATTGCCACACCCAGGCTATCTGACCAGAACAATTATTGAACACATGATATATATGTATGGTGAAAAGCAACATTTTTTGAAGAAACATAATCCTTAAAGCCTACTTTACCCCTCGGGCACCGGACCATCTGAATTTGAACAAAGGCAGTGTTTCTTAATGTTTGTGGTTAAACCCTAATTTATTCCAATGACAATAAATTTTATGGTGGGCAAAAATTTTGAGATATACGATAGAAGAAAATCACCGCGAGACGTGTCTACTGTCTAGTAACTATTGACTATTAGAGCTTACAAATCAATAATTTTTTATTTTAAATTGAACAGCATTTCTGATGTGTGGTAAATGGAACCAAGTATTGTGATCTGAAAAAATATAAGTAGAATTTAATCATTTGTATTGGTAGTGTTGATGTTATATTTGGTTCTAGTCCTTATCGTGTATCTATACTAACACATAAATCTATTTATCAATAACAAGCAAAATTTTAAGATTAATTAATAGTATTTTAGATCATAATGTTTCAGTTTTTATACAGGGTGATTTAAAAGGATCGACTTTTGTGGTGATAGAAAACATCATTAACGGAAACATAAATGTGCTATTAATTTTTTTTACGACTAGTGGTATTCAAAATATTATATAATGTTAACTAAAACCGCACAAATAGACAACACCGCAGTGCACTGTTATACCTTATATTCGAAACAATATTTTATTACTATATATTGATAGTGACGACAACTTTTTGATGTATGGCTGCCGACTTACCATGTCAAAAACGCAAAATTACGTTATTTGCTTACGAAGATGTAACTTTAAATCAGCATTTTTGAAGAACCGTATATGACACAGAAAGTTAATAGAAAAAAATTTGATAACATTTTTTCAAACAACCTAATGATACTAATATCCATGGAAGTGATGGTCCGACCCTTTTGAATCAGCCTGTATATGGATTTTTAAAATTTTAGTGAAATATTTAATTCTATAGCTGCTTGAAAATGTGAATTATGAGTGAGATGGGTAGTGGAAGTAGAATTTTGTTGGACAGTTGTTTCACAAAATAATACAAAAAATTTTGAAATTCCGAAAATTAAATTTTGTATCCAAAAAGTTACTGTCTTAATTTATCGTTGAAATTTTATAAATAATTACAATTATTGGGCGATTGAACGCTGGTCCTCGTGCCGTCATTCATCAGAAGATGCGATCTGAGAGTGTGTGGAATTTTTTCAGACTTTATAAATCGCGTATTCAATTTCGCTGAGATGGGATCGTCTTGGGCTGAAAATGAAAAAGCATGATGCTAATTACGCCCGCAGTTCTCAGGGAAGTCAGCATCGATCTCTTTATTATACAGCGTGTTCTTTGCAAACGAAAATGTTAGAGAGTTTATAGCGAGCTCCAGCCCATTTAGTGTTGTGCTCGCGCCATTGATATGTCAATTATGGCGGGAACCTGTTCAAATGACCTAACGAGCTAACGAACCCGCTTTATAAGTTTGGAGTCACGAACTACGAACCATATTAACGATTCCCTTTCTGAAATTCTCACTCCACTTCAATCAATCAATTCCCTTTTTCGGATAAATCATTAACCTTTATAAACGACTAGTTTCCATATTAAGAAAATATTAATTTCACCCAAATTTACTTTAAACTTGTCATTAAAGTCCCTAGCAAATATTTGTTGCCGTACGGGGTTTCTTGACCATTATTAACTGTGCAATCGTGTATTAGTTTAATTGCACATATATGAGGTGAAGCGTTGAAGCTCCACGAAAAAAGCCAACCACAATCTCCATTAGGTGGAAGATTTGCGATTCCCAATTACATGCTATGAGCCAGCAGATTCTTCGTTCCGACTATTTTATACATATAACACGTCCTCTACGTTGCTTTTAAATTCCGAAATACTGTACGTTCAGGAAATAAAACGTTTCAGTTGAATACCTGTCGGAGGACTCTAGGACAGATTGTAGAATAAATAGTGCTATTTACTGGATGCGATTTACATTGAAATCGAGGGATAAACTAAGAGCTTTTGTATATGCTTGAACATAATAAATTTGGATCGTTATAACGGAACCCTTGCGCATTCTTTTAAAACTAAGAACTCTACATAAAGGATAACACCCTGTGTACTATAAGGACTAAAGTCTAGAAGTACATAAATGTGAAATTTTTCTTAGTTTTGAATTTGGAGTTTGTGTTATGTGCTCACTGGTCTGACCCACTGTTGAAATCTCTCAAAGTTTCCATATTTGGAGTAGTCTAAAACAAGAAGAAAACTGTCGAATAATAACGAGAGTTGGCTTCAAAATACCTACATTATAAAAGTGCATTAAATGGAACTAGTATTGGAATAAATGCAGGGGTCTTATAAATATCAGCAACTACCCAGCTTGGTTAAAACTCGTTTAGAGTTGGAGATTTTAACGATTAGTCGTCTTTCCAGACCCTCGTTTTTTATCGTTTTGTTTCCGATTCAGCAGGAAATGGCGTCGACTTTCATTTTCATGTCCGATCCTCGGTACATCCACCCAACGTTTCTCTTATTTTTATTTTATCCACGTTTTTGCAGAGAAGCGCTCGGCCAACGTGCTTTCTCGATCTCGATAAACCTTTATTACAGTGCAACGAAGAATGTATAGGAACGGTCGTTCCAATGGGATTTAACGACACCTTGTTATTTTTTATATTTCCAATTCTTTATTCCTAACTATACAATCCAAATAATAATTATGACAAAAATGTGGCACGCCGTATAATTTCCGATGGCTGGTGCTCCACGTAATGACAGAGTAGAGGCATGTCATTGCGAGCCAAGGTTGCTGCCGACAGCCTCTGGCGGCGTACCCTCCGATTCGAAGGCAATTAGCCCAGACTGTGGTGACCTCGCCAAACGTCATCACTAACCTCTCAAACCTATTTTCAACTACCGGCCAAACCGACTGGAAGCGTCCTGAAACATGGAAAATGACAATTCGGGTGCGTGAAGGTGGCTATTCAAATTCGTTTGGAAAACGGTTTAAGGTTGCTTTTATTGATATAATAACAATGTAGTGTGGGTGGCATCGTCATCTGATGGACGTTAAAGCAAATTAAACTCAGATGCTTTCTTGAGATGTACCATATTAATTAACATATTAAATAAACGTATTTAAGCATTAAAAGATTTTAGTGATTTAGTAACTTAGGAGAAAACGGGGGTTTTATAATTAAAATCAAAAAATGCATAAATTGAAGGATACTGGAATAAAAAGAGGAATGTTCAAAAATTCGATTTCTTATAGAACTGAGATTTCCATCGTTTTTCACCAATATTGAATCCAATACTGACAAAAAACAGTTAAAAACAATAACTGCCAAAACTCCTGAGTCTATTATCTATGAAAAACGATAGGAGCCCCACCTCTGTAAGAAAACAAATTTTTGGACATTCATCGTTTGATTCCTGTACCCTTCAATTGATGTTTTATTATAATATTATTATTTTTCAAAAATCGTTTTAGTGTTGTGGCTCTGCGATGTTATCTGGACGCATGCGTTCAAAAATGAGTTTAAATATTAATAACGAAGCATAAAAAATAAAATTAAAGGGAAAGGCTTCGATCTGTTCATTAGTTTTTGTGCGGTCGTCCTCTTCTGGGACCTGAGAGATCTTCGTCTGGCGCGTGGAGAAACAGACGGCGAGATCGTCCTCTTAAGAAACCAATCAAAACCCGATCAGCAATTTTCTAGCTCCACTTGTGGGATAATCATAACAAAGGCAACCATTAATTACAAAGTTGAGGTCTCGGGTATGCGCTGCAACTAAATGACCTTACCAAGTAATTAAGAAACTCATTAACAATCCTACATTCGTACACTATTTTCACAACAAATTCCTGTCTTCTGAAATAATTTACATATTAATTGTATCTGTAAAAAAGCTCAATCTGTGAACGATTTCAATAACGGGTCAGAGCCGTAAAACATATGCAGTATCACTATTTAATATTTAACATTATTGGCATAACACTCTCTGGGAAACGTAAAAAACCTAAATAATTTTTATTACCATAGCTTTATCTTAATACTGGCTCTTATCAAACCTATATATTTTTTCGACTATGTTCTGTTGGTTTAATGAAATCGGTCACTATTTCAACCTATAAAGATAGACTTGTATACGCTTGGTTTACCGTAAATTTAATTATCTCCTTGAAGAAACATAAAATTTTAAACGAGTTTTCAATTTACATCTATGTGGCTGGGGAATGTGATAAATTAAGTCGCGTCGTGTTATTTTTTTTTTTTTTTGAGGCGAGGAAAGGGGAGAAAAACCGACATTAATTGCGCATAACCTTGAGACTTTTAAGGGTATATCTATCGCGTGTTTATGTTTCTAAGATTCAGCCTTGGGGCACCGATATCTAGACGTAAAATTTTCGTAAACAACAAACTAATTTGGACCTTTCGCAATTATTTCGAATCGAAATGAGTGTCTTTGTGGAATTTTTTCGAACGTCTATAATAATAGGACAGGAGAAGCTTGCCCAGTGTTTTTTTGACTTTTTTTGTCTGCTCTTTGGTTTTATAGCACCATAAGGTTTACCCGAACCTAATTGGTATTTTTGTAAAGAATGCAAATGGTTTGTTATATAAGTTTAACATCCATTAGTTATGCTTACTAAATTGTAGACATTTTGAGATAATAACAAGTAACCTCTTCAATTATGTTATGCAATTCGTATCACGGAAGAATAAATAACGAACTTAAAACAATCAAAATTGATTCTGGACTCGATCAGGTTTTTTAATCCAATAAAAATTTATGGCCCCATCTATAATACAGTTAAAACAATTTATTTTTATCTAATAATTAATACGTTTCGACACTGTTTTTCCTACGCATTCTATAATCCGTAAGAGAACCGGAGTGGTTTCAGCTATTAGAAACTAAGTACTTACATACCAAACTAAAAGCTGTTATTATCCAAATTCTATGTCTACAGATCGATGGAATTGCTCCCGATGGAATTATCCGAGCTCGCTACCATCAAGAATTTTTCTTAAGGCTAAGGCACGTCATCTTCTACACGCCTACCATTAAAAATTGCCAAAAAAAATTTCAACACCAAACTTCACTGAATTCGGCTTGATTGTTTTTCATTTAGCTTCAGCAAGTACCGTTCTTAAAAAGCTACACTAACTAACTTTAATAAATAAATGATCCGGAAGTAATAAAATTGTACAATAAGCTTGTCAGGTGCAATGTCTTTGTTAGTGCACTGTGTCGCATTTATTAACGAAGTCTGACTTTGGCGATAAAGAGCGAGGACTATTAATTATTACGAGTATATGCATGGAAATTGGTCGCTGGAGTCGCTGCAAATAACGATCCGATACATTGCAACCGTGGAATCAAATTAAATTCGCTCGATAAACCCCTCACAAGTGTTCGTAACAGTGACATTCTTCTGTTAATTCTCTTACATTAATAACCATCAAAAAGGCTAAATAAATTTTAACAATAACTTATTATTTCTTTGGGTGGGCCATAAATCAGATTCATTGACTTTTATCATTTATGAATGTAATCCTCCACACATTGAAGCTGGTAATCAATAAGTTTGTAGTTTTTATTGTATTTTAGAGAATGTTGTTATTTACTCGCGGTACTGTGGGAATTAAAAAAGTGCATCAGTAGCGCGATACACTTCTAATTCATTTGCTGCACGACTTGCTTTTGATATCCGTGTTGGTGTTTTTGCTTGCCGGACCGAATTTGCCGTGAACAGAGAAAAGACTACCCAAATCGGGTTCAAATTCCGATCTTGATTGGATTTAGACGACCAATTTGGATTCTACTTGTACATGCCGCAAATTGAAATCTGCTAACGATGATACCGAATTACAAAAACGCTAAAATACATACACGTACTGTACTTAAAGTTACAATGATATATCTATATTATTTGTCTAGAAATGAAAAAATACCACCAAATCTCAACTTATCCTAAAATACAACTGACAACACTGGATGAAAATTAACATTGTCATAATACATTTGTCATATATTTTGTCATTGTATATTTTTAATGTAAGTGTAATACATATGAATATAGGTGCATAAGTACATACATAGCTTTCTAATAGATTCCATAAAGTTCTTAAAAAAAAAATTATGAAAGAAGGTGTGAGACTTGTTTCGTTTACACCCTGTGTAGAACATTTTTTACAAGTAAGTATTTTTTTTTAAAGTGTAACATTGAGCGTCATAACTAATATCTTTTTCAATTGTTTGTAGTTATATAGAATACTTATTCCGCGAACAAGGAGTAGTACTGGACGGCCACTGTTACAAAAAAAAATTATAATTTGTACCTTGTTTGCATAACATCATCTACGACTTGGAGGAATTATCTTAGAGTTCACAAAATGTTTTCGTCTTTGGGGCATTCTTAATGATCATTTTAATGAAGCTTTAGGACTTCCATGTCTAGATCTGACTTAACCCTTTAATAGTGTATATACAGTTTTGTTGTACGATTCGAAACATAGTTTAAGAACTTTATTGTATTACTATTAACTACTGTGCCAAGCAGCTTTATCACAAGATTCACAACTCAAATCAAAATTTACTATTATCGTTGCTTAAGTATGCAGTATTTACTTTGTAGGCAATAATCAATATTTAACAAATTCTAAGCGATAAGAAAAATAATAAACTTCTAAAATATGTAGATAATAAAATATTTCCTGTAGGTATTTGATTAGATTATAACGAGATTCAAAAATTTAAATCAAAGCAGATTAACACAAAAATGAGATTTATTCTCTAATTACATAAAAAAAGCTAGATTACAAATAAATCGAGCAAGTATAGCATTTATCTAGGAGAAATCAAGGGTGGATACAAGCGGGAGTAAAGTGTGTAATTACCTCCCACTGGGTAAATTTTGGTATTTTTTATATTGTTAATTTTTAAAAACTAACTTGTTTTTTTTATTATCTTTATATTTTATACTTTATACTTTATATTAATCTACTTGTGGTTGGATCTTCTTGGTGTGTTTAAATGAAAAATGAAAAATAAACACTCACTAACACCAAACTTCTTTACTTGATACGACGCACGTTTCGACAACAATGTTGTCATTCTCAGGTAGGAATTAAAACTAAATGACAACAGGATGACAACATTGTTGTCGAAACGTGCGTCGTATCAAGCAAAGAAGTTTGGTGTTAGTGGGTGTTTATTTTTCATCTTTATATTTTACTATTACATATTATTATTTTATGTTTATTTTATTACATTTTTTTTTACAAGTAGTTATAGTTTTATAGAAAAGTTTTTTTATTTTATATTTCGAAATTTTAATGAATGTTTTTGTATAACGCATCTGCCTTTCTTGCTAATCTTTAAAACTATTTAAAAAAATTAAAATAATAAATAACTTTTAGGATAAATTAAAAATTGTTGATTATAAACATGTATGATTTAAATAAATACGAACAAAAGAAATGCTGCTTTGTTGATGTATGTATAATGAGAAATTTGAGGTTGAAAGAATAATATTTGGGTAAAGTGCCTCCTAATCGTAACTGGTTGAATAAGTAATGAAATAGCAATATGTTTGATAGTATAATTATGTTGTATTATTGTTGATACATTGATTATATATAACGAAAGCCTTTATAATTAGTTACATATTTACAAAAATTGTTAATTTGTATTTTTTTTTTCATTAAGCCCCTTTATATAAAAAAATACCACTTTATTTTTGAATTGACGGTTGTTATTTTTTTCTCTTATTTTTATTGGATCATGTTATTTATTTAGACTTCTGGCTTTATCAGGCACAATGTGACAGGTTTAATCGATTTTTCGATTCTTGAACAACTCAATTAAGTCTTATTTTAAACATTTTAAGAGATTCGACCGACTCGTCATGTATTGATAAATACGTTTATATTTAAATGAATTAATTATTGCTATAGAAAAATAGCCGTAATTTTGTTTTTAATGGCACGTAAAAAACAAGTTCTTTCACACCTCCTCTAAACCAGATAAGACGATTTCTGATTCAATTTAAACCATTAAGTTGGGACAGAAGAGAGCAAAAAACTTGTTTTTATTTTGAACAATCGTCAAATATTTAATGACATCATGAAAGCAGTTTTTAATCAGAAAACCTTGTAGATTTTCGAAAAGATTCTTAATTAGCAAAAGTCAATTTCTTTAAGAAAGAGCAGTATAAATTGTACCTCGCGATCGGCACTCAACATCGATGACGATTTCAATCAGCTACATTCAATTGAAAATCCATTCGTTTAAGAATCGAGACGTTGCAAAAGATATCTGGAGTGAATTCGGTTTTGTCCTCTCTCGTCTCGTAATTAAATTGGTAAAAATCGACATCAGCATGCAGCTAATGGTCTCTCATTGTCCACGCATTTCTCAATACTTGCGATTTTTACCTATTCCGCAATTAAACATAATAATTCTTCGGAAACGGCGACGTCGACGGTGATTAATCAACGACGGTGACGCTGATGACCTCCCTGTGATGACAAGCGTGCCGTAAATCTTTACACATTGATGATGGGGTTATCATCCGTCCGTTGCGGGACCATTTATGACCCTTATTCCGAGCGATTATCTGCAACTGGGTACTAAAACCGTTGGAAATCAATTTCAAAGCACTGAAGTCATCTTGTTGATATTTGCCTGAAAATTCGTGAGTAATTGTTTCCGGTTGATGGTGTCTCCTATAATTTTCTGGGAACGAAGTCAAGCGCACAACGTTTAGAGGAGCAACCGGTGGTAAAAAGCGGATCGAAATCGACAGGCTATGAAAAAATGTTTTCAGGGATGAGTCGAAGAAAATTGTTCGATGATTGGTTCTTGCTTGGAATGTAACAAATTGAAACTGAAAGAGTCGGCTTTTTGTCCGATTAACAATAGATTCGTTCCCATCTCGTCACTTCCTTTAAATTCGCGCTTGCAGCCCTTCAACAGGTGAAGATTTACAACGTGTGCTTGTCATCGCGAAGAGGTCATCAACGTCACGGACGTTGATTAATTATCGATGGATAAACAGTGTGTTTTCGCGTTTTTCGAAACCAGAGACTTTGATGATAGATACGGCGAACAGTTTTTCTTTTTTACTTCTCGAGCCCTACCGCGCTTCAAATAAACTTTGTAGTTGCCATTGCACACACGTGTAGAACCCGTTTCTCAGTTTTTAAATACTGCTGATAAATTCGATTCATTTATCATGGTGGATGGCTGAAAATTTGTCACCCTGAAAAAGCGCATAGAGCAAACCTCGTCCACCTACTGCATTATCGGACTCTTTGTTTATAATATCTCGAGATAAGCATCTGGGAAATAATCCGTTGTGTATATACGTTTCCTGGACGAGTGGAGGGGCCATCGGGCTCTCTAGTACTCTCCAAGTCACTCGAGAACAGTGCCTAATTAGCAATTGCCCACGAGTTCCATTGTGGCCACTTTAATCGATACTTCTCATCGACACAACGAACAAAAAATACTACCGCTTTTCGAACAGACGCCACACAATTAATTAATAGATTTTCTTCCACGAGTGGACGATTTCATGTTATACGGCATCCAAGTCATGAGAAAGCGCTAGCTTAAAAGGGGGCAATTTACTACAGTTCTCACTTCCTACAGCCTACAGGCTAGCAAGTTACTAATTATATTGTAAACAGATCATATTCGTGTATGATTGTGTGTTGGCAATGTATGCTAGGCTGTCATTATATGGAGCGCATAGTGTACTTATTTTAGTGGGTGTGCATCGAGCTTACATTGATTTACCAGGAACAGCAAATACCAAATGATAAGAGAAAATTGCAATAATCACTCTCTTATTAAAATAATAAGAAATATCAAGATGGATTTTTTATTCCGATTTAAAAAAAATTCTCATCTTATTTTTAACCTAAATACAAATAAGTTAAAACTAAATAAGGCATTCTATCTTACAGATTGCTCCAGTTCTGTCACTGCTGTCTAATTAATCACTCTTCTGTTCTTTATAATTGAGAAAAACACATCGCTGAGTTTTTTAGTATTTCCTTTCTCTTACTGTACTAATTGCAAATTTTTTTGTTAAGCTTTGTAAACTGCTAGATGTAGGTATGTGGAATTTAGTTACTTAGTATTAGTAAGTTAGATTTTTTTAAAATAACTATGAATTTATGTCTTCACTTGAAATCCTGAGAGGCAGTGGTATTTAAAAAAATTTTTTTGCTGTTCTACGTTGTTTCTGTGCTTTAAAAATTTTAAAAATCGTGTTTGAATAGGAACAATTTTTATGACACTGCCGTTAATAATGTCTCTGAATTCTATTCTAAATCAAATTCGGATGTCTAAGTTTAAGGTCTGGCTTTGCTACTGAAAAAATTTATGAAGATACCTACTGTTATGGCGAAACGGCTTGTTTTTTTTTTGTTAGTGCTGTCAGTTTTAATCCAGTTGGACTTTATCGTAATAAAACCGTTTTAGGCGCGCAGAACTCTTCCATATCTAAATAGAAATATTTTTTTGTACCCGCTGCCATATACTAATGAATTTACTTCGTCATCATCAACATTCAAAGTAAAGTACATGGAAGACAGTTTTGACATTAAAAGATATTTCTAACCAACTTGATTAATTTAAAACTGCATTTTTATTAGGTATGATTTTTCGATGACGTAAATTCATTTGTTCTTTGTGGCTTGGCCCTATATCAAATAAATTATTAAAATACATATAGTATACTTACTAAGGGACAGTTATATTGCCAGAAATTTTTTCGAATTATCTGTGACCTGTTTGTAGCTTAAAAATTACTCGAGGGCGCAACAAATACCAAAATTAGACGACGAGCAAGAATTTGCGGTAGTATATGTCTCAACGTGTATTTGGTAGAGAATCTGTCAAAAAAGTTTTAATATACTGAGTGACATTAGAAGTGTTACACCCCGAAGGAATAATTTTTGGAAGTGATTTTTTTGGCAAGAGAATGAGTAAATTTAAAGCTAGTTATTGCAACGGTTTATCTTTTACAATTCTTGTAAAAAAAGTTTAACCTTTTAGTTTTATTGTGTCTCCGAGTACTTGTTTTAAGTGTAACAAAATTCCTCCAGTCAGAAGGCATCAACGGTATCACCATCTTAGCGATTTCGACAAAGGTAGAATTGTGGCTTTTCGGGAAGTGGGATATCTTATCGCGAAATTGTGCAACGTCTTGATTTTACTACAATGACGACAATGCGAGTATTTTGGGTGTGGAAGAAGGTAGAGAAACACGAGACCAACAGTTCAACCGAGGCGTACTACAGAGCGTCAAGACATGCACTTTAGACAACTAGCTCTTCGATACCGTTTTGCTACTACGCGACAACTTGGTGATCAATGGTGTGGAGAACGGCAGATTTGGGAGGGAGAATGGCATAATTTGATATTCAGCGACGAATCGCAATTCTGCCTATAGGCATGCATGATGGCCGTCGGAAAGCAACATGATATTGGATTTGCTGTTGATAGGCATGTGCACAGGACTGTTGGAGTAATGATTTGGGGGGCTGTAGCCTACGGAAGCCGATTACCTCTTGTGTTTATTAGAGGCTGTATGATAGCTGTGCGTTATGTTGATGACGTCTTACAAACCATTTTACTGCCTTATCTAGATGGCCGTCAACATGTCCTTTTTCAGCAAGACAATGCACGTCCACATGGACTTGGGACTTCCACCAAACTATGAACTTCCTCCAAGAAGCTGGCTTTAATGTTTAGTCGTGGCCACCCCGTTTATTGGATTAAAATTTCATCCAGCATGTGTGGGATATGATGGGGAGAAGACTCTCCGTTTTGCACCGTCCTCCACAGACTATGGCACAGTTAATTCATGAGAAAATCAAGTTGGTTGGAACGAGGTGCCATAAACAGAAATTGACCATCTTATTTTGTCGATGCCTGGACGTTTATAGGAATGTACTCAGTTACGGGGTCGTCAAACACATTATTGATTTTTTTTTAAGTTAATGTTACTAAAAAATTTTTGCAAATCTCATCGTTTTATTCTTTATGTAAGTCTACCACATTGCTAAAAAATCACGTCCACAAAATTATTTTTTCTGGATGTAACACTTCTAATGTCACTGAGTATATTTCAAACAAATTTAAGATCAGATGTCAGCTGAACATTAGTATAGCTGCTATCGTTAAATTAATTGTTCATTGTCTTAATTATTTATTTTCATACTCCATCTTATAAAAGTTTTTGTATCTTCTAGGAAGATTTTTTAAGAAATTTTTTCTACGGAAATTTTTGCTTAATCGAACTTTGAGTGGGTATTCTTAGAGGTGTGATTGTTTAGTATAAATCATGTGACATTTGAGGGCTGTTGTTAAGAAAAAATTGTAATTTGTAGCCAAAACACAATCGGCAACATGGTCCAAATTTTGACTTGAAGTTAACCTGAATTCGTTATTATTTTATTACTTTTTTAAATAAACTTAAACAGCACAGAAGGCAAATTCTAATGTAATATTCTAGTAAATTGCTACTTATTTAAGTAACAAGAAATCTAAAGACATACGAAGTTAGCGAGTTACGGGTCGAGCCGGAGGCGAGGCTTACTGCTTGCCAGAGGATGGTAACAGTCAAAATCTCTCGAGTTACTTATTACATTTTTCCTGCTGCTCGTCAAAATTTATTTAGATTTTAAAATTTATGCAGATTTTGTAATAAAAAAATACTTTCAATTTTTTTTATGGGTCTTGGTACTTTATGCTGGTGTTACGTCACAATCGTGCCGAGAAAATAATTGGAAATTAATAGATATATTTAAGAAATTCGAAATTAATTTAAAATACACGTTTGATAAAACTGAAAAATCGTAAACATTGTTTGATAAAGTGTACTTAAGAAAAAATGCAAAAACAGGTACGAGATTGTCTATTAGATCTGGCATAATTGTAAAAGTACATACCTAGTGGATCATTGGCATCGTCACAAAGACAGAAATAACCTTTTTGTTAACTGTGTAAGGACTAAGGATGAATGATTTTATGAGCAAATTGGTCATGTGGTGTAAGATTATTTTTGAAGCCATCGTACAAGCTTGTTTCAAAAATTTTGACGTTGATGTTTTTTGCTCTTTTATTACACACCAATAATAAATTATATAACTCAAAAACTTTCAAAACTTATCAAACATATTTCTCATATTTATATGCATATTACAAAATTTTTTGGTAAGTTTTTTTGACGCATATTTATCGCTCTTACTAAGCTATAAGTGTTTTTTCTGTTAATAATATGTAATTGCAAAAACATATTTTATATTTGTATGGTGTGACCGCGGCTTAATGTCGGTCAAAAGAATCGGGCCGTTACGAAGCCACTGTACAGCACTGAAAAAATCTTACAACGTCATCTACACTAATTAACCGACTCGGCATACCCTAATAACACCAATACACAATCCTCCTAATATAATTACAATACCGTCTGTCCCAACCGAGTCGGCACTGCAAATACCATTAATTTTCGACAAGAGAAAAAATTCAAGAGGCTATAAAGTGCTGCATGAGCGAAAATTGAGCTAATTTATTGCACTTTTGTCTTAGTAACTACAGAAACACCACTTTAATGGCAAATAAGCTGTTATTTTCATTAAATAAATTAAGAAAATTGTAACCGTAACCGGAGCTTGATTTTCGGGTGTTGTTTCTGAGAATTTGTCTTTTTTTTTTCTTGGCGATGACATATGAGTCGTGTCTATTAATTAATCATTTTGAGGAAGACCAGTCGTGACGTTAATCAATTGATGGCGTCTTTGTTAAGTGTGTGTATTACCGTTCATTTGTACACAGATGTAGCAAATAAAGCTTCGTCCGTGGCAGCAATGTGGGTGGTTTATAGCCAGTTTTGTCAGATAATAGAACTATTTTCTTGACGCAATAAATTATCGTCAACAAACCTAGCTGTTGATGAACAATTGTAATGCTTATCTATAACAACAATATATAAAGTACATTCGATCTATATAATATTAAGTTGGCAACAGTTGTCATCGTGTGCGATGTGATCAATAAATGTTGGCTATCAATTAAAAATTTCTTGTTTACTAATTGTGTTTTCTTTTGTTGCAGGTATGTGAGAGTACTCCTTTTATAACAGTGGAAGTGTCGAGGTAAGGATATTTCTTAGAAGAATTTCCGTTTTCATTGCTTTCGAGTTTTAAATCAGACCTTCGGACATAACTCTACACACGCACCAACATCGCTCTAAGTAGCTAGCATTTGTTCAGCTTGAATCGCGACATTTCAAGTAATTAAAAGCTGAATTCCCTTTAACGCCGTCGTATATTTTAACTAAGTTTCTCCGTCGCGAATCCGGGACATGTCCCGACTTTTCCGGATGATTTATACATGGAAAACGTGTTAAACGAACATTTATCATTGAAGATTTAGAAAGCGAACGTTTAGGGACGTACCAAACCTTATACGGCTCTATAATAGATTTACGATATAATATTATTCTACAGGGGTTTTACTAGAATCGGTACGGACCGTTACTGTTTTGTTTTATAGTTAAAGAATGGCAGCCCATCATAAAATGCATTTTGGATCTTGAACAATTTGACAAAATCACTAGGAGTAAAAAATTGCTTTATAGTCATACAAAAACTAGAATTTTTACTCTAAATGTTATTCAAATTACTTTTTAACAATCCAAAAACATTTTTTTTTTGAAAATTTAAAACTTTGTGCAATAGTTATTTACGTAATAAGAAAAAAAAACAATTTTGTGTAACGAGCGTAATATTTACCACAAAATCTTTATTTTTCGGGCAAAACCATTGCTTAAAGAACCAAATAATAGTTATTGTTAAGTTTATTGCAAGCAAACCTGAATGCCGATGCATTTGGATTTATAATGGTTCCATCACATACAGGATGTTTTTGAAGTAACTCTATAAGTTTTAACAGGTAATAGCCAAAACCAAATTTGCCTTATACAAATGTTTATAGAATTTGAGATATACGATGTAGAAATTTTTCTCAAAAACAGTGTTGTCATACATCGTGTATCTCATAATAATGTTTTTTGAAAAACAATTTCTACATCGTATCTCGTTCAAAAACAACTTTTTTTAGAAAAAAGTTCTACAGTGTATATCCCGAAAGCTACATATAAACATGTATAAAAGATAATTTCGGTTTTTTAACGTCCTTTCAACAAGAGCTATCACCTGTTAAAATTTGTAAAGTTACTTTAAAAACACCCCTGTATTTTACACTGAAAGATCCATTAAAATTCACCAACGCGCGGCAACGCAACGGAACAAAGGAGAAAAGTTCTTTAGTGTCAAAGTTAAGTATAGTAATTAAAATTAAAACAACTACATATACATAGTGTGCTTCGTCAAATCATTAGTAATCAAAAGATAAAAACAAAAAATTACATTTTATTCATAAATGATCGCCAAAAGATCGCCTTGATGATACTCTAGACATTTTCGGGCAAAATAATAATTATTTTAATGAATAAATTTGAGTTAGAATTTTATATATGTATGTATAATTAGTTACAAATATTTGTATTTCATATGCCTTATAGAACAATTCTCTAAAAAATCCTTTACATAATGTAACATTGTAGGTAATGTAAACTACATTCCTCTGTAAGTAACTATCTTATATCGTTTTTTACAGTGCATATAAATTGCTATTCCGTAGTGATCACTGTAAGCTCCTTCCTTACATCACTTATTTTATTTAAAAACATGTTTTGGCGCATATCATTTAATAATAACAATAAATGACATTTATTTGCACCTCAATGGTTCTTTAAAAAAAAAGTTAAATAAGCAATCGGGGATGAATGTATATATTAGTAGAGCCAGTAATCTTAGTATCTATAGAGTGTTTCATTTTTGTACACTTATTTTTTTAGTTATTTTATTTTTACTTATTCTAATTGTTTATAAATTTCCATACGTTGCCTTTGATGTGATTACTTTTATTTTCTTAGCGTCTTTTTTTGGTTTTTTTTATTGCACTACATTTTGTACCTTCTTCTGGCTTATAAATAGTCACCTTTTTTATTTTTTACACTCTTTTAGATCAACTCTAGCCTTTTTTTGTAATGTTTCATATTCTTGTTGTTTCTTTTTGCTTGTGCATATATCTTTCAGAAAGATGTTCTTTGTATTATCATAAAGTTTTATAAGCAACGAAAATTATTCATTACTTTTTAACAAAAATGCAGAAAACATGTAATGAATTTGACAATCTATTTTAAAATTTCCGAATTACTCTAGTAATTAAATTAGTACATCGTAACGTTGGTCTTACGGTTATATTTAGTAGTCGTAAGATACAGTGGGTGTAGCTACTTCAAATTAGCTTTCGATGCACAATTTTTTTAGCGAATTACACTGCTTATTTCAAGAACGTATTAATTACGTTCTACATATTTTTTAAAGCATTATTTTCTAATATAATCACAAAAAATTAAAGTTTATAAACAATGATGGGGTCCATTGTGGTGCAAATGACGTGCACTTGACATTAACTTTTAAATATATATACAGGGTGAGTCATTGTATATGGCCACCCTCACTTTTTTAACGTTAATAATTAAAGAAATTTTATGAAATTTACACATAACAAAGATATGGTACAAGACGATCTTTTAGGGCTATTAGATCTTTGATATCACTTTGTGGTCGCAAAAAAATAAAAACCATTTTATGAAACATAAAATTTACAAAATCAAGTTTGTGGGTAAACAAGTATTATGAGTTGTACATGGTGTTTATCAAAATTTAATAGTAGCAAAATGTATTATTTCGATTGCTTTCTAGTTATTATATCATTTACAATGTTATGCAATTTTACTGCTTGCAATATTGTCTATTTAGTTGTCAGATTAAAATATAAAAATTAATAACAACAAAAAACTTCAAATGAGAGTGTCTTATGGAAATTGTAAGGCCAATAAAATTTTAATACTTTTATTATTGGAAAACTCTTAAAAAGACGTTCATTTCATATCATTGCGCCAAGTTACTAATTTTACGAATCGTCACAATTACATCTTAAGTTATGGGATAGTAAATGTAATTTCTATCAGTAAGAAGTTTTAAAAAAATTAATAATAAGTAAATAGAATCAACACGCTTCACACGTCAATCGAGCAGCCTGTATATGAATTATCGATCATATCATATTACGTTGTATTTTAAGATTATTTCTTAAAATATAGACTTTTAAAATAACTAATTTATTTTAGTAAAATTTTAGTTTAGTGCATGTTGGATGTTGTTGAGGTGTCGAAAATATCGGTGACATGTGTGGTTATATCCACAGATCACGTCGAACGGGACATTCACGTCGATCGGCCGTTGTATACCGTTAAGCTATTTGAATTTAAATAATTCAGAAGTTGAGCGCTCGGTTTCCAAGTTCGATCTTTGCCAGGATAAAACCTTACGTTTCCAGTTGTGTTCTTTTTGTATCGAGTTCTTCTACCTGGTTGGAAATGAGTCCGTCTAATGGCCCGTCTATCAAGCAGGCTCCGAGTTGGCCCTGGCGGTTCGGGTCCAGATTATAGGATTGGAAGTATACGGCGTCTCTTCTCGTTATAGACAATGACGGAATGCTTCTTGAAGGGTATTTCACCGATTTGCCTTAAATTTTCAGTTAAGTGGACTGAATACGGCTAATAAGGTGACGACTTTCACGTTACAACTCCAATCGTGATTGATTTATTCGTGTTGTATCTAGTTATGACAGTTACACAGAACGTCTTTATTTAGCCTGTCCGAACGAATATTTATAGATTAATTTGCTTCTAATACACTCATAATAAATATCAGCTTATTCATTATGACAGTTGATCAGGCCACGCATTGTGGTCTGGAGTTATTCCGATCCAGTCCCGTTTTTCAGTCGGTCCGGGGGCTAATAGAGCAATTATATCGATAATGCCTAATTCGAATCAATTTTTCCTGTTTTAACGCGCAGCCGTTGTAGTAAAGCGAGTTTTTTCGCTGAGAGCATTCTTCAGAATTCTAGCGACATCGGTAGGATAGCCATTAAATATTTTATGGCTTTTATATCTCTGTTTAGTTTCATATGAACGTTCGAAAAGCTGTTAAAAGAACGACTCTCTGAAAATAGAGCTGTGTAAGCAAATAAATAAAAGTTTAAGTGCTTTTTTAATTTGACTTCAAGGTTTCTTTGGAAAACTATTTAGACGCTCAACTCACGAAACCTTAAACACGGCATCGCAACCGAAAGCTCCAAGACCGTATTTATCATCCGTAACATTTTTAAGATAAAATCTAATTAATTGATGACGATTTTATAGCATAAATGATGTTTTCCTTTTGTTAACCTACATACACGGCAAGTCATTAGCATTTACTTGACATTTGAATTGGAGAATTTTAGATAAAAAGTAATTCATTATAAAATTCCTCTTACAAATACATGTATCAATGTTATTAATGAGTTACTAATATTTGGATTTTACTGCTGTTGTTTAATCTAAAGCTAGCAATGCTGTCTAAAAATATAAAATATAGTACTATTAAAACAATTAATAATGAGATACTTTATCTCAACATGAGAAACAGAAATTTTGATTAACAAACAACAGACGCCTTTCAATGTTGAAAAGTCGAGGCTATAGTTGAGTCTGCCATTCACTACTTTTTATATCTATCATAAAAGCTTAAAATTTGGAAGAAAATATAATATTAAAATTTACGAGTGAACTATGGATTTGGATGGTAATTGTGACTACTGCAACACCGATTGTTTAAAATATTGTTTATTATTATATTATAAATCGATTGAGCATAGAATACTGTTAAAGTTATTTAACAGTATCATATTATGAAAAAGGGTACATCTTTTAGCTTCCAATTTTCTAAATACATATTTGAATTTAAAAATAAGTGAAAACTTTCTACTTTTTTTTTTAAATTTTTTACCTTGTTAATAGTTAATAATTTGTTTATTTTTGATCATTGCACTTTAAATTTATCCATCTGTAAAATTTTTAACTCAGAATAATTTGACATTCAAAGGCATTCGGGATTTGCCGGAGTACCACCCTTTTGTAATTTAGTACAATTATTAAAGTGATTTATAGATCGTAAAAAGCAAAGGATCGATCTCTCCATTAAACAAACAAACAAAATTTTGGATCGTCGACTCAGCGTCGAAATACTTTTATTCGGACTCGACCTCTGGTTAAATGAATAGGTGTCTTCGCTTCTACCGCCCACACTTCAAATACCCGGGTCCTTATTCTCGAAGTAATTTATTGCATTTAACGACCGCAAGAAAATCTCTTCTTTTTCCATACAATCATCGAAAACAATGAGCGTTGCACTTAATTGACTTTGTTAAAAGAATCTCTCTTGGAACATTCCGGATTCTATCATGGTGTTTGAAAAAGTAATTGCAAGACTAATGCGTTTGTTTTCTTGGAATAATAATTTAATCATGTTAAAAACGATGATATGGAAATGTAATTTCTAGTCCGTCACGTGATTCACGGGAAGTCCTCTGATGTGAACGTCGTATTCTTGAAGCTTGCCGACGAAATGCCTGCTTCACGAAAATTTCACGGAGATTAAATTTTTCTTCAAACGTGATCATCAGCCGCTCTTAAATACCGATGGTATGTTTTTGTATTTCGTCGTTGGGTCGATCATTGCGGCTTATCCGGCATGATGGCTTTGTCGAAGCTTTGAACGAATTTGTTGTTTAATTGACCAAAGGGTTTAAAAATAATGTCGTTGGTGTTGTTGACCCTTAGGTAATAACCAAAACAAAACCTTGAAAAACTCATTAAAAATAAAAGAAAGTACGCCGAGCATAAATCACCTGTTAAAGGTATCATAAGTTGGGAGATAATATATGGAATGCCGAATGCAGCGTCCTCTCACTGTTTAATTATTTTTAATTTACAGCGTTCGCTAAATGTATTATTAAGGGATAATCGATATCATTCTCGATATTGTGGATTTATGGCCGAATCTTGGATGATATTCCTGCGAGTCTGTCGTGGGCGGAGGTATTCGTAATTTGGTGGTAGCATCGCAAACTAAAGATCATGAATCAAATGCCAGGAAGCACCGACAACGATTACTGTCACTACTAAGTAATAACCGGTGATTTCCAATCAATAACCATCGGCTCCTCTGAAGGAAGAGGACGTTGTAATTTGACGAAACGTCCCGTGCTACTCCTTCTATTTATTTTATTACTTCGTCCATAAAACACCAGTAGACTGAGCAAACACGCCACTATATCAACAAACCTCCCGGAAATTTTTTACTATACCCAAATAAAAGGTGATGGAATGTTAAAACAGTATCTTTAAATTTTATGTTTTGTTTGACTTTCGGAAAGGTTCAGTCCAAACATCACTCCGACTACCTAATTACCTATCTATATATATATTTTTTAACTTATTTAATAATTAATTTCGGAAATGACCAAGCGAATTTCAAACGCGCGGCTCTAATCGCCTTAATTTTATTTTGTCTAGACGATGCGAGATATAAATCATTAAACACGTTCATAATTATTGTTAATGACGTCCTAGTCACACTAAACCCTACGATTTGCGCCATAAAACAAAATACACTCGTTAGACAACAACCATAGTAAAATTTTTATTACACGGCGCTTTAGAGCTTGGTGCTCCAGTCACTCAATTAATATACTCAATTTTTAAATAGACCCACTTCACATAATCCTGTTTAGAAACACTCTACCGTATTATGCAAAACACCGTAATCATCAGTACCTACATAATAAGCTCTGGTGTACTTTTTCTCAATTAAAATGTAAATTACGACGCCATTTTGTAACGCCCTTTTGAGATCCGCCTCCGAAACATTTATGCTACGATACGCATCCATTAATTCATTAAAACCACAAATGAATAATTTAGGCATTGTAGTGAAAAATTCCCACAAATTCGCAATTTATTCGGCCGGAAACCGGCACAACCATCAAGGTGGTTCACCATCGACCCACGTTCTCGATTATTTCTCCTCATCGATGATGATGGGTTTCGATTTGGTCGTCTCATCGAGCATTGGTGTCTCTTCGAATTTTGTGATTTATACAAGATGGAGCGTCTTATGGGCGTCTCGTTTTAGATAAGACAGTCGTTGTGAGCACCCACGAGAAGAGGATAGGTACCCAAATGCGGATGGTAAAACGAACAGGCTTACGTATTTTATTTATCCAAGCAAAACACGTAAGATAAAGATGATTTAGTGCAGAGAAATGTTTTATCTCTTGTTGGGCATTTTTCCTAAACATTCACGTAGTGATCTCGCAAACGCAAAGCGAATAATAAAGTTTCATCTGATCTTGCTATTTTATTTGCATCAGCTTTGTGTTCATACCGAAAATCTAGAAAGAATTTGCAAAGAATGCGGATACGATGCCAAATATTAGCAATCAAGAATTTTCGAATTTTTATTGGAAATTTACGACGAATGTTTTCAAAGTCTACAAGTAGCTTAATTACTGTTTTTAATGTACTTATATTAAAATTTTCAAAGTATCACCATAAATTATACTACAAAATGCGTCAAAAATGTGTTTAAACTATACAAGTGGTCATCTTACTGCACTTTTATGGTTGACTTTGTTATGCATAATGAATTTTAGTTGGTGTGAAAATGACAATTTTATATAGTTGAATTATAATTCAATTGCATCGGATTGTCTAGACAATGGTAGTTTCATCTAGTATTAAATAGGATCTTTGCTGGTACCGAGTGGTTTAATTTCGTCGATAATGGTTAGGTCGTGCAGGTTGGTCGTGTAATCGAGCGTCGAAGTTTCCGAGACAATGGTCGTGCTTCGATAACATAGAAGTGTACCATCTACAGGTATTATTAATTAATAATTGTTAGCGTGTATGTGGATATAGGTAGGTGTGCAATAATAGATAACGTTAATTTGGCTAATAGTGAATATATTTTTCATTTTAAAGGGTTAATATCTATTTTGGTCAAGTCGTTGGCAAATCGGGTGTTTGATATGATAGGTGCAGCATGGCAGGTGGACCAGAAACGCCTATCTTCTAATTACAAGATCACGTTTCTATCATTCCTGTTTTATTGTCGATTTCTTGAGCTAAGCTTCGATGCATGAGTTATGTGCTTGGAGGACTAAAAACGTGTAATTAAAGCGCACACCGATAGATTGGATTTTTGGCCAAATAATTTTAATTAAACTTGAAACAATTAAAAAGGAAAAAAATCCAATTAGTTTCCGTCTTAATGGAATAAGACTTCAAAATTTTATAAAGGATATCTTGTTATTTATCGCTGCGTATTTAATAATGTTAATTGCACAGAGATATCGAGTATGTAATAATATAATACGTGACTGTCGTGCATCGTAACTATCACATCGGTAGGCGGAACTGTTCTTTATATTTTTGTTACACATTTTGCAATCGAGCGGTATCTGGAACCGGAATCACAATCCAGGTAGAGTCCGGCGATTTTCCGACAAACCCTCCGAATTCCCCTCTAATATTATTCATGAAAAAAAACTGACGTAACACCGCTGTTGCAAATAAACTACCTTTTCGAACCAGCACGGCCACTTATCTTTAATAATATCGCGAAAACCTTTTAAAATTAATTGCATGCAGAGTCGCTGTTATTTTATTACTAAATTAAAAATATAATACATAGCGCTGTTCAATCTTTCGGAGCATTTTCATAATATCACGTAGGTTCAGATCGGGTCGAAGAAAATTACACGATAATAACATACTGGGGTCCTGTATTTTAAACACTATCATAAGACAGTGTGCCTCAACCGACTCGTCTTTATTGCACATTCAAATTTTTTCCTTTCGTTTGATGACGTTGAAATTATATCTGCCGAACCATTCTTATTCCTATTATTGTTGTTATTTAGACGATTTGCCCGAAACAGAATCGCAGATAGGTGCAGTCGTGAACACTACTAAAAAAATTAATTGAATAACGTTTCTGGACTGTGCGGATGTTTTTTATACCACGAACGGCACACTATACAATAAACAATGAATATTGCGGAACAGAGCCCCCGGGGAATACGTCCGAAATATGCTTTCCACATTTTCTTGACACATGGCTTTACCAGATAAATTCAATTTCAACGATAGGCAATATTTTACAATTATTTAAAAGATCTTAACAAAATTAATTTCATTTATTTTACTTTTAGAATGGTAATATTTGTAAATTATTTTGTTTGGACCTGTTAAAAATATTTTTCACAATAAACTCTTAACAGTTCTTCAAATTATTTTTTGCTAATTAAATATTGGAAGAGAAGTATCTTGTATTTTTTCTGCTAGATTGCGAAAGAATTCCATTTTTGCATTTGAGAATGAAATTGTTTTGTTTACTCAAAATTAAATTATATTATATTTTAAATTTTGATATTGCTAATACGGTGCCTTCATAAATAATCTCAACTCATCTGACCAATTTGCTTTTCCGCATTGATATTCGTAATAAAACAAAACGGCCTCTGGTCAAAATATTAGGTACCAGGGAAATAAGTACTGTCAAGTTGACGTTAGAACGATAAATGAAAATAATTTATTTTAATACACTTACAATTTACAACTCACATAGTTTTGATTTTTTTGACATTCTACGCTTTTACGGATTTTCAATTTTCAAGACATCCTGTTATTAAGTATAATTTTTTTCGAAAAAGGATTTCAACGTAATTGTTTTTTTTTTAATACAAAACCATTAGTACTTTCCACACTGTATGCATACGACTTTGTAACACTGCCAAACTTTATTCCCAACAACAATTTTTAAATAGCAACAATATTTTGTTCAAAAATAAACCATTTTTTATAAACCATAATTTTATTTGATAGCGATAACATGACGCTGACCATAAATTACCATTTAACCTAAAAAATTGATAATTCACAAAATCTGTATCGGATTGGTTGCTACACTTTTTTCGTCCTCCATATTTCAAGCGGTTAGCGCCTTCATCGGTCATTATCTTCGTGGATAAAATCAACCGTACACAGTTGATATTATTTAACCCAAATGTTATGAAACGGTTTAGTCAAAAGTGTGGAATAAAATTTGTATCTAAACATTTTAAAAAAAGTAAATGTTGAGGAAAGACACTAGATGAAGATTTTTTATTAATGAAGGTACGTGGTACGTCACATAAATTCATCAATATTTTTCGATTTACTGAAAAGTATACTAAATATTTGTATCAGCCGCGAAATTAGACCGGTTGCGAAGATTGTTTTTGCGGACGTCGCCACAAGTAACGGTTGCAAAGTATAGTCGTCTAAAGTATAGTAGAATAATTTACTAGTATAATTATACTTACCCCAACAGTACAACTCTTTATCAGTAGGCGGTCAACATAGTTGACAAAACTGTAATAAACCCGTTTTTCGGCAAAACTACCTGCCACTTATATTATTTCTTAACTATTGTGACCGTCTACTGATAAAGAATTGTATTGTTGGTGTAAGTGTTATTGCTTTCAGATTATAAAGTCATTCTACTAGAATTTTTGGACGACTATACAATAATGATATTATTTTTCGTAAATTGTGTATATTGCGGCTACAGACGGTTTGACAACAACTCTGATCTCCTAGCGACCACTTTATATAGTGTTAAGTTGTTATTTGTGACTGTGCAACAACTATTGTATAGTTTTATAAATAAATAAACAATTAAATAAATGTTAAATGTTACTGCAACTGTGAAATTCTCTAACATCTTCCAGATTGTCCTGTTTTGGCAACAAAACGATTTCGGCAGTAATATTTATCTCGGTATGTTAAATAATTATTATATTATATGATAAATGTATAATTATTTACATTAGAGTGCGGTTATTTCGAGGTAATAAATCGAGGGTCAGATAAGTCTAAGCACTGTAAATTACCTATCGCACAACTGCATTAGATTTTTTGACCGAAAAAATTATTAAAAGTCAATATTTATGGTCATAATTTATAATAATATTTATATTTGTGACAGTAGGGGAGAATTTATTTTATGTTGGTTATCCTCTACTGTTAAAGTAATAATATTGACTTTTAATAATTTCTTCGTCCAAAAAATTCAATACAATTGTCGTGCGATAGTTAATTTACTTACATTACTTAGACTCATCTGACCCTCGTCTTCGGCTCGGGTCTGAAATCCTAAAATAAATCTATAAATTTTACCTACCGCACTCTAATGTGAATAATGTGAATTTCTTGGGTTAATTTCTTTATACTAGGTATACCGTAAAATACACACATTGAAAAAATCGCACATAAAATTTGTAATCAAGTTCAAAAATAAATGTTTGGCGTAGAGAGTCATTAATGTTGAATGAAGCTTTATCTTAATTAAAAAATGACTCGTTCTCGTTCGAAGGCAAATGCGGGGTAGATACATAAAACACATCTTGCGCATTTCTTTTGTAGCCATAATTATGAAATACGATTACGAAAAAATGAGGGATGTAAATCTGGTGTTGCGGACGGGCGAATCGTCCGAAAGCTTTGAATTAGTGTTTTCCATATGGACCGCGACGTTAACACGCTTCAATAAATAATATCGGGTTGGCGGGGTATCGCTTTTGAGCTTCCAGTACGATGGTGGGAGCACATTATGATCCCGCGCCGTATCGACCGGAGGGGGGCGGCTATAACGCACACTCTCTCACAAAACATGCCTTATAAATTATTTGTTTCATAATAAATACACACGCCGTCTTATAATTACCTCGCGCAAATGATTAATCTGCCGGATCTGAATTACTGTACCGAAAATGATATTGCCGAAGAACCGTCATAAATTCGACCTCAAGCTTTTGCCTTGCTGCTTTTTAATTGCTCTCGGATATTGTTCCTGTTCGGATTGTGTTTTATCGGGCGTTCCTCGATTGATGAAGTGAAAGCGGTCGTGATGCATGCCAGAATGAAGAGGCGTCAAAACGTCGATATTGAGCACTGGATATTTTACATTTAAAACAAATTAAGATTAACTGTAATGAGAAAAACGTTTTAGAAATATTTTTAATTAACATTCCATGAAGCCGATGATTCGTAAACCCAACACACACACAAAAAACATACAACGAAACAAAGAAAACGGTTCTTTTTCGTTGTCACGTATAGATTGTGTAATAGCGGAGGACCGCAGACTCTCCTGAGCCCACATTCTACCACTCAAAACGCTCACACAGCAAATTGCTAGTATCTACTCGAGACCGGAAAAAATCACTAAATTATTGCTGAAAACAATCCAATCTTTGCTTGGAAAATATCCACCTAGCGTTTATTGAACACATTCTCATAGTAATTAAGAACGAAGCTTTCGGAAAGCTGACATTGATGCATAAGGTTTGGATGTCAGAGGTCGCAGCTGTGGTATTTCGTATTACGTGGCTTGTCCGATAATGCCTTAAACTAGTTTCTTTCGACTATTTAACGTTTCAAAGTGCAACGTTTACTACCTGATGGTTATTGCGGCAATTAGGTAATAATTATAACGTCGCTGCTTGAGACATTATTCTGATTCTTCGTGCAACAACTCTCGAATTATACATCGGCAAGATAATAAATTTGCCATTTAATTGATAAAAACGGTTTGATTAACACCTCTTTGAAGTATCATGAGAGTCCAAGTTATGAAAGTTGTTTATGCAAATTGACATGAACATCTTTAATCAAGAGAAAATCGAACATGAGAATCAGATTTACGCTATTTACAAGCTCTTTTCGCTATTATTTAATTAATTAATAAATTTGTTGTTTTTTTCTTCGAAAAGCCTCGTATACCTACGATCGCTCAGCTTGCACTTAACCTAATAATTATTAACAGTAAATCATCAGACTGTCATTTTTGTTTAATTAACAGCAGTAGACTAGCAGACTAGTATCAGATGCAGACAGCCCCCCAAAGGGGAGCACCTCCAGTTCACGTACTGTAATAATGGGCGTCCCGAGCGCTGGCAATTTGCGATGTGGTCGTTGGGTGGAGTCGCCGCTTTGACAAACATCCTTGCTCATCAACCAAAGATTGGATACGTATATGTTGCACATGTTATTATCGGTTATTAACCTCGATCTAGCCGAAACATCGCTCAAAATCCAAATTTCCGCGGAGGCCTCCTAATGCAATTAACACACGCTGCGCTTATCATTCCGGTTACCTTTATAGAAGATTACGAGGCCACCCGTGGTCGTGAGGACTGTAATATGGCACTCTGGTGCTGCGCTTACTATTGTAAACGCTCGATTTTACACTGCAATGAATAAAAATGGCCGCTAAACCGAATCGAAGCCCTCAGGGTCGAAGGGAAGAAGCGCGTGAACTAATTAACCTGTCGTCGCTCACCAGATTGAGTCGTTAACATTATATGACTGTCATAAATAAAAGCAGAGTATTTTTCTTTACCTAATTATATAAATAATTCTGGTGTTGCGATCAACTTGGAGAATCCGGACCGTCGTGTTCTAGCCACGACCGCCTCCGCGTACTCATGAATAGTGAGCGAGCTCATTAGCGACCTGAGACAGTAATGACCGAACCCGGCGCTGCTCTGGTAATACTTCGGAGGACCATTGCGGTCTACCACCTCACTTAAACGACACTAGAATAACAATAACGACAATACTCTCCTCCGTTCTTTATAAAGAGTTGAGATACGATAAACATGAAATGATTTTTTAATTTTACTATCTAGTTTACTAACAAATAATAATTTATTATACCCTCCTAAGTGGATTTGTTTATTTTCCTAAGCGCGCTACATAGTGGGCAACATATTCGAAACGCATGCGAATATCGACTTGGGCATGACGATTATATCCGTCTTAAGCACTTAAGAGGTTAAATGTTGGACAAATTGCCATCTAATATTTCTTCATTTGAAATAGCGGCTGCTATAGATTATTCATACAAAAATTACTTGGAATTTGTTAAACTAGAGTATATAGAGTATAGATCTCCATGTCTTAATTTGACTGATGTTAAATCGTAAAAGAGTGATGTTAGGGACAGCCAAGAGAATGCATCTTTTGTTAAAATGAATTAAAACGTATAATTCAATACTCCAGTATCGCCCAAAATTGCTTTGCCTATCATCATTGTTTTAGGATTTACCTACCTCTATGATAACAATTTTGAAAATTAATAAATTTAGAGCTAGTGGAGACATGCGTTATTGAATTTTAATGCTAACCTAAATCTCTCGCTCACATCTTAAGCCTCCCAAAACTTTTTGGACTGACTTTGGAGGATTCCATGAATAGTGACTATTTTGACCAGCCACGATCTCGATCTCTTATAAAATCCATATAAAATCTATTTCCGTACTGACACTATTCTAAAGCTCGGAAAACTTCAACTAGGGTTTGTTTTATACTCCATATACTCCTACTTACGTAGTTATCTTTGTTCCAAGATTTTTAAACTTAATAATCTTCCAAAACGGAATTTTCCAGAAAGTCAATAAATTGTGGTCTACATGGACGCAACAAAAGATGCGGATCGTATTCATTTTTGAAAATCAAATTTTGATTGAAGATTTTTTTTTTTGGTGATTTGCTTTTACAAAACGTGCGATCAGAAATTTGATCTATTTTTCTCAATCAACTGGTCTTTCAGTTTCTTTCTGCGTAATAAAAATAATCGGGATCTACAGGACGTCGCCGTCGGTCGTATGTTAAAGTTTCATCTCGCAGCATAATAAAGCGAGCGCGACCCGGGGTGTACAAGGCATTTATAATATGTATCGCTTTTCTAGAAGCATGTAAGCGCGCGGACAAAACACAAGTGCAGATATATTTAAGATGCTGAGAAAGAGATAAGCGTTCAAATCTGTTCCCATCGGGCAGAGAGGCACACCGACACCGGTCAATAAGTCGTACCAGAAAAGACGACTCTCAACATTCGAGCAAGTAAGACACGACGACCATAATGAACATAACAATTTATTCGCAGGTCAGCCACTAACTTACGCGCTTAACTACGGACGCAGACACGTGTCCGCAGCCTTGGTGCATCGGCCAACATGCGCAAACAAGCTGCCTCATTAACTTATGCAAGTATGCAAAACAAGCCCACGGCGTACTAGGCTAGTTTAGAAATCGTGCTACGGAAAGACAATAATTCGAAGATGAGACGCGTAGGACAACCGACAATGAAGTGATGTTGCAAAAGAAAGTTTTTCACATTCTCCAAGTTGTATATCTAGTCGATATATCTACATATATGTAGGCAAGGACTCATTCAAACAACAGCGCAGTATTTACACTCCAATGGGTTCGATAACAACAATAAACTAAGAGCTTTAGATGATCTCTCACTTAATTCGATACCGACAGGTATGTGGATATAAAAATTTACTTTTTTTATTTGATTTGGATTTTGGTTTATCACTGTGAAGTTTTTTTAAAAAGTGTACTATACAATATACAGTTTGAAAATCTTTTTAAAGCGCGTCTAGATCCAAGTGCAGGTTAATTAATTTAATAGAATAAGGAAGCAAGTAACAAGTATAAAACCAAAATAGAGTAAACAACAATAAAGACGATAAAACATAAATGAGTCTTAAGCTTAGCGTTGTTTATAGTAGTGATAGAAACATAGCTATGAGGAAATACAAATCAGAATCAAGAATTATGAACGGGGAACTCTGAAGATTAAAGCTGGTAATTACAAGAAAATTTATTGTATGTATACATGTGACTTAGTACCTGTTTAGTGACAGTATTAGAAAAACATTTCTCACAGAGTTGAATAGAAGCGTTAAATTGGTCTATATTCACTGGTTGTTCACCCACAATATCAATCTAATGCCTTCTTAATCCCTGTTCAGTGGACCTCATGTCGTTTCGAAACTACATCACAAAAACCTGCCCAATTTTCCAATTTCCATTTAAGAATTCTTTTGAGAGCAACACCACATTGCATATATTCACCGCCTACTCACTGCTTCAGATAAATCGGTCCAGAACCCACTTTTGATTAAACCCAATCATAATAACAGTTCGAACCAAGTGTGCGGTCTGAGCTTTATGAAGCTGTTTTGTAGATTGAGTATGGTATAAATTTACCAGGATCACGAAATTAATCATAAAAATAGTCAGTTTCGTGAAAGAGACATTAGTTTTACACTTTAACAAGAATTTATTTTTAAAAACTATGGAATTTTTGCTGGGTTGATACTGATAGATATAATTAAAATAACTGGGCGTACTCAAAAAGGGGTGGAGATCTATTGAGGCTGAAGCCCCCTCCAACCCGGAACTAAGTATTTTTATTTGTTTTAGGTGGTTTTTTACCAAAATTTAAAGAAAAACATGAATGACTTACAATACGAATATATGGTCTACGGTCTACCCTTTCTTCCATTGTCTATCTAGTTTCTAGCAAAAAAAAAATAACTAGAATCTCCTCCACTCCAAAAGAAATCACTCAAGCCTCCGAAAATCAATCCTGGGCACACCCTTGAACAGAGCGAACAGGATATAGAATGTATGTGTTACGAGCTGAATTTTTCAGGAAAATTTGACAGTAATTTTAATTGAATTTTTTTCTTTTAATAGTACATACATTAGGTAAAATTGGTGGAAAGTATCAAAGAGCTGTTTGCATCTCACGAGCACGATAGGAACTTACATTTCTCATCCATACCACAAATAATGTCACACATGCTAAACAGTTTTAATATTGTTATTATGAAATTCTGGCAATTTTCGGTGAAGTTTGTTTAAAATAATATTTTTGGTTTGTTACTATTAAAGGTATCTACTATCTAGTCTTCAATACATAACAATTACAAAATCAATTTATCTGCTTTATATTTATGAACATTCTTCTTTTGTATGTTAAACCGTGTATGAATAAATGATTGGTTTTTGGATGAGTTTCTTCTTGGTTGTGGTCTCGTGTGTGGTGGTTCTAGCATCGGATAGTTGTGCATAGGTGCATATGTTGTTTTTTTGCATGCAATGCAGAGATAGTGTCGTATTATTCAGGTATGCTCGGTGACAATGAGTGGACGGCACGCCTTCCCGATACCAGACTACGATAAAGACCTAACTTTATATGCATGAATTTCATTATTGGTGTTAGTGCGCGCGTCACCATAGTCCAAGTTTAATGGCTGTTGGTGCGATCGTAATAAGTCTATTATTACTACCGCAATGTATTGTTCTGGGTCAGTGTTATAGCCACCGTAATAAAATAATCCTACAATATTGTTCTTCAAGTATGTATACACACACGAATTTGTTTACTTCGGTTATTACAAGCTCACATACAAGTCATAAAACAACGACATGGCACCGACTACACACAATCGAACACGAATATCAAGACATCAGCTTGACGATTACGTGATTTTACCCCGGGAATTGATGCCTACTTTCGAAATAATGACGCAGCTGCGCTACTCTTGGCATCGGTTTTGTTGTGTCTAGTTTACTGGAACGTGATCGGTCAGACGGAAGAGTTTGAATTCGATTTATGACAACCCCGTAAATGCAGGTGTGTTTGCAATTTGCATTTACCCTGATTACACTTTTTAAACTTTGTTCTAATATAAACCAATGGGAGATTGCACGTACGACTACGTTACAGCACAATTTTCTATTAGGAACAGAGGATAACTTCCGTTTTTATACAGCGTGTCTAACAGTTGTCAGGCGGCTGTCAATATCAATGTCGATATCTTGTCAAGAACGATTTGAAATTCATTGCGATTTTTGAACGTACACTTGTATTACACACATAAATTATGGACGGGATAACTGCCTGCATCTTTCTTGTCGAGAGTCAACTGGTCAACTCCAATTGCAGCAAAGAAGTGGAGAGAAAAAAGTGTTCATTAGGTTATATTCTTATTTCATATCTTCCATATGAAATTAAAATGTTTTAAAACTATGTACAGTACCTACATAGAATGAAATTAGAAAAATTAAAATTAGAGACTCTTAAGTTTTACTTAAGGTTGGTAACATAGTTACCGAAACGCGCGTCGTATGCAAAATATGTTTGGTGTCATTGGGTGCATTTTTTTATTTAAAGGAGTAGAAAAATTTAATTATAACTATTGATACTCATAGGAGTGTATCTCTTTAATGCAAACTGTTTTGTTACTTATATAATTTATTTTGTCTTAATTTGAATTTGTTTGTTTAAAAAAATTGATAGCTATTAATATTAGTAGTCTTTAATTTTACAGCGCGACATTTTTGTTTAATTAGTTGAAACGCTGTAAAATAACCTAGCGCATGAGATTTGTATAAAACTTTTTGGTTGACAAGCTTAACGGCTTTTCGTATCAACATTTGGGATTTGACGTTTTAGTTTTTAAACATACAAATAGACGTCAGTGATTGTTTTCATCAAATACAAACAGTTTTATCGTTAGGTAGTGAGACGGTCGAAAAACAGTTTGTAATATAAAATTGAGCGATCAAAAAAATCCTATTAAAGGCACTTAGACATTCATGGCCCACTAAAAGTAGGTTGAACATTTTTAGTATTTTCATATAGTATAAATTCATAATATGTTGAGTTAAGAGTTATTTTTGCTTCAACCTGCGTCACACCCGCTCTTGCACCGTTCTATCAAGCGGCTTCATAAACGTAGGCCAATGTTCTAGTAACTCTTATTACGATGTGACTTATTTACCGCTTTACAAAAAATGAATTGTACTATAGTTACCGCCCACCGACTTCCCCTCAACCACAGAAATCAGTCTAAAGGACTTTAGAATTGTTTCAATAAATGTTACCTACCGATATCCGATTTTCCAATTTTAAGTCTGAATTTTAACTTTCTGAAAGGTTAATCAAAATATTGATTGATATTGAAAACCAGAATTGTTTACATCAAACTCTATATTATTTTTTATGCAATTGAACTTTATTTGATGGTTTACAACATCTGTTTCCCATACTTACAGTAAGGGTTAAACTGCGTTCCTGTAGTTTATATCAATCAAACCTCCTTAAATCACTAATAATCAAAAATTTCGCAAAACCGTTTTCTTGTTTTTGTTGGTATGGACCTTTCCTTTGTCTAATATATAATTTCAATAATTTCAAGCGTCTAAATTTGTATCCAAAACTGTTTAAGCTACATAAATCTGTCAGTTCTCCGGTCATTTTATGAAGAAGTAGACACAAACTCAGGAACGAAATATTACTACTACTACTACTAATTACACTAAATACTAGTTGCTATAATACAACAGTACTACAACTACAGTTGCTAAACTTGTCTTTAAGTATATTGCTTATTTGTTGCTAACGCAAACTCGTAATAATTGTTTTTAAACGAAAATTTATCGTATAAAAAATGTCATAAGCATCATGATCGTTAAGAACATCTTACATTTTACCGATCTCAGACAATAATTGGAGTCGTCGTTACGCTCCTCCTTCAAACAATAATGAAGGGTAGGAGAATAAAATAGGGAATGCCTTGAAAATGGACACAATCATGCAAAGTATGAGGTTTTATATAGTTTTTTTTGTTCTATAATCTGGATAAATAAATGTAAATAATATCCGATAGACAAAACCTGACAAGATTAAAAACCTTGTCAGGTTTTGAACTCAAAAGGGCAATTCGGGGCAACCTGAATTTTAAAATTCTATATTCTTCGATCTGTACGCAAGGGACTTTTATCTTTATTAAGTTTTTATTGATTGTCAATAATTTGTTTTTAACTCTTAAACGTAAATATTTGGTTTGTTAATATAAAAAGTTAATATAAAATAATAAAAAATTTCTTTCAATATAGTTATATACGGTATAATATACCGTATAGTTATATTTTACGAAGATTACAATCTTCGATTATCGTCTAGTTATATACGGTATATACTATACTAAGTAGATACTAGATCGTGCTGAATTAGAGTTGGCTTTGCGTTCCTTTGCTATCGAGGCAAAACTATACAAATATATTTAAATGTGACAGACAAGTGATTTAGAAAATTTTCGCTCTTACGTTATAATATGTTGTATTTATTAGCTATAGATATATTACACGGAGAAAACAGTCGCCTAAAATTTTTCTATTAGGTTATTTTTAATATGATTTATACATTTTTCTACTGCGAATTTACGTTTACTGGGTTTATAACTGAAGAATATTTTTAATAAAAGTGCTACTAGACTTTCTTTTATCGAAGTTAAATACAAAGTTTATATTTTTTATATTTACTAACAGAGTGTACATTTTGGATACAACATTACACATCAAAAAAAAAAATCGAAAAGTTAGATTTGCTTCGAGATGTCGCGGCGGCTTTATTTTCATCTCGAAAACCGTCTTGGTATTTTAGCTCTTAACAAAGCAAGAACACAGAACGTATCCATTGCTTCATTTATGGGGTAACAACTCAATGTCAATGTGCAAGCAGCTTTCTGCTTAGGTACTTTGATTTGGCTGGAAAATATTTTATTTATTTTATTGAAAGAAATGTTTCTAATCACTAATTACAAACTAATATCATTAAACTATCCGTTTTATAACAGTTAATAGTGTTGTTTTTGTCAAACTTATATGGTCATTATCAGTTACTGGAAACTTTATTAAAAACTAACCGAATTTGTAAGTAATTATTCTATTAATATACAGTAACTTTAATCTCTCTCTCTATTTTTAATGAAAATTTAAATGATGTATATTTGATTTTTACTAACTTGTAATTTTTTTCTGTCTACATTTTTCTTTTTATTCTTTTGATTAATTCCTTATTATTATTACCCACTATTCAAATAATTTTTTATACTGCACACCTATTCTCAGAAATTTCTGCGACACAATGCGGTGGTGGTGTGTCAAACCACTTGATTTTAATACAATAGTCTTTTGTAGTTGGGAAAAATCCCTTGTACAGAAAGTCGAAAATTTTCATTCGGAGCTAAAGTAAAAGCCATGCTGTCTTGGGCAATTATCGAGAGATCGTCGCAGAGCTCATCATTACGACTACTGTTATTATTATCATTATTATGTGACGATGCGGCTGCTTCAGCCAACCGGTAGCCGTCGAGAGTCGAACGTCCGCCAATCCGGAGAGAGCTGTGACTGGTCGTCCACCGCCTCTTGATGAGAGGCTAACAAAAAATCCAAGCGCGTTTCCCTGGGAACCGCACAATTACATATTGCTCGTTCGACCAAATGTTTCCATAACGATGGTTCACTTTTCAGCGAAATTATTGGGTCTTTGAGAAGGTGGACGCCATGTTGGTGAACACATTGGGTTATTGGATTGATAAATAATTATATAAATACTCAAGAAATCTTAAATCATGTCTTTCTTTCACATGAATCTTATTTTTATTACAATTAGATTTCTTGACTAATTATATAATTCAAAACATTTACCAAATATTTGCATTTTAAAGTAATTAATTTTATACAAAACGGAGGTAATTAACACCTTGTAGGAAGTTACGTGAGAATTTTTTAAAAAGATATGAATAAATGTTAATTTAGTGATATAGGATTTGTGGGTATTGTTGAAGGCTTTTTGAATTTTGCATATTTAGATAAAAGACAAAATGTCAACTTTTTCCACATCTGACTCGAAACAAAAAATGTCATATACCTACTTGACAGGTAGTTACTGACGAAAACGATTTAATTTTTATTTTTGTCAAAAATTATGTGTAATAAGTGAATTTCTACTGTAATTTCAAGCAAAGAATGTTGAACATATCTAGTGAGAGGAAAATTCAGATGTTATGAATTTTAGATCTATTGTAAAGTTTTTGAATAATTTAAATTATTATTATAGTAAAATAAAACATTAAAAACGAATAGTGAATGCGTGATTTTCTGAACAATATTTTTGCTTACCTTTTGCTTAGTTCACTTCACTGACGCACATTTGACATACAGTCTTGGATGACACGTTTTGTAAAAATTTTATAATAATTATTTTATTATTAATTTAATTTAACGCCTAAAAATATTATATGAAATTACTCGAATTCACTTTATTTAAAAACAGACCTGTGGTTTGTGTAATGTACAGACGACTTCTTGGTTTTTATACGTATGTATCATCAAAATACAGTCGCCCATCTTAGCAAACCATTCGCCAAACTGAAGATAAATTTTGCAACTTTTATACATAGCTCAACAATTGAGATGGAACACCCTAAAATTTTAACAAAGTTTAAAGTCTTGTAACTCCTACAAAAATTTATTAATTGCAGGTCCTGAAAAAAAAAAACAAAAAGTTTAAACAACTCCTATTTTAACAAAAAAAAATGTTTTTGATTTTTTTAAATTGGTCCCAGAAGAGCGCTGGATTAAGCCATCGATACAGTTTTACAGATGTTGAGCTACACTTAATAATTAAAGCAATAATCCAAAAAAAAATAATAAAAAAAAATATCCAGAAAACTGTTTTTTGCGCATTAAGCAATAATTTTGTTAACTGATGTAAAATTTTACCTCTTTTTGGATTATCCTAAAGATAAAAGTTCAAACTTGAATTTCGGAAGGCAACGGTAGACATACTGTTAACATATCTTGTAGAAAAAACTTTGGAAGATGACCAAATTTTTAAACAGCGCTCCGAATTTTAGTTTGATAAAACAAGGACAAAAATTTAAACGTGTATTTAGACTCACAACTTGTTTTTTGTATCTCATCATCTTTGTAGCATTACTTTATTTAGTATTGGTCGGTGATTAAATCCGATTCTTAAAAGCATATTTTAGGAAAAAATTGAAGCTATTTCTAATTTGAACAGCTCGTTACCTTAATACGGACGCTATTGTTAGCTATGCAGAATTGAATCATTGGAAACAAGCTGTTTAGATGAGCAGAGGTTTTAATTTTTTTCTAAAAACATGGCTTTAAAAATCGTATTTACACCGAGTAAATTAATGCTAGAAGTCATGTTTCTAAATACACGTTTAAATTTTTATCATTGTTTTACCAAACTAAAATTCAGAGCTGTTTAATAAATTGATTCTTTTTGGGAGCCTTTTATTACATGAAATGTTAACGGTATGTCAACCACTCTTTCCAGAATTCAAGTTTAAACTTCTACTTTTAGAATAAGGTAAAAAAGGAAAAAAGAAAGAAAAACAGTTTTTTTTTGAATTCTGGTTTTAATTTATAAACTTAGCTCAAAGTTTGCAAAATCTGTGGTTTGTTCCAGCGCTCTTCAGAAACCCAAAACAATTTTTTTTTTTGTTAAAAAAAGCAGTCCAAACTACTCATTTATTGCAGGGTCCGTCTTTAACACCCTGTATAACTTAAACTACAAATTTACAAAGAAACGCTTTATTAACCATCTTAAAATATAAGAAATGAGCTACCCAGAAGAAAAAGATTATTTCAATTAATAAATTTTTGCAGGAGTTACAAGACTTTAAACTTTGTTAAAATTTGAGGGTGTTTCATTTCAATTGTTGAGCACTGTACTTCTTCTTAAATGATGCAAGCACACTGATGTAAATGAAGGAATATCCAAATCTATTAATTTGTCGTCAGTCTCGGAGATACTATGAGTACGTGATATGCAAGCTTGTATCACACGTATTCATAAATCTAGTGAAAAAAATACGTATTACACAGCCACATAGGGCCTATTTGATTTAGCAAACGGTCACAAAGAAAGTGAATAGATAATAGGTAGCACTTATATATTAAAATAATTCACAAGTAAAGTCAGTATTCTTTACAAAATATATAGACTATACGCTGCAAAATGTTGGTAGACATTTTGGTTACATTTTACCGAGTAGTTTAGGGCTAGCGTTTAGTTGTACTCGCGCCTATATAAAAAATAATCATTTCGCAAATCGGGTAGCATTTGTGATTACTAAAACTAAATTAAATAAATGTGTCTTAGTAAACGCTCTGTTTCGTTCTAACGTCATAGTTTAATAACGCGACGCAACTGAATTGACAATTATTTAATTCGGCAGATAGCAAATCCAAACGCTTTAGTTAACAAATTTGCTTTTTTGGTGGTACGTTTATAAGACTTTGAAGCTCGGGTTGGCACTAATTACTTTTAATATAAATCTATGCACGTATTTTTGAGAAAATAATTGCTAAACCTTAGGTTTAATTTGGAACAATATTTCAAACTGAATTATCTTTTGTTTATAAAACCACTTGGATATTAAATAATATGTCAATCCGATAAGAAAGGTGTTGCTTTTTATATGCGTTCAAGTTCATTTAAATTGCTTTTAGAAAACTCAAATGTTTTTCGTTTTAAGAGACGCTAATTTTTTTCTATAAGTGAGAGCACAACTAAACGCCGGCTTAAAATCATTTATAAAAATTTAGAGGTTTGTTTAAAATTTTACCTGTGTTAATTTAATTATTTTTAATTTTTAATTAATTTTTTGAAACATGGCGAGCTTACCACACTTCTTCGATTTCTTACCTATAGTAAGAAAAGAGATTTTTACTCTGTATCTGATGGGCTGTATCGCGAAAATTTCTTTATTACTTATTAACTAGCTCAAATAGAAATAGAACAATACAGTAAATGCTTGTTTATTTACCGATTATACCATAAACAACCTTTTAAACCATCGATGGGGCGGCGCGGCGTTTGTAGGAGCTATAGGCATTGAAATCTCCAAACTTTCGTTCCAAGTCACAATTCGTTGTGGTCGTCTCTGATTGCCGATATCCTGTGAGTATCCTTGCGGTCTTTCGCTTATTATTTGTGAGTGTCTGTACGTAACCGCAATCAATAATCGAAATTGTTCAAGAGAATCCAATAGCCGCTTTCGGCCCGGAAGGAAAAACCGCAGACAATTTTTTTAATATGGTACAAGAGAAAATTGTTCATCCACAAGTCCAAACGTACATAATAGAAACTCAAGATTTTATATTAACAATAAACAAATTGGAGTTGGGCTAGCAGAAACGGAAAAAATCGATTAATTTTTTTAAAGAAAGCGATGACGGCTCTACTCACGCAGGAATTCAACACAGGAAGAGGTTTCACATGAATCAGGCTACGTGAATAAGAATTGAATTAAATTCGTACGTTGTTATCCAATCGTCAAGTGTTTAGTTTAATTTATGAGCTATTGTTTATAGCCGACGAGTATAAATAAAAAAGAAATTCGACTTTTTCAGAGAGGTATTTGACTGAAATTAGAAAGGATAATGTAAGAAACATATTTTGCCGTATACGAGTATTATCGTTATAAGTGGCTTCATTAGAAAAAAATCTCGGTTAAGGCCGTTCTTGACTATTGTTTACCAGCATTTGTGATCTAGATAGTTCGGTGTATCGATTCTAATAAATTTATTTATAAAGAGAAAGGGACTTTATATGATATATGGAGTCTCATAATCCGTGATTAAGCCACACTTATAAATAATAGGAAATGCAACGTATTATTTATGGTGTTAACTTGGCGGATGATTGATTTAATGTTGCGTTTGTTGTAATTGTCTTGTCGAACCGACTCATATAACTATATTATCGATTAATTTTATTATTTCTAACGGAGTTTTTGTTAAATTAAAATTCAAATGACGGATATACCTACCTCTTTCATTTTTTACGTGATTATCAAATCCGGAGTCTAATTGATAATTATAGACAGAGAGACAAAACGTTGGTAATTACATCCCGAATTCTCAAATTGCTCCAACCTCCCCCTCCTTTAAACCGAAACCGGCAGTTTGGTAAGTGCGCCATTACGCAATTATACACGGATTTATCAGAAAAAGTGGTGAAATCATAAATTGAGAAAATGACCGATAATTACCCCTGAGAGGGACCACTCGAAGCCCAATTAGCGCCGCCTCTAATGCTGCTGAATCATCCCGCTTTTATGGTTTCGACACGATCGGACGTAATAACGTAAATACGTTGTCTTATCGTATCTATCAAATTTTTTCAAAGAGAAGAAACATTTGTCAGGCGAGAAAGTCTTGTGTGTGTATGTTATTTCGCATTAGGGAGACGTAGGATGGAGAGAGTCTGCCAATCGATTCGGTTGCATAATTTGGAACGATAAATTGAATGCAACAACTCCCATTGCAACTTTCTCATGCACCTGCCGGCCAAGGACCGACCGGCCGATGCCTGTGTCTTGTAGGAACGTTCGCGTTCAAAGAGATGAAGGTGCGAGCTGCACCCTGTTCTCATTAGAGAGGTGCTTCGATAACGGGAAAAAAATTCGTTTCGTCATTTTTCTCGTTCTACCTTAGTAAAAGGATAAACTTTGATGAATGGATAGAGATAAAGACAAAATGTTAGCCAACTTTTGACTTTTCCAAGGTTTTTTAAAATGTCTTTTTAAATAAATATTGCACATTAATAAGACTTTTAAAATAATGGATTTAACAAAGTTGTAGCTCAATAATATTTAATTCAAAAATTCCAAAAATGCATAAAACAATAATTCTTTTGTCTATTATCATCTTCTATTATTTTGTCTTTTGTGTTATCACATAACTGGTCAGTTAAAGATTTTTCAGTATGAGCCAAAATAACGAGGAAAAAAGAGAGGTTTTAAAATAACATATGATTTGTTTTTTATTTAAAAAATTTGGGGAAATGTTTTTTGAGTATATTATTATGCACGAATTCTTGAAACTTTGTAGTAATTACTACCAGAATAGGTAAAATGACTATAGATTTGGGTACGTAAACCTACATATAATTTCATACTTTTGTCAGTCAAAAGTTTTGGCATCTTTTTTACCCTCAAATAAAAGATATTTAAATCTAGAGTGACAATCATATTTTGTAAATGTTTTACACACAAACGTTTTTTTCGTTTTTGTTATTATCTACTAATGTAAAAAAACGAAAAAGCACCCACTAACACCAAACACCTTACTTAACATGACGCGCATTTTAACAATAAAGTTGTCGTTCTCAGAAGAGAATTAGAAGTGAGTTTGAGTTTTAATGACCCGACCTGACCTCAGGATTACAAATTTTTTGTCGACACACGCGACGTATTAAGTGTTTGGTGTTAGTGGGTGCTTTTTTGTTTTATTCAACATACCAAGAAGATCCAATAAAAAGATTAATGTGGAATGTTATTACAAAAAGTTAGACATATTTTAAATGTTTATTCAAAAAATAAAAACGAATAAATCCAAACTAGGTACCTATTTAAGAAGTTGAAGTGTACAACCATGTGGTTATATCTTTTTGATTTTTACTTGATGATGTATTTTCATTTGTGAATGTGCTTTTTATGGAGGCAAATGATAGACATGGTATGATCTATCATTGTCCCTGATGTTTTTTGGCTTAAATAATTTATTAAACAGACTTCTTCTAATTCGACTCCTTCTGTAAATAAGTCTTACGTTATCCTCAAAATAAACCAAATTTTGTTTTGTCTACAAAATACAGAGTTTTCATAAATGATTGTAAGGTTGTAAGTGGCTGTACAAAAATAAAAAATGTTTTGCCTTAAAAAGCAATAATTGTAGCTATTATTATAATTATTATTAGACAATTGAGTAACTCCAGGAACCATTCTCTAATATTCCGTTGTGGAAATAGGACATTACAATGAATATGATATCAAAAATTTCCACAGCCACTTAAGACTTTACAATCATTTATGAAAACCCCATACATAATATACTATATATACTATAAAATAAATTCTGTAACGCCCATAATTGGTGTGGGGTCACTTCTTCGCTCCCCTAACAACAAGGGTGCATCAGTAGGGATAAACTTATATTCCGCCACTGGTAAACAGTTGGAGCTCCTCCCTCTTTAGCTTGGCGCAGATTTTCAATCCCGCCCGTGTGCAATACGTGCGTACTTCTTACAAAAACAGTCTCTATCGAATTACTTCCCTATACTTGAGGGGAGTGTTACTCTTAAATATGACAAAAGAAAATGGTAGAGCTCTGTTTTATGTCTTAAATCATTAAGCAAATTTTTTCCAATGGTCTTTTGGTCATTGGTCATGACAGAAAAAATCTTTCAAATCAACTGTGGTCGAAGAAATTAGAAAAACGATTTACAAAAATACTATAATAGTAAACATTAAAATAATGAATTCAATATGTAACATTGGTAGCATGTAACAGCCATGCAGGTAAGTGATGGTACGGTCCTTTTGAATCACCTTGCATTTTAGTTTTATTGTATATTTTTTATTGCTTTTAGATGCTGAATACAGTAAATTTTGATTTAACATAATCTATATATTTAAAATGAGAAAAACCGGCATACCAATTTGTACATATGGGTAAGCTATTAACGTTGCAGTAAGATTCTTATCGCTTTATTTCTGAACAAGATAATTCAATAAAACTTTTTTTAATTAGCATTTTATCCATTATAAAGAACTAACGTTTTCCTCATGATCATTTTTATTTCTTTATCATTTAGTCATTTACTGATAATTTCAGTGCATTTTAGTGCAATTCTAACTACTATTACTGAGTAGATACTTAATGGTTGGAAATAATTCTCTAGCTTTTGAATTTAAATTGTGTTAGATGACTTCTTTCAACTTTACTTTTTCTGTTTGTTGCTCAAGTTTGTAATCAATATTTTTTTCCTTATTTTTACATTATATTTAGATCAAGAAATTTTATGGTCAGTCTAAAATGTGGTTTAGTAAATTTGTATTAAAACTTAATCTTTAGAACCAAGTCTGGTATTTCAGTACGATGGTTAATTTAATCTTAAAATTAAGTGATTTTTACGTTCACAAATATCTACTTCACAGATTTTTACGGATAATACAAGGATGCGATAGAGTCCGCAAACTCCATGAAATTTCTTAGAAAACAGCTCCTTCGTTCCAAACAAAACAAATACATAAATTCAAACCAACGTCTTTAAAGATTGTTGTATGCGTTTTAAAAGTTAACTTACTCATCTTACAACAACAACCGAATAATGTAATAAATAAGAAAACTTCCTTATTTTACACCTTTTAATTAAAGTGAAACGGGGTCCAAAATAGTTCACATTGTCTTATTCAAAAACGGATCACTGACTAGTCCAAGATTTTAACGTCAGCGCCCACTTAATTATTACTAAGCTCTTGTGTCACTGTTTTTGTTCCAACAATGAGCGAATTACAAAAAAAAATAATTTTTCAGTAGATTTCTAGAGTAATAAAAATTTACAAGAAAAAATTTCCTAAAACAAAAAAAAAACTTTTTACCTACAAAATAGCCCTATTTTCAAGAGTAGTAAAAGCTACAGATTGTACACACAAGCAACATTGCACAAAGAATAGATAACGTCAATTACAATGTTGAGCTATTCTACATGTGTTTGGCGGAAATATCTAACTTTTTTTTTGGGTAAGCGGAAACCATAATGCATCTTAACGCACTTATAAACAAGGTTGTTTTTGAATTCGCTTGATGAATATTGGATTTCGAGTGGGCCAAATCCACTAGCCGTTGGATATAAAATGTTTTAGTTATCAACCATTTCTTGTTCATTTAAATAACTTTGACCGATCTAGTAATAAAAGATGTGAAGCTTTTCAACACGTGCTTGTCGAAAGTCCAAGAGACTCTCTTTCATAAAACCGTACCTACTTTATTAGTTTATTAGTTGATGACCCTTAATGCATTTATAAATAAGGTTTTTTCTTCAACTCCTATATTAGGAGTTGGGTCTTCAGTTCCTTTAAGCCATTGACCCTAAAAATGTTGAAAAGTTCCAGCTGTCTTATTACTACACTGGTGAAAGTCATTATAGGACTTTACATAGAATAATATTTCAGGATCTGAAAACGGAGAAACAGGAATGGTTATTTTTCTATGAATTTGATAATGATAATGGATCTAGTGGCGCAATGACCGTGGTTGGGCGCATGATCAACAATACAAAAAATTTTCTTTTCTTCTAATTAGATGTTTTATTTATCCTTTAGAGACTAGCTCATTAGCAGTGGCGGCCGGTGATTTTTTAAAACTCTTTGTTTTGAAAATGGGGCATGGGATCCAAATTCTGTTAGATAATATGAGGATTACTACTGAGACCAAACTGAAGGCTACTGCTAAAAACAATTGTTCAAAATTTGCTAAATTTGATTTTTTAAAATGGTGCGGTCTTTCTGGTTATTTCCGAAACGGCTTATGTTAGGCCAGTGCCGATTTTTTTCAGCATTATGGAACAAATTGATGACTAGTTTATTTTAGTTTTGTTCAACATTTTAGATTTAAGAAAAAGGTATGAGGTAATGAAATTTTAGAGAATGCATATTTTTCGAAAATTAAATTTCAAATGCTCATAACTTTTTCTATATGTAATTAAAATTTTAGAAAAAACCAAAATATGACTAGTCATTAATTTGTCTCATAATGCTGAAAAAAAAAATCGCCACTGTTCTAAATATATTATCTTCGTCACAAGTCACATGTAAAAAAGTCCAGAAGACAAAAAAAAACGCTTTTTCCTCTAACTTACATGTGGACAGGAGAAACGGATTTAAACAAATTAAGAAACAGATATAATCTTGAACATAACCGTGGATGGAACAATGTCATACCAGGCTTAGATGTCTTTTAAAATTCTCGTTCGCAAGTTTAATCAGAATTCAAACGGACATCGACATTTGCGGCTGTTATAACATTCTTTATTGTACATCCTAGATGTGAAAATAGTTAAAATTTACTCAATTACTTTTTATGTTTACATCTAACCACTAAAATATTTCAACTTGTAACGCTAACTTCTTTCCAACATATTAACAATATATGTAGCTATAACTTGAATGAATATATTATTAAATAAAAAGTTACCTCGAGAATGTGCTCAAATGACAGAAACGTGCATTTGTGCTGATGAATTCCGACAGCTGAAGTTTATTATTCAGGATAATTAATTTAAAATGTACCAATTATTAATATTAAAATACAACAGTTGAGATTAGATCTCGATACCGCAATTTGCATGTAGTTAATATTTAATTTATTTAACACAGTTTTTTAAGAAATCAAATGATTAATTGTATAAACCTGGTTCGGATTTATCCATTTCCTCAACCGGAAATGTTCCATTAAAAATCCCTTGTTTTTGTATTGTATAATTCTCTGAAAAAATGAGTGTTCTGAAATTATAGCCATTCGTAGGTAGAGATGCAACGACAAAGAAAATTGCTCATTATATGCCATAAACACGCGGCATTCGTCTGAAAAAGCGTCCTAAGTAGTAATTTGACCTAAGCTGGGTTGCTATTAAGTCTGTTTTTCTATTGTCAATGACCGCCGGCGTAGATCATTAGGGTCGTCAGAGTTACCCTCGTCGTGGAGGAAAATCGGTGACAAAAGCTGGTTGGATGGGCAAAACCCAATTGGCATTCCGCACATTTCCAGTGTTGTAAACGGCCGCAACATTTCTCATTTGCGTAACTAGGAGTAATTACAGTTTACGTAAGGCATCCAGAAGTGTGTGCATTGGAAGCAGCGACACACAAATACCCACTCGCGATAGCCTCGTTTATAAACCACATTCACCTCGCTAATTGCCTTTTGCACAATAACGTTAATCCGATGATGGGCCGCGGCAAAAATCGTTGTTTTTTTCGACCGACTGAATTAGCACTCGAGTGTTAATATTCCGAGGCAGCTGGGAGTGCATTTAAAAGCTGTAAAACGTCTTTACACGTCTATAAACTAAACGAAAAAACCTACACTAACTTAGTTGTCTCTGGACTGGGAAACAGAGGTCTTTGACGCTAGCCACTCAAAAAACACTCTGACACCCTTTTTCCTAAATCAATTTCTTCAATTAAAAACTAAAACAACGTGAATGACGATAAACTGCAGAAAATGGGGAAAAAAGGGTCGTTGACAGCATTCCAATGATGTTCATTGCTGTTTCTTTGATTTTTATGAGACGATAAGAGAATAACAATACTTAGAAGTCCTAGCCTTTACTGAAGCCTAACCCATATTTATTCATTTTGCAAGCGGCAATTAGCAATTCTCTAGTGAAATTTTGCTTCCTGACTGACCTGTAATATTAAATGTCTTCGGAATTCTCGAGATTAGAAACTCAATTATTTGGTTTCACCTTAAAAGGTGTAGGTACACATCAAAAATTAATACTACTATTAGCTTCTTTCAATCTAGCATTTCATTGAGTGCCAACAAACACCTCAGATTTTTGTTTGAAAAAAATTTCAGTCTTTCAGCCCATTGATTAATTTTTCAATTGATTTTTCAGGAGTGGGTTTGACACACTATCAAAAACCATAAAATTCTCTTTTAAAAGCAGAATCAGGTAACGTCTTGATAAAACTGGAAAAGTCACTTATGCTTTTAACTTAAAAACAACACATCGAAATCAAAACCTTTTGTATTGTTAGTTAAACGCGAGGTATAAAATAGTAAATTAACTTGCGAAGATTTCAAGATTTTCAATTAAATACTCATTTTGGTTTTTCGCTATTTTCAGTAGGTATTCCTCGTTTGTTTTTACACGAGTGTCTATATCCTGAACTATGGTTCTCAAGCATTGAGGTTTCCAACGAACAAAGGACTGTCGTCTGACGGATCTGTTTCCGTCGAGAGGCAACATTGAACCGTGACCTCTTACGTGTGCACGTTGAAGGGTCGCTTATCTGTCAGATTATATCAATATTTCGGAGCGAAAGAGTCGGACGTGGGCCGCGTATCTCTTCGACAATAAGAGACTCTGTCCGAGAGTTGAATACAAATTCGCTCATTTCACCGGGAAATGCCGGATGACTTTCCAGCGGACCACAGAAACAAGTCAGGTACGCAGGAATTGACACTAATTGAAGAAGTCGGGTCTTGGCGATTCACGGCACAACTTGCAAGATGCAAACAAATCTAAATACTCGTCAACGTCTCTTTACGATAAAAATTTCAACACTACAATTACACAGTGTTTAATAGTTACTGCCTATCATAATAACATGGTTGTGCCTTTCGCGTCCGTATCAGAAGACATTTTGTTTGTTTTTCATTCCAACAAGTCGGTTTCGTTCAAATGATCACGTAGAGAGGCGTGTACCAACTGTGTATTGTCGCATTAAATTTTAAAATTTCACGTGCATTGTAATGTGATGTCATCTCCTTTGTTACACGCCACTCCGCTTCTCGTCAATTTTGCCTTTGTTTATATTTATGCTAATATATTGGATGAACCAACAACCTTATTACAATGTGAATGCTAACCAGACTTTGTACGTGGACATTTTTTCTATTGTTCCAACTCAAAACCTTGGAATAATCGACATCACGGTATCGCACTAACCTACCCTGACCAAAAGGTATTTAAGGAAATAAAAATAACTACTTGACGAATCATAATTAATAAACATATACAGGGTGTAACATTGAAAACTTTTACCTCTAATAACTTTTAAACAGGTGAAAATGAAAAAATAAGAAAACAACCGTTTTGATAGTATCGAGGGGGAAGTAGGATGAGTATGTTATTTTGTCTGTAAATATTAAAGTATTAGCACTCCAATCCCTAAAATCTTAAATAGGACTATACTATTTGTGATACATCAAATGAAAGGTAAGGACCGAGAGAATGCGACACAAAAAATTTAACAAAATATTTTCATGATTAACAGAGATACGAAGTAAAATAATTGATAAACGGATGTTTTGGTATAACATTTATTGACTTAAATTAACTGTAAAATCTGGCGACCTGACCAGCCATTTGATGCTACTGCTCCAACCTATCCATTTGTTTAAGTACCTGTTGTTTAAATACTCCCTCAAGGGTCTAAAGTAATAAGGTGGTGCGCCATCCTGCTGAATGAATACTTCATCGGGCTTTAACGTGGGTTTTGTTTCACCTACATTTACGATAAGAAGATTTATGACAACATCTAGCAATTTCAAGTACTTTTTTCACGTTAGGGGGTTAATTATTGTGTGGAAAACTAATCCGGCCATCATTTGTTTTTTTATATCGGAGTTAATAATAAAGATATGTTGGTGCGCTTTTCTTTGTCACCCTCTGCTGGTCCTTACCTTTCATTTCATGTATCACAAATAGTATAGTCCTATTTAAGTTTTTAGGGGTTAGGATTGGGGTGCTAACACTTTAACACTTACAGACCAAATAACATACCCGTCCTACTTTCCCTTCTATATTGTCGAAACGGTTTTTTTCTTATTTTTTTTATCTTCATGTGTTTAAAAGTTGTTAGAGGTAAAAGTTTTTAATGTTACACCCTGTATAGGGTGTCGCAATGAAAACGAACCACCCGGAATATCTAAGAAACTGTAAAGAATTGGCAAAAATGCTCAATTATATTTCCGAGAGAAAAATATTTTAACGCAATTTTGAAAGCACTTTTAGTAACCCTCTGATCTCCACACACCCCAACCCAGGAATGTCAAATAACAAATCTACATATGACAATCAAATGAAAGCTCTTTTAATTTTGTTTTCAAAACGTTTTACCAAAGTTAAATCGGACTATTTGTTCATAAGATATCTGCAAAAACTAATCTTTCCGACTAGTCATTTTTTTTAAGAACTATTACAAGAAACTTATTAATTTTATGGAATATGGAAGTGAGTTCTCTTCCGTCGACGGAAGTCTAAGCCGGCCCAGGGAGTTCCGTCGATGGCACGAGTGACTGTTGTCATTGCCTACCGTCACTTACACGAGTCACTTACTCAATTCAACACTACCGGGCTTTGTCACCTTTTTTTAATTTAAAAATGTAGTTTCACAGAAGTTATTTTAGAATTCATCAACTTCAAGCCTAGGTAAGAAATTAGGAAGTGATTTCTATACTGTCGATGAAAGAGTAATTGACATTCGTTCATGCCAAACTAAGTGATTATAGTCACCGATTTATGTATTGATTACCATCTCTTTGATGAGTATTTTTGCTGCTTTTGATACACTTCTTGGATTTTTATTGCTAACTCAATTAGTATTTCTTGATCATGTTGTAGTTTGGGCTAATTTTTGGTGTACAGCTTAATTTTGGGATAAAATAGCCACAACTAAAATAGCAAAACGATTGAATGGTTCAAAAAAGTTGTCAGAACCCCATAGGTGTGTGCCAAAGATGTCAATGTTTTAATTATTCTGTTCAAACTGTATTTTTAATATGTCATTTCTGATAGGTTATGTAGCTAATATCTAAAATATCAGAAAGATATTATGGCCCTAATCCTCGCCAGAACGTTACAAACTTTTGTTTTTACATTTTCTACACGCGCTGTTTTTTGATAAAATCATAAATAAAATTTAACAAAAATTGCATAAGTTTAATTATTTTGGACAGAAATAACATATGAAACTTTTCTTACGTATGTAATTTCTAAAGTTGCACTTTTAACACTTGTCTAAGAAATATTTTTGAAGGCTCATATTTTATTAAAAGATTAAAAGAAGAGATGCAATTTTTGTAGATCATTATTTATAATTTTATAAAAAAAAAAACCGAGCGTTAAAAGGTTGAAAACGAAAGTTTGCAGCGTTCTGGCGAGGGTTAGAATCGCGATATCGTTCTTCCACTTTACTCTAATATTTAACTAAATAACCTGTCTAAAATGGCATATTAAAAATTTAGCTTGAACGGAATAATTAATTATCATAAAATATAGGGGTGGATAAGGTAAGCAAAACCGGTTCGGGAATATACAGAGCGACCTCTAACAATAATATTTTTGAAGGAAATTTAAACTAGATGTGTAGTCTAACATAATAAAACGAGAAATAATTAAATATTCACATAGGTTTACTCGTTTACGAGAAAATTGGTCGCTGTATCTAAAATCGTCAATTTTCTAACAATGAATCTTCGGCTATTCAAAATTTTGGAGGAACAAACTTTTCAGCTGTTCATCTAAATGAGATGCATTTAGTTGTTTGTAATCCACTCAACTCAAAAAACAAACTTGATTATGGTAATTAAAAGTTTTGTTGTTCGAAGATTTATGATTTATTTTAATCACAGTAGCCAAATATTTCGAGTATTAGGTATGTTTAATAGATTAAATAAGCGACTCTATATTTGTCTTTGCCTTAAAGCCTCGGTTATGTCTTGGAGTTTAAGCTTGTTACCTTAATAAACAACAACTGTTTATAAATAGTTTATTTTTAAAATAACAATTATTATAAGATTGTACTAATTTACTGACAGGTTTTATTTGCTTTAAATGACATAGTTGTCAGTGGCAAAATCATTGCAAGCTCAGAATAAATGTTTTAATGTTCACTCAACAGTCGAATTAAAATACCTTTTAAATCAGAAGTCACTCGACCTCTTTTGCTATGCAGAGTGTATCAGAAATAATGGTCAAAAATTTAACCAGTGATACATCTCATCATAAGAAACAACTTTTCTATATACCATTTTTGCGACAGATGATAAAAATTTTGAATTTTGTCCTTATCGAACGGCTGGCAAGATGGGGACGTCTGAAGTCGAAAGTCTGTGAAACTCAAATTTGCGAATTTGCTAGAAATGCGTTTGAGTCTTTTATCTTTGTATGGAAACCAATAGGATTTCTTCTTATTTTATTTCATTTTATTTTTTAGTATTTATTTCAATAAAATCAATACATTTCTTGTATTAATTCTTAGAAGTAATTACTAATCGAAAAGATTATCTTTTGCGGATATCTCACGAATGGATGGTCTGATTCAACTTTAGTAAAAAGTTTTGAAAAGGATAGATATTAAAAAAGCTTTCATTTGAGGTGTCACAAGTGGGATAGTGTGATGTGATATTTCGAAGTTTTGATGCGCGGGAGTTATGAAGGGTGCTTTGAAATTTGCCTCGGAAACAAAATTGATCTGTTTCTGAATTTTCGTAAATTCTTTACAGTTTTCGAGATATTTAGAGTGGCTCGTTTTCATTGAGACGTCCTGTATGTTGTGTTGATTCGTGTATAAAGGTTTTATTGCTTTTATATTGAAAATATTGGTTCAGCATTGAAGATTGAAAAAATAAACCAGACATAAAAAACTGTATTTTTTCTGTTCTTAAACCCACTCTTCTCACACGTATCAATAACGAAGTAAATATCCCGGTAAGCATCGCCCGGATCCGATTACAGATCTTCGGAACTGTCTTTAAAAAGCGTTGGTTTGTAAAATTGGGAGTCTTACTTGGTCTTAGCTGGGGCTAACCAAAACCTTATAGTCGTATCCATTTGGTCCGGTTTCTGGAAATTACAGCAGTCAGGCGATTTAATGGTGTGGTAAAAATGCGAAAAACATAAAACATTAATTCTTATAATCAATGAGCCATGAAACTAGCAATTGTGCATGAGACGTAAAACAAATTACCTGTAACCGAGGTGCTATTAAAGCAGATCTATATCCAAGAGTTCTTCCGTGCGTATAGTTTTGACGTGACCTTCGACCTAGATTTCCACGGAAAACTTAAGTTTTTCGTTGCGGCAATTACACCTTGAATATTAAACAATACTTCTATCGTGCGAAGGCAACCCATAGCCATAACAACTTGACAAATTGTCAATGAACTAGGTAATTTTATTGGACAATAATCGTTTCTTAATTCAATAAATGTGCAATGATAATTATGTATATCGAGTATGAATTCACGACCACACCGTTAAAAAAATCTCAATCGAGTGGGCTGAGGAAGGTAAAAAGCGCGCTTGCCTTCGCACTTTTAATTACCATCCGATTTGAATATAAAACCAATCTAGCCGGCCGTGATTGGACACCTGCACGATGCACTTTTTCGCGTGACTTTTTATTAAAACGTTATGCACGTTTGTCATACGGACGGCCATCATCGATGTGTGGACGATAAGCCACTGGTTTCTGGGTGCGGTATAATAATTGTATTAATTATACGCCCGCAAATTGACTGTTTGCGCAACACTTCGCAGGTGTTCTATATCAATTCCTCTCCGGAAAGGACGTCCAGATGACAAAAAACGCCAAGTTCCGGTTGATCAGCATCAGCGTGTAGGATTTATCAATAATAATTGATTCGCGTAGGTCGCGTTAAAAATTGAAAAGTTGCAAGGAGTGCTGGGCAAAATAATACAAACTTTCAGAAGATTTCAATGCTGAATCACACTCCGGTTTTTGCACAAAAAATACAATGAAACTTCGACGTTTCTGCATTAAACGTAACATTCCTCCGACGTGTATATGCCACGACTGAATTTTTTACTTGGATCTGACCATTCTATGTAAATATAGTTTTACTGCATCTGTATGTGCTGCACTTGTAATAAATATAAATGTCATAAGTTAAAATAACCCTAAAATATATTTTAATATCAACTTTCACGAATCATGTGTTATGCTGTGGCATTTGCAATGCAATTATTGCACATTGCTTTAGTTAAATGTTCCAAATAATATATGCACTATAGTATTGGACCTAAACCCACGTTAAATGCAAGTTTGTTTTAATTGTGCAATCTAACATAATATTATATGACACTGGATTCTTTCCACTTGTTAGATATAACCAGTTATACTCACTGTTAACTATTTTCAAATTTTTTTTACGCGGATAATTTTAAGTATTGTACACTTAAAGAGTTCATAATGTTGTATTTAAACAAATGAGAATAAAATTTGAACAATTTTTTAAAATCAACATACCTGCATATATGTAATTATAATGGGGTAATCCACAGGTAGGCTTTGGAAACATGGTTTATTGATCGTAACTTGAGACACAACATAATCTCAAAATTGGAGCCATAAGTGTTCGTTCTGTCAATTCAGCTGTATCTGCCCCAACATTATAACCTCTGTCAATTTTTTGCTTTTATATTATTCTTTGTTAGTTAGCTCTGCTAGTTATAAAGTATGATTTCTATTATCAAAATTTTTTACATATCTGCAGTTATTTTTTATTACTGTTATACTCATAACTAGTCTATCTCTGATTTGTGATTCCTTCCGGTTATACTGTTCAATGTGATAGCTAAGGCAGCTTGTTAAATTCTTCAACTTCATCAATCTTCTCTTTTTGCAGTTACATATTTCCTTCTAACTGCATGACGCATTGACTGTCATTATCCTTCTATGATGTTTCTTTCATTTTAAGTTTCCTTATTGATAGAGTAAATTATCTTAAATTTTCATATAGTGTATGTCAATAAATTTAACTCTTATTCTCTTTGCGATTAAAAGTATTTTATGGCTGTCATGTCTGTTCGCACTGTTTGACATCTTTCTCTTCAGTATTTATAAATTGAAAGCTTGGTATTATCATAGCGTTTGAAGCTTTGTAAAAGCTCTTGTTAAAGAAATGCGTCAAGCAGAATCAAAATCTATGCCGCGCGTTTTAGTATTTAATAATAGAAAGTAAGCGCATATTTAACATAATAGGATCATAAATTATATGACAAAGTATATTGAATAGGATCATACAATCGTAGATGTGACAGCCTACTGAACCTACAATTGCATTGTGCAATAAATTTCTAATCAAAACGAGAATAAATCTGTGATGACAAATAAGCCGATCGAGCCGAATTAGGAGTTTTCTTGTGTAGTCTCGGTACCAGTTTAAATCTTTTTCTTTTCTCGAAAACCGTCGCGGTGTTTGTGGAATGTTCCAAGTCTTTAGGTAAATGAGGTAACATCCGTAATACTCTGGCGATATCCTGGAAATTTTCTCTCCGCATTCTCATTGAATTCCAATTATGATAATCCCGATGTAGACACGCTGACTGGAGAGCAAGTGCAAGAGTTTGACGCAACTCCGGCTGGCCTTCACAGAATGGGTGCGCTATACGCCTAGGCATTGTCGTCGTCGGTTCTTTCTAACCAAATGTCCCTGAATTGTTAGCGACAAGAAGTCTGTTATTACGTACCAAGTATTATTAAATGGCACGGTATGCAGATAAACCGGAGAAATTAATTATTACATTCTCACAGTTTCCCTTCGGTTGCCGTCGCGCTTTGAAGAAGTAATCAACGGGGAGCAATTTATTAATGAAGCAAATAACATAGTGATGCTGTAAGTATCACAAAGTACCGCTAGATTACCGCATTCAATCACAAGAAGGCAGTATATTATATTGGACGTGATAATCGATTTAGAAATGTACAGTTCAATAAAACCAACTGCGGCTAATAATATCGCCTGTTTCTGGAGTAAGAAGAGATGGTACCTGCTAAGTAGACACAGCGAAAAAACCAGCAACACGACCAGTACTCGTTTCACTCATGTGGAACATAATATGAGACACCAACGAAGAATATTACTTTTCCAGATCATGCCTTATTTCAACGCCGATGATTACTAATTTTTAATCAACACAAATAAAACAAATCTGATAAAATGAGATTGTTCAATGATAATAATAACAATAAGAATTTGTTTACCGCATTCTTTTCATCACCTGCTTGTAGTCTTGTAGTGATCTACAAGAGGAAAACAAAAAATTAACACCACACTTTTACATTCTCTTGTACTCTTCAAGGTTACTTGTGCTATACACATATCCTTTTAAAGTCTACTTGAGAAAAGTTGATTGGCTTTTCTTCGAGATACAACACTGATGATCACATTATAAAACTGATACAAAATAATACATTTTTAATAACATTTTTTATCATTCTTCTAGAAACTCCTTAATCATACATAAACCAACAGAAATATCTAACTTAGCAACATACAACATCCTGTTTATTAATTCTGTTGCTTACATACTATTCTTTTTGCAGTCTATTTTATAGATGTATTAGTTGTTGTTTTACTAGAAAAATAATTAATTCTATAAATTGCAACTAATTTGTATTAACTAGAAAGAAAAAAATCTTAGCGCTATAAGGCTAGATTCATTTAATTTTTTTATAAAATTATTATTAGACTTCTTGAGGGTGGATTAACACCATTTTTAACAGAGAACATATGGAAATAGAAATAATGTTTAGGCCACTAGATCTATTTTACCAATAATTAAGGAATGAGACACCTGTTTGTCATTCGGTCTCGATACCGGCATGACAGGTCCAGAACCCTTACGGATTTGGCTAAATGACACAACACGCACGTAACATAAAAGTAGCACGTCTGTTAACTCAAAACCTAATGCAAGAGGGATGAACGGATGAAAGTTCCGGGACACCACGTATACGAAAGCCAAAAGTAAGGTTAAAGGCGACAGCTTTAGCAGAACTCTGTTCTCAGTGCATTAACACGTCAACTTTCTTTGCTAACTTTTTTGTTTGTTATTGTAACGTCTAGTTTTAAAAATAAAATTGAGTTACCACCGAAAAAGAAAAGTAGACTCAAAGCCTTGATTTTACAATCGGGGGTTAACTTATTTACTGTAATTACAATGTTTTGACAATAATTGTAACTACAGTTATTAACCTATTAGTTAGAGTCAACCATTTATATGCCCGCTAACGAATGGCCCAAATTTTTCGTCATCGAGTTCTCTTTGCTTATCAAAAGGTGAGGGTTGGATAGATTCTTAAAATTATGTTATTGATTAATTTTAGAAACATCAGAAACGTCAAATGATGCTTTTATAATTTGCATTTACTTTTTTATTTAGAAAGTTTTTCTTACACTTACTGAGTTGAAGTCTTTACACTTAAGTTTATACACTTTGTCTTTATCTATTTTGTCTTGTCTGTATTGTTCACTAAATGTTGTCTTAGTCTGTTATTGGTGATTTGAACACGGAACAATAAAGACAAGAAAGACAAAATTAATAAAGGTGGAGTGTATAAACTTAAATTTGAAGACTGCAACTCAATATACATATGTAGAAGGGTCAATTAGAATGTTAAAAACCTAGAGCGAAAAAACATTTAGATGAGGTATATAACCTTTAAAAGGTAAAGACCCAAAATCTCATTTTGCTAGACATTTGAAATATATGAACCATCATTTCAATACTGAAACTGGAATAGAAATAATACATAATGATAAGAAAGGCCAAGTTTTAAATAACTTAGAGATCCTGGAAATTAAAAGATGTGAAAACATAATAACAAAATCTGTCTTAATTCTCAACTAGACGCCCAGAGTTCCTAACTAATAGATATAATTTTAAATTTTGATAAAGTAGGGTTAAGAAAGTGAGGTTTTTAGGTCTGTTAACACTTAGAATAGTGAGGTTAGGTTGAAATTAGAAACATGACAGATATGTGATTATATTTGCATGTACAAATAATTTTAATTTTTAGTTTATTATTGTAAATGTTTTTATAATTTTTTACAATGTAAGTTAGAGAAGATTTTATCTAATGTATTAATACTTTTTTCTAATCATCCGCTTGAAAATGTTCGATGTCATTGAATGATACTAGTCAAAGAAAAATACAAAATACGTTATACGGTAGCTAAAACGCTTTTTTTTATATTAACAAAAACACGTTACAAATAGTCATTGACAATAAATAAATAAAATAATCACTTCCAGCCTTCTCTTTTAATGCAGCTTCTTATACAGTTGGAAAACTAAAAACAGTTACACAGGGTAGGATCAGGCAAATGGGAAAAAGTAGTCGGTTACTATTATTGTGGACCAACCAAATGATTTATGTATAGGTGCATTTTGTGATAGAATAAAAGATTCACGAGTTATTTTGCACCAAATCTGAGAGCACAGGGTAACTTTTAACACCATTTCCCTCAAAGTTTTTTTAAAAATCTGGTAAAATTTACCATTCTTTAGAAATCGATTCACTGAAATTTATCGATGGCGACGGATAGCCAGGAATAGGGTTCTAATAAAGCAAGTAATAAACGACTATTTTGTAACATTCTGTTAAAAATAACTGGTAGGTTAAAGATTTTATTTTAGCAATTCTTTTAAGAAATTAACCAAATGTGCTAAAATTAACAATGCAGGACAAGTTATTATCTAACAGAACTTAGAAAATAACAACTTTGGTTTAAAAAATAAAGAGGTCGTTAATGTTTAACTTTTAACAGAATGCGTTACAGAATTGCCTTCTATTGTAGCTATTGGAGTTAACTTAGTTTATAAATATAGAAAGAAGTGACCAGGTTACCTTTTACATCCTTTCTTAGAATCATATCGGCAAAAATTTACAAACATTTTAAGCAAGTCTTGTATAAAAAAGATTAAAAAATTGTTAAATCTAATAAATCTAAGACAAAATGTGTAGGTACGTGTTTTCATTTAAAATTAAACGTTACTGTTCTACAAGCCAAGCGCTCTATGTTCTGTGGCTTCTGTGCTAAAAATTTAGTCAGAAGCAGTTAATAATTAGATATTAGTCTTTCAGTCGCCAACTAAATGTGAAAAAAGTTAAATTCAATATTGATAGTTCTAGTGATATCAACTGACACATAATACGTATACTTAGACACAACCACTATATCTACATAGGTATAATAATACATTTAACCATTTTTCGATGTCAACCATCAACTAATCATTTGATATATTTTATTTTTCTTGATGAAACAATTATTATACAATAAATTTGTGTTAGGAGAAATTATAAAGAAAAATTCTTTTGACATTTGACAAGCATAAATCCCACCGAAACGCTTTAGAAATGTTATAACTTATGGATCAAGTTGAAGTAATCTTAATTTGCCTGCCAAGAACACAGATTATTAACGATATATCATTCCAGCGGACACATTACTTGTCTTCAGAAGCAGTTCAGAAGAAATTAGTCTAAAACTAGTCTTAAGAGGCCTCCATAGTTCGCTCGACCTTGAAATTTCTCTAGTTGAGCTGATCTGTCAACCACTGAACCCCTGCGGTAAAGTTGTCGACCACCCTCCGCAAGTAATTTATTACCTGTTATTTATGACAGTGACAGGGTCTGCACTCACTTTGAGGCATGGTTTGATGTTTGGTACTTTGAGAAAGATTCGACATTCTATTCTGTATTTTCAATTTAATTTTATTAAAATAATGTAAAATGAAATAAACATTCAAATTATAAAAATTTATTACAAAATAATAATAATTTATATATATTTTACATTATAAAAAAATATCCCGAATAGACATATTTCGAGTTTTTCGCGGATCAACCAGTTCCGGCAACAAACATTTTTTATAAAAATTTTCCAAAAATTTTTTCATTTTATTTTTCCAAAAAGTATCATCTTTTTTTATTTTTTCAATTTTTATTTTTTGTGGGCCAGTCCATACTCCCAAAATACACACTTGTTTCTGGGCAATATGCAACTGGCCCTGTATTTGGTAATACCAATCATGTCTACAATTAATTACAAAATTTCCATTTTTTTCATGCCAAAATGTAATTTTTTTCTGTCGTATTCCCTCTTCTGGTGTAAGTCCTAGTTTGAACGCTGTATACGGACATTTTATTTCTACTAGAATGTCTTGATCGATCACACCGTCGGGTGAAGCACCCAAAAAAAAATCATCAACATCTACAAATAAACCGCATGGCTCAATTTTGCATCCTATTATATTTTCTACTTCCCTTCTTGCAATATCTTCAAATTTTTTTCCGTGGTTTAGTGATTCGACTTTTAAATTTATAATTCCATACAATAAATTGTTGACAAGTTTGGTAGAGTTCGAATTTTTCCTCCGTTTACAAATTTTTGCAAAATTCGATGCGGTTAATAGTTTTCGCCGCTCCTCCATCCACTTTCCATTAGAGCATTGAAAACGAGTTTCTTTTTCCAAGATACGTATTTCCTCTCTTGTTCTTGTTAATTTTTTTAAAAATTCCACTTCTTGTTCTCTATAAACATCAATGGGAAGATCTGGTTTCTGGCATGATTCACCGTAATCAGCATTCTCATTACATCTTTTAATTTCCAACGTTTTATTGTAATTTTTTTTTTGTTACGCGCCTTATTTTTTGGCGTCGGTTTTTGTGAATACGTCGGATTTCCATTCGGCGAAGAATTCTTGATTTATTCTTGGAAAATTCGGTATGTCCCATTTTTGTGTTCCAACTTACAACAGCCGCCGCACATCGCATTTCGTATGCATTCGCCAAAGCAAAATTAATTCGCTTACCACCAACAAATTTAGCAACAATTGAATTATATTGTTCAACGGTGTTGCTGTTCATGTCATAAAGTAAGCTCCGAGAATGATTTGCAAGAATACTGCAAATATTCAAAATTTTTTCAAAAAATTCATTTGATAATGGTGTGATAACTCTATTTCTTTCTAAAATTGAGGTTTTTATTTCATTAGTGTCTAATTTCATTTTTACGATATAATCAAATATTTTAATCAATTCCTAAAAATTGTGCCGTTCCAACATAATACAGATTTGCACAATAACTACAAATTTTGAGCTTTCCCATCTTAAAACTCCTTAAATGGATTTATTTCGTTATAGTACTGAACACCTCAAATATATGGGTTGTTTTTAATCCAATAATGTTTTCCATGTGCAATTTATTATTTTTGCTGCGACAAACATCGATTACGTTTTCCCATAGAAAAATTTTTTTGAAACCATTAAATATCAAAAATTTATTGCTTGTATAAGAGAAATAAATTATAATGGTTTTGAACAAAAAACATTGCTGTTGTCAAAAAAAATTTGCTGACCCACTTTTACGTTTGCAAGCAAGATGGATTAATAAAACAAGAAGGTCTAAAAGACCAGTAAATTTCTCCAGATTGACCAAGTGGAATTTAAAAATTTATTTCTAATACATATTATCAAAATTTGTAACGTATTGATGAGATGAATACTAAAATGCAGTTTGAGACAAAATTTACTTTCTTTTGTGAAAGTGGTTTTAAACCTCGACAAGAGTTTACTTGTCCTTTCTAAGAATCTAAAATCTTATAAGCAAATTACAAAAGTATTATTTTCTTTGTCTTTTGTAAGCAGGTAGCTCACAAGTATCTTGTAAAAATAATTTGTAAAAACATATGAAGATTTATTAGATTAAAACTGTTTTACTAAACACTATTTTTTTTAAATTATAATCTAATCAATAATTGCTCTTTCATACACAAAAGCTGGTATTTAAAAAGATTATTTCAAATTATTTAACAGGTACAGAACGGTCGGTACGGGTAGTGTCATAAAGTAATTATAAGAGTTTCGTTGCGGTTGGGGTCTTTAACTTGTAACTGCAGGGTTGTAAATTATAGATTTTCAGACGAATTTTAAGTCCGAAATCATTATGCCACAATAGCTTTATTACTTATTAATATATTTTTCTCGGACTTGAAGCTATCTTCTTAAAAGTACACTTTCTAAAATTTGACCCAGGTAAATCCGTAAATTCTTTTCAGTTTTGAAATAATAGAGTTTGGTGAGAATCTTACATTTATGCCAAATTTAAATTAATTTGTAATGGTTTTAGAAACAATTTTTTTTAATTCTGTTCGATAAGATTCTAGATAAATGTTTGTTTTTTCTAATGATGTTGATTTGATTAAAATACGTTAATTAGTACTGGATTTAGAGTGGCAAAATAATACATTGAATGTTCCATAAGAGCGTAAGGTATAGAGGCCTCTTAAACGGAATATTTCCATTTGAACACAACGATGTATATTCAAAAATTTCTCTAATAGCTATCGACATCATTATGATTTCATACTGTATGGCTCTGAGAATGTTTTGTTTTACAAAAAAGACCTCTAAACCCAAAATTTTTATTGTTCTTCTTCCGCATTCATCCGAATTTACCACGGTCGACCTCACCTTCTTCTCGTATAAGCTTCTCTTTGTTGTTGGAACGGAAGCTGAAATATGTATAGCAGCGCATTATAAGCTTTTAAATCCCATAGTTATGACGGCAGACCATCGTAACTCAGACGAAGGGAGTTCGTGACCTGCGGCCGCCACCGGGTGTCGTGCAGTCGTCGTTGACCACGTCGCTGCCGCTTCTACGACTCGTGCTATCCCAAAGATAACTCCACATTTTTGCTAAAATTGCACTAATAATGCTCAATAAAACCAGGCATCAGGAAGATGTCTTCGGATGGATCGTGCACTCCCCGCTGGGAAGACGCTACCATCTTAATCCGCCGACTACCGAACTATTCGATTGTCGTGCACTCAACATTGTTAGATTTTGAGGGGATCTTCAGAGATAAGTAGACGGTTAAAACACCTGTCAGACATCCTGATGGATCACTTAATATTGCACAAATGAGGTGCTGAAATAATCAACAAATGCAAGAGTATTTGAGACAAAAGTTTAAATGTCACACAATTCCATAAAGTTAAAAAGATACAAGTAGTTTTTGACGCTTTGAGGTCAGTGCGAGGTGTTTTATTCTCTTTTCTTGTATAACTAAATTAATATTTTTTATTCTTCACAAAATTCCCGTTATTGATTGGATCATCGAGTCATTTAATTCCCATGTAAAAAGATTGATAAAGAATCACGTGACTGTTATAACGAGCAGGAAAATGTAGTTGTCGTGAAAAATGTCGTGTTATGTGTGACGAGGTGTTAGTTTAACATCGGTGTAAATAATTTACGTCGTCGTTTCTGCAATTACTTTGTATTTATCGGTTTCGAGTAAAATATTGTAATTGTTGCTACTGGAACATTAATTAAGCGCTACTAAACTGATTTCTCCCGTGAATAATTTATCACTTATTTACCGTATTATGCCAATTAGTAACTGTATGAAATTTCCATGTCCACATTATGACAAGAGTTATTGTACGAATATTACTTGTAATAAATCTTTCAACTGTTCTAACTAATAAAGGAAGAGATCACTTCGTTAATAACAGACAAAATCGTCGAAGAAGACGAACAATGACTCGTTACTATTAAAGTGTAAAGTTATTTCACACTGTATATTTTCTAATCGCTGATCATGTACTCAAGTGGAACAAGAATCGGTTCTCTGAACATTACAAACCACTAAGTAAAAAATCAAAAGTAAAAAAGTCCGCAACAACGAATATAAGCTTCCAAGTCTTTGTCTTAAATTGTAAATATAATACACGTCTCGTTGCGGTTTCTAATAAAACAAAGTCGCATTAGATTGTATTTGAGATTCCAATGGGAATCACTTTTTCGGTTTAAAAAAATTTCATTCTTTCGGCTCATTTAACACAACCCCAAATTAACCATATTTCTTTTGTTTCAGGTGAGGACTGCCCCGAACCATCACGTAATACATTTCCTCTCTACTGGAGATAATGGCGGATTCGGTCATTTTCTAGCATTTCGAACATCTGGTCAGAGTTGACACCGTCTTTAACTCACGCCCACAAACGTCTTCAATAGTAAACTAATTATCGGAGATAAAAGTGCGCAAAGGTTTGACGTTCAATTTGCCGAAGCCATACATCAACAACGAACCGAGGCGCGCTAACAACGCCGAAATTAATGCGCGATGATGACGGCCGACGGATTTTTTTTTTGGTTCACTGGGTATTTCTATTCGAGCAATTAAGTAATTACAACCGGCAAATTGCTCGCTTTCAACGAAAGTCACATAATTTACGGCTGTCTTTCAACATAGTTTGAAAAAAATCAAAATATTGATTAGTTTATCTTACTAAGAAAAATGAAGATGTTGGATGATAAAGTCAAATTTATGTAGTTTCGCCATTTTTGAGTTTTCGGTAGGCGATATTTATTCAAATGTTTTCTCACGACGAGTAATAGGTGTCTACGACGTAGATTTATCGTCTTTTTATTCTTCTCAGACAAATTAAAGTTCTTTTATGTTTTTAAATCACTTGCCTAACATCAAACTATATTTTTTTAAACCTAGAATCTGTTCTTGTCAAGGAAGAAATGATTCTCTTGAGCCTCATTTGGCAATTACAAATTACTTTTTCTTGTATGGCAACTAAATTGAGTCGTTTTGAACAATTTATGATTTCAAATTACCAGCAAATCGAGTCTGTTATAGTTTGTCTACCGATATTCTAAAACGACTTTATAATCACTAGTTAATATTTTGGGTCGTTTACAATAGTCTCATTGTTAGGGAATTATTTACCTACCCTGCAATAAATTCTGGAGGGTTGAGGTTTTTAAACTTCGGATAGGTTGCTCATCATCTTTACGACAACCCTCGTTAAACGGATAATAAACCACTTAAGGCATCAAAAGGTCATTTCAAAATATCGGTAGACGGACTATACTTTTTGAAGTCATTTCCATATCCAGGTATGTACCTACATACAATGTGTTATCAAAGTTACTTTACAAATTTTATCAGGTGATAGCTCTTGTTGTAAGGTTGCTAAAAAACCAAATTTGTCTTATTCAAATATTTATGGTATTTGACATATACAATGTAGAAGTTTTTGCTCAAAAACAGTGTTGCCATCATATATCGTGTATCTCAAAAATAATGTATTAAAAAAAATTACAACGTGTATCTTAAAAACTAGCCACATTTGAAAAGGTAAATTTGTGTATTTAACTTTGTTTTAATGAAAACTAACACCAAGCAAAATTTCTGCATATATTTCAGTCACACCCTTTATATAAAAAATTGCTATAATACTTCGTATCTCGTACAAAATCAATTAAAAAAAATCTACAGTAAATATTTTGTTAACTATGAACGTTTATATAAGACAATTTTGGTTATTTAGCATCCTATCAACGAGACCTATCACCCGTTAAGATTTGTAATTTCAGAAACATATGCTATACCTACATATACCTAAATTTTGTTTTTATTTTATAATCAATTGTCAAAATGTCAGGTTGGTACTGCTATTCGGTAATGGCAAATAGTAATTTTGCCATGTTACGTTGGTAGCACCAAATGTCAACAGTGGCATTGTATTTATCTCAAGAAATATTTGTAAATCATAAAGGCACTGAAAATAAGATTACGAGAAAAAAAGACCAATGGTAGTTAGCATGAGCTCGAGAACGGTTTTAAAGTAGGATGCGTTTTTGTATAGTCCAAATAGATAAGAATTCTGCCTTTGCCTTTCTTATTTCTATTTATTTATTTTTTGAGATATGGACTATAAGAATTTTTACATTCCAGACCAGGTTTTTGTCTGTATATGATGAGTACAAATGAATTAGGAACCGCGGTTACTTTTCTGATTTTTATTCAGAATAACCTGTCGATTAGGAAATGGCATGTTTCCATCTGAAAAAATGGTAAAACGGTTCTGTTCTGATAAGAAATGTTTATGTTTATATGGGGGAAGGGTTGAAATGCGACAACTCCAAATGTCAAAATTCTGAAAACTAATGTAATAGTGTAATTGAAAGGGGGAAAAAGAAAAATTGTTGTTTTATCTAATTTCCATCAAATTTGCGATTGGATGATTATAAAAAATAATGGTTGCGATTAGACAGTTTAAGACAAAACTAGTTAGGTTTTGTTTAAGGATTTTCACAGAAGCGGTCTCTATATTTTGATCAGCTTAGTATCGTTCACGCGTTTTGAGGAGGGAGTCCTCGATTTAACAGTCTACATTTTACCAGCGGCAAAACGGACTAAAAGTTTGATTTAATCGTGAAGAACCATTAATTTGTCGTGTGGTAAGCACCTACAACCTTATTTTAAATTTAAAAATGGACTAGATCTGCCTCAGTTTCTTAGGACGTGCATTTCCGCAGCTATGTGTACTTTTGAAAACGAGTCAAATCTACAAGTCTAAGCTCAGGAACATCAAAAAGCTATATTTTTCTTATTGAATTGGTTTTTTAAAGTTTATGATAATCTCATTGTCTTAAAAAAAATCATCTTTTTGTTATGGTCACTTCCATCTGTTTAACAGGCTGCTTAAGGATATTTTTTCTGTTACAAAGTATTCTCTTGAACTTTTCGAATTTTACATAATCTATCGCAGCAACTTTTTGAAACAATGTGGTACATACATTTTTGTTCTATTGCATTATGATCCTGGAGGATTATTGTTTAATGTGAACTTTTAGATAAAAAAATACTCTAGAAATATTTTAGCAATAGAAAATTGTCGAGCTTCTGCGTCATTCGCTGATTCAAGTGTCCACAATGAGACAGTGGGTGCTTGTATATAAACTAGGGTTTCGAAATTTAGATTGAGATTTTTTGCATTATTAATCACTGATATATAAAAATTTCCATCGATTAAATAACTCTCCGCAGATTTAAATTTACAATTTTTAGATTTCCTGTCACAAAGAAGCCTCACTTTATGTTACACTATAGCTAATATTAAATAATTTAAAAAGGACTGCAACAAAGTATGAAAGTATTTCAGAGGGCTAGATCACTCTGTGTAAAAAAATGAATCTTCTCTAGAAATTCTTGCTACACGAGTTTAATTGCAACCAAGTTAATCCTTGTTTAATGATCGTTATAAATTTATTGTCAGCTTCCCTAATATTGTGTATACAACAGTATACATAAAAGAAACTCTCCTATATTACATTTCTTATTATTCTTATTTTTACTACTTATTTCATTTTATATACGGTAATAAATAACGTCAATGTATTGCAAAGCCGTTTATTCGTGCAAATCTCAAATTAATTTCTTCTTATATGTCTCACCTTCTATTATCTTTTATATTATGTAGTAAGGATTAGTTGACTCTCTTTTTTTAAACAAATCCGTACGAACTAATTAATTAATTTTCTGCTGTCATAAATACATAAGTTATAGCCTCCATTCTGATTAGTAATTTTATCGTTGTGTGCATGGGGAACCGTTGCAATTGACTTTTACTCTTCGTGTAGCGTTTCACATAATGAATTGTCGCCTGCTTCCAAAACATGTGTACTATAAAAAAAAGCAAAAAAAAAATAATAAGTAGAGTACGACTGCGCTGTTTTTTCCCTTGAATTTTTGCATTAGTATGGTTAAATTTACCTTCAATATACAATAATTTATCGTCTACCTCAATTAAAAATTTTGTCTCACGCTTGTTATTTTCAATTATTTGTTATCGTTCTTGGTATCAAGACACCTCTTCAATTGTCTTTAAAATGACCGGAATAAATGAAATTCAATTGCAATTAAATTGATATCTCTTGCTCAGTCACGTCTGTCGATATGACACTGGAGGTCCCGGAGTCGTTTCCCGGAATTTGCTGATCTATCTAGGCTCATATAGCACGCAGTGTCGGAGACTCATCCATTCAAACTGCAGTCGTGTTCGTGGCGCGATTTACGGCCGAATCGCGACTATCGGCCGACCAAGGCCTTAATTAACATGTAATTAACGAATACCAATGCGAAGAACAAAGCTAAGCTCGTTAGGGACGCTTTTAAAAAAACAGTTTTAAGTATGATTATCACAGCCTTATCGTGATTCAAAACTTTATTGATTTGCTAACTTAACTTTGTGCTAATTGTATTGGACGTATTACATAGTCTACAAAATCACCTGTCAGTGTAATAAATTAAAAGGTTTTCTATCACCACTATCACTTAACACTGACTTGTCAAAAAGGATTATCTCGATACTGACCAAATTCGTCTCTATTGTTTCAGTGTTAAAATGATTACAAACATGATTTATGTCAATTCTTAGATGCAAATTATTAAAATGAGACGTTTACTTGATAACAGATACAACGATTGAGTGTTGACTTTTATAATTATAAGATTATTTGCAAAAAATGATTTCTTTAAAATTCATTAATTCAAACAGTCCAGATTCCGTTATGAACAGCGTGAAAAATTGCGCAAATCGGTTCAGAAAAAACCTAAAACATGCATAGGAGTGCCGACAAGTAAAAGGATGTTTTTTCAGTTTTCAGGAATTTGCGGTATAACACGTAACACATTGGTCGTGTCTTATATACTTGTTATTTATGTATTTGAATTGTTATTGACAATATTGGAATAGATATAATTTAGGTGAGCAGTCATAAAATCGGCAGTTTTAATGCAATAAAGAAAAAAAGAGTTCTTAAATGTCAAAGTAAAAACTGAAACAATCGGGGCCGTTTCAAACACACTCTGATTATAATGATATTCAAGCTGTGTTAATTCTTTAGAAATGATGGCATAACCGTCGAAAAGCAATTAAGTCTCGTTTCCTGCAGCTCTAGAATAATAAATAACAAGACAAATAATCTAATTAAAGATGTGGAGTACTGTAGAGTAAGGTCACTTCCGGTCAAAATTTCATTTTTTGTTTTATATTCAGCTTCAGGTTTCGTCCATCTTATCCTCGTGTGTATCGCGAGTGGCGTGCGTGCAACGCCCAGAATTATGTCCGTACACTGAAATAAATAAAGGTGATACACAAATATTTGCAAAATAAAAAGAGTTAATTCATGTGAAACGTACCCTCGGCGTAATTTATTAGCGAGTTGGACAAAGCGAACCGCAATGTCGAATGTAAAATAGCAGTGTAGAACGATTATGTGCGGAGACTATCATAATTCCTCATTGATATTCATATAGCAGTGGCGTAGAGATGTTAGTGAACCCGACCCCTCATAAATAAGGCCGTGCATATAGCGCGCTACAATTAATATGAAACGGCCCGTATTTTCTGGATTACGCGTCTCGCTTAATCTCCCTCTATAAAGAGGGAGATTACGTTTTTTTCTCCGTCTTATTCGATGAGGGAAAAAAATCTTAAAACAAGGCTGACTTGTACGCCTGTCATAATAAAGTCTCCATGGGCATGTGTGTGCGTGTAAAGTAAGGCGAAAACTTTATTTGCCGCCGTGTTTCTCCCGCATTCTTCAGATAAATCCAAAGGAAATAACAATACCATATTAATAGCGGATTAGTGGAAATGGAAATTAGCATGACATTGCGACGCCACTGGATTTTTTTTACAGAAGTACCAAACCATTCAAAAACATGTAATCGAAGTACTTATAGAAAACAAGAAATAAAGAATATCACTGTGTGTTATGCGTAATAAGACCATCGAGAATGGTGGTACCAAGGATGGATATTTTAAAGATTTTTAGCTAAACTGTTGGATGAGGGTATACAATTAATGATTTTTTTTTAAATTGTTTTACGCGTTTCAGAATAATTTATTGTACAACCAATAACATATCTTATTATTAAAGTATGAAAACGAAATGAGTAAAAAATTAAGGGCATTACGTCCAAGTATAATTAATAATAAGTGAAAAATTGATTCATTACATAAAATGCTTACCTTAAAAGTTTATGAAAAAAGTTGGGTTTTTTTTTTTCATTATCTTTAGTATAATAGTAGTGCCACTTTTTTTCAGTGTTAGAAGTAAAAAAGTTGACTTATTTTTTCATTCAGTAAAATAATAGATAACTTTTTTTATTTGTGTCAACGATACAAATATTAAAGAAAATATTAGAACAATTTGTAAATTATATGCTAACTTTAAAAATAGAATAATACCAAATAGACTTTGACACTTGTTGTCTAAGTAACTATAGTAGTTATGAGACTGAGCGGCACACGATTTAGGAATCAGTTATCATAAATAGTCGTAATTAGCCGTCTAAACAGTGAACGCTTGAGTCGATGATAATATGAAATTACCTTGTCCTTCGGTCATTGGCTAAACACTCGGACGTTTTTTGCTACGTGCGTTCGCTTAGAAGGTTATCATTGGCGTACCTAACATACAAGTTTTATAAATAAAATGTATTTAATTGTTTTTTCAATTTAAGTAATCAATAAAAATAATTATAAATCCACATATTAATTGGAAATTATAAATAAACTTAAACGCTATGAAATTCTACTTTTCAATGCGTATTGCGTAGTAAATGACTTGCCAAACTACGCCAATGGATCATGGTGCTCCTCAACCTCACCAAATAAAATATCTGATTTTGCTCACTACTTATGAGGTATTATTCCAGGGTATGGGTTCATTGGTATGGATCACTTGCGCGCCACAATCAGAAAACATGTGCAGGTGATCTAAATCTCAATTTTTTTAAAGTAATATCTCTTGATTTATTGACAGTTATTATTAAAGCTCTAGAGCTGTTTTTTTACTGCTCCACATGCCACCATTTTTAATGCCACACTCCATTTCACTTTTTCATTTTTTTGGAATAGTGTACTTATTCTGTAACAAGTTTGAATATGCCATTCCAAACGACTTCTAGACTATAGTTTTTCTACGACTAAATTCTATAACCAAATAATTAAAGAATTAGAAACTACGTATGTTATAAAATAAACGGGGGCATAACCGGGGCTGGTAGATTTGTCACCACTTTTACGTAGATTTGATCTGCCCTGGGCGGTTTTCTCAGATGAGTCAGATGCCATCAAAAAATACAATCTTTATTGCACTAGTAATAAACAGAAGACTTGCCTTTAAAGTCAGGTACACCAGAATTGGGTTGGAATACTGTACTATGTAATTCTAATTTTTAATACATAGTTATTTCGAACTATGATAATTTTAAATTTGTTTTTTGTCAAAAACAGGAATTATTTAATTAAATGAATAATTTGATAATGTCGGGAAATGACTCTTTATAACTAAGTTGCATTATGATTAGTTGTAAATTTATGATTGGTATTCGCAAAGAAATACCTACAATTTGTTTTAAACGAATTATGAGTCTTGACTACTAGAATATGATTTTTTTCCAATAATTGCTAAGTATATGGTTTTAAGGTTGTAATTTGATCCGTTTTTTTTGTCCTTCATTTGGTGTTTTCTTGCTTTAAAACTCATTTAATTTGTAATTAAGACGAATCCAGTTCCCAATAACACGCATCAACGAAAGGAAATAATTACATTTTGATGCAATGTGAGCCATATAGAATGTGCATTTCTAATTATGGTTATTTGCTCGAGCGACCATATTAAAACCTGAATCACATATATTGTAACATCAGGTCTGAGCTATGATTTGAATTTTTATCAGGTGAACCGATTTTTATCAATTATATACGGGGTCCGTCATAAAAATACTGTTATAGTACCTACTCGTTAACTTTGTATCCAGAGAACTGATTTTCAGTTTCTACAGTTTGGCAGGGGAGATAGTGAGAAGAATGTGCGATTGTTAAGATAAGGACCGAACAGTAGCTGAACGAGCGAGATTGCGGTGCATGTTTACGATTTTGCGCAAAGACCGTTGCTTGCACCGTCTCCACTTTGCATTTCAAATCGCCTTGTTTTTACGCCGACTTCGTGCCAGATCGAACTCGGATATTTAGCATAAAGATATGTATTGGACGTGTCGTGGTGCTTTTGAACCTACACGTCTACTCTTGTCTTCAAATGAAGATCTATGGAGCCAGTTGACGCATAACTTAGCGAAATTTTTGACAGGTTTTGAACAAAACTTTTTACTCCATTTTATTAGCCGTCATGACAGTCTAATAACTATAATCTACAATGTTATTTTCACACGTCGTCTGTTAACAGTACTCACATTTTACATAGAGATTAATGGACATCCCTGGTTATTATTTCTTCCTTATAGTCTAAGGTCAAATAAATACGCCGGCCATATAATTATTAATTGCTCTATTAAATTCAATTATGGGACGACCTCCCGCTGGTACCACCATTCCGAAACTCAAAAACTGTCAACCGTTACAAACAACCGTAATTCTCACTAGAACTGGCCCTGAAATACCTTCACCAATATATAAATTACAAAAAAATAAAAATGCTTTAGGGCATCGACTTGAAGTACTTTTTGGTCATCTCATCAGAAATTAAATTTTAACTTGTTCTAATCATGATGATTAGTACAGGTTTTTCTAATAAAAAAAATTGCTCAAACATCAAAAATTGTTGGTTCTTTCATGCATCACGCAAGGGTTATTTAAAAACTTGATATTTAGAACTTCAATCATTAAACTCGACCAGCTCAGGGAACGTCCAATTAAATAGTATAACTCGGCATGATTTTGCAAAATGGGATAAAGTCATCTTGGTGGTGTAAATTCGTATCTTGTTTGAATTTTTGAAATAACTTGATGGTGTTGAAGCCATTAAAGGAAATGGGAAGTCATAATTTTCACCAGGTTCATTACAATTATCAAGATTATATGAAAAGCGCGCACAACGTTTACCATTCTTGTGTATATGTACATACACAAGAGATCGCCAAGCAGAAACGGGCTTGCAGAAGCCTGCGCAAACACATAAATATCACCGTGAGAATAATAAAATAAATAAACAACATTGACCAAAGAGACGCTTACATGCGACGATTCGATAAATATTTAAAAAAAAAAACTAAAATTAATAAGATATTATATTGCGATTTCAGAGCTCGGATGACCTGTGGTCGCGCTCAATAGAAAGTGGTTTACAGACGATCGCCATATTTGCAATGATTTTCTAATTGATTTCGCTAAAATTGTAGCTCATTCTTAATTAGAGTTTTGAATCTCAAAATCTAAATGTCAATTACGTCATTTAGTTTTTAATTATACACTAATCGAGATGCAAGCGAAAATTTCATTTTAATTATAAACCATGTGACGATTATATAATTGAAGTCGTAGATCAAAACTTTAATTAATAGGTTGAGTTATTAAATTGTTTTGTGCTAAGGTCGGTGTGATTTATTGGGCATATTTGCGGGTTTTCGACTGCCTCGGGTCTAATACCATGTCTTTTTGATGGAAACACTAAAGCAACGGTAGTTTCACACCGGCCAACTTCATGACGCTAAATAATCACAACGCATTATACACGAACGTGGAGTTTTAATCGATATAAATTATCAACAAAAATACCACACATTATACGTATATACATAGGTATTTCATAGTTATCTGTCATATTTGTGGTAATGAAATTATGTTAACCTTCATTTTTATTATTTCAATGAGTTTTATACGTAATCTAATAATTTATTTATTGTTCACACTCCTTAGCAATTTATAAAACGCCATTCATAATGATTATCAGAGAAAATAGATAAATATTTCTCGTTGAGCAACACTATAGTTACTTGTAAAAATTAAGGCAAAATAATGTAAGGTGTTTTTTTTATAAAAAATATATTGTTCTCCAGAAAACAGTTATTAGGAATTATTAGGAGAAAAGTCTATTGTATTGTGGTATTGTCTATTTACGAAAGAATTAAAATGTGAGCTAAGTCGTAATTTTAGCAAAGCAATACTAATTAAATAATTATTTTGAATTATGATGCAACAGGTGTAAAAGTTCTCAGTTTAGAGGTTGGTTTTGGATGTCATTCTTTCCTTTAGTGTCTATATGTCCGTATTTTGTTGTTCTATGTATACAACATTTTTTATACAACTTATTTACCCTCTACTTAACACGACGCACATTACGACAACAAAGTTGTTAAACCTCAGAAATGAAGAAAAGTTTTAATTCTCACCTGAGGACGGCAACTTTCAGGCAGGTTAATGTTTTTTTGAAGTGTTTGTATTTTTTTGACATGTGTACATTTAATTTTTTTATTATTGTTTATTCTTATATTTTTTGTTATAAACAATTAATTGAGTCTTTAACCTCTTTTTGTAATCTAAACTAAAAATTTTTTTCTTATTCCAATTTATTCGTTAGTCTCTTCTTTAGTATTCTGAAGTTTATTTTCGCAACTTATTTTTTGTTAAATAGGTATATGACGGTTCGACGGATTTTTCTATCGTTCAGTTCGGCCAGTCATTAGCATGGGGTGGGATTAAGGCTTAAGTCGGATTAAGATTTGATGGTTTGATAACTGTTAAAGAGATTATCCTAAATTTGATAAATCCACATTTTCTTTATTTAAAAATCAATAAACATTTTAAAAAGTAAGTTCAGATCAGCTTTGGTAATATGTAGTGGAATAGTTTAATAATAAAAACTGTTACGTTTCAAATACGATAATAATAAATTCTACTTGATAACTTTATGTCATCAGTTTCTCTAATAAAAGTTCCAAAAGTTCTCTCTCTTTTTGGCAAAAATTTGACTAGTATTAAATGTATACAACGTTTAATAAAATTTTTACTAGCAGTTGAAATTAAATAGTCAATAAATAACAAAATAAGAATTATTGTGTAAATATGTATTCAGCGAGTTTTAAAGTGGTCTTCTTTTTCACAAATACAGTCTTAAACGTTTAGCAAAATTAAGTGTCATGTACAGCAATCATTTTACTGATATCTGGCCCATTCAAAAATTACTTTTAAAGCTATCAAATTTTTGTGGACTTAGCGCAAATTCTTACCTCTGAAAATAACTAGAGACTGCAACCCATAGGATTAAGATCTAACTCATAAAGTGATTTTTTTATATTTAAAAAATAGGAAGATTCATTTTTGGTTTCTGTCTGGTCAATTCTGAAAGCAAGAGTGTGCGCAAAGCTTCACAAAAATTTGGAGACTTTAAAACAAACATTGCTACTAGTATGGAGCAAAAAATCAGTAACCCTCAATTTTTAGCTCCGTTTACTCGTGTTAGCAAACGTTATCCTAGTTAAGGATAATTGGTCTTTTTATAACAAATTACGCAAGTAAATAACTATTTAATAACTGGTTACGCAAATATGCAAAATGAAATATGTCACATTACACTGTCGAAATATACCTACCTACTTATATGTTTTTTTTTTATAAATTTGTGGTTACGAAACAAGCCAAAATACAAAAAAGATAAATCTTTTCTATAGACTAAATACTCTCTACACTTCTCTAATAAAGGCAACTACTCTAAATTTTCTTCCTCACTTCCTAAAAACTTCCTCACAGTTTTTAAATTTTGTTTTTGTGGTGAAGATTTTGATTGTTTTATATGTTAGGACGGGACGTACTATTTACTAAAATACCTAACTTACAAATGTTTAACCTAGGAAATAAATTAAAAAGCGGCCGGCCGAATGGACCGGTCATTTAAATCCTCTACCTAAACATCTTATCTTCTTAAAATTAGTTTTTGGCCGAACTGACATACATTCTCCGCCACAGATTAAATTAAAATGCAATTTTTAAACCATGACAGTATCTAAAGATTGTGACATGATAGAAATAGATAAAATTTGTTTGTAATGTGTGTACTTATAAGCATTCAACATTTCATTAATATCTGGTTTGAAATATATCTTAGCATTTTGTAAATTTTGGCAAAACTCAATTTTCGTCGATTCCGTCATTCTGAATAAATGATTCTGAAATGGCCCTATTAACATGATTGAATATTTTTTCAGGACAACGAACCTGTTTGAACTTCCATCAACGAAAACGCCATCAAGTTCGTTTTATAGTCGTCTTCACGAGATTCTATTATAGCCGTGTTTGTTGACACATCCAAAAAGTCGCCCTTGATATTTCCTCATTCACATAAAAAGTTGGTAGTGTAAAATTAATGCAAGGAACCAAAATTTATGGCCGGGTGAATGCTTTTGTTGGGACTAATATTAAAAAAGCTTTCCAATATGATACGTCTTAATTAATCAATTTAAATTCATTAGTGTATATAGATATCATTTGAATACGATTTAAAATTTAATTTACATTTATAATTATACCTGCGGTAATTAAATTACGAGCGTTGGGAATTGAGAAGGACATTTGAGAGAATCCGGACTCCCGGACTCACCCTCCATTACGCAACAGATACAGCGTTCATAATTCACCAGCAGCATCGCTTGCTGCGTTTTTCCCGATTTCCGTCATGCTTTGGTCTTGTTATAAATGCGCTGGCATAAATCTGGCATTGTGGAATGTGCCAAAGCGACAGAAAGAAATGTCGGCCATTAACGCATGCGCATTAATAGTCTCTACATCAGACGTTTATTTAATTTGCTGAGATTACTGACGCTTTAAACCGTTGATAAATGCTGGATATTTGTTGGTTTTTGTTAAACGCTTACGAGGTTTATTGCGGCCGATTTGTTATGAAATTAAATAGTTGTGAACACCGGTAGTTGCGGTATTAACATAATGCTGAATTGTATGGTAATGAAGCTGTTACGGTCCGGAGTTTTTTCCCGCCGGACCATAATCGAGGTTTAACATTTCGGGTAACCAAACCTTAACTAAAATTGGTCATAACTAAACATTTCACTCATAATAAGAATAATAACACGCTTTTGATTGCACCACAGATGAGACGACAATGATAAACGTCAATTTACATAAAATGTTGACTCTTATTACTAACAAAGAAATTTTTCCAAATTTTTTGTAGACAAAAAGCGTAGAATCAATATACCATGACGAATCCATTTGAAGAAATTGATTGTTCTTCATAAACAATCCTGTTGGTTATAAAAATCGGCGTTTTTAATAACCAATGAGGAATAACTGTGAATAGATGTGGACCGAAAAAAATCTAGGATCTTAGAATTTTTGTCTTCTGAAAAACAGAAATAACTCATTCAATAAGTAATCAGGAGCTGTGAAAAAGCGCTTTAACAACACTTCAACGTGATTATGAGAATTTTAATTAATTTTGCGTCCAAAAACTATTTAATAGTTCCATTGAGTGCGCTGAAATATGAGCCGAGTGCCTTCGGGTAATGTCCATAAATAACCGGCGAGCAAAGGAAGTGCGATTTGAACGCTTAAAGAAGATGACAAATGCTCGTTCCTCATTGACATTGTTGTTAACTCGGTATAGAACATTGACATGAAATCAACCACCCGCAAAGATTGTCAAGATTTTACCCAACTAATTACTCTCACTCTTTACGAAAGTATCGTGTGAATGAATTAAATATAAATTAAACATTATCCTATGGAAAATATGTTTACAATTTTAGATTTCCTAACCAATTATGTTAAGATATCGAAACGAGAAATTTTGTGGTGTTTACAGTATCATTTATTAATAGTTGAATTTATCAATGAAGTCATTGCAATAATTGTTACGTTTCATCGATTTTATTTCCGTGTTTACTGATAATGATAATGGAATAATTGCATATTAAAAATGTCAAGGAGTTTATACATTTTCATAATAGGTTTATTGCAGGTGCTTACATTAGCAGTACTTTCTGAAAAAGTATTTCTACTCTTGTTAATTTATGTAATAAAACGAAGTAAACCTGATCAGTCAATTAATCCGTTAATGAGCTTATAATGTACTGTGTTTTTGATTTAACTGAAAGCTTTTTACTCCTGTCTTTATTTTTTAATTCCTTTCTAACTGGAATAATAATGAACATAATCTATTTTTATACATTTATGTATGACCCCGATATCTTCAGTAATTACTTCTTAAGCAGTTTTGTAGAGTGGATGTTATCATAATAATTTAGTAAAACTTCCTCACTTTTCTTTTAAATTATTTTATCGACCAAGTTATTAGCATACATCCTATTTGCTTTTTACTGAATACGATTTGCTTTATGTTCATTCTATTTATCATTAATTAAAAAGCATAGGAGGTTTTTAACTTCTGACAACGGAAACCTTTTAAATTAACTACATCAACACCTCGATTTAATTATGGTTTTACAAAAGGTACCTAACTATATAATTTTACATATTTTGCAAAACAGTTTTCGTGGAAAACCCAGAAAAACATAACTTTTGAAACCACATACCGAATAGTCTTCTAACATCAGTTATTTAATTCACTCAGTAATGGAAATAATGAGGAAAATTATCATCTAGTAAATTTGTTTCACTGTCATTTCTTTTTGTCAGTGATTAGAAACTATTGAATAGGTAATAAGAATTATGTCATGGTAGAAAAAATATTATTATTTGTAGGAGGTGTGATATTGCGCACATTGACCTTAAGTCTGAGATGGAATTTCGCGTTATTTATTGATATAAATTTAAAAAACGTCACTCAGAGGAAAAATGTGCGCAATAACATACCTTTTATCCCATGGAATTATGTCAAGTATAATCAAATGAAAAGATTTGACATTTTGGATTTTTACACAAATAGTAAAAAAAGTTATAATTTATATTTCTTGTGGAAAGTGTAACGATTACTTAGAAGCACGTTGCTAAAAAACAATTTATTCTTTCTTGTTTGACTATCGTCTGTCGAAGGTTAGACTATGGGAGAGATAGATATTTCTAGTTATACCATAGTCTTTCTATCGAATAAGTACTGTGGGAGAGTGTGAGAAAACCTTTTTACAAGTGTTTTACAAGCTTGTTATACAGGATGTCTCAGAAAGGCGTACCCAGAAAGCTACCTGACATATTTGGGATCAAAATAATGCGATAAAGCAACTTACTTATAAACCAAGTTGCATTGTTTAGAAGCTAGAGGTGTTAGAGCAAAGTTGGACGGTGTTAAGCAACAATGTGGTTAACCCACAAAATTGAAAAAATGAGTTAGACAGGTATTATGTTAGAAAAACATCGTCTTTATTTGAGGCAAAAATGTGTCAAGTGAAAATTTAATTTTTCTGTCTCTGACAAAAGAAAACGTGAATCCACGCTCACGCTATTTCAGAATTTTTAAATAACACCAATGGTTTAAACCACACTTTAACTCCGATTTTAGCTTTATCTCTCACTTCACGTTTTGGTTCCTAAATAGTTGTAGTCGCAGAACATTTTTATGTTCAAATATTCAAGATTTTCTTTAAGCGGTGCGAAACTTTCATACGCATTATCTCGATTCAATGCCGCTGTGAGTTAACAACATTGTTGCTTAACACCATCCAGTTAGAAATTAAAATTTGTTTTTATGAATAAGTATTTAATCGCTTTGTCGATTTTTATGAGGTTTAACACAGATACCTGACATAACCTGAACTGATATAAAAAGCTAAAGCTGCGTAAAAATAACGCAACTTTAAATATTTAAAAATAAGATATATGTATGTCTTTTGAAAAATTTTCGTATCTACTCTAGTTTTCTCACAGAGGAAAACTCACAATTTACGTCGGTTACCCTGGTAATTTAATCTAGTTTGTTTTTTTAAATAAAATTAATTAATTAAGTTTAATTAGTAAGAGAAAAAGTTAAAAGTCTGTTTTACTCCTTGTTAAAAAAATTAAATTTTACTTAATACGTGTAATAGTCATCCAAAATTATTGTAGTATCATCGTAACAGATTCTATGGTTTTTTACGTTGACTTGTAATTAGTTACTTCTGATGGACAACTTATATAGTAATAAATTAATAATAATGGTAATAATAAAATTGTTGGATTTAATTTTGAGGTGGTTATCTAAGTAATTTATTTCTTAAAAAATTAGAGAGCAGATACGAAAATTTTCTAAGACACATAAATTCTCTTAGAATTAATGTAGCTTTATGAAAAAAAAAAATTAAGTCAATCGAATGACACATGAAAATGTTATGCATAAAAATGTGCAGGTATAACACTAGTTTAGTACTTTAAAACAAAAATTAGAAGATAAATCGTCTGAATAACGAGAGATTTATAAGTCACGGAATTTCAGTTGGCCATGGTAAAAAGTGGTAGATATAGCCTTCATGTCCTTATAACAGAATTTTGCAAAGCAGGTTCTGACACTTAAGGTGGCAGTATCTAATAAGTAATAACTAATTTTAGATGGACAAACTTCATTTTTATCTCAACCTGCTTTGATTCACCAACTTTTGAATCGCTCTTTATGTAATCTTATATTACTAGTACATCTGTATTAAATTTCGTTAAAATCGGTAAAAGTGTTAATATTACAAAACGTTTATTTTTCTCATAAACCGTACTACAACTATAAACTCCATAACTTTAAGGAGAAGAAGAGATAATAACCGTTGATTGTTGTAAGGGTGATGTTTTAAATTTGGTAAACTTTGGAAAGATAGTAATCAGTGGACGCCATAAATTGCTGTAATAGGTTAAGCGGAGGCGTAGTAGAAGTCCACTATCTCCATTTCGAAGGATGTTATTTACAGGGTGTCCTATTCCAGGAGCCTAGCTCGCGGCTAGACAAGATGCACGCGTTTTCCCGTAGATTTTAGCGTCCGCAATTATGAATGAACACATCGGCCATTACAAACAGCAAGAACCCATTACCTCGATGGTATTTTAATACAGTAATTTATTGTTAATGTGTATTCGCATGCGACCGGATAATATTCTAGCATCCCGCCGTGCTCGATTGTCAACCGCCACGCCAAAATATCAAATAAATTCTTTTTGGAGAGGTTTTCGCTAAATTAATTGGGTGTAAGCGGGAGGAGGAGGACGTCACGGTTGGGTCCGCTGGTGAAATACCAAACCATTGTCCGGCCACCTACACGCGAGCGGCAAACTTGTTTATTTCAAAACAGAGTTCATTCCAGCCGTTCGACGACTAGATAACGATATCGAGAACACAACGTTTTGACCAAAGTAAAAGAAAATGTGTTCCGTCAACGTCGGGGCGAAGATTTCACACCTATCTGGTGCCGAAAGAAATTAACATGTCACAAGAAAACGAAAAAACCGAAAAAATCCAAAACGAAACAGTCAGATCGCCGAGATCTGCCATAACACATTTCCAGATCAATTAGTCTGAAGGCGAGTATTTTGACAGGCATTGTGGATTGGTCGGATCGCGCTCAAAATTCGACCTGTCAACGATACGTTTAATTAAAACCATCCGCTTTTTATTGTTATTATCGCTGTTATTACGAAATTTTTTTCGACGGGTGATTTAGTGCGAACGTGATGGGAGTGCGCCGTTTCGTAATATTTATACATCAATTAATCAAATACGGTTTTTGTTTTGTTAATTTAAACCTTAATCAAAAGATAGTATCAGCGGGACACTCGTTAAAATTTCGTGGCGATTACAGCTTCTTAATAATAGCTCGCTGAAAATCGACTCTATTACGGTATTACCGATTTAATTTCGGCGATTTCTTAAAATCCAATTATAAAAGACGACTGGGTTCGCCCGCTATAGATGTGTGGGCATCAAGAATGCAAAGAACCAGGAAACGAACCAACAGGAACAATAGCAGACATTCAAGTCTCAAAAATTTTCATCTTAGAATACTACATTAAAATTCAGTGTAATGTGCCTCAGATAGCACTCTTTAACACCGTTCCGACTAATTTCGCGCTTGGCCAATGCATTATGTTAATTTTTCTCACAACATATTAATAGAACTGGATATTTTAATCTACATAAGGAGATTACTGGAATTAAACTATTTTAATAATCTCCAAGTTTCTTTATCTGGCATCCGTGTCTCGGAATGTCGGAATTAACATAATCCCGCTACTGCTGGCAAATTTTTCGAATCTTGAAATTTTCATTTCTTCTTGATCTGTTTTGGTGTCGATCTGGCGGCGCATAAAGGATGATCGATCGAAAATAATTCCCTGATAATGAGGATGACAGTTTTTGGACGTCATCCATTACCTGAAGACAGGCTAACATGTCTGGTGAGCGCGACTGTCGCGTCCGGACCCGATCAATTTTCGTAAATGATTTTTATTTTGGTCACTGGTCTTCTTTATATGTCGCCGCCTTGTTTTGACTCTCTCTTTCACCACCAAATCTTATCAAATAGGGCAAAATTCGCTATTTGCATTGTGTCTCTGCGACCATCTGGCAGACTCGTAAATCTGTCTTGAAGGACCGATCCAATTATCGTAAATACCACAACACTTAACACCGGATCGCCAACTGTAAGCGGCCAGAGGGTCTTCCCGATGTCTCTCGTTTCTCATCATCATCGAAAGTGTTTCACTGCTATCTTCACAAAATATCTCTTACTTCTCGCGCATTGTCACGAATCGTTCAATTGCCAGGCACGACTCAACTTCTTCGCGGCCAGTTACAAGAATTCTGACTTTATCACACACCTTTTGCTTGTCATTGGACTTTTAGACGAATCAAAAATTAAACTCCTGAAAATTCAATGCTATTTACTAATCTCAAGGAACGTTCGATAATATTTATAAATTAACTGAACATCAACTTACAAATATAATCACTTAGTCGAAGTTATTTCTGGTCATAGTACCAATAAACATCAAACGACCAAGTATTTACTGAGGTATTTGCGATCGTATATTTACGATGCGACGTTGAAGTGTCAAAGGAAAACGTGTCATGTCTCTGGTTTTAAAGCCGTTTTATTGGTCCACAAAACTTACGCAATGGACAGGACACTCCAAGCTTCAAAAAGACAAAGAAACTTTTTTTCATTGTGAATCAACCAAAACTGTTGAAGAATAACAACGCCCTTCGAGTTTGCATAGCGTTTCTCCCTCGTCACGTAATAACTCTCCAGGTGGGCCTGGTGCATCGCCTCCATAGCAGTAGAGTTGGAAGGCGATGGCAATATCGCGATAAGGTGTTTCTATTAGCAAGCTCTAACATTGTTCACAGATTGAAAAGGATGACTGTACAGAACCGTCTTGTGGTGCGTATATTTTTTCTTTCTTGTAATTGATTGTGGTGCTGGTGGGTGTGGCGTGATCCGGGATGAACATCGAAACGTGTAAGAAGAAGAAAAACGCCGAAATTCCACAACGTTGCCCCTTATCTAAACAAGTTAGGGCACTTAGGCCGCGGCATCGTGTGTCGGACGGTGATAGGTAAACAAGGTGAAAGAAATTGAGATGTGACCGCTCCCTTTGAGCTCACGATCGATCAAAACGACACCTCGCGTCCCAAAAATCCACTGAAAAACTCGAGTAAATGATCCCTGGGAAACGGCCTTCAGGAGATAACTTTATTAGTGGATGAGCGAGAGCGATATGAACTAAAGTGTCGGAAACCCACACAAGTCACGGATTTCAAACAGGTTGATGACAGAAGGAAATTAGGAAACACTTTTGGTCATAAAAGTGTCAGAATGTAAACCAATATTAATTAAAATATTTTATTATCTTTTATAAAAAATACAATGTCATTATATAAAAAAATATCACAATGCGGAAGCACGTAATATACGGCTTCTGTAACGTTATCTTCAGTACCACTAATATCCTGCCTAACCAAGTGTCTTTCATGCGGTTAAAACCTTCACACGTCATTAAATCAATCAAACGCTAAACTCACTCTTCTTACACTCTTTCTCATTTGTGTCACTCCCATCAGCAATCAAGAATTGTTGAATCTCTTCTAAAGTCTTGCCTTTCGTCTCCGGTACAAACTTAATAATAAAGATTAATCCAATGGCTGAACATATTGCAAAAAACCAAAAAGGTACAAACATTCCAAACTCATCTTTAGTAATTTGGAAGAATTTTGAAGCTATTGCCCCCATACTGACTGAAAACGTATCAGCAGTTCCTAAAGCCACTGCTTTAACATTGGTTGGAAATAATTCACTAAGCACTGTTACAGCACCAAAAGCTAATCCAATACTAAACAAGACATTATAAGACACTAAAGATGCGATCGGTAACCAGTCAAAACTTTCAACAAGGTCGGGATACAAGTTTTTAAGATAAAAATACGTAGCCAAGAAAAATACTGAAACGCTGCATCCAAATGAAGATAAAATCAGAAGCGGTCTTTTTCCAAATTTATCAACGACGAACATGGCCACTAAAGTTGCAACCAATTCAACGGAACAGTAAATAATTACAGAGAGCTCTGAACTAATCCGGCTTCCAGCTTCTTCAAAAATCATTGTAGTGTAAAAAAGACACGGATTTTTCCCGCTAAACTTGTTAGTTAAGCAAATAATGACATAAATGAGACAAGCTCTTCTATTGCTTGGAACAGTGAAAAGATCCGTTACTTTAGCCTTCTTGCTTTGTTCTTGTCTCGTTACAGCCTTACACAATAAATCCAATTCATCTTGAACATTTTCAGTTCCTCTCAATATGTTTAAACTTTTCTTAGCCTCTTCCAATTTGTGTTTTTTAATATAATAATACGGAGATTCTGGCATCCATATAAAAGTCACGAAATGAGTCAATGGTACAAAACAACAAATCAGTGATGACGTAAAAATTGAAAATTTTTGACCTATGATGTTAATGAAGAGAGTACCAGTTATTCCTGCTATTGTTGGTGTTGATGATAAAAATCCACGAATTTCAGGATCGGATATTTCACCAATATACATAGGTAAAGCGGTATAAAGAGCACCTTCAGTAGCTCCAATTATAAATCTTATACCGGAAATGACCCAAATATTATTTGCGTATGCAGTCCAAATAAACGAGAAGAAAATTACTGGAGTCATAAGAAGTGTTGTGTTCTTTCTTCCGATTATGTCAACTAGAACTGCAGCAAGAAAGGCACCGACTGGAGCTCCTAAAAGGGGCATTACAGCACACCAGGACCCTTCATCACTTGTGGTTGAAATTGTAGAATTGATATTTAGAAGCTGGGGTAAATAAGGTGATGTCCATCCTAGATTGATTCCAGAGGTTATAATGGAAAAGACACCTAAACAATTAATTATTAGAATATTTTTTTTAATAAGCACAGGAAAAGTTACCTGAAAAGGTGGCTAAATATTGGAAAAGCCGTCCGTGATTTTGTAAAGAACGCATGGTTTGCTTGATTGTGGTGGTTTGAGGAAATCATCGCGCTAACTATCTTTAAAGAAACCGGGAAGTAAACAAAGATTAACTAAGTAAATATAATTAATCCCTTAACAAATTCAGTGACGTTTATTTGCAGAAATTAATTCTTAAGTTAATAAGATTTATTTAAATCTTTTTCAAACAGTATAAATCCTGGATAAATAAATGAAAAACAAAATATTTTCAGTTGAATTAGTAGTGTTTCTATTTTTGGCTTTAGGTCATTGGGGTTAAAAGTAGCGAGGTTTCTACTTTGTTATTTCACGAAAGTAAATTATTATAATCATGTCTGGTCAACTAACGCTTGCCATATTTGACGGTGTTTGAACTATAACTCTAGCTAGGGGCAATCCGTGGTCCACTGCATCTTTCAACTAGGTCAGTGGGGACAAACGAACGAAGGATTTTTTTTTAAACGCAACCAAGTTAGTATTTTAATAAAAGCCATTACGTCAGAATGGAAAATTTCTTTGGTTTAAGCTTTTGCAAATATTTGTATATGATTTCTTGGGTTTATTTAAAATTGTTATTGTGGCCTATTTTTACATGGAAACAATAGATATTTTTGGTGCTGGTAATGGAAAAAGATGTTTGTGGATTAGGAAATATAATTTTGCGTCACGATAGGCGCATTTTCTAGAAATGTTTTTTGAATCAGAAATGTTGACATCTTCGGGTGGTCTAAATTCTTGTCGTTTAATTGTTGTCGGTTCTTCAATTGTTTGGCGTTGCGTTATTCTGAAGAAGCAGGTTTAGGAATTGCTTATTTTTTGATGGTGATCTTCACGGTTTCATCCGCGATCGCATTTCAGAGTATTCACTTCTGTAATTGTTATGTGCCATAAAAAGCTGCACGGACATGTTGTCTTCCATCCGAGAGCTCCATTCGTAATTGTGTAAACCAGCTGTGCGAATTCGCTGCAAATGACTTAATCTGCACATTTCTCCGAAAGACCAGTAGAACTGTCAGTGACGTTTTAGATCAAAATCTCAGTTATTTGACGAGTTTTCGTCAGAAACGTCAGGATTTTCGAAAAAATCAAACTTGCACAGCGGGTAATTAGTTCTGACGTTTGCTGACGAGCACACAAACTCAAAAAACTCATACATAAATGGATCAATTACGCAACTTGAGCGGATTAGTTATTAAAACAATGATGGTAGCGATGATGTGCCATCTTTGTCTAACAAGTGTGCACTTTGTGGTACATTACCATTACAAGTGTTAGACTCCGGACGAGTCTTTTTCTCATGTCCGCAACCTTCTACAAGTTGAGTTTTTAAACTGTAATTGCGGAGTTTACTGGTTCGAGCATACGGCATTTGTCGAGGTGGTCTCAGGGATTGATTTATCGCGTATGCTATGCGCAATTATACCGTAATTAACTTCGATCTACAACTTTTTTTTTCTCTCATAGAAAATTTTCTTTATAAAATTAATAACACACCGTCATTAGTATTCTCACTATTTGTTCATGTACTATTATGCATAAGATTTTTTACTGAATATCTAATCGACTTTTTCCAAGTAAAATAAACAAGTCGATCCCGCAGACATGACACATGAAGGCCCTAATTAGGCGCTGAATACGGATGGACGCTCATTAGGATGCAGAAGGACATTATCTCAGACCTGAAGCGGCTCTATCACCTAAGTACCGAAAGCAATACAGATTCGAACCATAAATTATCGTAGACGTCACGTTTTGATTAGGCCTACCAGAAACGTACTCGACCCGTCGCGTCAGCAGTCGAATCGATTTCGCTATCGCCACCATCTCGACTTATCGAATACGGTCCATCGAATTCCGATGAAAGATGTCAACCTAAAGATACAAGCACGCCCACCAATAGGACAAGAATTTTGACCTTTCTTTCCATACACTGCTATGACATGAATCCACAAACTGAAATTATTATCAAACCAAAATTATGTAACACCTTATGCTGTGATTAGGTATCTGCAACAATTTTGTGAATAAAAATGCCGTTCATAGTTGTGTTGTTTTCAGCTTAGTTGTTATTCGTTTTTGTTCTATATATACACATTTATTTAAGAAGGTTAAACCATCGCTTCTGTAATGACAGAGAACGTTACAAAAAGGGCAAATACGCTGTTTTAATTTTTCTAGGATTCGTGATTTTAAACATATAATAGTTATTAATGTATTAAGGGCCTAATTAAGGGGATTATGGCACGAGGGAATGTTTAAAGCTCGACGTAGGAGGGCTTATAATTTCCCGAGGGCCATTAGTGACGATTACGCCTGTGGTACATACAACTTTTTAAAAGAATATTCAAAATTCCGGTATATTTTTTTAAACTTTGAAAAAAATTCAGATTAACTAGTTGGCTATCTTGTCGTTGCTAGGACAGGGTATGTTGTTATTCTCTGTTTTGCGATTTTCCAAAATGGAAACAAATCAAAACGTGTGTGAAAACGTGTATTCTAGAGAAATGTTACAACAGCTAAGAGCCCAAAATTCAAGAAAATGTGGTGCCACGCTCCGTGCGTTTGTAGTGTTTAACAGTGTTTGAAATAAATGATGATTTTTGATGATAATTGTTATTTAGTGTAAAAAGTGACGTTTACAAAATCGAAGACTTTTATTTGACAGCTAGACGAGTGTACAGTTATTTATTTGTAATTATTGCGGAGCTTCTTTAAAAAATTGAGTGCTATAAAAATAAAGATTGCGCCTTGATTTGCGGGCGTATAAAGTAGATTATGGTTTCAAAATAAAATAAATATTTAAAAAAGGACAACGCCGGAGTGCATCATGATATTACTACTAATCTGGAAATATATTTTTTGTACTCCCGTATTGTAAAGTAGGCTATCATAGTTGTGCATCCACCAATAGTAAGTCGGACTTTTGGAAACTGCGGTAAAAATGAGAAAAACACCGGGTCTCACATTGTATGGTTAGAACTACCACAGGAGATGCTTGAGGAAAAAACTAACCTTGCAGTAATAAAGTTTATGTATCAAAGTGTACGTACCTAAAATATTGCCACAAATAAAGCTATATTTAATAGAAAAATAATATATTGAAAAAAATCGCTGAAACGTCACAGGTCTTACGTCAAACGTTGTGTGAGACCTTAGACAACGCACAGCGTAGTTCAAGTGTGGATCCCCATTACTAACAACAATACGAAATTATAGGTATAAAAATATATTTTGGAAAAAGTTGCAGTTAATAAATTTTAAAAATGACAACTGTGTATTTAAGATAATTTTAAAAATGATATGCAACTTTATATAGAACAGAATGTTAAAAATAAACCGCTACAGCGCCATCTATTCAGAACCTGTGTGTTCCTGTCTAGTTAATAAATGTCATTATTCTATTCTATGGATCTGTGGCCATTATTGTTGAATGTTGAATCTCTCAGTAATTATCAATTTAGTATTAAAAAGTGTGAATAAAAGTACTGGAAAGACGTTTGAACATGTTTTAAAGAAATTTATGCAAGCAATGACAGAGTATTTAAGCCGCATTTGGGTACGTTTAATTGGTTTTTAGAATTTATTTGTAACTAACCTAACTTTTGACATGGCGTAAAAAAAACAGAATTTGACTCTTTCGGACAAAAAAAATTATACAAATCTTATGCGTTAGTTAATTTTACAGACTCCAACTAATCAGGCCTTCGCTTTCAGCTCGGGCCTGAAACAAAGCTGTCACCTATAAAATTAAGCCTACCGCATACGAATGTAAATAGCTATTATTACCACGTATTAATAGTAACAACTTTTTGATGTGCTGTGGTCAAAGTTTTACGTATTATTAAAAACGGAACATTACATTTATTGCTTTAAAAAATTAACTTCAAAGAAGCATTTTTGGAGAGCCGTATCTACATACATTAAAAAAGTCAATACAAAATTTTTTTTTGCATTTTTAGAAATAAGTTAAAGATTCTAAAACGGTGCGAGTAATGATACGAATCTGCTGAATCAATCTGGACAATTTTTTTTATACAGGGTCCGGCACATTTAACGACCTATTTTATTGAACTTAGGTATAATTAAAAATTAAGACCACTATCTGCAAGTGTGATATTTTTAAATGAAACAGTAGGTTTTGAAGTTTTTGGGATGATTGTTAAGATTTATAACAATAGTATTTTGGTTTGGTCAACATAGCAAGTGTCTTTTTTTTTAGAGAAATTTATTTAATTTAATTCACCAGTAGTCTTTCAAAGGTGTCTTTGAGTTGATTTTCAAATCTTTCAGCACCGGATTATTTTTGAAAATGTATAGATTTTTTGACAAAGAGTACACCTATTATCTCATAAACATTCACAAACTGTTTCAACGGAGTTAGTTTTTGGGGTATGACGTAATAAAGCGGCATTTGATTTGATTGGCTAAATATACGTGGTGCTGAAATTATATCTGGTATTTATTTGGACAAAATTCAAGTGAAAAGTTGCTTAGTTCTCGAGAAAAAATTCACTGACGTAGAACACGATCAGATTATAATTCATATAATGTACGATATAAAAACAATTTTTACGACCTTTTCATTGCCAGCCGAACTTGAATTTTTGGAAAAAAAATAGAAATTTTAACAACGGAATTTAATGTTTTTCAAGATTTATAAGTTTATGACGCCATATATTTGTTATAAGTAAACCTATCGCAATCCTTTTTTTATGTGAAAGCAAAAATATGAGTCATATCAACCAAGGAATTATTTTAAATAAATAGAATTTAAATATTTTGGAAAAAAAGTTGTTTAAATGGGAAGAAATAGTTTTTGTAACAAAATTTTAAGTACGTGGAAAACTTTTTTATTTAAAAAAACCACCAAACATAACGCCAGTCAAATGAACACAAAAGGCTAAAAAAAATTGTACAGCTTTTTACAGTTTTTGCTTTAAGCTAATTAAAGCAGATTCTATCTGACCTTAAAAGATTTGTATCCAACTTGTATTCAACAAAGAGGTCATTGTAGTACGAAATTGATGTTTCAAATTTACAAAAAAACTGTATCGACGTTGACAAATTTTTGAAAATCTGTCAGTTTATTGACTGTTGAATGATGACTGTTTATTTGGAAATGTTGAGGATAATTCTATCATGTGTTTTTTTAAATTTGACGTCAAAGTTGGCTGTGCATTGTCGTTTGTGAACAAACCAGAAAATGACATCTAACCTCACTTTTGTGATTAAAATTAAAACTGCTCTACTTACGGTTTATAATTACAATTTAATCGAAAAAAATTATAACAAATAATCGAAATGTCCACCACCTTCATCTAGGCACATTTGGATTCGTCGACACATTTCATTAGCAACGTTCATCAGCATGTTAGGATGTTCATTAATTTCATTAATTCTTCCAACAATTCGATGTCGTAACTCATCCAAGTTATGTATTGGCCGTTCGAAAATGGAGTTTTTCAAATACGGCCATAAAAAGAAATCACAAGGTGTGAGATCAGGAGACCTTGAAGGGTAATTTCCAATCCAGTAAGTCGTCGTTGAGGGTGTTTTGAAACCACTGAGAATATTCCACACGTGCAGCAAAATCAGCTTCATGTAACTGCTGTACACTTTGCAAACGATAAGGATATAAATGAATATCCGTTTTCAATATTTTATGGCAAGTGGTGACTGATAACTGAACTTGTTGAGACAGCCGACGTAATGAAGTTTGAGGTGTTTCTTCCATAATTTGCCTTACATTTTCAACAACTTCATCAGTTCGTTTCGGAGGGCGACCACTACCTTCCTTTCGTGAAACAGACCCAATCTCACGAAAATTATTAATGCAGTGATTTAACGAGCATCGAAAAGTGTTATAATCAATAGCAATGTCTGGAAACTGCTCCTGAAATTCCTCATAACAGTCTTGAATTGAGTATTGCCAAACACCTTCTACGCGCCGCCCATTGCGAAAGTAAGATTCGACAATAAAAATCTTATGTTCTTGCAGCAAAACCATTTTGTTTCAAGTAAGAACTTACAACAAGCCGACAAAAGTTCAAAATGTTAGGTTATGATTTTGTTTTCACTAATTTCACATTACTTACCTCCACAAACAAATCAGTTACAAAAAGTTGTCTTGAAAAAGACAGATTAGCTCTACTAGAGGTTAGATGAGTGTCCAAAGAATACAAAATCCGAATGTTGTTGATCACCGTTTTAACCTTGACGATTGACTTTTGCTACTTTGCAAATAATTACAAAAGTGAGGTTAGATCTTATTTTATGGTGCGTTCACAAACGACAATGCACAGCCAACTTTGACGTCAAATTTAAAAAAACACATGATACTAATGAATAAATAAAAAGATAAGCATAAAATAACATAAAATTACTAAGGGATACTAAACAACATATACGCATATCCGCATGATATCCGCATAAAGAAACGTACCTTTTTCCCCTAAGTGACAGCACATCTAAACGCTGGTCTTAAGAACTGTATAAAATTTTTTTATATATAATTTAAAGTTTTACTAACTTTTCTTTTTCCAGCTTATAAAAACGTCTTTTCATTTTATATTGCAGTTACCCTGTAAGATAAGCAGGTTGACAAAGAAACTTGATTTTGTAATTTGTAAAAAATGTAAATAATTATTACACTCCATGTAAAGTTAAGTCTTTACCGTTTTTTGATTTACGCACTACCTAGAACTTAACTTAATTGATATCCACATTAAAAAAATCATACAAGGTGGGACAAGTCTAAAAATTAAAATAACACAAAATATGGCAAATTTAGGTTAAGTGCATACTAATAGTTTATATCAATTGATAGAGATTTTTTCCTCTACCCAAACATGCCGTAAAATAGTGTGCGCCATTTGAAAAGATGGAGTTATGACCACTAACAGGTTGTCAAAATTCAAAAAATTACTTATTTTTTTTGTTATCAAAAGATAAATAAAGTCGGAGTTTTTTATAATCAATTGTTAAAGTGTCGTCAGGTAGGTACTGCCATTTGTTAATGACAAAATGTAATTTTGCAATGTTATTTTGCTAACACGCTAGCAAAAAATGTCATTTTCATCGCATTTGTGTCGATAAATACTTGTGAATAGTTAAAGCACTGAAAATAATATTTGGATTTAAAACAAAATTTACTTCACCACCAAACAGTACTGAACCGTTATTACAAAACGGTAAAAAAAATCATTAGTGCGCTTAACCTAAACTCTGACATGGGGAAAATATAAAGTCGGTCCGTAAATACAGGTTTTAGGGTAGTACATACAATATGGTTTTTCAAGAAATTTTGACATTGACAATTGATTATAAGAAAAAACCGATTTTACAGTTGTATAGGTATTTACTATACTTCTTAGTTTACCTTTAACTACCATTTTAAACAGTGAAGTTACTTCTATACTTAAATAATGATATTTAAAGCAAACCGTGTTTTTATCCGAAAACTTAATCCATAATTTATTTCTGGCATAACTGCAAGTGACTTTATTTTTATTTTTTTGAAAATAACAACTGTTGATTAAAAAACGACCTCTAAACTGCTTTGAAATCGTAGTAGGGTTGTTTTCAATATTTTCTCATGTCTTTGATTAGGTTATTTTCGTTTAGCTGTCAAATAAACGTCATTAATCTTGTAAACGTCACTTTCTAACGTTAAATAACAGTTATCAAAAAGTCATCATTTATTTCAAAAACTATTAAACTCGTTCATTGTTGATATGTTGCTGATGCCATTTGAATCAATTTGCACGAGCACAAGTGCGATACACCTAAGTTTCCTAAACTTAGGCTAATTCTCTAGCGAATCTTATTACGATGTGGTTTATTTGCCGTTTTACACAAAATGAATCGTACTGTGGTTACTGCCTATCGACTACCCCTCATCCTCAGAAGTCGATTTAGAGGACTTTAGGTAAATATAATTTTTCTAGACGTACCTATCCACGGTAGAAGACGTATCCATGTTAATAAATATCTATTAGTAAATCGCGCATATCCATCTCTAATTAATTTTACTTTTTTACTAATTGCATGCGATCTTTGAATTTTTGGTTATTTTATAAAATTTACGTATAAATTAAAAATGTGTTTATACGCGCAGTTTAATCGTAAAAGTGATATTTGATGTTTAATTAATAGGCTAGAACAATTTTAATTTTAGGCATTCTTAGCGAAAATTATTTTGAAAAAATACGGCTTCAAAATTTTGCTAAAAAGGTGATTATCAGTACCTATTTATCTTAAACATGCGATTTTTAAAATTGAACATTTTACGTACAAAATAATATTTGGGGTTTCGCCAACCAATAAAGTGGGCCTGACGGAAATTGTGGTTAAACACGTAAGTTAGTTTAAACGAAGATGATATTCACTAAGTGTTTTTCTAGTTAAACTTATTTTAACAGGTTGTAAATTGTATTAGATTGCAAAATAACACAATTTTAAAACACACGTTAGGTATATCAGATGACTTTGTGTTGTGGGCAAAATGTGATGAGATATGTTTTATATCTTGAGTGTTATGTTATTCGGGATAAGTGTGTTTTTTCGCCGATTAAATTTTGAAAAAAGCAGGTTACGACAAGGTCCGATTGGGCGTATATTGATATAACTATATTAAGTCTTAAGTGGTGCTGTTGATGGCGATACGAACCTATTAAGGACGCCGTGAAAAATGTCGCCATTATTTCGCGACCGGGGGCAATAAATTTCGTTCGAGATCTGGTAACATTTCGGCAATTAAAAAACCGGGAGATGAAAAAGACACACACACCACGTCTGGAAAAAACTGTGACCAAAAAGGCGAAAAGAAGGACCCCGCCTTACATTTTCTTCGATGCTGCTATGAATAACACAGAACATTTTTATTGACATTTATAATAGATTGGAGCACGTTCGGCGGTCGTTTACTATAAAATACGGCGCCATCTGGTTGAGGATTTACGGTTAAACACAAGCGCCTCTCCGAATATGATATACGTACAGACCGGGGTGACTTTATTTTCGCCCTTTAAGACTGGCAATTTACGCCGATCGTAAATCGCTGAAGAGATATAGCGCAACCCTCCGGGCTGATATTGTAATAATGCTAATAAGTTACCGATTACAGGGTTTGGCGATCGTAATGTCCGATCAATTCACCTCGGATCGGCCCTCCTCGTCTGACGTGAGCCATCGACGCCACTGTCTTATCGATGAGGGTGTGTCTACACAGTAGCGCGCCCCGGGCGCCACACGCGGTTGCACTTTTATGCAAAATATGCCGCCAACCCCTCGGCAAACCTGATTATCTGAGAATGGGATTTTTTAGCGCCATTTTACACATTTTTTACAAATTACCCTGACAAAAGATTTGATATTTACCCAAACGGGAGCTTTAACAGACCTATATGAACGTTAAATTTAACTACCATCAGCAATGTTCTTCAATGCATTATTGCTGTTTGTTTCATGTCTTATTTCAACAACTTTACTGTTATATTTATTGTACTAGCATCTTCGTAAATAAACCATACGTCTAGTATTGCCGGTTTTATATTATCTTTGATGTCTATATAATACATGTTTACTTTGATTCTAATAACCATAGTATGTCACTTGATCTTCATGATGACTCTCACGAAACATCCAAAGATGATTTAGCTGCATTGTCTACATTCTTTCAGCTTGTTGATACAACATCCTTATCACTAGTAGTTAATTTCAGTCTTTTGTTGAGTAGATTAATCTGTTTTCGATGTCATAGACTTGATTGTGTCTGTCTCATTACTGACGGATCATCTTATTATTCTTCCCTTTGATTGTTCTATCGTCACTGCTAATTCTTCTGAGTAAATCGTGACAAAATTATCTTAGAAGAGCGTTTAGAATGCATGGCTTCTTGCAGAAGTGCATGAAATAGCATTAAAGACAAAATACAATGCTTTGTATTGTTTGCTTAGGCACGGTGTTTGTTGGGATGCCTATTGAAACAGAACGAAGTTTGGTTCGCTTTGACTTGTGGAAACAAGTGTTAAAGAATATGGTAGGTAAAGTAACACCTTCCATTGTTTCAAGTCAAAACGACCCACAACTGCAAACAATATTATAAACATTATGGTAAATCGAATCGTTCTCGTATCTGCATACAAAAACAGCCGTGAGAGAACGTTCACTGAGATTTACATGTGCCAAAATTGTATTCAAATGTTCTCTTCTTTTCAGATAGATAGGGAGTAAAATTTGCAAACAGAGCGGCCGGTGGTCGACCTCCCTTCGCAATAATTTTTGAACGTCTGAAACGTTCTCAAACGTTTTGCATAAATTCCCATTTCAATGCACAATTGGAAATATCGAAAAGTCAGTCATAAAATCCGACGCACTACATATAACCAATTTCACAGCTATTAATTATTATCAGAAGCGTACAATGCGAAATTCATCCTGCTGTATGCCGCCAGAATGAATTTTCCAATTAGAAATCGCGACTTTACATTGACAAATATTGATTACACGGAATAATTAAAAAAACGTACGAGTCTTCGAAGTAAGAATAGACACAGTACATTCATTTCCAAGAATGCAAGCAACTTTAGAGTCTTTTTTTACCTCAGAGAAATCAGTAAGCGTTGGAAATTTAAAATACCCATTTCACGCTTACTAATTTCTCTAAAAAACAGACCCTTACGTTATTTACACTCTCATTATTGTAATATTTGAATAACTATTCTATTTAATCGTTGCCTTGTTTTACCTTGGCTCATGCCTACATGTTTCTATGCCTACTGTGAAAGTTATTGTTTGTCGCGTTTGCCGGACAAAATCGGCTGCTATCATTAGTAACGGCTAAAAAATTATTTTTGTGGCCGTTACCATTAGCGAGTTTTGTTTGTTTCTTAAAATTGTTCTGCAAATACACAGGAAAAATGTAAACTTAACACGCCTAGTGATAGCAGTTATTATTATTAATATCATTATTAATCGTTGTTAATAAGGTGAGATCGAAATGTAACTGAATCAGAGCAGGCTGTGCCAGCGTAACTGTAATGATGTGTCTAAAGTTAATATATACCCACTTTCACGGCTTGCTCTGATTCAGTTACATTTCAAATTCAGGTTATCATATCTACATAGAAAATAACTCTTTCGTCATACTATGTCGCTATGGTAAGAACAAAAAAAAACAACAGAATCGTTAAGCTATCAGTACCACCCTGGCAAACCTCAGAGCTTTTAACAGCTCGCCTTTCTTGACAGCACTCTCGTTGTCAAAAAAACAACAAATTCTGACTTTTTTAATATTTTGCAGTTTTCTTCTGTAGTAAGTTGGTAGGACGAAAAAGGTTCAAAGAAGTTGTTCAAAAATGGTTTTGTGCAAAAGGGCACTATTCAAAATTTTATTGTAATTTAATGTAATATATTCTATACATAAATTGTCTTCTGGTCAAAACTCAATTCGGACACTGTGGCCGTTTTACCACAAAAAAATTATTTGCAATGCAGAAAAATGCATTGGCTATTATGATTGTTCACAATTTTAAAGATGAATATCTTCGTTCAACATCGAGCAAAAGTTAATTAATGTCCAACACGTCAATCAGCTGATTGTGTTGCATCTTTTGCCATTAAAAGTTAATGCAATTAACTATAAAACGTGAAGGCTTTACTCTCGTGGCATTATTTGAATCTAAATTCTGTAGTGATACACAACATAAATTTGGGACATCACAATTTGAAAATGACATAACAAAATTGAAAGATGGTACGTGAAAATTGGGTGTTTTAGGACATGTAAAATAAAAATATTAAATTTCGTCACGACGTTTTTTCAATATATTTCGCCTTCTTCAGGCGATGAATTTTTTACTAACTTTTTGTTGGTACCTTAATTGGCAACTGTCAAGGAGAAACTGAGTTTCTGTATTTCTGTAAATAGTATTTTTTTATTTGTCTTAGAACAACTAATTTTTACATACCATCTATCAATTAAAATTCAAGGACGTTTAAACATGTCAATTTGGAATAAAAAGATGTATAGAACAACTTATAATTTTCGTTTCTATTAAGTGCAACCACAGTATCACGATGAGAATAACTAATATCGGAATTGACAAGTCAGTTTAATTTACACAATTTTTCTGATAAAATCTGATATCTCAAGTTGTCATAAATTTTATTAAAAAATCTTTTAATGCAGTGATCATTGAGGTAACTGTTGTTGCTTTATTAGTGCAGTTGTGTAATAGGTAATGACAAATATGAGAAAACAAGAGTCATAAAATTGATCAAGGTATATCAAGTGACAAGAATTTTTTCATTTTGTGCAAGCCATGTCATTCAATATAACAATAGTCATATATAAAATAAAAGTTTTATTTCACTAGTAACATAAATAAGATACTCTCAATGCTGTTAAAATATTGAAAATAAAATTTACTATATTTTACTTATTTACTTATTCTTAGTACAATAAGGAGGTACCTTATAGCCCTGAAGTTGTATAATAGATCAAACTTTAAAAAGCGGTCGTATGAAATTACATAATTCGACTAGGCTTTTTAGAATCGCCTTTTTATCTAATTCACTCGCTAATGCTTGCTCGTTAACGAAACAACTTGTCTAATAAAGATTTACATTATGTTCTTGTTTTGTAAATAGCTAGTATCTTCCTACTAAATAACATATATTAAACATATTTCGTGTTTTGGAAATGTCTACGTAATTAAGGCTTCTATTATCATAATATGTACAATTCATAAATATTTTCTTTTCCGGACCTTCGGGTTCGATTTTGTCTACCAGACAACGGGACATTAACCTACCGATAGATGGCGTTGATATTCAAAGACGACAGCGTGGGCCACGCGATGTCGCGACTTGCTAATATATGTCCAACGTAGTTGTGCCGTTCTCCATTAAAATAACGGAATTACGCGAGACAACGATATTGCACAGGTTTTGAAACTATGTATGTTTTTACAAAATCGTACTTGAAATTCTCGATGAGACTAGCAGCATCAATATTTTAATTAAACGAGATCTTGGTCTGCTTAGGCCTCGTCTGTCTCTATTCTAGTAATAATTGCATCAGTATCCATCTTGCTCATTTACTAACGACCATAGTTTCCGTCTTCGTTAGTCGTGGCGGACTTCTTCTTCTGCCGGTAATGATGAACCTCCCACTTCAGACATGCGGTATAATCAGTCATGTCCTGGCAAACACCTATAAACTCACTTGAGCAAGACTTTGATATATTATTTGTGTGAACAACACAAGATTAAAAACAGGCAAAATTTGTTCTTCATACTTGTCATGTTCCTTTGGACTCTTGTAGTCTTTCACACCTCTGGTTTTAACGACTCTGATGTATATTTTTTTTGCAGGTTTCGGCGACCGATCCTGACTGTGGCGTCAACGCCATAGTAAATTACACTTTAGGCGAGGGTTTCGGCAAACTGAAGGAGTTTGAAGTGCGATCGGCCACCGGCGAGGTGTGCATCACTTCGTCTTTGGACTACGAAACACGAAACGTTTATGAATTTCCGGTCGTTGCCACCGATAGAGGTAAATAAGTTTGTAAAAATTTGACTTTTTGATGTTTACTGTCCCGTTCTAAAGAACCTACAGTGCTTGGAATTTGCAATATTGCGGAAACCAAGCGTGAATACCCCTATAACACATTAACTATTTATGAAGTGCAAAACTAAAGAAAACAAAATGAAAAACACGATGTCATTCCTCTTTACTCACGAAAACGTGCCTAGCCTTTTCAGCAGCGTCGGTGTGTTGAGGTGATCTAAACTAATCGCTTTAAGCTCGCTGTAATTGGAAGGATTAATTATGTCGACGGGTTTGCATGCATAACTCGAGAACAGAAGAACCGTCTTGATCGTTTTTTCTTGTTCTCCTGCCAAAGTAGAATCGTGTTCCGGAAGTATTCTCACAAAAATCTCGTCGATGAATAAATACCGGCCATCAACAGACTGATCCAGCACACATAAATCATAAACCGTGCAGATTTTCAAAATTGAAAAGTCCACAAGATGAAGAATGACTCCGCCGCCGTTTACCGTAACATTTTCCATAAAATGCACAAGATTAACGATTCCTTGCTTTCCACTCAACATACCAGGTCGTGCAACTAGATTATAATAATTATTTTCTTCTAACGGTCACCCACAAACAAAAATAACCCTTCATTAAAATTCTAATTAGTACATTTTTAATCATGTAAAGTTTCATATAAAAAAACTTTTTTTCTCATAAAGTATTTATAGTTGCAACTTTTTGAAAATAAAGTTACTTTCAGGTCTTTTCATTAATCTACAAGTGCCGACCTTAAAGTGACTGTATCACCGAACGATTGAAACATGTAGCTATGATAATAATTTAACATTTGTTTTACAGGCGGTTTAAGCACCACTGCCATGGTTAAAATCCAAGTGACTGACGTCAACGACAATCGTCCTGTATTCTACCCTCGTGTGTACAACGTTTCCCTCCGTGAAGGCGGTGCTTCATCTTCAGCGACAACTCCAGTCGTGGTCGTAGCAACCACCGATCCGGATTCCGGTCGTTTTGGCACTGTGACTTATAAAATTGTTGCTGGAAACGACGCAGGTCTGTTTCGGATTGACAAAAACACTGGAGAAATATTTGTTAGTCGTCCAAATCTTCTTTCGACCCGGAGTCAGCCGTACCATCGACTTAATATTAGTGCAACCGATGGTGGTAATTTGAAGTCTCTTTCCGATGCCGAAATCTTCATCAGCGTAATTGATTCCGCTCAGCGTCCTCCTATCTTTGAACATTCGCGATACACTTATTCGGTAAAAGAGGACGTGAAGAAAGACACGATTGTTGGAAATGTTAAGGCCACTGTTAGAGATTCAGGTGAGTAAATACTAGATCTTCGGTGATGGATGGTAAAGAAAAATAAGATACGGAGAGGTCGGAGCAATTCTCTTTCAACCATTACATCTAGATAGAGAGTCGTATATTATATTGTAAAACGGCGGAAAAATGACAATCACGCGTTCGTGTTTACAGTAACAACCGCACTGATAAAAACGTGTACCGTTGGATGTGGATATGGTGCCTGGAATAGCAAATCGTTGAGGAATGTGTGCATGTAAAAACAGACGAAATTCAAACAAGAAATGTAATTGGACTAAAGTAATGGTCATTGTAGACCACGACAAACTGAAAAGAAATTCATTAAAGTAACGGGTATTTTGAATTGAAATTTTGACAGCAATATTGTTTAAAAAACGGAGAAATAGAACAGGGGTGTTCAGTAATATAATGCAATCTTGCTTAAGTTTATTGCAAATTATGAGACTTAAGGAAGCTCGCTCTTAAATTATGTAAAAAGTATTTCCTTAAAGATCGAAGACAACTTTCGAATGCTATAAAATGTAGTAATTAGGTGTAAAATCCAGTTTGGAATGAACAAAGTCATAAAATTGTGAAAGAATACAAAAATACTGTAACTTTGATGTTCTGAATATAAAAACTTACAAATAAAGAAAACGATTTTTTGTCTTGTCAATTTATTATTTAAAATGAGTGAAACCACATATACAAATGTAAATAGCTGTCATATATTGTTGTTGTTGTCTCTTTTCAACAAGAGGAGCCTGCGAAACGTGCCGCACACCGAAGCTAATGCCCACCTCCTGAAATAGAACTACTGCAGCAGCTCTGTGCCTCTAAAGAAACTCAGTACCTTGTCTGCAGGAGTTTTTTCGATAACATTGGGCTCCAGATATCGGGGGTGTAGGTGGAAATCTTTGATGTCCGCAAAAGTAGGACAATAACAGAGAATGTGAAGAGGAGTTTTCTCAATTTAAGCATAATCTTTGCAAACGTCATTTTCACTAACAATAAGACCGATGACGTGCAAATGTTCTTTTAGTAGACAATGTTTTGTTTACATGCCTACCAATAGCTGGAGGTCTCTATGGTTGAGAGTTACTTTACTTTGTCCGAATCTGTAATAAAAATCCTGGATTGCCGCATGCATTCTTGAATCTGTCATTTAGAGAGATGGCGATATTCCAACCACTTTGGAAGTGCGTTTTTCTGTTTCTCTTAGTAACGCTAAGAACCGATTCCGGTCCGATAAAGCCCATTTGTGGGTCTTCTCGAACCAGGCCGTTAGCTTTCTCGTTTCCCTTTAGACCACAGTGTCCTGGTACCCAGAAAAGTACATCCTTTTTATTGCACTCGGCCAGTTCCTACAGCCTGGTGTGACATTCCTAAACAAGCCTCAATGAGTGCACGATTGCAAAGCCTTTAGCAAAGCCTGACTGTCAGGGCAAATTCGCCTGTTTGACTAAGTTTCTTACATGCACTCTGTTACACAGACAAGCAAATCGAAAATGCATACCCAAAGGTAATGAAATTGAGCCCACATATAGATATTCCCGAGCCCGCATCATTAAAATGGACAGACCTGTGAGTATAACAAGCTAGCTACTTCTGGAGCTACTCGACTTTTTACATCAGTTGTCACGTGGTGTAATTTTCACAAGGAACTTGTGATTTTGAAAACCGGGTTCAACTTGTGATGACCCTTTGCGGTTGATGTTTTCAACCGATTTATACCGCGAAGCTGTAGGAAACTCGTCGCAGCGGCTTTCTCTACAACAAGGTGGAATAACCAAATTCCTACAAGGAATGGCTGCTGTCGGCGTGGTTCTGAAAGCCCCTGTATTTGCTAGATAGGCTAAATAGTGAACACTTGGCGAGACCCGAGCAAAATTCTTTTTGATCCGGGACGCACCCGCTATGATCTACCAGACAAGGGGGCCATACATCATCAATGGTTTAACAACATAACACAGTTGTATGATGCGGGGTGTAAGATTCCAGGTTCTGCCAACAGCTTGTCTACATGTCCAAGTGCATGCTCGTAGCCGTTTGTATCTTGTTTTCTACGCGTGGTCTTCAGGTCAAACGAGGATCAAAATTACCTCCAAATATTTGACCTTGCGGTCTACACGTAGCTATTCGCCAAATAACTGAGTGGCCACACGATGGTCTCTCTTTTTTCTGGTGAAAATGGCATGACCTGTTTTCTTTGGATTTAGCCATAGGAGTGACACGATTCTTGTGGATCAGCATAGTTCTGGCAATATCTACCAAACACATTTAGCTGGTATATAAGATCGTCTACTGTAAGGTCCCATAACAAAGGGGATATAGTACTAGTACATTCTCTTGGAAACACCTTTTAGTAGCAATCACTGTAGCCTATGCTCGTTCTAATAAATCTATTAGACAGCATTTAACCAAGGTTGGGTCCGCATTCCACTTCTCTAATGCTTGACACATATACTCGAAGGAAACATTGTCGAATGTTTCCTCATTGTATAGGAACGTTCCTAAGACACACAACTCCCTGTCCAGGCCGCATTCAATTGTGAATACATTCTCATGCAGAGCCGTTTCAGTAGACCGTTCTTCTTCCGTACATGTTTGTCAATTAGTCTTTCTATCGTTTTCAAAAAACACGATGGTAGCTTTCGTCAAAGTTTGTGTGATTATTGGTTAAAACTGTTATTGCTTCAGGTTTTAAGTAATTTAATTGTTATCATTATTTTCATCTTTAGACAGATTGTCTTCTATCTTTCCTTTAATTAATTCAGTCTTGGGATGATTCAGTCTTGCCAATATAGAATTCGCGTCCTATATACAGACTGTTATAGGACGTAAAGCTAAAAATTTTAACAGGTGATAGCTCTCGTTAAAAGGATGCTAAATAACCAAAATTATGTTATATAAATGTTTATAGTTCTCGAGATATACACTGTAGAACTTTTTTTAAGTTGGTTTTGAACGAAATACCATGATTATAGCAATTTTTTGATATACAGAATGTGATTGAAATACAGGTTTTTTTGAAGTAATGTTAAAGATTTTAACAGGTGATAGTTTTCCTTGAAAGGGTGAAAAAACCAAATTTGCTTTATACAAATGTTTATAGATTTTGAGATATACGCTGTAGATTTTTTTTTAATTATTTTTAAAATATTCTGTGTATGACAACACTGTTTTTGAGCATATTGATTGGAGATATACGATGTAAAAGTTTTTTATCAAAAATATACTTACATTAGAATTATATTTTTTGAGAAAAATTGTTACAGCGTATATCTCAAAAACTATAGACATTGCTATAAGACAACTTGGGTTTTGTAGCATCTTTTCAACAATGGTTATCACCTAGTAAAATGTGTAAAAAAAAAATTCAAAAATACCCGGTATATCTGTTTATATTATATTTATTATGTGTTTATATATAGTATTATACTTATTATGTATCTGATCATGCATATGATCACATCACCAAGAAAAATCGTTGCATAATATTGCAATCACACACAGTATACCAAAAGAATTGCTATAATACATCGTATCTCGTTCAAATTTTTTTAAAGAGTACTACAGATTATAACTCGAAAACTATAAACATTTGTATAAAACTATTTTGGTTTTTTAGCATTCTTTCAACGAGAGCTATCACCTGTTAAAATCCTTAACATTACGTCAAAAACACTGTACACGCAAAAATTTTTTTTAGTGATGGTCCTTGTTTTAACATTAAAATTAGATATACAGGATGTTTTTGAAGTAACTGTACAATTTTTAACAGGTGATAGCTTTTGTTGAAAAGACGCTAAATATCTTAATTTGTGATGCACGATGTATGACCCCACTGTCTTTGAGCAAAATCTTCTACATCGTATATCTCAAAATCTATAAACATTTGTATAAGACAAACTGGGTTTTTTGGCATTTTTTTCAACAAGGGCTATCACCTGTTAAAATTTCTAACATTACTGTAAAAGCATCCTGTACGTATAGGGATATTAATCGTTGCTATTTTGGCACCAGTACATACCTTTTTGACACTTAAAAATTGTGTTATAAGTACCTATTTTTATCTAAATTAGTTAGAAAAAAAGTACATATTTTGGTTCCTTTGTACAATAGGAAGCCTATGTGCTTAAATTAGCATTTACAGAATGTAAAATAATTAAAATAGGGCCTCACGCATCAAGAACGTGTAAAGTTCATAAGTTCAAAGCTTTGATAGTTTCTCGCATTTCTAGCATCAGTTTGTATTTTCTCGTCGAGTATTGCCGTCCATCGAGCTTTGGAAAAATTGAGTGAGACAGGTTGAGCGTGTGTGTGGGCGTCAAGAAGGAAAGAATATGATTGGTCGTTGATATAAAATCCTTGTCTATTTTTCTGTTGGTAGCATAATGTATGTAATGGCCGGCAAGCAAATCGTCCGGTATTCGCATTCTGCCACATTTGCACGGTAATAGTCCGGCGTGTCGGTCTTCAATACTAACTATTGTCCTGTCTCTCGCGTTGTCCGCCCATGTGGTCATTGTTTCAGTAGTATTCATTTATTTCACGGTGTTTCCCGCAAACTCGGCTACTGCTCGGCCTTAATGGGACATGCATGGCTGTTGTTTATTTTAATTGAAAATCGAATCGGTTCTCACGTCGTAGCGGAAATTTTCTCCAATAGAATAAAACAAAAAAAATAATCTAAAATGGTCCCATTACAATGCTAAATTGGTCATTGTTGTACAAACTCGTTTATTTATTGGATGAAATATAGTCATTAGTGACACCTGACGTGTTACTTTGCATATTAGGCTAATGGAGGTGTTACTTTTTATCTGACGAAAACTGTTAATTTTAATTTGATATCTTTATTTAAACAAGTTTGCATGTTAGACCGAGATAAAACTCTACTCTTTCGATTACATAATTCTGCTAAAGATAGATGATGGAGGAGGTGCTAGTTGACATCCCGCCCAAACGTTACACGAATTTTGGGACTTTTAATTAACCTGTTTTGGGGGTGACGACCACGAATCGTTAAACTGGGCGCTTATAAAATCCGGGAACGAAAATAAACCACTATTACATTTTATGTTTCATTTGATTTTAAATTGCAATTTAACAAGGAATAAGTAATAAAATCGTCGTAAAGTCGGCCCAACGACACAAGAACCACGGCCTTCATTAACTTAACGATCGCTTTCTTTTTAGAAAATATCAAACTTACCCGGACTCGATTGGACAGCGATTTTCATAGCTTTGTTTATGGTGGCAAGGCGATTTGCGAATTTTTTCCAACGTTAAAACACACTAAAAAATAAAACCCAGACATTTAGACAAAACGGGAAATAATCGTATGTTTTATTTTATATCTACACATAAACAAAGCGTCTTGGCGTTTAACAAGCCAACTCTCAGGAATTTAAATGCATCCCAAAATGTTTTTTTACACATTTTTTAGTTTAAAGATTAAAAGATAATGTTTTTAATGGACGCCAAATATTTTTAATATGATAACATTTTAAAGAAAACAAACTACTTTATGAATTATGTTACAAAATTAAAATGTGACCCAAAGTTGCATATATTTTCTTTTTATTTATGTTTGACGTAGACTGAATTATTTCGAGCATGCAGTTAATTAAAAATTTTAATAGAAAGATTATGCAAATGCAAAAAGTTTGGTTATAGATACTCTTGTATAAAGATATTCCAAAATAAACTGGCAATGTTGCCTGAAAAGAGGTCTTAGAATAAGAATAAACTTTATTAGTTTTTGCGGTTATCTACATTTTTTTAAAAAACGATATTTTAACATCTCTTCATTTAGAACGATATTTAAAAAAAATACACCTAAATTTTATATTTTTTTCAGAGGATTAATATTAATTAGGTAATATTCATTAGTAGGAATTTTAGAAAAATTCTGAAAAAATTCACCTGCGTAGCGCAAAAAACAAAGTTTTTAATGGCAAACTTTGAACTTAATATGATAACTTGTTTTTGAGAAAAGATGAGATAAACTCTTAGCAGACTCACCCTGTATAAATATCTCTCAATGTTATTACATACAATTTTCTACATTATTAGTGTATTGAAAATTTGGATCCAAAAAGCTAAACAGTTCTAAAAGAAAGTATCTTGTTAACATCTTAAGAGGAATACTTATTTTAAACATTTTTGTTTTACGCATTTTTAATTTGACATTGCTAAACGTTTTTCCTGTTATCAATTGTTTAACACAACTGAAGAGAGCCTTTTTGAACATATACTTTGAACGAACTTCAAGTAACAAAATTTAAATAAGTTGTGAATTGTTTTCGATAATATTATATTTGTATTATCATAAAATAATATAAATGTCTTTAAATAAAATACATGTTTTGTTTGTAAAAACAGTTTTTTTGCAGCTTTTGAAATTCTAATCTGGAAACTTAATATACCAACTTAATTGCAAAATACATATCTTACACTTTTGAGTATACTTACACAGTGCGTTTACTTTTCAAAAAACCACCATTTGTTGAATTAGTTTCGTCAAAATTGAATATACTAGAATGTGACTTTGTCAAAATTTTCGGCTAAACTATCACTCTTCTGCCATGCTCACAAAAATTGAAAAAAATTCAAAATACTAGGAACAGTTGGAGATTTGTTCGCTCAAAAACTGCAGCTAACTGTAAAAAGCTGTTACGATTTAATAAAAGAACGAGCCCGCTTAAAACGGTGGCCTTACGGCCACCCTTTACGCGGGCCCGCGTTTTCGCCCTCCGGGCGAAAGGCGCAAGCGCCAGGGCGCTAATGGCGCCCGCCTTCGGTTGACACCGAAGGCGATATTGCGCTACTGGCGCCGCCTTCGCTTGATAGCGAAGGCGATATTGCGCTACTGGCGCCCGCCTTCGGTTGACACCGAAGGCGATATTGCGCTACTGGCGCCGCTTTCGGTTAAAACCGAAAGCGATGTGTGACGGCGCAAACGCCGCCTTAGATTGAAGTATAAAAAATTTTGTTTGTTTGTATAACTTGAATATCTGGTTGAATACTGGCTTTGGGCCAGATGTTCCCACCTGCTGCGCGATAGATATTTGGTGTTTGGTCAAACGTTTGCGCCTGCGACGCGATAGGTATTCACCCTTAGGTCAGATATTAATAAATATTCGGTTTATAAATATATACTATATTATAAATTATTATATATTATATATATTATATTATAAATATAACAAATTATTACATTTTCAAATAATATTTTTTTTATTTTACTATTTAAGCAATATGTAATGTAGATGAACCACTGTTGTCTAATTTTTTATTTATTAAATAACATATGATATTTGTAATCACGTTTTTAAATTATATGACGTTTATGACACTATATTGCGTGCAAAACGCCTGCGAAAGAATGTGTATCTGACCAAAATTTGTTTTACAACAGAAAGTTTAGCAAAATATATTAATATTATAAAATCATAAAAAAATTATAGATTGGTGAAAATTTACTATACATTTTTGTTTTATTATTTACAAAAAAAAAATCTTGGCGTGCGAGTGTGGGTACATCCGAACAATAATTATTGCTTTAAATAGTATTATTTAATAACTTATTTAATAGTAAAATTTTTATTATTAAATGTCCTTGAATATTTTTGTAAGTTTAAAACATTAAAAGAAATAAAAAGATTATTAACAATAGCATCAAATTTGGAAAGAATAGATATGTCGACTTTCATGTTTGTGATTGAGATTATATTAAAAAAAAAAAAATTATTTAATTTTATATACTTTAAACACCCTAATAAGCTCAAAATATTCTATTTCTATTGTTACACATTTATAGTGTATAAGAATTTTACTGAAACACTTAGTATGCATATATTTCTTCATTTATGGGACACTTATCCTATAAAATTATTCTAACGTGTATAAAGTAATATATCATATTAGAAACTTTATTTTATACAATTTAAAAAAAGCGTATTCTTGGTTGCCTACCTTATTTATTTTTCTTTAATTAATTTTTAATTGCGTGTTTTAATTAAAATTTTATTATTTTGCAAAAAACAATTACTTATCAACTGTAAGATAGTTATTAATTAAACAACTTTGGCCTCTAACTGGTATTTACCTTGCTACTGATAAAAAAAATTCTAGTTAGATATTTTTTTTATTTTTCGCACATTTTTTTTTGTTGTGGTGGCAAGAAATGGATATTTTAGGTAAAATACTTACTAAATCGTCTCTATTCATTGAAATCTCCATATCGTATTGCTAAAAAATTTTATAGAGAAGAAATTTTATAAACTTTAAATAATGTTGAAAAGAGTCCTTTCAGTCAGGAATAAATTGAATATTTAATGATTTTGTGATTTTTCCTTAATTTTGCTACAAAATATCTTGTATTCAGCGTTCCATTTTTTGCTAAATGTTATTTTTCAACAACATAAAAATGGAAGACTTATTTTAGTTATTGGGGCTAATTCCTTCTTGAATTACTCCAAGAAAGTCGAAAGGTTTTAGAGGCTTCTTACTGTTGTAATTTTTAGATTAGGTAGTTATTACTTATTGCACTTTTTTTTGTGATAGCAACAAAGCGATTATATTGAGTCAAAAAACAAAGCGATTATATTGGGTCTAAAAATAAAGCAATTATATTAGGTCAAAACAAAAACTCCGTGTAGTTTTTAGTAGACACGGGTAATTGAAAACACACACACATCTGTTATTTAATTGTGGGAGCAACAAAGGGGCCCCATATTTAAATTAGTTCTTAGGCCGACCCTGTTTGTTGTTATCAAAAACTCACTGTGAAGCAAAAATAACATTTTAAATCACGTGTAATTAAATTTAATTTAATTATTTCAAGTCACTTTTGATTTTTATTTATTAACAAATTATAATTTCTTTCAAAATGCACGTACTGGTTTTCAGTCTTTACATTATAAAAAATGGTCCCCTTGATCAGGAATAAATAGAATTTTGACCAATTTTCTGTCAATTTTTCTCTGTTTTTGTTAAAAAATGTCCCATATTCAGCGTTCCATTTTTGTTTTTTCTAAAAGGTCACTTTTATTTGTCATTAAAATGTAGGACTTTTTTATTTATGGAGGCTAATCATTCTCCCTGAATCACCTTCTTAGAAAAAGTCGAAGGATTTTAGAGGGTGTTTACTGTTAGAATTTTTTTAGGTTAGGAAATTAAAGTGATGATTTTTTTCGTTTTGGTGATAACCAAAAGGGATTATATTGGGTCACAACGAAAACTCAGTGTTGTTTTTAGTCGACACGGCCAATAAATAACACAGACACCTGTTTCTGTTATTTTATCGTTCTTGGGCCTCGGGGGGGCAACAAAGAGCCTCCATAGTGAAGTAAGTTCTTGGGCCGACCCTGTTTGTTGAAATTATTTTGATTTTATTATAAACAATCCTATGTGAAACAGATATAACATTTTAAATCACGTTTAATTAAATTTAAAATCACTTTTATTCGACAACAAAAATTTGAGGTTATGTTTACATCTGTCATCTGTCATATGTCACAGTCACTTAAATAAAATAGCCAATCAAATGCAAAGAATAAATTTTTAATTATTATTAATAAATTATAATATTTCTTTCAAAATGTACGTACTTGTTTTCAGTCTTTATGTAATAAAAAATAACAGGGGCCCCCTTGGGCAGAAATAAATGTAATTTTGAATAAATTTTAGTGTTTTTCCTCTCATTTTGCTAAAAAATGTCCTATATTTATCGTGCCATTATGCTAAATGTTACGTTGATTTTTTTATGGTTCATGGGAGCGATTTCCTTCGTGGTTAACCCTTTTGGAGAAACTATAATTTTCTTAATGTTGTAATGTATTGTATAGCCTAAAGATTCTAAAGAGGCTTTTTTATTGTTATTATTAGAATTTAAACGTTTAAAATAGTTTTTATTTAGGCACTCACTGCACTCACTGAAAGTAAAAGTTTCGTAAAATTTTTAGGTTAGGTAATCTTTGTATGAATTTTTTTCGTTGTAGCAACAACAAAGAGGAAGATTTTGAGTTAAATACTTATTAAATCGTTCCTATTAATAAAAAATAATTGTTACATTTAATCAAATCACTTTTAATTGATGATTAATACAATTTTTTTTAATATTATGTCATATGTCACTTGTGAAATATCAGGCAATTTTAAATGAACCAATCAAATAAAATGAATTTAAAATGAACCAATCAAATAAAAGAATTTAAATAAATAATTGATTTTGTATCTCTTTCTTTGAAATTTTTGCTAAAAACAATGAAAAACATCAAATATTTAAAAATAAATTTCATTAGTATATCATTATAATTAGTAAATAAAAACCTTTCTACGCACTAAAAAAAAGATGAAATAAGAAAAAAATAAAATAAAACAAATAAAAAAGTATTGATTAAAAATTTGTATAACCGCGGAAAATGATCAATTTTTTAGAGTGAATAAGACTGTACATGAATTATAATAGTATAATAAATTGCAGATCTAAATGCCTGTGACTAGACGAAGCATGGCAGGTTGAATCCGTGCAATTTCTTGTATGATATTTGTTTTTAATTTCGGTATGGTTTACGGTCTATCAATATACACCCTGCTTTTCACAAAATCCTAAAGACAAAAATTGGATGCGAATAAATCTGGGGATTTTGCAGGCTACGAGCTGTTGCAGTGTTTGAAATATGAGTTTGTTCGAGAAGAATGTTTTCACAGAAAAGGTTTTTACTTGAGGGGTGTTATTTTTAAATGGCCTACTTTATTCAACTCAGAACCGTAAAAAAATTTTTGGATGATAAATGTTTCATGAAAGTATCCTACTTCAAATTTTACCGCTCCACTGGCAGACCTTATATCTTGTAAAATAGTGCACGGTGTCTTTTAAAACAACTTGCACTACTTACAAAATTCTAATTCATGAAGACAACGAGGTAACTGCTATTTATTCACTACCTATGGCAATGAAGTACCATTTAACATTGATGTTAATCAAATTTATTTTTTCTAAAAACAATTGAAATAAAATGCAATAACATTTTAGCAAACTTTAAAGTCACGAAACTCTCCAAAAAACTGTGTAATCGGGATATATATAAGACGTCACAGGCAGGCACTGCAAGCAATGCAAAGTATAGATTACTACCATTTTACGAAAAAATGTTTTTTATGTTTTTTCTAATAAGTTTTGGAAAGGGAGTGGATTTATACCTCGAAAAATTTGCAGATTTTGAGCTAGGTTTATAAATTAAAACTAAAGTCAAGCAATAACTTTGAAAATTAACATCAAATTTTCATCTTTTAAAGGTAAAAATTCAAAGTCGAACTTTGGAAGGCAGATTCTTTATGTATCTTTTTCTAAGTGGGCTGATTTTAAGAGCCTGCTATAAATCAAATATTGGCTTTTATTGAACTAACCTCAGATAAACTCAAATTTTGTTTTAAGATTGTTTTATAATAAAATATTAAAATGCAACAGCGGGCAGTCTGGAACAGCGCCCTTGAAGATGCGTTGCGGTAACAGTCTCAATACAAGTAACATCCTTGATTTTTTCGACAAATTAAAGATAAATTTTAAAATTATCGTTTTTCGGCCTTATGAAGGATCCGTGCAATCCTCCGGCCATATAGGAGTGTTCACTATAAAAAATAATATACAAGAAACGTGCGGGAACAGTTTTGGTTTATTCGTGCAAAGCGCACTCGTGTAAAAACTGTCGCACTCATATGCAAAATATATGTTCCCGCAATTATCTTGCAAATAACTATTTAAAGGATACTTTGTTTTAAATGTATTAGGTGTTGAGTCTTAAAAAATGATCACAGTGTTTGATATGTGTCTCTTCTATAATAAAACATTCAGTTTGGATGATTTATACTTTCTCTACAAAGAAATTTTTAAGGCTTCATTTTGCGTTGTCAGTTATTATTATTATCCTAAGAATATAAATGTTACTGTTTATAGGTATTCCGTCGTCAAGAGAAATTAATAAACAAATGATATTGACCATTTACCTGTAAGTAAATAACCATATATGAATTATTTACATTGTAGGTAGCAGGAAAAAATATTACGTAGGTATCTTAGCTTGCTAAGACTTATTACATATACAGGATGTATCAAAAATGATGGTAAAAAGTTTAACCAGTGATACATCTCATCAAAAGAAACAACTTTTACCATTATTATTATTATGTACCATTTTTGCGTCAGATGCTAAAAATTTTGAATTCTGTCCCCAAATCACGATACGCTTATGATCAGTTATAGGTTACCAATAGAATATACCCTAGTTATAATTATAATTAGTTATAACTCAAATATCAGTGTAAATATCGATACATCGATTTTCTTTGTTTCGATGTCTGATATCGATACATCAATTTTCAAAAAAAGTATCGGTGTAAAAATCGATACTTTGATTTTACTTTCTTTTTGTGAAAAAGCCATATTTCGACTTAAGACCTTTATGAATAATTAAATTTTTAGCTTTGATTTAATTTTTTTTGTCAAGCCTTCAGTGCTATTTTCTATTTTTTTAGAATTTGTATTTTGTTTCATGTTTTAAAAGTTTTGTTTTTTTAATTTTATGTAAGGTTTTTTGTTTCATAATTTTATTTTTTTAAGCTTTTGTTGCTTTTTATATTAAATGTTTAATAAACTATTTTAAAAAATGAAAATCTTTATCTAAATAAAGCACACATGGATAAGTATCGATATATCGAGGTTTTCTGTAGAAGCCGTAGAAGGTGTATCGATATATCGATATATTTTTCTCCCTCCAAAAATAAAATATCTTAAGTCACCCATGTTAGTTAGATTAAGCCTACAAATGTTAAATAAAATATCTTAAGTCTCAAAACGCTGAAAAGGCCTTAAGCCTCAGCAGCGGCCATGTTTGCATTAAAATAATTGTCATAGTTTTAAGAAAATTTGTAAACATATTTGAAAAAATAAATGATTTTTGACTTGACTTTTGATATATTTTTCTGTCCGTTACTGTCTTCACTAATTATTATACGACATAGGTCAGTGACGGGTATATTTTGTACTAAATTTTAAAATAATTTTATCTTAATAACGGTTGAGAGTCGGAAAAAATGGAACTAGAAAAAATCTTCTTTAAGCGAGACCTATCACTGGCTGAATTTTTACTATCATTTCTGATACACCCAGTATGTAACATCTGGCAAAGCAAATGTATTCTTCACGTCAATTTTTAAAGGTACACTTATTTTAATACTTGAAACTTCAGTTTTTGAGTATTTTTTTAGACTTATAAATCGCAAGTGTTACATGATTTTGTAATGCAAATAAAACGGTAACACCTTTTTCTGTTTAAAGGTGATTGATAAAGACGTATTACATAAGTTTTTCGTTTAAAATACAGTTTGTCAAGGTACACATTTTTTTATTTGTTTTTAAGTTTATTTTTATTATGGGAACATTTTTCTGGGACATTTTGTATATTACTATAGTTATTGCGTAACGTTTTTTATAAGTAAAATAGTTAAAAATAAACTATAAAATGATACATTCCAGAATAATTTGTCTACTCATTTCAGAACCATTACTTGTATAAATATGCAAAATTATAGATAACACTAATTGGGTTCTAGTGCGAGAATGGGAACGTGAATAGCGGAATAATGATCGAAAAATAATTTCAATATGAAATGAATTTTTCCCATTGATATTACAGTAAATTTTATTTGTTGAAAAAAGTAAGTATAATGCATTTCAATCTCTTGTCACATCTTTACTTTTCTTTCATCTCTTGCATCTGTACCGAATCTCATTACGCAAATCTCGCATTCGGACACCCCGTCGTGCCCCTCGGCTTCCCCAAAAATCTTCATGGCGATCCGTCGCAAGCAGAGTCGAGTCGCGGATCGTCTGTCGTTCTGTCTCGACCCCCCTTCCTCCCAGAGACCCGTCCGGCGAGCTTTTGGGGGTTTGAAACAGCAAACCAACTTTCAGCAATGTAATAAATCGAACGTTTCTGTCGCAACGACCTGAGCACTCCAAACGGTGGACCATCTGAAAAGCGCTCGCTCTTTATTTATCGACCTTGTCGTTCTGGCCGGTTTCACGGCGATCATTTATTTGTGGCACGGTATTTAAATCAATCAGCGCGTTTGAATAAATTTGTAGCAGGATTATGAATGGCGGCTGTTCTACACGTACATTAGTCCGGGAAATTGCGCTAATGAATCAAACGGAAGGAACGGAGACATTTTGGTCGCCGCTGATACACACTGAATACAATGGCCGCTTCCCTCCGAATAATTGCCCCCTCACAAACCTTTGTGATGCTGTGACAGCACTGCTCGTTTGCCTAAATGCTAATAAGGGGCCTTTACAAATCCTCACAAACAAAAAGCGACGGGGTATTTATTATACGCACATATACGTTTAATTAATGCCGAAGGCCCTTTTCGGGAGTTTTTTTAGAAACGAAATGTTGTTTTTTCAGAATTCAATAGGTCCGCGTGGGTACCGATGCTGATTCATTGGAGGACTTGCGAGCGAACCTGATGCACAATACTTTTTTAGACAAATTTTATAATACGTACTACCAGGGACAAAATGAATGACACCTCCATAATCCTGACCCTAATTTGAGGGGTTGGACAGTGACCACTGTTATAAATTTTTTTGATGATAAACTTAACACTTTTGGAACATTTTCTTTTACCGACATCGATACTTTGTTTAAAATTGATAAAAGTTTACGGTGCCTTGAAAATTAAATTGATATGTTATTTTGGTACTCAATTAAATACACTTTCTAAGATTTTCAAAATATTTTCAATTCCATTGTTACAAAAATGTAAAAATTGGTCGTCAAAATACATCTCGTTAAATGCCTGCCAATATTTTTGTACTGAGGTTTATTTTCTATTATATCGCAAGTAAAAACAACCATAAAATCGCATTTCTTTAAATACTTTTCAGTCTTTTAATATCAATTATAAAAAACTTAGTTATATCATCCACTATTAAGAAGCTCTAAAAATTAAATAAAAAAATAGGTTTACTCTATGGTTTTATGTTTAGTTTACTTTTTTCACAAAACAAATAAAAAAAGTCACTTTCTTACACGAAAATGTATAAAATAAATAATGTTATCAATTAATTATTCTAAGGTTTGGTAAAAAATCTATTCTTTTCGTTTTTAGAAGTTAGTGTTTGCTACATAAAACCAAAAAAAAAAAATATTTACAACATAAATCTGTAAAATACATGCTTTTTGTTGAAAACAAACTTCCAGTATTGTATTTTTTTTTATTAAAATAAGTATAAAGTTACCACCGCAAAAAGAACCAGTTAGGTTTTTTAATAATTATTTTATTATTACACTAAAGCAAACACTAACATTATATTTGTATATATTTTAACCAAAAAAAAAAAATGATTAGATTATATAGTAAACACCCCTAAAAAATATTTTACCTTAAATGAATAAGCATTCTAAGAAACGTAAAAATGTGTATTTAATTGAGCATCAAAATAACATATCAATTTAATCTTCAAGGCATCGCAAACCTTTATCAAATTTAAACAAATTATCGACACGTCAGTGAAAGAAACGGTTCCAGAAGTGTTAAGTTTATGATCATAAAGATTTATAACAGTGGTCACTGCTCAACCCTTCAAATTAGGGTAGGGATTATTGGGATGTCATTAATTTTGTCCCTGATAGTACATTATTGCCTCAAGAACTTTATACCCTTGAAACATAATTCAATTAGTAACATTCTCTTAATGATACAACTAATTAGCAATTTTATTAATTGACAAGCACTCATAAGACAACATATTAAAACTAAATATATTAATAAATACGCCAGGAAATGTTAGACCAGTATGTCAAATAAAAAACCTAACTTTCCTCATAACAAAATTTATTTATAACATAAATTCGTTTCAGTTTATTGATTGATGTGTTTTTGCGGCTTTTAAGCAGAAATTAACCGACTTGATAAAAAAGTGTGAAAATGAGGAAGCAAATTCGGCAGCAATTACTCAAACTCATCAAAAGAATTCAATTCAAAGTCGACCGGATTAATTTATTACTAAGAATTTTTTGCGTCCCATAATTCAGGAAATGCGGCATTTCTTGCAAATAAAGAGCCGGTTGTTAATTGGCCACCGTGAGAACAATTAATTACGGACACTTATTCGTCTTTTGTGCAGATATGAAAGAACCAAGTTAAAAAAAAAACTGCCTCAAGAGAATATTTCACGTGGCAATTAAATAATTATTTATGAAAGTGCATAAATCTTTTTTTTTATCTGTACAGTCGGCAAGTGAAGAATCTCCGGCATCTTTCAACACGAAGAAAATCAAATCGAAGCAATGACTCCCAACGGAGCTCAGAAAACAAAAGGACCGTAATTAATAAAAGTCACAACCGAATCAAATAAATGAATCTCACGCTGGTGCACGTGAAGTGTTGAATAGTCGTTTCAAGAATGTCATTTTGTTTTTATTCGGCGTGTCTAACCTGGAGTCGTGGTTATAATCCGGATGTCTAATTGGGTCATATCTGTGAAAAATACGAATTACAATTCACATACCTCCCATGATGATAACAACGATCACTATTAGTGACTCTGCTCCTTGAAATACTATTACATTCAAAGGAAGACAGATTAGCTCGCTATAAACCGGCTTTATGTTGCTCCATGAATGCTGGAGTTGTTTAGGTGTTTTGTTTTCGCGAAAAAATTGCTAATATAAATTGACCGGATCGGGATAAGACCAAGGAAGCTCTCGTTGACCGCTTTTGTCCATTTACGTTTATTGCGCATTAATAAAAGATAAGAAATCGCCCAGATGCAAATTTATATCAACCGGAAAAATTCATAATTAATTTTTTTACACCTCCATAATTGTATTTTAGCCTTCTCGTTAATAACGTATCAACCTACATGTCGCGATAATAAATTAATTTATTACTATAGTATGCATCAACCCAAATTATTTTTAGTTTTAACTCCTGATTGCTAATTACGAGTTTTTGCTCCACCTCTCTTACTTGTACTTAAGTTATTTTTTGATCTCCATTTTTTCAACTTTCTCTAATCTCTTCGATACAGTTAACTTTGGATGGCACTTTTTGTCTTCCATATTTACATCCTGTCGTCAATTTTTTAAAACGGTCGGTCATATACTCATTTTATTTTATGTCCATTTATCATTGTCTGTTGTCTTTCATAATATCCAAATACCTACCTACAATACCTTGACCTCAGAAACATAAATCTATTTCATTTTTTGTTTTCTTTGTTTAACTTTAGTTATTTAAATTTCCTTCAAAATATGAAGCAGCATAAATAATGACAGTTTTAGTTGGTAACATCTATAATCACATAATTGCGAACGAAAATGAACTGAATCCGGGGCTTGATTTTTGAAATACCATCATATGATCATTTTCATATAAGAGAACCTTAAAGAACGACAATCAAAACCAGGACGTATACGAAAATTAAGAGGCGAATTTCGTTAATTTGTCCCCTGGTGTATCATTTTTATATATAATTTTGTTGTTAGATCAGGAAAGGTGAGCACAAACAACTCTAATGCAACTTATTCTCGTTCTTACTCTAGTATATTATACATAAAATTAAGGGACTGAAGTAATTTCGCCATATTATGTTGCTAGTACTAAATGTCAGTTATATTTGTGTCGATAAATACCGGGATACTAAAAACTTTTTGTTGGATTGGTAACAGATTAGAATTTTTTTGTTGGTACTACAGTGGAACCTCTATATGTCGAACTATCATTTGCCAAGCATATTTGTTTGACTTATAGAGGTTTTGATTTACAGAAAATTGAATAAAAAAATTTTTTTTTAGATACGTATTTAAAATACATAATGTAGATTGTAAATTTCTTTTAAACATTATTTGAAAAAACGGGTTAAAAGAGTTTGCTTAATATTATAATTTGGCTTTATTAAATATCTTTCAACTTCGGCAAGTTTCTTGAAGAAGTCATCCGGTAAGTCTTCCTAAGTCAAAAAGTAATTTCTCAACACTTTCAAAGGGTTTCTTGCTTCGAGTCTTGATTCTTCTCGATTGCTTACAGATTCTAAAATGTCAGTGTCTGTTGGAAACTCAAAAGTTACAATATCTTTGTCAATTTCTATGTAATCGTTCAGAGTGATTTCACTAGGATCAGCGTTAAGATGTCGCAGTATCATCTGAAGTTGATCTTCTGCAATTATCGGCTCGTCATTTGAAATCTGTGTTTTTAGTTAGGTTAGGATAACGGCAGCAAGTCTTCTTCTGCTTCCCAACGATCAAAAAACTCAAAACCACTATGCCTAAAGCAGTTTTCGATTGTACTTCTTGTAACAAAGGGAATTTCCCGAAAAATTCGACTTAAAGAGGATTTCTTGCATGAAAAGTCCCCAAAAAAGTTCGATTTAGAGAAACTTTCAACTTAAAGAGACAAAATTTTATGGAAAATTTAACTCAAACGCTGTTGCCACATAGAAGTTTTGATTTAAAGAATATTTTGACTTAGAGAGGTTCGACTTATAGGGGTTCCACTGTACTTATATAATAAATGTCATAATAAAATTCAAATTTGACAAATTGGTCTTTATTATTATTATATTGTATCTAAACTACTCAGGCGTACCACCCCAATATTTTTGTTTGAATCATTTATGCCCGGTTGCACAAACGTTTATCAAAATTGATGGCTTATTAATCTCTCATTAACGTATTTTTAGCCAATCAGATTATGATATTTTCACTTAATCAGAGTTTAGTGGTTTGTCAATTTTGATTGACGTTTGTGCAACCGGGGGTTATAGTATCACGATATTTGTGAATAGTTTAATCAGTGAAAATAATATTAGCATTTAGGCCAGAAACTCAATGATTTTAATGTTTTTGCTTTATGCAAACAATAAACAAGTGCCTCGCTTTTGGCGATATTCAGGATTTTGGGTCTTTCATACCAGGAAATTTGATAATCTTGGTCATATCGATTTTATTTTACTTTCCTGGTAGTAATTTTTTTTACTGAAACGGCTGCTTCACAAAAAATTTCAGGTGGAGTACATTTTCTTTATTATTTTTCTTCTAATTTCTCCACATTTATACTCACTTGTATACTCAATATACAACTAGTGTCTTTACTTCTGATTCTTTCTGTACACAGAATAAATTCTTTGTTTATCTTCTTTGTCTAACTTTAGTTATTTTCTCTTCGAAGTTTAAAAAAGCTAAATTAATAAAACTCTATTGTGTACCATTATTCAGCATTTCTTATACGAGCATAGAAAAAAGTAACACCAGTTGTTCCCCAGATTTATATCAGGAATTTTTATGGTATAATTACAAGCTAGACGCACTTTTAAAATAGCCTCTATGTCACTCTTAAGAGATAGACCACTTACTTACGAAACCTTAATACGCTATAAAGGTGCCAACGGACCTCCAATTACAATCGGATGTTTAATTTAAATAAAATATGTATTTTTGAAAATTATTTTATTACGTTTATTGAACAATCACTATAATAATTGTAAAAAATATACTAGTACCATATAATTAAAAATGATATATTTTCTCGAAGGCTATCGTTTAGTTTCTTTTATCAATTTATGTTGAAAACCATAAAAACTGTAAGAGTTAAGTTTATTTTTAACTAAAGTGAGCTAGAAATTATTTGTTAAATAAGAAAGAAGGTATAAGTTTAAATTGTTTTATAGTCTTTTAGAGGGTAAGTTTTCTTGTAAATGTAACTTGTTTGAATTCCGTGATGACTTGATATCCTTGTTTAGTGTTGTCGAATGTTAGTTACATTGTAGAACTTTGAGTAAAAAAATTAAAAATAAGTTTAGTAATTTGCATCTTTAACTAGTTTATTACTTTTCAGGGAGCCATAAGAACATTCGATACTCGATCTACTCCGGCGACCCGGAAGGTTTTTTCCGGATCGACCCCTCAACCGGTGCCATCCGAACGGCCTCTGCTCTTGACCACGAACTCCGTAGCAACATTCTTCTCAATATCCAGGCAACAAACGGTGATCCTCCCGTGTATGGCCACACTCAAGTCAATATAGAAATTCAAGACGTCAATGATAACCCTCCGGAATTCGAATCGAACGTTGTCCGGATTTCTGTTCCGGAAAACGTAGACACCGGAATTGCTTTATACGCTGCTCATGCTCGTGATAGGGATTCCGGCGCAAATGGCGTCGTGCGCTACAAAATCGTCAACAACGGCGCTACCGGAGGCCTGTTCAACGTTGACCCTAAGCTGGGTCACTTGACTCTGACAAGACATTTAGATTACGAAACGACCCAACGGCACAGCTTGATTATAACAGCGACCGACACTGGAATTCCACCATTATCTGCCAACTTGACGGTGTTAGTTGAGGTGCAAGACGTGAATGACAACCCTCCGGTGTTTGAGAGAAATGAGTACAGTAAAAGTGTAGAGGAATCGAGACTGGTCAACTCGCAGATTCTACAAGTCACGGCTTTAGATTTAGATACGGGAAATAACGCTAGATTGACTTATAGACTTTTTCCCGAGAATAACACAGGGGAGGTTTTTGGAATTTTTCCAAACAGTGGCTGGTTGTATTTGAAGGGAACTCTGGATCGAGAAACCAAAGATCGGTACGAACTTACAGTGAGTGCCACTGATAATGGAACTCCCTCTCAAAGTGCCACAGCAAAAGTACTCATAATAGTCAGTGATGCCAACGATAACGACCCCAAATTTTTAAAAGAAAGTTACGAATTTAGCATTGAAGAAAATTTGAGAAAAGGGTCGCTCGTAGGAAAACTATCAGCTACTGATGAAGACATTGGAATTAATGCTGTTATCCGCTACAGTTTGATTCCAGGGAACATAAGCTTTCAGATAAATCCAACAAGTGGTAAGTCTTCCAATTATTATTTTTTAACAGGTGTGAGTCGGAGCAAAGAGTTCAAGGATAAATTTTTCGGTGTAGACTCGGCCTAATAGCAAAATCGTGTATTATTGAACAAATGTTTGTTAACGAAAACGTTTTAATGCGGCTGATGTTAAATAAAGTAAATGAAAAACAAATATGCTTTTGTGTAGACGGCGACTTCCTTTCAATAAAAATTTGTTTGCTTTAACAATAGCTTAAGCTTATCTAATGTTGGTTTTTTATTTGAATGTTTAAAGTGCGTTTGCTGGAAATTCAATCGGACGGATTTTTTTCGAACACAGAGTAGATTAATTTCATGCCGGCGTTAAGGCGTCAAACGGATGAATTTTCCGTTTGTAATGTGGTCTTATTAGTTTCAATTAACACCTAGTACTAAAAGCTGATGAGTAAAGCCTCCGGATCGGAACAAAAAACCTAGACTTAAAAGCTCTACCTGAGAACGACATCCAACCGAATAAGCTTCAGTTTAGGTAATCAAATATCACGTTACGTTTACAAATAAATTTTTTTTGATAATTATTTGTATATTACCTAAAATATCAATCTAAAATAGCCATATAACTTTTGTGGTTTTGTTTTTTGTTTTTGCTTACAGTACACCAAATTATAAACAAATACTGATCTATACCAATTTAGTAATAATCAGATCATTATTTTTTTTTAATTTTGCGTTTGATAGATTTTATTGGACAGCTAATTCGATGCTTTAAATTTAGGTGCTGCAATCGCTTTGAACAATTTACTATTTTATGGTTTACTATTTTAACGTCATATTGGTTACCTTAATAAATAATGAGCATTATCTAACTTACAAAAATACGTTTCAAGTAAGTAAAACTATTATTTTGAAATGTACAGACTTTATGAATGTTTTTACATTCAAGTTACATCTGAAAATAAATTTTAATATACCGCTTTTTCGAGAATTTTCAGTCTTCCGTCATCTATCCGTCTTAAACGCAATAATTGTGAAATGTCTTTATTAATCCTTATTTAAGTTGCCTTAACTCAGAAGGTTAAGTTTCATTTAAGGGGCCAATCTATTTATAAAGTAAAACTAAGAAGCTCATTCTAAAACAAGAAATGGTTTATATGGAGCAATTGTCAATTAGCATTTTTTGGAATTTTTCAGTACTCGTAATAGGTTTTCAGGTGTAACCCAGACCAAATTATTGGTATTTAAACACCTAGTCTTAAATCATCGGGGTAACCACAAGTTTTTTGCTGAATATTAGTGAATTTATCTTTATTCTATTGAGTCTTTTTTTTTACTAAATTATACTGTAGCCTATGAATGATATACAAAATTTTATCTACAAATGCAAAATTTAATTTGTTATGAACAAACAAAAATTTTGACAAGTTTGGGACACGAAAAAAAAATGGTTAAATGAGTGATTCTGAAGCGGAATGTCTACCTGAGAAAAAACAACTCATGCAATGGATTCGATTTTGTGGAATTTTGTACATAAAAGTGTGAAATAAATTCATATTTTCTAAGTTTTTTTTTTTTTTTTAGAAAAATGCCAAAACAGGTCAAATTTCTTTTTTTTATTGCGCACGTTTTTTACTTATATTCATTTTTTTCAACCGGTTTTATGCTGTGACGTAATTATTTGTTTTTTTTTATTGTTGTATTTTAAAAGTTTTATTGAATTTTTCAAAATAGAAGCCAGTTTTTAATAGATTTATTGAACTGAATGTTTAAATTGACTTCCTTGTGTTTTCTGGCAATAATACAACCAATTTTCTAACTCTGTTAGCACATTATTTTTTATTTTTTGATTAACTAAGCGGTACTGATTGCAATTTTTTAAATCTAATTCTTTCTTAAGGGATTTAAATCTTCCAAATCTTTTGGTTTTGTCGAAAATACTTTTGATTTTAAGTAGCCCCATAAAAAGATAAATGAATTTAGTTAAAAAAAGACATAATTACCCTTATGGGCCGATAAAAAATTCCTACTGGATGAGGTAAACTCATACTCAACATCCACAAAAATTGAATGTTTGGTGTGGTTTTGTTAGATCACATTTTAGGACCGTATTTTTTTGTCGTCTCATTGAATAGACAAGTTCAATTGGATATCTTTTGCGACACATTAGTACCGGCATTAGTGGAACTTTTTCCCAATAAAGAGGATCCAGACATACCAGCAGCGAATATATGATTTCAACCAGACATTGCATCTCCACACTACGCTCATGGTGTCAGAAATTATTTAGATAATGTTTTGCTCGCTTTTCTGAGGAAGCTACTTAAAATCAAAAGTATTTGCAACAAAATCAAGAGATTTAGAGGATTTAAGAGAAAGAATTACAAATCAGTACCGCTTAATAAGTCAAAAAATAATGTGGTAACGAAGTTTAAAAATTAGTTGTATTATTGCCAAAAAAACGGAAGAACGTTAATTTAAACATTTGGTTTAGCAATTCTGTGGAAAATTACGTTTATTTTGGAAAATATAATAAAACATTTAAATTGGTTAAATTACTTAAAGTTTTCATTTTGGACCCTATAAATCTTATACTGTTATACTCAGAAAAAAAAATAGTGTCTATTTTCAGTACTAAAATTGGGGTTCCCATTTAAAAAAAATTTGATTACGTTACAGCACAAAACCGATTGGAATTTTTTTTGGATATAAGTGAAAAAAGAGCGCATTAAAAAAATAATCTGATCTGTCTTGGCGTTTTTCTAAAAAAAAACTTACAAAATATGAATTTTATTCCATACTTTTATGCCACCCTGTATAAGCTCGAAAGGACAATTTACTTAGTTTTTCACATATATAATATTTCATATATATATATATATAATAGATCATAGCAAATAGATCTACACAAACTGAATGACATTTGTGCTAACTTTACTATCTGGATACTATTAGTAAGGTAATAAAATCCTTGCTAGTTAGGTACTTTTATAGAACGGGAATGAAGTTTTAAGATGAAAGAAAAGTTGGGAACCAATTTAATATTTTATTGAATCCTAACTTTTGTCAATTGTATAAGTGTTATTTTAAAACTTAAGACATTTATTTTGTAGTTGTAATAATTGTTGAAAACTTGTGAATTATGATAAAAAAGTTGAAAGAATATATTTTATAGACTTAAGTATATTTATTCCTAATATGGCTGAAGAAATAATAATACCATATAAAAAAGATTTTATTAGCAGAGATGTAATGCGAATAAAGTTAAAAATTGCGTTTCAGTACCAACCGCGCAGTCTTAAGAGCCCTTATCGAATCATGTCCATTATCTGTAAGAGAGTAGATTTCCCGCAATAACGGCCATAAAACCGTAGTAGAAACTATAAAATTATCCGACCACTACTTCGAAAGGGTCTATTATTAAACGTAAGCTGTAAACGGCCGTACTCGAGTCATTAATACCGAAATAGCGTTAAATTGCCGTCACGTTGAGATGACGTTTTGCATGCACAATCTCTTAAAAGCCTTATTCCGGCGTTTGGCGTCGTAAAATCTTGGCGGGCCTTTGTATCCTAACGTAAAATTATCAAAGCTCGCGATTGAGTTATAAGACAAACATATCGCGTGATAAAGAGCACCACGGAAGGAAAAAAAAGTGGAACATTGAACCTGGACCCAGATTGATTCATGGACTTAAATGCGATTAAGTACTGCATTTATCATGTTTTCAATACGAGTAATCCGACCTGTGATATACTAAATATGATTTATGACCTGAGTCTGATCTCCAATTTAATATCGTGAAAGTTTACCTCCGATAAATTTTGATTCGTCTTTTTGCGACGAGAGCATTATTCAATGAAATCCTGGGATTAAGCGCGCGCAGGCCGGACGCGATTTATGGGCTTGCCACCGACTGAAAAATATTCCTGATGCGAATGGAAGTGCGAAATTTGCCCAACTCATACGAAATTTCCCAGTCAACAAATGCAATAGCATGCAAAAACGATAAATAGATTTTACATTCTACAATTACATTAGGGAAAAAAGTGGTGGTGAGAAAATATCTACTCTGCGGTTTATGGTCAAACAATTTTTTATTCTACGACAACGTCCAGCCACCATCAAGTGATTCCGAATGTTTATCATAGAAATTTTTAGAGTTTTCATTATTTAATCCTTCATTAGTCACGCCACCTATTTTAACATGGTTGGTCGCACTGTATCTGTCAGATACATGCTTTATAATAATTCATGTTTTTTAAAACAATTTTAGAAAAAAAATTGTGTATATTATCGTATTTTAGTTCACTGAATATTATTGGTTAAAAAAAAAGCATATTGGTTTAAGAATTTATTAGATTTACTTAGATAAATCTTATGTATCTAAATTTCTTCATTATCTTCTGGACTACATAAATCAAATTTCTTTTGGTACTCATTGTAATAAGATCAAGTAATTACACTTTTCACAGACAATAAACACTTACAGAAACATAATCACAGTCTGTGTGAGAGAGAATAAGTGATCCAGGTAGTAAAACACCGGATAATGTTGAATATTTCAAGAGCGATTCTTTGGTATCTGCACAAATAACCGTGTTAAAAATGAAAATTTTAACTTGTTTTTTCAGGAACATAAGTAAAATACATTGACCAAGTAATACTCTATGCTTCAAGTTCAGGGGATTGGCAGTTTTGAAAATATCTTCAAAAAAATGTATCTGTGAGATACATGCGCGACTAACGAAGGGTTAATCCTCATTGAAAACGCACGCCATCACAACACATTCGACACGCCTGATTTCCGATAGCAACATGGTGCAATGCAACAAGTACATTATAGTTAGATAATAATTGATTTTTTGATAGTTCTGAAAGCGAATCGTTGACTTCAGGAGAAACCGAAAGTGCGGGGTCATTTAATCTATCGGTCAGCTGCGTCGGATTGCCCAATCCGCCACTGGTGATTTCTCTCTGTTTATCGTCAATAAGTGTCATCAGACGGCGTTTTTGAAGTTAACTTAATTAGGTGGCTGCACTTCGTCGACTTTTCGGCTAAAAACCCGCCAGTTATGCACCCATAATCGAAGTTTAATATGATAATAGTGCCGTAAAACTTTTCGAAACTGGCTTTCATGAACATAAAACACCGAATTTAATTGTGCACGTTTTGTGAAAAAAGGAAAAAAGCTAAATAATTAAATCGAATGTGCAGCATCCCCTATGTCGAAGAGTAGAGAGTGCGCGCGATCTTCTTTAAACCGCTCATTATAATAATTGCAAGAGAAATTGGTAACATAATTGTATAATATCAAGAATGTCACGCTCGTTCAATTTCCCGAGACGTGTTTCAACGACGCGTATGCCATAAACAATGAGACTTTTGAGATGTAAACGTCGTTTTCGGATGGCTATCCGGACCAAAAACAAAGAAATCGCGGAGGCATCTACCGGCGGTAGTTGCACTTAATTACAGGCACCTGTTAGCTCGATTCTTATTCCGGTTTTAATTGAAAATGGGTTCTCACGAATCATAAGGCGACCATGATGGATGACGGCGACGCGGTGTTCCGCCGCTCGGATGTCAACCATGGAAGGCTCTCTTTTTCCTTTTTTTTTTCTTTTTCCAAAATCCAATTACGACTGGTTAAGCATTAAGGGCAAGAGAATGCTCATATTTTTAAACCCAAATTGACCTGTAACTTATAGCCATTTTCAATATTATTCAAAAGTTTTTGAAAAGGCGATCATTTTATATCATTGCTAACCTTACAGGAGTATATTGTATATTAAAAGCAGAAAGTACATTTTTGCCGCTAGTGCTTGAAGATTGCAGTAATCATGTGATAGCGGCAAAAATGCATTCTGCTCGAAATATACACGCTATTTTTTCGACGACTGATCACACACTTAATTCAAATAACTATCAGAGACGTCATAAGAATATTTTATTGATAACAACGAACAATCTGGCTATCTATCCAATTTTTAATTATACTGTTGCCAGCCTAACCAATTCCTATCCAATCAAAGTTTGTTGGTCATAATTTATCATTGGTAGAAAGCGAAAACGCTTTAGAGTGGCAATTTTGGTGCTTGCGCTCGCTCCGCGGCAACTTTACCAATAAAGTCAATAACTTGGTAAGGACTCTTCAATGGGTGAGAAAGGGTGTAATATCTTAATTTTTGCAAATAACAAAAGCAAATTTTTCTCTCGGTACCTGCTGATCTTAAATGGTAGGCAATTGCAACATAAATTAAAGAAACACTTTTGTAAACTAGAAATCAGTTACTAAATCGACATTGTTACTTCCAAAGCTAGTAATTTGGCATCTTTTTAAAAGTTGTCGAACATAATCAAAAAATAAACTTTAACTAGTCTTATAATCTCCATAAGAACGAAACACTCTTCTAAAAAATCTAGTGACTCTATTTTTGTTCTATGAGTTTATATGACTTACCAACTTGAACTTATATCTTGGACACTTCGAGATTACTTTTTTTCTTTATAAGAATAAGTATTCTTATTATATTATTATTATCATTATTACTTTATGATAGACCTTATTACGTCTATTATTATTTTATAAGAATTAAAGGAATTGTCTCACCAGAAGTGGTTAGATAAGCTTATTTTGATAGCATCTACAATTTGCTTTCTTATGGCATATTAATATGGCGGCATACGCCTCATTTTACAAAATTATTTGGATTACAACGTAAATGCATTAGGATCATCGCAGGCCTTGGCTATCGGGACGACTGTCGTTCATTTTATCGAAAACTCAACTTACTCACGTTGCCTTCAATGTACATCTGGCAATGTTTACTATACATGCATACGAACATTAACAATTACGCATCGCATGAACATAGGTACTCTACTAGACACAAGTCTCTTATAAAATCTTAAATAAATCACGATATAGTCTTTCATATTTCTGCACCAAATTTTACAATGCACTGCCTATATGCATAAAAAACCATAATTTCAAAGTCTTCAAAAAGACTATTAAGAAGTTCTTAGTTAACGAAGCCTTCTACAGCTTTGAGGAATACATTGAATCGGTACCAAATTATATACATTAGACGAGTGTAAATTTATTTTGTAAATTTTTACACAGTAAATTATTATTATTATTATAATTATTATTATTATTCACGTAACCACATTTATTTGTTTAGGTAATAAGTTTTAAGTTTTAGGTAGTAAATGTTTATTATAAAATTAAGGAATGATCAATGATCACTAACTCTTTTTGTTTTTACCTGCTTTTTTATTTTTATTTTTTAACTTATTTATAATATTGAGAAAATAGTTATTCGCAATATTTCTTCGTTTTTATTAATTTTTTTTTCCTAAAGAATTGGCTCGTTTCTCCAATTTTTTCTCTATTTCTTCTGATTTTTTAAATGTATCATTACAATTTTCTTAATATTTTTTATGGTTCACTATTCCAATATCACAGAGTAATAATAAGAATTATAGTGCAACGTGTTTAGTACATAGCGAAAAAATACGTGGCTATTATTAATTACACCTACACAACTTTTCGATATCGAAAAGGAGGAGGGAGGGGAGAAAACTGTAGTAGTAAAGTAACAAAAATAAAAGTCTAAAAAAAAGAGTCATAAACATGACCTATAAAATGTCCTGTCTATTCTCAAATCTTTTTTCTCCATCCCGCTTGAAGTAGGTATGATTATTGATAACTAAAATAGAGATTTTTGGGTGTTTGAAGTGAAAATTATTGTAATTGTTCCGTATCTATCAAGACTTTTCTGTCTTCGGCTGGAAGGATTATTCTTTTATTAATTTTTTCTTAGTTTTTTACTATTCTTAACTCTTTTTTTTTGATTTAGTAAACGTTTTTCTTATTCTAATTTTTTTCCAAATATTTTTTAAATTCGCCTAGAATTTTGTTTCTCCAGGACTTTCCAATTGACGTTTTCAACTTCTTAAATCTTCCTTCATTGTTTATTTTAGTTGTATTTTCTTCTTCTTCTCTTCCAATTGTTGCTTTTGTGATTCTTTATTTTTTCGATAAGCCTACAATCTACAGTTCTTTTAAAATTGTCAAAACTACGTTTTTAAAATTTTTCTTTATTTTTTTTTCTTGTACAACATACATATTAATCTTTTAAGAATTTTTTCTCATTCGGTCATCTTTTCTACAAATTTTTAGAGTAACTACTTTTTCAAATTCTTTTAGAATCTACTTCTGTTTTTTTTTATTAGTCGTAATTCTCCTTATTGCTCTTTTCTCTCTATCATTAAATTACCTTGTTTACGTAGGTTTCATAACTCAAGTGTGGATAGAACTGTTGTTTCTTTATACATACTTAAAATTTATTATTTGGTATAATTTGGTGGCTTAAAAGGACGTCTGGATAATTAATTTATTTTTGAAATCAACCTATTATAAATAAGTATGTCAATTTTCTAACGCTTGCTTGTTTCTCTTTGGTTAAAAAACTAGATAAAAGGACAAATTGTGTCTTTTAAGTACATGTTAAAGACTAAAGGACTGTCTTTTGAAATAAAGGACGGTTGGCAACCCTAATTACACATGTACAATAAAGCTGAAAAGTAATATCTAAGCAAAAGCTAGTTTGTATAGATATTTATCACAAATCATACCCATGTTGACAATTTTCCACGTACAATGTGGTTTAAAATTGGTACTTTTTGCAATCTCTTGTGTTCTCGTTCTCATCGATTTTGATACAGAGATAAATATAATAAATAATTTTTTGTTGCCATTTTTTTCTATAAAATTTGTTTTTGCCTAAAATGAGAAGATATTTAAAAATTGTATCTAGCCGAGCGTGTTTATCTGCGTTATTCCTCGCGCTATCCACTGTCTCACCTGTCCGTGCTTCTTCACTTTAACTGCCTGTTATCTATCGCGCCGGAGGCGCAACGTGTCATCCCTATTAAATCATCTCGTCAGTTAAATTTCGGAAGTTTGATTTTCCGGCGCGAAGCTCGAAACACGTCTAGAATGTGGGCTTGCGGCCCGCCAGACGAAGAACCATCACACACACATGATTGAAATGTATGAGGGTCCACATGCCAGTCACGTTGCCAGAATCTCGAGCGGCTACAGAAGCCATGGAATGTCTTTAGCATTCCGCTTTCAGAACAAATAATAAACCGTTGACACTTTCCATAACTACTCGGGTCCAATCGCCTCGCTTTTTGCGACTTTGAACCGCTCGGGATCCTAAGGGTCTGTTATTCCCTTCGTAATGCTCGTAATGAGACAAGAGCGAATGGTGCGGGCCCTGCGAACTCGGTTTCGGTGTGTTTCGTTCAGTGGCCGGGAATGTGACCGAACCGCTTCTTCAGCCCTGGCCCCTCGACGTCGCGCTCGCTGGATTCCACGGACATACTTCACGCGCGGCCTCCGCTTCTCCACCGCATGCAGCTGCAACTGGATCACAAATACAAATTTTGGCTGACTCGAGAAACACTCGATATTTTTCAAAAGATAATCTTCTTAAAAGTGTCGAGAATAATCATGTTAGGCATTGAAACATATTTATGTGAATTCGCTCTAATGTTATTAACTCATTACACACAATTTGATTATAAAACTTTTTTTTCAGGCGAAATTACTACGAGAGAACCCCTTGACCGGGAACGGAAAGAGACATACGATCTTGTGGCAGAAGCTCGAGATCAAGGTACTCCCACAAGAAGCAGCAGAGTTGTTGTCAAAATACACGTCTTGGACGTAAATGATAATGTTCCGGAAATTATTGATCCACAAGAAGATGTGGTTAGTGTTCGCGAGGAACAACCACCAGGAACTGAAGTTGTTAGGGTTAGGGCTATCGATTCTGATAATGGCCAAAATGCGTCAATAACATATTCTTTATTAAAACGTCAAGATTCTGATGGTTACGCAGTTTTTAAAATTGATCCACTTACTGGAGTTATAAGAACAAGAATGATGTTAGACCACGAAGAAAAAACAATTTATCGACTTGCCGTTGCAGCTAGTGATGCAGGAAATCCTTCAAAGCAAACTATCCGAGTACTAAGAGTGGAAGTTTTAGACTTGAACGATAACAGACCAACTTTTACCAGTTCAAGTCTTGTTTTTCGTGTTCGTGAAGATGTAAAAATCGGACACGTTGTAGGTTCAGTTGCTGCATCTGAATCTGCAGATCAGGAAAATATGATTAGTGGGAGTACAGGAGGACAAAGTGTTACCTACACTTTGACGTCATTAATGCCAGAGAATGTTATCGATGCTTTTGATATCGATCGCAGCACTGGTTCTTTAGTCGTTGCAAAAGAATTAGATAGGGAAAGAGAATCTGAGTATCGTTTAGAAGTCCGGGCTTTAGACACAAGTGCCATGAATAATCCGCAAAGTAGTGCTATAACGGTCAGGATCGATATTGTTGATGCTAATGATAATTCTCCGCGTTGGCCCGAAGACCTCGTCACAATTTCCTTGAGCGAAAATACGGCAATTGGTACTTCTATACATAATTTCACAGCAACGGACATTGATGGTGGTAGTAACGGCGATATTCGGTACCATCTTCTCCATCAATACCCAACGAATAATACCTTCACTATTGACACTCTGACGGGTACTTTAATCCTCTCTAACTCGCTCGACTACGAATCTATCCAAGAATACACAATTATAATCACTGCAACTGATCAAGCCTACAATATTTCTGAACGCAAAACCTCGTCAATCACTGCTCGAATAATCATAAGTGATTTCAATGACAATCCTCCTAAATTTGTTATTCCGGTTCCATCGTTTGTATACATCAGTGAATCTAGTACTGTGGGCATGAAAATCACCCACTTGGTAGCAGTAGACAGTGATAGTGGTGATAATGGCCGTGTGACATATGTGATTTCGAGCGGAAATGAAGGCAGTTTATTCGCCTTGGGTTACGACACAGGCGTTTTGACCTTAGCCAAACCTCTTCCTGACGCACAAAGAACTTTTGTTCTAAACGTAACAGCCACTGATCATGGAACGCCTACACTCAATGCTGATATGGAACTAAAATTAACAGTGCAAGGGTCCGAAGTTATCCCTCCCAGATTTTTCAACACTTTGTACAGGGCTGAAGTACCGGAAGACGCAAATGTGGGTACTTTTGTGACACGAGTTACTGCAAGATCTGGATTAGTTGATGATGGTAAGTTTTTATTCATTTCTATTGTATCAAACGCCCTGGAGGATTCCAACCTGATTTCATATTTACATTTATATTAATCTCGTATCGACGTAAAATGAATATTCATGGTTTTATTAAGTGCGCTGGAAGGATGTTAACTGGAAGATTAATTGGATTCGAGATCGGATAAAACCGGAGTTTGGTGATAATTGTACAGAGCAACTGATTACTAATTTTACGCCGTATGCCTTACGCATCGTAATCAGAAATTCATTACGTGTTTTTTTTTCAGGTGGTAACATCACTTTCTACATACCACAAGAAATTGCCGATGATGCGTTTCAAATTCACCCTACCTCAGGCGTAATCACTACAATTAATTCTCTAGATCGCGAAACAAGAGATACTTATAATATTCCTATTTATGTCATTGATACTACAACTCCAGGAAAAACATTTTTTGATATTTCAACAATCATTATCAAAATTACAGACGTTAACGACAATGCACCAGAATTTAAAACGAACTCGTGCTATAGACTTTATATTCCGGAAAATAATGATGTAGCTGTAGTCCATACAGTGGTAGCCAAAGATATAGATATTGGACAAAACGGTCAGATTTCTTATAGTATCACAGGCGGAAATGTGGGAAACAAATTTAGTATTGACAATGGAACAGGTGCATTGTCAGTAAAACCTCTTGATCGCGAATCACATTCAAGATATTATTTAATCATAACTGCCCAAGATGGAGGTAAACCTTCTTTGAAGGGATATTGTAATATTACGGTTATGGTTGAAGACAAAAATGATAACGACCCAAAATTTGATCTTTCGAAATATTCGACAACTATACCTGAGGACATTTCAATTGATACTTCTATAATCAAAGTTCATGCATCTGATCCTGATTTGGGTATTAATGCTAGGATCATTTATTCTTTGGCTAATGAAAGTCACTGGTTATTTCGAATCGACAACAAAACTGGAGTTATCACTACTGCAGGGTAAGTAAATTAAACATTTGTCTTTTCTCTTGAAAAATTAAAGAGTATCTAAAATTTTAATTTTTAATTTCAGATTATTTGATCGGGAGCTTCAGTCAGTGTACAATTTTTTAGTAGTGGCCACCGACTGTGGAAAATACAATGCAAGATCTCAAAAAGTACCTGTTACAGTACGCATTGACGACATCAATGACAATAAACCAATTTTCACTCAATATCCCTTTCGGGAACAAGTCGCTGCTTACAAACAACCTGGACAAACTATCCTTAAAATCACAGCAAAAGATGCTGACTATGGAACAAATTCTGAAATTGTTTATAACCTCATCAATGATGGTTCCTATCCGAAATTTCGAATTAATCCAAACACTGGTATTCTTACAGCAACTCAAAGTCTTGCAAGCGAAAACGGGAAAGTCATCCACATCAATGTCGTTGCAACCGATAAAGGAAATCCTCCACGAAGCTCCACTGGACTTGTTGAAGTAATTGTGGGCGACATCCCTGAAGGAACTCCTCAATTACGTTTTCAAAACTCTACATACGTGGTTAATATTCCCGAAAATATTGAACAATTTAAAGATGTGCTTCGGGTCTCTGCTGTGCGATCAGATGGTCGTAGACAAAGAATAATTTATTTGTTTGGAACAGGAAACGAAGACAATATTTTTAACATTGACCCAGAAACCGGCGTTATTCAAGTCCGAGATCCGAAAAACCTTGATTATGAACTGCATAAAGAAATCCGGCTTGTGATAGAAGCTAAAACTGATGGAGATACTGTTTTGCATGGCTATTGCAATGTCGTAATTCAACTGACCGATATTAATGACAATGCTCCTAAATTTACCCAACAACAATACTCAGCTTCCGTTTGGGAAGGTAATAAGAAAGGGGCTTTTGTTCTTCAAGTTGTGGCTTATGACGATGATGAAGGGCATAATTCAAGAATTCGTTACCATTTTCTTGACGGAAATCACGACAATGCTTTTAAAATTGAACCTGAATTTAGTGGAATTTTAAGAACTAACATTGTCTTGGATAGAGAAATTCGTGATAATTATAAATTGACAGTAATTGCAACTGATGAAGGTGTGCCTCAAATGACTGGAACCGCAAGAATTGTTATCAATGTAGTTGATGTTAATGACAATCAGCCAACTTTTCCATCTCCTGGTACTATCAATGTTAGTGAAGCGACCGAAGTTGGGACTGTTTTGACAACAGTCGCTGCTAATGATGTTGATACTAATCCTACATTAACGTACAGTTTTGCCCAAGATAATGCCAAAGAAGATTTAGAGTTTTTTAGTGTTGATAGATACAGTGGAAAAATTGTTTTGAAAAGAGTGCTAGATTTTGAAACTAGACAAGAATATAAATTAAAAATTGTAGCATCAGATACGGCACATACTGCAAAAACAACGCTTTCAATTAAAGTTACTGACGTAAATGATAATGTTCCTATTTTTTCTCAATTAGTATACCAAGCTAATTTACCAGGTAAAGACAAAACATGCTATATTATTTTAAATATTGACTGTTTTTTAAAATCTTTTCAGATGGACACTCGTCAGAATTAACTGATGTTTTAACTGTCAACGCTACAGACATTGATTCGAGTGAGAATGCTATAGTTGAGTATTATCTACTGAATTCGTTTCCAAGTTTTTCTATTGGACGCTCAGATGGCGTTTTAAGAGCAAATCTATCAAATATATCTTCTTCGAATACTAAGGATATTCAGTTATATGTACAAGCAGTTGATTTGGGAAAGCCTCCAATGAAATCGGTTGCATCAATTCGAATAAAAACAAATAGTAGGTCTGGTCACATGTCATCAAGCAACAAAAAAGATTACAAGTAAGTGTGGAACTTTTCTGTGCTTTTGTAAGTGAGGAAAGATCAGCAACATATTTTTTTTTATTTGTTTCAGAATCCAAATCCCAGAACACACATCAAAAGGCACTACAATCCTCCATTTGGGGAAGCCTCCCAACCTTCAAAAACAAGCAAGCAACTTTTACATCGTGGAAGGTAACGACGAGGGTGCATTTGAAATTTCAAGTCCTACAGGAGCTCTTATCGTTGTCAAAACTCTCGACTGGGAACATCAAGATACTTACAATCTCAAAATAACAATCGGTGATTCATCCTACGCTTCTAATTACTCAATGATTACTGTTTTCATCAACATCGAAGATACAAACGACAATGCTCCAGTGTTCAAACAAGCCGACTACGAAGTCACAATCAGCGAAGGTACTCCACTTGGTACTTCCATTAAGAAATTTGAAGCAACGGATGCAGATTCAACGGGTCCAAATTCGGAAATCATTTACGATATAACATCCGGTAATGACGAACACTTATTCCGGTTGGATATGTTGTCTGGAGTACTTTCAGTTAATAGGACACTTGATTATGATGATGATGTTACGGAGTATAACCTTGTAGTGCGTGCGTGTGATCGAGCAACAATTCCATTGTGTACCCTCAATTCTTTTCTAATAGTTCTTCAGGATGAAAATGATAATGAGCCTAAATTTCCAGTATCAGAGTATCTGGAGTTTGTTGGTGAAAATGAATCTGTTGGTACTTCAGTTTTCACCGCTCATGCTACAGATTTAGATAAGGGTGCTTTCGGTTCTTTAAATTACTCTATAGTAAGTGCCAGCTTAGCAAATTATCTTGGAATAGACGAATCTTGGCGTCTCTTCAATATTGATTCTTTAACCGGAGTGGTTACCACAAATATCATCTTTGATTATGAACAACAAAGTCGGTATGTGTTCATAGTGCGCGCTACAGACGTTGGAGGAAAATCATCAAACGTGAAAGTGCGTGTAGAAATCGAAAGTAAAGACGAGTTTCATCCACAGTTTACAGAACGGACTTACAAATTCGTCCTAGCAACATCAGTGGTACTCCCTGTCGGTTATGTAGTAGGTCACGTGATTGCAACTGACCGCGATAAAGGCCCAGATGGACGTGTAGTATATCAATTAACAACTCAACATCCTTACTTTAAAATAAATAGGACAACCGGTGCTGTGATGATTAAGAAAAAGTTTGATAATACTGATGGACTTGATTCCGGTCGTGAAATAAGTCTCGTAGTGACTGCAAGCTCTGGCCGTCAAGGTTCTTTAACAAACATGACAGTTGTTGAAATAACACTTGACCCGTTAGCTGATCCTGGTACTAATTTGGCAATAAACCGTGAAAATAATACTACAGTAGCTGCAGCTAATGGGGGAATAGCCGATTGGGCTTTGGGACTTCTCATCGCTCTGATCCTTTTGTTAATAACATTTGGTGCAGTATTTGTGTTTTTGCACATGAGGAACAAACGTAACAAAAAGATCAACAAACCTAATTTGAATAGTGAAAGTGTCAGTACATCAAATAATTATGTTGATCCTAGCGCATTTGATACCATTCCAATACGGGGAGGCACTAACAGTGCTAATCAATTTGCTCCTCCAAAGTACGACGAAATACCTCCATATGGTCCTGGACATGCTGCAAGTTCCAATTCTGGAGCTGCAACAACTTCGGAATTATCGGGATCTGAACAATCGGGATCAAGTGGACGCGGATCAGCTGAAGATGGTGAAGATGGCGAGGATGAAGAAATTCGTATGATAAATGAGGGACCACTTCAACGAGATTCAGGAATTCACAGACAAAATGATGATGATAACTTGTCTGATGTTTCTGTACGGAACACTCAGGAGTATTTGGCAAGACTTGGAATTGTCAATAGTAGTGGAGGTGTACCACAAACAGCCTCACGGCTTTGCTCAGATCCTCGTGCTGGGAGTAGTAAAGAGTCAGTTCATCATCACCAAGGAGTACCTCTTGATAGTCTTCATATTTTCGACGAAGAAGGAAACAACGAAAACGACATGACTTTGATTTATGCTAAACTAAATGATGTCACAGGAAGCGACCGAGCAAGTTCAACTGATGAAGGAGGTGTCAACACCTCTACTTTAGAGCACGTAATGGCAATGGGGGGCTATGGAGAAGTACCTGCAGTGACCCACCAACCCTCAATGAACGGTTCCCTCAGCTCTATCGTACATAGCGAGGAAGAGTTGGCGGGAAGTTACAACTGGGATTACCTCCTCGATTGGGGTCCTCAGTATCAGCCCCTAGCTCATGTTTTTTCCGAGATTGCAAGACTGAAAGACGATACAGCGTCGGTGAAGAGTGGAGCAAGTGGTAATTCTAGTGTGAAGAGTAAGAGTTCGGCACCGGCGAAAAGTATACCACCACCGTTGATCACGAGTGTGGCCCCCAGGTCTATAGCAATGCCCGTGTTAAATTCGAGAGGGGGTTCTAGTCATCACGCAGGGGGCCACAATCAGATGATGATGTTGCCAAGGTCGCCGATAAATCACGACGCATCTGGGGCGACATTTAGCACTTCGACAGCTATGTCGCCGAGTTTTTCACCGAGTTTGTCACCTTTGGCGACAAAATCGCCATCTATTTCGCCTTTGGTGACACCAGGTTTGCCGACAAGTCATCACGTGATGGGGCGGCAACCGCCGCAAACGAGAACTAAAACGGTAGTGGATGCGGAATTGCGAATTTGAAAGACTTATTTTTAAATCGAGTGTATTATAATTTTCGTGTATATAATTTATTAGAAATGCTCATTAGGTAGTACTTCTGCCTGCCATTTTTAGCCATAAAGACTAACTTTTGTAATATGCTTTTACATTGTTTTTGTATAAATTTTTCTTAAATTATTGTAGATATGTAACTATTTTTTGTTCATTGTATTTATAAAGCGCGATGAATCTAAATTATTTTATATTTCGAATGTTGTTAACCAAATTGTGTTTGTTATTATGTTGACTATGAATGAACAAAGATGAATGTGACTAGTTTTAAGACTAAATAATTGTGTCATAAGAAATGTTGATGCTGTATAAAATGTACAAACAAAATAAATGAAAGTGTTTAAATAAATTGTGTTTTATTAGAAAATCAGAATTAAATAAGAGATTATCAAGATACTACTTTTAAAATTAATCATGTCATATTTATATCCTGCTGGGTATAAAGGTTGATTATGTGAAGTTAAAGTTCATTCTACTAGAGGAAGCAAAAATAAATCTTGTCAACAAAAGATTATCGATATTAAAGTATTTCTAAAACAAATCTATTATTTTTTTAATCCAAGTGAAAGATTTAAGTGAAGAGATAATTATAAATGACACCTGATCGTAATCACAATCATTTGGATCAAACAATAATAACAATTAAATAGATATTTAATTTTTTAAATATCTTTTGATGAAATAAAAAGCAATAATTTTTTTAAAAAAATTTCCAACAAACCTGTTCAACACCAGTTTTTAATTGATATAATCGAGATTAAAACAAGTGATCCGCGTTTAGAACGTGACTTGCATACAAAGTTCAAATACGATATAAAGAAATATGTTACATGTAAACAATAAACTAATGCAGGTGATACAAAAAAAATATGTATACAGGGTGTTTTTGAAATAATGTTAAATATTTTAACAGGTGATAGCTCTAGTTGAAAGCATGCTAAAAAACCTAATTTGCGTTACACAAATTTTTATAGTTTTTGAGATACACAATGTGTGACAATACTGTTTTTGAGGAAAAACTTTTACATCGTATATCTCCAAATCTATACAGGTGTAACATTGAAAACTTCTACCTCTAATAACTTTTAAACAGGTGAAGATAAAAAATAAAAAAAAAAACCGTTTCGACAGTATCAAGAGTGAAGTAGGATGGGTATGTTATTTGGTTTTAAAGGTTAAATTATAATCCCAACCCCTACAAACTTTAATAGGACCATATCTTTTGTGATACATCAAATGAAAGGTAACGACCGGTAGAGTGTGACAAAAAAACCGCATCAAAATATCTTTATTATTAACCCCGGGATGGAGGAAACAAATGACGAGAAAAAGATACTTGAAATATTCTTCCAGCAGGATAGCGCACCACCTCATTATTTTAAACCTGTGAGGGAGTATTTAAACAAGTACCCAAACGGGTTGGGGTTAGTGTGCTAATACTTTAACACTTACAAACCAAATACTCGTAATACTAAATCCTACTTCTCCCGTGATACTGTCGAAACGGTTTTTTAACTTATTTTTTTATCTTCACCTGTTTAAAAGTCATTATATGTAGAAGTCTTTAATGTTATAAATAGTGTATAAAAAACAACTAAATTTTAGAGCTGTATCCACGCTTAAAGCTAGAACGTTTTTAAAGATTTATTTTGCCCAAGAAACCTTTTTATTTTAAACTTTAATTTTAATAGTTAATGATAGAAGAGGTTGAAAATTACTCCCTTTTAGTCTTTTGCTGGTTGTAAACCGGAAGTAATACACTGGAAAAATAAAATAATAACAAAACCTTTTTTTTGCATCTGAATTAAGATCCTTACCGAATTTCATCAAAATTAAAAACGATGCGGCTTCAGCCATTTGATGATTTTGTATGGAATGATTCTAATTTGTTACTGCTACAATGTTATTCCTATAGAGACAATTATTAATAGCTATTTACATTAGAATAGGTACACTGGAAAGAGTCCTAATGCCTAAAATTTTTATAAAACTTTTTGACCAACAAGCTTTTAGTTTTTAAATGTACAAATACATGGCGTTAGAGATTTAACTTTTATTTTTTTTTGTTCAATTGATAACTATTATTGAAAATTTATTCTTGATGCATTTCTGGTAGAAAATGTGACTTAAGTTGGAAATAATCAAAATAGCAGTGTTACTTAGAGTAACAAACAATGGCGGACTGTGGATTTTTAAATCTCTGTATTTTGAAAACGGACCATGGGACCCAAATTCTGTTGCAAAAAGTTACTACTGGGATCAAACTGAGGCCTACTGCAGAAAAAAAAAGTTTGATTAAATTTGCTAAAATTGATTTTTAGAAATGGTGCGCGGACCCGGAGCAATTTCGAAACGGCTTATATTAAAACAGTGCTGATTTTTTTCCAGAATTATGAAAAGTATTGTTACTCTATTATTATCATTATTTACAACTTAAGGGGGGAGATACCTGTAAAATTTTGAAAAAAAATATTTATTTTTGTTTCATAAAATGTTAGTATGATCTTTTAAAAATATGTCACAAAAATATTGGAATGTGATTTCAGGTATTTGTTATATATTGTAACGTATGAACTTAAATTTATAATGTATTAACATTCCAGTATTTAAACATTAAACGCGTTTTTTTCAAAACCATATTTTTAGAATTTGCTGACACGATAACTCAAAAAGTTATTATCGATCTGCCTGAAATTTTGCACATATCTTTTTAATAGCATTATTTATCATATGAACTTACTTGTTTTTAATAATTTGTTTAAAAAATAATGTTTTCGATGCAAAAACAGTCGAAATATTCGATAAAAAAATTATTTTTGTTTTCGAGTGTTTTATTTCACGGAAAAAAAATTTTTTACTCATTTTTAGGTTCATCTGGGAATTATGACATTAATAAATAAAAAAAAAAAATAAGTTTTTCACTTTCAGATCAATAGAACCGAAGCTACAATGTCAGCAAATTGAGACATTGCGACCTTCCCGGAAGAAGTTAGTATACATCCGTCATTTTTAACAATTAAAATAACAAAAAAATTTTTGTATTATTATTATTTACTAATTTTTAAAAATATATAATAACTCCTCCATTAAAAATAAAATAATAAAAATCAAGCAAAATTTGTGTATTTACAGGTATCTCCCCCCTTAAGTGACATTTTGTTCCAGAAATGTATGAACAATAATAAAGCTGGTGGAAATAAGCACATTTATTCATTTAGCCTAGACTCATTCCGATAAAAAATTTCGCTCTGCCTAATCTATGAATGTTGTGAGTAGAATTATTGCTTGTCAGAATTTTCTTGGTATGTCAAAGACAAGGTGAATTGACTATTATAAGGTGTCCGTATCCCCCATGTAAATGGCACACTGTGTCTGTCTATACGACTACTAGCCGAACTTCGCTTGATATAAGCGAGTTCTCCCACCCGTTCCAATCGAGCACAACGCTCCCAGATACACTGTTCTGATGAAGGGCAAAAACCGCGAAACCGGTATACAGTTTCTCGACGTTGTTGCTCGATTGGAACACTTGCTATTATTATATTTGTTTGCCATTTAAACGTCTAAACTCGCTGTTTTGTTTTTAATTTTTGTGTAAAATGTCTGGGACAGAAAAAATACAAACAAAAATAAGACTAACTGTTGTTTTTATGGATGTCACACACTTAAAAAAATAAAAAACTTAGTGTCAGTTTTCATTTCTTTCCACCGCAAAACAGTTGTACGGTTATTTTTACAGTACTGAGAAATTAATGAACAGAAGAAAGGCTTGGGAAAGAGCTTTATTGATGGAAAAACGTTCTACAAAGTTTTTGAGAGTGTGTGGAAAACATTTTGCACCTAAAGACTACATTTTTTCTCCAAAGTTTTCGAAAAAACCACGTTTATAAATTTAAATATTATATCACTCACCATCAAAATAAGTTTTTGAGACACAGTTAGTTATTAGTTTACCTATAATATACTAAAAATCCACTTATATTTATGTAAACACATGTTATGCCGACAAAGGTTATGCCAGGTTGTATGCTTTGCAGACCTGTCAACTGTCAAACATCAGCTGTTCGAAATCGCGAATAATAGTCAATTAACCTTGCGTCAAGGATACGTGCGCAGTAGATAGGGGTGATAGGGAGATTCATTTTAGACAAAGTGTGATGTACATTTTTCTACACCAATTTTGGCGTACCTGACTTTAAAGGCAAGTTTTCTGTTTATTACTAGTTCAGTAAAGATTGTATTGTTACAATACGCAAGTAATTCATGGTCGTTGGACCCTTCGATGCCATCTGAGAAAACCGCTCGGAACAGGTAGATTTGTCACTATTATTACGTAGATTTGATCTGCCCCCAGCGGTTTTCTCAGATGCCACCGAAGGGTCTAATGACAATATAAATATTACTTGCATTTGGTAACAATACAATCTTTATTGCATTAGTAATAAACAGAAGACTTGCCTTTTAAAGTCAGCTATGCCAAAATTGGTTTGGAACAATATAACAGGACCGATCTTGGTTCAACCGTGTCAGGAACTTTGTACTTATTTTACATTAATAGGGCACGTAGTGCCTTGTTTCTTTTTTTATTCCTTGTCTACACATCTACAAGGCATGAAAATTTTGACGAGCTATAACAGAATCAGCCTATCAAAGCGTCTTTTATAGCAGGACCTCTTTTAATTTTCCTAGCTCAAGAAATAAACATGATGACGGTAACTGATGGTAGTACAGCCGGAGATCTTTTGTTCGAAGATTTATTTATTACTTTAGTCATAGGAGCAATTTGGGCAAAGTAGTGCTATAAATATTTAATTTTCTAGTCGGTGCATGTATTTAACGATAATTGACCTTAGTTGTAAAATAATTTTAACAATACAGTGTTAAATTTGACGGTTCGAACTACTGAACAATAACGCAAATATCTTTTAAAACCTCATTTATTTAAGAACAATTAATTAACAGCCACACTATAATTAAGACAAACAATAACGTCCCGTGGCGTTCGAATATCAACCGAGAGTAACCTTTCCTCCGCATCCCGTTCCGGCGGCGTAGTACCCCAGGGCCACGTCGGAACACGTATAAAAACCACTTTGAATTTGGGTAAGTATACCTATTACCCAAAGGTATTCTAAACAAGTTTCTATTGTTAAAATGATTTATAACCAAGAGGTGGACACTTCTTAAAAAAATGTATACCAAAACTCCTTTTGACCAAAAATCTCCTTCAGAAATCCTCTTAGAATTCCTTAAATATTTAGTTTATAATAATTAGTTTTTATTATTAATGTTGTTACTATGGTTAGTAACAGTATTATTAAGGTTGTTAGCATTACTAATTACTTGCGCATGCGCAGAACAAGCGAAATGTTTCATAAATCCTAAGAAATCTCTTGGAAATTCTTGGAAAGCTCTGTAAATCTTATGGATATTCCCGAAAATTTTTAAATCTAATAATAAATCTTAGGAAATCAACGTAAACCATGAGAATTTGTCGGAAATCTGGCCCCCTGTACTCTAGAAATCCTTGTGGGACGGATCCATTTTGCGGAACAAATAATCATTAATCCTATCGGTCCCTTCTATTACTTGAGAAGGGACAGCCCAAATGCGGACCAACTATAGATTGTCTATATTTGGATGAATTTTATTGCGCAATAAAGGAATTAACTTTTCGGTCCCTCACTGATAAAGAAACCCCAGCTCTTGAATTTTAATAAGGTTCTGTTTGTTAACGGACAAGATGGTAGCTTCAGTAACAAAAGGGTTCACTCATCTTTACAACCACCCTTGTTAAATCCCTCATAAACTAAGTAAAAACAATAAAATTCATCCAAATATAGACAACCTTTAATTACCTTATCTTTGCAGGTGAAGTATTAAAACTGCTAATTGTACTAAGGGTGTAAACACTGTAAACTATGTAAAATGTTAGGCTAGATTTTTAATTTATGCTTGTATCTACTAGAATTGTGGTAAAAATTTTTATACTTTCAGAAAAATGCAAAATTTTTCCAATTCATTATTTTAATCTTTCTGACTTTGCACACTCAAACATAAAAAAAATACTGTTTCCGTTTCTTCTTATAATTTGAGCTTTATTACAAATACCCGAATATTTCAGTGTAAATGCTATATTTTATCAAATAATGTTAACTTGGACTTTAAATTTAATCAGACTAGATTTAAAAAAAAATATTTCTTAACTGTAAAAATAGGTTTTTTATTGGCATGTTGACTCCTCATTTTTTAATAAATTGCAAAAAAAATTATCTAAATAACATTTTAAATCAATTTTATTCTACAAATACTATTATTTTATTCTATAAAACGCAATAATAGTATTAAATTTTGCATTTGCTAGTTTGCCATATACCAGGACATTTTGTTAACTCTGAACATAGGTAGTCCCTATGTTCATTTTTAAAAGAAACGATATCAACTGTATACTGTATTAGAAGTTTTTGCTAGGCAATCAGTTACATTTATACATTTATGTACGCGATAAAATAGAATCAGAATATTCTAGCAAAGAACCAGAAGAACAAAGTGGGTTTCGCGGAGGACGATCATGTATCGACAATGCGTTTTGTATTAAACGAATAATTGAAAAACAAATTGCAAAAAACAGGGAAACACATTTATTATTTATTGATCTGAGTAAGGCGTACGATAAAGTACCAGTTATCAAATTATGGGAAGCATTGGAACAAACAAAAATAAATAATACATTAATAAAAGCAGTACAACAAATGTATAATAACTGTAGATCTCAAATAAAAATTGGCAAAAAACTGTCAAGTGGATTTCGGATATCAAAGGGCCTCAGACAAGGTTGTTGCATTTCACCAACATTATTTAAGATATATGTAGAACACGCCCTTAAAAATTGGAAGAAGAAATGCTGCCGAATGGGCTTTGAATTAAACAATACCACTCTTTATACTATGCAATTTGCGGACGATCAAGTAGTGGTAGCTCATAAAAAGTGTATTAACATATGGCGCCGAAATATGGACTATGACAGAAAATGACAAACGGAAAATACTGGCAACAGAAATGGATGCATTACGAAGATCTGCCAGACACTCAAAGTTAGACCATAAAAGAAACGACGAGATAAGAGATATAATGAATACAAAGACAACAGTCATTGACGAGATTGCACAAAAACAATTAAAATGGTATGGACACATACGTCGCATGGGGGAAGATAGGTTACCAAAACAAGTGCTAGAATGGACACCAGAAGGAAGAAATCGAAGAGGACGTCCGAGGAAAAACTGGATACAGGGTATCACCAAGGCCATGAGTGAGAGAAATCTAGCCGAAGCAGATTGGTTAGACAAAAAAAAAAAATGGAGATTGGGAATCGGAAGGCGACACAAGACGCTATAAACCGAATATATATATATATATATAATCAGTTACATTTGCCTACTCCAAACTTTTAAAAAACAAAATGACAAGTGACAAGTGCAAATATGACGATGACGAAGTAAAACACGTTAATTTTCGAAAAATTTATTTATCAACTAACAAACAGTAATAATAGTACCAAGGTAGAGAAAACACTTTTTATAGCCGAGCGGGTTTAGTGCCCAAGATGCGTAGCATCCTACCGAAAAGGACGTTATTGTAAGCATCTTTTATGTAAGCAACTATTTATGTACTGGAAAACAAAATAGCATAGATTTTTCATCACCTGAAATCTTCAGAACCCCTAGTTCAGGATTTAAGTTGACAGCCCCCACTTTCCTACTCGGAAACTTGAACAATGGAATTTATGGAACTATACACAGGGCTCCACACTTTACGTTTAACCTTATAAAAACCCATTTTCATTATTTACAGCTTTAATAGCAGTTATTTTTATTAATTCTGCATGAATTAAAAGTAAAATTTTTGTTCTTGTGTTTGAGGTTATGTTATTTACAATTTTATTTACCTACCAATTTTCAAAGAATGTTCCATTTCGTCACACTACAAAGTGTTTTTTACAATAAGACAAGAACAAAGTACATACTTATATGTATAAAGCTGTGAAAAATTACATTTTTTTTATTGCAATCAACGAATTTCATCACTGGTTGGTTGAAGCATGACTACCTACCTTTCTCCATTTTCTTGGATCAAAAATATTTCATTATTAAAACATCAACGTTTTAATTATGTGTTTATTCTGCTTTTTAACGTTTGACATAGATTTTATCAAGATTATGATCTACCAAACACACACTTGACATTTGACAAGATATTTCGCGCAAGCGCACCATTTTGTTTTGGCAGATTAGAGATGAGGTGCGGTGTTAAACAAACTTGCCTTGAAATCACAAATATTAAATAAACTGTTTATTAGGTATTTCTAGTGCACCTAATTTCGGACATTATTTTTTCCGTCAACACTTATATCTATCGTTCATAAAAATTGCAAATATATTCGTATCAGGCAACACAATTAAATGTCGGTATCCACTCAACTCTAGCACTTTATCGCCCTTGGTTTATAATCATTAGGCGTTTACGAAAATTCAACCCGGGTTAGCAATCCGTCACGTGACCGGATCCGTCAGATCCATCTCAGATCAGTGATCGGGATTAGTTATTTTCGAATGACACAAACCCTGACCAATGACCTTGAGAGCAATTTTTAAAATTTCAGCGCAATTATTTTTTTAAATGTAACTATAGAAACCTGACATATTAATAAACAAAAAATAAATTTGATACTTTTTGTCATTTTGTTGTGTTTTCGCAGAGACGACACAATTAATATTGTCGAAACATCCAATTAATATAAACACAATATGATTTATTTGGTAGAATTAAATATAATAAAAATATTCAACAAAGAAATCCAATTCAAAATTCAATATGATTTGATAAAACCACAAAGTTTTATCAAATGCGCATGCGGATCCATTTTGCTTGAAAACCTACCCTGCTGCTGTGCTGGATCCCTCGATACCTGATCCGGATCAGTAACCCTGAATAAACGAACACGAGTTAGTGGGCGAGGTTGAATAAACCGTGGAGGGAGGAATAACTTATTCATCCCTCCACGGAATAAACAAACGCTCGGATCCCTGACCCAACTGATCGAGTTGAATTTTCGTAAACGCCTATTATTGACTACTAGGAGAGAAAAACAACTTCACACCCTCTCGACAAACTAAATAATGTTGTCTTCTGAGACTAGTAGTAAAAAAACAAAGTTTCTAATAAAATTCTGATTCTAATTGTCAAACTATTTTAACGTAAGATACCTACTTGATTTTTGTTAGTATTACATTATACTGTTGATCTGTTTCTTTTAAAATTGAATATGGGGACTATGTTTAGAGTTAAAAAAATGTCCCGGTATAAGTCTACTTAGTAGATACATATTTAGACAAAAATTTTGATGTGATGAGCTACACAAGATTTAACAACGACACTTACCACTAATGCATACAAGAATTTTTATTTCAATTTTTACAAAAATTTTTATACAAATCATCCACCGTTTTCTATTCATCTTAATATTTTAAAAAATATTCAAACGAATCTTATATTAAAAATAGTGTACACTCATTACTTAAAATTAGGAACAAACCTGGACAAATAAAACAGAATCTTAAAAAAAAATGATATAAAATTAAGAATAAAGCAGATATGAATTTATAAATTTTGTCCCATATTACTATAAATTAAAAAAAATGTTAATTATTTTTTGTTTTTAATAGTATTTTTTTGTTTAATAATAATAACTTTTTAATAATAGTATTTTTTCCAATTCGAGTGCTTATTAAAATGCAATATAATTCACACACATATATCCTACTTTCTTCTTCAATTTTCTACATAAAAATATTTCAAATCGTCAATTGATTACTGAAGACGGACCTGGACCGATGTTCAGAGATTCTGTTTGGGATTATTTATAGGGGGTCTAGTATTGACGTTTGCGATTGGACCATCATAAAAATTAGTGAAAGTTAAATAGGTTGTTAAATCGTAAAAACGGTATTTCTTTTGGTAAGCTTTACCTGTAGCACCTGGTATCAGAGAATTGGCTAGCAGGTGTGTACGTTTACAGTATATACCTACTAACACTATTCTATCGTAGACATTTTGTTCATCAGAAAATAAGTAAAATCTGGCGGCCCTGGGATCTTAGTCTGTTAGGTGTTGAGTTCCAAATATTTTCAAAACCTATCTTAATCAAGTAAGTGTTAAACCTGTAAACCACCTCCTACGACCTACGGAGTTGTACTAATCCCGAGGTTGATCCTCAAAAAGGATGTATTTCAAGGACCCCTCCGACGCTGGTTTGCAAAAGGAACCCACCGGATTACCAATAACAAGTTCTAAATCTAGTTTAAAAGAAGAGATGTTATGTCAGTAAATAAAATTATTGAGATTTCAAACTAACGTCAATTTGTTGGTAAGATTATTTTGAAACATGACGACCTAGTACACGTTATTAATTAAAAAATTTTCTTTTTAATTTTATACAATTTTTTATACAATATCGAAAACGAGTAGATACCCAACTGGGCAACTGTACACAAATTAAAAATCATCCTCAAATAAAAAAAATGCAGATTAATGACATATTCTTATCACATACAATCAGGTCATTTTTACACACGAAACAATCGCAAAAAGATAATAAAATAATGTGCGACGAAATTCTTATAAAAGCTGATTCTCAATCATAATACATTATTTATACGAGTAACCATCCCCTCTAAAAACACATAATTATAATGCATTTACTATTTGCTTTTATCAGCTTCACCCTACTATTAATTTCTTCATCGACTCCAATTCCAAAGGATGACGATAATGAAGATGCTCACCTTACAGTCGTAAGTCAAATTCATTTATCACTTTTGACTTTAAATTATTAACACAATAAATTTAAAATTCAGCCGGAATTGATTGTTAAATACGGATATCCGGTTGAAGAACATCATGTAGTAACTGAAGATGGTTACATCTTAACACTTCATAGAATTCCTCATGGCAAAAATTCAGATAAAACAAACGGTAAAATTGCATACCTCCAACATGGTGTTTTGAGTTCTTCGGCTGATTGGATTATCACTGGACCTACTCACGGATTTGGTTATATTTTGGCCGATGAAGGCTATGATGTTTGGATGGGTAACAACAGAGGCAACAAACTTTCTAGAAACCATACTACATTGAATCCTGACACTGATTCTGCATTCTGGCAGTTCAGTTGGCATGAAATTGGTGTTATTGATATTCCTACTATGATTGATTATATTCTTGAGATTACAAACCAAACACAACTTTACCATATAGGCCATTCCCAAGGGACTACCTCTTACTACGTAATGACTTCAATGCGTCCAGAATATAACGACAAAGTCAAAGCTCATTTCAGTCTTGCTCCTATTGCCTACATGAATCACATGACTAGTCCTATTATGCATATTCTAGCTTTCTGGACAGGGCCTCTTGATCTTCTCTTGAAACTTATTGGAGTTAATGAATTTTTACCCAGCAACGAGTTTATGGCCTTGGTTGGTGACATTCTTTGTGGAGATGATGATATAACTCAATTTCTATGCTCTGATCTCCTATTTGCTGTTTGTGGTTTCAGTCCAAGTGAAATGAACGCAACAATTCTTCCGGCTTTGACGGGTCACACCCCTGCTGGAGCCTCTGTCATGCAAATGATGCATTATGCTCAAGAAATTAATTCGGGTTACTTTCGTCAATATGATTGGGTTTTGGATAATCCGAATAAATACAATGGCTCTTGGGTTCCTCCATCTTATGATTTGACACAAATTACAACTCCTGTTTATCTTTTCTACAGTCATAATGATTGGTTGTCCGCCGAACAAGACGTTACTCGACTTTGCAATAATTTGGGAGAAGCTTGCTTTGCTAAACTTTTGGTTTATGATGGAAGCTTTAACCATTTGGATTATATGTTTGGAATTCATGCACCGGAATATGTTTACAATAAAGTTATAAGTCTAATGGCTAGGCATTAGTTAGAGTTGTTTATAAATTACTTTATAATGTATGTTGATATTATTAAAATCAGCACTATGTAACTGGTGTATAATAAAAACCTTTCCACTTCCACAATTAAGTTTTCTTTGAAGAATTATGTGTAAGTTATAGTCACAGTGTTTATTAAGAGAATGTATGCATTACAGCTCGTCCTTTTTCTATACTATTATATGAATTTAATACCTTTATCGAATTGGGTTGCATTAGGTCATTGTAATTTTTTTTAAAGTAACTCAAAATTAAAATTTATAAAAAAAATTGCAAAGTTTTATCAACATTCTTTTAAATTGTAGTAACCTTTTATTTGGTCCTAATAGTCACCCCTTATAACAAAATTTAGGTCTCGTGTTCTGTTTTGAAAGTGTACAGAGATTTCAAAATCCACCAGCCGCCGGAAGACGACGGAAGACAAATGAAAAGCTATTATCTCGGTTTACAATCTTTAGCTGCAGCTGTGCAGGGTGGTGTACATACATTAGATGCTCATATGGAGTATCTTCGTAAAAGAGAAAGGGTTTACACATTTTCGAGCTCATTTTTGAGAAAATAATTTTGGTAGAAACTGTACTTTGCTACCGTTTTTTGTTTTTAAGATAGAAGCAAAATTTGACATTTTGCTGAAAATTAGAAAAATTTATTATATATTATATTAAGAGTATATATTAAAGATGATACTGATTTAAAACAAAAACATTGTAAAGGCACCTTTTTACGTTAAATCTAATGAAGTAATTAAATATTTTTTTAGCTAATTAAAGTCGTAGTTAGTTTTGACATTTCTAAAAAGCTTATTTTTTCTGATTCGAAAAGATATATAATTTTTTTATACAGACTGGTCCAATGAAAAGTTTGCGCCTAGCATTACTTTTGTTTGTAAAATTTAATGCAGAAATGCTCGGACAGGTCAATTTTCTTTTGAAGGAGGACACATTTTAAGAATATTTTACAACTCATATCTTTAACCCTCTGACGGGGGTGAACGACAACCCTAAAATTTTAAATAGGAAGTGGGGTCGAGTGACATATCGTTTTAAAGAGCACAAAATTATCTTTATAGTGACACTCTACTTGTTGTATTTTACTTGAACAGGTAATGTAAAATCGCCTTTAGGCGATTTTAAATTACCTGTTAATTAAATTTTACCTGTTAATTAAAATAAATAAATTAAAAACTACATTTCTTAGAAGAAACTTCAATCATGTAGTTTTGAAATTACTAAAAAAGCAACGTTTAAATGTATTGTTTATTTTGGGATTACAAAAGTAACCTTTAAAAGTAAAATTTAGATATTTTTTACTAATACTAAAAGTTCATGGATACATGGAATACAAGTTCCTTAGGCGTTTTTACAATACCTATTCAATTTTACTTTTGAAGATTACTTTTGTAATCCTGAATAGACAATACGTTTAAACGTTGTTTTTAGTTGCTATGACACCTATTAACTAAAAGTTACATGCCTTTTTCACTAATACCAAAACTACGTGATTGAAGTTTTTTAAGGCGATTTTACATTACCTTTTTAAGTAAAATACAACAAATGGGGTACCATTATAAAAATAATTTTATGTAACACAGAACGATGTAACACTCGACCTCACTTCCTATTTAAAATTTTAGGGCTGTGGTTCACCCCCGTCAGGGGATTAAAGATATGGGTTGCAAAATATTCTTAAAATGTGTCCCTATTCAAAAGAAAATCGCCCTGGTCGAGCATTTCTGCATTAAATTTTACAAACAATGAAAAGTTTGCACCTAGCGTTTCTTTAAAGTAACGCTAGGTGCAAACTTTTCATTGGGCCAGTCTGTATGTGTATATAGAAGTCATTGTTTCTGTATTTTGTTTAAAAAAAATACTTTTTGAAAATTTAATAAACAGTTTTTAATAAAAATACTTTTGTTTGAATGTTTAACAATAAAATTAATTGATAATAATTTAATTTTAGCATTATAAAACCACAAATTTTTAAAATAATATTTAATAGCAAACAAGTAATTAATGTAATAATAACAGCTAATGTGGTTATAATAAATTTTCAAAGACTTTAAAATCTTTAGAAAAGATTTTAAAATCTTTCAAAACTTTGGATTTATTTATAAATATTGTCGTTTAAACATCTTTATATCTTTCATGAAAAGTTATTATCACTAGATTAATCGATATTATTATATTGATTACTTGTTTGCTATTATAAAATAATATTTGTTCAATAATTGTTCTGGTCAGATTGCCTATGAGTGGCAATTGTCACAAAAAACGTATGTCTCGGTTAACATTACAAAACAAAGACACATGACAGCTGTCAATGCAATGCGGCCAAAAATTCACACGTTCAACTAAGATAAGCTTGAAGAGTAAATTCTTGAACGTCTGCATACAAATATTATGATTTGCAGTGTGATTTTTATCAAAAACTCCTAAATGCAAAAATAAGACAATATTTAAACAGTTGACATCAAACCGTATGAACTTATCACGTCAACCTACGTTCATGCTAGAAAGAGAAAACCACAGCTAACCACGACTGAACAAATTTTATTAAAAGTATTTCTGTAAAAACTGTTTTTTTTTTCAAATCCAACTAATAAAATTTTCAAATAATTTTTTTTGGAATCAGAAAAGAGTATGTTTTCTAAAAATGTCAAAGCCAACTACTGCTTCTATTTAAAAAAATACAAGTTTAGGTTATTGTGGCTAAACTGCTAGCTAAAAAAATATTTAAATAATTTATTAGATTTTACGTAAAAAGGTACCTGAATAATGTTTTAACTTACGTAGGAAGAAGCGGTTTGTACCAAAAGTATTATCTCAATCCTAAATCATATAGTTTCGGAGATATACTATATGGACATTCAATTTGCATCACCTTGTACATGGGCCAAATCACATTAATAACTAAGTACAGTTTTAAAGAAAAATATAATCAAAGAAAAATCTCGTGTAATTGTTTCGTTTTTTTAATATCTTAAATTTTGTTGACTTCAAAATTGAATATATCCATTTTTACAAAAAAAAAAAATTCAGTGTTAAAATAAGCAAAATCTCAAAATAAACTAAAAAAAAATTCTTTTTGAGATTTCAGGCACTTTCGGTCATCCGTCAAAATCGAAAACTTGAGTTCATCATTAGGTTTCAACTGTGTAATACATATTAAAAAATCAAAATTAACTCGTTTAATTCGAGGTAACCCCGGTTTGGACAATAGCCTAACTGGACTTAATAATAAAAAACGTAGTATAAAGTGAACTAAGAAAATAATATACAGGGTGGCCAAACGAAAACGAAACAGAGGCTATAACTCTCAGAACAATAAGTTCTCGAAAAAACGCAAAAACAAGTTTATTTTGCTTGGCAGGAGAACAGCGTTTGGCACGAATTTAACAGTTTTGTATGCAAACCTCTAAGCGGGGAATGCATCCCTTCAAAAATTTTAAATCGGAAGGGGGGGTTGAGTTGCACATCGTTGGATTATTAATGATTTTTTCATTACTTTTTGGTTAGAACTGCTCTAATTCTTACTGTAAGTGGTCACATTAATTATTAATGAATTTATAATTAATTAATGATTAATTATATTATATATTATATTATTAAATATAATATAATAATTATTAATTAATTATTAATTAATTAATGGTCACATTAATCTCGTTAATTAATTTGTCAATTTTTCTATACATTAAGGTAAAACACATAGGAAAGAACTTAGAACAGCTAAAAAAATAAGGGAACAAGTGTTCTTAGAATAAGAGGATCATCTGAACACTGTGTACAGTTGTAAGAGTGAATGATTTTCATGATCAAAAATTCTTTTGATGCTGTTGATTAGACGCTTTATAGATTCATCGGCAAGTTCAATTTTTCTACGCTCCATGGTGCTTCAATTGATTCCAAGTATTTATAATTATAAATACATTGAAATTCACGCACTGTATTGAAATAATAAAATTACTTACTTGTATTATGACTTTTTATTATTGTTATATATCATTAAACTTTACGACTAAAGTGTCTTGATTGGAGCCATCAGGCCCTTCGGGTCCTCAAGCTACAAACATCCACTTGCGGAATTAAATAATACACTTTATACTAATAACTTCTTTACTTGATACTAATACTTCTAATATACTATTTATTATTATTTAAGATAGCTTTTTCGATGTGCAACATGCATTAATAGACTAATTTTATAAAAAAAATTTGTAAGATTTAAAAAATCCACTTATTTTCGAGAAGGCTTATAAGTAATTTTAATCTAATTTTAGATATGTTTTTAAAAGGCCGCAAATAATCCTGCTAACAAAAATTATTATCTGACTCATGATGATAGTACATTTTCGATACTTAGTTGTTTAAAGGATATACCGTAAATCATTAAGAAATCTCTATTGATATTGATACTATTACATCAAAAATTATCAAAGTTTTTACCGGAAATATTCATATTTTATATTTGCCGGGTGTAAGCAAAACTATTTTTTGATATTAATAATTTATTAAATAGAAAAATAAAATTAAAAAAAAATAATTACATACGTCAAAAGACACTTCTGAAGCGTACTTGTCATCCCTTGTTTGGTTTGATTTTTTTTTAACTCAAATGCTATAGAGCTGTACTGAATTACATTTTTTTATTACTTCTTGTTTTACTTATGTATTAAATCCTAAATAAATCCTAAGCGAAAATGGAGAAGGGAAAGAATGGATGAAAGAAGTCACGTGTGCCAGAAAAAAAAATGGAGAAGAATTAAAATTTTTATTTATATATTTAGTTTGTCATATTTTTGATAATTTGTGTAAATTTTCGCTTTTGGTTTGTTTGTTGTACAGGACTGTTTGCAGGACTGTAAAGCCAATTAGGCAATAAAGACATTTAAGTAAGTATTAAGAAATGACCACTTTTCGTAACAGAAATAAAATAACAATCATTACATTTAAAAAAATTGGTTCAAAATACATTTTTTTAAAAAGTGGAGTGATTTTGTACAAATAATGAAAGAAAATTAATCAAACAAAATTCTTACATAACACTGACAGAGCGTTTTCAAGAACTATGTCTTATCATCAGTGCCTGAATAATAATGTAAAAAGGAAAATTATAAAAGAGTTAGAAAATGTAAAAAAAAGTTACCAAAATTTTGTCAATAATAAATTAGAAACATAAAAGAATTAAAACGTATACTAGAAATAGAATAAATCATTATTTTTATTAAAAAAGTTGTTGATGGATTTGAAGAAAAAGATAATTAAACAAATGGTTGCTGTTTGGAGAACTGACAAAAGAAAGATTAATTTAACATTTGATTTAAAAAGTAGTATCATAAAGATATAAATACCAACAAAGAGAGTAAGGAGGCAAGAAGGAAACAGCTTGACTAATGCATAAATATACGTAATATACATAAAATATATAAAGTAATAAGCAATGTAAATATCACCCCCATACACTTATTGGGATTTTAGCATTGTTTTTAGAGTAATTGTAAAGTAGGACACAAAAAAAGTCATTATAGTATGTTATTATAAAAGTCGAATTTTAAAATTAAAATTTAAAATTTTGTTATATGGTAATTGGTAAAACAAAATATTTCAAAGAAGAAAAAATCACAGGTCAACTTCAAATTATTAAAATGATTTATCTTAGTCATTCAATAAGAAAATGTATTACAATGTAATTAAATGAAAATCAAATGACAAATAGTTTAGTTAGAAGTTAAAACTCAAGATTCGTTCAAATGTGATCAGTTGAAAAGCACGCAAGCTCTACTTCAAGTTTTTGAAGTTGTTGTCTTCACCAGTCTTGATTTCAAAGTTGAAATAAATTTTTTTCAATTTATTTTTAGTAAACAATAAACAAAATCAAAAGAAACCGATAAAAAAATAGTTTTTAAACGATCTAACAACAGTTGTATAAATAAATATAGACAAAACTGCAATTTATTTGTATTTGCATTATAAAATCGAGTAAATAAACAACTAGTTGTAAATTAAAGTCATATTCTTATCAACTAAAATCAATCTTCACACTTAAAATAATCGCAAGTAGATAGCAAAATCACAACTTACGTGCCATGAAACTCATATAAAAGCCGATCTCAAAACATCATATTTTGTACATCCTAACCATCATCTAAAACATACCACTACAATGAATTCACTTCTTGTTTTCATTGGTTTTATGTTACTATCATTTTCTTCTTCGACTCCAATTCCAAAAGACGATGATAATGAAGATGCCCATCTTACAGTCGTAAGTCGAATTTCTTTAATAATTTACTTTGTATTTGACACTTTCAAATTTAGCCGGAACTGATTACTAAATATGGATATCCAGTTGAAGAACACCATGTAGTAACTGATGATGGTTACATTTTAACACTTCATAGAATTCCTCATGGCAAAAATTCTAATAAAACAAATGGAAAAATTGCTTACCTCCAACATGGTATTTTAAGTTCTTCTGCTGATTGGATCATCACTGGGCCTACTCATGGATTTGGTTACATTCTGGCCGATGAAGGCTATGACGTGTGGATGGGTAACAACAGAGGCAACAAACTTTCCAGAAATCACACTAAATGGGATCCGGACACAGATTCTGAATACTGGCAATTCAGTTGGCACCAGATTGGTGTGACTGACATACCTACCATGATTGATTACATCTTAAATGTTACACAACAGACACAACTTTACCATATTGGTCATTCCCAAGGTACCACTACTTTCTACGTAATGACTTCCATGCGTCCAGAATACAATGCCAAAGTTAAAGCACATATTAGTCTTGCTCCTATTGCTTACATGAATCACATGACTAGTCCTCTCATGCATATTATGGCTTTCTGGACTGGTCCTCTAGATCTTCTCTTCAACCTCATTGGAATTAATGAATTTCTACCAAGCAACGACTTTATGGCTTTGGTTGGAGATATTCTGTGTGGAGATGATGATATAACTCAATTTCTCTGCACTAATGCACTTTTTGCCATTTGTGGATTTAGTCCAAGTGAAATGAACGCTACAATTCTGCCGGTGTTAACAGGACACTCACCTGCTGGATCTTCGGTTAAGCAAATGTTGCATTATGCTCAAGAAATTAATTCAGGTGCTTTCCGTCAGTATGATTTTGGTTTAGATAACTGGAATATATATCACGCTCTCTGGCCTCCTTCTTACGATTTGAAAAAAATCACAACACCTGTTTATCTCCTCTACAGTCATAATGATTGGTTGGCTGCTGAACAAGACGTTATCCGACTATGTAACGGATTAGGAGAAGCTTGTGCTGCAAAACTTTTGGTGTCTGACAATGGATTCAATCATTTGGACTATATGTATGGAATTCATGCACCAGAGTATGTTTACAATAAAGTAATAAGTCTATTGGCTAGGCATTAATATGTTTAAGGACATTCTATATTATACCTATTGTTATTAAAATCAGTACTATGTAACTGGTGTTTAATATAATTAAGCTCACACTATCTATTTTGTTTCTTTCACCAAAAATCCTAAAATACCAGTACAGCATAAAACGGACAACTGATGACAAAAGATAGGAATACACAGGCTTTTTTTATAAGATCTTATATTAGTTACCTAGTTGATTACTGTAGTGTACCCTACATATTGTTTTACTGGCATTTGTGCCAAAAACTAGACTATTATACAAACAGAAACGTTTATTACGCATTATAAGTTCATAACAAAATTTTGAAACAAAAAATACCTAAAAACATACACATGGCGATAATTGAAATTGACAAAGACACAAAGATTAAAACTGAAAGTGTAGAAGTTCATTTTAAAAATTATTGATAAAACTTTAGATAATGTGGAATTAAATAAGCTGGAAAAAAATATGAAACTCTAGTAGCAATTATTGAAAGAAGAAAATTAAAAGAGATATGGGTAAAATTTAGACAAATGGAATTTTAAAATAACTGCATTAAATATCTCAAAGTTAATCTTAACAAAAAACTAAAGATGTCTAAAAAAATCTCCAGAAGCTGATGCTCAACTGTAGAGGACTATTTTAGAAAAAATGGCGCATTTATACTTTACTCAATAATATCTTGAGCTACAATTTTTACTGAAAATAAGAGTTGATTTTTGAAACTTGATATACAGCACCACAAATGATAAAAATATGCAAAAAAAATTTTGTTTCAAAAATCAGTCTCCAACTCAAAATTTTTACCTGCTCAAAGTAAAATAGTGTCATAATTTGAAAGCTTGTTGATAGAAGTAAAGAAGTAAAGCTTAGAAATCTACAGTTGTGAGAGGAAAGTGGACCGTACAGTTTATGTATACATAATAATTTATGTCTTAAAATGAAGTATAATTTCAATTTCCGAAAGAAAGTTTACAAAAATCTGACGTAAACAAGAGCAATTAACGAATTAACGTTTAAACGATGTTTACGATAATAAAGCTTGGATCCTGTTTATTGTTTTCACTGTGACGTCACTTTTATTACAAAAGCTTTAATTCTTTTATGCAGTTTTTTTAAAATGCACTAGAAGAATTCCTGAAAAATTAGTTAATAATGTATATGTGGTATTTAGCAGGAGTCGCAGATAATTAATTTTATACTAAAATAGTATTTTTATATTAAGGGTGTGAAGTAACTGTCTTTTAGCGGTGAGAATAAAAATTTTTTAGACGAGATTAAAAATATTCGAACGCTAAAAACAGCTTTACGCTCGTAATGTAAACGTTTTTTCCACAATTAAAAGTGTTTGAATTTAGCGCACAATTTTTAGTTTATTTAATTTATTTTTAGGCAACTTTGGGTTTTGGGCGGTAAATACGGCGATTTTGGGATATTCCAACAGTATTAAAAAACTTTTTTTTTAATTATCTTCCTTTATAAAACTTGCGCCTTGCCGTTCATTTTTTAAATATGGTCTTGTGCTACAAACTGACTAATTGAAACACATTCTATACTTATACATAAAAACTCAAGTTCAATTGCTTATAAAATACATAAAAGCTGAGTTTATTTATAGACTATCTAAATAACTGCCTGATGAAATCAAAAAAAGAAATAGGTCCTTTTAACTCGTGCTTGGTAAAATACATCGAAAACGCTGGGGTTGTATAATATCGTTCCAAGACCCTTAAGCGTACTTAAAAACAAACTTTTTTCCTAAGTCCGTTGTTGTGGGGCAGTTCTTGAGGTAACTGAAAATCCAACTCATACCAACCGACTTAAGAAAGAATTTTGTTTATAACAGCGATAAAGGTCATGGAATAATACAATTGTATGCAGTTGTATGCAATTTAATGCGACTTCTTTAAAGTACTTTACCAAGTATACCACGTAATAGCCTATTCAAAATAAACCAACAAACACGTCAAATGCAATAATGTTTTATGAGATATAAAGTTGCTTTTATTTTGCACTATCAATTAATAATACAATTCTTAAATTAAAACAGTACTATCAAGGATTTTAGGCATTCAAGAAGGTAATAACAAAAGTTGCATGTCACAAATAATGAAAAAAATATATAAGTATAGAGTATAGACAGGTGAAAAAAATGTTTTTCCTAATTTTAATCTTAATTATATCTTGTTCAGCTGTGCCAGTTAAGGTTAACATCCGACGACGATGCTCATCTCACTGTCGTAAGTCTTTTAAGACACTTTAAGCTTTAAACTCTTTTTAAACAATTTTTAAACTCTTTTTAAACAATTTTTAAACTCTTTTTAATAAAAATTTACAGCCTGAACTGATCACCGAATATGGCTATCCCGTCGAAGAACACCACGTCCCTACCACTGATGGCTACATTCTAACTCTTCATCAAATCCTCCACGGCAAAAACAGTAGTAAATATCAAACAGAGTCGTCTTTTTAATGCATGGACTTTTGTGCTCTTCCGCTGATTGGATTCTAACTGGACCAACTCATGGCCTTGGGTATATCCTAGCAGATGAAGGCTACGACGTTTGGATGGGTAATGGTCGTGGTAACCATCTGTTCCGCAACCACACCACTCTAAATCCCGACAAAGATTCCGAATTTGAGCAATTTAGCTGACACAAACTGGGTGCAATTGATGTATCAAGAATGATCGACTATGTACTAGAAGTGACTGGCCAAGAAAGTGTCTACTACATTGGACACTCTCAAGGCACCACAAATTTATTTGTTATAGGTGTAATGCAACCAGAATACAACAGCAAAATAAAAGCTCATTTTAGTCTGGCACCAGTGGTCTACATGAATCACATGACAAGTCCCATAATGCATATACCTACTTGCATTTTGGTTGGAAACTCTTGATTTACTCTTCAAGATAATCGGAGTCAATGAGTTACTAGCAACCAATAAATTTATAGCAATGATAGGAGGAGCGTTTTGTAGTGATAAAAACCTTACACAATTTCTTTGCTCAAATGCACTTTTCGCGATTTGTGAATTTAATCAAAAACAGATGAATTAAATAAATTGTCACGCCACAGAACATTGTAGTTACATCATTCAAAAAGCTAAATAAAATACAATTTTCAACAATTTTTCCTGTTTTAGTCGGTCACACTTTTGACGGAGCTTTAACAAGACAACTAATTCATTACGCTCAAGAAATTAATACAGGAACCTTTCGGCAATTTGACTTTGGTTTAAAAAATTTGGAAATTCATGGATCTTTAACTCCTCCCTCCTATGACTTGAAACTTATTATAGCACCTGTTTTTCTCCTGTATAGTCACAATGACTGGATGGCAGCTGAACAAGATGTTACCAGGCTATGTAAAGAGTTAGGTGATAGTTGTAAAGACAAGTATTTAGTATCTGATAATGCTTTTAATCATTTGGATTATTTGTATGGAATTAGGGCACCAGAAATTGTGTATAACCGCGTCATAAGTTTAATGAAAAGACATTAATATTGATTTTGCACATAAAGAGTTTATAATATACTATGTATATAAGAAAAATTAGAATAAAATAGTTTGCAATGTTTGCAATGCAAAGTTTTCTGTTTAAATTCCTAAGGTGTCGATGTCAATTGACCGGTTCTCTTCTTTAAAATAACAAACATACTCATTTACAGGTTCATATCATTATTTAACATATTTTCTTTATTTAACTTTATTTGCGTATTTGCAATCTACATCAAAAATAGAGTATTAAGCAAATTTGTTGAGGTAGTTTTGCTTGAGAGGGAAGCATCCAGTGATGCATCTCCTTATGGGTTACTATTATTTCACTGTTGTAGTACATGATGGGACCAAGTGCGCTGTAGTCTTCTCACTTGTGGTCCGTTAGCGAATAGTTCGTCCAGGTTCATTAGGTTGTTTTCGTGGTTTGACGTTTGTAGATTATATGACGAAACCATACGAGTGATCTCATCTCTAACGTATAGCACGTGGAGGTCAATGTGGAGAGTGTGGTTGCTGACGAACCAAGGGGCGTCGGCTAAACTTCTTAGAATTTTTGATTGAAACCTTTGAATTTGAATTAAGGAGTAGTCCTTAGACTCCTGGTCCAGATGTAGGCCAAGATATTTAGTTTCCGTAGCAACTGGTATTTTCTGGTTGTTCATAGTTACTGGACAACAGGTGCCATGCCGCATGGTGACGGTAACTTGTACCGATTTGGTGTGGTTGATCTTAGTTCTCCATTTGGTATACCATTCGTGAAGTTTGTCAAGATAGTTTTGTAAATTGTTCGAAGCGATATGTGGATTGTCATGAGTAGTTAGGGTAGCTACATCATCAGCAAAAGAGGCTATATTAGTATTGTCAGTTACAGGTATGTCTGCTGTGTAAATAAGAAAAAGCAGTGACACAAAGACATTATCTTGGAAAACTTTAGATTTGATAGGGAAAAAGTTGGATTGCTGGTCTGAGAATTTGACACAGAAGTGTGTATTGGATAAATACGATTTAAGGGGAAGGTAGTACTTGCTTGACAGATATTTTTTTAGTTTCAGAAGTAGACCCCTGTCTCACTTTATCAAAGGCTTGCGAGATGTCAAGAAAAGCTGTGTGGCAGTACTTTTTTTCGAGTGATTTGGATATTTTATTAATTAACCTGTGGACCTGTTGAGTGGTAGAATGGTGCTCTCGAAATCCGAATTGGTGAGTCGGTATTATCTCTGAGAGGTTGTGGTCTTTATATATCCTATTTTGAATAAGTTTTTTCAGAACTTTGCTGATTGTTGGTAGCAAACTGATTAGTCTATAGGAATTAGTTTCATTGGAGGGTTTCCCTGGTTTTTGTATCATTATTATCTCTGCGTATTTTTAGATTGTTGGGAAATAATCTATACTTAATATGCTGTTGAATATAATTGTTAAAAGAACTATAGCTCTACGTGGAAGTTGCTTCAATATTTGTCCATTTATTAGATCAAATCAAAAGTTTGCTTTTTTAAGATGAGCTCTTAATTTTAACAGAAAGGACTCCCTCATCTCAGTTTTCTATTTTTTCTATAGTTCTATTTAGCAAAATCCATACCTCGTCACTACTTGATTCTACAAAAAAAATTATGTACATTTTTTTTATAACTCTTACCGTTTAGAAAGTATCAGAGGTCAAAATTTGAAGAATTTAGCAAAAATTTTATTTTCACTTCTAAATTTTATAACTCGTGGATAAATAAATATTATTAAGTGCACAACATACGGTTTTGTAGGAAATTAAACGCTCTACAAAAAAAGTCGTTTGTGGTTGATCAATTACTTCAACCATTAAAATAAATGGGGATTTAGTATAAACTTTTGGTATTTAAAATGCGAATGTCTTCTAAATGATTATAATAATTAACCACAATAGACTTTTTTTTATAAAACGTTTAATTTCCTACAAGACTATATGTCGCGCATTTTATCATATTTATCTCTAAGTCATAAAATTTAGAAGTAAAAAAGGAATTTTTGTTAAATTTTTTAAACTTTGACCTCCGATATATTTTAAATGATAAGAGATATAAAAAAATTGTAAGATAACTTTTTGTAGAGCGATTAATTTTCTACAAAAAATGTAAGTACAAATTTTCTGTACAATTAAGCAATAACGAGATATCCATGACGCATTCTCATTCGAACACAAAACACTCTGTGTGTTCTTTGACATAAAAAAAGCATTTGATATGGTATGGAAACACGAAATTCTCAAAAATCTAGAAAAGTGGAACATAAAAGGCAACATGTATCATCTAATAAATAATATCCTAAGTCACCGACAGATACGAACAAGAGTAAATGGTATATTGTTGGACCCCAGAGAACTAGAAAATGAACCCTCAGGGTTCAGTATTAAGTCCTACAGTATTTTTAATAGCTATAAACAGCGTCTCATCATGTGTTTCTTTTCCCAGTCCTCTATCAATTTTTGCAGATGATATTATAGTGTACACTAAAGGCAAGAATCTAAACACATTACAAGACAACATGCAAAAAACCCTAAACAAATTAACAGAATGGTCTAACAAAAGTGGTTTTCAATTTTCCACCGAAAAAACAAAATGCCTTGTATTCTCAAGAAGAGCACCGTGTAACCAAGTAACACTGAAGTTATATAATCAAATCATCCAGCAAGAACAATTTGATTCACACGTTATTTGGAAACAACACGTAGATCACTTAAAAGTAAACTGTGGGAAATTAATTAACATAATAAAAGTTTTGGCACACCAGTCATGGGGTGCAAATACAAATAGCTTAATTAGTAGGTATATACAGAAGTCTTATTCGTTCGCGCATTGAATACGGCCTAGTTGCTTACGGAACATGCTGTAAATCAACACTTCAAAAAATAGAAGTTATTGAGAACACCGCCTTACGAATAGTTTTTGGAGCTTTTAGAACAACGCCAGTAGACAGCTTATACACTTTAAGCCAAGAGATTCCACTCAATTTCAAACTAGAGCTCTTAACACTTACTTACGCATCAACTGTACGTTCCATACACAACCATCCAAATTATTACATAATCTTTCCAGATTACCATAGCACCATTTACAATCAAAACACAAAATTAATCCCACCACTTTCACAAAGAGTTCAGGAATTATTAACCAAATACACGTTGACACTTCCTCCTGCCAAAACTCGTCAAAACGTAATAACTCCACCTTGGTTGACCCAAATCCCATACATAAACCTAAGCCTGGCTTCTAGTCGCAAAGTAGAGACTCACCCATCAGTGCTACTAAATGACTTTAATCAATATTATGAACAAAATTTCTTAAATACAGAGTTTCTCTATACTGACGGTTCAAAATCTAGTGATGTTAGTGCGGCAATATACTCGACCAACATAGAAAAACAATTTCGCCTACCAAACTAAGCAAGCATCTTCACCGCAGATTTATTCGCAATTGCCGAATCCTTGGACTACACATTACACTCACCGTACACCAGTATATTATTTGCTGTGATTCATTAAGTGGACTAAAAGCAATCCAGAGTCTTTTCAAATCTGACCCTTTGCTGGCTCAGATTAGAAATCAGTGTACCGCCTCACACAGACAAGGGAAAGAAATATCTTTTTATTACACACCCTCACATATAGGAATACCTGGAAACGAGAAAGCGGACACTTTAGCAAAGATGACACACCAATCAACATCAGCCTCATCTTGTGAAGTAACTTCTACAAAGGACTTCAAGAATTACCTAAAGAACAAAACAATCGAAAAATGGCAAAACCACTGGTTACTCAGTTCTTCGCCCCTAAAAAATATTAAAAAAAATGGACCAACATCTGGAGACACCTAATGATCGAAAGTCGCAAGTAATATTAACACGCTTGCGACTGGGCCATACAAGGTTAACGCACAGTTACTTGTTAGAACGCAAAGAACGTCCAACATGCCCAAAATGTGAAAATATTACACTGGATGTGGAACATTTACTGCTGTGTCCGGAGGTGAAAAAGATCCGCTCTTCATGTAATGTCAGTGATAACCTGGAAACCATCCTGACAACCAACTGGCCAGCCCTAAAAAAATTCCTCCAAGAAACTGGATATTACGACAATATATAAAATCATTAACCTGATTTCAAAAACTATATTAACAATAAATGTAATTTTATGAGACGCTAAAAACCCTTGCGGTTGAAGCGATTCCTTTTAATAAAAAAAAATAAATAACGAGATATGGATTTTACCATATTGAACTGAAAAAAAAAAATAGAAAACTGCGATGAGGGAGTCTTTCCTATTAAAATTAAGAGCTCATCTTGAAAAAGCATTTTTTAAAGGTGCCTAGTTAGTCGTAAGTTAAAAAAATAGTCGATTTTTTTTGGCCCACCCTAAGGTACCCATGTATAAAAAAATAAAACATTAAGTAATTGAGCGTATATCTATTTCCATTTTCCAAATTAATAAAAAACTAGTTGATAATTCCGGACTTCATATAAAGTATTTCTTGTTGCGATTAAGTGCGTTTCTGATTTTTTTTTATAATTTTTGGGGCTCATGGCCCCATAAATAGAACGCATCCCTCTAAGTTAAAGCAGAATAAACAATAAAAATTAAATTTAAAAATTAAAACAAGTCGTTAAAAATTAAATTTTTTGGGCCGCCCCCTAAATATCTTCCTTGTAATGAGAAAACACTAAGCAATTTTTATTTTTATTTTTGAATCAAAACAACACGAGCCTCAAGACAATCTAAGCAAATTTTTTGGTAAAATCATATTTTTTGAAAATTCTTCTGAAAAATACTTGGGCACACGTATACTGCTCATAGACTTATAAAAAGCCCAAAAACATAATAAAAATTCAGACATGAGCTCATATGATAAAACATTTGAAACTTTTCATGAAGCTATTAGTTGAACACTATTACTGAAAATAATGGTAATAACGACGTATCATTGTCAATAATGTTCAAAGTCAAAAAACATTATAATGACATATTTAATAAAATATTAAAAAAAAATGATTTTACCAAAAAATTAACTTTGATCATCTTGAGGGACGTGTTGTTTTGATCCAAAAAAAAATTAAAAAAATTATAGTAAATAAAAAATTTTAGCTCACTATTCGCCCGAATACCGGTTAGGAAGAAAACTCGAGAATACGACGTTACTTTGGCTTGCCAAATATTCGCCGAGTATTCGGTATTCGGCGCGAACGTTAAGCCGAATATTCGCTATTCGGCTTAAGGCCGAGTGTGTTATTCGTTGCATCACTAATTAATACTATTTCTAAAAACTTTCGTTTCAAATTAACCATATGTTTTTGCTACCAGCTATAAAGGGTTTTGTTGCACCAATTTTTTCAAGTACAGAATAGTCATAAATAATTTTAATAGTCACCTTTTTGCAGCAATATATAAAGTTGAAATTATAAAGGTTAAATTTTAACGGATGAAAAATTACATATGGAAACACAAATAAGACATAAGAACACTACACTTCAGTATCCTAAACACAATAGTTTTAATTCCGTCACAAGTTCACAAGTTACTAGTTAAAAGTACTTGTAAGCTTTGTGCTGTAAGCAACTGCCAGTGCTGAAACTAGGTATTAATTTACTATAGACAAGTTTCAGTTTGGCGCCCTTAAATAGAATTTTTTAATGCTATGTTACGATTTCTGATAGAGATTTTAAAATCAGAAAATTATGGACTATGAAAACCTGTAAAAAAAAATTGGCCAAAACATCAGAATAAAAAAATTCGTAGGTACTATTTAAATTACATTTAAAAAATACACATTTGTTATTTATTTTGACAATTAATTTACGTGAATAACTAAATATAAAAGAAAAAAAAACATAGAAAAAAATAAAAGTACAAACAATTAAAATAATTGTACGAACATGTTAAAATTAAAACAAATTTTGAAATTTATAAAGAAATCTTTTTTGCTTTCACACTGGCAAATTCATTTATTATTTCGTCATAATTTAAATTTTGTGCAATATATTTTTCAATACTTATAATGCCTGATAGACACTCTTGTGCCATTGACGATCTTAGGTAGTTTTTAATAAGTTTTAATTTCAAAAAAGATCTTTCGCAAGATGCACTTGTTATTGGTAAAGAAGTAAGAAATTTTTTTTAAAGCTGTTGCTGTATTTGAAAACACGGATTCTAAAAAATATTTGTAAATGTTTTCTAATACTGCCATCTGATTCAAGTTTTTTAATTTAGTTTTTAAATTATTTAAAAGACAAATAGCTTGAAATTTAAAACTTTCAATTTCTTGTGAAAACTGAATTGCATTTAAGTCTTTGTGATATTTATTGGCTAAATCAGCTGTCTGTTTTTGCAATTCTGTTACCGACATTGTGGCTAATGAATGTCCACTTAAAAAACCAAAATCGTCGTTAACAATTTGCAGACTACTGTATCTATCATTTATTAGTTGCAGCAATGTATCTACTATGTCGTAAAAAATTACTCTATAATTGTCACGGGTTTCTAAAGTAATAACATTCTGTGCACATTCACCAGGCATTAATTTTATTTTTCTTGACCTTTTTGTTTTAAATTTGGCAGTTATTTTAGAGATTTGACACAAAGAATTTGCTTCGATTATCACTTTGTCGTAACAGTTTTCTCTAAAATGGATCAGGTACTCAGACAAACCTTTTACGGGCGCATACAAATTCCGACGGTGGTTAAAAGGCATTATCCCTAGGGTATGTAAACTCCGCCGATGGTCAAAAAGTATTAACCCCGCGGCAGGTAAATTCTGCCGGTGATGAATTCTTGGATTTTAATTCTCAGGTAATTTGCGCTCACTCAAGAACTAGGTGGCTTATTATAAGATAAAAAAAATTTTTTTTGGCAATCTTTGTACAGAGAATAAAAATTTGGAATGGAAGGGTGCTGAAAGTGGGGGTGTAACTAAAATTAACTTAAATAATAACAGAAGCAAATTTTATCAGTATTTACTGTTCAACTATGGCAGCCACAAGATTTACTGAAATTTTTAGTGAAAGAAGAAATCCTTTGTTAGTAGTTAAAAATATTAAATTTTCTAAATCAACATCTTTAAAAACTGAAGAAATAAAATGGAGGTGCATTAACAAAAAATGTAATGCGAATATATATACTCTTGGTGAAGGAAGTGAACGAATTTTGACAAAGGTACATTTGAATCATAATCACAACTCAGATGAAAAAAAAAAAAAACAACGGCAGATAGTAAACGCTTCTGCAAAAAGTAAAGCAACGGATGACATTTCAACGAGACCATGTAAAATGTTTAATGGTGTTATTAAGACATTAACCACGAAAAATGAAATTAATATGCTGACATTAACATGGTCTGATAAGGAAGCTGTTAAACGAAGTGTTTATAATGCCCGTCAAAAAATCTTTCCCGCATTGCCAAAGTGTATAATAGAAGATGTGAATTCTGTCGTAGATACACAATTATTTAAAACTATTGACAACGTAAACTTTTTATTAATCAATGATCGAGAAGAAAATATAATCATATTTTCTTGTGTGAGAAACTTAAAATTTTTGTGTAATTGTGAAACAATTTATGTAGACGGAACATTTTCGTATTGTGCAAAATATTTTAAACAGATTTTTTCTTTCCTTGGGCTCAATAATAGACACTAGGTTTTTTGCCTGCTTAAAGATAAAAAAAGACTCATATGAAAAGTGTTTAAAACATATTGTGTTGGAGTGTAAAAAACTTAATATGAACTTTCAACCAAAAAGTGTTACTATTGACTTTGAAGAAGGTATTCACATTGCAGTAAAAGAAGTTTGGGTCGATGTAATAATAATTGGGTGTCGCTTCCATTTGAGCCAAGCGTGGTGGCGAAAGATACAGAAACTGGGTCTTTCAACAGATTATAGATGTAAAAATGAAATTGGAAAGTGGCTAAAATATACATTTGGCCTCCAGTACCTTACTCCAGAAGAAGTTGGTGACTGTCTTATGGAATTGGTAGAACTGGCTCCTTCAGAATACAACGAAAAATTAATAAAATACGTGGACTATTTAGTGAAAAATTATATTTCTCAAAGTGCTACTTTTAAACCACAAATGTGGGCTTGCGCTTCTTCTAGTACAATGCGCACTACCAACGCGTGTGAATCTTTCCATGCTCATTTTAATGGAAATTTTTATAATAATAATAATAATAATAATAATAATAAAGGTCTTTATTGTGCAAATAAAAAAAGAAACATGAAGTACATCATAAATATAGCAAAATCTGCACAAAAGCCGAAGATCAGGTGGATGTGTGGTTGCAGAAGTAACCACATACCCTCTGTTTTTCATCTTAAGCTTAACTAAACACACCAAAAATAACGGAAAGAAAAGAAGAAGAAGAAAGAAACAAAAACAAAACAGAAAAAATTAAAAATATTACAATATTAAATAAACAGGTAAATAAAATAATAATAATAATAATATAAAGTAAAATAAAATAAAGTTAATTTGAGCAGTGTGAGCCAAGTACCTAACCAAAACTTAATAGATTCGAAAACAATAGTAATTTTGCAATTTAACAAACTATAGTTTTTTCTAGATTTATACTCTTACTCATCCAAACAAGTAATTTTCTGCGTGTCACAAATAAAAAAAAAATAAGAGTAAATAGGTAAATAAAGAAATACAAGAAATGCTTTAAAGATTCTGCTTAACCAGAAGCTCCGTTTTTAAGAAAGCTTTAAACTTGCGGCAATTGAGGTTTTTAGAATTAGCTGGAAGACTGTTATATACGTTGGCAATTTGGTAGGAAAATGATCTTTTGAATAGTTCAGTAGAGTGGCGTGGAGGAGTTAATAAACCTTTAAATCGAATATTCAAGTTGTGAACATCTGACCTGTATTTAATTTTGTTATATAAATAGCTGGGTTTTTTAAAAAGAATAATTTTGTGAAAAAGTGAGGCTTTATGTAGAAGCCGGCGATTTTCCATGTTTAACCACCCAATTTCTTTGAGTTTGTGACAAATTCTCTATTTTCTTTATTTATTTCTTTATTTTCTCTATTTTCCTCTAATTTCTTCTCTGCCTTCTATGAATGCCAAATATTAGTCGTAGACAAGAGTTTTGAACGGTTTGTATTCTTCGACTGTCAGCTGCGTCAATACAGCTTCCGTAAACGGAGCTACAAAAATTAAATTTTGACAAAACTAACGTTTCGCACAAAACCGTTTTAATTTTTTTACTAAAAAGTGTCGGTTGGAATAGATCATTTTAAGATTAAAGTATTATGCAGGGCGACCCTCAAATTATGCTTTTATTGAAACACTGTTACAATTTCAAACTAACACTTATATTGTCATGAACAGTGTCAAAAGTAAAAAAAAAAATATCGTCCGTGACTGTAAAAAAGTCAGCGCACTTAGAATTAATTTTAAGAATATATAAGTGTAATGTTATAGATAAAGTAAGTTTTGTAAAAAGAGCAGCTCACCATTTTAGGGACACTTTAGTTTAAGTTTTGTCTGTTTATTTTTTATTATTATTAAGAAATGTATTTTTTAAATGTTTTACTTATGTATTTTTTTTAAATAAATATTTGACTACAGAGTTCCTGTTATGTTTTCTAATAAAATATTATAATTATACCCTAATCTCTAAGTACGATCTTCAGTGCAATTTAACAATTTTCCTTCGTCGGTATTTGCCATATTATATTCGGACCTCAAACATAATGTTTGTATTTTTCTGTACAGCTTTGCGTTAAGTGAAAACGACAACCTATTAGTGTAATATTGAATTCCACAGCATTATGAAGCGTTTTTTCAAAATCTGCTACAATAAATTGAGTTTAAAATTAAATCTATTTTAAAATATTTATTTTAATAGATTCAAAAGCTTCCTTATAAATTACAGCTTCTTTACTAAGCAAAATACGAAAAACTATAGGAATGTAATGAATATTGACGTATAGTAACTGGAAAAGATATTTGAAATTCATTATAAAAGTCAGTTGATAAGTGCACAATAGTTTATGGTCAGAGGATTATTGGTGCCATAAATAAATGACAAGACACCAGGCGCGTTCTCCAAATACTGAGGTAGACGGATTAAGAAATTTTGGACCCTTTGCAAATCTTTGCATTCTTCTAGGCTTTAACTTGAAATTTCTATTTCGGATAATTGCTAATGTGTATTTAATTTGAAATGTTAAGTATGGTTGACAAATATCTATATATTTTAAGCGGGTTAAAGATTAAGAGAAAATTTTATTTTGAAATAGGGGTAGTTTCAAATATATAATCAGTTTGAACTGAATCTTCGAGCGAGTCAGTGTGTACTGTACAAGATGTGGCGACCGTGGGAAAGTGAATTTGTTATTCAAGTAAATCCGAATGAAAATGCAGAGGGTGAAAATGCTGATGTGGAAGAGGATGAACTGCGAACCAAAAAAAGAAAACGTAACCATTTATCTTACGATAAAAAAAGTCTTATTTTGTCAATTTACGAAAAGAAAAAAAAGTGAGATGGTAGAAAGGGCCTTGGAAGAGACTTGCAAAATGTTTGGAATTCCAAAAACTACAATGTGGCGTTTGGTAAAATTTGGACCGTCCCAAAGAAAAATTCGGATTGATAACGGAGCATTAAAAAAATTGCTGCCGAGTCAGGACCTAATAATCGAGCTAGAAAATGATAGTGACAGTGACAATGATTAACAATAAGTGATGAATCTGTGAAAAGACTGTGCGTCATAATGTTTTACGTTTTTATTTTTGTGTAGTTTTAAGCAGTTTAAATTTTTTACGAAATTCTGTTTTTTAATTTTTATTGTAAATGTGTATTTTATTTTATATTTAATATCAATATATTTAGTGTGTAAATAGATACAAATATTTGTAATATAAATAATTTTTTTTTGTAAATTAATTTCAAAATAAATGTATGGTTTCACTGTTTTACAAATCCTAATTACTTTATGACTATTAAAAAATATTTGATTCTGCATGTTTGCGTTTTTATTTCAATTCTAATTTAACCGAAAATTTAACTTAAAATATTTCAAGTCCGGCCCAGTTGTAAAATTTACCTTCGATCGGTGGGTCTTTTGTAGTTGACCTTAACCAGCTTAGTGTTTACTTGGGTCTGTCATAAAGAGGCTGGCTACTAATACATTCCTGCATAAGTCGGTTTCATATATCTTTTCCATTTAGTATAAGTACGTAATGTAAATAGTTGAGAAAAATAATTTAAGCAATAATTAAAAGTTCCATTCTATTGCACCAGAATCACACAAAATATTATATCTTTAACAAAATTTTTGTTTCTTACATTATTAATTTCTAAATTTTCCAAAATTTTGATTGTTTTCACTGTATTTTTGGTAAAGTAGGCTGAATTAATCGTCTTTTATAGTATACATTATTCCTAATGCAATTTATATCTTTAACAGTTAAAGTATCCATAGTTCGTTCAAGCAGTCACATAAATGCAAATTTTCTAAGAATTATTAAGTATCTTTCCAAGGATCAAGTAAAAATTCATTTTGACCTGATAAGGTTCGGTGCCGAATTTAGGTGTAACGACCAGGTAAAGAAAGGGTGGCCGTTATTGAGGATCAAAAAGTGCCGTATTTATGTACGCCCGCCATTCTACCTGAGGTTAAAATTTGACCATCGGCAGAATTTACCATAAATATACTAACCATCGGCGGAATTTGTAATCGCGGACCTTTTACATGTTTACATGCAACATCAATGGTAAGATCTTTTCTCTGTAACAACAAATTTACTTTACTAACATTAATATTTTACAATAATATTTATTAAAAATAAATATAAATATTGTAAATATAAAATATATATATATATATATAAATATTTATAAAATTAAAATATTATTGTTTAATATTAAACAATAATATTTTGCACGTTTTATTTTATTAATGATTTGTTTTCGAATATGTTCACCAGCCAAATGTATTAATTCATTTTGAATTTTTGAAGAAAAGTAGGTGATTTTGCCTTTGTTGTGGATTTCAATATGTTGTTTAATGATAGGGTCATAATAACTTATTAGTTCAACGGTTTGTAAAAATTTGCCAGAGGTTGCATGTTCTATAATTTCGGTAGATCCACGTAAAGCATTATTACTTTTTGCACAAAAGAGCACAGCGTCCAATATAACTTTTAAAATATGTCTCCACTTTAAGCACTCATTTTCCAATTGTACTTTAAGCTGGTCGTCAACAAAGTGTTCATTTCGTAAATTTGTTAAATACATTTGCCAAGTGATAAAAGCCTGTTTATGCAATTTAGAATTTTCATGACTAATTATTCTGGCCCCTACATTATGCCAATCGTTACATCCTAAATTTTTATTGTTAAATTGTGTTATATTATTATTAAAAATGATACACGGGAAGCAAAATGTAGCATCTTTTTGAATACAATAAAAAAGCCAACGCTTAACCATTAATTCGCCGTTAGGAATTTGCTTTTTAAAATATTTTTTTGAAAATTGGCGATTATTTGTAATTGGATATGAATCCATTTTGTCACCTAAGAGTGGACCGTGTTTCACTAACAATTTTACAAAGTCCGGATTGGTCATTATCTAGTTTTCTGGATCGTTGTAATTAATTACTGTGAATGATGAAATTTTGGGTGAAACAGAAGCAGTAAAGTCGTTTTGATTATTTGATTGAAACAAAGGTTCTTGATTGCCCGTGGTACTGGTGTCCGAATTGTCTCCTTCGTATATTTTTTAAAGACATTTTTAATTTTTGTTGTATCAGCTTTTATAGAGTCTGAGAAATTATTTGGCGATTGTTTCATCGATTCCTCTAAAGAGGCGGACGTACACGCTGTCGAAGTAAGCAATACTTCCTCATGACCATCAGTTTTTGATTCATTAACTACAAAATAAGAATAAATTTCACCACTTTTTACCTTTTGTATTTCTAACTTATTGGTTCATCAGACTCGGCTTGAACAAAATTTAGTAAAAACTTGGCACTGCTAGCTTGCTCTAATTGTTTGTTTTTTCTATTTTTTTTATAATAAGCACCTGAAGGTTTTTTATTTAGTCTTTTTAGCATTTTTGGTCACTTTTTCTTTTCACTTCAAACTCAAATTCAACACAATTTAAAATGACCGAATGCGATCGTAACTTAAAATGGACTAAATAGTAAATATTTTTCATGTGGAATCCAGTGCTTCCAAAAGAATCTCATTAATATTCCGAAATTTATTACAAAACTTACAGTACCAAAACTGCCAGATGTGCGTAACACATTTTGAATTTTGAACGTTTGTACCGCAGTGAGCAGTACCTAAGTGAGAGAAGCTCACTAAACTGCACTACTTTTCACTGAGATTTGATGCAAAAGGAAAACAGCTAATGTTTTATAGAATAACCACCAAAAAAATTCTTTAATAAAGAATAATTAAAATTGAAATTGACAAACATTTTTTGTAAACATTTTTTAACCGAGTATTTTTTGCGCTCGCTAATTTTGTTATTTTAATATTGTGGACATTCTCGATTTGTCGCCCCTTGGTGCGGCGCCCTTAGGCACGGGCTTATTTGGCCTATGCCTAGTCTCGGCACTGGCAACTGCCGAACATGTCCAAACATTCAAAATTAAAAATTGGCGCGTTGAAATGAAAGAGACTTCATTTTCTAGAAATGGAGGAAATCTCTGCAAACAAGTAGCATATTGTGCAAATACACGGTTTATTTACATTAATTTTTTTAATAGGTATAAGTTTGTTGCGATTTGTGACTTATCGCTAAATACAGACTGTTTCACGAGTAATAATGAGCTTGCAAAGCTGAAAATACAACCAGCAATACAATACCAGAGTTAACGTAGATGACATTGACAAATTTTATTTGTCAAATCTGTCACCGATAAAAAATAATGTATTCAAACGATAAAAAACCGACATGATGATGATTTATGGGAAAAAATGCCTCTGCCGCGATGAGTTTGTGCAGACAACGTTTTCTGGGTAGAGAAGAACTCTTGCTGACACCATACTCAAACGACTTGAAACTACCTTTAAAAAAGCCAAAAGCAGGAACAACTACTGGTCCTGTTCACATGTAAGTCAAAGAATGATTTCACAAGCAAGTGACATTAGTTTGTCTTCAGTTAACCGAAAGATTAAATATTTTTTTATTTAATGTATTTGTAAACAAAAAAATAACTACGTTACCTTTGGAATTGTATTGCTGGTTGCATTTTTAGTCTCGCAGGCTTATTATCACTCGTGAAACACCCTGTATAATGTTTAGAGTATCGAATGTCGACATTTTTAGGTCTTATTTGTTTAATGTAGTGTATGTTTTTTTCGCTTAAAATTTGATCTGTATAAATTTAACCTTATTTAGATATGCAATAAGATAGACTTTTTCAAGGTATTTTTATTGAATGACATAAAATGTTTGGTGCTGTAGTGACGTCATGGCTTTAGTACTCTATTACTAGTTTTGCTTCATTAGCTACCTAAAAAATAAAAAAAAAACGGATACAAGTTTGTGTATGTATGATAATGTAAATTGGAGATAAAATAATAATGTATAGTATTTTTCGGAAATGTTAGCATATTTTGATGAAATTTTGGTTCACGACTACTTTGGACCTTATTCATAACATTGCATTCATTTTAAGTTACCAAAAATTATTGGCTTTTCTTAAACAAAAATCCGACGGATTTAAAAGTAAAAAATTTGAAGTTTTTTAAACTGGTGATATTTAGAAAATTGTTTGTTGTTTTGCCTGGAAATATGGTGGTCGTATAAAAAGTACAGTACGTAAACTGCAGGTGTAAAGTAATTATGCACCCCCGAGAATACACACCTTACCGTTTCATGGTTAGTATTTAATGCTTGTTCCAACCCTTGTTACGTAATGTGTATACAATTACATTTCAGATAAATAATTTGCAAAAAAAAAAATAAACAAATAAATGTTTCCTTCTGCATTGTATAGCTTTACTGAATTTTTCCGCCTTCCATCTTCAGTTCTCATGCAGTAACATTTCAACGAATTTTGACACCACCTTGTCAAACGCAACGTAGAGTTTTATTTCTAGAAGATGACGATCACCACTTTCGGCCATTTGTTTAATTTAAATTTACCGAACAATTTTTGTTAGTTAAAAATAGTATAAAAATTTGTTTTATAAGTAATTATGATGGGCTCTTGTTTTTATAAAACGGTTGTTTTCTAAATCTAGTCTTGAACTACAAACTGGCTTCATAAGAAACGCGTTCTGTATTTATAGGTATATAAAACCCTCAAATTCAAATTCATATAAAACAAATAAGAGCTAAGTTTGCTTACAAAATAAAGCAAAAAACTGACGTCAAATGCAATAATTGTATATCAGATATAAAGATTATTTTTATTTTTTAGCTAAAAAATAATAACACAATTGTCAAAACAGTACTATCAAGCTGTTTAAGCACTCAAAAAGATGATAATAAAAGTCGCATGTCACAAGTAACTCAAAAAAAAGATATATAAGTATAGACAGGTGTCCACACACCTGCATATGTTTTATGACATTTAAGTGAATAAAATGTTTTTGCTAATCTTAGCAGGAAGTTTTCTCCTCTTCACATCATGTTCAGCTGTGCCAGTTCCGGTTCTAACATCCGACGACGATGCCCACCTCACTGTCGTAAGTTCTGTAATACAACTTTAAGACTCTTGTTAATAAAAATATGCAGCCTGAACTGATCACCAAATATGGTTATCCCGTCGAAGAACACCACGTCACTACCACTGATGGCTACATCCTAACCCTTCATCGAATTCCCCATGGCAAAAACAGTAATAAAGTATCAAATAAAGTCGTCTTTTTAATGCACGGACTTTTGTGCTCTTCCGCTGATTGGATTCTAACTGGACCAACCCATGGCTTTGGGTATATTCTAGCAGATGAAGGCTACGACGTTTGGATGGGTAATGGTCGTGGTAACCATCAGTCCCGCAACCACACCACTCTAAATCCCAACAAAGATTCTGAATTTTGGCAATTTAGCTGGCACGAAATTGGGGCAATTGATGTCCCAGCAATGATCGATCACGTACTAGAAGTGACTGGCCAGGAAAGTCTCTACCATATTGGACATTCTCAAGGCACTACAAGTTTCTTCGTCATGGGTGCCATGCGACCAGAATACAACAGCAAAATAAAAGCTCATTTTAGTCTGGCACCAGTAGCCTATATGAACCACATGACAAGTCCCCTAATGCATATTCTTGCATTTTGGTCAGGACCTCTTGATTTACTCTTTAAATTAATTGGAGTCAATGAGTTTCTACCAACTAATGATTTTATAGCAATGATAGGAGAGGCGTTTTGTAGTGATGATGACATTACACAGTTTCTTTGCTCAAATGCGCTGTTTGCAATTTGTGGATTTAGTCCAAAAGAAATGAATGCAACAATATTGCCTGTTTTGACCGGTCATACTCCTGCAGGAGCTTCAACAAGACAACTTCTTCATTACGCACAAGAAATTAACACAGGAACTTTTCGGCAATTTGATTTTGGTTTAAAAAATTTAGAAATTTATGGATCTTTTACTCCTCCTTCCTATGACTTGAAACTTATTACAGCACCTATTTATCTTTTATATAGTCACAATGATTGGATGGCAGCAGAACAAGACGTTATCAGACTATGTAAAGGGTTAGATGATAGTTGTAAGGGCAAGTTTTTAGTATCTGACAATGCTTTTAATCATTTGGATTATTTGTATGGAATTAGAGCACCAGAAATTGTGTACAACCGTGTTATAAGCTTAATGGCAAGACATTGATTTTGCATTTAAAAATTTTATAATATACTATGTATATGTATGTCAAAAATTATAATAAAATAGTTTGCAATGCGAAGTGTTTTGAATTTATTTTTAAAACTTTTAAGGGGTCATTCTACACCTTTAAAATCTATTGTTTTCTTTTATTTCTCAACTGGATTGATAAGACAAAATTCGGCCTTCAGTAAAACTATAAATACAAAAGTTCTATCTGGAACACAACTTACAAAAAAATGTTGATTGTAACATTTTTAATCTATTTTCTGGTAAAAATTATCTCAACAGAAATTATTGTAAAATCCCTTCCACCTGCACTACAAGATGAAGTTAATGCAACTACAGTAAGTGCAAATTTAGACGTAGAAAAGTGTAACAAGAAAATTGTAGGACCAAATTATTAAAAAATACAATTACTCTGTTGAAATCCACTATGTTACCACCGAAGACGGTTACATTTTAACTCTACATAGAATTCTTCCCCGAAAACAGTACAAAGAGTCAGTTTTAGTAATGCATGGAATTTTAGCATCCTCAACTGACTGGATTATAACAGGACCTCAGCACGGTCTTGGCTATCTTCTTGCAAATGAAGGGTATGACGTATGGTTAGGAAATGCTCGAGGAAACCGCTACTCCAAAAATCACACAACTTTAAATCCTAAAGAAAAAGAATTTTGGAATTTTTCTTGGTACGAAATCGGCTTATACGACATTCCAGCAATGATTGACTACATATTAGATATCACACAACAAAAACAAATTTTTCACATAGCCCACTCTCAAGGCACGACAACTTTTTACGTAATGTGTTCTCAAAGACCGGAATATAATGGAAAAATTAAAGCACATTTCAGCCTCGCACCTATTGCTTTTGTTAATCATATGTTTAGTCCTATTTTTCACGCAATTGCTGCAACTGATATATTTCTCGAGGTAAAAAAAATAATACCTAATTCCCAATTTTCATAAACAGTAAATATTTCTAGAACATGGCAGCTTTTATTAATTTGAATGAAATCATGCCTAACGATGGCTTTATCAGCAAATTAGGACAAGAAATATGTGGATTAAATGCAATCACACGAATTTTATGCAGCAACACACTTTTTGCTATTTGTGGTTTCGACTGCCAACAATTGAATTCAACAATACTTCCATTATTGCTAGCCCATGTACCTGCAGGTTGTTCAACAAAACAGTTACTCCATTACGCACAAGAGATTAATTCTGGTATTGTACATATAAAAAAAGTTCGATCTTTCAAAAATTAAAATTTTACAGGGTATTTTCGTCAATATGATTTCGGTTTTTGGGGAAATTTAAAACGTTACCATTCATTTAAGCCTCCAGATTTTGACTTGAATAAAATATCCTCACCTTTGTATTTTTTCTATAGTAAGAATGATTGGATTTCATCGGCGTGGGATGTAGGTATTCTTGCTAAGAAACTTAAGAGTCTGAAAGGCAGATTTCTAATTTCTTACGAGAAATTTAATCACATGGATTATTTATTTGGAATAGATGCTCCAAAATATGTATACAACAAAATTATAAGTTTAATGACAAGACCTTAAAATTTAAATTCTTTTTTTCACTTTGCGATTAAATAAGTAATGATAAAAATAAATAATTTTAGATACCTAGCTCATAGTCATAACAAACATCGGAATGTGGGAGAAAAACATTTGAACTTGATAAATAATTCTTGATAAAAATATTGTTATTAAATTTGAAACAACAATAATTTAATTTTTGCATAAAATAAACAATATTTGGTTAATAGTCATTTAACCAACAAGTGTGTTTATAAAGGTGATTATATATATATTATTAATCGCACATTGACAAAAGCGTTGATTACAATGTTTTTCTGTTGCTCATATTACAATAAACTTGAAAAACTTTATTCCAAAATTTTTCGACTTACCTCTCTCTACTAACATCTCTAATAACACATTTAGATTGTTTTCTGTTATCTCGTTACAAAACACTCAAACAAATTTTTCAGTTGTCATTAATATTAATCTGACTTTACATTTTTCTATAAGCAGGTGTTTATTAAAATAAATTTACAATATAAATAATTTTATTGCAATTTTAAATCTTCAAACATACCGTTTTTATAATTTTTTATGATTATGACAGTTTATATGTTAAATGTCAAAATTTTAGTTCGTATGGTTGGTATTAACAGGTCGTTAATAGGGGTGTTTAACCAACTCCTTTGAATTGCTTGGAGTGCATTAATAACCCTCATATGTCAACGAGCAACTGAAATTACATTTTAAATTGAAAAGTTCAACTGTTCAACAACCTTCTCAGTGAAAGTATTGTTAATTCCTATTGTTGTACAAAAGTGATTGTGTTTCATAGCTTCTGTAATTGATAAGTTATCTCTTGTCTTATTTTGTCATGTTTACTGAATAAAATAGACTTTTTTGTAATTTTAATTTATCTAAATCAAGTAGGAAACATCAAGTGCTACTTCACATTCTTTATTGTTAGTGATTAAAAAATTATTTTGAAGCTACTGATATAAGATAACACTAGTTTACAAAATTATACTTTATTTTTGTTCATCGAATAATAGTTATTTATGTATTAATAAGGGCGTAATCAAAGAGATTATGGCACGAGGGAATATTTAAAACCCGACGTGCCAGGCTTCTAGTTTCTTGAGGGCGATTAATGACAATTGCCGTGATATTTTGAACGTTTTATTTTATTTTGGATCGTTATAATTTTTCAAATCAAAAAATTTTTTAAAACTCCGATTTTTTTTTTAATTGTGAAGAAAATTTAGATTAACTATATAGTTGACTATCTTGTTGCCAAGATACGGTAGGTTGTTATTTTCAGTTTTGCGATTTTCCAAAATGGAAACTGATGAAAACTTGTATAAAAACGTGTGTTCTAGAGAAATTTTACAACAGGTAAGAGCCCAAAAATCAAGAAAAAGTTGTGCGTTTGTAGTGTTTAACAGTTTTTGCAATAAATGATAATTTTTTATGATAATTGTTATTTAATGTAGAATGCGACGTTTACAAAATTGAAGACGTTTATTTGACAGCTAGACGAATGTACAGTTATTTATTTGTTATTGCTGCGTAGCAACTTTAAAAAATTCAGTGCTATAAAAATAAAGATTACGCCCTGATTTGCGGGCTTATAAAGTACATTATGGTTTCAAAATAAAATAAAATATATTTTAGTATGAGAGCTAGCAACGTAGAGAAAAAAGAATGCTCTTTTGGTCAACATTCGGGCAGTCTGGCAATCAATAGAGGTTACATTTAGATACCTGTGCACATCGTATTTGTACAAGTAAAAATACTAACTATTTAAATAGTTTTAAAGAGTGATTTTTGTTTTATTGACTTTTGATCAGTTTAACAAATATAAATATTTATTGCCAGACATTTTTATCATTGTTATTAGTTTGCTAGACGCTACTTTCTATTTATAAAAAAAAATCAAACTATTTCAGTACCTATGTCAAAACAGACAAGTCCAAAATTAATTTGCCAGACAATAATTTAGTTGTTAAACAATAAGCCAGACTAATTAAAATCTGTAAATAAAATATGTAAGTATATACATATATTAGAGAGTGCTGTCAGCTGTGAGTTAGTGCGCAAAAGAGATGACACGGCCTAAAATAACTTGGAATCGGTTATATACAATCCGTTATACCACATCATATAAACTGTATGCATTAGAATGAGAAGCATGATAAAGATAGCGCTATAATTACAACCTTATTTTGATTGGCTAAATGGATTTGTCGGCCAATTGTTATGGTTAATTCACCTTCGTGCTTCTCGTGGTTTTCTATGTTTACATTAAATTTTTGTCACAGTGACCAGTAACAAAATAAAATGCGTTTTTTGTAAAAACAATATTATAAAATATTAACTTTTGTTGCCGAGAAAATAAAAATAAATAAATATACCCCGATCACTTTTGAAATATTAAATTTCAAAATTCAACCCAAAATTTTGGCTTTGTGAATTTTGTTATATGACAACGTCAACGTGACATTCTCATATATCATGACCTACATTTTAAAAACCCGAATAATCGGTATAAAACATAATTCACAAAACCAAAATTTTTGGTTGAATTTTGAAATTTAATATTACAAAAGTGATCCGGGTTTACATATAGTGTGAACCATATGTATGGAATAACTTCAATAAAAATTCAGGGATTTGTTTTTCAGGAAAACGCTTGAACACGTCTACTGTTATTTTTTAACTCGCATTTTTTGACATAAAAATTGACTTTGAATTTTGAAATTTTAAATGAAAACCCAATTTTTTTGGCATATCTGAATTCTACGTATAATTTTGAGTATTTTTATGTAGCGCACACTAGGTCGATTTTCAGTTGTTTTGGAAAAAAAACACTGAAAATCGACATAGTGTGTAGATATACTAAAAAAATTTGAGTTTTTATTTGAAATTTTAAAGTTGAAGGTCGTATCTCGATTTTGGAACAGCCTGAATATCCATTTTTTTTGTCAAAATATGCGCCTTAAAAAATAACAGAATAGAACTCCAAGCATTTTCCTGAAAAACATATCCCTAAATTTTTATCAAATTTATTTATTTCAAATGGTTCACGTCTTATCTTAAAACAACTAAAAATCGACATAGTGTTGCTACATAAAAAATACGCAAAATTATACGTAGAATTCAAATATGCTAAAAAAATTGGAATTTCCATTTAAAATTTCAAAGTAGAAAGTAGTAAATTTCAAATTTCAAATCTCGATGTTGACATACTCTGTATATCCAATTTTTTTGTCAAAATATGCACGTTGATAAATAACAGGAAACGTGTTCAAGCGTTTTCCTGAAAAAGAAGTCCCTGAATTTTTATCGAAGTTATTCCATACAAAACTGTATATTTTAATAGATGAAGCGATTACGATGATGATTATCAAAATGAATTCGTTCTTTGTGATATAATTATAGAATAAAAAAGTTGTAATTCATTTGTGATGATCGGATCATTTTAAATTAAAATTGTAATTATTGAACTGTAAATAATATATTTTCTCCTCTTTCGAAATTTAGTCTAATTCTAATTTTATTTCTTCTTATTAATATTAAATTGTCAAATTTTAACTCTACGAAACTCCATGATTTTCTCTTTATTTCTGAGCAATCTGCTTTGCAATAACTATCTCACTGACTAAAAACCAGCATAATACTACAATACTTTCCAGGATTTAATCAGTCTGGCTTATTGTTTAACAAATAAATTATTATCTAACAAATTAATTTTAAACTTGTCAGTTTTGACATACTGAAGTACATACTTTGATTTTTTTTTATAAATAAAAAGTAGCGTCTGGCAAACTATTAACAATGATAAAAATGTATATAATAAAAATTTATGTTTGTTAAACCGATCAAAAGGCAATAAAACAAAAATAACTCTTCTTAAAATTATGTAAAAAGTTAGTATTTTTACCTGTAGAAATACGATGCGCACAGGTAAACGCAACCGCTACTGACAGCCTGAGCCAGACTGCCCGGATGCTGACCAAGAGAGTGAAAGAGATGACACATCAAAAATCTAGTTTATAATACCTTTTTTTCAGAAATGCTGCTAGCTCTTAGACTATATTTTTTGCATAAACTATTAAGGGTAGTTAATACAGAATTTTTTGTTTTCCGCTAGCACGTCACAATTCTCAGAAAAAACGTATTTTTTCACATAAGATGTCATTATTTGACTGACAGTATTGGTCGCTGAATTTTATGGTCTTCAAATTGCTGAAAGAGTTTTTGCTCTAAGAATCGCGGATTAAAAGTTATAGCCAAAAAAAGTGTTAACTTTCCACAGTTTTGTTGCTGACAAAATTTCATCTTTTTTGGAGTACACTTCTTCTAGAATTATTTGAAAAAAGAGTTATTCATTTTATGAGTGGCATCACAATTTTTTTTTATTATTTTTTTTTTCGGAAAACCTTGGAAGTATGAGTGACGAACATCGCGAGCGGTTTCACCAAAATCTGAAAGTGCATATTTGAAAAAAAAAAATTTAGGTTTTTGGGATCAGAACATGTTAGGCGATTATTGTTGGTCTGCTGTGAAAGACACAGATGAAAGTAGTTATAAGAAAAAAGCTAATAAACTTCCTTTTCAATTTTTTATTCAATGTTTTTTTGTAATATTTTTTTATTAAATATCTTAAAAGTTTAACGTGCTGATTTTTTAAACATTTTTTCTAATTTGACAGGGCTTTATCTAACAAAAATATATATGTTTCATTTCATAAACAAAAATGTTGTAAACTAGTGTAATCACTGCGAAAACAATAGTTATTAATTAATATTAAATTATATTTACTACTAGTCTAATTTTAAATGCCTAATATACGTGATTAATTTTTTTTACGCTACTAGTTTTTTAGGTGATGTTTTTTACGTAATATAATATCTGTTTTTTAAGGCCACTCTGGTGCAAAATGTCACCATGTTAGTGTTTTTATGACAACGTAATGTTTTTAGTATAGGAAATTAAATTTTAGAGGTCACTATTTGCCACAATGCTTAAAAAATAAATTTTAATATTTTTATATTAAAACAATAATATATATTTTTACGCATTTAGGGTCTAATTTTGTAACATAAAATACACACAAACGAAATTTTGCGTCATTTGAAGGTAATTAACCATAGCCTACTTGCGTCGACACATAAATTATGTGCATTTAAAGAGAAATGAGCAAGTTTTTGGATATTTTTAGATTTTTTTAAGAAACATTCAAACAACTCGATTACTCTAAGTAACATATTTTTGCAAACGTAATAATGTCTTCTTTTCAAAATTGCCTTTCTTTAAAAAATGCACTTTCGGAAGAAAATGAAATTGTTTACAAACACGACACAATGTTGAAGACAAAAAAAGAGATTTAGGGAATTCCTTGAAGTTATATTATGCAAATATGTACCTATCTTATTTTAAATGTAATAACAAATTTACATAAATAAACATAACAGTAATCAATACGTGCATATCATGCTTTTCTTATTGAGAAAAACCCGAAAAATAGTAAAAAACTAAATCATTTTATTGTTTTTTTTTTAATTTACTTTAAATTTTTTTCTTTAAATTCTACAACGAAACGAAATATAGATGGGGCTTATGAATTCCAACATGGTCGATTTTTAATGGACCTAAAAATTGTTATAAATGGAAGTACGATGTGTCTTTTGCGTTTATGAATAATGTTTATTAGAATTTATTTGAATAAACTTGTAGGATTAACACGGATTTTTAACTCTTTCTTCATTTAAAAACTATCAATTTTTGGTGTTAATATTAAAAATTAAGCAAAATAAAAAAAAATAAGTTAGATTTAATTTTTTTTATAAAAAAATAAACAGGATGGTCTGAACAAATACTCTCCAGAAATTTGGAAGTGGCATGCATTCGAGGAATTTATTGTCGCATTCTTGTATCAAGAGATATAGGTCTTGCCAATTAAGTCGTAAAAGTAAAATAGTCGTAAAAACTTTATAAACAGTCGTTAAATTAAGAGCACTTGTTTCTTGATACAGTCGATCAGCTTGGTTTTCGATGTAACAAAGCGCAAAATAACTATTTATTGTCCAACTGGACAATTATGTCAACATTTTGTTACTAATCGAGGAGGAGTCTAGATGTGCATTTAAAACAGGTTTGGCTTTAAATTTCACTTTAAATTCACTTTTGCCGGAAACGGTAACAGTAAAGTGTTTTCTAGTTAAACGTAATTTTTGTGTTTATTGTGTTTATTTTGGTGGTATCTAGTTGTGTGTGCATTTATTTGTTTTTTTTTTTTTGGTTCGATTCTATAAAAAAATTGACTATGTTTTTTATATAAATATTTTTAAACTTTGAACCTTGCAAAGTATCTGTGTTGTATCAAAGACGGTAATGTAAACCAGCGATTATTCGAATATTATAGAAACTTTTTGAATTTAAATATCGAATTGGTCGTCTGAATTCTCTCTCTTCCTTTGCCGTATATTTCTTGATGCAACAATAACAATTGGTCGGAGAGGTACACTTTTCTTTCACTTTTCAAACAAGATAAGTATATACCATATGTTTATTATAATTTTTGATCAGAGGCTGTCATGAGAAACAAAAATTTTAAAAACGTAGCGCCTAGATTAATTCACTTCGTAAATGTCATTTTGCTGTAACTGTCAAAAGTAAAATTTAGATTTGACTTAAATTATGGAGCTTACTGCAAAACAGAAGATTTTTTTAGTGGAATCATATTTTCGTAATGGGCACTTAGCCAACGGAGAATGGGTTTACTCATCTAGACATTGTTTTGACGAGTTTCGAGAGAAATTTCCAGAAAAAATCATAACAGAGTCAAATTTTTACCAATTTGAAAAACACTGTCACGTTCTTTCGAGAGACCGGCAGCGTCAATCGGAAGAAAGGTGCTGAAAAAACAAAAACAAATCCCTTTGTGAGTGACAGTAAAATGACTTTATTATCAAGTGAAGTAATTTACGCCCTACGGTTTTAGAATTTATGTTTCTCATGACAGCCTCTGATCAAAAATTATAATAAACATATGGTACAATAAATACCTCGTTTTATAAAAACGACAATTCTTTGGCCTAAACTCTAGATACAGCGTTTCCCAATTAATTTTAGCCGCGGAACCCTTTTAGATTTGGAACATCAAGACGGAACCCGGTATAAAAATAGAATACAAAAAATCAAGTTACATTAGGGAGAAATGTGATCTTTTCTTCCTTTGGCAAATTCTTATTATTTGCTTTATATCTAGACCAAACGTTGGCCCTCGTCACGGAGTAATTTAATTCGTACATTTATTTATTTTATATTTTCTATTCGTGTGTTTTTTTAATCGTGGTTTTGTCCTTTCGCGGAACCCCTGCTTTCATCTCGCGGAACCCCAGGGTTCCGCGGAACCCAATTTGGGAAACGCTGCTCTAGAAGCTTAAATATATCAAGTGTTCAAGTAAAAAAACGCTTTAGAGTGCTTTGAAAATAACAGCAATTTGTGAAGTATGTCGTTAATGCGATCGATTCTGCAACAGCCAGTGACAGAACTGTCAACTTTGGGAGAGTCAATCACCCCAAACAAATTATTTCAGCGATATAAAAAATATGTAGTCGTGAGAACAGCTGATTTTTACTTATAAGAAAACCCAACCCAGTAAAACCAACAAAAACTTAGAAATCACTGAAAATACTCTGACTCTACACACGATTGGATAAAATTATTAGGTTATGTTTAATCATAACATTTGAGTTACGACCTGCCTATTTAATACTGATTTGTTTTAACAAAATCCCATAGCAATCTAGAGCGGTTTTTTACTTGAACACCTCGTTGAACACTTTATACAAGAATTGTGCTGAATCCTTATATTTTCTGGATTTCTAAATTGATTGAGACCATTTACAAGTCGATAAGACAAACGGTTTTTACAATATGGCGACACTAAATGGGTAAAAAAAACATCTTCTAAAATGTTGTACACGATATTTTTTCGTATACTGATAAATCAACATTCGAAACCTTTGAAAATGTGATAACATCGTGTGACATTGACATTTCATTTAATACATATTATTTATTTATATGTATTTCAAAATTGCCGTGTAATTTTTTCTTCTTTAACATTTTTTTATTATTTAACTAAACTTTTTTGTAAATGTGGGGCTAGTTTAGTACCTACGACGTAATTATTATTGTTAATTGTTGGAGTCTTATTAAAATTATTATAACTTATAAAATGTTCTTATTGAACAAATCGTTAAAACATGAAAAATTGTAATTGTAAGTAGTTTCGTTACGGTTTATTGACAAAAAACAAAGATTATTTAACCAGCATGCGAAAAAACAGTTTTTCGATTTTACATTGCATTTAAAAATCATAATTCATTGCAAAGAAATTAAAAAACTGACTCATGATAAATATTTCCACCATTATAAAATAAACCTACCCCAACTTCTCAACACAGCCAGTGACTACACAGCTATATCTTGATTGAAATTTCAGTTTAGAGGCACCTCCTATCAAATCCCTATTGTATTAGACCACACCCAAAAAATGGACTCGGCAGTCAGCAATGAACTCTAAATAGATACATTAAAAAGCGACAGGCGATATGTGCATATTTTAGAGCTAAATCAAATTGCCTCAAAAAAATTTTAAGAACAAATTAATTTTTTTCTGATTAATTTAAATATTAATACTTTTCCTTGTAATACTCCTGACTGCCAACAAATAGTAGAAATTAATTCTGCGCAATTTCGTGGAAAAATTATTCTTTCGCAATATCGTAAATGCGATAAAAATCTACAATAATAGTTTCAATTATTTTATCATTTAATGGTCAAGATATGTCAAGCAAATCTTTGAAAAAAGCCGCAAATATGTTACCAATGGTTTCTTCATTTCAATTACCTATTTCAAATGACATTAAATTTTAATGAATCTCAATGTTCTGTATCATAATTACAAATCGTGAAATTTATTCCACGTTTTAGTTACACTGAATTGATTTGTCAACGTTCCAAACGGAAGACCACAGTCCAATTTCATTTTAAAAATTAGAAAAATCAATCATTTTAAACAAATAAAAGATTAAGTGATAAGCTTCTCTCAAGTGCGCCTATCAATATTTTGCAAAAATGTGGAAATCAAGCGCCCTTTATCTATAAAAGCATCACAATTTTTCACCCACATTGTCTCAAAATGTTGACTTTGATATTTTTCACCTTTATTGGTTTGGCTCATACTTCGGCCATTCCTCCAAATAATCTCAAACTTGATTATCAAGTTTTTAGTGACCAAGAAGATGCTAAACTAACTGTGGTAGGTACTGCAAAATTTCCAAATCGCAAGTAATTTAATTAACTTTTTAGCCAGAAATTATTACTAAATATGGTTACCGATGCGAGGAGTACCATGTTGTCACGCCTGACAATTATATTCTTACAATCCATAGAATACCATACGGCCGCAATAACCAAAACAAACCTAAAGAAAAAGAGATTACGTATTTACAACACGGAATCCTGTCTTCCTCTGCAGACTGGATTATTTCTGGACCTGACAAAGGCTTAGCGTATGTCTTAGCTGATGAAGGCTACGACGTCTGGATGGGCAATGCCAGGGGTAATAAACTTTCAAGAAATCACACTTACCTAAACCCAGATACTTCTGATGAATTCTGGGACTTCAGTTGGCACGAAATCGGCTACTATGACCTTCCCACAATGATTGATTTTATTTTGGAACAAACTGGAAAAGAAAATCTTTACCATATTGGCCACTCTCAAGGCACAACGACATTTTACGTTATGGCTTCAATGCGACCTGACTACAACACCAAAATTAAGGCACATTTTAGTCTTGCACCCATTGCTTTTATGAACCATATGACTAGTCCTCTAATGCGCATTATAGCATTTTGGGAAAAACCTCTTTCTGTTCTTTTAAACTTAATCGGAGTTCGAGAATTTTTACCCAGTACTGAATTTATAGCTATGGGGGGTAATATTTTATGCGGTGATGACTCTTTTACTCAAATTTTATGTACTAACGCACTTTTTGCTATTTGTGGATTTAGCCCAAAAGAAATGAATGCTACTCTTTTACCAATAATGAGTGGACACACACCTGCTGGAGCCTCAACCAAACAATTTATGCATTACGCACAAGAAATTAATTCAGGGCATTTCAGACGTTACAGTTATGGTACGCTTGGAAATTTACAAAAATATGGATCAATATGGCCTCCAAATTACGATCTTAAGAAAATTACAGCACCTGTATATTTACTTTACAGTAAAAATGATTGGTTGGCAGATGAAAAAATCGATGTTAACAGATTATATAAAAGTTTAAAAAATGTTAAAGGAAGGTTTTTAGTGGCTGAAAATTCCTTTAACCACCTAGACTTTGTTTTTGGAATAAGGGCACGAGAACTGGTTTATAATAAAATTATAAGTTTAATGGCCAAAAACTAAATGATCGCATTTTTATGTTTAATGCATTACTTTAAACTCCTAGCAACAAATTGATAAATTAATGCGTCAACATTCTCATTATCACAGTATTATAAATTGTTAATAAAAAATATTAATTATAAATAAATCGTTTCCTTTTATAAAATCCTAACTTTGCAAATTATATGATTACAAAACACTTTATTAAGCAAAAATTTACCCTCTTTATGCAATATTTATAAGTATAAAAGAGAAATGATATTTACCCATCTTTCAATCTTTCAAAATGAAGCTCTTAGTATTGACGACTTTGTTAGCTGTTGTATTTTGCAAAAGTCTCCCAAAACAAAATGATAGAATTGTAAGTACCAAAAATTCGTTTCAAATCTAAATTAGCTTTTCTAGTTAAAAATGATAACCGCTCACGGTTATCCAGTCGAAACCTACAAAGTCAATACTGAAGATGGCTACATTTTGGATCTCTTCCGCATTCCACACGGTGTGCAAAAAAATCAAGATGACACCCCCAGACCGGCAGTTTTGCTCATGCATGGTTTCTTATCATGTTGTGAAGATTTCGTCGCTGGAGGTCCATCCGAAGGTTTGGCTTTCTACCTAGCTGATAAAGGTTATGATGTGTATTTGGGTAACGCAAGAGGAAGTCCTTATGGTCAAAGTCATACAAGTTTAGACCCTAAAAAAGATGCCGCTTTTTGGAAATTTAGGTAAGTACACTTATTACAAGATTGCCACTTTAATTAAACCAGTTTTCATGAAATTGGTGTTGCCGATATCGCCGCAATCATCGATCGAGTAGTTGCGATTAGTCAACAAAATAAAATTAATTATGTTGGTCATATGGAGGGAGCAACAGTTTTTTATATTTTGGCATCGCAGAAGAGAGTATATAACAATAAAGTTGAAAAAATGATATCGCTAGGTCCTGTTGCTTATTTCAAAAAATCTACAAACGAAATGTTGGGAAAAATTTCAGAAAACTATAAATCTAATAGCGTGAGTAATGTGATAATGATTGTGAGTTGATTTAATCATATCTTTGTAGTGGGTTATTAAGAATGTTGGTTTAAGCACCTTTAACCCTTCTTCAGAGTTGATAAGTGGTGCCCATGATCAATGCAAAAATTTCCAACAAAAAGAAAAAATTTGTCAAAATGTTTACTTCCTGTTTAATGGCTTCAACTCAAATAATTACAATGATGTAAGTTGATGTTTCAAAAAATCCACAAAATATAATGAAAATCTTATAGAGTACCATAAATGAGGTTCTTACACGACGACCTTGTGATGGTTCCGTTCGTCAAATTTTACATTTGGCCCAAATGAAAGAAACTGGACATTTTGAAAATTACGATTACTCCAATAATCAAAAAACAGACCGTCATGACTACGACCTCTCCCGAGTGACAGTACCAGTAGCAATTTATTACACTCCTGAAGATGTTCTTTCACACGTTGATGATATCGAAACTTTAGCCAAACAATTACCCAACGTGTACAAAAAGGAATCTCAAAGTGACTACAATAACAACCTTGATTTTCTATACGCCGAGAACGTTTACAAATTTTATCAACACGTATTCGATACTCTTCAAGAAAATCAACGCCAAAAAAGCCGTTCTATGTTGGTTTAAATTTGTACCTAATAAATAAAACCGAATAAAATTGTCATATCCTTTACAAGTGTTTTATTACAAGGTCATGGTTTTGCTCATCAAAAACTAATTTTATCAACAAGTTATCTAACGAAATTAGCAAACAAAAAAAAAACCGATAATAATCAGGTAATATGTGAACTCATTAAACCGCAACAATCCATATAAAAAAAAGTCCAACACAGTGCCCTCTCTATTCGTCCGTCACCATTCAAAATGTACAAATTAACTTCTGTTTTGTTACTAGCCAGCACAATACAATGTAGCGAATACATTCATCCAGATGCTGGTCTTAACATCGTAAGTCTTAACAACATTCCACATAAATTATACTTCGTTTAGTTTGAGTTAGCTTCGAAATATGGGTACCCTATCGAATCTCATACGGTAGAAACCGAAGACGGTTACATTCTAGCCCTCCATCGAATTCCATACGGCTTAAATAACACTCACCAAAACACTATTAGACCTCCAGTTTTACTCATGCATGGTCTTCTTACCAGTTCAGTTGATTGGGTAAATATGGGTCCAGGAACTGCCTTAGGGTTTCTTTTGGCAGACAATGGATATGACGTTTGGTTGGGTAACCATAGAGGTAATACTTGGTCAAGAAAACACAAAACTTTAGATCCAGATAGAGACCAGGAAAAATTCTGGGACTTTAGTTTTCACGAATTGGGATATTATGATTTACCGGCTAAAATTGACTATATTTTGGAAAGTACAGGTCAAGACAAAATTGTTTACGTTGGACACTCTCAAGGTACAACTGCGTTTTTTATAATGGGAAGTGAAAGACCTGAATATAACGACAAAATTAGGTTAATGTCAGCGTTGGCTCCTATTGTCTACATGGGTAATTTACCGAATCCTTTTATAGGTCAAATCGCAGACCATTATAATTTATTCAATGTAAGTGATTTAAACATCTAGCATTTATTTATAAATAATAATTAAACAACTTTCAGACTCTTGTAAAAATTTTACATATACATGAATTTCTTCCACATAATAAAATTTTTCCCGAATTAGGAAATACTTTTTGTACTAATTCTTCTGATTACCAAGAAGCTTGTGTTTGGTTCTTAAATATGATTGCAGGTTTTGATTGGGAAATTGATCCTGTAAACACATTCAAATATAAAAAATTTTACAAACTAAACAATTATTTTTAGAACTTTATTCCTGTTATAACTTCCAATGCTCCTGCTGGTTCGTCTATAAAACAGTTACTACATTACTTCCAAGAAATCAAATCGTCTAATTTCTCACAATATGATTATGGAAAAATCAAAAATATTGCCAAATATGGACAAAAAACACCTCCATTGTATGACACGTCAAAAATTACAGCTCCTGTAATTTTACATTATGCTAGCAATGACTGGTTAGCAGCAGTCGAAGATGTAATGCGTTTGAAAAACGAATTACCGAATTTGGTGGATGCCAAATTAGTTTCTTTACAACGTTTCAATCATTTAGATTTTATATGGGCTAGAGATGTTGTTGAATTATTATACAACGACGTAATAGAAGAAATAAATTCTAATTAACTTAATACAAATTATTTTTATTTCACGAGAGAAACAGATCAAAATAACAAATTTGCAATAAAGGTCAATAGGCGACATTTATTATTTATCTTATCTTTCTAAAACTTCTGCATTATTTAATAACAAAATTCATTAACACTCACGATGTTCAACAAAGATATTTTTAGTATAGTGTTAGTTGTAATCTCTTCAATCATTTTCGTTGAGATTTTCAATGCCACAAAACCAAAACATCCAGATACAGGATTAAATATTGTAAGTCTAAAATAGTTTATAAAAAAATATATTTCAAAATTGTAGTTACAACTTGTGGAAAAATATGGGTACCGCATAGAAACGCATGAAGTTATCACAGATGATGGCTATATTTTAACTCTACATAGAATTTCCCACAAAAACAATGTTGGAAAACGCATTCCCGTGCTCTTAATGCATGGTTTTATACAAAGTGCCACTGATTTTGTAAATTTGGGTCCTGGAAAAGCCTTAAGTTTACTTCTGTGTGATAAGGGATATGATGTTTGGTTGGGAAATGCAAGAGGATCTACTTGGTCCAGAAAACATAAAATCTTTAATCCTGACAAAGATGATAATTTTTGGGATTTCAGGTACGTTTTATAAGAAACAAATAAAACTAAAGTGTAAAATGTTGTTTCAGTCTACATGAAATCGGCATGTACGATGTTTCTGCCTTTATCGATTATGTTTTAAAAATTACTGGGCGAGAGTCGTTGCAGTACATTGGCTATTCTCAGGGAACCACAACTTTTTTTATGTTAGCATCTGAAAAACCAGAATATAACAAAAAAGTTAAATTAATGACAGCTTTGGCCCCTGCTCTCTATTTAAAAAATCCTAAAGGTCCTCTGTTAAATTTCTTGGTGTATTTCAGACGACTGTGGGAGGTAAAACATCTAAGAAAACTGCGACTATGTAACAACGACAGTTTTACAGTTTCTTTTAAAATTTTTTAATTTTCAAGAATTTTTTCCTAAAGGTGGATTGGTCTCTTATTACTTACAACATATTTGTAACGAAAATTCAGTGTTTCTGAATTTGTGTTTACATAATATTTTCCTTCTTCATGGGTACAGTCATGAGCAAACAAATAAGGTTATTTTGATAAATATAAAATAGTGTATTACAACGAGCCCGCTTAAAACGGTGGCCTTACGGCCACCCTTTACGCGGGCCCGCGTTTTCGCCCTCCGGGCGAAAGGCGCAAGCGCCAGGGCGCTAATGGCGCCCGCCTTCGGTTGACACCGAAGGCGATATTGCGCTACTGGCGCCGCCTTCGCTTGATAGCGAAGGCGATATTGCGGTAACAGCGCCGCCATCGGTTGACACCGAAGGCGATATTGCGCTACTGGCGCCGCTTTCGATTAAAACCGAAAGCGATGTGTGGCGGCGCAAACGCCGCCTTAGATTGAAGTATACAAATTTTTATTTGTTTGTATAACTTGAATATCTGGTTGAATACTGGCTTTGGGCCAGATGTTCCCACCTGCTGCGCGATAGATATTTGGTGTTTGGTCAAACGTTCGCGCCTGCGGCGCGATAGATATTCAGCCTTTGCTCAAACGTTTGCGCCTGCGGCGCGATAGGTATTCATTCACCCTTAGGTCAGATATTCGCGCCTGCGGCGCGATAAATATTCGGCCTTTGTTCAAACAATCGCGCCTGCGGCGCGGTTGGTACTCGGCTTACGGGCAGATGTGCGCGCCTGCGGCGCGGGAGATTTTCGTGTTTTGGCAAGACGTTCGCGCTTGCGGCGCGATAAATGTTCAGCTTTTGGTCAGGCGATCGCGCCTGTGGCGCGATAAATACTCATCTTTCGGCCGGACATTCTCGCCTGCGGCGCGATAAAATTTAGCCTTGAGCAGGCGTTCGCTCCTGCAGCGCAATAAATATTTGGCTTTTGGCCAGACGTTCTCGGCGATACTCGGCTTTTGTCTTAACGTTAGATAGATATTCGACTTTTGATTCACCTTTAGATTGGACATTTGCGCCTTCGACGCGGTGGATATTCAGTCTTGGACAGGCGTTCACGCCTGGGGCGCAATAGATATTCGGCTTTTGGTTAAAAAATTGATCTTCTTTAGCTATTTAGCAATTGTTTGTAGTCACCTAACCTAATTTATTGTGACCCTAACTCATTTAATAAAAAAACAATAATGAAATTTACTTTAAAAACAAATTATTACATTTTCAAATAATATTTTTTTTATTTTACTATTTAAGCAATATGTACTGTAGATGATCCATTGTTGTCTAATTTTTTATTTATTAAATAACATATGATATTTGTAATCACGTTTTTAAATTATATGACGTTTATGACACTATATTGCGTGCAAAACGCCTGCGAAAGAATGTGTATCTGACCAAAATTTGTTTTACGACCGAAAGTTTAGCAAAATATATTAATATTATAAAATCATAAAAAAATTATAGATTGGTGAAAATTTACTATACATTTTTGTTTTATTATTTACAAAAAAAAATTCTTGGCGTGCGAGTGTGGGTACTTCCGAACAATAATTATTGCTTTAAATAGTATTATTTAATAACTTAGTTAATAGTAAAATTTTTATTATTAAATGTCCTTGAATATTTTTGTAAGTTTAAAACATTAAAAGAAATAAAAAGATTATTAACAATAGCATCAAATTTGGAAAGAATAGATATGTCGACTTTCATGTTTGTGATTGAGATTATATTAAAAAAAAAATTATTTAATTTTATATACTTTAAACACCCTAATAAGCTCAAAATATTCTATTTCTATTGTTACACATTTATAGTGTATAAGAATTTTACTGAAACACTTAGTATGCATATATTTCTTCATTTATGGGACACTTATCCTATAAAATTATTCTAACGTGTATAAAGTAATATATCATATTAGAAACTTTATTTTATACAATTTAAAAAAAGCGTATTCTTGGTTGCCTACCTTATTTATTTTTCTTTAATTAATTTTTAATTGCGTGTTTTAATTAAAATTTTATTATTTTGCAAAAAACAATTACTTATCAACTGTAAGATAGTTATTAATTAAACAACTTTGGCCTCTAACGGGTATTTACCTTGCTACTGATAAAAAAAATTCTAGTTAGATATTTTTTATATTTTTCGCACATTTTTTTTTTTTTGTTGTGGTGGCAAGAAATGGATATTTTAGGTAAAATACTTACTAAATCGTCTCTATTCATTGAAATCTCCATATCGTATTGCTAAAAAATTTTATAGAGAAGAAATTTATTATAAACTTTAAATAATGTTGAAAAGAGTCCTTTCAGTCAGGAATAAATTGAATATTTAATGATTTTGTGATTTTTCCTTAATTTTGCTACAAAATATCTTGTATTCAGCGTTCCATTTTTTGCTAAATGTTATTTTTCAACAACATAAAAATGGAAGACTTTTTTTAGTTATTGGGGCTAATTCCTTCTTGAATTACTCCAAGAAAGTCGAAAGGTTTTAGAGGCTTCTTACTGTTGTAATTTTTAGATTAGGTAGTTATTACTTATTGCACTTTTTTTTTGTGATAGCAACAAAGCGATTATATTGAGTCAAAAAACAAAGCGATTATATTGGGTCTAAAAATGAAGCAATTTTTAGTTTTTAGTAGACACGGGTTATTGAAAACACACACACACACACACACATCTGTTATTTAATTGTGGGAGCAACAAAGGGGCCCCATATTTAAATTAGTTCTTAGGCCGACCCTGCTTGTTGTTATCAAAAATTCACTGTGAAGCAAAAATAACATTTTAAATCACGTTTAATTAAATTTAATTTAATTATTTCAAGTCACTTTTGATTGACTAAAATTTGAGGTTATGTTTTTATAAAATGCAAAGAATAAATTTTTATTTATTAACAAATTATAATTTCTTTCAAAATGCACGTACTGGTTTTCAGTCTTTACATTATAAAAAATGGTCCCCTTGATCAGGAATAAATAGAATTTTGACCAATTTTCTGTCAATTTTTCTCTGTTTTTGTTAAAAAATGTCCCATATTCAGCGTTCCATTTTTGTTTTTTCTAAAAGGTCACTTTTATTTGTCATTAAAATGTAGGACTTTTTTTTATCTATGGAGGCTAATCATTTCTCCCTGAATCACCTTCTTAGAAAAAGTCGAAGGATTTTAGAGGGTGTTTACTGTTAGAATTTTTTTAGGTTAGGAAATTAAAGTGATGATTTTTTTCGTTTTGGTGATAACCAAAAGGGATTATATTGGATCACAACGAAAACTCAGTGTTGTTTTTAGTCGACACGGCCAATAAATAACACAGACACCTGTTTCTGTTATTTTATCGTTCTTGGGCCTCGGGGGGGCAACAAAGAGCCCCCATAGTGAAGTAAGTTCTTGGGCCGACCCTGTTTGTTGAAATTATTTTGATCTTATTATAAACAATCCTATGCGAAACAGAAATAACATTTTAAATCACGTTTAATTAAATTTAAAATCACTTTTTCGACAACAAAAATTTGAGGTTATGTTTACATCTGTCATATGTCACAGTCTCACAGTCACTTAAATAGCCAATCAAATGCAAAGAATAAATTTTTAATTATTATTAATAAATTATAATATTTCTTTCAAAATGTACGTACTTGTTTTCAGTCTTTATGTAATAAAAAATAACAGGGGCCCCCTTGGTCAGAAATACAAAGATGTAATTTTGAATAAATTTTAGTGTTTTTCCTCTCATTTTGCTAAAAAATGTCCTATATTTATCGTGCCATTATGCTAAATGTTACGTTGATTTTTTTATGGTTCATGGGAGCGATTTCCTTCGCGGTTAACCCTTTTGGAGAAACTGTAATTTTCTTAATGTTGTAATGTATACATAATAGCCTAAAGATTCTAAAGAGGCTTTTTTATTGTTATTATTAGAATTTAAACGTTTAAAATAGTTTTTATTTAGGCACTCACTGCACTCACTGAAAGTAAAAGTTTCGTAAAATTTTTAGGTTAGGTAATCTTTGTATGAATTTTTTTCGTTGTAGCAACAACAAAGAGGAAGATTTTGAGTTAAATACTTATTAAATCGCCCCTATTAATAAAAAATAATTGTTATGTTTAATCAAATCACTTTTAATTGATGATTAATACAATTTTTTTTACTATTATGTCATATGTCACTTGTGAAATATCAGGCAATTTTAAATCAACCAATTAAATAAAATGAATTTAAAATGAACCAATCAAATAAAAGAATTTAAATAAATAATTGATTTTGTATCTCTTTCTTTGAAATTTTTGCTAAAAACAATGAAAAACATCAAATGTTTAAAAATAAATTTCATTAGTATATCGTTATAATTAGTAAATAAAAACCTTTCTACGCACTAAAAAAAAGATGAAATAAGAAAAAACTAAAATAAAACAAATAAAAAAGTATTGATTAAAAATTTGTATAACCGCGGAAAATGATCAATTTTTTAGAGTGAATAAGACTGTACATGAATTATAATAGTATAATAATTATTTTAGACACTCCTCTCATTGATCTTTTCAAATACTCCAGCAGGCGTTTCACCAACACAAATGATGCATATAGTTCAACTAATGGAATCTGGTAATTTCCATAAGTACGATTATGGTAAAAACAAAAATTTTCAAAAATATGGGCAACTAGAACCTCCACATTATAATTTATCACAAATGAGTACACCTACTGCTTTATATTATTCTAGTAATGACTGGACTGTAAATATAGAAGTAGGTTTTTAAATAATTAAATTAAATATATTGCTTTTTAATGGTAATTTTTAGAATATAGAAAAGATCGTTAAAACTCTACCAAATATTGTTAAAAGTTATCTTGTGCCACTGGAAACTTTTAACCATAATGACTTTATGCATGGAAAAAATGCTCCAGAACTCCTTTACAAGGCAGTTATAGAAGAAATTATAAAGTATAGTCAATAAAATTAACTGAAATTAAACTTCAATTAATTTAGCAAAATTTAGTATCCTATATTGCTTATTTAAATATTTATGTATGTATTCCCAATTTTAGAAAATTTGATTATTTATAAAAATTAATAAATTGATTCCATTTAGATTTTACGTTTTTATAGGTATATCCTTTTGTTTTTTACACTGTAGGTAATTTTTTTAAGTACCTATTTTCTGTTGATAACAATTTTTATCTTAAAAAAATTTAAATAAAACATATACCTACTAGGGTAATTAGTATAATTGTAGAAGTTCCCTAAGGGCGGGCCCAGATTGACATACATTTCATTTTATGTTTCGTTTTGTGTATGAGACAGCAGACGTGCTAGTTTTGAGTTTGTGTTGTGAACCTTGATAAAATATATGAGTTACCAATATAAAACAGTAGATGAGGTAGATAAAAACAGTATTAGAGTAGATGAATAAGAAGAAAATTTTAATTGAATAACCATATTGAATTGCTAAAAAAATTAAATTTTTACCTCGGTATTTACAACTGTTGGTAAGTTCTCAAACTGAAAAAAATTGTTTTGTGTACCAGATTTACAGTGTGTGATTGAAACATGTGCAAAAAAATTTTTTTGATGATAATTTTGTTTTAATGTTACTGTTTAATGTAAATCAAGTGTTAAGAACCACTGGGAACCAGCCAACTTAGGGTACCATCGATATAAGGCAATGTTTCTTCGCCACATCAATACATAATGTCTTCTGTAATCCACGCAGAACGGGGACGATCCGTCTTTCTTCGTGATTAAGACGACTGACTATAGGCTTGTCCAATCTTCAATAACGCTGTTTTTCTTAATCTTTTCGGCCATCTGGGCCACTTCTTCCTGTTTCTTCGGTGGGTGACGAAATGGTTGTAGGTCGTCACTGTTTATTCTGTGTTAGATAAGGTTCGTTCTGTCTGTTATTTTATCTCCCACAGCAAAGATCTTACATTCATTGCGAAAAAATTAAGTGGTTTTCTTCGACTGGGAGATAAAAAGGTTTCCCCATTTTTTTTGAAATGTTCTTCTAACTCTGGGTCATGTCGATTATGACTGTAAAGGTTCTTTTTCGAATAGTCTAATCCGATTCCCTTTTTCCAGTATAACTCGATTCGCACCCAGATTGGCAATGCGAATCAAAATTTTTCTCCCAGCTTCCTCAAGTGTCCGTGCCACCACTATATGTTTTGTGTTGTGTGTTGCGTCCATTGTTTAATTTTTCAAAAAATTTACGAGAAAGTGGACTGGCTTTTTGGCTCTTTTTCAAAACTTATAACTATTGTCAAAAATGTTACGCATGGTATTAAATTAAATGTTTCATTCTTCCGACAACCACTGACCTCGTAACAATTTGGTACCATTATCAATATTTTTGACTCTAATTATAAGTCGTAAAAAAAAGCCAAAAAAGACTCAGAAGGTTGGCTCTAGCCAAGTCTTTTATTGCCCTAGTTCACTTTCCCGTAAATTTTTTCTAAATTATTATTTTTTTTACATCCGGGGTATTGGCAATAATTATTAAAGTCCGGTTCAATAATTTCAGTCAACATCCTCTAAGATTTTCTTTCAACTTAACACAATTTTCTCGAAGTTGCCAGAGACGGGAACTGATTCACAGGCGACCAGATTCACCCGGTAGAAGGAAGCAGTAGCAAAACATAGCTGAACTTTTTTATTCCGTAGCCACAGCACTCGGTTTTTAATATATAGCACAAACCTATATTTCTTTATGATGTCGAGACCTAATATCACGTCGTCAACAATATCGGCTACAACCATTCGATGCGTGATATCGAACTGTCCCATAGTTTGATCTTTTCCTATTGTTTACATTTTTGATCTATTTCGATTACCTTTTTTTTCAAGTTTTCTTAAACTTCTACAACTTTCTCTTCCAATTCGTTCTTTACTACTTCTTTATTGAAAGTGGTTTCTAAATAGTTGAATTTCTCGAATATTTTTTTCCTGGTCTTCTTGTCAGAGCTTTTTGCTTCTTCTTATTTTCCAGCAGTAGTTTTTTGAAATTTTCAAAAAGTTTTTTATGGTTTTTGTTGTCTTCTATTCGTCGTTTCACCATTTCTTTTAGATTTTTTTGTTGTTTCTTTTTTCTTTCTGTTTGCGTTTCTCTTGTTTTTTTCTTTTTGTCATTTTTTGTTATGATTTTTCTTTTTATCTTTGCTTTTTATTTTTTTTATCTTTCTTTTTCTTGTTTTTCTTTTTTTGTCGTTGTTGGTCTCGCTTTTCTTTTTCTTCTTGTTAACGCTTTTCTTGTCCTCCTCTATTTTCTTGCCGTCGTTTACTCCTTTTGATTGAAGTTTCTCAAACAATAAACGAATTTGTTTTTATATTATTTTCAACTCTTTGTAGTTCGTGATCTTTCTAAATTCAATTGAAATTGATGACTCATTTTTTTGGATCGGTCTTCGAGCGGGTTTATTAATTATTTCATAGAATTTTACAATTTGATAGGTACGCTTCCGGCGCAAAATCTTTCTAATATTTTGTCTTTTGCTATTTACTTGGACTTTTTTCTTTTATTGTTATTTTGAATTGCTCGTAACAGTATGTTCAATGTGCTTGAAGAAAACAGAAGATAAACCTAAATCTTTGTTATGTGATAGAAATGAAAATATTTCAGAAAAGCCATTTTTCGTCATTTTTGACTACTAATAACTCGCGGAGTCGGCAACATATGATTTAATGTAGAAAGCATCATAAAGTTACTTGTATCTATGGTAAATATCTATAACTAAACTACTTCCACTAATAAAAAGTTGTGATGTTTTTATAAAATATTAATTCTGATTCTTTGGCTTTTTTGAACCTGACAAGTGACTGTTTTTTTTTATGCGACGAGATGCATGGTGATATAAATAAATAAAAGCAAAAGCATTTATCTATACTTATTTTGTTAAGCAAAAACAATTGCTATACATCATTATTCATTGTAGCCACTGGGAAAGATCTCTCCAAGATGGCTGTTATTCGACCAATCAGATCCAAACGGATTGAAAGGATATCATATTCCTATAACTAATTTAAAGTAACCACATGTTTTTAGAAATGTCAAAATAGAAACCAAATTTACTTATCTACTGAATTCTATAATTTCGAGAAAATAAAACCTAAAAAAACTAAAATTTAATTAAACGATATGTGGCGGCTACGCATTTCCGTAGAAACACGATTTCAAAATATAAAGAGCAAACAATGTCGGACTTCGTAGCTTAGTGGTAGAGTACCTGACCGGTAACCCTAAGAACATGGGTTCTCCGACTCTATAATGAACACGATTTTTTCGTGTCTGCTGACTAAACCCATCTCTTTCTCTAACACGATTTCTACTACGGTATACTGCTTTCTTTTACTTATTCTACTATTAGTATAAATATTTTTCTCTCCACATAATAATTATTATACCAACAAAAAATACCGAAACTTTGTTGTTATCAAAATTTTGTTTTTATCTAAAACCTCTTCAATTGTTCTTAAACTAATTAATTTGATCTGCTAAAAGTCGATAAGTCTTTGAAGTATCAAAAGTGACCAAGCAGAAAATGTTAAAAAGAGATTAAACTCCTATACAAATCAAATTGTAGAATATCTAATTGTTTATCTTATTTCATCTAATATCGCTAAAAAACAAAGATATGTCTGAAATAGATCAAAGTGTAATCAAATAGTCAATCCAAAGACAAAACAAAGAAAAGAAACAGATAAAACCGATAAGATCTAACAGAGGCGTTATAAATGCATCAACCTAGTTCACCTAATCATTATGTACGAGTAATACACCACAATGACCAACCAAATGCAAAAAACTCTCTACAACTTTTTGTTATGGAGTGTTGGCTGCTAGCGGCAACTCAGATATTGGATTAAATACTGTAAGTATGTTAAACATAACTCTTACAACATAAAAATAAGGTTGAAATGATTCAAAATCACGGTTATGTCTGCGAAAATCACTACATAACAACCGAAGATGGGTACATCCTAACATTCCAAAGAATACCACATGGTAAAAACAATAATAGTTCTGTTAAAAAACCAGCAGTACTACTCATGCACGGGCTCATTTCGTCATCAGCAGATTTTGTTAATATGGGACCTAACAGGAGTCTAAGCTATATATTAGCTGATATAGGATATGATGTCTGGCTGGGTAATGCGAGAGGAAATGGTTGGTCTAGAAATCACACAACCCTAGATATAGTGGCAGATGCTGAAAAGTTCTTCGATTTCAGTTGGCATGAAATTGGTTACTACGATCTACCAGCTGCTATAGATTATATTTTAAAAATTAATGGCAACGATAATTTGTATTACATTGGACATTCTCAAGGTACTACCTCCTTTATGGTTATGGCATCCACTAGACCAGAATACAATAGTAAAATAAAAATTGCTTCTCTTATGGGACCTGCTTCATTTATGGAACATCAATATCCTACACTTTTACAAGTTCTCTCCAAGTATGTTTACAGATTAGAAAAAATTGTTTTCAAATACAAAATTTATGAAGTGCCTCTTTTGGAACAGATACGAACATTTGTAGTTGATTTATGCGCTAATCCAGAAAATGTTCATGCGTGTGCTGAGGTAATTAGTAAAGTTTTAAGCTTGATTGAGAAAGCTCAAAGTGTTTTTTTTTATTAAATATTTTAAAAATTATTGTAGAAAAAGCTTGCTGAAATTTTTACAAACGCTCCATCAAATGCAGCTTTGAAACAATTTATTCACTATGGCCAACTTATTAAAAATGGTAAAAAATATAAAACAAGATTAATCTAGAAAAATATTTAATCTACTCGTATTTAAAGGCGGATTTTCTCAATACGATTTTGGAGCTGAAAAAAATAAAGAAATCTACGGAAGTGACATACCACCAAGTTATGATCTTTCCAAAGTTTCAGCACCTGTAGCTATTTATTATGGTAAAAGTGATCACTTAGTAAATTACTTGGTAAGTGACAACAATATGTATTTATTAGCATGAAGTATTCAAATCATTATTTTAGGATGTACAAACTCTTCTTAAGAAGCTTCCAAATATTGCTAACGATTATTTGGTACCTGATGATCTTTTTGGTCATTTAGATTTTATTTTTGCAAAAAATGTTGTAAACCTGCTATATGTGGAACTTATTCAAGTTATGCAGAGATTTTAACTTATTTTTAAAATAAATGTGTATATTTATGACCTTAACATTGTTACAATGTAACAATTATTTAATTAGACATTAAATGTGATCTAGAAAATATCTATTAAAAGTTGTTTATATTTGGATGAATTTACAAACTAGTTTATGAGAGATTTAACAAGGATTGTTGTAAAGATAAGTGAATCCTATTGTTACTGAAGCTACCATTAAACAGAACCGTATTAAAATTTAGGGGCTGGGGTTTCTTTATCGGTGAGGAACCGAAAAATTAATTACTTTATCGCCCAATAAAATTCTTCCAAATATAGACAACCTATACGTTCTTTATTTTAATATTCATAGAAATTACTTACGAAAAAAATAGTTTACTTGATGGTTGTTGCATATGGATTGTGCGATACATCTTGATGTAGGTATCGCACATGTATCTTAATGTATATATAATTCTTGATTTGTAAAAAAATATATTATTATTTATTATTACTATTATTATATTTTTGCATATTTTTGCAATATTCTACTCTATTCAGAAGTGTTTTTTGATTGCAATGGCTTATAATTATAATCGACCGTTTTGTTGTATTTCACGCATAACAAAATTGTGTAAATCTCAACTGTTTCAAAACATTGAATTAAACCATTTTCTTCAATTTTCAAATTAGGTACTTTTGTACAAACATATTTGTATTTTTGTGGTACAATCTTAAGACTTTAGACCTCGATGGTCGCCATTTAAATCTAAACGCATATTTTTAAGAAAATAACTAATAATCATTACTTTTGTTTAAATTTTATTTTGGAGTTTTATTGTAGATTTCATATGCATAATATACGGTGAGAACGAGAATGTATTGAATTAGAGTTAGCTTTGCGTTCCTTGACTGATTAGGCAAGACTATCAAAAATATGACTGACCAGAGCTTGCTTTGACTCAGCAAATTTTCGTTCTAACGGTATAATAATATATAAACTTATTTATCTACAAGTTAACGCGTTAATTAATGACCTAATTACACCACTCATTTGACCTTGTTTAAGTTAAATCATTAATTCTATTACACCACATAGTGATGTAATGTGTATTAAAAAAATCATCGATATAAATTTTATTAAAATCAAAATTACATACAATTATAGAATTTATCTAACAAAATTGAAAACACCGCATTAGCTACTGTCCTTTAAACTTTCTCAGGTAGACTTTCCGCTTTAGAATTACTTATTTTAATCATTATATTTTATTTGTCAAACTTGACAAAAAATTTATTCTTTTGTTGATTTTGAATAACAATTTATTAAATTGTTTTTTTTTAATTTTTTGCATTTGTAGATAAAATTTTGTATATAATTCGTGAGCTAGAGCATACTACAGTAACTTGTGTGATTACAGATGTACTCGGGCTACGCCCTCGTTGTCTACAATCTTCCACCTCGTAGTGCTGTAATGATACTTTAATCCCAATAATAATATAAATAACCATTATCCAACACTTTTACTGTGATACTATAAATGATAATGATTTTTTTTTGTTGGGTTAGTAACAGATTAGAATTTTTCTGTTAGTACTACATACTAAATGTCATAATAAAATTCAAATTTGACAAGCTTGTCAAAAAGTCTTTATTGTACCTAACCTAAAAATGTGACAAGTTGTTGCTACACTATTTTTGCTTTAACCATTTATGGTATCACGGTATATAAAAGACCCTAAATATTTTTATTTTAGAAGATAAATAAAATGCCCATTAAGTCACCAGTAATTTATGTAACAAGTGATTAAAATATTTTTTTACGATCAAAGTAAATTACATGAATCTTACAGGGTAGTACCATATGTTTATTATAATTTTGATCAGAGGCTGTCATGAGAAACAAAAATTCTAAAAACGTAGCGCCTAGATTAATTCACTTCATAAATGTCATTTTGCTGTCACTGTCAAAAGTAAAATTTAGATTTGATTTGAATTATGGGGTTTACTGCAGAACAGAAGATTATTTTAGTAGAATCATATTTTCGTAATGGGCACTTAGCGAATGGAGAATGGGTTTACTCATCCACACTTTGTTTTGACCAGTTTCGGGAGAAATTTCCAGAAAAAATTATAACAGAGTCAATTTTTTTACCAGTTTGAAAAACACTATCACGTCCTTTCGAGAGACCGGCAGCGTCAATCGGAAGAAAGGTACTGGAAAATCAAAAACAAATCCTTTTGTGAGTGACAGTAAAATAATTTTATTGTCAAGTGAAATAAGTTACGCCCTACGGTTTTAGAATTTTTGTTTCTCATGACAGCCTCTGATCAAAAATTATAATAAACATAAAGTTTGTTTACTAATCAAAAAACCACCACCTGTTGAATTAGGTTTGTCAAAATTAAATTTACTAGAATTTGACATGGTCAAAATTTTTGGTTATTCTGTCACTTTCTTGTCATGCTCAAAAGAGTTTGAAAATTTTGGTTTCCAATTAAAATAAGAATGTTAAAATACTACAAACAGTTAGAGATTTGTTCGATCAACAACTACAGCTAACTGTAACATGCTGCTACAATTTAATAAAAGAACAAATTGCAGCTCCAAATGCTTGTCAAATTTAGGTTGATTTTAATGCATGCCATTTTAAAAGTTGTGCCATGTTGCCAGATATATTTTACGCGAAATTGCGACGTTGGTGATTTTTTGATAAGTGAACAAACTTTATGGTAGTATAAATTCCACAAAGTGGCAACCGGTAGCAACGCCTTACGGCCAAAAAATAAAGCACGCATAATAGGCAAGATATTAAATTCCAATAGTTTACTTGTGCTTTTAAGAGCTTTTTTTCTCTGGTGATTCTTTGGTTTTAATCGATGTAAGTATTGTGCTATAGTTAGTTTAGGGGGGTTGTATAAGTTAGCGTGATAGTGGCGATCTTTTGGTGGTTAAACAAACCAATATTTTTCAAAATAATAGAAACATAAAAAAACACAAACAAAAGTAATTTGCAACAAAACATTTTATACTTTATTCAAAAAACCCAAAAACACACATCGTACTCCCATTTACCACAATTTTCACATCCATTAAAAATCGGCTTATCAATTCCATATTGGAATTGATAAGCGCTCTCATAGAATGTCGATGACTTAACATTAGGTACGTTAAGACATGTACTGGCATTTGTAATTCGACAACAAAACGAAAAATAAAGGTATATAAATATAACGAATTATAAGTGCTAGTATAACGACATGTGTTAACGTACCTAATGTTAAATCATAGATAATCAAAATTACGGCAATTTTTTATTTAATCCAGTTAATAGTTAAAAAATACCCTAAGTTATTTCCACTACTAAATTAGCTAATTGATATTAATAATAAAGACACTATCATCAGACGCCATACTATTGAGCCTGTCTCGATATGTTACATGTATCTAGAATACCTTTTTTATCTTTACTTAATATCGCTAAAAAACAACACGTGACAGATCAAAGTATGTAATTGTAATCATTTAAAAATATTATGTTCTAGAAAGAAACAAATAAAGATACGACTCAACAGAGGTGTGATAAATTTGTAAAATTTTTATTCAAAATAACTAATAGTAAATACTAGCCATATCAAAGTAACTCTTTTTGTTATTAAGAAGATTTTACTGTGGAGCGACAATTCTGATGTTGGACTAAATCTTTCATAGTCTAGTAATTTAAAATCAAAAATTGACCAATCTGGTACAATTTATTAGAAAGCTTTAGATTTTTGCATATATCTTCATTTTACGTTCTAGTAAATATATTAAATGTTCTGTGTCGATAGGGTGCTGGCTTCATTGGATATTCAAAGATGACAAAGTGTGTTTTTTTTATTAATAATTTTTTTCGTACCTTTAAGATGTCTCAATCAAAACGAGCCACTATGAATAGCGCAAAAATTGTAAGTAATTTGCAACAACGTCGAAACAGGTCAATTTGTTTTCGATGAGGACATTTTCTGACTCCATATTCAAAGCACCATCTCTTAAGTGCCACACACCCCGATTTTGACACCACGATTTTGATTTTAATACCCTTTTCGAAACTTTTTACCAAAGTTGAATCGGACCATCTATACTTGAAATAGCTGCAAAAAATAATATTTTCGAATAGTAATTACTTCTAACAATTGCTATAAAAAATTTATTAATTTTATTGAAATAAATGTGAAAAATAAGCCCATTTCTAACAGAACGAAAATTTTGGCTGTTAGTTACCTACGCAGTGGTGAACGATTCTGTAGTGAAATTTTTCTAATAAATCTTCTTGAGTTTTATAAACTTTAACTTCAGGTGTCCAAATAGAAAAAAAAAATATTTGAAAATCTTGCCGGCCAACCAATAGGGCTTTTTTTTATTTCCAGTAAAATTTATTTTCAAATTGGGTGCGCTTCGGGCGTTTGAAATCCGATGCGCTTTAAATCCGAGAAAATTGATTTTTTTCTTATTCTCGCTAGTTTGAAAATTGCATCACCGTGACAACGGTTGTTGTTGAGTGATTTGATTTATATCAATGGAACTGATATGCAATCGGTTCCTACGTCGCCTCGTCTTTAATTACGATTTGTCCCTTAAAACTACATTTTGCGTACTTGATACATAAATCTATAATAAAATCTAAAATAATAAAGCTATTATTTTTATTTTTTTATATTTTTGATTTATATATTTATTTTTATTTTTTATTTATTTTTAGCGCATCCACCATTTCCAACTTAAGCGCATCCACCATATTAAACTCAAATGCGTCTACCATTTGAAAGTCGGGGGCGAGTCAGATGGCAAATGTGGTGAGCCACCTATTTTCTCTTTGGTCAATACGCGACAGATAATTAAGAAATTGCCGTTAGGAAAAATGTATAACATTGTCTCAGTAAATTTAAAGTATTTTAATTTTGTTGGAGTCTAGATTTCTTTTCCGTTCTCGCGAATATAAATTCGTCATTACTAATTTATAAAAAGCTTTTTCAAATTTGTTAATTTTCGTTTTCGATCACGCATTCTATTAACTTCAGCGTAATTTGCAATATCTTATTTAACAAAATTACTAGACTTATCAGATCATCGTAATCAAAGAGAAAAATTTTTTATTATTGTAAAGGTCATAATTTGAATATCGGAGATAATGTAAACAAAAATCTTATTTAACGAATATAAATAAACGATAGACTATCTGTATAGATAAATAATGTTAAGATAGTAAATTTAGTATTAAATACCAAGGAAGTAAAAATAATCCAAAAATTATTATAAAGAATTAGGGTACAAATAGAGATATGTGATGCCATCTGTAAAGTGGTTAATTAACTATTTTTACAGGTTTCTTATTATGTTACTCCAAAACTTGCTAAGATTTTTCCGAGAAATTTAAACTATTTTATATATTTCAGATGTTACTTTATTCCTGTTTATTTATTATTATTAACATTGTCTAAAAACACTTTATAAAAAGCTTTCTTAGTAGTTTACCCAATAGTTTACTTATTGACACAGAACTAGTGATTAGCGTTTATCGCGAGGGTGTAAAACTCACAGATTTTAGCGTTCCTATAAAAACTTATTTTGAGGAGAGAGACGTCATTGTTAGTTGAAATTGGAATGTTTTCAGTAATTGAAAGAATCTAAAATTTGTACGAATTTGGTGGAGTTTGTTTATTTACTATTGTTAGTTTTATGCTATTAAAAAAACAACTTTAAGTCAGAACAAATTAAGAACAAAGGTGAAGCACTTTGGAAATTGAAAATACAGGTACAATTTCAATCTTATTGTGCCTGCATTCATTTTAATTTTCTTAAAATATTATGCAGATATTATTTTAAAAATAAACAAAAAACTTGTTTCAACATATATTCATTTAATATTATCTTATCCGTATTCGGTAGACCTGTGTTCAAGAATCTTAATTTCAACAAAAAAAGCAAAGGTTTAGGCCCCATATTTGATAAACCTGTGTTGAAAAACCTTACGCTCATGCTTATAAAAAAAGAAATAATAAAAATACAACACAAAAAAATATATTAAAAAAAAATTAATAAATAAAAACATTCGTAATTTTGTAGATTTTCTTTAAGATTATAATATCTTTGCGCGCCCATCTTCATCTCCACTTAATCTACAGCTGTTGGCCATATGCAGATGTGGTACAGAAAAGTAAAAGATTTTCAGAGTTTGATGTATACTGCGGGTGTTCCAGATAATGTTTGTTAGCGTGCCGATATCGGTCGAGATAGCAATTAGATAGCAATTACGTAACCTGTTAATGGTAAAGAGTCAACTATTGTCCGTCTGAAGCTTTTTCGTCTCGAAGACGATGTTTCCATAGCAAATTTGGCAACCTATTAGGGTTAAACCACTAGGGCTTTTAATAGCAACTGACCTATTCACGGAAAAGTTGATGATCGCTCGATGGAAGCTTCTTTTGTTTTTCGAGGATAACGTTTCCAGGGCAAATTTATCAATTCTTCCGTTTATAGTGCTATTCACGGTAAAGAGTTGAAGATTGCTTGGTGGAAGCTTTCTTTGTTACGTGAATGACATGACGTTTCGGGATGATGTTGGCAAACCTTCTGTTTCGGTATATTTTTGCTTATCATTAAATAACGGACGCTTTGTACAAGCTTTCTGTCATCGCAGATAAACCCGGATTACTTTTGTAATATCAAATTTCAAAATTTAACCCAAAATTTTGGCTTTGTAAATTATGTTTTTTAAAGAAAATTCGGGTTTTTAAAATGTAGGTCATGTTATATGACAATGTCACGTTGACGTTGTCATATAACATAATTCACAAAGCCAAAATTTTGGGTTGAATTTTAAAATTTAATATTACAAAGGTGATCCGGGTATACTCCGACATACAAAGATTATCTAGGATATCCTTCCGCGAACCTCTCTTATTGTAAACGCGATACCTGTAATCAACTGGCGTACCCTCACTGAGACAAGTTGCTGAAAAACCCTTGTTTAATTAATTTATTAATCAAATAATATTCGTCATTCTACTTGGAGGTACTTGGAACAATATTTTAGGGAATTTAAATTTAACACGAATCTTCGTTTTCTTTTACTGTATTCAGTGTCGGAACGTTTTAGGGCGTAATTACAAAAATTTGTTTGCATATGCAATAGCGTAGTAGGTACCGCGAATCAAACTTCATCTGAGCCAATAAAAGAAAACATTTGCAAATTTTTGGGATTTTCCTTGTATTTGTTATGCAGGAAGTGTTCACGAATTGAATCAGTAAGCACATACAGGAATTAATTTTTGACACATTGTTATTCCGCAAGTGTCACAATTGATTTATTACACTTTAGGTGGAGAAAATAAATCGCCTCAAACATTATTTTTTATAAAAAAAAATATAAAATAGGAAAAACATATCACTCTATACAAGAAATTAGAGCCTACATTGGTAATTACATCACAGTCTAATTATGTTCATCTAAAATTATGTAAAGACACAGTTTATTTTGGATATGCCCTCCAACAACTTGACCGTTTGTTTAGGCAAACTTTGTAAATATTTTACAATTAAATTATATTTTATTTCTTAATGGGAAGTATCCAAATTTGTAATAAATTTGTGGTTTGCAACAAGTGGTTTTAATCTATTCTCCCGTGTGTTATGAGAAGTCTAAATAAAGGTAATCTTCTGAGGATACTTTGCGCTAAATAAGTCAACTTCCGAATGTTGTCAGTGATTATGTGGTACCCAATGAAAATATTGATTACAGTGATTTTGTTTTTGGAAAAAATGTTGTCAAATTAGTTTATAAATGAATTGATAAGTAAATAAATATAATGTAAAAATATAAATAAACATTGTTGTAATCACATTTTTTTATCTTAAAAATGTATAATTGTTTTTATATCTTCAAAATATTTTGATTCAATTTTAGAGTCGATAAGGTACCTACTACCTATTTGAAGTACTAAAGATGACCCAGCTTAAAAATAAGGTAAAAGCAAATGTCAAATATCTTTTTATCAAAAAAAAATCAAAGATATATCTAAAATAGGTCAAAGTATGCAACTCTAAACATAATGCAAAAAAATACAAATAGAAAGAAACAGATAAAAATGATAAGATTCAACAGAGATGTTATAAATTCATACAGTTGTTACTTCTCGAAGTCAGTAATCACTAATCAGTAAATAATAATAATAAGTCACAATGGCCAGTCTAATAAAAGTACGACTAGTCATCTTATTGCTAACAAGTTTTTATTATGAGGTATTTTCGGCTGATGAAAACTCTGATGTTGGATTAAATACTGTAAGTACTCTAATGAATACAGTATATTTTTAAACTTTTCTAAATAAAAATAAGGTTGAAATAATCGAAAATCACGGTTATGTCTGCGAAAATCACTACATAACAACAGAAGATGGCTACATTTTAACATTCCAAAGAATACCCCATGGTAAAAACGATAACAGTTCTGCTAAAAGACCAGCAGTGCTATTTATGCATGGGCTTATTTCATCATCAGCAGATTTCGTTAATATGGGCCCTAACAGGAGTCTAAGCTATATGTTAGCTGACATAGGATATGACGTGTGGCTTGGTAATGCAAGGGGCAATGGATGGTCCAGAAATCATACAACTCTAGATGTAATAGCAGATGCTGAAAAGTTCTTCAGTTTTAGTTGGCATGAAATTGGCTACTATGATCTACCAGCTGCTATTGATTATATTTTGAATATCAGTGGAGATGACAGTTTGTATTACATTGGACATTCTCAAGGCACCACCTCCTTTATGGTCATGGCATCTACTAGACCAGAATACAATAGTAAAATAAAACTTGCGTCTCTTATGGGTCCCGCTTCATACATGGAGCATCAGTCTACCACACTTTTGGTAGTTCTTTCCAAATATATTTACGAATTAGAAAAAATGCTATTTAAATACAAAATTTATGAAATACCTTTGCTAGAACAAATTCGAAAAATAGCAACTGCTTTTTGCATTCAACCCGACAACTTTGATCTATGTCTCGGGATTATCGGTACGATAGGCGGTGCAGATCCACCTGAATTTGATACAGTAAGTGTAATAATATTTACAGAAAAATTTTTCATTTGTAAACTGTAGGATAAATTTGGTGTAATTCTAACAAATGCTCCTTCAAATGCAGCCTTGAAACAATTTTTCCACTATGGCCAACTTATAAAAAATGGTAAAAATTACTATAAAGCACATTTGATTTAAACAAATATTTAATTTAGGTGGATTTTCGCAATATGATTTTGGAAATGAAACAAACATAAAAATCTATGGAACTGAAACTCCACCGAGTTATGATCTTTCAAAAATTTCAGCACCTGTAGCTGTTTATTATGGTAAAAATGATCAGCTGGTAACTTATTTGGTAAGAGTAAAAATCTTTAACGTGTTACGTAGGTAAATATACAAATTTTTGTTTCAGGATGCAGAAACTGTTGTAAAAAATCTTCCAAATGTTGCTAATGATTACTTAGTAGATAACGATCTTTTTGACCATTTAGATTTTATTTTTGCTAAAGATGTTGTGAATTTGTTATATGTAGAACTTATCAAAGTTATGCAACAATATTAATTTATGTATTAAGTAAAGTAGGTATCTAACTGTAATTAAGGTTTTTTTTATTTACCTATCCCTCTAGTTTAGGTAGTAATGAAGTCATGAGAACGGCGACAAACGGCAAATTTGGTCCATTCTTGATCTTAATAAACACTAAATACTTTAGAAATTGAAAGTATTAGATAAATTAATAATAAAAATAAATACTTTAAATACTTTAGAAGTACAAGTATTTCCTCCCTGTTTTCTAATAAAATCAGTTGTATTTTGTAAAGTGCCTTAGCAAGAATGTCTGGGTAAAAAGAATTAAAACCAGTGGATTCCAAACTTTTAAACCATAATCCTAAAACCGTTTTAGAACATACGTTTAATCCAACACAGCACTAAAATTTTATCATATGAAAAAAATTTTAACACTGGAAGTTGAAACTGCAAAATAGATGATACAAAGGAAATATTAAAAACGTAACTTTCAAAAATTTAACGAGTTGACAAAAATAGAACCAATACACGGAATAGAATAGATGTGCCCCTCTTACTTCAATAGTATCTGTCACTCTCGTATTTGCACCTTGTATTTATCTAAAGACATGTCGATTTATAGGTAATTTATTATTTGTAACACACTGAAGTGTTTTCTACTTTTTAATATATTTTTACATTGTATTTTTAGGACAATTTTTGTCTTTGTCTGACTTTTGTCTTTCGATTATTTATCATATTATTTACAGTTATAGCTCTTTAGATTTAAATTGTGTATTATTAGTTGTCTATAGTAAATCTAAAAATCAGTGGCTTCATCTTACACATTAAACTTGAAGGGATGCTAGCTTTTTGACAGGTTATCAGTTTTTATGTCTGTCTATACTGATTCATTTCTATACTGTGACATAGGCTTCACTTACGATTAAATAGCGAGGATCAAGTGATCTTTTTGGGTAAGAGGTTGCAGTCTAAGATCTTTCAAACTATTTTTAAAAGTGAAGTCAGTTTAAGATAAACAAATATATTAATTAAAGCTAAAATGTTATAATAAGATAATAATATATTTAATTAAATTTATAAACATTAATTGATTGATGGTAAAAATAAAGCTGTATTAAAAGTGAACATTCAAAATTAACTTGAAAGAGAATTGAAAATAATTTCCAAGCTTTCCAAACACAACTTAAACAGTTTTTCATTCTAAAAGGTTACAAAAACATAAACTAAGATTTCAAATTTAATAAATGAATAATTAATTATTAATTTTAATAATTATTAATTAACTATGTATGCAAAATTATACAATTATTAATAATTATAATTATACAAATTTAATAAATGAATAATTAATTAATTAATTATACACAAAAAAAGTTAAAGGCTAGGGAATAACAACAAAATTTTATTTTTTAAGTTTACTAAAGCACAGTTATAGGTAAATAGAGTTTCTTACTTTATAAGGGATTACAAACAACGACAAAATGATTAAAACAATTGTTCCAAAATTTGTTAAAAAAATGATTAATTGACTAAAAATTCTAAATTTTTGGCATCTGTCGCAAAAATAGTGTATGGAAAAGTTGTTTCTTTTGATCAGATGTATTGCTGGTTTGACCATCATTTCTGATACACCCAATATATTTTCTTTACTACGTGTATTAGTTTATTGTTTACATATAACATACTTCTTTATATCGTATTTGAACTTTGTATGTAAGTCACGTTCTTAACACGGATCACCTGTTTTAATCTCGATTAAATCAATTAAAAACTGGTGTTAAACAGGTTTGTTGAGAATTTAAAAAAATTACTTTTTATTCTATTAGAAGATATTTAAAAAAGTAAATATCTATTTAATTGTTATTATTGTTTGATCCAAATGATTGTGATTACGGTCAGGTGTCATTTATAATTATCTCTTCACTTCAATCTTTCACTTGGATTAAAAAAATTATAGATTTGTTTTAGAAATTTTAATATCGCTAATCTTTTCTTGACAAGATTTATTTTTACTTCTCCTAGTAGAATGAACTTTCAACTTCACATAATCAACCTTTATACCCTGCAGGATATAAATATGACATAATTAATTTTGAAAGTAGTATCATGATAATCTGTTATTTATTGTTGGTTTTCTAATAAAACACAGTTTATTTAAACATTTGTAATGACCCAAACTAGGCCATACTTACCGCCATAAACCCAAATTTGTGCGCGAAATTCAAATTTAAATAAAAGTGGCCAAAGTCGTGATCGTCGTCTAGTGGAAAGGTTCCCTACGTTGTGTTTAACAAAATGGCGGCAAAGTTCTTTGAGATGTGACTGTATGAGGGTTCAGTTGGGAGAGTACAGTAAAACTACCACTTGGAAGGAGGCATTTATTAGTTTGTTTCTTGCAGTAAATAGCTTATAAAATGGTGAATTAAATAAAAAAAAATACAAAACAAAACAAAAATTTTGAAATAATTCGAAATTTAAATAAACAAAGAAAACTAACATAAAAGCAATTCATAATAATAAATTTTAAAATTCGAAGAAAAAAAGGTTTACTGCAAGACGGACCGGATAAAACCTTCCCAAACCGTGTCCATAAACGATGCCTGTGTATCTTTTCTCACTTCATGATGACAAATCAATTTATAACAATTTAAATGGCCTACAATGATTTTAGTTTGCATAAAAAAAAACATTTAAATGTGGAGAGAATCTTGTTTTATTATTGAATTTAACATAAGCAAAAACGAATAAAACCCAATGACATGAAATAAATGTGAGGGGATCGGCCACCCAGTACTCATTGTTTTTTTAGATACCTATTCGAATCCGAAAGCTACACAAAAAAACAAATAAACAAATGACTGGTTGTAGTGAGAATACTTAGATCCAGGCAGGTTAAGCATGAGGAGAGTTCCAATAGTTGCTACTTAACGTCCCCATCCAAATCCTCGTCTCTCCAAGCATTCACTAAGAAACGCAATAGTGGAAAGCTACCAATTGATGGAGTTTTATAGTTACTACTTGTACTCCATCAGAAATACCTTCCCTCCACCACGATCGACTACTTTGAAATAATTATGGCGTCGCGGTAACACACAAAATAAATAAATATAAAATTAATAACAACGCGACCGTTAAATTAAATTCTTAAATGGTGAGAAACATGGCGGAGATTTCCACGAATATCTAAGTAACCGACGCCCCCACATAAAATAATTTAGAAAAACCCCTTTTGAATAATCAGAAATACTAGAATCAAATAAAAATTTACGTTACAGAACGTTAAAATACGAATAAAACACATTGAAATGGTTTTGACCCTGAAAATATTCTGCTGACTCAATGTCTGGGAACCACATGGTAGACAAAATATGAATTATCTTTGAAAATCCGTGTTTTTCGCGAGTCATCCACATTTAAATGGTACAAAAATAAGTTCTAAACTGATTTTACAATACCTGGTTGCTAATAGTGGGTGAAAAACTCTAAAGAAACTAAAGAAATGCACCTGACACAAAAACAACATGCACTCGGTACTAACGTTAGTCTATCGACTCCAAAAACACAAAAACCATATTTTAAGCAAATCATGAATAAATGACAATTTTAAACAATATCTAATAATGAGAAAAGGGTTCAGATTACCTGTAGAAGAGTTCAAACCACATGGAAGATGATTTTCACCGAACTAATTCATCACAACAGTTACAACACGGGTTTTCATTTATCTACAAAAATCTTGGTTTTTCAAAGCCATCCAGGTAAAACTTTATCAGCGATGGTCTTCATAATAGTTTCGCAGTATTTTCACGTGGTTATTTCGTTAAAAATACCAACAAAATAGCCTTTGTAAATTTTAAACATGAAAATGGCGTCGGAACTACCCGAGGTGTGGCTGGGAACTACTCTCGTGGCCGACTCAATGGTGTCATGGCCGCGCATCTCTCTCGCTTCTCCAACTTCCCTCCAGCAACGCTGCCAACCTGCCAACCTTAACTGTACTAGCGAGAAAACCCGGGATATTCGAATTTGAAGTGGGATATTTCACATTTTTATTTATTTTGTTTGTACATTTTATACAGCATCAACATTTCTTATGACACAATTATTTAGTCTTAAAACTAGTCACATTCACCACTGACTTAGCCGAGTCTAAATATTTACTTCTAGACGCCACCCACATTAACTGATTCAAGAACGACTCTTATTTACAAGTGCGTTAGAGGTCTTGAAACAACATAACCAACAAACGACCTATACCAATGCGGTACGTATTTTTACAGAACATGTGTTAAACGGTACCACCCCTTTTATGATCTCACCGAACAGAGTCAAAAAAATAAGCTTTACGCAAAAATTATAATACACTCAATTTAAAAAATAAGTATTTCAAATTAGCAATTCCACATCCACTACCGTTTTAGTTCTGGTTTGCGGCGGTTTTTTTTTAAATAATTTGTTTCATACCTCCAAGCTATGCCAAAGAAAACGAACCACTATAAATAACGCAAAAATTGTAAATAATTTGCAAAAACGCCGAAACAGGTCAATTTTCTTTCCGAGGAGAACATTTTCTGACGCCAAATTGAAAGCACCACCTTTTAAGTGCCACGCACCTCAATTTTTGAAATGTCAAATAAAACTAACCCACTTTTGACACCTCAAATGAAATCTCTTTTAATACGCTTTTCAAAACTTTTTACCAAAGTTGAATCAGACCATCCGTTTATGAAATATTTACAAGAGATATTTTTTTGAATAGTAATTACTTCTAACAATTATTATAAAAAAATTATTAATTTTAATGAAATAAATGTGAAAAATAAGCTCATTTCTAACAGATTCGAACATATGGTCTGTCGTTTACCTACGCAGTGATGAACGATTCTGTAGTTTAATTTTTCTAATAAATCTTCTTGAGTTTCATAAACTTTTAACTTCAGGTGCCCTCATAAAAGAAAACTAAAAAAAAACATTTGAAGATCTTGCCGGCCAATCAATAGGGGCCCCTTTTTCCAATCTAGTGAAACTTAGGTATTCTCAAATTGTTGAGGTATTAGGAAATGACGACCTATCATGAAAAGATTATTTAAGTTTTCAACAAGACGGTGCAACTCCTTACTAGGCAGCTTCAAAAAGTCCTTTGAACTGATTTCTGAGACTGAGAAGTAATCGGTTTGCGGTAACCATAATACGATTAATTTTTTGTAAAGCGTCAAATAAACCACATCGTAATAAGATTCTCTAGAGAATTGGCCTTAGTTTATAAAGCCGCTTGATAGAACGACACAACAGCGAGCGTGACAAACAGTTTGAGCAAATTTACGCAAAAATAACCCATGCTTGCTTTTATAAATTTATAAGGATACATGAGAGTTAATTTTTTAATACTGAAAGCTCAAAATTGTAAAGTTTCGGAGGAAGTGGTTAGACGTAATATTAAAGATGTGTATCGAAAATTTCTCAATAAGGAAAAAGGTTGCTACGAAAAAAAGCGTTGATGGCGCCCATCCCTGCTCGCATATTATACAGAGTATTTTTCAAGTAATGTATAATGATTCTCACAGGTGGATACCACTCGTTGAAAGGATGCTAAAAAAGCCAAATTTTCTTTATACAAATATTTATACTTTTTGAGCTAAAAGCTGTTGAAAATTTTTACAAAAAACATTATTTTTAAAATACACGATGTACGAGGGTGATTTACTATCTATATATATTACGAGGGGAGATTTTTATATTATCTGCCTAGCTATGAAAGAAACAAGCAACGAACTCAAATTTCTGTTGTCAAGTAGCTGTGACATTTTGACTCTTACTGACCAAATTTGGTTTACATCCAAAAAGTATTGTTGTTTTTGTATTGCTTTAACTGTCAAGTAATGAGTGAAATTCCGCTAGAACATCAAAGCGTAATCAAATTCTTGACGAAGAAAGGAAATCGACCCAAGGATATTTGTCAAAGTATTCTTAGTGTATAGAGAATGTGTATAGAGAAAATACGCATACTCCTACCCCTAACGTGTATAGAGAAAATACGCCGTCTTATTTTCCAATAAAATTTTGGTTGAAACAATTTCGATGGAAAAGGGAATCAATTTAAGATGACCCAAAATGGGAAAAGTCTGTTGAGGCAAGAACCAACGAAAACATCAAGAGAGTTGAGGTTTTGGTCTTAGCAGATCAAAGAATAAGAGTTTCATTGATTGCTGCTTAAAACAGTCCGAAACTTGAAAACTGCAATACAACACAAAAGGCCCCACAATTGCGATCAAAAGATGATACTGCTTCATGACAATTGCAGAGTTCGCAAAGCTCGCAAAGTCCGTGAAGTAATCGACGAATGCGGCTTTATAGAGATGGAACATCCACCATACAGTCCAAACTTCGCACCCTGTGACCATTATCTCTTTCTTAAATTAAATAAGCACCTAAAGGGACGCCGTTTTTCTGAGAATGAATACCTGAAAGAAGTGGTAGAAGAGTTTTTTGAGGACTTATCAAAAGAATTTTTTTTTGAAAGGCATAATCTTATTGGAAAAACGTTGGCATAAATGTGTGGCCGCTAGTGGATCATATGTTGAAAAATAACATATTACTTTTCTCCCAACTCTTCATAGCTAGGTAAGTAATATAAAAATCTCCCCTCGTATCTACTTAGTCATGAAATAAAATACAAACTTAAATTAACATTTTATTTTTCTGCAAAACTTTCTTCAATAAAAACACATTTATTCCATTTCTTCTGCAGCTGCGCCATTCCTTCAGAAACATAATTTCTAGGAAATTCGGCAAAATATTCGTCGACAGCCATTTTTTAAAACATTCTTCCTCTCAAATGTTTCTTCGTTAGATGACACATTGTATTTTAGTAGTTGTGTAGTACGACTACTTTGGTAAGGATGGTGTCAAATTAGTTTATAAATCAATTGGTAAATAAATATAATACAAAAATATAAATAAACTTTGTTGTAATCACATTTTTTTTATCTTAAAAATGCACAATTGTTTTTACATTTTCAAAATATTTTGATTCAAATTTAGAGTCGATAAGGTACCTACGACCTATTTAAATATCTAAAATAGGTCAAAGTATGCAACTTTAAAAATAATGCAAAAAAATTTAAATAGAAAGAAAGAGATAAAAATGATAATACTCAATAGAGATGTTATAAATTCATACAGTTGTTACTTCTCTAAGTCAGTAATCAGTAAATAATAGTAAGTCACAATGGCCAGTCTAATAAAAGTACCTACGACTAGTCGTCTTATTGCTAACAAGTTTTTATTATGAGGTATTTTCGACTGATGAAAACTCAGATGTTGGATTAAATACTGTAAGTACATTAATAAATACAGTATATTTTTATTCCTTTCTAAATAAAAATAACGTTGAAATGATTGAAAATCACGGTTATGTCTCCGAAAATCACTACATAATAACAGAAGATGGCTACATTCTAACATTCCAAAGAATACCACATGGTAAAAACAGTAACAGTTCTGCTAAAAGACCAGTAGTGCTACTCATGCATGGACTTAAATCATCATCAGCAGATTTTGTTAGTATGGGCCCTAACAGGAGTCTAAGCTATATGTTAGCTGATATAGGATATGACGTGTGGCTTGGTAACGCAAGAGGCAATGGATGGTCCAGAAATCATACAATTCTAGATGTAATATCAGATGCTGAAAAATTCTTCAGTTTCAGTTGGCATGAAATTGGCTACTATGATTTACCAGCTGCTATTAATTATATTTTAAATATCAGTGGAGATGACAGTTTGTATTACATTGGACATTCTCAAGGCACCACCTCCTTTATGGTCATGGCATCTACTAGACCAGAATACAATAGTAAAATAAAACTTGCGTCTCTTATGGGTCCCGCTTCATACATGGAGCATCAGTCTACCACACTTTTGGTAGTTCTTTCCAAATATATTTACGAATTAGAAAAAATGCTATTTAAATACAAAATTTATGAAATACCTTTGCTAGAACAAATTCGAAAAATAGCAACTGCTTTTTGCATTCAACCCGACAACTTTGATCTATGTCTCGGGATTATCGGTACGATAGGCGGTGCAGATCCACCTGAATTTGATACAGTAAGTGTAATAATATTTACAGAAAAATTTTTCATTTGTAAACTGTAGGATAAATTTGGTGTAATTCTAACAAATGCTCCTTCAAATGCAGCCTTGAAACAATTTTTCCACTATGGCCAACTTATAAAAAATGGTAAAAAGTATTTAAAGCAAATTTAATTTAAACAAATATTTAATTTAGGTGGATTTTCGCAATATAATTTTGGAAATGAAACAAATATAGAAATCTATGGAACTGAAACTCCACCGAGTTATGATCTTTCAAAAATTTCAGCACCTGTAGCTGTTTATTACGGTAAAAATGATCAGTTGGTAAATTATTAAAATATTTAACGTTGTTAGGTAAGTATACATATTTTTGTTTCAGGATGCAGAAACTGTTGTAAAAAATTTTCCAAATGTTGCTAATGATTGCTTAGTAAATAACGAACTTTTTGACCATTTAGATTTTATTTACGCTAAAGACGTTGTGAACTTGTTATATGTAGAACTTATCAAAGTTATGCAACAATATTAATTTGTATAAAAATATATATAAAAATCACCCCAATTTCAGGAAGAATGCTTCCATCAAATTTAATATTAATTTGTGTATTTAGTAAAATAATTAACCGTAATTGAAGTTTTTTTATTTACCGCTATCTCTCTAGTCTAGGTGGTGACGAGATCTTAGAAGACAGTGACGAACAGTTAGTTTAGTTCATTCTCGCTTCATAATAAACACCAAATACTTTAGAAATTAAAAGCAAATGATTTTGTAAAATCAACTCAATAAATAAATAAGTCTATTTGATGAAAGACATGGCAAAATTAACAATTACAATCACGTGGTAGAACAGATTAAAAAACATTGGATCTAACCTCACAATCAAACTTGTTAATTTGATAATTGTAATTGTTAATTTTAATTTGTATTTGATTGTAATTTAAATATGTCATCTACATCAACTGGGCTCATGTTTCGTATAATTATCATTTTTCGACTCTTATAACAACTTATACGAGCTTTTGAGAAAGGTTTAAAAGCAATAAAATCGAAACGTCAAGCAAGTATAAAGTGTTTTACTCAAAATTCGTCCAAATTCCTGCTAATTCACATATATAATAAATCATTAATTTTATAAAAATTTATTCAAAAAATAATATATGTATAAAAAATTAGTAACTTTAAAAAACGTAAACATAAAAATAATCTAAAATTTAATACTAATATAAATAAATAAAACATGAAATAAAACAATAACAAAACAAAAATTATAAAAAACAATAAACACTATAAAGTAAAAAATGATATACTTATGCTAAATTAAAACTTTTTTCTAGCTTTTGTATTGCAAAAGACATGACCAGTTCAGGTGTGTTTAAACATTTGGTCACTTCATTTTCAATTGAAATAATAGCCATAGGTTAGACAGTCTTTGTTGGGTCATGGTATTTTGTAAATAATTTTTGATTAAGTTCAGTTTAGAGAAAGATCGCTCTGCAGAAGCTACTGTCACAGGCAGACTTAAAATTCTTAAAATTTTGACCTCCGATATCTTCTAAATGGTAAGAGATATAAAAAAATTGTAGGATATATTTTTTGTAGAGCGTTTAATTTCCTACAAAAAACGTAAATACAAATTTCCTGTACAATCAAGCAATAACGAGATATGGATTTTGTCACGTGCAACTGAAAAAAAATGGAAAACTGCGATGAGGGAGTTTTTCCTACTAAAATTAAGAGCTCATCTTAAATAAGCATTTTTTAAAGGTGACTAGGAATCAATTTTTCAGTGTTGGAAGTTAAAAAAAAATAGTCGAATTTTTTGGCCCACCCTAATGTATACATTTGTATGACAACGGATAATCTGTTGTCTTTAATTTTATGTGGTACATTAATTACACTATTAAATTTAATACGACATTTTGTCTAAATATCTTTTAAAACATTAATATTTTTTTATGAAATGAGTAAATATGTATATTGATGTATATCTAAAAAATATCTCTTTTTCTATTTAGTGGTCCACCATCAAAAAAATGAGTCGGAATCTAGAATAAATTCGGGTGGTCACTTGATAACAAAAATGATTAACTTTTTCTCGTTGCATTTTACCTTGTATACATTACCCGGTGCGAGTTATAACTGATATATCCCAAACTGAGTCCCACTGATCATTTGCAATATTTCTCAAATGAAAACTTTCTCCTTCAACTCTACCTAGCTTTTACTATGTTTTTTCCGCTGCTAATTGTTTTATTCCTTCCGCGAGTTCAATACCGGCCTCTGCCAAATTAATTTTGTCAAAATATTTACTTATGAGTGCACATGCAATTTACGTTATAAATGTGGTACCTGATGTATTGGAATAACTCTTTTAAATAGTCAAAAACATTTATTCGAGCCTCTAGAATCCGATGAGTTTTTCCCATTAATGGCACTTTATTTGCATCTTCAGTTGCTAGTTGACGTTGGTATCTGTTCAAAATTGGGTTCTTTTGTACTTCTAAACAAACATTCTGTAAAAAATTTACTCCATCGTAAAAACCTATATCAAAAATAAATATGTCACCTTCTTCTAACCAAATCCTAAGTTATTCTATATCATCTTGATTACTTTGTTCTAATTGATCAAGTAACATTGCAGATTGCAGCATCATTATCACGACTATTGGAAAAGTATGGACCCTGTAAAATACACTGTTGAATATTTCTAATGTTGCACTTTAGCGCTACGCGCATCATACCTGTGGAAAGGTGTTATTGGTTTTTTCAGATAGTCTTAGGTTTAAATATGCATTTAAAATTTGCCTCATACATTCTATGTTGATCATTGGTAAATTATACCTTTGCTGCGTCTTGTAATCACTCTTAAAACTTTTATTTTTTCTTCCCAAGCGGGAATAAAGTGAAGGTTTTTAGATTTTAATTAAACTAAATATTTTCGCATAAAGAATATTTATGTTATATATACAGCAATGAAGTAATTCATTGTTAATTTAAAGATGCTCTATTTTCTTTTTAAAAGAGAATTAAATTTTTAACAGAAATGAAAAATTTATTAATTAATTTACAAATAATTTTGTAGATTATAAAAATTTTATTTTTCAAAGATAAATATACAAGGTGAGTCTGCTAGGAGTTTATCTCATATTTTTTCAAAAACTAGTTAACACATCAACTTCAGAGTTTGCCATTAAAAACTTTGTTTTTTTCTCTACTCATGTGGATATTTTCAGATTTTTTTTATATATTCCCTCTAATGAATATTAATTAATAAATATTATTTTTTAAAAAAAATATAAAATTTACATTATTTTTAATATCATTCTAAATGAAGAGATGTTGAAATATTGTTTTGTGATAAGAATGTTTCAAAAAAATTGTAGGTAACCGCAAAAACTAATAAAATTTATTTGTATTGTAAGACCTCTTTCCATGCAGAACTCTGTATACAGAGTAAGTTTAAAGCAAGATATATCTACAATTTGTAATACTTTTATATTTTTATATCAAAAAAAAATGCAAAAAGAGTTAACTTGTTATATTAAAAGGGCTTATTTTTTTCATTATTTTTTCTTATGAAACGGTATGATTTTTCATCAATAACTAGATGTTTTACTAATTCATATTTTTCAAAATTCTCTAGACACTTAAACTAGGTAAATTTTATTTTAGATATTATGAAAAATAAAGTACAAACAAATAAAATTAATAAGGACAATTATATGAATAATAACATTTTTATATATATAAAGATTCTAATAGTTTACAAATACACTTAGTAGTTTTTAGAATATTTACAAAAATTATTTGGAAAAACTACCAAAAACGTTAACTGAAGAAAGAAATTCAAGTACCTAGGCTGTAAAGCAAAAGAAAGTAACAGTTAAATGTTTGTTTTGTTGTTTGTGTGTACATCTAATATAAAATCATCTGGAGCTATATACCACTAAGACTGACTTCAATAAATGACAATTCTTATACAAGCAAAAAGATTGTCGAAGGATTCAAAAAATCCAATTTTGGTGTTTTCAAATATGTTATCAACGTAAGCTATAGCATTTTTATTTGCAGGATCCGGATTATACAATTCCTTGTTCATTAATACAATGCTTTCTAGTTACTAAATTTGCTTCAAGATTTTGGGAAACAAATTTTCATTAAGGCTAGTCAGACCCCCCTAGAAACTTTTCTATGACATTTTTTTGGTCTTTAAATATGTATTTTTTTAATATATTATACATCAAAAGACGTGTTTTTTAAATGCCTAGGGCGCTTAACTATTGCCATAAATGAAAAAAAAGTACCATTGTTTTATTTAAAAAAAAACGTGTTTTAATTTTTTCTATGACATTCTTTTAGGTCTAAATTTTGAGTAAATACTGTATTTTTTTTGTAAATAGATAATATAAAAGTAAAGGGCGCTTAACTATTTTCAACTTTATTAATCAATAATTTATTTAAATATTGTTGCCAATATAAACAAATCAATATCTCATAATTTACAAAATCTTAAAACATCAAATTAGACTTACTTGTCTAGAAAAATATGCCAAACATTATTACCATTTAATAATTTAAAAAAATCTTTTCAGTTTTAAGTTTTTTAATGTGTATTTACCTTAAAATTAGCGCTGAGTTCATAGGGTTTGCCGCCAGAGCGCGCACGCTTTGAAAGTATAAGTGGAGTAAAATCGACGTCCTAGGAGGCTTCTTTCTTGCAAAAATTTTTTTTAAGGTATAACCAAACGAGACCTTTACAGTCTTATAAAGTGTCATTTTAACCATCCGAAATCGTAATCTACAACTTTTTTTAGTAGGACCGAACTTTGTAAAATTAATTTTTTTATGTCGGAGCAACAATTTCCAAAATCGTGTTTTTTAAAACATACATCGTGCTTATAAATTAACTATTTAAGATAAAATTTTGAAATTTTGTCCATTTATAGAGAAAACCAGAGCGCATCTAACAGTAATCACAGATTTTAGAAAAAGTTTTTTGCTTTTGAGAAAGAGGTTTCCAAATTGACTAGTTGCGAAATTGTGCATTGACAATTTCACCCAGCGGGGAGCTATGTGAATTATTAAAAATTTGACCATATAATGTACATTTTCGTGTTCACTAAACTCTAAGTAAGTTTTTTTTTTAAAAAAATCAAGTCATTAGACTTAATAGTTTCCAAAATATAATTTTTTTAAAACAAGGTTTTGTCGCGCTGCTACTCCACGCCAGACGCGTTAAATCTCTGTATAGCCTATTCGCACCAACCAACACAGTAAAAGATTACAGAACTATTCAAAGGTTAATAAATTAAATAATTGATAAATACTTCTGAACCATTATCACTGTCAGTCATCACTTGCTACGAGTGTTTGTCAATATAAAATTTTTGAAAATTTTTACTAGATATTTTCCTATATTTTGACTGTTTTATACGTAATATGAACTAGATTAGATCAAATATGTTACTTTTTTGTTTAGAATTATACAGTTATGTAAAAAAAAATCTACGTAAAGCACTTACATGTTAATTTTAATTAAAATTGATATACTTTATACAACTTTTGTTATTGTTAGTCGTTCTTGCCCAAAAGTATATTGCTGAATTCTGTGAAATATTATTACATACAACTAGCAAAATGTTTTAAGTTTTGTTGGTTTTGTGGTTTTGATAACAACAATTTATGTTTCTCTGTAAGTAAAAACCATTGTGTTAAAGCGTTGGAAGATCTACATAGCAATCACGAAGAAGCTGATACACGATTAATTTTACATGTATTATATGAATATAAAATGCAACAACAAAATACAATTTTAGTAAAATCTGTAGATACGGATGTTTTAGTTTTGCTGATTTACTATTATAATTGTAATTTACTAAAGACAGATCCAAAACAAAATTTATCTCGTTTTATTGATTTAGGCCATGGATCAAAAACAAAATTTCATTTCATTTCCAAACGTATTAAACAATTTGTTTTGGCATTATTTAGAAATAAAAATTAAGATATTAAAACGTTAAATGATATGAGGTACCATTTAAGCCTGAAATCTCAAAAATCAGCTTCAGAATTACCACCAACTAACGATTCCTTCAAACAGCATGTTTTAAGGTAAATATAACGAAGAACTACTATGTGTGCAGGTAGATATAACGCGTGTGGCGCGGAGTAGCGCGGCATAACCTTGTTTTAAAAAATTTATATTTCGGAAACCATTAGGTTTATTTTTCTAACTTTGTTTAAAAAAACTTATTTAAGGTTTTGTAAATCTGAAAATGTACATTATATGCTCAAATTTTTAATAATTCACATAGCTCCCCGCAGGGTGAAATTGTCAATGCACAATTTCGCAACTAGTGACTTTGAAAACCCGTTTCTCAAAAACAAAAAACATTTTATAAAATCTTGTAGTACGGTTAGATGCGCTCTGGTTTTCTCTATAACTGGACAAAATTTCAAAATTTTATCTTTAATAGTTAATTTATAAGCGCGATGTATGTTTTAAAAAACACGATTTTGGAAATTGTTGCTCCGACATAAAAAAATTAATTTTACAAAGTTGTGTCCTACTAAAAAAAGTTGTAGATAGCGATTTCAGATGGCCAAAATGATACTTTATAAGACTGTGAAGGTCCCGTTTGGTTATACCTTTATTTCAAAAATACAGAAGAATTCATGAAATGGTGGCGGTAAGCCATAAAATACCCTTACCCTCCGAATTTGAGTGACAGAAACCAGCGCTTCTCAAACGCTTTCTCAAACTTCTGGTTGAGTTTTAAGATAAACGAGTAACTTGTATTGTTTTTTAAATTTACCTTATTATTCGATTTCTAAATTAAACAATATTAGACATTAGGTCTACTTTTCGATAATGTATTTAGAATGTATTTTTTAAAACTCATTCCTTATTTTAACATATTTGTATTCACTGGACGAATCAAGTAGCTTATCCTAACCATCTTATTTTTAGAAACAGAGGTTCAAGCTATCTCTTATCAATTTACTACGTTTCTTACAGCGACTTTTACTTATATACAAAATCTTTCTCCCTGCGCTTGACCGTCGCGTCTATTCTAAACTGTCTATTCAAACCTCTAATACTTTGGTTCCATGGATGATTATTGAGCTTTGTAAACATTATTTACGACTTAAATGGTTTACAATATACCGGCATCATTTGGTGAATTTTTCTATAGGCGTTATTTTAGCCCGATTTTACTCCACTATAGTGGAGGGAAATCATCTCAGATATCAGGATAAAACAGAGGCGGCTCGTCCAGGTAGGCAAGTTAGGCGGCGCCTACCCTGACATTTTTAATAAAAAAATATAAAATTAATTAAATATAAAAAATAACAGTGGAAGCAATTGCAATATATTTTTATTTAAATATCTGTAATTAATTTGAAATTTAAACTACGTCATGGATTTTGTGTAAAAAAAAAGAGCAGTGCGAAGCTAAAAGACGACCAAAGGCAACGTAAACCTTCGCCTACCCTGCGGTTTACGTCAAATGAGTGTATCTCTCTCCCTCTCAGTATCCAGAATCGCGCATCTTTGTTTTTAGACTGGTAAAAATTCTTTCTTGTAGGCTACTTCTATCGGTGCCTATCGATAGAAGTCGGATATTTACGGTTTTCCCACCACTAAACGTCGTATACGTACAAGTTCACACAGGTTTCCGATCGGAAGTTGTTAGCCAAGCGATTTTTAGCCCTCTGGAAAGTTTGCATTGTGGTCATATTTGTTTTCTTGTGTCATTCGTGTTGTTACCTGAACAGGTAAAGCGAAAGTTTACCGGCAAAGGTGGGACTTTTGGTGTGTTTTCTGGTACTCTCCGAAATTACCTACGGCAGTTTGGAAGCCATTTTGGGAAGCTTTTATTTTATTTTTTGATTTATTTATTGTGTTTGTTAGATCTGATTATTATTTTTACGTTTAAATTGTGTAATTTAGATATCATGGATTGCGGATGAATTCATGATATACTTTGTAGTTTGTTGGAGACTCTCTTTTCACCTAGAAGTGAGTTTGAGCGAAATGATATCTTAAGAATAGGGCGTCCAACCCCGGCAATCACCATGTGTGCAAGTAATAAAAGACATGGCCAACATTTTTCTTGTGCATTTAAAATTGTATGGTGTGATAACCATAAATGGTTATGTGGCAGTTTTTATAAAAAAAATTAGACTTAAATCCATTAAACTCTGTACCTATTTTACTGCCTAAAGCCCGATTTTTAGTTATACACCTATAACTCAATTTAACTTAGAAAACTATCTGTTTTTTTATAAAAATGGAAATAAAAACTAAATCTACATTATATGGGACGTTCAATAAAGCGGTTCTTGTACTTTCTTCTAAAAAGAGAAGTGACTAGCATTGTTTATAATTCACAGGTATAAAAATTAAAATTAGAGAATAGACTCTGTAATAAAAAATACAGTTTTGTACCAACTAATACAAAACACTTTCATTTGGTGTTAGCGGTTGCAAAAATGGTTTTTTGTTCATTTAAAACACTAAGTAAGAAGATCCAAAAGGAGGAGTAAAAACACTATATTATTGACTAATTGTCAAAAAAAAAACTCTTTACTTTATGTACTTCGGGTGCCACTAAAATTTAACTTTCAATGTAAAAGAGTAAAAATTATTTAAAGAATATGTAAACTTTAAACGATTTACGAAAAAACGTAATACAATGAGGGACAAAAAATTCAAAACATCAAATTTTGTCACTAACGTTAAAATTTGATGTCCGAAATTTATTGGCAAGAATGGTATGTTCAGGTTCCTGTCTGTCGCCTACCCTAAAATTGTATCCACGAGCCGCCTCTGCGGATAAAAATCGTCTATTTTAACTTTTTGGTGTAGCACCAGCTGAAATTTTAATTAGATTATCTGAAGTGACCAATTAAGACATTTTTTCATGGTTCAGATTATCGAAACTTGAAAAAAAATGAAAATTCAGACTTTTTAATATTTATATTTTGTTATCTTTACACCGAGTTATCTGAGAAGCCATAGCAGCTATTGAGTTGATTTTTGTTGCGTTCGAATGTAAAAACTTGAGCGCTTTTGGTTGTTTGATTGAAAGTATTTTACTTCCCTTTTTAATATTTTTTTTGATAAGCTAAATTCGAACTTCCGGTGTCACGGTAATCAATTATAGACGATGCGAACAAAATTTTTATTATTAGAGATAAACCCCTACAGTAAGCGAACGAAATGTAGAGAAATGATCAAGGAAGTTTTCAGTAAAACCAGAATTGAATTATTTTTTGGGGATTACGAGGTATAATTTTTTTAACATGGTGACCATCTGCTTTATTAGCGCGCTGTGAGATGGAGGCTTGTATGGACTTTTGATCGTAGGTATATGCCAGGAAAAACAAAGATTTTCATAATTATAATGGTGATAATAAAAATAATACTGAATTCTGATTTGATAATTTTCTATATGTGGTTTTACGACCATTTTCCTCACCTGACAAATAATTAAATTGATAAATTCATCACCCTGCCATAATACAATAAGGAATCAAGATTTTTTATATTTTGTATTATTAAATAAAATAAGTAAAATTAGAAAAAATGTTCAAAATTTAACATCTTCTATATCTTTTACAAAATTGAGCCGATTATCAAAATTTTGATATTTACAATCGTCACAACATTTTAAATTTCTGCACACAAACAACATAAAACAACTTTTCGATTTTACAATTGTGTTTTATATAATACTTACTTGCATAGTATTTAATGTTTAATACCAACACCCTTAATAAAAAATAGAATTGCATTATAATTGTTACTAGGTAATATCTTAATAATCTATGGATACAAAAATTAAAACATTAAATTTAGGGGAAGCAAAAGTAAAGCAACTGATATTGAAAAGAGTTTTATTAATATTTATAAAATGTTTTGCTTTTGTTGTATACCCTTTATTTGCGATCACCGCGATATATTGAGTTAAATAATTCATCAATAACGGTTTCTCATAAAATGGAACTCCAAACTTCGTTCAAAACTTGCATAAAATTGTGCCTGAAAATTTTTTTCACAATCTTTGCCGTGTGCTTTGGGTAGTTATCATGCTGAAATATCCTTCTCAGAGGCAAAATGTCGTCAGCATAAGGTAGCATTGTATTTTTTAGTATTTCTAAATAATTTAATTTATCCATAGTTTCATTTGTACTAATTGTGTTACCGCCTCCGTGTTTAATGGTACCGACAGTAAACTTTTCCTAGCAGGTCTCTGAATCTGTACAAGCAGATTTTAAAAAAATTGTTTGGATAAGATATAAGATATCAAAAAACCATCAAACATATGGCAAACAATTATTAAATACTCTTTGTTTTTTGTTTTTATAATTCAAGTCATTTGTAGTTTGTTAATAAAATAATGTTTTATTAAAGTTTTTTGTGCTTTAAAATAAAATATTCTATACATTCGTTAGTTAAATTTTTAACACCGATTTACACAAAAAGCTGTCGATAACATATTTTAAGTTTTACAGTTTTTAAAAGAGCACATAAAATAGATAAGAAAAATACAAAAGTTTGAAATGGGCAACTTTTTCTGAGAATATTTCATTTTGACGAATCATGTTTCCAGTTTTAGGTCGAGTACTAATAGATCCTCTGTCCCTAAATCTCTTCAATATTTTTGAAATAATGTCCTTTCTCAAATGTAGTTGTCTTGCTATTTTTAAAAACCACTTCCTGTTAAATAATGTTCGAAAACAAATTATTACTAAAGTGTGACAATAAGAATTATTTCGTTGATCGTCAATTATTATTATTTTTCTTCTTCGACTTTTCTTCTTCTTGTTTTTATTATTATTATTATTATTATTATTATTATTATTATTATTATTATATTACTATTATTATTATTATAAAAATATTAGCTTTTTCCTGCATATACGATTCGTAAGAGTCTAATTAATAAGCTACCAACTCTCAATGCGCAAGTAATGCAGGCGTCATCGTTTTAAAAAAAATCATATCTCGAAATCGACAAAAAATAATCTAATTTTGGTTTTACCAAAAACCTCCCGGATTATTTCTCTACATTTCGTTCGCTTAATGTAAGGGTCTATCTCTAATAATAAAAATTTTGTTCGCATCGTCTATAATTGATTACCGTGATACCGGAAGTTCGACTTTAGGTTATCAAAAAAAATATTAAAAATAGAAAAAAATTCTTTGAATTAAACGACCAAAATCGCACATGTCTTTACATTCGAACGCAACAAAAATCAACTTGATGGCTATTACGGTTCCTGAGATAGTTCGGTGTAAAGATAAAAAAACACGAATATTAAAAAAGTCCAAATTTTAAGTTTTTTTTTTAAATTCCCATACTCTGAAACATAAAAAAATTGTTGTAGTTGGTCATTTTGATAGAGGATAATCCAATTAATAAAATATATAACGTTTCAGCTGGTACTCCTCTGAAAAGTTAAAATGGACAATGTTTATTCTGATTTCGCTTCACTATACAATATGACATTCATCACTTCATCAGGTCAAACAAATGTATTTCGGGTTGTCGAAACGATAAAATTCAGCGGGGCAGATTAGAAATCGCAGCTAGGGTCAGACTAGCCTTAAGACTAGTTTTTACAATATTCATCGATAAGTTAACCGCTTGCCTTGTAGAAAATAAACAAAATACTTTAAACATATTATTGGAAAGAACTATTTTAAAATTTATTAAAAAACAAATCAAATCTTTTTTATAAATCTTTTTATTGCTGCCATAAATATTAACTTATTATCAATTATTAACATAACATTACAATACGGAAATAAATCTCGAATATTGCCTTTAGTCAAATTAATTAAAGATTTAAAATCATCATTGTCAAAATTATTTTCCGAACCTGTAGCCTACATTAGACTATTTATATTATTTTTTTACCTGCTACGACTATGTTTACCTATAGGTACCTATACCCTATACCTATACTAAGTATGTTTACAAAACCAGCAATAAACATTTTAAGCACTTTATTGCAATGGGCTCCAGAAAGGTATAGTCATTTAAGAGCCAACGTTTGAAGCACTCTCATTCTAAAAACATACCTTAAAAAAGTCGCCCTTATTGCACTAGTACTACATAAGGTTGAAATTATAATAGCTAAGGTTTGACCGAATAAAAATCACATATCGAAACTCAAATAAGGCATAAAAACACTCTAACCAATACCCTAGACATTCTAGTTTTAATCCAGTCACAAGTTACAAATGATTCTTGCATAATTGAGAATTAGGTAATCGAAAACAGAAATTACCGTACTAGCTTTGTGCTGTTAAAGTCACCCGAACGGCTCTAAAACGACTACCGAAGTAGTTCGAGTACCTACATAAAATTAGCATAATCTGTGCGTAGAAACGAAAGGGACTTCGTTCATATTCGGCATTGTTCGCTGGAATTCGCTCATGTTAGACCTGCGTCGAAGCTTAGAAATGAAAAAAATCTGGGCATTGAACGTTTTATTTTCCATTATTTTCTTCATTAAGGACGTTCCGTGAAAAATCACTTTTCTTACAATATCCTTCAATTTTTAAATACACATACTTCTAATTGTTATTCTTATACGCAGGTTTTTTTTTAATAGTCCTTGCGGTACTAAATTTCGAAATATTAACAATTGAAAATCGTACATTTAACATGTATTCCCTATCCCGACCGTAGTTAGAATAAGCATTTAGTTTGATAGGGACCGTACTTTTCTTAGGATTTTTTTTTAACTGAGAATTATTAATTGAAGATATAACAACAATTTTTTTTCAAGAATAACATAAACAAGCGGTTTTCAATTTTTATAAATAATTTTTTAAGTTTGTTGAAAACCTGACAAAATAATTTAAAAATCTTACGTTTTGATTGATTACATTGGGATCCAAATTTTGTGATAAAGGATTACTATTGAGACCAAACTGAAGGCTACTGCTAAAAAAAATTTGATTAAAATTTGCGAAATTTGATTTTTAAAAATGTTGTGCCGCCCCTGGTTATTTCCGAAACAGCTTATGTTAAAGCAGTGCCAACTTTTTTCTGCATTATGAACCAAATTGATAACTAGTTTATTTTAGTTTTGTTCAAAATTTTAAATTTAAGAAAAAGATATGAGGTAACGATATTTTAGAGAAAGAATATTTTTGAATATTTTTCCTAACTTTTTTTATAATTAAAATTTCGGAAAAAACCAAGAAAAAACTAGTCTTTAATTTGTCTCATAATGCTGAAAAAAAATCGCCTTCGTTCTAACATAAGCCGTTTCGAAAATAACAAGGGGGAACACACCATTTTTAAAAATCAAATTTTGCAAAAAAAGTTTTTAGCAGTAGTCTTCAGCTTGGTCCCAATAGTAATCCTTTATAACAGAATTTGGATCCCATGCCCCATTTTCAAAATTCAGAGTTTTAAAAAATCACCGGCTGCCACTGGGTGGAACTACCTTAAATGTAAGTTTGTTGTGATTCGTGACTTATCAATAAATGAAAGAAATCTTTAGGGTATCGAATGTCGGCATTTTTAGGTCTTTTTATCTACATTTATTTACATGTGCAATAAGATCGACTTTTTCCAAGGTCTTTTATCGAATGACAGTGTTTCAAAATTTTGTGCTGTTTTAACATCAGGGCTTCTGCAGCTCATATTATTTACTAATTTCTGTACCAAAAAGGCATCGTGATTAAATTTATTACTTAAGTCAAAATTTACTAATACCCTTGTTCAACTATACTTTCATTCTTGTGATTTATGGTTAGGCAACCAAATATACATCTATTTTAAATTAATTTCTTTTTTAAAAGAAATTCATTTTATTTAAGCTCTTTTTATTTTAAATTAAGTTAAATAACTGATATTAAATTATAAATAGCCTGTCTTTTGAAAATATGTGTGTACGTGATTTCAATAATAATCTCATGTTTGAGATTGTTTGAGAATTTGAGGTTATGTTACTTCATATCAAAAACGTGAGCTCAAAAAGTCGGCAAAAGTTGTTATTGTTTAATTTAATTCTCCAATTTTATTTACAAAACGCCTCGTAAAGTTCACAGTTGCAGTATTTCATATAAAGACTGAAAGAAATAATAAATTTGAAACATTTTTGTGTCATTTTTACTTTGTCAATTATTGTTAACTCAGCAATGCTTTTCAATTTTAATTAAATTCTATCACCTTTAAAACCTTTGGCATTTAAGAACATGTTTCGAATCAACCATCTTTTAAAACTGAAAAACGTTACAATCAAAATCTTACAGAGATCTCCAGTAGAAGCTTCAAGATGTTTAGGTGAGTCTAATACCGACCAGGTGGAAATATATTTCTTGTGATTTTTTTTAAGGCCTACAACGGGTTCAGTTCACACATCCAATACGGTTTTATTCAAAAAAAAGTGACGACGAGAAGAAAAAGGTACAAGAAAAGTGTGATTCTAAAAAACCTAAAAAAGTTTCAAAAGTGGTCCTAAAAGAATGCAAACCTGTTGCTATCCTTCCCGGTGCACCTCCTCCTGTTCCACCACCGGTACCCCCCACACATATTTTTAAAATAGACTAAGTGCATAATTTGCAGAAACTACCTCACATTAATCCAGAAGAATGCCCGCCTAAACCTACACTAGAAAGTGAATGTCCACAAGCTAAAAAAGAACCAGAACCAGAATGTCCGCCTGATGAAAGTAGTAAATGGGCCAATGCTAAAAATGCTGCGCTATTGGGGCTTTTAATAACTGCAGCAACATTAGGGGCAGTATGTAACAATATTTTTAGTAATTTTCCTAATGATTTTTTTTTAGTTATATTACGTTGGATACTTTGAAGACAAATCTAAAGTTAAGCAAGTTGTAGCTACGAGAAAGAAGAAAGAAAAGAGAGTCCCAGTTAAGGATCCTCTTACATCAAAGAGTATCCCTAAAGAAGTCCCTTATTTACTTATTGGTGGCGGTACTGCTTCGTTTGCAGCTTTCCGTGCGATCAAATCAGCTGATCCAACAGCAAAAGTATTACTACTTTTTATTTAAATATTTTTTTACATTTATGTCAGGTTTTAGTTATTACAAATGAATCGTTTCACCCTTATATGCGTCCTCCTTTATCAAAAGAAATGTGGTTTAATGAGGATGATGAATCTGTCAAAAAACTTATTTTTAAACAATGGAATGGATCAGAGCGGAAGTAATTTATTGTAACCAAAAAGGTTAATTTTTAATGAATGTTTGTAGTCTTTATTATGAACCTGAAGATTTTTATATTAAGTGCCAAGAATTGTTAAAGAGCGAAAATGGTGGTGTAGCTGTTGCTAGAGGGTATAAAGTTTCACGTCTTGATGTTATAAATAGAATTGCTTATCTGGAAGATGGACACGCAATTGAATACAATAAGTGCCTAATCGCTACAGGTAAGCTTAATTTAATTTTCGTAAAGGTTTATGGGAATGGGATTCTATCTAACCATCTTTTGATTTATTGTGACGTTAGAAGCCGTTCTAAGGTAAAGGGATACTGATAGACGGAGTTGGGTGGTATGTGCAAATTAAAACGAATTGCTGCCTGTTTAGTACAGTGCTCAGGGCTTCAAAAAGCGTTTAAAAACGGAGTTCATGGGGGCTGAAATTTGCACCCGACAAAGCTACTATTCTAGAAAGCTTACATTTTGAAGAAAGACAGAATCCGCCGGTGCAAAAATGCACTATCGTCAATTTTGGATTTGTTCTTTGCATTGTCGCAGTGTCATAATCTTTACACCAAACTCCACCTACCAGTGAAAAAATGATTTTGGTGGACATCATCGTTATTTTTATATATGGGTGATTCTGCAGTAAATGTGTTTTCGGTGTCCCCAAAGAAAAAGTAGTCAGTTTAATTTAATATTCATTATTTCACACGTTGGCAATATTTATTGTTACACATATGTGTAATGATAAGGGCCAGAAGATATTACTATTTTTTTTCAGCTTCATTCCCTGGATTTTTTTTTGACATTCTCTATGATACCGTCTTGTGTTTATTGTAAACAAGTTACTAAAGCAAGTAAAATAAAGCATTAAAGTGTAAAATATCATAAATTTAAATTTTTTTTGTCATTTTCCTGGATCGTATGTATGTACTTACTCTGCCATAAAAATACCAGGGGAGTGACGTCAGGGAAGTGACAAAATTGCACATAATTTCGAAATACAACTGAACTCGTACTTGTTGCTAAAATTAAATGTACCTAATTCATGGTTTCTGATTTCAATTACTATTGTGTTTAATCAACACAAAATTTTCTAACGATACAAAATAAAAATATATACTTACCAGGGGAAATACTATGGCTACTGGCACAAGCAAGTTCTAAACACCCCAATGGCCACTGACGCCATTCTAGTTTAATTAGGCTAAATGCCCTTTGCTTATTGGTAAATTCACTCTATTTACTACAAGTTGCTCAAATCACGCATTTGCGTCTGTAGTTTTAATCCGATATTTCGATCATTTAATTTTGCCAAGTAAGGTAAGGTTGACACTTTTTTGGGGCCACGTCAAAACTTGGTAATATTTTTATGTTAATAATTATTTTTATAATTTAATTTACAAAAATGTATATCCACGTTTATTTAGTTACATGAAGATAATTGGGAAAACATCGTAGTAGTCTAATAGAAAAAGATATGTTAAAAGTTTTAGTAAACAGTTGGTAAAGAGACAAGCAAGGGGAGTATACATTTTTCACTATTTTAACATATAAATGTTTAAAATGAAATAGTTATAATAATTTGAATATGTGGCCTAAATAAAAAACTATATTATTTATCACGTCAATGATACAGACATTAAATTAATTATTTTTTTCATAAGATTTATGGATGGGCCGTTACGACCCGAATAGCGTATATGCATCCATATATTTTTTAAATTTCAAAATTACACTTAGTTTTATAAAGTCCGTTGACATAAAAATGCGTATATCTCGTTTTTAGATTTGACTCAATCAACAATTTTTTCGTTTACATCGTCATATCTGGGAAACAGTAAAATCGAACAAAAAATTAAAGAAACGAAAATAAAGCTTTATTGTTGTGGATCCCAACGGAGTTAATTTTATATTTTTACGCCCTCTATTGTATTCTTATCTCGCGTTCTCACCATTAAAATTCGTATGTGTATCTCACTTTTTCTCATCCCATTTCGCTCATGTATGAAAAGTTGTCATATGCAACACATTGTTGAATATGTTATATGTTGCTGTATAATATACACTGAGATCTAAATGTAACTGAATCAGAGCAGGTTGTGCCAGCGTAACTGTAATGATGTGTCTGATTTATTGCAGTTACGTTGGCACAGTCTGCTCTGATTCAGTTACATTTCGATCTCACCTTAGATTATGTGTTGAAAAGAGACAGACAACGGTATATAAATAAAAAATGACCTATATTGCAGTTTTTTATATTGCCATTTTATATATTTTATAATACTATTTTTTTTTGGATAAATTACTGTTTTAATCTGGTAACCAAAAGTTAAAAGAAAAAAAATACATTTTTGCCGAAGATAAATTAGGGTATAATACCATATGTTTATTATAATTTTTGATCAGAGGCTGTCATGAGAAACAAAAATTCTAAAACTGTAGGGCGTAACTTATTTCACTTGATAATAAAATCATTTTACTGTCACTCACAAAGGAATTTGTTTTTGATTTTCCAGCACCTTTCTTCCGATTGACGCTGCCGGTCTCTCGAAAGGACGAGATAGTGTTTTTCAAACTGGTATAAAAATTTGACTCTGTTATGATTTTTTCTGGAAATTTCTCCCGAAACTCGTCAAAACAAAGTCTGGATGAGTAAACCCATTCTCCGTTCGCTAATACGAATCGCCCATTACGAAAATATGATTCCACTAAAAAAATCTTCTGTTCTGCAGTAAAACCATAATTCAAATCAAATCTAAATTTTACTTTTGATATTGACAACAAAATGACATTTACGAAGTGAATTAATCTAGGCGCTACGTTTTTAAAATTTTTGTTTCTCATGACAGCCTCTGATCAAAAATTATAATAAACATATGGTAGTTATTTATGTATTAAGGGCGTAATCAAGGGGATTATGGCACGAGGGAATGTTTAAAAGTTAATTTCGATAAACTTTTCTGTTCTGAACAATAAAAATTTCCAATTTCATACTTTTGTTTATTTTCTGTGCTAATTTTTGTTTTATGCATAAGGCCCACTCGATTTTTATTGTTCAAAACAGAAAAGTTTATCGAAATTTAGTTAATTTAGGATAGCAACTTAGAATTTTACTCTAAACTATACAAACCTTATATTGATGGAAAGCTTGTCAAAAGATTTTTTGATTGGTACAATAATAAATAGAGGGTGCCATTTGAAAAAAATAAGTTTTTGACATTCTTAATTTGTCATGTTTAAAAAATCGCATTAGGCACATGCCACTGAGCAGGTTGTTGAGTAAAGACTTAAAAGATGCGGCAAACATTCAGGAACCAAACGGCGTTACTTACTTTAACTTGCATGCAAGCATTTAGAAGGGACGAATTTTTAGACAGACCCCTGCATTTCAAAAAAAATCTGGTAAAAAAACGCCACAAATCAAAATTGATAACAGATAAATGAAAACAACCTCTATAAAAGTTATTTGTTATTTAGCATAGAATCCAAAAATAAAATCAAACAGTAGATTCCATTTAAAAAACATAACTTTATAGTTTTTTAATATTGGGACATCCTGTATTATATACAATATTATATAAACCGCAGTGTTTTTAAAATGTGCATCAAAAACGCAGCTATAATCTAAAAAAAAAAGAAAAGATCAATATCTCTTAATATAAACAAGTTATAGAGCTTTTTCGGACCGTTGTATGTTTATTACTATTTTATACTCTGATTTGCCTTCTGCAGAAATATATTTTTCTTCTTTTTAACTTTTTATTACCAGTTGTTACAAAACAAAAATTTTCCAAGAAAAATAGTGATTAATATTATAAAATGGCAATATAAAAACGGCCATGTGAAAATTTGTGAAAACCGTGAAATTTTCATACCTTAATGATGGAGACACGTGATTAGGATCCAATAGAGAACATAAAAATTGTGTTTAATCCGTTGGAATTCACAACAGTAGGGCTTTATTTTTGTTTTTAAAATTTTTTGTTCGCTTGTTCTATTTCCGAAATATAACGATGTAAACGAAAAAGTTGTTAATGAAGACAAGCCTTAAAACGAGTTATTAAATACATTTTTATGTTGTCGGACTTTATAAGACCACGTGTAATTTTGAAATTTTAAACATTTTTATAAAAATAACTGTCATGCGTAAAAAATTATATTTTTACTGTTGTAAAGATTACGACGATGCAAGAAAACGAAAAAAAATAAAAAGTTGTTTTTGTCTTTCTCCGAAATGTAAGCTTCCTAGAATAGTAGCTTTGTCGGGTGCAAATTTCAGCTTTGGACCTTAAACCCCCACGAACGGCAAAATAAAAGCAACTGAGCGCTCTACTACTCCCACAATCACGCAGATATGCTCTGCCCCCATCGGTACCACTTTACCTTAAAACGGACTCCTAGATTATGGGTGTTTATCTGCCCAGTTGCAATTTTAGTCCTACGCCCTTTTTTCCTACAGAGGGAAACCACAGGGATGTAAATTTTTGGCAATTACATAACCTGTAAATTGAAATCTGGTATACCAGTCTCAATTATTTTTTTTGACAAATTAGCGCGCAGATATATACAGGGTGATTTTTAATTGCTCCCGCCCGAGATTTTAAAAATAGGCAACACGTTATACAAACGATAAGCAACTTTGGGAAAACTACAAATGATCCAAATGAACTGACTTAATTTTCACAACCCTCTATGTCTTAATTTTGAAAATTAAATTTTAAAAACTAGCAAAGTATGCCAATGTGTTGCCAATTTTTGGGGTTTGGAGTAGGAACAAATAAAAAATCACTCTGTATTTGTTTAAGCGTTTTCATAGAAAATTTCAATAAAAAAGATTATAGGTGAGGCTGAAATCAGAAACGCCATTTTTTTAAATACGATTGACCCGATCAACACCTTCATACTATAGTTAATCTAGTTGGAATGGGACAATCAGGTGCTCTATTCATAGAGAAAAGTCAAAAATCTAAACCTGATAGCAAATCAGGGTTAACCTTAAATATCAAAAACGAACTGGTCTACTATAATTCTAAATTCTATTGGTACAATGAATATCGCATTTCTGAAAAGTCAATTGATAATTATAATTAATTAACAAATTCGAATGACATTTTCACAAATGCGATTTGCGATGTACCCATAAAATTTAGAAGTAGTACGTCTTAGTAGTATCATTGTAAAATGTGGTAAAACCCTTGTAAGTAAAATAGTATTCTTCTACTCTACGTTGCCGCTATTAAAAAGGAAGGGTCTCTAAAAAAGGAAATGCGCAGTATAATTCGGAAGAGTTCTGAATCGTTATCGGAACAAATTTATTATTTCGCCGACTCCAGATAGTTTTCATATTTAGTAGTGAAAGTACAATTTTTATCTCTAGATAAAAAAAAGTTGTTCTTTTACATACGGTTTAAGGTAGAAAAATGCGTACTTTTATGTACGCATATATTAATGAAAAATACATTGATAGAAAATTTTGTTCATTGAAAAATGAAACACTAACAGAAAAATCATTTTGACTTTATGAATTTGCCTCTAAAATGCGGCATTTTGACTTTAATTTCTTCATTTTTTGTACAGCTTTGGTGAAACATATGGAAAATAGCTTCGAATAAATAAAATACTTTCTGAAAAATAATACTGATTATGAGATGCCAGTTGAATGGCTGGTTTATACAGGCTGATTCACGAATGATGACAAAAGATTTATGCAACCAATCTTACATTTTCGTACGAGACTCTGATACAATTTAATTTAAAAAATGTTTTTGCGATCATAGTTACTGCATATGATTTTATTTTAACTTGACAGTCTTTGAGCAAATTTAGTCAAAATGTTCACTGATAACGAGAAGACTGACATGATCCTGTTATATGAGGAATGTAGAAAAAACGCTTCAGCTGCAGCAAGTCTTGAGTGGTTTCAACTGACAAAATTTTTCGATGACTTGATGCAATATTGCGTCAAGTCCGGCCTTCCTTGAAAAAACTACGAAACAAAACTGCGACAGGAGAAAATAATGAGATTGCTGTAATTCAAGCGATTACAGAAAATTCACATATTGGGCAAAATGCTGTGACACAAAATTTAGGAAGTAGCCCAAAGTTCTGTTTCTAGAATAATAAATTCCATCCCTACCATGTTACACTGGTACAAGAACTAATAATAACTTAATAACGGATTATTAAGTAGTAATTCAATTTAAAGAAACGTGTAAACCTACCAACACCAAACACTTTACTTAATACGATGTGCGTTTCGACAACAAAGTTGTCATTTTCAGGTAGGAATTAATTCTATTTATTTCTATTCATTTAATATATATTCTTTTTATTATATTCTATTTTAATATTTAATTCATTAGGTATTAATTTTAACTTATTAAGTAAAGTGTTTGGTGTTAGTGGGTTTTAAATTTCATTTAACACACCAAGAAGATCCAGCAAGAAGCTAGTTATTCAATTTGACAAGTTATGAGAAAACTAAACGATAACCTTTGGGTAACTTGCAGTATTTTCACTGAAATGAAAATTTTATCAAGAAAGCTGCTTAAACGTAAATTTGGTTGCATATGGACTCGTCATCATTTGTGAATAATCTTGTATGTAACATACATCAGGTGATTCAAAAGTATGGAGCAATATTTTGACCAGAAATACAACACCCCAAATGATGAAACTGCAAAAAATTTTGTCTATCAATTAATTTGAAAACTAATATAACGTTAACATGAAATCAACGTAACATTAAGATAACACATTTTTAAGCCATAATAAAGCGATTTATCCTATACCAAGTTACACCATTTTGGAGCTAGAGACCGCCAAAGTTGGAAATTAAAATTGGTTCTTATAGTTTAAAATAAAATATCTCAAATTTCGTTTTAGCGGAATTTTGGATTATTATTTTTTTATTCAGGATTCATTAGTATATTTATTATTCTAATAAAAATTGGAGTTAGTAAAGCAGAATATGCGACGGAAATTAAGAGGATTCAGCAGAATTTTGCAGCAGATTCTATGCTCAGAAAAATAAAGGCCATTTAGCTTTGTTTATGTACCAAATTTCATAATAATCGGTTAAGCGGTTGTTGAGATATTCCAAAATATATAATCTTTTTTATACTCAACTTTGAAGACACGTAATTTTATTATCACTAGTCATAAGACAAAAATTTATTTGCAGATTTTTATCATTTGTGATGCTTCATGTCGGGTTAAAATATTGCTCCATACTTTTTAAACACCCTATATATTTTTTACTATTTTGAAAATATTTTTGTTTAGGTGCTAGTCCTAAAATGCTCAACGTGTTCGAAGCTGCTTGCGCCGATCCCCAAATAGATAACAAGGTAAAAGTTTTCCGAAACATCTACGACTTTGAAGATGTCTACGATGCTTTTGAAGACTCTAAATCCATTGCTATAATAGGAGGTGGTTTCCTTGGGAGTGAACTCGCTTGCGCCTTAGCTCGTAAAGGAAAGAGAAAAAAGAAAACAGTTTATCAAATTTTCCGTGAAAAAGGCAACATGGGAAAAATCCTCCCTGAATACCTTAGTTCCTGGACTACAAATAAAGTTACTGCTGAAGGAGTTAAGGTAATAAATAATACTGAGGTTATCGGTGTAAAACTTGAAGAAGGTAAACTTGAGTTAATCCTGAGTGATGGTAAACTGATTCGAGTAGATAACGTTATTTTGGCGGTGGGGGTAGAACCCAATACAGAACTCGCAGAAAAATCAGGACTTGAGGTTGATCCTGAACTGGGAGGATACCTTGTCAATACAGAACTTATGGCAAGGTCCCATTTATATATAGCTGGTGATTGTGCTTGTTTTTATGACGTCAAACTTGGGCGTAGAAGAGTGGAGCACCACGACCATGCCGTAGTTACAGGTCGTTTAGCTGGGGAGAATATGACAGGGGGTACAAAACCTTATCTACATCAGAGCATGTTCTGGTCAGACTTGGGTCCAGATGTGGGTTATGAAGCAATTGGAGTTGTCGATGCGGCTTTACCTACAGTGGGAGTCTTCGCGAAAGCCTCTGATAAGGATACACCTAAAGCAGTAGTAACTGAAACTGGAGAAGGAATTAGGTCAGAAACGGAAGAACAAGAGTGTAAGACTGACGGTGAGGGTAGTAGTGAAAAGGGAGAGAACACAGAAGATAAGAAGGATGATTACGGAAAAGGAATAATTTTTTATTTACGGGATGATGTAGTTGTAGGAATTGTTCTATGGAATGTCTTTAATCGTATGTCAATTGCAAGGCAAGTATTGAAAGATGAGAGGAAATATGATGATCTGAATGAGGTGGCGAAGCTGTTTAACATTCATGAAGATTAACATTCCCGCATTCGTCAATTTTAATTTAACATAGATCGTCTTGAATTTTGTTCAATTGTATATAGAAAGGATAAAAATAAACAAACACATTTTGTCAAAATTGTTTTATTATAATTTATGCGTATTGCGATAACGTTTTGTCAGTTTTTCAATAAATGGCATGTGGGCACATAATTTAAACTCACTCATGTCACACATCTAAAAAAAAGAAATATTTCTATACTTAATGATAATGATAGTAATATCGGTATTACAGAAGTAAAAATCACATCGTAAAGAATGTATTAAACCACTTTTTCATAAAATAAGGTGGCTATTTAGAACTATTACGTTTTTTTTAGGAAAGGCAACGGAGAGCTCTTAATTTCCCCAAGGCCATTAGTGAGGATTATACCCGTGGCACATATACCGTTTTATTTTGGGTCGTTTTGGTTATTGAAATGAAAAGAAGATTTAAGAATTCAATTTGCCGTTGTTAATTTAATGTTTATGTGAATCCTTGCAAAGTCAAATTTAGTTGAAAAAACTTAGTATCACCACAACCCAACCGTTAGAAGTATGTAAAGGTATAATTAAACGGCAAAGTCAAATTATAGTTTTTTATAACGAATCTAAAAATATTTAAAAAATATATGTTTCCATTTAAAACAAGGAAGTTAATGACTTTCCGGTATAACCGGAAGTACCACAAATTTAAAAATGTTTTATGCTAATAGACCTCAACATGTCTAACACGTGCAAAAATTTTAATTAAAATAGCTTTTAGTTCTTCATTAATTCTTAAAGGCCCATCTAAAATAGATGTATTCTTCTACTGTACTAACATAATAATTATCTCTACAATACTAGTGGTAAAAACATTTAATATAATTGATTTTTAATTTTGTAGTATCGATATTACAGCATACAGCGTAAAAGTAAATAAAAATTTGTCTGCATAGCCTCAGCAGTTTAGGGCAAGATTAGGAAGAAGTAAATGAAAATTGAAAGTAGCTTAACACAAGATTTTGTTGAATTTTTGTACACTAGAGTATTTTAAGTAAAAAAAAATACCCTGTTGTACAAAGATTGAACCAAATCTTGAACACAAAATTGGATATGTAAATTTTTTCTTCTGGGATTGGACCGTGCCAATGAAGTTTTCATACTCGACGTTTCGTCAACCATCGAATGTAGCTTTTCCAGGAGGTGCGAACTGCGACGCCAGTTGTCACTCCACTCCTGAAGAAGGTTGGCTACAATGGTTAGCGAAATGTCGATTGTCGATGTCGAGTACGAAAACTCCATTTACACGTTTCAGTCCCGGAAGAAGAAATTTAACTATAGAGGTACGGATTCTGACCGTGCAAGCTCCCATTCCAAAAAATTGGATAGTGTATAGCCAGCTTTATATCCTACCTCTAGGACTTCTTTCACTTCTGATGAATAAGTGATTGTGCAAATCCGATCGTTTAAATGTTGGAAGATTGCAACCATATAATACATGAGGCACTCAACGGGATACAAAACTGAAAGCGCGAGAAAATTACAGATTTCTTCAAAACGGAGGAAATTAAAGAAGCACTGGTTAAGCCATGATTGGACTAGAATTTCCGGACAAATTCCAAGAACCTGTAAAAATAACATAACAATATAAGCTTAATTTTAGTAGGTTGCCATTGTATTGGGTGATATCATTGACTATAGGTTGTCTATATTTGGATGAATTTTATAGGCCGATAAAGTAATTAATTTCTCGGTCCCTCACCGATAAAGAAACCCCAGCCCCTGAATTTTAATACGGTTCTGTTTAGTTACAATAGGGTTCACTTATCTTTACAATTATCCTTGTTAAATCCCTCATAAACTAGTTTGTAAATTCATCCAAATATAGACAACCTTTATGAATAAAGAGTAGCAAATGCTTTTACTAGCTAGTTATATATTTACATTTAGCGAATAATAATTGCATAGGTTAAACCAATTGTTAAATTTTTATTCATTTCACCCATTATTTTTTGGTGAGTGTTTATTACGTTTTTCGCTTCTAATTGAGCTGTAATGTTTTTAAAATTGTGCTTAATGTTTTCCACGCTTTATCATCTCTAGTTTTAATTTTTTTTGCTCGACCGTTATTTTTATAAGTCGTACCTTCAGTGCCTGAAAACACGAACAGTGTTCTTCCAAAATAACAGCAAAATGTTGATGGAAATTTTCTTGTAACATCTGGTCAAATTCTTTACCAAAAGTTGTCCATATCAATGACGTTATTTGTGTGTTTGTAAAATTAATCAAAATTGTTTTACACTGGTCGAAATTTCCAGAACATACTATAAAGATTATGCCGACGAACCAATCAAAGTTGGCAAAATTTTCAGGTTGATGACCAATAAAAGTCCGAGATTGTTTCAGAAGAAGAATTAAATTTTCAATATGTTCATTATTGTCTTCTAGTGGATGCAGCAAACCAGTTTTTAGTCCATAACTGAAAAATGTTTGTATCTAGTAGTGAATTTTAACAAAAATTTTCAATAATATACTCAATTATTAAAGAAACGCCAGTAAAATCCTCTGGATGTAACTGATAGTAGACAGAGTCAGAAGGAGGCCAATGGAGTTCTATTTTTCTGTAGACGTAGGTTTTGGGAATTTTTTCCAACAATACTGCCAAAAGGGAAGGCTAAACAATCAAAATTTTCAATATTTAATTAATTTTATAATTTACATAATACACCCCGTTATCAAAAAATACTCTGGGCGACCCAAAATTGACAGTATAGTGGTCCGATAGAAAAGTGGGCAGACTTATTAAGCCCTCCCAATAAACAGATAATAAAAATAATTGCAGTTACCGCAAACATCAAATAAACCATAAAACCACCCAAAACTTGATTTATGAGGGTTCCTATTTTTCGGAACCATTAAAAGATGTAAGCAAACCCTGCCAAGGTCGTTGTTAAATGTGAAAGTGTTTACCTTTTTAAATCAAATTTTATGAGGTGTTTTATGGTTTATTTGATGTTTGCGGTAACTGCAATTATTTTTATGATCTGTTTATTGGAAGGGCTTAATAAGTCTGCCCACTTTTCTATAGGATCACTATGCACTGGTCACTGCCGAGTGTGCAAAGCATCGACATAAATCAAATGGGGCGGTTAATAAATTGCCACTAATATAATCAGCAATAATATAATCAGTGATTTGCTATAACCATAATATTTTTTTACGGTGATAGTTTAGAAAAAAGTTTATTAATGCATGATTTTTTCTTAAACATCGTTGTGAAAAAATGGTGTTTTCAACACTATGAGCATGCCTACATTTATCAAATAAATAAAAACTAAAAGTTCCAAGAGTGGATTACAAGACGCAGCGAAGTGAAGTAAAGTGAAATTGTTAAAGTAATTTAAAATTTCAATGTGAAATACCATCGTTTTGCTCCAAACTAAGGTAAAATTTCAAAATTTTATTATTGAAAGATAGTCAACTATTAATATACTTTTTATTTGTTCAGTGACCGATAGATGACTGTATAATTTTTCAAGTTTTCTTAATTAACTAGGGTACAATCAACGGAAAAAGTTTATAATCAACTTGTTTGTTAATTTGCGAATAATAATCTCTACTTTATTAAGCCCACTCACTTCGCCCATGCGTTAAAACGTCTCGATCGCCCCCATTAACTAATAATTAACTAAAAATTAAAATAACAATCATTTTAAGAGGAGTATTAAGGTATCTAATTTCTCTTAATGGAATTCCAATGTAAACGCGCGAATCTGTAGTACTTTTATTTACAAAAATATTTTAAGAAAAAGGCATAATCATTCTTTTAATTATTAACTACAAAATGACTGAATGTGATTCTAAAAAAAAAGTTTAAAAATAATATAAAATAATTATTAAAAAATCGTTAAAATTTAAAATCAATGTGATTGAAAATTTAAAAAAGTCGAAATGTAGTCCATGTTATTACAATACTCGTAGCGTAAACCATTTTTATTTTTTTATAAATAAACAAGCTACAGATTCGCGCGTTTACATTGAAATCCCTATACTAGAGAAATTGATAAAATACTCCTCTTAATGCAACGTTTAAAAAATAAAATTACAAGCTCTAAAATTTATATACGTACATCAAAAATATTTAGAGAACTTTTAAAAGCCCTCCTCGCGTTAGACAACCAGTTAAAATCACCAGCAGTCATTTCTTCTTCCAAAAAGTTCCTAAACTGATTTTCTTCCCCTTTATCTTGTTTTAAAACTTCCAATTCCTCTGACACTTCCTCAATTTTAATCTCATCCAATTTTTCGTTAATTTTTTTATTCACAAATCCAATACACTTCAACGACTCTAAAATATTATCCCCCAAACACCTTTGTTCATCAAAAATTCCACAATTATCATATCCTTTTAATTTTTCCTAGAAACTCACAAAACTTGAAAGCCTATTAAAAATTACACACTCACTTGTATTTGATAATTAGTATTCAAGTAGAGCAACAAATCTAAATTTGTAATTAATACTTTCATTACTAACAATCCTAAATATTCTTCAGAGGACTCAATGGATTCATTTAAACATTTTTCTATTAGTTCAGACAATGTAACACTTTTATCTTCACTTTCAACAACAGTATCGTCATCATCGTCGGTTAATAACGCGATTACACTTCTCGCTGTTAGTTTAATAACAAAAACAAAGAAAACAAATTTATTGATATAGTTTGAGTTGGTATTTTCATCGCAATACCAAATTTGTTCGAGGTAAGGTGTGATGATTTTGTTACGGTGATTTTTTAAAAATTCAAACCCGCATTTGTCATTTCCAAGCCGATTTATAACGGACTTTAAGTTTTCAATCGGAACAAAACTAAATAAATCCAGCAAAATTTCATTAGTGCAAAATTTTATTGCAGGTCCGTAATTCGCACAAAAGAAAGTAAACAATAAAAGAACTTCTGTAATTTTATTTTTGCAACCTGATTGATACAATTCTTGCACGCTTTGAATAAGTTTTGTGGGATTCCCATGAAGGAGTGCTAAAGGGTGACTCTCATATACACATACACAACATTGCAACAACGTAGAAAGACTATTGAAGTCCTGATTGATCTCATTTGAGTTTAGATTCAATTTAATGAATAAAACCGTTAAATCTGTGATTTTTTGAGGAAGATTTGTAACGTTTCGGATTACTTGTCGCAGCTTGCCTTTACGTAAAGTCCCAGAAATGCCGAATAAGACCCGGTCATTCCTTGACTTTGCTATTTCATTAATTACAGTAAAAATAAATTTATTTGTATTGACCACATTTCGAATATTGTTCCGGTTTGTATTACCTAAGGGTGCAACTAATACGTCTAATAATTTAGGTGTAAGTATTGAGGGATTATGTCGGAACAAGTCGATAAAAAGCTCATTTAAATCATTTCTTTTGCCTTGGCTTAAGTTAGTAATAACTGCTTCAAGGGCCCCCTCTACAGAAATATCCTCCGGTAGGAATTTTACGTTGCTGTTGTAACGCCAAAAATGAAGCAAAAAATTGCCATAATGTACCCCCAACTCTTCCTCATTTATTTTTAGCATAAATGTAACAAAAATGTGTTTAATAAAATCGGGTTTTTTCTCTTTTAAATTATTAAAGAAGATGTAGCGAACATCAGATCCGTAACATAAAACCCGGATCCAGTTTGATTGAGGATCTAGGGCCCCAAACCAATCAAAAACGGTTTTATAAGTGAGCACACTGATAAAACCTGTAGTAATTTCATCAATAACATTGTGATTAGCATGCAACAAAAATTTTATAACTGAATTTTGTGCACCTAACACCACTTGTAGGGTTTGTAAAATACGAATTTTGTTAAAATCGGTAAAGTAACGACTGTTTAACAGCAAAAACGTGCCTCTGAGAAGGTTTGCATAACCGTCGCACGAAGTGTCGGAAAGTCGGTGATGTATTTTAAGAGTGCGTAAAAATATGTCGTAATTTGGGCTTACGAAACACTTCCGTAAACTTTGTGATAATTCCTCCCAAAATGTTTGTTTGGTATCAATATCAATGTTGAGTAATTTATCAAGAACTTTAATTCTTGTTAAAGCTGAATTACTGTTGAGGCTTTCAATAATCACGGCAAAATCGTTATGGCTAAGGTCAATTCTCCAGGGTTCAACACTATGATGTCTTTTGGCGCTCCGCAAAATATCGTCTTCTATTGATTGAACATTCAATTTTTTTAAAATTTCTGCAACGTCACGTGATTCACTTTCGTTAATTAATTTGGTGAGTGGAGCGTCAATTGTGTTATTAACTTTCTCTGTGATTATTCTGTGCAATAAATTATCAGGCTTTTTATGCATTTTTGACGTGTTTGTTGTTATGTCAAAACCCGTTGCCAAGGTGACCACAGGTGTTGCCATATTAGGAAAGTTGAAATCCCTAATGTCATGTCAGTATGCTGCTGTCTTTTGTTGTTGGTAAACATTGAACAGCTGTGTTCCTGACGTTTTTTTGAACAATTTTCGAAATTTTTGTGTTTTTTTCAAAGGAATTTGGTAAGTGTGATGTAAGATATGTACGACTAAATGAGAGTCGGTTCGGAACATTGATTTTTTTCCCAATGACAAGTCACGATTTCCTTATTGCTCAACTTAATCTTTTAATAGTGTGACCCCTTTTAATATAGCTTGAGCATTTTAGCAACGTATCTCATTATAAACTGACCATTGTAAAATGAGTAGTGGCAATAACGATGATAAAAAATTGGGGGTGTCTGACCCTAAAGACACAGGAACGGGGCCACGGGTCCGCACACAAAGCGAATGTTCTGTAACAAGCGACGATGGGGCCCAGTCTAGTTCAGGAAAACGGTAAGTGTCTCAGTTAATTTGACTAATATTATAATAAAAATTCAGACAGAGGACGACTTCGGCCCAATTCATGGTCTCGTCAGGCATGACTTCAGCTTCACCCCCAAAATTTGTGTCTTTAGAAGAAATCATGCAAGCAGCTAATGGAATGAGAGACATGGCGTTGGTTCATCAAATCGTCGTTGACGATGATTTTAAATTAGAAAAAGTTGAACCTGAACCCAACACCCTCCATCAAATAGTAAATGATACTATGAGAAAGGCGTTTTGGGATTTGCTCCGGAATGAACTTGCCGAGGATCCGCCAAATTATACTCAGGTAATTGCTTTGTTTGTCTTTCATGAGTCACCTACCTACACTCAACCTTGGTTTGAACTTGAGAGTTGAATCACCTGTGTTTATATCAGGCTCTAGTTCTTTTGGAGGACATCAAGAAGGGTCTATTTGCGGTGCTTTTACCACAACACACCAAAATTAAGCAACAGATTTCTGAGATTTTGGACAGTGAACTTATTAAGCAACAAGCTGAGAATGGGGCGCTGGATTTTGGGGTGAGAGGAGGAATGCTATGGAAATAATATCTTTTTGAGGTAATTTCAGCACTATGCTCAATATGTTATTTCTGTGATGGCAAAATTGTGTGCGCCAGTTAGAGATGAAAAAATTAAGGAGTTGACACAAACTACAGATGTTGTGGATACATTTAAAGGGATTTTAGAGGTAAATATCTTGAAAAAATGTGTTTGGTTGAGATATCTTTTTTTTTTAATGTATTAATATAAAAAATATTGGAAGTTTGATATCAGATAAAAAGGATTTTATGACCTAACAGAAAAAAAGTAAGGTTTTACTTTTGTTCATAAATAAAGTTGGTAAATCTAGGTAGCTGTGGTCACTAATGAATTTGCCATTTATAGTCTTCATTTACGTTTAACGAAAGTAACTGGGTAACTAAAGTGGGTTTTCATTTTGCTGTTATATCCTGTCCGCCGAACAGATAAAGTAATAAAAACGCCCACTTAAGCCGCGCTGTTTCAGTAACGGCTCTTCATTCGTCGATTTTAAATAGAGCGTGTAAAGTAAATGTCCTTAACACACTGGAGCATATTTTTAGACAGTAAGAATTTCCAGGCTTGCACCTAAAATAAAAGCTAAACTTAGGGTGTGTTTGTATACCCTTTTCTGTTTTGTTTGACTGGGTGAGCGTTTTTAAAACCAACAATTTCATATTTTAAGCGCCTACATCCATACTTCAAATAATGATACAGTATAAATCTGACTTCACCGCAGAACATTCTACGCTGCTTGTCTCCTCCCACTGAGTTTTATTACTCTATCTGTTGGGCGGACAGGGTATAAAATCTTAAATTTTCCACTTGACAACTACTTAGGAAAAACACAAAACATCTCGAAAAAACAAATGGCCTGCTTAGAATAATAGTGTTCTAACTCCACTTTCTCCCGAAATTGAGATTTTTATTTTCATTACGGTTTTCTTACCCCACTTTTACATGTTTTGAGTTATATAACAAATTTATTTCTTGCTTTAACACCTTAAAAATGACCTAGTATCTACAGTAACAAATGCATTTGATGGTTTTTCAATTACCTGCAGCACATAAAAGTCTCTCCTGTAAAATTTGTTACAAATGGAGTTAGGACACTATTATTCTAGGCAGGCGAAATGTTAAGAGTCAAATAAGTTGTCATATATAATTAGAATTACCGTAATACTATCCGCAACAAAAAATCATAGGCTAAATTTTTACAATAACATTAAAAATTGTGTAAACCAACCAAAATTTTAAGTCCAGACTTGACTGTTGTGGATAGTTTTAATTACGATAAGATAAATATGTAGAATATTTATTAGAATATGAGAGAATATGTTGAGAACTTAACTAAATAAATAATCTTATGGTGGTAATGCTATACTCAAGTGCCACTTGAGTTGCCACTGCAAACTTTTCAAGTTGCATCTACAGCCTCTGTCATGACTTAACGACAATTAGTGGCCGGGATCGATGAACGTTTCTTCTGAAAGACGAGAAAACGGTCTTTTCAGTGACTCTGAGGTGCTGAGCAATAAACCGTTAAATTTACTTTAAAAACGTTTTAACATCATTTTGCCTGATTTGTCATTCTTGTCAAATCTGCGGTAGAAACTCTGAACAAATGTTCAGTCCCTCATTCCCAGATAGCATTCTTAGTAAATTGATATTTAAGCCATTTAGAGAAATGCAACTACAAAATGGCGCTCTCTGCATTTGGTGAATATTATAATTTTATGGGTTGGGACCTCAGAGTCAGTAAAATCCTCTATAGCTGCAGTTAGTATATGCATTACTTTACGCTGGTCTCCCATCTAAAAGATGACCGTTGACTCCAATGCTTATAACTCCTCATATTAAATTTAATCTATGAAACCAGCTTTGCTAAGCAGCTACCCAGTGACATAGCTAAAAGTTAGGGAGCTCTGGGGCAAATATGTTTCGGGACAGCTTATATTTTCACCAAAAATTTAAAAAAAAAAAATAGTAGCTGAGCCGAAAACTGAGAGTATTTTCTAAGAAGCGTTGCCACTCAAATAGTAAATTCTTATCAGTTGTTAGTTGCACATAAAACAAAATTTTACCGAAGGGGTTTTATCCCAACTTAATGAAACGAAGTTATCGTTGACGTCATCTTTTCATCTATACTACTGGAGTTTTTCGGAATATACCTATACCCGGATCACTTTTGTAATGTTAAACAACAGCACATCAACCCAAAATTTCGGCTTTGTGAATTATGTTTTTTACCGCAAATTCGGGTTTTTAAAATGTAGGTCATGTTATATGACAGTGTCACGTTGACGTTGTCATATAACATAATTCACAAAGCCAAAATTTTGGGTTGATGCGCTCTTGTTTAATATTACAAAAGTGATCCGGGTATAGTTGACGCATTTTTGGAAGAAAATTCAGTAAAATAGTAAATAATTAAGACAACAGTATTTTTTAATTAATGAAATTTGTACTGAGGTGAAGAGAAGGTAATTGTTTAAAAAATTAAATGGTGGCGAGGACTACTAATGTTGGCACGCTTGACCTACAATATAAGTAGTGTAACTTTTTAGGGCAATTAATGTGTATTGAGGTAAGGAAGCTTTAGAATACTTAAAATTTTAATTTTTGGTATTTAATTAATGGGAGTATAGCCTCAAAGCACTCTCAAATCCTTCGTAAATTTTAATTAAATAACAAATTCAATCAAAATGAATTGCAATAAAAATAGCAGAATTAGCTCTGAAACATGCATGTCTGATTTCTTCCAAAGTTAAACTCGTATCTTACGTCTCAATTCCTTTCTAATCTCACCAGCATACGAATTTTAACTCTTATAGATGCTAGTTTGTGCTCTACTCTGCTCTAACTTTAAGCTTTACAAGCTTTTATCACTATCAACGTCCAAGCTAAATTTAATTCGTTGAAGCCGAGGTTGAAGCTAAAATATTTAAATGTATACAAAATTTCTAAAGTGTGGCTACATAAAAAATGAACGAAGATTTGGGAATAAACTTACACTTAATTGCATAAAGTTTTTTTGCAAAAAATACCTATTGATAAGTACAGATTTTTTGATTCTTGATCAATAATTTTTAAAAAAATGCACTTGTTCTTGTTACAAATGTCTATTGCTTCATTGGTTTCTTGAAAGCAACAGGGTCTCCCAATCTGCCTTGGTTTTTCCTACCATAGCTACGTTACTGATTGATGAGTGTTTATTCTAGATTCGTGTAAAATACATTCACTCATTGCGTTTGCTCGTGAATGTAACATTTATACAATAGATTTACACTCGCTGGAAGAATGTTACTTTTTTTTAACTAAAAATAACTTTTCTCAACTTAAAATTTGTTTTAGAATAGCCAGCCTGTATATATTTAGGCCCTATTAAACAGGAGGTACACTTGAAACTCATTTAAGTGGAATGACTTTATAAAGGACTGCAAAAAACCGAATGGTGGCCATTGTTGAATTTTTTATGGCCACCATTAAACCAAATCAGTCCAATTGAACAATGGCCATTCGGTTTATTGCAAGTTTTTATAAGTCAGTTCACTTAAATGTTGCATGATATTTTAATAGAACCAATATGAAACGAATGTTACGCCTTGTTTCTATAAAAATTGAAGTTTTTTTGTAATCATCTTCACGTCACTCAATCAAGCCAAATAGACTGGAAGTATTCAAATTAGAGAAAAACTAAATTTAAATAAATAATTTCATATTTCATTTAGTGTCAAAGGAGTGATCAAGAGATAATAATTAGAAACAAAATCTTTTTTTTTTAGTACAAACTTAATTACTTATCATGCGATTGCCTTGCTGAATACCACATGAACTTTGATTCATTTTACGAAATTTTTTTTCGTGTATTTTAAAAGCGTTTGATTAGTCCGAGCCATGGAGGAATAAATAAATAAATCTTATTTATTTTTTCCTCCATGGTCCGAGCCGAACAGGAGTTCCCGTTCTTGAGACTTAGATAAATGTATTGAATTGGCAATGAAAACCACACTCTAGAATCTAGATTATATATTCTTTTTTTCTTATTTTTTGTTAAGGAATACTACAGTGTAAAGTACGGACGTTTTGGTTGACCCTCATAAAATTTTATGACCTCATTATTGTTACTTACTCAAGAATGGTTCCTATTTGTCCCAATGGGCCCTCCAGTGTTTTCTAACAATGAGGTATTTATCTCAAAAATGCAATAAAATTTTATGAAATTTAACCAAAACGCCCCTACTTTATTTCAGAACAGAAAAACGAGAGTGTTCCAGTCTTATGTTTAAAGTAAGATGAGTAGAATTTAGAATATTTAAAACCATTCTAAGACTCTATAAAGACGATCATTTCGTATCCTTATGAGAATTGCGAAATGAACAAATAGTAAAGCAAACACGTTTCACGTTTTACATGGACGCTGACGGTCAACAAGCGTACCGTCAGTGTGCTCGCCATTGGTATTTCAGTAGAACTTCGATAACTTTAACCACGACCTGCCACCAAAGGTAGTTCGAGTTATCGATAATTCGAAATATCGAAAAATGTTTATTAAACCATTTATATGCTTGGGACGAAAATTCGGTTCGAGTTATCAAGAAGTTTTGTTTATTGAGATCGAGTTATCGATGTTTCACTGTATTTTAAATGTTAGGCACGCTGAGCGTCAGCGTTCATATGGAACGGGATTTAGGGCAACATAACTGTAAGAATACTTTTATGTGTTGAGATACATAAATCAACCAGACTTTAAATTAATTTTATTTTGTGAGTTTATTTACAAAGTTAAGCAATTTGTTAAGCTTGTCAAGAGCTTTCCAATGATGTCAAAAAATTCTGTTTGATTGGTTTTACGATTTGTATAAGACTGGAACACTTTCTTCTGTCTGTATATTATATCTAATTATATTTTTTTATTAGACTTTAGATTTAATGAAACTGGATATGGCCAATTTCACTTTACAAATGGCTCGACCCGACATAATCGCACACAGCGTTGAATTGGAACGAAAAAAATTTGCCGATTTTCTAGCGGTTCAAAGCGACGGTCTTGAGCGAACGAAAAAATGGCTGTTGAAGCACGTGAATACATCAGAAGTGCCTCCCTCAAATTCTGCCTCGTACGAAGCATATATTCGCAATGTATCTAAAAAGGCATCTTGGGACGCTTTCATCGACTTGTTAGACCAGGATGAAAACGAGCCCTACCCAGAGGTAAATTTTTCACATCAGACGAATGAATTTTCGTTTTACCTGTCTGTTTTTTCTCAGACGTTCATGATCGATGAGGCGCGCTTGAGGGATTTGCAAGTGAAAACTAATCGATTGACAGCAATCGGGACCATTATATTAGTGACTTTAAGCCATGCAGGTCCGGATTTGCAATCAATCGCCGAGTTCAAAGCTTCCCTCAAAGACCACATTTCAATTCTACTTCAATCTGTTAAAAATGACAAGTAAAATAGAAAAACGTTAAATGCGTTTTTTAATCGGCGGTTTTAGGGAATTGAAACAAGCATTACCAAACGTCGCCGAACAGGTCGTAAGTGATGTCAAAGAAGCACAAAAAAAATATCAAGTTAACGTACTTAATGATGTTAGTGAAACGGTATTGAAACAACAAATTGAACAAATTAGTGACGAGGATCACAAAATTAGAGGTTTAGTGCGTAAGTAATAAAAACACTCCTACTTATATAGAGTTAATTTGCTCAAGGAAGAGGACACCAAAAAACTGGGATTGGGCGTATCTCTTGAGGATGTGTACTTTGTCTGCTGTGCAATTTTTTTTACGGTTGAAGCTTTTCGGTGTACTTTTACTAGAGCAATTTTGTTTTAGAATAAATAATAGCAGTATATTAGACTTCAAGGACCGCAAGCATAACTTTTCATAGTTGAAAATGTAGGTTAAAAAACCGAGAGTGAAGCCCGAGGTTTTATAAATATTCGAGACTATCAAAAGTGCTTACGGCCTCAAGGTTCATATATTATTTTTTTATCTACCTGAAAAGAACATTTATTGTTTATCTTTTAAGGTTATGGGAGATAAGGGCTGTTTAATTATCAACAAATTTTACATATATTTACACAAATGTAAAATTTGTTTATAATTAAACAACCCTCATCCCCAATAACCTTAAAAGAAAAATTAAAAACAGGGCAATAAAATTAATAATTTATCATTTATTACTCTCAAATCAATACCACTAGTATTTCTAATTGTACATTTACTGTGACAAAAATCAATGTTAATAATAATATGCCCGATAGTTTTTCGAGAAACGTATCGTGCTAATACATACCTACGTTGGGTTGCAACTGATTTCAGAGTCCAAATGGTTCTATACTAGCACTAACTACCCTTTCCATCATTCGCCTCCCACTATGAGTTTATGTCTTGGAATTTTCTACAATCAAGACAGTCTAATGTGGATTTACAGTTTCTTTATTTTTTTGTCAAAAAAATATAATTTTTTTTAGAATGTATTAGAGGGCATTAATTTGCTTACGGTCTTAAGGATCGTAAAGAAAGTTATTTCTATAGTAATCATTAGATTGGCAGTAATTGTTGCTTACTGTTAGTAGCATGCTTACAAGATAGGTGATTGAAAAAAGATATTGTTCTGTTACAGGTCAGCGGATTAAAGAGTTCTTCCTGGATATAATCGAGTCTTCAACGGCAGCGCCGCAAAAAGTGCCTACAGGATTGAGTTCCCTACAGAGAGAATTAGCAGCAATAGCAGGACAATTTTTACGAATTGTCTCACACAATAATACAGTGTTTTGCATTTATTACCACGATATTGTATCAGCAGCATTGCCCAAACCAGCTTAATTATACCGATTTCACTTTCACTACTTCATTATTTTGGAATAATATAGTATTTAAACTGAGTGGAAACTGTTGTGATAAGTTTTTAGTCACCTCAGCCACAAAGTGGAAATGGGGTTTTATAGGCGCAAATCTATCCGTACTAACCAACTAGCCAAAAAAGTTTATTATTTCTGTATGTGATACTGACCTTTGTATATCTTGAAACGTAGAATAGATTTTTTAAAATAAGTCTGTGAGCGCAAGATAGTAAATAAATTATTATTCCAATGGTATAGTGTTTTATGTGAATTATAAACTATTGGCAAAAATATAGGGAAAACAGGTTTTTCATTGCGGTTTGAAACGTGTTCAATATTTTTTTGAGACAACTGATTTTCAGCACTCCCTTTTGAAACTAAAGTAAATTTGGCAAAGTTTTCTCAAAATTTAAAAAATTGCAGCATAATCTTTTATTAAGGTCGTTATTATCATTGTGATTAAAAAGGTCATTCTAGAGAATTCATAAGGATGCTGTACGTAAAAATGTCATAGATTTACAATTTCAATTTTTTTTTTGGTCAGAGTCCCACTTTTCTATGGCCACTACTCAGTACTCACTGTATACCGCAATCGTTCGAGAATTATTTTGCATAGTTGCCTTGGTACAATAGAACATGATATGTAGACACTTCTTAAAACAGCTTCCAAAGTTGATTCCATTTTGGACGTTTTTTGAAAATATCTCAATAATTTTTTAATTGAAATGTAGAAATATAGTAAGTATTATTCATTTTTTGTTTATTATATTTATATTAATTAAGGAAGGTATTGATTAGGAATTCAGACACTGTTTTAAATTACTTAATTTTATCAAAAAATAACCAACTGATATGACGCGTAATTTGGGGAACCATTTTTAAGATGACCTTGGCTCAAAATTACGAATTAAATGGTTAATACTTGATCCTGAAGAAGCCCCAATTTGCATATTTTGCATACTTGTTAAAATTTATAACACCGTTTAGAGAACGCAATTACCCTTCAGATGAGGACTCGATTTAGCCTTAAAAATTGTTCCCCTCCCATCAGAAATTGATTTTTTTCAGGATGTTTGCTAAAAATGATCAGCAATACTATTAAGCTGGCTGCTTTTAAACGGGACACATTTTTTAATTATTTTTTTCTAAAAATATAAAATATGCAATTAACAATACACAAACACTTTACACACTCATCTACCTACTTTACGGATGATTGATTTTGACATGTGAGTTTGCAAAATACTTCTCTACGGACTATTTTGGTTAATTTTAAGGATTATTTTCTTCATATTACGGGCGACTTCAGAAAATAATATTTTATACTGCATCAGAAAAAGATATTGAACAACAAAAAAAAATGCACGAAATGCCAGAGAAATAAGTCGCACGACAATAAAATAAAATAGACGACCAATAATTATTGCAATAAAACGATCGACGGCTCTTTTTTTCTTTAGTTTTTAGTGTTTTTCAAATGTGTTTATTCCTACTTTGTGGAGAGAATCTGTCGGTTCTGTAAAAGTTTTTTTTTTGTGCTGAATATCTTTTCTGTCGTGTGTGGTAACCCTTTTAGGTCTTGGGACTTTTTTATGTAAACTTTTTGGCGTGTTGATATACATTTTGTTGACTATAGGGACCCTTATTTCCTGTTCATTGAAAAAAAATACGAATTAAAAATACGAAACTTTTTTCTTGTTTTACTATACCTATAAACAATTATTGTTTGAGTAACACGGCTGCCAGTTACAATATTGAGACATTGGCTCCATTTGGACTTTTAGGATTTAAAGAATTGATGTTTAAACGAATAATTTATTTAACATAAAATCAATTTACACAAATATGTATGTAAGTTAAAAATGACTTCCCGTAATTGCACAACGCAATAACATATTCTATTGCCTTGAATACTCGGAGAATGGCACGATGTAATCGCTCGACTTCGCTAAACAAAACTGCTCGATTAATGGCTTTATGCGTTTATTTTGGAAAATTTAATAAAACATTTAATTCGTTAAATTACTTAAAGTTTTTGTTTTAGACCCTATGAGTGTTAAACTGTTATACTCAAAAAAAGTAGTTTCAATCTTCAACACCAAAAATAGGGGTTGCTTTTTTAAAAAATAATCGATTACGTCGCAGCAAAAAACAGGTTGGAAAAAAATGGATATAAGTTAAAAACGTGCCCAATAAAAAAATTAAATTGACCTGTCTTAGCATTTTTCTAAAAATAAAATTAACTTAGAAAATATGAATTGTATTCCATATTTGTATGTCACCCTGTATAATTAGAATTACCTTAATCGTCGTTACAGTATCTTAGTTAACTATAATAGTTTTTTTAAATTATAGGGAACAGCTTGAATATGCATGTATTTGCATTTAAATTTTGCTGATTAAGTGGTTATAAACGCTTTTATATTTGAAAAAACGAATTTTAGCAAGGACTCAACTCGACTTTTTTGTTGTTTTAAGTGTTTTCAGCAATTCTTTTTTACATGAGTTTTGGCTTGTGGTTGGTGCTGCTATTGGTTACTGTGGAAACAGGACCACGCAGGGAAAGGAGCAAAATTAAGCGAGCGATATACTAGTAAACTTTATTTATAAAACACTCCGTCCGAATTAAAAACCTACAAACTCGGTCTCAAATAAAAGTTCCAGAGCCAAATCTCGTCAAAAGTTTTTGTTTTTGGAGCTTTAATAGTCATATTGTACAGCGCAAGTGCTATAATATTATGCATTTGCTTATTTATTGAATTATAAATTTTAACAAACAATATAATCCTTACACCAGGAGTCTACTGTATAAATAATCACTTATATAAGTCATTGCAGTAGGCGCACGGTTATCTAAAATAATGACTATTTAGGCCTACTCTCCGGTCTTTCTATTCTCTGTTCATATAACTGAAAGCTATTTATTTTTTAACAAAGACTTATCAATAATAGTTTCCGTAAATAGACACAAATCATCGGCTTGGAAGAAGACTGTCATAACTCAAAATTAACAAATTTTTAGGGGAAGCATTTAACATTTTACTTGATAAAAGGGTCTTAGAGCTCGGTGTCATGACATAATTAGGAACCATAATGCCTACAGGTGGGTTGCAGACAATTTAAGCTGCATTGCAAATCTACAGTTTTGTACTTTTGTACAAATTCAACCCCTATTTTACCCCATTATTCAAAGATGTGACAGTCTTGCTTAAAATATTTTTTTATATTTTTGAATATTTTTTTTTAGAGAATTGATTACTTAAGGGTTATTTGATTGTTTCTGAAATAAATGTAAAGATGCAAAATTAAAACTTTATACTTTTGACAGAACAACTAAAATACATATACTCAATCGTAATTTTTATAGAACTCACAATAATGTCAATAACGACATTTTCAAGTATCAAGAATACAAAATGACAACCTTATTTTAAGAAAAGAAAAACTTTGCGAGAACAACATTATCATACATTATTATAATTTTTTATAAAACTTATTATAATATCGGGGAAGAACTTTTTTATCTATCAAGGTGAGTATTCCATTCTTCTTTGCTTCTGAAATAGGTAATTTCTGTTTATAAGCTTTATTTAATTTAAGAAAATTAAAGTCTATCTAGCGGCTGCAGTAAGAATTACAACTTGTAACTCTGTTCCACATAAAAATATGGACTAATTGAACGTTTCATTGTAATAACATAAAAATGAATTATTTTGAGTTGAGACAGTCCTTTTCCGAACCGACGAAATGTCAAATGTTGGAATTCTGTTGTAATCAGGGCCGGATTTTAAATACCACTTATCGGGGAATTTTCTACGGGACCCTGGGACAAAGAGATCCTTATTTCCTGTTTATAAAAAAAATACGAATTTGGGTACGTTCTAATGGATGATTTAGAGTTTTTTCTTGTTTTATTATAGCTATTTACTTAACGTATTCAGAGAAATAATTTTTCCGCGAAGGCACTTTGTTTGTGGCACGAGCAAAAGAGTGTTGCATTATTAGTGCTGGAAATTTCCAAAAATAGGTAGGTACCACATTATTCATTTTTGAAAAGAATAAATTACAGAATTTATTTAAAATATAATGTTTTAAATAATGAAACATAACTTTCGATAAGTGGTAAAAACTTTTAAAACTACTGCGCTTTTTGAAAAATTAAGAAAAAACGTGCTTTTGCTATAATTAAATTTGTGTAACAAAATACCACTTTACATAAAATATTTTGAGTCAAAAAAGAGAAATTAAAATTTGAATAGTTTCTGACAGTTGCATTTTTAAGCACACAACACAATCAGTATTTTTTTTGCGACGAAGCTTTCCGACCAAGAAATTGTATACAAATATTATGCGTTAAAGTTTTTTAGGGCTTGAATTTATAAAGCACTAGCCTATAGAGCTCCAGCATCAACCAAAGTTTTTGCCATCTATACTAGTATTACATTTAATCTACCAAATTCACATATAAATATTATAGCGTGTAAATCGTAAAATAATGACGATAAGCACAGCAAATTTGCGCGATACTACAATGGGGAGTTACCAGACGTTTTACCGTCATTCTTTTACGATCTATCTAGCTGTAGTTTATTTACTCATAATGGAAGGTTTTAGCGTCAGAAGTCTTAACCAAAGTTACGTTATGATTACCTAAAAAAAAGTGCGATGGGGATGACCGGAATAAAATTTGTTAAAAGCTATAAATACAAAAAATATTTATTTTATTAGAGTTTATATTTTTTATTGTTTTGTTGATTAATACATATACATTTTTTAGTCTACGTTTCTTACAAAAATTTAATTTAATGCAAGGGAGGTGCGGAGCTTTTTGATAGTTTTACCCTGATCAGCCTAAAGAAACCATACCAGCCTTGGATCTATTGCTTTTTCTGCAAAATTCCCTACTAAAATACGTGTGCCTAAATTACAGACACAGAATTTATCAAGTTGTTATCACTAGATTTTATTCTTTTTCGTTGAGCATTTGGCCTCGGTAAGACACTTTGATAGATAATTCAGCGTCAGCTTGCATCAATTTTTTGACAAAAATAACATTTAATTTTGTTCGGATAATCCGCTACTACTGTACTATCTATATACTATCTGATTACATGCGCGGGTACTCATTCATAAAACTCGAGTTTCGCCTTCTCGTTTTTTAAAGCTGAATTCGAGGCACAAATAATATTTTTGGGGCTCTGAACTTTCTTACATCTTTAAGAATATCAAAAGATATACATATAAATTGCATGAATTTCTCTTGATATTATTCTACTCTTACTTTAGTTTTAAATATGCAATAGGTTTTATACTTTTTTCACTTTATTGTTCTTTTTGGGTTTCTGGCTACCGGTACCGCTGTTGAAGCATTTTCAGGTGACTACTACAACAATTATTGATACCCAAAAAAGAAAATATGTTATAGTATACAATATATTTTTTTTATATTTTATAGTGTAATACCAAATAATTCTTTTGTTGATTCCCGTCCCGTGTATTATGTGTTAATTAACATTTTATTTTAAATCGCTTTTTTGTTGATTTCATGAAATTTTTCGATTTTTTTTTTTTAATGAAAAAAACTCCAATTTCCTCCTGAAACTTTTGCAAGCTCTCTTCGAAACGACTAAAAATGTATTTTCAAATACTAATAGTGGTATATTTTACTAAAGGTAATAAATGTGTAAGAAGCCAAGAACTGTTTTACTTTCTCTTTGGTTGTACCAGAATAAAAAAAATTATTTGTTATTTGAAAAATACATCTGAAGTTGTAATAATTATATATTTTTTAAATTTAAATTAAAAGAGTAGTTTAAAAAGATACTTTAATAAAGTAATTTAAATATCGCCATTTCATACATTTTTAAAATAAGATAAAAATGAAAACATTCTAAAATATCGTTTTTTGGTGAATCAAAATCTCTTGATGTTGCAATTTTGAAAATTTCCGCCAAAATTTCGCGTAATTCAATTGGTTAGTAAAACTCAACCGCTAGAGGTCCGTAATGGGCACCCAGTATGTTTGTAAACTGGGTTTTTCTATAATTTTGTGAAAATACGGAAATCTAGTGTAAAAATAGTTCGAAAGAACCGTTTTTCTGTTTCGTGCGCTTTATTTTAGCCCTTAACATAATATTTTTTTGATGTGACGTGTGTACATTTCAATTTTTTTGATTGACAATAGGGGTTAGGTTACCCTTGCGGCCTTATTGAAACCGTAAGATATGAGTGTGCTCATCCGAATCAAGTCTCCAACATGTAAAAAGCATGGTTTTACATGTCTCCTATAATAAAGAAGAGGTAATTTTGTTAATTTTCACGTAATGTAGACAGATGACCTATAAAATTATCCGTCTAGGGTTGAAACTTTTACAAAATGTCATGTTTCAACAACTTGTCAGATTCATTTAAACGACGATTTAATTTGAGTTTTATTCTATTTCACGGATTTGACATAATTGCAGCGTATTATATATTGGTTGGGTTTATTCAGTGGGTCATTTCCAGGTTATACATTCTCAAATGTTCCACCAATTGTATGAAACGAAAATGTGGCAAGCTGAATGTTTATATTGAGTTTTCACAAAGATGCAAAGCCTGGAGGGAGCATGTGAGGAGGGTGAAGTAAGTACAAAGTAATATTTTCAACCAAATCAAATTTTACGTCAATTTTCATTCAGCAAACAATAAAGAAAATTAAGACTAGTCGTTCCTCCTTGCCTCTGCTTCACCACCAGGAAACATCAGAAGTACTAGATAATTGTACTACATCACAGACTTTCTGTATATTCACAAAAATCCTTGAATTACATCGGGAAGAATGTGTTAAAGATAACAACAGTGGGAATAAAGCAGTATGACTTCTTATACAATTGTTAATTTTTTATCACTTTTGAATTATTTTTTAAGGGTTTGAGAAGAAATTCACACATTCTAGAAAAACTTGTAGCGAGAGAAAGACTGAACACATTGATTCTAAACTTGTATCCTGGAAATAAAGGGTACTCCCTGGCTTTCAGAACAACTTCAAGAACTAACCAAATTTTGGAAGATACTGCCAACATGATTGAAACTAAACAGTGGCCTTATGAAGAGGACGAACTTCTTAGATACATAGACAATGAAGAACTTCCCCCTTACCTCACTGACCTGATAGAGACTCATTACAGTTTTCTCTTTTATAATGGTTGCGTTATAGCTGAAGTCAGGGATTACCGACAGTCTTATCCTGAAACCACATGTGATACTCATCATGTCTTACTCAGGCCTACACTCAAGGTACAATTTATAGATTTAGTTACACATTTTATAAGTAAGTAAAGGCTATTACGCTGTTTAATTTAGAAAATTGCATCATTTTGCGAATTACGTCAAATGTTTGATAAACTATTCTTAATATAACAAAATTAAAGTTTATTTTATCTATTCGTGTTAAAAATATTACACTTTTTCCCAAAATTCAAGAACTGTGATTATTTTCATCTTAAATAAAAGTACAAATAAAGAATAAAAATCCAATAACATTTTTTAACTTTTTTATAACTTTCTTTTTTTACGTTATTGTTCAGGCACTGATGATGGGACATTAAGTTCCCGAAAGCGCTCTGCCACTGTGATGTAAGAATTTTGTTTTATTAAACTTGTGGATTTGGCTTGGATTTTTATTCATTCGTTATTTGTATGAAAATCATTCCATTTTGAGAAGGAAAGGATGCTTTCGTCAATTTTTTAAAATCTTTTAAAAAGTTTTTATTTTCTATTGTTCTAATCTGGTAAAACAGAGGTGTGTACAGAGATAAATATTATCACAGTTTTAGATTTGGCTACTATGGTAAGCTTTAATCAACGTTTTATTTTGCTTTAATTAGCTAGTTTTTAGAGTATGTAATTCATCAGAAAATAAGTAAGGTCTGGCGACTCTGGGATCTTGCTCTAACATAATCTGAGATAGAAAACATTATGCGAGAGTACGGTAGAGCACAACAGTATTGGCGTTAATTATATGCAATTTTAACACTGACGTTTTTCGAAAAAAAATCTAGTTGGCCGGGTTATTAACAATGTTATAAAATATGCAATCTAGCAACAACAATTGAGGGGTCCAATGCAATAAGTGGACAAGTTACATTCAAATGATTTTACAGGAGAGCCAAAACACCTTTCTACTATTGCACGGTAAAAGTTCGGTTGGACAACTAACAAAACACTTATAATAATAAATGTAAAATATTTTATAAAGGTATATTTCTTGTACAGGAATATGTAGGATTCTTAATTTGATACGTCTGTTTTAAAATCTCAAAATAGGTCAAAATGGACATGTCCACATATTGCATTGAATCCCTTAATTATGAGAAATACACCTGGATGGCCTACAATGTTTTGATTGGAGGAATTACAATATTCTTTTTTTAAATTCCATTTAAGCTACAAATATGTTTTTTTTTTGCGATTACTTATTTGTGCAACATGGCGAGCTTTTGTGTATTCTCTGGGTCACGAGTTCTAGGACACCTGTATTTGCTATCAACTTGTCAGTAATTCAACATAAATTTTTGAGATGTTGACAGAAATGTCAGTTTCAAGGTTAGTTTTGACAAGAGAAGAACCTCGAAAAAGGAATCACATAATTTTTCTATTCTACGTTAGTAGTGAATTAGACGTAACTACAGCGCCACTTTTTTTTAATGTTTTGACACACGACTTCCTTAATGACAGTTGTGTCTTCTACGGCTGGTCGCATTGCCATTTTTCAGTAATTTAGGGGGCACCACAGTTGTATACTCTACAGATTACTCATCTGGCAGCATGTTGACAGCTGTCGAAGGTGTCAAACTGTTTGAAGTTTTTGTCTGTTGAACTCTGTTCCAGTACATAATTTCAGAGATTTTCAAAGCATGACTACTTGCTTCGATTTTGCTTTACTTCGATGTGCTAAAATGTGTATTTTACAACTGACCTTAGCATGTTTTATTGGTAACCATGGTAATGATGTTGAAGTTTACATAAAAACTCGCTAGATGACACTAGAGTAGAGTACATTTTACAGTACTAGATATCTAGCACTGTAGTACATTTATCGCCAACTCCATTAAACTAACATTAAGGCCATTCCAATTTCATAAAAATTAGTTCAAATTGGCATTTTTTGATGTAGATCAAGTAACTACATCTAGGAATGATTAGTAAAACAAATATCAAAATCATTTAACCTAAGACAAGTTTAGTGCGTTGTGGTATTGTTCTTAGTGTCAGTTATGACGTTACTGTTATTGTTATAACATAGTCAAGAATTTGTTACATAGCTGGTGGCACAAAAAAGGCTGTAAATAACAAAACAGCATGTAATTTGCTATTTTACGTTGGTCTCCTATAAATTGTTCTTGGATATTGTCAATGCTATAAATTGTATCTTCGGACCTGCTGTAGGCCATTTTTTTTATCGACATGTCGTCTAAAATCAGTGAACATTTTCATTCTATAGGAACCGCTAATTTAGAAATTTTTGCTTCCAAACATTTTTCGATAAGCTCATTTGAACCGAGAAATTTTTCTACAAATCTTGAAATAACAACTGTTTATTTAAAAAAGTTGTCAAGTGTGCTATGAGATTTTGATAAAAGAAAATGTAGCGAAGAAGGGATGTCAGAACTTCATACACAGCTTCACAGTGCGCGCGCAGTTGTGATTTGTCGTCGTAACTGACAGTACGGCAGCCGAATTAAACTAAGATATACATCAAAATGTTTTTGTTTTTTCATACCACACTTGACAACTTTTTTAAATGAACACTTGTTAGTCGTCTTTGATGGTAATTTCGTAATTTTATGTCTGCAATGCTCATATATATATATATATTTTTTTTTGACGAACTATATCGCCAGATATTCCTTTACTTATTATTAATTCTTAAATGAATCCTTAAACAATAAACATCGCTTAGCTAGAGAAGCTATTCCTAGCATATTTGTAAGCACCAATATTAACAAATAATAAAAAAATTCAGTAAAAATTTTTGAGTAATAGGATTGTGCTTCCACATCACAAATTATAAGTAAAATTTCTGACAGTTTTTCACCTAAAAATTCGAAGTCTGTACAAGTTATTTCATTTCTGACCAAGAATTTGAAAATTTACGCTATCATGTTAAATTTTTAACAAAATTAAAAACATGCAAATAATAGATATAAGAAATATTCAAAAAAAATTAAAAAAATTGAAGTAGATCAAGTAGAATATAGGGAAAATTTAAAATTAATTAACAAAGTAGTCGAGGGGTTTAAAAATTTTGAAACGAAGGCAATTTTTTTGATAGATTTATTAAAAAATAATGGTCAAAAAGTTCCTAGATAGTTCGAAATTTCTATTAGAATGTGTCCTATCTGGCGATAAAGTTCGACAAAAAAATATGAGCATTGCAGACATGAAATTACCAAATTACCATCAAAGACGACTACTTCAAGATTGTAGAAGTTCGCGGTTCACATAAGCTTGTCGAAAAACGTTTGGAAGCAGAAATTTCTAAATTTGCGGTTCCTATAGAATGAATATGTTCACTGATTTTAGACGACATGTCGATAAAAGAAAAAATGGCCTACAGCAGTTCCGAAGATACAATTTATAGCCTTGACAATGTCCAAAAACAACTTATAGGAGACCAATCTAAAATAGCAAATTACATGCTGTGTTCTGTTATCCATAGCCTTTCATTCATAGCGTTTTTTGTGCCACCACCTATCTAACAAATTTTTGATTATGTTGTAACGATAACAGTAAAGTCATAACTGAAACAATGAACAATACCACAACGCACTAAACTTGTCTTAGGTAAAATGATTTTGATGTTTGTTTTACTAATTATTCCTAGATATCGTTGCTTGATCTACATTTAAAAAATGTCAATTATGTCAAATATTATGTCAATAGAACTAATTTTTTTGAAATTGGAACGGCCTTAATGTCAGTTTAATGGATTTGGCGATGGTACATTGTCAAAAACAACTTTTTTGCAAATGCGACTAGCCGTATAAAACACAACTGTCATTAAGTAAGCCGTGTTTTGACGTAACCAGGTGTTATAAATCTTCACAGAGGGCGCCGGCGTGTCATTTTGGATCCAGTTGCTGTAGTTTTGGCATGGCCTACTAAGATTAAATGGGTGCTACGCACCATTCGGGCCGTAACAATAAAAAGTTTTAACATTTTTTTCTAACTACGACCGCCGCGATCGATTACATACATTTCTATTTATTTAATCAAAACACACACGTTTTTGTACAAGAATGTAGGTCCTAATGGGCTAATTTCAAGTTGAGATACCCTTCGCGACAAAAAATTCAGGACTTCAAATTTTGACACAGACATAAAAAAAGTGTGAATCAACTTTTAATTTTTGTTTCATTTACCCACAATTACGATGTCTGTCATGACGACATTAATTCACCTTAAAATTGACAAGGAAGTGTAGTTTACACGATTTTAGTTGTCCGTGTCAAAATTTGGTGTCCGAAATTTTATGTCGCGAATAGTATTACCAGAAGTATAGCAAATGTTAATACTAATTCATGGCAACAACCAATCACAGCCCTGAATTCTTTTAATTCTTCATAGAAACGAAGATGCTATCGATATTATTTTAACTTGAAATTAGTTCATTAGGGAGCACATTTTAAAAATATTTTCTGTTATACAAGGTCTCCTAAAAAAAGTTACTCGTCCAAGATATATTTTTTTAAATGTCATATTCGTAATCTACGACTCATTCGAAACACTTGCCTTGTATCTATAACCGTTTTGGAAATATTTACACTTGAAGTTTTAGTTACACATTATGTAAACTTATTAGGGCCGGTTTACAGAAGGTAACATTAACTTTAATTGCGATTAAATAGTTAATTCTCAATTAAGTGTCTATTTTGACAAATCAAATGTCAGAAACGTCAATTTAATCGCGAACTAAAAGTTAAAATTGCAATTAAATATTTATTTCACCTTCTTTAAATCGATCCTAAGCGATTTAAGTAAGCTTAATTGCTTAAGTTAATTTACGTGATGGTAAACAAGGTTTAATAAGGAATTGTAACATTTATTTCTTTCCATTAGAGTCTTCTTGCTGACATCAACAACCTCGTAGACGAAAAGGTGGACTTGGGAAACGAAGAAAGACAACAATTAGAAAGCCAAATTCTTTTAGCAAACAGACCGATTTTATGTCTTGATCCAGACAATTCCGTCAGTTCAATACAGTCCCGGATCAACCACAACCGCCAAATGTGGAACACTCACAGATTTCGTCGTGAAGCACGTAAATTCTCTCAAGTAACCGTAAACCGAAAACGAAAACTAGATCAGTTCACTCAACGTCCCGGCTTAGAACTGTATGATTTCTTAACGCGAGCGAAGACGAAACCAAAGACTGGCCATTCATTCAGTGTCAATAATAACAAAAAGACTCAAGACGAGATCAAACCAATTCCTGTCCCAAATCTCGATCCACCATCTATAGGTCCTCCTTCACAAGGCGTATTCATTAAGGAGTTTAAGACTTACGAACGTCCCAAAGAGACGAGTGATTGTTTACCTCAACTCATTGAAGAGTACGTTCTGGAAACGAATATGAAAGAGAAAGGCAAACAAAGAGTGTATCATATCAAGTTGTCCATACTTCAAAGGCCGTCGAATTCTGAATATTTAGGAGAGCTTTACTTAGATAGGGACCATAAGAAAAATGAAAGGAATGGGGTAACTTGTAGGTTTTCGTTAGGATCGCGGGCAAATGCAAATAGATATATTCACCAATTTACGGAAATTTTTACCGAAAGTGGAAGGAAGTCAGTTAGAATATGGTATGGGTTAAGTCCTGGATTTAAAGAAAGGGTGGCTATGGCGCAAGCGCAAGCACAGGTATTTTATATATAATCCGTTTTATATATTTTATTACTAATTATTAATTTAGGCTCAGAATGCTGCTCAAACCAATTTGGCCCAACAACATTTGACTCAGTTGAGTCAGACTTTGCAAAATCAGTCATGTGTTACGTCTCCACTTAACGGGACTGTCGGTTCTAGGATTAGTTTAATGCAACCAAATCAAAGTATTCAAAATACCTCAACTGTTCCAATTTTGGTAAAACTTATATGTTTGGTTATTCGATAGTTTAATTGTTGTTATAGCAGAGTCACCTGCAAGGAACTACACAAATTAAATCAACTTCAGAAGTTTCCAATGAAGCACTTGAAATTAATGCTATATCGAATAAACTACAAGCTGTGGGTCAACAGTTTCAAGCCGCAGGTTAGTATAGTTTTTTTTTTGTTTTGGTATTTTGTGGTAAGAAATATACTTGTAGTCTAGATTAAAAGTGGTAATGGTGCTAACCAGAGTTTCTTCATTTTATCGTCTGTTTTTAATCCTTGTAGTAGCATTTAAAAATTAATGATGATTACCTGGCTTCAAAGCCACGGCTTGCGCCTTGACAGAACTACCAGTCGCGGCATTAAATAACATGATTTATTGGTAATATCGTAGTTATATAATTAATTATTTTACTTAACTTATTTTCAAAACATTGCCTAAAATATAAAAGTACTTTTTAATTAATTTTTTGATTTGGTGTTGTTTAATATCATTTATTCATTGATTAATAATTTAAAAATTTATTATCTATTTGCAATTGAGGTTTTTTAATGACACTATATGCTTTGGAAGTTTTTATCATTATTGTTCACATTTGTTAAAATGGTACGTTGGTCTTCTTTGTCGGAAATTGCCGCCATTTTCTTCTTAGCTGACGTACTCGTAAGTTATTTGAAGTCAATGTAGAAATTATAGTAAGTTTTAAGATTTTTTAATTTTTCAATGATACTATCAGACTTATCAAAAAATGTTATAGGAACTTGTAGATCAAGTTCTTTATTGTAGTGTTATGCTGTAAAATAATACAAAATTACAATACTTAAATTATTGTCAGATTCCTAAATTTGTTTAAATTTTTGGTTAATATAACAATGAGATGCCTTATTCACCTCAAATCTAAAAAAATATTCTGATAATGTTTCATGAAAAAATGGGTACTTCAAAATTTCCAGCTTCACTGGCGGACCCTGTATAATTGTTCTACCATCTTCAATGCTCGGTTTTTAATAGAAAAATGATTGTCAAAGAAAATAGCATAATTTTCAACTAAAAGGATGGAAAATAAAGAAACAGGAAATAACGAAAAAGCACCAAAATAACGTAACAGAAACATAAATAAGCATAATTTGTGAGAAATACCTAATGTAGAAAAGTGACGTTTATAACATTGATTGAGAACTAGATGAATGACGTTATATATTCGAAATAACTGCTTTACGATTTTAAAGCACTCTAGAGGTCGTTTTTTAATAAACATTAGTTAGAAAATAAATAGCCTATTTTGATGTTCATTGGGTTTTTAGAATTTTCACCAACAGGCGTAACTTGATAATGAAAGAATTCTACTTCTCGTTAGTTGACAAACTTTTGTAGTTATTAATTAAATAAAGTAGGTGGGTACGTCGGTGTATTTTGCTGGATTTTGTATAGTATTTTACAAATAATACAGACTGATAAAAACTGATGTATAGGTTATATCATTAATTATTGCCATTGGTCTCCTAAAATTTAGAAAACGAATACATGGCAGTAATGCTACAATTTATTCTAATAAAAACCAAGGTTTTGGATTTTTAAGAGGAAATGTTATAGTAAGAATCGGAAGTGAGGGGGGTAGTTCTGCTCCAAATACGCAGCAATTTTATTCATTAAACATGGTCGAACATGTCTACAAACGAAAATTCGGTTTATGGATTTTTTAAAATATGTAGCTTAGATAAAACTATAAAATTGTTAAAAGTGATGGACGGAGCCGTACTGTTAAAATACAGTAATCCGCCGGCAGTGTAGCAGCCGCCATATACAATTGAATCATCATTCGTAACTTCATATTCTTAATATTGGGCTATGAATTTAGGGATCTTAATTAATACTCACAAGGAAATTACATAAACAATAGTCATGACAGCAAGCAATATCTATTATGAATAGTTTTAATAGAATAGTTTAGTTGTTAAACCGGACAACTATGTCTATTGTCCCGAAAAAAGAAGAAAAAAGGAATTTTGAACCGAATAAATTGACTAGAGGGTACATATGTGCAAAGACATTTCGTTCAGGCATAAAATTAAGATTTCTTTATTGCACTTGTCACTAAGTTTTAGTAGGTATTTGATGGAAATCGAAAGAAGATTTTTTTAAATCAGTATAGTAAAAGTGTGTTAAACGGATATTTTTTTACACTAATAAAAAATTATAAATTAATTATTATGTGTAGATAAAAGCATAAAAAAACCCGGCTAAATGTTTATGCTACTGATTGTAAAAATAGTGGCGCAATTTTGTGATTAGCATAAGAAAACCTTAAAATTAAGATGAACACTAAACAAAAAACTTGTTTGTTGAAATCATTAGAAATATGTATAGTTTTTTTTAAAGTTTTTATCTTAATAAAATTACTTGATAAAAACTGAAGTGTTATTAGTTTTTGAAGAGTATTAGATTTGAAATGTTATCAATATACAATTTTAAGTGGATTTCTTGAACAACTTTGCGATGAAAAAGGACCAAGGGATTGTTTTAAACAATTTGCGGCATATGTACGTTACACACTTAACTTTTTGATAACCAAAAATCGAAGAATCAATGTGAATCCAACGAACGATTAAACATAAAAAAAATATTTTTGTTACAAAGAATTTTATTTAAAGTAAATTCGCTCATTTACAAAAATTTTTTGGAATAAATAGTAATATAGCGTTAATGTTAAAGTGACGTTTCGAAATTTATTGATATTTTATTTTAAATAACAAGTAAAAGGATGGATTTGTAGAAGAAATTCAAAACTATTTTGCAATTACTCAGCACTCTAGATTTTTTTTAATGATGCCTGAGGAGAACTGAGTATTTGACAACCCGCTTCAATAACTGATTATATTATGTATAATTGTGCTATTTTAATAATATTGTATACATTATGTGTTTCTATTTTCTATCAAATTTATTTTAAATTATTTTTACTGGGGAAGAATAGGTTGAATGGGCTATTACACCATGAAATGTAATCGAAAAAAAAACGCTTTACACACAAAATGTATATAGCAATAAGCCCTATGACACAATTGGTTATGTCAAAATGGCATTTGATTTTGAATTACGGGCATTAAAAATTTAAATCTGGAGACCATGACGTCAGCGCCCTTAATGACTATCAACCAATCTCGTTACAAGTCTACTGCCAACTTAAATCGAATATTTAAGCAGTGTTTGGCTTTGCCACTCGAGTGACCAGAACATGATGTTTTTTTGACACTGTAACCAAAACAACACACGCTCTTTGTGCTCCCAGTTATTAGATGGGGCAAAAAGAGCGTACGTTGTCATAAAAACAGTCTTCAGTAAATCCTGAATTTAAATAATGCGACGGATTTATCTGTCTTTAATGAGACAAACAAAACCAGAGTAGATGCAATCGGACTGTCAAGGTTGAACGCACTTTTAGCATAATGTGCGCGTTGACGCAAATTAATGCAACAACGCAAGTTCAGGGCGGTGACGTCACAAGCAAAATTTGAAATTAAAACATTTTTTTTGTACATTAGGGCAATAATAAAGTCAATGCTAATAGCGTCAAAATTTAACTTGAGATAAATTCTTTTAGATTTTGCAATAAAAAAAAGTGGTGTATAGCCCATTTAAACAATTATTATGCGATGTTTCGTCTATTGTAAAATAGACTTCTTCAAGCAATGATATGAACTTTAAAAAAACAATTTTTACAAAATAGTTAGAAACATAAACACCGTACAAAAGGTTGGTTATAAAGGCTGTGCATTTGAAAAAAGTCAACAAGGTAACTATGACTTTCTTAATTAAATAAACCGTTCTGTTCACAATACATATTCTAATAATATGATTATCAGTGATATCAAATTTATATTTTTCAGCCTTAAATTTAAGAAATTAAAGATTAAAGAATAATAAGATATTCTTTATATATGAGATGTGACAAGCCTGCAGATATCTGAGGGTAGGTAAGAAAATTTTTCTTTTAAGCACCCTCATATCACCTCACTTGTAAATAGAACGCAGCTACGGTGTTTTTACAAAAATACTAGCAGTGACAAAATATTTTTTATACATGTCTAATATAAATTTTGATTATTGACTATGTTCTGCGAGTGAAAAGGATGCGTACGTGCGAAGCTGAAGCGGCAATAATTACATTCCGCCTCGTTTATTTATAACCCAAAATAAAGTAAAATACCATCCATCAACCTACAAGTCGATCATGTTTAACCAATGAAAACGTTGCGAACTCAGAACTAGTGTTATTACTTCTGATTCAGACTGTGCATGCACATACCTCCCTGTTAGATGTAGCTCGCGAAATTATTTGTGGCTTGGTGCATTTTTTTTTTTTTTTTTTTGTAACTAAATAGCTTATATTATTGCTTATATTTAATTGTGATTTTAACTTTCTTTGTTTTGTGTGCTTTTTGCATTTGATTTTCCTTTTCCGTTCTTTTTAGAATGATTTTTAAATTTTAGTATGAAGTTTCCAAAATTGAATTTCTCCGTTGTTTTCATGTAGTCAACGCGAAACAGCAGCAGCAGCAGCAGCAACAACAGCAACAGAAGCTTACGACAAACCGAGGCAATCCAACAATCATCAACCTACTAAACAGTTCCCCGGCTAGTAACATAAATAGTGACACAAGTGCAGGAGTGGTGAACGCAATAAACAATTCTTCATTGTTACCGCAACAAGTACAGACTATCAACCAAAAACTTTTAGCACGTAAAATGACTCTATCAAATGTCGCAAACGCGCGAGTGTTAAACCACAGTAACTTAATAGCAGTAAATAATAACCGTATGAATATTTCCGAGTTGTCACAACCACAGGGTCAGACGATAACATTGACATCGGTAAATAGTGGTGGAAGTTATACCAATTACACAACGGTTCCAATAAAGCAGCAGATTAATCAGCAAATCAGTGATAATAACAAATCAACTCTTTCGGCCCTTCTTGTAGGGACACCAGCGGCTGACCGGCCTGATATAGTTGGCCCTAATACTAGCTCTCTCCTTTTGGAAAAACTCGGCGCTTCTTCAACATCAAGTAGTTCGAACACGACGCCAAATTCACATTTTATTCAAAATTTGAAATACATGGTCCAGTCGCCGCCGAAAGCCAATACTGTCGTGTCGCCACTGTCGAGTCCTCCGGCGCAGAATGCCAATACGATTAATTTAGCGCATTTGCAGAATTTACCGGGTTTGCAAAATGTGCAAGTTCAATTGGTGTCTTTAAATGTTTCGTCCACGGGGAATCTTCAAGGACATCCCACGAGTTTGTTGGTGTCACTTCCTGTTACGACGTCATCGACATCGGCCAGTACCGTTACGCAAACGGCGAATATGGGAAGTGGAGTTAATTCAATTGGGGTTGGTGCACCGACGGTTGTCTTGGCTAATGCCGCTGGAACGTCTAATATTGGTAAGGGGTCTGTTTTTCTAGACGATTTAAGGCTGTTGTGTGGTATTAACATTTCTAACAAAAATTAATTATGTGTATATTGAGAAGCTTCAAGAAATCATTCAAAAATATAAATTGCTTTTTTCTATTATAGTAGAAAACTATTTTGTTCAGACAACATTATTAAAATTTTGTTGAGAGCATTAAATTTGACTGGTTTAAAGCTTTAACTATTATTAGTACGCATTTATTATTATTATTTATTTATTACGCTCCCTAGATGGCGCCAACATTGGTGCTTTAGGTTAAAAACCTTTTTTAGTGATATTGCTGGCCACTCAGCCAATTTAACATTGATATTGATTGCTTATTTCTATCGTCTTTGTCTGCTGCAAGCGTGATTTTATTTTTGGTTTCATTTTTTGATTTTCGTACGGTAAAAACAAAAAAATGAACTGAACATAAAACTAATATGTTTAGCTGTGATAGCATGAGACAATGCCACAAACTATCCCAAACCTTTAAAATGACAAAAAGGTTTTTACAGCAAACAGCGCGTTTCATTGGCAGAACAGACATTACAAGCTTAAATTTACAGGGTTCTTATCTGTCTTATCTGTAATAATTATAATAATAATAATTATTATTTTAACAAATGTCACGACAACCATATCTTTGATGTCAAAAATATTGATATCCAATTAACTTTAACACAATATATAAAAAAAAGAAATGCAAAACCCCCACTGAGTGATTTCAGCAGTCAGGTGATAGACTTTTGTTGCTTATTGTTTTTTGCTCAGATTTAGGTACTACAATATTTTATCGCAAAACTACAAAACAAGCGGAAAAAGCAAATAGACTTGAACTGACCAAAAGTAACCCGATGCTGAAAGTCTTGTCACTTTTTACAATATCTTAAATTCTGTTGTGAAAATAGCAAATTGTTAAAATAGTAATGTTGATTTACCACTGCAACAAGTTGTTATACTTTAACCAAAGCAATATTGCTACGATAACAATTCTACTACCCCCGAAAAGAATTAGGCTGAATATTGTACGTTCAATTCTTCCCAAAATTTACCTAAGTATTGTTAAATTTTAATATATTATTGACACTGACATAAAAAAATGTGTATAGTCGCCTCGGAAATCTAAGATCCATGACTTCTAAAGTCTGCAATAAACCAAATAATGGCCATTGTTAAATCTAATTGTAAGCTAACATGACGGAGTAGTTGAGTACCTGAGACATCGGCAGGGACTGTAAAACTTAAGGATAAGTAAAATTTGCATAATTATCACATCACTGAAGATTAGTTTATAGTCCGTTCACTTATTATTTTTCTCTTGGTTAGTCATGAAATTTTGTTTTTAGGTTTTTCAGAACTAAAATCACTAGGTTTGATTTGACAGCAGTCAGCTGTTGTTTAATTTACAGGTTAATAATTTTCTTTTTTCGAATTATTTTATATTTTAAGACAGCAAAATTTCGTGGCAATAAAAAAAAGCCTGTAAGAAACCGATTTGAAACAAAATTTGGCAACGTGTATATAGGAATGCTATAACCCAAGATTAAATGGACATAACCTAATTTCAATTCTGTATGTCATTCATATATATAGGCTAAAATCTGTCAAATTATCATAGCCAACTAAGAGAAAAATAATAAGTGAACGGATTATACTATTAGAATCAACAGTGGCCATTATTTGGTTCATTGCGGATTTTGGAAGTTTGGGATCTTAGATTTCCTAGGCGGCTATAAATCAGCCCATATCGGTCTTGATGACCATATTGTAAGTAGCATCAAAATTGACAAAAGGGTGGTTTATACAATTTTAGTTGTCAGTGTCAAAATTTGATGTTTTTGAATTTTTATCACGATTTGTAGAGGAGTACTAAATGGATTAAGCAACAATGCGGTTAACCCACAAAATTGAAAAAAAATGAGTTAAACACATATTATGTGAGAAAAAAAGTGATTTTATTTGAGGGGAAAATAAGTCATAAAAATTTAACTTTTTTTGTCTCCGATAAAGAAAACATTAAGCCACAATCGCGCTATCACGAAATCTTCAAATAGCAACAATGGTTTAACCCACATCATTTCTCCCGCTTTACCTTTATCTCTTTACTTTATTGGTAGTTAGTGGCAGTTTTCAGTTTTTAATGTGCAAATACTCAAGAATTATCATATTGGCTATCTCTACTTTGATTTAAAGTAAAGATTTTTATTTATCTGCGCTTATATTACGAATTTTTGATTGTAATAATTTTGACTAAAAATTTTGGGAGAATAGTCGGGATTTATGCGTAGAATTCTGATATGCTAAAAAAAATTGGGGTTCTCAATTGAAATTTCAAAGTTGAGGGTCGTACTTGATTTTGAGACACTCTGTATATCCAATTTTTTCTCAAAAAATGTGCATTAAAAAATAACAGGATACGTGTTCAAGCGTCTTCTTGAAAAAGAAATCCCTGAATTTTTATCGAAGTTTTTCATTACAAATGGTTCACACTGTATATCGCTGGCCCGCAAGAAAAATGACACAACTCAAAAAAATTCAATTTTTGTTTTATTTCATAAATGGGATTGGTTTAGTCGTCTTGCAACAGGATAAGTGTCTCCTGAAAATTATAGTTTTTTCGAGTTGTGTCACTTTTTTGCGGGCCAGCGATATGTTAACCTATTAATCAACATTGAGTTAAGCGGCTATTTGTTGAGTTTCACCTTACAAAAAAAGAATTTTTTGTACTCATGAAGTGTGAACAGCTATTTTTCGGTGATCCTTGACGCATGAAAACACTGCTTTCCCCGCACCGGGGTATTATTTATTTCCCGCAAAGAAACAATTAGAATTTGCTTAAGCCATTAGTCGGTAATGGTAAAGCAACAACTTTGGGTTAGATTTCTGTTCCCAGAATCTTCCAATCAATTTTACCAACCTGTTAATTAATAAACAAAATTCTCGACTAAGTTAGGTTAGGTTATTTTTTCTTAAAATTTAGATTTGATTCGTTACAAAAAATGTTGTACCTAACTATTTCGGGAAATTTATCTTCCCGAATACGTTAGGTAAATAACTATTTTAACTCATTTTTATCTAAAATGTTTTACTGTTGCACTGCTTTGAAAGTAATACATCCATGTATAAAATAATTATTTTGCTATTTGTTTTAAGGTGCTAAACTTTGATCCGCGTTTTCTCAAAAGTATACTGGTGTGGTTTAACCGTGGAGGGATGAATAAGAGGAGTTGGCATGCCCTCTACAGACAATGTTAGGTTCTTGGTCGAGGTACAGACCTTTTACGATCTTATTCTATTGTCGAGACCACCGTTTGTAAGTTTGTAGTGGGGGAAAAAGCTATCCCGAGTACAGTGAAAACTATCGTAAAAGGTGTTTGGCCATCGACCAAGATTTCAAGCTTATGCCCAGTCCTGTTATTCCTCCCTCCACGGGTTTAACCGCATTGTTGCAAAACACCATCCAAATAGTGTAAAGCCTACGCATTTAAAATAACTACAAAAATAATGCATACACATAGCATATTCAGATGAAATAAGATTTACAGTAAAAAGAGGTAAACGAGGCAAGCGCATTAAAGAAATTGAGATTATCAATCGCAAATTAACAAACGAGTTGATTACAATATTTTTCCGTTGATCGTACCTCAGTAAATCGAAAAAACTTAGCAGTACATACCCAAATTGACCCGAAATTGAAAAGTATTAAAAATTATTAGCGATTGGCAATTCTGAAGTGACAGTTTTACTCGTGACTTATTTAGCCAACAATACACTTGTACCATAAATAACTACAATTTTGACAGCATAAAAATAATCGTAAGTCAGTTTTTTTCAATGACGCAACCTATAATTTAGTTTATGATTGATCTAAAATCTCTATTATTAGAATGTTGCCAAAATAAAAAAAATAGTTTTTCATTATTAAACAATTGTATTTACTTTGCTATACTTCTTGAAGTGGCCTTTAACTCCTTTAAAGATTTAAAATGGTCAAGCCACTCACTTATACTTAAATAATAATATTTCAAGCTGACTATGTTTTTATCCAAAAAATTAATTCATAATTTATTCTCGGCATAACAGAAAGTGTGGCCATTTTCAAAGTATTTTAGTTAAATGTCATTTGGTTCTCCAGATATTTGTAATAGCGCATCACGGTGAAATATTCAGTATATCAATAATATAATAAGTAAAATTATTATTCTACAAGTCAAAGTCTTCACGTTTTTATTAAAATCATCCAGCTACTCAAATGTTAAGTGTTAGTTTGTCTGATATGGTTGGACTATAATCTATAAAGAATCATTTTTCATCAAAAAAATTTAAAATTAAAAAAACAATTCTTTTCTATATTTTATCATTTTTTTCACTTCAAGCCATAAATAAGGGAAGATTTAAGTCTCCACACACCAGCACTCGATTAATTATTCCAAAGGTATTTTTTTCTGAAAAACCCTTATACAAAAAACCGTAGTTTTATAAAGTAGTGTGAGGACAAATGCGTTTTGAAAATGTTTTCAAATCGGAGTTAAACTCACTGGAAATTACTTATAAATATACTTTTGAATGATTTTATTTTATAATCATATAGACATCTGTTCTTAGATAAAGATTTTGTTCATTTCTGGCTTTTTTGAAAAGGACAGACAATTTAAATTTCTTTTTTCTTCTTCTTTTTTTAAAAACAAATTGTTAATAAAATGTTTCTTTTACGATAGAACGTTGTTTACCTAGAAAACATAGACCTCACTATATTTTTTTCTTTTTTGAAAAAATTAGATCATATTTGTTTTAAAAAAATTCTGTGATTAAAGTAGGTTATCTAGAACAAGATCAGGACAAAAACAATTCAAATTGCAACCCAGTACATATCTTCAATGGATAAAAATGTTATTCTCTGTACAATCGCACATTAACGGCCAGTTGTATAAAACGAGTCTTAACTTGTGCTTACTAAAACGCGGTCTTAATTTTAAACCATGCTTAGAAGCTATGATAATTGTATAAACCAAAGTATGTACTGGATTTATTAATCATGCGATTAAATGTTTTATCCTTAAGTTGGTATTGAATACATTAAATTTAACGTCAAGTTTATGTCAAGTTGTCGTAAAAATATTTCACGTATTTTGCTGTCGACCAAGTACTGGACTGAAATACCGGCCGTTCTTAATGGCACAATGTAAAAAAAAAGATCTGCGAATTTTACGCCAAACGAAATTGAAACATTGGTAACACTTGTAAAAAAACATAATAGAGGAATCAATTGCAACAGTACCGATGTTCACAAGGAGGAAATCCGAAAAGAGACTTGGGAAAGAATATTAAATGAATTTAATTCAAAGTTGGGAGGAGTTTTCCGCTCAGGAAAGGTACTAAAAACCAAATATAAGAACATTTGGACTTCTTCGGCAAAAAAATGCGCAAATATCAAAAAAATACCGAAAGAAACAGGTGGTTGTCCGCCCAAAAAAATAATAATTACCGAATTAGACGAAACAATAAAAGAAATTCATGGCACACAAATTGTTGGTGCAAAAAGAAGATATGACGATGACTTTGAAGAAGGTATCAACATTATATTATACATAGATTGATAAAGATTTACTTAATTTTGCCAGATGCTGATTTATTGGGAGATCACTCTCTAATTATTCTAGAAAATTCTTCAAAAATTACAGATGTAGTTGGTGAAAAAGAAAACGTTATCAACAGCAACAGTATGTACGCATATATAATTTTTAATTATCTATTAGTTTAGTTACATATTTGTAAGAAAATTTATAAAAACATAAAAAAAATATTTTATTTTTTAAAGTATGCAACGCAGGTGAGACTTCATCAGATTATACATGGAAAACATATACTCCTTCAAAGTTACAAACACCTATGTCTTCAGAATTAAAAAGTACCAAACGTATGTAAAAAATAATAAAAGTATTATTTAACGTTAAATTGTAAATACTTACTAGGTAAATCTAAAGAAGATACGTCACTTAAATGTAAAATTGGAAACTGGGCTAGTTCTAAAATTGAACTAACACAACTTCAAAAAGAAAACTATTCAAAAGAACATGAATTGAAAATGACTCACTTAATTAAAAAACTTGGAAAAGAATTAGAACTTATGGAGAGAGAATTAAATCAGCGTATGGAGTTGCTACAAAAAGAGCACGATGCTCGAATGAGTATTATGAGTAAAAAGTATTCCTAAAATTTTGTTATTAATAATGTTTATATTAAAAATATTAAATAAATGTTAATATTTTTAAAAAATGTTTTACTTTTGTATATAGACAAAACAAAACGTTTTTCTAACAAATTTTATTATTCAAAACATTTTCAGAACTTCAAAATATATCAATATATTAACAATAATTGTAAAGTTGTAACTTTCGTTTCTATAAAAATGTATAAATCCAACAAAACATAACCCATAACAAATAAATAATTTTACAAATTATTGTACAATTTGAAATTGGAAAAAAAATTATAAAATACAAAAACTTTACCAGAAAAAAATTATTGATTATGATAATGTATGTCTATAACAAACCTTGAAAATATTCATTTACTAAAATATTTCTTGTAATATTTCTGTCATTTATATTTGGGTTATGTCTTCTTGGCGCATATTCATTTACATGCATCGTTAAATCTATAGCGTTTGCTTCTTCTTCGTTAATGGCGGGTAGTTCGTCCCTCATATAAGTGGCAATATTGTGCAGAACAGCGGTTGCTACTACTATAGTCTCCACTTTCTCTTGCTTAAGTCTTATGCCCAATGCAAGAATAGGAAAGCGACGTTTCCAAACACCAAAACAACGTTCTATAGGATTTCTGGTTCTGATTTGCCCTTCATTAAAGAGATGCTCCGCTCTTGTTGTTGGATTTCCCAAAGGCATTATTAAATAACTAGTAGATATGCCATCTGCACACTATATTGCAAATAAGTAATTTATGGTCACAAATATTGTTTGTTTTTTTAAAAAAACTCTAGAGTGCTTTGAAACTAAAAAACAATTGTTTTGTATGTCTGTGATTAATCTTTACACACTTGTCAAACTGACAGATCTCATAATCTCACTTGTCGACAATTAAAACAAAAATACATTTTTATAAAAATATTTATTTATTACCTACAAAAACTGTTGAAAATGTCTTCCTTGATGCTGAACACATAAAGCATATCGTCTTCGAACATTATTTATCACATCATTCAGTTCAACCAAATTTTCATTAATTTCATCAAGTTGTTGTATGGAGTCACGTACGACATACGTAACAATGTCATGGCTTGCTACGATTTTTTTTTTAACGAACACACATTAGCTTGTACGTTGTATGAAAAAAAGCCTTTTCTGTTTCTGCAAATTTTTGCTTGGTCCCCACCAGGACTTTGTATTTTTATGTGGGTACAATCTAAAGCTCCAATGCATCTTGGAAATCGTGCTATATTGTAGAAGCCTTGCCGAACATTATTAATCTCATCATCCGTCTGCGGCATTGCAATAAACTCATAGTTGAGCCAGAACTGTGATAATTTTTGTTACCACTCGACTCACCGTGGCTTTATCAACTCCATTTAGATCTCCTATTACAAAAAGCATAGAATTTGTGGCTAAAAATCTTAAAGTCGTCAGCAAAATTTGCTCTGGTGAAAGAGCTTAATTTCTATTAAACAACTTATGTAATATAAAAAAATAGTTGTGTGAAACATACCTAAAAGTTGGAGAAGCTATTTGAGCAAAAATTTTGTTTAAAACATATCGCACAACAGGTTTAGATAATCTGAAACGATTTCTAAATTCATCATCTGACCATTTTGTAAAATTATCGATTCTCTCCCTAAATATTCTAGGCGATCTTATTACTTGAACAATTAACTCTTGAAAGTCTTCGTCGTCAGTTATTTTTTCAATATCGTTGATTATATTTATCATTTTTTAATAAATGACTTTTTTGACAATTTAAGAATATGTCAATAATTAATCACACGCTTAAAAAAATTAAACCATCTCATGACTAGGTTTAAAGTTAAGCTGGAATTAAAGGGTGCTTAATTTTTATACAATGCAAATTTAACTTAAACCGGTTTAAGCTCCGAGCTTAAGTTTTATACAACTGGGCCTAAGCTACATATTGCTTTATAAAAAAAAATATAAGAAATAAATGAAATTATTATTTTGTTAATGTTTAATTTGGAAAATTAAAATAACACAAAATTCACCAAATGAAAGTAGTGGGCGTTTATGTCTATTGATAGAGATTTTTTTTCTTTATCCAATGATGTATTATGATCATTTTTAAGTTATTTACATTATTACAATAAGAAGTGGATTTAGCATTGCTTCACTTGCTAAAGTGTTAAAAACTACTATAAAAATTTAAGACGCTCAAGTCAATTCGTGACTTAAATAATGCTTTTTAAAAAAGACTCTATTTTTCGCTGAAAAATTGATTGATAATTTATTTCCACAGAAACGGGAAGAGATAAAAGTTATTTTTGCCAAAACTCGTACAATTCTGTGTAGAATCATTCTATGTAGTTAAAATAACAAAGTTCTTAATCACTTCCGATATAACCGGAAGTGTTTCCATTTTGAAAATATTTTGGTTAAATATAATTATCGAGCTTGGTTTATGTTTAAAATTTCATTTTAATATTTTTTTAGTTCTTCAGATAGTTCTAATGGCCCATCACCGTGAGACACCCTATACCGGGTGGACCAAATATATGGATCGGAGCGTTTTTTTAACAAAACTATAAAGAATTTTGAAAAACAAAATATAGGCATTAAATGGTTATAAAAAAACTACCCGAGGCTATGTTAAGAAAAATTTTATTTTTTAAATTTTTCGGATAACTGTAGCAATACTTTTGTTGTTATAGCATTAAAAGCATCCGTAAATTTTTTTCATAACAAGCGTTTTAAAAGAAATGTTGGTGTATTAATTGTTTTAATAGTGAACTTATAAAATTTCAATAAAAAAATTAAACATTACCGAATATTATCTTTGATTTTCGCCAAACTTACAAAATGTTTGGTTAATTCAAGTAATGCTTGTTGAAAAGCTAATAACAGTTCTTTAAGAAAGTTTAAAAAATCATTTATTTAAATAATTAATATGTAATTTAACAATAAAACTTGATGTGTTTTTTCTTAATTTTTTATTATTCTGTAGTGTACATTACGAATATGTTGTAGTACTAGGTATAAATAAATAAAAGGTAAATAGTACATATTCTTACTCAGCCCCGAGCTGTTCTATTGCTATTGTTCTCATCTAGTATCAATTTTTAAATGAAAATATGTACCATCGGTGCCAATAAAATGGTGGAATAAATCGAAAATTGGATATTGTCAAAAATTATCAAATTATCCAAAACAAAAACTATCCCTACTTATGACCACCATTTTGAGTGCTATCTATCTTACTGCGATAAAGTACCACCAACACTTAAGTAATAAATAATTGTTAACAAAGCTGTCGTATTTAAGCTGCTACCACCCTCTGATGGGTTTAAAGTCAAAGTAGTAGATGGCAACGGCATTCTCGAGTCAGCTCTTAACCCAAAATTTTTACCTGCTTTTAGTAAAATAGTGTCATAAATTAAAAACCTGTTGACGGAAGTACTAATAGTCTAAATACGCTTGCTTTGTTAAATAATTTATGACTTAAGTCACATTCTAAGTTGCGATAAAAGAAATAATAACTCTACTGGGATTGTGCAAAAGAAGACAATTTTGATAAACATTGGGTAAAATGCATAAAAATTGAGCAAATGCTTTTGTTTGATTAAAACAAGACAAACTTATGCAATTAGCATGATGTGGAAGGAGGTAACTAGCTAGTAAAAGCTTTTACTATTTTTTATGCATATCACTCATTGAGTGTTTCTGATTTATTTATATATTTTAACAAAAAACTTTGCATTTTTATAAGAAAAATTGGTACAGCAACATTTCTTTTAAAAGGCTTGTTTTGAAAAAAAAAAGGATAAATTTAACAAAAAAACAAAAGTGTTAAAAATAAAGAAAAATAAAATTTTTCTAAACATAGCCCCGGGTAGCACTTTTATAACCATTTAATGCCTATACATATTTTGTTTTTTTTTAAATTCTTTATAGTTTAGTCAGAAAACGCCCCGATCCATATATTTGGTCCACCCGGTGTAGTCTTACTAAGATTACCAGAAAGTTATGGTATTTTTTGACACTATGGTTCAACCTTTGTAGTCTCTTATTTATAATATGATTGACTGGTTATAGTCAGTCTCTTTACTTATTAAATATTATAATTACTTATTGTAATTACAACGCAACTCTAATGAACAGGACGCTTCACGCCCAATTCTTACAAAGCTTTTTTTCCGGTGAACTGTTTTTTTTATTGAAAAGGGATTAAGGCATACTTTCAGTTAGAGTTATATTCCGGGAGCTAACGACTGTTTTCATTGACTTCTTTGATCACTTTGGAAAGTATGTTTAAATTTAAATAATTAAGGAGGAAATAATTAATAATCTAAATAAGTTACGAAAACTGACCAGATAGCGGACAACACTTTTCATGGATCATATAATAGTATATTGTGTACCTTAGCTAGAAAGAGGCAGTTTTCAAGCCGAAGGAAGAGATGGCCAGCTGAGACGAAGTCGAAGCTGGCCACTTCCTGAGGCTTGGAAAACCTCTTTATTGATGAGATGCACACATTATTTTTTATCCTACTCAAAATAAAAAACTTTTAACGATAAAATAAGCTGACAGAAAGGTGACCTAACCTCAAAATATTTCGTAATGACTGTAATAACAAGAACTCCGCAGAGTTTTTATATTTTTACCTCATTGTTGTTAAACATGTTGTATGTCGAGGCACTTACTGTGTAAAAATCAGATTTTTCCAACAAATACAATGGATGACGGAAAATTTGAAATTGAAAGGTGTCAAACTCAAATAATTGACGGATACTAATTACGTTGATTACAGCCAAAATATCTCAATATTAAAGCATAGATTACAGTACGGATGGTGATGAATTTCTCTTTTATTTCTCTTCAACAGTTTGAGGTTATGTGTCATGACAAATCAGGCTTTTGAATTTGCATTACTTTAACTTGATTTTTGTCTTTCGTATTTACAGCACTCGTAATTTTTTGTATTAGATTTCGTATTCCAACAGTAGAAACCACATTATTATGTATATTTAAAAAAAACTTGAGATTTTAATTGACGTTTTACTCAGCGCCATCTAACGGCCACAAATTGCGACATGCTTGTTTCCCTAGGGAAACAAGAGCGATTTTCTGACCTGTCAAGAGGTTAAAATTAACTAACTTTGAAGTCGAGTAGGATAAAAAAATCTATATTTTAAATGCAATAACTTGTGCTTACAACCTATTTGCAGGACAATAGCTATTTACATTCGTATGCGGTAGGCTTAATTTTACAGGCGACAGCTTTGTATCAGGCCTGAGCTGAAAGCGAGGGCCTGATTAGTTGGAGCCTGTAAAATTAACTAACGCATGAGATTTGTATAATTTTTTTTGTCCGAAAGAGTCAGATTCTGTTTTTTTTGCGCCATGTCAAAAGTTAGGTTAGGTACAAATAAATTCTAAAAACCAATAAAACGTACCCAAATGCGGCTTAAATACTCTTGTCATTGCTTGCATAATTTTCTTTAAAACATGTTCAAAGGTCTTTCCAGTACTTTTATTAACACTTTTTAATTCTAAATTGATAATTACTGAGAGATTCAACATTCAACAATAATGGCCACAGATCCATAGAATAGAATAATGACATTTATTAACTAGACAGGAACACACAGGTTCTGAATAGATGGCGCTGTAGCGGTTTATTTTTAACATTCTGTTCTCTAAAAAATTGCATATTATTTTTAAAATTATCTTAAATACACACGTTGTCTTTTTTAAAATTTATTAACTGCAACTTTTTCCAAAATATACTTTTATACCTATAATTTCGTATTGTGACGGTTCAGCGTTATCAATATATTATTTTTCTATTAAATATAGCTTTATTTGTGGCAATATTTTAGGTACGTACACTTTGATACATAAACTTTATTACTGCAAGGTTTGTTTTTTCCTCAAGCATCTCCTGTGGTAGTTCTAACCGTATGTACAATGTGAGACCCGGTGTTTTTCTCATTTTCACCGCACAGTTTCCAAAAGTCCGACTTACTATTGGTGGATGCACAACTATGATAGCCTACTTTACAATACGGGAGGACAAAAAATAACTTTAACTCACCGTTAGTAGCGCATGTATCTCACAGATATATGACTCATTTTTTTGCAGATATTTTCAAAACTGCCAACTTCCTGAACTTGGGGTGTTGTGTATTCCTAGGCCAATGTATTTTAATTATGTTTCTAGAAAAGCAAATTCAAATTTTTATTTTTAGCACGGTTATTTGTGCAAGTATAAAAGAGTTATACAGTGCGCCTGTATATATTATTCCGTGTTTCACTACGTGCTTCACCTACTTTGTTTCTTACCGACCGTGTTCACGTGTCTTTAAGTGTTTTTTGTCTGTAAAATGGGTAATTTTTTGATCTTATTACAATTAGTATCAAAAAAATTTTGATTTATGTAATCCAGAAAAATTGAAGCTATTCAGATACACAAGATTCATCTGAATAAATCCAATAAATTCTTGAAATATTATGCTTTTTTCAACCAATAATATTCAGTGAAACAAAATACGTTAATAATTACAAAAATTTTTTGTAAAATCGTTTTATAACATAAATTATAAAGCATGTATCTGACAGATACAGCGCGACCAAATATGTTACATTAGATGGCGCGACTAATGAAGGGTTAAGCGCTCTATAAAGTTGCTCCTGATCATTATCAAACTGTGTACTAGAATCTTTAAATACGATGTTTAGTATAAATTTCTATAATTATTTAAACACCAAATTTGATAAGGGTTCCAGCAACAAGCAAAATCTGTGGTAGCGAAGTACAATCAAGTGAACCTTTGGCACTGGATCAAAGAAGATATTACATTTTTTAAATATTGTAGTGGGTTTATTACTTTAATGAGAAAAACAAATAAAATTACAGAAACATTAGAGAAACGGTTATGACGCGCGCGTTACAATGACGATCTTCGGCCGCTTCTCTTTTTCACTGCCCGATTTGGAGTCTACCGCGCAGCGTCTAAAACGCACCATGTCTAAAATGCACGGTGTCTAATTTATTCAAAATGGCGTCGTTTCGCCAACCTATAATATTTTGACATTTTAAAGAAAAGTCCCTAAAATTTGTGTTTGATGTCTAAAATACTCTAGTGATTTAAGGGTTGCATATAACAAAGATTGAAAACAATAAAATTAATTAGAAAATATTAAAAAATGTATATAATTTATAGTAAATATTATGTATTACAGATAACGAACGATGAAAAACTTCTGGAATGTTAGTTAGCCATAGGAAAAAAAACTACATATAGTGGTTATGTCTGAGATTTGTGCGTTTTTTAGAATGTCAGAATTTAATTTAAATTTTTTTACATTTGGTTTGCTCCTAAAAATGCAAAATTAAATTGTTCTTATTGTCACTGCTGCTGACTTTATTTCCAGCACAAAACACAGACTGGTTAACTGTTTTTCTAACAAAATTTTGCATAATAGTTTCTGACATGATGTTTCTAAGATGACAGTAATGATAAGTTTTAAATAAGCAAACCTCATTTTTGATTAAGGTTGCTTTAATTCTACGACTTTTTGATCGCTCTTTACTTGTGGTAATGTAAAGTGGGAAGAGTTGTGAAATAAATATGTATTATGTTTTAAATATAAACGTTATATAAAATATTATCTGTAATACATAATATTTACTATAAATTGTATACATTTTTTAATATTCTTTAATTAATTTTATTGTTTCTAATCTTTGTTATATGCAACTCTTAAATCACTAGAGTATTTTAGACATCAAACACAAATTTTAGGGACTTTTCTTTAAAATGTCAAAATATTATAGGTTGGCGAAACGACGCCATTTTGAATAAATTAGACACCGTGCGTGCATTCTAGACATGGTGCGTTTTAGACGCTGCGCGGTAGACTCCCCGATTTGCTGTCCGGCTACACGGAGACTACGCCGTAGGCCAGTGGCGTCCGCGTTTACAGTGGCGGCGTAGGGTGCCGCTACAATATACCGGGTGTCCCAAGTTTTACCTCCAGCCCCTAAATGACACTTTCTGTTTGAACAAAAATTCTGAAAAAAATCACATATAATTATCTATAGTGGAAGTTCATCCTGTCCAAATTTGAAATTATTTTATTAAATAGGGAGTTTTTTGGCTTTTATTCAATAAGTTATCAATTTATTTCAATGATTTTTTGATCACCAATGTACTTTGGTATGTTACATTTGTCCGTGTTATTACATTATTTTAAATAATTTTAGTTTTACTTAAATTTTAATTTTGATATTAAAGCTTTTTTCCGATGGGTATTTATGACAGGCTTAGTCAATTTGGGATGAAAAGGGATTTGTGTCGTTTGCGGTTTGTCCATTGTACGATTCAGGTACTTTGGGTCGAGCTTTTGTGTTTGGGATTTATGACAGGCACGCGCCTATTTCAAGTTATAATGTAAAATTCGAATTTATTTAAAAACTAATAATTAAAAAAATTAAATAAAATTGCAGATTGATTTTCTAATAAATTTTTGATTAATTTTTGTAAAAATTAAATCATCAAAATTTTCGCGGATTTACTTTTTTTTAATTTACAGCCGCAAATAAAATGATATGAAAAAAATAATTAGGTACAACTAAAGTAAACCTTTGTCAAAGTATGCTCTATTTTTTTCATTTCTTTCCAATAAGAAATAAGGTAAAAAAGGGGGGTGGAGGTAAAACTTGGGACACCCGGTATAATTTTAAAATATATTTTTATCTCAATTAAAAATTGTTTGGCAAAAAATCTAAGAGCAACTGAAACTTGAATTTTGGGGGTTAAATCAATCCTCCTATGATATATAGATTCAAGTTGGGATGTTAAAATGTTAGCAACGAATCGCGTTGTTTGTTTGCTTAAGCGATATCGCTTTTCAAAATGATTATCTGATAATTCATCAGAAGGAACAAACCGTTCTCGATACATCTATTCGGCATTTCTCGATATTCTGTCTATTTCTCTAATTTTATCAAAATTATTTTCAATTAATTCAATGTTTTCCAATAAGTAGTACACCGTACACCGTCATTTTCAAAGAAAACAGATATTTTTATAACTGCCAACAAGTTAATAGACATTTTAAACAACGATTGGCGTTCTTTAAAATATCCACTAAATGTGATCGTAAATTGAAGTCTCTAAATTCTTAATCAAGAGTAAAGAATAGGTGAAATTTAATGACGTTATTTAACAATTTTAAAGAATGTTATTTATTAGCCCTAATATAGAGAAAAGAATTCGACCCATTGTAATTAGTTTTAAGAACTGTGTAATATATGATCGAAAAAATAAATGATGATGATAAATTTTCGGGTAGTTATTTTTTGTCTACATTGTGAGGATATCTTCTCGTAAATAATAATAAACAGATAGCAATTCCAACTCATCGACGATTTTGGTTAAGTTTTTTGTTATTAGTTTTTAAGGGTTTTCTTTGAGTTTTTTGTTTCAAAGGTATCACAGTTTGCAATAAAAAAATAATCGTTCAAACAATAACGGCACAGTTTGCCGCGCGAATCCATACAAAGCAACTTTAGGGACAGCTTAAAGTTATTGTATTTAAAATATATTTTTTTATGTGATATTTTAAGCGGTTCATTGTCCCGAAGGTGCGTTGTAAGCGAACCATGTTTGTGATGTAGAATAAAAAGTGTTTGAACTGTGATCAAATTGTTCGTTTTTTTGTCGCCAGCTCCCGGACTATCAGTTGATATTAGTTGTATTATATTTATAAAAATAACGATAAACACATATATCTTATGATCTATGAAACTTATTCCCGGTAGCACTAACGTTCATCAAAATTGATGGCCATTAATGTACTGGAAATTATGTTTCATAAAATTTCTCGTCACATTGTAAAAGCTCTCGATTTATTCCATCATTTACAATTCTCCTAGTCATTTACAAAACGATTAAATTTGTAATTAGCCTACAACGTAAGTACCATGTGATATGACGAAAATCCCTTCCTTCCAATAATAGTAATAATAGTAAATTAGGCAATAATATTTCAAATATTTATCATTGAAAACAATGAAAAACACTTTCGTCCAGTAATAGTAAATTGGGCAGTAATATTTCAAATATTTAACATTTTAAAAGAATGAAATGCGGGGTTAATAATCATAAAATAATATGCTTATTTTCTCATGATAACCTCTAAATTTTGTTTACCTACTATTAAACCGTCATGTTGAACATTACAAAACCCAAAGGAGTATCGTAAACCTATTTTTTACCACACCAGTGCGTTAAATTGGTTTTATATTTGACATTACGTGTTGATAGTTACCTTTAATAATACCAACTTTAAGCTGAAGTTAATTTTTGAATGATTTCGTTGCCTTTAAGTAAGTTCTTTGCTTATTAAAATTCTCATTTTTTCTGTGCATATTTGTAAAAACATCCTTTTTCTTTAAATCCAGCCCAATTAGTCACGTCAGGGGTGAAGGGTTTAACTCAGCAGAGTATCCGTGGGCAAGGTCCTACTTCGGTGTCGTTATCTCAGGGCGGCCAATCCTATCAGCTGCTGACCCCTTTACAAAGGCCAAGAATGCAACAAAATATCCAAAGAACACCAATAACCCTCAAGATGGCAACACAGAACTCAAGTCAGTTGACAGATTTGCAATTAAATATCAATAGAAAATAATTTGCTTTAAATTCAATTTTAAATTCTAATGAATTAATTCATTTAATTAATGCATGCTAGAATTTTTCAATTTTTTTTTAAATTTTAAGTAAAGTCTGTGATAATTTTGAAACTTTTGAGAGTAAATTTCCTTAGATGCAGCTTCAAATGCTTCAATAAGTCAACTGCAAAAACAAGCTCAATTTCAACAGTATCAACAACTCTGTCTAAACCAGCAACAGAAGAATGTGGCGGGCGTCGCAGGAAAACTCCGAAGACGATCAAATACTTCTGATCCACAGTAATACTGTAATTTCTTGTACATTGTGTTATCGAACTAGTCTTTCCTGTTTTATTTTTTATACGTTTTAATTTTTGCTGAGTACTTCACTAACTGATAAACTGCCGAGCATTAGAGTGTTGATGCATTCAAGCTATCAGTAAGAATCAAACATCACATCATTTTAATTCTTAATTTATAAACCTGTTATAGTTCTTCCCACTATTTCTGTGATCAAAGCCAGTATTATTATTTATTTCGACCGAGAAAATAAATAGTACTGGAAATTGCTGTAATGTTTGACTTTGAAATGCTTGAGTGGTACTTTTGCAAAAAGTAAAGAGATATTGTTGATCTCATCTGCTGCATTACATTGCACAATTGACGTTCCTACATTTAGAAATAAACATGGTGCCAAAAGTGGACCTATTTTTTTTATTTTTTAGGTAGGGACAAGGCCTATTGTTTTTACTGCCGATTTTCTTTTTAAAACAGTACAAATCGAGAGATTTTTAGCAAAATTCAATATGGTGTAAGCAATTTTGTGCATTTTTTGCAGTTTTCGTTTAGTTTGTATTGTACATAAAATAGGGAAAATGTATACTTTTTGTTATTTATTTATCGAGCGCGGAAAAATCTTTTTAATGAAAATAACATTATCACTAAGTGCATTAGCAATATTGTTGGAAGAAATGTGAGTAGATTCATTTAATTTGTAAATATATATTTTTTTGTAAATAATTTTAGATGTATCCAATTTTATTCTAATTTATGTTTGTTTTTAGTTTTATTTTTTTACTCAATTAATGGTTGTGTAATGTTTTAGTTTTTAATGTATTTCATTATATTTATTTCGAAAGTGGATTCATCAAAAATGATTGTAGTATTAAGATATCAGGCATAAACAAGAACAAAAAAAATGTTATACTTTGTAAAAAATCATCAACGATGTAAAAAATTAAACATTGTTAAATATATAAATTTTTATTAAAACCCCCTTTTATTGTATGATTCCTGGTATTTTGCTACTACCATTCCTATCCCTTAGGCGCTAATTTTTCAAGTTTTACGTGTACATAAATATACAACTTATTTCCTGTTTGATGAAAACATGTGTAAAATACATTGTAAAAAATATTCTTAACATCCTTAGTCTTAAAAAATTTGTATCATATGTGATTATGTGGTGAGTTGTAGTATTTTGTAATAATGTATATTATTTATATATGTTTCGTATTTTTTGTAAATAAATTTAAACACATGTTGAATATTTGGCAATACCAATAATGTATACTCGTTAAAATGTAAAGTGTTGATTTTTTCGCGATCAATTTCGTTTCAACACTAAAGACAATAGATTTCTTCAAGTGTGATAATTTAATTTTGTTAAATCATCACACAATAACCTACTCTGGAAAATTACCTGTTAAAATTTTTATTTAAATAATATAGCATATTCATTTATAAAAAATTGTTTTTGTTATAAACTCTTCAACGCTGTTTCCAGAATCTTCTCAATCACAGATGCACGTTTTTTACTTTCTTCAACACACTCTAGCAATCGCTCTTCTGTTATTGCAGTACCGCCAGGTTTATGAACAAAACATAACTCTTCATCCTTCACCACAATAGTTATCAATGATGTACTTAAATCTTCTTCATCTACTGTTGGATCAATGAGAATTTTACTAAAACAATAATGGTTAATGGTGTTATGAAAAACTGGAGTGCCCAAATGCCAATTTAATGTTTCTTGTATATCAAGTGTCAAAAGAAATATTGAGAGTTTATTTCGTCTTAAGTTAAAAGTCGGTTTACATTATTAATAGTGGAGTAAAATCGGGCTAAAATAACGCCTATTTTTGAAATGGAGGTATAACCAGATGAGACCTTTACAGTCTTGTAAAGCATCATTTTGGCCATGTGAAATTGCTATCTACAACTTTTTTTAGTAGGACACAACTTTGTTAAATTATGTTTTTTATGTCGGAGCAACAATTTCTAAAATCGTGTTTTTTAACATACATCGCGCTTATAAATTAACTATTTAAGTTAAAATTTTGAAATTTTGTCTACTTATAGAGAAAACCCGAGCGCATCCAACAGTAACAAGAAATTTTAGAAAAAGTTTTTTGTTTTTGAGAAAGGGCTCTCTAAAGTCACTAGTTGCGAAATTGTGCATTGACAATTTTACCCTGTGGGAAGCTATGTGAATTATTAAAAATTTGACCATATAATGTACATTTTCACAATCACAAAACTTTAAATAAGTAAATGGTTTACCTTGTAAATGGTTTACCACTTTTGGTATTGAAATAAATTTTGTCTTCAATTCATGGCCTAAATACCCTAAATCAACAAAAAGAGACAAATTTTGTTTTGGATCTGCCTTAAGTAAATTACAATTGAAGACACGAGTGGATAAAGATGTTATGTTACAAAATTGTAATTTTGAGTAAATTAAGGTTAAAGTTGTTTTTATATATCTTCGTATCGGTTTAAGTTTAGCTATGTAAGGGTGTATCTTGCGTGTCATTAGTGTTAAAAATTTTTAGATAACGCCATGTGAAAAATTGTAATATAACACCATCATCCGTGCAATAAAAGTATTTTCTGAATAATTATAATATAACGCCTTCATCCGCTCATGTCTTCAATTATAATGGTAAATCAGGATAATTATCCGTATCTACAGATTTTTGTATTGATTGATCTTGCCAGCATTGCAACAATGTTGAAGAGACCAACGACAAATCAATTGAAGACAAAGAAAAAATTTGGCCTTTATTTTTTTTACATCAATATATTTTTGTTTTAATAAAATTTTATAAATTATCTTTTGTGGTTTATAATGATATTTATCAAATTACCTTCAAGTACTGAGTACCTACGTAGATTGAACTCGTGTTGCGCGGAGCAGCGCGGCAAAGCCTTGTTTTAAAAAAAAATATATTTCGGAAACCATTAGCTTTGTTACTCTAATTTTTTTAAAGAAACTTATTTAAAGTTTTAGGAATCCAAAAATGTACATTATATGGTAAAACTTTTAATAATTCACATAGCTTCTCGCAGGGTGACATTGTCAATGCACAATTTCGCAACTAGTGATTTTGGAGAGCCCTTTCTCCAAAACAAAAAACTTTTTCTAAAATTTCTTATTACTGTTGGATGCGCTCTGGTTTTCTCTATTACTGGACAAAAGTTCAAAATTTTGGCTTAAATAGTTAATTTATAAGCGCGATGTATGTTTTTAGAACGATTTTCGGTCACGATTTTAGAAATTGTTGCTCCGACATAAAAAAACATAATTTACAAAGTTGTGTCCTACTAAAAAAAGAAAAAAAGTTATAGATAGCGATTTCAGATGGCCAAAATGATACTTTACAAGACTGTAAAGGTCCCGTCTGGTTACACCTTAAAAAAAAAATTTGCAAGAAAGAAGCCTCGTAGGACGGCGATTTTACTCCACTATAAATTGAAATATTGTGGCGTTGACAAAAAAAAAATATATTTAGATAAATTCACTAATTGTAAAATTATTGAGTGAAAGGAAAAAGGATGAGTCAAACGGGAGAGTTCCTTCCAAATCATCAGTAAATAGAGCCATGATCATGTGACTGCTAGAACTATTACATTGATAACAGCAAAAGAAACAAAGAGAAAAACACGAAATTGTCAAACAATTTATTTACTACGAGTGTCTCATCGTTAGAAGGAACAAACACAAGTGCAGAGTGAGATAAAAAGTTTAAGTCTGTCTTTTTTTGTAAACAAGAAACACCAAAATGACATCCGGTCACTACTAAAAACAATCCAAAAATTACTCATCAAATACTGCAAAAGTTGTTGAACAGGGAAGGTTTGTGATATTTAACGGTTTTCTCTCTTGCAAATTTACTTGTTTATTATCTAGAGCTGGATCATATTCTATTGTTGGTAAAGTGACTAAAATTGATTAATAAAATTAGACTGAATAAATTTAAGGTGTTGATTCAAATTTGGCGCTTTAATTGGTCGTAGAATTTTAAAATTGGAATCACGTCATTTTTAATGAGGTTCAAAATTATCCAATATTTTTATTTTTTTCGTTTTAAAACACAAAACTTCAACAAAATGTCGCTGCGTTATAACAACCCGCGTTCGCAAAAACTTTGGACACTCAATATTATTCTCTGTGTAATAGTGCAGGGTGTTTATAAATGTGTGAGCAACAAGTTACCTCTGGAATAATAATAATTATAAAAATATACAGGGTGACATAAAAGTATGGAATAAAATTAATATTTTCTAAGTTATTTTTTTTAGGAAAATGCCAAGATATGCGATTTTTATTTTTTAAATGCGCACGTTTTTCACTTGTTTCTAAAAAAATTTCGCAACCGTTTTTTTTGTTGTGACGTGATCGATGATTTTTTTAAATAGCAACCCCTATTTATGGTGTTAAAAAGTGAAACTACTTTTTGTAAAAAAATTGACTTAGAAAATATGAATTTTATTCCATACTTTTATGCCATCCTGTATAATACGTGCTAGTGCTGACAATGTGTTGACTTCAGAAATCGGAACTTATAATTGTTGCGTCAAGTGGTTGTCAAAAACATGTTAACAAAATTTGCAAAGCCAACTTGAAGCCTAGCCATTTATAAACAGCCTGTATAATAAGTGGCTTTAACGGTAAAACTACGACTACCACCAGGAAATTTTTTTGCATATAATATTTTAATCACACACTGTACACCAAAAAATTTGCTATAAAGTTTGTTTACTAATCAAAAAACCACCACCTGTTGAATTAGGTTTGTCAAAATTAAATTCACTAGAATTTGACATTGTCAAAATTTTTGGTTACTCTGTCACTCTTCTGTCAAGTAATTCAAAATTTTGATTTTTAATTAAAATAAGAATGTTAAAATACTACAAACAGTTAAAGATTTGTTCGACCAACAACTGCAGCTAACTGTAACACGCTGTTACAATTTAATAAAAGAATAAATTGCAACTCCAAATGCCTGTCAAATTTAGGTTAGTTTTATTATACATCATTTTAAAAGTTGTGCCATGATGCCAGATATATTTTAGGTATAAACTGCAATGTTGGTGGTTTTTTAAAAAGTAAATAAGCTTTAGGTCCACACTACCTTAGTGTACACTAATTTTTTACTGTATAATGGTCTCATTTCAAGTTGAGATACTACCGGTAGTATTGCAAATTTTAATACTTTTCATAGCAACAACCATTCACAACTCCGATTTTTTTTATTTCCCATGGAAACGAAGATACTACCGGTATTCTCTAAACTTGAAATTAGCTCATTAGTGTACAATTTTATGCCATTTTGTCAAATATTTTCCAAAGTATCATTCATTTTTATAATAGGTCATTTTGAATCCACCATTTTGAATTTTTCAATTTCGTCAAATATTTTCAGAGATATTGATTTTATAAATAAATTCTTCGCAAGAGTTTTTAATTTTGTTAATAACAAAATGAAAAAAGGTCCATTGACCAAATTTTTAAATCACTTTTGCCCCTTAGACCTTATGTAACGCTTAAAAAACCAAATCGGTCTAACTAATATGATTTTGTTTTTTTTTTATTTCGGTTTGCATGTACTAGGTACTCGACCCAAATTCTAATGGCCACTCTAACTTAAATTGTAAATCTTTACATAATAGATGTCCTGCTGTGGTGCCAATTTCAATTCCATTATCTCTTATTTACTTAAATGAGAAACATCTGGAATTTACCTAGGGCACAATCGTAAAAACCCCCAGGCCAACTAAAGTACATGATAGTTGGAGTTGGCACCACAGCAGGAGATCTATTATGTAAAGATTTACAATTTAAGTCAGAATGGCCATTAGAACTTGGGTCGAGAATAAGTTGGTGCTCATAAACATATTATCAGCCAAAAACAAAAAGTGTGTCTGAACTCTATATAAGAAAAACATCAAGGTACTATTTTGGAGGTATAAAATAGGACTGGGTCCTATTTATACCTGTTTTTAGGTATCGGGTATCGATACCTGCAAAGTGTCGATACTTACCAAAGTATCGTAAGTATCGAGGTATTGCAAGTATCGAAGGTATCGGAGCTGTATCAGAAGTATCGAGCTGTCGGAAGTATCGGGTGGCTATAAATGAATATCTCATCAAATAGCTTCTAGTTCTTTTGTTTTCATCAATATAGCCTGTGTTTCCAAAATCCAAAGCACTCTGAATGGGATATTCATTTATAGCCACCTTTTATCATGGTATTGGAGGTATCGAAGTATCGGGGTATCAGAAGTATCGATATTTCGATACCTGCTGCAAGTATCGATACTTTTCCCAGCCCTAGTATAAAATTTTCAATAATTAAAACCTATGTTAATTTGTACAGACTTTATGCCAAATTTGACGCCAAATTTAAATAACCCCACGTGATTTTTACCTGACTTGAGTGCAGCCATCAATGCAATTACACACGTATCAATCAAGGCCCCATCCAAATCCAAACAAATCAAATCAGCATATAAACACCAAGCTAATTTGTCTGGAAATATACATAATGTTTTTAAATCTAAGCAATTAGAGTTTTTTAAAATGTCAGCAATTAACTGTGTTGCCACCTGAGCTTGTTCAGTTGGGGGTCCTGGGCGAATTTTTGAGGAACATAAAGGAGGTAATTCAACATTTGGAATTAAAAAACCTTCATCTGCTGTTTCAGCCTTAGGTTGGCATAACTCCTACAATTTACATCAGGGTAAGGTTATAAAATTAATACAAAAATTATTGTACTTACAGCTTTAATCCCACAAATTACAGTTGTATGACCAATTTTAGCTATTGCAGAACCATCAGATGTTGAAATGGAACCCAAATTAACTATAATAGGCCGATGGTTGTCGAATTCTCGACCGTCAGGTCGAAGTTTATGGGCCAAATAATCTCGATAGTATTTCACAGGATGCAAAATCCTTAAAATTTATAGAGTAAGTTTTTTATTCAACCCAGCACTTAATTTAATTACTTGTATTGTTCTGACATTCTGTTTATTTTAAATTACTTCAAATTAAAAATAATTATTAACAAAGAGCACGTTGTACACTTTTGACAGTTGACAATGTTGACATACATTAATGAAAGCGATTTCTGATTGGTTATTAACATCAAAGTGGGGAAAATTCAAAAATGAAAATTTTGAGATAAAACAAAAAAAATATGTTGTACTAAAATACGGATTCTCATGGTTATGCAAATATCTGCACTTGTGAAGCGGAACAGGAATTGATTTTTTTCAAAATTCCGTTAATTCTCGCAAATATCTCATCCCCACTTTTGTGACATCACTGATATTCTCTGATGTGATTGGTCGTATTTGTCATTTCAACGGTCTCTCAGCTGTTCGTTTCCCGCACTCTGCGCCTTTGCATCTGGCCGTTAAAAACAGTCGTTTTTGTCGGTTAGGGGTAGCTTGGGTCTTAAAGTTGGGGTTACAGTTTGGCCGTTTTTCCATCAAATATTCGGTTTTTCGGTTATTAAATAGTTTTGGTGTTTCCGAGGAATGGCATCGATAAGAATTCATGCAGATCAAGAAAACAGGGTGCCGGAATTGCGCCAAAAACAAGCGAAAAGTGCAATGGCTGCTCAGCAAAAACGCCCCGTTTTGGGAGTAATCGACAATAATAAGGTCAACAAAAATATCCCCAAAGGAAAGCAGGTGATTAATTTTTTTTTAACTGATTGCGGAAGATTTTAACACGAGTTTTTGTTTGAGGTTAGCCGTTAAAGAAAGCCAGTGTGTTGGGTGATCGTGTTGAAAATGGGCAAAATAACGAGAATCGGAAGAATGTGGTGGTCCCCGTGGCTCAGTTTGAGGCATTTACGGTGTATGAAGATGATGAACATAGGGCAAAAATTGACCAGAGACTTAAACTTATTAGCAAGAGTAATGTATATAAAGGGACTTCTGAAGACAAATTTATTACTAAAACTGAATTGGCTGAAATGGAAAGGAAAAAGAATCTGGAGAAAATGAAACAAGTGCTTAATATCCCTGCAACCATACCACAAATTTTAAAGGAACCTGAAATTACTATCATTACTGAGAAACTGGATGATGATAATGTGCAAGTGGATGAGAAATCGATTAAAAAAAGTACTAACGCTAAAGATGCGTTTTTTGAAATGGAAGAGTATAGAAATGAGATTTTCTCCTATCTGAAAGAACATGAGGTAGAGTATATGCAAGATGCGCATTTTAGTGCAAATAATTATAACATTTTATATGATTTTGAAATGTATTTTCTTAACTGATATTGCAGTAATCATAAAACTGTGGAATGGGTTTTGAATTTATATTCTTGCCCAACAGAAGTAGCTATTAGTGGTTTTATTTATTTTCTGTTGGTATAGTCGATATTACAGAGTGGCTGTAAATGGTTGGGTCTGAGTTAGTAATTTTAGTATTAAATAAGTTTTTAATATTTTCACTATTATAGATATGTGCAGGCTCAATCTTGTTTGAAAATAAAATTTATATTTGCAACACACTGGGTCAAAATTAACTTTTTTGTGTGATTGAACTCTCATTGTTTACCGCGTTTGTTTCCTAGCCAGTGAGGGTTGCCAATGCAGGGTACCCAGCAACCTGGAAAATTGAGAAAACCTGGATTTGTCAGGGAATTTTATTTATTTACATAAAGTCGAGGAATTTGAATATTTTTTCAGAAAGTTGGGAATTTATTTTACTATGTGAAAAATTAGTCAGTGGAGTAAAAAGAGTCTTGTCAAGTAAAAGCAAGAAGTTGTAAAAAATGTAGTGTCAGCTGCTATGAATTAAATTTAAAAATCGAAAAATTGATTACTTAAAAAATGGTTAATTTCAATTTTTTTTAACTAGAGATGTATGTACCACCTAGGGCTTGGGCCAACTAGTCGGCTACTCGGCTTCAAACAGCTGACTAGTTGTCGAATATTTAGTTTAATTATTATACATATCTACCAAGCAATAAAGCCTTTTTCTCAATTTTTACTTGTTTATAAACAGAAAAGAAAGCTTACTTCAGCAGTGGAATAGAATAAAATGTCCAAGTGGAAAAATGCTCTAGGTTGCTATGAAATTTTGTTAAAACAAGACGGTATTAAAAAGGCAGGTCGTAACTCGAATGTTATGACTAAACATAACTTAAAAATTTTATCCGATACTGTGTCTAGTCAAAGTTTTTTTTTTCAGTGTATTCTAAGTTTTGTTTGGTTTATTGTTTTTTATAATTACAAATCAACTGTTTTCACGGCTACACATTTTTTATATCGCTGAAATAATTCGGTTGGGGTCATTGACCTCTCCAAAATCTGACAGTTCTGACAGTGGCTGTTGCAGAAGCCGACAGCACTAACAACATATTTCACAATTTTTTTTATTTCCAAAGCACTCTAGAGCGTTTTTTTTTTACTTAGAACACTTGATATATTATAGAACAAGTTTGAATTAGAGTACGCGTTTTATAAAGTCTATTTTGAGGCACGATTCATGTCTTTGAAATGAGCGCGATACTTTTTAAAAAAAATTTTTTAAAAATTAATGTCTAAGGTACAAAAAAGTTTGGTAGCCACTCGAGTGTTTAGACTTCGTGCGAAAACTGCAAACGCGTCGTCCAATAAGAATTCTAAACCTACTACAATTTTTTTTTTCAGATTTACGAGTGGTTCTCAAACTTTTTTTAGAACGTTTAAACCCTTTTGTCTCGAAAACTATTAATATTTGTAGGCACTATTATTAACTTAATTGTAACCTATTATGGTGGTCAATCACTGGATAAAATTTCCAAACACTTCAAAGTCATCCTGTACATATGATTCTGTATATTATTTTAATATACAGGCTATTTCACTAGTAATAATGAGTCTGCGAAACTGAAAATTCAACCAGCAATACATTTCCAAAGCTAACGTAGTTATTTTTATTTTATTTTTTGTTTACAAATACAGGGTTTTCATAAATGATTGTAACAACGTAGATGGCTGTGGAGATTTTTGATTTCACGAATATTTATTGTAATGTCTTATTTACGCAACGGAACATTGGAAAATGGTTTCTAGAGTTACTCATTTGTCTAATAATAATTATAATGATAGCTAAAGTCTTTGTCTTTAAAAGACAGATTATTTTTTATTATTTCCACAGCCGCCTACGTCCTTACAATCATTTATGAAAACCCTGTACATTAAATAAGTAATCATTTAATTATTCGGTTAACTGAAGACCAATAATGCCACTTGCTTGTAAGATCATTTTTTGGCTTACATGTGAACAGGACCTGTAGCTGTTCTTGCTTTTGGCTTTTTCAAAGGTGGCCAATTTTTTTTTAAGTAGTTTCAAGCCGTTCGAATATGGTGTCAGCAAGAGTTCTTCTCTACCCGGAAAACGTTTATACAAACTCATCGCGGCAGACGCTTTTTCTCCCATATATCATCATCATGTCGGTTTTTTCATAGTTTAAATACTTTTTTTTATCGGTGACAGATTTGACAAATAAAATTGTAAGGGGGGAATTTGATTCTGATTGCGTACCAGACAAGCCGAAAGCCTACCTTTAGAATTCAAAGCAACTTTTATGGTATGGTTTTTTAAAATATGATAAAAAAAAATTGTGAATGAAGGGAATAAGAGAATAGAGAGTTTTTATAGAAGACGTGGAAAGAAAATTATGCAATATGTTAAAAAGCTTAAAGAGTATTTGTTTTTGAATTTATGAAAAAGTCTGTATGCAATATTTATTTTCAGTTCAGTGATGTAAAGATGTATTTTGCAGCGTGCTAGCTGCTTTGACGAACGAGCTCAAAGGGTGAGTTCCTCATTAGCTGTAACGATGTAATAGTATTTTATAGTACAAGTCCGTTAGGGTAGCCTTTACGACTGAGTCAGAAAATTTGTGAGACGAGCTCGAGGAGCGAGTCAAATAAACTGGCGAGGCGGTAAAGGCTCTAATGGACGTGTATTGAACAATATTTTTTTGTAATGTCTCTATAATTAATATTTCTAGAGTTGCTTTAAGGATTGTTTATTACAAAGTAAACAATCTTTGTTGTCAAGAGGTTGTTTACTTAATATTAAACAATCCTTAAAGCAACTCTTAACAAATAGTTATTACAAAAAATGCTTTACATACGAAAGTGATATTAAATTTTTTGAAAGAAGCTTAAAATTTATTTAAAAAACGAATATTTCGGTTCATTTGAAAAGCAAAAAATGTGATTAGTGCTGAATATTACCATCGCAACCAATTTCAATTGTTTTAAAATTTCAACTACGAAAAAACGTTGGTGATCTGTTACTTTTAAATTCACGGCACTATATTACGGTCACTATTCACGGTCGATTTTATCTTTCGCAAGGCAAAAAACGTTATTATCATACATATTCGAGATTTTTAACAGACTCAACTATTTACAGTCATACATGTCAGAAAGTGTAAAAAAGAGACTAGTGTTCTTTTTAAGGTAAGAGCGTTTCTTAATTTATTTTGTATTTATTTTATTTGTTTTTCAAAATCATTAGCTTCACAGTGTTATCAGTATTATATGAATGCGATTTGTTAAACAATTTTGCGACAATAAGCAGCAGGGGGCTGTTCTAAACAAGGTGAAGCATCAGCCCATTGCACACAAAAAAAAACTTAAATTTTTGAGACAAATTATTTTTGATGACCGAAGTTCAAAATAATCAGCATCCTCAAATTTAATTGTTGTTACACGTTATGCCTGATATCGGATGAATTTATCAATGACATAAAAAATAATGATAATTTTTTATAATTTTATCGCACTCTAAAGGTGGTATTATCAATGAACTTTCGTTAGTTTGGAACATTTTTAGAAGAGAGTCTGTATAGCACTATGCGAGCGAAAATACGGAACAGGTTGTGCTCATCTTGTCTAATCGTGTCTGCAAAGTTAAAAGTTAAATACAGAAGTCAAAGAACCCAAACAAAAATAAATAGCCTTTGTTCGGGGGGACGTCAAAAATGCAAAGCGTTTTATTGGTTGCAAAATGGAGTTGTGTGCCAAGCGTGGCCGAACTTTTAACGTCATATCATAAGTAATTTAACTTCGATTTTGAACTTTTTCTACATTTTTTTTTTACAAAAAAAAAGAAAATAGTAAAACACATTGATTTTTCTACGATCTCTAGATAAATTTAAAAAATGTTTTGTAAATTGTGTCAAAATTTTGATTAAAATTTCTTTTACACAGATCTGTCGCTTTTCACACAGAAACGTCATTTTTCATCACAGATCTGTCACTTTTCAGATCAAGTTTCCATAACAACTTGCTGCATGAAAAGCCTTCATAGTTACTTCGTTGACCTTTGAGTATCAGTTCAATATACTAAAATGCAAATTAAAAATTTGAGAGATGACCCTATTGGTATTTTTGGGAAAATTAATAATAATTGTGCTTTGTGTGAGTCACATATAAATATTAAAAGTGACAGAATTTTTTTAACGTTTTCTTAAAAAAAAAACGTTTATAACTATTGTTCTTTGCAGTTAGGAGTGTTCTTTTCCTTTCAGGTACGACACCGACCAAAACCTGGGTATATTGTAAAACAACCTGACGTAACTGAAAATATGCGCGCTGTTTTAATCGATTGGCTTGTTGAAGTAACTGAAGAATACAACATGCAAACTGAAACCCTTTACTTGGCCGTAAATTTTATCGACCGCTTTTTAAGTTACATGTCAGTAGTTAGAGCCAAATTGCAACTAGTGGGTACAGCTGCTATGTTTATCGCTTCGTAAGTTAATCTCTAAATTAGTCTTTAACTAATTTTTGTATTTTCAGTAAATACGAGGAAATTTTCCCTCCGGTAGTTGGCGAATTCGTGTATATTACCGACGACACTTATGACAAACACCAAATGATCAGAATGGAACATCTTATTCTGAGGGTTTTAGGATTTGATTTATCAGTTCCTACACCACTGACTTTTTTAAACGCTATATCTATTTCTACAAAACAAAGGGAAAAAATTATGTACCTAGCAATGTATTTAAGTGAAAGTGCCATTTTGGAAGTTGAGCCATATTTACAATATTTGCCATCAGTTATCGCATCGTCGGCGATAGCGCTCAGTAGACATACTTTAGATGAAGAGGCGTGGACTAAAGACTTAGAAATGTACACAGGATATAGTTTAAAAAAGTTAGAGCCTTGTATTGAATTTTTATACAAAATGTTTGTGAAAGCGCCAAACAATCCACAACACGCCATAAGGGATAAATACAAGTCAGCAAAATTTATGCAAGTTTCTAATATTATTCCCAATGATAAAATGATCATATTTGATTAAAAGACTGCTCTACTACGTAGAGAACATAGGCCTTATATTTTTGGTCTAGTTTTTATTTTATTTGTTGGATTGTATTAATTTATATAAACTGTGTTATCTGTCTTACGGTAGGTTTTTATTTGTATATTTTGCACGTTTTGTTTTTCTAAATTTTTTTCTCTTTAGAGAAGATTTATAGTGATTTAAACAACTTTTTTAGAAATTTATACTCTAGTTCTCAAACAAATGTTTTTAAGAACATGTACAGTTTATTTATTAGTTCTATATGTAGTCAGTAAGGGTTAAACCAACAAATCTGCCATTCCCAAGTAACAACATTTTAGACCATACTTTAGTGATTTTAGGGCAATATTTTTCTAGGGCAATAAATTATTAAAAATAACAGTGTTATTTTATTTTGTAATGTCGCAAAAATTATATACAGGGTGACTTTTTATTTGCTCCAGCCCGAAACTCTAAAAATAGGCAACACATTATACTTTGCTAGTTTTTTAAAATTTAATTTTCAAAATTAAGCCTTAGAGGGTTGTGACTTAATGTTAACATTGTTGGCAATACCTTTGACAGTGCTTTCAGAGTCAGTTCATTTGGATCATCTGTAGTTTTTCCAAAATTCCTTATCGTTTGCATAACCTGTTGCCTATTTGTGTAGTCTCGGACGAAAGCAAGTAAAAAAATCACCCTGTATTAAAAGTATTTTACTCAAGGAAAGAGACAACGAGAAGGTTAGCTCAAATTGTACGTATCCTCTACTATGAATTCATATGGAATTCATTAAACAGGATTATACCCAAAATCTTTTAATGAATCAAAACTTGAAACGACGTAAACTTTAATTAGCTTTCCTTTATCATACCTCTCACTCAATTCGAATGATAGCCTACCACACTCATTTTAGAAGTTGCATACACTGTCGGGACAGATCATAAAAATAAGGAATTCTGGGTGAGAATTAAGTAGCAAAATTTTTGATGGATGTGTTGCATCTACATATAGTGATTATGAAATAAATATTGATAGTAACAAGAATAAAATTAAATATAACTATTTGATTGAAGGGGGGAGGGGACATTCTTGAAGAAAACAGTTTACCCAATTTTTGACGAAATTACATGTGGCCTTCTCGCTCAGATTTAATTTAAAGCCAGACCACTGTTAAAGAGATTATGATAAATTGATAAATTATATTTTTCTTACTTAAAAATCAATATTTTGGAATTTTAGAAAGTAAGTTCAAGTTAGCTGTGGTAAGATGTAGTGGAGTAGTTTAATAATTGATGATAAAAACTGTAACGTTTGAAATACAATGACAATAAATTACACCCTTGCAAAACATAAACTTCCTGTCATCAGCTTCTCTAATAAGAGTTCTAAAGTTCTCTCTTGTAAAAGTCATAACTTTTTCGCAAAATTACTCGCAGATCTGCGCTTCAACATGAATTTTACTACAGGAAGACGAGTATTAGATGTATAAATTTTTATTAGCTGTTGAAATAAAAGAAGTCAATAAATGGTCTTCTTTCTCGCGAATGCAGTCTCAAACGGTGCGGTGGCGAAATTAAGTGTTATGTGCCGCAACCATTTTACTGATATCTTGCTTTATTCAAAGTTTTTTTTAAAGCTTTCAAATTTTTGTGGATTCTAGCGCAAACTCTCACCTCTAGAAATGACTATATGATACAATCTATTTAGAATTAAAATGTAATACATTCTTCCGGCGACCACTGACCGAGACAATTTGATGGTACCATGCACAACAAATTTTAACATTTCTTATAAGCCTTGATAAAGAATCAATAAATGATTCGAAACGTCGGCCTTATAAAATAGTTTATCTGCCTTGTCCACTTCCCCGTAACAATATTTTTTTTAAATATAAAAATAATGGACGTAATACACCAAAACAGTAGTACATAAAGTTCTTACTTTAAAAATAGGGAGATGAGTTTCGCAACACTTGAATTTCGTTCGCTCTGTGAGCTGGGGCTGGGTTGTACTGGAAGATCTAGGTATTCCTGTTTTTTACCTGATCAATTCGAAAAGCAAAAGTTTAGGTAAAGCTCCACATAAATTTGGAGCTTTTAAAAGAAACATTGCTGACAAAATATCAGGAAAAAAAGTTTGTTAATTGCAAAATTGCCATTTTAAATTTAAAAAATACTGAAAAATTTTCTATTTTTCATATCAATTCAACCTTGAATAAAGCGATTTCTTCAATAAATAACCAAATTCAACTTTACAAAATTACTTTTCTGACCACATTTACAGAAAGAAAAAACACTAAACCCAATTCAAAAATTAATTACAAAATTAAAATTTTGATAATTACAAAAGTAGATAAAAGAAATTGCTTAGTAATTTTACATATCACTATATCAAAAAAAGTCCCCATTAGATGGTGACTTTGAAAAGTTGGAGTTTGACCCAACTTTGAAATTAACTCTTTACTTAAATTACTCTTGATTGTGATCTCACTCTAACCAAATTTAACACTTTTAAATTTTCTCTTCTGTCTATAGGGTGTGTCAAAAGTCTCGAAGTCACACCCTATATGAATCCTTCCATCCTTATTAGACTTAGCTTATTTGCTAAAATTTACAAAAATAATACTTCTTCACTTTGCTGTAACCAGCTAACCTTGCTATAAATTAGCAAAGTACTCAAATCAAGTTCCCTATTAGAAATTCCGTAAAGTTTAACAATAAATTTTTAATAAAAACTTCTACAGATTTTACTAAGACAATAAATTTTTAATAACTCTTTAGGTTCTTTCCTTGTTTTGACGTAACTAACCTATTATTTTTTTTGTTCCTGCCAAAATGAAGCTCTTTCTATCCTTAGCAATGTTTTTGATTTACTATCTTCTTAACGCGTCACTAATTTAATTTATTTAGTTAAATTAGTTTTAGTTCAAGATTTTTTGATTTTTAATAGTAATGTAGGTACCTGCATAAACAAAACACGGGTTTAGTCATGGGTTTCTCGCTTAGCCCCCTCTTAGTAGAAATACCTACTTTTTTGAAACTTTCCATTTCTTTAAAGCATATTTATTGTTTCTGGTTTAGATATGTTGGTGACGTAATTTCTTCGTTCAAAGGCACCAAAGCAAAATTAAATAATTTTTTTGGTTATTAACTCATTACATAAAAACATTAAATTTACTCTAGAAACAGAAACAAAATTTTTGCATTCTATTTTCATATCTTAGTATAATTAGAAAAGACAATTTATTTTTGCTTTTGAAATTTATTGACAACTTACATCAAGTGATAAATATAATTTAGACATTATAGATATTTTCATTTTCCTTTAGATCTTGTTGCCATGTTGCCTGTGAAAAAGAATGGCTTTTTATTAAACAAATAGTAGTGAATAGTCACTTTTTATTACAAGACTTAATTAAATAGATTCTTTTATAAGTTTTGAGACATTATATTCTCTAAGCTTTAACATATTACATAATCTTCTTCTACGTCTTCAGTTTTAAAACCTCTCTATTTTTCTATCCTCTTTATTGCCAAGATTTCTCTTTCTATCTCTCATATTTTAAAAAACTATAATAAAATTGCTTTCAATTCCAATAGCAGACTTTTGACCTGTTTCGTACACAACAAAGATCAAATTCCTTCTTTACATTATTCAGGCATCTAAAAGTTATCTTGTAATGGCTGAAATGCAATTTACATCAGTTAGATAGGACGAAGTATTGAAACCAGAATTTATGAACATGTATGGGCAATAGAAAAGTAAAAAAATACAGATATAACCAACACTTCATCTGCTTTTGCTTCTCATATTTTTTCTTTCGGTCATTTCTTTTCTCCTATTGATAATTTTAAAATTCTCTACATTTGTAATATAGGTGACTTAAAATTTTTTTTAGAGCCTTTAGAAATTTTTAAATTTGCCCACGAACTGTCTCTACAAACATTAAATACCAAGTGAATTTTGATGATAATATTTTATCTTCACTAGTTTATTAGTTAATTGAGTGTTTGTTTATAATGTTGTCCCCTTACTTTCTTTATTAGTATTTATACCTTTATTAAATTATTTTTTAAATCAAATGTTAAATCGATGTTAATTTTTTTAGAAAACACATTTTTAAGCGGCTAAAATTTATCTTTATTTTGTCAATTGATTTACGATTTATTTTATTTTTAGTATACATTTTAATTTTTTATGTTTTTAGTTTATTACTAACAAAAATTTGATAAGGTTTTTCTAACTTTTTATATGATTTTTCTTTTTGCATTATTATTCAGGCACTGATGTTGAGACAAAGTTTTCGAAAGCGCTTTGCCACTCTGTTACTTAAGAATTTTGTTTCATTAAACTTGTGGGTTTGACTTGGATGTTAATTTTTTCATTATTTATATTAAAACACTTCACTTTGAGAAAAAAATGATGCTTCTATTGAATTTAATTTTTAATTGGTACAATAATAAGTTAAGTAGATATTGCGAAAGTGAATAGTTGTAACATCTATAGAATAATATGTATACAGCTGTTAATTATAATCTTTAACCATATTATTATATAATAATAATTATTATTATGTATAAATGTACCTTAGATTACCTTTTGTTGTAATACTAGTCTTTTCTTTATTTCCAGTAAACAAAACACATCAAAAATAAATATGTGTTGTTTTCTTTTCCCTTTTAATTTTTTATATAATATATACGAAGTTTTTTGGAGTTTGGCGAAAGTTGTATGTTGTAAATCGGGCCTGGGTTATTTTTACTTGAATTTGTTCAAACTGTTTGTTACGTTCGCTCTTGCGTCGTTCTGTCAACTGGCTAATGGCTATAAACTAAGTCCTATGCTCTAAATTAAAATTGTTAAAAAGCTCTAAATGCTTAAATTGTTATTTAATGTAAAAAGTGACGTTTACAAAATTGAAGACGTTTATTTGACAGCTAGACGAATGTACAGTTATTTATTTATTATTGTTACGTAGCAATTTTAAAAATTCAGTGCCATAAAAATAAAGATTACGCCCTGATTTGCGGGCGTATAAAATAGATTATGGTTTCAAAATAAATAACTATTATTAAACGCTACAGCGGAAACAAACAAAACAGACTATAGTGCTCGTTTAAGGATGATGGATATTACTTGTTACTAAATTGCTTGTAACGTGTTACTTGTGAAGTTATTTTGATGAAAAGCCCATAAGATTAGAATTGACAAAAATCCATAAAACCGAACAGAGTTCCATGCTTGTTTAAAAGTGCCAAACTTTGAAAAGCTGTATTGCGGAAACCGTGAGAGCTTAATTTAGAAAAACTTGATGTTAATTTGCCACAATTTGTGTTGACTTTAAAGACAAAGATAATCATTTATGTTGTAAAACTAGTGTTAAAATTGTAAAATCTTAAATAAAAAAATATATTTTTTAAAGATCTCTAAACTTTGAAAAGCTGTATCTTGAAAACTATGAAAGCTGCATTAACCGTTTTGTTTTAAAAATGTTTAATCATAAATTAATAAATGTTTATTAAAGGTTTAGAAATTTTTTTCATTTAAAAAATGAATAAACCATTTTTACTAAAAAAAATCTTTAACATTAATGTTGAAAAAACCTTAAAAAAACTACTAAAAATAAATTCTTTGAGGATTTCGACCACTTCCTGGTATTCAGCCGAGGTCGAAAACTTGATTTCACTAATAAGCCTCAACCGTATCATCAAAAAATTAGAACTATCTCATTTGATATGAGGTAAACCCACGAACTTATACTTAATATGGACTGCTATTTACCGGATCGCTTCGTTTATATAAATGACACCCACTATGAGGCAGCCATGATGTACCCATTCTTACCAACTGCGTAGTGTTTTTCAACTAGGGTGCATAAACGGTTGGCACGATTGTCCGACAGCTGATTTGTTGCACGTGCGCGTGGGTACGATGGCACGAACTTTTACGTGAGCGTGAATTAAGTTTATTGTGTTTTCTGTTTTCAGGTGACTAGTTTTTTTTTATTTTATTAAATTTCGGATGCAAAATGCACTGTTTTTTTTAAAGATTTGAAAAATAACAGTTATAGTCTACCACCAGGAGTTACATTTCTTAAGTAAGTAAAGTAATGAATTAAATACCTACAAAACTACAAAAATTTTAGACAAATACCAAATATTTAACAATAATATAACATTATTTTAAGGATTCCGCAATCTAGAAAAGATGAGTGGTTGTTAATTATAGAAAGGAGTAAAAAGGACTTTAAAACTGATCACAGAATTTGTTCTGAACAATTTCTTGAGACAGTTTTTTTGTGGGAAATCGTAAAATTTTAAAACGAGGAGTTTTTCCTCCCCTTAAGCTGCCTACTGATGAAGAAATTAGAAGTATATTGGCTAAAAAGAAGTAGTTGAACATTGAAGAATTTAGGTACACTTTTCTTAACAAAAAGGCAAAGTTTATAGTAATAACTTTTTAGCTCTGATGAATCTGTTTTTTCATTACCATATAAAAATGATGATTCCTTAAAATTAATTCTACGAAAAAAAGAGGATAGTATATTATATACCTAAATTATTTATAGATACTCATTTTGTTTTTAAAGTGGATTATTATTTCTTTGTGATCTACAAGATATTTGCTTTAAAATTGAATAGCATATTCAAAAAATTTACAACTTGTATAACAGAAAATTACCAGCAAAGGATATTATGCTTAATTTACTATTAATGGACATAAATAAATATTATGACAAAACAAACTTGTTCTGTTGTCTTGAAGATCACATTTTTGATCAATCACCATTCGAAATTCCTCATAAAAAAATATTGATTGACGAAATTGTGAGGGCTTATGAAAAAGTAAGATTGCATAGCTTAGCTAAAACAATTAACGAAAATTTATGTGATCGTTTTATTAACTGAAATCGTTTTAAATCGTTTAATTATTAACAGAAAGCAATAAACTATTCAACAATTATATTTTTGTTTGTTTTATTTCGACTCTTAAATTTGTTTTTGTAATTGATTTTTGATTGCTTGTTTTAAATTTGAATTTCCCTCCATTATTTGGTACATCATGGCGGCGCCCATAGAGGAGCCATTTCTAACATTTGAATATCAGTCCATATTAAGTATAAGTTCGTGGGTAAACCTTCATTTTCACAACAGGTTGACAGGATAAAGTAGGACATTTCTGAATTTTATATTCGGAAGGAAATTTGATGATAAGACTGCATGCACAAATATTGGAAGTTGAGAACTCTATAGTTTTCTTAGGACTGTTACTTTAGCTACTCCACGCTAGATGACGACTCGATATAAATGCTTTACAAAATCTGTACTTTACCCGTCAAATTATTTTTTAAATAATTTGTGTTTAATGTTCAATCATGTGATGTTATTTATCTTGAATTGGATAAAACTCTGTTACACAATTAATTAGCGCATAATTAGTTCGTTGGAAGCATTAACAAATCGATTTAGTAACGTTAAATTGGTTTATTTGTACAGAGGAAAAGCCTAACGAATCGCAAACGTTTTTGTGAGTTTATTGTTGTACATTATGTGGTCGTACCCAACCACAATAATTTAATCTGAAATCGATTTAAATACATAAATAAATTGGCTTTCTAGTTTTTTCGCATATGTATCAAATAAATGTTTTCAAGAATTGGCGAAAATTCTATCTTGATTCATTATTAGCGGAGAAGATAAAATCTGAATGGAAGTAAGTAATATCTGTAACATTATAACAAGCACGTTTACGCTCAACTGAATTTAAATAATTTGAAATTAACTGTCATTAGAATTTAGCGATTTTTATTCATGATCATGTTAAGCGAACCGTAAAGTACAGACTCATTCTTACGACTATCTAAGAATTTCATTCATAAATTTCTCGTAATCAAAGATGAACGCTTTGAAAAATCGTGAACCATTGATAAAAATGTTTGCTTAGAGGATTTTATTCGTTGAACGTTTACTGCACAAGTTGAAAATTCCGACAATAATAAAATAAACTCGTTTATGAATAAGCTACGATTCGATACTGTTTTCGAGTCACACTTTAATTAGATTTAGAGATATTTCACGCGCAATTCTCCGATTTACCGTTCTTTACGTTGACATGCCTGACTTTTTTAAACGTCGATTCATAAAATGAAATTTAATTGTTATTTAACAATTTATGGATGGTTATTAATATTAATATGGTTTAGATTCTATGTAGTTAAAATGGACTATTGTCATTTTTTTTGTTACATACAGGGTTAGTCAAAAGTAGATATAGAATAGGCAGTTTATCTCCGTAAATATGAACTTTATGACAAAATATCATCGATAAAAGTTTCTTTACTAATAAATTATTTTTTATCTCTTAGCCTGTTTGTTGTTTTTTTATGTCAACGCATTTCCATGGAAACGTAACTTTTTTTTTCTTTTTTAAATAGCAACCTAAACCTAGCAATTTTCTTGGTGATTCTTGTTCCTCTTTTTTTTTCTTGAAATGACCTGGTATTTTTTTAATATCCTTTAATAACAAAATTTTAGAGAAAATGGCCATAATTCCTTATTCAATCAAATAATCTTTAACTTAAATGAAATGTTCAAACTGAAGACCCCCTACGGCTTGACAGTAACCTAATCTGTCATAAAAATTGCGTAACGAATTTTGCAGCCAGTTAGGTGGTATTTCTCCGATTCCGTGCCTTATTCTGGCTTCTAGGTCTTCCAAATTTTGAGGTCTTTCTTTGTAAATTGTAGTTTTTAGATGACCCCAGAGGAAAAAATCTAAGGGGCTTAAATCGAGGGACCTAGCAGGCTATTCAATAGGACCCCGACGTCCTATCCAACGACGTGGAAAAATGTTATCAAGAAATAGGCTAATATCAACCCCATAATGGGGTGAAGCGCCGTCTTGCTAAAACCAAATATCTCGGTTTGGCATTCCTTGTCGATCTGCATCCGGAAATAGTTGTACCTTGGTACCTACAATATCGGGTACAATGTGATCACGCAATAGGAGTAGATATCTAGCCGCAGTTAAATTCCCATCAATAAAGTATGGGCCTATTATGTGCTGTCTAATAATACCAACCCATACATTAAGTTTTTGACGGTGCTGTGTATGATGTTCTATCATCCAATGAGGATTCTCACTAGACCAGTATCGACAGTTGTGTCTGTTCACAAATCCATTGAGACAAAACGTGGCTTCATCAGAAAATAAAATTTTGTTTAGACAATTTGGATTATTATCAATCATTTCCATCATGGTTGCACAAAACTGCATTTTTCTGTCTGGGTCATCTTTGTTTAGCTCATGGAGAAGGTGTATCTTGTAGGGTTTGTGTATGTTCTGTTTCAATATTCGAACAATCGACGATTGACTAATATCATTATCCAAAGTAAGTTGCGTGGTTGTAGGAATTGGATTATCCATAACACTTATTAATACATCAAGAGCTTTATCATGATTTGTGGCTGATTTCGGACGTTCAGATTTTGGCATATCTTTACAATTCCAGTTTCTCTAAATTTTTTAACCAATTTAGACACCGTGGATTGTACAATATGATTTCTTCCAGGGTGAACGTTGTTAAATAAGTGACAAACATCTTGGTGTGAACGTGTTCGATCTCCATAACCAACCATCATGAGAATTTCAATTCTTTCAGTTTCACTGAGTTTCACCATGTTTACAAATTAAAATAAAACTATCTTTATTAAATTAATTTGTTCACTTATTAAAACGTACGTCACACTGACATGAAAAATATCATTAAAGGAACAGAGGCCACTATTTTTTTTGTAAAATTATCATCAAATAAATTTAAAAAATTAGTAAAAAGCAGAGAATCTGATTTGATACCATTTTTTCTCGTTTAGAATCAAATTAATGAACTGGATAAAATTTTTATTGTAATGTTAAGTTATTTGAATTCACAACATATGAGGATATGGCGTTCAGTCAACCCTCATGAATTTATTGAAACACCATTGCACGCAGTGTAAATTGGAATTTGGTTAGCTCTGTCACGTAGAAGAGTCATTGGACCAATATTCTTTGAGAAAACAATCAATTCTGATCGTTATAGGGAACAAATTTTAGATATTTGTGAACGAACTTCACGATGATGAGTTAACAAGAGGATATTTCCAACAAGATGGGGCTACACCTCATACTACACGCAAAAATTTCTTTTTTTGAGACAATCTTATGGTGACCGTATAATAAGTCGAGGCACAAACACTCCATGGCCGTCTCGTTTACCAAACTTGACACCTTTAGATTTCTCTTTATTTGGCTACTTGAAGAACACTGTTTTTACACAAAGACTGCACACTTTAGAGGAATTGAGAGAAGAAATTTCTCGAGCATGTTCCACAATTGATCAACAAATGTTGCAAAATATTTTCAACAACAAAAAGAAAAGGGTTCTAAAGTGTCTTGAACAAAACGGTGGACACTTTTAAAATTTTACCAACAAAGTAAAACTAACTCTGGATAAAGTGTGACACATCACTCACATCAGGTATTCGTCATTTTTTTATTCCGAGAGTATAATTGAACTAATATTGGTGGATAATTATCTCACCTAAATAAAACTTTAATTTCATTAGTGGCGTACTAATTCATTTCATAATTGCTAAGATTTTTAAAAACTTGCGCAGATTTTAACGTTCATATGTTGTTTTTTATTGTGGATAGGCTTCAGCAGATCTTCTCTAATTTCTATCGGAAGTTCATTGATTAATCAAATATCTAATGAAACTGTATTTTGCTTTTCCTAAGTAATATAAAATATCACTTTTTTTTCACACTTAATTGAATTATTATTCAATTTAATGTAATGAAAATTAGATGTCTGATAACAGATGTGCTTCTGAACTTGATCGTAATAATTTTTAAACACTATGTTACTTTTGTCCATGCATGTAACATTAATAATGCGAATATTGTAATATCTGTAAGATTTATTTCAGCTAACACGTCTGCAAAGCTACTACTTAGTTTCCCAAAATCAGAAAAATTCCAGAAATTTGCTGCTCGCTGGTTTAGTAGTTTCAGCTGTTTATTACAGTCTCTACTTGCGTGGTGGCTTCATTGATAAATGATTCCAAGTTTGAAATGAAATACTGAAAGTGTTTACCTGCAAGTAGTTTTTCAGGATATTTTTCTATCCTTATGAGTTCAAAACTTTCTGAAATGGAAAAAATTAAACTTATTTTAGTGATCCATCTTTTGAATAAAATGAAATCGGTAGTTTTAATCTATTCTTCCTTTATTTAAAATTGCAATTTTGTTACATAACCTAAAATCACCAATTTGACAGGTTTGAGTCGGGAAATGCGATGCGAGCGGCAAAATAAAGCAAAACACTAAATCTAAAGCACTCTTTTTCGGACAATCTTTTATAAAATCAGTCGGTACACAGTATAAGAATAAATTCCGATACTGTGGTCGATATAAGAGGTACATTCTTGTCAACTTGACATTTTAAACTTCACTGCCTACATATAGGATGAATTTTATATCTTTTCCTAGTGTCATGTAATTGTCGGATTATGCCTTTTTTTGAAAAAAATGCCGAGAAAGGTTATAACAAAGGTCTGAAGATAAAATTTTTTAACTGTTTCAAAATTTTTTTAGAAGTACGTTGAAAAAATTTATCCAATATTGCAAGCACTGTAGCAAAAAAAAGCTTATCTGCGTGATTGCTGGAAAGTAGTAATGGGGTTAAATAGATTTTTATCAACAGCGCAACGGTTAGAATCTCCTCCAAAGTGGTCCTTTTTATATTTTAATATGTTTAAATGTGTAGGCAACATTTCAACCTATTTGGACAACAGAAACTGTCTCAAAATTGATTACAAGATTCCATGCAGACTCACAATTTCAATTTGCAGTTTTAAAAAGAAAATTTGATGTTATCTTCAGTGAAGCTCTATTTCATAAAAGTGGATTATTCTACATTAGGGTCAAAGCCATTTTACAATTTTTGCCAAGGTAGTTTAATCCAGATTTTAAACCTTAGCTTATTTCTAATTTTAATCAACAGGTCCAGAGTTAAAAGTGTAAAAATTTTGAAGTCATTATTCATATTTATCGCTCAAATTTTAAGTAACAGGTAGCAATCATGATAATTAATTGGTTATTATTAATTGTTATTTAATTATTTTGCAGATGTGAAATCAATATAATATTTGATAGATGAGACTTGGTTTTTCAGAATATTGTCATTTGTTTTAGACTAGGCAAGTGGAGGATCTCTGTGTTCTTACCAATTACTAGTCATCCCTCTTGTATCTACAAAAAAAACATATTTGAGTGTAAATGATTCCTCGACTTAGCCTCATATTGTTAAAATACAAACTAATTAGTTTAGCAGTTGGAACAAATGTAGAAGAATACAAGTATTAATAAAATTCTTAAACTTAGTCGTTGTACTTTCTATTTTTCAACCTACAAATTAATACTGCGGTAATAAATCAATAACAATATATAGCTTCAGAGAAGTAAACAAGATTGATTCTGAAGTGATGTGAGAGGGTGATGAGAGAGGCACAAGCCGAAAATAAACGTGCATTTATAGTTTATACTCTTCTAAAGAAACTAAGATTACCGATTTTAGACATTCTGTAAACTTTAACATACATGATTAAAATAATAATTAAAGAATTACAAAACACACAATTTCAAAAGGTGACAGCTGATTTTGCGTGTTAAAGTGGAGGAAGTATTCAATTAATTTATAATAACAATATTGGAACGCAATGTTACAGTGGCAATAATTTTTAAAACCATTCTGAACAGCAGTAGGGCTTATACTGCAGGATGCTATAATGTTAGCTTTTGCGACTGAAAATTACAATTACAAAACACGATCATTAAAAAATAAAAGAGACCTTAAAAACTTGTAATAGAAAAACAAATTTTGAGAAGGTTACTTTTACCTTTGTTTTTAATGTTTTTATAGTTTTTTGTAAAATGCAAATGTGCCAACTGTCAAAGCATAACATAACCTAAATAAAAAAACCGAATTTACACCGTACTCTAAATAATTTGTTGGAGAAATGTATAGTACGAAAGGTGACACACACAGCCAAACATGACATACTAGATTTGGAAGACCACTCACTACAAGACTAAATGCCTAATATACATGTATGTTTTTTACATTGAGTTACATTTTATATTGCCTGAAATAGGTTCTTAGTGCATATTTTCAATTTATTTGCCTATAATTTTATTCGATTTAATAACACCAAAATTAGAATAAAAACACTTTCTATAACTCTGAGGAATTTTATTGGTTTTAAGTTAAAATGACAATAATTACCAAAGAGCGGCAAGAACGCGGTGTTTTCACAGCACATCAAACAGGGCGCGAACACATCGCAATTCTTTTATTTTGTTAAATTAGTTGTCTTTCTTGAGTTTTCTTTGATTTAAACGTTGTAAACCAAAACAATTTTTTGAATAACTTAACGAGCAAATTGTTGATTTGCTTATAAGTTATTAGGGTGATTGATCTCACCATGACCCTACGAAATAGCCACTGTGTGATAATTGCACTGCAAACATCATTTAAAAACTTAAGTTTATTAAAATAACTTAATTAATAAGAGATAATGAACCAGAGAAAAATAAAAACTACGAAAAAATTGTATAATTTCAAATATAACATTAATTTATTTTCTAAAAATTAATAATATTACGAGTAATGCATATAATTAAATAAATTTATTATTATACTCTTTATCTGAACGATGTCCCACACCATTATTTACTCAAATTTTTGTAGGTACTGAATAAAATAAATAAATAAAAATAAAACAAGTAAATGTAAAATTGTACATGCGTGTGGATTGCGACCCTATCAAGATTTCTAAAATTTCTTCAGGAATTTATAGCATTTCTAAAGATTTCTACAAATTTGCAGGATTTCTAAAGATTCCTGAAGAATTCTTAGTAGCTGCATACTAGATTTTCTTAAGCGGTTTCCTCTCTAGTTATTCTGGATAAAGTTGCACAAAAATTGTGTAGGTATATTTAAATAGATGGATTTACTTAAAAAGATAAATTGATAACACATAAGAATTAATTAAACAGTGGAATCATTTTATACTATAATGATTGTACTAAATTTGTATAAATTAGTAGCAGCTGTCCAGTAATAGAAAAGTAATTTTCTGACTTAATTTTATTTGACTTTAAATTTTCTGGTAATTATTATGAAACATAAGCTGGAATAAATTATATTAAAAACATATACAATAAAATTTAATGTTCTATTAAATCTAACATTCAAAATGTCTTCGACGTTTGAACAAGTTCTTTATTAATGATAAATTGAATAATAAAAATGTGATCTTGATTTGCATATCTCATAAAATCTTGACATTTAGGGTTTTAGATTTATAATGTAATTATAGATAATTACATAAAAATTGCCATAACTTATAAAATTAAAGTGAATTGGACAAGATAGTTATATTTACAGTATCATATAAATTCGCTTAAAGTTCATATTATTACTGCTTTTAATTTACCTATACTTTTACGTATGTATCCATGCTTATTCTACATTAAGCACTTAAATTTACATTAATGAATTGAGATACAGGGTGTTATGGAAGGTTTTGCAAAAATTTTAACAGGTGTTTTAATTTGTTGTGAAGATGTAAATTTCACAAATTTTATTTGTGATATCAAAAATGTAATTTCACCTTTTTGTAACCCCTAATTTAACATTGCGCTCATGATGGCATTTTCAAGTTCAAGCGAAGGGATAAAAAATTTAATCATGTAAAAACTTGAGCGTTTTTTCTAGAAAATACACTGATAACGGCAACCGGCTATAACCTTATTTCACATTGTGTCGTTGTGATCAACAGTATTCTAATAATAAATTGCGGTAGTGCAACAATAAATTTATATCAATAGTGCATTTTTCTAATATGGATATGGTCCTATGTCGCGGTAATGCGTCTGCAGCTCGGCGTTTGTCCCAACGTTTTCCGGAAGTGTAATTGCCATGATGTCAACGTTCACAAGTATTGTAACAACCTCAAATCATCGAGAAGGACGCCGAAGAAGCGATCACAATCTTGAAATGGAGCCGAAAATTTTTTATGTGATTGAAGATGAACCAGATCTAAGTATTCGTAGACTAGCGCTACAATACGTGAAGGTGTTTCTGCCCTTATTGTGTATCGTACCCTTTATGAACAGGGTTAATAAAGTTTTATTTTGCCCTACTAACCTACCTAAAATCAGCTGTGTTTAGGTACCCTTTTTTTTGGTAAGTTTTTGTATTGAATTTTTTCTGCTGTGTTTTGATCGCTGCGTTAACACATAGGCGGGTATGGTTTTTTGTGGTCTCCTTACTTTTAATTTTAACTCGGTAAGGGTGCGTTTTTGACAAAATGCTAAATAAATATTTTGTGTATTTTTGTAAGTTCTATCTATGGTTAAATTTTTTGCATACACTTTCATAACAGTTTGTATAAAGGTATATGTTTTTTCTTTTTGCATTTTTTTAAAGAAATATTGTTTTTTATTTATATTATTATATACTCTCTTATTTTTGATCTCAAACAGAAAATACATGTTTTCATCATACGAGTACACAAGCTTGTGTATGATCTCGGGCCAAATGACCAATTATAAACAAGAAATTTCGATTCTTAAAAATCACTTTATATTTAGGTATTATAAATAAATGTTATTTGTATTTCTTCAAATACACAAAAAAAATTAACAACTTATTACATTATCACAATTCAATATCTTTTTTATCTGCCACTTCGGCTAATTATAACTGTCTATTTTGTCTATTACATACCTCATTACTATGACAACATTGAGGTAATAGTAAGACTGGAGTGAGGGTGAGCAAAGAAGTACGGTGACAACATATTGGTAGGCAAAACATTAAAAGTGGAGTATTTACCGTGTTAAAGGTGGTATTTGCATTTAGACAAGTGTTAAAATCGCTAAAATTTGCATATTTCTAAACAATTTTGTCTATAAGAAGCGTTTTAAACAATTTTAGATAATATGATTTTAGATAAATTAAATATTAATTTGTAAAGTACGAGTGTTGTATGCATGCACAATAAAGACCTGGCGCTCATGTTTACTGAATTAAAATAAAAATTTATTTTCTTGCCTTATTTTTCCTGTATTTTTAAAAATTCAACGTTTTTGCCTACCAGCAGGTGATTTGTTCTCTCACACACATTTAATCTGTGTATTATACCATCTCTCTCTCTCTCTTATACTATGTACTGACTATGTTGTCACCGCAGCTCGCTTCGGCAATGTATAGGCGAGCCTCGATCCAGTCTTATTATTAGATCTATGAATGAGAATGACTAATGAGTCATTAGGATTTGTGAATATAGGGTGTTTTTGAAGTAACTCTACCAATTTTAACAGATAATAGCTTTCGTTAAAAGAATGTTAAATAACCAAAATTGTCTTAGATGAACGTCTAATATAAGAAAGTTATATTAAACCTAGTATTAAACATTATTATATTTATACAGTGAGCAGCAAAAGTATGGAACATTTAAAATAACTTCAAAACTGTTTATTTAAAAAAAAATCGTTTAGACAGGTTAATTTTATTTTTAGATTGCGCATTTGTTGAATAGAAATTTTTTTATGCAATAGGTCCCAAAAGTAAGATATGGACATCAACTTTGTTTTTTTAAATAGCACTCTATATTTTTTATTGCGTTTTTGGATTTCATAAAAAATTTTAGGAATATTTTATGTATGATGTTCTATATCTATCTTTAACTGTTTTTGAAAAATTAATATTTTGATTCTTTGAGTTTCTGTTAAGTGCGTTATTAATATTATGCAATTTTTTAAAATTAAAGTGTTAATTTTTGTTTTTAATAAATTTTTAACTGTTACTATTTTTTAAACTGTCAAAAAATCATAGGGTGCTAGATTTTAACAATGAGTTCAATAATAATAAATTTCATTTTTTTAATTTTTATTTTGTTTCAACTTTTAATAACTTAAAGACAGACATCTTACTGTCAAAATATTATTGGGTGGTAATTTGAACAATCAACTCAAGGAAAAATTAAATTTTTAAATTTTTTTATTTTTTTTTATCTGTTAATATTTTGAAAACACTTGAAGATAGGTATAGGACATTATACATAAAATATGTTCAGAATTTGTCATAGAATCTAAAAATGCAATAAAAAATATAGAGTGCTATTTAAAAAAACAAAGTTAATGTTGGTATCTTATTTTTAGGTCACTATGTATAAAAACAAGATTTAAAAAAATGCACAATTTAAACATAAAATTGACCTTAAAGTCATGTTCGAAAACTTAAGTAATTTAACCAATTTAAATGTTTTAATGAATTTTTCAAAATGTACGCAATTTTTAACAGAATTACTGAACTGAATATTCAAATTGACGTTTTTCTGTTTCCTGGCAACAATACAACCATAATTTTTGAACTATGTTAGCACATTATTTATTATTTATTGACTACTTAAGCGGCACTGATTTGTAATTCTTTCTCTTAAATTTTTTACGTTTTTTAGTTTTGTTGCAAATACTTTTGATTGTAAGTAGCCCTATAAAGAAGTCAAATAAATTTAGCTCAAAAAGACATAATTGCCCATATTGGTCGATAGAAAATCTGAACCGGATGAGAGACACCCATATTAAACAGCCACAAAAATTCAATGTTTGGTGTGGTTTGGTCAGATCACACTTTAGGACCGTATTTTTTTAACGTCTTATTGACTGAACAAGTTTATTTGGATATTTTTTGCGGCACGTTAGTACCAGCATTAACAGAACTTTTTCTATTAAAGAGGATTTGGACATACCAGCAGCTTATGTATGTTTTCAACAAGACGGTACATCTTCACACTACGCTCGTAATGTCAGAGATTATTTAGATGATGTTTTGTCAGACTTTTCTAAAGAGGCTACTTAAAATTAAAAGTACTTGCAACAAAATCAAGAAATTTAGAGGATTTAATAGAAAGAATTACAAATCAGTACCGCTTAATTAGTCAATAAATAAAAAATCATGTGTTAACAAAGTTCAAAAATTAGTTGTATTATTGCCAAGAAACGGAAGGACGTCAATTTAAACATTTGGTTTAGTAATTCTTTGAAAATTGCGTTTACTTTAGAAAATTTAATAAAACATTTAAATTGGTTAAATTACTTAAAATTTTCGTTTTAGATTCTATAAATGTTATACTGTTATACTCAGGACAAAAATAGTTTCGATTTGCAACACCAAAAATAGGGGTTGCTATTTAAAAAAATATCGATTACGTCATAGCAAAAAAGCGGTTGGCAAAAAAATTTGGAAATAAGTGTAAAACGTGCGCAATAAGAAAACAAAATCGACTTGTCTTAGCGTTTTTCTGAAAAAAAAAAAATAATAACTGAGAAAATATAAAGTTTATTTCATACTTTTATGTCACCCTGTTTTTATGTCACCCAAAGAAGGTTTTGTAAAGTCAGAAATAAAAAATATTTAATGATTACCATTTAATGATAGTTCATTTTTTATAAACAAAATTTGCAATTTTTATTTATGATGATAGAAGTTAGCTACAATCAGAAATCTGGGTATGAAGGTTTATGTGGACGGGACAATGGCAAGTGAATGTTCAAAATGAAGGTTTGTAGGGTTGTAAATAAGTAACCCTTTGACTTGCGGTATTTAAATAATTACAGTAATGAGTGATAATAGTTATTGAAAAAACAAGTGTTACAACTATTCTCTTTGTAATACGAGTGTTACAAAGATCGAGTGGTATCACAATGGAGAGGCTATACCTAACACGTATTTTTTATACTATTTTTTATTGAGCTATTTTAAATGGTATTTGTTATTTTTTTAAATTTGACATCTGCTGTCATATGTCCAGTAAGTTCTGTGTTAAAGAATTTTCGGTGGAGATAATACAAAATTTTTGGATTTTGTAATAAAGTTTATAATTTACAGTGCTGGTAACATAAAAAGTTACCAAAAACAATGCTACAAAATTGAAAATTGTCTGTAATTAATATTTTATAATTATAATTTTGTATTCTAATATATTGGTTAACAAATTTATTTTAACGAACATAATTAGGTTTTTTGCTAAACAATAAAGCCATGTTTAAAATTTTTGTAAATAATATTTTGAGGTGTAATAAATGACTAGATGATCCACTATAAATACAATTTTCTTAAAACGAATTGGAAGAGGCTGTTTTCCATTAGAAAAAGCTGCGTTCCATTAGAGTGTGCCATTCGTCGAGATACCAACAGATATCGGTGTTATCGGTGTTAAAGTTCTCAGAAAGATATATCATGTTTACAGCCGTTTATGGCTTTGATTCTTTAATGAGTCACCCTAACACCAGGACTAATACTTGGCACTTGTAGGGCAGGTCAGTACCGCATAATACGGGCCTGGCCCAACATTGACGAAATCTGTTTACTTACTTTTATTGGGGACTAGAAATGATGGTTTACGGTTAGACCTTTATAAAAATTAGTAAAAGGTAAATTCCGGATTAAGTCGTAAACATGATATATCCTTCTGAGAACTTTTCATCAGATTTCTAACTTATTTCACATTTACGACCAATGCAAAGTTTGTTTAGTAAAGTTTCAAGTAAAGTTTACGTCAGGTTTGGTCATGATTTTATTTGTTAATTGTTTGTAGCAAGTTATTTACATCTACGTTTGTGTACTAGCAAAGATACTTTGATGACGAAAGTTTTTAGACAGTTGTTATTATGATTATTATCTTACCTACCAGCTTTTTTACTTTATTTTACTTTATTAATAAAACTCATTTATTCACTTTATTTTTTCTAATTTTTGTTGATGTTTTTTTATTTATTTGGTAATTTTTCTATATTGAAAATATCTAGGAATAACCAAATTTTTTTGAAAAATAACACTGTTAGTGCGGATCTTTGGTCAGGTCAGGAATAGTCATATGATATAGTGCTTTTACGCAGTTCTTGTCTACCATAAACTTAATTGTCTTTAAACTCAGTTAGGGCCTAATTACAAACATTTACAAGCCGTGGCTTTGTTCAAATTCAGATGTTCGAGGCGTAAATCATGTTTAAGAGTGATACTTCTCTAAAAGATGATGCTTTTTACTATAAATATTTTTACGTTATTTCTTTGAAACTGTAGGAATGTTTATGCACAGTATAGAAATGAATTAGTATGGACAGCTGATAAAAACTTGTCAAAACGCTAGCATCCCTTCACGTTAAATGTGTAAGATGGAGCCACTGATTTTAAGATTTTTAGGCAACTGTAAATTATGTAATAAATAATCAAAAGACGAGAGTCAAACAACAATTAAAATAATTTTTGTAGTATTTTATTTACAGTTTTAGCCTTTTAGATTTAATTTGTGTATTATTAGTTGCCCAAAAATTTAAAAATCAGTGACTCCACCTTACACATTTAACGTGAAAGGATGCTAGCGTTTTGACAAGTTTTTATCAGCTGTCTATACTGATTTATTTCTGTACTGTGGTTTAAGTAACTGTATATGGTGAAAAGCATTAACTTTTTTTGTAAATATTACTCTCAAAAACGATTTACGTCTGGGACATTGGACCATCTGGACTTGAACAAAGCCACTGCTTGTAAATGTTTGTGGTTAAGTCTTAATTGACTTCAATGACAATAAAGTTTATATTGGACAAAAACTGCGTGGAACTATTATAAAAAATAGGGTAATTTCTAATTTCAAGTGAAGTTAATACCACAGAATTAATACTGGTCGCTTAGTATCGCAAAATTTTTTTTAACATCTAGCGGAGGGAACTGTCATAAATCAAAATCTATCCTTAGGGTAGTTTGCTTGTTCATAAATTGAACAATGGCCATTTTTTGGTTTATAGAAGGATCTTAAAAAGTCAGCTCAATTTTAGATATTTTGAGTATACCTTTTGGTATTAAGCAGGTAACAAATCAAGAACATAAATTTGCGATAGAACCATGGTTGCGGCTTTAATTAGAAATTAATTCATAAGCTAATTTTAAGTGGAACTGCAACCGGAAGCATTAACATCTTCGCCTCCATGAAAAATCAAAAGAATCACAGCCGTGATTGATTGTTGTGATAGAAAGTAGGAAAATTTGGATTAATACCCGTTGAATTATTTCACATAATTCGCTAAATCTAATCTAACTAAACATCATCACTTCTTACTGACACATTTATTTCCTCTAAAGTTTTGTGGTAAAAAACTATTTCACTTTGTTAAGAAAGAAGTATAGTGACTATAGTGAAACTAGTTAAGTGGTCTTTTTTAAATATGTAGGAGTTCCGAATGATTGACATTTCGCATAGTAAGTAGGAAGTGGAAGGGTTGCACCTGTTTCTAACAATGCTATTATTATTTATTATTCAATTAAATTTTATCTTTAATGTCTTTATTCTTTTTTCTATCAGAGTAAATAAAACGAAATCAATAGATGGGATCCAATTTGGCAAATAATTGGCGAGAATGGTCTCTCCGATCTGATAAAGACGGCCTAAATTATTGTTTTATAATAGGGTGTGATATATAGATACGGTACGAAGAACAAGGATCCATAATCAGACCGTTTAGCATCACTAATAATACAATAGAACCACAGGCAAAACTCTTTTTGCCGATGATGCAGCTTTTCACCTGCTATTTTTGCCGATTATAAGAATTTATTTCACCTGCTACTTTATATTCCTAGATCTGTTTCAGAAGTTTTTAGACAGACGAAACGATTTTTATTAATTAAAATTTTATCATTTTCTAAGTGTTATTTGTCATAAATTTTCTTTCTTAATGCCGGATTTAAGAAATAGAGCATGTCGTATTAATATAATTTATTGTCTTTAAAAATTTTAAATAGATTAATTTTTCGTTTATTGGGTGTATGCACCTGGTGGAAATTTATGAAAACTGTGTCACTTGTGAAGTTATAAATCGATCGACAACTAATGAATGAATTGACAAATCTTATTAGCATTTAAAGTAGATTTGAATATGCATAGGTTTAATTGATTTTTTTTTTGATGATTTTATAAAAATTAGGGTTTCGATAAAGTATTAGAGAAGGAAATGCACAATTTGTGTCTAACACGATGTTCGTGACGTCTGGAGACTTCCGCGTCACTAACAATTCTATGTTTGACTAAACGATGGAACATGTGTAAATAAATTGAGGCAAAGCTAACAAATTTTCGACTTACACCTGCATAGTCAACTTTAAACTAGTAATTATTAAATTATTTCTCATGCGATTTCAGAGAAAACAACAAAATTTTTATCGATGATCTTTGTTTTTTTTTTTTTTTAATTGGACAATTAAAGGAGACATTTGTACATCTTTTGCTATAATTCATTTAAACGTTTTCTATTAATTAAAATGTAAATTAGGTAAGGAAAATGGCGGGTTTGACCGGAATTTCCGCATTGTGGATATGTAGTCATCAATGCGATTTGGTAGTGAAGAGAACAATGGGTTATAGTAAGGTAAGCAGATGTAAATATTCATGTATGGGCACCTTAACAATGGCACCGATTATTATGTTCCATTTCCAAGCCACTTGGAAAGTAAGATTCTTTACTCAGATATCTTGTTATAATTCAATAATGGAAGAAAGCTGGGAGTAATTACAAAACGCAACAAAGGAATTGAATTTATAATTTTATCTCGAGTCAATGGAGCTGTTAAAATATCGTTCCACCTGATTTAGATGATAAGTTAAATGAGTTAAAGTTAATTTAAGTGACAAGTTAAATAAAATACACCGAATTTTCTCTGAAAGGTACCAAGAAATCCATTTCAGTGTGCACTTTAGCGTTGGCTTTGGTCCCTGGGCCGTATTAACGATTTTTATCGTCACAGTCCACTTGATGCGGGATATTTCCAAGTGGATTCACGAACGGAGTCCGCTTCTGTGTGGTTCTCAGCAGGGAGTAGCGGTAGGAACAAGGTTCCATCAGATCTTTTGCTTCGTTGAACGATGTGTCACCTCCGCTTCGCTACTGTTCTAAGATTCTTTTGATTTACATTCCACGGACGCAGCTATATCAGAAAAACAAGATACGGATGACTTTTATATCGGCCAGAATCTGACAACCTGTAGCAATTCTTTTGGAAAAAAATTAACCGCATACCCATATATAATTATCGATATTAAAATTATAAAGCAGATAAAATAATTTGAAGGGAATAAAACCACAAAAGGTCGGATCGCGGAACCCACCGTGAGAAGAACCCTCTACACGATATCGCGTGTACGTCACCAAAGAAACGATCTAACCTTTAGGCATCACTACATGTATTACCTTATAGGTGTCTAATAAAATTGACTTATCTCATTTTTTATTGATTTGTTAGACTTTTAGAGAAAGCTTGTCGATAATGTTACTGAGGTAAGTTGTTAGCTAAATCCCTTCACATGATGATGCTATTTTCTACATGCAAACCACAGCATGATTCTTCTCAATTAAGGTACTAAAATAGCAATATGTGAGAGTAAGGTTTAGCTATTTAAAAGGAAACACATTTTTAAGGAATAGGACTGATAAAGTGAAAAGTAAAGTTTAAGTTTTGTGAACCATTTCCGTTGTTCAAATTGTAATTTTAAATAATAATTAACTAATTAATTCAAAATACTCAAAACACATACATACTTAAGTCTGTCCTGTACTCTAATTTTAATTAATTATTTTATAATTATCAGTTTTTTATGTTGATAAATTACAAAAAAAAAGATTTTCTGAAGTGGTCGATGATATAGGTAATTTTTACAAAAATCATTATTAGTTTTGTACTTAATTTAACTTTATATTATGGATCGCTAGTGTTCTTATTTATAACTTGTCAAATTGAGGATGTCATAAATATTTAGGGTAAGTTGACTAATTTTTACATTTTGCTGTAAGTTTATTAAGAAAAGAAAGATTTAATACCAAAATTACACTTTAACTAACATTGAAATTATTTAAATATACTCGCAAATGTGATAAGAAATCCAGATGTAGCACCCTAAAATATATTTTTACTGAAAAAATTATTTAAATTAATTAATAAACTATTAAATTAAAAACAAAAAGTTTTTGATTCTCTTGGAGAATCACTCCAGCACATCATCTTACTTAAATATATACTGAGTATTTAAAAAAAAAAAAACACCTAGAAGGAGTTGATATGGGTAGAAAAGGTTGTTTATAAAAGATAACCATGATTGAAATTTGGAACAATAATTTTTTGGTTGCTAAGGAAATAATATATTTTTTTAAAGTCTAGCAAGAAATCTGAGTCCTTTAGTTTTAAACTTTCTTTGTTTTCCTTCTATTTGTCTTTTACTTATCTCTAGCGATCGACTGATAGGCCAACCAATAGAGAATTTTTTTGAGAAAAGATATGTTACATTATTTTTCAAAATTATCTTCTTTACAGGGTGAGTTTGTTAAAAGTATATCTTAACTTATCTCAAAAACTAGTTATCACATCGAGTTCAGGATTTGCCATTAAAAACTTTGTTTTTTTCTCTACGCATGTGTATTTTTTCATAATTTTTCTAATATTCTCTCTAATAAAGATTAATTAATTAATATTAATTTGTTGAAAAAATATATAATTTACATGACTTTTAATATCATTCTAAATGAAACGTTGTTGAAATATTGTTTTAAGGAAAAAATATTTAAGAAAAAATGTCGATAGTTGCAGATTATAATAAAGTTTCTTTGTTTTGTGCAGGGCTGGCCCCAACAATTTTTGCGCTACAAGCGACAAATATTTTTGCGCCCCTAACATTAAAAATAAAAACAACTTACCTTTACTTCTTTTTTTCTTGCATCAGTATAGCGAAAAGTTGAAAAATTCAATGTTTTAAGTCTCAACAAAAGTACTTTATGGGGAGTATAGAGGTAATTTCTTTTATGGGAATTCCAATGTAAACGCGCGAATTTGTAGCACTTTCATTTATAACAATATTTTAATGAGACTTAGTACAATGATTCTTCTAATTATTAACTACAATGACTGGAAGCGATTTTTAAAAAAATGTTTATAAATAATATAAAATAATTATTTAAAAAATATTAAAATTTAAAATTATCGAAATTAAAAAGTCAAAATGTATTTCATGTTATTACAATACTCATAGCAAAACCATTTTTAATTTTTTTGATAAATAAACGAGCTAGAGATTCGCGCATTTACATTGGAATCCCTATACTAGAGAAATTCGTCTATACTCCTCTTAAAAACACTTGTAAAATTAACTTAAAAATACGCTAGACTTATTGTTAGAAAAAAGCTTTTCTAGCTTTTTTGACGCAAAATCTAACACAATTTTGTCAATGTCAATAGTAGAAGTCACATCATTTTCAATTGACAATATTGCCAAATCCGTTAGGCGAGTTTGAGTCATTGTAGACCGAAGATAAGTTTTAATTAACTTCAGTGTAGAAAAACTGCTAGAAAAAATAATTTGCAACAGAAAGAAAATAAAGAATTATTGTTTTTTGAATAAATTAACTAATTCCGTCTAACTTTTTCTCCATTTATTAATATAATTTTATAAAAATGAACATTAGTAAATCTTCGGTTATTTGTGTCTGTATGATATAACTCATTTATTAATTTCCCACAAATAGGTCCTTTTTCAATAAATTGAATTTAAAAGTATTTTATTTTGTATCGTTACCTTATGAGTTCGGATTACTAAGGTCAATATTTTCCAAAAGTATTTTTTCTTGCTGTGTTTGTTCAGTCTTTCTTTCAATTCTTTCTTCGCAAGGAGTATCTGACAAAATATCCTCAAGTAAATTTTCTTTGTTCTCATTTCTTTTACACTAGCTGATGATGGTAATAAAACATTACTTATTATTGACGACGAAGTACCAGCACTAGTAGAAGGTAATTCCTCTGTGGATTTTTCTTTTTCTTTAATTAAAAATATAGACAGAGAATGTTTTAATTTTTCTGCTTCTTTAGTTTTAGATTGTCTATTTTTTTTAAATTGCGCCTCCGACAACTTTTTTTTCCACTTGGAGGGCCCATTTTTTAAACAATTATTATTACTAACGTTTAACAATAACACAAAACATAAGCTATACCATCATAAATCAATACCACATATAAATGTTTACTAAAAAATAATATTGGGACACAACGAGACCACGACGAATAACCAGAACGAACAAAATTGTTTTCCAGACTGAAATAAATTCTTTACAATATCTTATACCTGATAAAAATGTATTGTCATCGAGTATATGTATTTATTGACAAATTGCGCTTTTGAAATTTGGTAAAAATTGCGCTCTTTTAAATTTTGCGCTCCAAGCAACCGCTAGCTTTGCTTGTATGTACCTTAGGCCGGTCCTGGTTTTGTAAGACCTATTTTGGTGCAGTATTGCATTTACTTGACAAATGACACACAATGGGTTGAATAATTTACCCTTTAGCCTTTTTATCCCACACATTTTTCTGGAAAAAAATAGCGTATTTGCTCAATGTCTTGAGTTAAAATTTTTACTAAAAATGAGAGCTGATTTGTTTTTACTCATTTTTTTTACTGTATAAGTAAGTATTGTCACTAAATCGACAAACAAAATCACATTCATTTTTTTTAATTTTTTTTTTACATTAGATATGCGAGTGGGTGGAACATAAAAGCTGAAGGGTAGGTGCCCAGTTTATTGACGAGTAACGTGGCAATGCTGCACCAAAATAGGTTTTTTCGACGACTGAACTTGAAAGTAGATTTTTCTAAGAGTCATTTGACATTCGAAAGTTGACACTTGCTGCGTAGCGAGCGCAATCACTAAAATTGCCGCTCCAGAGCGTTTTTGCTTCCTACTTTAATTTGATTGGATGTTAGAAATTGGTTGGGCTGGCAACGGTATAAATAAAAATTGATTGTGTTGGCAACGGAGTAAACAAAAATTTATGCAAAAATAGTCAGATTGTTCAATAAAAATTTTTTATGACGTCTCTGATAGTTGATTAACTATTGATTGCGGTTAACTACATTTTTTCAAATATTTTTTTACAAAACAATTTTCAATATCGTGTCATTTAGAATGACATTGGAAATAATGTAAATTTTATATTATTTTTAACAAATTTTTTACAAAAAAATATTTTTTCTTTTTTTTCTTTTATAGTGTTTACTTTGTATTCGCTTTTATTTTTTTTTCTGTTCTTTCTCACTCTTGTCTGTTATCTTTCCAACATTTTTATTTTATTTTTTAATTGCTCTTATTACTTTTTTAAATATTTGTGTAGTTTAGGTCTTTTTCTGAAATAAGGTAACTTTCTTATTGGTTTCTAATTTTTTATTTTTTACATATTTCGGTTACTTATTTTGTTGCTGCTTTTAGCTGCTGTTTTTGAGGTATTTCTTCATCTTCAGCTTTCTTATATCTTCTAGTATTTTTTGATACTTTTTTTGGTGTATAAGATTTTTTAGTTTATAACTTTTTTCTTTGCATATTTTTTCCTATTTTTGATTTTTTTAGACTTTTACATCTTTTATGTTCTACACATTTTTGCTCACTAAAAACTAATTTATATTTTTTGTTTCTGTTCTCGTCTTTTTGTGTATATTTTTGTGTTTACACTTTGTGTTTGCTTCTATTGGGTTGTATTGTTTACGATCTCTTTTTTTGGCCACATTATTTTTCTTTTATTTTAACTAAGCCACTTAGTTGTGTGTCACTAATATAAGGCTTTTTCCTTATTATCACCCACAAAATAATGTTTCTTTATATCTTGCAACTTTTTTTCAAGGGTTTACGTCAAATTATAATTTGTTTATTATTTATCTTTTAGTTTACAATTTATTAAATGTGTTGTAAATCAGAATTCTATTCTACATTCGAATAAATTTTCCAAAAATTTCTGCTCTAATTAAATCTGGATAGTGCATATTTAACAAGAGGAGCGATAAGAACAAAAAAAGAAGGTGCATTAATTACATAATGAGTGATATTAATTAAACAAAACGGTGTAGTGGGACAATAACGACCGTTATACAAGCCAACATAGCGCTACATCAATCTTCTTCAAGCCACCCTTCACCTGCTTGATTCGTCATAATTGAAACAGTGGCGTACATAATTCCTCCCCCACGTCTCAAGAATATAATTGAAAAAATGAATTATTAAAGCGTGAATTTACAGTTTTACAATTTGTTTTCAGAACGACACACTTTCATAAATTAATGTCCTAGCTCAAATAAATTGTTACGTTTATTTATAACCGTAAGTCTTTGTAAGTAACAGATGGAAAATTGTCATGTATTCTTAAAAATACACGAAATTATGCGAAAATATACAGGTGCTTGTTATTTTTTCCGTTACTTCTAATGCACTTGCCGAAATTTATTTTTTATAAATCTCATATTTTTAATTAGATGGAATCTGCAGCAAGCTGAATTCTCGGTTGTGTCACTTTTTCCTTTACACCTGTCTGTAAGCCCACAACTTTAATAATAAATTTGCCACTAATAAGCTCGGGATGACAAATTGAGCATATCGTTAGAAAAAAAAAAAAACACACGTGACAATTTTGATTGGCAATAATTATGAAAGAAACCTCCGTCACTGTATAAAAGGAAGTTTATAAGTGCACGGTTGCTTTATCTAAGGTTCCGCCACACAATATGAGGCACGGATCCCCAAAGCAGGTGTACGTGATTCCGGGCCCCAGGTGAGTTTGATCACGACCCGCTAATTTGTAAGAAGGTGAAAATAACAGAGCGATTATCATATCGGAGAGATTATATGCCTTTAAGTTTTCAAGTCAACACACTAACTTTTGAGAGTTATTTATTGTTTCTTAAGTACTGAGTCCGGTTCTTGGCGATTATTAGTAATTTTACACCGATTATTAATGCGGCAGATGCAAATCGGGCTGATTTCGTGATTGTTTAAAAATAAACCTTTGAAGATTTAGATATCTTTGCTTAAATATTCTGGCTGTCAGGTTAATTTCTGTCCAGCTGAGTGGTATTTGGGAATAAATTTTGTTGTTGCTATATCAATCCATCATCCACGTATCGCACCCTGCTGTGCGACTCGGTTCAGTTTTTACTTTAATCCTCATTTCAAATGCGACGCTGCCTGAAATCAAAAATTTCTTGAGACGTTTGCTTGACCTCGTTAGACCACCATCTATTATATACTTAAATAGATTTTTGCAAAGTGTGTCATACACGCAAACCACGCACAATAGGGGTAATTGTAGCGTTTATATTTATGTACACAGACCACACTATTACAGTATAGAAGTTAATTTATTCATTTATTATTCACAATGAAACAATTAAGTGATTTCTGTTATTATTCAGTCTTTACCTACACCTAAAAATTTTATCTAGGTGTGTATATTAAAATACATATTTTAAATTTGTCAACTTGTCAGTTTTGAAGAAACTAGAAACTTCTCGAAACACTTTATTTAATATGTTTCCATAACTGTAAACTGCATATGACATTAAATGAAGACTGACAAATATGATATGTAAAATAACAAGATTACACAGTGCAATCCCACACTGGGCTCTTAGAAATATTTAAGAAAAAAATTGTTCTTACTATAATTAAGTTTATTAAACATAATACCTGTTAAAAACAGAATTGTGAACAAATTTCATATGTAAACATGGAAAAAATGAATAAAACATTTAGATAATAATCGTTCAAAGCTTGTATAGGTCAAAAAGTTTAATACGAATTTTATGCGTTGGGTCATTTTGCAGTACTCTCACTAATAAGGCGCTTTGCGGGCTTGTGCCTAAAACAAACTTGTTGTGCTTTAAAATTAAACCTACCTATAAATATCTGTTATCTGTAGGCTTCGGTGCAAGCTAGTCTTGGCTAAACGACCAGGTAAATAATGGGTGTAATCCAGCGGGCTGCATGTTATTCATTCAACTGGTGTAGACCAGTTGAATGAATAACATGCAGCCCGCTGGATTACACCGATTAATTACCTGGTCGTTTAGCCAAGACTCTCTTGCACCGAAGCTTAGTTATCTGGTAACTAACATTTATGATATTTTAAAGCTTTTTTGAATAGAAATTTTTTCTAACACAATTTTGAAATCAAGTGTAATTTATAACGATTAGAAACTTTTAATTATTAAATCTTTATTTTTATATTATATATTATCATTGGCAATAATTTGAATATTCAGGTTTTAAGAAAAGTTTTGAAAAGCATTTCGCATTTACTTTACTGGAAACCTACTAAAAATGTTAAAGATTATTATACACAAATGTTCAAAACAAATAAATAACAACTTAAAGAAACAAAGATTCTTATTTTATCATCTCTTATTTTATCAGTAAAATATTAAATTTAAATTATTTTGTGCTTTTTTCTACTATTTTTTTTAACATAATTTTTTAAATTTGTTCCTTTTTTAATCATTTTTATATTTTAAGCTTTATATAAATATTTTTTAGACGATTTTTTTCATACAATTGTTACAGTAATGAAAGTTACTGGTAAGTTTTACAGTTTGTTTAAAATCAGTAGAATTTTTTAATTTTTTGCAATGAAAGCGAGAACAAACTGAACTAGAGCAGGCTGTGCTTTCTTGGAGTGAAACTATATTATTAAATGGCCAAATTTGAGCCAAAGGGCATTTCACAGTACGCTATAACGATATCATATAATCTCGCTGACGATAAATGTTTTTTTATATAAAATGATAATAACTACCATAAAATTTACTGTAGAAATTGAAAACGGGTTGTATTGCCGCAGTATGCCAGGAATTATCATGGAGAGAGACGTAGAGTTTTGTTACTGGGGTTATTTGTATATCAACGAAAAAAAAGGGAAAAAAATTTCTTTGGGGAAAGAACCGAGGTTTTAGGTTTCATCTTTTCGTTTTTTACTCAATCTTAACTAAAATCTATTTTAAGTGACGATAATTGTAATTAAATCTTTAATTCACCTTCTGTAAATGGAGTTTATAGTTCTCTGTATCTATATTGTATGCAGTGTTGCCAACCCATTGATGATGATTTCCCTCATATAATGGATCAAAATCCCCTAAATCCAAACTAAATTCTCCAAAACATACTTCATTTTAAAAAAGACTACAACCACAAAGTAAAAAAAATAGTTTTTTGCAACATACAATTTCAATTTATTTCTAATAAATAGATAATAAATCACTTTTCAAATAAGTGGTAAATGTGAATTACACCGTAATCCAAAAATACTGATTAAGTTAGCAACAAAAAATTAACAGTTTAACATTTTTTTGGTAATGTAGTAAGTAGTAGTTAAAAATACTCTAAAAAATCCCCTACAGAACTTTTTCTCTTAAATATTTTCCTCTTCTTTAAAAAAATACTCTAAATTTAGGGGAAAATTCTCTAAGTTGCAAAATTATTCTAAACGAAAGTGAGATAGATTTTAATTTAATTTTAATTTTAACTAGAAATACAGTACTACAAATGTAAAAATTAGCAACATTTTTTTGACTTATTTTATTATTAGTTTTAGCGGGTTTTTACAGTTTTATTCTAACTTTATTTTTCATCTTGACATCTATCTTCTCCTATCCATTTAATCTTCTTCGTTTAAGTTTTTTTTATGGTTTTTTTATATCTCTCTTTCATTTTATGCTTGGTCGTCCCCTTTTTCTTCTACTGGTTGGTTTCCATTCTATTATTTTTTTTTTGGCCATCTCTCGGGACTCACGTTTTACATGTTCATACCACTTAAAACCTTTAGCTTCTATGGTGTCGAGTATAGTTATTCCAGCTCCTATTTTTTTTTCTTATTTGTTCGTTTCTCACTCTGTCTTTCAGTGTTTGTTCACAGGCTAACTGTAAGGCCTCACTTCTGATATTCTTCTAGTTTTTGTAGCATATATGAGATATCGTCATAGTCTTCTGGCACGATGACTCGGTCATCAGCAAAATATACAGTAGAAAGTTTGCTGTTTTTGATAGATATTTTCATGTTGCAGCAGGTTTTTTACCTGCGCTTTGATGTTGCGTTTAAATATATTTTAAATAATGTGGGTTCAATAGCACATCCTTGTCGCAAGTCTTTGGTAACAGCTGGTCATTAGAATATAAGGCCCTGACTGCTTACATATATCTTTAACTCCAGCGTATTTCATTGCTTTCTAGAGCCTGACTAAGGGTACGCTATCATAAGCTTTCTGTAAATCTACAAAAACAAAGTGAGTTTTTATGCTACACGCTTTTCTTTTATACGAGTTAATTAGGGACAAATATATTATCATTTGTACATCGACCAGAGCGGAAACCTTTTTAATCTTCTATTTTATTTTTTATTCTGTTTTTAATTATTTTTCCATACAATCTGGAGAGTGAATTAGTAATACTCAGCTCTCGATAATTAGTACATTTTTTCTATCTTTCTTTTTGTGTATGTTTAATATATACGCTGTTTTCCACTCCTCTGGTATTTCATCTATTTTCAAAAAACATGTAAAAACATATGGCAGGAGTTCTATGAGAACGTCTGGTCTATGTTTTATCAGTGGCTACACTATTTGGTCTTGGAGCACGACCGTTTTTTTTAGGTTTTTCTTAATTTCTTCTACCGTAATCAAGACGTCTTTACTTAAACTCGAGTCCCAAGTGAAACTCTCGTCACAATTTAGAAATATCCGTCTATCTTCGGTAAGAAGTTTTGTGTGGTAGTCTTTCCAATCATCTAATAAGTTATTAATAATATTAAGTTAATACTTCTTTGTTATACATAGTATTTGTACACTTTATGATCTTCCGTATCGTTTGTCATTAATCGCTTTTTACCTGTTTTTTTTATTACTATTGCTTTTGTATTCTTATTTAACTGGTAACAAAATTATAACCTAAAAATTAATTATTATAAAACATATAGCAAAAAATTTGGACATAGGACAACTTTCATATCACAATACAGCGATTTTACACAACTTACTCCTATTTCAAGTTGCACAGTAATTTTTATTCACTTTATATAAAAATTAAACCGTATTAGAACGCATAAAAACAAAGTTAATAATATATTTAAGCAACGATGATAGCGAATTTTGACTTAACTTACTTTAACAATACCGTTTGGGACAGAGGCTCATCGCATTGCAATAAAGTGCTTCAGCTGTTTATAAATTAAACGATTTTTGTTCATGCAAAAATGATTTTTATGCTGAAACTAGTATTTGTGATCATAGAGTAACCTAGGATGGGCCGTTTTGATGTTTTTTTAATTTTATGCGAATATGCACGTATTTTAGTAAAAACGATAACAGCATATAAAAGATACAAGTATTGCCTACATTTTAGTATATTTATTTATATTGAAAATGTAATTTAGAATACAGATAAATACACTTAAAAAAATGTGTCTTTGATCAAATCAAGGAAACCAAACTCTTTTGGACCACCGGTTGCCTTAGTTAAATCATTAGATACAGTTAATGCAATAATATTTCTTGACTTTTGGGCTCACTTCAGCACATTTTGTGTGCACTCAAATGTGACATTTGATGCAGTGGATCATGTCTGTTTTTTTTCCTCAAAAATAAAACAAGACCATGTTGTGTTGGTTTGTCTCTTTTGTATTTTTGTTCCAAATTTTGTAGGTTTTTCCTTGTTTTGCTGCAGTTTTAAAAGATTCTTTTTGCTTGTTATTAATGTATTTTCTGTGCAGTACAGTTCAGAGTAATTAAATTGATTACTTAATTTACTATTCTTTCAACACGTTGTGATGTTGTGAAAGACACGTAAATTTCTAATACGATTTGCTTTTAATCACAAAATTGCTACTAATTACTTTGTTCTGCTCAGAAGCCAGCTGAAATCACGATAGTATGTTATGCAGGGACTACGCAACATAAGCTACCTATATTAAGAATACATTATACTTCATAGTTGTCAAGTTACAATGGTGGTTCAATCAAAGCAACGGTCCAACTTCGGCACCTCTCCTCTACATTGTGATCAACAAATAGTACTGATTAAAATAGTATTGATGTTACTAATTTTTTTTGTATATAACGTACTACATTGATGAATTTTGTCTCTGAAATTATATAAAATAAGGATATTTGTAGAAAATATCACTGAAGGCTAAAAATATAAATTTTGTGTTGCTAACTTAATTTGTATTTGTTGATCATGCTGTATTTGTTTTTGAAATTTGATTTGACTGTGACACTCTTTTTTCTTTAAGATACTTTTCGTTTATATTAAAGTTTAAAAAAATATTAATATGCTTATGTCAAATTATTTTTATTGTTTACATATTTGATACGTAGGAACTGAATTGTTGAAACATAGACTACGCGTGCATCACTTTTGTAGGAGCGAAAATGCGAATTTTGATATGCATGAGTAGAACAGTATTTTAACAATCAAGTGTTAAAACTACTTTCATTGTGATACGAGTGGTTTTTGACACGAGCCACGCAGCGACGTTACAATGAACCAGTATGACAATGCGGACGTTGTAACAGGCATTTTTTATACTATTTTTTCCATTGAGCAATTTTAAATGGTATCTATTTGTAATTTTTTTATCTGTCATTAGATATTGCAAAATTTTTGGTTTTGTAATGCAATTAATCAAAATTAACAAAGTTACTATCGTAAGTTACTAAGTTACACTGCGGGTAACATAAAAGTTACCAAAAACAATACTACAAAGAAAGGGATAACTTTTGTTGAAAGGATGCTAAAAACCTCATACAAATGTTTATAGTTTTGGAGATATACAATGTAGAAGTTTTTGCTCAAAAACAGAATGTTGTCATACATCGTGTATCTCAAAAATTATATTTTTTGAGAAAAAAATTTTTTTTACAGCGTGTATTTTAAAAAGTAGCAACAAATTTGGATATTTAGTATTGTTTTAATGGGGATTATCACCAAACAAAATTTCTGCAGATATTTCAATTACCCTGTATATCAAAAAATTGCTATAATACTTCGCATTTCGTTCAAAAACAACTTTTTTTAAAAAAAGGTATACAGTGGATATCTGAAAACTAAATATTTAAATAAAACAATCTCTGTATTTAGCATCTTTTTAAACGAAGGTTATCACCTGTTACAGTTTGTAAAGTTACTTGTAAAATATCCTGTATATATTTTACTATTTTACGTTTTGCTTTAATTAGTTTTTTTTATTATAATTGTTAGTGATGTTTGAAAAAATCAAAAAATTATATAGACTCGAGGATAATTAAGTAAAGCATAGTCCGAAAAAATCTAGTCTTTACATATGGATTGTCCCGTTCTCAGCCTACTTTGCTTAACATGCATATCATTATCAAAATTACAGTGCTGCACGTTTAGCCCGTGTAATTTTTAAATTCGGTCGTTGACAGTCACAGTTGAAAGCCCAACGGTAAGCTCGACTTCCACTTTGTAAGTATATATCTAATTTAGCATCACAATAGGTATGATGACCGGTCCTCAAAGATGCCGAGATCCTTCAGAAGACTCATCGGGCCAAATCGTAATCGATGTGAAAAGTAGAATTTTAATATTATGTGGGCTCACGACACCAAATAAAACCTCGTCGGCTGTCCTAGATCTAAATTCTCAAAATAATTCTTGAAAAATTTTTTACTTGTGTGGTTTGCGACTAGAATGCTTGCCGATCTAACATGGCGGGTGCATGCCTCAATCCATTAGTCTGCTTATCAAGTCGATTAATATTTGTTTCGGCGACCACTAGTTAAATGCCTCAAGACGGTGTTATTAATTTTAGTTAAAATTCCTTTCTTATTGATGGCATCCTTCCATGGAACGTATGAGTTTGGATTCCACAAATATACCGCGCATAAACTTGATTTACTCAAAGACCAACAACTTTTTTCATAATTGCCTCCCAACACTAAATATTCAAATTCGAACCAGGAATCTCGACAAGATAAAAACTGGAAAGTGTATATTAATATTCTACCATCAGGGCCTCAAGCTACTAACCACACACATAATAATATTCTGCAAACATAATCTCTTTTTGAAAACAAACATTTTTTTGACCAAAACAGATTTTTATTATTATGGTGAGAAAAATGAAAAATGCAACATGTTAATTTCTTACAGGAAGTTCTTCTCATGCACGGAAGAAGCACCTGTCGCAAAAAATAAGGAAGTCTGGTCAAATTCCAAAAGTGATTTAAATCAGTATAAAGATTTTTTCAAATTTTATGCACGAGATTAATATTTGCGGAAGTGGACGTTTTTTAAACTACGCGAAGTAGCTACAAATATTGTATGTAGTTATTACCTAAATACAACAACTAGTTTTTTTTGTTTAAAAAACTATGATTTTTATTTAGTTACTATTATTTTTATGTACAGTTAATGAATTAAACAAAACTTGTTAACAATATTACGAAAATAAAGTTTCTTTATTGCCCGAAATTTTTACTTCTTACAATTAATTGTCAACTAATTTTTTTAGGAAATTTTGAAAATTTATGTTTTGCATTTTATTGTGTATAAAACGTTGTATGTACATATAAATATAATACAATTACGGATATAATAATTCTCGATAATAGTCTTCAGGAAAATTGTACATCGCGCCGAGCTTTCAATACTATCTCGGGCCATAATCTACTGATTATGTTCTTAATATACAGAGTGTTGGGAAATGGTTTAGCATAAATTTAAAGGTAGGTACAGAACGGCAAAAAGAATCGAAAAAGCAAAATTTATGTATGCCGAAAATGCATGGTTTTCCCCCCAGAAATTTTTAAAATTATAGTTCCAAATTTTGAGAACCGTTGAACTAAAATAATAAAAACGTGCAGTAGTTTAAATTTATTAAGAAGGCAGCAAATGCAAGGTAACTCTGTGGCTCATTTGGTAACGATTTGAAGCTCTTAAGCTAATGCTTCAAACTCAAAAAGGTGCTAACTGCACTAAAACAGTTTTTTATTTATAAATTTTTTATAAATAAAATTATAAATGTTATAAGTTTAATAAATTAATTATCAATTTATTTCAGTGCGTTCTGTTATTAAATTTTACAAAAAAAAATGGGGAGGAGACGGCTGTTGAACGGACCTCATAATGAAATATGCTAAAAAACATAACTGCACCACTATGACTGATGCGTACTGATGAGTACAATGTGTCGATTACCTAATGATTACTAAACGTTTGAGAACCACAGAGTGGCTCTAAACTGGTGGGTTGTTGACCATTTCTGAATAGAGTATGCACTTTTTGGAAAAATAATATAAGGCTTTTTAACACGCCTAAGCATGACATGTTTACATGTACATTTATGCTACGAGTAAACCATTCCCTAATACTCTGTATATGAATATAAATAATTGTTATTTACAAGGATAAAAAACAGATTAGAATGTGTGTTATAACGATATTGGAGTTTCTTGTCAACAAAAAATTTTGAGCAATAATTGTTGGACAGCTTGTTACACTAGTGGTATCGTAGTATCGACGAACAATATAAAGCTCTATAATAAATATTACTAAAAGTTCGACATCTAGTGGTGGTTTGGAAAAGCGAGCAATATCTTTAGACAACAGTTGGCGGTCTAAACTTTTTCGACAAACTACGACTACATGGCGGAGACAAAAGAAATTGTAATAGCAATAAAATAACATTTAAAAGAAAACCAAGAAGAAAAAGATAATTTGAGAGTAATTCTGCAAGAAACACGTAAACAAAATAAAGAAGAGAAAAAAGATGAAAAGAAAAATTTATTGCAATGCGAAATAAAATAAAACCGAGGTTTACAAGTAAAGAAGACAAAAAGTGTAAGAAAGGCGTTTAAGGAGGAGAGAAAGGGTTTGTAGGTAAAGACTGGATGAAACACGTTATACGAAGTTGAGAATGTAAGTACCTAAGTAAATAATAAGTAAACGAACTAAAAAGAGTCAAAAATGTTCGAATAAAGGTCAAAAAAGTCAAACTTTAAATAAGAAAAGAAATAACCGATGTTGTTATAAAATCAGCATTTATTGGTTCTCGCGCTTATAGAAAAAGTAACCATTTCGTACATCGACTAACATTTGAATTTACCAAAACCTAATTAAATAAATGTATCTTAATAAACATTTTAACTTTATCCTATTCTAACGCCATAGTTAAATGATGATAAGCAACTAAATTAACAATTATTTAATTAGGTTAATAACAAATCTAAACACTTTAGTTGAGGCATTTGCTCTTTTGATGCTAAATTTTTAAAACTTGGGAGTGCGGGTGACACTATTTTAATATAAACCTATACACGTATTTTTAAATTTAAATTTTAGGTTTAATTTGGGTTGATTTTTAATCTAAATTATATTTTGTTTATAAAACTATTTAAGTCTTGGAAATTTGATATAGAAACAATAATGTCGTCGAATGCAGACAGACACAGTATTTCACAAATATTGCAACAATTTTGTATTGGTATAGGGTGAAAAAGTATATGTGGTTGTTGGACTTTGAATTTGTCAGCCCATGCAATCGAAGCAATTGGCAGGAAGTGCATGGAGCTAACTAGGTAAAAAATATCGATGAAATTAAAAGGAAGAGTAAATGACGAGTAGTTAGGTCAAAAAGTGAGGACTATTTATTATACTGTTCTATAAGTACATAAAAGCAGTGTAGTAGATCAGTGCTGTTTTGATTGATATCTCCAAAGACTCCTTATTGCTCAGAAGGAGTCAATCTTTACACGGTGATCAGTAATAAATGTATAAGTAGTTATGTAACTGTTAATAGGCGAAATCCGACATTATGCATAATATCTAAAGATTTTAAAAGTTTTAATATCTATAGTCTCAAAAGTTTTGGCACAAACTTTTTAAGAAATTTTTATAAGTAAAAATGACCTTACGGCAATTTTTCATAACAGATATATTTAGCAGCTTTTTGCTGGAAAGCTTTTCTGCGAATATCATTCATTAAACCTTGGACAGTTTTAGCATCAATTTTTCCAATTTTGCTAAAAAATCGTCGTCTTCATTGTTGCTCGTTTTTAGCTTTCTAGCCTCCATTGTACATTTTTCGAGACAAAATGGCTCAGAAATCTCCAATTGGCCGAGTCTGTGGTAAATTTGGGGAGGTTATCATCGTTTTTCCACACAAAAGGTATATTGTGAGCGTTCAGCCAATTTTCTGTTTTAATTTCTTAAGAGCCAACAAATTTGGCGTATGTTTTGGACAATTCTTTCTTTTTCAATATTATACACCTTTTCATTTCAGTGTTCTAGAAATTGTATTTTTAGAAACACCGTAACGCCCTGAAAGATTTCTTAATAATTTTCCAATTTTGTTTATGGCACTTATTAACTGATTTTTTCTTTGTTTAGTTAACAGTCTTGGTCTACCACTTTTTAGATGACCTTTTTCACATTTTGTTATCGCACGATATATGGTCTTCCGCGACACATTTTGATTTTCAAAACTATTTGGACTTTAGGCATCTGTCCAACCAAATTATGAACACTTTTTCTAAATTCTAATTTATAAGTCATTAGGACGCAATTGAATTTGATAACTGAACTTGACTAGAATGACAAATTATGGAATGACTTTATTTTGCAAAACCAACCTCATATCTTAATTTTTTTATTTTTTTCATAGAATTGTATTTTGTGTCAAAACCTTTGAGACATACGTTATGTATACCATTCTTATAATTTTAGTTTTTATGTATGTGACCGCTGATACGTATATACCAACCCAGTATTATGCCAAATACCTAGATATTAGTTAATATACGTTGAAGGAAAAAAGGTGCTTTATAGTGTTAATAGTGTAGCTCTTGAATAGGCTAGAATTGGAGGATGTTTTTTGTGGATTAGAGAGTAAAGCCTTTCTGTGTCAAAAAGTAATTAAAATAAGAATATTTGGAAGGTGTTTAAACTTTATTACACCGAAACGAATAAAGCGAACTAACTAATCTAAAGAATCTAACTACACACATCAAAAGAATCTTGGGGACAGATATGTATGGCAAGAAATTTTAATAAAATGTGTACAAAATTTATACGAATTATTAAGAGTTTTATTTTTTCAACAAAATCTTACAACAAAGAAACGAAAATGTCAAAAAAAAAAACAAATTCTAAAAAAAAAATTGAAAAATTATAATTTTATAAATCAATAGAAAATAAAAATTAATAAGTTGTGTGCCCTCCTCGACTATTAATTACTGCCCTACACCTGTTAGGCATACTTAAAATTAAATTGTTTATCTCCTGAAACTGTATAGAGCGCCATTCTTCTCTGAGGCATTCTGTAAGCTGCTCTCTTGTTTCTAAAAAGACATTATGCCGTAAAAGGCGTCTGCCCATTATATCCCATATGTGTTCAATGGGATTTAAATCAGGTGACTGGGCAGGCCATGGTAAAACGTTGATTTCGTTGTTGGTCAAAAACTCGCGTATCACCCCAGCCGAATGTGGACGGGCATTGTCGTGCATCAGTATAAAATTTTCTCCCATTTCTTCAGCAAATGGAAGAACAACAGGTTGGAGAATATGGTCTCGATAACCCATCGCATTTAAATTGCCATCTACAGAAACGAGCTGCGTTCTTCCACCAATGGTGATACCAGCCCAAACCATCACCGTACCTCCTTGGTAAATGGAGACCTCTTGAGCGGTTGCCAGGCCGTTCTGCGTTTCCAGATAGCCTCCTGACTTTTTTCGTCTAGTGTCTGGACGTAAACCAACCATTCTTCCCGTTGCCAGTTCACGTGTTCTTGTGCCCACTGTAATCTGATTGCCCGATTTCCTCGAGATAATTTAGGCACTCTTAAAGGACGTCTAGCATTTAGACCAGCTTCACTAACAGTTTGGTCACTCACTATAACATTGTGAGTGTTATTTAATCGAATTACCAGTTCTGTAGCTGTTATGCTGCGATTCCTTAAAGCTTGTAACCGGAGAAATCGGTCTTCAATAACATTTGTTTTTCTTGTACGTCCTGTATGTCGTTCTTTGACGTCATCAGTTTGCTGATATCTCAACCAAAGTCGATTAACAACACTTTTGCTAATGTTGAGAGCGTCACCTACTGCTCGTTGGGACAAACCCCCTTGGAGCATTCCAATAACACGCAACTGGGTATCACGGTTTAAATGATGTCTTTCCATCTTTACCCGACCTCATACTGAATAAAATGCAAAGAAATTTTACCCTTATCATAATTTAAACCCGATAGTAAAAGTGATGTTTTTAGTCCCACTGAATAAAAATCATTTTAATAGCGTTTCTAATCTCAAAAATTTTCGTCAACCGAAAGTTTGCACTAGAAGTTGATAGACATAAGCTTAATTAAAACTTTAGCTTAAAAAATACTCGTTAAAACGGTGTAGGTACGATATTTTGTTTTTACATTATTAAGCTTGTCTCCTAGATTTTTTTGATGTGTGTATATTGACAATAATACTGGAATTTGCATATTGGCGATAACATACATAAAAATCCCTGGGGTTTCTGCATAATGCCTAGAGATTTTAGTTAATATACATATCAACTATACATATATGTTTGCATACTCGTACTACCTAAAATCTATAGATATTATGTATAAAACCAGATTTCGCATATAAGTTGACACAAAAAAATGACAATAAAGAACAAGAGAATAACTATTATGTAACAACATATTCAGTGGGTTTTAAAGTGGTCCTCCTTACCACGAGTGCAGAGTCTCAAGTGTTTGACAAATATAATCGCTACGCGCCGCTACTTTTTTACTATTTTGTCTCATTCAATATTTGTTTTAAAACTGTCAAATTTCTGTGCTACTTAGCACAAAATCTTGCTTGGGAAATGTTGGATTAAGATCTAGTCAATAAGGTATTAGTAATTTTTACTTTGAAATAAAAGTAAAAGTGGGTTTTACGCAGCATTTTTCAATTTTATTCGCTCTGTGAGCCAGAGCTCTGTCCTGCTGCAAAACACATACTTAGTTTTTATCTAAGCAATTTTAGAGACAAAAGCCTGTGCTAAGCTTCACTAAAACTTACATTTTATAGTGGTCACTATCCACAATAGCTAGATTAGACTTTTTTTTGGCTAAGTCAGTTAGAATTTTTTTAACTTTTTTTGGGTTAACAGGATATATTCTAAAAGGTTTGTACAACAGGCTACCATATATACCTGACGTCAAAATAAAACGTTTTAACTAAATTTATCTTAGTACAAAAGTGTACCGTTCAAGCGCTATAAAACTTTAAAAACTTCAAATTTTATTTTATTGTTTGTTATAAAATATAAACGGCTTAAACAATTTAAACAAAACTTAGTATTTTTAAATTACTTTAACTTTTAAATTATTATTTAAATAAAAAAATTATTTAAATAAAAAATTTTATTTATCATACTAAATTTGATTCTAGATGTTAGAAAGCTAGATTCTAGATGTTAATGGTCATCAGCATACAAAAATGTTTATATTTTTTTAAATCAGTAAATATATATTTATATTCAATTTTTTGTTAAATTTTGATATTTGCATTAGTTTAGACAGAAAGTTTAAACAGAATAACATTATTTATGATTTTATGTACAATAAAAACTGAAGAAAAAATACTAATATAGTTAACAAAATAGTAAAGTTAATAAACAGTAAATTTTTTCAACGATATTAGTATAGATTTTTGCTCCAGTTTTTATCGAGCATTTTTGTTAAGATTTTACTAATGCAAATATCAAAATTTTAAAAGAAACATTTGTAATTTTGTTATTAGTTGAAATAAGACAAAATTTTTTTGCAGATATTTAGTACTTGTGGTGCTGTATTTTAGATTAAAATTGTTCACATAGTGTATTGAATCACACTGTGTATGTACTATTTTGTTTCTATTTTATGCAAGCACATATAAAGTTAAAAAGGCTGATGCTTTCTTATTTATCTGCTTACAAAACAAACAGAATGTAAAATGTTTATTAACCACTGAATATTAATATCTGAATGTGAATGTTTAATAAGTTTTGAAAATGCGAGTGATTTTATAAATTCGGTCTTCAAACAATGATAATAATTGGTATTATAACAGTTTTATTGACAGATTGCAAATGGGCTGATCTGCTAGTTTTGCATAATAAATTAAAATTGTCTTGGCATTGAATAGTTATTTTGTTACTACATTTTAAAACAGTCATTGACTGTAATGAATTAATGACACCACTAGGACCATATAAGTTCAAGTTTATTGTGTAATTTAATAATAATTATGTAATAATGACTTATTATACCTACCTATTATAAATTGTGATATAATAAATAGCTGTATTGTAGTATTTTAGTCAGATTAGCATCACATATTTTTTTAGAATCTTTATAAAAAATATTGGATGTATGCTTTACTTGTCACGGATTTTGTGCTAGTCTAATTAACACCAATCAAGGTCTTAAGAATGTGATAAGAAATTTAACTTCATTACACTATTAATATTTTTTTACCTTGAAATAACTAAATATAATGAAAAACTCTATAGTACTTAATTTTTTTAGTAGTATAACGTGTCAAGCTACAAAATAAAATACACAATACTACAGAGTAATAAAAATGTTAAATAACAAAACAAAGGACTTAACTAGACGAGATGAAAAATGTGTCCAGATTAACATACTTTTTGGGTCTTGTATATAAATTAATTGTTATTGCTTTATTTTCGGCTTGTTTTAATTACGATTTCAAATGGCTCGTTGTTAAATTCATTTTTCTCTAGTGATTTAGATTTAGAGTAGTAGCGTTCTAAACCATAAATATTTAATAGTTTTCTAAACTATATGATTTTATATTCGATTGAATGATAAATAATAAAGTAATAGGTGCTGCTATACATTTGATGTAAAATGAAAATTAGGGGTAAATTTTCTGTTCTACAAATATCGATTTTACGTTATGATTAAATATTTATACTATTATGCGTGCTTTATTCTAAAATCAGTCCTTAATGACCTAAATTTAGTTCTAATTTTACCGATAGTTGAGATTTCTAAACTTTCCTTGCTGCGATTGAAATTTATTTTAGAAATGTTTAGAAAAAATGGTATTTATTACAGGTCGTTTAAAACGCAATTATTAAAAACATTAAGACAAAACACTAGCAGATGTAAGAAATAATAATAAAGTAATAATATTTTTACGATTTGAGTATTATAATAATATGCATCTGGCCAATTATATATTTTATGCATGTAAGGACTTTCAAAGACAAATGCCTTTTGGCAGTTTTTTACTTTTGGATCATCTCATGCTCGCAATAACTCTGCCAGTGGCATAATTACCCTTCTTATTTTCTGCGGTAGATTGAAAAGACCACCGATACTGATGACAAATTATAAAAATTCAGCTGCATAACGTGTGTATCTACTAACCGGCACTTGAATTCCAAGCTGCTGGTTGTTTGGACACTGATAAATACTTCAACATAATTCCTCTTTGTTGGTCCCGGTTCGAAGTGCTTTGCAAATTTTTGCCTCAGTAAACTCGCCCAGATTCCCCATTTTAGTCATGAACGATGTTTTACGGCTCTGAGATTAATCGTTGGGCTTTTTCAAGTGATTCCTCATTTATTTACATTGTACGTGTAATTAGCAGTAAGTGTTTGAGTGACAGTCAAGACGTCGTAAATGCATTATTATTGCAGACAGTACATCTGCATCACTTCGTCAATGACTAACCGATTTTTCATGCAACTGGGTCAAAATAATAATTAAAAGGGTGTAATACAACTTTTACTGCACTCTGCTTATTTATGTGTATTAACATTTAAACGGTAATTTATTCCTTACTGAAAACGAAAGCAATTTCGGATTTGCACCTGGAAGATGGCTATTTAGCCGTTTTATTAAGTTTTAATGAGTACACTGTATGTTAATTGAGACTGATACATTAATCACATTTCGAATTTTCTGAAAGCAAAAGTTAATCACAATTTTGCAATTTTTCTCAGAGCGACAACCGGAATTTTAATTATTTTTTATGACTGGACATTTTTTACTTAATCGCTGAATATTTTAATTACACACTTGTACAAAAATTTTATGGTGCAGACAACACTATTAAATTAAAGGGTGTTGACCGAAATTTATGTGAAGTTTATGATAAAAATCACCCCTGAAGCTGTATCTGAATTTACTAATTTTAACAATATAACACTATAACAAGGTGATAAATACATGCAAGGTGTTTGTCAAACAAAATCGATCGTGTTTACCACTAAAGGGGCGGATCTTTATAAAATCTATAACAGAAGATAAATATCTGATCATATCGATATATAATAAGAGGTTTCGCAGACATTTCAAAAATCTTCTATAAATCGAGAGACAAAACTTTTTGCTGTCTTTCTCTCATAAATTATTGCTTAAACCTTGGTTATAGGGCGCAAGACGCTTCTCCCTCATTATTATGCCGACTAGAATAAATTTTTAACATTACATCAAGATAAATATGTTTTACGATGTTTCAATGGAAAAAGGATGTATATTAAATGAAATAAAAAGAGGACTAATGTTAATAAAATAATGAAGTGTATACAGACAATTTTTTTAAATTAAGTAGGTAAATTCCGTTAGATTTTAATTAGGGTATTTTTCACCTGCTTGCACTGAAATAATTAAGTACTGGAGATTTTTCCTGTCAACTACTTGTCGATTTCCTCTTATCTCGATTGGTCCAGTCATTCGAGATTTTTTGTGGTGAGTCGGTGCTTAAAGCTCAATTTAGTTGAGCCATTTGACGCCCTTTTACACGTCGAAAAGATAAACGCTCTTCCAAAGATATTAATCCTTCTCGATGGCTCCAATTAGGTCTCGTAGATTCGCACGTGATTTATTAACCCTTGCAGTATCTAGAGATAAGTAATTTCAGGATGCGTTTCCGGTGATTAAAAATAAATCATTGTAGGGAGTTCCATACATCTTCGTCAGATGGGCCTGGGGCAGGCGCGAAATTTGGGCGTGAAATAACACTTGCACATGCAAATTCGGTATTGCGATGAAATATTGTCTGAGCAACATGACATGTCAGGATAATATATAATGGTTTGATGTTCATTTGCATGGTCAAGTGAAAATATTTTTGACTGGAGGCGGACTGGAGGGTTTTTTTTTGGACAGTACTGGTGATGGGTTTTGAGGTAAATGTGATAAGATGAACGCCTCTGAAAGAGGTTGTGTCGAAGACCAAATTTAATCTACTTTATGGTTTCCATTAGGATTGACTTGGGCGACGCAATGGAGTTGTTATCGGAGCTTTGAAGAAGCGGTTTGGGATTGTCTGAGGATTCAAGAACTTGTATTTTATACGTGAGGATTGTATTCGTATCTATAGCTCATTACTTTAACGAGTTTTGTGCGTTTTATTGTAATTTAGATTTTAATTTGTTAATGTGAAATAATTTAGCAGTACTTTTATAAATACGAATATAAATACAAATAGATTAATAATGAATGATTTCTAATATGTGTTGATTATTTGGTACCTGCAACATAAAATAGCAACGAAATAATAATTATAGAGACTTTAAAAGCTAAAAAAAATCGTTCTTAAATAAGTCGTAATTAATAATGTTGTTCTTATACCTAAATTTTTTTTGAAAATGTCTAATTATTTTGATTTACTGTGTAAGTGCTAACGTCTGTTGTGGTTTTAAACAAAACATTGTGGAGTTTTCCGAGTAGAAAAGAATTATGCTGACACCATATTTGAACTACTTGAAACCACCTTAAGGAAAAATTGGTCATTTTTGAAAAAACCAAGAGCAAGAACAGATACAGGTCCTGTTCACATGTAAGCCAAAGAATGATCTTACAAGCAAGTGGCTTTAGTTTATCTTCTGTTAACTGAATAATTAAATGATTTTTTATTTAATGTATTTGTAAACAAAAAAAGTAACTACGTTAACTGTAGGATTGTATTGCTGATTGTATTTTTAGTTTCGCATGCTTATTATCACCCGTGAAACACCCTGTATATTCAGGATGTCTCACATAGAAGTGCAAATATTTCAAACCTAGATTTGGAGTTGAAAATAAATCGATACTTTTGTTTAATTAGTTACTATAGCAATAATCGGATCAACTCGTTATTTTTGACATTATTTTTACAAAAAAAAGTTAGGTTATCTAATAAATTACGAATATTTAATAAAATTTGTCGGCTAAACATATTAATACCTACCTTGTGTGTTAACAATTTTACAGCGCTCAATTATTAAAACACTTCGTCAAATAAAACACTTAAGGAATTTTTAGATTTACAGATAAGTCACGTATTTTGCATAAGTTCGTTATTTCTTTTAAATTGTCGGAATTTTTGGGTAAGTATGTATGTTGAAAAGCATTGTCTTTTGGGGAAATACATATAACTTATAAAGCCTACTTTACGTATCGGGCATCGGATCATCTATATTTAAACAAAGCTACCGTTTCTTAATGTTTCTGGTTAAGTCCTAAGTGATTCCATAGACAATATAGTTTATGTGGGCAAAAATTTCGTAGATATACTATACATTTATCATTTTTCTACGCCAATCTAACTTTAATTCGTTATGTTAATTTAATTTAAGTCTGATTAAAATAGTTGATAGTAAAAGTAATATAATAAACAACCTTACATTAGCAGCCCTCGCTAAAAAAAGATAAAATTTTGTTTATTCGGGTTAAGAAAAATCTAGAGAAGTTTTTTTACCTATGGAAATAAAAGTTGGCTTAAAGTTTTGCGATGTTTTAAGTGTAATATGTCTATATAAAACAACAACAACGGCAATTTTTTATGTAATAATTAAAAATTGTTTTATAACTATTTTAAAAAAGCAATCTTTATTTTGCCTCAGACGTTGTCAAAAATTTTGACAGCAAAAAGAAAAGGCAAAAAACGCCGGTGATTTGTGTGGGAACAAAAACCAAGGAATTACTCGCGCACAGCAGAAAACTTAATATATTTTGTTTGACAGCAAAAAATCATGAAATATTTGATATAAAAGCAAATAATCTTAGAGTCTGACAGCAAAAACGGTGTGGTTTTTATGAAAGAATGTTGTTTTTATAAACAACATAAACTTATTGTTTATGTGGGAAAAACTAAAAAATTTCTCGCGCACAGTAAAAATAATATTTATCTTTTGTTCTACAGCAAAAAACTATGAAATACTTTGTTCTAAGTACAGCTCGCACGAAATATGGGAACAAAAACGCTTTGCAGTCGTCTAGCTAACTACTCGCTTCTGTCACGCGATAAAACATTTAAACTTTAATTGATCGATAGTAGCACCTTAGTACCGCTATCGACCAATTTAAGTTTCAATGTTTTATTGCGTGGCAGGTGCGAGTAGTTAGCTAGACGACTGCAAATAGATTTTGTTCCCATATTTCGTCCGAGGTCTAGTTCTAAGGTAAAAAATTGATAGTCTGACGGCAAAAAATGGTGGATTTGTTTGTGAGAGGACAACCTGAGCTTTGTGTAAGAGTGAAATTTATCGTGATACAGCAAGAAAACTTTTTTTTTAGCAAAAAAACAAGGAATTTCTTGTATATAGCAAAAAACTTAATATGCTTTGTTCGACAGCAAAAGATACAAAAGTCATAGAGTCTGACAGCAAAAACGGTGAAGTATTGTAAAATACATCCGATGTTCGTTTAGAAGCAAAAATTTTCTTGTTACACTGGAATAAACTTAATATTTTTTGTTCGACAACAAAATCATGAAATATTTTATACGAGTTCCAAAAATTGTAGCAAAATCAGCAGAGTTTATGTGAGATTTCAAAAAACAGCTGATGTTTTTGTAGAAGCAAAGCAAAGTAGTTACTCATCACACAGAAAAAAAAATTAAAATTTTTGTTCAACAGCAAAAACCATGAAATATTTCATGCGAGGGCAAAAAATTGTAGAGTCTGACAGCAAAAAACGGTAGAGTTTTTTTTTTTTGGTAAAAAGACAAAAAAAACCTGAAATTGTTAAGGTAAGAGTAAAAAACTAAGAAATTTCTTGTGCAGACTAAGAAACAAATTAATTTTTTTATTCCACAGCAATAAAGCATGAAATGTTTTTTGTGAGGATAAAAAATCGTAACAAAAATAGTAAAATTTTTAGAGTTAAATGACAGAAAACACCTGACGCTCGTGTGAAAGCAAAAAAAAACAAGGAGTTTTTCGTGCGCAGCAAAAAACTTAATATTTTTGTAAGACAACATAAAATTATGAAATATTTTGTACGAGGATAAAAAATCGTAGATTGACAGCATTAAATGGTCAAGTTGAACACTTCATGAACGTTTTTGGAGCAAAAATCTAAGGATTTCGTGTACAACAAGAAACTAAATATTTTTCGTTCGACATCCAAAAACTAAATGGATGGTATCAGAGTGAAAATATCTTAGAATTTATTAGTAGGAAATGGTAAAGTTTTTTTTTTGAAATGGAAAAAACACATGTGGTTCGTATGGAAGCAAAAACCAAAGAATTTCTCGCGCACAGCAGAAAACCTAATATTTTTGGTTCGGCAATAAAAAATTTTAAATTATTTTGTACGAGTGTAAAAAATTGTAGGTCTTTGATAAAAAAGTTGTGGAATTTTTGTGAGAAGATTAAAAACATCTGAGGTTTTATTGTAGGACAAAAAACCAAGAAATTCTTGTGCCATAGCAAAGAAACCTAATATTTTTTGTTCAACAACAAACTCTATGGAATACTTTGTACGACGTTGAAAAATCGTAGAGTCGGACACCAAAAAATTGGTGGAATTTTTAATAAGAGGGCAAAAAAAAACACTGGTGGTTTGTGTAAGAACAAAAAAACAAGAAATTTGTCGTGCAAAAAACTCAATATTTTTTGTTCGACAGCAAAAAACTATAAACTATTTCGTACGAGTGTGAAAAATTGTAGAGTGTGACAGCAAAAAATGGTGGAGTTTTTGTCAGAAGGCAAAAACACTTGAGGTTCTTGTGGTGACAAAACACTAAAAAATTTTTGGGACACAGCAAAAAAGTCTTGCATTTTTTGTTCGATAGCAAAAAACTATGAAATATTTTCTACGAATGTAAAATATCGTAAAGCCTGACAGCAAAAAACGATACGATGGAGTTTTTGTAAGATGAGAAAAACCACCTGAGATTTGTATGATAGCAAAAACCAAGGAATTTCTCCTGCAAAGCCAAAAAATGTAAACGTGTAGATTAGTTTCTAAAGTTTTCTAAGCTATTTTAGTAGGTGAATCTGCTAAAAAATTACCAATATTTTTAGAAGTTAAAGTTAACAAAAAATTTGAAAAACATTTTAGATGTTAACATCAAAAAAGAAAACTGCAAATTTCTATTAGAAAACAAGGCAAAATACAAAAGAAAGAGGTTTTCCTACCAAACTGAAGACAGCAACTGTAAGTTTGAATCCAAAAAATGTTAAAATTGTGATAATTTTTTTGATAGTTTTTCAAAAACAAATTTGAGTATACTGACACAGTAATGACTTAAAAGGCTTTTTTTATCTCATTAGTGACTTACACAGCATTTTACTTATCTAAAATGAGCATATGGTAGTTATAGGTTTATTATACTTATAGAAGAGTTGGATAAAAATGTTTTATCAATAATTATTATTATTGTTTAACAGAAATATTTGGTGCCTAATAGGTGACTTTACTTATCATTTTTCTGGTTTATACTTCAGTTGACTGTAACAATTTAATTAAAATAGTTTAGTCTTATCTATTAAATTTTAGAATTTTATCTAAAGAATTTCTAATGCAACTTTGTAAAAAAATTTTTTGAAGAATTTTGACAATTTTGTCGTTTTTAATTTTTAACTATATTTCTTGAAAATTGTTATAGAAATTCTGTACATATTTAGATTCTCAGCCGGAGCATTCACAGTTATTAACGTAACTCCTTTGCTGGTTGTGAGATATCTTGATATGTAAATAACTCTGTGATTGCATCAACGTTTCTCTGTGCTGTTGCTGTATTTCTTAGGTAAATGGCACGAAAATAAATAATAATTCCCAGATTATCACAATTTGGAATAAATAAATGATTAATTTGTGTTAGATAATAGCGGAAGTTCAAGTTCCAAATATTTTGATCTATTGTCTGAAAAAGATGTTAATTTGCCGTCGGCTTCTTTTTTCCTCCTACTTTCCTACCTATCGAGTACCTATTTGGTTAAGCGATTGCAGGTTGATTTATTTTCTAGTTTACCGACTGAAATGTCTCGCCTCTTTATCGGTCTTTGCGTGAACAAATGGGATTGAACCGCACCCTAATGGCAAAGACGTGACTACCTAATGTGTTATAATGTAACATATCACCCCTTAAAGCCACATACGTGAACTCATAATGCAAATCCAGTGATCTGTCATTGGGGTAACGAATTAACATTTTTGATTTTCGTATATAAAATTAATTCGTGGAAGGACTTTAATAGGAAACAAGGCAACCGATAATTTATTGTAATAAGCAAAGAGAGCTTGCATAAATTTAATGTCACGAATAATCTTCAATATTCATAGGCACAATTACTCGAGTACAACCATATCGTGCTTCGTGCCATATTACAATATGTAAATGACAAGTTATGGTCGTTCAGTTATATAATTATCCCCCCACTTTCATCTAAACGAATTATTCACTGGCCAATAGTGACACAAAACAATGTCGTGATTGGGGGACTGAATAGGATAAAAAGTATAAAAATAACAAGGGTAACATTTATCTCTCAATTTATAGGGTGAACAGGGATGGAAAGTTTTCGCTCGATGGTATTTTTATTATTCATTAAGAACTTTTCTCAATTATCTTTTTTTTGAGACAAACGTGAAGGTAACAATTCAATTTCCTTCGTTAAAAGTATCGATTATTTGTTTATAAATTAGAAATTATTGATTGGTTTGATTTCTACAGCTGTTATTTATCACAAAAAGATTTATTGAATCTGACGTTTAACGAACTAAGGTGTGTCTGAACATTGCCTAATTAAGTGTCCTTCGGAATGCAGTAGCCGCTTTACACTATTGATTGCTCTCTCTATACCTGACTTGATTACGCCTATATTTTGCCTAACAGAAAAATTACAGTGCATATATCATAGCAGTCACACATAATCAACCGAATTTATCAAACATGCCAAATTCAAAACTATGTCATAGACTCACAGAATACTCGTAAAAAAAACTTATACAATCATTAAATCACATACATATTTGTATCTAACTGTTATTCTATTGAAAATTATAGGGCTACATATTTCTGGACCATTAATTTGTCAAGTAACTTTTAAATTTTGATAGTTCAAATAGACAACAGTTTTTAAACAAAAAGCTTACAAATTATACTTATTTTATTTTATATAAGTAAGTTGAAGTTACTACCTAGTTATTACTAACTATTTATATACCTCTAATAAGTTACTATTAAATAAAAACTTTTTAAATCACTACTGACATGACTTCATATGGGTTCGTGGCGACGCTCTGATCAAAACGAAATTGTAATCATCATATTCTTCATTGAAAAACAAAAAATAGTTGTCATTGCTTTATTGTGGCAGGACTTAGGGTTTCCGTGTAGGGTAGACCTTTCGTTGAAGATCTCGCTTCCGCGAAAAACTCGAGTTTGCGGGAAAGTTTGTGACTTTGCTGATGAAAAAGCAGCTTGCCTGTTGGTGCCTGCGTTCCATTGGCACTGAGCTTTCAAACACTAGCCTCGGTTCTCTTTTCAGGAAGTGACATTGTTGAACGATATTTGAAAGACAATATCATGAGTACTGTGTGCGTTCCAAAGACAACTTTAATTTATAAGTTAGTGAGTAGGGACCGCATAACCAAAAATCATGCACACACTAATTTTAAATAATTAGTTTCAATTTATTATCTTAATTATTACTGTAAATCTATTAGGTACTTCTTACACAATTTAAGTCGCTGATGAAGTTAAAAGTGATGGAAACGCATTAAATCTGGTCGTAAAACTGTCTCTAGGGGGTTACCGCAAGGGTGGAATAAATAACTTCGTCACTTGACAAATCTAACAGATTTAAGCAAAAATCGAGCTAAATGACGAATTTTTAATAATTAATTGCAACTAAACCCTTGGCCCTGTTAGAATGGCGCAATGACAACTATTTTTTGTTTTTTAATAGAGATCACGATGATTGACAATTCCGTTTCGATCAGAGCGTCGCCACAAACCCATAAGAAGCGTGCTATGTTCTGTGTTGTAGGAAAATAGTAAACTTTTAACGTTTTGATGATTTAAAGTTACAGCTTTTAGTGTAGTGGGAAAAACGTTTTCTTTTTTTATTTTTATAGATAATAAGTAAGATAATACAGAGTGATGAGGCACTTGATTTATGATGGTTCCTTGCAACATCTGTGACAGACGTCTGTGAATCGTAAGGAACCATTATAAATCAAAATGTCTATGTGTATTAATTTATTATTAGATTTAACAATAGCTATTATTTGGTTTATAGCTAACTTAAAAAGTTAGTGGTCAAATTTTTCTGTGGCCACTGTACCTAGAGTATTATACAATATAACAAGGTTTTAAAATGCTAAACTTTTATAGTTATTTCCGTGGAAAGGATTGTAAGGAAAAGATTAGAGACAAAAACAAAGTGTGAAGCACCGGCGTAGATGGTCTTTATTTGCCAGAACGTGGATTTTATTCATTTTATTATTATTATTTTGGTTACATAATTACAATAACGTTTTATGCACAACTTCTTATAAGAAGAACGTCAAAATTTTCAAAAATTTAATAAAAAAAAATAAGTGACAGGTGATTCTTATGTGTGACAAATTTAGGCTGTTTGCAATAATATGCACGAACAGGTCGATTTTGTTTCGAGGAGGATAAATAGTTGGTATGCTTAAGCAACGTTAATATCTAGTGACTTTTGACTTAAGTTGTAAATTTTATAAAGCTGCTTGGGACAGAGATCGATGTAATGCAATAAAGTTTAAGCTGTTTATTGCTGGACTCGTTCTTTCAAAACAGATGTTTAAAAGAGCGGCATGGGATAAAGATTACACCAACTTCTCGAAAAACCACAATTCTACCTTTAATTACTCTTAAAACGAGTAGTCTGAGACACAACATTGGCAAATTTTTCTACTTATCAGCTCTGATAAACCTTTCTCGTAAAAAAACCAAGAGGATTAAACTTTTTTTGCAAGAACTGTCAAAGATAAACTTTTGCAATGGTTACTATAACTAGCTTTAAATTTACTCATTTTATATCCTAAAAATCACTTCCAAAAAATTATTACTTCTGGGCGTAACACTTTTAATGTCACTGAGTAAATTTTTATGTTCAACATTTTGGTATAAGTAGTGATTAATAAATTATTTTACAAATAAGTTTTTCAAATAATATTTACTTCTTTAGTTTATACAAAATTTGTCTAAAATAAAGTTTTGTTGAACCGAAAAAATTTTTTTTTAAAAAACTATGCTTAACTTAACCTATATTACAGTCATTAATACCCTATTTTACCTGAAACAGAAAAAAAAATGGTTAATGACAAACTGACCAAAACGAGCCTGCAATAAAATTAGGTGTTAATTGACGCATGTGGCACCTTTCTCAATTATTTATCAAAATGGTTTTTAACTTACAATATATTTAATTAATTTCAATAATTTACTGTATGCATTTTTGTAAAATAAAATATTAAAAATACAAACCTAAAAGTCTCAGAGAAGTCGGTAAATTTTTCATAAAAAAATTATTCGCAAAGGGGAAAAGCCGATTGAAACTTGGAAGTTCTTTTTTTTTGGTTTACTGAAAAGTAGCTACTTCCACATTCGTTACTTACACGTGATGACGACAATGTAGAGCTCCATTTTAGTCTCTGAAATACTTTATGGAGTATCTGAGCTTTCTTTAGCCAGCATTAAATTTTACAACCAACTCTTATTGACAGCTTACCTTAATTATTTATAAACAATGATTTTGTTTAAAGAAAAAGGTATCTATTTATTACAGCAGCTTTTTGCAGACCCAATGATTAACATGGTGGTGTTTGTAAATTTGTGCGGGAAGTTGTGTTGAACTGTTAAAATAATTTAAGTCAACAATCACTTTTAAAAGAAGTAATTATTCTAGGATTTTATTTTAATTTTTACGTATTTTAACGTTTACGTGGCAAAAGCTCCTTTAACCATTTAAAAAACTTTGTATTTAAATACGTAATTTTTCATTCATGTAGATTTACGACTGACCAGACATCCCATCTTCGATTATTTTTTTTTTGAAGTTATACGCAAAAGAAAAAAATTGTCTTCAGCATTACAATGTGTGATGCTGATGACTGTTATGGTCTTACCTTTTTTAGTCGATACTACTGCTGCAACGTTCTTTACACCTTTTTCTGCTATGATGAATCAAGGTTTGTTATTGAGCTGGAGTCCGATTTCGTCCATATTGGATATGGTACCTGGTTTTATAAGCATTAGATTACTTTCGTTTAATGTTTTTTCTAGGAGCTCAAAATATGATACTGTGTTTTCTTTATTTATGCCTTGACAGCGAGTTAGAGAAATGATTTTCAAACACTAAGGTCTGGATAGCGTTCCAAAAACATTTTTAATTAGTTTTCTTTTTTTGAAAATGTGTTTAATTTTTAATTGTTCAGCTAAGTTAAACGCCATAGGTCTCACAATTTTGCGGGTACAAGCAAAACTAAACTTGCAATTTTTTTATGTGCATTTTCAATTTTGCCTCAGTTTCTGGTCATAAACGTTTCTTCAGCAGGTTTCTGGTTTTTAAACTTTGTTTTAGTGTAGGAGCAGGTATTTTAAAATTCTGTACAGCTTCTCTCACCTCCATGATTCTAGCTCGAATAGCTTCGACAGCTAAAATGTGCTGTTGTTTTACTCAACCACCTCTTTAGTTTTTAGTCGCGCTCAACAAAACTTATTTAATAACTACTTTAAAAAATTATAGTAATTAAATGTTAATTCTAGAAGTTGATAAATATACAGTTCTGGTAGAATTAAGTGTGTTGATTTTATAAAAAGTTGTAATAAACCAACTAATGCTTATTGTTGATGTTAGGGTCTAAACTACTCTGACTATGAATTTTTATTTATGATAGTTCTATGCAAAACCGATGTTAACAGATGTACTAAGATATGCATAGAACTATCATAAATCAAAATTTATCGTCAAGATAATTTGGACTCTTATAACTTTAACAATTGACATTATTTGGTTTCTGCTGTTCTTTATAAAACTTCAGTTCCTTATAGGCAATTTTTGCGAAGTGGGCGACATCTGTTGGTTCCAATTTAAAACACTATAGCAGTGAACAACATCGTGTACACTGTGAATACTGTGATGAAAACTTGTGTTCTGTAGTGTGTTTTTAGAGTTTTCTGGGTGTAATTTAAAGAAAAAGTGTTTTAGTGAACTATCTTTGTGACGTTTATTGCTGGTGCGTACAACATTAAGGATGACTTATTCAACCAACCTCCGAATTCGTAACATTTGTACTCGTTACGAATTTTTGCGATTATGTCCATAGGTTCTGAAAATATTTAAATATTTTTTGTTTTAGTTTCAATAATTAAAAAAATGAACTTCCAAGTCCTGTTATCAGACATATATGAATATGTGGAGGGCATCAGACCGCTAAAAGAACGCGAAAATGTGTTTAACACAGGATTCATAATTTTATGTGACGTTGAACCCGAAGACACGACTGTCGTGAAGGCTTTGTGTCTTCGTACCTCTGGCTTGGATCAGCCCCCACATAAAATTTTGATAAATTTTAATACTTGTGTAAACAGCAGATGGGTGGCCCATTGCTCGTGCAAAGCGGGACAATCTGGTTGCTGTAAACATATTATCGCGACGTTAATTTATATAAACAAGTTTGTGAAATTGATATAGAATTGATACAGCTAAACATGTAAACGAAATATTTAATTTCAATTTAAAAAGCACCAACATAATATTTCTTCTAAAGTTTACAATGTTAGCACCACAAGCATCAGCAACATTTTCTGAACAGCTCATAAATGTATTCAGAGTATTACGATTAATACCTGTAAAATTCAATTTTATATGTCTATTTTTTGTTCTTGGGAACAAAATTACCTGTAAAACTGTTCAGTTTTTATCATTATTCAGAAGTTCAGGAAGAGAAAATTATCACAGTTTGTTTGGGTGGCCTTATCTTCTGTGAAAGAATATCTTTGTAGGGCTTGTATTGATACTGTCTTTGGGATACAAGTTGATGATTTTTCCTTTGTTGCCTCTTGATTTCTAACACCTACAGTTTCTTCAAATACATCTTGATTTTGTTGCTCTGAGAAATTCAAAATAATTTTCTCATTTCTCATTTAATTTTCTTTTTTTTATCGATCCTAAAATAAGTAAATTATTTACAAATATGCATGTTTTTCCAACAAACGCGTTTACCATTTAGATTTACGAGCTGTAATCTCCTTTTTCAAAGTCTTGTGTAATGACGAAACTGGCAAATTTTGGGAAGGCACCATACCTTTTTTCAGTCGTCTACTTTGTGTTACAACATTTGCTGAAAAAGAAATGAGTTCCTTGTAGTATAGTATTTTATCAGAAGAGTGCAAACTTACGGTAACTATCAAAGAAGAAATCGGATGATTGAAGGTGCTTGCTGCAAACAAGCATGTATTTGGTTATATTTTTTCCAATTTTTAACTGGTGTTGTCATTGCTTACAAAGTTTTGAATCACTGACCGGAAATGTGTGCAGGGAAATGTCTTTGGTGCAATATGAAGAACACTGTGAGACCGAACAAAATCTTCTAGACTTCGTGGAAATTTTTTTATGGACCTGTTGCATGGTTGCTATGGTAGTTCACTAACTGCACTAATATAAATTATTGAAATAATTATCACCGAGCCTACGACACTAAAATCTAAAATATGCACAAAACAGGCAAGATCAACACGCTACGCATGTAAACAGCATTTGTTGTTCACAGCTATAACCGCCATCTTGTCAGTTTAGGCGCCCTCTCGCGGCTCTCGAATAATCGCCAATAAAGTTACTCCACTTAATTCTGCCTAAACTGTACTTGTAGGTATGGTTGTATCAAGAGATATACGGCAGAGGCAGAGAGATACGAGAGAAACTGAGATTACAGACGACCAACTCGATATTTAAATGCAAACCGGTTTTATCGTATTTGAATTATTGCTGGTTTATTGTACCGTTTTTGATACATCACAGATATTTCGCAGGATTGGCTTTAAAAATATTTATATAAAATACATGGTCAATTTTGTTATAGAACCGAACCAAAAAACAAATAAAATGCACACCCAACAACTATATACCACCAAAATAAACACAACAAACACAAAAATTACGTTTAACTAGAACACTTTATCGTGACCGTTACCAACACAAGTGAATTAAAGCTTAAACTTGAAGCCAATCTTGTTCACAGCTGCATTTATGTAATCTATTAGTAACGAAATGTTGACATTAGTTGTTCACTTGGACAATAATTAGTTATTTTATGCTTTGTTAACAATTTAACGACTGTTTACATAGTTTTTACAACTACTTTAGTTTTACGACTTAATTGGCGTGCCCTATATCTCTTGATGCAAGAATATAAGCTCGAGTATATGTAAAAGTAGGTATAGTAGTATTCTTTTAATTTTACCCGAATGTCGTAAAACTTAGTTTTCTTTCTTGCTCCTTGAGAAAGTAGGTACGAGCAAGTAGGATAAACTCTTGTGCGCTCCCTAATCCGTCAAATGTTTGTCATCTCTCTCACTCCAAAGCCATTTAAAGGAGACAGCAAAGTTTAGCACGCCTTTCTGATTTACCCACCCAAAACTTATCAGTGATTTTCAACAAGTCTTAAAAATGCAACGTGATAAATTTTATTTACAAAAAAAATATAACAAATATTTGAAATTATGTACAAGTCTATTTACATTTTATTATTACTATCACTATCATGGTAACAATTCTATTAACAAAATCTTTAGATTAAACAGCTTTTCGTATTTAAAAATGACCAGACAGTTTAAGAACTGCTGGTAGTCCAATCTGCTCTCCCCTGTAAAGTAGACAACGCTTGGGGGCTTGCTTGTATTTTGTTTCACTCATTCGCATAGTAACAACAAAGATAAAACTAGTAGCGCATAGGGAGGTGTTATTTGATACAATTTTACAACATTCGGATAAAATTAAAAGAATACTACTATATTTTATGTTACATTTTGAGGAAATTCGGACGCATGACAACAGCTCTTTTAGTAAAGATGATTCTTCCATATTTCAGACGTTATCAAAGGCCTTAAAAAATTCGCGTATTGATTACACTAGTTTACATTTTTGTTCATGAAATGATATCAATATATTTTTGTTATATGAGGTTCCCTCAACATAAAAAAAAATTTTCAAAAAAAAATCAGCACGTCAAATCCATAAGATATTTAGTAAGAAAAATATTACAAAAGAAACATTGAATAAAAAATTTAAAATGAAAAATTTTAGCTTTTTTCTTATAACAACTTGCATCTGTGTCTCTCACAGCAAACCAACAATAATCGCCTATTATAGCATGTTTTGATCCCAAAAACCTTTACATTTTTTTCAAATCTTTTAGATCTTGTTGAAATCGCTTGCCATGTATTACTAATACTTTCAAGGTTTTCCGAAAAAAATTATAAAAAAATGGTAATTCATTCCATAAAATAAATAACTCTTTTTTCAAATAATTCTAGAAGGAGTATACTTTAGAAAAGATGACATTTGCGACCAACAGAACTGTTAAAAGTTAACACCTTTATTTTGGTGAATTACGTCCATTTTTTTAATTCGAAATTTGGTGTTACGGGGAAGTGGACGACAAGGCAGAGAAAAAAAAAACTGTTTTATAAGGCCAACGTTTCAAATCCTTTATTGATTCTTCTTCAAGGCTTCTAATAAATTGGCCGAGACAAATTGGTACCATGCCAAACAAATCTGACATTTATTAGAAGCCTTGAAGAAGAATCAATAAAGGATTCGAAACGTTGGCCTTATAAAACAGTTTTTTTTTCTCTGCCTTGTCGTCCACTTCCCCGTAACACCAAATTTCGAGTTAACACCTTTTTTTGGCTATAACTTTTAAACGGTGCTTCCTAGAGCAAAAGCTCTCACAGAAATTTGATCCGCTTATCATTTTAGCAACAGTTTAAATATGAATTTTTTCGATTATTGTTTATTATTGAAATTAGCTTTAACTTTGCTCAACTTTCAGTACGTTTTTCGTTAAAACTCAGAAACCACAACTGACAGTTTGTAAAAAATTTACCAACATCGCTACTGTTTTTAATTAATTTTTATAAAAAAGATTGATTTTCCATTAGCATCAGCGAACAATCAATTTTTCATAATCAATATTTGTCGTTTATATTAAATTTAATAACAAAATGATTGTTTAAAAACACTCTAAAACGGAAACAAAAGTCAAGTACAACAAATTTTTTAGCCGCTAACCAAATTCAGTTATCTATTTATAGAACAAAATATTGCCTCATAATTTATTAGAACCAATAATCTGTTGCTATTATCATTTCAAATTGCATCATCTTATTTATTTAAGCCAAATCGTTTCTCTTATGACCAATTATTATTTTAATTTTTTATTCAACTTTACTAAACAAAAAAGTGAAAAGAAAGTATGTGATTTGCCTGTTCAATTATAACTTTTAATAGTCTTGGAAAATTCGTCTGAAATTTCATTTTAATAATAAATCAGTCTATTTTTAACGTTATTCCTTCAAATTGTATAAATTATAAGCTTAGATTAGTAAGGCGCGGAAAGTATAAAGTACTTTATCAATTAGTTTGATTATTCTCCAAAGCATTACGTGTACCTAATTATAAATGTCCACTCACTGCTATAAAATATAACAAAAGGAGCGAAAGGTAACGTCAGTTTTTAAATATTTTAGTGCGAGGGTAGTAACGATTATTACATTTGGAAATATCTAATTAAAATCGACTACGTCAATTCTTTTTTATTTACGAATTATTTAAACAGATTCAGATTACGTTATCCAACCAAGATAGAGCAGCTCACAAATGTGAGGAAACAATCTGATATTGATTCCACATTCCAAACGGTTCGTTACTAATTAATAAATAATTATAGGACCATGCCGAAAATTGACATACACAATTATATTTGCATACCGAATACTTTACGAGTTTACGAAAAGGTGTGTACGAAACGTATCGTTTCTTTCAATATAATTGGAAATTTTTGTTATGCGATAGTTATCACGATAATTGTTCGCATTTGCAATATGTACTACTAGAAAATTAGCTAGTTATAATAATATAATAATTATAGAGCTGCCGACATAACCTGTATAAAAATTGTTGGAAGACTTTTGCGTGGTATGCGTAATAGTAGTTTTAGTTCTAGGAAGTTTTAGTACAACGAATTTTTTGAATTGACTTTCAAATTGTAACCGTTTAACGGGCTAAATAAATATATTTAAAATAATGACGTTGTAATAACGTATCACGCCGGAAATGAAGCGATTTCTCCCGGTGTTACTGAAGATATTTAAATAATACCGCAGACAATTAAACACCCTATTAAAAACAACAAGATTAAAGATAAATATTTTGATATTCCCTACTTGAAAATGCAAATGTCGTGTTCTTAAGAGGGTAAATCCAGCATATGGTCGATATCTCAAATCTAAAATATTTAATATCCACTTTTGCTAATTTAAATACGATGACATTTTCGTCGTAATATCTCCGATCAAGATAAGTCTAATAAGTACATCTGTTTAGACGCCGGAACATCGTATAGCTGTCAATTGTCGGCGGAAATGCGAAGAATTATTAACTGTCATAAGAGGGAGGGTGTTAATTAGGGTTGGGTGGGAGGGTCGACCCTTAGAATTTTTTTAAAAAGGCTTGTTTAATCATTTTGTGATTCAATATAGAATTGTGTGTTTGCAAAGTGTAGTGTTTGTGCTCGGTAATTAACATGGCGTACCGGAGTGAATCAAAGCGAAAGCTCATTAAAGCTCGTGATATGCGAAGTCCACGCATGCGTGTTCAATGAACAAGCGTGCGAGTCCAAGCAGTGGCCGGGGAATTGGTTTGCTTCCTTCCTTGAGCATAAAATCTGCATTTATTATCCGCCATTTTAAACTATTATAGATACTGATCTTTACATTGATTCATTCCAGAGCCATAAGTTCGCTTACAAAGAACTATTTATCACAGCTATCAGGTCTTTCAACTTTGCCATGGTAAATTCCCTAATTGCTTTCTCACGTACGTAACATAACGCCGCAGCTTTTTACTTTAACGGTTTTATTGTTTTTATCCGATTTATTCTACAGGGAAGTTTCACATTCACACGATACACTTAACGATTTGAGAAAGTCGATAATCGCTAAAATCGCTACTTGCTACTTGTATCCTAAAACAGAACAGCCGAATCTTTTAAACATTTATTATGTAGTATAGTTAGCGGAACACAACCGTTATTTGTGAGCAAGGGAAAATCAATGTAAAACTTGTCAATAAATAACTGGAAAACAAATTAATATTTCCAATTTTTTCACTTCGTAATGAGGGTTCCTTTAAAAGTTTTTACTAAAAACTAAATTACCGACTTTTAATTTTTTTGTTGATAATTTAAAAAACAAACTAATTGAATTAATGTTATTTTTTCCAAAATAGGTATCTTGATTATTCTAACAGGTGCAGTTGATAAATGTTTTTTTTTAAGAAGCTTCAGTATAAGAAATCCTAGAAAGCCTCAGGCTGAACTTTTGAGCAGACTGCGTCGTTACTTATGTTGCTAACTACTGTTTACAAATTTGCATTGACTAGTTTCAGAGTTATTACAAATTGAAGAAACATAAACTCTATTCTAAGAATAATTTTATTTTTTTTTACGAAAGAAAGCTATCAATGGTGACATCAATCTATATATTTTTTCCTCGTAAACAAAATTGACACGTTTAAGCAATTTTCGAAAAAATAACGTTAAATGTTCAAGAACTTACTTGGTTTATTTTGCATTAGACCACCTTGTAGGTATAACAAGTTTTTACATATGAAACTACATAATGTACATAGTTGTTTACGTAACCAGTTATGAAACCACCGATTTTGTGTAATAATCACAATAATGTTTGCAAAAACGAGTGAGTAAAGCGCATGCGTTCTGTAATATATGCGAGTTATATGTATGTACAAAAGTTGTTCTCATTTTATTGTTAAAATATTTTTAATTACTAATGATGTAAAATCGCACGTTACTTTACGTAACTGATGATGTCATAAAATGTATTGTATTAAATAACGCTAAAAATTGTCGAAAAACTAAACATTTTATAATAGAGTGATAAAAAAAATTCTCATTTTACTCACTTTTCTTTTTAGATAAAAAAGGGTATTTTTGAACGTCTCGCATTAAGTAGATCCAGTTTCTATTCATATCTTTATAAAAACACGGCTTATAGTGGACACGAAAATTTTGACCACCAAATTTTTAATATCGCAATAATCCAAATAATGGCCATTGCTGAATCTATGTTAATGAGGTATTTTGATTTATGATGGTTCGGAGGTAACGTAATTTCATAGCTGTCGCAAAAACCGTTATAAAATAAAATGTCTTATTATTGTGTATTATTTTATCATTAGATATAACAATGATCTTTATTTGGTTTATTGCGAGCTTAAAAATTCAGGAAGAATCGAGTTAGTTTGCCAATCGTTTCTAATGATAACCGAATTGGTTCCCGGTCAGGGTGGAGTTTGTTTTCGTCGACCAAACACCATTTGGGTGGATTAAAATATTAAGATAATAGGGGTGGCGTTGAAAAAAATATCTACCTGCCTTTTGATGTTAAACAAAAAAAATGCTAATGCTAATAGATTATGAGAATGTAACTTGCTATCCAGATGTAAAAAAAGATCGAACTAAATTATTATTTTAGTATTAGTATTATTGTTTTAAGTTTTACTTAAAAACGAGCTCAAGGGCAAGATCTAAATTGATCTTAATCTTGTTAGTAATTTATATTCGAAAAAATTTTTGTGTAGGATTTTCTATTTTTGAACTCTTCAAAAATGTCAAAAATATCAAAAAATTTGATCTAACAATTAAAAGTATGCCGAGACTAGGTATATTCAAATGCCGTAAAACCTAACAATTTGGTAGAAATAGTTACTTGTGTTTTTTTGTATATAAAAATTTCTTTAAATACAGAGTTATTTACGAGAGAGTTACTTCTAAAAAAATTTGAGCCGCAACCTATAATACAACTTACAACGGTCTCTAGCTTTTTAATTAAAAAGATAATCAATTTAAAACCAAGAGTTTTTTGAATATTTGTTATGTCACATATTATGTCAATTTGTATTTTAAACAATTTTGAACTTGAAAGGTATAGAATCTTATAATGCCTTATTACACAAATGAAAAAAAGCAGATAAGATCCTTATCTATGGAGTATGCCAAAAAAATGCAGTGGCTGCTGCTGCTCTGTATTCTCAGCGGTACCCAAACCGCTTACATCCGGTTCCTGATTCATGAAACCATTAGAAAATTGAAAGCCGAGTTACGTCAACACTGGTTTCCAATACATAGGATCCGTCAAAGAACTGCTATTAGTCCAAATAATAAAGTTGCAGTGGTTCAAGCAGTTGATGAAAACCCTCACATAAGTCAAACCAGTCTATAAGTCAATGGAAGGTATTTTGAACATTTATTTCGATAATTTGTTATTAGTTTTTCTTAAATTACACATTTACGAGATTAACTCTATTTTTGTCACTTTTGATGCTTTCATGTCACTGTCATACAACGTCCAACTTACTTTAATCACTGATTTAAATGAAATTAAAAATGGTATCCAGTAATCTATGCCAAGAGTATTTTGGGTTGCGATTCAAATTTTTTCAGAAGCAACTCTCTCGTGAATAACACTGTATACCTAAATGATCGAATAAACTTCAAATACAATATGATTAAAAATGATTATTCTTTAGAAGGTCGTGACTTTGATTCATTTTATATTATTTCCATATTGACAAAAAGTATTTTATAGACAATATTTTTTGATTATCTGATTTTAGTTACCTATTTATCGCAATAAAAAAAATATACCTAAGAACCTAAACCTTAATCTTTTAAATCTACCTGCTCACTCGGGAACCAACTCGACTGTAAAAGCCTAGTCCACAATCACCCGTAAATGATAACGGCAACAATAACGCCAACGTTACGCAAACGGTATTAAATACATCACGTCCACAATACCCGGGAACAAAACTGTAAAATCTCATCACAGTCTCCATTTCGAGCTGCAACTGATTCGAAAATTTAGAATGCCTAACCTTCAATGTACTCGTAATATCTACAATAATAATTATATTTACCTTTTTTCTAGCTTAAATATTAGTAGGTCAATAAAAGACAACATAACCTCAGAAGCTACAAGATTAAGCTGTCAGCTGAGTCAGTACAAACACCGCATGTGTGCAATCGGATGATTTGATTGGTTCCGGTAAGCATCGGGAACGCAAAAGTTGAAAGTTGACGAACAATTTCCGTCATGTTCCCGCGACCGAAATTATTTAATGTTAACGACACAATATTGTGAACTAGACCATTATATTACATACGTTTCAACTTTTTTATCGTAATCGTTACAGTTGTGGTTGCCGTTAACGTTTAATTGTGGACTAGCCTTAACCCGGACATCAAATTAACCTATACTTTTTGACTATTCTACTTATAAAGATTAACGGGGACCAACTCGTTTCCGACCAATAATCAGTGACCAAATATTTCTATGTTTACTATACAGCACTCCTACGTTTAATTAAGTCATGGGTATATAATTAAAAATCGAATTATGGCGATCGCACATAGCACGTGGCGTTCAACTATACTGTTTTTTAAATACTCATTCTACTTTTTTTTTAATTTTATCTAATTTGGTGATATATGATGTGAGGTGGAATGTGAAAGCGGACTAGATCTATTGTACACGAAAACAATTTTTTTATCGATTTTTTTTAAACTGTGGTTTTTTACGACTAATTGAAAGAATGTACACTGTTGAACATTTTTAATGTCACAATCCAGCGCCACGCGAATCTATTGGGTTCAATAAGATTCACAATTTTGGCAACAACGCCAGTCGGTAACTTATGGTATTTATGTATCTGTGGGAGAGTGTTACAAGATAACTTATAGACGGCTGAATATTGTAAAGCAGGAATTGAAACTTTGTTGTTTACGAGAACACAACAAAGGGTTCCTCCCTTTCCTACTACAATTGGATAAACATAGTATTCAAAATTTTTTAAATATAAAGATAAAAAGAGTTAAAGACGCGGGTTTATCTAAAGATAAATTTATTACTTCCTCTCTACAAAAGAAGGGAGGGAATATTATTACTTTATGAGCGCGATGATACATTACATGCAATATTTGCGGTATATTTTTTCAATGATTTTTATAAGTTTTTTGTATGTATCTTTAAAATATTATTGTTGTTTTTTATATAAAAAACTTTATATAAAAAATATTTAAAACAGTTGGCAAGAGTGACATGAGATTCTCATAAAAGAAAATGTAGCCAAAAATGGATATTGGAACTTGATACACTGTAACTGTGGAGAACATTATAAATAAATAAATAAATTATTTTGATTATTTTTGAGTGCGTGTTTACAAGATTTCAAGTCATTTTTACTTCCAGTTTCATTTTGTTCCTTCTTTTTTCGTGTTTATTAGTTTTTGTTTGTTTTAAATTTTAGTTTTGTTTGTTATTGGGTTTAGTTAATTATTATTTTGTTGTGATGGCTAATTACACTTTAGAGCACAAAAGGTTTGTAGTAGAAAGTTAGTTTCAAAGTGGTAGAAAGGTTGAAGACGAGTGGATCTATTCGATGAAACAGAGAACAAAATCTTTAAAAAAAATCAGATATTTTGTTCACTGAATGTTAACACTTTTAAATCGGCAAATAAATTAATAAGTTCATGAGTTCATGAATAATTATTTACAAAAAGCTGTAGAGATTACTGATTTTATAAAATATTCCGTAAAATAGATTTCAGGTCACTAATTCGAAGTAATCCGAAGACAACTATTGACGGTATTGGCAGTTGAGCTTTAGTAATTTGATTTTGCTCTAATCTACGGCCGGATCTACTTTAGTAGATACAGAAAAAAAATTAGCGTTAGATTTGAGAACTGTAAATTTATCCTTGTTAGCACTTTTAGTGAAATATTAGAGGTAGTCAAGTCCTGTAGAATACTCGAGAGATTAATGAATATATTTATGGTTCAATAAAACCTTAATAAAAGCAATATATGTATAACATTTTATATTTAATTATTTACTAAGAAATAAATGATTTATCATTTTCACATTTCGAGTAATGATGTAAACGTATTTTCTGCGACGCGTTGCAGATATACATGGTGAGTATTTTACTGCCCTCGTGTCTGGCATTAGAATTGAACAAAACTGTACCTTTGCATTTTTTTTAAATAAGGGTAGTTTTTATTATCAAATAATGTTAAACTGAAAACAGTAGAATTTTTTAAAATCTAACAAATAGTAATAAAAGTCGAGTTACAGAATTTATTCTAATTAAAACACTCATTGAGTATATACAGCGTGTTTTTAAAGTAACTTTACAATTTTTAACAGGCGATAGATTTTGTTGAAAAGATGTTAAATATTTAAATTTCTTTTTTCAAATGTTGGTGGATTTTAAGATGCACGCTGTAGAAATTAAAAAAAAAACATAATTTTTGAGATACACGATATATGACAACAGTGTTTTTGAGCAAAAACTTCTACATCATATAGTTCAAAATTTTGAAATGTTTGTATGAAAAAAATTTAGTTTCTTAGTATTGTTTCAACAAGGTCTATCATCTGTTAAAATTTATAAAGTTACTTCAAAAAAATGTTTTACTTTTTTATAAGTAATTATTTAAAAAAAAATATTATTAAAACATTGGTAAAAAGTACTTTTTCTTCTAAAGGATTTTTCCAAAAATCATTTTAACCTGTACCTACTGTAACTGTTTAGTGTTTTCTTAATAATAATCTTAAAAATAATAATATACCAATAAATTTTGTTTATCTTGCTTTTGGTTCATTGCCGACCCTAAAATTTACCGTCATTTTTTGGTCGTGTTCTTAAATTGATATTACAGGTTGCAAGCTTCTAAGCTCACTAACCTATTAATAAGCATTCGGAAAAATCCAACTTTTGTATTATTCAAATAATTGTAAGTGCTTTGGGCAAAATCCTTCTTAAATAATTTAGTAGAATTATTGTATAAAATGCACGTCCTTCTTGTTTATAATAACTTAATGGCGCTTCTGCTGGTATGTTATTACATCGATTACCACTAAAATTACAATCACGAGTCATTTTCGAAGAGTAATTTAATTACGTTTAATAATTTCAGGGAATTATGGCCGAGAATGAGTTCAGTCAAGTAAATTTTGTATGAATTATTCAATGACTTCGTGTATTCAAACAATATTCGTTTAGACATGGCCGCTTTTCATTGCCATCGATTTACTTTACTATTTCCAGCTTCAACCACCATTAATTAGTTTATTTCGCTATTAACAAGACCACGTCTTTTCTTCGTCAATAATCATTTAAAAATTCATTATTTGAAGTAATGTTAGGGTTTGAAAAATGGCGTGTACTCGACTGAAATAAAACTGATGCGGTCGAACTTTTCTAATTATAACTTTGTAAAGTCACAAAAATTTTATGTGCAAATTTCGATTTATCGTCTTTTAATTAACACATCGTCTTGCTAATGAAGGTAATTAAAAGTAGCCGTGCTTATTACGTACAAAGGACGATTTGAAATATAAATATTAATTTTTTTTGCTTTACCTATAATTACCTATGCCATTATGACAATCTGCATGGCAATCATCATTATGGCCGCCTTGTCTATGTAATTATTTACAAAAACCTATCGTGACTGCATTCGATTTACAACAGTTCTATCAAATATTATTACATGTAGGAAAACTGGATGTTTTAAAAGTTTTTAATGTAAATTATCGCTTTGTACGGCAAAATTACGCAGTACGGTAGTCTGGAATAATAGCACATCTTGTTAAAAATATATAAAATGACTACTGCGATAAATTAGAGCTAATAAGGAGCTAAAGAACACCAATTATAACAAACTGCTTATCGGCTACTGCAAAATTTAATTAAGATTTATTCAGATCTAATTTCCATACACTCCCGCAGTGAACAGATGTCTAGCACGAATTTTTCGACTAATTGAAAATAAATACCTAAATCTAGTTTACTCCAAAATTTAATTCTAAAACGGCATTCTTAATTTTATACTATTAGTTTGTTGATGATGGCCTTTGGTTTCCGTGTCGTTCTATTGATAGTGAGGATTCACACAATTTCCAATGCGTGTGGCCTAAATAACAGACTTATAAAACGATCTAAAACGTTTCATACCGTGCGAAAATACGTCACTATAATTAAGAAATAGTTTTCGAAAGGTTTTTTACCTGTTCTATGAATGAAATCATAGAAGCCACAAAATTATTTATTGGGTTCGATCTGTTGAAAATCTGTGAAAAGAGCCATATGTCTTTACATTCATAATTCAATTGGTACAAAAAAGCTTGATCACATGTTATGTATGACTTGAAAAGAACGTATTTTTTCTTAATTGCAGGTTAAATATTATGAACACGACGGTGAAAAAAAGATTAAGTGAAATTATGAAGAATGAGTCGTTATGCGGCATCTGTTGGATGTTGTTTAATTATATATAAGAACACGGCCTACTATTTATTTGTAATAATATCCCTGTAATTTACTAAATATACCACATGAAAGGTGCTCAGCTGTATTTAATTCAATTTTAAGTCGGATCTTAAACACGATAGCCGACTTTGTGAAAAATTGGTTCTCATGATTCGATTGCTGGTACCGTATGGTATATTTTTACAGTGTACCTACTCTGCAATTTGTTACGTTTGTAGTTTTTAAATAATTACATTTATGGAAATAAAGTTAATTGACCACGAAAATAAAATTAGATTTCGAAAGATCAGATAGCAAGTTGTAAGAATTAATTAAATACTCCTTTATAATAAAGAAATGTTAATGGCCTTAGTTTATTATAATTATGTAAAAAATGTAGCCAAGTGTGAACATGTAAAAGCTCATAAATATTTATCTTTAATATATAAAACGCTTTTGTAGAGCCAATCAGATTTAACTTAACTGATTTTACTGCCATTAAGAATCCTAATTTGTTTAATAATTTGTCCTCTCCAGTATTTACCCGCATTTTCAACTGTCTTGTCTGATAGCAGCTGTACTTAATTAGGTACAGACATATTTTTTGTGATAATACGGAAATGCTTGGTCTTGCCTGATAGGTACCTACTCATATCATGCATTGCACAAAAAAAGTTAAATTAAATACTCTAACTATATAGTACCTATTCAAAGTAAAAAAAAGTTTTTCTATTCGAAGTACAGATGTTCCAGCCGAAATGATAAGAGGAAGTAAGGTGTGTAGTTACTGTGATACTATATTATTAGAGACATGAAAGTGTGGTTTTCACAAATTTTTGGATAGTGAGTCGAAAATAGGCATTCTTAAATAATTTGTCATTACTAGCTTCAAGAATTATTTCTAAAGAGATTTTTTTTTGTGTAGTTGTGAGAATTTAATATAACAAAAAGCTACTACACAACAGAAATGACTGATGAAGAAGCATACGGGTAATATATAAATTTAAATTGACATAAGCATGATAATTAAAAGAGGGTTAAAAAGTGGCAATCGGCACGGTTTTGTGATTTTCAACAGATTTGCATTATTTCAAAATAATGTTTTATTGTTTTTATAAATTTAAATTTATTAATAATAGGTAAGTAAAACAAAAATTACAACTTGAAATCGATGTTGAGTCAGCTCTAACAGCTAGTGTGCTGTTATTTATAACAGTAGCTATACTTAATTAATGCTAATTGCTACATAAAATTTCTTAGAAAATTATTAAACTAAAGTTATAATAATTACTAAATAAAAAAATGTTGAGTATGAACAAATATGATTTAAAGTTGACACGCACAGCTTTTAATGAATAAATTATTTTTTTTTTTGTTCTTTTGACGCTGGTTTACTATTGTCTGAACTGACTTGTTAAATATGTATTTGCGGGTGTCATAACGTTGCTAAGGACTTTACAATGCCTTTATGTCACACTTTACAGGTTCTTTTTGTAACAAACGCATAAAAATTTCTGTACTGTTATAACGAGTTCATTAAATTTATTGATATCTTCTTTTTTAAAAACTGCATTTTTGTAAATTTTTTAATTTAACAATTTTATATACCTACTTAACATAAATAACAAACATGAATAACAACGTGAAACTAGTTCTTAAAATAATATTTTATATACAATAATCTTTATTGAAAATGGTCATGTCAGATGCAGATAAATGTATAATAAAAGAAGCATGTTACACTCTTATAAAAATAATAAGATCAGTCAAATATCTTTTTTTATACTTACAACATTTTTGTTAAATTTATTCATCATTTACTATTATCGTTGCTCAACTAGATCTACATAATATTTCATTTTCTTGCAAGGAACTATTGTGGTGCATATAAATGTCACTCTGTTATTGTTTTTGTGACAACGTAATACTTTTAATATACTTAGTGAATTAAATTTAGGATCATTATTAAAAACACAGTGCTTTTTTTTGATAACAGATATTTTTGATGTGATGGTTTTAATTTTATTAGGTAACTATAAAGCGTTTTTTTTATTTTAATACCGTTGTCTGTCTCTGTTCAACATAATAATCTATATCAGATAGCAACATATACAACAATGTATTGAAAAGAGACAGAAAACGACATATAAATAAAAAATGGAATATAGTAATGTAAAAATTGCCATTGTATAGGTGGTGTTAGAAATCGGCGTAAATGAAATTCGAAAAACTGACGTGAAATTGACAATGGCTGAAACTGGCTCTTTTCGTGTTACAGTATGGTCAGTAAGCATTGTGTTATAAATCGTTAGCAGTCTGGGTTTCAAAGTATTTAACCTGGGCATTTTCATGTGCCATGTAACACATATACCCAGGCCTGTAGCTGGGGTGTCAAGCGCTTGCGTGTAACATTAAAAAATGCGCTCTTTTAATAATTATTTTTTATTATTAAGTACATTAACAATTAAACATACTAATAAATACATTAATTACCTATACCTATGGAGTAGAGTGCGGATAAATAAGCAGTTATTTTTGAAAATAATCGCATCTTTTCAAAAATAATCTTAAAGTAAGAAAATTTTTTGACGTAAATTGCTGAGTTTGTACTTTTTTATCAAAGGTAAACAAATGTAATACAAACATTTATTTAACATTTTGTTAGAAATTCGCATTTTACGATTTTACAATTATACACCGCGCTTTTAATTGTTGCAAATCTATTTATAATATTTTTTAAATCAATTTTAAAAAACCAGAGACGGTTACAAAATTTTTAAGATTTGTATATAAATTTGGCAAAACCGAAAATAAATTAATAATAACAATGTAATTTAATATTTCTATAGATGTTGTTAGATCGATAACTATTGTTTTGAAAATATTTATTTCATCAAATAATTCGGAATCATTAATGTCTTTTATCATTCTTTTCTGTTAAATAAATATCTAAATTTGAACAGCTTTTTTCTAATTTTTTTTATTTTAATATTTTTATATTTAGTAAAAAATTAAAGACATTTAAAAGGTCTTTCATTTGTGAAATTTTTGTTAAATAGAATTTTTTACGATGTCAAGAGTTGAAATTTTTCTTAAGTAATCTTTTGTGCTAATAGCAGATTCTTTGGCTAATTTATATAAAAAAGTGTTTTTTTAATTCTGTTAATAGAAACTGGTGGGAAGTCTATTTCCTCATCGATATCTTTTTCAATGTTTCTTGCTTTTGTAATTAAAACCTCAAAATTTGTTTGAGTCTGTTTTTTTAATTAAAACAAAATTTTCCAAATTTTGTAAATTTCAGACACTTCTCTATTGTAGCAGATCTATTTTGAATTATTTTACTCAAAACATTAATTTTTTCTAGAAGAATATGCCATATTGTTAAACTACAAATAAGTTTAAAAAATATATTTTTGTTGCAACAGAATCAGCTATAAATTTTGCATTGGCATCTCTTGACTGAACAGTTGATATTTCTAATAAACTGTAATATACTTCAGGTAGCTAAAAATAGAGAAGTCTGATCGCTTTAACTCTACTTTTCCACCGAAAATAATGACAAAGAGCCGTGGTTTTTAGTAGTAGTAATTGTTATTTAACATGCCGCACCACATTTTGAACAGTAAATGTAGTTTTTGATAAATTCTATAATTAATTGCATCTATTGCTTTAGGAGGCGGATGAAGGATTGTTAGATCTTTTATTTATTTATTTTAGGTCTCAGAAATAATTACATCTTATTTTTTAGTTTAGTAAATTTTAAAGTTTTTATATGTATATATATACAAAAATATTTCCAAAAATATAAAGGCGCCCATGTGAAAATCACGCACTGAACACCCGCCAGCTACGGGCCTGCATACACCTACAGAATGTTATTGAAATAACGTTATAGATTTTAAAAGGTAATAGCTTGCGCTTAAAGGATGATAAATAACCAAAATTGTTTTATACAAATGTTTATAGTCTTCGAGATACACACCGTAGAACTTTTTTTAATTGAACGAGACACAATATAATATAGCAATTTTTTTGGTATAGTGTGTGATCGTAATATATACAAAAATTTTTTTTGTGAGTTACAGTTTTAATGTTAAAATTAAATATACAAGGTGTTTTTGAACATTTTTACAAATTTTACTAGGTGATTGTCTTTATTGAAAGGATGCTAAAAAAACAAAATTGTTTTATACAAAAATTTGTAGTTTTTGGGATACCTATACGCTGCAGATGTTTTTTTTTTCAAACAAGATTATTTTTGAGAAACACGATGTATGACAATACTGTTTTTGAGCAAAAACTTTTACATTGTGTATCTCAAAAACAGTAGCTCAAGAACAGTATTGTCATACATTGTGTACCTTAAAAAATAATGTTTTTGAAAAAAAAATTAATGCGTAGGTATGTCTCAAAAACTAGATATAAACATTTGTATAAGACAAATTTGTTTTTTAGCATTCTTTCAACAAGGGCTATTACTTGTTAAAATCTGTAACATTACATTACCATAACACCGTGTATATACCTAATTGTCGCAAAATTTTTAGCAAATGTTCTGTCTTTTTCAGGTTTTTTAAAAACATTTTTTTATTGTCTAACTAAATTATTTTTGTATGGATTTAGTTTCATATTTATGGCAATTTAAAATTTGGTAATCTTATACCCCCATTTGGTTTTATATTCATTTAGCGCCTAGTTCATTATAGCTGATGTAGTCTTAAGTGTTTTTAAACTAGCTTTGTGTGGAGGCATTTAATATAACTTCCCATTTCATTACTATAATTATCTCCATCATGGTAATATTCAATATTACAATGTTCACAAGCGATCTGATAAATGTTCTTTTATAAACAGGCCATAATGACGTCGATAATACCACACATGCCAGATCAGCTTCCTACAATATGTTATTGATTAACCTCCGTTAGATTGCACTTTCTATTATTAAAAACAAAAATTTTTCGTTGACGAATTTTAATCGAATGGTAAAATTAATTAAGCGTCACTAATTGAGCAGTGATTTTTTTCGAATCAGTTTTATTGGCCGGTAATTAATGTTGATTTATGTGGAATGACAAACTTCTAGAGCCATCAAAATGTAAATAGTTGCATTTTTTGACCACCAAATTAAAATAGACGCTCTCAAAAAACGGCTGATTTTAATTAATTACTCTTGAAAAATACGCTTAGATAGAGCCGTTGTTTTGACAGCAAATTAGTGGCAAGTCCCGAACTAATTTATAATTATACTAGCCATCGTAGCTGAGTTTTACCACGGATAAATGCAGTATAGTGTCGATATCACGACAGAGATTTACGTACTTGAAATTATCGCTTCCCAACCGCAATTTCCTCCGATTCTGATCCTTAAGGCTCTGGGAATTTGGTTGAACTTGCCATGAAAACCTCCGGGTTTAAAGCCACTGTCTGACTACTTCTACAAACCCACTTATCCTACCGGTCTGAAAGGCTGGAACAAGCAGCCAAAGCCAAATGACGTTTTCCTTTCGTTGGCTATGGTTTTTCAGTTAATTTGTGTTGTGTAATCTGTTTCTTCGCTCCACACTCCAAGTGATTTACGCCAAGTTCGTGGACAGCGATTAGGCCAAATGTTTCCAAACTCTTGACTGTTATCGACGTATCTTCGGAAAGGAAAAGGCGACACCCTTGAACACGTCTAACATTTTTAACCTGATGACTCTATTAGTCTGACTACTTTCGATGATTTTATTGCATTACAGGCTCTGATACCCACGACTTTTAAGAGCTTTTTTGTCGATAATGTGCCAATCCCAAATACAGAAATGCTAATCAGCACTGAATTCGAAGCGTCATAAATTGCTTCAAGAGCTATTTAATTAATTTCTTTACAAACCAAAGAATAGTCACAATTTTCAATTAATTCTTTTTTTGTTAAGTAATCCGAGTAATTTTTGTCAAAAATTATAATCTTTTCTAGTATGCGCTCTACTTATTTCTCATTTTTAAACCAATGATTTAAAAGTTAAGATACTCTTTAACGGTTTTTCTATTCGATTGTATAAGTAGATTATATTCATTTTAATTTAATTCTTGTTAGCTTGATAAAATTTTAAATTATTTATGCAAGTGGAAATAATAACAAATATCTCGATCTTTTATTATATACGTTGGAGAGTGGAGTATCCTGCTGTCTGCATCACGTAATAATTACAGGTAAGTAATATAATAGACATAATTCAAAGAAATGTTGCTGTGAATAATGATTATATAAATGTTTTGTTAAACTAACTTTGACATAAATTTTTTCTTCAATTACCAATTGGTATTGCTTTTAAAACTATATTTGTTACTAAATAAAATTTTGAATAAAATACAGGATTATAATGAAATAGTTTTTATTTTATAATAAGTATAAATGGTAATTAAAATTTTGACACTAAAACACTTACATTTTTGTTTTGTAATAAACAAGTGGCGGCTGATAGTAAATATTGAATTAAATGGAACAATATTATACAGTAAAAAAATTTGGAATAAAATTTGTAAAATTGTTTCCAAAAATGATCATGCTTTACCATGTACGTATACCTATATATCCAAAACCGTTTATATATTTATATAGTAAAACAGTTCCCATTTTATAAATTATATGAAAAAATCAAATTTTTTTGTTATTTATTTTTTCCGAAATTTTTAGTGATGCAACGAATATTTGGTAACTATATTATATTCATATAAACCATATTATATTCGATATTCGGCGTATCCGGCAAGGTTTTTATTATTCGGCAGAATACCGAATATCTTTCAAAAAATAATAACTTAAACAAGTATTGGATTTTGGATTTATTAATTATTTATTAAATATATAGCCTATTTAATTGAAAAGTTTATCAAATTACTTGTTAATTTCTCAAATATTTTTAAAACATTTCTACATTGCCTAACTGTACCAAATAATCCATTTTTACTGTTATTAACTAACAACAATTAATTTTAATCTAACAAACAGCTAACAAGAGTTGATGATTTGTTCCAAACCCAAATTACACAAGAATGACCTACAACTATGGAAAAAGACTGGTGACTGATTTTATGTTTAATTTAAAACTGATAAAAGTTTGAATTCTAAAAGTCTAAAAGTAATAATGTTAACGAACAACGCTAACAAAATTCGTACTTTACACTTGCCAAACTTTTGGGTTAGGTTATTATCACATCGCCTCATTATTTGTTTATTTATTTAACATAATTGTAAAAGTAGTTCGATGATTTATTCATTTAGAACACACGTTATAATCTTACTTAAAATGTATAAATATTAAAGTTAAACTTTAAAATAAAAAACAATCTTTTATAATTTTCCACAATTTTTATGTAAAAATTAGAAACATTATAAACTGTAATTTATCTACAATCAAAAAAGAGCGTAAATTTTGATGTAAAAATATTTAAAATATGAAAGAATTTAAAAATATTTTGCAATACCGAATATTTTTGATATTCGGCGTAAACGTTTGATTAAGTATTCAATATTCGGCTAATGATTAAATATTGCTATTTGTTACGTCTTGAATCACTAAAAATTTTTATTTTAGCAAAAATTGAGTCAATTAAATAAAATATTTAGGACAAAATATCAACAATTTTTTAGTTGGTTTCAAGAAAGGGCAAGTTGAATAAAAAAAATGGATACTTTTTCTTAAATATACAGATGTTTTTTGTATATGATTGAAATTTTAACAGAGGTAATAGCTCTTGTTGAAAGAATACTAAATTTGCTTTATATACAAATATTTATAGATTTTGAAATATACGATGTTAAAGTTTTGCTCAAAAACAATGTTGTCATACATCGTGTTTCTCAAAAATAATGTTTTTGAAAAAAAAAATTACAGCGTCTATCTCAAAAACCAGTAACATTTTACCAGACAAATTTGAATGTAATAGCTCAATAGCATCTTCTCAACTTCATAAAATTTGTAAAGTTACTTTAAAACACCCTGTATGTTTGATTTTAACATTAAAACTAAGACTATTAACAGAATTTTTTTGTATATAATTAAATCACCCACGTATACTAGAAAATTAAAAAAAAATGTTATAAAACACAGTATTTTGTTCAAAAACAACTTAAAGAAATTATACAGGTGTCTCATCGTATATGCATAAGTGGAATTTTGAACCTTTAAAATAACCAAAAAAAAAATAAAAACTTTTTATTAACTATCCACTTATTGAGCGCTACAATAATCTTAAAAAATATTACCGATTTGTTAATCCGTTTAAGAGAAAAAAAAGCAATTTATGCAAGAAAATTTTATTTTTATTTTTTTTGATTTTTTTTTGCCTACAAATAATGCTCATATATCAGGAAGTTACCTTGCTCAATTAAAATTAATTAAAATCTATTAGTAATTGAGATATCTTTGACTAAAAGGAAACGTCACTTTAAGAAAGATATTTATGATAAATAATTGCAATACCGCAAAATGAGGAGTAGTTATTTATGGTTCAAGCAGTAGGTAGTTTTAACAATGGGCTCTATTTACCTAAGAATTGAAGCCGTCTATCCCAAAGCTTATAAATTTTTGTCATTATAAATAAAAGTCTTGCCTTGCGGTTAGCTTCAATTAGTAGTAGGTTACCAATAAATAACGCTTCAATTTAGTTGCTTTTAAAAATTGGTTAATTTCGTCGCTATTGTTAAACATTTTTTATTTTGCAAAACCATTTTTTGACATATTACCTTCTACCAGATCAAAAAAAATAATAAAAAAAAAATTAAATTTTATGCATAAATTGCTATTTTTCTCTTAAACGGATTAACAAATCGCTAATATTTTTTAAAATTATTGAAGCGCCTGATAAGTAAATGGTTAGTTAACAAATTTTATTTTTTTCCGTTTATTCTAAGGGTTCAAAATTCTACTATGCATATACGATGGGACAGTGTTCATATATCTTGAAAAATACAAACATCTACATAAGACAGTTTTGGTTATTTAGCATCTTTTTTAACAAATTTAATAATTTTAAATAAATAAATAAATAGAAATGATTTTATTTTTTGGTTTTATTGAGTTTAATCTATTATACTGAAGACGTCGGTAAGTGAATTACTTACCGTTCTGTTTATTATAGAAATCAGTAAATAGTATAAGATACTGAAGGCATATAAGACCCTCCTAAAAAAAAATTTAGTAATATTTTTAATTACTGCTTTGAAAAACTACAAACTATGTTCACATATTTTTAAATCTCCAAAAAGTTTTTTGAACCAAAGATAATTCACTCTGAAAAATAGTTTTAAATTAAACCTAAATTTTAGTAATTATTTTCTTAAAAATACGTGTTTAAAATTTTAAATTTAAATTTAAGTAGTGCCAATCCGGGTTCCAAAGTTTTAGAAATATACTACCAAAAGGGTACATATGCTGATTGCTGATTAAAGTGTTTGGGATTTGCTATCTACATAATTGAATAATTGTCAATTCATATGCTTCAGAGCATTTAACTATGGCGTTAGAACAGTATTTGTTAGGATACCTTCAATTATTTAATTTGGTTTTTGTAAATTCTAGCCGATTAACAAAACGTTTATTTTCTTCTAAAGCGCGAGCACGCCTAAACGCCAGTTTTAAATTTCTGAGAATACTTGCAAACAAAAACTTTAAGTACCTACCTTTAATAAAAATAATCTAATGCTGAAAGACTCAAACACTGGTAGACTAACACATTTTTAGACTGCTATTATTAAATTAAACTGTTTGGTAGACCAGCGCACTATTTTTATAAATCTTAACAAAACTTCAAAACTTACTGTTTTATTTAAAAATATTACTACAGTATAGTTGATAAAATTTATAGTTTATTAATTAGACAAAATAGGTCATACATTTTTCCGAACCTGTATATTAGACCTAATTATCGTAGTTGCGGCAACAATTTGTACTTTGTGGGTAGGTACATAAAAAATACATTCTATGCTATATAAGTTAATTCAAAAGGTATAGACCATGAATTTTAGAATTACATATTAAATTATTTTTTAAAATGCAATAAATTTTTCTATTAACTTTTTTGAGGTATGTATGCCTACATCTAGATACATTGAGCACTTTCTGTGCTTGCAACACTGCACTCGTAGTCGCAAAAGTCCAGTAGAATGACTTCATAATCCTCAAGCAACAATAGTTTCCTTAACAACAGAACTCTTTATCAGTAAGCGGTCAAAATAGTTGAGAAAACTTTGATAAACCCGTTCTTCGGCAAAACTACCTGCTGCCATAAATTATTTTTCAACTACTGTAACCGCCTACTGATAAAGAGTTGTATTGTTGGGGTGAGTGTTATTGCTATCAGATTATAAAGTCATTCTACTAGAATTTGTGGACAACTATACAAGTTATTATTGATTTTATTGCTGATTAACTAAATATTTTTATACTTATATTTTGTTCACAATGATAGAATAAATTTTACGTATGTAACTTTTTTTTTAGATAATTCATCGTAGTTCTGACCAGAGTGTCCAACATGAAAACGGAAACACAACTAAACCATGTGAAAGCCATCAAATTTCGTCGAATAGCCGTCTTGGACATGTAAGTATTTTATGATTTATGTCGTTTTATTATAGAGTTAAGCAGCGCCAGTGTCCCTTGTGGGTCAAGTTATCGCGTCATAAAATCCAATATGGCTGCGCAATATATCATAACGGCACGTAAACGGCTGCAGTAACATTATTTTAGAATTTGAATAAGTTAGCGATAAGAAAGATTTGCATAACAATATAAATCGGGGTTAATGTCGTGTGCGTGCACTTGCCGGTAAGGTAGGTAACTGGCGAGCCGGCGCACCACTGATAAGCTTATTTCGCTTGATTTGCATATTTATACTTTTTGCTACGGCAACCTTCACGGGAAGTATTTGCCATTACGGTAGACACGAACAGACTAATTACGTATTGAATATTTAAGTTTTAAACGAAAGATCACTCTTTTTCATAAAAGGAGGGTGGAATTTTTTTTATAATGCGTGCGATGGCACAATGTACTGAATTATAAAATCAGAAAAATATATGCGCATATATTTACCGAATTGACAAAGAAAACTAAGATGGCGCACGCAAAACCACCCCAAATTATGAATTATTTAACATATTTAAAAAATTTATATTGAAGAGACTTAATTGGATATAGAAGGCAAGTAATTACTTTTTATTTTTTTAAACGTGGAAAATATTAAAATTTGTAACCCCCAAAAAAAAGGTGTGTTAAATCCAGTAATATTTACTGTTGGCGCTACTTTATAAGAAGTCAAAAAAAAAATGTAGGTATGTACAACATATATCTATAGTTACTTAGTCAAGTTGTAACAGCTGTATCCCCTATGCAGAGCTCACTATCAGCCATTGGTGTGAAGGTGAAATAAACATTTTCTTAACGAACACCTCTGCATATCCCTACAACAACCTCTTGACGTTTATCTCGTAAAAGGATATAAAAAATCACTGAAGTGTTATTTATGTCTCAATTTGGTCATAATGAAACAAACCGTGAACGTAGTCAAGTAGGCGTACACCGCTTCGGGTTTCTCACTAGCTCCGCCTTTGTACTAAACCATTGGTGTGCGAGAGGCGTTGCCACTGGGCATGAACACTCTCTAAAAGCCGCTGACCAATGTTAGCTCAGATTGATTTATGAAAAATTTTCTTCAAGTCAGGATGTAATCCGAGATGTTGGAGACTTATCGAGGATGTTTTACAGTAGAATATCGCTAAAAGGAACTTTTGACGTTTTATTTGTGACATCTGTGGTAAAGTGAAATATCATTATTTAAATAAAAAATTATACCTACTCTTCAGTTTTAAGTTAATGATAATTTAAGGCAAAATTAACACATCAAATATTAGTAAATCTTAGCGACTCATGCTCAATTAAATATTTAATTACTTCTGCAAACTATGTTATTAAAAATTGTTAGATTAAATAAAAATTTTATAACTGGGTATAAAAAACAAAGCATTCATCAACCTTATAAGTATAGCTAATGGATACAAATCTCAAATTTGACAGAGTAAGTTTGGGATAGTTGTTTGGGATATTCTCCTCCTCTTAAATTTTTAGCCACTTTGTCAATTTCTGTTATCATATATTTATTATTATTAATGGCGCTTTAAAAATTAAAAGTGACCCTAAAATAACTATTTTTTTTTTTATATTAGCAAATACGAGTAGATGCATATGTATTTTTAATAATATACCCACAAAAACTGTTTTTCTTTACAAAGATAGAAATGGAAACTAAATCTACGATATATCTATTTATATAAGTATTAATAAGTATGCACTTAGACAAAAATCTGGGAATAGCTAATAAATAAGCTGAGTTCTATTGATCAAATATTTATAATTTTAGTCACAATGGTCAAAATTTGAGAGATTGAAGCTGAGAGATATAACTAACACACCTAATAGACCAACGCAGGTGTATACCAAGTGGCTAAAAATGATTGTCACATTAAAAGAGGAAATTACCGTCAAAATATCACTGTGCCATTTGCCACTTTTAAAAATAGCGGCTTGTGTTGTAGGTTATGTTTTTCGTTATGTTTATTTATTAGCTACACACTTTACTTTATAATTACAAAAAAATTTAAAAATGGTGTTTAAACACTTTCTTACACTTTGTAACTGTAGGTATATTTTTCAACGTTACCAAATAAACAACAGTTTTTGTAAATTATTTTATAAGTTAGTCCAGACTTTCCATTCTTCTTTAAAACTGAAGAACTTTGTGCAAATTTACAGATCATGTCTTCATGAACAAGCTGGTTAAAAAATGGCAACAAAACTTTTTCAGTAAACTTTTTTCAGTTTAATTTCTCACCTGAGGAAGACAACTTTGTTGTCGAAACGTGCGCCCGTCGTGCAAAGTAAATTATTTGGTGCTATTGTAATTTTTTTTTTACTTTTTAGTAGTTACTTTTTCATAAAATTACAATATAAAAAACAAACGCAAATAAAACAACTCAGATGAGAGCATTCTTACAAACCTGGGGATATTTAAAACACAAAGATAAAAATATTCATTTACTCAGTTTTTTTTAGTTTATATTCAACTATCTTAGCATTAATTGCTAAGAAGGCGAAGTATAAAAACGAAAGCTTGAGCGAGGGGTAGGTATTAATTTTTATGCTTTGACTGAAATTTATTTGTCATTAAATCTAATTTGGTTGTTTTAAGAGGCTGTCAATTGAAAATTTACAGCACTCTGGATGGGTCAATTAGTTATAGCCACCCAGAATGTGTATATAAATATTTTTTATGTACATAATTAGTTTTAATAATTTAATAAAATGCATCATAAAGTATAATATAAAAATTGTCTATTTAAAATTTATCACTGCTAATACACTTGTAAATTAAAAAAAAAATGGACATCTCTAATAAGTAAATTTCCGTTGTTATAAGAAACTTTTTTATTTTTGTTATACAAGGTATGAAATATTATTAATATTCTGTATAGGTAAGAAATAAACTATAGCTTATAATAAATACTTAGCAGCAGTTACAGTAAAATCAATTTAAGTCTTCCTTCAGTTCAGTGGCAACCCACATATGAAAAACTCAAAATATAATTTTGTCATTTTAAATCTCTTTTATTTAAAGAATTTTTTTTACATAAACTTATTAAAAAATGAACATTATTTAAATTTTTGTTAGTTATTCCATTAATTACTTTTATTATTGGGTTGCTAGGGGGGAATTCATTTACCGCGTGACGCTTGGACATCATCAAAGGGAGAGTAAAATTGTTATTGTTATTTGTATTATTATTTCTCAAAAAAATTGCTTTGTCTCATTTTGTAAAGGCGGCAAACTTGAGCTTCGCTTCGGGCGCCAAAATACCTAGCGCTGGTCCTGTGGGTCATACCCCACTTTTAATAATTATAGTTTATGACTTGATGCGCAATGAATCAAAAATTGATTTTGTTATTTTAATTAATTTTAACTGTCAAAACATTTAGATAATGGACTATTTTCCAAAGTTGAAAAAATTACTTACTTATCCGGAACCTCTTCTATGTACATACAGTAGATAGGTGTAAAGCTGAGAATAAAAGTTATATTTTTTTAAATTGTTTTTTTTAAATAAAAAGTTTGTTGATTGTTAACTTACTAACTACTAACTTTATCAATTTCTAATTAAAATAAACACAAATGTATATTATATAATTATATATATTTTTTTTGGAAAACAAAATACATTAATACTTCGTGTATTGTTTTTAAAATAATAAAATTAAATTAACATTTTTGTTTATATTGAATAGAAATTCGTGAGGTTGTAACTTAGCAGTCAACAAATTATTAAATAAATTTTTTCAGAGATTTTTTATTTAGTAAACAATATAGGTACAGACTTTTTTAAAGTCTTTTACAAATTTTAACAAGTGACAGTCCTTGTTGAAAGGATGCTTAGAAATTAAATTTGCCTTAGGTATATGAAATGTTTATGGTTTTGGAGGTATACGATGTAGAAGTTTATGCCCTGAAACAGAGTTTTTTGAGAAAAATTTTTTACAGCGTGTGTCTCAAACATCAGCAACATTTGAAAAAGTAAATTTGCATATTTAGAATTTTTTAACAAGACCTAATAAAATTTCTAAAGTTGCTTCAAATACACCCTGTATATGTTCCTACAATTCGTTGGGTAACGCCATCTAGAGATCCTTTTTTTTATGTTGAACGCATGATTTGTAGCCATTTTGACAAGAATATGTTACAAAATTAAACTGTTATCAGCGCAGACTAGAGCTTCTTGTTGCTCATTTTTTGACGTTTTTCGTCGATTGAGAGTTAAGGCATAAAACGTCACTTATCTTTTGGTTTTTACAGATTTCTACCTTTAAAAACAGGTGTTTAAAAATTGTGACAAATGACGATTTGATTGACAAGTCAGTGCGTAGGAGGAGAAATTTTGTTCAACGGTGAGTTTTATTACGTTTATTAATATGTTCAGATGAAACACAATAAACTTTGTTTCAAATAGGTCATTTAATACATTATAGCACAGCAGATTGTGATAATTTTGTGTTTTTTATATGTGCAAATCTCAACACTCAATTTAAAAAAAAGTTATTATAGTTATTATATACTATTACTATTAAGTATGTCTATGAAATAATTTGACATTTTTTCGTAACACAAAAAGTATATTTTGGCATATTAAAAAGAGTAGAAAGATCGCTAAATATCTGTGTCGCAAAAGTGCCCATCAGGGCAAAAATTAGAAACAGGTTTTCAATCGACGAGAACGTCAAATGACACATCCAGGAACTCTAGCGCAAACGAAAATAAAATTATGATTTTGTGACAAAAACCAGAGCCAGAGCTCCCTACTGTCATAAAATCAACTTGTCAGTTGCAAAATTACGTTAAATTATCTAAGTCTTTTGTGATCAATTCACAATGAAAACAGGTAGGTATTTGATCAAAGTACGGTGGGTAAGAAAAAAAGTATTATCAACTTTGTCGACGACGATTCCACTAACTTCAGTGTTTTGTGATTTGATAGTGGATAAATGTATATTGACGCCAACGATTTAATTAACTCTGACAAATTATTTTTACAATAAAGTTAAATTTTGTTTTAGTCATCACTAAGCTTCGGTGCAAAGGAGTCTGGCTTAAACGGCCAGGTAATTAACCAGTGTAATACAGCGGGTTGCATATGATTCATTCTACTGGTCTACTGGTCAACTGGTGTAGAGCAGTTGAATGAATAACACCGCAGCCGCTGGATTACACCGGTTAATTACCTGGTCGTTTAACTCAGACTCCTTTGCACCGAAGCTTAGTCATCACAAAAGAAACAAATTTTACTCTAACAATACTTAAATCCAGGATTCCTAATTGGCGATGATCAAATTTATAATGTTATTCTAACAGCCTACGTATCAAACTTTTTAAGATAACTCGATTAAAAATTTAAATAGTCACTTTTTAAATTGTGTGATTGTAAATAAATGATATCAGGTAAAGACTGGTTTATAGCGGCAAAATTGCTTTGTATTGCATATAATTCTTCGATTTATTAAGTTAAAGTTAGTTTTTTCTTAACTATATGGGTGTCCCACCGAAAATTTAACTCATTTTTGCTATTTAAATTTTTTGAAGGGATGGTTTTAAGCACGAGAGGGATATGCAGCAATATTTAATTTAAAAGTGACATGTTTCAGTATTTTTTCAAACTTGGACAAAATTCAATGAAAACTTTTTTATTTAAAAAAATATTTATAAACAAAAGTATTTTTGAATTAATTCTTTGGTAGAATGATTTATGTCTTGGCTAAACGTAAAGTTTACATGTACAAGACCAAAAATTTAGTATACAGACAATTAGACAATTTTTTTCAAAAAACATTATTTTTGAGATACGCGATATATGACAATACTGTTTTTGAGTAAAAACTTTTATATATATGGCATACTTCTAAATCTGTAAGCTCAAAAACAGTGTTGTGTATCCTAAAAATAATGTTTTTTGAAAAAAAAATTTTTACGGCGTTTATTTCAAAAACTATAAGCATTTGTATAAGTAACTTTGGTTTTTTAACATTCTTTCAACGAGAGCTATCATCTATTGAAATCTTTAACATTACTTCAAAAACACCCTATATCTATCTACTACCTACTGTATGTACCTACTGTATATTAAATGGTATAAAAATTAAGATTAGAAGACAAACAGGGTGTCTCTGAAATGGTTTACAAGCATATACACTCAATACACAATAAAGAGCACTATAATACATATGTATATGTACTTATATAAAAAAATTCTAACTCAAAAAAAATAATTTAAAACGCTAATTGCAAAACTAGCTTATTTAGAAAATTTTATAATATACAAAATTAGTTTAGCACTTATTGGTTAACTTAAAAAATTGTATATGGTTTTATCAACATTTCTAACAGACAATAAAGCTTAAAAAAAAAAAAAACTTTGAGGCAGTTTTCTGAGCTATTTAAAAAAGATAGAAGTTTTTAACATTTATTTGAGTACCAGGCTTCACATTCTAGCGTTCTTTATAATTGTACATGGCGTACAAACTATTTCAGGGACACCCTGTATATTTTACTAATGGAGAAGTTTTATGGCAGACTAGTCAAATTCTATGTTTAATACCAATTATAATAATTTTGCCCAATATTTTTGTTCACCTTGCACGAAATGCTTTTGGTTTTATTGGATATAAGCATGAGTCGAAAACGAGTGACTTGTTTCCACAATAGCAACAAAAGCATGAGTGTAAAAAGTAACAGCTTTTTATAAATAATTTTCTAATTTATTGTACTTTTGTGTGGTATTTGATACATTATTTTTTGTCGTTGATTTTGTTATTGATTTTGTCGAATGACGGTATATCGAACTTTTTTTTATTAATTTTTACAGTTTTCAAGCAAACTGACAAAACACATCAAATAAAAAAATAGTAGTTATTAATAAAAACAAAATATTTCAAATTATTTTGCGGAATTGATGTAAGTTGTATAGATAGAATGAATTATAGTTGTTGAATATACATACTTTTTAAGTTCTGATAGTTGCAACCATCCTATGGAAGGACGCAGAGTATTATATAAAAATGTGTTTAAAACAATGTAAATTATTTTAGTTTTTAATACCTAAGGCAATATAATAGTAACCAGTTGTTGTTTGAACCTTAAGATATTATTTATTTGAATGTTATTTCTTGTAATCATCATTAAAAAAATGTTGAGAATTGGTGTTATTATTACGATTAATTAATCGCATTTAGCAATTTCATTAATTGGTTACCTAATTGTAATAACCTACAAAATATCAGAAATTTGAGTTATAATATTAAGTTAGGCGTTAATTTTAGTTAAATAGTTAATTCGTTAAATTAGTTAAGCAGCTACCTACAGGTATGTATGTATGTATGTATGTACAGTACATAATAGAGCTTCATACATACTAACTAGTGATCTTAAGTGTATGATTTTTATGTGCATTAAATTGTTGCTCAGTTTTGTACTAACTTGAAACCGATTTTTTTTTAAAGAATTTTAAAGATGTTTCTGTAGGTATGTTGTTTAAGCATATAATTACAGTACATTTCTTGCCTCTTTACTGTTTTGCTTCTCTTCGCCAATGAAATTGGCATAATTTACATACCTAGTTGAGTCCAATAAGTTGTGTAGCTACAGGTAGGTATACCTAATTATTATGATAACAAATGTAATAGGTACCAACATGACAATTATACAAAACTTACGTCTGTTTTAAAAACATGAGATCATCAAATTAGAATACATATATACTTAAGTATGTAAATTTGCAGGTGCAAGTAAAATTTTTTAACAGGTAAGTAGGAGGGTATGTATATTGATAAATTAATTTTTAAATTGTATTACTACAAATTTTGGTATTTTGTCGAAATTAATCAAGTTATAAGAATTGGGTCAGCGTCAAAAATTACCTAAATCACCTTGTCAAAAACTAATTTTGCTAAATAACAAGATTAGAAAAGTGATATTTAGTGTTTTAAATCCACGTCATAAAATAAATAAGTTTAATTCTCTTCTTGATTTATTATTAATGACCGGGACGTGATTACAAATCCTGCCATTTCTCTGTCATGATGCAAGAATTTACATAGTTGCTCAAATGTCCAGCAAAGATCATAAACATGATAAATCAATGATTTGTCGCTAATCAAGTCGATCAATTAACTCGTCTCGACTTGCGCTTAGTTGAAAGCTTTGATCCGGTCATAAATAAGCAAGTTGCTGGTATTATCTCCGGAGGAGTTTTGGTCTCTCTCTGTACGCAATCCGAGCGTAAGCTGAAAGGTAACCAAAGGCAGTGGGCTGAGCACAGGAGGGTTCAAGCCTGCCTATCGTGTGAGCACAAGTAGCCAACCGAGCTCGAGGTAGCGCCGCTTACCTGCCAGGTAGCCGCGCACTCATTCAGTGTTGTGCTTGCAGTCGATGAGCTTCAACCTCTTCACCTAGGGGAGCCTTCTCAAGGTTTCTGGCGCGCAGTGAACTTGAAACGCGGTGATAAAATTGACGAGTGCGAGTGTTCAGAAAGGCACCCATGAACAGTGCGCCGCCAAAATGCTAATCTCCAACGGAAACGCGTTGGGAAGCGGAAACGACTTTTCCAATGTTCCTGGACTTTCTGGCTGTTGTCCTGTTCCGGTCGCTCCCGCTGCCCGTTCCGCCATTGTCAACTGGAAAATGGACTCCGTCGGGTTACCTGCCCCAAACACTGCACCCAGTGTCCTTTCTACAGCCATACCGCTATCACCCACAGGTCAGCTTTTCTAAACTTTACACCCTGAAGATCCCACTTGCACCAATCATATTTTTCGAAACTTCAGTTTTGAATTTTTATTTTAGTTTTTTTATATTGACATTTTTATCTATTACTTCTATATCTTTAAGGTATGCTTACCTTTAGTTTTTCTATTTTTTGATTTTTGTATAATTGAAATATATAGTTTAAAACAGTTTTCTACAAAACGGAATGACTTGTGAAGCTATGATCAATATGTCATTACAAAGTTAAAACTAAAAATTAAATGAAATAAGACGCAACAGAATCACCTTAGGTATAAACGAAAAATAAAATACAAAATAAAAAACTAGTTTTAAAATTCTATTTGTGATAATCTAATACGTTGAGCATTAATTTGATATCTATCTTGATCTAAGAGGTATGTAGATGCACATTTTGTTTTTACAATAATTAATATTGTAATTATGTATATGTAAATATTATTACTACTTATTTTTTATAAATATTAATAGAAAAATCTGATAAACTCAATAAGTTGTTTCTCATCATAAAGTAGATAGAACAGAGAATGATTTCAAATAATAAGTCGACAGATTAGGATTAATAAATTATAAATTAATAAATAAAGTAATTCATAATTAAATAGTCAACTGAGCTAAAAAAGATCGCTTGGCACGAAATAAAAAGAAATTTAATTTACCAAATAAGTGTAACCTATTACTTTTGTAACGTTATCATACTTTGTTTATTTATTAATAATTTTGAGAGCGTATTTGACATGGGCGTGCCATTTTTAAATTAACTGACCGCATATGAAAGCTCCTATTAAGTATTGAAGAGTGAATCAAAAACTAAAATTTAAAGTAGGCATAATTAATTACTAATTATTTAACGAGTGATTATTATACCGAGTGACTATTTAGAACTGTTGCATTTTTGATAAAAAATTTACAGTTTTTCACTTTTGATAATGACAAAACTGAACAAAATTTGACTTTAATACAGTGACGTGGTCAAAAAATTGTTTATAAAAAATAAAAAAAAAATGTTATGTAAATTTTTATTTAGTAAAAGTACCTAAGTTGAACAGAAAGCTTTAATCCTAATTCAATCTCAATTCTACCTGAAGGAAAATGTTTGTTTTTTCAGATAATGTCAGATAAACCTAGTAGTTTTTTTTAACCCTAATTTAACAAAATTAACAATAAAATTAAAGATAACATTTCTAAATAATTAGCTGTTATGTTTTATGTGTGGGAATTTAAATATTTTAGCTTTTACTAAACACTGAATAAAATTTTCTTTAGCTGTAACTAGCAATTTTATTTATAAAAATATTTGATATTGTTATTTCATTATGTTGTAACAATATGTTTCGCCTATTTTTAACAAAATTTACTTATCGAAATTTAAGGTGGTTTATATGACACTGCAATTGTCATTAAGACCGTCATAATGATATTATTAAAAGGGTTGTCAAAATCTGTTGTATATTAAATTCGTTTGCCTAAGTCAATGTCCAGCTAGTACTAGTAAGAAGATTTATGTTTATAGTTTTATTGCCCACCGGTACCTTTTCTTTGTTACTATTATTACCTTTAATACAATAGAACCTTTTCATAAAAGCCACTTTGGATTTGGGTATGATGAAATCAAGCACTAGCACTTCTACAAATGTGGTAGAAAGTATCATTTATCGCGTTGGGGCAGAAAATTGTATTTCATCTCACAATTTACATTTTTTTTTCTTGTGAAGTGTCATCGGTTTGACGTTTAATTTAACACTTTTATTTAGAAATAAAAATATATGATTAATTGGGGTTATTTTTAACGTCCAGAAATTTTCAATATGTAATAAGGATAACGGAGGATGGACTATGAAAAATAATTGCAGTTGTAAATTAGTCGACGTTTCGCTGATTTTTCTCAGCTTCCTCAGGACTTTATTACTCTTAATAACTGAGTAACAAAGTCTTGAGAAAGCCGAGAATAATTAGCGAAACGTCGACTAATTTACAACTGCAATTATTTTTTCATAGTCCATCCTCCGTTATCCTTATTACTTATATAATCAATATTATAGTTTGCTTTGTTCTTTGTAACAAGTTTAGTTACATTATTATACATATACCGCATTTATATCGATTGAAATAAACTTAAAGTTACCATATACAGCACAAGTGTTCAAAATTTTAATCTTAGTGTTTATATTATGTTGGTTAAGCTAAATTTGGTTTGGTTTAATTTGAGAAAAAAAATGACATCGATTTATGTATCAATGGGACTTAATGGTTTAATTTGATTGAACTTCGTTGAACACGGTAATTGTTAAGAATTTGATTGTAACAATTTGTTACAGTAGTCTTTAATTTGGAGTAATTAAAAACTGGTTTCGTAAAAAATTAGGTTTACATATATTTTATTATAAACTTATTTATATCTAGTAATTGCATCACATTAGACAATAATCTGTTATTTTTTATTGTTTTTTGTAGAACATTAATAAATATTTGACAGCAGTTTCTTATCTTATGTTTTATATAGCTAGCTTATGTACAGTCTTTTAGAACGTTGGGAGCAAGAGTATCATTTGAGCCTAAACAGGGAATATCAAAAAACTTTTAGAATATAACAATTTAACAAATTTTGTTTTACAGAGTCAGCGAATAATAATTGTAATCCGGATTAAAGCAATTTTTGGATTAAAAGAAATCGATTTGAAGAGTTTTTATTATAATACTGTGTTACTTAAGAGTTTGTACAATCTTAATCGATATGAGTTACCTCTATAATTTTATAATTGGTACATTGGGAAACTGTGATAGACAATATGTATTTACAAGTTTAAGATTGTACTCGTATTTGTAAAAATGTTATGTGTTGTTATGTGGATATATCTAATATGTTAAAAGAGCTACTTTTATAACTTAGCATATTTATTGATACGCATACAACAGATAATTTCTTAAGAGAGAAATTAATAATTCTTGATTTTGATGTTTGCGCAGTACTTATCTTGTTAAATAGGTATATAATACAGAGTGGTCCGCTGAAAAGACCCTACTTAAATTTTTTTTCTGTTATTTACTTCAGAAAAAATCGCTTAGACAGGTTGATTATGTTTTGCGAGAAGGAAACATGAAGAAGGTAGAGTATTTTCAGTGAGCTACTCTGAATTTAGATTAGTGATGTCGTCTTTAATACTTATTAGTTGATTTTCATATTTTCGTTCTACTGGATTTGTCGGTTGTAGGTGAAATCCTTGGTACAAAGTTTTTTTTCTTAAATTTATCTACATTTTTATATTTTTCTTTTGTAAATATATTTTGCATTTGCTTTATTGCGTTTTCTACTTAGTCACTTTTCTACTTGTTACCTTTTGCTGGAGTTTTTTTAGTAGTTGTCTACCTTGTTTTGCTAAATATCCTTTCTTTCAAGAATTCATTGACTTCATGTAGATTTTTGTCTTTGTTAAATATTTAGACGTCTCTGGGATGACACGAGAACAAATTACATAGCTGATGGACTATTTTTCTTAATTATAAATTTATAAATTCTGTAATTAAAACTTAATAAGAAAATTGTTTATATTTTACTTGTATCATAAGTATGGCTCTATTTTGATGATAACTTACTTGATGAGGTTCTTACTTTCCAACTGAAATCTTAAAGTGAGTACCGGCGTCAACTACGGGCGTAAAATTTTAATGTAAACATTACATTAAATATGTGTGTACGTTTCCTAAACAAAATCAATCTTTTGAGCAATGAAAAAAATGTTCTAGCTATTTATTATTTTGAAGATATTATGTTATGAAGATAGTAAGATATGAAGATGTTTAGGTTTTACAAGGGCGATTAGTTTAAAAGATCGGCGGACGATAGGCTCGAGAGTCGAGACATTTAAGTCGCCTGGGGGTGCAGAGAAGACATGCCTATAGTACATACAGCATTTTATGTTTTACCGTAGGTATATTTGCGATTTTCAACAGCTGATTTTTGACAGTTGACAGGTCTGCAAAGCATACGGCGTGGAATAATCTTTGTTGTCATAACGTGTATTTACATAAATATAAATGCATTTTTAGTATAGCATAGGTAAACTAATAACTAACTGTGTTTTAAGAGCTTATTTTGACGGTAAGTAATGTAATATTTAAATTTCTGGATGTGGTTTTTTAAAAAACCTTGGAGGAAAAATGTAGTCTTTATCTGCAAAATGTTTTCCACACACTCTTAAAAACTTTGTAGAACGTTTTTCCTGCAATAAGGTTCTTTTTCAAGTTTTCTTCTATCCATAAATTTTTCAGTACCGTAAAAATTAACCATCTTAACCTTACAACTGTTTTACGGTGGAAAGAAATGAAAACTGACACTGGGTTCCTTACTTTTAAGTGTGTGACATCCATAGAAACAACAGTTAGTTTTATTTTTCTTTGTATTTTTTGCTGTCTTAGACATTTTACACAAAAATTAAAAACGAAACGGCGAGTTTAGACGTTTAAGTCGCAAACAATAATAATATTGGTACGTACGTTTCAAACGATTGTTCTAAACGCTATCAGAGATTTAGTTATCCGAAATTGGAAGTAGGTTAATAAATTAAAACTTAAGACGTTTTAATTTACAAATTATAGAAACCTTGGCAGTGGGCATAAAACTTAAAAAACGGCAAAGGCCATTATGGTTCATTAAGTGGATAAAATATCTTAAAAAACAGTAATGTTCGCTCTAAGTAAAAGCATTCACCCACAATATATAAAGGGTACAGGAATAAAAAAATGATTGTCCAAAAATTCGATTTCTTATGGAACTGGGATTTCTATTGTTTTTTACCAATATTGAATCCAACACTGACAAAAAACATTTAAAAACCATAACTGTCAAGACTTCTGAGTCTACTCAAAACTTATATCAAATAAAAAAATCTGCCGTATTCATGAAAAACGATAGGAATCTCACCTCTGTAAAAAACACGAATTTTTGGATATTTTTTTTATTTATGCAGCTTTTATATTATACTAGCGGTTATTGATGTAAATGCATTGGTGTCATTATTCAAAATTTTGATTTCTAATATATTAAAGCCTGTAGGTTCGTTATTTCGGCTCTAAGCAATGCTTAGTTATAATTAGCAATTTTGTAGTTATACAGACTGTTTCACGAGTAATAATGAGCTTGTGAAGCTGAAAATACAACCAGCAGTACAATTTCCGAGTTAACGTAAATGACATTGATTTCAAATTTTATTTGTCAAATCTGTTACCGATAAAAAGAAATGTATTCAAACGATGAAAAAATCGACATGATGATGACATATGGGAAAAAATGCATCTGCCGCAATGAGTTTGTGCAGACAACGTTTTCCGGGTAGAGAAGAACTCTTGCTGACACCATATTCAAACGACTTGAAACTACCTTAAGGAAAAATTGACCACCTTTGAAAAAGCCAAAAGCAAGAACAGCTACTGGTCCTGTTCACATGTAAGTCAAAGAATGATTTTACAAGCAAGTGGCATTAGTTTGTCTTCAGTTAACCAAAAGATTACATGATTTTTTATTTAATGTATTTGTAAACAAAAAAAAAGTAATTACGTTATCTTTGGAACTGTATTGCTGGTTTCATTTTTAGTTTCGCAGGCTTATTACCACTCGTGAAACACCCTGTATTTATTAAAACGATTGTTTTTAAGCCGTAAATAATCTCAAATCTCGGTTGTTAAAAATGGTGGTCTTTAATCTTCAAAATATAAGACTTAAAAAATAGGTGAAACACTAAACAATATTTTCAATAAACTTATTTGTTGAATTGCGTTCTAATTATAATTTGTTAATGTAGTTTTGTGAAGCAACAATACTTAATTTTTGTATCAAAATGAAAAAAAAAATATAAATATAAAGTTTTAGATCTTTATTTTTAGATATTGAACACAAAAATTAACATTCTTGCTTATTGCTTTTAGTTCAAATAGACATAATTTTTTTGAATTGCTACTATAGGTTCCAAAAACAATTCACATACATTGACTAGGTACTGGTGTATTTGTGTGCCGACACCGAAGCAAGGGTTGCTTTATAAGGCAACATTTTAACTGCGGCCGGCTGTACATATTTACATAACAAATATAACGACCGTCTAGAAATAACTAGCTCCTACGTTGCGTTGTAAGGTGCTGTTAACTAAAAATGTTTTCACAAATCTACAAAACATATATGATTGAATCGTATTTCCGTAATGGACAAAAAGTCGAGGGCGATTTTTACCAAAAATTTCCAGACCTGACATTTTGACAATTGACACTGATGACAAATCACAAACTAATAATGTCACTATGTGCGCCAGGCCAAGCTCCACGTTTGCAGGTTTACAGCACACTACGGTGTCATTCATTTCTAAACGCTCGTTATGAAAAAATATTAGACAAACAGAGATTTTTTAGACTTTTTAAAAAATTTGGTACACTTATCTGATTATTGGAACTACACTTTCTTGTACTAATATTTATTTCTTGTGGTTTTAAAGTATGTACTAACTAGTGTTTAAACTTTTGTATCAAGTCTAGTCTATAAGTAAACTAATATAACTTTTGTTATCGTTTTTCTATACGTCGCTTAGGTATAAGTAGGTGTATATATCTTTAAAGTATAAGTTGTTTTTAATTCTTTTATAAGAAAATTAGAAACGACTATTGATTTCATTATAAAATTTTAAAATTACATTTATTTTTTTACATCACAATTGTAATTAAAATAGTTATAATCTCGTCTAATTAATTCTGCGGCTGTTACACACCCTGTGGATATGCAACAGATTGCCTATGTTATGAGGAACATTTAAATAAATTAGCATTATTAATTGCTTTAATTATTTAAATGTTTAGTCAATAAATAGTAAATTTTTAAATTGTTTGTTACAATAAATAATTTAATTCGATTAGGATTTAGTTATGTCTACATAATTAATCAAAAACTATTATATGGGTCAAACCTCTATGGCATTTGAATATTTTATATCTAAAACTTCTCAATAAACTCGAATAAAATTATTGCTGCCTGAAGTTACTACTGGTTTATAATTATTTTTAGAATAAAAATATTACTCAACGCGGCCGAATATCTCTTTAACTGTAGAATTTATGGTGATAGTTTTAGCCAGAGGCAATCTATAAATTCTTTATTGCTATATTTTATAAAAACTCACAAACCTTTATTATAATAAAAATATTTGTGCTGGTAGTCTTTCAAAAAGAATGCTACTATGTTAAACAGTTGTCAATAACTGTAAAATATAGAAATAACTAGATGTAATTAATCATAATTATTACTTTGTAAACTCAAATATTAATTAAAATTACAGGAGCACAAGTAACGAGAAATTTCAATTAATTTGAAGGTTTTCTGAAAAAAACTGTTTTATTTGTTGGTAAAATATGTAATTTCATAGTTCTAAGTATTGAGCAATAAGATAAAAAACTAATTAGTCGCTCGTTTTCCAGGTGCTTATTTGATTAAATAGTCTAAATGTGCCTTAAATGGTGATTGATGAGTACGTATGAAAACCCCAAGGTACAATTTATAAACAAATTTTTATAAATCATTTAAATAGGACTATGAATGTCCAAAATATATACGCAGATGTCTATAGAAAGTATCTGCCTAGACATACAGGTGTTGCTGATAGAAACAGTAATGTTTATATCTTTATGCAAAATAGCAAACACTTTTTATTAATGGAATAGTTTATGCAGGCCTCATATTTTTTTAATACAAGTGGTTTATAAAAACTGTGTTAGTTTCTTTGTTAATAAAAGAGAAAGGTAAGCGAAGATTTGAACGTGCATAGATTATTCAAAAGTTATTGTAAGTTGAAGAACATTGTAATCGATCTTGATTACATGTTATATAGGAGCTATACAATTAAAACAGATTGTCAACGCAAAACTTACCTAGCTAGTTATTCCAATCTGGAAACACTTATAACTCTAGGGTGAAACAAGAAAGAATTTATTATCGGTAATCCGACATTACATTTTATAATTTTTTTTTCGACCAAAATCAAGTTACTAAAACTCAACTGCCAATGTTGTCAATCGTTGACATCCGCATTGTACCAATACCATAATTTACCGATCGTACCAACCTAAATTCGTTTTGTCAACATAAATGTTTACGGTATTTTTAGTAATTTTAATGTTTTTAGAAAATTTAAAAAAAGTTTTATGTATCGATGAATATACTACATCGTGATCAATAAGTACTGGTTGAGTTGGCAACATTAAAGCGTCACTTAAAATTGGCTATTCTAAATTTGATTAATAAGTTGTCATTAAGTTTAATTTGATTAATTTGTTGTTGCTAAAATGGTTTTCGAATTAGAACATGTCACTTTTATTGTAATTCACTCCAAAAAGTTAGATTGGCAAATGTCAGACATAACCTGTATATGTCATCTTAACAAACCGACAACTTGCAAAACAAATTCATTGCCAACTTATTCAATATTTTTGTAAATATATTTAAGTAAGTATATTTAAGTTTTTTACTTTCATGAAATTTACAACTTATAAATTTATAGGTTTTTTGGGTTTTCTTAAATTTTGATTTTGTACTAGATTTTTTGTTTTTTTTTATGTGTTTTATATGTGGCAAAATTTTGCTACGCCGCCAAATACTAGATACAATTATTGTAATACACAATACTTTATTGTTTTTACGAATTAAAGCAAGTTAACTCCCAATATTACCTTATATTGATATCACTCAAATTAGTAACATATTCAGTTAATCATTGCGTATTATCAAGACATTCTTAATTCCTACTGTTAACATCTTGAAGAGGCTTAAAATTTGCGGTGTAAGGTCGACAATAAAATTATAAGAGTAAATCAATAACAATAACTCGTATTCATCGATATTAATCATACCAAACGCGGTGATATCGATTGAAATTTTCTTTAAAATGTAATGCGCTAATTTCAAGTTGAGATACTACCGGTAGTATCGCAAATTTTAATATTTTTCTGTAGCAATAACCAAGCACAATCCGAATTATTTAATATTTATAGAAACGAAGATACTGAATACCGGTATTATCTCAACTTGAAATTAGCTTATTAGTACCAGATAGATATTTATATTTTAATAAGTTTCACAATGTTCTATCTATCTATTGTATGATTTCTAAGTCTTCTAGATTCTAAAAAGAATTAGGTTAGGTATCTACGTCAAATTATTTAAAACTAAATTGGCAAATTATCAAGTGAAAATCAAAAATATAGGTAATATGGGTAGTAATAGGTAATAGAAAAAAGACATACATCTCACACATTATAATTACCAGTGGAGACTTTTTTTGTTATTTTCTTTTTTGGAGTCGTCTCTTTTAGTATTATAAGAAATAACTGCCATATCCAGGGAGATTTTTTAATTTGCTCCTGCCCGAAACTCCAAAAATACATTATACATATATATATTAACATAACATTATACAATTATACATATTACACATAATACTTTAAAAATTTAATTTTCAAAATTAAGGCATAGAGGGTTGAAAATTAATGTCAACATTGTTGACAATATCTTTGACAGTGCTTCCAGAGTCAGTTCATTTAGATCATTTGTAGTCATATTAATTAATTAATGTTTTCCTGTACCTTTAAGGCATTTTGTGTTTCGTTTTTTTTAGAATTTTTATACTCTTTCATTAGTAATCTTAATTTTTTGCCATTTTTTGTTTTTGTATTTTTAAGATCATGTTTGTTTTTTTTATATATTTTTTATTTAATTAAAGGTTATATTAAATAAAATTGTTTTTAGAATATTCTTTGATTCTTGTTTCTAGACTTTTTCTAGTTTTTTCTATTTTTAGTAAAAGACTTTTTTCTGCACCTTAGAATCGTTCACCAGTGCGTAGAAAATTACGACCATAAATTTTCGAATCTGTTAGAAATGTGTTTGAGTCTTGTCTTTATCTTTGTATGGAAGCCAGTTTAACTCATTTTCAACATTTGTTTTAATAAAATTGATAAATTTCTTGTAATAGTTATTAGTCCTTAGAAGTAATTACTAGTTGGAAGTATTAAGTGGATTAGTGTTATTTAACATTTTAAAGTTGGGGTTCATGAGACTGAGAGGGTTACTATAAGTGCTTTGAAATTTTATAATAAATCCAGCCGAAAATTTGACCAAAATCATATTACTAAAACTCAGCTGCCAATGCTATCAATGGGGTCATCCGTATTGTCCCACTACGGAACCTTGACGGGAAAATTTATCAATCGCGTCAATTTAAATCCTTGTTGTCAACACAATGTTGTTTACAATCTTGTTTTTTTTTTGGAAACTGTTGTTCTGGAGTAGGTATGATGTTCTGTATGTGTTATAGTGTATTAACTTGTATCGGATAAATAAAAGTTGCGTGTAGTAATAAAAAACTTTTTTATTAATTATTCGGTTTTATGCAAAAATCTATATGATTCAAGGAAAACTATAGAAAATTGTTTTCTCGCTGTATTGACTTGAGCTGGGATAATCTCGGCACAATACATTTGACATAAACACTCATTTTATGATTTTTTTCTGATTCTTTTAAAATTATTTCTGAATTCTCCGATTTCTTCTTTTTTCTTCTAAATTTCTTAAAGTTTTTACAATTTTTTTAATGACTTTACTAATTTTATATACTTACCGATTAATTTACATTTTACCCCTCGACTAATACTAATTTAGAGGGCAGAATATTGAATGCTATATTTCCAGCCCAATTGTTTACTAAACAGTTTTAAAAATTTTTCAATAAATTTTTTGTCACTTTGTCTCGTATTCTGGATGCAATCCTCAAATTAATTCTCATAGGAAACATGATTTATCTGTGTCACTAAGTTAGAAAAGTATTTTTGATTTTATAAAGTTTTGTGGTGAAATCTGCAAAATGAGGCCATCACCACTGGCGTTGTTTGGCATTTCCAAATTGTATAATTTTTGTAATATGCTTAATTAAAATGATTTACTTTTTTGGTAAAATTATCTTCTCGAGGCTATGGGTATCAGCCGTGAATGAATGGCCGTCTGGAGTACTTAGAACGGCTAGCAGCATAAAATAATCCGACTGCTTATTTATGTTCTGATAGGTGGTAGCAGCGAGTTTAAATCAACAAAGTGCGAATATAATCTGAAATGAGCGCAACAAATCAAGCGACGATTTATAAATCCATCGAGGACCAAAATGGCGTAAAGTCTCGCACTATTAATCACATTATTTATATAGAGAAGTAAGACTGCACCCTTAGCTGAATAATTAGTAACATTCTTTGTTGCATGACTGCTAACATAAGTAATTCAATACCAAAGTCTTCTCCGTATAGTGTTACGATTTAACATCTTGAACACGAACAAGTTATCAAAAAATTAGGGCGGAAAAAAATGTGAAAATTCTTCGCAATCGACTTGATTATATTATTAGATGCTCGGAGAACCGATGCGACTTATATGGTCGAGCAATTTGTCATGAAGTTTTTTAAATTGCGTCGACATTTTAATTGTGGCGGTTTTTGTTGGTTGCAATATCGTTAATTGATATCAATTATCAGGATTTACAGGTTTTCAGACTTAATTCAATGCAGAACGTTTATATCGACGCAGTATAAATATTAATTATAACAATCATTGAGCGAGTTTCTTAAATACATTAAAAAAACATGAATTAAAATTTTTATTCGATTTATGTGCCGAGAATTATAACAAAGCAACGACCAAAAATCAACCAATTTCATAATTGATGTCCCAGGGTGGTCCATCAACAATTCCAACTGGAAATCCGGTGTTTACATTAGAAAAATAAGGTGTTGACCCCCTGCCGACATACTACCTGACCAAAAATTACTAAAACAGGTGCACTCACGGTAATCGATTCAAGACACATGTTCACATTTCACCAGATTCATTGCAGATGGTACTCTATAATAAATTTAAATTTTATTCCTGTAATTGTGCTCTTTTAAAAAGCTATATTTTATGCTGTTCTAATTACAATTCAGCGCTCAACAAAAATTTTTAATCAAGAACTCATACGAAAACTTGTCAAAATTAGTAAAATATATGTATATTTTTGGTGCCAAGTAGTATTTACTGTCAAAAAATATTCTGTTGTTTTTCTAGGGCAGTCTAATTTTGTTAGAACAGTCCGAAAAAACTTTAGAGAACACATGTAAAAATCTTCTGTACCCAAAAATGCAATGGAAAATTAATGTGAACCAAACCAAAAGTTTTAGAGTAATCTATTTAAAACATTTCATTTAAACCTTCACTGTCACTTTATAAAATAGAGCAGCACTTGGATATAGGGCGCAGCCATTATTATAAGTAACCACCAATCTTATTGGATAAATGTTTATAGGGTTTTACGCGATTTGAAGATGTAAAAAGAAAGTACTTTTATCATGAGTTATCAATAACTGACGGTGTATGTATGTACATACCTTGTATCAGTGGCAACAGAGACCAAAAACATGATTTGATTGAAATGTAGGTAAATCAGGTTTTTTACAGATGTACCATACTGCAAATAGTGCAAATACCTCAAATTTAACCTAAATTTTAAAGTCGATGATGTACTAACAAGTTTTCTGTTTAAAGCTTCAGTACTTTTGTAAACGCATCAAATTTAAGATTTGGTTCATCATTTTTATTCAATAGTTTTATCAAAATTTTTCCTTGTTATATTTGAATATGTTAATAATTGGCATCTTTCTGACTTCAGATAGATATAATGAAAATATATAAAAATGGGCTGACTTTTTAAGACCCTTCTATAAACTAAAGAATAGTCATTGTTTAATTTATGTACAGGCAAACCACCGTAAGGATGGATTTTTGATTTTTATGCTACGAGAACACAATCTTTTTTGAAACAGGGCTCTATAATGCACTGAAGTTCTGTATCTTTTTGAGTGCAGCATAGAGCGTTTAACCCTTAATCACAGTAGTAATTTTGAGTCACGTTGTTATACTTATTCTATGAAAAAAGAGTTTAAAGAAATAAAGAGTTTTTATAATATGACGAGAAATTTTAGGGGAATGCCGGATTAGTCTTATTATAAAATGCATGTGTTTATGGTCAATTTTTGTATCATATAAGTAAAATAAACTAACTCTAATCATAGATTATCTATTAATTCCCTTTTAATAAAATATACAAATTAGGTACTAGAAAAAAAGTTTGTTTGGTTGAGTCAGCCGAAGCAGGTTTTAAAGTGTGAGAATTCGTCTAGCTGTCAAATAAACGTTTTTAATTTTGTAAACGTCAATTTTTACATTAAATAACAATTATCATGAAAAATTATCAATTATTTTAAAAACAGTTAAACACTACAAAAGCACCTTTTTCTTGAATTTTGAGCTCTTACTTGTTGTATATTAGTATTCTTTTAATTTTACCCGAATGTTGTAAAATTGTATCAAATAACATCTCTCTATGCGCTACTAGTTTTATCTTTGTTGTTTCTATGCGAATGAGTGAAACAAAATACAAGCCGCTAAGCGTTGTCTACTTTACAGGGGAGAGCAGGTTGGAGTACCAGCAGTTCTCAAACTATCTGGTAATTTTTAAATACGAAAAGCTGTTTAATCAAAAGATTTTGTTAATAGAATTGTTACCATAATAGTGACAGCAATAATAAAATGTAAATAGATTAGTACATAAATTCAAATATTTGTTATATTTTTTTTGTAAATAAAAGTTAATAAAAGTTTTGGGTGGGTAAATCAGAAAGGCGTGCTAAACTTTGCTGTCTCTTTTAAATGGCTTTGGAGTGAGAGAGATGAGAACCATTTGACAGAAAGAGCAAGAAAGAAAAATAAGTTTTACGACATTCGGGTAAAATTAAAAGAACACTACTATAATATTTCTTTTGTAATATTTCTGTAGAATACACGTTTTCACACAGGGTTTTCACCAGATTCCATTTTGAAAAATCGCAAAACAGAAGATAACAACATACCGTATCCTGGCAACGACATACTAGTCAACTAGTTAATCTGGATTTTTTTTACCTTAAAAAAAATGTATATCGGAATTTTGAATGAAATTTTTTGACTTAAAAAATTAAAACGATTCAAAATAAAATAAAACGTCTACCACGGGCGTAATCGTTACTAATGGCTTTCGGGAAATTAAAAATCCTCCTACGTCGGTTTTTAAACATTCTCTCGTGCCATAATCCTCTTGATTACGCCCTTAATACATAAATAACTATTGTTTATTTATTTATTTTATTACAATTTGTCTTGTAGTTTACAAAAAAACTGGGCCTTTAATAAAACAGCTGAATTTGTAATTGACCTACGACATAAATGCACTATTTTTCGCACTCTAGAAATATCATTATAATTAAAAAAAAAATGAAATTTAGTATTATAATATATAAGAATAGTAATGTAAACATAAGAGTTAATAACAAAATTGCTCAAGCCAAACACAGCAACCAAAAAGCTACAGACCGGTTTAGAGGTAGCTGCTTTATCTTCAGTGCAGCACATTCGGGTGCGTACAGTAGAAGGAAAAGATCTACGAAACTTATTATAAAAGTCAGTTGATAAATGCACAATAATTTATGGTCAGAGTATTATTGGTGCTATAATTGAACGACAAGACAGCAGGCATTATCTCTAAATTCTTAGGTAAACGGATTAAGAAATTGTTATAAATTTTTTTTAGGTCGGTGAGTTTTTTGTAGTTGACCGTAACTAGATTAGTGTTTATTGAGGTCTGTTGTAAAGGCTTCTAATAAATTCCTGCATAAGTCAGTTTCTTATACCTTTTCTTTCTACTATACTCAGCTTAAACAGGTTTACATTGTAAGTCGAGTAAAACCATTATAAGCTTGGTAGACTAATGCACATCAGATGTCTCTATTTGTTCCATCTTAGGACATAAGTGTGATTTTATTAAAAAATTAAAATTAAATAATTTTGTGCAGAACAGACCACGTACATAAAATATCGGTCTATTAAATTCTCGCTCCCTGACGTTTTCTGATTTAAACTACGTTCTCAATTTTTAAAATGTTTTAAAATTTTTGTTATTGTAATAACTAGGAGTATAAAATCGAGTAGATAAAGTAGTTGTTAATGACAAAGGGTAAAAAAAGAGTGTTAGGACTATGACGGTCGTGGCAAAAATATGAATTTTATGGCCTATGTAGCGGCTGTAAAACAAGACTTTTTTGATCAATTGCACATTTTTTTAAATTTTAAATCAGGATTGTTAAGATTTAGAACAATAATGCCAATTATTGAGACTGGTCTGACAAGTAACTAATTGCACAATTAATTGCAAAAAAATTATTCATTCACAGACGGATAAAAAAATTTCTGTCGAATAGTTTCGTTTATTATTATCAAACATTATCAGGACAAAAACATTAGAGAATTATTTTAATATACGAAATGAACATAGAAATAATTTTGTTTTTGATCCGTTTTTGTGATTAGATAATTTTTTTCTTTATTAATTATTTGTGTACTAAAGGTTCAAAACACACTTTTTGGTCATGGTGTATACAAAATTTTTAGTTAACTTTAATTAAAATTTAATTTTTACTAGTATTAAGTAGGTCGCTTACAAACGGATACTTTTTGACTCTATTAAAAATATTATATTGGTAATGCTACACCCAAGTGCCAGAGTTTTTAAGTCGCACCTATAGATTCTGACATGAGTTAACCACTACTGGTGGCCGATACCGACGGTATGTCGTTTTTTCCGAAAAACGATATAACTGCAGTTATTATGTGCATTACAAACGTGGGTCAATCATCTACAAATGATGACCGCTGTCTGCGTTGCTTAACTCTATAAATTAAATATAATCTACAAAGCCAATTTCGCTGAGCAGATAGTTTGCGTTAAAGTCGACTAATAGTGTATTACACTTGAAGGCAGGGCCGGATTACCCAATAGGCTATCTAGGCTGCAGCCTAGGGGCGCTAGCAAAAAGAGGGCGCCAGGAAAATGGGACGCATTTAACAAAAAAAAATTATGATAAATAAAAAATAAAATAATTGTTTAGAAAAAAAAAGTTTCCAAACAAGATCACTCATGCTAGTCAGTGTGTCTCACAGTCTTATCCCTTTTTGTAATAAAACCTTTTAACGCAAGTAAAGATTTACGTTCTTATAGCTACCTCTTTCTACATCATGGTCTAAAATGCAACGAACTTAAAACCTATTGTATTAAGAATGTCACACCTTTCCATCTTCTGTCTTTCTTTCTATCTTCACACTTTTCTTCAATACCTAAGAAATTAAATTTTGGGTATAATTTCTTGTACTGAGTTCTGTTGCAGCAACAAAGTTTTCTGAAATTTAATTTTCAAAATAACAGTAGTTTTGTTATTTAAATGTTTCGTTTCTGTTTTGTCAAATGTCAAATTAACACGAAGCTATACGTCGTAGATTGAGGCATACTCTAATAATTTTATTACAAAAGGAGATAAGTCTATGAGAGAGACTTTAATAAAAATCTGATAACAACATTCTGTAGAGTTTACAAAATTATTGAAACCATATACTGGCGATGTCATTTACTGAGAAGTACTTAATTGTATTATTTACACACAATTCGAGCTACAGTATAAACCTTCCAAAATAAATCGCAAAAATATAAGTAGAATTCATTTATTAATGCTTACACTTATTAGGCCTCTATTATCTGTAACAAAGTTCTATAAAAATAAGAAATTATATTTGTTTTTTGCTCAGTTCGTATTTAGATTTAATGTGATAAAGTGCTTAAAAATTTTGTTTTATCTGAAAAACAAATTGCTTAAATTGAATAATATAAAGTTTATAAATCTTTTAATATTTTCTAAAAAATGTTAAGCAAAACTTTTATCGAATAATGTAGATGATATATTTTTTTAAGAATGTGTACGTATAGTTTAAATATTTTTTTAAGAATATTAGTTCAACTAAGGTCTAAGGTCTAAGTGTGGACTAAATGTTTAAATTAATTCGGAACACCAAAATTATGTCAACATTTCCTAAGGTTGATATAGCGCTACGAATTTTTTTTTTTTTTGTTACAAATTGTTCGGGAGAAAGATCATTTTCGACACTCAACCGTATAAAAAATTTCTTAGAAATCTATTAAGGCAGGAGAAACTGATATATCTTTCACTTTTAGCTATTCAGTCAGATTTGGTTAAAAATTGTAATTTTGATGAAGTCATAAAAGAATTTGCTTCTATGAAGTGTCGGAAAATTAAATTTTAGTGTTTATATTTGATTTTTCTAATTTTTTAATTTAATAAATACTTGTGTTTGCTTTTTTACTTAAAAACAATTAAGTGTAAATTATATAAAATAAAAAAAGCGGCACTTTTTTTCTTATAAAATAGTTTTTAAGAAAAAAAGGGGGCGCGGAGTAAGATTAGCCTAGGGGCGCTAACAACTATAATCCGGCCCTGCTTGAAGGGTCGTAAACATAACTTTTTGTAGTCGAGAACATCGGATTGAGACATTGAGGGCGAAGTCTGTGAGGTTTTCCAACGCGAGACTACGAAAAAAAAAACTTCAAAAACTATTAACCGACTCTAGTCTTCTACTTTACACACTGAATGGTTGAAAAGTGGTTAAAAAGGAATATAAACCTCTAGATCTTAATCAATTTTTGTGATTTCCAACAACTTCAGGCGGCATTAATGGGCTTACAGCCCGCACTTATTACGTTTCTAGGAATTGTAAGCAGAGTGGTTTCTATAATAAATACTACATAAGTAGTAATTGTTGCTCTTTGTTGCATTAATGACACACTTACGAAATAGTTAGCTGAAAAAAAATCGCTGATTTACAATAAACACCACATTTTAGTGACAAAGCGCACTAAAGTTATACCTTTATCGACTAATCAATGTATCAGAATTTTTATTCATTGGACAGACACTTTAGAGCTGGTCAGGGTTTTTCAGATGTTACAAAAATTTGCCATATTGTAATGTTAAAAAGCACAACTAAAAAAAATTGCTAGATTCGGCGGAAAAATTATGTGTTTAATAGGGCAATAAAGCAACAGATTGAATGTCTTTAATGACACGGATGTGTCTTTGCTGTGAGCTGCCAATTGCGTCATGAGATCACGTATTTAACCCTTCCAATAACAAATATTTTGACCATTTTTATTGGTTATCTTGTAAATTTTTGCTTGAAGTGTTTATAATAAATTAGTTTATCATAAACGTACTAAATTTTGCAAAATGAATGTGTCTCAAACTATAAATGTATAAGTTAAAATTAAAAATGTCTCTAGAAATATGTAACACCTGCATAATATTTTGTTATTTTAATTTTATTCTGTTTTTAACAACAACTATTTTTTTTTGATTATATATATTTTATTTCATATTATAAATTGTCGAGTATCATTTTTACATGATTACAAAATTTTTACGTGAAATTTACTAGTCCCAAACCAGGTATCCGATGGATTAATTGGGAATTAGGAAGCAACAAAACTAAATTTTTTCACCAAACTTAGGCAAAGTGTTCATAAAAAATCAATTTGAGATGTCATACGTCCACAAGGTTGCAGCTATAACCGTTTTTATTTAATTACAAAAATAGTAAAGCATGGGACTGCCAGTTTCATGCGCGACTAACGAAGGGTTAATTGCCTGAACAACAAGTAACTATGTATTTAACCACTATGTCTATTTCAATATTTTGTGACCACTTTATATTTTTCAATCAACAATTTAACAATTGAAATTTATTTTGCAGTAGCCTCATCGCCGACAATCACCAGTCCTGCAGGTGCCACATCCGGAGCCTCCACAGTACCATCCTCTCTGGGTCCATCTGCCCTGAGGGAGCTGTATGGGAACGCGGCTACAGCTCCCGGCCATCCTCTCGCATCCCTAGTCTCGCAACAAAGATTTCTGGAGTTATCCAGATTCGGTCTAAGACATTACGATTTGGCACAGCATATGCTCACCCAACAAGGCGCCGTCACAAAATTGCTGGGTAAGTTTTAATTTCCCTATATGGAGATGGCTTTTGAACGGGTACCTTTTGTAACTGAAGGAAATTGGAAATTGACTGTTGGCAGGAGATGACAATAGAAAATTAATTTTCGACCATAAACGGTGATTTATCGAAGCTTAAGTCCTGGGTTATTTATTAATTTATTAAGTAGGATCGATGGGAAGGTTTTTTATTACGCCAAATATGTTGTTTTTGTTGGGATTGGGCTTTATAAGGGTATGAAAGGATAATGGTCATTTATTATACGCCTAGTGTTTGGTGAAATTATATACATATTTTTTGTGAATGACTGATCGTTTTTATTAAAAATTAATTTAAAAAATGACTTAGATAATCAGATTTGTTGAAAACTTTTTTCACTCATAGTTAGTAGTTACATTTTGTTATTCATATTCTTTAGAATAAATTTGTTTAAACAATAACTGAGCACTTGTGTATACTTTTCAATTAGTGTATTTATCTGCGCTTGCTTATTACTGATTAGATGGACAATTTAACGTACCGATTAAACGGAATGAATTTTCCTGGAAGTCGTTGAAAAATAATATTGTTTAGTAAAATCGGGATGTAGTTATCCGTATAATTAGTGACTTGACTGAGTTCTTATTGTCAGAAGCGCGTCATGGTTTGCTTTCGAACAAACGACGGAAGACCAGTTACACGAACAAACGGATTAAGTGTATAATAGTGTGTTATTATTTGCAATATTTCATATTCCGATACATTTACCACATTATCAATTGCGATCTAAAAGCTCCTCTTAAAAAAATTACAGCTTTTGCTTGAGTGCACTCAAACTTGGGTCTTGGATACTCCCGTGAGCTTTATTAACACGTTTTGTCGGAAAAAAATCTGGATTATAATTAAGTAGCTCAGTATTTATAAATGTTCGGTTTGTATTAGCATATCTGATGTGATACAGATCACGGCTGGTCACTGTGAACAGTTGGCCGATATAAACCTTCGTATTCAGTATGTAATCGGTCTTGAAACACCGTATTGTTACCGAGAGAGGGCGAAAACGCCGTCATAAATTTCGACTTAATTGTTGCTGAAAAGCAACCACAATTTATACCGACAAGGCTTGTTGTTATTTATATCCATAATTCGTTATAAATGATAGGATTTCAGACGTAATCCTGAGATTTGTTATAGATTTTAATTACACATTGCCGGTTTGATTAAGATCTTTGTTTTTTACGGACGCTTCCGATAACCATCGTCTTAATCATAGCCATTAAATGAAGCGGGAATTATTTAGGCGCAACCATTCATTACGATCACAAATCGCACCTCGGAGCTTTAACTGATCACCATTTTTATATCGGCGATGACATTGTTCACATTTTATATCTATACATCAAATCAAATTCTTCTATAGAAACAAGTTTCAAATCATACATAACTACATTATTCACTTAAGCAATTAAATAACAATATTTTGTAATTATTTGCAATTTTACGTAATTACAGATCATAACGTCTCATTATCTATTATAGCACCACTTTAGATGCCTCGTATATCCATCTGTCTATCCATGTATAAATTTATAAGTTAAGCTTTTGCTAAAATTGAGTCTTATACATTTCGAAAACTTTTTCATGAATAATACCGACTTTCATTAATAAGTTAGTAAAAAATATAAAAGTCGATGAGTATATGTACTTGTCGTCATGAGACATGTAAATCCAATAATCGCAATAAATTTTTTATTGAAGTTCAAAGAAAATGTTGCCTTGGAAGTTAGCTAATAATCGATCACAACCTCAACGACTACGTAATTGTAAACATTAGCGAATATATGATGCTTTTGAATAATACTGAATTTTATTAGATTTTTTAAATCTGATGAATTAGTCGTCTGGATTATAAATTTTAATAAAAATAAATACCTAATAAAATATTTAAGTATTAAAAGTAACAGAACCTTGTAGAAAAAACACTTTCATGTTTTTGTAGTGTACAAGAGAGGCTTTTATACAATATTATTATATTTTATACAATATTATTAAGTTTGTTTGTTATCTTTTTATGAGATAACAAAAATCTTTTTAGCACTTAATCATTGAGAAATGATTAAGTGCTAAAAAGCTACTTGTATGTGCAAAGGATTTTTATACAATAAATGTTGGTACGGTGGCACGGTACTTTAAAACAGTCTGTAATTTAATGTTGGCTTATAGTACGTAATTGAGTTTCTAAAGAAGAACGTTATTTTATACTGTACAGTAAGTACACATATAAATAAGCGATATCTTTTGAGAATTCTGACATTTTAACACTGTACTTTCTAAGATAATTCCTACCTTATAAAATACACTTCTGCAAAAAAATTTTCGACTATTGGAAACATCTTTTTAGGCTTTTCTTTGTGAGTCTTTTTAATAGCTTTATCGTGAAGTTTGGGGAATGCAGGATAAAATTTGAGACCATTTTTTCCAAGATTTGTAAAAAAAATTGGTAAAATTCGCTGTTCCTTACAAATCAATCTAAGGAAATTCATCGATGGCGACGGAGAGCGAAAACTAAAGTTCGAATAAAGCTCGTTGGAATTGAATAGCTTTCAGGTTATTCTGTGCTTTCCAGTCTTCTGATGTAACAATATTTGGAGCTTTTTTACAATCACTTGCAACAATATAATTTATTATAAATATTTTTTGATAATACTCAAACATGTTCTAAAGGTTTATAATAGCAGTTATAAGAAGAAAATCTTTACTCTTTTTGTACTACTTTTATCAGAAAATGATAATATGACTTAAGTCATAAATTATTCACAACGTCATAATTACTTGAAGTTTAAACCCACCACTGGGTGGTATTATAAGACTGCATTGCTAACAATGCAAGCCAAATTCTTACGTTTTGATAAAAATGCTATAACTATGGTCTTCTCCAAGTCAATCTATACGTTATATAATACATTTTCTGAAAAATTTTATTAACGAAATCAAAGGAAAGACAACAAGTATAACACAAGGACTTAAACAACGAAGTTTGACACAAACTACTGTAATAACCAGTTATAAAACTAGTGATACCATATTTAAGAAAAGGCACCCCATATATGTTTCAGTCATTTATATAGGGTGTGTCAAAAGTCGCGAGGATCCTTTAGAGGGATACATGGGAGACCCTCAAAGAACACAAAAATTTATTTAAAAAAATTCAATACTCTTTTGTTTTCCTTTATTTTCTTTTTGTACTTTCTTAAAATTTATAAATACGTAATTGATGAAAAAAAAAAACAGTAAAGCATTTGAAATAAATTACGTATTCATAAATCTCAAAAAAATACCAAATTTCAAAAAAATACAAAAAAACGAAAAGAAAACAAAAAAGTATTCAAATTTTTTTAAATATGTAGATTTTTGTGTTCATTGAGGGTGTCCCATGTATCCCTCCAAAAGATATTCGCAACTCTTGACACATCCTATATAGAGAAAAAATGAAACATCAATAACGTATAGAAGTGTATTAACTGACACTGCTTTATACAATTTCCAGACACTTAAGACGGGCGTTCTGCTTTTTCGCTTGGGCTAGAGACGAAGTGGCAGAGGGAGGCAGAAATAGTAAATAGTAAATAGCCAAACTAACTCTTTAATAAAACTGTAAAAGTTTGTCTCACTTTTTAATCTATCTTGCCCTAAACCCAAAAATGACACAAAACAAGTAAAATTTACAATTATGCTTTAAAACACAAAACATCTAAACGCCTTAACTGACGCATTTGGTTTATACATTTGTAAGACTTTAGAAATGGGGTTAACGGTATTTTAGTGTAAATCTATTGACGTATTTTTGAGAAAATAATTGTTAAACTTTGAGTTTATTTTGGGAATATTTTTCAAACTTAATAATTTTTTGTTTATAAAATTTTTTGGAGATTAAAAAATGCACCAGCCCCATGAGAACTTTTATATGCGACTAAGTTTATTTAATTTAGTTTTAGTAAACTCAAATGGTATGTGTTTTAAATACGCTCATTTTTCCCATAGCTAAACGCCCGCCTTAAAAGAATACAAATTTACTGTATTAAAATTTTTTGTATTAAACAAGAATCTGTCACCCATTACAGGGCATAGTGAGATTAGATTAATTTCTTGAAAAAAAATCTGGAAAAGTTTTTTAGAAAGTACCGACATTTTGGGAGTCCTAATTGCTTTTAGTGCGCAATCGTTCTGTGGATTTTTTGAAGATTAGATGTTTAGCAGATGTTAAAACTGACTTCGCCGCGCAATCGTCTAAACCCCGGATAAAGACTGCGAAGTCGGTAAAATGAGAATGACGATCAAGACAGAGGAGTATCTTAAGGATGTTAAGGGATTTTGTAGCGTTAAAATAACTACATTTTGCAAACGGTTACACATAAATTTCTTTATTGTCCAAGGCGGCTTTTTAAAACCGCGAAACGTTAAAAAATTATTTCTCGGTCTATCGCTACATAAATACATATAATTATCATTTTGCTAATTATTTGTAGTAATTAGTCTTTCATAATTAAGTTATAAAAGCAACATTTATTTATATAATCAAATTATTGCCAATTTTCATTTTGCAAGTATTATACATACAAGTAATAGGTAAACATAATAAACTTTAATATAAAATATAATATAATTCTACAAAACCAGTTTTTTTTTAATTCAAATTATTATTTATTACGAAGAAAAAAGTTTCATATTTCTATCTTACTTCAAAGAGAGGTAATGTAGTGTTTTCCTCATTAAACTTATAGAACTATTATCTTTCAGATTTTGAGAACAGCTTCGTTCTAAAAAAGTATCTGGGGAACAGAAAATGTTTGCTGCTAGCTTTACATTTTTCTTTTTCTCGTCTAACACTATATCCACCACATTTTACATATTCTCTCCCAACTCAAACTTTGTATTTGTTTTTTACGTAAAAGGCGAACAAAAAAAGTAAAATCACCTTCAGCATTTTTTTCTGAATTTCTACTCTTTTAAAAGTTTATATCGCAGTAAGTAGGTAGCAGCACGTTCAGAGATGTGAGACAGGGAGAGAGAGAGGGAATCCGACTAATACGAGAAGAACAATATTGGCGAAAACGTATGTGCTTGATTCATAAGTTCCCTAATCGGCAGTTCCCATTATTACACCCTTAAAATTGACAAGACCTAGCTTTTTTAAAGCTGTGTGTAATAAGAGGGTCACATAACACTGGGACCTTATTTTGTTCACCACCTCATCTTGTCATCGTTTTTTAACTTAAAAAGAAAAAGGTAATAAAAAAAATTTAATGCAAATTTTATGAACTAACTATTATACGGCACTTAATTAATAAAATACTCTGGTAATGCGAGCCATGTTTCAAATTAATTTTTGCTGTAAAATAGTTATTTATTTACGAATAGGGAAAATAAAAGATTACGCCTGCAGCAAAATTTGAGGTCCAACGAAAGAGGGTCTTTATTTGGGTAAAGGCGTAAGCTGATTTTGGTTTGAGTTAGTTACAGAATGATTTGCGCACACGAAAAGTCAAAATTAAAAAAAAACTAGCAAAAGTTAGGTGATAGTTGCTTGTCAATGATATTTCGCCAGTGATGTGAAATAGCGGACGTTTTTATTAACTTTATGGTATACGGGCGTAATGCTTAATTTTTGGCCATGGTATCTAACATACGTGCAAACACGCAATTTTGATTCAGTTGTGTGTAAAACTTAGATACTTATTGAGATACGAACCTAATAGTGAATTTCGACTTAAATTGTAAATCTAACAACAGTGCTGTTCAAGACAGAAGTTGCAGAAGAAGCAATGCAGTAAAGTATTTAAGCTATTTATTGCTTGCTTGACACCGCGAAGTAGATGTTTAAAGGTCCCAAGTAAATACAAGAGAAGATGGTTTAGGGCAGGTTATAAAGATACAATTTAGCACTATAAACAGCTTAAATATGTTTCTCTATAACTACTCTCATAGTAAGTACCTACATAACGACGTACCTACAAACAAAACTCTAAACAAATAATTTATGATAGTATCACAATAAATAATAATTTAAATATTCCCCGTAAAATCATCTATTTTATGCATTTAATAAAAAGATGCATCCGGAATAACTGTTTGGTTTCCTGTAAATAGTGAATAACAGTTCCATTCAAATTTAACATTTTTACGCACTGTTGCCAACTTCATTTTCAATTCAAGAAAAATCTAAATTTTAATCTTTCACTAAGCGTCTGTTCCTTGTCAAACTATAGATCTATAAGAATTTAGCTGGTTATGTTTAAGTTGCATCTAGTAAATTATTTACAATTTTTGAATAATAAATTAAAATGTTATTGCCATATTTTGAACATAGTTTAATTAATAATGAAGATTTGAAAATTTTAACTATTTCAAGAATGTCAAACATTTGTTCTACGAAAAAGTATACCTTATGACAAATGTTTAGAATGTTGAAAATTTGATTTAGTTGTTAGAATTAAGCTTTAATGTTTAATTTAGGAATTTTTGAAAGTCAACAATTTAAAAAATGAGCGGAAATTATTAAGTAGTTTAGATCAGTAAATCGCCAATTTCAGAAGCATTCTATGCAGATTTTCAGCTACTGTAATGCGATTGAATCCGTGAATGGTGTTTGCAATTTACTCTCTCGTCGATTTTTTCTCGTCTCGATAATTATCACCCGTCGGAATTTAATTCAGTCAAGATCCAGTCGTGATAAAATTTAGCGGAAATGTTGCAAATTTCGTGTCACAATCTGGCGTAATTAAAAAATTACGTGTAAAATAATTTTCAGGAGTAATTAACGGAAAACAGTTTTGCCTGCATTCTGGTGTCAATAACATGCGATTCTTCGAAAGTGCATGTTTTCAACCATGTGTCATCTTTGTGACCGATTATAAAGAGTCCAATCGTCACGACATGTTTGGAATATTATAAAGATGGCCTTCGTTTGGGGTGTGTTTTATATAATGTAAGTTTCACGGTGTGTGCTTCCGAACCGTATTCATTGGCCAGTTCCCTAACGACATGTTTGCGTTTCATTATTATATTAGAGTAATGACTAATGAGTAACACAGCATTTTTCATGGGGGAACAAATATCGATCTGTAGTGTCTTTGTATTATTTTTGTTTATTGTAAAAAGACCAGGTTATATCTTACAAAAATTACAATCCTCATGCACGTAACGTACAATTGAGTTGAAGCATGACTTGTTTTCTCCTGGCCCTCCCTATCGTTCAAGTAATTTTGCTCATCATAAACGGATAGACATGTGTGAGTACCTGCCTTTTACATCCATATAATTACTCCATTGTAATAATTATAATGGGCTATTACTTCAACTCATGCGAGTCTTTACGTCAAGTTTATTCAATGTTTCAGACGCTTTTTGCAAATTTTTAAACGATCACTAAGCCACAAAAACTTGTCTCGCAATCAAATATTTTATTTTTTGCATAATTTAACGAGGCAGTTAGTCACGAAATGTCTATATTTCTGTTTACTGTGCTATGAGAGAGCTCTTAGTTTTGTATTTAACAATATAAAATGGTGAAACTACGCTTATTAAATTAATGTGGTCTTTGCAGTCGCTGCATAGCTAAAGAATGTTGCAAACTAATAATTTAGGTGTAACTAATGAAGGCTAACGTCACGAAGACCAATTGCGTGTCAAAAGTCGCAGTCAGTGAATACTCATGTAAAATAATCTTAAAAGGTATTTTGGAAAGTAACTGCATTTAATAATACACGTTTTGGTTTGAAATGGTAAATTGTTTTCTTGGAAATTGGCAGAACAAATAAATTTTGTCTTTTTTAAAGTGAAGAGACGTGCAATTTAATTTTTGTTACTCAATATTCTGGTGCAGTATAATTTGCAAACTTATTGTTAAATATTTTTTAACTTATAAGATATGACCGTAATTAACAGTGTTGATGGTAGGTCGTTTACATTTAATATTTTAGTCAATTTTAACAATTTAAATGAAAATACATTAGAGTTCAGACTTTAAAAACCTATTGAAGGCATTTGTTATAGCATATTTTAATAAGTTTTGCTTTTTGTACTTACTCTGAGTTTGTGTTATTTTATGTACTTTTTAGGGTAGCTGTTTGTTCAACAACTTCACTTAAAAGTGAAACGTTGTTTATTAATTAAAAAAAAATGCAGTAATGCATTATATGTATTTAATCATTTAAATAAGAATAGAAAAACAATTTTTCTATTTTTCCAATTTTTTATTATCGGATTAAAAGTGATTTAACCAAAAATTTTAAATAAAAATTGTCTCCCAAAACACTTAATACAAATTTTGTCATTATTTTATATAAATTTTTTTTTGTTATTATGCCTACTTACACTATTTTTACAGACTTACACTGCTTTTGTTAAGTAAATAAGCTTTAAATAACATAAGACAAAGTATATTTAAAATTATGTACATATTTTTAGAGCTCCTTTTTTAATTCTTTGATAAGTGTCTATGACTTGGTAATTATCCATATTTACGTTAATCGTCGATTACAACATCGCTTGACGCTTGTTATTGGTTAACATATTTTAGCATAACTCCTTGTTAAGTACCCACTAATAAAATACAAAAATTCTTAAATTTAATTTTTTATGTACTTTGAATTATATTATTTGGATTTAGCTATGCATAATTCCGCTTATAGTTTCTTTATCGTTCAGAATTCTTAGTTTTCATGACACCAACTATGACACGAAATTAAAAAAAAAGACTTAAAAAGTGTTAGATTTGTGCAAAATTTAAAACTGTAATTAATACAAATTAAAACTAAAATATAATATCTATGTATACCTACCTATAGGCATTACACCTTAAATTTTTTTTAGTATCTATCTACTAAAAAACCCGTGAAAAATAGAAATAGTTTATTACTTAAAATTCAATCTCAAAAGAGTATTAGATTGTTCAGCAGTTTATTATTATTAATTTCAAGAATGTTGTTTAATTGTACGAGCACTTATTAACACAAATTAAATAAACAATTTAAACAAATAAAGTAAAGGCATATTGTTCTTACGGAATTTCAAAGTTCCAGTGAAAATGTGCGAATCTGTAGCATATTTATTTATAAACGTATCGTAGTGAAATTTGGTATGAGCGATCTTATAACCTCTAATTAGTTACACAATGGCTGGATTTTTTTAAGTAATAGCTATTTACATTCGTATGTGGTAGGCTTAATTTTACAGGCGACAGCTTTGTTTCAGGCCCGAGCTGAAAGCGAGGGCCTGATTAGTTGGAGCCTGTAAAATTAACTACCGCATAAGATTTGTATAATTTTTTTTGTCCGAAAGAGTCAAATTCTGTTTTTTTTTGCGCCATTTCAAAAGTTAGGTTAGGTACAAATAAATTCTAAAAACCCATAAAACGTACCCAAATGCGGCTTAAATACTCTGTCACTGCTTGCATAATTTTCTTTAAAACATGTTCAATGGTCTTTCCAGTACTTTTATTCACACTTTTTAATTCTAAATTGATAATTACTGAGAGATTCAACATTCAACAATAATGGCCACGGATCCATAGAATAATGACATTTATTAACTAGACAGGAACACACAGGTTCTGAATAGATGGCGCTGTAGCGGTTTATTTTTAACATTCTGTTCTATATAAAATTGCATATTATTTTTAAAATTATCTTAAATACACACGTTGTCATTTTTAAAATTTATCAACTGCAACTTTTTCTAAAATATACTTTTATACCTATAATTTCGTATTGTTGTTAGTAATGGGGATCCACACTTGAACTACGCTGTGCGTTGTCTAAGGTCTCACACAACGTTTGACGTAAGACCTGTGACGTTTCAGCGATTTTTTCAATATATTATTTTTGTATTAAATATAGCTTTATTTGTGGCAATATTTTAGGTACGTACACTTTGATACATAAACTATATTACTGCAAGGTTAGTTTTTTCCTCAAGCATCTCCTGTGGTAGTTCTAACCGTACAATGTGAGACCCGGTGTTTTTCTCATTTTTACCGCACAGTTTCCAAAAGTCCGACTTACTATTGGTGGATGCACAACTATGATAGCCTACTTTACAATACGGGAGGACAAAAATACTATTTAATGTTGTTAAAAATTTCAAAAAAAAATTAAGTTCATTTTTTATTCTTGTACTAAAAATCGTTTTTAAAAATTTTAATAAATAAGCGCGCTACAGCTTGGCGCAAAGCCGAACTAAAGCTTTCAGTGTAAAACTCACCTTTCAAATTTCCGGTTGATTTTTTACTACTAATTTTAAAAAAGAAATCTTTAATGTTTATGATTTTCTAAATTTAAAGTTACTACTCTTTGCAGTAGTTAAAACACTGTTAATTTGTTACTGGAAAACACTGTCAAACGTCAAATTAGTGTTAATTACCGCAAATGAACTGAGATCCTAGTAGTCTCAAGGTCAAATTTCGTGCCAAATCCTCTTAAAGCCATACCTAAAGCTTATTTACTTTTCAAAAAACTACCAACATTGCAGTTTGCACGTAAAATACATCTGGCAACATGGCACAACTAATAAAATGACGTACAAAAAAATTAACTTAAATTTGACAGACATTTGGAACTGCAGTTTATTCTTTTAATAAATTGTAACAGCATGTTACATAAACCATATTTCAACTTTGTACATTATTATTAAAAACTGTAATATTTGTCACTTCTTTGAGAAAACAAATTTTAGAAATTGAAAATTTTTTTTCTTCTTATTGTTAGTCCAAAAACACGAGCTAACGTAGGTATTTCGAAACTTAGTTATTCATTGTTTCTGTAGATTAACTGTTGTGTAATTGTTGTTAGCTCATAGTTTTTGACATAAGCCAGGGTGAAAATTTTAATAAATTTATTTATACCAGACATAAATACTTTCAGCACTTTGTGAATTTAGCGAAATTAAATCTTCACTTGTTACTTTATACCCGAAAAATTAATTTTATAACAATTTTTTTTCTGGTTAAAGCGTATTGTAATTACATAAAAAATTAGATCAAATATTTGTTTAAATTTTTTGAAATGTCATTTTTTTCTTAAAACTGTTTGCGACTCTATTTATTATTCAGCGGGTCAATATCAATTCGATAGCTTTAGATAACACACTTGCTCTTTGGATAGATAGTATATACATTGCTACAAATTTTTACCAGGGTTGAGACTATTTTATTTCAATTATACACACGTATTTTTAAGAAAATAATTATCGAATATTTCGTTTTATTTTGGACTGTTTTTCCAACTGAATAAATTTTTGTAAATAAAACTCTTTGATAATAAAAAATTATTTTAACACGGTAAGAAAGTGACGTTCATACACATATTTAAATTTATTTAATTTGGTTTTGGTAAATTCAAGTGCTATTGAAAGACTAGCGCTAGCACTTCTCTACACTAGACCTAATTTTTGTTGCAAAATTTTTTCGTTACTGTTAGATTATATTTAGGTGTAGGTACTTATGACTTCGCTGCCTTTTTTGTTGAAAAACTGTAAATCCGGCCGACGATTTTTAATTTCCGTACAATTCTATAACTAGAAACTCTGTAATAATAGAGTTTGTTATATGATTAAATATTGATGTTAGCGTTCTATTGTTTTCTGTTTCACAAGCTCGACCTGAACGAGGAGGAGTGAAAAATATTTCTATTGTATCAAAGGAATTTTACATGTGGTTGAAAAAATATTATAGTTATCAATAATCGAACTGTGAATTTTCATTGTGAATACTATGTTTAGAAAAGTATATATGATCATTTCAGGTATCAATAACAAGTTTTGTGATTGTAAACACATAGGTAATGGATGAGTTAGATTTAATTTTGAAGCGTGACTGTAATTTTGGGTGTGAGCATTAATCGAATTTGGTTTCTTTTGAATTGAAAGTCTAAGGATTCAAGCCGCGGTAATAAATCTATTGTTGAATTCGAAATAAGTATTTTGAATGCGGAACTGTCATATCAGAAACCTGAGCGATAAATAATGGATCGATATATAATTATACTTAGTTGAAATTACAGAGGAATAGTCAAATGGCAAACGTGCTTAAATAAATAATCCTCGTAGCATTTTAATGCGATATGATAATTCCAGTTATTAGAGATATTAAATGCTCCCAGACAGTCGGCCATTTTGTAGATCGCATGTTAGGGAAACCTTGGCAGAGTAAGTAATAGGTAGGCTGCTTGCACAATGATAACTTGCTAGTTTGCGAGACCGTATAAGAACTTTTGAATTATACACATCAAATCAGAAGAGTTCTACATCTTGCACGGTACACTACCACCAACACTTCCAACACTATTGGCGCTACTCGAAACTACTCGTTTACTTTCCAAGCCATAAATAAACAAAGGCGATCGTAGACAGGCGTTAATTATACACGGACAACTTCTGCACAATGACCAAGAAATATAGCTTTCTCAACCGAAAATCGATGATGAAATATATCATGGATATGCCGATACTAACCGGTGCATTTTTGCGACTAGATCTTGCGGTCATTCGTCCTTTTATGGCTTCGATTTTATTAGATCGCATATTCCCGACACAGTTCATGAATATTACCACTTACGACAAATGACTAAATGACGCACATGTGCGTGTATCAAACGATGTTGTGATATCGCTAATTGCTAGGTAAGGGGCGTAATTGATTATTCTTAAAACATTTATTTTAATAGATGCAATTACATATTTTCTTTGATTCTTGCAAACTTGTAATAGGTACTAGTAAGTATATTTATAGCCTGATAATAAAAGTATTAGGTACTTTTGTACTAAAAATGTTTAAATAAAATTAAATCTTTCTAGTATCTTAATAATTTCAAAAGTGCAAATAAAAGCGACGTCCTAGTGTGCCATGGATTTAAAAATGTAACAGTCGTAGCTTGACATAATGTCATCTCTCATCACTTGTCACTTTACTTGTTAGAATCAAAGATCTATAGTTCTATAGTCTATAATTTCGAATGGGGTATACAGAGTATACCTGAAATATTTACAAGCAAACATAGTCATGAAGATTGTGAAACCAAAAAAAACTATTTTTTTTAAGTTTGTTTTTACAAGCTTTATTTACCAAATAAGGTAATTTTGCAGTTAACATTTTCCAGAATTTGTTTTGGTTATGCGAGTGAATTTTTAAAAAAAATTTTTAATATACAGAGTGTATCAGAAACGATCGTCAAAAATTTGACCAGCGATACATCTCATCAAAAGAAATAACCTTTCTATATACCATTTTTGCGACAGATGGTAAAAATTTTGAATTTTGTCTCCTCCATAAAATCACGATAAGCCTATGATCACTTAGTTACCCTTATAATTTAGCCCAGTTACCATTATAATACTACGTAGGTCAGTGGCGGGTAAGGTATTTTGTACTAAATTTTTAAATAATTTTATCTTAATAACGGTTGAAATTTGAAAAAAATGGAATTTAGGAAAAGGCTTCTTTAAGCAAGACCTATCACTGGCTACATTTTTGACCATTTTTCTTTGATACACTCTGTATATTACAGTGTTTTTTATGACTCTGGCTTTTTAAGACTTACAAAAATATGATTCAATAGTTTTATGAAGTTGTGAAAACCTGTGTACTTTAATTCAAAAAGGATAAGTGACAAATGATTATAGATGACGTAGAGTCGCTTTCCTAAAAAACATCGTTTCATAGATTAAACAAATATTTATGCTAAAAATAGGTATTAAAGTTTCAAATTTATTTATGCCATCATCTATGATATCGAGTAAAATTTTCATAAAAATGTTTTATTATTCGGCTTTTGTAATATTAAACAAAAGCGCATCAACTTAAAATTTTGACTTTGTGAATCATGTTTTTTACCGCGAATTTGGGCTTTCAACATGTGGGTATGTTATATCATGACAATGTCACGTTGACGTTCCACGTCATTAGTAAAGTTTTAAACAGTAAAATTTTTTAAATGAAAATTGAACAGTACTCTAAAGCAGCAGTAAAGTTTTTCCTAGTAAAGTTATATTGTTTAGTTTTGCAGATGCGGATTACTTATTTTTGGGTATTTAACAGGATAACGTACACATTCAGAAAACTGCTTCACCAAATCCTAATTTGTTTAATAATTTGACATTTTTGAAACTTACTTTTGTCAGTGGTTAGGTTAACAGTTTATTGTAGACCTAGCATGCCTCTATGTCCCACGTTTGGATTATACTGACAGTAGAGTAGACCAAAAAAATCGACTATTTTTTTTTAACTTCCGACACTGAAAATTTGGTTCCTAGGCACCTTTAAAAAACGCTTTTTTTTAAGATGAGCTCTTAGTTTTAATAGAAAAGACTCCTTCACATGTTTTTTTCAGTTTCATATGACAAAATCCATATCTCGTTATTACTTTAATGATTGTACTGTAAGTCTCTATTGTTTTAGTATTACAAAACTGATCCGACTACATGTAATGAAGTTAGTAACTTATCAAATTCCGCGGTTAACAATTGAAATGGATTATACTAAAATTTTAACATAGTTTAAAGATTTGTAATTTCAAGAAAATTTTGTTAGTCGCAATAATCTTTTTTTCTTGGTAGTTCATTTCTTATTCTTTAAGGTGTTTAATAGAGCTTTGTTTTTAAGTTGATTGTTTTATTTATACATTTTTTAACAGGTTATAGAAAAGCGCTGTACCAAGCTTTTAAAATGGTTTAACAGATTTTGAGCTAAGTTTTTGAGATTCTTTATTGATGTCCATAGATATGCATAGTACATACTATAAAAAATAAAAATTATATAATTTTTTTTTAATTTTGAAAATTACTGGGGAAGGACCATAAATGAAACCAAATTTCTTTGGTTCTTCCCCAGTAATTTTAAAAATTAGAAAATTATTTTCACTTTTTGGAGGAGATTAAACTTGTGAGATTATATAAAAAGTTTTGGTTATTTCGTGTTGCTAGACATCTCAAAACGTTGTCATTGCTTGATTAACGTTTTTCGAATAAAAACTATAAAGGCCGATTAACAGAAGGTGAATTTAATATTTAATTGCGGTTAACTTTTAATTCGTGATTAAATCGGCATTTCTGACGATGGATTGATAAAAACTGATACTCAACCGCGAACTAACTACACACATCAAAAGAATCTAGGGGACAAGCTTAACAATGTAAAAACAAAATATCGTACAAAGTTTTAACGAATATTTTTTAAGCCAAAGTTTTAATTAAGCATATGTCTATCAACTTCTAGTGCTAACTTTCGGTTGACGAAAATTTTTGAGATTAGAAACGCTATTAAAATGATTTTTATTCAGTGGGACTAAAAACATCACTTTTACTATCAGGTTTAAATTATGATAAGGGTAAAATTTTTTTGCATTTTATTCAGTATGAGGTCGGGTAAAGATGGAAAGACATCATTTAAACCGTGATGCCCAGTTGCGTGTTATTGGAATGCTCCAAAGGGATTTGTCCCAACGAGCAGTAGGTGACGCTCTCAACATTAGCAAAAGTGTTGTTAATCGACTTTGGTTGAGATATCAGCCAAACGACATACAGGACGTACAAGAAAAATAAATGCTATTGAAGACCGATTTCTCCGGTTACAAGCTTCAAGGAATCGCAGCATAACAGCTACAGAACTGGTAATTCGATTAAATAACACTCACAATGTTATAGTGAGTGACCAAACTGTTAGAAACCGACTTCATGAAGCTAGTCTAAATGCTAGACGTCCTTTAAGAGTGCCTAAATTATCTCTAGGAAATCGGGCAATCAGATTACAGTGGGCGCAAGAACACGTGAACTGGCAACGGAAAGAATAGGCCAGAGTTTTGTTTACGGAAGAATCTAGGTTTGGTTTACGTCCAGACACTAGACGAACAAAAGTATGGAGGCGACCTGGAAAGGCAGAGCGGCTGGCAACCGCTCAAGAGGTCTCCATTTACCAAGGAGGTACGGTGATGGTTTGGGCTGGTATCACCATTGGTGGAAGAACACAGCTCGTTTCTGTAGATGGCAATTTAAATGCGGTGGGCTATTGAGACCATATTCTCCAACCTGTTGTTCTTCCATTTGCTGAAGAAATGGGAGAAAATTTTATACTGATGCACGACAATGCCCGTCCACATTCGGCTGGGGTGATGCGCGAGTTCTTGACCAACAACGAAATCAACGTTTTACCATGGCCTGCCCAGTCACCTGATTTAAATCCCATTGAACACATATGGGATATGATGGGCAAACGTCTTTTACGGCATAATGTCTTTTTAGAAACAAGAGAGCAGCTTACAGAATGCCTTAGAGAAGAATGGCGCTCTATACAGTTTCAGGAGATAGACAATTTAATTTTAAGAATGCCTAACAGGTGTAGGGCAGTAATTAATAGTCGAGAAGGGCACACAACTTATTAATTTTTATTTTATATTGATTTATAAAATTATAATTTTTCAATTTTTTTTTTTAGAATTTGTTTTTATTTTTTGACATTTTCGTTTCTTTGTTGTAAGATTTTGTTGAAAAAATAAAACTCTTAATAATTCGTATAAATTTTGTACATATTTTATTAAAATTTCTTGCCATACATTTCTGTCCTCTAGATTCTTTTGATGTGTGTATTTAATCGAAATTAAAATAAACCGGCCCTTAGCGTTTGAGGTCGGTCTACACAGAAAAAGTGTGAATTACGCGGTATATTTTTAAAAGATTTTACCACAATTGTGTTGTTGCCTAATAAACATCCGTTTCATAAACATAAAAATTACGCAGTAACTCGGGGGCGTATAAAAACGATTTTGGCTTTAAAATAAAAAAATATACATATAATTTGTTTTTTTTTTTGACATACGCACTGTCAGTGTGTCATTTTTAAATCAATATCTTCCCAATTATTTTCCCCACATATTTAATTTTAATTGAACAGGAAATTAATTAATTATTAGGAGTAAATGTAAACAAAGTTATAAATATAACAGTTCTACCAAAAAATTGTGTGAAACATGACACTGCCAGTGCCTATATACAGGGTGTTTTTGAAAGTACATTACAAGTTTTAACTGATGATAGCTCTTATTGAAAGGATGCTAAAAAACCAAATTTGCTTTATAAAAAGATGATAATGGTTTTCGAAACATACAATAATAATAAAATTTAAATAAATAAAAAAAATGTTTTAAAAAATTTGTTTTTATACGAGATACGATGTATTATAGCAATTTTTTTGATATACAGAATGGCATTAAAATTATGTGCAAAACTTTTGCCTGCTCATAGTTTTTATTTTAAAACAATGCCAAATAGACAAATTCGTGTTTTCGAATATTGCTGGTGCTTGAAATACACGATATCTATGTGACAACACTGCCTTTGAACAAAATCTTCTTTATCGTATATCTGAAAAGTGAAAAAGTACTGGTTGGTGACACGAAATGGCGAGTGTTACAGTGAAGGAGTAGGAACTACAATGGAAAGTTTCTTATAAAAGTTTGTTAGAAACATGAATTTATAACCTGTTGGTTAAACAAAAATACTAGATATGAGACGAAACTATGTAATCGGTAATTGTTTTTAAAAATGTAAAGATAAACAGCAAATGTATTATAATAATTATTGATGAATTTGATTGTCTTATACTAATGGCCTAATTACACTATTCAATTTGCTTCAAAGGTACTATCCAATTAATTGAACATAAATATTGAATGAACTAGGGCGAGGTGCTAGCATCCAAGATTCAAGATATTGAATGAAACATCAAAAAAAATTAATATGACGTTTTATTATTTAACCTCAAAAAAGTTTTGGTATGCAACACGAGCAACTTAACAAAATAAAAAAAGTGACGTTAATAAGCGTCATAGCTATCAACACCATAGCACTACAAAACTTTAACTCGATGAAACATACAGAAAACACATGTTGCCTGATGCCATCTTTTATTTTTTATAGTTGTGCGCATGCTTCCATCAAATTATGTTATCCAAGTAACCTTCAAAGTAGCGCACGTTCTACTTTCATCAAATATTTACATCCAATTACTTTGAAGAAATGTTAAACGAAATATATCAATTTACACTACATAATGCATTCAAGAAATTCATACAATTACTTGTACGAATCTTTAAAGAAAATTGGATAGTGTAATTAGGCCTTAACACATGAGTTTTTTGAACTTGTCATGCTGCAAGAGGTCGTAACCGGTCGCACGCACAATGCTTTTACACTTTTATAAGCAATTAGTTTCTTAATTTGTAAATCAAATTAAGAAAGAAAGACAGTGTATAACTTTTGTAGTAAGGGATATATAGAAAAGACAATATTATTTATTTCAAGTTGTTATGACTAGTCTTCAAATTCAAGTATGTTTAGCTGTGTAAGTCAGGTTTAATACTTTAAATATCACCAAAAAATAATTTAGTGTACGATATAAGTTTGGCTTTGATATTCAGGTTAAATTATGTCAAGTTAACATTTCAAAATTACAAGTTGAAACAAATTAATTAAGTTGATTTAATACTACAGAGTTAATATCGCACGCATTGTAACGCAAACTTTAAGTTGAAAGGGTATTATACTATAACTTCAAGTTTTCCGCCTTAATTTGATACCGTCCTATCCTAGTGCGACTTTTCACTCAAAATCAGAAACAAAATGATTTTAATTGTTTTTGTATATTCCAAAAATATGAAAATAATTATGTTTAATTATTTTTATATTTTGACATATCCCAACATGACGCCTCCAATTTTTTCATGTAACCTACTAAAATCTGTAATGTGTGGTTATCTTAGGTAATACCTAACATTGGACTAAAGCAAGTCTAACGGTAGTATCTGACATAACCTCAAGTTTTCTTATGTAAAAAGATGTAACTGATTTTTATGCTTGAAAATAGCAACGGCCGACAATTTAAATTATTTTGGCAATTTGGAAATTTAAAAAAAAAAATGAAAGAATAAAACATTATCACAGTTTGATGCGTTTGATGCAAAAATTGTAAAAATCTTATTTCTAAAAGTGAACAGAACAAACATCAAAAATTTTTAAAAAAATAGCAAAATATAATAACGTAATAGTAATGCAAATAATAAATATTTACTATAAAAAAGACAAACTTTACAGTGACTAAAATTAGTGAAATGTTTTTTTACAATTGTAGAAAATAGTTATTTGTTTAATCATAAAAGGGGTGGTACCGTTTAACAAGTGTTTTGTAAAAATACGTACCGCATTCGAATCGGTCGTCTGTTGGTTGTGTTGTTTCAAGACCTCTAACGCACTTGTAAATATGTGTCGTTCTTAAATCAGTTAGTGTGGGTGGTGTCTTGTAGTAAACGTTTAGACTTGGCTAGGTCAGTGGTTCTAAAACATTTTAACGTGCGCCATGCATTTTACCATGCATAAACAAAATAGTTTGGGACCACTGGTTTTTTCCGGTCTAAATGTGAATCTGAAAATCCCACTTAATCAACTGAGTTAAGAATAAATTTTATATATAAGTGCATTAGAGGTCATGAGAACAACACAACTAACTGACACGGTACAGCATTTTTGAAGACCTGCTTACAATTTTCGCAGAATGTTACTTGAAAGCTCATTACTTCAAACAGTACTTTTCTGCTTAGGTACATGAAATTATTTTCCGATCTTTGACCCAACACGTGTTAAACGTTACCATCCTTTTATGAGTCAAAAAAATAAGATATAGCAAAGAGTCAGAAAATAAGGTATAGCAAAGTATACGACTGAAAACTTGTTGCCCAGCAAATCTCGCGAAGAATTTTTTTAAAACTATTGTACTTATAAAAAACTACATACAAAATCGGAGAAAAATTTTTAAGATATTATTTAGAACAGATAAAAAAAATCCAATTATGTAAACATAGGACAGAAAATTCTGAATTAAATCATGACCAAACGTTAAACTACAGATAAAACCGCTAAAACCCATACCGAGACTTTGAAAATATCAAAATAACGTAATAAAATTCTAAACAACTATGGTCTGCCTTTTACCAGACAGAAACCAGTAATAAGTAAGCTTCGGTGCTGGAGAGTCTTGATTAAACGACCAGGTAATTAACCGGTGTAATCCAGCGGGTTGCATGTTATACAGGGTGTTATGGAAATGAGTGCAAATATTTTAACCTGAAATACAGCACCACAAATAATAAAAATCTGCAAAAAAGATTTTGTTCTATCTCAACTAACAACAAAATTACAGGCCGTCAAAGTTGGGTATAAAAAAACATCTTTTTGTTATATCTGGAAAACCGCTTAACCAATTAATACCAAATTTGGTACACAAATGAAGTTGACTGTACTCTTTTTATTTCTACTAGCAAAATTTTGCTGCACATCTCAATTTCAAGTTACGGCACTTTTTTCACATTTTGGGTAATTAACCAATTTTCTTCTTATTAATTTCCAATTTTGTAGCAAAAATGAATATTCCAGTAGATTCTACATAAAACTGCAAGAATGCAATATTTTGCTAAAACGTATCGTTTTCGAGATATTAACGTTTAAATTATAAAACTGACATTTCATCTTTAACTTTGGCGTCCTCTAGCTCCTAACCGGTGCAACTTAGTATAGAGGTAAATTGTGTTAAATCGCTTTACTTTGACCTGAAAAACCTATGATTGCCCTATGTTAAAAAAAATAATATACGTTTTGTAATAATTAATTTTTAGGTTATAATTTTGTTATCAGTTGAGATAAGACAAAAAATTTTTTTACAGATTTTTATTATTTGTGGTGATGTATTTCAGGTTAAAATATTTGCACTCATTTCCATAACACCCTGTATATTCAACTGGTCTACACCAGTTGACCAGTAGACCAGTTAAATGAATAACATGCAACCTAGTGGATTACACCGGTTAATTACCTGGTCGTTTAATCAAGACTCTCCAGCACCGAAGCTTAGTAATAAGCGATCAAAATATGAAATACCTACAGATTTGTAATTAGTTGAGTTTGAAAACTAACCAGTTACTTAAATATTTCAAATTTTCAACGCTCATTAGTTTTGTTCTGGTAAAAAAAACAGACCTTAGTCAATATTTCTTAAATAAATGTATATAATCACTTGTTCTCAAATACAACTTTGTACTGTATACGTATACAATTGAGTAATAAAACTGATTTATGTTGTTAACTAGTTTTTTTATGTTGGTATAACATATTTATCTATTTTTCTAATTTAAATCATAAAGTTGTTCTCACTAATTATTATTAACATTAATCTTGACGCCATTATATCTTATTTATTATTAATTATTACTACTTAAATGACACATTATAATAATTATTAATATATTAACAAAATGACATTTATAATTAATTCAAGACAAAGGTGATTTATAATTAATTAATTTTTTATTTTTATATTTTCATAATTATCGCACACAGTTTACGTATAACTATTTAAAGTAATACAACAGTTTAGAATTAATTCAAGTAGTTATTTTACACCTTTTCGTTGAACGTATTAAGTTGATTAAACAAGAAAGAAAACTGTTAAAACAAGATTTAATCCAATATAATTAATAGGCATCTAATACCTCTTGCGTGCGAAACCGTTGAGTAAATGTTAAAAATTCTTTTCTGACATGATTAGAAATTTATATGGTAACCTGAGGAAAATTGGTCACGTAGAAAAAATATGCTGAAACTAGAAATATACAGATTTTTATAGCTTACGGGACTCACTGCGTGAACTCGAAGATTCTGGTGACTGGGTTATAAACAGTTTCTTAGAATTGGGTGTATCGAACTAAAAATTGAATAGAATTAAAAAGCCCATGATCAGGTTTAAGTAGGTCGCTTTTTGTTTTGCATTGTTTGGACTTAATCGAATAAAAGTGCTTTCGCTTACGAATCAAAAAATTTATTAGTTTCGTATATGAAAGTTTGATTAGGATGAATTCCATTGTGCATTTGGGCGAAAGCGAAATTTAATTATGTCCACCACACCTGTGGTTTTTTATTTCGAAAAATAATATGTAGCGTAAATACGTCCGTTCTCCATAAAAACTGGCTATGAATAATGCATGATTGATTTATCTTCCTAAACATAAATGTTTTGCAACATTAAGTACGCTTTAACCAATTAAGATACGATCGAATATTCACATGTTACATGATTTTGCAGTAAACATTCACAAAAATATTTGTGATAATTGGTCGCGATACGGAGGTAATAACATAATGTGACTGTATTTAAAATGTCCTGCGGAAATAAATAACGAACGCTAAAGGATTATGAAAAAGTAATAATTACACTTGCATGTATACAAAGTGTTCCAAGTAGCCGAACTGCTCCGGGCGCTCCATCCATGCTATACACTCTCACGCAAACCCAGCTTGGGTGCCCACGGATCGTACAATTCCTTTAATGTCCTTTAATTTTCATGCGTGTGACTGTGCTTTAAGCTTTCGCCCAGAGCCAAAAAATTTAAACCAATTCGATATTTTTATTTTTAGTAAAAATATTTTGTAAAATATTCTACCAGTTACGTTTGATATACATATATGTATATGTAGGTGATTGACAACTTATACAAGTTGATAGTTGATTGTTGACTGTTTTTCATATTACCTAATATTTTAAAAATATAGCAAAAATTTGACTGTCTGTCTTAAAAACTGACTTGTTTGTGCGGTCGATTTTTTTTTGGTGTGTTGTTCCCGAAAACGCGCGCTTAGAAATGATTTGATGGTGTTTTGTATTTGAGACATGTCGGAAAATTCGGGGAATGCCGCGGGAAAAGGAAAAAAGTCTTGTGCAATAATTCCGCTAAAAAGTTTATTGCTTACTGTTATGCCAAAGTAAGCATTGTTGTTTTGGAAAAACGAGTAAAAAGCTAAGCATTGATACAATGGTTTCCTTAAATAGTGCTAATAAGAACTTTGCAAACAGAATACATCATGAAATCTGAGGACTGACAAAAACCAGGCATCCATTCGGCGTACGCCGAAGAATGTAGCGCGGCCGATAAATATCGGCTATTGCAGGAACAAATTTATAGACAAGCTAACCGAACGTGGCCGTTTCAATTTACAACTTTTGTATGTAGTTTTTTCTCCGTGAAGTTTTTTCTGTAGCCGCGTGTCTTGCATCTGTCCATGTTCCATTATTCAACGCGATTTTCTCCAAATACTAGTCATAATTGAGTGCAAGCTGAACCGATTTTCGAAAAAAGTAAAGCACATACTGTCACGTGGAAGAAACTAAATCAGAGTAGGTTTCATGATGAAAGATTATCGTTGCAAATCTTTGGACCAGTCTGAATACTATGTCCATAAAGGATTTTTATATCACTTTAATGACACAAGTTTTTGTTTGCCAAAATTTATAAGACCGTTTAAGTGTGTCGTGAATTTATAAGCAGAAGACAAGGGAAGTGACTGGCGTGGATGAATGTACCCTTCTTTAACTATAGACGTGGCAGATGTCGCGCTGATATTTATTGTTCTTCAACTTGAATACAGGTCATCACTAACATAAAGCAGGTGGCACTGCTTTTATTTTGTATTTCTGTTAAATGCTAACTTTTGCCTTGTTAAGCAAATTACCACGGTACATTCTCCAAAAAATGGAAATGCACAAAACCTACTTAACAGAATTTCTAAGTAACAATTCTTGCTCTACAAAAATTTATGCTGACCACAAATGTCAAATCCAGTGCGACAAGAAAGATGTTTTTTGTGAATTGGTTAATAATTCTATTGACTCTATTTTAAATCTGATTTGTTTCAAAAATTGAGAGTTACTTTATTTACATAATATTTTTTTTTACTACTAGTCTCAGAAGACATCATTATTTAGTTTGTCGAGAGGGTGTGAAGTTGTTTTTCTCTCCTAGTAGTCAATAATGATTATAAACCAAGGGAGATAAAGTGCTAGAGTTGAGTGGATACCGACATTTAACCGTGTTGCCTGATGCGAATATCTTCGCAATTTTTATAAACGATAGATATAAGTGTTCACCGAAAAAATAATGTCCGAAATTAGGTGCACTAGAAATACCCAATAAACAGTTTATTTAATATTTGTGATTTCAAGGCAAGTTTGTTTAACACCGCACACCGCACCTCATCTCTAATCTGCCAAAACAAAATGGTGCGCTTGCGCGAAATATCTTCTCAATTGTCAAGTGTGTGTTTGATAGATCATAATAATCTTGATAAAATCTATGCCAAACGTTAAAAAGCAGAATAAACGCATAATTAAAACGTTGATGTTATAATAATGAAATATTTTTAATCCAAGAAAATTGAAAAAGGTAGGTAGTCATGCTTCAACCAACCAGTGATCAAATCCGTTGATTGCATTAAAAAAATATTGTAATTTTTTACAGCTTTATACATGTATTTTATTGGTCTTGTCTTATTGTAATAAACACTTTGTAGTGTGACGAAATGGAAAATTCTTTGAAAATTGGTAGGTAAATAAAGTTGTAAATAACATAACCTCAAACACAAGTATAGACAATTTACTTTTAATTTATGCAGAATTAATAAAAATAACTGCTATTAAAGTTGTACATAATGAAAATGGGCTTTCATAAGGTTACACGTCAAGTGTGGAGCCCTATGTATAGTTAATTTGACCATATGTGTTATTGCAAATTCCATTGTTCAAGTTTCCGACCAGGAAAGCGGGGGCTGTCAACTTAAATCCTGAACTAGGGGTTCTGAAGATTTCAGTTGATGGAAAATTTACGCTATTTTGTTTTTCAGTACATAAATAGTTGCTTACATAAAAGATGCTTACAATAACGTCCTTTTCGGTTTTTATCTGTGTAGTTAAATTTCCGAAGTGGAAAAACGTAAGTAGTTAAATATCAGTCGTTTTTATTTTCATCAAATTTACTTTTCGACAATAAATAAAGACACGTTATGTTTAGTCTGGATGTGTGCTCGTTAAATGAGGTTATATTTTTATATGACAATTAATAAATTAATGTGCTAGTAGTGAAAAACTATTATTAATATAACAATTAATTAAGGAATTTATTTTAGGTCAAATCTACACAATTTCAGAAATTGCCACTGGTGTTCTGTTTTATTTTGAACAGCTTACGTACCAATTGACATCCAAAAAAATTTCAACAACAGAAACAGCTAATTTTAGCAATTTGAACAATATTTTTGGTTTTAATATTAATTTTTCATTACTACACACTAAATTTTTAAAAATGTATTAACAGTAATTATTATTTAACAATATACATAATGTAATAAAATAAAGAACAGAAAGTTTACCTAGTAATAGTCTTAGTTTAAAAGATGCTAAGAACCCTAACTTACCTCAAAGCATTGTTGTGCAAAAATAAGTAATCTGACATTTTCAAATCTAAACAATATTACAACATACTAGAGAGAAACTTAACTAGAGCTTTGGAGCATTGTTTAATTCTCATTTGAACAGTTTATTAAAGTTTTTTTATAAACCATTATCAAAGTGTCGTCAGGTTGGTACTACCATTTGGTAATGACACATAGTGATTTGACACATACTCAGTGGTATAGCATTTGGCTCGATGAATATTTATGAATAGTTAAAGCAGTGAAAGTAATATTTGGATTTAAAACTAAGTTTACTTCACCATCGAACAAAATTAGACCTTTTTTTCTAACCGGTAATTTTTTTTTATTACTGCATATAATCTAAAGTCTCATATAGGAAAAATGTTATAAAGTTGGTCTCTAAATACAGGATTTAGAGTGGTGGAGTATGGTTTTTCAAAACATTTTCGAGAAAAGTACATAATTTACAATGCCATAATTTTCAGGTTAATGCAATTTTGTTTGACATAAAAGTAATCCTGGTTAAAGTATGCGTTTTTTAAAACTAGTTTTTTCTGACTATTTTTGTTGTCTTTTATACACTTGTAGCAGTGGCATAATGTATTCTTCTTTAATTCTGAGATTTAAAACGTTTTTTCTTCTAAACTTGATTTTTTACAGCTACATTTTTAAAGCTTCTACTTGCAAAGCTAGTTTTGAAGTGTGTTGACATGTTACATGTTGAAAATGTTAGATTTTTTGTCCTGTTTAGTAGCAGCGACTGAATCTTATGTTGTTCTAAAATTATTATTCTTTGGCGTAAACTAAATATATATTAATACTTTTTAAACAAACTGCACTTTTTCTAATTATTTTATTTGTTTCTTGCAGCTGTTTTATAACCAATTTAAATTTTGATAAATAGTCAGCGATCTTTCACTATTTGACATAGATTTTGTAAAACTTTTGATAAATTAGCTCGCGGGATAACTCAGTCTTTTGCTCATAATTTATTAGCAATTTATTCTATATTTTACTGTAACTTTCTTGCTATTGTTAAGGAGCTGTAAAAAGTTTTTTCTACTTTACGTCGGTAACAGAGTTCGATTTAGGTGCGGTAATAGCCAATTCCGCACCCAAATTGCGTGCGCCAAGTACTAGTGCAGTTTACTGTTTTCGGATTGGTAACACTGGGTAACACGCTGATGCTAGAATAAAACGTCACGTTTATGTCAGCTTTAAGATTATAATAATTGTATTCGAATAAATTTTGTTGCACTTGATGACCAGTAGTATTCCTCAACAAAGTGTTTAGTTGGTGTGTGTCGCAATTGACCTCGAAAATTGAGGAGGGGGGCGGACGTACAAGCAGCAGTAGAAAAGCGACAAACTTTTGAGGTTAAAACAAACATCTTTAAAATGAAACTTGAAACTAAAATAAAGCTTTGGCCTTTATTTGGCGATATACAACACCCACAGCATTTGATAATGTACAAGTTATTTGCTAGATGCTATGTCACTGCTTGGTCTGAAATATCGATGAAATGAGTTGCTAAGGATCACAATAAGTGTGGTAATTTAGAAATAATTTTGGAGATTTTCTTTACTTTGTTAATGCCAATTGGAGTATTCAATCAATAACCGATACGATAGGTAAAAAAGAACCATTTGTGAGTTACTTACCCAGAATTTTAGAAAAATTTGTAAACATTTTAAAGTTTAATGACTTTATTGACACTTTAATGACATTTATTACCAACTATCTCGTATTAACGCAAAAGTTCCTAAAAATTAAATGATTAACTTTTTTACTTAAAAATCACGTAAAACTCGAAAAATAAAATAAAAAACTCGTTTTTTAAAGTCATTGTGGCACTCATTCTTTATAAAAACTCGCGCTCGTTTTATAAACTTACATTCGTGCCTCAAAATTGACTTTTCAAAACGCGTTTTTGAATATACTATTGCGGGATAGTTGTGAAGAAAATAAATTATGTTTTTGAAACTTTGAATGCCCAAATTCTCTATTTCCTTGACTCTTTTTCTTCAGACTGCTTCACACACATAAGCACTATTGTCATTAAAATTTTTTCCTTATAAACGATTGTTATAGTAAATTGAACTAGTTGGAAATTTATTCTGCCGAACTTGACAATCTGTGCGAGATCGTTTTTCGAAGCGTTACCCTGTGCACCCATTGTTTATAAGACACAAACTGTGTAGGACTTCACCTGCAAACTTAACAAGGACATCAACGAATGAACTAGAACCGTAATTTTTACACACGAATTTGCTGGAGTACTGAGAAATTTGTGTTTCTAAGTATCGAGTTAATAGGGAGCCTTTGAGATCGCCCTACTAAGAACCATATTAAAGTCAAAATAAAAAAAATTCAAAATTTTGATAAATGACAAAGTAGAGTTACTGATAAATCTTAGATGTAGCGCTTATTCTAAGTTCTACCAATAGCCCTTCAAAGAACCATATTAAAGTCAAGATAAAAAAAAATTAAAATTTTGATAAATGGCAAAGTAGAGTTACTGATACGTCTTAGGTGTAGCGCGCTTATTCTAAGTTTTACCAATAAAAGTGGTAAAAACCCGAAATCTAGTTATTGTATTCCAAATTCGCACTTTTATCAGAACGTGAGTTTTTTATTCTGTATTGGTAAATCTACCAATCAAATAACTAATAAATATTTTTTTTCGTACTTAATATACTAAATACAGTAGAACTCCGATAATCCGACAAAGCTTTTGCAGGGCGGTGTCGGACTATCGAATTTGTCGGATTACAGAATACTGTCATAAACACCCTATACTCCGAAATTTTTTGCAAGAAAGTATCTTGTAATCCGACAAATTACAAATAAAAAGTGATAAGATTCTATCTGAACTACAAATCATACTACATGTTTATACATATAATATGTAGAATTATGTACAGTGATAGGCGTGTCGGATTACAAGGGGCGCCGGATTAGACAGGGGCCGGATTAACGGGGGACCACTGTACTAATAATCACTTTTTTGTGTACTTTATGGAAATGTATCACATTGTTTAGATAAACGTAGTGAAGAAAAGTAAGACTTTTCTTGTTGGTAACGCATTTTTCATTTGTTTATTTTATTAGAATAAATTGCAAATGTAGATGCAAATGTAAAAATTACATTTTAATAAATTATTAAATATTATTGTGCAATTTCTTTATTATTTTTACTTTTACCTTTTATATTTCACGTAAATGTGACATAAAAACTTTTTCACAAATTGTTTACATCTTTTAATGTTTTATTGTTACCTCAAATGCTACCTTGATAAATTAGAATTTTTGAAAATTTTTAAATCTTTAAATTACAGTGTTTTTTATCAACTACACGAAAAAATAACGTATTTAACACGTTAAGAAAAGTGAGTTTTATGTTCGTGCAAATTTTTACTTTCACAGGAATTTTATTAATTTGTTAAACAATCTACTATTCCTAAAATGTGTTGCACTATCATTGATCATTAATTATCGGTATAATAAATATTTCTAGATTATTAATTTAGAAATATGGGTAGTCTCAAAACAATTAAGAATTTTAGGATACTACACGCACTTACAAAAACATATCACGAGAGAACAAACTCAGACTGACGCAACTAACCATCTTTTTAACCTAGATTTTGAGCATTTATCTCTTGTTATTGTTATTCTTTGATTTATTGCACTTATCCTAGATTTTACCTCTTTTCGAACATTTACAGTGACAGATATATTGCACAGTTGCTTCACTTGATCAAAAATTTAAAAGATTAGTTAAAAAGGAGGTAACACTCCATACATCAATTTCTAGGAGATGGAAAACATTTTCTCCATTTTTTTGGTTTTAATGCAACTTTGATAGTTACAAAAGTGCTTACTATCAATTCTTATTTTAAATTTAGTAACAAAATTGCAATCAGCTAAAAGCTTCATTAAAATTTAAAGTAAATACATAAATTATCATCAGACACAGATACAACAAGGCCTTTAAAAAATAAAAACATATTTATTGGTCTATGTTAATTGAAATTAAGATACTGAATTAGATGCGCAATATTAAAGTTTCTCAAACGGCGGCTATTCTGCCCTGATTAAAATCCGTCTTACTTCTTATGTGTACGAGTTTTATAGACCAGCTTCTATTATATCACTTTTTTAAGAATGAATTTAGTATCAACAGCATTTGCACAAAAGTTTTAAAAGAATTGCTTTTATAAATAACTACGCTATAATCGATTACATACTAACAAAAATAAGATTCTATTTTGTTCCGATTTATCTCTCGTAGAGTTTTCCTGGTATTAATCATTCAAATTATACCATTTCTGCTTTTTGTTCTGAACATTGTTGATTTCGTTTAAAATTACCTCGAATTATCAAAGAAATCATGTCCGTTATGACTGTTTTTTTGTTAAACTTTAAGAATAAATTGTTATGCTTTATTATTGTTCCCAAGAAATTTGTGGTACTTTTTTGAAATCAGCATAACTTTTAACCTCTTGACTTTTTATTGGCCGCTTCCGTTCTTTTAACATTGTTTTTTGTGTAACCGTAACAATAAATTACCCGTGACCGCCCCCCGAAATAAATTGTGCAAGGTTAAATAATTTGTGGTTTTTTTGCAGGCACGCTTCGACCGCCTGGCCTTATCGGTGGCAGCAAACCAAAAGTCGCCACACCCGCTGTAGTCTCAAAAATAGAACAGTACAAAAGAGAGAATCCAACGATTTTCGCATGGGAAATTCGAGAAAGATTGATATCAGAAGGTAGGTAAAAACGCGTTCATTACGCGCGAAAGGAAAAATAAGCAATTAGCGGGCGATTATAATTACGGAAATGATTTTCACAGAACTAGAAACGCCACCTAATTATTATCATACACGATTTTTGTGCGTGTCAATTTAAACCTAACATAATTAAATAAAATTAAAAGAGATATACATTTCGTGCCGAAACCGTGACTTCAAAAAAAAAAAAAAACTGCGTGTGAATGAAAACACTTATTTCGATCAACAAAACCGCAGGTAAAATAACTAAAAGAAATGACAATGTTTAAGGGGCTTTATATTGTTTAGGTTGGCCAAACTGCCAGTGCCGAGCCGGTTATTGTTACGGAAAACCACACCTAATTATACGTATTGTGAATGTAGGGAGGATAACGTAAATTATACTTTTTTTTGATAAAAGACTCTTGCAACCATAATGCAGTCAAGACTTTTTTCGACAACTTCAATTAAACAAGACTTTCTGGCAAGCAGGAACAGGTAATTAGCCTTACGGCCAGCGCAATCCATTTAAATCAATGGCGGTTTGTGTAAGCGTCAAAGCAACTAATGGCTGATTTAAATCTTTCAATTTTCTGAATGTTTTTCTACCCACAACTTCTTCAAGATTTATTAGTCTTGATTTTTAAAACTAATTAAGAAAATCTATATGACTACTTTTTATATATCTATATAAAGAGTTGGGTACTGCTTATCAAACAATAAACTAATAAACTGTAAAATAGCATTACTAGCTAAGATACATATATTTCTTGCTTTCTTCATTCTGTTCCCGCCACTGGAGCAGTCTCGGATCTCAATTGTATCGGCCCCCGGGACAAATCGGAATCCACCTCGTGTAATTATACTGTGACTGATGAATGATTAATAATTGTATATTTATCATACGGATGCATTGATCATGATCACACTTGGATGCAAGGATGAGATACCATCACTTCGATTTGATTTATCTGCACGTTAATTCCCTATTCAGACCCTCCGGCACCAGAGTGTCTATCAATAAATTCAATCCCAAGCGGTGTTTCCTTTATTTAGTTATTTTTTTCTTTTTCGGTAACAGCAATAAAACTTCTACCACCGGTACCAATTTCATAATAATTGAATTTTTTCAACTCTAATTATGTAATAAAGATACTTCATGGTGGGCAACAATTGCAAAATATACATTTAAAATAATAAGGTTCAAATCTACCTCAATAGTTAAGTTGGCTATGGTCATTCAATTGGACACTCGACTCAAAAGAAGGATTGTCTGTTGAACTCTTTGTCTGGCGCTCACGCTTTACAATGGCACATGTAGTTCCGTCTCTATTACATTCCAAGACTATTGTAGATCCGGCAAAGATTTATAATTGAATAATATTTTTCTCGCATCAGAAAGGTATTCAGCTTGGCAGCCACAAGTAACATAATTTAGAGCGATTTATTAAAGTGCCGCAACTTCTAACAGTTTCGGTAGATTTTGATTTATTTGTTGAACCGATAAAAAATAGTCATCGTTTTTGTAAAAGCCAGCTCTCAGAATTGCAATAAAATGTCAACCATCTGCGTGGTTTATATCTTTGATTGAGATAATGGCGTGTCTTCCGGAAGTTTGGAATTTTCGAGTGGATGAATGTCTCGGCCGTGACAATGGCAGAGTGTTTTGGTTGTTGGAACGAATTTGAGTGTTTCTTTGAGTGGTTGTCAGTGTCGTTGTGAGTGTGACATTTTATTTAAGCGAGGCGAGTTTAATTAAGAAGCTTCCTACTTAAAGATTAGTCGAACCTTGAAAACATTTAGGATATGGTTTGTTGTCGGCGAAGCGGATGTATCGCAAGTAATTGCTCGACTGTGTGAGTAGGCATTGTGTTGAACGGTCCGGTAAGCAATCTAGTTAACGTGAAATCTCGATTTCATTTGTCACACAGAGGTGTGGTACCGGCGAAGAAATGAGACCAATCACGCCCCCCGGTGGGCAGAAAAGATCGCTAAGCGAGGGTAGCACATCTGCAGGTGGTCGTGAGATCGACCACCAGACCGAGAATTGTCCTCGCCGGAATTCCGCTTTACCGGAAGACATCTATTGCTAACTCATCGTGTAATCAACCGAAATTTACTCCGGATCGATAATAATTACAACGTCTTCTTATTGTTTCTCAAGATCACTTGAGAGTACTTGAGAGACTATTCATTCTTTTGTGGTCAAGTCGAGGATCTTCACTTCGATTAAACAAACAGTCTGCCCAGTCATTACGTTCGAGGGTTTTTGAAAAATAAAAACGTCTTGACTTGCCAATCTTTCTTGGAAATACAACCGGCGTTAAACTTTCGGAGAAATCTTCTCCATTTCATATAGCACACGGTACTAATGATGGGCGATTAACTTGTCAGCCAACAGATCACAAAAGATTTAACACTTTATGGTAATTATTCATTGCAGGTGTGTGCACTAATGCAACAGCTCCATCCGTAAGCAGCATCAACAGGATACTCAGAAATCGCGCGGCTGAAAGAGCAGCAGCGGAATTTGCAAGAGCTGCCGGTTATGGCCTCTACCATCCTCATCCGTATGCTGCAGCCGCAGCTGCATTTCCTTGGCATTCACCTCTGTGGCCTAATAGTCCTTTGGGACTTCAACCACCCGGTGCCGGCTCATCTATGATGGCTGGGTCTCCTAATTCCTCCAGCTCACCACATCCCGATCATGGTCTCCTAAACTCACCTCCGGGCACTCATCCCGACAGTAAAGACGATTCAAGTCTAGACAGTTCCGAGCAACCAAAATTTCGACGAAACCGAACAACTTTCAGTCCTGATCAATTAGAAGAGTTAGAGAAAGAATTCGAGAAGAGTCACTATCCGTGTGTTTCCACAAGGGAGCGTTTAGCGTCGAAAACTTCTCTATCGGAAGCTCGTGTTCAGGTAGGTTATCAATCTAACAATCCTGCATCGAACTAATAGTGGTATATTGAAACCAGGTTTGGTTTTCTAACAGACGAGCGAAATGGAGACGCCACCAACGCATGAATCTCCTAAAGCAATCTTCTCCGGGTCCCCAAGGCAGCCAGTCTTCGATGTTCGGCGGCCGCTTGACGCCCTCTCCGCATTACACGGCCGCTTCCACCCCTGGCTCACCGCTTACTACGCCTCATCGCACCGGGGGCCCGACAGCTTCCTCCCTTTTATTGCAGATGGGAGGAGAAAATAGTGCCTTTAAAGCTTTGGTGCCGAACCAATTGTTGCACGATAACATGAGACGACTCAGCGATTATGCGACGGATTCCGAGGAGGAGATCAACGTCAACGACGAGTCCGATGTCGATGAGCCGCCCGAACGGAGGCGTAGGTCGCGATCTTCGAGTCCCGTCGAAGTAGTCGACTCACCGTCCAAAGAGACGCCCACATGTCAGCCTTTGCAGCTCACTATGCACGATCGCGATTAATTTACGATTACGTACATAGTGAAACAACATTACCAAAGCTATTCAACTCTTAGATCACTTATTTATCTCTGTAAATACTATTTAAATGACGTGACGGATTCACCAAAAAGGTTCCTCCACTCGGCTCGCAAGCACATGAAAAGGTCGAATTCGACATCAGATTATACTTCTTACTACATTATTATTTTTCCATTGTTACGGACAGCAATTTGTTCTAAAATTTAAAAATGTAACATAAAAATTTATTTTTTATAATTATTTTTTATGTTATAATTTTTTCCTCAATGTGTTGACTATTGATGGTATATAGGAACGCTTCACCATGCGTTCCTATTTATTAATCCTGTTTATTAATTGATTGTTATACAATTAAAGCAGAGCAAATTCGGCTTCAGAAGTTTCTTTTCATCTTGCCTGATTTTATGGTCAATTTTTAAAAAAATTTACAAGTTACAAAAATTAAAAATTAACATATTAATATTTGTTATTTAGATAAAAATTTTGATGTTAAGATTTTTTAATTTCTGACTGCCCATCTTGTCATTACTAACTTGTGAAACTTTTTTAAAAAGTTACCTATAAGGTCAGGTAACTGATAAAGGGAAACTCCAAAAACCGATTTTGCTCTGTCTTAATTGTATTAAAATAAATTAATAAACAATTAGCTTGGTGAAGCGTTTCTATATTTAATCACTAAAAAAAAAGATAATTTAAAATTATGACTAAAACAAACTTTTTTTTTGAAAAATTTTGGCACAGTTAATTTAAGGTTGTAACGTTGTTTACATGTGACTTGGTATACATTTCCTATTAAGTCAGTTATTACTTTCTGAAACAAAAATAGCATAAAGACTATAAGTTATTTATAATAAACTGTGTTGTTAAAACTATTCTATCGTTATGAACGCTCGACCTACTTCAAAATTAAATTCAATAGGTAAAAAAAATGGTAAAAATAACGTTTTAAATCAAATTTTGCAGGAATGACAAAAATGACTTAATTTATGTGGCGATTCAAACGATAAGTCAAGCTAGGACAAACACTTGATTTAGATTATTTGAAACTGATTGTGAGCAGTTTTGCTAGTGTTTTGAGTCTTTTCACTCACTTTTGTATTTGTAGAGTCAGAGTAAGTTGAGAATTGCGCAAAATTAGAGAAGTAAGTGAAAGCACATGTAAATAGTAGAAGAATGAGTCGTACTGTCTGAACGTACTTTAGAATAGGAGGAAATTGTTGATATTTAAATTATGTGTATATGGAGACGGAGAAACCGTCTTAGTTTTGTAAAATGCTTGGTTGTCGGTTTGTTAGAGAGCGTAGGCTTTTCTAATGAATGGACAACAACAGAGCAACTCGTCCATTGTATAGTAGCCGTAAGAAACTGTAATAATTGTTAACGAAATACAATTTGCATAAACGTTTGTCTGAGTTATCATTGATCCGTTCCAGTTAAAAATCCGTTGCTCGCAGAGCAATACTCCCATCAGTTAGTTTCCTTAAAGGTAGGAAAAGACTTCCTTATTACATTTGATTTGATTGATGAATTAAACATTAACGATTTATTCGCTTGTTATCAGACCGAATCGGTTGTGTATTGGAAATGGAAATGTAAATGTGGTTTTGAAATAAACGTGAAATTCCGATATTCAGCGTCGTGTTAACACAATAAGGAGTGTCGACGAAAGTGGATGGTAGCAGTCTCGATTTATGAGTTTAACTAATACTTGTAGGTCGATAACAAGAAGGTAACGCGTCGTAAACAAGCAGGGAATGTCGGTAATTTTTCGAAAATTTGGTCTGCCAAGAAGAAGACATCATCGAGTCGTAAAGTTAAAACTGCTCGTAAAATTTAACGACAGATTATGGATTCATTTCGAACTGATTAATTTGTTAGGTTTACGAGAGCGATAGCGGACAAATTTGTAATAAATTCCATGGTCGAGCTGAATTTGTTTGGAAAACTATTTAGAGGTGTTGAGAAATCAGGTTTTGATCCGGATATTTTTCTTAATTAAACGTCCTTTCGCGTGTTTTGAGATTTTCGTTTAATTTATGTAGAGCTAATCGGAGGTGATAAAACTTTGGGGCATTTTATATTTAATTAAAAGATTAGATGGCTCATTGACCGAATATCAAACACCCGTTGAAATATGTAAGCGATTAAACCGATTTTATGGTTAATAAGCACTCCCGACCGGATTATTTTATATCGGTCGTAACTCACCGACAAATTTTCTTCGTTTATCTGGCGGGACATTTGAACATATTAATTCGTTGGGTGTGTGGGCGTTTACGTGCCAATTATTTCACAATGGTGTTTGCTTCGTTAAGATTTTATGGCGACTAAAGTGTCTCAAAAGTGCGAATAAGCGCACGGAATCTCACATCGAATTTATGTCTCTCCATTTTACAAACCTGAAATAACTTTAATGGTCGTTGGAGTGTTTTTCATTGATACTCATTTATATACAGAAATAATTAGACTCTATTAAGATTTGCATACATAATTCGGGTTTCTGTTTCAGGACCACGCGATATTCCTTCGACTGACTAATTCGGGCTCCGGTGGCTCAGATTGAGACACTATTGTAATATATTGCTGTGATTCGAGACGTAATCCTGTTCAACACCGGACAAGCTCTGTTCAACAGTGCTCGAAATTTGCATAACCGGATAGTTTACTTTAACAGCGATCTTTATAACTTTATTTGTTTAAACGCACTTTCGAGGATTACTCCCGTAATAGTTATTATGACATTACAATAATTGACTCTTATGACACATCTAAAACGACACAATAAATTTGACTTAATTACTAATGCGAGATAAGTTTAATGACGTTTCATGCCCCTTCTTGTACAAATTAATTGCAGGCACTCACTATTTTATGACCCAACACTTCAACATTGTAGCACAAAAGTGTAGTAATTTTTGATGTGGGCTGAAATTGGCATTCCTTTAATGCTAATCGGAATTTAGCACTGCACAAATTAACCGGAAACTAATTAAATTCTCGCCTCTCATCACAGTTTGCATATCGTAAAATATTATCATGAATTTATTAAACAGCACTCAACTTGTCTTAAATAATTAACTCTAACAATATCCTTCAAAAATTATTCATAAATACTAGAATCAAAGAGCTTCTAGTTATAATAAAAAAATTATTAATGAATGTTTAATTTTTCTACAGCTGTTTTAACAACTAAGAGGTGATACTAATCTTGGTAAACATCTGGAGAGAAATTAGAAAAAAATTGCCGCTGCAACTTTGTCTTTCACCTAATAAATTAAATTTGGAATTTTATAAAAACTGCAAAAAAAAATTTTTAATCGTTATTTATAATTACTTACAGGTGTCATTTTATGTAGTTCTTTCAAATATAACAAATACCTACTCTATTTAGCAGATATTTATAGAAATCAGTCGTTGTAATAAAGCTTAGTACTGTTGTAGACATTTCAATGATGTTAATCTCTTACAAAAATGGTATATTTGATCATATCAATCATGTGTTTCAATAGGTAGATACGTGAAACTTAAATTAAATAAAGTGATTCTTATTAAGGTTGTTGTTGACTTGTTTCTGACAGAACATCAGTCTTTTCTATTAACTTTTATTCGCTTAATTAAAACTATAATTAGAATAAACTATAAACCTACTTGTTTTTTATTAAATTTTTTTGTATATCCAATAAAAGTTAAATCTGGTATCAATTTACAGTAGAATTCCGATTAATCGTGTTCGGATAATCCGACCGTGCACATATAAACATTTATCTTTTGGATTATCCCGACCTGGAAAAATTTTGTGCTGTATTCAAATTTTTAGTAGTATGGGTACAGTAGGCTCTCACATTTGTTGTGACTATTTTTAGTTTGATTTTATAGTTTTTTTTAATAGTAAAACTATCTCAAAAATTACATAGTAATGTGTTTTCAACAGGAAATAAAAAGAAAATGTAAAAAAGTCTGTTTTATAGAAAAATGAAAGAATGTTTATAGATAATAGTATATTGTGCACCTTAGCTAGAAAGAGGCAGTTTCCAAGCCGAAGGAAGAGATGAGGCTTCCCTTTCACTTCTGCTTCACTTTCTGAGGCTTGGAAAACCTCTTTATTGATGAGGTGCACACATTATTTTTTATTCTACTCAAAATAAACAACTTTTAACAGTAAAATAAGCTGACGGAAATGTGACCTAATCTCAAAATATCTCGTAATAATTTGACTGTAATAACAAGAACTCGGCAGAGTTTTTATATTTTTACCTGAGTGTTAAACATGTTGTATGTCGAGCTACTTACTGTGTAAAAATCACATTTTTCCAACAAATACAATAGCTGACGGAAAATTTGAAATTAAAAGGTGTCAAACTCAGATAATTGACCGACACTAATTACGTTGATTACAGCCAAAATATCTCAATATTAGAGTGTAGATTACAGTACGGATGGTGATGAATTACTATTATTTTTTCTCTTCTTTAAATATTTTGTGGTTATGTGTCATGACAAACCAGGCTTTTGAATTTCAATACTTTAACCTGAGTTTCGTCTTTCGTATTTACAAAACTCGTAATTTTTTGTATTAAATCTCGTATTCCAACAGTAGAAACTACAGTATTACGTAGATTTAAAAAAAACTTGAAACTTAAGTTGACGTTTAGCTCAGCGCCATCTAACGGCCGCAAATTGCAACATGCTTGTCTTTCTAGGGAAACAAGAGCGATTTTCTGACCTGTCAAGAGGTTAAAATTAACTAACTTTGAAGTCAAATAGAATAAAAGTTATAAGTATACTTCTAACTGCAACCTATATAGTATTTGTCAAATAAATTTTTAAAATATGAAAAATAAAACATTTGGATTATCCTTATTTTTAATTTATCAGTCAAACGCTTAGTCTTGCAGGACCCAGATAATCAATAATTTTATCGGTTTCTGTCTGTTAAAGATCTATTTACATTTATAAAAATTGGCTAGTAATGTTAATTTTTAACATTTGTCAAAATATTGCAAACTAAGATCTAAATCCTTTTATGTCTATGTGTTCATTCAGGTTAAACAAGCATCATAACAGTGGCGACCGGTGATTTTTAAACTCTGTATTTTGAAAATGGAGCATGGGATCCAAATACTGTTATGGAGAATTACTATTAAGACTAAACTAAAGGCTACTTTACTAAATTTTCAAAAAATATTTTTTCTCTAAAATTTCAAATGCTCATAACTTTTTCTATAATTAAAATTTCGGAAAAAACTAAAAAATAATTAGTCATTAATTTGTCTCATAATGTTGAAAAAAAAATTCGCCACCGTTCTAGCATAAACCGTTTCGGAAATAACCAGGGGAGGCTAACCATTTTTAAAAATCAAATTTTGCAAATTTCGATAAATTTTTTTTAGCAGATGCCTTTAGTTTGATTTTAATAGTAATTCTCCATAACAGAATTTGGATCTCACGCTCCATTTTCAAAATACAGAGTTTTAAAAATTCACCGGCCGCCACTGTTTCCCAACATTGAGTAATATACCCATAATGAAGATGGGCTGTGCTTTTTAGACTACAAAAAAGGATATAAACATATACCTAAAGAGCATTTAAAATAACTTACTAATTGCTGAAAATATTCTAAAAGAATATCTTTGTTTATCGACGAAACGCCGCGCGCCGTTCTCTCTTTGCCAATTTTTTAAATGTATGGTACGCTTTTTCATACCTAATTTTAGATTTTTCCGGAATTAATCTGTTTAAAGCTTGTCTGGCTGCATTATGAACATTTTCTGGCAATAAATAAATTTGTTTTTGGTTGAATTTTTAAAATTCTACATTTTTCTTTACCCGGTAACTTTGGTTACCAATGCGTAGAGACTTGATTAATTTCGATCTACTTCAATAGTAAAATCATGATGATAATGACTTAAAAGTCCCTTTATTATCAGAAACCGATAAAATCTTGAACAAACCTCGAATGTTATGACACATAACAGCCTTAGATGTCTTATAATCCTTGCTCTATGGCTCGAATTTTAACTGACATCTGCGGTTGTAATTAATGTCATAACATTCTTCGGTATGTTAGTGGCTATTATTGTTACCAATTAATAGTTATGCACATACATTTTAAAGAGTGTTCCAGAAATAATTGACGAAAAGTAAACAAACTTTAACCGCAATTATAGTTTGTTTATTTAACAAAAAACTCTAACACCGTAATTTACACCCAAAATACATCTGGCAACATAGCGCAACTTTTTAAATGGGAATTAACTTAGAATTAACAGTCTTGCAGATCTGCACGTTATTCTTTCATTAAATCATATAGCAGAAGGAAAAGATATATAAAACTCATTATAAATGTCTGTTGATAAGTTCATCATAATAGTTTATGATTAGAAAATTATTGGTGTCATAAATAAACGACAAGACATCTGGCGCTATCTCCAAATTCTTAGATAGACGGATAAAGAAATTGTAGAATTTTTTTGGGTCGGTGGGTCTTTTGTAGTTGACCGTAACAAGATTAGTGTTTATTGAGATTTGTTGTAAAGGGGCTGCCTACTAATAAATTCCTGCATAAGTCAGTTTCTTATATCTTTTTCTTTTATTATAACAGCATGTTACGATTAATTTCAGTTGTTGATCTAACAAATTTTCAACTTTTTGTAGTATTTTCTCTTATTTCAAATCCGAAGTTTCTAGAATTTTCTTGAGCATGTTAGGAAATCTGACAATAAAAAAATATGACAATACCGAATTCTACTAAATTTAATTTTGACGATCTTAATTTAACAAAAAGTTGTTTTTTGATAAGTAAACAAACTGTATTCTCGGTCAAAAATCGATACAATTATCTTATTTTTAAACGATAGTAAGCACCCAAATGCGAAAATATTTTAGCTTTTTTTGACGCAGAGCACAGAGCACAACTGACAGACAAGTTTTGTCCGTTATGGCTAAATCATAATGTATTAAATCTTTTAAAAAAGTAGCGCTGCAGTACCCAAATTCAACTGTAAAATAAAAAAATTCTGTCAATTTTTTTTCTAAGGTTACATTGTCAAAACTGACATTTCTGTTGATATTTTAGAAATTCATATTAAATTGCTGTTAACAGCAAATATTAATTCATTTTCATGGACAAAAAATGTCGCGACATCACGTAAAAGTTTTGACATTTTAGGGTTTAAAACAAAAGATTAGAGAGAAAGCCATAACAACACAAAATGATTTTCAATTGTAGTAAACTATAGCACAGAGTTTTTAAAGTTACTAGGCAACAAAGGGCAACAATGACTATGAATCAATTAATAAAATATATAATAAGTAGTATTTATTCTTCTATAACAATGGTAAATAAATACGGTCAAATAATTACTAAATCAACAAGTACTGACTGAGTTGGCAACATTGAAGTGTCACTTGAAATTAGTTATTCAAACTAAACTTCAAAGTCAAATTTGACATTTCATGTTGTTGACATGTTGTTACAGTTTTGTTAAAATGGTTTTCGAACAAAAACATGACACTTTTATTGTAAAGGCGTACTTCAAAAGTAAAGTCTACAACAAAATTAATGGTTGACAGTAATTTCTGGATTCAACGTACCTTCAATTTTAACAAACTTACTCCGACGAGGTAGACTGACATGTGTCAAACATAACCTATATGCGTAATCTTAACAAACCGACAACTGACAACAAAAAATTTGTAGTAACTTTATTGCCAACTAAAGAAATAAAAAATTTAGGTATCTTGTTACATTGAGCTCAATTTTGAGTAATTGGAGTAATTGGATCACTCGTAGAAGCCAATATATTTTTTTAAATAAAATCATATACCTAAATTTATTATAAGTAGATGCCTTACTAATACAACTAGCTTTACAGTTATGCTAATTATTTTACATGCGGATAAATCAAAATAAAAAAAGTATTTTAAATAATTCTAAAGTAACGCATAACATTCGTAATTCTTTTATTTTTCAAAATAAAAAATCTATCTCAATTCTAATTTATCTAAATCTCTTTGATTTATTCCATTCCTGTTTCAAAGAAAGTTTTCTTCTGATTGAAGGTAGAGCAATGTTCGTTAAAACACTATGTACAATAATAACTTATAACATAAAACACTAACTTAAAAACTTTAGCATTAAAAAATACTAAAGTAATTACCTTATGAAATGTAAAAAGTTTTATTTAATTAAAAAGTTTGTGAAATGTAAAAAGAAACAAATTTTTAGGTTAACAATGGCGCGGAAAGACAAAGAAGTTAAGAAGAAGTCAACAAGCTGATGCAACTACCAATTCAACAGTTACTGTCGTCCTCCCCAAATTTGGAAAAATGACTTAAGTTATAAATATCACAACAAAGAAGATTGGGACCGAAGTCGCCCGCAATAAAGTGCATCCCTACTTTATACCTGCGGCAGACCGGCAGAGGCCACATCCTAAACATTTGTTTCAAAAACCAGAAAAATACCTATTGTGCACTTTATTGCGGGCGACTTAACTTCGGTCCCAAGCCCCTTTGTTGTATGATTTATAACTTAAGTCATTTTTCCAAATTTGGGGTAGACGACAGTACTTTAGGACACCGGAATTGTCTTGACAAAGTGCGAGTTCTTTTTAATAACAAATCTGTAGGTATAGTTAAATTAGCCTACGGTTACCGTTAGTTTGTAACACTGTTAAATTACGTGTAGTGTCTCTAGATTTTTGGTTGGCTAGTTTTGCACGTGACAGCTGTATTAAGAAGTGACGGCGTCTTATTTCTTCTGTTTTGAATGTATTTTAAGTATAATTTAATCGTTACAAGTAAATTAGAAACAAATTTACAATACAACAAAAGAAACAATTCTTACTTATAATTGCGGCAAATTTCTACAGTTTTTTATTAGTAATTTAGTAGTAAGTTAAAAAAAAATTTTTGTTTTTTATCTTAAAGTTAATCTTGAGTTGTTACACTACTAAAATATATTTTCAGAATATTTCACTCTTAACTTTAGGCAGTGCTATAACTTCAGGTTCAACATACATAAATCACGAATTCCTCTTGATGGGATAACGGTAACGGTACGTGAATTTAACTATACTTCAATTGTAACCTCTAATATAAAAATATGTTGCAAATATGGAATACAAGTAAAGATAAATAATTTGTGTTATGATAAGTTGCAGAATTTATTATAATGTACATACATTATAGTTTTTATATGTATAATTGTCAAAAAGTTATATTAATTCTCTCTACCGTACGGGCAAAATAGACGCAGTGCTGTCCCATTTGGTTATATTGGTAATATCCGCTATAAATAAAATACAAAAAAAATGTTTCTAATAAAATATAGAAATTAATTATAGTGATTGTTGACAGCAGGTGACGAATAAAAATTCCATCTGCAACAGTTTGCAATTTCTTATACTACATCGGGTAATAATTATTTTTTAAACATTTTTAAATGTTTAAAGATTTTATGATAAACATCGAGAAATTATAAAAAATGTATAACATTACAGAGCCCACCTGTAACAATAATTAAGAATTATCAGTTCCGGACAGTTTTCCAACAAATTAGAAAAGTTTATTTGAGATTGTGTAACTTCTTTGATCGGATTATCAGCAGATGTGGGTTTTTGGTATAATTTTATTGCACTAATCTGTTATAAAAATGTATGGAAGATTTTTTGATCAGCAGCAAACTCTAAACAAAGTGGTTTTATAACACTATAAAAATCAATGCATTAGGTGCTTTCTTTAATATTGTTAATAAATCATGGTTATAAAGTAAGACATAAAATTCTTACTACCAACAGATTGACTCTGGCATATTATCGCTTAAATCATTTTAAAAAAGAAAATTTTATTTATGATCGTCCAATAATTTTCCTAAAGAGGAAACATATATTTTTTGGTTGACATTTAATGGATTAATAGTAATTTGTCTCGAAACTCAACCAACAATCAACCTAGAATTTCCAAACAAGGTTTTATATTTGAGTGAGGATTCGAGTCCCCAAAATGTGTTACCTAATCACTACTGGATACGGGGGCTTTAAATCAATCCGCCTTATCGATGCCTCGGACGCCTTTTATTGTTACCTTTTCTTTAATTACTTACAACGGATTTGTGTTGTAGGCCAGAGAAGAACTCTGGAGAAATATCAGGTCATGATTTCGACCACTAAACTGGACGATAAACCGGGCAATAAAGTCGGATTGAACATTTATAGAAAGCTTGGCACCTATGTTATTGATTAACCAGTTGAGTTCTGATTCGGGTTTTAATTGAACGTTTTATACCTTTGCCGAGCTTGTTAAATCGACTTGATGATGCTTCTCGTTACTGTTTACGACATTATTATGCGAGTTGTAAATTTTCGTGAACTATCCATCGATTAATTGGACTTCTCTTCAAACATTTTTTCGGTGATTAATTTTGTATTCTGTGGGAACGTTTTTTATAATGGCAATAAAAGTGTAATGCTGATAGACTTTTAAGACTGAGCTTTATCTAGCCATAAACTGCGATTCTTGCCCACACTTAACAACTTCTGAGGTGACCTTCTAACCCACAACGCGACAAAATTTATAAAACTACAAGACAAGTTAATTATCGACCCAACAATTACTATAATTATTTTTAACTTAAAAGTATCCATAAAATTACGCTATAAATCTCTTAAAGTTAATTATTTTGAATAAGTTTATGCTGTGATTGAATATAAATGAGCTAATATAGGTCCGGACTAAACAACTTAATTCTGTCAGTTTTAGTGTTAATTAATGTAAATTTTTGTTAGATATGCAGGCCGAATGACCTGCACAATTCGGTTTAAAGTCTAATTGCCGACATCTAGAAAATTTTTATTAATTGCCGGCGTCGTTCACCCCTTTAGGTGATTTATTTTTTGGGATGCTTAATCGGCCACTGTTTCTAATAATTATGGGCAGTCAAGAAATTATACAAATATGAAGTTTCGTGACCACTTCGAATCGCGTGCGTCTACTGATAATTCTTCAATAATTTTTAGTGGGTCATCGAAGACAAAAAATTCTCATACAAAAGATCACAAAGTGTTTTTAATCCCAGACCGATTCTGTTATTATCTAAATTATATATTTTGATATTTCGAAATTCCAAAATTATTCGAATTAATATACAGAGATTTCAGGAAATATTTATAAGTCAGACTGGGTCTGTTTTGGCTCCACGTTGCCATTATTGGAGTTCAGGTGCGGCTCGTTTATTAAGACACAGGATTCGATTACGTAAAATCTGCTCCAAGCTTAATGCAAATATGAATAGGATGGTTTCCTCATTTGACACGTTTGTATAAAACCAGACTGCAGATGTATAATTCTGATAAGGTTTCGGGGCATTTAAACCATTTAGAAATTCAGGTAGTCTGCCATAACGTCACCTCAGGACTTTTCATTAAACTGTAATTTCCTTCAAAATGCCCCTCTGATTACTTAACTACCACGTTACACAAAACCAGAAAGGCAAAACAAATTATTTTTGAGAAAAATTATAGATATACTTACTCACTTTTCAAAACAGGCGCCCTTGAATTTTTAGCATTTCCGTTATTATTTGCCGGAAGGTTTGCTGCAGTGAGAATTGTAATACGAGGTAAGCGCAGCAACTTCTCCAGTAAGTTATTGTAGTTTTATTGTTTTTAGTTTTAATCTAAAGTCTTAGTTTGTAGTTAATGGTTTCTAATTAACAAAATGTATTAAATATAAAAAATGACAGACAAGAAACTCAGTTCAATTTTTGATTATAAAAAATACCCGGGCGAAAAATTTTAATTTGCAAATTTGGCAAATTTAACACTGTCTGCAACAGAGCTCATGATTTTAAATCAATTTGTTAAACTTACCTAGTTTTATCAAATTAGTAATGTGAGCAAAGTTAAAGCAGATTTAAATTTTAAAATAAAAATAATAGGTAACGATCACAATGATTTCGATTATTGGAGTAGTTAAACCTAATTACCTTAATAAATGTAGGTATATTGTAATCGGTAAAAACTCGATTTCAGTTAAAACTCGAACTTTGTAAGAAAAACCGGTTTTAACTATCGTATTAGTCAGTTCTAATTCTGGCTAGTAAAACTAGTTAAGGCTAGTTAAAAATTAAAGCAATTGTTATCAGGTAAAATAACAAATGTACGAATGTGCGCGCATAAAAATCAGTAAAAATGTGATAATGAATGGTTATTTTGCTTGTAATAGTCTAGTAAATTGAGATCAAAAATTAACCAAAATGCCGAAAATATACTAGAAATCTGAATTTTTGTATTCAACTTTATTTTAACTTTATTTTGAGAAATTTATTAAAAATTATCATTGATATCATCCGACCTTGTAAGATATTCGGGATCAAAGATGACAAAGAGTGTTTTTCATTCAAAATCAAAGTTGATTTGCATTTGTTTGCGTTTTGTTAAAAAATAGTAGTTATAGTTTGTACCACCTAGCAATGATTTAGTATTATTACAATTAATTCTTAATGTTGTATACTCTAAGAAGCGCTAATTTAAAATTTTGAACGTTTCAATTATTTTTATTAATTATTAGTGATTTATCTATTCAAGCTATTTCTTCGGTAAGTACATATATTTGCTTTAATTAAAGAATGTAAACGTAGTATCTAGCAAGTAAGTATAATTTTAAGTTATTTTTAGCTATATTTATAATATACATATATTTATATAATATATAATATTTAAGTTATATTTAAGTTCTTATTTATGTACTTGATTATTCTTTATTGTACAGAGTTTAAGCAGAATTACTTTAGCATTTTGATTAATACTTTTAACCTTAATTTTAATTTTTGTGACAAAAGTCAAAATTCGTGTAAAATGTTTATACATCCTGGTAAAGAAAAACAGCTTTTAAGATAATACAGTCTGGTCTTTTTCTTAATTTAGACATTGACAATTGTTTTTAATTTAGAATAGATAATAGCTGATAAAGTCTTTGCTATATAGCCTTGACTATAATACAAATATACAAAGTTTTAGTGCTTTTCTTGTTTTTTCATTTCTAAGAATCTTTTTGTCACCTTAGGTGTAATATTTTATGTTAAAAAGTCGATGGGATGAGTATCAAAATTAACTTTTTTTTTGTTTTGAATTACATTAATATTTTACAGATTTCTAATTTTTAATGTAGCGAGTATCTTAAAAAAATAACATGTTTAAAAAACTATTCTTTTTCATCTAAAGAAAAAAAGATATGAAATAATTTTATTACTAGCAGCGGTAGTCGTAGTAGTAAGTAGGTACATTTAAATCTCAATTTTCTCTCATTATACCTAATTGTTCTTAAAATTAGTATTTAGATTTTTATTAGATATTTACATGGCGCCTACATGGCAGAGTCATCAAAATAATAAATAAAAGTACATTTGCTAGAAAGAGTATCACTTAGCAATTTAGCGTTACCAGATAGGTACTGTACCTAGATACAATATACAATTTCATCAAATTTCATCAAATTTAGTTCATCAAATTTACAATATACAATGCACTGATGATAGGGCAAAAACGCCGAAACCGGACTGCAGTTTCCTGTTTGCTTTGTCTGCTGCGTTTATTATTATTCCGATATTTAACTTTAGGTTAAATGTTAATTTTATTTGTTTGTTATTTTTAGGTTGTGCTTGTGTGAAAAAGATTATTTAAAATTACCTATAAATATTTTTTGTTCTCCTTGTTTATTTCTCTTATATTTCTATAAATATATAATTTTTTAGGTTCTTATTTATTTCAGTAACCTTAAGATTACTACGTTGGCCATGCAAATAACATTTAAGAGAGGATGATTTTATCGCACGTCAGAACTTATGTTACTTTAAGCATTTATTTGAGTAAAGTGATCATATTACAGATACTCAGAAAAACCATAACAAGCCTAAAATTTTGCAAAAAATGTTCTAGGTTTTTTGACTTTTTAAACCTAAATGACTACCAAATATGCTGTTTATAAATGAATGTTTCCAAAAAATAGTCTAGGTTTTTGAATTTTAAACCTAAATGACTACCAAATATGCTGTTTATAATTTAATGTTTTATAGTTTAAAATTTTAAAAAATATAACGTTTTTAACCTTAGAGGGATGATTATATTTTACTTCTAGTTTATATATTTAATGATAAATAAATTTTTATCAAATACTTTTTTATTTATCTCGTTGGAGTTAAAATGAATTTTAAATGATTTTAAAAATGTTTGAAACTGTAAATATTTCTATCATTAGTGTGCGTGCTTAAGTCTTCATTCTTTATAGTCGACATATACAAATCCAATAAAACATTATAGCCACGTAGCTGAAATATAATGGCGTTTCTTTGATATATATTTATAAATACAGACGAGATTCCGAACATGCATTGTCTGATCTGACAGTAATAATTATTGATCAATTATTAGTATAGAAAAATCAGAAACATCCTACCCATTTCAAACGCCACAACTCTATCTGCTGACATTCCAATTTTTTCCTTTTCAAACTTCATTATAATTACAAATTGGAAAAAACGATTCTTTAATGTTGCACTTAATTATCATCAAGCTGACTTATTAATTAACTGAACAATTTGTTGCTTTTTGTCGCGAAACCAAATCCAATTTAATTCAATCGTCGAGCTTAGCACCTGAAGACTTGTCTAGTAATTAACCGAAAATGAAAATTACTCGAGAATTTCTTAATTATAATTACAGACACTTCATTCCGCTTTAAATAATCTCGACGAAATTAAGCTTTCAGGAGTCATTAGAGTCGCCACGGTGGCCACGTTTCTAATTAAAACGGAAATTTTGGACAAAATTTGTCTTGTATGTTAACAGTATTATTTGAACCTTGTATTGTTGAGAATGACGGTGCATTGTCAAGAAGCTGAAGTTGATACGTGTTGTTTGTAAAAAACGAAACTGTTGAGCGATATTTACTCGCAGCTTCATAGCAATTATCTATATTTATCAATCTGGACAAAGAAAGGCAGCGTTATAATCACGTATCCGTATCGAATATTATAAACAACATGCATGTAAGTTAATCATTGATCTTAATGAGTTGAAATGCCAATACCTAAATCAATCTACAGTTTCTATGAACGACAACAGTAGCCGATATGATTAAATAAGATTTGAGGGCGAGATTTGAAGCACCCGGACTCGAATAGAAGGTTCGTTTCGATTAAAAATATAACACTATACGATGACGCAGCTAAGAGAATATAATTTCACTTCCTTTTATAGTTACGTTTTGTCATTAATTTATCACGACGTAGTTTGTTGTGGAAACGTATTGTTCACATGACAGATAGAAAACAATTAGTCTTTCCTCTTCTGTTGAGGTACACCCATCGGTCTCGCATTCGACTACCAATAGGAGCTTTTGCACTTTAATCAAGCCAAATTAATCGATCTTTTTATTCAAAATATGTTTTATATTTTAAAAATTATTTTCTGTTTCTAATCATAAGTTTATTTTTTTTTTTCAGCAGGTATCTATCTATGTACGATATTGTCATGAGGTATTACCTGTTTGCTTTATATCCGCATTATGTTTTACCATAAATGTATATAAATACATAAATTATATAGGTACTACAAAAATTAGTAAGGATACACGAAAACAATATTGGTGCATGAGAAATAGTGCAGTTTACCTCAAAAATTAAATGAAAAATGACGCGGATTTCAAGTGAATAGGTAGTAGTTAAATCTATGTTGTATAAAATATATAAAATTACATAGTTGGTTCATTCTTTAAATACTTATACCTACTTCCTATATAGTTACCTAATAATTTTCCTGTGACCGTAGCACTTTATGCGTGATTTAATTTTGCCTCTTATATTTTTGACACGAACATTGATGATATGTTACACTTGTTGAGAGAGAGAAAAAACTTAAGCTAATTGAATTCCATTCTTGTTATTGGTTATTTGTGCGAAAAAAAAACCGGGCGTTAAATTATTTTAATGACAGTTTTAGATTTCATCCCTTCGAGATAGACATAAATCATAAAATCCGTGGGATTTGAAATAAATTTAAGATGTCGCTTAAAAGGCAGCAGTTTATTAAATAGTTGACGCTGCTTCTCAAAGCAACCGCAACTTTAATCTTCAAATTACACATTAACACAGGTATGATTGCTGCATTAATTAGTTCGACTCCTGTGTGGGCTAAGTCTCGACGTGCTACGCCCCTACCTGCGCATTTCTCATAATGAAGATTTATTAACCAAAGAAATTACAGTCTAGGACAAAAAAATCACTCAGTTATAATGGCTTCGACTGCGGTGATATCAATACGAGATCAAGACACAATAATAATTTAACAATTTAATATAAAGATTTTAATATAAATAAGAACAGATAAAATACTTACTTAAATCTGATTTAGTCAATTTAGACCTAAATGAGTTAATAATGTTTTAATTATATTAATAATGACAATAAAAATCAATGTCGAATCCACAAGTTTAATTAAAATTCTAATATAACAGTGGCAAAGCCCTTTCGGAAGCTAAAGTTCTATCTGCAGTGCCTAATAATAACAATGTAAAAAGGAAAGTTAAACAAAAAGTTAAAAATGTTGAAAAAACTTACTAATCATTTGTCTAGAGGAAATTTTGGTAAGTAGCGTCGATACTTCAAATGTACTCAAGATATATTTATTGCTTAAATGAGGGAATCTAATATAGTTAAAAATAAGCAAATATTGATTGAGTGAGTGACTGTCTATGTGCTTGTTAGTTGTACTGTTTTTAAATAACGCGAAATAAAGTGTAAATAATAAAGCAAAATCACGCCACTGCAAAGAGCTCACTTTCGCCGAAGCCTGTTTATATGTCAAAATTAGAAATAGTACCGAAGTACTGTTACTGCAAAATTAGACTATTTTACAGTCATATAGGTAAATGTAGTAAGCTTGGTGTAAACACTGAATGTTTGAATTAATTTTTTTATAGGCAACCCTTTGTTCGCACAATAGCTTTGGGCACTATATCTTATTGTAAAATATAACTGTTTTACAATCTATTTAGTAGACATAGTAAATTTTTAATAAAAACATAACATAGAACAACTAAAACTTTTGAATAAAATCTTTAAAATCTGATTGTTTGTACAATAACTCAGAAGCATTATTACGGTTAAACAAGACTACAATTTATTTGGTAAATAGAGTAAACTTACTATAAAAACATAACCTGAAATAACTGAAGTGTTTTCTCTTTTTTTTACACAAATTAGCGCATTGAAACTATTAACCGTTTTTTGAGAATGAGGCAACGAATTTGAATAAATTTGTGAATAAGATTAATAATTCTGGAAATAAATAAGGAATATAATAAAGTGCACCAATTTAAGAAAATGTATTTTAGTATGTGTAGAAATTTTTAAACTCATTTTCTGTGAGAGCATTATAGTAAAAAATTAGAAAGTCATTACGGTTGTTAATTTAAATGGTGGCAGCAACGGTAACTGCTTGAAGATAAAAATGAGATTAAAATTTTGATAGAATATTATTAGGTAGAATAGGCAGGACGTAGAATTAGTTCATTTTTTGCAAAATAATCTCTTTTAAACTACAATTAAAGAAATAATAGATACGAATTTTTCTGGATCTTCAAGAACCGCGAGATGAAGAATTCAGGAAACAGACAAGACAGGTGTGCAGCTAATAATTTATTTATGTTTTTTTAAATAATGAACATAAATTGGAAAAGATCTATTGGGCCCAGCAATTTATTAACCATAATAATTTTTGGGAAAACGTGTTTTTTCGATGAAAACACACTTCAGAGATGTAGTAACAGACGGGTGTGTGTTTATAGACTAATTGAACAGCGATATAGAGAAAAATATGTGCGTAGAATCAGCAACGAAGATTTTCAGTAAATGTGCAGGGTTGCATAAGCGCTCAAATTCCGATTTTTGGAAATGATTTTGTGTTTCAACATGATAGCAGCCCGATTCATAAAGTGTATATTGTTCGAGAGTTTTTAAATAAAAATGAGGTAGAGACACTCGATTGGCTTGCTAGGAGCCCTGATCTAAACCTGATTAAAAGAATATTTAGAAAATAATGTCTAGACAATTTAATATCTTATACCACAAAATCGTCAAAAATCATTACAAAATATTCCTGATGTTACCTCAATTACCTTTGGCGTGGAAGGATGAATAAGAGAAGTGGGCATGCCCTATACCAACAATATTAGATTCTTGGTCGAGGTACAGACACCTTTTACGATCTTATTCTATTGTAGACATTGAGTTAATAATAAGACTGGAGTGAGGGTAGGCAAAAAAGTATGGTGACAACATATTGGTAAGCAAAACATTAAAAGTGGTGTATTTACCGTGTTAAAGGTGGTATTTGCATTTAAGCAAGTGTTAAAAGTGCTAAAATATGCATATTTCTAAACAATTTTTTTTTATAAAAACGTTTTAAACAATTTTAGATAATACATATGATTTCAGATAAATTAAATATTAATTTGTAAAGTATAAGTGTTGTATGCATGTACAATAAAAGCCTGGCGCTCATATGTTTACTGAATTAAAATAAAAATTTATTTTCTTGCCTTATTTTTCTTGTATTTTTCTCTCTCTTATATTATGTTGTCACCACAGCTCGCTTCGGCAACGTATACGGCGAGGCTTGATCCAGTATTATTATTAGATCTATGATTGTAGAGACCACCGTTTGCAAATTTGTAGTGGGGAAAAACATATCCCGAGTATAAAAATACAGTGAAAACTATCGTAAAAGGTGTTTGGCCATCGACCAAGATTTCAAGCTTATGCCCACTTCTGTTATTCCTCCTTCCACGAATTTTGGATGTTATTCGACAGACATTGTTGTCAATGACGAGAAGGTTACAAATAGTTATAGACTCTGGTGATGGCGGTGCACCTATAAAATATTAATTATTTTTGTTTTTTTTATTTTGTTCAATAAATCTTGATTTTCACGTCATGGTTCTAATTATTTTACTAAAAGTGACAGCGGCTGTCAGATTGAGGTCAAAGTTTCAAAGCCAAATTTTTTTTCTCAAAAGTGTACCAGTTTTGTATGTCCACCACTGTACCTTGTAAAATTTTTCTACATTTTAAAAGAGAGGTTGAGATTAATCATTCTGACAATTGTCTAACACTGAGACTAAAAACTGAATGTTTAAAAATAAAAGACACTTACTGACTATTTTTATTTGTTTCAACAAAATTAACAAGCAATTAATTAATTTATTCAACATTCTAGGTGTCTAAAACAACATTTGTTGTTGAAAGTACACCAAAAATTCGGCACGGATTTTATAGACTCCAAAAAAAAAATTTTAGTATTTTTATTTATATTTACAAAATAATTAGAAACTTCGTTTTATTTTGACAGAATTACTAACATTCTGTAAAAACACATTTTTAGAGAATAGCGTCATTATATACATAATATCTTAACAATTACGGCTTTTCATAAACTTATTGAACTTGTAGAAATTCAACACAAAATTTTTATAAAAACGTTAAATTTACAGTACTGTTAGGGTTTACAGCCAGCGTTTTATTGACTGTTATTGTACAGAGTATGTTACTGTTTTCCTATTGCAAACATAGCCGAATGGTAGTTAGAGAATACCAATTTTAATAACAGACTGTTATTTTACAGTAACAGTAAAATAACATAGTAATAGAGTTAAGAGAATAGCATATTAGAAAAATTGATACAGCTACATTTTATTTAAAAAAAATATTTTAGAGGAAAAATCAGGAAAGTATTATAAATATTTAATAAAATATTGTTATAATTATCTCAAAAATTGAAATAACCAAATATTCTAAATACGCTAATAAAGTTGCATTCTTATAGCCATTCAATCTCTATATTTAATTTTTTTGAAATGTTTATGTTTAGCCGAAAATCACTTGGCTTCTTATTTTTGGCTAACCCTGTATGTAGTAGGAGCTTTACCTTTCATCTCGCTAATCGTTGTTATGTTGTGTTTTTTTTTTTGCTGAAAGTCTTACATCTGATATTTTTACCTTGTTTTAAATGTGTTTACATGTTAATTGTTTACATTATTTATTGACATTTTATTTGTATATTTTATGGAATCGGCTTTTAGCATTCCAATAAATTGTCTATTAATCCTTAAATATTTTATTTGGCTAAAAATCTAAATAAATTATTGCATCATAAATTATTACATATTGCTGATTTAATTTTAATTCCTCGTTATTTAACAGCTCTCAAAAGTTATAATACATCAACAGAGTGAAAAAAAAAATCTATAAAATATTTAAAATATTATTGGTATTTAATTTATGTTACAAAGAGTTGTCATATTTTATTAATTATGCTATAATAAAATTAACTTATATTTTTTAATTAGAAATTTCGATGAATTCAACTGAAAAAAGTATACTTGGTAAATAAAAAAAATACTGTAGTTCAGTTGTAACCGATATGATGCGGCAGAGAGGCATTTAATATAAACATGCAACAAAAGTATAACAGCAGGTTATAAGAAGTGAAAAGCAAAAGAATAAAAGAGTCTTTATTTAACAGAATACGTAAGTCTAGCAACATACAAAAAGAATTACAATTACTAAATTATCGCTCTGAGAACAACTTTATTCTCGGGCATTTAAAGTAGGTCCAGATGGTCATTCTTGTATAAGCTGAAAATGTTCTTGTATGAAATTATCCAGGTATTTACATAATAGCTTGAACTTGTAAGGGTAAGTACCGCCTCGGAAGAATCTCGAGTGTAATTAAAGATCTTAACGTCAATTCAAATAAAAAAAAGTTTTAAAAATTGAAGTATCGATGATCGGAATAAAAATTGTGCCAATTACTCGATTTACAAGAGAAGGTGGAGTATCGTCAAGTGGAATCGTTCGGAGAAATAAGCGAGGTATGAGCGTTGTTCGAATTTATTGCAAGTCAGAGCAGTTCTATTATTCCTCTAGTTGATTACGAACTCAGCAGGGGTACAGGCTGTCGCTCCTGAACCAAATTATACTTAATTATAACCATAATGTAGTTTCGATTTGCCCATGTAAACATTCACGCGACCCTTAGAAAGCCACTCCACCGAAAATTCCATCAAAAATTTTTTTTCGTTTTGGATGAACTGGTTTACCAGTAGTTGTACGACAATTAATCATGTAACAATTGATTGAAAATTAATCAAAACTATAACGAGGCAGCTGATTGCTTGTGAGCGTTCACACCATAGGCGTCAAATTAGATGGTTAGGAGCCAACTCTTTTGTAATTACGCTATTGGAAGTTCTTTGCCCTTTTTACGCTAATTTTTGGCTTAACATTATCACCACTTGTAATTTCTTCTTCAATAAAATGACTCCTAGAATAAATTTTTTTTATTTAAAGAGCTGATGAAATGTTTGATCCAAAAACAAGGACTTATAAATAAAACATTACCGGTTACTTTGGTTCTTTAGGGCATCTTTCAAATATCTTTAGGGTGATGATATCGAAACTAGTCGGCCTGAAACATTTGTTTTATTTATAAGTCCCTGTTTTTGGATCAAACATTTCATCAACTTTTTGATTAATTTACAAGTTAGTAATCAATCTATTATCAATTTTTTTATGTTATACCTACTACCAAATGTAACTGAAGAGCAAAAATAAATTTAAATTAGGTATAATCTGCATTGTATTGTTTTCTTGAACAAAACGGAAGTAAAATACTGAATGATTTCCCACATCCACTTTAAAATAATCTAAATTGTCATTACTATAATGTAAGCACAGATTAGCCCGTGAATGTAAGTTAAAATTTGGCGAAAAATTTCGAAATAAAATCGTAGTCGTCGTAGTGTTTGTAGACTCTAAAGTTGGTTAAAATGCCTATTCAACAAGTTAATAAATCTGAGGTTCCCACAAACAAAGCGGTGTCGATCATGATCAATGTTTCGAACATAATGAATGATGACGTCAGGGCTCCTGCTGCTAGACTTGGGGAGCGCTGAGCCACAATGCTTGCCATAAAAAGGTTATTGGGTGCTCTTTGTTAACACTGATGAGGGCGGACTAGAATATTAACAAAAAGTTCATGTTATATTACAAGTTATTATTAACAAGACTGACTGATAGCTGAACAAGTTCTAAACAATAGCGAAGAATTTCGATCGAATTGCATCCTTGTCTCAAGTCCGGTAGCACTTCTCTCTGATATTTTTCAATTTCATATTAACCGTAACCCATTAATTATAACAAATTTTGACAAATTCTAGTGAAGTAAATCAAATAATGTAAGATACAGGTGAAAAAATGCAACGATTAATCTCCCAACTGTCTTAATAACTCAATAGAAGAGCTGTTTTTGGGGTTGAGTTAATTCTTGCAAACTGTCCGAAATAATGAGGATACGGTTACATGTGGTGAACATAAACTTAAGTATCTTTGACGTAATGGTACATTGCTTTAATTAAAGAATTGAACGTAAACGAACAAATACATTATAGAAAGCAGCTACTTCCTTTGGAAGGATTTTAATTAATGCGGCTACCAAGACGATATTTATGTTTTATTTATAAGATTTAACATATGTACGAAAGGTGTAGTTACTAATTACCTTTAACAAGACGTTATTTTCTTTTATTTACCTTATTTGTACTAGCCGCTTGTTGAGTGATATCTATATTAGCCTAATGGGGTAAAAAAGTGCTAAACTGTAGCAATTATAAACTAATTTATTTTTTTAGGCTTTAATTAATATTATATTTATATAGAACATTTGTAATAAGAGACGAATTTTTGCGACGTTACTGGTAAAAATAAATAGTAATAAATTATACGCAGTAACCGCCCACCACCTCAAAATAGGCATAAGTATCATTATTCGCAAAGATTATGATGATACCAAATACATTTTCAATAGACAAAACCAATAAAATCATTAAAACTATCACTTCCGCTTACGTGCAAATTCGCAAAAATACAAAAAGTAACTGAATTCTGTGACTGGTAACATCGCTAAAGTTTGCCTAATAACTTTTTGATTTGCATTTTTACGGAAAATGTAAACTGATTTAAATACTTTAAAGAGCATTTCTTATCGTATGAGTATCTTTTTGGTCAAAAAAATTACGTAGAGGCCTGATAACCCAAAACTCGCGAAGTGATAAATAAATATGTTAAATGGTTCAAGTGCTTTAGGTCCAAAACATATAAATCTTCTTGTTAGATCTTCTTGGTGTGTTTAAATAAAAAATGAAACGTAAAACACCCACTAACACTAAACTTTTTTATTTGATACGACGCACGTTTCGACAACAAAGTTGTCATTCTCAGGTAGGAATTAAAAGTGAAGTTTAACTTTGTTGTCAAAACGTGCTTCGTATCAAGTAAAGAAAATTGGTGTTAGTGGGTACTTTACGTTTCATTTTTCTCCAAAATCATTTTTATGATATATATGTATTGTAATTCCTGTGAAAACGTTACCCCACTTTCAGCTAATATTTTTATTTTAGTAATTTATTTATGTAACAAGTGATTAAAGTATTGTTTTTTCGTCGATCGACAGTAAACACTACATTTTAGTGACGAATTAAACTATTACATTAAACCAGTCAATACGTCAGCATTTTTATTGACTAAGCAGTAAAGCAAGCACTTTATAGCCGTTCAAGATTTTTTAGCTGTCACAATAAATGATATAATATACATAAATTATTTAATTAAATAACTGTCTTGCGCCTTGGCTTCAAACTGAAATAATTATATGTTCAATACGGCAATAAAGCACATTTAATGCCTTGCCTGATTTCAAAGACTCACCTCGGCTGCATCTCAGTCACGGCATTAAATCACATTATAAACTGTTATTACGGGGAACTGGACAAGGCAGATAAACTATTTTATAACGCCGACGTTTCGAATCTTTATTGAATTCTTTATTTAAGAATTCTTCCGCAGACCACTGACCGAGACAAGTTGGTACCATGCCAAACAAATTTTGACATTACTTATAAGCCTTGATAAAGAATCCAATAAAGATTTGAAACGTCGGGGTTATAAAATAGTTTATCTGCCTTGTCCACTTCCCCGTAATAATAATTTTTTAACTATATAAATAATGGACGTAAAACATCAAAATAATTCAAGAAAATGTTGTGTCACTCTTCGTGCGTTTGTAGTGTTTAACAATTTTTGAAATAAATAATAATTTTTTATGATAATTGTTATTTAATGTAAAAAGTGACGTTTACAAAATTGAAGACGTTTATGTGACAGCTAAACGAATGTACAGTTATTTATTTTTTGTTGTTGCGTGGCAACTTCAAATAATTCAATGCTATAAAAATAAAGATTACGCCCTGATTTGCGGGCGTATAAAGTAGATTATGGTTTTAAAATAAAATAAATCAAATTAAACGTTCTAATACTTTTTTTGAGTGCTGGTAAATTGCGTTAATTAAAGTAGGTTAGTTTAATCTCTATGGTGGATTGCGTTCCCAAAATTTTCGTGTACCTGCGTTTTCTAATCCCGAAGTGAGTTGAGCTCAGTTCGATTTCTAAGTTCCAGCAGCGCGAGAAATGTCACATAAGGTCTTGATTTATTACTAGTAATGCAAAAAGTTTTATTCGATTTTACTTCTCGTAATTTATCTCAATTTACGGTTTATTCAATCAAAACGCGTTTTGATACAAGAATGTAGATCTTTAGAGAGCACATTTTAAAAATATTTTCTGTTATACCAAGTAATCCAAAAAAAGTTACACGTCAAAAATATAATTTTTAAATAAAATATCTTATATATTACTGCATAATCGCATTTTACGAATCATTCTAAACACTTTTTGTATAACATGTTCTGTATTTATCTCTAACCGTTTTAGAAATATTTACACTTGAAGTTAAAAAATGATAATTGCTATCATTGATAGAAACGCCAAAATCTCGTTAGTGGTAATCTTGTTGCCGCCATTTTAGCAGAATTTTAATAGAAGCCTTATTTTAGGTGTATCTGCATAAAAAAATTTGATATGACATACAGACTATTCAAAAAAGATTGTTAAACTTGGTACTTTAAAATTACCAAAATCTCAACATTTTTAAATATTAACCCCAACGTTTTTTGGCGGAGTTAAGTAGGCCGTTAAATTACCTTCAGTCTGATACAACATTGTCCTACAAATTTAGTATTTATTTACGTCAGTCATTAAAATGACAAATCTTACTCTAGAACAAAAAGGGTACATAATTGCAAAACTAGAGGAAGGCTAGTCAGTTAGGAGACTTGCAAGAAAATTAGAAATGTTTACAAAACTGAGGGGTTTTTAGAAGAAAAAAAAGATGGGAGCAGGAAGGTACAGTTGCAAGGAAAGTTGGTTCTAGTGGCTGGAAAGTGTCAACTGCCCTACAAGTCGAAGCTCTTTTAAATGTTTTACGGAAGAATTCGTTTGAAAGTGCTCGTAAGGCTATTGTGCAATTCCATTTTCCAGATTCCTGGTCTACAGCCACCCAAAGAATAAACAATTCGAAACTAAAAAATCGATCGAGTGCTAAGAAACAAATTCTTTTCTAAGAAAATAAATAAACGCGAGTTTTTTATTGTTTAAGCTACATTTATTGGCCTTTAGAATTTTGAAATAGAGTAGTCTTTACAGATAATTTTTTTTAAATCAAACAATGACGGTAGAATCCGAGTGTATAGACCACCAAATTCTAAATTTGATAAACGATATGTTACTCTTCGAAACAAGTTCGGACGTTTTTTTGTAAATGTTTAGGCTTATATGTGTGTGCAGGAACCAGGTGCATGTTGCTGAATTGAAGGTTGCTTTAACAGAGAGATCTATTGTGATATTTTGGAAAACGTTATGTTTCCTTCGATTAATCAAGTGTATCTTGATAATAATTTTATTTATCAAGAAGACAATTGTCCAGTCCATACCGCAATTGTTGTTCGCAACTGGTTTGAAAATAATAACAATTTTTTATGTTAGTAGAAAAAATTTATTTTTTGCTAAATGTCTAAAATAAATTCTTAAACAGTTTACTTTGACCATTTTTTAAGGTGTATTATCCTCCCTTCAATTCTTAAACAGTTGCCAACATTACGAAATCAGTTTATTTATAAAACTACGTGTCTATCAAAATTCGTTCTTTCTCAAAAAGCACCTTTAAGACGAAATATTTTTAAAAAACATTAGAAAATTAAAAAACGTGTGAAGTGGTGAGCTAAGATTTGCTAATCTTTATAAATCGACATTTTAGGTTAAAAAAAAAATTATACATCATTTTAAGATAATTTTAATTATTTGTTTTTGTTACTTTAATATTAAATTTTTTTTCGAAAAATCGAAAAAATATAGAAAAGGTGTTAAGCTAGTGTTTTCTAACATTTGTTAATCGAACGTTAGGGCCCTCTGTCACACTATTGTGAAATCATGTAATTTTTTAATAAAAACAATATACAGCACAACTTTTATAATTCGGACATGCTACAGTTTGGACACTCCAATAATTCGGACACCTCTTAAAGTTCGGAAACTTTTTATTTTACTTCTATAATCCGGCATCAGTTCTTTCACTGTGATCTATTATTAGCGTTTTTTAGGAACAGAACGTGTTTGCACAAGTTGCATTAAATATAGTATGATATATATTATTATACATATAATTATAGCAGTGTTACTAAAACGAATTAAAGGCGAAGCTAGAGCGTTATGTTAAGAATATTTCTCAAAAAAATGGCATACTTTTTTAATACTTTATAATTAATTATATTACATATTAAAATGTTATATAAAGTAAGCATGTATTAAATACATATTTACATAAAATCAAATATCTAGTGTAATAATTTTTTATATAAAGCATTTTAGACCAAAAAAAAAAAAAAACATTCTTTAATGGACCGGACAATTTCGCCAAGTCGGATACCGCGTAAACTATATCTGTCCGAATTATCGAAGTTGTCCCGTAATTTAAAATTTTAAAAAATACAATTTTAGATACAACTAAACATTTTTTACTATTTTAAACTGCAGCTTATTCCGTTATGTTTAGACACATCTCTTAAGTGTCTTATTTAAAAGTATATTTTTGACAAACTCAGTTTTTGATAATTTTTTTGCAATAATTCGGACTCAACGTCTCTAGTGTATTCCGAAAAAAGTGTATTCCTATATTTATTTCAGAGATGCTGTTTGCTGTACTACTTGTTTTGCAAACTGAGATTTCTATATGGGATTAACCCGTCCATTAAAATTTTTATTTTAAATTTTGAAACATACTAGTTTATTATTTTTAGCAAAAATTTTTAAAGATTTACAGGTATAAAAAGTCAAAATAATTTATAATGTATATTTTATTATAGATATGTGTTTTATATTTTGTATGTGTGTCGTAAATTATTTTTGTAATAAATGCTATATTTTATATATAAATATGTATTTAAAATAACAATTACGAATAAAAACATACCATAAGGTAAAAAAAACTGACCCAAAAATCTTTTGCGTATATGATAATTCTGTAGGTTGTTTTTTTGCAAAATGTCATAACATTTTAATCGAGCAGATGTCATCGGTTTTGGTTTAAGTATACAGACAGGTGGAAATTATAATGTACATAATAAACAAATTATTTGTATCAGGGCAGCGTATCGTAAAACATAAAAGTGAAAGTTAAAAAGATTTGCAAGACGTTACCACAGAGAAGTTATTGTGAGATTATGCGTGTAAACGGCGTTCTGCATCACAGACTCATTATGCGTCATTATAATTGAATTAAGATTGCATAATTTTAAACAGACCACTTCCTTGCAGCAGGTGAATTTTTTAAAGCGATCATGTAAAGCACGACTTGTACAAGTAGGTAGGTATATCAGAAAAAATCTATAGTTATTGAGCTTCGGTGATTTGTTGTTTCACACGGAAAAAACGTAATTGGTGCTCGATTTAATCGAATCATTATAACTTGTAACTTGTGCTAACTAACAAGCTTCAAGACAAAATATCAAAAAACGTTCTTGTCTATCAAAGCAGAAAATTACATTGTCTCGTTTATCTCATCTCGTGGCAAAAACTCGATCTTTTGTTTAGACGGTGATCAGTTTCGTACAAATAACAGCATTGTGGGCGCGTTCTACTGACGGGACCCCCAACACACAATAAAGAAGCTGCGAGCTTCATAAACTATTAAGAAATGTTTTGTGCTTCATCACCCAAGAATGTTAACATTTGATTTCTAGTAACCAGATACGTTAACAAGGGACGAAAAATATCATTTGACTTTATTCAGTTTGTTAATTTGGACGGAACAGATTGTTCTTTTGTACACTAATAGAAGGACAGATATTGACTTACTGTGACATTGTGCAGATGGTCGCTCCGGAAATTATTTCATAAAGTACTCAGATAAAGATTTTTCGATTCTTACGCAATGGTACTTGTTATTCACAAATCTTACTTCACCTTATTTTACCTTTTATAGCAAAACCAGCGTCTGGATATTAAGTGTTGCTTTAATTAAACAGATGTGCAAATTATTAATAACTAAAATACTGAATATTTGCGGCTTCCTTAATTAAATGATAAAAATGTCATAGCGAACACATTTCGACCTAAATGTATCTGATTACAGATGTGCAAGGTGCTACTCACTCCCTTTCATTATCTGCCTTAAAATATGTCATAAATAATGACCAAATTAAGATTAATTATCTTAAAAGATGTATCATGAAATCGGTGTTTAAGTAATATCCACGTAATTTGCTTCAGATTTCTCTAGTAAATTTTTTTTTAAATAACTTTAAAAGAACTTTCGTACTTTACTAGTTAAAATATATTTTTTTAATTTATAGTGGAGTAAAATCGGGCTAAAATAACGCCTATTTTTGAAATAAAGGTATAACCAAACGGGACCTTCACAGTCTTATAAAGTATCATTTTGACCATCTGAAATCGTAATCTACAACTTTTTTTAATAGAAGCGAACTTTGTAAAATTAATTTTTTTAAGTCGGAGCAACAATTTCCAAAATCGTGTTTTTTGAAACATACATCGCCTTTATAAATTAACATTAAGATAAAATTTTGAAATTTTCTCCACTTGTAGAGAAAACCAGAGCGCATCTAACGGTAATACAAGATTTTATAAAAAGTTTTTTGTTTTTGAGAAAGGAGTCTCCAAAGTCACTAATTGCGAAATTGTGCATTGACAATTTCACCCTGCGGGGATCTATGTGAATTATTAAAAATTTGAGCATATAATGTACATTTTCGGATTTACAAAACCTTAAATAAGTTTTAGAAAAAAAAAAAAAATAAACCTAATGGTTTCCGAAATATAAATATTGTAAAACAAGGTTATGCCGCGCTACTCCGCGCCACACACGTGTTATATCTAAGTGCTCACAGAGTAGTTCTTCGTTTGTAACATTCTAACTATATTATGACTTACTTGAAGGTAAATTGATAGCTGTAGCTATAAACCACAAAAAATTATTTATTAAATTTTATTAAAACAAAAATGTTTTATGTAAAGTATAAAAAAAGAGAGACTAAATTTCTTCTTCGCCTTCATCGGATTTATCGTTGCTCTTTTCAAAATTGTTGCATTGCTGGCAGGAGCAGTCAACACAACATTTTAGCCCTTTCTTGAAACAGATACATTTTAAAGTATTGCATGTTTTATCAGAGCAAATTATTGTTAGTAGTCTTCTAAGCTCTGTTGGTATATTATACAGACGGTTGTAAAGTCAAAGTAGGTTCAAAATCGCCACTATCGTTTATTGACCAGCCAAATTAGGTGGCGTCTAATTCTGGTATGTTTTGCCTATGGCTTGCCATTCAAATTTTTAATTGATATATACATGCTTCTAAAATATTAAAAACTCGGTAATAATTTTAATATTATATATTTTCACTATGTACCTATATTTACCGCAAAACATGCTGTTGGAAGGAATCGTTGTTGGTGGTAATTATGAAGCTGATTTTTGAGATTTTAGGCTTAAATGGTACCTCATATCATTTAATGTTTTAATATCTTTATTTTTATTTCTAAATAATGCCAAAACAAATTTTGTAGCTACTTCAATACTTTTTTTTATATCCGGCAATGTAGCTATTTCGTGCAAATTAAAACCGTCTACACTTTTAACAAGAATATCGAATGCCGTTTTTTTCCCAATTTTATAAAAAAAATTTGTTGTGTCACATCCGGTTAAAGCGTGATACGCCAAAAGATTTCTACAAATTTTATCTTGAAAATGGTTTACTACGTTTGGAATTGAAATAAATTTTGTTTTTGATCTATGGCCTAAATCAATAAAAAAAGATAAATTTTGTTTTGGATCTGCCTTTAGTAAATTACAATTATAATAGTAAATCAGCAAAACTAAAACATCCGTATCTACAGATTTTACTAAAATTGCATTCTGTTGTTGCATTTTATATTCATATAATACATGTAAAATTAATCGTGTATCAGCTTCTTCGTGATTGCTATATAGATCTTCCAACGTTTTAACACCATGGCTTTTACTTACAGAGAAACATAAATTGTTGTCATCAAAACCACCAGCAATAACAAGTATTTCATTATTTGTCATCATATTTACAGAATTTTCTAAGATATAGTTACATAAAAATTTTAATAATAATTTTTTGTTTTCTAATAATTGCATAAATTGTCTAAATTTAACAACTTTTCTAGGACCAGTAACGTCGTATGCACGAGCCTCTTTACAATTGCCTCTACGACGTCTTTCATGCGATGTTATCGAAGTATTTTTGTAACTATCAAAAACAATTGTAGTTCTAAATGCCCCGTATTTTCGAGATAAAGCAAACATTTTTTGAAGAAAATTGTTGGCAAGATCGTTAAAAGTAATAAACATTTTTTCATTGAGTTTTTGAAGAAAAACCATCCCATCGATTAAAAGCGAATTTACTGAAGAAACAGTTGTAGTTAAACCAAATGGTTCAAGTTTTGAAATTAGATCAGACTTTGCTGTCATTCTCGTAATTCCATCTTTATGAAATAAAGATAATGAAACGGAGGTTAATTCATAACATAAGATATCATTTAAACTCAGTGATTGAAATTTTGCAGTTGCAACTATTCTTCGGAACATACTTTCAGAGCCAATGTACTTTTTTGTAGACGAAAGAGTCGTATTTGTTTTTATTTCACTATATGTTAATTTTTTTTTCTTTTTGTAGGTTTTCAAAAACTAGTATTACCATCTATTAAAACATCTTTTATATATTTATCACTTTTGGTTTTTGACGTTGCAATAAAATTTTTAAGACTTTTTTGAACATCATTTGAAGCAACACAACCAGTGTGTATATTTATTAGTGTGGAAGGTACTTAGTTTAAACAAAACGGATTACAACATTCTGTATTAATAAACGTTAATATTTTTACAACATTGTTTTCATTTGTATTTGTCAAAGTTTCAGTTTTGGTTTGTAGTTTAGACTTTGTATGTAAGAATATTTCTAAAACATTAAAACCATTCACACATTATACTAATACCTATTATAATTTTCTTACCTTCAAAACGATCACAATAAGATCCCAGTATATGCATAATCTACCTTAACAGAGCCGATGGTTTTTGAGTGAAACCTATTACTCCAGAAGAACTTTTACAATCTTTATTAATAGACTGCTCTAGGGCCATATCAGAAGCAACACAATTAAATTTTTTATCGTTTGTATTTTTTACAACAAAATGTCCTTTTTTTAAATATTCATACATTTTAGGATGTTTTAGTTTCAGTTGAGACATATCTTTAAGATATATAGGAACCCACTTTGCATAAAGGTATCTTCCTTCAGCTCTTAAATAAGAAAATAATTCAAAAACACATTTTAAATGTAATTCCAAGTACCCATTTCTTTCAGCGCCTAATAGATCTAAAAGTAAATCGACAGCTTTTAAGAAAGACAACCAATATTCAAATGTGTGAGACATATTGTTTCCAAAATCTTCAAACTTCATAACTACGTCTTTAAAATTTTTGGGTTTGAACAAAAAATTTTCAAAATATTTTGTCGTATACGTTTTTTGCTTTAGTTCACTTGAAACTTTTTCAAGGGAAAACTTTGATAAATCTATGCAGTCATTTTCTTTATTCCACTCAACAAAAGCATCAAAAATAATCTACTAAAGGCATCTGCACAGAGAATTAATCCACGTATTCCTCTTGAATACTGTTTTCCTTCTAATATTTGTATAGTATCATGTGTTCAATAATTGTTCTGGTCAGATCGCCTTGGTGTGGCAATTGTCTCAAAAAACGTATGTCTCGTTTAACATTACAAAACAATGACACATGACAGTTGTCAGTGCAATGCGATCAAAAGTTTACACGTTCAACTGAGACAACGCTTGCAGAGTAACTTCTTAAACATCTGCATACAATTATCATGATTTGCAATGTGATTTTTATCAAAAACTTCTAAATGCAAAAATAAGACAACATTTAAACAGTTGACAGCAAACCATATGAACTTATCACGTCAATGATAATCTTAATCAACGTAATCTTATTACGTTTATGCTAGAAAGAAAAAACCATAGCAAACCACGACCATAACAATTATTGAACACATTTTAGAATTATGAGCATAAGTATCAGAGTCAACCAGTATATCTAATAATCCTCCATCTTTGTATAAAAATCCTTTGTATAAAAATCCAATACTTGCTATAAATGCCATAGTTAAGTGCATACCGCCCAATTGAAAAGTGATTTTTCCATCAATCTCAGGAGGATGGTTCCAGAGAATTTCTTGTGCTTTTGAGTAAATGGCTAGGTCTGCAGTGATTATTATATGTTTTTGATTTAAATGCTCGGCCAACTGAACTAAACGTTTCATTGCGGTATAAATTGTATCAAATTCCGTAGGTGGATTATTTATAAAAAGCAGGTATGCTGTATTGGAAACATTGACATTATTTCTGGAAAAAAAAATAGTGATATTTTTTCCAACCAAGAAAAGGTTTATTTTCATCAAAGTAACGATGTAACTTCCAAGCAAAATTTATATTTTGAGACTTTTCATATTCTATGTTTAAAAACTGTGCCAAATTAGTTGAAAATTGATCAAATTTAATCGGTTCCGATCTTTCCTTTGGTTTGACGTAGTGTTCTAATTTTTAAAAAGGTAAGTTTGTATCCTCGGAATTTAAAGAATATTTACTCTCTTTCTCAATTGTATCTAAATTGCAATAATTTTCTGACATTTCTTGGAATACCACCATTGCCTTACAATGAGTAGTGTTTTTACCGTCAAGAGTTTTTTAATTAACGTCAAAATTATCAATACTAACATGAATAAAATTTTGCTTATTTTCATCTATTGTTACTAATCCTTATGGAACATAAACGTCACTTGTACTACTTAACCCTTGTTTTGCAAAAGCGGTAGTCATACTTCTCACGTCGTTGTACAACAAAAGCCCATCTGATTTAAAAGGTCTATTAGCTCTCTGCTTTTAACATTATTGTATAAGTGTAAACCCAAACCAATATGCAAATTATTTTTTTAAATCTTTTTGCAGTAAAAACACATAATAATATTTGAAAGTACGAAATAATTATTGTTATTTTTTTCATCACATTCAAAACTTTTTAAAAGCCATTTTGTGAATGTGAGAAGCACGCTTGGTACGTGACTTTCAAATTCCTTTATTGTTATTTCAATTAAACAAGGATAAAATTTTCTTTTTGTTTTGTATTCTGATATAGCTTTTTGCAAAATTTCATCAGCTCTGTGAAGTATTTGATTATCGGTAAGATTGCAAATGTTAGAAGCGTAAATATCCTGTCCCAGATTTTCTACAGAATAACTTGATGTAGTATCATCAAAAAGAGTTACCTTTTTAGGACTACTGGAAGCGTTTCTTAATTTAATTTTGGCGCTTACATTTTTGGTCAAAATATATTTGCTATAACATGTTTTATGACATTTAGCATAAGCAAAAAGATCTTCATAATTCGAAAGCCGTAAAATCATTTCTGTGTCGCCGATTTTGGAGGCTATATTCAGTACCTTTTCACAGGTCGATTTTCCAGTACCTAATTAAAATTTTTAAAAACTCTTAAATTTTGTATTACGTTTGTACCTGTTAATATTGAGGTTAATCTTTCTCGTTTCTTCTTTCCTGTTCTCTTGCAAAACAAACACATTTTTCGTATGTCATTATTTATTATTATTAATTATCATGAGTGAATACTTACTATCATAAAGACAGTAAGTTTCAGAAAGCAGGCTCTGCCACTGTTAATTAAGAGTTTTGTTTTGCTTAAACTTGTGGGTTTAACTTTAATTTTTATTCTTTTATTAATATATAAAAACCACTTTATTTTGAAAAAGAAACAATGCTTCGATTAAATTTAAAATATGTTCTGGTAACAAAAACTGCAGCGTTTAGGCTACTTTTAACACCAACTCTAAGCTGTTTAGGTTTTAAATAATCAGCAACCTTTTATGAAGTACGACGACAACCAAATTGAGAAATCAAATGACAAAAAGTACAACCAACAGCTATTAGACAAATGCCACTATCTTTTTTGGATAAGACACTTAAAAATGCTCCATACAAAAGAAGAGTAATTTAACAATTTACTTTGCCGGTCAGTGTGAGGTTACAAAGACTGGTAAACTATGACAATGCTTGTTGTCCTGTTTCTTTTTTATACAAACTTGCCAATTAGGTTCTTTAGATGTTGCGGTCTTAAGCTATCAATTCCAACTGCTGAACCATTAAGGAATGATACATATAATAGCAATATATATAGTTACAAAATTATTATTTTTTGGTTGAAGATATTTAAGATGACGAGACGATTGAAGATTCTTGCTTATTAACTGCTGAGAAGTAAAAATGACTTTTTTTGCAAAGCTGTTTTTAGAAGTTAAAATTTTAATTGCGCTTTTGTTTAGTTTCCGCAATTTTATAGTATGGTTTATTCTAGTTGAACGTCTTATTAGTAAATTTTAGAAAATTTTAAATAGTAGGCTACCAAATAGTAGGAATTGGCGTTATCCTTCGCCTTTGCAGTAAAAAACTTTTTTTAGGTGACTTATCTAAGTAAATATGAAGAACACGATAAGAGAATAAAAAAAGTTTATTTCAAGTTTTTACAATCTTTAAAGATACACAAGCTTTAATTGTGGAACTTAATTTTTGTGCTACTAAAATTCTTGCTGATCGTAGAATCTTTTTCAGAATTACAGCGTCACATTAACAACGTAAATACTTTTTTTGGCTTTAGAATCATCAGTAGAAAAAGACACGTAGGTCGGTAGAAAATATCGACCTAAATTAGAAACAACACTGTGTTTGCCGTCAAAGATTGTCTGAGACTGAGTCTTATTTTTTTTATCTGTTTCAGGATAGAGTTTGTCTACGAGTATTGTACCATCAAGAAATATAAAGCAGGTAGAGAGAAAAAAAGAGAGAAAGAGAGAGAGAATACAGACGACTAATTTGATATTTAAATGCATAAAGATTTCATCATATTTGAATCATCGGTGGTTAATACATCATATGTAGATACTTTGCAGGGTTGGATTTAAAAATATTTATATAAAAAACATGGTCAATTTTTTTATAGAACCGAAATAAAAAAACAAATAAAATGCCTACACAACAACTAGATACCACCAAAATAAACACAGTAACACAAAAATTACGTTTAACAAAAGAACACTTTATTGTTACCGTTCCCGGTAAAAGTGAATTAAAGCTCAAACTTGAAGCCGAAGCTGTTTCCAATGCACATCTGGACTTCTGATCAATTAGTAACAAAATGTTGACATAGTTGTGCAGTTGAACAATAATTAATTATTTTACGCTTTGTTACATAGAAAACAAAGCTAATCGACTGTACCTATCAAGAACAAGTGTTCTTAATTTTGCGACTCTGTACATAGTTTTTACGGCTATTTAGCTTTTACGATTTAATAGCCGTGTCTTATATTTCTTGATGGTACAATACATCCGTATCTTTTCTCAGTTTATCTGTGCAATATTAGAAAAGCACTTTCACAGAGCCAAAATAAACGGCCTGGATTCAACAGCATGGTATACAATAGCAAATATAATGCTTTTGGAAAAACTGATGTTGTTGATGATTTTAGCGGTTTTCGTTTTTAATATTTTTTTGTACTTTAAAGTTTACAGTTTAAATTAAAATAAATTAGTCTTTTTGGTTTAATCATTTTTTTTTTAATACGTAGATCGTAGAACTATAGATGTTTATTGTTAATACTCTAAATACTTTTTTCTTCTCAATATTTAAATTAACTTTTTTTTGTAGAATTTAAAAATATCAAAATTTTGAAATTGCTTGAAATATTTTGCTAGAAAATTGAATTATTATTAATATTTAAGCTAAATTGTAAAAAATAGCTATAAAATAGAAACCATAAATTAGTGCATATACTTGTGTTATCAATTTCGTCCTTTATTAAAATTGTTTTTAAATAATATCTAATAAAATATTATTCTACAAATTGTTCTTTGAAACTTCTGTAAGGGGGTTTCCTCTAGACATTCGTTTTTTTAAAGATATTATTTTAGGTTTACTATAAGAGCTGGAGTAGTGTAATAAACATTAGGTTAATAGTAAACATAAGCTTTTGTTTATTTAATTTTTTTAATGAAATGTTTGTAAATGTGTACGAAAGTAATTTCACAAATTCACAAATAATTTTCTTATAATTTTAATTTATGGAGTCTTTTACCATTGCTTTCTGGTAAAAATATTTTTTTAAAAAAAGTGTTATACCAGTCTTAAATCATTTTATTATACTTGATTTTTTTAAATCCTCGTGTTTAAAAATTCACATCCCTTCGATGCAATTATTTATAATATTAAAGCAAGTTTTGATAGATATATCGCTGTAAGGTTTAAGTGTTGTGTGTATTAAAATTTATTGTCGTTCGGTCTGTCCGTAAAAAAATTAGGCTTCTCATATGTATGTCAATAATAATAAAGGCACACCGCGAGGGCTTCTTCTTATTATGTCTCATATATTATCAGCACCTACTCGTCCCAGTTATAAAAAACCGGTATAAAAGTTAAACATACTTTATTGTGTTGGAGCGATTTAACATGAACTTCCACATAAAGATTTTGCGCCTTTAATAACTCAAAACGGTGGACGTTAATCCTTTAAGGCTATATGTTATCCCACTGCAGCTTAAAATTTCAACGGTATTCAAGTGGCGCCATTTATCAAAAATAATTCGCACACTAACTAGATGACTATATTAAAAGACAGATTGGCGATAATTTACTGCTTTGTTTATCCCCTAGTGGGAATTTTGCCGTGTAAAAATGCCGTGTTCAAACAAGACGAGACACTAAATCTCAAGAGTGTATCATTACGCCGCAGTTGAGACAACTATATCTGGTGCAACGAAGGATATACACTGTCAAAGTGTCTAACCGTCTTGTATTTTACAATGCTCATTGTGCTCCTTATTTATGACTACTCATCGAAGTCGCTGTGCAATCATATCCCTCTAACCTGCAATTAAGGAAGCTGTAAAGAGCTCTTCTTATTATAACCGTGAGCTTTGCCTCGACCAACACTTATAATTACATAACCGATCGTTCTGCCTTTGATGGCCGGACGCGCACCCATTTACCGTACCAGAATCTAAGATTAACGCTATTAATTTTAATGCCTTGCTAAAACGCTAATGTTAAGCATTGTCTAATATCAATAAACCGCGGACACGTTACAAATCGCTTCCACATTGTAAAAGGCCGACCCAACCAAACTCAATTATACAACATAAACTTAACAAGTTATTCTTTGGTGTGGTGTAAGCATCACGAAACAAAACAGTCCATCCCAGCAATTTCAACTTAATGATCTTCATATAGACATTTTACGCTGTGAATGGTCGCTAACTAAGTAGAAGCAGTTAAAACGATCGTTAAAGTTCAGAACGAAGATTATGACTTCACTAGCCACCGGCAATTAGATAAAAGTTAATGCACTCATTTCATAAGTGATTGATTGGAAACGTTAAAAAGAGACGCCGAGTTGGAAGGGTTTTGTTTGTTTTTACAAATTCTAAAGAGATTTATTTCGTGATATTAACTCTACACGCACAAGAAAATAAACGCCAATTTTAAACCAACACGGTGGGATATTTTACTTTTACGACTACAACTCTAATGTGCAAAGTAGTGCGTTGATTCGCGCTGTTGAAACATATTTATACAAATTTATCTTTAATTGGGAAATAAAAGCGTAGTATGTACATAATCCAACGATAAAATATAGAAAGCAAGAACAATTTTTTTATTAAAACTATAAATATAAAAAAATAGTTAAACAGTTTTAACGCTTTTCTAGTTAATGCTTCTTTACTGCAGTCTTAACTATTCTGCTAAATAAATATTTACAGGCTTGGTTACAATTACAACTGCATATCAACTTAATTTTAGTTGATAACTTAGTGAGGTTTTTTAAAATATTGTTAATTTTTTAAATTTTTTTAATGAGTCAGATTTTAAAACGCAACATCAGCATTGACGTGAAAGCAGCTTACAAAATGACCAATTAAGTGTAGTTCGGAAACTATAAATAAATAAAAATGTGTCTGTTTTATACAAAGTCTTCAGAACATTCATAGTGTTACGAAAATTTCCAAAATAAGAAAGAGTTTTGAGTAAATCATTTGAGAAAATACCAGAAAAATATCACGCTATGAGTTACACAGTAAGTAGTGTAAAATTATTGTGTAAACATTGAATTATTTATTTATCAAATTATTGTTGTGTGCATTCATATACAAAGTAGAAATAGATTATTTGTTACTAATCTTTAAATTAAATCTTTAAAAATTGTAATAAATTGTTAGTGTAGCACATTTCTTTTTTAGTTACGGGACTGATAAAAGCAAAGATAATTGTTTAGTAATATTTGCGTTAAATAATATCAACATTGTATGTTTTATTTTGTAAGTAAATTAGTCACGTGGTTCGAGAATATATATGAAAACACCGTTCATTTCTTGTTTTAGATATCTACTTTTTTTATATGAAAATGTCTTTTTAGTTGTAAAATCAATTATATATTAAATAATTTTGATATAAAAAACTTTTTGTACACTCTCCTAGAGAGTTATTCACTATTGTACAATTTTAAAAACAAAAAGTATTTTTTTACTAGACTAGCTTTTTAAATAGTTATCTAGATTCGGGAGAACTAACTTAAATTTTACACCGCAAAGTCAATTTTAAACACAACGCGCTAGCATACAACTTAAACTTACAACAATTAGGTTATGTTAAATTTTTGAATATTAGTTCAAACTAAAAAAAAAATCTGTAAAGACAAAGTCATCACTTACGCTTATACGTATAAGAAATTACCTAACCAAATTATTGTCGTTGATAAAAATCTTATTATTATTACAAATATTTACGATAATTTTATTTACATATTCATTTAAGTAAAGTATTACATTTTACTTTAAATTTGATAAATTTTATTCTATTTTAAATTAGATTTTCTTTTGTACTAAGTACTTGATTAAATTGATTAAATTTCTTCATTCTATATAAAACCAGTTTAGTAATTGGCTGAAATGTGAAATGGACAAGCAAAAATGTGTGAAAAATCTCGTTGTATAGATCTACTTTCGTAAAATGGAATTATCGTTAACGTTTAGAAATTTACTGTTTCAACTCTTCGTTTAAAATTGTCCAAATGTAATAATTTTAATAATTGCGTCTTTGATTATACAAACTAACTTTCTTAACTAAATTTTATTATTTATTTACTTGTCATATATGCACAACTACTGTAATTATTCACTAAATTTTTAGGTAAAACTGAATTTTTAATTCAAATATTATCATTGATTTTAGTTAATTTATATGTTAATTTTTCTAGACAAGGTAAAATAAATGGGAAAAAGCGTAACATCTACATTTTTTTTTAATGAAGTGCAAATATCTGGTGAATAAATAATAACTAAAAAATATATTAAAAGTAACAAAAACCTTTGAGGCTTTGTTTTTAATTAATATACTCTCAAATAAAAAATAATGTAAATTAGCAGGTGTTAAGTAAAAACATTTTATAATTTGTAGTTACTATTAAAATATTAGAATAAATTATTACATCACTTAGGGCAAACAAAGGTAATTGACTCATTGTTTCTTCATTATTTACACGGAAAAAAATTCTGTTAAATAGGATTTAAAATCAAAGTAGAAACTAATTCACGTCATTGTAAGTAAAAATTTTGTCTCAAACAATGGTGTAAGTCGTCACAAAAGGAGTTAATGTGGTTCTTCAATGTTAGAGTAAATTTTAATTCAAGGGATAAGTAAAATTAACTCAGAGTGAGTTATTTTATTCTTTAACTTCTTTAACTTTAACAACTTTCTTTATTCTATAACTCAATTCTTAGTGCTATTTACTCTTACTTTAGGGTTGACTAGAATAACTTTATTTATGATGTTTAGAAATAATTTACTTAGAATTTTGCGTAAAAACAAATATATTTAAAGGTGTAGACATCGCTGCTTCAAATCATTATATTTAGACACCTGGTAAATAATTGATTGTATAGTTCTTTTAGGCAATAATGCAGTACTAATTTTTTTTTAAGTATAGGAAGAATTGAAGCATTTATCTAAAATAATCAGTTTTTTATTGAAATGTACTATATTGTTATTTGTTTTATTGTTTGTTACTGTTTTAAACAAACAATAATAAACAATAAAAAAGCAACATTTAATTTTAAAATTACGTTAAATATAATTTTTTTCCAAAAACATTTACATTGGCAAAAACTTACTATATAGTTACAGGACTGTGGTTTCGACTTATTCATAATTTATTTCAGTCATCGTCAAGCTTCGGTGAATCGGTGATATTACATAAAATACATAAAGCAGTGTTAAAGCCGATACATGAAATAAATGTTTCGTTTTTTCGTATTGCTTTATATGAGTGATTCAAAAATATAGAGCAATATTTTAGGAAGGTTTTAGGGCACAAAAAAAATATTTTTATACTTTAACGAAGCTAGGAAAAATATATGTGTTATTTGTTAATAACTGTTGGAATGTTTGGATAAATATTTATGGTGAAAAGCATCATCTTTTGAAAAATATTGGCGATTATTCGAGAGCCGCGAGAGGGCGCCTAAACTGACAAGATGGCGGTTATAGCTGTGAACAACAAATGCTGTTTACATGCGTAGCGTGTTGATCTCGCCTGTTTTGTGTATATTTTAGATTTTAGTGTCGTAGGCTCGGTGATAATTATTTCAATAATTTATATTAGTGCAGTTAGTGAACTACCACAGCAATCATGCAACAGGTCCATAAAAAAATTCCCACGAAGTCTAGAAGATTTTGTTCGGTCTCACAGTGTTCTTCATATTGCACCAAAGACATTTTCCTGCACACATTTTCGGTCAGTGATCCAAAACTTTGTAAGCAATGGCAACACCAGTTAAAAATTGGAAAAAATATAACCAAATACATGCTTGTTTGCAGCAAGCACCTTCAATCATCCGATTTCTTCTTTGATAGTTATCGTAAGTTTGCACTCTTTTGATAAAATTTTATACTACAAGGAACTCATCTCTTTTTCAGCAAATGTTGTAACACAAAGGAGACGACTGAAAAAAGATATGGTGCCTTCCCAAAATTTGCCAGTTTCGTCATTACACAAGACTTTGAAAAAGGACATTACAGCTCGTAAATCTAAATGGTAAACGCGTTTGTTGGAAAAACATGCATAATTGTAAATAATTTGTTTATTTTAGGATCGATAAAAAAAGAGAAAATGAAATGAGAAATGAGAAAATTATTTTGAATTTCTCAGAGCAACAAAATCAAGATGTATTTGAAGAAAATGTAGGTGTTAGAAATCAAGAGGCAACAAAGGAAAAATCATCAACTTGTATCCCAAAGACAGTATCAATACAAGCCCTACAAAGATATTCTTTCACAGAAGATAAGGCCACCCAAACAAACTGTGATAATTTTCTCTTCCTGAACTTCTGAATAATGATAAAAAACTGAACAGTTTTACAGGTAATTTTGTTCCCAAGAACAAAAAATAGACATATAAAATTGAATTTTACAGGTATTAATCGTGATACCCTGAATACATTTATGAGCTGTTCAGAAAATGTTGCTGATGCTTGTGGTGCTGACATTGTAAATTTAAGAAGAAATATTATGTTGGTGCTTTTTAAATTGAAATTAAATATTTCGTTTACATGTTTAGCTGTATCAATTCTTTATCAATTTCATAAACTTGTTTATATAAATTAACGTCGCGATAATATGTTTACAGCAACCAGATTGTCCCGCTTTGCATGAGCAATGGGCCACCCATCTGCTGTTTACACAAGTATTAAAATTTATCAAAATTTTATGTGGGGGCTAATCCAAGCCAGAGGTACAAAGACACAAAGCCTTCACAGCAGTCGTGTCTTCGGGTTCAACGTCACATAAAATTATGAATCCTGCGTTAAACACATTTTCGCGTTCTTTTAGCGGTCTGATGCCCTCCACATATTCATATATGTCTGATAACACGACTTGGAAGTTCATTTTTTCAATTATTGAAACTAAAACAAAAAATATTTAAATATTTTCAGAACCTATGGACATAATCTCAAAAATTCGTAACGAGTACAAATGTTACGAATTCGGAGGTTGGTTGAATAAGTCATCCTTAATGTTGTACGCACCAGCAATAAACGTCTCAAAAATAGTTCACTAAAACACTTTTTCTTTAAATTACACCCAGAAAACTCTAAAAACACACTACAGAACACAAGTTTTCATCACAGTATTTACAGTGTACACGATGTTGTTCACTGCTATAGTGTTTTAAATTGGAACCAACAGATGTCGCCCACTTCGCAAAAATCGCCTATTACCTTTAAAAAGAGCGTAAACCTCGGGCATCGGAAGATTTGAATTCGAACAAAACCATTGCTTTTAAATGTTTGTGATTAAGCTCTTATTGATTTCAATAAAAAAGTTTATAACGAGCAAAAAAAATGTAAATCTGCTAGACTACATTAAAAAAACATTTTCGCCGGCGCTAAAATCTCACAAAGCTGAGATTACCATTATTATTATTATTATTATTATCATTATGTTTATTACTTTTGTGGGAATATAAAAGGCGCCTTTAAAACCTAGATGTTCTTTATTGTTAAGATAAAATTAAATTGATTTATATAAACGAACTAATACTGCCACAGCAATTTGACAACAGACTTTGCCAAGTTCACGTAAACCAATTTTGTCACCTCCTTAAAAAATTAACTTGGCGTAAAACATATGACTGTATCGGTTCCGCTTAAAAGCTCTTTAACCAAATGAGTAATAACAAAATCTAGATTTTTACATAGATTCTAGAATTAAAACAACTCAAAATAAAATAAAAATTTTTTATACCATGAGCATAATTGTCGCTAATGGCTCTCGGAAATTTAAAACTTTTCATTACACATTGGACTTTAAACATATTTTCTTTCATAATTTTTTTGATTATGATCTTAATATATAAATAATTGTTATCGAAGTTGTGAATTATTTTAGTTAAATCATTTATATTTCAAAAAAATTAATAATTTTTTTTTTGTTTTTGTTAAAAGGCAGCAAAACCAAGTAAATTTTATTTAACAGAAAAAATTAACTAACTAGTTGCCTTCTGATTTCAAACTCTAAACTGTTCCAATAGGGAAAGCATAAACATAGACTTATGACAGGTACTGAAAATATTTTTGTCAAAATTAAAGATTAAAGCAGCACATTGAAAATTTTTGCATTAATACTTAATTTTTTTTTAAATCGCACCGTTCTCTTTCTTGTTTCTACTGTTAGTTTTTCTTTCTTAGTTTTTTTTATTATAATATATACTTGCGTTTGCTTGTTCAACCTCAGCACACATTTAATACATGTACTTATTTTGCACACGTTTAATTTTTACATATTTTTTTAATATCCACACTTCTGCTCTATATTACACTTTTCACCAGACTTTCAAACATCAACATTTTTTTTTTAATTTTTACTGAATTATCGTTTTTCCAAGCTCCAGACACTTTCTAAACATTGTTCGGCTTTTCAACTAGTTTTTTATTCGTCTTTTGTCTGACACTCTTTCAAATATTTTAACTTTTTTATCTGCGCTATACTTATTCTTTCCTATTTTCATTCGCCTTCTTTTTTTATTTACACTTTTTTTGTAAACACTATTATTCGTATATGAGAGAATTAGTGTATTTAAGAGGGGAATTTGAATAGGTTTAAAAGTTTTAATTCCTTTATTTCCTATATTTACTTAGAGCTTTTTGTTTCTTGTTTTTAGTATTTTTTCATTATTTTAATTAATTCTTAAATTTCACTCTTGCTCTTTGCTACAATTACTAAATTGTCTGCAAACGCTAAAGACCATACTTTCGCAAATATCGCTTTCACTTCTGCTTTACTCAAAATTTTATCTGCATCTCCTAGGGATGCTAAAAATAATGCAGAACTTAATGGACAATCTTGTCCTACATCTTTATTTATTTGTCCACAAAGTTTTTATTGTTTTTTCACTTATTTTTGTAAAGATTTTTTATTTTTTAACTAACCGTTTATACTATCTATTCTCACTCAAATAATAACATAATTTTTTTGTTTACACTGTTAAATGCTTTTTTGAATTATAAAAACAATGCATACATACTGTAACGAATTATTCCAGAGAAGTTTACCACCAAACCTTTCCGGAATTATAACATCGCTCAATATGACATCTCAACTTAAGATTTCCCGCGCTGTTATTTGTCATTAAATCAGCTGGAAGTGTGATTCAAGTGTGTGGGAAGTGTGTGGCTAATGAAGTTTTGCAAGTTTTTAGAGATTTTTAAAGTTATTTGGGCAATATTTAATATTTTATTTAATACAAAAAGACTCAAAAAACAATAGAAATAAGTAGGCTTTTCGTGTTTGATATCACTTGCCTCAATGCTCGTAGTGTCCGCCAGGGGTCGTAGCGCTTGGCAGCTAATGAGAGTAACTTACATTATTGCGCGTGATTCTGCGCAGTGTTAGTTACGGTCATTGAGTGGATACGAGAAAGGACTGAGTCAACGTTCCACCTGACTGAAGAGTGATCGAGTACACATCAGAGTAAATACTACAAAGCGACCTACCGGTATATATAATAATTACATAAGTAATGAGATAATAATGATGAGTTAGTAGAAACTAAATAGTAAATTGATTCACTAAACTCATTCCACCAAACTCGACAAAACTTAAGTAGGTTCACCTCACTGACGGATAAAACTGACAAAAGAAACGTTAATCAGAAGATACAAAACTTGCAATACTTATATGGAGTAATTCAAAATAATGGAGCAAAATTTTAACCTGACATACACCACCTCAAAAATAAAAATCTGCAAAAATTTTTTGACTTATTTTTTGAGTGATAAGATTACGGGTTTTCTAAGTTGGGTGTGAGAAAACATTTTTTTGAAATACATATCTCAAAAATCGCGTAACCAATTATTATAAAATTTAATACATAAACAAAGTTAAATGTTTTTCGTTCTGATAATAGCAAAATTCCGCTAAATTCTTTTTAATTCCAGTTAAGTACTTCCATCTCATATTTTTGATAATTACTCTATTTTATGTGTTACTAACTCCAACTTTTATTACAAAAATAAATATATCAATAAACTTTTCATAAAAAATAAAAACGCAAAAATTGTGTTAAAACGTACTATTTTCGAGATATGTATTTACGTTTAAATTATAAAAACTAATTTTAATCTTTAACTGTGGCGTCTTCTAGTCCTAATCCTAAACTGTGCAACTTGGTATATAAGTATAAGTTGTGTTAAATCGCTTTATTTTGAATTAATAACTTGTATTGTTTTATGTCCACATTTTATGATATACGTTTTATAATAACTAATTTTTCGGTTAGAATTTTGTTATCAATATATATAATATTGATATCAATATAATAAAACAAAAAAAAATTGCAAATTTTTATTATTTGTAGTGCTGTGTTTCTAGTTAAAATATTGCTTCGTACTTTTGAATCACCTGATATATCACATAATTGCAGTATTACAATATTGAAAATATAATATATTTTTTAATTTAAAGGATCTAAATGGCATTATGCATATTTTCGTTATATTTTTTAGACTCATTTCATCACCTTGTTAAGTGCTGTTGTCGGTCTAAAAAACATTCAAGGATAAAAAGAATCTATCAATAACAAGGTTTGGTTGATGTTTTTTAACAAATTACCATACTCTTTTGTGCTTGATACTGCCGAGTAATTGCTAATTTCACAAGACGTCTCGATTAGGGTGCGTGTTTCCGAACTCATCTATTATTCTTAAAAATCTTATTCATTAGGTACTCAATTTACAACAATCAATAAAAAAATATAAAACGCTCGTGATCTCCAAACCTTATTATCCAATTTTACAAGTCACATACATAATTTAACTGACAAAAATAAATTTTGTATATTACGTGTCGTCAGTATTGTATTACGTGTACTGTTTTAGTAATCAATAACGTTATTTACTTATTTAAATTGTAAATAGAATAAAAATTGAAATTGTATCTAAAAAATTAATCTTGTTACTAAAATCAATTATTCAATTAAATATATACGATACGTACTTGAAATCAACACATACGCATTCTTGCTGAAACGTTTAAATAAATTAATATTTAATGTTGTTTGTGATGGTTCAGCGAGACGATGAGTCACTTTGAGGAGGTATTCAATCCCCAAATTAAGAATCGCTCAAATTTATACCCTTATTAACAGCGTCCGGATTTTTTTATTCAAATCGATAAACTAGAATGGTATTCGATTAAAGCGAGTTCGTTTTTTGTAAAATCGCATTCGTCTTCGCATTAGAGCGTTAAGCAGCTGTAAAATAAACGCGCTTTTAGGACCCACCCTCTGACTCGGCGAATATAAAACTGCCCACCGATGATTGACTAACGATAATCATATTTTAACATGGTGTAAGTGACGAAGCGAACTATTTAATACTCCAGCATTCTATTAGATGGCTACTGAAGGGTCTCAGGAAGACCTGCTGTGCCAATCAAATCACCTAATTAAACCACGAAAAAAATCTCGCCTGAAAAAGTAACTAAGTAGTCAAGCTTTCATACAATTATTTAATTAAAAATCCGATTTCTTGTGGTAAGTTTTTTTCGTGTTAATCACTTGGAGATTTTGTATAAAGTATATGTATATTACTATGTCATAAATTTACCTTGCTAATAGAGATACAAAAATTTTTATTACGCTTTACGAGCGTTAACTACCTATACTTGCCTCTAGTTAAACAATGTTGATGATTTATCGTAATTCGTTTTATGTTTTCAATAATCACGCAATAAAGAGCAGAAACTTTGTGGTTAACAAATTAATTCTTAAATGCTGAGCAAATCACTCATCAACGAGCGCTGTTTAATTGTCTTTGCAAAATTCTAATTATTTTAAGAATTAGTTGAATAGCACCCGAAGGACTTTGTACTCGCGATAACAAAAAGCTAAACATTTGTAACCTTCCTTACATGTATTTAAGAGTGTACTTTAATAGTAGCGTCACGTGACGAGAACTATGGTTTTAAGTCAAATAAAGCAAACTGGCTCGAGAATGGAGGCTTTATTTAGTTTGTTCAATGTGTAAATTCACTCACACATTTATTGATGTCTTTTATGGCCGCGCGGAGCCGACGCATATTAGACACGTTTTTTCAAAAACAAACAAAATCAAAAACTATTAAAGATTCCTTAATCACAAATTAGAAAAAATAAACTTTACAGTCATTTTAACTCCTTAGGTCTAATAGCAGTAGCTCATGACTTTGTTGCATACCGTCTTTCGTTTGGTCTTGTCTTGTGCCAAACTTCTATAGCTTATTATTCTTAACTCTTTTAATAAATAAAATTATAATTTTTATTATTAAAGCATTTGTCTTGTTTTCCAAGTTCTTCATTTTATTATTTTTGTTTGAACATCGATAAATCTAAAACATTTTCAAAATTGTTTATTTTCGCCATTTTATTTTGTTATCAACTTAGCCCAGCAGCGGCTTGTGGGTACAATTCTAGTGTAGGCGACACCAAATATTACATAATAGACTTTTTCCATTATTAAACATAAACGTGCGTTTTGTGTTTAAACTATAATTCTATTTTTTAACAAAGCAAAAATTTTGCAACAATCTTTAAATTGTTTCAATGAGTAATTTAAAAGTAAAGAAACTTATTTTTATTAAATTTGTAAAATAAATACAATTTTAAATGATAACATAACATTACTAAAAACCGATTTTATAATAAACTTAAAAGCTCTTTTAATTTAAATGACGTTTAGATGTAACTTTCATTATGACAATATGCATCGAAAAATCGTCGACAGTTACAGTCTAAATGTCATTTCAATTAAAGAAGCTTTTAAGTTGAAATCGGCTCTAATTTTTACTGAAGTTTTTTATTACAATTATAACTCGGTTAAAATTTGAATAGCCTTTGCAAGATAAATTATTTATTATGTTTAACCATGCCGTAACACCCCAAATAAACATTACTTATGTCAGTACTACCGTTGTAATAAATTTTCATTTACGCAAAAAAATGTACATATAGTTTAGTATTTAGCTAGAGTTATGTTATTCTAATTTGCTGTTTAAATAATAGAAAAAAATCAGAAAAAATGTCATACTAAAAGCAAGGTAACAACTTGGTTGATCTCAGTTCGGATTGTCACTACCTCGACTTTGGCTTTAGCTAAAGATACGCCTCAATAATAAAAAAGTAATGTATAGCAATTTACAACAATTATTAACGTAATCCGGTGTGTAAAGACCGATTTTTTTAATGGGTAAAATTTTTATCAAAACGTGTAAGCAAAGCGAACGAACTTTGTAAATTATTCCGTCGAAAAATGAAATTTTATTCTTAAAATAGTTTTTATACGTATCTATTAATGTAAAGTCGCAATTTACATAACTCGTAATATAATGAAATTAGATAAATTCGCCATTACGTAACTAGTGATGTAATAAAATCTATAACGTAACTAGAAATGTAATATAAATATTACACAATAATTTGTTTTGTAAATGCTTAACTACAGTCACTAAAAATGTTAAACTTTTTTTAAAACACGCAAAACTTACGCTACCAGAGCCACAGAATACTTTTCTTCAAATAGTAAAAAGGTTTGCGACAAGCATGCTAAAATCTTTCAAAAAAAAACTATAAATGATAGTCTAACAGTAAAATAATGTTTTCGTATTAAAAGTAAGTCGTCCTGTTCTAACCTAATTAACATCCCAACTAAAATCAGACTAATATACAAATTTTGGCACTGACAACTAAAATCGTGTAAACCACTTTTTCTTGTCAATTTTAAGATTAGTAATTGTCATGTTGACCAATATTGCCAATTTTGCGTATACAAATACAATATAATAATTGACTTACACTAGCAAACTTTGATGTTACTTTTTTTTATCGCAAATTGTAAATAGATTTAATAAGATTTGTTAATTTTGTGATCATTTTTTGCTGTAAATTTTACTTTATGGTCTGTTTTTTTACCAGCGAGACTAGTACGTCTTGTAGATTTAAAATACTTATTTTTGGTTAAATAAATTTAAAAATTAACTAATTACAAATAAGTATATCAAAACGCCAACTAGTGTTTCTGGAAGAAAAATAACCGGCCATAGTTTTTTAATACGACGCGACGTCCTACACATATCTGACATTTCGTTTCGTATACTGTTTGCAACAAATATTTTTTTATTAGAAATCTATGTATAACTTGGTGCATTTCTCTAAAGAAACTGACTTAATCTTAATTATTGTGAATTGTTTTGATGAGTTTCTGGCGGACCAATTGCGTGGAGTCAAAGCACCATAACCGCGTTTTACACTTTATCTGTTTTAAAATAATTTGACCTTTAACATTTATTGGTGCATAAGTGTAAAGTTCTCAAAAAGATATGTCGTGTTTACAACTTTTTATAGCTTTGATTCTTTAATAAGTTTAAGGCTACCCTAACACTAGGACAATGCTTTTTAAGTGCACGAACCTAGCTCAGGGTTGACGAAACTTGTTTACATCTCTTTATTGGAATCTAAAAATAATGGTTTGCGGTTAGATCTTCATAAAAATTAGTGAAAGCTAAATACCGGATTAAGTCGTAAACACTAAATATCTTTCTGAAGACTACTTTTACAGATTTGGGCATTAGGACCAATAGCAGAGTGATCAGGGCGCACTCTGATAACATATTTTAAGGCCGGCGTTTAGCTATGTTATCGCTTATGAGAAAAATGAGCGTACTTAACACACATACCATTTGAGTTTACTAAAATCAAAGTAAATAAACTCGATCACATATGAAAGCCAACATTTTTCTCATGAGGTTGGTGCATTTTTTAATCTACAATGAGTTTTATAAACAAAAGATAATTAAGTTTGAAAAATATTCCCAAATTAAACTCAAAGTTTGGCAATTATTTTCTCAAAAATACGTTAATAGATTTAATAATTTAATAAAAAACCAAATGCGTTAGTAAAGGCGTTTGGATGTGTTATATGTTTTAATAAATAATTGTAAATTTTACTTGTTTTGCGTTATTTAAGGAGATAAATTAAAAAGTGAGACAGAATTTTATAGTTTTTTCAAAGAGTTAGTTTGGCTATTTACTACCTTTGACTTCCTTTGCTAATTCGTCTCTAGTCCGAGCAAAAAAGCGGGACACCAGTCTGAAATTATTTTATAACATGTTAATTTCAAGTGTTTTCCTGAAACTGTCAAGTGTCAAGTCATATCCTAAGTACAAGACAGTTTCGGTAAATAAAAGTTTATCATTTCTTGATAGTACAGTAATAGTCGTAAAGAAATACATTTTTTTTTATTTAACAAATCACAGTGGTGCAAAAAATGTTTTCTTGTTATTGTTTCTATAATGACATAATGTTAGATATTTATAACAAGTATTTATTTAAAAAAGTTGTCAGGAGTGCCATAATAATATAAAAACATCTTGAGGTATTTCTTAGTTTAATTCGGCTGCCGTACTGTCATTACTGTCAATGATAGTTGTCAAAAATGTCGGAATTATCACATTATGTCGGATTAATGACCCGAAATATATTTTACGAAATATTTTATAAAATCAGTAGCTTATCCCTAAAGCTTTTTGTAAATAATTATTTATTAATAATAATGAAGTTTCTTGGAGTTAGGAGAAAGTTATTGTGAATGATAAGAAAGGACGAAAGTTTACGAAGTTTCGAGAGCGGACGCTCTCATCTTCAGGTTTATTGATTTTTTAATATTAATTACATATTACACTTCTTTTTTTATATTATAATTAATTAGGTGGGCTGTGTTCGTCCAAAAAAACTCCAAAAAACTTTATTATTATATATAAAAAAGAGGAAAAGTAAACAATACATAATTATTTATTAACTTCATTCAACTTTATTAATATTTGCCGATTACAAAGTGTTAACATTCTATGAACAAAATCACTGATTCTTTTTCAATGACCTAGTTCTGTGTTTCATCGGATAGATCCACTCGCCTTCAACCTTTCTACCACTTCGAAAGTAACTGTCGACTAAAAACTTTTTGTGCTCTAAAGTGTAATTAGCTATTGCGATAAAATAACAATTAACTAGACCCCATAACAATCAAAACTAAAACTTAGAATGAACAGAAAAAACTGAACACGAAAAAAAAAAACGAACAAAATGAAACTGGAAATGAAAATGACTCAACACGCACTTAAAAATAATCAAAATAATTTATTTATTAATAATTTTTTCTATAGTTACATTGTATCAAGATTCGACATCGATTCTTCGCAACATTTTCTTTTATCAAAATCACATAGCGCTTTTGACAACTTTTTTAAATAAACATACATATTTTATATAGAACTTTGGGAAGTCATTATTTGCATCACAGTAGTTAAAAAAACAGGTATTAAGTGACTTGGAGTGAAAGTGGCAAAACTTAAGTTATATTTGTCAGTTTGACCTTTTAGATTTTTAATTTTTTTTTATTGTTTTAACAATATGTTTGTTTGTTTTTTGAAAATTTTTGTACATTGTACGTCATAAAAGAGTCTTTGCATGACTTGGAGGGTTTTTTAAAGAGATACCTACTTGGATTACTTGCACGCTACGCAACTTCGTAATCTTCAATTAACCTCTGCGTCATGCAAATTATTTCTTTGATAATTTCAGTGTAAATAAATATTTTTTTAATCGTCAAAAAAATGACATTATTGATCTGAATTTCCATTATTAAAGATTCAATTTTTTGTCTTTTGTCGGTACCTAAATGATAAATTAGCTCCGTCAAAAGTACTTTTTACATCGGCGAAATCTTATTTCTGCCACTGAATACTTATTTTATGCAGGAAAAATGACAACTTATTATTGTTATAAATTGTACGCTTGAAAAAAAAAAGTGTTCTTTATGCAGCAGCGAAGTCTTGTATCTATGTTATGTCGGACTCACTGCGCTCGTCTGTTACAATAAAACTTCCAGATTTGGCACAAAAGTATTTTTTAAGATTTTTCTGTCTTATACAGTATGTCCTCAAAACGACATTAATAGAGGCAAAAATTTCTTGTTTTTGTTTTTTCAGAAAATTTCACTCTTGTTGATTTGCCCTGTTTGTTTTCAAACTCCTAAAACACAAATTCCTTTTTATTTAACTCAAACGGTTTTTGAGATAATATTTTTTTTTTCAAAATTTAGATTTAGTTTTTCTTGTAATTTTTAGAAGTAGCTTTAGTAGGCGAATTTAATTGAAACACATTACTGACAGCAGATGACAAATCTAATAAGTTAGTAGTAGATCTGCAAATTAAATCTTTGCTAATTTGAACAGTATTTATTAATGTTAACTTTACAACAAAGAGTTTATGTAATTCAATGTTACAAAACTGGAAAAGTACTACTTATCAGAAAATTCAACCAAAAATACCTAGAAGTTACCATTTCAAATTCCGGTGCAAAAAACTTGGTGACCAAATTTCTTAAAACAAGCTCGGTTTTAAACATTAAGAAGTCAAAGAAGTTGTACAATGAAGACGATAGTGCTTCAGTTCTTGCCGTTTATGCCGCAAGAAAGCTCTAAGGTCTGAAGGAGGGCAATACAAACTGCAATAAGTAAATCTAGTTTACAAAATTTTTTAAAGAGAACAAAATTTTACCATTTAAACCGCAATTTAGACAAACTTTAGAAAAAAACGATAAAACCAAACGTCTAAATTTTTATTTGGAAATGACTTACAGAGTTTTGGAAGATTGAAATTTTTATAAACGAATTATTTTTTTCGATAAATCAACCTTTTCAACTAACAGAGTCGTTTCATCTCAACATTACTGGTACTGGTGTAAGACGAATAAAAACTTCAGAATTTCTTGTCGCAGACAATATTTAAAAAAAGTTAATGTGTAGCGTTTGATTTCGTACTATGACATTATTGACCCAAAAAAAAATATTTTTTTGATCGAAATTTAAATTGTAATTTTATTTGGAAATGTTGCAAAATTTTTTAGCTGATAAACTGGCTGAATTGCTGTTAAACTACAGAATAAAAATGTTTTTTTAGCACGATAGGTGCTTGCTCCTTATGCCGGCATTGTTCGGCAGTGGCTCAATACAGAGTTCCATGATAACTGGATAAGGGGAGATGGTAGCATTTTGTGACTACCGAAAAATCTTGATCTTACAATAATAGACTTTTGTCTGTAAAATCGCTTAAAACAAATTGTGTACAGTGAGCTACTAGAAAATATGTAGAGCAATTAAAAAGTAGGTTACAAAATGTAGTCCAGTCCTTATCTTAGAAATGATTCGGAGTTTTAATGGATTTAGAGTTTGCATTAAAATCTGTGCAAAAAAAGAAGTATTATGTGAATAGAAAATGTGAACAGTTTTGCTTTTTGAGAACTTTATTTTATTTTACGAGTACCATTAGTTAAACTTATTAAATAAAACTTGAGCTTATTTTGAATATTTGCTAGCAATAAAATGATATTATCTCAGATAAATAAAAAGTAATTTGTGTTTTGAGGGTTTGAAAACAAGCAGGGCAAATCAACAAAAGTAAAATTTTCTAAAAAATTAAAAATAAGAAATTTTTTCTTTTTTTAAAGTCGATCCGGGGACATACTGTACATTCTATTTTTTTTTTATTTGTGGAAAATTTTTTGTAACAATTTTATTTACGAGTAGATTAGAAATTCTCGGATAAAATCGATGAAATGTTTGCTTTACTAATAGCACAATTCTCGATATTCAAGATTCTTCTTCATCTGTATCTGCAAGTTTATAATTCTCTCATCTCGGCATGTTTACACGTTGGTACAATCGAGTTCGAGGAAAACCTGTCGGGTGACAATCAATCCCATTTATCTGTCAGAATTTTTTCCTCAATCTCTTCATAAATCAATTAATAGAAAAGTTGACAGGCGTCGTGTAAATGAGTAATAACAAGTTGTAAATGGTCATAATCAAACACTGTAGAAATATGAATAATGAAGAAGGTTGAGGGATCCGTCGAACTTATCAGGAATGTTGTCAGATTACCAACCGTAGGTGGCAGATGCCAAAGCATGCGAGACTGTAATGTTCCTTATTTGTCATCCGTCGGTCTCCGAATCCCTCACATGGAAATTTTATAATGATTAGGGGATAAATCAAAAACGAATCTCATAATAGAGTGATAGACTTGAATATTAAGCGTGCATACATCTTTTCTTTGATTTATCGATAGCCATTTCTTTTCGATCTAATAATTTAACATCTGTTTTCGCCTCGAAACAGGGGATGATGTTTCACCAAAAGCTACCTGTTAAACATTTAGGGTAGCGGTCATTTAACGCCTACTTTGATTTGACAGCTATTGTGTTGTGGCCCAAATAATCCGAATTTTTGCCAAGTAATGCCCTGTTATTTTACAGCCAAAGTTAATCAGTTATGATGGATCGGGACTGACTAGAATCTTTAGTTTAATAAATGAACCCGTTATATTTCACTCTTTATTAAATATTCAAATTGGTTAGTACAGGTTTTTTATTTCTCGTTAGGAATCTAGCTAGGCAGATGAGGGTTGGTTAAGTAGGGTAATTATAAGAACTATCCACTTATTATCTTGATATTACTGCACCTTTACACCGCTTTACTTTAAAATAAAAAAAATACATATCACTCCTCAAACTAAGAAATTTAGAATGCATTAAAACCGGCAGCTGCTCTACGAGATCACTTGTATCATCATTTTTTTTTTTTGGAGCTTCAGCTAACGCGCTTCAAATTATTAAAGAACGGCTGTCCATTAAAGACCAATTAATTGCATTAGTTTGTTTTAAAGCTGGTAATAATCTACGATAAATTGGTATTGTGGGCAATGTAAGCTTCTGGAATACAACCGGATTCGGTCGAGGAGAGTTATTTCTGCAAGCGTACGTCTTACTTGTATTTATGAACCGACTCTAATAAATTTCGACGAATGAATAACTTAATAATCCGCACATAACTTAACGAAATCATGAAAGACCATAATCTAGGAATTTGCCGGACAATGCACGACTGTGCTAACTCATATCTACCCTGCCCAACTGTCTACTAACCGACACTTTATTACAACTACTGTTCGAACCGGAATCACACCACAAAAATAGTAGCCATTGTAAAACATAAATATGTTCATAATTTTGTTATTTATATTATTTTTTGCAATAAAGTAATAATATTTTTTGTTTCAATTAGCATAGATTTATTAAATTCTAATAATAATATAGATATACTCAGTGATATTAAAAGTGTTACACCCAAAAAAAATAATTTTTTAAACACTCCATACGCAGCATGATTTTTGTCGGACAAGTTTACCACTTTTTTTAAATTTTAAACTATAATAGTGGTCAACTTGTCCGACAAAAATCATGCTGCGTATAGGGTGTCCACCATCCCGAAAATGTCGATATGACTTCACTCTCTACGGGAGTCATCCCCGTATATCCAACTTGATTTCTTGAAATTTGTTTAGTAAAATTAATTTAAAAATAGTGGTCAACTTATCCGACAAATATCATGATGCATATGGAGTGTCCACCACCCCGAAGATGTCGGTATGACGGCATTCGAAAACGCAGAAGCGCCGAAAGTTTCCAATTAGATAAGTTTGTCGGACTCGTTGTAAGAAAGGCACTCACAAAGTTGTACATTTGTATGTATCAAAAAATTTTTTAAGGACATTGTACTGAGGACTAATAGTAATTATTGCAAAGGTTTATCTTTATTAAGTATTGCAAAAAAGTTTAACCTCTTAGTTTTGGTTAAGAAAAAGGCTTATCAAAGCTAATAAGTCAAAGTATACTGTTTCAAACCAATGTTGCCGTACCTGACTTTAAAGGCAAGTCTTTTGTTTATTGCTAGTGCAATAAAAATTGTATTGTTACCAAATGTAAATAATTTATGGTTATTAGACTCTTCGGTAGCATCTAAACTGCCCCGGGCAGTTTTCTCATATGGCATTAAAAGATCTAACGACCACAAATTACTTGCGTTTAGTAACAATCTTTATTGCGTTAGTAATAAACAGATAGGTGGCCTCTAAGATCAGGTACGCAAAAATTAATTTAGAACAATATATTTGCAGTTGTTGTGTCTTTTACTACTTGTTTTAATGATAACAAATTGCCTCCAGTTCACAGGCATCAACGATATCACTATATTAGCGATTTCATCAGAGGTAAAATTGTGGCCTTTCAAAAAGGTAATTTGTCAAAAAAAGGTAATATTTTTCTAAGTTGTTTTCTAAATTTAACTTATTAATAAAAACGCAAAATTTTATTATTTGTTTAAAAAAGTTAACGTTAAAGCAGCATCTATAAAAAGCTGTATATATCTCAGAAACGTTAATAGTTATTTAACCAACAAGTTTGTTAATAAAAGCGATTAATAATTGAAACATTTTGACGCGTGAGCAAAGCGAATGTGTTAATAGAAGTTGAGATTATTAATCACACATTAACAAAAGCGTTGATTACAATGTTTTTCTGTTACTTATATCACAATAAACTTGAAAGACTTTGCCACTGCGAGTGCACCTACTCTGTCTTTGTTTGTCTCATTCAGGGCAGATAAATCTGTCGCATTATTTGAATTTAGGATTTACTAATTTAAAGACTGTGTTTATGACAACGTACTTTTTTTCTGCCCATCTAAGCTGCGTTCGGCTTTGCCACTCTGAGTGCACTGCCTTTTTCCTTATCTACTTCATTAAGTCCATATATTACTATCTCTATCCGGTGACCAAAACTTGATGCTTTTTGACACTGTACCAAAACAACACACGCTCTTTGTGCACCCAGTTATTAGATGAGACAAAAAGAGCGTACGTTGTCATGAAAACAGTCTTTATATTAGTAAATCCTGAATTTAAATAATGCGACAAATTTATCTGTTCTAAATTAGACAAACAAAGACCGAGTAGGTGCACTTGGAGTGGCAAAGCCGAACGCACCTTAAATAACTAGATGCACAAAAAGTGTGTGTTGTCTTGGATACAGTGTCAAGAAGCATCAAATTCTGGTCACTGGATAGAGTTAGTGATATATGAACTCAATAAAGTAGATAAGAAACTAGGCGGTGCACTCGGAGTGGCAATGCCGAACGCAGCTTAAATTGTTTTCTGTTACCTAGCAACAAAACACCCAAACAAATTTTTCACTTGTCATTAATATTAATCTGTTTTATAGTGCTGCCATTACTATTTGATAGTGATGTTATTGTTAAAAATAAAAAAAAATAAATTTTACTTTACCAGAGATACGAGAAAGAATCAATAAATCTTCAAACATACCGCTTTTATAATTTTTTTATGATTATGACAGTTTATAAATGTCAAAATTTTGGTTTTTATAATTGGTATTGACAGGTTGTTAATAGGGGTGTTTAACCAGCTTCTTTAAACGGCTTGGAGTGCATTAATAACCCTCATATGTCAACGAACAAAAAAAATTTTTTATTGCATTTATGAAAATAACTGTTAATGATTTTAAAAACATGCAAGTGATGGTCTGATTTTTTAAGGCTAGCGATTAGGCAAACGCACGATCATAAAAATAATATTGTTTCGTAAATCAGCTAACAGTTATCTTGTTCAGCTTGTTCTAACGCCATAACTAAATGTTGCAAAACAACTGAATTAACAATTACTTATAAATGTTGATAACAAATCTAAATGCTTTAGTTAAGACATTTTTCTTTTTGATGCTACATTTCTAAGATTTTAGAGCTCGGGTTGACATTTTAATGTAAATCATTACACGTTTTTTAGAGAAAATAATTGCTAAACCTTAAGCTTAATTTGGAACTAGTTTTCAAACTAAATTATCTTTTGTTTATGAATATTTTTTCGTGATTAAAATATATTTTAACCCGGTAAGAAAATTGTTGGCTTTCATATGTGAACAAATTTATTTAATTTGGTTCTAGTAAACTTAAATACTATTGGTTTTAAATACGGTTATTTTTTCCATAAGCTGCAACACCACTAAATGCCGGTCTTAGTCAGCCTGTAGCTATATGCAAAATAATAATGAAAAATCATGTTTTTTTGTGCATTATTATAAGTGCCTATTTATAATGCTTTGAGTGCCTAAATTAGTAAATAACCTCAGAAAATAGCTTTTAAATTCAGGTATAAAAATTCTCGCTTTAGAGGCTGAGATTGTATTTTCAAATTTTTAGTAGTTGTCGGTAAGTATTTTGTTTACTTGTTGCTAACAAAAACTCGACAGTAGGTATAGGTGAGCATTATGTTTATTCAAAATTAATTAAATATTTTTTTTATAAAATTTATTACATAAATTATTTCACAATCATTATTAACAATAAGAAAAATTTTAGATTTTATGACAGGTAAAATTTAGATTAACATACAACACTTACTCTAAAAACCTCAGATTTGCAGTTTCTTGCATTTTTATATACCACATATGTCCGATATAAATTACTCAAATTTTTAATTCTTACGCTTTTATAAAAAAATTCTGTTTTAAAACAAAAGAATATTTATTAAAACATTTTTTCACTCAACTCTTGATTTTAATTGGAAGGTACTACTATAGTAGATCTAAGAAAATAGTAGAGTGACTAAAGCAATAATGTCATAACCATTGTTAATCTAACAAAGAGAGGTACTCAAGTTAGAGTTCATGGATGATGAATGGGTTTGTCGTAAATTTTCTGCCACCCGATTGTGTTGCTTTCCTAAAATCTCAAGAGTTTAAGACAGGTAGGTATAACGAGCCTATCATCTGTGCAACCGAACTTGAGTACCACTCTTTGTTAAGTTAACAATGGTTATGACTTTTATTACTTTAGTCACTCTACTATTTTGTTAAATCTAATATACCATTTCATGTTGCAAAAATGTTTTATTATTTTTACTAGTAATTTATGTTATAAGTCTGGTAGGTTACTTGTAACAAGACGAGTCAGACAGTATAGACGAGGCGACGTTGGGAGCCAAGTCAAAAGTGTCTAGGCGAGTACTGTTACAAGTTCTACCGGACGTGTATCGTAATGAATTTTATGTCATACTGTAAGTTTGTTCTGATCTTGAATCTCTCTAACAAAAAATCTATGGGTGCCTATATTTTCTGCTTCAAATTACCGTATAAATTTACTTATTAGTTACTATACACGATTTTAAATAAACACAAATATTTTTACATAAAAAATTAAAAACCAATATAAGCTGATACAGAATTTGCAAAAAAATATATCAATAATTTACAGTATCGTAAATTGAAAATTGCGGTAATTTTACATCGGTAATATCTACTTTATAACTCAATATAAATTTGTTTTGTTGTGATATCGGCTTCGGAAGCTACATCATGATTTGCATTGTGTAATAGCTGTCGTTATAGTATAGTAGATTGCCGTAAGTAAGCATAGCTAAGTAAGCAATAAATCGGAAGATCTCGTCCGACACCTCCCCTTTAGCTTCATACATCGCTTCTTAAAAATCAAACTATTCTCCACCTGCTACTACAAAAATCTGATGCACCTTAAATCAACATAGAAAAAAACTTCTTCCACCACCGGTAATTCTAATTTAAAAATTTAAATGAGCCACGTGTTCTAAGTAAATGTAAGTATTAGATGCACATGTTATCTAAGTAATTGTTTTTATTTTTTTAACGTAACGACTCAACCCTTGATTAATTATTTACTCGAGAAAATTAGGACCACACACCGTTTTTATTTAATTAACCCTTTTGAATTTAATTAATAAAGAACTATGTTTTTTCTTAAAAAATGGGGTAATTTCAAAGGGTTGTTTCAGCAGGTAAAAATGTCTTTGATGAAGATGATAGCACAAAGGGTTGATATTTTGTTATTAAAGCGACAAATTGTACAAATTTAGATAGAAGGAAAAAAATGAATAAAATGCGTGGGGTATAATGTCAGGGATCTAATAAGCAGGTGATGCGTTATATACATATGCGTTTACTAAAAAAAATCACCTGTGCCTTGGTGCGTTACAACTAAAGAATCGTAAATGACATACTTTATTAAACCAATTATTTCGTCTGATAATGGTCTAGTTTTATGGCTTTTAACCCTATTTAAAAAAAACTTGAGGCATAAAGTGGCAATGTCTGTATTAAATAAAACTGGTTAATTTATTTACATTCGGTAGTCTTTAAGATAGCCGACCCCTAGTCATATATTTTTTAGTTTGTTAGGGGATGAAAGGGTTTGTTTTGATTTTAAGTGTCGGCTTTGTTCTGGATTATACTTTAATTAAATTTTAGGGTGTCACAGCACGATAAACCTTCCTACAAGACAATCTATTAAACTGTTTCCTGTTGTCTTAGCCTGAATTTAAATATTTTTATCTAATTTCGATCATTGTAGCATCTGCTTGCATTATTCATATTTGGGCTATATTTTATCTTGATCAGAGAGAGGTGTGTAGAAAGTAATTTTTTGAAATAACTCATATTTCGTTGGTTTGTAATTTATGGTTGTTGTGCAAAAAGAAATACAGAGACCCGCATGGCAGAAAATACAGAGTTCCGCAAAGCAATTAAAATAATTTAAGGCAAGTAGCAAAATGCAGACTTACAAATTACACTTCTCACAAGAGACAAACAAATAAATTATTGAAAAATTAGATAAATGTATTTGCGTGTCATTGTGGTGTAATTATTGAAATCTCGTAACAATCATTTATTCCTACAGGCAATCGTTTGACCATTTGTTGGGAATATTTTGTATGGAATTGAAAATTAGTATCTGTGGGTATGTGTTTCACAGGAAATGGCGGATTTATCGCTTCTGTATACCGTGTAATCTCTGATTTTAAATCGTCTTTTTAATTGATTAGCTATCCTTGACTGTCACATGCAATGATGAAAGTGAAGGACTGTTATGAATAGACAAAAAATTTGCTTTATTAATTAATTAAAAGAGAAAACATTTTATCTTAATAACCTGATAGAATTTAGAATGTTTTTAGCAAGTGAAGCTGCAAAATGACAGATGGTGCAAAAATTGTGTTTACTAAACATTTAATTGGCGGTTTTTCAATAGAAAATATCTAGTTATATAACGTAAATCTAGTTGTATAAGTAAAACGACAATTTTAGAAAAAAAAAACTTTTTGAATATATTAGATTTCAGCTGATACTTTAAAAAAATTTAAATATTAAATTAATTGTTTAAAATTGTGTAAGTACTTATATAAATTATAGTATATCAATGCGTTTTCTGCTCACCATAAAATTTTATAACTATACTTTATTAGCAAGACAATGAAAAGTTATCACAATTATTTACAAGCGATTTTTCTGTTGAATAAGAAATGGAAGTATTTATGGCTCTGTCAGAGACAAGGAGCGTTTTTAAGATCAATATTTAGTAAAGTACATTTGTTGTGGTTAGTTCAAATTGACTTTATTAATAATAGATAATTGTAACATTTTATAGTGAACAAAAAACGCATATACCTAGATGTAACTAATAACTGTTCTTTGGCTATATTATTGGTTATAGTCATACATATGTCATATATATGTTTTGAGTCAAGTAATTTATTTAAATAATTTGGGTCTTTAATTAAGAGACTTATTTTAATACTTGTGCTTTTATGGCTATTAGAGCACCTATTATAACACGTAAGATTAGTTTTATATAAAAAAAACACAAAAAATTATAAAAAATGCTACATATGTTCAAACGGTTTTTGAAGTAATGTTAAAAGGTGATAGCTCTAGTTAAAAAAATTCTAAAAAACCAAATTTGCTTTATACTAATGTTTATAGCTTATGAGATATACACTGTAAAATTTTTGTCTCAAAAAACATTATTTTTGAGATATACGATGTCAAATACAACACTGTTTTTGAGCATATGGATTTTAAGGTATGCGATGTAAAGTCCGTCTTACCGTCTTATCCCGATTTGTAATAAAATTATTAGAGTATGTCTCAACCTACGACATATAGCTTCGTGTGAAATTGACATGTGACAGAACACAAACGAAATATTTAAATAGCAAAAATACTGTAATTTTGGAAACTACATTGCAGAAACATTTATTGCTGCAACAGAACTGAATACAAAGAAATTATACTTTTATACCCAAAATTTTAATTTTTTAGGTATTGAATTACGCTGAGGTCATTGACTACGTGGCTATCTAGTCTGCATTCAAGTTTCTAATACTACCCTAAAAGAATACGTTTTGTGTTTATTGCATTTCAAGATATAATGTAAAAAAAGATAGCAATAAGGACGTAAATTTTTACTTGCCTTGAAGGTTTTATTACAAATGGGAATAAGACGGTACAACAGACTTCAGTAGTTTTTGCATAAAAACAGTGTGGTTATCCAACGCGTATTTTAAAAATAATCTTTTTTTAAATTTACTTGTGTTAAATAAACCAAAAGTAAGATTGTTTTTTTGTCTATTTTTAAAGCGTCTGACAACAATGACCGTCGACAGAAAGTGTGTGGCAGTATTGATATTAATTTTTACCAATATTTTGTAAAACATATGTGAAAATCAACCCTCAGACTTAAGTAAAGTGATTGTCAGATAATCCAACAGAGCGAAAGAAATATAAAACACAGAAAACACAGAAATAAGAATAATTAATTACTCAGTTTCTTAGTTTCTATTGAACCATCTAAGCACTATGGTAATTCACATTTTTATGCAATTATTATAATTTACTTGTCATACATTGCAATTTAAGTGTGTTCACTTTTAAGAGGCAAAAAACTGATTTGACTGATTTAAAAATTTTTAGTACCTACTCTGGATGAGACAATAATTTATGACCACCTAGTATAAAGTGCATAACCAAAATTAAGTACTTTAGGCGACAATAAATGACAAATAAGTTATATTACAATTAATTTGATGCTAACTTGGCAAAAAGGATTATTGTAAAATATACTTTAAACACGCCAAAGTAGGTTATTTTAATTGTAAAATCGTGCTGAAATTTTTTTAAAAGCATGAGATACTCGTATGTTTTTGATACAACAAACAATTTAATGTTCTTTATTTATCGATTAAAATTTGGAAAAAATAGTGATTTGATAAATATTCTTTCGATCTATAAACGTATTTAGAGATAATTTCGTGTCACTTTTACCGTATACCGTGCATAATAAAAAACCAGCCTTATGTAGACAAGAAAATTTCATTAGTGTCATTTACGTTAATTTCAAATTTGCCAGTCAGAAGCCAAAAAAGTATATTTCTGTGTGCTAAAATTAAGAGACAATATCTAAAATTGTCGAAGTGTTGGTATTCGTTGGACACACTACTAGCAGTACATTTTGCAATAAAGGAGAGGGTTTTTTAAAATGTCAAACGATAGACTTTTAGAAATACTTTTTTTCTAAGAAATGAGACTGTATCGCTACTTAAATATATCGGCGACGATACATAACAATAATTTAATGTTGTAAAACACTCAGTAAACATCACTAACTGAATACGTTACACATGAGAAAATTAATTCATGTAAGTACAAATTTCGAATTTTAGAAATTTATTTGATAAAAAATTTGTAGATTTTTAATTTGAACATTTGGCTATTGACACTGGTTATTTTAATACTAAGAAATATCTCCTTTCTTCAGTGTATTTTGGATTGTAATGCAATAAATAGTTATTTGTATAATTTCAAGCAACAAAGTAGATGATTTAAGACCACGGCTGGCAATTTTAATTTACCATTATCATTTTTTAAAGAATTCTTACTGTTTAACATTAAACTTCAAATTTTTTTGACAACTAAAAGATCCTGACCGGCACTAAAGTGTTTGCTATCTGCCTAGTCAATAAAAAGTTTAGTACAATTATTAAGCAATAAATGTTACATTTAAGTGTGCTTTAGATGCCACTAAAAAAATTATTAAAATTTTTTTTATAAATAAACTCGTATACTCTGTGCGCCCTACAGATAAAATAGTAGTTTTTACGCTTGTGCAAAATTTATGCATAACCCATAGAGTGTTATTGAAGTAATTTTAGAAATTTTAACAAGAGATAGCTTTTTTTAAAGAATGGCTAAAAATGCCTTATAATAAACGTTTATATGTAGTTTTCGTTATAAACTGTAGATTTTTTTTAAAAAAAAGTTATTTACCAACGAGGTACGATGTAGTATAGCACTTTTTCAGTTATTCAGTGTATGATTGAAATATATGCAATTTTTTCTGGTGATAGTCCTAGTTTTAATGTTAAAATCCGTTTTTGAAGTAACTTACAAATTTTAACAGGTGATAACTCTTGTTGAAAAATCATAGATCTAATAATAATACTGGACGTAGCCGCGCGTATACATCGCCGATTCGAGCTGCGGTGATTACATAGAAGATAGATATTATAATATACAAATATAGTGTGTGAAAGAGAAAGATCACTAGCTGGTAGGCAAGAACTTCGAATTTTTGAAAATAAAAGATTAATAAGGCAAGAAAATAATTTTTTATTTTAATTCAGTAAACATATGAGCGCCAGGTCTTTATTGTGTATGCATACAACACTCATACTTTACAAATTAATATTTAATTTATCTAGACCCATAATTATCTAAAATTGTGTAAAAATCTTCTTATAAACAAAATTGTTTAAAAATATGCAAATTTTAGCGATTTTAACACTTGTTTAAATGCAAATACCACCTTCAACTAACACGGTAAATACACCACTAATGCTGCCAGTCAATGTTTGCCTACCAATAGCTCTGTCTCTCTCGATATATGTTGTCACCATACCTTCTTTGTCTACACTAACTCCAGTCTTATTATGAACTCAATGGAAAAAATGCTAAATATCTAAATTTGTCTCTTAAAGTGTTACTGGTATTTAAGATATAAGCTGCAAAACTTTTTCTCAAACACTATGTATGACAACCTTGAATTTAAGCAAAAACTTCTATATAGTATATCTCAAAATCTATAAACATTTCTAAAAAGCAAATTTGGTTTTTAGTTTTTTTTAACAAAGGCTATCACCTGTTAATATTTTTAACATTAGTTTAAAAACACCATGTACATACAAATGTCGGGTTTGCTTTGTTATCAAAATTGCCATTATGCATTTTGATCGTATGCTAAATTTTTTATCGCATTTATTGGTCGAACGGAGTATAGTATAGCAGTCATCACATTCGAATAAATTGACGTCATCGTTTAAAATTTCGCATTATAAATATTCTGGTCTAAATTTAAGGCACCAAATCTTTAATATTTAAAGTAAACTACATAAAATATACGATTAAAACAAGAATGTGCCGAATTAAATTTGACTTTGCATTTTTTAATTGATTGAGCAAAACTATCAAAGATATGACAGACCAGACCTTGCATTGATTTAGCAAATTTTCGTTTTCACATAATTACGTCAGTAAACAATACTTTTTATAAATATGATTTTTAGTTAGTAAATTATCTTTTTGTTTAAATTTTAAGCTAATACGACTAATTTTTTGAAAAATGTCAGTAACATTGTATCAGTTGTTCTATTTAATTTAAATCAAAAATTTTAAATTTATAACTATTATGTAATAGATAAACTTAATTTGTTTTATTTAATTTATCGTGACTTTTTTTATTTCTGACGTTAATTTATCACATGATAGTATGTATTGTGTCGTGCTGTTTTGTTTAACCACATTTTTATTAGATCTGGTCTTCTGGTAAAATTTTATTTATTCTTGTTACTTTTGATATTTTTTGTATACGTTTTCCAATGTCCTTCAAATCTTTTGTTCATCATATTTCATTTGACTTGTGATTTGCGACTGATAATTAGAAAAGTCGCATTGCCAGTATTATTAATAATTATTTTAAATTACGTTTTTGTTGTCAAATAGTTACGATGTATAATTAGGCCAGACTGCAGGTACACTTTGTATTCCGAATCTGATTTGGGTAATACAAAAAATGAGCAAACTTAAAACATCTAAAAGATATACTATTTCAGCAATATTTTAAATTTGTTGCTGCAAGCGCCACCTAATAGTCGGTAGCAATAGCTTGTAAGCAAAGCAACAAACCTTTCTATTCTAGTTTCGACTAAGTCTGTCAGGCGATCCTATATTCATGTGACCTTCTACAAAAACATAAAAGATAAATAAACGAAATTATTATTATTATTTAAATAAAAACTTACAAAAGTTTAATTAATTTTATAATAATATATTTATAAATTTTTGGTTTTAATTTAGGATAATTTTTAATTCAATAATTATCGATTTCGAAACAAATAACACTAGACAAAAATCCTGACATCGCTAGATACTTTTGAAAGGATTGAATATCGGTAATTATCCCTTAAACCTAAAACAATTTCCACGCCAAATTTAAGCAGATTAAGTTAGCGCAATCGTGAAATTCGCCAAGTGGAATATTAGAGATCCAGAGATCTCAATATAAATCTAATAATTCCCTCAAATTTGTTGGACCATTGAATAGGGTTGAGAATTTTTTTTCCATTAAGAGGGTTGATTAATGTTTTAAACTTGACTAACTTTATAAGAATTTAAGAATTTTTACAGTCCGATTTTTCAACCACTCGATTAATTGTCAAAATTCGAAAAGTAAAATAAAATCAATGTTACAAAAATTTATTGCACTTTACAAGCAATTCCATTTAGAGATACTGGCGCTTTAGAAACTCCTCTTGCCACTTTGACATTTCTTTCCTCGAATTCTTTGATAATGGCCCCTAGTGTCTTACATCCGAAATCATTTATACTAAGTTTTATTGTTTTCAGCGACTTCATGTTATTTATAAGATTGGCAGCATTTAAATTCGACAGATAGTTGTCTTTTAGATTAATGTCTTGGAGTTTGTTCAAACCCTTGAACGCATCGTCTTGAACGTACCGAATTTTATTACTTTCCAAACTTAAAACTTCTAAAGAATTTAACTTAGTGAAAACATTTGACTCGACAGCCTCGATTTTATTATTAGACAAATCTATTTTTTTAACTTTGACTAAAACGGCGATGCTTTCAGGAACACTTTCTAACTGATTGAACGACAGGACAATTTCTTCTAAGTTTATGAGTTCGCTAAAAGCGTTCCTTTCGATCGTTTTAATTTTATTCGCTCCTAAATCAAGGATTTTCAAATTGTTGCAATCTCGAAACGCTTCATTAACGATGATTTCTAAACTGTTGTGATTCAGGATCAGTTGATTCAGTTTTGTTAAACCTTCAAACGACCCTGGCTCTAACTTTTTAATTGTGTTAAAACTGAGGTAAAGACTGCTGACTTCGGGTAACAAGCGAAACGTCCCAGACGGGATCTCTTCGATATTAGCTCCCTTGAACTGCACAAAGTTTCGATAAGAATCTAACTTGAGAGGATGGCCACGAGAAAAAGTTGCACTGTCGCATTCGGTTGTTGCTATAGTGGAAATGCATCTCGGAGACGATCGCCCAACACTCCATCCAAGTAACAAAAACGAATATAATAAAACAGGCTTCTAGAACACAAAGTACGTATTTATCTAAATGCTTACACAACTTAAAAGTATTACCATTTTTAAAAACGACTCAAAGCCGACTAAAGAATTAACTTTGGTTTGAAATAATAATCCTTGTGCTATACTTGAAGAGTTATCAAGATTTAATGACCCAAAACCATGACTCAGATCTTCATATCTAAATAAATGCAACCAAAATATTATTATGTAAGTATATCTATTACCTACTTCTATATCTGTTACCTACTATTATAAGTTTTCACAGTATTTCATTTATTATCTGTTAAGAAATTTATCTTAATAGATTTTCTAACATCATGTTTACTTCAAGCATGAATTTAAAAGCAAAATTTTTATTATTGCTAATTTTCGTCAAATATATATACATTTTTTGTAAGAAAACACGTGGATAATAATTAGTATTTTGTGTCTTCAGGGTAGAACATAGGCATTTGCAGCTCGCCGGTGCATTGTTGATGGCCGAGCTTAGCGAGAGCACCAACTAAGAGCTGCAAATGCTTTTTTGACCTCCTGATAGTTAATAAACTAATAAATGTCAAATTAACGTATGTACAATTGATATCAAAGAAATCACCGTATTTATAGGCAGCCGTGTATTTTACGTATAATTGTGTGGTAAAACAGTCAGAAAATTATTTCAAAATTATTTATAAAATTTAGAAGTGAAAAAGAAATTTTTGCTAAATTCTTCAAACTTTGACCTCTGATAGAGTCCGTACACTTTCAGAACAGCATGTTGGGTCATCAAAATCTGTCAGCGAACGACACTAAAATAAACAGAATGACCAAGAATGACGAACGCCGCTGACCTTTCGCTGACCACGTGCCGCTTGGCTTCCTCCCCTTCAATTTGCAAATGGGACTGGCCCGACACTATATTGTCATCTGCACACTTTTATTGGTGTGCTGTTCTGAAAGTGTATGGACTCAATCTTCTAAACGGTAAGAGTTATAAAAAAATTGTAAGATACTTTTTTTAGAGCGTTTAATTTTCTACAAAAGATGTAAATAAATTTTTTTTGTACGATCAAGTAGTGACGAGATATGGATTTTGCCATATGGAACTATGAATAGCTAATAAAGATCAAATTGAAAGGCAAATATCAAATATTTCATTAAGTTAATTATAAAGAAAATTGTAAAATAACATAAAACTCTTATTACAGCTAAGAAAAATAATATGTAGTACTTTTATTTACTACATTTTGAACTAGGTAATAAAGCCATTCTTTTAAAAAAACGTATGCAAAATTTGATTACGATGTTAATCTTCTAATAGGTAGACGTTAAGTATTAATTCCTTTAATTCGAATAATTTTGTTAAGTATTAGTTCGTTCGTTTTATTATTCAACGGTTTGAAATGCACGTAATATACCGTTTAATAATCATTTTACTTCGTTTTTATCATAATAAAACAATCAAAATACACAAATAAAGTCACATATTAAATACTTTTTTAGTAAACAATCATATAAAATTAAAAACATCTTTTTTTTGATAATACGCATTTCTACCGCGTGATGCTTTTTCTCTATCTTGGTCGCCTATTGTCACGACCTAGAAGTAGAGACTTTTGATGAGGTTGGACTTTGGAATTTAGAGAGTAGCTCAAAATTATTATAAGTCAGTGAGTCACGATGAACAAATTTAATTTACGTTTATTTCATAGAAACAATTATCAATAAAATGCAAAATATCTAATAGGTAAATTGAAGCATACACCCTGGTTCTCTTCACGCGCAACGATATCTTGCTTGTCAAGCTGACATTTAGTTATCTGGTTAAAACTGGTCTGTCAAATAACCCTTTTAATCAATTCATTCTTTTCTCGCGGTCAGCAAAAATCCTTGTATACTTATTAATAAGTTACGCCAGTGAACCAAGACTTTCGCAAACTTTTTTCGGGTTGATGCGACGCATCAACTTCTGGCCTACCGAGTTATTGAACTTGTCGCACATTTTGTCTGTAGGAAATTTTTTTACATCGGTAAGATAATTATTAAAAATTTGTCAGGTACCTAATCTTCACTTTTCTTAGATAATCTTCAAATTGATTCTGCCTTTAATCAATTTTTAATCTTCTGAAACAAGAAAAGCAAAGGTTTTTTGTAGGGCACAAAGATTGTCTCTAGTAAGAATACATTAGGTTTGATTAGCTTTTTTACTTTGTAACAGTGTGATGTAGATATATTCTGACAAAAGATGCTTATTACAAAACTGTTGACAGAAGAAGGCAACTAAAACGCATTTTTTGCTCTCAAAACCAGTCATTAGCATTACTAATACATTTTCTATTTCAGTAAACAAAAAAAAATTTAAACATTTTAAACCCAATTTTTGTATAAAGTTTTTTATTTTTTGTTTTTTTATATATTGTCATTGAGTATTAAAATGTGACCAATTATAATATAAAAAACAATTTCTAAAAAGTATTTGTATAAAGAAGATGAACTAATATCTATATAAAAAAAATGTGAAACAAATAATTAAAAATGCACAAACGAAAATAAAGTGAAATAAAATATTGCAAAATATACAGGGTAATTTTTTTATCTGTTTCCGCCCGAAACTCTAAAAATAGGCAACATGTTATACAAACGAATAGTAATTAATTAATTAAATAATGTGGCAACAAATGATCTAAATAAATTGACTCTGAAAGCACTGACTAAGGTATTGTCAACAATATTGACATTAATTCACAACTCTAAAGGCCTTAATTTTGAAAATAAATTTTTCAAAGTTTAATGTGTTGCCTATTTTTAGAGTTTCGGGCGGGAACAGATAAAAAAATCACTCTGTATACAGGCTTATCAATAAATTATAATGATTCGTTATATTATTAATATAAATATTAAATATTCGTTATAATGATAACGAAATATTTATGCCACTAATCATACATTTTTGATATAATTTAATTTAAAAAATGTTTTTGCGATCATAGTTACTGTATATCATTTTATGTTACATTCACTGTTTTTAACGAGACTATAACGAGAAAACTGATATGTCCTGATATATAAGAAATGTAGAAAAAACGCTTCAGCTGCAGTAAGACTTTGCGCAAAAAGATATCCCTATCGAGTGGTTCCAACTGACAAAATTTTTCGAAAACTTGAAGCAAAATTGCGTCAAGGCTGACCTCCCTTAAAAAGCCACCAAACAAAACTGCGAGAGGAGAAAAGGTAACAGTTTACTTTAGCTGACCACACTAAAAATGCATGAAAAAAATGGGGGTTTTCACTAAACTTACGTAGAATAATCCTTAGAACACAAATCCGGTGGCGGAGGTTTAGTTTTTATAATATTTTTTAAAAAAATTCTTTTTTTAGTGAAAAACGTTTGACAGTTCCTGTAAACTTCAAAACTGCAGCCGCCCAGCTAGATGGGTCGGAATGAAATAATGTTGATAAAAATACCGCCTAATGAAATACCTTCGCTCTTTATACCTGCCAAAAACATCCTCGACTTTAAGTCAATCCTCGGGCTAACGCTGCTGACCGCTTTTTTTATAAGTATTTTTTCACGAGGTAGCTTCTAGACCTATTATAAACATCCTCTAAGTAAGCTAATCTTCGGGCTGACGCTATTGACCGACTTTTTTATCGGTGCTTTTTTTACGTAGTAGAGGGCTTTGCCCTCTAGACCTATCAAAAACATCCTCGAAGTAAGAAGATCCTCGGGCTGACGCTATTAACCGCCTTTTTTATATGCACTTTTTTCGCGTGGTAGAGGGCTTTGCCCTTTAAACCCATCAAAAACATCCTCGAAGTAAGCCAATCCTCGGGCTGACGCTATTGATCGCCTTTTTTATAAGTTCCTTTTTTCGGTTGTAGAGGGCTTCGCCCTCTAAACCTATCAAAAACATCCACAAAATAAGCCAATCTTCGGGCTGACGCTATTAACCGCTTTTTTTTTATAAGGTCCTTTTTTCGGTAGTAGAGGGCTTCGCCCTCTAAACCTATTAAAAACATCCTCGAAGTAAGCCAATCTTCGGGCTGACGCTATTGACCGCCTTTTTTATAAGTTCCTTTTTTCGGTAGTAGAGAGCTTCGCCCTCTAAACCTATCAAAAACATCCACAAAATAAGCCAATCTTCGGGCTGACGCTATTAACCGCTTTTTTTTTTATAAGGTCCTTTTTTCGGTAGTAGAGGGCTTCGCCCTCTAAACCTATTAAAAACATCCTCGAAGTAAGCCAATCTTCGGGCTGACGCTATTGACCGCCTTTTTTATAAGTTCCTTTTTTCGGTAGTAGAGAGCTTCGCCCTCTAAACCTATCAAAAACATCCTCGAAGTAAGCCAATCTTCGGGCTGACGCTATTGACTGCCTTTTTTTATAAGGTCCTTTTTTCGGTAGTAGAGGGCTTCGCCCTCTAAACCTATCAAAAACATCCTCGAAGTAAGCCAATCTTCGGGCTGACGCTATCGACCGCCTTTTTTATAAGGTTCTTTTTTCGGTAGTAGAGGGCTTCGCTCTCTATACCTGGCAGAAACATCCTCGATTACCTGCCAGTCAATCCTCGGGCTAATACTGCTGACTGGCTTTTTATTAATTTTTGTTTTATTCAGTTTATATTCAGTTTTAGATATAACATTCGCTTTTATTTATTTATAAGGTATTTGACAAAAGTTGTGCGTAACGGTGTTCTAAAGCATCTATGGTAGCTGGGCCGCTGTAGTTTTGAAGTTTACAGGAACTGTCAAAATATATTTGTCTTGAATATTTTGTCGATTGTGTGTTTGTAAATTATAATTGACAGTTGACATTTACTTTGTGTTTTAAAATAAATGCAAAAAAGTAATTAAGATTAATTTAGTTATTTAAAAAATTGTGAAAGAGGTTGAAAACGTAAAAATATAACGAGATATGTACATTACATTTAATTTGCTATTTTTTTTTCGTTGTAAAAACCGAACAATTTTTTCACCAAAAAAAGGACTTTTTTTAAAAAATATTTAAAAAATCAAACCTCCGCCACCGGATTCGTGTTCTAGGGATCATTTTACGTAAGTTTTGCGAAAACCCCGATTTTTTTCATGCATTTCTAGTGTGGTCAGCTAAAGTAAACTATAACCGGAGAAAATAATGAGATTGCTGTAATTCAGAGAATTACTGAAAATCTATATATTGGGAAAAATGCTGTAGCACAAAATTTAGGATTTAGTCAAAGTTCTGTTTCTAGAATAATACGCGCTAATCAATTTCATCTCTGCTAAAAACTTAAAATTACGAATTATTAAGTTGTCATTCAGTTTGACAAGTTATGAAAAAACTGACAGAAATCAATAATCTTTGGGTAACTTTGATTCAATATTTTCACTAAAATAAAAATTTTATCAAGAAAGCTGCTTAATGTGTAAATTTGGTTGCATATAAATTTGTGATCATTCGTGAATAACGTTGTATAAAACAAAAAAAGGTAGATTGTATACGATATAGAATATACAAAAAATAAAAACTTTCTTTTAAGTTGCTCGTCCGTGGAAAAAATTCTACTTACCTGTTTTTTTTGTTATTTCAGCAAATGTCGACTGTATAAATTATAAATTTTTGCTAGCCAAACTTAAAAACTATAGATTTTGTTGCTTTAAACTGGCCAAAATTATTTTGTTTTGTTAGCTAATAGGTACGTATCTGTTCACTTTAAATAAGCAACAAATTTTGTAACTCTTATGGGGTCGAAACTAATGTAGAGTTTTCTTTTTGTTCTTTTTATATGTATATTAACGAGCTTAAGTACTTTCTATCGGGCACAATTTCACCGTAATTTTTTATGTTGACCACACAACTATTATAATTTGGAATAAAAATTCAGATCAATTAGAATAATCAATTTGTAACAAAACTATAGATAGTGTGTCAACTTGATTTTGAATGCAATCAGTTTTATTTAAACGAAACTAAAAGAAAATATTTACGGTTACCCAAGAAAAAATCAGTTTAACCTGGACGAAATAAAAATTTTTTTGCGCGATCGGTTGTTTTTATCAGTTTACCGTTCAGTGAACGGTAAGCAATTAAATCTAAAAAAAAAATCAATTTTGCGATTTATTTATTAAAATTAAATGTACAATTATTATAATTAATAGTAGTAATACCACTCGCATTTGAGTTTCTAGTGTTAATAGACAAACTTTCTGACGTAGAAGTCCCAGGTTGTTGTAATAGTCCACCAACATCGCTGTGTAAAATTTTATGAGCAAATTCAATTTTGTTTTGGAGGGAATCTTCCACGTAACTCTCGGTCACCGTTGATGAACGCCACCCACCATGTCTTTTTAGTTCCAACACATCAACTCCGTTATTCACCAAACGAGTGTCCAGTAAAACCATCAGGGGCTTGCAACTTTAAATACTTTGCAATTTTTGACGGCCAGCCTCCAATTGTGCCTTTTCCTGTGACTTGCCTAGTGCATTTGCCATTTCGATAGTTCAGAAATAAATGATCTGACGTTGGGTTGCTTGGTCGAATTCTTATGTATTTTCGAAGTATTTCCAAATAATGAACTGCTTCATTTTCTTTATTAATAACTGTGAACGTTTACTGAATATTCGTTTTTGTATTTGAAATATTTACTATAAACATTTCTTCACGTTCTTCTATGTCTCTCATTTTAATATTGTACAATTCCTCTCGTCTACAAGCGCCCGATATTCCCAATATCATTGCTACCTGCAAATATATTGTTTCCTTAGAACTCAGATGTACCACCTCATCATCTACAACAGGGGTCGGCAACCTTTTTCGAACGGCGGGCCATTTTCAAAATAAAAATTTTTATGCGGGCCACATATTCAAATGTAACTTAAATCTTTTTTTAAATAGTGCTTTCATGTCATGTACGAGTACAAATATTATTAAAAAAAATATACAGGCTGTTCCTTATTGATATGCGAATATTTAAGAGTGTGAATCTACATGAAAAATTAATGTTAGTTTGCTTTATAAACTATGGTCCAAAAGTGTTTTCTTACAAAAACTCGGGGTAATGAAGTTTAGGGAAAAAAATGGAAATTAATTAATATTTTCAAAACCGCTTTAGATATTTCAGTGATATTTAGTACGTAGTGAAAGTTAATAAATGTGCATATTTTTCTCTGCAAATTTTTTTTTAGCTTTAACAGTGGCGTGCGTACGGGTATTCACTTCGATATTTTTAAGAAAAAAATGGTACGCCAATGGTTTTTTTTTAAATAAAAATAATTTTTTAATTCCCCCTTTAATTTAAAACATAAGATCTCTCTTCAGTTGTTTTCCTTTGATGCGCCATTTTTGAGTAAAAAAATAAAAACCGTTCTATTGTCCGAGAAAATTAATGTAATAATTGAAGAATGCAATTTTTATTTATTATTATTAACTTTTACTACGTACTAAATATTAATGAAACATCTGAAGCGGCTCTGAAAATATTATTTTCAATTAAATTAATTTCTATTTTTTCCCTTAAACTTCAACACCTCGAGTTTTTAAAAGGGAACATTTTTGGACCATAGTTTATAAAGCAAACTAACAATAATTTTTCATGTAGATTCACGCCCTTAAATATTCGCATATCATTAAGAAACACTCTGTATATTTACCTATGTTACCGACCCCTGATCTACAACATACCTTTTGAATTAAAAATTGTTCGTCTGGTGCTTCATTCAAGAATTTTTCCATGTCTTCTTTGGTAAAAATTTTAGCCTTCTTAGGCCGATATCCAATATTTTTTCTTTTAAGATAAGCAATTAATGTAGCAAACTTAGAAATATCGATAGCATCATGGAGAAAAATTGTACTCTTCAGCATAGAATACTCCGCCCATAAACTGCCTGCGGCCTTCAAGTGTCCACTTCTCACCACAAAATAGGCTAACAAGCTCTTTTCATTTACAGAAATCTTCTTTGCTTCACGCCATTCCTTAAACAACTTGTATGTCTGTTCATATCGGGCTTTAGATTTTTCTGGAATTATTGCCGAACATCCTTCTTGCCAAGCGTCTTCTAAATCATCCGGTAGATCATCGATCATCACTATCGCTCATATTTGCTTAGAAAACGGAACCACAAAACAGAACTATGTAGGAATGATTGTATCAAAAAGACAATTTTACTTGTTTGAAACAAAACCATAGCAACCATGGAACAGCCACCCAAAGTTTTCAGTTTCAATCTTCCCGATTATCACAAATGTATTGATATAAATTATTATTATTAGTATTCTAGAAACTCCAATCGCACAAAAAAACGTTATAAGCATGTCGAACGTTAAGCATTACCGTTCTCATCGCTTCGCTCCTCCTCCAATCAATTGTCTTCGAACGGTAAGCATTCCTTACCGTTCTCCATACTTAATATACTATAATTGACGGATGAAATATTGTTTTAATCAGTAAATTACAATTTTGAATCTAAATGTTAACTGAATTGAAGTCTTTACTTTCATCTTTATGAAGTGTATCAACCTTTCAAAAACACTACCTAAAAATTGTTATTTTTTGACAATTATGTTTTAGAAGTGTACACTGAGCATATAATTTTAAATATTCTTTGCAGGTAGAGTCTTTCTATAGAGTGTTTCGTCTACTGCTAAACAAATTTTCATTCTGCAAAAAAGAGAGCTGCGATCTATAGCCAAGGTATACTTTCTCCACAAGAAACATAAAAAGTAACTTAAATTGTAGATTTCACTAACAAAGACTTTTTACTTGCGCTCATAGCATTATTGCGATTTATAACGTCTTTAATCTTGTACTGGTAAAACCGAAATCAAACAACTATTGGCTTTAGCTTTTTTTCGGTTTTACCAACGCAAGATTAGAGATGTAGATGTCTAAAAAGATAAAAAATTAGTAAAATTAAAACTTTTTATTAGATTTTAAAAACCTTAAAAAATAATCAAATAAGTTAACTAAACTAATGGAAATATTTCTGAGAAATTGCCAATAAAATTTATTTGAATTAGAAGTTTGTATTTGTAGCTTGTAATTTGTAGTGCAGATTAGTACATATTTATTTTAACATTCATAAATTGTAATTTATTTATTTAAAGTAAAAAATAAAGTTTTGTATGCATATACCAAATAGGCATTACTTCATCTCTACTACAGCGGTTGGATGAGTTACAAAACCTTGAATTTAAGGCTCTCGGTTTTGTAAACGTGTCGCTTTTAGACGGTATAAGCATCTTCATCAAAATAACCACAATACATAAATAACAAATTAACTATTGTTATTATTGTGTTTATGTTGCATTTTAGACCGTAGTAACTGTAAGATGTAAATACGCAAATTTATTTTTGTTGTGTGAAAATTTAGTTAATAAATAAAAGGTTACGTACATAAATTAATCTAATTGAAAAATATTTTGTGATATTGCTACCAAAACTCAGTTTAAAACCATTTTTGTAATTTATGTTTGTTCTTAAAATAAATACAAAATTCGTTTTTTATGCTTTCACTCTAAGATATTCTCTTAATTTTTTTATCATAAAACTGATTATATTTTATAATGGGTTTTGGCTCAACAAAATTGTAAAGTCGGATGCTTTATTCTCAATGTCGTGATGCTGCAACGTTGTACGATGATAGCATCTTAATAGAGTATAATAAACTTTATCTCTTTACATTTTGAAGGTTTTATGGACTTTTCTTTAAAACAACAAAAATTTTAATGTCCATTTCTACTCTTTTGTATTACTACTTGTACAAAATAGTAGTAATTAAAAATAATAACTCGACAACTTCTAGCAATTTAACCGCAAATTGATTTATTTCAAGCGTCTTTTACATAAAAGCTGTGCTTTTAGTCATTTTTCGCTCAGATAAAGTTTGACATGGGACAAATTTTGTGATTTTTACGTAAGTACATCTTTTGTCAAACAATGTCTACCACGTTTACCTTGAAAGGTTATGGTTGTAAATTGTTGCAGGTAGAAAAACCATACATAAAATAAATAGATTTTTTCTTACAAAATATTTTTTGCAACAAGTCACTTACAAATAAAAAAGCTTATTTTATATTGTTTCTTCTTGATTTTAAATCAAGGAAATATCTTGCATAGAATGATTGTTTCATATTGGACATTCCAGTCACTTTGTGTCTAATAGAAAATAAACAATAAATTTAATTGAAATAAATAAGTAAATACCAGGAAACAATATTTCCACATAACTGATTAAAACGAATAAGGTTTTAATAACTTTTCACGAAACAAGACGGAAAATTAGTTGAGTATAATCCTGGTAAGATTTTCCGGAAATGCTCAAATTTGCATATTTTCCTCTTCAAGTTTGTCAACAACACTTGTCTTTCCGTGATTAACTCGTATTCATTTTTTGTTAATTGTAAGTTGTGATTACTGCCGGAGGATTAGATAAGTAGCGGCGATTTGTCATAGGTAAATCCTAACTCTCTCCTCTTTTAATGGAATACGTACAGACAAATTAAAATGTAGGAAGGTGAAGATACCGTCTAGATGTCTCTCGTATTTGCAGTCGGGGCATTCTGCATCCTATTATCTATGCAATGCTGAATAAAACATCCAACGAGAGTACGGTTTTCTGTTTTTATTTCAATAAATTATGTGGTCTGGAATATAAACTATCCTTCTCCAATTATGAGCTGTATCGGGTCTCCTAGGTCACTCTTTGTGTTCGAAGTTAATAATTTTTTTTTGGAGCCAATATGCTCTTTGTCTTTGCGTCTCGTAAATTTTCGGTTCGGTTTTATTCGGTACGAGGGCCCGCAAAAAGTTCTTATTAATATTTCACGTTCGAAAAGAAGTTTGAAAAATTGGTGAAATGTTGGTATATAGCGGAGCTCGAGCCGATCGTAACAAATATTCTTGAAGACATGATGGACTGTGGGAGAAGCGATAGGGAGACCACCTGACGCTCAACGGAGAAGCCTTTACAAGAAAACTTACGCTCCGATTCGTCTCTCCAATCCGATTGGCAACTAACGATGTCGATAGCTGCTTGATTCCAAACCCCCTAAACTAACTCCACACAAAAATTTAAAGGTACAGTATGCATCAAAAGTAATGAAAGTTACGCCTAAAACATGCAACACATCAGTTGATCGTTGACACATAATTATATTTTGGCGCCTGAAATTTTTTGAATTTATTAATTGAGTAATTTTGAGGTGTCTAGTCGACAAATGCCGTCGAATTTCTTCTATCACCTCCAGTTTTCAAAAGATATTATTTCTGTCTTATAAACAATTCGCTAAAAATATAGATGTAATGTTTTGTTATGTAATATGTAAGTTTTCAAATATTACTATTTAATTACAATTATTGTTAGCTTAAAACAATAACATTAAAAAATTAAACAATTTTAAAAATAAAAACAACAAAAGAAATCATTGACATGTTGCATAGTTTTTGTAAATTTAAATATAATTTATTACCACTTGGTTAATGTTCTAGTTGACCCTACTTGTCATTTAAATATCTGATAGTGGTAGCTACCTCTGTCAAAAAAGTCCTTACATTTTTGATAGAGTAGTGCCAACATTAGTAGACATTGTAAAGACACAAAGTCGGTCATACCTACCGCCATAAACCCAAATTTGTACGCTAAATTTAAATTTAAATAAAAGTAGACAATGATCGTGATCGTCGTCTAGTAAAAAAAAGGCCTACGTTGTGTTTGACAAAATGGCGGCAAAGTTTATCGAGATGTGTCTGCATGAGGATTCAAGTTGGGAGAATACAATAAAATGACCACGAGGAAGGAAACATTTGTTTGTTTGTTTTTTGTAGTAAATCATGAGAGAAATACAAAATGAACTAAATAAAAGTAAATCAATGGTAAATAACGACAACAAAACATAATGCACATTATAAAAATAACAACAAGTAAACAAAATAACCATAAAATAAGCACATCAAAATACACACATAAATAAACAATAAAACACATGTAACATTTTGTTAGAGCATTTTATAAACAATTAGCCTTTTTTAACTGCAAGAAGGACCGGATAAAACATTTCTAAACTTAGTCCACAAAAACCTAAATATGTTTTTAAATAAAAGTTACATAAATATTTAACAAAAACATTTACAATAATTTTGAAAAATTTTACATTTAAATTTAGGGAAAACATGTCAAGCCAGATCACTAAATTTTGCAAAAGTTAAATAAATAATTACAAAGATGTCACATGTGTAAACAAATGTGTTTGAAATTACTGGCCCAACCGACAAAACCACTTAAAATGGTAGCTAAAACAATTGATAGTAAATGTTTTGGCACGAGAATAGTCATGAGAATAATGACTAAAAAATATTTGCTATCTATTCCTTTCTCCTACCGGTCGAGCCTCAAAGAATTCATATCAGGTACGTTTGGGTAGTATACAGGGTGAGTCTGCTAAAAGTGTTTCTTAACTTTTCTCAAAAACTGGTTATCACATCAACTTCAAAGTTTGGCATTAAAAACTTTGTTTTTTGCACTACACAGGTGAATTTTTTCAGAATTTTTCTAATATTTTTTCTAATTAATATTAATTAATTTGTTCAAAAAGATCTAAATATTTCCAATTTTTAACATTATTCTAAAAGAAAAGATTTTAAAATATTATTTTGTGCAAAAAATATTTAAAAAAAATGTAGATAACCCCAAAAAATAATAACATTTATTTGATTCCTAAGACGCGTTTTGGTGCAGCACTGCCAAGCTGAACCGACTGTCTGCCGTAACTCGACATTACCTACCCCTCTAGAGTCCGATCGTTGAACAGGTATAGTAATAAAACCGCCCACGTTTGCCCGGGACATTTAAATAGTAGCTTGCAATTGGCTGTTTTGAAAACTAGTGTTTTGGTATTACCAAGATCCCACCCACCCTCTTAGAAAAAAATGGCGTATTTAAGTTTGAAATTTTATATTTTTTCGAATTATCTACATTTTTATAAAAAAATTTTTTGCACAAAATAATACTTTAACATCTTTTCTTTTAGAATAATGTTAAAAATTGGAAATATTTAGATGTTTTTGAAGAAATTAATTATTATTAATTAGAAGGAATATTAGAAAAATTCTGAAAAAAATCACCTGTGTAGTGCAAAAAACAAAGTTTTTAATGCCAAACTTTAAAGTTGATGTGATAACTAGTTTTTGAGAAAAGTTAAGAAACACTTTTAGCAGACTCACCCTGTATAAGACTACTGACCGACCTCATTCTAACCCACTTTCTCTTCCTAAACAAGACTTTTGAAAATTCAAGTAAAAAAACATCTAGGCAAAGACGTAGTAGACATGAAAAACTTCAAACACTCACTAATAAATATAATAGTGATTAGTCACCACTTGATGAAGCGTTATAGCACACCCACTTGCACATCCCTCAGTGACATCGATCACTACAACAAATAGCCACTTTTGAACCGATTAATGATTTACAATACTAACTCAGTAACAAAATAAAGTCAAAAATATTAATTTTATTAAATAATTTAGTTTAAATTTAATCTATAATGCTAACGCAACACAATCTAAAATTTTGATGTCACAAAATTGTAATTCAAACTATGAATTGCATAAAACAAGTTCCGACATGTTCGCTCTTACTCCAAAAGCATAAAACCACATTTCAACAAATTATAATTAAATAAAAATTTTAAACAACATTTTATAATAATAAAAACAGTTTAGATTACCTGTAGAACAGTTAAAACACATGGTAGTTTTTTTTTTACTGTAATGTTTGGTCTCGCCATATTTTATCCGATTCATCTACAAAAATCTTTCTTTTCTAAAGTTATCCAATTAGAACACTATCATTTAAGGTTTTCTTAATAGTTTCACAATATTTTCACGTGGTTATTTCGTTAAAACTTTAACAAAATAGCTTTTGTAAATTTTCATCGTTAAATTTAAATTATTTAAATTTAAATAAAGTATTTTTTCTTCATCAACAAAAAAACTCTTACATTGGAGATTATCAATTTTTATGTTAAATTTAAATCTTATAATGTTATTGTCTTATTACCTTATGTCTGCAAAACATTTATTTCTAAATTTGTTGTAATAATGTCTAGTCGAGTAAACTGACTCTTTATTTTTTAAACGTCTATTACGAAAATAAAACACTACAAAAAATTTCTTTGCTTTGCAGTTAACTTTATAAGTTCATTAATTGTAGAGCGGCAGAGCTAAGTGATCTAAGTGCAAAAAAAAATTTTCCCTGTTTTTTCGGATAAAAGTGATCTATTAACCATTTCTAATGTAGGTTTTTTTTATTTTTTAAAAATATGTTTTAACATTTAGCTCAGCTACTCTACAATTCAAATTTTTTATATAGCAGTGATGCTAGTGGCTATCTATTTTCAAAAATTATAGTAAACATAGTACTAACTTTAACACAATAAAACTTCTATTGTAAAACCATATTAGAAAGGTATTACTTTATTCTTTGAGTACAAAATTTTCTACTAAAAAGAGTGTACCAACACAACAAATGACCAAAAATACTTATTGCCAAAACTTGAACAAAAATTTTTTTTTATCTGGGACTGGACCGTGACAGTAGAGTTTTCGTACTCGACGTTTCGTCAGCTATTGTATTAGCTTCCTCAGGAGGGGAGTGCCAATTCATTAAGTACATCTTTACCCAGTCGTAATATGCTCAATTTGATTTTTTAAATTGGTTTCTCTATTTGTACTTCTATAGTTTTTATTTTGAGTTTATTTTATGCCTCTTTTTTTTCTTTATTATGTTTTGTTTTTTTATTTTTTATGTGTTTATTTTCATTTATTTTATTTATTCAGAATATTTTTCTTGTTATATATTTTGCCGTTTTTATGTTTTGCATTTAGCATGTTGTATTCTTTGGTTATTCCTGTTGTTTTAGTGTGTCATAAAAAAGTTTTTAGATATCTCTATAATTTTCTGTTAAATTCATACATTATATTTGCAATTTTTTTGCAAATAATTTAATTAATAAGTAAGAATATCGTTATTTATATTTTCTCTTTATTTACAAATTTTGACGTGTAACGTCTCAAATAAATTTATCTGACGATCAGAAACACAGATTTAAGTTGACTCTCTGCTGTGAAAAAAACGCTAGAAACAAGCTTCATCACCTCTAACAAAATTTAAGAAAATAATGTTATAAACTTACAACTCGATTTTCTTGTTTTTAGATAAATAAATACATGTAAGATACATACTACATAAATGTTTGTGAAATTTTGCAATTAATTTTATAAATAAATAAAAATATTGCTATTTGTGTTTCTTTTTTAATCACAGGTTTTGACAGGTATTTATCGCATTTGTAAAGATCAGATTTTTAAATCAAAAATTATGTTCAATCTTTTACTTCAATTGTTCAACTAATTAATTATTAACAAAAGATTATTTCTAAAATTTGGGTCACTTCCGCGATTAAAACTACAGTTTTATTAGATACTAGTAACAATCTTTTACATATTCGGAGGTATTATTAAAACAACACCTTTCTTTGCTCTCTCTTGTTTATTTACCTTCCTAAATTATCCAATACTCTTTGTGTAGTATTTTTTTAAATCTTATTTTTTTGTTTTTTTGTTTTTGTGATTCTAAGAATTTCTTGTTATGTTTTATAATTCTAAATTAAATTTCTAAAATTTTGTTATCGAAAACTTTTACAAAAATACACGATGGTTTTGGTAGCGCCAAAACACTTTTTAGTGCAAAAATAAATTCATGAAACAATCTTGGATCGTAAATGTTAATCAATGAAAATTTTCCCGTATGTGCAGTTTTTTACCAATAAAATTTTAATCTCACGCTCCGACCGTTTAGGGTCGAAGAATTGTTTTTACAACGAATCGGAATAAATAAATCTTTAACAAGGTCCCGGAACGCACTTATCCTTATCACTCGAACCATTGACCCTTAAATTAAACCAAATCACAACTCGCATCTCGCTGCCATGAGTAAGTACAGCATTCTGTTTTTCCCTTCTAACTTTATTAATTTCAGTTTTACCATCATGCTAAATCTGAGCTTGATAACTTTTTTGGTAGTTGCCTCACAAATTTCAGCTAAAACTTGTCGGGATTTCAGTGGCGTGGCTGTATGTGTAGGCTTAACTCTTCAATCTGGACATAAAATTGATATTGAGGTTAACCAAACTCAGTTATGTATTCTTCACGGAGATGTTGGAGTTGTCTCATCGAATTCTTTCAGCAAACTCACGCAACTAGAAGGTCTCTATTTTAATAATACAAATGTGAGAAACATTAAAAAAGGAGCTTTTGCTAATTTACCGCATTTAAAAGTATTGGGTTTTTATGGTAGTAAAATAACTAAATTAGAGGAACAGGTATTTGCTAATTCTAGTAATTTAGAAGTTCTTGATTTTTCAGGCAACGACATTGTTTTTTTACATAATATTAACTGGAAAGGTCTACAGAAATTAAAGAGATTATACGTAGTTCATAATTTTATTACAAAAATTTCTCCTCTTGGGTTGGAAGATTTAAAAGAATTGAAAATTTTAGACTTATCACTGAATTATTTAGTACATTTAAACGGTTCAAGTTTTAGCATATTTAAAAACTTAGTTATATTAAATTTATCTTATAATCGGATTAAAACTATTGAAAATGACGCGTTTAATGGTCTAGTGAAACTTGAGAAACTTAATTTAGAAGGTAATCACCTCGCAAAAATTGAAATTGTAAGACTTACAGAAAGTTTACCAACCATTAAGAGAATTTATTTAAGTAAAAACAATTTTTCTTGTAAGACAGTTAAAAAAAGAATGAATTTAACTTATTTAATATTGTGTGATTAATTTGTTATTAGTTCCTACTGTAATGTTAATTTATTATTGGATTTAAGTTTTTAGCTTTTGTCTAAAAATGAACAATAAAAACAATTAAAAGTAGACAAATTTGTTTTTGTCGAAAACACATACATCCTATTTTGTACAAAAATTAATTTACTCCTAGTTAGTCTAAATGAAAATTAAATCATGTTAAAGCAATCAAATGTACTACTGTGCTCGTAATGTATTGATGTAAATATTATTTAATTTAAATTTAATAAATTATGTACATATTTATTTATCATCACAGTAGCAATATAGGCGAATATAATTATATAAATATTTTGTCTGAATTAACTATTATGTTTGTAATACAAGCAAATTTTTATTTAATTATTACATTATATTAAACAATTGTTTACTCGTAGACTTTATATTTTATAAATATCTAACATGTATGCAAAGTTATGTATTTTTTAAGTTAATAATATATAATTGACGCGACGTGAAGCGATTCAAACTCAACTATTAAAACTGAGAAATTAGCACTTTTTAAATATATTTAGTTTTATAATGTTTATGAGAAAAATTAGCGTTTCTTAAAAAAGATAACATTTGAGTTTGCTAAAACCAATTTAAATGAACTTGAACGCATATCAAGACCAATACCTTCTTACTGGTTTGACATATTTTTTAATTTTTAAAAAGTTTTATAATGAAAAGATAATTTAGTTTGAAAAATAGTTTTAATTTAAAACTATAGTTTTGCAATTATTTTTTTAAAAATACGTAAATAAATTTATATTAAAATAGTGTCAACCCACGTTTCAAAGTCTTATAAATATACCACCAAAAGAGCAAATCTGTTAACTAAAGCGTTTAGATTTGGTATCTGTCGAATTCAATAATTGTCAATTCAGTTGCATTGCGTTTTTCAACTATGGCGTTAGAACAAAATCGAGTGTTTGCTGAGACACATTTATTTAATTTGGTTTCAGTAAATTCAAAACAAAAAACCCAGGCTTAGTTTAGAAGCTGTCTCAAATTTTTTGTAAATATATAAATAATTTATCATTAATTTATTTTTATCACTTTTATGTTATCAGCCAACTATTTAACTACTTAACCTATTACATCGGAAACTCCACCTGTTCGCAGTTCTTCAGATTTAAATTCCTATAATCTTGACGATTCTAGTTACCTTCCCAAAAATATTAAAGATCTTCAATATCACGTGAAAGTATTGACTCAAAAACTAAAACGCGCAAATAATAAAGTAAAAAAAATGCATGCAGAAAAACAAAAAAATTGGTGTACATCAATTTTATTAACAAAATCGAAGATAATGCAATACAAAATAATAAGAAAGCAATATTCTTTTTACGAGTAAAACTTCTTAAAAATTATTTAAAAAATAAGCCAAAAAAATAGTTAAGATATCCATTCGACTTTGTACAGCTTAGAGATTTTGCTTGCCTAAAGGTTATAAATTTGCTTACAAAAATTTAATAAAAATTTTGTACAAAAGGACTATATTAGGACTATATTATCATTCTTGAAATTGCTTTATAATTTACAGAAAGATATGTTTGTTAAACCTGTTCAATATTAACAAAGAAATATTTGTGTCTAACTTCTAACCAATTTTGACAAAATGAATGTGCTTCGAGTTGTTCAAATTTTTTCACCCACTGTTACAAGCATTTTTGAAACTTTTAAAAAAGAATAGAAATGAGAGGTTTTAATTAGTTGAAGCTACAATACAAGCTACATGGAAAATATGTACCAATTTTTTCAAGTACACAACGTGTCTAACAGAAGGCACTATATTGAATCTCTAGACAGTTTGGTGGCATCTTACAGACATGTGAACGATGAGCGACTGCATTGGCTTATTTCAACATTTCCTAATTATATTGACAAAATACAATACCATTCTAAAAAAAGTTTATCAGCAGAAACAGCTTATGCGTTAAAATTTACTTACCAAAACACCTATTGTTATATTAAATTTTTTTTACAAGAAGTTGGACTTGATTATGTCCTAACAAGGTCTTTCAGCAGTAATGAGGTAGAAGGAATGTTTTCACATATTAAGTTAAGATGTGGTTCAAATGATGTCACAGATGCTCGTGCTGCAGAATATGCAATGCGACAAATTTTGAGATGCGGAATTGTAAAATCTTTCAATACAGCAAATACGGTAGATATTATAAGCTATATTAGCCAAGCAGGACAGCCAACAAAAAACAATTTTGATTGTAATACTAGACAATCTGGTGTAAATCTATTTTTCGTTAATTTACAAGAAAAAATCTAAAATTTACATTTAAATGAAGAAGTAGGACAAGACATCTATTCTGCTTCAATTGTTTTTTCAATGCCTACATAATTAAAAAAATTAATAATAAACTAAAGTGTGATATACCTATGCCTTTCTTTTTTAGTTTCAACATTAATTGTTTCTGGATCACTAATAAAGTTGATAGCATTTCAAGACCGTGGAGAACTTATGTAGTTATCCATACACAATTTTAGTGGGAATAATAAGAAAGATAGCAAATTGTTTAAAATGCAGTACCATTTTTACAGGCGGAGCTAACTTGTAAACAGCTAACAAAATGTTTATTCCTATATATAAAGAATAATCCGGTGTTTTGCTGTAACGAACACAAATTTTTTGTTTGCGAAATGATCATAACAGCTACAGTTAAATCTGTGTTAAATAACATCCGTTTAAGTGTTACTGATTCTCTGAAAAAGAAAAGTTTAAATCAGAAACCAATAAGTAGAAAAGTATTAAAATCTTATTAATTATGTTTTCTAGAGTGTGTTCTTAATTGCTGAATCTACCTAGTTTATGACACAGTTGCTTAGCTGATGGCTTAACTGGTCTTTAAGGTTTTTTTTTCGAGCTAATCTGTGCTCTTTTAAATTTTCTCACTTTTTGCCACAGATTATGATTAAGGCGTCAACTTACTTTTATGGGGCTTCAATGCAACAACGTAAAACAGAATGCATTATTTGTTTATTTATGTATAGCAGCAATATACATTTGATAAAAGTTTTTTGAATAACAGTGATATTTACTGACAACTCTATCATAAACCGTCAAAATATTTTTAAAAATTATAGTATAGTAGAACACAAATATTATTCTTATGGCATGGCCATATACAGTTGGCTTCAAAAAAATTGGGAAATGAAACACACCTAATGTGAATTGGAAATTTAATTTGTCAATTTAATGTTAATTTTTGTCTACATTTCTGACACATAAGTGCAGTTTTTTAACCTGAATTCTAAAAGGCCGTTTCAAAATATAAAAATTTTGTAAAATCTGACAGAATTGCTATTGACAATTCTCGTTTTTTTAAGCCAACTATACCAAGTATTGATGAAGTCGGCTATGCTCAGTATGTTGTGTAAGTCCTAATATTCAATTAATACGTTTAACATTAAAATAAATTTTAATACAGATTATAGTCGTTGCATCATGCATCTTCATTGATTTGTTGAAAGAACCATCGGCAAAACCCTTTTTTTTTCCTTTTCAAATAACTGAACTTGGAGGCAATAAAGACTTTTTGTTAGCGGATATTTATATTTAAGCCACTTATATTTTTGGTAAGTCAGCAAAAGCTTTATTTGAGTTGTGTGTTAAGAAAGTGTCCGAAAATAATAGGTTTGTTTATAATGAAGCCGTTGTTAAAAGCTCACAAGCTGGCGCTTGCAATAACACGTAGGGTATTGCTCCATCAGCAGCTAATATTGCGCTCAGCTACTTGAATGGTTGGCCAGCGGATATCACGGCCGTTAAAACTTGAGGGCTTATCGCCCGACTTTTGCCCCCTATAATTCCACAGACTGCAAGGAATCTGTTTAGGGAAAACGAATCCGGCAACATCCTGCTTTAATTACTGCGTTAATTTATTTTCAGGATTTTACACAGCGAAATTAAAATTTACATGACGATCTTGTTGGATTTAATACAAGGATTTTACATGCGAATGGACATGTCGCCATTCCACCAAATAATGGGATAAAGAACAGACGATAAAAAACGAGGAGTACATATACAGAGACAGTTCGTGCGCGGCATTCATCCACATCCTTTACATATTATAATAATCTGTTTCCAAAAAAAGATCACTTCTTTTTTAACCTAATCTTGGATTCCGCTCATATACCTTCTCAATATTCGACGATCTCCAAAATTCTCACGTAGAATCGTTTAATCTGTTCTCATCTTCTTTGCCGTTTACGTTTCTTTCTTTAACGCACTTATTGCTGCTCCCCAACACTAAAGACATTTTTAAACCGTATTAGAACTTTATCTTCCAGTAATATCTATTTTTGATATTTAGTTTATTTTGAAAACGCTACAGTATAAAGCAGAAGAAGTAATGGTATACCTAGTTTCGATTCAAGAACGTAGTTAATAGTCGCGCCAATTTAGCATTTTTCTTAAAATTTTTGCGAGTTAAACTGATTAACTAATTTTTTTAAATAACTCTTTCAGGTCTAAAAATCAAGAGTACTTTTTTGAACGATAAAACAAACATAGCTATTATGATTGTTTCCAGATCGGTATGTTGTATTTGGTGGTTTCTATGATATACAAAGCGGTAAAAAATTTACTTTCCTACGTCTTCAATACATTACAATTCACAAGAAAAAATTTCTATTTGTTTATTAAAAAAATAAAAAGTTATTTTAGAAAATAAATTTAATGTTTTTTTTTGTTTCAAAAATTAATTATAGGCTACATTATATAAACAGTAAAAAACTACAACAGATATAAAATACCTAAACTTGTTGGTTATTAGTCACTGAAATTAAGTCTATAAATTTCTAAACATTAAAAAAATAATAAGTGATTTTTTAAAAAAGTTATTAGGTTATTAACTCAGCTTAAGTTGTTGTAAAAACGATTGTTCCGATTGCAGCTATTCTAGTCTAATTTCAACCTATTATTTACTCATTTTTTATTCATTCTCGAGTTTTTGTACTTAATAAAATATAGGTAAATATACTATTTTATCTAATGCTTCTATATAAGAAGCATATAAGTATACTGATTTTAAATAGTAAAATGTTATATAAGTCACTAATAAAATAAAAAGCTCTTTAAATCACTAGTGAGGTAATAGTTATTTATTTAATCAGTAAGATAAGGGCATTATTAACATACGAATGCAACAATTGCGCATACGAGGGCGTTAGCCCGAGTTATCGTAAGAGCATGAGTATGTTAATGGCCGTTAGCTCACGTATTAAGTACAACTTTTTATCTACGACTGATATAAAGTTGCTAAAACAGAAAAAAAAATATTTATAAAATAGATCTTTTTTATTTTAATCGAAGGAGCATGGTTTTCGACGTCATCAAAACTAGAAAATTTGTACGTAAACAATTTTGCAAATTTGTAATTTCTTTTTGTTTTATCATAATGAGTGAGTCTGAAGTCTTCCATCAGACGTGGAAGAAGCTGCAACAAACGTAGTTGCGTCACTTTTACCAGAAAAATTAAGAATTAAATATGAACAAGCCTTTGCACGTTTTGCGAATGGTGCGATGGGAAGAAAATTAAAAACGAGGCGAATGAGAAGATACTGTTAGCTTATTTCGAGAATTTGACTACATTGTCTAAATTGTCTAAATCATAAATAAATTGTCTAAACCTCGTTTTAAACCTATAGAAAGATTTGTCAAACTTTAAATTCAATTTATTCAAAATAGGAACTATTTTGTTGTAACATAGGCAAGTGTAACAGGAGAAAAATAATTTAATTACGCAATCTAGGGTGAAAAATTGTTTCAATGAGGTTTAATATTTGAATAATCTGAATTTAATATTTGACAGATAGATTTGAAACAAGGTTTAATAAAAATGAGTTTGGTAATGAGAATGAGTGTGATAATGAAGTTCTTATCCCACTCAAATTAAGTGGAATAAGTGACAGTTATCCTACAGTCGTTGATAAAAGTTTTTTAATTTACTATTGACATAGCAACACAACATACTCAAGGTTTTTAAGAAATTTTTAAGAGAAATACTATAATTTTTACATTTTGAGTTTTGTATGTTGCTTTGTTTTACTAAATTAATTTTCAAGGTTTTGGTAGCTTTTGAGAGTTTTTGATTAAAGCTTTGTATATAAGCGGGTGTGTTGAAGCTCTAAGATACTCAAAAAACAATAATCCACTCGCACGAAATAGTTCTTAAGTTCTTCTGACTTATTTGGTCAACAACATGTTTGTTGCATACCTAAATATTATTAGTGACATAAAAATTGTATCTCATGGAAGGAGTTGATAAATTTAACTAAATTTGGTAAAAAAGTTTGTCTAATAAAAGATAACAAATAATTAAAATTTAGATCTACAAATTTAAGTAGTTTTTATAGAAATATTTATTTTTTGAAAATTTTTTAATATTAAATGTGCTATTTAAATTTTCTTTTTAAAATTTTTTTCTTATTTTTTTGCTTATGTTGAATTGACTAAATTTTATAATTACGTTCAAACTAAAAATATGCCGAGATTTTCGACAGTTAAAAGAATTCTACAAATATCTAATTATTAGAAGGGTAATTTTCTTATAGGCTTATTGTAATGCATGTTAAAAGAAATCTTGTTTTTAAAATCTTGTTAAGCGCAATTTAAGAAAAGCACCGATGCAAAAAAAAATGTAGGAAAAACTGAAGTGTACAACAGAATCTCTGCAAGATTCTCGCTTAAAACTGTCTACTATAAAAAATTAGCGATTAAATATGGGATTAATTGCTGATAAACAGTTTATTACCAAAGATCAAAAGATATCGGTGCAAACCAAAAATATTAGCATTATTTCTCTTAGTCTGTTTAATTAAGATTTAGTATGAAGATTTCTTCCTTAAACATGTACGCTAATAGTCAGAGTAGTAAAGAAATTAACTGTAGTACGCAATTACGTAATTTTTACTTATTAGAAATTTAATTAAAAAAAAATTGTAGAGAATGAACACAACTATACTCCGTTATTTATTTATATGCCGTTGTTTGTTTCTGTTCAACACATAATCTATATGACATAGCAACATATACAACAATGTGTTGAAAAGAGACAGACAAAAGTTTTAAATTAAAAAATAAGGTAAACTTTGTCTCACTCTCATATTCCTATTTCTAATAAGACCTTCAATTCAAGTAAAAATTTACGTTATTATTGCTATCTTTTTCTATATCATGGCTTAAAATGCAACAAATATATAAGGTATTGTATTAAGAACGTCGCACATTCCTATATTCTTTAAGCATAACGCGACAACAAAGACAAAGCTTCTAGGGTAGTATTATAAACACGAATGCAAACGAGATGGCAGGGCAGTCAATGACCTTAACGTAATTCAATACCTAATTGGCTAATTTCAAGTTAAGATAATACCGATAGTATTTTCGTCTCCATAGAAATTTAAAAAATTTCGTTGTTGTTATTGGTTGTTGCTTTAGAAACGTATTAAAATTTGCGATACTACCGGTAGTATTTCAACTTGAAATCAGCCTATTAAAAATTAAAAATGTGGATATAAAAGTATAATTTCTATTATTCAGTTTTGTTGCAGCTACAAAGGTTTCCGCAATGTAGTTTCCAAAATTATAAAATATTTGTTATTTAAATGTTTTGTGTTTTGTTAAATGACAATTTCACACGAAGCTATACGTCGTAGATTGAGGCATACTCTAATAATTTTATTACTGATGGGCATAAGACGGTGAGACGAACTACAAATATATACAACTTAGTTATCAAATTTTTATTGACAAAAAGTTTACTATTTTTGAGATATTCGCGGAAAACCGCAATTTGCGACTCTTGATCTCAAGAAATTAACCACGCAAAAGTAATTTACTTGGACCAAAAATAGATTTTTTTATAACTGTTGAAAATTTTGGTGAACATACAACTTAACGTAAGTGAAAAAAACACAAAAAAAAATTTAGAAAAACAATGATTAAACGACTTACATCTGCTGTTAAAAATTTTGCAAAAAAAAATATTTCTATAGCAACTACAACTTATAGCAACATTTCATATTACTTCCAACCAAACATCTCTTAACAAAACTAATATTTCTTCGGCAACAAATTTGGTCAATTCATGAAGAACGAGTATTAAGGAGACTAATCTGTCATAACTGTTTAATTTTAAACCTAAGTGAATTATCTAATAATGAAAAATCTCTCAAAATTACTTGTAGTTTTCAACGCTCCTCTGCGTGTAGTACAGATTACACAAGTCCACTGCAAATTAAAAAAAAAGGTCGCGGTTGTAAGATTACAAAGTATTACGTATGTATTTTTATTTGTTTCTCAACCAAGACTATGTCAGTTTTAATAGACTAGACCACTTTGAGTTAGTGCAAAAGTTATTCGACCTGTGGTAAAGATGGTTAAAGAAATACGTAACAAAACTTTAAAAGAACTTTAAATTTTCTTGTAGGTATTCCTTTGAATGTTCTTTGAAAGATACAAGAAATGGTAACGAAGTTTTCTGATTTCAAAAATAAATAAAACCAACCAATCATTAAAATTTTTTTGTCTTACTACATAATTAAAAATTTGTGTTTACACAATCTTAAATTTAATGTCTGGCAAGTGACACCTGTCATTTTAATTACCCTAAGTTATCGATATCTAAAGTTTTTCAAAAAAGACAAGTATTCATTTATTTCGATAATGTTTATTAAACAGTTAGGCACTTGTTTCAAATGAAGAAGTTTTTTTTATAAAGTTTTCAAAAATTATTAGCACCTCAATAATACGTTGTGTTTCATCACACATCCAAACAGTAAAAAATGTGCTTCATGTACGACAATCGTCTGACCGTTAGAAAACTAGGCTTCTACAGCAAACGAGAGTTGTTTTTTGTTAGACAAAATAAGATACCTAATTGATTTCAAATTATTGACGTCATTCTTGAGATAATATTTAGGTATACAAAATTTTGTTTGCCATTAGTAGATTAAGTTCTAGAGATCTTAAAATCTTTTTAAAATCAGTCTTTAAATTGTTTTTCTCGTAACTCTTAAATATCAAATTAAAGAATTTTAACTAAAACTTAGCAGTTGTTATACGTGTCTTTCTCTGTATAAGCGCAAAAAATTCAAAATTCTAGCTAGCTAACATTTGCAGAATATATACAGTATCTGAAAAGACTTATTTTTATGTTTTTCCTTACATACTATCTTGCATTTGTAAAGATCTACATTTGAGTTTTTAGTATCTGGAAGAATCTTTCGCTGACAAAACATTTTTTAAAAAGTTGCACACAATGGGCACTGTAGTCTTAGTGTTTGGTTCAATTTTTGGGTTTTACTTGTTAAAAAAAATTTAAAACAACTTATATATTTGGATCCTGTTTTTAGTTATGTTCTAAACTTTGCAGTACTCCACATAATACAGAAAGCTTCCTTTTCAACATTGAATTAATTCTTTTTATTTGCAGAGAACCGAAGGCTTGTAAATTCAATTGAACTACGAATGGTCAGCTGGGATGTAAGCTCCTCTTTCAATTTCACATACATGCAATTCAGAAAAACAAAACTTAAATTTACAATTTTTTTTATAAGATTAGTTAACTTTACTGTTTTTTTCTTTTTGGGAGCTAGGGAGCTCTATATTTGTAATTGCGGAAGTTTTATTAGAACCAGCGTCAATACTCTTGGGTAAGGCAATTACTATAATGACCGCAACGTTTGAAAACATGTAAGCAATCGAAAACTGCTCGAAAGTTTTCAAAATGTTTCTTGAATGTTTCAGAAAGTAGCAAAATGCCTACTATATGCAAACATAGCACGAAATAATCTACTTTAAAGATATTGTATCTACAGTTTAAAGAATTGACTTTATAATATATAGTTTTTAGTCCTGAGTTTATGATCTCGCTGTTTTTTTCTGATTTCTCTAGAATCGATTTGCGTCTCTTTTCCTTGTATTGGAATCGATGCATTAATGCAGGCTGTGGCGTCTGCGGCGTCATAGAATCGTGCAACAGTTTAGTCTCGTAATTGCGTTATCTCTTGCCTCTTCTGCACCGAATCCAATAAAATGTGCACAACAAGGATGGCCCTCGCGGATCTGCATTAACCTACTACATCTGCTATTAACACACACACATTCGATTACGTCGCTTTGAATATTTAATCACATCCATTTCAGTTAAATGTAAATGCTAAAATGATTTGCGTTGTCTTTGAGCTGACAAATGGCAGGAAAATTAATTTGGTACTTGAGTTGTGATTGACAGTTTTACTACGAATAAATAAACAAAAGCAAAGAGAAACAACACAATCATCTTCTCGTTCGTCGAGCCGAAAAACACAGCTTTGTGTTGTGCAGACTTCCGCTTAAGCCACGTATAATAAACTCGCGTCTTCTTTGTTGTCAGTAAAACAATTACAATGCGGCATTGAATCCGAGCTTGGGGCAAAATGCATCGTAAGTAGCTTATCATGTGTGAAAACGCATAAGCGTGTTCTTTTCTCATGGTAATATCTCATCCGGCGGAAAGACTACAAACTGGAAGAATACGGCGAGGAGGAATTGATCTCAATCCATCAATAAGGCTCACGACGATCTGACAATCCTTAGCCGCGGATTTTTACTGGATTGCCGAAAAATCGACGCACGATCAAACCCGCTATGTCTTTCAAACGTTCCTACTTCATTCTCTTTTCAAAAGAGTTGTAACGTTCACCATGATGAAGGTTTGACGTTTATGATATTCGGTTCACGCTCCGAATTTCGTTATTTATGCTGATTTACATTTCAATCGTCCCAACGAAACATCTTTCTATTCACTTCCTTCATTGTTGTTTAGTTTTTCCAATATCTCATAGTCGGAACGTTTCTTTCTTCCATCACTAGATCCGACAGGAATAACCCATTCAAAACGGAAACGTTTTTCAACAGTAATACATTATTATATGATTTGTCTTACACCTAATTAACACAACTCAAACTGAAAGGTTCATCTGGAAAAATGATACACGTAAAACATAGAACATAATTTTAAAAAACTGAATATATTATTGTGAAAGACAAAAAGGCCGTATTTACTTACAGTCAGCTTACGAATACGCAAAAAATTTACAATTAAATATTTTTAATTTCAGTCAATTTATTATTATACATATTTAGCTAAACTGATAAAAACGTGTGAGAAAACGTTTTTTCTAGAGAAATGTTACAACAGGTAAGAGCTCAAAAATCCAGAAAAAGTTGTGTCATGCTGCGTGCATTTGTAGTGTTTAATAGTTTTTGAAAAAAATATGATTTTTATGATGATTGTTATTTAATGTAAAAAGTGACGTTTAAAAAATTGAAGACGGTTTATTTGACAGCTAGACGAATGTACAGTTATTTATATGTTATCGTTGCGAAGCAACTTAAAAAAATGCTATAAAAATAAATATGATGCTCTGATTTGCGGGCGTATAAAATAGATTATGGTTCTAAAATAAAATAAAAACATTAAACATAATCTTGGATAAAAAAATTCTCTTCTTGATAATACATATGAGATAATATCTGTGCAGTTTGGTATCTTGTTTTTGTTTTTATATTTGTTTTCTAATATAGTTTAGGGTTTATCAGTGTACCCATCAGTGTATCAGCTCCTCACAACTTTCTATTAACAAACATTGCATGCAGACAAATCTGGAGATTTTGCAGGCCACAAGACATTATAATGTTTAGAAATGAATTCGTTCAAGAAGAAAGTTTTTAGGAAAATGTTTTTTTATTTATGCGGCGTTATTTAATAAAAGTAAATAAAAGTAAAGCAAACTTTACTCAACACAAAGCTATAAAAAATGTTAATAATAAATGTTTTATAAAAAAATTGAGTACTTCAAATTTTCCGACTCTACTGGCGGACCATGTATGGCAGTGTCTAACAATTTTAGGAAGGCAGCCATGTCTACACATATCTATCCAAAAATATTGCCGACTGGAAGACAAAAGCATTTGTTTTTTATGTGTTTAAAAAAAAGGTAATCAATGTAAGATGGTGGATGAGATTGATAATTTATATTATCATGCTTCACATTATTGGAGTCTCAAGCTGTTTTAATTCCTACCTGATAATGACAACTTTGTTGTTGAAACGCGCGTCGTGTTAAGTGTAATGCTTAGTGTTAGTAGGTGTTTTACTTTTAATTATATAATATGTACTTATTTAAGAACCAAAAAATGTAAAAACGTGTTAACATTCAAGGTGAGCAAAAGTAAGACATTAGCGTTGATCATGCGGCATTTGATCCAAAATGTCTAATGTCTCAATAAAAATTAAAAAAAATATACATTTAGCAATAGCAATTATCTCGTTTTCTACTTTTAACTTTATATAATTTTTAAATTTTGTACATTCTTTACTAACAGGTTATTTAAATCTTCTTTTTTCCTACTTGGTTCAATTAAAATAATTGTTGGAAATAATAAGAAAAAAAATGTACAGAAGAAATATAGTAAACACTACAATAGAATGTGCTGATGTAAATTGGCTTTGCGTCTCTTGAGTGAACAAGTAAAGCTACCAAAATATAACAAATCAAAGCTTGCTTTACTTAAATAAGTTTGTGTTCTCACGGTACAAGAAATACCATAATATTAAAAATCACGACGCGACGGATCCTGGCTTTTGCAAAGTCAGATATAAAATAGTCATAAAAATTTTTAAAATCAGAAAATGAAACTAAATCAAATTCTAAATATTTTTGACGTAACATTAAAACGAGTAGAACAAATAATAAAAAACTTACTATCTAGTATAATTTTTAAGAAAATTGAACTTAAAACATTTAAAATATTATTTTGGTGAATTACGTTCATTCTTTTTACATTCGAAATTTGTGATGAAATCATTGAAAACATTGAAATCAATAGATGATTCGAAACGTTGGCCTTATAAAATAGTTTTTTTTCTTGTCCACTTCCCCGTTACAACAAATTTCGAATTTAAAATATTGTTAATGATTTTGCAAATTTTAAAATCTTAGATTTTCAATTTGTTCTCCTCTTCTCAAAATTGTGTTTGTTACTCAATTCTGTTGAATTGAGATGTTGAATTTTAGATGAGCCATGTGTTCTTTAAATTTAGTGTGAATTTTGTTTGTATAATATTCAATATGTACTTTTGGCTACAGTCTTTACTCATAATTACAAATTATTTGTTTACTTTTTTACAATTAATGTTATAAATTTCCGATTCTTCAAAGAGTCGGCATTTCTAAAAAACAGGGTTTTAAAAAATACATTTTTCTCAAATTCAACAGAGTAGAAAAATCTAATGTTGCCCAACATCTTTTTGTAAAAGACCACAGAACTGACGAAAATAATATTAAAGTTATTAGAGCAGTCAATAATTGTAATTTTCTTCTCTTGACGCCTTTAAGAATTTAACCAAATTACAACAAAACTTTACAACAAACTTAATAAACTAGAACAAGAAGAATGAAACAACAGAATTGAAAATATCAACACCGAAAATAAACCCCCATGGAAATTGGCTAAATCTTTAAGAAAATCATATAGCGACATTTTTCTACTAAAACCAACTCTATTCTACAACAAACCTGCAATAACCAATGGAAAAAAAGTAAACTGTTTTGCAAAAAATTTAGAGAATTAATTCACGAACAATAACACCAAATTCTTTCCATTTACCGAAAACATCAAGAAAGAAGCAAGTATATAAAAAAGCGTGTTTCACTTAAAAATAGGTGCAAATTCCTACTATTTTACACATGACATCAAGAAAGAAGTCCATTTTTTTTTAAAACACCCGAAAACTACAAGATTCCGGAAACCACTGTAGAAGAAGTTTCAACAATAATCAAAAAGCTAAAAGAAAAGAAATCACCTCGTCAAGATCTCATCTCTAACAAGATGTTAAAAAACCTGCACCATAAATTAATAGAATTTATAACATCGATCGCAAATACCACTTTTAAACTAAGACAATTTTCAGTCAAATGAAAAAAAGCACAAATTATAATGATTGCTAAACTAGGAAAACCAAAAAATAATGCAAATAGCTACAGACCCATTAGTTTGCTACCCTACAATTAACAAGATTATTGAAAAACTTATTTACTGTAGAATTAAGAAAATAATTGACGACAAGGAATTTATACCACCAGAGCAATTTGGCTTTTGAGAAGAACACTCAACAACCCAACAACTTACAAGAATCATTGAACTTACTCTAAAAAACTTTCAAAAAGAAAACCGTTAAAAACTGGAATCGTCTTATTAGATATTACTAAAACATTTGACAAAGTCTGAATATATAGATTACTCTATAAACTAATCAAAATGAAATTTCCAACCGTATACGTAAAAATCAGACAAACTTATCACAAAAATAAAACTTTTATCGTCAAAATTAATAATGCAACATTTGTAACGACTTATGCAGAAGCAGGAGTCTCCCAGGACCCCGTCTGGGGCCAACCCTATACAACTTATAAACGCAGGGCATACCCAAAATAGAAAATACTAAGATATCACAATCTCCGCAGACGATACTGTTATTTTAGCACTTTCTAGAAGAGAGAAAAGGCATACCAAGAAACTGCAAGATCACTTAAACGCAGTCCAAAATTGGGCCAGCAAATGAAGAATAAAAATTAATGGTAACAAGAGCCAAAATATAATTTTTTCGCATCGTAACAAACAATTAGATCCTGAAAAAAACAAACTAAAAATCAACTGTAAAAACATCCCCAGAACCAGTAAAGTAAAATACCTAAAAATTACACTAGACCGAAACCTAAAATATTATAAACACATTACAAAAGTTACAAGAAAAGCAAAAAGAATTAAAGGTTATTTCCAACCGCTTTTAAATAATAAAAAATTAAATGTTTGAACTAAATAAATATTAAACAAAATGATAAGAAGATAACCATAACTTCAGAATATCTTCTGTTCCTGCCAAAGCGAGCTTGGTCTTGGTGTGTTTTTCTGTGGTTGCCTTCGTGGAGTTTTTGTTTTTCAAACATTCTTTATTTTATTTAAAATGTAATTTTGTTTTAATTGTCGAAAAGTGAAGTTATGAGATCTTCCATTTTGACAAGTGTGTAAAAAATTTATCACAGACTTACAAAACAATTGTTTTTTAGTTTCAAAGCACTCTAGAGTTTTCTTTTTAATTAAACACACAATATGTATATAACTGACTGCAGTTATAAAACATATAAACTGCTCATGTATAAAACAATCATCCTAATTCAACAATAAATAGAGTTCTTAACGATGGCGAAAATCAACAAAGAAGAACAAAAGACCAAAATACAACCTATAAATAACAAATGACAAAATGACCAAACCAATAGAACCAGATTAATAAAGAAAGACAAAAACAAAACAATTTAATAAAGAACGAAAGCACCGGAAGATACTTGGTAAAAGCGTCTCAACTGGTCTAAGAAAAGGTAGAAGATTAAGTCAAGTAAATTATTTAGTTTTAATTTCTACCTGAAGATAAAAACTTTTTTGTCAAATTATCCGTCGTGTTAAGTGTATTATTTGGTGTTACTAGGTATTTTACGTTTTTTGTCAATTTATGAAGCGGTTACCTTTTGATAAAGTTTACATAACTCGGTATCGACAAAAAACTTTATTTTATTATTTGCAATATGTAAATAAATACTAATTACATCTCCCGTAGAGTTAAGTCATCAAAAGGACGCTCTAACATAAACTTTATTTTCTAATAGAAACAGCATTATTACCTTCTCAACAAATCCAAGATTTAAATAAGACAGCATTAGTTTTTATCAAAACAGTTTATGTCGAGGTTTATGTATAATATGCAAATATAATAAAATCTTAGATATAGCTATTAGGTATACCTAACATATAGTATAGATATGTGAGTGATGCAAAAACATTTATCTACCGACTGATCCAAAGGTTTCAGAATTTCAGCCAATTTTGAATTAATTTCAATTTACGAAACTACACATAATTATTGGAGTATTAGTACAATAATTAAATCAATACTTATTAATTTTAATTATTACAATCAATACTATTGTAATAATTAAATTAATACAATAATTAAACAATAATTAAATCATTTCATAAGTATTACATGCGCCTAATAATCCATATTTTTTTAAAACAGTGAGATTGATAGGCGGCATCATCAATAGACAAGAAACACCTTATTGTGACGCGAACGACTCAATTCTAAGAAGCGGTGAATCAGAGTATCGAGTATTGTGTTGTGGACCGCTCACTTCTAGGAACTGAATAGAACTTCGAGTATTATTTACGTTTTGAATGGGTTTATTTATTCTTGTTTACGTCGGCATTGTTTGTCGCTATTGTGATTGAATTCCAATCATCTTGCCGAATTGAAATAATTCAGGAGAAACGCGAGAAAATACTCGAAAGTTCTGGAAAGAGTCCATACCCCTATATATATGCGAGACAGCGAGTCAGTCAGTCAGTCTGGTTTTGGGAGAGCGACATAAAGGCGAACTCCGGCGATATCCAGCGAATTTAGAAGTGATAAATTAAAGTGTTTTGTGTTCCGTTAGTGATATAGAATATTAGCTGTGTTAATTAGTTGTAATTAATTTGATTTGTAAATAAACTTGCCGAGAAATTATCTCCAGCTCTTTAAATCAGAAACCCACATATAATAAACGTCACATTATATATATAATCTTCCATTCTGATAAATACTCCTTTTCTTTTTGTTTCTGAACGCTTTGCTGCAAATCTTTTTACAGCTTACTTATTATATACTTTCTTCACATTGTTTAATACACAATAATATTTTAATACATTTGTAGGAAATAATTTTGTGTATTAAAATATTTGAATTTTGTTTTATTATTATTTTTATTTTTAGAGTTTGGTAGAAATTTATTTTGCATAAATATCTTTTATTTTCTTTGGTTTTTGTTTAAAATTTTATGTTAATGAAACACTCTCTGGGATAACTACACAAATTTGTTAAAAAAACAGTTATTTTGTATCATGTTTAACGTATAAAAAAATTCAGACAACTGCAGCTAATGCAGCGTTATTATATGTAATTATGTGTAGTTTTGTTATTAATAAAATTAAAATAGATGAACTTTTGAATTTTTTTTGTTATACTATTGGTGGTATAATATGATTCATTATTCAACTTATACAGGGTCAAATTGTGGTGTAATAAGTTCTTCTAAATAAAAGACATTTTACAGATAAAACATAAATTTAGACTTAAGTATTTATTTAAAATTTTGTTGAAAAAGTTGAAATGTACGAATAATTTTTTTTGACAGATATGTTATGTTACTCTATGGAGTAGGACTACGTTGTTTTGGTATTTAAGCTACAAAATTTTGAAGTATAAAGTTAGTAATATTTGTTTGAAATTAATGTAAGCAATAAAGCCGATATTTATTTGCACTTTGAGACAATTTTGGGTGTCGGATGATAGCGTGGGGATCTATTTTGGAGCTCGTGCTTTACCTGGACCGTTAGTTCTCTAGAATTATCGTCCACGTTAACGTGAATTGATAGGCGTCAACGTGGCCAATTAATTGCCATCACCCCGAACAAATTACGGACTAATGAACGAACGCAACACCGGAACAGTCAATTAAAACGGAATCATTTTAATAATTTCCAGTCATTGCTCAAACATTTTATGGATTCCGTGTAAACAGTTCAGTTTGGTTTACTTTGTGTTTAGACAAAGTCAGAAGTGAAAAACTGCATTCGTTAATTTGCGTTGGAAAGAGACAACGACATGGGAACGAGCAGATGAACGAACTTGCAGTTCGGCAGGATGTCTGACAGGCGCGCAACTTGTTTCACGGTCCGTCAGAGCAAGGAGAAAGCTCGGAAAAGCTCGAGATAAAGCTCAATCTAGTGCCGTCGAAAACTCGGACTTGCATCAACACCGGGTTAATACAGATAGCGCACCATTCATCCCAATCACTATTAAACCAAATCATCATTAATCCTTTTTAAGACTAATATTAACGTTAATTCCACAAGACACTCGATTACTCCTCTATCAACAGTAACTTCAACTAAAGTAAATTCATTGCAATAACCTATTTTTTTTTCAACTATTTATTATTTTTAAATCAATGTTTCTACCAGTTAAGTTTTTTGTTGTAATTACTTTAACAAACTTATGACTTTCTGGTCTCTTAAAATTTAAAGCGTATTTTAAAATTTAAATCGGGCTCAGCTAAAAGTTTAAAAGCTTAATAAAAAAGAGTCACACTAGCTGTAGTTTATTCTGCATGGCCATTCTTCTTGGGTAGGAAGAGTGCACTGTAATTCTCGGGAGCAAATAACTCGCTCGGTGAACACCTATCCCATTATTTGTAACGGCGAAGCTTAGTCTGCTCAGCTGCCCTCTCCTGCTTATTACAACAGGAACCGCTGATAGATGAACGTTTCCGCTGGAAACGTGTTTATTCGACCTATTGAAAAATTGCACCCGATCTTTAACTAATAACTCCGCAAATGGAAAAACGTTATTCAAGAATTGAAAAGACATTTGCTCTTTTATAAGCTAATTTCAAGTTGAAATAATACCAGTAGTATAGCAAATTTTAATACTTTTCTATGACAGCAACCAATTACAGTCTTGAATTCTTTAAATTTTCCATGGAAACGAATATACTACCAATATTATCTCAACTTAAAATTAGCTCAATAGAATTAAAAAAAATTATTTCAGGTTTTTCATACAAACATTTAAGCATCTTTGTATAAATAAATCAACTGTTTTATTAAAAACATTGCGTAAAAATCGCTTTGAATTTTTTTAAATTTATTTGTAATAATTTTTGTTTGTAGGAGATGGCTGTTGATATAGTTTGTTTGTTTGTTGATACTATTTTACAAGGTACTCATAGTTGATGATACTCATACCTCAAAAATGCAACAAGTAATATTAATTAAAGTTCTTTACAATATCAGATCATCTTGCAGACTTAACAACTTTTTTTTAAATATTTTAATGATGACTCTTCTTCCTTGATCTTTCATATTGTTGCTCAAATGTTTCTTCTTTACAGGTGTTTTATGTTTCGGTTGTTTTAATAAGTTAAAGCCTTTTAACCTCGCTTTTAACTATTTAATTTATAGAAGTAAGTATATCATATTTAATTACAACTAGAGTAAAATACTCATATTCTATCAATTTAATAAATTATTTAAACTCTGGTTGTTTCTTAATGTTTATGAATATTTGGTCTTATTAATTTATTTTTTAGTAATTTTTTTTGTAACACAGTACTTTTCTACTTTCATGTCTTTTATAGAATACCTACCTCCTCTTTTTATTTGTAAAGTTGATCTGAGGCTTATCCTTAAGGATGAAAGTTGTTCCAAAGAAACAACTAGTCAAAAAAAAATGGTGATATTTTAAATAAAAGATTTTTACTAAAGTTTAATTTTAAAATCTTTCAATCTAGTGTCACTATTGACTACAACTAAACTAAATAAATCAGCACAAAACAAATAGTAAAAAATGTGATACAAAATTATTAGATCTCTACGTAACCGACATTTTTCAAAAGAGCATAAATTAAGTTAATTTTTTTTAACACAAAAGAGGTTTGAAGATAAGCCATACACCGAGTACTATACCCATTGTGTGCAATCTCTTAAAATAGAACTACTGCTGCAGCCCTGTGCCTCTAATAAATCTCAGTACTTTGTCTGCAAGAGCCTTTTTGATAGGACTGGGCTCCAGATATTAGAAGCTCAGGTGTACATCTTTGATGTCTATAACGCCACATAGTAACAGAGAATGTAAAAAGAAGTTTTTTTATCTTCAGCACATACGTCGTCTTCACTGAGACCGATGAATTGCAGGTGTCTTTTTAGTAGGCAATGACCTGCGTACATTTTTTAACTACCAGTAGCTGAAGATCTCCACGATTAAGACAGGTCAAGTTTTCACTCCGTGCTTTGTCAGACCCTTTAATAAAAATCCTGGATTGTCGCATGCCTTCTCAAACCTGCCATTCTTCTTTTGATAAGGCCAAGAGTCGGTTCTGCACCGATAAAGTCAATTTGTATACCCTCTCAAGCCAGAATGTTAGCCCTCTCGTCATTCTTTAGTACACAGTGTCTTGATACCCAACAAATTACAATTTTTTTATTGTACTCGGTCAGTTCCTGTAACCTGGTGCGGCATTCCCAAACAAGCCTCGAAGAGTACCTGCTCGATTGCAAAGTCTTCAGCAGAGCCTGACTGTTGGTGCAAATGCAAATTTGCCTGTTTCACAAAGCTTTTTGCATGCACTCAGTTACACAAACAAGCAATGCAAAAATTTTTGCTTAAAAAACGTCAACATGGTTGCCCAAAGGTATTGAAATTTTAACACTGATTTCACTTTTCCAGATATTACTGAGCCCGCCTCACTGGAGTGAATCGACCCGTTAGTACCGCAGACGAGCCAGTTCCCCGTTCTGAAACTACTCGTTATTTCACACCAGTTGTCACTTACCTAGTAAAATTTTCACAAGATATTTGTGATTTGTAGCCATCCTATCGTCCCTTCATTTTAAAAATGGAGTTCAACTTTAACATTCTTGAGAACATTGACCGATGATCTTTTCCGGTTGCTTCACCGATTTGTACCGCGAATCCATAGAAAACTCATTGTAGCGACTTCTTTTACAACAAGAAGAAATAGCCCAATTTTTACAAGGAATTTTGTGGCTGCGGTCGGCGAGGTTTGAAAGGTCTCAGAGCCAAAGAAGCTAAACGCTGGACCCGCGCCAAAAGTTTTTGGCCTAGGTCACCTGTTATAGTCCACCAGACAAGGGAGCCATACGTAATCATTGGTCTGACAACATAGTTGTAGATTCAAAGCATAATGCGCAGTGTAAGACTTCAGGTTCTGCCAATAGCTTGTTTACACCCTAAAGCGTGCTAGTGTAGCTGTTTGCATCTTGTCTTTTACGTCTGGTCTCCAGGTCAAACAAAGACCTAAGGTAACCCTCAAATATTTAAACTTGCAATTTATACCCATAGTTGTTCGCAAAGTTCGTTTAAACGAGATATTAGGTAAAGCCAAACAATTAACAAATCTTTGAACAGATTAAAGAGAGATTTTCGAAAATTTAGTCGACTCTTAGAACAGAATCATATTTCAAATATAACGACAATAAGAAACGTAAATGTTTGCAAAAATATGATAAACACGTAACGAATTTAATAAGATCAAGTTTCTGTACAAAGAAAAAAATTATGAGATAGTTAGGACAAATTGAAAATAATAAAAATTCCAATATCACGAAGACAATTAACAACAGTATTATTATTATTTATAATGTGTTAGTATCTCGAACTGTTTTTTACCTAAATGCATTAGTAGTATTGCATTTTTTTGTAGTGTGGAGCAATATAGTCAGTCTGAAGCAAACTATTGTCAGTAAGAAAATTAGAGTGTACTTTGACGTCATTAGCTAAACAAAGATTTTTAGAGTAAGTTCAATAGATAATCTCAGTTATGTACATAGCCATTGTGTTGTATGTACATAAATAGTAAAAGACTGAGAACGGAGCCTTGAGGTACATGAGCAGAAACATTTGCAAAATAAGGTAACTAATTGTTATTTTAAAAACAAAAAGTTTGAGCAAAAAGATTTCAAATTGCAGAAGATGTCTTACACCAACATTTCCTAGTTTTAGTAGTTTTTCGAGTTGAAAAAGTATCGCATAAAAAGCAAAAGAGAAACTGACAATGAATGAGAACAAAAGAAGCAAAAGTTTACTCAACCCAAGAGAAGAACTGGCTTTTATATATTTTAAAATTTTTTTTACGTTATACGCATTAAAGTTTAGTACTATAAGTCACAAGAAGTGGACAATATCGTGAGAGCAAGAGTTTAAACGAACGAAGTGTATACAGAGTTCGTCTAATGTCGGGTACTCACCAAAGTTTAGAAGAGTCTGTAACAAATCCCAAACCAAATCTTGAAGACAAGAGTTACGAATTTGGTGAAGACGCATGTTAAAAACACAGTTTTTGAACAAGTTCGAAACTGTAAATTTTTTTGAATACCTATGTCTGAAACTTTTTCGAATGTTTCGTAAGTAGTAAGATTAAAAAAAGAGTGTTCGGAACAAGTTTGGAATAAGTTTAGTACGGAATACAGACGCGCAAATTAAGCTTAATATGAAAAACAGAGGGTATGTGGTTACTTCTGCAACCACACATCCACCTGATCTTCGGCTTTTGTGTAGATTTTGCTATGCTTATGATGTACTTCATGTATCTTTTTTTTTATTTGCACAATAAAGACCTTTATTATTATTATTATTATTAAATATTTCTAACTAATACTGCCTCAGCAACTACTGCTTAGCAAACTACGTCATTATAAAAATTGTGTAGAACTTGATGTGTGTTTTTAGAAAAATTAAAAAATTATTTAAAAAAATTTATGAAAAGTTATTTTTTTTCTCTTTCTCTTAAAGATTTTGTAATATATCTATCTCTATATGCTGAGTTAAAAACATTTTGCACGTCAAAGGTAAGAAAAACACACTATCTTCTTGTTTTTCTTTGTTTTCCAAGTTGTTCTATTTTGCCAAAAAAAATTTGGAATTACTGTAAAAACAGTAAAATAAATCATCTCAGTTGAGTTGAGAGTTTAGCATAGGTAGGCGTCCAACAGGTTCAACCAAAACATAAGCGAGCCGAAGTCGTTATTACCTAGCTGGCAATCTTTTCTGTGTTGTGGTCAATCACTTAAGAGTGGCAATTATAGACAAACAAAATTGGAACTCTGATTTCCTAAACCGGTTAACAGCCACTCAAACAGAACATTTAGAAGAAGGGCTTAAAAAACTCCTGGTCAACAACCTTATTATAGAAAATGAGAAGATTCTACGGTTAATCTACAAAAACATACTGTCACTTTGTTGGTTTAAAAACGTGGTTGTTTGTGTTTTCGGGTTAGAATAATCTACACAGATTATTCTAGCGGATCAACTGGTTAAGACAAAACTTTAAATACCAGGTGAACTGGTTGACAAAAAGGTAGTTCTAAAAGGCTTAGAGCGGCAAAATCTATAAGTAAATGTAAAGGACTACATTTTTACAATTTCATTAATCAGGACTATCTAAAAGACAGTGTTCTTGTGCTTTGTGTTCGAAAAGCTAAAAAGTTTTCTCAAACAGACTTACAACAAGTAATCTTATGTTTTACTTTTCTGAAGTTAACATATTAACAGGAAACAATAAATTCTATGCTAACTTGCTGCATAATAAATAAAAATTCAAAAAATATAATCTAATTCTTGAAGGCCAGTTTCTTTATTAGTTGCCTTAAGCACACTGTAACTACTTTTATCAATTTCTTCGTTAAATTGCTAGCCAAAGTTTTGTATTAAAAATTTTTGTTCAAAAAAACTTTCTCATATATCAAAAGTTTTAACAGCAAAAGCAATGAATTCATACTTTTTTTAATCTTCTCGTAGGTATTTCGTGTACTTGAGAGACTCTACAGAAGCAGCAACTGATCAGCAGATAAACAGCTTCGTTAAAGCTGTGTTGCAGTGAGAGAGTAACATGTAATATTCCATATTAAGAAAACGACTATACTTCCAAAACGTAATGTCGCATTTTAATAAACCAGGTGGTTTAAACATACACAAAATATCTGCCAATAAACAATGTTACAAGATAAACAAATATTTGTAGTACATGTTTGCCTAAAAATGTGCTAAGTTTTTGAGATGGTAAGGCTTCTAATCATGGACTAGATTGTTACTTAAAAACTTGACGTTGTCAAACCTGTGTGGGTCCTAACAGAGCGGTAAATTTTTTACTCATTGCTGAAATGTTGAAATTACGTTAAAGTTCTCCATTTACAGATGTAGAAAAACGTTTTGTCTATAAAGCCAAAGCTTTGTTTTTGTATTTAATCTCATAGGCGTTTAAGTTATAGGCGAAAGAAAGATAGAGCTTACAAAACCTGAAGTGCAAAAAATCGAAGTTAAAAAAACTGGAAATGACACATCTACAACAGATCAAACACTTAAACGACCCAAAATTACAGAAAGTGATGCCTAAAACTAAGGTGGTTCAAGAAAACTAATATTTAGAAGTTGTTGTAGTGTAGTTGCAATTTTGTTATCAATAATCTAGCATATGCCTTTGTGTCTTGTCTCTAATAATTGAGTTTGCATCCATAGGCAACTTCAAAAAAGAAAGAAGACAATATAGAAATTAATTTTGTAAATTTTTTTTGATAAAAACAAAAATCGTGTTAGAAGTTTTGTGACAAAAAGAGAAAATGCACTTTTACGTAATGGAGAACCAAGAAGATGTAATTTTCAAATTCAAAAAAATTAATTTTAATAACAAGGTTTTTAAAAAAAGTAACAGTTTTATTCAAACAGGCATTAAAAAAAGTTTACATTTAGAAGAATTGAATGTTAATCCAAAAAATTTAAATTTATTGATAAGTGTTTGAAAGTTTGCAAAGACTTCATCAAAGAAACTAGCAAGAATGTTATCATCTAAGTACAAAATGTTGAGGTTAGTTTGTTAATGACGGAGTGAATCAAAAGATTAAAGATTGCTGGATTAAGCGGATTTTCTTGTTGGCAATTAAATAGAGAAAAAATCTGGTATCTTTTGTAGAATAAATTTAAAAAACTAGTGTAACATTGAGAAATGCATTTTTGTATTTATTTACAACAAAAAATATAAAATTATGCTTTCACCTTATAGGAAAAGATCACTTTTTATATAAGGTGTTTCACGAGTGATAATGAGCCGGCGAAACTAAAAATACATACAACTAGCAATACAATTCCAAAGTTTATGTAGTTATTTTTTCTGTTTACAAATACATTAAATAAAAAATTATTTAATCTTTCGGTTAACTGAAGACAAACTAATGCCACTTGCTTGTGAAATCATTTTTTGACTTACATATAAACAGGATCAGTAGCTGTTCTTAGTTTTGACTTTTTCAAAGGTGGACAATTTTTCCTTAAGGTAGTTTCAAGTCGTTCGAATATGGTGTCAGCAAGAGTTCTTCTCTACCCGGAAAACGTTGTCTGCATGAACTCATCGCGGCAGAGGCATTTTTTGCTATATATCATCATCATGTCGCTTTTTTCATCGTTTGAATACATTTTTTTTATCGGTGCCAGATTTGACAAATAAAATTTGAAATCAGTATGATCCACGTTAACTCTGGAATTGTATTGCTGGTTGTATTTTTTGTTTACAGGCTCTTTATTACTCGTGTAACAGTCTGTATTGTTTGCTCATAATTTAATAATTTAGTTATCACAAATTCAATGATAACACTTAATTTCATTATAATACTTAAAAGAACTTATTTGAAGCAACTTTAGAATGCAAAAATGACAAGATTTTAAGGTGTTGTAGGTAAAAATCTGCTTGAGTTATTTACGACTGAGGCTTCCATCAATAGGATATACTATTAAACTTATTAACAAGTTTGCATTAGCAACCTGTGAATAAATTTTACTGTCTAAGAAACAGACGCGGTAAACAATCAAATAGGGTTCAATCGCACAAAAATTATATAGAAGGGTTAAAACTTGTATTTTTAATTTTTTGAGATGTTAAAATTTTATTATTACAATTTTACAGTATACTTTATAGTATGTAGATTAAGTATCAAGCATCGATTGTCAAATTTACAGTCACTTTTGATAGTTAAGGGTTGTGCAGTAGGTAGTGCATTCATATAGACGAGAAATTTGCATAAATTACGGTCATTTATCATAGAATATATAACGTATGCTGAAAATTCACGTCATAATAATTTCACTTCAAATTTCGCTACGTAATAAAATTTGCATCATTATTCTCGAGACGATATTTGCTTAAATCAAATTCAATAAACTCTATATTAATATAAAGTTCTACTAAGTTGGTAGATGAAATTAGCAGCAAAAATATTTTTTTTATTACATTTTACTTACATTGCTATTTAGTACAGGTTTGTCATGTTTCCGTTAAATTTTGCATAAGCGTGGTTTAGTTAACACAGTTTCTAATAGATCATCTTTCTTCCTACAAGGTTGTAGAGTTTCTGTTTTGACGATATTAAATTAATGCGTTGATTATACCTGAGGCTTTTGTTTGTTAGAAGGTAAGTTGCCCTATATAGCCTGAGGATCGTTATTGTTTTCAATGGGTATTGAATAATGTAAACTGTTGTAACATCGCGAAAACATATCTTAGGTTACCTGTTGTTCTTACTCGTAGTAAAACAGGGCTTGAATTGCCGGTAAGTTCCCAAGTCGGTTATACTTCAGTCTCTGAGCTTTTATATTTCATAATATGGCTAAGGATTCCTGAGTTTTCTTTTGTCTTGTACCGGATATGTTAAACAGCGATGTTACAATAACAGAGAGGAAGGATGCAATGTCTAATTTTATATTTCCGTATCCAGAATTTTAAGAATTTTATTTGCGAGAACTTGGTCACGTAGCTATTATTATAACTTTGTAAATAATTAAATGATTATTTTTTTTAATACAAAAATGTTTTTATATTCATAATTAAAGTGGCTTTATATTATTACTAGAGTTAAAACATTAAAAAAAATAATAATAAAGTAAACCTATAAAAAAGTTTAGACAATATAATATAAATGTACTTGTTTAATGTTAGTTTTAATTTTAAAAGTATTTAGAAACTATTACCTGCAAATAAAATTAAAAAAAATATATAGCATTAAAACATGTATCTCTAACCTCCCAAAAAAAGAAAGATTTCAAGTCCATGAGAGTAGAAATGTTCAGAGGCGGCTCGACTAAATAATATACAGTCACTTAAAACATTTGTTAGAATATTTAACCAGTGAAACTGTCGTTTAAGACAAGACGCCCATGTGCATGAATGACTGCTCTCAAAATAAAAAATATTAAGATGACAGTTTAATTTCTGTTTAATATTAAATAGTATGAAATAAATTGTATAATTTGTGTTTTATTTAGTGCATAACAGAAGTACGATACCATTCAAAACAACTGGTAGTATGTTAGTATGAGAACGTTATATCGCCGCATTCGAGCTTCTGGACTTTTTCTTACCGTTCACGGTTAGTGCTTTCCTTAACTGCAAAACCCTGTCGTCAACGTTTGGACTGGTGCAGAGAACGACAGATTTGAAAGGCAGAATAGCATAATGTGATGTCAAACGACGAATCGTGATTCTGCCTACACATGCTACATAGCTAGGGCTCTTTGACTTTCGAGAAGCCAATACTGGTATACACGAAACAAGAGCAAGATGTATCTAATCACAACATAAAAAAAGTCCAAGAATAAAAGTCCAAAAGCAAAAGCTATAAAAAAACTCAATAATTTCAATAATTCCTAAACAATCAAATAGATTATTTGCCTCAATTGGAGTTACGCTTAAGTGGCAAATTTTTTTGATGATAGAAACCCTATGATAGTCGAAAAGGTGCTTGTCTACTAACTCTTTATCCGAGCAGTTATTTCTTTTAAACAACGGTACTACTTTAACAAAAGAAATATAGCACAGTAGTGTGGTAATAAATTCATTCTTTCTGTTAATCAAATTTATTAAAAAAACAAAAATATAAATCAAAATTGAAATAAAAAAAACAATACATAACAATTTAAGTTAAAAATTACATAAAACAAATACAAAATGTAATAAAAAACCTAATGAGCTAATTTTGTGTTAAGATACTACCGGTATTAACGCAAATTTTAATACTTTTTCGTAGCAACAACCAATAACAACTTTTTTTAAAAATTTTATATAGAAACAAAGATACTACCGGTATTACCCTAACTTGAAATTAGCCCATTAAACCAAAGTGCTCAACAATGAAAACAGAACACCCTAAAATTTTAACAAAGTCTTGTAACTTCTAGAAAAATTTGTTAATCGGAATGATCTTTTTTTCTGGATAACTTATTTCTTGTGCTTTAAAATCTTTAATAAAGCGTTTTTTTTGTAAATTTGTTGTTTAAGTTATACAAGGTGTCAAAGACAATCCTTGTAAAAAACGAAAGTTTAGACTGCTTCTATTTTAACAAAAGAAAATTTTGGATTTTTTTATATAGGTTTTAGAAAAGCGTTAGATTAAGTTTTTAGAACGGTTTTGCAGATTTTAAGCTAAAATTATAAATTAAAGCATAATCCAAAAAAACTGTTTTTTGCGCATTAAACAATAATTTTGTTAATTGATGTAAAATTTTTACTCTTTTCAGCTTCTTTTGAAGATAAAAGTTTAAACTTGAATTTTGGAAAGCAACGGTAGACATACTGTTAACATTTTGTGTAGCAAAAGATCAAATTTTTAAGCAGCGTGTAATTTTAGTTTGATAAAAGAAGGATAAAAATTTAAACGTGTATTTAAACACATAACTTGTTTTTTATATCTCAACATCCTTGTAGTATCAGTTTACTTAGTATTGGTCGGTGATTAGATCCAATTCTTAAAAGCATATTTTTAGAAAAAAATTGAAGCTTTTTTTAAATTAAACAGCTCGTTACCACGAGCTACTGTAAGCTATCCACAATTGTATTATTGGAAACAAGCCGTGTATTTAGATGAGCAAAAGTTTTAATTTTTTTCTAAAAACATGGCTTAAAAAATCGTATTTAAACACCAACTTATACAAGTAAACAAATGCTATAAGAATCATGAGATTCAAAACACAAGTCATGTTTCTAAATACAAGTTTAAATCTTTATCATTTTTTTTACAAAACTAAAGTTCAGAGCTGTTTAAAAATTTGGTCATTTTTGGAAGCTTTTTAGTACACGAAATGTTAACGGTATGCCTATCACTTTTTCCAGAATTCAAGTTTTAACTTTTACTTTTAGAATAAGCCAAAAACAAAGTTTTGGCTACTACCCTGTCTCTTTAGTGTGGTCATTGAGGCTCCCGCATCGACCACCAAAGTCGCGGACGTTCGTCTTCCACAATGACCTGTATACACCTTCGGATTATCCAAACCCAACTTTAGCAACTTTACTCGAAATCTTTCCGAAGGTGTTTTTGCCGACCTGCTGAAAGGTACACTTTTTATTTCAATAAGCCACGAAAAACCTAAGAATGCCTTGCGGACGCAACGCCGAATATTCTCTCACCAAACGAGCAGCATTCAATTCTTCTTTATCAATAATTGTAAATTTCCTATTTACATCATTCTTCGTCTTTGAAACATTGATCACGATCACCGCCCGACAATCTTCAATATCGGAAGAGAGCATATTCACCAATTTGTGCGTTTTGCAGGCGCCAAAAATGTGTAACAATCTATTCAACAGAGGAGAATCACAGTGAAATTTTACTTTATACATCAAAAAAATGTCATTAGGAGCTTCTCGCAAGAATTTTTTGAGCTGTTCTCGGGACAACACCTCTGATTTTTTCGGAACGTATTCTTTATTTTTATTCTTTTCAAATGCTTCTACTTCAAACATTTTAACATCAATTTTTTCTTTTAAATGCAACATTGTCCATAGCATGGATAATTTTGGCCATAACGTGTTTGGTGAATATTTCTGCGACTACGGATAGAATAAATTAGTCATACGTTCAAAAATAACATAAATTATAGCAAATTACCAAGTCTTAAAAAAACGCTAGCAAAATATTTTCGTCGGCACCATTCACCGTATTTGCTGTTCTCTAGTGTTAAAAGTCTTCGTACATTTTACTATACGCAATATTTGATTTTGCTGGAATCAAACATTCCCTGGCTTTTGCTGCCTGTGCTAGCACGTAGTCCGACATTTTATTAAAATATTTTTATGATAGGACGCGAAAATCAAATCAGTCAACTATGATACCTATTTACAAACACTGTCCTTTATCCTTAGCAACGTTACTAATTCGCTAAATTCCAGAATTTATAATCTAATATTTTGCTATTTTGACAACAATATTGTTTCAATCAGAAAAAAACTATTAATTCTACCACGAAAAATATGAATATATTTCCCTAGTTATATATAGTAATAATAGCTATATTTGATCACGTAACCATTTGTTTCAACTGTTTTTTGTCACCTTCTTGGCATCGATTGCACAAAATTTTGACAATTTTTTTTAATCAACCCCACACTTGCACTGCGTGATTATGAATAGCGTCAACTGACTTAATATTGATGTCCTCTAGATCGCCTCATGGCCTTACCATAATCTTACATAAATTCCCGATGAAATTTAGATTAGGTGATATTGAGGACTATCTTAAGCCATGAATAAAAAGATGTTTTGCAAACCAGTCGCGCACATTTCTAGCTGTGCGAATTAGGCTATTTTTTTTTGAATTAACACAATGTTTACGTTCTTTTTTGCACTGCTTTTATGAAAAAAATTATACCTATTTTCTAGATCTTTATATATTTTGCACTCCTAAAATTAGTTGAAATGCTCAGTAAATTACAAACTTCTTACATAACAATAGCAAAGTGTTTCCGAAAACTTATTATCTCAGTATCAGTGCCTAAATAATAAAGTAAAAAGTAAAAGTGTGAATTTTAAAAAAGAGCTGGCATAATTCAACATTTGATTTAAAAATTAATTTAATAAAGTATAAATATACATAAAAACTAAACATATACTGATAAAAGCAGTAAAAAAACGGGATTCTAAACAAGCATTTAATTAATTAATAAAAATTAATATAACAATATAAAATATGGTAAAATCAAACATTAAAATCTAAAAGTTAAAATTCAGTTGATTATTTAAAGCTTGTAGAAAACATTCGTGAGCCGATTTTCGAATATTTGAAGTTTCTAAAAAAATTTAAGAATAACCTTTCGTCAGCCTATAATACCAGTGTTCAAACACTAATTTTTTTATTTTTTTATTTATTTCTTGTTTTAACTCTTTAAAAACTACTTAGTATCTATAGTAACAAATGCATTTGTTAGTTTTTGCAGCACATAAACATTTCTCTTGTAATATTTGTTACAAATAGAGTTAGAACACTATTATTCTAGACAGGCGCTTTATTGTAGATGATGACCTCATCTTTGTTTAGATATATTGAAAACGTTACCTCTTTGTTTAAAAACACCAAAGTAAAATAAATATATTTTTTTATCAGAAATATTGAATGAATAATATCACATTTTTAATATGGGAGAAAAAACTATCTCCTCAGCCGGGATTCGAACCTGGGTCTACCGATAACCGGTCGGCCGCTCTTCCAACTGAGCTACCGAGGAGACCACAGGTTCTGACTTAGCATTATCAATTTTAATTGCAGATGTAAATGATATTATTATTAATGACTCTAAAGCTCAGTTGGAAGAGCGGCCGACCGGTAATCGGTAGACCCAGGTTTGAATCCCGGCTGAGGATATAGTTTTTTCTCCTATATTAAAAATGTGATATTATTCATTCATTATTTCTGATGTTAAGTAACATATTAGTTGCCTTAAAGGCGTTAAAAATTACTAATTGATTTTTTTTAGTTTTTAACTCATTACATAAAAACATTAAATTGACTGTAGAAACAGAAACAAACTCTTGCATTCTATTTTTAGATCTTAATATAATAGATGGAAAAAACAATTTAGGATTTGCTTTTAAAATTTATATCCCATGGTGTCTTAGAATGTAGCTTATTGTTAAACAAATAGCAGTAAATAATTACTTTTTATCACAGAACTTAAATAGACTTTTTTATAAGTTCAGAAACAAAGATTTTCTAACTTGCATTATATTAAGTCTTTTTCTACATCTTCTTTTTTAAAATCTTTCTATTTTTTATCTTTTTTATTAACTAAATTTTTCTTTTTATTTCTCATGTTTTAAGTAACTATTATATAAAAGTACCTTTTAATTTTAAAGATAGTCTCGACTTGTCTCGTACACAACAAGGATCAAATTCCTATTACATCTCTCGGGTAACTACAAGTTATTTTATAATGCTTTTGTTTCTCATATACTTTCTTCCGATCATTTTTTTTCTCCTGTTAATAATTCGTAAATTTTTGACATCTGCAATGAGGGTTATTCTTTAGATTTTTTAGAAAATAGAATAATTGTTTAACAGTGCACATTAATCTAAAATAGACTATATTTAGTTTATCGTTATACAATTCTCCTGATTCTATAATAAGTGGTTAAATAATACCGTGAACATTACTGTGGTACTAATTTTGTTATTATTTAATTATTTCTTATAAAATCAGAAAAAAACATCTGTTTTTTTTTAAATTTATTGTGGGTCAAATAAATGTCATCTTACTATTGTATCTAAAACAAGTAATGCATATAATATAGGCAATTAAATTCAAGCAATCATTAATGCACCTATTTTTACAAATAAATTGTTAGAACAGCAAAATTAACCGAAAACTAAAGTAACATGTTTACATCATTCCATCACTGTTATTATTGTTTTCCTGATACATACTCAAAGTATGTTTTAGTATTTACTGATAAAAATTTTATTAAAACGTTTTTTTTAAATAGTCACAACTTTTCCCTTATCGTTAACCATAAAATAAAATAAATCAGGGTAGTTTTCCTTGACCGATAACAATCATAATGAAGAATTGTTGAAAATAACCGTTTTTTAGTAACCATTAAAATGTCGTTACATTATTCTCTCATAAACTTTCTAGTAGTGAATAAATATAGTAATGTAGTCTTTAATTTTGTTTGTGTATTTTTTTATTCTGGATTAGCAACATAATGTAGTGTGTATTCTGAAGCGTTAACAAAATGTTATTTAGCCGTGCCTTATGGAATAAATTGGGAACGGTTGAAAACCAATTACTCCGTCGTTATCCCCGGCAATCACGAAAATAATTACCTTTTTATCTTATCTTGTATCAGAAACTTTGTAATTTGCATTCAGTCCAATTAACCCGCGAGTTTCTCTAGTCGAAAAAATTGCAATTTCTACAAAAGAAAATGTTATTTTTTTTAAAAAATTGTAAGATAAATGCAAGTGTGGGTTGTTTTAAACACGCATGGTGCCTCTTCTTGCCACAAATCTACCCTCATCAAGCTCCACTATTAAGAAAGGGAACACCCACATCGGTTTCGTGCAGTCTCGACTTAATTTATTCGTATTAAATTTTACGTCCAAATCTGCAATTAGTATTAGCAATGTATATTTCAAAATAGTGTAGGATGAAAATTTTATAATATGGGGTCCTGTTTTCGATTTTATGAGCTCTAATTCGCGATTGTTCTAATTTTTAGCGAGTAAGCACCCCGTTAAAAAAGCATAAAAGTCCGAAATTATAATTGACAGGGTATAAAAAGTTTTACGTTGCATTTTACAAGTTAGAGACATAAATAAATTGATCGGGGAGAATTTCAAAAGGGACGGCTCTATTTATCATTTCGTTCTCCGCAACTTGCAATTAGGGTTACAAATTTCCATAAATAAAATTAAAATTGTGGTTAGTCTATTTTATTTATGACAGTAAGACGTAATTTTATTCGTTGCCGCTATAAAAACTTAGCATAGAAGTTTTCATAATGGTGTAAGTTGTAGAGACACCTTAGTCATTTCCTTTGGATTCTAAACGACCTCTTTGCATGCTTCCAGTCTGTGAAGGCAACTAATTTTATGCTCTACACCCCAGAAAAGAAGAAGAAATAAAAACATTAAGGCAACCGTGTCGAACTGAAAGGCACATATATCGCGTTCAACCGTCCATTCTATAGCTTTATTTTATTTTATTATTTTTTATAGTCTGACGTTTAGATTCATAACTCCAACACAATCATCTTCTGTTCTGCTATGTACAATGTGTTCTTAAGGGCAATATTATTCATAATTCGTAAATTAAACTGCATTGGTATTATACCAACATTAAAGAAAATAATAAAAAGTAATTTTTTACAGTAAAGTATGAAAGAGATAGAAGCAAATGTATGCAGTATTAAAAATATTGAATGCTTTTTAGTACTAAAGTAACTCAAATGCAGTAAGAAACGTTGCTGAATTTATAAAGATTTTTTTACTTTTTATTTAGAAATATTATTTTTGATAAATTTTTTTATTAAATTATTGATTTCACTGAATTAATGGTATTTTTATTTGCATTTTAATTATTTATATTTAAAATTTACGTTTTCAGTAAAATTGTAAATATGTTAATTGTTATAGATAAATGTTTTGTACATTTTCGTATTATCTAAAATGGTAGAAACTAGCTAAATACATGAAAATACACATTGGATAGCTATAACAATAAAATGCTTTCAAACTGTCACAAATCTAACACTTGAAAATAGGCAAGTTGACGTCACTTATTAGTAAATGGATAAAAAAAATTATACATATAATCTAACAAATTATTTCAGAGAGATCCTCTGCTGAATACTTCCGGAATTACATCAACTTAGTCACGGCCTTTGACTGCATACGAAGAAGGTTGAGTTAGCGTTCTACCGGAATTGAGAGTTTTTGAGTAAACACCCGAACAGATACAAAAAAGCTACTTATTCTTTTGTGTGTATTCTTTTAAATTGTAGCTATAAATAAATTATTCTTTAATAATCTAGCTCTTTAAATCACAAAAACTCTAAAATTAGACAAACGTTCTAATAATAATAAATACAGACTGTTTCACGAGTAATAATGAGCCTGCAAAGCTAAAAATGCAACCAGCAATACAATTCCAGAGTTAACGTAGATTATTATTGATTTCAAATTTTATTTGTCAAATGTGTCACCGATAAAAAAAATGTATTCAAGCGATAAAAAAATCGACATGATGATGATGATATATGGGAAAAAATATTCAAACGACTTAAAACTATCTTAAAAAAAATGACCATTTTACTACTACTTTTACTACTGGTCCTGTTCACATGTAAGTTAAAAAATGATTTCACAAGCAACTGGCATTAGTTTGTCTTCAGTTAACCGAAAAATTAAATGATTTTTTATTTAATGTATTTGTAAACAAAAAAAAATAATAACTACGTTACCTTTGGAATTGTATTGCTGGTTGCATTTTTAGTTTTGCAGGCTTATTACCACTTGTAAAACATCCTGTATACAAGCTGCCCAACGGTCCGAAAAAGCTCTATAACTTGTTTATTTTAAAAGATATTAATTTTTTCTTTTTTTATATTACAGCTGCGTTTTTGATGCATATTTTAAAAATATTGCGGTTTATATACAAGAGGTGCCAATATTGAAAAAAACACTTAAGTTATGTTTTTTTATGTTAGGAATATACTCAGTTTGATTTTATTTTTAGATTCTATGCTAAATTAGAAATAACTTTTATAGAGGTTGTTTTTATTTATCTGTTATCAATTTTGATTTGTGATGCATTGATGCATTTTTTACCAGAATTTTTAAAATGCAGGGGTTTGTCTAAAAATTCGTACCTTCAAAATGCTTGAAATCAAGTTTTAGTAGGTAACGCTGTTCGATTCCTGAATGTTTGCTGCATTTTTTAAGTGTTAACTCAATAAGCTGCTCAGTGGCATGTGCTTACCGCGATTTTTTAAACATAACAAATTAATAATGCTTTAAACTCATTTTTTTCAAATGGCACTCTTTATTTATTATTGTATCAATCAAGAGATCTTTTAACAAGCATTCTATCAATATAAGGTTTGTATAGTCTAGTGTATAATTCTCAGTTGCTATCCTAAATTAACTAAATTTCGATAAACTTTTCTGTTTTGAAAAATTATGAAAAAAGAAAAAGTTAGTATTTTCTAACATAAACAAGTTATAGAGCTTTTTTGGACCATTGGGACAGCCTGTACGTAAGTAGTAGGTAAAAATTTGTTAGTGGTTTAGATAAAGAAAAAAGCCACTTATGTTATTGTGTATTAAGTTTATGCTTGAACAAAATCATTTCAAATAATTTTATTTAACAAAGTATATCTTTTTTTAACAAGAAATATCAGAAAGTCAAATCACACACTAAGACATTTATGCCCAATTATGAAAAATATACAACACATTGCCCAACGTGTGTATTATATGTGTGTATATGTGTGTGTAAGCTCAGTATTTTGTCTGTGAAATTTTTTTCGACAAAATTTTACTTGGGCACTGGTAACCTATAAGCAAACTTTTAATGTCCACACACTCGGTACAATAACATAAAATGTGAATTTTTGTGTACAAATCTTGTAAAGGTTTTTATCATTTTTACTAACTTAAATAATTTGCTAATCAGTAATCATAAAACTAAATAAATAAAAAAATAAAATAAAACAGAAAGTAAAAATTCTATTTTGATGGCGAAGTTTTATTATTGACTGTAAAAGATAAAACTATAGCTATCTATGGTGTTATATGTTAGGTATCTATATGCGGTTAAAATAGTCTCACATAAATTATTAAATTACCTTGTCTATCTGTTTTTGCGTATTATATGTTTTATCATACAATCTTATTACCTTATGCCATTTACAGCTTGAATTAAAGCAAGTTAATTGCAGGCTTATTTTGCAAGAATATGTCAAAGCGTTATTTTTTAAACAAATTTTAAACATGTTATTTGTTAAGACATGTGCACTAGTTGTGAAGACAGTGTGGATAAATAAAATTTATATTTTAATATTACTAAAAGTTATAATAAAACAAAAGTATTGAGGTTTTTCTCAAAAACGAACGAGATACTTGGATGCGTACTAGCAAAATTTTGGAGTGAGAGCATACTACACAGGCATGTTTATATAAAAAGTCCTAATAGAAAATATTGTTAAGTTTTTGACGTAGATTGTACAAAACGATTTTCTTTTACTTTAATAATGATTATAACTTTCCTAATTCTATGCGTTTGGTGTTTTTTTTGAGATCACAGATCTCTAATTAGGGAAAACATAGGTAAAAACACAAAAAAAGACGTCATTACCATAGGGTACACACTATAGTTCAAGTAGAACAAAAACATAATTGAAAAAAATGTTAATTATTTTTTTGTTTCTTGTAAAGACTAAAGGTTAACGAGCGGCATAGAAGCGCGACGTCTAGTGATGTGTGTCAATGACTAGGAGAGAAAGATTTGTCAAATCTCTGTTTAAAACATACGGATGAAACTGTATCTGTAAAAAATTTAAAAAAAATATAAACAAATCATTCAATCAATGTCGAAAGTTTACGAAATGGTAGTTTGAGCAAAGATTGCAATTATTATAAGTAACAACAAAAAAGATTAGTAGTCGTATAGACCGACACAGTGTGCCATCTAACGAAGAGTGCTGGAAGGTGCGAGAGTTGGTATAATAATGTTGGCGGATAACAAAGTTATCTCTTAGGCTTTCGTTCGGCCACCAACATCACCAACCTCTACGATTAGGTATAAACAACTACTTCGCGAACTAATGCACCGACCGACATTGAAATAGATCACCTAATCGCCCAACCAGCAACACACTGAAAGGCAGTGTAACCAGAACTAGCTAAAGTGTTCCAATCGAGCAACAACGTCGAGAAACTGTATACCGGTTTCGGGGTTTTGCCTCTCATCAGTACAATGTATCCCGGAGCGTTGTGCTCAATTGGAACAGATGGGAGAACTCGCTTATATTAAGCGAAGTCCGGCTAGTAGTCGTACAGACAGACACAGTGTGCCATCTAATATGTGAATATGTAAATGAACAATAATTATTGTTCAAATGGACAACTATGTCAACATTTCGTTACTAATTGATTACAGTAGTGCAGTTGTGCCCTTAAACAGGGTTGACTTCAAACTTTAATTCACTTTTGCCGGTGACGGTAAAACGTAATTTATGTGTTAATTGTGTTTATTTTGGTAGTATCTCGTTGGTATGTGTGTATTTTATTAACATTGATAAAGCTAAAAAGACATTTATTCATTTTATTTTAGTAAGTTTTTTATGTAAATCTTTTTAAAGCTAACTCTGCAAATTATTTGTGATGTGGCAAAAACAGTACAGTAACCCAGCAGTAATTCAAATATGATAAAACCGGTTTGCATTTAAATATCGAGTTGGTCTTCGTATTCTCAGTTTCTCTCATATCTCTCTCCCTCTGCCGTATATCTCTTGATGCAAGAATACTATTCCAAAGAGCGAAGTAAAACAAATTTTGCGTGTGTCACAATCCACGACCAATATCGATCTATATAAGCCTATTGCGCTTTCTTCTCTCTCACATCAAAGCACAAAAAAGAAGTCACCCATTTTTTTATTGGCGCGAACAAAGGCAAACAATATTTTATACCAAAAACAAATGACCTTTTAAATATGGTCTAAACGAGATAACAAAATAAGTACTTCAAGCAAAAATAAAAATAAAATATTTTTGGACGCGACAATATGTATATGCAGTAAGAACAGAAGACAAATACAAATCATGTGTATGTACAACCCAATAAATAATAATAGGAATCACTAACAAATGTTGAGCAGTTATTGGCGTTTTTTTGTAACTATAACTGTTTAAATGTGTCGCTCTGTTTTCTCTGTTGAGTGTTTTTTGATTTTGCGCTTTGTGATTTGCGGCATTACAATTTAAAAACTTCATTTTACACTTGTTAACAATTTGCAATTTATAAAACAAATCATCTTGAGTAGTATAGAGAGTCTAACATGCAACCAAACTAAAGTTTTCCGGTTGGTTGGTTTACCAATTTATTATTTTTTAAAAAGTAGGTATCTAAGTTAGAAGTAACATATTCTAAAGGTTCGACTTTTCACAAATTTTTAGAAAAGCTTCCAGAGCTGAGCCAAAAACTTCGTGGGTTTACGAAAACTTCGACTCAGCTGAAAGCTATTCTAGATCTTCGTAAAAAGTCTAATATTGAGAATCTGTTACAAGAAAAACATAAAATTTTAACCAACCGGCAACTGTCCGAATTATTATTATTATTATTATTTTTGATTGTTCGCAGAACGCACTTTTTTCCAGCGCACTATTTCTATCAGTATGATGTAAATTGACAAAGGGGAATATGTCTTACTTCCTGGGCGCGTAGCGTGAAGGTACGTGGAAAGAAAGGTAGGAACTTAGGAAGTAAAAACACGTATGCAACCCGCACATTACACCCAGCAGACATGCGCACTATGTAACTTGATAAAACTTGTTTAGTCTTTTTCATACATAAAGAACACATACAGTGACTGTAAGTTTGTCTGAATTTAAAAGTCGCTAAATTTGATGCTTTATTGCCTAACGTGGCAATGCTGTTACTCAATATGAAACACTGGAAATATTCAAGTTACCAACACTAAAAAAAAACCTAAAGATTACTAAAATCATGTTAGAATTTAGTGACTGGTGTGAGATCTACAAAGCGGACAGTGGACTATAACGCGTTTCTATCAGTTTCTAGTCAAGAGTCAAGTTTAACATCCCTGCTGGTCCTTTTCAGAGAAGGATGCTGGTAAGTTACATGTTTGGTGATACTCGATGTTTAAATAGGTTCTAAGGATCTAACTGAGCCAAACGGTTTTCGAGATAGAAGGTTTTCACCAAAGACGTTATAATACGTAGGTGTATGTGTACATAGGTACATAGTAATTATAAATTTCTCTCGGTAATGAGATACCGGTAATCCTTTGTGAAACAGTTTAGATTTTCACTGCAGTTAAGTGAGTCAACTCATTATAACAGTCGTTTGCGCAAGTTTAATGAACGTAGAAAAAGATGCGTAAAGGGCAAGCTTTTCTTTACTTAATTCTGACTCTCCGTCTTGTCTATTTATGTCTGATTTCTACCCTATCACACTTTTTTGTCGTCGTTTACTGGTCATGGTCGTCAAGAGTTAATAATAATTTTATCAACAACTCTATACAGGGCCGGATTATAGTTGTTAGCGCCCCTAGGCTAATCTTACTCTGCGCCCCTCCTTTTTTTCTTAAAAACTATTTTATAAGAAAAAAAATGCCGTTTTTTTATTTTATCTAATTTACATTTTATTGTTTTTAAGTAAAAAAACATAAGTATTTATTAAATTAAAAAATTAGAAAATTACAAAATAAATATAAACACTAAAATTTAATTTTCCCACATTTCATAGAAGCAAATTCTTTTATAGCCAAAAGTAAAAGATATATCAGTTTGTCCTGTCTTAATAGATTTCTAAGAAAATTTTTATACGGTTAAGTGTCGAAAATGATCTTTCCCCCAAACAATTTGTAACAGAAGTGCAGAAAAAATTCGCAGCGCCACATCAACATTAGGAAATGTTGACATAATTTTGTAGTTCCGAATTAATTTAAACATTTAGTTTAACTACACTTAAACTAGTTAAACTAATATTTTTCAAAAAATATTTAAACTATACATACACATTCTTAAAAAAAAATATGTATATCATCTACATCATTCGGAAAAAGTTTTGCTTAACATTTTTTAGAAAATATTAAAAGATTTACACAAACTTTATATTATTCAATTTAAGCAATTTGTTTTTCAGTTAATACAAAATTTTCAAGCACTTTATCTCATTAAATCTAAATACGAACTGAGCAAAAAACAAATATAATTTCTTATTTTTGTAGTACTTTGTTACAGATAATAGAGACCTAATAAGTGTAAGCATTAATAAATGAATTCTACTTATATTTTTGCGATTTATTTTAGATGGTTTACACTGTAGCTCGAATTGGGTGTAAATAATACAATTAAGTACTCCTCAGTAAATGACATGGCCAGTATATGGTTTCAATAATTTTGTGAATTCTCCAGAATGTTGTTATCAGATTTTTATTAAAGTCTCTCTCATAGACTTATCTTCTTTTGTAATAAAATTATTAGAGTATGCCTCAATCTACGACGTATAGCTTTCTGTGAATTTGACATTTGACAGAACACAAACAAAACATTTAAATAACAAAACTATTGTTATTTCGGAGATTAAATTTCAGAAAATTTTGTTGCTGCAACAAAACTCAGTACAAGGAATTATACCCAAAATTTAATTTTTTAGGTATTGAAAAAAAGTGTGAAGATAGAAAGAAAGATAGAAGATGAAAAGGTGTGACATTTTTAATACAATACGTTTTATATTCTTCACGATATCTTGCTGTAATAAGAGTTTCTTGGAAAAATATGGGCCCCATTAATCTGCGACGGCTCATCTCAATCCAGACGCCAATTCTTTGGGGATATTGTGCAGTTTTAATAAAATAATGAGGATTTTCTGCTGACCACATGCGCATATTTTGGGAGTTTATATATCTGGAAAGATGGAAGCACTCCTCATCTAAATAGAAAGTTTTATCTAAAGTGTCATTGTCATTAATGTTTTCAATAAACCACTGACAAAAATTTGTTCTGTGGACATAATCTAACAGCTTGATTTCGTGCATCGCTTGAATTTTGTATGCGTGCATTTGTAGGTCTTTTTTAATTACTAACTGGCATGTTTTAACAAGAATTTATTGTCAATTTTTAAAATGACAGTTAAGAAGGTTACACTGGCACAGCTTGCTCTGATTCAGTTGAATTTCGATCTCACTGTATGAATGAAAAAATCTAATGACACTGAAAACTGTTTTTAATACTTTTGTAAACTGTATTTTTATTGCATTTTTACCTGGTTAGGCTCGTCATCTTACGTGAATAACCCTGTAATTGATAATTATTATACCACTACATTCGTACATATTATAAAAGAATACGAATATTTACTAAATACTTAAATATTGAGATAAATAAAAGGTTTACTCTTAAAAGTTTCTTTTATTTGACGTATCTGTATTGGTATAGACTAAAAGTTTAGATAATCAATAGACTGCAAGAGATACAGTAGCTTGTAATCCTAGAATTAGAGAAATAATTTACTTAGCTTCAAGCAGTCTAACAAGATTAAATAAAGTTTCGTATTCAAACTTTTCTTTAAATGTTTAAAATCCAAATTATTTGAAAAAACATAATCTTAAATTATAAAAACTTTTTGACTACAATGCATATGTGCAAGAATATTTAGAGTTGACGTAGTTAGTTAATTTGTGTTGGCGTTGGCGATGATTGTTTTCTCCAAGGTAAAATTATTATCGATTGCCAAAGTCTAGGTATTGTTTAAATGCGACTGTTAAGCTATAGATTTCGTGCAGTGAGCATTTTGGGCCATCAATAAAACGCTATAAGCTCTTTGTAATAACATAGTAAGAAAACCGCAATAAGATTTATGGATATGTGCCCCAAACGGGCAGAAATTGCGTACTCAAAAAAACATCAAAAATTCATCAGACACTAAAACAAGCGGTAACATGCTGGTTTGTGTTAAAAAAGCCTCCAATATTCCGTCATATTTTAAACGAGCTACTTTAAAAATTGCGCTTGTAGAGGGTCGAAGTAAGCTCATTAGGCTAATGACGTGTGCTTTCAACTTGCCTTTGATATATTTTATGCAAGTTGATGTCCGCCGAGCAAATGATTTGATTCCGCAAGGCAGATACCTGCTTTATCGACTTGAACAATCTATTCGCGGATGGAAGTGCCTCAATATTATCAGATCTTCAAACTCCGTTGACTTGACACGCTACATTTGGGTTTTATCTAATTTTAAGGTGTTTCTGTATTTGGGAGCTTTTTAGTCAAAGAGATTAAAAGTCTTTCAGGCGACATTTAATTTGCGCTAAAAATATTTTCCGTAATGCGCCAGTTTGCAAATCTACCAAGTTGTCAGCTTGTGGGCCATGTTAAGTTCAATATTTTAGTCGCGTGGCAGCGCCATTGTCGCGGTCCTAAATGGAAAGCCGGTGGCTGAAGTCCCCATGTTTAATTCCCCAAGAGAGCGTACGTTCTGATAGAGCAGCTGTCAAACATGCACGCATTTTCGAGCTTATCCTGAAAGCGGAGACTTTTACAAGGTTTCTGTTAACCTATTGCTACATCAGTCGAAAATTTATTCAATTTAAAATATCCAATTTAAATTCGCTTTTTCACAATACACTCACGACCACCTATGACTTCATGATTTACTAACCACAACCTTAAAAGCTCTTAAATGCGTACTGAACACTCTTCCTAACCAAATTTGTTTTTTCTGTGTATTCTACTAAGTGCACAATTTCAACTAAAATATTTACTCAATAAACAAATGGAAAAACATTTCAATTTTTCAAAAACAACCATGCTTATTGAAAATAAGGTGATACGACTAGCCATTTTTATCTGAATATGTACGCTTTACTTTTCTTGAAATGTGCTATGCAAATTTCTAGTTGCAATTCTATTTTCACAAAAAAACAAAAAGTTTATTGAAACAGCATGGGCGAGAAACTTACGATTCTTTACAAAACCGTTGCATCGTTTAATAATAAAAAAGTGTCTCTGCATAAAATAAATATTTATAAATTTTGACATCCAAAACGAGTTTATATGAATAAAAGTAAAAAAAATGGAATACATTTGGATAAAAAAGTAGACATTTTTAAACTTTCCTGTAAAAATTAGTGAACTATTTACCTAGTGCTCTATAAAAAATATTTGTTAAAAATTGTGATTACATCGCTCTTGTCACGTGATTACTTTAATGTGCCATTTTTAATAGATTATAATTTTATATCAGTTGCCGTTTCGTCCTTTTAACAAAACAAAACATTTTCTTTAAATCACAATTTTTAACGCTTACTCTAAAAAACATTGATTATTGACTATTCTGTATTAATATTTTAAAATGATATTTAAAAAACATCTAGAAATATATATATAAAACAACTAGAAATTTAGAAAATAACAACTATAAAATAAGGAAATGAAAAACCAAAGAGTTTTAAGATTTGAATATGTTTGACAGTGCAAAAAATGTAATTCTTTGTAAGAAAACGAGTGATGCCACGTTATATCTAGGGTGATTTTGAAGTATGTTTGGAAAATTTAACCAGCTATAGTACATAATAAAAAAAGTCAAAATAACTTAACGTGCCTTATACAAATGTTTATAGTTTTTGAGATACACCTTGTAGAACTTTCTTAAAAAATTTTTTGTATTACAACATTTTTTTTAATATACAGTGTGTGGTTGCAATATATGCAATAATTTTTTTGGTAATAATTCTAGTTTTAATGTTAAAATCAGATGTACAAAAGATTTTCCAAAAATTTTTACAAATGTTATCAGGTGATAGTCTTTGTTGAAACAATGCTTAAAAATTTAATTTGCTTTATACAACTGTTTATATTTTTTGAGACATACGCTGTAGACATTTTTTGTTCAAAAAACACACTATTTTTGAGATTCACGATGGACCAATATGACAACACTGTTTTTGAGCAAAAACTTTTACACCGTAAATCTCCAAATCTATATGCTCAAAAACAGTGTTGTCATTAAAAATTGGACAACAGAAATTTTATAGAGATGATACTTCAGTTTTTTTTTTTCAAAACTTTGGAACAACTTCTATATGACAAACCTGTAAAACAGCGAATTAAAGCTATATCGGAAATAAAACAATATGTAAATCATTAAGAAGTCTAAAATATAATGGTTAGGATAGGGTAGGGATCAAACCTGTTTGAAGAGAAAGTTTTCGTATAGATTTGGTAGAACTTCTTTGTAAACGATTTTTTGATATTCAAAACAATTTCTTCGTTTAATATTGACGGCCTAACAGTTGGTTTTTGCTTAGCGACGTTTTCAGCATTTAACTAAATAGCGTTCAACCACTTGCATGCAGTGTTTCTTAAACGTTTTAAATGGGTCCAAAATTTTAGGAAACTTTTGCCGAAACTTATTGTATGTTTTTTTAAGGGAGTATTGCCAACCAGTAGCAGGATCAAAAACACCGTTTCCAAAGTAAACTATTCTTATAAAAATGTCGTTCTCTAATGTGAAAACCATTGTTAATAAATTAAAATAATTAAGTGTTTTTATTTAAATTGTAAAGTGTCACTGTCGAACTGTCAGCAAAGCGGAAGTACTAGTAACTAGTACCAGTGATACCAGTTTCACAGGCAACAAATTTGTTAACTAATGTAGTTATATGCCGTAAGACATAAAAATGTAAAAATCTCGGAACCCGGTTCCACTGAATGGATTTTTATAAAACCTTTTAAATTGCATTGTTGAAAGCTTAAATAAAAAAATTTACCCATCAAAATTTGCCGATTTCGATTGCAACAATTTTTAACAATAATTAAGTGAAAAATGAGAGAAATATAAAGAAAAACATTTTTGCAGTAGAGATTTTAATATTATATACAGTAAATGATGGTTTTATAGTTACATTAATATTAATTTATACACGGTACCCTCATAAAAAAACGCAGTCTTCTAGATTTAATTATAAATAATAGAATTTTTTGTCAACTTTGGCCGGGACTGGGGGCTGTAGGAGTGGGGGAGCAGAGCAACTACTATTTTTCTCTTTTATTTCACATTCATATTTGTCGATTAAGAAGAAAAAATTTCTAAAATCGAACAGTTTTTGTTTTATTTTCGCTCAATTTTAGCCCAAGATCCGTATTTTTAACAGGTGATTGGAGAAAAACTTTGTTATTTATGGCCATAAAATTTTGAAACTGTGGGGATATAAACTTCGAAATTTTTTTAAGGTTTCCAGGATTATTACGGTCTTCCTAGAACGTTCTGTTACCGAGGACCATAGAGGTTTATTGTCAGCGATAGGAAGCCTCACCGGCACTATTGGAAAACAAAATTCTTTTAAATTGTTAAAGTTAAAATACGTTCGGAAATTATCTTTAGGGTCTTTTTTCTTCGATTTAATATACAGGGACCCAAAATAATTTTCAAAATAAAATTAGGTAATTTTTGCTACTTTGGACCCCCATTTTTTTATTTCCTAATTAAATGGAGTAATTAGTTTTTATAAAAATGTGTTTAAAATTTAAATTAGTACCCCTATAGAAAAAACCACAGCCCTCTAGATTTATTTATAGATTTTAGAAATTTTCGTCAATTTTGGCCACGTCTAGGGGCTGTAGGAATAGGGAGGCAGAGCAACTAATATTTTTCTTTTTTAATTCAAGTTCAAATCTATCGATTAAAAAAAAATTGAAAATCCGACAATTTTTAGTTCACTTTGCACAGCTCAAGATCCGTATGTGTCAGTTGAGGGAACCAAAAACTTTTTTATTTACAGTCCAACAAATCTGAAACTTTGTGCATAAAAATTCCCTATTTTTCTAAGGTGTCCAGTACTATTACAGTTTTCCTACTACATCCCGTTACAGAGCTTTATAGATTTATTTTCAGCGATAGGGAGCCTAAGCAGTACTATTCGAAGAAAAAATTATTTTAAATTATTAAACTTAAGACACGTGCAAGAATTATTTTAAGAATTTTTTTCTTTGATTTAATAAACAGGAGGTCAAATAAATTTTTAAAATTAAAACTTGTGATTTTTGTCGCTTTTGGCCCCATTTTGGGGGCTTCGGAGTGGATTTGAAAAAACTAATTTGGCAAATTTAAAATGCCCGTATGGATATGTCAAACATAATAGTCTGAATTTGGTCTAGTTCCAGCTCACGATTCCAATTATATATAATCTCCTCCCTTTTCTCACCTTTTTACCTGATGTCCTTTGAGACCCCAAAGACAGGTTTGTAATAGGTTTTCGATGTAAAATCTAACTTTAAGTAGAAATAATTTTAAACTTTTATTAAATAATAAATCTATTTTATTAAAAAATAAATTAAAACTTCGAAAAATTAATAATTTTTTAGTTTAATAATTAAAAAATTCAGATCGGCAAAAATTAATCGGTAAACATTTTAGTACTTAGCGTTAAAAAAACATTTCAAAAAGTTTTATAAAAATCCGTTTAGTGGACCCGGGTTCCGAAGTATAAATCTTACGGCACTCCACTAATGTTACAATGCGTATGTACGAGTAGAGTTCAGATATTTTCAATTGAACACACCAATTGAACTGCGCCTAAAGCCAAATATTGTTGATCCAGTTCTATTTTTAAATTGAAAGGAAGTAAACCAGGTAGTAGGTGGTATCCTCGTCGTTCGTTTATCATTTTGTTTAGTAGCTCTAACAGACAGTGTGCCTTACTATTTGTGTTTTCTGAACTTCTCTCTCTATTTTTACAAACTATTTTTTTAAGGTCACTTTTTCTTACTTGTACGATTCGGATCAGTAGTAATAAATTTACAATTTCTATATTTGCCCTTCTTGCTTCATTTGAACGCGTAAATGAAACGCCACTGGCTAAAAGCTCACAGACAAATTTGATATCTCAACGTGTTCAACTTAAAGTGTACAAGGTTTATTTACCATAATAAATATAATATGCAAAAATATAATATTCAAAATTATAATAATTTTTATTTTTTAAATTGCAACACAAAATTAAAATTTGCAAAGTACTTGTTTCGTTTCTTACATTAACTAGATTAACTTAGATATCCAAGTAGGAAATATTAAATTAAATTAAATTATATATTTATAATTATTTTTAATTTGTTGCAAAACTATAATTATTCAACTCTATAATATGTTTACCAACGATGCAGAAACCTATTAGATCTTAATTTAAAAAATTATTAATTAACGGCAACGCTATCTCAGAAGAAGGTCTTTGAGCAACACTAGCTATTATATTCGAAATTTGTTACGGGGAAGTGGACAAGGCAGAAAAAAACTATATTATAAGGCCAACGTTTCGAATCCTTTATTGATTCTTTTTCAAGGCTTATAATAAATGTCAAATTTGTTTTAGTTATTATATTTACACAAATTACTACAAAATTTAATTTGTTTTAGAAAAATAAACAAATACTTTTACATTGTGCATTAATATTATACGTTTAAAAAAAATGGATGCATTTATTTCTTTGGAGTTTTAGTAAAAATGGTGAAGGCGCCGGGTTTTAATGTCTTATCATCACCATTAAATCTTAATCTTATTGTTATTATCAACTTAATAGTTTATTATCATAAAAATATTGTAATTTTTATAATAAAATCTAGTCACTTTTTATAGATTTTTTAGGTTATATAAGAAAATACTAATTTATAAATAAAATAATTGTCGCTAATAGCATTTTTGCATTAGGATTTAATTTTGAAACATACGGCCTATTATAATTTTTTGATAAAGTTTAGTAATATTGTAATTAAATATCTAAATATATGTTTGTGTTTGTAATTTATGTTTTATAAGTGGCAGATTTATTAGACATAAGTTCAATCACAATTTAAGTAGTACAACAGTAGAAAATAAAAAGCGGTAAAAGTATAATTTTGCGGCGCTTCTCTCTGCGCTTTTTCTAAAAAACTCACACCAGAGTTATCAATTTATTTAAATATTATTGTAATATATTTATATAATAGCAACGTTAATTTATCTATTACAAAAATATTTTTTAAAAAATTGACAAATGTATGTCATTTAAAATACAAAATTTTTCCTTGATTAGTAGAAAACTTAATTTTAAATTTTTTTTTTAACTAATTTTAATACAATACAAAATAAAAACATGTTTTAGCTACAAACAGGCTAACTTAATTTATTAAAAAAATTAAGTACATACAAAGTGTTAAAATGTATAAACAAACATTTGCGGATGTCTTAAAACTACATTTTTTTTTGACACAGCAGATCTTTAATCTCTGCTCTATTTTTACAAAAAAAACTTTTTTTACTTCGAGACTAATTTTAAGCTAAAGCTATTAATAAATGTTTTTTTCCTATGTTTATGCGCTATTTTTGCTAAATTATGTAATCTCGAAATAAGCATTTACTAGGTTTTACGAATCATAAATAGAGCAAAAATTAAGAAAATGTCTGTAACTTAGCAGGAGCCGTAAAACTATTAGACGTTTTACGCTAAATTTTATAAAACTTTTCGATAATTTTTTCTATAATTTAAAACTTTTTATAAAAAATAATGCATTAAACACTTACTGTTTAAATTTTTAATATTTTTTTTATTTTTTATAAATAGCATGATTAGTAATTAAACAATAAAAATATTTATATGATCTCACACAGCAGCGAATTGAGAAATATTTTTTTAAAGGGTAAAATTGATATCAGTTGAGAAGCTTGCGTGCAAAACCGGATATATCCACTTTTCACAAAAAATCATGTTTTGGTGATTTTTGGATCTAAGTTGTAATATCTATAGGCCCATATATACGTTTGCAACCAAAACCGTTTAAATCCTTGTAAAAGTATTAAGGAAAGTTCGACATTTGGAGCAAAATCGGTTATATATATCTTTCTAAATTTTGCAAACAACAGCGGCTATATCCAGATAAGAAGAAAAAAAGCTAAAACATTTACTAAAAAAACATTTTGGGGAAGATTGACTAAAGAGGAAAGACCTTTTGTGGTATAAAAATTTATTACACAGTAATGGGGGAAAAAACGAAGAACAAAATGAATCCCAAGAAGCTATGCGATAACCTGAACGAAGAGGCTACAGTACATATTTAATTTTTTTGTTCTCTTTGCAAATACCAATTTAAATTTGTTTATTTTAAGAAAAATAAATATTTTTTTCGCTCAGTGTATGTCATTTGTGAACAAAACTGGATATATCCAATAGTTTTTTGCTAATAACGCCAAATTGTTTACTTTTTATACAAAAAATTATATGTTAATCACTTGCATAACCCTATTAAATTTAAACTGTTTTCGATGAATAACACTATTTTTTTAAACAAATATGTAGGGTGTTTTTTTCATCTCCTGAAAAATTTGTAAAAGTGGTTATATCCGCTTTTGCACGCAAGCTTCTCAGTTATTGGAGAAGGCGTTTTCCCACAGAAACTATAGCCTTTCTGTAGATTCGCCTTTGCCTCCACTAAATGTTTCTGATTTCAAGTAATAGATAAAAATAAATATTTCCGAAAATATATTATTTAAATCGGCACTGTCTATAAAGATTATGAAGTAAAATTTTTTATCAACCCAACTATTTAATTCAGGGTTTCATTTATTATTATAGTAGTTGTTTTGATTAATTTGTTTTATTTTTTATAATTTTTTATTTAATTATTTCGTTTTATGTTTTTTTTTAAATTTTGCTTTTATTTCCAGAACATTTCTGTTAAAAATATAAAACAATTTTTTTTGTTTTTTTTTTCATTTGTTGTTTTTTAATGTTTTTCAGATTTTATATTTAATTGTTTTTTGTCTATAGTTGTCTTTTTGCAAGTTAGTTTAAATTTTTTTTTGGGGGTTTTCTAAAAACCTTTATTTTGTTTATAAGAAACTTATACTGCTAAATACATACAAAATAGCCAAGTCTAATGGGCTGATTTCAAGTTGAAGTTAATACCGGTAGTATCGCAAATTTTAATACTTTTTCATGACAACAGCAAATCACAGCCCCGAATTTGTTTATTTTTCTATGGAAGCAAAGATACTACCGGTATTATCTCAAACTTGAAATCAGCCCATAAGTCTCTAAATATTTGACTTAAAAATTCCCAAAAAAAACGGTTTATTTTGTATTTAATACAATTTTTTGCAGGTAGTATTTAAATATACCTTTAAAAATTGTAGAGTGTTCTCTACATTAAAAACTTTGAGAATACTTTTTAATACACCTGCATTATACCTAAAAAAAATAGTATTAGAAATTAGTGTGATATCAATATTTATGTTAAAATATTAAAAACACGATTTATATATCTTTTATTTGTAGTAAATTTTTATATGTTTCTTACACATTTTAACACATTTTGATATAATTTTAGGTCTTTCGTATTTCTGCAGCAATTGTACATCTTTAATTTAAAATTAATTTGGGCCATAATTTTTAAAGTTTGTTCAAAAATCCTAATTCTATCCACTCGGGTGTCGAGTGCTTTACATTAATTAATTGCTTCTTGTGTTGAAGTGGTCTGTTTAAGCTTAAAGTTTGTAGGCGTGCTTGGCATAACTTTTAAATTGGTGCACTAATTAATAATAAAAAGTTACATTTGCATAAGTGAAGCAACTGTCGGACAGTTCCAACTTTTTCCGAATATATTAGAAAGATATAAATCAAAACTACTTAAAAGATGCAAACAGTGTAGCTTTGTATTGCTATTCCACACAGGTAGCAAAATATTATCCTCCATAAAAGCAGTGTTTTTAACATTGTCTCTTCGGTATTTATTTTATATTTTGTGATACACTGAGGAGATATTCCGGCTCATATGTATCCCACAACGTCATTTTTATTTGCAAAGAGCGTTATAAAGCTGTCTGGTGGCGTTAGATAGAGTGTCATGTGTTTGTGGTTTATGATTGGGCCTTAGGTCACTTGCAATGTTGCGTGTATAATGCATGGCTCTCTTAACCCTAAGGCGACGACTGATAACAGATAAAAAATTATTGTTGTGTTTTGAGAGACGTGAATAGTTTGAAACGTCTGTTATAGGATACTTGACGAGAAGTTGTTCAGAACTTGTTGAAATAATTTAATCTTGTCGAGGGTTTTTTGTTTATTAGGTAGAGTGAAACTAGAACGAAAGAAACATGATCTTAAGGAAAGTTTCGACAAGTTTTCGGCGCTAATATTTCCTAATAATGAAATTTTAGCCAGTTGGGATCGATTTATTTTTTGGCAAATTCCAGCGAAAGCTTGTTTTCGTAAACCGGACAATGATTTATAGTTAACTCTTAATGGTAAATAAAAATAAGTGCAGAGTGGTGTTTTAAGGGTTTTTTCCTCTTAGAGGGATAATTAATCTTTTCGTATTCGTTGCTTTGTTTTTCTCGGGGCTCCGCGTTACGATTGGGTACAGTCTTAAAGCTTAATTAAGCTGCGATCAGATTGCTATTTACGTCAACGAAATTATTTTAATTACTACGCGATTTATAACCGAATAAATTAAACTATATGGAAATGGTTGCAGGTAATTGTCGGTAACGTTTTACGACGCTAATAAAATTTACCGGAAAAAATTTGCATACAAATTTTACAGCCAGTGAAATCTCGAAGCTCATTTTTAGTGTTCTTGACTTTGCACGTTTCGCATTATTTTGTTATGATTTTGTCAAAATGCTCCAGCTGAAACTCCATTGAATAAGAAATCTTCAACTGCGTGCACTGACTTTTAAGTGATTTTAAAATAAACACGAGACGAAATTGGGTGAGCGAGTGATGCCTTAATTGTACATCGTAAAATTTTTAGAATAATATTTTTTTATGGACGTAAAATACATTAAGTTGCACCCCTAGGTTATGTGTCTATCTCTAAAAACGTATAAACGTGAAATCTTTATTCAAATAAAACGTCTCATCGAGCTGATTCTTCAGGCTATTTTCGTTTCATTTTACGGGTAATATTGGCTAAACCAAGAACTCTTTATTAATCGCATGCTTCTTGAAAGACCTGATTTCACCAAACGAATTACTCAAATGCCACTAATATAAACACTCATTAAAATCATGCAATTTTATAGAATATTTACAAACTTTTGAAATAAATTGCCTGAATCCAAGCGAAGAGTACTTACATTCTATCTCTTTTTGGTTTTATTCATGATAAATATAACTAATTAGAATTTTATTAAGAAATCGATGCATTCACAGAAATTGTTTTGCTCACCAAACAAGTTTTTTCTATAAACGAGGACTTTTCTATAATGAAATACTACTTTTAGAACTAACGTTACGTTGTAATAATTATTATGCTGTTGAGTTCTATTTGGAAGTGTAGAAACAATTTTACTATTTTTAAATCTTTAACTGCAAAAGACTCGAAAGAGATAGATAAAATGCAGGTATTAAATAGCAATTTTAGTTAAAACTAAAAATTTTAAAAAAATAAATAATTTTTTGACTTACGTGTCATTTTTCACCTAATTGTTGGATGGAACTGTTACTTATTGTGTTTACATATTAACTCCCCTTAAGTAACATATTTACTTTCTGTACAGTTAGTAAAAGTAAAACAGTACCTGAAATAAAAAATAAAAGAAGAAGGTAAAAACAAAGTATTTCATTAATATATGATACCTACAAAATAGAAATGTTTACAAAGATTTTAAAAAACGTACAATCGCAAAAAGTTTTAGATCAACGATAGAACAGTAGTTTGATGTTTTTAATAGGTCAGTCAAACACCAGTTAAATGAGCAAAAACCTCAAATAGATATTATAAACAAGAGATTTTCTAACCAACGATCAATAAATAACCATTAAATAAATTACGGTGCCAACTAAAAACAGTGCGAAATTTGATAAGCTAGAATTTTCCCCAAAATTTCTACTTTAAAGTGTTATAATTCGACCAATTTTTACCGAAAACTTTTAAATTTTATTCAATAGTATAAAACTTTGATACAGTAAATTTTAACATACAAACACAAATTTTTCAGATTTTCAAATTGGAAAGAAGATAGTGGAGATTTCTTTTAGTAAAATCTTTTTTCATTGGTTCTATAAGTTAAAAATTTTTGTAAATTATTTAGTTTTAATTTCTACCTGATGATGACAACTTTGTTGTCTAAACTCGTGTCGTGTTAAGTATGGTACTTGGTACTAGCGGGTATTTTATTTTATTTTAAAATCTATAGTTTTTTACCATAGAAGATCTCTTTATTAGTCTTTAACAAGATTTTAAGAAATATCCAAAATAAACAAAATAAAAAATATATATTTGATAGATATCTCATGTATTTTTGTTACAGTTTTCTGATCAGTACTGTTTTACGTTTGTAGGTATATTTTGTTGTAACATTTTTATAAAACATTACTATTGTACATTTTATTGAACATAAATACTAATAAAATTTGTGTTTATGAAACTTCTTATATCCATGTTTGTCAATATTTTAGTTGCTAAAACTTTTATCTTTAAAAATGGTCTTAAAATTTATTCAACTTCTTATTTTTTGAAACACTTTTTAATAATTGCAACATTTTAGTAGTTCAGATGGCATTAGAACAACAGCAAAAAAATACACTTTTTTACTTTGATAACAAACTAACAATTCATAAAAAATGGATATATTTTAATAATATTTCCTTTTCAATCTCTACGTTGCTTTATGGCAACGCTAGTTAGCACCCTATTCTATGTTTATTTCCGAAAAGATTTAACTCTAGAGAAAGCATAATTTACGAAAATGACGTCAAGGTTAAAATAATTTTTATTAAATTTGCAGTACACTAATCGACGAAGATTTGGTGATGAAAATAGAGAAGAAGCAGTTTACAATCTATCAAGAAATTAACGAAACGCAAAGATTGAGTTGCAGATATATGATAAAAAAGAAGATAATACTAATATTGAACATGAGGAATAAAAACTAGATAAAAACAACAAACTTGTTGCCATACAGAACACGAAATTAAAGTAAATTTACAAATATGGTATAAAAAATTGATTAAAATTGTTTGAATTGGATAAATTAATGGTGATTTAATTGACAATCTGCCAGATTTTCTGAATCATATTTATAAAAAATTAAAAACATTAACAGCAGTAGAAATGTTTAAAATATTTTTTGACGAAGAGATTATCGACTACATTTGCAGTGAAACTACAATTTATGCGCTACAGAAAAACTATTCTAACTCTTAAATATCCAACTTAAAAATAAAATGTTTTTAGCAATCCTAATCTTATCTTAGCCCAGTCATATTAGGATTTTACCTTGGAATAAAAGATAATAAGCTGTAAATTGGTATAAACCTTTGTTTTGGCGTTTTATATGTTGTCTCAAAAAGATTTATCTCATTAAGATATTTAAGGTCAAAAGTCGCAAAAATCGGTTTTTCGCGAATATCTCGCTTCCTATACCTTAAATGAAATTTGCACCTATTATAAAAGTTAAGTATAAAATTCTCTACAATTTTTGTTTCAATTTTTGTTTATACGATTAACCGTTTTTCAGATAGAGTGTATACAGTGCGCAGCGCACAGTCATATGGGGTGCTCAGTACTATAACAAAATAAGTCCACTAACAACGAATTTTAAGATAGAAAGGCTCAAAGTTTGCAGTTATTGTGCAAATCTGTATCATGTTGGAGCGGCATAATTTTTAGGAATTGACTAAACGTGTAAAACACATGTAATCTAGTCAAAATAAAAATTTAACTTTAGGATAACACGCACAAAGCTGAAAACTGGTACAAATCTTAAAAACACTAATATAAATAAATTTTAAAAGTCTTTTTCAAACTGGTGGACTTATCTCCCTATTGAATTGAATAAAAATACATAAATTTTCGGTGCTACAGAAAAACTGTTTAATAACTTTAAAATGAAACAGTATATTTGAAAACCAGTTACTGCATTAAAATGAAAAGATTTTATTGAATACTTTTGTATATTAATCTCAAAATGGCCAAAAATGGACTTATTTTTGTTATAGCAGTTAGCACCTCATATAACTGTGCGCTGCGCATTCTTTACGCTCTATCTCAAAAACGGTTAATTAAATGAAAAAAAAGTTAAAGCAACGGGTGTAGAGAATTTTGTACTCTACAACTTTTATAATAAGTGCAAATCTCATTTAACATATAGGAAGCGAGATATTCGCAAAAAACTAATTTTTGCGACCTTTGACCTTGAATATCTTAAGACGCGGACACGATATTATATGAGACTTTTGAGACAACATATAGAACGCCAAAACAAAGGTTTATGCCAATTTACAGTTTATTATCTCTTATTCCGAGATTGACCCTTATTTTTGGCTAAAATGACTGGGCTATCTGGCTATAATTGACTTTCCGACAAAAACTACTATTGGGACACTGAAAACGATATGACATAGGGAACATAATAATGTCATGTCTTCCCATAAAAAAACTATGTGCAAAGATATAGTCTTTTTAACCGTTTCGCGCTTCTTGTATCTTGCGAACAATAAAATAATTGATTTGGTGATGAAGATAGAGAAGAAGCAGTTTACAATCTATCAAGAAATCAACGAAACGCAAAGATTGAGTTGCAGATATATGTTAAAAAAAAAGATAATATTATTATTGAACATGAAGAAAAAAACTAGATAAAAACAACAAACTTGCTGACAAAACAAAACAAGAAATTAAAGTAAATTTACAAATATGGTACAAAAAATTGATTACGATTGTTTGAATTCGATAAATTAATGGTGATTTAATTGACAATTTGCCGGATTTTAATAATCATAGCTATAAAAATTTAAAACATTAACAGCAGTAAAAATTTTTTGACAAATATTTCAAAGTGAAACTATTTGCCGATCAGTTAAAAAAGAGATTTGTGCAATATTATGTTAATATGTAAAACGCTCATATCTGATTGAATCATACAGGGTTATTTACGAATACAATGTACAATGACAACCATTTGTATGGAATAACTTTGATAAAAAATCAGAAATTTGTTTTTAAGAAAAACGCTTAAACACGTATTCTGTTATTTTTCAACGCGCATTTTTTGACAAAAAAATTGGATATATAGGGTGTCTCAACATTGAAATACAACCCTCTACTTTGAAATTATAAATGTAAACCCTTTTTTTAGTATATCTGAATACTACGTATAATTTTTTTTTATTTTTATGTAGCGCACACTATGTCGATTTTCAGTTGATGGTTTTGATTTCGGTTGACTGGGAGTAAAAAATAAAATGCTAATAACAATAACTAAAAACTATATAAAGTATGGCAATAAATCTATTCAAAGACCTTATAATGTAACTTGAAAATAAAGAAAAAAATATTTTTTTACTTGCCTCAAACTGTAAGTACTATAAAAATTAATAAATTATTAACGATTTTGACATCTAAATTTGAAGTTCCAAGACTGCAACATTCAAAAATCTATTTTTTTAATCTCATTTAGTTGGCATTTGTTGAAAAAAAAACTGTTTTGAGAAAAAATTCTCAGATTATAATTTATTTTTAATTTACATTATTGTATAAAAGTGAATAAAAGTGATACAAAACAAAACCTTTTTATTTTAAACATCTTAATAAAAATTCCAAAATTGTTTTTTTATAGTGGTGAACTTAGATGCCAAATAAAGCATATTGTGTTTACCTCTAACTATACCAATATACCTATTTACCTCTAAAGATTTTTCAAATGTAGTTTTCGGCTACTGAAATGACTGATGGCAAAATAAGCTGAAACTATCATTTACAAGTGGTTTTGTGAGCTTAGGTTTTGTGAGTTTGAGGTACCTACAAATGGATAAAATTTCCAAAATAGATTTATTAACTATTTTGTTTTCTTCTGTGTGATTCTTCTAGAAAAATTTGAAACTAGTTTAACAAAACACTTACGTAAGTAATGTTATGTTACTTAAGCCAATGCTGTTTGTTGTAAAATTCTTACAACAAACAAAACATAATAATCGTTATAATACGTACTTTCTATTTTTTGTTTCATTCTTATTGAATCTAATTCTGTAATCGATATTTCTGGGGTTCTCAAAAATTTGATATTGAAATTGAAATCCGGTAAAAAAAATTGGTGTTATCATTTGGTCTTATTTAGGTAGTAAATAAAGGACATAAATACATAAATTCGCGCTAATACCAGCAACTTAAGACAATTCTCAACCAGAAAGGACATTAAAATTTGGTTTTATATAGGTAACTCGACAAAGAAACGTGTGATAATGTGCAATATAATTTAATAAGGGGCAATAGTGAGCAACCAATAAACTGTCGTCTACAATTAAAAAATTTATAAATTTGTAATTAGCGAACAAAATATGAAGATGGCCTTTTGCTTTTTATATATTATTTTCTTCTAAGAGATTAGTCATTTAAAAGTGAGCAATCGATTTGCAATTATTTATGACAAGGAAAAGCGAGAATTCTTTTTTAGTTTAATTGTTTAATAATATTTACTCAATTATTATTAACAAAAGAAAAAAACTATAAATTTGTAATTGGCTGAGACAATGTAAAGATGGTATCTGCAGTTTTGTTTTTCAGAAACAATTTTTTTTGATTCAAAATTTATTAGTAGACATTATTGCGCATTTTTTAGCAACGCTTTTTGTAATATAACAAATAGAAATAAAAAGAAATAATTCTTAGAAAGAAAGGTAAACATCTGACAGGAACTGAAAGAAATACCTCTAAACAAGAAAGATTAAGAAATAATGTAGTGGAATGTAGTATAGTAGAATGTTGTCATTTATACAAAGATAACAAATGTTGAGCGAATGACAAAAATATTAATTTTTCTACCAAATAAAACAATAGAAAAATATTTTTTGAAAAATAAGTAATGGCCAGGTGCAATGTAATTTTAGGACTATAAATTATTAATTAGCTTCTTAACATTTGTATTTAATTTATGTTGACTGCAAGTTCAAAACGAGATAAATCCAAGCTTGACAAAATTAAAAAGTGCATCAGCACACTTTATACCCTACAGAATAAAATAAATTTCAGCAACAAAACAAAAAATGTAAACAGAATATTGCGAGTCTGAAAGTTGTCCGAGAGCGGCTGCACTTTCGTTTAAAATTTTTGCAGATTTACGTTTGCATTATTTAAGTGTATCATAATCTCTGCAATGGCCACTGCAATGAGGTAATTTAATATTGAGGGTAGAGTGGCCATCTCCAGACAAGAGTCTGTATGGCAAATGACACATTTATTCGACTTTACGAGGCAGTCTGATATGCAGATATGAATTTAAACTGAACGCTAGGGAAAGGGTGATCTTGGACACCTGCGTCTGATGTCAGATGTTGGCAGACACACGTGAAATATTAGACGTCCTCTCGATTTGCAAAGTAAAACCGATAGATATAGAGACAATAACGCTGCTAGTTTTATCTCGGACAATTATACAGAACGCACATCTGGTTTTAGATTACGTTTCGCTAGACTGGTTCGCGATACAATATAAAACACTTCTCGATATAATGAAAGTCTGCTTTTGTTTCGGTATATCGAGCTTTATCGACCAATCAGCAAACTCGATTCAAAGGGTTCTTTAAAGCTCGCTGTGTCAGCTATCACAGTTTACCATTGTCCTATCGCGTATCGTTAAAATTATAAATTTGGCTGAGTACGGATCTTGATATTACAATGTGTTTTATATTCATGACATTGCTATTTTTGGTCCGGTCGCTCTAAAAAATTTGCCTTTCTTGCTTCTTTCTATCATGAAATTATGACCACAATTTTTTATTAACATCAAACACAAAACTATCCACTGACAAAGCTTATCACTGCTCTTTACTAATTGCAGCTAAAGCCAGGAGCTACCGAAACGCAACAGTGAATTTTATTTTAAATGAGAATTTTTAGGTTATTATTACTGTTACCTAGAGCTTGCAGTTTTTTCCCTTGATCCTTAGTGGTCAGATCGGTTTGCTCTTCCGGTTTCCGGTCCAAGTGCGAGATGCTTGTACGGTTTAAATTCATTATCTCACACTGAGCACGTAACCCTACCCGTGTAAACATTCAATTCCGTTACAATACATATGTAACAGGGTCGACGATTCGGCCCCAATCTTTTACAATTCAATGCGTCTACATGAATATCTCATGCACTTTACTCCTTTAAGGCGTCAAGATCATTCCGTTTGATTGCATTCTTATTTTTATTCCTTCACCACAACTTAATGGAGATGAATCTATACGGAAGGCAGCACGCGAAGAGCAAGGGTCAAGTTTGTGGACGTAACAACGTCAACGTTATAGATAGCGAAATGCAATAATAGTACCGAAAAAACAGTGTCCAACTAGAATAATTAAAAAAAAAAAATAAAATTGTGTTTTATGTTTGTTGTAATGTTGGGGATGATAACTGTTTATTTATGACTAGGTCTACGAGGAATAGGATAATTTTAAATTTCTTCTAATCAGAAGAAGTCTATAGTAATAGTGTTGATAATTTTGGCATCCTTCCTTGAAAATATGCTAAAAAACTATTAATAATTTTGGCACTGTGTTTCTACACCATATCTTTAATCTTTAAATGCGATGGAGTCAATTTTGGGAGTCCTTTCTTGGTAGACTAGTAATTTAATATTACAAAAGTTGCAAGGAGATTAGTCTATATAACCTCACTTTTACAATATTTGTTCTAGTTTGTTGTTTTTTCTTATTTTTTATTTGAATTATTATTTTCATTATATTTTTTATTTTAAGGATTTTTAGTAGGTAAGTCAATTGGTGACCCAAAATAAAATTAATCTAAAAAATTTAATGAAATAAACACTTTTTTACAAAGTTTCTTATTACTTGTTCAACGTATCTGGTGACGTAATAATACACTGTGCACAAAAAATTTGGGATATTAAGAAAAATCGAACAAAATTGAAAAAAATTTAATAAATAACACAACAAATATTTTACTTACTAATTTTTAAACATAATTTAAAGTTTTTGTAAAAATAAATTAAAAATTAAGATTATAAATAAAAAAAATATAAAATAAATTTCTGATGCATAATCGAAAAAATATATTTTTGCTGTCATCAGCAAGCATTTTAGTCTCTAACATGCAAAACATTTTGAATTCTATGGGCATACTCTTTACGACAGTATCAATTTGTTCTCTTTACTTTGCAACCACAAAATGGGTACAAGCCGGGTAAGCTCCTTCACGTTGTGGTTTGAGGTTTATACAAATGTAATGCTCTTTTAAGAAGGTTCCATATATGCTCTATTGGAATTAAATTCGGTGAACGTGGAAGAAGAGCAATTTATTCAATTCCATGGAAATTAAGTGCATTTAACATTTGCGCGGTACGGTGAAGCCGAAAATTATCATCAATAAAAACAAAATTTTGACCAATAGCGGCTTGAAAATTTACAACAATGTTGTTTATAATGTCAGTCGCGTAGATGTGGCCGGTCATGGCTTCATGGCAAATGTACAAGTCAGTGCAACCCACAACTCAGATTCCTCCCCATACCTACCATAATTGACCTCTTTTAGAATGGAACGGTTCCTGTAATAAATTGTTGCATATACCGTTCACCAGTCATTCTGCATACTCGAATAGGTCTTCTGCCATTACTGATTTTAAATCAAGATTTGTTAGCAAATGAAACTATAGGCGTTTACGAAAATTCAACCCGGGTTAGTAATCCGTCACGTGGATCCGTCAGATCCATCTCAAATCAGTGATCGGGGTTAGTTATTTTCGAACGACACAAACCCTGACCAATGACCTTGAGAGCATTTTCTCAAATTTCACAGCAAATATTTTTTTTTAATGTAACTATAGCAACTTGACATATTAATAAACAAAAAATAAATTTGATACTTTGTCATTTTGTTGTGTTTTCGCAGAGACGACACAATTAATCTTGTCGAAACTTCCAATAAATATAAACACAGTATGATTTATTTGGGAGAATCAGATCTAATAAAAATATTCTCGAAAATGTTCAACAAAGAAATCCAATTCAAAATTCAATATTATTTGATAAAACCACAAAGTTTTATCAAATGCGCATGCGGATCCATTTTGCTTGAAAACCTATCCTGCTGCTGTGCTGGATCCCTCGATCACTGATCGATCCCTGATTCAAGTAACCTCGAATAAACGAACACGGGTTAGTGAGCGAGGTTGAATAAACGAACACTCGGATCCCTGACCCAACTGATCGAGTTGAATTTTCGTAAACGCCTTATGTTCCATTCTAGATCTCAATTTTGATATCGAGTGGCCCATGTAAGACGTGCCGCATGGTATTAGTGTGATAACCGATGGCCTCGATATGGTGAATAACTTCTCAACCCAAATGATCAAAATTAATTTCGAATGGTTTCGACTCTGAATTTTGGTCCATTCGCAGCATGAAGAGCATTTCTTACTATTACGCGTATATAACTGTCTTGGTTTCGAGTTGTAGACCGTGGTCTTTTTTTTTCTGGGTCTTTGCCGAACAGATCCTGTTTCCAAGTATCGATTCCATAATCGACTTACACTTTGACTCACTCTAAGAGTATAAGCAACATCCGATTGAGTACGGCCAGCCTACAACATCCCAACAACTCTGATGCCTTTAGCTTCATACAAAATTCTTCGTCTTTCTATGTTTTGCTCAGAAGTCACCACATTTTGTGCAATAATGAATATACGACGCGTCAAAAGCGAAACTGATTCAACTATCTAAACTTTGAATTTAAAAACTTATTATAAATAACAAAAAAGCCATTAATACTAGGGCTGGGCGATACCTGTTTTTAGGTATAGGGTATTGATACCTGCAAAAAATCGATACTTGCCAAAGTATCGTAAGTATTATAAGTATCGAGGTATCGGAGGTATCAAGGTATTGAGGGTATTGAGGTGTCTGGAAGTATCGAGGTATTGGAGGTATCGCGGTATCGGGAAGTATCGAGGTATCAGGAAGTATCGAGGTATCAGAGGTATCGCGGTATCGAGGTATCGGAAGTATCGAGGTATCGGAAGTATCAAGGTATCGGAAGTATCAAGTGGCGATAAATAAATATCGCATCAAATAGCTTGTGAATTCAATTGTTTTCATCAAAATAGCTTGTGTTTCCAACATCCAAAGCACTCTTAATAGGATATTTATTTATAGCCACCCTTTATCAAGGTATCGCAGGTATCAAAGTATCGGAGATAGCAGAAATATTGGAGGTATCGGAAGTATCGGAGGTATCGAAGTATCGGAGGTATCGAGGTATTGGAGGTATCAAAGTATCGGAGGTATTGAGGTATCGGAAGTATCGATACTTCGATACCTGATTGCAGTCGGTATCGGTGTACGATACTTGAGCAAGTATCGATACCTTCTGTAAGTATCGATACGTTTCCCAGCCCTAATTAATACTACGATTTTTTTAAAATCAAAAATAAAAATTATACTCCAACCCAAAAATAATAAATAAATCGTAATGTAAAACAAACTTTGTTCAAATTTTACAATATCTTGTATATTAACTATAGTATATAAAGGGTGTGTCAAAAGTCGCGAAGATCCTTTGGAGGGATACATAAGACACCCTCAAAGAACACAAAAATTTATTTAAAAAATTGTAATACTCTTTTGTTTTCTTTTGTTTTTTTTTTTGTATTTTTTTGAAATTTGGTATTTTCTTGAGATCTATGGATACGTAATTAATAAAAAAAAAAACAGTAAAGCATTTAAAATGAATTACGTATTCATAAATCTCAAAAAAATACCAAATTTCAAAAAAATGCAAAAGAACAAAAAAAAAACAAAAAAAAACAAAAAAAAACAAAAGAGTATTAAAATTTTTTAAATAAATTTTTAGTTCTTTAGGGGTGTCCTATCTATCCCTCTAAAGGATTTTCGCGACTTTTGACACACCCTATATAATAACTTTTATAATATATTATATTATAAAAGTAACTATAATACTAGTATAATAACTACTAATACTAAAATACTATGATATACTATACATATTATAATAATTTTTTGTGCATATTTTTATCAATTACAGATAGTTTGGAGGGAGATTAAAATTCGATACACTTCTAAAGCCCTTAGTAAAACTAAATATTATTTATAATGTAAAATCACATGGCAATTTAAATTTTGAGTTTGCGATTATATTTGAAATTAAAAAATTACTTTTTTGGCTACCTTTTGTCAAGACTCTGAAAATTAATTTTGAACAATTTTTTAAATTTTAATTATATTATCTCATACTATAAGGGTTAGAAGTTTGATTCTGTTAATTAATACATTTTTAAATCTTGGATGACTAATGGTGCATATTAGTTATTTTCACAACAGATAGATAGATATTCTGGCATAAAAAATTTGAAGACCGAAAATCTTGGCACCAGTAAGTATTTTATTTACTTTACTGATTTACTGATTTTTTAATTCATTACTTAAACCTGCTACGTTTAATCTGATTGGTAATTTTTCCAACAAAATTTTCTTAAAATTTTAATAAAGATTGCAAAAGATTATTCTTCTTGACCTGATAACGTGTGATGCCACAACAGACAAAAACAGGGTGGCAGGGTGCAGGTGCATTAAAATAAAATAAACTGCACAATATTTGACCGGAAATTTTTTGATAATTTTTTTAAGTTCTTTTAAAAAATCTTTTTTGTTATTAATTATTTTTAATAAAAAATATTTTCTATATCTTTTCAACAATATTTAACTATTATCTGTATCCTTAACAATCTATTTATTTTGTAAAAAAAACTTTAAGCTAATAGGTATAGAGGATAGCTAATAAGCTAAGAGGTAAACAAAATATTGAAAACTAATGACAAAAAAATTTCAATCAAATCTCTGCTAATTTTAAACTAATTGTAAGAAGTGCATTATAGAGAGGCATAGTGCCGAAATTACGGCAGTCTTAATTAAATTAGAGTTGATTAGTTAATTAAACAAATAACTATTTTTTCAAATATTTAAAATGTAAAATATAAAATAGTAAGACTTTTACAATTCAAAAATTGACGGTCTCGTGAGCATATATTTAAATTTTTACCAAATAATTTTAAAATAATAAAATACATAAGTATTTTTTATTTTTGTTAGTATATTTTATGATTTTTTTATGAGGTGCTATAGCACAAGCATTTTTTGCACTCAGTTACACAAATTTTCTAAAAACTTTGAAGTCACCTGTCATGTATTTTGGCTAGGACGAATTGTCTGCCATTTTTTTACATTGATAATAAATATATACCTTTATATGATACAATATACGGCTTTAATTAAAAATTTCTTTTAAACATAAAAAAATTTCAATTTCAAAAATTCATACGAGCAAGTCACAAACCCACCACAAACAGTGATACCAAGTGTGATAATAATACCACATTAGATGTGTTAATAAACCTAATAAACAGTTTGTTTAATATTTGTGAACTCGAGACGAATTTGCTTAAACAATACTTTACACCTATGTAAAAACAACCTTTGTCTGCATGCGCATTCTGACGTCTGTTAATTTTATGTTAAATCCACGGCCACAGTATGGAAATGAATCAGTATGGACAGCTGATAATAAATTGAAAATTTAAATTTAGAAGGCTATAACTATAAATTATATGATAAATAATCGAAAGACAAAGGTCAGACAAAGATTAAAATTATCTTAAAAATACAACTTAAAAATTTCTTAAAAAGTAGCAAACATTTTAGTGTATACTAAATAATATCAGTTGCCTACAGTAAATCCAAAAATTAGTGGCTCCATCTTACACAATTAACTTGAAAAGATACTAGCTTTTTGACAGGTTTTTAGTTTTTATTAGCTGTCCATACTGATTTATTTCTACGAGTATCTACGGCAAATGTCAAAAAATAAAATAAATATGTTTTAAATGTCAATGTTTTAAAAAAATATTTAAGAACAAATAATAAAACAAACCGTTATAACATTTGCCTTTAACCCCACCTGTGATCTTTCAAGTTATTTAATATTTTACATACCTACCTGAAAATTTTGGAAGATAAATACTAATTTTATGCTTATATCATTTAACAATAATTTGTATTGAACCATAACATTGAACCAAAACACTGTCTACAATTTACCTTATTATTGCATTTCAAGTGAGTTGCAACTCACTTATACTAAGTGGGAGCCTTCGGCGGCAAGTCAGGGACAGGGCGTAAGCAATGGTCAGGTTTTATTCTAATTGAAAAGAATTTTTAACTTTAAGTATTTGACAAGATAATCAAACAGCTGTGAAGCTGATGATTGAAATTGCATTATTTCTGCATTAACCATTTAAATGTGGTGTTAGTGGTATAAAATTAAAAATACTTAAAGTTTACATTTCTTAAAAGTATTTTACATATATATCAGTAAAGTGAGGTTACTATACACCTGAGTTTAAAAAAATGTAACTAGTTGTAAAAAAAGACACTCTTAAATATGTAGTTTTAAAAAATATTCTTTTAGCACTCTTACAAACTATCACAAAACTTAAATTGTTACTTGAGTGATGAAAATAGTTATTTGATTATAGGAAGAATACTGAAAGCAAAAGTCTACGCCCGCAACCAAAGTTTAACGCCTGACAAAGATCTGAGGTACGTACAACGTTTTGCGCACAATCGTGGGAAGCAAAACCCAAAAAAATAGTTGGCAGTTGATTGTCAAAAGTGACAAATCCGAGCTTGACAAAAGTATTACTTACCTTGGTGATGTAAGTCAACGTGTGTGTAAAGTAAAATGTGTTCAATAATTGTTTTGGTCAGATCGCCTAGGTGTAGCAATTGTCTCAAAAAACGTATGTCTCGGTTAACTTTACAAAACAATAACACATGACAGCTGTCAGTGCAATGCGGCCAAAAATTCACACGTTTAACTGAGATAACGTTTGCAGAGAAAATTTTTAAACGTCTGCATACAATTATCATGATTTGCAATGTGATTTTTATCAAAAACTCCTAAATGCAAAAATAAGACAACATTTAGACAGTTGACGGCAAACCATATGAACTTATCACGTCAACCTGCGTTTATGCTAGAAAGAGAAAACCACAGCAAACCACGACCAGAACATATGGAAAGTAATATGTGTTCAATAATTTGAATAATTTGAACACATATTACTTTACCACCTGTAAGCCGTAAAGTTTAAGTTTCTGCTATAATAACGAAGGTGTAAACAAGCAGTTTTGATTTAATGGTGCGTAATAGCTATTTATGTACTAAAGACGTAATCAAAAATATTATGGCACAAGGGAATGTTTAAAGCCCGCCGTAGGAAGACTTTTAATTTCCTGAGTGCCATTAGTGACGACTACGCTCGTGGTAAATACAACGTTTCATCTTATTTTACATCGTTTTTATTTTCAAATCAAAAAAATAGTTAAAATTTCGGTATTTTTTTAAAAACTGTAAAACAAATCTAGAATAAGTAGTTGACTATTTTATCGTTGCCAGGATATAGTATGTTGTTATTCTGTTTTGCACAATTTTTCAAAATGGAAATTGATTAAAACGTGTGTGAAAACATATGTATATTCTAGAGAAATGTTACAACAGGTAAGAGCCCAAAATTTAAGAAAAAGTTGTGTCTCGTTCTGTGCGTTTGTAGTGTTTAACAGTTTTTGAAATAAATAATGATTTTTTATAGTAATTGTTATTTAATGTAAAAATGACGTTTACTAAATTGAAGACGTTTATTTGACATTTAGATAAATGTACAGTTATTTATTTATACGTACAACGTACAAATAAATAACAACATAAACCTGCTTGCGTAGCAACTCTAAAAAATTCAGTGCTATAAAGATAAAAATTACGTCTTGATTTGCGGGCCTATAAAGTAGATTATATTGTAGTTTTAAAATAAAATAAAATATTTTTTTAATTAGTCACTTAAGCAAATGTTTTTGTTTTAGTAAATTAATAACTTACTTATAGTGAGTTTATTTAGTAAATTTAAAATATAACTAATAATTGAAATAACATTTTGGTGTGATTATTCAAGAACGTTTGATATGCTAAGATTAGTTCGGTGGCAAGTAGGAAGCGAAGTAGTCAATTTCAAAACGATATAGCTTTACATGAAGATCTGTTTTAGCTTGAAAGTGGGTTACTATATTGTTGATTTGTATATATCAGTTTTCTTAATTAATTTACTAATTGAATATACTTACTTACATGGTACTAAACACCAAAAAATTTATTATTTGCTAAATAATTGTGCAGTTTTTGTAAAATTTATAAAAAAAATTGTTGATAGATTTCGAGCTGATTACACAATAGCATGAAACAAATGAATGTGATAATTAATCTTTAGATGCGATTAAATCTTCGCTGAAAGCTCGTTCTTAACGCGTATTAAAACATTTCATTAATTTAAATCTTGTCCGAGATAAAATCGAATATTTCGCTTCTAAACTTCTAGTTTTTGTTTGGTAAACGAAATCTCTAACTTGTGGCCGGTTGTAAAGGTAAGTTTCCGTGTATGCGCCTCTGTGCAATTAACCAAATTTGAGTTGGCAAGAGCTCAGATATTATGCATTCAAGAGCTCTCCAGCATAAAATTACATATTCAAACATTCGGGAAGGGGCGACAAAAAAGGCCAAGAAAACTCAACGAACTTGTAACAATCACAAACTCGATCGTAATTTCCCACAGGTAGCAAGAATCAAATGTCGAACGAAACGCATCAACGTCAACCGCAGGCGTTCTATCCCCACCAAAAGCCTTCCTCTTGTGGTATACACTCGACGCTCGGCGTCGAGACGCCACATGGTGTTCGGATGCGGCACAGTGCGGTGCAGTGCTTCGGGAAAAACGCGCTCATTCCTCACGTACCAGAGATAAATTGCGCCCAAAAACAGGTTGGTCAATGTTCATAAATCCAAAAAAATTATGATGCGATCTGGCTCATCGCCATTGCTAATAATTAACCCCAACTCGCCGAATCTCCATTAAAAATTTGTATGCAGAGCATTATCATAACATGCAAATGAAATTGGACCTCAAACCTACATAGTGATATGCAAATAGCGCAAACAATGAATTTGATTACAATCATGATTTCTGCTGAAAAAGTGCGCGCAAAAATCCACAATAAATAATTCTTTCTTTTCAGACATGCTCGAGTGTCGGGAAGTTGCAAAATTCAAAGCGTGTGATGAGTCAGAATAAGAATAACAGAAACTTATACACAAGAATGAAACTAGCGTGACACTCAAATTATTCAACATGTTGCTCTACATTGTTGCAGCAGCGATCCTGCAAATCCTGCTACAAACCACAGGTAAGACCTATCATTTCACTGCGGAAAAATTACACAAATTTTACTGCGCTTTATTATGATAAAATACTCAACGTATTTGTGCAACTGAAAATTTCAATTGACAATTTTTTCTCTCGTTGGCAATACAATCAGTGCTCTTCTGATTGACGCTTTTCAAATTTTGACGCAGCCAATTCCTGAAAGCATTTGAAGCGTAGAAAAACAAAGATCGTTGTTGCATGCAAATTTTTTCAACAATGGATGTTTTTTAACGCAATTGTTTAAATATTCAATCCGAAAAATTGGATTTGAATGTATCAATTAAAACTCACAATAGTTTTAATTAAGTGTTTAAAAAATATTTCGATATAATTAAATAAGTATGTTGAAACTTAAAAGCAGATCAAAAAAAATTTTAGTTTGGAAATAATTATGAAATCGAAATATAGTGAATAGATTAAACTACATAATTGTAATTAAGGTAGAGTAACTAGTGTGGTTTCATTAACAATAAAAGCTATATTGTGTACTTTTTCGAACATATAAAATATTTATAAATTTTACGTTTGTATTAAAAATCAATTTAATAGAAAATTATTCAACTAGTATGCAAAATAGAGTTTTAGTGGACGAATCAGTAGCTGAGCCTTTTAAGGAAGCAAACATGGTTATTTTTATAATAAGTGTTTTAAGTGGAAAATATCGTGAAAGTACGATTAGACAAATGCCAAGTTCGTTTAAAGAGCGCGATAGACATTTTCAAACAAGTTGTGAACACTAACTTTTAGACGACACATCACGGATTTTAATTAACTTAGTAAAAAAAAATAATTTTTAGTCGTTTATTTTAAATTTCGGTACGTATTAATAAGAATTGGTGATTTGTTGTTGACAACTGAGTAAAGTGTAAACAAGAGTAAAAAGATCAATTAATGAAAACTCTGATTTTTACAAAAGTAAGTAGGTATTTATCAACAAATTCTTTTGTTTCATTTTCTTGTGTTAGGTATGAGATTACAAGAACTGATTTAACTCTCAGTTGCTGATGTAAGAACCTGTGTTTGGCAGAATTGAAAAAATATACCAAATTTACCAAATATACAATTTTTTGTCTCTTTTTAAATCACAATTCCTAAGTTCGTGTTTTTAAAAATACCGACAAGAAATTATAATAACTGTTTGTTGATAATGTAAAATGTGACTTTTAAATAGCTAATTGAACAATAAAATAATTGTATTTAATATTCAAAAATAATGACCAATCCATATGCAACCAAATTTATACATTAAACAGCTTTCTTGATAAAATTTTAATTTCAGTAAAAATATTGAATTAAAGTTACCCAAAGATTATTGATGATTGATGATTCTGTCAGTTTTCTCATGACTTGTCAAATTGAATAAATACTTAATAATCCGTCATTTTTAGTTCTTGTGCTAATGTAATATGGTAGGGACAGAATTTAATAGCGCGAATTATTTTAAAATCAGAACTTTGGCTAATTCCTAAATTTTGTGGCACAGCATTTTGCCCAATATATGGATTTTCTGTAATTGCCTAATTTACAGCAATCTCATTATTCTTTCTGTAGCAGTTTTGTTCTGTGGTTTTTTTAAGGGAGGCCAGTCTTGACGCAATTTTGCTTTAAGTTTTCAAAAAATGTCGGTTGGAACCACTCGATGAGGATATCTTTCTGCATAAAGACTTACTGCAGCTGAAGCGTTTTCTCTACATTTCTCATATATCAGGATCATGTCAGTCTTCTCGTTATTAGTGAACATTTTGACTAAATTTGCCTTAAAGAGTGTTAAATTAATTTTTAATTAATTATATTAATTTATTAATATTAACTTTAATTTTTCAAATCAGAGTGTCAGAGTCTCATACGAAAATGTAAGATTGAGTGCAAAAATCTTTCGTCATCATTCGTAAATAAGCCTGTAAGTACATATGTAAATAATGTCTAATTTGTTATTAAAATTTAATAAAAAGCTAAAGTGAATTTTCTTGAAAACATACACTCTTATCAACTACGTACCTAAGAAACCTCATTCATGTTCACACAGGTCATTCAAATTTTTAACTTTTTAAAGTAAGCCGCAATTGTGGTACAGTTTCTAAAATAAGTAATATGTTCCCCAAGTAAAAATATCAGCAAAAACAAAATACAGTACTTGATTTACGTGTTATGAAAAAGTGAAGATAAAATTTATATTCTTACAATTAAAGCTTCTAGAAACACATTTTCAAACTGTACAAACACTTTATTAATCAACTTGTTTTACAAAATAACGTTTAGAGTTTTTTCTTTTAGCTGAATTTGTATGCCAATTTGCAAATTTAGATACAACTAACTAGACTTCTAAATGTAAATTTGCTACACTACCCTCTTCTTAAAAAATGATTATTATGAACCACCATTGCAGGTTATTGTTCTCTTTTTATTCTAAACACTACATTATTTAGGCGATCTCAACTCTTCCTTTCGGGTTGTAGAGCAAATCGTGTTCTTTCTTCTTTTCATGCCTTGTCAACATCTGATGCTTTTGCAAATAAAGATCTCTTTAATCTGATTTTTTGTCAATTTATGTTTTTTATAAAAAAAAAATTTATTTCTTAAAGCGCAACTTTACGTGTTTTTGTCAATTGTTGTTTTTGTTGCAAAAAACCGTTTCTTATTGAAGTAATTTTTTTACCATGCGAGTTACTGAGATATTGAAAAAAATCTTTATGATTCTAGTTCAACTTTTCAAAGAATTTCTAAAAATTTAATTTCGGTTTTTCAACTCTCTTCTGGTAATATTAATTTCGACTTTAAATTATCTCGATTCTTGTATCAAGACGTTTTTGAATAACTTTAACTTACATTTTTATTCGCCTTGGATCTTTTTCGTCATTCTGCTTCGTCTTTCTCAATTTACATTCTTTGCTGCCGGCTTAACATTTTCAAATTGGCTTTGTAGCATTTCTCGTTTTTTTTCAAAGTTTTTTTCTTGTTGTTTAAATGTCAATGTCACGTTTTTTTTCTTTTTTGGTGTTTTTCTATTAGCGTTTGTTAAGATTGTTTTTTTTTAGCTTTTTGTGGCCGTTTTCTTTAGGCAACAGCATATTTATTTTTATCCAATTTGGATAATTTAATTTTTTTTTTGGTTTTACATTTTTCATTTTGTTTCTTACTTATATCTTACATTCTTCAATTTTGTTTCTTACTTTAGTAATTTCTGAAAAATTTTTTTTTTTAGTTTTATACACATATCCATTTCCTTTTTAGACGTTTATTCAGTTCTTCTTTTGCTACTCTTTGCTTTTCCTTGAGGAAATAGAGATTTTCTTGCAATAACGCAACTAGACGACACAAAACATGTTTTGTAATAGAGCTTTCATATTAGTGCTTTTTTTACAATCCGCATATACTTTGACCGGTTTTTGGCATTTACGCTTTTGCGTTTTTGGCTTTAAAAAAAAAAATTTGATGATTTTGCGACTTGGACAAGTCAAATTTAATTTCTATAAGCTAACGTAATTTTTCCCGCAATACTTCAAACTAGTTTTACTTTGTGGTTTTTGATCCTACACCTGACACCAATTGTGACGTTTGAAGCTTTTACAAACACACTTTTGAGGGGTGCAAACACTTTATTAACCAACTTGTTTTACATAATAACTTTCAGAGTTCACTCTTTTAGCTGAACCCTTTAATAACATTTTTTATTTTAAATAATCCTCTTTATCTAATAATAGAAAAGTTTACCCAAGTATATAATATAATCCTTTAAAAGCAGTTTTTTCTTATCATCCGTCCCAAGCACATTAGAAGCATTTCCCTGTTGAATTGTCAGACTAATATTTTTTATTAAGAGTTTCTGAGCATCTTTTGCAATAGTTTTTTGTTGTTAATGGTTACTCAAAGTGTTTACACATGCTTTAGCCTTCATTCAGCATGTACCGAAGATTTCTACAAAAAAGCAATGAATTTATACTTTTTTTAATCACCATGTATTTTGTGTGCTTAAAAGACTTCGCAGAAGCAGCAGCTGAACCAGCATTGAAACAGCTCGCTTCAACATGTATTGCAGCGACAGTGTCAACACAAGTGACATTCCATACCAAAGAACAACCATTCTTCAAAGTGTAATGGTAATACCGTCAGGTTGTTTCTGGTTGCACTTTGATAAACTAGGTGGTTTTAACGTATACAGAATATCAGTTGATAAAAACGCACGCTTTAAAATCATATTTATTTTATTCTACCAAGAAAATCTTGTACTGTTTTTGACACAAGATGAGCCGCGATTATCTAAGCGATCGACAGTTGCGTAGCAAACACAAGAATGAGGCTGACAAATTTTAGAAAAGACACATAGGCAAATAGCAATCTGTAATACGTGTTTGTCTAAAAGTGTGCCAAGTTGTCGAAAGGGTAAAGCTTTTCAATCATATCATAATCAATCAGATTCATGAAGTTAACTACCCAAGGCTACAAAAAGTAAAGCCTGAGACCCAGATAGTTTAAGAAGACCAGTATTTAGGAGTTTTTTAAAATCAATAAAAATATGTCTCTATACTATTCGCGACAAAATAAACTGAACACCAAATTCTGACCTTGACAGAAAAAAATGTGTAAAGCAACTTTTATGATGATTTGGTTTTCCTAACCTCACATTTCCCAACGTACGTTACTGAAGAACTGTCTAAAAAAAATATGTAATGGTCGGTTTACACAATTCTTCTTGTCAATGTCAAAATTTGGTGTTCAGTTTATTTTGTCGCGGATAGTATGTTCTTAAATAATAATTGAGTTTAATCCTCCATAAGCAATTTTGAAGAAGAAAGAACACTATATGAGATTTTATTTTGTAAAGACTTTTTGATAAACTTGCACATTGTTCTAAAAGTTAAAAAAATGTATTTCTATGCGATAAAAAACCAGAATAATGCCAATTTTGAAATTTAAGAAAATTAATTTTTTGGGTAACTTTAAAAAGAAGGTGACAGTTTCATCTAAAGGAGCTCTAGAATAACTAAGTTTATATTTGGAAAAATTGAGCGATAATCTAAGAGGTTTAATTGTATTGATGAATATCTATAAGTCTGTAAAAATTTACTTTATCAAAAGAACCAGCAAGGGTGCGATTATCTAAGTACTAAATGTTGAGTTTAGGAGCATTTGTTAATAACAGTTTGAATCGAAAGACTGAGAATTGCTGAACTAAGTAGATCTTCTTCTTAACAACCAGCCCGAAAAGAAACTTGATGATTCTTGTACAGTAAATCTTCAACATTTTGAAGAAGCATATCTTCTTTGAATTGTGTTAAAAACATTTTTAATGTAACCTTGGATATTACTGTTTTACAAGCCGCGTTTTCAATAAAATATGTTCTGGTAGCACGAATGCAGCCACTTTTAACACCAACTTTAAAATGAATCGATTTTAAGTAATCAGCAAGTTTTTCTGAAGTACAACGACAATCAAGTTTCGAAACCAAACGACGAAAGTTACAATTAATAGCAATTAAACTTATGCCGCCATCTATTTTAGATAAAATATAGAAAAGGATGCTCCATCCAAAAAAGGTTATTTTACAATTTTTTTGCCGGATACTTTGGGACAATAGTTGTTGCTCTCCAATTAATAGGATAATTTTAAGTAATTTTTAATACTATATTCTATATCATACTTTGTCCGTATCAACAACCACTCGAATTATTTAAATTTTTTATTTAAACAAAGATACTACTAGTATTATCTTAACTTAAAATTAGCCCACGAGTTCTCAACTCCAGCTGCTTTTTTAAAATCATTTGGTTACTACGTTTTCGTGCTAATTTGCAAATTTAGACACAACTAACTAGAATTTTAAATGTAAAATCTTCACAATATTTTTATATCTAGAATTTCGTGTCTGATTAACACAGAAATTAAGAGTTCAGTGAATTTTTGCTGATTACTTTTACTTCAAGCGGGCATTACTTATTTTATGTTTAATGTTTATAGTTTTTTACAGTTTTTAAGATATAGGCTGTAAATTTTTTTTTAAATATTATTTTTTAAATACATAATATATGACCACACTGTTTTTGAGCAATAACTTTTACACCGTACAGCAGAAAATCTACATTCTCAAAAACAGTGTTGTCATATATTGCGTATCTCAAAGCATTATTTCAAAAACACTCCGTAACAGCTCAACTGTTATGTTTGATTCAAATTTTGAATAGAACTGCATTTTTTTTATCAAAAGTGTGTTATTGACTTTTGTTAGTATCATGCGAGCGAAAATAAAAATAATTGAGAAGGCTGTGTACGCCGTGATTTATTGGCCGAAATTAAAGATAGTTGATGAACCGACAAAGCTTACTTTAACGGTCAGTTTAATTTTGTTTGCATGATTGAACAGAAATTAAACAGAAAAGTGATTACATTTACTTAGACAACGTGGATTAATCGCATCTTCTTAAAAAAAATGCGGACGGAAGCATGTTTATTAAAAATAAACACAATCTTTTATTTATTAACAAGATTTATTGAATATTTATTGTGTTTATTTTTTATTCTTGTTTAACATTGATTTTAACATATTTTAGTAACTGTCGACACGAAATATATTTTTACGCCACTTGAAGGTTTAAATAAATTAGAAACGATTGATATTAATAAAAATATTAAAAGATTGCGGAGCATTTTTAATACCTTCTTTACAAAACGTTTATTTTGAAAACTTTGTATTTGTTTCTTAAAACAAAATATGCAATTTTTAGTCTGATAAGTGATAACACTATAAAAAAAAATAAGAGTATTAACAATACACTTAATCATTTTAAAGAAAAGTAAACTTTTGGGGTGTGTTTATTTTTGTTGAAATTTTTTATCATGTTATACGTATATTAATTTTTGCATGAAACAAACACCAAAATGCAATTTAGTGATGTTTATTTAGCGATAAAGTTAATGAAATGGTTTTTATTACAACCAAATAATTAACAAAAACTATAATTTTATCGTTTGAGTTTATTGGATACTTGTCTAAATGGACTTTTATATTCTCGTTATTTTGTCGTATTTAATAATTTTTTATGTACTTGTATTATTAACGAGAAAAAAATTATTAAATTACAAAATTATTTGCAATACCTAAACTGTTGTATTTCTGTCGAGACTAAAACTCCAGCAAAAATTTAATCCCAATTTCATGAAAGTTTGGCTTTGTTATAATTTCTGTAAGATTAACAAACAACTGTGCCATATTGAAGTAAAGTAAATAATTTATTGTTTTAGCAAATCGCTAAAGTCTAACTTTGTGCAAAAATTGCAAAACTTATCATTGGCATATTGGCATAATAAGAAAGTTGAAAATCAAAGTTTCTTTGTTTCAGTAAAAACTTGCCTTAAAGTTTTCAGACTTGCATCAAACTGTTGCCAATACCCAAATCCAAAAACATTTTCTCGCACGTAATTGCTTCTAAAAAAAATCTTCGATGAAAAATTTGAAAATTACTTGAAGCGTAAACGAATTCTTCGTTCATATTCTTTTGTGGTTAGGGAATGAATGTGCACATTAAAATCGGGTAGAGCATACGCCTTAAAGTATGCACACATGACTTATGATATGCCAGGAACGTTTTGCATTGCGGTGATTTATGTTGTTTGGAATTGGTTTTCGCGAATTCATTTCCTTGATTTGTTTTCCAAGTAGAAATAAGAGTTTGGTGGCGGTATTGATTGATTCAGTTTATGCATTCAGATTCTGATTACGGACTGTTTACTTTAATCAGCACCAGTTGGATTTTTGCTAACATGAAAATAAACAAAATTCTTTTTTACAAGATAAACTTCCAATTAACTTTAGCAATTACGCGCCGCTGCACCAAAACAGTTCGAAATCCAAAATCATTCTAGTCACATTTAAGCGATTTATGTCTTGCAGTTTAGCAACTGACTCGTAATTTACATGCGTTGGACCGCTTTAATTAAAACGCGCATTCTTAAGATTTGTGCGGTCTCAATGCTTTTATAATAAATCTACACTCACACATTTACAAAAAAATACACAGAATTATTTGGGTATAAAATGGTGGATGCGTCGGATAAAAAAAAATTATTTTTATTTCGCGTTAGCTAAAAACCGCGGCTTTTAAAAAACAATGTAACAACAAAATGCAATTTTGTAAAATTGTTTTTCTACTCTCATACTCTAATTGGTTTAATAGTTGCAAATTAACTGTACTTTAATGATGTTCATTATGATACAAATTTTTCATTAAGATACAAATTGTGACCAATGAAAACATCATAATTTAAATATTTATCAGATTGCCATAGACTTTTGACATTTAAAGTTATGACAGGTTGCAGTGGTTTTTAATTGAATCGGTCATTGCAAAAACAGCATAAGTCACACATATAGAATTTTTCAGGAATCAATAGAAACTGTTTAATTCACAAATAAACGAGTTTTAAAGAAGTTTTGTGGGTTCAATATAGTGTTTGTAGCTTTAAAGATTGAAATGTCAAATAACTTTTACAGTTTATCAATATTAATGATAAAAAACTATAAAACTCTTCTTGACTTATGTTGTTTTAGCAAGAAACAGGGTTATTATTAAAAATTACACTTAAACATTTACATATTAACATGTCATATGTTTTAATTTTTCATGTTTTATTATTTTTAATAAGGTAAATTATTATATTCTCCAATGATATTTTCTATCATTCAACATTTGCAATTAGCCAGATAAATATGTTCTAATAAAATGGCATATGCTCTTACAGAATGATATTTTGAACTTGTTTTAAATCATCTAATTTTTTACTATTAATGATCATTCTCAAATCATAAATAAGCCTTGGCTGATGGAATAAAGCAGAAGTTGAGAGTTTTTTTATTAGTATGTTTAATAAATCCTTAATACCAAAACAGTGAACTTACAATTGCCGTAAACAAAAAAAAATGTTTTGTTTAGACAATGGTAGATTTTACATAAAATTGAATGTTATAGCTGCAACCCTATCTCGTTCTTTGCGTAGATTATGAACTGATTTTTTTTTTGTAATTTTTTTGGAACGTCTTGTGTAAATCATTAACTTAGCGACTAATAAATGTTTTGCATTTTCTGGTAAGTGTGATTGTCTTATTTTTGTTGTTAGTTCTTCGCAAATTATACTTAAGTCGACTTGTGTGTCTAAATGTATGCAAAAACCACTGAACTCACTGACTTTGTTGTTTATGCATTGACTGTCTATAACGCGGTATTATTTTGAAGAGGAAGGAATGTAGTGACTGACGTGGTTTTTAGCCAGAATACGTATCTACCTTTAAGGAAGCGTTTACAGCAAAAACAGCATGTTTGAAAAAATTGTGATTTATGTGGTTTTTGAAATGACCGATTCAATTACAATCAACAGAAAAGGAGTCAGTATGAAAATGACTATGAAATATAATCTTTTATGCTTTCAGACATTGTAAAACATGCCAAAAGCACCACAATTCTTTTGTTGGTTTTAAAATCTGCTAAAAACTGAAAAAATTTATTCTCAGTTCTGGAGAGACGACAATAAAAATTGGAAATAAAACACCCATTAACACCAAACTTCTTTACTCGAAACGACGCACGTTACGACAACAACTTAAACTAAACAACAAAATTAAAACTAAATTGTTTACAAACATTCTTAGCTTATATACTAATCCTTCTAATATTCTATACAATATTAATATTCTAATAATAATTCTACTAATCCTATACTTATATACTAAGCTTATATCTAATTTCACCAACTTTTACTTCCCTCTCTTTTCAACCAATGAGAAAGGAGAAGAGGTGGGGATTGGACCAAAATCCGCGTTGATTAGACGTCTCTTGTTTCTATGTATTCACCTATGTCATCGAGTTTCGAGATAAATTGTCTTGTACAAATACAGAGTTTAGGATAACACGTTTCAGAAGTAGGCTTTACAATATTTTGGTACGTTTTGCATATGGCCGGCTGCATTAAAACTTCAACAAAAATTACAATTTTTTTTATCACGTATACATTTATTGTCAAAAATAAATTATTTATTAGTTTTCGGATATTATGTCACTAAAGTAATTTTTGAAAAAAGTCTATTGTGTGACAAGTTGTTTTTATATTTTAAAACCAAAATATATTTGTGATTTTTTAAGATTTTAAATATCTCATCAACTTGATTATGTTCTACTACTTGAAATTTATCAAATAAAAAAAATACCGAAATTTGATGCCCTAAAAGGAAAACCATAGTGGTTACCAGTTATACTGTTCCAAACCAGTATTGGTAACCTGACTTCAAAGGCAAGTCGTCTGTTTATTACTAGTGCAATAAAGAATGGTATTGTTACCAAACGCAAGTAATTTGTAGTCGTTAGACTCTTCGATGCCATCTGAGGCCGTCCGAGAAAACTGAAGCTACGATATTTTAAAAAAGTAAAAAAGCAAACTTTTTTCAAAAAAAGAAATATAAATTGTTTTATAAAACAGTTGGGTACTTTTAATTCTTGCTTAACTAGCAAATCCTGTATGTTGACAACTACAGCAGCAGGTAATAATTATTCGAAAAAACGTTGCGTAAGACAAAATTTTGCAAAAGAAAATATGAAATGTTGGCTAGTCTGGAAATAGATGTGGATGCATTTGGTTGACTTTGTAGTAGTTTGCTATTTTAATTTTCTTTGTACTGACGGACGCGTTGACGTAACCTTGTTCATAGAAGATTTTGACTTTGATTTACCAACTGGATGATTGAAAATTGATGACCAGTTTATTATTAAATTATACAGATTAAAATAAAATGGTTTAATAAAAACTTAAAGGTAGGTACAGAATGGCAAAAGGAATCAAAAAAGTAAAAATTTCTGTATACCAAAAATGTGTAGCTTTTCCAAAAATTTGTTTGAAAATTACGATTTCAAAATTTTAAAACTCTAGCATATGAAATATTATTGTGCAGTTTAAAATTTTACCAAGCAAAATTTCTGCACGATATCCTATATATCAAAAAATTTATTATGTTACATCGTATCTTGTACAAAAAACAAATTTTTGAAATAAAAGTTCTACGCCGTATGTTTTAAAAACCATAAATATTTGTATAAAGCAAATTTGGTTTTTAGCATTTTTTCAACAAGGAATATCGTCTATTCAAACTTAAAGTAACTCTAAAAATATTCTGAATATGTATGTCTGAGACACATCGCGCTGTACTAAATTTTTTTTACAGTACTCCGTACTGCCCGGAACATCTAAACTTTATTATTAACATAAAAGCCAGCTGTTAAAATGTCTGAAAAATGTGCCCAAAATTTTTCAAGACAAGTCGGGAACAACTAAAAACTTCATATATAAAATTTGCAAAAATGTGTATTCACATTTATTTAGTTACATGAAGATAATTAGGAAGACATTGTAGTACTCTAATACAAAAAAATATGTTAAAAGTTCTAGTAAAAAGTTAGTAAAGAGACAAGCCAGGGGTAGAGCTGGGCAATACCTGTTTTTAGGTATCGGGTATTGATACCTGCAAAGTATCGATACTTACCAAAATATCATAAGTGTCGCTATCGCAAGTATCGTAGATATCGGAGGTACCGAGGTATCGCAAGTATCGGAAGTATCGGAGGTATCGCGGTATCGAGGTATTGGAAGTATCGAGGTATCGGAGGTATCGATACTTCAATACCTAATTGCAGTCGGTGTACGATACCTTAGCAGGTATCGGTACCTTCTGCAAGTATCGGTACTTTTCCCAGTCCTAGCCAGGGGAGTATACATTGTTTTAACATATAAATGCTTAAAATGCAATAGTTATAATAATTTTAGTAAGTGGTCTAAATAAAAGACCATAATGTTTATTACGTCAATGATACAGACATTAAATTAATTAATTTTTTCATAAGATTTATTGATGGGCCTTTGCGATTTAAATAGCGTATATTCACCACTTATGTAAAACTATAATATTTTTAGACTTAACGCTCTTAGCTTGACGTTTAATTTAACATTTCTATTTAAAGATAAAAATCTTGGTTTTTATTTATGGTTGAAGGTAAACGAAAAACAATTATACACTCACTTTCATATGAAATGCACCACCAGGAAAAAATAATGCTACAAATGTAAAAGTTTGGTAAAGAGTTGCTTTATTATTAAGTAAAACACGATGATAATTTCAGTCATGTATCTTAAGCCGTTGTGGTTTTTTCAACTTGATTTCTAGAAAACATAAATAACTCTTTTGAGCAAAAATATCAGTAGGATTGTTGATAAGTTATAAAATTAACACCGTAGAACCTCTATTAGAAGGCCTCCAGTAAGACAACGTCGAAATTTTTTCCATATTTCTGATCTTGATAGAGGCCGAATTATCGGTATGAAAGAGGCAGGTTTGTCATTTCGTGAAATCGCAGAAGACTTAATCGTGACTACATTACCGTTGCACGAATATAGTCTGCATGGTCAGAAGACGGTATTTAGCAACCTCGTCCAGCAGGGAGACCCCATCGCAGCAATCTTCGTGAAGCCCGACTTTTTCGGCGGATGGCTACACAAGATTGATTTCAAACCACAAGGTTTGTTGCTGTAGATTGGATAAGAGTACTGGATCGTCATGTGTCGATGTCAACAATTTACCGTCGAATTGCATCTTTTGGATTACATGCATACCGTCCAAACCAACGTCTTCCTTTAACGGCCTCTCAGAAAGCGTTAGACTTGCATGGTGTCAAGAGCGACGGCATTGGGTGGATGAATGGAACTACATCGTCTTTAGTGACGAGTCTAGATTTTCTTTGTGGCAAAATGATAATCGCAGGAGGGTAAGACGAGATCGAGGAGAACGACGAAATTTGCAGTTTGCTGAAAAACGTCACACAGCTTTAACGTCTGGTGTAATGGTTTGGGGCGCAATATGTGTAGGACAAAGATCACCTCTTGTGTTCAGTCCGGGCACATTAAATACATATCGTTACATCAACAATATGTTAGAACCGGTAGCAATACCGTTTATGCAGATATTGCCAAATGGGATTTTTCAACAGGATAATGCACGGCCACATACCGCCAACGTTACTCGAAGATTCCTGGAGAAAGCAGACTTGCAAATTTTACCGTGGCCTGCACGTTTGCCGGATTTATAGCCGATCGAGCACGTGCGGGACATGATTGGTCGACGACTGCGAAATTTGACAAGGCCCCTTGACAATTTGGACGACTTGAGACACCAAGTTCAGGTTGCATGGTATGAGATTCCACAGGAGGACATGGACCACCTTTTGGAAAGCATGCCACGGAGGGTAAATGCTTGCATTACAGTGCATGGTGATGTGACTCATTATTAGTTTTTTTTGTTTAAGTTGTTGATTTTTGTTACTCATATTTTCATCGTTTTTTACTTAATAATAAAGCAACGTTTTACCAAAGTTTTACATTTGTAGCATTATTTTTTCTTGGTGGTGCATTTCATATGAAAGTGAGTGTATGTTAAACAAACATAATATAAGATGAGATGAAATGTAACTGAATTAAAGCAGGCTGTGCCAGCGTAACTGTAATAATGTGTTTAATCATTACAGTTACGGTGGCACAGTCTGCTCTAATTCAGTTACATTTTGATCTCAGGTTAGTTCTTTAATAAACAATAATGTTAATAATAGCAATTAATAATTGAGGCTTTTTAAAAAAGAACAACCGTTAGCGAGTGAGTGTTTGTAATTGTTGAGAGTACCTATTAGTCACTTATTAACATTGTTGACAATATTTTTTGTTGACCGTAATCTGTTCTAATTTGGAAAAAAAAATTTTCTTAGAATTTTAAAATTATATATTAATGAACGATTTTTAAGAAATGATCTGTTAGTGACTACATTAGTGAACGATTCCTTGGCGAAAATCATGCATTAATGTTGATTTTAATGAACTGTTAACAAAAAACTGCTTTTGTGTTGTAATATAATATTAAAGAACGCTCAATGGATAAATTCCGCTGGCTGCTAAAATTGGAACTAAATACGTGATTTATTGACACTGATTTGAGTTACGTAATGAAGTTGATTACTACCTAGTGATATAATAGATACTAACTATATTATTGAATTTATTATATAACTAAAATTCGGTTTATTATCGACTTATTTTATTTGTGGAATAAATTGATTGAAAATGTTTGTTAATACATATTTGCAGTTGTTTGTAATAAGATGTTGTATGTCACACATAATGTGTAGGTAATAAACTGTTAAAATACTCGGACTCTTACATGACTTGGTCTACTACCTCATTGCTAACTTTCTCACTCGTATTATAATAATGTCTTTAAATTTATTGGTGACATAAACAACTTATTGATTTATTAAATACCAAATTGTTCTAAACTTTTATTAAATTATGACAATACATGCATTAACCTGAACGGCGCTGGAAGTTCAACTCCGGGCCTGGAGCGGTTAGAGTGCTCAACTGTTGGCTATTGAAAGATTCGACTTAGTCGATATCTTCGTGCAATTTGTTGCTAGCGGAAGATGAACGCAGATAAATGACTACCATTTGTAATGTAACGACGGGCGCGTGGTGCTAACCGGTGATTTACACCCATCAATTCTATATCCTGGTCAGTGTACCAAGGTTTTTTTAGGTGGGTAGTGTGTTAACTTTATTACTGGAGTAAATAACAAACCGATTCTTACCTTTCTTTTACACACCGTTCGCAAAGGAAAGGTTAATACAACAGACCCTGTTTCTACCAAAATAAGTTTAAGAAAGTTTGATTGGAATTAAAAAAAGTTTATTTTTTAGAAATTTTTTTGTGTAACTAAATTGAATTTTATCCTAACTTTATTTGAATAAATGCGATTTGATTCAAATTAATTGAAAGCGTTTGTAGTTAAATAATGAATTTTGTGTATTGATACTGAAAAAGAAATATTTAACAAAAGACAAAGAGGCTATAATTATGGGATTAGTTGAATTCGTATCGAAAGCCGAGGTCGGGCAAAGACTTGAGGTTGAATTAATCTTGGCAACAAAGTTCTCTAATACATCAAGTATTTCTTGTGGTAATCTGTGGAGAAGTAAAGAAAATGTTCGCTAAGAGATCGGATTCATTAATTACGAATGAGTTGTATAAAAACCTACACTTTATTAATATTTTAATTGTGCGAGATAAGTTTCGAGCAATCTAAATTTGTTTTATTGATTCGTATGTAGACAAAAGGAGGGATCTTCCTTTCAATATCTGAATAAAAATAATGGTTTGGTATAACAAAAGATGCAATTTGTATAGATCTCGGTTGGTAATTTGAGTTTAGTCGTTGGAATTAATGACGGGCGAGGTAGTTGTTGGCGGCCGAAAGCCGATGGTTCCCTTAGGTGTTATCGCTAAAGAAAAGAACGAAAGAAAATATAAAGGATCCTGAATAGAGGTCAGCTTGAAGAGGCACAAAAAGAGGAATGTGAAACTGGCCATAAAAACTCGGGCTGTTTCGTTCAAGCAAAACTCGATACATCGACACGAAGAAATTTCTTAGTTTTTTAATTTCAGGACAAAGCGATATTTAAACACGCATAAAAAATCCAATTTGCAGCAGATATATCGACTTGCGAATGTTTCTTCAGTGTTTGAATTGTCAGCAAGCATAAATAAGTTACAACAGCCATGCTATGTTGTGATGTATGTGAAGCTTAATTGCAGAAATGTTTCAATACATATTCCAATTAATCTGTGTGGTGACAGCCTTTCAAATATTTTCATTCAATCAGAATTCATAACTGTTATCAAACATTCCGCTGGAATATAACTGATAGTATATGGTTTCCAATTACATTTTTTAAAAAGCTCCTATCGAGATTCAAACTGTTTTCACGCCCACAGACACTTCATTTTACTTCAATAAATTTCATTCGAAACTGTGTACTACTAGAGATTGCTCCTAGATTGGATCACTAAATATTAAAAGGTGACAATACCACTTTTGTAGTTTAATAAAAAATTTTATGTTGCCTAAAATAAAGATGGCAATTAACTACAAAATAATTTTTTTGTTGACGGTCTATAAAATCTATAAATGGGGTATACCTTAAACTGTGGCTTTTAAAAACTAAAAATATTTTATTAGTACTCACTGAAAGAAGCTTTCAGCAAATTTTCAGACCTTAACCTCAAATCATTTGCTAAATTTGAATTGTTAAATAAATCGGTTTTTTAATGCTAGTAACTTTGCGACAAGTTGTTTGAGCTATCGCAATTGAGATTATTTTGAGCTATTGAGCTCAATGTTCAAACTGAGCTATCTCAATATTTTTGTATTTGTGTTTTTTTCAAATGCACTTTATGAAAAAAAAATAATTAGTGAGTGTATTCATTTTTTTATATTTTTCTGACAAGAACCACTATATTATTCTACGTATTTTAATATTAAATTATTTTTGTGTAATTGTCTTGTTTTATTTTATTTTGTATTTTTTAAATTTAAAAAAATAAATTTAAAAATTTTATCTTTCATTTAGTTGAAGGGGCAGTAAACCGAAAAGTCATGAAAGCGTCTAAAAATTCTTAAAAAATATCTAAGAATAATAATTAAAAGCGTAAGTCGCTACGACCATCAGTTTTTGAACAGCGAAACAACAAAGTTGATAGCGTGACGTCATATCAGAGCAAGCGAGCAAGCAGTTGAGTTTTTTTTGTTGTTTGTGGTTACTGAAAGTTCTCAAAAATGACAAACTGTTGTGTTTTCAGGTGCAATAATAAATTTAAAAATTCTAACGTGAAACTGCATAATTTCCGCATTAGGTACAGACCTACATTTTCTTTTCTCTATGTTCTCAAATGCTTTGCAGGTCTTTATTTCTCACATTTGTTTTCAACTCTAGTTTATTCTTAACACAATATAAGCATTCTTTTGGTTTTGGCATTACTGCACAATTTTCGCAAGTACACCAAGATGTGTCGTTTAGTCTTTCGAAATTTTCGTCGTTTTGCAGATTATTCGGATTCCTCTTTAACTTGCTTAAATTATTTTTAGTACATCTTGGTTCAAAACCGAACATCATTAAGATTAAAAAATAATGAAAAACTGCAAAGTTTAATGGCAGGCAAGATGACAGGACATAAACAATCTCGCAACATATCAGATAGAACAAAATATGTCGGTATGACGTCACAGTTAACGTTTTTTACACTTTGATCTCTAGTATTTTCAAAACGGCAAATCGCACGTATCTGTAGTTTAAAGATTTATTCTTAATTTTTTTTACCGTATTTTTGTTTTTCGGTGTACAACCCCTTTAATAAGTGATTGAAATTTAAATAACAAATTTTAGAATTTATTTGTTAAAAATTCTAATAATTTGTTAAAAATAGAATATTGTATATAAGTTCTTAGCGGTTATTTCTATATTTTTTTAATTCACATTTAACTTCTACGGGAGCAAATAAAAATTTTTTACACTTTCGGGTCCTGGCAATAAAGTCTGTTTAAAGAAACTACAGCGGCACGTTTATTTTCTTAGGATTAAAATAGAACATTATATATAAAGAAAGAAAAATGTATAGTTTTTTCTAAGGTACGATTTATAAAGTGTAAAAGCGCGAGGGCTATAATCACAGAAAAAGTAACAGCTTTCAAAAAAAAAAAAAATTTGCGCGACTTTGATTAAAATAACGATATAATTTAATTGTCATTTGCACTTTTGGTGCCCACAGAATTCTTGACGACGAGAGCAAATATCTGTATCAATGGGAGTAAATTAATCCTCTTTTTATTTTTATTCAAAAGTGTGCAAAAATAATTGTTTCGCCGATCGGCAGTAAACATCATATATTTTAGTGACAATTTAAACGCTCTAAACTATTATATTTATTATAATACATTAATTTTAAATGTATTTGATTTTAATTTATGAATATAAGCTTCATGTTTACATTACTACTTTTTGATATAAGATAATTATTACACTGCATTCTTTAAAATTTTGAAAACAAATTGAATATTGGCTAAAGGATTAGAAAAAAATTTTTAGATTACGCAGAAAAAAAATCCTGAAGCACAGCTTCTCAAATACAGAAAGACTGATAAGTGTGGGTAAGTTTGATAGAAATTTTTTTGAATGGAAATGGTGTAGATGATGAGAGGATGAATTAGTTTATAAATGTTAGATTAAAATTGTAATAAAGGGAACAAAGAATAACGGACAGTAGTAAAAAAAACACTGTGTACTCACGATCAATACAACTTATAATGTAATATGACAGAGCTATAAAAACAAATAAATAGAAACGTGTTAGTCAGATAGCTTAGCCTAGCAAAATGATGATTCAAAACAATTCCGAAACCGTTCTGCAAGGTACTATATTCTTGTTTGTTTTTGGTTTCTGCTAATTGTAGCCAACTTAAATTCGTGGTTAAAAATAGATGTTTGCATTTGTTATAAACGTAACGGTATAATCATAAAACAATTATAAATATAAATTTGTGATATTATAATCTTTATTTTCGAGTGAGTATTTGAGAGATTTTAAATTATTTTTATTGTTCTGAGACTACTTTTAATGCTGCTTATATTTTTTTTTATCAAATTTGTAGTTTTATTTATCTACACAAATCAGATTTACGCCGGTGTAATTTGAATTGCTAGGGACAAGGTCGTAACTTTATTGTACTCTTTATATCCGATGACGTAACTTTACGCTACTCCGATCGAGTAGCGTAGTGATTTAGAATTCTAGCCCCACATATTTTTAGAAAGTTTTTGTTAACTTTATTTATTTTTATAATTTTATTGAATTTTATTTTAATATTGTAAACTAATTGATTAATTTTTTGTTTAATTTTGTTACATTATTGACTCTATAGTAAATTTCGTTTTTATTTTGACCAGGTTCATTTTCTGTAGCTCTCTAACTTTTCCTTGTTTTTTGTTTGTTGTATAAGTAGAATTATCTTTATAGATATTTCTGAGAAGCAGATTACACTTTGTGGTCTATTTTTTACCAAAGAGAAACCAATAAGCGTTGGATGTTGACATACTTACTTATAAATTAATTTTAGAAGTCAACCAATTACAAATAAGCATTTTGAATTGTCAAGCCTTACTGGTAACAAAGATTTTATTTATTTCTACTTAGTTTTTAATATTTTCAATTGTCAAAATTAGGTTTGGTAAAAATATTTGATATGACGTAAATTAACTTCCCTAAAAATCATTTTGTAATAAAATAATGTTTTTAGTTCGGGTTATTAGAGGCAGAATTTATTAAATTCTCCGCCTCTTTGCTTAACTTTCATTGCCTCTAATGTGAAAATCTTTTTAGGCGTAAGATAACTTTAAATTTATAGTCGTTACAAGTTTCTGGAGCATTTTCTCATTCATTAATAATTTCCCGTCTTCGACTTTAAACAGAACTTTTACATGTTTATATTAAATTTTCAGCGTGAAAAGTGGCGTCATTGTTTTATTTGATTTTGATAGACGTACGACAAATCGTGCTGAAAGTTTAATACAATAAACGCCTAAAAACGAATTTACAAGACGGATTGAGGGTGATTCCTGTTTGATATTAATACAGCTTAGAATGACAAGAAGACGTAAGTCAACACTTTTAACAAAAGTTCGAGTTTATATTATGGATAATCCGGTTGGATCTAGTGAGTTTTATTTCCGGAATTCTTTTGATATCCTGAACAGTTTAGTTTGACAGTGCGATGCTTTTCCCTAAGCGATGCACGTCACTCTAACCACAGCTCTGTACGTTTTCACCGTCAAACAACCGTCGAATTTATTTTGTTCAAGACGTTTCCTATAAGCCAAATATTACAGAAAATTGTTACGTAACAGAGTATCCGATCCGCACGACTTACCAGACGGCTTGATGCGCATCGGTTTTCTTCTTTGAAAACGACTGCTTAAAAGGCAATATTCGAGCATCTCTAAAAATGAACAATTCGATAATTCAAAGAGTGTCACGTCTATTTTAATTCGCATTATTGAAATTGTACTTTATTTGTATATTTATTTATTCAGGTAAATTAATTAGGGTAAAATAAAGAAAGTATAGGTCTACTTTAAAAAAATATATGTATATAAAAACTTTGGTTTTAGCATCAAAACTTAACCAAAGCTTTATTCTCCTTCTTGACATATAAAGGAAGAAAATTAAATTGTAAATAAAAATAAACTTTTTGTTGATCAGTTTCGATTTTGTCTAAGTGGTCCTGATGGGGGTATTTGTATCTACAGATGACAAAATGAAAGGTTTTAGGACAATATGTTGAAAAAAATTTGACATATTTGAGGAGGTTCAATAATGGTCTGAAGAGGTATAAGTGTACATGAAAGAACTGAGGTTGTCGTATTTGAAAGAAAAACTTTGACAACACAACGGTACTTTACGGACATTGTACAACCCCGTGTGCTACCGTATGCTAAAGATTACAGCAAAAATTTTATTTTTCAGCATGATAATGCACGCCCCCATATTACCATAATTGTTTGCCTATTAAAGAACACAATGTTGAAGTTATGGACTAGCCAGCAAACAGCCCAGACGTAAGCCCGATTGAGCATTTTTAGGATAAACTGGAATGACGTCGACAGCGAATGTATTGTAGTCTAGTTTTCGTTTTGTTTAGTTTTTTGTTTTAAATAGTATTCTTCTTAATCACCGCATAAATTGTCCTAATTTATATCATTCTCATAGTCGTTCATTTTTAATCTGTATTAATTTTATCGAGAAATTAAATAATTCAATAGTTATTTGTGAGTTGTGAATTACCTAACTCTATTTTAACCCCCAATAAAGAAAACTCATGGTTCTCATTGCAATACTTTTTAAAATGTACGTTTAAAAGGTTTTAATAATGTTTCCACAAAAATTAAGTTTGGTCGAAATTTAATTAAAGTTTTTTTAAAATATTTTTACTTAAATGTTTTGAGAAATTTTTAAAAAAATTAAAAAAATTTAAAAAATTTAAAAAAATTTTTACCACTTTTTATAAATTTTTGAGACAAAATTTATTTTATATTTCTAAAGTAAAAGACATTTTAACAATAATCCTATGTAAAATTAAATTTTTATTTTTAATAGTTTTTGACAGACTGTGAAACTGTTAATTTTTTTTTCTGTGCTCGTTGACATATGAGAGTTATTAATGCATTTCAAGACATTTAAAAAAACTGGTTAAACACCCCTATTAACTACTTGTTAATACCAACCAAAAAACCAAAATTTTAATTAATAATAAATTAATTAAAATAAACTTAAAATTGTCGTAATTTGTATTGTAAGTTTATTTTAATAAATACCTGCTTGTTGAGAAATGTGAGGTCTGATTAATAATAATAGCAACTGAAAAATTTCTATGAGTGTTTTATAGCCAGGTAACAGAAAACAATCTAGATGTTTTACCACAGACAGGTATGTTAGTAGAGGAAGGCAAGTTGAAAAATTGTGAAATAAAGTTTTTCAAATTTATTGTGATATGAACAACAGAAAAATATTTTATCATCGCCGTCATTAACAAATTCGTTGGTTATATAACTATTTCTGTTGCTCGTTGACATATGAGGGTTGTTAATGCACTACAAGCCATTTAATGGAGTTGGTTAAACACCCCTTTTTTTTATTTTGCGTGTGTAACAAAGTCTAATATGATACCAATTTAGGTGTCGTATTAGCCAATCCAGCACTTATACGCGTGCTAAAAAGTATTAGTGTAATTTATTTTTTTAAGTTGGTAACGCTTTTGCTAGTATCTTTCGCTTCTGAGATGATGAATAAAACGTCATAATTTTCTAAGGACATTTGTGACATTTTAGCGTTTATATGTCAACGTTATAAGGTTATAATAATTTTATTCAAACAAATTTTGTTGCACTTGATGACCAGTATCCCCTCACCAAAATCTGTTTGTATGTCACAATTAACCTATGAAACACCTAAGCAATGTGATGGGCAAGCCGCTTGAACAATAAGGTAAGTTCAACCTCCTTTTTAAAGAAAGATGCTTTAAAACAAATTGTACCCATTACTTGCAAGCCCCAGAGCGTTTGATAATTTACAAATGATTTGCTTGATGAATATATAGCACTAGTTGGTCTGAAATAACGATGAGAGGAATCATATGAATTTCGCAAATTGGTACTTAATTTAAGAAATGTTGCAATGTTTTGGAGATTTTTTCTTATTGTGTTTATGAAAATTGAAGTAGTATTTAATCAATAACCGATAAAGTAAGTAAAAAAGAACCATTTGTGAGTTACTTGCACAGAATTTGGAACAAATTTGAAAACACTTTAAAAAACATTTGACATTTTTATGACATTTATTACCAACTATTTCGTATTAAGGCAAAAGTCTTTAAATATTGAAAATTAACTTTTGTACTTAAAAAGCACGTAAAACGCGCAAAGTAGAATAAATAACATAGAGAGCTCGTTTCTCAAGTTACTGTGGGCACTCATTCTTTATAAAAACTCGCGTTTCCACTCGTTTTTTATACCTAAATTCGTGCCACAAATTTGACTTTTCGAAACACGTTTTTTAATATACTATTAACGACTTGTTAGCACCAACCATACAAATCAAAATTTTGATATATTTTAAAACATGACAACTGTCATATTCATTACATTACATAAAAACTGTTTGTTTAAAAATAAATGTTTTATTAAAAGAAACATTAAATCGTTGTAAATATATTGTAACTTTATTTTAACAAACACCTGCTTATAGAGAAATGTGAGGTAGATTCTAGGTTAAATGAGGTGTTGTTTTAAAATCAAGTTATGGTTTTATGCAGTCTACCAGCAGAGTTTACAACAAAAAACAAGCATAATGAATTATATAATCAACACACAAGAAAAAGCACGAACTCGTATTGTTGGGGTCTTATCAAGAAAAGTAAATTTTTTTACAGTAAAACTAGCTATTTGTAATTTGCTCAATATTAATACTTTTTATGGGCTCTTCCTTGTATCTCTGGTAAAGTGAAATAAAAAATTTTTCTGTATTTTTAACACTAACACCAGGATCAAATGATAATGACAGCACTATGAAACTGATTAATATTAATGACAACTGAAAAATTTGTTTGGGTGTTTTGTAGCCAGGTAACAGAAAACAATCTAAATGTGTTACTAGAGATGTGTTAGTAAAGAAAGGCCAGTTGAAAAATTTTGGAATAAAGTTTTTCGAGTTTATTGTGATATGAGCAACAGAAAAACGTAATCAAGGCTTTTGTTAATGTGCGATTAACAATCTAAACTTCTTTTAAAATGTCTCAATTATTAATCGTCTTAATTAACAAACTTGTTAGTTAAATAACTATTAAAAAATATTAATATATGTATTTGAAACTGCTGGAAAAAAACCAGCAATAAAAAGTATAGTACGTTATTTTTTTTGGTAAACGAATCTAAAATTTTTAAAAATATTATTTTTTTAAGATAACAAATTTTAGAGAGTGACTTAGCGCCATTCGTTAACAAAATGTAAAAACCTTCAAAGTGGACTATCTCTCTGCGTAATTCATCTTTTCTGGATTTACCTACCCTACATGCTTTGTTTCTGTATTCGCTTTATTTAATTATTGCTGTATAAAGCAAGTAAACGGTTAAAGATGTAAATCTACGAGTGTATTTAACTGTCTCTAACCTTGACTAATTAACATAACCATGAAAATAAAATTAATATTCTGTAGGGATGTTGTATGAAAGCGTAGTGGTGATACTAGGGGAAATAAAATTACATGTTATGAATAGTAGGTTGGTAGTTATAAAGTGCATTAGAGTAAGAACTTCGAAGGTAATACTATACGCATAAGAGGATCAAGAATTTCAGGTGCTGAAGATTATTTACTTCGCAGCGTGAAATTATAAGATCTTAGTTAATTTTAAATTTAGCTTTAAAGGATGTGGAGCAGCTTTTCCTTTATAGTTCGTTTTATTAATTATGAAGTGAAGAATATGTATAAATTTCGTTAAAAGATTACTTAGCTCGTTGTAGAGTGCTTTGATAATTTATGAATCATCGTAGTAATAGGGAAGAACAAAGCCTATAAATCCTGTTAATGACTGAAAATTCAGCTCGAATTTTTTTCTTTATATATTTTAAAAGTTGGAAACAATGTAAAAGCAAAGTCGGCACACCTGATCCATAATGCACAGGTTTTAAGGAGTTTATAGTAGTATGCGTATATTGTTTAGCATTTATGAGTGCCCTGTTTAGTAGCTTCCTGCGGGAAATGGAGCTAAACGATAAAACGCCCGAGGCCACCCTACCAAACTCAATTTGCATCGACGACTCCTGTACAAGAAACCGGTGCAAGAATGCTAAATTTACATTACTTTCAACATCTTGGTTTGTCGGATTTAAATTAAAATTCCATATTATATAAAGTCAGTTTGGATAAAAATCTACTTTTTCCATTCTTGGCATTGCTGCAAGATATTTTCCAACGAAACAATAAAAACGTCTCCAAATTTATATCTCGTTTGTACTTTAACCAAAGTGCTGACCTGAAAATTGTAAACTTTCAGCACAGTTTCCCGACCCGGTTCTATACAGACACTTTACATTATTTTAGACGTAAACTGATTCTAGATTTGTATTCTACGATTTGTGCTGTTTGCAGGGGATTGTACACAAACAAGGCAGATCCGGTAATTGCTACTGCAACAAATTTAATCATTTCAGTTGAATCTTGCCTGAGGACAGCAAAAACTTGATCGTCTTTATTTATAGGGATTTATTGCTTTTGACAGGCTTTAACGTTTGTACATACATTATTTACTTTCTTAATATATCCTTGTAGATATTACACATCTCAATTATAAATATTTAGAAATGGTTTTAAAAACACAAATTAATATTTTTCTTAACGATGTATAGTTTCATATACAAAAGCAATACACAATTATATAGAACAATACATTGTAGAACCCTAAAAAATGTAAAAAAATTTTTTTCTTATTTAAATGGCTCAGGAACTGACTCAAAGTTTGTTTTTATAAGCCGCAAATTCTTGATTAAAAAAGTCTATAAGGTTATATAAGATTTTTTAGGTTTACTCTTATTTTTTAGGTTTTGTAGATGGCATTTTCCAAATAGGGAAAAATGTTATAAAATGATATAGGAAAAATGGCATACTCTTATTTTTTTGCATATTAACTGCATCATCTACTGCACAATAGTATAACTTTCAATTATCGGCTTCTACAATGCCGCCGGCATTGGTTTTTACCAACTGAAAAGTGTTAGTTTATTTCATAACCGCAAAAAAACTGTATTCGGTGAGTAAGAAATTTTTATCGCTTATTTTGATTAATAGTTAGTAACTTAAAAAACTTTTGCCAGACTTTATACATATCTAACAAAAGGGTATTTTGTGCTTTGTTTATGAGTATTATTACCATTATTAGCATACTATTCTTCGTACAAAACCCATGGGTGAGTTGTAAAACTTAAGCACTTCAGCTAAAACGATATACTATACTATGTGTTTAAAATGACACACGATGTCAATTAAACCCTTATGGGAATAAACTTTAACTTAAATTTTTTTAAGCACGAAATGGGTCGTGTATATAACAGAGAAACTAATCGTCAATCTTAGATGAGGAGATGCCATCCAAGCTGTTTTGGAGAAGAGAATGAGATGGCTTAAAGCTTCGAAGTTTTACCGGGTTCCACAAGCAGTGTTAAGGCGGCGTGCGAAAAATACAAAAAACAAAAAGGCCAAGGGAGTTTCAAAAGTGTTAGGTAGATTTGATTGTATTTTTGATAACAACACCGAAAAAGAACTGGTAGATTATATTAAATTACTTGAATCTAGGCTAAAAAATAATATTCCTCACAGATTTAACAAAGAAAAAAATTGCTGGGTTAATGTGGCTTTGAGGTTTTTGCGAAAGAAATACAAATATTACTTTAAGGCAACCAGAGCTTATAGCTAGAGCTATAGGGTTCAATAAAATTCAAGTCTCTAAGTTTTTTGTAACTTTAGAAACAGTAATTAAGGAAAATTCAATAACACAAGACAAAGTTTATAATATGGACGAAAGTAGTCTATCTATCGTCTAAAAACCTTTCAAGATTTTGGCAGTTACTGGAAAAAAAAACAGGTGAGGTCTCTGATCAGTGCAGAACGGGGGAAACTTGTTACTGCTATTTGTTGCATTAATGATTTCGGAAACTTTGTTTCTCCGTTATTAATTAATCTTTTCACGAAAAAACAGAAAGAATGAACTCACTCATAAGCCACTAACAGGGGCTTTACGCCTTTACCTTTACAATCTGGATGGATTACTACAGATCTTTTTGTAAAATAGTTTAAGCATTTTTGTAGTTTTGTAAAACCGTCTCAAAACAACAAAGTGTTGATACCATTAGATAGACACAGTAGCCATAAGTCTTTAGAAGCTGTGACATATGCAAGAGCCAATACTATTATTATGATGTGCTTTCCAGCGCATTGTACACACCGCATGCAACCCTTAGATGTCATTTTTTTGGACCTCTTAAGACCTATTAGAACCAAGACTTGCATGTTGGACATATGCAAGAGTCAATAGTATTATCATGATGTGCTTTCCAGCGCATTGTACACACCGCATGCTACCCTTAGATGTCATTTTTTTGAACCTCTTAAGACCTATTAGAACCAAGAGTATTCAATCTGGATAACAAATTACGAAAGGAGGTATTTATCAAATTGGAGGGTTGTTTGCTTCGGCATATGTATAGCAGCTACAGTACAAAGCTCTACTAGTGGATTTGCTAAAACGGTAATATAACCTTTTAATGAAAATATTTTTTCTGATCATCTTTTTTAACCGGAGGATACAACTAATATTTGTCAAAAAGAAGTAACTGCAAATCGGGTTAAAGAACAAAATCTTGGAAAAAATATTTTAATTAGTAATGAAAGAAAAAATTTAGTATATGACGGAAATTTTCACGAAAAGTTTACTATTAAAAAAGTGACAAAAATGACGACGAGGACAAGGAAAATAAAAAAAAAAGTTTAACTAAAAGAGACGAGGAAATAGAAATACTAATTGCATCTGACGATAAGTCACAGAAAGTAACTTTTGAAGAAATTTTACCTTTGCGCAAAACTTCTGCAACATCGAAGAAGGGTTAATTCTAATAAATTTTTTGTACTTGCGTGCTCACCAAATGTCATTGAGTTGAAACATAAAGCTGAAAAAAAGTCAAGACTGAAGAAGTAGGAAAAACTAAGTGTTATTTTTAATAGAGGTTCTACTACTACTCGCGGAATTCAATGAAAGACAGAAAATTATCTGGATGAAGAAGAAGACCCTTATTTCAAAGATGACAAAAACGACCACGACGCTTTATGTTTACAACAAACTTTTTTGTTCTCCTGAATTGTAAAGTTGACTTGACGTATTGTAAACATTAACTCAAAGTGTCATTTACGCATTAGTGCGCCAAAAACTGCAGTAAATTTTAAGTTTTAGAAAATGTTTAAATATAAGTTAAGTATATGACGATAAAGTTAATTACAGAAAACTTTACTTTACATAATAAGCAACAAATAAAAAAAAGCTAATAAATTTATTATTCTATTTTTTATTTTATAAAATTATGGCGACATCTATGCGAATTTAAGTAAGTTTATAATTATCTGTATTACCGACATAGCGACATACCGACCAAATGTCAAACATTTTTGCAGAGTATAAAAAAATACAGTTACACGTGAAGTTTTTTTAGTTTATTCAGTTTATTAACTATAATAGTTATAGTTAAAAGAAACACTGCTGTATAAAAAAAAACAATTTACAATGGCTGGGACTTCGTTTGTGCTTGTAGTTTGTAGGTACCTAATCTTAAAAGTTGCTGTTTATTTTGTATGACTGTTGTAAATTCTAGTAATGACCAGTTTATAAATCTAACACATTCAAAAAAAACTTAAAACCGTTTTATTCTATTGCTTCCAAACCCACCCAGCATGAATCAATGATGTCTTATTACTAAGCTTCAGAGCTGGAGAGTCTTGATTAAACGACCAGGTAATTAACCGGAGTAATCTAGCGGGTTGCATGTTATTCATTCAACTGGTCTACTGGTCAACTGGTGTAGACCAGTTGAATATATAACATGCAACCCGCTGGATTACACCGGTTAATTACCTGGTCGTTTAATCAAGACTCTCCAGCACCGAAGCTTACTTATTACTTCTTCTCAATTCAATGTAACGGTTGGGACTTGATCGTGATTTTTCAGTTTTACAAATTTGGTAATTTTTCTGGAGACTGAATCATTTGTCATTCAGTATGTCATTTTATAACACTTTCCTTAAGCTAGTTTTGTAGTTAGCATTTTCCATTTTTTTTTTAATTATGTGAGTTAGAATTTTTATGTAATAGAATAATGTTTCAAATACTTCAATAATATTGGATTTTAGAAACGGCACATAACTGAACTTAACATGCTCTAAATTTCTCTCCATTTCTCTCCACATTGCAGCCAATCAAACGTATTGCGCCTGCTGACGTCAGTTGTCCTCCCTCCAACAAAAATTTTTGGCTTTAATATTACCAATTAAGCAAAATAAATGCTATGCTCATTTTTATGTAGTTTCATGAAATGCAATAAAAATCTATACGTGGTGACCTAACTGAAAATGCATCTAAACAGTATTTTAAGAGCTCTGAGTTCTCGGCTTAGAAAAAGAATTTATTAAAAAATAAATTTTTTCTTAATTTGTTAAAATTGAATTTTATTAACTGATGTCAAAGACTTTTAAATTAAAATTTTGATGTGTTTTTAAACAATAAAAAGTTAAAAAAATTAAAATTTTGAAAACAAAAACAAGCCTATATTTGTATAAAAAAATTGATAGACAGTACAAACTCCCACTCTAAAAGTTAATTATAAAACAACCAACTTTGATACATTTGTAGATCGGTTTTCAATTGAATGGTACTTAGACATGCAATGTCAATATTACTGTATTGTTAAGATTTGAAATATAACATGCCTCATTATATTACAATTCACTTCGAGTAATTTTTTGCCACTATCAACATAAATTTATAAAATGAGTAAAGTCAATTTCAGTAATGGCAGGTGTAGGAAGAAGCATAAATAAATATTAAATCACTTATTGATGTTTTTTTTTTGGTGTAATAGCACAAAATTGCATCAAAAAAATGTAAAACTTGTCAATCAATTTCAAATAAAAATCTTCATTGTGTTAGTAGTTAGCAGGAAAGACATCGAGTTTTCGGAATTTTACTTTAGATAGTACATTTATGAATACCGATCGAGTAGTAGTTGGATATAATAACCCTTCAAAAGCAACGACAGTCATTATCATTTATAGCTCTGAAACTATCAGATTAAGAGTGGCAGTAAAGCCACCCCTTGTATGAAAATCGATGTAAAGTGCATGAAAATTGTAATTGACAAGATAACAAGTATAAGGTGTCAAAATTATCCAACGTTTGTTATCAAATCAAACGAAAATTATAAAGGAACTTAATAAACGATTTAATGAAAATTGACTTGGCGTCGGATGTTAACTATAAAAACGAAAGCTTTTACCTTAAGATATAAATACGCCCTGACTTTTTACACCAAAACAAAGATATGTGTTACCGGAATGTCGAAAAAAGAAAAGCAAAAATAGAAAACCAATTCTGCCGAGTAAGCTGGGTGTGTCTTTGTGGCACTTTAGCAGAACGGAGAAGCTACATACGAAGCACAGGATAGTGCCTGTCAGAGATGAGCTAGCATTCAACCTATAGGGAATTATTTTTATAATAGCGTCACCTGCATCAAGAGTCTTAGATTTTTAAATTATATGTTACAGTAGTTGTGTTGGTTAACTGCCAATGTAGAGTTAACTGCTTTTTTTAAAAAATGGGTCAATTTAACCGACATGCCAAATTTTAAATAACACCATATTTACTAGTAAAGATAATAATTTTTAAATTTTTGCTAAATAGATTTCTAGCTGTAGTTTAGTGGCAAAGTGTCGTTAATCACTGGTCGAAGCGAGTTTGTTTAAAACGTTTGGGGTCCTGGCTAGATCGTCCGCACAAAGCGACGATCTCAATGAGTAGAATTACTCTCACCGGAGGTCGAATACTCGCAGTCTTCTTATATAAGCTTGAAAAACACCGCTTGGACCACTACAAAGGATTAATTGTATTTACTTTTCTTTAGGGATGCAACCGGAGGTTTTTCTAGTGTCTTCTTAAAAAAATTGCAATAACTCATTAAATCTGTAATTAATTTTTCAAGTTTTAATTAAGTTTATTGTTTCGTTTTCAATAGTTGCCTGGCACGGCACCATTGTGTTACCGACCTAAATTACACAAAACTTTCAACAATTACCCTAAGTAGTTCTATGCTCGACTGGAATCAAAACAAACCTCTCATAAATAAACCTACAATTACAACTTAAAACATGATAACTTCTCCACCTTCATGACTGAAGCTCAATAAACTGCTAATTTTCGAAGCACGGGCCATGCGAGTTAAGTAACTTTAATTAAGTTTGCAAAGTATAGGGTTGCCTTCGTAGTTCTTGACAACACATGTTTGTACACTGCATACAGTAAAATACCACGTGATCGGCTTACTAACTAATTACTTCAATCATCATGTGCAACCTAAAGCTAAGTTAACTGCTTTTTAAATTATATTATTGGCTGAAACGTTTTTCTTAGCACACACAAAACCACGACCGTTTTGTTAAAAAGTAGTTTGGCACAAAACAGCAATACCTTTTTTACTTTAACTGATATAGCAAATAATTGGTGTACTTGTTCGATTTTTCTGAAACTTTTTTTTGCAAACTAAGTAAATATTATAGTGGATATAGGAAGTTATTAAAAAACGGTAAAAAGTAGGAATAGGAATGAGTAATGTAAAATTTGATTGTCAAAATCTCTCATATCAGTAGCAGAATTAAAACCTATAAAATTTCGTTTCAAACACTGGTGTTTTGACCAAATATGTCACAATAAGATGTAAACTAATAGACACAATTAGTCAATTAATTTGGTGACACTTTTTTTAGTCTTAATAAAACAAATAAAGCAAAAAATTAAAATTATTTTTCGCATGGCACTCTTCTTATACAAATCAGAGAAGCTTGAAGCACCTCTGCGATCTCAATTCCTTTTCGATAATTTTGTTGTCTTTATTTTTACTCGTTTTCAGGATTAAAAGAATATAAAAAAAATTAGCTTTATTATCATCAATTAGAAAATAAGACTAAATTATGTAGAAAATTCTCAGCTACAAACGTTCAAAAACTTTTGCTAAATGCTGGTATAAACCACGTTGTGGTAAAAAAAATTTAAACTAAGTTTTTTATAAAAGCCAGTAAATCAAAAAAAGAAATGATAACGTCTTTCTTCAGTGCCTCTCACAATAAAAAAGTCCTACTCTGATATATAATTGTTGATTTTCAGGTTTTCATGATTTCAACATGGTTTTATTTATAGAGAGACACAAAACGTAGATATAATATTGCACCCAAAAAAGTAACTAACACGGAAACAACACAATGATCTGATCAACGCTTCATCGTATAATACATAGGTATTTAACAATTTAAAATATTTAATCTCATTCACATTCAAACATTACATTTGCTTACAGTGGCAGGAGCCAAAACAACAGATAAATCGTTACTGGGAATAAAACATTTAGCAGTTTGACAAGATGAGTTATAAACTCTTTTTACGTGTTAAAAATTAATTAGTCGTTTGTAGCAAAGCATGCACGACGAAGTACAAAAAGGAACAAGATATTGATATTCTAAAGCGATTCTAAGAATCACAAAATTATATTTTTTTTTACAGCGAACTACTATATTACCATCAGAGAGAACGGTACATTGTGGAGCCTAAAAAAATGTTTAAAAAATCTGTCTTGCTTAAATAGTTTCTACACAAAACTGCTTCAAAGTTTGTTTTTTTTTTAAATAAAGTCGCTCGAACAGGTCAATTCTATTTTTAAATTGCGCATTATATTGAAAAATTTGCGAAATATTTTTTTATACAGGTATCGCAAAAATAGGATACTGAGATGAATTGTTTTTTTTAAATGGCACTCTAAATTTTATGACAAATTCTGATCTTATTTTATGTATAATATTATACCTATCTATAGTTGTTTTCGAAATAATGACAGTTAAAAAAAAACAAATTTAAATATATATTTTTTTTGAGTTGTTTAAATTACCACCCAATCATTTCTTGACAATAAGATGTCTGTCTTTAAGTTATTAAAAGTTGAAATAAAATAAAAATTACTAAAATGAAATTTATTATTATTGAACTCAATGTTAAAATCTAGCACTCATGACTTTTTGACAGTTTAAAAAATAGTGAAACTAAAAAATTTTTTTTAAATAAAATTGATATTTTGTTTTTAAAAAAATGCATAATATTAGCGGCGCACTTAACAGGAACTCAAAGAATGAAAATAGATATTAATTTTTCTTGGACATGGCAACAATTCGAGAAATTAAGGTGGCGCTTTTCGAAAAATCAGTGTTCTCGGTGAACTTTGGGTCAAGGTAAAGTACAAAATATAAAGACTATGTTTTCAAATTTTTTATATATTAAACAAAACACAGTGCAGTAGTTATTTATAAGTATTTACATATTTGCGCGCAAACATTTTAACTGATTAAAAAAAGATAAAGTTTTCTTGTTTTGAACACTTTATTTTATTTTCTAGTTATTTCTTAAAATAAAACATTATTTTTAAAAACAAAAAATTTCAAATAATTTTAAAGAAAAATATTTAATATTTTGCCAAACAACAATCAAAATTTTTTTTTTCTTTACAGAGATATTAAATGTATCTTTTTTAAATAAAAGCATTTTTTTCTTGAAATTAAAAGATTTACTAGACATTTTCTTGCTCTCTTGTATAGTACAAGTCTGGTCTATGTATGTATTAAACTATTCAAGATTAATTCAATAAAGTGTTTAAAACAAGAAAACTTTATCTTTTTTTTTAATCAGTTAAAATGTTTGCACACAAATATAAAACTTAGTAAATAACTACTGCACTGTGTTATGTTTAATATGTAAAAATTCAAAAACATAATCTTTATATTTTGTACGTTATCTTGACACAAAGTTTACACCGAGAACACCGTTTTGTCGAAGAGCGCCACCAAAGGTTCTCTAAAGGGGAGCATTTTCTTTTTTTTCGCATAGTTCTCTTATAGTTAATTGTTTTACCTATAATTACACATCAAATGAAAGTTTTTTTAATTTTCTAGGCAGGTGCGTTGTTAGTTTTTTAAAAAAATCGTTTATATTAAAGAAAAATTTATTTTTATTTATTTTTTTCGTTTTTCTGTAATTAAAACCTAAACAAAAAAATTGATTTTTTAATATGTTATGTACAATTCATTTTTAAAGACAGGTGCGTTGTCAAATTATATAAAATATATTGTTTTTTTGTTATAATTATTGTTTTTTAAATGACGCTTGTTTAGACAAATGACTGTATCTTCATAACAGAAATAAGTGTACAGGCTCACAATGTATTTATAAATTAGATATACTTTAAAGAATTTAAAATAAACAATGTATTATAATTATTTCAATTATCCAACAAAATAAAGAAATCTTTTTTTTTGGTTCACAGCATTTGATCCAGATGTCGCTTTATCGCCGTACGAATTCAACAAGACATACGATACATTGAATTGAAAAACGCCAAAGACACAGATTATGGTAGTAGCATGAAACATTTTAAAGGGTGGGAAAGCTTCGATTTCAGTTTTCTATAATACAAAAATATGATACGAATAATATATTCGTAATATAACAATTAATTATAATGCATTATGTATGTACAGGGTCTCCCATCGTATATGCATAAAGGACTTTTAGGTAAATAGAGCCCATTGTTAAAACTATCTACTGATTGAACCATAAATAACCGCCCCTCATTTTGCGGTATTGCAATTATTTATCGTAAATATCTTTCTTAAAGTGACGTCTCGTTTTAATGAAAGATATCTCAATTGCTAATAGATTTTAGTCAATTTTTATTGCGTAAGGTGACTTTCTGATGTATGAGCATTATTTGTAGGCAAAAGAAAAAAAGAAAATTTTTTTTATTTATTTATTATAAATTTATAAACATAAATTGCTATTTTTCTCTTAAACAAATTACTAATAATTTCTAAGATTCTTGTAGCGCTCCATAAGTGAATAGTTAATAAAAAGTTTGGTTTTTTTTCGTTTACTTTCGAGGTTTAAAATTTTCCAAAGTTTTAATTGTTTCCACTCTATTTTTTTGTAAAGTAAGCAAAATTTTTTGTCTTTTATTGTATACATTATTCCTAATGCAATTTATATCTTTATCACTTAAAGTATCCATAGTTCTTTCAAGCTTCGGTTACATAAATGCAAATGTTCTAAAAATTATTAAATATCTTTCCAAGGATCAAGTAATAATACATTTTGACCTGATAAGGTTCGGTGCCGAATTTAGGTGTCGGGACCAGGTAAAGAAAGAGTGGCTGTTATTGGGGATTAAATAGCTCACACTAAGAGTGAGAGAGACGGTTTTTTTTGAGACAGCGTTAAGACAGTACGTCTTAGTAATATCATTGTAACATGTGGTAAAACTCTCGTAAAATAGTATTCTTGTACTTTGGGTTGCCGCTTATTATAAAAGAAGGGACAGAGTTAGAATCGCAGCACCGTTTAGAGGACCCTTAACAAGTAGTCTGCGAAGTATACAACGCCAAATATTCTGATAGACTCCTAGCAAGATCTAATGTGAGTAAGATTCAAAAAAAATTGGCGAAAACAAGGCATATTAAAGATCGTTTAAAATCTGGTCGTCCACAGATTAATTCACTTAAAGCTTTGGATGAAATGTTTTCAAACAAAAATAAGCCCGATATGCCAAGTAGTATCATCTGGTATCAACATGATGGTGTACTACCGCATTTTGCTTGCAATGTTAGAGACTATTTCAGCGACATGTTTCCCACGCGTTGGATTGGTAGAAGAGGACTTTCAGAGTGACCTGCAAGATCCCCAGAGCTGACGCCGGCGCCGTTGACCTTTTTTCTTTGAAGATATCTCAAATCTAAAGTTTATTTTAACAGGTCCTAAAATTTAGACGGTTTATAGAACAGAATTTTCCACATATTAGACAAATTCCAAAAGATTCACAACGTTCGGGTGGAATTTAAAGAGAGACTAGTCTACTGTCAAAATGTCAATGGATGGCAAGTTGAACAATTGCTTTAAGAAATTATTACAAAATTATTAATTATTAACAAATTATTAATATTATTAATTTTTTTTGAAATTATTAAATTAAGTATTTAATACTTTTTGTTTTTTTTAATTGACAATATTTCAAAAACAGTTGAAGATAAGTACAGAACATTATACAAAAAATATGTTTAGAATTTGTCATAAAATCTAAAAATGCAATAAAAAATATGGTGCTATTTAAAAAAACAAAGATGATATGTGTATTTTATTTTGCGACATTCTGTATATATACATTTTTTAATGCGCATTTTAAAAATAAAATTGATAAGTTCGAGCGATTTTTTTTAAAGATAAATAGTTTTAAAGTTATTTTAGATGTTCTATACTTTTGTCGCTCACTGTATAAAGTTCTTTAAATTTACCAATAAGTTTTTGATACACGCCCAAAACTGATTTTATAGATGGCATTTTCTAAATACATATTATATAAGTTAATTTTGCAATTAGCATTTTTCCTATTTTTTTGGTTGAGTGAGTTACCAAAAGTTTTTTAAACATTCTTTTGGGTATACATTACAGTGCCCTTTAAGACACTGATTATACCTAAATTATCTCAGAAAAAGCCTCTATTACTTCCCGTGACGCATTCTGTAAAATACATTTTTTATTGACGTTTATAATAAGATCATTACGTATTGCAGTTCATTAATGAATTGATTTTACATTATTGGATGATTTAATTCAAAATTGTTTTTATGGTATATATTTTGATTAATTATATGTTGTTTTCTTATCCCTTTTTTTATATATGATGATGAAGTTTCTTGGAGTTAGGAGAAAGTTGTTGTGAATGATAAGAAATGACGAAAATTTTTTACGACGTTTCGAGGGCGGCCGCTTTCATCATCAGGTTTATTGATTCTTTAATATTAATTACATCTCGGTCCGTATTACACTTCTTTTTTTTTCCATTTTATATTACAACCAATTGGGTGGGCTGTGTTCGTCCAAAAACAAAAAATCTTATGACTGATGTGACATTTCTCACATCATATGATAAACCTGATGATGAGGGCGGCCGCCTTCGAAACGTCGTAAAAAATTTTCGTCATTTCTAATCATTCACAATAACTTTCTCCTAACTCCAAGAAACTTCATCATCATATTTTGATTAATATTTATGATTTGATACTAATGAATGTTTTTGACTCGCTGATACTTGTTTGTGTTTAAGCAGTCTCGGTTATTATTCGGTTGTAATCCTCTTTGTTTATTAAAGACTATTAAACTACTCATACAAGTATAATAATAAATTTTTACTATATTATATTAAAAAATAATTAAAGGTACACTAGCCATAATAATTTTTTGTTTTTACAATAGATTAGATGTTTTCGCTATTAAGTGTAACGTTTTTCCATAATTTATTTTAACAATTTTTATTTCTTTCCTTCGTCATTGTGAAAAGTAAACTTTCGTGCAAATGTGTTTACTAAATTTATTTACTTAGCATGGAATAAACAGAACGTTGTGTGCAAGTGTACCAACATTTTCATGTTTTCCTTTGGCTTCTTATCTCGCGTCCATTTAGATCAGTTTATCAAGTCACCTCACACGTTTTTTATAAATAACATTGAATTTAATTAACTTAGTAAAGATACACTAAAAGCTGAACTAGGCAAATCATAAATAAATAAATTTATTCTGTGGTTAAGCATTTATTTTTTTATTTAAATTTATTTATTCACGGATCTCGTTTTAATTAAACGCTAAGTATCTTTGGATTAGACGATGTAGTCTTGAAACACAAATTCCTTAATCCTTTTATGTGAAATTAGTAGCACCAAGCGCGTTAAGTAACGGTGCCGTTAATTAAAGTTTAGCACGCGAGCCAATCATCAACATATGTTAACAAATTTTTGCTAAAATGAAACTGCACGAAACGTGGTTTTTGCCAGGGTGGGATTTTTTTCTCATCTACGTCGGAAGATAATTAAACTTGGTTTTATGTTATTAAAGTTAGTTTGCATGATTTGATAAATCCTTGAGAAACTTTGCTAATAAGTATATAGTGTTTTTGTTCTCTGCAGATATTTGAATAGTTTTTCTTACTGAAAATCTCCCGCAGTATAAACCATTGAATTTGGAATAAAGTCAAAATTTGACTTAATAAGCCGCTTAATTTTGCCAGAAGGCTGCCTAATTGAAAGCCGTTTCAATGAATGAATGAATGCTAAAACCGTTCACTGAAACCTACGTCACATGTAATCCTACTCTCCATCTATTCCAAATAATCCTGATTCTCAGTTATTAGTCAATAAAGAATCAGTGACAATTTTAGACTAATGTATGCATCGAATTTAATCATATTTTAGTAATGAAGTACAACAAAATAACAATTGTCAGTAAGTAAGCAAAGCTTTGAAAGTTGAGAGCTTGTGCGCTTTCATCTAAGGAAGCTCTTCTGTGTTAGACAGTTCAGTAATTGACTCCTTACATCAGACATATTTAATTATATCAAGAGAGCAAATACATTTAATTAATTATTATGTTTTAGCAATTTCGAGTCACAGATTGTTACAGTTGAAATTGGCAAGCGTATAATTTTCATGAAGAAAAACACAAGTTTTGAGACAATTGTGAACTGGACGATAATGTTGATCACCGTGAAAACACGCAACAAATTACTTGAATTTGTTCCATTATACTTTTGAATGTGATTAAAAGTTTTCAATTTGAATAAAATGCAACAAATAGTAATAGCATTGCCGTCATGAATTAACAAAACAAACATTACAAGTTGAAAACTGTTTTGATTTACTCGTAGTTTTTATAATTGTTTTGTTTGTGTAGGACGTGCACATTGCACAAGTGAAAAGTTTTTTCTGTCATTGTAGTAATATTTGAGAAGTTATGAACAGAAGTTTATTATTATTGATTATTGACTTATTACACTGTCAGTTATTATTCAAAGGAAGTTGTAACAGCAAGTGCAATCCTAAACTAGAGGAAGAAACTTTATAGTAAACTTAATCAAAACTTTAGACATTCCTTGCATTGTTAAAACACAGAATTAACAGGTCAAACAAATCCCTCTATAATATTCCAAAAATTAGAAAGTACTTTCTTGTCTTGTAATTACTATTCAAATATGCATAAGCACTTCAAAAACGTTTCTAAATATGTATAAACTATTTATTGACTCGGAAAAAGTCTAAAACCTGTTTGTATAAATTACTGTATATCAATTGGTTATTTGAGTAATTTGCTAAATCTAATGAATAAAAACAAGTTTGTGTTATACAATACAGGTATCTTTTTTGTAGAGCAATCCAAAAGTTCTGGAATCTTATTTAGTCATGTAAAAAAGAGCTAGATATAGTGGCCATGTCTTAGGTTTATGCGTCTTTATATTGAAATATCAGAGCATCAGAATTAAGCTTCTTTTTTTTACATTTGGTTTGCTTTTGGAAAACTAATATTAAATTAAATGTTTTTCTTGTAACTGCTGCTGACTACATTTCTAACAGAAAACGAACTAGTTAATTTATTTTCTAACAGAATTTCGCACAATGATTTCTGACATCTAAAATCATAATTAAAATAATTAATTTAAAATAAAAAAAACTCATTTTTGTCTAAATCTTTTTTTATTGCACGACATTTTTATCACTCTTTAGCAGCAATAGAAATGGTTTCTTGTAATTTTTCTTTTAAAAATCTTTTTAGTGTCGTATTTTGCTGGCGCCTGTTCGTAATTTTAGGTTTTAAAGTGCTATCATGTTTCGAAACAGTATTTCTGAATTGGATCGGATGAGAATAGTAGTCTTAGTACAAGAAGACCAGTCATAACGCTGGGTAGCTCAAAGCATTGGTGTTTCACAAAGTGATGTCTCTAGCATTTGGAATCGCTGTTGACCCACCAATTCTGTGCAAGATCGTCCACGAAGTGGTAGAACAAAGGTCAAAATTGTTAACAGAATTGTTCTACATATAACGTTGACTATGCGAAGAAATCTTGTCATATTATTGCCGCAACTGCGAAGAGAAATACTACATGCACTTGGAGTTAACATTTTTGTCTCCACACCTCGACGACGAGTTATTCAGTCAGGGTTAAAGTATCGACAATCAATAAAAGTCCCTAGGCTACAACATGAGCATCGAGTTCGTCGACTACTGTGGGTTGAAGAACATATTCGCTTACCTGATGATTTCTGGCATTATGTCTTATTTTTAGATGAGACTAGAATTTGCCAAGTAAGTGATAGTTGCCGAATTCGTGTGTAGAGAGAGCCAACAGAAGCTGCTCAACTTGCTCATGCTCACCCCATGTCTGTCAGACAAGGAAAAAGTGCTATGTTTTGAGCAGGCACTATGGCAGACAGGCTAACGAACTTAGGGCACGTCCATAGCACAATGACTAGAGCTAGGCACATTACAACTGTTCTCTATCCTTTTATGCAACTTAGGAGAAGGGATGCTGTTGAAAATTTTGTGTTTATAGAAGACAATGCTCGACCTCACCGGACTGCAGCAGTGGATAAATATCTTGAGAGTGAGGAAATCATCCGTTTGGCTTGGTCTTCAATGTTTCCTGACATGAATCAGATAGAACAGACTTGGGATATGCTTTCCAGAGCAGCTAGCTCTAGAAGAAATCCTTCTCGAACGATCCCGGAGCTCGTCATTGCGGCAAGAGCAGCTTGTGTAGACGTCTACAAGAGTGTATTTATGCAAGAGGAGGAAATACTTTGTATTTGTAATTACGTTTTAATTTTATTTTACAAATTTTAAATGTCGTTTTTGTTTCAGTATATTTCTTATGGCCAAAATAACTTTAGAAGAGAAAAAACATGTTCAAAACTTTTCTTATTATTAAAAAAGATCATCATAATTCCTTTGTTAATTTTTTTGCGATAAATCAGTCTAATATACAAAAAATAAAGTGATGCAAAACTTTTGAATTTATGTGTAGATTCACAGAGCCTGTTATTATATCAGGTTAGTTTAAGAAACATATATAGAAACTCAAAGTAATTTAATTCTCTTTAATAAATATTGGTTATACGAGATTTGTCTAAAAAGTACGTACCTAATACACCATACACCGGTTCCGATTAAGAACATTCTTCTCAATAAAAATATAAATAGTCATTAGATAAATATTTTTTTGACAACAATTTTTATTAAATTTTTTACGAAAGGCCCATTCGATGTGACCGTATAATCACTAGCCAGTACTGTTGCCAAACTGAGGATATATATTGTTTTGCTTTGTTTAGAAAATTAAATACAATAGTATATTGTGCACCTTAGCTATAAAGAGGCAGTTTCCAAACCGAAGGAAGCTAAACTTTGTCTCAGCTGGCCACTTCCTGAGGCTTGGAAAACCTCTTTATTGATGATGTGCACACATTATTTTTTATTTTACTTAAAGTAATAAACTTTTAACTGTAAATTAAGCTGACGGAAAGGTGACCTAATCTAAAAATATTTCGTAATAACTTGACTGTAATAACAAGAACTCCGCGGAGTTTTTATATTTTAATCTGATTATTGTTAAACATGTTGTATGTCAAGGCACATACTGTGTAAGAATCACATCTTTCAAACAAATACAATAGCTGCCGGAAAATTTGAAACTGACATGTGTCAAACTCAAATTATTGACAGACACTTATTACGTTGATTACATCAAAAATATCTCAATATTAGAGCATAGATTACAGTACAAATGGTGATAATTTATTATTTTTTTCTCTTTTCTTCTATAGTTTAAGGTTATGTGTCGTGACAAACTAGGCTTTTGAATTTGCAATATTTTAACCTGACTTTCGTCGTTTGTATTTACAGCACTCGTAATTTTTTGTATTAGGTCTTGCATTACAACAGTAGAAAACACTTTATTACGTAGATTAAAAAAAAACTTGAGATGCTTGTTTTCCTAGCGAAACAAGACGAATTTTGCGACCTTCCAAAAGGTTAAAATTAGCTAACTTAGAAGTAGAGTAGGATAAATCATTTTTTTAATTATGTTTTTGGGATGCTATCAACAGTCTTTTACAACGTACTAGAGAGCTTTTCCACTATTTAAAATACTTACCTTATATAGTTAGAAAAAATTAACTTTGAAATTAAACATTGTCTCTTCCAAAATAGTTTATTTCTGACAAACACTACTGCATACGTGTCTTTTGCTGTTAGAAACATTTCTTTAGGGTTTTCTTTGTGAGGCTTTTTAGAAGCTTCGTCGTGAGGTTTTCTACATTTTGTAAAAGCTTTTCCTGAAAATTATTTTGCATTTGAAAAATAAAAACAATATCAGGAGACAAAATTAGACACATTGGGAGTGTAGTCACTATTATTTAGTTTTTAACGAGAGATATACGAGTTGTTTTGTGTCCCATGCGTTAAATGTCGTCATCATCTTTTTTTCAAATTTGTGGAAGATTTGGTAATGATTTGCCATTTGTCAGAAAACCATCTATCGAAAGCACGGCAATTATGAATACATTACGTTTTGCCTATTTCAGCTTATTTTCGAATTAACATTAATAGTAGATAAGAAAACAAGTCAAAAAGCGACTAGGCGAATGGGTAATATAACAAAACTTTAAGACAAACTCCGTATATCATACATTTTGAAATCTATTTCTACAATAGGTAGGTTTACCGAAAACAACTACTATAATTATAGCTTTTTTTACCGAAGGTAAACCAGTAAGCATTAGAAAATCGTCAAAATCAATACTGTTTTTACAAATTAAGAAAATTTAATGATTTTGCTGTTTATTGACTTTATTGATTTGTGGTCGACTATTTTTGTCAAAAGTACATATTTAAAACTGTAACCGGAATTACAATTAAAAATATGTATTAAAGAATAATTTATGGTAAAGCAAAACTAGAAAATATTTAAAGTAAAGATAAACGACAACTAGACACAGCAACCAGGAAGCTGCAAACCAGTTTGGGTCGTTACTTTTAGTGCAACAAACATTTGGAAACCGGTTCGCAGTTTTCTGGTTGCGGCGTCTATTTGGTATGTTTGTTGTTATATGTATATTAGCTAATAGAGCCGTTGGAAAACGTAATTCAATGTTAATCGAAGCTTGTGCTCGGTTTTTGGATTTAAGTGGTAAATTGCTTTTAAATAGGCCTTAGAAGTATGTCGTAAGTTACGCATGAAACTGTCACTTTAAAACATACCTTAAAAAAGTGCCCTTTATTGCACCAGTACACAAGGTTGACATTGTAATTGCTATATTTAGACAGATAAAAAATCACATATATGGGCTGATGTCAAGTTGAGATAATACCGGTAGTATCTTCGTTTCTAGGCAAAATTAAAAGAAATCGGGGCTGCGATTGGTTGTTGAAAGAAAAATATTCTAGTGTTAATCCAGTCACAATGAATTTCACATACCTAATTAAAAAATTAATTGAAAATAAAAACAGCATATTCAATATTTATTTTAATAATCTTTGCTCGAGTAAAATTAATTAATCATAGATGGCATAAGCAACACCGATATTTTTTAAACAAAAAAGTTATGATAAAATTAATTTAATATAAAAAACACAGCTAGGTATCTTTTGAAATGATGAAAATGACGAATAGTGTTTTCAGTCTTAAACTGACGTACAACTTAATATGTACAAAATCAATTCAAACTTAAGTTAAACGTGTGTGATTTGTATGCAGTAAAGCAACAGCAAATACTCTTCTTGTGGATATACCTACAAACAACTATTTAATTTGAAGTTCTATGTTTGGGTAATCTAAAAACTACTAATACAACAACAATTTGAGAAAAGATTATTTGTTTGTACTATGTTTTTGTTTAGTAAGTAGACAGATATATATTGAATAAATTAAATATTGCACACTCACTTACTTTAATTTAAAGTAATTATAACGTAAATAAAAACATAATTGGTTTTTATTTATGATAGAGGCAAATTTATGCAGGTATAAATAGATAAACAGCGACCAGGACATTGGATTAACTACAATAAAAATTTGATATAATTAGTGCAACTTAACAAGATAATAGGAAAGTTAATAGATTTTATTTTAATCTTATTTTGTTTTTTAAAAGATTCAATAACAACAATAATAAAAAAAACAAAAACATAAAAGATTTGAAAGAATTACCAATTGTCAAAATTTATACTGTCAAAATGTAGTATTGCTAACATAAAGTAAAGTTTCTCTTACTGTGGAAATAATCATTATGATTACAGTTTTTTAATTTTTTTTTTTACAAAAAATCTAATACAAATAGGTAGTTTACAGGGCTTAAACTTATCTGACTCGCTTTTGGTTCAAGCTTGAAATTGAGTTGCGCACAGTAAATTTTACCTAGCCGCCTAGCTCACTCTAATGTAAATTAGTATTATTGCATTTTTGAAAATAACTTATGATTTTAGCAACCAGTGATAGTATAGTTTTTTTAATAACTTGGATGTGCCTTTTTTAATATACTGTTTCAATAAAACTCTTTTGTATCCTTGTGTAAGATTTAATTCAAGTTTGCTAACGGATGATCCCTGAAGAGATTAATTAAAAATGTACCGTATTGAACTTTCGATTTCCGGACGAAGGGTGAAAAAAATTAATTACGAGCGAATTGATTAAATGTTTAAATTAAGGAAGTTAAATCAAGTGTGCCTTGGAAACATCGCGCATCGCGCCGGGCGTCATGTCGAACTAATGTTTAATAGGGGAGCGCAGTAAATCTCGTGAAAGTATTAGCAATTACTTGCGTTAATTCAGCGTGTAACACCTGGTTTTGCTTAAATTGCAGTTTTCAGGATCGGCACTTCGCCACCCCTTAATATATTTAACATTAAATATCGAATATTATGACCGAATTAGGCGAGCTTTCGAAGCTCCAGACACTTTTACAGCCACACGAAATCTCTAAATTAAGGGGTTTAGCACGAGTGCATTGTACCGAATTTGACACTTTTCACTTTAATTAAATTACTTAATAAGAGTAGTAACTAGAATATTTGAAAATTGGTATAAATAAGAGTAAGATTTTGGCCCGGAACATGGAGCACTCGTGCACATCAGAAAGGCATATAAATTAAAATTAATGGTTATTTTATGGTAATTTAAGGATTTAACGCGTGGATGGACTTAAATGTGTATTTTTTTTAGAAATGGGGATCCTTCAACTCTATTAAATCATTCGGACTGAATTTAAATTCTGTTTTAAAACAGACAAAAAATAGAAACAAATTACCTAATTATTTATAATAAAGTGGCTCACACTGATTTTTAATTTTCTAGTAGAGTTGAATTTAATGTCTCTAGAGTTTTGACCACAACGAAGACAAATGCTTTAGTCGCCAAACTTTTGACAAATAAGGTCTACGTAATATATTGGGATGTGTTGGGTTATTACAAAATATATGTCAGGGTAAAATGTCAAGTAAATTTAATCGTCACATATAATGCTATGATTCTTGACAAAGGGGGCGTTAGAGATAGAATGTAACCAAACAAACCGTTACAACAATAACCCGAAGCGTTCAAATATGTCGATAAATCGAGTCGCTTAAACAATTGTTGCATTGTAACCAATAAGAACCTTGCACTGCTTTAAGCGCTATATTTAAAGCTTTTTTATAACTAACATACTTTCTATAGTTAATTTGTTCTAGGAAAATTTTGTGTTGGGTCTGTATTTGACCAATTTTAAAAAGTAAGATTATTTTATTTCTTAAAAATATTTTTACTATGTGTATGTAAATTTCGGTTCAGATTCAGGAAAACCCAAACATTTAGGATTTGCTTCTTTCCTTTAATATGTTACACTCTGATGGCTGAAGTTTCTTATCTGGCCTACTTAGAAGAGAAAGGTATCGAAAGATAGCACCGTTTTTTGATACAACTTTTTCCCTCTAACTTTTCTAAATTTCAGATCTAAGAGAAATATTCTTTACAATGCTGTAACAACACACAGGAATTAACACAACGTTATGTTTTTAATGAATCTGTGAGTTCGTCAAGTAGTGAAATAATTGATCTTGCTTTTGGAGATGTATTTTATTTGAGTTCCTTTGGCGTACATCCATCTAAAGGGGCAAGCCATGCATGCTTGGTTTTAACGATATCCGATTCCAGAGTGCACGATTTCCTACTCTACAAATTCACTTCCCCTCAAGGAAAAACAAACATCTCACCTGAAAAAACCTTTCAGTATAAAAGTTATTTTGGTTTTAATAATGTTGGTTTACAACTATCCACAAAAATAATGAGCTTTATAATACTGTTCGTGTTTGGTTTAGGCTATTAATGAAGAAAAAATCAATTACCGTTTGTTGTTTTTTTGTTCTTAGAAAAATCATTAAAACTTTTCTATAAAAAGATTATATAAATATTTTATTGAAAATAGTGCTTAAAAATTATTTAAAAGTAACAAAAAAAAACAAAATTATATTAACTGTCTATACATATACCTAAACTCGTAATTTATTTAGCCAAGAATAAGTTTTCGAGTTTTCGTTAATCTCTACAAGTAGAATGAGTACTTGAGAGAGTATAATTTCTAGGATAAGCAAATACGTAGATCCAAACAATTAAAAACTTTTAAAATTTTCTATTTTTATTGTTTTTATAATTTATTTTTAACTGTCTGTGTCTGTCACTGTTCGATGTTACATAAGTAAAAAGACTTTTAAGAATTCTTTCTATATTTATTTATTCAATAAAGATCTTAACAATATAAAACCTTTTTACAGTGGTTCTTAATCAGATAAACGAGAAATGTATTTTAACAATAAAGAAGTTTTTTTTATTTGTACCTATATGCGCTGTAAGTGTAGAACTTAATAATTGCAAGCTACGTTAGTCATTGGTCTATGTAGAATTTATTATTAAAGCTTAACTTGATGAAATATTTATTATAAAACAATTAGAAAATTTAGGGGAAGTAACGCAACTTATTTAATTTTTTTTATAAAAATTAAGTAAAATATCTGTTTAGTTGAAGATTAAACAATTTGGCGACTCAGCAAAAGATTGCGATCTTGACCTATGATAAAGAAAGTAACTGGATATCTTAACAATACAATGTAATATAATGTAAAATGTTTAATTGAAGATTAAACATCTTGGCTACTCACCAAATAAAGGTTGCGGTCTCTGGATTTGGATCAGCTGTCTTAGGTTGTGGATATCTTGTTTCCAACTGATGACTTTATTGAATAGGAATTGTTTTCAAAATGCTGTTTTTTTTAGTTGTGGTCTGTTGTAAAAATGTGGAATGTGGAGTGTCAGCTTCCATCCAATCTTTGGTGGTCGATTCTTGCTGCAACAATTTGCTTACACCAGTATTTTGTTTATACACACATTTTTATCATATTGACATAGCTTAGTAAAAATTATAAACAAAAATAGAATCTGACTTAAAGTGACATTGACATTGTTATTAAAGTGATATGGTAAGCAACAACTAATTGTTCCAGTTATCTAATTTCTTTAAAACATCTTTTAATCAAGTTTTTGGTGATTTGAATTAACTTTAAATTTTTAATTGAACTGTTGTAAAAGATTTACTAACTTGCGGCTTCTATTGATCTTTTTCCTTATTCTTAATTCCCTACCGCATGCGCGAACGAGCCATTTCTTTGACAGAACATATGACATTTTTCTCCATTGACCTTACAATATTTATAGATGGCTTGTTGGCAGAAAAGTTCGAGACAGATCGTCAGGTGGGCGTTTTGATTTCTTTACTATTATTGTTGAAGAATAGTGGCTGAGGTAACTCTTAGGTTGATTCAATTTATATTATAATTAATATTACTTTATTTCTTAAGTTGGATGGGCTCTCTATATTTTGTATAATTCAGTGAACTTAATGCCGCGGCGCATGCGGTAACGAAAATGACTTTAATAAGGAAAAAGGTTAATTACTGCATTATTATTATTTTTTTTTGAGAACGGTTACAAATTTTCATCGCAATTCTGCCGGGATTCGGTGGTTGTTTTTCTTGTAGACTTCCATTTCAATTTTTTTGCTGATAAAGTATTATTATTAATAATATAATAATTATTTATAATATTTAATATAATTAAATATATTATTATAATAATGATTTTGCTTTTTCTTCTTTTCGCAAACGTTGTAGAGGTGGGAAATTCTTTGACAAAGTCAAATTTACCACCACTGAACTGAAGTGATTTGTTATTGCTGTTTTGTTGTTTTTTGTAATCGTTCCTTCACAATTTTTATCATGCTTATCATTCTTAGCGAGTTTTTAAAATAATATTGGGTTTTGTAGTTAACGGAACTTTACTTGCATGTTTGTTGACTTTTTCATGAATTTTCTTTTTAACTTTCTCTGTTTTTTTGACTGTTTTTAGATGTTCTCTCATTTACTTTTTGTGGTTGGTGGTTCTTTTTGTTCGTGTTGTTTTTTGTGGTTTGGTCTTTTTATTAATCTTTTGCAGGCTCCAAATTGGCCCTTGAGTCGATTTGTGTAAAACTTTTGGTGTTTCTGTTTGGAATTCGCCAATTATAACTTCACTTGGAAATTTTTTGATTTTTATTGACGTTTTATTGTTGCTTATTTTTGGTTTGATACTGGCATCGTTATCGCATTTTGGAACTTTTAAAATAGAGACTTCCTTCTCCACTCTTTCAGTCTCAAGATTTGGCTCTTGAGCCGATTGTTCGTTCTATTTTTTTGGAAATTTATTATCAAAAAATTTGAAGATAAATGTTGAGGATGCCAATATTTTTTTTCATGAATGAAACTATGATTTTTTTTTGAATTTTTGTGTTGAACTGATTGACATTTTTTAAAAATATTTTGGAATGTCTTATTGTTTGTAATTTGATCCATCGTGATAATGGTGGAAGTCTCGCAGGTCTCTCTCTTTTAGCCGCAATTGTTTGTTCAGCTTTTTTGTCTAGTAATTGTAATATGATAATAATACAACTTTGATTTATTATCTCATATACGTTGTTGTTTAATTATTATTTATCTGTTTCTAACGCTTTGTTTAAATCTTTAAAATAATGCTCGATATATGTTGTTGACATTTGTTGTTTCAATTTTATTTCGAGTTGGTCAAGACGATTTGATCACAATAATAAGCGAATTTTTTGCTTTTTGATGAGCTTTGCTTGATCATCATCAGGACACTGTTGTTCCTGCAAACGCAGCACTAATTTTTACACTCGCGGCAAAGGGTTTTTGACTACGAAAAACTCTTTAGACTTGTGATACAAAATTTTTTTTGATTATTTAATTTGATTTTGATTTTAAACTGACTGTTGTGGTCGGTTTTTGTTACTTTTCGTGAAAGACCATGTTCAATATTGTGTAAGAAAACTTTAAGGGTTCGCTTTATACTAATTTATCCAATAAAAAACTTATCAATATAAAACCTATTTATAGTGGTTCTAAACTAGATAAACAAGAAATGTATTTTAGCAACAAAGAAAACTGAGCTTAATTTGGAAACATTTGTATACGCGCTGTAAAAATAGAACTTAATAATTGCAAGCTAAGTAAGTCATTGATTGGTCTATGTACAAGTAATTGATTACTAAGCTCACCTTGATAAAATATTTATTACAAAACAATTAGAAAATTTGAATAAAAATGAGGGCAAGTAATACAACCTATTTAAAAAAATATATAAGGATTAAGTAAAAAATCTGTTTAAAAATTAAACAGTTACAGTCTTCCTCTGTGTATTTCTCAATTAGATCTTTTTTTATTTTTGGTGTTTTGTTTTATTTTATTTCGTTTACTGTTTTTATGTATAAGGAACTTCTATATATTTCTTGATTAAGTTGGTTACCGTATCTTTTGGAGCAATTTGGTTTGCCAAAACACTAATTTTTAAGATTTGCAGTTTTGCATTTTGTTTTTCTCTTAAATTTTCTTGATCTTTACTTGGTTTTATCTTAATTCAATTAAACTTTCTGTATACTTATACTATGCTCATCATTTTATGTAACATATTTATACTTTATTTTTTTTATAGTAAAATATTACTCAAATCTAAAAAAAGCTGAGAATGTTTGGTCATCATGCAGTTAATAAATGTGCTGCATTTAAAGTTTTCTGCGTCAGACAAAATCAAAAACGTTTGACTCAGGACTACCAACACACTTAAACTTTTACAACTGGATAGTACCTACTACATATTAAATTTAATTTAATTTTATTATTTATTGCTTTTTGGACTTATATTTGTGGTGTATATTTGTAAGTATATATAATTCCGATAGTACATAAAGATTTAAATAAATGTTGAACTTAAAAACTGTTTTACTATTAGAGTATCTTATCTAAATCTACAAAGGGTCTGCAAAGTAGTTTAAAAAGTATAAATTTTATTTCTAATTTTAGATTACTGCAGCTTTTAAATGTATTTCTTACAAGTATTTCTTATACATATCTAAATATTTTCTGTAGCATTATAAGAATATTTTGTGAAAAAACGCTAATCTTTATGAGACAACAAGGAATTAATCGGTATTACAACTTTTCTAAAGTTATTTAAATTGTCTAAAATTTATTTTTAAGTGCTGCAAAGTTTTATAAGAAACGATTAGTAAAATCAAGATTCGCTACGATATTAATAGCGTAAAGTCGAAGTAATTGAGAGATGGAAATTAAATATTGACCTAACCGGAGTTAAATTATTATGATATTATTACAAAAGGGGATGACGCAGAGCCGGTGTCTGAACAGCCACTGAAAACGTGACAGGGGTTCAGTAGTATAGCGGGTTTAGCGGTTGCGACTTCTCCATTATTGAAAGCTCTATAAGGGTGCCGCAAGTGCGGCCAAGGCAACATTCTCAAGCAGCCGCACATTTACCCTCAAGCCATATCATCACACTTTCATTGCAATATGTACTCTGATTATAAATTATTTGATCCGGTCAAGACAAAAACTGGGATAAGCTAAAATAAGGCTAAAGCGGTATTAAGTTTGATCGAGGGATAAAGTTTTTTGTAAAGGTCAACAATAATTTAAAAAAGTAAAAACCTGAAACGAAATTTATTGCTTTAAAATGGGATAAAAAGACTATTATTGCTGCTGGCAGTCTAAAATATACACAGAATGGGCCACGTAAAGTTTAATGTTTCTTCCAGTTTTATTAATCATCTTGAAGCTTTATGAGGCTTTTTACATGGAGACAGTGTATGCGTTTTTGTGCTTTTATTTTAAATCAAGACTAAACCTAGGTAACGATTTAATTTTTGTTTATTTACTTTGTACAGGGTTTTCATAAGTGATTGTAACAATGTAGGTGGCTGTGGAGATTTTTGATATCACGAATATTTATTGTAATGTCCTATTTACGCAACGGAACATTGAAAAATGGTTTCTGGAGTTACTCATTTGTCTAATAATAATTATAATAATAGCTAAAGTCTTTGTCTTTAAAAGACAGAAATTTTTTTATTATTTCTATAGCCGCCTACGTCCTTACAATCATTTATGAAAACCCTGTATATGAGTGTGCAGAGTGAGTTTATAAAAATTAAATTAAAAGAAAATGGAGCAGACGGCGACTTGACGAGTCATTGGTAGTCTAGTTATGGAAGGATCAATTTTGACAGATGTAGCAAATGTGTTGAACGTGTTTGTTATAAATTGATTAGATCACGGCCGTATTACCGAAAATCATGTTACAGCTTGGATTAAATTACGAATTTTAATTTTAGCACGTATTTTTTGAAGTACGAGTATTTTTAAAATTAATAATAAAATGCTAGAAAGTAAAGCTGCTCGATGGATCTCACAAAATTCAGTTTCTTTATAGAGTGCTCTTATTGCGATTTCGGATCACAAAGCTTTGTTGGATATTTCTTTTTACTACGATTGTAATATATAGATTGAAGGCCAATAGATAATTCTAGTACGTAAATAAATAAAAGTACAAAGAAAGGAAAAAACAAACAATTTTTAGATTGGATATATTTATCCGAGCACCGAATACCGAACGATTTTTAGATCGTTTCAGGGTCGACCTAAAGGATTAACTCAGTTCACTTCATGCACTAGATCGAAATCTTTCAGGATTATCAGATCTGAGCCTTACCAAAACAAAAAATAAAAATTAAATCTGTAGTAAGAAACTTTTGCCGACATACAGGAATGAAACTTTGAATTAAGTTAAAATGGTATAAAATCAAATCAAAGTTTAAATTTATTTTAAAATTGGATCAAATTAATAAATACGAGAAGAAATTACAAAATTTTATTAAATTTAAGTTTATAAAAAAATTAATGCACATTTTATTAAAAATTTAAGGCACGACATAAAGCAAGTAGTGATTTATACGCATACCATAATATAAGAGAGACCCAAAAGCCTTGGAATCACAACGGACTAATACGCTAATTTAAAGTTGAAGTTGGACGGCCGGGATTAATGCAAACTTATGTACTTTATTTTTCATTACCTGGACAAGACCAAAAAATGATATCGATTTTTGAGCTAATTTCAAGTTTGATCGTAACCGCGATATTATCGCAAATTTTTGCTACCTCTGTAAAACTTAATAGTATTTTATGCAACCATTTATTGATAGCTACTAACACACGAGTATGAAAACTATGACACGAGCGTTGGCGAGTGCCGTAATCAATACGGGTGCCTTAATAGCCATTAAATGCGCATTACATTCACTATTTTTTCTTCAACCAGACATAATAAAGAAAAGATAGAAATTTATTTACAAAATTTATTAAACTTGAACTCACGAAATGAATCAAAACCAAACTGCAAAAAAGTCAATTTTACACAAAGTAAACAAATTAATTTTTTTGATGAAGTGTCATATGAATGCAGTTATTAAACTGCAACTGCGGCATTCTTGGCAGACCTATAACAATATTAACAATTGTTGTTGTTAATGTTGATGGAGTAATTATTAGTGAAATATTGGTCTACCATAATTATATTCAATCAAATTCATAATTTTTGCTTTATGTTTATTTTATTTTAGACTAATTCTTTTATATAACTTGTGGTCACTATAATGGACTTCCACACACCGTGGCGTTTTAGTAAAGTAATATCACCACCGGCATCAACCAAATTTCAAATTAGTTTAATTCAAACATCTTGATAAAAATGTCACTGATTTATACGTTGCCAAATTAATCCAAAAGTTTGCCATTACTAGATTTGAACAAAATCTATATTACTGTATGAAAGCAAATGGGTCACATTTTCAACATTTGTTAAATTAACGTTTTAGTAAATATTTAACAAACATAATTAATTACACTTGAACTAAAAGTTATTTTCTTTTTCACTAATATCAAAACTACATGATTAAAGTTTCTTAGGCGTTTTTGAATTACTTGTTCAAGTAAAATACAACAAATGGAGTATTATAAAAATAATTTTGTGTCTTTAAAAATGATGTATCACTCGATTCATATTCTATTAAAATTTTTTGGGGTATGATTCACCCCTGTCACGACGCTAAAATTGTGGAATGCAAAATATTCTTAAAATGTGTCCTCATTTAAAAGAAAATCGACATGTTGAAACATTTCTGCTTTAAGTTTTACAAAAAAGATAGTGCGAGGTGCATACTTTTTATTGAAACACTCTGTATATTACCAAAAGTAGAATTATTTTTAAACAATCTTGCAAAAAAATTGAAACTTCCTATTTGTTTAAAGAATATTTGTTTCTGGTTTAGATATGTTGATAATGTTATTTCTTCGTTCAAAGTACCAAAGTAGGATCAAAAAATTATTTCTTACTTTTTAACTCATTATATAAAAACATCAAATTAACAGAAATAAACTCTTGCATTCCATTTTTTAATTTTAATGTAATTAGAAAAAACAATTTTTTCTTTAAAAATTTAGAATTTCTTATATTGTGATATGTGAAATTAATGATATTCATGTATACTTAGTTACACTAGAAGTGTTACACTCAGCATGAACAATTTTTAGAAGTGATTTTTTGGCAACAAAATATCTAAATTTAAGGCTATTTATAGTAACCATTACAACGGTTTATCTTTAACAATTCTGGTAGCAAAAAGTTTAACCTCTTAGTTTTTGTTAAGAAAAAAGCCCATCAGAGCTAAGAAGTAGAGGTATTTGCAGTTGTTATGTCTCCGACTACTTGTGTTAAGGATAACAAAATGCTTATCACCATTTAGTGATTTTGACCGAAGTAGAATTGTGGCCTTTCAAAAAGTTGGTTTGTCTTTTGCAAAATTGCCCGTTGTGTTAATTTTACTGCCATGACAGTAATGCGTGTGTTTCGGGTGTGGACAGAAAACGATACACAAAACAGACCAACAAGTCAAGCGAGGCGTACCACAGGCGCTTTAGACAACTAGCTCTTCGAAACCGTTTTGCTACTACGCGACAACTCGGTGACCAATAGTTTAGAAAAGAAGATTAACTTTTTAGTACTTGTTTCTTAACTTGTTAATATGCGAACGTTATATCAGGTTTAGAAGACAGAATAACATAATGTAATATTCAGCGACGAATCACAATTCCGCGTAAGCATGCATGATGGCGGTCGGAGGGTAAAATGCCGTCATGGATAGCGACGTAATATTGGATTTGCTGTTAAGAGGCATGTGCATAGGAGTTAGTTAGAGTCACGGTTTGGAAGGACTATTGTGTATAGAAGCCGATCACCTTTTTTGTTTATACGAGGCAGTATGAGAGCCGTGCAGTATGTTGATGACATCCTACAAACTACTTTACTGCCTTATTTAGATAGCCGTCTACAAGTCTTTTTTCAGCAAGACAACGCACGTCTACATATTGCTGGTCAAACTGTGGACTTTTTCTAAGAATTTATCGCTAAAGTTTTGCTGTCCGCTTTCCACCGTTTTCCACAGACTTTTACATAATTAATCTATGAGGTTCAAGTTGCTTGGAACAAGATGCTACAAGCAGACATCGACCATCTTATTTTGCCGATGGCTAGACGTATACAGGAGTGTAGTCAGTTACTGGGTCGCCAAACATATTATTAATTTTTATTCAAGTTAATGTTATTAAAATTTCTTGCAAATTTCATTCTTTATTTTTTATGTAAGTCTACCACATTGCCAAGAAATCACATTCAAAAAATTATTTCTTTTGAGTGGAACACTTTTAACGTCACTGAGTATAAAAAAACTAGTTAATTTGTGTTTAGTGTTAAAAAAAATGAAAAAAGTATTTTAATGGATGATTTAAAAACTATTGAATTCCAACAGACTTTAAACAAAAAAGACATTGATGACATTGCATTGCATATACATATAAAGACCTGTTGTTAACAGATTAAGTTACTACATATGTAATATAACACACAAAATAGCAATTAAAGTTTGGTTTTTTTAAATAATTAATTGCCAAAGTGCCATGATGCTGGCACATCACTACTGCTAGTCGTTAATGACAAATGGTAATCACGCCAGGTTATGTTCCTAGCACTAAATGTCAGTGGAAGTGCATTTGGATCGTTAAATATTTGTGAATAGTTGAAGCGTTGAAAATATCATTTGGATTTAGAACTAAGTTTAGTTCACCACCGAACAGTACTGAACGATTATTGCTATACCGTAAAATTTTTTATTAGAGCGCATAACCTAAACTCTGACATGGGGAAAATGTTATATAGTTAATTTGTAAATACGGGTTTTAGAGTGGTACAGTATGGTTTTTCAAAAATTTTGACATTGACAACTGATTATAAAAAAAAAAACTTCTTACTTTATTATTACTTTATTTTATACTTTATACTCGAAATCGGCACTATTTTATACTAAAATTTGCACAGATAAATGTGACAGTTAGGATGAAAATAGTAAACAGTTTAAAATAATAGTTGATTGTTTAACAAGTAAAAAAAGTGATGGTTTTTTAGCGAGGTGAAAACAAATTGATTCAAGAGCACAGCGAGTAAACCAAGGTTTTAAAAAACACTTTAGAGAATATGTCTAATAAAAGTATTTATCTTTTTATAATTCATTCAATAATCGGTTTCGATATTTTCTATGTTTTTAATAATAACCACAAGAAACTTGCATAGTGGCAAATAAATAAAAAAAAAGCTGCTAACTGGAAAAGTAATGGTTGCCTATAAGAAAAAACTTGTTAACTAGAAAGGTGTTGCTAACGAAAAAATTTGGACATAGGATTTAAATAGCCACTGGTTTATAGGATTTAAATAGTCGTTTTCTATATTTTTTATATTTAGTATAAAAAAACACAACTTATTTTTTTGGTCTACGTATATTTTGCTTTAATTAATTTTTTCTTAGTTTTTTAAAATATTTTTTTTAACCAAAATGCGTTTTTAAAATATCTTTTTAAAATTGACTTACATAGCATACCTATGCTTGAAAAAATACAAAAATGTATTTTATTTCTACTTAAAAAAATACCTGTAACGTATACTTATACAATATACAAGGTGATTGTTTTATCTGTTACCGCCCGAAACTCTAAGAATAGGCAACACGTTATACAAACGAAAAGTTAGTTAATTAATTAAATAATGTGGCAACAAATGATCCAAATAAATTGACTTTGGAAGCACTGTTAAAGGTATTATCAACAATATTGACAATAATTCACAACTCTAAAGGCCTTAATTTTAAAAATAATTTTTTTAAAGTATAATGTGTTGCCTATTTTTAAAGTTTCGGGCGGGAACAGATAAAAAAATCACCCTGTATGTATGTATTTTATTTCCATTTAAATTTTTATCCTAATTTTTAAAATTGCGAACTTAGAAAAAGTTTTGTTTGCAACTCGTGATTAAAATAATTTTTATCAGTTATCACTTGCATTAATAATTTTATCTCTTGTTAAATAAATACAGTTTTAAATTAAATTGTTAGGATCCATTGTGAGAGGTTATATGAATTTTGTCAAGATAATAAAGTAGTCTTTCTCTCTGAAAATTGTATTTTATTAGAGCTACATATTTTTAGAACTAAAAATAAAAAACTTTACAAAATGGTGAATTTAAACATGGTGTAACTTTTTCAGTTAGCTTGAAGATGACCACGATTGTAGTAGGCAAACTTTACGTTAATAGTTTTTGTAAGTACTTTTTCTAAAAATCAAATGTTGACTACTACTATTTCTAAGTTTTTTTTAATGGCTATACTTGTGTCGTTGTTTATTTTGAGTTGAAAGATAATTTGTCGATGTGTCAATGTGATAAAAATAAAATGATTAATTTTAGTGGCAATATTTCGGAAGTGACCTGAAGTAGACATTGAGTGTCTCAAGGGCGACATCAGGGCAAGTCTCCTGTGCATTCTTGATCTCCGTTATCTTTCCCATCTCTCATTTCGCTATCACACATTGAGAGTCGGATATGTCCTGAGAGTTAGCAGATTTTATTAACGGAATTGTTTCAGACACTTTTAATTGCCACTTAAAAATCTGCAGTGAGCAACAGTGTACGTTTTTTGGGTCGGATAGCATCCCTTTTGTCTGATTTATTAGAAATTTTTGTCGTTTTATTTTAGCTCTTGGAATATTGTAGCTAAATAAAACTGTGCGTGGATGAAGGAGGAGAGTAATAAAAAAATGTGAAACATTTGTGTAGTTATCAGAGAGTTATGGCAATGGTCGACTAATTAAGATTTTAATTATGAAATCGGCAATAAATTTTGTGCAAATCTGAATTCTGAATAGCCGATAAGAGTTTCCGGGGCCTCTGATATCTCCAATTATATCAAATAAGGACTCAGGAGTTGAGTTTAGCGAACTGAAAGTTTGTTGGAAAAGTCGGACTGAAGTTGGCCTTAGCTAATTGCATTGCCTCCTGATATTCTCCGTACAATGAAAGTGACCGGCAAACGAGCTGAGTCTTTTACCTGACTCGAATAAGCTTCTTCTTAATTTTATTAACTTTAACCGCAAATAAAAAGCAATCAAGACTATTTACATTTAACTCAAATTCAATGTTAAGAACCTCCCAAATTAATGTTCTTTTTATAGCTGCATGTTTCCGGGCAGTCCGTGACTATCGCTTCGAATTAATGGAATTATTGGGACACGTAAGGTCGAAACGGCTTTTCTGTTTGATAATGGTCCACACCTCAAAGTGAATTATATTTTTTTTTCGAGACGGTGAAACTCATCAGGTCACGTAACTGAGCCTTCTACTGACGTTAAGTCGACTAATTTATGAGGATCTGGCAGTGCGTGCGTCCATGATTAGATACCATCATGGGAAACAGTCACAGTTTTCCTCAGAGATGTGCAAATTAGCCGAGCTGCCGTATAAATACGGACACAATACGCGGCTGGCACGAAATATAATTTACTGGAGTACACTGCACCGATCTTCATTACCGATATCAAATATTGGAACAATCCACAGGTCAATGAAGTGAGATACAACCAAATAAAACACTACATCAAATTTTCAACAACAAAACTACACTCAAAATATTTTTTTTTATCACAAAACTTTTACACAAAAGAAAAACATTTATCTACTCACGATTTTAGGTTAGAGAGATAAAATCATTAAATATGTAGAAGGGTATTTTTGAACATCTATTTTTTTAATGCTAAACAATTTTCAAACAGTTTTTACGTTGGTACCTAATTACATCGCATGATTAGATCTCCACCTGCATTTGTTATTAGTTTGGGTTAAAGTTAATAATAATAACAATGTTAAAACATTACGTTATTTACGTTATTCTAAAACAAATTTCTATTTGTTAGGTTAATGAATTATGCTTTGTGTACGTTCAACCTACATAAAATATAAACTACTGATATATAAAATTACCACTAATGCATCCAAAACAACAATTTTGGTTACTAAACTATAACATTAGATACCCACTTGACATGGAAAAATATTCCATTACTAGATTAGGAAGAATTACATATTTTGTTGTTAGAAAGTAAATTATTAAAATCGAACTTGTGATAAATATTATTTGAATGAAAATCCTTGTCGATTTTTTTTTATCAAACTTTATGTTTTTCATGTTTTCCGGTCATGGTTATAATTATTTTATATCAAAATTCCACGTATACAAGAATGTTAATTAAACATTTCTTGTGTGACGTGTGGCAATAAAAATGACGGAAACACTGCCAATTATTTTAAACTGCTTTATGATGGATGGAAAATCGTATATTACCGCTGGCAATATTTTTGCTTCTAAAGTTATTTAATTCCGCAGTGTAGTAGTTTGAAATGCCAGTCCATTTATTTTCTATTGCTGCTCCCACCAAGAGGCAATAAATTGGCAAACTTTTTAACAATATAGAGGTTGAGTTAATGCTGGAACGACCAAAAATTCAAAAAAAATGTCGTTACGTCATTTTCGTATTTTAACATTTGGTCACGCTAAAACTAATGCACAAATGCAACTAAAAAAATATTTCTAGGTACCTACTTGAAACGATTCTAAATTTTTTGTTTTATAGTTTTATTGAATTTTCTAAACCCCCTTTTTGGAAATTCTGCTCATGCTCTGAAAACGGCTTCATTTTATTACTTTTTGATAAGTTAAGGGTTGCAAAGCCAATTCTAATTCAAAACATTTTTGTTCTCATCGTTTTATAACAATGTCTTGCTCTGTCTAAAGGCAATAAAAGTTTTTTAAAATTAACGGTAATTAAAAACAAAAAACGATCGATATTGCTCAAAACAGTCCATGGTACGTGCTTTAAGTCTAATAAATATTCAGAATGATTATGTAAAAGAAAGACATTGATTTCTCTAAATTAATTTATAAGTTTGCGTTTTAAAAAATTAGATAATTTTTATTTTCTTTTTCTTTATTTTCTAATAAAAGGCCAAGCTTATTTTTTTTAGGTAAATATAAAACTAATTATATTTTTAGTAACTATGCATATACGAGAAAAACTTAATTTTAGTGACAAAATCATAATCTTTAATATTTTAAAATAAATGTGAAATATGCAACCAATCACTTTATAGACTTTTCTGTCTACTTTACGGATATTTAATTCTGCCAGAATATGAGTTCAAAAAAGTACTAGTTTACAGATTATTTTTGTTTGCTTTACAGACAATTTTGTTTATTTTATAAACAATTTCAGAAAAAATAAATTAATTAGGGCTGTTTGCATTATCACAACTTAAAATTGAGTACCATTTAAAAACAATCGTTAATATATTTTAACAATTCTATCAAATTAAGGATTAAACAGGAAAACTAATTAAATTAATGTTGGTATCGAATAAAATGAAAAAGGAAGCCAAACACTTGAACACTGTTTGGTGTTTGGTCAAGTGTTTGGGGCAGAAGGTCTTTTTTGTTTCACAACCGTCTAACTTTTCAAATATCAACTATCAAATTAAGCATTAAACAGAAACCTTGAACTAATGTTGGTATCGAATAAAACGAAAAAAGAAGCCAATTACTTGAACAGTGTTCAAATGAAGTGTTTGGTGTCAGTGGGTTTTTTGTTTTACAACATTCTAACATTTGTTTAGCTGTCTTATGTAATATTTTTATCATAAATTTAACATTATTTGTAAAAACGAAAATAATACAAAAATATTATAAAACTGTTTTCAAAATTGTAATAATGAGGTATATAAGCCTTGGTGCTATCTTTTTTTCTAGATTGATAAAGACCTCAAAAATTATTGTGCCTTGGGGTCCTAGAAAACCTTAAAGCGGCACTGGTCTCTATTAGCGGTTTTAGGATCTTCTAGTTATAAAGATGGTAATTGACCGTGGGCAATGGGTTGACGAACCTAAAAAGCGTTAGACCCGATAGATTTCGATATACAGATAATTTAATTTTTTTATAAGTTACATATTTATATAGATTTAAATATAGATTATAAATAAACTCAGTGTTACACCAAGAAGAAATAATTTTTTGGACACAAAATGGTAGACTTACATCAAGAATGAAAGGATGAGATTTACAAGAAATTTTCAGTAACATTAGCCTGAAAAAAAAATCAATAACGTGTTTGACGACTGTAACTGAGTATTCCTGTCCACGTCTAGGCATCGATAAAATAAAATAGTTAATGTCTGCTTGTGGCATTTCTTCTAAGCAACTTGGAACTTTGCAACTCATAAATTAACTGTGCCACAGCCTGTAGAGAACAGTACAAATCGGACAGTCTTTTTTTTAACTTATTTTACACATTCTCGATGACATTTAAATCCCTTGAACAGGGAGGCGAAGGCAAAACATTAACACCAGCTTCTTGGAGGAAGTCCATAGTTTGACGAGCAATATGTGGACGTGCGTTGTCTGAAATAAGACAAGTTGACGGCTATTCAGATAAGTCAGTAAAGTGGTTCGAAGGACGTCATCAACATAATCTTCCGAGGGCTTTTATGCATGCCTAAGCAGAATTGTCATTTATTGTTGAATATCACATTATAATATTTTGCCTTTCAAACATGCCCTTGTTTGCACCTGTCCAAATGTTGAGGTGTTTTGCAGTTAAAGGTAAAGCACTAACCGTAGACAGTAAAAAAGCCCAAAAGCTTAAATGCAGCGATATAACGTTCGTATACTAACAAATCGACTTTGTTTTCTAAACCATTAGTTACCGAGTTGTCGCGTAGTAGCAAAACGGTCTTAAAGAGCTAGCTGTCTAAAGCATCTATCTTGACGCTCTGAGGTACATCCCGGTTGATCTTTTGGTCTGTTGAATGTTACTCTACCGTCTTCTGTCGACATTCGAATAATTGTCATTGCAGTAGAATCAACACGGCGGGCAATTTTACGATAAAACAAACCAATTTCTCAAATGGCCGTAATTCTATCTCTGTCAAAATCAGACTGGAGGCATTTTTATACTCTTTAAACAAGTAGTCGGAGACACAACTGCAAATGCTTTTATTTATCAGCTCTGATAAGCCTTGTTTTTGTTAACAAAAACTAAGAGGTTAAACTTCTTTTGCAAGAACTGTTAAAAATAAACCATTGCAATGGTTACTATAACTAGCTTCAAATTTGCTCATTCCGTTGCCAATAACTTCCAAACATTATTCCTGCAGGGTGTAACACTTGTAATATCACTGAGTACCTATATTATAGGTTACATAGATTTATTTATATTAAATTTAGTTTACAATTTACAATAATTAAACAATTTAGAACGAAAGCTTTCATAACCCGATTTATTATGAATATTTTTTATTTCGGAATTGGACCGTATCAATAGAGTTTTTGAGCTTGACGCCTCTTTATCCGGTCTCTTGAAAAAAAAAATACATTTAGGTTAATGGTAACCTCTATCTAAATATTTGTCAAAGCATACTTCTTGAATTAATAGAACATGCAAGGGTTTTTATAAATACATAATGAGTGGATCAAATGTTTTGGAGTCAAGTTACCTTTGTTGTCATAAACGCAAGGTTTAGATTAAAATAAAAGAATAATTTGTTAACTTAATTTTATAAATGTTGGGCTAGTAACGGTAATAAATAAATTGAAATTTCTGCCATTAAAAAACGTTTGTGCGTCAAATTGTGCTCTAAATTTCTCAATACAATTTGCTGCAGAATACTGCCACACACCATCTACCGCTTGTACACCATTACAAAAATAACTTTCTATTAAAAACGTTTTTGAACAAGAGTAAACATTTTAACAAATGAACAAAACATTTATGACGTTTTTATAAAATTAAGTTGACAAATATTTTTTTAATTTTAACCTACGTCTTACGTTAATGACAACAAAGGTAACTTGACTACGAAACTTTTGATCTTCTCGTAATTAATACCACAAGAGAGTGAGAATAAATTGAAAATAATTTGACAGATTTTCGAAAACGTGTTGCCAGGCAATAGACACGAGAGCGCGAAGCGCTCGAGTGGCTATTGCCAAATGGCAACACGTTTGAGAAATTCTGGAGAATTATTTTCGAATTTATCGAACTCTCGTGTGGTATTCGATGGATTATTTTTTGACGATAACAATAAGGTTTTTCTTATGAGACATACTCAAACCAGTTTTAACCAAAGTCGGACTTACGTTATTTATCTGGGTGGTTACTTACCTGGGGGTTATTTATTCTATGTGGGTTTAAACATTTCAAACATTTAAAAGCAGACATGTCAAAAACTTAAAAAGTAAGGTTATGTTTATCGTTCTAAAAGAAAATATGTATATAAGAAGTTGCTGTTATTAATGATTAAAGCGATAAATATACCTGTTAACTAACATGTGTTAATTCTATATAAGCCTGATATAAGCTGTGTGCAGCACACAGAAACGATGGAGGCATTGCACTGTGCACCCCCTGCATTGTTCAGGCTTCAAGCACACACCACGCGGGCACACCACAAATCGTTATGGTATTCTTCATCTTCTTAGAAGCACTTTCTGCGATTTTATTGTTAATTTCCTCTAATGACGGCCGACTGAATCTGTTTTAATTCATTTTATCACTTAAATTAATGATAGATGACAAATAACCAAAAAAATCGTTGCCACAATAAAAAAAAACAAACGAAGGTAATGCAAATTATTCCAGCGGGAATAAGCTAGGTAGAAAATTCCCACTATAATAATGCGTTGATTGGCTGAAAAGTGCACATGTGACAAAAATTAAATTTTTTCATTGGTTTAGAGAAACGTCAAAAAATAATCGTTAGAATAGAATATGGTTTCAATATGGCGGTACGCTTGTACATTATTCCCACATGCCCAGGGTTACTAAAACAACCAATTTTCTGACCGAAGTTGAAAATGTCGAAAGTTGAATGGCTATCAGTTGACCAGTGCAAAGTCCAAATCTAACCCCGTTCGATTTTTTCTCTTGGAGTTATATCAGGTTCTTGATCTATGCAACCTCTGTAGCAATAGAGGGACTATTAGGGAGAGTGATGGAAGCCGGTTTTTTCGCCCAGCAAAATTCGCAACTTTAAACAAGTGTGCAGTTCTAAGATTCAGCAACGAACAAATCCATGCAACTTGGAAGTTTGGAGTCATTATTTTAAACCACTGTTGCCATTTTATAATTTTTACGTGATCTTTAATAAAAAGTAACTAGATATTGTAAATTTTGGTGCGGGCAAGATTTAGTCAACATTGCGTTTTTAACATTCGGTTTGTTATTAAATGTTTTATAGAAATTTTACGTAGTAATAGATCTCGTTGAAACTATGCTAAATAGTTGAACATGTATTATGCAAATGTGAAAGTTTTTGTTTAAAAATAGAGGGTGTTTCACGAGTGGTAATGAGCCTGCAAAACTAAAAATGCAACCAGCAATACAATTCCAAAGGTAACGTAGTAATTTTTTTTGTTTACAAATACACTAAATAAAAAAACATTTAATCTTTCGGTTAACTGAAGACAAACTAATGCCACTTGCTTATTAAATCATTCTTTGACTTACATGTAAACAAGACCAGTAGCTGTTCTTGCTTTTGGCTTTTTCAAAGGTGATCAATTTTTTCTTAAGTCGTTCGAATATGGTGTCAGCAAGAGTTCTTCTCTACCCGGAAAACATTGTCTGCACAAACTTATTACGGCAGAGGCATTTTTTTCCATATATCATCATCGTGTCGGTTTTTTTTATTATTTGAATACATTTTTTTTATCGGTGACAGATTTGACAAATAAAATTTGAAATCAATGTCATCTACGTTAACTTTGAAATTGTATTTCTGGTTGTATTTTCAGCTTTGCAGGCTTATTACTACTCGTGAAACAGTCTGTATTGTTGTTATACATCGTAAATTTAAAATAATTTTTTTTTAGAAAACATTTTTGTAGAAATACACAAAATACGTGAGATACACGATATGTCGTGTCCACAAACATGTCATAAGGTAAATTAGGTATTTAGCATCTTTTATGTATTATTAAATAAAATGTCTGCAAAATTTTAATCACACTTTGTATATCAGCAAAACTGCTATAATACTAGCTATACTAGCTATAATATTCTATCTCTTTTAAAAAGAGAAGAGAGTAGATGTAATATGTATGTACAAGTAATATGTAACTAGCGAATTAGTGTTATCCAGTATAGTTTTAGTGTTTGATTAAAATAGTAGTGCCCTGCGGTGTTGACCTTTTAATGTTTTGTTTTGTAGTAATGATTTGTAGCCAATAATTAGGTGTACATGATGTGAGTGTTATTGTTCGTGTTTGTGGGTGTTTTGTGATTGCGGTTGGAATAATTCGGTTTGTGATGATGTTTGTTTAATTTTTGGTAGTTGATGCGAACAAAAGAAAATTCATTAAGCGTGTCTTTGGTAAAGAAAACAAGACGAATACCTTTAATTCAATTCGGAAACAAGAGAAATATTAAATTAAGATCGAGGGTAATTATCATTAGGCGAGCTTAGGGAGGTAAATTGGATTGGTGTCAAGGCAGTGGCGCACCGTCATTCCTTATTACAGCAGCAATCGTTAAGAAAGGAGGTAAATAACTAATAGTGAGCCTCGGGGCCCCGAAGAGACCGCGATAAGATTGCAAACTGCTCAAGTTACAAATTAGGGGGCTCAGTGCCGCTAAATCCACGGATTTGCGAAGCTCTAGAAAAATTAACCCATTTATTATTAACAGACGAAAGAAACAAGTTTCTACGTCCGGGAATTGTTTTACTACTTCTGTCTGGCCGTACCGAAATGATATTTTATACGCTTGCAAAAACACAAGATTTCTGCCATGAATAATCACGTTATGCATTATCATAAACAAGAACCGTTGCTGATTTGCATATCAAAATAGCACCGTGGCTGACGGAATCGCGTTTTAAATTTTAAGGTTTACTTTTAAAGGAAACTTGATTTTATCAAACTTGGACGAACTGATTGCATAAATAAATAGAAATATGTTAACGATCGAAGAAACTTGCTTCGAACATGAACATTTCGTCAGTTCGCTCAACTCACTCTACACTTCCTAATTTTTCGCTTAAATTTCCGGCTGGAGATTAGCGTAAGTGAAACATAAGGGCCGACTCCGGTATCGGGAAACCGAATAAAAATCAACAAAAACGGAATTTCTCTCTCGACGGGATGGAAGGTTTCGACTTTTACAAGAAGTTATGTAACATTTTGTACGCCCCATGGGAAGGATATAATAAAGACGTGACGGGAAAATGGTCGAGCACCCCGTTTATAGGAAAGAATGAGTTCAGAAGCCCGCAGGTTTGTGGTGGAGACCGTCCCCAAAGAGGAGCCTAAATACGTCGCGTACTCCAACACACCGCACTATATCATCATCAACTTGCTGAAATAGAAACTAGAACGTCTTCAAATATCAGATTTACGACAGAGACTTTTTCAATTTAATCCTAGTAGGGTTAATGAAAAGTTGGATAAGCCAACATTCCTCCACGATTTCGGAAGGCATCAGATTGTGAATAATCAGCGATTCCGGACCCATTAAATACCGGTCTCGCATTTCCCGCCGATTGACTTTACGCAAACTTTGTATACACAAAAAGCGATTGAAGTTGAAACTCGCGTAATAGAAATGAGATCGAATCAAAGGAAGCAGAAAACAGTTCATTTGTTTTTTTCTTCTTTTAAAACTCCCCAATTTCGAATAAAAAGCATTTAGACCGCTCTCAGCGACATAGATTAAAACTACAAACTTCACGTTATGCAATTCACTTTACTAACTTCACTACCAACCAATTAAATTTAAACAAAAATAAAAATTTTAAAACGATTTTGCGCTTTGTACTAATATGTAAATTTTTTCTGTAACCTTTTTGACAGCAATAACCTTAAAACAACATTGGCATATTCCAAATCAGAACTAATTGTTAATTTTTTTATTTGGAGTAAATAAAAATGAAATATCCCTTTGATTTTATTTATTTTTGTAATATTTGGCTACACGTTTTAGATATCTATACTTTATAACCATCAATTACTAAACAGGGCAAATTAGTGCCGTTTTGTTGTTGTTTACTTAAGTGTAGTTGATATGGCGATAATTATTTTATTCTTCTATCTGTAAATTTGTACATTTATAATACAATGTATATAAATTACCTATCGTACGTTTTTAATCCGTTTGATAAATTCTAAGAGGTTCGGAATTGGTATGGGTAAGAAGACAGTAACTCCTACCCGATATTTTTGGTCCGTTCAGAAAAGCCTAGGGTGTTTAAACTTACTTGGGTACTTTTAGGTATGTTGTTGATACAATAGCAAGAACTCAACGCTCAAAATAACATTGTGTATCTAACTTCTTTCAAAAAGATTAATGGGCTTATTTCAAGTTGAGATAATACCGGTAGTATTTTTGTTTTTAGGCAAAATTAAAAGAATTCGGGGTTCCGATTGGTTGTTGGTAAGGAAAAGTATTAAAATTTGCGATCCTACCGGTATTATCTCACCTTAAAATCAGCCCATAAGACTTTAAATAAAAAAATCTAATAGGCCGTCACATGTTGTGTACATGTTTACAACTTACAACTTTTGTAATTAAAATAAAAGTTTAATTCATTATAATTTGATAGCTCTAATTTGCTTTCAAGAAAGATTGAGTAGCAGACTTTGAAACGTCAACCTATTAGATTGTTTTAATTCGAAGTCATGATCTCTGTGAAAAAAACTGGATAATGTTAAAACAAACACAAGAACTACAAAAAATTATCGTTTATTGTTATATGCATAAACTTCAGTTAAAAGTAAATTTGAATCTAGAAGTTGCGTGCTTCAGAACATTCTTAATTCGAGGTATCTTTTATAGCATTGTTTTGTGCTTTATTTTCACACAATTTTGTGAGTAAAATTTTTGTGTGTACGGTACTGTCATTTTTATTGCTCTGTTTCCAAGATTACAAAGCTTGGCTATACATGTTTTTAAAGTTTCTGTTTTCTTACTTCGGAAAGTAATGGGTCTATTTTTTATTTTTATTTCTTGCTACCTTAAAACGTGTAACGTGTAGCATTTTATTGTTGGTGTAAAGCCCACTTGTTCTTACCCTACAGGGCGTTAGGAAATGGTTTAGCATAAATTTAAAGGTAGGTACAGAATGGCAAAAAAAATCGAAAAAGCAAAATTTATGTATACCAAAAATCATAATTTTTCCCAAAAAATTTTAAAATTATGGTTCCAAATTTTGAGAACCGCTAAACCAAGATGATAGGTTGGAGTCAATACAGTAATTAAACCCATAAAACTGTAAAAACTTAACAATTTAGTAAAAAAAAAATTTAGTATAACTTTAGTATAACAACCACAATTTTAATATTTTTGGGAGGAAAACTATATGCACTTTTGGTATACAAAAATTTAGCATTTTTGTTTTTTTTGCCATTCTATACCTTTCTTTAAATTTATGCTAAGCCATTCCCTAGCACTCTGCATATTTTCAATTTTAAACCTCAAATTTTGGTTGCTTCAAATTTTTGTATTTTAAAATCGTAAAGCGAGATAATCCGATAACACAAGGTGAATCATCGTTTTACAAAATTCACACATAATGAAGATATGGTACTTGATCATATTTTAGGGCTATTAGATTTTATATTAAATCGTTGTTTATTTGTTCAATTTAAACGATTTTTGAAATTTTAAAGAGCAAGTACACCTTGTGATGAATAAACTATAAATCTTCTTTCGTAGTCTTGAAATTTACGCAAATATAACTCATATTACTCAAAAAAATAACGCAAATATAACTCATAACTTATCCAAAATATTAAATGAAAAATAAGAGTGTGCACTTTATTAAAAAAAAATGTTTTTTGTTGTTTCTAATGTTATAGTTAAATTTCTTAAATTTTTCTTTATACCAGTATAAAAACCTACAAACTTGATTTTATAAATTTTCTGTTTCACAAAACAAATTTAATTTTTTTACAACCATCATTAAAGTGATATCAAAGATCTAGTAGCCCTAAAAGATGTCCTAGTACTATATCTTTCTTGTGTGTAAATTTCATAAAATTTCTTTAATTATTAACGTTGAAAAAAAAAGGTAGGCATATACGATGACTCACCCTGTATAATGTAAAAACAGTTTTTGTATCCATCGTTCTTGAGAAGGTATTTCCCATTAGTTATTTCCCATTTAAATTGTATTTTAAAACTGAACAAGAGTCCAAGTTTTGTTATAAAAAATAACCACTGAAACCAAATGGAAGAAAACTGCAGTATAATATTTTAAATTAAAATTGCGAAATTTGAAATGGTTTACAGTAGAACAGTGTTGTTTTTTTATCATTAATAAACAGGGATGTTTTTTTTTAAATGTTGATTTTAGAAAAAGTTATAAGCATTCAAAATTTTATTCCAAATTTTTCTAAATAATTTTTTTTTATCTTAATAGCTTTGAAATTTTTTTAAAATTAAAGTTAAAAAAGACAATTTTTTTTTATATATTTGCTTCTTACCAATAGAATATATCGACAGTGTTCTACTATAAACAAAACTTTCAAGGAATTATTGAATGTTTGCTTAAGCCATTACTGTTAGCTTTGGGTTAGATTCTTTAAACCAAAATTTTTGAAACAAACTTTACCAAGTTAATGATAAATAAATTAAATTAAGTGAATTATAAATTATTAGAAACTGTTTTTTTTTTAAATTTTGGTTTTTATTCGTTAAAAAATGTGGTATCTAGCTATTTTAAAAAGAAATTTATATTCGATTTTTTACCAAAATTGAATAAACCAGCCTTCCACCTTGTTTTAGTTTTTAGAGCAATTAAAACTTAAAATAGCTTAAAATCTTAAAATATTTTTGTTAAGATTTTCCGGAACCGTTTTACTGTTTAGGTTTTTTCCACTTTAATTAGTTTTTGTATTTTGGTAACCGTAGTTGCACTTAATTATTTTTTGTTTTTGCTTTTTTTTATTGTATTTGTAAAATTTTGGTTACACACAACCTAGCTTTAGAAATATTTATTCAGCTGCCGTTTACAACCCTAATCTCAGATAAATAAGAGCTACAACTTTACAGATATCTTTAAACGTAAATCACAAATTTAGCTTTTATAAGAAACTTACATATACATATTGCCTTCCAGAACTAATAAATCGATTGAATGATAAATATGTTCGTATCAAGCATAACAATGTTTTTTTAAATATTACTCACTTCATTGTGTATTTAACAAGACTATAACGTAAAATTTATTGATAATGCCACAATAACATTTAATAATGTTACTGAAAATATTTATATTATTTTTACAGATAAAACTGTTTATGAGTGTTTCTGGAAACATTACATAAAATTTCTTAATTACTTGTTATTATTCTTCTGTTCTCTCTTGTTAGTAATTCTTGCGCCTAGTGGTCATTAGGGACGTCCCGACGACACTACAATTAATCCAATAAATACGTAACGCTCGCCCTTTGTTCGCACAATGAAGAATTCTAGTAGCTAATTATTGCTTAACAAAGGACAGTTCTCTCCTTATCTTGAGGATGTTTGCTCTCTACGCGACGACCTCTTGAAACTCTTGAGAATTTTTTCCATACACTTACATTTTTCGGCGTAATTTTCCCAATCCCGTCACGTTTATCAATATAAGACGTCCGGAATTTGTCTGTTTTACATGTCGCAATTAGTGCCAAACATGTATTTGTCAGAGGGAATTGCAGCTTTTCGCGAGGTACTTGACAAATACGAGCAATGTTTGAAAAAACAGACGAGTTGAGAGATAATCCGGATTAAAAATGAGATACGTGCCTAGCTGTGCGAACGACGCGTGGCGGCGGTCGGAAGTAATCCTAACAAAGCCGACAAAATATGGGCTTACACAAGACTAACTCTGCCATGCATCAATTATTGTCACTAATCAATCCTAAACTTGAGTTTTTTGCTCTTTTCAGTGACGACTGCTGTGAGCTGGGAGGAGTGGTGGACTTACGACGGAATTTCGGGTAAGTGCGCTTTCTGTATACTTTAATAATAATTATTTGTTATAACAAATATATAAAACGTTTATTGACTGCTGTAACCGCATGTAAAATACTATGTTTTAGAAACTGTTAAGTGCAAAATAAGCTTATTTCGAAAATGCCATCTACAAAATCAGTTTAAATATGTATCAAGGACTGATTGGTAAACATGAAAAACCTAATATAATCTTGTAAACACTTCTAGTAAAAAATCTGCAGCTTGTCAAAACAAATTTTAAGACAATTTTCTAAGCTATTTAAAAAAGAAATATTTTAAACATTTTTTTGAGTTTTACAATAGGGCGTTTTTATGATTCTGTATTGCTTATAAATCATTGTGGAACTCCTGTATAAAATGAATTCTCTACCTACCGGTCTAGGGATATTACGTAAACAGTATGCACAAAATTACACTACAATCTCGTGTTTTTCGACATTGTTCTTGCTTTGATTCTGGTTTAAACCATTCTAGGGACACTCTGTATAAAACTAATTTTTTTGTGTCTACTGTTGTAAAAATATTAGATAAACTGTATAAACAATTTCCTGTTTTTTAACATTGTTTTTGCTTCGTTTCAGGTTTTTTTTTCTTACTAGTATTTTCCTGACTTTAACTATCCCAGGTTCTTTGTAGTTTCTTTCTTCTTATTTTCTAAACTTTTGTTTTCGATACTTGTTTTACTATTTTGTTTTTATCATTCTATTAAATGTTTTTACCAACAGAGCTTTTTCTCTATCAAATCTCTCAACTGCGTAATCTTCAGCACTTTTCTTATTTGACTTTTTCCTATTTCTTTTACTCTTTTATGCTTTGTACTTTTTGTAGGTATTTTATTGTTGCTTTCAGTCTTGATTTCATTTGTTCTGTTAACATCCGTGATTCACAACCACAGGTTAAAATTGGTCTATATATGTATATTATACATATTTAATTTAAAACTTTTACCAAACTACAGCGTTAGGGTTGATAGCAGAATCTCTCTTAGGCAAGGCGGTATTTAAAAATTCAAGTTTTTGCAAAAATTTCCAACGACTGTAGCTGCTATGTGTAAAATTTAAATCTTCTATTAAGCTGTTCTATCTTTTTCTTGCCGTGTTCATTGAATTTAAACCGACATCGGCATTCCCTAATGACTACTGAAATTGGTAATATAAACTGCAAGTTAAAAGCTCAGTATGAAATTTTCAGTCTCTTAAACATTAGGAGGTTTATGAACGTAAATCAGCAATTTTGACGGTAAAGAAAATTATGTAGTTTTCCTGTGATTTGGCGATGGTAATCTTTAAAATTTAATTTAACTTATAATTGTAAGAAGCACTATTCGAGTAAATTCGACAAAGTGTAAATTTTATGAAGTACGATGACATACATTCGTTTTCTTAAAGCTATTTTTGCAAAACTGCTGTGTAATATCAGCAAAACTTTACAAATTTACAAAACCAAACAATGACCGAAATAATATAAATATAAACTTCGTTCTGTTTATATAAATTAGAATGTAAACAATTCAGGAACACTCTGTATCTGTATTATAAAATCAATTTTCTTCTACCTAGGAATATTATATAAACTGTATGCACAAAACTACACCACAATTTTCTTTTTTTTGATATTGTTCTTGCTTTGTTCCCGTTTTTTTTTCTTATTCGTAATTTTCTGAGAAAATTATTCCACGTTAATAATTTTTTATTTTCTGCCATCACAATGATATTATCATTAAACGTGCATTCTGATATAAGCAAAGGTTTTAAATTTCTGTAGCCTACATGTAGTTTTTTAGTCTTGTTCGGTAAATTTTACCTAGAAATAGCGTGAATAGGACTGAAATTATTATTTCCTATTGCTTCAGTCTTTCTTTTGTAACGAATTCTTTGAATGCGCTGTAATTACTGATTTCGTTTATTGGCAAAAAAAATTTTTCTATCTTGCATATATTAAAAAATCAAATTATAAAAGTTGCTTTTGATTCTCCATCTTATTCTCTAACTTCTTTCAACTCTAAAAGTAGTATTTTGATTTGTCTAGTATACAGATATACCATACAGATTCAATTCTTCCATTACATTATTAAGGAAATTTTTAGAATATGTGTGTTTATACATGTTTCGCAAAAAAAGTGTAACAAAAAACTAGAAGTTATTTTAAGATTTGATTTATATAATAAAATTACATTTTTAAAACTGTGAGTATCGATATTTTTTCTGTATATTTCTGACAAAAACTACTATTTATTTTACGAATCTTAAAATTAAATTTTTTTGGGTAATTGATTTGTTCTATCTTATTTGAATTTTTGCATAAAAAAATATGAAATCAAAAATTTTCAAATATTCAAAAAAAAAGATAAGATAAATCAATTATCCAAAAACAATTTAATTTAAAATAAATCAGAATAAATAGCAGATCTTGTCAGAATATGAAAAAAATAACGATACGCTCTTAATTAAAGTTATATGAAATAATTGAAAAATTAAAAAAATAGTATTTATAACGCTTTTATTCTTTTTGAAAAATATGCTTAAAAACAAAGATTTTAAAAAAAAATAAAATAGTTACATTTTTTAAATTTAAAGTTTAGATATTTGAACCAGTTTTGTTTTTGTCGTTGTCCTATATTCATTATTGCACAAAATTAAGTGACTTTTGAGCAAAACATGAAAAGAAAAAGAATTTTGTCTGAAATTGAAAACAACGGAGCTATTGGGATGTTGCGGACTGGCCATACTTAACCGGATGTTGCTCACACCCTTGGAGTGAGTCAACTTGTTGTAAGTCGACAAGATTTGTTCGGTAAAAACCCAGGAGGGGAAGACCTCATTCTACAACTCGAAATCAACACCGTTATATGCGCGTAGTGGAAAGAAAAAATCCTGCAATTTATGCATCGGCTGCAAGAAATGTTCTTCATGCTGCTATTGGACTTAGATTAAGCGCACAAACCATTTGAAAACCATAACTATTCGGCGCGTCTAAGTTGGGCAACCTTATATCAAAATTGGGATCTGGAATAGAGCTCAGTATTATATGCTGACGAATCGAAATTTGGTTCTAGAAGTGACAGTAGACGTATTTAAATATGGAAAATGGCTGGTGAATAGTATCAGCCACAATTTATCCGGGGAATCTAAAAGGGGTCAATTATGGGGTTCCATTCCAAAGGGGGTCAATCATGGTATGAGGAGGAAGTGGTGTTTGCAACAGATCAAATTGTTCTATTGGTAAAAATTTTGTGTTTATTGACGATAATTGTCGGCCTCACCGTACCGCGGAAGTGTTAAATGAACTTGATTTTCATGAAATCGAACAAATTGCTTTTCCTCTAAGTTTACCGGATTTAAATCCAATCGAGCATGTAGTGAATCTTATTGGAAGAGCATTAAATTTGCATATGGTATAAATTGCCTATATTTAGATGAATTTTATTGCGCAATAAAGGAATTAACTTTTCGGTTCCTCACCGATAAAGAAACCCCAGCCCCTGAATTTTAATAAGGTTCTGTTTGTTAGCGGACGAGCTGGTAGCTTCAGTAATAATAGGATTTACTTATCTTTACAACCACCCTTGTTAAATCCCCCATAAACTAGTTTGTATGTCAAAACAATAAAATTTATCCAAATATAGACAACCTTTAGATCTCAACTCGAAAGCGTAAGGGAGCAAGCGCAATTTTTTCCCATTCTATGGTTGCAAATTCCACAGGAACAAATTGATACTATCATAAGGAGCATGCCTCGTAGAATTCAAAAGTTTTACGTATAAGAGGCCAAAATACTTGTTATTGACACCAAAAATAGTTTGTTTTTTTATTCACCAAAAATTTATTTTCAATTTTTTTATTTATAATTTTAATTTTTAATTTATTTTTATAAAAACATTAAATTATGTTTTAAAATTAGTAAATATAATATTTATTGTGCTATCTATTGATTTTTTTAATATTATACAAATTTTCTCAATATGTATAACTTTTTGTGCACAGTGTATTAAAAGCACTCCCCTTTGAGAAGAAAAAAAAGTCCACTAGGGAATATAAACATTAGAGTTTATTAAAGCGTAAAAACTAATTAAAATTGTACTTAAAATAGTTAATTTATAAGTGCTTTTTTTGGTTTTAAAAGTTTCAATTTTTTTTGACAGTTAAACAGGTACGTACGAGGTTATAGATTGGTGATATTGTAAAAAACTGTAGTTTAATTTAATAGCAGATAAAACAACTAATATTGACGTACAAAATGATTTAACTAAATAATAAAAAGCTTTAATTAATACGTGACGATAAATTTTTTATACTAATCTATCCTATCGTCTAGAGATGTATTGGTATTTATTAGGTTTAGCTCTATGAATCACATTTGCCATAGCTTCAATTCTTTTACATTTTAGTTTTAATTTGCATGATTGGTATTTGATTTTGTAATTAAAGCGTGCAGTACACACAATAATAGGAATATATTTTACAACAGCAAAATATTCAGTTGAATACTTCCATCGAAATTAATAATAATTGATTCCAAAGTCATGTCTACTAAAAAGCAAAACATTTTTTTTTATATTTTATTCGATTACTTTTTTGTCTCAAATATGATAAAATTATTGTCGTGTTTGTATAAGATAGGTTTCAGTAATGAAAATAAGGAAACCCGGAGATAATTTCTCGGCTTAGCATAAAAAGATGTTTACTTCCTCTATTTAGTTCTAAGTGAAACAAACACAATTTGCATTTCGCATTTAGGAAATTTTTTAAATTAACTTTGCTGTATACATCAAGTTAGTTTGCATACATTTCCGGTCCATTTTCATTGTGCTGCACAAAAATGTTTTAGTTTATACGTAAAAAAGGTAATAAAATATAACCAAGTTTTCACAAAAGTAAATAAATGCTCGACAGAAGTATATTTCTTGTGCAGTTTCGAGATGGCTGCAACTTTTTAATAGTTCGTAAGTAATTTTATTAAATGGAAAAGGACGGATGGTGGTTCTTTTAAATTTGAGATATACTGTGAAAGTTTGAATATAAATCCAAAGTCGGTAGCTAAGAGGTGACGATAACGATTTGTTGCCTCTGGTGCCATTCTTTTCTCCTAATATGACAAGGAAACTCCATATAACTTGTCCAACTGTCCACATTTCGCTGTATTTTATTTGACCAATAACTTTGTTGCTGTGATAAAAAGTTTTACCAAACTGCTTTAATATTTAACGACGTTAGTGACGGATCAAAACAGAATCTGTTCAAGATTATTGTTTAAGCTTTGACACATGTGTCCTAGAAATCGTAATTAAGGCTTTAAAGCTTTGTTTTGCATTCATAAAAAATAAAGAAAATAACATAAATACAATATATATTACGCAACAATAAAAAGTTTTTTAAAAATAAATTTAAATTTATTTGCGGCCAAATTATTTTTAAAATGTGTACAGATTGCTAGCCCGGCGCATCCACCATTTGTACTAGTTAAACGGTTTATTTTATATGAAAAAAATCTTTATGCTAATGAAAAGTTTTATAAAAGCGATTAACTTTTGATATTTATATTTACAACGTTTAATCTTTATACTTTATAGTCAATTTGTTTTCTCATTAATGAAACCTTTTTTTGTGTCTAGACGTCGAATCCATTTACTACAATTTCAGACAAAAAAAAATAGCAAACATAGACGCCTCTAAAAATTGTATAAAAATGAGACATCCACTTTGTAAAAAAACTACAAAAACTTTTTCAAGAGCGAGCGTTCGTTCCGGAAAGAATACGATATTAAACCGTTTCATTCTTGTTAAATTTGTAGGTGGGTAGTTACCTGTCAGATTATAAAATATGTAGCGCATTTAACACACTTCACTTGAAAATTTTTAATGTAGAAAACATATTAATTCTTGTGTCAGACGCCTTTAAAAATTTACGATAATATTTATATTTTGAAGTTGGTAGCGCTTATACCATCATAAATCATTTCATTGTGTGTGAAATCTTGACGTTGCTGTCTCGTCTCAATTTTTTAATTTGTATCCGCTTTAAAATTTTTGTCGTGGGACATAATTACGGATCACCTGTAGAGATATAATTTATATAACGGCTGTTGTAAATTACGTAACTCGACCGATTAAGAAGTTTTATATGGAAGTTTGTGTCGCGGTAGAGACGATGTATATTACCACTCTGACAAAATAACGGATACACTCCGGAACCATAGAGAATAAATACAAAAAGCGACAGGATGTGGAGAAGGAACGGACTAGGTAAACGGAAGAGCAGAAGAATACAAAAAGAATCTCATTGTGTAACGCGGATATCTACCCAGGGGTAACATTATGCAAAATAGGCTGGAAATGCACGGCTTCGTTGCAATGTACGCTTATATTGGGACGATTATGTCAGCTTTTTACCTGAAATGCTATTGTCCGCCTTACGCTACATCTAGTATTAAAATCTTTTTATTGCTGGTTTTCAATGTAAATAGTTTAAAATGCACAGAGCCACCGTTATCTCAATCTTAAACTCAACACAATTTCTAACAAACGAAAACAAAACAAACTAGTATTAATTTTTTAACAAATATGATTATCTCTACAAAAAGTTCTAAAATTTGTAGACCAATAGAATGGTACTTGTTTTCCTAGGTTTAAGAGAGCTTCAGAAACATTTTCAAAAAATTGCAGTCTTTTATAGTTTTCAAAAATACAAAGTCTCAAACATAAATTTTTGAGTACTACTTTTATTTTTCTATCAAAAAAAATTTACTTTTAAGATGTTTACATTAAGGTACTGATTTCAAGTTGAGATACTACCGGTAGTATCGCAAATTTTAATTTGTTTTCCTAGCAACAACTAGTAATAACAGCGAATTGTATTAATTTCCATTGAAAACGAAAATACTACCGGTATTATCTCAACTTGAAGTCAGCCCACTAGACTCTTAAATAATTATATGTTACTTTTTTTGCAGAATTTATTCTACAGTTTACTACTTTTAAAAAGGTTTTGTTTTTAATTTTATCTAAAAATTATATTTAAAAATGTAATTATTATTTATTATACAGGGTAACTTTAAAGTATGTTTGGAAAATTTAACCAGCTATAGTACTTAATAAAATAAGTCAAAATAATCCAACTTGCCTTGTACAAATGTTTATAGTATTTGGGGTACACCTTGTAGAACTTTTTTAAGATTTTTTTTTGACGAGATACAATGTACTACAGCAATTTGTTTAATACACAGATGTTAATATCAGCTAAACAGATGTTTCTCAAAAAATTTTTACAAACATTACCGGGTGATAGCCCTTATTGAAACGATGCTAAAAAAGTCAATTTGTTTTCTACAATTGTTTGTACTTTTTGAAATTTACGCTGTAGACATTTTTTTTTAAAAAAACATTATTCTTATTCACAGTTTTGTTTATTTCATTCTCTAACCAATTGTGCTTTTTAGGGCATCATTTATATTTTTTCCAAGCCGTTTAAATTTTTTTTGTACAAAACAAATTGGCTAGTAGCCTTGTATTGTTCTTACACGTTGAAAACAACATTAAAAGCGATAAGGTATAATTTTGTGTTTTAAGCGTATTTCAAATCTTAAAACTAATCATTTTATTGGTTATGGTTACATGCAAGCTTTAAATGCATGCTAAAATATAAACGGAATTGGACCTATCAGCTTAAAATAATTATTAAGTTACGCTTTGTTAACAGTATATTGAAAATCAAGAACGATAACAGTATGTTACGTAACAATTGTTGTAACAAGTATTTTACCACAAACCGCCAAATGGTAAATCAATTATTTTAGCGTGTTATAAGTCGATAAATATTTTGAGTTTTTTAAAATTTGATAGATGCATCTTTTCTTTCTCGAAATTGGGTAATTTTTATATAGATAATGACAATAAAAATTAATATTAAACACATAAGATTAATCAAAATTCTAATGTATTCTAAAATATTTGGCAGAGTTGTAAAGCCCTATTATGCAAGTGATCAAAGCGCGTTAGAATTGAGCTCTCTTAATACATATATTAAGTTACCTATTTTTATCAGAGCGTCTATTATAATTTTTCTATTTTAGTTACAAGCAATAAGAAGACCTTTTTGTATTAACTTACCAACATTGAGATATTCTATTTTTGATAAAGTTTTTATTATTCTTACCTAAATCAGATTATTATTTACATTTACTCTGCCTACAATATCTAATACAAATTAAAAACGTTTATTACAACAAAAAACCTTGTAATTTTTACAGTTATAAAATATTAATTGTCAATTTTTTTTAAGAACAAATTAAAAATTCCTAAATTTATTTAGTGTGTATAACTAATAATTTTTAAATTATTTTTAAAACGTTATTGACATTTAATATTTAGTAATTATTGTGGAAATCATAATTACATTAATAATATAAATGGTAGGTGGTAATATAAGGTAGACATTTGATTGTGATAAATTATGGTGAAAACCGTTTACTTTGTACTATACAGGGTGTAACATTGAAAACTTCTACCTCTAATAACTTTTAAACAGGTGAAGATAAAAAGATAAGAAAAAAACCGTTTCGACAGTATTAAGAAGAATGTAAAATAAGTATGTTATTTGGTCTGAAGGTGTTAAAGTATTAGCAGTCCAACCCTAATCCCCATAAACTTTAAAAGACTAGTCTATTTGTAATACATCACATGAAAGGTAAGGATTGGTAAAATGTGACACAAAAAAATGCATTGAAATATCTTTATTATTAACCTCGATATGGAAAAAACAAGTTATAGACGGATATTTTTGTAGCTAATTTTCTGACTGTTTTACCGCACGATAATTAACCTTCTAACAGGAGTAAGATACGTAGAGTTGCTAGATAATATCACAAATCCTCTAATTGTAAATACAAGTAAAATATGCCCCACATTAAACCCCGATAAATTATTTTTTCAGCAGGATGGCGCACTACCTCATTATTTTAAATCTTTGAGGGAGTATTTAAACGACAGGTACACAAACAAATGGATAGATCGGAGAGGTAGCCTTAAATGGCCAGCTATATCGTCAGATTTTGAACAGTTAATTTAAGTTAATAAATATTACAGCAAAACATCTGTTAATCAATTATTTTACTTCGTACCTTTGTTAATAATAAAAATATTTTGTTGAAATTTTTGTGTCGCATTCTTTTGGTTTTTACCTTTGATTTAGTGTATCAAAAATGGTATAGTCCTATTAAAGTTTGTAGGGGTTGAGGTTAGGGTACTAATACTTTAACACCTACAGACCAATCGTACTTTCCCCTTGACACTGTCGAAGCAGTTTTTTCAGTAATTTTTTTATTTTCACTTGTTTAAAAGTTATTGAAGATAGAAATTTTCAATGTTACACGCTGTATATTTTACCTATAAGTAGTTACTAAAAACGAGATTAATTAGCAAAATATTTATCTAAGCTCTAATTATTACGACAGAATTTAAAACAGTATTGAATTTATATTAAAAATTTTTTTATAACTTGAAATATTATAAAAGTCCTTTTTATAACTACTGAATGAAATTAGATTATACATGAAACACAAAGATATAAAAATAAATTTTTTATCTAACCTTTAATTGTTAACTACTTAACCAAATTACAAACTTTTTGTATAGTAAGCATTTTAATTTCACGCACGATTACCTCGACTTTCTTAATTGCCATAAAAGCAATTCTCAACTTAATTATAAGTTTGTTCACGTAAGAATAACAATTACATTTCATATTTATTTAGATTTGTAGTCTTAGAACGATAACACATCAAATTTTTGTTTCAGAAATCTAACCAGATTAGAATCTGTTTTAACATAGCCTAAAGCTTGTCACGTAAACACAATCTTTTAATAGAAACAAATAAACAAAAAATAAGTGTTAACAACACATTTGTAGTTATTTTCGTTCGGTAACAACAAAGGGAGATATTTAGCCCTCAAGCAACGTCTGCATCTTCAATTCCCGCTATACAGCACACGATAAAAGCCTCCATCAAACGTCATATTTTCTGACCGTTCTGGGATTATTGGATGTTAAATGTAATATGCATTTTGCTACATTTTCATACGTTCCTGTTAAAAAAATTAGACTAGATAAAAATGATAGTTTAATTAGTGTGAAAGTTTTAAAGTGGCACTTTCCATGCTGCATGCAAGCCTGTTGTTTACGACAAAAGATAATGTCTATAAAAAATTTTAATATAGGTAATTGCATTCAAGGGAGTCTATGTCGAGAATTCCGGTGTGGCATTGGGCGTGATTATCAATCATCGACCGTTAATTTCGCCGTTATGTTAAGATAGCAACGTTATGCGAGAGGTAATAAAGGCTTGGGCCAGAGGGCTTAGGGATAGAACGCGAGATTGTCTCTGCATGCAAGGAAATGGCTTTTATATTGCATTATTTGAAGAAACATTTGCCTTTATAGTTACATATGCATGTAACGGCAATTTGCCGGAACTATGTGTTCTCCTGGAATAGTAAAAATATTCCCGTTCTCTCCTCTTGCTCAAATAAAAATGGAATTAATTTATTTTCTCCATAAACCAGATTTAAATAAAACAGAGGCTTTGCAAAACCGGCACAGAAATAAATGATATCGTGTGCTTCTGACACTTACAATAAAATAAAATAAAAGTCTTTTTGGATATGGAGAACTAAAATGCACCACAAAACTTTCTATGATGAAAACTATCTGACATTACAACAAAGATTTAAGCACATAATTAATAAACAAGGTGGTGGTATAAATAAAAGATTGTGTCACGATACGCAAAACAAAAATAAACCATAGAAACAGAACAGTTAAAATCGATTTTAAACAGTTGTATTCTCTCAGTAAAATAAATTTTTTGCTGTTTTAGTTTTCTTGTAATTTATTTAACTTTATTACCAAGACAAAAATTTTAGTTGAATAATCAGTTAATTTGATATATTGCACTTGGGAAATTTTTGTTATTATCAAACAATTGCTGAATAGTGCATTGTGCAATGAGCATTTAATGATAGCTATTACAGTATGAGCATGAAAATTACGACACAATCTTTGGCGAGTGTCCTAACGAATACGGGCGTTTTAACAGTCACTAAATACGTGTATTTACCCTATTTTTTCTACGACCAGTCACAATAATCTCAATCTATTCACCTTACGTGTAATGTTAAATAAATATTACAGTGATTTAGAAATTGAGTAAGGTACTCATAAAATCGTGGATTTCTTTTGTAATTATTTATTTTTTTAGATAAATCGAGAAAGCAATTAAAACATTAAAAAGTGCCAATCTTTTTTTGTCTTTTTGATCCAAAAGTGCGAATAGAATTTTATAGCTAATTTATGTGCAGGTAATAAACACTTTGTAGCTGTTGTGGCTTGATATACGATTCTGAGTAAGAAGTTTATTATTTTACTGTCAGTTTCATATATTTTCACCTAAGTTTTCACTCATTTAAATTTCAAATCGCTGCACACTGTCACAATGGTATATGTCATGTGTTTATAGCACTTATCTGAATATCGCTATAATATTGCATTTCTATTAGTCACAATTTGTATCATACTAAAAAATTTGTATCTTTATGAATATTTTTTTAATGCAGGGAGAATTAGCTACTAATCAATGAAGTGAAGTATAGAAGTAGAAAAAATATTTTAAACTTTAGAACAACTTGTGATTTGATCTAAATAATCAAAAATCTTGTTTGCGGCATTACAAACACAACCGTTTTCTATAGCTGTTATTCTGGAATTGTTAGGATAGGTCGTCATGTATTATAACGTCACTTGTTTAGAGTAGCGTTGCTTTGTTGAGTTGGGTCGGGTTAAGATATTGAGTTAGTTGTCAGATTAGCTTTATTTGATCACTTACAATCAACAATTCATAATCATAAACAAAGTTTGTTAATTTTAAAAATTGTGTTTGACATTGTTTGTTTTACATAGGTATGTAAAAATAAAGAAAAACGCAATTAAATTAATACATTGTATCTTGTAAAAATTAAATTAAGAATATATTTTATGTAATAATTTATTTACAATTAGTGTTATTTGTATGTATCTTAATAACCATGTTATATACGAGTATAAATATAAATTTGTGATTCACATTTATATTTTCGCTAGAAATACTCTTAACTGTTTATTCATATTTTATCAATAAGTTGCTTTAAGAGCGTTGAAATAAGTTTAGAATTACAAATATTGATTTATTTTATTTATAGCAGTTTTCCTTTATTTTGATTTTATATAAAATTGTGATATTTTTATTTGAAAATGACTAAAAAACGGAAGTGAATAAAAATGTATTTCAGTTCACTTTAATATGACACAAAAATAAAAACTTGATACAGGTACAACACTTTTAAATTATTTATTAACTACTCGTATTGTAGCTAATATTGTGCATAAATATTTAAATAAATTGTGGAAGTTAATTTTTGCTTAGATATTTAAACATCTTTTTATGTAACTTTATCGGACTAAATTACTGACCGGTTCTAATTAATTGCTTAGTAAACAGTTTTAAACCGACGCTAAACTCGCTTTTAAATCTATAATTTTATCTATCGCTTTAAGATTTTGATATTGTTTTATTTTCAATTAGATTCTATTTTGACATATTTAGTTATTAATTCAATTATTTATAGTAATCTGTCTAACTTCTACATTTTTACCGGCAAAGAAATCTCGGTAACAAAAGATTTGGGTTACTCGTTATTAAAAATAAAAGGTCACATAAGTCCTTATTTCAGTTAAAATAGAAAATGTACATCACAAAAAACAATTTGTTTGGAGCTTTAGTATGTTCCTTAAAATACTCGAAAAATATAAATTCTTAGTTTAGGTTATCTTAGTTTTTTCAAAAATGTGTTTTATTATCTAAAAATTTTTTAACAAAAAGGCTAGTTTTCTTTTAATTTTTTCCAAAATTTTATTTATAAAAAAAATTAGGAGCACTGAAATTTAATTTTCGATAAATATTCTTTCTCTAAAATTTCATTACTTTATATCTTTTTCTTAAATAAAAAATTTTGAACAAAACTAAAATAAACTAGTTACTAATTTGGTTCATAATGCTGGAAAAAATTGGCACTGGCCTAACATAAGCCGTTTCGGAAATAACCAGAAGGGGGCACATCATTTTTAAAAATCAATTTTTCCAAATTTTAATCACATTTTTTTTAGCAGTAGCCTTCAATTTGGTCTCAATAGTAATTCTTTATAACAAAATTTGGCTCCCAATGTAATCAATTAAAATGTAATGTTTTAAAATTATTTTGTCAAGTTTTCAACAAACTTAAAAAATTATTTATAAAAATTGAAAACCGCTTGTTTATGTTATTCTTGAAAAAAAATTGTTGTTATATCTTCAATTAATTATTTTCAGTTTTTAAAAAAAATCCTAAAAACAGTATGGTTCCTATCAAATTAAATGCTTATTCTAACTACGGTCGGGATAGGGAATGCATGTTAAATATACGATTTTCAATTGATATTTAGTTCCGCTAGGACTATTAAAAAATACCTGCGTGTGAAACAGTTAGATGTATGTGTATTTAAAAACTGAAAGATATTGTAAGAAAAGTGATTTTTCACGGAACGTCTCTTTAAACTGAGTTTTAGGGTTTTACCAGGGTAGCTGGTAAAACCCTTAGCGCGTTTATTTTAAGTATCAGAAAATAATATGTAACATAAGTGTTTATTTAATTTAAAAATAAAACTAAACAATTTTGTAAACTGATAATTGATCTACATTGATTTCCTGTAGAAGTGAAAATTAATTTTAATCTACTCTGAAAGAGTAAAAATAGATTAATTCCAAGAACGACTAAAGTAGTCATTTTGCTTCCGTGAAAGGAGGGCATATTTATTGCACTAAGGTTTGTTTTTAGCACCCAAAAACTAGTAAGCTTTAGAGATTTGTAGTAGGTATATAGGTAACTTATTATTTTGTTACTACATTGTTTCTAAAATTTTCAGATTACTTTTTCTGTCTGGTAAGTGAGCCTACTAATTTGATATATGCATTTATGAAGTAATTTTTGGATTTTGTTTTTTACAGGAAATTACCAAATCTTTTGCAAATATTGCTGCTTTAACAAAATTTAAATTTAATGTAGAAGGGTTTACTAAGACATCGAAACATTATAATCTTCTTGAAGGTAAATTTTATGTGGATATAGTACGATGAAAAAGTTTTAAAAATAGAAAATTGTAAATTTTATAGTCTAGGAAACCAGCTATCCAACAAAAACTGGTACGGATAGTCAGTAAAAATGTACAAAATATTTACAAATAAAAGCAATTTTTGAAAGATTTGATTTTATAGTATGTTGTACAGTTACCTTTTTTAGTAATAAATTTATAAAAATCAATTAAAATAAAAGTCTGAAACATCTTCTAAACATTTGACGTGAGTTGAAAGCGGTTTTTTGCGAATATCTTGCACATATTACATTTTTGGTAAAAAATATTATTAATATCATAGAAAACAAAGTTATTTACAAATTTTGTCTAATTATTATTTTTTAATCATTTTTAATTTATAATCATAGTAAATATTTACAGTGTATTTTGAAATCTTTGTATTTTCAGAATGAAGCATTGGATTTAAATTTTGTTTTAAGAAGGGACTTTTGTTTTAAAGGGAAAATCTTAAAACTGTGCTCAACAGAAACACAAATTTGCCAAACAAGAGATTAACAAAGTCAATTGCGCATGCTTATTTAAAAAGTTTATTAAAATATCTTTAAAATTATTATTTTTAGTGTCTATTTCTTTGTCAGTTGCAAATTAAAACCAGTCACCAGTTTTTTTTCAAAAGTATTTTATCTAGGTGTAATATGGATTTGAAACAATATAACTCTTGTTAGGAAATGAATAATAAGTTAATAGATAATAAAATTAAATTGATTTTAAACCACTTTAGTTACAATTATAAACAGAGTTGAAAACGTATTGGCTAACGTTTTTCTAAAGAAAACATATATGTATTGAATTATTAAACAAAACTATGTAGTTGATTGTTTGATGTTATAACGACTTGTTTTGTAATATTAAATCTAAGCTTTTGTTTTTTAGATATAATTGTACAAAAAAAGATACATTTTTTTATTATGAAGAGAAAATCAAAGTCGAACCGTTTTTGACTCGAGTAAGCACTGGGAGCACAAAGATAAATTCCCAAAGTCAAGCAAAAACTTTAGCATTTAACTTGCAGCTTTTTATAGCCAAAAATTATTTGTTTTCGGAAATATGACGTCGTGCCATGATTTACTTTTTAACGCGCGATTCTATTAGTTACAGCCATTGGCGGAATTTGAAGAATGCTCACTCACTAGATAAATAAAGAATGTGTGAGAAATTAATAAAAAGCGGTCTAGCTGTATAGAAGCAAATGAGGCAGCGATGACCAGTCAGTCTAAATTAAAGTTGAGTAATCGAGTTGCGTTTAGTGGTTCAACAGAGCGGCAATAGACGATATTGGGCGATGATCGTAGGTGTTATACTCCATGATTGAGTTGTTTATTTATGGTGTTTTTGTTGTGTTGTTCGTGTAAATAGTACTTTTAAGTAGGATGAATAGAATTTGGATGGTTGCTACAATACTTATAATGTCTTGAATGCGAGTTTTACTTCTGATTTTTTTCTATTAACAACAAGAAGATAAGCCACACGTACATAATCACAAATTTTTATTACCTTTACATATTTTATTAAGTATTAAATCTTAAAATTTTAACATTTTGTCTTCAATGTTTTTTATTGTGCAAGAGTAACTTGACCGCTCTTATAAATGCTAGGTCTTTTTGTAACATACAAATTTGTGTAAAAAAAAATTTTTTTGGTCAAATCGATCACGGGGACGTATTTCCTCCGGCTTCGTCTGTTTTGGGCGCCTCACAATAAGTTTTCCAGACGTTAACTGTTAGTTAGTTGGAAGCATACACAAGTCACAAATCAAGGCGGCCATATTCAGGTTGGAAAGTTTGTACGCCCGTGGTATTAACTCCCCACACATCAATCACTCCTTGAAAGATAGGAAATGAACAAACCTAACCTGCTCCCGATTTTATATACGGGTTTCATGTACGCCTTTTGTTCCGTCGTTGTTGTGATACTCTTGATTGACTAACACGCACTGACTATCGGAAACCATCCAGCCAAACCAAATACCAAACTGATATCTTTGAGTTGCTAAGAAATAATGCAGGACGGAAGTCTCTTCAAATGTTTGTATTGTAATAAGATCGTTAGTTAAGTTTTGACATTAATTAATTAGCAGGTTGTTGTAGTGGTACAGCTGTCTCCGAATAAAAGCACAGGACAAGGTCACAGTAAATTAGGACTTACTGTATATACGCTCCTGTCTAGTCTCTACAAGTCTACACTTATTCATTTGAATCGATATAATTTTGTCAGGTTTGTAGCACGAAACATGATTTATTTAAGGTTAAACGAAAAACGAGCTTTTAGCCAACTCTTCCTACATGTATGTTAATAAGATGGGCTGGAATCAGGATCATTATCGATGGTGACAGCACCCGTTGAAGTTTGTTCGTGATCGGTATCATTTCGACCCTCCGTGCTACTTATGTTGACAGACTGACACACCCTTCTAATATAACCGATATTTGACGGCTTCAAGATGTCCTGACGGTAGCGTGTTATTGAAAATGACGATACTTACTTTTATTCCATTATTTATTATAGTTTTGGCGCACTGCGACCAACAAAACCAGTTGCTTATTTTCGTGTTTATCTCAGGTGGGAGTCGTCAAAATATAATTGAAAATTTTAATGCTTTCGCATTGTAGACATCATTTTTTATTTTATTGTGTACTAGCTGAACTGTGCCTTTTAAGGGAGGGTGATAAAATGTAACGGTTTCAGCACTGAATGTAACTACAGGATAAGCTACTTGTAAGGCTGAGTTTACACAGGTCAGTTTTTTACCATTTTGCTTTCGGCAATTTAATTTATTTCTCTTGCACGAAATCTCGACACGCAAAAACTTGATACTACTCTTGTCAAATTTACTCGGTTTTTGTTGTACAGAAAATTAGAAATAATTAAATGTTTTAATAAAATATGTTACCTATCGAACTTTGACAGCTTTACAATTAAACCTTTACAAACACTGCTCTTGTTTTAAACTAAAATTCTATAATTTAAAATTTTATTATACTCGCGTGTACGTTGGTCATCAACACAATCAAGACAATCATATGCATTAACATAAAAGTTTTTGAAATAGCTACAGTTGTATTTATAAAAGTATGAATTACAGCATAAAGAATATTAAATATATTTTTGCGCATAAAAATACAAAAAAACTAAAGAACTTTGTACATAAAAAAAGTTACTTTGAAATAAATAACAAAAAAAGAAAAAAATGTAGTAAAGCAGACAGCTACATTCATAATTAATGTAAAGATATATTTAGAATCCTAATAGGAAAAGTGTTTGTTTATTTAGTAGTAAAAGGCTTTGGTTTTCACAATCAATATTATAAGTCATTTTTAGAAAGAGCAAGTATATGAATACAAATTATCTTAAATGTTAAAATTAGCAATTAAAAAATTTATCCGTTAATTTTTACTTAGCATCAGTAACCACAAATAATTATAACTGTACCTGATATTGATCACTTTGCAATAAGAAAAAAGTTTGTATACATGTTTAAAAGAGAACCGGGACGAATATCTATAAGATTAATATTTTGCAACATAAAATTTGTCTATGACATGAGTTATTTTGTTGCTTCTTTATTAATAAGATAATGTTCTAAAAGAAAATTACAAAACAACATTTTCCAAATTATACTGTTCTGAAGCATTTGTAATTTTTTTTAACAATGTCTCAGCCGAAATGAAAAAATACGAACAAAAGTGTTCCTAAATATTGAGTTAGTAACATTAACAATATTAATTAAAAAATGTAAAGTAGCTATTTATTTAATTAAGTAATAAATAAGCTTAGGTGCAAAAGAGCCTTCCTAAAACGACCAGGTAATTAACCGGTGTAATCCAGCGGGCTGCATGGTCTTCATTCAATTGGTCTACACCAGTTGACTAATAGACCAGTTGAATGAATAGCATGCAGTCCGCTGGATTACACCGGTTAATTACCTGGTTGTTTTAGGAACGCTTTCTTGCACCTAAGCTTAGTAAAAAAGCATGTGATTCAAAGGTAAGCTCTACACAAATTTAAATATACAACAAAAACAGTATTAAATGTTTAAAAAATATATATAAAATTTTCATAGAAATAACGTAATTGATTAAGAGTATTTGGAGAATTTCATGGCCTAAATTGGAATAAATGAAATGCATGGGCACTTTCCAGTTTCCCGCATTCGTACTAATGCCGCACACCTTCCGCACTCGTGCTGCATTATTGCGAATGAGGGAAATTTTTTCCCGAAATAGTTTACTACTTTTTTTGTAATGAATAAAAGCTAAAATTTTAAGTAAAAATTAAGATTATTTATAATGGCTTGGGAGAACTGCTTGGAAGATTTTGGTATCAGGAATCTAACCCAAAGCTGTTGCGTTATCATTACCACCTATTGATTCCAACAAATATTTACTGTTTTCTTATGGAAAATAAAAAAAACACCCTGGTTTGGAAAAACCGTTTTTCCAAGCGTAGAGAATACTGAAAATTAGCTTTTTAAAAACCCTGACTACAAAAAATATAATATGCAAAAGTCTCCACATAAAAAAGAACAACAAGTATAAAATCTCAATAATTATTATTAGTCCAGTAAATTGTTATTTTAAAGGTCAATAGTTTATTTACTGAACTACATTTTTTTAAATTAAATATTCTACATTTTCAAAACAAATTGATATTTATCAGTGATGGCTGGTCAGTTTTGTAATCTCTGTATTTTCAAAACAAAGCGTAATATCCAAATTTTGTTGTAAAAAAGTGACTATTGAGACTAAAGTTAAGGATAGTACACAAAAAAAAAGTTCAAAGAAATTTGCGAAATTTGATTTCTAAAAATGGTTCAGTCTACGTGTATATCTTCAAAACGCTTTATAGTAGAAGATGCCCGTTTTTTATGAAGATATGACCACGTTTATTTTATATTAAAATTATAATTTTATTAATTATTTAGGAGGTAGTAATATTTTTATAAAAAATAATATTTTAAATGCTTATAACTTTTTTTAAAACAAACATTTTGAAAAAAACAAAAAACTATTACGTATTTGTTATAAAAAATTACCGTTTTAAAGATATATATAATGAAACACGACAATACATATTTAATTAAAAGTCTAATTTTTTTCAAAGTTTTTTCATTTGATTTCAGTAGTTACCCCTTCCAACAGAATCTGGGTTCTATGGTCTGTTTTAGACCAATTCTCTTAATTAAAAAACAAGTTATATTAAGTCTAACAAGGACCAAAATTAACTAAAAAACCTAACTATCAGACATTTTTAAAATTTATTTTTTTTTTAACAAAATTAACAACTTTTATTACGAAAATGTGTAAAGTACGTCTTACGGTCTCTTCCCCATTTGTAATAAAATCTTCCACGCAAGTGAAGATTTACGTTCTTATTGCTATCACTTTCTACATCACGGCTTTAAATGCAATGAACACAAAACGTATTATATTAATAATATCACACTTTTCATCTTTTTTCAGCTTAATGCGACAAGAAAGACAAAGCTTTTAGGGTAGTATTTAAAACTCAAATGCAAACTAGTTGGCCGCGCAGTCAATGACCCCCAAAGAAATTTAATACCTAAGAAATTAAAATTGTGGGTACCATTCTGCAATGTAGTTTTAAAAATTACAATATTTTTTTTATTTCAATCTTTGTTTGTGTTCTGTCAAATGTCAATTTCACATGAAGCTAAACGTCGTAAATTAAGGCGTACTCTAATAATTTTATTAGAAATGGAGATAAGACGGTGAGACATGTGCTTATTACTATTTCCGGTATTTTGCTTGATACTATCTGAAATACAGAGTTGCTGTAAATGATTGAGACTGTTGGCCAACCTGGATCGGCTTATTTGAATTTTTCTGTGTCAAAAAAATGTTCAAATTCTTGCAAATATTTATTTAATGTTTAAACAAAAATGATTCTTGTATTTATTTATAACAGATATTGAAAAAGTCAGAAACCTATTTAATATCAAAGTAACATTACTCAGGATTACCAACAAACTCAATCATTTACAGCCGCTCTGTATTGGCATTTTTATCTTTATAGTTGGCCATATAGTTTGCTATTTTAATTTTTACATTTTTTATTATGACAACATCGTTATTAATGTATCTAATGTAATTTGAAAAACATTAAAGTGTTTCATGAGACCTCAAAGACTTTCATGCTAATTTATTTAAACTTTTATAAACTAATTTATTTAAACGTTTATAAAATAAAATAATAATAAAACTTAAATAACAAACAACTAATAACAAAACGAAACTTAATCTACCAAAACTAAATGCGGTTGAATTTAAAAACTCGACTTAAAAATACACTTATTTTCATAGTTATTTAATTACCTAATTTCACAAATATTTTTTTTATTTTAGAAATCGGATTGTAATACAGCTGTACAGCTTGCGAAAGAGCTTTACCTGGCAATATTTGTAAAGAAAAATTAAAAACATTTTGTGTATCTGATTTGAACACTAAAACTAAAACTATCATTAAGAAAAACTGTTGCATATACATGCCGTTATGGAAATAAATGCAAAAATTTTAACCTGAAATACAGCACCACAAATAATAGACATTTGCAAAAAAAAATTTTGTCCTATCTAAACTAATAACAAAATTACAGGCCGTCAAAGTTGGGTAAAAAAAACATTTTTTTCTTATATCTCGAAAACCGCCTAACCGATTAATACCAAATTTAGTACACAAATGAAATTGACTGTACTCTTTTTATTTCTACTAGCAAAATTTTGCTGCACATTTCAATTTCAAGTTACGGCACTTTTGTTTCACATTTTGGGTAATTAATCAATTTTTTTCTTATTAATTTCCAATTTTTGTAGCAAAAATGAATATGCCAGTACATCCTAAATAAAAATGCAAAAATGCAATACTTTGCTAAAACGTACCGTTTTCGATATATTTACGATTAAATTATAAAAATGACTTTTAATCTTTAACTTTGGCGTCCTCTAGCTCCTAACCGGTGCAACTTAGTGTAGAGGTAAATTGTGTTAAATCGCTTTATTTTGACCTGAAAAACCTATAATTGCCCTATGTTAAAAAAAAATTTGTTATAAGTTTTGTAATAATTAATTTTTAGTTTATAATTTTGTTATCAGTTGAAATCAGACAAAATCTTTTTTGTAGATTTTTGCTATTTGTGGTGCTGTATTTCAGGTTAAAATTATTGCATTCATTTCTATAACGTTTTGTATTGCAATCACATACTGTATACCAAGAAAATGCTATATTATATCGTATCTCGTTCAAAAAAATTTTAATAGAAAAAAGTACTACAGTATGTATCTCTATTAATTTGCTGTTTGTCGTTTAACCTTAACATTTTGTGACAGATGAAAAATCCTGAACGCTTTAAAGTGTCTGCTTTACTGTTTAGTGAATAAAAATGCTAACATATTGACTAGTCAATAAATGTGATAGTCTAGTGTGCTTAAATTTTTACTAAAATATAGCGTTTACTAGTAAGTGTCGATTGGTAAAAAATAGATGGATTTTTCCTAGATTAAACAATTCTCTCTGGTTCGGTCAGTAAAAAAATTTCGCTTAATATTATATGCAAACACAAGTTAAGGAATTGAGACTCTCTCGTTTATAACAAGTTAATCATTCCTATTTATGTAGATTGCTATTAATAATTAAATGCTCTAAATTCATTTTAAAGTATTGTTAATATAAATTTTTTTGTGATGAGTAACGCATTGTATTGGCGATTTTAAGTGACCCTACGATTTTCGCGTAGTGGGCGACATCTCATCATCATTGTATCAGTGAACAACATCGTAAAAGCTTGTGTTTTCTAGTGTGTTTTTAGGGTTTTCTGGGTTTAATTTAAAGAAAAAGTATTTCAGGAAACTAACTGTGTAAAGTTTATTGCTTGTGTTCAACATTAAGGATGAATTATTCAGGATATCACGATTAATATGCAAAATTTAATTTTATATGTCTATTTTTTTTCTTAGCAACAAAATTACCTGTAAAACTGTTCAGTTTTTTATCATTATTCAGCAGTTTAGGAAGAGAAAAATTATCAAAGTGTGTTTGGGTGGCCTTATCTTCTGTTAATGAATATCTTTGTAGGGCTTTTATTGATACTGACCTTGGGATACAAGTTGATGATTTTACCTTTACTGCCTCTTGCTTTCTAACATCTAAATTTTGTTCAAATACATCTTGATTTTGTTGCTCTGAGAAATTCAAAATAATTGTATTTTCTCATTTTTTATTAATCTTAAAATAAACAAATTACAAGTTTTAATTAGAAGATTTAATTTTTTATTAAGTTTTTTATTAGAATGTTGTTTTTATTTTTATTCGATAATTAATTATGCATTTTTTTTAAACAAACGCGTTTACCATTCAGATTTACGAACTGTAATCTTCTTTTTCAAAGTCTTGTGTAACTACGAAAGTTAAAAATTTTGGAAAGGCACCATACTTTTCTTCAGTCGTCTCCTTTGTGTCACAACATTTGCTGAAAAAGAGATGAGTTTTTTGTAGAATAATATTTTATCAGAAGAGTACAAACTTACAGTAACTATCAAAGAAGAAATCGGATAATTGAAAGTGCTTGCTGGAAACAAGGATGTATTTGGTTATATTTTTTCCAATTTTTAACTGTGCTGCCATTGTTTACAAAGTTTTGAACCACTGACGAAAAATGTGTGCAGAGAAATGTATCTGCGCAATGTGAAGAACACTGTGGGACCGAACAAAATCTTCTAGACTTGGTGGGAATTTTTTTATGTATCAATATCTGTAGGTAGCTGTAATAGTTCACTAACTGCACTAATATCAATTATTGGATTAATTATCACTGAGACTATGACACTAAAATATGCGCAAAACGGGCGAGACCTACACGCAACACATGTAAACCAATGTAAAGAGCATTTGTTGTTCACTGCTGCAACCGCCATTTTGTCAGTTTAAGCCAAGTTTAAGCCAATAGTGACTTTGACTGTAGTTTATTTATTTTCCAAATACTAATATTTTATTTTTAATCACTAAAAAATTGACTAAATTTCACTGTAAAAGTATTTTTATTGTTTTTACTGTTTTCTAATTAATTTTTACCTGGTTAAACATAGTAACAATGTTTATAAATAAGATGAAGCGCTTGGCTCTATTTCTTAATGTCGCTGGAAAGTACGGTGAAATGGCTTTTGTATTGGCGAGCAAAAACACCGTGGACACAAGTGCCGAACAGCATTGAATTACACCACTTAGCCGCTTCAACAGTTTGACGTTTTACGCTGAACGTAAACCAGATATTAATGTAAATTACAATAAATAAAATAAATACAATGTTTATTTTGTTTTTAGTCCTCTAATATTTAATGTATAATTTTCAACCCCTTTGTATAATTTGCATGGAATCTGAAACTTTACCATTAATTTTTCAGAACAAAAAGAGTGTGAAAGCTATAAAGTGGCCATAAAATTTAAATAAAATGTTAGGAACATATAACTGGAATAGCTCCATAATTTTATGCAGCTAAAATTTGATCTCAGAAAAATATATCAATTATGTTTCCAATTCAATATCTGTGCGTTTCGATTTACTTTCCCAAATCCCTCGCGTGCGATTAACTTGTTGACAATAAAGCAATTTTTGAGATTGGCTACGGTTCCTGCGGGTGCGTTGACCGTTCTCTTCTGTGGTCCCTTTGGGCTTTTCCATGTTGATTTTTATTTTAATAGAAGTAGGCAGGAAGTTAGCGGGAACAATTGCAGCGGATAAAACAAACCGCCACCGCCGAGTTGGTGGCAGGAACGCAACACAAAACCACACCTCGGGCGGCTGTCCTGCAGCGGCATTAATTACAACAGAGAGATCTCGGAAATGAATGTCGTGGCTTCCTTTATCTCAGTCGGGTGTTATTGTATTGCGTCTGGAAAGCTGGGAAAGTGGTGGCGTTTCACTCCCGGGATGTTTACGCGGCCACAGTTAGAGGTTGAGAGATTCATGTTAGGCTAATTCCAGACGAGTGAGAGAAGGATCATTTTAGCGTGGCGTTCCCGTTTATTGCTTGTTAAGGGTGCTATTCTAACCTCTCACTTGTTTGTTTGACGCTTTACTACACGGAATCCCGAGGGAGAGATTCATTCACTTTCTACTCGTTTTCATAATAATTGTTAAGTGCACTACGGATACTAATCGAATTGCATCGTTAAGAATTATTTTTATTCAACACATAGAATTTTATTCTACACGTTATACCTAGGTATTTACATCAAATGCAAATTGTTACTTGCTAAACAGACTTTGGTGGTCTCAAAGGTTTCAGTATCTTTTATGCGACACAAAATGGCTTAAAATAAAACAAATTGTAAATAGAGATGCATCAAGTTTATTTTTATGTCATAATATTTGTTTACTAGCACCGTACACTTAAGGGTTTTCAAAAAATATAATTATAAGCTTGAGGAAAAGAAGTTTAAACAAAAACAAACAAAAAATACTTGAATAAACTTTAAATAATTAATAATAATAAGCAAAAAGTAATAACAAACAACATTTGTTTTACTTTAAATAATACAAAATAATTAACGAGTGTTTACAAATATTTTTTGATTAAAAGTGCATTAAAATTATTGACATTTTTGCATTCGTCATCTTCCTGAAATAGTGATTTCCTTAGACTAATTCTAATAAAAAATTTAATTGAAAATTTCTGAACCTATACACATTTGCACACTATGAACAATTAGTTTTAAGGTTCTTGAGTTTTATTTGTTTATTAATTTTTTTTGTAGAGTGGCTTTATAAATGGAACTTTACTTTTTGAGTTAAGTAATTAAATAAAAATTAATAAAGATTTTTTAAATTATTAACATTTACAATGGATAGATAGCAAAAGACACAATTCAGTGAAAAGCGGATTTGAGTAGAATTTTTAATCAAAATATTTAGTAATCTGTTAAATACCCAAATTATAATAAAGTTTATGTTACAGTTCTTTACGGCTTGTCTAATGTTACAGCGGCATAATTAATAAAAGTAAAGTTTCTACATATATTTTTCCTTATTAGCAGACTCTCAAATTTTAGGATCGTTACAATCAAAACAACTTAAAATTATGCAAAACGTTATCATGTTAGAACAAACATCAACTCTTAATAACAAAAAAAAACTGTACCCAAAGTATAACAGGATGATATAAAAAAGACACACACTAATCCATTAAATCAAGAAACTCAACAAACAAGATATCAAAACCGACCAAGAACACAAAACGAAAAACAATTTACGACGGCTATCTCAACAACAAACAAGAAGGGTGAAGACGAAGAATTTCAGGAAGTTCGTCAAATGAAAAAAACAAGTCTAAATTTAAAGTTGGAGATTGCGTTGGTAATGAAAACAAACAAAATTGGTGCCCACCAAAAAAGGGAAAAAAATTTGGATCTTCATATCTGGAGTAAGAAATCAAATAACGGAAGACAACTTTCTGCAGCACATTGGAAATAAACGTAAAAATGAATCGACTAATGCTACAGTCAAAGTACCTTTTACTTTCTATAAAAAACAAACAACAAACGTTTGGTGTAAAACCGGCTTAGAAAGACCAAGTTTATAACAAACACTTTTGGTCAAAGGAGTAAAATATAGCAGATTTAGTTTTAGAAAATGGCAGCATATTTTAGATCAACAATTGGAAAAAACAAATTCTTACTGAATAATCTAAAAATAACCTTAGCGAAGACATACAGTATAATCAAATATTAAAACAATTATAGACATTTAAAAGTACATTTAAATGTAAAAAGCTTGAGAGGTAAACGAAACCACCTAGATATGATTTTTCCCGATATTAAACCCATTGTTGTGGGTTTAACTGAACATTGGCTCAACCAGGATGAAATAAATTTGTGTGGCTTCGATAATTCAACTAATAAATTTAAAACATTTCCTTAATGCGTACCAAATACCAAATTTAACCTATTAAACTTAAACATAAGATCAATCAAGGACAAGATTGAACTACTAGAAGAAGTCCTACAAGAGAAAAATATTCACGTGGCTATTATTACCGAACACTGGGTGTTAAAACATAATATTGATCAACTAAACATTCCAAGATTTAATGTGACCAGCTATTTTTCGAGACAAAATGGATACGGTGGAATACTAATATTATTAAAGAAAAACGTTAAAACTGATTTATTTCCTATTCTGAAAGAAAATGTAGAAATAACAGGTATGTGGGATAAAAATAGGAAACAAATAATGATAGGAGTATAGAGGTTTTCGAGATCACCTCAACGATCCATAGGTATAATATTTTTCCAAGAACTCCGAAAAAGTAAAAAGTAGTAGAAATTAAAACAGAATCTACATCTATTTTCGAAGGTGGTGATTTTAACATCAATTTAACAGATTCGAACGACATATCAAATTGTCTGCTAAAGGTTTTCGATAAATTCGAGCTGCAAGCAACCTTTGATGAACCTGAGATAATTATCGATAACGTATTCTCAAATAAAGAAAAAGTTATTACACTTACTTTCCAACCACACCAGTCGGACTATATGGATCATTTACGCTGTTGTCCTTCCATAAATTCAATACCTGAAAGTATGAACAATTTTACCATTAAAGTCACAAGTAAAGCAAATATTCAACATCTTAAAGGGTTACTACAAAAGATGACATAGGATATTGGCCCCCACATGTCAACTGAGAAAGCCTTTACTCTTTTTTGGAAAAAACTGATGTACAGTTTTAATCAAGAATGTCCAGAGAAAACCCTAAAAAAGTATGGAACGCCCAGAACAAAAAATAAGAATAAAAATAAAGACGTAATAAGAATGAAAAAATAACTGGAAGCTATGGAGACCATAATGAGGGTACGAAAAGGTAATTTAAGCAAGAGAGCATACTATGCCTAATGTCTAATCGTATCAAAAATCTAAATAGTGTAAATCTTTTTAAACAAAATCTTAAAAAGTTTTTAATCTCCCACTCTTTCTATTTACTGACTGAGTTTTTAAATTAGTAAATTGTGCATGACTGTGTATATTTTATATTTACATTGTTTCTCTACTCTTATAGATATATGTATTTCCTTGTATGACCTATGCTATGCTAATTATTATTATTATTATTATTATGCATGCAGAAAAAAATATGCTCAAAAATTAACAGACTCAAAAGAAATTCAAATATGCAGGAAATTGAAAATGTAAAATAAAAACGAAACAGTGTGGAAAAATGATAAATAATGAGACCAAATTTCAAAAAAGGAAGCGTGAGTCAAACTTAGAAACAGAAGAGATGAATACATTTTTCACAAAACTAGGCATACGGAGTTCAAACAGCTACAATAATGTCAATATAAATCTTCACGCACATTTTAGAAAAACAAAGGCACAAAGCTTAAATTCAATCTTCCTGTATAAATGTAATATAACCGAAGTACTTAAAGTTTCCAAAAAGTTGAAGTTTACATCAAAAACAGACTTTTATAGAATGACAACTATTATTTTAAAGGACATATTGTATAATTTTGCGTATTTTTTATGTAATAAACACTATGTCGATTTTTAGTTATTTCTGAAAAAAAGGCGTGAACCGCTTGAAACAAATAAATTCGATAAATTTAGGGATTTTTACGTAAAATTCAGATATGCTAATAAAAATTGGGGTTATTATTTGAAATTTCAAAGTTGTAGGTTGTATCTCAATTTTGGGACATTTTGTATATCCAATTTTTTTTGTCAAAAAATGCGCGTTAAAAATAAACAGGATACGTGTCCAAGCGGTTTTCTGAAAGACTAATTCCTGAATTTTTATCAAATTTATTCATTTCAAATGGTTCACACTGTATATATTTAAATAAATTATTTATTTATTTATATTTAATTCCAACCAAATGTTAGAGCACTTGAGAGCTTTTCTTAAATAAACACTTGGTGGTATTTTCAAGAATTTTGTAGCTCTATCTATCAGAATATAGTTCTGGAACAACCTGAGTTAGAACAATGTCTTTTTTACAATTTTACCTTAAAAAGTTATTTCGTAGATTGATAGTAAAAAATATGTTTTAGATATTTTGGTAATTTACGCATAAAGACAAGCGTGTGGAAAGCCGTGCTTAGGAAAACCGTTCTCGAAAGGCTTTTATTCGGAACGGAACTAAAGAATCCTTTACGACTGCGGCAACAAATCTTGAGGAATAATTCTAGTAGAAAAAGGCGGTCTAGCGAGATTGACCGGAAAACTATCACCACAACAACAAAATAAAGTGTCGAATAAAACATTGTCAGAAATTGGTAGGCCTGTTTCAGTTTATGTTATTTGGAACAAGATATGGAAACAAAAGCAATTGTCAACATACATATAAATCGTAAGCCGATAAATCCGTACTGTGAAGCGATACAGGCACCAAATCTCATCTTTGCCGGAAAATATAAAATAAAAAACTTTATATTTCTGATATTGCAAGTCCGGGATTTCTTAAAGCTATTTGTGCCGCATGTTTCTATCGTTTTACATAGTAAAATATGAGGAATGCAAACAAAATATCAAAAAATTGCTAACTTTAGAAACAATCAATTTTTACACTAGGCATGTCAGTGCACTGAACTTTTTATAATATTGCAATAAATATAAGACGTTGTGCAATACGGCAAAAAATTTGCATGATGGCTTATATCTTATATAGGACCAACATGTGTTTCTTATGGTTTGAAATAAAACTGATTCCAACCAAAATTTAATTTTCAGGGTCCGAACTGATTGACTTAACAGTCGTATTTATACAAGTTTTATTATCTGAAACCTGCTGAAATTTTTAAAGGAAATTAATCGACTACTCGTAACATGCAATCAATTCTAATCAGATTACTGACAAATGACAGAACTCAATCAATATGCACTTACCCGTTTAATGATTAACAGAAATTTCTACTTAACAAAGATTATTATAACGTCTATAAGTGTCACAATAACAGGATAATTATTTCCATCTGAACAAATCAATGTTCAGTGACATCTTGTTTCAGCAAAATTTCCTGATTTATTACTATCAAAAAGCTACATTGTCTTTTTTGCGAAAGATTAGTTGTGACAGATGTTGAAAGATATTTCAAACAGCGTAATGGAATTATGATCTGCTGATTTATTTCTAATATTGTGTAAAAATGCTGACTTTAAATAAAGATTTCTATAACGATACATTATGAAAATGTGTTAGTGTAGAACGACTTTAAGGCTTAACCCACAGAAAAAAACTTTTTTGCACTACTCTACTAAAAATCGAGTGATTACGCACCGAGCAAACAATTTTTACCGCGCTTATGCCTGCAAAGAGAACAGGGTTTTTCTCGTTTAACAAAAGGTTTAAAATTAGATTATCGTATCAGAGCCCAAGTTTATAATAAAACAATGCACTTTATTATTTTTATTTAGATAAAACAACAAAAATTCATTCACAATATTAAATTTAAAGTTTAAGTTTAAGCAGCGTCATTTGTGAGAAATTGTGTAAGACATTAATGTAGAAACAGTCAGTTACCTACATTCTTTCGAAAAATTAATGATAAATTTTAAAATTATCGTTCTTTTTACCTTGTGTAGGATACGTGTTAAAAATGATATAAAAGAGAGATGCGAGAACAGTTTTGCGTTATTCATGCGACATTCTTCACTCGTGCACAATATATGTTCCACCACTTATTGTGTAAATAACTATTAACGTTTTAAACATATTTACTTTTAAATGAAGTAAATACGTCTGCTAAGTATTTACTAGGTTTACATTTCTTTTGCTATATTTTGAGAATTATTGACTACTTGCACCTATTTCTTTTTGAGTTGGTGTTTTACTCGTTTTTGGAATTTCAGTAGCAGCGGTATATACAATTAAAAAGAATTGTGTTAATAAACATTGCTAAAGTTTGACAAAGCAAAAACTCACATCTAAATATACCTCCCACTTGCATTGTACAATATATGCAAATTTAAATGTCACTAATAACGTTACAGTGTTGTAATAACCGTTATTTAGGAGAGTAAAGCGATGAAAACAACGGCGTTCTCTTTTTTTCACGCTAAAAAACTGATTTGTGTTACGTTTTGATTGTTTAAAAGTTTTTATAAATAATTTAGTATAAATTTAGATTGAAGTGGTTTAGTTGATATCAAATTGAAACCGACAATTTTTACTTGGTTGTGCTGATGTGGTAAACAGAGTTTACTGTTTTTTATTTACAAAATTTTATATTTCAACTCACAAAACATTGTATGCTTTTAGTAGTGTCTCGATAGCTTATTGATTTTAAAACTAAGGCTTTTTATAAATACTTTGCTTTACTTTGAGAAACAACAATATTAACAGGAAATAATCTACCTAACTCAACTCATACGGTGTTATTCACATATGGTAGTAATCCTGTGGAGATAAAATTGCAACCAAAACTACAAATCACAAAGTCAAGTTGACATTAATTATATTGTCATAATAAATGCCCACAATCACAAATATGAAACGAAAATCGCTGGCAGTTTTCAAAATGTCAAATTGGTTTAACATTAAATAAAAAATTTCGACTTCTGGCTGTTATTAAAAATTTTTAATCGAAATATTTTGCTATCAGTATTTTTTTTAAATAAGGCGTGTTTTTTTTGGTATTGGTATAAATTTTAATGCGCATTAAAGTGTCATTTGTGATATAAATTTGTCTAAAGTGCAAAAAAGGATTCCCTGACTAGATAGATTATATCTACTATATATATTAATATACTTAGTTTATATATAACATATATTAATATACTACTAAAGTGTTTATACCTGAAAAATGTAATTTTTATTGCATTTTTTAAATCTAAGACTTATTATTTTACATAAATAGTCTTGTAGATACATATTTAAAAGTTATTATCTGTACTGTATGTTCATCTGACATCTGCAATAGTTATTTACCTAACGTATTCGGGAAAATAAATTTCCCACATAAGCACTTTGTTTGCTCACTTCGCTCGTGCTGCATTAGTGCGAATGCGGGAACTTTCTTCCCGAAATAGTTAGGTACAGCATTTTTTGTAACGAATAAAAACTAACTTTTTAAGAAAAAATAACCTAACCTAACTTAGTCGAGAATTTTGGTTATTAATTAATGGGTTGGTACAACTGATTGGAAGATTCTGGGAACAGAAGTCTAACTCAAAGTTGTTGCTTTTTGTTGTTTTAGTTGTTTCCTTGCGGGAAATAAAAAACACCCCGATGCGGGAAAGCAGTGTTTTAATGCGTCGAGGATCACCGAAAAATATCTGTTCACATTTCATGAGTATAAAAAACTGTTTTTTTGTCCTCCTGAATTGTAAAGTTGACTTTGACGTATTGTAAACGTTAACTCAAAGTGTCACTTTACGCACTAGTGCGACAAAAACTGCAGTAAATTTTAAGCTTTAGAAGATGTTTAAAAAATAAGTTAGATATATGACGATAAAGTTAATTACACAAAATTTTACTTTACATAATAAGCAACAAATAAAAAATGGTAATAAATTTATTATTCTTTTTTTTATTTTATAAAATTATGGCGACATTTATGCGGATTTAAGTAAATTTATAATAATTATCTGTATTACCGACATAACGACCAACTGTAAAATATTTTTATAGAGTATAAAAAATACACGTGAAGTATTTTTTAGTTTATTCAGTTTATTAACTTTAATAGTTATAGTTATAAAAGAAACACTGCTGTATAAAGAAAAACAATTTACAATGGCTGGGACTTGGTTTGTGCTTGTACCTAACCTTAAAAAAGTTGCTGTTTATTTTGTAGGACTGTTTTAAATTATAGTAATGACCAGTTTATAAATCTAACACATTCAAGAAAAACTTAAAACCGTTTCATTCTATTGATTCCAAATCCACCCAGCATGAATCAATGATGTCTTATTACTTCTCAATTCAAAATGACGTGACGAGGACCTGATTGTGATTTTTCAATTTTTCAAAAGTGGTAATTGTTCTGGAGACTGAATCATTTGTATTGATAATTTACCCATTTCTCTTTCTACAATTTTGATAATTTTTAAAAAATTATGAAAGATTTCTTATTTTGCTCTAAAATTTGAGGTTATGTATGTTTAATAGATTTATTAAAATTTAAAAAAAACTGTCGGACAAAAAATGTTATACAAATTTCGTGTGTTAAGTCATTTTACAGCGCTCCAGCTAATGAGAAACTCGTTCTACGGGCTCGTTTTTCAAACGAAGCTGTCGTGCTGTAAAATATGACTTTACCACACTCTAATATAAATAACTATTTTTTTCAGATAATTTTGCTGCAATACTGCTTTATTTTTTACCAAAACTTTTATTTTTTTTTTAATTTTCACTATTTTATTAAACTTAATTTTTGCTAAATTCGAAAGCTCCACTACGGATTTTTTACTCTTAGGTATCTGTCACTCAACTATACCAACTTGTGTTGATATTGTTGGTTGTTAATTGTTTGTTAGCAAAGTTGACGTTTTATTATAAATAAACGCTTCCAAACAATTTTTTTATTAGAAAAACTTAAAAATAGGTATACAAAATGGTGGCTGTGTCAGGTTGGAGAAACGAAATTGTTACAAATAACAAAATTTGCAATTTTCTTCTTGTTTTTTGACAAATTAAATTTTGCACACATTTTGAAACACCTTTTATTGCATAAAATATATACAGAATTATACAGAGTGATTTTTTATTTGCTCTTGCCCGAAGCTCTAAAAATAGGTAATACATTATACTTTGCTAGTTTTTTAAAATTTAATTTTCAAAATGAAGACATAGAGGGTTGTGAATAAATGCCAACTTTGTTAACAATACCCTTGACAGTGCTTCCACAGCCAGTTTATTTGGATCATTTGTAGTTTTCCCAAAGTTGCTTATTATTTGTATAACATGTTGCCTATTTTTGAAATCTCCGGCGGGAGCAAACAAATAAATCACCCTGTAATAAAGATACATTTTTTATAATAAAAAATGTTATTGAAATAAATTCGTTTAGTAATAGTTATTTTATAAACAGGGTTGTTGATAAAACGATTAATCGAAACCGTTTGTTGAAAAAGAAAGTTAGCCAATAGCATTTTTAATTGTCAAGATTATTAGTCTCCCGTTACATACGAGTTGATTGCAATGTTTTTTTGTTAAACCGATTTATCTAGTAGTGGTTAGTACATTTACCTAGGTATATTTGTTCATATATATTAATAAACGATTTTTTGCGTAAATCATATTTTAAACAAAAAAATATTTTTGTTCCTAATCTGCGTATTATAATAAAATTTGAAAAAAATACATCAATTTGTAGATGAGGTTTTACACCCGCCGCATCTGTTAATATTTATGTGAATTGGCTTGAAGACGCGACACAAAGTCTTTATAATGAAGTGGAGTGGGATAAATTGTTCCCACTCGCCATCTATTCATTGTCTTATTATTATTTCTCTAACCTTATACAAGTATACATATTTAAAATTAATAAATATTATTTCTAATCACTGTCTAGTACAGTTTGCTAATATCTTTTTTTTCTTTTACAGGTACGGTTTTATCCTTCTCTGTTAATAATCACCTAATCATCTCGAGACCAGCAAACTTGAAAAGAATTTGGAAAAAGTGGTTGAGTGACGTTTTTTAATTAATATGTCAATAATTGTTCTGGTCATGGTTTACTCTGGTTTTCTCTTTCTCGCATGAACGTAGGTTGACGTGATAAGTTCATATGGTTTGCTGTCAACTGTCTAAATGTTGTCTTATTTTTGCATTTAGGAGTTTTTGATAAAAATCACATTGCAAATCATGATAATTGTATGCAGACGTTTAAGAATTTCCTCTGCAAACGTTATCTCAGTTGAACGTGTGAATTTTTGGCCGCATTGCACTGACAGCTGTCATGGTCAGTGTTTTGTAATGATAATCGCGACATACGTTTTTTGAGACAATTGTCACACCCAGGCGATCTGACCAGAACAATTATTGAACACATTTTATATTTTGATTGTTTTAAAATTCACACTTATTATTATTATAAATAGTGTTTCGTAAAGAAACGGCAATCTCTAAGGTACAACTTGGTAAGAACACAAAAAACGTTAATATAAAAAGTTTTCTTGTGTATTTGTTTTAAAAATAAACTAAATTTAATAACAAACAATAACATAAAAAGCAAAAATGTGAAGAATCAAATCACATAGTTGTAAACAAGAAAAAAATTTACACATCAGTCAGATCTGTCAATGATTTGTCACACAATGACAGTACACGATACACAAAAACAAGAGAAAAAAAATAAATAAAGTTTATTTAAATAGGAAACAATTTCACAAAACAAATCACATTAAATGTTTAAAGTGGCAACCATTTGCTTGTAAACAAGCTCAAACCCGTCGTTATAGAGGGTCACGGACTGGATTAAAACATGATACTAAGACTAACAAGATATGATCACTTGTCGTACGAATTTTAGACTAGTTTGCGCATGTCGTCATCGCGTGACAAAAATGTACTGCGATATTAGAAAAAACATGCATTTGATAGTATTATTAGAGAATTACTCGGAAAATTACTAAAACTTTTGTTTTTTCTAATGTCTCAGATGAATATTATTTAATAATATTTAATATAAAGACATTTTAGAACCTTATTAGGTTTATTTTTACAGTTCAAAATAGAGCGGGTTATTTAAAAATATTTTTTTTATTAATGGTTAATTTGTAGGGTGGAATTGTGGGTAGAGTGGTATAAACCACAAAAAATAGATTTCTTTAAGCACAGGCTTTTCCTGCGAGCGGAAATCTGGGTTGAAATAATCTTTTGGAGTAAAAAGTTGCAGTCTGAAATTCCTAAAATTAATTTTGAAAGTAAAATCAGTTTTAAAATTAAATTAACACGTATATTAATTAAATATAAATTGATGTAATAAGATAATAAAATATGTGATTAAATATAAAAATCTTAAAAGCTAATAAACAAATTAAAATTCACTTGCATGCGAATTTTAAATAATCATAAGTTTACTAAAGCGCCATATAACACTTTTTAAATTTAAAGCGGTTACATAAAAAAACTGAAAGTTTAGAAGTTGCCAAAAAAACGATTAATCAATTCTGCATTTAATCTGACAAATATTGAATAATGAAATCAAAAAAAAAATAATTATACTAAAATATAAAAAAATATAATTAAGTAAAAGAGAGGATAATGCATTTTAAGTGTATGGCGATCACATAACTTCAATACACAAATATAAAAAGCAAAAACTCACTATAATATCTTTTAACTTTTTCCCAGAAACAAGTAGCACAACTCGTTCTTTAAATTAATGATTAATAAATTAGAACATACTTAAGTCAAAATATTAATAAATTAGAACATAAATTAGTTCGAAACTGCCGGCAATGGATAACCTCTTCTTCTAGTAATATTTTGAATAAACCACTGAATTTGTTTCTGAGTTTTTAGCTTACGAAGCTGTCCTACAGTAAATATTTTATCAATTTGTGTTTTCTCTTCTTTTTCTTTTTCCAAAAGTTTTTTTAAACGTAAGTTTTCCGCTTGGAGATTTTTCCTTTCCTCACACATTTCCGATTCTTCTTGTGAGTTAATAAAGTATAAGTATTCAATAAAAAAATATCCCAAATAAAATTAATGAAATAAGTACTTACATGAAATGTATGTTTATAACAAATTCTATCTTTTTTATTCTTTCCTCACGATCTTTCTGGACAGATGTTTGCACTTTTGGTGATTTTTGTAAATTAAGTGAAGGCACGCGTCTCGTTTTAACTTTTACTTATTTTTGAACACATGCAATAGTTTTTCTTTAACACAAAAATTATCACGAGAAAAATGTTTTAAACATATTCCAGCAGTTTTTGTATTAAAACCATGCTTTTGAGAGCATTTCTTGCTCCCATAAATTACAAAATTTGGTATTGGTCAAAAAACGAAAGTATCGACAATCGGACAAACAGTTCTTGCTTTTCTTATTATTATTGCTGGTACAACCCATCACTGCACAATAAACCATCGTTCACAAAATCAAACAAACAATATTCAATTACAAAAACCAGTAAATCACTTAAAACAGAGAGAATTTAGACGCTAATAGCCACACTAATAACGCCACGTTTGTCACCAGATTTCAGATTTGTCACACAATGACGTCAGAGTCGAAAGATAGAGAGGGAGAAAACCTGCGCGTGATCATATCTTGTTTAGTCTTAGTATCATGGGATTAAAAATTTCTAAATTGTCTGGAATTTGGTTAGCTCCATTTTGTATCCTGTTCTACAAATCATTTTGATCAGCAACTTTAAATTTGTTCACAATTGCTTCGATAGGATGCCAGAAATAGAAATTCATTGGATTAAGGTCGGAAGACCTGAGAGGCCACGCAACTGGACCAGATCTATACCGATCCATTGGTAACCAAATTCTCGATTTAAAAAATTAATAATTTCAATGACATTTCATCAATTATTGCTGTTTAATCTGTTTGGTGGGACAAACGAACCCACCAAACAATTACTGATGCCCATACGTTTAGAGAAAAGAACTGTTAATTAAAAATACTTCTCATGACATGGGGATTATTTACAAATGCATGTTTTGTATATTAAAAAGTCAATTTCTGGAAAAATTACTTTTATCGGTAAAACCAATGCTTTCTTGAAATAAAGGACTTTGCGCATCCATTTCTAAAAGCAACCTACAAAAATTTGTTCTTTGCTTGTAATATTGAGGCTGCAAAGCCAAAAGACGAGTATAATTAAATGGATGTAATTTTTTAATTTATAATGTTCTCCAAACGGTAGAGGTAAAGCTGCAACCATTTGGCTCAACTGTCTTATTAAGGTCCTGTTTGGATTTTCTTCAATTACTTCCAAAATTTGTTCAGTTCGTTTAACAAAATCATTATTACGGGGCCTACCTCTATCCAAATTATGAGAGGTGATTTTTCCTTATTTCTGCAATGTGGGATATTTCGGAAAATAACTGATGATAACGTCTTCTTGCTGACAAATATTGCAGACGTCAAGGTACTTTGTAGGTTTTTTTTTCTAATTGTTTTGATGTCTATGGTAAATTTATATTTTGGTAAATACTCTTTTTTCTGTTTTTTTTTTGTAAAATTTAATAACAATACGTAACAATACTAAAAAAAATATTTTGCAGCGCGGATTAATTCGAAGCAATGGTTTACAAAGCCAAACCGCAAGCAACTGCACTTCGAAATAAACTAGCAATAATTGCCGTTTTGTCACTAGGTTTAAAGTGCATGATAAATTTCAATGCCAGTTCAGCGAATCTCAAAATATGAAACTTCAATTTCCAAACAATTTTTTAGGGAAACTATACCTCTTCAAATACACAAATTTAACTTTTTGTCATTCTACCTACCCACCTTTAAATTTTTGCTATACCATTCTTTTCCATCTTGTATATCACTTTTTCAGTTAATAAACCAGAGGTTAATTAATTCTAAAAATTTACAAAAACCGTTTTCAACTTTGGGCTATAAATTAAAAAACCCAAAATATTATCAATTAACCTACTTTTTTAATAAATAATAAACCAAACTTTCTTGTAAAAAATGCATTGTAGCAAGGCGGGGATAGACAGCGAGAAATGAAATTATTTAAAGTAGGTAATAATATATTGTTACCTATATAATAGCTACTAGGGTTATATATTTCTTATTAATAATTTAGTTTGAGGCAAAAGGTGCTTGATGGGTAGAGTAATTTATTAAAGTCAATGCCTGTGTCTGTTTTACAACACTGTGATTAACAAAATACTTTTAACTTTATTTATTTTAATGGTAACTACATAATTGTGTTATGAATAAACAAATTTTTGTACTAGTTATCCAATATATGCTTTTTTCAGTAATTTTAGCAAAGAAAACTTAATAGTTTAATAAAAAAATATCTTTTTAAATCTTTTGTGTTCATTCCTATATTTTATGAAGAAGCGTTAATTTGGAACCGTTCCCCAAGCTGTTGTAATTGCAAAAGATGGTTCCCGGAGCGTATTTAATCTGAAACAAACCTGGAAGTTGGGACCACAACAATACTGGGCGGTTTACATAAATATCTTAACTCAGTGGAGACTTGTAATTCTACGTTTATGGTTTAAAAGTAAACCGCATTAAATCTCCGAGGTCCGGTCGAGTTGTTTTATTTCAGGTTAACGGCTAGTTTGTTCTAAGTGTAATAATTATGAGATAACCTCTATTATCTTAACACGCTAATCCCCGTTTAATGACGGATCGACATGCGCCTGATCGAGTTACTCGGTCAATTTGAGGATTTGTTAATTACTCGCCGAATTGCTAACATTTTTATTCCTCCAATTAGGTTTGCTCAATTTCGTTACACAAATTAACGGCTGTAATCGGATCTTTTTGCTCGGGCACGCTTTCACAGAATTAAATCGGACTAATTTTTGCCGAATATTTCCGGTACGATTAAAGTGTTTATCCGTGTACCTTGCTGAATCGATAAATCACTCGAAATCTCTACGAAATAATTAAGCAGGACGGATGAGACAAAGATAATAGTTTTTACTGCCGAAAGGATTATCAGATGTGAAGGATAAAAAGGAACGTAAAGGAACAGGAGTGGTAACGACTATCGTAAACGTGAAGACCACTTCCGTGAGTTGCATTTTCAGAAATATTACTTAATCCGGTGGTAAATACATGCAAGATTTATGAAAGGATGAATCGATTTAGCTACAGTGTCAAGGCGATTAAAACTGTCATAAATCTTAAGACTTTCTTGTACAAATGGTCCTGCTATAACTGAAAATTGTTAAATATGTGAAGTGACTCGAGTATGAATATTATGACTTATGTCTGCTGTAGAATGATTTATAATCGCGTGTCATTCAAAAAACAACCATTTTTCTTCTTTTTTCACGAGGCCTAGATTTATCACATGTCTAATAATAATTCGCCTAGAAAGTAACGAGACGTACAAAATTGCAAAGGCTGTTCTAAAGCTTTTTTAACAGAATTAACATAGTAAAAAAAAGTTGTTCAAAGTACAAAAATATAGTTGGATTAAAGGAACTGTAGTTAAAATTAAACAATATCAAATTATTCACACACTTGTAATATAAAATCAGGAAAATTCTACAAATGAGTGTGATTAGAATGTTCATTAGACAAGGAATTAAAAGTAGAAGAAAAAAAGAGATAAAATAGACCTAAAATCACGTGCCAAAGTTATTAAAAAATATATAATAGTAATAAATAATCAATTTACAATAATATGTAGGTAAAGCAATAATTATTACACATAGGTACATACCTACCTGCAGATTTAAAGAGTAAAAGAAACGGAGAAGCTGGAGGAAATGTTTAGGCAAAGTAGTGAAAGACAATTAAAGAATGAAGAAAGAAGAAAATTTTTTTAATAAACACTGAGAAAATGCTAAGAAAAAAATTAAAGAGAAAGAAATAAACAGAAAACTAAAGAAAAGGAATTATTGAAAGCAGGCTATAAAACCTTGTCACAAAATATTATGTCAGAGTCTTGTAGGATTACCTCTCTGTACGCGAGAGAAATTTATCGTTACTTATATACACACAATACGTGTAAAAAGACACATAACACATCAAAAACATTGGAAAGTAAAAAATAAAGATAAACAAAAAATAACAAAAAAATTATGATAATAAAAAAAGTAAAAATAAAGTGAAATTTTAATAGGTAAAATGAGTAGGCTTGTTCCACCAACAGTTTAGAATGGTTGTACTGCGCTACTGCGCATTAGGCTTTAGGAACTGCTTCTAAACTGTTGTTGAAACAAATTTATTATTAATCAAAAAAACTCTAGGAATCACTACAAATAAAAGACAAATAGTAGAAAAAAAATAGTTGAAGAAAGAAATAAAAGTATTTAAAAATAGACAAAAACGAAGTTACTAGAAACATAGATATATACTCGCAGCCGCTTAACATTGCAGTGATGTCAACAAAAAGCTAAATAAAATATAAATTTACAAGTAACTTTTTTTAATAAAACGTTAAATATTAATAAATAAATGTTCTACTGTTCTACATTTATATCACAATATTAGCAATCTGAAGTTTTAAATGTTAACGTAGACGCATTGAATGCTGGCTTTAAATATGTACAGTTGGCTTCAAAAAAATCGGGAAATAAAATTTGACCCAATGTGAATTGGAAATTTAATTTGTCAATTAATGTCAATTTTGTCTACATTTCTGACACATAAGTGCAGTTTTTTAACCTAAATTCTAAAAGGCCGTTTCAAAATATAAACATTTAATGAAATCTGACAGAATATCTTCTGACAGTTCCCATTTTTTTGAAGCCAACTGTATATAAGGGTTAAGAGATAAAACAGCAAACGGTTACATAAGGAAACACAGTGGAGTAAATCTGAAAAACAGAAACTAGTGCAGAAAATTAATAAATTATAACAGTTGGTAGAAAAGGAAACAAAAAGAATCAACCAAATATAGTATTTAAGACTAGTAACCAGAGAAAAAGTGTTAAAAAAAATTGAAAAAAGAGTGAAATTCCGACGTCTAACATCTATACAATTACATTTTTTATTTTACTAAGAGATGTTTCGTTAGAGAACTGCTACCATCTTCAACCAAATCAAATACATGACTTTAATTTTAAACACAAAACTAAAAATTTATGTTGAGTGTCAGTGTATTGTTATAAATCATTTGGGATTTGCATGTATTACTATAAGGGTCAGTTATACAACTGGTACTTAACTTTAATTTGAAGTTATTTACTATGGTAACCATTGTTGTAATAACTATTGTAACTAAAGTTAACCTTTAGTTAGACTTACCCATTGATTGTGAAACTGGCCCTTAGTCAAAAGAAACAGATAAAATTTTGAAGATAGCACTGATATAGAGTACTGCATAAAATGTTTTTTTTTTTAATAAATTTTGATAAAGAAATGAATATTACGTACCAATCCATAATGAATACAAAATTTCTGCGAGGGTCGGATCAGTCGGACTGTTTAAAATAAATCTTCTTACCATTTAGACAGCCTACCTACTGCACATGAAACTTTAAGACGTCAATAAAAATTTGATAAGCAATAGTAGTTTTTGACTCCTTTTTTATTATTTTAACAATTAATCCTTGTGTTTAAACTTCACTTTGCACCACTATTTTTTTCAAAATTACAAAAAAATTGTCCTATTTTTTCTTATATGTACATAGGTTATTTTTTAGTTATATACAGTTGTCCGTCTCTTTTCGACACATAATCTACACTGACCGGCAGAAAAAATGGGACTTCTACCTATTGTTGCAAAAAAGTAGGAAAAAAGCAAATTTTAAAGTACAAATGTTATATAAATGCTACCTGAACTAATTATATAGTAAGAATACAATAAAACCTCTTTATAGTAACTCTTCTAAATGTACCTATTTGTTTTAAAAACGAGACTAATATGTAATTTAGAAGATAAATTTGACTAATAAAAAAAAAATGTTTTGTATTAATTTAATAGCGTTTATTTCCACCACAAGCTCTAATTACATTCTCGAGCTTGCGTAGCATATGCTTAGACTTAAATTTTAAATAATCTCTTAAGGAATGTTTTCCCATTTTTCTTGCAAACCAGTTCTCAAATCATGAAGTGTCAATACCTGTCTACGACGTTGCCTAATTTGTTTTCCTAACATGTTCCAAAGATGCTCTAAAGAATTGAGATTAGAACTTCGCGCTGACGAGACCATAGCTTGAACTCCAACCTCTTGAAAAAAAAATCTTAGCGTAACTGCAGCGTGCAAACGTGTATTATCGTGCATAAAATGAAATTGTTTGCCAATGAATCTAGCAAAAACCACCACATGTTCTCCCAGTATTTTCTCTATGTACCTTCTATCCGTTAAAGTTTCTCATTCTATTAACACACGCTCTGTGTGAGCCGTATAAGATATACCAGACCATATCATCACGGATCCTATTCCAAAGCTCACCCTTTCACTGAAAATACATTGTGCGTATTTTTCTCCGTGTTTTCTCCCCATTTTTTCTCGACCATCAGGAGACCTCAAAAAGAATCGGGGTTCATCGTAGAATAAAACATTGCTCCATTGTTGGATATTCTACTTAACGTATTCTCGCGCAGAATTGAGTCTGGCTACGCGGTGATTTCTGAGAAGCTGTGGATCAGTTGCAGGCCTTCTAGCAGCCAAATTTGCTTCTGTTAGTCGTTTCTCACCTGCACCGCACTCATGTGCCAATCACGAAAAATTGAAACCACTATAAAGCAATCATCGCATACACTTGTGCTGCGATGTCTGCCTGATCCGGGTCTTTTTCAATATTCTCCAGTGTCTTGGAAATGAATACTGGCTCTGTCCACAGTAGAGCGATAAAATCTCAATTCTCTTCCAGTTTGTTTTATGCCAAATCCAGCATTTGATAAAGCTGCTGCTCTAGCAGAGTCCTCTAAAGATAAAGGCATTTTTCATGTTTTTTTGGTAGTTACTCACAAAGATACAGAAAAATTTGAAACAAAACACAAAATGAAGAGAATCTACTACAATACTGTAATTTTTTAACATAACCTCCTAGACAAAAAGGCTAACAAAAATATTGTACAAAAAAAACAAAGTCCAGATGCTATAATCTGCTTTTAGGCTTTGTGTGTTTTGATAAATGTTTTTTGGACAAATATAGAGAATTTTAACGTGTCCCACTTTTTGTGCCAGTCAGTGTATATTACATAGCAACATATACAACAATATGTTGAAAAGAGACAGACAACGGTATATAAATAAAAAATGTGATGTAGGTAGAAATCTTTTGGTATCCAGAATGTTTGTAATACATTTGGTAACCAAAAAGAAGGATGTGTTCGCTGGTGTAATGCAGTACTTGATAAGAATGTAACTATGTCGCACCAACCTTAGACGTCTTAAAATCTACGTTTGCAAGCTTATTTAAAATTTAAACTGACATCGGCGGTTGTTGTAACAATCTTTACATCCTAGCTTTGTTAATACTAACAATAAAATATAGAATAAGATAAAAAAACATTTAAAAATATTACAGTTCTAATGTCCTATCCATGTCTGACACACTTATAAGAGTAAGACTCGAGAATTTAGTAAGTTACAAGGCTAAAAAGATTTAAAGCATTTTATAGCATTTCTTTAACCTTAAACAGAATTACCCTCGTATTCTATTATTATCCCAAATTTACGTAGGTAATAAATTAACTTTATTTGCAATTTCGTAATGGTTAGAAAGGTGGGTACATAATTTTACGACGATCCTTAAAATATTTGATACAACATTTACATCAGATCCGTTTTTATTCGAGTCGATTTATCGCGACCGTAAAACTTCTCGATTTTTGTTCGTTTTTGTTGAAAATTCCCAATACAAAATAAACAAAGCAAATGCCGATTTTCTGTTTTGATTCGCTTCTTAATAATGCGGCCACTTATTTTTATTAAACTTTTCAGGGCAAAGTTCTGGCTTGAATCACTGATTGGCAAATAAAATTTTATCTTCTTGTGAATTTTATTGTCGGTGAAAAATTTCCCACACGTAAACTCTAAGAAATAGTGGTGACATGGAATTTAAACACAACATTCCAACGCCTGTTTAATTTTAAACTACAATTAAAAGTGACAGGAATGTGCGACAATTTATAGTAAAAATAAATGAGAGGGGTTTTGAATAATCGAGTAAATTTTTATGGACAAGTCTCCGGAGTTCAATTGTACGATTTAGGTCGGTGATTTATTGACTGAATTTTATATTATACGACGAGTTATCTTTAGCATCACGTTCACTAATTTGTTATACATAAGACAATCCGAAGCTTCTCGAGGGAGTGGTCGTTAGTCTAAAGCAGTCAATAATAATTCTCACGCACTCATAAATTTTATTCACTTTTACGAAAAGTATTGTGTCAATTTGCTCGTCCAATTTGATTTAGCCTTGAATTCTAACTTGTTTGTTTCATTTTTACATTTCGGATGATTTATTTCATACGTAATTTCAGAGCAAATTGACTGGATACTTTTTTGAAATTACGATTTTAATATTTCGTTAAAATAGTTTTTCTTAGAAAAAGTTTTCTGTATCTATTTACACTGTTTGGTCGGTTAAAATTTTATTAAAATCTAGTTTCTTTTGTTTTGATTTTAAACAATTCTAAACCAGTCTAAATATTTACTTGTTACTTTAATATAATCTTATTAAAAATTTTCAAAACAATACTGAAACTTTAAGAAAGACTTAAAAAGAAGAGACTGATTTTAACTGTGTAACTAGAAATTACAGTTGAGAATCTAGTATCTAGAAGTTTTTAGCAAAAGTTTAATTAATGTAACAAATAATATATGTATGTATACTTAAACAATTACTAGCTCTGTAGGACAAACTATAACATACCTACTATGAGATTCTGACCAAGCACCCGTTGGTCGACCGAATCGGCCGCCTATGTTTAGATATTTCTGTGATTTTGAGCCATTAGATTAACTCGACTCGCACTATGTGTAAATTATATACTCTGTTCGTTATTAATATACATATACATGTAGCAGACGTTGAAAATCTAAAAAACCCTAATATTGAATAGCGCCTAATTGTCAATATGTCAGTGCTTAATTTAATACATTTTAAAAAAATTAAATAAAAATGCAGTTAAACTCGATGAAAAAAAAAATCTACCACGTTTACTATCACGAAAATCAAGGAGCTAAGAAAAAGTTTGTAGTACTTTGTCTATGTAACAGAAAAATTAATGTTCTGTTTTCTGAAAATGGTCTGTTTTTGTACAGTATATAATAAAACATAACAAACATAACAATTAAGTTGTTTAGTAAGCTTAAATTTAGTAAGTTAAGTTCTCAATTATTTGCATTAAAGTTATCTAAATAGTTAAATGGTATCACTAATCAATACTAACTAAATTTTCAGATTGCGGTGTTTTGCTAGAATATAGGTTAAAATTTCATTGGGCTGATTTCAACACCGCCAACCAAAAAAAAAAAAATTAAACATTGTAACCAACCTAAAATTAGAGTTGTGTGTATGATAATGATGTCTATTAATAATGAACAGAATATATATTTATTGTATTTGTTATATGCTATTTATTGATTTATTACGCTTTATTTGAAAAAATTAAATTTGTTTTTTCTAGACAAGATGTTAAAAAAAAGTACCTACTATCGTGTAATTTGGATTAGTTACCTTGCTAATGATATTCTGAGTATATAACATAACTGAATACTTTCTTACATAAACATGTTATAAATCGAATAAAAAGATGTGAAACCTACCATTAAATAAAATTTAATTCAAGTTTAATTTGCAATCGCAAAATATAAATTATAGTTATATAATTTTACATAATTTTAAATGTCCTCAATATCTGTTTCAGGTAAAACATCAGCAATATTGCTACTTGATTTTAATGTCAAATACTCACAATGCTATTTACAATTGATACTGCCTTTTTCGCACATTTTCTGTAAACTTGCATACTTCTTGCCACTTATTGCAATTTCAGTAGTGTATGTCTTTTTAATAGTATCGGATTTTATTTCTAATTGAAGCTGTGTTCTACATCATTACAAAAAGAAGTTCTGTTAATAACCTGATTACAGTCTTTTAAAAATGTAGCAGTTTTAATTTTAGACATTTTGACATCTTTAGAAATTTTTGATAAATAAAGGGATTTAAAATCAAGAAAATCTGTAAAATTTTGCTCTATAATTTTGTGTTGTTCTGGATTAATTCTGTATTTCTTAATAAAGTAGGCCACTCTGAAGGAGCCTGAACAATTTTATTTTTTAAACTTTTTTCGATAACAGCATGCATGGAATCTACAAGCATATAAGTGTGTCCGGTAACAAGAAACGTTAGCTTAACGTTTGTGACCAATTCTGATTAATCTAAGAAGAATCTTATCATAGCCATAAGCCAGCGTAACTCAATTTTTATTTTGACCACTACAGTTATCACAATAGAGTGATACTTTTTTGAAAATGCGTTCTTTATCTACTTGTTGCAAGTAATAAAATAAATTTGTACAAATTTCATTACTGTCTCGTTTTTCTTCTTTTTCTGGTCGTAAATAGCAATAACCTCTTTTTGAATAACTTTCATACACTGTAAAGTTGTAGACTGCTTATTTTCGATAATAATCTAAAATCATGCTATTTCTATGAGGAGTAGCTAAAACTTTTTGGAGCTAAAAACTTGCAACAAGAAAGTGATTATCAAAGGAAGACGTAGCTTGTTCACTAAGAAATAGTTTTTTTACGGCGTCTTTATCATTTATGTGTTTGATAAAATTGGAAAGGTTTTCATTAGTTCTATTTTTCTTATTATTTTCATACTTATGGCAGGAAATACATTTATCTTTTCGGGGAACGTGAATTCCTAGTTTAAAATTACTCTTTAGTGGGTCCATATTTTTTTTACTTTAAGAGAAACTAGCTTATTTTCTTCTAGTTGTATTAGGTACATACGACAGAAGTTACTGCTGCAAGTAACTTTTTATGTCAGAAGGCAGATATTTTTTTTGCGGTTGTGCTGCGACAATAATGAGAGGGTACTACAGGAGGTAGAGATTGAATAAACTCATCAAATTTATTAATTTGATCTTGATTAGTTTTGTTGTGAAAAACATGCTTTTCACGTAAATCAAGTTCGTAATGTTTTGCTGGTTCCTTATTATAGAACTGTGCGCATTAATCTATGTGTTCTTAAAAGAAACTGCAAACAGACCCGTGTTTTTTTATTATCTTTTAATAAAAAGTAGTTATTAGTTACTGCCCTTTTCCTTACACCTTTATTACTTCGTCTTCTTTGAACTTTTATTACTTCTACGCAATCACTTAAAAACATTTTTTGCTTTTTACCATACGACAATTGCCAATTTCTTCGCGTTTATTTTCAGTAAATCTGTTACAACCGTTTTGACACTGTTCCTTGCAAGGGATTGGTAACACTTTCTTTGCTTTTATTATTTTTCCTTCTGAGTTAACATACTCTTGTTTTCTTTCTTTTAGAATTGTTTTTTTTCTTGTAATAAATTTTTTTTTAGTCGCAACAGTTGTTGAAAAATCACTGAAAGATTGTCAGATTGTCAGCACAATTGCGATTTTTTTATTTAAATTACTGTTCTTACTGATAACTATACCTCAAGAATTCTAATCACTAACAGAATTTTCTACAGTATCATAGTTTTCCTCTAATATTTGTAACTGATCAGAAATTAGTAATTGTGGTTCGATGTAGTTTTCTTGTCGAATTAAGTCGTCTATTATTTTGATGCTTTTTGAATTACGCAAAAATTTTGTCTGTTCTTGACCGAAACATCTAAAATAGAACAAAAGTATAATTATGACATAAACACTAAACTCAGAACAGATCATTTGATACTGTTAAACTGTTAAATATTAAATTAAATTAAACTGACCAAATTTAAATTTTAGAATATTTTTTTTTAAAATTACGTATGAAATCAAAAATTTTATCTACAATAAGATTTATATGACCGTACGGCATTTATGTCAATGTGGTTTTGATTTAACAAATATGGCATAACCGACACGTATTTATTTAAGAAAATAATTAAGATCAAATTAACTTAAAGTGAAAAACACAGTTGGACCTTTTAGAATAATAAATCTGACTAAAAACATTAGAATAAACTTACTTTTTGAGTGTTCACAGTCCTAAATTGACGCACAGCTTAATACGTACTAAAGCAATGGCAGACTGGTGTTTATGCCAAACCAGTTCATCAAAAGCGCCAAAGTCGTTTATGCAGGTACATAGTACATAAAGCGAAATAACATTTTGTATGATTTTTTGTCGGTTATGACAATAACAACAAAAATTCAGCTTAAATGTTAGCTTTTCATCGATGCCAATATCTCTATTTCAGTTTATTTGGCGCTTATGCCGTTTTGCTTTACCCACGTCGATTTTCAAAAAATAATATGTTAAAATATATAATTCCGAGCAATAATATAAGATGGTTGCGTACATAAAAAAATATAAATAACTATGTTAAATTTTAAGCCAAATCGTTCAATATTTTTTTATAAAATCTTCAACAAGACGTGTTAATGATTTCATCTAGTAAACAGACATTCTTTGCTCGTCCAAAAAGTAATTTTTATTTACGGCCATTGTCTGGATCCAAGAAAAGCTGACTCATTGTTTTAAATAAATAGAGATTGTTCGAGAAATACTAGAAAGCGACTTATCGTTATATCAGCAGTGAGAGGACAATGACCAGTTTAGTAAAAATTGAATAGTAAACGAGTTGAGTTGAGTTGAGTTTGGTAGGTCATCAGAGCGATATTCTTTGGAACGAATCGACGTCATTGAGCGACAATCATAGGCGTTATACTGTGTGACCGAGTTATTTCTTTATAGAATTCTTGTTGTGTGTATTGGTGTAAATAGTAGTTAGTGTATGAAACACGTTGTAAAAAGAATAATTTTTTCACACGACATGTTGAGCCACTCGTTGAGAATTTACAACTCGATTCATAAATAAATAGCTATTTTTGAACTATTATAATAATTTAACTAAAACATTTGTTTGGGATGTAATGTATGATTAAACTTATTTGAAATTTATTAATTAATTGAAAGGTAAAATATTGGCATATTTTTGTTCTAAGCAACTAGACCGACATTTGTGTAAAATATTTAATAATTTAACAACAAAGTAACTTAAGTGATTCTAGTAAAAATATTAATTTAGTTAAAAAATGCTTTGTATTTTATTTATTCTCTGTGCTGGTTTGGTAAAAATATAATATACTTACTGAATGATGATGTTTTAACTAAGAAACTTAACTGATTTAATTTGAAAAAATTTTAATGCTCAGAAATAAAATACAATCAGTTATTTTAAAAAATTAATTTTTATGTTAAATACAAATTGTTAATTAGCGATATGGCTAATGTTAATCTAGTATAAGTAAGTAATTAATTAAGTACTTAAAAACCTATATAATTTTGTTTTAGATATTTGGCCTTTTAATGCATTATTTATGTGAGTTTGGTGCTGCAAATGCCGTATTCGATATCTTGGGCATTAAGTTGTATTTGTGCGCATAATTCCGGCTTTGTCGAGTGCCATCCGGATTTTTCCGGAGGTGATTCCACATGGACTTCTGACTAAGCACGTACACTCAATCTTCCGGAGACAATGGCCTGTGCTTGGTCGAGTCGTCCATGACGTGTTTTGTTTTATGAATAACTCCCTGGGTGCCCTGTATGTCGCCTGCGACAGCTCATCTGTTACTGGCCTTTGGCTGCATTGCGGGCCAAAAAGGTTCCAAAAAGGGAGCGTCAATTATTAAAAGGGAAGGAAAAAATCGAGTTATTAAGATTAATTGGGAGTAATAAACGACGCTTCAGGTGCGGAAACGAAAGAGAATCCCATGCAAAGCATCCTTGAAAACGAGTGTCTGAAATGTAATGCGCTTATCCTTGCGCAGATTCGTTCTATTTCACGTCATGATAATGTAAAAATGAGTTCCATCTTTCGGCCTGCGTCTGATACGGCTTCATCCTGGCCTAATCTGCTTGCGGAATGAAATCGATTCCGGAATTAACCCTAGAAACTGCACAAACGGAATTTCCTTTTCCAGGTTTATGTTTCTACAGATGATCTGGATTTAAAACTTTCTCTCAAATAATATCATTATGGTTGCCTTACTGAAATTTTCATAATTAAAATGAATCTAGTCCAAAGTACTTTCTAAAAAATACGTTTCATCCTTTTGTTTAATATTACAGGAATGTCATTTTCTAGTTTCAATATTATGCCGGATGTATCAATATTTTCACTGGTTTAAACAAATATTTATATTTTATAATCTGTATATATTTTGTTTTATCGGTTGTAAAATTGAAAATGACATGTCTAAATTGCAATTACAATAATGTATGTGAAAATAAATCATCATGCACAGCTTATTACAAAATAAATAGACAGTAGATAATAAATAAAATAAATCGTATATTTTATATGCGCTTGTACAATCATCAATTTATCGTAACAGTTAATAAAATTATAAAACTTTATGTAAATTAAGCATTGTCATAAAAAATAGTCCAAATTATTGATACTGTTGTCAGATAAAACTCTAAAAATTATTGTACCATTACAATTTGTATTACTAAAAAGTAAAGTTTATTTTTCAATAGCTAGCCGAATGTTAAAAAGTTTGTGGAAATTCAAATATGACGGTCCTGACAGTTCAAATACTCGATAATTGTTCTATATTAAACAACTGTGTGAGTATTTTACCCATGGCTTAGTTAACTTCTATTTTTTTGGAAATTTCAAAAATACTTCTATCAATTGTTTCCTCCATATCGGGACTAATAATAAATATATTTTAATGTGTTGTTTTTTTTTGTTAGATACTACCGGTCCTTACTTTTCATTATCACAAATGGTACGGTCTTATTAAAGTTTGTAGGGGTTGAGATTGAGGCGTTAATACTTTAACACTTACAGACCAAATATACTTATTTTATCACAAAATAAGAATTTGACTTAAGTAATAAATCATTGTTAACAAAGCAGTGGTAGTTAAGCTGCTACCACCCGCTGAAGGATTTAAACTCGAAGTAATACGTATAGATAGCTGCAGGCAACGGCATTTACAAATCAGTCTATAACCCAAAATTTTTACCTGCTTTTAGTAAAATATTGTCATAAATTGAAACTTGTTGACAGAAGTACTGATAGTCTAGGTACGCTCGCTTTGTTAAATAATTTATGACTTAAGGTAGTTCCAGCACGAACCCACTTTTCGACAGATTCATATGCTACTTATGTTACATTTTTTATTTTTATTTATTTAAATACTTATTCTGACATGGAAATTTTATTTATTGTGTTCTCACTTTATGTTAATTATTTAATAAAAATTTATTATTAATTAATGAAAATTTATAATAATTTATTATTATTTTATAATTTTAATATATTTATTAATAACCTATTTAAAAATATTTAATTCAACGTTTAATTCAACACTATTTCAAGGAGCGCTACGCACAGAGTTGCCAGATCACAATAAACTGTGAAATGAACAGGTTAAAATGGATAAAAAATTAAAATTTTTACTTATATCTTACAAACAAAACGGCAAAGTGGTACTTTTATTTTTTTTAACTATATCTATAAACATTTTTCTATACTCCCCTATTTTTTTTTTCAATTCTGTCGAGAGAATTTTTTAATATAATTTAAAATAGTTGAAGAGACCGGATGTTTAACATACTTTAAATGGGACGTAACTCTCAAAATCGCGAACTTTGTGCTTGAATATCTTGCGATCTAAACGGCAAAAAATTCCAAAATTTTGGGAATTAGTAAAAAAACGCTATTCTAAATCTATGAAAAAAAAATTGGGCCGAATCTGTCGAAAAGTGGGTTCGTGCTGGAACTACCTTAAGTCATATTCTTATTTTCTGATAAAAAAAAAGTAAAACATACCCAGCTTACTTCCTCCTTGATATACTGTCAAAACAGTTTTTTCTTTAATTTATTATCTTTATCTGTTTAAAAGTTATTAAAGGTGGCAGTTTTTAATGTTACACTCAGTGTATAATAATAACTTATAGTTATTTGCTTAACACAACTAAAATTATGAAAGGGTCAACGAATTTCTAAAATTAACTTTAGATTTGTGAACAGCAAACTATTACATTTTACCACTGTTTATTTCTAAACATTGAACAAGCAGTTCTTTGTTCGTTAATAAAAGTCTTAATAAAATAATAAAACAGAACATCAACACGAAAAAATTTTTACATTACAAGGTATTCTTAGAACGACAGAAAAGGTAAACCAAGAAATTAGGAAGTATTGGCGGATGTAAGTCTACTTTCACTAAGACTGCTTTTGCTGTTATCAAAGTACAACATCTAGAAATAAAAATGGAATAAAAAACAAAGCTTCGTAATTAGTGACAATTTTTATTTTTAGTTAATATTATCAATCTTTTTAGAATTACCAGATAGGGCAAAAAAATGAGATAAACCGAAATACATACTATATGATTAAAATTATAATTGGTAATAAAATATTTAGAAAGCATTTACACTGAATAGGAAAGACAAGGATATTGATGCTATAACAGAGAACACAATTCTGACTTACCTTGTCTAGAGTTCGCTGAATAAGAAGTTTTAAGAATAAAATAAGCAATTGCGAAAATTGGGTGTGTCATCAGAAAATAAAATTTAAGGCTGTTCTGCCGTTCTGCTTGGATAAAATTGGAATTTCATTATAGCTACCATGATCAACGAGATTATTATTTAAAAGACGAAAGTCAAAATAATGAAGAAAGGTCTAATGACTTACATTTGGTACTAATACAATTTTTATCACACTAGTAATAAACAGAAAATTTGCCTTTAAAGTCAGGTACGCCAAAACTGGTGGGGAATAATATAACAAACAGTTTGAGCCCTTGAGCAGACTCATGTAATTTTGTTAAATAAATGTAATTTCTACATTACACTATTAGCTTTAAACCTTTTCAAATTTTGCAGAAGAAACTGCTTCTGGTGAAAGTATTTGCAAGCCTGTTTTTCTAAATCTGCTGAAGCCGGTTATTCCCGCTAACCACAGACTCAGACTCTTATATATAAAATGCACAACTTAGACTCTATATATAAAATGCACATCTTCTTGTAGTGGCATGAGTGGTATAGCCAAATTTTAATCCCCGCTTCTGCGAATGTTGCATTATTGTAAAATTTTTTCCAAAACTCATAAAAATAATTTAACAAAAATTTGGTTTTTTCCTATTGTTATTTGTAATAAACTCGGTCTTGCGAGTTAACGTGTGTTGAGCAGTCTTCGTGTGAACAATATTGTATGCAGTTTATATTTAACTTCATTCTAGTGCTCAAGACGAATATTTTCGCAAGCGATAAAATCCTGCGCAGTAAGAGCACAAATGCTTAGAGCAACTTAAGGAGTTAATAGAAAAAACTTTAAAGATACAATAAAATAAAGTCAAATGGCATTTTTTTATTAAAAATTAATAGTTAATAAGAAAAGACAGGATGGTAGGAAAAATTGTCTGATTTAAAAAGTTAAAAGCAGAATGTTTTGGTAAATAAATAACTTGAAATAAAAAAAAACCGTTTTCAAACAAAAAAACTTTAAAAACTACCGTTTTATAAACATTACTAGAGTAAAATCTTTCGTTATTATTAGAAAATATCTTGATTAATATTTTGCCGAATCTTTGGTAACGAACATACTTAAGAAATTTCCATTGGTGTTTCTATCGCTAATAAACTTAATTTTAAATTAATCTACGAGTTAAAAATCCGGCCTAACTTTAATTACAATTAAATTGAATTAATATTTAATTTGCAACTGTCAATTTTGACCAGTCAAATGTCAGAACAATAAAGTTAATCGCAAATTAAAATTTGATCGTAATTAAATATTAATTCAGCTTTTTCAAGTTAGCTCTAAATGTCTTCTAGTATAAATTCAATAATATTAAACTGATTTAACTTGAATCAAGTAGGTCTAGTTTTACTTTTTGAAACGAAAGCTTCGTTTTTCAGTCGATCGTAATAGATAAAAAAATTAATAAAACGTTGGTAATTAATCACAATACGAAAGCTTATTGTGATAAATAGTCTGAATTGGCGGTGAAAAAGAAACAACAAATGATATATCGGTCTCTGGGCTTGGAGAAACCACACTAAGGAGCCTCTAGTAGTACAATTCTCTAAAGGGTCAGACCGTAGACCTTTGGGATATCCCAGGTGGTGTCGATTAGCCGGTTGCCTCGGCGCCATCTGCAATGACGCTCTCTAAACGAGAGTATTAGTCCCTAAATAAAAATTTTACTCGCTTCCTCAATTTAATTTCAGTCTAGAATTAATATACATGATAAAGCGATTTTGTTTGTTACAAAGATGAGACCTTTTAAATTGTTCATTAGACAAGTTTTTAACTTTACGAGTTGAAAATTACAAATCAAACTCGTTACGAGTTAAATTTGTTTGAAACAAATGCCTTGATGAAATTCTCGGGGAGGAGGGTTTAACAGGTAGGCCATAAACAGGCCCGTAATGTATGTCGTTAGTGTTATACATGCTGCTTAGTGGTTAATGTAGTGAAATGCATGGTGCATAGCAGGCCGCAGGCCCATCTATCTATCCACAGTGGACCCGACTTACCCCACCTTCCCTTGTGTCCGCCCAGATAACGATCTAGATACCTGAGCCACAGAAGACCTGTCAGCGCCACCTGCTATCTCTATGGATTCGCCCGCATTCCTCTTATGATCCAATTAACGAACAAAGTAATTGTTAATTAAGTTAAATCAATTATAATATCGACAGTCGCCGTCACTACCACGTAAATAACTTATAATTGGGCTGTCTAGGTACAAGTAGCGGCTATATTTCACAAGGGTGACATATGTCCAATGAAAATCGACTCACTGGATCCGTGATTTATCGTTTCATTGTTCCGTTTTATCAAAATAATTCGGATGTCATCTGGTCATGAATACTTTCTGTTTGATGCGGTTGTAATTCAATTCCCTCATACAAATCGCTATCATGTTATCGCTTACGGTTGTGGTTAGGCATCCAGAGAGTTGCTATAGGCGGTTCGAGCTGTTTACTGAACTAAATTGCTACGACTACATACAAATCAATCAAAAATTTCAATAAAAAATTATTTCAAACGAATCGATCCCAACCAAAGCTAAACTTCAAAACTCGAATATACTTTTCAACGATTGCAAACAAAAAGTTAATTTACAAGGTGTTCGAGACACGCAAGATAAAATATCTTATACTACGTTACTTTTGACTAAACTTTCTAGCAAATTTCAGAGTCAGTCACATTTTATTTGACGATTATTTTCATATCGGCTAACTTGCTTAAAAAAAATGCAGGAAGTTTATTATCTTCCCGAGGATTATCTTCGTAAACATTTGTCAACATTTTGTAAATGGTTTTAAAATAATTTTGGGAACAATGTTTCAAATAAGTCTACTTTTACTTAAACCAATCTTTTAATTTGCAAAACATGAAAACAGACCACAGCTAACAGAGCATAGCAAGACATGATGCTTTTTATGTTCAAGCATCGATCTATTCCTAAAAAGTAGGTGTTTAGTGTGTCTTTTCAGTAACTCAAATACTAAAGCTCCTTTTTAAATAATCCACTATCTGCTAAACGTCAACAAATTTTGACCAAATTTATTAAACAACTTACAGCAAGTTGGAGCGATAGACTTGTCACAAAGTTAAAAAAATAGATAAAAATAATTGCTCAAAGCTGCCCATCATTGTCTACCAAATTATTTTGGTTGTCCATTTTTATAAAAAAAAATATTTAAAAAACAAAATCGCACACTTCACGTTTTTTGTCAAAGTAAAATTTTTGCTTTTCCTTCTCATAAATAATTGTAAATTGATTGCTCACTATTGCTAGAAATAATAATATAAAACAAAAAACTGTAAGGGATATCTTTACGTTTTGTGTGCCAGTTACAAATTTATAAATCTTTTTAGTGTAATTTTTCTATCCGTACCTTGCACTTTGGTTCTTTGCTCATGTGCTTTACTGTACCACTCAACAAGTAAATTACATAGAGCGAAAAAAACTTATAAATAAGTGTACATCTGACAACTTTATTAGTGCGAGTTGGTGCATTGTTAGGTGCAATTACCTGTTTATAAATATGTTAACAATATGAAACTTTCTATAGTTACTACTTATCAGGAAATCAATATAATATCGTGTTTTTATTAATAAAATTTATGAACGTAACATCAATGTCAAAAAACGATCAAAAATAACATAAAACCCATAAAACTTAAAACATGAAATTTAAAAATAAATAATACTAGGTGTGAGAAAGAGTTAAGTCTTTTAGAACTAAAAAAGCTTCTTAGAATTACGCCGGTAGGTGCTTTTATAAATGTTCAAATGCCCTTTGTCTTGCTCCCTGCTCATTTGAGCTCGTTGAATGTATTCTCCTAGAATTCGGCCCAGAACCTCTTGCCCATCATGACACCATGGTGAAATACTCGCCCAATTAATTTGTCTCTATTTATTATTGGGCGTATCGCAGACTTTTGCTTTCAAATCACTTCAGTAATAAAAATCCGTTGGAGTTAAATCAGGTGATCTGGGGGGCCAACTTATCGGACCACCTCTGTCAATCCGTCTGTCAGGAAAATTATTGTTTAAATGATCTCGTACTGCAACAGCGTAATGTGCATGTGCGCCATATTGTTGATACCACATTTGTCGTAATGTCTCCAGAGGCACATCTTCTAATAGACCATCTAAACTCTTTTTCAAAAACATTAAAAAAGAATATTATTAATTGATTGCTTGTTATTCTGGCCTACAAATTTCCAGTAAAACGATCTTTTGTTTCGTTTATTATTATTTATTATTATTATTATTTTTGTTTTGTTTATTAAACACTCTATTTCTTGTAAACAGAGCCTCATCAGTCCAAAAATTTTTTTTAAATTTTAGATCTCGTCATCTTGTTCTATAAGCTAATTATAAGAATTTAACCTCAGAGGCAAATCTACTCGTTTAATCCCCTGCACAAATCTGTACCGAAAAGGGTAAAGCTTCTCTGATTTAACAATCTTGAGCACAACATTTTTGGAAATGTTAAACAGACGATTAATTCCACGAGTATACCTCACCAAAAGAAATATCGTTTTTACGATTTAACATCCTATTTAACTTTTAATTTTTATGATGGTCCAACCGCAAACGTAAATAGTAGACCCTCTATAAATAATCCCAAACAGATTTTTGAATATCGGTCCAGGTCTGTCTTTAGTAATCTTTACCTACCTAAAATAGTGAAACCACTAAACTTGCACATTTTATTTTTTGTGTCTTGGCTTATGTATCTTGACCTTGTTAATTTTTAAATTAGTATTTATATTACAATTGGTTAAAATTCGGAACAATAATTTATTTAATAATAATTACAACAACAAATAAATAAAAACATATCACATACTAATCACTATCGACATAATTATCACTTTTGTTGCTCGACTCATCGTCCACATTAATTATCAAATCCGATACAAATCTACTTCTGTACGTATCTTCTTCACGAATTACATGTTCTAGACACTTTTTTCAGCCGACGCTCGAAATTTTTGCTGCTTCGTCCTTAATTAGTTTGATTGTACCACAACTAAATTTCGGAGAGATAGTGTTTCTTTGTAGATGCTTGTTTAGCTTCCCCCATATCATCTCAATCGGATTAAAATTGCAATGATAAGGGGGAAGACAAACAACGTTAAATCCATGTTCTCAGGTCTCCACATCTTAAAAATGTAAAAAATTGAAAATTAAAATACATAAAATATTTACTGATGAACAAGTTCTAATCAATCTAGGCAAAACCAAACTTTATGCGATCTATAGTCATGACTAATGTTCTTAAGTTTTTTAATTATTTTTTTTACTTAAAAATTGTTCCTATTGTTCGTTTACACAATTCTTCGTTTAGTTAGTTTGACCACTGGTATCAACATTTATTTGACAAAAATTTAACTGAATACAGGGAAGTAGGATTGTGTGTGTACATTTTCTAAAACGGTAACATAATAATTATTGCGTCTTACGTTTAAAAATCGCTAGCACACTACGACGCTGAAGTTATTTGAACGCTTGGTATTTACATTTTCTTTTATCCGTCTCTTCAGCATTTTTTTAGCATATATTTTAACATTACAAAATGTTACTACTACCACTTTTCTAGTTCTATACAACTTTTTACTTTTTATTACTTTTATTATACTTATGTACCAGGTGTTTATAAATATCTGGGCATCAAGTTACCTCTGGATTTTTTTTTAAATTTTTCGCTTTATTGTAATGACTATTATACAACGCCCCAAAAAAAGATTTTCATCTAGTCGCTTGTGAATTTCCCATGTAAAATAAAAAATGCCGCTTTAGCAAATAGGGGTGACGAGTAAACCTACTAATGTCACTAAGGTTGTAACAAGAAAAAAGAAAAACTCCATATATTCGGTCTCTCTACAAGCGGCAATTTTTAAAGAAAAAGTTTTCCTGCTTTGGATGTTCATTAAAGGTCAAAGTTCCCTTGCCAAACTTCAAATCTGAATTGACATTTGATTGATGGGTGACAGAATAAATTAGTTCAAACTTAAAGAGTTTGAAAAAATTAACATGTAAAATAATTTCAAAGGTAACTAGATGAAAATCTTTTTTTGGGATCTTGTACATCATAATAAGTTAACGGATTGATGGTGTTGACCAAAGTGTTGACTTCAGAAATCAAAAATTATAATTGTAGCGGCAAATGGTTGTCAAAAACATGTTAACAAAATTTGCCAAGCTAACTTGATGCCCAGTCATTTGTAAACACCCTGTATAACTATTTTGTATTTTGTAGCGTTTATATATATTTTTTTAGTAACAGTTTTCTTAAACTTAGTAATTTTTTGCCGTCGTATTTTACGCTTAGCATCCACAGTTTAGCAGAAAATCGAGTTGATTTCAATTATGAAGAGAAAACGAATCTCGCGTTTGAACATCAAAAGGCCCGTAGTGTAGTGTTTGTTTGAGAACAAGATGAGCTAAAGTGGCGGGTGCACGAAATCGGGTTAAAAGGCAGCCTCCGCTATTTCACTCTGTGACTGACACCCATCACATGTATCCCCGAGTTTACAAAAGAGCTAAAGAAGTCTTCATCTTTGACGGCCTTTGTGAAACAACTCGTTTATCGGGATATCAACCGCCTACCAACCGGATCACTCTCGGAATTGAAACCAGAAGTGTAAAGCAATTTTCTTTTTATATCTGATACGATAATGGGAAAAGTTGTAATTAAATTCGCTTTTTTGTCTGCTTTACTCAGGTGTGAAAATGTATTTTCTAACCCTATGTATTGATCCGTGGATTAATTATTAGGGTGCTAAACAATTAAAATTTTTGAAGTGAGGGTTTGAATTGAGTGTGATGTCGTTCGAACGCACCCTTAAATTTAATTCAGACAAGATAATTTGAAAAATAACCAGTTTTAGCACCCCCTAACGTTATAAATTGGACTAATTAGTTGCACTTAATTAAAATGTCAAATTTGTCCTCTACACTCTGATGCTATTTTTTAAGCTGACATTTTACGTTTAGTGAATTATGTACAGTAAATATACAAGTGTCTTAACTGTTAAAAAATTAGATAAATTTTTTAAATTGCTTTCATCTCTAATATTTTTTTCAAGTAGCTGTGTTACGCTAACAGTAACAAACAATTACTGCCCATGGAATTATTATCATAGAAACAACCCAGCTTACGAATTCCAGGGCGGTAAGTACGAGCTATAGGTGGTAAGCGTGGGTCCTAAAACGCGAGCCGTAAGCAGATTAATGCGTTTTTTTTTTAGGTAGTTAAAAAGATAGTATATGAACCTCAAGGCCGTAAGCACTTTTCGTGATCTCCTACTACGAAAAGTTATGCTTACGGTCTTTAAAGTCTAACATACTATTGTGTCTCACCTAATCATTATCGACTGTTAATAGAAGAGGAGATATATTAAGTAACCTCTAATAGTAACCCTTAGAGCTTTTTCTGGATTTTTGGTCCGCTGTCATAATTTTCATCACTCTAATGCCTACTGCTTTTCATAACAAACGTCATATTATAAAATCGATAATTTTTAAATAATTTTTGTGTTTGAGATGAGAGATTTTAGTGACTTATATACTAAGAGCATAATCAAGGGGATTATGGCACCAGGGAATATTTAAAGTTCGACGCGAAACGAAGTCAACAGTCATGACAACGTTTTCGGTATTTACCTGGGTCGTCTAACCGCACTCTCAGGGTATTGTTCACTTTTTTGACATTTGTTATGAAAATAACTAATTCTAAATTTTAAGCAAATGTTAATTTTTGTTTCTAATTTAAAAACCAAAGACGTTAGTAAAATATGGTTTTTATCTAAGTTATTTCTTTTGAAAAGAACTTAAAAATGTGTTACATTTCTTTTTGGAAACCTCAAGTTTTCGATATATCTTATATAGTGTACTATACTTCGCAAATGTTTCTTCTTTTTATCGAAAAAGTTAATAGATTAGACTGTTTGCAGAACGTTAACGACAGAACTGCGTTTTGAACATTTAAGTTTATTGTTTTAATCTAAGTTTTATTACATCACTTAAATTGGGTTTTCTAAAAAACACATTAAAAAGTATTGGTATTTTCTAAATCTTCTGGATCTGATTTTATTTCTGCTAGTGTCTTAAAGAATTGTGTTAACCCCTCATCAATAGTTATAGAACAATCTCTAACATCAGGCTGTGTTTTCCTAGTTCAAAAAACGGCTTTGTTTATCCAATCTCGGTAAAAGATGACAAATTCGACGCTTCAAATTAGAGACTAATCAGTTCAACATCTATTGTAGTCAAGATTATTTTGTCTATTGTTTATAACAAAACAGATATGTTTTTTCTACATTACGATCTTGTTCTATTTCTACAACATGGTTTTTTGTCCAGAAAATCTGTTCAGTCTAACCTTTTTAACATTTAAGTCGCCTATAATTTACAAATGATTATTATTTTTTAATGGATTACGATATCATGTCTTTTAGTGGATTGATTAATTTTTGGGCAACCAAACTTTTAAGCTTAATGTTAATATTAATCTTAATAGATTCGTTGATGTTGCATGCAGGGTTTTCGAAGGTCAGTTTAATACTATTACAAATTTTTGTTACAAATTTAGAGAAACATAAATTTTTGTTGTTTATTAATAACAACAGAAAAATATTTTTTTATGTTTTTGCTTATATGATTTATATTTCTTATCGCCTACCCACTTTAAAAAAGTATTCTCTAACGAGTTTCTCTCTGTAGACTCGTATACAATTTAACGTCACGTTAATTTATATTCAAACACCAGTGCCACAACTGCCACAAACGAAACAAAAAAGTAAATTATCCAAATCGATCAATAACTGAACCAAAATGTTACATTTTAATAGGTACAAAATGCAAATGAACGAGAAAGGAACGTCTATTGCAATATTTTTGCATATATTTGATTTGTCAACACTTTGAATTACAGCAGTGGTGTTTTGCGTTTGAATCAATAGTTAAAAATGTAATCGAAACACATTTTTCCTATCAATGTTGACACATGATGCACTCTGATCGTGTTTCTGTATTTGTGATGTCATTAACGCCAAATAGTAAATTTTAATTTAGCTGACACTAAAAACTATTATTGTTTTTAACAGAAAGATAAAATTACCAGATATTTTCATGAGAATTTTTTTCTGTATTTAAAATGTTTGGTTTGTGAAATGAAAGAATAATAAGATGTAGAGTTTGATTTTCTTTCAGCGAAGTAATTTCTTGCGTGTTTCCATTATGTGAATGATTTCAGAAAGGTCGTAAAGTGTCATTTGTCACATGCATTTTGTCAATTTCAGCATACATTTTGGTAGAACAAATATTTGTTAGGAAAATACGTGACAAGGAAGTGGAAAAATCATTTAGAGTTGTCATAACCAAACAAATATTATCGAGCAGAAGCGAAGACAAGCTTGGGAAACAAATAATAGAAAACATGAAGGAGAAAATTCACATATATTGGATTATCCTCAAAGTTTGAGATTTGTTCTTGCAATAGCGATGTCACAGCATCTGGATAAGTTGATCTTGTGAGGAATTTTGAGTTTATTCGGTGACTCAACTGTTATCGTTTTATAAAATGTTAGGTCGATATTTATATCCGTGATTCGTTTTTATGCCGACACTTATGATTTAAGAATAATTGTTATTGCTGTATCGATTTTGTGTCTCCATAAATTAGCCGGAAATAATTATTACCGGAACGACTTGAACAGGGAGTCAAATGATAATTTCATTAATCAAAGCCGGTGAACAATTATAATTATTATCAGAATCTTAGCTCAGACTAATTTAAAATGACAAATGTAATAATTTTCCGCCAAATTAAATAAAGCGCGTCTTCCGGAATAAGGGATTTTTTGCCTACCTGATGAGAGTAAACTAGCCCAACCTCGGAGTAAATAAAATAGCCGCAAACCCCAAATTCAGCAATTTGCCTGAAATGATAAATCACTTGGCCGCATGTTGTTCTGAACTGTGTGTGCTGTTGCTGCTGCTTCGGCCACCATTTATATTTTTAACCCCGGAAAGTCACAAAATGATATATTCCAGACACTTATAAATTGTTTAAAGAATGACCTTTCAACTCTCACGATTGAAATTTTGCATTTTTACTTTAGAGAATTTTGCAAAATTTCTATTTTTTTATTTTGTGTAACATAAAACTTTTAAAACAAATTATTCGACTACTTTCCAAAGCCTCTGATCATTTTAAGATTAGAGATATTAAATTACGCTGCAGCGTGTTTCGTAAGTAAACAGCAATCTTTGAGGCACGACCTGATAAATGTACATACATATAAGAAATATTATTCTACAAAGTTTTAATTTCTGAGGTGTTTATTGAAATAATTGCAGCAATGGTTTGCTTTAATCAACCCGGAGATCCTTTACATTTAAATTGATTAAGGTTAGTAAATCACTTTGTTTATTACGACGGCAAAAAATTTAACAAATCTGTCGTATATTAACTTCTTGGTGTTATTATTACTATTATAAGAATAGTTCAACCAAATTAGATGTCTTTTAAAATTCGTTTTTGTACTGCACTTTTGTTCGCTAACAATAAGAACGTCGAACGTCAGTTTTTTTCAGCAGATTTAACGTGATGTAGACTAATTAAACATTAATAAGATAATATATTTGTATGCAGTAGCGGCGGGACAAACAATAAAATTAAAAAAAAAAGAAACGATTACAATGGAGAAGAGCATCCAGTGCTGTTATATCTATTTAACTAACACAGGTACTGAAACCTGGAGTGGAACCTGGATGTTGGTTTAAGTATTGAAAATAGATATACAAATTGCGCTAAATAATAGACTACGTTGTGGTAAGACAGGAAAGTAATTTAAAAGTACAAAATTTTAGAGTTAATAGAAGTCCAAATTGCGGAAGTGACCACTAGCTTCTAAGAGAAAAAATATATACTCCCCTAATAACAAAGGGAACCAAAGAAAACACAGACGAAGACGAACGTGAAAATTTTAACCAACCACATTACAACATTCAAAGCCTAAAAGAAGAAAGCATAAAGACATTATACCAACAACGACTAGAATAAAAACTTAAGGAAAACTAATTCATGGATACAAATTCCTTTTATAAACATATAAAAGAATATTTACATGACGCCGCTGCGGAGGCGCTAAGACAATCACGACTTCAAAGAAAAAATTGGTATAACATATTGAAAGAGAAGAAAATAGAAATAAAGGAAAAATTGTAACTAAAATGGCTATCAACAAAAAATGACGAAGACAAAAAATACTATAAACAAATGCAACTAGAGGTACGACGATCAGTGAATAAAGAGAGAAAACTATATTGAGACAAAAAATGTAGCGAAATAAACACATAAATATAAGGGAGACGATAGACAGATATAAAGAGATTAATAAAAAATATCAAAGCACCGTATAGAGAAAAAACACGATTAAATACAATACAACTAAAAAATGGAATAAGTAGTAAGAAAGCTTTCTTACTGAAGTCAGTTTGCAATACACCAATTTAGAACACTAATACACCATCATACAATACACCAATTTAGAACACACAAATACTAGTAAATGTGATAGGAGAATATACAACGTTAACAGAAGACGAAGTGAGTAATGCAATAATATATATAAAAAACTATAAATTTTTAGGACCGGGAGGAATACCTGGACAACTAATTAAAAATGAAACAACTAAATTAACAAGAATGATAATCCAACGTTTTAAAATGTGCATTAACGGTCATCCAATCTCTAATGACGATGAATGTAAGTTGGCTTACATCATGCCACTACATAAAAAAGATGATCGTAGAAATTGTGACAACTATAGAGGACTTTCGATTACTAGTATATTTAGTCGGTTATATGGACGGATTATACGCGATAAAATAGAATCAAAATATTCTAGCAAAGAACCAAAAGAACAAAGTGGGTTTTGCGGAGGACGATCATGTATCAACAATGCGTTTTGTATAAAACAAATAATTTAAAAACTAATTGCAAAAAACAGGAAAACACATTTACTATTTATTGACCTGAGTAAGGCGTACGATAAAGTACCAGTTATCAAATTATAAGAAGCTTTGGAACTAACAATAATAAATAATACATTAATAAAAGTAGTACAACAAATGTATGATAACTGTAGATCTCAAATAAAAATTGGCAAAAACTGTCAAACGGATTTTGGATATCAAAGGGCCTCAGACAAGGTTGTTGCATTTCACCAACATTATTTAAGATATATGTAGAACATGCTCTTAAAAATTAGAAGAAAAAATGCTGCTGAATGAGCTTTGAATTACAATACCACTCTTTATACGATGCGATTTGCAGACGATCAAGTAACTCAAAAAAAGAAGACCTAAAATATATGACGAGAGAGTTATGTGAGGAATATAACATCTAGGGAATAAAAATAAATATAGAAAAAACTAAGTATATGGGCATAGGAAACAATGATGATAATTTACTATTCGATAATGGTACTACATTTGAAAGATGTAGGTACAACGTGTATCGTGGGTACAGCATACAAGTACTTACTTATAAATAACGTTCGAAAAAAATGGAAGAGATGAGAAAGAAATACAAAATAAGTAGTCTACAGTAGAAGAATCATAGGAGCACTTAATGAATTTTTTTGGTCAAAAAATATACAAAAATCATTTTTGTATTTGTTAGATAATTGAATTTTATTAGTTGTTTTGTAAAGATGCATTTTTTAAGCTTAAAACTTTTTAATTTGTTCAAATTTGTTAAATTTTTAAATTGTTCAAATATTTCAACTATGTTAGCCGCTGAGTAACTGAGTAATAAAGTCCTGAAGAAGCTGAGAAAAATCAGCGAAACGTCGACTAATTTACAAGTGCAATTGTTCTTTTCATAGTCCATCCCTCCGCTATCCTCATCACATATTAAATATTTTTGGACGTCAAAATAACCCCAAACAGTAGTTTTAATATTCAACACTAAAAATAAGGATGGTATTTAAAAAAAATATCGATTAAACAAGTGAAAAACGTGCGCAATAAAAAAATAAAATCGACCTGTCTTAGCGTTTTTCAGTTTTTCTAAAAAAACATTAAGTTAGAAAATATAAATTTTATTTCATAGTTTTATGTCACTCAGTATATAAATTGCGCTAAATCTACACGCCACTGCAAATTTCATCGTTTTTTTTTTTAAATTTTTTACTTTATAACTTTTTTATTTCTTAGAACTGATATAGGTTTATACAACTCTTACGAATATTTTTAACTTTTCAACAAAGTACTCCGCGAACAAAAGATTGGTCCGGCATTGAATTACATCACTTAGTCGACTCAGGAGCTTGATATTTATGGTAAACATAACCAAATATTCATATGGGTGATGCGATCGTAACGTGACATTAGTAACAGTGTAGCTGGTCACAAAGTGACAAAAAGATGGTGTCATGCGGCTTTTAAGGGTTAGTCATGGATCGGCAATTTCTGTCTTCAGTTAAATGCAAAATCTTCTACTTTTTTTTAACCTCATAAATTTTTTCACTATTTTTGCTAGAAAGGAACAAAATTTGAAAAATACACTTTACCTTGACAAACTCTTCAAATTTTACGTGTTTTTCTTTGCAAGTCTAGTGACAAAAAAGGTTACCAAGATTACGATGAAGTAAACAATTTTGCACTGACGTTCTACTGATATGCGCCATTTTAGGGTGCCAATGTGAAAATGCACGCGTTTTTATTAATTTTTTTATTTTATTTAACGGCGTATTAAAAAACTAAGCAACTTTTGAATTTTAACAATTATTTTACATCTAATAAAATTGTTTAATTATTTTCATAGACGCGTTAAACCTGAAGATAATTTACTTCATTATACTACACTCTATCACCAACATTTTCTTTCGCATTGTTCATGAACAACCTGTGTTCCAGTCATCCAGTCTGTCATATCATATCAACGAGAAACCGTGGACCGGTTTTGAGCTTCTTGGCTTTTATCAGCACGAGTTGTTTTGCTGATATGTTAAGACTGAGCAATGAATTTGATTAAAGCATATGTCAAACGGTAATGATACGTGTTTTAACTTTTTGTAATAAAAAATAAATTTTAATAGCTGTTTTGAAACATTTAGTTTATTACAATAAAAAGCCTATTGATAAAAATACTGTTTTAAACTAAACTAAGTGTGTTTTCAAAGCCATTTCCGATGATTTATTTTATCAATTACCTCACTTGAAAAAACGAAGTACATTTTTCTCTAATGTTGTGATGTACGTGCAGATAATGTATTATTCATGTTATCGAACAGCAAGTTCTGTTAATGTTGAGCGTTTCGATTTACCATCGATCACCCTTTAGGTTACAAAAAATGCGAAGTTTTTTCCTCGACAACAAGTAGTGAAATCCATCAATTAAGTTTGAAAATTTTACCAAAAGAAGGAAGGAAAACACTCATGTTTATACAGGAATACAATCATTAAATTCGCAACAAAAATGAACTCGTCGGCTTTGTGTAAAGGGAAATAAAATAAATTGAGGTGGTTATCAAACAATTTTTCTTTAGAGAAAGTTTTATTCATACTTGAGCTTTAAAGCGCGATAGGTTTTTTGTGGGGGTTGTGTTAACATCGCGATTGTTAGTTAATTAAGCAATTTTTTATATACCTACGTGTAGTATAAGTTTTTTTAAGAGAATTTCTTGCTGAAAAGGACCTACAGATGGTTTGAGTTATTTAAAAATTTATGGGATGTAGAATTTATTCTTCATATATTTTGTGTTAGTTTTCAAAGTATCCATTTCGGTGGTTGTTATTCTTTCTTTATTCGTCCTTTTGTTATTGCCTTATACTCGGGGTAACCATTTATCTAACCTTTACTAAGATTTATAGCATTAATCCTAAATGACAGATACCAAATTTATACGTTATGAACTGATTTCCTGAACACACCAAAGATTAAACTGTCATCGAATAAAGGAAACTGGTTCGGGTTTTCTTCTTGAATAATTTTATTTATTTGAAAATTTTGATACAGATAAGAAATTCAGTGGATTAGGTAATTAATTACGTAGAAAATCGTTCGCTCAGTTTAACATATTTTGCTTAAGTTATGAAGTTAACTGTCATGGTCCGTTCTTTGTCGTAGAGGAACAAAAGCTATTATTCAAGCGTCATCAAGTTGAGTCAGCTCAAGTTGCAGACAGAAAAGCTTTATAACTGGTGAGAAGCACGCAAAGAAATTTTCCAGAATCGCGCAATGGTAGGAAATTCTGTATTGTTGGTGTAATTATGGTAGTCTTTGTGCGAATTCGCTTTGGCTTTAATTAGATGTCGGTATCAATTAGTGATTGAAGGTGGAGAGTCAAAAAGTTGTACGTGTGCAAAATTAAACTACGATCGACTTAACAGCTACGCAATCATCGCTTGATCCTTACTCATCTGAGCAAACTTGACGATAATTATCGTTAAAGTTTCCGAAGAGAACAATTTCACTAACGTTTGATCTTAGATAGTTTAATTGTGATGAAGTTTACAAATCAGATTACAAAATTTCTCGAGTTTAATTTGTCAAATTAAGGCTCCTTACTAAAGTGGCTCTTGCAGGTTTGTTACTCAACAGAAAGCAAAACATCTCCGAAATGCCGTGGGGAACTTTAACTAGCTGCCTTGTTCTAGAATATGTTCATAAATGTCTAATTACAGATAAGGCTTAAACAAAGCTTTTCACGCGAAAAATTCTATTGTGAGAGTTTGAACCAGAGTTATTTATATTTTATGGCTTTTAAATAATCACTATTGTTTCAAGCTTTTACCGTTATTAGCAATATTGTCATATGGGCTTTGTTAACTTTATGCAAAACATTTGTTTAAGGACTACCAAGTTTTAGATGGTTTTCTCTCTTGACTGGATTATAACAGCAGAAAGTTTTAAACTGAATCAATTAGTTTAGATTACGAGATAGGGATACTCGTAGTTATATGTTTTATAAGATTTTAGATTTTAATAAGACATGATTTATTTTTTATGCCTAAGAGCCCTAATATGATCACAAAAGTTTTTTTTAAGTAACGATTAATAATTTTTCTTGAATTATTTACAACTTAGAGACCTAGTTAGTTATAATGATTTATTTACTACTTATTCCCTTCATTCAAACTTTTAATATGTTTTAATTTTTGATGATTAAGATATTAAAGTAACACTTTTCTAAAGTTTATCTTGCCATTACTATTTTTTTTAATTATTATGATACAAAAAAGTTTTAAACCTCATGAAAGCTAAGATCTCAAGGTGATAGGTAGTAGAAATTAAATATTTATTAACTTGAGAAAATAATTTTTGTGCATGCTGACTTCTAATAAATGGTAAAATATTACTTGAAAAGTATTACATTTACAAAAAAGTTAGAAATATATGGTGTATCAAAAAATTGAACTCTTTGGAATATCTTAAAAACATTAAAATCACCAGAAACACCGTAAAAAATTGTTTTAACAAGACGTATTTAGGTTGGTGCGATTGATAAATTTTTCCGCCAAAGTTTCGAATTGGTACAATGCAGATGACAAACAATGACAGAATTGGCAGATGAGTTTTTGTAACTTGATTTTGGTCGACACTAGGGCTGGATCTACTATAGCCAGGGCCACCAGACAATGTGATCGAATGGCTAACTAGAACATAAATTAGCAAGTAGCACTTTTCATTAGGACTGTCGACTAATATTGAAGTTTACTTTGGATATTAATAAATGTTTTAAATTCATGTCACAATATTAGAAATTTGAAATTTTTATTCATGCCGCATAATCACTGTATGATAACTTCGGCTATATTTTCTATAAAACTCTGAAAAGTTGGTATATAATGGTCAATTTTGTAAGGCGTTATAAGGGAGTTCTTCAAGTCTATTTTAGAATACGGTAAACGTTAAAACCACTACTTAAAGCGTGTAGAAGCAAAACTTTTCTTATCCATTTTTGGTCAAAATTGAGATAAATATTGCACCGTGTAGTAAGGTTTGGTCCGAATAAGCCTACCAAAACTGTCGGTAGAAAAACTCGCTGAATCCTATTCAAAATAAATAGTAAAATACTGATGTTACAGCAAAACTTGTCTCATCCATATGTTGTTTCATAGCAAAACTTACCTTATCCATGTAGCCAATGAGAAGTGCTACATTAGATACCACGTGATAAAAACAACGTGCTTGTTGCAATGAACAGTGGCAGTTAGTGTTAACTTGCGGCAAAATAATTTGTATTAAAGATGGAAAAAATTGTTTCTGTTACACCTGATAAAGGAAGAAAAAAGTTGCAAATAAATTTAATTGGAAAAAGAAGTTAAACGTAGAAGGTAATGCACATATAATTAATTTTATTATTTGATATGTCAAACCTGCTGTGTGAACAACTTCTTTAACTTTTCAAAGAATTAAATAATGTTCTATTTAATATTTCAGACAGGTTGCTAAGAAATTACCAGAGAGACCAACATGTGGCCATAATGAAAAACATACTACTGTGAAACATTAACTCCGCGAGATCTCTATAAATTTAGCAAAATTTCTATTTTTGAAAAACAAAAGTCGAAAAAGACTGTTTTATTTTAAAATATTGCAGAAGTTTTAAACCAAAAAAAGATCGACAAAAATAGAAGGTAGCAGTAGAAAAGGCGTTGTTGTAAAATATTTTATAAAAAAAAATGATTGTGAAAAATTTAAAATACAAGTATGTCAAAAAACATTTTTGAAAATTTTACTATGTATTTTAAAAAATCGGGTACAAAAGGTTGTCTAACTTCATTTAGAAACTGGCTTAATGCCTAAACAAAATCGTGGAGGAAATAGAGTTAGCAAGAAATATGCAAAAAACGAATTTCTGTAAGAAAATTTATTGAAATCTTAAAGGGAGTGGAAAGCCATTACTGTCAAGCTAAAATAGCAAATAATAAACAGTATTTACCAAGCGGTTTAAGCATTTCTAAACTTTGGCGACAATACAATGAATTTTGTACTCAGGAGCTTAAAGTTAAAAAATCATTTTCTTAAGAAATTTTTACAAAAGAGTACAACATTGGTTTTGGAATTTCCGTCACTGACACCTATTCAAAATGTATTGAACTTTTCAAAAAAATAAAGCGAGAAATTAACATCGATAAAAAGAAAATTTTAATAACCGAGAAAAAGATACACAAGCTTCTAGCTAACGCATTCTTTATAAATTTCAAGGCAGTTGACAAAAAAATGATTACATTTTTATTTGATTGACAAAAAACATAGTCAATCCTAAAGTTCCAGACTAAATGGCGTACTACAGCCGCCAACTATAGACGAGTACTTATAACTTTACTATAGTCCAAGGATCTTCTAAAAATAGAATGTCATCTGAAAATGTCTTTATTGACACATGGATGGAGCACGAGCATAACAATGGCTTTAATAAAAATTTTTTAGTCATTTTCCATCGTCTCTTGCAAACCGATCTGTCTTCTTTTTCCCTAATAAGGCTGTGCGCTGATGGCTATAGAGGACAAAATTTGCTCTTCTCAGCATTAAGATAATTGAAATTGTTTTTCCAGTAATCTGTCATTTTTTCTTGCCCGCAGACGGAATGTTTGGTAGAATAAAAAAATTTTTGAAAAAAGAAGCAACTATCATCGATCCATCAAAATACCGATATTTTTAAACAACACGACACTATAATAAAGCTGGACAAAAACTGTGAGGTAATGGATTTAAAAAAAACAGATATAAGAATTTTTTAAACCAGTAGAATCATGGCATTTCAAGTTCTCGCTAGCAAAAGGATTTATAATTTGTAAAAACGAAAGCGGTAATTCTCTTGTGAAAGAACAGGTTTATTATAATTCACATCTCAGTATTTCAAAATTGGTGTTAAGGAAAGGAAAAAATTTTGATAACTTTAGAGCAGATATTATTCCCACAGGTGTACCCTTCAATCCGAAAAAACTGACAGAATAGATGTGAAAAATTTATTAAACAAGCACTTTGGAATTGAATGGCAATTAAGGAAAGATTTGGATTTTTTTAAATCGTTTTTTACGAAAGAAGCACTATTGGGGACTGAAAAAGCTTTAGAAGACCATGTTAATAAAAAAAATAATTTTTGTGAAACAAGTGGCTAAGTTGGTTTGAGAATTTAATTTGATCTTGATTTTCTAAGATTTTGTTTTTAAAAAACTAAAATAAAAAGATGTATTAACGTTGCAAAACTTGTCATTTCATATTATAGAGTTGCAAAACTTGTCATATCCAAGATGTTGCTGCAAAACTGGTCTTATCCAAATTTAAATGTTTTTTTTGTACCATGAGTTTTTTCGTTTTTGTAAAAATTACTTATTGATAAAGATTTTATCATACTTAAACTATGTGCATTTTTTTTATTAAATAATATACAATAAAGTGTAAAATCGTTTTTTTTTAATTTTCTCAAATTTGTTTAAAAAGGATAAGGTGAGTTTTGCTTCCACACGCCTCACTTTATTTGTAGAATAAAAAAAAACTGTGCTGAGTGACACGCATGCGCATCACGTTTTTTGTGATAAGGCTGTATTTTTGTGGTATTTTTTGCGTATTGTCTGTGTGAAAAATCAGGTTTACGAAAAACAATCTTAGCAAACAATATTTGTCGCAATAAATACTATTTTTTGTTAAAATTTTATTTGGTAATTAATGCACCCAATTTTTGTACTCGCCTTCTGGACTACTATTAAGATAGATATTTGAGCCAAATTTCATTAAATTTGCTTAACTGAAATATAATAATAATACCCAATATTAGTAATACCTTTGTTTTTATCTTTAATTTTTTTAGAACTTTGACAGTTATTATCTGAAAACCTTGACTTTCAAATTTTTTTTATAAAAAATTTAATTTTGAAAATTTTTGCTTTTTATTGTAAAATTTTGATAAAATGCAAGAAACTCGAAGTAAAATTTAAAAAACCGAAATTATGCTCAAAAAAGCTTTAAAAAACAACAGCTATAAAATAAAATTCAATTATTTATACCTTTTGCAATTGATGTGTTTCTAGTTAATGATTAGAGAAATTTTTTCGGTTTTCAAAATATTTAAACAAAAACAGAGTTTCTTTAATTTCTCAATAATTTAGTATTTATATTTAAAGTAATAAGTTAATACTAAAATAAATGGCTGTTTTAACTATTATTTAATGAAACCTTTTTTTTTAATTAATAAATCTTTACAAATTGACGTACAAGATATCGAGACACACAAGGATGTTAATGTTGTCACTTAAATTTTCTAATTACTTTTATTTAGTTAATATTTACTTATGTTATGTCGGACGCCGACCAATTTTTTTTGACGAAAAAAACGCTAAATTTTTTATTGAGAAAAAAATGCTTTATTTCTTTTGCTTCATTTCCTGTGCAGAGGTTGCAAAAATGTAAAATCAAATTTGTAATATCGTAGGTAAAATAATATGTAAAATTTACGGTTTACAAAAAAGTAAAACACCAGTTGAAATTTTTGTAAAATCTAACACCCTATACGTATATTAGGGTGGGCCAAACAAATCAATTATTTTTTTTAACTTGCGACACTGAAAAATTAATTCTTAGGCATCTTTAAAAAATGCTTTTTTAAGATGAGCTCTTAATTTTAATAGAAAAGACTCCCTCATCGCAGTTTTTTATTTTTTATTTAGTTCCATATGGTAAAATCCATATCTCGTTTCCTATAATCATATTTACATTTTTTGTAGAAAATTAAACGTTCTACAAAAAAGGTATATTAAATTTTTTTTATATCTCTTACCATTTAGAAGATATCGAAGGTCAAAGTTTAAAGAATTTAACAAAAACTCTTTTTGTACTTCTAAATTTTATAACTCAGAGATAAATAAATATTATAAAATGCACAACATATGGCCTTATAGAAAATTAAACGCTCTATAAAAAACGTCTCTTGTGGTTAATTGATTATTCTAACCATTTAGAAGATATTCGCATTAGGCGACTGAGATAGACTAAACGCCACTACGCGGTATAAATACGAACTAACCAAAGGGAGTCGTTAACTGAATTCATGCGATCGCTTACTGAAAAAACGTTTAATTTGTGACTTTATTTGAGGATTTTGATGGTTTTATTATAATAAAAACGAAGTAAGATGATTGTTAAACAATATGTTACGAGCATTTGACCAGCTATTCAACCGTTGAATAATAAAACGAACTGAAACTAACCTCAACCTACTAGAATATTAATATCGTAATTAAATTTTGCATACGTTTCTTTTTAAAGATTGTTTGAAAAACAGTGAAAAAAAGTTATATTTTAGGTTCCAAATATAATTTTTTCTTACCTGTAATAAGAATCTTAGAGTTTGATCAATTTTTAAATGATTCCTCCTTGTCAACACTATCCATGTTGTTTATGTTATTTTATGATTTTCTTTATCATTGATTTAATAAAATATTAGTTGTTAATATAAAATCAAGTCCTTACCTTAATACAAATTCAATTATTGTGGTATTTGCCCTTGTATTTGATCCTTTTTAGCTGCTCTGAAATGTTGTCAAAATCTTCATCATGACGAAGCTCCAAAATTATTATAACAGCTTTTGATTATAGAAAAACTGTAAATTAGAATAAACCACAGACACATTACAGTGTTGTCTTAAAGACATTCTAGATAAAACCTTTAGAATTTGTTGATAAATCATTTTTAATCACAATAATCGCTTTCCAAACAAGTGAAAAACTGACAAAAGTGACTATAAATCGCCGTAAAATCACAAATTTTTATCACAAGTTACAGGAAAACAAATTTAGAAGCACAGACATAACTCTCATTCACTATATTTCAAATAATTGTTACAAAAATCGTATTTAAAACATGAACAAAGTATTAACCTTCAACTTGTTTTAGTTTATTTTTTGCACATTACGATAGCACAACTGGTCAAAACACACAAAATTTAGTATTCAATATTATTCTTACTTCGTTTTTATTATTACTAAACATAAAAGCATAAAGGAGAATAAATAATCATGTAAGAAAGTAGTAAATTTGAGAATGAATGACTCTCTTTTAAAACATGTGTTTAATGCGACAGTGGCGGCCTCACCGGTCATCTCATTCGCGATTTTAAAAACCAAAATTTGATACTAAATCCCCTAAATCTTTTTTAAGTGATTGAAGTAATCGATTAAGCACAAACGACTTTTTTGTAGAGCGTTTAATTTCTTACATAACCGTATGTTGCGCACTTTATATTATTTATTTATGTACGAGTTATAAAATTTAGAAGTGAAAACGAAATTTTTGCTAAATTCTTCAAACTTTGACCTCTGATATCTTCTAAACGGTAAAAGGTATAAATAAATTGTAAAATACCTTTTATAGAGAGTTAAATTTTATACAAAAAATGTAAAGAAACTTTTTATGTACGATCAAGTAGTGATGAGATATAGATTTTGCCATATGGAACTAAAAAAAAATGGAAAACTGCGATGAGGGAGTCTTTTCTACTAAAATTAAAAGCTTATCTTAAAAAAGCTTTTTTTAAAAGTGCCAAGGAACCCATATTTCAGTGTCGAAAGTTAAAAAAAAAGTTGATTTTTTTGGCCTACCCTAACGTATTAGTATCTAAAATTAGTTTTAAAATTTCTGTACGACAAATTTTATGTTGATGCAGATAATGTGGTAAATAATATTTCTAACTTTTAGGTATAAGAATTTATGTTGTTTAAGTCTTTGTCGATTTCGTCCAGTGCTACCGAATGGAAACGTAAAGCGACCGTGATTCGGGGCGAAAAGGCAATAGCCAATAAAGTCTAGCATGTGGCATTATTGTCAGTTCGTGTCACGACGAATTGAACTTTGATTAAGGCCTCGAGCTTGCTTTAACTTGGACATGTTTGAACCTTACGACTCCCTTGGTATTTACCTAAAACTTTTCTTATATTTTGTTTATTGGTCGACTTTTATTAGATCCATTTTCCCGTCCGAAAACCATTAAAAGCACCTCGAAGTAATTTCGCGGCTAGGGTAACGCCTTTAAGTGTCCAATCAATAATGCAAAACCTTTTAGTGACCGTGATGTATACTGTACACTTTCAAAGCTTTGTAGTGATGCAGCCAGTATGAGAACTAGACCAGATGATATGGGTAAAAAGTGGCCTCGAGGCAATGCCTTAACTTCACCTGCTTACTCCTCGCTCTAAAAAAAAACCCTTAATGGGTTCCTGAACAGCCTAAAATGGGATAGCGATTGCTTCTAGTACACACAACGGATATTTACGGCCGAGGCGCTAAGCTTTTTCATTCAATTGCGCGCTAATGGGAGTGAGCAAAATTAAAACGCATACACGAAGAGTTTTTGAAGGGTTAACAATTACGGAATTAACTCATATATTATATCTGGAAAGTGCACTCAGGATTATTTGCTTGATAATTTATTTAAAAGGCATTGGAAAAAGTCAGGAAAGTGTAAAAGCTCAACAATGCGTTCAACCGTAACTCAAGTTAAACTTTAAACATGCTGTTTACCCTTAAGTCTGTAGATCACATTTAAAGCGCTCAACTTGATCCTAAATTACTTTAGAAACTACTTTCTTATTAGAAATCTTGAGGCTCAAACGTGTTTTCTTCTTTTGTATACAACAAACAATTGATTAATTTTTTAAATGACTTTTACAAACCACCTAAAGCTAATCAATAAATAAATAATAATAGCACTTTTAAAAATTAAAAAGATATCCAAAATAAAAATAGTATTTTTTTAAAATTTATTTGTCGGTGCAGATTGCGTATTTTTAGTAGCAGTTTTGTTGAAGGTATTTTTACAAAGTAAATTTGTTACTTTTTGTGTTAAAATTAATTTTGTAATTGTTTTCTCGCTAAAAATATTTCTTACAAAAAAAGAAAATATTAAAAAAGCAAGTACGGAAATATTAAGTGTTTGACTTACTCAAACTTTATAAACTTTGTTTTTTTTTGTACCTTAACATTTTATTTTACAAATTAAAAAGTAATTTAAGAATTAAACAGTGCAAGTCAAAAATATTTAGTAAATTAAATCATTAATTATATCACAATATTTTTCCTTTTTTGGTTAAGGCTTTTAGATTGTGCATATGGGGTGTACCACAAATACTGCTGTGTAGATCACCTATTAGTATTAAAAAGGTAAAAATTATAAAGTAGAATTAATCGGTTTAAAATACATGGAACATTCAGCATGTTTTTTTATCGGATTATTAAAGAACACTAGAGTTTTAATTAATGTTTTTTACATATGTATTGAAATATATTTGTGCAGATTTAACAAACTAATATAACAACAATTTATTGGGAGTACTATTTAATGGATCATAACATATTGTATTCTTGATTGAAGAGATGTAGAGCTTACCAACTCGGTTACTTAATTTAATGACTGTTTACATAGTTTTTACGACTATTTTACTTTTACGACTTTTTAATGGGCGAGCCCTATATGCCTTGAATCAAGAATACGTATATACTATTAGGTTAAAAAAAACCTAGGTCAGTTAAATGAGTATAATAAACAAAACGATACAACTTGTTTAACCAATCATCATGTAATTGTTCTACTGTGTTGTCGTACGCCACGTCTTTGACAAACTTAGCTGTTGTGCACATACAAATTAAAACTTTTTCTTGCCAGCATAGACCAACAAATAAAGAAAAAAAAAAGGACGGTCTGATGATTGGATAACATGTCCTAAGCCTAGCACGTTTTGATAACTTTTTTTTTATTTTTATTAAAAAAAATATTAAAAATATTATATTTTCCCCTCTCTCGCTACAAGTTCCCGTCCCGTATTTGAAATAAAAAAAAATGGGTCACTTTATTTTTAACCCAATTTTTCTTTCTAAGCAGTTGTCTTAAGCAAATATTTCAAACCCAGTTGAGAGAACGCTAATATAATACAAATTTTTTTAGCAGTCTTTGTTATTCAATTTACTTTTGAAGGTACCAGAAAACAGGGCCTCAGCCATCGTTAAACCTGGTCTTTTAAATGATTCCATATTTTGTCTAACATTACGTTAATTGTTTTTTTAGGTATTTGGGAACACGTTATTTACCTGTTCTATACTATTTCGTATAATCGCTTATACTTGTTCTGTAGCAGTAACCAAATAAATAAAAAACATACCAACTCTTAATACGACAAACTAATAATGTCAATTAAAAATTTAACTAGTATAAAATAGGTCAGACCAAATTTGTTCAAAAATTTTAAAATGTAGCCAGCTTTATGTATCCATATGCAATTTTTAACCTTGTTAATACGACTATCCCAAAACAATAACAAATTTTTTCACGTGTCAGATTTTTGGTTTTAAATTTTGGAGAAAAATATTTCCAAAATTTTCGATTATTTTCAAATCCTTTGATGCAATGATGATATCGTTAACACAAATCATAGTTAGTGTCAATTTGCTTTTTTTGCCAATTTTATTCAAACAAGGTACTGCAATTATCTGAAAATATTTCAGTCAAGCTTAGCTTAGCGCAGTTTGCAATACAAATTTTGATCACAACTGATCTCATTTCTTCAGTTCTTTTTTTGCCTTTTGTTGACAATTTTACCTTCTAGCAAGTTGAGTTTTTTTTTTTGGTTTATTGTTTAGATCTTCTTTCTATTGTTGCGATAAGTTTTTGGATCTCATCTTCTGATTTCTCGATTTTTTGCTACTTTTCCATCGAAAGTTGTCGAACAGCTGCACTATACAGCAGTATAATTAATAACAACACTTATTTTTAGATTAATAATTAATCTCGTATAGTTTGCCAACCGCGTCAAAAAAGTTACTAACATGTTCTCTCACATCGTCAGCACTATTTACATTTTTTTACGTCTTATATACGTGCGCACCATAGGTTTATTTTAACAACGCTTTAGAACTACATCATAACGGTTTAGAACTAGACTAAACATGCGCAATAGAGATTTTAGACTGCTAAAACGCTACTGCGCATATGCAGCCCAATTCTAACTTGTTCTGAACTGTTGTTGAAACAAACTTGATGGTACTTTTTTACAACTTTTTCACAACTAACTTTAATTTTAAAATATGCCATAAATCCTTTTTATGAAAATAAAAAATATAATATGAAGTAAAAAGGCTTTTGTTTAGTCTGAGCATGCGTACTAGAGTTGTGCTGCAATTAGAATTTAATCAACAATTATAAAGTCCGTCTCACCGTCTTATCCCGATTTGTAATAAAACCTATAATGCAAGTAAGGCTTTACTTTTTTATTGCTACTTCTTTGTATATTATGGCCTAAAATACAATAATCACAAAACGTATTGTGTTAATAATGTCTTTCATATTTTTTCAGCTTGACGCAACGACAAACACGAAACTTCTAGGGTAGTATTAGAAACTCGAATGCAAACCAGAATTCAATACTTACCTAAAAAAAAAAATCTTGGGTATAAAAATATAATTCCTTGTATTCAGTTCTGTTGAAAAATTGCAAAATTGCAATATTTTTGTTATTTAAATGTTTTGTGTTCTGACAAATGTCAATTTCACACGAAGCTATACGTCGTAGATTAAGGCATCATACTTCAATAATTTTATTATAAATGGGGATAAGACTGTGAGACGGACTATATTCATATTTTAAGTGTTTTAGGTGATTAAGTGATTTATAATAGACCTAAAATTTTTAGCCGTATTGTAAAACTCTACTCATTTATTCGCTTACAAGATACCTAGTCGTTTACATAAAGGCTAGACATTTTATAAAGCAACTGAATTTGTAATTAGGCTACGACATAGATTATCTTACTAAAATTTTGTTCCGTTATCAATTACAGTAGAACTTCGATAACTCGAAACACGACCTGCCAACAAAAGTTGTTCGGAGTTATTGAGAATTCAAAGTGGAGAATAGTACATTATACACCAAGGTAGAGAAAACATTTTTTATAGCCGAGCGGGTTTAGTGCCCAAGATGCGTAGCATCGAGGGCAATAATAGATGCGAGGCTATAATAGTTTTCTCTACCGTGGTTTATATATGATTTTTCTCACTACTAGCACATTAATTTATTAATTGTCATATAAAAATATAACCTCATTTAACGAGCACACATCCAGACTAAACATAACGTGTCTTTATTTATTGTCGAAAAGTAAATTTGATGAAAATAAAAACGACTGATATTTAACTACTTACGTTTTTCCACTTCGGAAATATAACCTCACAGATAAAAACCGAAAAGGACGTTATTGTAAGCATCTTTTATATATGCAACTATTTATGTACTGGAAAACAAAATTGCGTAAATTTTCCATCAACTGAAATCTTCAGAACCCCTAGTTCAGGATTTAAGTTGACAGCCCCCGCTTTCCTGGTCGGAATTTGCAACAAAACATATGGTCAGATTAACTATACACAGGGCTCCACACATTACGTGTAACCTTATAAAAACCCATTTTCATTATTTACAGCTTTAATAGCAGTTGTTTTTATTAAATCTGCATGAATTAAAAGTAAAATTTTTGTTCTTGTGTTTGAGGTTATGTTATTTACAACTTTATTTACCTACCAATTTTCAAAGAATTTTCCATTTCGTCACACTACAAAGTGTTTTTTACAATAAGACAAAACCAAAATACATACTTATATGTATAAAGCTGTAAAAAATTACATTTTTTTAATGCAATCAACGGATTTCATCACTGGTTGGTTGAAACATGACTACCTACCTTTTTCCATTTTCATGGATTAAAAATATTTTATTATTAAAACATCAACGTTTTAATTATGCGTTTATTCTGCTTTTTAACGTTTGGCATAGATTTTATCAAGATTATGATCTATCCAACACACACTTGACATTTGATAAGATATTTCGCGCAAGCGCACCATTTTGTTTTGGCAGATTAGAGATGAGGCGCGGTATTAAACAAACTTGCCTTGAAATCACAAATATTAAATAAACTGTTTATTAGGTATTTCTAGTGCACCTAATTTTGGACATTATTTTTTCCGTCAACACTTATATCTATCGTTCATAAAAATTGCAAATATATTCGTATCAGGCAATACAGTTAAATGTCGGTATCCACTCAACTCTAGCACTTTATCTCCCTTGGTTTATAATCATTATTGACTACTAGGAGAGAAAAACAACTTCACACCCTCTCGACAAACTAAATAATGGTGTCTTCTGAGACTAGTAGTAAAAAATAGTACATTATACACTAAGGTAGAGAAAACACTTTTTATAGCCGAGCGGGTTTAGTGCCCAAGATGCGTAGCATCGAGGACAATAATAGATGCGAGGCTATAATAGTTTTCTCTACCGTGGTTTATATATGATTTTTTTCACTACTAGCACATTAATTTATTAATTGTCATATAAAAATATAACCTCATTTAACGAGCACACATCCAGACTAAACATAACGTGTCTTTATTTATTGTCGAAAAGTAAATTTGATGAAAATAAAAACGATTGATAATTAACTACTTACGTTTTTCCACTTCGGAAGTTTAACTTCACAGATAAAAACCGAAAGGGACGTTATTGTAAGCATCTTTTATGTAAGCAACTATTTATGTACTGAAAAACAAAATAGCGTAATTTTTCCATCAACTGAAATCTTTAGAACCCCTAGTTCAGGATTTAAGTTGACAGCCCCCGCTTTCCTGGTTGGAAACTTGAACAATGGAATTTGCAACAACACATATGGTCAAATTAACTATACATAGGGCTCCACACTTGACGTGTAACCTTATGAAAGCCCTTTTTCATTATTTACAACTTTAATAGCAGTTATTTTTATTAATTCTGCATAAATTAAAAGTAAATTTTCTGTTCTTGTGTTTGAGGTTATGTATTTACAACTTTATTTACCTACCAATTTTCAAAGAATTTTCCATTTCGTCACACTACAAAGTGTTTTTTACAATAAGACAAGACCAAAATACATGTATAAAGCTGTAAAAAATTACAATATTTTTTTAATGCAATCAACGGATTTGATCACTGGTTGGTTGAAACATGACTACCTACCTTTTTCAATTTTCTTGGATTAAAAATATTTCATTATTAAAACATCAACGTTTTAATTATGCGTTTATTCTGCTTTTTAACGTTTGGCATAGATTTTATCAAGATTATGATCTGTCTAACACACACTTGACATTTGAGAAGATATTTCGCGCAAGCGCACCATTTTGTTTTGGCAGATTAGAGATGAGGTGCGGTGTTAAACAAACTAGCCTTGAAATCACAAATAATATATAAATAATTATTAAATATTATATAAATAAACTGTTTATTAGCTATTTCTAGTGCACCTAATTTCGGACATTATTTTTTCGGTGAACACTTATATCTATCGTTTATAAAAATTGCGAAGATATTCGCATCAGGCAACAGTTAAATGTCGGTATCCACTCAACTCTAGCACTTTATCTCCCTTGGTTTATAATCAGTATTGACTATTAGGAGAGAAAAACAACTTCACACCTTCTCGACAAACTAAATAATGATGTCTTCTGAGACTAGTAGTAAAAAAAAAATGTTTTTTAAACTATGTATGAGTATGTGCTTGGAACTAAAATTGGGTTAATAAGTCAAAGGTCTTGATATATTATAGGTTCAAGTTATCGAAGTTTAACTGTATATTGTTGTACAATTTAATGAAAATATTGTTTTGTGTTGAACTGTGTTTTGAACTGAAACAAAGCATTAACCCTGCCGTTTAAATATACTTCTGAAAGTCTTTGAGTAGTGAGAACCGTGAGACGGCTCCATCTGTCATTGGCAATGTCATTCAGGTGTCCGTCGGGAGTATTGCTTTCTGTAAAAAGCCAACAGAGTTAGAAGCGAAACTCGAGTCGGTTTTGTAATGGTGTTTCTTTTATCAGTTTGTTGTTGGTAATAGGAGGAAAGGTAGTTAGCAACTTCTGGCATCGCGAGCCAAATGTTTCAGTCGTGTTCGGGCCGAACGTGTCAATTTGTAAATGTAACAAACTGGAAAAGACTTTCGCAATTACCGAACCTCTTCGAGTTCCGCATTGGTTAATTTCGCTCACTCAGAATTTAGAACTAAAACTTGGAAAAGATGCCGCAGTTTACATCTACCAAGACTTTACGTCAGGATTACCTGTCATTATAATTTCACTGAACACGCATTTCACTAAACGAACTAACTTCTCACATTAAAACTGTTCATAAATCTCAAACTCTACTTGCGACAGGATTATTTCTTATTTCGTACACTGAAGGTAAAGCCAATAAACACGATTTGACAGACGCGAATTCATTATCGGAAACGTTCATTTCCGGCGTCAGAAGAGGGTAATGAAATATAAGAAATTTCGTTAGCTGTAAAAGGAAACAATCATTTTTTTAATAAAAACGAACAAATTGACACAAGCCAAAATACTTCTTAATATACAAAAGTAACTAATATTAGAACCTCGATTATTTAGAGTATGTAATTGGTACCGTGTAGATAAATGAAGTTCACAGCAAAGCAGAATTTTTTTTGTACACTTCTATTTCGGTTACATATAATTATCATAAACAATAAATACAACAACACTACATTAGCTTTGTATTACTCTAATTTTATGAGTATAGGTCAAACTTTTTAACACAAAAACAAAACAAAAATATGCACTAAAATTTTAAACAAAACAAACATTATGAAGGATAAAAACCAAAAATACGCAAAATAATATCGTTTTCTAATAAAAACATTAACACAACAAATAATTTTGGCAAAAAAAAACTTAAATAAATTATTCACACATACCTAACAGAATGTAAATATATGGAAATACAGGAGTGTGTGTAGACTGAAAATTGTTTTTAAAGTGCCTTTGCAATTAACCACAATTACAATAAAAAAATTACGACAGACCGGCATTTATATGGAGCGCACCATAGTATATCATATCTACCGTGTGATTTAAACTTGTAGGTGACATATGACAGGACGGCGGCGGCGTCGTCTCAAAATGTCAAAAAATCATTATTTCAAAAAGTTATAAATTAGTCGTAACATTTGTTACTATTTGGTATTAATGATGATAAAGCTAAAAAAACTAAAATTTAAAAATAATAAAATTTAAAAGTTGGTTTATTTGAAACAAAATATCTTAATTTGTCTATATCGACTAGAAATTTTACACTGTCTATTAATACAATGGATTGGCATTATGCTAGGAATCTAAAACTAACATATAAACAGTGACAACATAAAAACAATTAGAACAACAATTTTAATATAAATAAGAACTACTTATTACCTTATTTTTTTGCTATTTGTATATATTGTAACGATCTACCAAATTTGGGGTTCTTTTAATTTAAAGAGTTACATTTTCAACGTATTATTTAGTTGTAACTGCTATTTACACACAACGATAACTTGATAAACAAATAACTCAGTCACACATTAACCACCACGATTGTCGCTCAAGACGTCGATTCGCTTTCGAGAATGTCACTCCGTTGAACCGTTAAGCTCACTATTCTATTCTATTTACTATCCTGGGTGTATCGAAAATGATGGTCAAAAATTTAGCCAGTGATACATTTTATCAAAAAAAAAACAACTTTTCTATATACAATTTTTGCGATAGATACTAAATATAAAAGATGAATTTTAAAAGCTAAACATGCCAAAGTTGGAAATTAAAATTTGTTTATATATTTTAATCCTAAATACCTCGAAAACGTGACGTTTTAGCAAACTTTTGCAGTTGTTGCATTTTTATTCAGGAATCTATTAGCATATTTATTTTTGCTATGCGAATTAGAGGTTGATATGGAAAAGGTAAATAATTACCAAAAACGTGCAACGATTACACAGTAACCAGAGTTTGAGATCATGTAAAATACATTTTTTAAAATTGTATTTTTTATTTCTATTTCTTATACTATTTACTGTATTGTTTGTATTAACTTTTTTTATTATTTTGATTACTACTTTTTATCTTTTATTTAGAACACGTTGTTTTTCTTTATAATTTTTTTATTTAATTGGCGTTTTTTTTAACTTGTTCTGTTGTTACTTTTTGTAGGAAATGTTAACTTTCTATTTCTGGACTTTTTCTAACCATTAAACACAAAGTAAAATTGAGATACATTTTGAATAAAAAATTTCAAAACAATTTACTCCAAAAAATATTGTCATATAGAAAGTCAAATTTTTAATATTTGTATTTAAAAAACGTAGAAAGATACGTAGGTGGTCAAAATTATACAAAAAAGCACTGAAAACGCTTAAAAATGAGAGAGTTAAACAATCTGGTAAATTTTGGTAAATACACCTTTTTCCGAAGATTTAGACCCAAAGAAAATTGCCATTGTAATTGAAATAACGCACCTATATAAACAAATTTTTATTGTGTTCACTTCTTCAAACAAAAACAATAAAAATTTGTTTTGTTTGAGTGATTCATCTAAGAATGTCTTAAGATGATTTTTTATGTCTATATATGTTTATGTTTTTTTTCCTATTAGAACAATTTTCAGCTAAATACCAGAGATTAGTTATTTTGATAGTTTTTCTTATCAAAAAAGTTAAAGTTTTGATAACAAGAAGGCTTTTTTTTGTCGCCTTTTAGTAGTGTTAAAATTAATGCCGCAAGTACCTTAAAAATGACAGTGAACATAATATGTTTTTTTACAAATTTTTTTATAAGTGAACAACATTTTTTGCATTACTCTACTAATAATCAAGTGATTACACACTGAGCGCACAATCGGAACCGTTAATTTTACAATTATTTTTCGTTTATACCGCACTAGTGCCTACAAAGAGTTCAAGGATTTCTTTCGTTTAAAAAACGGTTTAAAATTAGATTATTTTATCAGAGTCTAAGATTATAATAAAACAATGCACTTTACCACTTTTATACAGATAAAACAGAAATGCATTCACAATATTGCATTTAAAGTTTAAGTTAAAGCAGCACCATCTGTGAGAAATTGTGTAAGACATTAAAATGTCAAATTTTGACAGTAAATTTTGGTAAGTTGAAAAAATCTGACAGTTAGTTACTTTCGTTGTCGACATCAATGCACTTGATTTTTTTGATAAATTAAATGTGCGGGAACAGTTTTGCTTTATTTGTGCAACATTCTTCACTCGTGCGCGAACGCACTCGTGTAAAAACTCTCACACTTACATGCAAAATTTATGTTCCCGCACTTATCGTGTAAATAACTATTCTGTTACTAGTGTTCAAGTTGAAATTTTACCTCTTTAGAGTGCAGTTTTTACGCTCTTAAGTGATCTTTGCAATTTTGTGGTGTAAATATTGTCATTTTATTTTAAAATTAATAAAATCATCACATTTAGTATTTTTGTCTTAATTTTGGTGTTAATAAAAAAAATAATTTGCACTTCAAAATTGTAACTCGATAGAAGACGGAGTGGAAGACTGAGTAGCGAACCCCAAGACCAACGTTTTTACTATGTAGTGATGGTTTCAATTGTCTCTAGCAGGAGGGCTTCGTTAAAACAAGTTTTTTTTAACTTAATATTTAGTTTCTTTAAACTAATATTTAAAAGAAATATATTTTATTGTTAAAAAGTCTGCATTTTCTTTAAATTAACATACCTTTTTACTTGTTTTTCAAAAAAAAGATTCTTGTTTTTAATTAACTTTATTTTAACGTCATTACAAAAAAAACTCTTATATACAACCCTTACGCAAATAGTTTTTACGGATCTCATTCTTACGAGGTTGGGATGACGAGTCGTCCCTGCATTCTATTTGATGCTTCTGATATATAAATAATTAAATAAATGACTACTTATTATTATTGCCTATTTTCTCTTTACAACAAAATGCAAAAAAAATAACAAATGACAATTTGTATTAGGAAATAAATATAGGTAATATTATGAATATTGATATCTACCTATGAGGTGTCACTGATATAATCATAAGGTTGAAATCATTAAATATGAATAGAAAAACAATGATCGAATATGTATAGGTTTAAATATATAAAGAGTATTAAAAATGGTGTTGAAGTTTGTGGCGCAGTTATTAATAAACAAAGAGATGTGCTGTAAGCGTGGCTTCGTCGAGAATAAAGACTGGGACGCTTCTCTGAATACCTAAAGAATTTCCAAGTGCAAGTTTTCTAACTTTTACAAGAATATCTTAATGCAGGGCTCGTCAAGCAGCTTACTAATGCCGTAAAAGCTGAGTTTTGTGGTCTGTTGGTATTGGAAAGTTTTAGTTTAAAATGAGGCCGTAAAGTATCCGATTTGACGTCAGGTCGATTTCATGTTGTTTGATATTCAAAATCAGAGCTTTTTCTAAGCGAACATCGTCCAGACACGTAACAAATCTTCGTTGGATGAAAGAAAAAAGAAGAGAGCGCGAAAATAAACGATTGAGAAAACACGACTATATTTTTCTTATAAATTGCATCATCTTTCTTGCGGTTTGCTGATACACATTGAGCTGTTCGAATCTCTATTGCCCACTCATTCACTTCGGTTTGATTTGATTGGAAGTCGTACGTGCCGCCATCGATAACGAATGAGAGAGTTTTACACCGGTGCTAAGTTTCAGTTTAACAATACAACTAGTAAAGTGATATTATTGTCGAGGCAATTTTCCGACTAAAGCGCCCGATTTCGCAGTCGCTTGAGAAAGTGAAAACTCGTCAAGCTTTTCATTGGGTAAATGAGCCTTTTTTCAGCCACCGACGTTTGATACACGTGCGGTGGGGTTGCAAATAACCCAGCCCTAAGGGTGTTAATAGAAACGTTTTTCTTGCAACGTTCATTGATCGCCGGCTCTTTTCATTCGCAAATTATCGCCAAGGTGTTAATTGTGTTCAGGATAAGGAGCTAAAGGTTAACTTCGGAACAGTTTCCGACACCTCTTCTTAACTTATTGTTCGGTTTCCAAGGAGACGTAAGGTTTCTACCCACGCGTCGATAATTTGCAATCACTGTTTCACCAACCCGTCGTGTCTGTCATTACACCTCATCAAAATATAAGGACAAGAATTTTAACAAGCGAGGCCTCAGGGAAAATCTTGACAAAAAAGTTTTCCAAAACTCAAAGTTGGGTGAGAAAGACAAAATTATTTTGACACATTGTAACAACTAATAAATTTTAAATTTTTCAAATACTATAATAGTAAAGCTAAAACCAATCAAACAGTGCTTTGCAGTCCTAAAAAATTAAAAAATAAAACAGAAAATACACCACGACAGGTTGAAGCAAACGATATAAATGTACACAAAGAAAAACCAGCAAATACAAATAGATAAAAAGAATACTTTGAGAAACTATTGAATGCCGACACAAACATTTTTACCAGTGATTGAGTCTGCTAGTACAAACAGGAATTCACAAAACAATAACAAATAAAATATTAACAAAGGAGTTAGACGATGGATTAAAAGTAAAAGCGACAAGAGTAGATAAAGTGGATAAAATTTTAAATAAATAGTAAATAAATGATTTAAAAAAAAGGATTAATAACATTGTGTTATAAGAAAAAAGATATACTACAGCAGTAGCAAATCAGAGCTATATGTATACTAACCCATAGTCACTTGATTACTCTCTTATGAAAGTACCGACACGAGAGAGAGCATCATTACAAGATAAAGGCAAAAATAACGATATTTTAGGTGGCATGAGGTATCTCAAACCAAAATTTTGACACAATCTTAAAAACTACCGATAACTTTAATATTTCGTTTTATTAAATTAGTTTTGTTTTATTTTTCCATAAAAAATTTGGAACAATGTCGTGTTGTTTCTGTTCGAAAAGACCTTGAATGGCAAAAATATCGTTATTGTTGCTCTTTTGTAGCTGTCAGCTTTCTACAAGAGCAATAAACTGGCTTTGGTTCTACTTAAATGTTTACACCAACTATTTTTATATTTGGAAATATGTATTATTAAAATTTGTAAACCATCTAATGTACTAGAAATGCAGTTTTGTGCACATGTTTTAAAACGTGTTCTTTCTGTGAATTTGAGACTACACCAAGCGGATACATAAAGTTGTCAAAGTCAAGAGTTTTAAAATTCTTTATTATTATTTTTTCTTATTTATTTAAATTTGTTTAATTGAATAAAGGTAATAAATTAATTAATATGTTTTCGTAATTTTTGGATCCATTTAAAGACTTTAGTTTGATTAAACAGGCAAGTTATAGTAAATTAATTGATTTAACTCCAAAATTTTAAATTAAAGAATTTTGGTCACATTACTTAAAATTAACCTAATTAACCTGAAATTTGACTAGACAGGACAAGGTCACAGCGACCACCCACTCCACTTAAACGAGAAAACGTCATTAATACAGTCGATTCATTAACTAATTTTTAATTAGTTAATAACTTTAACTCTTTACCCTTCTGCATTTGTGAAAGAAGAGCAACAGTCTTTTCCATTTTTTTTAACCAAAATCTAATTGCTTTCAAAAATAATTTAAATTGTAAACTTTTGTTTTAAATTTTTATTTAATTATTTGGTTTATCTGGTAAATTGAATTTTTTTTTAATTTGCAATTTATTATTATTATTTTTTTTTATTATTATTATTATTAAATTATGTCTTTTTACTTTAATTGTCAATTTTAAATTTGCATATGTTAATTTATTAACTTAAAAAGTTTTTTATATATATTGTTTTGGGTTTCCAATTTTTAGTTCAAATCTAACACTTTCTTCATTGCATGACTTGTTCTTCCTGGATTTATTTTACAAACGTATTAGGTAATTTCAAAACTAAGTTCTGCGTTAATTAGTACGGAAGTTGTTTATTTGTTAAAACATTTTTTTTGTTTTGTTTTTTGTTAATATTTTTTTTTCTTTTCCGATACCTCCGAAATAAAAACACAACGTAGGGCTATCCAAAAATTTAAGTGGGGGCAACAATTAGAACATCTATTCATATCAGTACATCACAGTATACACCTTGTATATACAAATACTTCATTTGATACGCCACAAACTTTATGAAAGTTTTGTCTAATCCTTTTTATTTATGCTTACATTTTTGAATTCTATAATACAACTTCTTCAATATTTTTATGACTTTGCATAGTGTTTTGTTATTTATACAGAGCGAGTTTAAACTAGCGCACAAAATTTGTATTTTTTTTACTTTGTTAATTAAAAAAAAATGTAATAACAGGTAACTTATTGTTTGATTTAGGGAGCTCATTTTGACTTAAATAGATTACTCGTAGTTATAGCGCTCAATATAGCGGCACTATGACATCATCATATATTTTGTAAATAGAACGGCATAATTTTTCTGTTATAATTAGATGTTCTACTAATAGAGCTTTACAACAATAAAATTTATTTTGCATGCGGATAAACCGAAACGAGAAAAAAAATATTTTAATTTTTTATTATAAATAACACATAAAATTCGTAATTCTTTTATTTTTGAAAATAAAAAAAAATTTAAAAACAGGTAACTGAAAATATTATTTCATTAATATTTAACTTAGTTGTAACCAGCAACTGTTGGTCATCTAATTCAAAAAAAAAATCTTGGCGTGCTATTTAAAAAAATATATGATGGCGTCATTGCGCCGCCATATATCTCGCTTCAGGATTAGTTTAAAATTGAGATTCCAAAATATGACATGTTACTTTTTTTGCACTTTTTTTAATTTTTACAAATATTATTATTATTTTTTACCTTAAACTCACCTTTATAAATATTTTTTATTGGAACAATGTCAAGCGTACCAACGAGACAACACATATTTCATCAATACCTTTCACCTGCTATTGCTGTTTTGAGGCTGCGGCTGCGGCTACATCTCACTCGCAAAAATATACCTGTCGCTGGTTATAAAGCGATTTTACGGCACCAGCTAGGCACAGCACCAGGTTACGCTGCTCTGAAAGTTGTTTGACAATCTTAAACACCGATCTGCAGTTACCTGGTGCTGGTCGTGGTTGATGATGAAAAGTCACTTTATAATTTTTGACCAACCAGGTGGAAGATGATGTGTTAGATTTAAATGTCGATTTGTTTATTAGCACGCTTCACCAATATCTTTTACCTGGAAGCGTTGTGTCAAGATATTTTGTTTATAATTTTTTTCATTTTCTCACAACTTTATCCTTTTCTTTTTTTATGATTTGCTATTTTTTATTATTTTAGTGTTTATTTATTATACCTAATATATTGTTTTATTGCAACTACTGTTTTCTTTATTATTTTGTTTATTTTTTTTGACACTTTTTATTTTTTTAAAGATATATTTTTGCTCACCGTAGAAACAAATCTAAAACGTTTAGAAATTGTTACTTTTTAGCAAAATTAAGATACGTTTCTTATAGCCTAACAAAAAAAAGACATTCTATAAATGAAATTTAAACCCAATTTCTTTATAATAAAATTTTTCCGCTTTTTATTAAAAATTCAGATTACAAATATATTAAGAATGACATAAATTAATTTATTCCCTCATCTCTTGAGTTAAAGGCTTAAACGTCATCGTAACCATAAAAGAAGCTTCTTTTATAAGAATTAATGATACTTGAGCGTAATATTCATTGTAAAATGATTCAAAGGCTTATACCATGAAAACGTAATCAAGTTGAAATTGACCTAAATAAAATTAATTAAATTTATTGATGGTATGTTTCAGAAAAGCATATCTTTTATCCATCTTGACGTTTGTTATCAATGTAACTTCCTACTTATACTGACAGGTCAGAACATAACTCGTGGTGAGGGTGCCGTTAATGACTTGTAAACAGGCAACTAATTAACTAATTTGACTGGATTAACGCTTCCTTAAAAAGTGTGATTTTTACTCATTTGTACAAGCAGTTCACGCTAAAATTCAAAGTAAAATACACCACAGTTTTTATATCCTAAATTACCTATCGTCTGAAATGGTGGATGCGCCGGGCTAGGCTTGTTTTTGTAAATTGTTATCTTTCTTAATCAATCAGAAATTTGGAGCTAATTAAATTTGGATGATAAAATGTAGGTGCTAGTAATTGACAGAACAATGAATTAGAAGAACTGCCACAACCATAAACTATATTGGCCATAACTAAGGTTTAGTGTTAGGTGCGGCGAGACGCATTATGAGCGGATCGCGTGTTGTGGGTAAAGGAGGGCCATCGATGGCCGCCGCCGCCAAGTGTGAAACACATTCAATGTCTAAAATCGCGTTTTGCTCAGTCCCAAATTTCCAATTAGCGTCATTAGATCCGCTCCATTGCTCAACGGAAGATAAATTTCTTGTAATGATGTTTGGTTAGTCGATATTGATTCGCCACCGAATTGAGTTAGAGGGGTTTTATTTCTGCGGCTTAGACAGAAAACAGCCATCTGCGTACAACTGATAGACTTCCTGGCAGATTAATTTGTTTAAATGGTAAAGGAAACATTTCATCCGGCTTAGAACACATCCTCAAGGACAACTTAAGGAAACGACAAGTGCCTGCAAACCCCATTGTTGACACAGAAAGTTGGAATTGTATGTCTCTGACATAAATATTATTCAACAAAAGCGCGTCTCATAATGGAATATAAAGCTCTTACTTGGCTTCAATCAGACAAACCGTTTCCCCCAAGTCAAGTGTTATCACAATACCTCGGATATCTTTTTGTTAGCATTACGTCCAAAAAATTGACTTAATTGTCTATTGTCGAAGCTGTATCGAGGAATTCGGCCTTTTTTTACATTACCTGATTTTCCTATAAGGATTTGAATTTATCGAGAGACGTGTGTAAGCACGAACAGCTTTTAACGGATCAGCTCAAAAGCTCTCTTAAGCATGTTTTTCAAAACACATTATCGTGTTACATGTAAACTTTTTAATCATTTAACTTCTAATTTAAAAATCCCAGATTAACATACAGTCATATTGATGACAACATTTATAAACACATTTATTCCGGTCTCTTTGCTTTTCATCGACAAACTTGGGTAAATATTCCAACAGGGTTCGCTTAAGACATTCACTAAACCCATCAAGCTGAGGTCTCAAAGGTGTCGTCTGCATGAATCCCTCAAGATTTATTAATTCACTGAATACATTCGATTTCAAATGACCTCCATCCGTATACAATTTCTTCCGAATTTTAAATTGAATGTTGAAGGGTTTCTCTCTGGAAAGATACTTTTATCTAGTAAATTTATTATAGTGCAGTTTGCAATGCAAAGGAAAAGTAAGTACGCAATTTATAATAATTATTCAAATGTTTGATTTTATAAAATAGTATTTTCGTAAATACTTTATTGCAGTCTAAAAGTAGAAATTTAGCTTTAATTTATTAAAAATTTACAACAGTAGCCTCGTTAAAGAGTATTTTAAAGTGATGTATTAAATAAATCTAAAACTTTGACTACATTGTTGTTTTTTTGCGTTGGCTTCATAAGTCGAAATCAGTCTATTAAACTTTAAATAAAATCTCTTAATTTTTTTTCCAAGCCATTTGTCTTCAGTTTAAAGATATGTTGGCAAATTAACTAGCAAATACATATGTAACTGCTGTTACATACTAATAAGAATGTATACAATGTAAATAAAAAACGTCATAATGAGCAAAAGTTAGTTTAAATTCTGAGTCAGTGAAACGAGGTTTTTAAGACATCTAAGGCTGATATAATATTGTTATATTCAAGGTATGTTTAATATTTTTTTTGTTTATGCTGACCGAATAAAAGTCATATTGTATAAAACTAACAAATTGACATGTAAAATTGACGTATCGATCTGTAAAACTGACAAATCAGTCAATAAATAAAAAAATTAATTAATAGAATTGTTTGTAAATGAATTGAGAAAAAAAAATATTTTTTACATTCTGCGTGATTTAAATGTTTTAGAATGTCAGTTAGCCATAAAAGAAAAAATATAGTGGTCATACATGAGCACTGTTTATCACTTAAAATGATAAAATTATCAATTTTTTTTTTATATTTAGTTAATTACTAAAAGACTAAAATATCAAATTATAGCAATTGTTTATTAAAAAATGTTTTCTAGAGTGCTTTAAAATCATAATGCAGTTAAATATTTTTTTATAACTTTGATAAAATTGCAACTGAATTCTAATACTTTCGACATTTTCAAAAACGCACAAATTGACCAGTATATGTACATCTTTCTCCTATGGACAATTAAGAGATTTCAAGAATTTCGGATCCATCGTTATAATTTTAAATAGACTTTTTTTGTACTCAATTATTTTTTATGACACCAATTTTAAAAATTAACAAATTGATATTATGACTAATTCCTAACTCTAATTTTAATTTAGTAACAGAAGTCAAAGTTGCTCTAAAATTTCTACATAACTCGGTTAAATAAGACAGTTTTTAGAGTGATAAAGTCGGATCTTTTTCCTAATTTTTCTCATTGTAAGTTGTTTTTATTTGGTACATATAACAACTTTAAAACTTTTTGACATTTTACAATAATATATAATATATCTACTGTTTTACTGTATAAAAAGTTATTCCTGGTTGAAAGTATCTTCCAGCATTATCGTTCTCATGAGAGTAATCTGTTAATTTACTTCGCGGTTAATTAGAACTTAATCAATTTGAACTTAAAGTGCTTTTTAAGGTGAGGCGTTTATAATTTAAATACAGCGGTTTAAATATTTAGTAACCATGCAGTCTCTAAATAAAATTGATTTAAATTTTTTTTATTTATTTTTTATTTGCTTTTTTTATTTAGACTTTAAACAATATTTTATAAAATAAAAATTTTAGAAATTCATGCTAGAAATGTACAGGGTAATTTTTGGAAACCACCCCAATTTTCTCAGTAACAATTTTGATTTAAAAAAAATCGGAGCAGGTTAATTTATATTGCCAGTGGTACATGTTTTTTTTAACCTTTAACATTTAAATGAGAAAAGTGAGTCGAGTGATAGTACATTTTAAAGGTTTTGAATACTCTTTCCATGATCTAGGTACTTTTATTTTTGTTTTCTTTCAAATGTTCTTCTGAAAATGATTATTTTCATTGTTGGTATTTCCAAAGCTAAAATTTTTTCAAAAAACAGCTTGTTTTTTATATCAAATATGTCTACTTTAGTCTAGAAGTGTGCAATCACTCATATTTTCCCCCTATAAACCCATGTTTAAAATAATTTCAATGAGAACACCGTATTTGTGATACATCATGATAAAAAGCAAAATTCGTTAAGTTAGGACAAGTAAGATTATAGGTAGATTTATAGGGGTAAAATGGCATAATGTAATATTCAGCGACAAATCGCGATTCTGCCTTCTACTATAAAATAGTAGAACAAGAAAATAGCAACGTTCCAGTATGACATTCTCGTTTGCCGTTTTGCCTCAACCTCTTATATTTAATACTTTCTCGTTCATTTTTCTCAAATACAGTAATTTTCGTTGTTGGCGTTGAAGACGATGTTGAATGGTTGTTTTATTTTTCCAGTAGTAGCGAAGGCCAGTTCACGTCCAATTGCGTAAGTGCTGACTGAGCTCTAATCAGATTTTTTCCCGGACGATTCCGGAGTCTAATTAAAGTCAATATTTGTGTGGCCAATTACACACTATCAAGTATTCTGCGAGTGTCGTATCAAGTCAGCAGCTTTACTTGACTAAAATCAATTACAATCGTTTGTGTAAAACTTTTAATTAATAGATTTTAATAATAGACAGTAACGAAACATGCAGTTTCAGCACAAATTCGTTGACTGCAATAATTGAGGCTTTTAATTTAAAACAATTTCATCAATGTTTAGTGATGAAGCAATGTTTGCATCCCATTATTTTATGACATTTCATTACAACGGATAGCAGAGAGATAAATTGGCGGTGGTTTTGATACATCCCGTTTGAATAAAATGGACAACCGTTTACACTGCTCGAGAATTATATAGTCAATTTATTTTAATCAGGTACCTGACAATAACGAGCTTTTAATCAGGTGTAAATCAACGGATCTTAACAAGTAGGTACGTTGTTCGAGGTCGAATTGGCGTATTATTTTCAGGTCAGCTGCTTTGGGACGAGGTAAATACTGGACGGTCATTTGGTTAAAGGGACACGGAATTGTATCCGGGTAATGTAATATACCTAATTAAAAGAAATTACTCTTATACTGAAAATCAAGTGAGAACTGACTTCTGATTTACACCGAAGCCAATACAAACGTATTTTAAGTTATGATTCTACTTTGAATATTAAAAACAATTAATAAGTGAAAATGATATAAAAAAAAATGTTAGCAGTAACATTTGAGAGGTTGTGAGTTCAAACCTTGCTATCGACTGTGCTGATCAGGGTTTTAGGGAGGTTTTCTCCGATCAGTAAGCAAATGCTGGCATAGTAATTTTTAAGTTGTTCTCGAAGACACAATAAACTTATGGTTACAGTGCACGGTGTTAAGAAAAATACACGAAACGTAGTGGGCGCATTTTTAAGCAATCTTAGACCTGAGCTTAGTAGTCATTTGGGCTATTTCCAAAAAATAATAGTTAAATTAAAACTGAAGAAGTAAATACGTGACGTATATAAATATTTCAGTTAATGTTAACCAAAGTATAAGAAAAGAATTAAGAAATTCGTGCATTTTAAGAAACTGAAAAAGAAATTAAAAATCAATTTTTTTATTATAACAAGCTTTAGCGTCTACTCAAACATATTTCGTCAAATTTTCTTATAGGTGGTAGTTGTATTTTGCATTTAAGTTGCTGTACAAGTTAGCTAACTTTTGGGGTTCTACAAGTGTTATAGTTTGGTTGAAAAGTCCAGTTTTGTAGCGAAATTGCAACCCTGCGGCAAATGCTGAATTTTAAAATGTTTTACAACCTTCAGCATCTTTAAAGTTATTTACCATCGACCGGTATTTTCTAGAAATACTATATATAATACATATAGCATTTTTATATTGTACATATTATCATACTATATATATATATATATATATATATATATATATATATATATATATATATATGGCCAGCTATCAAAGTGAGGTCCAACCGTAGCGTGTATCAAGTGAGGACCACTAAAAGGACCAGATATACAGCGGCACGCTAGGTTGATTACAGTTTCCTACATCAAAGTTCATAGATTCCTCGCAAATATACACTTAAAAAATTGCAGATGGCGAATATAATTTTTCGGTGTATATCGTGTCAAAGTGAGGTCCCTATCGTCTTGTTACCCAAGTGAGGTCCGTATATTTACATTACAGTCTCTGATTCTTGTGAGGACCGTTTTGTGTGTATATGTTTATCAAATGATTACAGTGAGGTCCATGCGATGTTGCCAAGTTTTGCTTGGCGTCTGGGCCGTGTGCTGGCCGTATTCAAAGTGTTACTCTAGGGCAGCGTTTCTCAATTGGGTTTCGCGGAACCCTGGGGTTCCGCGAGATAAAAGCAGGGGTTCCGCGAAAAGATTAAAAAAACACACGAATAGAAAAAATAAAATAAATAAATGTACAAATTAAATTACTCCGAGACGAGGACTACGTTTGGTCCAGATATAAAACAGATATAAAAAGAATTTGCCAAAGGAAGAAAAGATCACATTTCTCCCATTAAAATGTAACTTGATTTTTTGTATTTTACTTTTATACCGGGTTCCGTCTTGATGTTCTAAATCTAAAAGGGTTCCGCGGCTAAAATTAATTGGGAAACGCTGCTCTAGGGATATCAAGATTTCCTAATATTATATGAAGTAAATATAGTAAAACATAAAATAATAGAAAAATAATAAGAAGTAAATAATTTCGACTAAATAAAGAATCAGAATGAAATTTTAAACTAAATAACAAATACATATTTTTATACTATTAATAACAATTAAATAAATAATAAAAAGTGTCTCCAAAAATTAGTAAATATACAAGGTGTTTTTGCAATTAGTTTAGAAATTTTAACAAATGATCGTCCTTGTAGAAGAAATGCGAAATAATAAAAATAAAAAGTTGTTTTTGTACTAAACTCAATGTATTATCTCAGTTTCTTATGATTGAAATATGTGCATAAATTTTGCCTGGTGTAAGACTTTGTTGCTGTTTTTTTTTTAAATACACAGCGTATTACAACGAAGTTTTTGACGAAAAACTTTAACAATATATCTCAAAAGTAAACCAATTTTTACGGAATGATTTAAAATTAGGTGTCAAAATTTTAGTTTGAAATATAGCATTACAAATGATAAAAATTGGCAAACATTTTTTTTGTGTTATCTCTACAGATTAGATGTCCTAAGACAGTCTCATTTTCAATCATAAAATCAATGCAATTTTTGACTTGTAAACAAATAAAAAAATTTTATTGCGGTTTTGACTATATAAAAGCACCTGCTTTCCTGTGTGGGCAAAATTTATCAAAAATTATAAAATACATTTAAAAAATAAGTTTTCTAAATTTTTTTCCAAAAAGTATTGAAATAATCAATAATAAATATTCAGTCACAATTTCAATTAATTTATTGCACATAAGCTAAATGTTTGAATTTATACCAAAGACAATTATTATAAATCTTTTTTATTACGTTAGTTTTTAATTACAATAATTACTACTATATTTAATAAAACATAATGAACCATATATTAAGCAGCTTTTACTTAAATTTTCTAGCTTTTATTTTTAAAAGCAGCACTCAATTTTTCGTTTTCTAATACTTTTTTCTATAAGTAAGAAAGAATAAATGAAAAATTTGACCAGAAATAGCAATTAAACAGATTAAAACTTTTAATTTCAATTTGCGCTGCATGAAAAAACTTGCTATTTTTTGACTAAAATTTATTGAAAATTATGAAAATTTTTATAATTGATCGGAAAAACAAAATTTTACCTTAATTCCATACATTAAACAACATGAGCATACTTTGGTAATTTAGTTTTTTTCCGTTTTACATTTTTCGATGCATAATTTAAGAGTTATTATTTATTTATTTGATAAAAATTAAAATAAAGAATTGAAGGTCTCTAAAAATTCCAGCAGAAGGGGATGCCTGATGCCTGGCCGGGCGTCTACCTACTTTTATTACTTTATACCTGCATTGTTTGTCTAAGACCTACAAGACACTTTCATTGCAAAATAAAACACAAATGCATTTATTATAGATAGCATAACTTTTAGATATTTCTTCCTAAGAGTTTATTTATTATATTATTTATATTTGCAAAAACGACAAAAAATATAAATGTAACGCCATTCTAATCACAAATACTGTGACAATTTGTTTTTCTAAAAACATAGTTTTTAAGTTAAGGTTTAGTTGTTGCGATACCTAATTGCTGAAAAGTGACAAAAAACTATAAAGTCACTTAAATTTTGTTCAATGTTGAACGGAAATATTGGTTTTTAAAGTTTGAAACGCCCACAAAAGCCAATACATTTTTAAATATATTTTTTATTTTGGCAAAACAGCCACAACGACTGAATTGAGCTTTTGCCAAAAAAATCTTTTAAAACGATTTTTTTTATTAATAATAAAACGATTTTAAATTTACCGTTATTATAATTTTATAAATTATCAATAACAATAATACTAATAATACTATTATTCGTATTAAGATGGCTTACAGGCTATCCCAATTAGGAGCCAACTAGGGAAAAAAACATATACCGGGTGTAAACGAAATTAGGCTCACTCTTTTTGTTAGTAGTATTTTTTTAAATAAAACAATGATATTTAGTAAACATATGATGTTAGAAAATCCCCATTAAGTAAATAAAAAATAACTTTTATCACTTCCGGTTTTACCGAAAACGACTGTAACATTGGATTTTTAAATAAAATACTGTGCATGTTTTTATATTTTTAAATTCCACAGTAAATTCCGAATTTAATACACTACTCTTTATAACTTTTTGTAAGATAAAAAAATTTTTTGGTAATTTTTATTGTTATCTAGAAGGCTGTGATGGGTAAAAAATATTTCTAAATAAAAAAACAACAACTAAAAAATTAAACCAGTGCCATAAATATTTTAATTTAGAAAATACAGGAGTTTAAACTGAAATAAATTAGTTTTTCTCGTCTTACTCAATTTTTTCAAATAGAATAATAGTGGCTCTTCGACATTTTAAATACATTTTTTCTGATAATAAAAAAAACAAAAATTTAAAATATTTGGAAAAATTCTTAAAAGTTAATCTAAATTTAAGCAGAATGTAAAACAGAAGAAAAGTAACAAATTATGTTTTATAACTGTTAATTTTATTTTATTGTTAAAATGCTAACTTGTTCAAAATATTTTCTTAACATAAAATTTTTTTCAAATTTTAAACAAATTGACAAATAAAACGTTAATTTCAAAAGCAAAGTGAGCCACTATTGTTTCATCTGAAAAAAATGAATTAAACCAGAAAAGCTAATTCATGCTAATTTAAATTCGTGTTTTTTCTAAATTAGATCATTTGTGGGATAGGTTTTATTTTTTAATGATTGCCTACATTATTTAATATTTTTTTATTATCACAGCCTTCTAGATAAAAAAACAAAAATTACAAAAAAAATTATCACATTTTTTTTTAAATTAGTGTATGAGACTCAGAATTTAACGTAGATTCTAAAAGTATAAAAATATAATAGTATTCTATTTAAAAATCCAAAGTTACGGTTGTTTCCGTTAAAACCGGAAGTGATCAAAAGTTTATTTTTTACTTAATTAATGAGGATTTTTTAACATAATAAGTTTTTCAAGTCTTGTTTTTTTATTTAAAAAGGTACTATTAGAAAAAGGGGTAAGCCTAATATTTTTTACACCCGATACAAACAAGTTTTCAAAAAGCGGCAAAATTATGGAACATAAAAAAAATGTTTATACAGGTCAATTTTATTTTTAATTTTTTTTATTTTATTGTTTTCATCAAGTTTTTAACTGTCACTATTTTGTAATTTGCCAAAAAGTTCTAGGATGCTATAGATTTTTAAAATGAGTTCAATAATAATAAATATCCTTTTTTCTTAATTTTTATATTATTTCAACCTTTAATAAGTTAAAGACAGACAGACATCTAACTACAAAATGATCTGTGAGTAGTTATTTAAACAATTAACTAAAGAAAAAATTAAATATATTTTTTTTTGTTTTTATTTAACTGTCAATATTTATTGTTAAATTTTCTTCTTAAACAGTTGAAGATTGTTTGTCTAAGACCTACAAGACACTTACATTGCAAAACAAAATACAAATGTACCGCTAACTTTTAGATATTTCTTCCTAAGAGTTTATTTATTATATTATTTATATTTGCAAAAACGACAAAAAATGTAAATGTAACGCCATTCTAATTACAAATAATGTGACAATTTTTTTTCTAAAAACATAGTTTTTAAATTAAGGTTTAGTTGTTGAGATACTCAATTGTTGAAAAGTGACAAAAAACGATAAAGTCACTTAAATTTTGTTCAATGTTGAACGGATATATTGGATTTTAAAATTTCGAATGCTCACAAAAGCCAATACATTTTTAAATATAATTTTTATTTTGACAAAACGGTCACAACGACGGAATTGAACTTTTGCCAGAAAAAATCTTTGTTTTAAAGCGATTTGTTTTTTTATTAGTAATAAAACGATTTTAAATATACCGTTATTATAATAAAATAAATTATCAATAATAATAATAATACTAATAATACTATTATTGGTATTAAGTTGACTTACAGGCTATCCCAATTAGGAGCCAACTAGGGAAAAAAACATATACTGGGTGTAAACGAAATTAGGCTCACCCTATTTGTTAGCAGTATTTTTTTAAATAAAACAATGATATTTAGTAAACATATGATGTTAGAAAATTTCCATTAAGTAAATGAAAAATAAACTTTTATCACTTCCGGTTTTACCGAAAACGACCGTAACATTGGATTTTTAAACAAAACACTGTGTATGTTCTTATATTTTTAAAATCTACAGTAAATTCCGAATCTAATACACTACTCTTTATAACTTTTTGTAAGATGAAAAATTTTTTTGTAAATTTTATTGTGCTATCTAGAAGGCTGTGATGGTTAAAAAATATTTCTAAATAACTTAGACAACAACTAAAAAATAAAACCGGTGCCATAAATAATTTAATTTGAAAAATACAGGAGTTTAAGCTGAAATAAATTAGTTTTTCTCGTCTTACTCAATTTTTTCAAATGAAACAATAGTGGCTCCTCGACATTTTAAATACATTTTTTCTGCTAATAAAAAAAAACAAAAATTTAAAAAATTGTTTAGTAATTTTTGTAATATTTACAAAAATATTTGGAAAAATTTCTAAAAGTTAATTTAAATGTTAAATGTAAGCAGGCTGTAAAACAGAAAAAAAGTAACAAATTATGTTAAATAACTGAAAATTTTATTTTGTTGTTAAAATACTAACTTGTTTAAAATAACTATTAAATTTATGTTTTTATTTAACATATTTTTTTTTCAAATTTTAAACAAATAGACAAATAAAACGTTAATTTTAAAAACCAAGCGAGCCACTATTGTTCCATCAAAGCTAATTTATTCTAATTTCAGTTCATGTTTTTTCTAAATTAGATCATTTGTGAGATAGGTTTTATTTTTTAATGACTGCCTATATTATTTAATATTTTTTTATAATCACAGCTTTCTAGATAAAAAACCAAAAATTAAAAAAAAATGTGATTTTTTTTTAATTAATGTATAAGACTCAGAATTTAATGTAGTTTCTAAAAGTATAAAAATATAATAGTATTTTATTTAAAAATACAAAGTTACGGTTGTTTCAGTAAAAACCGGAAGTGACCAAAAGTTTATTTTTTACTCAATTAATGAAATTTCTCCAAGTCTCGTTTTTTTATTTAAAAAGGTACTAATAGAAAAAAGAGATTTTTTTTACACTCGGTACAAACAAATTTTTCAAAAGCGGCAAAATTATGAAACATCTAAAATAACTTCAAAAGTATTTATTAAAAAAAAAATGTTTATACAGGTTAATTTTATTTTTACATATTTTTTTTTTATTGTTTTTAACAAATTTTTTTTGTCACTATTTTTTAAACTGCCAAAAAGTCCTAGGATGCTATAGATTTTTAAAATGAGTTTCATAATAATAAATTTTCTTTTTTTAAAATTTTTATAATATTTCAACCTTTAATAAGTTAAAGACGGACAGACATCTGACTACAAAAAGATTTGTGAGTAATTATTTAAACAATTAACTAAAAAAAAATTAAATATATATTTTTTTGTTTATATTTAACTGTCAATATTTCGAAAACAGTTGAAGATAGGTATAAAACATTATTTATAAGATATGTCCAGAATTTGTCATAGTATTTAAAATGCAATAAATAATACAAGATTCCATTTAAAAAAACAAAGTTGATGTTTGTATTTCATTTTTAAAATACCTTGTATAAAAATTGTTATTTTAAAAAATGCCTAATTTAAAAAAAAATTGACCTGTTTTAGCTATTTTTAAATAAATAAAGAGTCTTAAAATTATCTTGGATGTTCCATACTTTTGCCGCTTGCTGTATAAGAAACAAATGAAAGAGAAACAATTACTTAAACTCTTAAACTTGTCCTCCGTCTTGAAAATACAGAGATTACAAAATCAGCCAGCCCCTACGAGCCTAACTGTGACCTTGCAATGCTTTGGAATGTTTAATAATTGTGTTTAGAAATACACCGTTAAGTGAAACCCTCAAATATATACTATGCGGTAAGTGAGGACCATGCGCGGTTGCCGCATCACCGGGCCTCACTAGGTAATGGCCACGATCTGCAAAGTATACGTCTAGAATTTATACACCGTGGAGAGCGCCACCACTCACAAAACTGTTGAACTAAAATATACAACTTGGACCATTGTATGATGAAAGTGAGGTCCAGCTAAATTTAACAGATATGCCTATGTAGTGGTAGGGGAAGGTGCTGGAGTGAATTGTACAGGATTGTCAAAGTGAGGTCCGTATATCGGACCTCACTTTGTAGCGGACCTCACTTCAAACGCAGTTTTTCTACAGCCGGGGCTCACTTTATACACGTGGAATATATATATATATATATATATATATATATATATATATATATATATATGAAAATAGTAAAGGTAAATAAAGTCTAAAATCAGTTTTCTTTAATGACGTTTCAATGATACAATTTTTATTTTTTTTTTCAGATTAAAACAAGTCCAGTAATGAGACACGAAGGACCTAAATCTAAATCAGATTTACGTCGATGTAATTTGAGTTGCTATGGGCAACGTCGTAACTTTACTATACTCTATATATTAGATGGCGTAACTTTGTGCTACTCCGATGGAGTATCGTAGGGATTTAAAATTCCAACATAATACTTGTTTGGTGGAAAGAAGACTTTCTTTCTTTTTTGTCTAATCTTCCTTTTACTACAAGTGTTAATGTCTTATTATTAGACTTGTTTTAATCTGAAGAAAATGGAAATTGCACTATTGAAACGTCATTAAAAAAAACTCATTTTAGACTTTATTTATTTATAACCTTTTCATGTATCAACTATTGTCTACAAGAATTTAAAAGCTTTTAAAAATACATATGAATAATTTTTGTGACAGTTTACCACGTATTTGTCAACCCTTTCACAAATCACAGCTAAAACCCAATTTTATAAAAGCGTTTTTTGTGTTATTTTTGTTTCTGGCGTTAGAATTAGTTTGCGATCTTCTTGTTTTTTAAACTGTTTAGGAGCAAAATTATTATCCTTAAGTTTAGAATGGTTAGGAGAATGTCTGCCAGCTGAAACCAATCTAGTGAGAACTCAGGAGCAGTCTGCATTAAACAGACTGTGCCATCTCTGACTCACATGTTCGATAACGAGAAGTAGCTCTACCAACTAATAAGAGATTTAGTCTATCTCAATAGCGTCTGAAAAAGTTTTCACTATTTTTATTTTAAGGATCGTTATTTAACGTTAGGTAGTTACGTAATAAGAGGGGGCACATTTACGTAACCAAACTTTTTTTAAGTTTATTGACAGCATCTAAAATTAACCAAATTTTTCGTTATTGTTTTTTCTAAAAATTTTATTTTTTGTGAATCTAGCTGGGCTATTGACATACATTTGCATTCGAAAAAACTGAAAAAATTAACTGATAAGTATTTTCTGAATATAAGAGAAAGTATAGTTAAAATATGACAAACGGTATACAAATAAACTTTTATTAATAATTTCGACATGAACAAAAAACACGCTAGTACTTTTAGTAGTAGCAAGCGTAGACATTAAAACAATTGCATATTTTATGTTGCGTATAGTGTTTTCCAAAAATTTTCTACAGTTTGCCAAAGTTCAATAGCATTTGCAAACTACAAGAATCAACTTATTTACCACAAAAGCTTAACTTTTAATTTAATTTGTAGGTTGAAATATTTTTTTTTGTAATCGAGTTTTGGTTAAATTGTCAAGTTCAAATACATTTTCTGTGTTAACACAAGAGTATTTCTCCTGGGTTAGGTGGTACTTAAAAATACCGTAACTACATATTTTACCATTTAGCAAATCGTGGAATACTAATATTATCTTTGAGAGTTCTTGCACTAAACAAAAACTCAGACTGGAAGCTAATTCTTCTGTTCCTGTTGGTGCCCAATCTAAATAACAACGGAAAACTAGAAAAAACTCTTGACTACACGTGTAATGCCTTAATTTATAAAACAAAATATTTTTTTTTGGTCATTGTATGTAATCGTGACGGTTGCGCTTGACAATTACCCGTTTGTGTTTAGGAATTAATTCATGGGTTTAGATTCGATGCTAGAGTAACTTTCTCTTATTTGAAAAGCCTTCAAGGTAGCAAAAAAGCACCATTACCCTACAGTAAATTTTATAATCTTGTTAAATATTTTACAGCGCTCAATTACTAAAATACTCCGCTGTCGCATTGTGTTTTAAATTAATTTGGTGTTGTACAATTTAATTTACCACACACGAATGTAAATAACTATTTCTGTACATATTGGACTGATACTTTACATTCTTTTGGATACTTGGTTTTTTTGGATTTTTCAGTCACTAGTTTTACTAAATTTGAAGAAATCTCATATCTAGTTATTACTTTTAACAGAGTAAATTCAAGGTGACTGTCTGTAATTCTAGATCTTACCATGACCATTACAAATTTATAATGTTAAATCACTTTTTCTGGTACATATTTGCAAAAATATTTACTTTGGGTTCTGAGTTTGACATGCTTGCTCTTAGCAGTTTGACATGCGCACATGTCGAGAGTTCCGCAGTTTGCGAAATCCACGCTCAGCCAAAACAATATGTCACACTACCTATAACCGCAATCACAATTTAATATGTGTATGTTATCAATAAAAATTTGGGTATTTTTAAAAGCATATTTAAAGTAAACTGTATAAAAACCGTTATTTGTAATGTATTTTAATTAAAGTTTTGTACTAACGTGAACGCACCGAACACCCGAATGGTGGACATGTTTATACTTACTTCATTTCTTTCTTCTGCAACATTATATTTATTTGTCACTGACTCATTGCAAAAACTTAATTTATTTAAACCACTTGACAAATTATTGTATTTTAAAGAGATTAGCTTATAAACATTTTATGTTATCGCCTCCTTTTGACTCTCTTGATTGTGCTGTCGTTTAATGTTGTAGAGCTGGTATTTTAGTGTTCTCTTTTTTTAACGTTATAGCGAAGTAAAATAAAATTTTCTCTATACAGTTAAGACTTTTATTTTTTTAAATGTAAATAAAGTTTATTTAACAATCCAGAACAATGTATCGTTTTAAAACCTTCTACTGCAATAATTCGCATAAAATGCATTTAAACCTAATTTATTACATAAATATGGAAATAATTGATACACACCCGGAATTTATTAGTATGTATATAAATAGATTATAGCCTATTAATTTGTATCGTTGTAGGATTTGCTACCTAGTCAATCAATTATAATCATATCAACTTAAACAAGCTTTTACTCAGGTGTGTAATAGACAGCATCCCTGTAATTGTTGTATTATTTTCAGGTCCGGCGTTTTGGGGCCTGATAAATCCGGAATGGTCACTGTGCAACAAGGGTAGGAGGCAGTCTCCGGTTAATCTAGAGCCGAATAAGCTGCTCTTCGACCCAAACCTTCGACCCCTTCACATCGATAAACACAGGGTAAGAAGCTTATACGTGTGTCCCTTTTGCGCTCATAGACATGTGTTTACTTCCAACAACTGATGATTACGCGGACTTTGTCACAAAGATTAAACGCATTACAATAATGAAATGCTTTTAACAAGAATTTACACTAAATCAGACAAACCCGAGTTAATAATAAACACCACTGGAAAATCATACGGCGCTAGATACGAGAAGAAGTTTTGGCTATTAATTAGCAAGTTCAACTATGTTTACATACAACGATTTTACCCCAGACAACTGCTGTTAATTAACGATGTTTTTTTACATTTTCACAAAGTTTGCAGAAATACAACCAATTTATTATTCACAAATTGGAATGAAAAATAAGAAAGCAACTACAAACAGCATTAATTATTTACCGAGACAAAGAATAGAAAGAAGCTTTAGAAATTCTAGGCTGCTTCAGTTTATCTACTTCCAGATCTATCGCGTGTACACTCGACATTATTTTATAATCTAATTAATTATCCTTAGCAATATTTAATTTTTACGATTTAAAAAAGTTAAACACTTGTTATCTATGAACGTAAATATGCAAAACAAAAAAATATTATAATGAAAAATTATGTTTATAATAAAGTTAACACATTTTTATGTTTTGAGTAGATCCTTGCATTTTGTACATTTTGCTGCAAATGGAGCTTTCCAACTCTACATAGATTATTTAAAACTTACTAACCAAATCCATTCATGGTTCTGACAAGTTTTAAAAATTTAGTTTTTAAGCTATCTTTGGTAAAATTATCTGTGTATTCACAAAAAACAAGTTTTTACCGAAATATTATTTTGATCTATATACTGTAATTTTTAGGTGAGCGGTTCCATCATGAATACGGGACACAGTGTAATATTTACAGTAGATAACGACACTCGTCATCACATAAATGTGACTGGAGGACCTCTTTCCTATAAATATCAGTTTCAAGAAATCCATATTCACTACGGACTCCACGATCAGTTTGGGTCTGAGCATTCAATAAATGGATACAATTTTCCTGCAGAGGTAAGTTATTTGCTATTATTTAGTAAAAGTGAATTTATTTTTTTTTTTATATAAAAATTTCGTTTCTAATAAAGACTTTTTTCAACGGTATAGCTTCGTTTGCACTTTATGAGTCTCGTACAAAAAAGATAGTTAACTTCAGTGTTTGATGGATCCTTCATTTGATCAAACTCTAACCAATTTTCTGATATAACGTTTTTCAAACATAAAAAATAATAACGTTGCCACTTGGGTATTTGCTATAAAATGCTAAAATATCCTTGTTCAAGTAAAAAAAGTAAAATGACGAAACAATTTTAAAACAGGCGTCTTGCTATTTAATGACTACAATGGTCTATTATTGATTTGCTAATATATTTACCTTATTACATATAAGAGTTCAAAATGAAGAGCGTATTTGCGTATTAATAGAGGTATAATTTTGCTTACGTGTATTTAGGAATATGTCTTATAATAATAATATGCATATATTTTATACTTGCTACAATACTATAGTAATAATTTCCTATAACGGACAGCGAGAATAGTTAGTAGAAGAAAATATGCGTTACTGAGAATTTAGGAAAAAAAACTTAAAGTTGTAATGGTATGTATGTAATTACTATGTATGATGACGATAGAATAAATAAATATTGCCATACAAAAAATTAAATTTTTAATATTTGTATTTAAAAATAACAGCAAAATGTAATTGGAACATATACTCAGTGACATTAGAAGTGTTACACTCAGAAGAAATAATTATTTGAACGTTCATTTTTGACATAAAAAAATGAGATTTGCAAAAAACTTAGTAACATCAACTTGACAAAAATATCAATAATATGTTTGGCGACTCCGTAACTGAGTACATTTTTGTATACGTCTAGGCATGGACAAAAGAACATAGTCGATGTCTTCTTGTTGTATCTTGTTCGAAGCAACTTGAACCTCATGCCTTACTTGAAACTGTGCAAGAGTCTGTAGACGACGCGACGGTGCAAAGCGAAAAGTCTTTTTCTTATTATATTCCACACATGCTTAAAAGAATTTAATTAAATCCGGTGAATAGAGTGGTTACAGCAAAACATTAACGCTAGCTTCTTGAAACAAATCTATAGTGTGACGTGCAATATGTGGACGTGCGTTGTCTTACTGAAAAAACACATGTTGACGGCTATCTAAATAAGGCAGTAAAGTAGTTTGAAATACATCAATAACATAACGCACAGCTGTCATACTGCTTCGAATCGAATAAACATAAGTCGTGATCATCTTCTACAGGAAATAGCCCTCCAAACCAGTACTTCAATAGTTCTGAGCACATGCCTCTCAACATCAAATCTAATATCTAAACCTGACGTTCTCTGTACAACTCCAAACCTTGGCCACGGTGTTCTGCAGTTAAAGAAAACACTAATAATTGTGGACGGAAAAGAAGAAAAAGTCATTGCAGTAGAATCAAGACGGCGGGCAATTTCGCAATAGGACAAACCAACTTGTCAAAAAGCCATAATCCCAACTCTGTTAAAATCGCTGAGATAATGATATTGTTGATGGAAACACAACTGCAAATACTTCTACTTATCAGCTCTGATAAGCTTTTTTCTTAACAAAAACTAAGAAGTTAAACTTTTTTTTTGAAAGAATTGTCAAAAATAAGCCGTTGCAATGGCTACTGTAACTACTTTTAAATTTACTCATTTCGTTGTCAAAAATCACTTCCAAAAAATTATTTCTTCTAGGTGTAACACTTCTAATGTCACTGAGTATATTTATTTTTAGAAAATATAGAAAATTTTAGAATTGTACAGTGTCGATTTATTTAAATTTATTAAAAATGCTGCGCAAACGTCGATAACTAAAAAAATAATAGGAAAAAGTTATAGAAAATTAAGTTTTATATAATAAAATTTGCGAACCGATATACTTGTCTGCAATAGTTTAGTCTTAGGAGTTACGTCCTATTTTTAACTCACCTACTTTAGGACAATTTGTACCTCGAAACAGTGATGTCTTACACAGTAAGAAAAATTTGGTAAACATATACATTTAAAGTAATTTGCATCATCATTGACAATGATGCCGTAGAATTGAGATAGTTGAAAAATCCTGGGATTCAATAGCGAATTCAGCTATGACCTTGAAGAAATTCATGAATTATGAACTTTGAATGATTTTGTTAGAAAGTTGCTGGAGTGTTTCTGGAGGCAGTACAAGTAAGAATTTACCAATAAGGTACTTGAATAACGCCGCATTTTTCTAAAATTAAGGTTTTGTAGAATCCTAGAATAAAAATATTGCAAAATTTAAAAAAATAAGAAATTTAATTTGTAGGCCAAATATTTAAAAACGTTATAAAACAGTATAGTTTAGGAAGTAGTTTATATGACTAACAAAATGACTATATAGCATACTTTTTTAACAATAAATTTAATGTTAATTTGTTATTGTTGGGTACTTGTATTTTAGTTTGGTCTGCATTAAAATTATCTTCAACTTCAACATTTGTGAGTAGGAAATAAACATTTTTTTACTACTAGTCTCAGAAGACAACATTATTTAGTTTGTCGAGAGGGTGTGAAGTTGTTTTTCTCTCTTAGTAGTCAATAATGATTATAAACCAAGGGAGATAAAGCGCTAGAGGTGGGTGGATACCGACATTTATCTGTGTTGCCTGATACGAATATATTTGCAATTTTTATGAACGATAGATATAAGTGTTGACGGAAAAAATAATGTCCGAAATTACTAGAAATACCTAATAAACAGTTTATTTAATATTTGTAATTTCAAGGCAAGTTTATTTAACACCGTACCTCATCTTTAATCTGCCAAAACAAAATGGTGCGCTTGCGCGAAATATCTTGTCAAATGTCAAACGTGTGTTTGATAGATCATAATCTTGATAAATTCTATGCCAAACGTTAAAAAGCAGAATAAACGCATAATTAAAACGTTGATGTTTTAATAATGAAATATTTTTAATCCAAGTAAATGGAAAAATGTAGGTAGTCATGCTTCAACCAACCAGTGATGAAATCCGTTGATCCCATTAAAAAAAATGTAATTTTTTACAGCTTTATACATACATAAGTATGTACTTTGGTCTTGTCTTATTGTAAAAAACACATTGTAGTGTGACGAAATGGAAAAGTCTTTGAAAATTGGTAGGTAAATAAAGTTGTAAATAACATAACCTCAAACGCAAGAACAAAAATTTTACTTTTAATTCATGCAGAATTAATAAAAATAACTGCTATTAAAGCTGTAAATAATGAAAATGGGTTTTTATAAGATTACACGTAAAGTGCGGAGCTCTGTGTATAGTTAATTTGACCATATGTTTTGTTGCAAATTCCATTGTTCAAGTTTCCGACCAGGAAAGCGGGGGCTGTCAACTTAAATCTTGAACGAGGGGTTCTGAAGATTTCAGTTGATGGAAAATTTACGCTATTTGGTTTTCCAGTACATAAATAGTTGCTTACATAAAAGATGCTTACAATAACGTCCTTTTCGGTTTTTATCTGTGAAGTTAAATTTCCGAAGTAGAAAAACGTAGGTAAGTAGTTAAATATCAGTCGTTTTTATTTTCATCAAATTTACTTTTCGACAATAAATAATGACACGTTATGTTTAGTCTGGATATGTGCTCGTTAAATGAGGTTATATTTTTAGATGACATATAATAAATTAATGTGCTAGTAGTGAAAACAATCATATATAAACCACTGTAGAGAAAACTATTATAGCCTGGCATCTATTATTGCCCTCGATGCTACGCATTTTGAGCACTAAACCCGCTCGGCTATAAAAAGTGTTTTCTCTACCTTGGTGTATAATGTACTATATTAAAATGGAAAAAGATTAACTGACCATTTGTCAAAGTCGATATTGTTTTTTTACCTCAGAAAAAAATTGGCAAAAAATTTAAACAGAAAAATTGAATAAAAACTTTTTTAAGATTCTTACAATTACTTTATATTAATTTTATTTTTTTAGTGTGCAGTGAAGTACCAAAAATTATTTTTGATATGCATTTGTTTCCGTTTCAAGGAAAGTAACTTTGGTACATCAATCACTTTTTTTAATTGCAATATTTTGTATTATTTTTACTTATACTTAAAATGTTTTCTTTTCAGAAAATTATACGTTTTTGCCAATACTGTAGCAGTTTTAAGGTGACAGACCAACGCCGTAAGTCTACAATAAAACTGCTGCAATTAAAGCATAAACGGTGACTTTAACGCGACGTTAAAACGCTTTAACCTCTTTTTTTGACCTCGTTTGTAAAACGAATAAAATAAACCAAAGTAATCGGTAAAAAAATCCTTTTCCGAGTTTATATATCAAAATAAAAAATCGGTTCGTAAAGTAGACAGATAGATTACTTATGTCGACAAAGTGTCTGTAAAATTTTTGTGTATTGTTTGTTACATTATCCTCATTTTTTCAAAATACTAAATAATTCTCATACTTGTGTAAAGAGAAGTTCCACTTTTTCAGCCAAGGCAGATGTGAAACTTTAACTATAGAAACTCAGTTAATTAATCAGAATAATATATTTCTTTAACGTTTAAAAGAATGATTGCTTTAAAATCTAAAAAATCTTACATAAAAGTTGCAAAGCGCTTTCAAAAGCTAAGACTTATTATCAGTGCCTAAATAATAATGTTAAAAGGAAAATTATAGAAAGGTAGAGAAACTAGCAAAATCGTGTCAAGCTTTTGCCAATAATAAATTAAAACATAAAAAATACACTAAAAATAGAATAAGTCGTTATTTTTAGTAAAAAATATGTGGATAGCACATTTTAAAATAAATAGTTGCTATTGAGAAAAGAAGAGATAAATTTTAGCCACCTATACATGTGTTTTAATGATTTGACATTTGATTTTAAAAAAAAGTTAAAAATTGTTTTAAAAATTCTAATATAGACATTAAAAAGACGAGGTGATAAAGAAGCATTTACTTATGTAATGAATAATAAACTGGTAAAAAGAAAATAGGATATTCAATTAGAATTTGGTCATTTAAAACTTGTTGCGATGGCTCGTGGTTAAATTTAAAGATTTGTGACGATTCTAAAAAATTTGAAGAATAATCTTTATTATAAATCTAAAAAAATTTAAAATTAATAGTAGTAGAAACAAAATGACCGGACGAAAAAGTATGAGAAGCAAAAGCAGATGAAGTGTTGGCTCTAAATATCCATCAATATGTAGCAAAAAATATTACAAATACGTTTTTTTAATTTTTTAGCTGACATTATTTAAAATACATAAAATTTAAAGGGCAGAATTGCATTTACTACTCAGTAATCGGTACTCGTATAATATTAATACTTTCAAGTTTTTAGATTTTCCAATACGTAAATAGATAAATTTGAAACAAATACATTTTTGTCAATATATATACTTGTAAAGCAAAATCCGGTGTAAAAGACAGAAAACGTAAAATTAATTCTGAACTTTAAAATTTATCCAACATTTTTTGCCGTGCGAGTAGAAAATAAAATAACTTATTACTGTTATAAAAAAATGTTAATTGGTTTTGGTTAATTTATTTAATAAATAAAACAAAACCACGTATTGAATTTCAAGCTTATAAAGTTAGTGTAAACAGTACATGGTTAAAAGTTTTGCATGTGGTAATTAGCGGCGTTGTTTTTGTAGTAAAACTTTCGAACATCAAAGTAGTATCCATCGTGTCATTCGTAAAATACAATCTCAAAGCTCACATAAAAAAGCAAATCCTTTTACACGATCAACAATACCCGCACAAACGAAAACTTAAAAAGCTTGTTCGTAAACCTTGAAATTTAGTTCCAGAGCTACTTAGCAACGTATAGAATTTTTTTGATTTTAATTTGGCAAAGGTTGGATGTTAGGGTCAGTCGGACAACAAAGTATTTAATGCTACCGAGTCTGCTTGTGAACTTTAAAAGAGAACGAGATGAGAATAACTCAAGCTGTATGAGTCCCTGTGGTGCGACTTTCTGCCTCTGACCCCATCAGTCCTAACTGAAACCAAGCTTGAGGGTTAAAAATTACTATCGACGCTAATTCGAGCACCAGAGCCAAGTGGAATTACGTCTTCATTAAAATTTTAGTTTGTAATCCGTGATCCATTCGTTAGGCGATTTTATTATTTCCAGTCTCCGTATCTCAAATGAGTTTTTCAATAATTAACGCTTTACTAACGAGCTCAAAATGCGAAAAGTATACCCGGAAAAACTTCACAATGTGTTCGATTATGGTTTGACTAAATGAAACGCCAACGTAAAACCGATAAATTTCGACGTCTTGCTAACGTACGTGGTGCGAATTTAACGTATTCCTCTATCAATAATTGAAATTGATAAGAAAACTTTATCACATTTATTGGTTTATACCCAACCACCGCATCACTTATTTAATAAAACGGGCTCGATCGACTAAATGCAATAAAAAGTTCAAGGTTTAGTTTTCGGTTCAAGTCTCAATTATCAAAGTAACTTGGTTTAGAAAAGTTAAAAAATTAACCTTACAAAAAATATATACTTAATTAATTAAATATTTATAAATAGAAATTATAGTGCATACAAAATGCAAGTTATGTCAATAATTCCTAGTTATTAATTATTTAATAAATTTTAAAAAGTTGTGGGAGGTAACAAAAGCTTAAAACTTTTATACACACGAGAGACCACCAAGCAACTTTGCTAATTTTTAATACAACTATATCTATTTTTTAAACGGGAAACTTTCTTGTCCCATAGAGATTTTTATTTTTATGTTTAACTTTGTAATCTGTACATCGTAGCTATTTACACAAAAAATGAAAACTTCTTCTACAGATCTTCTAATCTAATTTTAAAATTAGTTATTTCGGTAATTACAAATTTTGTTGTAAATGTAATATGTATACACGGTGTTAGGTAAATGTCCTGCCAAATAAATATCCATAACATATTTGAATGCACATAACGCCAGAAAATTATTAAAAAAAAATTTAAAATGCTTTTTTGTTCTCCCGTATTGTAAAGTAGGCTATCATAGGTGTGCATCCACCAATAGTAAGTCGGCCTTTTGGAAACTGTGCGGTAAAAATGAGAAAAACACCGGGTCTCACATTGTACGGTTAGAACTACCACAGGAGATGCTTGAGGAAAAAACTAACCTTGCAGTAATAAAGTTTATGTATCAAAGTGTACGTACCTAAAATATTGCCCCAAATAAAGCTATATTTAATAGAAAAATAATATATTGAAAAAATCGCTGAAACGTCACAGGTCTTACGTCAAACGTTGTGTGAGACCTTAGACAACGCACTGCGTAGTTCAAGTGTGGATCTCCATTACTAACAACAATACGAAATTATATGTATAAAAGTATATTTTGGAAAAAGTTGCAGTTAATACATTTTAAAAAAGACAACGTGTGTATCTAAGATAATTTTAAAAATAATATCCAATTTTATATAGAACAGAATGTTAAAAATAAACCGCTACAGCGCCATCTATTCAGAACCTGTATGTTCCTGTCTAGTTAATAAATGTCATTATTCTATTCTATGGATCTGTGGCCATTATTGTTGAATGTTGAATCTCTCAATAATTATCAATTTAGAATTAAAAAGTGTGAATAAATGTACTGGAAAGACCTTTGAACATGTTTTAAAGAAAATTATGCAAGCAATGACAAGAGTATTTAAGCCGCATTTGGGTACGTTTTATTGGTTTTTAGAATTTATTTGTACCTAACCTAACTTTTGACATGGCGCAAAAAAAACAGAATTTAACTCTTTCGGACAAAAAAAATTATACAAATCTTATGCGTTAGTTAAATTTACAGGCTCCAACTAATCAGGCCCGAGCTGAAAGCTTTCAGCTCGGGCCTGAAACAAAGCTGTCGCCTGTAAAATTAAGCCTACCGCATACGACTGTAAATAGCTATTTTTTAATACTATTAGTGTAAAATACGTTACTACGATACAACAAAAGATGCAAAACAACTGTTTCATTATTGTCAACCACAACTGTCACATTTTGACGCTTTTCAAATTGTGTACTTTTATTTAATTCTGAAAAAGCAAACAAGGTTTTTCTTTACGGAAAATGCGTGGAATAGACATTGCGAATAGACTACACCAGATTTCACCACATTTCAAAACCAAACATAAAGAGTGAAAACCAGAAGAATGAATTTTAAGCCAATGTGTATGGGGAACGGGTAGTAGCTCCAATGCAGTTCTAGAAAAATTATAAATTATGTTTCAAAAGACAAAGTATTGTAAGCAAACATGAACTTGTGTGTGTAGAATGTCTAGGTAATTCCTGTCATAAAGAATCAACATGTGTTGCCATAAAGGTGCCTCTACTAAGCTTTTTTAAGGCGTGGTGTTTAGACGAGTTTGCTGAAAATTTTTCTGAATTAGCAATAACGATTAGGATGGCAATTTAATGACTACGCATAAAAAACATTTTTATTCAACAATTAATGAAACGAGTTTGAAAAAATAAATGTGCACTAATTAGAAAGAAAATCACAACAAATGCTCGTCCTCTATTTTATGCGATACATGCACGACTTTGACGGATCAACAAATCTTTGACCCGTTGCAATATTTCAAAATTATTTTGAATCTGTCCAGCAGCAGCAATTATGCGGTTTTGCAGATCCATTTTATTTTGCACGAGTGTTCAATAAACCAATCCTTTCAAGTGTTTCTAAAGATAAAAATCGCAGTTATTCAAATTCCGTGACCTAGGTGGCCAAAGGACAGGACCACCTCTACTAATCCACGAGTTCAAGAACTGCCGCACATTTAAGTCAAAGTGAGGAGGCGCCCCATCGTGCATGAAGAACATTTTTCTACGGGTAAAGTGTGTCTATATTTGGATGAATTTTATAGTGCAATAGAGGAATTAACTTTTCGGTCCCTTACCGATAAAGAAACCCCAGCTCCTGAATTTTAACTGGATTGTAAAGATCCGTCGCGTGGCATCTGTTGTTTGTCTCTTTCGAGTGACCAGCTTGTCGCTTTGGTAACAATAGGGTTCACTTATCTTTACAACTACCTTTATTAGATCCCTCATAAACTAGTTTGTAAGTTAAAACCATAAAATCCATCCAAATATAGACAATCTTTAGCTAAGTACCGGTGTGTACGGATTGCGGCTGCCGTTAGATTGTATCTAAAAATTCATGACCGGATTGCGGCAAACTAAAAATTATACCTGAAAAAGCAAGAACTGGACTGCGGCTGATGCACGGATAAGCTTTGTTTAATAAACACTGGGGGTTTTCAAGGTGCCAACAATAATGTTAATAACCAGATCAGATATGAGAAAATCCCAATAATAAAAAGTGAAAATTTTTTTCAATAATGTTATCTAATGTTATTCAGTGCACAATTACCACAAAAGATGCTTGAAGAAAGAACTACACTTGCTCAACCACAGTGTACATACGTACCGAAAATATTTCTAAAACATGCAGATTGACATGTATGTACGTTAAACATCAAAGTACAAATTTAAAGAAAAATATAAACAACAAAAGATATATGCTTAGGTTATAATTTCTGGAAAATTCCATAAAACACTACTTAGACAAGAATATTACCAAACTAAACTTTATTCAGAGAGTTGCTTATCATTTTTCTAATTAAGAAACAATTTTTGTATTTACACTATTCTTGTAAATTAGGTATATGTAAATATTTGGAAAATAAACATTTTTTAATATCACAAATGACTTATTTTGAGATTTATCGGTAAATAACTTAATCAAGGTAGTGCTTACCACACCTCGAGTGGCGCAACGGGAGGTAATCCTGCTACCTGTTCGATACCGCCCCAATACGGTTGTCACCTTTTTTGACACCTTTTTGACCAAGGATTAATAATTTGACCATCGCCGCAATCCGGTCCTGCCCAATGGTACATCTTCTAGAAGTTGTGGTAGAATTTCTCTTAAAAAATTCAAATAAACTTTGGCATTAAAAACGTTGTGGCAGAACGTATGGTCCAATTAAGCGATCATCGATGATTCCTATACGTTTACTGAGAACCGATTTTGAAAATTTATTTGACGGATTTTGTGTGGGTTCGTATCTGACCAGTGATGTGTACTATGAACATTAATTATGCCATTTTTCGTAAAGCAGCATTCGTCCGTCATTAGTATTTTCGAGGTATAGGCAGGATTTTTAGCACTTTGTGTCAGTAACCATTCGCAGAAAGTAACCCTTTGTGGATAATCTGTTTCTGTGAATCCTTGTACCCTTTGTACATGATAAAGATAAAACAAATTTCTGTGCAAGATCTTCCAAATTGTGCAATAGCTAACGTTAAATTATTTAAAACATTATCAAAACATCTAAAACTTCTTCGTGAATATTTAGATATTTTTTGGGTCGTCTAAGTTGACTTCCTTTAGATAGTATAGAACCTCTCTCGCGTAATCGACTAGCTACTTTAGTAAAAGTTTTTTAGGATATCGAAGGATATTGATTCATTTTGCATATTTTTTTTGACAAATAAATTGACGATGACACTTTGGCCGTATGCACCCACAATAGATACAATAATAAATTGATTTAATGGTAATCAGGTTAAACCAAAAAATAATATTTTTTTTTAAATGGGCGTGGAAATTGGGCTGGACATAAGAGATTTTACCCCTATGAAATATCGCTATAAAGTATTATAAAAATCGACTCTTTTATGAATTTTAAGGAAGCCATTAAATTTTGGGAAGACATTTACCTAACACCCTGTATAAATTTAAAAAAAAAATAAGTATAATGGAGACTAAAAAAGAAATAATAGTATATTATACACAAAGGTAGAGAAAACATTTTTTTATAGCTGAGCGGGTTTATTACCTGAGTTGCGTAGCATTTCTATCGTGTTTTATATACTATTATTTTTTTCACTAATAGCACATTTATCAGAGGTCAGGTAAGAACAGTAAACAGAACCTCACTTACTTAGCGAGAACACAATTAGAATGAACATAACGGGGTATAACTGTATAAATGAATTTGATTTAATAATTTGAAGATAAATATAGCCATTGCAAATTCTGCCGAATAAAATTTCAAGTTTGATTTGGTTGCTGCACTTTGTCCACATTTGCATTCATGATAATTTAATAGTTCTTTGTATTTACCATAAAAACATAACAATTTAAGTAGTGTAAAAGTTTTTCTAGGTATGACTAATATTATAATGCAAGTATTATATTTGTGATCTTTGAAGTATAATGCCATATATTATTTCTTCAGGAAATAATGACAAGGGATTAATAGCCATTATTCTTTCTTGCACACATCACAAAATTTCTCAAATAATCCCATGAAAACAAAATACACAAAAAAGTCATTAAATTGTCTTTGTCTTTTAAATTGTCAAACGCGTAATGCAATTAATAGAGGGGTCGTAGATAAAGTAGAATCTACTATAATTGTAGATAAAGTAGAGTATACCACTCACAATAATGGCTATTATTCACTCGAAATGTTACCTTAACGCTACGCGGGCCGGTTCGTAAGTATTTCTCGGGAATAATAGGTATCATTATTGACTTGTGGTATAATCTACTATTATTTAAGTTGCAGTATACCTGTACACACCACCTGCAGTACCCTACATGCCGATGTCTTCTCTTCATTGTAAAATATTTGTTATAAAATAGTTTTTTTACTTTAAGTCAACGGGTTTAAACTATAATAAATAATATTTAGTGGTTTTTCTTCTTTATTTTTACATTTTCATTGGATTGAACATCCGCATTAATAAAACTTTTGTCGCATTTTTTTTTTGACTAGACTTCTGACATCGTCCAAAAAGTTTGGGCAAGCTAATTACTCTAAATAAATATTATGTTTTTATATTATGCTAATACATATATTATGCTAATAAAAAAAGCAAAATAATTTTACATAAACTTGAGTAGATGCTGAATATATTTTATTGTACTGCTTAGTTTATAAAACAATTATTTAATTTAATTTAGTAATTTGAGAACCATTGCTTTTAAGTGATTTAAATTAAACATTGCACGTCCACGTACTCACCTTGATACAAAAACCGAATACTTTAATAAAACAAAGAGCATTGGTAATTTAATGCACAAAAACAAAACTTTTCTAGAAATTTTACGTCAAGCTTGTTGAATCAATTTAGTTAATTCCATCTTTGAAGTTACCGTCTTTTTGGAAAGTCTGTCAATTTCACTCTTGCTTATGCAGAAAGATAAAACTTGGCACATGTCACACTCAAGTGCGGATTGACAAGAGAGAGGGGTCAATTGCAGTTGCATTTTGTGTTATTTAAATTTCTTATTTTTTTTTGTGAAACAACTAAAGAGCACTTTGCAAAACGAGTAATATGATCTCTGATTTGTTCTTCTTTTTGAACACATTTTTTTAAATTCTCTGTTCCTATGTTAATTTACATTAGGTACCCACAAAGAGGAAGAAAAAATCAGAAAAACTCGTAAAGTTTGAATCACTGGTAAAGTTTTTGAAATGATCTAAATTAACACTAACTTGACATTTACAGTTAACTGGTCTCTATGCTTACCGGTTTTTCCGTTCGCTTTACTGTTGCACATTTGGGAAATAATAATTTTCGATAACAGGTTTTGTCAAAATTTCATAATAATTATCTTAATATTAATTTAAGTTAATTATGGACAATCTAGAATAATATTTTGTGTTATACTTGAGTGAAAATGCTTTTCAATTAATTGCCTAATCAAAAAATTACCCACTCGTCCTTCAGACGTTCGTCTATCGCCGTCATTGCTGTTGATTTTATTACATTCCACGCTCGTATAAATAACCATTATACTGTCTCTTTTAACAGGTGTCACGCATTGAGTGAGTGGGCATTGTAGCTTAGAGGATTAAACAAAAGTGCTCTGGTTCAGTAACAAAATATCTATAAAAACAAAGTGTTGTGATTTATTTAACAAATCCGTTTTAAAGCTTCGTCAGACCTCAAACCAACTGGTTGACTCTCGGATGAAACTGTCATAAACAAAAATCGAGTACCAGTGTGGGTTGGGCTCCCATAAATTCGAAAACGGTTATTTTTTGGTTTATTGCAAGCTTTTATAGTTAGCTCACTTAAATGTGTTTTATATACACGGTGTTTTTAAAGTTATGTAAGAAATTTTAACAGGTTACAGCCTATGTTGAAATAATACAAAAAAACCAAATTTGTCTTATACAAATGTTTATAAATTTTGAGATATGCGATGTAAAAGTATTTGCTTAAAAATAGTGTTGACATATATCGTGTATCTTAAAAATAATGTTTCTTTAAAAAAAAAATCTACAACGTATATCTCAAAAAGCAGTAAAATTTTAAAAGACAAATTTAAATATTTAGCATTTTTTCACCAAGGACTATCGCCTGTTACAATTTGTAATGTTACTTTAATAACACTTTGGTTTTGTGACTTTCACATTGAAACTAGAACTTTCACCAAAATTTTTTTTTGTATATATTTCAATCACACACTGTAAACCAAAAAAAATGCTATAATACAATTATCTTCTTTAAAAAATTTTTTTTTAAAAGTTTTACAGTGTATATTTCAAAAACTAGAAACATTTTTTTAGACAATTTTGCTTATTTAGCATCCTTTTGACGAGACCTATCATATGGTAAAATTTCTAACATTACTTTAATAATATCCTGTATATCAATAAAATTGCATGTTGCAAAACGTTATTTTGATACATTTTAGAATATCAGAATTAACTCAACAAGATTACTTTTGGATGTGAAACCAAATTATTATTGCAATAATATTATGATACATTATTATACAAAATAAAATTTACAGCAAAAACGTAATCATTATTAATTTGTTTTTGTGGCAATTAGAAATTAGTTATTATTATATAATTAGTATACGAAATAATAAATTATAATAAAATTTTGCATTGCAATACTTTTGTTGTAACATTTAATTTTTATGGAAATTATAGTTTTTGGTAAAAATTAGAGGGTGCATAAAATAGGCTATTGTGTGTCATTTCTTGACGCCTAAATTGGATCGAACCTTTTTTGAGCAAATCCAATAAACTTATAAGCTGAACTGAGTTAGGAAATAAGATGAAAGCTTTTAGCTTTATATCAACATATGTCAACTAGAAAAACGTTTTATTAAATCTCGAACCAGAACCCTTCACATTGTGCATTATCTTGTAACACGCAAACATCAAAAATCCATTTAAATATCTAGAGTTTAACATTAAAATAGATGATCTTAAAAAGCATTTGAACTCTAAACTTTCTTTTATCTCAATAAAAAAAACAAAAACGTTTGAAATATTAAAGAAGTAATGGCACAAGTTTGGACAACTTTCACACCCCTTTTCTGAAAAGAAAAACTTGCAAGAAACACGAGAATTCGTTCTAAACAAACCAAGTGCTGATTCAATAAACTTTATGTAAAGTTTAAGATAAGGCGAATCAGGATCGACTCTAGAGAGTAATATTAAAGCGAGATTAATATCCGACAGCTGAACTTCCTAATAACCGAATTAAAAGGAAGAGCCATCAGAAATTATAATTGTCGCAAGCTTGAGATTTCATAAATTCATAAAGATATCAATGAGTCTAATTACTTACCCGCAGAAATGATTTATGATTTTAATATTCTCGTAATAAGCCTTTTCATTGTGACTTTTTCGTCGAAATAATCCAGCATTCAAATAAACAATTCTATCAGTTACAACAAAGGACTTGCACGTCACTGCACACAGAAAGAGATCCGGAATGAATCCCCAATACCAGCATGCATATAGAGTGCACACTCGACATACATTAATTAAATGCGGTTATCTGCAAGATTCCAATTGCGGCCATAAGGCCACAAATATCAATTAAGGATGCACAAAACCCACCATAATTCAAATTACTGTTTCACTCGTGCCAAGATCCTCCCGTTGTTTACGACCGTCTAATTCATTGGACTCATATAAATATTATTGATCCTCTTTACCTAATTGATTTGTTTCGAGAAGGACAGATACTACTAATTCTTGGAAATAGCAGCGTTCGAATCACTAGAGCGACGATTTTCAAAAATAAGGAAAGTTTCAAACATATTTTCACGTTGAGATTGAATTGAAACATCAGGAAAATGGTTCTAGAGGGATTACCGATTTTATAATAAAAACAATGAAAATTTTATTTCGTGTGGACGTTGTTTTCTCCAGCTTATAAAATTTTCACATAAACTTGAATGGCTTCTTATAGATCAAATGTGTCAGGTGCTCGGAGCTCGAGCAGAATACTTGGAACAAGTTTTCTTTATTTTCGCTGGATAGTTTTTGATTGCGCTATTATTTAACAACTGTACAATTTAAAATCTACGTTTATCATAATTTTATAACTTAGTCAAGTCAAAAAAATTGCTTATTTAAAATAGTAAATAATAACAGAGTTAAACAAATTATAAAAAAATATAATTTAATTAAAATTAAAAAATATACAAGGTAATAGTAATAATAAGTTGCTTTGTTGCAACAAAGTCCCAGAAGTTATACAAAAGTAGCATGAATGCATTTATGTATTTTATTTTGAAACTAGAGGTAATTGTATTTATACGCCTCCAATTACGCCTCAAAGTATTTATACGCCTTAAATTAGAATGTAATCTTTATCTTTAGAGCACGCAAAGTTACTAAGCAACATACGCAAACAAATACGACTTTCCAGTTTTATTTCAAACTACTTTGCGTTTATAACAAAGCTTAATACGATATTGGCTACGTATTAGCCAATTCGCCACCCAATTGCGTGCGTAAAGTACTAGTGCAATTTATTTTTGTTGTGTATCTAAATATGAACTATATTTTGGACAGTAAAACTCTTGGTCCAACATTTTGGATATATTAAACCCGATTTCGTTGCAGTTTGCAGAAATATTGATCTATGTTTTTAGATGTTTAATAACATACAAGTTAACAGTGGCAGCATTTTGTCCAATAACTAAAGAATTTACTTAGAATTTTGTGACTATTTATTTTTTAAATAACATACTTTTATGGGTACATAGTTTAGAAATAGGTCTAAAATGTTTTCTGTTTATAACATGGGATCATAACACCGTAGGATGTTGTATCTTCTCTATTTGGTTGGACACCAGGAAGTAATCCAACACTTTTTAGTCGTTCTTTTTTGAACATTTTATAAAACAGCAAAATATCTTCTTTCCAGAGAATAAAATAAAAAATCTTCTTTATTTTTTGATGCTGACTTCTCCATTTTTATAATTAACGATGTTTTTGACTATGAGGGTAATTGTTTTTACATTGTCAAAGTTTAACCAAGACCAAAAGAAAATAAAAAAAAAATTATAGTAAAATTTTAAACCTACTTAAAATCAAAAGTATTTGCAACAAAACCAAGAGATTTAGAGGAACTAAGAAAAATTATTACAAATCGGTGCCACTTAATTAGTCAAATAATGATAAATAATGTGCTAACGGAGTTCGAAAATTGGTTGTGTTATTGCTAGGAAACAGAAGGACGTCAATTTAAACCTTCAGTTCAGTAATTCAGTTAAAACTTGTGTCTATTTAAAAAAAAAATAATAAAACATTTAAATTAGTTAAATTACTTATTATTAAAGTGTTTATTTTAAACCCGATAAACGTTATACTGTTATACTTAGAAAAAAAGTAGTTTCGACAAAAAACCAGTTTTAGAAATAAGTGAAAAACTTGCGTAGTAAAAATTTAAAATTGCCCTGTTTTGCCGTTTTCTTATAAAAAATTAACTTAGAAAATATAAATTTTATTCCCTATTTTTACGTCACTCTGTATATCAACTGCATACCTTTGAGCGTGTTGTTTTTTTAATTATTTCAAAAGTGTTTTCATCCTCTCTTCTTTTTTCTATAGTGGTTTTTAGGGTGTGTCAAAAGTCGCGAATTTTCTTTAGAGGGTTACATGGGAGATCCTCAAGGAACACAAAAATTTATTTAAAAAAAATTAATACTTTTCTTTTTTTTGTTTTCCTGATTTTTTTTAACTATATCAAGACAATTTCAATTTTTTTTTTGCAAATTTAGATACTAATAACTTTTCAAATTTTGAAATTAGATTTTTTTTTCTTTAAGGCTTGGATTGTTTTAATAGTGTGGGAATCAGCCCACTAAAGGATCTTCGCGACTTTTGACACATCCTATATATCTTTTATACAAACTGTGTTTGGCAAAATTGTATTTTATAAAAATGTATGGTTATTTTTCTGTTCTTAACGTTTAGAATAAGAACAAAATTTGCTTTAATAATTGTATAAAAGATCTTAAGTACATTTTTTTTTTATTTGAACCCGCATTGCATGTTTTCCGTTTTCTCTTTTATTCATTTCAATGGTTTTTGAAGAGTGTCTTACGGGGTTATTTCTTTATAATTAAAGAGTTTTTGATCATCTTTTTGTCTCTTAGTACAATGAATTGCTTTTTCTATTTTTTTGGTACAGGAATTTGTTTTTTTTTAAATACATTGTTATTAACTAGGTTTATTGTTATTTTACTTAGGTATTCTTTTTTTTTAAATATAGTATTTTTTGGAAACAGTTTTCTTACATTTTAACTTACTTAGTTCTAAGCTTTTTTACCATTAAATTTAAAGCATATTTTCTTATGATTAATATTTGTTGTCAATTACTTCTACGTCTTCTAATTCTTTTTGCTTTTTGTGTCCTACGATATATATTAAAAATATAAACTTTTTGAGTTGATTTAGAGCTATAAAATTGTTTATCTTTTTCTATAATTTTCTTTCAGTTTAAGTACAAATTGCTTTTATTTTATTTTTTGAAACCCTTACATCTTTTATTATTTATTATTTACCACAAAGTTTTTAATAACTAATTTAATATTTTTATTCTCAAATATTGTTCTATGTATGTGAATGTTTTCATATCTAAATTTTGTGTTTAATATTAATTAGATTGTTTTCAATGCATACTGCTGTTATTATTTTTTTGTTATTATTCTTTAGGATCTCTTCTCTTCTTTTACTAATTAACAATTTATCTTCTAATTCTTCAATCTTGTTTTTTATTTATTTGTTTAAGTTATTAAATATTATTACATTGCTTTTTTGGTTAAGTTTATATAATTTTTTGAAGAAATTTTGTTCATCTTTTCTACTTGCATTCTGTTTTTTTAAACTTTTAAACTTTTTAATTAAAATTTTTTTACAACTTATGGTTTATTTTTACATTTTTACCAAGGTATAAATGAAATATTAATCTATAGCAACGGCCACTAACGAATTCGTTGATGTTTTTAACGATTTAAAATTTCTCAATACTAATATTTTAATCAGAATTTAGATCACTTATTAATCATTATAAGTAAAACTACAAAAGAACTAACAATAAATGGTATTTCAGAAAATCTTGTCAGTTGTTAATAGTTATTTACATCGCAAGATCCTTACTTTAGGTGCACCCACGGTAGTGTACGAGCGATAAGGAGCTTGTTATCCGTGCAAAGCATGTAAAATTCGGTAACGTTTGAGCGTTGTATGTTTTATGATAAACTAAGTAGTTAAACATTTAAAAAAATTTAGTTTAATTGTGCAACACGCGAGTCAATCGAGATAGGCCTTGAAATAACAAGATGAATGGTTAGTAAAACAACGTCAAAACATATAAAAGTTACATAAAACATATTCCAACGATTGGTAATTTTAGGTCTTGTTAAAAATTTTAGACGGGCTACCACGTAGAGGCTCTTTACCATTAGAAAATAACCTCAGTTAAACGATTTTTAGATTTCAGTATACCATAAACACTTTTTTATGACGTAAACTCTCTTTTGCGTAGCGGCTACTACGACATTAAGAAAATAAAACATATGTAACAAAAATTTTGTCAATGTTTAACATTATATTATTTAACGATAACGATGAGTATAACAATATTTATGTTGGAATTTCTTTGATAGAAGTTTTCCTTAATTTGCATTCAGACTAATCAGAATAAAATATTTGCGGTCAAGGCAACTATTGGCAAGTTGTGTTTATCACTAGAGGATTAGTGGGTTGGGCTATCGAACTGTATAAAGGGCACAACGCCATGCCTAAGTATTTGTGGTTGCACCTAACGTTAAATATCGCGATTAACTGTAATCTGCTCAGAGGGATAGTTAGCAACATACAGCGCTAATGGTCCTCGGCGGCTTCCAACAACACCAACTGTTGTACTAACTTAATGCATTTGTATCTATTTACATCTAAACAGATGCGGTTCGAGTGCTAACGAATGCACTGTTTATGACAGGTCAACCAAACGTTCGTTACCTCAGACAATATTCCTTTTGGTTTATCTCGTTTTAATCTATTTAAATACCGGAACTTCTCTCAAATAATTTCAATTAAAGCTTTGCGAGGAAGTAGAAATAATCGAATGCATTTACTAATACAAACCAAGATAAGCTTTTGTAGAAAATAGATTCACAAAACACACAAAGCAAAGAACGTCAGGTTCTGACAATGCAATGTTCTGAAGCTAAAGCTAATTGAGAAACATTTACAATACAATACTGTCTTTTTTTAAGTAAACCTTGAGAAATAAAACTAGTAGTCTATAATAAAATTTATTCATAATGTTCTCACGTTTTGTGACACAAGAGCCCTTGTCATGTGTACAAAGCTTGTATTCAAGTGCTATAAAGCACCACAATGTTGAAGTATAATACTCTTAACCCACAATAGCTCTTTTCCTATTAGTGCTTTAAAAAATAAAAAGCAAAATTTTGATTGTGTCAATTTTTCGTTTTACGATTTATCACCGTCGTGTAGATTGGCCCTGTCGTAAATAATCACGGCAATCTCTCAAATAAAAGATCAAAGGAAGAAATCCCCTTCTATCCAATCAGACATAGTATCGAAGAGTTGTTCTGGAAGAGGCTCTGCCATTTGATTTTGACCTGAAGTAAAAGCGGCAAGCAGGAAAGTCGTCAAATATGAAATCGAATATTGAGTCAGGCTAAAGTAATCATAATATTTGCTCGACGTGTGAACTGTCGGGGCGAAAAATCTCCGGGAGCATCGGAGTAGGCTGCGATAAAATAAAATCACGGGGCGACGACGAAACAGACAGAGGGTGGAAAATTCGATGAGCGGCAAAGCAATAAAGTGATGATTGGAGCAGCCGGTGAGAATGAAAGGACGCATTCTACACATTCCGTTTGTTTCAGATACAGATTTTCGGGTTCAACTCGCAACTCTACACCAACTTCTCGGAAGCGCTCCACAAAGCTCAAGGGATCGTGGTTATTTCTTTGCTTTTACAGGTAGGTAAAGCTTTGACACCTCAACAGTTAAATACTTGCTAAAAAACTCATCAGCACGCTCATAATTAATGTTTATTCAGTTCTAATGAGCAAAAGCGGAGATTTTTAATTGGCTTCACGAAAATGCCGATTCACACGTTCTTTTTGCGATTCTGACTTTTCTTATTATGAATGGTGAAAAGGAGAATTTTTATGCGCAAAAACATGCTAATTATCAATGAAGTTCAATAAAAGCTTTAATGTAAGCACTATTATTGAGGCAATTTTAGACAGCCTTATTTTTAACCAGTTAATTTAAGATTATTTTTGAGTCCTGTTATAACTTTAGAAAAATTTAACCTTGACAATAATTATTTATATTATTTGTGGAACAGAAACATCATTACAGAAATACGAGTGGGAAGTTTGCATACGACGAGGACGTAGCTCGAATCCATCTGTAATCGCGCCAGTTACTGTAATATGTTCTAGCCCACGAATGGTATAGAAAATATTATCTACAATTGCAAACATTAAAAAAAAACTATTTTAATAATTTATTATTTAAAATCAAGAAAAAACCAACAAAAATTATGACAAGATTGACACATTAGATAAAACGACTAAAATAAGTGATTTAGAGTGACTTTGAAACGGAAAGTCTATCTGAGGAAGTTTAAAGGAACAGCAGTTAATACAGTTCTTTGATATAATTTTGTATTGAAATTTAAATTGACGGATTTTTTATTACACCATTTATTAGTAGAATAATAGGGGTCATCATTCAACTCAAACAGGGCCAAATGAGTAAAGTACCTAATATATGTAGCCTGATTCTGATAAAATAATGAGCCCGTCTGTTTTGGCGATGCAATCAAGAAAACAAATTTTATTTACGTCTTGATCTACTTTTAATTACAAATTGCAGTTGCAATTAAGTTATCTTATGTTACTTTGACAGTGCTTTGATGTTAGTTAAAAACGGTGTCGTATACTTGTTTATTTTTGCAAATTATGATTTAGAATAAATCTGTTTCTCTACCTTTAATGCTTCATTCTTTTATACATTTTTTACTAGAGTTTAGGTACATCAAAATTATTTTTTTATTTCTCTCTATCACAAATATTTCATTATTTTATCTGAATCAGGCTGTATGTACAAATTTTTTCGATCTTCTTCCATCTTTCTTGCTTCCTGAACAGTTACTCCTTTTTTTCGTAAACATTTCTTAATTTTCATGTCCCATGTTTGCTTTGGTCTTCCAGGTTTTTTTTTCTTGTGATCTTTCCTGCCGTATTTGTTTTACTTTTCTTAAATTTTCCATTTTTTGGAGATGTCTCTACTAACTTACCTGTTGCTCTTTAATATACTCTACTATTTACTGATTTTATTTCTAAATTATATTTTTTTAAGTGTTTTTATTTCCGCAGCTTGGATCTTGCTTTTTAGTTTTCTGGATAAAATTCGCGATTTGCAGTCGTATGTTAGGGTTGGTCTATATATCGTTTTAAGTATGTTCATTTTTGTTTTTTTTTGTTTTTGAACTTTTTTTACCTAAAAACTTGCTATTTAGCGCATAGAAACATTTTGTTGCTTTATCTATTCGGTTGTTTCTGTCCGCTTTTTGCTCTCCATAGTAGTAAAACTCCCAAATATTGAATAATTCTCATTATTTTGAGTTCTTCTCCATTTAATTCTACTTTATGTTTGGTTGCCTATTGTCATAATTTTAGTTTTCTTCAGGTTTATATCCATTTCATTTTTCTTTAAAGTGTCATCTCATACCCTTATGTTGTGTTGCAAAGTTTTTGTATTCCTGCGATTAAAACAATATCGTCAGCAAATGCCTCTTCCGAGATTTCGACATTCCTTAAATTTATGTAGCCCACATTTAATTTTTTAGATGCACTGGAACATTTCTTTATAATCTCGTCCATCAACGTAATAAATAACAAAAGACTTAAACCACTACCTTGTCTTAGGTCCGCAATAGTCTCAAAATCTTCTGATCTCATGCTTCTGCAAATTACATAATTTATACATTTTTTATACAAACATTTCACTACATTTATCGTTTTAACATTGATTCTTTTCATTTTTAAAATTTTTATATTTTTGTTTTAGGCACTTTGTTAAATGCTTTTTCTATATCAATAAAAGCTAAAGCGACCGTTTATTTTTCAAACTTAGCTTTTTTTATATATTGGTAGTCCTACCCCTTTCTAAAACCACTTTGTGCCTCACTAAAACTTTTTTCTAATTGTATTCTCATTTAACTATCAACTATCTTTTCGAAAAGTTTTAAGGTTACCCATGTCAACGTAATTTCACGGTAATTTTTACACTTTTTCTTATTTTCTTTTTTATAAATGGGTGGAATGAGTTCAACTTCGCAATCTTTCGGTATTTTCTCGGTGTACCATATTTTATTAAAAAGTTTGAGCAATTTTTTGGTTGCTTTTTCTTCCATATTTTTTATCATTTCTTCAGTTAGTTTATCCTGTTCTGGAGATTTTTCATTTTTGAGCCATTTTACAGCATATAGTAACTCGTCTATTGTTATACACTCATTCTGATTTTCTTCATATTTGGTGGGATTATGATTTGTTTCTTACGCTTGTAATTTTTTACTCTTCAAGAATTCTTACTCTTTCCATCTGGTCATTATTTTCTGTTCTTCTGTTAAAAAATTCCTCGTTTTGTCTTTAATACCTATTATTGCATCTTTTTTATCTTGTCTCATATTTTTTAAGGTTTTATAATACAATTTTTGATTGCCAACACTATTTTTTTCTAATTTTTCTTTAAATTCTTCCCAGCATTTTTCTTTGATTGCTATAAGCAGCTCTTTAACTCTCTTACTTTGTATTTTGTAGTTTTTATAATTCTGATCCGATCTGTACATTAGCTATTTTTTCCAACAATTTTTTTTTTAATTTCTTCTCTTATTTACTGTGATCACCATCCCATTTGCTTTTTTGATTATTTCCTTTATACACCTGGCAGCTAGGGTACTTAACAGAGCAATTATAATGCATTTGTAAATAAACTTTTATTTTCGGCGGACAACAGAGTTACTATTTTGGCTTTCACTCGGCCAATAAAAAAAAAACAATCTCAACGACTTGAGTGAAAACAACTATTTCGCAGCCTAAATCTAGCAACCGTGTCCTAACTGAATACTACGCCATCGCCTGGAAGCTGTAACCAGATTCGCGGTGTTTACCTCTTCTCAGTACAGGCTATTCCAGAACGTTGTGCTTGATTGAAACAGGTTGGAGAATTCTCCGGTTGGTTGAGAGGATTGGCGTATCTACCAGAGGTCACTGAAAATGGCGCATAGCGTCAATCTTTACGATTGCTAGCCGGGCTGCGTTTTTTATAACGAAATCCTTCCACGTGTTTCTAAGAAGCACAACGCTTCATAATACGCAGTAATGATAGGAGAAAAAAACCCGAAACCGTCCTACAGCTTTTTGGCGTTGCACTTGATTAGAACAACGTGGGCTTTAACAAAAATGTTTGTATTGATATAATACTGCTGACATTTTATTCAAAAGTTAAAACTAAAAGGGCAAACTACACAACAAAACAGATTTATTTGCAAATTTAATAAATTGGTAATCAGAAATTTTTTGCTTATAGTTAACTACCTAACAGTAGTTAACTATATCAGTAACTACCCAAATATTTATCTACCAACAAAAGTGATTGAAAGATTATTGTATTTATTTTTAACCCACAATTTTTTGTATATGTAATTTACCTCTAAAAATCCAATAATAATCATTTTCATACATTTAGATATTCACCTATTACACCTCAAGTGCACAACAAATACCTGATTATACAAATTAATATTATATGTACATACACGTAGGATATACAAATAAATCTTTGCTCGAATTTTATTTAACCAATCCAGTAATAGCATTATTTAATTTTATATATTTTACATAATATTTTATTTGTAATAAACTTTTAGTCTATTTAATTCAGTACACAGTACATAGGTATGCATAGATTATCGATAATACTCTTACTTGATTTACTCACTTTTTAATAATAATGCTATTTATTACTGGATTGGGTAAAATTTTTTGAAAGCAACAGTCTGGAATATTTATATATTGTAGAAATACGATCAAATATATACAAATGAGTGACTCCTATCGTTTAACATCAAAGATATTTCTGTGTGTTTAATATGTCCTGAGCGTAAAGTTTTCATTGATTTCTATAATCACAAAGACACTATTAATAACTGAAACAGACAGTTATACATTAAAACAATATATTAATGTCATAATATAATTTCATGATAAATAGAATAAATGATACATGAAATAACAATAAAGCGTAAATTACGTACAACAAAATATTAACATTAATCAAAAATAAGTACAAGACAAAAATATTTCAAAATTAGGAATAAATAATAAATAAATTTTTATCAAAAGGTAGGATCTAAATTATAAATAGAGAACGAAAAACCGGAAAAACAGTCAACTTTTGTTTGTCATGATGTTCTCTTTTTGTAGCTAATTTTTTCAGTTATAATATCATAAGAGTTGAGATTTTGCCGACTATTTTATTCATAGATTTTTTTAACCAATCATACATTTTTATTCAACAATGAAACCGAAAGTTACAATTGAAAAAATGAGTTGTCAAAATTTTTTCGGGGGTTCTCAACCAAAAGGCAATCCGAAAAACACAACGCACCTCGTTTCCCAGCGACTATTTTACTCAAAAATTTTTGTAATCCATTAATCCATCACACAAACTCTCATTCAATAATGAAAACAAACATTGTTATAAAAACTACAAGACTTTAATTGAGTAGTTTTGCATTAGTGTTATGAGTAAAATTGTAGAACTCAAGTTTACAATCGGTATATTTTTTCAGGCAAAATCTGAATTCGAATGGTATTCATCAAGACTATTATTCTCGAAACAAATTGCGTAACTTTTCTCTTTACAATTTTTGCAAATTAATTTTTGTTTTTTTATTATCTAACTAATTTTAAAACAACTTATTATGTAACTAAAGCAATACTACCACCACAGCCGTCTGAATAATTTTTTTTTTGAAATTGACATTTATAACAGCCTGTTCATTTGCTAACTTAGAGAAATCTCCGCATAGCGCTGCTAACATCGGCTTTACTTCAACCTTTAATATTTGAAATCTATCAAAAGCAAAATTCAAATCTATCAAAACTGAAAGTTGTTTCAAAAATAACCAAATAAAAGTTCAAAAATTACTTTTTTTCGAACGTTTTGATACGTTACTATTTTGGACGACGGATATAAGGTAAATTTAATGTTTTTTTTTTTCACTTTACATTACTGATACCTGAAATAGGGTGCTTGCAAGTGATGGTACACTTTTAAAACAATCACTTTTAAAATGTAAATTGCAAATTTTGGCAATTTCAGAGAAATGTGGATGTGATAGAAAAACCTTACCACAAAAACGATAAATGTTTTTCACCCATTTGCATCTCACTGTTAAACCACTCCGTTCAACTAGCAAAACTTTTACAGTGAGGCACGGTGCACTTCTATTTAATGCACTTCATTTCATAATGCACAAATAGACAAACGTTCAACAGAAATATTAAAAAACTGTGACTTACGTAAACGTGTATAGTCACAACTAGAATAATAATAAAGAACAACGAACAACTTTTGGGAATACTGCAAAGCGATACACAGAAACACCGAAGTAAACGTGAATAAGGAAAACTCAATCTAGAACAATAAGCAAACTGAAACCACCAACAAATAGTCAAAGCGATCCACACAAACATTTAACTAAACGTAACAGAGGCAAAGATTTTAATATATTTTAGTAGAGTATACAGACACAACTTTCAGTTTTGACAAATTTGAATTTTGACTTTTGAGAGATTTGAAGGAAAGCCGATGCTAGCAGCGCTATGCGGAGATCTCTCTAAGTTAGCAAATGAACAGGATGTTATAAACGATTGATTTTAAAAATAATTTTAAAAAAGTATAAATAATAATATAGAGAATAAGAAGAAATTTTTTTAAACCAATATTTAATCCTCTAGTTTGACCATTTAAGACTTGAGAAAATTTGTGGCTGAATTTACGTATTTTTAAAACTTCAAAAAAGTTTCAAGAATAACAATTTATTTTTTGTTTTTGTAGAAAATTTATATCAAGTGATACTGTAATTTTTTCCGATTTCAAACATTGTTCTTCTCACATCATAGTTGGATTTAATTTTTTATTACATAGACTTTTATATTTTCCTATACCTACATCTTGTTGACTTTAAAAAATGGCTTATCTTAAATCAAATACTTTTACAAAAACCTAGAAATAAATACTTTCTAAGCTTCAACATATTACATAATGCTCTTTTTATGTTTTTCTTTTAAAGCGTTTTTATTTTTCTATTCTTTTTATTAGCAAAATTTTACCGTGTACAGAGTTTTTTAACTTCTTTTTCAGATGTTCTGTTATTAAACGCTTTTTTCTATACTTTTAAAAGGTCGCTCTTTTTAAAGCATTTGGCAAACAATTAAATTTCTTGAAGATATTTTTCTGTTTTTATAGTTGTCGTTTTTAGAATTTTCCTAGAGGCTTCTTTTGTTTTTATTTTTCTTTAAGTCTTAGTTACCTTTATTTTTAGAGCTTTTTGTTGGGTTTTCTAAATTTGTTTTTTAGATGTAATTATTGCTGTTTTTCTTTTTTTCTAAATCGTTATTTTTCAAGCTTTTTTAAATATTTTTTGTTGTTCCAAGGTTTTTTTGCTTGTCTTTCTCTTTCAATCAAAATTTTTTAATTTTTTGCAAAATTTTCGTTACTTGTTATTTTTCTACCTATCATCGTTCTTTAAATTATATAAAAACATTTTGTTCTTTTAGAATCTTTTTTTGGTTCTCTGTGTTTCTTCCAGCCAACTTTTTTCAAACATACTCCTAGATTTTTTATTGTTTCGATTCTCAATTTTTTTAAAAAATTTTGTTTTCTTTTCTTTTTCTTTTTCTTTTAGAAGACGTAAAAACTTGGAATTTTTTCTTCTAGAATTTTTTTTGGCTCTTCCTTTTTGAGCAATAGATGACTATTTTTTTGCTTTTTTAAACGCCACGCCGATTTTGAAACTTTTCTAAAATCTTTTTGGTTTCATTGCAATTTTTTATTTCTTTTTTTTTCAGCCGGCAGCGGCGTTTTTGTCTTTTTGATCAAACCTCTCAATCAATAAACAAATTTGTTCTTGCGTATTTTTGTCTGACATTTTAAAGTTAGTTCTAAGAAATCTCACTCTTGACATTAGTCTGACGTTGATTAAATTCGGCCTTTTTGAGGTTTAGGTAGTTGGATTTTGAACGAATAATTTATTTAACAACAAATTAATGCACAAAAATAATTCTAATATTTAGAAAATTTTATGCGATACTTCTGTAGCTTTGATCAATCGCCAAAGATCTGCATCTAATTATCGTTGTTTCTTACTAAGACGAACTTCTCTAAACAGCTTATCGCTCGTTTATGTAAAGCTAAGAAAAAGTTTGAAAAAAATTTAAAAAAAGTTTTGATTCATAAGTAAATTGTGCTGCGTTTGCAGTAACTACTATTTGCATCCTAAAAACATAGTAGTAATAGAAATAATGCTTATAGAATTAGGTATTAACATTATATACATCCAGTCGAGCTTGATAATGGATAAAAGTACTTAAAAATCTAAAAGTGTTCGCTGTTTAATTTCCCTCAAGACTTCACGCGCATCCCTCGTTGGCCTATTTCAAGCTATTGATACATTTAGTGGCTCTTACAGTTTCACAATCACAGTTTTAACAGCAACATAAGGAGTTCCTGTGTATTAAACCGGTTATGCGTCATAAACTCTAACCTAATTCAAGGGTTGACCAGCCATTAAAATAATTAAAGTCAGTCTAACAACACTATGGGTGGTAGTTATCATTTTACGATGTTGCTTAAATACACTTTTAACGCTATATTAAATTTACAAAGCTACTTATTTTAATTAGAACTTTCAAAACATCATTATATTGCTAGAATAAAATTGAAAATATATGTGTTAATAAATTCCGGATTTTAGATGTAACGTTATTTTATTTAAAATTCGTCAGTGACGACGAAACCAATGCTTTTACTTTAAGGACAAGAAAAGTAATTATATAGAAAGTTACACAAGCTCGATAAAACGGGATCAAAGAGCTGTTTCGACTCTAAATTCGAATGTTTGAAGTTGATGTATGTATAAGCCTACGCAGGACATTTCAGCACCTACACAGATCAAAGAACCTAAAGAGTAAAATTATTGGGAAAATATAAGAGTTTCTAATTTTAGCAGTTAAGAAATTTATATTATTCTGAATAAAATGTGGAACAAGTAATAAAGGTAAATTTTGATCTGTTGAAGAAAGCAATAAATGTGAATTTTTTGGGTCAGCTCTTGCGATCAATTCATTAATTTCAGTTTTTCAGCGAAAGTAAATATTGCCAACTGAAGTGGAATGCGTTCATTGGCTCTATCATCTCAATAAATCGTTAGGAGCTATCGTTTTCGTTTTATTGTTTTTACCCTTCAACGTCTTTTTGCATGGGGCAATAAAAATAACAATAAAATTGAGTTTTGTTAGTTTGAGAAGTTTTCTTTGAGGTGTTTGTTTGTCGGTCTGTCATCAGGGACTGGTCAGTGGTAAATTCTGGCGAGTACATTTCAGTATAACCGTGATATATTGCAAAACACCGTGACTAAAATCTGACTCCAGTCCTGTACAAATATTTACCGCATGTTTTGTTAGCTTGTTTAACTGGAAAAGGCACCGCCTGGGGAAATCTTTGGGGACAACCCACTTTAAACAAATGGAATGCGGGAATAGTGGCAGATTTCAAATAAATTGATGTTTACAGTGGCACTTGCTGTAGATGGCTGTTTGTCCAACAAAAATATTGCAACGGGGATTAAAAATGATCGCTGTTGACTGGGATTTGTTAAATTTAAATTTTTATTTGTGGAAAAACTCCATTAATCAAGACAAACTCACAATGAAGAACTAATAAATCTGAAAAAGTCGTCCCAGAATTAATTACGCAATTTTAATTAGTTTCACCTCTGAGGTTCTGATGAATCAGTAACGACGACAGAGTTCATTATAAATACGCGACACTTGAACTTCCTCCTCTCCTATGGTTAGCTGCCACCGAAATACACCTAACTTATAATTAAATCCACTGATACCGACCATAATTTATGGCTGAACTTACATTGTCTGCATAAATCCCACCTTGAACCATCTTAATGATGCCGTCATTGTTTTAAATTTGAGAAAAACGATTTTATATTAGCTCTACATAATTTATCCTTTAAACGTCTCAATCGTACCGACAAGCCTAATGAGTTAATATCCTTCAATTATAGCGACTTAATTAAATTACTTCCCCCTCTTAAACAGACAAGTGCTGTTATTTCGTACCACTCAAGCGGATTACACCGATATACACCAACTGCCAATATTCTATCGATTAAACTTTAATATTCACCTGTCATAATTACCAATCCTTTGCTGAATGTACCTTATTCAAAGTTTAATCATTTATTTTTTTTCAACCCCAATTAAAATTTTCAACAATTTATTTTTAATTAGCCCAATTTGTCATTCTAATGATATTAAAAATTATTATAAATAACAACATTCACATTAAATGGGAAAATATTATTATTAATGAAAACTCAACTGAAATATAAATTTCTTGCTCTCTATGTCACTTTGCATTTTGCAGGTCTTTTATTAACCATTGTAATTATCCATACACAGTTTTTCCAAGAACATGTTTATATTGTGGTTTTCAAAGCAGTAAAAAATATAGCTTATCATAATATGATAAAATGAAAAGAAAACAGACTGGCAATGAACTTTTTTATGAATTTTGTATTTTTTTTAATTTGTCTGTAACAAAGCCTAATACAACACCATAGCTAATTCAGCACTCATTTGCGTGCTAAAAATTACTAGTGTAATTTATTTATTATTTTAGAACACTTGTGACGTGTCAGCGTTATAAGATATTATAATAATTTTATTCGAACAAATTTTGTTGCACTTGATGACCAGTAGTCTTCTCACCAAGATGTTTTTGTGTGTGTCGCAATAAATCTATGAAACACTCGATCAACGGGGTGGGCAAGCGGCTGGAACAATGAGGTAACTTCAATTTTTTGAGGTTAGACGCTTTAAAACGGCTTTCAGGCACTACTTACAATCCCCATAGCGTTTGATAATTAAAAAATCATTTGCTAGATGAGTATATAGTACTGCTCGGTTTAAAATAACGATGAGAAAAATCGTATAAATTCTGTAATTTGGTCATTTAAGAAATATTGCAATATTTTTGGAGATTTTACTTATTGTATGTACATACTTTATGCCAATTAGAGTATCCAATTAATAACCGATACGGTAGGAAAAGAAAAGTATTTGTAAGTTACTTACACAGAATTTTGGACAAATTTGAAAACTATTTGGTATTAATGCAAAAATTCCTAAAGATTAAAAAATTAACTTTTTTACTTAAAAAGCACGTAAAACGTTAAAAAAAATAGCATAAAGAATTCTTTTCTAAAGTCTATGTGAGCACTCATTCTTGAATTCGTGCCACAAAGTCGACTTTTCGGAATGCGTTCTTTAATATACTATTTTGAAAATTTTTTATCGCGATATTTGTTTTAGCTTTTTTTATTTTTATTTTTTTTTAAGTACAGGACCAATTTTAATTTTCTGATACTTTATATGGTGTTAAATGTAACGGATACTGCGAGCATTTCTTGTTTTTTAAGATGGCTGATCGCAGTTTTTTGCGCTTTGAATTTTTCGTGTTTTAAGATGTAGTGTGCAAAGGCTGAATAACCGTTCTGCGACTTTAAGAACTACACTAAAAAATTTGGTTAAAAATAAACACTTTTATGGTGTGAGCTCCAGTTTGAAAGTTCGCACGGAATTAGTCACTGTAGATGAAGAAACAATGATTGCTACAAGATGTATTTAACACTTTTTAAAACCACATATTTGACGATTTGCATCATTTATTGACGATGATCTTATCTTGTTATGTGTGACAATGCTCGGACCAACACTGTTCCTACAAAATGTTCAAATACAACGCATGATATGGCAAGTGTGAAACCCTAGCTTAAATCTAATTAAGCATGTTAAAGACATAGTAAAAAAGCTTCGACGCACAGTTCCTGTTTTTAACAATTTGGGAAGCCCAAACATTGAAAAAACCTAAATTTGGAATAAAATTGAGCAAAGAAAGAACGTATATCCAATTGAAGAAACACCAAAAAAAAAATAATAAAAGAAATGTTATTTGACTTATTTGGATTAAAGTAAACAACATACAATACTAATTTTTATTTTTGGACTTAATTCTTTGTTAATTTTTAATTTGAAATTATTTTTTTAACCAAATTTTTACATTATTGTTGTTGCAAAAATAAGAACAAATTTTGTTATCAAGTTTATGTTTAATTTTATTCACATTTTTTTTTAAATCTTTAATTAAAAATTTTAATTTTTTCTGCAAGTTAATTAAAATTTAGATAAAAAACATTGAATATACTAATGGATTGAATTGTTATTCGTCTGAGGGTGTATTACGTTGAAGAGTCTATGTTTATTATGTCTCTCCATAGGTTCAGCTGAATAAGCTTATATCTTCAAAAAATCAAAGAATACTGTCTATGGGTAGAGTAGATTTACTGAAGAAAAAATACATGACGCATCAGCAACGCATCCAGGCTGAGGCAAGGGCACATGTGCATTACATATCTATGCTTTTTAAAAAAATTTACCTTAACCAACTCCTTTTGCTCTATATGACAATTCTAAAATGACTGTGTCTTTCGGTAGGTATTAAAGGCTGGGCAGCGATAAATAATGTGCAGGTTTTATTTTATTTTACACTTCTTTAAGTTATTTTTTCTTGAAGTTTTGCTTCTAAATTGACTATCTTCAAAGTCTGAACTGTTCTTTTAAGTTGTTGCCTGCCTTTTGTAGCAGTTTGCTAGTTTTTACTTTGAAAAGTTTACTAACAAATATTACGATTACAATATAAAGAGATTTGAAAGAGAGAGGGTAAAAAATCAAGTATTGAAAAAATAGATTAATTCGAAGACCTTTCCGTAATACTGAGTTTACATATGCATGAATTTGATAGCTCTAGTTGAAACTGAAGCACAGAATATATGCATGTGTCTACCCTCTTTTACGCTAAACAAAAGCAGTAAAAACTTATGGAAGTCAAAAAAGACTGGAAAAAAAACTAAAACGAGTATTACACACAATATTGTTAAGCAAAATGGTATCCAAAAAAACAAAAGCCAGAATCTACAAAATCAAAATCGGTTCTTGGCTCATGGAGACGATAGAAAAACTAAATGGAGGATTTTAGAAAGCATTAGGTAATTTTAAACTTCTCTTTACATTTTCTGTTACTGTTCTGCATTTACAGACATCAGAAATCAGCACATTGGCGGCATCTAGCTCGTAAAGACTTAATTAATTATTAAGCGAATTTACATGACAGTAAACGAGCATTTTAGTGAAAATTTAAATAAATAAAATTGATTTTTGCTACACTTAAATATCAAACATAACCACGTTAACATCTACTTTCTGTTCTTGCGAAGATTCATGATTCAAACAAAAATAGTGGTGTGGTACGCCTGAGTAGTTGGTAGCCGCTTCATATTTAAGTCTTGTCACATTTTTGGGTTAGGTACAATGTACAATATAATAATAATAAAGACTTTTTAACAAGTTTGTCAAATTTGAATTTTATTATGACATTTAGTATGTAGTACAACAGAAAAATTCTAATCTGTTACCAACCCAACAACAAAAATCACATTTATTTTTAGTATCTCGGTATATTATAGAGTTAAGGTGTTTTTTATTTCTCAGGCTTAGCTTCTATTCTCAAGATTAGAAAACTTACTTCAGTTTTTTGGCATTTAACATACTATACTTGCTTTATATAAGGCTCTGCTGTACTAAAGTAACTGTCGTTAACTTCTTGCTAGTTATAGTTATGTATATCTAGTATGTTATAGTTACATGCTCGAAAATTATGTCGGACCTGTTCAAGCTCATCATCCGGCAGCAGAACATTTTGCGTTAATTGTAAGAGTTGAAGAGTGCTGTTGCACATTTAGATACCAACTTGATGTTTTATGTTTAATAATTTTATTTTAAAGTCGTCCAAGCGCGCGACTACAACATTAATTTTTAAATAAAGTGTAATAAAGAACAAAATTTTAAATGTTTAATTTCTACGGTTTAGCCAATTAAAAGTTTAGCTGTCGAAAAAATAAAAATAGAAACTTTTTGGGCGTCTTTATTATAAAAACAATTAAGTCGAAATGATATTAAAATCAAGAAATGCCATAGGAAAAGCACGTGACGGTGTATAACTCACCGGCAGCTGTAATGAAAAACGCAATTATAATAAAGGTACACGGAGAGAAATTTGCATGATTACTCGGTGGCTTAAAGAGTGTTTTAAAAGTTGGACTACAATACAATTTGCATAACAAGAAGGGCGTTCTACTTACAGCCACTTTCGTTTATGTCTCTCTAGCCACTTGAACCCCGAAGATATGGCAAATTGTACCGTAATTTAACGGCGATTTTTGGCTAAAAGTAGATTACAAATTAGTCCATGCATATTTACTGTGCTTTTAGTCTTAAAATAAGGACCTCTTAAAAAAGAATGCATATTTATGAGATTTTGTCAGTTTTATTATTTTCACTTAAAGAGCTCATGTTACTTAATGGCATGACGTAAAATCATTCCGCCAACACCTACTACAAGTACAAAAAACAAATCACTAAAAATTAAAACACGCCAGCAAATCCTCAAGAGAATACAAGAAAAAACTTTGGCTTCTGGGAAAATGTGCCGGAATTTCAGAAACAATTACGGTTTTTATGTTTGCCATGTCACATTTGTTTTTACTTCAAATTTGAAAAAGGACAAGCACGATTAACTTCAATTGTTATTATTGAATATATTTGAATACATTTTTAAAAACAAAAAGTTATTTGTTCCCGGCGCATCCACCAAATTTGCAACCGAATAAATTAGTGTCTTTTAAAAATACAAAACAACATTTCTGGAATAATTTTGAATATGCAAAACCGCTATTTTTTATGTTTTACCTAAAATACATGTTAAAAGATTGTTAAAAAATTCAAGATTTTACTTAACTCTTCTCGTTTATTCATCATCATCATCCCATTAGTAGTTGGTTATATGATATCATTTTATAAACATTATTTTAACAACTCTATTAGACTTTATTAAAATATGATTGTATTTTACAATCTAGTAAAAGCACTAATACGTTGTGAATAGATTAACGTGAAGTTGTAAAATTATAAATTTTTACTATTTATTTAAACCAACGATATTTCGCCTGCCTAGAATAATAGTGTTCCAACTCCACTTTTTTCCAAAATTGAGATTTTTATACCATTATGGTCTAACTTTACTTTTACATGTTTTGAGTGCTATAACAAATTATATTTTTTGTTTAAACTCTTTAAAACCGACTTTTTAATCGTTGTCCTTACTCCCTTAACTTAAAATTTCTTATTGTAATAATATACTAACTCCATGTATAAAACATAATAAGAAAAGTAATGTTCTAACTCCGTAAAAGTATTGGAGTAAGGACATTGTTATTCTAACTGTACTACATTAAATACCTAACCGAAAATCATGATTCTAAAAGTAAATAAGTAAAAGTTTGTTTGACGGGATACCATTGCAGTAATTTTAACCATAGACATGTCTTCAAAATGTTTGAAATAATTAATTGTAGTGTTTATAAAGACGAGAGTTTAATATCTGAGACAAATGAGTAATTAAAAATGAGTATTATTAGGACAAAAACAGTTTTTTTTTAATATTAGAAAACAAAATAACCAACCTAATAAAAAAATTCCTGATGTTTAAGACAAAATGCAACAAGCATCTATACCAATCATTTTAAACAGTGAACATTTGGAAAAAATTTCTGAGCTTTAAGGTAAAATACAACAAGTGCTGCAGTACTTAATGTAGATGTAGAAATATTACAAGAAAAAAAATACAAACAATGAACATGTAGATAAAATTTCTCATATGGTAGAGAGAAAACATGTAGCATAGAAAAGTAAGTAAATCATAAACATGACTAAAAACTATTTTTCAATAAAAACAATTGAAGCGATAGTAATAATGATCAAAATAACAACAACAACAAAACGTGCTCGAAAAAAAAGAGACATAGAGAATTAGCAAAATAACAAACTTAAAAAACTCAGACAAAGAGAAAAACAATACACTGATAAAAATAAAAAAGTACACAAAGAAGTAGTTTTCAAATACAAAATATGTAAATGTGTTCTTTTAAATGCTCACAAAAATTGTTGAGTTTATGGCAAAGAAAATTTATGAAGAATTTTGGCAATTAAGCGATAACAAAAAAAATAATTTTTATGACAAGACAACGAAGAAACTCTTTAAAAAAAAACAAGGCGAAAAAATGTTGGTTCAAGAAAACCAAGAAAATAACAAACTTGCAGAAAAATTTTGGTTATATAACAAAATTTTTAATGAGGAGTGCAATATTGGATTCTACAGACCCAAAAAAGATTAGTGCGATTTGTGCTTTGAATACACAAATCAAAGTAAACACTGTGGAAAAGTATCTGACGATTTAGAAACTAAGGACAGTAATTACACTAAAGAAAAAACAGCAGAACGTAAAGAAAAACAGATAGACAAGAAGGATAAAAGTGACAGGAAAGTAATCGCTGCTTTTGATTTACAACTGTTTACAACATCTACAAACTGTTTCCAGACCAATGTGTCACAAACTTATTATTTTTCCAAACTCAATGTGTTTAATTTGACTGGTTGTGATATTAAACTCGTACTGTGTGTCACGATGGACAAGGTAGAAGAGTTGGAAACAATATAGCATCTGCTACTATACAGTTTTTAAAACAATAATTGATGATGAAAAACCAATGTGCTAGTAAATTGGTACTTTGGTCAAATTCCTGTGTCTTTCAAAATAAAAATTCCTTTATGACTTTGGCTTTACTAGATTTTTTAAATAATTGTACAACACATAATTTAACACAAATTGAACAAAAGTTTCGAGACCCAGGCCATAACTGCATCCAAGAGGTTAACTCAATTTACAGAGTCATAAACAAACAATTTTTAAGATGTGAGTTGAATAGTTTTTTAAGTCTTGTCAAAAAACTGATAAGTGTGCGTACCAGAAAACCATACATAATTTATCAGATGAAACCGGATGAGTTTATAAATTTTAAACGTGTAAAAAACCAAAGAAATTTTGAAGATATTCCATATACATATTAAAATTAAACATATTGTAAACACAAAAAAACTCCAACATCATACTATATCGAAGTACAATGACAGACCCAAATTTTCACAAAATTGTCTTAAAATAAACATCAACAACTTTTGAAGGAAGAGTAACACGCGGTAGAAGATCCCAAACTGTAGAAGAAAAAACTCTAATATAAACACTATGGTACCGCCTATTCAGCCACTAAAATTTAAATCGAAATTATCGGCAGATAAGATTCTTGACATAAAAAACTTTATACTCAATTTTCTAGGATGGATGTGGAATTCTGGTCTGCTTTGTTTTCAGAAGCAACCAAGAAAAAAACAAAATTTCGTTAAACTTATTTCATATACCTACTATATTTTGTTTAAAAAAGCATTTTTTAAGTTTAATTTAATTATTTCACTGCATTTGACGCTTTTTATTTATATTTATTTGTTATTCTGCTACTAAAAATGGAGTTGGAACAAATTATTGGTTTATTACAGCCAATGAAATTGTCACAACTCCATTAAATACTTGAATTTTATGGACATTTAACATCTGTAATTACAATTTTCTACTAAATTTGTTATTCTAAGCAATATGCTAATCAGAATCCCCTAGTATCTATGTTAACAAATGCATTGGTTAGATTTTCAATTACCTGCAGCACATAAACGTCTCTCCTGTAAAATTTGTACAAACGGAGTTAGGACACTATTATTCTAGGCAGGCGATTTACTATAGCGTTTTTTTAGTAAAAACAACTTTATTGTGATTAATTTATATGTAAATTGTTAAAAAATTAGAATACATAGTTTCTGCCGTAAATACAACAAAAATGTCGTCAATATCCTAGAAAAATATCCTCAAAAAGAACGCCACTATACCACTAAATATCCAAAAGTACTAACAAAAATTTTAAAAAAGTCTAGAAACTTTATGCTTTCTCTTATTTTACAAGCTATTTAACAATGAACCTAGGTTAAGAATAATATCAGCAAAACTATAAAATTGATCAAAAACTCGTTTCTATCAGCAGTAGAACAAACACCCTCTAACTAAATTTGAAGCTTTAATGTCTAAACTTTAAAACCTGTCTAACGTTTTTAAACTTGCAATTCTAACTACTTAATTCTTTTGTGAATGTCATCGGATCTGTCAGTTATGGCATCTCAAAATACTTCACCAAGTTTTTGCGACTGCATGTTAAAAATAATTAAAAAGTTGTAAACTCAATTCTTTTTGTCAAAAATTAAAGAACTTAAAATTACAATCAGATGATTTTAAATTTTTATTTTTAACGTTTCTAAATAATGTGGTCCACAATTGATAAATAAAACCCGTTTCATAAATGTTCTAATTTAAAAAAAAAACAAGAGTTTAAATTGAACTACATTAGTTTTCCTAGTTTATCTAATTTTTTTCAAATAGTGGCTTATCCGGCTCTTATAATTAACATTTTTTTTGTTATTAACAAATTTTTGAAAATTTATTTCTAATTGCTTAAAACTTTTTTTCAATAATCATTTTTTGAATGTTTCTCGAAATTATTTTTGTAAATATTACAAAAATTGAAAAATTACTGAATAGATATTTAAAATATTAGTATTTAAAGATTTAGATATCTTAGATGACTCTTAAAATAATTTCAATAACAACATCTCATATGTATTACATTGTTATTCGAAGCAAAATTTGTCAGATTAGGTCAGGTCAAGTTAAGGGCGCATTTATTGAAGTAAAATGGGCGTGTGATTGCACACTCACATTCTAAACCGCAACAACTATCCTTAACATAAAAATTAAGCTGGTTATTTAAAAAATAATTATCTTCCAAAATACCAACTGCATATGAAAATATTCATTTTTAGAAAGAAATTTTAAAGACTATTTAACTTACCTGTAATTTTTGAAAATTGAACCAATAAAAATGAGACATTGTTTGGTTAACAACCAATGACAAAGAATTTTAGTGACATAACCACGCTTGGTGAATTCAACTGACTATTTCACTCATTGATATTTTGACCAATAGCGTGCCTCTATCCAACAATGAATAATAAATTTTAATCGATAATCAAATAAAAATTGGCAAAAAGCTGTCAAACGGATTTCGGATATCAAAGGGCCTCAGACAAGGTTGTTGCATTTCACCAACTTTATTTAAGATATATGTATAACACGCCCTTAAAAATTGGAAGAAGAAATGCTGCCGAATGGGCTTTGAATTAAACAGTACCACTTTTTATACTATGCAATTTGCGGACGATCAAGTAGTGGTAGCTCAAACAAAAGAAGACCTAGAATATATGACGAGAAAGTTAGGTGAGGAATATAAAAACTGGGAAATGGAAATAAATATAGAAAAAACTAAGTATATGGGCATAGGAAGCAATGATGGTAATTTACTATTAGATAATGGAACTACATTTGAAAGATGTACAGCATACAAGTACTTAGGAATAACGTTCGAAGAAAACGGAAAAGATGAAAAAGAAATACAAAAAAGAGTAGGTCAGAGTAGAAGAATCATAGGAGCACTTAATTGAATTTTTTGGTCAAAAAATATAGACAGACAAAGAAAGCTAAACATCTACAACACCGTGGTAAAAAGTGTATTAACATATGGCGCTGAAATATAGACTATGACAGAAAATGACAAATGGGAAAATATTTGCAACAGAAATGGATACATTACGAAGATCTGCCAGACACTCAAAATTAGACCATAAAAGAAACGACGAGATAAGAGATATAATGAATACAAAGACAACAGTCATTGACGAGATTGCACAAAAACAATTAAAATGGTATGGACACATACGTCGCATGGGGGAAGATAGGTTAACAAAACAAGTGCTAGAATGGATACCAGAAGGAAGAAATCAAAGAGAACGTCCGGAGCAAAAACTGGATACAGGGTATTACCAAGGTCATGAGTGAGAGAAATCTAGCCGAAGCAGATTGGTTGGACAGGAAAAAATGAAGATTGGGAATCGGAAAGCGACACAAGACGCTATAAACCGAATATATATATATATATATATATATATATATATAATTTTTTGTTTATAATTTTTTTTCGACTCTGGGCTGCGATTCTCGAACTCATTCGCAAATTTGCACATGTGCAAATTTGCAGGGGTAAAATACTATTCGAATTGTTTAAACCGTATTCTCGAATTCCCATCGCAACGAGATGCACATGTGTATCTAGTTTCCGCATGACTATCTGGCAACATTGTAAAAGTGCGACAGAGAACGCTATATCTTCTCTCTATTAGACAGATTTCTGTCAAACGCAATTTATGTGGCGGTAAATTAAATAAGTTAACAAAATGGAAGCTCAACGAGAAACTCCAAAACGGGCTGGGAATGTCTCCGCCGAACAAAAAACAGTTATGGTGGAGTTCATGGAAAACCATCCTCAATTGCGGAGTGGGAAGTTTTCTGTGAATTTCACCTATAAGGCAGCCCAGCAACTGTGGGAGGAACTGTCCGGGTTGTTGAACCAGATGGCTGGAGGAAAAAAAGACTGGAAGGCTTGGAGGAAGGTAATTTAATATAATATACCTGTGTTATAACAGTGACGATTGTAAAAAACAATTTTCAGACATGGCAAGATCAATGCTCGCGAGCAAAAATCAAACAAACCACCATTCGGCACCATCAGCAAAAGACTGGAAGTGGAGCGGCATCCAAGGAGGAACTAAACACCTTCGAACAGTCAGTGGTGAACCTCCTCGGGGAAGTGCCCATCCAGGGTCATCCTGATGTGGCCGAATCGGTGGTTTGTATTGATTTTCTCCAGCCGCCAGAACCAGCAACTTCAGAAGCAGAACAGCCATCAACGACCCCGACCAAACGACCCGCACTTACTAGCGAAAGACAACCAGCAGCATCGATACCAAAGAGAAAAAAGTTCCGGTCTGCACAACACCAGCAGCAACAGACCAACACCAGATTAATTGAAGCATTGGAAGATAGGAACAAAATTTTACGTGAATATCATTTAAAAAAAATTGAATTATTGGAAAAAAAAGTTAGTGCACAAGAACGAAGAGCTAGAGCGGAAAAAGGATACTATAAATTTTTAATGGAAAAAAAATGAATAAAGTTTAAGAATAAATTTATTAAATAGTTATCTAATTGTGTATTATTTAGCCAAAGTATATGGTATGACTGCGAGCGTTAAGTATCGTCTCTGGCAGCGCGCACATGAATGAACGCAGTAACCCCAGATATAATTGATATTTATTCGTTACATAACAATAACAAACGGTCGTTATTAAATATTAATTGAGAACATATAGCAAACAAGATTAAAGTGAACAAATAGGAAATGAAAAAACGGGCTGTGCATTTGCAACTGGAGTCACTAAATATGATCTCAATGGGTACCCAGAATCGCCTAAAAGTTATTAAAGTTGAATTGGATTAGCACCATATTATAATACTATACAAACCCAACAAGTAGTACGATCTATGTCCCTGCTGGTGCAGTTGTTCTATTGCTGGTAGCACTGCACTGTTTCTCCAGATATAGCTGTCGTGTGTGCTACCGGGAAAGCGAGCGCAAATGTTGGTGATGGCCAAGGTAGAGTCACAAATCTGTAACACAAGATTGTGTTTATTGCTATCTACTGTAAGTAAAGTATCATAACACATACTAGTTGGGTGTTGATGGAGTGATATACTTTCCTATATCCTACTGTACCTTTGTTTGCCTATCGAGTGCAGAAGTTCGACTTGGCACTGGTAAAAATGGTTCCAGTGTGTTAATTAAATCACGTGCTATTTCCTTAGTCAGTCGATATGTTCTCCGAAAATGGGTATCGGACAAGGATTCGAAGGGGTTATCTCTAGAATGAAATTGGCGTGGTGGAGCCGCTGCATCTAGTTCACCTATGACTGCTGCCACCACTACTTCTTCCATTGTTAATACTAGAATATGCAATATTATAATAAAAGTTTATGATTGTAATAGACACGCAACATAATATTTTAAAGTTACTAACCACACAGACCAACTTACCGTTCCGCCTAACCTCAAACCAAAAAACCACAACTGTCAGAAATTAGTGTACGCATTGACTTACGATCGGTGCAATACCACTCGTAAATTATCATTAGCAAATTTGCACGTATGAACGAGTTGCACGTTTCGAGAATACGGAAAGTGATTACGAATGCATTATCACCCGCAAATGTCGGAGATGCGCATTCGCAAAAAATTCGAGAATCGCATCCCTGGTCTACTAATCAAAACGTTCAAATGGGCAACACGTGTGACCAACCTACACTTTATTTCAGTGTCAATTTTTTTGTCATGGTAATCGTCACATAAAAACAAAAATTTTATTGTTTCCATGATAACGTTGTCAACATTAATATTGTAAAATTTAAAATTAGTTAAAAATGTCTGAAAATAAACGTTTCGGTGAGAAATCTTTAATCAAAATAAGAAAAAATTTTAAAATTATTACACTGCGTAACACAATAAACACGCGTTCTTCGGTATGGAATCAGTTTATAGAATTTTGTAGGCAAAGAAAATATGAACTACTTTCAACAACCCAGGTTAGTGAAATTAGTGCTATACTTGAAGACTGGGCTTCACATTTTGTATAATTAGACGTGATTTTTTTTGTTTATAGTGTTATTGTGTGTTTCTGGTTAATCTGTAGGTATTAAGAGTTTTGAAATAAACGATAAATTTTTTTTAAATTTATGTTGTTTATTCACGAAATAGTCATAACGTCTATCATTTGTGTTAAAATTTTGTCTTGGGAAAGTTTTACCACTTATGATATTATATATGATAATTAACTTTATAGTTTGTAGACCAAGGATACATTAAAAACCGTGTCACATGCACCAATCACAAGTAGAAGCCTACTTACACTATTCAATTTTCTCAATTTTCTTTAAAGATTTGTACAAGTAATTGTATGAATTTCTTGTATGCATCTTTTTGATGTGTTTATGTAGTGTAAATTGATAAATTTCGTTTGATATTTCTTCAAAGTAATTGGATGTAAATATTTGATGAAAATGGGACGTGCACTACTTTGAAGGATACTTGGATGAAATAATTTGATGGGAGCATGCGCACAACTACGAAAAGTAAAAAATGGCAACAGGCGACATGTGTTTTCTGTATGTTTTCATCGAGTAAAAGTTCTGTAGTGCTATGGTGTTGATAGCTATAACACTTATTAACGCCACTTTCTTTATTTTGTTTAGTTCCTCTTGTTGCATATTAAGACTTTTTGAGGTTAAGTTTTTGACGCTAGCACGTCACCCTACTTCATTCAACATTTATGTTCAATTAATTGGATAGTACCTTTGAAGGAAATTGAATAGTGTAATTAGGCCATTTAGAAATGATTGATAAATACTTTTCTTTCCGCTACCTCATTGTTTTAGCATTATCTTAGCAACCATTAATATTTAAAAAATCAAATGTTATTTTGACAAAAGTACTTTACACTAATTGTACTTTTAATTATAATTATAATTGTTTTCATAAATAAAGTTGTTAAAAATTTGATGTATTTAACGTTTTATTCAGTTAATTCTCCAACCGAAGATCATTCGTTCTCAACTCTTGTCAGGCAAGATTTTTATTTTTTTATTTGCACTGATTGCTAAAAGGCAATTAAACTCTATCAAATTCTTGGGAAAATTTTCGTCAATTTGATTTCGTTTAATTGCCAAGCAACCAGTGCTTATACAAAATAAAAATCTTGCCGACAAGAGTTGAGCATTTATGATCTTGCTGTTGCCAGTACCACTAGTGAAAATGGTGAATATTTTTAACAAATGAATAACACACACTTTTCGCCAAAAATAACAAAAATTTGTTTTCTGGTTACGATGGAAATCATGTCTAGCTCAATTTTGAGGATCTGTATTTTTAATATTATTTGGTTTATAGTCTTCCGAATACAACTCGAGTCAAAGTTGAGTAGAATATTTTTCTGGTGGTACCACTTATAGTCATTTTACTTGAGAACACCAAAAAAATGACCATTTGTGGGGTGATACCACCACAAAAATATTGGACATAACTTTGATTACTCGTGGTATTATAACTAAAAATAAATATAGAAGTAAATCAACAGACAGAGTGTATAAACGTTTTCAAAATGAGGTATCACTAGACTTACTTCTCTTGTAATTAAATTTAATTCAGTCTTTTATTTTATTGAAATTGTTACCGAGAAAATTGGTAGTTATGGTTAGTTACGCAAAAGAGTGCACAAAAAACATTTAACTTTGTTTTGTACCAAACTTTATAAAAATCGGTTAAGCAGTATTTGACATATTCTATAACAATAATTTTTTATACCCAAATTTAAAAAACCGTAATTTCGTTATCATTAGAGGTAAGACAAAAAAATTTGTAAATTTTTATTATTTGTAGTGCTGTATGTCAGGATAAAATTTTGTTTTATACTCTTTATCTAATAAATTTACAATAAAATATAGTGTATGACAGACGCTTACAAGTAGCCTTTAAAGCTCTTGTGCTTTTAAAATTACTCGCAAGCTTGTAATTTAAACCCAGCACGGCGTGCTTTAAAGCCTTACTTATAAACTAGTATACAAACTGTCCCTAAAATAGTTTACAGTCAATGCACAGTCATAAAGTACACTGTGAAATACACCCGAAAAAATGTTAAAAATTCTTACCGGCTTAACAAAAAAAACTAGAAAATGTTATTTTCAAAATAAGCAATAGGTAGCATCTACAAAATTTGTTTGAATCAGTATTAAGACCTCATTGTTAAACCTAAAAACTTTATATAATCTTATAAACCTTTTTAATAGAAAAGATGTGTTCAAAACTGTTGTAAATTTTTTTTTTGTATAGAAAAATTTGTTTAATTTACTACACTAGAAATATAAAATATTATAAGTAGAAAATTAATGGCTAGATTGAACATCAATTAAACAGGGTGACTTAATTTTTAAAAAATGCTTCGAAAAAGTGGATAAAATTGTATATACAAAGTCAATATAACATATTATTATACATATATTTTACTATATTAGCTTAAACCCTAGAAACGTTATTAAATGTTAACGCAAATCTTTCCCACCTGCTAAATTTAATTTTTTCTTAACTTTCTTGAGAAATAAGCTCAGTTTTTCTTTATATGAAAAATATTTTATTTTCGACTTATAACTGATATAAAGTAATAATCTTAAAAAATCTAATACTTTATTTATTACAAAAAACATCAATATCATACAATAGAATTGTATAAAAAAAAAATAAGAGCATACAACAATATGACACGACTTTATGAAGCGGTAGAACTTGAGCGAAGAATTTCCGTTGTTAAAGCCGTCTTTTATTTGATTTAAAGCATTGCGTCTCATGTTGGAAATTTTCTTTACACACTTTATTAAAAACGTAACAATACTAACCCAAAAATATTTCTTTCTTTTCAGATGGGTGACCTGTCTAATCCCGAGCTGAGGATATTAACAGATCAATTAGAAAAAATCCGATACGGAGGTAAGATTCTACAATAACAATTTCTATAGCATGTTTATTCGCATTTCGTTTCATTACAAGAACACTAACAAGAAATCCTTCTTGAATAGATGGAGATTCTTCTTTACGATTCTTTTCATTCCCTACAAACCGAAAAAATAAACTCTTTAAAAATTCAAAACATTAATGTTGACATGTAATTTGAATATAAGAGAAGACACCATGAAAGACTTATATTTTCTTCACTTTACGATCGTTTTAATCACACGCGTGGAATTTCACAGGGGACGAAGTCGAGGTAAAACGGCTTTCGGTGAGAGGTCTTCTCCCTGAAACCGACTATTACATGACGTACGATGGATCTACGACGATGCCGGCCTGCCACGAGACCGTCACATGGTTGATCCTCAACAAGCCTATTTACATCACCAAGCAACAGGTATGTACGGGGTGACATTTAACACCGCAGACGCAAATCCCAGCACTATTTTCGGGTGTCAAAAGCGCTTGACTTTAACCACCGCAGCACACAGTTTCATGTCAAACAATGCCACTTCACACAATAATTCAAAACGCTTGAAGTAAATTTGTTTTCATGAATGTTACAGTATAGTCTAGATATATTTTTTTAATCTTATGCTAAAGCTTATTTAGTTATTTTAAATTTTATGTTAAAGATGTTATTTAGTGGAAAAATATGTTTGCAAATTTATTTACCCTAAAGCGTTATATTCAAAAATAACCTGACTGAAGTTTCCGGAAAATAATGAATAAATTCATTTCTGTAGCAAAACGTTTGATAAAAATAAACAAAAACAGTTTGCTTATATCTACACTATTTTTCACTATTGAATAACAGAATACCTACACTTGTGGAATTGGCTTCTATGTATTGAAGTATTATATTATCATTATTTACGAGTCTTTTTATAAGGGGTCAAGTAATCCCGGTATCCGATAACTAAAGCGACCTGGTGGCGTTTGGAACAATCAGATAGAAACATATCATTATTATTGTTGTTTGCGACTGAAACAATCTATACTGGCCGTTGGTTTTTAATTATTGTGTAAAATGTCTGGGACATAAAAAAATATAAAGAAAAATAAGACTAACAGTTGTTTTTATAGATGTTATACACTTAAAAGTAAAGAACCTAGTGTCAGTTTTCTTATTTTTTTACCACAAAACAGTTATAAGGCTAAGATCGTTAATTTTTACGGTACTGAAAATTTTATGGGCAGAAAAAAAGCTTGGGAAAGAGCCTTATTGCTGAAAAAACGTTTAACAAAGTTTTTGAGAGTGCGTGAAAAGCATTTTGCAGCTAAAGACTACATTTTTCCTTCAAGGTTTTCCAAAAAACTACGTTTTAAAATTTAAATATTACATCACTTACCGACAAAATAAGCTCTTGAGCCACAGTTACATAGTTATTAGTTAATCTATAATATACTAAAATGTACTTATATTTATACTTTTTCTATCAGAAAATAAGAATTTGACTTAAGTAATAAATCATTGTTAACAAAGCAGTTCTATTTAAGCTATTACCACCCGCTGATGAATGAGTTTAAACTCCAAGTGGTAGATGCCTATAAGCAACTGCATTTACGAATCAACCTATAACCCAAAATTTTTACCTGCTTCCAGCAAAATAGTGTCATAAATTAAAAACTTGTTGACAGAAATACTGATAGTCTAAGTACACTTGCTTTGTTAAATACTTTATGACTTAAGTCACATTCTTATTTGGTAATAAAAGAATACGTAAAGATGCATTCACACATTTTGCCGACAAAGGTTATGCCACGCCGCATGCTTTGCAGACCTGTCAACTGTCAAATATCAGCTGTTCGAAATCGCAAATAGTTTTGACATATTTTTTTAATTTTATGCTAAAGCTTATTTGGTTATTTTAAATTTTATTTTAAAGATGTTTTTTAGTGGAAAAATATGTTTGCAAATTTATTTACCCTAAAGCGTTATAATCAAAAATAACCTGACTGAAGTTTCGAATAAATTCAGTTTTGTAGCAAATCATTTGATAAAAATAAACAAAAACAGTTTACTTATATCTACACTATTTCTCACTATTGAATAACAGAAAACACTTGCGGAATTAGTTCTTATGTGTTGAAGTATAATATTATTATTATTTGGGAGTATTTTAATAAGAGGACAGGTAATCTCAGCACTATACCTGCTTTGTTTAATTCTCTTGGTAATTTCGGTACCATTTTTTTTCTAATTTTAATGAGAATTATTAAAGAGTATACTTTTTAACACGACAAAGTAAAATACCTCAACAGTAAAGGTAGAATAGCGGTATGATGCTTAAATTTTGAAAAAAATAATGTCAAATCTTAAAAAACACTCATTTTTAGGCGACTAAAATTAATTTTTTTTTGTTAATTTTTTAGATAACAACCATTTGTTTTGATTGATCAAAACCTCTTTTGCTAAAAATAACCATTTATTCCATTTTTAGTATGCATTTTAATTTTTATGTATTTAATTTATTATTGACAAAAGTTTTAAAATATTTTCTAGCATTTTTTAACTTTTTTATAATTTACCTTATTACATTATTATTCACTGATGAAGACACATAATTTTCGAAAGCGCTTTGCCACTATTATGTAAGAATTTTGTTTGATATAACTTGTGGGTTTGACTTGGATTTTAATTCTTTCCCATTTGTGTTTATTCTATTGTTACTAATTAAAGTATGTGTAATACTAAACAAATATATACAGGCTGCTTTTGAAGTCAAGTTAGAAATTTTAACAAGTAGTAGCCTATATTAATAAAGTGCTAAAAAACTAAATTTGTGTTACACAAATAGGTACTCAAGATTTTACGAGTAAGATATGTGATGTAGAAATTTTGCTCAAAAACAAAATTGTCAATAACTTGAAAAAAAAATTACAGCGTGTATCTCAAAAACCAGCAACATTTGAAAAGGCAAATTTGAATATTTATCATATTTGCTATTACCTGTTAAAATTTGTAATTACTTCAAAAGCAGCCTGTTTAACAATGAAACTAGAACTATCACTAGAAAATTTTTTGGTTGTTTAGCATCCTTTTAACGAGAGCTATCACCTGTTAAAATTTCTAACATTACTTCAATAACAACTTGTATATTTTAATATAATATTCTATATAAAATTTACTAAAAAACAAATTTTGGAAAAAATTACTAAATATTTGTGTCTAATTTTTTAAATTATTTATCATTTTTAATATGTAAATATTGAAGAAATTGTCGGTAATAATATAAAATTGTTTTGGTGTTATGATGGTTTATTTTTAACGTTTATATAGTTTTCTACATTTTTTAAGTTCAAAAATTTAATCTGACTTCTTAGACTAATAGGGAGTCGGTGGGCGGTAACCATAGTACAATTTATTTTTTGTAAAGCGGCAAATAAGCCACATCCTAATAAGATTTGCTAAAGTTAGTTTTTGAAGCTGCTTGATAGAACGACGCAAGAGCAAATGTTTATTTTTCCAAACCAATTTTGGCGTACTTGACTTTAAAAGCAAGTTGTCTGTTCATTACTAGTGCAATAAAAATTTTATTGTTACCAAACGCAAGTAATATATGGTCGTTAGACTTAGGGGAAGGCAGATTTGTCACCACTTTTAGGTAGATTTGATGTACCCCAGATGGTTTTCTCAGATGTCACTCAAGGGTCTAATGACCATGAATTACTTGCATTTGGTAACAACACAATTTTTATTGCACTAGTAGTAAACAGAAGACTTGCTTTTAAACTCAGGTACGCCAAAATTGGTTTGGAACAGTATAACAGTTTGAACAGACTCAAGTGAAAATAAACTACCCCCAATAAATCTATCAAAATTAATTTTGTGTAAAATTTGTCGTATGGTTTTCCATTATCATTTAATAAAAAACTATTTAAAAAAAAGAAAAACTGTTTCCAAATTTAGAAAAAAAATCCACCGTAAGTAAAACCCGATTTAATAGATCTAATAGAGTAAATAATTAAGTTTATCTGTTTAAAATTAATAATTATTGTCACATTCCAAATAATACAAATAATTGTGTCAAATTCTGTTATAAAATAAGCTAGAAATTTTTTATTTAGTGCTAATAAATTATTAATTACCAAGAACAATAAGAACATTTTACCGATTAAAGACAATTGTTTGGAGGACGATGTGACAACTCCAAATATCATTTTCTGAGATTAGTAAAATGTTCTTAACGAACGTAATTCTTATGGCAATGAATACTTTTTTAATGATTGTTTTTCGTACAAAAAACAATTATTTAAGTAATTTTCTAGTAGTTTTTTTTGGCAACAAGTAAATCAAATACTTACCCACGACTTTGCATTAACAAACAGTACATAACCTTTATTTAATCGCCCAGTAAATTGTTATTATATATTAGGTTTGTTTTAACAACATTTTAAAACCATTTCAGAACTATTTAGAACTGTACTGAGCGTGCGCAATAAAGATTTTGGATTACTAAAACGGTACTGCACATGCACAGTTCAATAATTCTAAACCGTTTTGAACTGCTAGAAGAAAGCTATTGTAAAAAAAGAAAAAATATTTAAATTCAGTTCTGACTTTTTCAATAAAACACAAACAATATCTTGACATGACTATTATATCTATCTTTTTCTCTAATAATGGACAAATGAGATGCTTTATAGTTTTTAACAAAAGTTACAAATTAATCAGTAATTTTAATTTTATTAAATTTTAAATAATAAAATACGTAAATTTACTTTGTTTTGGTTATCTTTTATGAACTTTGTTTTATAAAAAATATTTGGTTTAAGTGTACATTTGCAGATTTTTAAGCAATATCCGGTTACGACAAAAGATCCCTAGATGTTAAAAAATGTAATTTTATTTTAAACAATTTATGAACAAACTGTTTGCTAATTTCAAAAGGTTCACAAAGGGATATTTAGTAACAACTTCAAAAAAGGCTACATCCAAAATAAAATACGATTTAAAGCAATATTTTTTTAAAAATGATAAAAAAAAACTTTAATTAAATACTCAAATCTAATTTATGAGCAAAGTGTATTTCATTGTTTAGGAACTTTGTAACATTTGACTTTGAAAATAATTTTCGGCCAGGTTTCTTGCCTGTACGTCAGAGAAATTAATAATTGTTACAAATTAGTAGCAACTTTAATTGTGACAGGCCGTGCAAGTCGGATATTGCTCATGATATCTATTTAGTCAGCCAAATTTTCCCGTTGCTATTAAAGTAAAGCGTGTTGAAATTTCCGAATAATTGCCTGAATGACTATGTTTTAAACATCGCATGGAATGAATTGCTTGATGAGAAGAACCGTTGCTTCCAGCAATTAATTAAATCGGCTACTATTCGACACAAAGTGAAATGATGTAGGCTTGGAGTTTATGTGGCGTTTTTTTAATCTTTGCTTATCACAACCAATATGTTAATTAAACGAAACATAAAGTGAAAAATTGTATTATAAAGGGTAGATTAATCTCGTACATGTGCTTCATTTAGAAAGGATGGAATTAGGCTTGATGATACGAATTAAGTCATAAAGACAATTTTTAAATTAAAAACTTTTTGGTTAATTACAGGTAAAACACTCATTAATATTCATAATTTTTCGCTTGATGTATATCTCACGCTTCTTGCTTGCACTTTACTAATTACATTGTGTAGAAACCTAATTATATAGAATTTTCTCTATAGCTGACTTGCCAAAACAAAACACTGTCAATAACAATTTTGGCATAAATTAGCAAAACATATATATGTTTACTAAAATAAACCTATTAAAGTATTATAATTAAATATTTATCCCAAATTATTTTATTACACTTATCACCACGATATTATACGTTTGCGTATTAAATTTATTAGAATTATTTTAAAATAATTTGAAGATTAGAACTGTTTATAGTTAGTATCTCAATAATTTTTTAGTACCTTTAAATTTTTATAATACTGTGCCAAATTCGAATATTAGCAAAGTAAAATTTCTAGTGAAGAAGTAAGCACATTATATATGTTACCATATGTTTATTATAATTTTTGATCAGAGGCTGTCATGAGAAACAAAAATTCTAAAAACGTAGGGCGTAAATTATTTCACTTGATAATAAAATCATTTTACTGTCACTCACAAAGGGATTTATTTTTGATTTTCCAGTACCTTTCTTCCGATTGACGCTGCCGGTCTCTCGAAAGGACGTGATAGTGTTTTTCAAACTGGTATAAAAATTTGACTCTATTATGATTTCTTTTGGAAATTTCTCCCGAAACTCGTCAAAACAAAGCCCGGATGAGTAAACCTGTTCTCCGTTCGCCAAGTTCTCATTCCGAAAATATGATTCTACTAAAAAAATCCTCTGTTCTTTAGTAAACCCCATAATTCAAATCAAATCTAAATTTTACTTTTGACAGTGACAGCAAAATGACATTTATCAAGTGAATTAATCTAGGCGCTACGTTTTTAGAATTTTTGTTTTTCATGACAGCCTCTGATCAAAAATTATAATAAACATATGGTATAAAGCAAGCTATACTTAAACCATAAATATAGTAAACAGTAGACGTCAAGAATTAAGATACTCATTTGTGATTAGTTAGGTGTTGAAATCAAATAGTGACAGGATTTTTATTAGTTTAATTTAAATAGTTTCAATTTAAATTTATAATGCTTATTAGTCTCTCTATGGTAAAAACAAATCGAAGTAACGTTACGTTTCAGTTAGTAAATTGACAGATGTTGACTATTAACATTGATAACACTGTACCAAATTTGACTTTAATGCAATGATATGGTCAAAATTATTTACAAAAGAAAACACGGATATTGTAAGTGTTGTGATGAGTTTTGTTTTTCTCTATCGCTCATTTTGATTGGACTTATTTTTGTTAAATCCAGGTTGGTGGTTATCATCTTCACATCATACAAAAATAGCAACAAATTATATTTGTGAATAACAAACACTAATTTTAAAATGTTATATCACCCATATTTTTAAATGTCATATCTGTACAGATTGATTTTTATGTTTGAAATGGTCACCACCCGAATAAAGAAATAAACATTGACCTCATCTTTAAAAAATACACCTAATCCAAATAATCATAATTCGTATTCTGTATAAATAATTTTTTAATTAAAAAAACTTTTTCTGTTTGTGTAAAGGGGGTTATTTGTATCTACTAAATTGCACATTTTAATATAAAATGTTTTTTAATGCCGCTACCGGTTTCGCCCTATGGGCATCATCAGGCGCTTTGTCAGTGATGTGTAACATAACAATGATAAAAGTATAAGTATAAAAAACCTGTCTTATAAAAAAATTTAGAACACAGAATAATCTCCGTTTGTAGAGCCGGAGACATTTGATAGAGACCAAAAATTATTTTGAAAACGTGTGCAAGTGATAGAGGACATTTTGAACAACTCAAGTAATTCCATTTTAATTTTTTATTATAAATAATATAAAGCTTTTTTCCGTTTCAGCTTGATTACTTGAGTTTCTCATTACATTCTCAAAACTGACACTAATGACAACTCACGTATTAAATATGTGTGCTTGCTATGTTTAAATATACCAAAAATGACAAAAAAGTGAAACACCTAAACTCGGTTTTTTCCTATAATCAATTGTCAATGCCACAATTTTTTGAAAACCATACTGTACCACCATAAAACCTGTATTTACGGACCGTCTTTATAATTATATAAACTATAAATATTTTTCCCATGTCAGAGTTTAAGTCAAGCGCACTAATGATTTTTTTTACTGGTTAGCAATAACGGTCTAGTACTGTTCGGTGGTGAAATAAATTTTGTTTTAAATTCAAACATTATTTTCAGTGCTTTAATACTTTAATTAGTGACAAATATTTATTGACACAAATGCGATGATACTTACATTTAGTGCTAGCAAAATAACATTGCTAAATTACCATTTGTCATTACCAAATGGCAGTACCAACCTTACGATATTTTGACAATTGATTATAAAAAAAACACCGACTTTAGAAGAAATGCAACAATTTTCATGAAACTTTGTAAATATGATTATTTAAATGCAAAAGACGATGATTAAAATTTGAACTTAAATCACCAAAAGACAACAACAATAATCCTAATAATGAGTAGGATTTCCACGTTAGGTTATACACTCTTCGACACGTCGAGACTTGAGTAAATCATGAATGCTTTCCTGGGGCCAGGTACCTTATGCAATCTCTAGTTTCTGCCTAAGTTGCGCGACAGTCTGTAGAGGATAAACCAAATTTGACATTTGTCGATCTATTACATTCCAGACATGCTTGATAGGGAATAAATCAGAAGATATGAAGGGCCAAAGAAGTAAATTAACATGAGCCGCTTCTAAACAGTTCCTAGATATCCTTGCAGTGTTGGGTCTGGCACTATCTTCTCCCTCTTGTTGGATATGAGATATTGTCAATGACTGTAAGATTTGCTCTACGTAACGTGCAGCATTAAGAGACCCCTGAACAAAAACGAGAGAAGACCTAGTTCCATATTGTAATATGTTCTGTCCCCACTTGAATTTGGTATAGCCCTACGTTGTGTTTTTTGTTTTAGGGGAACCGAAAAAGGAAAAAAATATTTATGGCAGTAAAATAAAATAAAATAAAACTCAGTCGTATAGTGAGACCTGGTAAAACTAACTAATTAATTAATTAAATAGCTAATTATTAAATGCAAATTTAAATTAAACGTTTGCAATTTAAATTAATTTAGAAACAAACGGATTTTGTTGGAGATATGAAAAAGGTCGTTGCATCCCTTTCAATAATGCAGGAGGGTAAAGAGTTAAGGTTAATGAACTAATTCGTAAATTAGTTAATGGATCGACTGTATTAATGACGTTTACTCTTCTGAAGAGAGTGGGTGGCCGCTGTGGCTCTGCCCGATGCCCTGTCTTCTCGAAATTCCGGTTAATTTTGGGTAATGTGGCTAAAATTCTTTAATTTAGAATCTGGAATCAAATCAGTTAATCAATTGATTTCTGTTAAACCAGACTAAAATCGTTAAATAGATTCGCAATGGGCTATTACACCATGAAACGAAATCGAAAAAAAAAACATTATACGCACAAAATATACAAGGTGTTATGGAAATGAGTGCAAATATTTTAACCTGAAATACAACACCACAAATAATAAAAATCTGTGAAAAAATTTTTGTCCTATCTCAAGTAACAACAAAATTACAGGCCGTCAAAGTTGGGTATAAAAAAACATCTTTTTGTTATATCTGAAAAACCGCTTAACCGATTAATACCAAATTTGGTACACAAATGAAGTTGACTGTACTCTTTTTATTTCTACTAGCAAAGTTTTGCTGCACATCTCAATTTCAAGTTACGGCACTTTTTTTCACATTTTGGGTAATTAACCAATTTTTTTCTTATTAATTTCCAATTTTTGTAGCAAAAATGAATATGCCAGTAGATTCTACATAAAACTGCAAGAATGCAATATTTTACTAAAACGTATCGTTTTCGAGATATTTACGTTTAAAGTATAAAACTGACTTTCCATCTTTAACTTTAGCGTCCTCTAGCTCCTAAACGGTGCAACTTAGTATAGAGGTAAATTGTGTTAAATCGCTTTATTTTGACCTGAAAAACCTATGATTGCCCTATGTTAAAAGAAAATGTTATACGTTTTGTAATAATTAATTTTTAGTTTATAATTTTGTTATCAGTTGAGATAAGACAAAATTTTTTTTACAGATTTTTATTATTTGTGGTGCTGTATTTCAGGTTAAAATATTTGCACTCATTTCCATGACACCCTGTATATAGGAAGAAGCCCTATGACACAATTAGTTATGTCAAAATGGCATTTGATTTTGAATTACGGGCATTAGAAATTTAAATCTGGAGGCCATAACGTAATAGCCCTTAATGACTCTATCAACCAATCGTGTTCAAGCTCGATGAGTTTTAGTTAGTTTCGATGTTGGGAGAAAATAGGTTGGTACCACTTCACTTCATTTGACATGTGTGATTTGACAACTGTGATTTGTTTTTGTTTACTAACAGTCGTGTTTTCGTTTCTTTAATAAAAGTGGAGAACACGTCATGACGCTTCGTAAAAAGGGACAAAGTTAATAAATAAGTGTTAAATAAGGAAGTTTTGGTGAAGTGACCAGTTTAGTGATAAATCCCGTGTGATAAATTTGAACCGTATGGACAGAAATAACCACTCTTTAAGTGCAGGACAGTTATAGAAAATACTTTTTTTGTATACTACATAATGACCAATAGACTGGAGAAATAATTGCAGATACGTACTAATGTGCGGAATGATTTTATAATGATTTAGAACAGTAAAGGTTGGAAAAAGCAAAACGAAACAGAATTACTGCACAACTTATAATAAATATGTAAATTCTATATTTGAAATGTTTTAATCAATAAAAATATTTATTTCTTCATTTCTTTTTTAACACAAAAATTAACAAAAAACATAACTTAATTCATAAAATAAAATCACTCAAAAAAAGCATTCTGATCTAAAGAAATCATTTTCCTCTGATTCATACTTGCGTTTCTTGCTACTTGTAACAAAATCTGCAAAAAGATCAACATTCTTTCCCTTTGGCTATTTTGCTCGTGTAATAAAGTGGACAATGTGTTGAAATTTTCATTATTAATTTTACGGTCTTTTTCTAATTCTTCTTTAACTACCTTCATACATATATGTATTATGTATCTGTGTTTGATTTCACTAAAGTATATTTTTTATTTGCAAATCGGTTTACGATATTCTCTGATAGAGTCCTTTGTTTTTTTCGAATTAATTCTGTCCTTTGTACCTAATAATACAACATTACTAACTTTTTATTGAAATGGTTAAATATGTATAATTATTTTTCACCTAATATGCTATGTAGTCTTTCAAGGTTTCCTGTTCTTTTCACCTTAGTTTTTACGTCGGTAATGTGGCTAATATATTGCTTCTGAAGATTTGAAAATTTTTGTCTGCACTTCTCGGCCCCATTTTTTCCTATCATAAAACCACTGGCTTCTAACTTATCAGCAATTTGTTACCATTAATGCACTTTTATGGTTTTACTATCATGAAAGTGAGAGCTAAATTATTCGCTTAACTGGAGAAATAATTCTATAGCTTCTTCATCTATTTTGGCCGGCCTTTTTTCCGACTAAATACCGCCTGGTTGACCGTTTGAGGTGGAAGGTGCAGGTGAGAAACCATCAGATTCAGTGTTGTCTTGGAGTATGCAAGTTTCCAAAAATAATTTTGCTTGACTTGAGTCTACGATATACGTATTATTCGTTAATATTTATTACAAACAATAATCTTTAATGTAATTCAAGTACATAAATATGTACAATTCACTACATGTCACTACGTACCGTTAAATAGAATATTTGCTGTTTCTAAATCAACGTTCACAGCCATATCCTGTACCTCATGGTTTGAGATGATTGTAACATCATTATTATTATCCATAATGATATAATTAATAATAATATAAACGTTCTTCAAATGTTTTTCACAGCACGTGACAATATCACATAACCTCAAATAACAAACCGTAGCAGACATACTGACCGGTCTGTGTCACCAAGTATATTTTTGCGTTGTTAGGTGCGGTAGTGAATTTATTAATTTACCGTTTACTACTGAAGCGGTTATCGGTAATTAGCCAAAAAATCTCTTTGTTTACGGTGACTGGTCGAGTGACATATGCAGTTAGAAATCTATTGCCAACTTAAATCGAATATATCGGGTCGAATGCGCATTGACGCAAATTAGTGCAATAACGCAAGTACAGGGCTGTGACGTCACAAGCAAAATTTGAAATTAAATATTTTTTTTTGTACATTAGGGCAATAATAAAGTCCATGGTAATAGTGTCAAAATTCAAGTTGAGATAAATACTTTTAGATTTTGCAATAAAAAAAATGTGGTGTAATAGCCCATTAACTACAAATCACAAAGCAAATTAATTAAATTATTAGCTTGATTCAAATAAACAAATTTAAAATAATTAAAAAAATAATGAAAAACATGTGCACAAAACAGTATTTCTAACAAATAATAAAATTATTTACTCATCTCTTAATTTTGATGATTAGATGAGGATATTACAATATCGGATAACTCCCCAAACCATAACACCTACGGCACGAGCTATGTGCCGCTGAACAGAAAACTTTTAATTTCGTCTTTTACCACGTTGCCTCCTGACCCTTTGGCATTTGTCGTAATGACTCAAACAAAAACAAAGCCCGTCAAAAAAAAAACGGTATCTTATTCGTTAGCTTCTGTGCCGGCGAGTCAATGGCAGTACCAAATAAAGGCGGTATAATTGAAGCCCAAACGACCTATGTAAGTTGACGGTAAACAGTTTACAAACTACTCGTCTCCAATTCTACGTGTTAATGCCAAAGATCTAAGAAACCGGTCCTGTTGTTTTGTGTCACATGTGAGAAATGTCACCTCGGTTTATTAAAATTAAAATTTAAACAAATATGTAAGGACTGTGTTCGCCTAAAATATTTCGTGTTTTTGGGCGAACACAGCCCACCCAATTGTTTATAACATAAATATTAATACTTACCAAAATGTAACTTCAATGTAACTTCAAGGAATAAATAAACCTGATGATGAGGGCGGCCGCCCTCGAAACGTCGTAACAAAAGAATTTTTCGTCTTATCATAACTTCTCCAAACTCCTAGAAATTTTATCATTTATAGAAAAAAAAGGGAGAAAAGAAAACAGCATATAACTAAAATGTATTTGTATTACAAATAAATGTAAAACACCAATTGCCGTTTAATACAAACACGAAATATCAATATCATTTATTCTATTTTAAAAAATAGTTTATTTTTTAAATTTGACAATTAGTTTGACATAATTTACAAAAAAAAATTTATCCAAATTTTACACCATTGCCAACTCCATCAATATTGACGTGTAAAGCCATGACGCGTGAGGGTAAAAAGTGTTTCAAGACAAATGAAAAATGGAGAGTCCTGTGACACCACCACACAAAAAAAGCGTAACGCAAATTGAAAGAAAAAATTAAATCATTAATCATTAAATGTCAGTACCAGGTGACTACTGTCAACAAAGTTCTTATGCATATTTACAAATGCAAGATGCAGTGGTTAAGTTAAAATTAACAAAAGCACAAAAGTCATCAACAAAATTTTATTTATATTATCTTTTGTCTAAAATTTAAGAAGCAAGTAACAGAAGGTATGTAATAGCAAAGCAAAAACTTAATAAAATAAAAAACTTAATAAAAAATTTAATAAAATTACTATTTCACACACAAGCAACTTATGTTCTTCACAGCAAAACACCGGATCATTTCTTAAGTGTGGACAGAAACTATTCATTAACTGTTTGCAAGCTAACTCTGCTTTCAAAAACGGCAGTGCTTCTTGAACAATGTCAGCAATTCTTTTTATAAGACCTACAAATTTTGCATTAGGGTAGATAAGTCCTCCACGATCTTGTAATGTAATAAGTTGTAGTAGTGGACCAGGAACAGATGTTGTTGATACCAAAGGACTGATGCATTGTAAAGTCGGATCATCATCAAATTTTCCAAGATGTCTTACTATCTTTTAAATGAAATTTATCATTTCTAAATTTTTTGTTTTAACGCTTGCATTTTCTTAATTTTTTTTATTTGCTCGCTTTAATTTTTGTTTTAATATTTTTATTTGGTAGCAAAGATTTGCAACACTTTCAGGATCTTTACAATTTATATCATAGGAATCAAAGACTGTACCTATTAGGAACAGGAATAGGTAGAGGTTCAATTATGGGTTGAGAACAAGTACTTTTGCAATAACATGAAAACCTAAAATAATGTAAATCAACAACAAATATGCAGTATATTTACAAAAATGGTTGTAACAGATTCTGAACTAAGTTTAAGTTTTTTGTTTGCTATTACATATTGATCTTCAAAGTGAGTTTTGCAAATAAGTGTTCTACTTGTAATTTTGATTACATCTAAAGTGAAACGTTTAGTTAATTTACTAAATTCTAAAAAATTAAAATTTTGATACCATAATTTTTTTTCTAAATTCGTTAACCACTGGTTCCTTAACTGCGTTTTGCTAGGAAATTTAAATAAAGGTGTCTCAGTGTTATTACAAAGGAAACATTTTTTTTTCTCACTTTTCTAATAATGATAGTAAATGCACAGGCAAAACGACAAAGTAAAATATAAAAAGAAACTAAAGAACGAAACCCAAACTAGAACGATATCAACAACAGTAACAACATCAACAATAATAAACACAAAAATGTTTTAAATAAAATGTGTTCAATAATTGTTATGGTCATGGTTTGCTATGGTTTTCTCTTTCTAGCATAAACGTAGGTTGACGTGATAAGTTCATATGGTTTGCTGTCAACTGTTTAAATGTTGTCTTATTTTTGCATTTAGAAGTTTTTGATAAAAATCACATTGCAAATCATGATAATTGTATGCAGATGTTTAAGAACTTACTCTGCAAGCGTTATCTCAGTTGAACGTGTGAACTTTTGACCGCATTGCACTGACAGCTGTCATGTGTCATTGTTTTGTAATGTTAAACGAGACATACGTTTTTTGAGACAATTGCCACATCCAGGCGATCTGACCAGAACAATTATTGAACACATGATACAAGTATCACACAGACTGATATAAATAACGTGAAACTTAAAATGGAAATTTAAAAATTTCTGACATTCAAATTTGGCGCTGTCAGTTTAGCAAATTTTAAAACTCAAGTTTGCAAAACAGCTAAAAAAGGACACTACATGACATGCCTGACTTCGGAACACTTTTTACCCTCACGTGTCATGACCTTATACGTCAGTATTGATGGAGTTGGCAGTGTTTTACACCTACAATTTTAAATTTTATTCTCTGCAAAGTCAGTTGATGTAGTAAAGTAGCGACACAAACAAATGACGATTGCCAATTGAGCTCAATATCGATTTTTTTGCCGTTAGGATCGCTGTAGTTAATAGATAAATTATTATTGCCAATATAATCAGGCGCGAGGTGCGATCTCTGACGGAAAAAATATACTTATTGAGCTCAATTCATTGTGATTCATGCCGAATTCATTTGTTCTGTCGGTACTTTATCATCAACTGGCTTTGATTTTCTGGTGATTAGAGCGCCTCTAGTTGCGCTGAAATTGAATAGACCGATTTGACCAAGGTCCACTGTATTAAACAAATTATGTAGTTTGAATTAGCTTTAATAGTTTGACATAACTCCCAATCAACGCAAAGAGAGACTAAAATTATACCTTCTATGTAACCTGCCAAAAAATTTATCTAATGTTGGTTGCATTCAAAATTTGCTGTTTCGTTTGTAAAATCTCATTTTAATTTTATATTAGAGCCAATTGCTTTAAACTTAAATGTTACAAACACTTAGCTTTGCATTGTATTATAAATTTAATAAACTGGTTTTGTAATTTTTAAAAATCTAGTAACTAACACTAAAACTAAGTTAACGAAATGGTGGATGCGCTGAGTTAATGACATTGCGATATGTTTTGATATACATTGTTGTTTTAGTAAAAACATACATATATTGCAATAAAATTTGTCAGTCTTTGCCGTTTATTAATAAATTTATATTTGCTAAAAAGTTATACTTAATCTCTGTAAAAGTCATTTTAGTGGTGTAAGCGTTTGGTGCATTAGCGACAATTTCCTTCACTAGTTTCTAACTATAAAGAGAGTTAAAAGCGGATGTTTCTCTTGGTCGTAATGTTTATGTTTTCAATAGACATCACAAGTCTGAAAAATCAGTTTGTTTGAGTTAAGAGTCGTCACATTAAAACGCAAAACAATCCTTAAACTGAGATAAAATCCGCTGACGTTCAGTCATCAGTATTTTACTTTTGTCGTGGTTCGCAAAATTTCAAATCAATCGTTAAGTTAAATCAGTACAATGTAACCATAGAGTTGAATAATTTGGGCGGCTATTGTTGTGCAAATGAAGCTTTTATTGGAGTTTCCTGTGAGCTGCGTGTCGGCTCGTCATGCCCTTAGATAATTTATTTCCCGTGGCCAATGAATCACGCGGGCTCAGTTCGAAACAGTGACCGACTGATTAACATGTACAGTTTATCTCGACTTCTTATCTATTCTCTTCTCTAAATATGAACGATTGAGTTATGGCTATTATGCAAAACGTTCGATTTTTGCCTCCGTCCTCAATAATTATCTCCGTCACGAAAACTGATAATTAAAGGGACGATCGTCTGGCTGTGAAACCCCAATTTGACGAATTATCCCCGAATGATAATTCGCTCCGGATGCGGGGACAATAAAGCAAACCAACCATTAAAAACGGGAATAAAGCTCGCGAGGTAGCACTCTCAGGAAAACACACCAAATAGTCTGCTTGAAAGCATATTAGCGGAGCGAATCTTGACGGGACGCCCCTGAAACATAAATCCTGCTGCGCTGCAGGAAACGGAAAGGCCGTCAGACGCGGAATTACATTTATAGCTTTAGATGGCAACTTTCGCACCGAATATAATTTCACTAAAAAAACTGTGTTTTTAATTTTGTAAATATATATCGTTTAATTGCAGCACAATAAAAAATAGGAAGCTTTGCATACGTGTATCTTGTTTTTATGTACTTGTTTTATACGCTATTTTGACAATATCCGTCACGCGAGTTCAGTAAAACTTGTTTTACATAATAATATTTAACTATTTTTGTCTGTTAAATTTTGTTACATACACAAAAGTAGGCTTATAAATTACTTAGATATATGCATAGCTATGATATAACCGTGTCGGTCGTATCGAGAACGTTGAAGTTCTTACAGGCTGTTCAAGTTCAAGTTGAGATAATACCAGTAGTACCGCAAATTATTTTTGTTTCTATAGAAATTTAAAACAATTCGGATCCCTGATTGGTTGTTGCGGAAGAAAAGTATTAAAATATGCGATACTATCGGTCGCAGTTTAATTTGAAATTAGCCCATAAGTTGTTAATTTTACAGATTAAGTAGCCAAATTTATAAAATGTGAATTTTTTTAGTCAACAGAAACATACAAATTCTTTGATATACCACCGATTTCACAATGTTTTATCAGTTTTAGATGTCGCAACATCTTTGTTTGTAAGCTTACTTAAACACCTACTACTGTTTGATATTCATCCCAACATAACATATCATTTCTACATTTGTACTATTAAGATAAAAATTACATTAAATATTCTGCCATGTTGCCGCTTGTACTATAAGGGTAAAATGCGATGTTAGTGGTTTTTTGATAAAAAATTCAATAATATGTGGTTTACATAAAGTAATGCACACACTAACTGCAGCTATCTTGCCTTTCGGAGAAAACGTTAAGCCGTCGATCCCGGCCACCAATGGTTGTTAGGTCATGTCAGAGGTTATAGACTATGGTACTTGGGTTAAGCATTACTACCATATATTTGTTTTTTTTTTTTAAACTTTAATAATTTTTTTAACACGGCCGTTAAGACTATTCTACCTAACAGACTTGTACTGTAAAATATTAATATGTTTTGGTTTATTGTGAGTATTTAAAAGTTCAACTCTTGTGTCTATCTTCTTACAGTACCAACCACGTTCTATTAAGGGCCATAAAACCCACCGCGAAGCGTTATTATGTCCTTCTCTCGTTTGTTATGGTTTTCTTAACAGTCCTCAGTGCGTAACAGCTATTAAAGGAACTCTTAACATTTAAATATTACAAAAAAGAATAATAAAAAAAACTAGTAATATCAAAACGTGCTAACAGCCCTGAATGTTGTTATTGACAGTTTAATGGTTGTCAATTTTTGACCGTTATTAATACCATAACGACATATCATATAATCCAGAAAATTTATCATCTATAAAGCTGTAAAATGCTTTTTGCTAATGTAAATTATTTATGAAAAGAAACGTAGTTATAACATTCTAGAACATAAATTTTCTACATTATTTCGTTCAACTGTTAAATTTAAAACTTTCACAAGTTAGAATTTGAGTTAATCAATTAAACGCAAATATAAGAATCTATTTCCAATAGTCTATTTGCATCGACTATTCTTGTTGGATAATCTTGATGTGTTAAATAAAATGTAAAACACCCACTAACAGCAAACACTATACTTAACACGACGCGCGTTGCTTCAAAAAAGTGGTCATCCTCAGGCAGGAATTAAAACGGTTACTGGTTGCAATCCTGACCTAGAAACTATCTTCATCTTAAGTTTTAATTTCTACTTAAAGATGACAATTTTGTTGCCGAAACGCGCGTCGTGTTAAGTATACTGTGTGGTGTTATTTAGTGTTTCACGTTTTTTTTTGCATTGACTACTTTATTAACTATATAAAAGTAAGCATGTCACAGCAAATCTTAAATAAATAAAAATGTCAGAAGCAAACAAAATTGTTAAACGGGACTGCGTAGTTTTAAAAGTATACATTTTTTACTCAACATTTAGTAATTGGGCTAAGGAAATAGTTTTAACAATTACAGGGTGACTTGGAGATATATTTGAGAAATTTAATTAGCTATAGTACAAAATAAAAGAAGTCGAAATAATCCAACTTCTCTTATACAAATCGTACATTAAATACAACAACTTCATAACTCAAAAAACCTTATTTTTGAATAAATGCAATTTAAAGTTAACATTTACTATGTAAAAAATACAGACTTATCAAATTATAAGAACGTAAGCAGCTGTGAGCGTTTGCCACCTTTATGTACTAGTGTAGCGGTATTAAAAGAAATTATTTGTACATACATCTTTATTATTACGTAAGTGTATAATTAGTTACATAGATGTATTTATTTAAATATTAAAAAATTTTAACGTTTTTATAAAAACTTTATAATTTGATAACTTATACAATCCAATAACGACACAAACATGTTAAATATTCAGTCAAATAAAAACCAACTACACTGTTTAGAAAAACTGCTCCAAATGTTCACTATTATTTTCCAAACATTTTTGTACTTTTTTCCTATATTTTAGACATTTTATATTAGACTGATTTAAACATATTTTGATCAATCGTACGACAGCACCTTACAATTTCTGCTTACATATCTCCTAGGGTATTTAATTGTTAAACTTTACACTTTTACTGATGACACGATTTTCATAAAATTTTTATAAAAAGGCTAAATTTTTACACGCATTATGTGCAGGTGCTCCATTCTTACTGTTGAAATTATCCAAATTGAATTTCTCTATCATGCAACTGATTAATAAACGGTTCTAATAGATTTTCCCTATTTCTAATTGCATTTATGTTACCATAAAAAATGGGTTCATATAACCTTCTACGAGACACTGCTAACCATACGCCAAGTTTTAGGGGATGTAAAGGTGTTTCAACAAAAATATGTCGGTTTTCAGAACTCTATTATCTGCAGTTTTGAGTATTTTCTGAACATATTCTGAAAGATGAAACCAGGCCTCATCATTGTAGAAAGTTAAATCCAATGTTCTGTCATCCATGTTGTCTTGAAACAAAATACAATATTTAGTTTGCCGTGGTGGATTTACTGGTAAAAACTGATGCAAAATTCTAACCTTGTATGAATGTTTATGCAATCTTTTTTTGTCAATTTTTCGTGTGGTGTTGTAAGAAACACTTGTTCACCGAGACAATATTGTCAAACATGTTCCTGGATTCTCTTCAATTCGTTCCTGTGTGTTTTGAATAATTTCTTCTAATACTTGAAGTCATCCAGTAAATTTTGCCTTGTTTACACCGCCTGTCTGAATAAATCTGTCTAGAACGTTTCTTATATGAGCCAAGAATGAAGCTTCTTGAATTTGTAGATCAGGATTTTGTTGAAGAAATTCATTTTTACAAGCTAACATTGAATAGATGCACTGACCATTTTCAAAACTTCCATTTTGATAATATGACATCACAATAAAAAAAATTTGTTTTACAAGTAAATTTTTGTTATTTACTTACCAGAAAGAAGCGAAAAACAAGTAAAGTAGTTTTGAAAAAAATTGAGTTTATTTGTTGTAAAGCTAAAAACGTTTAAAATAGCTACGAATTGTGAAATATTTCGAAAGAAAAACGTTGTGTTTAAAAGTGACAGATGAGTTACAGTAATAACAGATTTGACATTAATAACAGCTGCTAAAATAGTGCACGCTTTATTATAATAATCATTATAAGTCCTTATAATAATCATTTATGATAACGGTGTACAAATTAAAGTGGTGACGTGGTACAATACTAATGCCATGTTTTGGTAAGTTTCTTAGCTATAGATTTGACTGTCTAGCAATTAAAATACAATGCAAAGTACATTTTAATCATAAATATAACAAAAATGTTTGTTTTTGAGTTATGACGTTGTTGTATTTAGTGAGCAAAATGTTTACAAAAAAATTGTTGCAAACGTTACCAAGTGATAGCCCTTGTTGAAACGATGCTAAATACACAATTTGCTTTATACGACTGTTTATAGCTTTTGAGATATACGCTGTAAACATTTTTTAAACACTATTTTTCAGATAACTCAGTTTTTGGACAAAAACTTTTACATCGTAAATCTCCAAATCTATATATCTTAAAACTAATGTTATTTGAAAAAAAAAGTTTTACAGAGTGTACCTCAAAAATTATTAATATTTGTATAAGGCAAGTTGGGTTATTTCGACTTCTTATATTATACTTCGTGTTGGATCTTCTTGGTGTGTAGAATGAAATGAAACAAGCACTCAAAAGCACCAGTAAAATTGCTTGGTGCTTTTGGGTGCTTCATTTCATTTCTTATATTATGTACTATAGCTGGATAAATTTCCCAAACATACTTTAAAGTCACCCTGTATAACTCTACCTTAATACCTTAGCAACTGTTACAGTGTTTCAATTTATCTCACATACTCTACTACACATATAAATTTAACAAAATTGGTATAAATAATTTTAGACTAACGTTCTTGTGTAAAACACTACTTAGGCTTTAAGTTATTGTTTAAAGCAATTTGGTTTTGTCTGACAATAAGTAGTATGTACACTTACGAAAAATTGATGAAAATACAGGGTGATTTTTTTATTTGTTCCCGCTCAAAACTCCAAAAATAGGCAACACATTATACTTTGGAAATTTAATTTTCAAAATTAAGGCCTAGAGAGTTGTAAATTAATGTCAACATTGTTGACAATACCTTTGACAGTGCTTTCAAAGCAGTTCATTTGAATCATTTGTAGCTACATTAATTAATAAATTAAATTGTTCATCGTTTGTATAACGTGTTGCCTATTTTTAAGATTTCGAGCGGGAACAAATAAAAAATCACCCTGTATAATAGTCAACTATTTATCAATGTTATTTTATCTATGACTATTTGGTAATATGACATACGAGTAGCTAGTTTTGTCTACCTTTAACGAAAATGGGCATTCTCGAGCTCTATTTTCTGCTCTTGCAACGTAATTTATTATTACTGCCTAAGTATCTTTTATTCAATATTAATGTGTGTTTGTGATGTATTTTTAGCATTCTTTAAATATAAATATTCAACAATACTTGTTAAAAATATTTCTTGGCGCGGGCGTTAACCAATTTAAATATGATAAATATGTATTATATATTTTTTGGACATACATTTCAGTGCTATTTTTCACCAAACAGTTGAGTATAACTAGCCTATTTCTTGTGAGTGTTTACACTGATTCCGGATAATTTATTTTTCAACTTTTACTTACATTTGGGATAAAACACATTTAGCTTTAAAAAGAACAAAATTTATTCTCAAAAAAACATTGAGTGCATTTGTCAAAAAATAGAAAATAATAATCATATTCTTGTTTCAGTAAATTTTGATTTTTTTTCCCTTTTTGTGTTTTTGTGAATAATTAATTTTTTGACTTTTCTCATCGATTGAACGTTAGGACATAAAACGTCACTTATTTTTCAGTTTTTACAAATCTCTATTGAAAGTTGTCACAAATGACGTTTTGATTGACAAGTCGGTTCAAAAGCAAAGAAATTTTGTTTAACGGTGTGTTTTATTACGTTAAGTATTATGTTAAAATGAAACGCAATAAATTTAACTTTGTTTCAGTTAATTTAATACATTACAACATAGCAAACTATGTTAATTTTCTATTTTTATATGTGCAACTTCCAACGCCCAATTTAAAAAATGTTGTACGCCTATGCAAAAACTATTTTTGGTATATTAGAAAAAATAAGAAAATTGTAAAAAATATCTTCATTGCAAAAGTGTCCATCAGTGCAAAAAATAAAAAAAGAGGAAGAATCTGTGTTAAATTTTTATTATCATGTTTTATGGTTATTTTGTCACTTTTCTATCATGTTCAAGAAAGTTGTAAAAATTTCGGTTTTAAAATTAAAATGCAAAAATATTAAAGATTTATTCGATTAACAACTCAAGTTAACTCATTCATATGTTACGACTTAAGAAAAGAATAAATTGCAGATCAAATAAGAGATTGTTATTTATCATGTCATCTTAGTTTAAAAGTTGTGTCATGTTGCCGAACGTATTTTGAAATTAAATTGCACTACGAGTATTTGTGGTTTTTTGATAACTAAAGTAACTATACAGTCTTTATTTTTAGATAAAATTAATTTTTCTCATTTTTTTCAGATGCATGCGTTACGCAGGCTGATGCAAGGAGATGCAAAGCATCCCAAAGCCCCCTTGGGGAACAACTTCCGACCACCACAACCCCTACACCACCGGCCAGTTCGGACGAATATTGACTTCAGTGTTAAACACCGCACTGACGTAAGCCCAGTTTTATGTTTTCATAAACGAAAATTTCAGGCTTAGCCTTAAGCACAATATGTTAAACGCTTATTTATGGTTTATTGGAAAATTTGTATGAAAATTAATCCTGGATTGCGGGTGGCCCAATTCAGACTTAATCTCGTAAAGCCTCTTTTTTAATGAAACACTACCATTGTTAATGTGTGACTGTGAAAATAAAAATTGCTCTACTTAAAAATTTCAATTATTTTTAAGTCGAGAGCAATGTTGTGTAAACTGAACTGACCTAAATAAATCAGAGTGTTTTAGCTTATATCGAATATTTCTCCGACGTGAAATTTTCATTTAGCTATTTATTATTAGCAAGGTCTGTCAGTAATGATAACTGAATAACGGACAGTTAGACAGACGAAATTTGCAATGCACCGTTTTATTGAAAATCGATGTAGTATTAGCGTAGTAAAATTTTCACTGACAGTTTAGAAATCAATAAATTACTAGTTGACTCGAGTTTAATGAAAAATTAATATTTTATATGTGTCTCCTTTAGTCATTTCGATATCTTGTACTTAAACTATAAAAATAATATAAACTTTTTATGACTCTTATTCTTTCACCACGAGCCGTCATTATATCCACATGTTACAAAAAAGTGTCTTCATGCGAAAACAAAAATTACAAGAAAAAAATAATATATAAAGTAGTAAAAAGTTTACGAGATCGTTAAACATTAATTAATAAAAAAATATTAAATTCGTTTAATGCATGTAAGTGTAAATATTCGATTAATTAAAAACCCAGATAGAATTCTTTTTCTATAAAATCCAGTATTATATCTACAAGTGATTTAATAACGCGACGTCAATGCTTACTTTACTATTATAGATATGATTAAATCAAGCATGTCATAGTAAATATCAAATAAAAAATTACAAGCAATAAAAATTGTTAAACAAAGAGTACTCCTGTTTGCTCCTAAATAAGGTAAATTTTGTTTTCTCAACATTTTAAAATTTAGTTCAAAAAATAATTTTCAACAATCTTTAATAATATAAACAAATATAATTTAATTTTAATAAATTAGCGACCATTACATTGTTTCAAATTTTTTTGAGTGCTATCCAAATGTCAAACTATTAAAACCAATTTGAATTCACAAAAAAAGTTTGACCATGTAATAGGTAGTCGACTATCGATTAAAGTCTTGTTATATTCGTATTACCTACATATGTCAATAGTTATTTTCATATTAAATGCGTAAAATAAAATGATTATTTTTATTGAATAAAAATAGTCTTACATAAGTGTTTAAATATTAGTCTAAAAATAGTGTCTTTTAGATCGAAACCGTCAAGTCAAGAAAAAGCTTAAAAGATTTAGATGTGCCTATAACAAATGCACGCACAATTATAAACAATTGTTAATTTAATGTGATCTAAGACATAAATAAATCTGAAAATAAAAAATAAACTAGAAAAAAAATTAACCAAGGTTTTACATAGAAAGGTAAAAAAAGTGAGATAACATTAATGGCCACAAAAATATTTGCAACTTTTACAAGAGCATATTGTTTTACGACTTAGGAAAATTCTTCCAAATCACGGCAAACAAAATATGTCAGCAGCAATCATAAATATGGTTTTAACAAGACAAAGCACCGCCACATTTTAGTCGTCAAGTGTGCGAATATTTGGATGAAACATTTTTCGAAGATTCATAGGGCGAAGGGAAGCCCACTTAAATTTTTCCTGTGGCGTCATATAAAAGATTACAAATCGAAGACCTCCAAGAACAAATAAGAAACAAAATTGCCAATTTTTTTCAAATATTTTCAATAATTTTTTGTAAAATTTTGTTTTAGGTATTTATCAATATTGCCAAGAAATTAATGGAATTCATGTTGAACATCTTTTCTAGCATAAAAATTATGTATTTTGTGTTTAAGCTTTTTGTTAAATAAGAATAATTTTTTCAAGTTTCGTTTTTATTTTAAAAAAATACTATTAAAAAAAAGCCCAACATTGTTTATAGCCAGTATATTTACATAACAGTAAAAAAGGACAATAAATAATAAACAAAGTACTTTAAAAGAATATGAAGATTTGATAGTAAATAACCAAGTTTTAGTTTCAACTTGGTGACAACTTATACATTTTGTTGAAACCTTCTTGAAAACTCGTAAGTCAACATTCTTCTGCAAAATGTTGTACAGCTTCTTCCATTTGACCACATTTACAATGTGGATTTTTTACTACATTCCCTTTAAACAACACTGAATTACAGTTTAATTTTACCCGGTATTGAAAAACGGAAAAATTTTTAGTATATGGTCAATACTGAATATAATAGTATTTATATTATTAGTATTATTTAGTATTTATATCTCAAGAAGAGAAGGAAACAAAACGCATTTTGCTCTTGTGGTATATATTCCATTTTTTGCACGACCTGAAAAAAATTAGAAAAAAATTATTAATTTTTTTAATAAAATTAAAAAAAAAGTAAATCTATTATTCTTTAAATTTAGACTATGACAACATCAACAACAACAAACATTTTCGTTGACATCGAACCTAGTAAAGAGTCAATGTTGTTAGCAACGTTGGTAGCAACGGGAGCAAATATTTGCCCTCTAGAGAAAAAAGTTGGACTTCTATCACAATTTTGACACTCGAAAACTTGATTTTTACTCTCTGTCGTGCAAAAATGTAAATATTTTCGATTATAATATCATTAGAGTTTAGATTTTGCCGAAAAAATTTACCGATTGTTAGAATAGTTCGCCTAGCAATTTTGCGAATGTCATTGTCATAAAAACTACAAGACGTCAATCCAGTAGTTTTTGATTAATGTCATGAGCAAAATAATATAACTCAAGTTTACAATCAGTAAATTTTTCAGGCAAAATCTGAACTTGAATGGTATTCGTCAAGACTATTTCCCGAAACATCTTGCGTGACTTTTCTCTTCACAATTTTTGCAAATTAATTTTTTTTTGTTTATTATGTAACGAAGCAACACTACTACTGTCAAAATTTTTTTGGTGAAAAACAAAGCACGTTGTATTTTTCGGATTGTCTATTAGCTGAAAACACCCGAAAAAATTTTGACAGCTCATTTTTTGAATGGTTACTTGTGTTTTCATTGTTGAATTAGAGTGTGTGATTGGTTAAAAAATCTATGGGTGAAATAGTCAATATTTATACCAGTATATAGAACAATATTTTTATATCAAGTTTTAAATTATATCAAAAAAATATTTAGAAATTTTTTTGTAACTTGAAATATGTGCGACACTATAATATGATGCAAATTTTTTAAACGACGAAGGAATTTTTCGCTCGACAAAAAGTATAAGAAAACTCGTACAACTAGTCATATATTTTATTTTTACCACATTTACATGTAACCAAAAGCAATGTTTGATGTTTCGTATTCAAGCGATTAAATAATATTTTAGGAGTGTGCTTAACTTTATGAGAATGAATCCTTATTGTGCTGTTAAATTAAACAAAGGTTATAACAATAAATTCCGTTCATAAAGCAGTAATTTATTTGGGTCTGATATTCTTGTTAATTTGAATATAATTTGTTTGGGTTATAAAAAATTCCCACAATGGGAGCGACATTATTTTGTAAAGAATATAATACCCTTCGATGTTCTGCAATGAACTCTATTGATTTTTTAATAATATTCCGTGATGATTAGCAGTTTCTCGTAATTTATGAGACTATAATATATTAAATTCGCTTCGGCTTTTTTCACGCTTATTAACCCACATTTCCATTTTCGATCACTCATAAATTCTCGTCTTTCTAACTACTAAACGAAAATTGTGGTGTGTTTAATGCAGAAACATTTTGTATGGAGGTTTAACGCACATCACGTTGGATACACACCCTCGAAATCCGCTTTTTATTATTTAAAATTTTTAAATCTGGTAATTAATGTGTATTGTTGATCATGGAGGTACGTGAGTTGTGCTTCTACATGTTTCATAATAGATTGTTTGTTTAGTTAATGTTTGTGTTTAGGTAGGTCGTGTCGTAAGTGATTTATGATTATCTCGTTAGGTCTTAAGTGTGATTATGACGTATTTATCGCGCTTGGTTCTTTCACGTTCCTTGATAATTAATTGGTGATCTCTGAGTGTATTAACAAATGAGCCGTTTCGGTTATGTTGTGTTCATCCGTCGTCCAATTTTGATTTGTTAACAAATGGTGGCAATAAAGGGCAAATTGGCGTGTTGTGGATAATTAATATTTCTGTCGCGCATAGATAATTCGGTTAATTTAAATTATAAAGGCAAACAATTCGACAGTGGATGTAGTTAATTGCAAATTACAAATCACACAACGCTAGTATAGCAGCGATGAGATAATACGAATAATCCATCACTAATGTGTCAGTAATTTCGAAGTGACATCGGTTTCGCTATAATCTATCAGTTTATGTCTGGTATTCGTATGTAAATCGTGGGACAATAAGATAAGTCAATATTGCCATCAAAATTGCAGTTTCCTGTATTTGAGTTTCACTAAATGTTACTGCCGTGTAGTATTAATAAACTTATTCACGACTTTAGCTACTAATCAATGATTGGATTTGATCCTAAAATTCCCTTACCTCTGACACGCGAAATTCCAATTACACGGTACAACAGAAACAAAAAGTTAGATAATTATTTGTAGTAATTAACTTCAGTAAAAAACTTTTTTATGGAAAAAAAACAGATCAACTAAAATTCAGAATTAAAACATTGTTTGTAACGAATAAAAAAAATCTGTTTGACTAGAAAATAACCAAATAGATACTTTCTAGACACTCTAAACAATTTTATTCTTGTATACACGGCAACAATTGATTACAAAACTGAAATATAAAAACGTAGAGGCTCAATATTACTTATTTATTATTATACAAATAATAAAAGAATTAAAATCTAAGTCAAACCAAAGAATTCTTACATAATAGTAGCAAAACGCTTTTGAGAACTATATCTCATCATCGGTGCCTACTAATAATGTAAAACAGAAAATATAAAAATGTTAGAAAAAATTTACCAAACATTTGTCAATAATAATAAAAAATGTAAAAGAATAAAAATGTAAACTAAATATAGAATTAATCGTTAATTTTTGTAAAAAAAACTAAATAAATAAATAAATGTTTGCTATTAAGAAAACTGACAAAAGAATGATAAATTTTAACTGACTAAAAAAGTGTGTTTTTTTAGAAAGAGTTGACATAAATTTGATATTTAATTTAAAAAATAATTTTAAAAAGTATAAATACTACTAAAAGGGGTAAAGAGACAAGTGTATAAACAAACATTCAGTTAACTAATAAAGATTAAAGTAGTGAAGATTAAATATTAACGTCAAAATTTAATTAGTTATTTAAAGTTCGTAAAGAAGGTTTGTGAGCGGATTTAAGAATTTCTAATACTTCCAAAGTATTTGAAGAATACTTTTGATTAGAAAAGTAAAGAATTTTAAAGTTACTAGCAAAAGAAAAAAAATCACCAGAAGAAAAAATATGAGAAGCAAATGCAGATTTGTTTATTGTGTTTGTATTTTTGCACTTTTCTGTTGCCTTTACTTGTTGACGGACTCAAACTTTCGTGCTTCAATCTTCTGTTTTTTTTGACCGATATAAATTCTAGTGCAGTTATTGCTAATATATAAATACTATAATTTGCAGACAGCTGAATCGAATAAATTAACAAAACAATTAACATTATCCCGGCGCATCCACCATTTTTATAATTAGATATTAATTATAATTATCCACAAAGACCGGCTGTTTCTAAATTTCTTAGAAGTAAAACTAAAAATACTTTATGCTTTGCTAACTTTATTTAAAACCAAAATTTTATTATATACAAAAAAATAAACATAGATTAGTTCAAAAGAAAAAAAAAGAATAATTTGTATTTGATAACAAACTTTGTAATTTATTAGCTACCCTCTTTTTGTCGCCTTAGTTCAGTATCAGGTAAATTGGCATAACAGATAACAAACAGTCGATAATAAAATAATTTTTTATGTAGCCCACATTATGTCGATTTTCAGTTGTTTTTGAAAAAAAGGCGTGATTTATTTGAAATAAATAAATTTGATAAAAATTCAAGGATTTATACGTAGAATTCAAATATGCTAAAATAATTGTAGTTCTCAATTGAAATTTCAAAGTAAATAACTTAATATTGTGAAAACCGCATTCAAAAATGTGGACGGGTTTTTGAGTAATGACTAATAAATTTTTACATTGATTTGTCCATATACCGAATTTAGAGAAAGACCCCTTAAGTTTTTGGTTTAAGAAATGAATTATTAAGCTGTAATCCTACATTTAAAACTACTTTTTATTGATTAAAACAATTGACATCTTTTGTCTACAATTAAAAATAAATTAGATAGATTTGTTCCGACAAGGAATTCGCAACAGTTCAGAACTCAAATTTTGTATATCATGTATTTACTCTACAGAAAAACAGGTAAAAAAACAGGACTTACTTTTAACCCATTGGACATAGTGTAAAAACAATGAGGTTTATACTTTTTTGTGTGTTTTCAATTTTGAAAGTACTCGTAGTTATACAGTCTTTCTTATGTAGGTACATTTTTTATAGTTGAGAAAAACCACTCCTTGTCATGTTTGACCACAAATATTTTGCAAAGCCAGCACGATATCAATGAAAACTTTTACTATGTTTATTAAAACATTAAAGTACAGCTATATACAAAAATCCCGCTTCCTAATACATTTTCGGCAGTTAAAGTCTAAAATGACTGTACCATAATTTTTTAATTTAATCTTACCTTCGGTTTGTTCTTCTACCATACAACAAAGTAAAATAAATTACAATTTTTTTGTATGTTTTGTTATGTTTATTATATTTTTGTTTGTTTTAATAAAAAGATTTTTTTCAAAAATTTTAAATTAAAATTATATACCTCCAGTTTAATCTTATTTTGTTTATATCTATTCTTGGCCAGTTTATTTAAATATAAAGGTAAAGAAGAAAAGCACTTTGTGTCTTTTGAACTATTATTAGTACTAAATAGTGTCCTTAACACTTTACAATATTATTAATAATTTTTCAGAAGACAATAAATGCCTTTTCTCTTTTAAACACTGTCTGCTTTAATGTTTCAAATAAAGAATTTTTATTTATTTTCTTTCGGCTTTCTATTTCTAATACAATAAACTGCAAAGATTTGCTACAAATTCTCAACTATTTTGTTTGAGTTATTTATAAGGCAAATTAAGTTTTCCTTATAAAAAATAGATTTCTGCCTTTATGAAACATCTAAACTTCAAAGAGAGCCTTGGTGTGACAGTGGTAAAAATTCTTATAAACTTTTAATCACCACTCAAATATAAAATAACTTCGTAACAACTTAACAATGTTTCTTGGTAAACAGAAAGCATAAGAAGTTAAGTATATGACTTGTAATTACCTATCTACAAACTTGCGGTAAATGAACTAAAGTTCTTAAATATTTCTAGGTGATTGAAATACATTGCACTACTTGATGCTCATTCTCAAACAATATTATTTTATTGTCTAATACTTTTTTATTTTAATAAAATATTTTTTTTCATTAAGTAAGTTTAAATTTGTACTTAATAACAGTAACTTTTAAACCATTTATAATTTTAAAATTTGATTATTTTTGAGTGCGTGTTTACAAGATTCCGAGTCATTTTCCTTGCGAATAGTTTTGTTGTTGTAATTTTCAGTTTCATTTTGTTTCTTCTTTTTTCGTGTTCAGTTTTTGTTTGTTCTTTACAATCATGATCAGAATGTGACAATTCTCACATTTTTGACAACTATCACTGACAGTACGGCAGCCGAATTTAGCTAAGAAATACTTTAAAATGTTTTTGTTTTGTCATGATACTCTTGACAACTTTTTTAAGTAATAGTATATTGTGCACCTTAGCTAGAAAGAGGCAGTTTCCAAGCCGAAGAAAGAGATGGCCAGCTGAGACGAAGTCGAAGCTGGCTACTTTCTGAGGCTTGGAAAACCTCTTTATTGATGAGGTGCACACACTATTTTTTATCCTACTCAAAATAAAAAACTTTTAGCGGTAAAATAAGCTGACGAAAATGTGACCTAACCTCAAAATAACTTTGACTGTAATAACAAGAATTTGGCAGAGTTTTTATATTTTTACCTGATTGTTAAACATGTATGTCGAGTCACTTACTATTTTTCCAACAAATACAATAGCTGACGGAAAATTTAAAATTGAAAGGTGTCAAACTTAGATAATTGACCGACACTAATTACGTTGATTACAGCCAAAATATCTCAATATTAGAGTATAGATTACAGTTCGGATGGTGATAAATTACTATTATTTTTTCTCTTCTTTAAATATTTTGAGGTTATGTGTCGTGACAAACCAGGCTTTTGAATTTCAATACTTTAACCTGAGTTTCGTCTTTCGTATTTACAGCACTCGTAATTTTATGTATTAGATCTCGTATTCCAACAGTAGAAACCACATTATTACGTAGATTTAAAAAAAACTTGAGACTTTAGTTGACGTTCAACTCAGCGCTATCTAACGGCTACAAATTGCGACATGCTTGTTTTCCTAGGGAAACAAGAGCGATTTTCTGACCTGTCAAGAGGTTAAAATTAACTAACTTTGAAGTCGAGTAGGATAAAAACACTTTTTATTATGTACTGATAAACTTTATTCTCATTTTTTTTAACATAAAAGTAAACTATTTTAGTGATATGGTATTATTAAAAGTTCTGAACGCCTTTCAGAAACAATTCTGACTAATTAATATTTATAATTAACAAACCCGCGGTTAATCTTAGAATGTCGACTATAGCCTTGAATTTACAAATGCAACTTTTAACCGAGTGTGTTATTTGCTTTATTTGGGTCTTATGACGTTAATAATTAGTATGATAATATGTATTGATTAAAAAAATAAATAAGTAGGTATTTATGCTACAAGTTTAAAGCACCAATAAATATTTTTATTGAAAAATTGATTTACCTAATTAGCTGCAATACGTCCATTTAACATTTTTATTTTTAAAGAAATCAGTTTGTTTTTTTGTGTTATCGGATCGTGAGAAACGTACGAAAACCGTCGAAAATGATACTGCATTATACACTCCATTACTGTAAGTGAAACCTCATATCTGTTGTTAATACGTTTGGGTTCACATACCACATCAAAAGTATATAATTAATTAACCAGTTTTATGTTACTTCTCTTTTAGATAATTAACTGATGCTAAAGTTTATTACCAATTCAGAGACAGGAAAAGCTAAAATATCATACCCAATAAATAAATGTACATTAGATAAAACACTATTATTGAAAAAATAAGCATTGTTATTTTCCTTCTATTGTATCATCACATTATTGCTACAATAAAAACCTGTTTTACCAATTTAAACAAAAGTTTTACAAAAGCCCATTGTTCTGTAATGATAAATAACATTACACACTTTTATTACTTTTTTAATATTTTATTAGAAACTTTTGTAACTTTTATTTTGTTTTTTTTTTTTTCAGGCGGGGAAGCAATGTCCCAGTATGTACAAAGACGTCTACTACAAGGCAAACAGTTGGAAACAGCACTGAGTGTCGACATATCTAGTGAACAATCCATATCACTCCAATATCAACAAGACTCTAGTGACGTGACCAGAACAATTCTAGTGCGAAATTAAACGTCAACAAATTAAAACATATCATACCTTGCAAAGAGATGTAATAAAATAATGACTGAATTATGTGTTAAGCTAACGTGATAATGCTTAAAAATAGCATAGCTGATAGAAAATTAATAGACTGTTTTTTTAATTTCGGGTTTTGTTATGTCGATCAAATTATTGTCGGTTTCGTTGGCCTAAAATGCACATTATTTAAATAAAATAAAAATGGAAGTGTTATGTAAAATAACGTATTTTTAGTAATTACTCTTGTAAAGTTAGCTTAGTAATGAAATTGTTTGTAATGACATTATTTATATATGTTGAAACTTAATTATTTAAAAAATATACGCTACAAAATCTGATTGAGTTTTATTTTATGTGAATTATTATTAAAATACAGAAAAATACAGATATACGTAATGAACGTAAAAAAGAAATGATGTGTCATAAAGGTAAAAAAACAACTGCAAGAGGCGTTAGCCGAGATGTTACCATTTTACAAAATGTTTAGACTCCAGGAAATTATAAACACTATTTTTTACACAACATTAGATAATAGTTATTTAACCAACAAGTTGGTTAATGAAGACGATTAATAATCGAGACATTTTAACGCATAAGCAAAGCGAGTGCGCTTAAGTAAAATTAATTAATGGCACATAAACAAACAAGTTGATTACAAAATTTTTTCGTTGATCATACTGTAATGACTCAAACTGGTCCATACTTACCGCCATAAACCCAAATTTGCGCGCTAAATTCAAATTCAAATAGAAGTGGGCAAAGTCGTGATCCTCATCTAGTGCAAAGGACCCCTATATTGTGTTTGACAAAATAGCGGTAAAGATCTTTAAGATGTAACTGCATGAAGATTTAGTTGGGAGAGCACAATAAAACCACAATGTAAATCAAACAATGTTTCTTGCAGTAAATCATTTAAGAAATGTAAAATAAACAAAATAAAAGTAAATCAGTTGTCAATAACCACAACAAAACAAAATGCACATTAAAACACACATAAATAAACAATAAATTACATGTAACATTTTGTTAGAGCATTTTATAAACAATTAGATTTTTACTGCAAGAAGAACAGGATAAAATCTTCTTAAACTATATTCACAAACAAAAATCAATTTTGTTTTCAAATGAAAGCTGCAGAAATATTCAACAAAAACATTTACAACAATTTTGAAACATTTTACATTTAAGTTTAGAGAAAGCATGTCAAGTCAGGTCACTAAATTATACAAAAGTTAAAGAAATAATTACAAAGATGTGACAGGTGTAAACAAAAGTGGTTGAAATTACTGGTTCAACCAAACCACTTGAAATGATAGCAAACGAATTGGTAGAGAATGTTTTGGCACGAGAATTAGCCACGAAATGGCCCCAATGCTATTTATCCCCTCCTCCTCCTGTCGGTTGAGCCCCAAAGGATTCTTAACAGGTAGGTACGTTTGGATCGCATATGAAACCAATGATCAACTTCATTCCAACCCACTCTCTCTTCCTAAATAAAATTTTTGGCGATTCAAGCAGAAAAACACTTAGTAATGTGCTGGTTAAATATGAGAAAGGTTCCAGTAGAGTTCACTTAACGCCCCCAGCTAGAGCCTGCCCCCTTCACTTTACTTTACCTTTTTTTTATTTATTTGACAATTGTATGCATGCGCAGAGTGTTAAAAACACCTCTTTTAACAATAATTTTTCAAAAAAAATTTGCATTAATAAACTTTTTTCTAAACGATCAACGGAATGAATACATAATTTACTCTAACTCAATTGGCGTATAAATTGTAAAATCCTTAAAATATGGGTATTAAATTTTATTTAAAATTTTTACAAAAAATAGATAACGTTATAAAAAAATATATAGTTAGGCAAAAAAAGTTTCAGTGTTTTAAATTTACCATATTTAGTTCAGAAGAGTGTTTTTTAATAACTACATATACTAAAATCCAAGTTCGCGGGTTGCTTCTAGGCCGAGGTATATTTAGTAATATTCACATCTTACAAACTCACAATAAAACTCTAGAACTATAGATTGGTTGTTTTGCTTACACATAGCATCAAAATTAAGCATTTACGCTTTTTATGTCTTACATTTTCTACAATTTTTTTACCTGGAAACTAATGGAGGAGATTTAGCTTTTTATCTCGAAACTGGTTAAGACTAATCCGATTTTGACATTTTTTTAGAAATATACAACATTTACAGTACTTAAAACTTTACAATTTTACACATTTTACAAAATTGTGAAAACTCAGGAAACCAAAATTTTCGTATTTATTTTTTTTTATTTTTTGGGAAAATTAGTTTGATCACAATGATAATAATTAGGTGGTGTCCATCATCGTGTCAGCAATAAAATTATAATAAACAATATTATTTTGAAATATGCTCTAATTTACATAGTTTACAAAATATTAAAACTCCAACTGAAGTAATAAGTGAGCTACAGAAAATGGCAGCTGAACTGAACCACTCTGCATAATTTTATATACAAGTCGTTTGTCGACTTGAAGGCGTTCGTTTGTCTTTTTTAACACTACTTAATATCTAATACCTGCTGTCTATCAAATAAATTTACTATTTTTTTAAAGAAAAAGTGTTTGAAAAAATATTAGAAACAACACGAGTTTCTGCATTTAAAACTCTTATGGTCTTTTTTATAACTATAAACAGCATATGTAAAAAAGTTTATAATGGTTCAAATTTTTTTACTATTGCGGCGATGTTTGCTCGCATTCTTAAACTATACGCTTCTCATAGAATTTACTTTATAACAATCTTTTTTTTTTGCTACTAAATAAGCTCTAACAGAATATGAGAAAGGATTCGGAAGAAGAGTGACCAATTCGATGTTTCCAGTTATAAACCTTTATTAGTTTGTTTTTTTTTTTGTTGCTTACCCAAATTTCTAAAGGCCCTTGACTATGTACCAAACTTGAGAATTGTGGATTGCGGGGCAACTACTATCGTGTAAAATACCGTAATTACCGTTCGTTAATACCGTCCGTAAAGTGACTATCGTACTCGTCAAATGCTAAAACTTGCCAAACACCTCATGTTTTCCGTTTTTTTATTTCCATAATGTTAATCGCTTTTTACACTTGTTAGACATTTTTCTATATGTAACGAACGTCTAGAAATGAATAACGTTGTAGTGTGCTGTGGACCTGCGAACGTAGGGCTTAGCTTAGCGCACATTTGACAATTGGCATTTTGATAATTGACATTGATGACAATTAAGAATCTAATAATGTCAACATTTGTTACTATGTGCGCCAAGCTAAGGTCTACGTTCACAAGTCCATAGCACACTACGACGTCATTCATTTCTAGACGTTCATTATTTATAACAAGATAAATAACTAACTTGGTTATATCAAAAATGTTTAATCCGATCAGATTAAATCCATTTAAGCTGAAAACGATAGACAACGCAGGTGCCAAAAATTCGAATTCCAACATTTATATTGTAAGAATATGCTAAATTAGATTTGGTTTTATCTAATTTAAGTAAATAAATAAGGCAAATAAGCTTTTTTATTTAAAAAAAGTTTATTAAAAAAGATTATATTTATAATCAAATGCGTTTATATCAGACAGTTTTAATCAGATACAACGGTTGAATCTGATTTTCCGATAGAAGCGAGGTAAATATTTATTATCTTCCGAGATCTCATTCTTATTATTGTTAATTTTATGAATAATAAAAGTTAAGTAAGAAATTAGATCGCTTTTTGGGTATAGATATACTCACTGGATCACTTTGAATTATTTTCAAATCACTTTATTAGGAGGCGAGAAGATCTGCAGAGACAGACTATAGCATAGGCAACCCATAAAACAAGTTAAATAATGGCACAGTACTCAATGTGATTTAACGGCGATTTAAAACGAAAATGTAAAGTTTAAGGCAAAATACGACAATGGTTTTGAACGCTCAACAGACTGTAAATGATTTAGTGTCGAAAACGCATTCACCCTGTGAGTTATGAGATATGATGTCACCACCTATATTCTATTCAATGTATTGAATTTTATTGAAACCGATATGTGCACATGACTCTGTGTGAAATTTATTTGTTTTAAAAAAGCATTTAAGACTGGAGCGCAAAACAGAGTACTTTCATAAATTAATTTAGCAAATGAAGGATTTTCCGCTGGAGTCTATTTAAAAAGTAATCCCGCAGCATAAAGTCGTTATTTCCGTTGTAAATGTCGCAGATAAGTGTGAGCAAGAAACTAATTCATAAAGCTGAAGAAACCGTGACCGTAATAAAGTTTTTTATGTGACGGAATAAATCAAAATGGTCATGAAAAAATATGGAGGGCATTTTCATTACCGCGATATCTGTCCACACCTTGCCGAGAGGTAAGAAAAGGATTTTTCCTTTATTGCCGAATAAAATTTTCTGATGTTTACATTCTGCGAATTATGGCAAATCAGTTTTTGTGGCCGACACTAAACGGATATTTTTATGAGCCACGACATTATGTCACGTAATTCATCAAACTTTCTGATCCGAGATCTATTAACACAACAAATTGCACGCACCTAATTTATACACTTGGGAAGCACTAAAACATGTGATTTTTAGAACAAAATTCCTGAAGTGATCAATCAACAACTGAATCTGAGATTTCCAACATTTTGCTGGTCCACGGCTGTAATTACGTGCCTGATAAGAAGAAACATTACTTGATGTTATCTCCTTTATGGAAAATATTTCCAGCACTGACTCTGCTACGAACGAAAAAGTATTATTACCAGAACTGTTTTTTTCTTCATTAGATTTCACATCGTAGATTGATTGAATCAGATAGTGAAATCGCTAATGACCATTCTGCTCTTGATTACAGCAACAATGAGCAATGCCAAAATTTCATTCAACTTGTGTGATTTTTTTAAAATATTTTTCCAATCTGCAAGCTAAAGAAATAGTTAAATGCTAGTTAGTTAAATAGTTAATAGTTAAATGTTTGTTTGAATAGAATTTTCGTTAAAGACAGGGGTAATCTAGTTTTTCTTAATGTAACATTAGACACTCAGTTAACTTTTAACAAACATGTTGAGAAACTGAAGTAGAAACTAAAAACAAGAAACAATATTGCATAAGTTAATTGGTGTTAACTGGGGGCCAAGTTCAAATCCACTTCATATATTCTGCAAGTATATCTAATACGGCTCAATAGTGCAACACTACACATATTGCTAAAGTAGATGTTTATTTTAATAATACAATAAAAATCATCTCAGACTCCATAGTTTAGTGTCTTAACCAACATTGCATTTATAATTAAAGAAAATATTGCTTTGAAACAGAAATAAAATAAATATTAAAGAACTTTAAACAAATTTTCAATATCGAAAACTTAAACTGCACCACCGCTTTAAACTTTTACATCTTCTCTTTGGCAATAGAAACTCTCAAAATTACCTCTACATTTTCTTCTCTGAAAATGTAATTCAACATCTTTCTAAGATATTTTTTCTGCAGGTCTGGTCACATTCAACATCTACTTTTACACTTGTATGTACAAATTTTTCTTTTCCTTCAGTTTATTTAAGACCTTAATAATCTCATCTTCTGCAATTACAAACATTTTTTATAATTGAGATTACACATTTATGTCAAGACAAATTTAGAGAGCTGTCGAAAAGAAAAGAAAATTTTTAGAAAAAGTGCAATTCAGTAGGATAAATCTTTCATTAGAAGTAAAGACAAAAACATATATGTGTTATAAACTTATAAAATTTTGTTCTAATAAAAAAAAACAAATTACATATTTTTGAAAAAAGAAAAAATAGCGATTTTTTAGGGTCACACTTTGTTAGATTTTAGGCTTTTATTTATGGTAGGCTTCAGTTAAAATTGAAGACTGGATTCTCTTTCACGACGTCATTAAGCACTAGCCAATAGACAGGGCTCTTGTGTATGACGTCACTAAAACACAGAAAACAGTTCTCGAACAGTAGGTATCAGTAAAAGTTAAACTTCTTGTTTACTTTACTAATGTTGAAACTTTATACTCAAAGATCGAGCGTCTTTTTTTTGTTAACACTGAAAAAAAATCAAGAAAAAGCAAACAAATTTCTAGAGCATAGAACAGACAAAGCCAATTGCTGAAAAGATCGAGAAATTCTAGCAGTAAATTCTATCTGAATTCACATCTCACTTCCGCTCTCAACCTCGCCTATTTCCGTCGATAACAAGAATGGTTACTACGGTAAGCAACATACCAACAAATTTGCAATTGCGTTACATAAATAGAAAGCAGGAAACCATAGCTTTAATTTAAGAGCCTTGGTGTATTAAATAAAAAGTCTACAGATTTAGCAACACCAATGGAATTGCTTTCATAACCCTAATGTATTTAGGCTCAGTTTATGTGTGTTAGCTTGTGTGGTACTACAGCCCAACCTAATGACAATCGTACGAGTAAACTGCGACATTTGAAATGGTCGGAAAGATGTCTTAATGACATCTACTTATCTGTCCATAAACTTTTCAGACATGTCGTCATCCAAAAAGATAATAGTCGTTATTAAGTTTTGTGTCTCTGTTGCAACATCAATGATCTTTCTAACTGCTACAGCTTTTATTGTCGTGATAAAGAGATACAGGCACTCTTCCTAAGCGCACAGTCAAGTAAATAAGTCATAAAAACTGCAAGCTGCAGCCAATAATAATATCATACTGTTTCTAAGATTTTTAATTAGTCATTAAAAATTCTTTGTATTTGGAAATTTAAAAAATAAACCCTCCAAGCTTTCTAAGTACGGTGCTGCCAAAACCAACCATTCTTAACCAGAACTTCTTTAGCATGGATCTTCTTATTTATAAAAGCACTGGACAACGACAAAGTACATGTTTAATGCACTCATCTTTTTAATTTCATGTCGAACATTTGGTATTGTCAACAATTCCAATTTTATGTAGATTTGATTTAGTAAACTATGTACTGTACGCAAATTTTTTTTTTGAGTTTGGTTATTATTACTTTGCCTTGTCTCTAAAATATTTGTATGCGTAAATTATAGCGCAAATTTTAAGAATTAACCTCACGGACTTAGGAGTAACGGCCGTGTGATCTGCTTTTAACAGAAGTGATAGAATGGACCTAACAGTAAGGTCCAAGTGCAAAAGAGACTCTGGTCTTTTACTCTTAACATTTAATCCAACCCAGAATTCAATAGTAATGTTTCATTAATGTACAAGTTTACTGTACCAAAATTTTTTACTGGTGGGTAATGGTGGAAATACACCAGTACGTTATTAGACATAAATTTTAGCAAAGATAGCGTCTGCAGTATTCAGAAGTTGTCTAAAAGATAAATAAACTCCTTCTTATTAGTTGTGCAGCATTTGCAGACAACAGCAAACATCTCACATGTATGAAATTTAGCGGTGTCGAAAAGGCTTCAGCAGAATCACTGGGGAGCTGCTTTAGTCTTACTTTCAAAAAATGTACTCAATGTGCATTAATACCTCAGCGTGTAGCTTGAGAAAATACAGTTATTTGCATGTGAATTTAATTTAAGCTAATAACTGTCACTGTTACACAATCGATTTGGTTTTTGTTGATCACTGGCACCACAACAGACTTTTACCAGGTAAAAATTAAACACCAGTCGCGTGACCGTTCCACTGTTATTATTTTCCGATAATTAATTTAGACACGATCGGAGAAAGCGGATCGAAGATATTAACAATTAAGCATACTGTAATTTCTGTCTAGAGAAATTGGCAGGTATCACCTGAATTAATAATTACATATTTTATTTTCCTACATTTAATTACTAAGTTTTGGTAAAGTTGTTAAAAAGCCCAATTTTTCTTTTATCGCAACAATTTGTTAGTGTTCGTTTTTCCGACGTTTGGCGAAAGTTTGTGTGGAAGTTAGAGCGTTAATCTATTATCATGCCTCGTCTCTAACTCTGGAGATAAGATTAATTATTATTTCAGGGTTTCTCTTAGTTTAGTTTGGTTTTTTGTTGTCAGGTGTTGAAGTTTAGGGCAAGAACATTTAATTTTAAGCTTTGGCTCAAAAAAGTTGCTCGTAAAAGTAGAGGTTATGAGGCGTTATCCTTTTAATTGTAATATCTTTAATATAGAAGGTTAGCGCGTTTTATTTTCACACACCCGATGGTGCGGATATTAAAGTTGTCGGAGAAAATGAGGGAAAATAAATTTCGAAATCTTTAAAAAACATTACACATCATATAAAATTCCATTCATGTTTCCTGTGAACGAGTTTTCACAAACGAGCTTTTGATTTCCAACTGGTAAGGGATTCACAAAATAAACGGTTTATGCCCTGCAGGGAAATCCATCAGCGTTTGGTAATTACGCTGCATTCCCTTATTACGGAAAAATTCCCTCTTTGATAATAAAACAGCAAACCCTTCGCGAAACTTTCTTTACCTATCAACAGTTTTGTGTCAGAGTGTGTAGTGAATTTTTCCATCAACTGGTGAAAAGTTATGAGTCTCGAGAGTGTGGAGGCCCAGTTGATCGTAAAACAAAATAGGCTTGCTCAAGATAACACATTACCTTCTATTTCTTTTTATATCTCTGTTCAGATTGGCCAGGGACTGAATTAATTAAATCATAAATTATTGACCTGTTCTTCAGGTGCCGACTTCAAGATAGGGGAGAGTATCCCAGACTGTGCAAGCTCAGCACCATTGCCAACTTGCCTAAGTATGTAAGCAAATATAGTTAATGTTGTGTATTCAGGAATTTATACCAGTCCGCAATATTAGTTTGCCCAGCACTTAATGAAATCAACACCTTACAACTTGGCAAACAATAAATGAACAATTTAATCTGATCCACTGGAGCTTTCGCTTAAACACATTCCTACTTCCTACATTTCGACTGTCTCTACGTTTTTATCATTAAAAAGACAAACATGAAAATTCGTAACTAGTTTTCCCGTTTTCAGTTAAAGTTTCGTTGAGTTGCTAGTTTTTAACAACAAACAAGCCATAAATTAAAATGACTAACTACTTAATCTGTTAAATGAGTTCGTTAGTAATAAAGTTTCCAAACTTGAAATCATCAAGGCACAGCTTTGAATTCTTCCAAATGAGAAAGCTTTATAAGCTCACTAAATGCGGTGTTTATTACCCGAGCTTTATTCGAAGGCTTTCTTTGATTCTGGCCCATTTAACTTCATAGCCATGTTCTTAATAACTCGATTATCTCGAGACGATTCGGACCCACTAATTGAATATATTCTAACTAGCCAAAGACTAAACCACTGAAATAGTCAAATTCACAATTTAATTAAAACTGAAAACTTTTACCCTAACCTCAATTTAAAAGTTACATTACACCAATTAACTCATTTAATTTTTACAAAACTAAGAAATATCGACATTATCTTCCCAAACTTGACTCATTTTCTAGATTGATTTACATAAATAATTACCGGCAAATTTAATTTGATTTATTAAAGAATAAACCCCCACTTCTGCACAAAAAATCTGTATTTTATTTCAATTTCTAATTGAGTAATTGTGTTTATTTATTGATGATCAACTATGTTTAATTTTATTTTTACATGCTCACAAGTGATAAAGACTGATAATATTTAGCATTAGTTTATTGGTCTTATAATATGTTTCAATTTTTTGAATTTGTATCTTTAAGAAAACTATAACAACACTCATTTGAGTGCTTTTATAGTCATTAAAGCATGCAACATTTTATTTTACTACAATGGAGTTGGTAACGTGCAAGTTACATACAGATAACAAATATAAAATCAATGTTAATCAAAATAAAAATTAGTTTAAATAATAGTTATTCATGTTTCATAAGCATAATGAGAAGAATTATAACATATGAGAATGTTTAAAGCCCGTCGTATGAAAACTTTGAAATTTCCGAGAGCTATTAGGACAATTTTGTCGATAGTAAAGTACTGGCAATAGGTGTAGTCAGCGATCTTATAATGTGACTTTTTTAGTAACTTGTACGTTTAGGTTTATCTCACACAGGCACGTTTGTGTAGCTACTTTCCCTTACCATAACTTAATAACTTATTTATTTACATTAAATGATCAAATTGACGCCCTTCTTGTTAAAAGCACATTCTTATGTGTCTTTTTTAAATTATTTATTACTGTAGAAAATTTTTATCTAAAAATAAAAATACATACTTAAAAAAAATTGTTTTTCGCTTTATGCCAGTGTAAAAATATTACATACTTGCTCTAGTAAAAAAATAGTTTTTATTTTTTAGTAAAAAAATAGTTTTTATTTTTTTACGACTACAATTAAAGTGGTAGCAAGAATTTAGTAGCCCTAAAAGATGGTGTGGTACCATCCCTTTGTTAGGTGTAAATTTCATAAAATATCTTCAATTATTAACGTTAAAAAAAATGTGCTCGCCACACGATGAAAATTATTACAAGCATTTTTTTCATTTCCATATAAAGTTTTTTTGAGTTCTTTATCTTGAAAAAGTTTCTTAATTTGTGGTTCCCCAAAAATGCCTTTTTAAAATTTTGTTTCGCTCAGCATGGAAAATTTTTGTCGAAAATATAAAAAAGCTTCTACATTCGTGTCCACGGCTTTTACAAAAAATTTTATCAACTCCAGTTTTATATGAAGAGGAGGCAGTAACATTTTGTGAGTTGACAAAAGGTTATTCTTTTACGTTTTTAAAATACAATGACGTGGAAAGTCTTTTACAGTCTCTTTATAAATTTTATTTGACAATTTAACTACTACATAATTGCTATGATAAGAGCTCTTATAAAATTTATATCGCTAAAACTTGAACTAATTTTTAACTTTTGCTGTCATATTTGAGTTTTGTTAACCAAAATTATTTAATTTTAGTAAAAAATATTTCCGATAAAATTTACTGTTGTTCAGTGTAATTATTATAAACATACTTTAATCGAAATGGGAAAGTGCTACTTGCATATGAGAGCAATTATTCAATAGACACAAAGTGATAGAATTGTAAATAAAAAATACAAATAGTAAAATTTTTGACTAATGTTAAAGCACTGTCAAAGTAACATAAGATAACTTAATTGCAAATGCAAATCGTAATTAAAAGTAGATGAAGACGTAAATGAAATTTGTTTTTTTTTTTGTTGCATCTCCAAAACATCGGGCTCATTATTTTATCTGAATCAGGCTGTATTATAACTTCGAAAACTGTCATTTTAGGAATCGACTGTCGTACTACGGTAGGGAGTCCAAACAAGACATAGCGAATATAGCGATGCGCAAATACTCGCAAAACAGTTTCCAAGCGTGTGGTATACAAGATTTTTTATCCTAAACACTTTTTTAACAAATGCCTATGCGATATTCTCTCTGATTCTATAAAAAGTAGTTAAAAGGAAACGTGGTTATCACTATGGCACAGATTTTGTTATTGGGGGTTCCTTAGTGATAGTAACGTGATTAGCTTAACCACTTATTTTAGAATTAGAGAGATTGTCATATTATTCTGTATTAAACTCCGGAATTTTTTAGTTGTGGAGATTAACATTTCACACTGACAATTAATTCTGTTAATGGTTTACGCCAAAAAGTTTCTGTAATAATAATAAAAACTATAAACTAAATCAACTACAATTTTTAATATAAAATAGCCTCATTCTTCTACTTGAAATAACACCTTAACAAAAAAATAATTCGTTAAACAGTCTAGGTAAAATTTAAAAAAATTATTGAAAAATTTTTTTTGGGAAAGTAATATGTTAGTTGGCATATCTATATTTTACGATCCTAAGATCGTTAATTCGCTTTTTATGATTTTGTAGGTATGGAAACTTGACCAAAACGAACTAAAGCGGAAAATAGTTTTTGTATAATAACTAATAGGACACTTAAAATTTTACACGCATATTGAGCTTATTTTCCAAAACAATACTTGATAACTATGTGTATACATATGTAAAAAACTAGGTTACATTCTTCTAAAATAGTAACTATTGCTATTTTCTTAAAATACGATATAAGTGACCAACAGTTTGCGGACTCTACTCATTTATTTTACTTTACTGACAATTTTAAAAAATATAAGTTTATAAGTGCATGTATTTTTGTTAAAATTAGAAGTAAAATTGTAGTTTTTTTTTTTTAATGCAAACACTTCATAATTAGTCAAACGTAAAACACCAACACGACGCGCAGTTCGACAACAGCATTAATTTCTAGGGCTGGGCGATACCTGTTTTTAGGTATCGGGTATCGATACCTGCAAAGTGTCGATACTTGCCAAAGTATCGTAAGCATCGGGGTATCGGAAGTATCAAGGTACCGGAGGTATCAAGGTATAGGGGGTATTGAGGTATCGGGAAGTATCGAGGTATCGGAGGTATCGCGATATCGAGGTATCGGGAAGTATCGAGGTATCGGAGGTATCGCGGTATCGGAACTATTGAGGTATCGGAAGTATCGGGTAGCGATAATTAAATATCGCATCAAATAGCTTGTGAATTCGTTTGTTTTCATCAAAATAGCTTGTGTTTCCAACATCCAAAGCACTCTGAATGGGATATTCATTTATAGCCACCCTTTATCAAGGTATCGCAGGTATCGAAGTATCGAAGATATCGGAAGTATCGGAAATATCGGAGGTATCAAAGTATCGGAGGTATCGAGTATCGGAAGTATCGATACTTGGATAACTGATTGCAGTCGGTATCGGTGTACGATACCTGAGCAGGTATCGATACCTTCTGTAAGTATCGATACTTTTCCCAGTCCTATTAATTTTTACCTGAGTATGACATCTTTGTTGTCTAAACGCGCGTCGTGTTAATTGTATTATCTGGTGTTAGTGGGTGTTTCACGTTTTATTTAACACACCAAAAAGATCCAACAAAAAGATTATAAATAATTACTTACTAAAATGTAAATCTTAAATAAAATATTTAAATTAAATAAAGTTAAATAAACGAAATAATTAGGTAAGTCTTTTAAATTATTCAATATTTTTAAAAAACAATTTATATAATATTATGAATGTTATTATAGAAAATGCCGGAAATAACAGAAAAGTACTTCACTGAAGAACCATTTGTGTAATTTCCGGTCCGGTTTGTGTAGTTTCCCGTATTGGTATTTTTTTCAGGTCGCAGAAAGCAGAAAAGTGCGACATATATAAATGACACAATAAACAATGAGGCAAGCTTGCACAAATACGAGATATCTAAGGTGGCTGAGACCATTTCTACCGGAAACAAGGTGACATTAAGCATGAGTTATGACGTCAGTGAACGTAAGACGCCAGCTTAGCGAGGATATTATAACAAGTGAGACGTCCCGCCCAAGGACGTATAAACAATACCTAAACCGCACAGGATTACCCTGTCAACGTCTAATAGATAAACGGACAATAATGATTACAAACTGCCCGGAGCGCCCCCGGAATTGCCGTCAAGTCTTGAGAAACGGCTTTGAATTGTATTTTTGCAACATTATTAAATCCATAATTGTGATTTACACACAAGAATAAAACAAACCGATAAATTCCCTAAATGCTATTGCTATTGTATCGGAACGTTATATGACAAAATGAAAATAAATCATTAAAAAGAGAGGCATCCAGCAGTGCATCTATATTTTAATTTCCTGTATTGTGATCCCATTAAAATCCGCACAGAGGGATCCAGTGACGTCACTGGTGGTTCGATTGATTCCGTCCACCAGTCATTTCCGGTTGGCTTCGCGACATTGCATCGGCCGAAACCAATTCCAAACTTGTCTCATTTTCGCGTGAATGGTTGCTTGCCTATCTACCTTTCCTATTTATTTCTGGTCACTTCCGACAAAATTGCAATTACGACAAAGGCGGAAGTGGCATACACTGAATATCCATTACCTAAACAAAACAAATCAAATTTTATTGGAGTTCAAAATTAAATTTATTAAAATAGTTAGGAAACTACTGCCGAAAATATCTACAGGAAGATGTACGAGTATATAGAGTGGCATATAAACTTATTCCCGTCTATTGTCAAAATATCTAAAATTAAATAACAAAATTGATATTTACTATTAAAGAAAATAGAAATATAAAAATTAATCAGTTTTTTATTTAAGAGAGCCCTGGACCTGCATTCAAATATGTCTTACAATTAGAACACGACTTAAGCCCTAGACTATATTATACTATATTATGCTGCCAGAAATTTTGATAGGCTAAATTGCAAATGAAATATGTAGATTATTTAGGCTGTTACCAAAAACAGACACTGTACGGGATTACGACTATTGGATAATTCCAGGAAAAGATGCGGAATTATTTCGATAGGATCGCGCACAATTGTGTTAACCGCGAAAAAATTGTTTTAGCGTGTGATGATTTTGTAGGTTCACTGAATCATGGTAATTGTATTGAGATATTACTTAACACATTTGTGATGTTTATGTGAAATTTAGATACCTTTTTTACTAATATTAAAAGTACATGGATTACATGGAATACAAGTTCCTTAGGCGTTTTTACATTACCTGTTCAATTTTACGTTTAATAAAGATTACTTTTGTAATCCTGAGTAGACAATACATTTAAACATTGTTTTTAGTTGCTATGACACCTAATAACTAAAAGTTACATGCCTTTTTCACTAATGCCAAAACTACGTCATTGAAGTTTCTTAAGGCGTTTTTACATTACCTGTTCAAGTAAAACACAACAAATGGGGTACCATTATAAAGGTAATTTTGTGCTCTTTAAAACGATGTATCACTCAACCTATTTAAAATTTTAGAGTTGTGGTTCATCCCCGTCAGGGGTTTAAAGATATGGGTTGCAAAATATTCTTAAAATGTGTCTCCCTTCAAAAGAAAATCGACCTGTCCGAGCATTTCTGCATTAAATTTCACAAACAAAGATAACGCTAAGTGCAAACTTTTTATTGGACCAGTCTGTATCTAAAAGTGAGCTGACTTTTTAAGACCCTTCTATAAACCAAAGATTACCCATAATTTAATTTAAGGAGAGGCTAACTATCGTAAGGATCTGTCTTCATTTGTGACCGTTCTCTCCGCCAGATGTTTTTCATGCAAATATTATAAAATACTGGCAGAGAAAACTGTCATAAATCAAAATCTATTCTTAGGGTGGTTTGCCATTCCATAAATAGAACAATGGCTATTCTTTAGTTTATAGAAGGGTCTTAAAAAGTCAACCCTTTTTTAGATATTTATGGGCTGATTTCAAGTTGAGATAATACCGGTAGTATCGCAAATTTTAATAGTTTTCCATGGAAACAACCAATCACAACCTCGAATTGTTTTAATTTTCCAAAGAAACGAAGATTCTACCGATATTATCTCAACTTGAAATCAGTCCATTAGAGTATACCTACATATACATAGGTACCCGTATATGCACTTATCTAAAAGTTTTCTGAAAAATGCAGCTTATTCGGAATAATTTATTTAAAGTTTTGTTAAAAGATTTATTTTTTTTTTAATTTTTAGATTTTTAAAATTTAAATTGTAATATAATAAAAAATTCGAGCACACGTTGTAATAGTTGGTCTTAATGATGCACTTTGTAATTAAAAATATGTTAACCAAATTTTAAGATGATAGCTACTAGCTAGTTTACAGTAGTCAACAACTCCATTTTTTATGAGAAGGGCCACAGTAGTATTTTTGTGGACAATTAACGTAAAGATTTGTTTTGTTTTCAATGAGTAGGGTTTTATAAGTACTTCAAAATGACATGAAATTGGAATTGTTTGTTTTAAGTTTAATCTATTAGAGTTTTTTCGTTTTTTTACAATAAAAACAATATTTTTTTAGTTTTACCAAAAACTGTTATTAATCTATATTAAAATATGACAATATAAACATAGAAATATGCAGATGTTTTACACATTACAGTACTTATAAGTTATGATCAAGTCAGGTCAGGTAATTATTATTATTGACATAACTTTTTAACAGTTTTTAAAACAAAAATTTTTAAAAAAAATTAAGAAAACAGAGCAATATGATGTTGAAAAAATAGAGTTTCTAAAAATACGATATAAAGTAAAAACAATGTTTTTCAAAAGTATGATTTTAAATATTTTTACTTTTTACAATTTCTAGAGTTTTCTAATTAAAAGATATATAACATTTTAAATAAATAACTTTTAAATAAATATCTCCATTCCCAAATTTTAATTTCTATCTTTATAATATGTAATTATGTGCAATATTTTTTTGACTGAATTAAAAAAATATTTTTATTTAATTGTGAAATGCTTAAGAAATCCAATTTTTTGAGATTTAATTTTTTCGAGTTTCAAATAATTTTAAAGTACATGGAAAACCCATGTACTTTTTTATTTGAACCATTTTTTATTTAAAGAAAATAAAATGTCTTTCGATATATTGCACAAAAATACGGTGGTGGCTTCCTTCAGAAAAAAATGGAATTTTATCATTATCATTTATCATTATAAACTACATCTTCTGTCAAAGTTTCGTCAAAATTAATTAATTTCGTAAAGAGTTTACAAAAAACTCAAAGTATTAAATTATGTTTGTTTTAAAATTTTTTTAAAGTTATGCCTTTTTATTTTATTATAAATTAAATTTTTAAAAAATAGCTTTCTATTAAGATTTTTCTTATAGTGAAGCTCACAACTCGTTGCAATAACATAATCAGGTAATCAACTTTTTGTAGAATTTAGCTATTTTGAAAACATATTAGTAATAATAAATGTCAATAAATTTTAAATTTTTACGTTATATAATTCGTGGAACATAGTTTTTGGTCCAAAAAACCCAAGTGAATCTTTTTGTGGGTACCTTTGTGATTTTAATTTTTTAACAACTTAAATTGTTAACAAAATGACAATATTAATAAAACTTTGTTATCTAAATTTAAGAAATCTTTAGGTAATATTTTACTTTTGCAATATACATGTATGTACCTACAAAAAGTAGAAAAGAAAATTAAATTTCTTATATCTCCGTTAAAGTCAACTAAATTTTATAAAATTTGAGGTAGAGATTGTTCATATAGTTCGTAAATACCTTATCAAATTTTAGCTTAATATTTAATTGTTCAGCTGCAATTGTATAGCTATTTAGTAAAATTTTACGAAACTTTAAAAATGCTATCTTTTGTCTCCTTGGTGGTCCAGTAATTTTCGTTGAGGCAAACAATAGGTTTTTTATAGTCTAGTTTTTTTTTAATTTATCCCATTTTTAGCTATTAGCTTTACTGATGCAGTGTCTCAGGGTGATGAACTAATAACAAGTGTTCATTTAAAAAACTTGTCAAGTGTGCTATGAAAAAACAAAAACATTTTGAAGTATGTCTTGGTTTAATTCGGCTGCCGTACTGTCAGTTACGATGACAAATCACGACTGCGGCTGCGCGTGCACTGTGAAGCTGTGCATCAACTTCCGACATCCCTTCTTCGCTACATTTTCTTTTATAAAATCTCATAGCACACTTGACAACTTTTTTAAATGAACAGTTCAACAGTTGTTAGAAAGTATCTGGAAAACCAATAAAGGTATTGAACTAAAATTTTGTGCATAAATCAAGTTTAAAAAAATCTATTTAAATAAAATATTTACAAGAAAAGGTACTTTTGCTTATACCGGAAGTCGGTGTTTCTTTTTTTTTTGTTATTTTATTATACTTCTATTATTCTTTTTATTAATTTAACATAGCGTTTTGGCAAAAAAATCCGAACTTTTCGTCTTAAACATAAAAAATTAAACATATTTTATTAAGATACATGTCCGAGCGTTTTCCTGAAAGGCAAAATTTTAAGTAAAAATTTATTCAATTTAGACAATTAAATAATACTAATATTGTAATTTCGTTAGCAATTTAAATAGTTAAAAAAATAAAAACCAAAAACTTACCCTTAAAAAGCTTTATTTTAAGGTTTTCTTTTGTTCCAAAACCTATGTTTATAGAAAAAAACAAATTTGAGAATTTGTTATTTTCTATGTACCTAACAGTTTCTAAAGTTTTTTGACTTTACCGGAAATAACCGTAACTTTTGATTTTACCACTCAAGCAGTTAGTTAAAGCTTTTTATCAAAATTTATTAATTTTTAGGTTAATAATACAACGACAATACCCACTATTAGAATACATTCATACTTATGTATAAAATATATTTATTTATTTTATTATTTATTAGGTATATCTTGTCTCCTAAATACGGCAACAGATAATAATTAGTTAAAACATATATTTTTTTATTATTGTTACTATTAAAATTAATAAGTTAGTTTTCATGTAATCCAGCGATTTAATTATTATATTTTCTAAAAAAAAAAAGCATAAATATTGCAGGATATTGTGAGCACGTTTTTCATCCATTGCAAACATGTTCGATGACTTATAACCATAAAAAATCTGAACAACCCCAAATAAATATTGTAATCTCGGCCGTAATCAAGTATGTCAAGAGGAAGTACTTTATTATTCAAATAGGGTTGTACGTCTCTATAAAAATGTCTGCAGGAAATTTGATAAGTGTAACGATGGAATATTTCGATTTACATATAAAAATCACAAACAATCATGCAAACTCAAAATTTAAATTAGTCACTTCGTCTCCGTTGCATAATTTATAAACTTGAGTCTAGTCCCTAAAGAAATGTGTTTTTTATCTTTAAAAAGAATGAAATACTAACATTTGGCCGACATTAAAATTTTCCCGCTATAAATATTCCAAACCCGGTGTAATCCTGAATTATGATGGAAATGTACCTTACGTACGTCCTTTTTGTCGTTTGTTCTGTTATTTAGTACAGGGATAATAGTTTCTTTTCTTGTCTTCCCTCGGGATTTTACGCTTGCTCTTCACCGCAGGATTGCCACTCATTAAAATAACACAAAAAAGACGCTCAACCATTACAAAGACACACTTTTATTTCAATTTAGCTAGAGAATAGTAATTACAAAACTCTCGACTAATTTAATTATTTCATAAAAAGGTAGATATTCCTCGAGTGCAGAAAAGAACCAGACCTACAACAAAACCCATTACCAAAATGAATTCATAGACAAAGACTTACCTTAATCCTCGTAATCATCGTAAAAATAATCCACCTCTCTGCACACTCCAGGATGAACCCAGACTTGTCCAGTAGGACAAGGAGAAAATCGAGGCACATAAGCTACAGGCATAGCCATCACCACTGCCAGAAAAAATAACAGGAAAATTCTGAACATACTGAACTCAATAAATTCACAAAGAATATTAACGACTTTTCAGGGACTAATTATTAAAAAAAACTTCTTATCAGGTTGAAACAGGAACATAAAATCAATGCGGTTCGTGTTCCTGAATTAATGCAATAATTGAATTAAGTACAAATTATAGAGTGCTAATCTCGTAAAACCGCTATTTCCTACACGGAAATAATTATCACTTGCAAGAAATTCATTTTTTTCAAATTCCTCTTGAGAACTAACGATTTGTAAACAATGTTAATGATGTGTCAATGTATTGTTAAGAAGGTACGGCGGTAAACAATCATTGGAAAATTTTGTAATTACCACATTATCACAAAGTCTAAACAAACTGAAATGCGTAATTAAAAATTTGTTAAATCTGTGCAATAAAAAACGGAATTTTTAAGGAAACTGCACCGCAATAGGTTAAATTATTTGAAAAACCTTGAAATTCTTGATAACGTATATAATGATAACTTTATGTCTAATTTTATTTTAAAGCATTACGTGTTGTGAATCACTTTAATTAAAAGTTCAAAGTAGTAGAAAAATCATTGTAACTGGTCTTTCAAACATCTTTATAAATGTTTTAAAAATCAGTAAGTTGCTACTAAAATACATATTATACATACAGATGAATCGACGTCATCATTCAAAATTTCGAAATGCTACTCTACATTTCTACATTTGATAAGCAAAACATAGTATAATATAAAATATTCTAATACTGCCAAAATTATTTGACTTTAATTTAACTACGATTAACCTTATCCTAGCACAATAAGGTAAATATCATAGTTAGAAAATCATTTTTTTAAAACATTTCTTAAAAAAGTACCTATTCAAAGATGAGACTTTGTGGTGTTTATTTTTTTTAATTCCAAAAAGTTTTTTTGGAGTTTGAGCAAAATGGGGTAAAATATTTGATTTACAGTATTCAGTTATAATACCAAAAGACGACAGAAAAACACACTTCAAAGGTGGTTGAAATCTTGCCTTCTCTCTGAATGGCAGTTTCAAGAAAGAGTAAAGACCTAATGCGTCTTAACCGTAAAGACCTTCAATCACTGGTAGATCTACACATGACACTGCCTACTAGAAAGACACCTGCACATCATCGGTCTCAGTAAAAACCACGTTTGTAGAGGTTGTGCAGAAGATGAAGAAATTTCTCTTTATATTCTCTGTTACTGTTCTGCACTTGCAGACATCAGAGATTTACACCTAGGCTCCTGATATCTTGAGTCCAGTGCTATAGAAAAGGCTTCTGTAGACAAAGTACTGAGCTTCATCAGAGGCACAGGACTGCTGCAGTAGTTCTATTTTGTGAGGTTGCATACAAATACATATTTCAGTTTTCAGTTTGCATTTTTTTTTATAAAACGTACCGTTTTTGAGTGAAATTGAAAAACAGGTAACTTGTGTACGGAAATCAGTTTACAACAATATGCTCACTCTAGGTACACAGTACCCGGGCAGTAAAATTTTTGGGGCGACAGTTTGTTTTCTATATTTGACTCACTACATTCGTTCGACAAGAAACTGCTACAGTTAAAACACAAACAGTTTCTCCTACGCCGCAAAAAAACTTGTTTTTAAACACACAATTTATAAATAACAATTTTTGCTGTCATTAGCAGTTGTTTTCAACTAACTGTAAACATTATGGCGATTAAGTGAAAGCCAAAGTGGCAACATTGTTGCCCGTCAGCAATAGACATCAACATTTGCTACTTACGATTTTATTTAAGTTTACATAGCACATTGTTTGTAACACATTTGTAACACATTGTTTGTACCACATTATTTGTACCACATTTTTTTACATATTGGGTTTTACAAAAAATAAACGCAAAGAAAAAGTTGACAAAGTTGAACAAAGTTTAGCAAAAAAGTTTGGACCTAAAATTTTAAGTAGTTGCTATAAAAATGAAATTACTTGCAAAAATATTGTCATTAAATAAAAGTTGTTTACAGCCGAATTTTCGAAATGGTGCCGGTAAGTTGTAAATCGTTTAAGTCATAAATTTTTCTTAACAAAGACGTATAATTGACACCAAACCACACTATTTGGAAGCTAAAGAGGGTGTCTTTTGTTGGGAGATTTCAGGGTAGGTAGATAAGTTTTATAACCACAAAGCAAGATGTTTACGTCCAACAAATGTGTTAAACAAAGATACAAACAGTGGCTGTTAAGGAAAATATTTGCTTAGTGAAAGCGTATTTATTTTTCCAGCGTACTCAAAAATGTAGTTAATTAATGGCAAATGGTTACAAATAAATACAAGGTGTTCTAGGAGGATAAATAGTTGTAAGAGGCTGTGAAAACAATAAAAATGTTCTGTTTTGTAAATACAATAATTTTAGCTATTATTATAATTATTTATTAGACAATTGAGTAGCTCCAGCAATTATTCTGTAATATTTCGTTGAGGAAAATCGGACATAACAATAAATATTCAGTTGTAATACCACGAGTTGTCAAAGTTATGTCGAATATTTTTGTGGTGGTCTCACGAATGGTCATTTCCTTGGTGTGAATACCCATGAGTGCGAAGCAGGAATGGTGTTCCCAAGTGAAATGACCATAATTGATACCACCGGAAAAATATTCTACTCAACTTTGACTCGAGTTGTATTCGGAAGACTATTCAATGAACCAAATAATATTAAAAATACAGATCCTCAAAATTGAGTTACACATGATTTCCTTCGCAACCAGTAAACAAATTTGTGTTATTCGTAATTGTCACGACAAAATTTTGGCGAAAAGTTTGTGTTATTCATTTGTTAAAATTATTCACCATTTTCACTAGTGGTATTGGCAGTAGTAATACCACGAGTTGGTATGAAATTGCCGATAATTTTTAATTCATAATTTTATGAGTATTTGTTTCGACGACAATTTACCACGAACAAGTGCAGCGAAATGAGTGGAAATTGTCTAAAAAACAACAACGAGTAAAATTAAGAAAAAATTTGCAGCAATTTCTTACCGACGAGTCGTATTCAAGAAACAATTTCACAAGAAATTGTCTAAGAAACAAATACAAGTAACATTAAGAAAAAATATGCAGCAATTTCTTACCCACAAGTCGTATGCGACAGACAATTTCACGATCCATACTGAATTACAGCGATAATTTGAGAACTATGGTGGATTATCGCTGTAATTCGTTCCTAATTGGTCTAATGATTCAAAATCTTACAACCTGATTGGTTGAAATTTTTAGAGTAGAATTGTCAGTACAATTCACCACACGTGGTTATCTCACTAAAATTATTTGTGATTGGTTGTTAACCAAACAATGTTTTATTTTTACTGGTTCAATTTTCAAAAATGACAGATGAGTTGAATAGTCGTAATATAGAAAATTTCCGCAGCTTCCTACGACCCTACATTCATTTATAAACACCTTGTACATGCTAATAATTTTTATTTATTTATTTCATATAAAACGAAAAAGTAAGAATTTCATTTTTTAATAATCTCGCAGCAAAGTAAAAAAAAATTTCATATACAGATTCTCTAAGATTTCTAAAATGCTTTATTGAAAATAGATTGACATCAAAGGCTTTTTTGACTTTATGATATATAATTACTCGCAATTTATTATATAAAATTTTAACAAACAAGAACGTGTAAAACCACTTTTTGTCTATTTTGACTTCTTTGACTATTATGACAGAAATCTTATTGTGTTTAGTAGAACTTCACACGGTTTTTATGTCATATATTATATCTATTATTTTAATCAAATTCTGTTGCGCTATTTAATTATAATGTTCGAAATTATTAGAAAACTGTTTGAGAAGCGCTGAACTATGCCTGAACCTGTTACTTCAACCGGTCGGTCTTTACCCGAGCAAAAAAGTTTTATGGCTTACCGGCGCCAATTCAAAAATCCTAGTATAGTCATTGTTTTTATAATTTTTTTTGTGATTAATTTAAGTAGAAATTTTTTAAATATGCCTAACATAAGAATGTTTAAAATTTTATTAAAAATTAGAACAACTCTTATAGAATTATTGCAATTTATGTTAACAGAAACCAGTCTATCGTAGTAAGATATTACTTTAAGTCTGATTTAGAAAAGACATAAAACGCAGAAATAAAGGCATAGTGCAATCAACAAGATCCTGTCTAAAGATTGTTGCTTATACGAAATTATTGTTGCATTATAAAATTAATTATTGGTGACCCACAATTTATTAGCAAAACGTTTAAATTAAGTCATTTGTTTATTTTCTTTAAAATTTTTACAAAATTTTTAAACCATAACCAGCGGTTAGAGTGATGTAGAAATATACTTCGTTGGTAGGTACACTTGTAAGAAGTGGTCTTCTGAAATTAATTTGAGGTACCTAGTCATTATTTTATGTAAGTTGTAAAAACATAATGTAACAACTCAATAAGTAAGTGTATTGCCTGTCCGGCGTTAATTATTTCGATTATTACAATATTGTCCGTTCCTATTTGATTTATTATTGTTATTATGTAGCGCCATGAATCCTATGAGCATTGTAAAGTGTGATCTTTCCCGCCTATTTGTGGTGTCTTATATGTAAAAAAGGCAAAAAAAATGTATAAAATTGCGACCCTTGGTTATTATTTTTTTTTTTAAAGAATACAACGCATAAAATCTAAATAATGTTTTCAATCAACCACAACTAAATTTACCTTTTTATAACTATGAAATTTCTTTAATAAAATATTTGACGTCATTTGTTAACAAAACCACAAAAAACACATATCGCTTAAAAAAATTATTGCGCGTTAAACACACATTTGTATAAATCTTACCAGAAGTAAGAGAAATATTCTTAAAACAATCAACAACTTTGTTTTATCAAGATATAAAAGTCTGAGTACGCAGATTTTGCATCAATTATCCGCAAAAATTAAGACTACGAGGGTTGGCGTTTGCTTTTATTTGTTATAGTCATTATTACTGATACAACTGATATAACGATCCAAAAAATTTTTTGAAAAAGTAGCTGTAAAGCAGAATAAAAAAATATTAAATTTTTGCAAATTCTGATTTAAATAAATGGCAACAGAGTTATAGTATTATTTTGTTACTTGGAAGAAGGCCCCTTACAGTAAACTTTAAATATATATTTTTTAAAGTGTAAAATACAGTTTGTGCAATGTTGCCGTATTGAAAAAATTTCGGAAAAAAGTTAAACGACGAATACCTACCATGTCAGAGTTACCTACTCTAAAGACTACACACAACAAAACTCCGTAATTTTGAGACAGCTGTATATCTTCAAAAACAATAAATGTAAAATAAGATATCTTTAGAGAATTGGTAGCTTATAATTGTAAAAAAAAATTTTTTATTAAATATTTAAATTGTGAATACAATTTATCACTCAAATATATTTGAAGAATGTGTTAATCAGCTCGTTTAAGAAAATAAAGATAGATAATAAGAGGATTAATATACTAGGTGCAAAGTTTTGAGTTTTAAAATATAATTTTTAAAAGATTTAAAAATTTGTACATAGAAAGTGATGAAAAAATTAAATCTTTAATTTTTTATTTGAAGATTGTCACAGTAAATATAAGACGGAAGCAATTTACACTTGACGGTCTCACACTACTTGTTCAGTCTAGTGCATATTAACATATCAACTGTTTAACTAGATACTTGTATTTTTCCATGACCAACTCAAAATTTAGATATTTTAACAAAGAAAATAAAAGAAAGCATTAGAAATTGCCAATTTATTTCTTACAAAATATAATAACAATAATTTTTACATAAACATACCAAAAAAATTGTAACAAAAATAATACACTGGTTAAATATCTAAATCTAACACCACTGACAACACACATACTAATTATGTAATTAAACTTACATAACTTAACACAAAATAAATAAATTAATAAATAAAACGGAATACATTTTCAATTAGGTTATGTACCAGCATACGGGTAATTTAAGATTCCGCTACCCTCCATAGTTTTAATCTAAAAATTTATGTTTAGCAAATTATTTAAAAAAAAAATGTTGTACTTACCATTTTCGAAAAATTTCTCTGCACGTGCCGTTGACGTACTCGAAGCCGTACAAGCACAAAGTGTCATTTGCCGATTGGTTAATAGCTGAAATGGTCTTGATTTGTGTTGAATTGCTTTGTTGTTCCACCGGTACAGCGAGTAACAAACAAATATTGAACAAAATAAATATTGATAAAACAATGAAAAATCTATCCATATTTACAGCTTGACTTTAGCGTTCAAACAAAAGGAATAAGTTATAGTGGTACATTCTCAATTAAAATGATAGTGAATTATCATTCTAAGGTCACAAGTTCAAAGCTACATCAATCTGTCCGAAGTCACTTCGGCTGATATTTGAAAACCGTTTTAATAAGACGAAAATGATTCGTCATTCGGTACCCGATTCATTGATAAATTTTATTATTACTCAGAAAAGCAGACTTATTGGAGGCGATGCCGTCATTGTTATCAGAAATTTGTTATTATTTGTTATCAATTCTACGCCTCTTTTTTCAACACAAATTTACTAAATTTTCCAATGGATTAAAATGCCAAATTCAATAGATTTATCTGTTGATTTTCACAATACAACTACCTAGCTTGTTTTCCAAAGAATTTTTTATGAATTTAACCGAAAACTATTTCTCGATTTACATTATTCAAGTAAGGTTTGAAAATCGAATTTGCATCATAGTATATATGAGTATGTACAACGTTATATGTATAAGTTTCTTATCAGTGGCCAATTGCGAAATATGATAAAACTGTTGAAATTCTTATGCAAAATTGTTATGGGTCGGTGGATAAAAAAGAGGACAGTGACATCAGCGTCGTCATTAAACTTATACGCATTATTACAATAATAAAAATATTTATTAAAATCAATAAAACACTATCCAAAAAGTAAAATGTTTTTTACAAATTAATAGCTTAATCTTTACATAACGTGTTCGAAATTTATATTGCCAACAAAATCATATTTAGTTACTCGAAATCTCATTTGACCGGAAGTTCAAAATTCATGGTTGCTTGAGATAAGAACAAAAAATACACAAAATATTTCGATTCCTATTTTAAATGTGAGAAATACAAATATGAATAAATACGTTCTAGTCACAAACATTCGTATCAGATACACATTTATCAAACCTTAAATCTTTCTTAAATGCAAATATTTGTATGCAAAATCTAAAAACAACTTAAACAAATAGTTTTTGATCATAATAATTATTTTTTGTTTTGTTTTTTTCTTCAATGCCACGCAGACACCCAAACAACAGACAATCTAGCACTCAAAAACTCAAACATGCTTTAGACCAATCACCCCTTAAGTTTTCTTTCTAAACTAAAATTTGACTATCAAACTAAAGTTTTGTTTTTATAGCCAATTTTTTATTTTTAAAAGTTTTTATTTAAAATACCATTTTACTTACTACCTTTTGTCTGTCGTTCTGTCTGCTCAGATTAGGTTATCACATAACAATATTGCACAATTACTTTGCTTAATTGATCACTCGCAAAGCTTTTAATTTTCACTAGAATAAATCTAATAATATTAAGATTTGTAAAAGAAAAATTATAACTTGTTTCTGCAAAATCTTATTTATATACAACAAACAATATTAGGTACATATTTTCTGACAGAAACGATTTTTCACTTTTTTTGTATGATGTACATTTTTTAACCTAATAAAAACTTTGTTTTTTTTGTAATTTTTTTATTGCTATATTTTAGCAAACATTTTTTAGTACTTTTTTGTCTCTTTTGCCAGATGCGTCTCTTCCTTCTCGTTTTGGTCTTGTTTTTCTCTCCTATGATTTTTTTAATGGTTACTATCACCCTACTGCATGTCTTTGTCGACTATATCAATTATCATTAGTAATACCACGAGTCGGTACGAAATTGCCGATAATTTTCGATTCATAATTTTACGAGTATTTGTTTCGACGACAATTTACCACGAGTGAAGCGCAGCGAAACAAGTGAAAATTGTCTAAAAAACAAATACGAGTAAAATTAAGAGAAAATTTGCAGCAATTTCTTACCGACGAGTCGTATTCGACAGACAATTCCACTCTACAAATTTCAACCAATCAGGTTGTAGGATTTTAAATCATTGAACCAATTAGGAACAAATTACAGCGATAATCCACCATGGTTCTCGAATTATCGCTGTAATTCAGTATGGATGGTGAAATTGTCTGTTCATTTTTGCCTTTAACATGTATAGAAAACCTACGTTAACTGATATTGTAATCTCTTTCAATTTCAAACACTTTTACTTCCACGTCATGTCTGCACTTAATTTATTATAAAAACTTTTTATTTTTTTTTAAGCCTTGTTGTCTTTGAAAAAAATGGCTTATTATGAAACAAATAGCACTGAATAATTACTCCTGCTCATTTTTTTTCTTTTTTTTTCTTACTAATAATTTTAAAAATTTTCACATCTGCAATAAAGGTTATGCTTAAAGTTTTTTAAAATTTTTAAAAATTTTTAAATCTACCCACGAACTTTCTCGACAAATTTTAAATGATCAAATCCGCTTTACATAATACCTTATTTTCACTACTTTAACTGTTATTAGTTAACAAAATGTTTGTTTATAATCTTGTCTTCTTACTTATATTAGTATCTATACTTTTTTCAAGTAACCTTTTTAATCAAATGTCAAATTAATGTCAAATGTTTTAAAAACACACATGTTTAGGCGGCTAAAACTTATCTTTCTTTTGTCAATTTTTATTCTTTATGTTTTAATTTATTATTGACAAAAATTTGGTTGGTATGTATATTTTTAATATACCTAAACTATAAAAAGTTTTTACGATATTAAATATTTAGGCACTGATTATGAAAGATAAGTAAGATAACTACTCTCAAAAACGCTCTGCCACTTTTATGTAAGAATTTGTTTGATTAAACTTGTAGGATTGGCATGGATTTTTCATTCTTTCATCATTTATGTTTTCTAAATTTTCTAATCGCTCACTAATTACTTTTTCTGATTAATGCCTTTTTCATTTTATTGATCTTCATCTGTATTGAATATTGATCTGTATATTTTAACACAATTTTTAAACAAAACAATAACAAGATCTATGCAAAGTTCGTTGTATGTATGTGCATAAAATGTGCTCAAACTCTTACTTCATTAGAGTATTCAATATTTATGATACAGTATTGTAAACGATAAATTCCAAAAAGATTCAATGCTGATTAATTCTGAAAATATGACATCGCGCCATGATTTACATTATAGCGCGTAATTCTAGATAATATTTGTCACGGTCATTGGCTAAATCATCGTTCTAAATTATCAGTATATAAAGATGGGAGAACGATGATTAGTAGAAACCGAATAAGAAACGAGTTGAGTTAAACAGTTCATCGGATCAATATTCTTGGAAGCGAATTGACGGTACGTACTGAGCGACAAATACATGGGCGTTATACCTACTGTGTAACTGAGTTATTTAGTTATCAAATTATTGATGTGTGTATTCGTGTAAATAGTAGTTAGAAATAAATAAATTCAACTTTTTAAGTTCCAAAAATCTCGAATTTGAATGTCGTAATATTTAGGATACAAGTAACGTCATAATGATTTTTACAAGTTTATTTGAGAATTGAGCTCGCAGAAGCAAGTTCTTTTAAATTTTTAAATTTATTTGCTTTATACTCGTAACCCTGCAACTGTTAATTAAAGCATCGAAGTAAAACCAACTTTCTAAAATATTTGTTTAAATTTAATTGTTATGGCTATTATGACGTCGGCACTTGTAAAATTATTTTTTTAAACATTTGTTTTAGACTGGAGTATCTCATTACTATATATTTAATTCCATTTTTTTTCTTATTTTAGAACAATTTTTATGGTATTTTTATCTTTTATATACAATATTCTGTAAGTAAGTTTGAGGTTATGTATTTGATGTTTTTGTTAGAGGCTGTACTTTTCTCCTTTGCACATTGCTTAAAATTTATTTTCTAATTATATACAATAATGTCTATTACATTACAATACAATGCCTAATGTATTATCTGTATACTTGTTCTTATAATCTTTACTACATGATGTACTATATTTTTTAGTGTTCCTATTTATAGCTAAACTCTGCACTTTTTTAAAACTTTGATGAAATTAGGTAATAAATATTTTTTTTATTTTTAATAAATTAAACATGTTTAGTTTTACGTTTTGTTTGGTTGATAGCTGAGAAAAAAATTACTTTGCATATACAAAAGCACAACTTAGAACTCCTGTAATGACAAGGCGGTAGGCTATGAGACATACAAAGATAAGTGTGATCAAGTAATTACAGGAAATGATTACCCTTCCATGGTCTATGAATTAAATGTATTTTTTTTGTAATGCTAATAACTTAAAAGTATTCTAAATAAAAATAAAACAAAAAAAATTGAAAAATGTATTTAAATTACATACATATTAAAACAATATTGGATATTCACTTGAGATTCGCAGCTCTTCTGAAGTCAACGACCTTTGTTGTTACTGCAAAAAATTTGTTGTTAGCAACAATCATTTAAAACAATTATTTTTTTTTATTCAAAAAAAATAAAAAAATTATTGACACACAGTTTTAAATTTTAATATTTTTAGTTCAGTTATTATTTTTATATTAACTATTTTATTTTTAAAAAAAATGATTAAAATAATTTAATTTTTCAGAAAGTTACAAACATTTAAAAAAACGCCATTTTTTTCAAAATTTATATTTTAAAAATAATTTGGGGTTAAAGTCTAAAAATTTGTATAAAAGCTTTTTTTAATAGATACTAATAAAATAGAAAATTTTAAAAATATCGCCAACGTCAAATTATTTCGTAGGTCAATTTGGTATGGAATGCCCCATATGGTACAGTTGAGCCTAACAATATTAGAAAACCTATAAGAAAGTAATGGCATAAATTTCCGATAAAGATTATCCAAAATAAAAAGCTTTAGAACGTATTTAACCCAAAATTGTTTTTCTTTTGCTTTACTTCTTTTGTCAATTGCTTTTCACTTTTTGTCAAAGAACTTTGCCTTATATCCTAACGTCAACGTAGTTTTTAAATTAAAATGTTTTTTCGTTAAGTAACTTTTACTATTTGTCAATTGGCATTCACAATTACCAATGCTAATTATTATGTATATACTTTAAAGAATACAAGTACTACGGAAATATAAGAAATAAAAACTCGAAACTTGAAACTATTGATGTTTACATTTGTAATAAGTATTTAGTTTAGATCCCTAAAGCTAGTAAATTTTACATTGTGAATTTGGTTTATTACCGTAAATTTAGACTTCTAAAATTTAAGATTATGTGACCTACTTGTCAAAAATACCTAGACGTTTTCTTTTATGTTTCAATTTTATTATTTTTTAAGAAAGAATTAGTATACAAAGTGTAACATTAAAAATTTCTACTTGGTCTGTAAGTGTTTAATAGAACCATATTATTTGTGGTACATCATATAAAAAGTTAAGGACCGAGAGAATGCGACACAAAAATTCAAGAAAATATTTTCATTATTAACAGATGTACAAAGTAAAATAATTGATAAACAGATGTTTGCTGTAATATTTATTAACTTAAATTAGCTGTTTAAAATTTGGCGATCTGGCCGGCCATTTGATGCTACTTCTTCTATCTATCCATTTGTTTGAGTACATGTTGTTTAAATACTCTCTCAAGGATCTAAAACAATGAGGTGGTACGTTATCCTGCTGAAAGAATACTTCATCAGGGTTTAACGTGGGGTTTGTATTACTTGCATCTACGATGAAAGAATCTATATCATCTAGCAATTTCAAGTATCTTTTTCTCTTTAGGGAGTTAATCATTGTGTAGTAAAAAATATCCGCCAATTGTTATCTCTATGTCAGGGTTAATAATAAAGATACTTTGATGTGGTTTTTTGTCACACTCTACCGGTGCTTGGATTTTATTTAATGTATCACAAAGGGTATAGTCCTATTAAAGTTTGTAGGGTTGGAGTTGGGATGTTAACATTTTAACACTTACAGACCAAATAACATACCCATCGCACTTCTCCCTTATAGTATTTTACAGTACAAGTCCGTTAGGGTAGTCTTTATGGCCGAGTCAGAAAATTTGTGAGACCAGCTCGAAGAGCAAATCAAATAAATTGGCGAGGCAATAAAGGCTCTAACGAACGTGTATTGTACAATATTTTTTGTAATATTTCTATAATTAATTAATAATTCTAGAATTGCTTTAAGAGCTGTTTGTTACTAAGTAAACAACCTCTGTTGTCAAGATGTAAAAGGCCTCTTAATAGTCGAGGTGCCTTTTACATCTTGACAACAGACCGTGGTCGTTAAGAGGTTGTTTACTTAGTAACAAACAATCCTTAAAGCAACTCTTAACAACTAGGTATTACAAAAATACTTTAACGAAACGGTTTTTTCTTATTTTTTATCTTTTATCTTTATCTGTTTAAAAGTTATTAGAAGTAAAAAAATTAATGTTACACCCTGTATAGAACAGCAGTTAAATTAAAGATGTATAACAATGCAGTCGTTGTAAAATTGGTAGAGCTTTTAGCAAAGGTTTTCATTATTTGTTTACATAGAAGAGTTTCTTTCGTTTCTGAGAGAAGAAATTACCTGAGGTTATTTTGATTTTACTGGACATTACTGTTCAATAGAACAAAATAATAAATGAAAGACAAAAATTAAAATATATACATCATTATTTAATAAACTACAACTTTGTATTTTAAAAATATTCTTATTGTTTATAATTTTAAAAAAACTTTCGATAAAAAGTGAAAGCTATTTGACAAAAAATTTAATTTAAAAAACAACACTAACATTTAGATATGCGAAAAAGTCATTTGAAAAAAGTGAAAAGCAGTTGACAAAAGAGATAAAGCAAAAAAAAGCACTGTAAACATTTGTTTTTGTTTGGTTTAATAATTTTAGGTTGTTAATACCTTACAGACAAAATATAATACGTGGGCTCTAATGCCCTTGATCCTTTCTAAGTTTTATGCCCGCTGGCGCTGCCATAGTTTTAATCATTTTACGCCCGATGATTTTCAATGACAAAAGTCATATTTATTATAAAATTTTTAATTTTTGATTTTTTTATTTATTTAAACTGAAACAAAATTAGAGTATGTAGAACTCGGGCGAGTCACAAAGTCTTAAATCAAAGACTTGTCGGCTTGTCGCTCTGGAAAGCATAAACAACTTCATAATGCTTCTGATAGATAGATAAATAAATAAATAAATAAATAAATAAATAAATAAATAAATAAATAAATAAATAAATAAATAAATAAATAAATAAATAAATAAATAAATAAATAAATATTGTGAAGAAAATTCAGTTTATTTCATGAGTTTAAAATATCTTTGGAATAAACTATACAAAATTACAATAATTTAATTTTTGTAATTAGGTTCAATTTTCAGAATAAATCTATATTTTAAGGTTAAGTTTTTTATTTTCTTGGATAATATTATCTCTTAGACTAGTTATTATTCTCCGGTGAACTCAAGAAGAACATATTCTCAACCTACAAATAATTTTTGATAACGCCCTAACAGGCAAAACTAGTCGAATAAATAAAAATATCGAAGAAAATCTTTGAATTCCACTCATTGAAAAACTTAACCTTAAAATAATTTAATATAAACTAGATATAAAATTAATTTTACAATAGTTATAATAATTATTAGTAAGTTATCTATTTAGTTATCTCAGCTACCTACACATAATATTAATTGTAATGCTAAAACTAACATATTGCGCAATACTTTGTTATATTTCGATAAAATTAAAAATAGCTTTACCTTGTAAACAGGTCGACAATCTCCAGGAATTATTTGAATTGATTTAGGACCACAATTTGGTCTAATTCTTACAATATTTGCATTAACCACCATGTCATAAAAACCAAAATATTCATCAAAACTTAGCCACTTACTTTGAGTTTCACAACTGCTTAATAAAACAAACGTAAATAAACTGTATAAAATAAAAGATTTCATTTTATAAGTAAAAAGATTTTTCTACTAATGAGATGATTCTTTCAAAATGTTTTATCTTTAGAATTTAATTTAATCACATTTTCATCTTTATATCTTTGTGATAGTTAAATCTTTTATCTAAATAGAATTGTGTTAACAGATAATTAAGACAGTTTATCTATTTTTTTTTCTTGATCATGTAAGTAAAATAGTTATTAAACATCATGTCATCAAGAAGATAATTTGCTTGACACAGAGGCTAATTGAAGAATAGAAAACGCATAGCATCAAAGTGCTTTTTAAAATCTGCAAATCATGCAGACTCTTTCATAAAGTACCTATAATGTGTAAAAATTTTCCTGTAACAGCCAAAATAATATTAAAAATTTGTCACTTTTACTCCTGGGTACTCTGTTTTACAGCTAATCAGTACTAATCACTTACAATTGCAAAACTTAAGTTGGGAGTAGGTATACAACTTCTGTATTCTTTTGGTCTACATAAAATTTTAGAGTTTTTTATAACCACATAGATTATTCCAGAATTCAGAGCAAATGTTTAATCCCAAATTTAACAAAATAAAATGTAACAACAATAAATTTTGTGACTACTTGTTGAATGTGTACAATAGTTAACCGAAGCGTAATATCTGTCAGACATTTGCCTTTAAGCCCTCTTAAATAAACGCTCATATAATGATAAACTTTTAAAGTTTTAAAAAAGTTTATAAAACTTTTATGATAGATCAAAAAAATAGAAAAAGCATACCTATTTTAAGGGTAGTGGTCCAAAATCCTATCTATAATAGGGTATTTACTATTTATTAAAATAATATTGCAAATTCTGTAAAAGAATAAAAATACTGAATTCTTTATTAAAACAGTATCAAATAAATGTACAAATATTTCACCTTATCAGCATCTTCCACAGTTTTTAAGATTATCCAACACTAAAAAAAAACATTATTCTTTTCTTAACTGAAAATGTTATTCGATCTTACCTAGTTAAATTTAGGTACACATTTACCATGAACTCTAATGTACCCTTCCTGACATCGAACAGTAATAATATTTTGTACTTGTATTTCAGATTTCGTTGGTTCTTTATTTTTTACGACAGAAAGTGCACTAATAGTGGTTATAATAACCATTAGTACAAAAAATATGGTTGATGTCTTAACCCACATCTTGAATAAAATGTTTCTGATAATTTTTTCATTATATGATGTTTTCTTATCAGATAAGAAAATTAAATAATTGAACAGAACTGCAATAAAGAAATGCGTATTTATAAAAAAAAATATTTCTCCAGAAACCGATTTTTATTTCGAGAATTACAATATTATATAATTAGTGCCGTTTTTTGACCTACCTGCTGCTAATTTCTAAACTGTTCTAAGACAATAATTAATTTACATAGATAAGTAGAATGCAAAATTTTTGAAAAATAAAAAATAAATAATTTTGTGGTGGTAATAAAACACCCAAGCGCTAAACTTTTGAGGGCGTATCTAGAGCCTCTGGCTGTTTGGCGATTCCATAATTTAAAAAAAATTCAACTAATTAACAAAAAACAGTGTAAGAAATCTAATGCCTAACATTTCTAAATTGTACTTCAAATAACATTCAAAATTTAAAAAAATATTTCTTAATTATTTTGAAAAATATTTAATTGTTTACCACAAATCGCTTTGACAGCGGATTACTTGCACGCAACCTATTATTATAAAACGTATAATAAAAAAAGTAGATAAAAGACAACTACAAGTTTTTCAGGCTGAAATAAAGTCATCTAATGCAACTAATCTCTAGACTAAGTTGCTACGTTTGGAAGCGAAAAGACGTCAAAGTTGGAGATTAGTAGTTATTTATTGTGCTATGTAGAAAATTTTACTTCTTGAATACGTTAACTACAATATTTTTTTTAACAAATAAAAACCAAAATTTTAAGAAAAAATATTGTTTTCAACAATTTAATATGATTTAGTCGAAAATTTAGTTTATTTATTAATAGATAGGTAAAACTAAACGTTAAAGACGACTGTGAAACACCTTCTAAAGACGATGAGTACGAAAAATTCGTTTTTATTTAATGCTACGTTTTAGCGAAATTTGACATTCTTTTTTTATAGATTTTCAGAATCTTTATATTTAGTATTATTTAGTATATATTTAACTGTTACATCCCAAGTGTGCGCCAAATATCATTATTTGTATTTGGCATGCACGAGAGATATACAGGAAAACTATAGCTCGAAAAAAATTGCAAATTATTTTTTTATTTGAAAAAAACATTGTATTTATCTTCTTATTTCTCGTTGTCATTTTGTTACTGTCACTAAATGACACTTCTTCTTACCAAAAGTGCAATAAACGCAGTCGTCCGTTGCTTTATAAAAAATTGTCATCTAGGTGATGCGTACATAGAAGCAAAAATTTAGCCAATCAGGTATGTATCGAGTATTCTGCACATATGCAATACCCGAATATTGCACAAGTGCATGAATACTCACTGATACTCTTACCTGATTAGCTTAAATATTTTAAAGGCAATAATTAATAATATTTATATTCAGTATGCCATTAGCATATTCATTTTTGCAACAAAAGTTAATACCTCAAAGGTCGTGGCCCCTACTTTGACTCAACCAAAGAGTCTCCCCCGAAAAACTTCGACCAAGACCGCTTCCAAACAGGTCACGACAGCGCGTGAGCAGGTCGATTTCGACTTGCAGCGGGCTCAAGTGATCTATGCCATAAATCAGACCAAAAACAAGGGCGAATTGCTGGATGCAATTCTTCCCTATGTTCGTCTTCTTGCCTCCACTTCCAAGGTTTCCCCCTAGGTCCATCTTTGCTGCGGTTCCGCTTGGTGATGGTGAGTAAGTTTTCTTCAAGAAGAATCCCACCTTAAAGACAGATGACTCAAGAGGATTCCTGACCCACAATTAGACAGCTTTCCTTTGGTAAGCTCTTTTCTGTTTACAGATACAAGTCCAGCATCTTCCGACCGCGCCGTATCAAGAGAGAGTGGTACTGGTAAGCCCCTTTTATTATTATTTTCTATTACATTCCATGTCCTATTTGTTGGTTCAGTATGCATGCACTGAATTGGCAGTCGCCCATTGGGTGGTCTGCGGGTACTCTCTCGCAACTGCAAGCCGATTGACGCACGACCACCAGGAGCCAGCATACTTGACAGAAATTTTTACTCTGGTACACTTTACCATGTGTACCAGCAGTTCAGATCTGGGTAAAAAGGTGACCTGCACATCCAAATGTTAGACAGGCCTATGCCTATACAAAAGTTAAGGATTATTAAAAAACAAGAATTATTAAAAATGTTAAATTTATGTTTTTCGAAAGTAACTACTCCAACTAAAAATTGAGAGAATTTAGTAGAATTTTGCTAATTTTAATAAAAAGAACACATTTAACTTTGTTTTGTAAGCAACAGCTTCTGATGTCTACTAGTTATAAGCAAAACAAATAATTCAATAGAAGTTTTGCCCACTTCCAAAGTCTAATACATCTCTGACAACTGATCATGTAATGTTATCAGTTATATACCTATTTGACTTTGGTAAATCGGTGTCAAAATTTTTAGTATAGTTTTTAATTGCACCTTCTCTAAAACCCTAGTTGTCAACCGATCAAAAAGATTTTTTATCACCATCAAATAAAGATCCATAGTTTCTCCTGATCCCTGTGTTTGATGACGAGTCTCTTCGAACAAGGGATTACAATAATTTGAAGGTTGATATTGTTTACGCAGTAATTGAGCGAGGAAATTTTAATCGTTAGCAGTTTTTTTATTCGCACGGTAACATATTGTTACAAACAGTTAGAAATAATAAAAACAGAGAGAGAAAGAAAGAGTGGATGGCTCGAGAAAATGCTAGAAAGATGTCGGTCCAGATACTCACCGAGGCGTAAAATTCCAGAAAATTATTAATAGACCAGCCCATAGACCGATCGAGAAAAATAAATAATCGCCTCGCAAAGAATAGAAAAAAGTTACAAAACATTTTGTAACCTTCTGAAAAAAAGGAGACATGAATTGGGAGTTAGTCAGTTAGCTAGTGAGAGCTGGACAATCGAGTGAAAAGTGAGCAATATTTTCGGAAGCGAAATGACTTAACTAAATAGTAGGCGATTGTAGTGTGAAAATGAGTTATTTATTTATTGTTGTTATATTCGTGTAGATAGTCAAAATAAGTTACTCATTATTAATACAATTCTTTGAATCAAATAGACATTCTGTAAGAAATAAAAAAACAAAAACAAGAAGAAAGAGAAAAACGCAAACGATGTCTAAAGAAACAAGAAAATATTTGCAACGAATTTAGTAAACAAACAAGATGACGCTGAGCAGCTGATATCATACCGCGTGACCGCGACGTCATTCGTATACGAGCTCTGCTCATGCTCTACCCCCGCCACGTATACTTCCCACCAACGCTTCGCTACATTAGGTACTCGTCGCTAGTTCCCCTCGCCAACAAACGGAGGGTATAAATACCACATAGCCGCCGCCAATATTTCATACCTACAGACGCATCAACCCTGTAAGTAGCCACCCCCAGACCCTTCCCTGGAGCATTAACCTAGAGACTTCCTCTCCGATACCGCTACCCTCGGTGCATTAACCCGTTGGTAGAATCCTACCTCCCCTCCACCACAAGTGCGAGCCACCGAAGCCGACACGTGGAGGACGAAGAACCGTCGACGAGGAGTCGAGAACGAGGGACCGTCGAGGACGAGGTCGTGCACAAATTAGTAGAAGATTCGTTTTGTTTTGTTCAAAAGTATTATTTTTATTTATTCTGTACATAGTTTTATACTGTAAATAAAATTCCATCAAAGCCACTCTTCTCTCTCTCTACGATACCCAGAACCCGACACGAAAACACCCGTTACAAATTTGGCGCCCGAGTAGAAAATCCGAAGAAAATTGGCTTTATTGAGACAGGGTACATGAGAGCAAGAAGAAGAAGCCAGCCAAGAAGTTGGTGAAATGGAGACCTGGCCGTGGACTGATAGTGAGTTGTTGAACCAAGTCCGAAAATGGAACATCACCTTCGACGAGAAAACCGACGCCGTCGCTTTTATCGAGCGAATCGAGGAGCTGGCGGAGACCTATATGATCAGAAAGGAACAACTGGTACGTGTTCTGCCCGTGTTGTTTTGCAATTTTATGGTACCGAAATTATAAGCATGCCATCCGCACTTGGGACGATTTTATTGAAATTTTCGAAGCGTTTTATTTTCCGAGAGAGTACCGAACAGGTCTGAAAAAAGAAATTTTCCGGAGGTACCAAAAGCCGCACGAAAATGGTCGTGATTTTATAACACACCTGCAGACTCTGATCTGGAGACATGGAGGCTGGAGTAGGACGCAAGAATTGTCTTGCATTTACAAACACCTGCTTCCAGAGTACCGCCAATACATTCGCCGGAACGACGTGAACTCCCTGATGGACCTGCTGGACCAAATGCAGGAGTATGAGAGTCTAGCTCTAGAGCTGAAAGCCAACAAGTTCGAGCCGAGAAATTGTATGGTTACCAGTTCAAACTGGACGGGGATGATGTCCGAGTTTCCGGAGGAGACTTATGAACCACGACAGATTCCAGGTTTTGGCCCAAAACTCGATCAGAAAAATATGAGATTTACCTACAGGCAACCCCTAAAACATTTCTGTTCGCGGTGTGGCTTGCAGGAGGTAATGACCCAACAATGCCACTGTATCAAGACGAAGACGGCAAACTCCCAGGAGACTGTGCCCCAAATGGCTCCGAGCAACTCCCGAAATACTACCGATACCGACTCCGAAAGTGACTGAAATAGTACCGACACCGACTCCGAAAATCACCGAAATATTACCGACACCGACCCCAAAACCGATAAGACAAATTCAACCCCAGCCGAAAAATGATAATCGCATCATTTGGAAAATTTTCGTGGCTAACAAGGAAATTCTCGCCTTGCTTGACACTGGTTCTGTGCTCTCATACATTAGCGAAAAGACGGCCAATTATTGTATAAACCAGAGGGTGCAGCAGTTTTGACTTCCAGAATGCAGGCGAAAATAACCAATGGGGTAACCGTAGAGACTAACGTCTTCTACAACATAAAATTTCAGTCCAATGATCTGGAGTTTAAATGGAATTTCTTACTTCTTCTGTCTGAATTTAACAAGTCCGATAATCCTTAAGTTAGACTTCGTCATGGGTCAGCAATTGGTGTTAAATTTTCAATCCGGTGAAATTTTCCACCAAGGCCGAAATTTGCTGAACATGGGATCCCCGCTAGCCCAGGTGTCAACCGAAATTCCCATCACCGATATAGTTAAAACAGCAACTGTAGAAAATGAATTTATCAAGAACAAAATAGCTGTGAAGGATATGCAAGCTATTGTTGATGAAGAAGTCGACGGCATGACGCAGGATGACATCATCGAACCGTCTGAGAGTCCTTGCAGCTCTCCAATTGTCTTGGCTGACAAAAAGGACGGTAAGAAGAAGATATCTTGCATTGATTTCCGAAATAGCAACTCCGTACCTCGAAGAGATGCCTATCCGCTTCCCCATATTAACGGCATCTTGAACGACCCCCGAGAAGCAAAGTACTTTTCCAAAGTAGACTTAGACAACATCACCGTATTTGGAACCTGCACAAAAGCAGAACACCGACAGAACCTGATCACAGTTTTCCAAAAGCCGAGAAAAACCAAGTTAATCCCGAACTGGAAAAGAAGGAAAAAAAAATCCATTCTAGTGCTAAACCCGCCCCTTAATAATCTACTTACAGCAAATGGACCGCAGACACCGCATGGAGACCTGGAAAGTTTTGTGGAAAGGAAGGGGAGGGTGTAACGAAGCGTTATATAATAATTATTGTTTAGAAGAATTTAGTAAACAAGCAAGATGACGCCGAGCAGCTGATATCAGACCGCGTGACCGCGCCGTCATTCGTATACGAGCTCTGCTCATGCTCTACTCCCGCCACGTATACTTCCCAACAACGCTTTGCTACATTACTTGTCGCTAGTTTCCCTTGCCTACCAACGGAGGGTATAAATACCACCTAGCCGCCGCCAATATTTCACACCCCCAGACCCGTCCTCCCCTGGAGCATTAATCTAGGGGCTTCCTCTCCCATACCGCTACCCACGGTGCATTAACCCGTTAGTAGAATTCTCTTTGAAACCGCTACCCACGGCCAACGGCGCATCAACCCGTTGGCAGAATCCTACCTCCCCTCCACCACAAGTGCGAGCCACCGAAGCCGACACGTGGAGGACGAGGAACCGTCGACGAGGAGTAGAGTACGAGGAACCGCCGAGAACGAGAGACCGTCGAGGACGAGGAACCGTCGAGAACGAGGGACCGTCGAGGACGAGGTCGTGCACAAATTAGTAAAAGATTCGTTTTGTTTTGTTCAGAAGTATTATTTTGATTTATTTGTACATAGTTTTATACTGTAAATAAAATCCCGCTCTTCTCTCTCTCTCTACGATACCCAGAACCCGACACGAAAACAACCGTTACATATTTTTAAAAAAATAAAAATAAGAAAAAACAATTAAAAATCTTAGAAAATATAAAAAATGACAACAACAAAAAAGTCCAAAAAAAAAACAAATAAAAGACAACAAAAAACATAAAAAACTTCTAAAAAATTTCGATTCTTGGAAGGAAAAATGACAAATAAACTCCAATAAAAAAAATCAAAAACTAATTTGCAAGAACATAAACTATTTAAAAACCACATTCAGAAAAAACGGCAAAAAATGATTTTGCAGCGAGTAAAGCTTATAAGTATAAGTTATAATCATTATCATTGCATAAGCGGCAATTTGAAACAGCAGCTGATATAAACGGCTGAAATAAAGAAATAAAAGCCACAGTCCTTGTATTGACATTGCGAAGGCCACCTCTTCAGCTGTTACATAAAATATCAGAATACGACCGGAAAAGCTAAGATTATTTTCGCACTGGAGCTCCAGTAACAAGAAAAACACATGGGTGTGGCACATTAGTCGATGCTGAAATTACGAAAACAGGAAAGTGGCAAAAGCTTTCAAAAGTAGGTATGCCGCCGAAATAAGCTATTGACAAATTTTACCTTTTTAAGTGAACCTATTGAAGTTAATCATCAACTGTGTTGTGATACTTTTTAGGCACTAACGTGAAACGTTTAGACTCTGCTAGGTCATGGTGCTAAAACATTTCAACGGGCGCCATAAATTTTATCATGCATAAACGAAACAGTTTGGGGCCACTAGTATTTCCCAGTCTGAACGTGAACCTGAAAATCTCCCCCACTCAACCGAGTTGAGAATAAACGTTATGTATAAGTGCATTAGGGGTCATAGGAACAACCCAACCAACAGACGACGATACAGCTTGTTTGAAGAGTGGCTTACAATTTTCGCAAAATGTTAGTTAAAAGCGCATTTTTTCGAATAGTAATTTTCCGCTTACGTGAAATTATGTTTTGCACTTTTACCCACCACGTGTTAAACGGTCTCACCTTTTTTACGATCTTACCGGACAAAGCCAAATAAATGGCCTTTAGTAGATATTGCTGATGACGTGATATTGGGTCTCGACATCATGACGAAATATGAGTTTGTAATAGGCATATCTAAAAAAAGTTGAAAATATGAGATATAAAGTCTTAAATGTTTGTAAAGCGCACACATTTTTGCGTTAGAATTTTTTATAACTCTTTTAAACACAAATATTTTTCCCGAGTTGTATTATTTTGTGCTGAAATTCTTTTTTATTTTCTTTGCTTGAATAATTATCTTTTTGAGTCCGAAACCAACTCTGACCGACTTTCCAGAAGAAAAAAACATCACAAAACAGATATGACTACTAGATCTACCACTTACCCGCGTAGTCAATTAATATTTATATTTGTATTACTTGATGTTGTATAAATTTTATAAATATAAAATAATATAAAAAATTAAGATATTGTTCAAACAGTTTTATTAAAAACAAACTACAAAATTTTTATGCATACTACATTAACAAGTCTTCTTTGCAACATTTTACCAAATTTTTTAGAATTGCATGTTTACTGAAAGGCATGTTTACTGTAATTAAAAAAAAAACAAACTTTATGATAATTAGAATATATTTTTATTCTCACCTTTCTATTGTATATTAGGAACACATCTACCATATACTCTAATGTAACCACTTTGACATGGAGCAGTAATAATATTTAGAAGTCGAGGTTTTGCCGTTCCATCCTTTTTTTTAGTAGGAAGTGCAGAAATAGTAGTTATTATTGCTATCAGTAAAAGTAATATCGTTGATATATCTACCCACATTTTGAATAAGACACGTAATCTAAATTTTCAATTTTATACATTCCTTTATCAGATAAGCTAATTAAATATTGACTTACACTCAACACCACGCAGAAAATATCTTATTAATTATTAGAAAATAATTGTACAGACAAAATTTATTTTTTTCTTAATTTTTATACTATAAACCTGTACACAATTTACATTTTTCAACAATATTTTAAAAACTTTAGCGGTACTTTATATGTAATGTAAGTTTGTGTAGGAGAACAAAAAGTCAAGTAATTATAGATCCAAAAAACTGAATTTTTCAATTTATATTACTTAATTAATAGTAATTAAGATGTCTTGTTGTAAAAACAGTTTACGCTTGTGGTAATATCTATGAATCAGTCAAACCCCATCAAAATTTTAATCCAAATGTATGTGGTTTTACTGCTGCGCATAGCGTTTCATAAATTGTCGAAAAAAATTTGTTCCAGTTTTTAAAAAAAGTGGAACATTTTAAAATCTCATACCAAAAGTATACCATATATAATATAAGAAGCAGTAGCTGCTTACTTCAGCTTTAGATCAATGATGGCTCTGACACTTAAGTTGTCAGATTTTAACTGTTTTTGATTACTTCAAAGTGTGTCAATCTTTTAAATCTTTTTGTAGTAACAGCATGATTAATAAAACATAAAATAGAACCACTAAAAAACCAAATGTAAAGCTCATTTATTTCACTCTGTCCGGTAGGATCGTAAAAAAAGTGGGACCGTTTAACACGTGGTGGGTAAAAGTGAAGAACATAATTTTACGTAAGCGAAAAAGTACTGTTCGAAAAAATGCGCTATCAAGTAACATTCTGCGAAAATTATAAGCCGCTCTCTAAAGAAGCTGTACTGTCGTCAGTTGATTGTGTTGTTCCTATAACCCCTGATGCACTTAAATATAAGGTTTATTCTTAACTTGGTTGAGTGGGTGGAATTTTCAGGTTCACATTCAGACTGGGAAAACCAGTGACCCCAAATAAAATGCATGGCGCACGTTGAAATGTTTTAAAACCATTGACCTAGCCGAGCCTAAATGTTTACTTCTAAACACCACCCATATTAACTGATTTAAAAACAACCCTTATTTACAAGAGCATAAGAGGTCTTGAAACAACACAACCAGCAGACGACCCATACTGTCACCAGTCCGGCTATCGGTGCTATTTTGTTTTGATTGAGAGTGAAGAATGTGAATGTGGTGAATAATGAATGGAAAGAAAATTAAATTTAATAATTAAGAAAAATAATTAAATTGTTTTAAACGAAGTAAAATAAAACACAGTATTAAATTTAAAACGGCACTGTCAGGCGAGTGAGTTACAACAAGGGTAAAAAGGTTGAAAGAAAGATGGCGCACCGATGCAAGTGAGAAACGCGCTGTTACTCCGCAAGGTGGCGCGCAAACAAGCAGTGTGAGAGTGAAAGAAGCACGGATAAAGACATGCAAGACGATGTCTTCATGAACTTGAAATCGACTGCCGACTGACTCCCGAAGAGCCGAGACGGTGGTTAAAACCGATTTCTGCCACCTTTAAAAAGGTTCGGCAAAAATTGAGGGGTCGAATGAATTTGTCCACGCAAATCAAGATCGTGAGATAATTGAATCGCGAGGATGAGATAAAGCGTAGGAGGAGCGAAATTGAAAAAGGAATTGAACAGCGTTTAAATCATATGAAAGACAGAAGCTTAGTTAACACAATTAACGGATTAATAATTAGTCCGCAACATGCGAGAGGGCTGCGTGATGCGAGGTAGGTCGCGAGAAGCCTACCTGACGAAATAAGAGCGGGATTGAGCATGTCGCAGTTTTAATTATCAAAAAATGCGTGAGATGAGTTAATTGGTTAATTAATTGCGGTTTTTGATAAAGTTGCCGTAGGAATTACGAGATGAAATTTATACGAAAAGACTCGGATTAAAGAGAGCTTTTCGATGTGTTGTTTGTTACGTGTATAGCTGTGCAGGTGAAGGCGTGAGCCGAAATTTTCCGCTTTCCTTTGATTGACGGCTAGCAGCTAGAAACTTGAGGGTTAAAAGCGTTGGTCGAGAAATGACCTTGCAGCTAAAGAAAGCAACTTTTAGACATAGAATGTTGTAGAATTTTGATCAAGTTTTTTAAAATTACCGATTTGATGAAGTTTGTTAATTCAGGCCACACAGAAAATTTGTGAAAACCTAACTAAATAAAAATCGGATTACGATGGTGGTAACAATACCAATGCGGTACGTATTTTTACAGAACACGTGTTAAACGGTACTATCCTTTTTATAATCCCACCGAACAGAGTCAAAAAAATAAGCTTTACTATCTAATTTAAGAGTCTGTAGTTTTATTCTTAGCCCAGTCATTTTAGCCAAAAATAGGGGTCAATCTGGGAATAAGAGATAATAAGCTGTAAATTGATATAAACCTTTGTTTGGCGTTCTATATGTTGTCTCAAAAGTCTCATATAATATCGTGTCCACGTCTTAAGATATTGAAGGTTAAAGATCGCAAAAATTGGTTTTTCGCGAATATCTCGCTTCCTATACGTTAAATGAGATCTGCACTTATTATAAAAGTTGTAGAGTATAAAATTCTTTACAACCGTTGTTTTAACTTTTTTTCATACGATTAACCGTTTTTGAGATAGAGCGTAAAGAGTGCGCATCGCACAGTCATATATGAGGTACTAAGTGCTATAACGAAATAAGTCCATTTTTGGCCATTTTGAAATAAATATACAAAAGTATTTATTAAAATCTTTTCATTTTAATGCAGTAACTGATTTTCAAATATACTGTTTTATTTTAAAGTTATTAAACAACTTTTCTGTGGCACCAAAAATTTATGTAATTTTATTCAGTACAATAGTGTGCTAAGTCCATCAGTTTGGTAAAGACTTTTAAAATTTATTTATATTAGTGTCTTTAAGATTTGTACCAGTTTTCAGCTTTGTGTGTGTTATCCTAAAGTTGAATTTTTATTTTGATCAGAGTACATGTGTTTTATACTGGTTAGTCAATTTCTAAAAACTATGCCACTCCAACATAATACAGATTTGCACAATAACTCCAAACTTTCTTAATTCGTTATTAAGTGGACTTATTTCGTTGTAATACTGAGCACTCATATGACTGTGCGCTGCGCACAGTTTACGCTCTATTTTAAAAACGGTTAATCGTATGAAAAAAAAGTTGAAACGGAAGTTGTAGAGAATTTTGTACTCTACCACTTTTATAATAGGTGCAAATCTTATTTAAAATATAGGAAGAGAGATATTCGCAAAAAACCGATTTTTGCGACCTTTGACCTTGAATATCTTAAGACGCGGACACGATATTATATGAGATTTTTGAGACAACATATAGAACGCCAAAAAAAAATTATACTAATTTACAGCTTATTGTCTTTCATTCCGAGGTAAAATCCTAATATGACTGGGCTATCTGCTGTTCTTTACTCGCATCTATCATTTGTTCCATAAATAACTATTTCGATTTGCGTATCTACGATGTCATATCATATCCATACAGGATTCAGGAATTGTGTTAGATTTTCCATGGTCACTATTTAGTTACTAAATTTGATAAGAATAAAAAGGACAGTCATATTATAATACTATAAATAAATTAAAAACTGTTTAAAAAACTTTATTAAAATACAAACATACAAAATATTTTATTTTATCTAGATGCTCCTATTTGCAGCATTCACACTCCACAGTTTTTAAAAATGCATTCATTGTCACTGTAAAAAATAAAATAAATTTTATATGAATTAAAACCATATTATTATTATGTTTTGATCCTACCTCATTTAATTTAGGGACACATTTACCATGTACTCTAATGTAACCACTTCTACATGCACCAATAATAAACTGTTTTAATTTTGGTCTTACTGCTTCTTCATTTTTCATAACAGGAAATGCACAAACACTGGTTATTATCACTATCAGTATAAAAAATATGGTTGATGTTTTTACCCACATCTTGAATAAGATTTATGTTAAATAAATTTTCCATTTTATACATTTGCTTATCTGATAAGCACATTAATTCAACACAGTTGCATACAAGAAGTAAATAAAAAAATAGTTTTTTGTTTTTTTTTTTTAAATATTTATATTAATACAGATTATATACAATGATTTCATTATCTAGTGTTCTAAATAATATAAAAACTTAAACAGGACCCACCAGTAAAACGGAAAAATTAAAAGTAACCATTGTTTAGTTCCAAGATAGAGGTCTCGACCGATCAGTGGTTGTTAAGAAGAGCACCTTTTACTTATGGTAGAGGGTGGTGGTCTCCTCGGGTCGAGAAATTTTAGAATATGTAGCAGTCAGTCAATATGTAGCAGAGTTCATAAGGGAGTGACTAGGTGATCCAATTTATTTACAAAGTGTAAATAAACAGAGAAAAACCAAGTTCAGTGTTTTTAATGTTGACAAGTGCGTGAACTTATACTAATGCCTAGTTCAAGCGCTGGTCCACACAATTCTGTAGAGTCCAAAAATTCTACACCCATTTTTTGGTTTTACATTTATAAGCAATCTTTTTTTACAGGGTTGGTTTGAGTAAACTTTGTCACTTTTTTAAACAATATTATCAGTCAAGATAAGGCAATTTATGTGTAAATATCTCTCCAGACAGACTCATTCAAACATTGGCTTGCAAAACCCACAGATTTGTTTGCATGCGACTTTTTTATGAAGATTTGTAAAGAGCATGGCGTACACTAATAGACCACAAACTATACCGAAATTAAAAACAAATATTAAAATAATTTGCACAGATTCAGCATGATCTTCTTTGTCTAGTGATGTAAAACTTTTATTCTAGTTTAATGTTTAAGTTATTCGGCAATGTAAAAAATCAGTCATACCTCAGAATGTCTCCACAATCTGCAGAATGTCCAAAACACCAGTCAATCTGTGGAATTACTGTAGGTAGTTTTAGTCAGTCTACGGATTGACTGCTACTGGAACCGTTGCACTATATTTCAAAACTCAAAGGTATATAAGTTTGATACTTTAGCTCAAGTTAAAGACACTAGCCGTGAAATTAAGTATATTAAAAAAATAATAATAAATTTTGGTGTTACGATGTTAGATGGCGCTAGCGCGTGGTTGAGATCTGGTTAGTAATTTTAGCTTCATTTTGAACTAAATAAAAATATTATTTTTAACTTAATAGAAAGCAGTAAATAAAGTAAACAAATTAACAATTTACCACTTTTTTAATTGCCGCTATTTCATAGTTACTACAACGCTTAAACAATTTAATTAAGCAGTTGAAAGAAAGTTACTAGTCGGTAAAACAAGACGCTGTAAGATTGAAAGAGTACAGTAAAACTACAATGTAGAAATGTGTACAAAAACACTATTTAATTTTGTAAATATTTAAACCATACATTGTCCCTCCATAAAATATTATGCGCTGCCTCGCGTCCTATTCTCGCGTTCCCAACATTGAATCATAATAACAGTATCTCACTTTTTTCGTCTCATTTCAGTCATAAATAAATATTCTAAAATGACAATTTTGTAATTTTCATTATATTTGTACAACCAATGCAATTTTTTATACACTGTTTCATGAGTAATAATGAGCCTGCGAAGTTAAAAATACAACCAGCAATACAATTCCAGAGTTAACGTAGATAATATTGATTTCAAATTTTATTTGTCAAATCTGTAACCGATAAAGAAAATGTATTCAAACGATAAAAAAAACGACATGATAATGATATATGGAAAAACTTGCCTCTGTCGCAATGAGTTTGTACAAACAACGTTTTCCGGGTAGAGAAGAACTTTTGCTGACACCATATTTGAACGTCTTGAAACTACCTTAAAGGAAAATTGGCCACTTTTGAAAAAGCCAAGAGCAAGAACAGCTACAGGTCCTATTCACATGTAAGCCAAAAAATGATCTTACAAGCAAGTGACATTACTTGGTCTACAGGTAACGGAATAATTAAATGATTTTTTATTTAATATATATGTAAAAAAAAGACACGTAAACTTTGGAATTGTATTGCTGGTTGTATTTTCAATTTCGCAGGCTCATTATCACTCTTGAAACACCTTGTATATTGCCATTTTATAAATTTTATAATATAGCAAATTAAATAAAAAACATATCATCGTTAAAGTAGCAGCTTTTTTTTGTTATCTGCCGCCTGTATTTATTCATCTCTCTCCCACCAGCGTCAAACGATTTGCGTGACATGACTAGCACAGGTTCAAATTGCTCTAGCGGCTTTATTTCTGAAACGCTATCATAGGCTGAGATGAATTGTCATGTAGAATAAAAAATTAAATTTATATCTTGAATTAAAAAAATATGCTTATTTCAGTGCATTATGTTACAATTTTAATCAATAATTTTTTAATTAAAATATTATTTTCATAATAATTAAGTACAAATTACTAAACTTTTTTAATATGAGCTTATTATGCAGTAGTACGGTGGTGCACTGGACGCCTAAAACGCTTTAGAAAATGATTCTGTGGGGGTTTCAAGATTGAAGGTTGATTTTTTCAGAAATGAAGGCTTATGCCCTAGACATATTATACCCGAAGTTGTTCAAAAATTGTCCTGTGCAAAAAAGCACTATTCAAAATTTTTTAGATATTTATACGCCATAATTTTTCAGACCACAGATTTTTTTCAAGTAAAAGTTTAATGCAATCTGTGTATCCGTTTTGCCACAAAAAAATAAAATATTTCCAAAAATACATTGGTTCTTATGGCTGTTCGCAACTTTCAACCTAAATATCTCTGTTCAAAAATATCGAAAAATTTAATTGATTATACGGTTTTTCGCCATTTCTCAACGATTATCTCAAAAACTAAAGCTTAATTTAAAAAATATGTATTTTGAAAAATTTTTGAAAGTGTTAGAATGGTACTACATATATATTTTTTGCTTATGTCGTTTTTTTAAAAGTAATATACCTAATAAATAAATTCTACACAAATCATTTATTGCGACATCGCATCATTTCTCTCAAGTTGTCAATCCCCCCCTCTCATCGCTTAAGTATTTATAAATTTATACTTACATAAGTACCTATTTATAAATTTTTTGTAAAACAATTTTTTTGTTATTCATAATTTTATCAAAGCAATAATAAAGTTTATAAATTGCTCAAACTAGCTACTTAAACCCTGATTTTGCAGCTAAGAGAATGTGAGAGCGTAAATGGGGGATCGATATCTTGAGAGTTAAAATGCGGTGTCCCAATTAAATGATTTGTCCAGAGTTTATTTATTACACTCGTATTATTTTTAAAAAAATGACATAAAAAATATAAATGTGGTACCATTCTAATCACAAATGATGGAGCAAAAACTTTTCAAGAAACACATTTTTTTTATGCTTAGTTTTTGAGACAATTGTTGAGAAATAGCTAAAGCCGTAAAATCAATTAAATTGTTGTCGATGTTGAACGGAGATATTTAACTTTGAAATTGCGAACGTCCATAAGAGCCAATGCATTTTCAAATATATTTTATTTTTTTATAGCAAAACAGCTACAAAGATTAAAGTATACTTTTACTAAAAGAAAGCCTATGTTTTAAAGATTTCAATGATCTAAATATCTAGAAAATTTTGGATAGTGCCCTTTTGCACAGGACAATTTTTGGACAACTTCGGATATAATATATTTAAAGCATAAATCATCATTTCTGAAAAAACCAACCTTTAGTCTTAAAACCCCCACAGGGTGACACATTTGAGAGCATTTGGCACTCTACTGCAGGAAGTACTCTGTCTATCAGGAAAAAACCGTTTCTGAATTTAAATTCTTATAACTCTTGTCGTCACCAAAGCAAAAGATCGTCCAATGTAAATATGATAATTCAAACATTTTTCTGAAAGTTTGTGTAATTCCCATATCTTTTTACCTCGAATTTTTTTTTACAATTTTGTCGGATCTATTAAGGTTTGACATTTGTATACTGCGATAGGAAAAGCTTAACACTTACAATTAACACCAAGAGAAAACTTCACCTTTTAAACAAAGTACATTTGTGCATTGTCTTACCAATTATTATTTTGTTTACTTAAAACTAAAACTTTTCATTAAATATTTTAGTGACAATTTCACTCATAGATTTTTTAACCAATTAGGTACACATACTCATTTAACAATAAAAACGAAACATTAAAAATAAAGCGGTCAAAGTTTTCTCGGAGGATCTCAGCCAATAGGCAATCTGAAAAACACAACGTATCTCGTTTTTCAGCGAAAAAAATTTGGCAGTAGTAGTGTTGGCGTAGTTATATAATAAACAAACAAAAATTAATTTGCTAAAATTGTAAAGAGAAAAGTCGCGCAAGTTTTTTGAGAAATAGTTTTGACGAATACCATTTGAGTACAGATTTTGCTTGAAAAAATTTACTGATTATAAACTGGACTGACGTCTTGTGGTTTTTATGACAATGACATTCGCAAAATTGATAAATAAGCGAACTCTCGTAACAATCGGTACATTTTTTCGGCACAATCTAAATCTTGTGATATTATAACTGAAAATAATGGCCAAGCGCATGTATTTTCGCCCTACTTAGAGAACCATTCTAAAAGGACATTAAAATAATGATTTATAAGGGAACAAAAATGACTTACACTTTAAGCATTTTATTAAATAATACATTGATAACCAAATTGCAGAAATCAAAATTACTTTGTAGGTCATTTCCTTGAAACCTAATCTATAACTTGCATCTCTTTTAAACTAAAAAAAAAATTGTTAAAAATATGAGATATAAAGTCTTAAATGTTTGTAATGCGCACACATTTTTGCGTTAGAATAGATTTTTCATAACTCTTTTAAACATAAACATTTTTCCTGAGTTGTACTATTTCGTTCTAAAGTTTCTTTATATTTTTTTTTGCTTAAATTATTTTCTTTCTGAGTCCGAAACTGACCCTGGCCGATTTTTCCAGAAGACAAAAACATCATAAAACAGACATGACCACTAGATAATATAATATAAAAATAATTATGTGTATATTATAAGATAATATAAAAAAATAAGATATTAGTCAAACACCTTTATTAAAAACAAACTACAGAATTTTTTATGCATACTACATTAACAAGTCTTCTTTGCAACATTTTGCCAGTTTTTTAAAATTGCATGTTTACTGTAATTAGAAAAAAATACCACACTTTATCATAACTTAAATATATTTTTTATTCTCACCTCATCTATTTTAGGAACACATACATCATTTACTCTAATGTAACCACTTTTACATGGAGCAGTAATAATATTTAGACGTCGAAGTTTTGCCCTTCCTTCATTTTTTTCAGTAGGAAGTGCAGAAATAGTAGTTATTATTGCTATGAGTAAAAACAATATCGTTGATATATCTACCCACATTTTGAATAAGACACGTAAGCTAAATTTTCAATTTTATATATTCCTTTATCAGATAAACTAATTAAATATTGATTTACATTCAACATCATGCAGAACATATCTTATTAGTTATTAGAAAATAATTGTCCAGACAAAATTTATTTTTTCTTAATTTTTGTACTATAGACCTGTATTTTACATTTTCAAACAATATCTCAAAAAAATTCAGAGGTAATGTAGGTATGTTTTTGTAGAAAGAAATCTAACAATTCAAGTGAGAAGATATTTAGACTGAAGATAAAGAACTGCTTTAGAAAAGAACCACTCCCAGAAAAGCTCCCAGCTTAAATCTCACCAATCAATCCCCAAAAATCCATGTTTTCTAAAGCCATCCATTTAAAACACTATCGACAAAAAAATTTTTAATAGTTATTTTAGAGTAATTATTTTGTTAGTCTGAAATCACTTACCTACTGCTCTCTATCTAATGTATCACTGTCTCAGCTCACTTAGCCCCACTTCCGCTAAAGACGCTTTTGTCAACAACATAAACTTTAGAACTTTAAAATGCCGATCCCTATACCTGAAAATATTTATAAAGCTTGTAGTTTAAAAAGTCTTTTTGTGTATCCAGTGTGACTCCATAGAATAACACAGTACTGAAGGTGAGATTGAATGAGAGCATAGTAAACTGTTATTAAAGTGTTGTGTGAGACACAACCAGCCAAGTTCCAAATTAAAATTAAAAATTAAATTATATATTTTTACTAATTTTGTTAGCTAGAATATCTATGTGTTTTGCCATTTTAGATAAGGCTCTTTGTAAACTCCCAGAAATTTGACATATTCGGTATTATTGTAGGATTCTTGTCTTAGGGTGAAAGTTAGGATTAGGGTTTTATCGTGGTTTTATCTTCGTTTAGATGTAATTTGTTGGTATTCAACCACTTTTTAGTCATTTCAAAGTGTTTGTTTAGTTTTTGAAGAATATTTTGGTAAAGTAAATCTGCACATTCCAGAGTAGTGTCATCCGCATACAGTACTGCATAGAGATAGAATTTATTTATGCTCCAAAAGCAAAGCAGCACGTTTTAAGAATCAATTAGCATGGTGAAACACCATGCATAAGCAATACGCTCGATTCACTACTAGTACGAGCTACTTTTTTTGTACGATAAGCGGTTGAATGAGTCGTTTTCAGCAGCGTCTCATTATCCGATATAATAGAACATTGTAATAAAAAAAATAGATTTTAACAAACTGGATGGTTATAAAGGTCTTTACGTACAAAAAAATATTCACCTACATCACTAGCGGTTGAATGAGTCATTTTCAGCAGCGTCTCATTATCCGATATAATAGAACATTGTAATAAAAAAAATAGATTTTAACAAACTGGATGGTTATAAAGGTCTTTACGTGCAAAAAAATATTCACCCACATCACTACTAGACAAAGAAGAATAATAGTAAAACATAAATTTTTTACGGTAATTTTAATCTCCTCATTGCTCGAGAACAAACGCCAATGAAAACATACATATAAATCCGATCTCTGGTACTGAATCTGAGTGGGGTGTAAACTGAGGTAGATAATTTATAAATATCTAAAAAAGTACTGGTCCAAGTATGGAGCCTTGAGGTACTCTATAAATAACATTATGTTTTTCAGAAACATCCTTGTTAACTCTTACCTGTTGAAAACGATTTGTTAGGTATGATTTAATCAAGTTAACAGCACGATCACTAAAATTATAAAATTTAAGTTTATGCAATAGGATGTTATGATCTACTGTATTGGATGCCTTACTAAAATCGAGAAAAATAGCTTTATAAAACGACTTATTTTCAAAAGGATTAATTATGTTTTTGATAAAATTTAGCACAGCATGCAAAGTAGAGAGATTTTTTCGGAAACCCTATTGTTTTTTTGTGAATATTTTATTTGTTTTTTTGTTGTTTTAACGATTCTGTTAAACCGAATAATTTCAACATGCTTATCTAAAATGTCATTAATTTAAATCTTTTTAAAAAAAAATTTAAAGTTTTAAAGTTTTGGTGGCTTTACTTTCATAGCAAGAAACACACCTAAGAGCTGCAAATGCTTTTCTGCCAAAGAGACACACAACAGTTTTTCGCCTACCTATTATATACAGTAAAATTAGTAGTTTTCAAATTTAACTGCAAAGGTAGAGACCTGTTTAAGAAGTACATATATGATAGTAAAATAATAATGTTTTAATTTTTTATTATTTATATTAATGTGTTATGTTTGAATGTTCACTTAACTGTTTTTACAAATTAAATTATTATTAAAGTTATTTGTTTTGAAATTCAGTCGGTAATATAGAGAGATCACCTATATTACATTTATATTTAAAAAAGGTGATAAAAGTGATGTGCGTAACTATAGACCAATTTTTTAATCTGTAATTTCTGTAAATGTTTTGAAGTATGATGCTCTTAGTGCACATGTCAGAAAGTATATCAGTCCTCATTAACATAGCTTTATTTCTGGCAAATTTACAATTACAAACCTAGCCTGTTTTTCGTAGTATGTTCCGAAAACCATAGATTTTGATGTGTTTTATGTAGATTTTTTCAAAGCGTTTGCACAGTAAACTTTGACATTTTGCCTTTTAAACTTAATTTTTATCGCTTATTGTTACCACTTCTTAAACTATTTGATTCATACTTAACAGGAAGACATCAATGTGTATTTCTCAATGGTTTCCAATCGCGCGAATTTCAGGTCACATCTAGAGTTCCCCAAAACTCTGTTCTCAGTCCGCTTCTTTTTGCAATATTTATCAATAAAGTTAAAACAATCTTAAATTTTCCCTGTCTTCTTTAGGCAGATGATCTTAAATTTTTTGTAGGTGTATTCATTTCTAGTGATTGCGTTTTACTGCAGCAGAACATTGAGAAAACTTGCTTACTAGACAAAAATAAATCTTTTGCATCTTAATTTTTCTAAATGCTTTACTACACAATTTACAAATAAGTCTAAGAAAGTAAGTCATTCTATAATAAAGCAGTTGGAGAAATTTATGAACCTTGGTGTGGTGTATGACTCCAAATTTAGTTTTGTACCGCATGTTGATTATATTATTCTAAAAGCCTCTCGTATATATGTTTTTTAATCAGAAATAGTTGTAACCTTACTGAAATACGTTTTATCAAAGGTTTATTTTATTCCTTTGTTAGATCTGTTCTTAAATACGCAAGTTTTATTTGGACGCCTATGTATAAATTTCACAAAGCCAAACTTAAAAATCTACAAAGAACGTTTTTAAAATATGTCTACGACAAAGTCAATGGTCAGTAGCCGGTAAGAGAAATCCCTCAAAAAAAAACTGTTAAATAATTTTTTTATTACAAGCCTCCAATCTAGATATAAACTTAACTTTTAAATTAAAATAAAGAAGTAAAGACTTAAATTTTTATTGTTTAATGTTTTAAAAAAAAATTTAAAAAGAGTTTTTTCAACATTTTTAACTTTTTGTATAACTATACTTTTTATATTGTTATGCAAACACTGATAATAAAACTTTAGTTTCCAAAAGCGCTTTGCCACTGTTGTACAAGAATTTTGATTTGTAAGTTGTAAGTAAGAATTTTAACTTGTAGGTTTAGCATTTATTTTTATTGTCATTATTTATACAAAAATCACTCTACTTCGAGAAAGAAAGGATGCTTTCAGAAGGGCCGAGTGCAAGTACTGCAGTCAACGAAAAAGGTTCTAAAATATTGAAGTGATTAGAAGGTTGGTTTGGTAACCCCATGATAGATAAACAACGACGCAAGTAAGAGCGAAAAAATTAACAAGTAACGATTTCAAAGAAGACGAAGATCTAAGACCACAATATCAAAACATTTTCTAGAGAACCTAGAAGCCGCTGTGAATCAAGTGGGATTCGTTAAGAATTGCTTGGGTATGCAAAAAAGTCAGATAACATAATTGCATGCCCAGTCTAATAACATGGTTTAGTGTTTTAGTGAGGCCATGGAGAAGCATTTGTCAAAGATTGTGGAAAGTCACCAGAAAGGTTGGAACTGACACCTACCAGTGATTTTGTCGGCACGTGATTTACTGTCTAAGACACTTGGTGAAAAACAGAACAACATATAGGCGAATACAATCTAAGGCCCATTTCAACGAACTTCAACGAAAGGAATTTGGTATAATTGTGCTGTTGTACAACCATCAGTAAATAGAACGCCGTTGCTGGAATTTGCAACCAAATTGTGAAGATCCTTATACCGTTCCGACGCGGAACCGCAACGTGGTATATCGCATTCAGAAACATCCCGGGTAAAAATAAAGGAGATTTATCTAGACCGTCTAGTTCCCTATGCCAGATCAAACAAAGAAAACTAAAGTAGAGAACCAATGTAATAAACTATTCTAGAGAAATCTACCGCCCCATTACTATACAAAAATATAACAACACGCTATAAATCATCTTATGGCGCATGATTCTGAGCAATATTTTACACGGTCTTTGATCAGATTTGAAGAATGTTAACGCATCATTCTAGATAAATAAAAAATTTACTAGGATGCGACCAAACGGTATATAAAGTGAGAAGACAATGACCAGTTACTCAGCCGAATCGACGATATTGAGCAATAATCGTGCACGTTTCGAGCTATTGTTGTGTTATTAATGTAAAATTTATTTAAAAATAAATTATTCGTTAAAAATCTATCTCTTTAAATTAAAACAACTCTCCAAATTTAAAGGATCGTTACAATATCATAGTTTATATTGAATCAATTTGTGTTGCATTTTTAACTCGACTGGATTATTATACGAGTATTATGTTATTAACCCTAAATAAACAAAACTATCAACACTGTTGAAGATTTAAAGGAATTAATTAGAAAAAACAAAAAATAAGTTTTTTAAAACACGCTAAATTCTTTTTTTTTTAAATTTACTCTCAACTAAAACTCTTGAATTACGATCCTTGCTGAGTGTGTTCTACTTTTACAAACCCACTTTCCTTTACTAAGCAGTCTTCAATAAATTGCAAGCGCCACGAACACTACCACTTCTTTCTTAGCAATATTTTGCCATTTCATTCTACTTTTGCCCCTAAAACTAGCTACGAAATTGTAAACGATTTTTTTGATGACACTCGTTAGATGACCTCCTAGCCTTATAGGCTGATTTCAAGTTGAGATAATACCGGTAGTATATTTGTTTCTAAGCAAAATTAAAACAATTTGGAGTTGTGATTGGTTGTTGCCCTAAAAAAGTATTAAAATTTGCGATACTACTGGTATTATCTTAAGTTGAAATTAGCCCCTTAGAGTCGATTTTATTGACAATAGTTGTATGATGTATAGTTTCGCAAACATGCATTGCCTGCTATAAAAATTAACTTTATTTTCGTTTCTTGTTCCCAACTGCTCTTTATAAATCCTTATTTATTCTGCCTTAACCCATATAGTTGAGTTCTATTTATGGTACTATCTACTGGGTCCCAAAAAATGATTTTCATCTAGTTACTTTTGAAATGGTTCTACATGTTAATTTTTGTATGCCGCTCTATTCTTTAATTTTGACATAATTTATTCTGTCGTTTATCAGTTAAATGTGAATTCAAATTTGAAATTTGAAAATAAATTTTCATTTCTGAATTTGCTTCATAAGAAAACAAAAATGTACACTGTGTGCTTTTTAGCCGTAGATTTTGTTTTTCATTGACTAATAACGCTGGCATGCAACATAAAATAGGTTTACTCCAAGGAGGTTAGATAGAAAAGAGAGAGTACGCCCTATACTTCCCGTGTAAACAGTTTGGTACCATCTTGGTACCAGTTTATGACAGGTTTCAAATGAAGCGTAGAATCGACAGATTCTGTTTGGCTGTGTCTGGTCTCGCACAGTGGCATAGCTGACGCAGGATGCTAGTTTTTGTTTGGTTGTTTACAAACAAACGTTGTTTTGTTTTTTATACTGATTTTTTTTTGGTCTGTGTGAATTGATTTTTAATATTTTTTGTTATTGTTGTTGTCGTTTTGTTGTGTTTTTATCTTTTGTTTAAACTTTTTACACTACATTGTGTGACGCTACTGACTTCAACCTCGTGATGCTCCTGCTTTCAGTACCAGTTTATAGCTTTGCGCAGTGAAGGCGGCAAGTCCATTTTTTTCAAGTTGTACTCTCTCCGTCCTATCTAACCTCCTTGGTTTACTCGCTACCCCTATTTGCACAAACGGCATTTTTTATTTTACATGGGAAATTCACATACGACTAGGTGAAAATCATTTTTTGGGACCCTGTATAAACGAAACTCAGAAACTCACTTTAAAGCAAGAAATACTTAAAGATAAACTTAAAAATCTACTAAATATTGAGTTTTTAGGTGTAGTCTAAACGAAATTAGTAGCATTTAGAGATTTAGATTTGAGTAATCAAAACTCTTTACTAAAAACTATTAAATTTCTATTCGTTTTTTTCGCTGTTTAATATTTGTAATTAAATGGTAAACAAAAAATAACAAAACAAAAAGAAGTTAAAAGCAACTAAAAAGATCGACATTATTTGTAGTGTTATAAATAAGTATCATTAAATATTTCTAAAAATTATTATTTCAAGGAAATAAAAAATACAAAAATGACAGTAATTTCATTGAACTCTTAATTAAGAAACATTTATAAACACTTTAAAGTTCTATGTATTTACTGTAGATTGAATATAAACCACTTTAAGTATTAATGATTCTACTAGTTTGCGAATTTCCGTGGGATTATTTATGTTTTTTATTTCCTCACATAAACAAACTAGCCTTTCCTCAAGATATGCCTCTTCTGGATTTGTATCTTCAGCTACTATGGTTTCTTCGTTTCTTGTGTAGCCTAAAATAAAAATTTTCTTATCTAAAATGGTTTTCTGAAACATATGTATACATATGCCGGGTGTTTATATGATACGAAGACTAATCTAGCTAGACATCAAGCTACCTCTGGAATTTTTGTTAAATTTGCCGCTTTGTTGTGATGACTATTATACATTATAATATGTTAACGGATTGATAGTGTTGACCACAACCGTCTGAATGACATGTTTTTGAAACTGACGTTTATAACAGCCTGTTTATTTGCTCACTTACTGCTAACTGCTAACATCGGCTTTCCTTCAATCTTCAATATCTGAAATCTGTCAAAAGCAAAATTCAAATCTGTCAAAACTAAAAATTGTGTCAAAAAATAACCAAATAAAAGTTTAAAAATTTTCTTTTTACGAATGTTTTGATATGCGTTACAATTTTGGTTCACGTATATCAGGTAAATTTATTGTTTTTTTATACCTCGCATTACTGATACCTGAAATAGGGTGCGTGCAAGTGATGGTATATTCTCTTACCTAATGGTATACTTCTAAAACAATCACTTTCAAAATGTAAATTGCAAATCTTGTCATTTTCAGAGAAATGCGATAGAAAAACCTTTTCACAAAAACGAAAAATATTTTCACTCATTTACTTCTCACTATTGAATCACTCGGTAACTCATGAAAAATTTTTTGAAGAGCAAAGCAAGCAACGAGCCACGGTGCACTTCTGTTTACTTGACATAATGCCGCAATAATTAAAGAATTATCAATAATTAATTATGTTAAGAAAAGAAAACTCACAACTGAAGCAATGAACAAATAGTCAAACGTTCAACAGAAACATTAAAGAACTGGACTGAAGTAAACGTGTCTAGTCACAACTAAAATAATAAAAAAACAACGAACAACTGGGCAAAACCTGTGAAGACCGTAAAGCGATCAATAGAAACACTTAAGCAAACGTGAATAAAAAAAACTCATTCTAGAACAATAAACAAACTAAAACCACAAACAAATAGGCAAAACGATCAACACAATCACTTAAGTAAACGTGATAGAGGTAAAAGTTATAAAATATTGTAGTAGAGTAATTTGACACAATTTTCAATTTTGACAAATTTGAATTTTGACTTTTGAGAGAAAAGCCGATGTTTGCAGCGCCATGCGGAGATTTCTCTAAGTGAGCAAATGAACAGGCTGTTATAAACGTCAATTTCAAAGAAATGTCATTCAGACGGTTGTGGTGTTGACCAATGTGTTGACTTCAGAAATCGAAAGTAGCAGCAAATAGTAGTCAAAAACATGTTAACAAAATTTGTAAAGTCAACTTGATGCCCATCAGTCATTTATAAACACCCTGTACATACTTGAAGTTGAGGAGGCAGCATTATTTTCTTGTTCTATTACATTCTGTGTGTTTAATGCATTTTCACGTGATGTGCATATTTCTCTGTAACATTTATTGATAATATCAATACGATAATACAGACCGTTCATTATTTATTTAGGTCAACTCTTGCTATAAAATTTGGTTTGACAAATTTTTATTGTCTTTGATAGTACCAATTCTTTGTTTGATTGAACGTTCAAAGGCGTCAAGCATAAAACATTTATTTTTGAATCGTATTTTTGAAATATGCTTAAAATTGAGAGAAAATGAAACTTTAACACTTGTGCTAGTTTGGAAGAATTTCGCCAAAAAATTTCCTAACCTCACTTTTTTAAACATACGTTACAAATTTCATAGCAAGAGTTGATCTAAATAAATATTGAACGGTCTGTACTTTATATATAAAATTACCCAATATGGTTTCTCTTTCGGATGTGCGTCCTTAAAGTAGCTTCTCTATTTTTGATATGAGGTTCTAAAAATGACAAAGATTCAAACCACTTCCATTTTTCTGAACTTTTTTCTTCGCTTTTATTGGCGCTAGACATTTTTATTCTTTCTTCATTGTACTTAGACCGAAGGGATGAAATTTTTTTTCCAATGTCTTCAGGTGTATAATCCCGTTCAAATTTATCTTTCAAATGTTTTGCAAAAATTTTTAAAATCTTTTTTTTTGCTTTTGTGTCATTATGTAGTGCTAATGTTGCGTCATACAACCACTGTGTTGATTTATATAAGTGGATCAAATGTTTTGTACTTTCTTTATTCCACATTGACATTGTTAAGATGGATAATAATTTCACTTAAACACAAACTAAAAAATGACGTTGCACAGGTGTCAACTTATATTTACAAAAATCAATAATATTTTTTTTTAAGTATCATACAATCTGATAATAACATCGTTTTAATAATAGATAACATATACTTGAAACCTTGTAAACAAAAAATGTAGTGAATAAGCAAATTGATCTTGTGTTGTGCAATGATTAAAAAAACATTAATGACTAAAGTATGTTGTTTTCTTTTCCCCCTTATTTTTATAGGTTATGAGAATGCTGCCACCACCTACACTGCCGTTTATTGTCGAAAATTGAATCGTTTAAAATGCTTAGAACTATTGTAATAAATATCTATCTGTGTAAAAACCTAAAAACTGTGTTCAACTGAAAATTCATTTTTTGGCCGAACAAAGTTCTATTTATAACCATGTAGAATTTCATAATCATAAATTTCATAATTTTACTATTACTCATCACGTCGATTGTAAGGACTTTTGTAAAATTAAACCTGAGGATAGGGATTGGCGTTTCTAAAACGTCGTTAAAACAACATAGTTATCATTTTTAATTTATATAATATTTTCCTGCCTCTACGATAAAACCAATTTTCCAGAAAAAATTGATGACCAAAGATCACAATATTATCAATTGTTACCTAAAAATTAATACCTTGTTTATGTAGGTACGATTAATCATTTTAAATATGACCGAGCATTAAAACAAAATTTTAGCACACAGTGCTATGATTTGTTATTCTATTTCCATGGCCCTACAACCTACAACATTCACGAACACTGCGATATTATTTACGTATCCAGTTATAGAAAGACTTATTTCATTTATCAGACATAATATAATAAATGTTTGCAAATTATGTGAGTTAAACTTGAGACTACCCAGGACTGGTTAGTTTTTTAATATATTCAACCAACAATACAACAATATTTTTTTTATTTTTATTACAGGAAAGGATAGGCAATTGCACATACAAATAAAATAAAGTTGTGCTATATTTATTGAGCTATTTTTTGCTTTCTATTGTTTTTAACATTCTCATGAAGAATAATCCTACTACTTAATTGCTGATTTAACAGTCTGACATTAAATAGATTATATTTATTATTACTGTTTACTTATTTACAATTATAATTTGTTTACTTATCTTGGGCTTGAGTGTTGTACAGCCAAATTTTCGAAATGGTGCCGGTAAGTTGTAAATCGATTAAGTCATAAATTTTTCTTAACAAAGACGGATAATTGACACCAAACCACACTATTTAGAAGCTAAAGAGGGTGTCTTTTGTTGGGAGATATCAGGATAGGTAGATGAGTTTTATGCCCACAAAGCAAGATGTTTACGTCCAACAAGTGTGTTGAACAAAGACACAAACAGTGGCTAGTAAGAAAAATATTTGCATAGTGAAAGCGCATTTATTTTTCCCAGCGTACCCAAAAATGTAGTTGATTGATGGCAAACGGTTACAAATAATACAAAGTGTTTATAAATGGTTGTAGGGTCGTAGGAGGCTGTGGAAACAATAAAAATGTTCTGCTTTTTAAATACAATGATTTTTAGCTATTATTATACTTTATCAATTTCTGTTGCACTAGTATTAGAGAAGTGTTTGAGAAGCGCTGAACTATGCCTGAACGTGTCACTTCAACCGCTCGGTCCTTACCCGAGCAATAAAGTTTTATGGCTTACCGGCACCAATTCGAAAATTCGGCTGTAATTTGTTGTTTTCACTTTCGCAAGCCCGGAGTGGGTTGTTCGTCAAGCTCAAAGTCATGAAAACCTGATATTGAACATAATAAATTGTTTAAATGTTTCAGCAGCCGCATAATTGTTTTCAAAAGACTGTCTTCTAGCAAAAAAACGTTCGTGTTCAAAGCGCAAATTCCTAGTCTCCGACGGGTAGATCGCGCCGAGAGCTCTGAACTAGAAATTCACCTCGCGTGCAGATTGCTAGTCTTTGACAGGTGTCAAATCGTGAGTCCAAATAACACAATTTTTTAACAATCATTCAAAAATCTAATTTTTGACAAGACTAGACCTTAAAACCGTCACAAACTATTTTATTTTAAAACTATAATTATTTTCTTTTTGTTGACCGTTTACTAACATCAATGCATAATTGAAATGGTGTTGTTGACATCCATGTTAATTTTATTAATTCAGATTATATTTGACAGGCTTAGGACTAATGAAAATATCGTATATCAAGCCGACGTTTCGCTTTTTATTTGTAAAAGCTTCCTCACGGTAGTCTGATATTAACAAAGAAATTGTAAAACTTACTGGCATAGAACTCATATTTTGAGGATTAATCAATAAATATTATTATTGATTATTATTGACATAATTTTCGCTAGAATTATTTATTAATACATGTTTTCATTAATACATGATATTAATGTATGATTTTACATTAATAAATAATTTTAAAAAAAATATATTTATTCTAAGATAAAACGGTTTACAGTCAACAAAGAAACATTGTAATCAACTTGTATGTTAATTAACGACTACAAATCATGACAATTAAAAACTTTGGGGTCATTACGCTACTGAAGTACTTTTTCAAAAAAATCCACCTTTAAATTTAAGTCATACTACTGGAGATTCTACATACAATGTAAATAAAACACCAATTTTTCATAATGGGATAACGGTAACGTATCCTATACGTAAATTTAACTATAGGTAGTAGCGAAAATGCGTACTTTCATATGCATGAGTAGAAAATAGTTTTTCATATAACAAATAATTAAAATATTATTTTCTTTCGCAAAGAGATCAGACATGCCCTAGTAGTAAAAAAAAGTAATACTTTAATTACGAATTGCATACAATAGTATTACTTTATTAAGTAATTTATTAGGTATCCGCGATAAATTTAAAATTGTAGATAAATTAGTAAGTACATAAAAAAAGTATTTTTAAAAGCATTCTCTAGAGTGTCAATTTATAAAGAATTATACCCTAATCTCCCTTTGCCTCCTGCTTCTGTGATAACTCGTTAGGATACGTAGATAAAGACGGTACTTTTTCACACAGAAAATTTTGAATTAATAAAAAATATAGTAAATGGTCTACCAACTCTTCCAGTCATTAGTATATCAAAAGTTAAAAAAGCGATGCAGCACTCTTGATTGCTAAACGATTAGATTTTATTAGATTTGGAATATATACTATATTGTTTAGTGCTATTCATAAGTAAAAAGCCTCTACTTTAAATTTTGCGTTAAATTAATTAATTTAAAAAAATTGCACATAAAAACCATAAACTAACATGTAATAAAACTAATTATGCAAATTTTGATATACTGAGGCAATGGTGTAGATCGTATAAATAGAAGTTGCACAATTTTTACATTAAACACTGAAAATGCGTTAACTCTAAATCATAAATTATTTTGGAAATTTGTACGTAATAAATTTTCTGAGATACCATCTTCTATTCCCTTGCCTATAAAATAAAACAGTAATGTTTTATGTAACATGAATAATGTTTGTGATGTTTTTAATAATTATTTTATATCTGTAGGTATATGGTGATTCTGTTTTTGTCTATGTTTATTCAACTGTATTTGACGTAGAACGAGGTATTGAAAACCTAGATAAGAACAAAAAACCTAGACCTGATGGTATACCACCAAAGTTTAATAAAAAATTGTGTCTATTTTTGCTGCTACAACTTGCAGCGTTGCAAACGTTGAAAACTATAGACCCATCTCTATCTGGGTGTAAGTTATTTGAGTCAACTATATTCTGCTAATGTTTGTCTACTTTTTAAAACTACTTGTATTATAATTCCCAAACAACACAGTTTCTTCAGTACAAGATCAACTTTAAGAATAGAAGCACTGGTTTCTGGTTTAGAAGTACACTTTGTCTACACGGATTTTAGCAAAGTCTTTGAAAAGTTAACCACTCGTTTTTGTTACAAGAACTGAGTGCTTATGGTATATCTAAGTCCATGTTAACGTGGTTTACCAGCTATCTTGCTGACATATCACAACTGGTTAAATTGGGATGCTATTTTTCGGATAGGCAGAGTATACCTTCAGGTGTACATACCTGAAGGATCAATTCTAAGTCTCTTTCTGTTTTTTGTTTTTATTAATAATATAGCTTTAGGATTAAACAGTCATTTCTTTCTGTTTGCTGACGATATAAAAATGTATGGAACAGTTAGTAATACTATAGTAATAAAAAGAAAAGTATTTGTAACTAAATCAAAAAGTTTAGATGATTTAAGAGAAAGAATTACAAATCAGTACCGCTTAATTAAACAAAAAGTTAAAATAATGTGCTAACAAAATTTAAAAATTAGTTGTTTTATTAGCAAAAAACGGAAACACGTTAATTTCAATATTCATTAGTTTTTTTTTTTTTTTACAAGAGGAGCCCGCAGCGCGAGCCGCACACCGAGGCCTACGCCCATCGTATGCAACCTCTCGAAATAGCACTACTGCAGTAGCCCTGTGCCTCTGATGAAGCTCAGTACCTTGTCTGCAGGAGCCTTCTCGATAGCACTGGGCTTCAGATATCGGGAGCCCAGGTGTAAATCTCTGATGCTTGCAAAAGCAGGACAGTAGCACAGAATATGAAGAAAAGTTTCCTCATCTTCAGCACAACCTCTGCAAGTCTCGTCCTCGCTGAGTCCGATAATAGGCAATGTCTTGTGTACATGCCTACCACTAACTGAAGGTCTCTACGGTTGAGACGCATCAGGTTTTCACTGCGTGCCTTGTCCGGTCCTTTAATAAAAAGCCTGGATTGCCGCATGCCTTCTTGAAACTGCCATTCAGAGAGATGGCGAAATTCCATCCACTTATGAAGTGTGTCTTTCTGTCGTCTTTTGGTAACGCCAAGAGCCGATTCCGCCCCGATAAAGTCCATTTGTGAACCCTCTCGAGCCAGAACGTTAGCCCTCTCGTTACCCTTTAGACCACAGTGTCCCGGTACCCAACAAAGTACAACCTTTTTGTTGCACTCTGCCAGTTCCTGTAATCTGTTGTGACATTCCCAGACAAGCCTCGATGAGTACCTGCATGATTGCAAGGCCTGCAGCGAAGCCTGACTGTTGGTGCAAATGCAGATTCGCCTATTTGACAAAGCCCTCTGCACGCACTCAGTCACACAAGCGAGCAAAGCGAAGATTTCCGCTTGGAAAACGTCAACATGTTTGCCCAAAGGTATTGAAATTTCAACACCAAGCCCACATATAGATACCCTTGAGCCCGCCCCATTGGGGTGAACCGACCCGTCAGTATAGCAGACTAGCCAGTCCCCCGTTCTGAAGCTGCTCGTTTTTTCACACCAGTTGTCACGTGGTGGAATGTTCACAAGATACTTGTGATTTGTAGCAATCCTGGGGGTCATACTGTCGTCCCCCATTTCAAAAATAGGGTTCAAATTCAACATCCTAGTGGATATTGTCCGATGACCCTTCCCGGTTGCTGTTTTCCACCGATTTGTACCGCGAAGCCGTAGGAAGCCCACTGCTGCAGACTCTTCCACAACAAAATGAAGTGGCCGAATCCCCACAATGAGCTCCATGGCTGCGGTCGGTGTAGTTCGGAAAGCCCCTGTAATCGTCAAGCAGGCCAAACGCTGGACCCGTGCCAAACTCTTTTTGGCCCAGGACGCACACGATATGGTCCACCAGACAAGGGAGCCGTACGTGATCATTGGTCTGACAACATAGTTGTAGAGCCAAAGCATAACGCGGGGTGTAAGACCCCAGGTTCTGCCAACAGCTCTTCTGCACGCCCAGAGCGTGCTCGTAGCTGTTCGCATCTTTTCTTCTACGTGTGATCTCCAGGTCAAACGGGAGTCTAAAATAACCCCCAAATATTTAACCTTACGATCTACACGTAGCTGTTCGCCGAAAAGCAGAGGGGCCACATAATGGTCCCACCGTTTTCTGGTAAAAATAACATGGCCTGTTTTCTTCGGATTTACCGATAGACCATGGGAATTGCACCATTTCTCAACGAGCCTGAGTGCCCCACCCGTGAGCTCTCCAACCACATTGAGAAACTTGCCTTTCACCAGAATGGCTATGTCATCAGCATAGCCCTGGCAATATATGCCAAGTTCGTTTAACTTGTGAAGAAGATCGTCAACTGTGAGATCCCACAACAAAGGAGATAGTACACCCCCTTGGGGACTCCCTTTAGTAGCGATCACTGTAGCAGAGAATGAGCCTATGCTCGCTCTGATAAATCTATTAGACAGCATTGTGCGAACCCATTTTACCAAGGTTGGGTCCGCATTTCGCTTCTCTAATGCGTTACACATAGACTCGAAAGAAGCATTGTCAAATGCTCCCTCAATATCTAGGAAAGTTCCTGAAACATACAGTCCACTGTCCAGCCCGCCTTCAATTGTAGATACAATCTCATGCAAGGCCGTTTCAGTAGACCGTCCGGTGATATACGCATGTTGGTTGAAGTGCAACGGATTGTTTCCGAGCACCTTCTCCCGTATGTGTTTGTCGATCAGTCTTTCCATCGTCTTTAATAGAAACGATGTTAGACTAATTGGTCTAAAACTCTTAGCCTCGGAGTACGTAGTACGTCCTGGCTTAGGAATAAACACTACCTTGATCTTTCTCCAGGCCGCTGGAATATGGCCCAGTGCAAGGCAGGCTCTAAACAGTCGGGTCATTGGGCCAACAAGATGCTCCCGTCCCTTTTGCAAGAGAGCTGGAACAATCCCATCTATCCCCGCCGACTTATATGGTGCAAATGAGTCCATTGCCCATTTGATCCCATCTGGCGTGATCACCTGAGTGGCAAATCTCCAGGCGCTGCTAGGTGCAGTCCTCAGACTTACTTCTAACTGAGGATCCTCCTCGACTTGTAATGAGTCGGGAAAGTGCGTCTGCAATAAGTGCCCAAGAGTATCGCCCTCCGTTACCGTAAAGGTTCCAGACGGCAAATGTAATGAGCCCAAATTTGTAGACGAATCTCTTGATAAGATCTTTTGTAATCTCGTTGCCTGCGAGAGCGTAGATAAACTCTCACAGTGAGCCTTCCAAGATCTCTCTTTCTTGCGACGTATCGCAGCTTTGAACACACGCTGAGCACTTTTATAAAGTTCCCAGGTGGCGGGAGTGTTAACAAGTCTAGCTCTGTTCCAGAGCTTTCTCGAATTTTTTTCGCAGATTTTCGAGATCCGCGTCCTACCAAGGGGCACATTTGTTCTTACGCGGGCTGCGTAAAGGACAGCTCTCTGCGTAAGATTCCATGATGGCCCATTGTAATTTTTCTGACGCTAGTTCAGCGTCAGCGGAGCATTTAATCTTCAGCGGAATCTGAGACACCCGACCTCCGAGTGCCTTATTATATAAGGCCCAGTCGGTGGTTCTAGGGTCTCGGTATTGCGCGCTGAGTATCGCATCCTTTTGGACGTAGAAGCGTATGTATCGATGATCCGATGCACTCAGCTCTGTCGATACATGCTACCCCTGGACATCACGGGCTACGTTCATTGTTGCCACTGTGATGTCAATGACTTCCTGTCTCACCGAAGTGACGAAAGTTGGTTCTTGCCCGACATTTGGGATGTCTAGGCCTGATGCTGCAATGTATCCTAAGAGTTCTTCCCCTCGGGCATTGACGTCTGAACTCCCCCACACAGTGTGGTGCGAGTTTGCGTCACAGCCCATGATGAGGAGCCAACCCTTGGACCTGCAGAATTAAACGACATCCACCATCTCCCGTGATGGTGGAGGTGTTGGAGAGTCATAAGGAAGGTACGTTAAGCACACAACAATTGTCCTCAGACGTCCCCTCTCCTTGTAGGTGACCTTGGCTGCTACAACATCTCTAGAGCAGAGTTCCCTTAATGGCAGAGCCTCCACTCTGTTTGAGATGAAGAGACAAGCTCTCGGTCTGCAACCCGAAGGACCCGATAAAATTGAGCCCCCTCGGGCATGTAAGCCCCTTACCCGCCCCCCTGAAAGCCAGGGTTCCTGGAGGAGACCAATATCATTACACCACGTATCTGCCCTCCTGGTAAAACAACAGGAGGCCTCGATGCTATGGTGCAAGTTGATTTGAACAATGGAGGGACGATCACTGGGCATGCCTAGTTTCCCCTGCTCCATCTGTCCCCTCTTCCATCTTATCTTCCGTTCCTAGCAACTTTACAGTCGCCCGGCCCAAAAGATAATATGGCTGAAATTGTAGAGCCTTGAGAGGCTCAAGTGAGCGCTCCCAGAGCCCTACAACGATGCGGGTAGTCGTAAACCCGATCCGCTCTGACCCGTACACAAGCCAAGATTGGCTGCCCAGGCCAGGGTTTTGTCTTTCTAGACGAGCCAGGGCCACTTCCGGAGTCATTTCTGACACCGAAATGTAGACGATCGCCCGTCTAGGTTTAGGAATGTCTCCTGCCGGTGTGATCCGGAGAAACATTCCCTCGAGCTGAAAGTATGGAATCAGCTCGTACAACCAGTTTCTGGAGCCCTCGTCGAGACAATTCACGAAAAGTGCCCCTTGCCGAAACTGGAAGCCCTGGAACCTTGGAATGTGCCCGTTTTCTTCGAGCCCTTTCATGGTCCTGTCCATGGCTTCTCCGACCCTGTCATGGATCGCGTTAACCTCTGCACCTGTGAGGAGCCTCTGTGGGAAGCCCTCTGCATAGATGCAGATGCGAAGATGCGGGGCCACTTCTGGCAAAATATTGCCAGCGGGTCTCGGCTTCTTCGCCTTATGTTTGACGCTAGGGGGCGCACAGTGGTTCAAAGCGCATAAAAAGCGGACAAAATTATATTTTTCGACTTGTTAATACTTCAAACATTAATGTAATTCTTGTTTCAACGGTACATTTTGTAGAAAAAAATTCAAACAAAAAAAAATATTATTTTTTTGACAGCCATTTACAGTCTCATGGGGCATTATTTGGGGTGCGCAATGTGGAGGGTTATATATAGAAAGATGTTGTATAAAGTTAAAAAGTGTTTCAACTCCTAATGGCTTCAATAAAAAAAACTTACATACCCGAAATGTAAAACTTTTTTTTTAAAGACATATAACTTTTTTTCTAACCTTTCCTAACCTTTAAATTTTGCATTATTATTTAAAGCAAATATGAAAGAACAATTTCCGTCTGAATTTAGCTGCGACCAGCTGCGACCCTGATACTAATTTCTTTTTTTACAAAAAAGTTTTTTGCAATAATAATCCGAAATGATTAAAACCGTTTTAAACTGTTTTTGAAATATTTTTGGAGTAAATATAATGTTTTGCCCTTGTATTTATTTTAGATTTAAGGTATATAAAGCAGAGGGAGAGAGATAAAAGAGAAACTGAAAATACAGACGACCAATTTCTGCACCGTCTCTGATACATCAAGATATTTTACAGAGTTGGTTCAAAAATTATTTACATAAATAACTTATGAAAATAAAAATTGTCTAGCCATTCATTTTTATCATTACAATCGTTATCAATGTTAACATCAAAATTATTTCTTGATATCCAGTTGTTCAGTTGGGCAATAATTAGTTATTTCACGCTTTTTTATATGGAAAACCAAGTAAAGAAAACCAATCACCAAGTAAAGTTATGATAATTAATTTAATTACACCTTGTATATTAGATAGTTTGTGCAATGATTTTGTTTGTTTTGTTTTAAAACTCTTTTATATTGTTTAAACAGTTATTATAGTTTCTTTCTTGTAAAAAACAAATATTTTCTAATTTTATTTTTTATAAATCAACAATAAAATTTTTATTTCAAAATTATTGTTAACTGGTAGATAATATACTTTTTTAAATAAAATTAAATATTTTTTTTTAAGTTTTATTTCAAATTATACTAATATCAGACGTATAATTATCATTATAAACAAAAATCTAGATAAAAGTAAAAAAGGCTAGAAAAGTAATTTGTATGGTGCAAATGACTAATCGGTCTCTATAATTACATGTCTAATAAAAGATAATGTCAAGTTCACACCATTTATATCAAATAATATTTTTTTAAAAAATCCGCTATTAATGTTTATCTCTCGTTAGGTTTTATGACAGAAAACTATAACAAAAGAACAAAATTTGGGTCTTATTTATATTTATTGTTTTAGAATAATAAATCCAAAAATAGATTTAGCACATAACATCAAAATTAAGTAACAATTATTCGAGCTAAGAAGTTTTGTCCAAAAGTTTCTACTCTTGAACCACTGTGGGGCGTCCGGTCGGGCACGCGGCCACGCTTACGTGAGCCCGCGCCCTTACCGGAACACCCCGGAGCGTCCGTTGCTGCGGTACCTGGACCTCTGGGTCCCCGTGAGGGAGCCTCGCGGGCAGGTTCCGTGTTTGAGGCCGAGTCCGTGGAGCTGACCTCCGTGCCAGGCCTCTGGGATGAGGTTCCGGCCGCAGAAAGTCGAGCCCGGCGATACCTCCTCCTTTCAGCTCCGCTTCGGTTTTTCCGCTTGCGGGGCTTTTGCACGGTCTCAGCGACTGAGCCCGTGGGTTTTTCTCGTGGTGTGTCTTTAGGTTCTTCCATAAGAGTCCCACGAGTAGCATGGAAATAAAGGTCGCTATGTGCAGAGCCCCATACACACAGAAGGCTACATACAACGGGGTGCGCCAGGTGCCCCGAGGTTTGTCGCTAGTGGCCAGACTTCCCCCTGGTCATGCATCCCTTCAGCGCGCACAATACCTTGGGATTCGGAAGGTTTTTATAGTGGTGCCTCATCCACGTGACCCAGACAGTTAAGCCAAGATCCCCGTGTCCCTGTAGGTCACTACCCAAGATTTCTTGGGGTCTTTGCATCCTACAGCGATTTACGGTATGAGCCACGAGTTGGTCCGCGGCAACGACTTTAGTTCGGAAACGCGCGGATTTTATACCGCGGTCCTCCCGTATGGTCGTCACTAACCAGTAGTCGTTAAACCACTGGCCACCCTCCTATCCGCCACCTAGAGACGCGCCCGATAGGTACTCATCCCTCGGGTTCATTAGTTTAGTAATTCTGTTAAAAATTGCGTTTAATTTGGAAAATTTAATAAAACATTTAAATTGGTTAAATTACTTACAGTTTTGATTTTAGACCATATTAATAGTAAACTGTTATAATTAGAAAAAAAAGTAGTTTTAATTTTCAACACCAAAAATAGAGGTTGCTATTTTAAAAAAACAATAGAAAAACAATTACGTCACAGCAAAAAATCGGTTAATAAAAGTTTTTGGATATAAGTGAAAAACGTGCGCACAACGAATTAGAGATCACTTAAATAAATCTCACTGTACAATGACCATGCAGCAAATTTGATTTAAAACTTAAATATAATATACTCAGTCTTGTTATATAATACATAAATAAGCATATGGCATAAAAATATGCAAAAACTGAAAGAAAAAGTTTGTTTAGGACAAAATCATAGATCTCAATGTTCATTATTTCATAAACTAAAAATTAATAACGAGTATGTCTTTCTCGTGCTCGTATGACTTCCTGACATCGACAAGGCATACTGTTTATTAAATGTCCTATTCGTTCTTACGGAATTTGCTCCCATTCTTCCTAAAAAAAATTAGCCAGTTGCTCAAAGTAATGAGGCATTTCCAGCTGCCTTAGACGTCTTCCTAAAGATGTTCAATCGGATTTAACTCTGGGCTGTTGGCTGGCCAGTCTAAAACTTCAACATTCTGTTCTTCAAAGGAGAAACAATTCTAACAATTCTGGCAACATGGAGGCGTGCATTATCATACTGAAACATAAAATCTTTGTCGTAGTTTTTGGCATACTGTAGCACATAAAATTGTACAATTTTGTGCTGTCAAAGCTCCTACTTCAACTACGACAAACTCAGTTCTTCCATTTACACTTATATCTCCCCACACCATTTTTAAACCTCCTCCAAAATGTCGAACTTCTTGCACTAAATGTTCTGAAACTTTTCATTTTGTCGTTTGTAGACACGAATACACTCATCAGGACCTCTTAGACCAAATCGAAACTCATCAGAAAAGAGCAGATGTTGCCAATCCAATTCAGTCCAGTTTACGTCCTGGCCACAAAATGCGAGACGGTTCATACTTCATACGGTGTTGCCTGTTAAGTTCTAGTATCTTTGGCTGTTCGTCTAAATCTCACCCCAGTTTCTCGTAATTGATTCCTAATAGTTTGATTTAAGATAGGTCTGTTTATATGCTGCCTTAGTAAATTAACACGTTGACGCGCCGCGCCGCCCAACGTAGATTCCGAAATGCATTTCGTACCAAAATGTGGTTTTTACGGGTGGTTGTAGTAATCCGTGCACAAAGTCTGTGTTAGAAAACACAATAAAACTAAGTTGTCTAAACCACAATTTATTTACAAGAAAAAGGTCCAGCCGAATATTTAATGATTAACAATAATTAATTAGTCAAAACTCAAACACATCCGGACGCCTTGAGTTCTCGTGTATTAATGTGTTATTCCACACACTTCAAAATGCTCTCATTCTCCGCTTTTTGTTTCCTCTCGCCCCACACGTCTAGACGAACCATAAAAATGGTACCATAAAAATTGAGACGCATTTCAGTGAAATCCAGGAAATATTCTAACATCTGTATGGTCATCTTCTTACGTCTTCTTCTTCCAATCTGCAGAAACCAAGTCTATGTCGGTAACATAACGAACTAACTTACATATAGTTCTGCCGCAATCGCTCCTTGAGAAAAACCGTCCCTTGTTAGTGTAATTATCACCAAAGCTTTAAATGTATTTAAATATCTTTTGTGTTCCTTTTTTTCTGTTTGTCTTTCTTGGTTCATGATAATAAAATTTGAAAACAACACACGTTCAAGTTTAAATACAAAAATGCAGTGTGCATGATATGCAGCAAATATCTATTTTTGTTTTTAAAAAGTTGGACAAAAACAAATGTCACATGAAAATAAGAGATAAGTGTTTATCTTCTTCATGTTCATTGTTCATGTTTATCTTTTTGTTTATGTTAATTTATAACACAATAATCAAAAAAATTAAGTCATTTCTAATTTATTTTGCGCTGAAGATAATATAACATATACCAGAAATTTTTGAACCTATAACTACAGCTTTTTCAAGTCAAAATAAAACGATTTAACATAGCTTACCTCAAGGAGCTTAGATAAAAAGAAGAGAGTACGTCCTATACTCCCACGTAAACAGTTTGGTATCAAGCTTAGTACTAGTACCAGTTTATGATAGGTTTCAAATAAAGCGCCGACTCGACAAATCGTGTTCGGCCGTGTCTGGTCTTGCACAGTGGCGTGGCTGACGCAAGACGCTAGTTTTTGTTTGGTTGTTTACAAACAAATGTTGTCTTGATTTTTTTACTGAAATTTTTTTGGTCAGTGTGAATAATTGGTTGTTGATTGTTAGTATTTTTATTATAACTTGTTATGCTACATTGTGTGATGCTACTGACTTCAACCTCATGGTGCGTCCGCTTTTAGTACCAGTTTATAGTACCAATATGTTTTGTTGCGCAGTAAAAACGGCAAACTATATTTTTTAAGTCGTACTCCCTCCATCTCATCTAACTTCGTTGGCTAAACACTATACTAGGTTGCACCGGTTAGGAGTTAGAGAGCGTCAAGTTAAATATCAATATTCATTTTTATCAAAATTATACTTTTAACGTAAATATCTCCAATGGTATGTATTAGCAAAATTTTGCATTTTTATTCAGAATATATTGACATATTCTACAACAATATAAAGAGTATACCAAATTTCATAATAATCAATGAAGCAGTTTTTGAGATATATATTTTTATACCTAATTTTAAAAACTTATAATCATGTTATCAGTTAAAACTAGACAAGTTTTTACAGATTTTTATCATCTGTAGTGTATGTAAGATTAAAATTGTTTCACGAAATTTTGAACCACTTTTTATGTACCTATACACATTTTTCTATTTTTTTACAGTCTGTAAATTGTATCTTATATATGTATTATATATATATATGTATATTATATATGTATGTATCTTATTAAATAAAATAATAAAGCTGTTTCAATTATCTAAAATAGCCACAGTACCTTACATAACCAAGTATAACCAAATCTGGTAAATGTAAATAAAATTATTTTAACTAAAACTTACTAAAATTATTTTAACAAAGCAACTACATTTAAACAATTATTACCTTCTGTCAATTTAAAATAAATTAAGAGGCCAAAGTTGAAAATACGCTCAGACAATGACATCCAAAACCAATCCCTAAACCAAAGAAAACCATCATAAATTAGCTGTAAGCAGTAATAATTGCTTAAATAAAACTTTAGTCACATTTTCATTTATTTGTAAATACGTAAATAAAAAACAGAAAGTTTTAAATTCTCTAATCAGTTTATAGGTTCAATGTTTAGTCAAAAGTTTTAAAAGCTCACAAAATATTCCGTATTTAAATCCATTTTCAAATTTTTTTATTAGTTTATTTAGGATATAGGTTAATATTATTATCTTGTTAAGAGCAGGAACCTACTTCTTGCTTTCATAACTTGACGAAATGAAAATTTAGTTGCTTCAAATTTATGGTCGCGAATACTAATTTATGTTAAAAAAAACAATATAAAAACAGAAAAGTGAGAAAAAATTACCTACCAAAAAATTTAAAAAAAATTAAACCTAAATATGCAAAGTAACAGTGTACAGTATGCAGGGCTGTATTAGGTCTTGTATTTGATTTAGACTGAAAAACTTTTATTTATATTTAATATTTTTACAAGTTAAAATTTTCATTGTAATTATAACAATATTATAAAAGTTTATAATGATTTATAATGGTAGAAGACAATTTCATGTATTAATCTTGTATGTAAGGTTTCAAAAATCCCATGTCTTTATACCACCATGGTTTGTTGGCTGATCTTCTTGTTCTTGCTTTAATATATTGTGAGCGAAGCCTATAAATTTTTTTCTTAACACCTTCAGCTGTATGTCGGCAGTTGAATTGACGTCTAATTTCTTTTGCAATAGTTTTGTAAGCACCTTCTCGTACAGTTTTGTTGCGATACAATGGCGAGTTTACATCATACAAATAGGAATATTCTCTGTATAAGTCAATCAAGCATTCTACTTGTTCGTCGTTCCACTTTGTAGGGGGCATGACTGGAACTTGATATTGAAAAATACTTTAACACACTCACAGTTATAAAGCATAAACAACTAAATAATGTCAGATAGTGCATCCAGTTTAATAAATTGCAATTTCTTGTTGCACAATCTAATAAGTGATTGATAAGATATGCTTAAATATAACTAATAAGTAAAAAACAAGCTTAAAAAACCAAATTAGTTTTTTATTTGTGCAGAAACGTTCTTTAAATAAAATGCAAAATATACCTGCTGGTTAAAAAATACGTAATAAAATAAAAACAAATTGTAGGGCAATCCTAAAGAATATAAAGCTAGTCATGAGAGAAAAAACTAGTTTAGTTATAGTTGGTATATTCACGTAATCATAAAAATCATAATAAAAACGCAGTTTTACAACTCATTAATTAAGTTAATTAGAAATATAGCTTAGTACCACAAAAGTTTTTTATGTAGTTTAGTAATGTCCTGTCAGCAGGTCTTAAAAACTGAAATAGATTACCATAAGATGTTCTTCCGGCAAACCCAAATATTTTGGTATTTGTTTATGGTGGGGAATAAGCATTGTGACTAAAAGCATACAACGTAAAAAACAAATACATATGGTCCAAAATTTTTATTTAATTTTTTCTAAGAATAATTCTATAAGAACATCGCACGACAAAATCTAAAAGTTTTAATTAAAATATATCAAACAAAATCAAGTACAAAGAATATTAATAGTAACAATCATTTCTAACAATTAAATATTTTATAAAATTAATCTAAAAATATCAAGGTTTGGCAACGATAAGAATGAAAACGTATTACATAGTGTTTCTGATAACATGAAATAATAAAAATCTTTAGTTTGTTTGATGCATCAGTTTTGTCAGAGGCTCTGAGTGCAATTTAGATTAATAATTTAAATGATTAAAAAAATGGATAATAATAATAATATAATAAAAATTTAATTTAACTGAAAATATATAAAAAAGGATAGATAGTAATAAATGAAGTTTAAAAAAATAATGAATTAAATTAATTTGGAAATTGGAAAGTAAAAACACAAAATTAAATTTTAAACAGCCCTGTAGTGTATAGACAATATTAAAAAAACACTAAAGTTATGTTTTTTGAAATGGAATCTATTCAGTTTGATTTTATTTTTGAATTCTATGCTAAATTACAAATAACTTTCATAGAGGTTGTTTTCATTTATCTGTAATCAATTTTGATTTGTGACGCTTTTTATACCAGAATTTTTAAAATGCAAGGATCTGTTTAAAAATTTGTACCTTCTAAATGTTTGCACACAAGTTAAAGTAAGTAAATCCGTTTGAATTCTAAATGTTTGCCGCATCTTTTAAATGTTTACTTAACAACCTGCTCAGTGGCATGTGCCTCCTGCGATTCTTTATACATGACAAATTAAAAATGTCAAAAGCTCATTTTTTTTAAATGACATCCTCTATTTATTATTGCCCCAATCAAAAGATTTCTTGACAAGCTTTCCATCAACATTAAATTTGTATAACCTAGTGTAAAATTTTAAGTTGCTATCCTACATTAACTAAATTAAAGTTAGTATCTCCTAACATAAACAAGTTATAGAGCTTTTTGAAACCGTTGGGACAGCTTGTATATATAAATTATATCTCTCTATATTCTTTTATCAGATAATAAATACATTCATCGCAACAAATTAAATATTTAGTTTTCTCAAAGCAATAGCGTATACAGGGTGTTACACGAGTCATAATGAGCCTGCGAAACTGAAAATGCAACCAGCAATACAATTCCAAAAGTAACGTATTTTTGTTTTGTTTACAAATACATTAAATAAAAAATTATTTCATCTTTTGGTTAACTGAAGACAAACTAATACCACTTGCTTGTGAAATAATTCTTTGACTTACATGTAAACAGGACTAGTAGCTGTTCTTGCTTTTGACTTTTCTAAGGTGGTCAATTTTTTCTTAAAATAGTTTTAAGTTGTTTGAATATGGTGTCAGCAAGAGTTCTTCTTTACCCGGAAAACATCTGTACAAACTCATCGCGGTAGAGGCATTTTTTCTCATATATCATCATTTTGACAAATAAAATTTGAAATCAATCATAATCTACGTTAACTCTGGAATTGTATTGCTGGTAGTATTTTCAGCTTCGCAAGCTCATTATTACTCGTAAAACAGTATGTATAGGTAACTATTAATAAAATATTAATAGTTAATTATAATATACTAGATAATAGTTATTATAGTTAAATATTAAATAAAATAACATTAGAAGTGTTGCACCCAGGATAAATAATTTTTTAGAAGTTATTTCTTAAAGAGGTAACAAAATGCTTCCATTTCGAAAGCATTAACGATATTACCATCTTAGCGTATAAGATTTGCTGTTGAAAGGCATGTGCACAGGACTGACTATTGGGGTACTACTTTAGAGAGCTATTACCTATGGAAGCCAATCACCTCTTGTGTGTTATGTTGATGACTACCTACGAACCACATTACTGCCTTCTCTAGATAGCCGTCAACACGTCATTTTTCAGCAAGACAACGCATTTTTAAAGTTTTTAAAGTTTTGCCGTAGCCACACCATTCACTTAATTTAAATCTATCTATAATAAATCCGTTATCCATAAAAGCATGTGTGAGATTGATAGAGAGAAGACTGTCCGCTGTGTACCGTACTCCACAGATTCTGGCACAGTTAATCCATAAGGATCAAGTTGCTTGAAACGAAGTGCCACAAGCAAACATCGACCATCTTATTTTGTCGATGTTTAGACGTGTACAGGAATGTGTACTCAGTTACGGAGTCGCCAAACACATTATTAATTTTTTTTCAAGCTAATATTACTAAAAATATTTGCAAGCATTTCTAATGTCACTGAGTATATTTCTGGTCTGCCAAACTGTAACATGTGACAGATGTTCATAGATGACAAGAAGTTCGATTTTTATGAACGAAACGGTAAAATTACAAAAAAAAGAGTTAGACATTTTTCTTTACGGCCTGAAAAAAAAGAAAAACCATCTTCGAAAGCTTGGAAAAGTAAACAAAAGTTTTATTTCTAAACTCGAAAGTGTCAAATTTTCCTACAAAAAAAAACAAGTGTTACAAAATTGTTGCTTTACCATTACCGACATATCGACTACTTGTGGAACAGAAAGAGACGCCCACCAGTTCGAAGAAACCGTTTTCCGAGCGCAGAAGACGACTAGGAAATAACCACTCAAAGGCGGTGAATATAAAAAAATAAATACATTTCACTTCGTTTCAATATTAGTATCAATTTCATTTACTAAATTTAAATAAAAATTATTTTTATTAAAACTAAAAATTACAACTTAATAAAACGTGCTGAAGAGACCGATGGCCATCGGCGAAACGTTCAAATTTTTTCATTGTTTTTATTGATTGTTTCCATAACCTAACACCAAAATACCACTAAGCAAAGAAAAAAATATCGAAAAGGTGTTACAAAACTAAAGAAAAAAATAATCAAAAGTATTTGCAACAAAACCAAGAGATTTAGAGAATTTAAGAGAAAGAATCACAAATCAGTGCCGCTCAATTAATCAAAAAATGATAAATAATGTGCCAACAAAGTTCGAAAATTAGTCGTATTATTGCCAGGAAACAGAAAGACGTCAATTAAACATTCAGTTCAGTAATTCTGTTGAAAAGTACGTTTATTTTAGAAAAATTAATAAAACATTTAAATTGGTTAAATTACTTAAAGTTTTTATTTTAGATCTTACAAATATTGTACTCGTATACCTACTCAGAAAAAAAGTAGTTTCAATTTTTAAAATCAAAAGTAGGAATTGCCATCTAAAAAAACATCAGTTAAAAAAACAATTAAAAATATGTAAGTAAAAAACGTGCGTAATAAAAGAATAAAATCGAATTGATTTGACGTTTTCTTAAATAAAATTAACTTAGAATATATTAATTTTATTCCATACTTTTATGTCACCCTGTATTATACCTACTTGTAAATATATATAAACAAAGACTTAAGAGAATAAACTACATGCAGATAAAACATCTAAATTAGGGTACAAAAAAATAAAACAAACATCTAATAAAAAACTATTTTTTTATTAAAACTTAAATGTAACAATGTTAAAAAATTCATTGCATCTTCTCCAGATATTTGAAATAGCCGCACTTCAGAAAATTGTTTATTCACTGCAATTAAAAAGTACAGGTAAGTAAATAAATACATAGTTATAAATCCAGATGTAAAAAAAGTATGTATTCAAAAATGATAATAAATAAGAGGTGCTGAGTCTGATAGTAATTGATAACATATTAACGATTGTAAAAATAAAACAAAAAAGTTTACTTAAATCAAAAGGATACATATGTATGACGTACAAAAACTAAAAAACATGATGTCGGCAGTGCAAAATTCAAATGATATAAACAAAAAAAATTCAATAAAAGAAAAAATTACTCATAAAAATAAAACAATGCTGCAGAGCATAGAAAAAACGACAAAAAATAAGTAGTTGAGCATAAATAGTACATAGATTTTAAACCACAGAAAAAAAGAGAAATAAATTATAATTTTCGGAAAGATAAATTTCTGGCATGAGCATATTGTGAATTATGCGAAATAAAATTTTTCAAAATATGTAGATAGGTAGAACAATTATTATTGCAATTGATAAAAAAACTAATAAAATATAATTAATAATAAGCAATAATCGTATAATAATGAGCAAATTTCTTATTGTTGAGCTAGATCGTGACAAGCTCAAAACTCGTAAAAATCAGGCGAAAACACAGGCTACAGATATGTAAGTACTTTTTCAAATAAATTGTGGTAATGTTATGATTCTGACATAAACTTACTCTAACTGCTTACTTTAACTATAACAGTATAAAAAATTCAGTCTTGTTTAAAAAATTCTTATTAAATAATGATAATGAAACATTAAAACCTTATGTCGTCACCAAGCGTTTACTGATAAAAACGCCATAAAGTTTGTTTTAACAAGAGGGACTCGAAAAACAAGCCTCGCTCACACCGAGATATCAATGTGTGCATTTGTGCAACCTCTTGAATTGGGACTAAGCAGCAGCTACTTATGTGAATACATACCTCTAACTAATCTTAGTGCCTTAAAGATATAAATATTTCTAGTTTTCACTTTTGCCTATATTTTTGAAAGAAAAAACGGTAACAAGATGCGGTTTGTACAAAAAATCAAAAGTATTTTTTCAAAAAACAAGCTCAGAATGTGCAAACCGTTTTTTCGTAAACCTTATAGTTTCAGAAACACCCTACATAAACATCCAATTTGCATCATCCTGTTGATACTCAAAATATCTAAAAGTGAGCTGACTTTTTAAGACCCTTCTATTGATCAAAAAATAGCCATTGTTCAATAGACTGGTCGTTAAAAATTAAATTTTTTGAGCCGTCCCGCCCGCCCCCTAAAAAGCTTCCAAATTTTTTGAACAGTAAATAAAAAAGTTAGCGGTTCCACCAACTGTCACACTACGGATCGTGAATACAAATCAACTGGAAAAATTTTTGAAATTGTATTTTTTTAAATTTTATTTATTTAGGTTTTTAAATTGTTTATATTTCGAACAAAAATGATATTTTTCAGAAAAATTTTTGAAAAACTTGATTTTACCAAAAAATTAGCTTAGATCGTCTTAAGGCACATGTTGTTTTGGTTAAAAAAAATTGCTTAGTGTTTTCTTATCATAAGAAAGCTTTTTAGGGGGCGGCCCAAAAAATTTAATTTTTAACGACTAGTCTATTGTTCAATTTATGGAGAGACAAATCACCGTAAAGTTGCATCTTGATTTATAATAGTTTCTTCCGCCAGATGTTTCGCAAATACCAAGATTATTTTAACTCGCTTAGTGAACTATAATTCTGTTAATTATAAAAATGCGCCCTTATAATAATTATTTTTTATTATTAAGTACACTAACAATTAAACATACATACAAATACATTAATTACCTACACCTATGGAGTAGAGTGCAGATAAACAGGCAGTTATTTTTAAAAATAAGCGCACATTTTCAAAAATAATTTTAAAGTAAGAAAAATTTTTGACGTAAATTGCCAACTTTGTACTTTTTTATAAAAGGTAAACAAATGTAAACACCTCCTTAAGTCAAAATGCCCTACAAACATTTAAATCTATTTATAATATTATTTAAATCAATGTTTAGATCTAGAATTTCAGTTTCTGTTAAGGTCATGGTTAAATTTGACAAATGATTTGAAACATTAAACTACGTAAATAATTTTTATTTATCATTATTTTTGAAAAAGATCTTTACCACCTGCTACAGAGACGGTTAGAATAATTTTAAGATTTGTATATAAATTTGGAAAAACCGAAAATAAATTCATTACAACAATGTAATTTAATATTTCTATAGGTGTTGTTAGGTCGATAACTATTGTTTTGAAAATATTTATTTGATCAAATAATTCGGAACAATTAATGTCTTTTATCGACTCTTTCTGTTAAATAGATATCTAAATTTGAACAGCTTTTTTCTAATTCTTCTTTATTATTTTTTTTATATTTACTAAAAAACTAAAGAGATTTAAAAGGTCTTTTATTTGTGAAATCTTTATTAAATAGAGTTTTTTACGATGTCAAAAGTTGAATTTTTTTTTAAGTTATCTTTTGTGCTAATGGCTGATTCTTTGGCTAATTTATATAAAAAAGTGTTTTCTTTTAAATTCTGTTAATAGAAACTGGAAACTATTTCTTTATCGATATCTTTTTCAATGTTTCTTGTTTTTTTAATTAGAACCTCAAAAGATACGTCTGTTTTTTTCAATGAAAACAAAATTTTACAAATTTTGTAAATTTCAGACACTTCTCTATTGTAGCAGATCTATTTTGAATTATTTTACTAAAAACATTATTTTTTTAGAACAGAATGCCATATTGTTAACTACAAATAAATTTAAAAAATATATTTTTGTTCCAACAGAATCAGCTATAAATTTTGCATTGGCATCTCTTGACTCATCAGTTGATATTTCTAATAAACTCTCATATACTTCAGGGAGCTAAAAATAGAGAGGTCTGATCGCTTTAACTCTACTTTTCCACCAAAAATAATGGCAAAGAGCCGTGGTTTTTAATAGTAGCAATTGTTATTTAACATGTCCCACCACATTTTGAACAGTGAATGTAGTTTGTTTTATAAATTCTATAATTAATTGTGTCCATTGCTTTAGGAGGCAGATGAAGGATTGTTAGATCCTTTATTTATTTATTTTTTTAAGTGCCAGGAATAATTTCATCATATTTTTCTAGTTCCGTAATTTTTAAAGTTTCCATATGTATTTATATAAAAAAATATTTCCAAAAATGCGACCCGTGTGAAAATTACGCACTGAACACCCGCCAGCCAGCTACTGCTTAGAGGCGGTTTACAGAAGTTCAATTAAATATCTAATTGTAATTAACTTTCAATTCGCTGTTTGGCTTTTCTGAGACATCAGATTGATCAACACTTTATTGCAAATAAACTACTATAAATAAATTCAGGTTGCATACGATGCCTTCTTTACGACGACTCAATAACGAAACTAATTTGTACTGTCATAATTTTAAATGTTAGACGCGTATCTCAAATTGGTTATTAATTTAATGTTACTAGGATTCCGCTGTGATATAGCTTTGCTATTGGTCTCAAACTTGTATTATAATAAAAAATTTGTATATTAATGACTACTATTAAAATACCTACCTACAAGTTATAGATAATTAACCCATTTATTAGAATATAGGAGTAAAAAAACTATTTTCATTGACCAACTTATAGTTAAAAGATTATTTTTTCATTGCTTGTAAAATTAATGAAAATATTTCGAGATTTGCAAACAAAGATAAAAAATTTATTGTTTATAGAACTGCAGATCTCTCCTGTAGTGAGTGTTGAGACACATCGGATTTTCGCTGTCTTGGTCAATGAAAAGTCCAGTGAGAATTTCATTATTTTGATGTTTAAAAAATTGTTACTAACCCGTACAAAGCAAGAAACAATAATGTACTACATAATGTCGGCGTAACAATTTTGTTAATTTTTTTTCAAAATACACGATAATTTTTCCAAAAACAAAAATGTTTAATCTTAATAGGTTTGATGTTATAAAAAGTGTTAATCACGTTATTATCACTAATAATTAACTCCGTATCATAAAAATAGCCACGTTATTTTAAACCTTTTTTTATAGAATCAAAAAGTTTTTCTCTAAAATTACCACCCTCTTATTATTTTAAAGCGCTTATTTCTCCCGAAACGTTTTCTAAAGTCTAAAAGTGTAGTCTACATGTTCCATCAATTTTAAAATGATAAAATGCTTTCTGTATGAAGATAAATGCTTTGCAAATGTTATCTTTTTAAAGAGATAAATTTATTTTTAAGAAGAAATGGCAAATGTACAATTTTGGCAAATAGCAAAAGGACTGTCACCTAAGAAAGATGTTACTTTCCTTGGTGTACTGAATAAATTTAAAAATGCATCCAATAACTCCAAATACTTTTTTTAAATGCGACCCACGTTTTGACAACAAAGTTATCAACTTTTGAGTTGAAATATTTCAAAATAAATAAATAAATTTTTTAGCATCAGCATTAAGGAAACCGAAAGATTTAGATACTTACTCGAAACTATCTTGAAATAGCAATTTTTGAATTAGACTGAATAAATTTGTCAAAAAAACACTCTTTTGTTATCCAACATTTTTTTATAAATGTTAACAATTACAACAAAAATTTGTTTTATTTAAAAATATCACCATTACGAATAATTGATTTAATTTTTAGTTTGGAAAAGAAGTCGTTCTTTTTACGCGGGACCCTCTATTAACAAAAACAATAGTTACGTTAACTATAGAAATATAACAAACAATAAAAACTACAAACAGCCTTAGGCAATAGAAAAGCAGGGAAACAAATTCTTGGTACACCCCTTAAGAGACTGACTATAAATAATAATAATAATATTTATAATTCAAGAAATAAATAACTAATAATAAGTAATAATAGAATAACTGAGGATATGTTACATACCGTAACTTTCTGTATATGCAAGTATATAAATGCTTGAATTTCTTGCTTTTGACTTACAAACTAGGTTTTGAGTAATTTAATAAGGATTGCTATTATAGAGAAAGATGTGCGTTATTGATAAAATTTAAGCATTTGTGGCCCAACTATACCAACAAGTTAAAAAGTGAAGATTATAGCTTATTACGAAACAACCATATAAAATAAAAGCTGTGGGCGTTTCACGAGCACAGAACTCAACATGCACTTTCCATACACAACATTTTTTTGCAAGACAAACTTTTTTCATAAACTAAAATTGTTTTTACCTTATAATATATTGGTCTGCAATCTCCAGGTATTATTTGTATTGTTCCAGCTTCACAATTTGCTCTGGGACGAATTACGTTAGCATTAACTATCTTGTCATAGAATCTAAAATACTGATTAAAACTTATCCATTCACTACAAGTTTTACAATAAAACAATAGCAAAATAATAAACAAAGACTTTAAACTAAAAAAGCTCATTTTTTAACAGAATATTTTTCGTAACGATTAGCAATTCTTTATCATTCTGGAATAATCGATTCTATGAATTTATTTTTAATCCTTCCCATTGTTATTTTTATCAAAATTATCTACCCTAGTTTGCTGTAATTACCTCTATACCTACATCAGAAACCAATAAAAAACTTTTCCGACCTACTATCCGAATTTTGACTTCGTATATTCGCATAATATACATATCTGTCACATTAATTTTATTCTATTTGGTGTAGCAATATATTGTTGTAACAGCAGTGTTGCTATTGCTATTCCTATTAGGTATCGTCTATTTTACCAAAGGAGAGTGTTCCAGTCTTATGGAAACCGTACCGTAAGACCAGTCAAATATGAATACTTCTATACCATTCGAAAGGTTTTGAAAAGACGATCATTTGTTATTATTGCGTCAGATTGTTAGCTTTATAAATAAGAGCAGAAAATCTATTTTAAATCTGATTGGCTTATGTCATAAAAGTTCACAAAAATATTTTGTTAGTTTATGAGGATTTAAAGTGGAAAACCATGTAGCGAACCGTTGATAAACAGGTACCGAAAGAGAAAATTGCTTCTGTTTTTATTCACAAAATTATTAATGAGTTAATTTTAAGTTGAAATAATACAAGTACAGTAAGATGGGGCGAAATTAACCGCTGGAGTGAAGATGTCCAAAAACTAAATAAAATGTGTAATCCTGTATTATATTCATAAATTTAATATTTTCCTGTGTACTGTTAAGGTTTTGCCATTGTAAATGGTTGTCCTTATAAAGTTTTACTGAAAAGTGTCATTCCAACAATTAATAATGATTTGACATACATTTGAAGGCACCTATAGAATTAGGCTTTAAAAATTGGCTATTAAACTTTTACCTGAATAGTGATCATGAAATCAATCTGTCAGTCTGATTCAGGTATTATATATTATGATATAACTAGCATTTCAAAAATAATTTTCGCTGATACATTTAATAAGTCTTTCCGATCTTTGATTGTAAAGGTTTTTGTTTTTCGGTGCAAATTGAACGTTAATTTTGGGGGAACTTGACCAACGGAGTGAATTAAAAAACGGTGACATACAAAAAGACTTATGGGTTATAGTGTACTATAAAACAAAAAAAAACAGTCAAACATTTTATTGGAAAAGTGTTATTAGTAAATAATGATAAGGTAACTGTTATTTTCTTAAAGCGATTCACAGATGATAGATTTATCTGGTCTGCTATAGAAGATAAAGATGACGTTCTTCTAGAAAACATTAAAATTGTATTGAAAAATTGTATTTAAAAAACTCAAATGTATTTCGTCGCGGAAAGCTTTGTTTCAACGTTGATTTATTTTTATTTAATTTTCTATAAAAAATTGAAGCAACAAACTGAGTTTAACATATAGTTTTACGATAAGAACATATTTTCTCTATTTAATCACTTTTTTTTATTAAAATGTTTAATAAATAAGGAGCGAATCCAATGAGGGAACAAAAAACGCTGTGCAGCCGTCTAGCTAACTAGTCGCACTCGCCACGCGAAAAAATCTTGAAACTTGAATTGGTCGATTGCGGTAGTAATGACGTGCTTACAAGTGATAAGCGTAGATCTCGAACACTTACAATTGTTTAAAAATTTGGACATCTGTTTTTTAAAACAAAACTTTATTTAAAATTAATAATTATATCTATGTGTGATCGATAAAAATTAAAAACAAATTAAAAAATAAAAAATAGGTGTTTTAAGAATCACATCCCAGTTTTTGAAGAAAACGTTTGAATTAATCGTACCCGCAGAAAGCGATCAGTGCGGCGCCTATGCGCGTGCCCAACTCAAAATCAAGTCAAAGTCATTTATTTTTTCAACCATATTTACAATTTTTCTTAGAAACTATGACATTTATTTAGAGCAAACATAGGCGCTGCTGAGGCTTAAGGCCTTTTTGCAAACATAGGCGCGTGCCCTTCAAATCCCTCCTTGTATCCGATCATTATTAATAAATACTGAGCTACATGTTTTTCAGTTGGTTTCAACGTTGACTTATCAAAATTTTTTTTTTATATAAATCATTAAAATAAAACATTGGATTTGCTATATAGTTTTGCTCTATAAACTTGTTATTTGTTCTTTGTGACCGCCGTTTTTTTTTAATACAAGATTAGTGCTTTACTGTTTATTTATCACTTGGTTAACTTCACTCCAACTATCACAAAAACACGTTTGTAATTATATTTAGATATGCGGTCAACTTCAGCCCATATGGAATTTTTTTTTTACATAAATGGAGAAACAAATTTTATAAATTTATAAGTCCCAGGACTAAATAAAAACGATACCAACGTTATATCGAAAATAACTTCTTTTTTCTAAAATTGCAAATAGGATTTATTTTTAGTTAATATTGAAAAGTGGTCAACTTTACCCCATTTTACGGTAGTATCTTTGTATCTATGGAGAACTAAAATAATTTGGGGTTGTGATTCGTTGTTGCTACGGAAAAGTATTAAAATTTGCGATACTACCGTTAACTCAACTTGAAATCAGCCGATATAATATTATAAAAATACCAAACTAATTTTTAGAAGACACTATTAATTAATTTAAATAATAAATATTTTTATTCTGTCTTGACATATTAAAATAGGATTATTAAATTCATGACAACTGTCAGCGTGAAATAAATATTTTTAGTAAAATAAAACGATTTTAGTTTTTTTATTAACTATTATGTATTAAGGGAGTAATCAAGGGGATTATGGCACAAAGAAATGTTTACAGCCCGACGTAGGAAGACGATTAATTTCCTGAGGGCCATTAGTGACTATTCAAAAATTCGACATTTTTTTTAAACTGTGAAAATAATCCAGGTTAACTAGTTGTCGTTAAGATACGGTATGTTGTTATTTTCTGTTTTACGATTTTCCAAAAATAAAAGTGATAAAACCTTGTGTAATAAGGTGAATTCTAGAAAAATCTAAGACAGATAAGAGCCCAAAATTCAAGAAGAAGTTGAGTCACGCTCCGTGCGTTTGTAGTGTTTAACAGTTTTTGAAATAAATGATGATTTTTCATGATAATTGTTATTTAATGTAAAAAGTCACGTTTAAAAAATTGAAGATGTTTATTTGACAGCTAGCAGTTATTTCGTTAATGTTGCGTTGTTGCGTAGCAACTTTAAAAAATTCAGTGCTATAAAAATAAAGATTACGCCTTAATTTGCGGGCGTATAAAGTAGATTATGGTTTCAAAATAAAATAAATAACTATTATTTTGAAAATTTGTATAATAAAAATTACTCGTAAAAATATGGTAATAGTATTTGCAAACTTTTTTGTTCAATATCTAACTGTAGCGAATATGCTAAAACACATAAAAAAACCGAATTTGAGTAAAAAATTACAAAATATTTTAAAAACTTGAGTCCGAAAATTTTAAGTTTTGTTGTATGTAGAGCAACAACAACTTTTATAAATTTAATTTAATTCAGTTTTATAAAAAGAGACAAACTGAAAGTTTACACATTACAGTCCTGCAGCAGTTGTCTCACAAAAAGCATTTTTAAAAACCATCTAAAAGTATACTAAATTAGTAACACTTTTAAAAATAATGTTACTAATTTTAGTTTTTTTGTTATATTATATTTTGTTTTCTTATATTTTAAAAAAACCCTATGAGAAAACTACCACTTTTCAATAATTCTAAAATAAAAAACAAGATCTAAAATTTTTTAAAGATGTATATACTGAAAGCTTGTCCTAAACCAATTGAGTATATAAAATTTGTTAATTTTGATAAAAGAAAATTTAAAAACAGGATCCAGTAACAGAGTACATTCCTATACACGTCTAGGCATCGACAAAATAAAATGGTCGATGTCTACTTGTAGCACCTCGTTTCAAGCAACTTGAACCTCATGAATTAACTGTGTCAGAGTTTGTAAAAAACGATGCAAAACAAATAGTCTTCTTTCTTCTCTCCATTATATCCCACACATGCTCGATGGGATTTAAATCCGCTGAACTACTAGGTGGCCACTGCAAAACATTAACGCCAACTTCATGAAAGAAGTCCATAATTTGACGAGTAATATACAGACGTGCATTGTCTTGCTGAAAAAGGACATGTTGACAACATGAAGCAGTAAAGTGGTCTGTAGGGTGTCATCGACATAACTCACAGCTGTCATACTGCATCGAATAAATACAAAAAGTGATAGGCTTCCATAGGCAATAGCTGCCCAAAACATTACTCCAACAGTCAATACTTTCAATAATAAATCCAATATCACGTCGCCCTTTACGTCGGCGTTTTACTCTCCGACGGCCATTATGCATATCTAAGCAGAATTGTGATTCGTCCCTGAATATCACATTATGCCATTCTGCCTCCTAAACCTGTCGTTCTCGGCACCAATCCAACCGTTGACGACGGTGTTCCATAGTTCAATCTTAGTTCAATATCCTTTTTAGTTCTGTTTAGTTTTGTGTTGTATAATTCTTGATTTAATTTATGTTATAAGCAATATTACTTTATTTCTTTAAGCCGAAGCGCCCTTCATGCTTTTTATATTTCAATAAACTAGCCAAATTGGTTTTAAATTTTGAAGCAAAAAGGCGTGGTGTTAATGCCACCAATTTCGGTCGCATCCGTCTTCAAAAAATGTCTCAAAAAAATAACATTTAATTAAAGTATTTAATATTAGCTTACACATAATTACAGAATTACAATAACAATATATTAGAGTAACTTAAAACTAGAAAATGTTCCAAAACTGTTTTCTCATGGTAGAAACAGAATCTCTGAAGAAGCACTTTCAAACTTTTCCAAACTGCAATAAAAAAGCAAATATTAGTTTAGTATTATTTATTTAAAAAGTTTATCAATAATTTTATGAAAAAAAAATCAAACATGTATTTGTATTGACACTTTACAAAACTATTTTAAGATTTAACTAAAATGTTTAAATTTTATTAAATAAAAAAATAATAAAAGTAGACAAACATAATGTTTTGGTAAAAATAATGAATAAGTACAAAACTATTGCCTGAAATTTTAAAAAACCTTTTCTTTTTGTCTTGTTACTTGAATTGCTGGTTAACCATTTCTCCGAACAAATTTCCCTTACCCCATAATAAATTTTACGACACTTTTTCCCAACATAAACTTGGCTGGATCTACACGGTACTGAAAAAATGTTGGCACGATTTAACGAACCCTCTGACGCACCAGCATTAGTCAGAGAATATTCTTTGAAACTTATCCACATTACATTAGGTTTTTCCGAAATAACAATTATACACAAACTTAGAAAAATTACACCGAATGACTTATTCATTGCAAAGTTTGAAGGTAAATATAGGTGGCGATTAAATACTGTCATTTATTTGTCTTTAAAGATAACATAAATTGACATAAATGTATACATACATTTTATTTATTACTTTACTAATAACGAGGACGGCAGTCTCCAGGAATGATTTGAACTGTGTTTGGACCACAATTTGCTCTAGCTTGTATTATGTTAGCCATATCGGTTCTTTCATGTTTGAAGAAAGAAGAAAATGCCAGCCACGTACACAATACGTCAGAAATATAAAATATCAAAATCAAAAAAATTACACGAGTTTTCATTTTTGCTTAAAACTATTAATCTAATGAAGATTAAAATACATTTTACTTACAATAATTTCTTAATATCTTTCTCAAGATTTGTCTAGAAAGATATAAATAGATATCTATAAATCCATAATCTTTGTTTTTTTTTTAATCTTAGTTATGACGACATTGTAACTATTGTTAACAAAGAAAATGATAACTAATAAATGATGAATGATAAGAAATTGCTTTCCTGTAAATAGTCCTCTGAGAAATACCTTAACTTGCTATCTGTAGCACTTGTAAAATTAAGAAAAGCATTCTTTTAACTGTAATTCTTTGACTGTTGAAAGCACTGCGAAGATTAGTGAAAAAACGCAACATAATTTTTTAACACTTAGCTAAATAAACAAAAAGTTACCTATCAGATAAGAGTAATGACGTAGAAGAAGAAAAGTTATAAAAATAACGAGCGATGTTCCACAGGTATCGATCGGTTCTGGTACCGACTATGTAGAACATCCCATATAATCCACATCTAATCTAAATGTTCCAAGAAAGACTTATTTTACACCTAATTATGGTGTAATTCCGATGATTTAGCGTTAGTGGTAATAGAAAACATCTAAGACTTGGTGAACACGGTTGAGATGACGTGGAGTATCATTAAACTACAACTAATTCTAGAAAAGACAAAAGCTGTGCTAACAGCGAAAAAACGAATACCGGATAAGAATACTATTTTTACAGTAGAAAATAGAAATTTTTTACAGAAAATTTAAAAATTTCATATTTACAGCTAAGTCCTAAACAGTATTAGGAACTAAATGTTCTTTGCATTACATATAATAAAAGTGACAGCAAAAACAGAAAAAATATAGTACTGCCAATAGTAAAAGAAAGAGTACTTACTTAAGAAAAAGAGTAATTGCAGAAGTAGCAAACCTAGTAGTCACTGATCATATACGCGACACCTATTTAGAGCTAACGGCACCGTCAGCAAAAAAATATCAATAGAGACTGATAAGTGTTCGTTCGACAAAAGCCGCCGAGAAATAGCAGAAATCATACCTTTTGATCTCAAAACGCAAAAGACAAGTAAAGTAAAAAAAAAAAACAACACGAAACACGTAAACAGAATAGCAAACCCAATGAGACACAAATACCTAGGAAAGATGAATCTATAGTCTTATATCCAACATATAGTAAAACAGTGGATAAGCGAATGAACTATTGCTTGTCAAATCCACCTTAGCGTGTGAGATGCGTAGAAGCAGAAGAAGGAAAGAAATACTACGTGCGCCTTCTAGAGAATGAGTACAAACTTTCGGCCAGGGTCGAACCGGCTTAAACTGCTCACTCTTAGTAATAAGGCCAAGTCCACACAAAAAGTAAAATGGACGGCGTAAAAAATGTCCTGTTACATTACACTTTGAAAGCTGAGTTTCAAATGAATTTCTCCAGTTTACTGCGCCTCTGATCTTCATACGCCGAGATAAATTTGACAAGTTATACACCGGATAGATAACGTACGACCTAGCACAAATACTTTCAGGAAATTTTTTTTATAATTTATTTATAAAAAATGCACCACGCAGATGGGTGTACAACGACAAAACAGAAACAGTTTAGCACGAATTTAACAAATGCTAACAATGGAAAAATTTGATATCCGGCATAGACTGGAACTACTCGCAAAAAAAGTTAATCTAAACAATTTCATAAAAATCATGTTGCAAAGCAATGAAAATTAAAGATTAGTATAGAGCAAAGCTAAAAAAAATAACTAAATAAATATAAAAAATAAAGAAAAAGAATCTATAAAGAATAACTGGAGACACACAGAGAAAATTGTGTGCAAAAAAGCATTACTGAGAGTTCAAATAAAGTAACATCTTGTTCAAAGACCAAGTCTCATAGAACCCCACAGAATGCGATTCACAGTATTGACCTACAGTCAGTGCAAATATACAGTCTGCTGGAATCGCCGGAAAGGCACAGGAAAAAGCCCCAGTTCAAACTACTACCCACTATTATAATTTTAAAATTTAAAAATTGTGGTCAACTTATCCGACAAATACCATGCTGCGTATGGAGTGTCCACCACCCCGAAGATATTGGTATGACGGCATTCGAAAACGCAGCAGCGCCGAAAGTTTCCAATTAGATAAGTTTGTCGGACTTGTTGCAAGAAAGGCACTCACAAAGTTTTACATTTGTATGTATCAGAAAAATTTTTAAGGACTGTACTGGGGACTATAAGTATGTATTATTGCAAAAGAGCAGATAATAAGTTGTCTAACGTAATCCTGCAACCACCGTTTTAGTTATATTGTTTTGTACTTATTTGTTGTCTTCTTTGGATTTAATTATATAATGATAAATATGTAAATATGCCGTCTTTTCTAAGTTTATAACAATTATTATCGTCACTAAATAGTTGCATAGTTCATTTTTCAGATATCTGTAACTTCACTTGTATTTGTGGTAAGTGTACGTCTCTGCGAAACTGTTGGTATACAGTTTCTACAATGAATAAAGTGACTTTCTGGTGTTTTTTGTTGGTAGTATACCATGCAACATTGAATTAAAAACCAGACAATCTAATCATTTTCCAAAGACTTCATTGTTGCTGATAGAGTTACAGCAGTTTCTTTAAGGTTTTGTGCTAATATATAATAATAAAATTTTGTGATCAGCTGATTAAGCAAATGGTTAAAACAACTAAATATTTTTAACAGTAATTAAGTAATAAAACTATTTCTTTTTAATTTTATTTGTAGCTAATAGTTTAGAAATAGTTTGGAAAAGGTTTAGAAATATTAGGTTTTAGGTTTTAAACACTGTTTATTGTTAATTTATTGAAGAATTCTTAAAGTTTTAGAATATAATCTAACATAATTTGTTTAAATAAAATCTCAATTTTCTCTAATTGAATCACACAGAAGAGCATAAAATAGACAGTAAATTATATAACTTAGAACCTTATTTATTTGCAGGTATCGTAAAAACTCACAGAATAACTTGTAAAAAAAATTTGGTTATGTTTTACCACCAATCGCTTTATAATTGCACGCAACCTATTTGGGACAGTCAATAGAAAATTTTTTGGTGGCAAAGATAGTAACTGGAAACCGACTGTTATCACATTAAGAATAGCCTGTAGTTATATTCTGCTATGTTTTCTACTCGCAACTGTCATAGCGTAATTTGTTGGCAATTAAATTGATATTTAAAACCTTTTTAGTTTTTTGCTTATAAAATTAAAACTAACAAAAAATCTTAATGCTCCATTGACACAAATTGTAGAAAATTAAAGCGCAAACAAAACTAACTTTAAATTGACGTAATCGAATAACTGAGGAGTAACTGAGAACATCCGAAAAATCTAGAAAATTAAGCCTTTTTTAAAATTATGATTCTGTCATTTTTGAAGTTTTAGGGCTCATCCTCTGCGACAAAGTAGTGATCGATATCTACGAAGTAGCCATAAAGAAATGTTTTTTGGAGTAGGCGTTGCAAGTGTTAATAAGTTACCCTACTAATTCTGTCAATACTGTCAACCTGACAACCTGTAACCTAACTTTTTGTTGTTTATTAATTTATTCATACTGCTTTAAAAACACATTTTTTCAATACTTCAGTGCCGAGTTTATGCTTATTCAATCTTCTAAAATTGTTTAACACCGTGCAAATAAAATTTAAATATTTTAGTGGAGCGGCAAACTTTGCATTCAACTGATTCTCAACGCCTACTCCAAAGCACAATAATTTATGGCTACTCAGTAGGACCTTATATTTGTAGTACAAAATAAGTGCTATCAGACCATTAGGTTCATTATAATTGAATCGGTCATTTCAAAAACCGCATAGGTAAATTACACAAATGGAATTTTTCAGGAATAAATAAAAACTGTTTAGTTCACAAATAAACGAGTTTTAAAAAACTTTTTTAGACTGAATATAGTATTTGTGGTTTAAAAGATTGAAATGTCGAATAACCTTTACAGTTTCTCAATATTAATGATAAAAAAACTTAAAAAAACTGTTCTTGACTTATGTTGTTTTAGCAAGAAACAGGATTATTATTAAAAATTACACTTGAACATTAACATACTAACATGTCACATGTTTTGATTTTTCATGTTTTATTATCTTTAATAAGGTTAATTATCATATTCTCCATTATTTCAACATTTGCTGCAGGCCAGCTAAATATGTTCTAATAAAATGGCTTATGCTCTTACAGAATGCTATTTTGAACTCGTTTTAAATAATCTATTTTAATCTTTCTATCTAATTTTTACTATTAATGACCACTCTCAAATCATAAGCCTTGGCTGATGGAATAAAGCAGAAGTTGATTAGTATGTTCAATAAATCCTTAATACCAAAACAGTAAAACCCACAATTGCCATAAAAAAAATGTTTTGTTAAGGTATGTGTGGCAATGGTTGATTTTACATAAAATCGAATGTTATAGCTGTAACCCTATCTTGTTCTTTGCGTAGATTATGAACTAATAAATTTTTTTATAAAATTTTTTAGAACATCTTTTGTAAATCATTAACTAAGCGACTAACGAACGTTTTGCATTTTCTGGTAAGTGTGATTGTTTTATTTATGTTGTTACTTTTTCGCAAATTATAATTATGTCGACTTGTGTGTCTAAATCGATTTAGTAGTATACGCAAAAGCCACTTAACTCACCGACTTATTGTATGTCGTTTATACAATGACTGTCTATAACGCGGTATTATTTTGAAGAGGAAGGAATGTATTGACTGACGTGGTTTACAGCCAGAATACGTATCTACCTTTAAAGAAGCCTTTACAGCAAGAAAAACATGTTTAAAAAAATGTGACATGTGGTTTTTGAAATGACCGATTCAATTGCTATTTAAATTTTTTAAAACAGTTTTTTCCAGGTTTGTTTTCCTAAAAAATATCTGATATTAATTATTAAGACAGATTTAAATAGTAAAAGTATAACAAAACAAAATGTTTATTCTCACTTTGCTCTAAAATCCTGAGAAATAAGTGAAAAATGTTTGCCAATACGAATATAAGATGGTATAGAAATATAACAGTTATCATTTTGACATAATCGATTTTTTGTTTTCATTTTTAATATCCTTTAATATCATTCTTATCAAAATTATCTACCCTAAATTTGATCTAGTTGCCAAGGCTGTAAGGTTATTTACAAAAGATAATAAGTTTGTCGATCCAAAAATGCAACTAAAACTACAAATTACAAAAAAGTTGATACAAGTTGTGTTATTTAAAAAAAAATGCACACTAATATAGAGCATAGGTTGCTAAGTAGGGCTAACATTATCTTACGTGAATAATCCTGTATTTATACAAATACTTGGTAAATAAAAATACCTACAGTTAACATAAATTTAAAAAAAATGCTAGATAATTTGTATAAAAATATTTTATTGTCTATTCTTGTAATTTAAATCTACATTTAAAAAAACAAAAATAATAATAATTGACACATACTTGTACTTGTATATTCAAAACTTAAAAAATGTGAACTGACTTTTTAAGAAATTGTGATTTAAGACGTAACACAAATTAGTGATAAAGTTTAAAGTTTTCATTGCTCAAATATTCTAAATAGCTATAAGGTTTAACTACACAATTTAGTTTAAGTTCTAAGAATCGTATTCGATAATTCGTATGTTTCAGTTTAATGACAATTCTTAAAAAGTCAGCTCACTATTTAAAGTGTAGAAATACAGATACAATTTTTTGTATTAGAGTATTAATACAATCTTTAATTTATTCTTAAATTATAAACATTTAAATATGGATAGATACTTCAAATTTTTTAGAAAATTTTCCAATAATGTCCTCTTAATGATGATCAGGTTTCACTGTCGGCTTTTTAGAACTGCAAAATAAAAATAAATGTTAGTTTATTTTATTTTTAAACAAAAATTTAATGAAAAAAATAAAGAAACCGTATTATTCATCACAATTCTCGTAATTTTGAAATAATTAATATTGTAATAATATATATTTTGTAAAAATTGTAATTTTTAATTTTTATACTGACTTCAAACAAAATTTTAACCTGACATACAACATCCCTAATGATATAAATATGCAAAAAAGTAGTTCTATCTCAACTAATTATATGCATTTATATTGTCTTATCTTAGGGTCGAAACAGAAAGAAAGTAGGTTGCCCGCTTTCCGCTTTAAGCGTCGAAAAAACTTCTATATTAATAGAATTAATAAGGATAATTTTCAATCTGCTTATTTATCTAATTGTGTTTAGCTCTCATACAAAAAATATAAAAAAAAATATAAAAATGATGCAAACCTGCATTCTTTCTGTTTCGACCCTTAGACAATATCGGGCAATACATGAGTACTCATACATTTTTCGGGCGAGTAATCCAAAAGATTTAAATTAATCAACCTCTTTATCATATTTCTATACAATATTGTTATATCATATTCTATAAACACTATAAATTAAATAAATTGTCTTAAGATAGTAAAATTCGCTTCGCCGAACAATTTTTAAGCATGAAAATTTGACAAAAACGATAGTATGCAAATAAATTTGAATTTACGACTTTACGACTTGTAGCTCCTAAACAGTGCTAAAATATTGTTCGATACTTTTGAATCACCTGATACAGATACGTATACTCGTATTTTGTCATTAAATTGTATAATTCTTAAAACTTTATATAAAAAAAAACAGAGAAATTTATTTACTGAGAAACTTTCCAATTAATCTTTCAACACATTTATCAGTTTCTCAGATAAGATTACACAATTTTAAAAAAAAACATAATAATTATCTTACCCCTTTATAAACTTTACGACACATCCTACCAACACGTGCATATCCGGACCTACACGGTGCTGAGATAATGTTGGCAAGATCTGGTGAATTGTCAGACCGATTTTTTTTACCAAAGAAATATTCTTTAAAACTTATCCACACATTGGATTCTTCCGAAATAACAGAAATAATTAAAAATAAAAAAATAACAGCGAATAACTTATTCATTCTGAGGTTTGATAATAAATAACTATAAGGGGCGATAACGTCTTCAGTTTATCTTCAACGATAACATAACTTGTGACATAAATGTGTACAATAATTTTATTACCTTGTATTGGGGACGACAATCTCCTGGTATAATTTGAATTGTACCAGGGCCACAGTTTGCTCTAGCTCGAATTATATTAGCAGTGTCAGTTTTATCATGTTTGAAAAAATCGGCAAATGCCAACCATTCACAAAATACGTCACAAATATAAAGTATAAGTATCAAAAATATCACACGAGTTTTCATTCTCACATAGTATCTCAAGAAGATTAAAATACATTCTACCATAAGTATCTTATCTAAATTCTATTAAGTATCAATTATCTAAAAAATTTAAGTGTAAAACGTGTACAATGTTTGTTCTAGAATAACAAAAGTAAGCACACATTAGTTACAGTGTTACAGAGACAATATCAAGAGAGAGGCGACACACGAGTGAATCACTTTTCATTGGTTGGCACTGTCACCAATCACCATGCGTCATCCGTGGGCAAAGCAAGTGCGTTTGTTTATATGTGCTTTATTGTGACTTTTGAATATTTACTTTTTTAAGAAATTTACGTACGAAATTAATTTTAATACTTTAAACTCTATTTTCTCTAAATTTACTAACCAGAGGCAAATAAAATTTAGACAACTGAAAGACCACATTACATTTTTTTATAATTTTCTAACAGTTAGTTTAATTTTTTATTTACAAATACAGAACGAAAAATTTTCTTCGATATTGCAGTTTTGGTGCCTCAAAGATTAACAAACTATACAGCAATCGAAAGAATGTATTATTTTTCATTACATAAAATTTTTCATAATTTTTTACGCAACGGTTTTACTTTTATTAAAGATTTTAGAACAGATAAATTTCACGTTTGCCCACAATGGCGAATATGCGGAGCTTAGGCTCCGTATGTCGCCTCTGTCTTGATCTAGTCTGTAATAGTGGTGTATACCGGATTCGAGTCCATTTAAGAATTCAGATCTGATTCGGATCCGATCCGTCTTTAAATAATCTAGGAATCCGGATCTACGGATCCGGATTTAAATAAATACGGATTCCGATCAAGATCTGGATCTAAATACATCAATATCCAGATCTACAATAAAGCGAACCAAAAAAAAATCAACTATTCTTTTTAACTATCGACACTGAAAAATTGGTTCCTGGGCACTTTTAAAAAATGCTTTTTTAAAATGAGCTCTTAATTTTAATAGGAAAAACCTCCTCATCACAGCTTTCCATTTTTTTTTTTTAGTTTTCTATGACAAAATCCATATCTCGTCACTACTTAATCGTACAGAAAAAAATTATTTACATTTTTTGTAGGAAATTAAACGCTCTAAAAACATTTTTATAACTCTTACCGTTTAGAAGATAACTCGATTAACTCGTGGATAAATAAATATTATAAAGTATGCAACATACGGTTTTGTAGAAAATTAAACGCTTTACAAAAAAAAGTCGTTTGTGGTTAAACGATTACTTCAATCATTTTAAAAAAATTGGGGATTTAGTATTAAATTTTGGTTTTTTAAATGCGAGTATCTTCTAATTAGTTAGAATAATCAATTAACCACAAGAGACTTTTTTATGGAGCGGTCAATTACCTACAAGACTATATGTTGCACATTTTATAATATTTATCTCTGAGTTATAAAATTTAGAAGTAGAAAAGAAATTTTTGTTAAATTATTTAAACTTTGACCTCCGATATCTTCTAAATAGAAAGAGACATAAAAAAATTGTAAGAAAACTTTTTTGTAGGGCGTTTAATTTCCTACAAAAAATGTAAACACAAATTTTTATACAATCAAGCAAAGCGAGATATGGATTTTATCATATGGAACTAAAAAAAATGAAAAACTGCGATGAGGGAGTCTTTCCTATTAAAATTAGAAGCTCATCTTAAAAAAGTATTTTTTAAAGGTGCCCAAGAATCAATTTTTTAGTGTCGGAACTTAAAAAAAAATAGGCGTTTTTTTTTGGCCCACCCTAATCTACAAATTTATAATTTGTTTTCCAATCGTACTCACATTAAATTTGTTTAAAGCATCTTTTTTTTCTCGAAGTGGGGTGATTTTTATATAAATAGTAGATAATAATAAAAATCAATGTCGAACCCACAAGCTTAATCAAATCTCTTATACAATAGTAGCAGATCGCTTTCGGAAGCTAAAGTTCCATCTTCAGTGCCTGAATTATAATGTAAACAAGAAAGTTATAAAAAAAAGTAAAAATTGTTAAAAAAGACTTTACAAACTTTTGTCAAAAACAAATTAATATATTAGACAAAAAATATGGATTATAAATAGAATAAAAAATTATTTTTACATCAATACTTTTGATTGATTCAAAGCAAAAACAAATTGTTGGTATTGGTAAATTAACAAATAAAAGATAAATTTTATCGACATATTGACAAATCATGATAAAGAGAGTAACATGACAAAATTTTAAGCATACACTAAATTGACTAATAAAGATTAAACAAGTAAAGATAAAATATTAACGTCAAAATTTACCTGGTCATTTAATGTTTGTATAGAAGTTTCGTGGGTGAATTTAAGAGTTTCTAACGCTCTCAAAAAATATAAAGAATAAAAATTATTATTGCTAAAAAAATTAAATTATTCTTTATTAATTTATTCCTTTTTTTAAACGAAGAATTTGGAGCCAGATTTAAAACAAAAGATTTAGATCCAGATCCGGACCCAAACAAATAATCAAGATCCGGATCTTAAAACACCGGATCTGCTAAAATATTGAATCCATACACACCTGCTTTGTAACATTAGTGTTCTATATCTACACTAACGATAACAGCTCAATCTCGTAAGTAATACAAAATCTTTTCTTATTTAATCAACAACAACACTCTTCCTACCTTCTTGCCGACAGAACTTTAACTTATTAACAATTATTATAAAGCTGGTAATCAAGACCTACTTTAATTCCGTTCAATTTCACTCTCAAGTACTTGATTTCTTTATTATAGCTATTTCTTGATATAAAATCTTTTTTGCACTTTCAAGACCACAGTTGATACTGAGAGGGCACTAAACTGTTACTTTTATTTCCAAAGGTCTTAAAGTAACATTTTAAATCCCTTGGAATTTAAAACTAACATTTAAAATCCCTTTTAAGTCTCATTAAAAAAAATGTATATTTTTCTACCAAATTTAATGAAATTTAGTGTACGGTCGACACTTTGCCTTATCATTTAACAGAGTAAATTGCATTTATGTTAAAAATTTTTAAAAAGGCTACGTCTCATTTAAAAATAATTTTAAAAAAATTTATATTTTTATTTATAGATATACTCTACCAATTTTAATGAAATTTGGTATATGGTCAACAGTTTACCTTATGATTTAGCAGAGAAAATTGCATTTGTGTTAAGAGTTTTTAAAGATAGTTGCTTGAGTTTCCTTGTTATATTATTAAATTATAAAAGTCTTCTTTTGTAGTAGGTATCCCAAAAAAAAATTTTTTAATAAATATACGTATAGATTAATTTTTAATTCTCAATCTGGAGTTAAAATATTTGCACTTCTTTATATAAAATACTAATGTATTATTTTATGACTAGATTTAATATGTAACAATTATACAGTGTTTTCTAGTTGATTTTCACTTTTTATCAATTAAAATTCACAATACTTTAAATAACTTTTACTCTTCTAAATAAAATAAATATCAAATGTAAAAGTCATTTGAAATATTGTAAATCTCAATTTATGTTTTAAATTATAAGTTAGAACAAGGACAAATTAAATTAAAGTAAATTAAATAGAAAGAAGTCATAATATTCTAGAGTATTATTGTTTTGATAGTATTGTGACGAAATATTCCAGATAGATCCACCGGCGAACAGTTCTGAAACTATGACATTGCCTGTAAATCCCATTATAGCGCAAAATTCCAAAAAAAAACTTGGATCAAGTTCATTAATTAGTTGAGAAAGTTGATGTCATCGTTCCGTCTGACTGGGTAGTTCGAGTAAACATCCGAGTAAATACTAGACGACCTATGGTTATATAAGCAGTGAGAAGGCAATGGCCAGTCAGTGAAACCGAATATTAAGCGGTTTATCAAAGCCTCGGAAGCGACGTTATTGGGTCAAAAATAATTGTAAACATTTATTACTGTGTCAATATTAATACTGACTTATTCTGAAAATTTAACCTAATTACAAAAATTAAATTATTATAATTTTGTATAGTTGATTCCAAAGATACTTTAAACTCATAAAATAAAATGAATTCTCTTCACAATATTTATTTATTTATCAGAAGCATTATGAAGTTGTTTATGTTTTTCAGAGCGACAAGTCTTTGGTCTGAGACTTTGTGACTCGCCCGAGTTCTATATACTCGGCTGAGGACATCAAGTAAGGTCTATGGAGCATACAAAATCTCGTTTTACTTTAAATAACTAAATTCAAAAATCAAAAATTTTATAATAAATATGACTTTTGTAATTGAAAATCATCGGGCGTAAAATGATGAAACCATGCGGGCGCCAGCGGGCATAAAACTTAGAAAGGGCCAAGAGCATTACAGCCCACGTATTATATTTTGGCTGTAAGGTATTAACAACCTAAATTCATTAAAGCAAACAAAAACAAATATTTACAGTGTATTACTTTTCTCAAGAACAGTAACGTCCAGTAAAATCAAAATTATCTCAGGTAATTTCTTCTCTCAGAAACGAAAGAAACTCTTTTATGTAAACAAATAATGAAAACTTTTGCTAAAAGCTCTATTAATTTTACAGTGACTGCATTGTTATAGATCTTTAATTTAACTGCTGTTATATGCAGGGTGCAACATTAAAAACTTCTACCTCTAATAACTTTTAAACAAGTGAAAATTTGAAAAAATAAAAAAAACGTTACGACAGTATTAAGAGGGAAGTAGAATAGGTATGCTATTTAGTATGTAAGTGTTAAAGTATTTACACCCCAACTCTAACCCCTACAAACTTTGATAGGATTATACCATTTGTGATACATCAAACTGTGTGACAAAAAAATACCGCATCAAAATATCTTTATTATTAACCCTGATATAGAGAAAATGTGATGTATCCCAGTGATGGACAAATATTTTTTTACCGCAAAATGCTTAACCCTTTAACGAAGAAAAGATACTTGAAGTTGTTATATGATAATTATCATAAATCCTCTCATAGTAGATGCAAATAAAACAAACCCCACGTTAAACCCCGACGAAGTATTTTTTCAGTAGGATGGCGCACCACCTCATTGTTTTAAACCTTCCAGACAGTATTTATGCAACAGGTACCCAAACAAATGGATAGATAATAATTTAAACAGTTAGATTAAGTTAATAAATATTACAGCAAACATCCGTTTATCAATTATTTTTCTTTATACCTCTATTAATAATAAAAATATTTTGTTGAATTTTTTGTGTCACATTTTTTTGGTCCTCACCTTTTATTTTACCACAAATAGTAAAATCTTTTTAAAGTTTGTAGGGGTTGAGGTTGGGGTGCTAATACTCTAACACTTACGGACCAAATAACATACCAATCCTACTTCCCCCTCAATAGTGTCGAAATGGTTTTTTTTTCTTATTTTTTTATCTTCGCCTGTTTAAAAGTTATTAGAAGTAGAAGTTTTTAATGTTACACTCTCCATATCACATTATTGTTGTCTGTAAATAGTGTAAATAGTAGTAGTACATTATTTGTTAATAATCCAACTCTTTAAATAACAAGAACCCCGAGTATTGAATAAGGGTTTCAGAATTGTATTTAGCAAGACTGAAGATAAAACATGTGTGCCATCAAAACATGTCTTGATGTAATTTTTGAATATAATTTTGCAAGTAAACTTTGAATTTTCTTCCCTAAACTGTAACTCAAATTTTACTGAACCAAATATTGTGTCATAAGTCATATGGTAGATTTCAATGTATTTCAATGGGTATACACAAAAAATGGTAAATATTGCCATTGATTATCACAGATTAGCAAAAATTTCAACAGATTTTCAAAATCTCTACGTATTGCCTTTAATTTTTAAGATTTTACAATAAAGTACCAGAAAATTTCTATAAAATTGTATGTCTACAAGTAAGTTACCATTTGGCTTTTTAAATTTGTAGTTTATTAAAATTACCGCCAACAATAAAATACGTAAATACGTTGATGACTTTTTGACTAAGGATCAGTTATAAACGCTCTGTAGATATTGATTTTTATTTATAGCTAAGTTTGGCAGTAATAGATCGAGTGTTTACTTATACATATCATGTTTAATAGTCAAAATCAAAAATTACCATTGCATATTCTGTTCATCAATTTAAAAAAAAATCAGTATAATTAGAACGAATAAGTAAGCACTGAAACAAATTGGAATACAATTTATCAAATAAATTAGTAGACCTGGTATCACTGAGTACAAAGTCACGATAAACGAGCAGATATTGTTATATCTATTTATATAACTAATTCCTTTATAGAAAAACTTATTTAACTAATTAGTCTTTAAAAAAACTATTAGAAAAATAAGGCAATTTATAACCAAGTAGTTCAAATAATAGATTTTGCTAATGACATAGTAATATTGACCAGAATTAAACAAAAACTTATAGAAACGTTTAAAAGACTAGAAAGAACAGCAAAGAAAACGAAGTATATGATGTTAGAGAATAAAACTCAAAAATATTACAAACTCTCTACAAAAACTTTTGTTACATAAAACTAACAAAAAGTAGTTGCTGCTCATTAAATCACCTGTAAGGCAATTTCTTCTTAGAGCATTTTACAAAAATCCAGCGAAAAAAAGTAAGAAATAAAAGAAAGCGGTAAAAATATTACTAAGGTTAGGTTTTGGAATGAGTAGAATCCTAGATTTTCTTCAATGTTTATACTTTCTTTAACTAGTTTCGCCTGTTAAAGCATTATCAAAAATTTTTTGGTAAGCCAAGAATGTGTTCTTGCTAAAAGAAGAAAAAAAATGTAACATTCTACTTATTCCAAAACCTATTCTTAAAATATAAATTTCTTCTGAAAATTCAACCCAGTAACAAAAAAAAATATTTCTGTTGAAGTAGCATTTAAAGATAGTTAAACTAAAATTTTTATGAAATCAACAATAATTATTTATTGAACTTTAAACATTAACGATAGTACCATTTTTTAACAAATAGAATAATACTGTCTAATCTAATTGTATAAATTAATTAATAGATTGTAAAGTACCTACAGGGAAAACCATTAAAAAAAGCGCCAAATAGTATACATCATAGGTGGTGCAAAAATGTGTAAATATTATGTAGAAGACAACTTCTACAACTTTTGGAATTGTCATATCTCAGAAATAGTACTTCTGACAACAAAAGTATAGAAACAATTTGTGTAGAAAATTGCATAATCAAAAACTTTTGTCTGATTTATTTTTCTGATAGTAAAACGATTTCGTAACTAACTATAGATAGTGTAACTCAGTCTAACTTTTTCACATGCCAATAAGATCATCGCCAAAGTAATAATCATATAAAAGATTAAATGGTTTATACTTAAAGGATGATTCTGTTCAGCTAAAATTTAAACATAGTGTTAATCGTTATTTTCTAAAACGTCCAAAGTAAAGAACAAAAAGTACAAGCGTAAAAATGTAAGTATTGCAGTCGTGTCTGGTAAATTTTAAATACACTGCGCGTCTTTTGATGTGGATAATTCAAATTATTCTAAAAATCAAAAAATAGTGACATAATTTAAAAAAAAATATTACCACAATAACCCTTCTTGCATTATGCAGTATGCTGCATAATTATAAGAAAATTGCTTCATCAGCAAAACTGTTATTACTTTAAGAAAATCATATTTTTGACATCATATTTTCCTTCAAAAACTTAAGCAAACAAACCTTATTAAAACAACATTTACACCGCTGTAATTTCTTATTCAGGACCTGGTCGGTCTTTGCCTTGCCTTGCCCTAAAAACTGCTTTTACACTTCTCAGCATACTCAAAATTAGAGAACAAATAAACACTTGATCGATAGTTTGCCATTCTTCTCTAATAGCATTTGCAAGTTCCTCCAAATTTTGTAGCTGGTGATTTCGTAAATAATGCTGTCTCTGAAGATGATCCTGTACCTATTCTATAGGATTACAGTCGAGTGAACGAGGTGGCCACTGCATCCGTGTCACACGATGACGTTGAAGTGGCAAATTAGCAATTTCAGCTCAGTGAAAGCAAGCATTTTTGTCTACAAAAATAAATTCTGGTTTAAATTCTTGTGCAAATAGTATTATCAAAGGGTAAATAACCAAGTCGTAATACCGTGGAAAATTCATGGTTTGTTGATTTAAGATGAGCAGCTAGTGCGCGACGCTAAAGAAACTCCACCTCAAACCATAGAGCCACCTCCAAAAACAACATTTGGAGTCTTATTTTGTTCATGATATCGCTCACCACGTTTACGCCAGACAAAAATACGACTGTCTGAGTAATATCATAAACAAAACATGACTCCAAATGTTGCTTTTCTAGGTGGTTCTGTGACGGTTTGAGGTAATGTTTTTTTAGCGTCGAAATCAAGAAACCATGAATGCTCCACGGTATTACTACTTGGTTATTTGACCTATTATAATACCATTTACACAAAACTTTAGACCAGATTTTATTTTAGTAAATGACAGTGCTCGCCCGAGTTTAAATTGTTAATTTGACACTTCAGCTTCATCGTGTGACACGGATGTAGTGGCCAGCTCCTTCACCCGACAGTAATCCTATAGAGCAGGTAGGAACCATCTTTAAAAATAGTTTTATTTACGAAATCAGCAGCCACAAAATTTGGAGCAGCTTGCAAATGCTCTAGGAGAAGAATGGCAAGCTCTCGATCAAGATTCATTCTTTCTCTAACTTTGAGTATGCTGAGAAGGGTAAAAGCAATTTCTAAGGAAAGGGGAGGACCGACCAGATACTGAATGAAAAATTACAGCGGTGTAAATGTTGTTTTAATAAGGTTTATTTGCTTATGTTATTGAAGGAAAATATGACATCAATTTTCTTATTGTAATAACAGTTCTGCTGATAAAGCAATTTTGTTATAATTTTGAAGCGTACTGCATAATGTAAGAAGGATCATTGTGGTAATAAATTTTTCGAAAATTTTGTCACTAGTATTTTGATTTATAAAATAATATGAATTATCCACTTCAAAAGACGCGCAATGTATTTGAAATAATATAAGTAACATCAGTTAAAATTTAACTTGTTTTCCCGCAGATACAGTTCCAAAACTGTTAGAAAAATTAATGTCAAATATTTAACTTGCAGCAAATATCTTTATTTAGTTTTCATTTATTTTGTTAGAGTTATTAAACATAGCCCGAGTTTATGTTTATTTAACCTTCCAAAATGGTTTAACACTGTGAAACATAACGCATTTATTACTAAAAAAAAAATAAACAAAAACAAGAAAACTCGTTGAGTTTATTTGATTGATAAGAACTTCGTGCCCAATTTTCACATTTCAACATCATAGATAAAACCAACAGGATACACTAATTAGGATTATGTGTCATTTTGGGTAAACAGCAAGTGTTGATAAAAGAAAATTATATTCATGTGGAAGATGCAAAAACGGAAACTGAGAAGTAGTCTAAAATTGATTTTTATTTTTTGTTACGGATATATTTGGAAAATCGTTTAATACAAAGTGGCTGTAAAGGAATGAATCTGTTGGCAAACCTAAATTGGCTCATTTGTTTTTTCTGTGTTAAAAAAATGTTCAAACACTTGCAAATATCTATGTTTATGTTCAAGCCCGATTGAGGCTTGTACCAATTAAAATTATTAAAAACGTCAGAAATTTATTAAATGTCTAAATTACTAACAAAGGGTTGCCAACAGACTCAACTATTTACTGCCACTTTGTATATTATTATAAAATTTAAGATACAAACAAAATTAAATGTTTTTATTTAGTTAATAGTAGTGAAATTCTACAAAATTCTTTCAGTTTGCAGTTACAGTATTTTCGATGCATAATTTTGGTAATTTTCCAAATTTTTTTGCCTTACTAATCCTTAATTTTTGTCATAAAAATTAATAAGCCAATAGGTTCTAAATAGAAAAATACAAAAGACAAAATTTTACTAAAATTTACCATTTTCGAAGTATTTACGTTTATAGAAACGTATTTGAATTTCCAACTTCCGCACTTTTTAGCTCCTAGACGGTGCAGCTTAGTATAGAAATATAGTGAGAGGAAAAGATCTGAGAAACTGACTTATGCAGGAATTTATCAGTAGCCAGCCCCTCTACAACAAACCTCAGAAAACACTAATCTTGTGAAGTCAAATACAAAAAACCCACCAACCAAAAAAAAAATTTACAATAATTTCTTAATCCGTCTATTTTACCTAAGTGTTTGGAGATAGCGCCTGGTATATTTATGGCACCAAAATTTCTCTGACCATAAACTATTATATATATATTAACAAGTAACAACTAACTTTTTTAATGAGTTTCTTAGATCTTTTCCTTCTCTAAGTGATGTTAAACCGCTTTATTTAAGTCTATAAAACCTTTAGTCGTCGTATTTCCACATTTTTTGTTATACGTGTTACGAGTGTAATAATTAATTTTACGAGTGTAATAATTATTTAATTAATTGTTATCAATTGCAAAATTAATTCTTGCAGATTTTCGTCACTTGTGATGCTGTATTGCAGGTTAAAATTGTGCCACCTAGCTTTGGATCCCCTATACGAGTATAAAAGTGTGGTATAATGTGCCGTCAATCAGTTTTTTTATAATAGTATGTCATTTAAATATTATAATATTACGTCGTCATTGTCTGAGATAATAAAAAATGTAAATATTGTTGTTTTTAATACTGTTACAATTTTCTTATCTCACCCATAAAAGTTTTAACTACACTTTTAGTTTTCTATTGTAGTTATTTAAAAAAAATTGTAAAACGAAATTACGACTTCTGACCACAATTATAAAAAAATCATTGCGTCTTTTGTTATTTTGATAACAATTTAATAAAAAGACAAAATTTAAGTTATTACAGGATAAGTACTTACGTGTAATTAATCAAATGTTTTGACACACTTATTTTGAATTCTAACATAACCACCTTGACATCGAGGACGGATAATACTTTTTACAAGCATATTTTGCCTAAGACTGTTTTTATGACCAAAAACGTTGACGAACCAATTTTGGTACTCTTCATCCACTTTGTCAGTATTGTCAGTTAAAACACAAGTAACACAAACTGTAAGTAACACAAATAAAAGTAGTTTCGACATTCTAGCTTGCATTCTAGCTTGCAGGTTAACATACAATTAAAAGATTTTCTATAAATTTTAAAGATGCTTACGTCAAAAAGCCCTTACTATTGTTCAGCATTTGATAAGAGTGTTTGCAAAGTCATTGTTAAATTATGATTTAATTACATTTTATTAAAAGAAAATTTCCGCGTGAAAATATGAAAATACGCAGTTGAAAATTTAATATTATTTAATCTGATATATGTATTAAATAAAGTAAAAAAATTTGCAAAATTAAATAATATTTTAACGTTTTTTAAGTGTTGTTTAGTTTTTCATAATCCTGTTTGTCTTAAAAAAAAATCTGAAATAATAAATAAAAAAGGTACATTTAATTTTGTATGCGTAGCAACTTACTTACATTACTTATCTGCAACCTCTTCTGCCGTAGGTGTACCAAATTTAATAATAATTGGTTCAGCGGTTTTTGAGATATACCAAAATAAAAAAAATATTAGTGGGGAAAAGATGTTTATACAGAATCTGTCAAAACTAATCCAATTTTGGTATATATTTTTTTGAAATGCGTGAAAAACTAACATTTTGCTCAATTTTTTTTATTTATTTTTTGGTACCTAAAATAATTTTAAAAAACAAGAAACATTTATAAAATCTATAATTATATAGATTTATAGATATTTTTAGATCAATCAGGTACTTAATTAAGTACAATAAGGTACTTTGTTTGAGAAGAATGAATAAAAAAATGTAACTAAATATTTTAACTTTAGTTTAACTTAATTTTGATAAAAAAATATTTATATAAAAAATAACAGAAATAAACTAAGGTTAAATTAAGCTTAAGTTGCATTTCTAAAACAAAATTATCAGATCCTAAATTAATTATTCTGGTAGTGGTGAATGTGAATGCTGATGAAAGAGTAAGGAAAACTTGTAACCTTTGAGGTAGAATCAAAATTACAATTTTATTTTTTTAGAACCTTGTTTGCTTCAACGCCTTTTCTTTATAACTTGCTTTATCAAAATCATAGTCACTTTTTTCAGGAAATGGTTTGCTACACTTTATTTTACATCCTTTATTATGGTTTTTGTAAGATACAGATCAGTAGATACAAATTTGATACAAATTTTGAAGTAACTTATATTTGGAAACAACCAAAGCTTTTGCAAATACAATGACATAACATTCCAACAAAAATTTTTAAAATTTACCCAAAAGCCACCTTTTAAGATCTAAAAACAAACTAGCCTGCATTAGCTATAAAGCCTAGACATCGCCAATCTACGCTGCACCAAAAACATGTCTAATATAAATGCTTTCATTAAAAGTCCTTTCCTATGTCCGATAAACATTTTCCAAAAGCAAAAAAGTCTAATAGAATCAAGAATCCATCTAATTACCATCGCACGAGCTTTGAATAAACCAGACTCCTAGAGCAACTACAAAATGTCTTTAAAGTTCTTTCAACAACATGCTGAACTAAAAATAATAATCAATTACTAAAGAGTTGTATAACTTGTTTAAGATAGTTTAGACTCTAGAAATACAAAACGTTATGAAAAAGGAATACATATAACCGATTAAAAATGCTACCAACGTCCAAAAACCCCATAAGATACTTTTATTACCAGTAAGAATATCCTACCTACATTAGTCCCACAGGAGAAATCCTGTTATAAACGCACTTTACAAAACGCATTTATAAACACGTTTTATAAAAGACCCTTTGTATTTTAGCTCAGAAGCAAAGCCAAAATCATGTGTTTCCTACGTTTTTCTTTGTTTGAAATTACAAAGGTGCTTGTACGAAATCTGTCTTATGTCAATTTTTAATATTTTTGATTTTATTTGAGCGTATATCTATAGAAAAGAGACTATTTGAGACAAACCGCTTTTTGTCATCTGTGACCACAAATATATTGCAAAGCCGGCACGATATCAATGAAAATTTTTAATTTGTTTATTAAAACACTAAAATGAAACTGTATTAGCTTAATTTATCAAGTATAGAGCAATTTTTTAACCAAAAATACAGCACCACAAATAATAAAAATCTCAAAAAAATTATGTTTTATTTCAATTTGTAACAAAATTGCAACCCAAAAATTTGTTATTCTAAAACATACAGACTGGTTCAAGTTTGCACCTAGCGTTACTTTTGTTTGTGAAATTTAATGCAGAAATGCTTGAAGAGGTCATTTTCTTTTGAAAGGGGACACATTTTAAGAATATTTTCCAGCCCATATCTTTAACCCCCTGATGGAGGTGAACCACAACCCTAAAATTTTTAATAGGATGTGGGGTCGAGTGACACATCGTTTTAAAGACCACAAAATTATCTTTATAAGGTACCCCACTTGTTATGTTTTACTTGAACAGGGAGTGTAAAAACGCCTAAAATTTTAAATAGGATGTGGGGTCGAGTGACACATCGTTTTAAAGACCACAAAATTATCTTTATAAGGTACCCCACTTGTTATGTTTTACTTGAACAGGGAGTGTAAAAACGCCTAAAATTTTAAATAGGATGTGGGGTCGAGTGACACATCGTTTTAAAGACCACAAAATTATCTTTATAAGGTACCCCACTTGTTATGTTTTACTTGAACAGGGAGTGTAAAAACGCCTAAGAAACTTCAATCACGTAGTTTTGGTATTAGTGAAAAAGGCATGTAACTTTTAGTTATTAGGTGTCATAGCAACTAAAAACAACGTGTAAATGTAATGTCTATTCAGGATTACAAAAGTAATCTTCTAAAGTAAAATTTAAATACCTTTTTTACTAATACTAAAGTACATAGATTACATGGAATACAAGTTCCTTAGGCGTTTTTACATTACATGTTCAATTTTACTTTTGAAGATTACTTTTGTAATTCTGAATAGACAATACATTTAAACGTTGTTTTTGGTTGCTATGACACCTAATACCTAAAAGTTTCATGCCTTTTTTACTAATATCAAAACTACGTGATTGAAGTTTTTTAGGGGTTATTACATTACCCGTTCAAGTAAAATACAACAAATGGAGAATTATTATAAAGATAATTTTGTACTCTTTAAAACGATGTGCCACTCGACCTCACTTCCTATTTAAAATTGTATGGTTGTAGTTCACCCCTGTCAGGAGGTTAAAGATATGGGTTGCAAAATATTCTTAAAATGTGTCCCCCTTCAAAACAAAATCGACCTGTTCGAGCATTTCTGCATTAAATTTTGCAAACAAAGGTAAAGCTAAGTGCAAACTTTTTATTGGAGCAGTCTGTATAACTAAAAATATAGACGTAAAGCAACTGCAGGTTTTTTAGTTCAGAAAAAAAACAATTTAACACAACTTACAGCTGTATGACATTTTTAAATAACCTCATATAATAAGAAAATATCAACCAACATTAGAATACAAAAAATTAAACTGAAAAAAGACAAATAGGATACAAAATATACACTAAATTTAGAACAAACCGTTTTATAGCAAGTGCAGACGTATCAATAATCATAAAAGACAAATAGATACTAAATCAATAGATAAGTTAGCTGTTCAGTCTACTCTAAAAGTAATAGATGTATTGTCAATGTCATTTGTGTGACATTGAAGAAGGGTGAACAGATATTTATCGACTCACTTTCGATAGCAATGACAATCTGTTCACCCCAATAGCTGACGTAGCAATTACACCAGTCGACCATGGATCCAGGCGATATCAGGAACAACGTTTCAATTAACCACAAAAACATTGGAACTTTTTGTTTCTATTTGAAATGCATCCGAAAGATTTGCAGGGTTATCAACCAGCAAGGCTACTATTTCGCTTTGCTACGTGTTGTTAAACAGGAGTAGTAAAAAGAAAACTGTATATCTGAATAAAATGGATTCCGAGATATCATAGTTGGTGAGGGAAGAGATTTTTAGTGGGTAAGACCGACACGACAACCAAACCGGAAGAGTCCCACACTCACAGAAATCTTTGTTAATTTTTTAAAGACACAAAGCATTTTGCTCTCAAAAAAAGGGTAAACGTCGACACCGTCAGTAGAAAAAGAAAATGTGTTTTACAATTTTAACTCATCTATCTTAATCTAATAACATTCTTTAAAAAAGTCATAAACTTATTGTTTACCTACTACTAGGCTATAAACTGTCGTTCTACGACATATACCTGACCCCTCTGACTATAGGGTAATATTTTTAATTGCTCTCGCCCGAGATTTCAAAAATAGGCAACACGTTATGCAAACAATAAGCCGCTTTGAGAAAATTACCAATAATCCAAATGAACTGACTCTGGAAGTACTGTCAAAGATATTGTCAACAATGTTAAGATTAATTGAAAACTCTCTATGCCTTAATTTTAAAAATTAAATTTAAAAAAACTAGCAAACTATAATGTGTTGCATATTTTTCGACTTTCGAGTGAGAGCAAATAAAAAATCATCCTGTATGTATGTTACGTGTGTAACATTTTGGAACAGTAAATAGAAAGCACATACTTTTTATTGTACGGTTCATTATCATAATGTGATGCAAAACAATTTGAATGGAATGTACTTACAGTAAAAGTAAAACTACTGTCTATTTTTTTTTTATAAAACCATCACCTGTTGCATTATGTTGGTATCAAATTAATTTCCCTACAATAGTAATTTTTATTTGTTGGGTTTGTAATACATCTGTCTCAATTTATTGTCAAATGTCAGATTATTTTGAACATTTTGCCACAATGCTCCGCTACCAACACCAACATCTGTCATTGGGCACGGCGAAGCCCAAGAAAAAAACAAGTCCATGGCGTTCCATTCGAATTGAGTTGAGACCCCCTGAATTTGACACACTTTTTACATTTTGCTAACATAACCTCTCTTCGTGTCTGTCACAGAACACGCCTTGTCATTACCTTTATTTTACCCTATGTCAGATAAATGCTAGATTGCCAAATCTCTTTTGAGAGAAAATGCAATGTTGGTGGTTTTATAAAAAAAAAAAAAATAGAGCCGGCATAAGTCACACCTCGCTTTTGTCTTCGAGCTTCTCTAATGATTGCCACTTATTATCGACTCACTTCCGATAGCAATAGCAATTACTTATATATTACTAGTAACTAACTTAACTATTTCAACAGCCAATATAAGAAAAATTTTAGACTTACTAGGCAACTAGGCCTGTTAGGCCATTTCGTAACGGTATCTGTATGGTGACTCTAAAACTGATTCTACCATCTGTAACGTCTAATTGACCTTACGCATACAACTTTGCAACCAAGCAGCAACTCACTGAGAGCTTAGAACTTGAAAAACTTTATAACGTAGATGTATCTGTTATCTGAGCCTATAACAAAACGGCACAGAAAAAATTTTGACAACCAAATGATTCAGATATTAGTATTAAGCGTTATAATATTATTAATTGCAACAAATAGTATCTTAAAATGCACTGAAATTCCATAATTGCTACATTTACGTAGATAATTAAGTAATTTTTTGTAAAGAAAAGAAAACTTTTTTTACATTCAATGTCACTAACTAAAAACCCCTAATAAAATAATTGACTGAACAAAATAAAAACAATCCAAAACCACCTCCTAAACTAAAATGATACAACTTTACAAAAAAAGTTAAAAACAATACTATTGCGCTCTACCCATGATACAAGAATACATGGTATGTCAGATCCTGGGTCGAAATTCGTACAGTTGGCGCATACTCGGGCATGACGTCATATTTTTAACCAAGGTGTGTAGACTATTGAGGTGAATTCTTTTCATTAAAGGTGATTCTTCTTGTAAGATGTTCGGTTGTCCTCACTACACTGTGTTTAATATAATTTTAAAATGTTAAATGTTAATAATCTTTGTTGTGACACATTACAAATAATTAGGAATGATTACGGCCGCCCATAATTCATGAATTTACAATGCACATCTTAAATAATTATTAAACACTGAATATAAGGTCCTAAGTCCATAATTATCACTTTTGTCAATCCGTTACAATATGTATGACACAAAGGATAAATATGGTGTGGAATATATTCTTACATATCGACTTAACCAAGATATAATTGAAAACTTTTATTCTTACATAAGAGGAATGGGAGGTGCTAATGATCACCCTTCACCCTTAGATTTCCAACACCGTTTGCGCTGGTATATCTTAGGTAAAAATTCTTCTGCGGTTTTTACAAAAAATAAAAACACCGAAGATAATGCTGAACATAGCATACTAGTAAATCCATTGATAGAAATTAATGATAATGCCGTATGTTTAACAAATATTTTGTTTAAAAACGTAATTACTGGTACAAGTGAAAATAGTGAAAATTCAGAAAATGAAAAAAATGATCAGGAATTGCTTATAAGCACTATAACTTTCGTAGAACCAGATTACTCGGAACATAATACTTCGCTTGACGAAAATTTAAAATTCATACAAAATTGTAAGTTTAAGGAAGTAATCAGTGAAGATGCTCTTAAATATATAGCTGGCTATGTCGCTTATAGATTTAAAGAAAAATATAAATTAGGCAACGAAACTAAAAATACACAAGAAATTCCAGATTGGCTACATTTTTTGTCAAGGGGCAATTTACTAGAGCCTAATATTGAACTCTTTAATCTAACAAAAATTTTAGAAAAAGAATTTACAATTATGCATGGTAGTGGTTTGTCTAATGAAAAAGATATTTTTAAAACATTGACAAACCGAACATTGAGTACGGCAAACAAGAAAAATAACTTGACAATTCCCTACGAAGTTGTATATTGTTTAGCAAGAACAAGAACTTACATACGCCTTAGAAGTTTTAACAAAAAAATTAGTTTTGAAAATTGTCGGAAAAAAATGAATAAAAAAATGCGAAAAATTGTAAACAAGAAAATATAAAATATTCTTTATGGAGAGTGAGTAATTTAATTAGAATAAATTCTATAAATCGATTTGTTTAAGTTGTATTAAAAAAATTAAAAAAACGAATTTACGCTTTTTAATTTGCCACATTATTTTTATACTGCCAAGTCTTTCGCGTCGGAGGACGCAGGACCACACCCAACTTTGTATTTCTAAAGCAAAAGTACCACTTGCGATAGCTCGTTTAAAAGTCCTAAAAACAAAGTATTTAACCTATTATATTTTTTTACAATATGATAAAATTTGAACAATAAAAGACAGCAAAGACTTTTTTGTGCTTTTTTTAAAGTGTTAAAATTGTTGAAAATGTTTTTTGTTGTTTCCTGGCAGAGCACTAATGTTCTGCGAGGAAACAACAAAAAGCATTTTCAACAATTTTGACACTTAAAATAAACCAATTTGTTTTATCCAAATATTATCAAATAATAAAAATTTATAGAGGGTCATAGTCTTTGTTTTAAGACCTTCTAAACAAGCTATCGCAACAGATACTGTTGCACTAAAAAAAAGTTGTAGTGGTTTTGCTCCCAGATAGGAAGGAAAATCTATAACAATATAAAAAAAAATATGTGGAAAATTAAAAACTGTAGAAATGCTTCATTAATTTTTCTGATCTCCAACTAATGTGAGTGGTGTTATAGAATTTATTCCAGTTACAATACTCAACCGGTATAATACTTTTATATATGTATGTATAATACTTTCATAGATTTATATAATCCTATTTAATATTAAAACTTCCCTTACTATTAAACCGACCGTGATCAACAAAAATACGAGAAAATCTAAATTTGAAATATTAGCATAATTTTGGTACTTTAGTTGTTCGATGGTTTTTGGTCACAATTTTAGCAAATATCTTTATTCCTTATTTTCAAATAATTTCAGTGAGAAAATTCATCTATTTAATTCATTTCAAACAAAATTTTTTTCGTAACTTTATTAATTAAATAACTTATAATATTAATTAAAACCAATTGGGTATTTGTTAATTACGGTGTACGGTTACTGTGTTGTTTGAGATATATTATTGTTGTGTTTGAAATATATTATCTATTTTTAATAAAAAAATATTTTTATTGAAAACTTACTAAACGAATTTTATTCAAAAATTCCCATGCGATTTGCAGTGTATATTTTTTCAATTGACAATGTATATTTTGATTTTAAATTAAAAGATTTAAGTCATATTAGCTAACACTTTTGTTATTTTGCATTTTCAAACTTTAGTTTCCTGGATTTTTTCGAAATTACAAAACAAAAAATCGGCATAATTTATTTAATTAAGTATAGTGTTTGTGTATTATATTGTTTAAAAGAAAGCTTTAATTTAGTGAAGTTTGCAGTTTATCGCTTTTCACAGGATTAAAATGGTGGACACTGCGCGTTTTGAAGCTTACTCCTTTCCATGTCTTTTTCTCTGCTCGGCGCTCGGTCGTGACGTCATGCCCGAGCAAGGTTACGCGAGAGAGAGCGAAATATCGATGCGCAATGACATACCGTAGGTTTGTGTATCGTGGCTCTACCTTAATAATAAAAAGCTTAACTAAGAAATAATTAAAATTTTTAGCAGCCTACCTTTATCAAAGAATAACCTTAAGTATGAAAATTAATGAAAATGACCTGAAAGCGTTCTACCACTCTGTTATATAAGGGTTTGTATTGATTAAACTTGTGGGTTTGACTTCGATTTAATTCTTTGAATATTTACAGCAATTATAGAGATGACATTTTTGAAAATTACATTCCGCACATTTTCTGATTTTCGTGATTTTCTATTTGAGGCCAATAGTCCTCATTCGTTATAACAAAATATAGGTCCCATGCGTCTTTTTAAAAATACGAAGGTTTCAAAATCCACAAGTCACCGATGATTTATCGGTCTTCAAGCGTTTGCCAAAAGATTAATGAAAATTAAATATATAAAACTGATGTTTACTCTTTCATGCAAAAAAAATGTTAAATTTTTTTCCCCTAATTTTTTATTGTCGCCTTTAATTATTGTACTACAACAAAGCAATTAATAAAATAAATATTGTTTAATTTTTTTTTAAGTTACAATTAAAAAATATAAATTGCAGTTGTAAATCTTCTTAGGTACATACAACAAAATTTATTTTTATTTAAGTTTTTATAAATTTTTTATGTATTATTTTATTTATTTAATAAACATTTTATTTTATCTTATTTACATTTAACTTACTTTCCTTCATAAACTGAATTTGCAGTTGTTTTTTTGTAATTTTCTTCATTTGTATCTATTTTCTTGTATTTATGCTCTAAATCGCTTCTACTCCTAAAAAACCCTTTTTATTATAAAATAAATAAATAAATCATACAAGTTCTTACGATTTTTGTACATTTGAGGAATTTGTAATTGCATCAGGAATTGTTACATTGAGTTTAAATGGTTCAATACAAACTCCGGTATGAGTCCTCTTTTTCCCTGTGGGACATGAATCTGACGTATCAAATACAGTTTTTAGTCCATTTGGTTTTTTACAATACACACAGTATAGCAATACAATAAAAAATATAATAATCAGTTTCATTTTACCCATTTGCTACATACCAATACAAGTTAAACTAATTTATATTAAACAAAATTGCATTTATATTGAAATGTTTATTTTAGATAAATACAGGTCATGAAAGTTCATCATACAAAAAGTGATATATTTATAAAAATTTTACAATTTACAAAAATTTTATGATGAGAACCAACTATTAACAGAAGGCACTTCTTCATCTTCTTCGGTGGTTGTTGGAGCAACGGTTGTTGTTATTTCTTGAACTTGAGTAGTTTCCGTTTCTTGTATTGTAACAGCTGCTTGATCTGTATTCTGATTGGTGCTAAGAGATTCACCGTTTAGGAAATTAAGCATTATTGGCTTGTTTTGTTGCATTGGTTCAAAAGTACGAGTTACTACCGCTCTAATTGGTTTAGTTTCCACAACAGAGTTACTAGTAGCAGTACCTTGACTAACTGTATAATTGCTGTGGGATGAAGTTTTTGCTTTTGGTAATTTCGGAAGAGATTTCATAAATTTCACAAATTGGTCATCGTCTATTATTTCAGTTGGAACATTTGCATATTGATCTTGTCCAGGTAATTGATAATTATTGTTCAAATTCACATAGATTTTACGATACGGATCGACTGGATACAAATTTGAAGTTGATGGAGTGTTAACTTTCCTATTGTTGTTGTTATTATTGTAGTAATAAGGATAGGGCCAGCTGTTGTAGTTATAAGACTGCTGTTGATAACACGGAAAATTGTGGCAATAATTCACTGGTTGATAATTACCACAAGAAGAACTGCAAGGTGATTGATAAGTATTTCTTACACCGCTGTTATAATATGGATATGTATAATATGGACTACTTCTTGAACTTGAGTACCAAGAATTTCCATAATAAGGGTATTGCTGAGAATAGTATTGACAAGAAACACAAACAAGAAGACTAAACAAACTTAATAGAACTTTGTCACTCATTTTCTGCCGTCTATTATGTTTTAATTTCATATGAGGACTGAAACTTCCAAAAAATACTCTGATTATCATTCAACTGACCCCAGTAACTTGTCCAAACATTATCACGCAATTTGTCCTATCAGAGAATAGTTTTTAGATAAAAAATGTAAAATGAGTACAAGGAAAGACTTGAAACAAAAGACAGAACAAAGTTCAAACTATTTTATACATAAAACTATTTATTATAATTATAACAAGACGGTCAGTTATTTTACCAGACATATCTACATTTTTTGTTAACTAATTTTGCAGGTGGATTACATGAAAATTGAAATAAAGCTCTCTCTTCAAGAACAACTAGAAATAAAAAATACATTTTTTATTTGAATGCAAGGTATTTGCTGTTACCTGTAAGGTTGCTTGGAACTTTACTTACATTCTTCACTTTCAAAAATTCATCTGGATATGTAAATGGAGCTCCGTCACAAAAATGGAAATTCCAAATTAAAATAATACACAGATAAAAGATTAATTGCTTCTTAACTGTAAACATGTCGATTCTATTTATACAAAGTTGTTCAAATATTTAATTTATAACGTATTTGAATTTTAAAAATTTTAAACTTAACGAGAATTACGTAGATTTGTGTAAATAAAATTGTGAATAAACTGAAATTTGATTTAAAAAAATAGTTCATAAATTAACCAGTTGGAAATTCCAACTGGCAAACAAAAATTGCTTGTGAAAAATATTTATGAAATATTATATCATAATAATTAATGGTTATTGAGATAATAATAAGTAATATTTTCTTTAAAAATAATTTGTAGTAATAATAGTTCTTATCAGTTCTTTTCCACCTTTTAAACTGTCAGCTACGAGTTAATATCAATTCTTTTAAAAATATTAACTAACAATAGAACTGATTAATTTTAATTTTTTTATTGGAAATGCATTTTTGTCGCTTTCAAACAGTTTTACAAACATGTGGTATTATATATGAAAAAAACATAATAGCTGTTTACTTGACGTAACGCATTACTACTTTCTTCTCCTTCAATAAATCAATAAAAAATCAATACTACTGTCATTTAATTTAACGATTCAGCAACTGTACAATGTTAATTTTTGTAGTAATATAATTAGCAATATATTTCAATTAATGTAAGTTTGCTAAAATAGACAGTAGCTGCGTTTGGCTTTGCCACTCCGAGTGCACCGCGTCTTTCCTTATCTACTTTATTGAGTCCATATATCACTAACTCTATCCGATGATCACAACCTGATGCTTTTTGACACTGTATACTGTATCCAAAAAAACAATACATGCTCTTTGTGCACCCAGTTATTAGATGGGACAAAAAGAACGTACGCAGTCATGAAAACAGTCTTTAAATTAGTAAATCCTGAATTCAAATAATGCGAGGAATTTATCTGTCCTGAAATGCATCTATTATATAATACCAAATATATAATCACATAAGAAAAAAAAAGATGTATGTACTATTCTTCTAGTGTAACTGCTAAATATGCCCAAAATTAAAAAGCAAGCACTTCTTAAGTAGTATTGAGAATGTACGTTAAGAGGAGTATGGAGGTATTTCTCTTATGGGAATTCCCATGTAAACGCGCGAATCTGTAGCACCTTTATTTACAAAAATATTGTAATGAGATTTGGTACAATCATTCTTCTAATTATTAACTACAAAATGACTGGAAGCGATTCTTAAAAAAATTATTGCAAATAATAAAAAAAAATATTAAAAATTACTTAAACTTAAAATCAACGGAACTAAAAATTTCAAAAAGTCAAAATGTAGTTCATTTTATTACAATACTCGTAGTGAAAACCGTTTTTTAAAAATTTTCATAAATAACGCTGCTACAGATTCGCGCAGTTTTCAATCTGAAACCGTACGAGCAACCTCTTGATTTACAACTCGACAATTGACCTCTCACCAATAAAAGGAGTACGGAGGTAAGTTCTCTTATGGGAATTTTCATGTAAACGCGCGAATTTGTAGCATCTTTATTTAGAAAAATATTTTAATAAGATTTGGTACAATCATTCTTCTAATTATTAGCTACAAAATGACTGGAAGTGATTTTTAAAAAAATATTTATAAATAATATAAAATAATAATAATAATGTCTTATTGGGGATTCCCAATGGCCATTGACCGAAGTCCTTCAGCCATACAAAATAATTATTGGACAGTACACAGGCAAAGTACTCTTTTTGGGAGTCCGAAACAAGTATTGTGTAATTTGTTCACGAAATAACAATAATGAGGAGATAAAATCCCACATCTGCACAAAAAATTATTCGGGAACGTCTACTAGCATGGAGTCTAATATTATTGTTGAGGGGTTCAAATCTAGTGTAACTTTGTATGGAATTAAATATAATATATTGATAGGGGATGGTGATAGCAACACTTATAAGAAAATTGTTGAGTCCAGACCATACAACAATATATCTGTTGAAAAAATTGGATGTAGCAATCATCTTCTTCGTAATTTTTGCAAAAAATTGAGGTTGCTAGTAACAGATGAAAATTTTAAATTAAAAGATAGAAAATTATTAGAAGGACGAATTTTAAGATTACGGGTAGGTATTAATAAAGCAATGAAATATCATAAAGGCAACGATCAAAAAAATGAAGCAATCAAGCTTTTGCGCAAAGATATTCTAAACAGTGTATATCATGTGTATGGCGAACACAAAAATTGTGAATCATATTTTTGTAAACGGGAAGAGGAACATTTTTTAAAAGAAATTTCAAATGAATTTTTAAACAGAATTATTTATATAACTCGATACATTGCTAATCATGCCAACAGTCTAATAATGAATTTTAATAGCTATATTGTTGAACAATATCACTCAATTGTTGCAAAATTTATAGGGGGCAAAAAAATAAATTATGCTTTAGGCAATTCATATCGTACCAGATGTGCTGCAGCGGTAGTAAGCCATAATACCAAAATGCCCCATTTTATGTTATCCAAAAATAACAAAATCATTAAAAAAGTAGAGCTTGGCAGAATTAATAAAGTTAGGAAACAACAATTATTTAAAAAATGTTTTTATAAACACACAAACAAAGACAACAAAATATCCAATGCTGATGAATATTACGGCGAAAACTCTCAAAAAACAGATATGAGTGCTGCAATATACGAAGAAGAAGAGAAAGAATTTTTGCAGAAATTACGAAAAACTGAGGAAGAAATTAAAACAATTGAAAAAAGAACAGCCGATCAAAATCAAGATGGATAATGGATGGAGCAAAGAAGAAAATTACTGACTGCGTCAAATTTTGGAAGTGTGTAAATTGAAAAAGAAAACTAATACCGTCAACACCGTCAAGTCCACTTTATATGATATAAAACATAAAAATATTCCGTCCTTAAATCATGGAAAAATTTATGAAGTGGATGCGAAAAAAGAATTGGAAAAAAAATTAAGTACGGAATTTGGAAAAGAAATGAAAATTAATCCATGTGGACTTTATATCGACAAAGAAGTTTTTTATTTAGGAGCTTCGCCAGATGGCATATTAGAAGAGAATGATTATATAGTAGAAATAAAGTGTCCATACACGGCCTATAAACAAAATTTAACTCCAGACGAAGGAATCAAAAAAATATATATATATAACATTTTGGAAACAGACTATTGATGGAAGTCAGGAAGTTAATTTTAATCATGATTGGTACTACATTCAAGGACAGTTACACATAGCAAACAAAAAGGTTTGCATATTAGCTGTTTGGACTGGTTATGGAAAAATTAAAACACAAATTATTACTAAAGACGATACTTTTTGGGATACGAAGATGAAAGAGAAATTGGAAAGGTTTTACAAGTTGTGCATTCTTCCAGAGCTAATTGATCCCAGAATGTCTAGAAATATGCCAATAAGAAGTTTATTTCTAGATTTATAAAATAAATGTCTCGTTTTATTAAAATTAAACATATTTGTTTTTTTAACCTAATGATAAAATTAGCTATACCAACTATCTTATGCAAATGAATTTACGTCATCATTCGAAATTTTTGATTACTGATATTGTGGGATTAATATAGAGTATTTAGTTTTTGATATTTAAAGTAAATTACATAAAAATAACAGTTGTGACAAATATGTTTCTAAATAACCTCATACCTTTTCTAATAATAAAATAAAAAAATTAGAATTTGTCTCATAATAACAAAAATAACATAAAAGTCCATTTCCATAAGAAAATTGGAGGAGTGTGGAGGAATTTCTCTAGTATAATATAAGTGTATAATATAGTATAATATATGTATTATACAGGGTGTTACAAAAAGTTGTGCAAAAAATTTAAGCTGAAATACAGCACCACAAATAATAACAATCTGCAAAAAAAATTTTGGCTTATCTCAATGATAACAAAATTATAACCTAAAAATTAATTATTACAAAACCTATAACAATTTTTTTAACATAAGACAACTATAGGTTTTTCAGGTCAAAATAAAGCGATTTAACACAATTTACCTCTATACCAAGTTGCACAGTTTAGGAGCTAGAGAACGCCAAAGTTAGAGATGAAAAGTCATTTTTATACTTTAAACGTAAATATCTTGAAAACGGTACGTTTTAGCAAAATATTGCGTTCTTACATTTTTATTCGAAATCTACTGGCATATTCACTGTTGCTATAAAAAGTGGAAATTAATAAGGATAAAATTGGTTAATTACCCAAAATGTGTAACAAAAGTGCTGTAACTTGAAATTGAGATGTGCAGCAAAATTTTGCAACTCTAAATAAAAAGAGTACACTCAACTTCATTTGTGTACCAAATTTGGTATTAATCGGTTAAGCGGTTTTCGAGATTTCGAGAATGTTTTTTTATATCCAACTTTGAAGGCCTGTAATCTTATTATTAGTTGAGGTAGGACAAAAATTTTTTTGCAGATTGTTATTTTTTGTGGTGCTGTATTACAGGTTAAGTTTTTTGCACAACCTTTTATAACACCTTGTATATTCCAATGTATATGCGCGAACTTATAGCATGTTTATTTATAAAAAAAAAGGAAAATAGGTTTTCGTTACAAGTATTGTAATAACATGAACTATATTTCGACTTTTTTAAATTTATAATTTCGTTAATTTTAAACTTTAACATTTTTTTAATAATTATTTTATATTATTTATAAATATTTTTTTAAGAATCACTTTAAGTCATTTTGTAGCTAATAATTAGAAGAATGATTGTACTAAATATCATTAAAATATTATTGTAAATAAAGGTGTTACAGATTCGCGCGTTTCCTTATTATTTTTCTTATTCCCATAATAGTATGGTACACAGAACGCCTAAAACGCTTTAAAAAGTGATTATGTGAGTTCAAGACTAAAAGTTGATTTTTCAGAAATGATGACTTATGCCCTAAATATATTATATCCGAAGTTGTTCAAAAATTGTTTTGTGTCAAAAGGCACTATCCAAAATTTTCTAAATATTTATGTAATGTAATTCTTCAAAACATAGGTTTTCTTTTAGTAAAAGTGCAAAATCATGTAATACTTCAAAATGTATCTATTTGAAAGAAGGACTAAAGTCTTGTATTGATTGCTCCTGCCAGCAGTGAAACAATGTTGAAGAGACCAACGACAAATCAGATGAAGATGAAGAAGAAATTTAGCTTTACTTTTTTAAAAATTTTACATAAAAACATTTTTCTTTTAACAAAATTTGATAAATTATTTTTGGGGTTTATAATTATAGCTATCAAATTACCTTCAAGTAAGTCATAATATAATTGAGGAGCTCGCGTGCAAAACCGGTTATATCCACTTTTACATATTTTGCAGCAGATGAGAAAAACACTCTACACATCTGTTTTAAAAAATAGTGTTATTTAGTGTTATTATTATTAAAAACAGTTTAAATTTAATGGGGTTGTGCAAGTGATTGTCATCTATTTTTTTTATAAAAAAAGAAACAATTTGGCGTTATTAGCAAAAAAAAAATGGAAAAAAGTCGAATTTTACTTAACGTTTTTAAAAGGAAATTCACGGTTTTGACTGCAAACGAATATATTGGCCTATAGATATCACAACTTAGACCCAGAAACCACCAAAAAATGATTTTTTGTGAAAAGTGGATATATCCGGTTTTGCACGCGAGCTCCTCAATTAGAATGTTACAAACGAAGAACTACTGTGCGAGTGCGTAGATCGCGTGTGGCGCGGAGCAACACGGCAAAGCCTTGTTTTAAAAAAATAATATTTCGGAAACCATTTGAATTATTGTTTTAATTTAAAAAAAAAAACTTATCTACAGTTTTGTGAATCCGAAAATGTATGTTATATACACAAATTTTTAATAATTCATATAGCTTCCCGTAGGGTGAAATTGTCAATGCACAATTTTACAATTAGTGACTTTGGATGCCCCTTTCACAAAAACAAAAAACTTTTTTTTAAATCTCTTAGTACTGTTAGTTGCGCTCTGGTTTGCTCCATAAGTGGACAAAATTTCAAAATTTTAGGTGAAATAGTTAATTTATAAGCGCGATGTATGTTTTAAAAAACACGATTTTGAACACTGTTGCTCCGATATAAAAAAAAAATATTTTACAAAGTTCCTACTAAAAAAAGTTGTAGATAGCGATCTCAGATGGCCAAAATGGTACTTTACAAGACTGTAAAGGTCCCGTCTGGTTCTGGTTATATCTTAAAAAAAAATTTTGCGAGAAAGAAGCCTGATAGAACAGTGATTTTACTCCACTATTAGCAGTGAAGACGGTAGAACATCGAGAGTGGGGGAACCCGAGAAACAGTAAGAGAGCATTTGGAACTCTACTATAAGAGAAACAACCTCTGTACTCCGATCTTGGCGTTGTAAATCGTCATTTATTGTTTTCCTCGGTGCTACCGATCAGGATTTCACACTCGAGGGTTCGGACGAGAAATTTCAGGGTCAACCTGACTCCATACTCCTCTTAAAACAGGAGATGAAAAAAAAGCTGATTAATTGTGCGCGTTAGTCGATTACCTATAGATGGCACCATTTTTACGCTTAGCCTAGTGTCCCTCTATATTAAAGAGAGAGTACCGCAATAGTCGCCATTTTGTCTCCAACAAAAAGCGGCAAATTTAAAATATCATATCAATAAAAAAAATGTTTTCTACAGTTGCCTAAGAAACGCGTGTTTACACATTAATTTCAGGGCGTAGAGCACGCATTTTTTTCACCGTTAAAAAAAGACTTTGACGCAACTTGAAAACAGATTTTCCGTAAAAGTTCAATAATTCTCAAATTTTATTGAAAAAATTATAACAGGTAATTACAACTTAATAACAATTATTTAGCTATGGATATAGATATGACAACCCTTGATTTCTAATTTTCTCATATTTTTTTGTTTCACAAGCCATGTAGAGTTTAGTCCTTTATTTATTGTGTCATCCTTATCAGACCATTCTTCTCTCCTATGAGTTCCGTAGTTCAAAAATTTTAACTGATCCTCATTAAATATGTGATTGTATTTTTTCTCCATTTGCTTAATTTGACTTTCAAGGAAAGAAAACTTTTGCAAAGCATTTTTAAATTTGTTTTTAAATTGCTGAAACTGTGAATTTTATACAAAAGCATTTTCATTTTCAGCAGAAGATTTCCTAACATCATCTAAAATCATAAATAGTACAATAGTGTTCAAACTACTTTATATATTGCTAGAATTACAGGCAAATCCTGCAAGTTTCAAGAATGAGTCTGCTTCATGTGTAGAATTACAGTTGTCTGAAAAAGACAAATTTAACACCACCAACACACCAAATAAATTTTTTTCTACCCACCAACTGCTTTCCTTTTAGGAGGAGGACTTTGATGTTCAAGAACACCAATACTTGGCACCGCATTCTATTTTAAGAGTTTTTTCTTGTCTGCTCTACCTGATTCAAATTGGTTTTTCTTGAAATGTGTCTAATAACAAGTGAGGTTAGGACACGTGGACAATTTTCTCAAACAAGATTTTTACATATCGAATTCTGGCCAATACTTACTTCACATATGATTGATTGCCCTCAATGGTAATACACCTCGGTTCACAAATTTTGTCCATGCTTTAGTTTTTTCTACGTTGTTCTTGCCACAGGGTATTGGAAAAAGTCGATGATGATGTTAGGAAATCTTCTGCTGAAAATGAAAATGCTTTGGTACAAAATCTGCAATTACAACAATTTAAAAACAAATTAAAAAATGCTTTGCAAAAGTTTTCTTTCCTTGAAAGTCAAATTAAGCAAATGGAGAAAAAACACAATCACATATTTAAATAGGATCAGTTAAAATTTTTGAAGTACGGAACTCATAGGGGAGAGGAATGGTCTGATGAGGATGACACAATAAATAAAGTACTTAAATTCTACATGGCTTTTGAAACAAAAGGATATGAGGAAATTAGAAAGCAAGGGTTGTCATATCTATATCCATAGCTAAATAATTGTTATTAAGTTGTAATTGCCTGTTATAATTTTTTCAATAAAATTTGTGACTTATTGAGAATTACTGAACTTTTAGGGAGAATCTGTTTTCAACTTGCGTCAAAGTCTTTTTTTAGCGGTGAAAAAACGCGTGCTCTACGCCCTGAAATTGATGTGTAAACACCCGTTTCATAGGCAACTGTAGAAAACAATTTTTTTTATTGACTTGATATTTTAAATTTGCCGCTTTTTGTTGAGACAAAATGGCGACTATTGCGGTACTCTCTCTTTAATATAAAGGGACACTAGCTTAGCCATTCAGAAAATTCAAAATTATTCAACACATAACTTCTTGTTGCAGACAAAAAACCACAGAACTCAATTAAGGGCAAGTGCATTTATCGATGGGGTTGCGAGATTTAAGAGAGCGATTCTCTCTGGTACGAAAAAGATATAAGACATGTGCTAATGCTTTCGTACATGCTTTAGAGAACGAAGAAGCCCATAACTTGCCACGTCGAACAACGCAACGGATGCAGACCGTATTAGCAGAAAAATCAAAACAGTGAATGACAACCTTTTAAAGCAAATGCAGACTACATGTGACAAAATACAACAAAAGATAAACGGCTCATCGGGAAGACCCAAGTGTTCCAATTGTGGCAATTTGTAAGCCATTTAAAAAAAAGATTGCCGGCAACAAACTAGATCTGAAAAACATTGATAGAGCCAGGAAGACGCAACAGGTCCCATCATCTCGCGGTACTAGGAAAACTAAGTACAGTTAGCATGTTAAGGCGTGTGCTAGTTGGCCTGTCAAAAGCGCCTAGGATCATTTCTGTCTTGCAGCTAAGAAAAAGAAGGGGCGGTTTGTTGTTGGAGAGTCAAATCAACAGAAAAGACTGTAAGATGACGATCGATACAGAAGCAATTGTTTTGATAGAGAAACCGGGCATCCTGGAAATGACTAAAAATGCTTATTTGACAATGAAATTACGTTTTTAAAACTACAACCAGCAAGTCAGCACAGCAAACACCCAAAGAAGTTGATGTAAAACTTGAGATAAGACAGTGTGATATCACTATACCTCGGTGGGAATATGGGAACAAAAACCCTTTACAGTCGTCTAGCTAACTACTCGTACCCGCCACGCGATAAAACATTGAAACTTAAATTGGTCGATAGCGGTACTAATTCGGTACTACTATCGACCAATTCAAGTTTTAATGTTTTTCGCGTGACAGAAGCGAGTAGTTAGCTAGACGACTGGAAAGCGTTTTTGTTCCCATATTTCGTGCGAGCTCTAGATATCACACATCAAATGGTTGTAGCAGATATTGTTGACGATATAATACTCGACATCATGGTTTGTGTTGAATATTAGAAACCAAATGCTGTAGCTAAAAAATAAAGAAATTTCTTTTGTGATAATGTTTAAATCAGTTTGCGTCCTCGGCAACTCCGTGAAAATTGGGCTAACAGAGTTGGAAACAGATTGTAGACGATGTTGAACTAGAATTATTGAACCGGACTTGACTGTAAATACCCCGTATGTAACAAAAAAAAACACGTGCTTAATGGTGGCACGGACACTTGTAGAGACTGGGAGAAAAATTCCGATTTGCGTAGTCAATCTGAGTCAGAATCGAGTTACACTAGAAAAAGAAAAACGGATTAGACTATTCAAGCCTGTACTGCGAGTTATTTGTTGCAAACAAACAAAAAATTGAAAAAGAACCAAACATACATAATCGACATAATCCAGAGTTAGAAAAACATTTTCAAAAATAATGGCGACACCTCACTATCGACCAGTTAAAAAAAGCCACTGCATGTGTTTGCAAAGAATGTGACATCTTTGGTGTGGGAGACAAGATAACAGACAAAACGAACCAACACTGAATAAACACTGACGATTGGCAATCGATTCGTTAACCACCAAAAAAACTACCGTTTGCAAAACAAAGAGTATTAGCCCAGGTAGTCAAAAAGATGAAAAAATGACGACTTTATATTAAAACTATTAAAAATTTTGGCAAGCCCATGGTCATCACCAGTTACTCACAAAGAAAAAAAGATCAACTCGATTTTGCGTGAATTACGAAAAACTTAATAAAGTGACAGAAAAGATAGTTATCGACTGCCTTATATCGATGATACCCTAAGCACGATGGCCAATTCCCAGTGGTTCTCAACATTTAATTTAAGCAGTGGGTACTAGCAGATTAGAGTTCACCCGAAAAATAAAAAAATCAGCGTTTACCGGCAGTAAACAGTTAACCTTATACCTTTCGGACTATGCAACGCACTAGCTGCGTTCGAACATATGATAGAATTAGTCCTTCGAGGATTGACCGGGAGAACCTGCCTCGTGTACTTCGACAATGTTATGGTTGTTGGAAAAACATTCAAGAAGCATCAGAAAAACTTAGAAAAAATTTCAACCGATTGAGAAACGCTAACCGTCAGCTCAACTTCAAATAATGTTGTTTATTTAAAAAAAAAGTTTTTCTAAGTAACGTAGTATCGTCTGAAAAAATCCAGACGGATCCTCAAAAGATTATAGCCATTTGAAAATCCTCTCTACCGCAGAATAAACACCAGATTCAAAGTTTTTTAGAGCTTTGCACGTACTACCGCAATTTGTTAAGGAATTTGCAAACATCACTAAACCGCTCCATTAGCTGACTGAAGATAAGATCCTCTTTGTTTGGAGCAAGAAGTGCGAATCGGTATTCAAAACGCTGAAGATTGTTTTGTGTACGAGACTGATTCTTTCTTAACCAAGAACAAAAAAATTTACATCTTAGACACCGACGCTAGCAAAAATGGAATTGGAGCGATGCTAACCCAAGTACAAGATGACAAAGAGAGAGTGATCGAATATTACTGCAAGGTACATTCTAAGCCCGAAAGAAATGATTGCGTCACTCGCAAACAACTGCTCTTGATAGTGAATGATGTTGATTACTTCCACAAATATCTGTACAGTCCAAATTTCAAGATTATAATCGATCATGCTGCATTAAAATGACTTTTAAATTTGAGAAATGCAGAAGAGCAAACAGTCAAATAGATTAAGAAACATCAGCAGTATAAATTTGAAATTAAACACTGTCAAAAAAAGTTCCATCAGAACGCAGACGCATTCTTCTGAATCGATTGCAAGCATTGCAGTCAACGTGAAAAGTCCAAAGGTATCAAAGAGGTCAAAAAGCTAACTTGGCAACCCTAAGATGGATAAACAAGGTTGACAATAGACAATGGAGATGACGAAAATAAGAGCAGAACGATTGAAGAATAGCAACTTCTGCCCGATCTTGAAGAGTAAAGAAAACAGAAATTTGAGACAACAATGGCAAAACGTTTCAAGTAAAACACCACTTTAAAAGTATTGTGGGTCCAATGAAATTTGCTAAAAGTTAAAAACAAGTTGCATAAAAAGACATGAAAAAGCGTTAATGGCAAGAATATCACGATGCAGCTGATCTTACTAAAATCCCATGTGAAGAGAAATCCACGACAGATTAAATGCCTGTCTGGGTCACAATTGGCAGTCAACAAAATCTTACGCAAAAAAGTTACGCAATTGCTTCTACTGGGTAAATAGTCTAGGAAACGTCGAGAGTTAGTACCGATAATGCCCCACATGTACCGCGAGTGAAGGTTCGATAACTCGTAATTGAGAAGCTATAAAGCAGTATAATGTTGAAGCTCCGTACAATAGAATAGCTTTCAACTATGCGTTACCAAACCAAAAAGCCGTTACCGTATCCTGGGTTCTAATGAGTAATTGGATTTATCATTATGAGATTTCAAAAGGTGTATGTGATCTCTTGGACGATCGGAAAACTAAAACGACACCATTGCATCCCCAGTTTGAAGCATGTTTAAGTGTTTTAACAAAACTATAAAAAAACACCTATCCATGGTTGTTCCAGCTCACCAAAAAGATTGAAATCTACATCTGCCGTGGTTTTTGTTGGCATACAAATCAGCCATTCAAGATACTACCAACCAAATACCCGCTAAATTTTGTTTAGACGAGAACTTCGCTTGCCGTGCGACTTAGTGTTTGGAACATCGGAAAAAGATCAAAAAAAAAAAAATTAGAAGCTATGTGGAGAAGCTTCGAACAGCAGGGGCCAACATTTATGACTTAACACTCAGGCGGATTGAAATAGCTAGTGACCGAATAAAAACCCGGCACTACTTAAGGGTCAATTCGGCAGGCTTTTACGAGGAAGGCTTGGTATGGTTGTATAATCCCCAGCAGAAAAAAGATCGTTGCCCAAAACTCCAGCCAAACTAAAAGAGTCCTTACACGGTGTTGACACCAATAAACGACGTGGTTAACCGCATTTAACAGCACGCCAGGGCAAGTTCATCTAGACTGTCTAGCTCCCTATGCCAGGTCAAACAAAAAGACTACAGTAAATTGTTTGAGATGTACAATCTTTTAAAGAAAGACAATGTTACAAACAATTCAAAAAACAATAAAAAAATAGAAAATTTGAGTAAACAGCTCTAGAAAATACTAAAAAGATATCGCGCCAAAGGCGCACCGAGGCGTAAATTTATATGAAATTGTTAATAGGCCCGCCTATAAACCGATCAAAAACGAATGAAATAAAATTACGAATGCAATAAAAAACAGAAACCGACATGTGTTTGATCAAACTTTTTGATTTTATTCGTAGTCAAAATTTAAAATTATATTACAAATATACAAATTTTGGTTCAGCAGTGTTGTTGGCCTTACCTGGTACTTAAGACTAACGTCTCAATATATGTAGATTGTTTACAGAAGTGAGCACAGTGTAAAGGACAAAAAAATTACAATTGCAGATAGACACCCTTAAATGATTAATAATTTCTGGCAAAAATGTAATTTGCCAACAACTTGCAAAAAAAAATTTTTTAAAGCAAAAATAATAAGTTTTTCTAGCTCTAAAAAATATTTATAAATATGAAAACTTTTTTAGAAACTGTTTATTTAGTTTAATTTAGACATTTTATTTTTTATTATTTAATTGTACATAAATTGCCTAATGCAATAAGTCTATTACAGTTTCTATCTATCCCCCGTTAATGTAAAGTACAAAGAGTTACTTTAATAGTTATAACAGGATTCCTTTTGATTTAATAATAAAATTCCGGTGTATTTCTCTATTAAACATCCATCTTCTCTCTTGATTACGTTAGCAGGGTACTTATTGTGGTAGGTATCTTGATTATTGTCACAGACGACGGACTTTGGATGAGGCAACAAAATTCCGGCGACTGCATCCACCAGACATATGATATTTTTCTTAACACTGGCCGTAGTATCAACTACATCATGTAAAAAACTGACAATACTAGGTCTTGATTCCACCACACTTATTTGAAAAACAAGGAAGCAAGCAACCAAAAAAAGCAAAAGAATTTTCATTGTTACTGTTTGACGACTAAAAAATTTTTTAAGTATAAATTGTAAACTGAAATTTATAAGTATATAAAAGTTTTGCAAATATTTATTAACCATTTTAACGATTTATTTAGCGCTATTAAAAAATATTTCACTATTTGGTTGTAAATTTAAAAATCACTGTTGTAAAATGTATATTTAACGCCTTATAAAGAATACAAAGTGTTCTATTAGTAAACGACAATCTTTTGAACAAAGACTGATTGGTAAGAATCTAAAGAATATTCTAAAAAGTTTGAATTTTTAAAGTACGTAGTTTAAAAGTAAAATTGTTTTAATTATAACCAGTAAGAAACCAAATCTGATACTTAATAAAAGTAATGACAAAATGCAAAAATCAATAAAGTGCATAAAAAAAGTTTATGACAGTTTAGAGGCTGAGAGCTCGAAACGACTGTAGACTCCAATCACTTGAACGATTTATATAATTCACTTTAGTCTTTAGGTATATACGCCATTTTTTGTAGTTTCTATAAACAAATAAAAATATTAATAGTTTTTATCTGTCCACATTTTAAATTCCGAGAAATATTAAACGTCAATTTTAAATCTCACTTTTAAATCCCAAGACATTTTATAGTTACTTTAAGTCCTCTGGAAGTAAAAGTAGTACTTTGTTCCCTCTCAGTAAAGACTAAAATAACAACTTTAGTCCCGAAAGTGCATAAAATTTATTTAAATACAGTAGAACTTCTTTAATACGTCACATGAGAGACGGGAGTACAAAAAAGATCGAGTAATCCAAAAAAGACCTGTTGTCATAGCAAGAGCCAAGGTGTGCACATACTAAGAGCCGGAATTTTCCGTGACGTGAGCATAACCCAGAAAACTCAAAAAGCTGAGGTTTTCTGGTAATCTCCTGCCAGAAGTGGCACCGAACCATATACCTACATTTTTAAAGATAGATTCTCACACAATCTACTTACAAAAGAAAAATAAACACGAGAAAGACACACAGAGAAAATCTGATGTGTATCTACGAAAGAGACCAACATTTCCTGGTAGGCATTGTGCTTACTTAAAATAAACCTCCATATCAATAAACTTAAGCTAAGACTTGCAGAAGATAAAAAAAACTTCTTTTAATTATCGTTCTATTATTGTCCTGCCTTCGCGAAAATTTAGATCTGGGTTTCGGATTACTAGAGCCCATTATTGGTTTCTTTAGTATTCCTAACAGAATCAAGTAATATTACTTTATCAGACATTAATATCTGAGACTAAAGTAACATCAAGGTCAAATGTCTCATGAGTACACCGCCATATTTAAAATATGTACTACATAATTTCAAAAAAGATTTTTTAACGTAAATGAAAAGTAGGTACACTATATATTTCAACAATTGTATATTTTACTCCAACTAACATGAACAATAATAATTAAATTTATATTTTTTATCCTTTATTCTAACTACTTAGTATTCTTCTCTGCAGTTGCCTTTACCATCTGCACGCTCACCTTCTGGACAATTCGAACCCGCAGCTATAATTCTCCTGCCTGCCATTGTCGCGTTTTTCTGTTGAGGATTTTCAGTAACTGTACCCTTTGTAATATCATGTTCATGTTTATCTGTAACTGCTCGAGGAGTTGTTACTAAAAAATTACTATTCAAATAAATTGTTTCCAATATTTGACAAATTTACCTTTTGTATCAGGAATTCCATTGGTTTCAATTTCATGAGGTTTATCGTCACATTCAGTATTTTGATTACGGTTGACTACAAGACCTCCAACTCGGTGTATTCCACATCGTATCTTGTGTCGTGTGTCAGATATTCTATCTAAGAGTACTCCCGATTTCACAAAATTTACTTGAAAAACGAATAAATAAGTTAACAAAAATGCTACGAGAAGCTTCATTATCGTGAGAGTTCAAATGTGTTTTTGAGAAATGTATTTGGTGCAAGTGTTATCAATTTCTTGTTTATTTTTGATGTTTTAATTGATAACAACAATACGTTAAAAATAGGTTAATAAAACAGTGTTTTTAATTGGATTTATTTTAACTAAAATGATTCTCGACAGCGACCAGCTCTATCCATTCGTTCTCCATTGTTACAGTTAGATCTCACTCTAAAAAGACTTCTTGGAGAAAACGCTGTTTCAGAAAAGTTTACATTTGGTGTTTCTAAAATTCAAAAAAATACTTCTAATCTTTTTATTTAAAATTTTGTAACTAACCTGTAACGTTTAGTTCTTCTTTTGTATGGATTTTAGAATTCTGGTCAAAGTCTTTATCACAACACGTTCTATTGGTTGAATTTCTTTTAGGAAAAGCAACACAAACATTTATTATAAAAAATAATAAAAACAGTTTCATTTTTAATAAAATTTACAAGCTACGTTGTAGATACTGCAAGTATAAATAAATGATTGCTTCAAATAGCTTATCAATATTTTGTTATAAAAAGTTCTTTATTTCCAAGAAACAACACAGTTATTTTCAAATAAGATTTCTCCACTTTTGCAACGTTTAGGTGCGGTAACTAAATTCCTGTTAGTTAAATTAACTAAAAAATATTATTGTTCAAAAGTACATAGGTGTACACAAAATTTTACTTACCAGCAGTTGTATTAACTCTCTCTACTCTATTTGGTTTTGCTAAACACAATAAGCCAAAAGATATCAAAATTAGTAAAAATAAAGGAAATATAACATTCATTATTTCTTTGTAAATTTAATTACGTAGAGTGTAAAGACAAAATAGGAACTGTTCTTATGTATTGATAATTAAAAATGATATCAAAGATCGCAATAACATTCGACCTATAAGGAAAATGATGATAAAAAAGAGTAACAGAGCATTATTCACAATAATAATTTGCTGTGATTCAATATTACCGCTTAAACGGTAGTTTATAACTTTATATGGTTGTTACTAGGTTATTTATGCAATTGTTTAATTGAATTATATATTTTAATTTATATATTTAATTAATAACTATTCGAATATGACACATACTAATAAGATGATTTCAAGTTGAAATAATACCGGTAGTAGCGCAAATTTTAATATCTACTTTTCCATGACAACAGCAAATCACAGCCCCGAATTTGTTTATTTTTCTATGGAAACAAAAATACTACCGGTATTATCTCAACTTGAAATCAGCCCATAAGTAATTATTTTGCTATTTACGAAATAAAAGTTGTCTATTTGTCAGTTATCAAATTTGAAGTTTCTCAAATAAAAATTGATAATGTCAAACTTGAATCAAAATTTTGATATTTGAGACTTTGGAGACTAAATTAAAGTTTGTGTTTTAACAATCTGCTCATTAAACGTTCATTTTAGGCGCTTGTATAATAAATAACTATTAGTATCCGAATAATTTGTCTATAAAAAAGTGTATTTTTTTATAAATTTGAAGATAACGGGTTCATAGACAAATAAAAAGATTTAACTTCTATCCAACGTTTCGACCGTAATTTATTTCAGTCTTTATTAAGGATTTCAGTTATAGTTTATAATAAAATTATAAATTAATATACACATTATATATTTTTTTAGTTACATTAGTTATTTATGCTACAAGAATATTGTTGGCTAAATAAGTTGCAAAACTGTTAACCCAATAGCCACGAAATACCTAGTGAAAGCGTTAAGTTTTTCAGTAATTTAAAGCCACAACACACGAGTTGGTATACAAAATTTTATCCAACAACTCCCTAGACTCCTAGAACAACCATATTCTTATAATATTAAAAATAAATTTGATTTTAATTAATTTAATACATTAAAATAAAAATTTGTTCAAAATTTTATTAATAAAACAACGCAAAATGCAAAAGACAATGTTTTCGCCCATTAAAATAAAAGCAATTCCTGGATGTGTAAGTCCTCAAATCATAAAAGTATTTATCTCAAGGACCTTAGATTTCGAGACTGCTATACCTAATAGATAGTTATTGTTACAATGTAAAAAAATTGCAATAGTGCGCATAACCTAAATTTTGACATGAGAAAAATGTTATAAAGTAGGTTCATAATTACAGGTTTTAGGGTGATATAGTATAGCTTTCCCAAAAATTTTAACATTGACAATTGATTACAAAAAATAACTTTACCTACACAATAAAATCGACAGAAAACAAAACTATTGCTAATAGTTTAAATTAACAGTTTATAAGTTATAATGAAGCCTCAAATAATAATTGCATTTCGGCTATCTACATTTTATTGTATTTATGACAGTACATAATAGTAATCACATTATTATTGTATCCATATTATACAGTCTATAAATGTTATCCTCAAAATTAAAACCAATTTGACGTATTACAATAAGCCCAGAAATTTTTCTTCTTTTCCTGTTTTAAAAATTAGGTCTGCAATTTTTTGAATGTTTGGTTCTCGTATAACCTTCTGTGCAAGAAAACCTAGCATATAAAGCTAACTGTGGTTCCGCTAAAAATTAAAAATACATATTTTAAATTATTATCAGTAAATGTAATGTACTTACATCTTTTTAACGTCGTATTTTCAAGAGAGACTTTATTTTCGGTGTTTACAGTCTTATTAACAGGAATAGCAAATGTAACATTAAACATAAATAACACAATTTGTAAAAGTAGAATAAGTTTGAAAAAATACCACATTATAGTTGAAATTAAAGCATTTAGCATCCTTTTTTGCACTTAGTACTCACAATATTAAAATATCACAGTTTTACAACATCCAAGATAACAATTTCACCTTAAGTGACCTAAATATTAAAGCACTTTATTTAAACAAATTTAAAATATTATAGCACAATACATTTCACTAGTGTTATTTCTATTTCTTATTAATTGACATTGATGTTCCACCGGAAATGCATATTCCCAAAGACTTCACATAAGTTGTTCCACAATTTGGTTTTACATCAAAAAGCCTTTTTCCATCAATTTTACTCTTTTTAGTAGTCTTCACGTAATGCCATCCACTATCTTCATTACTTTCAGTAGTAGTGCTTCCACTACCTGGTTTTGGAGTTATTGAAAAACTTACCGCACTAGATATTATTAAATTTAATAAAATTAATACGAAACCAAAACGAATATTCATTTTCGCTACAATTCTACAATAAGTTTGTAAAAAAATTTGTTACATTACATCGTTAAAGGCAGTGATAACCTTGTGTTAATTCCATATTTTCCCGGCGTGTAAAGTACCCTATTATCAATAAGTCGAATGATAACCTTTTAACCTTTTCAGTTATTGGAATTACTTGTATGCAGATTTATGAGAAAAATTGAAAATAAAATTTATTTGTTTATTTCACCTTATGTAAACAACAAACAAACTATCTAATGGATATATACGTATATTTGTATCAAGACAATAACAATACGCAACATACATAAACAACTTTATTTTTCAATAGCATGTTTATTGTTTAATAAAGTATGGAAGAATATCAATAGGAGCAGGATAACCTTTCAGAATTTGTGGACCTTCATAGACTGTTCCATTATTTCCATCTTTCCATGAACCAGTTGGAAGAACTACATCACGACTTGTAGCACCTTCTTGTATTACAGGAGCCACAAGAATTTTTTCACCCAATAAATATTCTTCCAATTATTAATTATTAACAATTATTTTTAATCAAATTAAAACAACTTACCATCATTTACTTTTAATGCATCCGAATTTGTTGGGTCAAGCCACCAAATGGGTGGGTTTACAGGAGTGCCATTAGAAATAGTATTATTCATTGCTTCTATAATCAAATCAGCATAATCGGCATGCAAAGTAACAAATTTTTTTGTAATTTCTAAGCTATCAAACTAAAATGATTTTATCTAACTTTACAAAATTAAAAAAAAAAGTAATTACATCATCACTGGTTATTTCCCAAGGCAAGTAACTAAATTGCATTGTTGGCATAAAAGTATTAGCTTGAGTCCATCTTACCATTAATTCAGGTGTAGGTTTTTCGGTGTATCCATTTCCGCCAATCATATCAGGCAACACACTAAAATTTTTAATTTTATGAACAATCAAACCATCTGTAATATTTTTTACAAAACATAACCATTCATGTTAAATACCAAAAGACTGGTAATTAAAGAATGAAGTCCGTTATTAAGCGTCCACCTTGAATCTTTATCAAGCATTCTCAAAAAAATTGACAAATCTTGTGTTCTCCAAGCAGTCCTAACTTCAATCAAATCACCAAAAGCAGCAACAGTCCTAATGTAATCTCCTGACAAAGAATTAGGACTCAATTCGGGATCACCGCTAACGATAGGGTTGATAGGAGCATAATCACTTTCACCAGCATCAAATTTAAAACCATCAATTCCATGTTTTTCTTGTAATAGTTTTAATCGATCAGTAAACCATTTTGCTGCTTCAGTTTTGGAAAAATCCACATGGTGAGCTGTGTGGCCGTCCCACCAAGACGTTTCGTCACTTCCAGAATTATCAATCACAAAATAACCTTTTGAAAGCAAATATAAAACGAAATCAACATATTTATTTAGCTTTTTACCATGTTCCTCGCCAAATGTTGTTGTTTCTTTACAATCATCGTTGACAAAAGGATGCGTCCAAATAGTTACTGTAAAATTCAAATTTTTTACAGACTGAACCGTTTTATTTATTTCAGCAAATGTGTTGTTACTAAAAGTTAAAGTTCCGTAGCAATCCTAAAAAAAAATTTAATTTAGTTTTAAGACAGTCTTGTCACCGACCTCCCATTTATCATCAATTTCAATTTGACCCACAAATCCATGATCAGAAATATCTTTAGCAAAAGATACTACAGTACTGTCATTGATAGCAGATTTGTACTTGGCCCAAGTAGTCCAAATTGGATGCCGAATGATCCATTCATTTGGGTGTTCTTAAATTTTTAACATTTGATTCTATATCTTTCTTTATAAGCAGTCTTACCTGAAGGTTTGCCCAAAAAGTTGTTTACTGCATGCAGATGTGCTTTTTTGGGATCAGATTTAGCTACAAGAACATACTCTAAAATAACCTTAAATTTCCTGTTAAATTGCCAAAATTCAAATTTTGTGTCTTCTATCTTACTTTTGTCCTGTTTATGTAAGGAGGCGTAGCAGACGCAAAAAAACAGATACTATCCTCCTTGATTTTATTCTGGTCAACATATAAAGGAACTCTATCTGATACAAACACAAAACCACCTTTTGAACTTAACCAATAACGTTCAGCAACAGCTCCATTATCAGTTTTTTGTGTAATGTAAAGTTTATTATCAATAACCGTCTTTTCTATAGGCCAATCAGCTTGCCATTTTTCAGGTCCACCAAACCAGTTTGTATCACTTGCATTTAAATCTATGCAATCCCGAAATTCTTTTCCCAAGTTATTACTTTGCCAGTAGATACCAAATCCGCTATCAATAGCTTCAATAGTAAATGTTTCATTGCCACTTTTGACTGAACAAACTGCAGTATCGTTACATTCTGATAATTTAATGGGGGTGTCTATGCCGATTTCACCAGAAATTTTTACTTCATCGTCTATAAATTAAAACAATTGGCAAGTTAGAGTTAATAAAAGATCAAAGATAAACAACCTAGAGTCAAACTTAAACCGATAGAATCATTATTTATCTTTAAATACAACACATAATTTCCATTAATTAAATGCAAACTCTCTGTTTGATTTGCTTGAAGCAGAAAACAAGTCAGTACTCCTACAAATAATTTTGCATATTATTTTAATAACTTAAAGCGTTTACTTACCAAATACGAAATAACTGAAAGTCATTGTTGCTAACACAATAATAGCGTGATTTCGCTTGTATGCTCTTATAAGAATCATTTATCAATTGATGATTACTGATAAAATAGCATTGATTCAAGAGTATCTGATAGTGATTACTTATGTATAATTATTTGATAAGAAAATATGAAAATAAATATTAAATGTTAATTTTACAATTTGAGCCACGGTAATGAACTATTAGAAGTATCTGGAGAATTAAAAAAAATACTGAACTGAAATTTTGCACATAAACCAAAGTCCATGCCGTCTATCAAATGGAAATTTCTTTGAAATGGAGGTACTTTTGGTTATACCATAAATAGTTAGAAACTCTGTTGTTTAAAATAAAATACTCGTAGGATATAATGATTTTTTAATTAAAACAGATTTTTTCTAAGTCTCGTGTAAATTAAATCAATTTTTATTAAAATGCACTGTATTGTTAATAAAAAAACAGTAGTGAACAACAAAATAACCAATATTTAACTTCGAAATTACGTCAAATATAATTATTTTTTTGAAAACAGTGACTACATACATCGTTTAATCCTTTGTCTTAATGTATTTTAAAACTATTTTACATTATGTTTGTAATCTATTTTCTACGACGTATTTACTCCATAAAACTCATGTTGTGTGGTGCTGGCCTCTTTCAATTTAAGACAATATTTATTTTAATGTTGTATTATTGTCTAAAATTTACAAAGTGTCTGATTATTACGATATCAAGCGACGACATACACACTCTTAAGAACGTTTTTAATTTTTGTAGTAATTAAAGAGCACTTTAAGAAGTGTAGCAAAACTAACAATATATTTGTTATAATAAAAAAAATATAGTTTTTTTAATACTAACAACTTGAAATTAGCTATAACTCATTTTTTTTAAATACTATCTCGCATATGTTGATATACAGGCTGTCCCAACAGTCCGAAAAAGCTCTATAACTTGTTGATATTAAGAAATATTAATTTTTTCTTTTTTTTAGATTATAGCTGCGTTTTTGATGTACATTTTAAAGATATTGCAGTTTATAGACAGAGTGTCCCAATATTAAAAAAACGCTAAAGTTATGTTTTTTTAATGGAATCTACTCAGTTTGATTTTATTTTCGGATTCTATGCTAAATTACAAGTAACATTTATAAAAGTTGTTTTATCTAATTATCAATTTTACAGTGGGACATTAAGTGGATTATATTTATTAATACTGTTTATTTATTTACAATTAAAAATTGATTGATTATCTCGAGCCCGAGTATTGTAATTTGGTGTTTTTACTTTCACAGTTTCTTTATTAGCCAGTCAACCCCGGAGTGAACTATTTAACATACTTGAAATCATCATAAAAACTAATTACTTAAGAAAGTATATTGTTTAAATGTTTCAGCAGGTGCATACTTGTTTATAGTTTAGCTGAATTAAGAACTTATGAGTCTAAAACCGCAGATTTTAGAAGACAGAACGAATTGCTGTTCGACAAAAGTAGGGTCGAGCAATCAGCAAGTTTATAATAAAGAAAGGTTATAAGAACAATTCTTTAATTAATCCGAAATCGCATATAATTTATTAAAGGCACGCCAAGCATCTCTGCCGAAACTCACGTAGACACCAACGGCCTAAAAACTCTTAAGAAAAAAGCCAAATGCCAATCATCGCTGCGGAAAAGTGACGTGATTATCCCTAGCAACACCAACAGCCAAATTTCGTTATAAAAGGAACCAATCATCGCAGCGGAAAATGACGTAATCATCCTTAGCAACAGCAACCGTCTAAAGAAAGTTGTTAGGAAAGCGCGCCAAATACCTCCGATTACCGTCACGTAGACAGCTCTAACGTCACTAAAAATTTGAATATAAAAGAAACCTCCTGAAAAGCTATCTTCAGAGAATGCTTTGTCATTCTCCAGCCAGGCTGGTCGACTTATTTTTTTGGCAATAGCAGATTCCAGATCTCCGATGAGTTGTCGCTGACCAAAAAACTGACTTCTAGCCAAAAACACGTTCGTGTCCAAAGCGCAGATTTCCAGTCTCCGACGGGTGATTGTACCTAGGGCTCTAAACCAGAAATTTGCTTTGTGCGCAAATTCCTAGTCTTCGACGGGTAGATCGCACCCAATGCGAATTTTAAACTTTTTTCACGTTTGTGTCCGAAGCGCATATTCCTAGTCTCCGATTGGTGATCGCACCTAGGACTCTGAACCAGAAATTCTCCTTAAGCGCAGATTCCTAGTCTTCGACGGGTAGATCACACCTAAAAAGAATTTTGCACAACAAGTTAATTGTTATGTTAATTGTTAAGTTAATTAATATTTATCTCCCAATTAGGTGTCCACGAGGAACCAGAGGGGCTAGAGTACCCACTAAATATCCTTGAGATGTGTTAATAAAACATCTGCAACAACAGAAAGTATCTCAACATTTCAAGAAATAGAAAAATATCTTCAAAAAAAATGGAAAAAAACAGTCAGAAGTATTATTTTGAGATACACGAGTTAAATTCGTCGATTTAACAACAGAATTTTTAAAAACTTTTATTTAGATTATTTTACACTACTTGAAATTACACTTTGATTTCATTAATTATTAATACACTTTGATTTATTTATTATTTAAAAATACTATTTATTTCGTTAACTTCATTTACTACACTTAACTTAATTAATTGATTAAAAATAATGAGACCTGCACACAGCACAAGGCTAAGCTGCATACATTATGTCTGCCCTACTCCTAGCAAAAGGTGGTATTTATATGTTTCTAATATGCTGACTAGACAGTATACAGAACAAAGGGGTTACTATGCTAGGGGAACTATAACTCCTCCCGCCGAAGACGGAGAACCATGGGGTTCGAAGCTGAACTGCTAGGGGGAACATTGCCATCAGGAGGGTCATATCTTATCTTCCTATAAACTGATGTTCCGTTGAGAGGTAAGGGTTGGTAGATCAATTTCCTCCAGGTTCTTCTTTTGGAGATCTAAAAACCCTGCATTTTATCAAAGTCACTAAGGCCGATGTTTTCCAAATTTAGGTTGTTGGTCTGACCAGGTCGCTGTTTTCTACCCGCATGAGTGATGTCCAATTTCGGTAGTATGATGTTTTGAACTTTGAGGTTAGTTCTTCATAATTTCGGATAAGAAAGGGTCCAATATGCATTTCACACGAGTCAACAATTTCGAGGAAAAATTTATCTTGAGATGGATTCGTTCTTCTAAATTTCTATATTTTTGGGTGGCGGTAATTCTTGATAGTACAATCACAATCCACTAATTAATTTTGATTTTTCGGATCTTCGGTGAATTGACGGAAATCTGATGTGGTCTGCAATTTGATTGTTGATTATAAAGTATAAGTTGAATTTCACAAGGGGCATTGTCCTTTGGTATTTCAACACTAGTTCCTTCGCAGATGAAATTTTTCGGAGATGGCTTCTTTACAGGGTATGTCAAGATAGATATGATTTAGGTTGTTTGGACACAAAATTTGAAATTTTGGGATTATTGTTTGGAAGCCATTTAAGATAAGGAACAGGTAGAGGATAAAGGTGATAATAATCATATTCGACAGTCTCCACAATTGAGATTTCCAAAACGGAAATTATCAGATTTTTTTTTATAACTTTTAATTTTAATTAAATTCATAATGATTAATGAATTATCTAAATTTTTCTTCAAAAGGCAATTTTCCCATAGTTACGTATTTTTTTTTTTTTTAATGTTTGAAATAAAATTATAATTTGGAAAAAATAACATTTACATTCTGGACAAATCTTCAAGACTAATAAAATTTAATTCTAAATTTTTTTTTTGGGAGTTTTCTACGTATATTATTCTTGATTTCAAAATTAGCTGATTGTGGGCAATTGATTTAGAAATATTTTCAAAGAAATTTTTTTATTAAATTTTGAAGAATTGTGATTTGATCACCAATTAATGTCTTAATTTTTATTTTGATTATTTGAAAGTGATATGATTGCTTTATCATAATATTCAGCATCATCCTGGTCCAAATTTTCTATTAAAGGTTTTATTACTAAACCTAATCCATAAATCAATCCAAGTTTGACTCGTACGTTAAGAATAAGAATTTTGGGGTTAATTTCCTTAATTTTGTATTTTAATTTTTTGGTTTTCAATGTCCGAATAATATTGCAAGAATTATAAAGTTCGCGTCTGTTTAACATGAAAGAATTCTCTATGGCGGTTTCAATTCCAAAAAACGGGTACGTAGAATATTGAACTCATCAACGATAGGGGTAACATCGTAAATTTGAATAAAGGACCAAAAGTCAAATGTATTTTGGGCTTTTCCGGTGCGAATAGGCAACATTCCTGAATTGTCATTTAGATTGTGAATTTTGAGTGGGGATGTATCCGAAAAGATGAAAACGTTATTTTAAAACATGAGGAATTCCTAGTTCCTTTAAATAAATAATTTTAGTTTTCTTTATATCTTTATTTTAAATTTTGACTTTATTATTTTTGAAAACTGTTTGACCTAGTTTAAATTGGTGTTAATCGGGTCTAAAATAATTTCGATTATTCAAAACTATCTCCTTTTTGATTTCAATTTTTAAGAAATTTTATTATAAAGGTGTTTAAATTTCTTCTTATGATTAGTAGCGTTTTTCGTATAAAATGCAGTTTCAATTAGATCAGAGGGATCTCTAGCGTTAGTATGAAAGTTAGTAAGAGCAGTAAAAGTTAATTCATTTGGGGTGAAATTTGTTGCTGAATGTATCGAGCTGTTGTATGCAATTATCGCGTATTTCATAAGTCTAATAGGGTTATGGTCAGTATGAATTTGAGTGTTCTAAGATCTTTAATAATGGTGGAATAAAATCATTCGATTATTGAATTCGACTCGTGGTGTAAAGGGGTAGTAAAATGAATATCAATATTATGCTATTTTAAAATTTCACGAATTGTATCATTTTTGAATTCAATTCCATTGTCCATTGTAATTTGTTTCAGTATTTCTTAAAATCTAAATTAATTTTGAAAAAACGTCAGTTGTTCTTAAAAAAAAATTTTGATTATCAATTTTTAAAAAAATATCAGCATATAAAATTTAAAAAGGTTTATTTAAAGGCTAAATTTGAACAAGGGGGACATATGGTTTTTATCGGGAATATTTTGATTGTTTGACAGGTTACACACTCATTGATATAACAAGTTAGGTATATCAGTTTCATATTTATCCAGTAATAATTTCGTTTAAGGTGTTCTAAAGTTTCAGCGATTGCTCTATAATTGCATTTTCCTTCGTGTTGGTATTTTATCAGCATTTTACGTTCGTCTTCGTCGCGAACGAAATTAACCAATTTGGTATATTTAAATTAAGTTTAAGACTATTCGCATAAAAATGTTCTAAATAAGCATTATTGAAATCATTATACATTTTTTCGTCATAAAAATAAATATAAATTGTTAAATGATTTACGCTATAATTTTTTTAAAAAAAAAGTCCAAAATTAAATGTTTGTTATTTATTGGTATGCCGTCAAGAATGCTTATGCTGTCATTTAATACGTTCTCATTGTTTCCGGTGTGAACGATTGTAAAACTGAACGAATCAGCATTTAAATCGAGTTCAGGGGCAAAGTTAATATTTTCAGCTAGAATTTTGATATTTTGCAAAATTTTTATTTTTTGGTGATTTAGGTATTTTAGAAAAGAATTTGATCAAAATTTTGAAAAAAGTTGTTATATTTAAAAGATTATGAATATTCTAATTGAAATTTTGGAGGTTTATATTTGAAGAGTTTTAAATATTTTGATTAAAATTTTGAGGGTTTATATTTAAAGGGTTTTGGATATTCTGATCGAAATTTTGGGGGTTTATATTTGAAGGGTTTCGAATATTCTGATCGAAATTTTGATGGTTTATATTTAAAGGGTTTTAAATATTTTGATTGAAATTTTGATGGTTTATATCTGAAAAGTTTTGGATATTTTGATTCATATTTTGAGTATTTTCGGTCATTTTCGGTATTCATTTTTTGATTTACATTTTTGGGGTTTTTAGTTACATTTTCATTTTCTAAGGTATTTAAATGAATTCGAGGTTGGACTTCCGATTTGTGATTTCGAGGATATGATTTCGTATAAGAAGGTATTTTATTTGATCCAATGGTATGATGTTGAATTTTATTAATAAAATTATCACAATAAAATTTATCTGGAAAGTCGTAACGTGATTTTTGAATTTTTAATTTCTGATCGCGATTGGAATGTTTAGGACTTAACTGTTTCAAATTTTCTTTTAAATAATTATCATATTCGGGATAAGATGTTTTATTTGTTTTTACAGGTTCTGTAAAATGATGTTCAAGTTCGTTAAACTGTTCGACATTCAGTGGTGAATTAAAAGTAATTTTAACGGGATTTATATTTGAATTTGCAAAGGTGGTTGTAGCCATAAAATTTTTAGTTTTTACTAAAGCTTGGGGTGTTTCTGTTCCATGTCCGAATCGTTCATAATTTATTACTGCATTTCCTTCTTTATAATTAACAGGAATTTGGCCAACTATTTGACAACGAGGGGGTATAATAATTGAATGTGGACAAAATTTAGGAAGCTCATTAATTGGTGTAATTTTTGGAGTAGAAGTATCTTGATATTTTATTAAAATTTGGCAATTGGGTGTTCTTAATATTCCTCTATTTAAATTTAGATTTGCATCAATTTGTTTGATTATATCAGCGCCAATTAAACCGTCAAATTTTTCAGAAAAGTCGAATAAATAAAAAGTATGAATTTGATTGACGTTAAAAATTTTAAAAGCAGGTATATCAACAGCTTGATTGTGTGAAGTTGATCCATGAGCAGTAGTTATAAGAAAATCTTGATTTTGAATATAATTTGGAAAATATTTGTAAGCAATTTCGGGTTTTAAAAGACTTCGTGAACTTCCAGTGTCTATTAAAAAATATGCATTTATTTCGGGAATATGAATATATGGTAAATCTGAGCTGAAATTATTTATCACTATCTTGGTTTGTCTGTGGAAATAACCTCGTGAAAATTTTGTTGATCAAAAGCTGCATTGCATTCATTGTCAATAGGTTCATTGTTGTAAGCAGTTTCATTGTTATAAGCAAAAGGTTCATTGTTTTCATTGTTATAGAAAAAGTGCGAATTATCATAGACTTGATCTTGTCTATCGTTATCATATGTGAAGTCATCATCTGCACAGGTGGCATCCGGTTGATAATTAGAACAATTATATGGTTGTTCATTAAAGTCATCATAATTTGGATTATTTAACCTTGGGTCAAAAATTTCTTGATTGAAAAGTTCTTCAAATTGATAATTTGTTTGTTGTGGTCTAATAGGTGAATTACTGGAGGATGTGTCCATTGGTTCTGGTTTTGTACGAGAAATTTTTGAAAAATTTTTTCTAGGTTTAAAAACATTAGTTGGAGGTTTTTGAAAGGATGTCTGAAATTGCTGATTATTATAAAATGGTCGCGGAAAATTTGTCATTGGTTGAAAATTCGAGTGTTGCGATTTTTGAAAATAACTTTGTGACTGGAAATTTGGTTTTTGCGATTTTTGGAAATAATTTTGGGGTTGATGATTTTGTTTTTGATAATTTTGATTTTGATGTGGTTGAGGTTTATTTGTATTTGGTTGTTTTAAATTTTGATTTTGACCGTGACAAAAATATTGAAAATTTTCTTCTTCTGTAACAAGAGCTAAAGCATTTTCTAAGGAATCGGGGTGTTGTAATCGTACAGCAAGTTGCATTTGATATGGAAGACCGTTAATAAATGTTTTTAAAGCAAAATCGTTATAATGATTAATTTTTATTCGTCGTTCATCTTCATTTATTTGGGCAGCAGATAATTTTGAAAAAAGTAAACTACGCGTATCCTGTATGCGAATTCCGAATTGAATTGGGGTTTCATTTTTTTGTCGTCGAATTGATATAAGGTCTTGAATTAGACAGTCGATGCTTCTTTGATCAGAAAATGTTAAAATTAAGGCATCACGTATAGCGTCAAATGTTTTTAATTCGGAACGTGAAGCAATTAAATCTGCGGCACGACCAGTCAATTTTGATAGAATTGTGTCAAGAAGGCAAATGTTAATAGGTGCATTTGCATCAGCGGCATCTCTAAATGTTAAATAAAGATTTTTACTGCTATTAATAAATCTTTGTAATTGTCTGGGATTGCCATCATATTGTGGAATGTTATCAGCTTGATATCTAAGTAACTGAATGTTAGTTTGAGCCATTTTATTAGTTTCTACTGGATTATTTTCTACTGAGTTATTTTTTACTAAATTATTTTCTACTTCTAAATTCGCGGTTTCTTCGATATTTATATTTCGTAAACTATTTATTATTTCTTCTAATTCGTTATCAATCATCAATTGTGGTAACAGTAAATAAAATTATTGGAAAGGACTTACATAAAATTAAGGATTGCAAATTTCATTCTTCGTTTCTTCTTTCTTTTTCTTAAAAACTAAGGTACCAATAGGTTGCGTCGATGCTAGACTCGCCCTGGATTTCCGTTGGAGCAGGAACTTTCGTTTCTTCCTACTTTTTCTTAAAACTAAGGTACCAATAGGTTGCGTCGATGCTAGACTCGCCCTGGATTTCCGTTGGAGCAGGAACTTGGTTGGTGAATTGTTGAAACAAACCGGATCTTTCGATGTTTGGAAAAATACCGTCCAACACTATCCGTATGACTGCGCCAGTTAAATTCGTCGATTTAACAACAGAATTTTTAAAAACTTTTATTTAGATTATTTTACACTACTTGAAATTACACTTTGATTTCATTAATTATTAATACACTTTGATTTATTTATTATTTAAAAATACACTTTATTTCGTTAACTTCGTTTACTTACTTAACTTAATTAATTGGTTAAAAATATTGAGACCTGCACACAGCACAAGGCTAAGCTGCATACATTATATCTGCCCTACTCCTAGCAAAAGGTGGTATTTATATGTTTCTAATATGCTGACTAGACAGTATACAGAACAAAGGGGTTACTATGCTAGGGGAACTATAACTCACGATGTATGACAACACAGTTTTTAAATACAAACTTCTACATCGTATATCTCAAAAACTATAAACATTTGTATAAGAGGAATTTGGGTTTTTACTTTTTTAGCATCCTTTCAACGTAGGTTTTTCACCTATTAAAATTAAAAGTATTCAAAAAAGTTGAGAAATGTTGTAGTAAATAAAGTAACATAACGTGGCATAAATAATTTTGTACCTCAAAAACAAGGTCACAGACGTAAACTTGATAAGAAACAAAAAACACTTATTAGTAAAAAATTAAACAAGTCAGGCACATAATGTATAAAAAAATGTACATTAAAATTTGTAATTATAGCAACACATTGGTAGGTATTTCAAAATAGCAATAAAAAACTTTAACACGTAATTATCTTAAGTATAGTGACGTTAGCTCAATACTTTTTATTTAAAAAAGTTGATTTTTAAACAAATAATTTCACTTTACGATATACACTCGTCTTAGGTAATTAAACAAATACAACTATATAAATTTTTAGTTCTTTATTCCTTTTAAGTAAAATAAATTCTTCTACATTTACCATGAATATATCTGTACCGAAATGGGCAAATTAAATTTCGTACAAAAATATTAAAGTCTGGTTCTCCAGGAACTCCCCAAAGAATTTTATTACCTTTATCCATTTGTTGTTTTGCGTCATTATAAACAGCAAAAATTATAAGCACTGCAAGGAATGTTACAATATTTAGCCTCATTTTTCAGCTAGAATAATAATAGTAATAATAACTGCAAATTAACCAAAACTATTTCAATACCTACTTTTGCCTCGGTGAAACAACTACACTTCAAATTTGTAACAAATGAAATTTGTTAAAAAAGTTTACAGTACACACAAAATTGCTCACACCTTTGTTAGAAGTACTAATTGGTATTTGTAGTAAAATTTTAAAATACCGCTTACTTTGTTAGTCAAATTCCTGATATGCTAGTATGTATTTATTCCATTTGCTCTCAAATATTGTGTAAAAACCCATATACACAAATTAAAACTTAAAATATGAATTACTTACATTATCATACTTATACAGGATGTTCTTGAAGTAATGTGAAAAATTTTAACAAGTGATAGCTCTCGTTGAAAAGGTGCTAAAAAAACAAATTTGCTTTAAACAAATGTTTACAGTTTTTGAGATATAGCTGTTGTTTAAAAAAAAATGCTTTTGAACGAAATGCAATGTATGACAACACTGTTTTTAAGCATATAGATTTGCATATACATATAGGATGTAAAAGCTTTGCTCAAAAACATCGTCTATCTCAAAAATCTCAAAAACTATAAACATTTGTGTAAAAAAATTGAATTTTTTAGCATTCTTTCAAGAGGCAACTTTCAAGAGCTATCACCTGGTAATATTTGTACAAATTTTTTAAAAAACATATACAAGTAGCGGTTGAATTAGCGTAAATTTAGATATTTTATTCAGTCTACATTAAATACTCTTAAACATATCCAAGTTTTTCGGAAACTGAATTGCGACACGATTGTGATTCATTATCAAAATTTTTGGAAAAGTAGTAGATTAAATCATAAGAGTAGAAATGGAGACAAAATCAAAGCCGGAAACTACGCGAAACACCAAAAAACATTCTACTCTAAATAATATAATATACTATTTTATCTTTAAGCAGATCACAAAAGAACGAAAATTCAGACATCAATTCATTTATTTTCTTTAGTTGCAATTACAGTAAAATTATAATTGTCAAACATCAAGTTGTAGGTACACTCTTTTTATGAGATTAGATCCTTCAAAAACTTCAAAGACCATCTGCACCAACATTGGGGAAGCACAATGTATTTCAATTGCAATAGTATCAGATATACTTACTTCAGTTATTCGCTAAATAAAACAAAAATTATAAAACGGACTAGAATTTTCAACAATTTACCTTATATTTCTGAATCGCAGAACTATTACAATTTACAACTGTTTACTTGCTAATGTTGAATTGAAGTTAAACCATTATCCTGTTATTTTCTATTTTGACAACTGTCATGCATTGAAATGAAACACCCTAAAATTTTCACAAAGTTCACAGTCTTATAACTCCTGCAAAAATTTACTAATTGAGATAATCTTTTTTTTCTGGGTAGCTCATTTTTTATATTTTAAGATGTTTAGTAGAGCGTTTTTTTTAATTTGTAGTTTAAGTTATTCAATGTGTCAAAGACAGGCCTTGCAAAAAACGAAAAACTTAAACTGCTCCCAATTTAACAAAAAAAAATTGAATTTTGTTACTGGCGGGTTTCTGAAGAGCGCTGAACCAAACCTCGAAACGGTTTTGCAGATTTTGAGCTAAGTTTATAAATTAAAGCCAAAATCCAATAAAAACTGTTTTTGCACCATAAGCAATAATTTTGTTAATTGGTGTAAATGTTTTTCCTTTTTTAGCTTATTCTAAAAGTAAGAGTTCAAACTTGAATTCTGGAAAAAATGATAGGCATACCTTTAACATTTCGTGTAATAAAAAGCTCCCAAAAATAATCTTTTAAACAGCTCTGAATTTTAGTTTGGTAAAACAATAATAAAAATTTAAACGTCTATTTAGAAATATGACTTATGTTTTAAATCTGTAGACCCTTGTAACATTAGTTTACTAGGTATAAGTTGGTGTTCAAATACGATTTTTGAAGCCATGTTTTTAGAAAGAAAATAAAAGTTTTGCTCATCTAAACGGCTTGTTTCCAATAATACAATTGTGTGTAGCTAACAGTAGCGTCCCTATCATGGTAACGAGCTGTTCAAGTTAGAAAAAGCTTAATTTTTTCCTAAAAATATGCTTTTAAGAATCGGATCTAATCACTGACCAATACTATCTAAGTAAACTAATGCTACAAGAATGTTGGGATACAAAAAACAAGTTATGTGTCTAAATGCACTTTTTAATTTTTATCTTTCTTTTACCTAAAACTTTCTTTTAAACTAAAATTCAAAGCTGTTTAACATTATGTTAACAGTATAACAGTTAACAGTAAAACCCTTGCTTTCTGAAACTCAAGTTTGAACTTTTATCTCTAAAATAATCCAAAAAGAAGTAAAATTTTGCATCAATTAACAAAATTATTGCTTAATGTACAAAAAACAGTTTTTTTGAATTATTGCTTTAATTTATAAGAATAGCTCAAAATTTCTAAAACTCTATCGAACAATAAGAGATGTCTAAACTTTTCGTTTTTGCAGGGCCTGTCTTTGACACCCTGTATAACTTATAATACATATTTAAAAAAACATTGTATTAAGTATCTTAAAGTACAAGAAATGATCTACTCAAAAAAAAGATAATTCCGATTAATACATTTTTGTAGGAGTTACAAGACTTTAAACTTAATTAAAATTTTAGGTGTTTCATAGACAACTCGACGACTCTGTCACACCACACACCCGTTAAAGATTAGGTAATAATTTGGTTAGATTTTTCAAAGCTTGTTTTAATAGAGATAATACCTACAATTATTACACAATTTGTATATCTGATAATAATTAATAAATAAATCATAATTTTGCTGTGTAGAATGCTTTAAGTTATCTTATATTTGACTCCGTCAAGTAGCCTGTAGAACATTTCAACTCCGGTAATAAAAAAAACACTTTAGTAAATTCTATATGGATATACAAAAAGCCGATTTTGAGCCGCTTGAAAATAAAAAAATATTTCAAATCACCAGCATGTTTAACACAACAACGTGGTTTTATCGCGATAACTCTCTACTACTGTAATTCGTCGTTAATTGATCTAAAATTTAAATTTAAAGACGTCTCACTGGTTGTAAAAGTTTTGAAAAGAATTGTTTTCTCAAAACTAATAATACACATCCCATAATACGCATAAATACACATCTGAAGCGTACATCAGCTTAAAATCAAGTTCTTTAGAATGTTTGAAAAAATAAAAACAATTCACAAAATATTCTATAAAAATATATTTGTAAAATAAAATAAAATATCAATATAAAACTCTGAAGAGTGCTTTTAACAACGCAAGTGTCTTGTAAGAGTATCTAAACGGAAGTCTTACTTAGGAACGACCGCCAGAGTCTGTACGTGCCTGGGTATCCCCGTGAGACGGTTGAATGCCTCTTGACGGATAGAGCCTGTCATTAAAGCTCTATTTAAATGCATTCCTTAACTCCATAGCTCGGGGACTAGAGAAAAGAAAGTACTACCTTATTAAGCTCTTACAGTCCCACAAATTAAGATAATCAAACGTCGGATTAAATTTTTATTTGCATATCTAAATAACATCGCATTTGTTATCACCCTAAACCGTAGCATCAGTCAAATTTCTATCTAATACGAATCTAAAGAATTAGTATTCATCCCTGATAGAATATTTCCTAATATTCAACCCCTTACAGTATAAATTTGTAATATTGCAACCGTTATACTAACTCTCTTTTTTTATTGTTTTGTCTGCAATATAACTTTAGCTACTCAAGTACATGCTGAGACAAAGAATATTGTCTTCTGCGGCTCGGTATAAGAGCACATTGAAGGATATTGCAATGGATTATTCAAGAAGTGCTTATACTGCTCGAGAACAACGCTTCAAAATTACCAGCAGCATTTTACTACTCTATACTTTTACAGAAACTCGAGTTTTCTACCACTTAACATCCATTAAATACGCTTTAGAATTTAGATAGTTTCATTTCTGGGACATTGTGCTTTACACGGCACAATTACTTTTTTTTATAGGTATTTCTGTTTAACTTGAACAACGTTGAATAAATTTAATCAGTTTTAAAACAATGTACTCAAGACTGTATATTAATTTTCATATCAAGAAAAATCAATAGCCAACGTTTAACTTGGGACGCAGGATAAAAACTTAGGACGTGATTGTACTCCCTGATAGAGACTTTTCCTTAGTTTAATATTAGCTTGTCACATACATGACAACCGCAAAAATGAAATAACGATTTTATTGAATAAATTTCGATCCAGTACCACCAGACTTTTAAAAATAATAACTCTGCCAAAATACTAAGTGGATTTCGTAGCCGGCCAGTATTGCTTAATAAAAGAAATCCCACCAGGAAAAGAATAATAGAAAAAGTTACTGCAGGCTTAAACTTCTACATTACGAAATAAACAACACTTTGTACTAACACATCTTTTGTTATTACTAAAAGTACGAAATAGATTTCTTAGTATTTCCCTTTGAAACTTTTAGGAACTGTTCAATGTCAGAGTGATTCACAACCATCTCTCCACAAGAAATACCGATGACATTCTGTACGTGATATCTCCCAACAGTATAAACAACTTCAACATGAACCTTCTTAAAATATTGAATGACGTTGATCAAATGAATATAGGACAGCAGATTATCGTCTATCCGTAAAACCCTTAATGTTGGCACGTTCACATGGATGGAGTTTTAGTAACAATATAATAAATTCCGTTGCCGCTTACGGCCAACTTAGATAAATGGTTGAACGATATTTGAATATTGCCATCACAAGCAAATATAATGTTGGATAAAAATTCATAATAAGTTAAAAACAAAGTGTAAAAAAACTGAATTAAAAGAGAAAAAACGAAGAAGGGGGGAATTGGAACAACGAATTACAAATAAAAAAAATAATTAGGTTGGAAACATGAAATATAAAAAGTTTAAAACAAAATAGAAAAAAAGTAAATCTTTGTAATAAATTCGGGTATACTATATCTACCGGAAACTACAAATAATGTAATTTTGTGGATTATGGATACACATATCATTGAGACATGCTAAGTGGCGATACACGCTCCTCTGAAAAAAAATAATCCCAAAAAACTACTGGCTAAAATTTTAGAAAACCTTATCTCTTTGTGCAGTAGGATAAATTATATGTTACTGATTACTGTTTACGTATTGGTACTGGGTAAAATTAAAAAAAAAAACTTTTTTATTGCAGAATGTATTATACTGCAATCCAAAACTTATTTTTTGCCTTTTTTAGGCTCGGCTAGTTTTAAAACATTTCAACGTGCGCCATGTAGTTTACAATGCATAAACAAAAGTTTGGGACCACTGGTTTTCCTAGTCTAATTGTGAAACTGAAAATCCCACCCACTCAACCGAATTAAGAATGAATCTTATATATAAATGCATATATAAATGCATTAGGGGTCACGGGAACACAACACAACCAACTGACGATGGAACATCATCTTTGAAGAGCGGCTTACAATTTTCTCAGCATGTTACTTTAAAGCGCATTTCTTCGAACAGTATTTTTCCACTTACGTGAAATTATGTTTCGCATTCTTACCCAACACGTGCTAAACGGTACAACCCTTTTACGATGCCACCGGACAGAGTCAAAAAAATAAACTTTGCCTGTCGACCGCAAAGGTTTTGAAAACAGCCCGCGAAGATAGACCGGAACAACTTTTTTTAATTGAAATTTTTGTTAATTATTTATTAAAATATCTATTAAAAATTTGTAAAAACCTAAAATTGTTTGCTCATATACATAGTCGCCCGCAGACTATATTTTACAAAATAGGTAGACCTTAGGGAATAAAAGTTTGACCACACCTGGTATATATGTACAATGGTATATTAGTTTGTTCAATAATTCAAATGTCACAGTCGAGCGCTTAACACTTACTTAGATTTAACTAACCCATGACTAATTAAATTCTTAGAATAATGAAAAAAACAACAACATCTTCCTACAACTCAACTCTGCGTGTCTTATCGTAGCCTTATTATTGAATTGTTGAATTAAGACAAATCTCAAGCGCTATAGTGTGACATTATAATTTAAAAAACTGTACATACCTATTAGTAAATAGGTACATAAGTAGTAAATAAGTGCATAAGTGTAAATAGGTAGCTAAAAAAGTTAACCTTTACAGTTTAACCTACGTAATCCTTTTACCAAATTAAATTTTAAATTTTATAAAAGTTCAACTAGACCCAACCAAAAAAAAACCAGAATACTTTACTGTTTTTTTACTACAAAATTAACATTAATAAGTCTCAAAAACAATCTAATAAACCTCCTTCAAAAAAATTTTTTCAAAGTTACATTACGTTTTACGAAAATGAGGCCAACTGGACTTTTCAAATATTGAAATATTTTCGCCTAACAAATAAGATAAATTGTTAAGAAAAAAAAAACTAAATGACAGCAAAAAGTGTGAAAGTTTTACGTACTATATGTGTGGTGCAATTTGAATGGCCACGTAGAGTATGTCAAAAACTAAAAAAATTTGAATGCAATTTGAATGGCCACGTAGAGTATGTCGAAAACTAAAAAAATGTAGAAAAATTAAAAGCGCATTTTTGAATTCGTTTTTTACGAAAATAATTTTGGTAAAAACCAGATTTTGTTATCTCTTTTGTTTCTTTATTGAAGATACAGATATAAAACAAAAACATGATGATAAAACACTTTTTTACGTAGAATACTTTTGTAATCAGAAAACAATACTTGATATTTCGAAAATATTAAAACCAACAATGGTTGTCATTTTAAAAAAGCAACTTTACGTCATTGTGTTTTATTAAATTATTAACTTTAAAGAGCTGATAACGCCAATAGATTTCACGTAAAAAAAAATATTTTACAAGTTTTTTGCTTCAAATCTGTATCGCCCCGAAAACAAAAAGCAATATACAATAGTAAAGTCAAAATAAATATTTAAGTTTACAAAACTTTGCATAGAGCTGAAAATTTGCACAGATTATTATTATACTATTACAAAGAATTACCTAAGAACACTGTTACAAATAAAACGTCAAAGTCCTCACCGATCTGCTAAAAAGTTATTCATAGTCAAAAGTTAAAAATATCAATTTTTCGCATTTTTTGAGTAAACAATATATATATTACGTATATATTTTTACAATAATACTATGTCTGACAAAAATTGTAGATCCTGCAATTCTCTACAAAAATTGTCTTCATATTTTTATCTTAGAAAGCACCATTCTTGAGATATCGCGATTTCAATAGTTGGAGAAGTCGTATTATATATTGCACACATTTATTTAACGTAGTTTCTTCAGTAGACAAACTGCACGATGTACCGTAATTAAGTTTTATTAAAAATCTTAGTTCAATATTTTTTTTGAAAATGTCGTACTTTTGCTTTATTTGTAGTGAAGATTTGATTAAAAGTAAAATTGTTGTTGTCGATCGTGCAATAAAAACTTTTTTAGAGTGTTAAATTCTACTAAAATTCTACTAAAATTCTACGTTGAAAATTCTACTAAAATTCGTCGAAAAATTGTACTGAAAAAACTAAAGTACAAACAAAAATACAGGGTGTATCAGAAATAATGATCAAAAATTTATCCAGTAATACATCTCATTAAATAAAACAATTTTTCTATATACCATTTCTGCGACAGATGCTAAAAATTTTAAATTTTGTTTCTCCTATAAAATCACGATACGCTTATGATCACAAAATAAAAATAAGTCAGGTTTAAAAAATTTCATAGAAACCAAAAATACATTGTTAGAATTGTCATTAAAAATCAAATTAGCAGCAAATTGTCATTCAATAACTTTGCAATTAGAGCCAAATTAATTGTGCTTTTAATAATACTACATAGGTCAGTGGCGGCTATGGTATTTTGAACAAAATTTGTGAATACCTATTGTCAGCTCTATGCAAATTTTTGTAGTCTTACAATTTTTTATTTGTCTACTCGTATCTGAATTAATCGCAAAATTTGTTTTGGTAAAAAAATGTTTCTCTCTAAACTTTCTGATTTCAAAAAACTGTATTATGGCCATCCAAATTACACCACCTTACACATTCGGCATAACGCAACGGCTTAAAATACCCGCAACAGACGCACTGTTGTAAATACTGAATAAATAAATAAAAATTTAAACTACCAAGATCAAGACGACGTTTAAGCCATAATTTGTATTTTTATCGTGTTATTAGAGGTAGATTTAGAAATAATCTTTGTAGGCTGCAAAATAATGCGAAACAATGTAACCCCTTAGCGATCAACAAAAAAAACCTTATTTAAAAAAATAATAAAAAAATTATTGGTACATTTTGACCGCCAAATATTAAACGTTTCATTCATTATGACAGTAGTTTGATTTCCTGTTTTTATTTTTCTTTGACTTTCGATTCTATTTCATTACTCATTTTCCCATAACTTTTAGAAGTTATAATTTAATATAACATAATTTAATTTTTATTTTACTTTTAAAATGTCACTATTAAAAACATTTTTTAAATTATTGCTTTTCTTCTATTCTTTATGTCGCGGTGTTTTTCTTGTTTTTTTTCTTCTAATTTATGTCCTTTACCTAAGTTTTTATAAATTCAATTTTTATTACATTGTCGTTTTTTTAACTTTTTAAAGTCTCCTTATTTTTTTCAATCAATTTTCTTTATTTTAGTCTATTTTGTTCTAGGAATTGGTAATAAAACATTATTTGTCGTATATTTAGAGAAATCAGGTTTTTTGTACTTGTTTTATACATTTTTTTAGTTAAATGCTGCTAATTTGTGTGCTAAAAAACTTTTTTGTCTTTTTTAAACTAAAGAGTGTAAAAAAAACAAGTACAGAAAACCTTATTTCTCTAAATATAGGAAATTTTACACTAACAGAAAATCAACACTATCATTTTTTGTCGTGTTGGACAATTGAATAATTACACAATTTTTTGTCAATGTTTGGAATGTATTTGTATTCTTCCTTAGGTCGTCAATTGTAAAAGTGTTAAACAAGAAGTAATTTTTTGTTCTGTTTTTTTCCTTTTTTTTCTTAAAAATATTTTTAGTTTTTGTTTAAATCTACTTTTATTTATTTTAAATATTGTTTTCCTTATTTTCTCAGTTTTCTTATTCTTTCTTTAATTTACTAGTTTTTAATTTCTTCTAAAGCATTCTTCTTTCTTCCAGAATCTTTCTTTGTTTTTTTTAGTTTTTTTAATTTTTTTTAATCGTCGTTTTTAAGTTTACAAATTTTTTGTAGGTTTTCCTTCAATTTACGTTTTTCAAGTTCTTCTGAAAATCTTTTTAATATTTTTTTATTTGGTTTTGTTCTGGTAACGTTTCATATTTTTCGTAGTTTTTTTGTTCTAACATCTACCACTGATTATTTTTTCTTCTAAACATAGTTTTTTTCCGTCCTATTTCTTCTTATTCTTCTTAATCTTCGATATTTAAAGTTTTTTAGTACATGCTGTTGTTCTCCAATAAAAAATTTTGTATTAATTTTTTAAAAGTAGTTTGTCGTATACTTCTTCCAGTCGTCGTTTTTATTTTAGTGTATATTATTTTTGCTACTAAAAAATGACAAAAGTTGAGATAGTCGAGAAGAAATCCTAGAAGACTGCAAGATAAAATTTTAAAGGACCCTCTCGTTTGTGCAGGCTGTATCGTTACTTGTGTTGCTGACTACTGTTTAGTGTTTACATCATTGAGAAGATGAAAAGATTCCACTATTTCATTTTTCTAAGTACTGGAAAAACAAAAAAAAAACGAATTTTCTAATAAAACAAAAATTTTAACACTTGTTGGGCCATGCCACAAACTTTTAAAAGATTATGTTTATGCTTCGTTTAGAACGCGATGGCATTTTCATACGAATTCTATGTTACATTTGTAGAATCAGTTCAACTCTACTACATAACAGAGAATTATGACATACATAAATAGTCCTCATTAACTTTAATACTAAAAAAATAAAAAAACCATTACCAAAAGGTTATCAACTTCAGTACGAAAAAGAAAAAACTTGTAAGTATTACATCTCTAAGTATATGTATACAAAATAGAATAGAAGAAATGGGTTGAGAAAAACAAAACAGAATATTCCATACGTAAAGTAATATTAGAAACAACCTAAAAAATGTAGAATATGTATCTATAATAAAAAAACAGTATAATAGATTGAATATGTAGCATTCTAGAGTCATTTTTGCCTAAATTATAGATTTAACTTCTTTTTTCAAATTATTTAGGTAAATTTATGTAATACAAGTATTTCTGAGTTTTTAATCTCTTTTTAATCTGTTTTGATCCCCCTTTGACTATATTGACCTGCATATCATCTTCAAGTTTTCCCATTCAATGATATTTTACTTCACATTCTTGACTTCATTTCTTCAGCGTTAATATAAAAGCTTTTTTCTTGTTTTTATTACTTTTTTCTTCTTTCAGTTCTTTCGAGATCACCTATCTTGCCATAATCCGGAAAAAAACGAGATAAATTTCAAACTTATTCACCAAGTTGCCACTAATTTAAGAAATGTCAGTTGTGTTCAATTAAACAAGTCATTATGTGTTCATTATGAAAAAAAAACTTAAAAAAACGAAACTTGTCGTAAACTTAATTAATTTGTTTAAACACCATAAATAATTTCGGTTGTGAATTCCCATAATGCGTGTTGTAAATATTTACTATTTTTATTTTTTATTTTTGATAAAATAAAACCTATAAAATGCATATAATGTAAATATCCGACAAAAAATGTAACTAAGAGAAAAAACTTCCACAATAAATATAAACAAAATTTTATTGTAACATATATTTTATAATTTATTTTCTAACAGTATGACATAGATTTTTTAGTGTCTTCCTCTGCAACTTTTAGGAACTGTTCAAAGTCGACCGTGTGATCCAGAATCATCTCAATGCATGCAATTCCAATGACATTCTGTACGTGATATCTCCCAACAGTATTAACAACTTCAACATGAACCTTCTTAAAATATTGAATGACGTTGATCAAATGCATGCACGACAGCAGATTATCGTCTATTCGTAATACCCTTAATGTTGGCACGTTCACATGAATGGAGTTAGCATCAAAATAGTAAATTCCGTTACGACTAACATCCAACTTAGATAAATGATTGAACGGAATTAGAATATTGCCATCAAAAACAGAAATGCTGTTATTAGCCAAACTTAAAGTATTTAAATTTGACAAACCAGAAAATGTCCCAATTGTAAATCTGGACAATTTATTATCAGCCAGATTTAATTGTCTTAATGTCGGCAAATGTTTAAAGACTCCGCAAGTCATGTGACAAATTTCATTTTTCTCCAAGTTTAAAACTTCCAGATTTTCTAGACCAGCAAAAGCGTCAACGTCAATAGTTTTAATAAAATTTTTCGATAAATCAAGTATCAGAATGCCTAAAGACCCTTCAAAAGCTTCACTTGGCAAAACTTTGATCTTGTTATCTTTCAAATCAACAGCATTTGCTTCTAGATCATCCAAAAAACCTGGGACAATTTTTCCAATGTTGTTATTTTCCAAATGTATTTCATAAACTTGTCGTAACCCAGCAAAAGCACCAGGAGCAATATCTTCAATTATATTATTTTGTAAATAGATATATTGAACATTGGATAAAGTCGAAAAAGCTCTACTACTAATAGCTCTTATTGCACTTTCTGAAACATTGAATGAGACCAAACTGTTTGAAAAAGGAAAAGTTTTGTTGGTAAAAACCCTGATGACACATTTCTCACACTGTAGATGATAATTTCCGTAGAAAACATTAGGAAACACATCACGAATTCCCTTACAAAAGTAAGTTCTAATATCGTGTTCGTAATCACACTTTTGTGTCTCAGCAGTAAACACAGTGTAAATTAACAACGTTTGAAGGACACAAAAGAAGAGCGGATGCTTCATAGCTAAAACAAAATAATATTAATATAATAATTGAGAAGTAGTTAGACACAAACCTGTATTTAAAATGATCACAAACAGACTAAGCTTGATGTTTTCGCCTGATTCTCATTGTTTTTCATTAATGAATAATTAAAAGTTTATTTTATTTTTAAATTAGGTCATGATTTAAATATCCAATAATCAAAGTCTATGAAACTGAATAACAATGAACTTTGAATTCAAATGTATGTGATGATTATTACTTCGTAGAAAATTTACTGCAACAATACCGAATAAAACTTTTAAATTGTAGCGTGATACGCAACAATACGAGTATAACAACGTCCTTCCTTCACAAACCTAATTTTGTCATTTAGCCAGAACAGACAATAATTAAATAATTTCGACGGTTAGAAACAAATAACTAAATATTTCAAGAATTGGTTCGCACCTTCCATTATCCGCAACTAACTTGAAATTACTTTCGCAAACTTGGAGGTTTGCAAGAAATTGTGATAAATCTTTCGCTGCATTTTCTTTCACTGATAAAAATACCCACCTGATAATGTAAAGTGAGATTAACAGGCCAGCCACAAGATAAATTACCTCTAGGCAAAACAAACAAATACATCAATTTGAAAAACTTAATAAAAGTTATGAGTATAGAGTAAATTATTCTAGAAGCATAAAAACTAAAATATTTATTTTAATGTTTTATTAGTTTCTTCAAGTAATCAGCAAATCAGCTCAGAAATATCTATTCAACAATTTACATTCACATGTAGCGCTTTAGTGATACGATGTTAAAGCTTATATCCCTATCCAATTAGAATCAGTATCAACGGAAGTCGAAATAGCAGCGACACTTCTCTACTATTCTGCATCCTTACATTAAGGAACCTTTATTTGATCCAATCAGAAACGATCAATGTAAATTTGAATAATAAGGCTAGACTACTAAACAACCAAGTTTTTTTTATCCTTTTTTTTCTCTGGTAATTAAGTACAATTTTAGTTCTTTGTATATGTACTTCTAGTTAATAATAATAATACTAATATTAACAACTTTTTCCCAAAACGTTAGGTTTTAGAAAAAACATTTGCAAATTTGAAATATTTTTATTGACACTATACGCTTAAGAATAGATATTTACCCAATGAGAGCAAAAAGTAACACTTTTCCACTGAGTGAAAAAAATTTTTTCTCAAATAGTGTATGCTATTTTTGTACTGCCTCGTGACGTAACTCATTTAATTGCCCAATTATAATTTGAAAATCAAAAATAATTTTAAGCAAAAATTTTAAAATTATTAGCAATCATAATTGTGTTAAAAAAACGCAAACGCTTATAACATTTTCTACATTTTGGTAAATTGTGCTTAGAGTTCTGGCAGTTCTGACAGTTGTGGTAAGAGTTCTGGCATTAAACAATTGGTTTTTCTTTTAATATAGACCAGTAAAAACAATATTAAATAGATTAGATGGAAGCATCTTTTACTCTTTATTTTTTTATTTATTTGATGCCCTCAGATCGAGCAACATCTTTTTTGCTAAAAATATTAATTTATTCTATTTTTAGCAAATATTATTATACTTTTATATTTTTAATTTATTATAGACAAAAGTTTGGTACTGAAGATATGACATAGTTCTCGAAGGCGATTTGCCAGTATTAATTATGTAAGAATTTTGATTGATTAAATTTGTTTGTTTGGCTTAGATTTTAATTCTTTCATCTTTAAATATTAAATAGGTTTGCTGCAAAAAGAATAAAATAATTTTGTAAAAAAAAATGTTTAGATAAAGGTCATAGCTGCCGAATTAAGTAATATATTATTTTCGTCTCTAGAAAAGAAAAATTTTATTACTTAACTCAGTTTAGCAAACGCTCACTTTCCTCACTCAAATGGCTTGAGAAATGACCTACTTTCATACATATATAGCAGTAAAAAAATATTATTTCCTTTACTTTTCTTTCATACCATAGGTCATTTTTTATTTATATGTCTTTGTATGTCTCTTTTCGACACATAATCTATATTACATAGCAACAATGACCTATAAGCATTTTATTATAATATGCATGCACATTTTATTTAGAGTTTTTAGATGTGTATAGACCTATTGTGAGAGAATAATTTTCCGGTAAAAAAAATAAAAACACTTTGGTCCTTGTCTCTCAAAATCTTTATTTTTCAATGCTTGTAAATCTTACTAACAAAGATCTCATACTTGAGGCAATATTGCAATTATTTATATGACGTCTCTAATCGTTTACTAGCAAAACGTAGATAGCATCAGCCTCTTTTTGGTTTGCTATTGCAAAAATTAAAGATGTCGTAAATCGTAATAATGCTAATAGCTTAGTAAAAAGTCTTTGTTAATAAAATAGTTAAGTCACTATTTCTATTTATTATGAAGAAAGTTTATCCATCATTAGGGTTTACAACTTACACGTACAATTCGCTTACGAATATCTGCACCAAACAAGCTATAAAAAAATTTTTGAAGTTATTTATTAAAAGTTTAAATAGTACATATCTAATAGTGGAGTAATTTTTAAGGCTAATTTTTCTTTAAATTTTTAAAAACTTAGCCATGACTAATAAATATGCGTTTACTATAAATTTCCGGTATAACCAAGTGTTTTCACTTTCAAAATATTTTCATTAGATAGATCGATTCGAACTTACTTTATGTGTAAAATTTGACTTTAATATATTTTTAGTTCTCCAAATTTCAGATACTTCTCTTATTATAGCCCATTACCGTAAGATATACCTCGTATAAATATTTAAAAACGGCAACAGAAGAGTGATTTTAAATAATAGACAGGGTGTTATGGAAATGAGTGCAAATATTTTAACCTGAAATACAGCACCACAAATAATAAAAATCTGTAAAAAAAATTTTGTCCTATCTCAACTAACAACAAAATTACAGGCCGTCAAAGTTGGGTATAAAAAACATCTTTTTGTTATATCTGGAAAACCGCTTAACCAATTAATACCAAATTTGATATACAAATGAAGTTGACTGTACTCTTTTTATTTCTACTAACAAAATTTTGCTGCACATCTCAATTTCAAGTTACGGCACTTTTTTTCCACATTTTGGGTAATTAACCAATTTTTTTCTTATTAATTTCCAATTTTTGTAGCAAAAATAAATATGCCAGTAGATTCTACATAAAACTGCAAGAATGCAATATTTTGTTAAACTGACTTTTCATCTTTAACTTTGGCGTCCTCTAGCTACTAAACGGTGCAACTTAGTATAGAGGTAAATTGTGTTAAATCGCTTTATTTTGACCTGAAAAACCTATGATTGCCCTATGTTAAAAAAAAATGTTATACGTTTTGTAATAATTAATTTTTAGGTTATAATTTTGTTATCAGTTGAGATAAGACAAAAATTTTTTTACAGATTTTTATTATTTGTGGTGCTGTATTTCAGGTTAAAATATTTGCACTCATTTCCATAACACCCTGTATAAAAACAAACTTGTAGAGTGGATGAGCTAAGAGATCTAAGTGCCAAAAACCAAATTTTAGAAATTTAAAAAAAAACTGCACAAAAAAGTCAATTTTCAGAAGTTAAATCCCAAGAGCTCAAAGTTTTGCCGGTTGATTTAAGAGAATGTGTTGCTTGAGAATGAAGAGTGCAAATTTGATAATATTAATACATGCTGTTTAATCACCTTCAATATTCGCATTAGGTTAAGCTACATGCCGTTTTTCAAGAAAACTCGATTGTCATTGGCTGACGTTTGAATTTTTGAGACATTTGGTTGACCTAATAACGGGCTATCCAATTCAAGCTTGATAAAGTAAAGTAGTAAACTTAAAAAAAAACACAAAATATTCGGAATTTAATGTAATTTTTATTTCATTTTAAAGATTGATCCTTGCCATTTTTAGTTAAACAAGATATCATTCAAATCTCCTCCACAGGACTTCTTTCAGGCCTTGATCCTTTTGAGGTAATTTTCAATGACTTTCCGGCACATTTCGGGCGGTATCTCGGCCATTACATTACGAATATTAGTTTTCTATTCGTCAAGAGTTTGAGGATTGTTTGCGTAAACACGATCTTTCGCGTAGTCCCACAAAAAGAAATCCATAGGCGTCAAATCGCAGGATCTTGGAGGCCAATTGACATCAGCCAAACGCAAAATCACACGTCCAAGAAATTTCTCTTGCAAAAGAGCTCGATTTGCTTGTGTTACGTGACTGGTTGCTCCATCCTGCTGGAACCACATATCGTCAAGATCATAATATAAAATTCAGATGCAAAATGCGCCATAAGATAGGCCTAAATGTTGAGCTCCACGAGAAATTGACAAATTTGGATCTTCTTCCACACTTTCAGCTACAGAAGCGATATTTTCAGCATTGCGAATGTTTCGATGATGCACAGGCGTAACAGATCCAGTTTGTTCAAATTTATTCACTGTATTCAATATGGTTTGCTTTGTAGAACGATTATGACGACCATAATCTAGTGTCACTAATTTTATAGTGCAACAGAGGAATTAACTTTTCGGTCCTTTACCGATAAGGAAACCCCAGCCCCTAAATTTTAAGTGGATTGTAAAGATCCGACGCGTGGCATCTGTTGTTTGTCTCCTTCGAGTGACCAGCTTGTCGCTTTGGTAACAATAGGGTTTACTTATCTTTACAACTACCCTTATTAAGTCCCTCATAAGCTAGTTTGTAAGTCAAAACCATAAAATCCATCCAAATGTAGACAATCTTTACTTTCGACAACCTCATTGTTAAAAAGTTTCACCTCTTATTTTTAAGAAATACGATAAAAGATCTTGTTTGACAATAAGATAAATAAGTAAAAAAATAAATAACAAAAATAGATAGATAGGTTAATAACACCTTGACTATAGGTTGTTTTTAATAGTAATTCACAAAGCAAGTAACGTAATATGTTTTTAGATTACGAGATTGTTTGAAAGAACGAGCGATACAGGCGTGAGTTTCTTTAAATTTTCGAGTACCTACTCGTACAATACAACAATAAAAAAATTACCTGAAAAAAAACTTGGTTGTTCCTAGCAGAAAGCTTAGCAAAATTTGTTAAGAACACCAAATTTTGGTTTTGTTAACCAATTTTTTTAATTGATAAACGTATTTTAGCAAACCTTTCTTTTAAGGTGTGTTTACACTATATGAGTTTTCTTATAAGTACTACTTTTAAGTAAAAATCATATGAGTTTTGTTAGGATTTTGTTAAGAGATGAGAGCACAATCATTCACGTTTACATTGTTATTACTAAGGAGCGGATGGATTAGTACCGTGGCAGGGACGTCGCGAATAGTGGAGCTATGCGTGCGCGTACACTACACCGAAATGAATTTACTATTACTATTTTATTATTTGTTCTCTTGCAGCCGACCACAATCTTACTTATACTTGATATGACACGATGTGATAATATTAAGCAATTAATTTTGTTTCCGTTAACCAGAAAAATTTTGGTTATTATAAAAATATTTGCGAACGCCACTCTTTTGAGGATTTCAAACGCCGGTACAGTAGACCAGCTAAATACTCACGACGTACACTGCACGGAATACGGCACGCTTTGTCTGACCGACTGAGGCAGGTACTAAATAATCCGCTCTTTGTATTACATTACATAATACATATCGAATATACAAGATGTTTTTGAAGTAACTTTACAAATTTTAAAAGATAATAGCTCTTGTTAAAAGAATGATAAATAACAAAAATTGTCTTATATAAATGTTTTGTTTTCAAAATATACTCTGTAAAACTTTTTTTAAAAACGTTGCTTTTGAACGTGATACGAGGTATTATGGGTGATTCTACAGTAAATGTATCTTCGGTGGCCCCCCAAAAAAAGTAATCAGTTTAATTTAATATTGATTATTTTACACGTTGGCAATATTTGTGTATGTGTAATGATAAGGGCCAGAAAATGTTACTATTTTTTTAAGTTTTATAGGCACCAGGGAAAAATGTATAGTCAGGGGAGTGACACTTGCACAGAGTGGAGACAAATTGAGACAAAAAAATGATAGTCTATTATTCTAAAGATCCAAAAGGTAAACATGAAAACATGTATCAAAAAAAATACAGAAGTCATCGTTCTTCTAGTAACCAAAGTCATTCTGGTATTTAAAAGTGGAAACAAAGATGAAATTCAAAATTATAGGTCTGTTGCGCTTTGTAATAACTTTGCGAAAATTTTTGACTCAATTGTTGCAAAATACTTGTATTCTCACATTAAACCATTTATTAGTGAAAAGCACCATGGTTTTGTTAGTGGTAGATCTACTGTAACTAATTTAATGACCTTCTCAAATACTGTATCAAATAATATGAACAATAGGCTTCAAACTGATGTTATTTATACTGACCTTTCCAAAGCTTTTGATATTGTAAACCACTACATTTTGATTAAGAAGTTACATAAAATGGGTCTTTGTAATAAATTACTAAACATATTTATTTCGATTTTATCTGGTCGATGTCAGTACGTAGAATATAAAGGTTTTAAGTCAAATATTTATTGTACGCCCAGTGGAGTTATTGAAGGATCTAATTTAGGGCCTATTCTTTTTATTATATTCATAAATGATGTCTTTGATGTATTTGAAAACTCTGTACTAGCTTATGCTGATGACATAAAAATTATGAAATATATAAATTCTGTATCGGATTGTACTCATTTACAAGATGAAATCGAGAAATTTCATAACTACTGTCACATTAATAAATTAAAAATACAGTAATTGAACGCGTACTGCTTATTAAAGACTTAGGTGTTACTTTTGATCCAGGTTTTACTTTTGTCAACCACATGGATCAGATTTGTTCCGAAGCGCTCAAAATGCTGGGCTTTATAAAACGGCATACAACGCAATTTCATGATGTTCTCTGTGTTTTGAATCTATATTATGCTTATGTAAGATCTAGATTAGAATATGCGTCTGTTGTATGGAATCCATATTATAACAATCATCTAATGGCCAGTGAACGAATACAAAAAAGATTTTGTAAATTTTTACATTTTATAAAATATAAAACATATCCACCTTTTTTGTATCCGTCCAACCTTTTATATATGGAATTTCACTTAGAGCCATTAAGAGTACGTAGGAATGTTTCTTGTTTACTGTTCTTATTTAAACTTATCCATGGGATGATAGTCTGTAATGATTTGCTACCAAACATAAATTTTTTAACTCCGCGTTTAAATAGTCGTGTGCCGCAAACATTCCACACAATTTGCTGTCGTACAAATAGACACTTTTATTCCCCTATCTTATATATGTGTAGACTATATAACGAATGTGCACTTGAAGTTGACATCTTTGTAAATAATATTAATTCTTTTGTTACGCAATGTAAAGCTCATTTTTGTTAAACACTTACCTTCTTTATTTTTAGTTATATTAGTTAATCGTATTAGTGTTTCATTTTATTTTTATATTTTCCTCTGTAGACTTAATGTCTGTTGGAAATAAACATTATTATTATTAATTTTTATTTTTTAATTAATAAAATACAACTAGTTTTATGAGTTTTTAAATAATTAACACTGTCATTTAATTATATCAAACAAATTAATTTAAAATATTATTACATATTATTTTAACATATAATATTATCATTATTACAGTCACAGTATTGTCTATGAGACTCATCTTAAAAGAAGTATCATCTTAAACCAAAGTCAAATCTATGGTTTTATGAGTCACATATAAACACGCTTCTCTTTGGTGGATATCTAATATGTGGTTTTGTACACTTGTTGATTATGTCATAGACTTCTTATTAATTTGATCTAAGACATTGTATTTTTTACTCTTGTCCACTCAATATTTTTCTAAATAACTTCTTTTCATCATCATTCATTTCAATTTTATATATTTTTTTAATTGACTTTGTATTACCTCACTAACTAAAAATTTTCGCTTAACCTGCTTTACGTTCTTGTAACTATTGTGTTTTAAAAGATTGGCAAGTCTGAGGTCATTTTCTGTTTTTCTGTACCTACGTTTTAACTTTTTTTGATACTTCTTTAACTTCTGTCGCAATTGCTTTATCTTAATTTTTTGTTTTGTTATAATTTTATTGCGAAGTTTTCGTTTTCTTTCAGATCGTCTTCTAGCAGCTACAACTGCAGAATTTTGTATTTGAGTATGTTTGTCGCTATTAAGTAAAGGTGAAGTAACTGGATTCTTTCTAGCAGATTGTTGCTTTAAACGACATCTATGTGTTTTCATTAAAAATTTATTATTTCTTTTCTTAAATACTCTTTAATATAAGCTGAAAGCCCCGATTATACCAATATTTACTTGTTTGTGCCTTTTACAAATGATAGAGAGAGGTAGCAATTTATTTTCGAGAATTTGTTATTGCGCCATAAACGGAATGGAGTACTTCCCGCAAATTTGTTCCAGTGTTAAGCGAAACTGTGTTCAATATAGATATTGAAAATACAAGCTAGTTTTATCAAATTTTGTTAAACATAATGGATTTTTTTTTAAATTTTAATTCATATTTTTTTCACTTAAGGCCAAAAGCTGCCAAGCAAATTTTTTCACAATTCTTTTCTTTGAACCATGTATTTTTCAAAATCGCTTAGCTTTTTGTGCGATTTTTTGCGATTATTTCAGGTCAGGAGTTCAACATACCTCGGAAGCAGTTTATACAAGAATGGATAAAATTTGAGAAATTTGGAAAAAATTAAAGACTTTTGAGATATGTTTTGAAAGCAGAAAATAAGAATGAAAAAACATAACCAATTTAAAATCCTTGAAACACTCTATAAGTAACTATACAAAAAAATTAGCGAAAGTTGGGAAAAGTGCCATAGAAAACCTGAGGATTTTTAAATAATTTTTTAACCTGGATGAGACTAGATATTTTAAATTTTTAATTTGTGAGATGGTAGAAAAACCTACAAACCAAAGTAGAGGTTGTCTCAAACGACAATTTTCCGAATCAAGTAAAAAAACGAAAAAAATAAACAAATAAAATAGAAACTTCTTTCGAGTTTTTTCTTAATTTATCTTATTTATAGATTAGATGTTAAATAAAAAACACTTACAACTTTAGAAGAAAAGCGATCCAAAAATTTAAAAAAATCTACAGTTTAAGCTGAATTTAAATCCACACTGGGCCTTAACGTAGGTAGATCAGCCAAAACAAGGATTTGGCAATACCAATAATGGGAATACTGCTAGAAGATTTTTTGAAAATTCTACTATAAGCGCTTCCATCATTGAAATAAACGAAAATTTAATATCACGATTTAGAGTAATATTACAAACTCTTTCTTCAGGATATGATATCAATGTAGAAAAGTTTAAGAAGTATGCGGTTGAAACAAAAAATCTGCTAGTAAGCCTTTATCCTTGGTTCCAAATGACTCCCACAGTTCACAAATTACTAGAACACAGTGCCCAGATTATTCGTCATCATTCAGTGCCTATAGGAATGCTGAGCGAGGAGGCACAAGAGTTGTTTTTTATTACGGAAAAAATCTTTATTTTACAAATTAACTTAAGACAGGTATTGATTATATTATAACAATTTTTGTTTTTAAATAATGCCATATTTTAAAAAAGAGAGAATTCTGACCAGATATTTTAATTCAAAGTGGAGTTGAAAAAATTAAGTTTTTTAAATTTCAAGGACCCGAATTTGAGGCAAGTTATAATGCAGAGCGGTTTATGTAGCTCAGCTCCCGTCTTCTGTAGCTTAGTTATTTATTACTTATATCAAAATTTTTATATTTTTTAGACTTTATATATAAACTAAGGCGCATTTCACTTTCAAGAAATGTTTTCGATTGTACAGAATGTTTTCAAAAGTGTGACGTCATAATGATACATTTAAAAAAATATAATCATGCCTTTTTAACTACTTAAAAAATTTAAAAAAAAAACTAATAAAACCAAAAAACGCTTATTTTGCCCACTATTTTATTGGCAGTTTTAATAATTATGACTTGGAAAATAAATTGTTAACATTCGACTAACTTGAGTCTATTAAAGCTATCTCCCACGAAATTTATTAAAATTGTCCTTACAATAGCCGCCAAAAAAACAAGTTTTTTTTGGTTTTATTTTTTTTTAACAAATAAAATATATATGCTATTTAAAAAAAAATATTATTATGACGTCTCACTTTTGGAACAGCCTGTATAATTAAAATATTTTCATGAATTATTTGTAAAGTCTACAAAATATCAAAATTCCAACCTGAGTAATAACTGAGCTACAAAAGACGAGAGCTGAGTTGAACCACATGTATAAAATTTCAAAACAATTGGAACTATGAATCGTACAAATGATATAAATATTTGTACTTGTGATTTTCTCCATAATGGATACCTACTAAGGAGAGATCGAAATTTAACTGAATCAGAGCAGGCTGTGCCAGCGTAACTGTAATAATAAGTAACATACTAATATAGTTAATACCCACTTCCACGGCTTGCTCTGATGCAGTTACATTTCGATCTCACGTAATATTTTAATATTAATTAAAAAATATGTAAGTAAACGTTGCAGATTGTTTTTGCAATACAGTTAAAAAACCGAAGATTATAGTTATTTTTTTAATTAATTAATGAATTAATAATATTAATAATAAATATTAATAATAATAAATTAGTGTCAAATTTTCGTATTTTTGGCTTATTCTAAAAGTAGAATTTTAAGTAGTGGTTTTTTAGTAAAATAAAAAACAGTCTAAATTTTTAATCGCCACGCCGCCGCCGGCCTGTATACCAAAAACAAGACACCTGCGGAAAACACTTTACTAAACAAGTTAAAATATAAGAAATGAGCTACCAAAAAAAAGATTATCCCTATTAATCAATTTTTCAACTTACAAAACTTTAAACTTTTTAAAAATTTTGATGTTCCATTTCGATTTTAAATTTTAAAATATTAAGTTATGGCCAAAATGCTGTACAATATATTGTTATAGTAAAAGAGTGTTTGAGATTTAAAGTTGATATACAAGAAACAAATGATGACAACAAAATTAAAAATACCTCAAGTAATTGTTGTTTACGTATACAGAACACGTGGATTAATTAAATTATTACATAAATTTCCCGTAAGCATGCAATATATTCGTTTCCCAACTTTGAAATTAGTGCCATTTGCCACTGCATGGAGCAACTGAGCAACTGAAGAAGCGCATGAGCATGAGCATTGCGAAATGTAAGTTAAATTTTTTAATCTCCAAATAAATGAAATTATTTCAACTTTTAACTAATGTCAGACCACTAACAATCATGGCATCATTAGAAAGTGCAAAGAAATGTGCAGCTTTTAGAGCCGTCGATCTCCACGTGCAAAACAATTTCGTTGTGGGCGTAGGAAGCGGTTCAACCGTTGTTTACGCAGTTGAGAGGTTATCCGAACGGGTAAAAACCGAAAAACTAAATATACAGTGCGTCCCAACATCATTCCAAGCTCGACAACTGATCGTCCAACATAATCTGCATTTAACAGATTTGGAGATAAACCCCAGATTAGATGTTTGCATTGATGGAGCTGATGAAGTTGATTCCAACTTGACATTGATAAAAGGAGGTGGGGGATGTTTATTGCAGGAAAAAATTGTTGCTAGCTGCGCCAAGGAACTAATAATTATAGCAGACTATACAAAAAACTCGCACAAATTGGGAGAACAGTACAAAAAAGGGATTCCTATTGAAGTTGTACCTATGGCATATCTGCCCATCAAAACCCAAATTGAGAACCTTCTAGGAGGAGCTGTCGAGCTAAGGATGGCTAAAGCAAAAGCCGGACCTGTTGTTACTGATAATGGAAATTTTATACTTGACTGGAAGAATTTTCAAGATTATAATTGGGAAGAAATTAATACTAAATTGAATCTCATTCCAGGAGTTGTGGAAACTGGATTATTTGTTAAAATGGCTAAAAAGGCATACTTTGGATTGGCTGATGGTTCAATTAAAGAACAAATATGATTTGTTCAATTTATTTGAGGAATGTTTTTCATTTTTTAAAAATATATATTTTATATTTTTGTATGTTGAATTTTTTCAATTTGAAATAAAGCAATTCATGCAACACCTTTCTTTTACAACACTTACTGACATAAAACTTGTGCACAAGTATTTTCCTTGTAGGAAAATAAATAAATGTGATATGCTCTCAAACATTTTAGAGACGTTAATACAAACTGGTTTTCTTCATAATTCTCAAAAACTCTTCCTCGTTAATTTCCCCATCTCCATCCCTGTCTGCTTCATCAATCATTTCTTGCAATTCTTCATCAGTAAGATTTTCGCCTAATTCCTTAGCCACTCTTTTCAAATTCTTAAAACTGATTTTACCAGTCTCATCATCATCAAACAACCGAAACGCTTTCATAATCTCTTCTTTGGAATCTTTTTCTGCCATTTTCATTGTCATCAACTGAAGAAAATCATCATAAGACAACTTTCCAGTACCTTGTGTATCAATATCAGCAATCATTTTCTTAATCTCTTCCTTCTTTGGCTCAAAACCCAACGCCCTTATTGCAACCTTAAGATCCTTGGCGTCAATCTTCCCAGAGCCTTCATTATCAAATAAATCGAAAGCTTCTTTAATATCAGTCTTCTGCTCATCAGTTAATTCGAATTTTGAACCTGCCATCTTCTTACGAACTGCAGAAAGAGGACTTTTTTTAAAAACAAAGGAAGCTGATTGTGAGGTCTAAAATCAATACTATCAGCTAAAAATAAAACCAGAAAAAGGTTTACCATTATCAAGGGCGTTTTTGTTGTGATTTATGTATTTCAAATTTGTTGATGAGAAAACACAACCAAACTTCCGGGTTTTTAAACAATGTGACAAGCAAAAGTACCAACATGAAAAACCAATCACGCAGCCGGCGCGTGATAAAATAAAATAATTAAATTCACAAAACATGTATTTCAGAACAACTGTCGATAATTGGAAATGATTTAAATGTGAAATAATGCTTCAAATTAATTATTACGCAATATAATGCAAAAAAAAACATAAAATTCAAAAAGCATTGTAGCCAACATACAGAACCCAACTTCACTAAAAATCAATTTTTTAATATTTATTTTAAATTTACTTTATGTAATAATCTAAATTTTTAATTTTAAAATTATTTTGTACAAACTGCGCCCATTTTAAAACGTAATAATTAATTTTAAATAAAAATTAAAAAAAAAATTGTAAGGATTTTTATTATTTCACTAAATTTGGCACTGGTTTGACATATTTGTCACTAGGCGCCAGTCCTGTGATTACCTAGTTTATGGCTTGTTGTTTCCCGCTAGGTACGTCCTGCAAATAATTAAATTGAGTTTTTTTCTAAATTACGGTTGTTAGAAAATATCATTTAGTAGTTTTAACAAAGAATCAGAGTGAAAGAAGGCAAAATGTTGAAGGCAGAAGAAGGCGGTGAAACCGCTGACACTGGCGAAAATTCGGTAAGTAATCTCGCTAAAATCTTTCGGTTGAGTAAAAGCCGGTCATTGACTTTAACTTTTTCTCAAATTAAAGAACGCTTCATCTTCGGATACTCTTTCATCTCGTGGGAAAGGAGAGGACTTTGAAACTAAACTAGAAACGGATCGAGGCCGACGTTTCGAATATTTACTCAAACAAACAGAAATTTTTTCACATTTCATGAACCAAAATAAGACCCCGTCGAAACCGAAATCGGGTCGACCGAAAAAAGTCAAAGAAGATCCAGTGGCTGATCATCGGCATCGGAAAACTGAACAGGAAGAAGATGAAGAATTGTTGGCTGAAAGTAATGCTAAAGCTAAGCCAACGATTCGATTCGAATCGTCACCCCATTTTATCAAAAATGGGGAAATGAGGGATTATCAGATTCGAGGCTTGAACTGGATGGTGTCTTTGTATGAAAATGGAATTAACGGGATCCTGGCTGATGAAATGGGTCTTGGAAAGACTCTTCAGACTATTTCTTTGTTAGGGTTTATGAAACATTACAAAAACACTCCTTCGCCGCATATTGTAATTGTACCAAAATCAACTCTAGCTAATTGGATGAATGAATTCAAGAAATGGTGCCCCAGTATACGAGCTGTATGCCTCATTGGGGATCAAGAGGCTAGGGTAAGATGTTTTATTGGCAGCAAAATGTTTAATTATTCACAGTTTTATTTTTTTTTGTAATAAAAATTGTCATTGTCAAAATCTCTTGGAAAATCGAAGATTACCACCTATTTTAGGGAGTTACAAACCAAATTTATAATTTTTGCTTCATGTCAGAGTTGAGGTTATGCACACTACTGCTAGTTTTTTACATTCTCGCATTGGCAGTTCAATACTTCTCGGTTTTAAAGTGATTTTGGTTTTAAATGTAAATATTGTCTCTACTTTTTGAACTGTTAATAAGTAAATTTGATGGAAACATCCTTTCTTTCTCGAAGTGGGGTGATTTTCATATTAATAATGACGATAAAAATCAATCTAATGTTTTAATTCGTTTTTAACAAACGATTTTCCAACGTCTTTAACTTTTTGTATAACTTTCCTTTTTTACATTGTTATTCAGGCACTGATGATGGACCTTTAGTTTCCAAAAGATTTTTGTCACTGTTGTATTAGAATTTTGATTAAACTTGTGGGTCCGACATTGATTTTTATTGTCATTATTTATGTTAATAAGTATTTAACGACGCAAACGCAATGCCACTGACATTTAGTTTTAGTGCTAAACTTTGTCTCACCGTCTTATCTCCATTTGTAATGAAATTATTAGAGTATGCCTCAATCTACGACGAATAGTTTCGTGTGAATTTGACATTTGACAGAACACAAACGAAACATTTAAATAACAAAAATATTGAAATTTTGAAAGCTACATTGCAGAAACCTTTGTTGCTGCAACAGAACTGAATACAAGGAATTATACTTTATACCAAAAATTTTAATTTCTAAAGGTATTGAATTACGCTGAGGTCATTGGCTGCGCGGCCATCTGATTTGCATTCGAGTTTCTAATACTACCCTAGAAGCTTTGTCTTTATCGTCACGTTAAGCTGAAAAAAGAACGTGAATCTTTGCATGCGTTGAAGATTTTATTACAAATGGGAATAAGACGGTGAGATAGATTTTACCAATTTAATATCATGAAATTCGTTTTTTGTTTAAGTCTGAGAGTACCAACCTGACAAAACTTTGACTATTAATTATTTCAAAAAAATCAACTGTTTGGGGGCGGTGATTAAAAAGGTCATTCATGACAATTCTTGGGCGTACCTAACAGGGCCGGATTACCCAATAGGCTATCTAGGCTGTAGCCTAGAAGCGCAAACTCAAATTTTCATGAATATTTTTAAAATTTATGACTTAAATGGATAAATATCTTCTAAATGGTTAGAGTAATCGATTAACTACAAGAGACTTTTTTTGTAGAGCGTTTAATTTTCTACAAAACTACATATATGTTGCGCATTTTATAATATTTATTTATCTACGAGTGACAAAGTTTAGAAGTAAAAAAGAAATTTTTGTTAAATTTTTCAAACTTTTACCTCTGATATGTTCTAAACGGTAAAAGTTATGAAAAAATTTAAGATACCTCTTTTGTAGAACGTTCAATTTTCTACAAAAAAATGTAAACAAAAAATTTCTGTGTACGATCAAGTAATGACGAGATGTAGATTTTGCCATATGGAACTGAGGAAAAAATGGAAAACTGAGATGAAGAGGACCTTCCTATTAAAATTAAAAGCTCATCTTTGGAGAGCATTTTTTAAAGGTGTCTAGGGACCAATTTTTCAACGTCGGAACTTAAAAAAAATAGTGGATTTTTCTGGGCCACTCTGTACACACAATTCTAGCTACAGTATAAACCTTCCAATAAAACGTAAAAAATAAGTTGGGTTTATATATTCGTGTTATACTCATTTGGTACGTATTATCTGTAACAAAGTTCTAAAAAAATAAGATTTTGTAGTATTTTGCTCAGTATTCAGCTTTTAATGTGATAACGTGCCTGAAATTTTTGTATTAACTGAAAAACAAATTGTTTAAATTTTATAATAAATATAAAGAAAATTGTATAAAAAAATTTCTTAGAAGCCGATTAAGGCAGGAGAAATTGATACATCTTTCGCTTTTGGCTATTCTATAAGTCAGGTCTGGTTAAAAAATGCAATTTTCGTGTAATCGTAAAAGAATTTTCTTTTAAGCGAAAGTGTCGGAAAATTATTTTAGTGTTTATATTTGTAATTTTCTAATTTAATATAAATAATTACATACTTGTGTTTGCTTTTTTTAAGTGTAAATCATATAAAATAAAAAAACGGCACTTTTTTTTTTCCTATAAAATAGTTTTTGAGAAGGGGAGCGGGCGCAGTTAATACTAGCCTAGGGGCGCTAACAACTATAATCCGGCCCTGGTACCTAAGTAAAGTTGAGGCGGTATTAAGCGGTACATTTGTGATGCATAAATCAAAATCCACCGTCACTGTAGTTGGAGCTCAACAATGGGCATTACTCAATTTCTTGCAGCTTCTTATAAAATTCGCCCGCTTATTTCCGCTTCGACTTTACGTAAAAATGCCGTAGTTCAAAGACAAATGTTTCTTTATTACATCATAACCGGAAAATTTATTTTCTTCATAGTTTTTTTTTGTTTAAATTTAGCCTGCCATTTACATTTTTTAAAAAACTGTATCTGATTTTTATAATAATTTTGAAATCTTGTTAAAAATACTTTAATGCTGGTAATTTTTCCACTTCTGTCATACAAAAAAATCCTTGTTTCTTTTAAACAACTTAACTCATTTTGGCATTTTTCGACTTATGTCGAAACGACATAAATGACAAAAAAACGACTTATGACGACTCCTCTCTTACTTATTTCTTGTGACCACAGAAATGAGGCTCGAATAATATTTTAAATATGCATTTTGGAGTGAAGTTTTTTCCTAAACACGTATTATTTGTTTCACGAAGGGCGGGAAAGAAATAATTACTAGAGTTGGAAGTGTCTATTCTAGCCAAGATGACTTCAACCATTCCAGTGATTTTGAATTTAATTTCAATGGTTCATAATTTTTTTTATAATGAATATTTTTCCTTCCAATATTATCTTTTTGATTATGTGATAAATTATGTGACTTTAGATTAGATCTTATCTCAATTTTTAATTTTTACCTTGACAATTAATTTGGTTACTTTTCTGTAATGCAACATTTACAGTGCTTATGCCGTTTACACATTCATAGCTTACTGCAATGTCATTTATTTTGAAAGACATGGTTGCGTTTTTCTTGTAAACACTTTTCCATGCATTTAATGTTGTTTAAATACTCAGGAACTAGGCAACAAAAAACACATTTGAAACTTTGGCTGTTGTTTCGTCTTAAATTTTAACTTATTCCGATATATTTATTATAGTACACTAAAACTTAATTTAATATTTGTTTTAAAAAAGTGTTGGTTGTGAAATCTTGAAATAACCTGTGACTTAAATTTTAAACAAATGCCAATTTTTAACACTTTTATCACCTTAGTTTCTCTTATATTTTTTAATAATTGTTCATTATGTAATAAAACGTTTTTTTTTTATTATTCAGAACACATTTATTCGGGACGTTATGATGCCTGGCGAATGGGACGTTTGTGTGACATCCTACGAAATGGTAATTAAAGAAAAATCAGTCTTCAAGAAATTCAATTGGCGTTACATGGTAATTGACGAAGCTCATCGTATCAAAAACGAAAAATCGAAATTATCGGAAATCCTCCGAGAATTTAAAACAACAAACCGTCTCCTTCTGACTGGCACTCCTCTCCAAAACAACTTACACGAACTTTGGGCTCTCTTAAATTTCTTACTTCCTGATGTTTTTAATTCTGCTGATGATTTTGATGCCTGGTTTAATACTAATCAATGTCTAGGTGATAACCAACTAGTCGAACGATTACATGCAGTATTAAAACCGTTTTTGTTAAGACGTCTTAAATCAGAAGTCGAAAAAAAATTAAAACCAAAAAAAGAAGTCAAAGTTTATGTTGGTTTGAGTAAAATGCAACGGGAATGGTATACTAAAGTCCTTATGAAAGATATAGATATTGTCAATGGTGCTGGTAAAGTAGAAAAAATGAGGCTACAGAACATTCTTATGCAACTGCGTAAGTGTTCAAATCACCCATATTTGTTTGATGGTGCTGAACCCGGGCCACCTTATACCACTGATGAACATTTGGTATATAATTGCGGAAAAATGGTACTCCTGGATAAGCTTTTACCGAAACTGAAAGAACAAGATTCTAGAGTTTTAATTTTTTCACAAATGACGCGAATGTTGGATATCCTTGAAGATTACTGTCATTGGAGACAATACAATTATTGCAGACTGGATGGTCAAACACCTCATGAAGATCGTCAACGACAGATCAACGAATACAACGAACCTAATAGTTCCAAATTTATTTTCATGTTGTCAACAAGAGCTGGAGGTTTAGGTATTAATTTAGCAACCGCTGATGTTGTGATAATTTATGACTCGGATTGGAATCCTCAAATGGATCTCCAAGCTATGGATAGAGCTCACAGAATCGGGCAAAAGAAACAAGTACGTGTATTTAGATTTATTACTGAAAATACAGTCGAGGAAAAAATCGTTGAACGAGCTGAAGTTAAATTGAGACTAGATAAATTAGTAATTCAACAAGGACGACTGGTTGATAACAAAACTCAATCTTTGAATAAAGACGAAATGTTGAATATGATCCGTCATGGAGCTAATCATGTGTTTGCTTCAAAAGATTCAGAAATTACCGAAGAGGATATTGACAGCATCCTAGAAAAGGGTGAAGCTAAGGTAAGAAACATTTCGTTTTGCATCAGAGGTTCTGCAAGTTTAGTTGGATAGAGGTCATTTTTGTAAGAGGTACACATTAATATAACGACACTAAAGCAAATTTCAGTTAAATCTTTTAACGAGCATATTTGACCCGGGGGTTGTGTAACATGAGTGGTGTCCTTCATCTTCTTGCTATTACTGTTCTCAGTTTAAGCTCCCTTCTCTCAAATGTAAGTGCAAATTACCTTTTACAAAAACAGCCTCTACCAGTATTCAAAACGAAACTACAGTCACGTTTACCTCATTTCTTTTACTTCATGCTGTATATTTTTTAAGCAATAAATTTACAGACGGCCGAACTCAATCAAAAACTTGAAGCTCTCGGAGAGTCATCTTTACGCAACTTCACCGTAGACACTCCCACTGAATCCGTATACAAATTCGAAGGCGAGGACTACCGTGAAAAACAAAAGAACATCGGTTTGTGTACATGGATCGAGCCTCCAAAACGTGAACGCAAAGCCAACTATGCCGTTGACGCCTATTTCCGTGAAGCTTTGCGTGTTTCCGAACCGAAAGCACCCAAAGCTCCACGTCCTCCTAAACAACCCATTGTTCAAGATTTCCAATTTTTTCCACCAAGACTATTTGAACTCCTTGATCAAGAGATTTACTATTACCGTAAAACATTGGGTTACAAAGTTCCAAAAAATCTAGAATTGGGTCCTGAAGCAACCAAACAACAACGAGAAGAACAAAGGAAAATCGATGAATCAGAAATGTTGACTGAGGATGAACAACAAGAAAAAGAAGCTTTGTTGACTCAAGGATTCACAAATTGGAGCAAACGTGATTTTAATCAGTTTATTAAAGCGAATGAAAAGTATGGAAGAGACGACATTGAGAATATTGCAAAGGAGGTTGAAGGGAAAACTCCAGAAGAAGTAATGGAGTATTCGGCGGTGTTTTGGGAACGGTGTCATGAACTACAAGATATTGATCGGATTATGGCACAAATTGAAAGAGGAGAAACAAAAATACAACGCCGTGCCAGTATTAAGAGGGCTCTAGATGCAAAAATGGCCCGATATAGGGCTCCTTTCCACCAATTGCGAATAGCTTATGGAACAAATAAAGGCAAAAATTACATGGAAGATGAAGACCGTTTTCTGGTGTGTATGTTACACAGACTGGGATTTGATCGAGAGAATGTCTATGAGGAATTAAGAGCTGCAGTCAGAGCCTCACCTCAGTTTAGATTTGATTGGTTCTTGAAATCTAGGACAGCTATGGAGTTACAAAGAAGATGTAATACTCTCATCACTTTGATTGAGCGTGAAAATGCAGAATTGGAAGAAAGGGAAAGGAATGAAAGAAAAAAGAAAGTGACCAAGTCAAATACAGTTTCTGGGACACCTTCTCAAGTTTCTTCAAAGAGTGGACAAAAACGGAAGAATGACAGTACTGGAGGTACTACAGAGAAAAAGAAGAAGAAGAAATGAGAATTACTGTATTTTTGAGTTTTACATTCAGTTTAATTTTTGTACGAAAGTCTTGTGTGAATGTTTGGTATTTATTACTTCTCAATGTATTTGCAACCTCAATAAATTTAAGTACTACACCATTTTTCATGCATACTCACCTGTTAGTACCAAATAAAAGCGTATGTGCTGTTAGGTTAGTAAAAAATAGTATTAAGCAAAAAAAATTTAATTGTGGAATTGAAACAAATCATACAACTTGAAAAAATAAGTTAAAAAATTGGTAATACTTGTTTACAAAATAGGTTTTGTAAGCGATCAAGGCACAATTGCGGCAGCAGAGGGAATGTTTATGTGTCTTCTGATTGTAACAAAGGCACAACGTCTTCTCCGTCAGAAAGGTGTATTTTCTTTTCAGATTTACCTAAAAAAAATCGCTACTAACAAAACAGAATAAACCGGTTTTAAATATTAGTAATGGCACAAAACAAGCACCTACACCGTTTCTAAATCCCAAAGCAGTAAGCCTTAACCTCAGTTAACCAAGTGTAGGAAAGTTACAAGTGAAGGAGAGGATTTAAAATAATAGAGCAAAATAAATGTAATAATATTTATGTCAAATTATACATTAGTGTAACAACAAATCTCATGTGCGTGATTCCTTCTAAACATCCAATCATGACATTACATTTTTTATAAACAGGATTTTATTTTTTTTTAGAGAAGGAAGAGAGATTCAAATTTACAAAAAACAAGCTTTATAATTACTCAAATTAGTACTGCAGTGTTATGTCATCAATGTGTAAGAAATTTAACTAAAAAGAGAGTAAACATCAATAATTATTTACAACAAAATCACGTGGCCAACAAACAATAAAATTTGATTCTAACACAATCACAAATTGGAATATATCTAAAACACCACTCTTTTTGGCACAAACTAACGTTTCAAAAAATAACTTAAGAACAACGATTACATCGGTGTTAGATTTAATAATGTTTACTTTTACGTGATTTTACTGACTTAATGTTCGTACCATTTTTCTCTGAAGGAAGGCTAACCACTGGATGGTGTATTCGTTGAGGTCCCCCAGGATAAGGTATTCGAAATAATTCGATACGAAGGTAATCACAGATTTCCTGACAAATTTGAGAGCAGTAACGCAGCAAATCCACAATTACCCAAATCTAGTAACAAAGCAGAATTAAACAAAAAATAAAAACTAATTTCTAAGTAATTACCATGCATAACCAGAGAATATAATGCTCTTTGACGAACGTGTTAAAATATTGATTTAAAAATAACATAGCGGGTCCCAAAAGCGACCAATCCATGTAATCCATCTCACTTTTAGTCATATGAGCAACCTTAAAAAATTTGTAAATAAATAAAATTAATTATGTCATCAATACATGTGTGCTGTACAAAACTATCCAACGTCATAACACACACTACATAATCTTTGTTATAAGCAAAATTTGACTCTAAGGCTAGTCTGACCCTACTAAAAACCAAATTTTGAGGTTTTTTGCCTTTACTTAAATATTAATTTATCTTAAATGTAGCAAAGGTGTTCCAATCGAACAACAACGTCGAGAAACTGTATACCGGTTTCAGTACTGATGAGGGGCAAAAACCCCGAAACCGGTATACAATTTCTCGCCGTTGTTGTTCGATTGGAACACCTTTGCTAGTTCTGGTTACACTGCCTTTCAGTGTGTTGCTGGTTGGGCGATTAGGTGATGTAATTCAATGTCGGTCGGGACATTAGTCCGCGAAGTAGTTGTTTTTGCCTAATCGTGGAGGTTGGTTATGTTGGTGGCCGAGCGAGAGCCGAAGAGATAACTTTGTTATCCGCCAACATTATTATACCAACTCTCGCACCTTCCAGCACTCTTCGTTAGATGGCACACTGTGTCTGTCTGTACGACTACTATCTTAAATGTGTCATACATCAAAAATAAATTGTGCACAAAAAATTAGGGATATTGTATAATTTGAACAAAAGTTTTACATTACGATTTACTTATTATTTTTGGGTTGTAGCAAAATTTTTATTTTTCATTGAAAAAAATGTGGCAGTATTAATCGCTTTTTTGTTATATATCATAAATAATTTTTAATTAGGTAAATTTTTTGTAACGAATAAAAGCCAACATTAAAAAAAATGCTTTAGATAATTTAGTTTATTTATTAATGGATTAGTAGGACGAATAGGAAGATTTTGGCACAGAAGTAAATATAAGTAAAAAAATTGCTGCTTTATCATTACCGACTAATGGCTCAAGCAAATTTTGACTATTTTCTTGTGAGAAATAAAAAACACCCTGGTTCGGAAAGACCGTTTTCCTCAGCGAGGACGGCTGCGAAATAGCCTCTCAAAGGCGGTGAGTACAAGAATGTGTTCTAAAGCCCCATTTCACATGGAAGGCCACTTAATACTTTTCCATGGCAACAACCAATCGCAGCCCAGAACTCTTAATTTTCCATAGAAACAAAGATACTACCGGTATTATCTCAACTTGAAATTAGTCTATGAAAATAAATTAGAGAAATACAAAGACATATTAACTTTTAGAAAAAAAATTTTGTTGAAATTTAGTGAGATAGTACTTCCTTCTGACATTAACAAAATAGAAGACTATCATAATCAATGTTATAAAAGGTTTACAGCTTTACAAGAAAAATATAAAATACAAAACTCCAATATAACAGCATTGTTCGATGATTCTGAAGCGATACTATCATCATGAATTACAAATTTTATGCGTTACTGTATAATCGAAACTTAAAATATTTTGTTCTCTGGTGTCTGTTCATTTGCCTGCAAAATAATTAGCATAGTAGGGCATCTAATTATAAAAGAAAAATTATATCGTTCCATTTTAAAAAAATAACGACATCATAGCGCCGCCATGTTAGCCGCTACGAACGATCCAATTACGTCAGAATTGAACCTCCTTAACAATTTACCTGTTATTGCATTTTTTTAAGTTTAGAAAAATAAAAGAATTACGAATCTTGTATTACTTTAAACTCATGTAGCGATAAATTGAAAGATAAAATTTTCGTTGTAATGTTAATGTCTAAAAAAAAGGAGTAAACTAAACTAAAAGTAGATATTGCCTTTTTAACCGAAAATTGTGAGTACCTATTATTATTTTTTCGTATTTTTTAGTTACATCTTCAATGTACATGTAGGTACATTTTTTTATTAAAGTCCTTTTTTAGAACACAGTTGCTTTTAATAATTTGAGATTGTATTTTTGTATAATGTACTTTTTAAGTGAGACGTTACAACCGGGTGTTACTGTATTACTAAATTGTAGGAACGTTAGTAGGTTTAAAATAAATCAAACTTACCACAAGACGGTTGGTTACTTTAGCAGCAACTAATCCAAAAGCCAAAATATACAACGCTGGATGTTCCTCATATACGTGTTGTGTTGACTTTTGATAAATAATAAACGCTGGTACCAATACCAACGAAAAAGGTATGACTGGTGATAAGACACTTGTTCCCTGTTATTACAATAAGGTGTAAGCATTTTATACTCTAAAACACTTAAATAAATCGCAAAAACTTTCGGTAAAAATTAGAAAACTGAAATATTTTACCGATTTTTTTACGATTTCCAACACCATACTTTAAGCTAGATTAGAAAGCATACAGCATAAAGCTTTAAAAAAAAGTCAAGCATGCATTAATATTGAACGAAAATTGATTAATTTTTGGTTAGTGTTTTTTTGAAATCAATTTTCGTGCAGTCACTACTACAACAGGTTGACATTGGAGCAATCTTACAGCGACCGTTGATCCATTTTTGCCCACTCCTCCCGTGAAAATAATAGAAACGTTAGCTTGGGCGAGAAGAAGAGCGACTGCACACGCCACGCCAATGGGAATCAACTTCACCTCCATATCCAAGCCGGGTATCTTCGATCACGAATTATACACTTTAGTCAGACTGACAAAACAGCTTTATTTACAAATAAATAAGAGAAATTTTTAAGCACACTTGTCTTTGAAACAGCAACCACCATAGCGCTACATGTATTTACAAGATTTACGTTGCCCACAATGACCCTTTTAAAAATCTTACAGCAACTGTTGATCCATTCTTGCCGCATCCTCCCATTTTGATTTGTTCGAAAAAAGTGTAAAACAACTGGAAAAATCCCAGGTAAAAAACGGTACACACCACGTGAGCCCAATGGAACGAAAACCCGAATACCTAGAAAATTTTCGAAACAAAAAATTACACACCGAACCGTCATTGCTCCAACCAACCTGAGTAAGAAATGACTTACTCAATAGGTGATGTAAGTCCTCCACCAGTTAGTCCAATTCGACGATTATTACTATACAAAAAAGGCAGGGACGGATTAAAGGGCCCAAACTTTTTAATTATAATAATTAATAGTTTGTTTAATATAGAAACTGTATTATAACCGTTATTCAAATGTGCAAAAACAAATTTTAAAAAAGATAATAATGCTTGATAAACAGCCTGGAAACGTGGCATTTTATACATTAAAAACGTGCAAAAAACGTAGAAGAAAAAATATTATGCTCCAACAATTATTTACATTCGCGTGTGGAACTTACATTTTTCAGCGCGAAATTAATTTGAAACACAATGCGCAGTAGTGTTTAATAATTGAGCGCAGTATAGTTGATGAATTCCTGAAAGAAAATGTGACTAAAGAAATGATTGATATACAATAGAGCCTTTTTTGAAAAAAAGTGGCTTGCAAAAAATCCAAATTTAGGTAGGATGTGACTGCAATATATTATATGCAGCTACAAAATCATAAGTATAGCCAGTTGCTGGCTCTAACCGCTTAAAGATGCTAAAAATACTGATGGGGTAAAAAACACTAAATCAGTTTATAGCGTCCTGTTATTATTCTATTGGAGTATTGTTGCTAACTAATAACCATAGATCGGATTTATATATGTTTTCATTGGCGTTCGTTCTCGAGCAATGATGAGATTACAATTACCGCAAAAAATTTATATTTTAGTATTATCACTCTTCTTTATCTAGTAGTGATATAGTGAATATTTTTCTTTTTCACAAACACCTTTATAACTATCCAGTTTGTTAAAATCTTTTTTTTTATTACAATGTTTTATAACCGAATGAAACTGAAACCGCTGAAAACGACTCGTTCAACCGCCTATCGTACAAAAAAAATAGTTCGTACTAGCAGTGAATCGAGCGTATTGCTATCACATGGTGTTTTACCATGCTAATCGATTCTTAAATCGTGTGCCGCTCTGCTTTTGGAGCATAAATAAATCCTATCTCTACTAATAACTAAATAATCCATTTGATTCTATAAAAAGTAGTTAAATAATAACGAGTCTATCACTACGATACGGATTTTATTATTGCTGGTACCTTAGTGACAATAACACGATTAGCTTAACCACTTCTTATATCGTATGATTATTATAATTTTTGATAAGGTGTAGCCATGAAAAGCAAAAGTTTTGAAAACGTATATCTTGTTTGCTGTAAATTTATTTTTAAATTGCTAGTAACAGTCTGGCCGAGAAGAAACAAATTCTTCATTTTTCAAATGTCTATTACGGAAATTTTCTACTTAAGGTTTACAGAAGGTGAATTAAATATTTAATTGCGATTAACTTTTAATTCACGATTAAATCAGCTTTTCTGACATTTGATTGGTCAAAATTGACAGTTAATTACGAATTAACTATTTAATCCTAATAAAGTTAATGTCACCTTCTGTAAACCAGTCCATACGGTAGAATCAAGCCATTAACTAAATAGCACATTTCAAATTCTCTCAAGCATCAAATAAATCTTTAATTTATTGAAAAGAATTGTCTTTCCCAGCGATAAACAAATTCAGCATCATTCATAAATTATTCTAGATCCCGGGTGTCCCAACTAAAATTTGCACCCACTAAAATCTCCGATATCGTCCAAGTTTCGAAAAAATTTAAAACAGGTCAATTTTAGCTTAAAAGGGAACCAAATTTTAAAATTAAAAAAAAAATTAAATAGCTAGTGGGATCGAGTGACACATTATTTTAAAGCTGCTTTCATTGTCTATGCAATAACGTATCTTTAATGAATTTTGAACGATTCATTTTTAAGATATTTGCCTAGATTACTGTGAAAGGAAACAAAAGTGGTTATAAAAAAAACAGTTGGATTAGATAAGTATGTCAAGTTTTAGATTTCAAAAAAAAGTTTATTATTTAATTTTAGGTCCCATCTTAATCCGCCCCTGAAATAAGCTTAAACAAAAACAAGTGCCACGAAGTAAAATCTGTCAGTGTTGTTATTATACAAAAAAAAGTTAACCAAAACAACCTAAGAAAAACTCTTTTACATTGCCTAAGAACAAACGGTCATCGTTTATTGTTTCATTTAAAACGAGACCAAAAATAAAATCCCCATGCACCTCGTTATCGTCCTAAAATAAAAACAAGAGAACACAAAAAAACATATGTTAGTTTGAAAATTTCAACGCTCTGTAGGCTTTTGCAGGCATTTTTTTTAATTTCTCCATGCTACCGCTCTGAATCTGAAAACTTACGGCAACTGTCGATCCATTTTTGCCGACACCTCCAGTACATATCACAATAATACTTTGGTAAAGCGACCACAGGCCGCATATTAAAGTGCTTAATGGAATTAAGTACCACAAATATATAGTATCGCTAAAAAACTACACAACAATCAACTGTAATTAAATCTCGAACTAATCTCTCTAACAAATTCCGCCCTGTATATAATATAAGTACCAAAGTATACTTCATTTTTCATGCAGAGACAAATGCGCTACAGGAAAATTACATAAATTAATAATGTGACAATTATTTTCTATTTAGCTGATTAAAAAGAAAAATAAATAAATTTATTTGAAACTGCACTTCTTTCTTTCTGATGCAAAAACATTTACTGTAACCAGATGCAAATGCAGTTGGCCATGATTGAATATGACTTAACTCTATTTAATAGATGCCTATTTTTTATATTAATCAAAAACCCTAGGAAAAACGAATACTAAAGCACGTGATTTGTCTCTGCAAGAAAAATAAACCGTAGTGAAATCTCACCTTCGTGGACCAAACGCTAGGTCCAAATATCGTCGATAGGAGAAGTATCCCCATGATAGTATACTGTGCCTCAGTCACGTCGATTTTTCCAAAACGTAACGTCCCGGAAACGTACGTCTGCCAATGAGCGCAGTAAAATAGTGTCATTGCACAAAAACACTAAAACTGATTTTTGAAAAAATCCGCCATATCTTTTCTTTTTATCAACCTGGAAAAACATCCATCCAGGATAATAGCCGAGTTGAACAGCGATACATGCCGACAAAGCGACAAAAACCGTCGATATTGAATCGCAACCGTGATCAAAAAGTTCACCTAGTGGATTCGCTGTTCCTGTTCTCCGAGCTTGTTTGCCATCTATAGCGTCCAGACTTTGATAGACAAATAGGCCGAAGCTGCATAGACCACATGCCCATCGTGGAGCTTCCTGTTTGGCGTCCGGTGAAAACCTGGAAAATATTCGCATATTTTTAAGTCAGTCTATATAAATAAAATAAAATATATATATATGGAGAAGTTAGTTCTTTATAAACCATAGTTACAGTTTTGTTAAAATACAAAAGAGAAAAATGTGTAATGACTAAGCCGAGGATTAAAAGGTACCGGTGACAGTGGCGCTTGGCGTGGAGGGGACGCGATCGAGTGTAAGCATATAACACGTTGCAGGCATCGGGCCATCGGGTCAATGCAGCGCTACATAATAATTGGGGGTATGACATCGCCGTGCGCCAATGCTTTGGCAAGGTCACGCGCTTTCATTCATACTCGGTACCTTTTAGTCCTCGCCTTAGTAATGACTTACACGCGGCATATGTCACGTGATATGTGGCAAGTACGCCACATAAGCAAGTCCGATTTAAATAATTGTAATAAGAAAATCAGAAAATCTACGAATTTTAAGAAGCAAACAGACGTAATATTTATTTATGAATCATCGTACACATAAATGGCTATACAGTCTCCTCTCTTAGAAAGAAAATAATCCTAGAAGACTACTACTGGCTAAAATTTGAAAAGCCCCTCTCTTTTTGTGCAGGCTGTATCGTTGCTTACGATGCTTATCACTGTTTACATATTAGTACTGTCGTCCTCACCAAATTTGGAAAAATGACTTATGTTATAAATCTTACAACAAAGGGGCTTGGAACCGAAGTTAAGTCGTCCGCAATAAAAGCACAATAGGTATTTTTCTGGTTATTAACACAGATGTTTGGTATCTGGTGTCTGCCGGTCTGCCGCAGGTATAAAGTAGGAATGCACTTTATTGTGAGCGGATTAACTTCGGCCCCAAGCCCCTTTGTTGTAAGATTTATAACTTAAGTCATTTTTCCAAATTTGGGGAGGACGACAGTAGGTACTGTTTGAAATTTTAAGACACTCTCAGAAGATGTGTCGCTACTGATGTGCGCTTATAGAGATGGGAAGTTTGATTCCTTTAATTAAGTGAATCAATTCGTTTGATTCATTTTTCTAAATGATTCGTTCAGAAAGTTTCGTTCGCCAATGCTTCACTTACTGTTGGTATCTGTATCAACAAAAGAAACGTACTGTACTTCCTCGAATAATCAACAATTTCTTTATAAAAAAAGTTGCATTCTAAAAAAAAATCGCACTTTGCATTTTGCCAGGAAAGCAACGGAAAAAATTAAAATACAAACTAAATCTTTAAAGTCAGATGAGAAGTAGGAATTACGTATTTTGTTAAACAATAAATTTTTAAGATAATAAACCAATAACTATTACAAGTGGGCACTCTTCATTTTTTGTTTTTAGATTTTGGAAAACGGAATAAGCTTTTAATAATACGTAATTTATTATTTCAATAACTAAATTACATAATAAGCATAGAGCTGCATTAAGCTGTTTTTAATGTTTTTCCTTTTTAATAGAAAAAAAGTTTAATTTATTCAACTTAATTAGCAAGTATTCTGTAATTCTGCATTGACTGTACGGCTGTCTTGTACCGTTTTTATAATACTAAACTCCTTAAATTGTTCATGTTACTGCATTATGCATTTTCAGTTTTTGCTATATTAGAATTTAACATGTTAAACGTTCTTAAATCTTTTTATTAAGAGTTGGTACCTACGTGAAAATTGGTTGTTGTATGACATGTAAAATAAAAACACTAAATTCGTCACTACGTTTCGACGATATATTTCATCTTCTTCAGGCAATGAATTTTTCACTCATTTTTCATTTGTACCGTCATCGTCACTGGCAACTAGGCAAATAGGCGTTTCTCCTTGACGGTTGCCAATGATGGTACAAATGAAAAATAAGTAAAAAATTCATCGCCTGAAGAAGACGAAATATATCGTCAAAACTTCGCGACGAATTTAGTGCTTTTAATTACCTGTTCTACTAATTTTCACATACCAACTCTCAATTTTACGGTTAGTGAATAGACTATTATTGCTTTTTTTATAATAACCTTGATATATTTGAAATGTTTAAATCAATAAATGAACAAATACTTATTATAACTGAACTATTTCGGTTGAATCGTAAATTCAGTCTCGAATTCAGTTTGAAGCTTCAACTGAATTGATTCTTTTAAGAATTATAAAGTTTGAGACAATCTGAATCAGATTAGCTGTCAAAAAGTAGGTGAATGGTGAAACATAAAATAATCAATTCATTTGCAAAGTGAGTATTGATTCTTTTGAGTCAGTACACTGATTCGTTCATTTCGATAATCGAATCGCTCGGCGAACGACCCATCTCTATGCAATGATATTATACAAGTATCAAGGGCCTTCATTCGCCAAAGGGTGTATGTACACAGCTGTTATAAAATCCTAAAAAAAATTGTCTAAAATTAGGTGACAGTTGATCGTCAAAAGTGACAAGTGATGTACAACGGATGTTTTAATATCTTTACGGACCACGGGCGTAATGTTTTATTTTCGCCCTTAATAACCAAGGGGTAAACAGGCAATTTTAATCCAGTTGTGCTTAAACAACTTTGTTTTTTAATTATGTCACTGTGCAAGATGTCTTGCTACAAACATCCTGATTTTTGACTCTCTACAACAAAATTAGTTCTATGGTTTTATTATAAGTGTCATTGTTAATGATACGATGACTAATTCTCTATCAATTAAGAAATCGCAGAAGCAGTGACAAATTAGATTACCTCAATTCTTTTTGAGTTGCTAAATTAAATGAACGTTGCCAATTGAGAATTAAAAGCAATTTCACAGTTTGTAATTGTCTGTTATTGTTTTTTATTAAATTTGCAAACGAATTCAGGTTATATGATAGGTAAAATTATTTTAAGTGTTGATTCAAGTGGAGCCCAGACATTTTGTGATTAAAAATAAAATAATAAAAAATAATAGAAATATAATAAACATATATGTATAACTTTAAATATATCTTCATGACTCAATTAAACTTAGCAATGCTGTGATAAATAACCGCCTATTTTATATAATAGTGGAAATGGAAAATAAATCTATTTTATATACTAATTAGTAAATATAACACAAAGAATCAACCATGTAGGCACAGGAAAGAACTTTTCTCGGAGTGAAATCCAACATAGTGTTGTATTCAACTGAAGTACTTATCCCGTTAAAATTTTTAAGAATAAATATAAAGAGTGATCCAAAATGCGGGTCATTCACTACCATACACCTAAATATATCATACTTAACACTTATTTGATTATTATTAGAAACAATACGTAAATATAATGAAAAATTGACGGTTTTTACTATTTTAATAACCACCAAGAGGTTACTATGTTTATTTGATAATGATCTGAATGCACTTCATTAATATTTTTTTTAAATAAATATATCTAGTCCTCACCGAGAATCCCTCCTATTCCCTAAAAGTGCAACGGTGCACCTAAATGTCATAAGAAGAAATGTGTTTGGCAGTAATAAAAGGAACAGCGAGAATTTTTATGTTTTCTGATTTTAGGTTATTACTTTTGACTGAGATATTTAAGAGCTGTAGTTATTGAGGTACCTAAACCTGCCATGGAAGTACTGAAAGAAACAATACAACAACAAAGATGCTTTGAGAACCAATACGCATCTAAACCTGCAATTGAGCGCTGAACAAGCATCATGAAAAATAAGTTTTAATCGCCTAAAAATGTGTGTTTATATAAAAGATTTGAAATCAATGTGACATTTGATTGTAAAAAAATATAAAATCTAATATAAAAAGTAAGGAGACAAGATTATAAACAAACATTCAATTCAATATAAAATTTTATAGTCAAAATGTCACAGTGTTTAAATAAAACAAAAATTAATGATTGATTTACACACTTTTGCAGGTCAGTGTCAAAATTTGATGTCCGTTTTTTTCGTCGCGAATTGTTTTAAAACTTAAATCCGACAACCTTCAATAGATGCAATTGATATAATCAAGATAAACGCATTCATTCATCTCTTTACGACGTATGTAAAATACGACGCAAAATATCACTTATTGAATGAGAATTAGATCATGATGATTACGGCGGAATATTTTCTCTAATTTCCGAGCTAATTTCCATTGATTTTTTGTCAGATCCGTATTATAATAAAAAAAAATTAAATACAATTTACCAGGAGGTCCAACGAAAACTAAACAAGAGCTTTGGATATTTAACGTTACTTTTTCGAAAATTCCTAGAACAGGTCAATTTTCTTTGGGAAGGGTGACATATAAATGATATAATGTTGGTGACATAACGGTGGTATTTAAGCCCCATTTCACGAGTCAAGTGAAATAATGATTTATGCATAATTTATACAAAAATAAAAATAACAAATAATAAAAATTCTAGGCCAATTAAAAGCATTTTGTGGACGGGCTATTTGAAATTTTAATGACTATCCAGTCCGTTGCAATCCTATGTATTTAACTGCCATAAAATTTCACAAACTCCTTTAAAATTGCAGTGATAATTATTCCTTTTGTGTAATTTATTTACGAGTTTTAAGGACTTGACTTATGCAAGCAATAATAAGGCTAAAACGACTTTGATGCCGACTGTCATAAATTTTTATCAATCTATTTTTGAACGAATCTGCATTGAGGACTATGTACATACCTAAGTAAGTACAGAATGTTTATACAGGGTGATTCAAAAAGGTCGGACCACCATTTGGTAGTGACAGAAAGGGTTAACAGAAGCGCAAATATGCTGTTAAAATTTTTCTACGGCTCTATTTTTTTGAATATTTAATATTTGAAAATAGCACAAATAGACTTAATACACCTTAAACAGGGTGATTTTTTTTATTTGCTCCCGCCCTAAACTCCACAAATAGGCAACACAGTTTTTTTAAATTTAATTTTCAAATTTTCTTAATGTCTTAAGATAGTTGACAATACCTTTGACAGTGCTTCCAAAGTCAGTTCATTTGGATCATTTGTAGTTTTCCCAAAGTTGCTTATCGTTTGTGTAACATGTTGCCTATTTTTGCAATCTCGAGGGGAAGCAAATAAAAAATCACCCTGTATATGAATACAATACTGAATACAATATTTGGTCCTGTATTCATAGCGTGGATGGAGGAATAAGAGAAAGGGGCATGCCCTATATCGGCAATGTTAAGTTTTTGGTCGAGGTAGGTACAAACACCTTTTATGGTCTTATTCATTTGCAAATTTATAGTAAAAAAAAAGCTTTCAAGGATACTGTAACGCGGCCATAAAAAGTGTTTGTGTTTCGACCACGATTTCAATGCTTATGCCAACTCCTGTTATTCCTCCCTCCACGATTCATAGTAGCGACAAAAAAATAATATTAGTCTGAGCCATTTAAGTTTACCTTAAATGATAAAAACACAAATTTATATTATTTGCTTTAAAAAAGTTAACTACGAAGCAGAATCTTTGAAGAACCGTATCAACCCAAAAAAAATAATAAATCATTTTTGATTACATTTTTAAAATAATTTAAAGATTCTAGCCATGTGAGTGATGGTACGAAACACCTGTAGATGTTTTTTGGTCAAGAGTTCAATGGAATTACTGTTATTCTTGCAATTGCTGTCTCCTTAAAACAATGATTTTTTAGAATTATTAAATTACACCTACATAACATTATTATTTTGTTTAATTTTCTTGATTTCTTTTCTTTGTAGATATTCGTTTCTATCATTTTATTGTAATGTAAAAAAGTTAAAAAAAGCCGAAACAATTTCAATAATTCTCAGCAGTAAAAGAAGCTACATACATAGCTTCTTGTTTTCCAGATTTAAGACCCCGGTTAGTTCAGTCTAGCCTTGTTAAAAGTAATTTATTACTGTAGTCACATTCTCATTTTCTGATAAAAATACAATATAACAAGAACAACGCGAACTTTATATATTAAATTTTAGTCATTTGACCAACTCCTAACAAACAACCTATTGCAAAGATCTTCCGTAAATTAGGGCCAGTCTAATTTTAATTAATTTGGACTGTGTTAATTTAAAATAAATATAAAACACTTTTTTTAAACAATTAACCCATTATTCATAAATTACTTTTTCATCCTAGATTCAAATTTTGATTAATTTTCATATTTCAATGACTTTTATTGCAGTTGAAATATTTTATTAAAAAGGAGGTACTACCGTTAATTATTATTTTATAAAAAAGAGAGATTACATTTGATGTTTTACTACCAAGGGCGATTAGATAAATAAACCTTTTGAAATCGGATATCAAATATTACGTAAATACTACTAATGGTAGCAAATATAACATCAAAGCGATCAAAAAATAAGTCATCCGCAATTCCATATTACAGCGATAAATCTGGTACAAAGGCAATTAAGCTAATGGTTAAATCAATTAATAACACAGCGGATTGCATAAGTGCTCTACGGTATAAAAATGTAGGACATTTGAAAATTATATTTAAGGTGCATTTAAGTATTTTACTACAAAAGTTTGACCTTTGAAATAATTTAAATAAAAAAATATTCCAACTATTATCACTTGATTTAATTTTATTATTTAAAAATTACCACCACGACTCACTTTAATTAGACAACTCTAATAAATATTGAAAGCTATAATTTTCTAGTTGGCACCAAACCGGAAAATTTCCATGACTTATTTCCTCTAACTTGCAAAATCAATTCATTGATTTCAAGCCAACAAATCAAAGTTTGCAAATTAACAAGTTATTTTAACAGTGTAACACCATATAGGAAAATAAATAATTAATGATTACAACTGAATATATATTTTTTCCCTTTCTCATTACTATTTAAATATTTTTGGCCCACCTGTAACTAAAATAAATCATAAGCAGCCCAAAAACTATATTTTCAGTCTTGAGAGAAGAAAATTCATATCAGCTCTCATTTTTTGTCAGACAACAAGCGTAATATACTAATATTATTAGTAAATATCATAAAATAAGTGTACAAAGAACAATTTAACAAATGTAATATCTCAAATAAGAAAGGTTGGTAATTTTTAGACCGTTTAATTTAATTCCCACTCATAAATCTGTGTTTCTCCATTATTTAAAGAGAAAACGATTTTATCAAAAAATAACTACCTACCTACTACCTCGAGAAAGTTGCGTTTGGGATTATTCAATTTATATGAAATAAATGAGACATACTAGTGGTAGAATAAAATATACAATTTCATTGTAATTTTGTGTGTGGAATAGAATAATTAAATAATCTACAATCTGAGATAAATTGAAAATTACATAATTACAAAAATAGATAGAATTCTAGATTAAACAAATCGCAAAAATATGACAATCATTGTTATCGTCATTTTTGCGGCAAATTAAAAATAGATTAAGTACACATTTACATACAGTTAAAAAAACATAATACACCATTTTAATTAAAGGGAATACTGGTAAAATAAATTAGAAAGTTGCCGACTGAATTAAGAATATAAAAAATAAAATTCTCTTAAAGAGAAAGCTCTAAGCCTTTATTTGCTTACTTTATAAAATTTTATTACGTGTATGTACTTACCATATAAGAATTAAAGCAGTGACAATATTTACTACTAGCCCCAGAATTGTAATGAGGTTAGGTGCTAACCAAATGGGCACTTTCGAACATAACCAATTCCAATAAGGTTGTAATAATTTGTCCAATATACTAACACTTTGACACGAATATTGATGTTCACCTAAACGTTTTAATTGGGCCTCAGAGAGGAGTCTTTCTTTATACAACTTCATCATGCTTGAGAACCGTACATTAAAAAAATTTAAAACACTAAATTAACTTGAAGCGACTCTTACAATTGTGATGTTAAACTATTACAAGTCTTTGATTTTAAACAATACACACTAAATTAACAATCATCCACCACTATTTGTTATAAACAACGGATGATGTATCACAACTTCTCGTGTCAATTGAATCACGCCATATTGCGGTGGTCAAGGTAACAGCTAGAGGGGGGGAATGTGTCTAAAGTTCCGGCATTTTAAATAAAAATTACTTTATTTCTAAATTTTAAAATAAACAGTTATTTGTCTTTCTCAGTGTACATGTCTGAAAGAAACTTCAACAAATTAAATGTCTCTTTTGTCTGATTATTCGTAAGAAGAATTTGTTCCTTGTTAACCTTCTTGGAAATTTCTTGAAATTTCTTCATCATAAATGCAAGACTATTAACTAAATCCGCATTTTTTTCAGTCAGTTTCATTCTACCACACATTTCATTTATTTTATCTAACATAAGGCCTAACTTCTCAAAATTTTCTTGTCCCTTAATTTCTTTCACATTTTTCAAAGAAACTTGATTACAGAGAAAATTAAACACCTTTAGTAACTGTTCTAAAGATTCCTTCAAATTAATGTCATTTTGTAACCGAAATAGTGTGTGAAAATTGTTTTCAAAACACTCAAACAGATCATCTAGTCCTTCTATCATTTCCGAGTCCTTCAATTCTTGTTCAGCTTTTCTCAATAACATTCGACATTTAAATAAACTATCTTTCTGAATGATCAACTGATCTTTCAAATCCTGTTCACATAATTTAGTCACGTCTAGAAGAATTTCTTCTTTCATAAGTGCTTGCAAATAATCATTGTATGCACAAGCACATTCAAGGTCTTTATTAATAAATGCTCCACTTATCAAATTTGTTTTAATGTTAGGGCAAGCGCCTGAAATAGCCCTAACACCAGTTATATCGAGGTAAGATCGTGATCTACTAGGTTTTGAAGCAGAACCACTTGTAGAAGATTTTACTGCCGACTTTCTGTTTTCAACATTTGTAGAATTAAGATTTGTCGGTGTGCGATATTTTGAAGCACTTGGAGGGCCCTTAGATTGGGGGGTAGCGCGTTTTCTGTTCATTTTCTTTCTTAACGTTTTTCTTTTTCACTTCAAATTCAAAACTGACAAGTGACATTAAGACTTGACGTCTGAACCATTCAGCCTAAATTCTAGAAGATCAAAAATTAAATAACACAAGAATTTGCACATTTTTTTAATTTTTTACTAAGCTGTAGGATTATTAAAAAAATGTTCGTAAAGAAAAATATTTTTTTATTATATATTCACAATAAAATAAGTCTTTCGACCTTTTGCACTTTGCAACGCAGAATTGATGTCAACTCCCTAACCTCACTTTTTTTTATTTATAAATAACTTTGACAGTTGTTATTGTTATGACATTGAAATGTCTTTGTGGTGTGTCTATTATTAGTGATATAAGGATTATTGAGTGTTAAACCTGTCCAAAATGCGTAGTAGAAGTAATTCTGGGGTCCGTCTGGATTATTACCATCGCCTGGTTCACAAAATCATCATGTTGGATCAACACCCGGTCACGGGGCTATTTCCTGCAAGTAAAGAAAACAGTCACGCCTGGATTCGTGACAATGTTTACTGTATCTTAGCGGTATGGGGCCTTTCAATGTCTTACAAAAAAATGGCTGATCAGGATGAAGACCGAGCCAAGACTTACGAACTTGAACAATCTTGTGTAAAATTAATGCGGGGCCTTTTGATGGCAATGATGCAACAAAAAGATAAAGTCGAACGCTTTAAACAAACACAAAACCCTCTTGATTCCCTGCATGCTAAATATTCGTCCCAAACGGGGCAGGTTGTTGTGGGTGACAACGAATGGGGGCACTTACAAATCGATGCAATTTCTTTATATTTATTAATTTTGGCGCAAATGACAGCGTCGGGGCTTCAGATTGTTTTTAATTTAGATGAGGTCGCGTTTATACAAAATTTGGTGTTTTATATTGAGGGGGCGTATTGTACCCCTGATTATGGGATTTGGGAGCGTGGGGATAAAACTAATCATGGGTTACCTGAACTTAACGCTAGTTCTATTGGAATGGCCAAAGCGGCACTTGAGGCCATGAACGAGTTGGATTTATTTGGGGCCAGAGGTGGACCATATAGTATTATCCACGTTTTAGCCGATGAGGCACAAAAATGTCAAGCTGTATTACAAGTATGGTATTTAATGGTTACTTGTTTGTGTCTTTCTTAGTGAGGTATTTCAGTCAATGCTTCCACGAGAATCCAGTTCAAAAGAGATTGATAGTGGGTTATTATCTGTTGTTAGTTTCCCTGCTTTTGCTGTAGATGAACCGGATTTACTTCAATACACAAAAGATCAAATAGTTGAGAGGATGCAAGGCCGTTATGGCTGTAAACGGTTTCTAAGGGATGGCTACAAGACACCAAAAGAAGTAATTTAATTTATAAATCAATTCAAATAATTATACATACAGTGTGTCTTTTTAGTTGCGCGTTTCTTGTCAGGAATTTGTAGGTAGAGAAACATTTAAATTCTTTGTCTTGATGAATTTTTGGTCATTTTTATATGTTGAGATCTATTTGTTTAAAGTGTTTTTATTTTTATGACACTTCTTGCAAAATATTAAGAATTCTTCTATTCCAAAACCAACAATTTTGTTTCAATTTTTTGTTTTAATTTTATTTTATTTTTTTTGTAATTTTGACATTGAAAATTGTTTTTAATTTGCTATAGATATAATGATGTGAACAGATTGTGATTGATTGGAGGTGTATACTTGTAGTTAATTCTATAAAACGAATATGCTGTATTAATACTACGCATGACTTAAAGCTTTAAGAACGCAATTTAACATAACATAAACAGTGTGTAAATCATGTTCAAATTTTTCTTTCTTGACATGAAAAAGATTTTACTTCTCCTTGTCAAAACATTATGTCGCAAATTGTATATTCTTTTTTGTTTTAAAAGCAAGAAGGGTATGGTCTCGGCTACATTTGAAAGAATTTACGTCACTATTTGATCTCCGTTATAACTGGAAGTGTCAGAAAAATAAATACCTTGTTTATATCGAAGACGTTCAATTCATTTCCACTAAATTCGCTCAAACTTATATCTATTATATAAAACGTAAGGTCGAAAAACTCGAATACTAATGATTGTATTGTGTGAGTTACGTTAAATTTGATTTGATTTTAATTTTTGACCCAATCCGAATAAAGAATAGCACTAAGTAACTTGCTTAAATGTAATCTCGTGTGTTTATATCGGAAAGTTTTAATTGGATTTACCAATTAAATCTTTATGAACTTTATGAAGAATTTTGTTAGATCTCAATATTTAAAGCAAAATGATCAAAATGGAATCATAATTTTATTGACCCAACTATCTAAAAGTAACACGCTGTGTACGTAATTAACTAGGAGGTCATAGGAGGCTGTATCCCTATTATTAAAGAAAATGAGATTTACATTCTTGTAGTTATGTGCATAGTTATAAATTAAACTCGAATGATGCAGTAACGATTAACGATGATATACCCTATTTTTTCATTTAATACTCTTGTCTATTTGCAACACATTGTTGAATTTATTGCTAACTATGTCATATAGATTATGTGTTGAACAGAGACAAACAACGGCATATAAATAAAAAACGGGCTAGAGTAATTATTTAACCAACAAGTTTGTTAATGAGAGTGTCTAATAATCAAGCCATTTAAGTTAATAGAATGTTAAAAGAAATCGAGATTATTAACAAAGAACTTGGTTGCAATATTATTTCGTTGACCATAAACTGAAGAAACTTTATTCCCAAACATGAATGGTTCATTATGTACTTACATTAAGAAAATTAGGCACGGCCAACGTCAATTCTGACAAGTAATAATTAAACTCTCTGATTTGTTGTAATTAATTGCATCTTTCTTAATTATCTACTTTTTTTAAAAATTCTCAAAAATATTATATAAAAATAAATATTACGGTTGATCATACACTAGTAAAATGAAACACTAAATTAGAAAGTGACATGTAATTATACAAATAACATTGTACAGAAAACACCTTTGATCATATACAGGGTGTTATGGAAGTGAATGCAAATATTTTAACCTGAAACACAGCACCACAAATAATAAGAATCTGCAAAAAAATTTTGTCTTATCTCAACTGATAACATTATAACCTAAAAATTAATTATTACAAAACGTAAAGCAAAATTTTTTACAGCATAGGGCAACTATAGGTTTATCAGGTCAAAATAAAGCGATTTAACACACTTAAGCTATATACTAAGTTGCACCGTTTAGGAGCTAGAGGACGCCAAAGTTAGAAATTAAAAGTCATTTTTATACTTTAAACGTAAACATCTTGAAAACGATACGTTTTAGCAAAATATTGCGTTCTCTCATTTTTATTTAAAATTTACTGGCATATTGATTTTTACTACAAAAATTGGAAATTAATAAGAAGAAAATTGGTTAATTACCCAAAATGTGAAACAAAAGTGCCGTAACTTGAAATTGAGATGTGCAGCAAAATTTTGCTACTAGAAATAAAAAGAGTACACTCAACTTTATTTGTGTACCAAATTTGGTATGAATCGGTGAAGCGGTTTTTGAGATATAACAAAAAAATATTTTTTATACCCAACTTTGACGGGTATAATTTTGTTATTAGTTGAGATAGGTCAAAAAATTTTTTTGCACATTTTTATTATTTGTGGTGCTGTATTACAGTTTAAAATTTTTGCATTCACTTCCATAACAGTCTGTATACTAGCTGCCACATACGAATGCATTGACTTCATCTTTTAAATTTCGAATTGCTGTTACTATCCGCGCCAAAAAATTATTAATTTAATTTTTATTCGTATTACGCACAATCCCGATATAAGTTACAATGATAATAACAAATGTTAAAATTGACAACAAAGATAGATTTACACCTGAGGATATTTCTGATGAAACATATAGTTTTTTATGAGGTCAGTGCATTCGTACGTTACCGCTTGTACGAGATAATCAAGAAAATATATTCTCTAGAAGACTGTGAAATGCTTTTTGCCAATGTAAATTATATAAAAAAAACATAGTCACAGCTCTCTAGAGAATAAATTTATTAAATATTAAATACTTACGAATTAAACTGTAATTATTAAAAAGTGAAATCAAACGTCCATATATCAATTTGATAATGGGCCTCTAGTTCTAAAATGTTTGATGATCTGAAATTTCTGAGGTTGCGTTTCGTTTAGCAGCAGCAGCAGTTCTAAAATGTCATCATCCACTGCAAATTTAAATTTAAAACTTTTTTTTGTTGGTAAAATCGAATTACATAAAGCAAATATTTTCCAGCTACCAATTTCATTAAACATAAAAACCAAAAAAAAATGTATATTATCATAGGTTACACAGTCTCCTAAGATCTCAAAGTCATAAATATATCAAATGATCCAAAAAAAAAACTTAATTGTAGTTGACAATAATATACAATTTAAATAGACACATTTTGTTTTTGTTTTTTTTTTTTTTGTCTACTTCGATTTCAGTTATTTTGGATCACTCTTTAGTATTATTATATTAATAAAAATAATAACTGAAACAAATTTATGTAGGACCCTACAAGATTATATTATGAACCTTGGGAACTTCGCATGTTTGAAAACATCGAATGCGAATGGCCCTTATTCTTTTGTTACTTAATCATAGATATGTGCTTTAAAGGAAATAAACAAGCTGCAGCTGAATATACTCAACAACTTGAAGATGTAATAAAATCAAGATATTCTTTAAAAAATTATTTATAACTGTTTTTTAGATTATGGTACGAACAGAAGATGGTCTTAGACTGGTTCCTGAATTATATTCAGTCCCTTCAGAACATGTAGAGGCCGAATATAGAGAACCAGGAACTCAAAAAAGGGTTGCTTTGGGCCATTGTCCACATTTATGGGCACAGTCACTCTACATTGTTGGAAAATTGTTACAAGAGGTAAGTCAGTGAATTATTTTCACACAACTGATAGCAGTTTTTATAATATTTTTCCATTTCCACTGAAACTTTCCTGGGTTGCTTTTTACTCTCGTAATTGTCAGATGTCAACCAATAACATTTCGAATTTGACTTAAGCTTAGTATGATGGAACATTTTCCATATTTCCCAAGGATGATGTGTCAACTTACTTGATAATCTATCAACTCAATCACTTCTCATCTGGGACAATTTCATTTAAAAAAAAACGTAACAAAGGTCGCCCCTAAGAATTTAAAAACAAAATAATAAAAACTTGAACTATAAGTTAAAACACCAGGGTTTATCATTATCTTCCCAAATAATGGCCTTTCACTTAACATTGTTGAACCGAAAAATGCACCCATTAAGACCAAACGCTTTACTTAAATACAGTTCCAATGTTGTCAGTCTCAGGTGAGAATCAAAAACTCATTCTAGAGTTTTCTTGAAGAAAATTCTAAAAATTACATTACCACAATATTAATAAAACGGAAAAACAAAATTCCAAACACCATTTTCATTACAATAAGTTAATCTATGTTTTATTATTTATTTAGGGTTTTCTTGCTCCTGGTGAACTGGATCCTTTGAATAGACGTCTTTGTTCCGAGAAAAAACCTGACGTTGTGGTCCAGGTAGTAATTTTAGCTGAAGACAACGAAATTAGAGATAAACTCGCTGAACATGATATTATGGTACAAACTATCAGTGAGGTAGCTCCCATTGAAGTACAACCAGCGCGTGTTTTGTCACACTTGTACACTTACTTAGGTATTTTGATTTATTTTATAATTTTCCTAAACTGTGATTTTACATTGTTAGGGAGGAATAAAAAACTAGGCTTGTCTGGTCGAAAATCTCGGGACGTTGGGATCCTTAGCACTAGCAAATTATACTCATTGGGGGATAAAATCTTCGCATTTACACCACAGGTGATTAAAATCTTCATTTGATTTGCTTTAGTTGTTTTATTTTGTCGGTCAGTTTACGGACATGTCTCACAATTACATTGCGAGCGACTATGAACTGATGATAGATATTTGCAAGAGCGAAATAAATTTCTTGAAGTCAAGTTGGCAGAATATGTTGGGCCGACCACTTGTAACAATTGCGTGTCGGAAGCTCCATTTAGGTATTATGGGGAGTTTTTTAGTGATAAAAGGGTTTAATCATGAGATATGTTAACTAATTTTGTTTTGGTTAAGATGACAAGCCTTATGAACAGATTTTCATTATCAAAAATTTCGAATTAAAAATGTTTTTAAAATATTTATTAATATAAAAAAACAAGACCATTTATTTATGGTGGCTAGGTGGCGGCTAGGTGGTATAATTTACTGCTGACAGGACAATTACCTCTAGGAGTGGTTGTTTAGTTTGGTCGTCAGTATATTTGCCATTTCCTCACGCCTACCAACAAACCCACGAGGTGGCGCCTGTGGCTTCATCTTGTTTCCCAAAATCTGATTTATTTTTATAAGCTGCCCTACCTCAAGGAGATTGTTTGTGGGTTTTATTTGTTCTAATTAAGCTCAATGCTAAATGATGCATTCTTTTGATAAGTAGCAAAAATTTGATGCTGCTTGAAACACCACTCTTCACTAAATTTTGTCAAATATAATATGCGATGTTTGGTGTTTTATATTAGTACTTTTATAATTTTACATTTTTAATACGAAATTATTTTTTATTGTTTTTTAATGATTTATAAAAAAATTTGGATGGTCATAAACTAACGTTTCATTCTCTTTTAAATTATATTTTCTTAATGTGTGTCGTTTGCTAAGATTTGGTATGTGGTGGTGTGTTGCATGTTGCGTCCTGGGTTATTAGAATGTTGATATGGACGAATATTACACAAGTTACGACATGGCACTCTTGGCTGATAAATTAGTGACTCATTTCGCCTTCTTAACAATGAATTGGCGAAATATGCTTGGCAGACCTACTATTACGCTTGTTGCTGCGAAAAACTACTTAGGTAATGTTTTTCCAACATTCATAATCATTTTTTGTAACACTCTTGGTATATTTCTAATTTACAAAATTACTTCATAATTTTTCTAGATGAAGGAAAAATCCCTTTAGCGATGATCACTACAATGAAAAAACTGAAATCGGGATATATCAACGGTACTAGAGTCACTTTAGGTCACCTAAATGATTTTTTAAGCACAAGTTGTATTACTAACTTGAGTTTCTTGGGGTGCCACGAAGATGGATTACCAGACAGTAAGTCACATAAAAAGTTCACCATTTTTTTATTATGCCTGAGCATATATTACCATTAATATACGAAATCCGGTTTTATGATATGTGAACTACGCTATCAAACGCCTACTTTTCCTCAATCGTAAATTAACTAATATATAGGGTGTGTCAAAAGTCGCGAAGATCCTTTGGAGGGATACATGGGACACCCTCAAAGAACACAAAAAATTATTTAAAAAATTTCAATACTCTTTTGTTTTCTTTTGTTTTTTTTGTATTTTTTTGAAATTGGTATTTTCTTGAGATTTATGAATACGTAATTTATTTCAAATGCTTTACTGTTTCTTTTTCATCAATTACGTATTCATAAATCTCAAGAAAATACCAAATTTCAAAAAAAAACAAAAGAGTATTAAAGTTTTTTAAATAAATTTTTGTGTTTTTTGAGGGTGTCCCATGTATCCCTCCAAAGGATCTTCGCGACTTTTGACACACCCTATATAGGTATTTTGCATAATAATGTATTTCATATACTACCGGTAACATGCATAATCATAAAATTTAAAGGATGTTACACATATTAACTAAAATATCTGAAGTTTATGCATAATACCCAGAGATATTAGTTATTATACATATTAATTGAAATCTCCAAATATTATGCACACAATACCGGATTTCGCATTTTAACGGTGACACTTGCATACTAATAGTAATATATCAAACCGTTGTAATAAAAAATATTATATTTGATATCACTGTCTGATAAATTTCAGAACTTAATCCACAAGTGCATCAGTATCTCGAAGATCATCTCGTAAAGTCACTGTCAAGTAAATCATCCCTTTTGAAGCAGACTCATGGCAAGAATAGAAGTAGAAATCTAAGGAGGCGCATGTCAGTTCGTGGAGCTATCAAGAAAACACGATCAATTAATGTTGATTGTAAGTTGTGGTTTACAGACGTTTTTAATAAATTAAGTTTAGGTGACATTTTCATGCGGCCTATTATGATTAAACATGGTATGTAATTTACAAATTTTTATAATGTAGACTCCAGAAATTATGATTGGATCAGTCGTTACCAGGGAATTAATCCCCACTTCTGAATCCAGTTAGCTTAGTCAATGTTTATGTATAAATGTATAGTTGTACTGATCTAAAGTAAGAGTCTGGCAAAAAAGTTGATTTAGATTTAGCGCCATTATTCCGCGCTGTTTGTATATCGGGCTTTGATCTGTTCCAGCACAACGATTCAGAATGCACTGTACTTATGAGGATTATAAACCCCTGAAACTATTCTAGAGCTTCCTGGCGTTGTTTTTAATTGAATTGATTTCGAAAATTACCCAATCACAAATGAGCATTTCAAATACAGAGCGTTTCTCTTTGATAAAAAAAGCAAACCTTAATAATGATCATAAATGTATGAACGAAAAAAATAAACAAAACTATGAGAATTAACGTTTACAAAAATTAGTTTAAAGACACAAACAAAAAAATAGTGGTGGAATGATTACGTTACAATTTAAATTTCTTTAATTCAAATTGTTTACTTAATTTTTATGAAGATCAGAAAAAAAACTACACCAATAATTATTGATTATAATTAATTATAATTAACTAAAGAACAACTATTGTGTGTGTAACAACACATCAAGTGGGTTTTAAAGTGATCCCTTTGTACATGAATGTAGTCACAAAATTTTTTGTTACAAATTTCTTCATGACGCAATTTTTTTACCCATATTATAAAAGCAGTGCTTGTTTTAAAGCCTACAAATTTTTGTGGGGCTTAGTGCAGACCCTTGCCTATACAACTGACCAAATAGAAACCAGGAATCTTTCTAGTAGGACTCAGCCACGGTTCACAGCGAACGAAATTCTAAATTATTGCAGAACTCGTTTCCCTGATTTTTTTTTAAGTGAGGACGACTAGAAATTGAAGATATCTTTTTCGTTATACAGAGTGTCCCAAAATAGCCGTACCAAATTGTGAAGAAGTTTTCTACTAAGGTTCAAGAAACGCGAGAAATATATTTAAAAAATTTAGTTTACAAGAGACAAGACCCAAAACTTAACTTTTTGGGAACTTTTTTTACCATTTTATGTCAATTTTGAGGTCCGAAATATACGTTAAAAAAGTTTATCCTTTTTAGTTTTCAAAATACGAGTACAAGTCCCAAAACATCACTTTAACATCTGAATTAAATGTTGGCTAAAAGATCTTTGCATTTTGTTTAATTTAAGTCCATTTGTTGGATGTTGTTCTACAGGTTATTACATTTTTTGTTCTTAATTTTGTACAAAAAATAATCTGACAACATAACTTTATAAACTGTACAATTTCAGTCCACTTAAATAAGTATTCTATTATTTCAATTTTTGTAATTGTCAAATTTTTGTCGTGCTTTTTGGGTCCCATTTGACAGTTTATCAACAATGTGACATGCCTTTTTTGGGACAGCGTGTATTTTGAATATTTTTCGATGAAAATAACAATTATACAGTAACAGCTGGGCATTGTTTTTTATTATTAGTGAAAGAATGAATTATAATAAATGAGATTTATATGTATTATACATATTACATGTCAGTATTTATTCCCGTTTTTTATACCTCATTTACCATATAACTCCATTCCTCACCAATAAAAAAAAATTCCAACAAATTTTATTCAGATTTATTTATTTCAACAGAGGAAAGAACAAATTATGTATATGGTAAATGAGGTTTATAACAGGGGTCCTTTTCTCTCAATATTTAGTCCCCTTTTATAAACCTCAATTACCATATAATTTGTTTTGTCCTCATGTTTTTAGAAATAAACCTGAAGTAAAATACAATCAGCGTCTGCCATTGGACTGCTGAGATCGTGGTGTTATTCCTGTTGACAAAAAATAAAAAATTAATCAAATTGTTTACGTCACTCAGTTACGTAATAAATTCCTTACATCACTCATGTTAGATATGTTAGGGAATAAGGTCGTTACATCTTATCTAAGCAGACGTAGATAAAATTTATTAATTTTACCGAGGATATCAAAAAGCGTGCCTGTATTTAAGAGATTCTAATAGTATAGTCGAACACAAACTCTAGTAGAGTACTTTATTATCCGAAAGCAATAATATCTACCCCAACAATACAATTGTTTATCACGTCTATTTTTCGACAAAACTACCTGCTGCCATAAATTATTCCTCAACCATTTAGACTGCCCACTGATAAATAATACTGGCGACAACAATTTTACGATTCAGATGCAGACTTGTCATTATTAAATTTTCTCTCTATGGTCACTTGTTATACCAAAGTAATAAATACCTCAACAAATCTTAAGAGAACCGATAGTGTTGAGTCCCGATTTCACCGGTGGGAAAGTTATGTTATTAATTTCCTGACTTTACAAATAAGATAAATGACGGTAATAGTTATTTACATGATAAGTTCGGGAACATATGTTTTGCATATGAGTGCGACAGTTTTTACACGAGTGCTCGTTGCGCACGAGTGCAGAATTTCGCATGAATACAAAACTGTTCCCGCTCGTCTCATGTATACTATTTTTTGCACGGATTCTCCACAAGGCCGAAAAACGATAATTTTAAAATTTATCTTTAATTTGTCGAAAAAATCAAGTGTGTTGATGTCAGTAATGTAGGCAACTAACTGTCAAAACTTGACATTTTAATGTTTTACACAATTTTTTCACAAATGGCGCTGCTTAAACTTAGACTTTAAATGCATTTCTGTTGTTTTATCTGAATACAAGTGGTAAAGTGCATTGTTTTATTATAAACTTGGGATCTGATACGATAATCTAATTTTAATTTTCTAGTGCGGGAAAAACGGTGGACGATTGTAAAATTGACGGTCCCGATTGTTCGCTCAGTGCGCAATCACTTGATTTTTAGTAGAGTGGTGGCAAAAAGGTAATTTCCGTTAAAAAGGAAAGGATGATGCGGACTGTGTTCGCATGATCCATTTGATAGTCCGTAAGTCAACAAACGGTAAGGGTTGTTAACAAATTATCCGCAATATAAATTATTGAAAAGCCACTTTTACAAACTAAAAATCGAACTTTAGATCGATTTTGTAACTTTATTTACAAAGCTATCAATTTGGCGCAATGATATGAAATTCTCTTTTTTCAAGTATTTTCGCTATTTTCTGTTACACATTTATAGAATATTTACTGTGCTTTTATGACAGAACTATGTCGTAACAATATGAACTAACTTCTTTTTTTTGCCTACCTACATCAATTTTTTTGAGCACTCGATAGTTTATTAGAAATTAGGATTACTAATGTTTCAACGAGGTCTATTACTTCCAATCAGCTTCTTTAAAACATTACTGTTAATCCGAAAACATTACAAATTAAAATTCAATCACTTCTTTACAAAGCTGAAACCTTGGGTATGGAAGGCAACGCAACAATCGAACGTCGAGGTTCCATGTTTATAACAAACTGGCAAGACATCGTTGACAGCACTTCACAATCTGAACATGTCCGATCCCCTTCTCCTGAAGCCCCCCAAACCAATAAACCCCCTAAGAAAAACCTCTCAAACACAAACATCACTCGTCATAAAACCACCTCAGAAACACAATACGCCGATACTGAAGTCGACGAACTTTTCGCAATGCTCCGCGAATCAGAATCCCTTGACGAACAAGGAGACATTCTCCAGTACCTCGTCGATTCCAAAGGATTGGATTTTCACACTGGAATGCTAGATTTTGGAAAACCAATCACAGTTCGCGATTTACTTAAGGGCTTGTATGAAAAAGCATGCCAGCAGAAAATGTGGGGATTGGTAAGACACACTGCAGGGATGTTAGGAAAACGAGTAGAAGATTTAGCAAAGTCAGTCACAGATTTGTTAGTTAGACAAAAGCAGATTACTGTAGGAATGCCCCCACATAATGAACATACAATCACAGCCCCGTTGCCTGAAAGCGAATTGAGATTATTAATACATGAAGCTTATGGCGAGGATGATAGTACAGCAATGTTAACGCAGGAATTGTTAGTTTATCTCGCCATGTTTATAAGAACCGAGCCGCAATTGTTTTTGGAGATGTTGAGGTTGAGAGTTGGGTTGATTATTCAAGTTATGGCAACGGAATTGTCCCGAACACTTATTTGTGATGGGGATGAAGCCTCGGAGCATTTGCTTAATTTGAGTCCGTACGAAATGAAAAATTTGTTACATCATATAATAAGTGGGAAGGAATTTGCAATCAGTAGCGGTAAGTTACTTAACAGCTGTCAAGTTTTATTATTGGCCTTTGTGTGTTCAAATCTCACCAAGCCTTGCATATTCCTGAATGTCCGGAAGATGCGCATAATAGACTGTGTCTCAGTGAGTAATTTCTTTAACATTTAAGGGCCAATAATTAACTTTATTGCTCCATTCCGACACCTGCCTGATTTTTTTTGTTTAAATAGTTGGCAGAGGAAATTTTTCAATTGTTAGCAGCAAATCAAGTCGCATTAGTAAAGTAAGTTGTTGAAATAACTTATAACCTACATTTTTAAAACAATTGACTTTTAGAAAAGTCACATCAGTTTGGGTCAAGACAACGATGACATGATTGAGGGTGACCGTCAAGGTCAGTGGTTAAGACGGCGGCGATTGGACGGTGCTTTAAATAGAGTACCACGTGATTTCTATCCTCGAGTTTGGAGTGTCTTAGAACGGGTAAAAAATAAAATTTTTACAAAAATCTTTTTTTTTTTATTGTAACATAGTGTCAAGGTATCGACATTGCTGGCAAAGTCTTACCCCAAAGCCTAACTCAAGAAATGACCTCCGGTGAATTAAAATTCGCATTGGCTGTCGAAACTGTCTTAAATACAATTCCTCAACCTGAATATAGACAGTTGATTGTTGAAGCTTTGATGGTTCTGACTTTAGTAGCCGAATACAACGTTACGCCATCTTTGGGAGGGATAATCCAAATAGAACATTTGGTCCATATCGCAAATGAATTATTCTTAGATGATCAGGTTAGTAATGACCGACCTCCTGGTATCCAAATAATTACCTACCCAAATAGAAAACACAATGTCGTAAGTCGTACATTAATAAATGTCCCAATACCAGGGTCATCTAGAGGATATTTTTTTAAATTTGTAACTCATACGTTTGTTTTAGATGAAATGTGACGGAGACGCCACATTATGTTGTGCTAAACCTAAAGAAATGAGAGAAACATCGAGAACAGGAGGTTTATTATGTGGAGGTGCCGCATACATATGCCAACATTTCTATGACAGTGCGCCTAGCGGATGTTACGGAACTATGACATATATGACGAGAGCTGTGGCTGTGACTTTGGATTGTCTTCCAAAACAAGGAGAACTTGATTGTACTATTAGTTGAATTATTTTTAAATATTTTATTTCATTGTTAAAGGGGTTTGTTATTAAATAAAAGTATTTTATCAACACAAAATTTATTACATTACTTCATTGCAAAAATTTAAGTTTCTTTAGAAAATGGATTGATTTTGTTCAACCAGGTACTAGCTCCCCTAAAAATTAAAAAATACCAGTTAGTAAAACAATAGAGAAAAAAAAATAAAAGTCGTCAAGTCAGGTCGCATTCAGTTGTAAGTTCGCTTGAACTGTCTTTTAGTAAAAAAAGGTATCTGGTAGAAACCATGATAGAAAAATCATCTAAAAGTTTGATTTGGCACAAAGATAAATACTGAATTTACGGTTTGATGTAACTGCTGAAAAGGGTGGTGGTCTCGAAAGGTGTTACTCAAAAACCCAGCAATGCAATAAAGTATGAGAATAGTACGTTTACAAACTCTTTAAGTGCTGTGTCAACTGACACAAAGTGGCAAGTGCCTCCTTATGTGACAAACACAGGGGTGTTTCATAAGTAAACGACAATATCTTGGATACTGACTCCTATGAATCCAAGAAATATAGTTTTCTTAAGTTTTAGTCCTCAATGTGATTAAAAGTTTCACCGCTTTAAAATTAACCAACCGACATCGTTAATGAATCGATTAACGTTATAGAATTAAGTTGTTAGTGTCAGATGAGTCATTTCTCGGAACCATTAAAAGAGGTAAGCAAACCCTGCCAAGGTCGTTGTTAAATGTGAAAGTGTTAACCCTCATAAATCAAGTTTTGAGGTGTTTTATGGTTTATTTGATGTCGGACCACTATACATACGCCGCTTTTGTTAAAATTGTATGTCAACTTTGCCGTTTCATCATTTTAGTAGAGGGGAATATTTTAATTTCAATACGATTTTCAACGTCTACCCTCAAAGACATTCATTTCTGGCAAGTCTGCTGTACTTTTAGATGATCTTTCTAGCATGTTCATGTGTAATACTTAGTAAATTCAATAAACTTTTTTCTTGACTTTAATATTTGTTACATAAGATACTTACCCAACTGTTACTTCTTCACTACTTTCTTTAATTCCTGCATCTTTTAGTCTTTCTATTAATTGTGATCTATAAACATGTTTTAAAGGAATTGGTTTATTTTGAGCCTCCATTGAAGCTTCTAATTTTTTACAAGCAGCACTAAATGTATATCCATACCATTCTATTTCTTCAGAGGTGTACTAAAAAGATAACAGTACAAAAAATAAAATAAAAAATAATGTAAGAAATATATTACAGCGGACAAATATTGTTTGTATTTGTTGTAAACTTCCTTTTGCTTTTCCGGCTTATTTTTAAAAGTGGGACAACCTTTCTCCAATTCTTGTAAAATTTTCCGTTTCATTGTTAATGGCAGTACCGATTTCAAGTCACAAGCAGGTGTCTAAAAAAGATTATGACAAACACCCAAGAAAAAAATTTCAAATAATTATAATTACTTTTAAAAGATAATGATCAAAACCATAATTTGCATTGATCAAACTAATAGTACGTTCAGTTACAACCACTGAAATATATTTATCTAAAACTTCGCTATAAACCACTGAGCGTTTAAGATGGGGCATCCAGAAGTGAGGTACACGCCTTCTACGCCAGTCTCTAATTTGGAACCCCTGTACAATACCCTCACCTCCCCACATTTGTTCATTTGCTTCTCTGGGATAAATAACAGGGATAGGGTAATTCTGAATTGGGCGTCTAAAATTACTAATTGCCACAACATCCAAATATTTTCTTAACACTCACACTTCCCCTGTCACTGCATCTCTTCTATATTTACCCTCTTCAGGGATGTAGTGGACAGCTGTAGGTTCAGTTAATTTCCATTCTTTATAAAACTTTTTGTAAGCTTCAGGTAATAGGGCTCCTACACCTTTATCAAAAATTCCTGGTTTAATAAATTTACCCAAAGTTTTGATGGCCTAAAATCTGTCAATTGTTTATTGCACAAATTCACTTAGTCTTTTACCATAGACGACATTATTGATAATTTAAAATGTGTTTTTATCCAAAAAATTTTATAACCTATAAATTCAGAAAACCAAAATGTCACTTGTCATTTATGCGCAGGCAACTGTATTACCAACATGACACGAGCTTTAAAAATTGTAATTAGGCGTTTTCACATGACGTCAGACGGCAGCCTCAGGACAATGTTCCTGGTGCTTTTTATGGCCAATAAATTTTGAGAATTTTTTTCACTTATTTAGCGAATGATATTTAAATTATTATTCTAGGTGGCATAAAGTGTACTTTTAAGTCTATTTAAAAATGTAGTCAAAACTATTTTTTTTTCAATTGTTTTAGGTAAATTCATAATTATTAAAATAAAAACGCCGGAAATTCTAAAATTGTGTTTCAGTGTTTGACTTGTTTTGACATATTTCTTTTCAAGATTTTGGAGAGTTTGAAAAATAAATTCCAGATATGCCTTTGTAGTAACACTTAGGCTGAAATCATGTATATATAAAATTGGTACATTTTGTATATAAACTGAGACTTGCAACAAAAATAAAATTGGGACACCTATACAGGGTGCTATGGAAGTGAATGCAAAAATTTTAACCTGAAATACAGCACCACGAATAATAAAAATCTGCAAAGAAATTTTTGTCTTATCCCAATTGATAACAAAATTAAAACCTAAAAATTAATTATTACAAAAAGTATAACAATTTTTTTAACGTAGGGCAACTATAGATATTCAGGTCAAAATAAATTGATTTAATACAATTTACCTCTATGCTAAGTTGCACCGTTTAGGAGCTAGAGGACGCCAAAGTTAAAGATTAAAAGTCATTTTTATACTTTAAACGTATATATCTCGAAAACGTTACGTTTTGGCAAAATATTGCGTTCTTGCATTTTTATGGCATATATACTGGCATATTCATTTTTGCCAAAAATTGGAAATTAATGACAAGAAAATTGGTTAATTACCCAAAATGTGAAACAAAAGTGCCGTAATATAAAATTGATATGTGCAGGAATATTTTGCTAGTAGAAATAAAAAGAGTACACTCAACTTTATTTGTGCACCAAATTTGATATTAATCGGTTTTCAAGATATAACAAAAAATGTTTTTTTACCCAACTTTGACGGCCTGTAGTAGTTTTGTTATTAGTTGAGATAGAACAAAAATTTTTTTGTACATTTTTATTATTTGTGGTGCTATATTTCAGGTAAAAATTTTTACATTTACTTCCATAACAGCCTGTATATAAACTGAGACTTTAAAAAATGTAAAAACTTTTTTGTGATTGCGTAAAGTATTGACAAGAGATTTTTGACCTCACCTTTCAATAAGTAATAACGTAGCTATTTAAACAATGTTTAGTCTCATTTGTTTAAATAAAATTGATTATGTATTGTCTTTTCGGTGCTATTTTCGTGATTAGATATAAATCTTGTGAAAAATTTCCCATTTTGCTCTAAAATTTGAGGTTATGTATGTTTATTAGATTTATTAAAATTAAAAAAACTGGCGGACATAAAATGTTTTACAAATTTCGTGTGTTAGGTCATTTTACAGGGCTCCAGCTAATGAGAAACTCGCCCTACGGGCTCGTTTCCCAAACGAAGCTGTCGCGCTGTAAAATTGACCTTTTTCCTTATTCTTAATTCCCTACCGCATGCGCGAACGAGCCATTTCTTTGACAGAACATATGACATTTTCCTCCATTGACCTTACAATATTTATAGATGGCTTATTGGCAGAAAAGTTCGAGACATATCGTCAGGTGGGCGTTTTGATTTCTTTCCTATTATTGTTAAAGAATAGTGGCTGGGGTAACTCTTAGGTTGATTCAATTTATATTATAATTAATATTACTTTATTTCTTAAGTTGGATGGGCTCTCTATACTTTTTATAATTCAGTGAACTTAATGCCGCGGCGCATGCGGTAACTAAAACGACTTTAATAAGGAATAATATGACTTTATCACACTCTAATGTAAATAACTATTTCAAACTTTGCAAAATCTTGAAAAGAAGTATGTCAAAAACAAGTCAAACACTAAAACACATTAATTTACATAAAACAGTGAAAAAAAAATAGTTTTGACTACATTCTTAAATAGACTTTGAAGTGCATTTTATGCCATCTTGAATAATAATTTAAATATCGTTCGCTAAATAAATGAAAAAAAATTCTCAAAATTTATTTGCCACAACAAGCTAATTTAACAAGCATCAGGGAACGTTGTCCTGAAGCTGATGTGTGAAGTGGGTTGCATAAGTCTGAAAACGTCTCATAAAAATTAAAACATTGTACAGTTTCGGTGTCATTTTTGTTTGAATTTAAATATTTATTGTTAATTTTTGCTTAAGGCTGAAATTTATTATAAAAATGTGTAGATTTGGATGGTATTTTCAACCATGGCCTTCCAGATCGTTCCGCGCCTAACTTCATTGTTGTGGTCATTTGAACTACTATTAGCACGTGGACTTCCTCGCGCCTTCTAGATTTATAAATCCCGGTTTTTTCGTTTGGGAGCCCGCCAAGAACCAGGGATTTTAATCCATTTACCCGCTAAATTTTAGTTTTAGCGGTAAAACCTGCGTTTTTTTTGTTTAGTCGTGACCCCCCACTACGACAATAAGGGCAACGATTCGTCGAGTATGCAGTCAAGTTTTTCCTTAGATGGTTTCAGCTCGTTAATTTAATGGCATGTTCAAGATCCGTATAAAATAATTAAAAGTATTTTGTTAACCGACTTTGTGTTAGAATATTAAAAGTCCAAATATTGGTTTTATCGAGATTTTTATTTGTATTTATAAAATTTTAACTTATAATTAAAGTAAAACAATTCTGTGTGGTATATATATTTATAATATATACAATATAAGTATGTACCGCACGACCAGAGGAATTTTGAAGCGTATAGTGACTTAAATTCGAGTTTTAACACTAGAAAGGCCGGGCTTGAAAACTCTCCCGCAGCGCAATCTGCTCATTTTGGTCCCCACACCAATTTCTAAAACTACATATCTTTATGTAAAAGGGTTTTTTCAAGAAAAAATTTACATTTGAAATTATTAAAAGACCTTCAACAATTTAGACAAACTTGATAGAATCCAATAAAAAGTTAAAAAATTTAAGAAAAAGTCCTAAAAGCACATGAATTTTAAATGAAAATAAATCGTAAAATTAGGTTTGAAGATTGCTAGAGAGTAAATTTGTCCCCTCGGCGCTTCTAGTGTTAATAAAAACCGAAGTTTGAGGAAGCACAAAATGTCTGATCGTGCGATTACTGACACTATATACTATGTACAATAAAATAATTTTTCTGGGGAGGCTTGTTACACCAAACTTCCGTGAAAAATTTTGGTGCAAAAAACCTACACCAGTTTTAATATATAAATCTATAGGGCTTTTGCTGTTGTATGAAAACTAAAATGAGGTATATGGAATATTGAACTATTGTGAGCAAAATTTATAAATAGTTATTGGCAGTGTAAGTGGTGGGAACGGTCATTTTATGTACAATGTAAAGGTGCTTAATTGGCTACCTCCTAGTTATTTACAGTGTTGCCTTAAATAAGCTACTTAGTCGTATGCTCAAGCATAATATACTAGTTTTATGCAAACCCAAAGTCATGCCAAAGGTCACAAACAACAGGAATTTCGCAAACATTTGCCTGCCATGGAGTTTGCATAGATCCAGCCTTAGGTACGTTTGAGGCCCTTACAGTAACATATTTGTCAAATAAATTTTAAAATCACTATTCTTAGTTGAATTATGATCACATATAAAGTTGAAAATACCTACAGTTAGAATCACACTTTCTCCTTAAATTTAGTACCAAGCGAATTAAAAAAAAGAAATGCAGTAAAATAAAAAAAATAGATTGTAGTTTTGATGCCCTGCTTGAATTCCGTTTTTTTAATCACTTGAAACGTAAAATTTAATAGTTTGACAAAAATACTTTTCTCATAATATTATGATTGCATTGATTGACTTGGTCAAATTTGGAAGACGATTAACGCTAATTAAGTAAGTCATTGCTCTGGATTAGAGCTAGCAGTCTTTGAAGGTTATTCATACTACGCAAGCTTCTAAACAAATTGTTAAACTTGCGCAAATTAATTTGTTTATCTCACATTTTAGGAACAGAAACTTAGGATCGTAACTGACTAATATATCTCAAACATTTAATCATTCACCCGCCGTAAAGCACAAAGTCTTGTAATTAAAAAAAACGTACAAAAATTGAACAGTTCTTTTTTTTTATTCAAGCGTAATTTATTGCCTTCCCCTAAAGCCATCACGTCTTTGCACACTTTTCCTTGGAACTAGCGAACTCGCCGGATTCACTTTTATTCACAATTAAACTAAATTTTCAAAAACAAACATCATGCACGTCTGTTGGCGTAGTCGCAGTTTTGTAGTCGCGGATTTTTCCAGGAGGTGGTGTACATTGTTCTGACCTCGTCACTTCGTCACACACATTTTTATTGTCTTTAACGTTTTCGAAATTCTGTTTGATCATTTGATCGATGTTCTGTACTAATTCTTGCATGAAATCCTGTAAAGAAAAAACGGGGACCGTCTGGATTGTGTCTTTTCCGGATTTATTTACCAAACAGGTGTTTGCCACATGTTTGGTGGACTTACCGTTTCTGGGACTTCAATAATATCCGCTAGTGTCCTTAGGAGGTCTTCCTGTGATTGGTGGTACTTGTTGACCCATCCTAGACCACATAAGGCCGAGACTATGCTAGCACAAGCCAACAGACTGGGATAACAATTGGTAAATCGGCATTCTGCAAGACAACAAAAACTTCATTATCGATGTGGCAGTCTCGGCGTGATTGCTTTAAAATTATCAACGCCGCCGCAAAGAGAAAAAAACGGTCCCGAAAAGATGATGAAAGCGCTCGGTCGCCGGCCGGCCCTCGAGGAATGGAAACTCTTGTTTATCCAATGAGTGCGGCGGCCTTGACTGCTTGCAGTCTTCCTAAATTTGGATCGTGAGAAATGCAGCAGCGCCAGGGTGCATTCCTCGGCAGTCGAGTTTTTTCGCGATTTAAATAAGGCGCGATAATTGAATCGAGAGGCCCCCGCGTGATAACATCTCGTCTTTTCCATTAAAATCGCAAGGCTGACGTCAGAGGTCAACAAACCCAAGGGGTCCGCGAAAATTGGCCCAAATTGCATCTCGCTAACCCAAGACGTGGGTGGCCGCGATCCAGACAAAGCCGAAATCGAGAGTGATTCGACTGTGGGGGCCACGTTAGGTGCGCGATCAACGGTCCCGAGGACCTTGAATTCGCTTTGTTTCGGGACCGCGACCGTTAAATCGACGAAGGCCGACTCACCTTTTGCGCACAGGGTTATAAGGATCTTTGCGTGCTTCTTCACCATCTCCGACTTGATTCCCAAACGCTCAAAGTCCAGTCTGACCAAAAGGTGCGGCAGGAAGTCCACAGGAACGATTGCGATGATGTCCCATTTCAGCTTACTAAGCACCAGCCGCTCCCAGGACTGCAACAAAAATTTCGAACGTCAAACCCGGTCCTGAGGAATTTCGCTTTTTTCCAGAGACGAGAGGAGAGACGAGGTTACCTGCCACAGCAGCAGGGATGAAGGTCGCGGCCACTGGCTCGCACGGAATGTCCATTAGTCCAAGACCCGTCCGGCCTGTTCGCGGGATTCATTAACAAGCCGATTGCACAAATCAAATTAGCAAAGAAAAACTACACATAGTCTAGGTACCACAATTAACAATAAATCGATCATTAATACTAAAAGAAGTGACCAAAGACCTAACTTCTCGGCGCCACTATACAATACCCCTATTGTTGAAACATATTTATGTCAAAAGATGTTGCGGTAAACTCAAAAGAAACTTCCTTGAGGAATTCTGACAATGAAATCGAGAGATTTCCTAATTCTAGGAACACAGGTAGACCCCCCCCCCCTTGAAGTGGGTATATATAAACTACCTGTTGCTCCTAACAGGTACTTTGGGAAAAAATCATCCGAATGTGAAAGGATATCACGTCCTTGGGAATTTTAATTCCGTTTTTCGAATACAATAGCACACAATGACAATACCGTTTTAACATCTCCAGTAAAAATTATAAACTTTATGTAGTGTAACGATAATAGAGATTGTTTATTTAACGGAAAAATGAGCTACCTGTTAAAGTTTGCGAAAAGCTCGCGCGAATATTCGCTTGCAAAAGTTGTTAAAATAGCTAATCGCCATTTCCTAGAAAAGTGAGGTCAATGAACGATAGTGTACTAATTAACACAAACAATAAAGATAAAGAAAGCCAAACAAGGGACTTTAAAAACAGCTGACAGGTGAAGTTAAGGTATTTAAACTCGTGTGGTGCAACGTTGCAACACACAATGTGAAAAAAATGTGTTAATAAAAAATCAACAATGGGAGGCCCAAAATGACCTTATAATAGTGTAGATAAATAATTGCGGGGTCATGAAATCAGCTGTCTTTGACATTCGCGTTATCTCATGACAAGAGCTTCATTCATAATTCGCTTGTCGACCTATTTAGATGACCACCTCGCTAAAATGGTGGCGCGAAATCCTATCATGAACGTGATTGTTCTTAACTGTAAGAAACTGTTATCGCGGTATTGTTCTACGAGCAAAAATACTTTTGAAATCGATCAATCTCACACTGATAAGAAGCAATCTGAGTAAACTTCCGGCAAGATTTTTTCCGATAACTCACCGTGAGCATGTTCGTAGTTATGCTGTGGTCGGTATAGAACACCAACATCTCAACTGATAAGGGTTTAGGCTCCCTTAGTTTGGATGCGACAAGCATGCACGCCGCCCCCAGGAGCTGCAGTTGGTTCTTCTTAATGTTGGTGGTGGTTAAAAACCTGTACAGGTAGTTCATGGAGAGGAGGAAGACGTCGTCTTGACACGACTGTTCTTCGCATACCTGTAACGAGTTTTTTAAAATTTAAAGGCTTGTTGCCAGGCGAAAAATGGGCGAATTTGCGGACCTGAGGTTTTTGACCTCAGACATTTAAACCGGCGAGGGACGAAACGTCGTTTCTCTTTAATTTTTACTAATCAATGTAAATTGCACGCTAAACGAATTCGAAATGGGGGAGTCACCCGGTAATTGACGCTGACGGCGACAGGTATTTAAAATTTAAATACCTACGGCCGGAATAACTCACCTCCATCATCCAACCCCCGACGATCTCTATCATAGTTTCGGTGATTTCCTTTTGAACGATCAACACATTCATTGAAAGCACACACCGGTGTTCAGTCCGTAACATATTTTTTAAAACCCGGTCTTGAAGTAAAGTATTGTCAACGCAGGCCGTTATTTCTTTTTCGGTGGTTTCCCAACAATGTAATTCCATCATTTTTATTTCAAACACCAAACACTATACACTTAAAATTTATTAAAATCGTTCAAAAACTAATTTTTATCACATAAAAGACTTAGGGTTTCATGGGGCTTTATCTTGTGGAAAATTTTGGTTTCAGTTATTCAGTTATCGTCTTTCTGTTACTGGTGTTAAGTAACCAATGATTTTGTGTTACCAGACGTAAACCTTGCATATGCCTCTGAGCCCCCACCACTTACCAACGACACTCTCAGACGATAAGCGACTCCAAGCGCAGGATCAAAACCATTCATGAATTCCACTCCGAAAGCTGGGGAATCAAAATCCAAAAACCGGTTTTTCGAAAATTTATACCTTTCAATTTTGATTTTGCAAAAATTTTTAATCGAATTATAATTATGTTAATATGTTTCCAAATTCAGCGAGTTATTTTATTATTGTTATCTAAAACACAGCTAGTCTGTAATTCCCAGGACGTCCCTGCAATAACGTTACTGACGAAGTTGCTGAGGAGTTGTAAGAACTCCACCAAAATTGTTTAAAATAATCTCATTCAACAAAATTCAATGATTTGTTTTTCAGGAAAATGCTTGGAGTCGTAACCTTTTATTTTCCAAGGCTCATTTTTTGACAAAAAAAATGGATATACAGGCTGTCCCAAAATCAAGATACGACCTTTAACTTTGAAATTTCAATCGAGAACTCCAATTTTTTTTAGCATATCTGAATTCGACATATAAATCCCTGAATTTAAATCTAAAATCCTTTTTTTCAAAAACAACTGAAAATCGACATAGTGTGTGGTACATAAAAAATATGCAAAATTATACGTAGAATTCAAATATGCTAAAAAAATTTAAGTTTTTATTTTAAAGTTGAAGGTCGCATCTCGATTTTGGGGCACCCTGTATTTCCATTTTTTTTCTAAAAATGCGCGTTGAAAAATAACAGAATACGACGCCAAGAGTTTTCTTGAAAAACATATCCCAAAATTTTTATCAAATTTATTCATTTCAAATGGTTCACGCCTTTTTTTCAAAAACAACTAAAAATCGACATAGTGATGCTACATAAAAAATACGCAAAATTATACGTAGAATTCAGTTATGCTAAAAAAAATTGGGGTTTCTGTTTAAAATGTCAAAGTAAAAGTATCTCGATGTAGGGACATCCTGTATATCAAATTTTTTTTCTGTCAAAAAATTCGCGTGTTAAAATAACAGGATACGTGTTCAAGCGTTTTTCTGAAAAACAAATCCCTGAATTGTTATCGAAGTTATTTCATACAAATGGTTCACAGTGTATACATTCTCACAGTACTACTTTTTTAAAACTAATTTAATGATAAATAATTTTTGTTTTTAATTAGTTTTGCACTACCATATTTTGATTCTTAGATCCAGCTGCTCATGATTTTTTTAAACTCTGAAACTGAAATTTGAAGTGTTTTTTTAATGATTTTTAATAATCATACACATTCTTCGTTTGAAAACCAAACAGGCACTACTTCACTTTTTTTTGTGGGGGTAGCTAATAGTTAATATTTTTATAGTTCTTAATAACAAGTAGCTCATTTACATTACTGTTCTTATCTTTAAACTCCGACCAGTACTTTTGAAAATTATAAAATATTTTTAGCATTTTTGATTAAATAGCATTGGGACTCGTTTTACAATTTTATTTATTATTAGATTGGTTACTCCCTCGTAAATTTATCAAAGTGCTGATGTAAAGTTTGATCCAAGTTTGAGCAGGAACTTCGAAATAAAACAAATGTTTCAGGACGAAATCCGTTGATTTCTAAATCGTCGAAACGAAACTAGTCGGCTTGAAACTTTTGTTTTATTTAAAAGTCAATGTTTTTGGATCTAACTTTACATCAGCACTTTAATATTTTTTATTGATTAATTCACCTGCCTGCAATAATAGTGTTCGAACTCCATTTGTAACAAATTTTACAGGAGAGACGTTTATGTGCTGCAGGTAATTAAAAAACCAACAAATACATTTGCTACGATTATACTAGGTAGTTTTTAAGAGAAATCTGTACCTTTCCTGCCGACTGCACCCTATCAATAGGAAATAATGCTGTGCAAGGGTTGTGAAGTTCCCATAAAATAAAAAGTAAAATTATTTTTTTTAAATAAATTTTTAAAGTTTCTTATAGGAAAAAGATCAGCTTCTCTTGTGATATTTTGTAATTATCATTTTTAATTACTCTTTAAAACTGCTGTTAAAATGACTAAAAAAAAGTTTGTACTTCAATAGTTAAGAGTAAAAAAAAATAACACTAGACAAGCATCGCCTGATCTTTTTCCTATAAGAAATTACAAAAGTTTATTAAAAAAAAATAATTTTACTTCATATTTTATGGGGACTTCAAATCTCTTGCAAAGCTTTGTTTCCTATTGGTAACGTGCAGTCGGTAGGAAAGGTACGGTCCTCTTATTAAGGAGCTAAAACAAGAAATAAATTTGTTATAGCATTCAAAACATGTAAAAGTAGAGTTAGACAATATTAATATAAAAATTTCAATTTGGGAAAAAATTGGAGTTAGAACACTATTATTCTAGGCAAATTATTCATTGTCATTTTTTTATATCGTTTTTGAAATTTCAAGTTTGTTGACTCGTTCGTAGGAAATGGTTGTTTAGGACGGCAGTAATAAAACATTTTCTGTTTACCGCAAGGTTTCAACTAGTCTGAAGAAGACTTAAGAATAGTCGAAACGTTGCGATAAACAAAAATTGTTTTATTACTGCCGTCCTAAACAACCATATCCTACGAACAAGTCAACAATCTTTATTAATTGTATTTAAAATTTTAAAATTTTAAACTGATTGAAAACAAAAATGCGTTTAATTAAGAAAACATGTGAAACGATTATAAATACACACCTCTTTTGTTTTTTATAATAAAACAATCTAAAAACAAAAAATTTGTTTAACGTTTTACCTGTTAACAAAAAAATATAATGTTCTTACTAATAGTCGAGTTTTAAAAATTGGTACCTTTGGAAATAGGATTTAATTAAATTTTCAATAATAAACAACTTGACCCCACTTGATATTTAAAAATTTAATTTAAAATTTATAAAAGTAGCAGTGTTGGTATTGTTTTAAATATACAGGATGTTATTGAAATAATTTTAGAAATTTTAACAAGTGATTGCTCTTGTTTAAAGGATGCCAAATAACCAAAATTGTTGTATTTTTATAAATATCTATAAATAGTTTTTGAGATATACACTGGTATATACATTTTTTTTAAGTTATTTTTGAACGGGGTAGGATTTATAGATGATTATAGACATTTTTTTGGTATGCAGTGTGTGATTGAAATATATGCAAAACCCTGTCCTAGTAATAGTTCTAGTTTTAATGTTAAAATCAAATATACATGGTGTTTTACAAATTTGAATAGATGGTAGCTCTTGTGGAAAGTATGCTAAAAAAAACAAATTTTGTCTTATCCAATATTTACAGTTATTGAGATATGTATACGATGTAAAAAAAAATTTTCAAAAAACATTATTTTTGAGATACATGATGTATGACAATACTGTTTTTGAGCAGAAACTTTTACATCGTATATCTCAAAATCTTTTGTTGTTTTTGTTGTTTTGTAAGCTCAAAATATGCTCTTCTAAAAATTATTATTTTGATATTGACGAGTACCTAGGTAGCGCTTTTCGAAATATACTATGCTGGATTTTCTCCGGAATTGTGACCTCTCTATATTTTGAAAAATGGGTTTTAAAAGCAAAAATAGTTCAAAGTATGTTCCTAATTTCAAGTTGAGATAATACCGGTAGTATTTTCGATTCCATGGAAAATTTCGAAGAATTCGAGGTTCTGAATTGTTGTTGCTACAGAAAAGTATTAAAATTTGTAATACTACCGGTAGTATCTGAACTTGAAATTAGCTCTTTAAATTTTATGAAGCTGCAATATACATAAAATAATAACAAATTCTAAATTTTAAGTGCTAGCAATCGCTAAGTGTTCAAATCTTGTTGACAAGTAGTGTAAAATTATTGATGTAACCTAAAAAAAATAGGCTACAAAAATAGAATTAAGCACAGTATATTATGAAAAAAATATTAAATTCTGTAAATTACTTCACTCATTTCGTAAATTAGGTACATTCAATAAATATGTTCTCATAACCTCTCGTACATGTACTACTTATTAAATTATTTTTTATTATTTCACAAAAATATTAAAAACGTAATAAATTTAATTAATTTATTTTGCATAATTACACTGTGTTGTTAAGTTTTTCACGGCTAGGTGAGTTTGGTACATACACCTGCAATTTTAAAGTTTAAAGTTCTGGTCGATAAACATTTATTTTTTTAGGTATAACCGGTGTCACAAAGGTGTAAATAGTTTATAAATATATATGTTGAGATCAAAACAACTAGCCAAAATAGTTTATGATTTTCATCATTAAACATTTGTGTAGTTTATTTCTGCCGAGATGTATTAGAAATTTTATTACTTTTGATAACAGTTTAGAAAACACCAGATGCCTGTTAAATGTCTAATAAACTTTCATTTTTTTAGATTTGATTTTATTACCTACCCTTATCTGATCTGCGACCTGAATTATGCCAATTTTTGTTTTATGTTAGTTAACCACATCAAAAAATAAATAGCCAGTGATCAAATAAAAACTGCATCTAGTAAATTATAGATTTGAAAATTTGAAATGGTTGTGTACTTTGATGTTGCCTAGGCGGAGCTTGACATAATAATGTCAGTCTTTCGTGAAGTGTAGAGAAATTTCTCATGGGCACTAGGTTTCGAATTAGATCAACCGGGATAGTATTTGTCTTTAACCGACCGGTTGTTCTTTTCTCTTTTTAGAACCCTGTAAACATTTCTTCAAAGAAGTGCTCACAAAGAAGTGCTATATTTTTACCTAGTCTTTCTTTGGCAATTTCTTCGTCTCAATTCGCGTCTGTATCTACAAGATGTCTCAGAACTCGTGACCCAGAGAAAACTGAGAAGTGCCTACAACAATATAAATCTCAAAAATTTAAACAAAGAAAAAACCAAGTTACAAGCCTTATAAGATCCATCAATTTCAAAAAGAGAGCTGAGGTGTTTGTGTGAGTAATATTTGTTGCTAGACTTATGCTATAACATTGTCAGTATGACATCCCTGCTAAAATCTCAGCAGAGCCATGTTAAGTTAAGGTTAATATCAGTCAAGATCTTACACTTGCCACTGACACTGACACTTTTTACCTACTAAAGTGTCAACATAAATATGTTAGATTAATTTTGTTAGATTTCTTTAAATAAAACAACGGGCGGTTCTGAAAATAACTGTTTTATTCTAAAACACTCGAACTTAAAAAAAACAACAAGGTATGAAATATGTATAAAATAACAATAACACGAACAACAACAACAATATTGCCAAATAAAGAGCCATAAAACACAATTAGACCAAGTGCTCAAAGTGGTCACTATTACTTTGCAAGCATAACCGTGCCCTCGCAAAAGACTTACTTTAGAGTTCGTAACCATTTGAGGAGTAATTGTAAAAAAAGCTTCGTGAATGCGAGTCCTGAGTTTTTCCTCGGTGGCAATAGGCTGCTGTATACAAAACCTTTAATGTGGCTCTAAAGAAAAAAATCCAGAGGATTTAAATCGGGTGAACGCGTAGGCCAGTGCCGCGGACAACGACGTCCTATCCATCGATTGAGGTACTACTGTTCATCCAAAATTTCTTGAGCCAATTGACTGTAGTGCACCATCATACTGAAATCTCTCATAAACACGATAAATAAGTGGAACTGTCTCCAGCAAATTGGGAAGACTTACGTCAAAAAATTCCGCATAAACCACCCTTGTTAAAAGTGTTTAAAATTGAAAAGATTCTACCCAAACAAGAAAGTTAGTTGGCACGTAAGTTAATTGCTATTGAAGACATCACATGATTTCCTATAATACCAGTCTACTAGGCTGATTTCAAGTATAAGATAATACCGGTAGTATCTTCGTTTCCATAGAAAAATAAACAAATTCGAGGTTGTGATTCGCTGTTGTCATGGAAAAGTATTAAAATTTGCGATACTACCGGTATTATCTCAACTTGAAATCAGCCCATAAAAATTTATTGAAAAACAGAATTAAAATGTTCTTGAAAACAATGCATTTGGATTTTCTTGCACCCAGATATGACAATTACAGGCATTGAAGCAACCTTCTCTGCCGAAAAGTGATTCGTCAGAAAATGAAATTCGACAAACAAAATCAGAATGATTTTTTTCTTGATTTAAAATATATATGCAGAATTCTCGTCTAGGATGATAATTCTTTGGTTGTAAATGCTGGACAGGCGTATAATGAAAGAGATGTTGTCTTTCAGTTCTCATCATGCGATGTACAGAAGATCTAGAAATATTACATCGCCGGCAACTTCTCTAATGCTTTTGGTACCGTCTCTATAAAGCAAGGTTCTAAAACAGCCTTCTCGTTTTCAACAGTTTGTACAGTTCTTGAAACACCACCCATTTTTTTCTATTTGCTAAAACTTGGCCTCTTTCAATTGTTCCTGCTATAGCAAGGAGGATTAGTTTATGATCATGCTAATTTCTGTTTGGGAAGCGTCGAGCATGGACCCTTGCTGTCTCTCTAGCATTCTGTCTGCATTCTCCGTAAATTAAAAACATTCGCTCAAAATCCGCGGCAGAAAACATGTAGCGAGAATATGGTAGAGCACTATACAGTACTGACGCTAATTATAAGTAATTTTGACACTGAGGTTTTTCGAAAAAGCTTTTCGTTGGCCGACTTTCAAAGAATGTTATTAAATTTGCAACCTAGCAACAACAATTATGAAAAATAGATCCGGATGGCCTACAACGTTTTGATTGGTCGAATTATAATGTTCTTTTCTTAAATTTTGTTTAAGTTGCAAATTTGTTTTCATTTGAAATTACTTACATGCGCTACATGGCCAGTTTTCGTTTTTTTTTCTAAGTCATGAGTTCTGAGACAGCCTGTATAGCATTCTGTCGAGTTTTCTGCTGTTTAGCATTTTTCCTACGTTATCTGTTGTAGTTTCAGCTTTGTTTCGTGCATGGCTCAATGTTATGTACCTTGAGCAGAAACTTTTTAACTATAGGTATTATCCTCTATGTCATAGGATTGCTACTACATACTGCAGTGTCGGTTTTGCCATTTCTGAAGTTGTAGTAAAATGTATTTTTTTCAAATTTATGGTTTAATATCTGTTAAAATTTTGTATCAATTGATTGTTGTGGAATCTTGCTGTTTTTGCTGAAACTTTTCTATCGTTTTCTTCTTCTTTAGTTTTACTTTTTTGTTACTAGCCCTTTCCGTAGCCATTATATCGATTGGAATCATTTTTGCTAAGACTAGTATAAGCTCTGTGGGGATGATGTACAATAACTTCTACAGATTTTAATTTCTAAGAATTTTTGTGTTCTAAGCATTTAGTTACTAAAATGTTTAAATATGCAAGCTTTTTTTCACAATAGAGTTGACTCTGTTTTAGAGCTTACAATAATTATAGTACTCTGTTCCTTGTTCATATGCTCCTTGGAGCATTAATGTTGCCAACGCCGCAGCTACTCTAAATACTTTTCTACACATAGAAGTGACACTCATTGTCTTTAAAAGTAAGATTTTTATCTGTACTTTACTGTTCCTAGGTAATTTTATTGATTTACTTGAAATAATAAGAATCTGCTCGATTTTCTCGTCATAAAGAAAAAAAAAAAAATAATGAAATTTCACCGTTTTGGGAATTAAAACTTACTGTAGCTGCCTTTAGTTTAGTGAAAAAACGTTTTTTTGCTTGCTGGTGTGTTGTAACCCTAAGCCGCCACTTTGTGGGTCTTGGATTATTTGGCACACTTTAAAAGTGTGTATTAAATATTTATTATGTCATTTACAACGGTCAATAAAATGACTCAATAAAATGCAGTTTTGGTATCAATTGTAATTAACACGCACAAGATTCTAGTTTTCGATATTTTTCGATTTAGTTATTTTGTACAGAAACCAGTAACCGTTAGAAATTTGAAATACTCATTTCTTATTCGTTAATTTTATATTTCAAATTTTAACGCTTGTTGGTTTGTCTTTGGCAATAAAACAGACCCATTAGGAGTTACTTCTATTAAATCTAAAATATTGAATAAAGATTTTAGATATTTATAACTTTTCAAAAAGCTGACTTGATGAAAATTTCCAAATAAATAAAGAGCAAGATATCTATTTTAATCTGATTGTTATTCATCACATAATAAAATTAGTTTTTTTGAAGATCACGTTTAGATTATGGTGTATATTTATTGTAAAGTAGATGGTTTTATATAATTGGAGTTTTAATTGATCGCCTTGAACCTCTCACTTGAGATTTAGGATTTTCCTGTGAGCGCATTCATGGAATTTGTTGGTTTATATATGAATATGGTGAAAGTGTTTGAGGGAAAAATTGTTTGGGTGTGTGGTTCTGTGGGAAAATTGTAAAAATCCAAACAGTTTAATGTTCTCCTTGAACCTTGAGTCACTATTTTTAATTTCATAATGTTTGTAGATGATATGTAAGGTCGCATGCCGTTCGAATATTATTTAAACAAATTAACAAAACGGAAGAAATGGAATTCCATCTAGCTGCATCATGTAACAAGTCATGCAACAAACTAAAAATAGATAAAAAGTGATAATGCGAGTTTGAAGAAACGCTTCGAGATCCTTTTTCGGTTTAAGACGTTAGCAGAATCAGTCCGAAGCTCGATTACATTCTCAGGGTGTCTTTAGTGGAAATACATTGACCCTCTTCTGGGAAAAGTCGCATAAACACTCGCTGTTTTATGTGACCTAATCGCGAATGCGCCAAACGACCAGTCTTAACGATTCCTGTCACTCTTACTATCTATGCACTATCTTCATTGTCGTCAAGATCGCAATTCGGTGAATGAACTCCAACCGAAAACCAGGGCTGGGATACCATAATTAGAGCTCAGGTAGACTCAGGTATTTAAAAATGGCTGCCAATGTCGACATCTGCACCATCAGCGCATTTTTTCGCGGACGTTTTCCTCGTGCTGTTCCCGATTTTTTCAGGGATTTGATGAAAAAGCTGTGTTTCCGTTCTCACGAATCATTCCAGACGCCGCGAAATCGAAGAACTCAGCTGAGTCGGCAAGTTAAATGTCGTTGAGTAGCACATGTGGAATGCGTCGAGACAAATGCCCCAACACTACCCCAACTCTAATCGGCCCTTTAAATTTTAAATAGACTAAAGACAGACCAATACATCATCAACCCCTGACCTACGTAGTTCCTGTGCCGCAGACGCACTAATTATGCTTTCAATTAAAACGGATATTATGGCACCCGGAGGTTACATGACCACACAAAACGCCAAAATTAACACTTTGTATAACTGAAACACCTGATTTTTATGCTTTAAATTCGTGTAGGTACTCAGAGGATTTCAACGCAAAATCAGACCGCCAAGGGCACACATATAATGTACACCTACACCCTACACACTTATTTTAAAATTTATAAATTTTAATTTTGAACTTCTAGTAGGTAATTGTAATCAAAAAACAACGTCTTTTCTATCTGTTCTCTATATCTCTATCAACTAAATTTTACAGTATTATAACAAATAATAATCTGCTGTTAAAGTAACAGACCTCATTCATTTATATATATAACATAAATAACATCTACCTGTTGGGAAAAACCACCCCTACAGAAAAATTAAATGGCAACATTCACCAAGTGACAAGACTTGGAAAAGTAATAATATTTTAGTTTTGAAAATCGGACAATTATTGTCAGACTTGTTTCAAATTGAAATTTGAACTAGCTACATCTTCTGCTGGATAATTTAACGTTTTTACAATTTGTTATCAAGAAAAACTTAAAAAGGCCTGTATTCACAATCTTTTAATAATTGTTGCTAAAAAAAGGTTTTGGTCAAAATTTAAAAAAAAATGCATTTTAGGTAAGGTCAAAAAATGATTTATCTTGACTTTCAATAAACTGAATAGAATCAACTTTATTTTGCATTCAATCATACAAGAAAAGTAAATACATAAGATTTTATGCTTTTTAAAGAAAAAAAAATTCACTTTTGCAGATTTCAATCTGTCATAATTATAGAATTATCTTATTTGCAAAACTAAGTTACTGTTACAGATATACTCAGTTCAAAAGGAATAATTTTTTAGAAGTGATTTTTTGGCAATGTAAATTACATCAAAAATAGGACGATGAGATTTGCAAAAAATTGTAGTAACATTAACTTAAAAAAAATCAATAACTTATAGGTCATTTTTTAGTTATATACCGTTGTCTATCTCTTTTCAACACACTGTTGTATACGTTGCTATGTAGGGTGGAAGCACCAATGAATGAACACTTAAGGACAACGGTGATATATTTTATTCGATTTGAAATATTTCCGCTATTGCAAAAAATTGTTCATTTTCTATCAGATAGCTAACATAGTAACTATCTCAATAATGGCAAAAATATCCGGCTCATATTCACCTGTATAAAGATAATTTAAACAAAAATTAATAAACTGGGAAATCCTAGTTGATAAACATTGCCTACCAATGAATAATGAACTCCGGTTAACCAGTAAATGAACATGAACGTATTTAAACATGAAAACAAGGAATTTGGAGAAAAACAATGCAATGTAATGTAACTTTTAATAATATGTATATTGCGTGCATAAAAATAAACTTTGAATTGTTTCAACACAACTAAAATAAACATATTATTATTAGGTAACAGAAAATAAAAAATATAAAGTTGGTGGAGAACAATAACTGATTTAGCTACATTTATTGTATTTACTCATTTCCGGAATCACATAGGAAAGCGAGTTTTTCTCAACTTCTGGAGTACTGATTACTTCTTTGAGCTGATACTCTTTGTACCAAAGTAAATCTTTGTTTACAGACCATTTAAATTTATCATATTTACTTGGCCACATTACTGAAACTTTGTACTCTTCTTTTCGAATATGATAACTCCTGGATAATGATTTCCTTCATGTTCTACCACAACATAGTCTTCAATTATATACTGGCTTTTAATTTTAAACTGGCGTTTATCGGTATCAGTTTTAGAAATATTTAAAACCTGAGCGTCATTAAAAAGATTTTAGTCGTTTGCAGTGTCATCGTTTAATTTTAGTTTCTTTATTGTGTTTCTCTTGTTGTTGGTACTCCTTTTTTTGCACATTTCAAGCTTTTTTAGTTCTTTGACTTCGCGTTTTTTTTTGATTAACCTTTCTTTTTCTAAGCGTTCTTCTTCTTTCTTTTCTTGAATTCCTTTCCACGTCAAAGCTGCTATTACGAAGGGCACCTTGTTTTTACTGTTCGTTTGTTTACTTGCTTTATTGTCAGTTTTCTCTAATCTCAGGTCAGATCAGGCTCCAACAAGTGTTGGCTTCACAAATCATCTAATGAAGGTAAAGGATTGTTTTCTTTTTTGTTTCTTCTTTTTTTGTGAAAAATTTTTCGATTTTACTTAGCGATTTTGATTCTGTAGTAAAATCTTCTTTGATACTGATATTATTATTCGTGTCTTTCTTGATGTCTGTTGAGTTTAATTTTCTAAAAAAAAATCTTTTTTAAAACATCTTGGTCTTTAAGCTCTCTAAACTGAGAATTGGCTTTTTTCTTCTCTTAGATTTCGTTGCTTTAAATTTTATTTTTACAACTTTTCTCTTTATTTTCTTGCAGCTTCGGAACTTCGTTGTTACGGTTAGTCTCTTCAGCTACTGTTAGCAACATTTCATGCATTTCAGGAAAACTTTCCATTTGTACAATTTCTGACAGTGGTTGCCTCTTTTCAATGTCTGCTTCTTTGAGGACAATATCTTCTAGGATAACGACTTTCTTTGGAACACTTTCAAAATCTGCAAATTGTCTTTCATCAAATGAATTTAAATTTCTATCAAGCATCTGCTTTTCTTCAAACAAATCTCCTTCAAAATCATTATTATCGTAAGCTACACCATCAATTTGAAATGGCAGATTTTCTATATCAAAATCAACAGACAAATCTTTGTCAATGTTTGTCATCTATCGCTTCCTTTAATTGTGCTTCGGAATAACGAAAACGATTGTACATTTTTTTGTCGGTTAAGCTCGTCGCGTAAAAAATTAAAAAATGATACGTTCTACCAACAATTAATATATTATTTCACTTTATTTTGTTTTATTTTATAAGAAGTAAATCGAATTAAGTGCCGTTCATTTAGTGGTTTCTTAATCTAGTGTATGAACAAGTGCTTTGCGCATTTGCTCCCCGTTTATTCACTGGATTCAGGTTAACTCAAGCAAAAGTAGAGGTAGAAAAGGATACAGCGCTTTATTTCCAGTATTGTTTTATTTTTTGTTTTAGATCGTGTCATTATATAATGGGTTTAAACAACGTTGATATCAAATGATTTATTTGGTTTATGCGTGATACACGATGAAGCGTAAATCAGGTCATTTGGTGATTTTGGTGTTATGTATTTGCGTAAATTTTAACATTTATATTTTTGGTACTTTTCTTTATAAACAACATTTTGTTTGGACCATGGGAATGGTCAAATACGTATTTTGTAGCACCTGTTTAGAAAGTTGTTTATTACAGAACAATTTTGCAGTCAGAAAGTACTTTTTTGCAGAACTAGTCTACCAATTTTTTATTAAATTATATCAGAAACATCAATTCTTAAATATTTAAGCAAACATATTTTAGGTCTATTTGTGGTTTTCTACAAAGATAATAACAAAAAATGTACACATCACCGCCTAAAAGCTGAGGTTTTAATGTTTTCATAAGTTACAAGGACTTGTCTATTTCTTAGATTTTTTCAAAATTTCAGAACAATCTGAATACCTATAGAGTTTTAAATCAGGTTTAGGTATTCGAAATTTCAACAGAATTTGAAAATTATTAGCCCTTTTTGTTGTCGTTTCAGTTTTAAAAGCAATTAAAATTTCCTAAGAAGCGATTTATAAGACGGCGATCTGAGCGACCTAAAAGCCGGTCCTTCGAACGATTCTCCGATCGTCTGAGCGGCGAGTCCGCCTCTGTCTACGTCTCGTTAAAAATTGTCCAAAACTTGATATATACAATTAAAATGACAATAAAAGAAATAATGACATCCAAACGAAAAATCGAATATTTCGACCCATTGGTTATCGCCTACATCTAACGACAATTCGGGGTATAAAGGCGTCTAATTATTTTAAAAAGTATATAAGTATTTCAAAACGAATTTTAGTAGGTACTAGGTAGATATGAACTTTTGATGAAAATGATAAAAAAAACAGTGAAAATCAGCTATAAATGACTCATTAATATACAATATAATATAAGAATAAATGTTGAAGAATCTAAATATTTTAAATTTTAGGATTTCTTATAAGGACTATGAGCTAAAATGTCCCAAAAAATATGTTTTTTTATGTTCTGTATAGCTTGCTTAATTTAATTTTCGAAAATATTCTTTCTCTAAAATTTCAAATGCTCATAACTTTATCTATAATTAAAATTTCGGAAAAAATCAAACAATAATTAGTTATTAAATTGTCTCATAATGTTGAAAAAAAAATCGCCACCGTTCTAACAGAAACCGTTTCGGAAATAACTAGGGGGGCGCACCATTTTTAAAAATCTAATTTCGCAAATTTCGATCAATTTTTTTTTAGCAGTAGCCTTTAGTTTGTTCTCAATAGTAATCCTTCATAACAGAATTTAGATCCCATGCTCTATCTTCAAAATACAGAGTTTTAAAAAATCACCGGCCGCCACTGGTTTTTACCACATTCAACCAAAATTAGAAGTACCTGCTTACTTTTTTATCGTAAAACCGGTAACTAGCTTTTCAGTTTGTACTGTCTGTTGTACTGTCTATTAATTAGTTTTAAAAATGTTTTGAATTTAAGAACTTCTTGTAACCAATGATTTTTGTAGGAAATAACTTTCCCACTTCTGTTTTAGGGAAGGTGTCAAAAGTCCTAATACAAAGAAAAAGTAAATATTCGTGTTGAATTCACACCAAAAACAACAATAAGCAGCATCTTGTGAAACATGCTGCCTAGCACTCACCCGTTGTCAAAATAACAATGAGAAAGTCTCAGTCTTTATCAGCAACTCCGGTAAGTGATAGACAGTTCTCGGAAGCACCGAAAAGGTGATTTTAATTTGGAATTACAAAAAGTGGGAGAAAGCTTTGTAAATGTCTGTCCAATCTCTTAATGAAATCGTTATTTTGTGCAAATAAGTTGTGTCAGTATTTGGTTGATTAGCGCCGATTTCGTGTTGGTGTATTTACCACCCTGGTTGTCTTCGACATTCGATAACATTGTCGCCAGGAAACTCGAGTCTGGCTAAAATTTTGGGTGTCGACTTTCATGTGAATTCTCCATCAAGTGCTTCTTAGAAGAATCAGATTTATTAGTTCCGAACAGATGAGAGAACACACAAAGAAACTTATTAAAGACTTCCGACATTTCCGTTCAAACCGAGACAGATTTGCAGTTAAAAACCAGTAAAAAGTTTTTATACAGACACCCACAATAAAAATACAACCCATCTGTTTGTAAAAATCCGCCCGATATTCACAAGATAAACAATGGCTTTCGCGAGAAGACAATAGAAGACTTGACTTGGCGCAGTTTCCTGTCTAACCGGAAGCGGTAATAAATATTAAACATGATTTAAAAGGAGTGGGCACGAAGGGACACACAAACAAGCCGAAATGTGTTTATTTGCAACGTTACAAATGTAAATACAGGAAGATGATGACTGCTTTAAAATGATAACCTACAACGAAAATAAAGTTGGAGAAAAAAAAGTATCAATGAGATTAAAGATGAACGAAACGAGGCCGCGAGTACTCGATTCATAAAGACGATCCAATGACACAACGATTCATAAACACTGGCCAATTGCATGGCAAGGCTGAAAACGACAATTTTGAGCAACCAATCACGATAATGCAGGTGTCTCTGTATTATTGATTCAAATTTTAGTTTTACATTAAAATTGTGTTCTAGTAAATACCAACTAGAATAAGTCAGTTTTTTAGTTATTAATTGTTTTTACCACTGTTTCAATCGTGATTTCAATTAGTAAGTAAACAAATACTCATTTCGACAATTAAAAATTATAATAGGTAATTTCTAATAAAAAAATAATGACAGTTATCTAATTCAAATTTATACAAATAGGTTGGCGTGCAACTCGTGCAAGTGATCAACTGATTAAATGATTATGTATTGAAGAATTTTTAACGTTTGTGAACTTAACCTACCTTAATTTGTTTAACTAAAATTTTAGTTTTTTATTAATAAATCACACAGAAAAGTATGAAACAGATCGTAGAACCTTGCAGGTACATACCTCAACAGTTCACAGCATACCTTGTAAAAATTAATTTTGGCTTTATTTTACTATCAATCGGTTGACACACGCAACCTATTATTAACAAGCTAATTAAAATTAAAAAAATAATTAAAGCTAGCTTTAATAAGTTTTTTTATTAATAAAATTCGATCTTTTTATGGGCAACGACCTGTTGCTAAGTAGCAACTAGTGTCAAACCACGTGATTATCACTCAAATCAATAAAGTTCAATTGTACATTTTTTTAAGAGTAGTCTTTTTGTTGTTTATATCACATGATATAAATAATGGCCAACTATGAATAAGGATATGTATTCTTAATTCAAATTACTATTTAAAGATGGTAAAATAATCTGTAGATATATTATACTCAATTCCAATTTGCGATTTAAAACTGTTGATACTTAACAGCCGCCAGCAGTCAGCTGATCTGAAAATCATACGTCTGCCAAACTTTTTTGTTGAGTGCAATAGTATATTTAACAAAATTATTATCTAATTTATTAAAAGCGTTGTGAGACTTACAGAATATATCTACATTAGACTATCCACTATGTCTTTTACTAGTTTTTACTACCTCGCCAGATGTCTTGTGTATGAAAAATTTACAATCAAGAAAATAAAAAAAAAACATTAGCAGTACGTTCATTTTGTTTTCAATGAACAATGGTGTTAAATAATAAAATGTAATACAAATAAAACCATTGTAAAAACAGCTGTTATTTAGAACAAGAATATTTTGTTCGAATCCTGCTCGTTCTCTGGAGTATTAATTCTAAGTCTAGTGTCTGTCTCTCAGGAATAGTTTTTTTTTTTTGTATAGATCTTGTTTGCCCTGTAAATAACACCAGATTAATGTGAAACATTTAAGCGCCGTTACGGCTTTTTGCAGGTAGAAGCGGCTTTTTAGGTGCAAACCTTGACCTGGAGGCGTTAGGAATTCCATCGGTCGGCCATTAATAAGTCGGTTTAGAATAAGCCGCGGTGTCTCAAACGGCCGAACATCCTCCATAAAGCAGCCATTAACTGCAGATTTGATGCAACATTGCCTCGGTCGCTAAATAAACAAAGTGACATGAATCAAAACAGTCTCTGAGGCCCCACCGAATTGTTTATATTTAAGGGCGCCTAATTCGGAACAAGCCCACTTTTCCGTGGCATTAAATAATCGCCCCCTTAAACTCAGATAAAATATATCGATCCCCAATGGCGAAAGATAAGTATGGGAAAGATCCTCTGGAATGCAGTTCATTCTGGTTTACAGGGCTGTCTTCAGGTACTTGCTCTCGACCTCTCCTTTCTCTGTCTCCGGCGGTGCGACTTTGTCGTAATTATTACATTTCTGTCAAATTTTCTACACCCTCTTTTATAAAAACACCGTTTAATCCTTCCACCTGTTGCTTCTCGCTGCCATCTTGTTTTGTGCAAGGACGTCTCTTCAATTATTACACCGCGATAAAGCTGATGAAAATTTTTTTACTCCTTGTTCATTATCATGAATGATTTCAAGAGGTTATCCTCGATTCAGAGAACTGCAATGCCTCACTGTGGTCTACCTTGAACCTGCAAAGACTCCGAATTCTCACAAACTTTCAACGAAGTGCTTCCTTATTTCACAAATTCAGCTGTGTAATTGGAGAGGATAGGGGGCGGCAAGATTAGTACATTTAAAGCTACACAAAAACCCTTTCTTTCTGCAATTATTGAACATCTGAAAGATTTTTCAAGCATCTGGTACAAATTATTATTTTATTTATTTGGGGTGTCTATCCTGTCTACACTTTACACTTCTGTTGCACTTTGATGTTTCCATTAATTATCGCATGATGAAAAAACTGATGAACGGGTTCACTTGATCCATTTATCTTTGATGATTGCTTGGAAGCTTTGATGGGTCCATGGGGGGCACGTCAAAAAAATTAAAGAGAATTGAACATACCTTCTGTCAATTATTGTTCTTTTTGTGTTTGCATTATAATACAAATTTATTAAAAGAAAGCTTTTATGCGCATATAAGAGTACACATTCAATCACGTTCTTATCAGAGTTATCTGAATCAAATCACTCAGAAGAAGATTGGATAACAACTACTAAAATTTTCTCTTTGAGTTATAGCTGTCAAGAGTCTTCTTATGAACAACTTTTTATTTTTTAATATAGGAGGAGCAGGAGATATCTAATTATTGCGGTCTCTTAATTATAGTGGCAAATTATAACTAGATTTAATTAAAATCAAATTACAAAGTGTATACAGCCCGCCAAAAAATAAAAGTGATATAGTTAGTGAGTTAGTTGCTACTTCAGTCAGGACATGTTCGCATTATAAGTTTTTTTAAACAAACTTAATTCTATTAGTAATAAGTCATCTTGGTTTCTATGCTGATAGGCACTCAAAATTTAAATAAGGACATCTACAGGCGCTTACGGTTATTCGTATAATTACACTTGTATATTGCACTCATAATTACATTATTTTTTACCAAAAGTACTTGTTTCTAATGTTTCTATACAATTTAGGACAGAAAATACGTCATAACTTATTATATTATATACCATATGTACATATTTAGCTTCAATCAATTTTTTTTCAAATCTGGAAGAGTTTATTTATAAAGTATCTAATCTGTGAGTCCTGAGACTATTATGGTAATATTTAAAGATCCTGTATGTGTCATTTTCGGACGTTTTTTGTCGATTGAGAGAGTACTACTTCTTCGTCTCTTTTTATTTTTTGCTCTGACATTTCTGTGATAGAGATATTTTTTACGTTCTTTTCTCTTTAATAGGTAATAAAAAACAAAATTAACACAATCTGCTGAGTTGTAATGTATTAAATGTAACTAAATAGTTATTTATATATAAAGGGAGAGAAGTGCATGATTATTCCTAAGGTGCCGTTTATAGCCCGAGAGCGAATTTCGAAGGCTATAACGCACCGAGAGAATAATCGCACTTTGCTCTTGTGATATATATTCTATTTTTTGCAAGACCTAAATCAATAATCTTAAAAAAATTGAAAAAACTTTATTAATATTTTTATAAAATTTAAAAACAAGCGTAAATCTATCCTTCTTTGAAATTACACTATGACAGCATCACATTTTTGTTGACAAGAAACCTAGCAACAAGTCAATGTTGTTAGCAATGTTGGTAGCAACGGGAGCAAATATTTGCTCCCTAGGGAGAGAAGTTGGACTTCTATCACGATTTTGTCACTCAAAAACTTGATTTCTACTCTCTGTCGTGCAAAAACAAAGTGAAATTTATTGTGTTTTATATCAACGTAGTAATTAACGTAATAAAAAGTTTTTTGGTTTATGTAGGTACCAACTTGTTAATTAATTTAGTCCAAAATGTTGTTTTTGTCAAGTTTGAAACAAGAATTTTTCAAAGTAGAATCTGCAAAATCTAAAAGAAATGACGCTTTGTGTCTTAATTCTCTATTGACGAGAAACATCAAAAATTAATATGAAGGATCTCTAGGTTACAGTTATTTATGTGAGACCTGACATATCTACTCTATGCCGCACATATTTTCTATATTCTTTGCTACTGTGTTTGGAGACATCAGAGATTTATATGGTATATACACTCGGGCTTTCAATGGAGTCCGATTTTATCGAAAAAGCTTCTGCAGATAGAGTACTGAGTTTTATTAGAGGCACAGGGCTACTGCAGTAGTTATACAGTGTGAACCATTTGAATGGAATAAATTCGATAAAAATTCAGGGATTTATACGTAGAATTCAAATATGCTAAAAAAATGGGGTTCTTAATTGAAATTTCAAAGTTGAGGGTCGTATCTTGATTTTCGGACACTCTGTATATTTATTTTTTTGTCAATAAATGCGCGTTAAGAAATAACAGGATACGACTTCAAGCGTTTTCCTGAAAAACAAATCCCTGCATTTTTATCAAATTTATTCATTTGAAAAAGGTATACTTGCTGACGTTTCGGCTTTATTCTTTAAGCCTTTTTTATAAGCTCAACAATTTCAACAATGTCAACAATCTCTAGTTTCCAAAACTACCCTTTTCCGATTTTTTTTACAAATTTGTTATAACATCTTTTGTTACTGGTAAAATAAATTTTTTAACCCTAATTTTAATAGAATTTAATTTACTAATAAATTTGCAAATATTTTTCTTTCTCTTAATTGCTTATCTTAGCTGCTTTAGTATGTACCTGTAAGTGCCACATACTTTAGCTGCTTTAGTAGGATCATTTCTTTGAAGTTGCTCCAGTCTACGTCTACAGTCTCGCTTATTTGTGAAGTTTTCTGCATTTTACATTTGGAGCTTCAACGAAGCTTTAATTAAGCAAAGCCAAGTCAGGGTTAATCACCAATCGGGGGGGTCTACTTGAGATTGGACAAAAACTTAACACCGGATGTTTGACGTCATCGTCCTTGTGTTTAACATATTATTAAAGCAGCAGCGCGCCTTTACCAGGGTTAAATGTCGCCGTCGAAAAAAGCTCCCTTTAAAATGGCAAATAAAGGAGTGGGCCTGTTTGTTCTTTGATGCTTGAGTAAACTACCGTTCTAATAAATACATTCGATAAAATTATATCTGTATTTTTAATAACCAGTGACAAGTGATAAGATTACCTAATAGAGGAGTGCTTTTAAAATTTAAATATCCGTTGAAATTTCATAAAAATCGATACACACAAATGAACTTCCAGATAACAAATTTATTTTTAGTTAAATACAGTTGGGTCATATGTTATCTGCTTAGGTGCCAGTTGTCTAAAAAAATAGTGGAATCAAATAGGCTAGAACACGTCTATTTTATCCTACAATTCCAGGACCTCAGGTAAAATACGAGATTTATGCTCCTGTTATTTTCTAAAACCTCAAGACAATGAAACCACAATGAGCTTAATTTCACTAAGTAGTATATCATAAAGGCAATAACTTTGTTATCAAAGTAAATAAATCATCAGCTGTTTTGGTTTTTAAAATTTAAATGACAATGACTCTAGAGATAACTTGCATCAAATTAATTATGTTTCGTCAGCTTAAAAGTACAATTGTCGACATTTTTTAAATATTACGATCTTATTACAAAACTACGAGTTCATTAGGCTAAACAACGAGGAAATGAATCGTCGTTGTAAACTGGACTGAACTGAATTATATGTTTGAGCGCCATTTAGCAGTTGGGTTCATTTAAATGCTTTTAGGAATGGAAATACAAATAATCAAAATGTTACGTAAATTGTGTTCGGTTGTATGTAAATATGTACAAAGATTATAAATGGGAAAGGCAAGTACATAAAATAGCACATTTATCTAGGACCTTTAATAAATAACGGATGAATGTAATAAAATGATTAAAAGAGAAAAAATGTAAGAGAATGTCACAGAGAAGTGGCAAATATTATTTGTCTACCTTTTAACATGTTAACGTTTCGTATTCAAATTTCACCTTAAAGACAATCTATAGGTGATTCATAATTGTTGTGCCAAACTTATAATGACTGTAGTATTGTAGACTATTCTCCTTTGATACTTACGGCTTTTTCAAAAATTGGAAAAATATTAGTAATATTACACATTGTCTGCTGAAAGTTACCATTGTTCAAAATTTCAGAGAACAAAATCGCATGGCCTCAAGTCGTATGAGAAACCATCAACAAATATTTCTTGATGGTGTATCCTCTAAAAGACATTAAGCTAAAATCATATTTGGTAATTAATCTCAACATATATGTATCAGTCAGAATTGTCCAAGTAAATAAACTGTATAAACTAAATTAAAATATACTGTGTTTTATTCTAAAATTAAATGTTTTCAATTAAACACTCATTAGTAAAGCTATTATCTACCGGGTTTTCATAAATGATTGTAACATCGTAGGTGGCTGTGGAAATGTTGATATCACGAATATTCATTGTAATGTCCTATTTTCGCAACGGAATATTAGAGAATGGTTTCTGAAGTTACTCAATTGTCTAATAGTAGAGTAAAGTAGCCTAATATGGGATATGTACATAATATGGAATACCTCGGTATTTTTTAAATCATTTGCGACATCTAACATTTAAGGCACTAAGCGCATGTCAATGGAGCATATTAAATTACTCCAACACGTTTTAGTCAATTGCCGCTAATCTTGTCGATGTTGGGTGCTTTTGTGTATTCTGATTGTTTCAGAAATTTTTTTGGCAGGTAAGTTCTGCTAAAAAAGTACTGCTGTCAAGAAGAATTAGAATTGTTGATTTTAATTATTGTATGTAGGAAGAGTAGTTTGTAGTTAACTTCATTCTATATTCATGTTAGATTGGAAATTTTTGTAACACTTAAATAATAAAATATTTTTCTAACCAAACAAGTGAAGTGGTTCTAATATGAAATACCTACATAGGCCTTATATGGAATAGTATTCTACATTAGGAACACTATATCTATGTGCTCTATGAAAGTGCTACTAAAAATTTTTGGGATTTTTATCGAGCTAATAGCCTTTATTTATTTAAGAATGGAGAAGAAAAAAAGAAAAGAAGGAAGAGCAAAGAGTGGCAAAGTAAAGCAATGAAACATGCGGTGGCAACTGTCAGAACAAAAGAGATGGGCTATTTGAAAACAGCGAAAATTGTTCATCAGATGATGACAATGGGACTGTTGAGGTAGAAGACAATTCTGAAGACAAAGCAACTTGTATTTTCTGTGGTTCAAAATACTCAGACGAAACAAGAGGCAAAATCTGGATACAGTGTGTGCTGTGCAAACTGTGGGTTTATGAAAACTGTTCTGACGCTGAAGTCGAAACTTTCATTTGTGATTTCTGTAGATAAGCGCAAATTTACAATTTCAACCTTTTTACATGCAATTTTAACCTTTTCTCATGCAGTGTTTGTCATTTGTTTTCAAAAGATATTTTTTTATTATTAGTTTATTTGTTCAGCATACTGTTTATGTTTTTACAATTTTTTTTGTTTTTCTTCACAAATATTTATCTATTATTGTTAATTTGTTTATTAGCCACATTGCATATTAAAGGTGTCTACCTATCACTTTCATTTCTGTTGTTTTGCCCTATTCCATATTAGGTACACATTTTAAAATGTGTAAAAAATGAGACTTTTTCAAATTTTATTCTACAAATCTAATCTAAATCCATTTTTTACCTACAATTTGCAGTATCTGTTGAAGAAAAGTGGGAAGCACATGTTTGTCACTGTAATTTAGAAAAAAAGTGAAAAAAGAAAAATTCTGAAGAGATAACAAAAATGGTATTCCATATTACGCCACTTTTCTCTAATTATAATAATAGCTAAAATTATTGCCTTGTAAAGACAAAACATTTTTTATTTTTTCCACAGCCACCTACGATGTTACAATCATTTATGAAAACTCTGTACTATTAGCTATTATTACGAAAATAATATATTTTGTCATAGTCTTTTTATTTACATTTCTCATTTTTTTTGTCTCTCATTTTATGAAATACGAGGACATTATTTTTGTACTATAACTTGTATTATCTCTAGTAATTTTCTATCAGGAACACTTAATTTTTTTAAATCAAAAAATGCTACTAATAAACCTTGAAAAATCTAAGATTATGACATAAATTATAGATACAAGGAAATAGTTAAAAGCAAACTCTAATAAAATATATTTTAGTATTTAGGAGTTTATGGTAAATTGATAGAGGTCAAAACACAGAAGTAATAAGCAGAAAAGGTCCAAAGTCTATTTCAAAGAAAGACAAGTGTTACAAATAACATGAAAATATTAATTAGAAAACTGTAAAATAATGAGCAGACAGCGGAAATAAAGTATTCAAGGAGTGCAAGGAGCAACAAGAAGAATATTTATTAGTAAAACTTGTAGTTAAATTAGTCCTATAGCTTAATGAAAAGCGAAAGTAAAGTTGCTATTTGCAGATTTGCAGAGAATGACCTGTTAGTAAAGATAAAAGAGAAGAGAAAACCAGAACAAACATTAGACACGAAAATTTAAAATGCAGTATGAGGTTATGTATCATTGCGCACATAAAAAGTACCGATACACTCTGCAATAAAGAGAAATATTTTTAAAATCTTAGCCACTACTAATATGTAAACAGTAATTAGCAATATAGATTGCTAAAAAAGTCTTTCAAAATTTCAGCCAGTAGTCTTCTAGAATTTTTTTTGATAGAGGAGGGTGCATCGTTACTTGTGTGTGCAACGATACATAAATAATTGGAATTGTTTATGTAAAACACATATTACTTTTTTTTATCTTTTTTGACTTTTGTCTTATCTTTGTTATTTAATTTATAAATATTTTTTATCATCAATTTTTTTTCAGTTTTTTTATTTTGGCTATTATAAATTTTTTATTCTCTTCATTTTCTGATTTTTTTCCAAATTTTTCAAATCTTATTATTTTTTTCTCCTTGCTGCTTTTCTTGGATTTTTTTGCTACTCAACTTCCTCACATTCTTGTTTTTTATATCTTATTTTATGCATCTATATTTATTTAAGATTTTTCTTTACCATGCTTTTCTTATGATATTGTACTATTTCTAAGCATTTTGTTCTCATTTTGTTGTTCTCTTTTTTTTTGCACTATCTTTTTTTTTCATTTTTTACATCTTTATTTTATTGTTTTTTTCAATTTATTTAAAGGTAATCTTGTGTTTGAAAAGCTTCTGTAAAGCTCAATTTAAAATTTCGTTTCCAGATTTTCAGTTATTCAAAACTTTTGGTTTTATTTTTGAATTGACTTTCTAAGACTTCAGTTATTTTCAATTTTTTATTTATATTATTTTTTAAATATTCTTTGATTGTTTCGCTAGTGTCATCGTCAAAGTCATTGTTTTAATTTTTTGATTCCTTTATAGGTTAATTCTTCTTTTTAAGGCTTAAGTTTTTTAATTTTATTTTGTTCATCATTTTTCTTAATTTATTCTATTTATATACATATATTTTATTTGAGTTATATTTTTTTCTAAATTTTTGTCTTATAAAATTTTTAATTTGTTCTAGATGATAATGTCACCAGTTCACATTATTATCATAAATATCATTTAAAACTTTTTTTTGGTAAGTATACCTACGACGTTTCTCTAAAAAATGGTTAAACAAAAAAAAAATAGAATCAAGTAATTGAATATTGTTCACTCTAAGAAAGTTTCTCCCTTATGAAACACTCCTGGAAACGTCTGTTCTACTGTTAAAATATTTTTCAGGTTTTCTAAAAGTCTCTCGTGGAAACGAAATTGTATTTAAAGAACTAAAAACAATGATAGAGGGCAAGATCAGGCAAACAGGAAAGAGTAGTTGTTTACTATTATTAAGTTTTTGTCCAAAAACTTACGAATAATAAGTGATTTGTGTATTGGCACAAATTGTTTTTGAGAGGTAGTTGTTTTTGCATCATCTGGGAGGACACAATAAATTTGCGCCAATCTTTTTCAAAAGTTAAAATTTGCTTTTCTTCGGAAATTGGTCTATCGAAATTTATCAATGGTGACAGAAAGCGAGAAATAAAGGAGGATTACATTACTTTTCTACTATTCCAGTCCCCGTTGGGGTTAACCTAGGTTGTGAACCGTATTGATCAAATTCTCCAAACTTTTTAGAGAAGCCTTGTATATCAAGTTTTCTAAATGATTCCAGTCGGCGAGTGTGTATTTTTTTTAAAGTCATGAAAAATTCTGATCATGACTTAGAAGTAACACGTTTTAAACCCAAAATTGTTAAGGTTGCCAACATATAAAAAGACATTCTGAGTTGTCAGCTGTGCTAGACGCAGTTATTTAATAGTAGCTAACGTTTGTTTTCCAATTTTAACGCTTAACCAACAAAATACAGTGAAATAACATAAGAAACTTTCACTGTTATTGTGATAAACGGATGAAGCAAGAGACATGGTTTTTCTAAGATTTTCTTAAAACTGCTTGCTGAAACAGATATTCCATCGCCAGATAATGAAATTGCTATATCAGCATTTTTTTTTGTAATGGAGTTCTTACAGTCTTTGCCGCATCCCACATTTCGTTCGCCATTTTTCTCTGTCTGTTACATCTTCTTCATTTATAACTCGATCGTTTAGATTTTTTTTAATTCCTTGTATCCAGGATACCATGGGTCTATCTTTTCTTCTTCGGTTTGGGGGCGTGTACTTTTATCAGTTTTTTTGGCCATCGGTTTCTAGGCATTCTCATTACGTGTCCATACCATACTAATTGTCGTTCTTCTATGTGATCTATACTCGTGCATACCCTTCCTGTGTGTCGTCTAATTTCTTCATTTAGAATGTGTTCTTGTCTTGATATTTTGCATGATCTTCTTAGGTAGTCTATTTCTATTGTTTCGATTTATTTTTTTTCTCTTTTTCTGAAAGTTGCCAACATTATGAACCATATGTTAATATTGGCTCTACAATCGTTTTGTACAATTTTATTTGAGTGTTTAATTTAATTTGTTTCTACCATAATAATGAGTTAAGAATTCAAATGCTTTTCCAGGCTTGTATTACTCTGTTTTTTCTTTTTTCGGAAAAGGAAAATTGTTATTTTGTTAACAAATACACGGTGAGCATTGTAGAGTGTAGACTGTATACAACATTTTTTTGAATATTTTTTTATTAACAATTGAAACAAAAAGTCAATAAATAAATAGGATAGTATGTAACAAAATATGCAATAGGTTTCAAAATGGTTCCTTTTTTCACGAATACAGAGTCTCAACCGTTTGGAAAAATTAATTACCAGTCGCCGCAACTGCTTTACTGATTATTTGCCCCATTCAATGTTTGTTTTAAAGCTTTCAAATTTGTTGTGGTATTTAGCTCAAGCTTTTGCCTTTATAATTGACTAGATGTTGTAATCCATAGAATTAAGATTTATTAGAGAAAGGATCATCTCTTATTTGAAACAGAATCAAGGAAATGGGTTACTCAACTCTTTTGAACCAGGTTGTCACCAACCTTGGTGTGAAGAGAGGGAATAGGTTAGGTAGGTAGAAGACATTGTTGCGATTCTAACAAATTCTCGTGTCAAAACCTTCTCTGCCAAACTATTGTTTATTTTTATTTATGATTTAATAGCGGGCGACAAGGTGTTGAAAATGAGGGTTTGCAGCATTTTGGCGAAGGTTTTAAACTGCGATATTGTTTTGTTATTTTGAATATCAGCTACATAACATGCCCGAAATGACATTAAAAATGCGGCTTGAACGGAATAATTAAAATCTTGTCAAACACCTAAGAAGTTCTGCCAACTCTTATAAAACATTATAACTTGCTTTTTCTTTGTTTTTCTCTTTTTTAACAAACATCGTAGACTAGCTCTCAAATTTATAGAAATTTTATTTTATCATTAATTTCAACAAAAACATTATGAGGTATTTTTTTACCTAAAATAATTTTCTAAAAATCGTCATTATTTTAATTTTTTGTGTCTATATAACTAATATTCTTAATTATTGGCCTGCCCTTGCGAGCGCCCATAGCAGAATTCTTTAGAACTATCTTGAGTAGAACATAAAAATAGCACCTTCTAACTTAATTTTTCTTTGTTTTGTCTTGTCTTCGTTTCAACAAGTATCTTACACTAGCTCTAAATTTTGAAGAAATTTGAATTTATCATTAATTTTAACAAAAACATCATTAGGTATTTCTGTTTTTTTAATTTTTTTCTTTAACAATTTAAGTCTGCTATTTTTCATAGATAATTTAGGTATAGCAATACTTTATAGGACTATCTAGAGGGATACTTAAAAGCGGTCATTTTTAACCTGCTTTTTCTTTGTTTTGTCTAGTTTTTATTTCAACAAGTATCTTAGACTAGCCTTCAATTTTGTAGATATTTTCTATTATTTGACAGTTAACTCTTAAAGAATCGTTAAATACGAGTACAATGTAGAAAGTCGGATTTACACTCTATTATTATTATTATTAAATCTTGTGAGCACCACTTACTGCTACTTCTTATTTCTTATACTAATCCATAAGCTTACTCTTTTCACAACCCACAATATATACAGGGTGTTATTGAAGTAATGTTAAAAATTTTAACAGGTGATGATAGCTCTCGTTGAAAGGATGCTAATAACCAAAATTGTTTTATATAAATGTTTATATGGTTCGTTTTTAGAAAGAGGCAGAGATCGGCACATAAATAAAAAATAGAATATAGTTTTCTAGATTTACAATGTAAAACTTTTTTAAAACATTTTTTACGAAATACATGATGTATGACGCCACTGTTTTTGAGCAAAAACTTCTACATCGTATATCTCAAAGTCTATAAACATTTGTATAAGACAAATTTAGTTTTTAGTATTATTTCAACAAGTGCTATCACCTGTTAAAATTTTTAACATTACTTCAAAAACACACGGTACAATACAGTTAAAGAATTATAACTAAATGCAATGCAGAAAGTTAGATTTATGATACATTATTATTATTATTACAATTCTGACTGATTAATAATTAATATTCCTAATAACTGCTAGCTTATACTGTTCTCACAATCTCACAATGTATGACTATACATATAACGCCCCAAATATGTTCGTACGTGAAAAATTCTGCGCTTTCAGCAGCTTCCAGTTATTTAGTCTCCGTATCGAATTTTTCCAGCATTATCGCTGCTTGTTTTGGCTTCCACTACCCCTATAAAAGTGTCAGAGTGTCACAGTAATTAGTCCCACAGCAAGCTGCACAAATGCTGGTGTATTTGGCAGTTTTCCTTAATTAAAAATTCCCACCGGTGCGCTTATGGTCCTTGGGCGCCCTCCCACACTGCCCGCATTTTGGTTTATTTTGCGGTCTCGCCGGCCGGGCCGATTGTAGTCTGATACTAGGCCGAAATCTCAAGTTACCTCGTAAAATTTACAACGAGCGCGTATCTGATCGACCGGAGAAAGACCTCGCGTATTGTTTTTGCTCCGTTTAAGGGATGGAATTAGAGAATCCAATACTGAGCCGACTTTACAGCTTACAAATGATTATAGAGCAGCAGGGGGCTAACAACTACCCTTCGAAGAATTTTACGATTTACCTGGAGGCTTTTTGGAAAAATTTATTAGGATTTCCTTTAATTTTATCGGCGTTTGGGGTTTATTTGAGGGGCTTTAATCTGGCCGTGCCGATACTTGGAGAATTGGGGATTTTGGACACCCACCCAGTACTGGGATTTAACACGTGGTTTTTATTTTTCTGCTTACCTTTAACAATGTTATCATTGTCAATTGTAATACGGTTATTATTCATGCAATTAGGACACGACTGGGTGTCACCATGGATGAGCTCTACAAATGACTGCTAGACAAATTCCAATTTAAATATTTGGTGAACTGAAATTTTGATCATTTTTTTTTCCTGTTTGACAAGAAATAACTTAATTTATTAGCTTTAAATACATTACAAAATAGATTTTTTTTCGTTTGTAATAATATGTAAATTATTCAAATGTTTTTACTTTTTAAATATTTATACAAAAATGCAAACTTTGTAATTCGTTGATCGTTAGTAAATTCGACAAGTCAATATAATAATATTTAAATATTCGAAATGAGCACAGGTAGTTTGTGTACTTTTCTTATCTCTAGTCTAGGTATAATTTTAAATATCTGCTTAAACGACAACTTAGGTTTATGACTAAACTTTCCTTTCATGTTATTGCCACTTTACATCAGTTTTGTCCCAGTTTTTCAAAAATTAATAAGTCAGGAAAGGTACAACCCTAATTTCTTAAAAGTGAAAAGAGTATTTTGTCCTCCTATCTTTCTCTAAAAATTTAATTTTTATATTCTTATCAAATTATGCTGTAGGACATCTTCTACAAACTCAGTTGTTTGGAACCACCTACTTTATTTGCATTTTCAAAATGTTTCGCTATTTAAAAAGGGTGTCTAAGATATTAAAGCATATTTTTTTATAAAAGTGTAGAAGCTTTTCATTGCTAAACTTGTGCCATCTACGGGGTGGTTATAAATGATTGTCCCATCAATGGTGGCTTTTATTTACCGTCAAGATGTCTATTATAAAAGCTTCTAAAAATAACGCCTTGTTGTGTGACGCTTTTTATTAGCGACACACTTTATTTTATAATTCATTCACTTCCAAACACTTTCTTTTACTTCTTTTTCTGTATTCCTCAACATTACCAAATCAGCAACAGTTTTGATGATTTCTTCCAACAGGGCCGTGTGTTACTTTTTTAAGGAGTGAGGCAAAAAATTATAGTGCCGTCTTTACAAATTTTAATTATGTAAAAAAAACATAAAAAATTAAATTGGTGTTGGCATAAAGAACGTTAAAGTTCTAGTTCTTTTTATGCTTTGAAAGAATCTCGTTCTTTTTGGCAAAAGACAACTTTGTATAAATTATTAGATAAACTAGCACGAGCTAAGACAAAAACTAAAACAATACTAAAAATTTTTCAAACCATTTGATAAAAGCACGTGTAAAAATACACGACAGGCACAAAAGTGCATTGTGCGCAAAATATACAACTGATTTTCGCCTAACTTTAATTAAATCAAACAAAAATTTTTAAACAGATTTAAAAAAATCTGTTAAAAGTCAAACAGACAAATTGTTGCTTCAATGACAAATAAAAATAAAAAATGAAAGCTGATACAAAATTTTCTGCTCTTGAGCCGAAAATAACAGTTTTTGTCACATTTTTGAGCTGCTATAATTTATCTTATAATTTCTAAAAAGAAATTGTTTTTATCATAACTTGGAAAGGTTCTAAGGAAAAAATTGAATCTTTCTAGAAAGCACAATATGAAAAAAATATTTATATTTAAACTATTAGTATTATTCTTCAAGGAAAGAATTACAACATTGCATTGCTGTTAATTTTGTTCTCTTTGAGATCAACATTTTTGTGGAAACGAGTTTTATTCTTACCTGAAGATGAGAACATTGTTGTCGAAACAATTGTATGTTAATACAGTGAAACAAACACTTCTTTCTAACGAATCTTTTTCTACAACGAACATTTTTTTATTCCCTGAGTAATTACCATTGATTTATAGATATATGTCTTTTTGTTTGGCAGATATTTTCTGTAAGGAACGAGGACAAGCATTTACAGGAATTTTCACTCGATTAATCTTGCTCTACCAGACAGTAGAGTTCTTGGATTTTTTTGTGTTTACTATGCCGTAATACAACTAATACATAATTTTATGACAATTTTAGTATTTAACTCAGCGATTATTACTCTATCTTTCCTAATAATTTTAAGACACATATTCAGTAAGATGAGCTTCTACCTTGGTTTCTACCACGGAGGAATAAATAAGAATGGAGGGAAGGATGTTTAAAAAGTTGAGATTGCGCGCCACGCGGCAAAGTCATAAAAGGTATTTGAACATGGTGCCGGATTCCAAAGGCGTAGCATTAATATTTTTTCTGGAAGCAATACAAGTTTAAAATGAATTTAAATAAAATTTGTTTTACAAATAAAATAAAGGGTTGTTATAAACGTTTTATGCAAGTTGAATACAACGAATAGATTACTGATATGTGAGACAATAACGCTACTATTCAGTATTTTAAGAATAGGACGCCACTCGATGCTCCTTTTTGTGCGCGTTGGTTAAAAAAATCATAAAAGGTGCTTGATTTTTCTGCAAGAATTTTACATGGTAAATACAGGCGACCTTTTCTCCAGTATGATTTATTCCTCGATGGTTTCTACTAATACGAGTATAATTGTAAGTCATTTTCTTGTTAGTTGCGTTTTATACTCTATTTTTTATTTTATTTTTACGTATTATGGTTTTTATTTTGATTACATTACTTTTAGTCGAGTTTTGTTATAATTTTTAAAATATTTATATGTTCTTTTTAATTTTTGTTTTATTTTCAGCTATAATAACTACAAGGCCCCAAAAAAAGATTTTCATCTCGTCGCCTGTGAATTTCCCATGTAAAATAAAAAATGCCGCTTTAGCAAATAGGGGTAACGAGTAAACCTAGATTGATAGGTGACAGAATAAATTAGTTCAAACTTAAAGAGTAGAGCGGCACAAAAAAATTAACATGTAAAATAATTTCAAAGGTAACTAGATGAAAATCTTTTTTTGGGACCCTGTATAAGCCATGGGCCCGAGGACGTGAAGAGCTACATATACCATATGTTTGTTCTAATTTTTGATCAGAGGCTGTCATGAAAAACAAAAATTTTAAAAATGTAGCGCCTAGATTAAATGTCATTTTGCTGTCACTGTCAAAAGTAAAATTTAGATTTGATTTGAATTATGGTGTTTAGTAGAATCATATTTTCGTAATGGGCACTTAGCGAACGGAGAACGGGTTTACTCATCCTGGCTTTGTTTTTTAGAATAAATCATGACAGAGTCAAATTTTTATACTAGTTTGAAAAACACTATCACGTCCTTTCGAGAGACTGGCAGCGTCAATCGGAAGAAAGGTACTGGAAAATCAAAAACAAATTCCTTTGTGAGTGACAGTAAAATGATTTTATTATCAAGTGAAATAAGTTACGCCCTACGTTGTTGGAATTTTTGTTTCTCATGGCAGCCTCTGATCAAAAATTATAATAAACATATGGTATATATAGCTCTTCAGGCCCTCGGGCCCATGGCTTATAGTTATTATAGCTGAAGATAAAACAAAAATTAAAAAGAACATATAAATATTTTAAAAATTATAACAAAACTCGACTAAAAGTAATATAAACAAAACAAAAAGCATAATACGTAAAAATAAACATAAAAAATAGAGTATAAAACGCAACTAACAAGAAAATGACGTACATAATAACTATAATAACTGTATAATAACGTATATAATAACTATATTGGTACAGCGGATTTTGTTAATCTCTATTTTTGACAATATTTCGCTTTTGTTATTGTGTCTCTTTGAGTACAGAACTCTTTCGTCAAGAACAAGATAGAATAGTAGTTAGTTTAGGTTAAATTTCTGCATGTTTTTTTGTGTTGCCTGGAACGTTAATTTCACTGTTTATTTATAAGTTTAGCGAGCTTTCTATCTGAGGATAAATAGTCCTCATTGATTCTACAAACACCTGCTACGACCAGGCGAAATCAGACAGGATATTTTGACTGATTTTTGATGACTTCGCTTGTCTTTCCTCGACGACATGCAGTCTTGTTATAACCAAGAAAACCTCCAAAACCTTTCACTTGAACAGCAATAGAAAATCAGTTTTTCCTGATTATGTTGAAAAAAGCCTTGTCTTGGTCTGTAGTATATGGAGTTCTTGCTTCCTTGCTGTCTTGCTCTTGATCCCCGCCGTCTTTTCTCTGTTCGACTTTGACGCAATTTACATTTAAAACTAAAGATCAGTGTACTTTGGGTAATTTGTCCGTGAGATATACATTCTCCGCAAGAGTTACAATTTTAACTTTATTGAAGTACGAAACTGGTGGCATTTCTATTTTTTGACGTAAAAGTTAAAAGCATTCAATTATAACAACAGTGAGTGACAGACATGTAAAAAAGCGTGAAAGATGAACTACACCAATTTTTTTTTAATGAAATTTATAAGCACATTATGTGACTTATCATGACTATATGTGACATAATGTGCTTATTAATTTGTCAAAAAGATATAGTCTCCAGTACAAGGTCCTTAAAATTTTTTTTGATACATACAAATGTAAAACTTTGTGAGTGCCTTTCTTGCAACGAGTCCAACAAACTTATCTAATTGGAAACTTTCGGGAAAATTAATTTTACTAAACAAATTTCAAGAAATCAAAATTAGATATACGGGGATGACTCCCGTAGAAAGTGAAGTCATATCGACATTTTCGGGGTGGTGGACACCCCATACGCACCATGATTTTTGTCGGACAAGTTGACCACTATTAAAGTTTTAAAATTTAAAAATTGTGGTCGACAAAAATCATGCTGCGTATGGAGTGTCCACCATCCCGAAGATGTCGGTGTAACGGCATTCAAAAATGCAGCAGCGCCGAAAGTTTTCAATTAGATAAGTTTGTCGGACTCGTTGCAAGTAAGGCACTCACAAAGTTTTACATTTGTATGTATCAAATTTTTTTTAAGAACATTGTACTGGGGACTAATACACTTGTAAACACTTTTATAATTTTCATTTTTGTTTAACTTTTTACATTCTTCGACTCGACTTACTCTTGCTTAGTGTTTTGCATTACTACAAGTAAAAAATAACTCTGTATACAGTTTAGTACACAGTTAAGCCTTAGGGTCCAGCTTAAATTTTTTCAGCACTCTGCGTTCAGTTTTCTTGGTTTTTATTCTTTTCTATTCAATTCAGTACACTCTTTGATGCCTTTACCTCTTCTAACCAAGTTTTTTGGGTTTTTCCCGAGGTTTTTCCTTTTTTCTCTTTCTGCCTTTACTTCCGCTAATAACTCTTTTTTGATGTCTTTTATCAGACATTATTCTGACGTTTCCCAACCACCAAAGCTTTCACTTTTGGATTATACATGTGTACTCATAGATTTCCCTTATTTCACTATTCGTTTGCCTTCTACAAGCTTCTTCATTTTTTACTATTACATATAATTTGTGCAAAACTTGCCATCTCATTTTTCTATCTATTCTGCTGTACTTTCGTTCAACGTCATAGATGCTCAAAATAATAAATTGGTAATGCTGCCCACTTTGCATTGTAACCCCCTTTTCTTATCCCATCTCTGGTAGTCTTCCCTCTTCCACTACTTGCTCCTAGATTCTTCTAAAGATATTCTAACTAATTAAAGTAAATGTCTTCGTATTCGTATTTTTTGCATAGCTTCGTATAGATTACTTCAGTCCCTTGAGTGATGCTTAAGGTATATGAAGGGTACATATAAGTTCAGGCTTTGTTAATGACTGTTATAAACCCGGATAACTTTTGTAATATTTATTTTTAAAAATCGCATCAACCTAAAAATTTTGGCGTTGTGAATTATATGTTTTACTGCAAATTTGTGCTTTTAAAGTATGTATAGGTCATGTTTTTGTTAGGAAAAAGAAATTAAGAAAAATGTTTCTCTACATAAAAAATAGTTATTTAATGTTTATTATTTAAATGTTTATGTGACTAATGGGCTGATTTTAAGTTGAGATAAAACCGGTAGTATCTTTGTTCCTTGGCAAAATTAAAAAATTAGGAGCTGCGATTGGTTGTTGCCATTGAAAAGTATTAAAATTTGCCAAATTACCGGTATTATCTCAACTTGAAATCAGTCCATTAAGGACTAATTTTTTAGTTACCCCTGTGCATGAGCGCTAGCAAGGAGGAGGGCAACCCTGGCCATTAATGTCCATATCATTTTTTACCGAAATTACTGCTCTATTTCTTACTGTAATTATTCACATTAACTTCTGTTAATTGCTTTAACTTGAAAACTTTGAAAATTGCTTAAAGCTGTCGAGATTTTGTCTCAAAAATAACACTTGCAGTGCGTATCTCAAAAGAATAGGTAATACATATACGAATAATTTCCAGCTACAGTACTGGTTACTGTATTAACCATTCTCAAGCTCAAATTATAAGATTCTAGAAGACTCTAAAGCAAAATGGATGAAGAGATTATATTGTTTTTGAATTTATCGCCACTGTGGTCTGATAATAATGAAACACCTATCCCATATAAAATAATACAGCTTTTTTTTAAATAATTAAATAAAAAAAAATAAAAAAATTGTTAAAATATTAATTTTATAAGTATTTATTAAAAACTCTTATGGTGTTATAGAACATAAAGCTCGTGCAAAACTGGTAGTTCTCTGTAAGTTCTTTCGCCCGATTCGTGTCATAACAACACGATTTGAGTAATAGGAACAGTATCGCATGATTGGCTTTGTGATTTACTATGTATATGGTACACAGAGATCACCGCAAATTCAAATTGGTTAAAACAAGGCTAATAAATCAGGATCGATTGCTTTTCCAGTCAATAATTTCCGACCTAGACTCATACATCTAATTTCTTGTTGCAATGTTTCGATATTGAAATGCAAGCGAGACTCAAAATGTAATTGTGAAATGAGTAATTTATTTAATTCGTAGGAACAGTCATCAATCAAAAGCTTTAATGGTCGGCAAATGCCCCTTATATAAGAACATGGTCGGAGGACAGGTTTTCAAATCGGTTTCTCGGTGGGATTCGTCTTTAATTTGTTCCAAGTAACGGTGCTAGGGGATGCAAGGGACTAGTCAGGGTGGGTCCGGTTTGAGACAGGTCAGTACTTGGGTGGCGAGTTTCACCATCACCCTATTGCTACTCAACCCTTTGCGACAAATTTTAACGAAATTGCTGTATGTAACAAACTTTTTTGTTCATTTAATTTTAATTTTAAATTATTTATTATTTTTTCTAATGTTACACGAAAATAAATACCTACTTTATCGCTAGTTGAATATTTTTTTTAGTTTGCAGGATTATGGTCTTAAAAAAGAAGCACTAGTTATTATAGATAACAATTATTTTGTTTAAATTCGTGTTGGATCTCCTTGGTGTGTAGAATGAAATAAAGCAAGAACCCAAAAACACCAAACAGTTTCACTGTGCACGACGCACGTTTTAACAACAAAGTTGTCATCCTCAGGTAGGGAATTAAACACAATTTAACTCAATTAAACAGTTTAATTCTCTGCCTAAGGATGACAACTTTGTTGTTGAAACGTGCGTTGTGCAAAGTGAAATTGTTTGGTGTTTTTGGGTGCTTGCTTTATTTTATTTTGTTTAAATATTTACAAATACAAGAGTTATGAATTTACAACTAATACTACATTATTACAGGTAATTCATTATTTTTATAAACCACTTTCCTTTATCGATTATGTTCTTTGTCTGTCTTATTAACTAATTAACTCATCCCCAGCCTTCAGCTGAACTAGTTAATTCAGCTGAACTAGAAAATCATTTATTTTCTTTTTATTGAACCTCTTTCAAATTCAAGTAATTCAATAATTGATTTTAACAAAAAAAAACACAGAAGAAATTAAGAATATCACCTGTAAATTAATCAGTTGATCTTTTGCTGTAAGTTTCGGGTGGCTATTTAAAATTGTTAGGTATGTTGTCGTTACCGAATTAGCAAGCTTTGGTTTTTACTAATGGTAACACTATAGTTTGTTTAGTTATCAAAAACCACCAATACTACAATTTACCTGTGAAATACATTCGTCAACGTGCCACAACTTTTAAAATAAAATGCCGTGAAAAACGACAACCCCTTACAGCTGCAATTTATTCTTTTGCTAAGTCGTAACAGCGTGTTTTCCGTTGTTGATGCCACAAATCTTCGACTTTTGGTGGTATTATGAAACTAAAGTCGCTAATCAAAATGATTTGTGAAACAGAATACAAGATGGAGCTAACCAACTTTTAAACAATTTAGAAATTTTTAATTCCGTCTGTGACGCTGTGACGACAGGGTCGAGCTTGTTTACAAGCAAATGGTCGCCATTTTAAAATTGTAATTTCAAAAATGGTGTTATAACTGAATAAGATACAAATCCATATTGTAAAAAAATGCACAAAACTTTAAATTTGCCATTTGGAGTGTTCTTGACATCATACGTATTTCTATTATCTAATATTATCTATTATTCTAGTACTGCAGACGAATTTTTAATAGATTTTGATATAAGTAAAGGTAGTGTGACTAAAATAAAACATAAAGGTAAGACCACAGTAGTTACGCCGATAGTAGTCGAGAATGTCAGGTATGTTATCCTAGTATCGAGCAAACCTCAAATATTTTTGTTTGTCTTCTGTTTCAGAAATATTTAAGTATAGTTTATTTAGTTATCAAAAAACCACCAATACCGCAATTTACCCTCAAAATACATCTAGCAGAATGATATAACTTTTGAAATAAGATGCCATGACAAATGACAATCTCTCAATTTAATGTAATTTATTCTTCCAGTTACAGTTAACTTCAGTTGTTGATCTAACAAGATCTTTAAATTTTGTAGTATCTTGCTTTAATTTTAAAACCGAAATTTCTATAACTTTTTTTAGCATGACAGGAATCTATGCATCGATAGATTGAACTTTTTTAAATATCCGAATTAACACAATACGGATGACAACCATTGACAGCATGGGCAGCATAGCAGCTACGTTTTAGTAACTTGATTTTGATTGAATATATCTGAATTTAAAATCAGTTAAGTTCATTTTTTTTTGTTGTTTTTTTTACCATCAATTTTTTTTATGTGAAACCACTGATATGTAACTTTATGAATTTTTTTTTTAAAACTCTTGATTTTATACCCTTCTAAATGTATCGTGATTCAGCAACTCCATTCTCTTGACTTCATTTCACGATTCGGTTCTGTAATTGCTATAATCAAAATTTACAATTTAGAAGTTACAGGCAAGAGAAATACCTCAAAATTTTATTAAAGTACTACTACGCCCTGAGAAAATAAGTGTATAGACTGTAATGTCTAGAACACCATTTATGGACCAGTTAATTTCAAACAAACTATAAACTCTGAAATTTATTTTCTTGATTATTACACGTATTATTGATTACAAATTAAGAACAATAATTCTCAAAGTCTAATTTTACTTTTTAATGTTGTGATGCTAATTTCGAAATTTAAACGTGTCAAAACTATAAACTGTGGTGTCATTTATTTTGTAATAGTCATTAGTGACTTCCCTATTCCAGATATTCCTCCAATAGGTATCATTTTAAATAAACTTTTTCTTTTTGTAATTAATTACTTTTTATTGTGCAAAGTTTAAATACTAGCAAATTGGCATTTTGATATACCTTAAACCAATTTCAATCTTTGTGGCAGAAGTTGATGTGAAAAGATTTATGCAGCTGGTCCAAAAGTGCGCTTTTAGAGTAATATAGAGTGATCTTTTTAAATTTTGACATTGACAATTGTTTTTAATTTGGAATAGATAATAAACCAAAATACAATACTAAAACTTTTTTATTTTATGAATCTATAAACCATGTCCCACAATTCTCATTCAAATTATTTGAAAGGTGAGTTTATGGGAGTACATTCATTAGGTAAGTGATTGCACATTCTACCAAAGTAGACATATTTGACATAAAAATTAAGCTGTTCTTAAAAAAAATTGCGTCAAAAATACCAATCGCCAATTAAAATAATTATTTTCAAAGGAAAATTTTAAAGAAAACAAATATAAAAGTCAGCAAAAAGATTGTTCCAAGACTTTTAAAACGAGATATCAGTCAACCCACTTTCTCTATGTAAATTTCAGAGGTGGAAAACCCTGTTTTTAATAAGTTGGTAAAATCAACGTAATTTTACCACGAAAACATGTTCCCCTGGCAATAAAAATCAACTTGTCTTTTGTTTTTTTATCAAAATTGTTACCAAAAATTGCAGTAAATTGTTTTCAAAAAATCGCTTTGTAGAATGTAATAATTTTTTCTTTAATTCTTTTTGCAAAAAAAATTATGTGCCAAAACGCTTGCATTTGTTTATTTAAGTAAAATAATCTACTTTATTGAAAAATGTTTTACAAAAATGTGTAAAAAAGAATCGTTTATAATTTTTACAGCTATTTTATAAACGTAATAATTAGATAAAGTCTTTGTTGTAAAGTCAACATTATAACATAAATACTGTTTATTAGCGAGGATTTAATTTGCAGTTCCTATTTTTCACTGAAATCCGTCTTCTAGAGTTACTTCTAAAAATTACGAAAAAAAAAAATCAAAATTTTGAAGAAAAATCTTGAGAACTGTTTGAGTTAAATGAAAAGTAATTTGTGTTTTGGGAGTTTGAAAACAAGTAGGGCAAGTCAACAAGAGAAAAATTTTCTGAGAAATCAAATTTTTTTTTCTTTTAAACTTGATCCGGAAAGATACTGTATAAAGCAAATTTGGTTTTTAGCAATTTGTCAAAATTTCTAACATTACTTCAAACACACCCTTTGTATAGCACCAGTAAGTTTAATCAAAAAAGCAGGGGATTGTTTTAACTAGATTATAGCTTAATAATTAAACCCTTGTCCCACTCACCGATTAAAAAAAATGACCGTTAGACAGCGGTCAAAAATTAGCAATTTTCGGCCACTGTGTGTCAAGAAGATAACCCACAATTACTGGTAAAAAAACAATTTTTTGTTAAAGTCAACTAAAAAATCTTGTATGAGTCAGGGCCAAACAGTTATTTGTTTAATTAGGAGTAAAAGCATAACTTTTTGGATCGAACGCAGTAAGACCACAATTACAAGCAAGTCACAAAATAGCTTTTACACTAAAACTTTAAAGTTAAAAAAATTAAGAGAATTGTTAGGAAAGATTGTATGTATAAAAATGAAAATCTAAAAATCTATTATTTTGTTGTCTACCAACACACGAATTTCAAAAAATTTTGACAAATAATACCGAGTAATATTTCTAACATTCTTATTGGTTACATTTAATTATCAAATAAAAGTGTCAAGCCAAAACTTTGCCAAGACTCAAAAAAACTCAACATTTTATAAATTGACACATTTTATTTAAAAAAAAAAGAGAGTTCTCAATCAAACAAAACACTTTATTTTAGTGCCTTTAAGCTTTAATCAACTTCTTGAAACCTTTCTCGAAGCACATATCTCGTAGTATAAACTAATTATCACTTTTTCGCACAACATTGTGGTAAAATTATTAAACGTTGTTAAACACGGGTTACAGAAGAAAAATACACTAGTCGTCCAATTGTTACGACACCTTACGTGATGTAAAATCTTGAACAAATTGTTTAAGAAAATTCACATGTCTCAATACAGGTGTTCCAACAAATAGATTCCAACCAAAACAAAATTTTTCCAAAAATTCCTGTTTATAAATCAATTTTCTTCATTTCAGAGTTTTTGTATGAAACCACAAGAAAGATTCTTTAAAAAAACTTCCATTTACGATCTTACAAATATTTACTAGTGTAACAGCTATACTCACTTTATTTTCACTTAAGAATTAAGTTTTTTCATTATTACAATAACTATCCAATGTTGCCAACCTGGTGAAAACGTAACAATCTTTTATTGTCCCGCTGTCTCAATAAAATATTACGGAAGTCCAATAAAAGAACTGTGCGTTGTTAGTGAGTAGCAAAGCATTAATATTGCTTTTGTAGTTAGTATTAGCAAAATGTGAGCTTGTACTGATATAACATATTTAAAGTTTATTTAAAATTTTTCAGATTTAACAATGAACGAACACCTTCACCAGTTATTATAAATAATTGGTTTAATAAAGTTTCAAAATATTTTCTTTATCAATCTCAAATTTAACTAAGATTAATCCTTTAGTTTCAAAATATTTTCTTTATCAATCTCAAATTTAACTAATATTAATCTTTTCTTTTTCTACTTTGTGCCTACTTTTGCTCCCGATCGTCAGCGTATAAAATAGTTATTTGTTCGGCTACAACGTGAACAACAAATACTCATTAAAATTACTAGAATTATTTTTTTTTGCAAGTTGTCGGTTTGTTACGATTATACATACAGGTTATGTCTGACACCTGTCAGTCTACCTCTTAGGAGTAATAAGTCTGTTAAAATTGGACGAACGTTGAGTCTAAGGATTATTGTCAACCATTAATTTCATTGTAAACTCCACTTTTAAAGTACGCCATTACAATAAAAGTGTCATAAGTTAATTCGAAAATTATTTTAATAAAACTTTAGCAACAACTAATGACAACTTATTAATCAAATTTTTGAAATGTCAAATTTAAATTTGAAGTTTTGTCAGAATAGTCAATTTCAAGTGACACTTCAATGTTGACAATTCAATCAGTACTTGCTGATCAAGTTGTATCTATTATTTTTGGTTAATATGTAAAGTTTTTTTTATCACCAATTGTTAAAGAGCCGCAGATTAGTACTGCCATTCAGTAATAACAAATGATAATTTCGCTGTGTTATGTTCTTAGCACTAAATTGCATTTGTACCGATTATTTGTGAATAGTTAAAGCAGTGAAAATAATATTTGGATTTAAAACTAAATTTACTTCACCCCAAACATTACTGGACCGTTTTATTGCTAAATAGTCAAAAAATGTTATTAATGGACATAACCTAAACTTCTTTATAGGAAAAATGTTATAAGTTGTTCCGTAAATAGGTACAGATTTTAGGGTTGACATTATGATTTTTTAAGAAACTTTGACATTGACAATTGATTATACCAAAAAAAAAAATACATTAGGAGACTAACTTCGTGTTCGTGTTAAAGAATTTCGTCCAAATAGCAGCGAACATAAAACTTTAATTTACGTCCTTTTAACAATTTCTGCATATCATATTTTACAGTGGTAAAATTACGGTCGTTGTTATTTAACGAGAATTGAGTGGTAAGGGGCATTTTTTTTAAATCTTGATTTGGTTTTTTCAGTCTTCCTTTTGTCTCTGTTTGGGGGCTCTAAGAAGGAGGTGTTTAGTTCTTTTCGCTTATGTTATCCGTTTTTTTTTTAAATTTGTTAATTTGACAAGTATCAGATTAATTAAATTTTTTTTGACAAGTATGAAAACTTAAAAGTATCGCCAACTGTCTAATTTAGTAAAGTGACATGTAAGTATCACGATAAAATAAAAAGTTTTTATCATCTCAATATTACAAAAGTGATCCGAGTATACCATTATACCATATCAGAATTATTCTTCTAGAGTTTTTACATTTCATGTCATTTTTCGATTAATCTTTTTGTTGTATCTAATTGAAATAATGTTGTGGAATGGCGCATTAAGTGAAGTATTTGATGTTTAGAGAGTTCTTTTTCTGGTTTCATTTTTATATAAATGAATTTGTTCACACAGACTTTAGCAAATTGTTATGTAAACTTTAGTGTAATAATTTTATTAATGAAAATGAAAATTACAATTAGAAACATTATTTAAAAAAACGGGTCTTGCACAAGACAGTTATTTATCGAAAATATTTCAAAAATTTGGTTATTGATTGTTTTTTCTTTTAGTTGTACTAATTTTGCTTCAACAGACACTGTTGATTTTTGATTTGTTTTGTCTGACAAATATCAATCAATTTTTTTTTGAGCTAAATCTTCGGTGTAGCACCCTGGCGTTGCACTCACCGCGGTTTTAGTAGATGTTAAATCAGCATTACTATATAACTACATCTGCCAATAATTGCAAACGTTTTTCTAAATGTATGTCCTGTGTACCTCTCTAGATCAGCAAACTGAAGATTTTCTGCAATTGTGTTAAGAATGTTTCTAACCGTGTTTTTTCTTACTATGTACTTGGATTGTGGACTTGGACTTATTCTTTCCATGTTCTTTTCATGCAGCAGGAATAAACGGTGGTGGGCCACATTAGTTATAAAAGATATAATTTTGTTAGAGTTTTCAATAATTGTTTTAGTTGTTTATGTTGAACGTAATAAAAAGTAGTTCTTAAACAATTACCATCATTTTGTCATTTAATATCTAATAAGCAATGGCCGATTTTCTATCTTCACCTTCTGAGTGTCTTCATCTAATGTTTTCATTTGTTGTTTTTTCTCTTATACCAATGTTCTGTCTTTTCTAATTTCTGTTGCTTGAATCTTTTTGAAAATTAATAAAAAATATTACAATATTCTTACTTCAGAACTTTCAGATAACAAGTTAACATATTCTAGTAAATAGTAAAAGCTCTAATTTTTCAAAAAGTTTTGTTGTCCCCTTTTCATAATTTTTTTTGTTCGATAAGCGTAAAAGTTTCCATTAGACGATAGTGGTGTCCTAGTTGTCTAGATCGCGGAAAACATCATATACCGCCGTTTCCTTTTGATATGCAAATGTTTGGGGGGATGCCACACGGCCCGAGGCGGCGATCCCCATGGCCCTTCGCCCCCCACACGTCGGCGGACTGCACACGGCGAATAGCCGGCGCTGCATTCTTGCGATGCTATCGCCCTCTTTAATATATGGTCTGGCCGGACGCTAACTTGCAGGAACAAAGGATCCGGACTCGCAACACCTATTTAGTTGCTGAAATTGAAAGTAGATTAGTTTTTGTAGCTCAAAGGCCGACGCAGTTTCGGCTCGAAATGCAGACGAATCCGCATAATCATCGTCGGGTTTTATGCCGATAGGCGCAGGAATTCACAGGGGCCGTAATGAAATTTTAACGACCAACATCGCGGAATAGTCGCTGATTAATAAAATGTCGAGATGGAGCTTTTACGCGATGCCGCAATGCAAAGTTTTTGGGGTTAGGAAGAATGTTGGGCTTTTATGCAAAACTTGACCTCGGCTATTGTCTTGGAGAGCGAATTCGGAACGAACACAGACGGATTTCAGGCAAGGAAACAACCCCAAAAACGAAGAAATCGAAGACAGGTAGAAAAAATCAGATTCTGCACACCAAGATCAGGGCTAACGATATAACCATTTTAGGAAGAATTAAAGCTTACGTTGGTAAAATATTAAAGAAACAAGAGAATAAATAAAGGCTAAAAAGCTCAGGAATCAATGAAAGCTTAGAAGTTCAATTACAGAAAATTTGCTACGTATTCTAATCTATTTTGTTTAGTCCCAGTTTTACAATCATGTTTTTGAGTTTTAAATGCAAATAAGTTTTACATGATTACAATTGTTAAAACAATTATAACCATGGTAAATAACCCGTAGTTAAAGTTAACCGTAAAATTAAAAAAAAAAGAAAATTAGCGATTTTTTTACCATTACTTATAAAATCTTCTTATTTGATATTATTGGAGTATCAAACGAAACAAAAAATACACTCACTAACACCAACTACTTTTGACAACAATATTCTCATCCTCACGTAATAATAAAACTCTCTTATTCTCACCTCAAGATGACAAAATTGTTGGCAAATTTCACGCCGTGTTTAAATAGTGTTTAGTATTAGTAAGGGTGTTTTTGTATTATAATTTTTTTTAAATTATGGATAATTAAAGATAATAAGTTAAATAGAGAAAACAGAAAAAGAGTTTTTTATAACAAGTATATGTTTCAAAATTTGTTAATTAACTCATCGTCGAACAACACACTATGAACTAATAACACATTATGTATCAAGTCTGGAAAGTGAAAAAGCTCTAGAACTTTAAAATGACGAGCTAATTTTAGTTAGGTAAAATGGTAAAATAAATAATTTATCAATTATCATTTCAGAAGGTGCCATCTCTCACCAATTTATAATTCGCAAAGGGTATACTTTGTTTATTTTTTTTTCTTATTGTCAATATATGTATGTATTTTTATTTAAACAGTATTTTCGTTCCTTTCTATATTTTCATATTTACCTACCTGTCTTTAATCTTGGAAATATGAAGTACTTTTTTATGCATGTTTGGCCATCAGTCATTGAACATTTTAAAAAGTCGATTTTATCCAACAAATATTAAAAATTTTGAAGCTTGAATACAAGTTTTTAAAGAAGTAAACTTTGCCAAATTTATGTAATATTTTATGTACAGGTGTTTCAGAAATGAATACAAAAATTTTAACCAGTAATAGATCTTACCGAAACAAACAACTTTTCTAGATAACATTTTTGCGAAAAATCTGGGGCGTTCTGAATTTTTTACACCTATATCCCCCCTATAAAAGTACGATACGCTCATGAAATTTTGTAAATTCTAAAAACCATAGAAACCAAAAATGAATTGTGTGCAATTACAATGGGCTATTACACCATGAAACGAAATCGAAAAAAAACATTATACACACAATATATATATAGGAAGAAGCCCTATGACACAATTGGTTATGTCAAAATGGCATTTGATTTTGAATTACGGGCATTAGAAATTTAAATCTGGAGGCCATGACGTAATAGCCCTTAATGACTCTATCAACCAATCGTGTTCAAGCTCGATGAGTTTTAGTTAGTTTCGATGTTGGGAGAAAATAGGTTGGTACCACTTCACTTGACATGTGTGATTTGACAACTGTGATTTGTTTTTGTTTACTAACAGTCGTGTTTTCGTTTCATTAATAAAAATGGAGAACACGTCATGACGCTGCGTACAAAGGGACAAAGTTAATAAATAAGTGTTAAATAAGAAAGTTTTGGTGAAGTGACCAGTTTAGTGATAAATCCCGTATGATAAATTTGAACCGTATGGACAGAAATAACCACTCTCTAAGTGCAGGACAGTTATAGAAAATACTTTTTTTGTATACTACATAATGATCAATAGACTGGAGAAATAATTGCAGATACGTACTAATGTGCGGAATGATTTTATAATGATTTAGAACAGTAAAGGTTGGGAAAAGCAAAACGAAACAGAATTGCTGCACAACTTATAATAAATATGTAAATTCTATATTTGAAGTGTTTTAATCAATAAAAATATTTATTTCTTCATTTACTTTTTAACACAAAAATTAACAAAAAACATAACTTAATTCACAAAATAAAATCACCCAAAAAAAGCATTCTGATTTAAAGAAATCATTTTCCTCTGATTCCTACTTGTGTTTCTTGCTACTTGTAACAAAATCTGCAAAAAGATCAATCATTCTTTCCCTTTGGCTATGTTGCTCGCGTAATAAAGTGGACAATGTGTTGAAATTTTCATTATTAATTTTACGGTCTTTTTCTAATTCTTCTTTAACTACCTTCATACATATATGTATTATGTATCTGTGTTTGATTTCACTAAAGTATATTTTTTATTTGCAAATCGGTTTACGATATTCTCTTTGTCAGACACTGCTGGCTCCTCCTCTGATAGAGTCCTTTGTTTTTTTCGGATTAATTCTGTCCTTTGTACCTAATAATACAACATTACTAACTTTTTATTGAAATGGTTAAATATGTATAATTATTTTTTACCTAATATGGTATGTAGTCTTTCAAAATATAATGGGGTTTCCTGTTCTTTTCACCTGTAGTTTTTACGTCGGTAATGTGGCTAATATATTGCTTCTAAAGATTTGAAAATTTTTGTCTGCACTTCTCGGCCCCATTTTCTCCTATCATAAAACCAATGGCTTCTAACTTATCAGCAATTCGTTACCATAAATGCACTTTTATGGAAGGTGCAGGTGAGAAACCATCAGATTCAGTGTTGTCTTGGAGTATGCAAGTTTCCAAAAATAATTTTGCTTGACTGGAGTCTACGATATACGTATTATTCGTTAATATTTATTACAAACAATAACCTTTAATGTAATTCAAGTATATAAATATGTACAAATCACTACGTACCCTTAAATGGAATATTTGCTGTTTCTAAATCAACGTTCACAGCCATATCCTGTACTCATGGTTTGAGATGATTGTAACATCATTATTATTATTATCCATAATGATATAATTAATAATAATATAAACGTTCTTCAAATGTTTTTCAAGGCACGTGACAATATCACATAACCTCAAATAACAAACTTTAGCAGACATACTGACCGGGATGTGTCACCAAGTATATTTTTGCGTTGTTAGGTGCGGTAGTGAATTTATTAATTTACCGTTTACTACTGAAGTGGTTATCGATAATTCGCCAAAAAATCTCTTTGTTTACAGTGACTGGTCGAGTGACATATACAGTTAGAAATCTATTGCCAACTTAAATCGAATATATCGGGTCGAATGCGCATTGACGCAAATTACTGCAATAACGCAAGCACGGGCTATTACGTCACAAGCAAAATTTGAAATTAAATATTTTTTTTTGTGCATTAGGGCAATAATAAAGTCCATGGTAATAGTGTCAAAATTTAAGTTGAGATAAATACTTTTAGATTTTGCAATAAAAAAAATGTGGTGTAATAGCCCATTTATTAAAGGAAAAATGTCAAATTTTGCAATATGTATACCACCCTTGAACCTATATGCGAATTTGTACAAATTGTCGAGAAACAAAAATTGTTTTTTTATTTTTTATAGTACTCGAGAGGGTTGAATGCAAATGACGCAAAAGCTTTTTTAATTTTTTAATAATCAAGTTTTCGTTTAACCAAAAAAGTTGAAAATTTAATAGAAAATTTGTAATTTATTGTTAATATTTATACAAGTGTGCATAACTTTTGTAATTTTTTATTTTTATTTTTTCCGTTTTTTTTATTCAAACGAGTGCTAATGTAAATCTGTTATACTCTAGGGAGTGCGACTGGGTATGCAGTACGCAGCTTCTTTTTTGATTTTTGTTTAAGAGGTTTTACTGAACAGGAAAATATACTTACCTAAATCCAAACTGGTTTCAATAAAAGTGTCCTATTGTATTAAAAGTAATAATAATAGCAAAGAAAATGTCCTGCTGTGCAATAATAAGGTACTAATAAAACTGCTTATTAGTATTAGTACTAACCGGACTTCGACTCAGGCAAACAAATTTAATTTCTAACAGACTTCGCCAATCCTCCTAATCCCATCATTATGGAGGTCTAATCCTCTTGCAATGTCATAAAAACCACTTTGAATTTGGATAAGTATACATGTAGCTATCTACAAGAGTGGCAGGGGGATTTGAAGGGCGACCCTATGCATTAAATGTATGTATTTATCGTATTTAATTACAGAATATTAATTTTTTTGGTTTTTCTAAAGTTTTCTAACTTTTTATTTTCTAGTCAATTGAGGAATTAAAAAATACAAGTATTGTCAATTATTGTGTAGAATAAAACAGGAACTCGGTCCCGAATAAAATAAAAGTTCCGTTCAGGCTTCGGTTTTAAATAAGTACAACATTGTAAAATATATCGGTTCTGTTACGGCTTTGATTTTGATGAAAAAGAAAACTTCGATTTTGGTCCAATAATAAAAAAATATGAATACGGGTTCCGGTTTCGTTCCGGTATAGTTCTCAGTTCTAGTCTGTTTATGGATGGACAGCCGTCAATATCTTTATAATCGGTGGCAAACGCAGTCATTATTATTTTTTATTTAATGACTGTAACTGACTATGCAATGCATGCACCTGCTGGCTGCGCCCAAATATATAAAACAACGGTTCTGTTATGAATCCGGTTTTAAATCATAGAAAAAATTTCGGTTTCGGTTCAGGTTCACAACAAAATGCAGGTTTAGGTTCGGTTTTCGGTTCAGTATCGGTCCTTGAAATAAAACGGTGTATTTAAAGTTTATTTAAACTTTATGTTTTTTGAAATGTGGCCCATGTACATTTTTTATATTCCAGACCAGATAGTGCAGTGATTGAGTATAAATAAATTACGGTCAGAGCAAACCGTGGAAGTGGGTATTAACGTTAGATACATCATTACAGTTACGCTGACACAGCCTGCTCTGATTCAGTTACATTTTGATCTTACCTTATAATAATATCAGTATCCTACTGATGAAGAAAATGTGTGATTAAATTTTGTGTCAGTGGATGTATTTATATACAATATGTTATTCAAAACTGAGCTACTACGTTTAGTTAAACCATTTCATTGGCTTGGTATAAAGAAAAGGAGGTTTGTGTGTATAGAGTATTTTTAATTTTCTCCTTTTGTCAATTGAGATTCACAGTATTTCAAATTTCACATTTGATGGTTTATTTTATTAGTGACAAGAGTGAAGTTGATTTAAAGTATTGTGAATCTCAATTGGCAAAAAGTAAAAATCGTTATGAAAACACTGTATTATTTGAGTGATCCTGTAAATTATAAAATTTTACAGATAGAACTCAAAAACTATACAAAAATTAAATTTACCCCAAAAAGCTTTAAAGTTTAGAACTTGGTTTAGAATTTATGTATTGTTCTGATTTAGTTTTTATCAATGACTGCATCTTATTGTATCAATAGATAGAAATGTGTTAAATCTAAAGACAAAATTTCTTTAATAAAATATATGTAAGTTATTCAAAAGAATGTGAATACTGCTTTCCAGATGTGCCCAATTAGATTCAGAAAGGGAAAAAATGAAGACCATTCTCAATTTAACGTGTTTGAGCTAAAACATAAACGGTGTGAAAATATGATGTTGTTTTGCAGAAAACTCTTGTTTTTGCAAATTATAACAAAGATAATTAGTTACTAATGATATTATGTTATTAAGGTGTCAATAACTTCAACAAGATATGCAACATTAAAGCTGCTTGCTACTTGACCTTTTTCTTTTATTTAACATTAACATAACTAGCTACAAATTTATTCTTATAGGTTTATTCAAGCATAATTTTTCCTTATAATGGAAAATTGATTTTTAGATATAGTGTAACAAATCATTTTCACAGTTTTACCTCAATTTTTCATTATTTTTATGACAATTGCGGTTATTACAGACTCGATATAATGATATGTTTTGAGTCAATAGTCCTTGTGAAGAATTTCTTGTAATTTGATTGCCCACGTTGTTTAAAATAATAATAATTGAAGATGGTCGAGTGCGCACGAAAATTTCCGTCGAAAAATCGCCAATGTTTGTTCTAGTGACTAATCCATTAATGTCTCAAGTCAATGTTCTTTCACCTTGAACTGGATACCTGTTTTAAACTAAAATTTTCGCAAATTTTTTTTAGCAAGATGCACGCCGACGATACGTTTCTGGAATTCTTCATGACCGAGACTGAGAACTCGATTGTATTATTATAAGGTGGTGCCTTATACAATTCACGATCAAGGATAAAAATATCTTTTAGCTGTTACGTCACGAAAAAAAATTAACTTTTATTAGTTTATCCAATATCCTTCACATCTGTGCTTGAACTGCTAAAAGTTGTCGCACTCAGTTTTTTTTAACAATTTAATAGAATTTTTTAAAAAAGGAAGGATCTAAAGGGGGTCGAAACAGAATTGGATCGATTTCATTTAAACTTTCTGAAAATTATTCACGTTAATCGCCGGAAGACGCAGGCATGCCATTTGAATGTTATTTAAATAATTTATTTTGTTGATGAAAATCACAATCGTTTGGCTTATGACTACGTCAGCAAGCAAAATTTTAAACAAAATGCTTCTATGCACAAAGGCCTCATAAATTAAACTTTATGACGTAACATATTAGATGTCAACGAAAACCGGGTTTTCTCTTTTTTCTCCTTGAAACGTGGATATAAATTAATATAAGTTTGGATTAGTTAATTAGTTTACTTGAACACGCTATCATTTTCACGGGAATGCACTGACTTTACTTTTTAAAAGCTACTCCACGTGTACATTGTTGACGAAATGTTGACCTCAACTGGTTTTGCACCCTTTTTATTACAAATTAACTTTTTTCCCAACCAATAAGAATGGTTGGATAAGAAATTTTGACGTTGGACTAACATTTTTCTCCCATCTGTCAATATCTTTTTACAGTTTAAAAAAGGTCCAAAATTGATACAATGTGCGGTTTATTGCAGGAGTTTATGATGGCAGAGTGGTAAAATTTTCATTGACGGATGAGGTTTAAAGAAACTTAATTTTCTAGCCGCAACTTTATACGTAATGCAAGATAAAAATTTGTAGTCTTTCTGGGTTTTATTATCTGGTTTATTCAACCCTTTGTGTGTATGTTTTTACAGTACATTTGTTTGAATATCATGTGTGAAGCTCTCATCAGACAATGACCTGCAAAATTATCGCATCGCGTTGGAATTTTTGCAACGATATTTGGGAGTTTTGCCTTGACTGTGGGTTAAATTGAAAGCTCCTTGGCAGTTATTCGACTTAGACTGATTTTTATCAGTGTGGCAAGTGCCATGTTTACACAGATAAACATTTTTACCATACCTACATTTCCTACATTGCTTTTTTTAATAATATTTTAATTAGTTTTTAAAATTGTACTTTTGACCTAGATCTCATATAGTAGAAAACAAAAGATTTAATTTAATAATTGTTTGTTTCTAAGCTTTTTTAAATTTATGTGTAAGGCTTTTGAAGATGTACCTATCTCGTAATTTAATTTTTCTCAGTGGTTTTCTATTTTGCGTTATTTTTAATATTCCATTCTATTTTATCTTTTTTTCTCTACTTCTTTTGTGATCTTATCGATCTGTGTACATAGTCAATAAGAAAATTTTATATATTACATATGGAATGTCCTAAAACAGGCGCGCCAAATTCTTCTAAAAATCAATATAGTTTATTTTTAATACCGGATTTTCATAGATGATTGTTAGGTCGTAAGTGGCTGTGGAAATTTTTGATATCACGAATACTTATTGTAATGTCGTATTTCCACAACGGAATATTAGAGAATGGTTCCTGGAGTTACTCAACTGTCTAATAATAATTATAATAATAGTTAAAAAAATTGCCTTTTAAAAGCAAAACATTTTTTTATTTTTTTAAAGCCACTTACGACCTTACAATCATTTATGAAAACCTGTTATTTTTGTTGACACTTTTATTTTATCTTATCTCATGAATTCAAGTACTTTTACATTATTAGTTATAATTCTTCGTGCAGCTCTTCATCTTCGTATAATATGTTCAAAATATTCTCTATATTTTCTCTTTTTTTTAATATTATGTTGCATACTCAATTTTTATATTAAACATCGCTTTTTTAAGTTACTTTAGTGTAAACAACACGCAGCGATATATTTTGGTAAATATACTTTGGTAAAATGGTTAATATAAAAAAAATGAAATGAATTTCTATAGTAAGTAATAGTAATTTAACCAAGAAATATTTATTATTATCTAGAGAGTGAAACAAAGAGTAATAAGTGACGAAGTGAGTTTTCATAAAGTTTTTGAAAGAGTTTTAATCAACAATAACATTACAGTAAAAAACCAATGGTAAAGAATAAATTGTTTCTAAATTTAAGAAAAAACCTTTTTTAATTTGAATTTATGGCAATGAGCACATAAATGATGTTTCAAATTTTGCTGTTAACTATATCATTTGTTACTTTGTGAAAAATAAAAGGTCCCGTATTTTATTGTTTTTCAAAAATTTTGTTATACAAAGAATTTTAAAAGTTAAACTTTTTCTTGTAACTTTTTTCTTATTGGTTAAAAAACACGTACTAACATATTTATTTCGGAACTTGGTTCTACTTTGTTTTTGTAAATTCGTTGGGAAATTGTTGTTATGACATAGTTTTTGACATAACTTAAGATGACAATTTAAATAAATCGATGAATACTAGAAATACTTTCAACACCACGTGAATTTAGCAAATTAAATGTCTCTTAATTATATCAGCCTGGAAAATTAATATTTTAACAGGTTTTTTTTCTGGTTAATCGTGTCCTAATTACAAAAAGAAAAAATGAGGGTCGAATATTTTTTAAGTACTTTGCAATGAAATTTGTTTCCAAAAACGGTTTATGAGCGTATTTTAGGCGAACCACCAAAAGTAGCTTTTGTACTGTTATTTTCTTCTGTAATCTTTAACGTTAAAACTTTGAAGTTAAAAGTGTATGCCACTAATTTCCAGTCAATTCGAGAGTTAAAAAAACAACATTTGTGTAGTTATTTCTGACATTGAACTCAAAATTTTTTTAAAAATTTTGAAAATAGAATAACTATCTGCGAGAAAAACTAAGGAGGGTATTTAGCTGAGATAATATTCCATACAAAACACAAGAGCAAATAAAAATTGCCAACGAAAAAACAGGTATATTTTTTTTGGCAAAAATTATAGTTTTCTTAAAATATATTAAATTATAAAATAAAAAGACTAATAAACAAAATTAGTTTCTTTAGAAAAAGTATCATAATGAATATTAAAAATATTTGAAAACATAAAAAATTATAAAAACAAACATTTATTGATACAAATTTACTACCGTCTGAAAATGCGTTTTTTGAAATTCTCTCATGATAATTGTAACTTCAGCTGCATGCCCTAGGACCAGTAATAACTTGGTGCTTTTGCACTTTGTTAATTTTTTTCCTGTTTTTCTTTATTCTTCTAAATAATAATCTAGTGCAATATTTATATTTTTTAAGTTATTGTCACCTATATTGGCGCCTTTCGACTTTGCGCCATTAGTGATTGTTTGCTTTGCTTTAGGCGTAACATGCAACTCACTCAAATTTGTTTTTGCAAAAACTTAAAAATGCTAAACAAAAATAAAAAATTTAACGTTTGAGGTTACGCCTCGGAGGTTACACCTCGGAGGTTACTTTCGTTTATATTTTGTGCTGTTTTACTTACATAAGTTTCAACAATTTTTATTTGCACAGTCATTATAATAAAATTAATTAATTTTAAATCTTTTAAGTGTTTGGTTGCTGTTGAGAGTTGGGTAAAGTTTTGTATATCAATTCGTATGTTGTGGCTCTAAGTCACCCAATAAATTTAAATGTTTTGTTTTGTGAATTTTTGGCTACCAACACTTGTAGTATAAATAACTGTTATTATATTGCTAAATGTGTCAATGTATTTTAATTGCTACAACCAACAAGATGATTATTAGTGTATCAATATAATTATAAATACTTAGTCAAAGTGTGACAGCTTTTAAAAGAATTACCAAAAGTATTACCATTTTTTTAAAATAACAAAGAAACAAATTTTATATTCAAAAAAATATGGGAAGATCAGTAACATTCTTGCTACTTGTAGCACTTAATAAACTAGTAATGTTTGTTTTGAAAAACACTTTAACTGAAGTGAGACATTTATTTTAGAATTGTCAACCCTTAGAAGTTTCACTAAAGTTTTTGAATAGGCAGGAAGCTATTACCACAGTCACTTGAAAGAATTAGTTATGGTGTCCATACAAAATCATCAGACATCCATTTAAACCAAATCATTGGTATTGTACTTTTCCTGTCTTCTCACTTTAAACAACAATTCGATATTTCACGGATATTAATTTTTCTTTTTTTTTTTTGAATTTTCGGCCTACTTGAAATTCGTTCCAGTGGTAATAAAATCGCTTTTGATGGTGTCGAAGTGTGAAAGTGGCTGGTCAGTTCGAAGAAAACAGGATTAGTTAATTTATGCGAAAAATCGTTACAGCAAATGCACAACGTCTGCGGCCCATGCAGTGCAAACCGGAACTACAAACATCCTGAGAGTTCAAGGAAGGATATTACAATAACAAAACCGTCCAGAGAGGAAATAGTGCATCCATATTCTCTCTAAGCTCAACCGTTAAAATGATAATCACGTACTTCCATACTGCATTCCGTATTATCACAAACACGCGTAATTTTCAAATTCTTCGAATGGCGCCGGAGGATTTTTACAACGTTTGTTTTATTAACGGATTTAAACCCTCGTTGAGGGATGCATTGTAAGGGGATTCCGATACACGTGCCAAATGTCTGCATTGCAGTCTGCAACCGCTTTTGCCGAGGTTCAACAGGTGACGGTTTACCAACCAGTGGGTGTTGAATTTTAAAAAATTATGCCTGATTCGGGTTATATAACAGGAGTGGGTGTTCAAGGATTCGTGTTGTTGCACTCCTTAAAATTTACGTGATAAAATGAATTCGGTGACGCTCACGCAGATTTATTCAACAGCTACGTCATTTTATTTATAATTGATTATCTTTGTTAAACAATCATGAGGATAATTAAACAGACAATTGGCATAACTGCGCGTTGTATTGGACAATTTTACCAAATACTGGCGTAATTAAAATAATAACACCAATTGCTTTTGACTGAGAAATGCACAAAAATAACGAAAAGGAATCATTTCACGTTATCTTCTTATTTGTAAAAATTCTTTCAAAACTTGTTCTTTACTTTTACTAAAGAATTTGCAATTTGTATTAATAAAATAAGCAAAATTTTCTATAACTTTTATTTTTTAATTATTTATATTTGGTAATATGTCAATTCTCTGGAAATAACTAGAAAATAAAAAATCATTGAGTTCAAATCCGAAACATAGTAGATTTCACTAACTCTGAGCTCCCAACCAATAAAATTATAACATTCACCAACTGGAGAGAGCGGCATTCTGTAGTTGCACTTTTCTAAATCTCAGTTTACTAAGAAGGCTACCTGGAAATGAGGGACTGAATATTTGTTCAGGGTTTCGATTGCAGTTTTGACAAAAATAGCAAAACAGGCAAAAATGATCTCTATGTTAAGACGTTTTTAAGGTAAATTTATTATTTATTATTATTATTAAGGTAAATAAAATACTATAAAAATTAGTTTGATCGTTGTTTGACCCTTGTCTTTCGATTATTTATTATATTATTTACAATTGTAACCCTTGTAGTAAATCTAAAAATTAGTGGCTCCATATTCCACATTTAACTTGAAGGGATGCTAGTTTTTTGACAAGTTTTCAATTTTTATCAGCTGTCCATACTTATTCATTTCTATACTGTGCTCAAATTAAATTTGAATTTAAATGTCAAAATATGTCACAAAAATGCCATCTCGTCCTGTTATCACGTAGGGCGTTTTGTTTCTTTTTGAACGATTTTTACTCAACGTGTGATTAGGAAAAAAATATTGGTTTGTAACTCTGCAGTGCGGAATTTTAAAAAGTTAACTTTACATTATATAACCGTTAATTTAGCATTTTATTTTTATTTGAAGATAATTTTTTGTGAAACACGTGGCAACCCTAATTATAAAATTTAATGACAGTGGATAAACAGTGAAATACTAAATTGTTTAACAATTTTACAAACCGAAGTGTTTGTAGAATACCAGAAATTAAAAAGTTATTTAAAAAGTGTATAATAAAGTGAAAATTAATAACGTCACTAAGATATCACTGTGTTTTCCACCTTTTACAGAATCGGAACGATTGTTTCATTCAATCATTCATGACCTAATATTGGATTGTATTAAATTTAACACAAAATTATTTTTTAGTTATTGTAAAAGTCTAGGAAACTAGTGAAAGGACTTGTAAGAGATTATAATAATATGCCGAGTTCAGGGTTATTTTCGCTTAGACCTACTCAAACTGTTTGTCGCACCCTATATTAGGTGTGTTCGACTCGGTTCGACTTTACCACTCGGAGTGCACCTACTCTGTCTTTGTTTGTCTTATCCAGGACAGATAAGTTCGTCGCATTATTTGAATTCAGGATTTACTAGTTTGAAGACTGTTTTCTGTCCCATCTAATAATTGGGTGCACAAGGAGCGTGTGTCGTTTTAGATACAGTGTCAAAAAGCAAATTTTTGGTCACCGGATAGAGTTAGTGATATATGGATTCATGAAGCAGATAAGGAAAGAGGCGGTGCACTCGGAGTGGTAAAATCAAACGCAGCTATTCCAGGGTCTTACAACAGTCTATCAAGCGGCTTCATAATTCAGGCCAATTCTCTAGCAAATCTTGTTACAATGTGGCTTATTTGCCGCTTTACTAAAAATAAATCGTATTAGGTCAGTCTAAAGGACTATAACTACTTTAAATCTATAAACTATGAAGTAAAGTTTTTCGTAGCCGTCTTAGTTATTACGGTGTTCACAAAAGATATTATGTCTTAGACATAACACACGTTCAAACAATCTTTGTTCTATATTACGTCAACAAATCACAACTTTATCAACCAATATCCATTTCATAATGACGATGTACACGAGTCTTACGTCTCTGTGAATCATTTGCTGTTTAATAATCCAATAAATCCCAAAGGAAATGACTGGAACAAACCACAAAAATTTGCATTACCGTCCATTTAAAAATGTCTGCTAGTTCCTCCTTTTTTTAATTACTTATATTTAAAACATTAGGAATTCATTAACTTTTTTATCCGTCTTGTTATAAATCAGAAGTGTTAATTCGGTTGCATTAGAATCTCTGTCAATTTCACGCATCTTGATCATATAAAACCACAATTCGTCAAGCTCGACATCCCTAATTACCTTCCGTATAATCCCATGGCCGTGGGATTAATTAAGCCCAAAATTTCGTAATATGTATCTGGGAAAAAATGTCCGGAATTCCTCTGTAGCGCCACTATTGAAGTTTACCCTCGCGTTTCCCATTCATCTAAGTCGGCACGTAACGGCAAACACAGAGCCTTCATTCGAGACATATTTATGTCAGCAAGGCCAACCCCGATTCATCCCCATTTCTTGGAAGTTACCCTGGTGGCTGGGAACGAGTCGGGTCGCCATCGAGCATCGAGCTCACTCAGATCCTCAGATCAACAGTAAACAGCCGGATAAGAAGCCGAAAGAGGAGATATAGAATAAATAAATAAGCACCAATTTGGAATTCCTGTTTCGAAACTTGCCACATTCCCGGCGGTCGGGTATTGACAGTTTAATTACTGACAGTAGCTGATCTGTCACCGGTATACTCAAGACTTTTAATTTTTAAAAAGCATTGTTTGTGGTTATAACAACAAAGCGTTTTACATGGGAAATGAGTTTGTTAATTAGCGTTCAGTCAATGGCCACGAAATTAAATCCCTATTTAAATGACAAGGCGCACATGGGAATGGCATTGTATAATACGCGCCAACATTACGTCATTTCAATACTTATTTATAGGAGAGTGATAAGACCGACAAATACAGAAATAAGCACTGGAAACAGAGTTCAGTGATAATGATGCATCAGCAACTTTAACACGTAAACATATTTCGACAACCCTTTTCCCGCCACAAAACCTGTTTCATAACAAGATTCATTCAAAAATCCGCAAAGGGTTACGCTCACTTACCCCAACTACTGTATCAATATATATTTTTAGCACATTTACTGATAATTTTATTTGTACACAATAATACCTAGTTGTTGGTGTAAAGAAAAATAAATTTTCCTCTATTAGTCAAAAACTTTCTGAGATATCTAAGCTTACGGCACTCTAAAAGTGTCACCATATATTGGTGAGAATGTTAAATTTGTAACTTTTAAAACCTAAATAATTACTTATGGGACAATAAAGCAAAGAATGGGGACTGGTCAGTTTATATCTATGCAGAGGGTTTAAAGAATAGCAACAATGCCTTATGGTACTCATGCTGAGAGGGTCGGCTAATTCAACTTGACTTCTTTCAAGATAATTATAAACTAGTTTAGAATTATTTTTTTTTTGAAGAGGTCTTTTGTAAGATAGTTTGCCTAATATTCGTATTTTATTTTTTAAATGGTGTGTAACTTTTATGAAATTTGTAAAAAATCTCTGAACCAATACGAAATCTATAACTATTCTTAGCTAAAAAAATACAATCTGATACTTTATCTAAAATTTTCAAAGTGCAAAGTAAAATGGTATAGACAATACAAACAATATACAACAAATGAAATGAAGCAAAACAATTATCACCTTAAAAAGAAAATGTTAACTGTAATAAGTTATAACTATGGAGGCATATGACTACTCTGCGTCATATATAAATTATATAAACGCATTCGCATTGTATCAAAAAGACTAATAAAAGGATATAAAAAACACTCGAGTGATGCTAAACTTGCGTTTCTATCAAACAGATTAACACAGGACTGGAAAAAATAAGTTAATGTTTGTAAAAAATTTATTTTCAAAAACTTAAAGCAAAACCCTTTTGTATGTCAACCGTTAGGAGCAGACATGTCCCGTAGAAGGCATGAAGTCAATTTTGCTCTGTTTATCTAGTTTGAAAGGGATCACATTGTAGGTGAACGAGAGGTGGCGAGCAAAGCAAAGTCAGAAAATGGAAAGACACAGCAAACTAGGGTAACTGAAGACCGTAGAAAAACTACTCATAGCGAAGATCGTCTTCTTCGGCTAATGGCTCTAAGAGACTATTGCCGTACTACACGGTCTGTAGCTAAAGCAGGGTTTACAGCTATATGAAGGGCAATTTGACATTTTATACCAATTAAAAACCGGATCTTAAAAATTTAGCTGAAAGTCTAATTGTTTAAAGTTGACTATTGTTTGTTTTTTACCAGGGAGAAACGAATAAGAGTTTGAAGTTATGAATACTTCAAATTTCCAACGCTTATTGGTATCTTTCTGGTAAAAAAACAGACCATCGAATTAAGTATTCGATTAACTAACCTGAGATCGAAATGTAACTGAATCGAGCAAGTCGTATCAACATTAGATACATATTACAGTTACGCTGGCACAGCCTGCTCTCATTCAGCTACATTTTGATCTCACCTTATAATTCGTAGAACAATAAATTGTATATAAACACTAAACTTAAATATAAGTGAGCTATATATATTCTTCAACCAATCCCAGCGTCATAATTTGTAGAAGTTCAATTTTAGTTTACAGTCATAGGTTTGTGGAATATTACCTTCCACTCTTCTCTATCTTCCAGTTTTCTTTTTGAAGAAATTATTTTTATCTGCTGCAAATCTTTCTCTATGTCATTGTTTTATCTTGTTGAAGGTTCCTCTTTTCGTTTTTGTTCTCCAATAGTTAAGCCTAGCACTTTTTTTGGCATTCTTTATTCCCACAATCTTTGAATGTGAACTACCCATTTAGCTTTCTAGGATTTTACACTGCAATCATATTTGACTTATTGTAAAATTGTTTTAAATCTTAGTTAGATTTTACACCACTGGTGGTCAGATTTCTTCTTCATTAAATATCGATCTGTTACCTTTCTTTTTTCCTATTTGTTTAACTAATTCTAATCCTTGTTGGTTAATCTCTAGCTCTTGTATCTACAAGTAGTTACTATATGTCATACTGCCGTTTTATATCAGATTAAATAAATTAATAATCTTATGGCAGAAAGGGTACACCCAAATGCCAAAGTTTTCAGGTCACATCTACACATTACCTAAGGACCATTGGTGACTGACACCCATGGCTTTACGCCTCCTTCAAAAGACGGGGTAAAATGACCGCTAATTGTGTTACTTAACTCTACAGATTAAATATAATTTACGAAACCAGTTTCACTAAGCAGCTATACAGGGTGTTAGGTAAATGTCCTGCCAAAATATAATAACTTCCTTAAAATTCATAGAAGAGTCGATTTTCCTAATACTTTATAGCGATATTTCATATGGGCAAAATCTCTTATATCCAGCCCAATTTCTATGCCCCTTTAAAGAAAATAAAGCGCTGACCAGGTTACCATTGAATTAATTTATTATTGTATCTATCATAAGTGCATACGGCCAAAGTGTCATTTGTCAATTCAATTAATTTGTTAAAAAAAACTGTTCAAATTGGTTAAATATTCATTAAAAATGATTGGAGAATATATACGTAGATATGCATTTTGTATACGGAGAATGTTCAGGCAATTCTCGTGCTGCAGAGCGAAGATATGCGAAACGATATCTTCAGCGAAGACATCTAAGCAGAAAACCTTTTGCTGAAGTAGCTAGTCGATTTCGCAAGACAGGATCTGTACTACCTAAAGAAAGTCAACTTGGACGACCCGAAGAATATCTAAATATTCACGAAGAAGTTTTAGAGGAAGTAGAGGTAAATCTATTCGCTAGTACACGGGAAATATCTCAACAATTTAACGTTAGCTAAAGGACAATTTGGAAGATTTTGCACAAAAATTTGTTTTATCTTTATCGTGTACAGACAAGGACTCACAGAAACAGTTTATCCACAAAAGGTTGCTTTCTGCTAATGATTACTGGCACGAAGTGCTGAAAATTCTGCATTTACCTCGAAAATATTGACAAGCGTCAAAATAAGACAGTTGTGGTTGACAATAACGGAATAGTTGTTTTGCATTTTTTGTTGTATCGTAGTAACGAATTTTACATTAATGGCATTGAGAAAAAGCATAGACGCGCCACTTTAAAAGCGTTTAAAAAAACTTTTTAAAAAACTTTAGACAAATTTTGTATTGGTCAATTTACGACTTAGATTTTTTTAACAATTTTCTGGCATTATGTGCATTCAAATACGTTACGGATATTTTTTTGGCAGGACATTTACCTAACACCCTGTATATTGTCACTATCAGGTAATTCAATAATATGGAGCAAAATTTTAACCTGAAATACACCACTATAAATGATAAAAATCTGCAAGCAAATTTTATAACTTCAATACCAACCTATTTAGTATTTATTGATCACGGTGTACCTAATTTATAACTATTAGTAATTAATATATCTAAAAATTTATAATGTTATTATAAAACAGACTAACAACTTTATGTTTTATGCTAAAAATGTAGTCAGCAGCAGTTACAGTAAGAACAATTTACTTTTAGTTTTCCAGTGGCAAACCAAATTTAAAAAAAAATTAATTCTAACAGTTCCGACATTTTAAATGTCATACAATTCTCTGAGAAAAAAAAAAGCTATTAAAAAACAAAAGATATTAAAATTAAAGCCAAACTCACTTCATAAGAAATTGTTTGAGCTACAGCTCGCAATCTTATGACCAGTATATCTACCTCTTCTTCGCATGGCCAAAAGAGATTCCAGAATTTTTCGATCGCTTGGTACATAAACAAAACTCAATGTACTCATTTTATTGATAATGGCGACATTCTGCTACATTTTCTCAATTCCGATTGCGGTGATTTTGTTGCACATTTGGTACTTTATGTAGTTATCTAATTTTAGTTATCTAATTCTCGCCTTATTTTTTAATTTTAATTTCCAAATTTGGGACTAGAAGATGTATCAAGGCACCATGCAGGCAGATTTGTCACCACTTTTACATAGATTTGATCTGCTCCGGGTGCTTCTTTCAGATGCCATCAAAGGATCTAATGACCATAAATTACTTGCATTTGGTAACATACAATCTTTAAAGCACTAGTAGTAAACAGAAGACTTGGTTTGGAATACTTAGTATAAAAACACATATTGTAAATCTGCACAATTAAACTTATAGCTTACACATACTTTACCGACAATCTGCTTGTGGTTAAAATTGCTTGGCTTATTCCGTATGGGAATTTAAATGGTCATCCATTACCAGAACTCATGTTGACATTAAATGATTAACGATTGCAGTTTTATTCTGCTTTTGTAGAATTTTATATCTATTGTATTTTTTTTGCGATACAAATTTTATTTTAATGAGAAAACACTCGAAAAAAAATTGTATAGAGGCGGCATTCCCACAAGCATAATTTTTGTCCACCTAGTGATTATCCTGTGCAAGCAAACCGCTCGTTAATTTATGCTTTACCAAACGTGGTAGAGAAATTTGTCATTGTGATGGAGAATGATGACCCTAAAAGCCTTCTCACGTCAAATGTGAATTTACGATTGTCTCCCAATGAAGTGTTATGCGGGCGTGTTTTGTAGTGAAGTGAGGGCGAAAATATCGCGTTGCTAATTCGCTAAATGGCTTAATAGAACGTGTCAGTCTTTGCCAATTAAGAATTTCCTTTTCGTCGTGTGCGATGGGAAAATCGGAAAGCTCTGCACCTGCGGTTAACTTTATTGAATGAGTTCTGCTTAGCGAATGAATGAGGCTTTTTACTACATGGTCTAGTTCATTCTTGTTGTAGTACTTGTACTTTGGGCATGGTGCAAATTCAATGAATAGCGTGGGATCGCGATTTGATCTTCTGTTCCTTTGAGGGCACGGTCCCTTTCAGCCTCTCGGAAATGAACAAACCGCAAAGAAAGGCAATTTTCAGTTTTCACGGCCGAAGATTAATGGCATTTTTCGTTAAAAAAATGAATGCTGAAGTAAATTGCTTCAATTATCTGCGTTGACAACGAGATGAAATCGAGATTGTTGTGGGACACCTGATTTATAAATTAATAAGTCGTTGGTATCTGAACAGGTTTGAGGTTTTTCGATTTCAAAAATGGATAAATGTACCAATTAAGACAATAACAGGAATTCCAAATTAATAATTCATCACAAAGCTTAAATGAATGAAATGCATTTTATCATAACTTTTATAAAATTGATACAGCCTACATAAAACCGCAAGTAATTGATAAAAATATAATATTCATTCAAAAATAAAACCGGATGATTAACAAACCGCAGCTTGTGCATGTGTTGGCAAAAACTGGTTCTTATTAATGTTATAATTTTTCGAATGTTTAGGTTTAAACGGTGTATATTTTGCGGTTGCTTGGCATGAGAAACTCCAAGGAATTTACTCAAGTTACTGAAAACGTTATGTAGACGGTCAAATCACCACCCTTCGGTCCTTCCAAGAAATACATAACGAGCGGACCTTTCTTCGTTGGGGTTCTCCGAAAGTAGGAAACTCTCGACCTAAACGCCATTTGAAAAAAAGCTCTCAAAGTCTCTACCCAGTGAGTTGCAAAATTTACAAACACACCTCATAGAAAACTACAAAGAACTCATTTCAGGAAAATGACATGTCCTGGTTTTCAGAAAAAAATTGTTTTTCTATTCATGTACATTCTTATTTTTTTAACCTAAATAATTCATTTTACTCTTAAAGTTTAATAAAATAATAATTTGAGTTAATAATTAGAAGTTAAGGTTAAAATACATTAAAGTTAAAGTTACTACAACATATCAATAAATAACATATAGCTTAGGTCTTATTTTAAAATATTTTTCACAAAGTTAAATTGAAAAGAGTATGTATGGATCATAGATGCATTAAATTCTGGATCAATTCAATACAGAGACTGTTGCTGCTATTTTATCGCTAAAGATATTCCTTGCAAAGACATTTCATTAGCAATGTGTTTTGAAAAATTTGTCACATATTTTGAGAGACAAGATACATCGCACTCACTGGTGATTACTTAGAAATAGAAGATATTGTTTTATAGATAGAGCACAACAACACATAGAAATACAGTGTCTACTTTTTTATTAGACGACGAATTATAACTCAGTCTGCACTTGCAGCAGCCACTATGGTAAAAATTTCACCAAGAATTATTGAGAATACCGTTAATAACTAATGGGCTGATTTCAAGTTGAGATAATACCTGTAGTAGCGCAAATTTTAATACTTTTTCATGACAACAGCAAATCACAGCCCCGAATTTGTTTATTTTTCTATGGAAACGAAGAGACTACCGGTATTATCTCAACTTGAGATCAGCCCATAAGAGAATAACTCTCTTACATCAAAGTTTAAACCAACATTTTTTAGTTAGATTAGTTCTAACTTTAGATTGAAAAAGATTTAGATACAACTTATAAAACAAAAAAAGCAATTTTTTAAAGAAAAATTGATTTAAAGCTTAAATTTAAAGCTTTGTTGAACACTGCCATGCGACTCATACGAGTCATAACCAGCACTTTAAAATCAACTCCAATTTAATGTCTTCCAGTAGTTTCTAACATTGCTCATCCTATACTAAGAAAAGAGCTTTCAATAGAAAAAACTGAATAAAAATATCTTTTATTCCTCAAAATTTTTTAAACAACGATTTTCTAAGCATACGTTGTAAATTTTGGCTGTTTCTTGTCTGTTTTTTCAAGTAGGTAAAATTCAATTTTTGTTTTTGTTATTTGTTATGCATAAGACAAATTTCTTAGTTACTGTTAAAACTCTGCAAAATTTTAGACACTAAAAAAATTTGAAAAAATGGAAAATTTAGATTTGTATTTTGATATACTTGTACATTTTGTACTCATTAGTAATTTTCACCACTGAACATCAAAGTGGAACTAAAATAGATAATAAATTAATCAATTATATTATTTAACTCTTTATGTAAATTTAATGTAAATAACTCAATGAGATCCTAACTTTTTAAATTATTTTAACTATATTTAACGTACTTACTAAACAATTTGATTGTTACATTTGGTATAAAAATAGGAAAACTTCAGAAAACATTATATTAATTTTTCTGAAAAGCAAAGCACTAAAATAAGAGTATAAATTTTCTTGTTAATCACCCTAGTTTATTCTTTTTTTTGAGAGTGTAGAGTTGTCCTAAAATCTATAAAATTAAGCACTAACATCATATTGACAAATTAACAATTAAAGTTTTTTAGTGGAAAACTAAAGCTTGTTTCCATTCAGTGTTGTTGTCAGTACCTAATCAACTGGAACTTTATAACCTTTTTATTGTCACCCGAAAAAACTTGCAATTTTATAATTTTAAACAATTACTAGGGCGTTGGTAGTGCATTCTTGTCAATTTGACATTTTAAACTTTACTGCCTACTTAAAGGATAAAAGGTTATTAAAAGAGATCGAAAGATTAAAATTTTGAACAATTTCAAAATTTTTTTAGAAGTACGTGGAAAAAATTTATCATAAACCAATATTGCAAGCACTGTAGTAAAAAAAGGCTAAGCTGCGTGATTGCTGGGAAGTGGTAATGGTGTCAAATAGGTTTTTATCAACAGTGCAACGGTTAGAATCTTCTCCAAAGTGGACCTTCTTATACTTTACAACCTTTAGATGTGTAGACAATATTTCAACTTATTTGGATAACAGAGACTGTCTCAAAATTGACTTACAAGATTCCATGCAAACTCATCATTTAGTTTTGAAGTTTTAAAAAGAAAATTTGGTGTTATCTTTAATGAAGCTCTATTTCATAAAAGTCATTTCATTTTACATTAAGGTCAAAACCATTTTACAATTTTTGCCAAGGTTGTTTTATCCCGATTTTAAACCTTAGCTTATTTCTAATTTTAATCAACAGGTTCAGAGTTAAAAGTGTAAAAATGTTGAAGTCATTATTCATATTCATGGATCAACCTTTAACGAACAGATACCAATCATGATAATTAATTAAGTATCATTTCATTATTTTTCAGATGTGAAATCAATATAATATTCGAGAGATGAGACTTGGTTTTTCATTTCATATAGTCATTTGTTTTAGACCAAGCAAGTGGAGGATCACTGTGTTCTTACAAATTACTAGTCATTCCACCCCCCATATCTACAAAAAAAACATATTTGAGTGTAAATGCAAACTGATAACTTATTCCTCGACTTAGCCTCATAACCTTAAAATACAAACTAATTTGCTTAGCAGTTGGAACAAATGTAGAAAAACACAAGTATTAATAAAATTCTCAAACTGAGCCGTTGTAGTACTTTCTATTTTTCTACCTACAAATTAATACTGCGGTAATAAATCAATAACAAAATCATAACTTCAATGGGGTAAGGAAGATTGATTCTGAAGTAATGTGAGAGAAGAGGGTGATGAAGGAGGCACAACCCGAAAATAAACGTGCATTCATACTCTTTTGAAGAAACTAAGATTACCCGTTTTACACATTAAGTAAACTAACATACATAATTAAAAATGATTAGAAAATCACAAAACACACAATTTCAAAAAGTGATAGCTGATTTTGCGTGTTAAAGAGAAGGAAGTATTTCAAGAGGCCATCAATTTGTTTATAATAACTATATTGGAACGCAATGTTACAGTGACAATAATTTTGAAAAACCATTCTGAACAGAAATAGGGCTTATATTGTAGGATGCCAGAATATTAGATTTTGCGACTGAAAATTACAATTACAAAACACGATCTTCAAAAAACAAAAAAAAAACCTTAAACATTGTAATAGAAAAACTAATTTTGCAAAAAAGGATTACTCTTACCTTTGTCTTTAATGTCTTTATAGTTATTTAGCTTGTAAAATGCAAATGTGCTAACTGTCAAAATATAACATAACCTTAATAAAAAAAAAAGAATTTGTACCGTACTCTGAATAATTTTTTGAGGAAATTTAAAGTACGAAAGGTGAAACACACAGTCAAACATGACAGAATTTGAAGACCCCTCACTACAGGACTGAATGCCTAAAACATTTAAATTTTCAACGCCTACTAGACGTATGTACATACATACATATATTAATAATAAACAGAGTATAGTTGTTGGCGGCTTCTTAATTTTGCTTCATTCATTTTACAAGGTTTGTCTTTTGTTCTTGAACCCACGAATAAAAATAATTTTTTAAACAATACTTTTGATTTTGAAGATGTTTTGTTATAAAAGAAAAGAAATTCTAAAAAGTGAGTAAAAAATTGAAGAAAAACGATGGGGGGACGAGAGCCAACTGAATACCCTGCAAGATCTTCAGATCTTTATTCATCTATGTAAAAAACCAAATAATGTCAATTTGTGTACTACTTAAGTTTTATTAAAATCGCAAAGATTTAGTTAAAATTTTAGATGACCCAAACTATTACTGACGATGATTGAAAGAAGAATGAAAATATGCCTGCGACAAATCAGCAAAACTTTGAACATTTACTTTAACAATCCTTTTCTTTCTTTAATTTTTTGCTCCTTTTACCATTATTCGGTGTCGGGGTGTCATCTTTTCTCAAACACCGTACTGCTCTAGACTTTACTCTGTACTCATTTATTTGAACGTTATTCTTTAACAATTATATTTATTCCTATCAAAATTATCAAGTATTATAATGTGGCCATCATTCAGCTAGGAATACATCTTCTGTTAAAAATTCTAAGAAAAACTGAAAGAAAACATAGGAATAACTTCATGGCGTTTTTGCCGTATTAACAAATTTTAGCTAATTTTAAGTGCTGTTATTACTTTGTTTGCAATATTAGAATATAAACTACAGAAAACCCACCTAAAAAACAACAAAATTTTTTTATTACGTAGTGATAATTTGTACGGTTTAAGTTTGTTGAATCTCTGGCGAAAATTTTTCTTTTCTTTTACAAAATGTATTTTCTAATTTTTATTAGCCTACCTTTAAAATAAGTGAAAACATAGCACCCTAAAATCGTTACAGAAATCATCATTTTTCACCCAAGGGCAGAAAATTTTGTGATTTTTCTTTGTCATTCATTTTAGTACTTTCTGCTCTCGCGCAGTGTTGCCAGACTAACAAAATTTTTATCTCGCCATGTGCACAGGAAAATCCCGTTTTTATGTAAAAAATCCCGCGGATTTTCAAATTTCTTGCTTCCATTAAAATAACTAAAAAAGTAATGTCTTTTGAACAAATTTTTCTTAGAAAAATCCCGCCTATTATAGAAAATATCCCGTTTGTTCTTAAAATGTCCCGCAAAATCGGGATAATCCCGGTCGTCTGGCACCACTACTCTCGCGACGTAATATACTATTAAATTTTGGACGATTAAAATTGGACGATTGCGCACCGCAGTCATTTTCAACACCCGGTAAGCGGTTAATCTTTAGAAAAAGACAAGGGACGATTGCGCGCTAAAAAGGATTAGGATTTCCAAAACGTCGTTACAGATCTGTAAAATGATTCACCGTCTTTCCGGCTTTATTTTAAACAACAAGCTTCTAATCTCACATTTTATTGCAATAATAGATAGTATCCATATTTTCATAACTAATTTTTTTTTATTGATTAATGCATGCATACAACTAATGAAAATATAAACATTCCAGCTCGGAATGTTTAAATTCCGACCAATAACAATTGCTTTACAGCGATTTAACAGCAAGTGTTTTACACTGACTAAATACTTATTATCACCGCCTGACAGTGACAGGGTACCATTACGCACAAAAATAGCGACACACCCTGCAAGGATAAAAAGCCAAGAAAAGAAAAGAACCTTTTAAAATTTCGGCCAGTATCAATATACTGCGTTTTCCTAATCTTCTCTTCAAATCAATAATGCGCTTTTTGATAAATGCTGATTTTTGTCTTTGTTTTTATTAAAGATCTGAAAAATGTAAAACACTTTAAGTTTGTATATTGTTTCTTTTTTAAATATAGTGATATATTAGATGTAGTGATATATTATTAGTATCACTACCTTCAGCATAGTACTTTTTTGCAGTTTGTGACCTCTTCTATCACGTATTTATTAATATTAAGACAATTTTGCTAAATCAGTTTTTAGTGTTCAAAAATTCTATTAAACTCTGCTTATTATATTTGACACACATTTTATCTGATAATTTTCGAAGGAGAAACCGAAGAGGAAGGAAACCACAAAGTAAAACCACTAATTATTATATAATAACGATAAAAATTTTGAAGATTTTTCTAAAGATAATTCAAATGTCCTAAAGAAAAATCTGAAAAGACTGCTCAGACAGGTTCTAAGATCATGTTTGATATGTTTTCTATAAAAGTGCATATACAAGTTTTATGAAAAAATGAGCTCAGAATCTTGTATACAAAAAGATGAAGAATTTCATTCATAAAATGAGTGATTAGATGACCAATTACAGCTTATTAATCTCCAATAAATTCTATTTTTTTTTTAGTCGCGCTGCTATTATAAAAATAATAATTTGAGAGAACGCCACTATCTTAATTATTTATATAATTAAGCCTCCATCATATCTAGGCCGTAAAGCTAAAATAAATAGCACGATTAACCCTTTACGGTTCGGATGCGTGTAGGCTGTATTTACTTAAAGTCTATATTGTGGAGGCAAATATAAAAAATTCCTCATGTGGTATGGCGTTAGGTGTCGGCTGACTTTTCAGGGGTTGGTTGACACTTCTATGCTAACAGTAATGAATGTGCTCCTACTTCAAATAAAAAACATTCCAGAGATGGTTGTAGACTTGTGTTTACCGAAATTATTTAATAAAAGGGTTTGCGCTCCTCTTCTTGGGAAGGAAATTGTAAATTCGTAATTAGTAAAGTCGTCAGTCAACAAATAAACAAATTTTCGTTTAAAGCCGAGTACACAAAGGAAACACACGGGGGGCAAAAATCTCATTGTGTGGTAATCAGTGATTCACGACACATTTATTTTAGACCATATATACTTCCTCCTCCACGGGAAAATTTTTAAATATTAAATTGTCTGTTTCACAAAGTAAGAGACATTCTCTCATCGCAAAAATTGGTCAATATTGACCCAAGAGTTGGGCAAATATTCTCCAGAGCCAATATTTAGTTTAGAAATTTGCCAGGAATTAATGGAGCGTTTTGAATAATGCGCCAAGACGGAATTGACGTAGCTCAGTCAAACTCGCCGCTCATGTATTATGAATGAACGTGTGGTGTAGTGGGAGATGACCTGGAGGGGATAATGAATGAAGATTGAAGAATATCACGTATGCATAAGAGGAAGAATTCGCGACTTATCTCCGAACGTTGTAATTTTTTTATTGACTGCAGTTTCACGAAATCTCACTCCACCCCTGAGAAAAATTCTTTATAACACCCTGAGGATGACTTTCAGATTGGAACAACAGGTAGAATGGTATTTTATTGAACGTTCAAGGTCGACGAAAAAATTTTGTAATAACAGTGGCGGTGTAAAAAAGACAAGTGCGGTAGGTCGATGATAGATATTTTCGCATACTGATTCTCACCCATAACAGGCCATTAAAAACAATTACATTCCTCTCTAATAGGCGAAATACGAAGAGTTAAGTGGGGTCGAGTCGCTTGCTTGTACACTCAGGACACTCATGTTAATCAACTCATAATCAAATTAATTGATGCAATGTCGTAATACTCAGTTATAGAAGCATCGGGGCTGAAGACTCATCTCAAAATTGAAAAAATGTGGTATTATTGCGACTTTAAATTTTAAAGAGACGCAAGGAAAACATTAAAAATAAATACAGTGTTAACGAACTTTTGATTATCGCTCCAGTGGCAAAACTAACAATCCGTTACAGAAAGATATCCTCAATTAAACGAAAATTTTGTCTAATAATTTTAAGGTTGTTATACAAACAAATATTTTGTTTGTGGGTGATGTTTTTATAACTATGTTTTAAATTTTTATCCTTATTTATTTTTGGATCGATGGTCATTTATGGTAGTAGGATGTATCGGATTATCAAAAGTATATCGTGGGTGTTGATTATACAATCTCATCACATCAATAAAATTTAAGGCCTGAAAAGGTCCCAATTTCAATTCTATTTAAGAATATCTATTATGTAACCAAAATTTGTTTTATCTGTTAAATTTTTTGATTTTAATTTTAAATATACAACATATAACGTCTCTGAAAAGGAAGCTGAAAAACGAATGTGGAATGGCAAAGCATATGTGGCAAGATATGTGCTCATAATTGGGGCAACTGGCAACAGGACTAATGACGACCTCATATTTTCTTCAAACCTTCAAAAATGTACGTATCAACAAAAGAAATAAGTTCCAACTGCATGATAGAAATCTTGCATTACGAGTATTTTGGCAATTTCTAGAGCAGAATCTATTTCACCTTAAAAAGGTTTTTATCAAACTTTTATTCAACAAAAAGGACATTGTAACACAAAATTGATGTTTAAAATTTACTGTTTAGATTTTGGGATTTTTGGGGCCATTTGCTAAAGGGTCAAAAAAAGTATCGACAATGACAAATTTTTGGTTGATGTTTTTCGGTTTTAATAAAATGTTTACTGTTGACTTACAAATGTTAAAGGTTATTCTAATAACCAATAAACGAAAAGGTAAGTACCAAACAACAAAAAATTAACACTTAAACTCTTGCTAAAAAAATATGCAATTCTGTCATTTTGTTGGTCATATGAACCAAGTTCTTAACTATTATTTCATGACGTCATTAAACATTTATGTCCTAATTTCAAGTTGAGTTCGGTAGTACAGCAAATTTTATTAATACTTGTATTGACAATTATTATTGTAATGTGTTTATTGCTCACTTTTTACAGGTATGGAAACATGTCATTCCTAACTTCAATGACATTCTCTTGAGTAGAAAATGACAGATGTTACTTCCCCTCTTGGGTGGAAAATGACAAGCATTGCCAACCTTAAAATTCTAATAACGCATCAGGTTATGTTGTTTTTTTTAATTATCAAATTAAGAAAAATGTTAATCCCGGATCATACGAAACGACACGTAATGATCTTTTGGATAAACTTTTAGATTCTAACATAACACATAATTTCATTTGGAAGTTCAAAATATTATTTTTACTAACAATAAAACGCGATTTTTCGCTTTTTTTTGTTACCTACAGATCTTATATGATCGATATTTAAGTTATAATTTAGAACCTCTACATAATTAATTAAAAAAAACTATTAAAAATAAAGCAACATTATTATAATACGTAAATAAAGCAACAAGATGAGTACAGATGAGAAGGTTTTCATCAAAACTGGAGTAAGTACGATAAAAATTAAGGGCTTTTTATTATTGTGGCCAATTAGGTAGTTGCTAAAATACGCAAGGATAACACTCTAAGTTGGGGTTTTTAGAAAGGAATATCAATCTTTGAACGTCTGTATGGCTTTCTTGTAGCGGTCTTTACTTTTCTCAATTTCTTCGCTCGCTACTTTTTTAAGCCCGGACAGAGTACTGCTTATTAGATTTCAGACTACAATGAATAATAGTAGTGCAATAATTGTAACAAAGAAAGTTATTGTAAAAGTTTTTTCATCAAATGAAGAATTTGATTTGTAGGCAAATTTTGTCACCACTTTTACGTTAGAACTGATCTGCCCCGGGCGGTTTTCTCAGATGGCAATGAAAGGTCTAACGATCATAAATTACTTGCGTTTGGTAACAATATAATCTTTGCACTATCTTACAATCTTTACATATTGTACTAGTAATAAACAGAAGACTTGCTTTTAAAGTCAGGTACGCCAAAATTGGTTTGGAATAGTTTAGTAATATACTATTTCGTTGCGAACAATTTCAAGTTGCGTAATTAATACCAGGTTACTATCGGTCAGAAAATTGGCGACTTATTTTGTGACGGTAGCATCTCAATAATTAATAGCATCTTAAAATAACTTAAAATGCAAAAAAAAAATTTAGAATATTTGTACAACTAATTTTGGCCTTTTGGATTAAATCAATATTTTAACCCTTATATTAGCAGAAAAAATTTCTAAATAAAACCAAATTCTGAACACAAAAATTGAGTTTTATTTTTAAAAAAAGGCTAAACTGGCAACTGTTGGTGATCATTAGCTCTTACTCAAACTAAATTTTGCATTTGACGCAGCGCCCCTTTTAGTTGCTTTTGTTGCTGAATTAGTTTTTTTATTAAAAGTGTGAGCATTGTCTTGTGTTAATTTATTTGATATTTTTCCTAAAAACTTCTCTCCGGATTCAAGCACAAAGGTTACCCTATTAAAATTATCTTCTACTGTAAAATATTATTGCATTATATGTATATGGAGTCCCCAATTTCAAATTTGCCCAGAATCACATAAAATTTTAATTTTTATTACATCAGTGAAAATAGCGACGATAATATTTTTTTGATCGAATGGTGGGAACGAGAGTAAGCTGAATTATAACTGGCTAAGCGTTTCATCCAGTAAAACAATACAAAAATTACAGACCACAACCTATTCTGATTCCAAAAGTTTATTTTGGTTCGGACGGTGTATTCTGACACAATTAAAATTTTTAAGTTTGTATGTTTGTTAATTCCATTTTTAAAGCTATGATACAGATGTCTCAAAAATAATGAGTTAATAGAAAGGTGTTAAAAAAAGTTTAATAATGGAAACTCTTTAAATTTTTGAAATTTTTTTAAAGTGTTTTCTTTCTTCTAACTTCCCTCTCAAAAAAAAACAAAAAGCTTCAATTTTTTTTAAAGATATAGAGATGATGGTCTCTTCCAAGATAATAAGCCAATCGCAAAATAAGAGAAATTGCAAATCATATCACACGTAATGTAGTATAATCTTAAAATAAAGTAAAAGAGCACAAACTTATTCTTCAACCGAGCAATAAAACTAACGGATGGTAGAGAAAATTCTTATTTGATGTATAAAAGAGCTTTTTGTAAAAGTTTAAGAATACCTTACTTACAGCCTTTAAGCCTAGATCAAATCAACAAACGAAAAATTTTTAAATATAAATTCAACATTCGATGGTTACCACAGCAAATAACGTTTATATAACTTTTAACTTCAATTAAAATTTTTGGAGATGTTAATGATCGACACAGTGGCGAGGATAAAATTTAGATTGGCAGAGTGTTAAAAAAATGTCACACTAATTTTGTAATAATTTTTTGCGTACTTTTAAAAGATTTGCAGCAGTAAGAAGAATGTTGAGCTAATTGATAAAAGAAGAAAAAACAGTAATACCAAAAGGTTAACAATGTTTACAACTGAGTTCTTTCATAGTGTTTAACATTAATTTAACTACCAACAATTTGTTCTCATAACTGTAATTAATTTCTAACTTTTTAGGTAAGAAGTCATAAAACGGTATACGCGACTTGCCTGAAATTAAACTTTATTGGACTCACCGAATTACAGGCCTCGATGCTACGTCGCTCGTTCATAGTGATTAATTTACTAGGTTTGCCACGTAAGTAATTATTTCAGGTGCAAACGTTTGTCTTCGAATTTCCATTTATTAAATTCTCACGAAACATGTTTTAAATTGGCTCTTTCACTAGCCATAAGCGTTTTGTTATCTGCAAATATGACCACAGTATCAATATCTCCTCGATTACTTTTACGGATTACTAATCCGTTAAATACTTTTGTTATGTGAGTAATTAAAAACTAAGAACTCTATTTGAATTCCCATGAAGCTTTCCGAGATTAGATCGTGCGAAGGCTAAACAGACTCTCGTCTCGATCCTATATATTTTTATCAAATAATTCTTTAAGTCTGGCAGTGTTACATATCCGTCCACCCACCAATAATTGCAATCCCTTGGGCAAACCATCAAAATGTTTTCTTCTTATTACATATGTCAGAGCTTCAAAAATGCGTGTGGCCATCTTGTGGGGCCGTAATAGCAGAAACAATAGAAGTTGCGCCACGATCCGTTCAACTCAACAAAACGTCATAAACTTATTTATGAATTGCATACTTGCTTTTACGATCAAAATACTCCATTGGCAGCCGTTTCACTCAGCTAGATATTTACTGGCCGGAGAATGTTATCGGAAAGTGATAACCGAAGGGAATTCCGTTTAATTTAATCGAAAGCAGATTTTTCCTTCTCGTATAAGTTATTCTTCTAATAGTCTAAAAGTTGTCTGCATAATTTATATGCTCAACTGTTAATCCATTGAGATATATTCCAATAGAAAGTACACATAGTAGACTATTATAATATAGCCCTATTTAAATTTAGCAGGAACTACTTTAAAAAAGATATTTTAAATTGGGGTAAACTCACCAGTGGTTGACAGTTTGTTAAAAGTTGACATTTTATTTAAAAACATTTCTGTGTTTCTTTTTAGTTTTTGTTCTGGCAGAAATAACGTTATGAGGGCATAATGAAAATTGGCATTTAGTATTCTTTGACTCGGTTGCATGATTTCTACGTTTAATAGGTACATAATTTAGTGAGATATTGAGAAATAAAATGCAAACTATGATCATATGATCATCACATAATAGTAGATGTTTTGGAGGCAAAACACATCATATAGTTAGCTGTGATAGTACTAGTGAAATGAGGTTTAGAAATACTTTTTTCTTACGGTTTCTATTTGAGTAAATCCATCAAAATCATTTAACAAATGTAGTTAAATTTTTAAAACCGACATTCTTGTTATGTTCATTTGATTACATTTAAAATATCTGATCGTGGTCAAATACTATAGTAGTTTATAATGAGTCAAATTTCCAACAGCATTATAAGTAGGTATCGGAGAACATTCTCAGTTAATTTATGGTATCATTGCACTCAAAAGTAGCGATACACCCTATAATGAAAGAAACGGCTTTATAAAATTACAGCGAGTGCCAATTAGTAAACAGTAATCAACAACAGTGAAGGTTCAATCAGGACAAATGTGAGAGCTTTTTAAAATTTCAGCCAGTAATCTTCTAGGATTAACTTTCTTATAATAAAAGTATACTTATTTATGTGCACCACGATACAAATAAAGTGCTTTGAAAGACTTGACTAAACTCTTCAACTTAGTATCAACTCGCATTTCGTCAATATCCAAATCGTCAACACCACAAATGATCAATAAACTAACTAACCCTAACCAAGAGCCTAACTGATCGATTCATCAAAGATTCGTTTTATTAACAACGCAATTTCTCAGTCTTTTATATATTTATAAGTAAAACTACCAATCATGGCAAATATATCTCAAATTTAATAATACGGTTCGAACCAAAACACAAAAAAGCTTCACTTTAGGGTGCTACGCATCCGTTCAACAAACGCAAACTGACGCTACTAACTGTCTTCATCTCTCCACAATCTTAATTTGTGTTTATACAACAAGCTTATCAACTATGTTTCAAATTTTGCTTTTAACTGTATCATTTATTACTTCTTTAGAAATTCGATATGGTTTTGTTATAGGTACCTAACTGAGAAAACAGATTTTAAAAGTTGAACAATTTTCTTTGTGACATAATAAGAAGACATTTATCTTATTGGTTTTAAAAAACGTGCTAACATATTTTGGAAATTGCTACTTCTTTGTTTCTGTGAATTCATTGTTGTATTGTTGTTGTTATGCATAAGCGCAGGAAAATTTTTTGTTAGGGGGGAGGTGAGTCAAAAAATGTTTCTACATAAAATAATTTTGAGTGACTAGAGAACAAATTTTTCTAATTATTTGACTGCCAGTTAGAGAAGGAGGATGAGGGTGTAAGTGCTCAGAAGGGTTTCTCTTTGTGCAGGCGCCCATGTTGTTACGTCTTAAGTTTTGACGTAAGTCAGCATGACAATTTAAATTTATCCATTAAAAAGAACTCTTGACCAACTGGCTTATAAAATGTAACCACACAGTTGGTATTATTTAAAATAAATGTTGCTAAACAATTATCGACCAGATCACAAAACAATAGGCACTTGACCTACGTTGTTTTTTAAATATCAACATTAAGATACTAAAATGCATTCATAACAATGCAAATTACTTTAGTAACAAAGATCTAAGAATTGTAGCCTTAATAGTTATTTTACATTAAATTTCAATTCGCGTTTAATTACCATAGTTGAAACTTTGATTAATTAAATTAGTAACGTGTACGCACTCTTTGGTGATCTGCACGATAATTTGTTTGCTTTTATCAGTAGCCTAAAACATAGAAAAGTTAACACAAACGTTTTATTACAATTTTTATCTTTATTTAGTAACGTGGCTTATGGATATTTTTACTGTACTATCAACAACACGTAAATATAGCCAATCGAATTAAATGTCCCCTTACTACGTCATAAGTAAAAAATAGTTTTTTAACAATTTTTTTCTCTGGTTAAACGTTGCCTAATTACCTACAATAAAAATCTACTGGTCAAATATTTTTGTAAGTACTTTGCAGTGAGATATTTTCCTAAATCTTTTATCGGCTTTTAAGCTATAAAAAAATTACCGATTATTGCAATTCTACAGGATGATTCATCATCACTTCAAAAATGCAATCAAAAATTTTCTATTAACTTTTCTGAGATAATACGGTTTTTTTTTTAAATGCTGCTTTTTAATTTTTATTAATACGTTAAACTTAGAAGAAGACTCAAGCAAATATACCTGTTTCAAAACCTCAACTCCTAGAATTTTATTAACAACATATGTGCTTCTATTAACCTCAGATAGTCTATCACGACAAAAGTGCTAGTCCGACCCTTTGGAATCACTCTGTATATAATAATCTTTAATTCAGAGATACGACTCTATGCAATTAGGTATCTATTATTGTTATTCTCAACGACATAATCTTCTAACAATCTTCGAGAACAATATTTTTAACTATAGCTTATAGCATTTATCCAACTGATTAATTATTTGTATAAAGTCAATTAACTTGAAAACTTTTATTATATAAATTTTTCATTTGGCAAAATACATAGGTAACGAGTTGAGTAGTTCACAAGTTGGGTTGTTGCCGAGTAGCCGAGTTGGGTTGTTGGCAAATTGGGTTGTTGACGAGTTGGGTATTGATGAAATGAGAATTGATCATTTGTCTTTAAGTGAAGCAGCCAGCTTGAAAGATATGTACTAAAGATTTTATGCGTTATTTTTTGTATACCTATAAACAAATCAATAAAATGGCTGGGTTGTACGAGTGTATTCCATGGAAGTAAGAAAATCATAGCATGCAACTCGGGTCTTGATTCGATGTTGCTTTAAAAATTCTCAAAATAACTTAAACAATCTTGTTATTTATTGTGTAAGATGGGTATTTAGACAGCTCGCACACGCCACTAACCCACAAAGTCGTCCTCGTCGGTTCACGCATTTGCTATGACCGGCATCTAAATCAAGGTAGATCACTGTAGATTTCGAGCACGTCGTCAAGAAACGCGGCCTCGCAATTAAATTTCGGGTCTATTGTACTATCAGGGTCAGCAGGATTATAAGAGAACGTCCGGTAAAAATGCTAATCGAAGGATTAATTGCTCAGAGGCTTGTTAATTGTTTGGCTGCCCTACGAATTTAGAGATCACCAAACAAATTACTCAATTGAGACTCCAGTAATGAAAGCTTTGGGAGGCCGAATATCCCAAAAAGAAAACTCAGACAAGTGCTTCAGGCAGGTTGGCATGCTATAAGTTGGAAAAATAAAAGACTGGAATTTTTTTTAATAGCAGTCTATACCGAATAAAGAGCTTCAAGTTTTCACTTTCATCTATAGAAAATGTATTTTTTATTAAAAGCTATTGGTTATATGTATTAGAATTAGATACTAATGGCAAAAAAAAAAATATTTTGATTCTGTTTTATTAAGAGTCAGTAAATTGCATTTGGTCCGGACAGACGACAGACGAGTTCACTAAATTTTGATAGTATAAGCTTTTATTACATTTCTGTCTTACAAAATACAAAAAAATAACTTTAAAAGTGTTATGGAGTGAACTGAACAAGCAAGAATTTAAAAATGAAAGAAAAAACAAGAGTAATACAGTAAATGAAGTGACATGAACAGAACACTCTAAAAAAAGAACAAGAGAAAAAAAGATAATGAAAAACACAAAATCAATATAAAAAAAACAAAAATGAAGAAATTAAAACAATAAAATTAAAAATATTAAAAAAAAAATAAAAAGAGGTGATCGGCTTTCAGAGGCAATAGCCTCCTAAACCATTCAGTTTCATGCATGGTTCTATGCATGTGCAGTAACAAATCCATTATCACTTTGCTCTCCACGGCGTCGTCTTACTCTCTGACGGCCATCTTGCATGCCTAAGCAGAATCACAATTCGTCGTTGAATATCACATTATGCCATTCTGTCCCTCAAACCTGCCTTTCTCTGCACCTGTTTGAACGTTGAAGACGTTGTTCCGCAGTTAAAGGAAGTACTAGCCGTGGACTGTAAGAAAAAAGTCCAGAACCTCGAATACGGCGATATAACGTTCGCATACTAACAAGTCAACCTTCTTCTTCAAATCATTGGTCACCGAGTTGTCGCGTAGTAGCAAAACTCTCCTCAGAAAACATTATTCTCGAAGAGCTAGTGGTCTGAACCGACTGTCTTGACGCTCGGTTGATCTGCTGGTCTTTTTTGTGTTCTTTTACCTTTTTCTGTTTACACCCGAAACACACGCATTCCCGTCATTGCAGTGGAATCAACACGACGAGAAATTTTACAATAGAACCAACCAACTTTTCGAAAGGCTACAATTCCACCTTTGTCAAAAACGGTAAGATGGTATAGTAGATCTAACGAAATAGTAGAGAAACTAAAGCAATAAAGTCATAACTATCGTTAACTTAACAAAGAGCGGTACTTGAGTTAGGCTTTAAGAATGATGGATAGACCCGTCGTAAATTTTTCTGCCACCTGATTGTGTCGCTTTCCTGAAATTTCAAGGCCTCGAGGCAGGTAGGTTAAGTTAACAAAGTTATAACTTTATTACTTTAGTCACACTACTATTTTGTTAAATTTAATATAATATCGTTGATGCCTTCGAACTGGAGGCATTTTGTTACCCTTAAAACAAGTAGTCGGGGATAAAACAACTGCAAATACTTCTACTTAGCTTTGAAAAGCCGTTTTTTCATCAAAAACTAGGAGGTTTAACTTTTTTTGCAAAGAACTGTCACAGATAAACTGTTGCAATGGTTACTAAAACTAGTTTCAAATTTACTCATTCTGTTGTCAAAAAATCGCTCCCAAAAAATTATTTTCGTTTTTAGTCTATATTAAAATTGATAATAAAACAATAACCAAAATAAAAAAGTAATAAACTTATGTAATAAATTGCTACCATTACGAAAAAATATGCAAAAAGTGATAGAGAAGAATAAAGAAATACATAAATAGAAGAAATAAGCAGTAAATGATGTTTTCTGATAAAAAATTTTGAAGATGTGTGGAAAAAGTCATGCAAATTGCTATCTGAGAAAAGAAGACTCGATCTATCATTATTACATTTTTATCATACAATTATTGTAACTTTAAATAATTGTATTTAATTATATAGGCAGTAGTTAATTTATCAATCGAATAAATACAATTTAAACTTGTGTCGTGTTTTTTTTTTGTGGTAGAAACCTGTGTTTTTAGTATTAATTTCAATATTTATTTTGTTTAGTTCTTCTTTTAGTAATATGCAATTATGTTGTCTCTTTCATAGGCCATATCATCCACAAACATTATTTCTATAAAAAGGCGCATTTGTCTTATTGTCCAATAACTCAATGTCAATTTCTTTATCTTTTTCTTGATTTCCTCTATTGCCTCACCAAGTAGCGTCTTCGCTATAAAACAATATCTCCATTTTTGTTAATGAGCTTTCCACCTATTTGCTTCATTGTGAAAATAAGAACTCAAGTACTTCTATCTAAGTACATTAAGGTGCATTATAGTTTCCGCTTATTCAAAAAAATGTTCGGTACTTTTGAAAAGCCCGTGTTAAAAAACTCCACCTCTTTTATTGTTTTACCGGTCAAAGTCATTTAAATGAACTTTACCTGCATTTCATTAATCTTCCAAGTATAAATAGTGTTTTTTTTGCTCTTATTTCCCCTACATTATAACAGTAAGTATATTAACAAATAAAATGAAATATTTTCGAGTCATTTTGCCATAATTAAGATATTTGCTAAACTAATCTATTTTTGCTGATTACTTTGTACATCTTGCGTCAGAAGTCAAAAAAATTGCATATTTATTCTCTGGCAATGCATTTCTAGACGAAAAAAATCTGGGAAGGCTCCAGTGAGATTTATTTGTAGGTAACCCAAATATTACGCAAAAGATAAAACCGCCCGAATCATTTTAAAAACATGCTTTTCGTAGAAAAGTTGAAAGTCTGCTGATAACATAATCATTTTGCATACAGGGAGGCATTGTTAATTTTATTTTATCAAACTGTTAATAACCAGCAACAACATAATTAACAAAACAACTGGGTAATATTGCTCATTGAAAACTTTTCAAATTATCTATTAGGGGATTGATAAAAATTGTCGTAGATGTCGGTCAAGTTCATATAAGGTAGCGGATGTGTTTATCACTTTTGTTGCTTAATGGTCGTAACTGAAACTGTTGTAAATAAATAATGAATAAGGTTCTGTTTTTTAAAAGTCATTTAAAATTTAAAGAACTTCACGCTATACTGATTACAGCAATTATTTTTTAAACTATTATAAATATTTCATATCAGGATGAGGTTTTACATTTGGATAATTTTGTTTCTCAAATAAATAATCATTCAAAATTTTATCCAAAAATAATGGCCTATAATTAGAAAAAAAATTTAATAATGTGTGGAAATAACGAAAGAAATGCCATTGGAAGATAAACTTGATACGACTTCCTGTGCAATCAGAAATTATGATAAGATTACGTGACATCGTTTTCCAATAGGTTCATTCATATTCATATTTTGAATTTTTTCTTAGGGGAAATACAAAACATAAACAGTGTGTTGTTAAAGTAATTTTTATACTTATTTTTATATTTCTCTGAAAAAATTAAAAGATTGCATAATCTTGATTTAACTGCACCAAATTCTCAAGAAAGATGATTTATCTGATTCATAGGCTAATAAAAAAATCGCAAATCTCGTTTAAAACGTCATGTAATAAATATTTCAACAACCTATTAGTTTCTTAGTTAATTGTTATGTAAATGTGGGTCGTCTAAGGGCTTTTCCATTAAGGTCGTCCTTTGTCGGTAAAAAATTGGATCAATTATCTTGTCCAATGCTCTAACAATTATAAACCATATTGGTGCGATTTATAAGCTCGAGAGTCTTATATGGCTGTGTAGTTTTTGCCTTAGCAGCTCGGATGTATAGTTACCGACAAAACGTGACAGTATGCGGTATAGCCACAACAAAATAAACAATGTTGATGGTCCACTCTGCTGTACGGTGGTCCTCGAAGTACCTGCGTAAGGTACGTTAACTTTTCTCTGCGCAATATGCACACCTACATGCAACCACAACCACATACCAAGCTCATATTGTTCCTAGAAGTCCAATTACATGCCAATCAGCAGTCTCCGGATTCTTCCAAAAGCAAAGCTAAAGCCGCATTTAGAGAGGTGTATTCACAACAGGCCTGTTGGGTAATTAATAACAATAGTGATTATTTGCTTGGAATGGTAATTAGACGTGGTGCGAGATTAGAAGCGGGCATTAGGAGATCTAGTTGAGATAAGCAAATTGAATTTGGCCTTGTGGCTTCTTCACCTGCTGGCTTCGTTTACTCAAGGAGATATTCAAACAAATTTGACGGCCAATTACTGGATGATATGCCTATATTTTATATAATTTATAATAAGAGATTATTCAACTAAGATAAATGGAAAGAATTTGTTTTAAAAGAGTTTTATGAGATTTATTATATTTGAGCGACCATAATAAAAGAAGTAAGAAAATATAATTTTATTCTTATATACTGGGTGTTTCAAAAAGATGTTTTCAAACTTGAGAGGACTTACCCTAAAGACCATAAAAAACGTGGATTGTACAATTTTTTTCTGGTATCTCTATAATTTAATTATTATTAGTTTTACTTTTTTACCGGGAAAAACTAAAAAGCAGAGAGTTGTTAAAAAATAAAAAAAATAAATTTGTATTACGACAGAAATTATTAGATTTTTTCCTCGTCAATCGTATCATAAAAAGGCTTTTGTCACGACATGTTGACTGTTAAGAGGATCTTTACATCCTAAGCGTTCGTTAAGAATAACTTAATAACAAGCAACCCTTATTTTTTTTTAAATTTTAATGTTAGAAAAAGTTATAAAGTATTGAAACCCTAAAAAGATTTAGAAAGTTAAATTGCAAACAATGAAAAGAGTATTAGAAAACACTGTAAATAAAGATAGAATAGAATATGAAACACAGGACATAAATATAGAAAATGCAGAAGACAGAAAAGTTCCGAAAATAACACTAACAGAAGTGAATACAACATTGAAATCATCAAAGAATGGAAAGGCGTTTGAACCTGGAAACATACCCACAGAGCTAGTTAAATATGGACCAACCATTCTAGATGAAAACATAACAAAAATATACAACAAGTGTATATTAGAAAGAAATGACATCTCAAAATATTGGACCATAGCTTATATTAGCTTAATATATAAGAAAGGAAACAAACGATTATGCCAGAATTATAGAGGCATAAATGTAACTACCTCAATAGGGAGATTGTATAACAAAATTTTAAAAAAGAGAATCGAAAAAGAAATCAAAGAAATAGAGGAACAATGTGGATTTCGCGTCGGAAGATCTTGCATTGGTAATATATTTGTTCTTCAACAAATAGTAGAAAAAAGAAAAGCTTGAAATTTACCCACTCCTTTTACCATTAGCAAAAATTTGACGTTTGGAAAAAGCCTATGATACGTGGGAAGAACGAATTAAGAGAATGGGGATAAAAATTAAAAACCAATTTCTGACAACGCTGCTATTTGCTGACGACCAGGTAATTATAACAAGTGATGAAAGTGATATGGATTTTATGTTCAGAAAATTGAGAGAAGAATACAACAAATGAGGATTAAACAAAAATTTAACAAAAACTGAGTATCTAACAATAGGAGATGAGGAAATAGACCTCGAACTATAAATAAACAAAGCAATTAAAAGGTGCAACAATTATAAATACTTATGAGCTGATTTCAAGTTGAGATAATACCGGTAGTATCTTTGTTTCTAGGCAAGTTTAAAAAATTCGAGGCTGTGATTGTACGTTGCCGTGAAAAAGTATTACAATTTGCGATATTACCGGTATTATCTCAACTTGAAATTAACCCATTTGGCAATATAATATCAAAAGAAGGAACAACAAAAGAAGACAGACATAACAGAGTACTACAAGTCTGGAAAGCATTCGAATTCTTATTTCATTATTATGGTAGAAACAAATTAAATTAAACACTAAGATAAAACTGTATAAAACTATTGTAGAGCCAATATTAACATATAGTTTAAAATGTTAGCAGCTTTCAGAAAAAAAGAAAGAAAGAATCGAAACTTTAGAAATAAACTACCTTCCACATTCTAAATGAAGAAATTAGACGACACACAGGAAGGACGACTATAGATCATATAGAAGAACGACAATTAGTATGGTATGGTTACGTAATGAGAATGCCTAGAAACCGATGACCAAAAAGACTGATAAAATACACGCTCCCAAACCGAAGAAGAAAAGTAGACTCAACATATTCTGGATATAAGGAATTAAAAGAAATCTAAACGATCGAGCTATAAATGAAAGAATATGTAACAGACAGAGAAAAATGGCGAACGAAATGTGGGATGCGGCAAAGGCTGTAGGAACCCTACTACATATACATATATAAATTTCAAATGCTTATAACTTTTTCTAAAATTTTTAAAATACAAAAAAACAAAATAAAAGTTATTTGTTTATTTTGTTAATGATGAAAAAAATTGACACGGTTCTATAAAACTGAGTATATTTCTGAGTGTTCTGCGCCCAAGTTATTCTTTGTGTTTGCTGCCTCTCTCTTCACCGTTTTTCAGCGAAATCGTTCGAGCTGCTTTGACCAAGGTTCGATTTTTTTGGTCATTTGTACCATTTTTTGGTGCATGGTAAAGCGATTATTTAGTTTAGATTGCTGAACCAACTTACAAACATCCTTACTACATGTCATTATCTATTAAGAATTCTTTTAAGATGTTCCAAAACTTGAGCTTTCGCTAAGAAATTCATTAGTTTTGCTGGGACTTCGGTCCTTCATATTTTTTCAAAAAATCGTAAAAATGTATTAGGCTTATCCAGCATTTTGATAGGCAAAACCAGAGACATCACAAGTTATCTGATTTTTTGACTTTATTAACATTGAGATCTCCCAAAACATAACCTGGTGCTCTTTCTCATCGATGCAATATTTACAAAATTCTCTGTTTCATTGTTTAGAGAGTTATAGACTTCGTTTCAGCAGAAAATTGTTTCTATATTCTTTTCTTTGCTCTCTGTGTTCTTCATTTACTCTCGACCAAATTGTTATTTTATTTTCTTTAAAAATTTGCCGATATTTGTCTCATTTCCATTTTATTTTTTCAAATTGTAATCTTCTGGTTATGTATTTTCACCATTTTTTCTATTCTCTTCAAAAAATTTAATTGATTAAGCATTATTCTACCAGCAATTAAAAAAATTGATTTTCGGTAAAATAATCAGTTTATAATTTCTGATAAAATTTTCGCAATATTTGTAAATATGGTCCAAATTATAAAACAGTGCGCATACGTAACCAATTTGATTATCAAACAATCAAGTTTAGCAATTAGATCCAAACTGAAATTTGATTATTCTGAAAGCATTTTTAGTATTGATATGAAAAAAACGAAATAAGTCTTGTGTACGCAGTATACCTATTTGGTGATCAGTAGACGATGCAGCGATAACCTTCTTTTTTTTCACAATTTTCCAAAACAATAAAATCAATTTGCCACTGTAAGCTAAAACAATAATTGTTCTAAGTATTAGAACCTAGAAATCCATTATCACGTAGATGTTAAATTTTCTAATTTATTGATTAAATTAGATTGTAAATGGTATGAAAACATAAAAAAAGATATAAAACCGTAATAGAAGGAATAGTTTTACCCATAATTATTATTTTTCAAGCAAGGCAACAGGATAATGCCCAGGATAACCGAGGTTTTGAAACTAGCTAGAAGATTAGGTATATCCCATATATCTAAATACACAATCTGTCTGTAACGAATGTAAACCACAGAATAAAAACTGATTTCCTATTTGCGTCCCTTCTCGGCTTTTATGTTTTTCTTTATTTGAGTCGATTTCTTTTTTCTTCTTTTTCTTGGTTTAGACCTCTGATCTTTTTCTGGTTCTCAAAAAACGATTTTTTTCTTTTATACACGTTTTTTCTCTTATTTTTTTCTCTGTAGCAACTTTCTACGTATTCACTCCAACAATAATCTAAAACTGCTCCATTTTCTTGTCGTTCCTCTTTTCCCCATTTTTTCCTAGGTTGTTTGTCAACTTTTTTTCGTTATTTGCGTACCATATTCTTCAGGGTTGCCAGTTTAGCAATATTGTCGCAGTTCACAGATGAATTTTAACTCTAAAATTTAAATTATCGTTCCTACACTCAGAACTGTCTTCTCTTATCTCTGTCGCTGTGATGTATAAAGACTCGGCTAAAAAAGGTCCCTATAAAGGGAATGACGACCCATCAAAATGAAAAGTCCCGAAACAAATTGTTTGAAGCAAAGTTTTAAGGAAGGAGGCAGGATTACCGTGTTTCTAAATAATTCACAAACGGAACTTTCTCAAAGCATCCAGGAGGGGCCTACCGATATGTGTTGCAGAGATAGAGAACATAACAGGAAAAAAAATTGCTTGATGTTAATTATTGTTATGCGTAAATAAATCAATAAAACCAGTACAAGTGTCTCATTTATCAAAAAGAGGTTATAAACAAGAGTGGTTTGACAGCACACAATAACAAAAATGCTATATGGTAGTAAGTACATAACATGACAAATAAATTTCGATTAGCATAGAATATATTGAATAGATTTGATAGGCAAAATAATTTCAAATCGAATGCTGAAAACTACAGGCCTGAAGTTAGAAATTTGGCGTAAATAATCGTCTCTTCAAAAACTTTCTAATAATATAAAATATTTATATTTAGCTTGTCTTATTACCTCTGTAACATTGAAACCCGTTTCTTAGAAATCAACAGCTATTTCTGAATTAGAAGTCGTTATTCCTACAAAGGCAAAATCAAGTATTTTCTTGAGATATAATTAATTTGAATCTTATCATCTTCATGTCTTTATAAAGAGTGGTATTTTGTTTAAAAGAACTAAAGAAGATAAACAAGGTATAAAAAGTACATACGAATAAAATGGTTTGAGTTATTCTTGTGGCTGACCTAAAACTTGAAAAATTAGATCTGTGCAAAATGTTCACGATATCTCGCAATAATTTTATTACCGCATTCCTATCCGACAATCTGGAGCTAATCCACTCTAAAAAAACCTCTCTGAAATAGAAGACAAAACAGTCGACCTTGCTAAACCTCATAAACCGTCTCTTAACACATCTGAGACAAGAATACAAATTCAGTGTTATTCTATCTAGGCCTGTGTAACCTTCTGCAATTTTTTCCTCGCGAGTATCCTCCTCGTGAGTGTATCGTTTGGTCGAACTGGTTCAAGGTTCGGGAGGCCCCTCTAATCTCGTCTAAATGAAATATGATTATTCCGCGGCCTGAGGCGCTCGATTCGACAAACAATACCCAAAGTGACGGCTTTTGGGCGCCATCTCAGAGATGAGCACTAACTGTCTGGATTGCTGTGAAGTTCACGAGATGTTTTTCAACATCTTTCGTTTCTTTCTCACTTTGGAGGCTGCATGGAGCCGTCCTCGTCGCGCCTCTTCGTCGGCTTCTTATGAATGAACGACTTCCAAGAATACGAGTACAGCGCGCTCAAAATGCCGCCGAACAACGCCCTTCGGGATTTTTCGTCGAAATTTTTCCCATGTTTTAAGGGGCGTCGTAAAATAGCATCATTATATAAATTTTATTTCGTTCCCACCCTCCATGCCGGGTAAATAGTGTATACAAACTCGGGAAAAAGTTGTATAATTAAATAATCCGGTGTTTACACGTCTGGAGATGAAATTCTCGCGTGACTTTATCTACAATTATATGAAGAATGACGAGACGCGGGACTGCACCCAAAACTACACTTTCCACCGGAAGTTGCTATTATTTCAATCTTCACACCAGTTTTACAATAACCCATTCAATATTTTAACTTACATTTTTCTATTATGTACGTAAATAATCAATTCTTTTACTTCATCGGGTATACTATAGGTATTTTTTTCCAAATAATATTAAATATTATTATTATTCAACTGAAGGGAAGTTAAAAAAGTAAAAGGAAACAGTATAAAAAAAAATTGAGTATCACCTCGCTGGGTGTTACAAGCCAAAGTCTGTGGAGGTAAAAGAATAGCTACAATAAAATATGAGAATTAAACAAAAACAACTTACGAGAATCTTAGAAGAGTATGTAAACTAGCAGGAAACGAATCTAAGAAGGTATATACGAAACAATAGTAACAAATAAAATAACATAATAAAATGATGAAATATGAGTAAAATAATCTGCTTCTGAGTTATTCAAGTTTTTGGTATATTACGTAAAAGCATAAATAAGAAAACACAAACTTCGTAGTGAAATGAAAATAAAAGATCCAAAAATGTAGAATAAGAAGAAGAAAGTCTTACGAGTCGTAAGACGTAATGCAACGTATAGTAATGCACATCAACACTATAAGAGAATATTATTAGTAATTTTTTAATTTCTTGTGCTTTTTTAAATTTTTAATTCATTTTTGACAAAAGTTTGGTAAGTTTTTTCAACATTTTCAACTTTTTGTATAATTTTCCTTTTTACATTGTTATTCAGGCACTGATGATAGAACTGTAGTTTCCGAAAGCGCTTTGCCACTGTTATATTAGAATTGTGATTAAACCTGTAGGTTCAACATTAATTATTATTGTCATTATTTATTAACAAACGAAAAAATGTACAGAAAACCAAGAGAAGAAATTTTAAAAATATAATAGGCTTATATTTTTTGGAAGAAATACCATTGCAAATGTATTATTACTTAAAATAATAGAAAACCTGTATTTTTTTGTGATTATGACACAGAGGAAAAAATTGTTAAGAAAGTATTTTTCAGGCGTAAAGTATTAAGAGAACATTTGATTTTATTCGCTAAATCCACGTGGTACTGAAAGTATGTCTGGTATAAATCCATTTATTCAAATTTTCACACTAACTGGTGTCAAAAACTATGACACAACATCACAACAACAATAAATCCACAGAAACCAAAAAGAATCAAGTTTTGAAATACGTTAGCACATGTTTTTGGACCACTAGGAAAATAGTTATTTAGGCAACACAACAAGTGTCAAAAGTCCAACTTTTTCCACTAGTGTAGAATGTTATAATAATCCACACGCGTAAAAAGAAGCACTTTACCACTAGTTGTCTATAAAAAAATATAAAATTGTATTTAAATTTCGTAAATAAACTCAAAATTACATAAAAAAAATATCATCTATTAAGTGAAAACAAAAAAAATTCGGAAACAGTGAAAAAATAAACACTTAAAAAAATGAGAATGCAGTGCTCTTTTTCTCACTAGGCGAAAAAAGTGCCACTTCGCACGCTAAAATTATTAAAAAAAAATCAGTTTTTAATGAAATTTAAAAAAAGTCTATATATTACCACACAACAAAATTTTTTTAACTTTTAAAATCTGTTTTATCGAATTATTTCGAAAAAAAATACGGGTGCTCTCATTTTTGAAAAAATAACGATTAATATAGTTAAAAGCAAAATTTGAAACAAGGTTTTTCATTATGAACGAATTATTTGTAGAAATATTACAAAATATATTGTACAGTATAGAATAGATGTTCGTTAGGCCTTTTAGGCTTACATCTTATAAATCATTTGGCGTGTAAAGACCGTAAAGGCTACTCTAACGGAGTCATACTGTAAAATACTATAAGATGCGTCACAGAAAAAAATTTTTTGCACCTCTTCGGATAATTGTTCATTACTGTACGATTTTGCTTCCAAAAAGTATTTATTGTCAAAAATCTTTGACGTGCCAGTTATATGTCCGTAATAGATAGGATGTCTATAAATGGTGGAAAGATTCCTTTCAGACAGAGCTTTCGAAGTGCGATGTAACAGGATTGACTCTGGTCGGATCCAAGCAGAAAGTTTGTATCCATTTTGGACTAAATGTTTAACAATTTAAAAATGTAATAATAATGACAATAAAAATGTCAAACCAATTTAACAACTAAAATTTTATTTATTGAATTATGCCACAAATGCATTGTTGAACAAAAAGTATAAGAATCTCGCGGTTTGAGATGTTAAAGCTAAAACATAGACAAAGCTAACGAATGCACGAAAAATTTTGTCTAGATCATAATACAGAAAACTGACTTTTAAGGGTCTAATTGTCTAACGACTCGTTATAGCATGTGATTAATCCTTTAATAAAACCTCACTTTCGGACTTGATAAGTAATTTTATTTCATAAAAAAATTAGGCATTTCATAAACTGCTGGCACATTATGAATTTTTTAATCTGTTATTTGACTACTAATAGACTCTTTTTGGAATTCTGATTTTTTTTAGACGTATCGTAACTACACGATTTGCAGTAATTTAGATATTAAAGCTTTACGAACTGATTTAAGTCTTCTTCAGATTATGTTTGATAATGTTCTTGTTACATTAGATAATCGTAGTGCTAATCATTATTTTGGATACTTAAATTAAAAATAGACAATAGAGTTGAAAAATCTTACAACAATGCAGCTTAGGATACAAGAATCTAGAGCAAAGTGTAGCTTGTCAAAATTTTATTAACGTGTGAGATACGTAGACGAGGGTTAAAAAAAGGAATACTATGTGGTTACCTTATCTAGGATAGGTGAAAACTCTCTACCAGGCCCGGACCAGGATCAGTCTTGTTACATTGCACTTTGTCTGAAATAAATTACTCCACCATTTAGACAACCTATTGCACACTTAACCTTGACACACCAAGAAAATTTTGACAAGCTGTAGATAGCTTTGACAAGCACTAATCAGCAATTATAGGTGGTTTGGAACTTTACTAGTGCAATATAACAATTTTAACAAGACCACACTCAGTTTTTTAACTTAAACAGTTCTTTGACAGTTGTTTCTTCTATTTTCGCTAGCAAAATAAATACATACTAATGCTCTGGCTGAACACATTTGACGAAACGTTTTAAACAGTTTGTAAACCTTCAATACCTAAATTGCGACAGATGGTGTAGTTCACAGTATGCCTAAAAGAAATCGGGGTTTTATGAAGAGACTAGTCACTCAGATAACTTATAGAAACAAAAATTTATTATGTATCTACAGTTCGTAAAATATCTAAGTTCTTTTTAAATTTTTACCAAATAACAACAGAGATTTACAATAAAATGGCAATTTTGGTGAGATAATTCAAAAAACTGCCTAACCATTGAAAAATATAGAGATTTAGATTTTGATATTTTTATGAAACACCTGTATACGCATGTTGTTAATGTTAAGTTCATTGATGCGTCCGCTTAATCGGCTTTTAATAATAATGCGTGTAAAAAAGATAAATATGTAAATATTAACTATTATTACATGTTTAAATATGAATAAGTTTCAAAAATGTATTTACATTTACCGTTATGTCAATAAATGACTTAATTTAAGCACTGTTTCGTCAACTTGTAAATTGAAAAATAAAAAAGTACTTAAATTTTTTGCCAAAGTTGTTCGTAACTCTGTTTTAACCGAAAACCAAGATCACTTCATCATCGCTTAATTGAAAAAAATCTATTGTTATTATACCAAATACGCAAGAAGTAGGTGTTCTTTTTCCTTTTTCAAGTTTGAAGGTCGTTCCGACGTCTGTTAGCTTTTCATTGGTCTAATTAGTGAAGTTCCTCGAGCTCACACCTCATTGGTTCCGTACATAAAACCCATCGGTATTCATTGCCGGTTGATATAGTTTTTGGTGGGGCCTATAAAAATAAAAGCAATAATAGTCTCTGGAAGTGTTGTTGAGGCGTTAAAAAAAGCAACATTCATCATAACAGCGATGCCTAATGACTGTAATAATTCATGAACCCATCTATATTATAAATTTGTCGCCTGGAGAAGAGGCCCCACGCAGAGGTCTTGCCGCTTTGTTTTTACTCAAGCTGAAAGGAAATACCACTGCGAAAAGTCGGCGAGTAATTCGCTTCCGGCCGAACTGGGTCAAAACCGCAACAGGTGTCTGTCGGAAAAGCGGCCTTGACGATTAATTAAGTGCCGTAGTGTCTTCCGTGGATTAGAAGAGCGAAACCGAGGACGGATCCATGAACGAGAAGAATGATTAGTGAAATCTGGTAACAGCTGATTGTGTTATCGTCTGCAGAATGCGCGTAGTGGGAGCGCCGTTTCCCACGCCACGAGTCGTGACAAGGACGAAGACTTGTAGAATGTATTCAGCAGGGCGGAGGGTAACAGGTCGGGACGACGGCGAACATGGACTTGGAGGCCCTCCAGCTAGCCGCAAACACCGACGTATAAGACTTCCTTCCCCAATTTAAGGACTTGCAGGACGAACAATAAAATTTATTAAATAGATATAGTCAAATTATACACTCGGTATACATGTACATTATTTTTGGATCCAAAAATAAAAAAAAACTAGACATTATGCAAAATATTATAAATATATACAGACTGATTCTGACCTTCCTGCAGATTTACGCAGTTCAAATAAACTGCAGACCTGATTTGATCACTTTTTTAAATCACATATTGGATTAGAACACATTTTGCCAGTTTTAGTAGTGCTGCCCTTCAGCTTTGTAGCTGGTGGGGTGGCTAGGTGATGTAATTCAACGGCGCACCGGGCAGTTTGACCGCGGAGTAGTTGTTTTCGATAAACAACTCGTAGAGATTAGTTTTGTTGGTGGCTAAGTGAAGCCAAGGTGACAACTTTGTTGCTTGCCAGCAATATACGTCAAACCAAGATCACTAGTTGTACTTCCGTTGTTATGACTAGTTATGTGTGAGTCCTCTCACTTGATCCAATCAGACACAACAACGTATTGTACCCCGAAATCAGTCTAGAGCTTGCTGGCGTTCTGTTTGGTTAGAACTCCTTTTGTTAATTAGTCTTTGTCATTTTGACACTCTTACATTTTGACGTATAGTTGTGAAATGATTTTTTTTTCTCAAATTGTTATTCTTTTAGTTCGTTTTTTTCTTTTTTAACGTTTTTTTTAATTTGGAGGAAGAAATTTTTTGGTATTAGATTTTTGATTTTTTTTTTATTAAAATCTAAAATTTTCGTTTTAAAGTTGGTGGAATTGACATCAGCCATTTTAAGTGGACACTAATTTTTTGTGGTCAAGCTTTGACTTGAGCAAGGAGGAAAGATATTATTTATAGAGTATGTAATTTTGGTGTTTTTGATTAGGGAAAGTAACGCTTAAAAGCTTGTTCTGTACCAAAATTCGGCAAAAATTAACGAATATATTTTTCTTGGGATCGGGAATAGGAAAAACATTTTTTGACCTTAAAAACTGAAAAAACACTTTACAATTGTGTATACTCTAAACTCTAACGTAAGAGAAAACTTTGCGCACATTGCGGTAAAGTAGTCAATTATTTTTAAATTTTTTATAAAAAGAGGCTTTGAAGTCTCTACGAGAGCAGTTTTTGTTTTACGGTTACTCCAAAGCCTCTTCTTATTAAAAGTTAAAATAAGATAACAATGAACAAGGTGTAAGAAAAAGTGTTTAATTTACAATACCAAAAACAGATCTTTTTGGTAAATCAATAACAGATCTTAAATATAAATACGGAAGTTGTTTAAAAAATATATTTTTTTTAGTTTGATATTGTAAAATCTTATTTATATTTGTCTATGATTTTTATATTTGTCTTGTAGGCCGCTGGCAATTAATTCGAATTTTTATTTTGAGATAAACCATACGATTAAAAAAGATTATCCTTTACAAGGCTGTGAAATGATCTTTGTCAATATAAATTATATAGGAAGAAACAAAATCACAGTCTTTTAGACAACAATTTCTTTTTTATTATACTGTAGCGTCGTCATCAAAACGGGTGACGTTGACACTAAATTAAATTGATCCTATGTAAGTTATAAATATGCTTAGGCCATAGCGAGCTATTGTATAAACCGTCAAGTCAAGTCAGGTGTATTAATAAATACTGATTAAGTTCGCCCGTTAGTTGTACTACGTTTAAATAATGAGAAATAAAGTGTAAAAATAATGGGAAATTACGCCACTAACACTGCAAAGAACTCGCTCCCGCCGAAGCCTGGTTACAAAGATTATAAAAAATGTTAGATTGTCAGTCAGTGTGTTATAAATTCTTGTCCATTGATGCCGATGTTTTAGAAATCTAGATAGCCAATCTTTCTGCCATGATGCCCATTTGCTCGCATGAATTTAAGTGTTCTTGGCTGGCCATCGTATCAAAGACTTTTTTCAGTCAATGTCTAGATTTTATGTACTGTTTATTTTGGGAATTATAGATCTTTTCAATGTCTCTGAAGTGCCGAGCAATAACCGTTTATATTCTATTATTAACCGAAGGTACCGCAAATGCAGTTGGAGATGCCGACCGTTTAATTCTAAATTTAACATAGAAATCATTTTTGCCTGAATCGCGATTCTTGTCACATCTGCAGTAGAAACCCTGAACAAATTCAGTCCCTCATTTCCAGGTAACTTTCTTAGTAAATTAAGATTTAAGCTTAACATCTACAGAAATGCAACTGCAGCATGCCGCTCTCTGCATTTGGTGTATTTATTAGTTGGGACTTCAGAGTCAGTGAAATTCACAATAGTGTTATTTCTGCTTCATGACTGCGGATTCTTTTCCTATTTCTATACGTGTCTTCAAGATGAATTAAGAGTGGTTTGTTTAGGCTAGAAGATGAGATTCTATCTTCCTTGCTGCTAGTTTTATTTGGTAGTTGTTTTATTATTGATATTGATATTGCAGTTATAATGGTTTTGTAGTTATTACGGTTGGTTTTTATGATTGTAATTGAACATGGATGCTCTGTGTTCTGTCGTTGTGTCAATTTTTTTGCTACTTAAATAAGGAATGTCTAATGCGTTTGCAATGTTTTTTTTCAGTGAATGGTTATGTATATACTGTGAATTGGGTGGTTAAGTTAGTGATGAGTTGATTGTACAGATCTTCTTCTTTTCCTTCTTCGTTTTATTGGCCTCAGCTGTATGTCCAGTTTTCATAATTGTTTTCGGTTGTTGTTTCTTGCTTTGCTAAATAGCTTCGTAGGTGATGCGATAAAAAATAGCGAGGCTAGAGTAGAGCACATTGTGGTGAATTATTTATAGATTTATGGGCTAATTTCAAGTTAAAATACTACCAGTAGTATCACAAATTTTAATACTTTTCCATTCCAACGACCAATCACAACTTTGAATTCTTTTAATTTTCTATGGAAACGAAGATACTGCCAGTATTATTTTAACTTGAAATTATCCCATTAATGCGCCTCTATGCCAACAGTTAATATTATCACTGAAAATATAATTATTAATTTAAGTCATTATAAAAATTCAAAACTTAGTTAATTTTTTAACACATTGTTAAATTAAATAAGAAATAAAAACGCGCGCCAGGTATTGTTTATTTTGTGTTTTAGAATACTTGCAGATTGCAGACCACTAGAGCAGTCTGAGCAGTAAAAGCGAAAGGAACTATGATGTTGATGCGAACGGTGTTTCGGGATAGTTTAACAAAAGTTTTAAAATATGCATTGAACTAATAAGTGATATGATAATAGATAACAAAAATAACAACAAAATTGTGGAATATATTCGGAAGGCCATGCTGGGTCAACCTTTCTGAGTATGTACTTAGATAAGTATACAGTGTTCCTTTTAGTTCGATCATAGGTATATAGCAGTGTTTCTTAAACTTTTTGCGATCACGGACCAATTTCAGAATTTTAAAAATTCCACGGACCCCTTGCCAAATGGAATATTTTAGAAAAAGAAACAAACCTTATATTGAATTTTAATCTTAATAGTAGTTTAATTACACTTGCTAATACTTAATTAAATTTTATTAAGCTGCTGCGGACCCCTAAGGGGTCCGTGGACTTCACTTTAAAAAACCCTGCTGTATGGTGTTTGCCTGCGGTCATCTTACCAAGGGCCGTGTTATGCTATAGGAAACCAACTAACAACAACAGATCTGAGTGAAATAGGAAATTGTTGTGTAGTAAAGGACGAAAGGACTTAATTGCAGAATGTTAATAACCCTTCTTTTAGTTAGGACACCAGGTTTATTTTACGACAGAATGTTGGTTAGTTCTTATTGCATAATACGGTCCCAGTAATGATCATTAGATTAATTGCAAGTTGTTAAAGTCAGTCTAAATGAATCGGTCATTTCAAAAACCACATAAGTCACACAATTAGAATTTTTCACGAATCAATAAAAACTGTTTAATTGACAAATAAACGAATTTTAAAAAACTTTTTTGGGCTCAATATAGTATTTGGGGTTTAGAGAATTAAAATGTCGAATAACCTTTACAGTCTATTAATAATAATGATAATAAAAACTTAAAAAAACTGTTCTTGATTTACGCTGTTTTAGGAAGAAACAGGGTTTTTATTAAGAATTACACTTGAACATTAACTTATTAACATGTCACATGTTTTAATTTTTCATGCTTTATTATCTTTAAGGTAAATTATCTTATTCTCCATCATTCACCATTTGCAGTTAGCCAGGTAGATATGTTCTAATAAAATGGCATATGCTCTTACAGAATGCTATTTTGAACTCGTTTTAAGTCATCTAATTTTTTACTATTAATGATCACTCTCAAATCATAAGCCTTGGTTGATAAAATAAAGCAGAAGTTGAGAGTTTTTTCATTAGTAGGTATTTTCGATAAATCCTTAATACCAAACCAGTGAACTAACAATTGCCGTAAACAAAAAAATGTTTTGTTTAGGTATATGTGGCAATGGTAGATTTTGCATAAAATGAAATGTTATAGCTGCAACCCTATCTCGTTCTTTGAATAAATTTTGAACTTAAGGATTTTTTGTTGTAAAACTTTTTGGAACGTCTTTTGTAAATCATTAACTCAGCGACTAACGAACGTTTTGCATTTTCTGGTAAGGGTGATTGTTTTAATTTTGTTGTTAATTCTTCGCAAGTTATACTTGTGTCGACTTGGGTGTCTAAATCGATTTAGTAGTGTTTGCAAAAACAACTTAACTCAATGACTTATGTTGTTTATGCAATGACCGTCTATAACGCGGTATTATTTTGAAGAAGAAGGAATATATTGACTGAGGTTGTTTTTACCCAGGAAACGCATCTACCTTTAAGGAAGCGTTTACAGCAAAAAAAAATGTTGGAAAAATTGTGACTTACGTGGGTTTTGAAATGACCAATTCAAATATTCTTGAGCTAACAATACAGAATATACCTAAGCTACACAATTTCCGGTTATATCGGAAACTATGATTATTACCTGATTCAGTTGTTTTAAGAAGGTACCAAACATATTTCCCATATAAATAATGACAATAAAAATCAATGTCGAACCCACGAGTTTAATCAAAATTCTAATACAGCAGTTGTAAAGGGCTTTCGGAAACTAAACTAAACAAAACAATATTTTCCATCTTTAGATTTGTAGGTGATTTAAAAGCTCTTATAGAATACCCGTGTCTCGTGTCTCATATGTTATTTTTGATTTTAGGCAACTAGATGAAAAAACAACAAATTACATTGCGGACGTTTCTCTTAAAATCCTGTTTTCCCACGTTTTTGATGTCGATATAGTAAAAAATGTTTAATGGTTCTTCATATAATTCTGCCTAAAAGGGACAACCTGTATATTTATTCATTAAGTCTCTCAAAGCGTAGACATTGCAGAGTCATCCATCGCGGATGGCCGCGTCTTGAAAGGCCATTTTGGTTTCATCTGTGAAGAGTTAAAATGAAGAAAAAGCATCGCTATCAACAGATTAAGGGAATCGATTACGACCCTCGACTATTTGTAGTAATAAAATGATGCAAAAGGTGATAATAAATTATTAGAATACCTCGCGAGCCAATAAAATCTCTTGTAATTCTGTAGTTTAACTAAATAAGGATGCGAGTAGCGCTGTCTGAGATGATACGGCGTGCATGCAGAACGCTCTTTCGCTTTACAATACAATTCCGATCCTGTTTTTATAACCTAATGGTCTAATCCCTTGGCATTTAATTTTATGTTGCTCAAATGTGCCAGTTCTTGCTAGACATTCCTCATTAGTTCATTACAGGACGGAGGGGGGCTTTCTTAATTCAAGGACTCGACAATTAAATACCGCCCCTACTAATTTCGAATATAATTAATTTTAACCATTAACGGGAAACTAGAGACATTATGCGGGCAATTTTACCCATACATCTTATTATTAAACAAGTGACTACGAAAAATTTTGGCCTTGAAAATTCGGAATGACGTAATTTCTTCCGAATGTGTGGGTTTCGTCACATTTATGGACTCGCCGGCATTTTTTGCCGCGAAATGTTTATCTTTACTTCTAATATTTCAAGATCATAGACCTAAATGTAAGCGACACTCGTCCCACTTTTCATAATTTTTTTATCAAAAAACTTTATCTTCTTATGCAAAGATAAAGTTTAAATTTACTTGTGTACTAAGAGCAGAATAAACAATTTATTAGCAGACGATCCTTGATCTTCAGTAGTTCATTTCGCTCAACGTAGTTCCAAATCATGGTTCCAATATGTGGTACGAAAACCTACTGAGGCCATGGTTGAATTTTTTCTACTACGACTACGACAGTAGTGACAGTTGTTTGACAGTTGCTTCATGTAATAAAAACATAATTTTTACATTTTATTCTTTGAAAACCAGCTAATATATAAAATACAAATATGTCTGAGCGGAAAGTACTAAATGTAAGTTATATAATATAAAATGCGTTTTGTTCTTGCAACTAAATGAAATTTTTAGAAATACTATCCCCCGGATTTCGATCCCTCTAAAATTCCTCGCATGAAACTACCTAAAAATCGGCAATATACGGTACGTTTGATGGCTCCTTTTAATATGAAATGTAAAACTTGCGGAGAATACATTTATAAAGGCAAAAAGTTCAATGCTCGGAAGGAAGATGTTGAAAATGAAGATTACCTTGGAATACGAATATATCGATTTTATATTAAAGTAAGTACCAAATAAAAGTGTTAAATTGAGAATTAATAAAAAAGGTAACACTTTCCAATTCCAAGGTAGGTTGTCTTTCTTGTGTTAACAGTATGCAACACACTATACACATTTGTAGTGCTAGTTGCAGTGGTAAAATATTAGTAATTCCCATAGATTTAATTAGAATGGGGCACTATATCTCAAAAATATATAAATTTCATTTCTTGACTCATGTAAAAGGTTTATGTTAAAACTAATTGTTGTGACATTCAGTATTTTTTTAAAAGAATGTTTGTGCTTGGCAGGTATTCTCCACGGTAGCCCCATCGTATCACTTACGGGTCCTCTAAAGGGGCACATTTGCTGTATTAGCAGATAGTTCTCTTAAAGTTAGTATTGTTTTATCTTTAATTATACAGGGTGATTTTTTATTTGCTTCCGCCTGAGATTTCAAAAGCAGGCAACACGTTATAGAAATCATAAGCAACTTCAAATGATTCAAATGAACTGACTCTGGAAGCACTGTCAAAGGTATTGTCAACAATGTTGACATTAATTCACAACCCTCTATGTCTTAATTTTTAAAATAAAATTTTAAAAAAGTAGCAAAGTATAATGTGTTGCCTATTTTTTAAGCATTTAAAAGCTTTTTTAATTGTCAAGGTAGGAGTTTAATTGGTTTAAAAAAATGTTTAAATTAAAAAAAAATTATAATTATTAGCATTTTTCTTTAATTAAAACTTACACAAATAGTCTGATTTTTTAATATGTTATGTACAAGATGTAACATTAAAACTTCTAATAACTTTTAAACCAGTGAAGATAAAAAAAAAATAAGGAAAAAATCTTTTCGACTGTATCAAGGGGGAAGCAGGTTGGGTATGTATGTATTTGGTCTGTAAGTGTTAAAGTATTAGCACCCTAAACCCTAAAAACTTTAATAGGACCATACTATTTGTGATACATCAAATGAAAGGTAAGAACCGAAAGAATGTGACACAAAAAATTCAACCAAATACATATGTATCACAAATGGTATAGTGCCATTAAAGTTTGTTGGGGTTGGGGACTTTAACACTTACAGACCAAATAACAGGCACTGTTATCAAATAGCGACAAAGAAAAAAGCGCTCCACCATATAGTGTAGGACTAAATAGCGCCTAGACAAAATAGCGTCGAAGTAAATATCGTCTAGACCAGCTATTCTCATCCACTGGTCCGGCGGACCACTCTATTCTGTGGACAAGTATTTATCCGCGAAAAAAATTTACTTATCAAAACAAAATAATAATAAACAAAGTTTAATTTATAAAATTACAAAATACAAATATCTCAATCTAATTTTAGCGACAGATACTTAAGCCGCTAAATTTTAGTGGTCCGCAGGCCAAAAAAGCTTGAGAAATGCTGGTCTAGACATTTCACAGATCGACAAAATATCGAGGAACTATTTAGCGATCGGATAACAAAAATTGCGACAAAATAGCGCTTAACAATATAATTTTTTTTCTTTGACAACATTTTTTGAAATTAAAGTCAATGTTGTCTGTAAATTCCCTCACTTAGATTGACCTGGACCTGCCCTAGACCTGTCAATACTAAAAGTTTAACATAGCCCCTGCGCGAGAATAAAAGACAAATTCTCTTCTCTCATTTTGAATGATTTGATTTGGACCTGACCTAAACAGTGTTGCCAACTCATTGACGATGATTTCTCCTATATAAGGACTACAACCAGGGATGGGCGATGTCAACAATTTGTGTCAACTTTGACATTGTTGACGCGTCGACAATTAGGTAAATGTCGATTTAAAAAACGATGTCAACAATGTCGACAAAGTCAACAATGTCGACTTTTAATATAACCTTAAGAGGTTATCTTTTTTTTTAAGTTTGGCAAGGCTGCTACTGCTGTGTCTGACTCAACGACAATCAAAATGTTTAAATTAGCTCACTGTTGCGCACGCACCCAGGTTTTAAAGCCGTTTTAATAGTCTTTTGGCTGTTAATTTTTTCTTTACTTTTGTATAATAAAAACGTTTATCAAGATTAGGTTTTTTGTACGAATTTTTAATGTAAAATGTACCTAAATAACTGTTAATGTTAAAAATTATACATGTTAAAAGAAGTTAACACGTGAACAGTATACAACATAACCTTACATTTTAAAATATTGACATTTGTTGACATTTGTCGACATTGTCGACATTGTTTACGTTGTTGACGCTTTGTCGACATGTCGAGGTCGACAACTAAAGTCGACGCGTCGCCGCCCATCCCTGACTACAACTTGTTCTCTGCTACAATCACAAAGTAAAAAGAAAAAAAAATGTTCTTTACAACATACAATTTTTAATTTATTTCTAATAAATAGATAATAAATCACTTTTCAAATAAGTGATAAATGTGAATTACACCGTAATCAGAATCAGAAATACTGATTAGGTTGGCAACAAAAAATTAACAGTTTAACATTTTTTTGATAATTTGTAGTAGTTAAAAATACCCTTAAAAATCCCCTACAGAACTTTTCCCTCTAAACATTCCCCTCTTCTTCAAAAAATACCCTAAATTTAGGGGGAAATTCCCCAAGTCAACACTGGACCTAAACCTGTTAATACTAAAGATTAGTATGGCCCCTGCACAAGAATAAAAGACAATTTTTTTCACTTAGAGTATATTGGACCTGCCCTCACCATTCACAGCTGTAAGGATTTGCTAAAAAATATTCAAAATGCTACACTCTCAATTTAAAAGCGCTATTTTTAGTTTCTAGCATTTGCCGAGGGTGGCGCTTTATCGCCGTACGAATTTAACGAGACGTACGTCGCGGCGGCTTGTTTGTAGAGACCTAATAAAGTAGCTCACGTTGAGCGTTAAGAAAGTACGTCTTAGTAATATCATTGTGAAATAGCTTATTAAAAAAGAAAGGGGTAGAGTTAGAATCACAGCGTCAATTGATAATATGCAACCAGTTATACAATACCATATAAACTGTGTGCATCAGAATGAGAGACGTGATAAAAAATATCTATATTTGCAGTCTGGCGTTGATTGGCTAAAAGGTTGATGCGGCTACCGTAGTAATCAAATTACCTTAGATATTTTTACTAACGATGGTCAATCAAGTCAAAAATCATTTATTTTTTCAAATATGTTTACAAATTTTCTTAAAACTATGACAATTATTTTAATGCAAACATGGCCGCTGCTGAGGCTTAAGGCCTTTTCAGCGTGACGATGGTAGATGGTGCTAGCGCGTGGTTGTGGTCTAAACTTCGTAATTTTAGCATCATTTTGTCTTCAATAACTCAATAAAAAGCAGCAATCAGATTAACGATAAACACCTTTTGTATTGCCGCTATTTCACGGTCACTACAATACAAAAACAACCCAATTAAGCAGTTGAAAGAGAGTGAACAGTCAAGAAACAGGAGACCCCAAGCGTTTTTATTTAGGTTCTGTCGCCATTAACTAATAAATGTTTAATTTTTTTCTGAACTATATAATTAAAATCTTGTTTATCTGTTCGAAAAATCTTATTGTATATAATCTTTAAAGTGACGTATTAAAATACTAAAAAAAGTATTAATGCAACTCCTCCATTCCGCAAAGGATGTGCCATCTATTGTTTATGTTAAAAAACACAAAGTTAAAGGAAAATCAAAGCTAACTCTATCTCTATAGCATACAAATGGAATAAAACAGTCGGTAGGTCAGCTATTGTGATGGTTTTAATGAGTAAGGGTATAAGAGTGGTTTTGGTTTGAGCCATAAACTATTAATTTAGTCCTTCTTCTTCTTCTTTCTGTATATTGGTCTAAGTTTCCGGGGCTATTTAACCAAATTTAAACATTTTTTCTTTTCTTTGTGAATACTATGGTAGAATGACATATTACGATTGATTTATTGATTTTCTATTTCTTGAAAAAAGCTTGTTGAAACCGGGAAAACTGTTAAAAGTTGAATTAGAAAATTGCTTTTATCTCTTCCCTATTATGGGCTCCAGAAGCCGTGACGTAAAAAATGCGCGAAATTTTGAAACACTGTCATTCGATAAAAATACCTTGAAAAAGTCGACCGTATTGCACATGTAAATAAGGTTGAATTTATAAAGATCAAATTTTATGCGATGAATAAATACACTAAATAAAATAAATAAGACCTAAAAATGTCGACATTCGATAGCCTAAACATTTCATTTATTGATAAGTCACGAATTACAACAAATTTACACTTAATAAAGAATTTAATGGAAAATAAAATGTTCGATGCACAGATTTCCTTCATTTCTAAGCTTTAACGCAGGTCCAATATGAACGAATTCCAGCGATCCATGCCGAATGCGAGCAAATCCCCTCCGATTTGCCCGCGCAACTTGTTATTTGTATGTACTCGGCCATCTTCGGTAGTTGGTTTACAGCTGTTCGGGTGAGTTTGAGAGCACGAAGCATGTACAGTAATTTCTATTTTCGATTAATTTCTCAAATATGCGAGAATTCTTTGTAACTTGTGTCTGGATTAAAACTAGAATGTCTAGAGTATTGGAGTTGAGTGTTTTTATGCCTTATTTGTGTTTCCATATGTGATTTTTATTCGGTCAAAGTTTAGCTGTTATAATTTCAACCTTATGTATAAGTGCAATAAGGGCGACTTTTTTAAGGTATGTTTTCAGAATGACAGTACTTCAAACGTTTGCGCTAAAATTACGACACACTTCTCCAGCCCATTCTCTAGTAGTATTTCAAATGAACGGGTTTTTAATCGTTACATTGTTTCTGTTCATTGTCTTTTTTTTAATGTTAAATATTTTATTAGTCTGTGGTATTGTTATCAGTGTACAAGATGTTTGCAAGAAATTTCATTCAAAACCGACCCAAGAAACACCGATTATGAAATAGAAGCTGGTGCAACTCGTAATTTTATGGCATTGAAGTTAGCTGAAGAACAAGCTTTAAGAGAAGAAGAAGAGGCTAGGGAAGAAGAAGCAAGCAATCCAATGAAACTGCTTGAAAACCGTACAAAACAATCTAAAAATGAAATAGAATTATTGGAATCACTTGAAGAATTAAAAGATTTAAATAGAAGACAAGAAGCAGTAGATTATGATTCTATGTTACTGGCTTATGATCCAACAATTTCAGAACGTGAGAGAGAAGAAAGGATGCAGCAAATGGATGATGAATATATCAAGTAATATAATTATTATTGTGTTTTTATTGTTTTTTTTATTATCGTCCTTATGTGTTTGTTACAGGACGATTAAATTTCAAAATACTCAAAAACGTAAATTGGTGTTGGAAGAGGAAATAATTGAAGAAGACGAACCAGAAGAGAAAATATCAAAACCAGAAGAAAAAATATCGAAACCAGAAGAACCAAAAATTGAACATTTGTCTAGTGATCAAAAAGTTCAGAAAAAAAGTATTGGTGCTTCAATCCCTTCAAAGAAAAAGTTGGCAGGGCTTGTAAAATTAAAAAAGGACGAACCTAAAAAAGAAGATAAACCTCAGACGAGTGGTTTATCACTATTAGGTGCTTATAGCGATAGTGAAAATAGTGAATAATTTGTAAAAAAATTGTAAAAAAAATATTTTATAGCAATAACTGGTTTTATTTGTTCTTATCTTATGGCCTACTTTCAAGTTAAGTTACTACCGGTAGTATCGCAAATTTTAATACTTTTTCATTGCGACCAATTTCAAGTTGATTAGTTAGTTAATGCCAAGTTACTACCGGTCATAAATCTTGCGACTTTTTTTTGTGATGGTTGTACTCTCGACCCAAGTTCTAATGGCTACTCTGACTTAAATTGTAAATCTTTACATAATAGATCTCCTGCTGTGGTGCCAATTGCAATTATCGTGTACTTTTCATTATCTCTTATTTACTTAAATGAAAAACATCTGGGATCTACCTGGGGCACAATAGTAAAAACCCCCAGGTCAACTAAAGTATATGGTAGTTGCAATTGGCACCACAGGAGGAGATCTATTATGTAAAGATTTAAAATTTAAGTTAGAGTGGCCATTAGAACTTGGGTCGAGAGTATCTTTTTAGTATTCTAATTGTGACCGTCCTAAATAATTTCAAATGGTACTCTTTTCGGAGCCAAAAACTCTCTGACTACGACAACACTAAATTGACAAAACTAAAATTTCAATTTGACTTTATTTTGATAAGGCATAATCATCACTAATGATTAATGAATGACCAGACTTGAGGCACAGAAATGTCACGGCGGGAAATCCAAGCGGTGCGTTCGCTACACATTGGCGCGCGCACCGAAGTAGACCGACTTATTAGCTACCTACTTATTTAACAAATTTACAGAAATTTGTATATAGCAATCCAACTGTCCGTCGTCTCTGATTTTACTTTCTAGTTATAATTTTCGTGTTACATAATATATATTAATAATATGTAATGCGGTTACACACGGCAAACTTAGATCCGACGCTTATGGCTCGAGCTGACTGCAAGCGAGTGCAGTGAGCCTGCGTGACATTTTCATGCCGATGTCTGCTAATGACTAAGCTTAGGTGCTTAGGTGCAAGAGAGTCTTCTTTAAACGACCAGGTAATTAACCAGTGTAATCCAGCGGGCTACATGTTATTCATTCAACTGGTCTACACCAGCTGACCAATAGATCAGTTGAATAAATAACATGCAGCCTGCTGGATTACACCGGTTAATTACTTGGTCGTTTAAGGAAGACTGTCTTGCACCTAAGCTTACTAATGACCCTCGGGAAATTAAATGCCCTCCATTGCACGTCAGGCTTTAAACATTTCCTCTTGCCATAATGTCTTTGATTATGCCTTTAATAAATAAATAACTATTTATTTTCAAAATCAACCCCCAATCATAGATAGATATTTCATATTTTCCAACGTTTACTGATGGTTGGATGGGTTTTTCTTGGGTTTAAAAACACACCATAGTTAGCGTACATAAATAACATTACGGTCTATAACAAGGTGGACCATAAAGGTAAGGTGTTCCAGGACTGGCGGATCAGCCGTAAACTACAAGTTTCTCTCTTCAACTTAATATCAAATTACGAAAAAAATATTTTCTAAACTCTATCGTTTTCAAATTACAGCAATTTTATATTAACCAATCACATAATAAATATTAATTATTAGTAAAGGTAATATTTATGTTCTTCTTCTGGCTAAATTTGGAACGATTTTATGACTTGGAACTATGAAAATAATTTTTTATTAACTTTACTTTTGAAAAGTATCTTTTGCCACCTGCTACAGAGACACGAAAGGTAAGAAATTATTTACAACAATGTAATTTAAAATTTCTATAAGTGTTGTTTGGTCAGTAACCATTGTTTTGAAAATATTTTTTCATCAAATAACCCCGGAACCATTAATGTGTTTATTGTTCCCTTCTGTTAAATGAGTATCTAAATCGGAACAATTTTTTTGTATTCATGAAGTATGAGCAGCTATTTTTTGGTGATCCTAGACGCATAAAAAGACTGCTTTCCCAAACCGGGGTGTTTTTAAATTTCCACAAGGAAACAGTTAAAATTTACTAAAGCCATTAGTCGGTAATGGTAAAGCAACAACTTTGGCTAAGAGTTCTGTTGTCAAAATTGTTTAATCAGTTTTACCAACCCATTAATTAATAAACAAAATTCTCGACTAAATTATATTAAATTATTTTTTCTTAAAATGTTGGTTTTTATTCGTTACAAAAAATGTTGTAACTATTTCTGGAAGAAATTTCCCGCATTTGCACTAATGCAGCACTCCAAAGTGAGCGAAGGCTCGTGCTGCAAACAAAGTGCTCGTGCGAGAAATTTATCTTTCCTAATACGTTAGGTAAATAACTATTTTCTAATTCTTTTTTAATAATTTTTTTCAAATTTACTAAAAAATTAAAGACATGAAAGGTCTTGTATTTATTGAAACCTTTGTACCTTTTACGTTGTTAAAAATTGAAAAATTTTTTTTTAATGATCTTTCGGACATTAGTCCGATATTAAATTTAAAAAAAAAAACACTTTTTTTGTATGAATCAGTTGAAGAAACTGCTATTAAGCAGATTCTTCAACTAATTTATCCGAACAAAATGTGCCTTTTTAATTCTTTTAATAGAAACTAGTAGGAAATCCATTTCTTCATCGATATCTTTTCTAATGTTTCTTGTTTTTTCTGTTAAAACCTCAAAATTTGCTTCTGTTCTTTCAGTGAAAACAAAATTTACCAAATTTTGTAAAGTCCTCAGACAGGCTTCTATTGTAGCAGATTTATTTTGTATCATTTTACTTACATTATTTTTTTCTAGAAGAAAATGCTATATTGTTAACTACTCAGCTATAAATCTTATATTGGCATCGAATTGTTCAGTTGATAATTCGAATAAATTGTCATATATTTCAGGTACTCGTAGCTCAAAATAGAGATGACTGATCGCTTTAACTCTACTTTCCTACCGAAAATAATGACAAAAGTTCGTGATCTTAGTGGTAGCAATTTTTGTTTAACATACCCTACTACATTTTATTAAAGCCTCGAAAGTGCAGACACATCACGACATCAATAAATTTATTTGTTTTAAAAAATTTGCCCTATAAATCCTTTTTTAGTTTATAGCAGTTACTCTTAAAAATCTGGATAGTGCGGGACACCTATTACCTTAGGGCAGTGGTTTCCAATCTGTGGGGCGCGAGACTGTTGCAAGGGGGGCATGCAGCTGTTTCCAAAATATCCTTTTCGAATACAAACCAAAAAAGTCGAATAGGTGTCAAAAAAATGAATCACCAAAATAGGTATATACTAGGGTCAAAATAAGCTTGTGAAAGTGTTGTAAAAGACGCGCTAGATGTTGCTGTTTCACTTACTCTTAAAGAAGTGGATAGAAAGCTCATAGTTTGAGTAGGGATAACTATTTTTCTCTTTGTTCGACGTTCGCTAAAAGATAGCCTAACAAGACAGAGTCCGCTACTCCCTTAGCCATGTGCTTCTTGAACACAGTAACGCCTTACCCAGGAATTCACAAAATGTTTTCCGCAAAATGCTTTATAGGTAGTTAAAAAGGATTAGGCTTATTGTACTTATTGCAAACTGTTTGAGATTTTCTGATGTTACTTATAGAGCTGGTGGAAAGCACGTGCCTTCTCTAAAAGCGATTGGGTCTAGCCTTGTCTAACCTTTACGTGCAACAAAAGAGAATAAAAGATTTCGCCCTGCCTATAGTGCCTATTTTATGAATGCTGTGAGTGGAAGTAAGAGAACCAGTCTATAGCGGGTCTTTTACAACACTTTCACAATCTTATTTTGCTTTGACTATACGTAATCCACAATCCTCGCCGCGAATTTTTCGGGTACAAATGCTAAAACTATTAAAGTATTTGCATTTGGATAAGGGAAAGAGACTTAAACCATAAATTACTTGATGAATAGGGATTATTTAGAGTAATAAGTGCTTTATAATTTATGACACTATTGAGGCGACCGGTACGTACCATCTGTTGGCAAGGGTCTTTACCTTTACCTGTTTCCTTGCTTAGAGACATTATGCCGATATCGGGTAGTTGATCATAATTAACAACTTAATGTTTAATAATTGCAGTTTAAATGTAAACAAATTGGTGGCTCTCATATACCTGTGATAGTACCTTTTAGAAAAGTATTGCTAAAAGTTTCTAATAACTTCTTTTTAGTTCTGTTAAAAAAATATTTCTAAAACAGCTTAATACCAAGTATTATAAATTTTTTTTTTTTTGATAAATCACACATTGGTAAACCGAATAAAGCTGTTTAAATTTCTTTGACAAAATGTGATAATTTGGTCACTACACCTAATTTAATGTACAATGAGAGATTGAGAGTCTTGGAAAAAGAGTTTTTTTCTTGTAAAATGAGCTATTTTTAGAAATTTTTTATTCTTTGAACATTTCAATTATTGTAAAATAAATAATATTCTTTAATAAAGAATGCAAATTAATAAGTATTTATTAATCATTTTTCTAAGAAAAAAATATAATTTCAAAGAGAGGAGCATGAAATAAAAAAACAAAACACTTAAGCAACATAATAAATTTATTTAAAAAACATTACTAAATATTTTCATCATTGTCACTATCATCGATGCCATTTATTGTGGGAATTTTTTTTGTTACAAAAGTATCTGCTACAGTTTTTTCTCTTTTTCCAAGACTCTCAATCTCTCATTATTATTTAGCAATACTTTTCTAAAAGGTACTATCACAGGTATATGAGAGCCACCAATTTGTTTACATTTAAACTGCAATTATTAAACATTAAGTTATTAATTATGATCAACTACCCGATATCGGCATGATGTCTCTAAGCAAGGAAACAGGTAAAGAACGACAACCACTCGCCCAAGACCCTTGCCAACAGATGGTACGTACCGGTCGCCTCAATAGTGTCATAAATTATAAAGCACTTATTACTCTAAATAATCCCTATTCATCAAGTAATTTATGGTTTAAGTCTCTTTCCCTTATCCAAATGCAAATACTATACATTTATTTTAAAATTATTAATTCTTATAATAAATAATTATTTTTTTATGTCTATTTTTGCATAATATTGTATATTATTTTGTAGTCCTTTAAATAAATTATAATATCAGTTGAGTATTTATGAAATTAAATTGTTAGAAAAATGAAGGGGACACAACAATTTTTTTTCTTTAAAGGGGGGCGCAACAATTTTTTTTAAAGGGGGGCGCAGGTACAAAAAGGTTGGAAACCCTGCCTTAGGGGGTGCAGATGAAACTAGTTTCCTAAAAATAATTTCTTCTAATTTTTCCAGTTTCATTATATTTAAATAACTTTTTCCAATTTTAAAGTTTCCATGTATTTAAATAAAAAAATATTTTTTCAAAAATGCGCCCCTAGGCGCTTGTGTGAAAATCACGCACTGAACATCCGCCAGCTATGGGCCTGTAGGTGACAGATTTATAGCTGACAGTGATTCAAATGAACATTTTTAAGTGGACACATTTAATCTGATTTTGGATTTGGCCTACAATTACTTAATATATGAAAGATAATGACCATAGTTAAATGACAATAGTTAACTGGTAAGTTGTTGTAAGTTGTACTCTTTTACTTTTTCGGCTCGGACTTTTATTTCAGGGGTAGTTCAAAATAAATAGATCCAGTTCAATTTTAAAATGATACTGGTAGGTACTTATTTACATTGTCTATTTTTTTTAGTATTTTAGCACTCAAATTTTATTAGAACTGCCTCATTTCTTATTTAAGTGTTTACATTGACTCCTGTTAATTAAAACTGCGTTCAGCTTTGCCACTCGGGTGCACCGCCTCTTTCCTTATTTACTTCATTGAGTCCATATATCACTATCTCTATCTAATGACCAAAAGTTGATGCTTTTTGACACCATATCCAAAACAACACACGCTCTTTGTGTACTCAGTTATTAGGACAGAAAGAGCGTACCTTGTCAGGAAAACAATCTTTTTATTAGTAAATCCTGAATTCAAATAATGCGACTGATTTATCTGTCCTGAATGAGACAGACAAAGACAGAGTAGGTGCACTCGGAGTGGCAAAGCCGAACGCGTCTTGATTGCCAAGAAAGGGAGTCGGCGAAAGGAGGAGTAACAGTTCTGTTCTTTGCTAAATACATAAGAGTAAGCGAGACAAAGCATCCGTCGCCAAGTTGCAAAAAACAAAAGTTTTGTTATAAAAATTATGAAAACATATTTTTTTGTTAAAAAAATATTCATAACTTTATTGTACATTTTATTAGTTCAAAAAGTTTTGATTAATTTAAATATTTTTTTACACTTTTAAAAAATCTTACAATATGAATGAAGTACGGCAACATGGCAGAGTTTGTCAACATGGTAGTGTCCAATGTTTACATATGCCTCGTGTGGCATCAAATAAAAGTTATTAACAAAGGTGCTATCAATCAGTGCCCAACACTTTTATTCCAAATTCTTGTAAATATGAAGTATATTGTAGTATAAGTAATAATAATAATAAGTATATTGAAGTAGATGAAGATGGCAATGAAATAAAATCAGAATATGGGGCTAGCAAAGATCTTTAGATTTAGAGGAGTCAGTTGAGTAATATTTTATTAACGAAGACAACTTATAATTCATAAAATGTTTCGTTTATTACCAAAAACCTGCTATACAATCTACCTAGTTTGTTGTGTAAGTAAATATCGAGAGTTGCCAATTTAGACAATAAATAATAGTGCCACTGTCATTAGGACCGTTAATTAATGGAATGTAATCTTTTTTATTAGCGAAAATAGTATAGAGCCTTAGTAATGTCGCTAGAGTTTATGCAGCCCCCTGAGAATGTCAAATCAATGGGAAGGCAACGGGGGCAATGCTACTGCACTTTCGGTTCAAGCAAAATAAAACCTACTATATGGGGCTTATAATGCAACATTAGTGTAACACAATGAAATGGGGGCCCCTTATTGCACTTTCGGCACAAGATATTGTAAGAATTGGGTATCAACTATCTTACGAATCATCAAAGTCTTCCCCATGAAACTGAATTACTTGGAGACCACTATAGGCCCCCTTAAACAAGCAGATTCAAATTTTCAAAAAATTTTCATTGAATTCAATTTTCTTCTCAACAAACTTAGTTTGTTCACTATTCTGTACATACATTTATGGTAAAACACATGGGAAATGGCTTAGAACACTCAAGATTTTTTCTGAAAAATGACAGTGACAGTGCGTATGTTAAAAAAATAGATAATAACACTTTGAGGGGGGATTTTCAACCACGTTAAGAACACACTACCGTTCTAATAACGACTGTCTGTTTTTTTTTATCTAGCCCCTAAACGATAAAATGAACCTTTTTTATGATTTGCATTTTCTTCTTGAAAAAATCAGAAAATAAAGACACTTTGTATATCAATTGAATCTTGCTTTATTCGTTACTTTTTTACTTGGAAAGAGGAATTACAGGTTTTTCAGTAGTGGATGAGAAAGGCCTGATGAATTTAACTTTCGTTCTGAAATACAAAAAAATTGTATACCAGACTTAACAACACTAGACCGAAGAATTAAATCCTTCAAACCTTTCTTTGACACAAGAAACTAATACATGTCGTCGGTGTCTGAATTTTCGTTACATTTTTCACAAAGTTTAAATGGGCCGGGATCGAGGTACTGAGAAAAAGCACTGTTTAAAATATCATTAACGTTTGTGTAACCCCGAGGGACATTTTGGAAAGTTTCCTCAATGCCCCGTATGTTTGAAGGTTTTAATTCGTTAGTCTCTTTCCCGGCACTCGATGCCGTCAACTTCAACAAATGTATGAAATCTTCACAAGATTGATCGGCATGTTTTTGTAAGATTTCATACAGTTTTCCTCTTAATTCAAGCTGTTTTCGCAGATGTTGAGTAATCGGTCTCTGGGTATCTCTCCCTGAACATGAGGAAAATTTGACATTGAGATTTCGTTTTCCGGAGTTACCCATTTTCTTCAAGTTATCAAGCCGAGCGCGAAGATGATCTACTTTTTTTACTGACATGCCGATCAAAGATTCAGACACATATTGTGGAAATCTATCACTACATTTACCCACTTCTGATTCAACGCATGAAGTGTCCTCCGCTTTCTCTCCAAGAGATGACATGCAAATTTGGCATCTGTTTCGATTCCACCTACTTCCAGGGAATTGTTCTGGAAGTGATTCCGGTTTCTGAAACGGAAATTTTAGATTTTTTTAAGCTTTATTTCTACCAACAGGTTTATTCCGGTATTCGTAGAGCATTTGGTTCTTAATATCCAACTCCTCGCGAGCCTGAAATAACAACAAAATCAGCGAAAATTTTTAATAAGTATATAAATTAGTATCTATGATGGCTTTTTTTGAAATAAGCTCTATTGGGCTCGTGAAGGGAGGAATAACAGGAGTGGGCATAAGCTTGAAATCTTGGTCGATGCACAAACACCTTTTATGATAGTTTCACAGTACTCGGGATAGCTTTTTCTCTCACTATAAATTTGCAAACGGTGATCTTGACAATAGAATAAGATCATAAAAGGTATTTGTATCTCGACCAAGCACCTAACATTGTCGGTATAGGGCATGACAACTCCTCTTATTCTTCCCTCCACGATTGTGCTAGTCTATATTTGAATATGTACATTATGCGTCTAAAAATAGTATGGAAGAAAATTAATGCCATACGGACATTGTTTGAATCCAAGTTAGTTTTGAAGTAATATTTTGCTGAGATATATAATTGTGAAGATTTTCAAGATAAAGGATGTCTTGCAAAAGTAATAATAAAAGTAAAAGAATAAAATAAAATAACAGAAATTCAAGGTACTGATACTACAGAAAAAAAAAACTGAGTAAAGTCGTAGAAAATCTAAAGAACCGAAAATACTCAGGACATTATAATACATAGTTTAAATAATGGGAGATAAAATATAAAACTTTCTAACTAAAATGTAGAAAAAATATGGAAATGACAAGTAGAAAGAGAAATAGCAAAAAAGAAATAGAAAAAAAGATGTAGAAAAAAGAAATAGAAAAAGTAACACCAAGAGATGAAAAACTTTTAATTTTGATGAAAAAATAACAGAAAACAAATTAAAAAGACATCAGAACCAAAACTATGAAGAGCATGAAAATAATTTTTCTAAACAATACTTTTCATTTAAAAGGAGCGATTCTGAATAAAATTGTTGTAGGTCATTTTTGTCAAAAATTTTGAAAAGGTCAGCTTTTCATGTGAGGGAAACAACTTTTAAAACTAAACTCGACCGCTGGCCCTACCAGCCCCTATTCTCTAACAATTCAAAAAAAGTTAGTGAATAAAAGACTATTTGGTAGACATGCAGCAGACAATAGCTAACTTTAGCTAGGAACAAAAAGGCTAAACTTGGATTTTGTAAAAAAATTTAATTGGATTTTGTTTATTTAGAAGAACGATTTATTAGTGTCCACCTTATGGAGTTGCTTTTCCTGGATAAATTCATCGTATTTTATAGAACAAACAGATCGTTGATCTATTGAGATATTTTGAGAAGTTGCTTTTCCTGGATAAATCCTTCGTAATTTATTCAATAAACTGATCGTTGATTTATTCAGACATTTTGAAAATATTTAGTTTCAGACGAGAAATGAACAAATAGATTTTTTCAAAAAGTATTTAGCAATGGTTCCTGGAGATGGAGAATAAGTATCATTATTGTTATGAGTCATGAGAACTAGAACGCCGATTTGATTGGGAAAATCAATAAAGAATAAACAAATCTGAATGAAAATGTCAATTAAAATTTAATTGCATCAATGCCTCGTTATGGTCAATACTTATAAGAACAATGAACACATTAATTAGTAGTTTGTAATTAACTTAATTTTTATGTTTATTGCCTTTCAAATTCAATTAACACTACTTGTAATAAATTTTTTTGAATGAAACTAAATTGTATTAACGAAACTAGTTTATATAAAAAAAAATTCATATATTCATAAAAATGAAGTAAAAAGCTGATGATAAGTACTAGTGGTAATAATTATAGTGAACGAATATTGATAGAGAAATAGATCATAACACCAATCCAATCGGGGAGAAGAAGTTTAACTATCTAGAAGTGACAACAAAAGCGATATTAGGAAATAATAGACATAATGGAAAGATAAATCACAATGCAATAAACAAGTCTTTTATAAATAAAGGTGTACTTTAAGTATCATTGAAAACAATCAGGATTAATATACTGATGATAGACATGGCTGTTATGAACTACATGGTTACATGAACGAAAGGGTAGAAGCAAAGCAGATAAAACACTCAGTGATCAACCAATACTGATTGGGTTGGCAACACAAAATTTATAATTTTCGACACAATTTTGGAGTTGTTCCAATCATGGTTTTCAATCGCATTAAAAAATATTCCTATACCAAATAATTTCAGTGAGTAAATTCATCTATTAAATACATTTAAAATTTTTGTTTTAGTAAATTCAGCATTTGTTAATCAAGGTGTATTGTATACAGAACACAAAATAGCAAAATAAGAGAAGGTTTATGTATTCTGTAATGTTATTGTTGCAATACAATCTCTGTGGGGACAGTTCATAAAATGAGTTTTATTCATTGCATTAAGGTTGTAACAGTAACATTACGGAATGTTTTGACATTTTTGTACCTCTTGTAAAACCTCCCGCAGCTTAGCCGAGTACTTGATTGCATTATCCTTCTCCATTTTGAGTGCAGCTGCTAATTTAGCATGAGCTTTCAGGGAGTGTTGCATTTTACTGATTTGATCGTTTTGGTGCTTGATTGTATTCTCTACATTTGCAATTTTTTGTTTATACTCCATCAATTCCATCCACTGATTGTCGTTCGGACCGTACTCTATAGCTGTTGTCGGCTTGGATTTGACACTTAAGTCATCGATCTCCTTATCTTTCATTTCAAGTTGCTTCTTCAACTCCTCCAATTGATCCTCCAGATCTCTACTTTTATCGGCCAATGCTTCTTTTTCCTTTTCAAGGATAGTAAATTCCTGATCTTTGATTTCAAGTTGAGTTTCAAAATTTCGAGTATAATTTTGTTGCTGAATTTCCTCACTTCTATGAAGCTGCTCCATTTCTCTTACCCTAAAGAAAAGCAAAATGTAACATCAGTTGATGGTCCAAACACCAAAAAGAGGGTTCAATCACCTGATATTGATAATCTCCTTTGATGTTTGGACTTTCAAGGGTTTATATTAAAAAAAAAAAGAAATTAACAGAAAACTACAAATGATAGGTATATTTTACTACTATTTTATATCGTACACCGAAGGCATTATGAGTTCGTTTAAGGCTTTTAAAGTAATATTGACTATACACCTTGTGTCAAATTGAGACTGTTTTTCTGCGAATCGTTGTTGGAGGAGTGCTTCGTTTTTCTTCAATTCATCTTTTTCTTTCATCCACTGAATTTCTTTGCGTCGCATTTGATCTTGTAATTGCCTAAAACAATACTTAAATACTCACATTTTACATCTATCAAAAAACTTACTTTAGTTTGTTTGAGACTTCGATATTTTTCTCTTCAGCTTCTTTCGTACGCGCTTCCAATTCAGTCACTTTACTCCTCATATTTCTGGTTTTCATTAGATTGTCGTTTGCATTTTTTTTCTCTTTCTTCATATCGTCCTCCAATTTCTAAACAATAACAGTTATTAAAGTAATAACAGGATTTCCCTATAAGGTCAACATTTCCGTGATGTTTTGACCTTTTATAAAAATCTGTATAAAAAGACTTACGTTATATTTTTCTTGCATTTCAGCGATGGTTTTCTCATAGGTATTTTTCTTGTCTTCATATTTCCTCGACAGCGAATGTAGATTATCTTCAGCATCTTGAATAGTCTTCTGCTGCTGTTTGACTGTTTCCTCTAGTTCAGCTATTTTGTTAGTCAATTGTTCAGTCATACCACCCATTTTTACAGCCTTTTGCCAATTATTTATCAGCTGTTCAATTTTCTTTTCATTTTCTTTAATGGCACCTTCGATTGTCTGCTCGAGCTCATCTCTTTCTTTCTTGAAAACTTCGACTTCAGCTTCAAGCTCTTCGGGTTCAATAGTAGATTTTGACGCACTCTCCAACATTTTTACTACTTGGTCTCTCTTCACGAAACATTTTTTACATGCCTTAACACAAGTATCTAAAACATTTTCAATCGAACTTTTGAGATTCATCGCAGTTTCTTCAGCTGCGGGATTTTCACCAGCACCATCCATTTGATTTTTTACATCGTCCGTCTTGAGCGAGACTATTTTAATTTCCTCCAATACCACTTTCTTTCCCAACTCTTCAAGTTGTTTTTTGGTTCTCATGAGAGACTTATGCATATCCAAAAGAGGTCTTTGTTTCTCCACAAGATCAGCATGAAGTTTCAATAGTCGTTTTTTGTTGTTCAAAAACTGCACTTCAAGTGTATTTTTGTTGATAACAGGTCCCACCGGTTGCGATGGGTGTCGGTAGGTTCCAGTTTTACCAGTCGGTTTTGTGGCAGTATTTGAGCCAGTCTTGAGTCTTAAGGGAATCCCCGAATTGGATTGCTTATTGGTTGCGCTCTCTTTTTTGGTGATGGAGGCTCTAGTAGTTGGGGATTTTATAGATGATTTGGAAGGAGGGGTTGACTTGGGGGTTGGTTCAACTACAATAAGAGGGGGACCTTGCTCTTTTGCCGGCAACTCGCGACGGAACAGTTCTTTTGTCTGTGGAAATTGTAGTGTGTGGTTTAATGGGGTAAAAGACTGATAGGGGTTGCTTGAATACTTACCGTCTCGTTGGAGTTTCCGACGTCTTGCTGTACCTCATGTTCAGGATCTGAAAGGATTAATTAGAAGTCGTTTTAGCGGTCTGTTATGAACAAAGCTACAAGTTGAGTTATTAATGACGCAACATAGAATTAATGAGAGTAATCCGTCTGTAATTGACACAGGAGTGATGAGAGGGAGGTTTGTGAAATTTCACAAAGAGTGGATTTAAAAAAATCTTGACTCATTAGAGAGGATAATTTTTCAAGTCATGAAAATCATGTTAAAATGGGATATTAACGCTAAAACCTTGTCAGCTCGAATTAACTCGTAATTATTGCAAACAACGTTAGATTAGAAGTTAATGGAAATGTGTTGTACTGAAAGGGAAAAATTTAACAAATTTGAATTGCTTACTTGAAACGATGATTTCATCATGTAAAGTAGTCATGTCTAGTGCAATTTGTAAAAGGCCTTTCTCATAATTCGATGAATAAATTTCCCACGGAGGAATTTTTCGCACAACAAAATTCTTGTTACAAAATTTAAAAACAAATGAATTTTATTTACAAAAAAGTAAACAAGTTTGTTTATACCGCCGACGTGATTTTTGTCAGTCTAACTTCGCGATGTTTCGAAACTCAATACAAACTTATCGACAGACGGAGAAAAACAACTTTGAGGTTTTAGCCAATGCCCAATTTTGTTAGTATTGGTCCGAAAGCTTGTATTACTAAAGGTAAGGATTTTTTTAAAATCAAAGTCGGCGAAATTTGTTTATGCACAATAAAACGAAAGAAATTATCAAGTTGCATTAAAGGATTTCATGTTACGAACGAGGAATTTATTATTGATTTATACCAACAGCTGGAAGAGCACTAAATTCACAAGTTAACAGTATTATACGTGTATTTCCAAGTTTATGGACGCTTCATAATTATAGACAGATTTTCTATAATACTCACCACCTAATTAAAAGTTTTGTAGGTAGTTGCTGAACAACTTTAAGTAGTCCTTCACTGGACGCATGAGAGTGGGACAAAGCACTACATATAGCTTTTTTATTCGGTTAATAGCTGATAAAAATTTGAATGTGGGTCATATTTATGTATTTTTCTTACTGAATTGAATGCTGAAGTGTGTTTGGATTGGAAATGATGCGAAAGAAGTTAGACTTTTGCACAAATAATAATTTACATAAATATTAATCAGTAGTGTTTTGGTTGGACAGTAAGAAAAAAGTTACGTGGGTACAAAAGAAATGTATAAAATGTAGGTATTGGAAAAAATTATTTAACTAAAGAAACTTAACAATAAAATTGTTAAACAAGAAAAAGAATCATATTTTTCGACATCGTTACATCTTCCAAAAACGTTAAAAAAATTTTTTTTGGGAACCTCATCAGTTCATCACCAATAAGAAGCAACGTTTGGGTTTCTAGGAATAGTTTTCTATGCATTGAATTTTTTAAAGAACTGTGTGTTGTCCCAGTGTTAAAATCTTGGAATTAGAACTGATTTCATCAATAACCAAAAATTATTTAGAATTTAGAACAAAAAAAAAAAAATCACGGGAAAGTGGACTAGGGCAATAAAAGACTTGCTATACAGCTGTATAGCACTTTCTAATGATACAGTTCACTTTTCCGTGATATTTTTTTTCTAAATTTAAATAATAGACGTAACATTCAACAAGAATTATCTAGAAGATCCTTGTTTGTTTGTTTTGGTATAATTTTTCTAAATTCCCTGTAGTAACAAAACAACTTTTTTAAAGAGTTTTCTAAAAAATTTTGAATTGGAACAATAAAATTTTTAATTTTTCTTTTCGATAAATCAAAATGTATGCATAATTGGTGAGATGTGATACCACCGGAAGTGCATAACATAAAAAGTTTGTGTGTGTTATCTGAAGAAATCGCTACTTGTAGGACAACTGTAAATTTTCTGATAACTTTCTTATTAAGTCCACTCATTTTTGCAATAGTTTTGGAATCGTTGAATATATTTGTGCTATATTGCCTTTATTATAAGTTCCAAGACCTTACTTTACCAGATCAAGATGAAGAAACAGCTCAATTAAACAGAGTTTATACTTTTTTTGTGTTCTTTGTTTTTCTACAAAGTGCATGTTAACTAATTTACATCAAGATCTCTAACGAAAGTAGCAATAAGATTTACTACGGGTATACCATCAACTTCAAACATGTTGTAGCTTTGAAAACAATCCATTTGGTTAGAAATGAAAGAATAATCACTTTTAAATATCAAATATTGTAACCAACCTTAACTTCTGAGGCGAGGTTAGTATTACGAATCAGGTTTTAATAAAATGGTCTTTTTTTATTCCGTCTGCATTCCACCTTGGAATCTTCATTTTTTTTTTTTTTGGCGACCACTTTCCTCTGTTCATGCAACTCGCGATATATTTTTTTTTGTTCATTCCTTTCTACTTCATGATCCTCCTAAAGTAGCTTGTTATCTTCCAATTTTTTTCAGATATTAAGAGTAGGTCTTCTGTGCTGTATTTTTCTATTTTTGTATCACAAACTTCTTCTGCGTCTTTCTCATATTGCTGCTACTCTTGGCATTTGAATACCATGTGTTCTACTGTGTCCTCTCTTCCTCAGTACCAACAGGTCGTGTCTTTTTTTCCAATTTCATAGAGGTACTCACTAAAAACTCCATGACCAATCAACGTTACACTACTACGTTACATAGTAGTCGAACTCCCAGAACCTCATCTCCGACCATTTTTGGACATTTTTAATAATAGTTTTGGTCCATCATCCTTCATATATTTTACTCCACTCTGACCAGGTAATTTTTCTCTTTCTTGTCCGTCTTTTTTCTTAACAGCTTCACTCCACTTTTACTTTAGAACACAGGTCACACGCATAAGGTCTTGCAATTCACAGTTAACCAAAACGACTTTCCCTTTCTAGCGGCCAGTTTCTGCCACTAGCTTCAATTCTTGTTGTCTATTATCAAGTCCTTATTGCTGATCGGTCTAGATGTTCTTCGGTTTTTGTTATGGATAGCAACTACCCATTTGGCACTGGCCTGTTGTAGAAGCTAATTTGCTGCTGTTGCCGTTGGGCTTCGAAGGACAAAACAGACAGTAATTAATAAATAAACACGAATGTTTTGAAATATAAATCTTTCGGCTTTACATTACTTTTACTATATAGGTGTTCCTAAAACCATTTACAAGCAATGCACAATTATGAATGTTATATTGTAGAACCCAAAAATTATATCTTTTTTAAATGCCTTCAGAAAACCTCAAAGTTTGTTTTTTATAAACTACATATTTTTTATTAGAAAGGTTTATAAGGTTATATAAGATTTTTTAGGTTTACGAATGAGTCCTTGCAACATGTTTTGATTGATTTTGTACTACTTACTAGATACCACTTTTAAGAAACTTTAAATTGTTAAGTGGGTTAGAATTTTTTCAACATTTTTTTCAGCTATATTACAGTACTCTTTACGATTGTCTTTGTTTGTAAACTATTTCAAGGGCACCCTCTATATTACATTATGCTGACAAGAATGAATTCTTGACCGAGTTAATCACATTTACTTGGTATCTACAATTTTTTCATCTCATATTTACTATATTATGAGGCGTCTCAAAGTTAAACGTTTATGGACTATAGTAATCCACAAACGCTAATATTATATTACTTGCCTCTTTGTGCAAGCTGTCACTATCGTAATTTACTGTTTTTCATTGGGCGACATGCCGCTTCAGGTCGATCTGACTCTGAAACAATTCTACCTAATAGTTCGTTTCAACTGGGTTTCAGACTGATTTATGGATACTGGGCTGTTATCTAGCAAAGAAACCAGAAGCGGTAAGTAATTTGCTCAATACTAACGTTAAACTATTTTTTTGGAGCCCTATAACGTTAGCATTTCTAGGTCTATTTATCATCGTCCACGTTCACTTCTTGGTGTCTGTTTCAAAACTAACTTTTGTTTGATCTCATGTTTTTTCTAGGTTGCTCTGTTTTTGACACATTTTTTTTAAAAGGATTGATTTTACAAAAGGTAATGGTAATAGTAGATGACATTAAAACTTCCCTTAATTTTCTGTTTTCCAACTTCAGCAACGGATGTTCCAGCTTTTGAGAGATTTTCTAGAGGGATTTTGCGTTGTTTTGAGTGTGAGTGGACGGCCCTGTAAAAACGTTGTAGTAAGAGTTCTGAGGTGTTTCAATTTTTATTTTAAAATTATGTTGATTTAACAATTGGAAGTTGGAAACACACGATTTATTTTTCTCTGACTTTGTATTTTCTAACATAAGCAAGAGAAGGCGTATCATTTGTGGTAATTTACAGATAAAGGATATTTTCTATTTATTGTCCTATAGGGCCTATACGTTTCGATGAATGACGCTGATAGGATTGGACGTGGGGTCCCTAAAATTTTGGAACTGCCGGGAGTTTTGTCGTGTTGAAAGTTTTTGTCGTCTCTTTTTAATCAGCTGTTTCAGCACTGTTAAATCAATTTTTTGTGGAGTGGCTATCGTCAGCAAGTTTCTCTTCTTAATAGTTATACTATATGTCAGTTACTTTTCTAAAAATTTTCTTTATTTGTACTTTACTATTTCTGAAAACTTGACTTTTCAGGTCTATAGTAGTTTCCATCTTATTATTTACACTGCTCGGTTTTGAGCCGATTTGTATACTTCTATAAGGATACGGGTTTAAACCGCTTTTTCTGTTTTTCGACTTCTTTAGCATTTTCTCTTCTTAAATATTTTTTTGTTTCTGACAATTACGCCACGTTTTTATTTATTTTATTCTCCCTTATTTTATACTTATTTTTACTTTGGCATTTTACTGTTTGTTACTGTGGTAAATCAAAAAACTACCCGGCGCCTCCACCATTTGTCATCACATTAACTCGTGAGGTGAGGGCAATAGTAGGCGATAAACTATCATTTACAATAGTGAAATTTATAAATTTGTAATTGGCGAGCAAAATATTATGATAACCTTTGCAGTTTTGTTTTTTAATTGTTTCTAAAGGTGGCCATCAAAGTTAATTAGTGAGCATTGAGTCTTAGGCAATCGATTGGCAATCATGTATAATAAAGGTGTAGTATTTGAAGGTACTGTTGGTTGAATATATTGAAATTTTATTTTTCTAGTAATTTTTTTTGGAAATTTTCATAATGTATTGTTATGAACTATTCCAGAAAAAAGATCCATCGTTGAACGAATGAATAGCGCAAAATTTTGCAAAACAATTAGTCACACCCATAAACCGGTCGAGATTAATGATGATTAATCGTTCCGCCTAAGGATAAAGGTCGCGTAAACTTTCGAGTAATTGCTAGCAAAATGTATTGTTATATGAGCGGTGCAAAAACAATGACTGACGATTGTGTAGAATCCGACAAGTCATTGAAGAATGAGCAATTTATTGGCAATCAGTAAATCAGCAATCGTAGCTATTACTGTGTGAATACCGAGTTTTTTATTTATCAAATTGTTGTTTACATACTGGGTGTTTCAGAACTGAGGATCAGACGTAAACTACAAGTTCCTCTCTTCAACTTAATATCGAATTTCAAAAAAATATCTTTCTAAACTCTATCAAACCCATCTATGTCTTACTGAAACATGGTTGTTTTCAAACTTTAAACAATTCTGAACTATTTCTAAATTACAATATCTTTTGCTGAGGACATGTATACCCAATTGTAACCCCCTTCCTGAAGAGGCTACTTACGATGATTATCGAAACGTCGAGTACCATTGACACAGTCTAAATCCGGAAGAAGGAATTTTTAATATTTCTGTGTTGATCGAAATTAAATCACCAGTGGGGAGGTACTTATTGCAACTACTAAAAAATAGCTCTCATACAAATAGACCTCTTCTGCCTTCATGCTTTATCTCTCATAGGTAGAGGGCAAGCTACTTTTTAAACAAAGCACTATCTACGTATTTGTAGTATATTCTTCTAGAATCTAGATATTTCTTTTTAATTTTTGGACAGCCTTTTTTTTCCAGGCTTCACAACGACGATAAACTAGACCAAATAAAAACTTTTTTGTTTTTTCGGATCTTACGCAAATGGACAATATATTTGTTTTTTTTCTGTCTCTATTTTTTTTCTATCTAAAGGATCATAAGTTTGCAGTCACCTATAATGGTGACAAATCAATAGAAATGCTACAAACCTCTGGTGTACCGTCCGGATCGAAATTGGAACTGCTGCTGTTTTTACTCTATGTTAAGTATCTGTGATTATGATATCAAAAATATCAATCTTCTTGCGCAGACGATCTCAAATTATACTCAATCTATTCCTAAGCTAAAATGTTTACTCCTCCAAGAAGATCTTGATTACATTGTTGCATGGTGCACTTAGTCCAGGCAATATTAAAAAAGGACCTTCTCTGCAAAAGGTCGGGAAAAGATGAGAATTGGTAGATAGCTAGAATTTTGCCACGTAATTAACATCCTAAGTTTACCGCCTTGTATCTCTTCCGCTCGCTAAAATAAATGAACAAAGAGGTAAAACAAAGAAGAAAATTGTTTGTAAAGAAATATCTTCGTTACGATGACACTGCAAAAATTGTCAGTGTGAAAAAATAGAGTATTAAATTCTCTACATTTTTTTATCCAAAACATTTTTCTTTAGAACAAATACTTTAAGAATTATGAAGGTGGTAAAATCAACTTTTTTGTAAATGCTATAAGAATGCGAACTTGTTACTTGGTTTTCACACTACAGCAATGAGATGTTAATGCTTTTTTGATGTGGTATCCTTAATGAGTATAATCCACCTAAATAAATGTTTAACGAGATATTTAACGTTTTGGTTGTTTTGAAGAATGCATTCTTTATCTATAGCATAATATTGTTTCGGTTCTTGGATCACTATACCATATTATGTATGTGTATCTTCGTCATCACCAAAAAGGGTTTCGACCTTCGACATGTTTTCACAAAAACACAAAGAACATAAAACAGAGCACTTTGAAAGATTTTTTGGCTGTCGCAAGTTATTTATATTTACATGAAATAAGTTTCCACAATTCTTCAGAAGCAGGATCTTGTAATGTTGCAAATGCTTTATGTATTCCTTTTCAATCCCTACTTTCGTTTTTCCCACCAATCTATTTGGTAATATTTATGTTTCCAGCGAATTATAATACCCGACTGCCAAAAAATTATTAGAATTTATTTTTTACAAGTGTAGAAAATCCTCGCCAATTACCAAAACTTGCGGTTGTCAAAAAATCCCTATAGATTACTGTTTTATGCACTGTTTATGACGAGATTTCTTGTGCAAAGGAGTTAAAGGTCCCAACACTTTTGATAATAAAAATGTAGATGATACAGTAAATATCTCACAAAATGATGCTAAAAAATTCATTTATCAAAATAACCAAAAATGTTGTAAATTGTTTTGCAAATGGTACGTACTATTGGGCAATAATAGTTATTTGTTTAATTAGACAAAATGCCTGTGATTTAATGCCTTGATGACAGTTCAAAGGCAAGGCGCAACCGAGCCTTTGAATTCAGACAAGTCATTAAATCTGCTTATTGCCAAATAGAATATATAACTTTCTGCCGATTGTACCAGCTTATTTTTTTTTTAAATCTTTGACATTTGACCTCAAAATTTTGTGACAGCTGAAAAATCTTGAACGGTTTTAAAGTGTTTAGTTTACTTCTTGGTCTATAAAAATGCTGGCAAATTGCCTAATCAATAAATGTCATAGTTTAGTGCGCTTAAACTGTCACTAAAATGTGTTTTTTACTGTCGATCGGGGAAAAATCTATTATTTATTATTATTATTGTTTTTGTTACGGATATCCATACTTCGTAAGAAAACCTTATATTTGAAAACACGATTTCAAGGGGATTTTTAAAATTTTTATTTGACATGTGTGTTCTTAATCTCCAAATAATAAGACAACATAAATTAAAAATGAAAATAACATTCTTTTAAACTTTTGCTACAATGTTTGCGACTTTGATCACCTAACTTAGGAAACAGAAAGTCAAGGGGAGTTTTAACGCCATCTATTATTATTATTTCTTTTTGCAAGTGCGTAATAATCCGCATAAAACAGAGTTGTTATATTCGATTTTCAGTATATTATCTCTTTTTTTATTTGTTCAAATAGGTACCTACATTTAAACTATGAATTTATGTAAAAAAACATAAACTGTTTATACAAAAGATCTAGAGATCTACTACTCTTTAGAGATCTACGCTTTATTTAGAATTATATCTGGGAAGCAAACCTGTACAACATACTTACTATACGTAATCAAGACTTTACTAAAAATTGTTTTTACGGATGTTAATAATAAACAAACCTGACGTGTTTTAAGTATTTATAGTCTATGGTAAACTTGAGATATAATTTTGGTGAATTACGTCCATTTTTTTAATTCGAAATTTGGTGTTACGGGGAAGTGGACGACAAGGCAGAGAAAAAAAAAACTGTTTTATAAGGCCAACGTTTCGAATCCTTTATTGATTCTTCTTCAAGGCTTCTAATAAATGTCAGATTTGTTTGGCATGGTACCAATTTGTACTTGAGATATAATCTTGGGTAAACTTATTGTTTTTTCCTTTTTCATTTTTTTTTTAATTTTAATAATCAGAAACAATCAAAGTTTTGGTAGATGAATAAAATTAATTCTAGTTGTGCTTGTCTTATATTGTTAATTCATGTAAGAGCGTGCACTTAGCATAAATTTTCAAGTAAAACTAGTCTTAGTCTGTGCATATAAATCCTTTGACGTTAAATCAGCTTCAACCACTGACATTTATTAATTCTTATGCAAGGATCAAACAGATTGGCAGAGGAATTTTATTAGATCGTTCGGGTTTCAAGGTATTAGAAAATTTGAGAAAATGACTACAGGGAATCAAGTTTCTTTGTAACTTTATTTTGTAGAATCAACTAAAATTAGTTCGTATCAAATTAAAGTAAATATTAAAATTTAAATGAGGCTATGAAAATAACGATTCTTTGTAGCGTACTTAAATTTAGTTTGAGAAAATTTAAATAAAATAGGTATATCCAAATATTTATCCAACCGTAAAAGTATTTAAATATTCTATAATATTATTGAATTGCTTTACATGATAAGAGAAAAAATAAATATTTTATTATAGGGAAATCTAATGTTCAGAAAAGTTTGTATTAAAAAAAACATTATTATATCGTTAATATTATTAAAAATTTTATTATTAATGTTTAATATGAAATGGAATGTGTTCAATATTATGAGTATTCAAGGTGAGATAAAATCGCATTGTTCCAGAAATAGTATATACATGCAAGGGCAGAAAGTAGGTACAGCCAGGGTCAAAGTAAATGCACAGGTCAGGTAGTCAGGCCGCTAATACGCTCCCATTCTAATACTTGTGTTTAGACCCAGGCCGATAACCCAACACGGTTTCGACTCAATTCATTGAAAAGTTGCATTTGTGAAAATATAAAATAAATTAAATTTTAATTTAGACTAATTCAATTTAGAGGAGAATGCTTAAAAATTGTCTTGAACATCAATTGAAATTTGATTATGTTTTAATTTTTATTTTTAGTCATTTTAATTATTATAAAAGTCGGTATGCAGCTAAGCATAGTCTTTTTGCTTACAGATAGCGTACCTAGCGTAAAGATGCTCATGCATAGAGCTCCTCTATGAAACAGATATCTTTGACGTCTTATTTAACATATTTTTTTAATAAAAACATATCTAAAGTTTGATTTTTTCTTGTTGAAAAATTATCTGTACTACCCTGTAACCTGTATTTACTAACTCACTGTGTTGTAGTATCAAGACATAAGGCAGAGGGAGAGAGATAAGTGAAAAACAGAGAATATAGACGACCAATTCGATATTTAAATGCAAACCAGTTCCCTCATATTTGAAATACTGCTGGGTTACTGTACCGTCCTTGCCACATCACAGATATTGTGCAGAGTTGGCTTTAAAAATATTTACATAAAAAATTTACTAAAATAAATTAAAAAAATGTCTTTTTTATTGTTATCAATGTTAATAAAATGCACACACAACAACTAGATACCACTAAAATAAACACAAAAATTACGTTTTACCGTCACCAAAAAAATTAAAGCTTAAACTTAAAGCCAACCCTGTTTAAGGGCACAGCTGCACTTCTGTGATCAATTAGTAACGAAATGTTTCATTGGTTGTCCAGTTGGACAATAATTAGTTATTTTACGCTTTGTTACATCGAAAACAAAGCTGATCGACTGTAAGAAGTTCACGTTTTACTTAATTTTACGACTATTATATTTTACGACTTAATGATAAAAAAGGGTCTCCGAAAAATCGCCTGAGGCGAGCCTTATAAATATTGTACCGACAATATAACATTGTCAATTTGTCAGAATTTAGGTTATGCGCACTATTGCTATTTTTCTACTTTTAGGAATTCCTAACCGTAAGTACTGTTCGGTGGAGAAGTAAATGTAGTTTTAAATCCAAATATGTACTACTTTCACTGCTTGAACTATTCACAAATATTTAACGACACAAACGCAAAAATGTCACTGACATTTAGTGCCACTAACAAGTGTCACGAACTACCAACATAATATAGCAAAATTACCATGCTATTAACGAATAGCAGTACCAACCTGGCGACAATTTTCTATAAAAAAAAACTTTAAGACCTATCATCTGTCTAAAATGCAAATTGTAAGTACTCTACATTAGACCGGATAATCAGGGTTCTACTGTATTATGCAGAGCAACTGTATTTAAATGATTGAGTGTTGGCAAACATGCATTGTCTTATTTGATTTTTACTGTGTCAGAAAAATGTTCAAACACTTGCAAATATGGTAGTCCATTTATATTCAAACAAGACTGACACTTGCACTTATTTAAATTATTGAAAATATCAAAATTACTAACTCAACACTGCCTCAACCATTCACAGTCAGTCACGTTCTATATTCAACTCGTACAGGGTTGTTCACGTAAGGTAATGAGTCTTATAGATTCATAACATGCAACACAAAATACATTTTGTAAAATAGACGCTTCCTTTATAATTTCCGTGCAATTTATGAATTAATTTTCAAATCGAGTCTGTAGATATGTACTTCTTCGTATTTTATACAGTGCAACCCGTCAAAACAAGACATTTGTGTTTTCATTAAAATCTTCACCAATAACGAAAGAAAATAAGCTTAATTTTTGAAAAGTAGTGCGGAATATCTCTATAGGAAAACTTAACTGACAAACGGGAAGAAGTCAAAACCGTTCTCTTTTTAAAGTTGAATAATTTTGACATTTCTTTAAAGCAGAAAGGCAGGTACTTTAAAGGGGTTTAGGATTTTTTTGCTGTCACAAAATTTTGAGATCAAATCTCAACAACAAATGAAAAAGGTAGATTGAAAAGATCGGCGAAAAAATTATATGTTCAATACGCCAATAAAGCAGATTTAATGCCTTGCCTGGCTCCAAAGCCTTGGCTGCGCCTTGCCTTTGTACTGTCTGTCACGGCATTAAATTACATGCTTTATTGCCTAGTTAAACATATAACTATTTTTATTTTATAGCCCACTTTTTAAATGTGGTTTTCTAAAACGCTGTTTGAGCATTATTTTGGTTGCTTTTCAATTTTACTCGAAAAAAATGCTTTTTATCAAAATTTTGCGAAAACCAAAGAAATTTTTAAATTAAATTCACTATCAAAAAATACTAAAACTATGTTTTTTGGATAACATTCGTCAAAGTTCTGAAAAAAAACCTTCAGAGGAATTAACAAAAATTAATGTTCCAGTTAAGAAAATTGAATAAAATTTGGATCAAATATCTGTCTTAATAGTACAATTACGTTTATTACTTATTTTACTCTAAATTTTAAGCCTTTATGTTATTTTTATGAACAAATTATTTAGTCGATTTTAATTATGACTACACCAATAAATTGCGTAATTGCGTATTAAATCTTCTTTCATGTGAGGTATCATAAATGGTAGGTTATCATTAAAAAAAAGATAATAGCGCCGGGCAATGAGGGGAAATATCTTCCACCCCCAGGGGAGTCTGTGTTTTATTATTACCAAAATGTATGTACACAAATCAAACTATCCTTCTATGAAAAAAACTTCCTGCAACTAAATTTTTTAAAATGCTACCGTGCCTGGTCTATAATGCGCTCTTGCTTATTTTGTATTGTCATCTTTACATTAAGAAATTAAAATAATTATTATTTATGGTATTTTCATTACATCGTTGGTTTGTCTTAGTGGATTTTAATTTGCCTCTTTAAACTTTTCTGTTTGTAATTCCCCACATTGTTTGGTACTTGAATTAGGAATTTTCAATGCTTCATCCGAGACTGCAATCTTTTCCATTTGAACAACTCCTCACTAATGTAAAAGCATTTTTAGAAGCAAACTTTTGTCATGAGTAAAGAATTTGTTAATTAGTAGAGTTGAAACCCTTCTTTGTCAAACTAACCTTTCCATCAATAAAACCCCTCATGTGTACTTGTGAGGCGTCATCGATCGACTAAACCAGGATTATGCTCTTTATAATGAGGCTTGTTCTGCGAATATTCATACAAATGTTAGACAATGCCAATACCTACCTACTTTAAATCACTTCAAAGAGAATTAATTATAATCTCATTTCATGTAATAAACGGTCGCATTTTCGGAAGCGTCTAAGATGAATAGGTACACACCGATTTTAAATGGATGAGCTTCACAATAACTTCCTCCGGAGTCGGGTGGCCCCAAATGCACAGGAAATTCAATCTAATTTAGTCAAAATGTGACTTAGTTTTGGTACGTGCAGGCGCACGCATAATAGAGGTGCCAGCGTCGCGACGCTTCAGTTTAACGCCGCTTTAGCACGGGGAAAGTCGACGCTTTATCGCCGAAACGCGCAAAGTAATACGCGATCGAGTGAGACATGAGCAAGTTTTTCAGTAAGTACAAAAAAACAGATTTGCATTTAATTGAACGATAATTTATACCACAATTCAATTATTGGTATTCCAAATTGTGCCCATCAATCATTCAGGTGCAGAAGAGCGGCGAATGAATGCGATGAAAAATGTATTTTACAATTTTCTGAAAAATATCCTGAGAAAAATTTTAATGTTGACATTTTTCATTTTGTTGTGTATCATTTATAATCATGCTTGGAAATGTAATTCTTAAGTGATCCTTTGTTCTTTTAAAGTGGGCGAAAATTATGCAGTGGGAAGGGTAATAGCGAGGCCTAAAGAGTTGAAATTGCTTATAACCACTTCCATTTCATTTTTTTGTATCGTTTTAAGACAAAAATGTAAGGAATGGCCTAACAATTATTAAAAGTAGGTACATAAGTAGACATTGAAAAGTCGAGGAACTATGGAGGATTAATCATTACATACTGTCACCTTAACTGTCAGAAATTATTGTGCAAAAGACTTCTGTGTTTAGATCTGGAAATGTAGTCAGCAGGGGTAACTATAAGAACAATTTAATTTTAACTTCCCTGTGATGAAGCAGATGTATAAAAAAAGAAATTCAATTCTGACAGTTCTGACGTTCTAAATATCAAAAAATTCTCAGACATGAGCGCTATATCTATCTCTTTCGCTCATGGCAAACTGAGATCCCATGACTTTTGGATCGCTGAAAGTATACAGAGTGGCTGTAAATGATTGAGTTTGTTGAAAATCCTGCATTGCCCCATCTGACTGTTTCTGTGTCCTATGTTAAAAAAAATGTTCAATCACTTACAAATATTCAAATACGATCACAAAAAAAAACTGAGAATTGCCATCAGACGCATTTAAATATTTAGTCACTTTGCATAATTTTTAATAAATATGAGTACTTAATTACATAAAAAAATACCTACAGAATTGGAACAAGACATTTTTATTTTTTATGAATATTCTAATTGAATATACAAAAATTAACGTTTTACTTAGATATTGCCATTTTTATGACACAGCTTATTATTTATGACTTTTTTTGATCTTTGATGACACCCTTGACAAATAATTTAATTAAACATGGAGAAGATATTTCCAAAACTAGGAAAAAAAATTGCCATTTTTACCTATTAAGGTTAGGGTAAAGGTGGGTAAAATGATTCCTCAAAGCAACATCTACTAACTTTACTTAAATAATATAATTAAGTAATAATAAATATTTTTCATTTTGTTCTCTAATAATATAATTAGTTAATAATAAATGAACTAAAAACAAAGAAAACACTTAATGAGAAAAAGTTAATAACATTCAACAATTATATGAAAACATCGTGAGGATGTAGGATGAATAGATGAAAAAATGAGTAACATCCAAAAAAATGAAGAGATCTGGACTTTCTGTGAAATTTAAAACGAGTACGACAAGCCACCACGTGAGAGATTTTGCTTATAACAGATAAAATAGCTAACAAACTAATGAATAAACGAAAAACAGATATATAGGATACAAAAACCTCAGACCAGTTTATATATTGCAATGATGTGCAAATTTGTTTTTTTTTTAAATTTTATTTCTACTATATACAAGAATACACACAAACAATAATTTGATAAATAAGTAACTCGATATTCACACAGTAATAACTACGATTGACGATTAAATAAAGTCGTTTCCATGCATGGGCCGTCGAACTATATTTGCCCACCCTTCATTTTCCATTAACTCGATCATAGTTTTACGCTATATATATAGTGATCCGTCCTTCTGGCATTTATCCAGAAGTTTATGCGACTTTTTTCCTCAGACTAATGCTTTCGCAAAATTTCGCGCTATATTGTGACTCATAGTGCAATGTCCTGATATTTACTATTTGGTGCTATTTACTCAAAAACTCTCTCTCTCTCTTTCTCTCTCTCTCTTTAGGGATAGTTCATAACAATATTTAAAGGCGATAATGCACGCGGACGATTTGTTAATATTTTCCAACAGTCAACACTAAAGAAATAGAGAAAAGTGGACTACAGATAAATATAGGAAAGACAGTTGAAATAAGAATGCAAATAGCAAATCAAATTGGAAATCTGCAACTGCAAATTCAAAGCAAATCAATAAAAAATGTATAAAAGCTGAATTATTTTAAAACAATTGACGGAATAATAGAAGAAGACTAAATATAAATTTTCTAAATATATAACGCTCGAGAAACTGCCTCAAAGTTTGTTTTTCACAAGCTGCGTATTCTCGATTAGGAAGTGCTCCATTAGTGTCTTACACCAATTATTTTTCAATGAAAAAAATTATAAGAATATAAAGAAAACTAATAATAAAACTAGAATTTACGAGACAATAATGTTAGTATATCGATGCTTAACAAAATAAAATAAAAAATAACAGCTTGTGAGATAAAATACACGAAAAATTGTAGAAATGAGAAGACTAGACAAAATAAAAAATTAGAAAATAAAAAAGATTTAAATGTATTTGGTGTTAAAAAATTAAACAACAAAAGATAAGGTGGTTCGACCATATAGTCAGAATAAAAGAAGATAGAGCAATATAGAATAATATAGGAAGTAGAAACCCAGAAAAAATACAAATATAAGGCTTCCTCAATTTAGAAAAAATGTTTAAAAAAAATCAGCACGTCAATTTCTTAAGATATTTAATAAGAAAAATAATACAAAAGAAACATTCAATAAAAAATTGAAAATGAAGAGTTTCGACTAGCGACTAACGGTTCAAATGAATTTTGAAAGGCGATGAGTACAAAATAGTTATTTACGTATCAAGTAAGCAAAATAGAGTTTTAGTCGAGGTGACGATAGGAGCCAAGGTGCATACAGGGATTTTACACGAGTTCTTTGAAGAAATTTAAAAAAAAAATTTCTCAAAATCTGCGACTTGTTTGTCTTTATGAAAACATTATTATTGTAATGATGAAATTAGTGAGAATTATTATGTCCTGTCAAAATTTAGTAAAATTTTAAAATTATCACAACTAAAGCTAATACGTTGCCTCCTACATCCTATATAATATTAAAGGTAACATTAGAAAAAAAAATTAAAAGAAAAGCACAAAATAATGTTGAATTGTGACTTTTTCTGTCAAATTTCAAAGTGATGATTTTTTTTCTTATTTCAGATACCCACATTTTGAAAGCTGTCGCCGCCTAGAACACACTTGTAGTTTATTAAAACGTCTCTTTTCTTTGCATCTTTCGTATTTTTTTACTTTCCATTTCTCACTTATTTACTTTTTAGGTTAGACAACTACTACAAAAACGTTTAAGTTTTTTTTTTAATTTTTATTTTACATCATATCGACAATGCATTTTCCTAGCTCATTGCCCGAATAAATTCTCCTCCCTCTTAGAAAATCCTTACCACTTGACCTGTGGCAATTTTAAAAGAGTCGCTTTATCATTTCTAGAATTTGCATTTTTGGGTCAGAAAAAATCAATTATATTCGTACTTCTCAGCAGAAATTGTTTTCGAAATGAATGTGAAAACTCATTTCCGCTTAATCTAGAAAATAATTGCAGCTTCTAAAAACTGTTATTAACTGACTTTTTCGCACAAGTATCCAATTTTTATTGGAACTATTAAGGAAGTATCTAAGGAAATTGGAATTGAGAGAGAGACAGAGAAAGAAAGGGACAAAATATTACAGCAAACCAAATTATCCTCGGTGAAAAGTAATTGCTTTCCTTCATTGTTAATAAATTTTAATTATTGATTTTATTATTGAAAACGGTTAATGTAAAACTGGTGTTAAATTAAATTTTCTTTTTGCCGTAACTAACGATTAATTTCAGACGTTAGTAGGTAGCAGTGTAACGAATATTTTCTTGATTGTTGAGAATTAAAAACTTGCAACTCATTCTTTAATTACTCAAACAGCATTACGTAATTCCCAGAACGGAATAACAAGCAGTCTTTTTTAATTTTTAATAGAATTTGTGCAATCAATCCAAGCATGAGGTGTTATCGAATTTGGAGTTTTCTATTTCGCGTTTGTTGGGAACTGCATCGAATGATGTTTGTGTTGAATGCAAATAATATCCCTCTGAAATTGCATATTTTTCTCCATTTTCAGAACGTGCTTACTCCTAACTTGGAGCATATTTCAAAATAGAATAATTATTTTCATGAAAACTATACAATAAAAGTAGTGGCTTTAAATTGGACAAAAGCAAACATGTTGAGGGACAGACATGACGATTAAAGTTGTGAAAGCGTTGCAAAATTCACTTTGTGTGTGGATCTGCACACAGTTTCTGTTAATTAGTGCTCACGTTTAAATTAAATTTGGATACCCTATCCTCTAATGGCTGTTTTACATAAATACACACATTCAGGACCAACTATACAAGCTTTCGATTTGTTAAAAGGTACAAGATAGGAAGTTCGATAAGAACAATATTTGGACACGAATTTGTCAGAATGTAATAAAAGTTTTCTGTAAAATAAACTAAGAATTTCATTTTCTGAATTCAAGTCTTTTTATATTTCGTCTTTTTGTTGTTCAATAAATCGACTGTCTATAAAAATTTTGTTAAAAATAAAAAGATTTTTCTTTCTAAAAACTCATTTTAAAGTAGCATTTCAGACAATATTTCTAGGCTAGACTACAAACCTGATGTAGTCGAATTTATTAAAAACATTTTGTCATGTGATTTTTTTATACGACTACACTCCAAAAAAAAAGCCCTGTGCTTCTAAAGGTGTGTAAATTAGAACAGTTTCAATAAGCAATGGATCCTAGTATATGGCCAGAGGGGGCATGCATCAGTAAGTTTTTTATGAAGCGCAAGACAGAGACTCAAAAAACGTAATCTTTGCACCGGACTTACTTTTACTTAACGTAGCTACTTTAAACATAGCCAAAATAAATTTACTAGTAAGCCTTATGCATGAGTACGATAGTTTGAAAATAATTTGTCTGACAGAGGTAGGTTTACCACCTAACGCATTAGACTCTTACATAATAGATGGCTATACTTTAATGAGTTTTTATTGTCGTACGAATCATAAAAGCGGTGGCGTTGGAATATGGATAAAACATAATTGTAGTAGTAAAGAAATTGATATCTCAGAATTTTGTATAGAACGTCATTGTGAATTTTGTGCTATTTCTATTAGAATTAATAATAGGGAATACATTGTAACAAATTGTTATCGCTCACCATCAGGTGATCCAGAAATATTTTTTAAGGCCATTGTAGAAATTTTAGATTATTTGTATAAACCTACAATTTCATTAATAGTTTGTGGGGACTTCAACTTTGACGCATATAAGAACAAGCTATTTAAAACTTTATGTGATACCATGATTTGTTACAATCTGGTTTCGGTTGTGGAAAGGCCTACAAGAGTGACGAACACTTCATGTACTCTTATAGACCATATATTTATAAATTCGACAAATAACAAAATGTGTGTGGTAACAGATAATTTCATTTCAGATCACCGATCAGTATTTATTCAATTTAATGTACCAGTTTCGCAATTATCGGGGTCAGGTTACGAGACAAGAAGCTTTAGTGAGCAAAATATTGGACTTTTTGAAAGTGCTCTATACTCCGAGGATTGGTCACAATTGTACACCATCCCGACAGTTGATGACTCTTTTAATTACTTCTATCAAGTAATTTTACATTATTTCCATATTTATTTTCCCTTAAAAAACAATATTATAAGCAAAAAATAAAACGGTGGATCGATGATGAAACACAAACTTCATGTAATAAATTAAAAGATCTTTTTTTTATTAAGAAAACTTACCCAATATTTGAGCATGACTACATACTTGCGAAAAAACGGCACAACATTCTTTTAAAGCAAAAGAAAAAAACATATTATCAAAATCGGATTTTTAATTCAGATAACACTACGAAAGAAGTATGGAAAGTCGTCTCTGACTTAACAAATAAATCTAAAAAATACGAGAATGTAATAATTAGAAAAGATGACAATATAATTAAAAATCAGTTACTGGTAGCTTCCGAATTTAATAGTTTTTTTATTAACGCTGCTTCTGACCTAATTAAAGAAATACCTAAATGCTCTTTCAAAAACGATATTAAACCTAATCCAAACTCAATGTTTTTAATTCCTTTTGCAGAGGAGGAGTTGTTAAATTTAATTAACAATAAATTAAAAAACAAAAAGTCAGCGGGTGCTGATGACATTCCTGTTTTTCTTTTAAAAAGAATTCTCTATTTAATAATAAAACCACTTACATTTATTATAAATTTATCATTCCAGACCGGCAATTTTCCTAATATATTAAAGACAGGTAAAGTTACTCCAATATTTAAAAAAAATGATCGTAATTCACTAGAAAACTATCGACCCGTAACAGTCCCCATCTCATTTTCAAAAATTTTTGAATATGCATTTTTACATCGACTGCAAACATTCTTAAATAAAAATAAAGAACCAGCACGGTTTTCGGGAAAACAAATCTACAATTACAGCTATGCTTTCCTTATATGAAAACATAATTAGCTCATTGGACACAAATGAGACTCCTCTTGCTGTTTTTTGCGACATGAGTAGAGCTTTTGATTGTGTAAATCACAATAAGTTACTTCTAATTCTAAATTCGTATGGTATTCGAGGCACGCCTTTGAATTGGATAAAATCATTTTTGGAAGGACGTAAACAGTTTGTATCTCTAAAAGCAAGAGATGAAGATGGTATCATTCGTGAAGTTAAATCGACAAATCTTAACATAAAAATGGGAGTACCTCAAGGATCAATCTTAGGACCCATTTTTTTCATTTTATATATAAATCAGATTAGCCATTGTGATTTAGGCTGCGACTATGCATTATATGCTGACGATTTATCTTTAATAATTAAGGAAAAAAATACTCCGACTTTAATCAAAAAATGTTCTGATGTATTGGGTAAGGTTTCTCAATTTTTCAATGAAAGAGATTTATATTTTAATCATAAAAAAACCAATATTATAAGAATTCACAATTATCAGAAAAAAACTGAAAATATTGAGATTTCATGTGGTGGGGTGAACGTGACCAATACCCAAGGGAGTGTGAGTTGTCTTGGCATACATATAGACGAAAATCTTAATTGGAAAAGTCATTGCTCAAGTTTGGTTTCCAAATTACATTCGTTAAAGTTTATTTTTATTAATCTTCGTGAGGTTTTAGACGATGTTCAACTTGCTAAAATTTATTATGCAAAAGTCGACTCTTTATTAAGGTATGGTGTCTGTCTTTGGGGCAATTCCACATTGTGCAAAAGTGTTCTTATAGCACAAAAAAGCATTATTCGTTGTATGGCAAAAATTTCTATGCGCCAAAGTTGTAGACCGTATTTTAAAGAATATAATATTCTACCATTGGCGTGCATTTATATCTTAGAACTATGTTCCTATGTATTTAAAAATAAAACAAAATTTGTTAGTATTAAGTCACACAGTGATCATGCGACGCGTCAAATAAATAATTTTACGTACCGTGCGCAAAAACTAATATCGCACATAATTCCCCAAATTATGTAGGTCTGCGCATCTTTAATAAATTACCCCACAATTTAAAAAATACAAGAATATTTTATAGTTTTAAACATAAATTAAAGCAACTTTTGCTAACTCATTGTTTTTATAATGTAGATGAATTTTTAGAGTGAAAATTTTAATTGTATTCTGTATTGTTTAAATTATGTTTTTGTATTGTTTTCTTGATTTGACAATTCCTACATAATTTATATTATCATGGGAAATAAAGTTTATTATTATTATTATTATTATTATTTTAAGTCTTTTTTATAATTTAATAAAATGAAGTCTTTTCTTGCTAATTAAAAGATTTTAGACATTTATAGTATTTTTTTAAATTATCATTGCAAGTCTTAAGGCGTTTTTTTACTACCAATAAGTAATAATTTATAAATTCTTGACTCTCTTAATTAGAACAATTTCAATTTTTAAAACTTCCGTCCTTTTTTCAAATTTTCGAATTATTAAAGAACCCACCTGTTTGAATTTAGCTCAAATTTTAAAATTTTATATTACTACTTCTGAAAATTTTTAAGTTTAACCAAAAAACGTTGTATGCAACATATACGCAAATGTTTTTAGCGGACGAATCGTTTTTAAGGGAGTTCGGTAGTTAGTTACGCAAACTAAATCCGCTGTAGGGGCGCTACTAATTAATACAATATTTTTGCTTGTACCGCCTCCCAAGCTGAACGTGGTAAGAAAGAGTCACACAAAGAAGTCGACATTTCATAAAACGCGTGGAAAATTATCAACACTTAGCTGAGCGGATTTGTTCCTCACATAACGAATGTTTTGGACACCCCACTCGAAAGACTGTTTTTCTTACAGTCTAACCAAGCGAATTTCGATGAAATTGTATAAAAACATTTTGTTTTTAAAACGTGCGTCGTGCAAAGTGAAATTGTTTGGTGCTTTTGGGTGCTTGCTTCATTTCATTCTACACTACACACCAAGGAGATCCAACACGAAGTGTAGATTTGTTGGAAAAATAGAATGCGCCAACCATATGACTCGCTATGTAACCGATAACTGACACAAGTTATCCACCAATTTAACACTTGCGTTAAAAGCCAGAAAGTTGTTACTGCAAAAGTCCAATAGTGTAACAGCTATTGAAAGACTGGTAGTAAAAAGCCTAAGGACAGCTGTGAAATATCCAAAAGAGCTAAATGTGCGTGTAAATAAGTTAAAATACGATTTACTAAATGCACCGTACCATGTTTTCGGTACCCATTCTAAATGCAGCTTTGAATTCTATTATTTTATTTAGGTAATAAAAAAAAAATAAAAAAGCAAATATTTTAACACTGTCTTTGTACCAAAATAGATGAACCAGGGAAAACCGAAAAAGCTAAAATATTAAAAAATAGCCGAATTTGGGATAATTTATAAAATATTAGATCCTATGGTTTAAAAAAGAAGTGCGGCGTATAATGAAGCAACAAATTAGGATGAAACTTATTGTTAATTTTTTTTAAGGTGGTTGAACATTGAATCGAGATATTTTTTTAAAATAATAAAGAGATTTGAGGGGCTAGTAGTGTTTATAAAATGATAAAAACAATAATTTTCTATTGTTTATAAATATTTTCTAGAAAAAGAAATCTACACTGCCAGAATTTTTGCTGCTGCATTAAATTAATGGTTTGGCCCTAATTGGCATCTACAGTGTGGCAATATTTTTAAAAGTAGCAAAGGTTTAATTAGAACAAAAAAATCTTGAAAAAGAAAAAACAAAATATTAAAAAGACAAATGGACTGATTTCATGTTGAGATAATACCGCTAGTATTGCAAATTTTAATATTTTTCCATGGCAACAACTAATAGCATCTCCGATTTTTTTTTAATTTTGCCTAGAAACGAAGATACTACCGATATTATTATTTCAACTTGAAATCAGCCCGAACGAAAAATTATAAAATTTCGCCCAAAAAGAAAAATAAATAATTTTGTAAATTTTAATTATGGTCTTAATGGAGCTTAACCGGACTTAAAAGCAACAGATTTTGATAAAAAATATCAGAATTATCTAAATAAAATTAATACATCGTTAAGTGAAGAAGATATAATAACCATTGAAGTGACAACTAGAGACCAACATTTAAGCGAGGAATGGAGAAAATATAGACACAATAGGTTGGCCTTTAATTTTGGAGTTGTCTGTAAAATGAAGAATTCCACACTTTGTCACAATTTAGTGAAAAGACTGCTCTATGAGACTGATTTACAAACTAAGGGCCATGACGTTTGGCAGAATATATAAAAATGTAGCAAGAAAAAAAAATTGAATTATATAATGTCAATGTGAAAAAGTGTGATTTCTTCATAGACAAAAACAACTCATTTTTAGGGGCAACACCTGATGATCTCATAGACAAAGACAGTCTATTAGAGATTAAAATGTTTGGAATCTGTAGGAGAAAAAAAAATTCAACGAAATGGATGCTAAAAACACGTGTTGCAATATAGTTGACAGCGAAATTCAGTGAATTAAAAACTGAAATTGGTGTTAATTTACAAAATTTTTGTTTTAGTTTAATACCAAATCACAACTACTTATATCAGATTTCAAATCAGACAATTAAATATAACCAATCGACTGTATGTGATTTCGTTTTTTATAAAAAAAAACTTTGTTGTCTTTATTTTGATTATTTTTTAGTTATTTTATGATTATTTTAGTTTTAAGATTTCGAGTCATTTTCATTACGAATAGTTTTGTTGTAATTTCCAGTTTTATTTTGTTTCTTTTTTTTTTCGGGTGCAGTTTTTGTTTGTTTTTTACATAATGTAACAATTCTGACATTTTTGGCAACTATTATTGACAGTATGGCAGCCGAATTTAACTAAGTTCGGCTTGGCCACATCAAAATGTTTCTGTTTTGTCATGACAGTCTTGACAACTTATTTAAGTGAACACCTTTTATAAGAAACCGTTCATTAATTTGATTTCATACATACAATGAAACTAATATTCATTTAATGAATTTTTATTAATAGATCAATGTTTATTAATTTAGTTAAACAATAAGTCTTTTAGACCAATTGTAATAACTTAATCATCGGAACAATGAACACTTTCTTTATATTTATGTTACAATGTGGTTGAGTCGTTGAGTGTAATTAAATTACAGAGTTCAAGAATTTAGAGAATAACCAAATCTCCGATTTGTAATAATGTTACAAGTTTATTGGATATAAGCGTATAACTCCATTTTCTTTTTCTGAGAATTGTTTGTTTTTTGTTTTCAAAACATTTAGCTAGTAGGGCGGTCATACTTTGATCTCACAACAGAAAGGGACGTTACCAAATATGTATTTGGCGGTGACTTAAAGTATTATCCACAGTTTTTCAGTTCTAATTTGGTAATATACAGGGTGTTTCACGAGTTATAATGAGCCTGCGAAACTGAAAATGCAACCAGCAATAAAGTTAACGTAGTTATTTTTTTTATTTACAAATACATTAAATAAAAAATTATTCGGTTAACTGAAGTCAAACTAATGACCTTTGCTTGTGAAATCATTTTTTGACTTACATGTGAGTAGGACCAGTAGCTGTTCTTGCTTTTGGCTTTTCAAAGGTGGTCAATTTTTCCTTAAGGTAGTTTCAAGTCGTTCGAATAGGTGTCAGTAAGAGTTTTTCTCTACCCGGAAAACGTTGTCTGTACAAACTCATCGCGGCAGAGGTATTTTTTTCCATATATCATCGTCATCTCGGCTTTTTCATCGTTTGAATACATTTTTTTTATTGGTGACAGATTTGACAAATAAAATTTGAAATCAGTATGGCTGGTTGTATTTTCAGCTTCGCAGGCTCATTATTACTCGTGAAACAGTCTGTATGTAAAAAAAGTTATTTTGTTACTAAATTATAAAAAATAAAGTACTAGATATATATTAGCGCGATTTTTGTGTCACTATAAAATAATGTGTCTTGCAGCAGTTTTCGTTTTACGACAAATATCAAGCCTTTTTATTACTAAAAATTGAAAGTTAAAAACAAAAAACCGCACAGTTAAATAGAAGTAATAGTATATTATACACCAAGGTAGAGAAAACACTTTTTATTGCCGAGCGGGTTTAGTGCCCGAGATACGTAGCATCGAGGGCAATAATAAATGCGAGGCTATAATAGTTTTCTCTACCGTGGTTTATATTTGATTTTTTTCACTACTAGCACATTAATATGTCATGTAAAAATTTAACCTCATTTAACGAGCGCACATCTAGACTAAACTTGACATGTCTTTATTTATTGTCGAAAAGTAAATTTGCTGAAAGTAAAAACGACTGATATTTAACTACTTACGTTTTACACTTTGGAAATTTAACTTCACAGAAAAATACCAAAAAGGAAGTTATTGTGAGCATCTTTTATGTAAGCAGCTATTTATGTACTGGAAAACTAAATAGTGTAGTATGTACAAACAATTTTAAAAAAATTACAATAAAAGAAAATTAAATATGTAGTCACTGCACTATACCTTGTTACTGGTTGATATACATATAATCGAAATCGTACAAAGCCTTATTTTTGTTGGTTAATTTTTAAAAAGTTACATGTTACAGGATTTGAATCGTGGATATTCTTACCCGAATTGGTTAAATTTTAAATAACGCTATTATTGGATTGGTTGAAATTTTTTGAGGGCAATAATCTTGGTAATTTTTAATATATCCATTGTTTGAAGACATTTTTTATAACAAATTTTCAAAGTTAAATAAACATTTCTGGTCCCTTGACCTATCGATTTAATTTTAAAAACTGTTAATGCAAACATAGATTCATTTTTTTTTAATTTCTAAATTTTTTTTAAACATATTTAGTGTTTTGTTAATTTTAATTGCCAAACTAGATGAATATTTTTCTATCACTCGGTGTAATGTTTTTAGACGTCCAACTACAGATAGATTGAGCGTAGGCCGCACAATTTTTTTTTTATAAAAAAGCCGTTAATGTTTAGCAGTGGAGAAAAAGCGTTACCCAATTAAAACAGATTTTATCAAGAAAACCTCAAAGAAGACAAACAGTACCCAGCTCGGGTTAGACATTTACACTCTTCTCATTTTACAAATGTCAGTCTCCACTATGATATTATAAACCTCAAAGCGAATTTTGTAGATGAATAGTACATTTTTGCAGGAAGTTTCACTTTTGATTTCTGTAAACTGCTTTCAAAGTATATCTTTGTTCATCACCCCAAACAAATCCGAATTATTCCTCTTGACATTGAATAACGTCGCGTCTTTCATTATAAATACTCAATGTTTCAGGAAGAGAAATGATTCAACTGGTCTGGTCCTATTTAGTATTCAGCACTGTGGTTAGCAGCAGCCGTCTCCAATGTAACAGAACCTTGGAAGGAATTCCTCCTAAGCCAAACCCTGGTCACTTCCAAATTGAAATCTCTGGAAACCCTTCCACTTACGTTCCGGGAGAACAATACACCGGTAAGACTTCTTTTCAGTGCAAGATTTACGATGGCATTAACATTCCAACTTTTGGGTCGTATGTCGAGTTTAATTTTCTTTCTGATGGTTAAATCGATGAGCGGCCTAATTACAGAGCTTCCACAAATCGGGAAAGATTATTTGGTCGCGTTTTACAATGTCTCTTAACTGAATTGTCCAATTAGTAGCGTATAATTTGCGCCAATTTTTTTCTTTTCACGCTTCGATCTCTTCTCATCCACGATTATTAAACTGAAATAAACGGATTTTCTAGCCACTTGTGCCAAGACCGAAAAAACTAATTTCCTTTTTCTGTTAAAAGTGTGTATTTACATTTCCAAAGCTACTTACTGACGCCAAGTGAATTTAATGTTTTTAAAGTAGTCGACAGACGCTTTTTCTGATGTTCCGGGTATAAATAACGACGCTAGAAGTGTGAACTTTATAAATAAATATACAGTATGAGGCAATTATGCGAGACCAGAGATATACATGTTATAAAAATAATTATTATAATATGAAAGTTACGTGTTATTTTTGTTTAGGTTAATAAAATATGTATAGTAAATTTCAGTTTAATGTTAAACATAATAAAATAAAATTCAATAAGTCATGAGGATATGCAAGTTTCCTTAGGTTAATCACTAAAATATTACATAAAAAATGTACTGTTGGACGAAGAGAACAAGAGTCGTTCGAAATAATAAAATCATTTATTTTTTGTTTATTAACTTTAGGCAGGGATGTGCAAAAAATCGGCTATACCTATACCTCTGGACTCAGGACTAAATCCCTCGAGTGATTGGAGCCCTCACGTACCAATCCTTTACTCTCGGGATTAAATGATGCACTTTAGTCCCTTGATATACCTATAGTTTATTAGTACTATTAAAAAAATAATAATAGTAAGTAAGGACAATTTGCTGATTCATCCTGTATACAAAGCATTTGGTTTAAAAATAGGGATTAAATCAGCGGTTTCCCCTATTCGTATAATTGTATTCTTCTAATTAAAACGCAAATTATTAAAGAGACGCTTCTATCGAGTTGCTCGTTTAATTTGGTTGAAATGAAGGAATTGCTTTTGCTGCCAAATTTTCTTCTTAATAATCTAAAGACAAAATCAATTTCAATTTGCAGTATTTACTTTGAGACTTACTCTTTCTCGCCTCTTTGCTAATACAAAGGAGTGAAATATACTCGGGCTTATTGTAATTTTTAGCAAGATTTGAAAGCAGTTAAATATCATCAGGGCTCAGAGGATTCTAAATGAATTACGTGTTTACATTTTTCATTTTCCTGAGATTTATCTTCTGATAGTACTTTTATTTCAATTTTTTTTCTTTTATTTTAGTTCCATTTAATACTGCAAATGGATTTTTAAATTTATAACATAACTTACCTTAGAGCATTTGCTTTCAATTAAATATTGACTTAAATCTCTAGTATTGTTGAAACGGTAAACAGTAGAAACAAACAAAGACAATGTAAGAACATCAAGAACAAATAATATTGACGTTTTAAAAAGAAATTCATTTTTTATGGACCGTTTATTTTAGTGCAAAAATATTTAATGTAGATTTTGTATTTGCCAGTTTTATTAATACCGAAATATATTATTACTATAATATCGAAAAGTAAAATTGCATTTGGTGATTATTAATTAATATCTAAAACAGCGGATCATTGAATAATTAATTTAGTAGATGATTAATTTATTAACATGAAACGTTTTAAATGGCTTAATATTCCGTGAAATAATGTTTGATTTTTATTCGAAAACATGTGGATTTTAATACAAATATTTTCCTATAATTTTGTTGGGTATGCTCAAACTTTACATTCTTTATTGCTTCCCGTTCTAAAATACATATTTAAACGAAAATGAGGAACATGTGCTGCTTTTAAATTAATTTTATTTAAAATTAAATTATCTAATATAAAATAACTTTTAGTGTTTCAGTCGCTTTATTTGAATCGAAATTAAAATATAATGGGTATAGGCAAAATTAAATTAATAAGTAATAAACAATTACTAATAATTAATATATTTGATTTATAAACTGAAATTGCAGTGTTTATTGTTAATGTGGATCTGAACTACAGGTAATAAGTGTGCGTTTATTAGTGAGGTGTGTAGGCTAACGCACTTAGTTACATTACATTTTATTGTATCGTTTTGTTTAATAACTTTACGAGTTTTATTGCCCTAGGTTCTTTTTCTTACCCTAACATTGATTTTTACTCTTGATTATTTTTAATGTTTTAACATTAATTTACGAAAAATTCGGACTAGAAGATTTTAGTTTTGACTTCGATTCTGGTTTTTGAATATTTTTTCATTTTATTTTTTGGACTTATCAATATAATTTTTGAATTTGCGACAAAAATGTGTAAATCAACCTTTTTTCTCTATTTTAACACTTGTTAATATATTAATTTAATGCGTTTTCCTTGTTGAATTATGTTGCTAAATATTGTCTTATGGGTTATAAAAAATCAAATTTTTTAAACTACAATTGGATGGTGTTAAGCAACAATGTTGTTAACCCACAGCGGCATCGAGATAATGCGTATGAAAGTTTCGCACCGCTTAAAGAAAATCTTGAATATTTGAACATAAAAATGTTCTGCGACTACAACTATTTAGGAACCAAAACGTGAAGAGAGAGATAAAGCTAAAATCGGAGTTAAAGTGTGGTTTAAACCAATGGTGTTATTTAAAAATTCTGAAATAGCGCGAGCGTGGATTCATGTTTTCTTTTGTCAGAGACAGAAATATTAAATTTTTACTGGACACATTTTTGCCTCAAATAACGACGATTTTTTTCTAACATAATACCTGTTTAACTCATTTTTTTTAAAATTTTGTGGGTTAACCACATTGTTGCTTATCACCGTCCAATTATGAAGTGATTGTATATGTACAGGGTTAGTCATGTATGGAATAGGCAGTTTATCTCCGTAAATATGAACTTTATGACAAAATGTCAAAAGTTTCTTTACTAATTATTCTTTATCTCTTAGCCTGCTTGTTGTTTTTTTATGTCAACGCATTTCTATGGAAACGTAACTTTTTTTTCTTTTTTAAATAGCAACCTAGCAATTTTCTTGGTGATTCTTATTCCTCTTTTTTTTCTCGAAATGACCTGGTATTTTTTTAATATCCTTTAATAACAAAATTTTTGTGTAAAATCATAATTTCTAATAAACGACAAAAAATGGTATCAAATCAGATTCTCTGCTTTTTACTAATTTTTTAAATTTATTTGATGATAATTTTACAAAAATAATAGTGGCCTCTGTTCCTTTAATGATATTTTTCATATCAGTGTGAGGTACGTTTTGATAAGTTAACAAATTAATTTAATAAAGATAGTTTTATTTTAATTTGTAAACATGGTGAATCTCTCAATTTTTAGTGTTGTCTCAATGGATTTGTGAGCAGACACAATTGTCGATACTGGTCTAGTGAGAATCCTCATTGGATGATGCAACCTCATCACAGCACCGTCAAAAACTTAATGTATGGGTTGGTATTATTGGGCAGCACATAATAGGCATATATTTTATTAATTTTATTAATCGTAAAAGCGTTAAGTAAAATTCGACATTTAGAGCAAAATCGGTTATATCTATCTAAATTTTGTAAACAACAGCCGTCATATCCAGATAAGAAGAAAAAAAGCTTAAAACATTTAATAAAAAACATTTTGGGTAAGATTGGCTAAAGAAGGAAGACCTTTTGTAGTTTAAAAAATTATTACGTAGTACTGAGGGAAGAAACGAAGAACAAAATGAAACCCAAGAAGCTGTGCGATAACCTGAACGAAGAGGCTGCAGTACATTTTTAATTTTTTTTCTCTTTGCAAATACCAATTTAAATTTGTTTATTTCAAGAAAAATAAATAATTTTTTCGCTCAGTGTATATCATTTGTGAGCAAAACTGGATGTATCCCATAGTTTTTTGCTAATACCGCCAAATTGTTTACTTTTTATACAGAAAAATATATGTTAATCATTTGTATGACCCTATTAAATTTAAAATGTTTTCGCTAAATAATACTATTTTTTTAAATAAATATGTAGGGTGTTTTTTTCATCTCCTGAAAAATTTGTAAAAGTGGATATATTCAGTTTTGCACGCAAGCTCCTCAATTATTTCTATTAGTTGAGATATTTGGTTTCAGCAAGACGGCGCTCCACCCCATTATGGGGTTGATGTTTGCCTATTTTTGGATAACATTTTTTTACGTCGTTGGATAGGACGTCGGGGTCCTATTGAATGGCCTGCTAGGTCTCCCGATGTAAGCCCCTTAGATTTTTTCCTCTGGGATCATTTAAAAACTACAATTTACTAAGAAAGACCTCAAAATTTGGAAGACCTGGAAGCCAGAATAAGGCACGGAATCGCAGAAATATCACTTAACTGGCTGCAAAATTCGTTACGCAATTTTTATGACAGATTAGGTTACTGTCAAGCTGTAGGGGTCTTCAGTTTGAACACTTCATTTAAGTTAAGTTAAAGATTATTTGATTGAATAAAGTATTATGGCCATTTTCTCTAAAATTTTGTTATTAAAGGATATTTAAAAAATACTAGGTCATTTCAAGAAAAAAAAGACGAACAAGAATCACCAAGAAAATTGCTAGGTTGCTATTTAAAAAATAAAAAAAATACGTTTCCATGGAAATACATTGACATAAAAAAAACAACAAGCAGGCTAAGAGATAAAGAATAATTAGTAAAGAAACTTTTATCGATGACATTTTGTCATAAAGTCCATATTTACGGAGATAAACTGCCTATTCCATACTTTTGACTAACCCTGTATATTAAAAATTTACTTGAGAGCATCATAACATGAATCAATGAGAAACGAGTATTACGACTAGTTTCTATGGAAATTAAAAATTTTCCTGGAAGTATTTTTAAATTAGAGCAAAACTAAGTTTAAATAAATAATTTCATATTTCTTTTAGTGCTAAACACAAATTGGTATTGACAACCAAAATTTATTGGATGTTTCTGTAAGTATTTATATTCAAAAATAGTGTTTATTACCTTGTTTTAGTTAATAATTTTTTGCTTTTACGGGCGTCCGACATTCTCAATTTTCTTTTTTTACTCAATTTTTGTCACAAAGTATTGTACAAAATACAACTAAACGTTGAATAGACGAATTCGCCAATTTCTTTATATTAACATTTCTTGGAAACCATGTACTTACAGTAATAAAAAAGGGAACGTGCGGATGTCTAGCTGTGAAAGTGAAGAGCGACGACAAGAGAGGATAGAAAGTTCGATGATTTTAATTCTTATCCGTCTTACAGGAGAATTTCCTCAAAAAAGTACAGAGCCCCTAATTAACTAATAAACTTCAAATTTTAACACTATATAGAAAACGTCTTGAATTTATTGCCTTGAATATTTTTTTGTAAAAATAAATCATTATCTATGAAAAATGTCGTTACAAAGATGACATTTTTTTTCTGAATTTCTCTATTTTTTTAAAAGAAAATTAATAAATTTTTAAGGATTTTTTGGTTCAAGACATGTAAGTCATAATGAGTTGTGTTATACATATTTTTTTCGTAAAAAAATATCAAAAAGGTAAGTCACAGTTTTTTGACGAAAAACCCATAAATTCCCATTAGTTGATGGCGTGCTTAAGATTTTATATACAATTTGGTGAATGCGCCGGGATAGAACGTTATTTTAGAATTAACCTCAATTAAATTATTACAGAAAATTTTAAAAAACACTTTTTTTAAATACTTAGCTAGAATATGATCGGAAAAAATTATCCTCTAGAAAGCTGTAATACTTCTTGTGTAATATAGAGTATTATTTATCAGTTGCACCCTAAGTTCACGCTAAATGCCTGAATACTTTGCAAGTGCGTGAATGAAATATTCAGACTAGTATTTGGCGTGCACAAAGGATATACGAGAAAACTGTTGCAAAGAAGCCAAATTTACGTCCTTGTAAGTGATCTTCTTTCCTGAACTCAACTTTAAAACGCTACTTTTCATTGATGTATTTCAAAAATTTCTTTTTAATTTAATTTTTTTTGTCTTTCTGTAAATTTGCTTAATTGTCTACTGTATACACTAAACTGTAGGTTTCAGGTAAATGTTTACATTTACCATCATAACTTCTATTTAGCTTTTGTTACTATTTTGTAGCAGCATCATTTGCTGCTATCACATTTTGAAGTCTACATCTCATAGACAAAATTAAAGACCTCTATCGTAATTATTGTCTAGATTTTTCTACGTTTTCAATAATTTTGCCATAAGTCATTTGCATTTCTTGGCCGGAAATTTCTAGTATTTATTTTTTCAATGTTTTCAATTGGATTTATATCCGGACTTCTTGACACCCATGGTAAGAGGTCAATGTGATTTCCAAACCTTCATTTTTGCACGATACGTGCTCTATAGGCAAGACAATTGTCTTGTAGATTAGATAAATTGTAGACGTAAATTGTAACACGTTTGCTAACCTGTTGAAAAACAAAGCCATTAGAATAATTTTTTTGAACTGACGGCAGCATTACATTTTCTAATATTTGTAATTTGTAAATAGTTTAGACTTTAGAGAGTTAGCTCTTCCGTTAATTTTACAGCATGCACCTGGATCGTTGATACCTATCCATGCTCAGTCATTTACAGAAAAGCGATCACTTTGCATAACTGGCTGAACGTAGTTTTCGACAAATCGCAGATTTCTTAGACGATATACTCGCAGCCTACCATTATTGCAAGATTGAAATGTTTTCTCGTTAGAAAAAACAACAGTCTGGCAAAATTCATGGTTTGGATTTAACATTACTCTGCATATTCTACTTGCTCTCGTTAAAATGTTTTTTTTTGCTGTGCCATAATTTCTTAAGTCTAAAGCTCTCACTCTACGGCGGGCAGTAACAACAGAATTAGCTTATTTTAGCTGTCGCAAAAGAATTTTCCCGAAGATAATTTATAAGCTTCATCTTGTTCAGGAAGAAACACTTTTACAACACCGCTTATTGGAATACGCTGCAGTTGTCTTTGTTCCATCCAGGTTTTTTTTTTATTTTAATAATGCAGCTTTTACTAACATTCAAATCTTTAAAAAACTTGCCGTAAGGACCACTCTTCTTCAAATTTGCTCTAACTCTTTGTTCTGGTTTTAAATGACGATTCATCATTACATTACATTAAAATGAAAGTTAGTTATGACATACATTCAAAGAAATGTGACGCCTATGATTAAAAGTCAAAATTAAAACAAATTATTTTTGCGTGCTCTTTTGGTTGATCGCAATCGTACATATATTGCACATATATACATACAAGTTATACAATTATAATTATTATTTTGTTTTATGTTATCATTAAATAATGAAACAAGAGAAAATACTATTATCCTGACAATTAAAAGAGTTCTACTTGCAAATACATGATGAGGCATAAGTAAATTTGTTTAACAAAATTGTAAACTCAGTAAAATACCGATATTTGCACTTTAGCAATAATTAAAAATTACGTACATTAGTTTTTGTGATTCCCCTTGTTTTTGTTAAGTTTACGTGCTTACAAATCAGCAAAATGTAGTCATGACAACTTTGGCTATTTGTCATTTTAACAAAATATTTTTTTATTATTAAATTAACAATTATTCAACAAAAACACTATTTTATGTTGCAAAATATTGTTGAACTAATTTATAGTTTTTATTATTAGTACAGAAAAATTTCAGCATAAACCATTGTCAGAATAATGTCATTTAAGGTCAGTGTAAGATGTCAATAACTAAAAAATTTTGGAAGCGAGACTAAAAGATACAATACTGTACTCGTACTCAGAAAGTAACAGTTTTCGAACTTATAATACAAACTATTATAATATTATTTTTACTACCGCTTTGATTTCATTTTTAATTAATAATAGCAAGTTCAAGTTATGTTTAATTAAAATTTTAAAGCAGCGATAAAAATTTGTATTAGCAATTTTATGATTAATTTAAAAATAAAAAAAAAATATCTGATTTTCTTAAAGGCTCACAGCCTCGCACATTAAAACAATACGTCTAACTTTTTCCCGTTTACCATTTTTTTGACATGTGTGTTGATGAAAGCAACATATTGCATCAAAAGCACAAATTAATTAACTTGTCTATTGATTTATCGATTGAGTCTTTACAATGCTTCTAACTATTCTGCCATTTTTATTTACACTGTAAAAAATGCATCTTTCTTGATAAATAATATACTAATTAGTTACCGTGTAGTTAATTAGATCCCCCAACCCCACTGAAATTTATCATTTTATTCCAGTGTTATTTAGGGGCGTCGTGTTTAACGTGCATTAATAATTATGTACATAATTTTGCAGCTGCCCCGGTTTGCACTTTTTACGAGTTGGTCGTGCCCCGGCATCAAATTTGTCTTGGTTTTGCATCATCCCTGGATTTATCTGGTGGCTATGTCACCGCGAGCCGTTTTGCGTTTATGTCAAGTGTCACAAGCAGCGGGTAATCATTCTTGACCGTATGCTGGGTCACCCCCTACTACCATACACGGAGATTTACTTAAGAGAATCGTTAAGACATTCAAGCCGAAAGTGAAATGTTCGCGTACGTGGAAAGAGCGATTATGATCCATTGTCTTGTCATCATCTATCATGCGGAACTCGAGATTTTCTCCAGAAATTTTCATTCAGCCATTTGGAAAAAAGAGATGCTTAATTTTTATTAAATCAAAAGCGACGGCCTTGCTAAAGAGAAATTATTAAGTTTTTTAAAGATTTTTTATATGGTTTTCAAAATTTAATTAAAAAGAATTAGTTAATATATTTTTTCTGAAACTGTTAACTCATGTTTATTACAAAACTGATTTTTGAAAAGAATTTAATTGATTAAATTTTTTATTACAAATATTAAAACAACGTCGTTCGGCTTAAGTATATCTGATCTTAAATTTGTTTCAATTTTTCTTTCGAACGATTCTCTTTCGAAGACACCTGGGACAGCTATGTATCGCCAGAAATTTTTCCTTGTTGTCCACCCCTCGTGCTTGTTGTGCTCTTATATAATTGCGTCTAAAATAGATAAACTAAAAAGAAACGTTTACGTCTGTTATGAATATATCTTGTATAACTTACATATTAAAAATAAAATTATATTAGATCAAAAAAATTAAATGCAACTAATTAGATGTGGTATAGTTCTACGAAAGATAAGTGAGCAGACTTTTTAAGCCCTCCCAATAAACAGAAGCATAAAAATAATTGCAGCTACCGCAAAGATAAAATAAGCCATAAAAGTCATAAAACACCTCATAAAACTTGATAAAACGTGACATGAATATAAAGTAATGCTGCTAAAAATAAATTAAATAAAAAATATACATATAAGCATTAATAATTAATTATTATGCAGGGTGATTTTTAAAAAACAGTCCACCTCAATGTTCTTCGTAACGATTACGATTGAAAAAAAAACCGAGGCAGGTCGATTTTTATTGCTAGGGCTTACATATTTTCGTGGTAAAATATTAAAAATCACGCACTCCTATTAACCACAGGGTTTTCCACGCTTGGAATTTAAAAAAGAAAAGTAGATCGAGTGATACTTTATTTTGAAGGTCTTTAACTATTCTTTCTTTTCTGTCTATTTATTTTTATTTTAGCTTTTGTTGAAATTTTCTTCTGAAAATGATTGTTTTGTTCACTTCGGTCTAGGATGTGAGTGTGCAATCTCTCACCCATTTGTGGAGGGAAGAACATGAGAAATGAGCATGCCCTATACCGTCAATGTTAGGTTTTTAGTCGAGATACAAACACCTTTTATGGTTTTATGCTATTGTCAAAACCATCGTTTGCAAATTTGTATTGAGGGAAAGAACTATCCTGGGTAATGTGAAACGGCTAAAAAAGGTGTTTGTGCCTGGACCAGAATTTCAATGCTTATGCCAACTCCTGTTATTCCTCCCTCCATGCACCCATTTTACCTTCATAAACCCACCCTTTAGCAAGAGAAAGCTTGCGCTGCAGCAGCATAGGTACAAGAGATATAGTTTATTAAATAGATATTATTTTATAGTTATATAAGATATAGTTTTATTAGTATATTTAGATATATTTTATTATTGAATATAAAACATTAGATATAAAATAATAAAATAGTTATTTTTTTAATATGTACTTAAAAAAAGTAAAATACTTATATTGATTTTTATATTTAATGTTTTATATTCAATAATAAAATACTTGCTTTTCTGTTTAATTATTATTCTTTACCTATTGGTATATCTGGGCTCGATGTATCTATGTAGCTGACGTAAACGTAGTTTTTTGTGTCTGGATGTTTACTGTTTAAATGTCGGAGTAGTTATGATGGCTTCTAACTATTTGTTATAATTCTTCTCCACAAACAACATACTGCTGTTAACTCGAAATAACGGTGAAATCATATTTACAATATTCGTTTGCTGTATAATCTGTTTTTCTTTTTATTCGTATCTTTTCCATCTTCTTCATTCGTACCTTTTCCAATAATCCCTTTAGAAGTCTATCCATATTAAACTAAGTAACAATTTGTTAATTATTCAATAACGGGTAACGGGATATTAGACAGCGCACAGCACAACACTCGCGTAGTAAGAAAGTGGGCGCCACAAATGCATCGATAAATTTATTTACAGTAAAGGGGGTCGCAAATAAAGTTTGTGTCTAAAGGGGGTCCCTATTTTGAAAAGTTTGAGAATCACTGAAATAGATGTGTCTGTCTACACGACTACTAGCCGAACTTCGCTTGATATAAGCGAGTTCTTCCACCGGTTCCAATCGAGCACAACGCTCCGAGATACACTGTACCGATGAGGGGCAAAAACCCCGAAACCGGTATACAGTTTCTCAACGTTGTTGTTCGATTGGAACACCTTAATTGAAATAGAGTTTAATCCCACAAAAAAAAACATTTTTGCCACCAATCCGTGAAAATAATTTCTTTGCCGATAGAGGCGTTGCAAATCATGTTTTTTGAGGACGGTTGTATAGAAAAATAGCTACTAACAGCGTACTTAGAACTTTTGTTTTTACGTAAACTGTCAATGTAAATTTGACGGGTGTATCCTTCTCAAAGAGGGCTTGTTGGTATTGTTTAGTCTTTTATTTTAAATTTAATGAGTAATAAATAACCCGTATTTTGCAAAACTTGGCATAAAATTTTAATCTTGAAAACACTCTGCCTCTTGTGTTGCATAGTAGTTTAATAGTAATCTACTTACTTTCACAACACTTTCATGTATTTTTATCCGAAAATGTGTCTTTGAGGAAATTTTAACGATTTTTTATTCCACTAAGGCTAATCCCAAGCGTTCAAATCTAGAGCACGTCTCATTTATCTTAAAAAATAATCCCCAATCTTCCGAATATTCAATTTGGCTCAATATACTCCGATCCGATTGTGCAATTCATGGTCTTGTCATCATCTATCACTTCCATTTCGTCTCGAAGATTCTTTGTGAAAATTACATTTTACATAAAAAATCCTTCAGTTTTCTTAATTAGCACGTCAAACGATTGCAGCCCTTTAATCTCCAATTATGAAATATGTAAGCATTTTTTCAGTATTTTTACGAGCGACTGTCGACTCTGGTGAAAAATTCACGGAATTCATGTTAAGCGTCGAAAACGAAAAACGCAAATCTTCAAGTCCCTCGATCCAATTATATGGCGACTCCTTGACGAAGTTTAGTGAGGAATGCTTGAGTACAGTAATTTCAGCGGATTCTCAATCGAAAACCGAAATCCAGGTAAATATGAACATAAATGTTTACAATACCAGGAATCTGTTTCGATTGCAATTACAGGTGTTGTGGTTGGCACCGGCCACCGGAACTGGCTGTGTTATGTTCAAAGGGGCTGTTGTGGTTTCTGATGAGGTCTGGTATGGGGAGGACGGGCCTCTCAGTAAAACTCTATGTGAAAATTCACAGGATGGTGGTGATCTCCAACCCAACGTACTCAAGCACTGTTGTGCGTGTGATGAAGCAAAATATGAGGTAAAAAAGGTCGTCGTAGGTCGTAGATAGATGTCGAGTTTTTTAAAATATAATTATTATAATTACCATCAAGTGCATGAAGTAGATGATTGTAAAAAGGTCGGGATACATGAAATCTTTCTCATCTTAGTAATAAACAATTCAGCCAATCTAATGATAATAAAGTCTAATGATGAACTCAAGTTCTTGACCTCGGATAAGTTCTACAAGTTTTGTCTATAGTTTTCTAATACTCAAGCGTGTCTTTTTTGATAAAAATGATTACATTTCTTATTAAAGCCAACAGTCAATAAAACTTATGACACCTTAAGGAGAATACAGCTTTCACAGTTTTCAAGATAAGGCTTTCCATTTTTTTTTACTTTCAACCTATAAATATGGTTATTGATTGGGTATTATGGAATGCTTAGTGGCACAAACGTTCATCAAAATTGATGGTTAGTTAATTTTTAGCCAATCAGAGCAGGATATTTTGATTTAATCAAAGTTTAATAGTCTGTCAATTTTGATTCACGTTTGTGCATAATACAAATATTAATATAAATTTATTATTGACAAATGTTTGGTAAGTTGTTCCTAACATTTATATAATTCTCGAAAGCGCTCTGTCACGGCTATGTAAGAATTTTACTTGATTAAACTTGTGGGTTGACTTGGATTTTAATTCTTCCATTATTTTTACTTTCAATAAGGTTATTGAAACCGTTTTAGTTTAGTCCTATTTTCTTTAAACCTAGTTGGTATTTAAACACGTTTGTAAGTAATTTTTGCTGTAAAACTAATGTTTCTCAGTCAAAATTGATAAAAAACCATAAAATCAAATACAAATTTGGTGTTCTTTTTAAATTTTGGAAATATGAAAAGCTGTATGTTCAAAAATTATGAGAGTATTAACCGTTTTGATCTTAAAATATCACAACTTTTGTTGGTATCTCTCTTTTGCATAACAGATTAACTAGACTATTTTTTTTAAATTTATTATTGATTCATTTAACTTCTTTCTTCAGTTTGTTACTTTCTTTTATAATTTCTTGAATTTCTTCTGATCTTTCCTAATACATCGGAGTACATATTCTACTTATTCTGGAGAAATAATTGTAACTAAAACTCAAGAATAATAGGTACTTAAGGGTATTATAATTGTAAAACTTCGAGATAACTGCAATTCTGCAGGTCACTTTCGAGGGCCTTTGGTCACGCAACACTCATCCGAAGGACTTTCCGTCCAATGGATGACTAACCCGCTTCAGCGACATTATTGGAGCCTCGCACACGGTGAATTACACTTTTTGGAGGTACGGAGATATTGCCAGCGAAGGACTGCGTCAACTGGCAGAAAATGGAAACACAAGGATGCTCGAAAGCGAGTTAAAAGCAAAGGCAAGTAATTAAAGTTTTAGAAGAATTCCGCCTGATTAATTAAGTTAATTGTTCACAGAGTGATCACATAAGGACTATTATTAAAGCAAGAGGTATAAGTTATCCGAATATTACCGGGAAAACATTTGCGGTGTTCAGAGTTGATAATCGACATCATCTTATGTCTATTGTCTCAATGATTGATCCGTCACCCGACTGGATTGTCGGAGTTTCCAGTTTGGAGTTGTGTCAGAGGAATTGTTCTTGGGTGGAATCAAAGATATTGAATCTGTACCCATGGGATGCAGGCACTGATGATGGGATAACTTATATTGTGAGTATAATTGAAAAAATAAATAGAGTTGCTTTGGTAAAAAATTTTACATTACTGGAATGTGTGTAATTTGCAATGTAAATCCGAAAAAAGTTTAATCCCTGCACGAACCTGTGTAAAATTGTTCGTTGGTTTTTAAATTTTAGTTAATGTTTTTCTGTAAGGTAAGTTCTGAAATATTCAACTGAAATTGTATGTTGGTTGTGACAGACCGTATAAAGAGCGTTTAAAATTTCACATAAACCTTTTATGAGAGGTTTTTTTCTATTATTTTTTTAAGTATGCGAGGATTTACAAATGGATTTGACTGGTGCAACTATTTTATTAAATTCAATTAAAAAAAACCATTATGCGACCTCTACCACTTTAAATTTGTTAATTTAATTCATAGTAAAAGTTTTTTAACATGCATGGAGAAAAGTCTTAAGGGACAAAAACTTAAATTTGTAACTCGTTCAGGCGCTTTTATTGTGCCGAAGTCATATACCGTATATAAAGAGAATTTAAAATATTGCACATGCAGCAACAGCCAATTGTTTCTTTGAAACTTCGCTTTTTTTGTCTAATTAAACACGACGATATTCAAATTCGTTTATTTTTTAAATAAACTATTACTACCTAAATGAAAATTTATAATATTGATCAAGTAGTTGAGAAGATAATTATACGGGAGACAAAAATGCAGACATAAACCAATAGTTTATTGTCATAAGCAAGTGATAGCAGCATCAACTATTCAGATGTAGGTTTAATCGAACTTAACAGCACGAAGCTTAAGTGTTCGATAATGTTCGAAGTTTTCGTTATAAACGGATCGGAACCCGCTATAGTGTAACAGTCTGTTATGGAAAATTTTAGTCAGGGGCCCGACTCAAGAAGTCAATTAAAAATAATGGGAGGTAAAAAACGTCGTTTGGAAAAAAAACCAATTTGGACAACGAGGATCGGAATAAAATTAGAAAAATAATGTTTAGAAGAGAGAAGAAATCAGAAGATTTTAGAAGAAACTGAGGAACGTCAATTAAAAAAAAAGACCAAAAAAGATTCTAGAAAAACTTGTTAAACAACGATTGGAACATAATAAAGTACAAATAAAAAAGACCAAAAAAATAATAAAAAATGACGTCTGGGGAAGAATGATGAACAAGAGGAACGACGATTGGAAAATCAGAGAGATTAAGAAAAACGACAATTGGAAGAAAAAGAAGAATGAAAGTTTCTAGAATAAGTCAAAAAACATCGAGATAAAGCAAATTTTAAAATCCGCGGAATCTGACAATTTGGAAAAAAAGTTAAAAAAGAAGTTGAGAAAAGGTATAAACTAGAAACAAAAGGACAAGAAAATCTAGAAAAAGATCTCAAAATCAACAAAATAGGAAAACAGTCTGCAATACATCACGACTATTAACCCAACGTATATGAGCCGTCTCTGTAAAAGAGGCTCTAACAAAAAATGATGACCTGTTAAAGCAAATGAGAGACATGCGTGAGCTGCCAAATTGACAGGAGTAATTATGTTCTTAGAGCTGCAATGGATGAAACCGCACAAACACATAGAGGAGTTGAGGTGAGACTTGAATTGGGATAGTCTAACCTCACTCATCGGTTGGTTGTAGCAGATATCGTTGACGATGTGATCTTGGCATCATAAAGACAGATAAGTTGCGTTGTGTTGGACCTTAAGAACCGACGTTTGAGTTTGAAAAATAAAAAAATTATGTTAAATTCTGTGAATCTTTTTTGGTCCGCGTGAACATAGTCGTTTCTTAAACAGTTAACAACTTTAAGATGACTGTGTTGGCAGAATCGAAAGAAGATTCTAAAGGATGTTTAATTAGAACAAAATAAATAAAGTGTGAAATGAATAAGTTGTGTCGCGAAGTACCGGTCAAAAAAACAACAAATAGGTACAGATGGAATAACAAGTAACAATTAAGAAAAAAACGCAAACAAAAAAATACGTTGGCGAAAGAGTAGAATAAATTCGCAAAAAATAGAACAACTCTGGGAACAAATTGATATGGCAAAGAAAGAAATGGAAGACATTAACCAAGAAAAATAAATAGAGGTCATATCGTACCAAATAAAAATGACTGGAGATGATCTTTGAAAACATATAAGTAAAGTAATAAATATATTTGGGGAAAAACATGGTGGTATACCGTGAAAAAAAAAAACCTACAGGAAAAGAAAGAAGAAAGGAAAATTTAGGCATTAACAGATCATGTGAGACACATTTTACTTTCAAAGCCGATGTTAGTTAGAGGACAAAGGGTAAAGAAATTTGCCAAATTGAAAAAATATACAACAAAAGCTTAAACATAGAATCTATGAGATTGAATACTGACTAAGGAGGAGAATCTAGGTCACAAGGAATGCAAAGTTAGTACAATCAGTAAACTGCTTGCACATGCAAAATAGTAACAAAAACAAGGAGAATGATCTCGTGCAAACGAACAACCAACCCAGTTTTTGTAGCTACCAAAGAGAGTACCCTGTCATGATGTTTATTTCATGGGAAACAAAATTTGAGTAACCAAAATGAGAGCGAAAGTGGTTAATAATCGATACTCAAAAAAATACGAAACCAAACAAAAAAAGATATCAAGTAAGCTTAATAAAGTGTTTAAAAAAACTCTGGAAGGAAGAATGGAGTAGGAATCACCTTATATAACATAATGTGTTTCAACGAAACTGTGAGTGGGCCAACTTACTACGTCAAGAAACTGACACCAATAATTAACTTATAAATGTGAATACAATCCATCAAAGGAAACAGAAGATTTAAGTCACACCTACAATGGCGGCCATCGACCATGTGCAATAAAAGAAAAAGAAAGTTTTTGTTCACATGCTCATAACTTTTTATAACATACGTGACCAATAATACCACAGAAAATAATACTAATTGCCCCAGAAATATAATTTACACTGCCAGTTGCATTTTTTACCAGAAAAAAACCGGTAACCGTTGGAAATTTAAAATATCGATTTGTGATTGCCTGATCTACGAGTGTCTACTTATAAGTATTGTAAAACTTGACGATTTTTGTAAAAAACTTTAAATGTGTTTTTGCAATAGGTACACTTTAATGTGCTGCTTTTTTCATTTGTTGAAATAAATAAAACTGTATTTGATATTTTTTTCTTGATTATTTCAGAATCAAATAAGTTTCTGCGCGTTGTCTTATTTCTTAATTTCACCAAATTTTAACAACTTTAAACTTTTCCTATTTCATACTGAATTTATTTATTTATTGACCAAAAAAGCTGAATTAAACAATTTAAATTGGATCGAGTCGGAGGACAAAATAATTTCAAACAACTATTTAATTTTTCATGGTCAACGCAACAAATTATGTTTATATACAGAGGTGTTTATAAATATTTCTTGATCAAGAATGCCATGAAATTACTATCATTAATATCACTTTACATTATTTGTTCAAATAATACAAATCTTCTTAGATTCTGTCATTGCGGATATTCTTTTCTACAATTTTATTATGAATGTCAAAAAGTCAGAAAATAAAAACAAATTCAATGATTCTCAGCAAAACAAGCTGTATGGCTTATTCTTACCCAGTTTTAAGGCTCTTGTTGGTTCAGCACCATTAACTCCGTAAAACGTATATCTTGTTTTAGAGAGAGTTTATAATATTATAAGGTTATATAAATTAACATATATAATCAAATTTTTTAATTTCAATGAAGAGTTTTGCAAACGACAATTGACATAAAAGTCTGTAAGCAACTCGCCTGCAATTAGTATTTATTGGTGAAGCTAATGTCTCGTCCTTGTCTCTGGCTCTATGTCGCTCACCCATAAAGCCTAGTTTATGGGATTTACTATTATTAAGACTGCATGCAGTCTACTTTGAATCTTTTACTGCATTATATGAAATGTACTATAAATTCATGACACATCACATAACACATAATATTAGTGAGTTTAAATTTTACGTCAATTACAAGAAAGTTCCAATAGTGCACATTCTAGTAAATAATACTTTAACATAAATATTTGGCTTATAATAGTTATTACAAAAATAATCCTAATTAAAAAACAATTCTGACAGTTTTGATTATTTCTCTATTCATCCTTACCTTTAATACATTTCTCCTCGAGTAAATATACTATCCATCCTTGAAAACCGGATGAATAAAATCCCCGTCAAGTATATCCTTCATTACCTTTCCTCCAACTCATCCTAAACGAATTGAAGAGTTTCCAATTAAAACCAAGTTATTCAACTAATTTTCCTCAAAACAAGACACAACTGCTTCTCATCCTTTACAATCATATGAATCCTCATTGCAGTCCCCTAATCAGCCGTCCTCACCACGGCAGCCCATCAAACGCATAAAAGCGAACAGTCCGAATGATCCTCGCTCTCCTTTTTACGACAAAACCGGCACCGAGATGAAACCTCTAGCTCGCCTTTACCTGTCCCGTCAACGTCTCTACGAGAAACTTTGTGACCCTTCAATAATCGAAGATTATGATGATGGTGACGGCTGTGAGACTGAAGAATGGTCAGACTGGTCCCCATGTTCAGCCACTTGTGGCCGAGGGGTTAAATACAAGCAACGCCGGTATAAAAACGAAGAAAGCAAATATGTGTGTCACAAAAAACTCACAGAGCGTGCTGGGTGTGAAGCGGTACAGAAACACTGCCCCCATCAGCCGGTACGTGAAGTGGAGGATCCCATGTGCGTTTTGGGGGAATGGAGTGAGTGGTCGAGTTGTAGCGTCACGTGTGGTAAAGGCACCAAGACACGTGATAGGAAGTACAAGAATCGTTTAGCGGCCAAAAGTTGTGCTGCTACGAAGGTAAACCCGCCGAAGCTACAGGAAAATTTGGAGTGTTATGGTGAAGGGAAATGTGATGATGTGGACGACGAGGTGTTGAATTGCCCGGAGAAGACGTGGAGTCAGTGGTCACCGTGTTCGGTGACTTGTGGGAAAGGGTTCAAAGTACGGTATAGGCTTTCGTTGCAGTCACAGAATTGGCCGTTTGTTCCCAATTCGGAGAGTTATGATGAAACTGAGGAGTTTGATGAGGATGATCCGTGTAGTCACCAGAGAGTTAAGGAAACGGTGGAGTGTTTCCAGAAGCAGTGTGAAGAGGAAGAGGAATTGCCAGAGAAAGGTAAGAAAATATATAAAATTGACTGAAATTTTATGTACAGTGTGTGTTTAGTAACTTTAAACACAAGATGTTACACTGCGGAGTATGAAAATCAATAACTCATAATAACAATTATTGAGAGGCATTTTGTATTTCTTATTACAAGTGCAATGCTAAATTTTCTTGAAATTTTTTTTTTGATATACAGTTCCTTTGAAGTAATCTCAACCCACGTGACTAATTTGCTTATAAAATCAAACTACACCATTTGTTTTATTTAACGCAAATATTGCTAAAAAATTAAATAAATTTTGATCAAACGTAAGTTTTGTAGAAAGTGACTTCTATACACTCTTGTTTTCTAGCGTAATCGTATATATTATTATTAATTTTCTGTTAATAATTCTAAAACACCTTATATACGCATTTCCTTAAAACAAACAAATTTAATAAACTAACTTTAGAAAGATTCTATGAGTGAAACATATTCAGACCCAGTAGGAATACAAACATTATTTCCTCAGGTGATAAACAGCATATTAATTTCAAAGTTAACTTTGCATAAATTGTTTTCGGATTATTATATCGTTTAGCAATTTATGATTCCCACACTATGTAGGTGTTGCTAGATATGAATATAACAGTAAGGTAGGTACTAAAACAAAACAAGTGGGTAAATTAAATTACGACTAGATACATAGTGTCTCATTTAGTTCAGTCATAAACAGTAATCAAACACCAGTATATAGTCAATAACAGTATAAAATCTAATAACAAATAGATGTGCCGTGTTCCAGCTGAGAAGTAGTTATTTGACCAAGAGTATAACTCGCTGTCAAGTAAACCTCGAAGCTCGAGCACTTTCTTCGAGATGTGTGTATTATTTTATTCATAATCATCCAATTGAAACAAGTAAAAATAAGTAAGAGTGATTCTAACATACGTCATTTATTTTGACAATAATTACTTAGAAGAGGTCATGTCCAATACCTACTAGGTACTATTGATAATCTCGAAGATTTGACACTATAAAGTTTTGCTCCCTTTTTTACTCTCGTAGTATGTAAATATTTAGGTCAAAGAACCCAATAAATTGGAAACTTAAGTACGGTAAACTAAAATGCAAAAATCTTCTTCACTCTTTTTACGTTTTTTACCGAATGCAATTGAAGATTTATTTGCTCATGGCAAATATGTCCAAAAGTTTATCCTTAGCGGTAGGTTTTATTGAGTATACGAAAATAGCAAATGGTGCTTTTATTTTTGATTCTTGTTCAGGGGGTTGTACTGAATAGCAAAACGCATGTTGCCACCTGCAAGAATTGTAGGTTTTGAGAGGAGGTAAACAGATGGCGGAACAATTTAACAAATGTAGAAGTTTAAGATTAAAAGCCTATTCCACAATATCAAATATTCTAGCTTCAGCCACTTTGCTTGTGTATTACTTACGCTGCTACAGTTCTAATTGTTTTCAGTCTACTTTTTTCTTTTTTATTACAACTTTCTAGACCTTTTCTTCCTATTTGTCTTGATCCTCTTGTTCTATCTCTACTTTATCCATTTTGCCTGCTACAATTCGATTTATTTTGACCTTTCTTCGTCATGAGTGATGATAATATTTCTTTTGTTTTGCATCGATTCGAAAATCAAACTTTTCTCTATTTGGTTGTCGATTAAAACAAAAAAGACAATATCCATACTATCTGAAATAAATTCGATGGAAACATTCGTTTTTCTCAAAGTTTTTCTCTAATTTTCATACAAATGATGAAATAATTAAAATCCAAGTCAAATCCTCACCTTTAATCAAACAAAATTCTTGCATAATAGTTGCAAAGCGTTTTCGAGAATTACGTCACATTATCAGTGCCTGAATAATAATGTAAAAAAATATAAAAATGTTAGTAAAAACTTACCGAACTTTTGTCAAAAAAAGGAGTAAATCGTTATTTTTATCAAAAAGATAATCTGAAGGCATCAAACAAATAAATAAATAATTGCTATTTGGAAAATTGACAAAAGAAAGATAAATTGTAGCCCCCAAAAATGTGAATTTATTTTAAATTTAACGGCAATTTAACGTTTGATTAAAAAAATAATTTAAAGAAGTATAAATACACTAAAAAGTTACAAAAAAGTGGCGCACTCAAGAATTTGTTTATTAGCTTTTTATTTTCTGTTTGTAAAGCTAGATATTGACATAGAAGGCTATGACTTGTGTTATGTCACTCATAATAATCAGTATTTTTGGCATCGGGATTTCTAATAAGTCTATTTTACGATTAAGTTAACAATTATCTATTTTTCTTGAATATTTATCTTTATCTAAAGCGTTTTACTGTTACAAAGTTTTTAAATATTGTTGAAATATTGTTGCCTCCGTGTTATTAAACATTTTTCTTGCAAAATATGCAAATAACTCCCGAAGAAGTTGCAATGGCAATAGCTCTAGTGGCAGATGGCCGAAGTGTTCGATATGCTGCTCGTGCTATAGGAAAACCGGAGACAACTGTACGTAGAGCACTTCAAAGGTACCGCCAAACAGAGAGGTACACTCGACGTCCTGGTTCAGGTCGCCCGCGATCTACATCTGCAAGAGATGATCGGTTTTTGACGCTGCAATGTCTCCGAGATCGTCATCAGACCGCTGTTGAACTGGCTCAGAGACTTAGAAATGTACGTGGTGCAGCTGTAAACGCTCAAACTGTTAGATGAAGGTTGGTAGAAGCTGGTTTACATGCATATAGGACGAATCGAGTACCTAGACTTACGCGGCATCACAAGCAACAGCGATTACAATTTGCGAGAATGCATCAAGATTGGGGAGAGCGCGATTGGAGACGAGTCCTCTTCTCAGATGAGTCGCGATTCTCTTTGCGATCACCAGATGGACGTCATAGAGTCTGGAGAAGACAAAGGGAAAGATATTCTTCAGCCACAGTTGTGCAGCACGAAAACTTTTAGGGAGGGTCAGTAGTTAAAGTGTCACTTACGACCGATTTTAACGACTTTTTAATTACCACTTTCACTTTCACATACCAAAAAAAAAAAAATGACGTATTTGTGATAACCTTGATTAACTTTTTAATAACGTATAACATTCCTTAATTAAATTCCGATGACGTAAAATCATAGAAATTTTTACATAGCAATGAACTTGTACATATGGAACGCTCAGCTTCTTTCTAAAATAAGGAAAAATTGCATTTTATCTTAATTCGAATATTCTTGTTAGACAGTTTAGAGAATTCGACAGTGTAGAGAATCTAATTAGAAACAATTAAGATATTCGACAGTGTATATTATATCGGAATGCATTTAAATGTCTTTGAGAAATAATGTTTACATTTTAATGACGTCGCTGAAATAATCTTGATATTTAAATTCCGATGACGTAAAAGATAACAATTTTTACATTACTCGTTTATTAGAATACAGTAGGTAAAGTTTGTATATATAAAATGTACCAACTGTTTCTTAAATAAAGAAAAAAATTCTTACAATTTACTTTAAATAGTGAATTTTTTCCCGTTAAACAATTTGTAGAAAGTAAAATTCGACAATGTATGTACATATATTTTCTTTCTGAAATAATGCTCACATTTTAGCGACATCACTGAAATAATCTTTTGAATAATTAAATTCTGATGACGTAAAATGATAACAATTTTTTACTTTACTCGCTTATTAGAATAAAGTAGGTAATAAGTTTGTATATATAAAATGTACCTAAACTGCTTCTTAAATAAAGAAAAATTTATTACGGTTTATTTTAAAGTAAATTGTTTCCTTAAACAATTTAGAGAAAGCGAAATTCGACAGTGTACATATATTGGAATGCGACTAATTTCTTTCCGAAATATGAGAAAATAAGTAAATTACATTAAAATAAATTTTTCCTCTATTCAGTGTAGATAAGTGAAATTTTAACCTTGAAGGGTTTGTTACGTCATTTGAAAATTTCGAAAAGTAATTTATCGCTTCTCGTGAATTGATCTTAATTTTCGCGCTTTGATTACTATTCTCGCGATTTGTTCTCTTTTCTCCCGAGTTGATCCTAATTTTCGCGATTTAATTTCTATTTTTTGCTATCTGACTTCGTTTCTTGCGGTTTGCTCTCGTTTCTCGCGAATTGATTAAAAATTTTCGCGATTAGATCACTGTTCTCGGGATCCAACCTTGATTCTCGCGGTTTGCTCTTGTTTGTAGCAAATTGATCATAATTTTCGCGATTTGAACTAGATTTCTTGCAATCTGACTTCGATTTTTGCGATTTAATTTAAATTAGTTAAATTATTGTTTTTAGATGTTTAAATTGCGGTTTGATCTCAACTCTAGCGATTCTATCTCTATTTTCGCGATTTGAATCAGATTCTCATCAATTTGATTTTTGCAGATAAGATCATATGCATAGTATAAAACGAATAAGCGTTATACATTTTTAAATATTGGTTGCTTGTTAGAAAATTTTGCAAGTCTTTTTTTTATTTCATTTTTATATCAAACTGTTTTTTAATTAAATTTAATATCAAACTTTTTCTTTTTAATTAATCGTCATATCAAACTTTAACGATTTCGGCGTCTCAAACAATCATTAACTTTTTATTAAAAGCACGTTCTCTAATATTTTAAAAAGTTTAGAAACTATTGTTTAAGTTCTCGTAGTTGTGTTTTCTAAAATATGTAATTTTGAATATTGCTTGCTCCTTAGAAATTTTTGTAAGAAATGAAAACATTCTCATTGTACGTAACTAATGAAAAGAGACGTCAATTTAAAAAGTCTTTTTAAAGGTTTACATCGCTTTTCCAAAATTGTATTCAACTTTCGGTTTGTGATAGCGTTGTGCTTGTGAATTTATTTTCTGACATGTCTGATTTTGAGCTGATTTTAAAAGCGTTTAAATCAGTTGTCTATCAAATCAAATAATAGTAAAATATTAAAAAACAACAACAAATTGCTTAATTTTTGATTATCGACGTGTATGAGACATGCTTAATAGTACGGAATTTTGTAGAGACTTTGAATTTCTAAAGTAACTTAAGAAAATGGAAATAACGACAGATACTTTTCACATCTAGCTTTCTGATCGTCAGATCTCAGATTGTTTGAGACGTTACTCGTGAAAATTTGTAAATAAAGAAAAAACACAAATAACAATATTCTTATTTATCAAAATTATTTGCAAAAAATTTACAAATATAGAAATATAGCGTTTTCAAAAAAACAAATTTATTTGAGGGAAATTTGAATGTATTAATATTGTAAATAGTTATAATTAATTAAATGGATAATTAAAGAATAGATTTGGAAGTATAAAATTTGTATATATTTTTTTTTTTGTAATTAGTCAGCTATTATTACAGAAACCTTTTATTGCTAATTTATTTCAACTATTTGTACAAATTTTGTGAACTCTTTACATACTTTGCAAGCGAAATTTGTTGAAATGCCTAGTAAATTTCAGATGTTTAATGTATAATTATAATATTTTAAAATAATTAATTTAGTTTAACATTAATTAGGAACGCGTCAAATTTTAATCAAAAAAATTTCAAAAATTGTATACATAGATTCAAAACCGTTTATCATTTTTATTCTATTTTCAATTATGTTATGAGTTATGTTATGAGGTAAAATTTATGTAATGTTTTGTTTTGCTAAATTTATTTATTTCTTTTTTTTTTCTTAAATTTTATTTAATTTTTATCAGTTATGTAGACAATTTGTGTATATATATTCTTATATTTTGTTAAAATAAGAAAAATATAATGACCATGTAGTATGAAGTGTACGTATCGCAATTGGGCAGTATGTATTTTGTAAACTGTTTACAGGTTGACACTTATTAAAAATCCGAATATCTACCTCTTCATGTTTCGAATAAATTACTACATTTGTAATAGACTCATGATAAATAAAAAAAAATATCTTAAACCAAACTTTGAATTTTATAAAGTACAAGCATGAACAAAATGTTTTTAAAGTTACAAAATATAACTGCTTTAAGTGTATATAACAAATTTTTTTAATTATATAAATACAATATACAATATACACAAATCCTAAAAAATCAACGATTACAATTAATAAAGATAAAAAAATGCAACTTAAACTACAAAAACTTTTACACAAAAATATAAAACTACATAGTTTAAATATGGTAGGTTTTCAATTTGATAATAAGTTATATTTATTTTTTATAATTATTTTGCATTCTGTTCTGTTTTAGCAGCCTTTTTATTGTGACAAATATTTTAACAAGCTTTATGTATGTTTTATTCGTTGTGCTTATCATATTTTGAAATTTTCGAAGTTTGAAAAACAATTTATTAGTTTCTAAATAATAGTTTTCAAATTTCAACACATTATTTTAAATTTCTACTTATAATTTAATTTTTATTTTTAATTTATTTTATAAAGTCGTTATTTCATCTTGTTTGAACTTATTTGTAGTTTAGTTAGATATACTCGTAATAATTACTTTTTGTTCTACTATTCTGTGGTTTGGTTTTAATCTTTTAACTAATTTAAAAATTTCTGCTTCTTTTGATTGAAAAATATTTTGTATCGTATTTCTTTACTTTTTGTTTGTTTAAATGTATAGATGCTTATAATATTAATTGTCACGTATGTTTTATTTTATTTTCGTTATTACCAATTTCAAAGTTATATATATTAAAAACGAGAATTGCTAAATAAAATTAGGTAGTACAAAAATTATTTTCTTTACACGAATCGATTTAAATATTCTTATTACATATTATTTTCTGTGATCTAACCTGTTTAAAAAAAAACATTTGTATTGTTTGTGAGACAGACGCGAAACGGACGCAGGATAGACGCGCTCCTATTAATGCCGAATGATGTACCGGAACCCATAAAGAGCCGTAAGTGGTACTTTTGGATTTACTTTTTAGAAATACAATTTAGAATACAATAGACTATTATTTATGCTTTACTGTTGCAGTCAACAAACATGTGTAATTCATTCAATTGGGTAACATTCCTAGTAATACATTTTTTGTTTGTCAAAGTTACAAAAAAAAAACGTAATCAAAGTTTTAAGAAAATTTTTTTATTTACATTCTATAAATTAAAATACTAAAAACTAAAATTTATAGTTTCTTATTGTTGTCAACAAACACGTGTAATTTATTCAATTAGATAGAAATTAATAATAAAATTTCTTTCTGTTTTGCCAAAGTTAGAAAAAAAAAACATAGTCAAAAATTTTAAGAAAAATTTTGTATTTGCTTTATAGAAATTATATTTTGCTGTTGTAGTCAGCTGCAAAGATGTTTAATTTATTCAATTAGATAAAATCGGTGATGATCAATTTCATTTCATAGTTGAGGTTAGGAAAACCCTAATCAAAGTTTTCAAAAAATATTTTGTATTTACTTAAAATACCAAAAACTAAAATTTATATTTTGCTGTTGTAGTCAACAAATTATTCAATCAGATAAAATCGGTAATAATACATTTCTTTTTGTTTGTCAAATTTAGAACAAACGTAACTAAAGTTTTAAGAAAAAATTTACATTTACTTTCTTCTTTCTACGTTCTATAGAAATTATATAAAAAAAAAATATATTTTTTTCATTCATAATTTTATTTTGTCGAAAACTTATTTTTAAATTTCAATTTTTGTCATTTGGCAAGTATAACTTACTAAATTTATCGTGCAATTATTAAAATCAAAGAAAAATCAGCAACAAATAATTATCGGTACACATTAATTCTTGTAAAAAAACATTTTTGTTCATTTAAATTATAGCAGCTACTTTTTTTTCAAAACTATTTTTGTAATTTAGTTTTTTATAATGTATAAACATTTCAACCTTTGATTTTATCATTACCTCTGCAATATATGTTTTAAAATTTTGTAGAAATATTTCAACTTTTCAAATTTTAGAAACAAAATATTGTCAGCGTATATATGAAAATACTTTTATAATTATAAGAAGCGTTTAAAAGTTACAAGAGTTTAGTAATCATTCAAAAGTGATTAATAATTTACCTTTATTACTTGTATGCCATATAACCTAATCTTTTACGTTTAGATAAATTATTGGATTGGTAATGCATAATATAAATTAAGAATTAGATACACTTTAAAAATGTAAGTACATTATTATTTTTACAAAATTTATAAAATTGTAACTGTAATTTATTTCAAAATCATTGTCATCTCAGTAGATTGTATAAACGGCACATAGCATTGCAAACGTGACATTAGTTTTTTATCAAGTGAGTCAATTTTGATACCTTATAAATATGACATCTGTATGTTTTAAAATAAAAAGAAATAGTTTATTATTATGTCAAATAAGTTTTAAAAGTTTATCTGAAGTTATTTGTGTTAGAAATAAACCATTTTTTTTTTAATTTGAGTTAAGTACGGAGCTTTTTTAGAAACAAAAAAATTGTTTATGCTTGTAAAAAAAATGTCAAATAATTTTAAAAAATTATACAGTGTTTTTAAGAAAAGAAGAGTAGTGCTATACTTGAAACTGTTTTATTTTAATTCCATTGGATAACATGATTTAAAAAAAAAATATTCAATCATATATATCAGAGGGTAAGCTAGAGCAAGTAAGTATAACAATTTCACTAAGTCTTAGAAAAAAAAATAGTTTATTTAAAATTATTATTTATTTAAAAATTATTCAATTGCAAAGAACTGTGCGGACTTTTATGTTTAATTTATTTTTTTCATTCAAATTGATACATTGGATTAAAAATAATAATCATTTTTGTTTTTCTGGTTTTTCAATTGACACAGCTATTTTAACAAATTGACATTTTCGGAAAAGAATTTGTAATTAGGTATATTGTTTTTAGTAAAACAAACTAACATATTATTTAGCAACTTTAGTTTTAAATTTAGACAAACGTCTTTTTATAATGACAAACCAGTCATCATGTAAAAATTTCAAAATTCTAAAAATACTTTTTGCGGATTCTAAATTCAAAAATTAAATTATTAATTGTTTAAATATAAAGATGTTTTTATAAAAGTTGTAATCTATTGGTACTTAGATTTTACTGAGTTAACAATATTATAATTATTAAACATAATTTAATATAAAAATTGAAATGGTTATTAATAATTTTAATAAAATAAGTATAAGTAGTAATTTTTTAAATTACTACATCATACGTCATTAGATTGATATGACTTCTAAACATTTGAACACCATACAACTTACTTACATTTAATAAACAACAAGAGAATTAGACCATTTGAACAAGTGGTGCAGCTGCACGAGTTACTGTTCTGATATCGTTACGTATTAATGTGCATTTTTAGATTATGATGATATTGTACTCTGATTCAAAATCAATCACCGGAATTTAAAAGCAGTACCGGTTACCAACATTTCCATCTTCTGACACCCCAATGACCACATTGCGTCCACATCCGCTCCGCGGAAACAGACGCTATAGGTGGTCATTAGGAGGTCGGAAGATGGAATTGTAGGTATGGTACTGCTTTTAAATTACAGTAATTGATTTTGAATCAGAGTACAATATCATCATGATCTAAAAATGCACATTAATACGTAACGATATCAGAACAGTAACTCGTGCAGCTGCGCCACTTGTTCAAATGGTCTAATTCTCTTGTTGTTTACTAAATGTAAGTAAGTTGTATGGTGTTCAAATGTTTAGAAGTCATATCAATCTAATGACGTATGATGTAGTAATTTAAAAAATTACTACTTATACTTATTTTATTAAAATTATTAATAACCATTTCAATTTTTATATTAAATTATGTTTAATAATTATAATATTGTTAACTCAGTAAAATCTAAGTACCAATAGATTACAACTTTTATAAAAACATCTTTATATTTAAACAATTAATAATTTAATTTTTGAATTTAGAATCCGCAAAAAGTATTTTTAGAATTTTGAAATTTTTACATGATGACTGGTTTGTCATTATAAAAAGACGTTTGTCTAAATTTAAAACTAAAGTTGCTAAATAATATGTTAGTTTGTTTTACTAAAAACAATATACCTAATTACAAATTCTTTTCCGAAAATGTCAATTTGTTAAAATAGCTGTGTCAATTGAAAAACCAGAAAAACAAAAATGATTATTATTTTTAATCCAATGTATCAATTTGAATGAAAAAAATAAATTAAACATAAAAGTCCGCACAGTTCTTTGCAATTGAATAATTTTTAAATAAATAATAATTTTAAATAAACTATTTTTTTTTCTAAGACTTAGTGAAATTGTTATACTTACTTGCTCTAGCTTACCCTCTGATATATATGATTGAATATTTTTTTTTTAAATCATGTTATCCAATGGAATTAAAATAAAACAGTTTCAAGTATAGCACTACTCTTCTTTTCTTAAAAACACTGTATAATTTTTTAAAATTATTTGACATTTTTTTTACAAGCATAAACAATTTTTTTGTTTCTAAAAAAGCTCCGTACTTAACTCAAATTAAAAAAAAAATGGTTTATTTCTAACACAAATAACTTCAGATAAACTTTTAAAACTTATTTGACATAATAATAAACTATTTCTTTTTATTTTAAAACATACAGATGTCATATTTATAAGGTATCAAAATTGACTCACTTGATAAAAAACTAATGTCACGTTTGCAATGCTATGTGCCGTTTATACAATCTACTGAGATGACAATGATTTTGAAATAAATTACAGTTACAATTTTATAAATTTTGTAAAAATAATAATGTACTTACATTTTTAAAGTGTATCTAATTCTTAATTTATATTATGCATTACCAATCCAATAATTTATCTAAACGTAAAAGATTAGGTTATATGGCATACAAGTAATAAAGGTAAATTATTAATCACTTTTGAATGATTACTAAACTCTTGTAACTTTTAAACGCTTCTTATAATTATAAAAGTATTTTCATATATACGCTGACAATATTTTGTTTCTAAAATTTGAAAAGTTGAAATATTTCTACAAAATTTTAAAACATATATTGCAGAGGTAATGATAAAATCAAAGGTTGAAATGTTTATACATTATAAAAAACTAAATTACAAAAATAGTTTTGAAAAAAAAGTAGCTGCTATAATTTAAATGAACAAAAATGTTTTTTTACAAGAATTAATGTGTACCGATAATTATTTGTTGCTGATTTTTCTTTGATTTTAATAATTGCACGATAAATTTAGTAAGTTATACTTGCCAAATGACAAAAATTGAAATTTAAAAATAAGTTTTCGACAAAATAAAATTATGAATGAAAAAAATATATTTTTTTTTTATATAATTTCTATAGAACGTAGAAAGAAGAAAGTAAATGTAAATTTTTTCTTAAAACTTTAGTTACGTTTGTTCTAAATTTGACAAACAAAAAGAAATGTATTATTACCGATTTTATCTGATTGAATAATTTGTTGACTACAACAGCAAAATATAAATTTTAGTTTTTGGTATTTTAAGTAAATACAAAATATTTTTTGAAAACTTTGATTAGGGTTTTCCTAACCTCAACTATGAAATGAAATTGATCATCACCGATTTTATCTAATTGAATAAATTAAACATCTTTGCAGCTGACTACAACAGCAAAATATAATTTCTATAAAGCAAATACAAAATTTTTCTTAAAATTTTTGACTATGTTTTTTTTTTCTAACTTTGGCAAAACAGAAAGAAATTTTATTATTAATTTCTATCTAATTGAATAAATTACACGTGTTTGTTGACAACAATAAGAAACTATAAATTTTAGTTTTTAGTATTTTAATTTATAGAATGTAAATAAAAAAATTTTCTTAAAACTTTGATTACGTTTTTTTTTTGTAACTTTGACAAACAAAAAATGTATTACTAGGAATGTTACCCAATTGAATGAATTACACATGTTTGTTGACTGCAACAGTAAAGCATAAATAATAGTCTATTGTATTCTAAATTGTATTTCTAAAAAGTAAATCCAAAAGTACCACTTACGGCTCTTTATGGGTTCCGGTACATCATTCGGCATTAATAGGAGCGCGTCTATCCTGCGTCCGTTTCGCGTCTGTCTCACAAACAATACAAATGTTTTTTTTTAAACAGGTTAGATCACAGAAAATAATATGTAATAAGAATATTTAAATCGATTCGTGTAAAGAAAATAATTTTTGTACTACCTAATTTTATTTAGCAATTCTCGTTTTTAATATATATAACTTTGAAATTGGTAATAACGAAAATAAAATAAAACATACGTGACAATTAATATTATAAGCATCTATACATTTAAACAAACAAAAAGTAAAGAAATACGATACAAAATATTTTTCAATCAAAAGAAGCAGAAATTTTTAAATTAGTTAAAAGATTAAAACCAAACCACAGAATAGTAGAACAAAAAGTAATTATTACGAGTATATCTAACTAAACTACAAATAAGTTCAAACAAGATGAAATAACGACTTTATAAAATAAATTAAAAATAAAAATTAAATTATAAGTAGAAATTTAAAATAATGTGTTGAAATTTGAAAACTATTATTTAGAAACTAATAAATTGTTCTTCAAACTTCGAAAATTTCAAAATATGATAAGCACAACGAATAAAACATACATAAAGCTTGTTAAAATATTTGTCACAATAAAAAGGCTGCTAAAACAGAACAGAATGCAAAATAATTATAAAAAATAAATATAACTTATTATCAAATTGAAAACCTACCATATTTAAACTATGTAGTTTTATATTTTTGTGTAAAAGTTTTTGTAGTTTAAGTTGCATTTTTTTATCTTTATTAATTGTAATCGTTGATTTTTTAGGATTTGTGTATATTGTATATTGTATTTATATAATTAAAAAAATTTGTTATATACACTTAAAGCAGTTATATTTTGTAACTTTAAAAACATTTTGTTCATGCTTGTACTTTATAAAATTCAAAGTTTGGTTTAAGATATTTTTTTTTATTTATCATGAGTCTATTACAAATGTAGTAATTTATTCGAAACATGAAGAGGTAGATATTCGGATTTTTAATAAGTGTCAACCTGTAAACAGTTTACAAAATACATACTGCCCAATTGCGATACGTACACTTCATACTATATGGTCATTATATTTTTCTTATTTTAACAAAATATAAGAATATATATACACAAATTGTCTACATAACTGATAAAAATTAAATAAAATTTAAGAAAAAAAAAAAGAAATAAATAAATTTAGCAAAACAAAACATTACATAAATTTTACCTCATAACATAACTCATAACATAATTGAAAATAGAATAAAAATGATAAACGGTTTTGAATCTATGTATACAATTTTTGAAATTTTTTTGATTAAAATTTGACGCGTTCCTAATTAATGTTAAACTAAATTAATTATTTTAAAATATTATAATTATACATTAAACATCTGAAATTTACTAGGCATTTCAACAAATTTCGCTTGCAAAGTATGTAAAGAGTTCACAAAATTTGTACAAATAGTTGAAATAAATTAGCAATAAAAGGTTTCTGTAATAATAGCTGACTAATTACAAAAAAAAAAAAATATATACAAATTTTATACTTCCAAATCTATTCTTTAATTATCCATTTAATTAATTATAACTATTTACAATATTAATACATTCAAATTTCCCTCAAATAAATTTGTTTTTTTGAAAACGCTATATTTCTATATTTGTAAATTTTTTGCAAATAATTTTGATAAATAAGAATATTGTTATTTGTGTTTTTTCTTTATTTACAAATTTTCACGAGTAACGTCTCAAACAATCTGAGATCTGACGATCAGAAAGCTAGATGTGAAAAGTATCTGTCGTTATTTCCATTTTCTTAAGTTACTTTAGAAATTCAAAGTCTCTACAAAATTCCGTACTATTAAGCATGTCTCATACACGTCGATAATCAAAAATTAAGCAATTTGTTGTTGTTTTTTAATATTTTACTATTATTTGATTTGATAGACAACTGATTTAAACGCTTTTAAAATCAGCTCAAAATCAGACATGTCAGAAAATAAATTCACAAGCACAACGCTATCACAAACCAAAAGTTGAATACAATTTTGGAAAAGCGATGTAAACCTTTAAAAAGACTTTTTAAATTGACGTCTCTTTTCATTAGTTACGTACAATGAGAATGTTTTCATTTCTTACAAAAATTTCTAAGGAGCAAGCAATATTCAAAATTACATATTTTAGAAAACACAACTACGAGAACTTAAACAATAGTTTCTAAACTTTTTAAAATATTAGAGAACGTGCTTTTAATAAAAAGTTAATGATTGTTTGAGACGCCGAAATCGTTAAAGTTTGATATGACGATTAATTAAAAAGAAAAAGTTTGATATTAAATTTAATTAAAAAACAGTTTGATATAAAAATGAAATAAAAAAAAGACTTGCAAAATTTTCTAACAAGCAACCAATATTTAAAAATGTATAACGCTTATTCGTTTTATACTATGCATATGATCTTATCTGCAAAAATCAAATTGATGAGAATCTGATTCAAATCGCGAAAATAGAGATAGAATCGCTAGAGTTGAGATCAAACCGCAATTTAAACATCTAAAAACAATAATTTAACTAATTTAAATTAAATCGCAAAAATCGAAGTCAGATTGCAAGAAATCTAGTTCAAATCGCGAAAATTATGATCAATTTGCTACAAACAAGAGCAAACCGCGAGAATCAAGGTTGGATCCCGAGAACAGTGATCTAATCGCGAAAATTTTTAATCAATTCGCGAGAAACGAGAGCAAACCGCAAGAAACGAAGTCAGATAGCAAAAAATAGAAATTAAATCGCGAAAATTAGGATCAACTCGGGAGAAAAGAGAACAAATCGCGAGAATAGTAATCAAAGCGCGAAAATTAAGATCAATTCACGAGAAGCGATAAATTACTTTTCGAAATTTTCAAATGACGTAACAAACCCTTCAAGGTTAAAATTTCACTTATCTACACTGAATAGAGGAAAAATTTATTTTAATGTAATTTACTTATTTTCTCATATTTCGGAAAGAAATTAGTCGCATTCCAATATATGTACACTGTCGAATTTCGCTTTCTCTAAATTGTTTAAGGAAACAATTTACTTTAAAATAAACCGTAATAAATTTTTCTTTATTTAAGAAGCAGTTTAGGTACATTTTATATATACAAACTTATTACCTACTTTATTCTAATAAGCGAGTAATGTAAAAAATTGTTATCATTTTACGTCATCAGAATTTAATTATTCAAAAGATTATTTCAGTGATGTCGCTAAAATGTGAGCATTATTTCAGAAAGAAAATATATGTACATACATTGTCGAATTTTACTTTCTACAAATTGTTTAACGGGAAAAAATTCACTATTTAAAGTAAATTGTAAGAATTTTTTTCTTTATTTAAGAAACAGTTGGTACATTTTATATATACAAACTTTACCTACTGTATTCTAATAAACGAGTAATGTAAAAATTGTTATCTTTTACGTCATCGGAATTTAAATATCAAGATTATTTCAGCGACGTCATTGAAATGTAAACATTATTTCTCAAAGACATTTAAATGCATTCCGATATAATATACACTGTCGAATATCTTAATTGTTTCTAATTAGATTCTCTACACTGTCGAATTCTCTAAACTGTCTAACAAGAATATTCGAATTAAGATAAAATGCAATTTTTCCTTATTTTAGAAAGAAGCTGAGCGTTCCATATGTACAAGTTCATTGCTATGTAAAAATTTCTATGATTTTACGTCATCGGAATTTAATTAAGGAATGTTATACGTTATTAAAAAGTTAATCAAGGTTATCACAAATACGTCATTTTTTTTTTTTTTTGGTATGTGAAAGTGAAAGTGGTAATTAAAAAGTCGTTAAAATCGGTCGTAAGTGACACTTTAACTACTAGGGTCTGTTATGGTTTGGGCGGGCATTTCTTTAGAGGCAAAAACTGATCTTTTTATTCTACAAGAACGAAGTTTAAATGCAAACAATTACATTAGGGACATTCTTGCTGACCATGTTGTTCCATTCGCACCATTTATAGGACCAGAATTCTTGTTTATGCAAGATAATGCAAGACCCCATACTGCTATGTGTGTCATGCAATATTTACAGGAAGTTGGAATTACACTTTTGGAATGGCCTGCCATGAGTCCTGACATGAATCCTATAGAACACGCGTGGGATGAGTTAGGAAGACGTGTTAGAGATCGTCCGGTGCGTCTAGAGTCGTTACAAAAATTAAAAGAAGCACTTGTAGAAGAGTGGAATAATATTGACCAAAATGTAATTAGACACTTGATTGAAAGCATGCCTCGACGAATTCAGACAATGTTGAATGTTCGTGGAGGTAATACTCGTTATTGATGCAAAAATCGTTAAATTAACTTGAAATAATCTTTTGTTATGTTTCTGTTTCTTACTTTTTTAAAAAAAAATATTGCGTTTTTATGTATTATTTTTTAATAAAACCTTTGTTTCGATAAAATTTATTGTTGTCTACAAATTAGTTGTTAAAAATAAATAAAAAAATTTTTGTTTTCTGTAATTTAAACTAGCTATAATTTCGTTTTAGTTAGTGCGCCACTTTTTTTGTAACTTAGTGTACTAATAACGAGAGTAACGAGACAAGATTATAAACAAACATTCAATTAACTAATGAAGAGTAAACTAGTGAAGATAAAATATTACTTATTTTTTTTTCTTCTACTGACAATTCTATTCAATTCTATAGTAAAGGTTACTCTTTAAATTTTTTAAAACTTTTAAAATTCTTAAAACCATCACCCACAAACTTGTACAAATCTTATTAAATGACCAAGTGAATTTTGATTGTAATATATCTACAGACATTAAATTTGTAGCGACGTTTCGACAAATTTAGTATTTTATTTTACATGTCCTACTAATTTTTATGCACTAATCCTCAATAGTGTATTATTTAAAAATCCAAGATTGTGGTCATTTCCGGTAAAACCGGATGTGCTAGAAAGTTAACTAATTAATGGTGATTTTCCCCAAATTTCGTTTTCTTATTGAAAAAATATAAAGAGGTTTATTTACACTCAGTGTAAAAAAAATTTTTGCTTTAAAATCATATAAAACGAACAAAAATAGGTAAGTTGGGAGGAGAGGCTTCAGCCTCAATAGAACTTTCCTGGGTACGCTCGAGATGATAAAATATTTCGAGATTGCCCTGATCATACTCGCACTTTTCTGCATTTTGGTTTTTACTTAAAAAAAAAATTTCCCGATAACAGATTAATAAAGTGGTTTTCATGTTTTGAAAAGAAAGAAGCATATAGATATACCTAGAAACAAAAATCAATAAGAACACTTTTAGTATATACATATTTTTAAACATTTGTCAAGAAGAAATGAATTAAAGAAAAGCAGTACGACATTACGCTGAATTGAATAATCCGTATAATTTTATAGAGCAAACAAAATAAAAAAAAATAGTTTTTTTATCTAAAGTACAAGAAAGTTTTGATGAGGCTTAGAGTGGTTTTAGAAAGGGAAGGAGTACGCAAGTCCATATATTTACTGTGAAATAAATAATAGACAAAACTATAATAAAAAGAAAAACTGTAACTTTTGCTTTTATTGATTTAAAGAAAAGTTTTGATAAAGTACCTAGAAAAAAAATAGGAAATTTTAGAAGCGAGAGGAATTGACACCAAAACTATAAATGTAGTTAAGTGCTTGTATAAGAGATGTACAAATTATGTAATATATAAAAACAAGAAATCTGATAAATTCGAAACAACTGATGGACTAAGGCAAGGAGGAGGTTTAAGCCCTTTGCTGTTTATTACCTTTATGGATGAGTTAATAAAAAAGTGTTCTAGTGTATCCAAAAAACTAGCTGTGGGTTATAAGAATCTGAAGACAGTAAAAATTTCTGAAGGAGCGTTTGCTGATGACATGGCAAGAAATACTAGGAATTTGCAAAACAACATAAGCTATTGGTACGAGAATCTAAAAGAGTATGGAATGAATATGAACCTGAGTAAAACCAAAATTATGACAGTCGGTAAGCAGTAACAGAATGTGAAAATAAACGGATGTGAGACTGAAAAAGTAGATGCTTTTCAATATTTAGGAATTTTACTACACAGCGATGGAGGACAGGAAGCTGAAATAAATAGTAGAGTAGACAAAGCTGTCAGATATTTCTATGCATTAAGTAAGAAATTTTTAAGTAAAAAATAAGTATCGAAGAAAACTAAAATGAACGTATTTAAAACAATATTTAGACCAACTTTAACGTATGACTGCGAAACGTGGGTTTAAAAGAGCGACAGCTGAGCTGGTGGGGGCACCTCCACAGAATGGACGACAACAGAAACGTGAAACAAATATGGCAGGCCAGAACACAGAAAAAAAAGAAACAAAATACCCTTGTTACAGATCAAAATATTAATTTCAACCGAAAGGTCAAAATTGGTATTTAAAATCCTGTTTCCCCCAAAAGGAAAGAAGTGTTTATTTTCGCTTTTAGCAAGTACGAGATTAAAGATGTCGTAAATCGTAACAGCCTCAGTAGGACATCTTTCAAATAATAATTTACGACTTAAGTCATTTTTTTTATTTCTTGTGGAAAAAGTATATCAGTTAACTTGTCCAAACACATTTTTTCTTTAAATCTTTTACATGTCGGAGATACAGATAAAAACTCAAAACATGCAAATATTTGAAAAAAAACTTGGATGTTTTTTTAATTTATATTACGATTCTTACCTTTAGTTAGTCACGTGGGTTTTAGTCATTTATGAAGGCTCTGTACAATCAAACGTTATGTAAACTATAGTATTAATAAGTATATTATTTATTACTATAAAAGAGTATTTGGACAAAGGTAATTGTTTTAGATTTTGGGGTTGTAGTTAAATTAAATTTATAATTCTATAACACTGTTAGAAAATGTGGAGAGTTAATAATATTTTACAGTTGTTAAATAAACCTGAGTTGTGCTACAAAATTGTATGAAACGTTTTTTAATGTATTGTTGATTACTCAAAATATTTACAAGAAATATTTTATGATTTTAATCACATAATAAAAAATAAAATAAAAATTAAATACCAGTTTTTGTCAGAAAAAAGTTAGTTTAGTATGTTGTCGAGAATAATTTACTAATTGCTTATAAAAATAAAAATTTTGTAAAAAAAAAACAATGTGAAAACAAGCAACGCATTTAAAACAATTTGCTGTAAATGGATATATATATTACTGCGCATTTCAGGCTACGTTTGCAGTTTGCCTAAAGACGTCGGGGCGTGTAAAAGCAACACTGATAGATGGTACTTCGACAACATTAAGGGAAATTGCGAGATATTTAGTTACAGCGGTTGTGATGGAAATTCAAACAATTTCAAAACCCTCGAGCAGTGTCAGAAAGTTTGTGCGGACTACCAAAGTAAGTAATTCCTATAATTCTTTACGAGCAATAAAAACAAACAGAATGCTTTTTTCATTCTAGAAGAATTAATCGCAAACCTTACGGCTCATAAACGCCAACTTGACGTAACGATTTCAGGGGTCCTTTCTTACAACATCCAAAACGACGCTATCAATGGTAATAACTGTGGTAATTATTTTGAAACGTAGGACTTAATTTTTAAGTGAAAATAATTTATTTTTGGGCAGTTTCAGCCCCTTCATATCGACCTTACAGCCAGATACAATTAAAGACTCCTAATTCGACCGACTGCATCCTCACCAAATGGTCCACATGGAGCCACTGCAATATCACAGGGCATTGTGGTAGCGGATATATAACGAAATATAGACAAATCAAAGTAATTTATCACAATTTTATCGGAGAAGAGAACGATTTATTGCTTTTAGGTTCATCCAACTGACGGCGGCAAACCGTGCTCCAAGAGATTAACAAAGAAGAAAAAATGTCACGTTCCTTGTACCAACGACCTGGGCAAGACCAGATTTAATTTTAATACTTTTGATAATGTTAGAGTTGATTGCGTCATGTCGCAATGGACAAATTGGACTAAATGCGATCCAAGATGTTTCAAAGAACAGTTTCAAGAAAGGTATCGAAGGGTGGTTGTGCATCCTACCCCCAATGGAACACCGTGTCCATCAAGAATTGAAAAAAGGAGTTGTATTTGCAAAAACTACTAGATTTATTATTGCATATCAAGGGACAACGAAAAGTTGGAAATAACTGTATTTAGAATTATTATTTAGTGAACAATTATGACAATAAAAAATATTAAATATAATTGAGTCATTTTCTGAAAAGTACCAATGTTAACATATTCAAGTTTTATGTAATGGAAATATTTAGATGTAGATTTAAATGTTTTATAATTATATCAATTTTGTGATCTGAATGGAATTTATAATTATTCGTTTAATAAATTGTTTCATTTAAAAATGTGACTTTTTTTACTTATCGACAAATGTTTAGACCAGAAACTAGGTAATAAAACAACACAACGTGATGCGTACTGAAAGTTTGTTTCAATTGTTACAAATAATGTTAAAATAAATTTCTTTCGAAAAATTTACTTTATTAATGAAAATAAGAATCAAACAAAACAATATTCGCGCGCGCGTCGATAAAGACCTTTTCACTAGTCATAGTCATAAGTGACAATTAGAGTGATTAATTAGAATTTTTGAAAACTTTAGTGATTTTTTATCAATTACATTTTCTCCTAACAAATACATTAATAAATAATAAAAAATCAAAGTCTTCAAAAATCATTAAAGACTTTATTTCTAATTTTCTATCTAAATTTTTATTTAAATTTTTTCTTTCAAATTGATCCACAACTATTGTGCTAAAAATAACGTTTTATATTATTTTTAATATACATTTTTATTATTTTTATGTTTTTAATTCGTTTTTGATAAAAGTTTGCTAAGGTTTTTTTTTAAATTTTCTAGCTTTTTGTATAATTTTTATTTTTACATTGTTATTCAGGCACTGATAAGATAGTTCTCAAAAGCGCTCTGCCACTGTTATGCAGGCTGGACCAAATGTATGGTTTTTTAGCTAAACCATAAAGAATTTTGGAAAAACAAAATATAGACATTAAATGGCAATGAAGGTGCTATCTGAGACAATGTTTAAAAAAAATTATTTGTTTAAATTTTTAAAATAACTATAGCAACATTTTTCTTTTTTTTTATTTTTTTTAATCAAGCTTTTTAAAAAAATGTTGCTGTGTTAATTATTTTAATATTAACTTTATAAATTTTCAATAAAAAAATTAAACATTACCGAATATTATCGTAAATTTTCGCCAAACCTACAAAATACTTGGTTAATTTAAGTTATGGATGTTATAAAGCTAATAACAGTCTTTTAAAAAATTACAAAAAATAATTTATTTAAATAATTATAATTTAACAATAATAATTAATGTGTTTTTTCTTAAATTTTTATTATTTTGTAGATCACATTACGAGTATGTTGTAGTACTAAGTAAGTCTAGTACTAATAAATAAAATGTAAATAGTAAGTATCAAAAACACCGGATTTTTTTATTTAAATAAGAAAAATGTTACCAAAACGGTCTTCCACCTTTTAAACACCGATAAGAAAATAAAGTAGGCGTTTGTACACACCCCCGAGATGTTCAATTGCTATTGTTGTCTCAACTAGTATCAAATACCAGCGCCTGTAAGGTGAATGGCAGTTTTGATAACATTTTTCTTTGAACAATGTATGTATTTAAACAAAATTCGGATGTTCTTGATATTTATTATTTACATTCTATTTATTTATACCTAGGACTACAACATACTCGTAACGTGCACTACAAAATAATAAAGAAATAAGAATAAACATTAATTTTTATTGTTAAATTATTAATTATTTAAATAAACTATATTTTTGTAACTTAAAAATAAACTGTTAGTCGCTTTTTAACATGCATAACTTGAATTAACCTTGAAAAGTTTACAAACATTTTGCAAGTTCGGCGAAAATTAACAATAATGTTCGGTGATATTTAATTTTTTTATTAAAAATTTTTAAAGTTAATATTAAAACAATTAACACAGCAACGTTTCTTTTAAAAAACTTGTTTAAAGAAATAAAAAATAAATTTCACAAAAAAACAAAAATTTTGCTATAGTTATCTTAAAAATTTAAACAAATAAAAATTTTCTGAACATTGTCTCAGGTAGCATCTTCCTAGCCATTTAATGCCGATATTTTATTTTTTCAAAATCCTTTATAGTTTAGCCAAAAAACGGCCCGTTCCATACATTTGGTCCACCCTGTATAAGAATTTTGTTTTAATTAAACTTGTGGATTTCACTTTGATTTTTCTTCTTTCATTTTTTATATTTGAGAAATGAAGGATGCTTCCATCAAATACATTAATAATATTTGGAAAAGTAATACAAACATCTTAGATTTTTTGTTTGAGGAAGATTCGAAAACTACATACATTAAAAGCCTAAACAAAATACCAAAACAAATAAATAATAAACAATAAATCAATAAATAAGAAAATAATTATTTACATATATTTTTGGCGGTGCAGAAGCATCATTACAGCACGGGGGGTGAGAAGTTTACAGATGACGAGGACGTAGCCCGAGTTTATCTGTCATCGCACTAGTTACTTGTATGCTCTAGCTATAATATGCAAAACTTTATCTACAAATGCAAAATTCAGAAAAAGTCAATTTAATGATTTGATATTCAAAATAAAGAACGAATGAATAAAAACTTTGACAAGTTTGACAAACAAAATAATTGATTGTTTAATTTCCACGTTTTTTTTTACAAGATAGTAAGGGTATTTTGTGAACTTGTTCTCAACGAAAGTTCTAAAACGGTAAGTAAATTTATTCAAAATCTACTAGATAAAAGCATTTGCACAAAAATGATTTAAGCATTGAAAAGATAGGAACATTTCAGCGATCTCAGACAAAATTAAGTGGACAAATACCAATAATTATTTTCGATCAATAAAATGTTGTTACCGTTCTTAATACCTAATATAGTGATATTTAAAACCAGTCATGTCATATTAATTGCAATGTTTATATTTATCGAAAATAATAGCGAAAACAATTCTTTGAACAACTAAACTGACAAAAAATTATTAAAAACTAAAAAATGTAAATAAGAAAAATAACTTGAAGACGTCACCGCAAAGGAATACGGACACGGTAATGAAAAAAGCAGTTCAAAATAGGGTAACATGAATATTGTAATTATGCAACATAAAAAGCATTCTTTTTCTTAAAGTATATTTTAATTATTTCATCATTTGAAACATTATTTGATTAATTAAGCAATAAAACATGTGATTTAAAGTGGTGACTAATAGTTCAAAAGCAAGGCGCAGCCGAGTCTTTGCAGCTAGACAAGGCATTAAATTTGCTTTGTTGTATTAAACATAAAATTTTTTCGCCGATCCTACTGGTTTTTTTTTTTAAATGCTGTTTTATATTTAAAACCTCAAAATTTAGTGACAGCTGAAAAATCCTAAACGGCTCTAAATTGTGTGTTTTATTGCTTAGTCAACAAAAATGCTGATATATTACCTAGTCAATAAATGTGATAGTTTAGTGCGCTTAAATTCTCACTAAAATGTGGTGTTTATTGTCGATCGGCGAACAAATAACTTCATTTTACAAGAATTTAATAAAAAGAATTTAGATGTATGTATAGTCCAAGCAAATGAGTGTTTCAATAGTGAAGAAATTCGAACCAATATGAAATTTGACACAGACGGTCTTTGACATATAAGAAAACAAAGCCGCAAAGTCGACAATCGAGAAATGATTGTAGAGAAGACCCCGTTCTCGAAGGGGAGTCAAAATTCCCCAAAATGTCAAAAAAACTTTTTTTACAATTTTTTCTCAATTTGGTTAGAGGTGTAAGTGTAATCAAAATATAAATTATTTATAAGTTGTAACTAATAAAATTCTCTACAACAATTATTTACAAAAAATTTTATTAGTAGACGTGACTTTTAATAAATTTTTTGATAAAATATAAGATGATAAAATAACAGAATTTTTAACTATTTTTCGAGGCTCTATATCCTCTAAACAACGTACTGAAGAACTTTGTCATCATTTAAAATTCACGCAGTGTAAGAAAAAATATGTAAAACTGGAAATATTTTCCAAAAATAAATCTTTTACGAGTTGTATTTTAAATATATTGTATATATAAATGGCAATAAAAGAAACAAAATTTGAATATAAATACAAATTATTTAAGATCTAACTAGGAATTATCTCAAATCACTTCAAATAACTAATTGTAATTTAATCAGTTTTCTTTTAAACGAAGCGTAAAACACGTGTTATTTTTAGTTTCTCGAAATTTATCGTCATAAATGTTTATAACAAAGAGATAACTGAAGATATTTGCAACTGCGCATGATAGAGCATAGAAAATTAAGTGGAGAAGCGTCAAGTAATTAGTTATCTCAATAACACTTTACAAATGCTTCAGTGACATTTATCTTAAGGTAAGTTGATTTAAAGTAATTTAAAAAATAATTTGATTAATTTTATGAGTTCCATCACTTTAGAATCGGAAAGTTTAACAGGATGTCAAAAAATACATGATAACATTCCTAGAACAAAAAGATATTTTCTTTTTTATTATTTTATTAATTAGTTTAAATAATTTTTGTGTTAATGGGCCAAGGTTGACCGTTAATTTTTGAATTACATTTTTATTCATTTTCAATAAAAATTATCTTGTCACGTTTTATCTCTATTTTTAACAGATTCCAATGCATTCTAGAAAAACAATGAAACAACTTTACTTTATTATTGGAATACTCTTCTTCAATGTGACAATTTCCCACACTCATAACTGTGACAGAACCCCCAAAAAAGCCGAAGACCCTAAAACCAACGCCGATAGATACGTTATCGAAGTTTCAGGAAATCCTGAAACTTATTCACCTGGAGCAAACTACTCAAGTATAACAAAAATCTTTTCACTGATGTTATGTAAAAGACTTTAATTTTAGTTACTTTGAAATCGAGTCCTTCAAATCCTGTTACGAATTATTTTACGGAATTTATGATAGTAGTTGAGCCAGAAAACCCCTTGAAAATCCTCGAAACTATAGCCACAGGAGACTTGACACCAGTCGATCAAACTGTATCAAAATTTACACCGAGGTGCCCTAATGCAATCATACAGACGAATACTTTAGCAAAATCTAATGTAGAAATTTTATGGAAAGCACCCCCAAGTGGAAATGGTTGTATTTCAATTAAAGCAATGGTTTTCGAATCCAGTGACAGTTGGTTTATCGATGATGGTGGTTTGGTAAAAATTTTATGCGAAGAAGAGGAAAATCCAGATGCTCAACCACCTTTCAGTGAAGAGTGTTGTGCCTGTCATGAAGCTAAATATGAGGTATTTACTATTTTTTTGGATATATTTTTACTCTAGTGTAAATTGTTTAGATTGCTTTTCAAGGGATGTGGACCAGAAATACACATCCAAACGACTATCCTTCAAATATGTGGACAACAAAACTTAGTGATATCATAGGAGCATCTCATAAATATTCGAAATCGTTCTGGAACTATTCTGAGGTGGCTAGTGAAGGATTAAAACTTTTGGCTGAAGAAGGTAACACGACACTTCTAGAGAATGAACTCAAAGAGATGATTAAGGTAATAAAATTATTAATTATGTTGTGGTTAGTCTTGATAATATTTTTTTTAGTCGGATGATATTCGTACAATTATTAAAGCACGAGAAATATCGTACCCTAATATTACTGGCACTTCTTATACAGTTTTTAGAGTAGATAAAGACAACCATTTAGTTTCCTTAGTATCAAAAATCACTCCTTCCCCTGATTGGATTGTTGGGGTTGCTAATTTAGAATTGTGTCTTCAAAACTGTAGTTGGATACAAAGTCGCACCCTTCATTTATACCCTTGGGATGTTGGTACTGACGATGGTGAAACTTACCGAGTAAGTTAAAACAAGATAAATTTTATATTCTTCTATAGTCTCCAGACTCTCCATCATCGCCCCCACAAGTTGTCCGAATGATAACAGCAAATGACGAAAACACCCCTTTTTATCGTAATGATGGTGAACCTTTAAAACCAATAGCAAAAATTCACGTTACCCGTCAAAAACTTTACGAAAAAGTATGTCAAGAAGACGAAAAATGCAAAACAACAGAATGGAGTGAATGGTCAAGTTGTAATTGTGCCGTTGGAGTTTATAAAACCCGAACTCGACAGCTACAAAATCCTGAAAATGAAGATTATTGTAACCAAAATAGTCCAGTAGAACTAGAAGAAACTGCAACTTGTTCCATGGAAGAATGTGAGGAAGCAGTAAGTAGATGTTTTATGTATTCCCGTATTAATTAATTTTTTAGCAAAAATGTAGTCAAGCAACTTGGTTCGATTGGGGTCCTTGTTCTGTTACTTGTGGTAATGGAACACGCAAACGCTATGGTACAATCCAAACTGGAGAAACTACCGAAGCTGAAGACGAAGAAAACAAAGAAACACCGAATGAAGAAAACGAAGACGCACCTTGCGTCAAAGAAGAACCCTGTTTTAATCCTGACTGTGGCGAAGATGAAGTTACTCTTACTTCCGATAGTTTAATATCTGACGCCCCTGTTAACTGCAAAGTTAGCAAATGGTCCTCGTACACACCATGCGATGCTACTGAACCTTGCACTCAGGGTAATCAAATTCGGGAGCGACATATTCTCATTCACCCCAAAAATGGAGGCAAACCATGTCCCAAAAGATTAAAGAAATACAGTACCTGTTATTCTCCGTGTCCTAATAGTAACGAGTCTACTACTAGTAAATGGAAACCGGCACGGAGGAGACAGAAAATTGATTGTGTGATGGGTGAATGGACCTTATGGACGCCTTGTAGCAGTAATTGTGGAGACTCGGCAGTGCAACAGAGGACTAGAGAAATTTTAGTATATCCAAGTAGAGGTGGAGAGAAATGTGGACCAAAGCTGGAAGTTAGAAAGTGTTCGTTACCGTATGGTTGTCATGATAGAGAGTATTTACAGTTAAGTAAACATTAGAACGTCGATTTGTACTTTTTGTATTGTATTCAAATAAAGATTTTAAAAGCTGATAATATATATTTGGCTTTTTTTTTTAATGGTACGTCTTATGGAATCTTGTATGTGGAGAATCCTATACTAGCAGCCACATACGAATAAATTTACGTTATAAAAATTTATAAACAAAACACCAAAAGCTATTTTTGTATAGTTTACTCTTTTGAATTTTACTTATTACTATAAATATTATTGATTGACTGATCTAAATTTATATCACAAAATTAGCAATCCGAAATTTTAAATGAGGACTTAAATTCATTTGCACATACACTTCCACGTTTCTTTTTTGCGCACAGAAGTCTTCTGAACGGCTGGCGAATCGCCTGCACATTCCATTCGTATTTTGTTTCTTAAATAATTTTCATTTGTTAGAACAAATACTTGTATCTAATAAGGTCACATAAAAATGTCATAAACATAACGTTAACGTTAAGAATATTTTACCAATCTAATAGGCTAATTTTAAATTGAGTTAACATCAATATTACCGCAAATTTTAACACTTTTCTCTGGCAACAACCAGTCACAGCCCTGAATACTTTTAATTTTCCATAGAAATAAAGATACTACCAGTATTGACTCAACTTGAAATTAGCCCCTCAAACAAAAAGTACAGTCTTCGCTTCTCCTCCAAATAATTGTCTTCGGTCTTTAAATATCAATAAAATATCATCAAATCTAAATTATATCGCCAAGAAGTACTTTTCAATATGTATTTATATTTTATTTTCCACAATAATATAGAAATTTAGTAATAAATCAACATCAAATAACGATTTTGAACTATACTGAAATATTTTATCACTACACTACAGTCTTAACTACCGCATTTTCCTAAACCCCCTACACAAACACTAAAGTTGTGTATCTACAACATATTGAACAAAAAGCCTAAGACTAGCTACATTTGTATAAACTCCTGGAAATTCCGGCCTACCACATCCCTTTCCCCAAGATACGACTCCCGCCAAAATCCTATCAACAACCAGAGGTCCCCCAGAATCCCCTTGACAAGCATCTCTTCTCTCGCGGAAGTATCCCGCACACAACATATTATGTGAAAACTTGTGCCCATACACCTTTACACAATCTTTCGGATCTATAATTTCAATCACTGCTCCTCTCAGTATTCGTGGAGAAAGGTGCATAGGCACCTCTTCTTCAATGTTACCCCATCCGGTTATAAGCCCAGGAGCTTTAAGAGGCCACGTGGCAAAAGGTCTTGGTAACATAATAGGAGCTATAAATTTTCCAAAAATAAGCGATTGTTTGAGCTTCAAAACACTTATATCATAGTTGTAGTTCTGTATATCAAAAAATGGGTGTATTATCAAAGACTGGATGCAGACTACAACACCTCCAGTGTCTCGGAAAGAAGATCCAGCTCGGATGCAGAGTTCATGGGGCTCGATTTTATAGATGCAATGGGCGGCGGTGATTATGTGAACAGGGGTAATTATTGCACCCCCGCAAATGTGATACCGACGGAACTGGACCGATACTTGGTAAGGAACCATGGTTATGTTAATGCTTCTCCCGCCGATAATTCTTTCCCTAAATTTATGTCGAGGGTTTGTTTGATTACAAACGAAACGCCCTGCTAAATTTTAAATATTTAATATAAATAGATAGTCATTTGTTTGTGTTTCCTACCTTCGTGATGTATATTGTCTGTAAGGACTATTTCAAGAATACTAATCAAAAAGCAATACTTCAAAATCATTTTAACGAAGATCATAGAGAAAGAATATTTTTTTTATTCACTTCTCATTTGAATGAGCATTAGTGATAACAAAACTTTTATCACATTGTTTGAAATTCTATGCAAATGTAATTTTTTGACTTAATCAAACAACGAGCTAGTTATTAGTTTTTGATAGTTCAATTTTATAAACTTCACCCACATTGCTATAAATTTGTTTACCAAACACTACGACATTGATTAATCATCAATGAATATTAAAATTTCCTAAATAAGCCATAATAGTTCATAAAGTTATTAGCAATTGCCTTTGTAATAGTTTATTATGCAACGAACATTTAATATAGCCGTCATGGCATGGGAAGAAGAATAATTACGCACCAGCTTAGGCCAGTGACCCAACAAATATATTTTTTTCTACTATAAGTCATAAGAATAAGTAATACTTTTTATACATTGATGTAAAAATACATGTAGCATACCTCAGAGTCAATAGGCAAAAGAATAAAAATGCAATAAACATTAAGGAGAATAAAGCGAGGACCCTTACTGAACATACTAAACCTACTCTGTTTGATGTGACTTCCAAATACGTTAGTAATTACTAGTAGTTTAATGGCGATGTGGCCCGGAAGAAGGACAAAACTGTCCGAAACGTTTCATGTTTTGTTTTAATTACAACTTACGGTCCACATATCTATCAAACCATAATACAATGCTACTAACAAAGCCACTTAAATAATTATCTAATATGAAAGAATACAAAAGCACGAAGAAAGAAGACTTAAACAGGATTAAAAAAAACAATCAAATGAACAAAACATCGAAAAAGACAGAGAGCGCCGAGATTTCACATTACAGTTTACAGTGTTCATCGACATAGAAAACATCCAAGATATTGATATGACTGCTTGATCTGAATTTTATTAAGATTTAGTGGTGACGATAATATCCAATGGATCCCAATGGATCTAAAATTTTGAAGAAAATGGTGAAATTTGTATATAAAATTACTAATATACAAAATTTACCTATATGTGACAAACGGATGTTAAAATCAACTGAATAATTATTTTGAGGTCCATTTTACTTCGTGAAAAATTTTAAAAGTGTTACAAAGTATTAAAAGAATTCGGGAAACCAATCAACTATGCCACAATACATAAAAAACTAGACACCAGAAAGAAAAGAACCAAGGAATCCACAAGACAATATTTACTTATAGATAATAATCTTGAAATGTGCACTAAATTTAAGAAACATCGAACAAGTAAAACGGATCATAAATTACAAAAGTCATTTCTATAGAAATTCACATTCTATCTAAGGTGAGATTGATACTACAATTAATAAAATTAATACTATTTAACGCAAAATGTTGCTAAACGATTACTTTGATCATCCTTTGCTTTTACCAGTAGACTAACGTTAAAAAATCGATCCTCAATCGTAATATTTAGATTTTTATCTTTATTTAGTCACGTGGGTTGTTGAAGGCACCCTACTAGATAGATATAACATATGTTTATTATAATTTTTGATCAGAGGCTGTCATGAAAAACAAAAATTCTAAAACCGTAGGGCGTAAGTTATTTCACTTGATAATAAAATCATTTTACTGTCACTCACAAAAGGATTTGTTTTTGATTTTCCAGTACCTTTCTTCCGATTTACCTACGCTGCCGGTCTCTCGAAAGGACGTGATAGTTTTCAAACTGGTATAAAAATTTGACTCTGGTATGATTTTTTCTGCTAATTTCTCCCGAAACTCGTCAAAACAAAGTCTGGATGAGTAAACCCATTCTCCATTCGCTAAGTGCCCATTACGAAAATATGATTCTACTAAAAAAAATTCTGTTCTGCAGTAAACCCCATAATTGAAATCAAATCTAAATTTTACTTTTGTCAGTGACAGCACAATGACGAAGTGAATTAATCTAGGCGCTACGTTTTTAGAATTTTTGTTTCTCATGACAACTTCTGAACAAAAATTATAATAAACATATAGTACAAGCTTTTTGCAGCTATTATTACAACACTAGACAAAATGGATTTTTCTAAGTTGATGTTGATGAGAGGAGGAAAGTTAAAATAGTACGTCGCAAGGCAGAAAGAAAGCATTATTAACCCGAGACTTACACCCTCGGGCATAAAATGAAGCTGAAAGCTTCTAATGCCTTTATGTTTGTATAGCGTACAACTATTTCTCACTTGCTTTCAAATTAATCAAATAAAAAGCCTAAAACATATTTTGAAATTTACAGTGTTAAATTAAACGACCATCCGACGGTCCTCACATTAATTGTTTGTGATTTCTTTTAAACAAAAATGGCAGATGCGGGCTGATTTAAAATTTTTTGTCCTAGAGTGAAAAATGACATTTTTGCCACATTTTGAGAGCTGCTATCATTCATTTTGATTTTAGCAGTAGGTATCATTCATTTAAGAATAGGCAAAAAATAGACTATTTACTTCATTTGTTACAAGTAAAAGGCAGTATCACCATTTAAAAGTACCGTTCGGTTTATGTGAGTCGTCCGCGGGTTTCTAAAGTTATATGAATGATATGAATGATAAAAAAGGGTGAGCTATAATCTTTACAATTGTGTAAAAGCATATACCGTTTCTATTAATGCACTTACTAATGATCTTTTTATTAAATAGTTTTGTAAACTATGCATGATTATGATTTCACCAGCAAAGCTCTGAAACAAAATTTTAGCGTTAATAGCGATTATCATGCGTCGTGTCGTGAATAGCTGATCTCTAATGCCAAAAAAACAACGTCAGATATGGATCCCATTTCTTTGGTAAACCGCCATAACCTTCGATAGGTGTTCCTCCACGGTCTTGTTGAAACGCTCAATCATGTCATCAGACTGGGGATGCAGTGGTGTTATCCTAGTTTTTTAAATGCCCAGGAAATCACCAATACCTTAGAAGACTAGTAACTCAAAGTTCCATCCTCGATCTGATTGTATTTCCACAGCAATTCGGTAGCGACAAATCCAATTATCGACCAAAGCTCGAGATTAGTCAGGATACTAGTGGTTTTTGGGTTTGAAAACGCAAAAGCTTTAGTCCACTTAGTAAAATAGTCCATGATGTATTTAATGCCCAAGTCGGTGACAGAAAATGGTCCTGCGTTATCGAGCTCCAACATTATAGGTACTGCTTCATACCTCTCGACTACGAATTTTCATCTCAACGTCTTCTCGGCTATTTACCCGTTATTTATAGAAACATTAGCGTAACTTTTCCAAATTTTTGTTAACACCCAAGTCCCGTCGTGGATTTCTCTTAGGACCTCCTTCACACAGAAATTCAGTAAGCGCAGCTGCATCGCAGTCTTGCCATCAGCGCTTCCCAATGCGCTCATGAGCAACCTACTTTTAGCCCAAGCCATTGTGGCCTCATATCTCTGTTTTCTTTTCTCTCCAAGATCGGGCCGATGTCGTTATTCTTCAACTGTTCCGCTCTCATCTCCGCGGTTGTCCGACTATCCTGAAGTGCCATATCGTTGAATGAGGATCCTCATTCAACGGCCATATCAACCTCCTCACCTCTTTGATGCTTTCGGACTTTTCTTGTTGTCTGTAATGCTTGCAATCGGCCCGAAACGCTCTTCTGAACAAAGCATTCGCGTTCTGATATAACTTCTCCTGGCGATCTTTAATTTCAAAGTCATACTGCTGAAATCTCTTAATCCATCTGGCTGTTTGCCCTTCTGTATTTTTCAAATTCAACAGCCACTTCAACGCAGCATAATCTGTATTAATCTTGAAATGTTGGCCATAGAGATATTGGTGGAAATGACGAAGATGATCTACTATCATCAGCAGTTCTTTCCCGGTGACGTAATAATTCCTTTAGGGCTTAGAGAGTATCTTGCTGTAGTCTCTCTTACTTGCCATCTTGTACCTGGGTCAACACTGCCTCAATTCAAAGCCCTTTTCTTCTTAAATATAAAAGAATTAGCCCTGTACACAAAACAATCTTCAAATCTTGAATGCCGATTCGTACTCCTTGTGTCTTCTGCAAATTTTTTGACAAAACGACGGTAGTAAATGCAAAGGCCCAAGAAACTTTGTATTTGATGTTTATCTTGCGGCCGTCACCACTCTCAAATGGCTGCGATTTTATCAAGATCCATCTAAATTCGTACAGATAGTATTAGATGACCCAGAAACTTAACTTCTTTTTGAAATAAACGACATTTTTTGATGTTGAGCTGAAGATTGGCGTTTCTCAGACGGTTGAACATTTCTTTTAGGTTCTTCTGGTGCTCCTCAAATGACTTCACAACAACTGTAACACACGAGGCAAGTTCTTCATGTCAGTCCCCAAAAAACAAATTCAATCATACGTTCGAACGTAGCTGCTGTGATGCATAGTCCACAAGGCATAACGTTAAACTGATAAAGTCCACAGTCGGATTTACTTCTTATCTTCAGGTTGAATCCCAATCTGCTAGTACCTACTCTTCAAATCAAGTGTTGAAAATCATTTTGTTGGAAACCGGCCAGCAAGCTTAAGGTATTGTCGATACGAGGCAATGCATAACTATTTTTTTTCGGCACTACATTAAGTTTTGTGTAATACACGTAGAAGCAAGTCAATCCATCTTTCTTTGTAACAAAGACGATTGGTAATGAGAATGACTATGCTGTGGCAGGGTTTTCATTTCGAAAATGACAATTTAGGCACGAGCGCGATATGCCACTACAATGAATAAAATTTATTTGTTCGTAGGAACAACCCTTTGAGATGTTGGATTTGAGGGACAGCAAAAATTGGGAATGTGAGCAGTTATTAAAACTCAAATTTGGCATGATTATTAAGTTTAATAAAAGCAAAATAAAAATAAAAGTAATAAAGGTTATACAAATACAAAATGAGCTAAGTTAGCAAAATTTAAGTAGAATTTAACATACCAAAAATGAAAGCGAAAATTGTGTGGATACAAACAGCATGACTAATTACCAAATTACACATTATTACATTACAAGCATTATATGGTGCAAGTAAACCAGATTACAATGATGGTTGATACTTTACGGTATTTTACTATAAAGAAAACTTATGACAGTTAATTAATTTTTCAATAATCTTAAGCTCATTAATCCCTTGGTCAGGCTTACAATGTTTACATTTCCGACTCTCGGGATTATCATTGAAATTTAAACGTGCAGATAGCAGACAGAGTTGATTCATAAACAAAAATATTATAATTATATCGAGCATTGCCTTAATCTAGAAGGAGGGTAGGAAAACCAAAACTAATTTCAAAAACGGTACAAAAATGACTTATTAAAACAACAAAAATTACAAAGCAATAGGTCCATCCCCGAACAGTTCACATTTTAACTTGCGTTTCTATCGTACCAAACCATAACCTTTTGGTAATCATAAATTACCAAACGAAACTTTAGAAAAGCTGCCATGGTTGTTAAAAACATCGAGAAGAATTAAATCAAAAGAGACTTACTGAGCAACATCTTGTGGAGACGAACTTTTCTCTTAACAAACACTTTTACTTTTAACTTCACAACTCAAAACGGGGAAACATCAATTACTGCTTCGCTGGTAACTTGTCATATACTGATTCTCCCGATTAATCGAACGAGCTTATATATATGCTTCAGTTCCTTTGTCTGTTCGATGATTCATGGCATATTCCATAAGAGTTCAATTCTCAACTCCACAAGATTTGTTTATATTATAAGCTAAAAGCTTTTTATGGCTAATTGGTGTCAAATCTCACGGGAAACTGTCCAGTGACCTTACATTGACTTTGCTTTGTCTAAATGCTTAAAAATTGAATCGCGAAATGAATTCCTTAGATTTGATTTTCCTTTACAATATTTTTTAGATGACCAAGAGGGCATCAGTGGCCCTTCACAACCACTCCCCCCTTAAAAGAAAAACACGGGTTTTAATAACCCGTGGCTTTTCCTTTTTTTACAACTAACTTACAACCTATAAGTCCTTCACTTTCCTACTGGAATCGTTACTTGATTACCAAAATTCACTTTACTTTTATAGAAAGACTCTCTAATTCCAGTAGCAAAACTTGGACGTAGAGTATAAATTCTTGGTTGGATCGTACATTGGCTGTGTCGCGAAACACCTTTTCACTTCACATTGCGCACTCACTAGCTCTGCTTTTAATTAGCACAACACTTTTAACTTTTACCTGCTGCTGAGTGAACACTGGGTAGATCGATGTTGTTGATGTGGGACATGGACCAAGGAAAATGGATTGTCAGATCCCTGCTTATCTGGTTAACTATCAGTTTGATAGCAGACTTCCTTATGTCGACCAAGATTTGAAACAATGGGCAAAGTTGAGAACTCATTTACTCGGTGACCACCCTGGTCACTCTAGTCTTCTTTCTTCTATTCTTCTTTCAACTTTCTTACTTGCTATAGTAAACAGCTTAACCAGCCCCCTTCTTGTGACATTGAACCACTCTCCAAAGTCCACCTTAATTTAACCCCTCCCTTTTTAATGCTTAAAACAACCATGATTTATACCCTACTTGAATAACCGTTACAAAACTATACTATTAATCCGACTTGTTATATGGTTTGGCACGATATGTCTTTAACTCAAACAAACTAAAATTCAGGGTATATAAAACTTGCTTCTTATTACCTCTACATACTCGTATACCCTGTTACTCCGCGGCAATGATATTCGGGAAATGAACCTACGCATAATCTACGTTACTTTTTTTTCTTGAATCGCATTATTTGGTTTCTCCTCCTCCTCTCCAGAATTAATAGTTTCTGCTTCCTAATCGAGTATCTCAGTACGGTTTTTCTCAGCTCTTACGTTCTGAATTTCCAAATCTTTTATTACCTCCTTCTTATGTTAAGGTGTAACCTCGATAACCTATCTAATAACCTTTTCTATGACTTAAACTCTTAGGAGTCTAAGGATCAGATCTCTTGTTCAACTAAACTACCCTCCCTCCATTTCTTTCTAAACGGTCGCGTCCACCAAAAAAAAAATTTTTTTTTTTCTTTACTACATCTTCTTTTAACTTCATCTTCAACTCTTTTTTTTTTATTTCTTTATTTTGATCTAATGAAAATCTTCTTCATCTTCAATTTCTTCAAAAGTACTCAAACAAATTCTTGAACTCAAGTTTGAAAACACTATTTTGTTTACAAGGTCACCGTTAATGTTTTGTTCCTGTTTATCTTTCGTGGAATCTAAAAGTTCATTCTTCTCCACTTTTTGGCCTATTTTGGAAAAGAATAGACTTTATGGGGTAGATTGTTCATCTTGTACTTTATTTATCTTCATTTTGTCAGATTATTCTAAGCTTAAATGGTTCTAATCCGTTTTTATTCTTCCTCTCAACCCAATGGCAACTTTAAACTTGCGAACAAAATCTTTTCCTAATAAGATAATTCCCAATAAATGCTAATAACAAGCATCCTTAATGTCGTTATCTTTTGTGTGTCTTTCACCCTGTTTTTCGACCTCTTTTAGTCCAAACCTGTGGTCTCGAATTTTCTTGATGTTATCTTAAGGCATTACAGTCATCTTCCAAGCAAACACAACAATTTGTACGCAAATATTCGTCTGATTCCATTGCTGATTTTCTTAACAATTTAAGAACTTTGATGTTCCTTTATCTATCACATCGTAGCTGTTGTTGATGTTTTTATTTACTTCCCTCTTTCGAAGTAGATGGTCATTTTCATCGATGTTGTTGAATTCGGATAATGTTGTTACATACGTTTATGCAACTTTTCTTCTATTTATCCTCTCTAATTGCGATTTTAACTGCTTCTTCAAAATTATTTGCGTTAGCCGAAATGATCCTTTGTTGTTTAGTATCTTTAACCTCCCCGAACTCTTTTTTTTTTCTATATTAGTTTACCATGGGCTAGCATCACTTTATTCTCTCCGATTTCTTTTACGCAAAGATTCACTAGCCTCGTCTGTGCAATTGTTTTATATAGATCTTTCCATTTTAGATAGAATTTTGTAGCCAATCTTAATCACCGGAGTGAGCAAGCGAACTCAATTCTCCCTCTTGAAGATCTTACATTTTTTTTTTTTTATTATTCCCTGTGTTTATGATCTCCCCGTTTACAATTGTACTCTTTTTCCAAAGTATACGCAGATGTTGTAGCGTTTTCATCAATTGTGCTTTTAATTCCTCTGAAGTCTGGACAATGTTTGTCTAAGTCATAACACAATATTAAGAATAGAGTTTAAAGGTAATCTCTCTTCATTGTATCTCTTTGGTTAATTCTGTCAAAGGCTTGGCAATAGTGAAGTAATTCGAAATAAATCCTCTAGAAAAACCGCATAATTCCAAGAATGCTTCAACAGCCTTGGAGTTTTTCTGTATTGGATAAATCTTTATTGCTTTTGTCTTCTCTGGATCTGTTTCAAGAAATCATACTAAGTTGTTTTAAATCTTAATTGGCTTTCCTCATTCTCTTAAACATATCCTTTTTTTTTTCGAAGATGTTGCTTATAATCACTCGTGCTAAAAACCATCACATCATCTAAGTCATCATCACCAGACATTATAGGCCAACTAAGCATAAGAATACTGAGTACATCAGTCGTTACCAATGTTTGAGCATTTCACAACCCCATTGCCATCCTCTTAAATTCATTATGCCCCGATGGTGTGCCAAAGGCAGTCTATCATCCAGATTTTGTTCACTTAGAAAACATCCACCAGCCATAGAAAACAAACTTGCTCCCGTTGGTTGATCAATTGTGTCCTGAAGTACGGGTAGGGGCAAGAAATCCGGTTTTGTAATTTTATTTCTAAGTTTTTGATAGACAATCTAAGTTCTGATTCCTTTCCCAAAGGTTTTTTTTTTTTTTTTTCTAAGAAAATTACTGGGATAGACTTTCCTTCCCATTTGAAATCGGAGGTACATCTTCAGTAATGCTAGACTACTCTTCGATGCTTGACCGTCAGTTATTAATCTGGGGTCCGAAACACATCCTGATATTCGTCAATTAATTTTTTTCAAAATCCCGACCATTTATTTTCCTTTGGGGTAGCTTATTGTTGATAATACTTCCTTTAAGGGTACCAAACGCGTAGAGGTGTCACTTCCCCTATCCTGTTTTCAATCATCAGCGTATTCAATTAATTGTAACTCGTTAATTGTTTTCCCTTTATTAAGTTTCACTGACCCACTCAATGTGTTCACGACCTGTAATTGTATCTCCTTGCGATACCGATTAAGCGACCTTGCCGTCACTAAACTCAGCCGTTGGTCATCTGATGTCTCAAATAATCACAAGTTCCTCATCACCTTATACATAACTTTTTCTGTGATTCCCAAATAAATGGCTCAATTTCTGGCTGGGATTTCCAATTTCATCTTAAGTTTAATCTTTAACGATTTATTAATTTTATTCAACACCTCATCCGGTGTTATTTCCGTATGTTCTGTTATCTGTGATGATTCCTTCTTCCCGACGTAACCGGTGTATCGAAAAAAATAAATCTTCATTGGCTGTCCGATCATTCCTCTCCTCGTTTGAGATTTCTTTTAATCCCACCCGGGTCGATGCAGCGTCTGTTACCCCCTCATCTGCGACTACTCTGTCACAGACAGTGCAAACGGATGACTTCAAGCTCCTGTCGGATGACTCAAAGCTCCAAACGGGCGTCTTCAGGTCCCTCACCGGCAACCCAAAGCCCCAAACGGATGACTCATGGACCTTATCACGTGGTCCAGAGCTCCAAACGGATGACTCAAGGACCCTATCCGGCATCCCCAAGCTCCAAACGGACTTCCCAAGGACCCTATCCGGCATCCCCAGGTTCCAAATCAGGCGACATAACGTCCCTAGTACATTTTTCTTTTTCCGCCGCGGCAACGTTTACGGGCTTATTTGCCCAACAATTATTTTCCTTTTTATCTGGATACGTATCCCCCATTACATTTTGGTAACAGACCCCATCCTTTTTTTTTTACCTGTTTTATCACCCTCAACCCGAGGATTAGCGACCTCAGCTCTATCATTTTCTTCTTGCGCTTCGTCTTTTACTATCCTTGCGCTACCTAATTTCTTACGTTCGCTGTCGAGGGCACTTACCGGGCCAAGCCACCCCCTTCTGTTTCTAACCTAAGGGTATCTGGTGCTGACCTATTTTCACCATTCCCTTCGACCAGCAGATATTTACTTTAAATTTTTCCTAGAAATCCAGTCCCAACAACATTTTTCCTCCAAGTTGACTTCAGCCGTGAACTGGTGCAATAAACTCGTATTACACTTGGGCCCTAATTGAATTTTCAACATTGCTAACCCCTATTCTTAATTGAAGCCTCCTGGACAGTTTTTTTTTACATAGCCATTATCGAATATTCTTTTTTGTTGTTTCGAATTTCATTTTGAATATTTTACTACGAGACATCAGTACCAATTGATTATTTTAACGCTTTTTTTTCTGTCAACGTGATTGACCCCATGATCCTATTTTCTTGACCTACACCCTCGGTGGGATCATTTTCTCGGTATCGAATACCTCCCGAATATATATTCATCAAACTTTTCCAAGATGTTGAGCAGGTTTTTAGGGATACACCTTAATGCATTTACAAGCTGAGTATTATTCCTGCTGAGACCGTACATTAGTTGTTATTTTCGTTTCCCAGGACCGTACTGGTTTATTGATACTACGCGAATTTCCTTAACAACCGATTCGTCTTTCGGCGACCAATACCCATAATAAAGCGAGCAAATTGTTATGCGCTTCTATGTTACCTGTGATTTTTACCCTGTGATTGCGCTTTATTATCGTTATTAATTAATTAATTTTTGCTTTTTATGATGGACCTAACTGCAATTATAATTTGTCAAACTATCACCGATTAAAATTTTGAGACCTAGGCACAATTAGCTTTGGTTTTTAATTGGTCAACACGTCTCCCTATTGTTAACGAAAATTTTCTTACAAGAAGGATGAAGTCATCTGCATACCTTCCCCGACTCGCATCAACGCGAGCATTTATTACGAACACATGCGTTATCTCACTGCCCCCAATAATTCCGAGATTATTTAACGTAAAATGACCAAATTTTGTGGAGCCATAATATTTAAGAAAATTCCACATTATATTAAATTTTCCTTTAGTCTTTTTTTTTTCGAAAACACAAAAATTTAACTTTTACAATATTTATTTTTAAGTTATTTAAGAAAGTTCTCTTCTTTTTTTTTCAATTTACAGAAAGTTAAAGTGTTTCTTAACCCCTTAGTGCGGACCTGTGCTATGTATTAGGTGTTCTTATCGGGAGTCACTCAACTCGAGCTTTGACCTTGTTCCCCTTTACAATAAACTTTTAGAGTAAAATAATTCGTAATTGAAAATATACCAGAAAATTTTGAAAAATATTCCACAATAATAGAGAGATTAACCAAAAATTCAACACACAAAAATTTCAATCCAATTTTTAGTTCACAAACAAAATTAAATAAAACCGTTTGATTAAGTCGCATTATTAAATAAAATCTTTCTTACTTTTTAAAAAATTTAGATTTTTCAAACAACTGAAATTTGACTCGACAGCCAAAACTTTACTAATTAATTTATTTATAAAAAAAAGAATTAGAATTTCATTAGATGAATTATCAAATTAGGATTATTGTCTTCGATAATTTACTGCTGACCTTGCCCTTGACTTGTTTAATTATTACAGATCCACATCTAAGCACTGCGTTTAATCGGGATTCGGTTTTTCGAACATTATTAACATTAATTTTTCCAAGGTTATTAATTAATTTTCCAAATAGAATTTTGAATAAATCCCTATTCACCCGGTATTGTATTAAAACGGAATTTTCCCAGAAAATTTTATTAACTTCCGTTATTTACACGTATTTTTCAGGGATCTTTTCCATGAATTCCCCTTTCTTTCTGCCAAAATTACCGATTTAACAACAAAATTTAAAATCATTTACTTTCGTCATCGACTTTTCCGTGCGTTCTCATTTTCTTGAATAAGGTAATTTTTGGAATTCACGTATCCGAGTCATTTGATAGAGTTTGACTGCGGACAAAAGCTCCGAAAATTTTTAAAGTTTATGATAACCGATTTTACGTCATTTTAACGCCAAAAATTTTCCACGATTAATTCTCACGTAAAGGTACTTAACCCAAATTATGACACTAGGCTCCCGAAATTTAATTTTGCATTTTCTTTGTTTCGTGTGGACACAAAGATTCTCACGCCTTACGTTGTGATAACGCATCGGTGGCGGCGTCGTGACCTCGCTGGCTAAAAGCATTAGTCAACGTATCGTATTTCCTTCTGCACGTGCAATCTCACAGATTTTTGTTTATACATCCTAATTGAGGCACCGATTTCTCGCACCAAATAATCAACGCGTTCTCACGGAAATTCATTACTGTTTTAAAGCAAAATTTTGACCCTTTCACAATGTCCATTTTCAGCTCATTTTTGACCATTGTCTTTTACGCAATTTAGTGGTCTCCTACCATAAATTATTACTGAAAAAAAAATTTTAATTTTGACTCATTCAAAAATTTCTTTTTCTGGTCATTTAGGACCTTTTTGACTTTCCCAAAATTTACTGGAATCCTACTGACTGCGCCAATTCAATTGTGTGGCAGGGTTTTCATTTCGAAAATGACAATTTAGGCACGAGCGCGATATGCCACTACAATGAATAAAATTTATTTGTTCGTAGGAACAACCCTTTGAGATGTTGGATTTGAGGGACAGCAAAAATTGGGAATGTGAGCAGTTATTAAAACTCAAATTTGGCATGATTATTAAGTTTAATAAAAGCAAAATAAAAATAAAAGTAATAAAGGTTATACAAATACAAAATGAGCTAAGTTAGCAAAATTTAAGTAGAATTTAACATACCAAAAATGAAAGCGAAAATTGTGTGGATACAAACAGCATGACTAATTACCAAATTACACATTATTACATTACAAGCATTATATGGTGCAAGTAAACCAGATTACAATGATGGTTGATACTTTACGGTATTTTACTATAAAGAAAACTTATGACAGTTAATTAATTTTTCAATAATCTTAAGCTCATTAATCCCTTGGTCAGGCTTACAATGTTTACATTTCCGACTCTCGGGATTATCATTGAAATTTAAACGTGCAGATAGCAGACAGAGTTGATTCATAAACAAAAATATTATAATTATATCGAGCATTGCCTTAATCTAGAAGGAGGGTAGGAAAACCAAAACTAATTTCAAAAACGGTACAAAAATGACTTATTAAAACAACAAAAATTACAAAGCAATAGGTCCATCCCCGAACAGTTCACATTTTAACTTGCGTTTCTATCGTACCAAACCATAACCTTTTGGTAATCATAAATTACCAAACGAAACTTTAGAAAAGCTGCCATGGTTGTTAAAAACATCGAGAAGAATTAAATCAAAAGAGACTTACTGAGCAACATCTTGTGGAGACGAACTTTTCTCTTAACAAACACTTTTACTTTTAACTTCACAACTCAAAACGGGGAAACATCAATTACTGCTTCGCTGGTAACTTGTCATATACTGATTCTCCCGATTAATCGAACGAGCTTATATATATGCTTCAGTTCCTTTGTCTGTTCGATGATTCATGGCATATTCCATAAGAGTTCAATTCTCAACTCCACAAGATTTGTTTATATTATAAGCTAAAAGCTTTTTATGGCTAATTGGTGTCAAATCTCACGGGAAACTGTCCAGTGACCTTACATTGACTTTGCTTTGTCTAAATGCTTAAAAATTGAATCGCGAAATGAATTCCTTAGATTTGATTTTCCTTTACAATATTTTTTAGATGACCAAGAGGGCATCAGTGGCCCTTCACAATGCATGGGCTTGCCAAATCTTCAATAATGCCACTTTCCTTCCTCTTCTGAACCATCTGGGCCACTTCTTCCTGTTTCTTGATGACTGCACATCGCTAGTGTTTAACAAAGTTCGTTCTGCCTGTTCTCTCCCATAGCGAAGATATCACATTCCTTGCAAACGATTGCAGTGACTTTCTTCAAATAGTCGATAGTGAGGTATCGTCATTAATTTGTCGTCGTTTTTCTTTTTTCTCTCCCTTTTGAGTTTCTCGAATAATAACCGAATTTGTTTCTCCATTATTTTCGACGGACTCCTTATAGTCAGAGACAAAGTATTCGAACTCCCGTCCAACTTTTTCAATACGCACTCCTGATTCCTGACACGTAGGTATGTACTAAATCGGGGTTCATTTGATTCAAACAGTTGGATTAAAAATGAATCATTTATTGCTGCTATATACACGAATACATCTAACAATAATTTTAGTCAATTAATAATTTGATATTCACAGAGAAATAACGTCTTCGATTTAAATGATTCAATAATGTCGTTTTCGATGAAATGCTCCTAGGGTTCTCACTAACTACATGTCGGGTTTTCTTTCTACTGTTTAGTGTTTATAACGATACGGACATCTAGCACGTGTCCAAAAGTTCCGCGATCTTTCTCCATTCATGCGAAACGATGGCTTCATTCCTCTTTTTCAGTCCATGGGCGTGACCATAATGATTTCGTGGAATATCACGCTACGGTGTGACTTACGGTGATATCCTTCTGGTATTTCTCGGATTATTTATTCGAAACTCTCTCTTATTTTGGAATCGTTCGTAACAATATGTTATGTATCAATGTGTAATAAATAAAAATCTATCTACCTATTCGTCTAACTATTTCACCCTGTCTTTATCTATCACATCATTTCTTAAGAAGAAAATCATCAGCTAAAAAACGAAATCTGTTCTAAAATTCTAAATCTGCCCTATCATGATAAAACTCTGTATCTTAAAAACCAGAGTATCTTGTTGTAATAATACCAAATAGACTCGTTAAATGCTATTTAATGGTATAGAATCATTAAAATATGATTAAATAAGGGTAATCCATAAATTACGTCACACTAATTTTACGATTTTTTAAACCCCCTCTATGCTTATTGCCACAGGTGGTCGCAGTTTTATAATCCCCCCCCCCCCTGATGTGACGTCACATATTTTTCATTTTTGTATTTAAAATTAATTAAAATAAAACAGCAGTTTCATTTTTTTTATTTCTATTGAACAATTCTTAATAAAATGAACATAAAGTCAATATTTCATTAAAGTTAAATAATTTAGATAATAGACTAAACAAAAAACCAGTTAATAACAATAAACTTAATATAATAATAAACGATAAACTAAAAATTTTAAATTTTGACATGTGACGTCACAAAGTTTTTGACTCCCCTCTACCCATTTCTTGACATTCGTCAAGAAATCGTCAAGACGTCACATTTTCTTGACCCCCTCCCTCCCCCTTAGCGTGTGACGTAATTTATGGATGGCCCCTAAAGTCATACTAGTAAAATTAGGTTCAAAAAAGACCTTCCCAAAAATTGTAGAATTCTTTAATAATTCAAGTAAATAAATGAATAATCTTATCGTGGTTAACTCTGGCGCCCAAGTGCCAGAGTTTTCAGATCGCGTCTACAACCTCTGACATAACCAACGACCACTGGTATCTGGGACCGACGGCGACAGCTTGTCCAAAATTCACAAAAATCTGATTTAATCAAAAACTAGATGAGATAAGTATAGAACAATATAGTATCAAAGTAAAGGCAATTCAACGTCCTGCTCCAATCCGCCAAAAACGACGGGGTTCCTATTTAAAAATGTTGAGTTTTTGGTAATTTTAAAGTGCCAAGTTCGACAATCTCTTTTTGAACACCTTATGCAGGTATGCAGGCACTAGGGGTGGGCGATGTTCGTTTTGAATAATCGATTATTCAATTTAATCAATTATTTCGATTATTCCGATTATCGATGATTCTGATTAATCGATTATTTAATACTTCCATTAATTAATCTTGATTAATGGATTACTTTATTCGCTTTTTCTTTCATTCAATAAAGTCTTTGATTTTTTAAATGTATTTGGTAAATTTCTGAAAAAAATAGCAGTACTTCGCTATTCCTTAAATTACACCGATTTTTATATATTTTTTTAAATGTAAGAATTTTTTTTATTTTTTTTTGCGCTATGATTAAAAAATCGATTAATCATTTATTTTGCCTAGTCCTAGCAGGCACACCTAAAATAAATATTCTATTATGATTCTGCGAAAAACAGCGGCAAGATAATTTACCATTAACGAGACTTTGGCATTTCTATCAATGATAGCAATTATCATTTTTTAACTTCAAGTGTAAATATTTGTAAAACGATTAGAGATATGTACCTATCAGTACAGTACATGCTATACAAAAAGTGTTTAAAATGATCCGTAAAATGTGAATATGCAATAATATACAGGGTATTCTATTTAAAAAAATATATCTTTCACGTGTAACTTTTTGTGAGATACCCCGTATAACAGAAAATATTTTTAAAATGTGCGTCCTAAGGACCTACATTTTTGTACCAAAGCGCGTTTTGATTAAATAAAACGTAACTACGTAATGGACCGACGCGGTCTTAGTGCCCCATCCTGTATAATCTACAAATCCAACTTCGCTAAGCAGCATAAATGAAAATGATATATCTTATTTATATTTTTTCCTTCAGATTGATCAAAAACTATTATGCTAAAAATGACGATTTATTTTATTTTTAGTATACATTTTTCGTTTATTCTTGCAAAAGTTTGGCAATGATGATGAAATCTAGTTCTCGAAAGCGCTCGGCCACTGTTATGTAAAAATTTTCGATTAAACTTGTAGGTTTAACTTGGATTTTTATTCTTTAACAGGTGAATAAATATTTAACAGACCGCACAATAACAAGATCCACCGCGTCAGCAACATTATTTACCAGCAAGATATCGTAAAAAATTGGTATTAAAATAATAATTAAAAACAATTTCTGAAAGCTAAATATATTTTATTATAATGCCCTATCCATAAAAAAACAGACCTCAATCAAAAAGAATATATCCAATCAAACCAGCAGAGTTCTTAATTAATTTTTTGCCTCTTTTAACTTTTTTTATTCATCTATTATATTTTATACAATTTATTAAACTTAAAATATTGAGTGTTTAAGTTAAGACATCTTAATGATTAAATAAATAAGCATAAGAATCACTGTCTGGGTATCCCAAGTTCTAGCAGCTGCTGACTAGACAAGTTCCTTTTAATTGAGGTCGGACTTTTTTATATGTATTATTAACATCAAAACTATAACTTAATAAAATTTCAACTTTTTTAAAGTATCTACTCTTGATATCTCTTCAGGTGTGGTATTCCTAGAGGTCCCACAACCCAGACTGTTGACGCTAGTATACTTACACCAAAGCTTACATACTAAATGCAAGCTATTATAGTAAGAGGAAAAGATCTAAGAAACTGACTTATGCAGGAATTTATGCCCCTTAGAACAGACCACAATAAACACTAACCTTGTTATGATCAACTACAAAAACCCACCAACTGAAAGAAAATTGTACAATTTCTTCTTCCGTCTACCTATGTATTTCGAGATAGCGCTTGGTGTCTTGTCTTTTATTTATGGCACCAATAATCCTCTGACCATAAACTATTGTGCAATTAACTGACTTTCATAAGTTTCTTAAGACGTTTTCCTCCTACTACATTTAATTTTGAAAATTTGGAAAACTCTTGCACTCTTTGGTCACGGGCTCTAGGACTATCTACACAAACAGATGGGTAATGCGTAATGGAATTTAAAAAAACAAAAACTTTTGTAAATATTTATGTTATTTTACCCATATATTGCATAAAGTTTTTTACAACTGCCAATAAAGCAAGTCAGCTGTTTTGATAATATTTTTTGTAAATACACAACAAAATGAGATATTTTATGAAAACTACAGTTCCTACACTTCTTAAACTTAGTCATAAGTCCCGTTTGATTTTAGAAGTTGGAGGGAGAATCTGAAACTTGATATCAGATCCTTTCGTCCTTTTTTGTACTAATTTTGCTTCAGAATCCTCAGATTTAAAGAACTGATCAATTGAAGAATATATTTTCTCCTAAAAATGAAATTCTCAATTTTTTTGAATTATTTCTACACCACATACAGCAGCATCACCGCCTCCATTGGCCCCATTAATAACAACCCTAACTTCATACATTTTTTGCAACCATTTAATTGCTTTCCTAAGTTGAGTCTCTAAATCATGCTGAGTTATTCTAGAATTAATCAAAAGTATTTTCTCTCCTTTAAGACTCTGTTGTTTATCAAGTTTTCGTTTCTCCCGTTGTTTTAAATCTTCCGCATGATACTCAGCCCCAGTCATTAATTGATAAACAGGTCTTTGAGTTTTTGCATCAAGATCTACAACTTTTACCAGTTTTAAATCTCTTCGTTTTGATAACTTCTCAGCTTCTTGAAGAGTTGTAATCGTTATGTTTTCACCAGAAATTAATGTTATCTTCGGTATTATATTGGTTTTCTTTGTTTTGATTTCTCCAGTAGCTGGGTCCACTCTTTTAATCACACCTTGAGGAGGAGCTTTTGATGAAAATGCACAGGAAACATGCTTTATCGAATGTTTCACTGTTAAAACACGGAAAGTTTTCAAAAGTGACGTTAAAGACATTTTTAAAGGTCTGCTATCACATGCTTCCCCCCAAAAAATTTATTCACCCGTTATTAGAAAATTTAATATTTTTACAAGTAATGTAACACGAAAATTTAATATGACAAGAATGAATCCCTTTTCTTAGGAATTTAACTATAATTTACTGGAATTTTGAATTCTTCTATTGTCAAACTTTTAAAACACAACCTCACAAATATTCAACATAACCTCACAAATTTTCAACATAACCTCACATATTTTTAACATAACCTCAATTATTTACACAAAAAATGTTTAATTTAATTAAAAATGTAGTTTTTATACACTCGCGATCAACAAAATCGGCAATTTGTCAAATTAGAAGGTATGCCTTTCATTTTTGTGTTTAATTTAACGAGATATTCACAGGAGAGCATATTGTGAAGCCCCCATTGATCTTACACAAATTCCAATAGAACGAATACGTAATTTTAGTATCATAGCCCACGTTGACCACGGTAAAAGCACCCTAGCAGACCGTCTTCTTGAATTCACAGGTGCGATAACCAAAAATAGTGGTAATCAAATATTAGATAAATTACAAGTTGAACGAGAAAGAGGAATCACAGTAAAGGCACAAAGTGTCTCCTTGTTATACAGTTACAAAGGGCAAGAATATTTATTAAATTTAATTGACACTCCGGGTCATGTAGATTTTTCAAGTGAGGTAAAGGAAAACACTCAATTTTTTACTTTTCTAACAGAATTTAGGTTTCTAGATCTCTTTCTGCGTGTCAGGGGGTTATTCTTGTAGTAGACGCAAATGATGGGGTCCAGGCCCAAACTGTAGCAAATTTTTATTTAGCTTTTGGGAAAGATCTCACAATTGTGCCCGTTATAAACAAAATTGACTTAAAAAATGCTGACCCTGACAGAGTCATTAAACAATTACAGTCGCTTTTTGATATCGAACCTCAGGAAGTCTTAAAGGTAACAATTTCAAATTTCATCCTTAATTTTGTTACCCCAGATTCCAGATATCTGCAAAGTTGGGTATAGGCATTGAACAAGTCATTGAAGCCCTAATTGAACGAATATCACCACCGAAAGTAAACCGAGATTCTCCTTTTCGTGCCCTACTTTTTGATAGTTGGTATGACAAATACAGGGGGGCCCTATCGCTAATTTACATTCAGGATGGAGAAATTAATGTAGGGGATGAAATTCAGTCCTGCCATTCTGAGAAAAAATATTCCATCAAAAGCTTATCAGTGTTAAGGCCACAAGAAGTTACCACCAACAAATTGTCTGTTTTGTTTTAATTTATTGTTATAATTATTGTTTTTGTAGAGTTGCAGGTCAAATTGGTTTAATTGGGTGTAATATGAGGACAAGCAAAGAGGCTTTTATTGGTGATACCATTTTCAATTCATCCAATCCGGTTGAGCCTCTTCAAGGCTTTGAGCCACCTCGACCAATGGTGTTCGCTGGCGTGTATCCAATGGACCAATCACAACACGTCAGTTTGAGGAGTGCTATAGAGAAATTGACGTTGAATGATTCGGCTGTTACAGTTGAAGTTGATTCAAGGTATGTTATTCTAAGATATTAATTTAATTAAACAAGATGCCAAGAATATTCAAAATAAAGGAATTTTAAACTTTTGAGGGTAATAAAACAATGATTCCAGCCCTGCTTTAGGTCAAGGTTGGAGATTGGGTTTTTTGGGTCTGCTACATTTGGAAGTTTTTTCTCAGCGTTTGCAACAAGAATACGGTGCTGAGCCGATTCTAACAGCGCCGTCTGTGACGTACCAAATAAAGTTAAAGGAAAGCAAACAGACTTTAAAGACTGGTTTAGAAATCTTTATTAATAATCCTGCTTTATGGCCCAATGTTGTACAAATTGAGGAATGTTTTGAGCCCATGGTAATTGGGACTATTATCACTCCTGATAAGTATTTGGGAGCGATAATATCTCTATGTATGGAAAGGCGAGGAGTGCAACGAAGTGCCACCAATATAGACAATGATCGTGTTATGTTACAATATGACTTGCCTCTTTGTGAAATAATTGTAGATTTTCATGATAATCTTAAAACGATTTCTTCGGGTTATGCCAGTTTTGATTATGAAGATAACGGCTATCAGAGCTCTAATTTAATTAAAGTAATGATTTAAAAAAATATATAAATACAAACTTTTTTTAATAAATTTTTTAGATGAATATTTTATTGAATGGTGTGGCAGTTGAAGAATTGAGTACTATCGTTCATGTCACTAAAGCTCTGCAAGTAGCTAGAAGAATGGTACTAAAATTAAAAGATATCATTCCTCGACAAATGATACAAATTGCAGTGCAAGCTGTATGTAATGGCAAAGTCTTAGCTAGGGAAAATATCAAGGCCTATAGAAAAGATGTAACATCGAAACTAGTAAGTTTTGATTTGAATCTTTACTTTTATTAATTTTTTTGTAATTATAGTACGGAGGTGATGTCACCAGAAGAATGAAATTGTTAGCACAACAAGCTGCAGGCAAGAAAAAAATGAGGATGGTTGCCAATATCTCTTTACCCAGGGAAACATTTATAGACGTTTTGAAAAAATAATTTGTTATTTTACTCTAATTTTAATAATAAACCATTCAAACTGCAATAATTTTCAAGAGAATGACATCCTATCTTGGAAAATTCTTACTAGAAACAGACTTAGCGAAAAAGCAAAATTACGAAGGAATCCCTGGCGATTAATCCAGGCGATCGAAGTGTATAATTAATACTACAAAAATACAAGAATTGAATTTATTGCAAAATCACAATTACATACATTAAAGAAGTTTATAACTTCCTGGTTCCCATTCAAATGGTACAAATTCTTTAATAAATTTACTCTGTTAAATTGCACAGTCTATTACAGTACAAATATAGATTTATTTAAATAAGAAACTGAAAAATAAATAAATCAGAAGTTGAGGAAATAAATATGTATCACCATTACCTATAAGGGTATCCCTGAGTCTTAGTCCTAAAGACTGACAACAGTAATGAGAAAAATACAGACAACAAAACTAATCCAACAACTGCCAATATTTTTCTCTTTTTTGGATCTCCTTTACCTCTTGCTGCTTCTGTGAGAAGAATCATACCCAAAACTACTGCTGCATTTAAAACCATAACAATATAAGTTTCCACCACAAATTGACCCTGTGATGATCCATGAACATACATTATTTGCCCATTTTGCCCTTTATGTACAAATGGGGGCCCTCTAATATGATTCCACATTTGTCCAGAAACCATTGCAAAGCAAAAGAATAACGAACCCATGCCCCACATTGTTTTATTATACAAGAAATCTAAATTGTTGCGCCGTAAATATAAAAATCCTGCTACAAGAGCAAATAGGACAATCAAGGCGAGAGTTCCTGAGTAATTTGGAGGACGGAATACGCGAATCTGTATGCAAGAAAAATAAAAAAGTTACAACAATAATTATTAAATTTGTTACTTGAATATCAGTTCTTTCTGCAATCCATTTAGCAATAGCCTCTGCTGAAAACCCAATCCTTGATATGTCCATAGTGTCAGCATTCTTTGGCTTGCCTTTTGGTGGAAAATGCATAAAAACAGGGGCTGTATTAAGGCGCAACTAAAACCCCAAAATCATAACCTCAAAAATGAAATGTGTTTTTTACCATTTGGAACACATCTGAGCCTTCATCAAAGTCAACCACAGCAAAGAACAACTTATTTGAATACCCTTGCGAGTATCTAAACGAATTTGCAACAATTGTAAATTCATCACTAGCATGTCGGCACACAACACACTGCCTTTGGGGTGCCATGGCAGTGAACATTACAATAACTGAGTAGCTTCGTGGAGCGGCTTTTACGTAATCACGAAATTTGTTGCCATTAAGTCTCAAAACGGCTTTTTTGTTAGACATTTCTGTTAATTGCTGGACTCGTTCAGCCAACGAGAAGCCCTTCAAGATTTTTACACTAAATTAGGTAAATTGTTTAAAAATCACTCACCTGCTTGCGGCCTTGACCATCAACATGATAAAAAAATATACAAAATATTACTAAAAGGCTCAAAATTAACGCTTTCATGTTTTTACTTTAAAATTTTGCGAGACCGGCTGACTTGTCTTCTTCTTCTTCTTCTTCTTATTATTTCAAATGGTGTTCTGGCTACCAGGCCATTTCACCAGCCACATGTACTTGGATTCTTCTCCCTAAGAAAAACAATAAAAGGAAAACTTAAATAATTTGGTATTAATGTGATAAGCTGAGCACTACGATTCTACAATGAAGCGTCGAGCGTGAATTCAAATCTAACATTGAGAAAGCATTGTCAAAATAGGGTAATGATGCCAATAAGGGGTTCAAACGAAAGCACAAAGGAAAGCACTACAAGGAAGCAATACCTAGTGAGGCACATCACAGGATTTAGGTAAAATTCACACACATGACTGTGCCATGGCAAGGTTCACATAAGAGAACAAGGGATAGTGTTTTTTTTTATTTTATTTATTTTTAAATATCTAAGTCTGAATACGATAAAAACGATGAAATTAGGTCAATTAAATCTCTAGTAGGTTTAATAATAATATCTACAATAGATATAGGGGGGGAAAGGCCGTAGTTTAAGAGATTGGTGTAAAGCACATTAATGTTATGAATATTTCTTGGGCAACTAAAAAATAGGTGATTAACATCTCCATATTGACCACACGCACAAAATGGGTCGTCTCGCACCCCGATGCGAAATAGATGCGCCGGAACGGCACAGTGGCCAAGCCTAAGGCGAATAAAATTAGTAAATCGCCTCCTGTTATCGAAAGGAATGTATGCAAACCAGGGTTTTCGTGCAATAGAAGGTTGGATACTTCTATAAAATCTTCCTTTCTGAATAGAGGTGATATCCCAGGACTGTTGCCACTTTAGGTGTGCGTTTTGAGATATAGAAGGGAACCAGTTACTATAATGGAGCAAAGAAACAGAGTTTTGCGTGTTCAACATCGACTTCGCAATCTTATCTGCTTTTTCATTACCCACTATATCAACATGACCAGGAATCCAGCTTAAGTCCACAAATATGTTTTGACCTTCTAGGTCATAAAGAAGACGTTTAATCCTATAAAGAATGTGATTACTTCTAGGATCGCTACTTTTTGACTGTAATGCTTCAAGGGAGCTGCGAGAATCCGAGAATATAACCCAAGATTTCGGAGTCAAGGGTATGCACATCAAGGCCATCAGGATAGCATATAGTTCTGCCGAAAAAATAGAAGCAGGAGGAGGGAGTTTCCCACCCAACGAAATATTAAGAGACGGAATATAGATACCAAATGATGTGCCTTTGACCGGGTCGTGTGATCCATCCGTATAGATATGAGGTATATTCGGCCATATGCTCTCTACAGTATCTCTAAATTTAACATTGGTGTCAATAGAAACTGGATCGTGTTTCGTGATACCCATTTCGAGATGGACTCGAGGGGTAAATAAAATATGGTTAAAATCCAAACTAAAGTAAGGAAAAACCGGCGAGGAGTAAAGTATATTGGAAATGCCCGAAAAAAGGCTAATAGCGCTAACAAGAATAGGTGAAGAACGGTTTTTCCAGTATGATTTCCTACCAAAAGGAGGAGAACAAAAGATCTCCAGCTCTCTGAGACGGGTAACGAGAAGATTGTCTGAGAGAGACAAATTTTTAATAATAAATTTTTGTGCCAACATTTCCCTACGTTGTGGCTGTGGACACTCAGCAGCTTCCACCAAGAGCGCAGCCACAGGAGTTGATCTCATAGCACCCACACACAAACGGATAGAAGCGAAACAAATTTTGTCTATTTGAGCCATAAGATATTTGAAAGTGTTACCAAAAATGAAGCATCCATACTCAAGGCGAGATCTAATTAAAGCCCGGTACGCCGACAGCAGCGAGGATGGATCAGCACCCCAAGATACTCTGGCCATGCATTTTAATATATTTAGGCAGGAGTGACACTGATTACATATAGATTCCACATGCCACTTCCAGGATAAACGCTGATCGAAGATCAGACCAAGAAATCTTTTAGACTCCACTCTCGGGATTTCTTCTCCCAGATATTTAATAGGAGGAAAGTCTCTTTGACGTCGGCGGGAAAAGCACATAGATCCGCATTTTTGAGGCGATAATGACAATCCATGTTCCAATAACCAAGAACTCAAGGACCCCATAACTTTATTAAGATGGTATGAGATTACATTGAGATTCTCTCCTGAACAATATATAACTATATCATCCGCATACTGTATTATTTGACATTTCATGCCCAAACATTCCGAAAGAGACACAGTGTATAGGTTAAATAATACTGGGCTCAAAACAGAGCCCTGTGGAAGGCCTTTATAACAGATGCGGGGACCAATTTCACCCTGAGAAGATTGAACATAAATATACTTTTCATAACAAAGAGAAGTTAAAATATTAATCATAATATCGGGAATCTGCATGTGAGTCAAGGAAGATCTGAGCACAGAGATTGAGACATTATCATAAGCGGCTGAAATATCCAGAAAAACAGCCACCATATAAAGATTTTTTGAGAACGCAATCTGTATGTCCGTTGTGAAAAGAGAGAGGGCTTCCATTGTCCCCTTACCCTTACGAAAACCAAATTGATGTTGAGGTAGGATCTGTTTCGATTCTATCCACCAGTCTAAGCGTCTTTTGACGACATGTTCAAATATCTTCCTAACACAAGAAGAGAGGGCAATAGGTCTGTAGCTATCAGCCATATTCGGGTCCCGATTGGATTTGAGGATAGGGACAATTAAAAATTTGAGCCATTGAGATGGGATAGGACCTCCCTTAAAAATATTATTAAAAAGATTAACCAAAAAAGCTATTAACTTATCAGGGAAGTTAGAGATCATATTATACGAAATATCATCCAGCCCGGGAGCAGAAGCCAGTTTAATATTATTAAGAATGTCTCTTATTTCCATGACCGAAGTCAAAGACAGGAGAGGATGGTTACCTTGGTTGAGAGGGCACCTATACGACAAATCTTCCGGAACATCAGGAGGACATAATTTTAAAAGTAGATGATACCGCCAGTCCTCCGACTCAGGAGGAGGTGCAGTTATTGGTTTAAGACGGGAGGAAAATCTTTTTATCGTATTCCAGACCGCCGAAGCAGGAGTATTTCTAGAAATAGAAGCACAGAATTGTTTGAATTTATCTCTTTTCGTCTGTCTCAGAAACCTCCTGGTACATGCAGCGACCTTACGAAAGTTAATAAAATCCTCAAGGAGTCTAGAGGATTTAAACAGCTTCATTGCCTCCCTCCTTTCTGAAACCCGATTTTGGCATTCTCTATCCCACCAAATACATGGACGGCGATTAGGTGAGGAGACGAAGTGAGACTTTGGAACACAATTATCAATGACTTCATCCAAAGCAACAGAAAAGTTGTCGTAAGAAGATAGATACGTATCATCTACAAATTTATTTGCAATCAGAGAATTAAAAAGGTTAAGATCCACTTTACGAACATTGCGTTTCCTGACAGGTCGGTTGTAAAAAATTCTATCAGTGCAACCAGGCAGCTGATAGGACAGAATAAAGGGAAAATGATCGGAACCAAAAGTATCTGATAAAACCTTAAAAGAGATTAATGGAGCTAAAGCTGGAGACACCAGAGCCAAGTCAATAACGCTGTTAGAGTCAGAAGTTAAAAAAGTAGGAGAACCATCATTTAAAAGAATTAAGCAGTCACGATCAAGAAAATTGCGAAGAATAGTCCCATTTCTATTGGGAGCGTGATTTCCCCAAAGGCCAGTGTGGCAATTAAAGTCTCCAACAATAATTTTTTTAAAAGGATTAAATACCGAAATTTGGCTCCAAAATTCCTCAGTTAAAAGTATGTCCGGAGGAGAGTACACTGAAATTATGCAGAGGTCCCGAATTCTAACTCCAGTAATATTAATTCTCTCGGACAGTTGAGGAAAATTATCCACAACTGAAAAAATGATATTTTTCCGGACAAGTAAGGCAGCACCTCCCTTCCCATCAGAACGAGAGTGAAGAATAGATCGAAACCCTGATAAACGGAAGTCTTGATTAGGTTTAATCCATGTTTCTGATAATGAGACAAGATCAGGACAAGATTCTTGAATTAAAACTTCAAGACTATGAAAATTTGAGTTGCAACTTCTAATGTTCCAATGGACAATTTTTAATACTCCTCCATCTCCTCGTTGTTCTCCCATGGAATGAAGTTGATAGGACATATCTTATATAATAAAGCCTTAAGGCCTGAAGGGTTCGATTGAAGTAGTTGTACGATATGATTTTCGACCGTAGAAAGACTAGAGAGGCCAGTCTCTACGGGAGATTTAAATTCAACTGGTGGGGAAAATTTAGAAAAGGATGATGATGCTGATGGACCAGCCTCCTCAACTATCTTACTTTTCTTCAAGGGTAACGTCGAAGATCTACCATTCGGATATAAAAGAAAATCAGTATGCCCCGGAAGGGGAAAAGGTTTAGGAGATACATAAGACGAGGATCGTTTCTGCACAATTTTAGAATTATTACGTGGGGATTGAGTCGCGTTTGGATGGGGAGTATATTTAAGTTGAGAACGAGGCCATTGAGATGAAGATACTAGGGACGAAAAGCCCTGCGGAGCTGAAATACGTGGGGATTGAGTTGCGTTTGGTTGAGGCGTATATTTAAATTGGGAAAGTGGCCACTGAGATGAAGCTACTAAGGACGAAGAGCCCTGCAACGCTGAAATTCCTGGAAATTCCTGGGGCCGTTTAAAGGGTTCGAAGTTTCCCTTATTGCTGGATTTGGAATAGGGACGATGAATTGGTGGAACCGCTTGCGCAGCCTCATAGAACGAAATGTTATGGAAGGTCATCAATTCTTTAATTTTGTTCTGTCTTTGGAATTCCGGACATACCCTTTCTGCGATCGGAGTGCCTGCCTCCGTTGCCAAGTGGCCACCACCACAATGAACACATTTTATGATCGTTGAACTACAATCACCCGATTCGTGGCTTTCAGTGCATTTAGAGCATCTACTTTTGCTTTTACACAATTGTTTAGTATGCCCATACCTAAGGCAATTGAAGCATTGAATTACCCTTGACCGATAAATTTCCGGATTTAATGCGCATGAAAACAAAAAAGCTTTACTTGGAAGAGATTTACCTCTGGTTGTGACCAAGATGAGAGGAGTATCTTTGAAGACAAAGGCACCTTCATTCAATTCGTCTTTATATTTTTTTTGCAGGCGTTTGATGTCTAAAATTTCCCTGCCGTCCTCAAAGGACAGGCCTTCCCAAATTTCTTTAATTGAGATATCTGTATCGATATCCCGCAAGATTACTTTAGATATAATTAAGTGGGCCGGAATAAAAGCCAGGTAGTTATTATCAGAAAGAAACGTTTTTTTGTCGAGGAAATTGTTCGCCTTAGATGACGAATTAAAAAATAAGGCCACCCGGTTACGACCTCTCTTTTCAATTTTGAATGGCCGGTTTTCTGATGATAAATATCTAGAATTGAAAATCATCTTCCCTATTTTTAGGTAGCTTAATTGTCCAATATTTTGGTTTTTTGATTCTAGTAACACCATGTATGGAGCTTTGTCATAAATTGAATATTTCAAGTGGTACAAATAGTCGTTAAACTTATCCGAGACCGCTTGCATTTTGTTAGAATTGGAAGCATTCATCAATGCCTCAAAATCAAGGGCAGAATTATTTTGAAAGTATTTGTTGGGCTCCAACAAAACATTTGATAGGATCTTGACTTTTTGAGAAATCGGCATCGTACCGCTATCATTCTCAAACTTTTCTTGAACAACAACGTCTTTAAGTACTTTTTTTTCATTTTCATCGAGCCCAAGGCTGATACACGAGTTTTTATTAAAGTACAGATGGCTATTATCGTTATCCATAAAATTTATGAGATAAGCTACGGCCTCTTGGGTATTGGGCGACCGGTTCATTAAGTCTGATGGAAATGACTCTAACTGTGACTGGGGTGACGCGTGGCCACCCCCCTCGACGCCTCCAGGGGAGGCCGGCATTTAGCCCCCCTTATAGGTTAGGATATTGATATCAACAGCAACTAACAGAGCGGCAAGCAAGCAAACAAGCAAGAATTTACTAAAAGTAAAAAATCAAAAGGAAACGTACCCGTAGGCAGCAGGAATTGAAGTTGGGGGCAAAATTCAGCAGGAGAGCACAAACAAAGTGACCTGTCACTTCACACGCTCGACGCAGAAATCCGGCTGACTTGTCAAAGCTGTCAACGTGTATATTTTTGTCACGTGATTGAAGATAAACATAGACGGGATCTACTTTACCATGATAATAGGCTCGAGAAGCCCAACGTCATTAAAGCGCGAAATTTTGAAACTGAAAAATACCTTCAAAATATCTATTTTATTGCATATGTAAGTAAAGTAGTCGTGTAGACAGACACAGTGTGCCATCTAACGAAGAGTACTGGAAGGTGCGAGAATTGGTATAATAATGTTGGCGGATAACAACGTTATCTCTTTGGCTCTCGCTCGGCCACCAACATAACCAACCTCCACGATTAGGCAAAAACAACTACTTCGCGGACTAATGCCCCGACCGACATTGAATTACATCACCTAATCGCCCAACCAGCAACACACTGAAAAGCAGTGTAACCAGAACTAGCAAAGGTGTTCCAATCGAACAACAACGTCGAGAAACTGTATACCGGTTTCGGGGTTTTTGCCCCTCATCAGTACAGTGTATCTCGGAGCGTTGTGCTCGATTGGAACAGGTGGGAGAACTCGCTTATATCAAGCGAAGTTCGGCTAGTAGTCGTGTAGACAGACACAGTGTGCCATCTAACGAAGAGTACTGGAAGGTGCGAGAATTGGTATAATAATGTTGGCGGATAACAACGTTGTTAATCGTTGGACAATAAAAATCGAGTACTCAAAAACTGGCCATCACGTCAAGCCTCTGAAAAAAAATTATAAAGTATTTTTATATACAAATACATTCAATTTTACTATATTTAAGCGTATTTTTTTATTACTATAAAATAAAAAAGAAAAATTATGCTAAATGAAATGTTTATACATGTTTGAACATGTTTGAGTCTGATTTCCATCTCACAGTCTCCAAAAAGTTCCCATCTTTGATAGAACCAGTGAAATCAAAGAATTTTATAAATCTGTGTGCATGTTATTGTCAAAGCTATGGGCAAGGAATGACCAAGATTTCATTATCTTCAATAAAAATTTCCTAATATAACTGATACAAATTTTAAAAAGCAAATTTTTATAGAACCCCAGAATAATCAATTACAACAAGATCAAGAATTTGAAAAAATATTTAGCCACTTAAAACGGAATACTTGATATGCGTTTAAAAACATCACAAAATTTTTTAGGTAATAAAAAATCTGAAGATTACAAAGAAATTATTTAAACACTTCTTCAAAACTATCATCTATTAGGCTGTAACATGAGCCTTAAAATACATTTTTTGAATTCTCTTCTAGACTTCTTTCCTCCGAATCTTAGCGGTGTTAGTAATGAGCACGAGGAAAGATTTCATCAAGACAATTTTACAATTGAAAAACGGTCCTAAGGCAAAGGAAACAGCGAAATGCTGGCTGAGAATGTTTTGACAATCAATACATAATTTTTTTTTAAATAAGCGCCACAATATATGTATACAAATACATATTTACTTAGCATAGAATAAAATTTTAAATTTACTTATTTTATTTTCAGCAACACTTTTCGTGTTAGATTTTCAAAAATTTTGGTTTTTACTCAAGTATATCTAGCCGTCTATACATTTTGGCAACTTGTGCTTTGCCACAGTTTAATCTTAATTGGATAAATTCGGAGAAAGATAAAAGAGATTATATGGTAGCAAGAGAACTCTTCATGAGTGAAGTTCAAAAACACTTTTTGCCTTCTCAAATTTCGTCCGATTCACCTTTAACGCAAAATTATCCAATTTTTGATTATAAGGATACTGAAAAACTTGAAGATAAAATCAGTAAAAATGGTTCACACATAAAATTTTTAGCCTATTTAAATTCACCTAATAAAAAGTTACTATGTATAAAAGACTATCCTGCCATATTTATTATTATTTTTTTTAAATACAACGTTGTGTTACCCTCATCAGCTCCTGTTGAGCGGATATTTAGTTTCGGTGGTCAAATTTTGACTTCTATAGTTTGGTTTAGTACCATTTATTCAAGATTTTTTATATATATAGTTTAAGGAAGGATCCGACAAGGGGCCGAAAAAAATTACAATAGTTTTAAACAAATAAGTGAAAAAAAATGTGAGGGTTTGGCTTTTTGCGAATATCTTAAAAAATATTGAAAATTTTCAAAATTTGCAAAAAGATCTGAAAAGATTACTAAATTTGTTAAAAAAAGTTTCGACTTCCAGAACTGTATCTCCAATATTTATAAATTTAACAGAGCCCTGAAAATAGAGCCAAAAGCGGTCAGCCTAGTTTCAACGCGCATTAAGTCACACTGTCACAGTATCAAAAATATTATTTAAACATATTAAATATAGATATTAAGGTATGAATAAATTCATATAGTATTGGGATACCTGAATAAACAATAATCCGTGGTTAAATTTTTTTATCTTAATTTGTTCATAAATTATGCATTTATTAACTGACAATTTTTTTCAAACTGAATGTTAACATAGATACCCCAATAATTATTGAATAAAAACCATTAAAAACAAATTGTTTATTAATTAAACAAATAAAAAATGAAGAAAAAACTTTTTTTTTAAGAATCTTAACAATAAATTTTATGATTTTTAGAGTTTAAACGGTTCCTTAATTTTAATATTTAGTTAATTAACAAATGCATTTTTGAGCAACAAATAAATTTTTTTAAGGAATGTTTTTTTTTCTAAAAATCATAATTTGCATCAATTAATATATTGCAAAAGAAATTTTTAATTTGCTGATAAACAATGTGTTTGTTTATAACAATTTTATAAATAATTGCAGTAAAAAATTAAAAAAAAAATTTGTGTAGCTTTCAACGATTAAAAATCGAAACATTCAAAAAATTAAAAAAAGAAATTATTACTTTATTTTATATTTTAATTTTCAATTGTTAAAAAAAAATTGAAAAATTAAAATTTATTTATGACAAAAATCCTAGAGTTTTTATTCAATAATTATTGGGGTATCTATGTCAACATTCAGTTTGAAAAAAGTTGTTAGTTAATAAATGCATAATTTATGAACAAATTTGGATAAAAAAATTTAACCACGGATTATTGTTTACTTATGTATCCCAATACTATAAAAAATTTATTCATATTTTAATATTTATATTCAATATGTTTAAATAATATTTTTTGATACTATGTCAGGGTGACATAATGCGCGCGGAAGCCAGACCGCTTTTGGCTTCGTTAAATTTATAAATATTGGAGATACAGTTCTGGAAGTTGGGACTTTTTCTTAACAAATTTAGTGATCTTTTCAGATCTTTTTGCGAATTTTGAAAATTTTTAATATTTTTCGAGATATTCGCAAAAAGCCAAACCTCCACATTTTTTTTCACTTATTTTTTCATAACTACTGTAATTTTTTTCGGCCCCTTTTTGGACCTTTTCTTAAACTTTCTACATGAAATTACAAATCGAATGACACCATTTTTGTAATTTTTGAAGACTATATAAATTTTTTTGAATAAATGGTACATGTGAACCAGACTACTAAACGAAACAAATTGTCCGATGAACAGTTTGAAAAATTTTTTTTTTAAACATAACTTTAAATAATTAATTTAAATAATTGTAAGTTTTGGTATAATAAAAGTTATAATGTATAAAATCAATGTTTTATTGTCAAAACAACAAAGTATACTTAAGTAAATCTGTATCTAATCCTTTTCCAAAATCTTTTCCAAAAGCAGCTTTAATTGATTAATGTAATTAATTACATAAAAGCGAGTAATTGTAATTAATTACAATCTTATATTTTGTAATTTCAACTGTAATTAATTACCTTTTATCGAAAGTAATTGTAATTGTAATTAATTACATATTTTCAAGTAATTTTAACAACACTGTTATAATGAAAGAATAGTTAAGGCCTGTAATTTGCCGAAACTGTTCAAGCGCTTGCCGCCCGTTATCGTTTTCTAAGAAAGATTCAATTGCTTCTCAAAATGCCTATTAAAAGAAAAAAAAACGAATGTAAATAATAATTCAAATTGAATTTGAACTGAGTTTTGCATATGCGCACGCGTACTTAATTCAATTTTAAGATCGCCCATTCCTATTGGTTATCGAGTCATTGGTTATCGCTTTCGGTTTGTTTTCCCAGGTTTTTCCATTTTAATGTGGTTAGATTTTATTGATAATTTTTTCAAAAAGGGTAATTGTACCTAAAGCTAAAGATTTTCAGTGTTTGTTGCAGTGTAAATGACTGTGTAAATTACAATAAAGTTATTTGTAGCAACCGTTAAATTTAAGTTGTGTGATGAAATAAGAAACTAACCTAACTTTTTTTTGAAATGTCGCTTTCGGTCTCAAAAATTATAAACGTACATCCTGCAGCACTTAAATTTTTAGAACCGGATGAAAACAAAGATGCACCACCACATGGTAAGTTATTATTCCAACAGGAATTCTTAAATTACGCATTTGGGAAAATTTCAGTATTTGAGACTCGTGGAGGGGTCCTCCCGGGCATTGATTATGCCTGGCTATCAAATGGTCCTTATTTAGAAGTCATAAACACTAAAACTGGATTTAAAGTAGGAGGTTGGACTTTTGGATACGTTTTAAGAGATACCAACACTAAAGTTGTTTGCGTTGATGTTATTCAAAGGCCTAATCAAAAAAGCTTTCCACTTTTGGCCATTGCAGTGGATTGTGATCTTGGCGGGGGCATGATTTGTATCTTTGATTTTATCATATCCAAAATTATTAGAGCAATACAAATTGAAGATAATGTTGGTTGTTTAATTTACAAAATTAAAAACTAAAAATCAATTTTTAGATTACTTTTCTACATGTTATCGATCAGGGTTACGATGTTCTTTTACCAAGTGCTTTGCGAAATTTTGATGGTGTTATTGCTGCAGGTACAATAGGGGGTGAAGTTTTTTTAATAGATATTTGTAGACAAATTTGTGATGAAGGTAGTGTGAGTATATTCCTTAACAGTTTTATTTACTAAAACTTTCCAGCTTTAACTCCGACTGGGTTAAACGATATTAGAGATGAATTAAATCCTTGTCAATTACATATTACATTAAAAGATATCGAAAAAATGGAATTCCACAAAGAATTTGCAGTCAGAAACAGTCATCATCTTGCAATACATTTGAATTGTATGTTTTATTTGCAATAAATTACCTATTAATGTTTAGTGTTATTTTAGATGTTTCTGACAACTTAAAACACTTTTCACTAAAAGGCCCCAATGATGATGATCGTATTTATGTAAATAAAGCTGAAGTCACTGTTAGTGCTCTTTATTATTGTCCTCAACTTGGTTCACTGTTGGTGGGGTATAATTTTGGGGCGTTTCAGTTGTATAATTTAACTAATTTGAAGTTGGTTTATACTTCACCTATTTGTGATGAACACATCCCTATCTCACATTTTGCAATACAGGTTTGTAGAAAGATAAGAAAATTAAACTGCAATATATTTTTTTAAGGAACCTGCTGATGATCCTAGACCTGTATGTTATATTTGGGCTGTGTATTGCGTTAGTGGACGACGCCCAACTTGTCTACCTTTAGCAGTCATGTACGCATTTTCATACCGCACCAAAGAATATCACGAAGGCTACGAAATTATATATCACGTATTTTTTTTCTTATAATTGATTATTTTGTTATTTGCGAGTTTTTAGGATTTTAATTCTGCTAGTATTCTTTATCAAATGGAACTTCCTGTTCCTGAAGGTCATAGACGATTTTTAAAACAACGTGGAGGCACTTGCTTAAAAGTAACTTCTATACATATAGGATCTGTAAATAAAGAAGGGCCTCATCATGAATCGACTGAAGATTCTCTCACTTTGTGTGTTTTTATATGGAATGTATGGTTTAGTAATAACGAAAAAGATACTTTTTTGGCTATTTTTGATTTAAATCAGTGGTACAAAGAACAAATGCCGAGTTAGTTATTTTATTTTAATTAGTTTAAAAAATGATTAGGTAATATTTTAGATGTTCCAAATTCGCACTATTTCTCTACTTACATGATACAAATGTGCTTGAACGGATTAATTAATAATGTAACTAATAAAAATGAACTGATATTGGACGTGCATATTGATAAAAATTCCATACGACAGTTTATAGGGCCTCAAAGATTAGAAGAACACTTCTACCCAAATTCTTTATCTTTTAGTAAGTTTTTATTTTGTTAGTGGTAATTTTTAATGACAAACTTTTAGGTATGACTTGTTTGCTTGAAACTGATATAATTTGTCTCCGTAATCTTGGTGTCCAGAAAGCTTTGTTAGCTCAAATTGAATTATCTGGTCCTTTGTGTTTAATAGAACCTGCTGATATCTATCAGGAAATTATTGGTTTAGGACTTGTACCACTTTTTATAGACTTACCTGTGAACACACCTGTTACAACAGTTAGTTTTTTACAATTTAAATTTTTTGTAAAGAAATATTTTTAGAATCAACAACGTGAAATTATTTTAAGTACAGCTGTGGAAAATCAATTAATAGGATGGTTATGTAAATGTGCATCAGAATGGGCTAATGGAAGTTTTCTTTCGGCTGGATGTTCATTGGATTGGTTGATCAGTTGGGCTTTTCAGAGAGCGATCACTCTCAAAAACAACTGTGATAAATTCTGTAAGTTTTTTTTTTTTTTTGTTATATGAATGTCGTTGTTTTGACATATGCTTAAGAAGGTTCGCTAACGATTCTCAGCCGCTCTGAAAATTCAGCCGCCTACGTGTTTTCCACGAAATTTTCGGTAGCTGGGACCGCACTGATATAATGAAGTCAATTCTGTTTAAAAAAAACAATATTGTTAAAATAGCAATATTGTTATTGCAAAGGTTTACAAATTTTGATTGGTTGTTGCCATAGTAAATCAATATTGCTATTTTAACAATTTTCTTTAAACAGAATCGACTTGATAATATGTAGAATCAACAAAAACCTCGCCTACAACGGTTGCGACGCTACTTTATAAACATAACATTGTTTCATTTGCTTCTTGTGCATTTTTTTTTATCAAAACTTGCAATTACAAAAAGAAATTTTTGTAATACCTCATTGTTAAAGGTAGCTTTAAGGATTGTTATAATGAAAACAATACCTTAACAATCAAGGATCCGTAAAGAGCGGCCGTAAAGACTAAATCATTATGGAAATACAAATGCTTTATTGTTAACAATTTTCATGTAAACAACGGTTGACATTGACAACGTACAACGCACTCTAAATCATCTCTTTTTTAATTAAAATTAATAAAACCAAAAAAATCAATGCGGCCAAATTATTGAGGTATTATAAAAACTACTGTACAGTACACGTCTGTTAGGGCCTTTACGGCCTCGCCAGTATTATTCGACTCGCTCTTCGAGCTCGTCTCACAAAATTTCTGGCTCGGCCGTAAAGGCTACCCTAACAGACTGTAGGGTACTGTAATATACTATTTACGCAGTTTTATACCCCAATTAAATTTTTGTTGAATTTCAAAAGTAAAAATTATGACCGTGTAGCGTTTTAAAGAGTTATGTAAAAACTTGTACCAAAAATAAAAACTATAATAATGACAAACAGCTACGAAATGATTGGTTTGAAAACGTTATCTAGCGAACTCTCTTAAGCTTGTCTCTCTCTAAAAAATCTATTTATTATATAAGTGTTAAGTCACTAATTAAATGCGTTCATTTTCGGTCGAACTGATTTTTTTCAATTCTAAAATTGTCTGTAAATTATTGAGTTTATTGGCAATCCTGCAGTTAGTACATTTTCTCCAATTGATGCTCAAATAAAATTGGCCACTGCCCTTATTTACAGTACTGAAACGTTAGAAATTTATTTAGTGCAAAAGTTAGCGATTTTCCAGATAAACGCTATGTGCCATCTATGTATAACACCTTATAAAATCAACTACAAGTTTAGTTAAAATTTACAGTTTTGGGAGTTTGACTATAACTTAATTCTTCAAAAATTTAAAAAGAAGAAGTTTATTTTTGGATCTAAAAGTTTGAACCATGTTTAGTTCTTTTGTATATTTTTTAGTTTTATAGAAAGAACTATTCTCTAAAGTTTCATATATAGTTCTTTAGTTAATTTGCATTTCTTCAATGTTTAGTTAGATTTTTCCTCAACATTTGAATTTTCTAAATTTTTGAAATCTTTTCTGTTTGGTCTTTGCTTTAGACTTAGCTGTTTTCTAACTCGTCTTTTTAGTAAGTCGTGTTTTCTTCTCTTGGATAATTTACCTCTTTCATTTCATCAGATACGTATACACACATTACTTCAATTTAGTCATCTTTTTTCTGTCTTAGATTTTCTTTATTTTTATCTTTTTTCTCACTTTAGTTATTCTCGATATTATACAATTTTGTTTTTAATTTTATCATTACTTTTTGCGTGATCTTTATTTATTTTTACCTTCTCTCTCACTTATTTTTTGTGTTTTGTTTCTTATAACTTACTATACGAGTATACTAATAATAATTTATTATACAGGGTGTTTCAGAAATGAATACGAAAATTTGTACCACTTGTAGATCTCGTTTAAAGAAGAGTTTTTTCTAGATAATTTTTTTTCCGAATCTCAATTGTTATCAAGATAAAATTAGTTAAAGTCTTGGCGAAAATTCCATACACGCCACTGGTCAAAACAGTAGAATGCACCATTATAATGGTCACCGTGATAACTATAGAAAATTCATGAATTTACAAAATTTTATGAGCGTATCGTACTTTTATAGGGGGGATATAGCGGTAAAAAAATTCGGAAAAATTTCATTTTTCGCAAAAATGTTATTTAGAAAAGTTGTTTGTTTTGGTGAGATCTATTAATGGTTAAAATTTTTGTATTCATTTCTGAAACACCCTGTATAATAAAACCTAATTTTGTTTTAAAATTGTTTATGATTTCTCAGCGTGTTTCTTCCTTCAATTTTTTTTCTTTTTGACTTACTTTTATACTTTTTTGATTTTTTTAGTTCACCCTCTTCGCGTTCTTTCTGTTCTGTTTATTTGTTTATCTATTTATTACTCTATTTTTTCACTTTGTTCATTTTAAGACCCTTTTTTTGCTTTTCCACTTCGTTATCTTTCTTTTCTTCAGATGCTTGGAAAGTAATACTACATACAAATTTTACAAAGCTTTTGAAATTTTATGCTTTCTCATTGTTTTTGCTAATTTCACTGTAATGAGTGTCGTAACTATCGGAAAAATCATAGACAATATTATAAATTTGTCTCTCTTTAAGTGTCTTTCTGGTTTTATTCCAACTTTCTTTTTTTATTACCTTTATTATTTATTTTTTATTAATTTTATTTCTTTAAAATATTTTTTTTTAAACCTGTCTTATTCTTTTTCATCCTCTAAATGTAAATTCAAAGTTTTTTTCCGAAGGAGGAAAACTAAGAATTCATATTTTTTTTCATAACGCTTTTGATAGTATTTTGTTGTCTATAACAAAAATCTTTCTGCTCAAGAGTCACCTCTTTCTCAATGATCAATCCGTTATTATACCTTAAATTATCAGAAATTTTAAAAACGTTAATTTTTGGATCTCAAGGTTCATTTATCTAAACCTTCTCCTTCAGAAGATGAAACGTTTTCATCTTTGTTTAGGTCTTATGTATATTCTGTAGTTTGTTTAAAATAACTATTTTTCATAGTTTCATAATATGCAAGTTTTTAGTTTTAAGGAAAATAATTTTATTCTTCCTACAAATATTTCTTAAGCATAATTTTTGAGAAGTGATGTATTCCATAACTAAAATTACATTCCATTAAAGTATCAACATCTGTTTCAACAAAACATTCAGTAATATTGTATTTTTTGACAAAACCTGTCTTACTCTTCATATTTTAGTGCTGATTTAAGAACAACGTTTTTGGTTGGTTCTTTAGTTGTTGTAACTTTAGAAGTTGAGGTTTTCAATTTTCTTTGGTGTATCTACTGGTGAATTTATGATTCTGTCTACTTAAAGCATCAGTTTTGAGAACTTTTTTGCAAAGGGTTTTTTGAGGACGTAATTTTGGCAAGAATGGTGAAGAAGTTGATTCATATGGTGATTTTTCAGGTTTTTTCATAGAAACATCAACCTCTGTATTTTCTTTTTGGGAAATGTTAACAACTGATTTTACTTTCTTAGAATTAGCACCAGTTGGTTATTATACATAGTGTCCAGAACTTTTCTTGTGGAAGGTTCAACGTTTGACAACACTGGTAAAAAAATTGATTCATTCACAGATTTTTCGTGTTCTTGGAAACACCAAATGTTCTTCTTTTCTCTGATTGCAACTTTTCAGAATTATCAACATTTGATTTTTCTGATTTTGGTTTTTAAAAACTTGCATTTTTTGATAATCTAGAACTTGAGAGTTTGATTTGCAACCATATTATAATGAAAACTATTACGAGTACTACTACTGAAAGTGACCTGTTTTTTTCAGTCGCAAATAATACTCAATTTTGCGATTAACTAAACAATTTTATTGGTTATCTGTTTGCAGGTGTACCTCTGTTCGATTATTCACAAATAAGAATGGACAACAACACAAAAATTTTGCTCAACAATTCTATGAGACAATTAAATACATTACGCTCACTATATGCTTTTATTACTGGTGAATTATCTCGATATGTTACAAATTCAGGTAAAACAAATCTTTCTAATTTTTAAATAATTTAAATAAAATTTTTTAGAACTGGTAAAAGAACAATTTAGTTCTCTATACAACGTTTGTGTCTTTTTTGATGTACTTCAATGGTGTGTAAATGTTGGTTTACTTCCTGAATGTCCCTTTACAGCTTATCCGCAAAGAGATGAGTTGGAACGGATTAGTGTACCTTATCCAGCCGAACAATTAACTGAAATTTACAATCACAGGTTATTATTTATTTCTAATTTTTCTATTATTCTTAATAAAAAATATTTTAGGAGAGGTTTATTAAAAATTTTAAATGAAGAACAATTCTCATCGTCGGAAAGTATTCTTTTTATTGACAATTTAATTGAGCGTGATTGTGGAGGAAAAACATTACAAGAGTAATTTTTCTTATTCTAAAGTATTTTTCCTCACTCCTATATGAAATTACATCAATTTTGAACGTTATGTAATAGCTCACATTACATCACTACATAGCTAGTTACGTTAAGTGTGACTTTACATCACTAGAGTTGAAAAGTATTTTGAGGATAAAATTTTCTTTTTCGACGGATTGAGGAAAAATTTTGTAATTAATACGTTATAAAAGACCTATTGTCGAAACAAAATCGGTCTTTTTATTAACTGGTTACGTAAATAACTATTCTTTAATTTTTGTTTTAGGCAGTGGCGTAATGATGGCGGGTCTGGTTTATACCCACCACCATCATTACAATCACTTTTAAGAACTTATCTAATAGATAACGCTGATTTATCTTATAAACATGTGGTAATCACTTACGTTTTTTTGGATTTGGCTGCAACATTAGATCAAGAAAGATACAAACCTGTCGTAAAATATCTATTTAATTTTCCCGCAATTTTTGGAGTGCCTCTAAGTGTCAGAAAAATTACGCAAGCTTTTTGGCAGTTAGATCACAGCGATTACAATGTAAAACAAAAGTTTAACAAAAAAAAAGTATTTAATTGAATTTTTTAGACGGCGATGGATCTTTTCTTAGATCCTCTGTTTTCAACACGAGATTTACATGACTGGCATCATAAGATTGTTTTAAGAGCTTTAATTTTACAGAAACAACACAGTTTTGCTTTAAAGTATGTTCAAGTGAGAAAACCAAATTTGGCAGATGACGAATATATTTTATCTGTGATTAGTTTATACGTTGCTAATAATATGATTAATGAAGCTTTCAATTTTGAGAAAAATTACAGAAATCTCGCAAAAGGAAACAAATTTTTATTACATATTTTTGATGGTAATTTTTCAGGACAACAAATGCGTTACGCGCTCTGTTGGTAAAACTAGTGGACATGTGCGTTATTGAGGAAGAAACAATAAAACAAATTAAAATTAACAGTATTTGTTAACAGTTTGAGTTTTTTTGTGTTTGCTAGTTCTAAAATCTTCCACTAGAGCGCGTATCGCTTGTCAATTTTTGTTATATTTTTTTAAATAATTTTTTTTAAGAGTGTAAAAAGAACGACAAATTAAAACTCTTAATTTATCGCACCTTCAGTTCTACCGATGAAGAAATCTTTCTCAAATATCTCACAGATCTTAAGGAGTCAAGTGCAAACGATATCGAAGTATATTATCACGCTGTACGTTCTCATTTTATTGAAGCTTTTGAAAGTCATGACCGTACTAGTTCAAACCAAGTAGAAAACCAAGGATTATTTTGTCAAAAAAATGCATCTCTTGGAGATGTTTCAAACCATATGGAAAATCAAGGATTATTTGATGAAAAAAATGCATTGGTTAGAGATAATGTTTTAAACCATATAGATTTTCAAGAATTATTTTCTCAAAAAAATGCATCTTCTGGAGATGATGTTTCAAACCTTCGAGATATTATTCGATACTTCTTTCCTCAGAAAAATAGTGGAACCTTTAGAGATGAATTTATTAAGAGTTTGAAAACTATGTTACCTGATATTCATCGGGATTTGATTAATTATTGTCGTAAAGAAAAAACTAATTCACGACAAAAAGGTTTTTTTTAAAAAAAAATTTTCTTGTCTAATTTAACTGTTTTAGTGTCAAGTCCTATACCAATGTCTCTCTCTGTACATAATTCAAAGAAAAATGTTCGGTATAAATCGACTTTGATTGGAACTGCTTTAACACAAGCTAGACATGTTCTGAACGGCACCTTAAGAAATAATGCTAAATTGGAAACGGAAGGGACACCATTTTTACGAACTTCTGTTATTTCAGTGGGCCCTAGAAGGTTTTTGTGTTTTTAATTTTTGTTTTTAATAATAAATATTTTGTAGCTCATCTAAAGTTATTATTACTCCAAGGATTATACAAACAGTTGATGATGATAACAAAGAAATTGGGACGCCACCTGCATCTAAACGGTTAAAGCTATCTCCTAGAGTTAGTACTTCAGCTTCCACTTCGTTTCCCACAAAACTTGAAACACCTTTGGTCAAACGTAAAACACCAAAAGCTCGTAATACTAAAGATCACTTTAAAGTTGAGACTCCTCACAGTATCCTTAAGGTTTTTTTTCCAGTAGGTGTGATTTTAAAAAATTATATTTTGGGATTTTAGGTTAAAAATGTGTCAAACAGAACAAGTGGAATACAATTTGAAGATGATTTTAAGAAATTTGAAAAATTGGAGTACACCCCAGTGAGTTCAGCTCCAAAGGTTTGCATTTTATTTTATTTTATAAGCTTTTATGAAGGTCTGCGATAGTTTAAGTATGGATGTATAAATTGCGATGTCACTAACGTGGTTAAAGCATTGAAACATTAAAAGTAAAATTTTAAAATTAAAAAGGTAGAAAGGTTTATTGAAATACCTAGGTTCAAAGCGAATAAAAAATACCGTCCTATAGGGAATTAAATTATTATTTGCATTAAAAAAAAGTTTTTTAAATGAGAACATATTATGTAGAAGATTGAATGCAAAACGGTGGCGTTATTTTAGAACGCTGCGCAATCCGGCTAAACTACAAACAATGTTAAAGAAAAATGTTGTAGGGAATTGAATTTTGTATAATGAAGTCCACGAAGCGATATTTTTATCTCTAATACTAAAGGACCTAGAGTTGCTTAAAGTTGAAAAAGATTTCAACGACTCTTCTTACATTTTAATAATAATTATCTATTTTTTTTTCTTGATTAGCAATTTAGTCGCCTTAAAATGAAATTGTATTTTCTTTAAAGTCGACTAAATAATATTTTTGTTTTTTAGTTCTTACGCATCAAAATCTTACTTTTTGTGCTATTAAAATCATTGAAGAAATAAACTAATTATTATAACAATTAGTTTGACTATAATATTTTAATACCCGGTGAATCAAGGTTTATCTGCAACTCTAAAATGACCGTTTCCAATTGAACAAAAATTGTGGAAAAATAGTTTTTTTGCAATTTTGAAATTGTGTAATTATGCGTTTTTTACTCTGACTTAATTAATTTAACACCAATCTTGTTTTGTGTAGAGCTGTATTTTAATATAATGCATAAAAAAAGTTGATTAAATTTTTGAGCATTTTCATATTGAATATTTGATACTTATGTGCTTATAAATTAGGACAGTGTTGTAAATTGATTTGTTGAAAGAAGTCTATCAGAATTCAGAATGGCGCTTTTCCCAAATTGCTGAAAAATGGCAATGAAAATGTTTTGCGAAATCGGTTTTTAGATTACATAAATTAATGGTACAAAACGTTTGTTTCCAAGGACGGTTAGATATCTTTTGTTTCCGTGTTTTGGGTAGTGTGAATAAAACTTGATTCACTCGGTATAAGGGTTGTTCAACTTATTCTCATCTTTAAGCGTCTTTAGACTTTAAAGTTTTGGAGATAAAAATATCGTTTCGGGGACTTTATTAAACTAAATTTAATTCTCTACAACTTTTTTTGTTAATATTTTTTATGATTTTGACAGTTTGAACACCGTTTCAAAATAGAGCTAGTGCTGTACAAATTTTTAACTTTCAATTTTTTTTTGAAAATATGTTTTAGTAACTTTTTTTTTAATACAAATATTAAGATTTTAAATCTCTATATGACAGTACTTTTTGTATGTGTTGTAAAACTATTTTAATTAAAAATTTCATTTTTTATATTTCACTACTTTGTCTACGTTTGTGACGTCACAGTGAAGGTCATGAGTTGGATTATAGGCTATGGCTTTTACTTAACTGACTTTTGTTGTATGTTTGTCTGTTTGAAATACTGCAAGTCTTTCAACCTTTCTGTCAGTTTAAACTTTCAACCAGTTTCTGTTACTTATCTGAATAAGCTAAAATTTTGTTTACACAATTCAACTATATGATAATATTTATTTAAATTAATATTTTTTTGAAGAATTTTTAGCTTGACGGGATTTTGTATCAATTCAAATTTACAGAAACCGGCATTAAAGATTATTGAATTATAAAATTAAAAATAATTATTATTATATATATGTTATTTATTAATCATTAACAAGAAGCTATACGCGCTCTACTGGTGGCATTTAGAACAAATAGACGCGTGCGTTGCTATAACGCATGTGTTGCTAGTCTTAGATTACCTTCAGTTAGCAATTACAAATGAATGCGTAACAATAAATCAATAAATTTTACACAATATTTTTGAAAATAACAAAAATCTAGTACAGATCAAGGGTTTTAAAGTTTAATGGTGGACATTTTCAAACTTACAGTTGGCGTCAAAAAAATTGGGAAATGAAATTTGACATAATGTGAATTGGAAATTTAATTTGTCAATTAATGTCAGTTTGTGTCTACATTTCTGTCACTTTCTATTTTTTTGAAGCCAACTGTATATGTAAAATTTAATATACTGTTTAGTGTCAGTTATTTATTTTATATAAAAAAAACTTTTTATTTAGTAGTCTATTTTTTTAGCAGAGAGAAACCAGGAAGCATTGTAAATTTCAAATAGCTTTTTGCGATTCGTTATCAAATCACAAAATTATTCAAATCCCAAACGAGTATTTCAAATTTTCAGTTCTTACAGGTTTCTCTTTGCTAAAAGCAGATTTTGGAGCGTGATTTGAATCATAATCAAAAATATGTTTACAACTGTAAATTGTCGCTTTTTGTGACACTGCTACTTTAATTTACAGGGTGGCTCACTGAAAAGGTGCCATCTAGATTTCCTCCTCTAATATTTACTTCACAAAAAATCACTCGGGCAAATCGATTTTGTTTGCAAGGGGGACACTTAATGATAGTGAAAGCACAATATAAAAGACCGCTGTTGCCAGGGTAACAACCTCTTTGTAAATCATTATAGGGATTTTTGGCGCTTTTATCTCACATCAATAGTTTTCCAGAAAATGTAGATGGATTGTTTTAATAAGGTGTTGAAGGTAATAAAAATTAATACATTTTTGTACAACTGGAAAGAGGGGTTGATTCTCTTTAAAGTGAAACATTACTCTTTCCTTCCATGTTCCCTATAATAATTTACAGAGTTGTTACTTTGGCAACAGGAATGTTATTGTATGGTGTTTTTACCGCTATCAAGTGTCTCCTTTGCAAACAAAATCGTCCTGTCTAGGTGTTTTTTCTTGAATTAAATAACAGAGAAGAAACTCTAGGTGGGCTCTTTTTAGTGAGCAGCCTGTATAATGTTAACAGATTGTATAATCAAATTTGACGATTCATCATTTTAGAAGAGCAATATATTTTATTTTTAATATTTCGTTATGATCATGAATATTTATTTTCTCTAAGCCTGTGAAATGCTTTTTGCCAATATAAATTAATATGGAAAGAAACAAAGTCAAATTAGCTTTTAGAGCTAATCTTGTTTATATGATATTTCGTACTATTAATAATGTTATTCTCTAATAAATAAAATTCTCTTTACTACCTACAATTTTGAAGTAAAAGTTTTCTTACTATTATTTTTTTACAAGGTGATTCACGTAAGTTACGAGCTTAACGAATTTTAAATGTACCTAAAAGATAGTTTGCATGAGTAACGAAGTTCAATACATGCCTATGAGAATTTGTGACATGTTTGAAAGCAGATAATTAGGCGAACTGTGTATTTAAATTGCGACGGGCTCGTACTATCAAATGAATCGCTTTGTATTATTTTTTATGATTTTTTTTAAAATTTTGATTTGTTTTTATTTAGAAAACTGGATTAGGTCTGTCTGCTCGAAAATCAATCGGCAAACCTTCTCCTACAGTTAGATTTGAAGGGTTAACAAATTCCTCAAGTAGTTTAAGTAGTAGCGAAAATTTCTCAAAAACGTTACAAGAATCACCTACAAGATTGTCAACTTCTCCTACAGTCAATGTTTCAGAAGTTAAAAATTCTTCGACTGAAGAAGACACATTTTACTCACCTCAAACTTCTTTTGAAAATGAAGAGACACAAAAATCAACAGAAAGTCCGAAACTTGATTTAGAAGAAACTTTTTCACCTACAGGTAGAAGAAACTCGGAACTTTCTAAACTGGATTTAGAAGATCACGCATTAACAGAAGAGAAAGAGACAAGTGATATTTTATCACCTAGAGGTAGCAGAATGACAAAAGTTACCAAACTTGATTTAGAAGAAAATGAAGTAACAGAACAAAAACAAACAAGTGTTGTTTTTTCACCTAAGAGTAGAAGAAGTTATAGACGTACATTGGAGCAAGTTACTCCGGTTAGATCGAGTCCTAGATTATCAAGGAATGCAAGTTTTGAGACACCAAAATCAAAGAAAGAATCAACTGTTGTTAATTCTGAGAAGATAGAATCATTTTTTGATATTTCCAAGAAAGAAGAATCAGATGTTGATGATTCTATAAAAGAACCTGAAAAGTCACAATATGAATCTTCTTCGCCAATCTTGCCAAAATTACGTCCTCGTAAGTCACTTTGCAGAAAAGTTCTCGAAACTAATGCTTTAAACAGAATCATCAATTCACCAGTAACTTCACCAAGAAAATTGAACTCAACATCAACTCTTGAAGTTACAACAGTTGAAGAATCAACCGAAAAAGTTGTTCTTGAATCAACTCTTAAATACAAGGATGGTGAAGAAACTCATAAGACGACTTTTGTCAATAAACACAATTCCACTGAAAGTTTTATGGACACAGATGTTGATACTTCAGGGGAGTATAGTTTTAGTTACGGAACTTCTGAACTCCCATTCTCAGACATGTTACGCGATATGGACAGTCCAAATAAATTTTTTCTCAAAAATAATAGTGATAAGGATTTGTCAGAAAAGAGTGAAATAGATGTTAATGTAACTCAGGTTGTTGAAAAAGAAGACAAAGCAATCGAGCAACAAACGATGTTTGAAAAATCGGGTATGAAAACTTCCGAACAACATGAGGTTCAAAATGAAGAATCTGACATTAGGGAAGGTGATGATGAAGAATTTATACTAACGATAAGTGAAGAATCAAGTCCCAAAATTTCCGAAAAGATTGAAGTCCAAAATGAAAAATCTGATGTTGGGGAAGTTGATGATAAAGAACCTACACAAACGATAAATGAAGAACCAAGTCTGAAAATTTCTGAACAGATTGAAGTTCAAAATGAAGAATCCGAAGTTAGGGAAGTTGATGATAAAGAACTTACACAAACGATAGATGAAGAACCAATTCTGAACATTTCCGAAGAGGATAAGGTTCAAAATGACGAAATTGAACCTATGGATGTTTCTGATGTTGAAATAAGTGAAGATAACAAAACTGAAAAAATTGAAGAACCTTTATACGAAACTTTGAAGAATAGTTCTTTCGGGCAAACTACAGAATATACAGAAGAACTAAACAAAGATGAAAACGTTTCATGTTTTGAAGGAGAAGGTTATAGACCGTTAGATGCACAAATGAACGTTTTTGAAGTATCTGATGATTTGAGATATAATGACGGGTGGGACATTGGGAACGAGGTGACTCTTGAGGAGAAAGATTTGTGTTATGAACAACAAAATACTTTGGAAAATGTTTGGGAGGAAAATATAAATCCTATGAGTACTTCTCCTCTAGAAAAAAATATTCTTAATGAAAATTTAAGTTTGGAGAACGATGAAGAATCTAATAATGAAGAAATTGATGAAAAGTCTCCCTCACAGTGCACAAATAAGGAGGAAGACGATATTATTGAAATTAGCAGTTCTAGCAATGAAGAAAAAAGTAAAGATAATTCTGGTAGTTCACAAAGTTATCATTCCACTCCATTAAGGCGTTCTAGTGAGAGTTGTGAAGAAAGCCTTGAAGTCACGTATGGGGGACAAATTTATGATACTGTCTATGATTCTTCTGATAGTTACGAACGTCATCATAGTGAAATTAGCGAAAACAGTGATGATGAAATGATTGAAGTGACTAAAAAAGATTTTGGAATATTTGAAGGTAGTATTATTTACCAAGGAGCTGAAGAAAAGAAAAATGAAGAAGTGGAAGAACAAAGTGAAGACGAGGAAAGTGAAGAAGAATTGAGTGAAGAAGAAGAAGACTTGAGTGAAGAAGAAAGTAGACAGGGTAAGGAACAACACGTAAAAGAGGAGCTAAGAACTAAAACAGTTGAAGAAAACAAAAATGAAGAGGTAGAAAATCAAAGAGAAATCGAGACTGAAAATGAGCAAAGTGTAAAAGAAGAGGACTTGAATGAACAAGAAATTAAACAGAGTAATGAAGAGCTCAAAGAAAGATATGAAGATGGCCGAAAGAAAGAAAAAGATTTGAATAAACAAGAACACGAAAAACAAACTGATGAAGAACAGAATGAAGACGAAAATGTACAACAGTATGGAAAAGAAAAGAGAAGTGAGAAAGGGAATGAATATGAAGAAAGCCTAAGACAGAAAGAAGACCAAATTGAAGAAAACAGAGGGTACGTACCTGGTGCAATTGAAGCCCTAAATTATTCAGAACAAAAAAAGACGGATTGTCAAATAGTAGGGCAAATTGAGAAAACAACTAAAGAACAAAGGAACAACTTTATAACAACGCAAGCTTGCGGAAATATAGAAAATCAAAATGTTGAGGAAAAATCTGACCAAAACACCAACGAAAAGAAGCAAAGGGGTATACTAAATTAATTTTTTCTAAATTTAAAATTTAATTTGTTAATTTTAGATTCCAGAACTACTAGAAGTAAATGTCAAAAAACAGAAACTGAAGAACAGAATGAAATTTTAGTAGAAACACCAATTGTTAGAAAACTACGATCGCGAACTGTTAGTACTGAGGAAATCCAGAAACCTGCCAAAACGTTACGTAAACGTAGCGCGAGTGTGGACGAGGCCGCACAGGCTGCAGAAAAACAGAAGGAACCTAAAATCGGAATAAAAAAAGGAAGAAATCGACGAGTTGCATCAGAGACGCATTTACCAAGAATTGAGGAGGAAAACAACGTTAAAACTAAAAAATCTAAGAGTATGCTTGAAGGTTATTCGGAAGCTAGACGTTTGACTCGCAGACAAATGAATTTATTAAAAACAATTTCGGAGACTTCTGAAAGCAGCAAAACCGATTTGGAAATTATGGATCCGATTGTTTTATTAGATAAAGTATCTTTTGAAGGCATGACTGATCCTGAGGAAAAGAAAGTTTATGAAACATCGCCATCTACTAGTGCATCTAGTTGGTCCGAAAAACCATCAAGGAATTTGAGGTCGGCATCACAAGCTTCCCTGAGATCAAGAAGTAAGACTCCTGTTAGAAGTACTAAGGGGAGGGGAAGGAAAAAGTCGACTGATGAAGTGCCCACTCAATCAACTGAAGTAAATAGTTTTTTTTGTATTGTGTTGTATTATTATTATTTTTTTTAGAATGACAAAACTGAAGAAAATATAAAGTTTGAACCTAGAACTACAAGATCTAGAACAAAGTCAATTTCTTCTGTTAATTCCGATGATTCACGTAAGTTTTATTACTTTTTTTTATACAGATTAGTTCAAAATTATGCGGCATTATTTTAACCTTAAGTTGTTATAAATAATAAAAATTGTCAAAATACAGCACCACAAATGATAAAAATTGTCAAAAAAAATTATGTCAAAAAGATAATTATTTTTACAAAGTACATTTAAAAACACAGAATTGAAAGAAAAATTATTAAGATAATTCAATTTTTTAGGAAGTTAACATTCATTTGAAAAAAGAATATTTTTTTAAAAAAATTGTAGTTTATGAATGGTTTGAGGCTAAAGTCTGAAAATTTGCATGAAAGCTTGTTTCAATGGGTACTAATAAAATAGAAAATTTTAAAAATATCGCAATGTCAAGGTATTTCGTAGGACAATTTGGCATGGAATGTCAAAAAAATTAATATTAATATACTAATAATAATAAAATACTAATATTATATTAATACTAATATAATATTATTATTAGTATTTCAAATGTGTCTATATCACAATAATATGCCAGTAGATACAGGTTTTAATTATTTATTCATTAGTTTTATCGGTTAAGCGGTTTCTAAGATATTCCATTTCGCGTTTACTATGGCGACTTTGCAACACTGTTTTCTCAAAAAACAGTATTACAATTTTCAATTTTGTAGCATTATTTTTGGTAACTTTTGATGTTACCAGCACTGTAAATTACCATAGTAACTTCGTTAATTTTGATTAATTTCATTAAAAAATTCAAAAATTTTGCAATGTTGCCAAAAAAATGTTTAACACAAAACTTACTAGATAGATGACAGCAGACGTGAGATAAAACAATAATAACTAATACCATTTAAATTAGCTCAATAAAAAAAATAGTATAAAAAATACGTGTTACAATCGTACTGTAAAAACGTGCATTGTGATACTCGTTCTTTGTAACACTCGCAACTGCGTGGTTTGTGTCCCAAACCACTTGTATTACAAGGAGGGTGATTGTAACATTTGTTTTTTAAATAATTATTTCCATACCCAAATTTGAAGGGCTGTAATTTCCTTATCATTTGTGGTACTGTATTTTAGATTAAAATATTGTAACTTGAAATTGTTAGTATATTGGTTACTCTCTTGTAAATTTATTAAAATTACAGTTTATTAAAAAATTTACAAGGGAGTTAAAATTTTGCTTCATACTTTTGAATTACCTAATACAGGTGATTTTTTATCTGTTCCCGCCCGAAACTCCAAAAATAGGCAACACATTATACTTTGAAAAATTTATTTTCAAAATTAAGGCCTAAAAAGTGGTAAATTAATGTCAACATTGCTGATAATACCTTTAACAGTGCTTCCAGAGTCAATTTATTTGGATCATTGGTTGCCACATTATTTAATTAATTAACTTACTTTTTGTTTGTATAACGTGTTGCCTATTTTTAGAGTTTCGGGCGGGAACAAATAAAAAAATCAGCCTGTATATCTTGCGTTTTTCATTTATATACAGTTGTCGTTCTCTTTTAACATATTGTATATGTTGCTATGTAATATAATAAAAATTATAAAAAATGACCTTTTGACAAGATGGTGGATATTATTTTTTTTATTCTAGATATTTCCAACACTGTAAAACCTGGTAACCGCAAACAAAGAAGGGTATCGCAGACCAAATTATCAGAAATAATGGAAGAATCAGAAAAATCTGAATCAGTCGTTTCCAAAAGGCGAACACGTAGAAGTACAAGTGGTTCGCAAATATAATATTAATTTGTATATACATATGTTTTTTTTATTTCTTCTGTATTAAATGTAATTTTTTCTTGATACACTTTTTTATTGATTATTCAAACCTAATTTACTTACTGAGTATCAAATTCAAATAACTGATTGTATATTGTATGTGAGTTGACTATAATGGTAGTCAAAGCGGCGACCGCTTTTGAAGTGAGATATCCGGAATAAGAACAAAAACATTTTTAATTGTTACATATTAGTTTAATAAAGAACCGCTACTTTGCAATTTACATACTGTCAATTTTTTAAAAAAACTTATTTATCCTTTTTTTATGACAAAATTGATGTTGAAGCAATAAGGATGTTTTTTTTTTTAATATTTAGGGAATGATTAGTAGTAACGTGTTATATATATTGTTACTGGGAAGCATCCAGAAAGTTTTGCGAAAATTCTGATTAGTCACAGCGGGTGATTCCCGGGAACGGATAACGGGTCACGCTTGAATACGTCATCATTCTGAGTATCGATAATGACGTGTCCTGAGTGATTCACTCAAATTCCTAAGAATCCTATGATTCTTATTCGAGAAGCCGTGAGAAAGTGACAGCTTACAGAAAAGACTAGGGTTGCCAACCGTCCCTTATTTCAAAGGATAGTTTTAGTCTTTTTAGTTTAATTTTATAAACTGTCTTTTAGTCTTTACCATGTACTTAAAGGACACAACTTGTTCTTTTTTTTTTCAAAGAGAAACGAGCGAGCGTTTATAGCGTCTATACGTTCTTTTCAGTTAGCAAAATAAATTTTAAGTACGTATAAACAAACAAAAGTTCTATCCAGATTTGAGTTATAAAACCTACGTAAATAGGGTACTTAATGGTAGAGGGAAAAGAACAATAAGGAGAATTACGACTAGTGGGGAAAGGGAAGAAGGGAAGTGGATTCTAGAAGAATTTGAAAAAGTAGATTGTATAAAAATTTGTAGAAAAGATGACCTAACGACAAAAAAACTCAGAAGATTTGTATGCTGTACAAGAAAATAAACATCGAAAAATTTTAAAAACGTAGTATAGACTATTCTAAAAGAACTGTAGATTCTAGGCCTATATAAAAAAATAAAGAATCACAAAACCAACGATTGGAAGAGAATACAAGTAATACAACTAAAACAAACAATAAACGAAGATTTAAGAAGTTGAAAACGTCAATTGGAAGGTCCTGGAGAAACAAAATTCTAGGCGAATATAAAAAGTATTTGGAATAAAATTTGAATAAGAAAAACGACTACTAAAGCAAAAAAAGGAAAGTTAAGAATAGTAAAAAACCAAGAAAAGATTAATAACAGAATAATCCTTCTAGCCAGAGACAGAAAAGTCTTGATAGATATGGAGCAATTACTATAATTTTCGCTTCAAACACCCCAAAGTCTCTATTTTAGTTATCTATATTAAAGTTTTAATAGAATTTAGGAGCTGGAGAAGACAGTTTGTGTTCTTCTGTTTTTTAAAATTTGCAGTAAATATGTCAATATTTATTTTTGTAATACTCGTCGCCTTTGGCTTCCAAAGTATATATATTTTATGGTCTTTCGAACCAGATGAAGACAAACGTCTTATTGTTAGTATAAAAGACAATTTCTTGCGAGCGTTTAATTTTACTTTTTTTATAAACATTGCAAAAGCATTTTTTTATATTAGTTGTATATAGGCTTACAAAGTGTGTTTAAAACTGTATGGTCCTTTGAGCGGGATGAAGAATAAAGGTTTGAGTATAGACGGGACATTTTGCAGTAGTCCTGTTTATAGCACTCTTTAGATTTTTATTTTTGTTGCTTTACCACTAACGTTTCAGGGCTTATTAGACCTTATAAACCCTGAAACATTAAAAAAGACATAATTTTTTATAAACAAATAAACGGAAATTCCAAACATAAAATAAAGAATTTTGGGCTACTTTATATATTTTCTATTTTAATAAAAAAATTGTGTTAAAAATTGATGGTTTTTCGAGCAAGATATCGAGATTAGAAGAAGCAATTTACAATAATTTTCGTATTCGTTTTTTAAAAACGTATATTTTAAAATTTTTAATAGAATTAAAGAACCAACGGTAACAGTTTTTATTTGTTTATTAAACCTTCTAGGAACATTTGTTTTTGGAATAATTAGCACCTTCGGCTCCTGAATTGTTTCTGGAAAATCCGAATGTAAAAAATGTCCAAGAGCCTACTTAAGAGAAAGATTCGAAAAACTATAGTAAGATGGTAAAAAAATGTAAACTCAATCCTCTTCAACTCCCTCTCCTCTCTCCCGAAAAAACAATCCTAGGTACGTCTTTGACAATATCCTTTATCACGATATCGAAAAGTTGGCAACCCTAGAAAAGACGGTGGAAAAGTGTGACAGATTTGTTTTTTTAATTCCCAGTAACTCTTTTAATTGATTCTTTTTTTTTGGACTTTTTAGAATAACATTTCTTGGGTTTATACGTTTATATCAGTCAGTGTCATTCAAGAGAATTTTACGTTTACTTACGGAACATTCTGTGTTGCTATAAATAGGAAAGTATTTTTTGACAAATTACTTAATTTTTATTTAAAGATACCGGTTTTGACGATACATTTTTTTCAGTCTTACGTCAACTTTAAATGACTTTACTTGATGAATAAAAAACGCTGAATAAAATCAAGGTGAATTGACTGTTATAAGGTGGTCGCATCCGCCATGTAAAATGGGCGGGGCCTCAAAAGGATTGTAAGAGGTTGTATGCCACCCGTTATAACATACAGTATGATTTGTATACATTAGAATGAGAAACATGATAAAGATAGCGGTATAGCTGCAACCCTACGTTGATTGGCTAAATAGATTTGGCGGTCACCTTATAATAGTCAATTCACTTTCGAATAAAATCACTTTTTCCTTTCTGATTTTCAACTTTTAAATTTACATATATATTTTTTGAACAAATTTTATATTTCTAAAATTCTCTGAAGTTTTTTTTAGCTAATTTTTTTATTTCTTAGAAAGACTTTTCTCAATTATGTTTAATAATAAAAATTTAAAAATGAGGGTAGTGCCATAGTTATGCTCTTGAGTGTATTATAATAAAAATAAATTAATTTAACTAAATAAAAATAAGCCTAAAAATGTTTAAAAAATACAAATTTTAAACAAATAAAATAAAAATAGATGTTAACAATTACTTATATGCATTAAATGAATAAGGAATACCCCTGTAAATTCATAAATAATTACATAGAAACTCAAAGGGCGGTAACATCTGGAAATGATAATGTTCAATACTCATTTGCAAGTATCTGTAGGGATACTCAATCTCAATCAAATTGTCAAAGCGCTTAAAACGGTGAAACAATAACGGTGGGCAGTTTGACCGGTTTGTCGGTTATTATTTTTTATTGTTTTGCAATACAATTCAATTAATAAATAAAATTGTTTATACTTCAAGTGATTCTAACGTGAGATTGAAATGTAACTGAATCAGAGCAAGCCGTGGAAGTGGGTATTGGACACATTATTACAGTTACGCTGGCACAGCCTGCTCTGATTCAGTTACATTTTGATCTCACCTTATTAATACAACACATAAACAGTGATGGACTCGTTTCTATTTGACTTTTTTTCTCGTATCTTGCAGACCTCACAATTTACTTCAGATGTAAATATGTATAAAAGTAAGCAAAAATGTATGGTTGGGTTCTTGTACCTTGCAAACTAAAAGAAAACAATTTTTTCATAGATTTTTTGTGCCCTTACGACTTTAATTGACAACCTATCAGAAATTTGGCACGTCTTTTTTGAGATAGTCTATAGTTAAAAGTCGGAGCATAATAAATGTTTATTTGTTTATTATATTTTTATTCTTAAAGAAACTGTTCCGTTTTAGATAATTTTCCCCTGTCTTTATTTCTTTATTTATTATGATTGCACGTTAACTTATTCTTAATTTACTTTCTGCATATTACTCAGGAAATGAGACTGAGATTTTTCACTTTCAACTCAACTGAAACATTCACAAAAACTGGATAACATGAAGACGGTTATATAAAAAAATAATAAAAAATTGGAAACCTGTTTATAGACTATCTTAAAATTTATTACTTTTTATAAGAACCATAATTATTGATAACAGATATACTAGCCAGTTCGTTGCATTGACGTTTTTAAAAAATTACACTCAAAATGCAATTTAACATTTGATCAAGTTCTCAAGAAATATCTTTTTACAGTCACAACTATGTTTTATATAGTTTACTAAATTTGAATTTTTGAATTATGACGCCATTTCATTCGTATGTGGCCTTTTAGAATTTAGATTAAAAAATTTGGAAAGACGGTTTTCGTGGTCTTTGACGATAAATATCTCGCAAAGCCGAAACGATATCGAGGCGGAATATTGTCAGTAGCAAATTTTGGAACCGATATTTAAAACAAATACGAGTATTTTGATTTCCGAAAACTATAAAAAATATTGAAATAATACACCAAGTTAAAAATTTATAGGTTTTATTATTAATAACTAATTACTAAATAGTTTTTTATTAAATTAACATTAACAAATATATTTTTCGACTCTAGTAAACAAAGATTAAATTTTTATTGACATTCTAAAACCTAAATAAATTGGTTCTGAATTCGCTTTTCAAACAATCAACACTTGGCAGTTTTACGTAGCTATCGCCTTCCAATTTGCAACCCGACAAAAAATATAAGCAAGAGGAACTATAACACCAATTAAGCAACATCACAGCTATGCCAGTTTGTTTACGCAACATTTAAATTTTGTATTCTTTTGGTCCTCGACAGATACGAATACCAGTAAAATAAATTAATTGTAACGAAAAGAAGGGGAAAAAATACTCTAGAAGCTCGATCAATTTTCGAAACTGAGTTAAAACGTGGCGTACGTTTCTTCTTCTTTCTGTGTCTTTGAATCCGACAGGGCGATTTTTGACTTCCTGTTGATTTGTTCGGACTCGGATGGAAGTTTTTGTCTTCTTGTGAACGGTTCAGACAGGAAAGATTACTCCAAGGCTGCGACGATCGTCTCATCGACGCCACGGGAATCGAACAAGCCGACAGAGGAATCACTTCAATGAAATGGGGATCGCCTCCGTTCGAACTCTCGAAATTTGAGCTTTTGCAAACAGCGGAATGCGACACCTACGGAAAGCATTGCTTCGTAAATAAAAACAAAACTGTTTGCTGTTATTTGTAATAACCTAAGAAGAAATATCCATGAAAAGTTTGTCTCTAAATCCGTGCGATTTATCTCTTTTTTTGTTTGTGTATAAAAGTGATTAAGCACTTACGTGAGAAGTAGTATCTTTGGGTGCATTTTCTCTCGTTTCAATCCAATCCTCTTCGTCGCTGCTGGAATCGGAACTGAAATCCGAGCTGAAGTAGCACTCGCCGGAACCATACTTCGTGAAGTAGTGGACCACAGCGAACTGAAATAATTAGCATTGTTCTGAATAAACGTGTTTCTCGCATTAATTGCTGTCGTGCTTTCAACTCGGTCAGTTAATGTTTTTTACCTGAATAATAGTTGCGAAGATGAAGGAAAATGACAGGAATACGAAGAAATCAAGTGCTGTGGGATAGGGAACTTTGGGTAAGTCGGTTCTTGCTTCCAGACCGAGGAATGTCATTGTTAGTACGGTGGTTATGCCTGAAACAAATCAGATAAGTTACCGTTTCGATTAATTGAAGGGATTTACCAAGAGAAACTCGGTCAGCTGTGGCTTCACGATTCAGCCAAAAGGAGACCCAAGAAAGGACGACGAGCAGGACGCAAGGACCGTACACCTGGATGAGAAAGTTGCCCATATGCCGTTGCAAGTGGAAACTGACAAGAAGCATTGAATATTCAGCTGAAATGCCACCATCAAGACGAATATTATGAATTATGCAATTAGGGGCGGCTCAGCTAAAAACCACTCAATTAATCATTTATGAGATTGAGAGACCAACGTATTTATATTTTTTATGAACCAATATCAACAAATTTGAAAATGTTAACACACTTAAGACTTTGTTAAAGTTTACAAGAACTAAAATAAGGCTGTTTAAAATAAACACAACAACATATGTTCTGCCCAAGGATGCCAAGACGAAGCAAGAAAAAAAAAATCAAAATCCTATTTCCAATTTGATTAAGTGTATTTTCAACCGAAAAATTACATTTACATCCTTTGGTGCATAAGAGCCTTATCTATATATAAAGAAGTTTTAATAAAAATATATTGTTGAAATTTTTTCTTGCGGAAGCAATATCCCTACGTTGAAAAAACGAGGCGCGATGATAAATATTATAATTTTTTATTAGTATAATAAAGTCAGTCAATCACTGCATTTATTCTCAACTATTGTAGGATTAAGAATTGAAAACGCCAGTATTAACAGTTCAATGTAGAAGTAATGGTGTTAGTAGGACGATAAATCGATTTTATAATGCATTATGTATGTATTAATAGTATTAATTTATTAATGAAAGAGTTTTTAGAATTTAAATCCTTGGGATTTATACCATATTATTATATAAAATATAAATGTTACCTAGAAATTATTTGTTATTGTTTGACAATATAATTTATGTTATCGCATGATTATAAGTGAACCATCTAAGACGTATAATGTTCTTAGTTTTGTGACTATTAGAGCGATAATAAAAAACAAAAAAATTTAGTTTCTCTCATTGTTACTATTTTTATAAAATTGGCAATTTGAAAAAATAATAATAATAATTTTTACCGCAAAAGAAACATTTTTTATTATTATATTGACTTATAAAATATAAACAGATGGTGTAATTAATCATGCACTAATTAATTAATTTTAAACTTGTGAAATTGAAGCTGAATTTTCAATCGTGTTTGTGTCCTGAAATTTTTAGGACAATTATTCTATAATATTATTGATAAAAATTATAGGTACCATCAGTTATAACTGATAATAAAATATGGTGGAAAAATATGGTCCCGGCGCATCCACCATTTTTTGACTACGGCTTCGTTTAAATGATAAATTATCATATTAATTGGCATTATCATATAATTGCCAATATCATAATTTAATATTGTAACTTAGTATTTTGCAATACTTTTTTAGCAATCGTCTACAAAATACATAGTTTTGGGGACCGGCCGCGAATGAGTAGTTATAATATTTTATTTTTATATGATCTGGTTGCATAACAAATTCTTTTATTAAAATTATTATTGTCAATTTAATTAGAAATGTCATTATGGTAAAGCATAGGAGTGCTGTACGTAAAACTGTCGCAGTTTTAAGACAAATTCGCGAAAATAAAAAATTTTGTTTCCGCCAAAATATTGTGGCGGAATTCTCTTTTTAAATATAATTTTACATTTATATTTATTTTGTTTTATGATCAACTTCTATTGCTTTCTTTTAAAGCTTAAATTTAGAACACAAATTTTGGCACGAGCATTTGGTGGCCAACAGATATTGAATACATTTATTTTTTTGGTAGGAACCACTCTCGAGATGTTTTAGTGAGATACATTTATTTTGTGAAAGTTTGCAATTAATGGAAACCCAAATGTAAATATAACAAAAAGATTAATGAGGAAAATAAATAAAATAAAACAAAAAAAATTAATTTACAATTACGAAAAAATTTAGTAGTAATAATTGTAAATATAAACATGAACGAAAATGGAACAAAAATAAATAAATATTAACGTTTACAAAATTTTATTTAAAATACAGCAAGGCATGTAACAACTTGTTAAGTAATGCCAAATTAAACAGCGTAAACACAAAATTATTAACTTTAAAATTAACTGACGAAACTTAAATTTAACTACAACAAATTTACTACAAGGGGGAGGTCTTAAAAGAACCAAATTAAATTATTGTTGCCAATGTTGTCAATTTAAACACATTGTTAAATACCCAAAAATAATTAAAGAGCAGCAGTTTTATTCCAATTCATTGTCAGTTATATAATTTTTATCATAAGTTTAACAAAACATATTTGGATACAATCGTATAGTGTCAAACAAAATAATAAAAATTTTGGCATTATTGTATTCAGTTTCCGGGTGAATTAAAAAAAGGGACTTGCTTTTTGGTTACTCTAGATCGCTACCAGTCAAATGACACTTTGTAGATAAGTACTACATATTTACAGCACAAATTGACCATCGACCGCTTCAGTGAATAGGCGAGTTTTTATAACCGACCAATTTTCTTAAATCCATGAGAACCAAAGGTCGTATAACAACTTTACGAGATTTTCTTATCTTTTCCTCAGCGGCTTTATTACTAAAAATGATAATAAGTTTTGGTTTGGAAACCGTCGGAGTGACTTTTGATTGACTTTTAGTAAATTCTGACCTTTACTCTGTTTATAAAAGTTAACAATTTTGATCGCAAAATGAATAATTGGGTTTGATTCGCCTTCACAAGACTTTTATAGGACAAAAGGGCTTATGACCCGTCACAATATCTCACTTTTTAGTAGCTACTGTTGTACATCATATTGTGACACCCTGTTGATGTCTCAAAAAGGTGTTGTCATATTTGAGAGGGTTTATAAGAGACATTGCGGTAATAGTTATTAACGTCATTAGGCCGATATGAAGCAAATAACGGACGCGGTTTAATGTTGTAAGCCGAGGCGCTAGCCGAGGTTTATAATCAACCATGTCCGTTATTTGCGTATCGGCCGTGTGTCGTTCAATACTTTTCGTGATATCAAAGCGTCATTTAAAGACAAATTATTAAAAATAAATACCAAAACATACAATATTATTTATTTTCAAACGATTGTTTATAAATCTCCTAAGCAACTACCTACCCTACCTTTTTATTTTAATTGTTTTTTAATTGTTGATTGTTCGTGTCTTAGCAACTTAACGTTCGGCGGCCGTTATATATAATAACGGCCGGACTCCGTTAAAAGCGGCTTTTCATTTGTCATATTACGTCTGTTAAATCAAAATAACTATATGGTATTACGAAAACAACTTTTTCCGGAAATCATCTTGGAAACAACATTTTCCTGCTTATTTACACGCAGGCAAATTGAATTTTTCGGACTGGTACTGTATAGACTTTACAAGACGCAAAACCGGTGTTGTTTACTTTGTAACTATAGTTGCCAACAAAATTGACAAACTTGATTTTTGAGGAATTTGTAAAAAGAAATTTTTAATTTTCTAAATTTTTTTTACGATTTCTGGAATAATTTAATACAAAAGACGTTAGTATCTTACTTGACTCGAAGCTTTAAAATACTCGGCGACACTTTTTGTCATTTTGTACTCAACCTGTAGGTATGTAAAAATTGTTTATATTAAAATTGTCTCAAGTTTACCTTTTTGAAACACTTTGTATTATAAAATATAGCAGTCTGTGTTCCAAAAGGACAATTCTAAGTACAAAATTGGGAGTAAAATACCACGTAAGTTTCAAAAACTTGTTTTTATACGAGAAGTATTAGAACAATTTTGTTTGCTATACAGGGTGTATTGAAATTTGTTCAGAAATTTTACCTGGTGACAAGCTCCCGTTAAAGCTAAGCCAAATACTCAAATTTGCTTTTTCAAATATTGGTGGTTTTTAAGATACAGACTGTAGAAATTTTTTCTAAAAAAACATTTTTTAAGATACACGATATGACAACAATGTTTTTGAGAAAAAACTTTAACATCGTTTATCCCAAAAACCATAAATATTTGTATAAGGCAACTTTGAGTTTATAGCATATCCTTCCAACGAGGACTATTAGTAGGTAAAAGCTCAGTACTTTATTTGATTCCACCCTGTATTAATTGGCTTTTGTTCATTTTTCACTTTTATTACATTTTATGAGTATAAATATTTAATTACGAAGGCAAGTTATATTACTTAATATGATTTTGTTTTGATTTACATATTTATTTAACAAATTTAAATTAAACCAAAAAATTTTATTTTGTTTTTTCTCGGCTTTTTTAAATTTTAAAAAATGCGACTTTATAATTTTTTTGAAAGCACGCTATATTATAAATTTGAACACTATATCTAAAGAGTGGCCCAAATCTTTCGTCATTGAGTTACATTTGCTTCTCAAAGCGTAGGAATTGCATAGATTGCTACAATTACCAATAAAATCATGACTAAATGGACTAAAATGCCCAGTTGAGGATAAATTAATACCAAAACTTTGAAGCATTTGATAAAACAAATGAATACAACAAATTTACCTGAAACAAATGAAAAATTAAGTACAAATTTAAAAGACATAATTTGACGTTTTTGAACAAAAATTTCATTTTGTTATTTGTGAAGAATCTATCTAAGCTCAATGTTTTGATAGGCAAAGGTTACTTGTTGACGGAAGATATAGACCATTCGTTACCATTTTGAACCGTGTAATATTTGCTTTTTTTTTTAAAGAACGCGTGTGGTGCAAATCACTGTCACTCTATTATTGTTTCTATGACAACGGAATGTTTTTAACATTTGAAAATAAATTTAATTAAAAATAAGCATCACAGTGCTTTTTTGAAGAAAAAAATAAACCAAAAAAAAAACAGATACATAATGTGTACTTACGCACTTTAGATACTGATCTGTCTACGACTCGAAAAACGGCCGTGCGGACTGCGAGACTTATTAGATACGCGCTAGTAAGATTTCGGTGTGGGCTTGTTACACGGGTATACTTTTTCCATAGCAAAGAAATGGTGACCTAAATTTTAATTTTTTTTAACAAAGTACTTTTACTTTAACTAATAGGATTATTACGATTTATGATATTTCTAATATTGCAATGGTAAAACCGAAAAGGGGCTGATGCCAACAGATTTTTGTTTTTGGTTTCACTAGTACAAAATCTTGTACTGTGGTTCCTAATTAATGTCGTCATAAATAGTAATAATCAGTGCCGTTATAAATAGTAATAATGCTAACAGCTCAAGTAGGAGGTCTTTGTTATTAAGATGTGCAATTTAAGTCACTATTTCTATTTATCAGAAAAAACAACAATCACGTGAAAAGCATGAAAACCGTTTTTTTTTTTGAGCGTGCAAAGAATATTTTCAAGTTTTCGACGTGGCTTGTACATACAAGACCTCCCGTTACTATTAGGCATTTCAGGGTCGTTTTTAGAGCAAATCTGCAACATGTTCATGACCAAAATATTGCGTACTTGGATAAAGACTCCTTATTATCTTTATTTCTGATTCACACAGTATTCAAATTCTATTTTATTTGAGTTAGAGTTGAGTTTTCAAATAAAAGTGCCCTAATTTGTCAATTTAGGCCCAGATCTTAGACGGGCATTTCATCAACCGATCAAATTAGCTTAGGCCAAGCGTAAACTATAATTAATAATCCTATTAAACAAACAAGTCGGGGCTTTAAGATTTAAGACCGCGTCCGCATCATCATGCATCTCTTACTAAAATCAAAGTTGCCATCAATGCGAACACCTGATTTGGTATCGCTGTTGACGATGGTGTCGGTGTGGTTGGCAGCTGGAGTGGCGATGAGGTCAAATTGTGACAATTTCATATCCTCGGCGATGGCGACTTGTCTAGCGGCATTCCACCTGTAGAGGACATCTTGAGCCGTGTATCCGACTGCAAAACAGCTTCGATTTAATTCAACGAAAAGTTTTTTACGCTCGACTAGAGCCTGCTTTTACACGCCTCGCGGGATTGACGATTTAAAATATCCACCCTTTCGATTGGATACAAAATGACTGTAACAAGCCGTAGCAATCTGGTGCGTTTCGTTTAAAAACCACTTTGCGACAGACAAAAACACTTTGCGTGGCGGTGAAAGCTTTTTTGGTTTGGATGGTTTCGGACCGTAAATAAATTAAATTGTTGTGGGAGGGATTGGGAACTAAATTATTTCGTGTTTACTGTTTATGTAGACAGACGACAAATGGATGTAATGATCTGTTACGTTTAGAGCCAATTGGAAATGCGAATTGTATACTTCAGAAGGTACATGAAAAGTCCATATTTGTTTTACAATTGAGAACAGAGTGTTGACATAAAATAAAAGTCAAAGAGTTGTAGTAAGTGCTCAATCGAAATTTATACAGGGTGATAGTCCTAATCTTAGTAAAAGACAAAATTTACTTGATTTTTTTAACTTAGCTGTTTGGATTACATAATATATACTTAGATTACATAAAGTCGCAGATTTTAATGCTGATGCTTGTATAGGTATTTGTTATTTCTTTGTATGTGGTATACGATTTAGAAGAAATCCATGAGCTTAGACGAATTGTGTAAATATTAAGTTCCTAATGTAAAGTAAACCAAACGATAACTCGATTTTATTACTTTACCTTCATAATGAGCCATCATATATTTAATAATAGAGTGAAATTTTTCGGTAGGTAAATCCGTCGAAAACAGGCAAAAATTGTAAACAGATGGCAGTTTTGAACATCTGGGCCGAACTCAAATTTTTGTGAGGGACTTTACACCACTGTAGTTTAGGAATAATTTAAGACTTATTCTAATAAGAAAACTATATATGAGAGTTTGGGCGACCCGAAAGTCTCCACTAGCTACCTGAGCGTTTTGACCGATGCCGGATCGATGTATAAACTGGGCACCAGGCCCCAGATTAGCGATGGTGATGCTGATGCATCGAACATCTTGTAGTACCTACTCTCTATTCAGCAAGTACGACCCTGAACCTGACCCTAAGTTAAATACGTTAAGAATAATAAAATCGAGTTTTCTTTTGGTAAACTTTATGTAAGCGTAAAACCTATTCCTTTAATTTAAAATCAAATTTAAAAAATGCATGATAACCTTAATATTGGTCGTTCGTTTTATAATATTTACCATAACGTAATGGTATATTAAATAAGGTGTTTTATAAAGGCAGTTTTGTGACAATATCTGGTACTCTTAGAATAACGTAAATATGAAATGACTAAGAATGAATGAATTAATTATTAACTTTTAATTAATAATAAAAATAATTAATTAATTAAAACCAGGATAATGGAAATGCAGTAAAAGCATGGGAGGTATCAAAAGTTTTAAGAAAAGATCTAATTTGTTTCATAGTTGACACAGATAAAAACTGCGAAATTTCTAGCTAGTTATGGATAAAATTACAAGAAATGTAGAATCATAAGGACCAGCGAGAAATGCCAGCAATGATGCTGAGAAGAATGACACTAATGAAAATGGTGAAAGATAAAAATATGCATGAGTACCTGAAGAAGCATTTGAAGATGTAGACAATTTAGAACAAATAGTAATCATTATCCACAAAGACCTACTAATTTGTTTATTTATTTATTATTTTTTTTTTTTGAAGAATGTTTGGTTTTTGGTATGGGATGTCTTTCAAGCACACGAAATACGTGATGATTCATGAATTCATCGTTTTTGCTGTAAAAACCTTCGGTACATGGGAAATGGAGCCAAAGCGTTTGTGAATACCTTAGGTAAGTGGTAACCTCTTACGACTACAAACAGGCGATTTGACAAAAAACAGAGAGAAATTTTTAGCACAAATTATTAGTCAGGTAATTCGACAAGAAAATGCTTCCAGTGTGCTTAATAAGTTAATATCATACTTTTACGTCCGACAAAAGTATCTCATATATTTTTTCTTAGGTAAAATTGATCAAAAACAGAACATGAATAGATAAAACTACTAAACATTAGGACTAAATTCTAATGTTGTTCGCTTTAAATACAATAAATGGTGTCAAATGTAGTTCCATGTAGTAGAGCGTTCAATAGAATAGAGATTCTAGAAATACTTTCCTTAAAGTAATAGATATTATTACCGTTTTTTGAAGTACAAATTCATATTTATATAATGTAGAGAATAGATTTTTTATATATATTTTTTAAACTGAACTAATTAAGTACATCTCTGTGTGTATAATAATATTTTTCAAACCACAAAAGAAAGAAAATCGATTGCTCTCACGTGGGTATTTTAGAGCAGAAGCTGATGGACAGCTGACAGTTAAATATCCTTGTTTTATTTGTAACCTCATTATTTGTTCCAATTGAAGAAAATTTGTATTAAATTTAGAAATTTAAGTTTTATTTTATACAAATAAATAATTTTAAAAGTTTTAAACATTTAGCCATTCTTGCTATTTTTTGAATTCGCATCTTATTAGTGAAAATTCCTTTTAGAAAATAAAACATAAATGAAAATTTCCAGATTATATTCGTTCAATTTAATTTTTGATTTATGAGTGTTCGAGTATTCGTATACAGTTGAAATATTAAAAACAAGTTTCAAGGTCTGGCTGAAGAATCAAAATAAAACTTTTAAAACTTTTCTAAATCTGACAAAAACAGGCTTTCTGTAGTAATTAATTGCAAATGGTAAAACCACACTTTTTCTAGTTTGTTTCTTAAGTAACACTTTATTTAATTTTTTTATTTTTAATTAGTTTTAATTTTATGATTATGAAAAAGGATTTTCTCAAAATTTACAAATCGTTACGTAAAGTTGACGTATTGGACCTGTAAAGTTGATAAATTACTTTATAAAAACCCAACAGCCTCCCGATACGCTTATGCCATAGTTGCTATACTGGGGTCGTCGAGTAGATGCAGTAATAAGTGATAGAAGACTAACAGCACAAAACGTTTTGCGGTGAAGTCAGATTTAGACTGAATGAAGTATTGATGTGGGCGCTTAAAATTTGAAATTGTTGGTTTTAGACGTTTCGTAGCAATCTTATTACAATGTTCTTTTGACTCACTTTCCAAAGACTATGGAAACATCGATTTAGGCGCAAGCATAAAAATCCTTAACAGCGCGTTTTAAATGGGCGTTTTTTTTACTGTATTTATTGGGCGACCTCATTATAGCCTATTTTTGAGTAAAGTTTTTTTTATAATCAATTGTCAAAGTGCCGTCAGGTTGGTACACCCATTCGTAAATGACAAATGGTAATTTCACCTAATTAGGTTGCTAGTATTAAATGTCAGGTGTATTACATTTGCGTCGTTAAAAATTTGTAAATATACTCTATTTTTTATTTACTTGCCGTTGTTTATCTCTTTGCATACCGGTTGTATAGGTATAGATAATGTCATATAGATAATGTGTTGAACAGAGAAAGACAAGGGCATTAAAAAGAAAAACGGTTTATAGTTTAAAGAGTGAAAATAATATTTGGATTTACAACTAAAGTAACTTCACAAACAAATAGCACAGGACGGTTATGTCTAAAAGATAAAAAAATATAATACTGCGCATACCTCAATTTTGACGTAGGGAAATTGTTATACAGCTGGTCTCTAAACAAGGGTTTTAGGGTAGTACAATGTGGTTTTACAAGAAATTTTGACAATGACAATTGATTATAAAAAGAACAAACTTTAAGTGATCAAGTTTATCGATTTGTTCTGTGTTAGTACAATTTTTGAAATAAAAAAAATCTTTCCTTTTTGTAAATGTTTGTAACTTGGGGAAAAATAAAGCACAAAAAGTTAGGTTTATTTTAAAATCTAGCGAAAAGACATACCCACACTGCGTTTTATTTCTTAGTATTTGTTTGACACTGATTTTTGGCGCTTTTTTGGTATTTATGCAAACTTTTTAAAGTGGGAACTCGGATAACTGAATTAATATTTCTTTCTTTTAGTCATCCTACCAATTATTATTGCAAAGCCTACACTGAGTTTTCGGTTGAAATATGGAAAAATATACAGTTTTAGCTGGACCTAAGTGAAACAGAGCTATTGGGAATGTTGGGATGTTATAGGCTAGCCGCAATTAAATGGATATCGCTAACTCAGGAGTTAGTCAAAATGTGATAAGTCGTTTACAGAATTGATACGTAGAGACTCTTGATTTGGTAGGTATTAAGAGTAATAATTTTACAGTTATAATATTGCTTAAAAAATGTTTTTGTTTTTTTATTTGAGAACTATATATGTATATATTTTTCTAAACTAAACAACTTGTGTTATAATAGTATATTAAAGTACGCGTTTTGGAAAGTCAACTTTGTGACATGAATTCAAATTTATAAAACGAGCGAAAAACGTCAGTTTTTATAAAGAATGAGTGCCACAATTTCTAGCAACGAGTTCTTTGTTCTTTATGCTATTTTTTCTACTTTGCGCGTTATACGTGATTTTTAAGTAAAAAAGTTATTTATTCAATTTTTCAGGACTTTTGCGTTAACTCGAGATAGTTGGTAATAAATGCCATGAAAGTGTCAAATGTTTTTTGAACTTTGAAGTGTTTTTAAATTTGCCAAAATTCTGTGTAAGTAACTCACAAATGGTTTTTTTATCTACCGTATCGGTTATTGATTGAATACTCTAATTGGCATAAACACAGTAAGGAAAATCTCCAAAAATGTTGTAAACTTATTCCTAAATTATCAAACTAACTACGATTCTCAGCAATTTCTCTCATCGTTATTTCAAAACAAGCACTGCTCTCATCTAGCAAAAAACTTGAAAATTATCAAACGCTATGGGGGTTGTAAATCGTCAAAATAAAGGCTAAAAGCTGTTTTATTTTAAAGCTGTTCTTCTAATCTGAAAGAAAAGAAAGCTGAAAAGTCCGTTCCTTTTTCGAATATTTTATAGGTTAATTGCGTCACTCACACAAAAACGCCTTGGTGAGGAATACTGGTCATCAAATGCAACAAAATTTGTTCGAATAAAATTGTTATAATCTCAACCATGGACGTTGTATGTTCAGGACGGAGGGTCGCCTATACTGCCAATGCTAAAATGTTGAAGGCATTTGCTCACTCTAAAGTAACTTTTTATGACTCTTTTTAAATAGTGCGCCACATAATTCGGAGAAAGTGGGCACTAGGCAGAAACGTAGGGTGGCGTGGGCATAAGGTATGTCTAAGGTACAAATTCGAAATCGTTTCTGTTTGTTGCTTTAACTGTTAAACTTAAGCAGCTGGGCTCCAAATAAAGTGTGTTTCAGTATAGGTAAATATAAAATTAACATTTTGGATTGAAAGCTTTTTGTGGCGCGCACCAATTTATAAATGTGACGATACACTACTGGATAGCCGTGACTGGATTATGCGTAAAATGGTCTCCTTTAGTATTCTTTTATTGCTGAACGTTTTTACCTTTCGAATTGACCCTCCATCCTGATCATTCAACGTCCTTGATCTCAACGCTAACATAAACGCTAAAACGTGACAAATGACGTCTCATTCCAGCGAAGGCGTGTTACCAATCCGGAAAAGAATATTGCACTAGTACTTTACGTACGTAATTTGGGTGCTGAATTGGCTAATACGACACCCAAATCGGTCTCTGTTACAGACGCAAAGTAGAAAAATAAAATTTTGTTAAATTGTTTATTGTTTTACTCTTTTTGTACATAGCGTATTTCAATAAACTTTTTTAATTAGTCTAAGAGCTGACTGATTAGTTCATTTTATCAAGTTTTGGAACAGTCGAAGTACCCATCCTACTCGGTTTGGTAGGAATAACGTTATGAGGCCATAATGAAAGTTGGCATTTAATAATCTTTGAGCCGGTTACATGATTTGTATGTCTATCACGTACTTTTTTGAGGTATCCAAGAGGTGATATGCAAAATTTTATATAACTGTCATAAAAAAGTTAATCTTTAGAAGACTAAAGCGCATCATATAGCAGCGGTTAAGTTACAACTTATTAACTCTGTTAATAAGAGACCTTCTATTTAGGTTATTAGCATTATCACGATTGTTAACGTCTCTAGTCTTGTATTGGTAAAACCAAAAACAAACATTTGTCGGCATCAGCCCATTTTTGGTTTTGCCAATGTAAGATTAGAAATGTAAATCGTAATAATGATGATAGCTTAGACAGGAGGTCTTTGTTAATAAGATTTACAATCTAAGTCACTATTTCTATTTCTGGTGGAAAGATTTTACCAACATGTGGCTTTTTTACTAAATTATTTGGCTGGACGTGTTCTAGTGATTTTTTTTCTATCCAAGCAGGTCTTTTCTCTCAATGCAGTTTGAAGCAAAGAGTTTGGTTAATGAGCTAAGAAGGAAAAAAGTTTCGAGCGATTTTGTTTAGTGATTTAGAGGATAATGATTAGATTATGTGATTCAGCTAAATTTAAAGATCAAACCAAAAGTGTCAGCTTAAGTTTTGGTTAAGGACACCAAATTTCAGGAACTCGGAAGATGTTCAAAGGAACAGCTATGAGGAAGCAGTATTACAAATACAAAATGATTAGTTTTACTGAAAAACAATAAGATAGAACCAAAACAAGTTTTGGACACTACAAGTGTTGGATGACTTTTAAAAAACGAAAAAAAAAAGATTTTTAATAAGCAGGATTCAGTTGATTAAATAAATATTTTTAAAACGAAAAACCAGAATTTAAAAGTGATTCAATAAAGCTTAAGTTAATGAGAGTAGGGTCTTATGATAACGTACTTGCAAAAGTTAATTCAGATAGGAGTGTCTCAATTATAAAGGAACTCACAATTGATATTTCGTAATAAATTACATGGATTCTAAAGAAAATGTTTTGTAACTTTTATTGAAGTAATTTTGGAATAAGAAAGCTAAATATAAATTAACTTTAACTACATGCAAGTACACATACATAACTGCTTTTATTTGTATGTATTATCTTGTTATATAGTCATAGCTAAGACATTTTTGAGTCATTATTTTATAAAATGTTTTACTATATGATAACTTGTAGCAATAAATTTAACGCAAAAAGGCGTTTTAAGCCACCTGTTGAATGCTGTAACGACATTAGACTACCAGGGATTAAACGTTGAGATGTATATCTGCGTCTACAACTATAGAGGATTACTCCAGAGGGTCCAAACAAAAACGCTCATAAATTTTTGTAGGATTTTGTGACATTGGATACAATTATCAAATCTGAGAATCACACAAACCTGGATTAAGACGAGCCAAAAAAAGTTTGCGTTCTATGGTATTTTGGCGACATTAAAAAGTTTGCGTTATTATATTTATATTAACTTATATTAATCATGAATAAAATTATGGTATTATGAATGATATGTTTAACAATTATGAGCCTGTCACCGGCATCAAAGACCGACGTAATTTGTGCCCTTAAAAATCAAACGTTGCTATAGGGGTGGTCTAATTGAAAATTTTCCGCTATAATAGGAGGGTAAAGTAACAAGTAGCAAAGGCGATGACAGGTGTGGGCATTAATCAAGCCACAATGACCTATTCCGGCCTCATGTTATACGCGAGTGGGCGTTTGATCCCCTCGGGCATAAATCGTGTTGTCTATCTTAAAGTCTTTGCCACATGCTACCCTTGGGAGCTTTCATTTATTTCTCTATCGCCCATCAACATCTATTATGAGCATAATCTTACGGAAAAAATTAGCGAAAATTCAAAAATTAAAAAAGACAGTAATAAAATGGTTAAAAAAATTATCAACTAACGTTCGTGATGGACAAAAATGGAACATTTAAAAGACAAAAGAGAAACTTCTAGAATAATTCTATAAAATTAATAAACTTAAAAAAGTTAATTCATTAAATAGTAAAGTGCTCAAAGAGTCGTAACTAATACTCTTTTCGATACCTAGACAGCAAGGGACGTATTTAAAAGAGAAAAAGGAAATTTTTAAAAGGGAAATAAAAAAAATATTTTTTTTTCTTTACTAAAATTTGATGCAACAGTCACAATTTCTTGCTAGACTAATGTTACTACTTACATGAGCCGAATTTTAGTGGGCATCTTTGGATATCCATAGGGAAGTCCTCTAGGTTCATTGGACATCCGGCTTTAATCGTCAATCTGAAAGACAAAATCAATTATGGAGCGGCTGTTTGCTAATTTACGGTTCGGAATATGTAATTTGCAATTATCGAGCTAGTACGGGTGGATGGCAAAAAATTATTCAATTATGCAATGAAAAATCGGGCCGGAATTAATTTTGCAAATTGTGTTATTGTGTATAAATTTCATTAAGAAGTTTACATGGATTTGAGACAACCGACTTGATCACCGACAAACTTTTCCTTCTAATTGACATAATCACTTGCACAACTCTATTACGATTTCTTTCATTATTCAGGCGTTTCGGTGCTTGCGACAGATTATGAAATTTGCCTCGATTTAATTACAATTACTCGAATAATTCTATATTCGCGACTGTTTCGAGATAATTTGACTTCTACTAAGAAGCTTCGAGACGTTTTATTATCAAAAAAACGGTAATAAAATTTTATTCCATTTCAAAAGCCAGAAACTTATATGATAATGAAATTAATTGATAAAAGTGATTTATTTTCCCATTCTAAAGCACTAAAGCGAACATTTGCTGTTTTAACCGAGTGGTGAAAAATTTCCTTTAATAAAAGCAATGTGGGCAAAGTTCCAAACAGATACTATTACAGCAAGAAAGGTCATAATAAATTGTAACTATTTTCTTTGACAATTTTATTTAATTTTATGTCCAATTGAGCACCTCTTGTTATTTTTAATGGTACAAAAACATTGAATCGTTTTATTTCTCTGTGGAACACTAAATACTTCCTAAAAGAGATTTCTCAACTGTAATTGCAATTATCGTGAATGAAACCAAATTACAAATTCAACGAGTTTTGGGAGTTACTAACTATGCTATTACCGTTTCACAAATGATTTCACCGATTTATTTAGTTGTCTAGTTATACCATGTAGTTTTTTATTCACCCGCAATATAAAAGTTGTTTACAACCGTAAAAATCGCTTGAAATAGTATATGAAAGAACGCGTTTTATAAAATTATTATTATGACACGAGTTTAGGTCTATAAATCAAGAAGCAAGGCTTAAGCACCACCCCCTTGAGCACAGGGTTTTCCATCCCTGGAATTTAAATAAAGTAAATAACTAGTGATATTTCATTTGAAGGTCTTTGAACACTTTTTCTGCTGATATACATTTATTTGTGTTTTCTCTGAAATTTTCTTTTAAAGATGATTATTTTCATCGGAACACTATGGAAAATCGAGGTCTTTTTCGGATCGAAATTCAATAACTTTTTTATTTGTCTAGATAGACGATTAAAATTTTGTGCAAGTATAGAGTAGTATGGAAGGTTTCAGATGACAATATTTTTTATCTGGATTTATTTTTGTAGTAATGTTAAAAATTTTTATATAAACAAAAAGTTGAAAAAAATAATTTTTATTTTATGTCCTTAGGGACAACACTGTGTATATTGTAAATCATAATTTATTATCATATACCTATTATAGAAAAAAAGTGCTATTGAATGTCTAGTTTAGATCTATTTGCTCCAACACTTTAAAGTTAGTTTTTTGTTAAGATTTGTGGGAAGAGATGTAAAGTTTTATACAGGCTGTTTCATGAGTGATAATGAGCCTGCGAAACTAAAAGTACAACTAGCAATACAATTCCAAAGTTAACGTGGATGATATTCCTTTCAAATTTTATTTGTCAAATCTGTCACCGATAAAAAAAAAGGTTTTCAAACAATGAAAAAACCGACATGATGTTAATATATGGGGAAAACAGAAAAAGTACCTTTGTGCGTTTGTACAGACAACGTTTTTCGGGTAGAAGAACTGCTGCTGACACCATATTCAAACGACTTGAAACTACCTTAAAGAAAAATTGGCCACTTTTGAAAAAGCCAAGAACAAGAAGAGCTACAGGTCTTGAAAATAAAATAACCGTATTGGGAAGGATTGATGAAAATCCACATGTAAGCCAAAGAATGATTTTACAAACAAATGGCATTAGTTTGTCTTCAGTTAACCGAATGATTTAAGGAAATAGATTTCTTCCCTACCATATTTAGCTCAAAAACTTGAGCAATAAATAAAGACAATTTTTTAGCTTCATCGAGACATTTAAGAGTTTCTGATGGCTTCCGGTGCTTTACATTTAATGCTGTTTTATAGCCTAGATATTCATAAATAACATTTATAAAAATCAGTTGCGGATATATACGACTTCCAAAATTATTGCAAAAAATGTAATAAAACTCAGAAAACGTAAAACCTATAAAAAATATTTTTTGCGATTTCTAATTTTCTTGATTAGTTTGCGGTATATTTTTAAATTAAATATTTGTTATTGATTGATATTTTATCTGTATTGCACTAATTTTGTGGTAAATTTTTAATCAACAAAAACAAATAGTAATAGTAGGTATATAAAGAGTTGATACACCGATGTAGGTATCATTAATTCCTAACCAAGCAAAAGTTTAATTATTACGTACACTTTACTCAATTTTCAAAATGACTACTACTTTTAAGTGTTCCAAATGTGCATTATAACTTCCATACATTGAAGGTGGAAAAACACTTGAAGCACTATCAACAGTTTTAAAAGAAGCTTATGATATTTCTTAAGACAACATGTGTTTTATTTTAAGTGATATTTCAAAAAATATTATTCCTTTTTTTAATAAATGATGGGCAGAAGCGTCAAAAAAAGGATTCATTCTTAAAAAAGAGCAACAATTGGTTGGATTCACAATATTTTGTAACTTTACTGAACCCGGAAAACGTAACAACTGATTCCACGCCATCTACTATTTCTAGGAAATGCGGAAAACTGTGTGTCTCTTATGGAGACTCATCAGAATTAAGCAAAAAAAGAAAAAATATTTTGTAACTTAGTGAATATAGATTTGAACATGTCTACGATGCCTATCTTCAAACATTAGTTCAATAAAACCAATATAGATTTGGTGTATAAAAATGAACTAAGCCATTTACTCTTATACAGTAAATGGGACTATAACGGTTTATCTGGTCAAAGCCAGTACAAGCAAAAGCTTCTAGAAGAGTTAGAACTAGTTTCTGATGCAAATTTGTTTATTACTTGCCGATCAAATTAATTGATGAGCTAACAAGTGATGTCTGGCAAAATTTAGTGTCTTCATCTGTCCGTTTCTGTCGGCCTATATTAATAGAATTTTGTAAAGAAACCTCAGCTGTAAAGCTGCTATTGATGAAAAAAAACCTAAATTATTTCTTTGGGTCCACCATTGATTAATAAACAAGGTAAATTAATCAAAGTGAAGCACGAAAAAAGAAACGACAAAAGCAAGAAACGAAAGCTCTAATACAAAAACGTTAAAAGAGCTAGAATTGAACATTGACAAACCACGATAAGTATGTAATAATACCAATGATGGTAATACTGCCAGAATATTTTTTTTACAATGCAGATTATTTTGCTGGAATCACAGGTGTAGATGTAAATTTGATTAAACTTCTTTACATTATTCTGCAAGCTCTTTCTTCAGGTGTAATGATAAATGCTGAAAAATTTAGCAATTACGCCATGGAAACTGCCAGAATTTATGTGAGTAATTATGAATGGTACTACACGCTATATTCAGTTCACAATATTATAATTTATGATGAAATTATCGTAAAGCAGTTTGCTGTGCTTTCATCGGTCAACTTTCAGGAAATGAATAAGGATTATAAAAAATTTCGTCTACATCAAGCCAGAAAGTACTCTAGATCTTCTATTTACGTCAGATCCGTATATTTCCAACATTAGAAAAACGTATAGCAAAAGTGTGAAGGAGCTTGATGAAGATACCCTGGATCTTTTAAAAATGAACAAACTCGTTTTAGATCTGGAGGTTTACCAAGTATAATTTAGCATAATGTATACCATAATATATATACTAACAATAAGTGCAATTGAAATCCGAACACCTAGAAAAAATGATTGTTAAACGATGAATTTGTAGGGGTTTGTTTAGGAGGCCTTAGAAAGCAAACGATTAAATTTTTGTAACAATTGAACAGCGTATAAGGGTGTTTGTAAGAACTTTACCGCAAAACCTTAAGCACAAAAATGATAGTTTTTTTAATTGTGATACGGCTTTATCGCTCTGAAAAAGATAGTATTAGTATTGGAAACCAACTGATGCAGAAATGCCGTAGAAAGCAAAACGCAAATTTTTCCCAGCTTTCCGCGCTTGAAGGGGACCGCATTCTAGGGCAGCGCGAACTTGGTGCTTTATTACGCGAGATCGCTGCTGCTGTGGGGCGCAGTGTGTCAAGTGTAGTGGATGAATGGCGGGTATAGACAGAGCAAGGACGGACACAACGTGTTAGAGGAACAGGGGCTATTAGAAGAACTACCCAACGCGAAGATCGTCTTCTATCGTCTTCTGCGACTAAGGGCTCTAAGGGACCGACGCCGCACTGCACGGTCTGTGGCTGATGCATGGTTTGCAGCAGTAGGAAGGCTAATTCGACTCCGCACCGTATACCACAGATTGTGAACCATGTGCCTGAGATCTTACCGTCCACACTTGGTGTTCCCGCTGACGGAAAATCATCGTTGTCAACGTCGTGACTGGTGCGTCGAACGGTGACAATGGAATGACGGATCCGTGGTTAACGTCGTCGTTTGGATCTGCCTATTGAACGTCACGTACACCGCACTCTTGGTGTGATGGTTTGGGGTGCCATTGCATTTGGTAGTAGGTCCGGTTTATTAATCATTCGTGGCAACATGACAGCCCAGCGCTATGTAAACGATGTGCTAGAGCTAATTGTTGTTCCTTATGTAAGAAGCATTGAAGGCGGAATTTTCCAGCAAGACAACGCACGCCCTCATATCGATCGTGCTTTTCGACGTTTTTTGGAGTGGGAGAATATCACGGTATTGCCACCAAGATCTCCTGATCTGTTCCCAATAGAAAAAGTGTTGGATTGGATGGGTCGCCATATCTGTGATTTACCCCGTCCTCCAACAACTTTAGATAAACTTCGGGTTGCAGTACAAGAAGCATGAGACGCTGTACCCCAGGAGATTATAAATAATCAAATCGGAAGCATGCCTCAACGCGTACAAGAGTGTATAGAACAAAACGGGGCACACACCCATTACTGATAAATCGGAGGCAATTTTAATATAATTTGAATGATTGGTTGGGTGGGCCCATTCTTTCATTTTCTCAAAATATTATCCTTAAATAACTGCAATTTCAAGGTGTTCGGATTTCACTTGCGAGTAGTATATTTTAAGATATATCTAGGTATACTTGTCAAGTATTAATTTTACTTATAAATTGGTATTAACACACATTCAATATTTTATTAAATAATTATTTGTAATTATAAATTTTAATTGCTAATTTAAGTAGATAAGCACTTTACTTTTTTTACAGGGTGAGTCTGCTAAAAGTATTATATCTTATCTTTTCTCAAAAACTATAGTTATCACGTTAAATAGCTCGATTTTTGTCAATGATGTCTACTTAATTTGTTCTAGGATATGAGTCACTCACCCATTTTACCCTTTTTATAGGTGTTTGAAAAAACAAGACAACAAGTTGAAAGCTGAAATGAGACTACAGTAAACTCAAAAAAATATGGAGTTATGTATCTTGTTTTTGCAGTAACCCGACGAATTGCAACTTGTCGTTATACCAAGTTGCGTCGTTATGCAGATAGAGAGCGCCAAAACTGGTGTTTATTTTTGGCCGCTGTACTAATTTTGAGGAGTAATACATTTTAATGCATTACTATCAAAATTGTACATCTTGGTGTAAATATTTGTTATTGTTATTATAAAGTATTAAAATAATTCCAGCACATTACAAATTTTGCACATTACAAAATAACTTTTTTGTAAGTCTTTATATTGCCTTTAGCCAGACTGTATTTTTAAGCTACAGTAGGTATTTAAAAAAAAAAGTCTTTTGTTTTAGTTTTAAAGTATATGCTAATGACTTAGTTATTTTAAGCTCTCAAAATGTCAGCCCATATTATCTTAATAATTATTTTAATTTCTAATATTTTAATTTCTTTTTTGTTTTTTGATGTGTTTGTAAATATACCTATTATAAGATTTCTGTATACGGAAGCAGTTTTCTTTCAGCTTAGTCTGATATGATTTGATATACGAAATCGCTGCGATATAAATAAGGCAATAAATTAGACCTGATAAGATCCCCATAGCCGAAACATTACTTGTAACGAAATTTGCCTCAGTTAGTACTAATCGGAAAAAATGAAAAATTGTCGCCTATCCATTACATCAGTGAAAATGGTATCGAATTGATCTCACGTTCTATAAATCCTAAGTTGGTGCTGAACGTTACATTCCCACACCGCGAGTATGTGTAGGCCGAAACCGCAATAAATTTCAATTCGTGAAAATCCTTACGTGTTCGATTGATGTTTAAATGTTACAAGCGAATAATTTAAACATCATAACAGAATCTAACAGCAATTTAGATAAAACCGCAGCTACTGCAGACGATCCTAAATTTCATTAAAGTTATCTACGTTCTAGATATTTTCGTATATTTGTCCAGAAATGTCAACATCTGAGAGGAGATATTTGTTTTCCAAACGAACTCAACTCATCACTGATATGTTATGCATGAATTAACGTAACTTTGCATTTCACAATTCCTGAAATTCGGTGCGCTTTTGTCTTGAAATTTTAATCGCTTGTAGATATGCATATCCAGACGCTAAAATTACAGTACATCATGTTTTGAAGGTTTATTCACTGAAATTCGATCATATTTTCAAGTTTGAGTAGTTTTGCCTACATTTACTACGTTGGAACTAAAAATAATTTCTATAACTTTGAAGGATCAAATTTGTCATGTCACCTGCAATTCCCTCGTTCTATTATGACTTATGCATATCAAAACGAGCGTTCTGTAATATAAAAACGTATGTATGTTATGTATGTAGTACGAGTTTATTTTAATACCGATGTTTTTTATAAGTTTAACTTTTTTATACATTCACTAGAGTGGAATTCCTGGAATTTTAGTTAAAAATTTTATAAAAGTTTAAACTTTTACTGTCGTCTTGCTCTTTTAAATTTAGTTTTCAAATTTGGAAAATCGCATTGGCAGATTGCGCGTGGAATAGTAGCGAGTTCTTACCAAATGTTTTTTTTTTAAGAGTTTGCGGTACCTATAATTCGGCTAAAGTTAATCAAGATATTTTTTCAATATAATGGAAAGGCTTGATTTAGTAGTGTTTATAGAATGTTAAAAAATAAAATAAAAAAAAAAAACTGTTTACTAATATTAAGCTGACAAATATTTTTTTATTAAAAACAGGGCTTCAATAATAGACACTCAGATCTGTTATTTATCTACCAAAACAAAATTTGTTTTAAACACTAGTAGATTATCTAAAAAGATGATGCCTTGTGCCTAGTCCTAATTAAGTTTTGCGCGAGGGAAAAAAGCATTTCATCATAGGCTGTTATACCAACGCTCACTATATGTTATTTGGGGGAGCAAGGTGTTTAACAACCAAAGCTAGATATTGCTTGAATTTTGGTCTATTACTTTATTGAAAATATTCTATAGAAGCGACTTCTAGATGTTATACTGGTATCGTTAGACATTTCGGACATGATTAGGATTTGACACGTGTCTCACTATGTAAGATCACACAGTTGGGGTTTCCCGAAAGCGTGCAACACCGTGGTGCAACAACGGATTAAGAAAACTATGGTGTAATTGCATACATCTTTATAATGAAGCAAAAAGTCCTAAAAATGCATCTAACTGCTCTTAGTTAGATCCGTTGAGCTTTGTGAGCGGGAAGTATACAAAAAAAATGTCTAAAATAGAGAAAGACTTAGATAAGATACTGGAGCAGCATCAAATCTACCAGTTTTGTCTACCGACTTAAAAATGTTGGAAGATGCTATTAGCAACTTCACAATTTAAAGCCTGAGGATATTTTTACAACGACGTTTTCGGCATATAATGCTAAGTACTCTCCTTAGGATCTGGTGTGTCGGCTGCTCTAAAGTTGCAGCATGTTTTCAGATGAGAACTTGTCCCTTAGGCTCGGTTGGTGAACAACACGAAAACAGTTTTTGCGATCAAAATTTTTAATCTATACAAACCTTTCTGGGCGGATGGAATACATCCAGGTCTACTTCATATCAATGGGAACTGGACTTAATACCCACATACCTAGTAAAGATCCTGTAATATTGTATTAATAAGTATATGTATATACTCCTGCATACTCGTGAAAAGTTCAATTAGTGAAACGTCTTTTTCCTTAAATATGTTGTGGCGTTAATAACACATCCGGATCATCGACATCAACAAGCAAACATCTCAGGAAGAGCGACCGGGTCGGTGCTGTTCTATATCTACACACAGTGCTGCACAGTGGCGGCCGGTGATTTTTTAAAACTCTGAATTTTGAAAATGGAGAACGGGATCCAAATTCTGTTATAAAGAATTATTATTGAAACCACACTAAGGGTAACTGCTAAAAAAAATTGATTGAAATTTGCGAAATTTGATTTTTAAAAATGGTGGGCCTCACCTGGTAATTCCGAAACGGCGTATATTAGAACGGTGCCGATTTTTTTTAGCATTATGAGACAAATTAATGACTAGTCATATTGTGGTTTTTTTCAAAATTTTAATTATAGAAAAAGTTATGAGTTTTGAAACTTAATTTTCGAAAAATATTTTTTCTCTAAAATTTAATTACCTTATATCTTTTTCTTAAATTTAAAATTTTGAACAAAACTTAAATAAACTAGTCATTAATTTGTTTCATAATGCTGAAAAAAATTGGCACTGGCCTAATATAAGCCGTTTCGGAAATAACCAGGTGAGGCCCACCATTTTTAAAAATCAAATTTCGCAAATTTTGATCAATTTTTTTTTGTAGCAGTTGTTTTTAATCTGATGTCAGTAGTAATGCTTTATAACAGAATTTGGATTCCATGCCCCATTTTCAAAATACAGAGTTTTAAAAAATCACCGGTTGCACACTGTTGTTCGTTTAGTCGAAAGATCGTTGGAAGACAAGACGTTACCCTGGGACTATTTATTGACAATGAAGGAAATTTGATAATGCGATTTTTCAAGTATTTAATCTTTGTAAGTAAAAATTAACAAGGCATCTCCATTTTAACGGCGGTGTTGCTAGACGATTGGACGTTTTTAGAGCTGGTGGGCTTGACTCCGGGTGTTTTACTTTGGTTACAAAATGTTGTTAACCGATCAATGCTATGTTACAGTGCGGTTGTTTTGTAACCCAGATCAGACAGAAAAAAAACCTTGCAAAAAATGACTGCCAAATTCTTTTTACAACTATTAGAAATGATTTCTGGAAGCTTATAGAATTTTTAGAAAAAAATGTTTTTGCTGTAATAATACCTTTGTAGCTGTTTGTATTGTTTGTATGTATCGGTGCCCGATTTGGTACCGTTGTGCAATAAATGCGCCATGTTGGTACTTTTTTTTTAAACATAATCTCCAAATTTTATCCGATCGTGTGTCAAGTTAAAGTTTTTTTCAGTGATTTCCAAGTTTTTGTTTGGTTTACTGTTTATCATAATTACAAATCAGCTGTTTTGTGTCTGGCGGTCTGACAGTTCTGTCACTGGTTGTTCCAGCAGCCGATCGCATTAGCGACATACTTCACAAATTGCTTTTATTTCCAAAGCACTCTAGAGCGTTTTTTCACTTGAACATTTGATACTTGCCAAAGAAAACACTAAAATTTGTTCTTGTTTTTAATCACTTTTCAACTAAGTTATTTAAAAAAATATCATATAACTTTGATTAAATGAATGCTGTTTTAATTAGAATTTTAACCACTTATGTTTTTTAGAGCAGTTTAAAATAATTTTTTAATTCTTTTAAAGTAATTTTGACTGGGTAAGATTTATTACACAATTTTAATTGTATTATTTAGTAAAATTTGCACCAGTTAATACTAACGAAAGTGTCTCAGAATATGCATAAGGAATAGAGTGATTACACACTTAGATTTGTTTGGTTTGATTGGAAATAAATATTACTGTTACAAGATACAAAGGATTATTTAGTTATTTTATTGTAACTGATTTATCTTACTTTTTATTGTCAATAAATACATTGACATGATTATTTTTTAACTAAATAACATTTAACTAAATGGATTTATTAATCTAAATTATTAATTATTTAATTAAAATTATTCGAGAAACAAAGAAAATTTAGTTAAAATGTAAGTAAAAACATTAACCGTTTAAAAATTTTTGGTGCTCTTTATTTAAAGTTATCGTGGCGCATCTACCATAATTTTCTTCATATTTGCAATATCTTACTTTGTTTAAAGATAGGAGCTCGAGAGAAGTGAGTTTACCGATCGAACCGGAACGGCGGTTAATCGCAGGCCAATTAATATTACTAAATTAACTCAATGGCACGTAATCTCCGATCCTTCAGTAAACTATGCAAATGTGAAAAGCTTTGCCGTGCCACGGACGAGCTTAATTAAACTTTGTCTCAGAATGCACCAATTGACTGGGTGTGTCTTTAAAAAAACTACTTACCTCGACGAATACAGCACTCTGCCATCTTGATAAAGTCTGACGAACTTGTTGGGAGTTGTTATGGTGTGCAAATACGACTGCTTGCCGTTATAAAAATAAGTATCTGGCTTCCAGATCCTAGCAAGCATCGAAATACTAAGGGCGAGAGTATCGTTGGTATCCCCAGGGAAGGCTAATCGGCGATCAACCCAAGACTGTCTGAAGTAGCAATCCATTGAATACGTCTAAATCAACAAGTCGTGTGATTAAAATCGCGTATTAACATTGCAATAGCAAGGATTTTGGCTGGGATCCAGCAAACAGGGCGTAAATAAGAAAGCTTTCAGAAATTAAAAACAGGGCGGGTAAGAGGGTATGTAGGCAAGCGACAGTTTGACTTTTTAATATAATTTATTGAATAAGACATAGAGAGACTGTATTAAATTTGTATTTACCATATCGACTTCTGAGATTGGCCCCATACTCCGAACCATTATATCGACTTCAACGACTGCAGGGGGACCTAAAAATGTAATCAGATAAATCTAATAAATTATTTTATTTAGGTTGTGTACCGCCGAAATCTGGTCGAACGCTGTTATCGTAACCTCTGAGTAGGTTATCCAGAAGCGTTGAAATGTTTTGATGATTGTTCATTTGGGGTGCTCGGGAAGATTGTTTGAGGGATACACCTGAGCTGGTTTCAAACTTGGTTAGTAGTGAAACGGTCAACCAAAGTTGAAACCGCTTCATCCTCAAGCTGAAACAAAGAATTATTTTCACGTGGAATTTTGCTGAGGGATAGCTTTCGGAAGTTTTAGTGAGTCAATTTAATTCTGCAGACGGGTGACAATACAAATACCTTGTCTTAAATCACTGCAGATGTTTTTCTATTGATTGAAAAATCTATTTTCGTTCGACAGATTAGAAATACGCTAAACTATTTTGTAAAGTTAGTTTGACTTTTTTAAATAAGGTCGTTTTTTTTGTTGCTTTTATTGAGTAAAAAATTCCGGTAATTATATAAAATGAAATTTTATATTCAATGAATCAGAAAGAAACTTTTGAATTGCAAAATATGTAGGCTAATTTATCGACAAAAAGACAAACAATTGGCAAACATTCAATAAAAGTGTAAATTTGCATTCAAGTAAGAAGCCGTAAACTATATTTTTTGAAAAATAGAAATGATAATAAATTATAATTTTAAAATTCCTTTATTTACAAATTATAGTACAAGAATAACATGTCACAGGTATCCTGCTGTTTGATATGCCGATTTGCATTTAGAGCTTTTTACCATATGATAAAAAAATTTATCATCTAAAAAACTGTAAAATGCTTTTTGTCAATGTAAATTGCATTGGCTGTATATGAAAACGTATATGAAAAGAAACAGTCTCATACCCTTCTAGAGTATAATCTTTTTTGATCACAGTGTACCTTTACTGACATTTGTTTTAGGAACTGACTAACTCATTTTCTTCAAATGCTAAAGGCTACAGGACAAGCCAACTTCTTGGAAGTTTTTCCAAGGTCACTTAGTTAGCTATCTAATGTTTTTTCTATTTATTTATCAAAGTCTCTGTTGGTTATTTTTTGTCAAAACATTTTTTTCTACTTTGCGTCTATAACAGTTACCGATTTGGGTGTCGTATTAGCCAATTCAGCACCCAAATTGCGTGCGTAAAGTACTAGAGCAATTTATTTATTTATTGGGTTGGTAACACGCTTTGCTGACATTTGCAACATTTTAGCATCTATGTCAGTGTTAGGAAATCATAATTTTATTCGATTAAATTTTGTTGCACTTGATGACCAAGGTGTTTTTGTGTTTGTGTTGCAATAAACCTATAAAATATTTGAAAATGGAGTAGGCAAGCGACTTGAACAATGAGATAACTTCAATTTTTTTTTTGAGATTAGAGACACTTTAAAGTGGCTTTATTCGCGAATGAGATGACCGGTGAGGCCGCCACTGTCGCATTAAACACATGTTTTAAAAGAGAGTCATTCATTCTCAAATTTACTACTTTCTTACATGATTATTTATTCTCCTTTATGCTTTTGTGTTTAGTAATAATAAAAAGGAAGTAAGAATAATATTGAATACTCAATTTTGTGTGTTTTGACCAGTTGTGCTATCGTAATGTGCAAAAAATAAACTAAAACAAGTTGAAGGTTAATACTTTGTTCATGTTTTAAATACGATTTTTGTAACAATTATTTGAAATATAGTGAATGAGAGTTATGTCTGTGCTTCTAAATTTGTTTTTCTGTAACTTGTGATAAAAATTTGTGATTTTACGGCGATTTATAGTCACTTTGTCAGTTTTTCACTTGTTTGAAAAGCGATTATTGTGATTAAAAATGATTTATCAACAAATTCTAAAGGTTTTATCTAGAATGTCTTTAAGACAACACTGTAATGTGTCTGTGGTTTATTCTAATTCACAGTTTTTCTATAATCAAAAGCTGTTATAATAATTTTGCAGCTTCGTCATGATGAAGATTTTGACAACATTTTCAGAGCAGCTAAAAAGGATCAAATACAAGGGCAAATACCACAATAATTGAATTTATATTAAGGTAAGGACTTGATTTTATATTAACAACTAATATTTTATTAAATCAATGATAAAGAAAATCATAAAATAACATAAACAACACGGATAGTGTTGACAAGGAGAAATCATTTAAAAATTGATCAAACTCTAAGATTCTTATTACAGGTAAGAAAAAATAATATTTAGAACCTAAAATATAACTTTTTTTCACTGTTTTTCAAACAAACTTTAAAAAGAAACGTATGCAAAATTTAATTACGATATTAATATTCTAGTAGGTTGAGGTTAGTTTCAGTTCGTTTTATTATTCAACGGTTGAATAGCTGGTCAAATGCTCGTAACATATTGTTTAACAATCATCTTACTTCGTTTTTATTATAATAAAACCATCAAAATCCTCAAATAAAGTCACAAATTAAACGTTTTTTCAGTAAGCGATCGCATGAATTCAGTTAACGACTCCCTTTGGTTAGTTCGTATTTGTACCGCGTAGTGGCGTTTAGTCTATCTCAGTCGCCTATAGCATCACTTTACAAATTATGTGCTAGATGAGTATATAGCACTATTTGGTCTAAAATAACGATGAGAAGAATCGCTGAGAATCGCAATTTGGTAATTTAAGAAATTTTGCAATGTTTTTAGAGTTTTTCCTTATTGTGTTTATGCCAATTAAAGTATTCATCCATAACCAATTTTTTCACAGCTTTATTAATTGAGGTTTTGGGGAGCACTAATTTTTGTGAAAATTAAGGCACTATCAACAAAAAAATATCAATTGGGGTTTTGGGACTTTTGGAAAGCACTAATTGTGCTTTCCAAATTGTAATCATTTTTGTGAAAATTAGTGCTTTCCAAAAGTCCCAAAACCCCAATTGATATTTTTTTGTTGATAGTGCCTTAATTGGGTGCCGCGTACCATCATTTTTCATTCCTTCGACATTCGCCATTAATGGTACCTTTGAACTGAAATTTTCGACGCGTTTTGACTTTAAATCTCCTGCTAGGCAACAGCTGACAATTATTTTATTGTGTTGGCAACCCTTGTTGGCAACACCTTTTGCGGTTCGTGCATGTCTGCATTAGTTCAGTTACAACCTTTGATTATATATACAAGTGGATACCTAATTCAATGTGTTAGAGGAGTACACATTTTGAAAAGATTTGGGGGACAAGGATACCCTCAAAAATGGCGTACGCCAGAAAGAGATGCAACGAAATGTAGGATGCCGATCTTTTGCGCAAGTACCGTTTCTCAATTGACAGAAGTTTTTAGACAGCTGACATATTTTTTTGACTTGTGTGTTGTGCCGACTGGTTGTGTCGATTGTGCGAAATTTTGTGAGACCACGTGTTTTTATAAAAAGTTGGTTTTTTGCGGAAACCTAAAAATCCCATCTGATGTGTAACAAAAGTTTGTAAATTTACAGAAATTTGGTTCAGGCAAATGTGTAATAATTCAAAAATAAATATCAACTTAATAAAGCATAGATCATTTGCCCAAGCAAATCAGCATGTTTTTTTATCCGATGCTTTTTTTCATCATATAGCGGACCAAGACATTTTTGACAATCATCGCACGAATTTAATTAAATTGATTATAGATTTATTTGTCAAAATTAAAATACATTATTATTGTAAAACTGTTGTAAATAAGGAAAATTATATTAGGCGGAAACTATCAAAAATTATATTGTTTAAAAATCAATAAATTTTGTTTGCGTATGGTTTGTTTTTTATTATTAACCTATTTATATATATATTTTTCAAGTCCACTTTTCAGTTGGAAAATGTTGGAACTTAACATATTTGAATTGAAATGTTCAATATTTTTAAACTAGGCGCTGTCATGCGCTCAACTTGTCATCCTACATTTCATCCCATTTCCTTTTATGTGTTCGGTTGGTCCTAGGCCAAGGATACTATAGAGAGAAGGATTGTCAGATGCATGAATATTTTCTCCGCGGTAGCATGAGCGCTGTGACGTCACCGGCGGACCTACCACTTCATCGTATGCGTTGGATAGTCTAATTTTTTATCAAAAGTAATCAATTACACATGAAATAAAATAAATATACATTTAAAAATATTTAATTCATCTATTATTACATTAATAATTCTAAAAAAGTAAAAAAGTAAACATAAATACGCAGTGATTAATTAATTGAGAATTTTTTTCATTTTTTTTGATAGCTTTCGAGTTGTGTCCGAATGTGGTGTACTTGAAGTTAATTTACGTTTCCGCATTTTCTGAGCTTTTTCCATCTCTTTTTTTACATTTAAATAATTTATTCTAATAATTGTTCTTAGTTTGCAAAATGATTTTATGACATCTTCTGATAGGTGGTCCCTTTTTTTAATTTTATTTGTTAAATTTTTAACAACACAAGGTGTTGTTCTCAATTTGTCACCATGATATTTTTCAAAAAATTTATTCCATGTTGTCACGTGTTGCAAAAAGTCAGTAGTGGGTTTAATCAGTCCGCCAAACGACAATTGTTGCACCCATGATGGTAAATTATAGTTGTGATCACTTTTGATTTTGTAAGTATGATCTCCCAATTGGGGATGAGTGGCTTTAAATTTTTTGGCAATATAACCAGCAATATATTGGAGGGCATCCTTTGTTGTTTCTGCTGATGAAGTTTCAACGTTTACTGAGGTTTCAACAGAAGAAAATGAACTGCCACTGCTGCTACTTTGAGTTACGCCAAATTCAGATTCTTCAATGAAAGATTCATCACTAATCGAAATTTTTGCAGTTTCCAAAACTGTTGATACAACATACTCTTCTCTTGATTTTTCTTCAGTGTTTACCTTTAAAAAAATAAATATTGTTGTTGTTAAAAGTAATACCTTCTAAAATACCTGTGCTTCTAAAATTCCAGGATTTTTTCCAAGAATTATCATTCGAATTCTCTTCATCGCTTCAAGCGGTGACGGGTGTTCGTTGGGTCCTCTGCAACGTAATTGGAAGAAAAAATTTTCTAGGCAATCCTGATTCAGTTTATGAGTGCATATGTAATGTATGTCTTCAAAGTCTTCCTTTATATCGTAAAACAACGATTTTAAAGATTTGATGGAAATTAACATTCCTTTTTGAAATAGCTGCATTGAAGTTTTGCCTTCCGCTCTTAAATGCAGAAGCAAATTTTCAACTTTTTCTAAATGCTCTACTTGCTGACTTAAATGTATACCAAAAGGAGCTTTCATTGGGTTTGAATGTGGAAACTCTTGCACATGACTATTAAAAATATCAAACCACGAATTAAAAATATCAATAAAATTCCCCACATTCTCTGCTAATTTTTTGTCTGGACCAGGTTTATATCGTATTAATGCTTGTGCTGTATTACGAGATATCAACTCTGCCGCTAATTTTACATTTTGACGTTGGCTTTTTTCAACTAAAATATGTTTTTCTGAAATTTTGTAGCATGAATTAATTTCAACGTCAGTCAATTTAATTAATTCTTGAAGAGGAAGTTGATTAATTTTTGTTCCATCTTCAAGAATAAAGCCTTTATCTAAAAGCCAGTTTCGTAAAAGTTTTAGTAAATGTGGAGCGTCCGCAAAAACGTAAATGTTTTTTTGAGTTAAAGGATGTTTAAAATAAGTTTTATTTATATCTACAGCAAGTTCTTTCCACAATCCTATGTTACTAGCACCACAATCACTTACAATTGCCACACAGTTATAGGATATTTCATGTAACTTTGTGATGATGTTCATTAATATGTCTTTGGTCATTTTTTGATCAAATGCTATATAAACAGGTTGTTTCCATTTAGCAAATAATCCCCTAATCATACAGACTTGCATTTGATTATGAGTCCCGATTACTTGATCCTGAGCCACATCATACTCAAAAATCGATTTAATTTTCACTTCGTCGAACATCATGACAACTGTTTTTTCTCTAGAAGTCATGTTTTCTCCCGCAATTTTTAAAAATGTAAAAACGTCTATTAAAATTCCAGGTTTTACGTTGATTTTTGCTGCCCAAGTTCTTAATGTGGATAAAGCTGGAAGAGGAAAATTTAATTTGTTTCTTATGTACAAATAACTTTTTTGACTAAAATATCGAAGTGTAAAACCAATCGCAATTTCTTCAGTTGTCCAGTTAACTCTCTTTTTTTTATTTAAAAGAATAGCAATCTGGTTGTCTGTTAAAAATTTTTTGCATACATTTATTTCTTCGACTTTTGGAGAAATTGTGCTTAATTTGCGTATCTTCTTTTTATAATATTGTAACTGTCTACGTTGAAGATTTAGTTTTGCTTTTAACTTATTCTGACTTTGTACCAAACTTTTATATTTTTTCTTTAAATCTTCATTCTCCTCTTCTAAATTTTTTTTTGTGTTATTTTCAGTTTGCTCTAAAATAGCTTCAGGTTGAATGTTTAATAAAGATTGTTCAGCAATAAGTTCATTAACTTCTTCTTTTCTTTTCATATCTTCTTCGATTTTTTGTTTTCTCAAATATCTTTTCTGGCGTTCTGTAGTTTCTACATTATCGGTTTCTTTTGGCAAATTCAAAGTTGGTACAGCTGTTTTTTTAAGTCGTTTCCGTGTAGGTAATCCTAATAACAAAAAATGTCATAATCTCAATTTTATATTTTATATTATGTTTTTACCTAATAATTCATTTTGCATATCACGTTCATAATCGTTTTCAGTAAAATGAATAGAACAAATTTGACAGTTATTAGGATTCCAATTTCCTGTTCGCCTACAGCGATGTATCCATTCTTTGCGAATGGTAACTGATGTAAAATCACCACTTTTGGGGAAATTATGATAAATAATTTCAGGATTTAATTTTTTTGTCGACATACGGCTATTATTACAACCGAACACAGCACATCGTCTTCCAGGCATTTTCACAATTATGAATAATTAATTACAAATATTGTAATAGACATAAATTATTAATACCGATCAAATACAAAAAAAGAAACACCGAACCATCAAAGATGCGAGCGCGAATAAACGAGAATGAACATGAACGGGTCCGTCGCCTACGTCACGACTGAATGTGTACGCTACAACATTGCGAGCATAGGGATCTGACAATCCTCTTCTCTATAGTATCCTTGGTCCTAGGCTACTAGGTATCCACTTGTATATATAATCAAAGGTTACAACACTTTACAACCATGATGGCGGCTTGCTGTCACACAATTCCTTACGCTTGAAAATTTATAACAGTGACCCAATACCCAATATCAACGCCAAAAAAAGGTAAAACTATAAAGAAAAGTTGTGTTTTGCTGTATAAAGTGGAGAAGATATGAATTTTTGTAGATATCGCTAAAAGTACGTGGTCAGACTTGTTTTTACCACATGGGGAGACTTGTGTCATCCTAATTGTTTTGTACAGGTATTTTACACTTTTTAATTTAACATTAATAAATTTAAAATGGGCTCCAGAAGTGTGTTGTTATTTAAGCGCGAAAGTTTGAAACACTGTCATTTTAAAAACATAGTTTAAAAAAGTCGCCCTTAAGGCAACAGTAAATGAGGTTGAAATTATAATGGTTAAACTTTGATCGATAAAAAATTACATGGAAATACAAATTAGGCATAAATAAACTCTACTTCAATACTCTAAACATTCTAGTTTTAATCCATTCACAAGATACAAATAATTACAAATAAAAACTACCGTAAGCTTTGTGTTGTCAAAGTCACTCGAGCAGCTGTAAAACAAATAGGTACCAAAGATGGCTGAGTATAAAAAATTAGAAATCTGCTGATCTGCCCGTAGAAATGGAAGGAACTTCCTTCATGTTCGGCATGGTTCACTGGAATACGCTCATGTTAGACTTGCGTTGAAACTTAGAAATCTGTGCATCAAACATTTTATTTTTGATTAATTTCTTCATTAAATGTAAGTTTTTTTGTGATTCGTAACTTATCAATAAACACAATGTTTAGAGTATCGAATGTCGGCAATTTTGGATTTTATTTAGTGTATTTATTCATCGTTTAAAATTTTTTTTACATGTGCACTGAATTAGACTTTTTAAAGTTATTTTTATCGAATGACAGTGTTTCAAAATTTTGCGCTGTAGTGACGTCAAGGCTTCTGGAACTCATTGTTATTTTGTATAGTATTATATTACATATGTTTTTTAAGATTGGGGTTCCAGTTATTGTTTCATTTAATAATCAATTTTGTTGACAGCTTAAATTACAGTTTGTGACATCAAATTTTAGATGTATTAAATTCATAAATTAAATTTTAATTTAAATTATTTGATGAAAATAATAATGAAATGTTATTTTTGGCTTCAATTTTGTTATAGAATCCGTCTTCAGATTTTTATTAGATATTCGGAGGTTGAGTGATTGGTTTGATAGAGTGAATGATATCTACTGTCAGAACCTAGAAGCAGAGAAACTATGTGGTGGATTTGATGCTCTAGGGCCTACATACAGACGCCGTTATGTCAGCTCAGGTATTGAATTGATAGTAAAAATACATTGTTTATATTATTTGGGGTTTTTTACTACTTTGTTTACTAATTGTTTCGGATGAAGACAGTTGACATGAGAAAGAAATTAGTTTTTGTTATTATATACTCGCACATGATTCTTTAAAATTTATTTTGGTAGTTGATAGTTTACCGCCATCAATTGCCATCGGAAGGAGATAGAAGCTAAATATTGGTGCTATTCCGATGAACTCTCATGTCAAAGTTTTCTCTACCAAATATTTTTTTTACTACATTGTCAAACGTTTTGTTCAATCTTCTAATCATAGTAGCTAGTCGTTGTAGTGGAGAAAGACCACGATGCTATAGTGAAATTGGTTTCCACATTACGTTTATAATTGATTACTTTGTTTATTAATAAACTTTTTTGAAAGAGTGAAGCGAGACGAGGAAAAAGGAAATTTAGAAGAATTTATTCTTCTAAATTTAAGCTTTACATTTTTATCTTTTCTAGAAGAATATATGGATTCTATTATATATTTTTTACCACACACACACTACGCGTATCACATCCAGCTACTTGTACTTTCCTAGCTTAAACCCTCATACAGTCACATTTCAACGAAGTTCGTCGCCATTTTATCAAACACAACGTAGATCTCTTTTTTGTACCACATGACGATCGTGACTTTAGGCTAGTTTGATTGAATTTAAATCAAATGGACAATGGACTATGACCATTTTGAGTCAATATAAGATGTAGAATTTCAGTATCTGACGATGTTTCATAAGGTCGGTCTTTTTTGGGTAGCATTAAAAGGTCTTGGATCGTTGCCGTCACTGAATTAGTGTTTTTATACTACAGTTTTTGAAATTTTTTTGACTTTTTATTTCATTTTCTTTTTAACTAACATATTTCCTAACCACATTTATCTCTGGTCAATCATCATTGTCTTCTTACTTAACGTCTTCTTTAATTTCGTTGACAATGTTGTCATCCTCAGATGAGAATAAAACTGTTTTTTTAATGTTTTTGTTTGGTGTGAGTGGGTGCTTTCTTTCTTCTTTGGAAAATCACTTTTTCGACTGACTCTCGAAGCTTGGGTTATTTTTTAGTAAGACAGGCATTTCTAAATTTGTGTAAACAAAATAATTCTTTGTTGCTTATACTAGTTTCTAAAACATTGTTCGTCAAAGCCTGATACAAAAGACTTTTACAATTATTGAAGGTAAAAAATCACTGTTTTAAATAATTGTGTTATCAGTATCAATCGCATGCCTTGTCGATTTAGCTACAAAGGACATATAATAGGATGTTGTTCGTCATCGGCTGGTTGTAATTGGATCAAGCAGGGAGTCCGTGTTGCAGTGGATAAGTAGATTTTCCTAATTTCCCTTCGCATTTATCTCTTTTTCCGAGTGAACTGTGTAATGTTTCACAAATCGAAATTGACATTTCCGATTAGGCAATTTTAATCAGGTCCTTTGACAATCTTAACGCTCTGGGAACACGATATTTGTTTAGTGAAAAATTTTGGGCCGACACGAATTTTGTGGAAACGCGATTTCTGAATCACTTTCTGAGCTTATTTACGTCACACCTCTTACGTCCGCTCCCAAAGCAAATCCCGTTTGTTGCGAACGGATTAAATCTTAAACCGCTCTCTGACGAAGCTTTTAAAAACGCTAAACATGTCTTGAATGCGCTTGAGGTAGGCCAAAGACAAATTATTTTGTTTTTTTTTTCTTTAGAGTTTCACACGTTTTCTTGAAATTTATTTTTCGAGCTAAATTTATTTCTTATTTAATGGAAAGTAAATAAAAACGTTTTAGCTGTCTTAATAAACATTGATTAGAAAGCAATTTTACGAGTAAAAATGCTGAATGCGCTAGGGTAATCCGACTTTTAATTATATTAACTTGTTGCCATTCACGCCTCTTTAAATTAGAGACTTACTCGTTTCAGTAAGATTGAAGTGTCACATAAAATTTGTTATCGCAGTTATATACAAACCTTTACAAACAGTAAATTTTGTCGAGTAAAATAAAAGACTGTTGAATTTAAATCGCTAAATGCATCTAGTTGAAAATCGCTCTTGATATCTTAAAGTGTCGAGTAGAAATCTAAGATTCATAAAGCGTGAAATGCATTTTGTAAAGTACCATTTTAAGTCGCTTGTACGTTTACGAATGAACATCTTGATTTTATAGCTGATTAATTCTTGATAAAAAAAATGATTTGGTATTTTTAAAATTATTGTAATATCAATCACAGTTACAATAGTTCTGTTGATTTCTGATTTATTTTGTAGCATCTAAGTTTTTTTCAATTATTATTAGTTTAGTATGATAAGAACGTGTGACGTAAAAAAATAACAACATAAATTAAACCACTTTTCTTCTTCTTAAATAACTTCAAGACCATTGGCGGCCATTGATTATGTTATTAAATACAAGTAGCACCTAATTATTGTTATTTATGTACAAAGAGCATAACAAACAGTATTTTAGATCTCAAGGGTCGTATAAGCATAACTTTAGTCGAGGACGCAGTTTGGAAAACCGAAGGCGAAGCTCGAGGTTTACTAAGCGTTTGCGACCACGAAACGTGTTGACAGCCTTGAGGTTTATGTACTACCTTTTATATACTTGAAAGAACAAGAAAGCATTAAACTGCTTACGGCTTGCACTTACCGCCCTAGGGCCTGCGCTTACTACCCAAAGAGGTATAAAGCAAGGGCGTTTCTATGGTAATCGTTCTATGGGCAGTGATTGCTGCTTACTGTTGCTGTTAGTGTAGCATTAATGACATGCTTACAAGACAGGTAGTTGAAAAAGAACGAGGGATTATTTAACCCCCGACATAGAAGAGCTTTTTGTTTTCCGAGGGTCATTAGTGACGATTATGCCTGTTACAACAAGCGTCTGACAATGAATAACGTCGTAGTGTACTGTGGACCTGCGAACGTAGGGCTTAGCTTGGCGCTTATTTAACAATTTACATTGATATCAATTCACAAACTAATATTGTCAAAATTGTTCATTATGTGTGCCAAGCTAAGCCCTACGCTCACAGATCCACACGACGTCATTCGTTTCTAGACACTTGTTATATACAACATTTTATGTACAATTACAAGCAAAAATCAAAATTTTCAAAAATAGTAAACGTCAAAGTGACAATTCCTGACAATAATAGCTATTTATGCAACAACTTGCAAAATAAGCGGTTTTTTAGACTAGATTTGAAGATTGGGCTACAAGTGTTAACGAGAATTCGGTTGTTCTAGTTTTCAAAATACATGGTCCCAAACATAAATTTTTAGTTACTTTTATTTTTACATCCAATTTTTTTAATATGCCGCGAGAAATAGCGGCGCTTGAGTAGAGCATATTGGGGTAAATTATCTTCAGAGTCAACGCATATCTATGCCAAGAATTAATAAATTTTATTACATATGCAATTAATATTTAAAATCATAAAAATTTGATAAGTAAATGTAAGTAATAAAGTTAATTTTTTAGCACATTGTAAGATTAAATAATAAAATTAATACTCCTACATCTCTAACGTATTGGCCTCTTAAACCTCATATAGTTCTACTTATCCACATTGGTTCACTTTTTCTATAATAAACAAAATTAAGTTTAAACGTCAACTATGGAAAATTTATAAAAAACATAAGTTTGTCATGTATTTGGACAAAATTAATAAATTACGAAGATGTATTAAATTAGAAATCAAAGAAACTTATGAGAGATTTGTACGTGCTGCAGAAGCAAACCTCAAACATTATTCAAAACAATTTTGGAACTACATCAAGTCGAAAAAAAACTCAAGCAACGTTCCGACTGGTATGACGTATGACTGGAAATAAACTCACCTCAGGATATAGTGAACAGCTTTGACGAGTTCTTCAGTTCAGTTTTGCTTGTGATACTGAAGTCACAGTGATCGCAGTGAAAATGCTTGTGATAGTGTATGTGATAATGCAAATGTGTTTCATTTATTTATGATAACCAGCTGCGATATCTTGACTACAACTAAGAAGATTAAACCTAATTTTAATATGGGTCCCGATTCAGTGCCAGCATTTTTTGTTAAAGACTGTATATCGTGTCTTTGTGATCCTTTTTGCTATTTATTTAATTTAATTATTAGAAAAGCTATCTATCCTACAAAGTGGAAAACATCCAAAGTCGTCCCTGTCTTTAAATCGGGTGACAGGTACGGCATTGAAAACTATAGACCGACTGCGAACATTTGTGTTTTTTCCAAACTTTTAAGTCAATTTTAGCAGAAAATTTGTATTCTCATATATCCACTCAATTAAGTGAACATCAACATGGTTTTGTAAAATTTAAGTCAACTTCTACTAACCTATGTGAATTTGTTAACTATGTTTCTGTTCAACTAGATTCCAAACAACAGGTTGATGTTATATATACTGACATGACTAAGGCATTTGACAATGTAAATCAAAAGTAGATAATTTTGGACTATGTCAAAATTTAGTTATTACTTTATTTAAATCGTTACTTTTTAACAGATCACAATATGTTGAGTGTCTTAATTATTGCTCAAATACCTATGCAACTACCAGTGGTGTCACACAGGGTTCTAGTTTAGCATCAATTTTATTCCTAATTTATATCAACGATGTACTGTTCAAATTTAAATGCCCAATTTAAAATTTAATAAGCACTGAAGAAAGACGAAAAGTAAAAATTGTCAGAAACTTTGGCGTAATTTACGTATATTAATTTATCGCGTGTTCAATTGAACAGTTTATCAAGCTACAACTCACAAGTTGTTTTAAATTATTTTTGTTTGATGTAATTTTCAGATTATATCAATCATCTCCTAAAAACATAATACAGTGGTCAACAATTGAGAACAATTTTTCTAAGAGTTACAAGATTTTAAACTTTGTTATAAATTTAGGGTATATTATTCCAATTGTTAAACACTGTATTAGTCAAGTAAAACGTCATTGTTTCGAATATTGCTTGAATGTTAAGATCGAAGCCAAAAATGGGATGGGATAGTTTTGAAAAAAAAATGTGATAAAGCAACTAAATTTAAAGTATGAAGCGATTTTAAATATAATAATTTATTCATAACGTGGTATTACGAATACTTACATATACGACTGACGTAGTGACGTAATGAATAAAATTCTAGCACTTCCCAAAGCAATTAAAAATTGTCTAAAAACGTGATTACTAAAATGTGAATTCAAACAGGTGTCTGTTCCAGTTATCTGTCATTTTCAGAGAATCAATGTAGGAAATAAACAAGTGCTTTTACTGGGCTTAATAAGCTTCATTATTTCTTGAATTTTCGACAAATGGATTTGCATAATGTAATCTTGAAAACGGTTCAGTTAACGTTATTCGTAAAAATATAATTATTCAAATATTATTATGACTAATCGTTTAATGATTTAAAAAATATATTTCTATTTTTGTTTGTAAGAAATTTTATAACTACGCCCGCAAAACACTTATTTTGGATGTTTTAATAAACGTTATAGCACAAATGATATAATATCTTATTACACCACACAATTTTCATTACAAAAAAAAACGCTAAAAACAGTATAAAGAACTTAATTCTTAAGTCATGAATGTATTCTCTAACATTACTTTTAGCCGGTGTTAGTACAGTACATATACCGTTTGTAATTTTCGAATGTCATTTATGATGTTCAACATTAATGGACAAAAATACTTTTTAAATTAAATTATCTTTTTCAAATGAACTGTTTTCATACAAATCGATTACTCCTTAAATTAGATGTGTCCATTTACATTAACAAGAGGTAAATGGTTACATTGGACAACAAATAATAAAGGAAATTTTATCATGCACAAAATTAATTCTGTTTCAATATTTTAAAGATTGAAATGAGTTTTTAGTAACCAAATCAAAATATTGGTTGTCAATTTTATTGAATAACATTTATAAAGTTTGTTTAAAAAAAAAAATAAAAAATATGTGAAACATATACACTATTATTATTTCTCACGTTGTTACTGTCATCTTAACTGTCAGAAATGTATGTAACGTTCTGTATACAAAATAACCTAAGAACCGTAAATTTGTATTAAAAATATATTTAGCGGCAGTTGTTATAAAAGCACTAATTTCGGTCTTTTACTAGCTCGCTAAATGGTGAAATAATATTTTTTCTCTTTTGGGCAGAAAGTAGGCATTTGCAGGCCGCGGGTGTGTTGTTGATGCTCGCGCGTAGCGAGATAATGAATTACAAATTTAAATCAATTTTACAAGTTTAAAATAAATTCTTAGGTAAAAGTCGCAAAGCGCTTTAGAGAGCTGTGTCTTATCATCAGTGTCAAAATAATAATGTGAAAAAAAATTACATTCAGGCGTCTACAAGTGTAATGACAACAATACAGTTTACATCGTTGACAGAACGAAGGATTGCAATAAGAATACATAAGGATGTAAGGACAATAGAAAAGTACAAAAATACAGGTATAACCAACACTTCTTGTGCTTTTGCTTTTTATATTTTTTCCGGTAATTTTTTTTTCTCCTGCTTTAGAACCTACTTTAACAACTTTTTTTCTGATTGATACAATATTAACTAATATTGCCTTAGTTACAATATGTAATAACACACTCATATTTCCCTAGGGAAATATGAAACGCTCATATTGTCCCAAGGGAAATATGAAACGTCATATAAAAGGAAATCTGAAATGTCAAATTTTACTATGAAAATGTTTTATTTAATGTGCGTTCTGCAGACGCCAAAGATTTCCATAATTAAAACGACCTTTGAAATTTAAATTACAGGTGTAACAGTCTATTCAACAGAGGAGAATCACAATGAAATTTTACCTTATACACCAAAAAAATGTCAGTAAGACCTTCTCGCAAGAATTTTTTGAGCTGTTCTCGGGACAACACCTCTGATTTTTTTGAAACGTATCCTTTATTTTTATTCTTTACAAATGCTTCTACTTCATCAAACATTTTAACATCATTTTTTTTTCTTTTAAATGCAACATTGTTCTTAGCATGGATAATTTTGACCACAACGTGTTTGGTGAATATTTCTGCGACTACGAATAAAATAAATTAGTCATATGTTCAAAAATAACAAAAATCATAGCAAATTACCCAGTCTTCAAAAAACGCTAGCAAGAAATTTTCGTCGGCACCATTCACCGTATTTGCTGTTCTTCAGTGTTGAAAGTCTTCGTACATACATTTTACTATACGCAATATTCGATTTTGCTGGAATCAAACATTTCCTTTTGCTGCCTATGAGAGCAGGTAGTTCGACATTTTGTCAAAATATTTTTATGACAGGACGCGAATATCAAACCAGTCAACTATGATATCTATTTACAAACAATGTTCCTTATCCTTAGCAACGTTACTAATTGCTAAATTCCAGAATTAATAATCTAATATTTTGCTATTTTAACAACAATATTGTTTCAATCAGAAAAAAACTATTGATTCCACCACGGGAAATATGAATATATTCCCTCGGTTGTCTGTACATCCCTCGGGTTCCCCTCGGGATGTAACTAGCCAACCTCGGGAAATGTACTATTCATATTTCCCTAGTTGTAATAAAAGCTATTAATTTTTTTTGCATTTGCAATAAAAATTATTCTTAAAATTTTTTAGAATCAGTTTTATTGTCCTCTTCTATCAAAATATGCTCACATCACACTATTACAAACTGAAAAAGTCAATCAAAACTATTGTGTCCATAATTATATATTTTTAAAAAAAAAAGAAGCAAGGTTTTTTAGGACACAAGTATTTTTTTATTAAGAATCTAAGAACACACCATTAGCTCGGTGTCCAAAATTACAACAAGCGAACGTGGTCTCAATTCGTTTGTTGTAATGATAGGTTGTATTTATGATCTAGGGTTTGTTTAATAATAAAAGTACAAAAATTTGTGTCTTACACTCTAATTACTCCGTCTACCGTTATTAGTTATCTCACGTAGGAGTATCCTATAGCGGATTCTATGTTAAGTAACCTATCAGGGGTTAGAATACATACGAACCCATTAACACTATCAAAAAAAATCATAATCAAAAAACAGTTTTACCACTAACCAAGTTCATTATTAGGAATATCGTTTAGCATCAGAATTGTTTTTTATGTAGGTAGTATATTTTGAATATTAATGATTAATAAGAGTGCTCTAAATTTATACTACAATAGTGGCAAATCAAAATTTTTAATGATGACATTAATCTATTCGTATGTATATTTAAATATTATTGTTTAATCTTCGATTAAACAGATATTTTTTCTTAATTTCTTATAAGTTCTAAATAGAAATTCCGTTATTTGTCGTCGCTTTTAGTTACACTTCCTCATTGTTTCGCATTAAATATTTCCTTACATTAAGCTTTAGTAATCAATTAACCGTAGATCAATGACTTACTTAGCTTGCATTTAATAACTTCCACTTTTACAGAGACTATATAAATGTTTATAAATTAAGTTTAATTTTCTTTGTGTGGAAAATACATTTTATGTTATTCTGGTTTAGAACCACTGTAAATAGTTCATATATTGTTAAGTTTTTGACTGAATAAATTAGTATAGAAAGAACCCTCAAGTTTTATTACTCCTGCATCATCGAACAATTATAAACCACGTTTTAATATGTTTGGTCTTCCTTTTTGTAAAGATGACGTTCGGAAGAGAAAGAAGAGCAAAAAAATTTTGAAAAAATAATAGAAAAACCACCACTAAAAAAAGAAACAAGGAGCAACGATTAATAAAAGAAAAAGAAGAATAAAAACTACTATTAAAATTTTTTTTAAAAAAACAAAGATTCTAAGAATAAGAACAAAAGAAGTCGAAAAACTGGAAAAAAAAAGAAGAACAACAAAAATTATGACTAATTTACGAATACTTAACTATAGCAGATTGGGTCACTAAAGCAGAGGTTGTCTTCAGCGAGGAACAATCAGCAAACAACAAAGGTTGAGAACTAACTAATCAGTAGAAGTCCAAAATTTTTAGTTAAGAGAATAGCAAGGAAAACGAGTTCTTCATTCTCCTTTGTTAACTAGTGCGCAACTTTCCCTCGCGAGTCATGAGATTTTGAACCTAATCTACATGGCTAATTAAAACTAAGTGAACTAATCCTCCTATTAGAAGAGGATTACTATTTTCTCTCTACACTTTCTTTGCATAAATATAATTTTTTTATGTACTAAATAGCTAGATATTCTTAGTGTCCCTTCAAAAAACTTGATACTGTTTATTTTTGAATTGTCTTTTTAACAGTTCGCTAGTTTTTACTTCGGCGGGTCTGTCAATAAAAATCCGCGATTGCTTCACTATCAATCATTCTCTTCTATTTCAATAGGAGCTGCTTATCACCACTCGAGCACAGTGAAATATGCGTTAAATGGTGGTCGTTAATTTAGATTAAGAAAGGATGTATAATCCTTTTTCCAAAAATTCGAAGATCAGTACATACTTTTAAACCATTTTTGATCCGTCAGTATACCATACAGATTTTTTTCGCTGTCTGTATTTTTTTTCCTTTATTTTTCGATATACAAATCGTGTAATTAACAACTTGAAACGAAGGGTTTATAAAGTTGTGTATGGTTGCTATTCATTATAACCAACAAAATAAATCTAGTTTGCTTTGAACCAAAAATTTGTAAAATCAACCCTGCAGGGCATCGTTACTTCCCTAACAACAAGTTTGTTAATTTTTTTATCAAAATTTTGGTTTAACTAGAAAAATTTTTGGAGAAAATAAATCAAAATTACATACGTAAAAGTAAGTTTTTTGCGACTTTTAATAGTGAAATCAATCGCGAACACATAATGAAGAGAATCGTTCGTCCTCCGCGATATCTTCCTGAGGTAGTACAGGCAATCTATGAACTTAAAGAACACGAAGGATCAAACTCAACCAAAATCATCAATCATGTGAAATCTACTTTAATCAATGCAAAATCCCAGAGTAACACACCGAGGAATATATCTGCGCAAATTCGCAGAGCCCTTAAGCACGCTGCGACTAATGGGATCCTCAAGCAGCGTGCCGGTAAATTCAGAATCAACACTGATAATATGTTTAATCCAACAAAACAATGTACGGAATGTCGTCGAAGGAAGAGGCAGCAAGAGAACCGGAGACGGCGGAGGCGTCGCCGAAGTTACTCACTCTCTCCCAGCAGTTTTTCGGTTCCCTATGATTCAGATTATGGATACAGTGATACTTCATTTCTACCAATATACGAAACTAGACGCCACAGGAGGAAAACAGTCAAAAGGCGCAGACGAAGGCAACGGAGGATCCCCAGAGTACAATCAGGTTATAAAAGTGAACCACGAAGAATGGAGGAGGAACTGAGAAAAGGTAATTAATAAGCATATGTCAAAATTTGTGACGAAGTTTAAATTTACAGAAATTGAATATGCAGACGACCACAAGGATGGTGAGGAGATCCTTAGTCATCAATGTAACAATCCGGATTGCCTATGTAATGCCAAGGGAGATGAACCAACTAGCTCATGAACCTCGCGAATCGTAATGTCTTGTTGCATTTTCTGTTAATAAAGTAAAGTCAGTAAACAGTCGTTTTGCGGATATTGCGATCGAGATTGTGACCGCTCTTTCCTCAACTTTATTAATTTAACGTATTGGAGAAAAATGATATGAGTTCCCGGTCGTGTAAGATAGGCCTAAAGCCGTCGCAAATTGAGTCCCACGACGGCCCTAATCGTTTCCCATTTCAAGTTATCCGGACGTGTCTGCTTTTTCATAAATAAAACTTTTAATTAACCTTTTGTAATTAAAAGCGGTGTAATCAGATTTATAGTTTGGAGTTTTTGATTGTTGGGTTTTATGTTTTTTAACCCCTTCTTCCATAAGTTTAATTAAGTGTGTACTTGGAGATGATTTCAATTTTAATTCAGCTTTTATAAATAGCTAATCGTTTTAGCTGGATCGTAAAAGACTTGTGTTAGTTCTAAGATGTTATCGTGATGATCCGGTAGCTCTTATCCAGATTTCAGACACTCACTAATGAATAAATAACGACGAGAAACGGCACTTAAAAATCACTTTTCGTCTAGTTATGAATATGCGAAAAATTGATTCTCTTGATAAAAATTTTAAAATAATGGCAAGGTGAATATTAAATTAGGGTTGTTGACACTTTTAGCAAACAATAAGTAGGTATTTTTGGAGGAAAAATAACACAAATTTTTTCACATTATTCGTTTCAAAATGGAAGATACGTTGTTTCTTTTTTTTAATTGTCTATTAATATCATCATAAATGCATGATTTTTGTTAAAGAATGGTTAATTAATATTGTGGTCTCGTAATAGATAATTTTTTATTAATGTATTACTTCAAAATCGTTTATTAATGTATCATTTTACGTTAATGACTGGTTTAAAATTCTAAAAGCAGATATTTATCCCAAGATAAAATCGTTTACGCGTTTACGGTCAACAAATAACATTGTAATTAACTAATAAGGTAATAGGCGACTAAAAATTTTGATAATTAAAGACAGTCACTCGCTAATACTCGTTCTTTCTTTAAACAGTCTCTGTTATTAATTGTCTTTGTTAACATTCTTGTTCGTTAAATAACTATTAGCAAGAAAATTAACTCATAACAATGAATTCTATTATGTCTACACAGACACTTGTATTTTGTTTTTAAAAATTTAAATTTGGATGTAGTCCAGTAAAATTAGACTTTAACTTCGAATAAATCGACCAGGCTGCATATTTGTGGAGACCATTATTTAGTTGTTCTAAACATATTCAAAAGTTCTCTTGATTTGAGCCGTGGGTTTTAGATTTTCAGGGGGCGAAAGGAGGCGAATTTTAGTTTTTCTTTAAATATGTAGAAATTTATCAATTTTTTGTTATCAGTTATATCATAAAAGTTCAGATTTTGCCGAAAAAATTTACCGATTTTAAGTTGTCAGCAAAATTGTAGAACTCAAGTTTACAATCGGTAAATTTTTTCAGGCAAAATTTCAACTCGAAATTCATCAAGACTATTTCTCGAAACAACTTGCGTGACTTTTCATTTTACAATTTTTGCAAATTAATTTTTGTTTGTTTATTACGTAACTAAAGCAACATTACTAATGTCAAAAATTTTCCGCTGAAAAACGAGGTATGTTGTTTTTGTCGGATTGCCTATTGACTGAGAACCCCCAAAAAAATTTTGACGGCTCATTTTTCCAATTATAACTTTTGTTTTCATTGTTGAATAAGTGTGTGTGATTGGTTAAAAAATCCATGTAGAAAAATAGTCGTAAAAATTACTGTTTGTAAAATTGTACACAGAAAAAGTTTCCAAACTTTGTTTTGCAGAGTCAGTCGTTCTAATGATATAAATAGGGTGTTATTAAAGTAATATTACAGATTTTAACAGGTGATAGCGCTTGTTGAAAGAATGCTTAAAAACCAAATTTGTCTTATACACACATTACTTTTTGAGATGCACGATGCACAACACTCTTTTTGAGCAAAAACTGTAATTTTTTTGATAATAAAAATCTATAGTTTCATGATGTTAAAAAAAATTAAAAATTTAATCTATTTGTCTCCCAGAAATCCAAAACCCACGAGTCAAATTGAGGGGACATTGGAGGATATGTTTAGGACATCTGAATAAAAGTCTCAACAAAAATTTTGTTTAGTTAGAAGTTTTTGGAAGATTTGTGCTTTTTTCTCAAATTTTATTGAATTAATTAATAAATTTAATAATATATACAAGGTTATTATAAATAATTATAACATACAAAGAGATGTACTCATATATAATTATTAATAAAAGTATATTTTAATTATTTGGCACAATGTGTCGTCTTGATTTATCGATTTGTTTCAGAATTTCAAATATTGTCCTTGTTCTACAGTTTGATTTTGATTTTGCATTTCCCACTAATACTTGAAACATTTTTTTTTTTCAAAATTATTTATCTCCAGCAATAGGTATGGTTTTTCATTTTTTTTAAGTTGACAATAAAGCTTTATTCTATCGAGCAATAGTTTTGTCGTATTATAGAACTAATACATTCAATAACGGAGAATAGTTTTTTTCAATAGAGGCTTACAAAAATTAATACAAACAACGATTGTCTAATGTTGAGATTCGGGATTAAAGAGGTTAAAAACTGGTCAATAAAAATTATTTTATAAAAATAATACATTAATTTTTTCTTTAAAACTTTGAAACAACTTTTATTAGACCAATCTATAAAACAGAATGTCGAAATAAATTATAAGAAAGTTAAAAAAACATGATAGTTTTGATAAGATAATAAGGATCATATTTATCTGACAGAAAAACGAACACCTAGAAAGAGTTCATAGATTTCATCCAAAGGTAGAAAAGTTTGTCTAATTAAATAACAAATAATTAAAATTTGGACCAGAAATGATGCTCTATGTTTGTAACCACGTTACCGAAACCATTGTACCATTGCTTAGCACTCTTAGCTCCAAAAAAATTTTAACTTTAATTTTTGGAGCTGCCGTGTCGCCTTCGACAGATACCTTCTTTCGCCTTCTCCATACCAAAAACTTTTCAGTTTTGTGAATACATTTTTTTTTTAAATGTCGACAATCATGACTTTCTGGATTTTTCTACATGACGTTTATTCAACCATAATACCATAAGTTTATTATACTTTTTGATCAGAGGCTGTCATGAGAAACAAGAATTCTAAAAACGTAGCGCCTAGATTAATTCACTTCGTAAATGTCATTTTGCTGTTATTGTCAAAAGTAAAATTTAGATTTGATTTCAATTATGGGGTTTACTGCAGAACAGAAGATTTTTTTAGTAGAATCATATTTTCGTAATGAGCACTTAGCGAATGGAGAATGGGTTTACTCATCCAGACTTTGTTTTGACGAGTTTCGGGAGAAATTTCCAGAAAAAATCATAACACCAGTAAAATTTTTATCGCTTTATCTCTACTAATAGCTGAAATAATTTTCAAAATTTGTTCAGAGTGAAATCAGAGAGAGAAAATTCAATATATTAAATTACGAACAGAGCTATAAAATGAAAAATAAATTATGTATGTCAAATTTTTATATCAGTTTGAAAAACACTATCACGTCCTTTCGAAAGACCGGCAGCGTCAATCGGCAGAAAAGTACTGGAAAGTCAAAAACAAATCCTTTTGTTAGTGACAGTAAAATGATTTTATTTTATTATCAAATGAAATAAGTTACGCCCATTGATTTTAGAATTTTTGTTTTTCATGACACAACCTTTGATCAAAAATTATAATAAACATATAGTACTTTTCTTATTAGAATCAAATATCATTTCTGAAGGCAACTTTTTTCGTTGGTTGTCATAGTAAAGTTAATTTCTACACTACTATAACCATTGTTGTCGATTTTTGATGGCTAAGACATGTTTTATACAAAATCCAAAGAAAATAAACCAAGGGACTTAATTCAAAGATTTCTAATCTGCAACTGTATCCCTTGATCTTTGGTAATATTACTACGATAGACTGATATCTGTGAAGATGAATTGCAATAAACCTATGAGAAAAATTACCCTTTGCAGACCAATAATTTGACCTACAATGCTCGTAGTTGTTGATAATTTCAGTATGTTTTACCCAAATTTTTGACAAACTGTCGTTTAGCTATTTTATTTCTGATATCTACCGTTTAGTAGAAATGTTGCCGGTAATGCTAAAAAATAATAAGCGGAAAGATAAATACCAAACAACACAAAATTCTTTATCAAATCGCTGCTAAAAGAATATGTAATGTTGTCACTTTGTTGATCATATCAACTACTCCGTGATCAATAAATACTGATTGGGTTAGCAACTCAAAATTTATAATTTTAACATAATTTTGGTACATTGGTTGTTTCAATCATAGTTTTCAATTGCATTTAAAAAATTCGTTTTTAATAATTTTCATAAGAAACTCTATCAATTTAATACTTTTTGAAGAAAAATTTTTAGTAACTTCAACCTATATTCAGTATTTGTTGATCCACGTGTACACAAATTACTGTTTTATGAAGTCAATAAGCATTTTGCCTATAATTGAAATCCTTATTTGCATTATTTTTTAAATGACACGTTATTTTCATAATCTAAAGGTTACTTTACTGTATTCAATCTATAAAAATTTTAATAAGGTCACTCTAATATAAAAACCATTATTTATAAATTGCAATTGAATATTCAGTGTTTTTATTTAAATTTGGCATGTCACAGTTAGTGTGCCGGGTTGTCAGTTTTTTACAGTTTTTTAACAAAAGGTCAACAACAAAAGGTGGCACATTTCAAAGTCCATTGCGATGTTATGATCATTTATAAATTATCGACGTTGTAATAATAACGCTGTAAATATCACGGACTACAACTTCAATTTATTGAAGACAGGTTGTTCGACATAAATTTTTAATAGAGACATTATGTATTTAAACTGCCATTACTTGGAAACAAAGAAGAATGTTAAAAAAGAAAATAGTGTTTGAAAAAATCAGCTACAAGAAGTTCTGATTTTGCACAGTTCCCGTTATTTGTTAACGTTACTTGCAGACAGAGAGTTAAGACACTAATTAATAATGTTGTTTCTCTCTTGTATAGAGCTCAATTTTTTAATATATCCTCGCCGAGAATAAATTTACTTCATGTAAGTGAGTGCGGGATAAGTGAATTTATCAAAGCGTAGAAAGCGGTGAAATAGTGAAATAACTGTGGACGGTTTTAATGTCCGTCCTATCAGTACTTCGCATTATTATAATAAATAAATAAAAAACAGGATTTTTACACAAACCTAGCTTCATGTTAATGTTTTAATAAATATATTAGAAGTCCCTATGGATACTGTACCGGTTTCGTAAGATATTCGTGGTCGAAGATAACGAAGAGTGGTTTCTCTTAAATATATTTTTTCCTAAAGGTATCTGCTGACTTAAAAATTATAAGTATTGAAAATTTACATAATATAAACGGTATAATCGCTTTTGTAATGTAAAACAAAAATTAATAGAAAAGGCATTGTTTTTTGCACCACCTCTGAGGTAAAATAAAGGGCGCCTTTTTTAGGCATGTATATAGAATTTGCAACATTTTAACAATATTGGAGCAGATTCTATCTTATCTTAAAAAAAATTAACCTTTATTTAACAAAAGAGACACTGTAGGACAAAACCGTTAATTAAAATTTGCTGTTTAAATTTTGCGGCAATTTTTCGATGAGGTAAAAAGCAGTTTTGACATTGACCAATTTTTGACAAAATGTTTACTGTTTACTTAAAAATGTTGAAGCTAATTGTAATAAACAATAAACAAATAAATATCAAATGAATAAGAATCAAATGAGAACAATATTAAGACTGAAAACTTAAAGAATTTAAAGAACAATTCATATCTCCAGAATTTTGTTTTTTTTAATTTGCAATATTTTGTAAAAGACGCATTGTTTCTTAAATCTAAAACTTACATTACTTTTTTTTGATCTATGAATATTCTAATAAAACCTAATTTAAAAAAAATGTTGTTAGATGCAAGTAACCTGTTGTGTTTACTGGAAACAGAAGATAAAAATTAATTTAGATATCCATTTTGTACGAAGAATGAAAATTGTTCTAGCCAGTGATAGGTACAATTTTTTATACTCGTATGATTATATGAATATCATAATTTGCTGTTTGAAATTTGGCAAGAGTGTCCTTCAGAACAAAAAAAAAAAAGAGATGGAGAAAAAAATGATGAAGGAAAGTAAATGTTTTGATCAGAAACGGTGTATAGAAATCGCCGGGGTCCGGTTTATTTGAATGCATAGTATTGTCACTAACGTTTCTAGCTGTTCTACTGCCACTGCATATTTATTATTAAAACGTGTTTTGTTGTTTACAGTACAATTATTAACAACACTGCACTATAATTTACAATTGATATTTCACACTACCGGATTTGCTAATGAATGATCGCTTCTTGGCTCTACAAACAGTCGTGATTAACTCGTAATTTCAACTTCTGACAATGTTAGTTGTGCTTCTGTTTATATAAGATGATTGAACCTTTTTAATGTTATATTTTTTACTTTCAAAAAGATTTTATTTTATTTATTTCCGGTGAAAACTTTTATGATAAATTATATTCTACATTTTTTATTGAATAGTTGGTCGTCTTAGAGTTAGTAACTTTTCAAATATGTAAACCTGATTTTTACCTCCTACCAAGCAAGGTACCACTACTTTATACTATATTTTAAAAGATAGGTATCAAATCTTTAAATTTTAAAACAGAATGAGAAGATTGTTTTTGTTGTCAACTTAAAAGCAGTATTTTATGCTGACACTGTTCGGTTACTATACCCATTTTATATCCGTCTTTATTAACAAAATAGGTAGCTATACCCTATTTTTTAAATTAATACCCTTGACTGTCTCTTTTCAACACATTGTTATATATGTTACTATGTCATAGAGATTATGTGTTGAACAGAGACAGACAACGGCATATAAATAAAAAACGGAGTATATATTATTTATTATATGTATTTTTAATTTTAATTGGGTTTAAGGGTTATTTGAGTTAAATAAAAAATAGAACTATATCTTTACAATAACAATTAATATCATATGATCAAGAAAATTTATCTTCTAGAAATATGTAGAGTGATTTATGCCATTGCAACTTTTATTTATGTATACGGAAAGTAACAAAACCTTGAATTTTGCTGTTTCAGGAAAAAAATTATACTTCATACGTCTTGGAAGAGTTTTTTGATTAGGGAAGTTTTCAAAAAGCTACGCGTTCTCGTTACTTTAATTGGCCTCCACGTGATGCAAATCATCTCTTTCATGATTTTTAGTTTAAATAACCATTAAATTAACTGGTCAAATGTTTTGTAAATAATTTTGTACTTGTAATTTGTAATGTATTATACGAGTAATCTAGCCAACAGCAAAATGTTTTTGGCTTTTTCCAGTACATGCTCTTTATGTTGCGAAATTTATTAACAGAAAAATTTTTCGTTTTGACTTAATAAACGTCTGGTGATGACTTTTTATTTACAAAAGTCGTATTTATATTGACATTCAAACTTTTTAATTTATTTACCTATTTAAAAAATTTCTGGCTTTCGGTCTTGTAAACTTGTTGGTCTTAGAGGGCATGAACATCTTCATAATGTCTTTGATACATAAATAACTATTATATGGATTCTGCATGTCAGTTGGTTGAAATTTTATTTTTACTCTTTAACAAATACACTTTCTAATAAATATTTTTTTTATTAATTAGAAACATTACAATTCATGTTTATAACAAGCTTATAAAGTTTACTTAGTTTTTTCTTAACTTTTAAAATTTTTTATGTTTACAATTGCATGAATTTAACATCAGTATCAATGTTAAAGTATCTCACAAAAATGGGGGCTTATAATTCAGTGACTTTAAACAAAAAACTAGTGTATTTTGAACACTATTTGTTGTTTTTTAAATTCTTTTTTATAAATATGACTCATAATTAGCTCTTCTTAACTCTTTTAACGTCCTTTCATCCATTTTTTAAATAAATTAATCTGATTTTGATATCTACCTAATCAGTTATGAAAACACTGATTTTGTTTAACAAGCAAAATTTTTGCCAAAACAAGTAAGCGAAGCACAATTTTGCTATTAAGCAGCAACTTTATTTTGATATTCTATAAAAAAAGCAAATTCTAATAAATCCCAAACTTTAATCAAATAAATGGCAGATTTTTTGAAGGTGTCCGATATCATTAAGACTTCTCTACGACCTTCCATTACATGGGTCCATGGAGGTTTATTGTCAGCGATGGGGGGCCTAAACGCCCCCATTCGAAGAAATGATTTTAACAAAGTCGTACATTAAAAACATGTGGGGGAATTATTTTGAGGGTCTCCTTTTTTCCATTTCATATACAGGGTGTCAAATTAATTTTTAAAGTTAAAATTTGTATTTTTTTCAACTTTAAACTCTATTTTGGGGCTGTCAGAATCAATTCTAAGGAACGATTTTTATAGACTTAGATTACCCGGAAAATTCTGTATAGGATATGTCAAACTTACCAGTCTGAGTTTGTATGTAGAGAGAATTTATATTTTGTCCAAACAAGATTATTTACAATTCTTTACAACGTAATTTATACTTACTAAATTTACTAACTTCAGGATTACTATCTATCTTCCTTTTTTTTAGTAACTTTAATTAAGTACTTCGCAAAAACTGTTTCTACAGTCAATTTAAAATTTGACAAATATTTTCTATTATCGCTCCAATTGAAATTATAAAAAGAAAAATGTTTGGCTATATATCTAGGCGTCGTATATCTAGCATTTTTCTCGCGGTTTTCTTTCTATTTACATAAAAGAGGTTTTATTATGAATTCTGAATTCATTCGAGAAAGGTTTTCAAATATACTTATTTAATGTATGATGTGAATAGATCAAGGTGAAGTAAGCTTTCGATATTCACAATAGTGAGTGTTCCATCAATGTAAAAACTTAAGTTTATTTACGCTATATAAGTTATTGTTATTATTATATATATATTATTTTTTTTGAAACTCTAAATGAATATGTAGATGTTAGATAATTTTGTTATTATGCAGCAAATTTATTTTGATATTCTACAAAAGAAGTAAGTTCTAATAAAGATCACAAAGCAGGTTAAATGCAGCAGATATTCGGCATAGGTATGAAATTAATTAATTAATGTCTTCACTCTATCTACATACGTATTTGTCTTATTCGGAAAGAATAATATCTTGTCTTAAAACTTTTTAATAAAGTTATTTGTTTGTTACAGAAAAAAATAATTGTTGACTTCATTTTACTATTTATAGTTATTGACAGTTACAATAAATAATTAATAATATAAGAAAACATTAAGAATATTAAAAAATTTTTGTCAATACTTGCAAACAGTTGTTTTCAAGCCATTCAATTTAAAATTTGTCTTTCAACAATTGATTTTTTGAAGTTTCATCCAATCAAGCTGAATTTTTATAGAGCCCGTTATTTAGTTATTGTCTTAAACATATTTTTAAAAGTCTCTTGATTTAAGCCGTGAGTTTTAGATTTTTACGGTGTTAATGACGGGCGAATTTTAGTTTTTTTCTTTTTTCAAATATCTTAAAAACTATGTATTTTTCATTTTTTATAAACACAAAAAAGGTACACAAAACTTTATTTTGTAAAATTTATCATTTTAAAGATGTACAGAATGCCTCATTTGGTAGATCATAATAAATATAATTATAGAGAATTATAAAATATTTTGATCTGAATTTTTGTAGATAAGCTTTACAAGTTGTATCCATTAATTTTTATTTTGTGGTGCTTCTAGACTAATATAATACTTTGTACATATTATCTTCAATTTGCTGTATCAAATAGTCTAAATAAAATTTCTTATTCAACTTTTATAAAAGATAGACAGCTGGCTATAAATAGTGTATTACCAGTAAGTAAAATTTTTGGTCTATTATACCAATGTAAGAATTTCTAGTTGTAACATTCTAAGTGCGTTGATTCTTTCTAGAAATGTTTTTGAGGGCAATTCAAACAAGGGATAAGGAGATGACTTCTTATACGTATTATAAGATGACTAATAACATGATTATTGATTTTCAAGTACCGAGACTATAGAAAACGAAAGTAATAATACAAAAAAAAATAGATCTAATGATTTTCTTGATTCAGAAAATACCAGTGATAATCACTGATGAAACAACGACTGCATTAATTTTTACTATTTGTGGATCAGGAGATTTCAGTGGATATAAATAATATAATTTGTAACGTTTAGCTTGTTTGTACGTAGATTAAATTATTTTACTACAGTAAGATATACGAGTCTCTAATCCATTTTTTATATAATTCAGTTTTGTATAATTTTTTTACGAAACCAAATCTACTGACCTTTTTTGTGTAAGATATTTATAAAGTCCAAGTTTTATTATAACTTTTTTCTTACAAAATTGATAATTTTTGAGGTATTTGCAAAAACTTGAATTACCCAATTCTTTTTCACTCAAAAATATAAAAAATAAAGTATTTTTTACCCAAAAATGATCACAGATTATACAAAAATTCTGCTTGGTCGGAATTTATTTGAACCTTTTTCGATGTTTTTAATAGAGAAAAATTGTGAGATTTAAAAAAAATAAAGATGAATTTAAAAGAAAAATGTGAGCAAGTTATAAATGCTCGGGACATTTCGCGATATCTCAGGAATGGCGCTTACTAGGACAAAAGTATAGGAAAAATTCTTGTAGAAAATGGAGAATAACAATTTTTATACTATAGGAAAATTTTTGTAGAAAAACGTTTGCCTGACACATTTTTACAATAATACTATCCTTTACTAGAAAACTGCAAAAAACCTATATTCTTAGTATTTTACCTTGAATAACTTTTTATTAGAAGGAAGATTGGTGGGGACTTTTGACATTTTTTTTAATAGTGTACACCAATTTTCCGCTATATGCGATTTTTTTTAAATTTAAATATCCAGTTTGACTGGACTATTATTACAGTCTACAAAAAAATAATAATAATTATGAGCAGGTGAAATCTTTACATAGTATCAAAACTAAAAAGATATTAAACGACATGGCAAACAACAAAGACCCGGAAATAGATGAATTAACAAGTAAACTCGCTAAAAAATAAAGGCGAACTAATTAACTACAAACTTTTGGAACAAATGGAGAAAATATGGAGAGCAGAAATATAAATATTTGTAAAAAGATGACAGTTATAAATTCAAAAAAAAATGTAAATAAAGACGAATATATGAAGTCTATTTTGACTTGAGATTATGCACGGACACTTTTAAATAATAGAACCTTTGAGAGGAAGTTACTGTTCTACCATTTGCCTACCGTTTGAAGAAAATCCCTTAGAAAAGTTGGTTATTAGAATCGAACCCACGGCAGGCTATTCGCTAAGCCGTTATCTCGATGATAGAGTTAAGAAAGTTTTAAGTTTCTAAGTCATTTTGTAGCTATTGCACTAAAATTGCGTAATTCCTGTAAGCCATCCTCAAGTTTTGGCAAATGACATTCTTCGACCATGTGCCTAATTATACATGTACAACTACAGTTTGGATTTTCAGAAACATTCTATTGGAATAAAGTGCAATTACTTCCATGATCAGTTCTAATGCGGCTTGGTTTAACTGACACCAAATTTTGCGTGGACATTCAAGATCAGTTTTATAACCTCATTTAAGCTTTCGTAATTTTAATTTTTTTTTGTGTGAAAGTTATTCAGGTTTTTGGATATTGGAAATTTTAGCTAAAACCTTTTGCTACTTATTCCATTCTTCCATTTTTCTTATCTGGAAGATTGGTTACATAAATTAAAAAGCAGGAGAGCCAAGATAGAACCTTGGGATAATCCATTATTTAATCTTCTTAACTTGCTTCTTTTGTTGTCAATAAAAACTTTAAAAGTCCCATTAGGCAACATATTTTCTATTTAATTAAGCGACTACACTTAACAACTTGTAGATCAAACCAACTCTTCAAAAAGTGACATAAATAACAGTTAGGTCAATAAAAACAACTCCGGTTTTTTATCTATTTTGAAATTCGGCTTCAAAACGACTAGTGAGAACCAGAACCTAATCGCAACAACTCCTGTTTAGCCTAAAATCAGCCTGTTTTTTAAGCAGTACTTCTTCAATTAAGTTACAAATTCCGTCTTAAAAAAGTTCCAAAATCTTGTATCAAACTTTTAGCAGACTTATAGAGATCGTTGCAAAGTTTTCCAGATTTCAAAATTGTTTTTACTTTAGCTCAAAAAATTCCTGCTAAAGTATCTGTAACTAAAATATTACTAAAGAAAGAAAGTATTCAGTTTAAAGCTAAACTGCTCAAGTTATTAATAAATTCAGTATAATCGTCATTAAAACCAGTCGCGTTTTTAAACTTTATTTTCTTAATGGCAACTTTTTTCTTTTTCTTTTTTTTGATTGAATTTTTTTTTTTTTTGATTTCTCAGAAAATTTTACTTTTGTTGATTTGCCATGCTTGTTTCCAAACTCCAAAAACACAAATTACTTTTTATTAAACTCAAACGGTTTTCGAAGTACTCTTTAACATAACCCACTGTGATAACAATAGATAACAAGTTATAAAAATGAAGTATGTTATTCAAGAAAGCATTAAAATCAACTTGGGCTTGGGTGGGATCTTTTCGGTGAGCCACACTGTTGCTGGAATTCTAAATCACTACGCTACTCCATCGGAGTAGCGCAAAGTTACGCCATCTAATATAAAGAGTATAGAAAAGTTACGACGTTGTCCCTAGCAACTCAAATTACACCGGCGTAAATTTGATTTAGAATTAGGCCATGTATGAATATTATTTGTTAATTTCTGAACTTAATTAACATACCGTAATTAAATCAAGCTAATTATTGTAGCTAAAAAAAGTATTTTTTCTCTAAAGAAATAAAAGATGTTAGAAAGTATATTAAAAGTATAAAAATAATTAACAATAATTTATTTTAAAAACTAGTTACTTAATTTTAGTTATATCTTTTAATCCACACTTTTCAATTTATCCTGTCATACCCTGGAAAATAAAGTTTTTCGACTGTATTGTTAACAAAAAGATGAATTTTAAAGTTTGGATCTTGAAACCTTGCTTGAGACTAATCAATAAAGTGATCCACTTTTATCCAAAAAAACAGTCAGCTACGAGTATTATGTATAACCACAATTCACAAGTTTAAATTTCTTACGTATGATAATACATTTTCCTTCTGTTGTTTATCGGTTTTCTTTCAAACATTAAAAAGCCATTTATTGGCTTCCTGATTTTTTTCGGGCAAACTTTCAGTCAGCTGGCAAAAAACTGATGAGACAGTCAATAAATAATTTATTTCAGAATCGAATCAAGAAATAGGTTTCGTGGAATTCTTGTTGGTTAAATTTGTTAATTTTGGCATGCGATAAAAAGGGTAAAGTTGGCCTGAAGGCCTTTGATCTGGTTTGAGTGGTCGGCCTTTGTCTGCAATCAATCACTTTCAATATGTGACGTTGACACCCCTAAAGTTAACAAACAAACTAGAGAAAAGAGACCCTCGTAATATTGTCGGTTTATTACATTAAAATTGTTTGGTTCCTGGTCTCTAGCGACTGTTACATTTGTACAGCTTCCTTTTGGCCCAAAATTAATAAGTATTGAATGTCGGCTCACAATGCAGACAATAAGGCCATTTCCCAAGTGAGTACATTGTACCCAGGTTATCTCTTTTGTAGCGGCTTCTAATAACTAGTCTTCAATTCATGACATTTTTTCCTTTGCTTGTTTACCTAAAACGCTTTGAGTTTGACTTAGAAGAAACTTCCGGAATTAATTGCATGACGTTGTGAAATTTAATACGAAACTGTGGTATGCGCTACTTTGATGTAGAAAAAAATATCGGTTGCGAGCATTTCCTTCATCTTATTAAATAAATAATCTCATTAACTCAAGCCAAAGAAATTTGGGTTTTTGATTAAAAAAAATTCTAATCAATCAGATTGACTATAAAAGAACACCTTCACTTTTATGTGGGATTTTATCAAAGAACTTTCTCCATTCCAATCTCATTGACTGGCTTTTACCGGTTGTAAAAACTTAAAATTACAGCTTCTATAGGGGTAAAAATCGTGATTGTACTAGTTGAGCTCATGATAATTTATAATGAGTCCTGATTTGAAATTTTTTTAAACAACTACAATTTATAGTTGCTTATTTGTTGCTGCTTGAGGAATTGTTCATAATAACATTATTATAATGTTTGAAATTTTTAGTAAAACTCATCCTTAATTGGTTTGGCTAAAAGGATTGGATGTGATTTAAGGCTTCTCCTACCATTAGATATATGTCTTATGGGCGGCTTCATAAATTTCGAAATTAGCAATTCAAAGGATTGCGGTTAAACACATTCAACACGCAAGCCGGAAATTGAAGTTGATGTAATTTTAAGAGAGTCTGGACAAGTTTCGATGATCGTGTCCTGCGTCGACCCAATTCCTGCCAATCTATATGCGCATACGGATTGCACGGAGATTAATAAGTACAAGGTACAAACTGATTTCGATTTCCCTCTCAACACTTTCATTAAAATTCTTTCCGAGAGTGCGTTATTTACTCTCAACACTATTAGAAGGATAAATCCCCTCTAGAATGTATAAGCGCGCGGCTACCACCACAGGATATTTACTCCTTTTTCTTGCACGCTCGCCTCGAAGCCCACGATTTTCTACAAACGCAATCTACCTATCAAGTTTCTTGGGCATACTAAATCCGGTTTGAATATATACAACCTTTTGCATTTTTATGACATTATATCTTTTGCAGATTTGCTTGTACTTAATTTTCAAAAAATATATTTTTATGTGTTTAAAAAAGCTTAAAATCAAGCGTTTTCTTTTGAAAGACTGTAGCTATTTTTATTTAAAATTATAAAGTTAAAGTAAAAATCAAAGTTGTTACAATTGATTACAAAATGATTTGTGAATAAGAAGTTCCTAGAACTACTAGATGAAACTTCTAGTTTTGGAAACATTGTAGAGTTAATAAATTGTTGAAGTGCAGTTCAGACTGTTTAGAAACACTCTAGAACTAGAAACATGAAAATATTTTATGTAGAAATTTAATTGCTTTTGAATTAAATTTTAAATGTGACTAATACAGGTGTCCCATTAAAAAAATCCTTAAATGAAATATCTTATTAAATATAGTTTGAGGTCAAAAAAATAAATGGTCAAAAAATCTCATTTTGTTTGCTGTGGAATAGTATTTATAACGCAAGGGCAGTAAGTAGCGGTCTGAGGCTATGTTTGATTTCTGAGCAGAATATGAATCTGCACTCTAATGCTTTTAAATAAAAAATTAAATAAAAAGATACAACAGATTTTTATATTTGAATGAAACATGCTAAATTAGCGTCATACATAAATGACAAATACAAGCTAATATAAAATTTTCTGCCTTCCGACAGAAAAAAAATTTTTCTATCGCTGTTTTAAGGCTGCTGTCATTTATTTTTATTTAAGGTAGACAAAAAAACTTATGTATTTATAATAATAAAAACATTATTTTTGTAAAGCAAGAAATTATAAACAGCATGAACATTACCAGATACAGGGTGATATCTATTACATTACATAAATATTTGCAAGTGTTTGAATATTTTTATATCCTAGGAAAGGTTAAATGAGCTAGTGCGGATTTGCCAACAGACTCAATTATTTACAGCTATTACGTACAAATTTAGTAATTGCTAAAAATTTATAGCTATTTATTACACGAGTGTCTTATAAGGCAAATAAGTCACGAAAGAAATGTTTAGCCACGAGAGCTTGCTCGAATGGCCTAATTTTTCTTAAGTGACTTATTTGCTGTTAAGACATGAGTACAATACATAGTTTTATCTAACACCTCTCTCTGTAGGAGTTCTTAAAAAATCATCAAAACCCAAAAATTTTATATCTACAAAGATTAGTAGTAGTCTATGATTTGGTTGCCATGTTGTTGTTGACAACAAAATTATTATTTGAGAAAAATTTTGCAAACAAACTGTTTCGGCGCTTGTAACATTGTCGGAAATAAAAAGAAGTAGTTCTCTTTCTGAAAAAATTGCGAAAGATGTTAATGAAGTCACATCGAGTTTGCTACCCAAGAAATCCAGGGACCCTTATTACAAAGAATTGAGTGAGTTCAATAACTGGAAACAGGAAAACGATGTTTGTGGGGTAAGCAAAGACGTGCTGTTGGATTACTTCTTTAACGCCAAAAAAAGATTCGGAGCCTCTTCAATGTGGACGAAATACAGCATGTTAAGATCGACATTAAAGCTTCACGGAAATACAGATATTTTACAATATGGCAAGTTGATCGCTTTTTTGAAAAACGAATCAAAAAATTACAAGTGCAAAAAATCAAATTTTTTTAAAAGGGAGCATATTCAACAGTTTCTAGTAGAAGCACCCAATAAATAATATTTGATGTTGAAGGTAGGTCGATTTTGTTATTAGAGAATGAAATCTAATTTTTTTACATTACAGGTCGCACTAATTTTTAATGTGTCAGGTGGGTGTCGATGTTGTTAATTATTCAATAACGTAGAAGATAAAGGATCCTATATGTTGGTATCTGTACCAGATACAAAAACATATGTTTCACGTAGCTTTACGATTATGGAAGAAGGATTTGCAGTTAATGTGCTGGATACCTGATTGTAAAAAATATATGTCTCTCCAACCTAAAAATATTTCTCACAACAGGTTGTTTTTGTGCTATAGAAATGCAAAATGCACCATACAGCCAGTGGGAATAAATAGTCTATCCAAAATACCATCAGTAGTAACTGATTTTTTAAAATTACAGAATCAGAGTTTTACACAGGACACAGTATGAGACGCACATCAGCGAGTTTACTGTCCAACGCTGGAGCCGATCTTGATATGGTCGACAACCGTAGCACAAACGTATGTCAAAGAGTCAATTTTGAGCAAAATAGACATTGTTAAGAAGATACTGGATGGAAATTTGGAAACAGAAGGCAATGTTATTGTGAATACTGAAAAGCAAAAATTGAATGAATGTGGAAACAACATTGAAGTGACAAAAAATAAAGTAAATAAAGTTACATCTTTTAATATAAATGTTAACGTAAATTTCAACAAATGATTTCATCTAAGATTCCTGTTTCTTATAATTGTAAGTTTATGTATTGTATTTTTTGATGTTCAATAAAATGTTCTATTTTCTGTAAATTGTTCAATTATATAAAAACAGTTTTATTATTAATTCATAAAACCACATGTGTTATATAGACCCACTGACCTCTATAACATGGACTGCGGATTGATAGTTTTCAAGTGAAGCAAAGAATTCGGCCATATTGGTAGTCTTTATTTCTAGTAACTTTTGTTTATTGAAATCGTCAAGTTTGCAAACCTTGCTTAGCTTGATAATTTGACATCAAAATTTTACCTAAATATGAAATAATAACATAACATTTTTTTAATTATTAGTACTTACTAATTAACGCTTCACAAAACTTTTTCGTTAAACACTCAGATAAAGCGTTTCAGATTTTGTTAGGTTATGTTAACAGTGACAGGTGACAAATGTGCTGGGCTTTACTGCCAACCCACAGTTGGTGTAAAAAAAAAAGGATCTACTATAAGACTCCTAAGATGGCCGAAACTATTGCTTCACTGGCTCCTGCGTTGAGGCATACCTTTGCGCAGTCCATGTTATAGAGGTCAGTGTATAGACCCCATAATTCATTAAAACATCATTTTCATAACGTCATAATCAAGAGGTGTTGGATAAAATAAGTTTTTTAATTTAAAAATAAATTTAGTTGGGTGAATAGAGATAGGAAGTGATTTCTGTGCCAGCAATAAAATTTTGACTGACGGCAAACAAATAATTTTATCCTAAACGGCATTTTGATTTTTTTTCAGTGTTTGTTTTTTAACAGTTTTTATAGTACCTACTGAGGTTTAGATAATGGTACACAAATATTACCGTATGTATATTATAATTTTTGATAAGGGGCAGTGATGGAAAACAAAAATTTTAAAACGTGTGTTCATATTTTTGCTGAAATTTATGTCTAAATTTCTTTTAACAATGTCTGGTCTAGTAACCACTTTATTTTGCAAAGGTCTATTTTGTACTCATAGCTTTTAAATCATTGTACTCATCGCCCTGTTTCCTAGTCGTCCTCGACGCTCGGGAAAATGGTTTTCCCGAACCGAGATGTTTTTATTTCCCACAAGGAATCAGTTAAAAATTGTTTAAGCCATAAGTCGGTAATGGTAAAGCAACAACTTTAAGTTGGATTTCTGTTGCAAAATCTTCTAATTAATTATACCAACCCATTAATTAAGAAACAGAATTCTCGATAAAATTAGGTCAAATTATTTTTATTTATTATTATATTTATTTTTTTAAATTCGCACTAATGTGGCACTCCCTTCGCTCGTGCTGCAAACAAAATGCTCATGCGGAAAATTTATCTTCCCGAATACGTTAGGTAAATAACTATTACGGAAATAGTACTTTATTAATAAAATTTTTGCTTCCAGTAAAAATAATAATTTTCTTTCATCCAGTTTTTACATATTACAGTGATAATAAAGACATTAAAATTTTTTTTATTATTATTTTGTGATTCTTGATTTTAGGCATTTGTTTTCTTGAATTTTAAAGACTATCTAGTATCTATGCCAAATTTTAGAATAGTTTAAATATTTTATTTTTACAACAATATTTTTGATTGTTTTTTTGAATAGAGGTTTACACAAACTTTTATTTTTTTAAGTTATTTGGAACAAATGCTTTCTATTTAATTAGACAGTCGTGGTTTTGAAACCATCCAAAAGACTAAATCAGCTTTATTGATAAACTGAACATATAATTTTTAACCTATGTCTCTGACTTAACATCTTTTAAAGAATTTTTACTATAGACATTAAACATTTACTTGCTGCCTAATTAATAAAAAAGTTGACATATTAAATAAATATTACATAAAATAAAATGTAACATTTACTGACGATCGGCAAAAAAATTAATTTCTATGCAGCGTGTTCTTCAACTTAGAACAATTAATTTTGTCTCTAACAAGGGTGTTCAAAACAAAATATTCACAAATTTACAAATTTAAAATTTGAAATTTTTAAACGGTTATTTTATATTTTTATTCACAAAATTAATCAGTTTCAATCAACCAACTTTAATTTTGTAAAAATATCCTCTTTTCTAAAGGATTTACAAATTGTTATTTTATGTAAAATGTAACATTGTTGTTGTACGTGGATTGTATTCAAAAAAACTTTTGTTTTAGAGATATTTAATAATGACAAAATTAACTTGGTTTTACAATTGTAATGAGAATTTTATTAGAATACTGAAACTTAGAAAGAAAGTAGAATAAAATCGTGACTCGTACAGACTGTTTCTTGTTTCTTGATCAAGTTAGCTATAAAAAAATAATGTGCCGTTTTATCGAAACCTGTTATCGTCGTGTCATCAATTATTCAGAAACGCCAATTATTGTTAAAAATTTTTACTTATCTTGCCTTAACCCAGTGGGTTTGGTGTTGGTTGTAGGGCGACTCTATAAAAGAAACTCAGATACTCACTCCAAAACGAAATATTTTATATGGAGTAAAGAATTGTAAATTTAAAATTTTTCAGTTAAACGTCAGTTAAATGGCATTTTTTAATACCGATACTGTAAAATGGCAGTTTTATATACGGGTATGAAAAAAATATGAATTTACATGTATAAATTTTGCAATAAATGGTTTCTTTAATTTTTAATAACAAAAAGTTGTAATGAAGTAAAAAGATCCAAGCCGTCAAGATTGTCAGCACTGTTGGAAGAATTGCAAAATTTATACTGTCAAAATGCAGTGTTGCCAACAAAAAGTAAATTCTCTTCTACTGTCAAAGTAATAATTATAAAAAAATTAATGCAATTGTGCGATAGGTAATTTACAGTGCTTAGACTCATCTGACTCTTGCCTTCGGCTTAGGCCTGAAATTGAGTCTGCGCACTGTAAATTTTACCTATCGCCAATCCAAATCCAATCTAAACGGAATTAGAGATACTGAACTAATTAGGGTCTCAAATTTGGGTAACAACAAGCCATGCAGCTTCTTTTAATAAAAATTATTATTTTTTAGTTTTTATTATTCACGGATGATTTTATAAATCTAATGTGTAATTTGAGGTCAAAATTAAAAATATAGCAAATTTCAATACTTTTTTTTAACATTTGTATAGTATATTTTGTTGTCAAGTCAAATGTGTTAGTAAAGTCAAGCATAAAATGGTTCATTTCTTCGTAACCAAAAATTCAAGCACTTTAACAAAGGGGTATTAACAATAGGAACATTGTTAAAAACATGTTAAATAATTAAGTTAAAAATATAAAATTACAACAAAGTACAAACAATGAGCAAACAAAAACAAAACAATAAAACAGTTCTAGTCAGGAATAAAAAGTCTTGCATTTGAGCAGAAGGTAAGCCGTATAAACCGAAAGTCTAGAAATATTGGTCTGTTTGTTTAGGTTTTTAATGAAAAATACATTTTATAAATTTTTTCAATAAAAAAAATTATCTTTCAACCTTTTTAAATTGTGTTTTACATTTGCATTTCACAGTCATCTAAAAAAGTTACTATTCTAATATGGCAATCTATTTTTTATAACTCAAGACATTGTTTTTATTAGTTTGCCATGTCTAAGACCTCAAACATTAATCATAATCCAAAGTTTATTTTCTGCAAGTTATTGTTGGCACATTCTCGTCCATCACCTTAACAGTCCCGTTAAAATTTTTATTCAAAGAAAGACATTAAATATTGGCAAACAAAAAACCTTATCATGACCATAACAGAACTTTTATGCTTTTACACTGGTCGAGACAATCCGAATATATTGACAGCGACTGGAGAATCTAAAATGTTCGAAAGCATCGTCTCGCATAAATCACAGCAATTCGACCTTTGAAAACATGAGAATCCTCCCCCAAAAATTCATTTACAAAACACAATTTTGCTGCTAAATGAGTCTACAGCCTTAGAAGGGACAAAAAAAAGCAATATTTTACTAAAAGACTTGTGAATTTATGAGGTTGCTTATACAAGTGTTTCAGAAAAAAATTGATTGATGTCACGATTTCTTCTAAATAAATCACGTCCAATAGCAAAGAGATTTGATATGGCTTGAGGTATCGAAACTCCTGCCGTATCGTTTTATTCTAGTCCATCAAACGGGAAGTGGTATAAAAGCTGCTAATGCAGTTGCTCAGTAACACCTTTTGGCTATTTATTGGAAAACGTGGCTCCGGCATTATTCATGAAATGTCTCCATTATTACGGTGTAAATGAAACAATAAACTCCAAAATGGAACAGCTGTTTTATTATGATTTATAGCTGATAAATTGTAATTTGGCTTTTTAACAATTTCTGTTAACGACCGCACTGAAATTTTTAGTGAGAATTTTTATCACTTTGTTCTTTCAACTGGTTACATAGATAAGGCCGGATTTATAACGTTTGGACATTATACTGAATGCAGTTTTTTTACAGACAGCATAATTTATTAATTTCTAGATATTCTAAAAATTGTATTAATAGATATACAAGTATAATACATTAAATTCAGTTTATTTATATAAATGTGTTTCCAACGGTTTAATACTGGCTCGCCAGTTAAAAGGTTTTCAATTGAAAATATCCTATTTTGGTTGGTTTTCATCAATTTTCGTTTTAATTTTGTTGCCAAAACTCGTTTTAAAAGGGTTTAAAATAAAATCCAAAATGTCATCAAAAGCATAACTTGTAGGTTATTTATATATTTTTTACTTTGTTCTTGCATATATATTATATAGCATTTCAATTTATAAATAAATCGAGCTTTTTGAATTATAGATTAAAGTTGATGAACAAAAATAAGATTTATTTATGCTAATAAATATTGTATATTTTAAATTCGTGGTTTTCAATAAATAAATGTTTTTTCCTTTAATTCTCATTATTTCCTAAACCAATCGGAAAATTTAAATGTATTACTATTTCCTTAATTAAATCAATAATTGTAACTGTAAATTTGCAACACTTTCTTACCGCCTACGCATATGTTTTAAACATTTTTTAAACATTTAACAACAGTATTGAATTTCAGCCAAAATTATGCAGTTTTTTAATGCCATTAATTCACAAAAATATAATAAAACATAGCATTTTTTTAAATAATAATTAAAATTTATATTTGACTATATTTTACTAGCGTGGCATGCTTGATAAAGTTTTAAAAAAACTAAGTAACTTATAAGCAGTTCTACATACAAAGTTTCGCATAATTAAATTCAATTAATTAATAACATTTTGACAAAACTTGTAAGCAAAGAGCATTTGTCATATAAATACAGAATCACGATATTTTCTAATTTGTTGATTTTATCTTTTACTACAAATATTATTTTGTACATTTATACTTTTGTACAATTGTTATTGTTGATTTCCATTATTTTAAAAACTAAAAATATTTCGTGCCTTCTAAATTTCTCTATGATTAATTATTAACGTTTTTAAGTTTAAATTACTAGAAATTTGCTTATTAGATTATTCATAATTTTAAGTAAATTAAATTATTAGTATGGGTTTGAACAAGCAAAAAGTTGTGCAAATTAAAAATGGTGGATGCGCCGGGTTTGTGTCTTTTATTGAATAAATTGTTTAGGATAGGTAAATAGCAATATAAAAATATATTAGAAACTACACTTTTTTAAATAAATATTTATTTTTGTATTATAAACAGTAAATAGAATTTTTGAACTGGTTTTAAACCTCTGTTTTACCTAATGCCTAAAAAAGTGTTGGTATTATTTTATCCTTAATGCCTTTGGTATTTTGCCATATCTGCTTATAATTTTATTAGTAGCTTAAATGTTTGTAGCACTTGTTATTTTATAGACAATAATTCGGAGTAGTAAGGAGTCCTATGCTCTGTCAAAAAATTGTTATACAATATACTTCTATAGCAAAAATACTGTCGCCATAGCTTTTTTAACACAAAAAAACAACTATTTTTACTTTTCTGAAAAGCGTTTTTTGCTTTTTTTAAGATATTTACACCACTTAAATACCTAGGTTCGTAAAAGGAATTTTTCTCTAATCTATCTTAAACTTTTGTAAAGATTTTAATGGATTTAATATTTTTATTACATAAGATTCTAACAACAGTTAATGCGTTGCGCTACATTTAGCTGCTTTTTTACATATGACTAAAATAATTAAAAAAATAAGACACAAAAAACAGTTTGGTCACAGAAACAGCAATTTAGTTTACAATAAATTTGAACGTCCCTGGTATAAATTTTTAAAATAAAACGAAATTAAAAGTACTTAAAAATCTCAACATACAGACTAATACAGAATGTCCTAAAAGGCACAGACTTTTGAATATAAGATTCTTTACAAATTTTTCAATACATTAACAAAAAACAATGTTTAAAACCTTAAACCAAACATATCTAAAATGTACTTTAAATAACATTTAGAAAAAATGAATTTATTACTTATTATAAAAAATATTTATTTGTTTTATCACCAATCGCTTTGACACCTAATTACTTGCACACAAAGTATTATGTCAAATAGCATCATTGTAATTGTTAAATTAGAAATGGACTTATTACTATAATTTTTTATTATATTATTTAAATATTTTTCTCGTGTTCCTTAGATCTCAATTGACAAAATATTATACAATTGGTCCGCAAATTTTGCGACTCCTGTACATAACAAAAATTTTAAAAAAATCTTAATATCGGTATCAAATTTTTGAAACACTTTTGTGGGTACATTTTGCTATCAACTGGCTTTGTAAACTTAACTACTACCACCAAAAATAAACGTCTTGTTTTCTGTCTTAGTCTTTTTTCTTAAAATCAATACATGATTTTGTGATTTTTCTGACTGTTTCAACTATTTGTTACTGCTTTTAATTGGTATGTGTATGTGGCCATGTTTGCTTTATCAAATTGAGTATCTTTGAAAGCCATAAGTTGTTGGCTTCCTCTATTTAGGTAAATTCTTGAAATCGTTTCTCTCTTCGAGTTTTACTCCATTTTTTTTTGATATTATTTTTGTATCTAATATTTTTAACTATTTATTATAATTCAAAAACTTTTAGCTAATTTTCTAGAGTACTTCATTAACTTTATGTTTTGCTTTCTTTACTTGTTGTACCTATTATATCTAATTTCTTTGCTGTTCCTTTCCGTGATCTAGTTTCGACAAAGCTTTTCATTTTTCTTCTTACATTTTTTTCTCGTTTATTGTTTTCTTATTAGGCGTTTATTCTGTCATATTCTCTTTATCTAATTATCTATTTTTTGTTGTTTTATTAGAATTTTTGGATTAATTGCCTCATTTGCTTTGTCATTGCTATGCTGCCACTAAATGTTACTATCACATATTTTTCACTTACCCACCGTTATCATCAATGCAACTAATTAATGTTACTTGTGTTTGATCAAAAAAACTATTTATTATTGGTTTTTAATAAGTAGCAAGACAACTTTTTGGTTTATTATTTTATTCAATCACACTACGTCATCAATAGAAATATCATATTGCTAGTATGTGGAATAAATTTATAGTATTATAATATTAATTTTTAAAGTAAACTGCATAAAAACTTATTATAATATTGTCAAACAGGTAACTCTTTTTGATTTATAAACTAACTATGTCATCAACTGGTGCATCTTGTATTGGTAAACTTTGGTACAATTTGCGAAATGTTTTAGTAAAACACAATTTTTAGCTTATTTTAAAGGACCTTTAACCTTTAAAAAAACTTATAAAAAATGTAAAATAAACATAACAGAAAAAACAAAGAATGATTTATCATTATTTTTATGCATACCGAATGACCATAAATGATTATCTGTAATTTTTTGTTAGTTTTCATCACGTTTTGATTGCATTTTAGATGACAATGTTAAAATGAAAACTGCAAATTTCTATTAGTAAAATAAGGCAAAATACAAATAAATAACATTTCCCCAACAAATTAAAGACAGCAACTTTTACAGGTACATTTACTTACTACAAAATTTAACTTACAAACTTAAGACGCCCGACCCAAAATGCTAACGGTAAATTTGAACTTTGCTCAAATCTAGAGATGACGTGTAGTAAAATTAGAGAGAACGTAAAGTAAAATTAAAGGAGACAGGCGGCATTACCGAAAATGATTGACAGGCACCATAAAGTTATTAGGTAGGTACTTATAATGAGGGTCGCTCCACCAGTTTGGGTAAATTTCTTGGACTTACCTACCTTTTGTAATCTTGCATCTATTAAAACAGAAAATAATAATCGAGTATTTATTAACAAAATATTACATTGTCAGTATTTTATCGGTAGCAATAGTATGTTAACAGCAACTTCACTAACAATAATTATAATAATAAAGGACGGTTTACAGAACTTGAGAATTAAGTGCGATTAAACAGTTAAATCAATAAAAGAGGTATTGGTCGATTGCGAGCCGACTAATCCTCAGAAAAAACATGATACGATTGAGGACTAAAAAAATTAGGATTTCCAAATCGGTCCCTTGTGGACAAATGCAAAATACTTTTCCGGCATCATTTACTATACCTAAATAATGAAAGATAGATTTCTGTTTATTATAGATACCTACTCATTATACAGAGTGACATAAAAGTAAGAAATAAAATTCATATTTTCTATGTTAATGTTTTTTTAGAAAAACGCCAGGACTGGTCGATTTTTTTATTGCCCACGTTTTTTACTTGTTTCCAAATTTTTTTGGCCAACTGGTTTTTTGCTGGGACGTTTTTCTTATCGATATATAAAAATAATATATAAAAATAAATATATAATCTATGTTAGAATTAGGTATATATATAAATATATAATCGTGTTTTTATTGTAAATAGCAACCTCTATTTTTGGTGTTGAATATTGAAACTACTTTTTTTTCTGCGTATTACAATATAACATTTGTAGGGTCTAAAATAAAAACTTTAAGTAATTTAACTAATTTAAAATTTTTATTATTTTTTTAAAAATAGACGCAATTTTTAATAGAATTATTGAATTACTGAACTAAATATTCAAATTGACGTCCTTCTGTTTCTTGGCAATAATACAACTACTTTTCAAACTCCGTTAGCACATTATTTCCCATTTTTTTGACTAATTAAGTGGTACTGATTTGTAATTCTTTTTCTTAAAAAACCAAAAATAAGAGTTGCTATTTAAAAAAATAAGAATTACGCCACAACAAAAAACCAATTGGCCAAAAAAATTTAGAAACAAGTGAAAACGTGCACAATAAAAAATAAAATCGATTTGTTTTGGCGTTTTTCTAAAAAAACATTAACTTAGAAAATATGAATTTTATTCTATACTTTTATGTAATAAAAGTATCTAGTATCTTCAGTTTTTTTAATTGTGTTAGGATCTTAAAAAGCAGTTTATTCGAACTCTATGCGAACGAGTGAAACATATGGGGTGGCCCACCGAAAAGTTTACACCCAAACTTTATTTGCAGGGTATCACTTGCAAATTACTTGATTGCGGCGCGCAATTTATCCGTGCTCATTGAATGTAGTACCAGAGTAGTACATCTCGATATGATTTTTATAACTGACAATTCAATTCATATTTTTTCGACAAATGAAATTTACTTATTTTGACATAATTAACAGAAAAATATTTCGTATGTAATGATATGGAAATTTTCCGACAATTCCATACCTACCATTGATAATTAATGAAAAGAAATTTTATAATCCTTACAAATCGTTTTGAAAAGCGCAGTTTGACATCCTAGGTGGGCAAAATATAAACATTCCAACTTTTGCTGTTGTTTTATTAAAAAAAAAATAATAATATTGATAGTTATTTCTTTATCTTGATTTAATTTTATAGTAAATCCACTACTTCATTTTGAAAAATATTACTAAATAATTTTCATAACTGTATTACATATAATATTATATATATTACATATAATATACATACATGTAATATTATAATATTATATAAAAAATTTAAATTTAAATATAATTATTTTATCTTTAAATATGCGATGGCACAAATTTATTGTTATGCATAGTATCTATTCAGAAAAAAATCAACGGTTCTAAGCTTGTTTATTCTCACTAGATGAAAATTTACTAAATAAACTAAGAATAAATAAGATTTGATGATAAATATTGGAAATACTACACAAAATTTACGAGATAAATAGTAGTAATTTGGCAGGAGTCATGTGAACATATTTTTTTGTATTGGGGTAAGCCAGTTTTAAAACATTTTTAGATATTTTTTTGTATTTGTCTATAAACAATATTATTTTCATGTCATTACAAAATTTCAAAATTACCAAAATTATATCTTCAGGTGTTTAGATCAACACAATTTTAATTTGTTACGTTTATTCATTCTACAATATTTCGTAAAATCACCATCTCGTCAAAAACCTTTGGATTTCACATTTTCAATGGCAATTGTTGAAGTCTCAGCTCATTCCTTTCGTAGTGGTTACTGGTTTACTACAACATCTGTTGATACCGCACCCGCAGCTATGTAGAAAGAGAGGCTGTGAAGAGAGATAGATAAAATCGGTGTCGTTCCTAAATTTCAAAAGTTTAGCACTAATAGCTCATTAACTATAAATCAAAAATCAAATTACTTTTTTTTACAAGTTCCTAAAAATTAATAAAATCATGTATCGTATTAAAAAATAAAATATATATTTTTCTAATTAAAAAAAATTCAAAACTTAATGAATAAAACTGTTTTCTTAAATTTTAATACGATAGCTGACTTCAGAATTACAAGTATTTTAATCCTGTAAAAACCGCGTTTAAAAATGATAAAGCATTTTTGAGTTATTAGTGCTAAACTTTAACATTGATTTCGTCTATGCCGTGAAAAGCGTGTCGGGCCCCTTAAGTTTGAAACTTCAAAATACTAAAAATTTAGTATTTTTTTTATTAATTTTCCAAAAACTAATTTGAGTGAGTTGTGTTCCATTCCAGTAGTGACTGAAACAGCTTTCACCTAATTTCATCATTTCAAGTTTGCTATACGTCTCCGATACTCTTATAGACAAAAGTATTTGCAAAGAGATTAATACAAATGCCACATTTATTTTTTTTTAATTGCAAAGATGCCTATAAAAATTGGTATTCTTTTTATAAATCTTGTGGTTTTTAAATACTAAATATATCTCTATTAAATTTTAGAAATGTATTTTAAGTTTTAGTTATAATCAATTTAAACATATTTTTTGTTTATTTACAATATCTTTTTACTCACCGTTCTATTCTAGTGTCGTATTCTTTCACATTATAGTAAATTGTGTTTTAGAGGCATTAGTAAAAAATTTTCGTACAAAAATTGGTAGTTTTTTAATATCAGAAAAAACCAAAAGCTACTTATAATCCAAATAACATTTACTGTTTTATTTTTAAATACAAAAAAATTAAAATTTTGCAATTGAAAAGCAAAAATAATAGCTTTAAAAAAATATATAGGATGATTCAAAATTACGTAAATTACGTTATTAAAAAATCATACTATTTGTACCGAATATGTGGCAACTTTAATGTGACTAACAAACGCAGCAAACATGAGGCACAGTGACTTCAATGCCGGATAATAAAGATATTTTTCTCTAACAATGAGTATGCAATATATGATAGTGAAAACACATTACTATCAGCAAAAAAATAATTTTCAACAGCAGAAATACTATTTTTTTATTAAATAAAATGAAAACAGCTACACATGGATACAAACAGTAACTTTGGTGTCATATAAAATAAATATCGCTACGTTTTTCAATTGGTAACAACAATAGTAAAAGAAATTTTTCTGTCACCAACAGAAAAGAAATTTTTACCAGCATCAACAAATATTTGTTTGATTAAGCAATTGAGTCTATGATTTAATGCCGCGGCTAGCAATTCAAAGCAAAGCCACAGCCGTAGCCTTGAAGCCAACCAATCCGTTTTATTGCCGACTTTAACATATAATTTTTTTGCTGATACTTTCAAGTTATCAATTTTTCAAAGAATTTTAATAAAGCGTTTGCTTTACTGTCTATTCAATGAAAAGGTTATCATAATGGCTAAAAGTAAATATAGCATGCTAGTGTGCTTCACTTTGTCATTAAAATATGGCATTTAGGTACTCTCAAAAGTAAAAATACTTTTTTGCCGTTTTGCAGTAAACACCACATTTTAGTGACAATATAGGCGCACTAAAAAATCCAAATAAATTTATTGATTAGTCAGAATGTCAACATTTTTTATTGGCTAAGCAGCAAAACAAACACTTTAGAACCGTTAAGAATTTTTTAGCTGTTTTTGAGATATACTGAACATAAATCTGCTACAGAATAGTTATACTTGTAACTACACACACGCTATTTTATTATTTGTATTTTAGGTATAACAGTGGAATTTCATAATGTTTAATTTCTACGATGCTTGAAAAAATAGTACATTTTACATTTTTTGTGAAGAATAAAAGTCAACATTTCAAGCAAAAATAATATTTTCAATAATTTAACATAATCTAGATACGATTTTAGTTTATTTATTAATAAGTTGGTAAAAATGATTGTAGGATTTCGGCAACAGAAGTCCAACACAAAGCTAACCACTACCGACTAAAGTCTCAAGCAAAATTTGACTAAAACACCTCGCCTTGAAAAAAATACTTTTTATTTATACAATTGGAAAATAGCCCCTATAAGACGATGAGTATAAAAATGTTACTTAGGTATTCATAACCTTTTATTAAATAGGGGTTACCCGGCGTCTCCACCATTTCTTAAATAAACTCAACATTTTCGATTAATTGAATCAGTGAGCACTCAGCTTACATACTGGGTGTTTTTAAAATAGTTTACAAAAATACACTGTCATAAATTATACTGTAATATATAACAGTCAAAAAAAATCTGACCAACTTGATCAAAAAAAACCTTATATTTAGTTTCCTAATTGAAAATATGGAGCTTCTTAAAAAACAAACAGTTTTCTGGCCCATTTAAAATATATAAATTTTTTTAAACATTTTTTGAGTTTCACAATGTAGCATTTTCTATGATTATACATTGCTTGTATGTAAATAATTTTAGGAACAGGTATGAATATATAAATTTTAAATTAGCACTTTTATAGCTAAACTTTCAAAAAAAAATCCACAACTTAATCAATAAAATTAAATTTTATCTCTAATTGTGTATTTTTTTATGTAGATTTTTTTGTACATGGGTTTGACATAATACTAATAACAATAAACGTCATTCTTTTTACATACATTATTTTACAATTAATTATAAATTTTCGACAAATATGCAGTTATAGACAGTAAAATAATAGTATTTACATTATAAATCTGATTATTCTACGATTTTGAAGTAAAAAGCATTTTTTTTACTAAGAATACTTTACGTACTTTATAAAAAAAAATTAATCGTACGTTACTAAATTCTAGTAACAACTTGCATCGTTTTCTTTTCTTAAATAAAATTTTATATTTATTTTTACTTAATCTTAAATTTTAATTTATAAAATAAAAAAGGGTATTACATCTTTGTTTTGGTTTAAAGCCTTCTGAATTTTCACAAAGAAAATAATCCTATTTATTTCCTAAAACATTTAAAACACATTTAAATATTTTGGTGAAAAGCTTTTATTTTTGTCACAATTTAAAATAAAATGGAAATAAAAATTTTATCGTGTTTAATGCCATACTTTAAATATTCAGAGATATAATAATCAATAAATAATTTAATAAAAGAAACAAAAAAAACATTTTATGAGTGACGCAGCTACGAATTTGAAACCTATTATAAATGAAACTAATTGGACAATCCAATGTATGCTAGTTAAATTTATTATTAATTTAATCTCATATTAATTAAAAGCTTATTACCTACAGTTTCAATTCCCACTACATTACATATTTAATGTCAAAATTAATTAATTAATATTTAACTTTTAAGAATTTTTTTTTATTTTTGTTTTTTTATCAAGTTCATCTTTGGTATTTGTAACAATTTAAAAAGTATTTTCGATTCTTAATCGCTTAATATCAAATTACCCTCTTATCCATCTAAAGCAAACAAAGTCTCATCCGACTCACCTGAAACTTTGCGAAACTTAAACCGGAGGGCTGAGAATCGGCTCGTCTTTGTCAAAGGACGCCGGCAAGTTTTGCCGGAAAACACACATCTAACAATGTGCCATCTTCGGACTTTTGTTGGGTCTCTTCACCACGCGACACTGACGATTCGTGCTTCCATAGACACAGATTTATCGCAGACGGTGCGCATACTAGTCGCGCAAATATAGCGCGTGTACGTAGTATATTCTTAACTTTACAAGACTTTAACTCTCGATGGACTGGTTTGGGACAATGCTGATCATGTAAGCTTCTTATAACTTTATACTTAGACAAGATTTGAACGATAGATATATTGCAGGAAATGTACAGTTTCAAATCGAACCTCTTTTTGACGCTTATTAAATACCAACGAGTTTATAAGTTTCAAACTACTAACAGTAAAATAATAAAAAGTAGTACATATATTCAACAACGTGATTTATAAAGCAAGTTTTGTAGCACAAGCAAAAAAAAATTAAGTCTATATACAAGGTTATTCACAAATGATGACAAATCCAGATGTGAACTTTCTTGATAAAATTTTCATTACAGTGAAAATATTGAATTAAAGTTACCCAAAGATTATCGATTTCAGTCACTTTTTTTATAACTTGTCAAATAAATAACTGCTTCATAATAATGATTGGTGGAACCGCATTTATTGAAAAATAATAAACCAAAAGAAAAGAACTACAACTATAGCAAAAACTAAGCAAAAGCTTTAAACTAAACTATTAATGTAATAAGTGCTCAAAATGTGCACCACCTCAAACATGTCTCAACATTTCTGGGGTGATACTCGCACAAGCCTCTCTTATTCTTTGTACTAGTTGTTTAATGTTTTCAATAAGGTGTTTGTATCCTTTTTGTTTTATTGTGCCCCATGAAAAAAATCCAATTCCGTTATTTTGTCAGTTGGAACCACCCGATGGGAATAAAGTCTTACTGCAGCTGACAATTTTTTCTGCATTCCTTATACATCAAGATCATGTTGGTCTTCTCGTTATCAGTAAACGTTTTGATTAAATTTGCTCAAAAATAGTCAAATTACCATACAATGATATACAGCAACTATGATCGCAAAAACATTTTTTAAATTAAATTTAATCAGGGGTTTATGTAAAAATGTAAAATTGGTTACATAAATTTTTCGTCATCATTCGTGAATAAGCCTATATGTATAAAATATTAATTTTATACTCTTGCGTTAATAGCAAGTATAAGCATCAAACTTACTGTGAAACTCAATATCAAACTAATTTTCACCGATGATGTGAGGCAACGAGTGTGTAAAGTAGTTTACGGCCCGTGGGCGTAAAACGTGCGTTTCTGCTACGGTAAGCAGGAAAGTGGTAACAAGTAATAAATGCGCCTCCCCTACGAGTTTTTGCTGCTATGATTCTGAATGAAGCACATTGAAATTTCACAATACTGCCTAATCAAATGTCAACCTTTTGATTGACTAGACAGCTATTTTAATGACGGTCTAAATCACAAAAATTTGACTTTTAATGTTAATTTTAATAATTTTTAGTTGAGGGCTAATTTTAAATTGAGTTACTCATTGAGTAGTATCTCAAATTTTAATACTTTTCTGTAAACTTTTTTCTGTAAACAACCAATCATAACCCCAAATTCTTTTAATTTTCTATGAAAACAAAGATACTATATATTAGTATTATTTCAACTTGAAATTAGCCCATAAATGTTTTAAACAATTTTTAAAATTGGAAAAATCGACAAAAAAATATTTTTTCAATTAGACAATAAATTAGATTTAATGCTTTATCTGGATAAAATGAGCTAGCATTTTATCCACAGAGTGACTCAAAAGGATTAGACCACCTCTTTTCCGCTGATAGAAAACGTTGACAGAAGCGCAACTATACCGTATTCATGTCGAGTAGTAAATACTATTTTTTCTTACAATACTAAAATGCTTACTTTATCTTTAAAATTCATAATTATGGCACAGTATAGAAATGAATCAGTATGGACAGCTGATAAAAACTTGTCAAAAGCTGGCATCCCTTCACGTAAAATGTAAGATGGAGCCACTGATTTTTAGATTTTTAGACAACTAATAATAAACAATTTTAATCTAAAGGGCTATAACTGTAAATAATATAATAAATAATCAAAAGACAAGAATAAAACAACGATTAAAATAATTTTTATAGTATTTTTTTTACAGTTACAGCCCTTTAGATTTAAATTGTATATTATTAGTTGCCTAAAAATCTAAAGATCAGTGGCTCCATATTACACATTTTACGTGAAGGAATGCTAGCTTTTGACAAGTTTTTATCAGCTGACCATACTGATTTATTTCTATACTGTGATTATAGTTACAATAATTTAAGCCTGTTAATTTATCTTTTACTTTTGTATAAATAAATATTGCGTCGTACTTTTATAGCTGCTATGATTTATTGATGCTTAAGGTATGTGAAAATTAGCTATAAACAATTTTTTTAACGGATTGGTAAATTACTAAATGCAGATCAAATCAAGTAAATTTTTTATATAGTTTTTATTGGGACCAAACTGCGGGCTCTTGCAATAAAGAAAATTTAACCAAAATTTGCGAACTTTGATTTTCAAAAACGATGTGCTTCCTTAGAGTATTTCCGAAACGGTTTATGTTAGAACAGTGCCATTATTTTTAACATTAAGAGTTATACTAGTTTCTTTTTAATTTTAATTTTAGAAAAGTTATGAGCAGTTGAAATTTTGTTTTCTAAAATATTTTCTTTCTAAAGTTTCATTACCTCATGACTTTTTCTAAGATAAAAATATTAACAAAAGACAAAAGAGAACTGGTTTAAAATAAACCGTTTCGGAAATACTCAAGAGAAGCATACCATTTTTTAAAATCAGATGTCGCCAATTTTGATCAAACTTTCTTTTCTGCAGTTTAGTCTCAATAGTAAACACTTTACAACAGAATTTGGGTCTCATGTTTTGTTTTCAAAATACAAAAATTTAAAAACCTATCGGCCCCTACAGGCCTGTCTGCCATTCGAATAAAGCCTTCTTATTAGGAATTGGTTTTATTGAGATTCTACGGTAGTACAAATTTGGTTTTCAATCGTATAATAAAATTTAAATTACGATTGATGTGTTTAAAAATTTCCATAAAGTTATTGATACAAATATTTATTTGAGTTATTGATTTTTGTGATTTGTATTTTTATATAATAATCAACCTTTTAATCAATTTTTTTATGGAAAAAATTCATTCGAAAACTTTGTCATACAACATTTAATTACGAGTATTTTGGTATAGGCATTTTTATAATTAAAAAATCTATTAAAATGGCTAAAAATATTTGAAAGTTTTTATTTAAAAAAAAAATAACGTTAATACTCAAAAAACTAAAAATGTAAAATTTAAGTGTCAAGTTGAAAATAATGCATTTTTTTGGAAAAAATTGATGTGTTCCAGCATGTTTGTTAAAACAATATTCTCAGTTTTAACAAATTTATTTCATAATTATAAATATCAATGTCCAACCCACAAGTTTAATTAAAATTCTAATATTACAGTGGCAAAGCACTTTCGGAATCTAAAGTTCCGAATGTTCCCATCTTTTGTCAAAACGAATTAAAACATTAAAACAATAAAATGTATAGTACAAATAGAATAAAACATTATTTTTATTTCAGCACTTTCTAAATGATTTGAAGAAAAAAAATACAAAGTTTATAAAAAATTACCTTACTTCCAGAAAAGATGCTGCCATCAAATTTATTCCATAATTTGTTCATATTCTTATTTTTTGTGTCGGTTCTTTATACAAATATGTATATAATTTTTTTTTGTTTCTTTGTTTTATTATTATTTTTTGTAGAATTTTATTTCTGAGCTTCTCCTAAGGCTTATCATATCTTAAGAATTTTTTATTTCATTTTGCGTGTCTAGTACTTTTAAGTCCTTTTTTTTAATGTGTGTTTCCCATAATTAACAGATGTTAAACATAATTCTGCAATCTTTTTTTTTTAATATTTTTAGTTTCTAAATATTTGTCTCTATTTTTAAATAGCATTCTATCCTTCAAGTTTCAGTTGGATTATCTCTAAACTTTCTTTGTGTTTTTGAACCGATTGTTTTATCATAAGGTCAGTCTAATCCTTTTTATCTTGTTCCTGTTTTTGAGGTTTTATTTTTTACTTGTAAATAATTTCTTCAACTTGTTTTTTTTTTCTGCCAAGTTTTAAATGTTTTACTCCATTTCAAAAACTTTTATCTATATAGCACAAAATTTTTGTGTAAAAATAGTAAAAAAATATAAATTTTGGGTGCTCTCACATATGTATCTTATTACAGCACTAATATTAATGTACCTATCAAAGCACACATATTTATTTTTACACTTCAACCAAATCTTACAAGACCCAAGATTCCAGATATTCTATCTCCGCAGACATAGATCGCTAATTAAAACAAACTACTATTATACAATAACTATTTTTTTAGCAATCAATAAATTAAAGAATTTAACAAAACTACATTTTACATCTGAATATTAAAAACGGCTAAAGACAACGTTTCAATCTAGCATAAATGTTAATTTTGGAACGTTTTTTAGTTTAGAAAATCGTGCCTACGGCTACTAAGAGCTACGCTCATGTTTGACAAAATTTGACAGAATCCATCAAACAAAATATCATTGGTTGTGTTGTAAAGTTGTGAGAAGGTCCTGTCAAGGTTGATATGAGATCAGATTTGAAATATCATTTAATAGGACTTTAAATTACCTAGAGGTATCTGAACAGAGGTTTGACGGGCGGAATAAGTTCTAAAGTTGTAAAATAGTTTCGGAATTAGAAAGCAATACTTATAAAGAGTGAAAGTGATTTGGTTGTGAGAATGTGTGCCAAAGCCAAAAAGTAGCTGTTTTTGAACGTGACGAATACAAAATTTTTTAGTCAAATTTATAAAAATCGAATATCTACAATTGTTAATAAAATAAAAAACTTTTTCATTGATTTCAGTGTGCAAAGTTTTTTTTTTTTTTTTTTCATAGTGAAGAGAATTTTTTTTCTACTAACAGTGCGCGAAGTAGCTACTTTTAGTAAAAACAAAAACAATAAATTGCATATTTAATTGTAGAAAAAATGTTGTGTTTATTAAAGACGTAAAGTTGTTTTTAACGATTCGAAACTAAAAATTTTCATTCCGATCGCTAAAAATCATTTCATGCCCCTAAATATAAAAAACTCTATTTTTTGTTAACTTTTAACAGAGTCAACGGCCGAAAAGTGCTCACTTTTTAGCCGCTGTCAAACAGTTATTTTTCGGCGACATTTGAACCTAAAAATTTTTTTTTGTTGAAGTCATATTCATACATTAATTTTGTCTGTTTGGTTTTTCTATTGCTCTCTTATACGGTTTAATTTTTGTTAAACTACTCGATTCTCTTTAATACAGTACACATAATTAATTAAGAGATAATATATTTTACCATAACATTATGAATATGTGTATTGTGATGCAAAAATTAACTATCATAAAACATTCACTTTGGTACAGGTTTACTTCTTTTAAATTCGTATTTCAATTTCTTTCTAAATGTGTTCGTGCCTTTACAAGTTGTTCGTTTTCTCGCGCAAAGGAGTGTAATTATTTTGCGCATATATTTGGCATACCTTCCGATTAAATCCACTCGACGTTCATATAATACCAGCCGTCAGTGTCATTTGAAATAATGGTGTGATGTAACAGAACATGACTAGTGTTTGATTGATTAGAGCCCTCAATTGCATTGAATCCGGTTGTCGCCGCTATTTCTATTAAATTGTAAGTTTATTCTTCGTCCATGTAACCACATTGATTTACTGCTGCGGTCATTATTAATATTCGCTGAAATTTTCATAGTTTTGGTGAATGATTTGATTTGTGTGTCAAGTGAAATTATCGACGTTACATACATTCAGGTCTAGGTTAAAAAAGAATGAGAGTTTAAAAGGAAACGGGAAGACAACTTCAAATATCGAGTGTCCTTCAGCTTGCGCTCATCAGCATTATTCAAATCCTCATTTTTCCGTTTTGCAATTCTGTTACTTATTAATACGGGTGAAAAACCCTTTAGAAAATGCTATTAATTATTAATTTGTCACTTGGGTGTCAAATCACAAGACGAGGATTTCAAGCATCGATCACGACTTAGCATAAATCTTCATCACTCACCAAGCAAATACAGGATTTCTTTTTTAAATTAAAAACAGAATAACTGTGTTGGTTAACTTGATTGAATTCACACTAAAAATACCTAAGAGAAACTCAATCGCTTTCCTAAGAGCAAGCTTTACTGGGGACATTTCAGTGAGAGCTATTAAACTGGTCTTCATTTAGACAGGCGGCTCTGTTAGCATCGAATCTTATGCTTTATACCTGCGACAAATAATATAACTAATTCGTATTGTAAACCATATGCCATTAGTTGAGAAAAAAAATTGTAAATAACAAATTTGTGATAAACTGATTCCCATTACATGAAATGCAACAATGCAAGACTATCTATTGGCTCCCGCAGACCAATAATCTAACCTGATAGAATTTTCCCAATTGAAGATAAACTTATAAAATAAGGTTATAAAAGATAACCTCAGCATATTTTTATTCTAAGCAAAATTACAAAACCTAAACAACTTAACGTAAACAAAAACAATAAAAAAAATTATGAGAACAACTCACATTTGCTGTTAAAAAATTTGCAAGAAGAACTACTCTTCTATTAGCTACTTAAAATTTTGTTCAAACTTTAACCATTTGTTATTTCTAATAAGTTTATATATATATTATAAATTATTATTTATTTACTTATTTATAATAATTATTATAACCTTAATAATTAAGTTTATTAATACTTATTTATTAAATATTAATAATTAAGTAAAAATAATTTTTGGTGTTGCGATTTCTATAACACTCATCAGTATATTTTCTTTAATGAAAGGTATAGCCTAGCCAGGATATAATTAGACAACCTACGTGCAATTTATTAGTTTATACACATACTTATATACTTTATATATAAAGAATGCTATAAAACCAAACGTAGCTTATACAAAAGTTTATAGTTTTTGAGATACACGCTTTAGAATTTAAAAAAAAAATATTTTTTAAAAAACACGATATATGACAACACTGTTTTTGAGCATATAGATTTTGAGATATAAGATGTAAAAGTTTTTGCTCAAAAACAATATTGTCATACACGTGTATCTCAAAAATAATATTAAAAAAAAAAATTGTAGGGGATATCCCAAAAGCAATAAACATTTGTATAAGACTAATTTGGTTTTTTATCATTTTTTCAATTAGGGGTATCAATTGTTAAAATCTATAACATTACTTTAATAACACCTTGTGTAATCTTTTAGAAAAAAGTACATCTCCTTCAACCAATAAATTACTTATATACTTTATTACGGGTTCTTGTACTTTAAACTTTGGAGTAATATGCCAAAAAACTGTCGTGCTAAAATTTTATTTACGAAACATTCTTCTTAAGGAAAGTTATTTTAAGAAAAAAATTCGGCTGTTCTAAAGCTATTTCTCATGTGTTTTACTCTAAATGTACAGAAAAAAATAATAAATTAATTAAATAGAGTCAGTGTAAGTCAAAATTGAGTAAAAACTGACACTAACAGTGCGTATGTGTAAATTGCAACTATAGTAATCATAAATTATAAGTACTTAGTTATTATGACAAGGTTTTTTCTACCGACTTTAAATAATTTAAAGCTTTAAATTTTGACTACATTTTTATCTACTCCACAAAAATCAATGAGTCTATTTTTGAGTACATCTGTACACACCTATCACAACTTCCTTTATTTTTTTAAACAAATATATCTGAAAGCGTTTCCTCTAATTTAAAATGTAAAATATTTTAAAGTTGTGGCCTCATGTTGTATAACTATTGTTAAATTGCTATTTCTGTAATAAGTATATAATTTAGGTCTTTTTTGTACAAGTCCTACAGGTTATCTACGAGCGAGTGAAACGAGCGAGTAGATAAGTAAGGCGCGTACAAAAAGACCTAATTATATACGAATTGCAAACAAAGCTTTATGTCTGACTGCAAAACTAATAAAAGAATAAAAATTAATAAAAAAATCATAAATCTAATGAAATAACTCTACTAAGTATGCTTGTTGTCTCCTTAGTTACGGAGAGTTTGTTATTTTATTTGTGAAACATTTGTCCGATGCAAAATGCAAGCGCGCAGTTCTAATAAGAGTTCTTATGAAAAAGAAGTCATAAATATTGCTGCTGCTGCTGCTGCTGAAGATTCACTATTACCAATAAAATCTAGGCTTGTATATAAAGAAACGTACCGTGCTTATCGGAAGTGGTGTTCTAATAAGGATTTCAACAGTCATTTTGTATTTTGACAGTTTGTATTTTAACAGTTCTATAAATAAAGTTACTTTATTTTACTAGTGCAAAAAGAGGTACTTTATAGACGGAACATTGTATTATAAAAAATAATTTATCAAGCAGTCGGAGATAAAGATATTTTAGAACTTTTTATGGACAAGGTTTAAGAAGGTTTTATCCACTCCTTACAAAAAATTAATCAAGAAATATTATACCAAAATATTACTTTTACTTAATTATTAATTTATATGTTTTGATTTGCCAATTTTTTGTTTAAGTATGATATACATTTTGTTTTGTTAGATTCTTGATTCACTTTTACCTTATTCATTTTACATCTTATAAACAATACTGTAGTTTCAACACCTCCCCATCCCCGCCACACTTTAAATCCACATTTCAACAAATTTCGCCAGCATTTTAATAAACATAACGTTGGGCTCTTTTACTCCAAGATGACGATCAGGACTTTAAACCATTTCATTTAAATTTTGTGTCCTTATAGGTATGCTAAGTGTGTCAAAATTATATAACTTTAATATAACAATAATAATGACAATAATTCATATTTTTTTTTTAAATAAAAAATTTAACGTAAGTTTTGCAACTGAAAACAAAAATTTTCTCTTAATTTTTCGTAATACTGTCACAATTAGAAAAATAGCGTAATAGGATCAGATGTTATTTTTCCTGGTTTAAAAAGTTGCGTCAAACAAAACCATCGATAACCGAGTTTTGCAAAAGAAACCAGGTTTAAGTATTGTTGATGTCAGCAAAACATCGTCTAATAAAAGCATGGAACATGGATTTAAGAATACGTATGAAAAGCTATTCTTAACGGATGACGGTCGTTGAACATATACAAATGAAGAATTAGCAGTTAAAAACAAAAACAAATTGTTTTTTAAAAAAATTAACCGTTATTTTTACGGGTTAATACGAACAATCTAGGACTGCACACAGCCGATATACATAGTTATTTACGTTCCGAGGATTATTAAGAAAATCATAACGATCAAGAGAGTTGTTTGAGGTCCGACAAAAAAGGTTTATAAAATTAAAATAGCAAAAGTGTAAGCAAAAATGCCTACAAATGATTATGAAACAAGTTTGTTTTAAACTATTTCTTCTATTTTTAGTAAAAATGGTGGATAACATAATAACAAAAAATTAACTATCGCAGTGTTCTTCTACAAGTTTTTGTAAATTATGCGACTTATCTGACAAAATATCATGCGGATGAGAAATTGTCTACACTTGCTTAAAGAAAAATAATTATGTTTGGGTCAGCTCTCAAATAATATTAATTAAAACTCTGATACATACAAAAACACCACTGTAGTGAAGGATTAGTTGCAGTTTACAACAATAAATTAATATTGTCTTTGAAGTCTTACTTGGTAAATAGTAACAAATTTTGTTACTACCTGGAATCCAATTTGCGCAAAGATACTTGTTAAATGTTTGTTCGGTGAAGTTTCATGTTAATAAATTCTGAAAGCCCAGCTTTTAGCAAATAGAGAATTTTAACAAGCAAATGTAATTTATAGTTTGACTAAAACGTTTCTTGATTGGAAGTATTCAATCAATTATTTTCACGAGTCATAAACAGTTTACAAGTTAATATAATGATTTACTGAACGTTAAACTGAGCTTTAAATCTTTCTCACAGTTCCTATCTTGGACGATAAAATATAACTAAGAAATATATAAAAGAAAACTTTGAGTGTTTTGTTCAGTCTTTGTCGGTTTCAAGTTTATCACTCATTTTATTACTATTCAGATTCTGAAATAATCTCTTGATTTTATTCGCTTGGATATTAGAAGATAACTTCAGGAAATTACATTTTATTATTAGAACAATGAATTTCATTAAAATTGCAGATAAGATGAGCTCTTTTAAAGCAAATTTCTTTTCGTAAAAACATCCAGAAACAAATCATTTATTTAGCGAAGCTGACTGTTTCCGGAAACAGATTCATCTATGGTTAATTTTCAGACACAATGATTTATAGATACCACTTCTATTATTAGACAATATTTCTTCTTGTTTCTCTTGATCTTTTTTCTTTAGAAAATTAATTAGTTGTTTTCATGTCGTGCTACTTTTTCATCTAAGCGACGACTTTCCTTTTTCTGTAATTGAAATTAGGTTCAGCATTTTTTTATTTTGTAATCTCAGAAGGAAACAGACAATTTTCCAAAAATTAGTAATTCTATTTTTTTTTTAAATATAAACTACATAAAATGGTGGCTGGTGACCATCAAAAAGTGGGATTCTCTGACAGATAAAACATTTTCATTTTGTGAATCTGCTTTTAAATTATGGCATTTTTATATCTAGGAACTGTCTGAAATGAGTTTTTAATCATACTATTTTTATTTTTGAAAAAATGTTGCCAAATTTAGCGTTCCACTATTTTATAAACAACTTTGTATATATTACAAAAATAAAAAACCAAACCTCTACATGTGACGCTTTTAAATTTTTTTAAAAAAAATGCAAAAATAGTATCAAGAGACTAAAGTGCATCACTTACAACTGCATAAATAAAAAACACAGAATAAAAATTAATAATTATGTATAAGAAAAATTATTTTTCTTATCTTCCCCCTTAATTATAAACACTTGGACAGAAAATATAGATTTAAACCAATTACAAATATTACAGCTTTGCATCTTCTATTATGTAATACATACTATAGAGACCACGGAAAGTGAGCCGTTAATTTAATGACACATGATACTGCAGAAATCTAAAGATACCTTAATTTAGAAAAACCTAATGACAATTTTGACAATAATTTAATGTTAATATCACTGTAATTTTTTATGTTGCAACCTACCTGATATCTGCATAAATAAAGGTTAGTTCATCCTTTTTTTTTCAAAACTGACACTGTCATTACATTGACGGCTCACTTTCTGTGACCGCAATAGTATTTGAAATGATACGACATTTTTTTTGATATTTTATATTCTAAGAAATTTTAAACGTCGGTTTTAAATGCCAGGAGATTGCAAATGTTAATTTTATATTCCAAGAAATTTTAAATGTTACATTAAGTCTCTTGGAATTGAAAGTAATACTTTAGTCCCTCTCAGTACGTAGGCCACTGCTAAAGTTTGCGGAATCGAGTACTTTTAGTACTGCCAGTGTGTTGCAAGTGCCATATTCGTTAAATTTGACATATTTTACCTCTGACGCAGTTGACAAATCGGTTTCAAACCTAACAGTTTAATTTAAAAAAAAAATTAAAAGATTGGCAATTGCGCTAAGAAATAGAAATATCGAACCGTGATTATCGTGTGATGATGTTTTCGGATTTCCGATAAGGTTTAACAGCACTGCAATGTGCGGAAAAACTTAAATTGTTATTTGGAGATGAAGCACCGTCCAAAACTATAGTTTGCAAGTGGTTCGCAAAATTCAAGCGTCGAAGGATCAACGTTTGTTGTCGATCCTCGCGAAGGACGTCCACGCACCCCCGTTGTCGCAATAAATATCGATGCCGTACGCGAAATTATTTTAGCAATTCGTCATGTGACATACAGGGAGATAGAGACGACTTTAGGCATTGCGGTGAAACAAATACATAAGATTTTGCACGATCAGTTGCATGTTAGGAAACTTTGCATTCGATGGATCCCTCACAATTTGAAAGAGGTGCAAAATGAGGCACGACGGCACGAGTCAAATGGTGCAAGAAAATGCTAAAAAAATTCGACGATGGTCGTTCAAATTACTTTAAATTCTGTATAAAACATTGTAACATGTGACGAATTGTGGGTATATTCATATAAACCCGAAGCTAAACAGCATTCAACTGTATAGCTATTTCAAAGTGAACCTAAACCAACCAAAGTTCACGGAGCGTTTCGAGAAAAATAGTTGCTTATTTCTTCAAAAAAACAGGTCATGTCGCTACTGTTGTATTAGAAGATTGAAAGACCGTTAATGCGGAGTGGTATGCTTTAATTTGTTTGCTGGAAGTCATTGCTGAAACCAGAAAAATCAACCAAAATCGGCGAATTTATTGTGCATCATGACAATGCAAGCGCGCACACCGCACAACGAACTGTGGAGTTTTTGACCACTAACAACATCGAATTAATGCTTAATATTCGCTTGATTTATCACCCAACGACTTCTTCTTATTCCGATACATAAAAAATAAAATGCGTGGCGGGGGTTTTTCATGGGCTGAAGAGGCCGTTAAAGCATTTAAGTCGCTAGTTTGAGAGGTACCTCTTTGAAAGTGGAATAAATGTTTTGAAGATTGGTTTTATCGAATGCAAAAGTGTATAGATATGAAAAACAAATATTTTGAAAAACAGTAAAGCCTTTTACACAAAATAATTTATGTTTTGTTTTACATTTTCCGCGAGTTTTAGCAGTAGCCCACCTATACTAAAATAGCCCATTATCTCAGAAATGCAAAAACAATATTAAAATTTATAAATGTACCTTCAAAAGAAATTTCAAAACCTAAAATTTAAAAAAATGTAAAAGAATGAACAAATTTTAAAATACACAAAAAATACAAAAAAATGTAATGGTAAACATCTAAAAATATTTATATAGGGTCATTTAAAAAGGTCGGACTACCTGTAGAAATACAAAACGTTAACAAAAACGCAAATATGCAGTTAAAATATTTGTACGACTCGTAAATTTAAAAATTGTTACAGTCGAACCCCCCTATAACGAGTCCGGGTTATAACGAAAAATTGGTTATAATGAGTAAACCCGTTGGTCCCTTGTCGTTTTGTATACTCCTCTTGTAATTTTTCCTCTCTATGACGAGTAGGCTTTAAAAACTGAGGTGGATATAACGAAGTTTTTTTTTGCCCAATATCGGTAATAGCGAGAAATTCCGAGAAATTTTGGAAAAACAGATCAGATATAATGAGAGTTTCTTGAAAGAAATAAAAACACGTGCAGGTCTCAGTTACAGGAATTTTGTGAGTGTGTGTTAATGTTATGTTTGCTAGTCTGCAGATTTTTTTCTCAGTCTTCAAAAACTTTTCAAACAGCTAACACTTCGTGTAATATCCCGTGCCGCTGTGTCGTCTCCTAAAAAAAATAATTTTCTATCAAAGAAAAAATGTCAATAATTGCAGAATTTGACAGTGGTAAGAAACAAGCTGTAATCTGCAAAGAAAAAAATTTGGCAAGTTCTACATTAGCAACGACTCTGAAAAACAGGGATAAGATTGTGAGTGCATCTAGCAACTTCACGTCGAAAGTGAAGAAATTACGTGGTGCAAAGAACAATAAACTAGATAAAGCCCTCATTACTTGGTTTAATCGCAAATCCAATGTGCCCATAAGTGGGGTTATGTTAAAAGAAAAAGCAGCTCAATTTTCGCAAAAAACTGACAATTCTCAAGAGTTAAAATGATCCAATGGGTGGCTAAGTCGATTTAAGAATAGACATAGTATCAATTGCACAAATTTTCGTGAAAATATGAAGATAAAAACATTTTTAATGCTGACGAGTGTGCTGTATTTTACAGACTTACTCCAGACAAAACCCTCAAGTTTAAGAATGAGCCTTGCAAAGAAGGCAAACTTTCTAAGAAGCGAATTACTGTACTTCTTTGTGCAAACATGACAGGTTCTAAAAAATTTAAATTGTTGTTGATTGGAAAATAGGCTACGCCTAGATGCTTTAAAAGAATACAAAACTTGCCGGTAGATTATCAATGAAACAGAAAGTGTTAGATAATCAGCGATAATTTTGAAGAAGTGTTATGAAGATGGGATAGAAAATTAAATCAGAAAATCCTATTGATCGTTGACTGCACTGCACATCCACACATAAAACATTTACAGAATATTCAATTAGAATTTTTGCCTCCTAATACTACTTCAGTTTTACAGCCAATGGACAAAAGCACTATAAGGTCTTTAAAATCGCATTATAGAAAACTTTTGGTGAAACGATTGGTGCAAGACTTGGAAGAAAAACAACAAAGTACAGTTACTCTTCTGGATGCTATAAACTACATACACAAAGCTTGGTCATTTGTGGAGCCAAAAACAATTAAAAACTGTTTTCAGCATGCCAAATGGCGGCACGATGACTTTGATGAAAAGGATGATCTTCCATTAACTGAGTGGATTCATATGCAAACAGACGAAGTCAGCGATAGTGAAGATAACGCGTTCTTCAACTTCGACGAAAACATTGCCACTTGCGCCTCTTTAACCGATCAAGAAATTATTGAAGAAGCTTGCGGTGAAAATAAAAATGATGACAGCGAAACAAAAGAAGAGGAAGAGGATGAAGACAAAATTTCAATAACTTCTTCAAAGATTCAGAATGTAGAGCAATCTTTGAAAACACTCAGAGATTTTTTGTTAGCGGGGGTTTCCACACCTCATCATGGTTGTCTTTTTAATAACTTAGCATACTTAGAAAGTGCAATTGATAAAATTAAGACACGTTATTACGGTAAACAAACAAAAATTACAGACTTTTTTTAAAATCTTGTTAAGCGTTAGTATATAAGTACACATGTATGGTTATTTAACCTACGTTAATAAATTCATTTTATAACACATACATATTGTCCGTTTCACGAAAAAAGCGACTTTCGTCATAGCCATTATTGGTTCGAACTAATGATATGCACGTACCGCATTGATGAATGAGCGCGGTTAGAACACGCAATGAAAACAATAGTCGCGCGCGGTCACTCCACACCGTCTAGTTTAATCAACGAGCGCAATTATATAGCCATCTTCCTCGTTATCACGTTTTTTACCTTTGGTTTCTAATAGACACTACTTTGAATATTGTTTCTTTTCAGTACATCGGATATGTGAATAACGTGTGTCGTAACTTAAAAATAAATTGATGACGAAAGTCGCTTCTTTCGTGAAACGGACAATAATATAAACTTTTATTGTTCATGACTGTTTATAACGAAAATCGGTTATAACGAGTAAACATGTTGGTTCCTTGAGTTCTCGTTATAGAGAGGTTCAACTGTATTACAAATAGACAACGCTGCAATGCACATTTACTACACACTTTGTGTAGGCACTCACTAAATTAACTATACTTACACACTAACTAACAATACTTAACCACATTTTCGTAGTAACAAGTTTCGTAGTTGCCGATTTAACCTGTCAAAAACAGGTAATCTTAGCCTGATTGTAAATAGGGCATAAGTTCTTTTTTACCAGGTCATCAAGAAAGGGTCATTACAACATCAAGAAATGTAATCAAATGAAATTAATCTCAAAGTCCCATTTTTTTATAATTTGTGGGTTAAACAATTATTTAAATAATTTGATATTTTTGTATTGTCTAAATGAAATGAATCTGAAAGCTCAGGCGGCGAGCTCACATCCTGTATTAAAATTTCGTATGAATAAATATCGTTAATTCTCTCGGAAGACAAGCTTTATATCTTTTTTTGAATTTAGCGGTCAAAAACCGCATTCGAAAAAAATTCAATTATAGAGAGAGCTCCTAGGGTAAAATTATGATCACAAATATTTTATAAAAGCATACATTTATGTAAATTTTTGTATTCATTGTTTTTAATCTAAAAATCCCTTTGAAAGCTCTGAAATTTGTCAATCGCCAGTGCAAGAGTTCTTCACATTACCTGCAACCAATTCCATTGTCAATTAATTATTCAAGACGTACCCTAAATCCCGGTTATTTAGTAATTAACTGTCACGTCATTTCCAGCAAAAACTCAGCTTACTTGTTTTATTATATTCTCGAGTCTGGTGTTGTTTTATTTAAGTGATTTCAACACGTGGTTGAAATTTGTGACATTTGCCGAATGATTTTAATAGGATTCAAACGATTTTACGATTTCGTTGTATACATGAATAATAATTGAAACTTTGATCTAAATTATTCAGAACAACGACCGCGGTTTAAATTAACATCTTTCTACTTTCAACCAATAATGCACTGAGAATAAACCAAGCTCTAGTAAAAAATCTTAACGTTAGGATGGTATATAGTGTGGTTCACTTTATATGATTTTTGTAAGTCTTTCATATTACCAACAATCACATTGATAAACAGATACGTAAAATGTAATCTACATTTTTTTAACTAAATTTTTCACAAATTTTAACAAGAGTAGAAATTGTTGTATTTAAGAATCTAGATAAATCAAAATTTAAATAACTATACTTTTAACTATTCACTGTCAATTGAAACTCTATAAGCACTAATATAGGGTTTAAAAAATAAATATATACTATGCAAAAAATACAATACTATACAGAGTAATTTTTTTAGTTGCTCCCGCCCGAAACTCCAAAATTTGGCAACACAATATACTGTCCTAGTTTTTTAAAATTTAATTTTCAAAATTTAGACATAGAGTGTTATAAAGTAATGTCAACATTGTTAACAATACCTTTGACAGTGCTTCTAGAGTCGGTTCATTTGGATCATTTGTAGTTTCCCAAAGTTACTATCGATTGTAAAAAGTGTTGCCTATTTTTGAAATCTCGGGCGAAAGCAAATAAAATAATCATCCTGTATATTCAAGAGGTTTATAGTATAGTACGTAAGAAGAGTTGTAAGGAGCTTTTTACGCACAATTCAAAAAATTACCAACGAACTAAGAAGCGGTGAGAGTATAATCATTGCTTTACCAGTCGAGTTTTTATCAAAATTTAATTTGATTTAATCAAAATTCGAAAATTTATACCTATGCAGATGATATAGCTCCATCTTTTCAAAGCAATAACTTTGAAAATGTATAATATCAGCTGTCAGAAGACTGAAAACCATGGCTAAAAATTTAAAACAGTGTCGACTTTGTCCAAATTCGAAAAAAACATAAATATGTTGTTTTGATTTAAACAACCCCGGAAGGAATAGACACTTCTTAAGTGTTTCCAAAACGGCTAGAAATGTTAGAACAGTTAGGAGACAAATTTATAGCTTTCTTGTATTTTTCAAATTCTTAATTTTGAAACAGTTATTTGCTTATAAAATTTAATTTTCCAAAAATTTTCTCCTAAAGTTTTATTATCTCATAACTTTGTAAAATATCATTGCAAAAAAAACCAAAAAAGCTTTTCACAAATTTGCCTCATAATAATAAAAATATCGACACTGTTCTAACATAAGCCGTTTCAGAAATTCCCGGAAGGGGCACACCATTTTTGAAAATCAAATTTTGCAAATATTAACCAAACTTTTTCTCAGCATTGGCCTTAAATTTAGTCTCAATTGTGACTCTTTGCAACAGAATTTGGGTCCCGTGCTCCTTTTTCAAAATACTGGGATTCAAAAAATCTACCAGCCGCCGCTTATATTCTGTATATAAATGCTGTTTTCAGCAACATTTACATAATAATAAAGTACCGAATACTTTTTATTATAATAAATGTAAGTATTAATAATAGTCATGTACATTACACAGTTTTATCAGTTGTCAATATTATTGATTTTTACTTTCAGATTTGGACTTTCGTTTAACTAAAGTCATTAATTTTGAACAACTTGCAATGTTTGTTTCACACCCGCTTTTTTTCAGATTTTTTTGACTTTTAGAAATTTTATTTCGAAGTTCTTTTTTATATCTAGAACTTTCTGTTCTTCGTCTCTCTAAATTACAGTTTAAATTCTTTATAACAAATTTTCGCTGATCAAAACTTTTACTTAAAAATCTAGGCTAGATTAAATACACTCAAATAACTTGTGATAAAAAAATTTTGAAAGCCTTAAACAATTTTTCAAAAATTTACAAAATACATATTCAAAAATCTGTCAAAGAATTTTACATTTGTTATCTTTCTTTTATAAGAATGTGTTTATTTTTCGGATTTTTTTAGTTCTAAACAGAGTACTTGTAACGATAAAAAGTATTTAACTAGTGACAAAAACTAATTGATTTCGAGAAATATTTGATATTCTTTAAGTTAACGAGACAAAAGAAAAATAGACACGTCCAAAAATATAATTCTTCGAATCAAGTACATTTTTAACAAGTAAGAATTCTAAATTGATTCCCTAAAAGTAATAGACACACAAAGGATTGTAGGATTGTAAGATTTGTAAAGATGAGTTCAAACTTTATGCGTATTTCTAAAAAATACGCAAAAAGAAACCTCCTTCAGAATTTATAGGTCAAATTTGAACAAGGTAAGCAATACTTTGTTGCAAAAAGAATTAACAACCCTACGAATCAACGCAGCTCAAGGAGTAAATAGCGTCGTCTTGTCGACAAAAAAAGACTTAATAAAGACTCAAAAGAGCTCCTTCAATTCCGACTTAAAGGTACCCCTTTAATCTTACCTTTTAGTCTTGTTTTTGACTTTTGAAATTCAGTTAAATTAACACAAATAAATGTGTATTATTAAGAGCTAACCTCGATGACCAAATTTTTTTTTTGACAAAAGACCCTTATTGCGTTGATCGTCGTCAAGTAGGTCGTTTTACATAATTTGACTTTAGATTTAAATTTTATTAAATGGTTTTTTATTGATTCAGTTCTTAAATTTAGCATTTACTTACATACATTTCTAGTTAAAAACAAGAAACAAAAATCACTGAAAATAATAATTTCTTCTAAATTAGTTAGGCAATACTTACCTTTACAAGATATCTAAAAATTCTCTAAGCAGTAATTACTTGTGAAATAATCGTTTCATCTAGTTTTTAAGGAATGGAAAAACCGTAATCAAAAAGTCTAAAAGAAGTTTTACAAATTTTTTTATTATCTCGTGTGTTATTTTCATTTTCTTTTAATCTATATGCATTTTGCTAGATTTGAGAAGACACCTAGTATTGTTTTCCCTATACCAAAGTCCCGAACTTCGTTACTACGGCCCTCAAACACAGTCAATTAACCTCCCCATCATCGTTATCAATGACGTAATTTTACTCGTTATACGAAAAAACAAACGTCGAATTTTAATACAATTTGATTCTGATCCGCTCCACGAAGCGTAAAAAAAATATGATATCGTCGAGTTTTTCAGAGTGTTGACTTTAATAGGATCCGATAATCATTCGTAATTCTTGGCAAATTGCCACCTTTGCAGAAGGAAATTACCACGTCTCACCACAATTACGGTAAGGGGTGTAATCATTAAAATCTCGATTTCCAATGCAAATTTATTTCAAGCAATACAGATACAAATTATGGCTTCCAAGTATGACCACAATACGTCCTATTTCCTGCAAGCTTATCCTCCTGAAAAATCAATTTTTAATCAGGGATTTTGTAAAAGTACAGAGGATTACATCAGAACTATAATTGTAACATTTCGTATAAAACCTTCGAGTAAAATTGTTATAATTTGCGATGTAACAAGCCAGAGTATCATTATTATTGTAGTCAATTTCAACAGGTGTAGGCGTTTTGGAATGGGATTGGAAATGGCTGACTGTGTCCAGTTCACAAACGGGATTTACAGCCATAAACAACAGATTGCTGTGAGGAATACGTTCGACTACATAATACCTAAAATTAAAACAAAATCAAACAATGAAATTCAAATCAAATAGTTATTGATTTACCAATCACAACCCGCTTTTGATGATTTATTTGAATAATCCACTGAAGCAAACTTGTCGCCTAAAGTAAATAACCACATTTGCTTGTCACAAGGGGTGGGTACAGTTTTGTTAATTTCTAGTCTTTCATACAAAAGGGTTTCGTTTTTTGTACTTTCATAATCAGGACCTCCGCTTACAGAGGCTATTAACATTAGAATTGTTGCTAAAGCCCAATCAGTTACGTTTAATAAGTTTTCAAGTAGCTATAAAAGAAAACACAATTAAATAAATATAGTATCCCTAAAAGACGATCCCTTAGAACAACCTGAGATTCTGAGACTAAAATAAAACCATCTAACACAAACAATCTTTACATTATTGAAACTCTAAGTTGAAACACATACTATGTATCTATTAGGATCATAAGAGGCTATGAAATAGGTAATAAATCAATAAGTAGATGAACTATCGAACCAAAAGACCACAATAAAAATAAGTGTAGCAGAAAAGTAGGTTTATCTAAATGTAAGTGTTTAAAATGGCTGAAAATAAATAACATAATTAGTAGGATAAAAACATATATTTTTATTTTTTAATAAAGAGAGAGTGCAAAAGTTGACCCATACACTGAGGCAACAGAGTCTATTGTGTGCAGTTTCACAAAAGAAGACTAAAGTAGTAGTCCTGTGTCTCTAACGAAGCTCAGTACCTTGTCTAAAAAAGCCTTTTTGACAGAATTGAGCTCTACATATCAGATATGTTGAGTTGATCTTGGTAGATCTCTAAAAATGAAGGCTAAAACAGAAAACATAAAGACACGACTTTTCACCTTTCACACAATCCCTGTAGATGTTTTTTTATATTGGCATGCAGATGGCAAGTGCCTTTTTAGAAAGCAATGCCTACCAATAACTAATTGGTCTTTTCTATTGAAACACAGACAAATTTTCGTTGGGTGTCCTATGTGGACCAGTACTAACGCATTGCATTAAACTTTGAGATATGCCCGGCTCTCAATATACTCTCCACAGTTCTATACAAAGCCTAGGCGAAATTTAATCGTACCTATAAATATCTATATTTTTGAGAAACCTCGTTGCGAAATCATCCTCAGAAATATAGTGATGATATCATTTCTACAAAACATTGCCAGAGGGACTCAGTTCTGAAGTACCTGCACCTCTAGGTGTCTAAAAAAAACTCGCGGGCAGGGCTTAGATTTGAACAAAGATCCATAGATAAAAGCTTATATTCTTTAGATATTAGATATTTCAGTGGGTCATCCAGATGAGTCGATGAGTACTGGGGATTAAGAGTGGTCGCTGTGGAGAGCCCATATACATAGAAGGCTGTATATTATTATAACAAGGTGTACTTTATGCTTCGAGGAAAGCTATTGTAGTGGTACCATATCCACGCGATTTGGTTCACGGCAACGATTTTTGATGGGTGATGGACACCGCAACCTTTCTGTATTGTCACTAACCAGTAATTTACCATTAGTTATTCTTTTATTTAAAAAATATTAAAAAAAAATACATAATAATGCATCGTGGACTTAATTCGAGTTTCTTAAAGCGTTGACAATAAATAAATTTATACATTAATTAAATTACAAATTTTAATGACTCAATAATTAAACAACCTAATAACACACTTCTTTTGTCTTCAATAAACCGTTGTTTTCCCCGCAATAATTTCTCTTCTTTTGTTAATTAAACCACCCCCTCAAGTCAAATGCCTCTTACTTGCTTATATAAAACTTGATAAAAATTTTGGGCAACGAACCTTTGTCCACTAGTCGTTGAATACCTAGACCAAGTCAACCCCTTTGAAGTTATTAGCTTTTATGTCATACCTGATCTTTATTCAGTCGCTTGCTATCTCAATTCACTCCTGTGTTAAGTTGTAAATGTAAGACATTGTTTTCTAAAAGTCTTCCCAGAGCTTTTAATTTTCTTCGGTACTTTACGAAGTATCCAAAACCCAGGACACTCGGTAAATGCAGCTGAACAAACAAAATCTTAACAGGTGTTTTTACGGCTATGTCAATAACAAAAAAAATGGTAGATATTTGTTGTCCTAGTTTTCTGCACACCCAAAAAATCACAAACACTTTGAAAGACTAGGAACTTAAAGTTCCATCCTTGGTCCGAGTGCATTTTTAGAGGAATTCCATAGAGACAAATCTAGTTATTCACAAAACCCTGGTTTCTTGGCTTGGTAACGCATAGACTTCAGGCCACTTTTTCTCACCTTCCAGTCGCAAAATTCTTCAAAAATATATAACCACATCCATTTGTTTAGAGACGTCAAACTGTCCCACCCAAATGTGGCATCTTGCAAGTCTTTCAAGTCGAGTATCGAGCATAATTAATGTAGTAGCTGACTATGGTCTTTCTGATATCGCGAGATAGTGAAGTGCGATGCGACTTCCTGTTCCTTCGACCGTCTTCAGACTTCGCTCATTGGCCGCAATGGTCGTGACAAAGCTTCCTCGTACTCTAAAACGTGTACGAGAATATCAGTAATAAATCTCATACCTTTTCAGTCTAAAGGATTATCGCAAATCATCAATATAAGCACTTGCCGGAAGTTAAAAAACTTGCATGTCTATAATCAAATTCTTGCAGGCTTCCATTGATCTTCCAGCTTTTTTACATTAGTATCTACACTTATATGTTTTTTTCAACAGCAGGTAAACTAGCTGTGAAATATTGCTAGTCTTTCTAGTTGTACATTTTAGTTGCTGCCTCAAGTTGTCTCTTACACATTGACCACAACAGTTGATCTTCAAAAGTTTGGAATTTTACTCGTTATGCACCAGATTCTATTTCACTTGTCTGTCTTTTTCTATTTTTTTAATTTTTTTATTGTTTACTTTAATAACCTTTTCGTCCAGATCTTCTCTTAACTTTTGTTTTAATTTTGTTGATCTTTTTTTCCAGATCTTCTTTGACTTTTAAAACTTTTGCTTCAAATTCTTTTTTTACTTCTAGAACTTTCTCTTTTACATTTTACTTAAAAATAGTTTTATTTTCTCAGTGATGTAGAACTGTTAAACAATTACATCGTTATATCGCCTTGAATAATCACTCAAAGAATCGCTCGTGATAATCGCTGTCTCTTGCTTTATCAACTGCCCTATTTCGAATGCTTTACCACACTTGCAGTAAATGTGCGTATAACAATTAAAATCTATGCATTTGGGGCATAAGTAACATCTCAAATAAGAAAAAATATTGTAGGATAGTGTAGGAACGTAGCAAGCTAGCAAGACTATGAAAAGTGCATTACTTAAGAGTGTAGAGCTACAGGAGATTAAGTTGGGATAATTTTAAGAGATTGTAAAAAAAAAAAAATATGTAACCCACCGCAAAATTTGATTTGCGACCATTGCCACCTAGCAACGTTTCTAGTGGCCCACTAGTAACGGACCTGAAGTAACAATACCAGTTATTTCATAGCTCCTAAGATCCAATTCTTTTAAAGACGGTTTTACGACCGTACACCACTAGGCACTAATAATGTAAATATATTCACAAAATCAATCAAAAGAAGTTTATACATGCATCTAGGGTTGCTCTATAGAACCGTCTTCTTATGACATTCTGAATTTAAAAAAATTAGGTTAGGCTGCGCACGTTGCTAGTCTGTTCTTAGTCTAAGCTCCGCGGTATACCTTTTCCTCATTAAATCTACTCTACAGAATATTTCAAAATTTAGAATATCTATACCTCTAATTCTACCTACACAAAAATAAATTATTATCAAGTAAACCATATGCTTATAAAAATTGGCAACCAAATTTAGAAACACTCGGTAGATGCTATCAACGTACTCTTCTGAAAAAAGTAACTGTGGTAGTTGCAGAATTTTTATTTTTAGACTCTGGTGGTTTCTGACAGATGGCTTGATAATCAAACATTCTGATCCTTTTATAAACACCGTTTTGTATCAACCGATGAGTTATAATCGGACTAACATCACCAACGAACCTTCCTGTATATTCTTTTTGGCTTCCAAGAACAACATAAGCATTATTATCCAAAATATAACAAGATAATAAATCCCTACAAGTGCATTTATACGGTTCTTGTGCATTTTCACACTAAATGGAACAAATCAAGATTAATTAAACAAAGAAAACTTAAGATGATTTTATACCTTTCCAGTTGTTTCTTTAAAAAGTTTAAACATTCTTTGGTGATTAAATTGTACCCCAACCGCAGCTACTGGCGATTTTTTTCCTTCAGCTGTTACAAATATAGCGTTGATACTTGTTATCATTGTATCATATTCATATCCAGAAATTTCAAAAGGAACAGAATAAATGAAATTGTCTTCATTTCTATTGACGTTTTCTTGAACAACTCGTTTGTACCAGTCTTCGTCAATAGATTTGTTACCCCAAAAAACTTCTTTTTTACCTTTACCCTCATCGTCGTCGACAACATCTTCAAAAGTTTGGGGCTTAAATGTTCTCCACCGTGTTAAACCAGAATGAGTAGCCATAAAAACATTATCAACCAAGTATTGCTTAATATAGCTAAAAATTATTCTCTATAAAGTATCGTAAACTTTTCTCTTGTTACTATACATTTCTCTGATTTCGCAACCTAGCTAAATAATATACTATTGTGCGATTGTTCGCGATATATTTTATTGTTTAAAGCCTTTGTATCGGCTGCGAAATTAGTTTTTGCGGTTTGGCTGCAAAATCCATTTTTTCGATAATTGCCACTATTAACGGTTGCAAAATCCTTTAACATCTCTGAAATGGCTGCAAAGAGACCTCGACAACAATTTTTCTCTCGGTACGTTAAAAAAGGATTTCGCAGCCTTGACATAATAATAATTAGGTAACTTACTGCGTTTCGTTTTGAATCAGGTCATCAAACCATTTAGTAACCTCTGCATCAAAAAGCAGTGATTTGAAAAGTGGTTCATCGCAATTTACATGCTTGTTTTTCAAATCTCCTGAAAATTGAAAATATTGATATCCGTAAACGAAGAGAAATAAATTTTACTCTTTTGAATGCAAAGTAGTAAACAATTTTTCACGACTTCTTCCGGTTCTTTTCCGCTGTTGTCGCCACAATAAACCCTAGAAATGATGTATTTTTGTTATGTAGCATGTAGAATGTTTGTAAATACCAGTCTGGATGTACTGCCCAATTTCTTGTTTTTAGTAACCCGTCTTTATAACTTGCTATATTTTTAATCGTAATGTTTGCAACCATAAGACCGTATTTATCTGGTAAAGCTATTCCGACACTAAAAGCCGGGCTTAAAGCCATAAAAACGTATCTCCTTTTACTCAAAACAATTCGCTTCTGAAAAATTATTTCACATAAGATTTGCACACTATATTTATTTAATAACAAAAGTTTTATGCTCACCATATCGTCGAGAGCATATTTTACTTTCAATACATCGGAGCCTGTGGCTTGTTGCACGATTTTGTCTCGCAACTAAAAAGAAAAATCGCAAAGATAAGACACAATAGAAGAGCATAAAACGAAAAATATGTAATCACACCTTCACAATTGATTTACCGAAAATTCGCGGTTCATTTGTATCGTCTAAAATTTCCACCTCGAGAAAATCCACTCGGTTAAACGTTGGTTTAGGTATATCTTCAAACTGAAAAAAATATTTTAATGGTAATAAACTGTGCATATTTTAAAGCGAAATTTTTTAAATTTTTGCTTTAAATTTAATCCTATTAAATGTTGATTTATTGTTGACAATTTTAAAAAATCATTATTTTATAGACCTGTTGTATAATTATAAATTGTACCTCTGCAATGATATACATCGACTAATGATGAGTATAAATGATAAAAATAGTATAACTGATAAATTAGACACGTACAACTTTTACAGTACTTAAGTTTACTTAAAGACACCTTTTTTGTCCTTAAAGGCAAATTTTAAACAAATTTGTTAGACATAAAATTGTCAGACGTTAAACATTACAAAAGTGAAACGGAATGGTAAAAATGCCGTTGCAACGCCTAACTGGAGAACAATTTAAAATAATAACCAATCTTCTTAACAATGACACCAAAAACATTTCATTATTTCAATATAAGAGAATAACGTTAAAAGTTTTCTCTGTTTTAGACAAAAATATAAAACAGAATAATTAATTATTTAAATACATAACTAGTTATGAAAAACCGATTTTGTTTAACAAGCATAATGGTTGCTACAACGAGTAATCGAAGCAAACAAAGTTTTGCAAGTTATTCGAATTAAACAATAATAGGGTGTTCAAAACGTATTACCTACCAAAAATTTTCTTCATTCAGTCGAAAAATAAAATTTTATTCTCAAAACACGTTTCATAACTAGTGACGTAAAGTTGCTCTTTACTTAACTAATAATGTAAAAATCTTTATTATATAGCTAGTTATGTAATATGTGCCATTACATTATGCTAAAAATTGATGTAAAGTAAAACATTTTATAACATATAAAAGAAATTAAAAAACAACATTAAATCTACGAAAAATTTAGAACAGAAGTTGGTCCTTCTTTATCGATTTTTTTAAATAAAGTACTAATTTCATTAAGTTGAAAATTAATATTTTTGCAGCTAAAACATTATAGAGCCACTTTTTTACCCACAATCCAATACTGTTATCAAATATTTTTTTACTCAATAATTTTGCTTAAATAACATAAAATTGCATTTTTTCAACAGTACAAATGGATTCCTGACAAAACATCGTTACCGACAAAATTTATTTAGTGTGTTTTTTATGCATTTTATTTTCTTTAAAATGTTCATATCTGAATTAAATTTTTTGCCTTCCAATCCCTAAAAAGTTTAATCAATTTCACTATGGTTCGTTCTTTAAAGTTGCTTTTTGTAAAATTTTGTTTATAGCGTTTTCGATGTTTTCTTAAGAACCCACCAAATTTTTAAAAATATTTAACATTGCATTAAAACGAGTATAAGGAAACAAACCATATAGTGAAGTTTGACTTAAATTGTAAATCCAACAACAATGCCGTTCAGGACAGCTTATTACATTGCAGTTAAGTATTTAAGCTAGTTATGGTTTAATAATATGGTTTAATTTGATTATGTTTTTATCTTTACCTGCCCCTTGCATTTTGGACCTTTGGACATCTCCTTCACCGTGCAAAACACGCAATTATTCCTTTTAATTTATTGAGAATTGTATACGCAAATAGCTTAAATATGGCTTTGTTGTTAGATTTACAATATGGTTCAAAGTTCACTGTTAGGTTTGTTTCCTTATTCTCGGAAGTTTTCGTGGTCACTAATTACAATTATTATGTCGTCATTTGGTTTATACATTTTGTTTAATCTTCGATTAAACAGATTCTTTTCTTAATTTCTTATACATTCTAGACGGAATTTGCGTTATTTGTCGTTGCTTTTAATTATATTTCCTCATTGTTTTGCAATAATTATTTCCTTACATTAAGCCTTAGCAATCAATTTACCGTAGATCAATGACTTAGCTTGCATTTAATAACTTTCATTTTTACAGCGATTATATAAATGTTTATAAATTAAGTTAAATTTTCTTTGTTTGGAAAATACATTTTATGTTATTCTGGTTTAGAACCACTGTAAATAGTTTTTATATTGTTAAATTTTTGACTGAATAAATTAGTATAGAACGAACCCTCAAGTTTTATTACTCCTGCATCATCGAACACATTTTAAATGGCAAAATCGTTATGAGTGGTCTCAAAAACTTTTTTTTGTAAAATGGAGGTAATCTAAACTTTTCATTTTTTGCAACACCTGCTTCTGACGTCCTGAATAATCAGTAAAAAAATCTACAGGAAGAACTCAATACTACACCTAAGAGTCCACAAAATAGCTATCCAATAAAAATAAGTTGTTGACAATTTTACTAAAAAAATTTTTTTATGGTCCACCAATTGGAATTTTTTAATTAACATATAAACGGTAACTGATAACTTGAAATTCGCCTAGCACTTCTTTTAATACAATTTTGTTAAAAATATTTTCCGAAATATTATTTTTGTTAAAAACAAATTCAAAAACTGACAGCAATTTTTAAGTCACTTTTATATTTATGTATTTATTTATTTATTGGTCTTTATTTAAGTGATTATGTAATTATTTTCACCAAATAGGCTTTTTATTTAGAAGACTCGAAGACTTTTTAAATGTTCAAAACTCACAAGAATTTAACGTGCGCATTTTAATTGATAGCATGCCTAGGCGGGTTAGAGCAGTAATATTGTGACGCGAACGACTCAATTCTAAGAAGCGGTGAATCAGAGTATCGAGTATTGTGTTGTGGACCGCTCACTTCTAGGAACTGAATAGAACTTCGAGTATTATTTACGTTTTGAATGGGTTTATTTATTCTTGTTTACGTCGGCATTGTTTGTCGCTATTGTGATTGAATTCCAATCATCTTGCCGAATTGAAATAATTCAGGAGAAACGCGAGAAAATACTCGAAAGTTCTGGAAAGAGTCCATACCCCTATATATATGCGAGACAGCGAGTCAGTCAGTCAGTCTGGTTTTTGGGAGAGCGACATAAAGGCGAACTCCGGCGATATCCAGCGAATTTAGAAAGCGATAAATTAAAGTGTTTTGTGTTCCGTTAGTGATTTAGAATATTAGCTGTGTTAATTAGTTGTAATTAATTTGATTTGTAAATAAACTTGCCGAGAAATTATCTCCAGCTCTTTAAATCAGAAACCCACATATAATAAACGTCACACTGGTGTCAGAAGTGGGATTTAAAGAAGCTTGGTGGACAAAGAAAAGTTTATGTCTCTGGAACCATGGAGGAACAACTTCGTGTATTCTTCGAGAAACTAGAAAAACAACGCTTGGAAGATAAAGAAGAACAGAAGAAATTTCTGGAAGATCAAGAAAAACGAAGAATGCAAGAAAAAGAAGAAGAAGAAAAACGACGACTGCAAGAAAAAGAAGAAGAAGAAAAACGTCGAATGGAAGAGCAAGAAAGAATTTTCGAAAAATTCGATACCTTACAAGATGCTCTTAAGAAAGATGTCGAAGAAGTAAAAAAGGAATTTGAGGAAAAAGTTTTCGAAGTAAAAGAAGAAGTAAAAGAAGAGATAAAAGAAGTTAGGGAAGAATTAGAAAAGAAAGTTTTAGAATTGGAAAGTAAAATGAAGAAACTTGGAACAGGACAAATTTTAGGAAGCGAAGTAACATCGCAACGAGTAAAACCCCCAACTTTCGATGGTCAGTCTTCGTGGTCAATGTATAGGAGGCAGTTTGAAGCAGCGGCGGAGATAAATTGCTGGAATGATGAAGAAAAAGCCACAGCTCTGGTGTTAGCACTGCGAGGACCAGCTCTCCAGCTGCTTCAGAATGTATCTGATCGTGATCAGAAAAACTATCACGCAGTGGTCAACGCCTTGGAATTGCGCTACGGAGACCAGCACATGGACAGAGTATACCAAATGATGCTTAAGTCCCGACATCAGAAAAGCAACGAAAGTTTGCAAGAATATGCCGCGGAAATAGAAAGATTGGTTAATTTAGGTTATCCTTCCGCACCTGCAGACCTTCGCCATGAGATGGAAGCCAGCGCATTTATTGATGGTTTAAGAGATGGCGATTTACGACGTTATCTACGTCTACATAGATATAAAACCTGTGCTGACGCGCTTATCCACGCGTTAGAATATGAGGCGGTAAATGAAGACTTTTCACGACGACCAGCTCAACGCGTGCGATTGATGTCCGCAGAGGAAACTCCAACAAATAATTGCTGCTGCGAAGAACTGAAGAGTATGTTGGAAAAGATGCAGCAGACACCAGCACGCACTGGAGGACGGCCTAAGTGTTATGGTTGTGGTAAGATAGGCCATATAAGAAGGGATTGCCGCCAACGGGGAAGGTCTGAGGATGTAAGGAGGGGTCAGGAAGATGTCACAGGCCCCTCAATTTCCCGGCATCAGGAAAACTAATTTCAGCTAGCACTTTGGGGCGTGTGCTAGCTGATACGCCCAAAGCCCCTAGGATCATCTCCGTCTCGCAGCTAGGAAAAGGAAATGATAGTCTGTTGCTGGATGGACGAATCAACGGTCGAGACACCAAGATGACGGTTGACACGGGAGCAACACTTTCTCTAGTGAGACGGGACATGCTGGAAACATCTCAAAATATCTACATGACAAGATGTAACTTCGTTTTGAAAACCGCTACTGGTGAAACAGCACAAGTACATGGAGAAGCTAATGTCAAACTTGAGATAGGACCATTCAATATTGTACACCGAATGGTTGTAGCTGAGATAGTTGATGAAGTGATCTTGGGTTTGGACATTATGGACAAATATGGATTTGTGCTGGATATTAAGAACAGGATGTTACAAATGGGAAACGAAGAAATCTTGTTACATTCTGCGACCGCTTCATCTGACCATGTAAACATCATCGTCTCAGAATCAGTTCGTGTCCCCGGCAATTCTGAGAAAATTGTGCTGGCAGAGTTGGAAAAAGATCCTGGGGGATACCGAACGGGAGTTGTTGAACCGGACATGACGAAATTCACGAATGCGACACACAATAAACAGATCTTGGTAGCTAGAGCACTCGTTGAGGCTGGTGGAAGGATTCCTATTCGCATAGCCAATCTCAGCGAAAATCGAGTTACGTTGCAGAAAGGGGAACAGATTGGCTTCTTTCAGCCTGCATTACGAGTTGTTCGTTGTGAAGAAAAGGACAACAAGAGTTACCAGGAAGGAGAAGGTAAAAATAACCCGGAATTGGAAAATTATTTTCTGGAAGAATGGCAACACTTATCAGAAGATCAGAGGAAAGCAGCCACTGCTTTTATTCGAAAGGAACAAGACATTTTTGCAATAGGGGACAAGATTACGGGAAGAACTAATTTGGTACAGCATCGAATTAATACGGGATCAGTACAACCTATTCGTCAGCCCCCGAGAAGACTCCCCTTTGCGAAACAGGAAGAAGTGGCTCGAATGATCGAAAAAATGAAAGAAGATGGCGTCATTGAAGATTCGTCAAGTCCCTGGTCTTCACCAGTTGTACTAGTAACAAAGAAAGATGGGTCAACTCGTTTCTGCGTTGACTATAGACGGCTCAACGAAGTAACGAAGAAAGATAGTTACCCACTTCCACGCATCGACGATACACTGAGCATGTTAGCTGGTTCCCAATGGTTTTCTACTTTAGACTTGAAGAGTGGGTATTGGCAGGTTGGAATTCACCCTGAGGATAAGGAGAAAACTGCCTTCTCGACTGGAACTGGGCTCTACCAGTTTAATGTTATGCCTTTTGGACTTTGTAATGCGCCAGCTACGTTCGAGCGGCTAATGGAACTTGTCCTTCGAGGGTTGACTTGGAGAACTTGCCTTGTGTACCTTGATGATGTGATGGTTATTGGGAAAACTTTCGAAGAACATCAAAGTAACCTGCAAGAAATTTTCAGCCGATTGCGAAACGCTCGTCTTCAACTTAACCCTAAAAAGTGTTGCCTTTTCCAAAGAAAAGTCAAGTTTTTGGGACACGTTGTTTCATCGAATGGGATACAAACTGACCCTGAGAAGACTGCAGCCGTACGGGAATGGCCCCGACCTAATGATAAGCACCAACTACGAAGCTTTTTGGGTCTTTGCACCTACTATCGCCGTTTTGTCAAAGGATTCGCCGATATTGCCAAACCTCTTCATAAACTGACCGAAAAGAAGACGCCTTTTATTTGGGACAAAGAGTGTGAATCGGCCTTCAAAACATTAAAAGTTACACTCTGTACGGGACCAATACTTGCTTACCCAAGGGCAAAAGGTCAGTTTATTTTAGATACGGACGCCAGTAATAATGGAGTTGGCGCAGTATTAACTCAAGTACAGGATGGCGAAGAGAGGGTTATCGAATATTATAGTAAGGTTCTTTCTAAACCTGAAAGGAATTACTGTGTTACCCGAAGAGAACTGTTGGCTATCGTGAACGCGGTAAGCCATTTCCACAAATATTTATACGGCCAACATTTTACAATAAGGACAGATCATGCCGCTTTAAAGTGGCTGTTAAATTTGAAGAATGCTGAAGGTCAAACAGCGAGATGGATTGAGAGACTTCAGCAGTATGATTTTGAAATCAAGCATCGCTCGGGAAGGTCTCATCAAAATGCAGACGCCTTGTCCAGAAGACCGTGCAGAGCTGACTGCAAACATTGTAGCCAACGAGAACAAGCTGACCACCTGTGCAACCTTAGAAGGCTAGTTTTGCAACCTACTGACGGATGGACAGCTGAAGAAATAAGAACAGAGCAACTGCAAGACGATGAGATCGGACCGATTTTACAAAGCAAGGAGAACGGAAATGTAAGACCGCAATGGCATGACATTTCAAATAAGAGTCCTGCTCTGAAGGCGTTGTGGGCACAATGGGACTCCCTGAAAGTCGAAAATGGGCTGCTCAAAAGGGCTTGGGAAAGCGCGGATGGAAAGACGGTAACAATGCAGCTAGTCCTACCGAAGAGTCGTGTAAAGGAAGTCTTAAGGGAAATCCATGATGGAAGATCTGGAGCTCACTTCGGCGTCAACAAAACCTTGGGGAAGGTTCGCGAACGCTTTTATTGGGTCAATAGCCGAGAAGATGTCGCTAATTGGTGCCGGAAATGTACAACATGTGCTGCGAGTAAAGGCCCGAAAACTCGTAGCCGGGGAGCCATGAAGCAATACAACGTTGGGGCTCCGTTTGAGAGGATTGCGTTTGATATTGCGGGTCCATTTCCAGTCACCGACTCGGGCAACAAATACATTATGGTTGTTGCCGACTATTTCAGTAAATGGCCTGAGGCATACGCGTTACCAAACCAAGAAGCTATTACTGTGTCTCGTGCTTTGGTGGATAATTGGATTTCTCGTTATGGGCTTCCCATGGAAATGCATTCGGACCAAGGGCGAAACTTTGAGTCAGGGGTTTTCCAAGGAATTTGTGATCTCTTGGGTATTCGGAAAACCAGGACTACACCGCTGCATCCTCAGTCCGACGGAATGGTCGAGCGCTTTAACAGCACCATGGAAGAGCACCTATCGAAAGTTGTAGAGGCCCATCAAAGAGATTGGGATCGCCATTTACCGTTGTTTTTGTTGGCTTACAGAGCGGCGATCCATGAAACTACAAATCAAACTCCAGCCAAGATTTTGTTTGGACGGGAACTCCGCTTGCCTTGTGACCTTGTGTTTGGGACACCCACTCAAGAACCCAAGGAAGTTAGAAGCTATGTAGAAGAGCTTCAAGAGACGATGTCACATATCCACGACTTGGCTCGAGACCGAATTGAGATTGCCAGTGACAGGATGAAGACGCGGTACGATTTGAGGGCGAATTCGGTAGGGTTTCAAGAGGGAGATTTGGTCTGGCTATTTAACCCTCAACGGAAGAAAGGGCGATGTCCGAAGCTTCAGCCGAAATGGGAAGGCCCTTATACCGTACTGACCCGACTTAACGACGTGGTGTATAGAATCCAAAAGAACCCCAGGGCTAAGATGAAGGTAGTGCATTTAGACCGTTTAGCCCCCTATGCGGGTTCAAATGACGATGAATGATTGTTCGAGACGAACAATTCTAAGAGGGGGGTAGTGTGACGCGAACGACTCAATTCTAAGAAGCGGTGAATCAGAGTATCGAGTATTGTGTTGTGGACCGCTCACTTCTAGGAACTGAATAGAACTTCGAGTATTATTTACGTTTTGAATGGGTTTATTTATTCTTGTTTACGTCGGCATTGTTTGTCGCTATTGTGATTGAATTCCAATCATCTTGCCGAATTGAAATAATTCAGGAGAAACGCGAGAAAATACTCGAAAGTTCTGGAAAGAGTCCATACCCCTATATATATGCGAGACAGCGAGTCAGTCAGTCAGTCTGGTTTTTGGGAGAGCGACATAAAGGCGAACTCCGGCGATATCCAGCGAATTTAGAAAGCGATAAATTAAAGTGTTTTGTGTTCCGTTAGTGATTTAGAATATTAGCTGTGTTAATTAGTTGTAATTAATTTGATTTGTAAATAAACTTGCCGAGAAATTATCTCCAGCTCTTTAAATCAGAAACCCACATATAATAAACGTCACAATATGTATAAAAGCTCCAATATTAAAGTAACACTTCTAAAAAAGGTGTCCCTTTTTTGTGAAAGTTCGCTCACTGTTTATAAGCAAGTTTTTTTCTGCTTCTCTTATTTCTAAATAAGTTTTAACTATCTTTAGTTAACAAAATGTTTATAAATTATTTTTTCTTAATAATACTAAAAACAATATAAAACAATATAACGTAAAATATATATTTTTTTTAAATTGTGAACAGTTTACATTGTACAAATACATACACTATCGGACAAAAATAAAGCAACTATCTAATTGTAAGAGAAAAAATAATTCTGTATCTCTATTCTTTTTTAATTTTTTCTATCAAATGTATTTTATCTTATTTTGATATCATGTGTAAAATATAATAAAACATTTTTATTAGTATCGGTTATCTTTTCAAAGTTTTAAATAATTTATTTATGAAAATAGAGCAAAATTTTAAGCGACAAAAGTAAAACGACTTTTAATAACTTTTACTTTTTAAAAAAAAATTTTTTTTACTAAACGCAAATATGTGAGAAAATTAAAATTAGCATTATTATAAAAATATTGACTTAATGATTAAGAGAAAATGCCTTGTTGACTGCAACAAATACGGACGGCATCCATAAAATTCAATTTTGAATAGTAATAATCGGCTGATTCGACTAGTTTTCGATAAGTGTTCTCAAAGTTACTTCTAAATTTAAAAATTTTACAAATGTTTGTTGTTCTGACATGCAAAGACTTCTTTGAGAATTTTTTTAAATTCTCCTATGCAGTGTCCAGCATAGTTAGAGGAGCTTAACCTCATCTAAACTTGTGAAAAGAAGTTACCTTTCCGAAATGTACCACAAGTACATGAGTCTTTAATTATTCAAACTATCGAAAACTAGTCGAATCAGCCGATTATTACTACTCAAAATTTAATTTTGTCGATGTTGTGTCCGATGTTGCAGCCAACAATAGATATCCCATTAATTATTAATTAACACTTTATAATGATGTTAGTTCTAGTACCTTGCTTAACTTTTGTCGCATAAAATTTTACTCCATTTCTATAAATAAATTATTAGAAACTTTAAATAGTAACCAATGCTGATAAAAATGTTTTCTTGTATTCTCCACATAATACCAAAATAAAACAAAATAAATATTTGATTAAATAATTTAAAAAAATAAAAAGATTCTTTCATAATAACTTTTTTCTTTAAATAGTTGCTTTACTTTTGTGCGATAGTTTATATGTTTACAGGGTAACACAGCTCACAGTTTATTTTTATAAATTCTATATTCTTGTTTTATTTGATATAGACTTGATCACTATATAGTGATTTTATTTATGATATTAGTATATTAAAGAACGCATTTCAAAAGTCAGTTTTATGGAACAAATTTAAGTTTATAAACCGAGCACAAACAAAAGTTTGATAAAAAATGAGTGCACACAATGACTTAAAAAACAAATTGTTTATACTATCTTTTATAATTTGCACTGTTTAATTATTCTTTTACTATTATATGTTAAAAAGTAAAATTTCAAATTCTATGTCCTAGGTTGCTATAAGACTAGTTAAACACCCAATTACCACTGTAATAAATTTTCTAAAAGACGTAAATTATAAAAACAGTTATGTATAGTTTTGTTTTGTGTTCATACATTTATTTAAAATTACAATACTTTTGTTAGTTGGTGAACAAATAAAAGTAAAATTTCTGCTTTTAAAATTCTAAAGAAGACGATAGAATGTCTTAGGAATATTATAGGTACTTCCAGAAAAAAAATTGCTTTTATTTGTCCTAAGACAACAAACGAACATAAATATAATAATATTATATTTTAGACTAACCTCATTCTAGAGCCCTATCTACAAAAGTTTTATAGAAATGTAGATCTTTTCTAATTTCTTCCTACCTGGTAGGTATATGACTAACTCTTAGATAAGTTTGTTTAAGTTAGTTATTTGTCAGTTCCTTTCTTTTGCTTCCTTAATACATATTTTTTATAAATACGTATTATAAATATTGTTTATAAATTAATATAAATCTCCTCTTGTATAAATCTTGTTTCGTATTTTTGTATCTACAGTCCAGTCTGTTTAAATATTTTAGCTGTATTTCTATTTTGTGGTTTATTTTTAAGCATTCTCTTATTGTTTGGCTTTAAATTTTTTCTCTTCTTATTTTCGATATTTTGTAGAAACTGTAAATTTTTCTTTCTGTTTTATAACGTATGTGCCTTATATAATATACCATATGTTTATTATAATTTTTGATCAGAGGCTGTCACAAAAAACAAAAATTCTAAAAACGTAAGGCGTAACTTATTTCACTTGATAATAAAATCATTTTACTGTCAATCACAAAGAGATTTGTTCTTGATTTTCCAGCACCTTTCTTCCGATTGACGCTGCCGGTTTCTCAAAAGGACGTGATAGTGTCTTTCAAACTGGTATAAAAATTTGACTCTGTTATATCTTTTGGAAATTTTTCCCGAAACTCGTCAAAACAAAGTCTGGGTGAGTAAACCCATTCTCCTTTCGCTAAGCGCCCATTACGAAAATATAATTCCACTAAAAAAAATTTATGTTCTGCAGTAAACCCCATAATTCAAATCAAATCTAAATATTACTTTTGACAGTGACAGCAAAATGACATTTATCAAGTGAATTAATCTAGGCGCTACGTTTTTAGAATTTTTGTTTCTCATGACCAGCCTCTGATCGAAAATTAAAATAAACATATAGTACTTTTCTTATTAGAATAAAATATCATTTCTGAAGGCAACTTTTTTCGTTGGTTGTCATAGTAAAGTTAATTTCTACACTACTATACCATTGTTGTCGATTTTTGATGGCTAAGACATGTTTTATACAAAATCCAAAGAAAATAAACCAAGGGACTTAATTCAAAGATTTCTAATCTGCAACTGTATCCCTTAACCTTTGGTAATACGATAGACTGATATCTGTGAAGATGAATTGCAATAAACCTATGAGAAAAATTACCCTTTGCAGACCAATAATTTGACCTACAATGCTCGTAATTGTTGATAATTTCAGTATGTTTTTATTCTAGGCACAATTAAAACTTAAACAACCCAACATAAGCAAAAAAAAATAAGGTAAATAACAATGAAACGACTTACATATTTATGTTAAAAACTGTGCAAAGAAAAATAATTTCTATAGCAATTAGTTAAAATTTTGTGTCTAAATTTTAATCATTTATCAACTCTTTCTAAGTTTATGATTCCTAATGGTTCAATAAAACCTAGAAGGTATATTCAAGAGATATCTATTTGAAGAGTTTGAAGAGAAAAAGAAGTTTGCAAAATGCTTGACTTAGCAGTTTTTAAAAATTCTTTAGAAGGTCACTGTCTAGTGTCTGCAATTATTAAATACATACATAATTATATTCTTTAAGTAATTCTTAATATTCAACAGCTTTTTTTGTTGAAAATAGATGGTTTAGTAGTTTTCTTTCTAATATATATAAGAATTAGTGTTATTATTCTCTGAAAAACTTAAATATTTTCTTTTTAGAATTTTTTTTAAACAAAGGCATTTTTGAAAAGAGGATTTAGTTACCTTTCCAAAATGTATTATATGTCCCTACTTCCTATTTAATTTAAAATTTTAAAGATGGTAGCCGCCCCCGCCAAGGGGGTAAAGTATCAGTTATTATATTACCTTAACTATTTGCTCCCCTTGTAAACAAAACCGACCTGTTGTATGGTTTTTAAAAAAATAAGTTAAAATACCCAAAAACACTTGCTTGTTTCTTCTTCAAACGCCCACTTGTATCTTTCGATGCAAATCGGCACGGGCTAATGACCTTCTAATGACATAAAATTTGGTCTGTTATTAGTTTATGTTAAAATAAACGAAATTAGATCTTAGGCGTTAAAATCTTTTTTTTTTTGAAAAATAAGAGATGTTCTAATGTGCTACACTTTTTTAGTGCTTATTCTTTCTATACTTTGTTATTATTGGTTCCAATTTTTACAAAACTAGTTCAGGCAGCATTTTACTTTATTCATATCGCCAATTACTGAGTCAAAATCTTGCGACTTTAAAGGTTTTTATAAAATTATTGTACTATAAGAATTTTGAGATCAGATCCCCTGTAATTAAATTAAATTTATTAGATTAGTTTTATTCTGCGTTTTTTTTTTTTTTTTTTGAAGCAACGAACTTTGCCTCTGACACCCTAAAATCGGCGTTTCAGACATGTCAGTTTTATCAACGTCTTCTTTCTTCGTTTCTTTGACGTTTCCAGTAGTTGGTAATTTCTTAGAATTAGCCTGTTCTCATTTTTTTTTAAATTATTTGTCAAAATCATTTTTTATCTCGTTTTGAAATGTTATTGTTATCTTTATAAGGTGAGATCGAAATGTAACTGAATCAGAGCAGACTGTGCCAGCGTAAATGTAATGATGTGTCTAATCATTACACTTACGCTGGCACAGCCTGTTCTGATTCAGTTATTTCGATCTCAGGTTACTTCTTCTAGTTTCTCAGATTCTCTTTTCTTTTTCAAACCTTCAGATGTGAAATCGTTACGATATTCTATATTATTCCATTTTATACGGGGCCTTCAGAAATAATCACAAGTCAAGTGACTAAATAAAAATTTAAAAAACGTAAAAAACGTTTGTATATCACATTTATTAAAGTTAGGCTACTGATAAGAACAAAAAATAGCCAAGGTAGTTGTTTACAAAGTTTTGCATTAAATAAAACCAATTGTGTGGTTAGATTTTATAAGAAAATTGGTCACGTGGGTTGAGATCATTTCTGAAGGCACTGTATTAGTAGTCTTGGCTCGAAATATATTTTCAAATTTTGTAAGTTTTTTTTGCTATTGCTTTTATTATTTACTTAAAATTTGCCATATTGACCCTGTTTACCTTTAAATTATTAACTTCAACGGATTTAACATTATTAAACTGTAGTAATTGTAACTAAATTTGTCTCAAATAATTCTTAAAGCATATTACGTAACTTTGAAACAACTCTATTGTACATTTTTTAATTGTACACTATAGAGAACATACTGATGACTTAGACACTAATTTTCAAAAGTGCTGGTTTACCCTGTATACATACTCGTACATCTGTATATTTTTTAACTTACTTCCCGTCTGTGACCAGGATGCATTAAGACATAACCATTATTTGTGATAATAAATGCATAACCGTTAACCCCAATCTAAAACACATTTTTTTAAATTATTTGATGCGTACAATTGCATAAAAAATTTGAAGATTCTCTACCGTATGGTGGGGTATTAACGAGTTCAAAAGCTTGATAGGAATGTCAACTCCAGCAACTCCAATAAGATCGACATCTTCCTCTCGCCGACTATAAACCGGAAGGGAAAGTGTCGTCATATAATCATATTCATTCGGTTTTTCATATTTCTCATAATCCTAAAATATTTTCTTAAATACCTCACATTCATTTATTTTTTTTATTTACGTGATTGTCTTGGAGAAGAAAATGTGATCCACTGGTTAAAACTTTTTGCAACCTCGTAAAGTCCCTTTTAGCATGATCAAGAAAAATTGCTCTTTGTCTGTTACCCTCCAGTTTCCTCCACAACCAATTAGTATATCTCCTATCAGCAAGATCAATGTATAAATAACTCCATATCAATTCACCTCTCGGAGGGTTGTCTTTATGACAATAATTAATAGGTCGTGACATTACATTGAGATACGGTAATGCTTTCTCTCTAACTTCTTGCATTAGTGAAATATTCACGAAATATCCTTTATTCGAACACGCAATCCATTCTAACAATCTTGCATCAGATTCACTTCTTTCAAGTTGGTAAGTAAAAACTCGAACTGGAGTTCCGTATTGCCAATTTGATCGGTTAAAAAATCCTTGTTCGTCTTCCCGGAAAAAAGCTTCTTCAGTTATCAACATTATTGCTTGATTACATAAAGAACCAATTTTCTTCTCTCGGAATTCAGCAAGAAGTGTGAAAGCTTTTTCCAAACCGACTGCAACATTAGCTTGGAAATCAGGTGTATAATTATCTAAAGTTTCGCGTAACAAGCGAAGATTTTCTTCGTTTGCTTGGACTAAAGTATCTTTAAAGCAAGGCACCAAAGGTCTTGTACTATTTGCAAAGAGATAAATATTAACAAAATCGTTATCATTAAGCGTATCCAAAATATTATTAACAATATGAGCTGCAATCTTTCTTTTTAGTTTACAAACAGATCCTGAACTATCAAGAAGTATGAAAACATCTTTCGGTGAGGTCATTGCTTCAGTATACCAGGATCTTGTTCGAGGATCGTAAGTTTGGTCGTAGCGCTCATCAGACCATTTCACAGCTAAAAAATAAAATCAAATTATTAAATATGCAGGTGGCCCATTGACAAGGTACGAAAAAATTGCTCAGACAGGTCAATTTTATTTGCGAGGGGAACACTTAACTATAGTAAAAGCACAATAAAAAAACCCTACTGTTGCCAGAGTAAAAACCCGTTCGTAAATCATTACAGGGTACATGGATCAAGTAATACATCATTTAAAAAAAATCTCGAAGAAAATTTAATCCGCTTTTCAATCGTACCAAAATTTAATGTTAATTTTTTAATACTTTCAACCTCTTATTAAAATAATCCATCTACATTTTCTAGATGGATTACTTTTGAAGAGAGATAAAAGTGCCAAAACGAAATAATGTTGTTTCTAAAGGTTACCTTTTACTACTTATCGTAGTAAAAGCACAATTTAAAAAAATTATCCCCGTTTTTAAGAAACATAAGTCGAGTGATATATCATTTTGAAGATAATTAAATCCTTTTCGCAATCGTATGAAAATTTATTAATTTCCACCTATTCCTACGCTGTATTTAAAAAAAAACATTTTTTTATATAATGGAGTGATTCTTTAGAGAATGAAAAAAAGGGAAAGTTAGGTCGGCGGAATTTTATAAATTTTGGAACAAATAAAAATAATAGGCAATATGAAAAACCTTTTGGCAAATAAAAAAATTCAAAAGTTAGTTTTTACTAAAATCTAAAACAAAAAGTTTATAAAACAAAAATTAATAACAAAATCAAATCAAAACAATAAAAGTTTGTTATTGTGTTGTGTTATTATTACTGAGAATAATTTTTTGACTTATTTGTGTGAAGTAATTTGTTGTTGAATAAATAAGTAAACCTAATAAATACTCCAACTCTTTAAATCGTAAGTAATCTGAATTGAGACCACGTCACACTAGAGGGTGTTTCATAAGTAAACAGCAATATTTGAGGCATACGCGTGTAAAAGCATGAAAATGTTAACGAGGGCAAAAAATTTGTCAAATTGACATTTACGAGAATTTTACAGTGGTGTTCTCTTAAAGTTTTCTTGGTGTTATTAGAATAGTTCGATCTTACACATACGAAGAATACGCGGGCACACACTCGAATTACAGAAAAGATCATGGAAAGAGTTTGACAGCCAGGTGACATCACTTATAGAGCGTCTTAAAATAATTGATATCTTAGTAAGCCATTATTGTATTAACAAGTGTTTACTTAAAAAAGTTGTGAAGAGTGCTATGTATAAGATTTTGATAAAAGAAAATATAGCGAAAAATGAATGTCGAAACTTAATACACTGTCACTATGGAAAATATTATGTCTATATAAGTAAATAAATCATTTTGATGATTTTTGAGTCGTGTTTCCGAGTCATTTTCATTGCAAATAGTTTTGTTGTTGTAATTTTCAGTTTCATTTTGTTTGTTCTTTTTTCGTGTTCAGTTTTTGTTCGTTCTTTACATGATGTAACAATTCTGACATTTCTGACAACTATCTATCAACATACGACAACCGAATTTAACTAAGAAATATACTTAAATATATACTTCAAAATGTTCTTGTTTTGTCACGGCACTCTTGACAACTTTTTTAAGTGAACACTTGTTCGTTTTATGGAGAATTGATAAAAGTTCAAACGATGAATCTGCGATTATGTTCAATGCGTCTATTAATTGCGTACTTAAAACTAGAGTCATTACTTTTGATTCATTTTGTACAATATTACAATAACAAACAAAATTTATTAAGTATTAATTCGACTTTTGAGTTCTGACACATATTTATTATTTATTTACCACCTACCAGGATAATGTCTCATATAGCCATGAGGACTCGCAAAATACTGATACTTCAACGTCGGATCTTTATCCATATTCTCTTTAAAAATCATATCTAAAGGTTCACTCCAACGAACACCTTGCAGCACTTCTTGCTCTGAAACAAACTTTCACCTATCGGAATTACAAAGAAAATTAATTACCGCGTTCGTAAACATTTGTAGCAATTTTAATTACACTCAAATTTAAATTAACTGGAGTATCTCCATAATTTGGATGTTTCTTTAACGGTAATAAATTAAAATTCTCTTGAGGTCGAGTTCTGTCAATAGTTACAGAACAATCACAAGCTGGAGCAAATAATTCTTCAATTTTTTTCTTTGTAAAATAATTATATTTTAAAGAATTTTTCACAAAGTAATCTTTCTGTTCGCACCACCAAACACATTTAGCTTCTTGTAATTCTTTCTCTAATTCTTTCTCTTTTCCACAATCACATGTTGTGTTTGTTATATTATCTGCATTGTAAAAGTAAAATGTCCCATCGGGTTCTATATAATCAGTTTTGCGGTGGTAAGCCAAAAATTCTGCATATTGGGCAATACGCTACAAAATATTTCCAAAAAAATAAAAATAAAACGCAATAGACCCCACTAATGATATAACTAATGAATTTACGTCATAGTTTAAAATTTGGTATTCCTAATATGTAATGAGGTTTCAATTTAATGATATTCAAAATAAAGTATTTCTCATTAAATTGCGTTTTTGTTATAATATTTTGATGACGTAAATGCATTTATTTGTGGCGACTACTATATTAAAAGACATAAATACCTCGACTGCTTCCTTCTTTTTTTGCATTGTTTCTTTCATTTTTTGAATAATATGCAGTAAAAGCCTCATTTCCGATTCATAATGAATTTTGTCTTTCATTTGACTAAAACTCTATAGGCACAATTTAGAATTAATGGCGATACGCCATTTGGTGGCGGAATTTTAACCTGGCGAACACGTGCGTTATTGAGAGAAAATTATTGTTGGCAAAACTTGTAAATTTAAAACTCCGTTGACAAACTAAACATGTTTGGCGTTGACAACAGCTTCGCAAACAAATTCAAATTTGGAGCAAATGTAGCCTTAAGACAATAGAAAAACGGTAGTATGTAAATAGAACAGTGCCACGATAGTACAGAATGATATAATAATAACAGATATAATAAGTGATACTAAATAAATTTTTAAAAAATCCAATAAATCAAGGCGAAAAGATATAGAACAAATGCAAGAGAGTCCAAAAACTTTAGGTTTTTTCCAAACGTCAAAAAATTTGACATTATTTAACAGAATTGCCACATTTAAAGTTTTAGCGGCGTAAAGAGTACTTTTTCTGCAAAGGTCAAAAAATCTTGGCATTATTAACGTCAACTTATAATTAGTGATTGTGTAGACAGTTGAATGTGCTATTTAAAGAAGATTGCTGAAAGCTAGCGAGTGTTGGCATAATAATGTTGGCGGACAACACTGTTACCACTTTGGCTCTCGCTCAGCCCCCAACATAACCAACCTTCCCGATCTGGTAAAAACAACTACTTTGCCAACTAAAGCCCCGACCGACAATGAATTACATCACCTAACCGCCCAATCAGCACCACACTACAAGACAGTGTAACCAAAATTAGCATAAAGTGTTCTAATCGAACAAAACGTCAGAAAGCTGTATACAGATTTTGGAGTATTTGCCCCTTATCACTACAGCGAATCCCGGAGCGTTGCGCTCGATTGGAATCGGTGGAAGAACTTGCTTATATCAAGCTAGCTGCTAGTTCTGTAATTCTTTGTAAAAATGGCGTTTTATTATTATTATTATTATAAATTATTATACGTTTGAAATGAAACAGCATTCTTTATGCGGCAGCAAAGTTACTGTTTGTGCCTTGTCTATCTGTATCAGTTTTATATTGGACTCACTATATTTGTCCGTAGCACTAAAACTGTTACAGATTCGGCATCGGCACAAAAAGTATGACTTCTCTGCCTTATATAAAGAAAAATAAGTACTAATTTGTTCGGGCAAAGGTGTTCCAATCGAGCAACAACGTCGAGAAACTGTATACCGGTTTCGGGGTTTTTGCCCCTCATCAGTACAGCGTATCCCAGAGCATTGTGCTCAATTGGAACAGGTGGGAGAACTCGCTTATATCAAGCGAAATCCGGCTAGTAGTCGTACAGACAGACACAGTGTGCCATCTAACAAAGAGTGCTGGAAGGTGCGAGAGTTGGTATAATAATGTTGGCGGATAACAAAGTTATCTCTTAGGCTCTCGCTCGGCCACCAACATAACCAACCTCCACGATTAGGCAAAAACAACTACTTCGCGGACTAATGCCGCGACCGACATTGAATTACTATTACTAATTTGTTCGATGGTTTTGTTCGTGAACAAAAATGGTGTTCTAAAAAGACAAATCGCACAAGACATCAATTTTGTTCAGCAGATTAATAGTGACATTAACAGAATAAACATAAAAATAATATACCATATAAACAAAATTGAACTGAAGCTAGTAAAGTAAAACTGAAGTAAGCTCTGGTCTGTCATTTTTAGTTTTGCTCCATCAAGCAAGGCGTGCACAACCAATTCTAATTTAGCTTATTTTTGTTTTGATCATACAATTATGTGCAGTGGCGGCTAGGGTTGCCAACTTTTCGATATCGTGATAAAGGACATTGTCAAAGTCGTATCTAGAATTATTTTTTAGGAAGAGGGGAGGGGGAGTAGAAAAGAATTGAATTTGCATTTTTTTACCATCTTACTTATAGTCTTTAGAACCCTTCTGGGTAGGCTCTTAATTTTTTTTTACATTCGGCTTTTCAAGCAACAATTCAGGAGCCGAAGGCGATAATTATTCCAAAAACAAATGTTTCTAGAAGGTTTATTATAAACAAATAAAAACTGTTACCTTTGGTTCCTAAATCCTATTAAAAATTTAAAAATATACATTTTTGAAGGATGATAACGAGAATTATTGTAAACTGCATCTTCTAATCTCGAGACTTTTTTCAATATCTTGCTCGAAAGACTATCAATTTTTAACACAATTTTTATATTAAAATAGAAAAAATATAAAGTGTCCCAAAATTCTATATTTAATGTTTGGTATTTACGATTATTTGTTTATAAAAATTATGTCTTTTAAATTTTTTAATTCTTGAATTCTTTAATATAGAGAACTAAAAGAGAGATTTTTGGGCGTTTGAAGCAAAAATTGAAAGAATTTTTTACTATTTTATTTTTACTATTCTTAACTTTTTTTGCTTTAGTAGTCGTTTTTCTTATTCTTCTTTTTTTCAAATATTGTTTTTTAATTTAAAAAAGGTCTAAATTCGCCTAGAATTTTGTTCCTCCAGAATCTTCCAATTGACGTTTTCAACTTCTTAAATTTTCCTTTATTGTTTGTTTTAGTTGTATATTCTTCTTCTTTTCTTCCAATCGTTGGTTTTGTGATTTGTCATTTTTTGATATACGCCTAGAATCCAAAGTTTTTAGAATCTACGTTTTTAAAATTTTTCTCTGTTTATTTTCTTGTACAACATACTTATTAATCTTCTGAATTTTTTTGTCGTTAGGTCATCTTTTCTACAAATTTTTATAGAATCTACTTTTTCAAATTCTTCTACAATCATCTACTTCTGTTCTTCTTTTTTCCACTAATCGTAATTCTCCTTATTGTTCTTTTCTCTCTACCATTAAATACCCTATTTACGTAGATTTCATAACTCAAGCCTGGATAGAGTTTGTTTATACGTACTTTATTTATTTACAAATTTATTACAAAATTTATTTTGCTGACTAAAAAGGACGTCTAGACAATTAAATTAATTTTTGAAATTAACCAATTACAAATAGGTATTTTAATTTCCTAACGCTTGCTTGTTTTAAAAAACAAATTGCGTCCTTTAAGTACATGTTAAAGATTAAAGGACAGTTTATAAAATTAAAGTACTATCCTTTGAAATAAACAACGGTTGGCAACCCTAGTAGCAGCTGATGGTGACATCAGACATTAAATGAATAAAAAAATATGACTCCAATAAAAGAAGGAATGGTCTTTAAAGTAAGTCAAATTTTCTTATTACCAATAGATGCCTACCACAAGAACTAGACTGAAAACTGGTTGTTGGTTTAAGTATTTAAGAAAATCTAGAATTACAAATTACCTAAAACCTTTACAACCACATGCCACTTAAAATCAGTATTTTTTAAAAATGTTGACCACACACACATCGGTTTTGTCGCGTTTTTCATTCACCTGTCCTACAAAAGCAAGGTCTATGAGCACCTTTAAAAAAAAATGCAGAATTGAAAAATTATTTTAAAGCTGAGAACAAAAAATCACTTTGCTGTTGTATATACCTCAGTGAAGAGTGAAAAACAGAACTTTGCTGACAATGCGGTAAGGAAGTAAGTAAATTTGATTTTTATTATTTTTCCCTCAATAATAACGTGATCACTATTTACAAATTCCACCGATAGAAAGCGTATCGCATATATTAATAGATAGTTAATAAGTTGCTTATATCTAAAGTATTTAAAAATAAAATAATAATTAAAGTAGGCTCGGGAATAAATATATTTGTTTGTTAAAAACTGTTTACATAAAAATGCAAAAACTAGTGTTGGCTGTTCATTTAAACTACAAGGCGTTTCTTAAATAAACGGCAATATTTAAGATATAAGTTAGTAAAAATCAAAGAATTGTGTTTCTAAAAAGTTTTCGTTTCAAATATAGTCTCCTACAGAGAAGAAAGTGGTAACCAGTTTAGCAGCTAGAAGAGGTTACCATCAGTTATTTCTCAACTGAAAAATCCCGCGTAGAAGTGTTTTTGAAAGAATTGACCGTCAATTACGAGAACTAGGAAATATTACTTCCTACAATTCGGATAGAGGTAGGCCCCGCAATGATGATTTTGTTGAAGAAAGTAAACAAATTTTGGAACTAATTGAAGAAAATTCAAACAGGAACTTAAGATAATTGAGCCAAATGGTGAAAACTTCTGCCTCTACCGTTTGTAGAACGTCACAAAATGGAAACTTACAATTATGTGACTTGATTCTTCACATTTTTGCTTTTTATGATATTGTTTGTTATTGGTCAAAGTAAAACTGCGTTTATTTTTAAACCAAAAGTCATAGAAACAAAAACTTTTCAAATTAACGTTTTTTAGGTTCTTACAAAGTTGTATCTTAGAGATTGCCGTTTATTTATGATGCAACTTTTAAATACTTATATTTATCATGATTCATATCATATCATTACACCAGTGTGTCATTCTCTTCCTGAGCCCACTTTGATTCTTTTTTTTTTAACAATGGATATAATTTACACTATTTTACCTACCTCTTGAATTTTTCTTTTCCTCGTCATCGTTGTACTTAGATTGTAAAGTTCATTACCTAATTTCTTGGACCATTCCTTAACACTGCAATAAATTAAGATTCGAATTCGTTCTGGCGCCGTTAGATTCAAAATCAATAAACTCTAGACACAAAGGCGCCATACAGACTCATTCTGGACCAGTAATATTTCAAAATTTTATTAAAAAATTATATAAAAAAATTGTTGAATACCAAAAAAATTAATAATAATAAAGGAGAAAAAAGTTTTTAACAAAAAATTATTTTGGAATTGTATAAAACATACTTTCTAAGTGAATAAATTTTAATTAACCTGTCAAAGTTTTTTCGTTAAAATTTTTAATTTATAATTAATTTTGAAAACTCAATTAAGCGTGAAAGTTACAAAACTTACCATTTTTCTACTTGTTCCCACATACTTTGTTCGCTTTTATTTACATTCCACAGTACGAAAAAGCACACAAAAATTGCATAAATCTTAAACATTTTTATTTATCTATAATTTCTTCATAGAAGTTAAAAGACAACACAGAGAATTGTAAAAAATATATCTACGCTAATATAAGAAGAAACTCAGCGCATGTCTTTGCGCCAATCAGCAACAAGTTGTTTTAAGAATTATTTCAACTCTGCTTTCAAAACATTTCAAAATCTACACATTTAGAATAAATTCACGAACTACACAACATGTGTTTAGATAAAATGAATATTGTGAATTATTATTAGATATAGAGTAAAAGTTATAAAAGCTCCAACCCTTTTAACCAAAGGCAAACATTGATAAAAACGTGATAAATAAGTAATATGTATAGATACTCATTATGTCATGAAGTGATAGAAGTATATAAATCATTTACGGATAACCGAAAAAATTTATTTAAAGTCTTTTAATAACATAATTCAATTTTAAATTTTAAAAAGCCTGAAACTAATCACAAGTCGCTAAAATAGGCAACTTTCTCTACTTCAGTACACAATGCACGATGCCATCTAACATGAAATTGAATAAATTCTTAAGAAAATTAAAACATTTCTACACTTTTTATTTCCACCATTATTAATTACATAATTTTAGTCATAATGAAAAGCAAAAATTATCAATTTTATCTTTAAATCTTTATCAAATAAAATATTTATCAAAATAGAATAATTATCTCAAATATATATTTTTTGGAGTACTCAACTGAAAAACATTATATTTTAAATGTAAATGACTTAATTCTTATCATATTGTCGTGTTTACAATCATTGTTAACTCGTCATATCGATTAAGAAAGACATAACTTATCACTTTGACCTTCAAAGTATTACACTTAGCACAGCTTAGATTTATTAGTGTGGTCACCCGGTAACACAAGTAGAAGTAAATTTTGCTCCCCCAAATTAAAAATGAGTGCAGAAATCCAAAAAATATTAAAAAACACCGATTGTGTCTGCTTTGATGTTGATTCTACAGTGATCCAAGAAGAAGGAATAGATGAACTTGCGAAATTTTGCAACAAGGGTACAGAAGTTACAAATTTGTAAGTTAAAATTTTTATTAATATTTTCTTATTGGATTTTTTAAAGGACAACAAAGGCAATGACTGGAACAATGACCTTTCAAGAATCACTTAAACTGCGCCTAGATATTATACAACCAACATTGACCCAAATCCGGGATTTTTTGAAAACTAAGCCACCAACTCTTACTCCGGGAGTTAAGTAAGCACAAAAACCTTATAAAATAAATGTCATAATTATATTGTGTTGCAGAAATTTGATAAATTTGCTACATAGTCGCAAAATTCCAGTTTATTTAATTTCGGGTGGTTTTAAATCTATTATTGCGCCAATAGCCGCACAGTTAAATATTCCATATGATCACATTTATGCCAACCGACTCAAATTTTATTTTACAGGTAATTCTAGAGCTGTGTTCGGCTTTGCCACTCCGAGTGCACCGCCTCTTTCCTTATCTACTTCATTGAGTCCATATATCATTATCTCTTTCCCGTGACCAAAATTTGGTGCTTTTTTACACTGTATCCAAAATAACACACGCTCTTTGTGCATCCAGTTATTAGATGGAACAGAAAGAGCGTACGTTGTCATGAAAGCAGTCTTTATATTAGTAAATACTGAATTCAAATAATGCGACGGATTTATCCGTCTTGAATGAGACAAACAAAGACAGAGTAGGTGCGCTCGGAGTGGCAAAGCCAATAGTTTTGAAAGAATTAAATTGTATTTTGCGTTTTTAGGGGAATATGCAGGTTTTGATGACAATGCACCAACTTCAAGAAGTGGAGGAAAGGCGGTTGTTGTTGATTTATTAAAGAAGAAATACAATTATAAAAATGTTGTTTTAATTGGTGATGGGGCCACAGATTTGGAAGCTTCGCCTCCAGCAGATGCTTTTATTGGTATTAAAAATTCTAACGCAAGATTTCAATTATTTATCTTTTTATTACAGGATATGGTGGCAATGTTATAAGACCAACAGTTCAAGCAAAAGCAAAATGGTTTGTTACTGATTTTAACGAAATTATAAACGTTTTAAATTAATAGAAATAATTGTAAATTTTTTATTTAAATTTGGCGCCATATGTCATGCCACCTGTTACATAACGCAATAAAAATTCCCTAAACATTTCATAACATTAAACGTCAAATTTTTGAAATGGGAAATTTCCGTAAATAAATTAATGCGATATATATTTCAACTTAGTATATTATTGATCTCATCTTTAACGATGGCGTGGAGGTCCCACGGAAAGACCAACGCCGAATTAATCCGAAATTTACGAGGTAAACTTCTCCCCAAAATTTAAGGTTATGACACCTGTCTTTCAGCAAACGGAATAATAAAAAGCGATGCAGTCGAAAGTGCGATGTTATCAGTCGACAGGGGCAACTACTCCCGAAATAATCCCTATATGGATGCCCCTCAAGGCATTGGTTTTGGAGTAACAATTAGTGCGCCCCATATGCACGCCCATGCTTTAGAACTCCTTAAAGACAAGCTGATACAAGGAAACAGAGCCCTTGATGTCGGGTCAGGAAGTGGCTACCTAACAGCATGTATGGCTATTATGCTAGGAGAGAAAGGGTAACAAAAAATGTTTGATCTTCCTCTTTTAATTTCTATTGTAGTATCGCTGTGGGTGTTGACCACATTCCTGAATTGGTAGAAATGTCCATCAAAAATATTGAAAAAGACCAACCTGAGTTACTACAGTCAGGACAATTGAGACTTATTTTGGGTGATGGACGGCAAGGGTATCCCGAATTAGGGCCCTATGATGCCATTCACGTCGGGGCAGCTGCTCCAAATCTACCACAAGCTCTTGTTGATCAGCTTAAAGTGGGTGTCAAACTCCAAAATGCTTTTCACACATGGCCACTACAGCTATTTTTTTTTTTCCAGGTAGGGGGTAGATTAATTATCCCTGTAGGTCCAGCAGGAGGAGATCAACAATTAGAGCAAATTGATAAATTACCAGATGGTTCCATTCAACGGAAATCTCTTATGGGTGTGGTGTATGTACCACTTACTGATAAATCGAATCAGTGGCCTCGTTCGTATTGACAACTATTCGTGGGGGCCATTTTTCTTCTTTCGTTAATATTGATTTCTTATAAGTATTTTAAATCGTAATTGTTTCTGCTAGTCCGTTTGACGCGAAATAAGAATTATTTATTTATTTCTATACATGTGTAATTTTACAAAACGTAGCTTTATTCCCGAATAAATTATTTTCGTTTATTTTTTGTTTTACTTAAAACTTTTTAAAATGTTATATATCCCAAGCATGTTAAAATTTAAGAGTTCTATACTGTTACGTCTATGATCGAAATGTAGTATGTGTTCGATAGTGCGTTTGGCCGAAATTAGTAAATAAAGTGCGCGCGCCTGAAAAGTCTTGCGTTTGAGACGACAAAAGTTAGTTTTGAAAAACATCTGAAAGAAAATAACATAATAGAGTTGAGTGGCTATAAAAATGCAAATTTATTAGCGTACCTATTTAGAATTTTGTATTTATTTAAATTTTTAGAATAATTTCAACATATTTTTTAAATAAGACCCTATCCCAATTTTTTTTCTCTGAACCAAATTTTTTTAATGAAATGTGATTGTATCAATCTTTTTTAATATTGACATTGAAGGTTTCAAATAAAAAATTGAAATAATAATTTTTTTCTTTAACTTATTTCCCACCCCTCATGTTAAGTAAGGATAGAAGTGTTTACTAGTACTTAATCTGTAACGAAGCAATTCCATATTTACCGAACGGAGCGATTCCGAATCTATACAGGCTTTTCATAAATGATTGTAACAACGTAGGTGGCTGTGAAGATTTTTGATATCACGAATATTCATTGTAACGTCTTATTTATGCAACGGAACATTGGAAAATGGTTTCTGGAGTTACTCATTTGTCTAATAATAATTATAATAATAGCTAAAGTCTTGCCGTTAAAAGACAGAATATTTTTTATTATTTCCACAGCCGCCTACGCCCTCACAATCATTTATGAAAACCTTGTATATACAGAATCATTTATTTTTTCGATCATATTTTACAAAGTTCTTAAAACTATTTTACAGTTTTTAATGCTTTATATGTGCGGTAGAATACGTCATGCCACTTCCACTGCCATGACGTATGTACACTTTTGATCATAGCAAATGCGACTCCTCGGGTCGGCTCGGATAGCTTCCGAGAGCACAAGCGTCTACAGACAGAAATTCCACTTTGCGTTGAGGGCTGAGCATGCGCATTAAAATGAAAATGCCACTTGTAAAAATAACAAAACAGTATATAATGGGCTGGAGAAGTGTGTCGTAATTTTAGCGCGAACGTTTGAAGCACTGTCATTCTGAAAACATACCTTAAAAAAGTCGCCCTTATTGCACTAATACATAAGGTTGAAATTATAACAGCTAAACTTTGACCGAATAAAAATCACATATGGAAACACAAATAAGGCATAAAAACATTCAACCCCAATACTCTAGACATTCTAGTTTTAATCCAGACACAAGTTACAAACAATTCTCGCATATTTGAGAAATTAATCGAAAATAGAAATTACCGTACAGGCTTCGTGCTCTCAAAGTGACCCGAACCGCTGTAAAGCAACTACCGTAGATAGCCGAGTAGCAAAGTAGCGCGCAAACGCTCTCACGAATAGAGAAAATTGTTCACGTTCGGCATAGTTCGCTGGCATTCGCTCATGTTGGACCTGCGTTAAAGCTTAGAAATGAAGGAAATCTGTGCATCGAACATTTTATTTTCCATTAAATTCTTTATTAAGTGTAAATTTGTTGTAATTCGTGATTTATCAATAAATGAAATGTTTAGGCTATCGAATGTCGACATTTTTAGGTCTTATTTATTTTATTTAGTGTATTTATTCATCGCATAAAATTTGATCTTTATAAATTCAACCTTATTTACATGTGCAATAAGGTCGACTTTTTCAAGGTATTTTTATCGAATGACAGTGTTTCAAAATTTCGCGCATTTTTTACGTCACGGCTTCTGGAGCCCATTATATTTTTTAAAACAAAGCTTTTATTCACAAAAATGTACTAAAATTGAAAGCCAATTTTTTCATCAAAAAAGAACATTTTTGATTATAACTTAAGATTTTAAAAAAGCTTTGGGAGGGGTCATACGGTAATAATACCTACGAGTACCTAATATTGCACAATTTTTATACAGTTTTATAGAAGATCAGGGCGATAATGAATAATTTCTAAGACGAGTTTACAAAAATATTTTTTATTTGTATACATTATGTACTTTATTTATACATATTTATTATATTTATTTATATGTATTTTTATTTAATAATTCCCAATTGCCAGACTATTTATATGGATGTCAAGAGGGTCTTAAGACTCTTACCTGGCATAAGCCGATAAATCAAAAAGTAAGTAATACGATAAATTAACGGAAATGACGAAATGTAATTAATTAACCATAGAATAATTGGATTCATTATTTACCTCAAACTAGACCAAATGAGTAAAGTAACGATAAAATAATAACAAAGGAATTGTAATAAAACATTATCTAACATTCATCAACATGAGGCTTAAGACCCATTTGACATCCACCTAAATAGGCTGGCAACTGGGAATTCTTAAATAATAATACACATAATATGTATTAATAAAATACATAATGTATTATTTCACTGTATATAAATAAAAAATATTTTTGTAAACCCGTCAAAGAAATTATTCATTTATCGCCGATAAAACAAAAACTGCATTATTTTTTATTTACCTCGTATCTCCCAGACCCCGCCACCCACTGGTGCACCAACCCAGTGGCTTCCTCCTTACTGAAACCGCTACCCACGGTGCATTAAACCGCGAGTATCCTAACCTCCTTCTCGACGAGTGCTTGCGGCGCATTAACCCGCAAGACACTTAAATTAGGGACCGACACGTGGAGAACGAGCTGCCGAAGACCGCCGGGCCGGAGTGTCGACTTCAGCAGTGTCACCGTTTTATAGAGTCAGGATTTAGTTGTTTGTTATTAAGTATTATCATTTTATTTTATTTTTGTACATAGTTTTATATTTAATAAAAGCCTATCATAGCTACTTCTTTCTTTCTCTCTACGTCACCCAGGACCACCGCAAAGAAAACAACGTTACAAATTTTAATCTGTAATGTCTTTCCACGAGTACCTAATAGTGATTTAAATTGTAAATCTTACTAACAAAGACCTCCTACTTGAGCTACTAGCATTATTACGATTTATGAGGTCTCTAAACTTGTACTATAATCTCGGTAAAACAGAAAATATACATCAGACATAAGCCCCTTTTACGTTCCGCCAAAAATTAGAGATGTAGATTGTGACCATGCTAATAGCTCAAGTAGGAGGCCCTTGTTAATAAGATTCACAATTTAGACTTTACCGACCACTGATCAGTACTAATGAAATCTCAAGTAGTTAGAAAGAGGTGGTAGTATGAGCTCACACTCTAACTCCCACTAAACCTATTTGAGTTTTGGAGTAGATGATATCAAGGAAACGAATTTATTTAATTTTTTTTCTTAAAGTCTTTAAGGTCAATACTACAAAAAATAATATTATTCACATAAATGCTTGTTTAAAAAAAATCAAGGTAGGTTTCCATTTAAAAAAAGATGTTATGATTAACTGAAAAATATAAATACCTACAAAAAATAAATCATTTCATAATTTTAACACTTATAAAACAAATTTATTTTAAGATTTCTTATATCATATTGTAGTCATACTCATGATAACAAAAAAAAAAAATTTTTTTTGATTGCACGTTTCATTTTCATTTTCTTCCGTTTTAAGGGCATCTGGTAAATTATCTAAAACAAATGTGTTAAAAAGTTTTGTAATTTACATATATTTTAAAAATATTACCTACCACTTTTTAGATCATCTCCTATATACCTTCTTGAGCCAATATCTTAGCAAAAAAAGATAGTATCCAATTTTTTTAGCACCTGGTACCTGAAAATTGGCCGTCAGCCCAAGCTTGCAGGTATGTGTATGCTTACGGTACATAACACTACTCTATCTTAGACATTTTGCGTTTTTGGCGGGAAATCAAACTTCTGTCGTCTCAAACGCACGACTTTTCAAGCGCGTACATCTTACAAAAATAAAAGTATCTTATAAAATTTTAAAAATATATTTTTTAAACATAAATAATCCAAAAACAATTTAATATAATCAAACAATAGATTCATAAAAGATATCGATTTTTAAGTAATTTTTTTCGATCTAATCGAACGCAGTATACTTCGTAGTCTTTGTACTCAAGGTCACTGATTTTGACAAGTGACAACAACTGACAAATGGTTGACAACTCACTCATGTTTTGTGAAGAAAACACACAGATGTTTAATTAATAATTTTGCATTTTGCATTCATTTTAAAAAACAAATATGGAAACGTCAGATAGTGAATATTTTGAAAGTGCAGATGAAGATTTTCAATCAGACGATGAGGATACAAAGACAGTGACAAGTGTTTCAAAAAATCAAGAAAATAGTGAATCAAAAAAGTTCTTAAATGAAACTATAAGCAAATTGGACCATGTAAAATTAGAAGAAACACTAGAGGAGAGTACTTTAAATAATAACAGAAAGAATGACAAAGACATACAGCAGAAGGAAATTGAGGACAATATTAATTCTAATGAGATTAGTGAGGGCCCTCAAAATTCTGTAAAAACCGAAACAATAAAAAAAGTGGATGATATTGATAATGCCAAAACCTCAGACCAAGATAATATTAAAAAATCAGGTACACAAAAGGAAATAACAGAAAAAGTTGAAAATGTACCAAAGAACAAAGAAAGAGACCAAACGAAAAAATTAGGTGCTAAGTTGGGTAGTAAATCTTTTCAAGAAAACTTAGAACGTTCCAAATTAGAAAATACAGTAAGTGAGGTACAGAATGAACCTCCTAAAACAGTACTTAAAGAAGAAAGTGTTAGTAATCAAGCCAAGGACAACCCTTTTGAAGAAAACCTATGGGATGAGTCTGAAATTGATTGGGGCAAAGAAAAGGAAGAAGATAACATGTGGGATAACGATGATGACTGGGAACCTGTAGAAAGCACAAAACCAAGACAAGAAAAAATTGAATCTCCATTACCAAAACGCGAACAAGTGTCTCCAGGTACCACTAGTTGGGGTTCATGGGGCACTTGGGATGTATCTTCAATCATATCAACTGCAACTCAAAGTGTCTCAACTTTGACTCAAGGAATCAGTACCGTCCTTGAAACAGGTATAGGAGTTCCAGATCCTGAAGAACTAGCAAAAATAAACCAAGCAGAAAAAGAAAAATTAAAAGAAATCATTCCAGAGGAAGATCTTGATACAAATAAAGGTTTTGGTTTAGGAAACTTAGTGATGGGAGTATCACAACTTACGAAATTAGTTGAAACAACTGGGACTAAAGTGATTTCTGGAGGGTTAGACACTTTAGAAACTATAGGTAAGAAAACAATGGAAGTGTTACAAGAGGGTGATCCAGGCTTGAAGAAGAAAAGAGCTTTTCTGAAAATAGATCAAGATAAGCCGGTTTTATCTCAATTACTGCGTGAAGCAAAAGAAAAAGCAGAACAGGAAAATAAGATTTTGGAAGAGAAACACTTTGTGAAAAAAGCTAAAAACTATGAAACTTTGTTTGATGACCATCAAGGGCTTGTACATTTGGAAGCACTAGAAATGCTTTCAAAACAGTGTGACATTAAATTGCAGACTTTGTTGGAGTCTTACACTGATGAAGCTCTGACTGAGATGCAGGAAACTATGGATCAAGTCAAAGAACTTTGTGAATTGCCTGATGAGGATGAAGATGAGCAAACTAACTGGACTGAAATTCAAGAGAAATTAAATTCGGCTGTTAGTGAAATTAATATAGCTATTTCATATAAAAAACTTATTGATACGTGGGAGGAGACTGAAAGTTGGTTGAGTAACTTAAAACTGGAAGTTTGTGATGCAAGGGAGTTGCACCAACAAGCTGTCGAAACTTTAGCGCAGTTGACTGCGATAGCAGTTGAACAGTTTCATAAAGCTGGGGAATTGCTATTAGTTAAGGATCATAGGAGTACCGCTGATGAGGCAGATAGTTTAGTGCAGTAAGTCCAATTATTAAAAATATCTTTATTGTAATATAAAACAACTGCTAATAATTATATCACAAAAAAATGAATCTTATTTTTAGGTTGACAACTACTTTAACATCGTTGATTGGCATTGTGGCAGCAAAATTCTCTGACAAATTAAACGCTAAAAGTTCCACTTCAAAAAATAAAGAAGAAATAAATAGTCTTATAACAAATGTATTCTTTGAGGTAACTAATAATTGTTTTGTTAAATTTTTATCATAATTGTGATACATTACAGGCTGCAAATAGCAGTTCTTACATTCAAGACGCCTTTCAACTATTAATACCAGTTCTTCAAGTGGGTGCAGTATAGTTATAGGCAGACATAGGCATAAAAATATCAGGAGCGATATCCATGGTGTGTGCATCGGAGTCGGCCGATTAGCTGTTCATTATTAGCATTTACTATTTGTATGCAGCATTCGGACTATCAGCGTAGTATCACAGCTTCTACTTTTAAATTAAACTTGTAATTTTCGCCTGTTTAATATTGCATTCTATTTTAGATTTAAAAATCCTTTTTACGAACAAGCGTGAACACGACTCTTATGGTTGCAACTAACTGCTCGCGTTTGCACGGAGTCGTCTCGACATTTCTATGCCTAAGCCTGGTCATAAGTCTTACTATGTAAATAAAAATTATTAATTTATAAAAGAAAAAAACGTACACAAATTTTATCAATTACAATAAAACTTTAGAATCTATTGCTTTCCTCTTTTGTTACCCGTTGGAGGTTTTTGTAACTGAAAATTTGAAGACGTGTTCAACTGGAAAGAAGATGTTCCAAAACTGGTCGGTTTAAACATTGACGTATTAGCGGCGGGACTACCAAAACTCGGAGCTGCATTCCCAAGGCCAAATCCTATAATAATTTAAAAAATTTTTATTATTGGGGTATAAGGAAATGTGTGTGGTATTCGAATATAAGGTTTACTTATACCTATTAATGATAAAATACTTACCCAAATTCGTAGTTGTTGTTGGAAACGGAGGCGGTTGAGTCTGTTGACTTGCTGCCAAATTATTGCTTCCCAAATTTATATTATTAAACGGAGTAGGCCCTGAGGCCAAATTTGGGGGTGTAGCGTTCAAGGCATTTTTCATAAGTATATTCATAGCTTCCGTGTTTTTGTTAACTTTTTCAAACGGATTAATATCATCTTTAATCGCTTGTTTACGTAAACTTAGGAACACTTCTTTTTGAGATTCTACTTGACTATGAACGGCCTGCATTCGACCTGCTAAAGCCACAAAGGTCTCATGCAATCTTCTTAAACCCAAAGCGAGATCTGAAAATTTAGAAATGAAAATATACAATTGCACCAAAATTATCAATAAAGATGAGGGTGAAAATAAGCAATTTCTATATTCTTTCTACAGAAGCTTGATATGTATACTGTGCGAAGTTTCTAAAATGAAATAGCTGACGCTACTGATGAATGCCAGATATTCATAGATAGTTTAGGCTAAGTTAAAAAGAAACATAGTGTAGTTAACAGTTTTTTTCACATATTAAAAAAGCCCACAATAACAATTGATACAACGTAAGCTACGTTCTTTTTAGCAAGTTAGGCAAGATGATAGCTACATTCTAGTATGTGAGTGTTTCCTCAGTTATCTATCCTTGATTGAGGGTAATTGAAGAATTACTCCAATACAATGTAACTGAAGTGAGGGTAACTGGACAAAGGTCTTCATCTCAACTCAGAAAACAAAAAAAAAACCGCGTTTCTCAGATTGCCACTTGCCAACTGATCATAAATATGTAGAATAGAGTTCAAACATATAGCGATCTGAGAATAACTTAGGTAAGGTGAGAAAAAGTAAACAAAACGTAGTTAATTCTTTCTACAGGAAGAAGTTAGAATTTGTCAATAATTTTTCCCTTCCCTCTTTTATGGGCTACCTTTACTGCATTTGTCCAGTCTCTATGTCTATGTATTGAGCTTACCTTGAGAAGTTAATATACTTGGTTCATTACACTTCTTAACGAATTTCTCAGTATTGTCAATTTTCAATTTCAACATTTGCATTTCGCGTTCGAAATTATCAGCAAGTTCTAAAAAGAACTGCAATGGAGCTGTATTATCATACTGTAGATTTGGAGGCGTTTCTTGAGTCCGTTGAGCCATTTCAATATTTTGCAACCCTTTAGCTGTATCATACTTCAACTGTTCCGCCAAACTGCGATTGTTTGACAACTGGTTTTCAACTTGATTGAACTGATGATTTAAAGAATCTAATTCTATTTCAAGTTTCCGAAATTCTTGAACTGAACTTCGAGCAACTTCAGAACTGCGATTTTTCTCCTCTTGAACGAAAGTTTTAAACTGTTCAACTAATGAGACAAACTCATTTGGAAGCAGTTGTTCTTTTGGTGGCAACTCTTTTTGCGTCGAAGAGCCAGTTTTAGACTGAACTGAAGCAAACCCTCCCAAACCAACACTTTGTGTGGTGGTTGTAGTGGCCGTTGGAGCTAAACTCAATCCAGTTGAACTCGTCGTAAGACCCCCAAGTCCTCCTAAACCAGACGAAGTTCCAAAACTAAGTCCAGTACTAGTAGTAGAAGTCCCAAAACTAAGTCCAGTACTAGTAGTAGGAGGCCCAAAATTTAAACTCGATGCTGCTGCACCCGTACCACCAAAACTCAACCCTAAAGTAGGAGCTGAAGTTGCCGTCCCAAAACTCAAACTAGTTGCAGGAGCTGAAGTCGATGTCCCAAAACTAAGTCCTGTACTAGGTGTTGCAGCCGGAGCCCCAAACGTAAGTCCACTACTAGATGTAGCCGTAGTCGTCGACGCCGGTGTCCCAAAACTTAGCCCAGTTGAGGCAGGAGTACCAAAATTTAGCCCAGTTGAGGCAGGAGTACCAAAACTAAGTCCAGTTGAAGCAGGAGTACCAAAATTAAGCCCAGTTGAAGCAGGAGTACCAAAACCAAGTCCAGTTGAAGCTGGAGTACCGAAACTAAGAGCGGTTGATGCAGGAGTACCGAAACTAAGTCCAGTTGAAGCTGGCGGTTTGAGGCCTAAACTGGTGGAAGCACCCACACCAGTGGATGCTGGGGAACCGAAAGAGAGCCCCGGATTAGCCGGTTGAGTTCCAAACCCAAAACCGGTTGGGGCGGTGTTTTGAGCAGAAGCCCCAAAACCAGGTGTTGATGTTCCAAAAGCAAACCCGGTGTTGGCAGTTGTGGTAGGAGGCCTAAAACCCAGGCACATAAAATTTGAAGTCACCGGGGTGGTTTGAGGTCTGTATAGGGTGGAAATAGGTATGGAAGGGTTTCTAAAACCGTACTGATTCGGTTGGTTAGTAGGAGTTCCATATATTACAGAGCCGGGGTTAAATACAGGAGATGAGGTTGTTCTTAAATATTAAAATTATTTCAGCAAATAAAAAAATTGGGTTAGCTTCTGCCTTTCAGGTCTAACTATGAAGAAGTGCTCCGAATTTTACCAAATTTCGGGAATAGTCATCTTATAGTCTCACAAACCCACCCCCAAATTTTCAATTTTCCACCCCTAAATTAAGGGTATTTTCACGGAGCTGAGGGGTGGAAAACAATGGATTTGGTAATTTTAAATAGACAGTAACGTTTGATACTTTATTTTTAACTTTTTCCCTAAGATTAGTCTTAATTAGTCTTAGATTTAAAGAGGTAAGTTTTACTGAATAAAAATTGAAAGATGCTGAAATAAGCAGTGAATGTGGGTAAATATCTTGAGTTTAGGGCTGTTCCCATCGACATAAAAATCAGAACAAAATCACATAGTATTGTTTTAATAACAGTAGCCTACTGTTATTTTTTTTTGTCTACGACCACCCCTTGATGGGGTGAATTATTAAAAATTAACTAAAAAATTAAAAAAACAATGTAGTATGTCTTTTTATTGTATTAAAAGCCGATGAAAAACATAATTTCTAGCTTCTGAAATTAGTAAAATTACAGCTGTCAATTTAAAAATTAGTAAAATGTCGCTTTTAGTTTTTAGTATCTAAAAGAAACATCTCTTTTTACTTACTAATGTAGAAATTAGGAAAAAAACACTTCCGGCTTTTGTAATTAGTAAAATATTAATAGAAATGTCCCTTATTAGTATCCATTAATTTTAAAAATTAGCAAAAAATTTTCACCTTTAGCTTCTAAAATTAGTGAATTACAGCCTCTGGCTTCTAAAACTACAAAAAAGATGTTGTATGTGTGTTTATTAAATTAAAAATTAATAAAAAAGCATAGTTTTTAGCTTCTGAAATTAGTAAATATACGGTTGTAAATTTCAGAATTAGTACAATGTCGTTTTCGACTCTCAGTAGAAACGTACGTTGCTTTTTTATTTACTAATCTAAAGATTAGTAAAAAACATAAACTTTACCTTTAAATTCCAAAATTAGTGAAATAGAGTAACCGCCTCCTAAAACTACAACACGTCGTGTGTGTCTTTGTTGAATTAAAAGTTAATAAGGGACATCAAAAAAAAATATTGCTTTTGTATTTATTCATTGAAAAATTTGTAAAAAATAGTACTTCCGGGTTAATTAAACAGTTAATAAAAATTATCGTATCTAGCTTCTAATAAGTAAAATTAGTTCTCTGGACTTCAAAATTAGTAAAATATTACCTCCGGTTTCTAAAATTATTTAAACAATGCGCCTCGTTTTTATTGATTTAAAAATTGCTAAGAAATGTGTCTAATTTCTTAAATTAGCAAAATTATTTTTGCAGATCTCAATATTAGCAGTTAACTATCGTCACCAGCTCTTTGTATTAAAAAAAATGTTGCTTTTGTATTTATCAGTTTAAAGAATAGCGAAAAACATTATTTTCTGTTACAAAAAATAGTTAAATAATACCTCCGGCTTGTAAAATTACGAATACAATGTCCTTATGATTTAAAAATTTATAAAAAAATATGCAATTTAGCTTCTAAAAGTAGTAAAATTATCGTTCTGTTGCCTTTGGCTGCAAATAAATAAAAAAGTAACATTTAATATTTAGTAATTTAAAAATAACTAAAAAAGTTTTACCTCCAGCTTTTAAAATTAGTAAAAACACCCTCCAGCTTTAAAAATTACAAAAACAAAAGCATACGACCCTAGGTGCAAAATTTTTGTTAAAAAGGGCGAAAAAAGTTTCTCTACATAAAATACAAAAATAGCAAAAAATGATAATTATTTAAATTTTATGTGGCTAAGCGACTAATTCTGAAATTAGTAAAATTACAGCTATCGATTAAAAAATTAGTAAAATATTGCTTTCGGTTGCCATCTAAAAAATGTCGCTTTCTCATATTTATTAATCTAAATATTAGTAAATAATATTTCCGGCTTCTAAAATTAGTCAAATATTACCTACGATCTCCATTAATGGTAAAAAATTGTCGTTCTTGTACTTAATAATTTAAATATAAATAAAAAAATTACCTTCTGCTTCTAGAATTTATGAAATAAAGCCGATGGCTTCTATTATTTACTATAAAAACAATGTCCAATATGTCTTTATTGATTTAAACGTTGATAAGAAGTATGATCTCTGACTTTTGAAATTAGTGTAGTTACGTCTGAAAATTTCATTATTAGAAAATGTCACCTAACTCTTCCAGTATTGAAAAAAATATTGCTTCATATAACTTCAAAATTTGTAAAAGAATATCATTTTTGACTCATAAAACTAGTAAAATATCGCCTTCGGCTTCTCAAGTTGTAATAACAATTGATAAGTAATATCGTATCTAGCTTCTAAAGAGTAATATTAGCTCTCCGGATGTCACTGGTAATATTTACAAATTACAATAATTGCTCCATATATCTAATAATAAAGTTATCATTTTTGTAATATAAAGAGGTGAGTTATTGCTCATGAGTGTCATGAGCTATATACTTCAATGGTTTTTTCTCAAGGGGTTCTAAAATAATTTTTATTTGCTATGCCTTTTGACATTTTGCAGTTGATAACTAACCACTAGTGAGGGATGTTTTTTGTCGTAGATAAAAGTAATTTTAACAATAGGCTGCTGCCGTTAAAACAATACTGTGATTTTTTTCAAATTTTATTTTCGATGGGAACAGTCCCAAACTCAACATATTCACCCATATTCACTACTTATTTCAGCATCTTCCCATTTTTATTCTATAAAACTTACCCCTTTAATGTTATCATCACTAAACTTAGGGAAAAAATTAAAAATAAATCATCAAACGTTACTGTCTATTTATAAAGATACCAAATTTATTGTTTTCCACCCCTCACCTCCGTAAAAATACTCTTAACTTAGGGGTGGAAGGTTGAAATTTTACGAATGGGTTTGTGAGACTATAAGATGATTATCCGAAATTTGGTAAAATTCGGAGCACTCCATAGTTAGACCTGAAAGACAGAAGCTAACCAAAAATTGTACTCACTTTGCGCTAAAAGAAAATCCTGTAGCCATTTTTTTAATCGAAACGAGTCACTTTTAAGAAAACACTACAAAATTTTGAATAACTGAACAGGGTCAGGAACAAAAAGCTAGGTTAAGTTCGTATTTACAAATATTAAATTAGGTAACTAACTTATCGACTGCTTATTTTTTTAAATAAATATGTTTAAAACTAATTTATTACTTAAATCTGTGTCCCATTTAATAAGAAAACTTGAATTTAACCAAAAATTTTCATCAATTTCTTATATACTCGAAAAAAAAGTTGTTGGTGATGTCATCACAGTGCAGGTAACCTCAAACTAGCACCTGTCAAAAATAATTTTAAATCTCAAAGGGATGGATAAAATCGTTGAGAGACCAGAAAGAAAACGTTTTCCTCGACATAAGCGACGGTTCTACCTCCAAAAATCTTCAAATATTGCTCCCCAAAAAATCTAAACCCCCAAATCTGACTACTGGAACTTCGGTTAGGGCTTCAGGCCGACTCACAATATCTCCAAAAGGTCAGATTGAATTATCAGCAAACACTGTTGAAGTCTATGGAAAATGTGTCGTAAGTGACGGGTATCCGTTTGCCCCACGAAAACAATATGCCCCCGAATATATCAGACAGTACCCTCATCTCAGACCCAGAACTAATAAATTTGGGGCACTTCTAAGGATACGGAATGCTGCAACGTTAGCTATTTATAATCATTTCAATTCTGAGGGCTTTGTTAATGTGCATACACCAATTTTGACTTCAAATGATTGTGAAGGGGCTGGGGAGGTTTTTAAAGTGGTTCCTGAGAATCAAAGATTAATAAAATCAATGATAAAGAAAGAACAAGGGGAAGATGAGGCTTATTTTAATAGAAAAGCATTTCTAACTGTCTCAGGTCAGTTACATCTAGAAGCTGCAGCTCATGGTTTAAGCAAAGTATACACTTTTGGTCCCACATTTAGGGCAGAGAATTCGAGGTCAAGGTTACATTTATCTGAATTTTATATGTTAGAAGGGGAGATTGCATTTGTGGAAAATCTACAAGACATTATCTTTTGTATAGAAAAATTAATTAAAGAAGTTACAAAAAAACTTGTAGAGGAATCTATTGAAGACATTGAGAGATGTCAGGATGAAAAAGTAGATTTTGATTGGTTGGATAAGAATTTCCCTGTTGTTACATATAAAGAAGCTGTAACAATTTTGAATGAAAATAAAGAAAAGTTTGGAGAAAAATTTGACTCTATAGAAGGTTTTGGGAAAGAACATGAAATTTTTTTAGTTGAGCATTTTGGACATATACCTACTTTTATTATAGACTGGCCAAAAAACATGAAACCGTTTTATATGAAAGAAAATGGGGATGGCACAGTGGCTGCACTGGATTTGTTAGGACCTAAAGTTGGAGAAATTGTTGGGGGAAGTTTGCGTGAAAATAATTATGACAAACTGTTAGAAAAAATACCTAATAATGGACATTTAGATTGGTATTTAGAATTGAGGAAGTTCGGATCAGTGCCAACAGGAGGCTTTGGTTTAGGTTTTGAGAGGTATTTGCAATTAATTTTGGGTATAAGTAATATCAAAGATACAATTCCTTTCCCAAGGTGGCCCCATAATTGCAGTTTGTAGTAAATTTACGAAATAAAAAGTCTTACTAAGCTGAAACTAACATTTATTTAAGTAGTTTATACAATTAAATCAATACCATTGCTTGAAAGCGTGTGATTATTTGAATACACAATGTTTTTAAAAAATAAATTTTATTTCCAACAATTAACAACATAATGGCTTAACACTGAAAACTATAAATCATACACAGTGATTTGAAAATAAATCGTACAAAATTAATTTTAGTGCAGATAATAAAATTAATCAAACTTTATATAAACAGTCCCCTTTTTAGTCTGCTCACTAAAATATACACACACACTCATTCATCCGGACCACTATTTAAATTAATCACATTATACTACACATTCCAGTCAATTCACTTCCTTTTTGCACTGGTGGTAATTTCTTCAGTTCTACACCTATGAGAGCTGGCTTGATATTTAGCTGAATTGGTTCTTCTCCCGGTGGTAGAGGTTGAGACGGATCTATTATTGGTTCTAAACTAGTTACACTATCACACGGAATATCTTTCGGCTCTTTTGGAGCAATCACAGGTAAAGGTTTACTTATATTTATTTTTATTTTACTTCCAATATTAGCTGTCGTTGTTGGAATACTAGAAACTAGTTCCGTATTACCATCTATCGAACTTATTAACGCGGGCTGGGCCGGCTCTGCAAATGCCACGGACGGTTCCTCTCGATGCGTTTCCAGTATTTCCTCATCTAAAAAAATAAGAGTCAAAACACAAAATACATAAATATAGGGAAGTTCACTAAACAATGCAGACAAATTTTATTCTGCCATTTATAAATGAAAAAAGAAAAAACCAACAAAAATGAACTGTTGCCTCCGGTTCCCACAAAACTGATAAGTTAAAAAAGGCACTGAAGGCAACAAAATGTTCTTTCGAAATATTTTGAAGTAACCCCTTAGAACCAAAATTTTATGAAAAATGGTTTTGAATGAAACAAGATTTTCTCATTAAAAAAAAGTTAATTTAGTAAAAACTGGGTATTTTACCTAAAAAAAAAAGAAATTATTATACCGGGTGGTTATTTGCAACTGTTCCATTTAAATTTTTTTTAAATTTTGTTAAACGGTATTAGAAATTAGTATGTTTTAGAAAAATGACTAGGTTTGTCTGACAGTTCTTTAACACGACATTCCAGTACCGTAACATTATCTAATAAAAAGCAAATATTTACATTAGTTCAATTGAAAAACTCATTTTTACAAAATATAAATTATGACAACAAACACAAAAAGTGTTGCCATTTATTAGTAGAAGGCAAAATCTACAAATTCCCCAACAAAAACGTAATAGTTCTAAATAGCTTCCCGGTATTTTATAAATAGGTACATATCGTGTGTCCTTTTAAATTTAGCTTCGAAGTCGGCAGTGATAGTATGAACATGCTAAAAACTTGTAACTTATGTTGTGCAAAAATATCAAGTCTTCATTATAAATTAAATTGTAAATGATACTCTACAACTTAAGTCTTGAAATAAAGTTAGGTTGAAGTGAGGTTAGTAAAATAGTAAAGTACTATACAAACTTACCAGGATCAATTGGTTCACTCTTAATTTTGATTTGACCTCCATTTTTAATTTTGATTAAGCCTTCCTCAACGTCCATAAACCCATCATCAATTTGTTCTACTTTGACTGTAACATCGGATGGTAAACTACTATCAGTATATTCTTTATCGTCGTCAACTTCAATTTTCTCAGGTACGACCTCGTTAATAATAACATCATCATCGTCCCCATCTTCTTGCTTTTCAGTTACTTCTTCTTCATTTGATGGTTTCGATTCGTCACTTTCTTCAATAACAACCTCCTCTTCCTCTTGATTTTGTTTTTCAAGGTCTTCTTCTTCATCATCATCATCTAAAATGATTTCAAGGCCGGGTATAGTCGTCTCTTCAGTCTTTTCTTTAAGTTCTTCTGGCTCTTCAATTTTAGTTTCTTCAGCAGGCTCCAATAACGACGCTTGATAATCATCATAACAAACAGGATGGTAAGTCTTATCTTCAACTCTGATCGCGTTTCTCAAGTGCCACTCTTCTTTATCTTCATTGAAGAATTGATCAAACCTGTCTTGGCAGACTTCACAATGAGCGTCTTGTACTTCAGGATCAGCAGGAACACTGGGAACTTCAATTTCTTCATCAACGTCTTCCCCAGCACCTTCAGCTTGTGACTGCTGTTGATCGAAGTAATTCTTTTCTCGTTCTTCTAGATCTTCAATTTCTTCGTAATTCTTCCAGTCGGAAAGGGAATAGTACCATCTGCGACTTGCTGCAACTCTAATGTTTTTCTTGCCTTTTCGGTTTTGACGGAAGTGCCAATCCAGGTGTTGACTGTAGTGCATACTTTGTTCTGGTGGGAAACGCATACCACAACTACTGCATTGCATTCCAGAGTACAGTGCTTCATACAGATGGTTTTGACGAATTTTCAAAGTTTCAGGTTTAGCAAAAGTGATAGGTCTTAGGTTTTCTAAAGTGTTGCGTCTTACTGGTTTCGGTTGTGGTTCTGGTGGTGGTGGTTCTTTGGTAGCTACAATTCCTGTAGCTACTAGTTTTTGGAACAGCTCGTTGATGTTGACTGTAGGAGGTAACACTGGTACTGGGTTGACGTAAGTGATGGTGTCTACAGATGGTGTTTCAGTGAGATTTTCAACTTGGTAACCCCCACTTGAGGCACTTGAAGTCATCGATGATGTCATAACACTTGAAAGCACATCCAAATTATCTGAAATATTGTGATAAAGATTTGGTCGAGTACAAAAAAGTGACTTACTTTGTTGCATGAAATTCTGGAAGAAATGTGGGGAATTCGAGTTTCTGTCTTGCTCATCTTCTACCTTTTTCTTACGGGAGAAGACAGGCAGAGCAGGCTCGTTACTGTCGACAGCAAATGCTGAGCCATCCTGACTATCGTCAGTCTCAGCAATTTGCCCACCTTCCATATCTTTAATACACACCAACCCTGGTTTAACACCCCTCGGCAACACTGAAAATCTGATAAAGTGTTTCTTATCATGGACAGTTATAGGTTTAGGGAGGCCACCAAATTCAACTTTAAATGGAACATCATTTATTAAAACAGTTTTCAAAGCATCTACAAATTTTAATGTATGTGTTTCACCATCAATAACAAACTTTTGCACTTTGGCATCCAAGAAAACGGGAACTAAGATTTTCGCATCGATTATCAGATTTACTTTGCCGGCAACTAAATCCGTTCTTTTCACTGTACCGATTTTCACTTGAGGTGGGGGACCCTCTAGTTTAACCACAGTCATTTTCCCATCAAGATCTATAGTTATACCAGCACCCCCAAAGTAACACTCGTAGGGCTTCCCATCGATAAAAACCTCACGACTGGGGGCACCCAATCTAACTTTGTGTATGACTCCATTAACACACAGTTCTTTATATCCTTCATTGAAGGCCAATAAATAGACATCTTTGTCATCAAAAGTGACACGACGATTTCCATTTTGAAACGAGATCTCTCGAGGGTCATCCCAATTCATGAAAATAATAGCAGTTTCATCGTAATATCTTATATCACGTGGTTCCCCATCGATACTTATAGTCTTGATATCATCTTGATTTACTGAATCTACTGTTACTTCAGCTGAAACTTCCGGTGATTTTTTCCCATCGACTTCTTGACTTGGTAACTCAGTATAATCAGGATTGTGCACTTGACGGTTGACATTTGGGCCAATAGGTCTCCAAGCGTTCATCTGATGCATCCATGGCCTGACCGCTGGTCGTGGATGTGGTCCCATGTGGGGATTCTCCCAATGGCGTCTCTTGCCTCCTCTCCAATAAGGCCCACCTCTCCTAGATTCCCGCGTATCCCTGGCAAACTTGTGAAAGTTAACTCTGTCATCCTTATCCCCAAACTTGATATCAGTCTCTTCAACAATTTCGAGTTCTTCATCGCTGACCGGTTGAAGATTTTCTTCTTTATCCCTCAATTGTGCTTCTTTCAGCTTCTGTTGTTCAATTTGTGCGATTATTTTGGTCATCAATTGCTTTTCTTGTTCTTTTGTCATTGTCCCATCTTTAATGCATTGTTCGTCGTCTGAAGAAATGATGATTTTCTTCATAGTGTCGTTGTTTAGAGCTGAAATTGAAGGTGGTATTCGCAGATCTTCGTCCTGGGTTCGTTTTTTCCGGACTAATAAAAGTGAAATTATTAGTAACGTAACGCTAAAATAAATGTTATAACTTACAAGATTGTGCCATTATTTTATCTCTTCCTGTGGCATTGGCAAGTTTCGCCCGAACAGCAGCAAAATCTGTCTTCCTAGGCAATTCTTTGTCTTTATCTAAGAGGGAAATAATTGGTGGTGGAGGTGTTGGGGGACGTTCTGGCTGTACCACAGGTAGAACAGTGCGAAGATCTGTATCTTCATTTCCAAACAAGCTGTAAATTTCGATTTAGTAAATGAAAATATTTTAAAATACAGTAACTTACGCATCAAACACCTCCGTTTTTGATTTTTTATTCGAATTGCTCTCCAATCCTTCAGTCGATGCTCTCTTCTTCGTCACGTCATTCAATTGTCTTAAATCTACATCCATTCCCTGTGGACTGACTATTTTGCCTAGAACAGACGATATTTCCAATAGATACATTCCTTGGAAATAAAATAAATAGGCCTTTAGTAGTAATGCAACACCCAAGTGCCAGAGTTTTCAGGTCGCATCCACATCATATGACCTAAGGACCATTGGAGTCCGAAATCGACGGTTTAATGGTCTGCGGTACCTATGATTCAGCTACAAAATAATCGAGATATTTTTTCAAAATAATAGAAAGGATTGTTCTAGTAGTGTTCATAGAATGTTGATAAAACAATAAAAAAAACTGTTTAAAATATCAAGCTGAAAAATATATATTTTTTTGTTGAAAACAAAAACATCCAAATCTATTGTTTATTTACCAAAAAAAATTCTATTTTTGGTCTTGTAAATTAGTTACTTTTTCTTAGCGCCTACCATTCTGCTTTTTGGTGAATTTTTAATAAAAAAAATGCTTTGAAATTACCGAATAAGAACAGAATTTAAAGTTTTTTTAATCAAAAATTATAAGTTGGCAACAAAAAGCAGAATGATGTGTCCTAAGAAAGTGTCTAATTTACAATAACCAAAACAAAATTTTTTGGTAAATAAATAACAGATCTGGGTGCACCTATTCCTAAAACCGTGTTTTCAACAAAAACATTTTTCAGCTTGCTAATTTAAACAACTTTTTTTATTACTTTTTTAGCATTCTAATTATTTTGAAAAAATATCTTGATGAATTTTTAACCGAATTATAGGTACCGCAGACCCTTAGCGCCTCCTCCGAAAGACGAGATAGCGGCAGTTAGTATATGCATTACTTTCATCATTCAAATGATGACCGCTGATTGCGTTGCTTTACTCCGTAGATTAAATATAATCTACAAAGCCAGCTTCGCTAAGCAGCTACCTATTACGTAGAGAGTATTGCCTGTGAAGAGAACTTACTTTTTTCTTCGGTGATTTCTGGTTGTAGTCGTGCTTGCTTTTCAGGTGGTCCTGTCACTCTTAAGTCTGTATCTTGATGAGGTTCAGGACTGAAGGAAGGCGATCGGTTTCTTCTAATGTAATTTCGATTTTTAGCTTTAACACCTTTAAAAGTAGTTGGAACTGACTCATTTTTATGACTTTTAATATCTCTATCACGTTTAGTGTCTTTGAAGCTTTTTTTATCAATTTTTTTATGTCTATTTGGTGATTTAGTTGGCGATTTTGATTCACTTTTACTCTTAGTTGGCGAATCTAATACAATAACGGAACTTTTACCCGCAAAAGATTTTGAATCGTTATTGTCTGCAGTGTTTTTACTACGAGGAGGTTTGTTTGGTTTTTGTTCGGATTGTCTGGATTTTAGGAAGGTTTTGGATTTGTCTAGTTTGGGTGGAGGAGCATTGTCTTTATTAGCAACTAAACGAGCTTCGATACGGTTGTCTCGAATGCTCTTTGTATTTGTAACAATTTTATTATTAGAATCTAATATTGCAGTCTTAGATCCTAATGAAACACTAGTATTACTATTATTGTTAGTGCCGTTGTTGGTCTTCTCCGTTTGTTGACGTAACAAACGAGGATCACGAGTTGGTTTTGTTGCTGTTGCTACCAATGCACTGTTGACCGGTGATATTCTAGGCGACTGCTGCGCTCTTGAACCAATACCCTGTACAGAATTCCATTAATATCTATACACATCCAAACATAAACAAAAACTTACCAAATTTGCTTTTGTTTTTCCATCACGAGTTCCAGGCGGTATTAATTGTTTCGCCACTTCTGGCATCAATTGTTTAGCTACCTCAGGTTTTAATAAAATATTCTACAAAAAGGTGTTACGTTAGATAACATTTAACAATAAATAAATTTTTGTCATAACAAGTCATTATTAAATAAAAACTTTCTCTAAAAACCGAAATTTGATAGGGCATTTCACTAAAATCGGTTCGGCACCATCACTTATAGTACTAACAAGTAACAACTGTTCCTGGTGAAAAACTGGTAGCTATATGAATTTATTGTGGCTATTAAAAAAACTGCTCTCACTTGAAGTGCAACCTAAACGAGCTTACAAAAGCTGAAAAACAAATCACTTTTAAACCTGAAACGTTAAAAATTCGTGAAAACCATTCTACTTAGGAGTGCAGTGCATGACATTTCGTACCAAAACAGGGTGAGTACCATAGTCAACATTTGGATTGGTACTTTCAAAAAGGAAAAAACAAACATCAGAGTTGCATAAAGTCGCAAATGGTATTATCACTGTTTCGTATGCAGAAATTATAAAGAGGCTGAAGATTTAGAAGAACAAAAAAGCAGTACAAATGATGAATTTGATCCATAAAATGACTAAATGATGACTGAACATTAAAAAAAAAGATGCACAGTGATTAACAATAATAAATTGCAAGCTGAAGATGTTGGTGAAAATGCCAAAAACCACAAATTTTGTTAGTAAACGAAGTACAGTAGAGTCGCAAAAAGGTGCACTAATTCAGATTGAAGGTTGTCACTTTATCGAATTTGTTCATCTTATAAAACTATAGAGGAATTTTCTTGTATCTATAGCACATGGAAAGTAAGTCTTATTAAGAAAATGTCATACAAAGCAGATGAAAAGTAGGTACAATAGATGAAGTTTACAGTTGGAGCGAAGGTTGTAGTCTAATTTAAGTAAATAACAGCTAACATTGTGACTTATCTCCAATGAATTAACCGTACATTATAAATACAAGCTCGATCATCGTAACCAATTTTCGCAATTTATGGTATATTTTATTAACTAGCTTCTAGGCTTGTTATGTTATTAAGTAACCTATCATCACAAGTTTTTTAGTCTTCAAAAGAATTTCAAATTCCTCTATTAAATCGTCTTTTTGAGAAGCATTCAGTGTGTGGCTGTTGTACCAGTGTTCATATAAAATTTAATATCTAGGTGAACGTATTGTTACAAAAAGCTCACAAACGTTCTAGAATATGTCATTCGACGCGTATATAATGGCGTTGTGGCGCTCACAAAAACAGCCAGTCAGAGATCTATAAATTAAATATTTGAACAATTTTTTCTAATAAATTTTATTTTCTCATTAAAAAAAACCAAAATTTAGAGTCAATAATACTGCTTCATAGTATCATTTTAAATAGCAACCTGGCTATTTGGTTAAAATAACGTTACAATGTAATTAAAATTAAATCTCGCTTTATTTTTATAATTGAACTATATAAAAAAACAACTCAAAACTTAATTAACATTATCATCAAACTTTTCAACCAAAACTGATCTACGTAACACTTCTTCAACTGTTTTCGGCAATTTATAATGCTGTCTCATTGGTGTATCACCCATATGAGAAACAACCTGTATATTATCCTCTATTTCCTTTCTAATTTTTTTTAGTATATCATTAGCAAATATATTAATCGCATTTTTATAATTATTTTGATTACTCTCAGCTGATTTTAAATTTTCAACAATACTATTGACTTTATAATCCGACTCTGTTGTAAACTGTGCTTTAATTCCTTCTATTTCTTCGGAGTAACGTGTTTTCAATTGATTGGTATCGTTCAACTGACAAGCAAATTTATTATTAACATCTGCTACTAAATTTTTAACAAAGTCAACTGTTTTGACTTTACAATCATCAATTGCTGTGGCGAAAACTTCTTCATCACTGGTGGTTGCAGATTTAACACTTTCAATCAAAGACGAATTATTTTTCATAACATCATTCACACAGAGCATGTAATCGTTCAATAGTTGTTTCATTGAGTTCACACAACGTGTGGACATCACTTCCATTTCTTGCTTCTTCATTTCATTATACTTTTCCCACTCATTTAATGCATTTTTTTGCATTTGGTAAAATCGTGACACAATTACAGATTCTAAACATTTTCTAATGTCTGAAACGTGACTTTCATCCAATTTGTAAGTATCTTGTGACTCATTTTGTATTTTCTTCGAGTATTCACTCAGACGTCTACACATTTTCCAGGCATTTTCCTTCAAACATCCAACACTGGCTTGCACTTCTCCAAACGAGACACTTTGGCGTTTAATATGATCGTTTGTGGTATTCTGCAACGTTCGTAGTGAATCCCCGAAAAAATTATAGGCGTTTTTCGCAGTTGTCGCATTTTTCAAACTGACTGCACACTGATTTTCGTATTTTTGACAAAACAGAGTTTCGTGTTTCGTCGATACTTCACAAACTTTCCATAATTGTTCAGCAGCTGATTTCATGTCTCGGTCCCTACTTTCGAAATAATCAATGATAGATTTGTTGCGTTTCTCTTGTAGATCTTTCTCTCTCAACTCACGTTTCAAATCTTCACAGATTTCTCCTAAATTCTCCAATTTCTCGGTTTTCGTATCATTCTCCGCTTTCAATTCCTCATTTATTTTTGTAATTTCCTCAAGTTTCTTGTGGTTATTTTCAAGCTTGCTTTTTAATAGTTCTACTTCATTATGTAATTCTTCGTAATTCTCGCGACTTATATAAAAGCCTTCGCCGGATCGAGCTGTTGCTAATTCTCTCCTCAATCTGCTGATTTCGTCTTTTAAGTCTTTCAAAATGTTTGCTTGTTTTCTATTTTCATTAATTTGTGGACAATTTGAGACATTTCGAGCTACTTGAGCGTAATCTAGTGTGCTACAAGTCTCGTCCCAAACATTCCCAGCTGGTGAGATTGTAGCAATCATGCAAGTTTTTGTTTTCCCCCCTAAACTATCTTGTAGGATCCTTGTGAGCTTTGAGTCTCGGTACGGCACATGTTGAGCTTTTTGTGATAGAGCTTTTATGACTTTTCCTAAAGTTAGAAGTGACTTGTTAATGTTACCAGCTTCTCGCGCTCGAATTTCAGTCGAACCTGACCTGGCTAAATTTTCACTGCCTGCTAGATCGACCAAGTAGAGTTTGCCGATTGTTATTAATTCATCACCTTCTACTGTTAATCGTCGAGTTAGGACTGATATTGTAAAAATTGAGTGTGAACGTGAGCTGTGACGGTTCATATTTGTTGAAGCTGTTTGTCTTTCAACTAAACCAAGATTAAGCCAATCGTAAACTTCTTGTAGATTTAGAACTGTAGCTTCTTTCACACCTTTGATACACACTGAACCTTTACTATCAGGGTCTTCAAAAATTTTTAAATTTATGGAATTGTTTAAAAGATCGTGGACTTCTTCGTTATAAATTTCAATGAAAGAAATACGAACTGTGTAATCAATTTTTGAATTGACTTGTTCTAATTCTTCAAATAAATGAACTGCAGCTCGGGGAATCAAACCAACTGTTGAATCTACAGAATTGATTGTATGATTTCCGATCATTGTGTATGTTTTTCCTGTTCCAGTTTGGCCATAAGCAAAAACTGTACAGTTGTATCCAGAGATTATACAATTGATTAGAGGAGCTACTACAGAATTATAAATTTCTTTTTGAGAAGTTTCCTCGCCAAAAACTTGATCAAAACCGTATCTTTTTTCCTGAATTCCGGATTTAATTATTAGTTCGGTGCTTGTCATATGGCGGATAATATTTGTGGAATTTATTGTTAATTCATGTTCACTAAACGGTCTTTGTCTTATGTAAACTCTAACCGGTTGATTCTTCTTTTTAGCATTTCCGTTATGATTCATCGTTTTTAAATTAAGTTACGTGACATAAGTCTAACTGACATAATTTTTTAAAATGCAAAGCCGACCACAATAAAAAAATGCAAACATGACTTGTTACGACAACTTAATAAACTATGATTAAACTAACCTGATTTCTTGGTAAATTATTGCCAACAGCAGGAGTTGGATTGTTCTCCAGTTGTTTTTGAAGTTTGACTTGTGTTTGTAATAGTTCTAACTTAAGCTTTTTTTGTTGAAGTTCGATGAGTTCTTTTTGTTTTTGAATTAATTTTTGTTGCATTGTGAATGTTTCCATATCCATTGGTGTTGTTGTTGCTTCAGGAATGGGTGTTGCAATTTCACTTTTGGTGGTTTTTAGAAATTTTGGATTCAAATGTATACTGTTTGAAGTAGGTTGGGCTGTTACTGGCCATGCTGGATCTAACATTCGAATTTGAACATCAATAGCGTATAATTTCATTTGAGGGAAAATATTGTTCCACGTCTGACGAAGTTTAAACATTTCAGCACGTGTTTCTTCGTCCACCTGAAAAATTAAGGGGTTTAATGGGAAGTTCGCAGCTAAAATGCAACGAACATTACTCATCTGCGATAATTTTTTATTCAACAAGCAAAAAAATAACTTTTACTTTATACTTGAATTAATTATTAAACAATCACGTCTTATCATTATAATACGTTGATAATAATGGGGATTAATGATTCAGAATATTCAAGTAACCAGTTGATAACCTTGTGTTACCAATAATGTTAGAACATCCGGAAAATGTTATGAGAAAATATAATTATACGAATGTTGTTTTATTTTTGAGAAAATATAAAAATTGTGGAAAAATTAATTTCAGGGCAGGTTATCCAACTAAGAATCTGCACAAAAGTTACAATGAATAAAACATACTCAGTGACATTAAAAGTGTACACGCAGAAGGAATAATTTTTTAGAAATGTTTTTTTGGCTACAGAATGAATTAATTTAAACCTAGTTATAGTAACCATTGTAACGCTATATCTTTGACAGTTCTTGCAAAAAAAAAAGTTTAACCTCTTATAGTTTTGCAGTTGTGTCTCCGATTACTTCTTTTAAGAGTAACAAAAAGCCTACACTGAAGGCATCAACAATATCACCAACTTAGCGATTTCGACGGAGGGGAACTGTTACCTATGGAAGCCGATCACCTCTTGTGTTTATTCAAGACAGTATGAGAGCTGCGCCTGCTATAGATGACGTCCTACGAACCACTTTACTTTTTTATCTAGACGCCCGTCAACATGTCCTTTTTCAGCAAGACAGCGCACGTCCGCATATTGTTAGTCGAACAATGGACTTCTTCCAAGAAGCTGTCGTTAAGTCTTGCCGTGGCCACCGTGTTCACCGAATTTAAATTCCATCGAGCATGTGTGGGAAATGATGGGGAGAAGACTGTCCACTTCGCACCGTCCTCCACAGACTCTGGCACAGTTAATCTATGCGGTTCAAGTTGCTTTGAACGAGGTGCCACAAGCAGACATCGACCATTTCATTTTGTCAATGCCTAGACGTGTACAGGAGTGTACTCAGTTACGAAGTCAAGTTAATGTTACCAAAATTTTTTTGCAATTCTCATCGTTTCATTTTTGATGTAACCATATTGCCAAAAAACCACGTCAAAGAAATTACATCTTCTGGGTATAACACTTCTAATGTCACTTTTTAACAATTCGTCTCATATCCTTTAACTTTTCTTATAAAATGGAAATCATAATCACCCGTTTCTCAAAATCCATAATATGACTTACACCACTTTCATTCTCACCGACTCATTTGTTTTGTTCGAAATCTTTGATAACTTTAAAAATTTGTTGTTACATTTGCGGTGTCTTCAGAAATATCCACATAATAAAACGTTTATGTAAATTTTTTTTTTTTTTTTGAAGTCAGAAGATTGATAAAAGGAAAAGTAATTGTTTAGCAATATTTACGTTAAATAATACTAATTATTGTGTGATTAAATTTTTTTTAGTAAATTGGTTACGCGGGTTAGATCATTTCTGAAAGCATGTGTCGTATCTATGTGTAACATTAATAAATCATTTTGTTTAAAATGCTCTTCTTGATTACAGTTAGTTGATTGCTCAACAGGGTATGACTGTGTGAACGGCACATAGCAGTGAAAAAGTAGCATTATTTAAAAAAAAAGTAGGCATATTATTTGTGGTCTGTTTTGTTCTGGATACCCTTACCCTTAGGTATTTGTAAGTCGCCCAGTTTTCTTATCTTTGTGAAGAGTACTGTCCCTGTTTAATCGGATTTACCGATAAACAGTGCTCTGTACACAATTTTTTTTTTTTTGTATTCTGTATATGAAGTGCGGTCTGCATCAAACTGCAGAGAACGCCCTCAAATTTCCCAATAGACAAAATCGACAAATTATCCGCGTATCGTATGGAAACCGTCATCATTGAGGCGGCGCAGGAGACTATCTATTACTACATCCCATAGTAGCGGAGATATGCGACTCCACCCTGGGACTGTCCCTGCCCGTGATACATTTAATATATACCCACCATTTATTTACTTTTCAAAAAATAAAAATACCACCCGTTGAATTAATTCTCCACTTTTTGTATTCCCACTCAGGAAGATATCACTTTTTACACAAGTCAATTCGTTTCTCCACCTGCTTGCACGTGTGAACTCCGTGGTGCTGGTTTTAATAGACTAACCCAGAAACATATACAATTCGTAGTGCAAATAGTTTTCCGGTAATTTTGTGGATCCGGTAGTTTGTTTCTACTTTGTACAAACCTAACGAATTTTTTTAAATAAATTTCGCTTTGCCTTCTTTGTAAAAAAAATTTATTTATTCAAACGGTATTTTAATTCCCTCTCACACTAACTGACGACGTTAGTTTAACCATATCCATGTGCCCTCCCCAGCAACCGATCCTTAGAAGCACACCCTTTTCGAAGAAACCGATTCGAGGGTGTTGGCGCCCAAGAAATAAGGTTAGATAGAAATCACCGAATGTGCACCAAAAGTAGATTACAAATGTAATCAATTTGTTGATCATGGTGTAGTAGTATAAAAGCTTTAAAAGAAAAAAACATTTTTTTTATATATGTGAAAAACAGTTTTACTTTTCTTTTAAGAAATAACAACTTTATAAAAATATCTATAAATGACAAAGAAACTTTATCTTCTATAAAATTGTGAAACGCTTTTTGCCAATGTAAATTTTAATGGAAAGAAACAAAGTCATAGCCTACTTATCTTATAGAATCTAGAAGATACATTTTCTTGATCACATAGAAGGTCTAGCTATACAGTAGAACGCCGATTAACCGAATCGCCAATTATCCGAATCGATTCTAAGCGTAATATAAAAAATGAAAATCAAGTAATTTTTGTTGTAGAGTCCGTACACTTTCAGAACAGCACACCAATAAAAGTGTGCAGATGTCAAAATAGTGTCGGGCCAGCCCCATTTGCAAATTGAAGGAGAGGAAGCCAAGCGGCACGTGGTCAGCGGCGTTCGTCATTCTTGGTCATTCCGTTTAGTGTCGTTCGCTGACAGATTTTGATGACCCAACATGCTGTTCTGAAAGTGTACGGACTCAACAAATTGGAACTCGCTGGAATCCAGTTATAAAGCCCATTCGGAATTAAAATCAATTGTCAAAGTGTTTTAAGGTTGGTAACTCCATTTAAAATTAGCCTTTTTATTTTCGTTTCCATGGCAATCTAACAGAGTTTCAACGTAATTTCAGAATTTTTTGCACTGAGAATTGATTTAAAGAAAAAATAAGCTTTACATATTTCAACTGTTATGGGTGAAAGCTAGAGGCAAGACACTACATGTGATGCGTCGCGTTGCTTCCGTGAAACGTAACGTTGGAATTTTTTTTTTTTCAACTCAATAACATTGAATTACCCTCAGTGAGCTCCTCATTCTATGTGTGACAGTTCGTTTTTCTTTATTACAGTCTATGTCCGATTATCCGAATCGACCCCAGTCCCAATTAATTCAGATAATCGGCGTTCTACTGTATATATTTCATTATTCAACAGATTATAAAGCAAAACACTTTAAATATCTTGGAAAATTGTTGTTGCTAAGCAAGGGCGATCATCGCGCAGTAGCTTAACAAATGTCAATTATTTTAAATAAGCCAAGAGTTGAACGCAAAAAATGCTACTATTTACTATTTTAAAAAATAAAAAACAAATTGCATATCTCAATAAAATTAGCAGAAAGTTATTGTGGCGACTAAATGTGACGAATACGTATATGTAATGTTTTGTCTAATACAGCAGTTTGATGAATTTAGAAATAAAAAACCTCAACGATTTTTGCAAAATCAGGGTTAAAACTAAAGTATACAATAAACAATGATTTAGCAGAAATGTTGAAACAAATATTCTCAAAAGCAGGCACGATTTTGTTTGAACTGTCACTGCTGTCAGTGGTTACAAGTTTTTCTTCCTTTTTTTCAAAGTAACATCATCACCTCTCGTTCATCTAAACGACAGTTAGTCCACGTACTTAGCTTGGTTTACTGATTTGACGCATGAAAAATTTACTATAAATAAACTTCAGACAAAAAATATCTACAATAATGTAATTGCTGACCGAAGAAAAAAACAATAATTTCAAGAAGGCTTATAAATTATAATTTTTTATGTATTAAGAGCATAATCAACGAGATTATGACACGGATGTTTAATAAAGTCCGACGTGCAATGGAGAGACAATTGTGGCCGTAATACAAAAAACGTTTTATTTTATATTATTTTAGCTTTATAAATAAATAGTATATTCAAAATTTCGGTCAATTTGGCAAAAACTTTAAAAAAATATAGTAACCAACAATTGAAATAGAACACCCTAAAATTTAAACTATACTAGGGTCAAAATAAGCTTGTGAAAGTGTTGTAAAAGACAAGCTAGATATTGCTGTTTTACTTACTCTTAAAGAAGTGGATAGAAAGCTCATAGTTTGAGTAGGGGTAACTATTTCTCTCTTTGTTGGACGTTCGCTGAAAGATAGTCAAACAAGAAAGAGTCCGCTACTTCCTTAGCCATGTCCTTCTTGAACACCGTAACGCCCTATCCAGAAATTCCCAAAATGTTTTCTGCAAAATGCTTGATAGGTACTTAAAGAGGATTAGGCTTATTGCAAACTGTTTGAGATTCTCTGGTGTTACTTATAGGGGACTGGTGGAAAGCACACGTCTTCTCTAAAAACGATTGGGTCTAGCCTTGTCACACATTTACGTGGAACAGAAGAGGATAAAAGATTTCGCCCTGCCTACTCTATGAATGCTGTAAGTGGAGGTAAGAGAACCAGTCTATAGCGGGTCTTTTACAACACTTTCACAATATTATTTTGCTCTGACTATATGTTTAAAGTCTCGTAACGCTCACAAAACTTTATTAGTTGGAATAATTTTTTTTGTAGCTCATTTCTTATAATTTAAGATGCTTAATAGAGCGTTTCTTGTAGGACTGTTGTTGGAGTTATGCAGGGTGTCAAAGACAGGCCCTGGCAAAAACGAGAAGTTTAGAGTGCTCCCATTTTAATTCAAATAGGAACAATCTAAACTTTTCGTTTTTGCAGTGTCTGTGTGTGACGCTCTACATAATTAAAACAACAAACAACAATCTGCCGTAAGCAGATTAATGCCCTTTAGTTCTTTCGGGTCGTTAAAAAAATAGTATGAAAACCTCGTGGTCGTAAACACTTTTTGTGGTCTCGAACGCAGCGGAAACCTTGAGTCCTTAAGATCTAATAAAGTACTATTGTAAAAAATTATTTTAAAGAAATCTGAAGAAATACAGAATGGTTGTAGATGACTAAACCCATTGGTAACCCTGCATTGCCTAATCTGACTTTACTGTTTGTGTGAGAAAAATGTTTCAAAGCTTAGAAATATTAATTTTAGGTTGAAACAAAATTAGCCCTTGCACTTATTTATAATACTGAAAACGTCAGAAATTTATCTAATACCAAAAATTTGCCAACAGACTCAACCATTTACAGTCACTCTGTAGTATTATGCAGATTTTTAGTTGTAAACCTGTTAAAAATGTCAAAAAAATCAAATCGGCTAATAAATTCAGTAAAACATATAGCCCATACTTACTTATCAAAGAAATTTACTTTTAGAGTTGTAAATGACTTTAAGAATGAGAATTTATACAGAGACAACAAAAATAAACTGAACTAGAGAGGTATACGCGTCTTGTTTAATCGAGCAAAATTTTACAAAAACGACAAACTAGAGATTGCTCTAATTCGGTTCTCTTTGATTCCCATGGTACTAATTTGGAGCAATAATCCAGCAATAAAAAGAAAAACACCCTTTCTAAACGAGCTACATCACTTCCAAATATAAATCATTATATTTATAAATATTGTTAAAATCATTTTACAACAAAAGGCAGTATTTCTTAGATAAAAGGATACAAAAACAATATTTGAGTAATTTTTAATAATGAAAGTCTATATCAACAACAAATAAAGTTGAGTAAGAATATACGTTGTTTAGTAATAATAAGATTTTTTTTTAATTCTTTTTCCGTATCGTTATCAAAAGAAATCTTTCGTTGTAAAATCTTTTGACACAATTAGAAACCTCGATGCTTTTGACTTACCACTTTAAATACGCTGCAGAATGTCTTGACGATATTTTGGCTGAAGAGTTGCGTATAAGTTTGTCCAATATTCTTGGTGATACAGTCGATGAGATACAGAATAGGAAGTTTGACATTGGTCTGAACCTGTTAGGGAATAAACTCACACCATTGTAACACTTAGGTTTTGAACCAAAAAAATTTATGCCTAATATCACACACTTAAGTAGTAAGCTAAATCGTAGTTCAATTTCATCTTACACTCTATTTTATAAAACACTTAAGCTTTTTTTACAATTTTAAAATAAGGTCAACCTTCAAAATAATTTGAAGGTCAACATTTAAAAAAAGTTGAAATAAAGTTCGGGGGGTTGAGGGCCCCGTAACGGCCTGTATCGACGTAATGGCGTATCTTGCAGCGCAAAAATAAATTATCTTACTTTTAAACTGTTTATTAAAATATATCACAAAAAGACTAGATTGGGTCTGATACGTTACAATGTGTGGCTGTGGAATAGTTTGGGTACAGTTTGGCCCAATTTTAGCTTAAATAACAATTAAAAAATAACCTTTTCCAGATGCTCTTCAATTGCCTCTACGATGAAGGGAGCGTGTGCTAAATTCTCTTCTGCTAGCATTGTCAAAACGTTGATTAGTGGTTTACTGTTGAAAGTCAGATCTTGAAGGCTGGAGGTATACTCCGCCTTGATCTCTTCAGCGTTCATCGCGCCCTCCTTCAAAATCATGTGTATGCCCTACAAATAAATAAAAAACAATTAAATGCCGTAATTTAATATGGAAAAGCTTTAGGGTAACCAGAATATAAAAAACAATAAAAAGAAAATAAAAAACTGAAGTAATTAATAAAAAATAAAGATATGTATAAAAACGGTAATTTTTATTAACCATTATTGCGTCAGATGAATTCCCTATATACATGTATGCCAATTACATTTAATTGTTGTTATCGTTGAAAATTTACATAATATTTTTACTTTCAAATAGTTTTTGTGTTAATATTATCACAGTATCAACTAATTGAAAAATATATTTCTATTGGAAAATCATAATATGAGTGACTGCCTTTGACAAAAACGTCAAAGACACTCAACATTATATCGTTTCTCCCTAAACAACGTATTTGTCGACTAGTTCCAAATACCTCAGATAGAGCATGTATTGTATTTGTTATTTGTCAATATATACATTTTGAAATGACATTGTCAAATTTGAAACAATGATAGGATGAACTTTGCTAATTCAGCAACGCGGCGACACAATTGCGGCAAAAATGAATTACAGCAAAAGAGAATATGTAATATGTCACGGATTGTTATCCAATTTTCGTTTCAATTTAATGTAAATAAAGAGGGAATTACAGAAAAGTATACTTAAAAACAAGAATTTTTTGTTAAATCGCTATATCAAAGTAACGTTACGTTCTCTTTCTTAAACTAATGTATCACTAATTCGTGGCTACAGAGTACAAACAAGAGTCAACCGTATCTGTAATAAAAATATTATGTGATTTAGATGATAAATAATTAAATCCGTAAATTGCCTATTACTATTTATTACCAAGTTTTCAACAACTATTTTTAATTGCAGAAATCTTCAATCCAAATAACAATAATAATAATAAAACACGGTAATAGCAGAAACACAATAAAAACAAATCTTATTTTCAGTAATTAAAAAAAAACACTAAAATCGAAAAGATACAATCAGAGCACGCATTGCCTGAATTCAATAGCAAAAAAAAAACACGATTATTAATTAATAATTGGTTTGGGTAGTATTGTGCAACAAACTAAAAACAAGAATAAAAACTTCCCTAGTCGAAGATTTATTGTTTGAAAATTTGTGTTTTCAGTCCCAGTAGCCATTTGTTCGAACCATAGGAAGAACGGAAGGACTGGAAACGGACACATTAATCCCACGAGCATTAAAAGCATAGTTGCAGTCATACATGAATGAATTTATAATCATTCAAATATCAACTGAATATCTGGTAATTTCAAATCTCGAATGTTTCAGAAGTAAGTTCAACAGGTAAGTTGATTATTTAATTCCATTTTTTGATTTCGGATCGCTATTTAACATTTGAATAACGATTTATTGCTTAACTCAGTAATGATCAATGTGACGGTAGATTTTTTAATTTACAAATAAACCACGTGCCTTGTTTAAGTTCGTTATTTCTTTTAAACTGTCGGCATGTTTAGGTCAATGTATAATTATGATGAAAAGTATCAATTCTATGACCTCCAAATGTCGGTCGCTTTAAATTGGATGGGTAAATGCGCGCGAAATTTGAAATATTGAAGTAAAAATTAACAAGAAATACGACACATTAACCACTTAATTCTCGTACACGTGCTTCTCGACGAATCAGAAGTGAACCTGCGATGCTAACCGGGTTGAACCTAACAAAAACGACTGGCCCTTTATTGGGTGATTAGAATATCTCTCTCCAAAATTTGCTTTCTTGTCTGAGTGTCGCCTCTTTATAAATCCCTACTTTTTAGATATACTATAAAAGTGGTGACAAATCTGGCTGCCCCGGGTGGTTTTCTCAGATAGCATCGAAGGGTCTAACGATCATAAATTATTTGCGTTTGGTAACAATACAATCTTTATTGCACTAATAATAAACAGAAAACATGTCTTTAAAGTCAGGTTAAAATTGGTTTGGAACAGTATACAGGGTGTTATGGAAGATATTGCAAAAATTTTAACAGGTGGTTTAATTTGTTGTGAAGATGTAAATTTCACAAATTTTGTTTGTGATATCAAAAATTTAATTTTGCATTTTTGTAACCCCTAATTTAACACTCCGCTTATGATGCCACTTTCAAGTTCAAGCGAAGCGATAAAAATTTTAATCTTATAAAAACCTGAGCGTTTTTTTTTAGAAAAAAAACACTGATACTGGCTACCGGCGTAACCTCATTTCGCATTGTTTCGTTGTGATCAACAGTATTTCGCTAATAAATTGTGGTAGTGTGACAATAAATTCATAACGGGGTGAATTGTATACGTACTAATGTGAAGTACACGGACATAGTGCCGTGTTACAACAAAAACATTCATTCGTGTTATCAATCAATTAAACCCATGTGATTTTTTATGTGGGGTCATTTGAAACAATTAGTTTGGGCATCTTCTAGAATTCACTAATCGTTTAATGCAAATGGCAGAAAAAGTTTGCACAAATGCAGGAATGTTTGTATGAACCACAGGGTATCTATGATACGCCGGGTGCAAGCGTGTAGTGACAACAAAGAACGACATTTAGAACATATTTATTGTAAATTTGTGATTAATTTATCAGGCAAGTCTCATTTTGACCTACTAACCTACCTAAAATCAGCTGTGTTTACACTTTTCTTTGGTAAGTTTTTGTCTTGAATTTTTTCTGGTGTGTTTTGATCGCTGCGTTAACACATAGGCGGGTATGGTTTTTCGTGGTCTACTTACTTTTAATTCTAACTCGGTAAGGGTGCGTTTTTGACAAAAATGCTAAATAAATATTTTGTTTATATTTGTGAGTTCTATCTATGGTTAAATTTTTTGCATACACTTCCATAACAGTCTGTATAGTGAAAGAAAAAGATATATGAAACTCATTATAAAAGTCTGTTGACAAGTCCACAATAGTTTATGGTCAGAGAATTATTGGTGCCATAAATAAACGATAAGACACCAGGCGCTCTCTCCAAATTTTTAGGTAGACGGATTAAGAATTGTTATAAAATTATCTTTAGGTCTTTTGTAGTTGATCGTAACAATATTAGTGTTCATTGCGATCTGTTGTAAAGGGGCTGCCTACTAATACATTCCTGCATAAGTCAGTTTCTTATATCTTTTCCTTTTACTATACCAACTAGCAACTGACAAGAAGTGTAAACATCCACCCTTATAATAACTAAAATAATAAAATTTGAAAAATTTCTAAACCTTTTGTAAACAAGACTTTCACAAAAATCGGTAGGATAGTATCCAACTTCTTGTTGAGATAATCCGTTGTACCTGTCTAAATAATAATATAAGTCGTTTAACCAGAGAAAAATAAGAAGATTATTGGAATGCAGTAATAATGTTAAATTTTGAAAATGGGCTTTCTAAATACATTATCAAAAACGAAAAGTAAACCTAATGTCTGATAAAATACTGTTTTATTTAGTAATTGAATAATACGATAAATTTAAAAAACAATCCAAGATACTCATTTATTTTAAAACTCGACTAGAAATTTAAAAAAGGCTTTGAGAAGCACTGGTTACCGTCACTCAAACTTGGAGTGCAATAGAATTTTATGGCTGCTGGCATTATTTCATGAATTCTTATATAGAACACCAGACGCTGTTTTACTACTAGTTTGTTTGATTTGATTGATGTAATTAAATTAGTTCACTTCAAAATGAATGTCATTCCAGCAAGCCATGATTGTATAAACGACATATAGCACTGATAGAGAAAAGTAAATAATTAGATTAATTTGTCAGAGTCAAAATAAAAAATTGAGGTTATATCAGATTTTAATAACATTATAAGGTGAGATCGAAATGTAACTGAATCAGAGCAGGCTGTGCCAGCGTAACTGTAATGATGTATCTAATGGTAATACGGCTTCCTCGATTCAGTTTCGTGTGATATGTCCTATCCCAAATTATAACAGAACAAACACTTTATCAACAATATCAAATGGACAGTCATTTAAATACCGATGGAAATTGATCGAAAAAATGCATGAAAGCAAAATTTGTTCCAGAATGAAAGCGGAATATCTTTACTTCCCGCCAAAAAATGACACTGTCAAATTTAAATGTCGCAACACCAAAATCATCAACTAGTGGAAACTGCCAACATAAAATTTCACAGCCTCCTGCGGTATTTCTTTTTGAAATATCAGTTACATACGACATGTATTTAACTTTTGAACCATGTACAAATTCTAATCAAATTGAAAATAAAAATCATAAAAAAATCTCATTTTTTTGGTTTTGACAATTCGCAACGTGGAAACCATAAGGTTCTAAGTAACATTTCCAAAGTTTAAGAAAATAATAATTTTGTGTTTAGATCTCAGTAAATCTTAATAAAATTTTTAGGTTTAAAATTTCAATTGGCATTGCTACGCAATGATAAATTCTTCTGAAATTTTAAAAATTAATATTTTACTGAGGCGTAAGAACAAATCTATTTTCAGAAAATTGAAAAATGTGACTTAAAACCTTATAGTTCTCACGTCGCAAATTATTGTCATTATTTTATTATAGTCAATGTAACTGTCGAAAATCTCAAAAAAAAATATCCCTCTCATTTGTTACTTTAAATAAATTAAAAAAGCGCAATGTAAAGTTTTCTTTTACAAACTTAATTACTAGAAGCAACATTTATTTCTTACTTGTTTCGAACTGTTCAGTGCATAATCTTATTATTTTAACGCTCCGTGCGTAAAGTTCCACTTCCACATATGAAATATACAAACTGTAAAATTCATATGCGTATATGTTTATTTAATTTGGTCTTAGTAAATTCAAATGTTATTTGCATAAAAGAACTTTTTTTCGATAAGCGATAGCACACTTAAACAAGAGCCTTAAGAGCACTTATTGCTTCAAATAAAGTAATTGTAAGACTTGGCAACGTTTTTTTTTTTTTTTCGACAAATTTTGTCATCCTTATCTACATCCTGCTCTACAGATTTTAATCAGGGAATAAAGTCACTTATCTATTGCCCGGAATTTGACTTTTGACTATTAACTTTCACCCATTTTCTTTAATTAAACATTTAAAAATTTAGGTTTTTGTTTTAAATAAGGTAGCTGTCAAATTTTCTTGCGAAAACAGTTTTAATTATTACAGTTTGTAAATAATGAAAGGAGTCTAGGTTATGAAAAGTTAGATAACATCTTTTTTTTTTAAGTATTTGAAATATACAGAAAAACTGAAACCGTTAAAATGTAAACTCTTGTAAAAAGTAATGTTACCGGTTTAAACTACTCTACAATACACATAAACAATAACGAGAATTGTAACATTAATTTTTCATGAATATCAAGTGCAATCCTATTCACTTTATCCAGGAAAAGAATGATGACCGCGGGGTCTTAAATTTTATATTATATACAACCTTACTTTTCACTCTCCCAAAGAAAACGTCAAATTAAATAACTTTCGAGGATATTTGACTAATGAGTGATTTATACACAATTTTCAACATACGTCAGTTGAGTGGTCCAAATTTAATGATCATGTTCATGACAGTACAAATCGCAAAAAAAAACACGATTTGTTGTGCATTCTAAAAATCTTAAAGTTGACAATAATTATGTAAATTGAAAGCATAAAATTGTATGTGTATTGTATATTTCTGGTTGAAATTTCAAAAGAACCTTAAGTTTTTAATTTTCTCTAAAATTGTTTCTGAGTGCTATCTATTAAGAACTTATGAATAATATGTTAAAATGATAATTCGCATAAATAATAATTCATATAATAATATAAATAAACATATTTGAAAAAATTGGGGCCTAGCACAGAGGTGGTGGAAAAAATCCAAGGACTGTAACAACTCCTAAGAGAAGTAAAAAGTGTGGAAGAGTGAATTTGTTTTTATTATGGAAAATCTAGATACAGAGTTTGATATTCTATTATAATTTTTCACTGTTTCAAGAATCCCCTATTTTTCCGATCATACAATTTAGAGTGAGATTTATACAGTGGTGAACAATTGATAAAGATCACCTTATAAATTTGAAGTTTTGTAACTCATAGAAAATTTCATTAATCTGGATGGTCGTATTTTCTCGATATCGGAATCACGAGAACAATGGGAATTCATCGAAATTGGCAGGCCGCTATTAACGTCATTTTTTTATTATTTTATAAAGAAGGTCGTGATTTAAAATAATAAAATAACACGGGCAAATGTAGCACACCAAAATACATTGGTGATCAAACAATTATTCAAATTAATTGGTAACTTGTTGAATAAAAGCCAAAAAACCTCCTATAATAAAATGTTTTCAAACTTGGACATGATGAACTTCTACAATAGATAATTGTGTAATTTTTTTTCAGAATTTTTGTTCAAATAAGTTCTATAATTATTTAAATATAGCCCACCGACTAAAAAAATTCCCACGTAGTCTAGAAGATTTTGTTCGGTCCCACAGTGTTCTTCACATTGCACAAATACATTTCTCTGCACACCTTTCCCGTAAGTGATTCAAAACTTTGTAAATAATGGCAGCAGCAGTTAAAAATTGGAAAAAAAAAACCAAATACATTCTTGTTTCCAGCAAGCAATTTCAATTATCCGATTTCTTCTTTGATAGTTACTGTAAGTTTGTAGTCTTCGGATAAAATATTATTCTACAAGAAACTTATCTCTTTTTCAGCAAATGTTGTAACACAAAGGAGACGACTGAAGAAAGGTGTTGTGGCTTTTCAAAATTTACCACTTTCGTCATTACACAAGACTTTGAAAAAGGAGATTACAGCTCGTAAATCTAAATGGTAAACGCGTTTGTTTGACAAAAATACATACTTGTAATTTGTTTATTTTAGGATTAATAAAAAAAGAGGAAATGAAATTATTTTGAATTTCGCAGAGCAACAAAATCAAGATGTATTTGAACAAAATGTAGATGTTAGAAATCAAGAGACAACAAAGGTCAAAATCGTCAACTTGTATCCCAAGGTCAGTATCGACATAAGCCCTACAAAGATATTCTTTCAAAGAAGATAAGGCTATCCAAACACACTTTGATAATTTTTCTCTCCCAATAAAAAAAATAGACAAAATTGAATTTTGTAGGTATTAATCGTTCTATCTAGAATAAGTCACCCTTAATGTTGTACACACAAGCAATAAACTTCACAAAGTTAGTTTCCTGAAACACTTTTTCTTTAAATGAAACGCAGAAAACCTCAAAAACACGAGCTTTTACGGTGTTGTTCACTGATACAATGTTTCAAATTGGAACCAACAGATGTCGCCCACTTCGCAAAAATCGCCAATTCTGCAAGCTGTTTGGGTTATCTGCAAACGGGTTCTAAATACTATTTCATGCTCTTGTGTGTAGAAAATTGAGATTTTGGTTAAACGACTTAAGGTAGCTTATGTTCAAAACTCTTAAAAATTCTTCAATAAATTAACCAAAAACAGTGTTTAAAACCTAATATTTTTTAACTGTATACTTCCAACCCAATTTTCGCATACCTCATTGTAAAGGCAAGCTTTATTTAAGATTAATGCAATAAAGTTACCAAACGCCAATCATTTATGGTCGTTAGACCCTTGGATACCATCTGAGAAAACCGCCCGAGACAGGCAGATTTGTCACCACTTTTATACTGTTCCAAACCAATATTGGCAAACCTGACTTTAAAGACAAGTTATCTGTTTATTACAAGTGCAATAAAGATTGTATTGTCACCAGACGCAAGTAATTTATGGTCGTTACACCCTTCGATCCCATCTGAGAAAACCTCCCGGGGCATGCAAATTTGTCACTACTTTTATACTTTAGGCATTTGGAGAAGAGAATGAAACTAAAACAATAAATGATTTTAAGAATAGGATTACTTAGAGTAATAACTGCTTTATAATTTACGGCACTGTCGAGACGGTCGGTCTGTTGGCAAGGGTGTTGGGTCAGTCGGTCTTTACCTGCAGTTATTACTGTAAGTAATCCTATTCTTAAAATTATTTATGGTTTTAGGCTCATTCCCTTATACAAATGCATAAAGTACACCTGGATTTGATCTGCTTCGAGCTGTTTGGCATCGAAGGGTCTAACGACCATAAATTACTTGCGTTTGGTAATACAATCTTTATTGCACTAGTAACAAACAGATGATATGCCTTTAAAGTTAGGTGGCCAGTATTGGTGTGGAAGAGTATACGTAGATTTGATTAAACATTTTTTACGTAAATTTAGAATTAAATAGTCGGCATCGCCAACTGTATTTGCGGTACCTTTGGTTAATAATTAAATATAAACGGTTTATTGCTCGGCACCTCAGTCACTGAAAAGGCCTTTTATAGTGTCTGTTAAAAAAAAAATGCGCTGCGCTGAACAAATTCGAAAGTCTAACTATAGTAACAGCAACGGACAGCTCCACGCCAAAAGGTTAACAACAATGCTCAAACTTGAGCAACCTTAATGTCAAATCGTCAATTTGACAATCAACATATTCTCGCGGCTGTAGTTGTTTATAATAACCCTCTGGAAAATAAAAACGCTCCGTTTTAAACATTTCCTCGGACCATAATCTCCTGATTATGCCCTCAGTACATAAAAATAGTTTTAAATGGACTGATATTTTTTTCTTGATCCACGTCGACCTAATTTTTTAGTCAGTAGATATTTAACAAAAAACCCGTTATTCTCATTTGATTTTGCAAAAACGATACTTAAAACGATATATATTAAACGATGCTACTTCATTTACAAATAATTGAGCCACTTTTTCAAAAAACAAGTCGTATATTTGCAAAAGTATACTTAATAAACACAACTGGTTACCGTTCATGCCAAAATTAGCCTTTTCAACCGGAAGCGTTAATAATATTTACAATTTGTGGTAGCAGTTTTTTAAATTTCCCGCCTTGTCATCCTTGTGAAAAACAACAATTTTGTCATAATTTTTAGTGCAAATAATTGGATAACAGAATCTTTTGTTTGTTTGGTATAGAATTATCTTTCTTGAGGACAATCTAGGTTTAAACTGCACCATTATTTTTCTCGTAGTTGCTTCATAAATAATTTTTGGTCAGGCCACAAAATTTCAAAAATAAGCTTATTTATAAATCGATAAAGAGTTTAATAAGCATTAGTAAATATTGATCCTTCCTCGAAATGAGTACCTTATCTGAAATTCGTGACCCGTCCTAATTCCTTCCCACAAGCTCACAGCATTAAAAGACAAAAAAACATCAGAATATTGTATTAGACACAAATAAGTACAAAATTTACCAAATAAAAACCAAATTTCGCGAAAATAGTGGCACTTCTTTATGCCGAAACATCTGGTTAAGTGGTTACCCTACGTATGCACAGTTTAGACGTCAAGGTTGTTACTCAATATTGCTACAAAAATACGCACAACTCACCTTGAAAAGTTAAACAAATATCCTTGGAAAGTATTCATCTAAAATGTGTTTCTTTAAACTAGATTCTTTTAATTCTTGCTGGATAAAAGTCCTTTCAACACACCAACACACACTTTCAAACAAATATGGCGGAAGTCCAACGTTGCCTTTTTTTCTCTTCAGAGAAGCGTAGCCAACTGTCCTATCCGGTAGCTTTCTTTTGAACGACGCATGCGCAATCAACTGATGCGTCATTCGATCTAAGAATAGGAAGTGGCTAAAGCTCCCATAAAAAAAGATATTTGAAAAAACTGTTTTATATAAAAACAATTTCTAAAACTTGGAACTCTTGTATATTACTATGTGCAACACTAAAAACCAAAATATAGTACATCACAGTTTTTAGCCGAGTAAGTAGTTAGAAAAATTGTGGAATAGTTTTGATGGCACCTTAGCCACTGTGAAAATCACCTTGACAAGGTGGGATTTGGGGAACTGGGAATCCCTAGTGGGAATGTAGGGGATGTGTCAAATCAGTCAAAATAAATCAACGGTGTTATCCGTAAAACGATGAATTTATATGAAATAAAATAATACATATCTAAAATCGTACCTACGATCCAGTTTATCAGTACCAACAGGTGATAAATATTGATTGTTATTGAAAAAATTGCTAATTTCCGGCCCATATGTACACACCTGTATGACGTAATTATTTCTTTTAGATGCTACCAGAATGTCGAATTATTTTTCCAATAAGAAACATAAAGGTGTCAATTAACTATGGATGACTACAAATTTTTATTCAAAGTTGTGCTTGTGGGGAACGCTGGAGTCGGTAAGACATGTCTGGTGAGAAGATTCACACAGGGGCTGTTCCCCCCAGGCCAAGGGGCCACAATTGGTGTAGATTTTATGATCAAAACCGTCGATGTAGACAACGAGAAAGTTAAAGTATATAATATAAAGTGAAAATTTAGACTAGTTTACAGTTTTGTCTTTGTAGTTACAAATTTGGGATACAGCAGGCCAAGAACGCTTCAGATCCATTACGCAGAGCTATTACAGATCAGCCCATGCCTTAATTTTGGTGTATGATATTTCATGTCAGCCCACATTTGATTGTTTACCTGATTGGCTTCGAGAAATTGAGGAATATGCCAGTAGTAAAGTCTTAAGGGTGTTAGTGGGTAATTTAGCCAGAATTTTCTTATAATTAACAACTAACTCTTTGTCTTGAAGGTAATAAAATTGATAGAGAAGATAGGGAAATACCCACCCATGTAGGTGAAGAATTTGCAGAAAGACACAATATGTATTTTTTAGAAACTTCAGCAAAAGAAGCTGACAATGTTGAAAGACTCTTCATGCAAATTGCGGAAGATTTGATGAAGGTAAGGATTTTATTAATTTTAGCGAAATTGCATTCCATTGTCTTACCTAATAATAATAATTAATAGAATTTATTTTATGTTGTAGTTATGTAAATTTAATTAACTCTAACAATAAAATTGGGTTTTTTATTGTATTTGCATCATAATTGTTTTTTAAATAAGGCAAAAATGTCTCTAAAAATAAAAATATAAATAGTTTTAATTTCCAGATTTAGAATAATTAAATCAGACAGTGGCGGCAGGTGGATTTTGGAATATTTGTATTTTTAAAAATCGGGGCATGGAACCCAAATTTCGTTGTAAACAGGTAATATTGGGACCTAACTTAGGACTAATACAGTGCAAAAAGTTTGATTGAAATTTGCGAAATTTGATTTTAAAAGGGTGACACCCCCCCCCTCTGGGTACAGCTTAAAATGATTATGTTAGAACAGTGCCGATTTTTTCCGTCATTATGAGATAATGATGGTCATGAGATTTCAAGACAATCTTTCTTTTATGTTTTATAAAATTAATTTCAACCGCTTTATAACTTTTTCTAAAATAACAATTTTGGAAAAAACAAATGGAAAGTGGTCACGAGTTGGTTTCATAATGATAAAAAAAGGCACTGTTTATCACCAATCAAACTTTTCCACTACAGTAGTCTTTAGTGAGCTTTACAACGGCATTTGGTTTCTTTTTCCATTTTTAAAATACAGAGATTAAAAAATCAACCGACAGCCACTGAAATCAGAGGGCTATAGTTTGCATTTTTAACTTCTAGATATGAATAATCTATTCACAGATAGTTATATAATTAAACAGAATCTATACACTTGGACAGCCTAACCAGGTAGATAACAGAGCTGACTTTTAAAAGTACCTACAGTGAAACTTCTTCTAACGAACATTTACCATTGATTAACTTCTGTAAAGGGCACACATAAAATAGATATAAATCAATTTTGTAATATTTGTCCACTTTTCTGAAAGAGGGTTGTAGTGTTTTAAGGTAGAAGACGTTAAGCTTTGACTTTTCTTACATTTAGATATAAATCAGTACTTTTTCATAAAGGACAATCCCTATAACTTAAAAAATGGCAGAGTTTTCCAGTTTTTCTCCATTATTACCAAAGTCAGTTGTGTTCGTATTTCAATTCTGTACAACTTATGTATTCAGACCATTAAGATTTCTCTTAGTTCTAATTATATAAGCAAAATTTTTAATGTATTGGTGTTGGCACAGTCAGTTTCCTAATACTGTTTTTGACGCAGAATTGGTCATTTTATTCTTTATTGGGATTTTTGTGTTTACAATGCCACAACATATAATGTTATTACAATTTGAGTATTTCGCTCATTGATTTTTCCAATTAACTTTAAGGCACATGTTCAGAAAAATGAGTTTATACTAAGCAAACCATTTGCTTTTTACTTGCGTTTTATACTTTCTTTTATTTAGTGTTCACAAGTTCACCCGGATCGTGATGTCAAAATTAAATATATTCTATATATTTATTATAATTTTTGATAAAATGGAAAATAAAATTCTAAAAAGGTTTCACTAGAAATGCAATTAGTCAGTGTCATACGTAAAATCTGAGTTAATGGAAATTAAGGGGCTCACTGCATAGCAGATTTTTTTGTAGAGTCCTATTTCCGAAATAAACCTTTGGAAAAATAAGAATGTGTTTACTCGCTCAGACAACGAAATTAGGAATAAATTTCAGCAGAAATAAGACAAACGTTTTCAAAATTTCTGTTTTTCACGGCTACCCCTTATCAAAAATTACTATTATAAGTTGATTTTTGTCGTCAACAATATGAATATTCCCCTTGGATAACGCATACATCTGATAGTTCCAAATTTTATCACTACAGCGAGTATTGCTTCTTGATAATTAATACTACAAGTGCTGACGTCATAACATTCATACCTCATTTAATACACGTTCCAAACAAAGTCTCTTTTTGGATATTTTCCCGTAAAACAGACAATTTTCTGATCCACACCTATGTCGCGTTTTGTAATTTAGTAATAATAATAATAAGCAGGACTTTTTGTGGGGGCACACGGGGGCACGCAGTGCCCCCAAAAGAAATTTCGAAGATATCGAAAAATTGCAATAAAAACTGAAAAAAATTACGTTTAGAGAAAAAAAATCGTACGTTTACAAACAAGTTCCATTTGAATGAACAAAATATTTTCCGGGCATTTCGCGATTATTTAATAGACAAAATTATAGACTTACAACTTTCGAAAATTGAAGCCCCCAAAAAAGAAGTTACAAAAAAAGCCTGATAATAAGTAATAACTACTGTGCTCTCTTATTTTCTACTTTAAAATGTACCTATTTAATTTAGTACAATTTTCAAACTATCCAACTGTTGAAATCTTTGTGGCTGCTTTTTTTACACAAACACAAGTGTCATTTGCCACAACTTGACAAAACAATGATATTTCTAAACTATACAATTTTCTACAATCAAAATTACGACAAATTAAAACAATAAATGAATAATAGGTGCCATTTTCGTCACATTAATTTAACAAAAGATAATTGGTTCCATACTTTTTAACCATACTATATTCCATTATGAAATGAACTTTATCTTTTACTAAAATTATTTTGTTTTTCGTATCCCTCAATATGGAATTAAAACTAATTTCCTATGTAAGAAGTTTTAAGTTTGATTTTTATGCTTGATAATGGGCAACGACCCTTGCCGAAACGTCGCAATAAAGAAGAAAAAGAAAAAAATTAATAAGTTTTAATCCCATATTTCCAGTAATCTAAACTTATATTTATCTTTTATATACAGCAAGCAAGGAGCCGAGATTTGCCAAGATACGAGGCAACCACGACGAGTATAAACGGGCGAACTTCAACAGTAAACGAGTCAAGTTGTTGCAGTAGGTTCCAATAGACCAACTTAATTTATTTTACTCAGGTCTTTCGTACTTTATTTATACGTAAATTAATGCAGATTAAATAAATTATTGCAATTGGTTGTGAATTTTTATGAAATAATGAATGAGCTCGCAAGAAAATTCTTAATTTAGATAGACGATGAAAAAGATCTGTTCTGTCAATTTAGATAAATCCTAACTAAATTAAGACTTTCTTTGCTCTCATGTTGGTTGATTTTTATACTGTTGACAAAGCTAGTTTGGGATTAGCAATGGAATTGATTGGAATGTGCCAATGTGCTTCCTAACAAAATTTGGTTGTAGTAAATTTGTGCAATTCACATTAGAGCATTTTCATCAAAAAACCTTGGTGTAGTACATATTTGCACAACTAAACGTAATTATTTGAAGATGCTTTGTAAACTCTATGACGTAATTTAGGTTTGGTGGCTCAAGGTGTAGAATTGTACTTTAAATTGTTTTAAACACTTGATGAGAGTGCTCTAGATTTATGTTAGCGGATTAGTGCAATATTATTTAAGTCTGTATATTTTTTGTACAAAAGCTTGTTACGTTTTTTTTTTAAACACTGCGTTGCAAGCAATTTGTGTTTCAGGACCGTACTCGTACTGATTGCACTTTTTTATATTGTTTTTGTATAAATGGTGTAGGTGATAATGTAATAAGAGATTTGTTTAATATTTATTTACATGTTTTAATAATTAAGCCAAAGAATAATCATGTAAAAGCAAAAGAATTATTAACACAATAAACTATACACTTTTAAGTCTGTCAATTATTGTTATTGTGGGTTTGACCAAAGTCTTCAATTTTCAGTAAATCTTTGGTAAAATTGAAAAGTTTCTCTTGCAGATCTACACTTTTTGCATTTTCACTTGTGGAAAATACACGACAATTGTGAATGTATGTCCCACCTTTGCCCTCGAGATAGGGGGAAAGACATGCGTGGACAATTGGAATTGCACCTTGTTCGGGAGTCTGAAAAAAATTACATTTTAAGAATTGAGGTAGTTATCTGCCCAAGAGCGAAGCTCGAGGTCAGATCAAAGTCAAAGATGAAATGCAGTAGGTACTTCCTATTTTATTCACAATTACTTAAAACGGTATTAATTACTAGTGAAAGTATAGTGTCAGAAGACATTTTACGATAGTAATTGCGAAAAAAAAAATACCCTTAAGATATGTCATGAGCAATAATTTTGCGATATCATTTTCAATTTATTACTAATTACAGCCGCAAAATTATCCAATTATTGGTTTCAAACATGACATAAATAAACAGTACAATCATTTCCTGACCTTGGTGTAACCAGTTCTTACGCAACATACCTTAAACATTAACGAAGGCATCCAAGGCGCTAAATTTTTCAAATGTGTGCCATCGAACAGCTCTGTATTTACTATCCCAGGATGGACGGAATGTAATTGAATTGGTATATTTTCTTTCCTGCAGATACTTTCCAAATAATTAGTGAAAAGCACTTGTGCTAATTTTGACTGGGCATATGCTTCTGCGGAAATATATCGATGTCGGTTATTAATGTCCTCGAATTTTATTTCACCGACAAGATGCGCGCATGAGGAGACGTTAACAATACGAGATTTTAACGTTTCTGTTCCTGCAGAACTAAGTTGTGGAAGCAAAAGATGAGCCAGAAGAAAGTGGCCTAAGTAATTTGTGGAAAACTGCGATTCATAACCGTCGCGACTCTCAATATATGGTCCGAACATTATACCCGCTGAAAATTAAAAGTAAGGGGTGTTTGGAATGCTTCGGTATCAAGTCGCTTTGAGAATTAGACGTCTGGTTTGGATAGATGGAATAACTTATCAATTCAATATTATTATACCGGGTGGACCAAATGTATGGGTTTTTTGACTAAACTATAAAGAATTTTGAAAACACAAAATATAGGCATTAAATGGTTATAAAAATACTACCCGAATTTTTTTTTTTCAAAACAAGCCTTTTGAAAGAAATTTTGCTGTATTAATTGTTTTAATGTTGACTTTATAAATTTTCAATATAAAAATTAAACATTAACAAATATTATCTGTGATTGTTGCCAAACCTACAAAATGTTTGGTTAATTCAAGTAATGCATATTGAAAAGCTAATAACAGTTTTTTAAGGGGGTCAGTGCCCCACAAATTAAAAAAATGACATTTTTATTTTTTCTCTCAAAACTACAACTCTTCCTGCACATTTTGGTTTTTGCAAAATTGAAATCCGAGCACTGGAAGTGACCTAAATAATTTTTTATAAATTGCGGTTTTATGGTTTTGTCTACACGAAGTTTTCATGTTTTTAATTTTTCGCGCTTCCTGAAAAGTACGTTTTTTGAAAAAGGGTACACTTTTCTCTGGTTGTAATTAACATATCGGCACAATTTTTTTTTTTTCATCTTGTACAATAATGAACTGAGGGTAAATATGATAGATAACTTTCCGAAATTTGGACTGGAACATATAAAAAATAAAATGCCAAACTAAAAAAAAAAAAATCTTGACAACACCCATAAGTTTTTTTAAATTTTGTACTATAGCATATCATGTATCCTTCATCACAAAAAAGTGTGTAAAACCTCATTAAAATCCGTTCAGTGGTTCCTGAGAAAAGTGTACTTTTCAATGTGTACATTTCCCATAAGGATAAACTCAGGCACTGACCCCCTTAAGAAAGTTAAAAAATAATTTATTTAATTCTTTCTTATTTTGTTATTATTTTGTAGTATACATTACGAATACGTTGTAGTACTAGGTACAAATAAATTAAATGTAAATAGTACATCTTAAAAACGCATGAATTTTTTATTTAAATAAATTGTTAAAAGAAAAATGTTATCAAAACTGTCTTCCACCTTACGAACGCCGGTTGAAGGTCATGTAGGCGTTCTTACACACCCAATCAAATAATTACATTTCATAGTTTTAGGAATAACCAGATATAAACAAAATTGATTTGGTCAGGCATTCAACATTTGATCAGTTGTAACAATCTATTCAAGTCTTACATGTATTGTACTATCTACATTTTATTTCAAACAAAAAAAGTTTGTAACAAATTATGTTTTGTCAAATCAAGTTTGATTTTAAATATTTTTACTCATAAATATTTTATCCACATTTTATAATCTGTTAAAAGAAAAAAACATTAACATTACCATTATTTTTTCGCCATTAAAAATATACAGGTAAGTCTGTTAAGAGTTTATCTCATCTTTTCTTAAAAACTAGTTCATCAACTTGTTTTTTTCTCTACGCATGTGAATTTTTTCAGAATTTTTCTATTATTTGTTCTAATGAATATTAATTCTTTGAAAAAAATATAAAATTTGCATATTTTTTTTTATTTTATTCTAAATGAAGAGATGTTGAAATATTGTTTTGTGAAAGAAATATTTCAAAAAAATTGTAGATAACCGCAAAAAATAATAGAGTTTATTCGTTTTGTAAGACCTATTTTGATGTTTTCTACAATTTTTTTGAAATATTTTTTTCACAAAATAATATTTCAACATCTCTTCATTTAGATTGACATTAGAAAAAAATTAATTTTATATTTTTTTCTAAGAATTAATATTTATCAATATTCATTAGAAGGAATATTAGAATAATTCTGGAAAAATTCAGATGCGTAGAGAAAAAACAAAGTTTTTAATGGCAGACTCTGGAGATGAGATAACCTCTTAACAGACACACCCAGTATATCAACTGATTCAGTAGTATGAAACAATATTTTAACTTCAAATACACCACCACAATGATGAAATTCTGCAAAAAAAAATGTCTTACTTCAACTGATAACAAAATTATAGGTTGAAAATGAGTTATTATTAATCGCTTAATAAAACCAAAATGGCAACATATAGGACAACTCTAAAGATTTTTATGCCAAAATAAAGCGACTTTAAACAAATTAACATACCTCAATACCAACTAGCACCGTTTAGGAGTTAGACGGCGCCAAAGTTGTAAATATCTCGAAAACGGAAAGTTTTAGTGAAATTTTGTGTCGGTATTTAATCATTTAAAATCTATTAGCATATTCATATTTGCTATAAAAATTGGCGGTTCAATCAAAAGAACACATTTAGTTTTGATTATGTACCGAATATCATAATAATAGTTTACACGGTTTTTGAGATATATATATATACCAAAAAAAATATATTTTCATACCCAATTTTGAAGGCCTGTAAGGCCTTTAATTTTGTTGTCATTTGAGGTAAGACAATATTTTTTGCAGATTTTCATCATTTGTGGCGATTTCAGGTTAAAATTTTAAATCGCCTGATATAATCACATATCGTGTATGATTCATAAATGTTGAAATAAAGAGCCAGTTCTGGGTTTTATTTCTAAATAGTCAAAGACACCAATTAAATTTAATACAATTTAGGACAAAAAATCTTGGACATAAAATTTTGACACTTATAAGAAAAAATGTGAAATACTCGTATATGATATTAAATTTTGAAGAAACATAAAAGTAAATTTAAACTAGGTAAGTGTAAGATATTCCGCCCTTTTTATAAAATTCGTCTTGGCAGAGTATCTTAAAACATGTAAATTATTTGACAAATAAGTTCTTCGAATCCAGCTTTTATGCAGTTATTTTATCTTAATTACATTAGCATGGTTAATCAGGTCTTACTTTAATTGTGACTCCAAAAAAAAGCAGAAAAATTCGAGTTGCTAGCACCATATATTTCGCAGCGCCCCCTATAGTCAGAAACTCTTCCCAATTAAGTAATCGTTATTAGCGGTTGTAGACTATTTATTTTCTACAAAACACTCATTCTCTTATCATTTTTTTACATCATTACACATTTTCAAAAAAGTTTATATTTTCACAAATTTTAATAATAGCAAACACAATTATATTGTTTATTGACTGTTGTAGACAATTTACCTTTCACAAAACAATATTAAAAAAGCAAAACAAAACATTAGCTATTCTAATGTTGCGTGGTACATCTCTTATATTTTTTTATTACTTATTTTTATAAGAGATTTTTAAATAAATAAATATCTTTAAAAATAAAAAATGTTTCAATAAAATGTAGATTCTAAAAACGCTTATTTTTTTAAATATTTATTATAAAAAACGACCTTTGCCTTCCATATACTTATTAAATATATCTCAAATATGTCTGATCTGAATTTTTAATAACAATAATAACCAACCGAATAATAAGTGTTGTTGAGTGGACCGCAGGCATGTACACCACAGATGTACACTGAAATTCAACGTGTCCTTAAAAAAATTATGATATACAGCTATTTACAGCGAGAAGAGCGGAGCGGAAAGAGAATGCATTGGAAGGGATGGAAGGGAATTATGACATATTCGGCATGATTTCGCAGATTTCATAGCCGTATTAAAATACAAGCGTTGAAAATTCTAATTTTAAGAAATTAAAAATACATTACAAATTTATAATAAATAATATGCGTAACAAAGTAAAAAACGTAAAAAATAAATAAACAATAAGTAAATCTTTCTCATAAAAAATGCAATTTATGACTAAGACTTATTGGCTTATCTGGAGACGGTGTATCTGATACGCCAATGGATTGTTTTGGATGCAGAAATCAATTAATCGTTTCGGAGAATTTTATGCAGCCGGCTACAATCGCACAGTTGTGGCAAGCATAGTGTCGTCGCGAACAGAAGTAAGCGATTCGATAATCAACACAGATTCCTTGCAGAAAAACATTTGCGCTCTGTTGCAATAGGTACAGGAGGCTACATTCCTGTGACCGCTCATCTTTTAAAAATCCAACAGTATATAGCTACAGTAAAAATCCAAACAGTTTCGTTAAAACACCACAAGTTCTTTATTGTATTTCAAAATATATCAAATTAAATTATGTAAATTAAAATGTCCATTTTAGAAGTAAAGTAAGAATCAAAGCAAACTGTTACATAAACAATTAAAAAATTAAATTTGGTTTGACAAGTTATCGAATAGGTATAAGAATCTATCCACGTTGGACGTCTAGATTTCCAAAAGTAACTTGATACTCAAAATTTTTAAACACTCGTTCTTAAATAATAATAAGGTGAGATCGAAATGTAACTGAATCAGAGCAGGCTGTGCCAGCGTAACTGTAATGATGTGTCTAATGTTAATACCCACTTCCACGGCTTGCTCTGATTCAGTTACATTTCGATCTCGGGTTATAAAATGTAAAACTTACCATTATTGATTAAATAATTTATTTTTGGATGTTTATCTGCAACTACTTTGGCAAAACTTTTAACGGAATCTATAACACTTATGTCTAATTTATAAACACTAACATCTCCAGTAGTTATGCCACTATCCCTGCATTTTTGCAGCACTTGTTCTCCTGCTTGTATATTCCTGCAACCTAATTAGTATTTCATTAGTTTCTTTTATGTCATCAACTCCATTATAAAAAACACGATATTGTGAATGAAGTGGCAAATTCATTATCAGTGTCAACTTTGTCACCAATTTTAAACTACACACGATATTTTAAGTTTAATAATTTGAAGATAAAATCAGTAAATTTACCAATAATGACGTGTATATCACATTGGAGGAGCATTCGTACCACCTCAGCCCCTATCCCTCTAGCACCTCCAGTAATCACGGCCACTTTTCCGGTCATATTCGGCAAATCTAATAAAATTCTAATAATAAAAATGTTTATAATAAATTTTCGAAAACTTACCTGTTTTGTTTTTACTCCTCATAAACATATCTTCAAGAATTGCTCTAGATCCCACTGCATTATACAGTAACTCGTATTTTGCTTCAGCTAAAATAATTTTGAAGGGCTTTTTTGAACGCCATATCGCCACAATTGTGACAAATATGATGATTCCACAGCCGATTAATATAAACATCGATTACAAACATTAAAAAATGTTGTGAGACTTATGCTAGTCGACTTCAAACTGAAGGAACGACTTTCTCGGACAGACTTTCTCTATTTCCGACGAATACACGAACTCGGAGATAAATTGAGTAGGTTTTGACACAAACTGCGTCAAATACAGGTGTTAGGCAATTTGTTAGGAGGCTGGTAAAGGGGCAAATGTTGAAATAACCACATATTTGTTAAAACAAATGCGAATTACATGTGCAGAAAATACTTGAGGTTTCATGTATAAAAGATGGAAAATTAACCGCTGGTTTGTGCTCTATATACAGAGCATATCGTATTAATTAAAAAAGAGACTCGAAAAGAGATTAATTTAACGGTAAATGGTGTTCTTCATAAACCCTTTAACAGTGATTGGAACACCCAAAATTTATCACATATTTTGACTTGGAATTATGTTTGGACAGATTAGTATATCTGTAAGTAGGACAAGGGTCAACTAACAGAGTATAGGTCAGTCTAGAGTATTTTTTCAAAATTATTTATTAATTACAACCCTTAACCAATAACTGTCAGAAATTGAAAGTGAAATGTCAAAATCAGTTGATTTGAGCTAGCCATGGTTGATTGATCTTGTGGCGGCATCTCGTGACTAAACTTAGAAACAAATAATTTTTTTAAGTAAATTTAAACTTATGTTTTGTTTTAAGCCTTCAAATTTTTTTTGTAATATCACAACCGTTAATGCAAATAGAAATTTGCTAAAAATGGTAAGTTAGCCTAGGCAGAAAATTGTTTTATGAATTTTTCATGTGGCTAAAAATTACAGTTTTCTGTAATACAAACGTCAAAAAAATATCATGGCAACGTAATGTCACTGTGTCATTGCGTGTTTACGAGTTGGTGTGATATGCACGTATCATCGTCTTTTTCGTAATAAAAGTGAACATTAACATTAATCGGTCGTGCTACTTTGCAAATTTTGTATTACTACGTGTCATTCCAGCATTTTTCTCCCCCGGACAGTTTTAACAAATCTAATAAAAATGAGTGACAGTGCAGGCCCATCAAGCAGTTCTGAGCAGAGGCAACGGGGGTTGAACATAGAAGCCCTAAAACAACATGTTCTCACCCACAAAATCGACTGCGGTTTGTGGGCAATTCGAGTTTTGACCATTCTTTTTACTTGTGGTTACTTTTTACCAATTTTTGGGTAAGTACAGCAAAATATCAGCCTTGTACTTATGTTAATTATAGCACCGGTTGATAACCGGTTACTCTTGCCTTGTTTGAAATTAATTGTGAGATTATTTGTTAAAAAAAACATTAAATGGGCAAAGGTGGATCTACCTTGCAAAATACAAAGTGAAAAGTAGCCCATACGTGTACTTTCTTTTGCATCAACTTTCACCCATTGGGAAATTTTTTATTTGTTGCAGGAGTGCTCAAAATGCCTACTATAAAGCTCTTATTGCCAATGCTGCAATTAATGCCCTTAGGCTGCACCAAAGGCTGGGAAGAGTTAGGTTGAGTCGAGAGTTTGTCACTCAATTATTGATGGAGGATAGCTGCCATTATCTCTTCTATTCCATGATTTTTATTTACGTAGCACCTATGACTTGTATCCTTCATAAATTAATGTGAATTGGTTCAATTACAGCGTACCCAAAGCATTTCCTTAACAAGAATACAGTGATTTTATTGCCGATTGTACTGTTTGCAATTCTACATTCAGCCAGCTATTCACTCACACTCCTTGATGTAAGAACTATTTTACAAAACAGAATCAGAGTAGACCATGGTATAGTTCGCCTCACCGTCTTAACCCCATTTGTAATAAAATTATTAAAGTGTGCCTCAACAAAACATTTAAATAACGAAAATATTGTAATTTTGGAAATTATATCGCTGAAACCTTTGTTGCTGCAACAGAACTGAATACAAAGAATTATACTCTTATACCCATATTTTTAATTTATTAGGTATTGAATTAGCTGAGGTCATTAACTGCGCGGCCATCTGGTTTGCATTCGAGTTTTTAATACTACCCTAGAAGCTTTGTCTTTGTCGTCGCGTTAAGCTGAAAAAAGATGAAAAATGTGACATTAATACAATACGTTTTGTGTTCATTGCATTTTAGGCCAAGATGTAGAAAGAGATAGCAAAAATAACGTGAATCCTTACTTGCGTTGAAGGTTTTATTACAAATGGGGATAAGACGGTGAGATGGACTTTATCTATAGCAACAATGTAGAATTAAGCGCTGTGATTGGTGGTTGTCAATTTGTCATAGTAACCATGGAAAAACCTAACTTTATTTGTGGCCTACTTAGATTCGTTTTTAATCTCTTCATTTTTTATAAACTTTTGTTTGCAGACATTAGGTCAGAATTCCTGGTGGGGAGCTCGCCTCCTTATATCATTGGTTGAATTTCAGTCGTTGAATATTTTGAGACTAATTGCGTTCACTGAGATAATTTTAATGCCTCTTACTGTTCTTTTTGTTGCAACGTAAGTATGATTAAAAATTATTTTTGTAAATTAACTTTTTTTTTTCAGGGGACGTGCAAGTCTACTGACACCTTTCATTTATTATCATTTCTTGACTCAAAGATACACTTCACGTCGTAATCCTTACAACAGAAATATGTTCCATGAATTGAGGATTTTATTTGAGAAGACAGCAGCTAAACCTAGTCTACCTTCTTTTGCTAAATCAATTTTGTTGGGGATTATCAATTTTACACTAAAATTGGCACCTCCTCAAGTGCAAGCGCAACATCAACAGTGAATTTATTGCATGTATCCTCGTATATCAAATGTTCGTGATATGGGTAATTCCAATGCCTAGCATTGTTTATTTGCACTTGTTTTGTCCATTTCATGCAAATTTTAGGCACACAGGTATGGTTTGAAAAATTTTGTCTGATATTTCCTTTTTTTAATTACATTTAGTTATGATCTTTTTTTTTATTTTTTAGTATGGATGGTATCTAGTTTTGTTATTTGTTATACATTAATGAATTTGTGCTCATGGAGGATTTTTTTATATTTTATTTTAACAATTAAATCAAATTTTCTCCATGTTGTCATATTGTTATGTTAGTAAGCAAAAGTTTGTAATTTCACAATAAAAAAATATTCGAAAAAAAGTAAATGAACTTTTAATAAAGATTAGAGACCCTAAATATTATTTTGACGTTTATACTTTTAAAGAAATTCAATACTATCCAGGTTTTTTTTCTCGGTTAAATAATAATTTGTTAAATTGGCCCAATGTACAGATAAAATGGTCAAAGTCAATTGATTATTATCGTATGAAAAGTACCAATTTTGACACCTGCTGATACGTTTAATATTTTTTATTAATATTATTTATTTAATATTTTGTGTTTGGTAAATTATTATTATATGTATTATTATACTTTATTTCCCGATAAAGAATATAAAGTAATGTCGTATTGAAGCGAAAATATCGATACTGTTAAGAGTAATCAACTGGCTTTGCATAATTTAAATTAACTAATTTTGAATTATTTTTATTTCCGTGCATTACCATTTGAATTGTGCTATTTGTTATCTACCGTCTAAATTGTAGAGCATTGTTTTCATTTCAGAAGCCCTCTGGGGCAAAAATATCGTCATTGTTGTCTTCTGTACCTGTGATGTTGGTAATTTACTAATTTTTACGAGAGTAATGGCTTTGTTCCGAAATAGTCAATATCATTTATAGTGAGTCTACTCTACAAGAATTACAAAAAGGCATACTATTTGTGATTTTTTTATACCTACATTAAATGATTTATTTTATTATTAATTTATAAAATTAACTTACTAAGCAACAACCTTTTTAATTAAAATTCTTTTTTTAGTATCCCTCAGGTTATGTAATAAATTTTTTAAGGTTCGTGGAAATATAGGATAATTTTAGTAAAAAAGAATTTATTCTACAAGATTATCCTATATTTCCACGAACCTTAAAAATTTCACAACAATTTTTAAGTTGGACTCTTACCTTACAGGTGTTAAAATTTGTTAAAACAAGTTCACATTTAAATGTTTATTACTTATTTAATTAAAAGGCTATGAAAATAAATTTTGTTTAAACTTCTAAATTCTTGAAATCAAACAGCTTTAGTGAAACCAACGAAACATTAATTTGCTTTTAGCGGCCGTTGCCATTAGTGATTATTTTTCAACTATGTATCGGAATTTTTTGAAGTAATTATTCCATTTTTTTATTATTTATTTATTACTATTGCACAACAAACGTTGTATATTGTATTTTATCAGAATATGACTAAAATAAACTGGAAAACTTGGCCCTAATCAAAAATTTAACCCTGTATTTAATAAAATGGTGCCATGAATTAAAAACTCATTGACACGAAAACTAATAAATTATGTAAGGTTGCTTGATTTAAATAATTTATAACTAGTTATTTTCATTTTCTGGTAAAGGCACAGTATGTACTTTGCAAAATATGTTTAGTGCCCGCGAGACTTTAGTCATGGATAAAAACCTAACTCTCGTCTACTCTACAGTGCCTGAAAAAACTAATTTTGAGGACCGACACAAAGGCTGAAGTAGAAAAAATTGCATAAAAATTAATATTTTGTTTGTTAGTACAAAAACGTCAACACGTATAGCTATTAGTACGATTTGTTTTATATTACTGTTTTAATTATCAGTAACATAAAAGTGATTAATAATTGTAAAAAAACACCTTTATTAATGGAAGATTTTTTATCTAATACTATTTCATTTACAGGAACAAAAATTATAACGAATTAAGGGCACAGTAAATATTTCCATTTTTTTTTAATTATCGCGATTTTTCCGAGGGGCCAAACATTTAATATTAGATGTAAAGATTAAAGTAGCATGGTGTGTTTTTTCTTTTAATTATTTTTACATGAAAGTTGTAAATATGTTAAATGATGTTAATTATTTTTCTTTAATATACGCATTTATCAAAACACTTCTCGTCTGGTTTCAGTTTTAACCTTCGAATAAGCAGGAAGGGAAAGAGTAAAATGATAGCAATTATGAAAAAAATATATGTAATCATAATCAAAGGGAAATATCCACTAAAATCGATTGTTCAGAAATTAAACAATTGAAGCTACAATTCGGGGTTATTAGAGCACGTAAATCTGCTTTGTGAAGAAACTAGAGGCTATAAGGGGGCACCTACACTTACCGCTACTGGGCCTCATAGCATTACAGTTATTTTGGTAGTTTTATAACCGCAACTTCGCTGTAGATTTGCATAAAAATCTTGAATGTTCACTAGTTTAAAATTTCACTAGCGTACTGCTTCTTATTAATTATTTTTAAGGTGGCGCTCTTCCAACAACCAGTGTTCTTGGTGTGAACTTTGGGTCAAGATAACGTACAAAATATAAAGATTGTTTTTGAATTTTTTATGTATTAAACATAACGCAGTGCAGTAGTTACTTACTCAGTTTCATATTTGTGCGCAAACATTATAACTGATTAAAAAAAGATAAAGTTTTCTTTTGTTGAACACTTTATTGAGATAATCTTACATACATAGACCAGACTTGTACTATATAAAAGAGCAAGAAAATGTCTAGTAATCTTCTAATTTCAAGAAAAAAATATTTTTGATTAAAAAAGATACATTTGATATATATGTAAAGAAAAAAGAATTTTTGATTGTTGTTTGACAAAATATTAGATCTTTTTCTTTAAAATTATTTGGAATTTTTTGTTTTTAAGATAATGCCCCATGCTAAAAAATAAAATTTGGGTGCTTTTATGTAGCATAAAAATGTGTTCTTTTTGAAGGATATTGTCTTTTTCAGTTGTTTACTTTGGAAAAACAGCTAAATTTTTAGGATTCTCCCTTGTTTTTAAGGTGTCAAATCTTGAGGTCTACAAGGAACATTTTACATCCTCTTTAGAAACAATATTTAAAAAAAACTTTTATGTTTTCTATTATTAATTAACTAGCAAATCTTGGGAATTAACTGGCTTTGAGCAGTTTTTCTATAAAAAAAAAATTGTTTGCAATTTGTACTCAACTTCATTTTCAAAATCTGTGCTTCTGCATAGTGAGAGTACGATTTTTTTTAAACAAATCGAGCAGTTATACTGTTCCAAACTAATTTTGCGTTACCTGACTTTAAAGGCAAGTCTTCTCTTTATTACTAGTGCCAGAGACTAGTGCTTGTCTCTGCTAGTGCAATAAAGTTTGTATCGTTACCAAGTGCAAGTAATTTACGGTTAGAGACCCTTTGGTGACATCTGAGAAAACCGTTCAGGTAGAGCAAATCTACGTAAATGTGGTGACATATCTGCCTGTCCCGGGCGGTTTTCTCAGATGGCATCGAAGGGTCTAACGACCATAAATTATTTGCGTTTGGTAACAATACAACCATTATTACACTAGTTACAAACAGAAAATTTGTATTTAAAGTTAGGTAGGTAAGCCAAAAAAATACGCAAGGTTAATACGTCTTTATGCAACGTATCGACATGAAAATATTAAACAATAGGTCGCTGTAACTGGTTAAAAAATTGTTGAGTAGATAATCCAGCTTCTTCTGCCCACCAAACAGTTTATAGAGGTGTCATTTTTTTTGTACTAACTGCACTGTACGTCCAAAAGTCATTCGGGAACTCTAATAAAACCCAAATTTACCTTTCCAGATTTTTATTGAAAATTAAACTTATAAAGTTAAGCTACTGTTATGGGAATAGCTGGAGCAGCATCTGGCTTAATAGCTTTGATTTCACTGCTAGGGAACGCCGGTAAAATTTCTTCTTTTGGTTCCACAACAGATACATTATCAGGCAAAGGTTTCTTGGGACCTGTTTTGCCAGTGGGGTCCCATGGCAACATAATCTTGACCTAAAACAGGACAAAATCATTATTTTTTCGACAAAGACTATGTATCACTGCTTACCTTAATTCCAAGTACACCCTGTCTTAACAACACATGTCGTGTAGCTGTATCTACATAATCATTGCATGGGTCCCCAGAATGGATCATAAGCCCATCAACAAACTTCATCGACTTAGCTCTCTGACCACGTAGTTTTCCCGAAACTACAACTTCGCATCCTTTAGCGCCACACTCCATGATGTACCTCAATACACCGTAGCAAGCCCTACGTACAGCAAGCCCTCCAATTAATTTAAATCGGAGAGATTCAGCCTGGGCAATAGCACACAGACCCCTATTGGCGACTTTTTCACCATACAAAACAACAGAATTTTCAGGGAAATTGAAACGTTTTTGTACAACGGAAGTCAATTCACGGATACGACGGTTCTTCTCCCCCAAAACACGGTCAGTACGTGTGGCCATAATGATGATTTCGGTACGAGTTGGCGTGACTCGGACCTCCACTCCAGAATATCCATCTTCTGATAATTCACGAGTCAAAAACTCGTTTAATTCGGCTTTAAATACACCATCGCCAACAAACTGCAAATAATGTGAAAATTACTTCGAGAATTGCGGGAAGCACATGTGGGGAAAGAGTGAGGTTATGGTGTCACAGAGTAGTAAACATTTACGATTTTGGGGCCATTTTAACGAATTTAGGGTATAAGTTATGGGCTAAATGGGTTTAAGTGAAGAAAACGATTAATATGGGTCATTTACCTTGCGTTTTTTGGAAATTGGAGTCGCCATTTTGACGTTCTAAATGGAAAAGATTTGACGTGTTGAGGCGACACCGGAAGTGGGGTTTAGTACCAGAGGACGTGACAGATGGCGCCACAAAAAGCGCGTAATTTAATTTCAAATTTATCTAAATTTACTCCAAAAAAGGTTAAGAAGTTATCACATGTTTAAAAAGCAACGCAATCATTGAGTCTACTAAAAATAGTTATTAAAGTATTTAGGTATCACTGTAAAAATGTATCTCAAATATTTAATTATTGTTGTTTTTTGCAAATTAGTAAATGGGTGTCTTCACAGTACCTTTCATAACGTTTCAATTACAGTGGCTGGAATTAGAAAACCCATAAATACCATTAATGGTTGTTTTGGTCCAGAAAAAAAATTGGAGAAAATCTCACTAATACAAATCATAAATCAAACAGTGCCAGTTTTGTATGAAGAATCTTTCAATAATTTGGGGGATTTACTGGATATAATTTTGGAAAATGATGGAATTAAAGAAATCAAACCTGGAGCTTTTAAAAATCTTCCAAAAATATATTTGATAAGGTTGAGACATAATCAAATCACTGTAATACGTGAGGGTGTCTTTAATAATTTATCTTTGTCAGAACTGAATCTTGTGAACAACAAAATTGAGCATATTGAAACAGGAGCTCTTAATAATTTACCAAATCTGAATATTTTACTTCTGGGAAATAACAGGCTTACAATATGGGACCCAAATTGGTTTGTAGGAAGTCCAAAAATCACCACTCTAAATTTCGAAAATAATTTTATTACTAAATTGCCACACAAATCTTTTCAAAATATTCATGGTATTCACCTAGTGAATAAACTTAATATCTCAACAAGCATTCATTTGAATAATAATAAAATAAAAGAAATTGAAGATGGAGCATTTGATGGATTGGATTCTTTGGGGTGGTTGTTTTTGCAACGTAATGAAATTAATGATTTTAACGCTGATTCCTTGGGGAGTTTAAAACAGTTGGATTGGATACGATTAGAGAACAATAAATTAACTTGTATTCCTGCAAAATTGACGAAAATTGCGCCAAATGTAAAATATTATCTTGATGGAAATCCATTGACAGAAGAGTGTGTAACACGACTCGAGATTAAATCAAAGAAAAATGCTTTTAAAATTACAATAAACTAGATTAAAAATTAATAACTCGAGTTTTATTCCAGCGTTTTCACATGACGTCATACGATAGCGTCTGGACGACATTCCTGGTGGTATGGCGAATAAATTTTGAGAATTTTTTTTCACTTATTTAGCGAAAGATATTCAAAGTATTATTTGAAGAGGCATAAAGTGCACCTAGAAGTATATTTAAAAATGTAGTTAATGTTTTTTTTCAACTGTTTTATTTAAATTAATAATTATTAAAATAAAAACGCGGGAAAATTTAGAATCTTACCGTGTTTCAGTGTTTGACTTGTTTTTGATATATTTTTTTGCAAGATTTTGGAGAGTTTGAAAAATAAATTCTAGAGGTGGCTTTGCAAATACATTATTAATTTACTATTTGAATAAATTGCTTACATAATACAATGATTCAATACTCAAGAACACAAAGAGTGTTCCACATTCGGTGATATAATAGACATTTTTCGTTATCTTTTGTAAATCTTTCGATATTTTCTTTTGTTTGAATCAGTCGAGCACCACAGCCAGCTCTCGAACAGGATCCAACACAGCCGCTCTAAAGCTGCGTAGTTTTATTTATTTTTAATTATTAAACGGAATATATCGCGATTTTGTTTAAACAAATACATTTTTGAATTTTTAAATTACAAAATCACACAGAGATAAACAATTTTTGATACTATGGGCTCCAGAAGCCATGACGTCAAAAATGCGCGAAATTTTGAAACACTGTCATTCGATAAAAATACCTTGAAAAAGTCGACCTTATTGCACATGTAAATAAGGTTGAATTTACAAAGATCAAATTTCAAGCGATGAATAAATACACTAAATAAAATAAATAAGACCTAAAAATATCGACATTCGATACCCTAAACATTTCATTTATTGATAAGTCACGAATTACAACAAATTTACACTTAATAAAGAATTTAATGGAAAATAAAACGTTCGATGCACAGATTTCATTCATTTCTAAGCTTTAACGCAGGTCCAACATAAGCGAATTCCAGCGAACCATGCCGAACGTGAACGATTTTCTTCATTTGTCCGCGAGTTTGCGCGCTACTTCGCTACTCGGCCATCTTCGGTAGTTGCTTTACAGCTGTTCGGGTGACTTTGAGAGCACGAAGCTTACACGGTAATTTCTATTTTCGATTAATTTATCAATTATGCCCGAATTATTTGTAACTTCTGACTGGATTAAAACTAGAATGTTTTGGAGTATTGGAGTTGAGTGTTTTTATGCCTTATTTGTGTTTCCATATGTGATTTTCATTCGGTCAAAGTTTAGCTGTTATAATTTCAACCTTATGCACTAGTGCAATAAGGGCGACTTTTTTAAGGTATATTTTTAGAATGACAGTGCTTCAAACGTTCGCGCTAAAATTACGACTCACTTCTCCAGCCCATTTTTGTTTGTAATTGTTTTAATAATAAATTCACGTGTTTTATTTAAATTACTTTGCCAGCCCCCTTTTGTAAAAAATAAATAAACGATTTAAAGTAAATTCTTTTTGTTTTATTGGGGTTTGTGGAACATGGCTGGAAATCTGGGTAAAAGGTAGGTTCGAAAAAAGCAGAACGAGAGAATTCGCCAGTCATCAGTTGTGCAAGAAGAAAATGCTTTATTTAAAACTTTATGTATAGTTTACGAATTTTGTAAAAATTGTTGATCTCTGTTTTAATTTATAATTTTTTATTCAAAAATTAAAGTTTTATTTGAAATCAATTTTTTTCGGAATTCATTTTTTATATAGGTATAGTGTATTTTAACATCTTTTCTGTTTCAAGTTTTCCTAATTTTTCTGTTTCAAGTTTTTCTACTATTTTTTCTGTTTCAGGTTTATATACCAACTAATTTTTCTTTTTCAGATTTTCGTAATTTTTCTATTTCAAGTTTTCCTACTAATTTTTTTGTTTCAGGTTTTCCTAATATCGTTCGCTAAATAAGTGAAAAAAAAACTTGAAATTTTTGTGCCATAAGAAGCACCATGGACGTCGTTGTCCCTGAAGCTGATGTGTCGGGGGGGGTTGCATAAAAGTCTGAAAACACCTCTTATAAGCACACCTTCTTGATTTATAATTCAATGGAAAATCGGCCATCTATTTTTTATACTTCTGTTATTTTTGACACGAGAGCTTTTGAGGTTATGTTATTTCATTTTGTTGTGACATGTTCTTAGGTTAGAACTTAGAATAAATTAATAACAATAATGTGCATTAACAATTTTTTTGTATTGATTAAAACGTATTTGAGTCAAATTTTTTAAAACCTGTGGCGGGATTATGTTGCCAGATAATCAAATTAGTAAACATGGCGATAGGAGCATGTAGTTCATCATTATCTTTAGTAAAACATTGTTTTTGATAAGAATGGCTTCGTGGAGTACATACTTGCAAGGATGCCTCTACGTTGCTTTATTATTTTTTGTTATTCCCATAAGGATAAAAGGCCCCGACGAAGTTGAGTCCCAATTTGAGGAATACTTGAAAAAATTTAACAAATCTTATGATGACCCAGCTGTTTATCAAAACAGGCTTCAAGCATTCAAGGTAAAACTGTAATTCAAAACTTTGTTATCTGATTTAATCTTTTAGCGATCTTTAGAAACAATCGAGACTTTAAATTCCAAAAAGGTGAATGGTTCAGCTGTTTACGGTTTAACAAAATTTTCGGACTTGTCACCAGAAGAGTTTTTACAAATTTATTTACAATCGAATTTGAGCAGTAGAACAAAATCAGATCATTCCAAAAAACATCGTCATAAACGAGAAACACTTCCTAATAAAATAGACTGGAGGAAAAAAAATGCAGTGACTAAGATTTACAATCAGGGAAATTGTGGTGCTTGTTGGGCATATTCTGTGATTGAAACTGTGGAATCAATGAATTCGATCAAAACAAACAAATCTGAGGAGCTAAGTATTCAAGAAATAATTGATTGTGCTGGGAATAATAAAGGGTGCAATGGTGGAGATATTTGTACTTTATTATCATGGCTGAAAAGCACTAATTTTACAATCCATAAACAGTCAGAATACTCTGGAAAATGCAAAGCTAACTCAAGTGGATTTGGTGTACAGATTAGGGATTTTATGTGTGAAGGGTTAGTTATTATAAGCTATAATATCGAGTAGTCTTAAATTTTTTATTCTAGACTAGTGGGATCTGAAGATGTAATGTTACGACTTCTGGCTGATAATGGACCATTGGCTGTTGCTATTAATGCCCAAACTTGGCAGAATTATATTGGAGGTGTTATTGAGTATCACTGTGATGGTGATCCAACCAAGTTAAATCATGCTGTTCAAATAGTTGGCTATGATTTGACTGCAAATATTCCACATTATATTGTGAGGAATACATGGGGGGTAGATTTTGGAGATCAGGGATATTTGTATATAGCTGTCGATAAAAATATGTGTGGACTTGCAAATGAAGTTTCAGCATTAAGAGTACTGTGATTTTTTAGATATAAGTTATTTAATTGTATCCATTTTATGTAGAGAATTTATATAGGTTTTTATAATCAAAAGTGAGATTACATGTTTTTATTATGATCGTTGTTTTTGACACTCTCGATATACAGGTAAACTTTGAGAATACACTTGTTGTGACGTCACTAACGGATCACTCAATACTCAGTCGACAGATAGGAGGCATACGCATTTTTGACACTTGGAAAATAATTTAAAATTTAAACTGTGATTTGCCAATAACTTTAACGTTTTTAATGTGTAACCAAACCAGACCACTAGCTACAATATTAGAGAAAAATTCTACGAACGGCCTAACAATACTTTATGAAAGGCGAAACCAGTCGCATAATTACATAATAATCTCTACTAATGTGTAAACACCCTACCCTAACAGTTCCAAAGACAACACAATGATGTAATCAATCTTATAAAAATATTGGCACATAACAATTGCACACTTCTTTTCTTGAATGAAAGAAAACGATGCACATTTTTAAATGTTCGACGTAACAGATTTATGGGCTAACTTCAAGTTGAGCTAACTTCAAGTATGGGCTAACTTCAAGATACCGGTAGTATCGCAAATTTTAATACTTTTCCATGGCAACAATAGCTTCCAATTCTTTCAATTTTCCATAGAAACGAAGATACTACCGATATTATCTCAACTTGAAGTTAGCCCAAAAGATTCCATTTTTATATTTATAAAAAATAAGTGGTTATACAGTAGGGTGGGCTAAAAAAATCAACATTTTTTTTTTAACTTCCGACACTGAAAAATTGATTCCTAGGCACTTTTAAAACTTGCTTTTTTAAGATGAGCTCTTAATTTTAATAGGAAAGACTCCTTCATCGCAGTTTTTCATTTTTTTTTTTCAGTTCTATATAGCAAAATCCATATCTCGTCACTACTTGATCGTACAGAAAAAAATTATTTACATTTTTTGTAGGAAACTGAACGCTCTAAAAAAGGTATTTTTCAATTTTTTTATAACTCTTACTATTTAGAAGATATCGGAGGTCAAAGTTTGAAGAATTTAGCAAAAATTTCTTTTTTACTTCTAAATTTTATAACTCGTGGATAAACAAATATTATAAAGTGCGCAACATACGGTTTTGTAGGAAATTAAACGCTCCACAAAAAAAGTCGTTTGTGGTTAATCGATTACTTCAACCATTTAAAAAAAAATGGGGATTTAGTCTCAAATTTTGGTTTTTAAAATGCGAATATCTTCTAACTGGCTAGAGTAATCGATTAACCACAAGAGACCTTTTTTATAGAGCGTTTAATTTCCTACAAGACTGTATGTTGCGCATTTTATAATATTTATTTATCGCTGAGTTATAAAATTTAGAAGTAGAAAAAGAATTTATGTTAAATTCTTTAAATTTTAACTTCCGATATCTTCTAAATGGTAAGAGATATAAAAAAATTGTAAAACAACTTTTTTGTAGAGCGTTTAATTTCCTACAAAAAATGTCAATACAAATTTTCTGTAGAATCAAGCAATAACGAGATATGCATTTTACCATATGGGACTGAAAAAAAAATGGAGAACTGCGATGAGGGAGTCTTTCCTATTAAAATTAAGAGCTCATCTTGAAAAAGCATTTTTTAAAAGTGCTTAGAAACGATCAGCTGGACCGTTGAAACAACCTTAAAAGGGCTACGGTTTCTTTATATGTAAAAGCCCACAAATGTTACTTGTGTTCCTGAAATTCAAGCATTTAGGATTAAACCAAAGAGTAGGGATTTACAATAAATCCCTACTCTTTGATTAAACTATACAGGGTGTGGCACTAAGACCGCCTCGGTCCATTACGTAGTTACGGTTTATTCAATCAAAACGCGCCCAGATGCCAAAAAACGACGGGGTTTCTATTTAAAAATATTGAGTTTTTGGTAATTTTAAGGTGCCAAGTTTGACAATCTTTTTTGAACCGTCTGCATGTTATATCAGAACTTTTAATACATGCATACTTAAAATAAGGCTTCTATGAAAATTCTGCAAAAAATGGTGGCAAGATAATTTACCATTAACGAGATTTTGACAGTTCTATCAATAATAGCAACTATCATTTTTTAACTTCAAGTGTAAATATTTCCAAAAAGTTAGAGATAGACACAGAACATGCTATACAAAAAATGTGTAGAATGCGCCGTAAAATGCAAATATACAATAATATATAGGATATCCTATTAAAAAAATATATCTTTGCCGTGTAACTTTCTTTTGGAACACTCCGTATAACAGAAAATATTTTTAAAGATCTACATCACATTGATTAAATAAACCGTAACTACGTAATGGACCGAAGCGGTCTTAGTTCCCCAGCCTGAATATAGGTATATACAGGGTGTAATAAAATGTTGTGTAGAAATTTTATATGGTTCCTATTGAAAGAATGCTAAATACTCAAACTAGCCTTATTTAAATATTTATAGTTTTTAAAATTAAAATATACGATGTAAAGTATTGATCAAAAACATTTTTAAGGTACACGATATCTCAAAAAGTCAGATATACAGGCTGTTTTTGAAGTAACTTTACACATTTTAACAGGTGATAGCCCTTGTTGAAAGGATGCTAGAAAACTAAAATTGACTTACACAAATGTTTTTTCAAAAAACATTTTTGAGATACACGATGTAAAATATATTACCTCTAAAGTTGAGGTCCTAGAGACGTTTAAAGATGAGAAAGAGTTGAGCTCTTGAGTTTTTTCATGAAAAAGATGACTTTAAACGTCTCTCTTTCTAGAGATAAATAATTCGTCTTGCGGTCTTTATTTGATATGGGTCCACTTGATAAATTGTAATATTGGCAACCATTAAAAATTGAAAAAACAAGTGCGTTAAACGTTTAAATAAGATTTAAATATGTAGTTTTTTTATATTAAGTGAAGTGAGTGTTTTCAACGGTGAGAATAAATTTTAATCGAGAATAAAAATCATTCGAACCGCTAAAAACAGCTTCACACCCGTAATATAAACAATGTTTTTTCTATAATCGAATTTGTAATTTTCTTATTTTTTTTAGCAAAACAGTGCGGAAAGTAGGCACGGTAAAAAAAACAGTGTGTGAAGTTGCTACTTCGGATTCTGTTAGTAGAAATAGTTTTTTTTTTTCACTATGAAAAAAAAAAGGACAAACTTCACATGCGAAATCAGTGAAAAAAGTCGTCTTTTTTAATAATTATAGAAAAAAAAGTTTTTTTGTTTATTTACGTATTTTCTGAGTAATAGTTTTTATGAGCAGGGTTGATTTTTTTGAAATATTGTGTTAGGTACAATAATACTCTTTTATGCACTTTGTGTGCCTTCAATTATTATATTTTAGAAACTATTTTTTTACAGATGGCGATGAAACCACATATTTCCATTACTACAATTATAAACCATAAGTGAAAGTACAACTTTTTTATCTAGGGGTGAAAATACGTGTTGATAAAGGAAACAGGTAAAAAATTAAATGAATTTGCTTTGACATGGAATTGACAGTTTGCCTAATTGCAAATATGAATGAATTCCATAGACAAAATTATCATTTCAGTATTGAAGAAAAAATGAAAATAATTTACTATTCGACATTAAGTTAGGTTTTTTGTTAGTGAGAGTGTTTCACCCACTACTAACGCAGCTCATGAACAAACCATCATCACACGAAAAAACTTTATTTTCATGTCTTGTTGGTTTATAAAAAAAACTTTTTTGTTTAAAGCAATTGTTTTAAACTGTTTATTGCAGTCTTTAAACAAAATAACTGTTTTAATGGAATCTATTCATCACATAATATGCTACAGATACTGTGAAGTAAAGTAAATTTAAAAATTATAAGCGGTATGTGTCCATGATTTCCCCGAAAATTACTTGCGATATTTTTTCAAAATAATGAAGAAGTTTGATCTAGTAGTATTCATAAAATATTAGAAAAATTATTTAAAGAAATAGCAAATTTTGGTGTGTAATACTGAAACTTTGTTTTTAACGAAAAAAAATTGTCAGGTTGATATTTTAAACAATTCTTTTTATTATTTTTCTAATATTCTATGAGCCCTACTAGGTCAAACCTCTTCTGTATCTTGAAAAGTATTTCGATTAATTCTTGGTCGAATCATGGGTACCAAACCGCCTTAAATTGACAAAGATATTCTCATAAAACAAAGTCTGAAGCCAAGAATTAAGGGATGCTATGTGATTGGATGTAAGTGGTATTTTGATATTTAGTTAATTGTAAAGTCAGGTCGTGGCTAAATATAGCCCACAGACTCTAAAGCCAAAAGAACAAAAAAAGTTTTAAGCCATAGATAAAAAAGGAATTAGATACTACTCTTTAGCTTCCACATCGGAAACTACAGTCACTAGACAAAACTAAGTTTTATCTAGTTAGAAATAAAAATTTCTAAATGAAATAAATAAAATTTTCTAATAAAAATAACAAGAACGTTGGATGATCAGGACGGAGGGTCAATTCAAAAAAGTGAAAACGGCGCCAAAACACGTTCAGCAATAAAAAGATACTAAAGTAGAGTACTCTAAAATGTTAATTTTATATTTATTTAAACTCGAACACCCTTTATTTCGAGCCCAGTTGCATAAATTTAGTTAAAGAAATAAAAAAATAGTTTTCTAATTTGTACGTTAGATATACCTTATGCCCACGCCCACCTTATAATCACCTTGTTCGGATTATGTGGCCCGTTATATAAAAATAGCTACAAAATTTTTTTGAGTGAACGAATGCTCACAACATTTTACCCGACCCTCCGTCCTTGGGTGAAGGCATTTAAAATCGGTGCATCATGCCTGCACAGGTCGGACGGATATTATACGCAAAAAAACTAGCGATTTAATTAAACTACTTAAAATTTGGACCAGATGTAGTTCTATACGAGATAATCACATGTGAATTTTTTCAAAATTTTTGCTTAAATAGAAAGACCCATTTTGGGGCTGGAGGTAAAACTTGGGACACCCGGTATAATACTACACGGTGTAACATTGAAAACTTCCACCTCTAATAACTTTTAAACAAATGAAGATAAAGAAATAAGGAAAAAACTTATTTGGTTATTTTGTCTGTAAGTGTTCCAGTATTAGCATCCCAACCCCAACCCCTACAAACTTTAACAGGACTATACCATTTGTGAAACATCAAATGAAAGGTCCGAGAGAATGCGTCACAAAAAATTAATAAAATATTTTCATTATTAACAGAGGTACGAAGTACAATAATTGATAAGCGGATGTTTTGTTGTAATATTTATTAACTTAAATTAACAGTTTAAAATCTGGCGATCTGGCCGGCCATTTGATGCTACTTCTGCGATCTATCCATTTGTTTGGGTACCTGTTGTTTAAATACCCCCTCACAGGTTTAAAATAATGAGGTGGTGTGTCATCCTGCTGAAAGAATACTTCATCGGGGTTTAACGTGGGGTCTGTTTTACTATGATATCATCCAGTAACTCCAAGTATTTTTTTCTCGTTAGGGGGTTAATTATTGTGCGGTAAAACGGTCAGAAAATTATCTATAAAAATATCTGTCCATCATTTGTTTTCTCCATATCGGAGTTAAAAATAAAGATATTTTGATGCGGTTTTTTTGTCATACCTTACTTTTCATTTGATGCATCATAAATGGTAAAGTCTCATTAAAGTTTTTAAGGGTTGAGGTGCTAATACTTTAACACTTACAGACCAAATAACATACCCATATCTTACTTCCCCTTTAATACTGCCGGAACAGTTTTTTTCTTATTTTTTTATCTTTACCTGCTTAAATGTTATTAGAGGTAGAAGTTTTCAATGTTACACCCTGTATATAAATTTATATATTAATAAAACACTACTGCTTGCCTGCACACACACATACGCAGATAGACTTCACAGATTTATAATTTATGGATAAATGATCGAATTTGATTGTTTGATATGATACAAGATTAGTTTTGACTCACAAACTTGTTTACAAGGGTTTTAGTAAGAGATGTTGTAAAGAAAAGTGTGCGCTATTGTCCTGAAACGAGTTTCATTATCTCGAAAGGCCCAAAAAGTTTTTTGCCTCTATTGCACCATAGAATTCAAGCATTTGTAGGCAAACTTTACCTGACCTGGACGCGTATAGAGAGCTAACGCTGTTTGTTTAGCTTCAAGTGACTAGAAATATTGAAAATTGACGTCACGTCTAATATGACGCATTGTTTTAACTATCTGGCCCGGCAGTAAAAGCTACACTAACGACTTTTGATTGTAAATACTGTTTCGAAACTCATTTTTCATATACTATTGCAGAAATTCTGAAAAATGAGTTGTTTTTTTGAAATGAAATTGTCTTAGTCACTTCATAAATATGGAAGAAAAATTTATCACTAATAATTATAAAAATATTTATACTTAATTTGCATTCCAATTAATAGTTTTAACTGATCAGCGACTTATCAAACAATAAATCAAAAAAATTTTTTTATAGCAATTAAAAAGTTCAATTGTTTGAACAAGCAAAAAGCACTTGAAAAAATACGAATCATCAAAATTTTTAAATATAAATACAAAAACAAATTCAAAGCAGATTATGTCTCAATTTTTCATCGACATGACGCTTACAACGGAAAAAATTGCTGTGAAAATTGGTAAATTATTTGATAAAATAGGTTTAGTTTTTCAATTATACTTAATATTTCAGAAGACGAAAAACCAAAAGATAAGTATTTGGTTGTTTATTACCTTTTCTTTTTTTTTGGGTCTTGTTCACCTTCTACCATGGACCTTTTTCATAACAGCCCATGATGTAAGTTTTTAGTATTTACAGTGTTCCCGTGAACTGAAAAAGTTGATTATTGACCTTTTGACATTTTTTAAATAGTTTTTTTGTTTAGTACTTTACTCTAACATTGATTTGTTATATCTATTTATTTATAACGAGCGTCTAGAATTGAATGACGTCGTAGTATGAACGTAGGGATTTGCTTGGCGCACATAGTGACATTATTAGTTTGTAAGTTGTCATTTACCTGTTTTTATTTTTTCAAAATTAACTAGAAATGTTTTCACAAATCCATAAAACATTTGTGATTGAATTGTATTTCCGTAAGGGACAGAGAGTTGAGGGCGAATGGTAGTATTCTATTCCACTATGTTTGGAAGATTTTCACCAAAAATTTGCAGAAATGACATTCTGACAATTACTATTGATGACAACTCACAAACTACTAATGTCACTATGTGCCAAGCTAAACCCTACGTTCGCAGGTCCACAGCACAGTACGTAATTAATTTCTATATGCTCGTTATATATGTATATTCCTTTTTTTTTAATACAAAACACAAAATTTGACAATGTAAACTTAGGATAGAACCAAAATTATTCGAAGAAATAGTCGGAACTAACACTAAAAGATATTTATAAAGTTATATCAGTTAACTAGACATTGGATAATCTGGGATTCACTGTAGTACGTCGCATTAAAACAAAGGTATGAAAGTACATGATTATAGTAATTGCGTATGAAATGAGAAAAATATTTCTTCGAGATAAAATGTTATCTTTCCCTTGAGTTCTCATTTTTTTTTTTAAAGGCCATTAATAATAATAAACTTTGACCAATTGCTGGAAAAGCGGTATATACTCGTGCATACAAATATTTTTTTAGTACTGGATGTACAAATTTCGTGATACTTCTTTCGATGAAGTCGATTCTCATCACAGAACCACTCTCCAAGTAGAATTTTCCCCAATTTTGTCTGGAATGTTACAAAGTGCGACAATCCTTTTTTTATATTTGACTTTATTTTTTGAACACAAGTTTTCCTTGAACCTAAAACTTTTCGGGACCGAGTTTATGATTCTCGGTTGTTTTATAGCAGCTGCAATTTTTATTTTGATAGATACAGATGAGTATAATATAAAATACACATTATACACATTTTGACTAATTATACATTTTAGGGCAAATGGAGTTTTTTATTTTAACTATGCTTCTTGTTTTTGTAATAAACGGTATACGAAGCAAATTGTTTTAGCATCATTTCAATTATTTCTTTTAGCAATGGGAGCTATTTTTGGAATAGCTGCTCTATCAGTGTTATCAAATTTTTCTCGAAACTATCTTGGAGCATATCTAAACGGACAAGGAATGGCTTCAATTTTTACTTCATGCCTTCAGGTTTTGTCTCTAGCTTTTGGAATATCGACAAATGGAAGTGCTTTGGTTTATTTTTGGGTAGCTATTATCGTTATAGCTATTAGTTTAATTTTTATGGCTCTGGTTGACCGATATAATCATTTTTATTGCTTCAATATGAGAGGATATGCCAAAGTTAAAAAAGTAAAAATGTTAAAATTTCGTCAAATTATTGATTTGTTGAAAGATATTTGGCCAGCACCATCTATTATGGTTTTTTGGATTTTAACAGTTATGAGTGTACATACAGGAATTACGTCTTTGGTTGTTTCGGAAGAAGAAGGATCTGGGGAATGGAACGGTAAAAACATTATTCAAGAAAACACCAAATTAGGAAATTCCTTCTAGATATATACTTTGTTCCTGTTGCTACTTTTGTTTTGCCTGCTTTTATGGAATATATTGGACGAAATCTCGCGGTCAAACTGAAATGGGTAATGTTAAACATTCACAAAAAACACAAATAAAAAATATTTTTTAGGACTTTAAACCCTACTGGCTGGTTATTTTTTGTGCTTTGCGAATGGTTATCTTTGTTCTTTTGATAATGCTGCGTAATGCTCAACCTCGAAAAAACTTACCTGTGATTTTTCCTCATGATTATCAGTATATTCTTATCATGACAGTGTTTTCTTTGACAAATGGTTATTTATTAAGTACAGTCACACTCATGGTACCAAAGTAAGGATATTCTCGCATCCAAAAATCTGAAAACCAATTTTTCTATTTTAATTTAATTCTAAGGTTAGTGTCGAATGAAAAATTAGAAGATGCTCTCCATGTTAATCAACTTGTTATTGGGAACCTTATAGGAACTCTGTCTTTCGTCAGTTTTGGAACTGTAGCTTATTTGATAGATAGTAATGCGCAGTAACGTGTGCAAGTAGTATTCTAGCATTTAATTTATTTATTCAAAAATTGTTTCTAACAATTTCTTGTGTGTATCTCTTACAAATAATATACAATTCTCTACAATTATTTTAAATTTCTGATATTGCTACAGTTAGCAATAGGCAGTAATCACGATCTCTTATTTTGCAATGTTGCCGTTGCTATTAAACTAGTCGCAGTCAATTTAAAATTAGCTTCTTGTACATCCATAAACAAAATTTTTTTTACGGCCTCTGTATCGGCTGCAAAATTGGTTTTCACGATCCGGTAGTGTAATTTCTACCTTATCTTCAGATCGACACAACCTGAAACTATAAAAATTTCTTCTTCTGGAATTGGACCGCGTTAATAGAGTTTTCGTACTCGACGTTTCGTCAGAGAGCTTCTTCAGAACTGCTGAGATTTACGAATCCCGAAAGAAAAAATTTTCATACTAACTCTGACTGTGGAAGCCTCCGTTCCAAACATAATATGGAACAACAAAAACTTTTATTTCATCCTGTGTCAAATGTCAAAAAATTACGGAACGGTTCCAGTTTCTATAGAAATAAAAAATTAATGATCGGACCAAAAATTCTTCAAATTTAAAAAGTATTTTATTGAAAACACCATCAACAAAAAAACTAGGAATTAAATTTAAATATTAATGTTTAAATTAATTGGTATTACCCTCATCAATTATTGGAGAATTAAATTCATTTTAATAATTGCACGCGGTAAAATCAACAAATTAAAGAGCTATGACATTGACGTCATAATGATGTTCCGCAAACGCAACTAGATTAAGATTTTGTTACATTATTTAGAAATTTAATTTTTCCTTAGAACGAAATTTGAGACAGGATGAAATAAACTACATGACGACATTTGTCTGTGAATTTTTTTTACAGTATTTGTTTCGATGTTACAGACTCGGCTTCTTCCTCGTCTCTTCCGTAACATCTCACTCGTAATGTAAAATACGGGTTCCCGGACTTATAACTTAATTACTATTGAAATAACTTTCTCAATTCTTTCGTTCGTACTTGTTCAAGAGTACTACTACTATCTTACAGCTCATTCGTTAAATAGAGTGAGCTTGCTATGAAAACATAAACAGGAACAAATGAATCCTTAGGATAGGACTGTTTCTATTTTTTGCAATATACATCAGGAGTACTGTTACTGTAAAATAAAATTATTTAGCAGCTCATATGGTGAATGAAGCAACTTGCTATGAAATTTCCTGAAACAGTTGAATCCTGTTGCACAATAGCTCAAGAAAATTATTACTCTGCAATAGGGTTATTTTACAGCCATCTAAAGGTCAGCTTATTACAGGTTCGTGCAACTGTCGGTTGATTGGTGGCAAAACAAAGCTAAAATTGATTTTTACAAGTTATTTTGTAAGCTTTTTGGAGTACTTGCAAACGGATGTAGATTTACCATTTATTTCATCTTCTTCCAAACCTGAAACTTAACATTTCTAAACTGTACTGCAAATAACATTTATAAGAAATATTTTATTACTTAATTATCTTGAAAAATATTTATTTGTTTTACTACCAATCGCTTCCACGCAACCTATCCTCTAACCTAACCTGAAACCTAACCTAGAATGTTTTGGAACAACAGAACAATCAGGCAATCTTATCGTTCGTACAGTAGCTTAGAAATATTATTCTTGTAGAATGAGACCATATCACGTCCCCTCTGCCATAGAAATAACTTGGTAAATGGGTGTTATCAGTTGTTATATAGACTATTCTCGTTCGATCAATAATTCAGAAATACTATTATTGTGCAATGGTAGCATATACAGTTCATATAGCAGAAGGGATTAGCTTTATCTATTGGAAGAAGTTAGTCTCCCGAAGAAACATGACCTGGCACCTTGTTTCTTCTCGGTTTAATAGAAATTATCTACTTATTATGTCTCTTCGCGCTTTGACCGTTTGTTTTTGACTTGAGAAAAGGGTTGGTGGCTCTTCAAAACTAGATGACAAAACTCTCAGCGATTAAGAAATTAAGAAAAACACAGTTTGGTTTATGATAGAGTGAGAGTGTCTAACTAGCCTTAAGTTCCCAACTCAGGCATGCAACGCCTGTTTTTATATTTTTCTTAGTGAGCCTGAACTTCTTAAGTACAATTTTTGTAATTTTCACCTAGTGGTGGCTGTGTTTTGCCATAAGTATAACGTTCTTGCACTTTCCGCCATCACTGATACAACTTTTTTCTTTAGGAGCCAAGAACTCATACCGTTGTAGATCTGATTATGTTTTGAGCCATGACTTTTTTAATTACGCTAAGCAGAAAAGCATCAAAAAAATGAGAGTTTAATAAGACACAGAAAACTATACTAGGCCCTTCGTTGCTCGTGATAAGCTTTCTGTTATACTATTCTGAAATTCCTTCTATGGAAACAAGCTATTTCGCATTTGAAGATAGGGTTCATGTAGACCTCAGTTTTCGTTAATACTTAGTCTTCATTTGAGGTACAACTCATTCTTATATCGAGATGTTGTTATTGCATTGCCGCGGTCTTTAACTATCTACTCTACATGTTAACCTAAAAGCAAGGTACAAATATAGAAATGAACACATAAAAGAAACTTACCTAAATACAAGAACGTGATCAACAAGTATTGATTGGGTTGGCAGCATTGAAATGTCACTTAAAATTAGCTATATTCTGGCCAAAATTCAAATTTGAGATTCCAAAAATTTGATTATTAATTTGTCATTAGTTGTTCCCAAAATTTTGTTAAAATGGTTTTCGAATTAGAACATGACACTCTTTTTTGTGATGGCGTGTGTCATAAAAGGAGTCCACAATGAAATTAATAGGTGGCAATATTCCCTAGACTCAACGTATGTCCAATTTTAACAAATTTACCCCGAAGTGGTTGTAGATCTTATCATGATTAAACAACACTGCATGCGGAATGTGGAACGTTTTTTAAATACGGGTGACGTTGCAAAAACAAAACCTGATCGACCTTTTACTCTTACTGAAGATGTGGAATACATTTGCGCTCAAATGGAACAAAAGCCGCGAAAATCTGTAAAGAAGCTCACATCTCATCAAGAAGCAAACAGGTTCTACTTCCTATTAACTTCAAATACACTAATTAATGTATTTAATACCCTAAAACGACGAGTTAAGTAATGAATTGAAAATAACGGTGTACACTTTGAACCTTACCTTTAAATTTAGTTTGTTTTTCTATTTGCTTTATTTTCCATTGTGTTATTTAATAAAATCATTAAGCACCTGACCTGAGCTGTGTTTACGTATTCCTAAATGAAGTTTGATCTAGATAATATGCAGTACTTTGCCCGAAGATTAGTCCCTCCTCTTGCTTTATCAGATTGCATTTTTATGCAACCATTCCTACATAAAAAAATTTAAGGATTTCAAGCGTGGTTTTAAGTCCTATATGAATGGAGGAGGACCACTCTTCGATAGATGTGGGGAGGACTACATGTTGATATTACATAATAATCAATATCGAAGTTCACTTAAGTAAGTTCGTTTGATCTACTGATTATGAGTTACTGTCTTTTTTTTTCTAGGTAAAGTTGCCCTTATCCTGTAAAATTATACAACGACCATAAACCTGATTATCCGCAATTGGGACGGTCTATTGTAAAAGTGTTTGGACCCACCCGCCCTTGCAATAAATCACTCTTAAAGAGCTGTTGCCTGATGTTTCATCAGTTCGGCTCTGTAAATTGTGAATTTGTTGGTAGGTAAAAATCTGCTTGAGTTACTTACGACTGAGGTTTCTATCAATAGGATATAGTTACCCCTTGCACAATACTCTAATTTTATGACCGTTATATAAGGACTAAACAAGGACAAAATAAGGACTACTATACATTAAAGAATGATTTCGCGGCCTCGGCTTATTTAATTCTGAATCCTGAATTATAACAGATTTTACCTATCTTCCTTATAATTTAGTAAAAACCACTTAAATTTTCATTAGTTGATTCTGTCGTGGATGTCTTTTTTTCACTTAAGAGAGAATGTAACATTAAAAAGAAAACATTTATTTATTACATATCTGTATTTTTTTCTGTTTCTTTATCTAGACTAGACGTAATTAGGAGCGATAAAAGCGATCATTTGACTGTTAATTCCAGTGTTCAGATATGAAAGTGCTTACTTTAGTTTTTTGTAGTAGGTACTTGCTCACTTACTTATTTAATTAAGAACGTCAACTAAATTACAGTGAAGTAGGTAACATAGCTTACAAAGTTCCGAGTTTTTTTCTTTTGTTGGATCGTGTGCCTAATTGGAATAACTGGAGGGTGTTTATTATATTAACAACTCGTTGTGAAATACTGTTGAAACTTGAATTTTGTTTGTATAAATTCTTGCAATACTTACCTCAGATTCTATTAAAAGTTGTTAAAGCGAATCTTGATCGGGAGCAAATTGTGTATCGTGTTTGTATTTTCCTAGTCTACTTATAACTTAGGTAGTAATACGTCTACGATCATGTCCCACATTAATTAAGGTGCCATCTACTATAAGGTTCGGCTACTACCACGACAAGGAAACATTGGAATGATAAGGGTTGAATCTCAATCTACTAAATAAGTTAGTTGAATTTCAAGCAAACGAAATGCTTTATTAGATACACCACTGCAATAATACACGCTTGTAACAAACTGATATGACTTAATCATCAAATATTGTACTCAATATAGAGTAGAAATGACTAAATGGTAAAATAAATAATAAAATTTATAACGACGAGACTGAACATGCGTCGGGAGCGCTTGTTGTGCTGGTGCTAGTTGCAAAAAATTACCACAAGCAGCACAACATCGCCCCTCACAAAATCTTTTTCGGTTAGGTCAAATTCGCAACATCATGGCGCGCTGTTCATTGCTCTTGGGCTATTTAATAATTTAACCAAAGGGTAAACAAGTTTTCAATCTTTTCATAATAATGTCGATGGAACTGCACAACATTGTTTTTTTTAATATTAATTACTTCGTAAAATTGACCTGAACTCTATTGACTAGGCACACTTAGTTTATATAATAACAAGAAACTGTCCTATGAAAAATAGAAACTTCCGACAATAAAAGAAACAGACAAATAATCAAATAATAGTGCCGACGTAGAAACGTCGACCTCACAACGGTCTCATTTTTTTTCGATTTTTAAAAATACTTTATCATTACAACATATAAATTATCAAGATATTCTTGTAACAGGACCAACAGTGTGTACATGTAATGCTTTAGCCAGATAATGTGCTCCATAATAATCGAGTGACATTCACACACTAATTATGTTTTTGTCTAATATTAACGATCATATACAAAATAAACCATCTGTTCGGAATGTGTCGAGTTCCAAAGAAAACTTCAACCGAGAAGAACACCTTAATTTTATCATCGTAACATTTTGATTTAACAACTTTGAAAATACTTTGGAATAGAGTAGTTGCCAACAAGTGGAGTAACGTTATTGTCCACTGCCGCAATAAACGAGTGAGGTGCACTTGGTGTGGGGGTGCGAGGGCGCATGCACAGACTAGGCCAAGCGGCGGTAGAGGCCACTACTGCGTCAACGAACACGCTCATTTAATTTTTTACAATGTTTTCTTTTTTTTGGCTAAAATTACACCCGCTCGTCGAGTTGATTGATTATGTAAGTAACAAACATAGCTCAAAAATATATATTACTCACAATATATATTGCCTTGATTCAATTTTGCAAATATAAGTACTTACTACAACGCATCAGTCTTACAGTTGAGAGAAGAGCAAAAGCTTAGGCGCGGACAGCTCGCGGCTACTAATAATAAATCCTACTCAATAACACACACGAGACACAGACAAGCAAGCGGTGGCGGCGGCGGCGGAAAGAAGCACATTATCGGGAGTGATGGGGCAACACGACGGTCGGCGGCGGCGATATGTGTCACGTGGCCAACACAACACTACACAGATATATGTTATAACACGCACTATTGCTATCAAATATAGAATATCTGCGATTTGTCTGCGCGACCTATGGCAGGAACGATGATGACGGACAAAGCGGCTAATGCTAGGTGGCGTCCGGGGTTCCCGCGAGACTCTCGGGGCCGCAGACCTAATCCCCGGACCCGAGAGCCGCAACAGGCGCGGGCGCCGTGGAATGTGCGGCCTCACAACAAGAAAACACTCAATATAATACTCGTATTGTTACAATAACCTTAAGTGTAAATGTGATAAACTCGGTCAGTCCTAACAAATACCTACACTATCTTATCAAAGAGAGAGACATACGTCGCAGTTTTTTCAATACAACCATAAGGACGTACAAAGCACATAAAAATACAATATATCATCAATTTTTTGGTTTTGATATAAAACGACTAGACTAGAATACGACGTAAGCAGCTACTTTTGGTCGGTCCGCGCGAGCTTTGGTCCGCGGGTTCCAGCCAACAAGCAAGGAGAATTGGTGTGATCAGTACAGTCAGTACAAGTTTTGCATTTTTTTACAGTACAACACGTACAATGCTTTGGTGTTCGTACTTCACGAAGAGGTGTGGTGGAAGAGCGTACGCTTTTGACTTACGGATGCGGCTACACCCGGCGCCTCCACCAAATAGACCAATACACATTCAACAATCTTACAGTAAAAAGTTTTTGATTCTGAAATATGACCGTTTATTAAAAGTTCAAAAGGTGTCAGTTTACAAATCCATAATTTTTAATTTTGCTATAAAAAGAATTGGTCTATTTTGGGGAGCGAGAGCGGCGACGAGAGAACGTCGGGTCGGCCTGCAGGTGGTGTGTGCAAGTGATAATAACATCGGGGGTTGGGGAAGGCATTTCCGATAATCACAGTCTGTTAAGAGGTTCTGTTCGAGCGCAATACCGGGAATAGGTGCTCGGAAGTGTGGACTCTGCGGCGTGGCTCATTATTAATTAACAGTGCACAACAACAATCTACAACATGAGCAAAATGTATAAAAATTTATAATCTGGAACAACTCATGCAGCGAATAACAAGAGATTGTGCGACGGGAATGTGAGTGCGGCCCTTGGTGGGCAAACAACGAGGTGAATATTAGTATTTGAGAGAGGAGAGAGAGACAGAGGCGGGAGGTCTTTAGTGATGGCGGTGTGCGGTTTGTGGTGGTGGTGTGCTGAACCGGAGGAGACGACACTACATATGTACACACTCCACGTGGATAAAATAGAGTAATGTTCCCTAGAGTAATTGACATGAAGGTAAACGCAACATATTCAAGTGACAGGCCCCTGGGCGGACGGCGGCCGCCCCATTGTGCGCATCTTGCTGGAAAGGTGGACGGCCGACACCCTCCCCGGAGGACTATTGCATCTGCGTATCACTAAGTTCGTTACCAGAAGAAATGTGTTGTTGAATCAGTCTTACCGAAAATGCTTTTTTTTAAATCTTGTTTTAAACGTTATTTTTACGCCTAAACTCACACAACGCAAGTCTCTCTAGCGAGACTGCCTACAAATAATTTAAAAGTATATCCAAACTACCTTGCTACTAATACTAATGACTATATATGATAAGAAAAAAATCACACATGCCTATATATCTATACCTATATAGGATTTGCTTAGTTGGGCCCAGGAAGATTGTTCAATATCAATAGTTTTTTTTTTCTCAATATATCATAATTAACGTTACACAAGCTGCTCCCGCAGGAATACAATTAATATCATCACTTACGTTCTAAGTATAAAAGTTTTACAGTACAGTAAGTAGAAAAAAGAAGAAAGGGCTGTTTCAACAGCCGTGCCGTGCTCGAAGCTTATGTGATCACTCGGGGCGGTGGGGGACTAGGATTAGAAGGATGGGCAATCTCCAACAGCACAATACGAAATAAAAAAGAGAGATAGTAAAAGAAAAATAAAACAAAATAAAAATAACTGAAAACTGCAAGAATTGGTATTATTAATTAAAAAGCATTTACAACAAAAAATCAAAGAAAACAAAACAATGTACATTTAATTTAAGAACAATTTTACCATTAAAATTAAGATAATAATAACAACAAGTTTAAAAAAATTCTAGTAATACATTGGGGCGCCGTAGCCATCCTGGTCGGGTCGTCCGCGCCGGCCGTTCTCAAGGTGCCTCACCGAGGACGTCTCAGGAACAATAGAAAAAATAGAGCGTACTCTGAACAAGACATTAAAAACAACATATATAACACTTGTCGGTGGGGTACCAAGAGACAACATTTCGGCGACCAGACGAGTGACGGCGCGGCGCTAGTCACGGGACTGCTGGTAAATGTGGGATTGAGATCGCTCAGCCCCCGTGTTCTGCGATCATCGCCTCCGGTTTCAAAAAACAACAATATAATAATAATATAAATAATAATACGGAATGAGGCGGAGCGGGCGAGGGGAATCGCGATCGAAATATAGAGAGAAAAGAAAAATAAAGGGAATACGATGACGACGACGGCGATGCCATCCGCCCGCTCGCCCTCACCATTTCTAACTAAAATAAAACCCTAGCTACTAAGTAAATAGTCTTGTAGGGCGCGCCTGCGGCGGCGGCAGCGTCCGCGTTTCGCGACCGCACGCATGCTCGTGCGGTCTGCGTCACTATCTTAAACTCGGCAGCATCAACAAACAAATATATTTCTACTGCTACAACTAACTCATATGATAATAATTAAAAAAAAAAATAGAAGGATGGTGTGAAGTATATTGCATGCACCACACGGAGAGTTGCAATTTCTTCCTATGCAGTTTTTTCTAACTTAAGAGATATGGTGTAATAATACCACTATTAATTAATAAATCATAACAAAACTAAAAATAAACAACGCCCGAGCGACTGGAAGTTGGGGGCACGGCACGCTACGGTGTCGAACAAAGCACGGTACTAGTAAAAGACAATAATAATACAAAAAAAAAACATACAAAAAGGAAGGGGATATAATAAAAAATAATCAATAATAATAATTAAAAGAAAAAACTGTTACAAAGTACAGTTCGTGGGTGACTAGGGTCGCTAACAACGCGGCATCCCGCAAACAACAACGCGCTATACTAAGGACATACACAACATCATACACGCATATTAAAATAGATCATCATATCGTATCGGAAATTGATGCTCGACTTAAATACAACAATGGCCCAGGCACCGCTATGCTGCTTGGTTTATTATTCTTTAACATTTCTAAAATGTGAATTATAATATCCCTGTTTTGAATTAGTGATAGAATTGGTCATTCAACACGGGTGACGGGCCGCGCTCCCCTCAAGGAGCAGGCAGGCTTCCTGTCTCAAACGCATCGTCAAATATCGTACATACTATCAATAAAAAATATCAACATTGTGAAGTACAATACAAAACTATGACGACGACTGCACATCGTTACAATTTTGGACAAACTTTAAATTTATAAATTGATAAATACAAATATTAATAACAGACCAGCAATCCGAACGCTTCGTTCAAAAATGCATCAACAAAAAGGTGTCGGGAACGGCTGCTGGAGACCCTGTCTCGTGACGATCTCGCTCCGTCTACAAACCGATGGGGGGCACCTGCACGTAGCGGTAGATGTACAGGCGATAGTCCTTGCTGGCCAATACCACGGAACCGTCGTCCATCAACGCAACATCAAAACATTGGGCGTGCTTTACTTTGCTCTCAAGCGCGGACACCAGTTGTCCGTCCTGGGTGAAGATAGTCAAGTTGAAGTTGTTGTGGTTATCGGCGATCAGAATCTCGCCGTTGGCATTGATACCAACTCCGATCGGGTAGTTGGTGATGCCTTCACCTCCGATTTGTCGCAGATAAACACCCTCATAACTAAACACCTTGACGCAATGTGCGCGATTATCGCTGATGAAGATCTCTTGTTTGTCGTTGACGACGACGCCGTTCGGGAATTCCAGGTGTTTCGAACAGCCGAATTTTTGAAGCACAGTCCCTGTTTGGTCGAAAATAATCACACGCATCACTTTACACTCGACAACGACAATGCGGCCCTTGTTGTCGACGGTGACACCACGCGGATGTTGTAGGATGTTGGCGCCGAACTTTCGCACAAACTGTCCGTACTGGTTGTAGATTTGGATCTGGTGCGTGGGCGAACGCTCCGTGACGATGATATCGCCAGAGGTGCGAACAACGGCTACGCGGTTGGGATAAAGAAGTTGACCGTCACGTTTACCGCACTCGCCGAATTGAAACTTGAAACGGCCCTCCTTGTCGAAGATTTGAATTCGATGATTGTTTGTGTCAGCAACGATGATATCATTTTGGGCATTAACTGCGACGCCGCTGGGTTCAGTGAACTGGCCTTCCATTACGCCAAACTCACCAAATTTACAGTGGTAGATCATTTTTTGGCGTTTAATTTGAGATTTTGGGGGAAATATCGCTGTTGACATCAGCTTCGATGTGAGATCGAGCATGGGGTCGGTATGACCGGCACTCGATAACGAATAGGGATCGCTGGTACCGTTCTGAAACATTGTGTCGGTACCGCCGTTCGACCATTTTTCATAAGGGTTGATACCATTGAGATTCAAATCACCGATTGTCGTTGAAAACGGTCCCAAACTGTTGGCACTACTGAATCTTTTGCTGATTATGTTCGATTCGAATGGGGAGGTGGATTGGCTTGAGCCGGAAATTGTGAAAGGGCAGTGGATACCGCCGTTTAAACTTCCCGAACTGCCGTTGACGCTGCTGCCGCTAGAGCTAGAGCCACCGCCGGTGGGACGGGCGATGGGTGGCTGCTTACTGGGTCCCACCACTGCTTCAGAATTCGATCGGACGTAACCAAATGTATTACGAACGCCCACTTGGATCGCTTGATAATTCGAGACAAATTCCAGTTCACATGCTGATTGCACGCTCTGATCTATGTTGTAACTCAAAAGGCCTTGCAACTTCGTATCTAACAATTTCCTAATCATTAAAATTTCAACAATAGTAGCACATTTGTTCAGTCTCTCGACGAATTCGCACGTTTTGTAAATTTGGTCAACTGTGTCTTGGCCTTTCTGTGCTGCCACGCCGAGAGAGATTTGTTTAGCCGAAAAAACACTCTCCAGTTCTTTTAAAAGTTCTTGTTTCCGTTCTTCCAACATCGATCTATAAAACATGAACGTGTCGTTGATTTCGTTTTGGGCTTTGTGGTATTGCACCTGCAAGCGACTGGTTACGTGTTCGACATTTTTGAGAATGTTGCGTATGTCGGTGGCTTTTGTTTTAGCCTCTTGAACCGCATGTTGGATCGCTTCGACTTGTTTAGGGGCTGCTTCGCTGATATGTTCGTATTCGTGTATTCCGGCTGGATGTTCTAAATTCAAACACTCTTTGCATATCGGAATCGAACAAGTGCGACAGAAATATTTGAGAAGTTCGCCTTTGTGTCGTGGACAGATCGTGTTCTTTTCACCGTTGGTGATTGTGGAATTCGAGATCAGGCCGTTCTTGGATTCATCTTTGATTTCGTTCAGGTTGACGACTCGATGGCCTTCGAAGCAGTGCATGAACTGATGAGCCATGACGCAGTTCGGACACAGATAATTGGCACAATCGACGCAGCGGGCTACCGCGTCTAGTTTCTTGGTCTTACAGCCGGTGCAACGGACAGTCGGATGGAACGAGTCTGTTGTCGAATCCGAGCTGAAGAGCAGGCTGTTGAGGATGCCCTCGATCGATTCCGAGTTGCACCGAGGGCAGATAAGTTTGTTCTTTTCGAGACAAGGGTTGCAGAATGTGTGGAAGCAGGCCAACAGTTTGGGATCGGCCACGGGTTCGCGGCACTGCTGGCAATGGAGCTCGGAGGGGTCGCTGTCTCGATCGACGGAATCGCTGACTGGGGGCGACGAACCACTCACTGATAATGGGGAGTCTTCCAGGGGAGACAGGGACAAGTAGTCTGCTTGGTCACCAAACGATCCAATGGAGCTTGCTCGTGGTAGTGATTCAATTGAAGGAGTCGGAGATGCCATCTTTAATTACCCGTCATCTCTGCAACAATAACCGAATCTTGAATTAGTGGAATGTCGACACGGTGACGGCGGGGGCATCGAACGCGATGGCGGCGCGACCGTTATTTATTCATCCCCGACTGCAGCCGATGAATCAGCGGCGTCGGGTGCATCCTGGGGCTGTCAAATCGTGTGGGGGCGAAGTGTTTAGACGTGTCTGGCGCGGAAAGAGGAGGCGGCGGACGATCGATGTGCCGACCGAGGGGACTAATGCTGTTGCCAAGGTAACGCTGTGAGGGCTGCAACCCCGACTTGAATTATTGCTGCAACAAGGTGGCTGAAGCAGCTCCTCTAGACCGACCGACCGAGACCTAGCCGAAAATGCCAGTCACTCGAAACGTATAATACAACGTAGCTGCATTTACAAACGAAATCTAACCGGTCATGGGCGCCGCCGCCAATGCAGTCGCCGGCGGCGGCGTGCTGTCCGTTCAATATCCTTGTGCGTTGTTTGTTGCTTTGCTACAACACTGCGTCATTCGCTACCTGTTGCCAAGGCTTGCCAAGCAAATGAATGAACAACGTTTTATCGTCATTCTCAAAAATAGGAATCGCAACTCAAAAAAAAAAAACGGATCGATCATCGATAACGTGCCGTGTAAGGGTTGGCAACTGCCCCTCGTCCTCATTGCAAAGTAACCCGATGCCACAGTGGCCTCAGTCACGATAATATGCGGAAATTTCCAATATTATGCTAATCATTTTATCCGAGTATTAATTGGCACGGTATTTATCAACGGATTTTCCCGCCAGATCAATAATTTGAATAAATTAGGTACTCACACTTTATTAACAAGTTGATCAAAAATCCTCGTGGGAAAACGAACGCCAAATTATATCACAATTTTCATCTCAACAATAATCAAGGCACCACAATTAGAAAATGTGTTAAATTAACAATACGTTGGTCAGAGCTCCAAACTACGAAACGGGCAGATGTTAAATAAAATAAGAACTAGTCGAGGGGATACAAACGCGGCTATATTTCACCCCTCCCCTATCCAACAGCCCCGTAAACTCGAAGGGACTTCCACCCCTTCGCAACTTCGGGCAGGTATCGCCGAGTTAGAATACTTGTTATCAACGAAAATGACCGCCAATAAAGCCAGCAACTTGTCTTTTGGCGCGTGAATCTTTTCGGTAAGAAACCACGTTGTTGTTATTAACGACGGTTGAAGAAAATCCCGCGCGCGCCACGTTTCCGCCGTTACGAAAAGCGCGCTACATTTCAATAAGCCCTACTTTTCGAATAATCCAAACATGTACAGTTATAAATAAAATGTTTGTGTGAAGTAACCGAAAATAATTCGATATTTTTCTTGGATTTTATGGTGATGTTGAACGGAATCGTCAAGCATCCGGCAGATGACCTAAATTGTTAGATATCTACGAAAATTTTTAGAGAAACTCGAAATATAAAAGACAGATTCATTCCGCCGGATTCCTAGAACGGTCTCTACCTGTGTGCATCAAGCATTAGGCTAAAGTTAAACTTGAAAAATACAGGTAGATGGATTCCAAGAAGATTAGTTCAGATACTGGTTCTACAGTCGGTTTCACATTGCCAAAGCGACGTTAAACTCACGTGTTGCCAGAGAGGATTCTTTGAATTCTGTACAGGGAGCCAACGAAACGTACACACTTTACACGTTAAAGAGTGCAAAATATCAAAGAAAAACTAGCTTTGTATTATATTTATCGAATTTTCAAAGCATGTATAAATTTCGGTAATTTATTAGGAAAAATTCGAATATCATCCGAAGATTAGACACGACAGCAATTCCTGATAATTTATGGGTTTATTATTATTTGGTGCAGCTGCCAAAGATTATAATGTCACAAGTCGATTTTCACACGACTTTATTTTTATAACTAAATTAAAGGACTATTTAATATTTTTAGATATAAAGGTTATTGGAAATTATTTAAACGAAATTTGATTCAAAGTAATCTTTCTGTAAAAACATTTTAATAAAAAGGCATCTGGGTTTTGTCGAATGGTTTATTCTGTTGAAAAACGAACAAAGAACTGCCGTTCCTTCCTAATCATCTCAAATTACTTCCAGTACCAAAATCTCGGCACTTTCTGAACAAAACCGTCAGGTAAATGTTTATTCCGTCTTACAGGTCCGGGTTTTAACTCCACTCAACGGCTTAACTTAACTTGTGGAAGTTTCCAGAGATTTATGACGGTAGTGGTAGGAAGAAGACATCTTGGGTGTGACCATGTTCATGATGTTTTCGGGACCGGAAGCCGCAGAAGATTAGGCACCCTTCGACCTCCCAACAAAGTTAAGTCACAGTTAAGTGCCGGTAATTGTGTATAAGTCTGCGCCCTTTCCGTTTTCCGCATGAGAGAACCCGAGGTGCAGTCAAAGAAAAAACACCAGACAAAAAATCTTAAACACAAAGCCGTGAGAAAGCCTTTTACAATCTTGTGGCGCACTCTAATTATTATTTCCATCATCGCATCTAACATAGCGTTGCTAATGAAATTTCGACAAAATTCCGTCTTTAAAAGCCATTTAATTGTCTTACACCGAACACACGCAGTAACATTTTAAATTTCAGGAGATGGAAACAATAAGGAATAAAAGCCGGCGGGATTTTCTTAAGCCACCCCCATGAAAATGAATGCTCGAGCCAGCGTAAAGCGGAATTTAATATGGACGTTTCGAGCGATAGCTCCAGAATCGGAGAAAAGAAACTGGGAGAAGATTAGGTTTCTTTTTCCTTCAAGTCAGTGGCGGCGCGGTTAAGAATTAATTAAGGGCTAAAGCCGCCAACGATAATGAATGAAAGATTCGCTCTATTTGGACGTTTCGTGCAAATTATTACCGTAGACTACCACCTGGTTCCTGCCGGAAATTACTCTTGTCGCGGGGGTGGCTTCCCTATCGACTTTCCTAACGATGAAAAATAACACCTCAAGATGAAGATCGCCCTTAATGAAAACATTAGCGACGCGAATTCCTTATAACTTATAGAGAACCATCCCGACACGAATTCCGACCCCACAAAATGTGAATTATGGGAATTGCGGAACGGCGAAACACCGAGATACAGGTGATCTATTTTACAACCTGTCACTTAAAAATACTTCGAGATAATAACGATAATCATTTATTCTGCTTTTAGCTCGAAAATACACGACAAAGAATGATAATAATAATGCTAATTAATTCTTAAATCTGATCTTTCATCAGGTATACTGGTGCTAAGTAATCGAAGACCGCGAAGTGACTGACATTTTCAATTAAATCGTATAACGATTAAATGTCAACATCAAATTCAATTATTTATGAGATTTAATTAGCCCCCATGAAATATCTTAATGAAAAGAATCGATCACACGTCATCAGATACATGCGTTGTCTTCAACAACTCTGTTTCGCATTTCGCAATCGATAAGTACACAGGAGTGTCCTAAAATTCGCAGAACAACTAGAAGGTATGCATTTCCCTAGGGTTACAGAAGTTTCTGACAAATATATAGTTTTAAATAATGTAATAGATTAATATTACAGTTTTCAAGGTATAAACTATTAAATATAAATTTTTGTTTACTATTATTTATAGATTTAAGACGTTTGCATTAAGACTCTTGAATGATTATAAGTCCTTTTGCAGCATTTGATCTGCAAGTTATTACATTTCGCCTGTCTAGAATAATAGTGTTCTAACTACACTTTCTTCCGAAATTGAGATTTTTATTTCATTACGGTCTTACTCCATTTTTACATGTTTTGAGTGATACAACAAGTTTATTTCTTGCTTTAACACCTTAAAAACTATCTAGTATTTTTACAGTAACAAATGCATTTGTTGGTTTTTCAATTACCTGCAGCACATAAAAAACTCTCTCTTAAAATTTGTTACAAATGGAGTTAGGACACTATTATTTATAAAGACGATTTATAAAAGTTTTAAACTTCACCATTTTCGTCATATTAATTAAGATCTCTATTAGGTCAAATGTCATCGTCATTGTAATAGATATGGATATTTTTAAACATTTTTTTTCCTGTTATTTCTTAGAACAAGACCAAAAAATAACAAGCTGTATTTACTATTTTCCAAAAAATGAGAATGTTATTTAAATCGTAAATAATCTCAAGAAAACAATTATAATTAAGCAATGATTATTAACACCGATTTATCATGGGTCTAAAATACTGCATTATAAACCGGCATTATTAATAATTATTTAATTCGGCTTGCTTTATTGGAATTAGTTACGACTTAAGTCACATTCTCATTTTTTCGAATTATGACCACAAATTACTGAGTCTAATTGTAGTTGAAGACACAGACTAGCCCATGAACCAGTCTGTAATATTTTAATAAATATAAAAAAAAGATTGTTTAACCATCATCCAATTACCCAACAGTTTCAAAATCTCAAATACGAGATGGACTTTAAATTAGTGTTCTGTTAAAAAATAACGAAAAACATTTTCATCAATTTTAGCACCAAAAAAGCAAGTTTTTTGTATTTAAAATTTTAAGATGTAATCAAATTGTAAAAATGTATAGTGAGCCATATTCGTTGTTTGAAATTCTTTTAAACAATAAGCTATCGGAATAGGGACTTGCATTTGAAAAAAAGTTGGAGATTGTTCCTACCCTAAATGAGGAGAAAAATCCAACAAAACGGCAAAATAATGTGGTAATTTAAAAACAGTATAGAAACGTTTATTATTTTTTTTGATCAAACTAATGAGAGTCGAATTATAGAATTTATTCCAGTTAAAATACTCAACCAGTATGTCCCAAGTTGTACCGTTTAGGACCTAGAGGGTCCCAAAGTTAAAAATTAAAATTAATTTTTTATTGTAACTTTTTAACCACTTTATCAACTATTATGAGATTTAATAATAAAATATTAAATTTTTAAACAAAGAGTAAAATAACATAATTATTTAATTATTTTACTTTCAATTAAATTTATTTTTCCTAGACTTCTATTTAATCCTGACTGACTATACTACCTAAATTATTTCACTTGAAAACACCAGTAAATACAAAAATTTTTCAAAATGATACAGATTCTAAATAAAAATTTGAAAGTTTGGCATTACTTCAGTATTTTAGTATAACAATAAAAATAAAATTTACACCAGAATGTAACTTTTTTTTTATTAGTAAAATTTTCATACCAAATTCCATGAAAATCGATAGTGTGGTTAAAAACTCATTTGCAAAAACAAATTTTACTTTTTAATTTTGGTGCCCTCTACCCTCTAAAGTCTAAACAGTACAAGCTGGTGTATTTATAGGTACTGTCGGCCCAGGGTCGAATGGCCCTGCTGCGGTGCTAATTGCAGTTATCATGTACTTTCCATTATCTCTTATTTACTTAAATGGGAAACATCTAAAATCTACCTGTGACACAATCGTAAAAACCCCCAGCCCAACTAAAGTTGTTAACTGCAGCAGGAGATCTATTATGTAAAGATTTACGATTTAAGTCAGAGTGGCCATTCGACCCTGGGCCGACTATACCTAACGGTGTGAAATTAAAATTTTTTAGGACCTGGAGGCACAAAAATTTTTGGAGCCCTTATCACTCTTAAGTAAAAAAACTTACCCCGTTATTTTTTAAATTTTTAAAATGGCTTTTATAGTCATTGTGCTATTACTTTTATTTTCATTAATATTGTAAGATCAGTTAAATAAAAATTTTAAATAATTATTACTTAGTATCATACTGGCTTTGTAAACAATTTCACCAAAAATTACTTGTTGACAATTCTGAGATAAAAAAAATGCCCACAAAAAAACTTATTGTAAATGTAGCCTCTAACATAGTTAAGTTTTTTCTGTTGTTTTGGTTTATGGACTACTAAAGAATAGTCTTTGAAATATGTACCTATTCTTTTTGCTCTTCTTTTCATGAAAATTTAGTAATATATATATATCAATATACGTTGCTTTAAACAGCTTTAGTCTGATCTCAAAAATCTCAGGTTGTTCTATGGCAACGTCTTTCTGGGACAATTGTATAATACTGAAGTCTGAAGTTGAGCAAATATAAATTATAGTTTCCACCACTAAATCTGAATATGTAAAACAATAAACAAAATATTTTATGTATAATAGACTATCTAAATGAAACACGCTGTATGTAGTTTAAATTATGTTTAATAAATTTCTATGCTTTCAACAAACATTATTTAAAAAATTCCCAAACCGCAACCCCATAATGACCCGTCTGTCAATCGAATACCGTCACGTAAGCGAAAAATATCCCTGGACATATCTCATGGCGTGGTCGTGTCCAAATAAACACATTTGAAATTTTAATAGCGTCTGTCCGTCCGTTATGAATTATTGACAATATAAAAAAGCGAAATAAAACCGTAATGGTCTATCATTTCGAACGATCCCGCCATAACTCGCTCGTAATCGTCGATACGATCGACAGATGGGGCTCCTCTGGTGAGATCGCCGCGACGTGGGTGTGAATGCGGCCTTCAACTTGACATAACCGATAAATCTTCATCCTTTTCGGGGATGGTGCCGTATAGAGACGGTCACGTCGACGACATTGCCGTGAAGATAATAAGCTCCTCGCAATACGCACGCACGAAACTTCTAAGAAAGATTAAGCCGCGTTCACACTTGACCATTGTCAGGATTCAATATTGGGATGTGTATGCGGGTCATTAAAATTTCCACGGGTTCATGGCCACCTCTGCACGGTCATTGTCGTCTATCGGAACGTATCACAGCTCATTATCAATTCATTCAGAGAAAGAAAAGTGCAGATTATTCGCAGAGGGCCTTGGCAAGTTTATTTCTGTACATCATTGGGAAATAAGGTCGCGTTCTTGTATAAATTCCTCTTTCAACTGTAAATCACTTAAGAACTTTCCATATAAAAATAGGCACCATCTGTCACAAGGGAGGAGCCTTGTACCCTTTTAAGAAATTTTTGGTGTAAGCAAATTCCGTCAAGTATGACAAGCTGACAAGTTTCGACTTATGGCTTAGCTATGCAAATTTTTAACCATTTCACACGATTTTCTATACCTGGGACCCTCACTCTTTCTAGTCTTGTTTGCCTCGATTAAAAAAATATTACCAAAAGCGTCTAACTTTATTTTCTTATTTATTTGTTAAAATAAATACATTCTGTTTATACACAAGGTTTGTGGTGTAATTAAAGCGTGAAAAAAACATTTTGCTAAGTATTTCAACAGATAAAACCAAACTTTATATTATACAAACGTTTGTTTACATGTTAATTACGATCAAATAAAATGCTGAAATGTTCATTAAAGGAATTTGTGTCGTAAATTACATTCCTAAATAAGGACACTCTAAAACAATTTTAATGGTAAGCAAAAACTTGATTTGGGGCATCAAACCGCTTTCGATCTTGTCTAATCATGATCACGGGATTTTATAATATTTGGTGTTATAATTTGAAAATTGATCTGCCATGAACTTTACTTCTCTTTCACACTTTCTTTATCAGTTTGTTTTCCCATTTATCATATCCAAGTTATCAACAAAAACAAAAATTATCATTAATATAACAATGAACACTTCACGATTTGATAATTTTAAAACAGTAATCAAATTTAAAATTGCAGTTCAATGAATTGTTAATCAAAATTCTTATTAAAATTTAATACAATCCATCCGTTCCAAATTATTCCAATTTAACTAATACAAACACAATGTTCTCTATCAATTAGCAAATCAATGTTGTCAATTGTGTTAACAGTGAAAATAAAAACAAATGTGGATTACTCATTAGCTGCAAATTGCATTAATGCAGCAATTAGACGATTAAAAATATTTAGAATTTTATTCGTTAAAAGTAACGCAATTTATACTTGTGAAAACGCATGAAATCACGTTTTTGAAATACTTTTGTGCCAATATTTTACTGTTTGTGAAACATTCGGCATTCAGTACAAGGGAAATAACAATAAACCGTTGAATTTTAACCTGACACCCACACAAAAATGAAGTGATAATTTAAGAACAATATGTGTAACCAATATAACGTCTCTCGAAATACTTAAACAGGATATAAACTATAAAATAATTTATTTCATTTGTCAGCTACCAACTTCTCAAAATAAAATTTAATTTGTAGCAGTGAAAACAATACACTTCATTTGAAATAAACTTGCTAACAAGTGCCAACAATGTGCGTGCATAATGTAACTAAAACGAGATGTAAATAACGAGGTTAAATCACTTAAGTAGTTCAAAAATACTTTCTTACACTTGGTTTAATAATTCAGAAAATGGTTATTTAAGCTACATGGAATGTAAGAGCATGAGGACATCTAAACAAGAATTGTGTGAGCCTAGGTGAAACCGAGGCCCGTTCAAAATTTCAATTCCTTTCATGGGTCATGTGGGTGAGTTAACAATTATAATTGTCCTAGGAATGTAAGTGACAGTATTAAGTTCCGTTGTCAAGGGCAAACACCATACCAAAGTTGTCAACTCTGACTGTAACACTGATTTCAAGTGTCTGTAGAACGAAAACCAAACTTGTGATCTATCAGTCTAGTGACAGTTACCCTTGTAAAAGTACCGAGTCATTGCAAAAAACTACGCGATTATGTCAATGCTTTTCTCAATGCCAAGCGACTCGGTGAAAGCGTTCCTATCAAAAATCAAATATTTTATATAGAACTGTGTGTCAAGTTACGTCTTATAATCCACATTTACATAACATCATTATTGACGTATTGCGAGAATCTGGGAGCCTTTGGCGAGGGAGTGACTTTCCAAAGTGAAAGTCCATCGGCATCGTTGACGCGGAAATGGTTTCACGGCCGACCGTTGTGAAGCCGTCTTTAACACGGTCGGTTATTCGCATAAGTAACATGTTTTAAGTTCGTAACACACACGCCCCGACATCTGCTCCAGAGCGTGTGTGTTTAAGTTCGACCGGAAATCAAGTGTTGGACTTCCGGCCACTGACAAAGACACACGCTTGGATGCACCGATAAAGACCCCTTCACAAAAAAGACGTTGACATTTGCGCCATCCGCAAAGATATTTCTTCATTTACCAAAAATCAACCTAGTATAGTCCATACTTTTTACTAAGAAATATTGACTGAGTTGTGAGTAAACAGTAGAAGAGTGATAACGAACCGGTAATCCACAACAACTTATTAAACCATCTTAAAAAGTCCAATAGCAAACGTATTTGGGATAAAAAATAAGTCTATGTATTGTTATCTTAACTTTGCTTGATTGCTTGACTCTCGATAATACTAAAACAAATGATTTAGAGATGTAAAGGCCCGCCAATAACAAATGTTATGAAACTAAAAGGTTAGAATTCGTTTCAGATATGTCTTAGTAAAATGCATAAAAGTGTGGTGAATGCAATCCCTCGCCTATAATTAGATGTAGCGTTCGATTTTAAAAATACATTTTGTTTTGCTGGTGTCGTGGTTAATTTATAGCGTCGGGTACGCATGCCAGAAATTTGCACCCAACCTAACCTGACCCAATGTCAACACTGTCACTAATTTATATCTTTACCTCATCCATTGAGACGGTTAATAAAAATCCGAAAGAGCACTTCACTTTCTACACTGCACACGAGATGGTCTAGCAACCGCCGCCACCAGATGTACTATACTACAGCATTGTTTCCGTTAAAATTACGCAACCGCGCGCATAACTCCCGGAGTGAAAGTACATCTACCTTGATTCGTGGCGTTGCATAAACTTCGACTATATCTAAGACATTTCTCTAATATCAAATCCCCCCGTACGAAGAAGTTTCAGGCGCGGCCGATGGCCTTGATCGCTTTCGGATACTCGTGCAATATCACCGTTGATCAGTGGACCGACGCGGCCTACTTCGACGTTGAGCAACCGACATAAACGAAACGACCAACCCCACAACGCGACCAGAAGGATATCGTTTTTCGAGATGATACTGAAATCGAAGAAGGTCAGGCAATGCATGGCCCAATTGATGATAATAGAAATAGACGTTGGCGATAAATTGAACAAACAAATTTAGTGTTATCGAAAACGATCGGAACAACAATCAAAACGAATATCTCGCTGCTATGATTGACGTATCGACGATGGGTTCCGTAATGACGGAAAGAAACGGATAACCAAGGACATCACATATAACGAACATGTACACGTAGAAATAATAAGTCTTTAAAACCCCAGAGGACAAAAGAACAGTGAAGTTTCTAAAATATGACTTGAAGATTACTGAAGTCAACGAGTTCATCATAAATCCTCAGTTGGTTATTTCAATAATTGCAAGATTTAGACAGGATTAGTTTACAGCTGGCAACAATTCCATGAATTGGAACTGTCTTCTAAAATGGCAGATATGTCAGCTACCTGCTTGTCATAAATCTTAGATTATTCAAATAAGTTAACTTCTCTAGAGTCATCAGATCCCTGCTGAAAGAGTAGAATATTTTTTCTTAATGCTCTATTGGAATACATAATGTTAACTACACAGAAGATTTCTTAATTAGGACGTCAAAAACGCAAATTTGAGAAACCATAAATTTCTGTACATTAGCACCACATGTTAGATCGAGTGTTCAAACATTGTTCAAAACTGCATCTTTAGGACTCCACTAGATCTGCAATTGGTACAACAGTTGGTACTTCTAAGAAAATTATTATGTAAAGGGTACCTGTACTGATTTATTGGGTATTGCTTGGTGACTTCTGTACTACTTTAACAGTGACTTTAACTATACCATTTTTGAGTTTTTGAAGTTTAATAAAAAAAAAAGGTAAAATTACCTATGATAATTAAAAAAAAAAATGAATAAAATTCATCGGCCAAAAAGTCTTATGTGTGTTATTTTACAGCGTTCAATTAGTAAAACACCCTGCTGGCGCGTCGTGTTCCAAATTAATTTCGCTTTGTAAAATTTTTCACAAGAAATTTCTTAACAAGTTATTAACTAATCCCTCAGTTTGAGGTATTGAAATGATTACTGTAGTGTCATAGATTTAAATATGACAAGAATAAAGAATTTTCAAATTTTTTATCCAATTTTTATTTAATTACAATTATGTAAGACTACTTTCTACAATATTTGTTGTAAAACTCAAATGATACCTACATCAAGTGTTCACTTTAAAAAATCCCTTGAGTGCTATGAGTTGATGACATTTTGTTACAATATTATCATGCAATTTAAGATATGAAGGTATATTTAAAATATCTAAAAGTGGGCTGGCTTTTTAAGACCCTTCTATAAACCAAAGAATAGCCATTGTTCAATTTATGGAAAAGCAAACCACAGTAAGGATGAATCTTGATTTATGACAGTTCCGATGTTTCACACGCAAATATATTTACATCTGGCAGTGAAAACTGTCTTAAATCAAGATTCATTCTTTCCATTCTTGATTTCCATAAATTGAACAATGGCTATTTTTGGTTTATAGAAGAGTCTTAAAAAGTTAGCCCACTTTTAGATAGTTTGAGTATAATACACTAAAAATGTTTGCCATTTTTTAATTGGAAGAAAGCGTTTCAACCCTGCACTTTGTATACTATTGAACATGACAAAATTGGCCACTGTAATTAAAATCATAAATTTTCGAACATTGGATCCCTGACCATTCATAATCTATAAAAAACAATAAATTTTGCAACTGCTTATTTAAATGAAAAGTATTTGGTAATTTTAGAGTTACTTACATTCGTAATGTTCTCAACTCAAGTATTAATTGACTCTCACACCATAGATTTATTGTTTCATGATCTGTGATTTTAGTCACAGTAGCCAAATTTTTTAAAAGTAAAAGGAGTGTCAGATTCATCACAGAAAAATTTTGGATTAGATTTTTAGATTTGAAATTAGATTTTTAGAACTTACCTACTTTCGATGTGTCCTAATTTTAGTCACAATTTCAAGTAATAAATACATAGATCTAAGGTAACAATACGACTATAGTTTTTGAGTTTAATTTATATTTTTTATATGTTTTATTTTTATTAAAAATTAGTTCAGAAAACAAAGATAAGCGTACACTTCTCGATATTTACTAAACTATTAATTAACCTTTGAATATTGAAATCCGTTAGATAAGAAAACACAAAATATTTTTTATCTAAATTAAATAGACTACACTAAATACAACTTGTTCAAGAGACCTTCTTGACTTCCAAATTCGCTTTCATCGACCAGACGGTCTTATCTGTGGCAATTTATTCAGATTAGGGACCATCAGACTGTCTGCTGCGCAAGCACATTAACCATTATTATAATAGTCGTTGACTTTAACGACAAGTTGCTTTATTAGGTATGTTGTAACTCGTAGAAACAATACTGTTACTTCTTTATAGTTTATATACTAAACTTGGTGTAAGGTGGGCGCTTGTGATGTTTAATCTAATTCCAGAAAACTTTATCTTTATGGCGATCTTGACATTACTACCACTAGAGCTTTACGTCTCATTGAAAAGAAAGTGGTGCCAATTGAAAAAAAATTTAAACGTGTAGGTTGCACGCCATGTCGAAGGTAAACTTGTGATATGGACCGGCGTCGTCCCTGAACCATATCCGCCTTTTCCCTCTCTCTCTCTCATTCTGACAATTTCTTCGTTTTCCCCCACAACAATCGATGGAAAATTTCAGCAAAACCATGACCATGAAAATAATAAAAAAAGAGCACGATAATACCCGCAGAGTCAACGCACTCAAACGAGATTTTTTCCGCGGAATCATTCGGCAAACAAGGGCGTCGTCTTGGACAAAATACGCATTAATTATCATTGTTGTCATCAGCATTACAGGGGGATAACGTCGTCGCCCCCTTTTCACTCTCTTATCTTTCATATTTTTCCGCTTCGCGCCGTGTTTGGTTAATAATTTACTTTTATTGCTCTGCCGGAAAAGTAAACAAAAAACAATACGGGAGAGGTGGTAGAAAACGCGACGATAATGTATTATTATCGATTGCAAACCGAAAAAGTCCGAGTTATCAATTACCGGAGCGACGCTTCTCATACATAAAGCATTTTTCCGGGCGAAATCGAATTCGTAAAAATGCATCGAATTTCAGGGACCTGTCCCACACAAGGATTCCATCAACAAGTGGAAATCGCTACAATCGATAACGGCTTGCCGGAAAAGAAATGATGGATAAAATGTTTATTTTAAAATATGTCGGTGTTTGCCCACACGCGCGTGTTTGTTCAACACTAATCAATTCTAACAAGACACTTCATTCATTATACATTTTGTTTAAGTGACCTTTCGGACAGACAAATTTGAACAATTTTTAAACTGATTTGCAAACAAGTCCCAGAATAAAATACCCAACCAAATTTTAACATAAAACTGTTAAATAATCAATGCAATGATTCACAACAACTACAACTATTGTCTATTATGCGGATATCTGTTTAATATTCCTTCAATGATTTTCATTCTGTACCAAGAACTATGACTTACACAATTAACACAATTGTGCTGTCTGGATGCTTAACAAATAAAAATTAGTTGCATGTAGTAAAGTAATCCTCTGTATAATTGAAAACTTTCATTTCACGTTTTATAAAATAAAAAACAATCCTCCACGTGTATTACTTGTGTATTTATTATTCATATACGAGATAAAAATAATACCAATATTTATTCATACCATCATTTGCTCTGATTAACTAAATTATCACTTTACACTTTCTCTGATTGCTTGGAATATTACAAACTCTCACTATTCTCAATCAATTGAATGAATGTTGATTAAAAAAATTTTGGCTAATTGAATTGGCAATAAATTTTGTCAAACTTTTACATCAGAGTTGTAGGAGCAGCTGGTCCCAACAATCTAAACAGTTTTCTCATTATTTTCCAAAGTTCTCGTAATAATTTTTAAACAGTAGTTCATTAAAAAAACGTTACATCCATGCATTTTTGTGTGCTTCTTCTAATGTGTTGCAGTTGATTATGTAAATTGTGAAGGAACGTTTCACCAAAATATCAATTTTTAATGCCATTTGAAAATATATGATAAAACGGAGAACAGTGGCGACGCACTTGCGGCGCCAGAAGGAATCACAATCATTTGCCTCATGACCCTCTAAATCTAGATTATAAAAGGTGCGTTCGACTTTGCCACTCCGAGTGCACCTACTCTGTCTTTGTTTGTCTCATTCAGGACAGATAAATCCGTCGCATTATTTAAATTCAAGATTTACTAATTTGAAGACTTTTTTCATGACAACGTACGCTCTTTCTGCTCCATCTAATAACTGGGTGCACAAAAGGCGTGTGTTGTTTTGGATACAGTGTCAAAAAGCATCAAGTTCTGGTCACCGGATATATGGACTCAATGAGGTAGATAAGGAAGGAGACGCTGCACTCGCAGTGACAAAGCCGAACGCAAGCTTATGAAGGAGGTCTAAGGAAAATGTCGTTCTTAACAGTGGCTGTACTGTAGCGTTTCCTACAGCCTTTTTTTATGGAAACTTTAACCATTTCTATAGAAACACTCTTTAAAAAACAGATTTGTATTTTAATTTGCAGACAAAGTAAAATTTGTGACAATCCGTTGATAAAACCATAAAATGTTTGACAAATGATGATGATTTGCCATAAAATAATATAAAATTTGTTCACAGATTATACCAGTCAGTGTCAAAAATAACCTTCTGTACTGTAGCTCCCTCTAGCAAACAGAAAAAAGACCAGAAAATTAAAATGTTCTTACTGCCACTGCTGCTACTAACATTATAGCATAAAGTTTAAATTTAAATTAAATGCACGATTGTTCTAATAGCTAAGTTGATTAGTAAAAAAATTTTAATGGAGAAACCTCATTTTTGTCATAGTCTGCGACGCGTTTTGGATCTCTCCTTATAACAATCTGACAATAGTAATAATTACATATTTAAGTTTGAAAGAGATAGTGTGTCTCGTTGTAATGTATTGCTAAAATGCACAATAAGATTTTATCACTAAAAAATGTCTTAAAAACCGAGAAATTAATAGTGTTTTATGATTGCCTTATTTACTCTGCAAACAAGCGGTGAAGGAAAAATATTGACTAAAAATGTCATGCCAAAGTTAGATTAGGTATTGTTTATTGAATTAAAACATTCACTCGTGGTAAGAGACAACTGTACTTATCAAGAGCGTTACGTGATTTAGCCGGTAACTTGATTAGTTATTTCTCATCGAAGAAGATCGCAACAATAAGAAAAAAAACACAAAGACTAAAAAATACAATAAAAATAGTAAATATCTGGCTGTATAAAAGCAAAAAATACACGGGCTTTCGTTTGTTTATCCGTTTATCTCAGCCATATTCCTTTTGAAAGCACCTTCTACATTTCACTTGTTTGACGAATATGTACTATTGTACCATTGCGCACATACAGGATGTTTTTGAAGTAGTATTAAAAATTTTAAAAAGTGGTAGCCCTTGTTGAAAGAATGCTCAAAACAAAATTTGTCTCAAACAAATGTTTATAGTTTTTTAGATATAGGTACGCTGTTGAATTTTTCTTTCAAGAAACATTATTTTTGAAATACACGATATATGACAATGATTTTGAGCATATAGATTCTGAGACGGTGTTAAAATTTTTGCTCAAAAACAGTGTTGTAATACGTCGTGCACCTCAAAAAATGTTAAAAAAAAACTATAAACATTTGTACATATAAGATAAATTTGGTTTTTTAGCATCTTTTCAAAAAGGGCTATCACCTGTTAGAATTTGTAAAGTTACTTCAATAACACCCTAAATGTAATTTTTCATTAAAAGATATTAGGTTATGTTTTACTGACAGATGCATGTGATTACCACTGCTGTTTGTAACTAAATACATAGCTTCTAAATGTATATTTTAAAGGTCAATTTATATTAAGCAAAGTAATTGTTCCAAGACCACAATCACAGCAAACATTTATATTTCTCAGGTTAAGCTAGAACTTGACGTCGTAGTTGATTAAAAAACCTTTATTTTTGTTAATAATAGCCAAATTTTAATTTAATTAACATTTGAAAGTATCTATGTAAAGTTTGCGGCAGAAGTCCAATAGTTTTATTCCAAGTATCCAAATGTTTTAGGAATAGTTTTAACATATCAGAGGTTAGAAACAAGTCTTCTTTAAATTATAAATTAGTAGTATTTATTATATAGCCGGTGCAAGCATACATACCAATTAAATTTGAATTAAAATAACAATTCAGGTTTATTATTTAAAACTGTTTAGTTTGTTAGCTTTATCTAAATACAACCCCTACAAGTTTAGCACGATAATTATGAAACATCCTGCATACCTATTACTCAACTGACTGTTATATCTTTCTTAAAAATTTGAAGAATTAGAAACTTTGACCCCAGATGGAATTAAGAAATATTTCATAAAGAATTTAAGAGTGACGTCTTGGAATTTTAATTAGAAGAATCATGTAAGTGACCTCTCTAAATTAGACCAAAATTTCCAATTTATTGTGTGTTTTTATTGGAAACTGGAATCAATCAATAAAAAGAATCTTTTGGTAAACAACGTGACCTGAGGTGTGATTAAGAGAAATTCGTTTCGGCAGTAGTTTCTGAAACAACAGTAAACAAAGAAGAAGCACCCTCATATCCGAAAAAAACAACTTTGCTATTATCGCCCCATTATGAATGGAATTTTTGTGGTATTTCGTCCATTATTTTTCGATAACGGCTGCAAAGAACTAAAATTGTTTTTTGATGTTTCGTCCAGTAATGTCCTCACCGGAAATTGTCACTAAAGACAAGAATTTATCTTAATTGCTCGCGTCTACCCGCATATTTTTCCATCTGTTCCAATACGGGTATTAAATTAATTTAGTTCGACAGGGATGCGAGTTTCATTAATTTCGGAGGATCGTCCTAACTTTGTTTCGGAAAGTTTTCTACAATGTCCGCTTTGGAACGAAATTACTTTTCAATTGGAGCGACGAAACAATTTTCAAGGGGTTGATGATTCCATGGAAGGTTTGTGTTATTACGTAAAAATTGTAGAACGCCGAAAGAAAGTGCGGACTCTTACTTTCAACGATTAACGAAATCGAAAGTGGATTTGCTTCTTGTTGAATAATTTACGGTATTGATGGAGTCCCAGTGCGTATATTTAATACGTGGAACCGGTCAATCTGCCTCTTGAATTCATGTGATCGATTTATTATCACCAGCGATAACTACAACGACCAAAAGAATGAACAAAAGCCATTTACAATATTACATTCATAATGTACCATCAATCTTCCTAGATAAACAATTCCGGATGGTTTAATCGAAAAAATCTCCTCTTTCGTTACGCTTTATCAAATCGTTCAATAACAATTTTTCCATTACACAAAAAATACCGTAATTACCAAGCCGTGAACTTGAACGAAACAAAGAATTTTTTCCTTTCAGGTGGTCACAATAATTAATCGACCTTTACCCATCGGAACTTACTCATAAGAAAATTACGCATACATAAAAAAATTTCACTATCTATAAATCATTGTCTCTGTTCTAAAATGGAAAATAATCTACCGTTATACATGGCCGAGTTAGAATTAATGATAACGACATCATTTTTTACACTGCTTTTGGTTTTGACTCTTCGAGAGAGTCACTCATTCAACTATGATTAATTATTTGTGGTTAACAAAATTCTATGTATCTATGTTTACATATAAAGTTTATTTCCAGTTGGCGTCGTTTCCCCGTTCCAAATTTCCTTAATTGTCTATCGTGACATATCTTTTTAGACTATGGATCCTTATTTTTCTTGCCATAGGAGCCCTAGTCATAAGTTTTGTAGGAAGTTACACATATTTCCCATTTCTAATTTTTATTTATGAATTCCATTCTTCTTTAAGAAGATTCTTAAGTATTTAAATACTTTAAACCTGTTTCAAATGCAATATAGTATAGTACTTTTTAGACAACTTTGTATGTATCTACATCACTTTTCCAATGTAAATTCTTTTTCTTTACCATTTCTTACTATCGTTTCCTATTCAGGGCTTTATATTTTTTTTTTATTTTTCTCGGTCTCTCTGTTCATCGGTAGTGTTTCCACTTGAAATTAGCCCATCAGTGTCCTTTAATCGGTCTTTTACTTTATAAATAATTGATGTATTGTCTGTGCCACATTCTGACCTTTTAATTTATATAGAAAATAGTCTATTAACGAGTTTAGTCCTTTAGTGAGTTGTACCCAGTAAAAGTGTGAATATATTAATGAGCATAGAACGTATTTGTAATTTTTATACTGTATTAATTAACAAAATTGTTGTCAATCATTGTTATTAAAAAAACTAAAGGTGTGATCATATAGAGGCGACAAATCGCAATAGATTCCTGAATTATTCAGTTTCATTATAAAATTTAATTAGTTTATGCTCAGACGAAACCACTTATAAATCTTATATACTTGTAGCAGGATAAATCTTGGTTATTACGGTTTTATCGACCAGATGTTCCAAAATAGGTCATCTTGGTAATTTTGGTCAGCTTCTGGACAGGAAAATCTTGATACAATTAAAGACACATTTAAATTTAATTAAAAACAAGTAAGAAATTTACATGCAACAATTGTAAATTAGATACGCAACATTAAAGCGACTCGAAGCTTTTAACATGTAAATGAAATAAATGTATTCCCTGCGAAACAGGAAGAGTCCATTTATATTCGGGTATTCTTCTATATATATATATATATTTATAAAATGTTACTTTTCTAGGTACTCTGACACATTCTCATATAATGTAGCTGACTTTACCTCGTGTTTCGCAGAAGAACACTTTTTAGTATGAGATATTAAAAATGCGAACGCAATAACAAAAAGTGTATTACAGCGACAATTGTGGTTAACAATACTAGATAAAAAATTTTTCAGAAGCGCTGAAGCATTCTCCGGTGAGCTTTAAATTTTTAACAAAACCCCCATGTACGCCTCCAGTTGTTGGAGCCATTTTAATAATTCATCCCTGTTATTTTTTTTATAAAATCGCAAAGTTTATTTAAGCGGTTTATTTACAAACAATTCGTGAAAAACTTGGTGACGCTGTAACAATTTAAAGTGTAAACAGTTCGCTTGCTCGATTTTGTATGCAAAAGCAACACTTGCACACACCCCTCAAGGAGAATAATTAAATTAGATCTAGCCGGATCTAATATCGGTTGGAGTAGCTTTACGCTTAATAAATTTTGGTCGTCGCTAACACTTTATTAACAAGAGAGGGGTAAATCAATGACAAAAAAAAAATCGCTTTCTAGTGAAAGGAAGATCCCTCGATATGATGCAACTGTATGGAGCAACGTGATCCTCCCACGACGCGAAAGTGGAACAAATTACTGAAAAATATGACAAAATGTACCGCCCTTTCGCTATTATTAGAGACTAGGCCAGAAAAATACTAAAAATTCATAGATTGATTCAGAACGGGCGCATAAATAAACATGAATAGACGCTTCCTCGAACGGAATCGCAAATGCAAGAGATTTATTAATATTTAACAGTCTCGACAGCGATTTAATATGGTTTCGTTAACGGGAAAGAAAATCGCGACGAATAAATCAATCTCATTTTACAATAAGGTCAAGATATTAAAACACTAAACTAATAGCAACCCCAAAAAAACTCCTTCCTAATTTGTAATACGAAACCCCTCTTGTTAAATTAATTCGAGGAAAATTCCGAAAGCGTTTCCACGCTACTTTTTTATTTAGGCACTTCGGCTAAAAATAAAGTGCATATTTATGTTTTCCCCCCTCTCGATTTATAGACGTTTTTCTGGATCCCTTTTCCACGAAAACTCCACCATTTTCACGTACGCAACGGTGTGGAAAAACTGCCACAAAGCGCCGAAATAATGGCCTTTCAGACCGACATTTACTAAGCAAAATACTGCTAATTCACAAAGGACGCGCTGCACTAAAATAAATCGAGAAATTTTTTTTAAGACCGGCGCGCTTATTGATTTTTCGATAGAGGTGACGAGTAACAAAATTATGCGTAGATCCTCGACGAACATACAACACAAACACTGACTTTCGACGCTAATTTGCAAAAGCATTTACAGGTCACGCGAGGAATCTATACTTTTTCGTTGAAAAGTTTAAGGTAATTAAGGAAATTCTAATCCAAAGTGAACTACAAGTTTTGAAAGTTATTCGCAATTACCGACGATTCAACACATCCCAACTTGGAAATTAATGATTTTTTGTTCATTCTATTATAATAGTGGAAACGATAAACAATCGCCATAAATGTTCACTGGAGTTAGCCTTGTTACCGCTGGTTATTAGGGTAAAAAACCCTAAACATGTCTACAATTTCTTGGTGTTGTGTTCGTTGAGACATACACATGCTAGAATTAATATAAATTCTAGCAAGGAGAGAGGTATTTTTATCAGTTTCTGAAATAAATGATGATTCCCTAACATTAAAAATTGATGTTTACGAAATTGATAGACGTTTCATTTTGACAAGTAGATCTATGAGTTTATCAAAAATACACAAATTCATTGTTTTACAATTTCATAACACTCTAGAGATCATGTTTTAAGTAAAATACAATAGTTATTTGTTAAAAGTGGACAAAATAAGACTTCTAAAACATTTATGCTATTCACATCCAATAGAAGTCACTAAGATCTATTGATATTAATTTTCTAACTACATATAAACGAACATTAACGTTTCCGTTTATGATCGGTTCTCGAACTCTTATTCAAGAGATTTGATGTAATATTCTTTAGAACTGTATACAGAATTTAGACATTATAGTCTGTTTACATAGCTAAAAATAAATATTACTAAATGTAGTAAGTTCTATTGGAGGTGAATGTCCTATAGGTAAATGAGTAATTTGTTAAAATGCTCCTAATTTTACCACAGAACTAAACCCATTGATATGTATCTTTTGAATGGTTAAAGCACAATTATGTATTGCACTATACTCGTAAATTTTTACACCAACAACTTTCATTTGACAAGAATCCACAAAACATTTCAGCAGTCGTTTAATTACCCAGGAAATCAATATGTATTTTCAACTGGGTAATAACTGCAGGTGTTTCAAAACAATCGTTTCCTTAAAAACGTTGCAATTTGAAAGCTGCCCCTTGAACCGATTGCGTAATATGATAAAAGCTCTGTTCTTGTGTTAACTACCTCTTGTAAATTTTGATAGGAAACACTTGAAATAAGTTGTGCTAAAAGGAAACCGCTCAGTAAGCGGTAGCCACATCGAAAAATAACCATAACTTGAGTCTGTTTACGTTACAAGACATTAATGTGTACTTTATAATTCCGGGGCGCGCACATGCAACCGTTTCAAATATGTACAACACTAACAAACACAGAAAACCTCCTCAGAGTTTATTATTCCACACATTTAACAAAGTGCAGCTGGAGAAAACCAAACGGAGTCTGTTACGCGTTGGTAATACGTCATTAGTGACTAAGGAAAAAGAATAAATGAAAAAATTAAGAATCGATCTTGGTGACCACTAGAGATAACGATAATTGAACTGTATGGTAAAAACATGAGAGAGGAGGTCAACAAACTCACATGTGGAGAATAGATCCGAATTTAATAGGCGATTGAGACCAGATGATGCATCACGTCATTGGTTAGCACTTTATAGCCAACAGTTCGGAAAGTGAAAGACATGTTGTTATGCAACCAAATCAATTAGAAGAATTCAACTCGCAAAAAAAGGAAAGCACCGACACTGATTACTAGAGCAAAAATAGATATCACTGATAGCGCGTTATATAAAGAGCAAGCTCAGTGGCTGCATTATTTCATGTATACAGGATGTATGAACATTAAATGAACATTATCTTTAACTTTTCCAGAAAAAGTAGTTCGTCTTCTTAATTTCGACTAGTTCTATAGGGTTGAGGGTTATACCTATATTCTTTAATGGTATTGTGTTCTTTGTATTATCGCTTTACATACTTGACACAATTTTGTTAATTTAATTGATACTGTCCACCCCGTATATGCATGGTTTGCGCAAAGCACACAGGCATCTTTGTGTCTTCCGCGGATGCAAGTTGCAAGGTTGCAACAGCAGCGGGTCAACGCTCGTGCTATTGTTCTAATTGCGCAAACGGGAGTAACGTTGTACCATCAAAGAGACATAGGCCGAATTTTTCGATGGGAAAGTGAAAGGTTCCCGATGGTAAAAAGGGCGGAAGTGTGCACTACTCGAACGTCACTCATGAGTCAAGGATCGTCATGTTTAAACTGGCACACCCACATATCAGGGATAACGACAATCTCGGTGCCGTTGTGTCCCGCCTACGAGGGTAGCTAATTAACAACGATCGATCTTTAAGAAAAAATAGCGACAACTCCGAAAATGTTTACATGGGATTGAGTATGTAATTACTAGAACGGCTATAAATATTCATTGGAACGCATTATTTATACTTAATAAACAGTTTGTGTGCAAACCGCCTGCATTCAACCAAATTGACGTTTAATAAATGGTACACTGGGTGAAATTAATTTTCCGTTTCTTGCACGCGCTAACTCAAAAAAATAAAACCGATACAATGAGTAATTCGTTACGAAGTGGCCATTTACCAGTAACCAACAAAATTAATGATGAATATTTTGGTGCCGTTCCAAAACTCCCAAACGTAAATAAACAAGGCAGTTTTACGGTAACAAAGAACCAAAAACAATGAATTTTTTAGCAAAATTATTAAAAATTTGTCTCATTGACGTAAATCCTAAATAAAACAAGAAAATAAAATATTCTTGTAACATATACACAAAATTGTTTATGTTCTCTTTTCACATGATCTAAAAAAAGGCGTCGCGTTGAAAACATCAGACGCATATGCTTCCAAATTTACCGTCGACGCTCCCGAACACACCAAGAGAATGTTTTCCAAATATATTCGAAAACGTCCTTGAACTTGGCGTTTTCTAACATCGCTGATATGGTCAGATCAACAAACTCCTGTAAGAAAAAACCTTAATCCCCCTCAGGTTTTATAGGTGTGGGTTATTCTTAGCACCGGAGTGGCGTATAAATGCGATTGATTGGCCACTTTAATCGGTTTCCAATAGCAACAGGCCGAATCTAGAGCTAATCTAAAGACCAAAAACCGATTCTGCACGAATCCACCATGTTAATAAACGTGCACACGAATCTAAATTTAGTGGTGGGTTTATACGCAAATTTTCAACGCAAATAAATCAGTTTAATATTCACTGCCAACATTTCCTCAACGGCGGAAAGATAAACAAAATGAGATGGCGAGAAAAGAGTTTTCCAGTTTGGAAAAACTCAGCACGTGCACCGTGAACCCGTTGTTGTTACTTACTATTCGAGAACAATGGAATCGGTTGGAAGCATGGAATTTATTACGGAGTCGACTGCAGAAAATCGACACCAAGGACGCATATGCAACATGAATTTTCTTCAGGACAAAAGCATTCATTGTTTCATACGGCAAGATCTCATATACAGATACGACTTCGAGATCTCTCGACGAGATTTCGCACGAAGAATGGAAATTATTTCAATATTGCAAGTCGAATAAACCTAGCTACCGACGCCATTTCTGCCTCAACAATGACTCGGAGTAATAGGAAATTGTTTCCTCCATAATTAATAGCCCTTCGCTATAATACAAAAACGCTATTCCTTAAAGAGCAATTTTAAATTATGTCGCCCTAAATCAGTACTTCTATGTATTTTTACCTTGCAATGTTTCTACACAAATAGCTGAATAAACACAATAAACAAAGAAAGTCGGCATTAAATTATTTCGTCTTTTCCAAGGTACACTGTGTCAACCTTCAATGAAGAAGATAAATACCATAGTAGCTTAAGACGTGAACTTTTTATTACATTGTTGTTACATTCCACAGTCTATATAAATTATGTTCTGCTGGTAACGTTTTCACATCTAATATGTCAATTCCGTTTTATCACCACGCAATCAACTCAAGCGCAACAAATTCAATACTCTATCTAAATCAAATACTGATAAGTCTCTATTTCTCTCTGGAAATCATTGTCTATGGTTATATTGCAGACGTGGCAAGTTCAATTTTGAAAAACTAATTTCTGATATTTTTCTCATTATTGTCTTCTCTTTTTTTTAGTTCATTACATCAATAAATTGTCTGCTTACGAAAATGTTTTGTTAGAAAGTTTCGTAAACTGTCTAAAATGAACCACAGTGTACAGTTCTGTAAAGCTTGATTGGTAACTAAAGTAAAAGTTGAGATCATCTTGAAGAACATCCAATAAAACATCTAAAAGCGTCCATCCTGCTAGTCACGACCTCCTCACCATCAGTTCGAACCAATCTATGGTGTTAAAAAGTTATTTTCACATCGTTCTTGTTTGATGTCAAAGTTTTAACAAAGCGAAAAACTTTTATCAAATCGAACTCGATTCAAAGAAAAAGTATCGTCGGTCAAAACCTCTTTCTGTCCAACTTCAATTGAATGAACCCTTAGTGACAGTGTTCTAATTGAGTTTTTGTTAAGTCTGTCTTAGCATCATCGGGCCTTTTTCAAGCGACTTTCAATTAGTTGTAGACGGTCGTATATCTCCAAACGCGTCGCGTCTCCATCGACAATCTCCATCGATCGTCTGTCCGGAGCCTCCGGGTCGGCCGTGCAGACCCCTCGCTCCGTCGTTTCCGGCTTGAACTCTCCGCGGTTCTTTGTTGGGTTCGCGTACGTTTTCAAGGCCAACAAAAGAGCGCAAACAAATGAGTATCGCACGCCGGCACCAGGAGCAACAGCAGCACCGCGTCACCTTCAACTAGACGGGTTAACGTTCGCTGCTGCTGTTGCGGCGTGATCTCGAAATTATAGAGAAAACAACGACGATGCCGTGTCATTAGATGCCATTAGTATGTCCATTTACATTTCCGCGATCCTCGATCGAGGCCCCTTTCCGATGACGAAAGTTCCAACGAAATCGACGGAAAGCGGAATGTCAAGAAGTTTCCAAGTAATTAGGCGGCAGCAGCGCGTCAATTCCGAGGTTTCAACGAGATCCAGCTCCTTCATCAGGCGACTAAAGAGCTTAGAGACCGTTTCGAGGCAATAAACTGAGAACTCATGCACACCGTGCATTGTTCGCATTCCAACCGGTGCATTTTTGCAACTACTTGTTCAAGAAGAAAGGGAAACTACAAAAATATACAAAAAAATTTAAGAATTTCTTAATAGACTTTGGTCATCATATCACGTACATATAATCTATCTCTTTCAGTTCACTGTTGCGAGTTTCCAAGTAATTAAGCGATGGCATAATATGAATTCTGGATTTTCTGCATGATCCTGCTTCTGAATGCGCAGCAACTCACGTTCGTACGTGCAAATAGAATTCGCTACATTTTTCCGCAACCTAACGATCCTTTGTTTAAGCGTTCACTTAGTCCACGGTGCCGCAGGATTCTCATGCCCGACGTTCCACACGGCCGACCACGATCCGCACACAAGGCTGCGGGGACATTCTCCTCCTTCTCCTTCACCGCACTCCCGAACCGTTGAACCCGAATGGTATAGGCACAGCCAGATAAAAGAAGATGCAAACCAACAACTCGACTGCTTACAAATCCAAATTCACCCGCGCAAACATCTCATGTCGCCGAACAATTTTGAATCCTCATCACTAATGTGGTATTATCACTAATTAGGTATACTGTTTTGCTGAAGACGTTAAAAAAATTCGAAAAACTTTATCTTTGGGTAACTTAGGGACAATTTTTGCAGAAAAATTAACATTTTTAGATTTTGATAACTTCGATATTCTTTCAAATGTAATTGTCGCTAAAGCGCTTTTTAAGTTTATAAACTTGTAAAAACAAGGTTCGGTGAAGGAACTAAAGATCGTAGGTAACTTTAGCGGCATCTAGAAAAGGTAGACATTTAGAAAATTAAATAAAGCGTTGGAAATTATCTTTATATGTATTCACACGGTGATAAAACAAATTCACCTCAGGACTAGAAATTCTACGTTTTATTCAGAAATAAATGGTCAGTAAAGAGTCGCATACTTGATCTCTGTGTAATAATGGAGTTGGTAAGGTTGGGTCTAGAGTGTAATTATTACCGGCCGCTATTTGTCGCCTGCCTTCGAACCAAAACCGCTTATTAAATCAGCTGTAGACTCTATCTGCTGCAACAAATTATTTCCCCTTTTACAACATAAATTGGTCGTAACCGCACATTGATTCATAGATATTTAAATTCCTGACGAGCCTAGCCGGATTCTGACCGTTCTGTTCCGATAAAAACGTCTTTATCCCGTCGACGAAGAAAAATCTATTTGATTAAGCTTCTTCAAAGCGAGAGAGCTTGGCAAAAAACATCAAGCGGAAAAACGTCCCGGTGAAAAGCTAGGCTTTTTCCAATCCCAACCAATCAAAGTTCGCGTGTTAGTGTCTTTCATCCGTCAGTAATGAGTCGCGAATAAGGTACTAATAATCTCAAGAATCCGATGTCAAAACGTAGCTAGGATTCCGATCTTTATTAAAACTCCTGAAACCTCACACCGATGGAATTAGACAGCCCGTGTTTCCAAACTGAATGCTGAATTATCTTGGCGGATGTCCCTGTCGTTTATATTCATAAACACATCCTCTGACACGTCAACCGAAGGCTTTGCCATCATTGATTGTGCTAGGAGCGGATTCCACAAAGCCACAGAAACTATTAAAAATTGTTACATCGACGAATTTAGAATTAAACGAATTCTGTTGGTACTAGACCTCGTCAATATCGCTAGTTCGTGTGTTACAAAAAGGGTAATTGGTGCTCTTTGAAGTCGTTGATATAATTGGCATAAATTTTGAGTTATTTTCCATGTTGTAATCCAAATCCGCATGTATGATCGATCCGCTAACGAGATTACAGGCTTTACTTTCAGTCCGTGATGAACTAATTACAGACAAATGAATCGTGACTGTGTACAGAATTGGTTTAGCCATCTTCTGGCCATCGGAGCGTATAGCGCAATTTGAAAAATCCGAAACAACCTAGTCCTGGTATGTATCTATGCGTGCACACCAGCACAGGTAAATCAGGTTCGCTTTTACAAGGTCGCACAACCGAGGACAATAATCACGGGACGTTTACCCGGCTTTGGCACATTGATCCGCATTTATATTATGCTGACCGGTCTCGGCCGGCTTTTTGCTACACCATCATCATCTACGGCGTCTATATGGCAAAGCAAAACGGTCGTCGAGCGCCTTCACTTTCATGCACGCTGCATGATGAATGTTATTATTATGGCTGCCGACGACGAGATTTTTTACACTACCGAAGGTCGTACTTTAACCCGACGAGGAGGTGGCCAACACATCTGGCCCGCGAAAAGTTCATTTTTGTTAACCTTTTGCGCAACCATACCAATGAGATCATTCCCGCGCGAAATGCAGTGGCGCCAACCAATGATGACGGACATACCTGCAAACAAAAAGCACAAAATTAACAACCAAAGAAACAAAAGTAGACCCAACAAAGAGGAACAATAGAAGAGCTTGGTTTGATTGTACGGATGAAATTCTTTCAAAGAGAATGAGACATAAAAGACTGCTGAATTAAGTCCAACAAGCTCATGCCATCAAGGAAAAAAAAACTCAATATTTAATCATTTCCTTCATTTGAAATGTTAGTTGGTATGGAATATTTTTCTTTAAGTAAAACAATGAATATTTTGTTTATATTATAAGTACCCATCGTGTTATTTTTAAGAGGAACGAAAATGAAAATATATATATACATTCAAAATTCTTACACTTCCATATGTGTATATACTTTCTTGTCTGCTATCTGTTAAGACCCACATTGAAGAGTTTTCTAAACGGAAAGAACTCTATATTCTTAACTTAAGAGACCAAGAGAATAATATCCATATTAACTTCCATAGACTAAAAAAGTCGCTTCAGCATCTCTTTTTAAGGTCCAATTTTTTTTAAAAAAACTCCCTATAACAAGAAGGAATCTGCCCCTCACCAAGTTTAAAACTAACATTAAATCATTTTTTTTTTCTATGACGTGTGTAAGCATTCTATGTATAAACACAAATAAGTGTAGTATTATTATTATTATAAATCGAAACCACACGATATATAAATTTAATTTTCCAACCCGAGTTTCGGCCAATTTAGGTCATCATCCCTTACCCTTTATGTACAGCCCCCCTGATGATGGCCTAAGTTAGGCCGAAACCCGAGTTGAAACAATAAAAAAAATATCGTGTGATTTATTTTTATATAAATATTTTCATGTTTCTCCCTCTTAATATTTTGTTTGTGTCAACAAGAGCATACTTGAAATCCTGTATTAACAAGTATTCTCTTGGAATTCGACAAGATTATCAATATTTACTTTAAACAATACTCTGGCGGAAACTTATGACGTTAAATGAAGTGCCGCATACATCATACATCCACCCACATAAAAATTATGTACAGTGTGATTTTCGTCAAGAAATTGCTCGTGATATAAGTATATTGTGTGCGTCGTTTTATAGTGATTAAACAGAGTACATATAATTTTTATTTTACGAGCAGTTTGAGAATTCGTTACGTCTGTAATGAAGTCGCAACAAGTACTGAATAAGATTGTCGCAGTGGCGTCACAAATGGACGAAGAAAAACCTAATAAAATCAGGGGATTTAATCGAATTTTGTTGTTTGCTGTTTTTCTTCCGTACGAATTAGGAAAAATGATTCGGATTCTAGATTAAGGGTAGGCTCGTATAGATCGACTGTTCCGAGAGATTTTGTCACAAATGATTAATTAACAAACTGCGTTCGAAACGTTGTAAATGCTTTAACGTCTTCAATCACGATTGTTCGACTCACTTTAATCGATAAACTAACACCTCTAAGCTATCATACTAATTGCTTCCTTTGTCGTAAGTTACGCACATCAAGAAGCACTATTCCGAAATTCGACGCGTCCGTATTTTATTGTTAGAACACTGCATGTCACAAACATAAATATCTTGTTACTGGATACTGTTTTGCCAAATCTCAACGTTAAATCACTGTTTTCACTACTCCATATTGCTTGATACACGTATGATTTGATAAGGCGCCAATTTTGTTTCAAATGATTTAAATCCTGTTCATTGATCTTAATTCTATCAGTCCTAGAGATACAATACACCAGCTTCGAGGTTTTATCCTTCATCAGTGGACGCATACCAATACATCAAAGCCCGATTTAACCTGTTGTTAAACCTGTATATCAATAGTAGCATAGTCAAACACAGGCTCTAGTAGAGTGACTTTATTGTCAGAAAACAATAACCACTTACCCCAACAATACTGCTTTTCAGTAGATGTTCAAAATAATTAAAGAATAATTTATGGCAGCCGGTAGTTTTCCGAAAAAGGGGTTCATACGGTGGTATGATAGTAGGTATGATATATCGTGTTTACGACTTAATCCGGTTTAACTTTCATTAATTTTTATGAAAGTCTAACCGCAAACCATCATTTCTAGGGCCCAATAAAGAGAGATGCTGGGCCAGACGCATGCACGAGCTAAGCATTGTCCTGGTGTTAAAGTGATCATAAACTTATTAAAGAATCAAAGCCATAAACGGTTGTAAACACGAACTATCTTTCTGAGGAATCTATCTTTCTACTGCTTTCGGATTATAAAGTCACTCTACTAGACATTATTTTTATCAGGACAGAAAAAAAATGCAGAGAGTTTTAAAATTAGTTTCAAGTTTAGCATCAAAGCCAAATTGATTGATAAGATTTGAATTTACAGTAGAGTCGCGATAAGGTTATCAAATTCGTTTATGTCTTTAGGTACTTAATTTAAAGAAAGGTTAGATTTTATCGCGTAGACGATTCCTCGATTAGTAAATTGTCACCAATATCAGGTCAGTTCTCGCAATCACTTCACCGAAGCATTTGCTTTAGAAGGTGTCATCTTATCACTACATAAATATATTTTTCAAAAAAGTTGAAAAGACTCGATAATCTCTTAAAAACATTGAACATCAACAAATGTACAAGAAATCGAACCTTTCTACAAACCTAAATAAAAAAAATTTGTTGTTGGTTACATTTTTATTTCTGTATCAATCACACTGTATCTACTTTCCGACATTTTAAAACTTAACATCCTGTTAGTCGATCTTTGCGTTGGTCTGATGCAACAAGAGAAACATCTGTTTCAAAAAACCACATGTTTCATGTTGCAAAATGTCAACAACAGTGGCAAAACTCATTGAGTCATTTGACAAAAAGCAAATTTCGATTGAAATTTGTACATTTTATTAAATCATGTAAACCGTCAAAGGCAAATATAGGAAGTACAGGAAAACGTTCTGCGTCAGCATTACCATCAACGTTTCGCTCGTGAACAAAGCAGAAAACGATAATATGATTAAGTGCTTTCCCGGGGACGGTCGGAATAAATACAACCGGAGGCGGCGCGCGAAGCGTTAGATATAGAATTTCGTATCCGCTTTTGAATAAACGCTACCGATTCTGCACAAGTCTAATTAGTTGGTCGATTTAGTGAAAGCGATTTTTTTACCATTGCAGCTGTCCTTTGGTAAGTTTGGACATCCTCGTACCGGCTGGTAAATTTTAATGAGGTCGTAAGGTTCGATTCAATGAGAATCTGCTTGTCCATTAGAATTTTGAATATGGTGTCGACAACACCAAGTCCAAGGTTGCTGATTATATTAAAATTGACGCAGTTGTGGGAAGTTAAATCAACACCGACCCTTGGAAAACTCACAAAATTAGGTAATTAGATTTGGATGCGTAAAGTAGGAAAGTTGTGTTTCGAAAGTGAAAGTTTGTTGTATATACGAAGGTGAGTAGCTCTCGAGAGGCCCCCGTAGATTGCTACATTTGCGCTTCTCCAAAGACTTCTTATTTGGAAGTTACTCGAAATGATACTCTTTATATAGTCGTTTGATATGACGCAAGTCAAAACACTGAGGTGTATCAAATAATCCAAATAATCACGTACGGAATAAAAATTATAAAAATTTCCATTCCAACCATGGTTGCACTTTTATCAGTTTTGATTTCTCTTATCATTGTTTATGCAACTCTACCAACATACAAGGCAAATAAAGGAAATTTCAATTGAATATAAAAGATGACATTCTGTTGCATAAATTTCCAACCATCAAACAATTCCCAATGGATAATAAAGCTTAGTATGAAAGGAGATTGCGTAAATGTTTACGAGTGTAATAACAACATATTCAGGTAATTGCAGATTGACAGTTTTATCACCCATTTTGTTCGTGACTGATGGTTCCTCCTTCAAATTAAGCAATAGAATCATAGGTTATATATGTACCACTAACTTCACAGTTTACAGTTGTGATAAATAAAATATATTTTCAGACCTTAAATCGAATCTACAATTTGCAAAGATTATATGATCCAAGCAGGTAAAGAAATAAATATAGTTTATTATAGGGCAATCAACCTCTGTCCCAAAGCGTATTGTTAAATTTATGACTAAGTTAAAATTCACTATTATCGTTGCTATACTATACGATGCAAACACGAGTACTCACAAAAACAGTTTCCGAATTTGTTAAACACAAGATTTTTTGATAATGTACGTTTTGATAATTTCCATGCAATATCGTTATATTTTGTAGTCACCTCCAAGCTTTTAATTATTACATTGTGTACTTATTGTTATTGTACTTATTATAGACCTTATTGTTATTGTGGCTAAACTGCTAGCTAAAAAAATATTTAATTACCCTATTAGATTTCACGTAAAAATGTACCTGCATAAGGTTTTTGTTTCAAATCAATATCTTTAATAATCACCAAGATATATTTTTTTCTACTTTTTAGCAAAATGTCAACTTTTGCTATCCTATATCTTTAAAACAAAAAACGGTTGCAGAATGTGATCTGTACAAAACAAAAAAACGAGCTCGAAAATGTAAAAACCGTTTTTTCCTCAACTTATCAGTTTCGGAGATACCCTATATGGATATCCAATTTGCACCACCTGTACAGCGCTTGTGCGTGGCAGTTATAGATTGGTTTCAATTCTGTAGGAACAAACCTATAGATTTATTTTGTTAATTTAAAGCTGTTCATCCGTGTTACTCTAATGGCCGGTTGCATAAACAGTCATCAAAATTGATGAGCCATAAACCTCTCATTATCGCAGTTTCAGCTAGTCAGGGCCCCGTATTTTGAACTAATCAGAGTCTAATAAACCATTACTTTTGATTGTCGTTTATGCAACCGGGAGTTACTAAAATTTTTAAGGCAGTAAATTGGTCCACGTAAAATACAGCGGCAGTATTGGTTTCCAAAATAAGTTATGACCATTAACTTGTCACTTTAGTCTTGGCCGCGCATAACACGAATCTATAGCACAAGTGCCTAGGTCCATTAATTTTTGTTTGTTTTATGTAGGTCCGGTTTACAGAACGTGCCATTAACTTTAATTGCGATTAAATAGTTAATGCGGGATTAAATGGCAATTTTCACTAATCAAATCTCAGAAAAGCCGACTTAATCGCAACTTAAAAGTTGATCACAATTAAATATTTAATTCACTTTCTGTAAACTAAACCCTTAAAATATTTCATTTGCGATTAAGTGTCAATTTGGATCAGTCAGATGTCAAAAAAGCCGAGTTAATCGCGAATTAAAAGTAAATTCCAATTAAATATTTAATTCACCTTCTGTAAACCGGCCCCTCAGCATAAACGGTTGACACCCTCAACAGATAATTTGGTCAACTTTGGTGCAAAATAATTTAATAATTTTAGCTCGAACTAAAAAAAAAATGTTTTGGATGTCAAAATTACTCTGGTGTTATGGTCTACTTTTCAATTCTAACTTTAATATCTCTAGTAGAGTAAAATACCTCTAGTATTTTTTATGCAAAAATAAAAAATAATTTCAAAAAATTACCATGACAACTCAAAAGAGAAATAAATTTGGAGCATCTAGAAAAAAAATTACTTCAATATAATGAAAAATATGACCGTAATCTTGCATAAATCATGAATACAAAGTTGTGGCAAACTAATAAGCCTTCATAAAAAACAAAGAGGTTCTGAAACGTTGACGAATTAGAAATAGTAATTTTTATTTTCCATCTTAATCCATTAATGTGAAAAATGGACGTGAACAAGAGAATAATAATCCATATAATATCGTTGCACAAAAAACGTCTGCGAAATGTGTTTGGTGTCTACGAGACGAAACATATCTCTCGTTCACTAAACAATCATTTTGCAGCCTTAGTGGTCATATTATTATTGTCTCAAAAAGTTTACTTGGATCGCAACTATTCTGTAATATAACAGAGTTTCACAAAAAAGGCATACCAAAATTGTTGATACATTGTCAATCGAGCTTCAAGAGGCACAAGAAAAGTCTTCAGAAAATCTGTCCCCTTTAGTTTTCAAGATACAAAGCTTCAACTTTACACTTTTGATTACTTTTTATCTTATATCTGAAGTAAATTTTGGAAGACACGAGAAAAAGTCGTTTTTATCTCTTTTAGCGTTCAAGATACCACTCTTCATTATTATACCACTGGTATCTATTACTATCAAAGTGATAGTAATAGATACCACTGGTATCTATTACTATCAAAGTGATAGTAATAGATACCACTATTACTATCACTTTGATATCTGAACTAAATTTTTACTATAAGGTCTTTGCAATTTTTATTTAATAAGAATATTGACATTTGATTTGTCAAAATAGACATGTAATTGCGAATTAACTATTTAATCGCAATTAACGCTAATGTCGTCTTTTGTAAATCGGCCCTACAGGTTTTTAATAAAAAATAAACAGTTTCCAATATTAATATTCAGACAGTATCTCCGCTGCCGGCACAATACCTAAAAAAATTTTGGTAAATGATTCTTCAAAAAGTAATTTTTTATTTTGGTAATAATTTAAGCAACGTCATTTTTTTAACTTTTTTTTAGTTCATGTCAAAATTTATACAACAAACCAAGAGAGTGCCGTGTCAAGTTAAGACAATATATTGCAGAACATTAAAATGTCGGCTAAAATAAAATACTTGGACATCAAAAAAGATATGGCAACACTGTAATTGGCCTTCAAAGAAAGAATAATCATATTTATATACGTATTTTTTTATTATGGATTAAATATTTGTTTTTATTTTATTATAACCATTTTTCTATTGTTTTTATTTGTTTTTTGTAATTATTGATGTATTGATGTTTATTGTTAGACTTTTTTCATATTAAGAGTTAAATATAATTAAATTTACGATCATTTTAATGGAATTTTATTGAAACCTTAAAATATTAAGAAGATTATCTGAATAGAGAATCTGAATAGAAGTAAAATTGGCAAATTTTACAAAAACCTAAAAATCCTTTGCAAGTAGTGTATTCGGGTGGCGTCATCGGCAGTTAGTTTCGTTGCTGTCGTCGACATTTGGAACGGTTGTCATTTCCGACAGCGGAAGCACTGCCTAATATTTTTGTCTGCTTAACTGACGTAATGCATTTTTCCGTCTTCAATTTTTGCCACAAATTTAAGCTCTTAATAAATTAACATTAAAATAAAAAATTCCAATTATCATAAACTCTCAAACAGGTATCTTTGGCAAGTTTTTGTTATTTGTGCAACCGATCTGGAAAATGTGATGCTTCTTTATAAACTTTATACAATGTAAGGCACACATAACAAATTCGCATATCAGATGTAATTCACTCATAAACCATTCTATTAAAAAGTAATTTTATAGACAAACTACATAAATTGCTTCTCTACAAAATAAAATTGAGAGTTTTCAAACTTTTGCATAGCAAAAAGTTTCAACCTAATTCGTTAATTCAAAGTTAGAATTTGACTTTAACATTTTGAACGGAGTTAAGAGGGACATACCCATTTTTGAGCGTAAAGATCAATGTAATGTGTCACAAGGCATAACTACTAAACAAATTAAAATTTTTAATTTCAGTTTTCACTGTATGAAAGCACATGCTTTTCTTCATGAGATAAATTTATCAAAAATTATTATGTAAAATTTTCTAAAATAGGTTTTTCAATTGTTTTTTCAAAAAACTTCCGCAAGGTTTTATTAATTAAATATGAATTTGATCGGAAAAACTAAATGTCACCTGAATTCCTTACATTAAACGATATGGGCATAACTTGGTACTTTGGTAAAATTTAGTGTTTTCAAACAAATGCATAATTAGTTAATAAAATCTTTGCTGAGTTCTTATAAAGACAATTACAAAAAACTATTTTAGAAACTTACATAATAAGTTTGGAAAAATTTAAGCCATAAAGAAAAACAAATGCTTTCGTATAGTAAAAACTGAAATTAAAAACTTTAATTTGTTTAAGAATTATGCCTCGTTAAACATTAGATTAATCTGTACGCTCTAAAACGGGAATGTTGCCCTTAACTCTTAAGTTTTTGGCGGCGTTTGAAACAGCATTCAAATGAGATAACGATTATATATAAAAAATTACTGTCTATCTACAATAAAATTTTTCCCTTTTCAAATTAGAGTAAGTACAGTAAAAATCTTATAAGTCGTCAAAATGTCAAAAATATTTTTTTAAATTTTTTCAGCACTTTTCGAAGTTATCAGCTTCGGCAAGAAGAATTTGCGATAAGAGACGCAGTGACAGTACTTGGCAGTTGTCAAAAGGTTTATAATGCTGAATTGAAGTGAATATGTTTTTTTGTCAAAAAATCAATTTGATCTTGACCACTATTTTTCTTCTCGCTGCTGCAGAGTGGAAATTTGTTTGATTGACCATTCAACGGCCTTTATATTACATATACATATAGGGAGTTACCGATTTTGCTCAAAAATTTCATTTTTTCTGGAAGAAGAATATTTGGAGTAAAAATAATAGAAGTTTTTGACTCCAATTCAGAAAACAAAAAAACAAATTTAAAAGCTAGCACCATTAGAAAAAAAATTAGCTATGACTTCGGTCCTGGGTTTGCGTCCATTTTCTCATAAAACAGCCGGAGAATTGGCAAGTTTCAGTGCAGCCTAAAGAGATTTGGATAAAAATTTAGACGCTTAAACCGAAGGGAAATTTCATACCAACAAAAAAAAATGTGTTTGCAAAATGTGACTGTTAGTGATTTATGGAGGCTTTATTTTAGGAGTTACAGGACACAAACTCGAGTAATTTTTGAAAAAAAAAAAAAACTAAACTAAACAGTCTTTGGACTTTGGAAAAATTACTTTTATGCTAAAACCTAAGTATAAAATTGAAGATTTTTGACATTTAGAGTAGCTATAACTTCTAACCAATAAACTCTGCTTTCAAAAAAGCATTAGAAAGGCTATCGAAATTGAGTTGCACCCGCTGCACTTCTCAGAAGGCTGGTCCTGATTATAGTGTCTATAAGATATCGCCCGAAAAACAGCCTACTATATCCGGATCTCTTTTGTAATATTAAATTTCAAATTCAAACCAAAATTTTAGCTTTGTGAATCATGTTATATGACAACGTCAACGTGACATTGTCATATAATATGACCTACATTTTAAAAATCCGAATTTTCGGAATAAAACATAATTCATAAGGCCAAAATTTTGGGTTGAATTTTGAAATTTAATATTACAAAAGTGATCCAGGTTTATATACTTATTCGCTTAATATCAACACAATTACTAAAAGTATTTTCGTTGGCTCTTGTTAATTTATTTGTCATTTTATCTATACAGATATAGTGAAACACATGGAAAATAGCTTAGGAAGCCAAGCTTTTTTCTCCAAGATGACAATAACAGTGCAAATTTCAAGTGAACAAATAATAAGTTAAGATTTTTCACTTTCAAGCTGTCAGTATAATAAATAATTTTTTTTTTTAAATCTCAGTGAAAGACAATACGCCTAATAACAATTAAAGAAGGCCGTAAAACCATTAAATACCAATAATTGGTAATTAATTAAGTTGGTTATGGAAAGAAAGAGTAATTTGTCGGCTACCATTTCATCGACCACACACCGATGCGAGCAAGCTAGTGAAAACAATGAGAGTTTTTCTTTAGTTCTTGGAGTAATTGTTAATTACAAGACCTTGAAAAGGCGTCGACGACCGCCTCAATGTACAAGAAATTTCATCAATCATAATGCATTCTCGCCACGTGTAGGGAAAAGAGCCACAACTTCCGGCAGATGCGATTCTGTAAAACATCGTCCCAGATTTTCGTTTCTTCAGAGGATAAAACAGTAAAGATTAATGAACACGAGAATATGGTGCCCTTATTTATAAAAGACAAAAATAGTAGTGCGTTATGATTTCGACCTGCCCCAACTGATTCTACACCCATTTATGGTCTAAATTAAGAGAAGGGGATAAAGGTCATGATAAAAACCACTTTCACTTTCAAAAAGTACCATCAGCAATCCCATGAGATCATCTCGTCGCATTTTCAACATAATCACGCAATTTGGTGTTAGATTAATAATTAAAAATTACACAACAGTTTCACGGTTGTTTGATCTCGGTATTAGCATTGTCGGTTTGGATATGGAATTGTTGGCGCAATTTGATATTACACACATGTCCAATGGGTTCCCCAAGACATAATAAAGAATAATGTAGGCGCGGTAGTCGAGGTCAGTTATAGAAATTTAAGGACACTTTGAAATTGCGTATACGGAAACAAGGAACAAAAGAAAAGATAAAACAAACGACTCGAGATTATTTTATTCATCAACGGATGTCACATTTGTTTTCCTTCCTGTTAAAAAAGATTAGAGAAGATCAGGGAAAAAAAGCCATAATCGCGTTCGCTCCGGTATTTGCTCTCAGATAACAGCACTATGTGAAAATTGTGAACCTAAATTTTATATCTTTATTTACATAACTAAACCATAAACATAACAATGAGATATACGCCAACGTTTTTCTATTTAAACATCACATATTAATAAATCAAAAGCGGTTATAGTGGAAAATCCAGACAAAGAAACGGACCGTTTCTTGATCACTGCGGGGCGCGCCATTGAACAAAACGATAACATTACCGACTTCCTCTTTATTTTTTGAGAGTTTTATAGATAAAGAAATAATTTCTTTTCACGCTGAGATGAATGAATCTGTGATAAAGTTACTATCGAGTGATTATGAACGCTGAAAAGTAAATATTGTTTGTTTGTATAAAAGCCGGCTTTGCACTCGGAAACTTAATTAATTTAAATTAAATCGGTTACGGGAAGTTTAATTTAACAAAGACCGATGGCTTTTGACATAACTTAATAATGGTGTTAAGATGTAAATTTGGAGGGATTGTTACCTGGGAAATCCGGTTAAAAGAAATAAGGATTATCGTTAGGGGACAAAGAGTTAAAATTAGTGAAATCTTTTATCGATTGTTAGAAAAAATCAAGGAACAAAGGATCGGTGATTGGTCGTTCTGGCCGTGACAAGGTAAACGTTAAACGTAGTTGGGAAATATCAGCGATAGTTGTACAATTGTGTCATGTTTGCGATAAAACGTCCGGATGAGGAAAAAATCGATTGTGGCGTTAATATCGGTTAAAATAATCGTTGATTAACCGTCGTCAGCCGTCGCTGTTAAGACGAAGACATGATCATTTATATAAATAACTTTCGTCTGTACGGATCGTCCTTGAACGGTCGCGAACCGTTAAAACAACAAGAATTCAAATGTAAAATCGCATCGCCTTTGTTTCACCGGTGCCAACATTGCAGCGAAAAACGGAAGAGCGGGTTAAGCACCCCGGCCTCACCTTGTAGTCGCCATGCGATCTATGAGCCTCCTGAAAGTCAGTTAGTCCTGGGGGCGGCGTACACTACAAAAAACTACGGTGTGAAATAACTTGAGCACACAACAACAAACAAACTGGCGGTGTGCGATACGTACTCGTCTGCGATTCGCGTTACAATGAGCTCTGTTGGCGCGGGAACCGGTCGCTGCTGTAATGCCGGCTGGGCCCGGAGGGGAGGGACTCCACGTGGGGATTGCGCGAAGGGGGCCCGACTCGCGTATTGACGCAGCCCCTTAGCCACCCCACCTCGTACTGTTTTGATCACATGGGTTCATTATTGTATGTATGTACCTGGTCAATGGTAATGCCCGACGAAACACCCTCTTCAACAAGTGTATCTTGGTTATTTCGAGATGTCATGCACGTTCCACGAATTCACACACATCATCTATGACTAACATATTTTGGAATCTTTAACTGTCATTTATAATTTTTGAAACTAGGGGTTGTTATGTTGGTAACATTTTCAATGAATTAAATAAAATGAGATGGCTCTAACAGAGGATGGAAAAGTGGCTTTAAAAAAAATGATGGACGTTATTAGGCGGCATTCCAGCGGAACTGTCGTTGACTTTTACCTGGAATAGGTGGGCAATTATTTGACCGAGGTTAATACGAAATTAACTACAAAATGAAACAAAGAAAGATCACCTTCCTGATACCACAGATGTCTGTGCTGATATTTTTACTGAAAAAGAAATGTCGTTTTTACGACTTTTTATCATGATTTTTGTGGGTACAAATTGTTAAAGATAAATTAAATACTTATTACTTTTTTTAATGACAAATTAACATTTTTTTAAAAATTATAATCTTTATGTTAGTATTGTTGTCAATAGTGCGTAAAATATGACATTTACATTGTTAACAGTCTTTTAACTGTTAACACAAGATAAATTTTGAAGGACACATTTCTCTTTTATGACACACCAATGAATGAATGAAAATGACTGTTGTTAAGTGGTTAGAAAAAGTTATATGACTATTAGGTACATACTATAAATAAAACATATGATTAGTAATTAACTGATTAATTTTTTCTTTGTGATAAGTGTACTACAAATTTTTCTTTTTTTTTTCTATTATCGAATTTTTTGTCAATAAACCATCAACATCGCACTTTACCCCTAAAGTACAAGCAACAACATGGCCGATATTTGACGTAAAGAGTGTACCTTTGTTTTCATTCTTCAGGACCTAACTGTTAGGTCCTAACAGCTTTGTAAAACTATCTGCAGTTAATGTTTTAACAAATTCTTGAGTGTGTCGTTTTAGCCTTCTAATTTTACTTTGAAACAGTGGCGGCTGGTGATTTTTTAATACTCTGTATTTTGAAAATGGAGCATGGGATCCAAATTCTGTTATAAAGAATTATTATTGAGACCACATTGAGGGCAACTGCTAAAAAAAAAAAATATCGAAATTTGCGAAATTTGATTTTAAAAAATGGTGGGCCTCACCTGGGATTTCCGAAACGGCTTATATTAGAGCGGTGGCGATTTTTTTTCAGCATTATGAAACAAATTAATGACTAGGTTTTTTTGGTTTTTTCCAAAATTTTAATGATAGAAAAAGTTATGAGCATTTTCGAAAAATATTTCTTTTCTAAAATTTCATTACCTTATATCTTTTTCAATAATTAAAATTTTGGAAAAAAACAAAATACCTAGTCATACATTTGTCTCATAATGCTGAAAAAAAATCGCCACCGCTCTAATATAAGCCGTTTCGGACATACCAGGTGAGGCCCACCATATTTTAAAAATCAAATTTCGCAAATTTCGATCATTTTTTTTTGTAGCAGTTCTTCTTAATCTGGTTTCAGTAGTAATGCTTTATAACAGAATTTGGATCCCATGGCCCATTTTCAAAATACAGAGTTTTAAAAAAATCACCAGCCGCCACTGCTTTGAAACCTAAATTTTCACAGGTTTTTTTTGCTCCTGACAGGAACTCATCAAATTTGACAGATCAGGAAAAAAGTCTCAGTGTCAAATTCTAGTAAATTTTGGTTTGCATACCTAATTCAACAAATGGTGGTTCTCTGTTTTTAATTTGAACGGTATACTATTTGTCAAATTGCTCTAGGTACAATTGGCAACACAATTTTTGATTGACAGTAACTTTTTTTACTTGTTGTTTTATATATCTTTTCTACTTGTAGCATTAACAGTTTGTAATTAATTACTTTTATTGTTTAAATTAAGAATGAATTCTAAAGTAAGCGATGGTGATTAAGACTAGCGTTGCCAGCCGTCTTTTATTTCAAAGAATAGTCCTTTAATTTTATAAACTGTCCTTTAGTTTTTAACATGTACTTAAAGGACGCAATTTGTTCTTTTATCTAGTTTTTTATTATCAAAGAGAAACGAGTAAGCGTTGGAAAATTGACATACCTATTTGTAATAGGTTGATTTCAAAAATAAATTAATTGTCTAGACGTTTTTTTAAGTCACCGATAATTATTTTTATTACAGGGCCAGAAACTGTCGTTTTGGTAGTATGAGCCCGAATTGTAGGCTGAGGCGAAGCCGAGGTTCACAAGTGCGAATACTCGCGAAGAAGTTTCTGGTCGTGTGTTAAACAGGTATTTTTAGACCGAAAAGTTGCCTAAACTAAAAAAACATTTTTATTCTAAAAAATTTTGGCGCTAGAGTATTTGTTTTTCTGAGTTTGGTGGCATTATCATGATAACTAGATTTTAAGTTTAAAATATTATTGACAATAAACAATTATAAATTTTGTCAAATCGTGCTTTGAAAACAGGAAATCCATAGATTTTACTGTCAATGTCTAGACAATGCAAAATAGTGACAAACGCAAACGATCCCTTTCCGAATGATTTATATGACTAGAAATTTAGTGTTTCTGGACGGAGGCTTAAAAAATAAATTTTAAGTACGTATAAATAAACAAAAGTTTTTTCCAGACTTGAGTTATGAAACCTACGTAATCAGGATATTTAATGGGTAGAGAAAAAAGAACAATAAGGAAAATTACGATTAGTGAAAAAAGAAAAACAGAAGTAGATTCTAGAAGAAATTGAAAAAGTAGATTCTATAAAAATTTGTAGAAAAGATGATCTAATGACAAAAAAAAACTCTAAGGATTAATATTTATGTTGTACAAGATAAAAATACAAAGAAAATTTTTAAAAACGTAGTTTAAACAATTTTTAAAAAACTGTAGATTTTAGGTCTATAGAAAAAAATAAAGAATCACAAAACCAACTATTGGAAGAGAAGAAAAAGAAAATTCAATTAAAACAAACGATAAAGAAAGATTTAAGAAGTTGAAAACCTCAATTGGGAGGTCCTAAAAGAACAAAATTCTAGTCAAATTTGAACAATATTTAAAAAAAAAAAATAAAAAAACGACTACTAAAGACTATTAAACAACTACTTAAAAATGTTAAGAATCGTAAAAAACCAAAAAAATTCTAGATTAATATATGATTAATATTTCGAGCCGGAAACTAGAAAAATCTTCGTAAAGTCTTCAGAAAGATATTTTGTGTTTACAACCTTTTAGGGCGTTGATTCGTTAATAAGTTTGTGGTCACCCCAATACCAGGACAATGCTTAACACGTGCACTGGCTTGGCTCAGCATTGACAAAATTTATTTATCTCTCTTTATTGGAATCTAGAAATAATGGTTTGCGGTTAGACCTTCATAAAAATTCGTGAAAGTTTAATATCGAATTATGTCCTAAACACGAAATATCTTTCTGAGAACTATAGCTACGGAGCAACTACAACAATTTTTGCTTTAAACGCCCAAAAATCTCTATTTTAGTTATCTATTTAGGTATATTAAAGTTTTTAATAAAATTTGGGAGCTGGAGAGATTTGCACTCTTTTTTATAATAATTGCAGTAAATATTTATTTTTGTTATAATCGTCGCCTTTGGCTCTCAAGGTGTACATATTTTATGGTCCTTCAAGCCAGATGAAGAGAAACGTCTTATTGTTAGTATAAAAAGACAATTTCTCGCGAGCGTTTAATTTTACTTTTTTTATGAACACTGCAGAAATATTTTTTGATATTAGTTGTCCTTTGATTTACAAAGTGTGTTTAAAACTATATGATCTTTTAAGCGGGATGAAAAAAAAAAGAGGTTTGAGTATAGACGGGGCAATTTGCAATAGTCTTATTTATGGCACTCTTTTTTTTAGATTTTTGCTTTTGATTACTACTAACGTAAACTTATTACTTCTGAAAAAAGTCTGAGATTAAAAGAGACAACTTACAATAATTTTCGTTTCCGTCTTTCAAAAATGAATATTTTAAAATTTTTAATAGAATTTAGAAACCAAAGCTAACAGTTTTTATTTGTTTATAATAAAGCTTGTAGAAACATTTGTTTTTAGAATAATTGTTGTCTTGGGCTCTTAAATTATTGCTTGGAAAACCGGATGTAAAAAAAAGTTCAAGAGCCAAGCTAAGAGAAGAGTTCTAAAGATTATAGTAAAATGGTAAAAAAATGCAAACTTAATCCTCTTCGACTTTTCTCCCCTTTTCCTAAAAAACAATCCTAGATGCGCCTTTAACAATGTTCTTTATTATTATTATTTCGATATCGAAAAATTGACAACCCTAATTAAGAGGGTTCACTAGCACACATTTTCTAACTTTTTGTAGCATTTTGTGGTTATTGTAGGTACACTTTTAATTTTTGGCACAAGTGTTCACATAACTCTTTAACGCTACACGCTCATAATTTTTAATTTTTAAGTTTAACAAAAAAATTTATAGAAAAATAAAACTGCGAGTAAATTTCTTTTTCTAGCTGCAAACATATAGATATTATAACAAGTTTTGGTCAAATTTTTTTTAAAAAAAATGCATAATAAACAAATGGCAACAAAAGTTAAGTTTATAAAAAAATCACTCTAAAGTGCCACCGCCACCGAGTGGAAATTGGAAAGCCAGGTTTTTGTTGAAGTCTCTATCAAGGCTATACATAGCTAGCACAAAAAACGTGAAAAACAAGCAAGCGGTTAAATTTTGAAAGCGACCGAAGAACGCTAGGGAACCCTCTTAAGACTATCGTTTGTATCTTGTAATATCGCATTCTATTTTTTGTTTTATCATCTTTAAAACTATCATGGATTGTCAGTTCCTTAACTTTAACAATTAAGTCACTGTAAGAAATTTGAAAAACCAGGCAATGACATAAATTATGTAGAGATTATAAATATTATAGTTCGTTTTTCTTTTTAATGAGCTTCTCCGTCTTTTTTTAACACATTGTTGTATATGTTGCTATGTTATGTAGATAATATGTTAAACGGAGACAGACAAGCGCATTAAAAAGAAAAACAAAGTATACCTACAGAAACTTTAAAATTTTGATAGTGAAAAGTATTATAAAAAAAAATACTTTACGTTGGCATCGGATGTCCTAACGTTTATTGAGTATACTGTATTATTAATAACTTTATCATAAAAACTTTGACGGCCATATTTTATTGCTATCAAAAATTTGAACTAAATTGCAAAAAATTTTGGTTTTATTCTATATGGCTTTTTAGACTATAAATATTAACTAATTTTACTTTTTCTACGTACTATAGACAATAAAAAAAATTAGACCTTTAAATCTACGTTAACATAAAAAAAATTAAAAAACAAGTTTAATTTTTAAGCACAATCACGCTACATATAATATATTTTGTCTACATAAAGTAATTCTCAAAACTTTTAAAGTTTTCATTGTGTATAATATTGGCTAATTTCGTGTGGTCGTTATACTATTTTATAATGTGATCAACACATACTGTGTACTATGCGCGCCAATAAAGTTGCCAACAAATTTGAACATCGACGTAAAAAATATGTGAAAAATAAAGCAATCTTTTATTTTTGTTTTTATTTAAAAAAAATACAATATTATGCACAAAGTCAATTAATAACTAATGTCAGAATTAATAAGTCAGGTTTGTTTACACGAGTTTTCTTGTCAGTATCAAATTTTATGTCGCAAATTACAGAATTTTAGGTATTACATAATTACATAAATTTAAGTATTTTTTTTGTTTACGCGTGTAGATATTGTTAAATATCCAGAAATGTTGAACTAAATTTACCTCATCTAATATAAACTAACCAAAATTTTTACAAAGATACAGAATTTAAACGAAACATCTAATATATTGGTATTGACAGATATTGCGACAAAATATTTAGAAAATAGGATTGCCATCTTTTTTTGTCAATGGCATAACTTGTTGTTTCACATACAATTTGCGACAAAATATTTGGGACAGCACATTTTGACAATAACAAGAACAATTAATAAATTATGTAAACTGGTAAACTAACCTTACATGTCAATTCTAACATTAGTTATTTATTAATTCTAACATGGTATGATTGTGTTTAAAATAAAAACAAAATTAAAAAATATTTACACATTATTTTTATTGTCAAACAATAATATTGTAATTTATTGTCGCAAATTGTAACACTTTTTTGCATAAATACAGTCGTTTTTTGGTATATTGTTTTGTTTATGATAAAGTAAAAAGCGATCTAATAAGAGTCTTGGAATCAAAATAAGAACAAGGTTTGTCAATTTAAAATTAATCATCATTGTCACCAACTGTCACCATAGCTGTCAGAATTTGTTGTGTAAAATTATGTTATATATATTATAATTTATAAGCAAAAGAGGCTGTGTGTTGTGCTAGAAATTTAGTCAGCAGCAGTTGCAGTAAAGACTGAATTTAACTTTAGTCTTTCAGTGACGAATCAAATTTGTAAAAAATTAAGTTTAATTCTGACAGTTTTAACATTTTAAATGGTACACATCTCTCAAACATGACCACTATATCTAAACAATAATAAACTCGGTTTTTTCTTATAATCAATTATTAATATGAAAATTTCTTAAAAAACCATACTGTTCCACCCTAAAACCTGTTTTTACGGACCGACTTTGTAATATTTTCCCCATGTCAGAGTTTAGATTAAATGCACTAATGATTTTTTTTTTTACTGTTTAGCAATAACGGTCCAGTACTGTTCGGTGGTAAAGTCAATAGTGTTTTAAATCCAAATATTATTTTCAGTGCTTTAACAATTCACAAATATTTATCGACGCAAATGCGATGACACTGACATTTAGTGCTAGCAACATTATGGTGAAATTATCATTTGTTATTAACGAATGGCAGTACCAACTTGACGACAATTTGACAATGGATTGTAAAAAAACACCGACTTTATATTCAGCAACATCTACTTAATTATAATGGAGAGCTACCGTAAAATACATTAATTTAGTAAATTAATTTGGAGGTGTTTTAATTATTATTGAAATATGGATTTTGTATAAAGGTAGAATGTTTGATGTTAATTATTTTTTATGTTTATTATGATTATTTTCAAGTATATAGGTGATGTATATAGGTGATGAAGTATAAATAAATATGAAGGGTATACATGACTATAGATCACATAGAAGAACGACAACTAGTATGGTATAGACACGTAATGAGAATGCCTAGAAACCGATGGCCAAAAAGACTGATAAAGTACACGCCCCCAAACCGAAGAAGAAAAGGTAGACACATGATATCCTGAATACAAGGAATTAAAAGAAATCTAAACAATAGAGCTATAAATGAAGAAGATGTAACAGACGGAGAAAAATGACGAACGAAATGTGGGATGCGGCGAAGGCTGTAGGAACCCCACCACAAAAAAAATATAGGTGATAATATCAAAAATTGCGGGGTGAGAGTAGAGCAGCATATTGGGGTAAATTATCTTAAGATCAAACGCCGCGTCTCTGCCAACCATTAGTAAATAACAAGTGTTTATTTAAAAAAGTTGTCAAGACTGCCATGACAAAACAAAAACATTCTGAAGTATTTCTTAGTTAAATTCGGCTGCCCTACTGTTTCTGATAGTTTTCAGAAATATCAGAATTGTCACATTATGTCGAATTAGTGACCAGAAATCTACTTCACGGAACATTTTATAAAATCAGAAATTTATAAAGCTTTTTGTAAATAATTATTTATTAACTCGTATAGGAAAACATTCTCAGTGCAATATTTGCCGATTTCAAAGTGTTAACATCTTATGAACGACATCTCTTCTTCAATGACTTTGTTTTATGTTTCAATGTTTCATAGAATAGATCAACTCGTCTTCAACCTTTCTACCACTTCGACAGTAACTTTCGACTAAAAATTTTTTGTGTTATTAGAAATCATTATAAAGATGTCAAAATTAGTTATTTTTTGTAAAACATTGGTAAATAGAATAAAACAGTAAAATCGCGCACACCTTTAGCATGTCTGCGCTAATATGTAATAATATTTGAATTTGTATGCATTTTAAAATTTTCATTTATATGACTGTCTATTTACTATAAACAAATTTACTTAACAGACTATATATGACTATATACTTTAAAGTCACCCTGTATAGTCTACAAAAGTGTTCAATATTTTTTTTTCTGGCAGCTTTAGAGTTTCAAAAATATGTATCTTAGAATATCTACTTGTATAACAAAGCACTAAAGTTACACTTTTTTTACACCAGTATAAAACTTATTTTCTAAGAAAATAGCCGAGAAAGATAAGCATTTGATAATAATTAATAAAACATACAATCAAAAATGCACAAATACTTTACAGACTTTCTGTAGATAACTCTTGATTTTGACATATAATTTTAAAAAAGACGACGTGTTTTTGTTTACCTACTTTACGTACTCAGAAAGAAAAAACATTGTCACCTATACCTATTTACAAAAAACTCAAATTCAAAATCACGTTGGATTCCTTCACATTTTACAACAAAAAAATAAAACCGCAGCTTATTTAAAATTGTATTTAGTTTTTTTGTAAATTTTAGAATTTTTCTATTTATATTTTTTTTTCAAATAGACTCTTTAGTCTATAAGACATGGGTTAGTAATATTGCTTTAAAATCAAAATGTTGTTATCCCATTTGGATATTGCGTGCAATTCAAACTGCATTAAATAATGTATGTGAGTCTGTGTCTGGCATATTTAAATAGGTGGAAGATATTTATAATCCAAAATTGTAGGTAAGTAAGTTAAAATTATTTAAATGGTTGAAGTAGTAGAAAGTGTCACGTGCGTAAAGAATGTTACTCCGATTGATATAAAAATAATTTATGTTAAAAATGTAAAACTATAAGTGCATCCATACCAAATAAAAATTTTATGATTACGGCTTCAGATAACCCGTTGTTGACTCCCAACGAACTGCAGGGGTAACATTCTTTACGCACGTGACTGTACCTACTTACAAAAAATTTTTTGAAAGCACATTATAAAGCTTGTGTAAAATTTTAATAAGTAAGAGACAAAATTTTTAATTTAAATTAAGCCTTGTTTTAAATGATGCAAAATTAATTGAATTAATAACGTAAATTTTAAATTTTTGACAAATTAAATGATTCAGTGTCTTTTTTAAAACCTACTTTCATTCTTTTTTTAATTACTCGGTAGTCTCCCAGTTTATTTTTGTTCTCATGTTATAAATAATAAAATTAATTAAAAATTAATCATTTGAACATAATATAATTAGAAAAAATGTATATAGAAGTGATTAGGTTATAACACATTCATGTTCAGTGTTCATGTTGTTAAAATGAAAATAAATATTACTCATTTGTAATTCCACTCAAGGATATGCTATCTACAAAGGTATAATTAGATCACTACCTAAATAAGGTTAAAGTATTTTACTTGAAAACGAGATAATACTAATCTAAAAAAATATTGTTTTCTAAAACAATACAATATAATAGTTTGACTATAATGTATAAGGGTGTCTTATTTTGCAAAAAAAATATAATAATATAATTGATTTTTACGCATAGGGTCTAATTTTGTTTATTCTAACATAAAAACTAAATTTTACGTTATATGAAAAGCATTCACTCGTGACGTCTTCAATCGAAACATACAGGGTGTGCATTCAAAGAAGAAACAATAAGCAAATTTTTGAGTATTTTCAGTCATTTTTAGCAATGTTTAAAAACTCGAGAGATTTTGTTTATGAAGAAGATAAATAATTAAGGTAATATCAACAGTCATTTTACTTTTTTGAATCTCTTGCTTTTAATCAAATTTAATAAATTATTTAATTTTATTTAAAAAACAACAACTAGATACTCTCGTAATGTGAAATTACCATGGTAACTGACAAAAATTGTGGGTGGTTACTGACCTATCTACAATGTTTTTTCCTCAAAAAGCAAAGTAAATATAAAAAATTTTCAAAAAATAAAAAATATTTATAAATAACGCTGCTTTAAAATAAAAAATTAAATAAAGTCAATCAAGTGACGTCCAGCAAACATCTAACCAAAATTTGAAAGTTTGCCATTACTTCATTACTTTAGAATAATAATAGAAAGACAGCATTAACCCTAGAATCTGTACCTTATGTTGTAATATATCTGTGTTAAATCTCATAAAAAACAATAGAGAGGTTAAAAAGTTATTAATAAAAAAAACTTATTTTAATTTCTAACTTTGGTGCCCTCTAGCTCCTAAACGGTGCAACTTGATATATAATAAGTAAGTTGCTCTAAATCGTTTTATTTTGATCTTAGGTATCTCAGGTTTCTTAATAAGAACGTTTTTTGAGACACCTCTATATGTAACAATAAGGGTTTAATTGAAAAGTTCAAGTTAATTTTGATATGTCAAATCTGTCATGTATTTGCTATAACAAATTTGATAAATCATAGTTAACTTGATGAACTTTTTAGGTAAACAGTTCTTATAAGCACAAGGTGTTTGTAAATGATTGTAGGGTCGTAGGATGCTGTGGGAATTTTCAATATTACGAATATTTATTAGAGCATTAGAGAATTGTTCCTGGAGTTACTCAATTGTCTAATAATAATTATAATGATAGCTAAAACCATTGTCTTTAAAATGCATAACATTTTTTGTTATTTCCACAGCCTCCTACGAATCTACAATCATTTATAAACACTTCGTAATTAGCAAGCACTGAAACAAATTAGAATAGAAATTTAAAAAAATAGTAGATAGGTAAAAAATGATCTTAAAAAGTACTGAGTACAAAGTCTCGATAAACAGGTCGGCATGAGAAAAAATTACTAGAAAAAGAGGTCTGAAACAGGAACATTTATTATCGATAAGCTTATTTAATTTAGTTTTAGAGAAAGTTGTCAGAGAAACAGAACTTAAAACTAAAAGAAAAGATTATGTCCAACTAGTCTAAATAATGTTTTACGTTAATAATAATATTGTAATTTTGATTAGTGACTAAAAGTAAATATTTAGAAACTGATGAAGCGTTTAAAAAACTTGAAAATATAGCAAACCACAATGGTTTAAGAATTAACAAAAAGAAAACAAAAACTACATGGTGTTTTAGTGTTAAAAAAAAGCTTAAAGTTAGAACAGAAGAAACAGAGTACAGCTTTGCATTAGTAGAGAGGAAATAAAAAAAACAGGAGATGTGTGATAAATCTACAACACCACTTCGAGTATATAGGAAAAAAGTACATGTTGGCAAAAAAGTAAGACAGCGATAGATGGAAAAAAGAATTTAAGCTGTAATAGCAAACTTCGTAGCGCAAAATGATGATAAAAGGCCAACAAAACAAGTAATGGCTAAAAGCATAATAAAAAAAGAAGAAGATTAAAAACAAAATAGCTAGCAGTCCTCAAAAAAATTTAAAAAATTTGCATCTATTCGATTGTTGCAACAAAGAATCTGGTTTTTATAAATATAAACAAAAGTCGTGAAATACTGCATTAATATTTTTTATTCTTTTTTAATTTTTCTGTTTTTTACTTGTTTTTCAACAGGTACGAGAATGGTTTTAGCAGACTTTTTTAAAAGACTCGATTTGTCCGCTAAAACCAACTAGGGAGTTTGACGTCCTTGTTACATAAATAACTATTACGTGATTGTAAACAGGGCTTTAAGCAAAAGTTCGATAATTGTATAAATTCTTAAATTTAACCTCGTGATATTTCAATAATTCAAAACTGCAAAAGTCTTGGAATATATCCAATATTTGAGTTTGATATTTTAGAATTCATTTTCAATTTATTTTACGTCGTGGTGTAGATTTCAGGCGATTTTTTTCTTTTACGCAGTATTTTTATCCAATTCAGATCCCTCTCATTTAAAAAATAAAACTTGAAACGTGTTCTTTATTTGTGTCAAGATTTTTGTGCGTTTCACTAAATATTAATTATTTAGCAATTACATACAGGAATATTAAATCGGTTCTACACACGACACAAATGAAATACTTTGGGGTAATGAACCTTTGCAAATGAGTTATTATCTGATTTTTTATTAAAAGTTAAAGTGTGTGTTAGGTGAAGCCTTTTTCAATTTACGTTGCAGACTTTTGTAACGTAATAATACTTCATGAACTTGAGCTTTCTGCCTTTATCAGATGGCTTCCAACGTGACGCATCCACGTTATTTAAACAAATAAAGCTTTTTACACCGACAAGTTAAAATTAATTAACGAAAATAAATCCCAAAGCAAAATAAAAAACAGCGCTTGCACAAAACGATGAAAAACGTTTAATCAGATCGTGAAATGGATATAGATTGGACGAGAGGTCATTAATTCGACCGTGATTTGCACAAATCCATAATCTCCTTTTAGTCGGAATAATTATTAAATGCGAGAGATGAATAACGTTTGGTGATTTAAAGGGCTCTTAAGGCATTGTTTGTAAAAAAAATGTTGAAAAAAAAATAGATTCACAGGGGGTAAAAAACTGACCAGACAAAGCACGATTCTAGTCGAGTTTTTCTAGTTTCATCTACAACGGTTGCATCTAATGCACCCCACAATAAGCCTGTTATTTGGCCCCTTCCAACACAACTGTACCGCATACATTTTATACTCGAGTGAACAAGCCTTGTTGAAAACTATTAATAATAGTGCCACGCTTTTTATCCCAATTCCTGTTTTGACACTTAAGTTTGTACCCTGATATAGCAATAAACATAACGCAAATGAAAATTGAAGTAATGTTTGCATTAATCTAATATTTGCTGAACCTCTGGTAAATATTAACAGTTTAATTGAAACATATTTTAGCTCGGCAAGGATAAGGCGTTCTGATTCCGGGGCCAAACCGATCGACAAAGTTGAATTATTAAATTTTGTTTACATTCATAATGCCAGAGATAATTTTGATATTATTTGTACTCTCTGTAATTAACAGAATTAGAACTTAGTTTAATCGTATTAATATCCCATCCGACATCCCGGAATGGATAAAGTTTGCGTTGAAATAGCGTTTACATCTAAGGTAAATTGAGTTATTGCAAATAGTGGCAAAGGGACTGAATGAAAACACTTCAAAAGGAACGTGAAAGACTTAGATAATTAAATATTTTTCTATTGTGTTAAAAAGGTCGCGTAGTGTGATCAATCCGAAGCTGGAAAATCTCTAACAAAACTAAAAGTTTCCGGGAGTTCTCCGATGACAAGTTTGCTGCAACAAATCTGGTTACGCTCCAAAAATTATTTATATAGTGTAAGTTTATACTTATTATCTTGATCTTTAACAAGACACTTATTATATAAAAGTAAAACGGAAGTCTTAAAAAATTTTTTGAAAAATTAATATTCTCAGAAATTTTTTAATTTATTAAAGATTAGCTTCGTAATATAAACTTTCCATTTACTTAAAGTCTATAACATCAAAAGTTTCTTATTTCTTTGCTGTCCTGTCTCAAAGTTTTAAATAGGAAAGAAGATACTTTTTTCTTATATTCTAGTTCAATACCGTAAACTCTTGAAAAGTTTATTTTTTATTTTTGTGCCTGTTGATTTTTCAAAAAAATAATTTTATCTAAAAATCTTGTTATCTATAATAATTTTTAGAATAAAATGTAAATAATTATAGGATTTGAAAACCACAATTATTTATTGGCCTCGTCCCTGTAAAACCTTCTAAGATTATATGGCATTCTATTTAGACACTAATTCTTCTGACAATGGAGCCCTAATAACTCCCATAAATTATAATCTGCAAACCAAGATTTTGAAACCCCTTCTTGATTTATAGGATCGTGTGGGTAAAATACGCAAAACCACAAAAGCCTCCTTACTACTGTTTACAACATTACAGTTCTCATAAAAAGTCATTTTTAAACAGTGTGAACATATTTTGGGTTATTATTATCTGTTATGGAACTTAAATATAATAATACATTTAATGCACAATTTTAGGAGTAATTAATACACTTATTAATAATAAAAATAACATAACTTAGACAAGCTCATTAAAAAGAGTGATAATCTGTATTCTAAAACTTTCGTCATTGAGTTACTTGTGATCGGATAAACGTGGGTCTTAACTCAATTCCTAGCAAAAAAATAAAATGACATTTTCAATTAATTTTATTACACTGTAAGGAAATGTACTTCATGATTACAGCGGTGAAGCGCGTGTTCGAAAAGCTTGACGTCATTATTTCCAGCAATATGATTTGTAGACACTTCCACATTAATAAAACATAAAATCATTTTTTGATAAAAATAGTAAAAAAAAATTTCACTGTGGTATCACATTGAGAGCATTGAGTATCAATAGATTGTATTTATTTTCTGCTATGTTTCCTACACGTGACTGTCATAGAGTAATTTGTTATTAAGATTTAAAACCGAAAAATTGTCTTTTTTAAAATTTTTACTTATGAAGTTAAAATTAATAAAGTAATCTTAATGTTCTAAAGACACAAATTGTAGAAAATTAAAGCGCTAATAAAACTGATTTTAGATTAATTATTATCAATGACCATTTTAAAGTGTTTTTGTTATTATAAAAAATAAAAAGCGTCGTAACAACGTATTTTATTTATATCTGATTAATTTTGTTTGATATCAAACATTTTCAAAAGATTTCAGATTGACCCGATGGGATTATGAGCAACGAAGAAAATCTACAAATCTGAAAAATTTACCGTTTCATTAAAAAATTATAATTTTGCCTTTTTTTAATTGTAGAGCTGATCCTTTGCAAAAAAGCAGTGTGTACAAAACAAGCGCTACCAGACCATGAAATTTGGCACAATTGCAATTTGAATTTTTTAAGACAATATTTTCCAGAGGGTCTGTATGCTCCATAGATGATCTAATTTTAATTTTTTAGATAGATTTTGGTAGTAGTATAGTACCACAAAACATTTATTTTCGTTTTGCTTTAAAATTTTGCAAATTAAGTAAAAAATACTTGCAAATATGAGTAGAAATAGAATGTGATTAAGTAGTGAAGAAAAAAATAAAATAACAGAAGGTTTTATTTTGTAATTTTTACAAAATTCGAAATATAAATTTTGTATTACGTACAAAAGTAAAATACCTTACCTGACCTGACTTGATGTACGACAACACTGTTTTTGAGCAAAACTTTTTACAGTGTATATTTCGAAAACTATAAATATTTGTATAAGTCAAATTTGGTTTTTTAGCATTCTTTTAACAAGCTATCGTCCGCTAAAATCTGTAAGGTAATTTTAAAAAACACTCTGTATATACCGTGCAAAAGAAAATAAAATAAAGTATAGCCAACTCTGTCGTGTCATGTTGGTACAGTTTTATCTGATCAAACATGCCGCACACAGCTAACTCTAATTCAGCTCTAGTTTTAATTTTAATTCCTATCTGAGGATGACAACTTTGTTGTCGAAACGTGCGTCGTATCAAGTAAAAAGTTTGGTGTTAGTGGGTGTTTTTAGTTTCATTTTTTATTTAAACACTCCAAGGAAATCCAACAAGAAGTAAATTAATAATAAAAACAAATAAAAATACTTTTGGTGAGACTTATTGTGTGGGTTTGAAATGAACAAGTAGTACCTACTAATCTCTGGTTACGTATTTAAATAATGTATTATGTAGACCGATTGAGCATTACATTTTTAAGATTAAAAGATTCTATTTTAGGTCGGTATAAAGAAAATTACCAGTTTGCTTTTGTAAATATTCCCTTATGAATAAAGATAACTGGAATATGAATAATTTGGATAAAAGGCAGAAAGTAGTAGTCTTGTCTCGTGAGGATACTCTATTAAATTTTTTGTCCACTTAAGATATAAGATATACGACGTGAATGGCATCTTCATTAAATACAAGGTCTAATAGAAATTTGTTTATGTAATCAGTGTTTTGTAACTTTCTGAATAAATATTTAAATTGGAGAGTTTAGCACAATTATTGACAATTGTTGGTAGCGATGTAAGTCTGAAAGGGCGCCATTATAATTTTTCATCCCCTGTAAGAAGTGAACAGAAGGGGAAAACTTTCTAACATTACACCACTAAAATTGCAGGCCTTTTCGTAAATATTTATTGTAGGAAACGTCGATATCTCAAAGCTGTCTAAAAGGATCTGATGGAAATGCAAATGGGGAAGTTGTTTTGTGCTTTTGTTAAGCGGTTTGTATTTTTTTCCCTAAACTAATATAAAATCTAAAAACGTACAAGTTCGTTTCTTTGAAAAATTAATTTTGAATTATATAGAACCACTTGAGTTGAAGTTTTCCATTATTAATTTGCTTGGAAGTCTAGATTTGATTAGCGGTCGATTAAAATCGGTTAAAAATAAGTTTGACGGTTAGAACACGGCCACAATTTCCTTTTTCCCCCACCTTTGAAAAAATACCCGCATTTCAACAATGGCATCAACTTCCGGTTATTACAACCGCAACACATGTCTCTCTAAATTAAACCTAGGCACATATAAAATTTATTTACGATGCAATAAAGACGTTGAGGTGTCAGAAATATTCCAGGTAAAAATGTTTGTCTTGAGACCCTCCGACTGTCTCCTAATATTTACCTTAGCATAATGATCAAACAAATCGTGGCGTTACATTTTATACTAAAAAAAAATCGATGGCGACGGTGGTCGTAATCGTATCTGGGATCGATCCGGACGCATTCAAAAGTGTAGTTGCAGCGAAGAAGGGGAGACGGTTGCTAGTGGGGGCCCCCATAGCAACGCCGCCAACTTGAGGTGGGTGGCACGGGGTCGAGGGTTTGTTTGGCCCGGGAGTTAGGGTAGGCCATGGATGGCATCGTCCTACGCATCGAACAACCCTCCGCTTTATCGATCCTATCCCTCGCATCAGAGAAAGTAAACTTCATTCAATTTGGGGGTGGCACGCGCAGGACCGGACCCTACCCCCAAAACTTTCAAAGTAACGCCAAACTTTGCCAAATTACGTTTTTTCGATAGACGAATCCGATACCTACCAAATTGAAAACCATTCATCGAAGAAAATTTAAATTATTATTAAAATTGGAGCTCCACACACCGAGTAGACAAAATGGCCCAAAATAAATTTACATTCGAGCAAATCTCATTCAATTGTTATTTGTTATTTAATGCTTCAATACCTAGTGTAGAGAACGATTTTATAAAAGTAATTTAAAGGCACGAATTTAAGAATGAGTCCCTACAATGACTTAAGAGTCAAGTTTTTTTTATAGGAACTCACTCGTACTACTTACAGTAGTTACAGTTTACGTTTTTTAAATTATTTTTTATGTACATAAATTTTTTTAATAAGTTTATCTAAATATTATTAGAACGCTAGTGCTTTAAAGCTATTAAAGCACCCAAATAAATGTTATAATAGGTTTCTTAAAGACGCAAATTATCAAAAAGTAACACAAAATTTAAAAACATAAAGTAAGTAAATAATTATATATGTTGATTGACTTTAGAAATTATTTCATGAATCTGGCAATTTTGTGACCAACAAGCATAAAATACACACTCTTTTATAACAAGCAATGCATAAGTGCAGACCATACTTGAGTATTTCTTTTAATACCTATTTTAAAACATAAACTAAGAAAACTATAATATTGACAATAGATACCCGAAAATCCTTGCACATTAAAGCTTTAGTGCTCATTGTGTGCAATCTTTCAAAGTAATACTAAAACAGCTGTCCTATGCTCTTATAAAGTTCAGTATAGTTCTTCATTGTAGCTTTTGTTCATCATAAACTTCATTGTCGTTGAAGTCAATTAAAGCTTAACCACAAACAGTTACAAACGGTGGCTTTGTTAAAGCCACGATGGCGGTGGTTCAATTTCAAAGCATAAATCGCTTTTATGGTTAATATTCTTTTAATAAAGATGCTTTTTATCCTATGTTACACTTACCAAAACATTTCCACAGTTTGAAAAAAATAAATCTAAGAAATTTTTATATCTAAAAATAAGGCATAGGTTCGTTATTTCTTTCACACTGTAGAAATGTTTAGGTAAATATATGTGGTAAAATTCATCATTTCTTATGGAAATATTACTTTGTAAAACGACTTACTACTATTACGTCTTGGGCATCGAACCATCTGGTTTTCAACAAAGCCACAATGGTTAAACCTTAATTGATTCCAATGACAATAAATTCCATAATAAGCAAAATTTGCAAAAAAGAACTATACCTACTTGTTCTATAGTTGTCTACAGAAACCTTCTCCACAACGATGGACTCTCGAGTTCAATTTGGCAAAGAAAGACTATACATATTGCTCACAGAAGTCTTTTTAATAGCGTTGGATTTTGGAGCTTAATATTCAGATAGTGGTCACTTATAAGATGAAAATTTCAGGTAAATGACATGCAAATAACTTTTTAGTGTTTTGTTTACATTTATTATCATGATGAATAAAATTAAAACACCATTCAAGTTTTGCTTTGTACCTAGTTTATTTTTAATTTTCGCCATTGTTACAATTAGCAAATGCTCATTCTAATATAATCAAATGTCGTAAGTCTCTGTTGTTTATCTTTAGTTTCTTTAAGCTTGCTTAGCATCTTTTTATAAAATGAGAAAAAGATCCACTAACACCAAACACTTAACAGTACGCGTGTTTCGACGACAATGTTGTCATGCTCATGTGAAAATTAAGACTGTTTTAATTTTTACCTGAGAAAAACAACAATGTTGTCGCAACGAGCGTTGAGTTTAGTCCCTAAAGTCTTAGACTGTTTGGTATTAGTTAGTTTGAATTAAAACTGTTTTAAATCTTACCTGACCATAGAGGATGGCAACAATGTCGAAAAGCGCGTTATGTTAAGTAAACTTTTTGGTGTTAGTTGTGTTAAATTTTTCTTTTACTGAACTGTTTTTTTAATTAACGTCTTATGTTTTGTCGTCAGTTCTATTTCTTGTGACCTGTATGTTGTTATCATTTTGGTTTTATTCTTACAGTTGCGAACAGAAAGACCATGATATAAGTGATAACAATTTTTTTCTTTCGCCATTGTACAACTTTCGACAGAAGATATACAAGCAAAAGAAAGTGTGTTGCTCTTTTAGCATTTACCCACATGCGTCTTGTTCTCGCTGAATATTTTATGTCTGGATTAGATGTGTAGATTAAAATATACTTGAGCAATGATGACAGTGAATTTTAACTTGAGTTATAAATCTAACAATAATGCCGTTAGAGACAGAGGTTAATTGTATTGCAGTGAAGTGCTTAAGATGTTTATTGCGGGTTTTGTCCTTTCAAAACAGTTGTACATACAAAATGGTATGACAATCGCAGGTAAAAAAATACGAATAATTATATATAGTTTATTGTAGGACCCAAACGGCATTGTTGTTTAATTTATGACGTAAGTCAAAATTTACTATTATTGTTGCTCAACTATACCAGAGTCTCTGTGGCATAGTAAAACTTTACAGTTGGGTCCATTGTATACTCAAAATATTTAAAAGTTGGCTGACTTTTAAAGACTCTTCTATAAACCAAAGAATAGCCATTGTTCAATTTATAGAAAGGCTAACTACCGTACGGATAAATCTTGATTTATGACTGTTTTCTCCGCCAGATGTTTCGCACGCAAATATTGTAAAATACTGGCAGAGAGAACTGTCATAAATAAATATTTATCTTTAGGGTGGTTTGTCTATCCATAAATTGAACAATGGTTATTCTTTGGTTTAAATTGTAAAAGAGCCTTAAAAAGTCAGCCTACTTTTAGATATTTTGCGCATACCACAAATACTTTATAAGGTGCGATCGAAATGTAACTGGATCAGAGCAGGCTGTGCCAGCGTAACTGTAATGATGTGTCTAATGTTAATACCCACTTCCACGGCTTGTTCTGATTCAGTTACATTTTGATCTTAAGTTATATGTAGATAAAAACTTCACAATAAGTCACTGCAGACAGTTTGAGATTCTCTGTGATAAAACGAAGAAAGTTACGTATTTTTTAAAATTGATGGGTGCACTTCAAAATTTTTATTAGAGCCAACATAATAATAGATATTTTGTATTGAATTTTTATTAAAATGATTGATTTGATAATAAAAAATTTATGATTTGTTCTTGTTTATTAAAAATTAAAGAAAATTTAAAGAAAATTAGAAATCTCCAATGTTTCGGGCTTAACGGAAATAATTTATATTTAGAAAAAGGGTGCTTCAACAAAAGCAAATTAAATTTTGATGATCAGATTAGATCGATTGTTCCGTTTTAATCTTGATGTGGCTAGTCATATTCGAAACAGTTTTATTGTTGTCTTCTTGTTATAATGGAACATTAATTCACAACACAATAAAATATTTTGACACTTCCAAATTATTTAAGCACACCAAAATTGCTCATCTGTTTGTGTATGTATAACTGTTTTAATTCTTTGTTGGCATTAATCTTTTTTTTTAATTTTGGAATGTTTAGTAAGTTCTCTAATATATCTATTAATCAAGAGTAAAAGATTAATGAAGGCAAATGTAAACCGATATATTCAGTCCCTTTAATTTCGGGTTCCGCTCTTAGGTCAAAATTTGTTATTCTTGGAATTTGGAATAATTTAGAAAATTAATATTTATTCCTAAGCAAGTAAATAGTTAATGTCTGTATAAGTGTGGTTGCAATAATTAATTAATTAATTAATAACCACGCCTCTTAATTTTTTTTGTGAAATTTTTATGTAAATGCGTCCATTCAATTTGGTGATGTATAAATATCATTAATATGGTAACAAGAGTGATTTTCATACAATTTGACTCATTACCATTACCAATAAGCACTTGGCCTAAATAATTAGTGAGGTTGCGAGCCGATTCGATTACTTGTGGGAGTGAATGAAGCCCGTTTTGTCAACATTGGGGGCAATGATAATGGTGTATCGTGTGCTCTGAACGTATTTCTTTTCACCGGTCGGTTATCAGGACAGGTGTGCCGTGACGTATTTCGGTTGTCGAGCAGGTGGTACGCGGAGACTCATTCAAGCATCGCCCCCCGAAACGCAAAATTTGTAAATTAATCTGCGATCGGTTATATTATATTTTTTCTCAAGGGGGCTATCGACCACTTTACAATTTCCTTCGGTGCGGTTTAGTGCAAGGTAAGAGCAGGTAAGTCCTGGCCTTGGCAGTGGAGCATGAGGAGCTGGGCCCCCCTTCCTGCGCAACCACATGCCTCTTCGGCCAGTGACATTCTCCAGGACCGGCCCAGCCCGAGTCCGCACCTGTCCACACTTGGAAAACTAATTCGTACTTGAAATCTCAGCACTTTCACATGCCCCAAAAAAACGTAAATTATACCATTGCGCTATATAAAAATTTATTCGGGCCCGGTGCATTGTTATCCCAGACAGAGTTCATGAATCTTGCACGAGTTCTCCTGTCACCTGGCTAAGCAATTTATGGCCGCTGAAAGAAACTTTTTGCCAGAGACGGGATTAGAGTTAAAATTGTATCAATCGATACTCAACACGTAGCAGTTTAAATATGGAAGAGTTGATAGTGATAACGGTGCGTAATCGCAGCCCACCCCCAAGCTTACCTATTTTTGTCAAGGTTTGTTTATTTTAGCTGTGACCCTATTTAATGATAAAAAATAGCTCGTTAATAAAAGGGCACACAAGTCAAGAGCTGTTGATCATAAAATTTCCCTCCTAATAAATATCTGATGGCCTAGGAATAATTTCTAATCTAAATGCAAGTTATGAAGAGTATCTTGAAACTCTCCGAGGCTAAAGTAAAATGTGAAAATAAGTTTTATGTACGTATGAATAATTCTTGTGCTCTTAAAGTGATCTAATTTTATATCAAGCGAATTTTTCTGTAATTTTATTTTCTCGATTTTCACTTGTACAATTTTATTCGTTGCTTGAGTTCTTTATATCTTTATAAGGCGTAAATTCTTGTAAACGTATTTCGGTTCGTCTTAACAGCATTCTTTGTAGTGTATTTGATCACACCCTGTTAGGGAACCTCGAATGAAAAATTGATTTGACGTTGGCCAGGTAGGTATGAGAAATGCCGGCCCTTGGGAATGCACCTCGTCTACTTTTTATATCTTTGCCTGGTACACCTATCACCAGATAAATAGGACCGATTTTTTCTATTTTTATAGACGCTGTAAATTTACAACACCTCAGACGTTTTCTTTCCCTTTCAATAATCGAAAGGTTTGCTTCGATCTGAATACATTTTCAAACATTTTGTCTACTTACTTTGCAAAACTTTCTAAAAGCCATTTGGTCACAACAACCTAACAAATTCCTACTGAATTTGTATGTACATAAGAGTTATTTCAAAATATATAAAGAAGCACTAACACGTAGGGATGTAATGTAACTATTAACTAACGAACGTTGATAAATTAAACGTTGATAAGTCATAATATAATTATTTTATTTAAACACAATGATGATTAATAAATTATAAAACTACACTATTATTGTCGATGCCTCAAGTAACTCTAACTAAGTTCTTTATCGCCCGCCTCGCTAATTTTAAGTCTTTATTTTATTTCTATTTCTTGAGCAAATATTCAATAGGTTTTAATTGTAACTACACCAATGGATTGGTTATTAATTTTTTTTTTTTTCATGTGAGGTGTTACAAAAGGTAGTGTCACTAGAAATATTTATATAACTATATTTATACCTCCAAAGAAGTCTGTGCTATATTACCACCAAAATGTATACATATCAAACTATCCTTAATGGAATGAATAAATGAAAATTAAAATTTCAAGTCGATGCCCAACTAAATTGGAAATAAAAGAAATTGTAGGGCTAGTTTCGACCTTTACTGTGCCATCATCAGCATTCACTCAAAAAAGGGTTAAAATAAAATGTAAAAATATATAAAAATTGTCAAAAAGATATGTAAGAATAATAATTACATGGTTTTTAGTTGAATTTTTAAATTTATTAAAAATTAAAGAATATTAATGGAGAACCGGTGTGTTCATGTTGAATTTAAAGTTAAAAAGGGTTTTTTAACTTTTAAAAAGGGGTTTTGAACTTTTTAACTTTAACTTCAACATCTTTAACAAAAAAGGCCAAAACTAGTCCTACAATTTCTTTTATTTCCAATTTGGTTAGGCATCGACTTGAAGTTATAATTTCCATTCATTTATTTTATTAAAAACTTAACCCAACGTCGAGATAGTCACCCACTTCACAGAAATTATCCTTTTATAAAATACAATTTTTTAAATTTTAAAGTGAAAAATGCTACCTCGCTTAGCCTTTGTAGTTGCACTATAATAATAATGTAAGATGGAGTGAAAGAGCATCCACCCTTGTTAGACTTTAGTTTAGTCAAGCGATGCAATAAAAACAATTGACAGGAAAGCATGGAAAAGGTAATTCGATGACAAAAGATTTGGGTTACTTGTTAGTATAAAGTAAGAAAAATTCCTTTTATGTTTGAAAAACTAGAACAGATGAGTAAAAAACGACATTTGAAAAAGAAAAAAAAAGAAAAAAATTTTCTACAAGAAATTGAAAAACAACGATGCGATTAGAGGAAACAAAAAACAAAAGAAGAAAACTGGAAAAAAAAAGAGAGAATTGCATTAAAACCTAAAAAAATTTCGCGTCGGCTAAAATAAAAAAATTAGATTAAAGAAGCTTTCAGAAAGAATAGAAAAACAAAAGAAAGTTTTCGAGAAATTTAATGTGTTATAAGATGCTTTAAATTAAAAAAGATGATTTAAAAGTGCAAAAAAATTTGATGTGGTACGGGTTTATAAAAGAGGGTGACTCTTACTTACTACTGTTGAAAGGTTCCAGGTTTTTTATTGTTACACCGGTCAATGTCATTTAAATAGAGAATATATAAATAAGAGAAACGCTAAAGTGGGACAGTTCAACTCAGCCAATAATTAATGATAATTCTTGAAAACCATAAAAATATATTATTGAGTTATTAAATTGTTAGTAGTTATAGTAATTAATGTTAGTTAGTTGTTCGATAAATTCTTTAAATCGTAAGAAACCCGGATTGAGTCCACGCCACCTTACAATATTACTCGACTTTTTATAATTTGTATTTTTTGCAAATTATTTTATGCGAAAAGGTAAAATTCTGCGTGCTCTAGTAAACTAACTACAGCACTAAGTCTAATGGCTTACCTAGCATAAAAGAAGGGTTACAGGTTTTTTAAAAACGCAAATTAATAAAAACATATTACGTAGCAAGTATTTTTGTTTATAATTTTGGCCTACCTAGCTTTAAAGACAAGTCTTTTGTTTATTATTAGTGCAATAAAGATCGTGTTGTTACCAATCTGAGTATTTTTTCAGATGGTATCGAAGAGTCTAACAACCATAAATTAGCTGCGTTTAGTTACAATACAATTTTTAATGCACTAGTAATAAACAGAAAACTTGTTCTTAAAGTCAGGTACAAAATTGGTTTGGAATAGTATAAAACACATAATACCTTGTTTGACAGATCCTCTTATCAAAGATTATTTACCTGCAACATCAAAAAGTTCAGAAAAAGTTAGTAACTAATTGATTTTGTATTATCTATTTCAACACTGTTTGGGTCAATAAAAATATGTTTCTCAACTTTTAGATATAGCTAATTGTATAGAAACTTATAGGAGTAATGCAGAGAATTCAACAAAGCTTCAACAAAACCACTTTAATCCCAAAGAACTTTCTTTCTACTGAACCCTGTTATCGTTAACTCAAATTCCAGGAAAAAAGTCTTTTACGTACTGAAATTACTGCTTGAGAAAGCTTTTCCGTAAATTTTCAGATGAGTAAAGTTCAGCATTGTACGATAAATCCACTGACATTTCTGTACCTTCAAATACAACCAACTTTATCTTCTTGTCATAACTAGACAGAATGTAACAAATTGGCACATCGATTTCAACTTCTAAAAGAATAAAAGTGTGGAAGTTTGCTTTATTGTTGAGTCTTCTCTTTGAAATTGTAAAAACAAGGTCTGCCTATTTCAGGAGGTCTCTATTATTCCGGATTTCCAATAGCACATTTTTTATTTTTGTATTATGAGGAACAAATAAACAACAAAATAATAAAAAGATGTTTACAATTTAATCTGGAATTATTTATGATAATTTTTAACTGTACAAAATTACAATACAATACCTTCAACAAATTGATTTTTAATTTATAACTGTATGTACTTATATGTTCTTCAATCATGTATTGTTACGTATTTTGAATTGCAACTTTTGCGGTTTGTTGGCTAAAATGTACCAATTTATATTTTTACGTTGCGTCATAATTAACAATAAGTGAAACAAAAATAAATATTAATATGTTTAGAAATCATTCATTTCGAACAATAAAAACATGTTGAATAATGTATAGATTGAAAAATACATCCGCAAAGTGTTATACAAGAGTGATGGACGATAGAGCATCAAGAAAATCTTTTGTCCCGTATAAAACTATCGTCTATCGTTTTTTTCATTTCTAGGTTTATATAAACAGGTTGATGCAAGTATTCGTCGTTTCTATGGAACCTGAATAAATTAATTGGAGGGTTCTGTCCAATTTCCGTTTCTCAGATACCCGTCGTATTAAAAAATGTGCCAGTCATCAAAGACGAATTCCCCGCTGTCGAAGGAAATTTTCACTCCGCCCAGAGCAGGATTTAATTAAATTCGTGGTGTAATTAGGGCAATTCGGTAGCAAAGGGCAGAATAAAGTGGCATTATAAAGTATAAAGTGACGTATACACAATGGACCTGCATTGCCTAATCCCCATTTCATCATGGACGTCCGAAACTGGATAATGTTGTATATAATGGTATTTCATTAAAGTTTCCGGATTTCGGAGGCCAGGAAATGTGGAAAGTTTACCTAGTGGGATTGCGTGGGGATCGTCTATATTGAGAAAGTTATACGTCCATCCGCCAGGGTGTGAATGTCCAAATGTGCGTGTCTGCCCCTATTACAAACAATCATCGACCCAGATTCATTAATTTTTTAATTGTAATCGACTGTCCTCTAATTCAAATAAATTGAATTTCATGCAATTTTAATAAGCCGATGTACTCGGGATTTTAACCTCTAATTGACGATAAATTTTAAAACACGTGTATACTGTTCTTTAAAAATAAGTGGACTAATTTTTAAAGTCCTTACAATAATAAACAAAAAATCATTTCAACTGCATTTACTCTAATTCTATGTTTCGCATTAAAAAAGTAAACAAATAATTATAAATTATAACAGATACATACATGTCTTATTCATTATATCTATATATACAGGGTGTCTCAGAACTGGCGGATTAGCCGTAAACTTCAAGTTCCTTTCTTCAACTTAATACCAAATTTTAAAAAAATAATCTTTCTAAACTCTGTCGTTTACAAATTACAGCAGTTTTATATTAACCCATTATTTAATAAATATTAATTATTAGCAAAGGTAATTATTTATGTCACTAGACAATAAAATTAACCCTAAAACTTTCAGAATTTATTTAGTATACTGTATAACCGGGAAGACAAAATTGATGAATGCTGCCGATTTGGAATACGCTGATGATACAACTTTGCAGCAACTCTTGCGTTTTTGCTACATTCACTGTAAATTAACAACATTTCTGTATAATCAGCTGAACTGAACTTTTTTTTTTTTTTTTGAGAATATCACTTTGACAATTTTCTTCTTACAGTCGACTAAACAATAAATAATAAATATTAATTTTATTGCCTAGTAACATGAATATTACCTTTACCAATAATTAGTATTTTATGTGATGTGTTAATATAAAATTGCTGTAATTTAAAAACGATAGAGTTTAAAAAAATATTTTTTCGGAATTTGGTATTAAGTTGAATAGAGAGACTTGTAGTTTACGGCTGCTTCGCCGGTTCTGGGACACCTTGTATATTATGTACATGCGAAATAAGTGCACGTATTTAAATATGAGCACACTAAATTCGTGTATGTCTTGATGCTTCGCATTTTAGTGGGCTATATAAGTCGGGAACAGACCCCTTTAGTGATCTCAATTCCGACGCCTAATGCATGATGTACTCGTAATAAGAAGAATATAGAAACGCACCGTACGAAAAATTATCAGCGTCTACAAAATTGACTTGAATTGATATTTGAAATACTTTCTGACCTAATGAATGAATCCCACAAAAAACAATTCTTATATTATATTTAAAAAACATTTCTATGTTCGTTATGTTGACACCATTGGCAACAGTCCTGTTTTACTCATCATATTAGTCCTGAGGAATCCACAGATGATCGCGACGCGTCGACGATACGGTAATAAAAGCAAAGTGAAAATCTTATGTTCAATTTCCTAAACATTTTCTCTAATACAAATTTAAAAAAACATGTTCAAAGTTCCGTTCTTTTGACATTTTCCAATTTGAGTATAAACTGTCATCAAATTTTAATGTTTAGTACGATCAACAAAAAAATATTGTAAGCAACTCTTTATTTAAAGCTATTAGTAATCTCGACTTTTACTAACGCTAGAAATAACGCTGAAGAGGCCTTAAGTCTCAGCAGCGCCCGTGTTTGCATTAAATAATTGTCATTAGTATTAAGAAAAATTGTAAATATGATTGAAAAAATAAATAATTTTAACTTAAGGTATTTATTAAGAAACTCATTGATTAAATGATTATTTTTGAAGATGCAGGGTGAACCGAATGGCGAGCTCGTAAATTTGGTGGTCAAATATGTGTATCTTACTTTGACTTTAGGAGAATGTATAGTAACCTGTTGTATAAACAATATTATTATGTGATAATTTTTCACTCAAATATTCTAGACGGAATCATAGAAATGTAGAATATTAAAAAAAAAGAATAAATATTTTCCTTTTGAGAAATTTTTCTAATAAACTTTTACCGTTGGAAAACATCCTTTTTTCCAGTTGTCAGTTGCAGCATCTCAACGTTTTAAAAGTTTACTTTATAAATTAAATGATGTGTAGGTAAATAAATTTTATTATTGAAGTTACAACTCGAAAGATTGCAAACTTCATCTTATACAAAATTGTTTATTTGTTACTAAAATTTTGGTTTTGTAGGTAATTTAGATTAAAGGACTTTAATTAATAAGTTTCTAACTTTGGCAATCTTGACGAAATTGTGTAGAATTAACGTTTTTGTTCCATTGTGTTTAGTAAACTACATGTGTTTGAGAATTTATAAAGTTGTTTTTGCAAGACTTAAGTCATCTTCATTTTCCGCTATTAATATAACGTCGTCAGTACCGCATAAAATATTAATCACACCTCTACCCATGTTACATCCTTTCATCTCCTTGACTCTTTGCATGACTTGATCCATTATTAAAGCAAGAGTTATTTTAGGGCTTTATTCGTTGAGATTTAAAAGACTCTAAATGCTCAATCAAAATTGCCTTCACACTCAAACCACTCAGTAAAATAAAAATTGCTTAGAAACTTGAAGTGTTTAAAGCAGTCAAGGATCTGATTTCAAGGAGCGATCCATTAGTATCAAAGTTCCCTTTGTTTGTTTATAATTTCACGAAAATTGGATACATAGTGAGCTAGACCGGCCCTCTCAGAGAAAGCTGTGATCTTTAAATATGATGTAAAGTTTATCAAGAATGTCGTAATGCTACAATTGTGCGGCCATATAAAGCAATTTCCTTTCTAACATACTCTGTTGGGTAATCATTGTAAATCCGAGATGTGCTCAAATTAAGAGTTCTCCAAGGGTGGCCCTGCGATGTGGGTGGTGGAATGTGTTGTTGCTGGGCGGAACCGTGTCTTTGTTTACATTATAGCTTCCAAGCGAAAAAAATTCTTTAATTCGTTCTATTGTCAATAGACGCGATACTATCATTAAGGTGAGGAGCTTCAATAGTATTGATTTGGTGATTGCGCAAACAATAAGTAAACACTATAGACAGATGGTGGAAAAAGTGGGCTAGATAAGTTAGCACACTTTTTCAGAAACATTTGGTATGGAATTCTGTGTATGAGGATTGGGATTTTTTGTTGGCTTCACGAAGACAGATTCCTCCTCGGTTAAGAATTGTGATAAATGGACGGTTGAAACAGGTTTCGACGAGAAAGAGGTTTACTGTGTCTGTGGGTAGATTGTTTGATGGTTGTCGGGTCAAGGTAGTGCCCAAAGTTCCTACCTGCATCAGACCATTCAATAAGACTACAAGTGATTCACTAGACCGAAATGATTAAAAGCTTTTTACACAACCAAATTGGATTGGGGGTGGTTTTGTAACACCATTTGCAAGTCTAATTTAAGATTTATTTGAATGTTATTAGGGAGGAAAACAGAATTTTTTAACAAGAGGTTAAGACCAAAAAGCGTACTTCTAAATTAATAAAAAATAATGCCTAAAATTTTCACAAGTCATAAATGAAAAACAAAATACTCAAACCTAAAGTTATTGTTAATGGAAATGTAGTTTTATTTCGTCTGAAATTTCATCGAGGATAATTACAATCACTTGTCCAACAATGGCTGACTTGAGGAAATTGATCTTCTTACGACTGGAGTCGACACTTCCGGTGTCACGTGACTGGAACATGAAGGGTTTCTTTCCTCGCATTCCGGTACATTCCGGATGTCGTCTATTCGACGCAATAAAGCCGCATTTCAGTTTATACTTGATGATAAAAAAAGTGGATACTCGCTTCGCTGCTTTTATTTACTGTGCAAAACACAATAGTTATGGTTCACGCTGTCGTCAATAAGCACTTTTACACAAAACTTGCAGAATTTTTTTCAGTTATCTAATTAGTGGTATTTACAAGAGACAAGTGGCATTCACGGTCTGCATTGGTTTTCTGTTAGCCTAAATAGAAAATGTTGAAACAAATTCAAGGCTTGTTTTACATAACGTGCATTTAGTGGCGCAACAGTTCAAATTTGATTCTTGTTTTATAAAGAAAGTACTTACATTAAAGATATAAATTTTTAAAGATGAACCATTCATTATAATTTAATAGACCTATTTTAAAAACAAGACATGTGGGGCGACGTGTAAAACATCAAGTATTGTAGATATAGTTGATGTAGATCTGGAAGAAAATCTGACTAAAGTTATAAATAATTGTAACAATAAACTACTTACAACTTACAGTTTAATTTATAACGAATCGCTTACTCAAACTTTGATGATAACCATCTATTGTTACAGGGTGTTGGACCTCTTATTCCTTTACCTGCTCTGGCGTTGGTTGGTCAAAGACGCTATTACTCTAAATAGTTGTATTGGTACAATTATTTACAATTTAAATCAGTTTTACTTTTAAGAATGCATTAACTTTCTGAAAGCAAAAGAAAACTTTAAAAAATAAAAAAATTACAGTAGACAACAATAAATAATAGATTTGCACATCAAGAGTACTTATTACCAAATAAATAGTTACAGATTTCTGCAGTAGATACCTACAACAACAGACTATTAGTTTTGACATTTATTAAAAAAGATTAGGTTACCTAATAATTTAAGATCTTTTAATAAAAATTGTTGGTCAAAAACTTCAATACAAATTTTGTGTGTTAACTATTTTACACCGTTTAATTATTCAAACACTCTAGGTGTGCGCCGTGTTTTTAATTAATTTTGTGCTGCAAAATTTAAGTTATCACACGCAAATAATATAAATAACTAATTACTGATACTTCCTCAATTCAAGCAGTAGGTATTTTTGAAGTTTTGAAGCTTTTCTCTGTATTTAAGTTGAGTTATTCTGCTTTATTTAAAATTTAATTTTTTTGGTGTTTTTAATTTACTTTTGTTAATCTCAAGACGCTAATTGTGTGATACTAAATCATCTGGTACTGCCAAGTTTTCAGTAACATATTTCAAAACTTAACTTATGAGAATCTAAGAATGTGACCATTTCAGAAAAAGAACGAAGTTATTTTAACTAATGAAATTATAAAAATAGACATAAAAATAATAACTTAAATAATGATAAAATGTGCAAGAAATTAAAAAATGTATTAAAAAGTGCCACGGTAGAAAGAAAGAACCGAAAAGAATAAAGATCTATTTTATATTTAATGCTTATCAGCTGTCAAAAGATCAAAATGAAATAAACTTAACAACTTAAAAAAAACAAAGTGAGAAACATAAAAAACACTAAAAATTAAATTGCAAACAAAGGAAAAAGCAGTGACAAATAGATGGAGAGTACATCAAGAATCTTTTAGGTGCTACTAATATAAATTATACCAAGTCAATTATATTAATCAAAGAAAACAGAGGTGTAAGAAGAAGAAAAAAAAAATACGTTATTAAATAAAGTAAAAGTAACTTTAAAAAGACTTAAAAAATTAAAAAGCATTCAGTGTACTTACACTTGTATGTATGTACTTACATACAAGTAGATTCATTAAAAGCTTCAATATTATAATATAATGTAATAGAAGTTACACGAAGAATAGAAGACCGCAATAATGATTATTTATTGATTAATGATATCAATAAAAAAGAAAAACACGTATTCTGTCTTCATTATGCGTACTCAAAAGTTGTTTGATAAAAAAGTTTTGTTTTAATAGTAAAATTTATTAAAGAAGTAAGTAAAATCAAAAACATGCCTAAACAGACTCTATAATCCTGAACCTAATTGTTAAACGTATTTAACAGTTTTTCATGATAACGATTGTTTAAGATAATTGTTATTTAATGTAAGAAGGGACGATTACAAAATTGATAACGTTTATTCGAAAGCTAGACGAATATATGACCTGTGTCTAATCAAAGATATGAAAGAATATTCAAATCAATTGCATTACGATTTCAAAACACATTAATTTTAATTTAAATTTTGTAGCTTTTTTATTTTTTAACCTATTCAAAAAGTAAAATCTGGAACTACTATAGGTTTTTACATAGAATCGAATGGTCTAATTAAAAGTTTTTCGTAATTGTTAGTTTGTGTGACATAGTGACATAGAGCAAAGTTACATTTTTTTCTAAATAGACATAATAGTTACACTATTCCAAACCAATTCTGGCGTACCTGACTTTAACAGCAAGTTTTCTGAAGTATTGTATTGTTACCAAACGCAAGTAATTTATAGTCATTCGACCCTTCGATGGCATCTGAAAAAACCGCCCGGAGTAGATGACATCTACAAAGTGGTAATAAATGTCTGACTGTCTCAGACGGTTTTTTTAGATGCAAAAAGTAAAATTTGGTACTACTACAAATTTGTATGTAGAATTGAACTGTCTAAAAAAAAAGTTTTTTGTAATTTTTAATTTTTGTGATATAGACCAAAGTTACATTTCTTTCAAGTAGACATTATAGTTATACTATTTCAAATTAATTCTGGCGTACCTGACGTTAATGGTAAGTCTTCTGTTTTTAAGTAATTTATGGTCATTCGACCCTTCGATGGCATCTGAAAAACCACGTGAGGCAGATCAAATTTACAAAGTGGTGACAAATTTACCTGTTACGTGCGGTTTTTTCAGATGCCATCGAAGGGTTTAGTAACAATAACTAAAAACAAAGAGTCTAACAAAGTTATGGTTTAATAACCATAAATTATTTGCGTTTGATAACAATACAATCTTTATTGCACTAGTAATAAACAGAACTTTTCTTTAAGGTCAGGGGGAGTAGAATTGGTATGGAATAGTATAGCTGTAACTCTAAAAATTGATACCTGCAATACAGTACCACAAACGATGATGCTGTACTTATGATTAAAATATTGCTCTATATTTATAAGTAACTTTAAAATTTTTTGAATATAGTGCAATTTCTTTGCTTATTCTGCATGTTTATGTTTTTTCTATGTTTAATCTGGTTTGGTAATTGTTTTCAGATATTTCAATTTTTTTTTGATATTTTATGTACCGGGTCATCTTTTTATTTGCTCCCGACTGAGATTTTAAAAATAGGCAACGCGTTATATAAACGATAAGCAACTTTGGGAAAACTACAAATGATTTAAATGAGCTGACTCTAAAAAACTAGCAAAGTATAATGTGTTGCGTATTTTTTGAGTTTCGGGCGGGAGCAAATAAAAAAATTATCCTGTATTAATAAGGTACTTGCATAAAGCAACAATCTTTTTTAAATTAAGGATTATTAGAATTCCTAGACCGGACCACCTAGCAATGAATTTACGTCACCAGCATATATGGCGCTGGATATATTTTGGATGTGGAAAATAATGCGTATTTTAGCATATATTGCAAATTAAAGATAGAAAATTTTGAAAATGTGGATTGTACACTAAATGTTTGCCGACGTCATAAAACACTAGCTTAAGTTTTAGTTTATATGACCAATAAAATGACAACATTGCTTATTATTTTAAAAGAAGTCTTCATTGTTAATTATTTATTGTTTGATTGTTATTTTTTTATTATTTGGAATTACTTTTAACATTTTTGTGTAAACAATAAATAATTCACCAAAATTAAAAAATACCAACAATTTGTTAACGTCAATACGATTTTTTGTATTTAAAATTTTAAACATTCATTTCGTGCAATAATGACCCTTTTGCCAAATAAAAGTTGAATAAAAACATTTTTATGATCAGACAGAAACTGCTCCAATCGGTTGCGAAAATGATGCAAGATCTTTTTTGTGTATTGTATTTGTATATCATATGTATGGTTTGTTATTGGCGTTATTTTGGTTTTTTATGTACTTTTCTTTCTTTATATTTTTCTGTTTCTTTACCAATTTTTCAATTTTGTTCAGTCTTAATACGTTTTTACTGACGGCAAATCATCAGCATCTTTGTATACATTGGTCTAATATTTCTATATCCTACATGATTTCTTTTGTTTTTTCTTTGTTTGTTATTTGTTTGGATATCAATAATAAAAAGGTGTAATCTCACAATAATTGAGTTCTTTATTTGTTGAAAACTTTTGTGTTATTTTAAGTAAGAATCAAATTTATTTACAGAAAATAGTTTATTTAACATTAGCAGCCCTCAGCTGAGCATCTGATCATTTTTTCCAGAAAAAAACAACACTTTAATTTTAAACTTTTTAGTTATGCATTTTTATACCTTTCTAACAACTATCTATTACTATAGACCCTTTTGCGCAAGCTCTAGCTTTCTTGTAATTATAAGGTACAAAATTTATTAAGTTAACTATGATTTGTCAAATCTCTGAGAGATTGACTTTAGAGAGTTAACTTGATAAATTTTTTAATTAAATACTTGTTATTTTACTCCATAATTACGAGGTAATAACAAAAATTAAATGATATTTTATAATTTTCGACTGCACTCTAATGTTTATCTACTACTATCTAGTAGCTAGTATATTAGGTACTAAAATGCAATTTTAAGTACTCCACTCAGAAACCTTGGGAAAAGACACTTTTATACTGTTTAATTTATAAGTATTGGTGACAAAAAGCGGTCAATAACGTCAGCTTAAGTTTGCATTTAAAGTGAGCTAAATTTCTGCAAGGGTAGAAGGCGTAGAGCATTCTTATAACAAAAAGGTTTACAACAAAATAATAAAATTTTAGTAGTTGAAGTATAGATAAATGCCGCTAGACTAAGTCACATTTGCACCTAATAAAGAAAAGAAATTGTTTCTAGTTTTCACGTTAACATAATTATGTAATGGATTCAAGAACTGCAAATATTGAAAGATTAACATTTTATAAACGCAATCTACTATACTTAGACGTGGTAGAACTGAACGCCATTTACCGACACTTGCCAGCTCATAATTAATTATTTTTAAATCAACGTTTAGAAAATATTGAAACAAGTCTTATTTATTGGAGTATTGTATTGGAGTATTATTTATGAAACACTAAATTCAACTCTGTGAAAACTATAATTTTAGCTTATTAAGTAATGAATTTTGTTCAAACTCCATCAATACATTGACATTTCACCCACACAACCAAATTATTTGTTATCGATGAGTTCCAACAAGCATCAGCATTAATTAAACTTGAAATTTATGCATCAGTATATAGAAACGTAATTAAAAAGTTTATTAGGTACGATTGTAGGAAAAAAATTTTGAAAGTAGCATTCTATTTTTGTTTATCGAAGCAGTATACCTGTACAATAAATTTTCAAGAGATAACAACACTTTCGAATGCTCGTGACTGCCGGTAAATGCTAACCAAATCAAGTTTTTTAGCAATAATCTAAATTATGTATGTGTATTAGAAATAATGTGGAGAGTACAGAGAGGTCAAAGAAGGAACAGAACATGACCTTCTTAAGATGCAGTCCAACTTTTCGCTTCTTGCGATATTAATTAATTTTCTCAAAGAATTTAATTAACGACCTGACCTAACTAAGAACGTCTTATATGTAAATATTTTTGCGATTCTCTTATCTTATAAAAGGAAATTACTTCATTAGACTTTTGTCTTGTTGAAAAATTCCCTGATTTGCAGACTCTCTGTGACCCTATTTTTATTCTTCCGGGCTTTATGATTGTCGGTTGATTTGGTTTTTTTCGTCCTGTAATACGCTTAAAACGCTTAATACCGCACTCCAATTCCGTCTAACTCAAAACCCTCGAGCTTTAATCCATTTGAAGAGTCGAGCAAATACATTTCCTGCATGATTGTTTGCTGGTGTAAAAAAGACAGGAGTGCGATTGCGGTGTCCTCTAGCGGATGACCCGGTCCTCGACGGGGGTGGCGAGACAATGGTCGGGGCCACTGACCGCTCCCTCCTTGCTGACCCATCCCTTGACCCGTCTACCACTCTCACTGAACCGCATTCCATGAACAACACGAACGCGAAGAGAAGAAGAACGCACTATTTATCGCGCCCCAACTTTGTAATTTTTATTATATTGTGTGGCGAAGGATCCTTCATCATCAATCATCCCATTGTGGATACACATGCTGTAATTTCGAATTCGGGAACAATTGTCTAATTTAGACGAGGGAGAGGTGTCTGAAAGACCGACAGCTGCAGGATCAACTGTATTCCAAATTAATTGTTGCAAAGCGGACAATTTAAGCCTCGTGACCACAGAGGAAAGAGTTGCAGGACCTAAGATCAGTCGTGATGCTAGGTAAAATTACGGTTTTAGAACGGCGCTAAATTAGGAGCTGTGATTGGTAGTTTCCATGCTTTGTCTTTACATTGTGGCTGGTGTAGTCTGACCCTGTTGTTGTTGCATTGTATGAGAGATAAGTAGATAATTATATTGAAGGTACACACAAATATATCAAGTACAGCTATTTTATAAGAAAATCAAATTGTTAATACAGAAATTTTTTCTTTCATCAAAATTCTCATTTGGTTATATGCTCAGCAGTTTTAAATTGGATTTAAATAATTGAAGATGACGTCGAATAATAAATTTCGTATAGCAGTTAAAAAATTGTATAGATCAGAACATTGGGTAAAATACGAGTAGAAACGGCAGTTTTTATGGCCTTGCATACTTTCATGTTTATAAAGTACTTCCGTGAAAATTTTCTGAATAACAGGAAGCTCTGGCCTGTTATATTTTGTAAAGTCACTAAAAATAAGCACAAACTGCAATCGGTAATACGCAATCCGTTATACCCTACCATATAAACTACATGCATTAGAATGAGAAACATGAAAAAGATAGCTATATTTGCAGTCTAGCGTCGATTGTCTAAAAAATTGATACGGCTACTGTAGTATTTAAGTTACCATTGTAGTTTTGCTCGATAAGTCAAGCGACGCAAAGCCAACTCTAACTCAGCACATTCTAGTTCTTACCGTGGTATGTGAATACTAGAAAACTCTGGTAAAAAAAATAGCATAAAAACTGATCTAAAATAAGTTGCTACTTTTGGGTGACGAAGGTGCAACAAGATTTTTTCTTTGTAAGGACTTCTTTTTACTTTTACTACTTTTGAGTGCCGTGATACTTTAGTTTTTATGTGTTTCTACTTGCCTTTTTATCAGATTCTTCTTGGGATGTTGTTTTGTTAGGTCATGTTAGGTTATGTAAGTTTTTTCAAGCAACTGACTGTCTGGGCTTTACTTGAAAAAGACAGACACTAAAAAACAGGAACAATAATCTAATTTATATAAACAAAAGAATTCTAAAATGAATTTGTTTAGCGTAAATTTAAAATGGTTGAAAAGCTCTTCAGTACGTTGTAGGAGACTGTTACTAATAGAGTCTACTAGAGTCACTAATATGAAGAGGTAAAATTGATTGTTTAAGATTGTTTAACTTTTTTGTTTTTATGAAATTTGAAAATGGCAGTGTTTTTACTCTTTTGTACTCAAGTAGGCATGTAGACAATTTTGAAAAAATGTCATTAATTTTTTTACAAAGTAACTAGTCAATGTAACTCTGTAACCACTGACCAGCGGGATTGACAAATTGACGCAATTGTTATTTTGATTTTTTAAATATGCCATAAAAATTTTTTCGATTATTTCTTCGAAGCTCTATTAACAGCCGTCTATAAAATATTAAAGGTTTTTTTCGCCTCGTAAGAGTTACTTTCTCTTTGTTGATAATCTTGGTGTGTTAAATGAAACGTAAAATACCCAATAACACCAAACACTTTATTTTAACACAACACGCGTTTCGACAACAAATTGTCATTTTTAGCTAAAAATTATAAACTAAATAATTTACAAATTTTTTTAGCTTATATAGTAATCGCAACGACTTCACCAACTTTGATTTTTACCTCTTCTCAACCAATGAAAAGAGAGAAGAAGGTACGGCAATGGGTAACTAATTCACACCTTGAAAGTCAATGGTGGAAGTAAAAGTTGGTGTCAGTCGGCGCGATTAGTATATAAGCTAAAAATTTTTATAAATTATTAAGTTTTAATTTCTACCTGAGTATGAAAACTTTATTGTCAAAACGCGCGTTGTTATAAGCAAAGTGTTTGGTGTTAGTAGATGTTTCGCGTTTCAAAAGTCTTCTTCTAAAAAAAAACTAGATTAGAAAAACAAATAAAGAATTAAGAAGAATGTATTAGGCTCGTAAACATCTACGAACAAACAATAAAAGAAATTAAAAAGTCTATATATGTTTTTACGTAGAAGCCTAATAAAACCAAAATGTGATTGTCGCAAAAACAGTGCCTAATAAGACCAAATTTGGAAATAAAAAGCTTATTAAAGTAAGCTAGTTTATAAACCTAAAAAAGCACTTGACAAAGTATCTCAAAATAACCTTTGTGGTTAAGCTCTTTATGTTTATAGAACGCGTCCCCATGTAGTAAATGGTCAGTGATAATGGTTGGTAACGACCATATGAACAGCTTTGTTTTTACTTGCTGCTACATCTTAAATATCTGCTCGCTAGGCTCTACTCCGCGTTGCTATAGCTCTATCTCAAGGATCTAACACTAGAGTTGAGACTGTGTGAACTTTTCTTCAAACCCAGGATTTGTGCGTTAGGTTTCTATTCGGGGTTTTTAAAGTGCAGGTACTGCAGATCCAGCTCTTTTGAGGATTTTTGTAACGTGGTCGTATGTTCGTCTGGGTGTTCCCTAGCGGCAGTTGGAAAACAAAAAAAAAACGAGGTTTTCTGGTAGTTTTTTCAGAAGTTTTACTAGACCTTTGTGTTTGGTTAGGTTATAACGACAGGGCGCTTTACTTGGATGTTTACTCAAACACTCCCCATTCGGGCGGAACGATGACATTCTTCTCGACCAGTCAATAAACATCGTAGAAGTACGCACTTAAAGGATTGTTTATCTCAAAAATTTTTTAAAGAGATACTTCACTCTAGTTTTCTTCGTTCGATCCAACATAGGAAGCTAGACGGTCTAGATGAAACTACTTTTATTCTTGCTCTGGCATGTTTCTGAATAAGGTAGACTACGCCGTTAATCTGCGTCAGAATCGTGTAAAGATCCTCCCAGTTTAAATGAAGTTTCAAGCAACAACATTTCTTCTGGTTGGGGATGTATAGTATATTTATGAAATTTTTGCCTACTATCAACTTTATTGTCATTGAAGTTAATTAGGGTTTAATCACAAACAGGTGAATATTATTAACGTCAAATGGTTCGATGTCCGAGGAGTAAATTGCTTTCAAATGTGATGCTTTTTACTATATACATTCAGACAATTTCAAAGAAACAACGAACCAAGAGAAATAAGTGCCTAATCTTGTTATTTATTTTAAACTTTGAGAATGTTTAAGTAAATGTATTTAGTGAAAATCATCATCTTATGGAAAAATATCATCTTTAAAGACTGATTTACGTCTCAGGCAGCGGATAATCTTGATATGAACAAAGCCACCGCTTCTAAATATTTGTGATTAAACCCTAATTGACTTCAATGACAATAAAGTTTATGGTGGACAAAAATTTTGTAGATATATTCTACAGCTATTTCTAAGTTCTCTTTATTAAAACCTGCCGAATTGACCCTTAGATAGTACCAGATTTTTATTCGATTACTAGCTATTTCAATCCGCCCATTTTTATGTCGTGTATGTTGACCATTACTTCTCGAAGCTCTTCCATACAGCTTCTGATCTCTTTCAGATATTTACCAGGTGACCCAAACACTGACACTGCAAGCAAAATTTTAGTCCAAACAACATTTTAGCCGTTGTTATTTTGGTTGTAAAGTAATTTTTTTATTTTTTTTTTATAATAAATTACTCGTAAAATATTAATAACTGTATTGTAATATCCTGACACAGCACCTTGTAGAAGGGATAGTCTCTTAAATTTCTGTGCTCATAAGCAAATGCCTAAAACCAAATTTTAATATGCGGCATTATCTAAAAACGTTAAAGGATTCTTCGTAAGCTCGATTTTCGACTAAATTTCAATTTCAAAGCGCTTTATATACGGATAAATTTCCTACATATGCATCACGACAGCACAAAGCGCTTCTCTTTGCTATTTCGGAGACAAAGAAACCACAAAATTTTATTCGTCTATAACGAGAGACTCCGGGATTCATTAACGTTATTGATGTCAATTAGTGTCAATTACAGGGGATAAACATTATTAAGATGGGCTGCAATATAATTATTTTTCCTCTATAAAATCTGAATAAATTCTGACGTGAATTTTGGTAATAAGGAATGACACAACACCCACAAGCAGATTGGCTAAAATTCTTTTTTCTTGTCAAGACTCAGATGATTTTATTTGCTACATCCTCTTCATAAAATGAGGCGGTAAATTTTTGAATAGGTGTAAGTCTCTTTTGGCTGTGATAAGCTGTTTTATAATTCACTTTGACGTACGCTTGCAGACTTGTGTTTTTGTATTCTGTCAGTATCTGTTGTCGCCTGCTTCATTTGTAACAATAGCAGCCCCTAACGAAACGCAAGAAGCAGACAGGGTGTGGTCTCACAAAGGAACCGATTACAATCGATTCAAATACCTTAAATAAATTTATTTATTTTATTAGCCACGACATAAGTGAGTTAAGTAACATCCACGACTCCTCTGGGGTTAAAACTTGTCGTGAGGGGTCAATTAGTCCCTCCCGGACCCTTAATTATGGTGCATTTACTGAACAAATTGGGTCGCTTGTCCTAAACAATGATAAGCAAGTGTTTGCTATTACTGGACGTACAAAAATTATTTTTCGCTAAAGGAAATCGATATTTTCCTCGTGTATCCTTCATGTATCGTATTATTTACAACAGATAAATAATAGTTACATAACAGATAGAGGATAGAAAAAGCGTCTCTGTATTAGTTACAGACGTTGAATTCAATTATTTTAACCTACTTTGAAGCGGTTCGGAAACGGAGGGGAGAAGATGATATAGTACGGATCTGGAGACTTTCAGGACCGGATTTTGTCTTAACGATGTTTATATTTAAAGCACTGCGACACACTTGCTGATAAACTAACGGCAGATGAACTAATGTAAATAAACACACTTTCCGTCATGGGCATGTGTTGGTCGGATACATCTTTAACATTTAAAACTGTATATACAGGAGGACCCTTTTTAATAGGGTATGGCAAAAGTTATAAATTATCACATTACGTAATCTACAATGAAACTAAATAAATAACACTCAATGATATGAAACAAGACATCAAACAAAGACGTCAACAAAATGAAAGAAGAAAAATGCCATACAAAAGATCAAGATTGGCGAAAAAAAGACAAGAAATCAGTAAATTAGGAAAATAATCAAAGACTTTAGACAAGATGCAAATGTTTTCAATAAAATGTAAAAATAGATAACTACCGCAGAATGCGGTATGTTTAATTTTACAGTGCAACAACTTTGGCTAAGTCCGCAGGACGGCATGTCTTGTTTAAAGTTGAAGCACTGTAAAATAACGCATGAGATTTGTCTGAAACTATTTCATCGACAAGCTGTAAACGACTTTTATCAGAATATTTTATTACTGTTATTTTACTGCATTGCTGTGTAAATCTCAACATTCCTTTGGGGAATGAACCGCTGTCATATAGTTACATATTACAATTCAGGTAGCTAAAAAAATGAAGGTGTCAAAGGTGGCTATTAAACTAGCTTACTTAGTTTAGCATAAGAAAAATGTAAAAAATAATTTATTTCTTTTAGTTTTTAAGATATAGAGCCCGAAACATCTATTTGTTGTTACTTTTACATTTACACTTTCACCAAGCTTATAAGGTCTATCATAAAATTTGTCATAGACCATGCAAATATCACAGTGGTCAAAGTATTGACAATTTATGAACAATTTGGAATTAACTTAAACATATGTGAATTGAGCTCCGGTCGGTATACATGCAAAAATTCGAGTCAGTTTTTTTTTGTAACAGTTACATAAAAATGTCGTATTTGTCTTAATAATAAGACAAAGAAAAAGTAAAAGTCAAAGAAAGAGTTCCATAGAGTCATACAGTATAAAAAATGTTGGAGTCAATAAAAACTAATTTAATTGTACTACAGTGACATAAAACCTTGATTTACAGAAATACCAAAAAGATGGCCACTTACTTAACTTAATGCGAACAGACCGTCTATATCATGCTTGAGAAGAAAGAAAAAAAAATGGAAAAAATAATATTGCGTAACAGCGACCAGCGAGGATTGTGTTAACAGCAAAAAGACTCAAGAAACCTAGACAAAAATGGTTCTACTTCCCTTGTAAGAGCATTACGCTAATCCCATTTTGTAAAAAATTAAAAATTGTGCCGGAAAAGACCTAAAACAATAGTCAAAACATAGTATGACATTGAAACAATTTTTTTTAGAATTTAGTGCTGCATAGCCCATACATCCAAGAAAAAAATAATAATTACAAACTTTCATTGCAGACTATATCCAAAAATCACAACAATCTAAATGTTCTTACTGAACTACTATTTATTATAACCTCAGAAGACAAACCGACTCAGATGCCAACATCTGCTACGAACCAAACGCAAACCAATGGTCATTGCAACCTTTTGTAGTCCATTTGAGTCGGTATTCTTTTTAAAACAGCCTTGTAAATAATAGTTTAGTGACATTTTGATCACTGTGGTTTTTGAATAGATTAAAATTTTATTAGGTTAAAAAAAAGTTGAGCAAATTAAAACAAACATAATAACGAAAGAAAAATGTGTTTGTATTTTTTATTTTTGGATTTTGATGTTAAATATTACGTTTAAAAAATATTTGGTATGGTTTACATAAATAAAAAACTTTTTTCTCGTTGTAGATCCCGATAAAAAAAAGCAGAATGAAACCGTTTTATGGGGACATCTTGTAACTCGTATACAAAAATGTAGTTACATACATTAAATTTGGTTTGTCTTTATTATAATGTGTCCTTTGTCTCACAAAATTTTATATTTACTTTCGTCACGTTTTTTATGTAAGTTTGCCCTTTAGTAAGGCTTTAACAAATTTTATTAACCCTACAAACCGTTTTTATGTTTCACATTAAAATAATATTCAAAGCCTTTTTATCTTTCCATCAACTTTGAATTGCACTTTCGCAAAATTATAAATTTTAATGAATGCGGATAACTCATCCAAGTTGCATCGTTTTTGTAATTTCAAAGCAGTATTCGAATTGCTCGTTCATTACGCTGTATTTAGATAAAATGTTCGATAAATTACATTTCCAACCGTGTCGAAAATTTACTTTGTTGATTTAAAATAAAAAATAAATGAATTTTGTTGATGGTAAAGTGACAGTGTTGAATGAATCAAAATAAATTACCGCATTAGACGATAAAAAACAAATTTATTTACAATTATTAATGGTAGTCTTATTGAAACACTTGTCAAGAAGGGAAGAAAAGGTATTGAAGGTTAACATTCTATCTTAGAGAAAAATACATTTATTATTATAGTTTTATAAAACCGTTTTAGTAGGTTACTGTTAATAAGTGTTGCGTATTGAGTCTTAATAGTTCCAACAATAATGCAATGATGTAAAAGTTGTTTTACATTGGTTTGAAAGAAAGTGCAAGTGGATAAATCGGGGACAAATTACTAATATCTCACCATCAGAAAATTGTAAAAATATAATATATGCATTTATTCCAGTCCGTTATTTAACTTTCACAAGTTACTTTCGCCGTAATTCACATTGGCATTGTAGCCGACATTCGGTGGTATTTATTTGGAGCGGTTATATAACGGCGAAAGTGAATTCGGATGTTTGGTTCTTCTCGCCCTTACGAGGCGCCCATGACCCGCCATGAGTCATTCAATCTCCGACATGTGGTGTTTTATAGATGGACACATGTGTGAATGCACTAGCATTCCATCTGTCTAGGTCACTCAAAGCCTCTTTCATTCAACCAGAGATTCGATTCTGTGACTTATCTAAGAAATTCACGATAACGCCTCATCAAACCGCATTTCGATTTCCTGACTCACCGATAAGCATTGCTTGGTCACTCAAAAGTCAAAAGCATTTCAGACATAAAAAGAACATTCTTGTGGTGACCTTGTCAGCCGACTTCCAGATGGCTCCCATTTAGAAAGCTTCACATGGAAGATGGAACCGTTTAGTCGGGATATTTAGCTGCTGGAAGTTTAATTTGTCAGACGGTCGTAAAATCAGACGTAAAATGCTACCCTCTCTAAATAAAAACTTAGTCTTTTAAATTATGTTTGTAGGGAGCAGACAAATACATAAAGATTCGGGTCGTACATAAAATTTTTAAGAATAGGAAATTGTTCAAAGTCATTAAAGGAAGACCGTTACAAATTAAAAGTGTAAATATTGAAACGAAGGAAACATTAATAGTTTTTCGAGTTGTAAAAGCGTTTTAGTGACGTTTTGGCGGGGAAAAATTCATCCCAGGGACGGTTGCTTAATAAAATACCCCAAGGCAAGCTCCACTCGTGTCAAGTGCTTTTAATTACGCAGAAACATTCCATAGCGAGCATAACTTTAATCAGCCCAGAAGCCAGTACAATTACGGTTTGCAATTGAGTGTTACGATAAAAAACACGGGAATTATCGACAAATCTCAGATTCTTTATTAACCAGGTTGAACACAAAGACTTTAACCACACCAAAAACGCTCCTCACCACAGCTTATAAATAAATCATGCTTGATCACCGATAATATAGCTTCATGTGTGGCTGTATCACAATCGCGTTCATTGTATGGAAAACATTTAAATATTCCGGACCATTAATCCTTTGTTTTATTTAACCGGAGCAATATTAAAAGCATTTTTGTGTGAGCGATGGTTTAAACTGAAACGGCTTTAATAGCCTAATAAACATGAAACCCGGAAAATTTTACGTTAATTTCTGTAAACATCTACCGGATTGATAGACACGTCGATATATCCTCACCTTTTGTTGTGCATTCACTCCGCATTTGAATACAATAAGGCAAAGGTTTTATTAATCTGTCGATTATTTTCATTATGAACAGAGAACGGATTGACGCAATATTTCAAAATAACGCTATATACAGATGTTTTTAAAGTTACTTTACAAATTCTAACAGTTGACAGCTCTTGTTGAAAAGATGCTAAATAACCAAAATTGTCTCACATAAATGTTTAGATTTTTCTAGAAATATACTGTAGAACTCTTTTTTTAAATTGTTTTAGTACAAGAGACGATTGCAAATACATATGTTCAAAAACTTAACCGAGTAATAATGTTTGTTAAAACAATGCTAAATACCTCAATTTTACACAAAAACCTTTGTTTATTTAAAATTATTTTTGAGATACACGATGCATTACAACACTGTTTTTGAGCAGAAACTTCTACATTGTATATCTCAAAAACTATAAACATTTGTATAAGGTAAATTTGGTTTTTTAGCATTTTTTTAACGAGGGCTACTACTTGTTAAAAATAACTTTAAAAACACTTCTGTATGTAATTTGTAAAGTGAATTGAATTTTTAGTATGTAGAAAAAATGAAAAAACGTCAGCTAATTATTATTAGTACTATTAGTAAATTATAATTACTATTAGTATTTAAATTTAATAGCTAGTACACTTTTCCATTATTTTATTCCAAATGGTCAAAATGATAATTAATAGATGGCTAGTCAAATTAATAAATGATTAAAATATACACTTAATTTTGAATATTTGATTAACAATTAAGTAAATTTTTCGGAGGATGTAGAAGGTGTGAGGGCTGTGGGGAAAGGCGGTTAATAGTGTTAGCCTAAATTCGTTTAGATTCTACTATTTGTTGAGATAATGCATATTTAGAAATTAACATATTACAGTCTATTTATTGCATTCTGACCATTTAAAGATTTTTTATTGCCCATTTATAATTATACTGAACATAGAAATACTGGCAAATAGTTTATTTTTCTACACCAATATCCTATTTTAATTTATCAAATTATATAAATATACAGAATTTTTTTTACAGTATTTTACTGATTGTAGGATTATAAATATACTGTATATTATAAATTAAATATTGTTTAATTTATCACACAAAAATATTCTGTTGCAAAAGTGCTTGTTAGAACAAAAGGAAGAAAAAAAAACTTTAAAATTACGAAGAGTTTTGCATAGATTAACACAGTTCAAATTTTGAAACATTTATTAAAAATTTTAGTATTTTTTTTGTATTTCTAAAACTTGCAGGTCGGAAAGCACCATATTGACGGACCACCATTCCAAGCAAAATTTCTGACCACCGAATATCTGCATTAAGACAGACTTTTTGAAGATTTTTGATAACTTTTAATTTAATTATTTGTTTTGTTTATAACTATTTTTTTTGTACAAATGAAGGTCGAGAAACAAGTTGCACACCGAAGTTATTATGCCCAGCGTGGACAACTTTTTGAAATAGAACTTCAATAGCAGCCCTGCGTTTCTATGATAATAAACCTTGTTTGCAGAAGTCTTCTTCGATAGCACGGTGCTTTAAATATCAGGAGTCTAAGTGTAAACCTCTGATATTTGCGAATGTAGAACACAAGCACAAATTTTGAAAAGAAGCAAATGTCATTTTGACTAAGACCGATAATGTGCAGGTGTCTTTTTAGTAAGCAATGTCTTGTGTACATGCCTATTAATAGCTAAAGGTTTTTTCGTATTTACCTTCGTTCATGCCTCTTTGAATCTGCCATTTAATATAGGTGATAAAATTCTAATCACTTTTAGAGTTTGCTTGTCTCTGTTTTTGCGCTAATAGCACAGTCTCCGTTTTTCTACGGAACTAGCTGTAGTTTTTTTTCTTTTATTGTCCAGTAAAATTAGACACCATTTCAGTAGTGTTCACCTGGATACTCTTTCTATCACTACTACCAGTTACGTCATCGGTATAAGCTATTAGCCTCTTCTAGAACTTTTAGGTCGTACAGAATATTTCCTAAAGTCGACCCCAGAACGATCTCTGTGGAACGCCACTCGTTACTTGTATGACTTGTCCGTTTCCCATGTCTACTCCTATCCGATAGGTAACTCTATTATTTCTTTTAACTATTTAGATAATATTCTCTTTCTATCATAGCCTTTATCATATATTTCTAGTTCAGTGAGTTGAAAACATTTTGCACGTCAAAGATGAGAAGAATACTCCAGACTAAATTGTTTTGGTACCCAGCAAAGTACCTACAACTTTTTTGCATTTGGCTAGTTCCTGTAGTCTTATGTGACATTCCCAGACAAGCCTTAATGAGCTTTTAGCGAAGCTTGATTGTTAGTGCAAATGAAAATTCGTTTGTTTGGCAAAACCTTTTGTACGCACTCTGTCACATAGACAAGCAAAAAAAATTTTTGCTTGCAATGTGCAATGTCAACATGTTTGCCCAAATATACATACCTACAGTAGGGGCATTTTAATATTATAGGGTAGACTGGGTACGGTTGAAACAAAGGACGGTTGAAACAGTACAAATATCGCAAAAACGACTACGTCGAGAGTGAGGGACCCAAGGGCAAAAGGAGGCGTACGACAATGTTCGAACACAAGTACCAGTGTCGCAGTTTTTTGTATGATATTGTTTTTGTAAAAGTGTTGTATTGTGTTTGTGTACCCAAAAGTAAGTATTTTTCTTTTTTTATTTTTGCTAATACTGTGAGTTGTATCTAAGTCAAAGTTTTGAGTATCCGTTTGTAGTTTTAGTAAAGCTTTTAGAATACGGAACAACAACTAGTTTTAATGTGCTATTATTACTTTCATTTCTATTAACTGTATATTATAAAAAGCGGGGTTGGGGACGATTGAAACAATTTTTGTGGGACAGTTGAAACAGTAAATTTTTTTTTCTTGTCTTCTAGATGCCGAGAGTTCGCGTAAGAAAGACTTCCAGAGGACAGGTAGACTTGTCGAGGTATAAAGATGCATTTGAAGAGGTTAAAGCTGGAGATTCACTACGAAAAGCGGCGGAGAAGCATTATAAAAATATACAAAAGAGGAAATGTCATCAGAAGAAGAAGAATGCTATTGTCTTGTTTGCTTGTTATCATATTCAGACAGCAGATCTGAAGAAAAATGGATTCAATGCACTACTTGCAAACAGTGGGCTCATGAACAGTGCACAAGAAATGGTCTTACCTATGTTTGTCACAATTGCGACTGAGATTGATCGTTTTTTTAATTTTTTTTTTCGAAGAGTTAAATTTTTATTTGATGTTTTTTTCAAAATTATTTTTGTTTAAGTACTTCGTTTGTTTGAAACAATACCGTTAAACTTTTTTATTTTAGTTGACTGTGTTAATTATTGTCTCATCAAAGGCTGATTAAAGATATAATTATGATTATAAAACCTTGAATACTGATTTTTGTTGTTATACGGTGTCATAATTATTATTATAATTAGAATTAATAAAGAAAACTTGTAACAATATTATATTTTGAATTATTCTCACTTGTTTCAATTGACCACCATCACTGTTTCAACCGCCCCGGGTATGGGGACGATTGAAACAAATTTACTTTTTTTTAAAATATTTGTATACTTCTAAAACCGTACGCCATAAACTAAAATGATCAAATCTTTTTTGAAGATAAAAACATGCTCTTGAATTTGGCATATCACCATCCTCGCTGGGTAAAAAAACCACTAAATTATGAACGATGAAAGTCAAATTGTTTCAACCGTACCCAGTCTACCCTATCATACCGCCAAAGATTTTACTCTTGCTACTGTCTTAATTGAGACAGTATAAATTGTTCAAACATTTTTTCCTCTATAATTGCTATTATTTAAAAATTTGTTTATTTTAATGATATATTTTCTAAATTTATTGACATGTTGTTTATTACCCTTTCGACTGTCTCACAAACATCGTAATTTTAATTGTTATATACATATATGTTTTGTAAAACAGTTAAACTGTTAGATTAAAAGTATATTTACCATCATTTTGAAAAAATTATAACTTTTTTTTATTAAATAACTTTTTAAATAAATAATTAAATAATTTTGGGCAAATTTTCAGCTAAAATTCCTAGTGTTGGAGTTTTTTTTTTTTGAATAAATTTTTCTTTTATAAACATCAGACAGTTCTATACTGCCTAGTAAGTGATACTGTTTTAGCAAAAACCTTCCTCAATATACATTTTTTTAACAAATTGAAAGGCTGCAGAATTTTAATTTTTTTTTGAAACTTGATATAAGAATACTTGAATAATTAAATACTTGAAGGACACTTTATTGGCAATAGTTTTTAAAATAGATTTAAAAAGAAATGCGTCTTTATGAAAATTAAAACTTGAAGAGAATAGTATATTAAAGAACGCGTTTCGAAAAGTCAATTTTGTGGCACGAATTTAAGTTTATAAAGGATTTTTGCGTCTGAAATAAACAACCAAAAAATATATCAATCTAACTTAATTTCAAAGGTAGACTTAAGTTTAATAACATTGATTAATTCTAAATTAGAATAAAAATTAAATCAGAAAAATACAAGAGCAAAGCGCTTAACTATTTAGCGAAGCTTAGTAGCTACTTTTCTCAAAAATTTAAAAAAAAAATACTCAGGAAATAATTTGCTGCACTTGTTTCTTTTAACTTGGTTTTTTAAAATTACTTACTAAATTGATTGAAATATAAATCTCTTTTTTTTTTCTGAAATTCGTTTGCTTCACGACATTATTTCTATTTACCTGTCGTTAAAAATTATAATTTTATAAATTTTTAACAATAGAATCTTCTTTTGTATTCCTTTTTTTGTAGCATGTCTGTAATTTATAAACTTAATTTATTACAGTTTGTTTACTTTTCAAACCAACATCTTTTGAACTAGGTTTTTCAAGATTAAACTTACTATAGACTTTGTCATTGCCAAAATTTTTGGTTATTCTGTCACTCTTCTGTTATGTTTAAAACAGTTGCAAAAGTTTTGGTTTTAAAATAAAGTAAGAATCTTAAAATACTACAAACAGTTAGGGATTTGTTCGATCAACAAGTGTAGCTAACTGTAACACGCTGTTACAATTTAATAAAAGAATAAATTGCAGATCGAAATGCTTCTTAAATTTAGGTTAATGTTATTGAACGTCACTTCTAAAATTGTGGTGTGTTGCGAGTGTATTTTGGGTGTTAATTGCGATATTGCTGGTTTTTTGAAAAGTAAACAAACTGTATGTTTATAAAATAATGTACTTGATAAATAGAAAAATTTTAGTTGTCTGCAGCTCAAATTCTTTAGTTTTAAAAAATATTATGTATTAAAGGCATCATGAAGTGGATTACAAAATAAGGAAATGTTTAAAGCCCGACGTAGAAAAATATTTAAATTTCTGAAGACTGTTATTGACCATTATGCCCGTGATACAAATAACGTTTTAGCGAATTAAACAGTAAATATTTTACCCTAACCAAAAAACACCAAGTGACAGTTTGTCAAAAATGTCTGAACATCAAGTATTTTTTGCCGCCAAATTTAAGCATTAATTTTATGCTTCAATGACTTTCTTGTTAAAAAAAAATAGTAAAAACCTTTTAAAGTCAGATAGAATCGGCTCAATCAATTGTCAAATTGGGACAAAATCTCTATTGCAACATTACATGATGTTGTCATTATAGTCTTTTGCTTTTTTTTCTTGTAAGGTTTTAATTCTTATCTCTACCTTTTGGCATACTCATATCTGAGTCTTATCCAATTTCTTCAATATTCAGCAATCTCTTAACTCCTTTGTTATTGCCGTTATTTTTCTTTTCTTTAACCCAATTTCTAGAAAGTTATAAATGTATAAAATGTGGCTGAAAAATTTAACGTATAATACTTTCTTTGTTACTCAAGTATTTATTTAAATTTTTCTTACATAGCATAATTTGGTTATTTTAAAAATTTGATTTTTTAGTAATTGGCGAACACGTTTTTGCTTGATTCATATATGGGTCTGACTGTTAGTTAGCTTTAATACACTCTTAACGTATTCATTTCAGCAAGCCATGACTTTACTACTGACAGTACTAAGTTATGTATAACTTAAACCGCATACAACTGTTATTAAAACATAATTTAATAACTATTAATGAAAAAAAATGTTTAAAATATAAAAATGTCGTGAAAATCACGATAAGTTTAATTACTCATAAAGCTGATTTTGCGCCATTTGCTTGATCAAGCAAAAACACACAAACATGAGAGACCAAAGTTTGTTTATTGTTTAAAACTGAAAATTGTTAGGTTATATTTTATTAGTAGTTTACAAGTTATTAAAGTTACAATGCTTTCAATATTAAAGTCATTGCTTACTGGAACGCATATTTTGATAGTTTCTTTGTTAGTTAAAAAGCGGTATTATTTTCACCCTGTTTCTCTTTTCAGTCTTTAATCTGGTTCTATCAGTATGTACGAGTACAAGTCCTTCATAACATTTCTCAAATAATGCAGTGAAAGCAAAAAAGTCAAGGAAAATCTCGCCTCCATTATACATTTGCTAAATTTACCATCGCCGGGAATAGTTATCTGTCAGGTATGATGCGCTTTATACGCTAATTATAGCCGAGTGAGTGCATCTGTGCGTGTCAAGGCTGCACACTGAGTTAGAAATTGAGAGTAAATCCTCAGTGAATGCAGCTCATTATTCTGACCTACGTCAACCGAGTGAAAAATTGATTGTTCCAGGGATGAATCATCGACAACCCCAGTTGAGTCATTCTGAATTCCGGGATTGATCGTCAAAGTCTCGCAGTTTTAATCTAAAGACCTGTTAATCTCGTTTCTCTTTTAGCCCGAGTTTTACTGCGTCGTTTTGTTAACGTCTCTAATTAAAGAGCCTAATCGGCCGTCACAATGGGGACAAAACAATGAAAATAGGGCCGAGTATAGGGGTGCATTATGTGTTGTTACACTCACGTTTTTTCACCCCCTTCCTGTGATTTTCATAAATAATTGTTATAGGCTTGGTTTCGAGACGGAGTTTTCAATTTATGTGAGCACTTGTGCTTCGAAAGCTCTTAAATAAATAAGATGAAAACGTCTGCTTCGGGGAAGAAATTATGGACGACCACATTAAAGCACGTTTTACGTCAAGTGTTTTAATTGCTTTTATGCGAATTATGTAAGGAAAATTTCGTCTAATTACTAACGGGAATTTTTGCCATGCGGACGCTTCCGCAAACATTTTTGCTATTGATCGAGGGGTGGAAGCGAATGGGAGACATTTATCATGACCGAGTGCGTGACATTACTTTTATACCATTAATCGACAAGTTTTAAACGCTTCTCGGGGCTATTTGAATTATTTTAGATTATGAGAAGATTACTTAACCGGCGCATCCACCATTTTTACACATAGACAAAATACAACAAGATCAATAATTTCCATTTTCTTTGTACTTTTTTTGTATTTTATTGTTTTTACATACTCGTACATAGTTATTAATTTTTATCTTATGTATTTACTTTATACAAATTTGTATACATAACAGTTTACCGTTCCAGAAGGGTGAAAAAACACCAATGTTTACAAATATTTTTTATGTTATTACGAGTATTTAATACAATACAAAATTAGCAATATTTAAACATAAACTTATTTAGAATCAAGAATTGCAAATGTTATAAATTTTACTTGTACATAATTCCCATGTAAATAGAAGCTGGTCAATTATAATTGGATTATGAGAAACAACATCGTTACTGGAGGGTGGAGTTCTGTTTCGATTCTGCCAACTTCAATTAGAAAAGACTACACCCATAAATTAATTTGTTTCTTTACTTTTGAATTAAAACGTTATAACAAAGAATTTTAAAGCAATATTCGTCAATATTTAAAGTAGTATATAAATTATCAAAAAACTTTTTATTTAAAATAGTAGGTGTAAAAATAAATTTATTTATACAAAGTTTTATTTTTTTATAATCAAATGTTATTGTCAAAATTTGTTCAAAAATTACACTGTACCACCTTAAAACTCAGAGTTTAAGTAATGTGTAATAATGTTTTTTATTATTTTTTTCGCATTAATCGTCTAGTACTGACCGGTACTAAAGTAAAGGAATCGATTGCTTTTAAAATACGAAGCAATTCATATCATATCATAACTTTGTAACTCTTTAAATAAAAGCCAAATTGTATATTAAAAAATTAAAAACGGCAATGCAAAATGCATTGGTAAAAGTGAGAACCAGTGGGGCTAGACAAATTGAGAGGTAGGAATGTTTGAAAGACTATAAATCATCAAAGCTTGGTTTTATCCGTAATAATCTGTTAGTTTTAACAATAAGCTTTACGCCATAAGAGGTGTATTATGGTTTGAAACTTTTTAGATAATATTGAAAAAAGAAATTTTGTTTTAAGAATTAAATAATCAAAAAAATTTTTAAAAAAATGCATACAGCAGTACTACATAAAATAATATAAAAACAAACATAAAATTAATTTTTAGGTAATTCTCTATTGCCAGCGTCAAGTAAAGTATGTAGGAACTTTGTTGAAGGATATTTGACAATTTCTTGATGTCTAGCGTATCCCAAAAACCACATTGCACTTGCTACATGTGGACAACACTTTACAGTTTTTTCCCCGTTTTACAAGTACAGTGACAGCCATCAATAAAAGACGCATCTAATTGTAAAATTGCGTTTTGTATCTGCGGTCTAAATCCAATCCAATCCACAGTTGATGTTTGGTCGCTTGTCTAAACCTAAACTCTAGCTCTGAGGAGACCTTGTTTCTCTAGAAGTGCTTGAAAAATAAAGTTGTCTTCGTTTTCTTTTTGCAAATGATTCTGAATGTAACTAGGTGCAAGCTATAATTGATATATTTTAAATGTCAAATCTCTAAATTTTTGTAACGATAAGACTGGAAACTCTGATAGATTTAGTTTATTGAGGTTAATTCGGGTATCATCCATCTTTAATCCGTCGCAAATGTAAACCCTCTATTTCTAAGCAAGTTTTTTATAACTAATGATAAATGGTAACTTTATTAAATTATTTTTATAGCAAAACTACAATACTATATTACGCTATTTCATATACCGAGATATCAAAAATTAAATAGATTGCAGACGCTTTTGGTTTAAAATATGTTTGTCATAGCTTATATTATTTTTTTAAAATAATTTTTTTTAAATCTGTCATCTTACGTCAGCGGTCTAATATATTTTCTGAAATCTGTCTAGAATTTTCTGACAAGCCTGACAATGTTTCACATCAATTTTAGCCAGGAATCATAAAACTAAAATTTTTTTATTATTTTTATTAATAATATTCTCATTTCTAAAACAAAACATTGCAAAAATTTTTTTTGGCGCGTTGGCTTAAAAGTTTCATATCATTAACATTAATAATATTTCCATGTGTTTCGACTAGATCGTTCAGTTTACTATAATAAACATTATTATAATTAAATTAATATTTAGGTATATAATGAATAGTTGAATTTTATTTCTACAGGGTGTTATGGAAGATATTGCAAAAATTTTAACAGCTGTTTTAATTTGTTGTGAAGATGTAAATTATTTCACAAATTTTATTTGTGATATCAAAAATTTAATTTTACATTTTTGTAACCTCTAATTTAACACTGCGCTCATGATGGCATTTTCAAGTTCAAGCGAAGGGATAAAAAATTTAATCTTGTAAAAACTTGAGCGTTTTTTCTAGAAAAAAACACTGATAACGGCAACCGGCTAATAACCTTATTTCACATTGTATCGCTGTGATCAACAGTATTCTAATAATAAATTGCGGTAGTGCAACAATAAATTTATATCAATAGTGCTTTTTTCTAATATGGATAAGGTCCTATGTCGCGGTACTGCGTCTGCAGCTCGGCGTTTGTCCCAACGTTTTCCGGAAGTGTAATTGCCATGATGCCAACGTTCACAAGTTTTGTAACAACCTCAAATCATCGAGAAGGACGCCGAAGAAGCAATCACAATTTTGAAATGGAGCCGAAAATTTTTTATGTGATTGAAAATGAACCAGATCTAAGTATTCGTAGACTAGCGCTATAATACGTGAAGGCTTTTCTGCTCTTATTGTGTATCGTACCCTTTATAAACAGGGTTAATAAAGTTTCATTTTTCCCTACTAACCTACCTAAAATCAGCTGTGTTTACACTTTTCTTTGGTAAGTTTTTGTCTTAAATTTTTTCTGGTGTGTTTTGATCGCTGCGTTAACACATAGGCGGGCATGGTTTCTCGTGGTCTACTTACTTTTAATTTTAACTCGATAAGGGTGCGTTTTTGACAAAAATGCTAAATAAACATTTTGTTTATTTTTGTGAGTTCTATCTGTGATTAAAGTTTTTGCATTCACTTCCATAACAGTCTGTATAATAATAATTGCATAAGCTAATAATAATAGTAATAATAATAATAATAATAATAATAATAATAATAATAATAATAATAATTTGCTGACACTAGAAGTAAAATTTAGATTTGATTTGAATTATGGGGTTTACTGCAAAACAGAAAATTTTTTTTTGGTAGAATCATATTTTCGTAATGAGCACTGAGCGAACGGAAAATGGGTTTATCATCCAGACTCTGTTTTGACGAGTTTCGAGGGAAATTTCCAGAAAAAATCATAACAGAGTCAAATTTTTATACCAGTTTGTAAAACACTATCACGTCCTTTCAAGAGACGGGCAGCGTCAATCGGAAGAAAAGTACTAGAAAATCAAAAACAAATCCCTTTGTGAGTGACAGTAAAATGATTTTATTATCAAGTGAAAAAAGTTACGCCCTACGTTTTTAGAATTTTTGTTTTTTATTACATTTAATTAATAAAATAGATTGTTCTCTATGTCATTTTGTTAACAAAACACTTATCGGGTGTACCTACTACGGTGTTACGTCAATTTTAAAATTAGTTTTATTTAATTGCCTGGTCGATCACGGCATTAAATCACATGCTTTTTTAGCGTATGGAACACACAGTTTTTTGCCGATACTTTACCATTTGCTATTTAACATTTAACCTTAAAATTTCATGACAGCTAAAAAACCTAAACGGTTTTAAACTGTCTGCTTTACTGCTTAATCAATAAAAATGCTGACATTTTGCCTTGTCAATAAATGAAATAGTGTAGTGCGCTAAAATTAACACTAAAATGTAGTGTTTACTGTCAATCGGCAAAAAACAAGATTTATATGTACACTCGCGGACAAAATAAATGACACCCCAATAGCATCGGCAATAATTTGAGGGGTTGGACCGTGACCGTTGTCATAAATCTTGTCGCTCATAAACTTAACATTTCATGAACAGTTATTACGCCGTCAAATATTTTATAAAATATTTTTTTATAAAAGAATGAATTTAAGTAAAAAACGCTTTGTCTAATGGATGACAAGTTAACTAATTTTTTTGTTACAGTGTTCTTATTTGAAAGCGTCGAAATGCCTAAAAAATTGAATTTGGATTTAATTCAACTGATAGCAGCTAGTCAATGTCGACAGATTCATTCATGATATCTTTCTCTGAAATTTATAATTCACAAAATCTTACAAATTCTTAAGCAAATACAATTAAGCGGTACTTTTAGGAAAATCATCCGTTTCTCCCTTATTAGTCGATTTAATTTTATTTAATATTCTTTTCACTAAACTGTAATAGCTTGAATGAAATAGCAAGTTGTATCCTTAAGCAGGTGAAATACTGATCATAGTAGGCAGAGTAAAATTCATTATTTTTTATAAGCAAATGGTGATTAAAAATTTTTTTGAGATATTTCTTAATTCAATAAAATGCAATTTATCACCTACTTATTAACGTTTATTAATATTTGATTAATAATGTTAATGACTTAGGATTTTTATTAATCTATTAATGCCAATATAAATATTAATTTAATTTATAATAACTATAACAACAAATGCATAGCTACTAAAACATAATAAATAATGATATTTATAAGCAAAAAGTATCTTTAAGGTTCAAAAATATAATAAAATATTACGTAATACAATTCATGACTTTACCACTTTAGCAAAATTTGCAGTTTATAATATTTATTAATTTTAAACAATGTTTAAAATCCGATATTGACCTGTTCATGAAATGTTAAGTTTATGAGCGACAAGATTTATGACAACGGTCACGGTCCAACCCCTCAAATTATTGCCGATACTATTAGGGTGTCATTTATTTTGTCCGCGAGTGTACTTGTTATGCAAATCTACAGTGCATCTGCAGTAGTAAAACTGACGTAATAATTGTAATGTCATAACGGCAACACTCTTGCTTTTGTACTACTTTATCTACTACTTCTTCACTTTTTTCTTTTGACAGCGTTATGTACTTTAATTGTCACCTGCGTCGTAATTATCTTAAAAGCTTTTTTTTTTAATTTGGTACACTGGTACAAAAAATAAGATTTTACAGGTCTCGTGTAGTAAAGAAGTATTTTTCCACCGTAAGATCGTAATGCATGAAACACTTTTTCGGACAGATGCACAAAAAACAATTTACGTGTAATTAGCATGCATAAAAATATAGTCAATAGTAGTTAGGATGTTGCGTCAAAGTGTTCTGAATTGTATAATAATAGTAGAAAAATGTAGAGAAAAAGCTCCGTGATAGTGACAAATAATATACATCTGAATCAATCTGCGTGTCGGCATTTGTTATCCTGCCTGACTTTTTCTGCTTACAAATTTTTTTCGCTTGTATCATTTATTTTATTTGAACCGGCGCATCCGCCAAATATGCAAATGTGCGCTTTTGATAAACCATCGAAAACAGCAGTTTCGCGTGTAGGTCTAATCGAATTATTTTTGAGAATGTCACAACTAATAACCTGACGTTATCGTCATCGCTACTATTTTCTCATTTATTAAATTAAAGTTACAGCTTTGTTGATGCGCGACAAAAAGCCAAACCGTTGTAAGATTTAATCACGGAAACTGTTCATAAATATTTAGCGAGCTTTGTTATAAACGTTTTACGGTCAACAAAAGCCGTCGTAAAATCCTTGACGGAAAATGAACTTACCTGATTTCGTAACGAATTAAGAAAAATCGGTTGGAAATGTCTCAAGGCTGATGCTGGAAGTTCGATATCGCCCCTGTGGTGCTGTCAATAGCTCTCAAACGTCGTTTGATTCCACAACGGTCTTTCTTTCCACGTTTGAATACGGCCCTCCTGCGACGACGACCGTTTTTTACCAGACTCCCCTCAAGATTAAGCCTTAATTAATTTGTCGACACCAGACTTTGGGGAAATATAGGCGACCAGTATAACAACGTCGTCAAGAACGCTGCCAAGGATTTTCGGATTTAATATTCTTGCGACAGGTTTAAGACTCTTCGTTGCTTAGACGACACGCAATACACCTGCAGCTATGCTCAACTGCTTGAATATTTATATTTTATTGCCGTATAATCTTCAAAGGAAATTTTAAACGCTTTAATCATATACAATTTTACATCAAGTAATATTTTCAAAAGCTTATTATTTAAAACTTTTACCATTTTCGCCAATATCACCAATTATTTTTGTTTACTCTATAGTTCTATGTAGGTGTTTTTTTCTCTTGTTTATTTTTGTCTTATACACGTAAATAACGAAATGTCTTATTACAAAAGCTTTATTTTTGTCTTTTTGTTTATCAAATAAAGTGTAAATAAAAAATAATTGACAAATTGGTAGAAGGTTGCTTTCAAATTTTACCTATATTTCTTCTTGTTGAAATTGTTTTTTTCTAATATGTAATTAACTTTACTGTATTTTCAAAAAAAATAAACAAAATAAATTGTATGTGTAGTGCGTACTATACAGGTTATACCTACACAAACAAATTATAAATTTCAAATCTAATCCAGAACAAATAACCCTTTCTTCCAGAAAGCTTATTAAACTTTTATTAAATGCTTTTCTAATAACCTGTTTATTATTATAAAAACTTTTTCTACAAGTAAATATTTATTGCGTATATTAATTTAGAATGAAATTCCAATCAAACAAAAGTATCGTCGATAATATCAGCTTAGTTAGCTCATTATTGACAATTAGCAGGAAAAAATACTCACTCTAGTCATAGAAATTGTAACTAGTAAACACATGCGTTATTGAGGAAAAAAGTCAAATTGTTGACAAAAATATGGGAGGCAAAAATCTTATTAAGCTTGACAATTTTGTCGTTTTTCCTTCAATAACGCACGTGTGTACGTACTAGTTATCAAATCTTACTGATAAAACTCCTATTACATTCGTTAATTATCAAAATAAGGTGAGGAAAAAATTGAGTCTTAACTGGAAAACAATAAAAAAATGTAAGTAGTTGAGCAAAAGTACAATTAAAAATGAAGAATGAAGAAATAAAGATAAAGAAAAAAATAGTGATCAACTTAAGAAAAGGAATACTTAAAGCAAAAGATTATGAGATGGTTCAGCTATTTAGTAAAAAGCGGAAGAGAAGCAGATAAACAAGGTTTAGAAAACAAGTACAACGGGAATGGAACAATATCAAAAACTCAAGTTTTCTTTATTTGCTAAAGTACAGTTTTTAAATAAATAAATAGTTCTTAAATAAACTTGTAACTTGCGACTTTAGACTAATTGTCTAAATTACATTAACTAAAAACGAAAAAAAAGTTACTTAGCTAATTGAACAACTTTTTAATATATTACATTACAACTTATTACATATACAGTTGAGTTTTTTATTACATACTCGTATAGCTATAGTATATCTCCGGATCGACTTTAAAAGAGGAAAACATTTCTTATTTTTGATTTCTTAGATGATTTCACTCTTATTGATTTGGTCTGCTTGTTTTCAAAACACAAATTACTTTTTATTTAACTCAAACGATTTTCGAGATAATAATATTTTTCTTCAAAACTTGAACTTTGTTATTTTCGTAATTTTTAGAAGTAACCCTAGTAGGCGAATTTTTTTGAAAAATATCATCAAAACTGGTTTAAAGTTTTAATAAACATACATCCTAAAAGCAACGGTGGTTTGGAAAATGTGAAAAATTATTCTTTTTCCAAACATTTATTTTGCAATTATTTACTACTTATTCATTATGTGCAAACAAAGCAAGCTTCTAGAAAACACAAAAAACAGAGTTACAGAAGATGTTCAAAATCTTCTTCTTTTATTTCCAACCAGGCATGACATCTTTTTCATAAAGATACTTAAACTTTTTCTAAAACCCTCGCATTGGTTCGAATTTGTCAGCATTTTTGATTAATTCTTTGCTGCAGCTCTTTGAAGCAATTCATAAGAGTACCATAAGCTTATGTTTTTGACTATCTTCAAAGAAAGAAATCTAAAGTGTTTAAATCAGGCGATCTTGCGGGCTATAAAACAAGTCCGCTTCTTTCTTCTCATCTACGTGGAAAAATACGTGGAATCTCAAATACGTGGAAGCGCCAATCATCTACATGGATACGCCAATCAAAAAATGTGCTAAAGCACCATCGTGCTGTAGCCGTCTTCGTTGCTTTTGGTCCAAAAGAATATCGTTCAAAACATTATACAATAACGTGTCGCTTACAATGCTCATCCAAATGTTTAATAAAAAAAGGTACTTGATGTCTAGATTCCATTACAGAATAGAAACCAGAGGCAGAAAACTAAACGTGCTTAATGGTCATGTATATCTAAGGCCTGTACATGATACATGGTATGGATAAAACTGCTGCTTGTAGAGGATACTCCAAACAAGAGAAGCACTAATTCCTACCATGTCTAATATTCTCCGCATTCTCTTTTCGGGATTACGCTCTATCTGTGCTAGAATTGTTTCTTTTGCCCGAGGAGTAGATACCAACTTTGGTCCTTCGGATAAATGTTACTGTTTGCGAAATGAACCAGTATCACGCAAACTTTGGTAAATTCTTCCAAGTATACGATGTAAAGAAATCCGGAAATTTGGATAAGCAATTTGGATTATAAAATGCATGTCGGCTAATTATGCATTAGAGTAAACATGAGCCATAGCAAACAAAAACTTGTGCACTGACAACAAACGTCAAAATCTAAATATTTATTTATTTTTTGTTTATCATCAGCCTACTCTAATATAGCTATTATTACAACTAGGGAAATATGAATAGTATATTTCCCGAGGTTGGCTAGTTACATCCCGAGTTCCCCTCGGGATGTATAGACAACCGAGGGAATATATGCATATTTCCCGTGGTGGAATCAATAGTTTTTTTCTGATTGAAACAATATTGTTGTTAAAATAGCAAAATATTACATTATTAATTCTAGAATTTAGCAATTAATAACGTTGCTAAGGATAAGAGACATTGTTTGTAAATAGGTATCATAGTTAAATGGTTTGATTTTCGCGTCCTGTCATAAAAATATTTTGATAAAATGTCGGACTACGTGTTCGCACAGGCAGCGAAAGCCAGGAAATGTTTGATTCTAGCAAAATCGAATATTGCGTATAGTAAAATGTACGAAGACTTTCAACACTGGAGAAGAGCAAATACGGTGAATGGTGCCGACAAAAATATTTTGCTAACGTTTTTTGAAGACTTGGTAATTTGCTATGATTTTTGTTATTTTTGAACGTATGACTAATTTATTTTATCCGTAGTCGTAGAAATATTCACCAAACACGTTGTGGCCAAAATTATCCATGCTAAAGACAATGTTGCATTTAAAAGAAAAAATTGATGTTAGTATGTTTGATGAAGTAGAAGCATTTGTAAAGAATAAAAATAAAGGATACGTTTCAAAAAAATCAGAGGTGTTGTCCCGAGAACAGCTCAAAAAATTCTTGCGAGAAGCTTTAACTGACATTTTTTTGATGTATAAGGTAAAATTTCATTGTGATTTTCCTCTGTTGAATAGACTGTTACACCTGTAATTTAAAAGGTCGTTTTAATTATGGAAATCTTTGGCGTCTGCAGAACGCACATTAAATAAAACATTTTCATAGTAAAATATGACATTTCAGATTTTCCTTTATATGACGTTTCATATTTCTCTTGGAACAATATGAGCGTTTCATATTTCCCTAAAGAAATACTATTATCTCCTTAAATATTTTACACTCGTTTTTTTAACACTCTGTATAAATAAACACAAAAGTGCTGTAGCGCCATCTTGGAAAATCATTAGCAAGTGTATAAAACATTCCTATTTCTTGTACATCAATTTCATCTTAAAAAAGAGCAAAACTTGCGGTTTTTTAACTAATTATTAAAAATATATATATTTCTGTTCTTATTCTGAATACCTATACTTCAAAAGCAGTTGCGCCCCGGTTACGCTAAACACAAAAAATTGGAAAAAGTTTTGAAGATAACTTTGCTTTAGAAAAGAGTTGGTGTAAACTGTAAAAATATATTTAATATTTGTCTTATATTTTGTAAAACCAATTAAAAAAATCAAAGTAGTCAATTTTGGTTTAAAACTAATTAAATAAAAAAACATTTGTTAGTCAAATCTATTAAATGGATTTTTTCTAAATTAGCAACTGACTTCTAGATAGAGTCTAAACTGCAAAGTAGGTATTCAAATAGAAAAAAAAACAATTAATTTGTTTTATCTAAACAAAAGTAGTATTTTATTTTAAATAAATCTTTTATGTATATTTCGATTGTCAAAAATATATTTGTATAGTTCCTTTTAATTGAGATTGATAAGTGCACCCAAAAATATCAAAAACAGTTTTTGCTTGAGATAGCTTTATGAAATATCCCATATTTCCTAAAAATGTAATCTCGTGCATGTTGTATTATAAAAAAAATGACATGAATTGCGGCAGAATTGAAGCTGAAAAAAATCGGTATACGAGTTTCAGCGGGAATATAATATAACCACGTCAAAACCAAATAAACTGAAAACTTGATGTTTTTGATTTGAATTAGACATGATTTTTTTATTCCATAAATTGTTTTTCTTTTCTATGAAATTGGAGGTCGGTAAATGAAATAGATTTTGAAACTTTAATGCACCTAAGTCAGTGCTTTACTCATCGAATTGCTTTCAGAAATATTGATTTAAAGATATTATTGACTGTCGATGTGGAAGTTATTACTTGTTGAATTTTTGAAATTGTTAGGGCGTCGACAACTTGATCCCTTGAGGCGCTTTAAAATTTTCAAAAGAGGGTTTTCAGCAGTAAATATTATCTTACGGTGCACCCGTTCACTAAAAAATTCATAAAATTTTTTCAGCGTTCTGAAAGTTAATCTTCCGCTGGTGTATTTCATTTTTATATTAAGTGCTGTCTGATAATTCCTTTGTGGTTGCGGTACTTTTGGCATTTTTCCGATTTCTTTTGGAATTCTCAAAGCGCTCTGACGTACATATCGTGCGTTTTTTTAAAATTTATTGTATTTAAGCAACTTCAACGAACTTTATTACATAAAGGTGGGTGGGTGTTTGCCTGTTGAAGAGTAAGGTTAGGTGGTAATTTGTTGGAGCGTTCCCAATTTCAAATTTAAAAGAACATTCTTTACTAGCTATTAATTTAAAATTGCGGCTTTCGCTGCACTCCTCTGACACCACTTTATTTAAAATCCCCTATTGTCGCGATATCGGGGCCATTTGTTAGCTCCACTCGTCACCCTATCGACACTGAAATATCGCTTTAGGTGTCGCGAAAGAAATTTCGGTTTTTTTCGTACTGTTTAAAAATTTAGCGAATTTTCGTGTCGAACCAGCGATTATCAGATTTGTTATTCCTGAGGGTTGATAACCAGACCGCCATCAATCTGACCCGTGTATGCATGTAGAACCCAGACTGACAGTTTTACACTGTATCGGCAATCCATTTCATGTATAACACATGAGTTTACTCCGGAAAACGGACTTACCTGAGATATTTCGGATGATGCTTGCCACACAAAGATTCGAGTCGATATTCCAGGATCTGGGAGTAAAAACTGGAACAAATAAAACGCTAAATCAACAAAGAGTAATTAATTGTGGAAATTAACTGTTGGAGGAAGTTGCTTTTGCCAGACAATAAGCACAACGGTGAATCAATTTCGTGTTATTCTTGGACAATCTGGAACTTGGAGGGTTGGAGTGAATAGAGCAACTGTTTGTTCTTGAAATTGTTATGATTTATCGCTTCTAGAGGGTTAACCCTACAATTTCTACATCCAAATAGCAGGGCATTATAGAAAAAGTATTTCCACTTTTTTACAGTTGTTAAAATTTACATTTTATGGGTTTAAAGCAAAATAAACAATGACATAAGTATTAATAACTTTTTAATTAATAAACAGTTCTGTCTATATGAAATTTTTATAGGATTTATTTCATTTTGCTTTTTTACGTCTATAATTTAGAGTCGGGAGGAAACCGTATTTCAAAGAAGTTATAAAAAATATACAAATAAAAGGAAAATAAAAGAATAATAGCGAAGACTGTAGAATAACAAATAGCAAGAATTAAAATGAAAGGGCATCGTTCCACGAATTGGAAATAAAACTCTTATATGATACCTAAAATACAATATAAAAAGAGCATAAAAACTGAAAGTTTTACCCACGAATCGCTCTTCTAAAGCATGAAGTGGTTGTTGAAAGTTTTCACTCCGCTCATTTTCAATAGAAAATTTTTGTTTATTCAAAGTTTAGAAACTGTATACTCCGATAAATCTGCAAAATGTAATCATACATATACAATAAAAAGCGGTGTTCGTGTTAATAAGTTTTTCTGGAAGGGAATAACGCTTGCTACCAATACAAGAATAATTATTAACAAATATTTATACGTAGCTTGAATAAGTTTTCAGCTGTAATACAGACTTAAACTCCTTAGTATCACAACTCAAAAATTACTGTAACCACCTGCCTGATATTAGAGTAAATAGAGGTTAAGTTATAGATAATTAACAATATACCTTGTAACAATGGTAACAAGCTATAAACGATTATTAAAAAATAACAACTAGAGGAAGGTATCATCAGGAATGAAGCAAGGTAACTTTTCTTCGTCTAATCCCGGAAGGGTTTTCTGGATTAACGAATATTTTTAAATCAAATTTATAACTCAAAATTAAGATGAACATATTGTCATTAAGAAACAAAAATTTATTTGGAAACTAACATAAGCGTATTTTTCAAGTTCTCTTAAAAAATTCATTAATTTTTTTTTGTGTAACATTTTGCAAAAATTTTTTCTGAGCGATTTTTTTGATTTTTTTTATTAACAGTATGTCTGGTAAGAGAAGCTGTTTTTTTCGGCCCATTTTATACATACTAAAAATGCTTCAATCGCGTCACAGTGTTTTATCTTAGAAGCTTCCCCATTCTCACTCTCTTCATCATCATGTTCATCTTCTTCTTCCTGTTGTTGTTTTTTTTTTCTATAACTTCAATGATTATTTGTTCATCGGTTGTGTCAGCATTAAAGTTTTCGTTTTTACCAATTGCCCAAATTCTAATTTATTCGTCTGTCACTTGAGTAGTTGAAACTATGACAAAAAATTTTTTTTAAATTTAGTTCAAATCTTTGTCAATATTAGCTCTAAGCCTTCTTTTTAGTTCTACAAGTGGAAGAAATTATTTCTCATCGTCATCATCATTCCTTGATGGCCATAAGGCAGACCAACTGCTCTGGATGTTCTTTTCTATTCAAAAATATAATAGCGTCTTTTAGATTTAATTTCTTCAATATATTTATTGCTTGACAAATCCAGCTTGGCGTGCGAGATGCGTAGAAGCGGAATAAGGAAATACATACTACGTGCTCCTTCTACATTACACTTCGAAAGCTAGGTTTCAACTGAATTTTTCCGCCACGACAACACCCAGTCTATTGCGCCTCTGACCTTCACACGCCGAGCTGAATTTGACAAGTTATACTATATCATCATTTTAATCTATTATAAAGTTTATTTTTTTCTAAAAACGACTTTAATGTTTTGGATTAAGTTCTGATCTATGGGCTGCAATATAGCCGTGCAGTTAGGTGGTGAAAATAAAACTCTAAAATTTGGATCAAAATTAATTTCTAATTTAATAGGATGCGACCGAGCATTATCTAATATTAAAAGCGCCTTTTGCGACTTGTTAACTTTTTTTAAAAACATCTTTACTTTTGGAATAAAACTGCTTTTAAACCAATTCTCAAACAGCTCCTGTGTCATCCAGCAGTCGTTTCTTCCAGTTATTTGTTTATAAAAATATCTTGCTTTTGTCCACAAAATTTCGGATAAGTTTAGTAGATAATTGCTGCGTTATTTTAAAAACCACGTATACAGAGCATCCTCTATTTCAAGGTGCTCTGCTATACGCATCATCCGTTTTTTACCTTACATAGGATTTGAGTGCTTTACGATTAATTTATAAATAAGAAATAAATCTTATCAACTCTATGAAATGACCTAGACACAAAGTGTCTTATTTTATCTTTATTTTTCTTTATATTTCCTACTGAGGACTTGGGAACACAAAACTTTTCACTCACTTGTCTAATACTTGATACTTCATCAAAAGCCTCTAATATCTTACACTTATCACCTAATGTAATTGTTTTATGGTCTCATTTATTCGAAAGACTCCAGTTGTTTCAGTTTGCAGAATAAGAAGTTCCGAGAATTATAAGCTCCGAACTATTAGAGTGTCCGATCTAGGATGTGTCCGAATTATAGAAGTTGTTTATAGAAAAGTTGTTTTTTTTTGATGAAATGTTCGTACACTTATTATTTTTCTCTTAGTTGGCTATGATAATTTGACAGATTTTAGCCTGTATATATGAATGACATCCAGAATTCAAATTAGGTTATGTCCATTTAATCTTGGGTTATGGCATTCCTATATACACGTTGCCAAATTTAGTTTCAAATCGGTTTCTTACAGGCTTTTTTTTATTGCCACTAAATTTTGCTGTACTTAAAATATAAAATAATTCGAAAAAAGAAAATTATTAACCTGTAAATTAAACAACAGCTGACTGCTGTCAAATCGAACCTAGTGATTTTGTTCTGATAAACCTAAAAACAAAATTTTATGACTAACCAAGCGAAAAATAATAAGTTAAATAAATTAAATTTAATTTTAACTAAAAAACAGAATTAACTTAATTTATCTCTCTTGACTTGATTTCTTAAATAGTAATAAATGAAAGTTCAGAATCAAATATTAAAATTTGGAAATCACGAGACAAAATTGAATAAAAGTTTATGATAGACAGATAACCTAAAAACTATTAATTTTATTAAATTTACAAAATTTACAAAAAATTGCAAAATTTCTACAAAGTCCAAATTATGGTATTCATATGAAAGAAAATATAATGTAGGTACAGTAGTGGCGATAGAAAAGTGAAAAACTTTTAGACAAAAAAACAACAAAACGTATGTAGCCAGTACTGTACAAAGTTATTCTGATTTACATAAGATAACGAGTCTATCAAGTTAAAAATGCAACCAGAACTACAAATCATAAAATTAAGTTGATAAAAAATATGTTGTCACAATGAAACACGTACTAATATAGAAGTATAGAGTATAGATTGTGTAGAGTTTTTAAAATATCGATCTAATTTTATTTGCATTTTTTGAATTAACAGGTTTATTAACTTACGTGAATAATCCTGAACTGTTCTCAGGATAGTAAATTGTTTGGCAAACGATATTAAAAAACAATAGTAAAAAATGCTATTATATGAGTATTTGGAATGATTTTTTAAAACAAAGCTGTACTTGATTAGTGTAACAAAAATACAAATAAAGATGAAAACAGCTCTTATTGATTTTAATAGGGTTAACTACCCTTATCAAACAAAAACAAAGACTAAACTTTTGTAAAGAAGAAAACAATGCTTTATTGTGAGTGATTTTTAATCCCGCATTGAACGCTATTTTGGGGGCATGTCTAGTTGATCACGAATATAATTTATTTTAATTTTTATGAATTATGTATACTGTCAGCTACGACAATGTGGAAGAAATACATCAAGTAATAAATCAAAAATTCTGAAACGTTCTCGAATAAAAAAGAATAAAAGACAAAAAACTGTCATCAAACATGAGGCGATTACCGTCAGTCATTTTGAATTTGTAAGACAATGAAGTTTAACGACGCAGAATAACCCTGCTTTTAGGATATTATTTCGCACAACATCCTCAATCTGATCTCCGAAATCGAGTGAAAAAAGTCCTAATCAGGGCTGATTCCCGGGATCAATAATGAAGCATTTCGGTGAAGCTCTTAAGCCGCGTATTACACTTGACTGAGACTTAATCTTCTCGCCGTCAGTGGCGACGCCCTCCAGCCATCTTATGGAACGCTTGACAGACGAGAAATTGATAGCGGAATTTGGGAAAAAGCTCCAACATGCCATCACCTCAGGTTATAGCCGCAATTGTGTTCCGTAATAGGACTTTTATTAAAATCACTGCCGATTAAAACACTTCTTTTTCCGGATGGATAAAAAGACAGACCGACGCATTTGTCATGAGGATTCCTCGCTGAATTTAATTTGTAGCTCTGAATACCAAGCGGAGACGCGTCACACACGCTAATATGTTGGGAGCCAAAAACGGCTTTATTAAGCTGGGGACTTAATTTAAAACGCATCAATCAAACCAGGTTATGTTTTTTTGCCGGAAGGCGGCAGGAGCGAACTCATTAATTATTATCGATGTTTTGCTACTAAAATGACCGAAATCATACGACGGTGTAGCCTGTCAAAAAATATAAATTACCTAAAAGTTGAGACAAGTGACATTTACTGAAAAACCTAATAATTAAAAAAGTGATCTAAAAATCTGCCAATTTTTGCTTTTTGCAGTACACAAAGCTTCTTATTTTCTTTATTAAGTGTGTGAAGAGGTCTATCCGGAGCTGATAAGTAAATGTATTTGAACTTGTTGTGTTTCCAACTACTTGTTATAAGAGTAACAAAGATTCAAAGTCTAAAAACATCAACGATATCATCATCTTAGCGATTTTGACGGAGATAAAATTGTGGTCTTTTACAAAGTTGATTTGTTCTAAAAAGAAAATGCCCGTCGTGTCAATTATACTGCAACACGTGTGTTTCAGGTGTGAACAGAAAAAGCTATAAAAACACAAAACAAGCCAACTCGTCAACTGAAGCATACCACAGAGCGTCAAGACAGGCGTTTCAGACAACTAGCTCTTTGCGAACGTTTTGCTACTACGCGGCAACTCAGTGACCAATAATTTAGAGAAAAAAATGGACTTGTTAGTACTCAATTGTTATATCATTGCATTTGAGCTTTTGGACTTTTTCCTTACCGTTCACGTATAGTGTTTCTTTTAACTGCGGAACACCGACGTCAATGTTTGAAATGGTGCAGAAAATGACAGGTTTAAAAAACAGAATGACAAAATGTAAAATTCAGCGACAAATGACAATTTTGCCTAGGCATTCATGATAACCGTAGGAGAGTAAGAAGCCAGTATGGAGACGTAATGTTGGATTTACTGTTGAAAAGCATGTGCAGAGGACTGTTGGAGTAATGGATTGGGGGGCTATTGCTTATAGAAGCCGAGCACCTCTTAAGTTGGTTCAAGACAGTATCACAGCTGTGCGTTATGTTGATGACGTCCTACGAACCACTCTACTGCCTTATATAGATGGCTATCAACTCCTTTTCAGCACAAAAACGCACGTCTATATATTGCTTGTCAAACGATGGACTTCTTCCAAGAAACTGACATTGATGTTTTGCCGGGCCATACCGTAAATCCCATCGAACATGTGTAGGATATGATGAGGATAAGACTGTCTGCTTCGCACCATCTAAAAAACCACGTCTAAAAAATTATTTCTTTTGGGTGTAACACTTCTAATGTTTCTTAGTATATACCAGTAACAATAGCTACTTAGAGTCCGTACACATTCAGAATAGCACACCAATAAAAGTGTGCAGATGACAAAATAGTGTCGGGCCAATCCCATTTGCAAATTGAAGGGGAGGAAGCCAAGCGCACGTGGTCAGCTAAAGGTCAGCGGCGTTCGTCATTCTTGGTCATTCTCTTTAGTGTCGTTTGCTGACAGATTTTGATGACCCAATATGCTGTTCTGAAAGTGTACGGACTCTAATTTTGTGTAGACAGAGACAACAAGAGATGAAAACTTATTACTAATTTTTTACGTGTCTTTAAAGAAATATCTAAAACTAACTTTTGTTTACATCTGCTTTATACAAACCGAATCTCTATAGTGTTGATTGCACAACTATCCACTATAAGCTTTTGCAATAAGCAGCAAAAATTTTCGGAAAAATAACGGTAGCCAAGAAATAAACTGGAATCAACAGTAACTTGGTCTGGTATCGACAAATGTCGTTTGGTCTTTCATTACCCTTCTATTGCGATTCTACTACCCTTCTGTCAACTGACAAAAAGTTACTTTCTTAAGGGGAGTATAGACCAATTTCTCTAGTATAGAGATTCCAATGTAAACGCGCGAATTTGTAGCTAGTTTATTTATAAAAAAAAACAAAAACGGTTTTTGCTACGAGTATTGTAATAACATGGACTACATTTTGACTTTTCTAAATTTTTAATTTCGTTGATTTTAAATTTTATTGATGTTTCAATAATTATTTATAAACATTTTTTTAAAAATCGCTTTTAGTCATTTTGTAGTTAATAATTAGAAAAATGATTGTGCCAAATTTCGTTAAAATATTTTTATAAATAAAAGTGCTACAGATTCGCGCGTTTACATTGGAATTCCCATAAGAGATATTACCTCCACACTCCTCTTCAGCCCTATTGCTACAATTTTAGCTATTTTAAATTAAATGCAACAAGGAAAATAAAAAAAAATAGTTTTTAATTATTGTAAATTAAGAATTAATTAAAATAAAAAGAAATCATTACCACAACAACCTTTAACCAATGAAATGAGTTAATTACACAAGAAGTCAACAACAAATTATTTTTTTATATTTATTTATATTTTATATTTATATTTATATATTTAAGTCAACATATAAAAATAAATCACCTATAAAACTGATAAACAAAAAAATCAATAAGTCTTAACCAGGTAAACTTTATTTTAAAATGAGTTTAAGCAATCTATCAATAAAGGAAGTAAAGGTTTTCAACACGTGTTTGGCGAAAGTACGAAACATTTTTTTAGGTAAGTAAAAATTATATAAATGCATCTTAAAACACCTGCTAATAGAATTTTGAATTCGAACTGACCAGTTTGACTCAACTACAACAGTAGTGGATTTAAAAGGTTTTAGTTATCAACCATTTATAGTACCATTGTGGTTTTTAACTAAAAACTTAATTTCCAACATGAAATTTAACATAAACCTTTATTTATAAATGCATTGTCTACCAGAATTTAACTAATTTTAATTGTTTTGAAAGGCTAATTTTCCACAATATTTAAACCCAATTTTGTCCAATTTTTGTTTTTACTTCCAAATTATGGCGTTCATCTTCATCTATTAGATATCGATATTTTATCGACCGCTGTTTGCTTTGTCGTCAATTAATAATACAGTTTAATTTGTCAAAACAAAATCATCTGCGTAACCGTTTACAATAACCTATTTTGTCATGCTTACAATTTATTTTACATTTTCGTTTTTTTTTTGTTATATAGTTTATTTTGTCATGCGTTGTCATTTATTTTTATTTTTGTCGTGCTTATAATTTATATTTCTTCATCTCGTTACGAAATGTTGACTTTTATCTGAATTTCTCATGTTACATATTAGCAAATATGTTTTTTAAATATTTTTTAACATTTTATAATTTTCCTTTTTACATTATTATTCAGGCACTGAGAGATAACTACTCTCAAAAGGGCTCTGTCACTTTTATGCAAGAATTTGTTAGATTAAACTTGTGGGATCACAATGATAACATTGTGGTATTATCAAAAAAGACAAAAAAGCCGACTATTTTTATATCGATTTTTTGATTACTTTTTGCTAAATTGTTAGAATTTTTGAATTTTTCTCGTGCTGTAATCTCGTCTGTTATGCCTTTAATTCATAAATAACTATTTTTGTAGGACTTAATTTAAAATAACGATAAAATGTGTCGTAATTTGCACTTTTATATTATGTATTACTTACCTATAAAGCCTTAGCAACAGGCGCAAATTATTTTTTGCTCTATTTATACTTGCTGTCGTGCAAAAATATTTTTAACAGTAACAATTGCAAGGTAGGTACCTATATTAGAAAATAAATTTAAAAATTTAGAAAGTTTTTGTGTCGCATAAACTGGAGAAAAGTAGATACATTTTTTGTATAAATTGGACTCAATTTTGTTTGTAACAAAGATATTCAGCAAATACCCAGATTTAGTGTTTGCTGTTTTGTCTGTAAAGAAGCTTTCATGATTGCTTTCAGTTAGGTAGTCCTCATTTAGTTGCAGACTGTTTATCTTTTACTTGGGAATTATCTAATGTATAGCTACAATGGCTATAACAGTGATATAATGCAGACTGTTGTAATGTTGTTTATATGAAACAATCAATAAGGTTAGAGGATTTGACCAATGTTATGTCATTTGAACATGAAGTATTAGGTACGTTTTATATCCTTGTCTAAAGTGAGTCACGATTTCCGGAGAAGTTGTCTATTAGTTTTTAACTAAAATCTGGGATTAAAAAAGTAATTTTGAACTTTAGGGAGTAATTATTTCGGTGTAATTACGCTACTCCCGCTTAATATTTTTGAAATAAAGTACTGTAATCTCTTCACCGTAAAACGAAACAATGATATGCATTATTAAGGCTATAACGTCGCGTGTCGGCCCTTCCCACGCCTAGGAAGTGAGTGACAACCGAGTCAATAATTCTGGATTTCTCCACAAGTTGTTGCCGCTTCGATGGATATACGCACTAAAACGGGGATGCCTCCACCCTAGGCTTATCGTATACATGATTCATGAAGAGACTCCATTTGAATTGCTGCGATATAAGAAAAAAAAAAAGGATTTGCCGCAAGCACCACCACATCTGCGACACTTTTAGTCTTTTTCGTGTTGTGAAAAATGTGCAGACTAAAAGGAACAAACTACTTACCGAAAATAGTCAAGAATAAAATCGAAAATAATGACGACTCGAACACTGCAAAATCACTGAAACTGGGAGGATAAACATCACAGAAAAAGTTATCGGCATACAAAACCTCAGGCTGAATTTTTTGATAAAAATTTTAATTAAAATTTTACCATTTGCCCCCACCCTAAGTTAATTGGCTTCGTTTTACGTCTCTTTGTGTAAACTTAAATGAAAATTTTGGATGATTAAATTAAAAAATCTGATTCCATTCTACAAGAATAATAAAGGAAATAATTGGACAGCCATTTAGCAATTTTCTTGAGACATTTTAACAGCGGAGATACACCTTTAAATAATGATGAGGATTTATTTGTCTTCAGGACTCTTTAGTCTTTTTCACCTGAAATAGGATACTTCAATTTTCTCTTTTTTTTCATTCTTTACTCGTTATCAAACATTTTTAAATTTTCATTCTTTTTATTCTAAAAGTTTAACCAAATATTTTGTAACAAATGACAATAGTTTATGAATAAAAATTTAGGTTATTCGGTTCCTAACTGTTGATGTCGTAGGTACTAGACGTAAGAAATCATCTAAATAATGTTATCGAGATCAAAGAGCTAGTCCTAAGCACCTCTTTATTAATTAATTCGCTTAAGTAACTTCATTCCTTTGATCCACACTTGTTTAAGGTTTATTTAAAAAATGAGGATACTTTGGGATGATCTAAATTTGCTTCATCAGCTTACAAATAGCGACTAGAAATATTATGTGTTTTGTTATAGTATAATAAATAATTATGTATTAAAGACACAATCAAGAAAATTATGACAGCAGGAAATGTGCAACTAAAAGATTTTAAATTTCTGAGAATCATTAACAACGGTTAGACAACGTTTTATTTAATTTACTTTTTTTGGTTCTTTAAATAAGAGAAAAATTTATAACTTTCGGTTAATTTATTAGCGAAAATTCTGCATAAAATCGCTATAAAAATAGTCGGATTTTTCGTCGTTTTTAGAGATACTAAAATAATATTTGCTAATAATTGCTCATTTGACGTTTGCCGAAATAAAACTTTAATCATAACATTATTAAAAAATTTCCAAAATTAAAAAATTAATTTTTGTACAGTCATTCTAGTAAATTAAGCAATTCTTATTATATATCATTTATGTTTTAGCTATTGAACAGACTTTGTATTCTCTTTCACTTGAAAACTGAATTTTCTTGCAAATAAAAGTTTGAAAATAGGAGAATAGGAAAACGATCCAAATATTATCCCGAACATTTCACTTATTTATTTTACTACCGCGAATACGATGCTGTATAAGTTAGTCTGGAATTTTCATTTCGTTCTACAAAATCGAATAAAACTTATTAAATTATAAAATACCTCTTTTTACATATAGTAAACAAAAATGACGTTATTTAGTTATAATTAGATCGGTAGTTGTAATATTAAAAATGTTTTATAAAATATGTTAAAAATTATTAAAAATTAACAAAAAGCGACATGTACATACATACCTTACAAGCTCAAATGGTGGATTCTTCTCTCCGGCTAATTTTCTAACATTTATCTCACAAATTATTAAATAAAATAAATTATTTTTTGTAATCTTAGGTTAGGGTAAACAGAATATTAGAGTTGTTGTTTTCTTAAATTTATTTCTAACCTATAAAATTAATAATTAGTTTTATAAAATTATACATCTTTAAATTATTGTTAAATTAAATGTCAGATTGATGTAAAAATAAAAAAACAACAAATATTTAGGCGACTAAAATTTATCTTTCAAAGGAAATTGACAAAAGCCAATTTTCCAAATAATAAACATTTATTTTTGTTTAAAATATTTATTTTAATAAATATTTATTTATTGTGTGTAAATCAATCAACATATTTTTTTGCTAAAAATAACGATTTATCCTTTTTTAGCATACGTTTTTATTCTCTATGTTTTTCGACCAAAATTTAGTAAGTTTTTTCTAACATTTTCTACAATTCTCTTATTTAATATTTTTTAACTTTGCATAATTTTCTTTTTGACATTATTATTTAGGCACTAATAATAAGACATAGACATAGAGACATAGCTCTTAAAAAAGCTTTGCCACTTTTATGTAAAAATTGTTTAAACTTTCATTTTATCTAAAAATTGTTTCCTTTCATTATCGTAACTTACCATTTATTTTTATCAGCACTGCAACCCACTCTTTTTTTCCAGGGTTGTAACCAATAATTTCAGCGTTGCATTGATCCAAAGATTCGAGCTGGAAAGTACCACTTGAGTCTCATGTTGATTTCTGTGGTTTTTATTGTTAAGCTGTGGCTAGTCTTTACGAGCTTTTGACTGCTGCTACTTGCATGTTTTTTCCATCTCCTAAAGAAGTGTTTTCAACTAAGCGTATTTTTGATTTAATTGTAAAATTTTCACACATTATTGGTTGGCGATAACATTAAAACCCCTTTTTTAATAACGTGAAATAATAATTTTAAGTCAATAGTTTCTTTTTTAATTTTTCTAATACCTACACTTTTTTTATTATTTTTATTTTATTAAAGAAGTTGTAACAATGAAAAGAGTTCCGTTTTCCAAACACTGTAAGATTGGTTCAAATTAATTTTGTCGATACTATATAAAAGCTTTTTGGAAGACTATCATTTCATATCATTACTCTAAATTACTAACTTTGTAAATAAACTCACAAAATTGATTTAATATCTGGGTATCACCTATCTTACCAGTATAAACAAGTTTTTATTTTTTTTTAATTTGAAACACCATGTTCGATTTTAATCATTAATACTGGTCCTCAAAAACTAACTATTAATTTTATTTTAACAATACTTAAGACTGATATAATTAAATATATGGTATGTACATATAAAGTATAACCACGTGCTTAAAGACTGACACCCACATAGTTAGGTCTAAGCTAAAAAAAAATTTAAACCATAAAAGTGAAATTTTTTTATATACTTACATCCACTGAGTGTATATTAACTGACATCTTCTAGTGTGTTTTGTCGGTACACAAGCTGCGTTCGGCTTTGCCACTCCGAGTGCACCGCCTCTTTCCTTATCTACGTTATTGAGTCCATACATCACTATTTCTATCCGATGACCAGAACTTGATGCTTTTTGACACAACTTTGTAAAATAACTATCATGACAACAGTCTTTAAATTAATAAATCTTGAATTCAAATAATGCGACGGATTGATCTGTCTTGTATGAAACAAAGACAGAATAGGTGCACTCGGAGTGGCAAAGTCGAACGCAACTACTGTTCAATCGCGCACTGTGCTTTGTTTTTAAACATCTTACATGAATTGAACACAAACTCCAAATGTTTGGTTCTCTTCAATCTTCAATTAAAGTTGATGGTAGTCGTCCTTGTCCAGCAGTTGAAGAGCTTCTGCATGACAACTGCGTGATATGTAGATGCGTTTTGTTTTCATCTTTCTGTTAAATATTTTAATTTTGTTTTCTACTGTTGGATTGTTCTTATTCAGTATGTACCATAGGAAATTGACTATGTTATGTAATACTTTATTTTGGAAGGTTTGGGTAATCTTAATATTGTAATGAAGTATTTTAGAGATATTCACCGCCGATTACTTCCCGAAGTTAGCAAGTTATAGTGCGTAATTCTGTGAACTATTAATCACGACCATTGCCTGCATCGATAAACGCTGAGTCATCGTTCTATAAGTCATCTTTTTAGAGTGTTCTAGTAAATATCAAAAAGCGACCATCGGTATATAAGCAAGCAAGAGGGCAATAACTAGTCAGCTGAAGCCGAATTAGATTTAATTTATCTCAGTGATTATTCGGGGCAATATTCTGGCAAGCAAATCGACGTTATTGAGCGACAATCGTGGGCGTCATACTGTGTAACTAAGTTATCTATTTATCAAGTTATTGTTATGTGTTGTTGTGTAAACATTAGAAACAAATTATTTGTTAATAATACAACTCTTTAAGTCACAAAAGCCCCTTGTTTAGACAACTGTTGCAATATTACTATCTTTCGTACAACTTTACAATTGTGGTCACACCGGTTTTAATATCTGAGCTGATTGTATATTAAAATTTTATTTTGAATTGATAATTTTTACTTTTCACCAAAATGCCAGTAGTATTACTATTGAAAAAAAAATGTTGTTCTTGCTTTCTGGACTTCTTCTATCAAAAATAAAAAAAAAGTAGTTTTAATTTATGTTCTCTATTACGTGCTCTTTCCGCTTCTCATTGATGAAACACTAAACCAAAAATTTTATAATACCTTTTTTTGCTGTTTGTACCTCTACCTAGTTTGCCTATACATTTTTTTTTTCGATTTTTCATACCTAATGTTTTAAATCTTTCTTACATTTTGCAAACATTAATTATTTACATATATTTTAATATAAAACTATGGAAAAAATTTAAAGTCTCAAGTGCATCTATTCTTATCTAGATTCAAAGTTATTTCGAATAAACGTTTATTAAAATTTATAACCCAAAAACTAAACAAAGGGGGTGACATTCTTTACGCATGTGAGTGTACTTGTTCTTTAGCATTCCAGAAAAAAAGAATCTACTGAAAAATATATAAATAATTAATATTGGTTAAATGTGAAAAAGACTGAAATGTACATACATCCCTATCAGAAAAGACTTAATATTTTATGAAATAAGTTTTTGTTTTTTTACAGGACTGACATAGTTTGACAATCTAATATGAAAATAAATTCTTAATTTTTTTTACACAATACTTTTTTTAACCCACTGATTTATTTGTTCTCTCATTAATCCTGTACATACATACAATGCAGATGAGAGAGCGCTGCGACCCTGTGCTTTAAAAACTCTAGAAAATATATTTCTGCAACCCTCGAAATGGGTGCATAAACACAAAAACTGTTGCTCGCTAAGCACAGTATGAGTCCATGTAGATAGTCTTTGCGCCTTTTAGTAATGCCCCCTAATTACATCGCCCCTTGCTGTTATCCGCAACCGCCACCGCTACTTGTATTTTCCAACTCTCTTGTTATGCCGTTGCAGCAATTCATAAATCAGAAGTAGAACGTTGGCATGCATTTGTACAATCAATTTGAATTTTGAAATTTATGGCGTAAATTTATAGATTGCAAAGTAGAGCCGTCACGATTTTGCATCACAACACTCTAAACAATGCATACAACCTTCTCAGATAACATAAGCATCTGCAAAGGAAAAGCAATTCCGTCGTTAAATTACCTTGGAAGTGAATAAATTCGAACGTACCTTCGCGAAGGCACGTCTTCTCCAAGTTTGCATTCAATTTCGTTGACGTTCTCAGCTAAAAAAATTTCTTGAATTTATGGAACGCTAAGGCTATTATTGTTAATATTTCATGTTTTCGTGCATACGACGGTGAGGATAATAAACGATAATAACCAAAGCTGACATTGTGGCTTCAATAAAATTCATCACTTTAGAAATGGGATGTTTTAGAAAGGGGATGTTTTAGGAAATTATTATTGTAAAATCTCTTTACAAAGTTATTTCTGTAACGAATTACAAGAGCAATCAACAATATGAATACTAAACTTTATTACAGTCATTTGTTTTACATATAGCTCTCATTTCTCTTAATTTTTTCAAACTAATGTACCCACTTAAGGCAATAACAAAAATATAAATCAATACACTCAAATTTAGATTATAGAAGCATACTTTGTAAAAACGAATGTTAAATTCACAATGGATGTATTTTTTACTTTTTAGCAAAATAATAGATTTACCATGACTTACCATTAGCTTGTAATAATTAACGGTAAATATCGTGGTAATTTTGGTCTCGCCCGTTATACGACATAGGTGTGCAAATTCCTTCTCTGTTTGCTCTAATTGAGTTTTTAATGTAATGTACAAAATCGAGCCAGAAAAACATTTATTAGTTTGTTTCGTTCAGCAAATTTTTCATCAGGTGTTAAATAATATTTATATTTTATACAAGACGATAAAATTGAATTTTAACGACGAGCGGAAAAATTCTGCGAATGAATAACCCAATTTTATCGTTGTGTGTAAACTCCTACTTTTCCTATAACCTATAACAAAATTTAAAAAAAACTAATTGCAGTTCTAAATTGTACCATCATGTATGGGTGGCTAGAGTATTTATTCGTAATGAACAAATTTGTTTTCGTTAGTTTTTTGTCGCTTTTTATAAAATTAAAGTACATACTTTATCTACTCTTGCGGTTAAAATGCAACTTAATCTATTAGTTTGAGTAGAACAAATCACACTTTAACATTTGCTATAAATAGATGTTAGAATAGAAGGTAAATGTTATTGTCAGAGTATCAACAATATGCTGCTTTTGAAAAATCTAACAAAGTTGTGATAGCGTAAACATTCAACCGAGTCATGCCATGACTACGCCTATGTGTCAAGTTCTACACTATCAAAAATCGACCTTATATTTTCTTTTAATAACGAGAAGGCTCAAGGATTGTGCCGCACCAAGGCATCTGTGCTCATTGTGTGCAATCTCTCGAAAAAAGACTAAAGCTGTAGCTCTGTGTCTCTACTAAAGCTCAGTATCTTAACTGCAAAAATCTTTTCGACAGCATTGAGCTCCAGATATTACGAACACATATGTAGATTTCTACAAATGCAGGCTAAAACAGATACATGGAGAAAAGTCTTAAACCTCCGTAGATGTTACTGATATTGATATGTAGGTGTCATTGTTTACTGTTGGTATCTTCTATTGGAACACAGAGAAATTTATTATATTAATATTGAATGTGCCCGTGACAGTCGAGTTCTTTACAATCCTATCTAAAACTTCTGCTATTTTTAATCGGGTTAATTTTTAGATTTTTGAAAAGTGTCTACAAGAAGTCAATCTCAAAAATGCCGCTACAAAAACAACTGAGCAGAAAGCTTTAGTTATAAAGTATTACAACTCTGCACTTTTAAGTCCCTAAAGAGAAAACTTGTGGGGAGGTCTTGGATTTAAAAAAGGGTCCACAGACCCAACTCTAGTGCTAGGCTTCTTGACATTGAGCTTGAGCGGTTACGGAGCCCTAACAAGTCCTTCTTCAGATATGGATTTTGTGAGTTATCTAGGTGGATCTCATGAATACTGTGATCCCTATGTTCTGAGCAAGTTTGATATAACCAAGTAAACTTGATAGCTTGAGAAAGTCTTATATAGTGGTACCTCATTTACGTGATCTGGACAGTAAGATAAAATCCATGGGTCCCTAAAATCTAGAAAGATATTACGTTATCGTATATACATACACGTTTTAAGGCTTGTTTTTACTGCTATGAGTTACTTTTATGCCAATTTCAATAAAATCAACTTTAGTTTAATTTCTGACAAATGTGATAATATAAAAATAATTAAAAATGTAAACTCATGATGAGTTTATTGATAAACATTGATACTGCATTATCAACTTTTACAGGATTGGGAAAAGTACAAACTATTTTATTTAATTAATGACTACAAAAATCTATGCAAGTGTTTACAGTATAATATTTGTAATAAAAATAGTACGTTTGAGGCTATGTGAAGTATAAAGTGTTTGTAAATATACTCATAAAATTAAAAAAGCTGAAAAATTTGAATTTTAACTCGAACTCATTATAAAACGGTTATTTTTGAATAATTAAATTGCATAAAATTCTGGACAATAAAAATTTCTGCTGTTGTGTTGACCGTTTCATTTAAAGATATCACCGTTGTAAATAAGTAATTTATTTTTAATTACTAATTAAATAAAATACGTCGTACCCTTTGTTAGACTTTGTATTATAAGGTGAGATCGAAATAGAGCAGGCTGTGCCAGCGTAACTGTAATGATGTGGTTAATGCTAATACCCACTTTCACGGCTTGCTCTGATTCAGTTACATTACGATTTTACGTTATAATATAATGTTTATTACCAAATCTAACTCCCGGTTGCACAAACGTCAATTAAAATTGATAAACTATTAAACTCTGATTTATTTAAAATGCCGTGTTCTGATTGGGTAAAAAGACGCTAAAATAAATTAACAGTCCATCAATGAACATTTAATGAACATTTGTGCAACCAGTCCAAAATAGGTATATTAAATATTATTAATTAACTAGTCAAATTAACAGTTTTAACTACTTATATAAAAATACAATATTATATACACTAATTACAGGTAAGTTAGTTTTATGTTTAATAATTCAATCAATTATTTTTACTACATACATACTTTTATACTTTAAAATATATACTTTTAAAATACATCTTATATTTGCAAAATAAAGAATATCAGTTGTTTATCTATAAAATGCATATATATATATATATATTGCATATACACATTAGAAGTTAGAAGTGTTACATCCAGAAGAAATAATTTTTTGAAATTAATTTTTTGGCAATGTGGTAGACTTACATAAAAAAATAAAAAATAAAGAAAAGAAGTGATTGTCTTCCATAGGCAATAGAGCCATAAACTATTACTCCAATAGTCCTGTGATTATTCCTTTCAACAACAAATGCAATATCACATCGTTCTCCACTCTCGTTCTCCCTCTTACGGCTATTTATACATGCCTAGGCAGAATGGCGATTCGTCGCTGATTATCACATTATGCCATTCTGCTTCTCAAATCTGCCGTTTTTGTACCGGTCTAAACGTAGACGACAATGTTCCGTTGTTAAAAGATGCAGTAACCGTAGAGGGTAAGAAAAAAATTTAAAAGCTATAATTTTTCTCTAAACCATTGGTCACCGAGTTGCCGCGTAATAGCAAAACGGTCTCGAAGAGCTAGTTGTCTGAAGCGCTTGTCTTGGCGCTTTATAGTACGCCTCGGTTAACCTGTTGGTATGTTTCGTGTTATTCTACTTTCTTGTGTCCACAGTCAAAAAACACGCGTTTCCGTCATTGCAGTAGAATTAAGACGACGAGGAAGTTTGCGGTAAGACAAACCAACTTCTTCATTTGCTAAGAGGGTAATATAGTTTGTTATCCTTAAGTAGTCGACACATCAACTACAAATACTTCTACTTATCAGCTCTGATCAGCTCTAACAAAAGCTAAGAGAGTAAAATTTTGTTTTGCAAGAGCTGTCAAAGATAAACCGTTGCAATCGTTACTATAACTAGCTTTAGCTTTAGAAATTTTTTCAATTTGTTGCCCAAAAATCACTTCCAAACAATTATTTCTTTTGAGTGTAACATTTCTAATATCACTGAGTATATTTAATAATAGAAATTAATATTTATTATATTTATCAGAAATTAAACCAAAACCATCATATTTACACAAATTATAACTTTTTGCTGTTTTTACATGCCACTAGCAAAATAGTTCAGTTATAAAGTTAAAAGTTACAAATTTTAGTAATTTTTTTGTAAAATACCTAAATATTTGGAGATTAGCATAAAAGCCATTTGCAGAAAAAATTCGAAATTTCTGAAAAAAAATTTTTTAACGATGCGCATTAGAACTTTCTTTTTCTACTGTTAGTAATCGTGGAAGATTTGAATTTGAGATGCGTTATTTCAGTGTTGAAAATACAAGAAACAAATGTTAGGTAGGGAAAATTAGGTTAATTAGAGTAGCTAAGAAAGAAAATAGATGAGAAACAAAGAAGAACTAAAGAAAATAGTTTAGCAAACAATTCAGTAGTAAAATTTAAGGCATTAATAAATTTCAAAATGTCAAAATGATTTTTTTATTGATATTTAATACGTGTCTCTTGTGTACTTTTTTATGCAGATTCAAAAAATGTACTTAAAAATTGGCCATCACGTCAGGTTTCTGAAAAACAGGTTTCTATACAGTATGAACCATTTGTAATGAATAAATTCGATAAAAATTCAGGAAGTTGCTTTTCAGGAAAACACTCGGACATGTTCCTTTCATTTTTTAACGCGCCTTTTTTACAAAAAAATTAGATATACAGAATGTTCCAAAATTGAGATACAACTCTTAACTTTAAAATTTTAAATAAGAACCTTAATGTTTTTCAGCATATTTGAATTCTACGTATAATTTTGCGTATTTTTTATGCAGCACACCCAATGTCGACTATCAGTTGTTTTTGAAAAAAAAAAAAAAAGTGAACCATTTGTAATGAATAAATTCGATAAAAATTTAGAGATTTGCCTTTTAGGAAAACGCTTGGACACGTATTCTGTTATTTTTTGATATTTATTATAAATTTGTTCTTGTACAATTCAATTTATGTTAATAGTTTCATTTTTTTTCTAACACTTTTTAACACTATGCTATATAAAAAATACGCAAAGTTATACGTAGGATTCAAATATGCTAAAAGATATTAGGGTTCTCATTTAAAATTTTAAAGTTGAGGGTAATATCTCGATTTGGGGACATCTTGTACATCTAATTTTTTTGTCAAAAAATGTACGTTAAAAAATAACAGGACACGTGTCCAAGCGTTTTCCTGAAAGGCAGCTCACTGAATTTTTATCGAATTTGTTCATTACAAGTGGTTCACACTGTACTTATAAAAAAATATTTTATAACTTTTTTCAGAAACCTGACGTGATGGCCAATTTTTGAGTATATTTTTAAAATCTGAATAAAAAAGTACATAAGAGACACAGCAAAAAAAAAATCATGTTGACCAGTATAAGCGCAACAATATGTACATATTAAGTTAGCATAAGGTAAAAATTTTTAATTTAATTATTTTATTTTCTAAAAACCTAACGTCATAAAAAAATGTTTGTGTTTAAATTATCTCATAAATAAAATAGTTCTAATTTGTGTATAATTTATTTTATAAAAATAAAAAAAATAAAATTTGTTTTCTAGTAAATCGCCTAGCATGTTCTGATCCCAAAAACTTTGATATTTTTGGCAAATACTTTCAGATCTTAAGAAAATGATAAAAAAATGTACGTAAAAATGGTAACGCCATATATTAAACAAATAACTGTTTTTAAATAATTTTAGAAGAAGTATACTCCAGAAAAAATGACATTTTACGAACAATAGAACTGTTGAAAGTTAACATCTTTTTTTGGATATAACTTTTAAACCGCGTTTCTTAGAGCAAAAACTCTTACAACAATTTAAAGACCATGTAATCCTGCGACCAATTCTATCTTACGCTTAAAATTGGTCTAGTAGTATAGTCGTCATCATCAGTAAAATAATGACATTTTTTATGAAAAAGTGAAAAAGGTAACGTTTTTTCTAAGAATTGTGACGTGCTAGCAGAAATCAAAAAATTGGGTATTAACAACCCTTAGTAGCTTATGCAAGAAAAATATATTTCATTTGATAAAAAAATGTTGAATTTTGTTGACTAGTGTAATTAATGGAATCTTAATTTAAAACATGATTCACTTTCTCATGATACAGTCTGTAGTAATGTGATTTTTTCAAAAGTTACATAAGGAATAAAATGTGAGCAATGTGTTCCGTCCGTCATAATGGAATGCTTGAAATATTAAATTCATAAAGGAAGTACACAATAATAATCGAGACATTCAACCATCATTCCTATGAGATTGAAAACTCTTGTTATAAATATTTCAGAGTTGGGAAAGCTATCTGCAGACATAGGTACATCCGTACAGTATTATTCAGACATAAATATGAATTATTCTTCAAATATTTTCTTTAGAAATCCCCATGATATTGCGTTTTCTTTATTCTCTTCTAGAAACATTTTCAATATAGATAACAATATTGATTGCAAAATTCTCAAGGGTAAGAATCTCACTAGATATAATAAAAAAGTTTGTTTTTTCCAGATTGATTAAAACATCCTGAAATATCATGCTTTCTGCAATTAAGTAAAATTTAAATTTCAAATTTGTGTCGCCATTTGCACTTCAGCAAATTTCAGCAATTTCGTTATTCAGGCGTACATAATAATACATTGCTTTGCAGTAATAACTAAATTAATTGAGCGCACGAAACAAATTGTTTTTGATGTTTGCGAAAAATATTCTTGTTTCATTGCTGCGTAATTTTGTCGCTCGCTGTAAAGTGGTTAAAGTGTGTTAAAATGATAATAGTAAAAAATTATTGCACTGGTAAATATATTTCATTCTATTTAAATGTCGTGGTTCGTGCAGTTTTGATGTTTAATTTATCTAGTAGTGTGCTTTAAAAGTAGACAAAATTAATTACCCCGTTTCAATTAAAATGGAAGCGGGCAACTTTTATGAATCCGATAATGTTGTTCCGAGCTTCCAATTAGTTTTCGGTTCGGTAACTTGCGCTCGTATTAAATTTGAAACATCTATTAAACTGAAAACTAAACGATTTTTAACACACGTTTAGTTTGAAACGTCCAATGTGACCTAAAAAAATTTCATTCGAGGGCATTACTTACATTCCACCGCATTCATTTTACAATTTCTCTTATATAATTTAAGGCCACATTTTTACAGGCAATGTACACATATATACTTGTAGGTAAATACAAACAAAACATTAGTTTGATATTGTTATCCATACTTGTAATTAATTTTGCCAACAACATAACAAAAACTAAAAACCAAAACAACGCGTTTGTTTAGTACAGGTTTTTTTTAACTATTTGTTTTCAATATGGAAATTACAAAACATAAGACCCATAATAAGCAGTGAGTTTTTAAGGTTAATTTAAAAGAAAGATTAAAGAAACTATATTAAATTTGTAACAGTTTTGTGTGACGGACGAACGCAGTGAGATCATCATCATTTTTGATCAACATAAAATGAATTTTTAGGAGTAGAGAAAAAGCAGAGTCAGAGAAATTTGACATTACTGTACTGAACTGCCATAGGCTGAGATATATTATAAACCTTAGCGGCGAAATATTTATTATATTATATAGTTTATTGTATTATATAGTTATATGTAGTACAGGTTTTTACAATTAGTCAATAAAGCATGTCATTTTATGCGGCTAATGGCAGTTTGAAAAGCCAAAACGCAAGCCCATCTTTTTTTGTCTTCCTTTTATGTTGTGTCTTTTTTAACCTTTTATTTATTAAATTTTGTTAAAATTTTAGTAGTAACGTTTAGGGTTCCTAATCTCTACATCATTTCTTATGTACTGATGCACTGAATTTTAGCTGAGTACAGCTCAAAATAGTTGTTCTTCTTCTCTCCTCTACTGAAGAAACTACTTGATAATTGAGAAAAAGTTGAGTGCGAATCTTTATTGACACGGTAAAATTCAGGAAGAAGAAATGTTCTTACTTAATTTTAGTTTTTGGTATCTTTTTGTCTTTATGTTTACCCGATTGTTTCCTTTTGTCTGCTATGCTACCTATATTGTAGTAATTTTGTTCTATCTTGATTTTCTTTATTTTTTTTATGAATTTTATTTTTTTTATGAATTTTATTTTTTATTCTTTTTTTTGATCAATATTCTTTATTCGGTGTACAGCATCTTTCTATGACGTTTCTAAATATTCTCTACTTTTTTAAGTTTTATTTTATTTTACCGGTTTTATTTTTTGTTTCTATAAATTTACTTAAACTTTTTTTTACGCTAGTTATCTTATTTAAAAAAAAATGTTTTAAGTTGTTATTTCTACTTTTCTGTTTAATTACTTCTGTTTTTTCTAAATTTGTGTTTATTTAAAAGTTCATTTTCTTCTTACACATTTTGTCAAATACAATAGATCAGGTAATTCAAAGCAGGGGTCAAAATTTTAATCTGTTGGCAACCCTGAGGTTAGTAAATTTAGGGCTATGTCGACTTTTAATGTTTTTAAACGGAAGTATTAGTCTTGTTGTGTTTATGTTTGACAATTAGAACAATTTTTAGGTTAAATACTTTAGTTTATTAATTATTTAATTTTGCGAAAAGCATTCTTAGGGAAAACAGTGGTGTAACAAACATTTAGAAGACTCTTCTCGCAACAGATTTTAGTTAGGTTCCTAAATGAATCACTCACTACATGTGTTCGAATTTTGTTCAAACTTGTTTAGGTGCTTCAGTGCTTAAACGAATACGAAGTCAATGAAAGGGTTTATAAATTTGCAAAAGAGCCAGCTGCAACGCCATATTTTGAGCCCCAACATAGCTTTTACACTCAGCATTGCTAGTTCTGCTGAAAGAAAGCTGAAGACCGAGCTCATTAAATTTAAATCACTTGACCAGCGGTTTTTCTTATACTGAGAATACACACATTAAAGTAAACAGAAATTTGATTATTTAATTTAATACATTTTATTTAGTAGAGAGCAGAGTGAGCTCCTGCAATCTGTGCGCATCACCATCATTCTCTTTCTTCTCCTTCATCGCGAAGTCAGCCGTAACGCACATGAAAAGAAATAAAGCAAAACAAAACACTTAAATCTAAGAAAATTGTAAACTGTGCCGTGTTGAAAAACAAATTTAAAACAAAATATACAAATTATTCAAATTATGCTCTTCCGTATGCTTGACATAATGCAATTTTTTTTTAAATTTTCAAAACATTAAGTAGCATTTGTGAAGGTACATATGTTAGTAATTTCATCTGTTATAGCTTTTTGTAAATCTTCTAAAGTATGCAACTACACTTTGTTGTTCAAAGAACCAAAAATAAAAAAATCAGTGTCAGATCCGATGATCTGGGGGAGCCAAATGTCTCTACTTATTAAATGATTTCTAAAAACTCCTCTTAATAATCAAAGCGTTATTCCGGTGGTGTGTGCTCGAACACTATCTTGTTAAAAAAAAACATATGATTTTGTTCTTGGTCATTTGGTTGGTTAATAAAGAAAGTTAGAATCTGATTAATGTAATGTTCAGCATTGATTGTAAAGATAAAAAAGATTGGGCCAATAATTCCTTGCCTAAAAATTGCTAATCAAAGATCAATTTTTTAGGGATTTAAAGTTCTATTTCTTGTAACATGACGATTTTCAGCAAACCATATACAACAATTTTGAGAATTTATAAAACCATCAAGATGAAACCAAGACTCGTTGGAAAAACAACTATTGTTTAAAATTTCGTTGTCATTTAAATTGTTCATAAACCATTGACAAAAATTTAGTCGCAGTCCTAGATCTAGTAGATTTAGAGTTTGAACTATTGAAATTTTGTAGAGATAAAATTTAATTTTTTTTTAAATCTTGGAACAAGTGGCTTTTGTTAAACCTAAAATAAGGATGAGGATTATTAGGACCAAAAATGCCATTATGAAAAAGCTTAAATAGAAGGTATCCTTATTAAAATAATCTAACCTGTTTGAAGAGAAAGCTTTCTTATAGATTTTTTAAGACTTTTTTCAATTTTTTTCTTACATCCTCAACAAAATTTTGCGTTATAATTGAAGGAAAACCAAAAATTTTTTTTAGAGTTCCTGTTTTAAAATAACGGTTTACCAGACACAAACAGTGCTGTTTAAAGAAAGACAACAAAAAATTTTGATCTGGGTACATTTCTTGTCAAATGTTAAATTGTCGGTACCTATGTCTCTTCTAAGGAATACTTTTAAACATTCTGAGGATTTCTTGTACCCGTTCTAAAAAATGCCATGCAGATAAAAATATTATGTCCTTATGAAAACATAATAGTTTTAAAAAACGCAAAATTTTTTAACTTCGGAAAATGACATCAGCTAATGGCAGCAGGAAACAAGTTAAAATGTAATACCAATTTCTATCAAATTTTAAGGCTGCCAACAGATTTATCCTTTTACAGCTACTTTGTGCATACAGTGTAAACCCTTTGAATTGGAATAATTTTGATAAAAATTCAGGGATTTGTTTTTTAGGAAAACGCTTAAACAGGTATTCTGTTATTTTTCAACGCGTATTTTTGACAAAAAAAAAATGAATATACAGGGAGTCCCAAAATTGAGATACGACACTCAACTGTGAAATTTCAAATAAAAACTCAATTTTTTCTGGCATATTTGCACAAACTATGTCCATTTTCAGTTGTTTTTGAAAAAAAGGCGTGATTTATTAAAATAAATAAAATCGATAAAAATTTATAGATTTATACGTAGAATTCAGATATGCTAAAAAAATAGGGTTTTCAATTAAAATTTCAAAGTTGAGGGTCGTATCTTGATTTTGAAACACCCCCTGTATATCTATTCTATGCGCGTTGAATAATAACAAGATGCTACTTCAAGCGATTTCCCGAAAAACAAATCCCTGAATTTTTATCGAGTTTATTCATTTTAAAAGAGTCACGACTTTTTTTCTAAAACAACTGAAAATTGACAAAATGTGTGCTACATAAAAATACGCAAAATTATACGTAAAATGCAGATGTAATAAAAAATGGGGTTTCCATTTCAAATTTCAAAGTTTAGGGTCGTATCTCAATTTTGGGACACTCCGTATATCCAATTTTTTGTCAAAAAATGCGCCTTGAAAAATAAGAGAATACGTGTCCAAGCGTTATCCTAAAAAACAAATCCCTGAATTTTTATCAATGTTATTCCATTCCAGTGGTTCACACTGTACACACATATTAAGAACATAATTAAGGGAATTATGGCATGGTAGAATGTTTAAAGCCCGAGGTGTACCGAAAAATTTTTAATTTTTTGAGAACTATTAGTGACGACTAAATATGCTTGCGGTATATACAATGTTTCATTTTATTTTGCTTTGTTTTAGTTTTTTAAATTATAAAAAGATTTAGAATTTTTGCCAATTTAGCAAAAATTGTAAAATGATCAAAATTAAAAATAGTCGGCTAGTTTGACATTTTGCGAAACAAAACAGAAGAACTTGTAATTTGTTATTGTTGTTTAGTAACTTAACGTGCCATAAAGATGAAGATTACGCCTTCATTTGAGGGCGTATATAGATACAAGATTATGGTTTCAAAATGAAATTAATTTTTTGGTAAATTTTAGAAACTGCTTAATCGATTAAATATTATAAAATTTGCTACATACCTATACAATGCTAAATGTGTTTTCTTTTGTTGACTTTAATTTCCGCTTGCAGTTACTTCCGGTTACTTTTCAGTCGCATATATTTTTGGTAATTATCTAATTTTTGCCTTATTAATACATAATTTTTATTGCAAAAATTAATAAAGCAATGCGTTCTAAATAAAACGTCTTAAAACAGTGATTTCGTCAAAAAAATTATCTAAGAAAAAAAATTAAAAATTGTTTAGCACATTTTTTCTTATTTTAAGGGACATCTACTACTACGCTCCGAATTTGTCTTAAATTTGAGACACCCTATATAAGCCATCAAGTTTAGGGATTTAGCGTCGTTTCAAAGAAGATTATTAGGAACTGGTAAAATGTGCAAAAAAGTTTTAATAACATTTATATACAGTGTGTAAAAGCCAAATGGAATAAATTCATTATTTCGGTTACTGTACATATTTATAAAAAATCTTAAAACACGTCAAATTTAAATTATAAATTGACATTCTCTAACATAAAAATGCGATCCCTATCATCAACTCCCTTCGAATGACAGGTACAACCCCCAATTTTTTAAATGGGAAGTATAGGCTTGTGATATTTCGTTTGAAATGTCTCTTCATTCTCTACTTAAAAATGTTATTGTTTTTAAGTTTATCGCAAGAATGAATGTAGAATTAAATTTCGCTATAAAGTTATAAAATAACAAAAATATACTATACCAAAATTTATTGGTAATAAAAAATGTTAATTTAATTAATAACTTACTAAATAAAAGTCAAATACTGCCTATCTTTTAAAATAATTTCAATTTTGAGCAAGATGAACTCTTACAGTAGGTAATTATATTTTGTGTAAATTTTTATTTAAATAGCAATTTGGAGTTGAAATAAAATTTGGGATGCCTAGCATCTACTGCATTCTACTGATTTTAAACCAAAAACTAGAAAAAAGTTTTATTAGGAGTTTATATTTGCGACAACATACTGATGAATTTACATCCTTATTCAAAATTTTAAATTGCTATTAATATGTCATAAATTTAGAGCACTTAATCATTAATATTTACATTAAAGTACATATAAAAAAAATGCATATAATTAATTTGGTTAGTTGTAAAACTGCGTATTTATTATAATTTTTAGGTGATGTACAACATCCATTCACTCGTTGCCGCTACTATAAATAAGAAAAAAATATTTGAGAACTTGAACAAGATATTTAAGATTAGAAAATATTTTATCGTAATTAATTTTTTTTTGAAGGTCATAGCTATCTATGAGAGACGGCTAATAACATATTGCTTGAAAATGTTTAAAAGTTAACTAATTGTGTGTTTTATTTTAATTTAAAGTTTTATCAGACTTATACATTTGTAATAAACAGTTTAGTGAATTTAAATTAGTTTTTTGAGTTGTTTGCCAAATTCTATTTTTGTTTTATTTGATTTTCAAAAGTTTTGATTCATCAACTTGTTCCTTATTTGGTGTTATAGATTTTGAAGTATATGTTTAAGTACATATAATTAAGATAATAAATTTTTTTGCGACAAGTTGGCCTAGGTTTGTATTGTATACAAGAACTATTATACAGGTGTTCCTAAAATTCCAAACGTACAATAAAAAGCATTTTTACAATTTTTTTGTTTGATCTTTATGAGTTATGGGGGTGTCAAAAATGCTCTAATGCAGCAAGTCATGATGACAAATTTGAGAAAATTTCCGAAAAGCTCCTCAAACCACCCTAGTCAGACACGCGTCAGGGGGTGCGTTTTATGCACCCGTAGGCCATCTGTCGTTTTGATGTGACGTCACACTTTCATTAGCCATACGTGTATTGTAACAATACCGCTAACAATAGCCCCCGGAATACATTTGGCGACGTGACAAGGGGTTGGCAAGCAGACGGCTCGTTATCAAGTACATCATGCGGCGATATATAGATTTATATCGCTTTCATTTGATGATGGGTTTTTGAAATACTTCCGGGACCGTTGATTCGCCATGGGAATAATTCACGAATTCCCATAACGGCCAATAATAACAATAATTATTTTGGTACAACTGCTTCTCAGCGGAAGCCCAATTAACAACGGTTTCAAGTCGTTGGGGACGTTAAAATTCGGAATTTTGCGTCAAATTGGTCGGACGAGATGTAAAGGGGTTATTTAATAATAAAATGAGACGCTCTTTCATTGTTTGATTTTTTTGCGTAGGCAAAGCTTTATTAGGATTAATCTGCAGCGTCTATCTGCACGTGCTGGAGAGTGCAGGACCAGTTTTGTACATCTGCCCTGCCAGCTGTATGCACGCGACACACTGCCCCACAAGGGTGCCCAAATAAATAAAGGGTTTGTAAAGCTCGATATCGTCAAACTGAATAAATAATCGACCATTGCCGGAGGGGAACAATCTGTACCCCCAAGCGAAAGCTGCAAAATCATTACACCGGAAAGTAGTCAAAGTAACCATTATTTGAGGTAACAAAATAAATACTTTTTATCGTCCTACTTTACAAAAAGTATGCACCATTGTTCGGGCATGACGACAAAAACTGGCCAAGCTAGCTTTGGGAAAAAAGCACGCTGGAAAGCCAGTTTGATTTTTCAAGTTCAAATGCAATAACAAAGGAGACAGCGTGCTGAAATAAAAATAAACTGCAACAAAATCTTTTCACTACAGGCTTGGGACTTACTTCGAAATACATTTATTTCTGAGAATACTGAATCTACAAAGAAAAAGTACACAACAGCAATTTCATTTTATAAATTCCTTAAGGGTATTACTTAATTTTAATTAAACTAAATAAAAGTTTAGCTACAGTTATTAAAATGATAAAAATAGCTAGGTAATTCTGAAGTTAAAAATCAAGAAAATTGTAAACTAAATACTGAGGCTACTTACAATATAAGACAATATAAAAAGTGAACAACAAAAACAACACAATAAAGCGGGAAGCGGCGACAAAAAACTACCTCATCGAGTTTCGAGCTGAATTTTCTTATAGAGACAGCTTACCAATGGCAATGGTATGTTTCAGAAATAATCGTCGACCACAAAATATCTTGGTACGTGTTGGGTAATGGTCATATACTCGTATTCAGTATCCATTACAGTCTTGCTTTTACTGCAAAAACAATTAGAAGAATGACGAGCAAAAGTACACATTTTGTATTTAAATCAACGTAACAAAATTATTCACTTTTTAAAATTTCACGTAATAAAAAAATTGTACAAAATGCACTTGCTTACACTTACACAGATTACTGTTTAAGAATAGGTTCGCAATAAAATATTCTAGAGTACGATACATAAAAACAAAACAAAATTAATTAAATATTATACAATTATGTTTTATATCAAATTAAGAAACAGAAAGTAAGTACTAAGTAATAGATCAATAACATAGATACAATAATAAAACAATTAATTCAAAGGTACTTAGATCACAAATTAAAATACATATTTTAATCAAAAAGTTTCTAATATTCAAATATATTGTTATCAAAAATAAGAATATGACTAAAGTCATAATTTATTTTAACAAAGTAAACATAGGTACTTTATCTACTAAGATGAGATCGAAATGTAACTGTTCAGAGCAGGCTGTGCCAGCGTAACTGTAATGGTGAGACAGATTATTACAGTTACGCTGGCACAGCCTGCTCTGATTCAGTTACCTTTCGATCAGGTTAGTACCTACAGTAGATTTAGCAGAAGGTTTGATCAAAATTAAGTTACTACAATTTAGCGGCAAAAGCTGTCAATGATTGTATCCGCATTGTAGAGCAAGTTGAGAATTTTATAAACCGCGAGATGGGCGAAGACGGAATCTAAAGTTTGAAAACCCAGGCGCTCGGTTAAATTCGCCTGACCGAGTAAAGACAATTCGTTCTAAAAATATTGACTTAATATGTTTAATTTAGACAGTTTTGTTTAATAAAACAAAAGCAGTAAAACGAAAAAAAAATAACCAAAAAGCGCAGCGAGACAATCAGCAAACAACAAAAGCTGAGAATTAGTCGATAAATAGAAACCCGAAATTATTAATTAAGAGAACAGCAAGAAAAACGAATTTCCCACTCTCCTTTGTGTCTAGTGCGCAACTTTCTCTCGCGGTTCATAAGATCCTGAACGTAGTCTACCAATAAGCCTTGGCCGGAAAATTTATCAATCGCACTAAATCCCTGTTATCAACGAAAATGTTTACGATATTTTCACTTTCTTAGGATATTTAAAAAAGTTCAATCTATTGATGGATACACTATATTACTGTCAATGAATTTTCAGTTTTTAATATTATTTCATCAAAAGCAGGTATAAATTTTGAGTTGAAAGCTGGTTTTTGAATAATGTTATCTGAGACGATTTATCACTTCTAGTTTAAACTCGCCTCAGTAAGGTATAAAATAGGTAAAAATAGTATAATACTTAAAAGTATAATAGGTACCTACCTACTAATAGTTTAAATACGACTGTTTTTTATGTAATTTATACTTTAGTTTTATTAAAAATATAACATTATTTGGTACAAATCAACCACAATAGATACAGACTGATTATAAAAGATTGTCCGGAAAAGAAAACTATAAAATTTACCGTCTTTTTGAAATAATTCCATTACTATTTTTTGATTGTCAATTTAACAGTTTCTGTCATCTGTCAATCTTCGTTACATTTTATCAGTTTCGATGCCTCGCTCTGTGCTCTAATTCTTACTGCTTTTATAATTCCACTTTGCTTTGTTGCGACTCTCTAATTCTTATTCATTTACTGTTATCTTTAAAACCTGTTTTTCTGAAGACAAAACACATCTTTTTCAAGACAAAATCTCTGTTTTTTAAGACAAAATCTATTCTAGCGCTTGACTTCTGGTAAGTTTAAAATGTTTTATTCAGCTGATGTAGACTATCCAAGTTTTTCAAACAAACCAGAGACAAATATGGTTTGCACTGTGGAGCAAGACGTGTTCATTGTCACGTCCTACTTTCAAAGTGGTAGGTTGCAAGAAGATGGTTCTTGGAGCTACAACATCAATACTTGCAAAGAGGAATACCTCCAGAGATTTCCTAATTTGGATATCGCTGAAGATTTGCTAATTCGGCATATCCAAAGAACTGTGGATTGCTTCGAAACTACTGGAAGTGTCAACAAAGAGAAATATCCAGGCAGACCTACTGTTGCAGGTGAAATTGTGGAAGACATCAGAGAAAAGATGGAACAAAGTCCTACAAATTCCACAAATTTGCTGCTCACTGGTTTCGGCTGTTTATACAGTGGCCAATCGGGAAGCCCTTTGTGGATAATACAAAATAAAAGTGTGTTTGTAGCAGCAGCATCAGAATGCAAAGCCCTCCTTGAAGACGTGATTTCAACAAAGAAGTGCATTGCATAAGAAACTCTACTTGCGTGGTGGCTTTATTGATGAATGATTCCAAGTTTGAAATGAAATACTGCAAGTGTTTACCTGCAAGTAGTTTTTCAGAATATTTTTATATCCTTATGAGTTCAAAACTTTCTGAAATGGAAAAAATTAAACTTATTTCAGTGTTCCACCTTTTGAATAAAATGAAATCGGTAGTTTTAATCTATTCTTCCTTTATTTAAAATTGCAATTTTGTTACATAACCTAAAATCACCAATTTGACAGGTTTGAGTCGGTAAATGTAATGCGAGCGGCAAAATAAAACAAAACACTAATTCTAAAGCACTCTTTTTCGGACAATCTTTTATAAAATCAGTCGGTATATTTTAACCGTATTATTATATATCAAAAAATCAAACGGTATTATTTAATTCTAAGAGTAAAAGTTTCAAGAATGAAGGCTCGAAAAATTAAAACACTTTAATCCTGAGGTGTATACGCTATTTTTGCACTTCCGGAACTAAAGTTTATAAATAACAAAAGTCGTATTAGAAATAAATAAGTTTATTATTTCGAATAACTTGTTTTTTTGTTCTCTTTTATCTAGCTGTGCTCCTTCTATATGTATAATAGAATTTTGAAATGATACGAATTTTTTTTATATTTTAAATGCCAAGAGATTTTAAGCGTCAGTTTTAAATCATAAAAAATTTTAACTGTTAATTTAAATGTGACTTTAAGTCACTTAGGGCTAAAAGTAGCACTGTAGCCTCTTTCAGTAGAAACTAATGTACCTATTAACTTTAGTCTCTGAGGTGCAAAAAAAAAATGTTGTTTAATTGGTGTTTTTTTATTGTAACGTTCTATTTTTTTCTAAAGCATCTAAGAAATAAAGTAAGTAATAACATTAAGCCAATTAATTAATTATAGCATCTATCAGCCAAGAGTACGATGCGTACGTAGTGGGAGAAAAAGCTATCCCGACCCCGAGAACAGTGAAAACTATCGTAAAAGGTGTTTGGCCATCGACCAAGATTTCAAGCTTATGCCCGCTCTAGTTATTCCTCCCTCCACGGCAAAAATAAACTTTTATTAAAGTTTCTGTTTATCTGAGATTTCTTGCTTACATAAGTGTTTTTATAATGTCAAAATTTTTTGAAAAACCATATATTTTCACCCTAAAATCTTTATTTACCCACCAACTTTATAACATTTTTATCGTGTTAAAATTTAGGTTATGCCCACTAATAATTTTTTTTTAACTTTTAGCAATAACGGTTCAGTGCTGTTTGGTGGTAAAGTGAATTTAACTTTAGATCCAAATATTATTTTCACTGCTTTAAAAATTTATAAATACTTATCGACTCAAATGCAGTGCTACTAACATTTAGTGCTAGCAACATAAAATCGCGAAATTACCATGTGTTGTTAACAAACTTTATGTTATCAATAAGGTGATAACAATAATCAAAAGTAAAGTTATCTTAATTTCACAAATGACACTAACTTAGTTATAGGTACCCAAAACAAACACATTACATCACGTGGATCTCATTTTTTTTTTGTTGTAGTTTATTTGAGAATAGAGATATATAAGTCAACAAATTTTGTACCGACTATCAGAAACACATTATTTACAGTTAGACTTTATCCGACACGCAAATGTTTCTTATTAAATGTGTAAAAACAGCAATTCGTATTTTTAGCAACCGGGTACCTTTAGCCGTTTTGACAAACTTAATACTCTAAAGCCACAAACTGTAGAGAATACGACCACTAAAATTGACTTTGGATTATTAGTAACGAAGAAAATCCGGAATAACCGAAAAATTTAACATTTAAAAAGAAAAATAATAATTATAATTTCGTCATTATTTAAGTTGCAAAGCAAATCCTTTGTGAAAATGCATTGTCTTTTACCTACTTTATAAACATACAAACAGGCGCTATCAGAACATATAAGTTTTGGCACAATGGCAATTTTAATTTTTTAAGGTGGTATATTTCAGAGGGTTTGTATGTCTCATAAACAGTCTGATTTTAATTTTTTAAATAGATTTCGTATTATATAAATAAAAAATAAAATTCATTCAATTCATCAAAATTTTATTCCATACTTTTATATCACCCTGTAGAGAACATAATGTTAGATTATGGTAAGATAACGTATTTTAAATTTAAATTTTTTGCGATTGGCACCAGCAGAGAAAAAAAATCAGTAAATTGGTAGCCTTACTAAGTGCGAGCATTGTTGTGCGTTGAACGCATAAATGACTAAACTAAAAAAAATGTTACTTATAATTAGTAAAAAGACTAGTTTTTACTTAATAGATGTTAAAGCAGGTTTTGCCACTTTTAACCTTCTACAAGGGTTAAAAAAATGTACACTAAAAATCGTTTTAGCCAGAAGTATTTTACACAAATCTCTAGGAAATCCTCACATAATTCCTTGAAATATTCAGTTCATAATTAGTTTTTATTATTCATATTATTATTATAGTTCTTAATAGTATTATTATGGTAATTTTGTGTATGAAATAATGTGTTCAAAGACAGTTTCAATTTTGTTCTTTTTTATTGTGGCTTGGAACACATTTGGGTGAACAAGAACATTAATGAAATAAAAATGTAACGAAAAGTTTTTGTCCCGTTTTAAAATAAAAGTTTGTAATGTAATTAATTTCGCTTAATAAACTAAATCACATAAAATTTAAGAAAGAATTATAAGGTATAGAAACATTGTTTAAAATTAGTTTTAGAAATAAAATATTTATTAAAGGTAATTTGAAAAAGTAGTTTAGATGGTGCAATAAAGTGAGTTTTATAAATTTAATAAAAATATAATATCTCAGTAGAGCTATCGAGTCTAGAGTAATTTTTACTTCCCCTTGGTTTCTAAACCGTTTGCATGCAACATACCCTTATAATGTCTCTCTTTATTTGTTTTATTGCATTTAGTACCGCAATCTGACGTAAGTTTCGAGATATGACACTTTAGTGGTAATGGTAGATCGATAATTTTTGAATATAAAGTAGACTAATATCTGGCGTCGTTATGTCAAAGAGGTGCGCTTGGAATGTGTGTCACAATTGTCTCTTGAAATTGAGTTGTTCAAGCAAACTGCCTCTAGCAGAACAATTCAAAAGCGATCAAGTTGTATAAAGTTACGGAAGCTCCCCGTGGTTGAAAAATTGACCAGTTTGAAAATGTTTTATTTAAGATTGGTCGATATAAATAGAGTCAATTTGAGTTAGCTCCCTGTTGGTGGTAATCACCAAGATTTAATTGCGATTTCGAGTCCTCGCCAAGCTGCATCATCAGGATAATTAAACCGGGTCTGGAAGTGTCGGAATAAATTTAAAAGATCGGGATGTAATTTAAACGTAATATTTCGTGAGTATCACGGGCAAACTAGTTAGGAATTTGCCGTTAAGAGCTTTTAGAGCAATTTTTGGTGTTAACGTATTCATAAAGTCTAACGACTTGCTTTAACTTCCTGTTGCCTTAAATATGGTTAATATTCATGCGATTGGTTGTGTTGGGAACTGTAAAGTTTCGCAACTAATTAAGCGGACAGCCTTGATCTTAAGGGCAAGTTTTACTAAAAAAAAGTTATCTACAGTTTTTCTAGTAACAAAAATAATTTTCTATTTTCTTCTTGTGTTTTTTATGAAGATATCGTAACATTATTTTATCAAAAAGTAGCGTCAAAATTGTAACTTTGTAAAACCGTTTTAGAAAACTTTTATGTAATACTGTTACCAGTAGTGACTACATTTTATATTGTTACAAACAATTAAAAATAGCAATAAGAGTTCGAGTAAATATCTCTAAAAAATATTAAAAAGATATTGCACCGGAAGCACACCGAGGCGTAAAATTCAACGAAATCATTAGTAGATTTACCCATAAACCGATCGAGAAGAATAAGTCATCGCGTCACACAAGTGGAGAAAGGTCACAACATCCGACTCATTTTAGAAAGACATATAAGAAAGAACTTATAAGGAAGGAAACATTGATCGAGAGTTAGACAGTTAGCGAAAACTAGATAAAGAATTAAAGAAGCAATTGATTAAAGATGCGGCGACGATTATAGTGTAATTATCGAATTATTTATTTATTGTTGTGTGTATTCATGTACATAACAAAAATAAATTATTTGTAATCAATCTAACTGTTTGAATAAAATAACAGATTTTTCACATACGTTGCAATACACAGACTGATTCACAAATAATAACGAAAGATTTATGCAACCAATCTTACATTTGCGTATGAGACTTTAATACAATTTAAATTTAATAATTATTCAATTTATTAAATTAAATAATATTGAGCAAAATGCTGTGGCACAAAATTTAGAAATTAGCTAAAGTGTCTGTTTCTAGAATAATACGCGCTAATAAATTCCATTCCTACCATGTTACACCGGTACATGCAAAGACCAAGAAATAATGGATTATTAATTCAATTTGACAAGTTATGAGAAAACTGACAGAAATCGATAATCTTTGAGTAACCTTGATTCAATATTTTTACTGAAATGAAAATTTTATCAAGAAAGCTACTTAATGTGTAAATTTGATTGCATATGGATTCGTCATTATTTGTGAATAACCAATAACCTTGTATAAAATTACATCAGTTTTAACATTTGGCGGTTTGGGCTGTTTATTAAACTATCGGTTTAAAAGGCAGCTTAGTTCTGTTGACTCTAAACGGATGGTCGTAGTTAAAAATAATTGAAAACAACAGAATACATGAGCGCCTGCAAGGTTAGACATTTGCCCCCTCCTTCTCCTAAGTAATGACCGTATAGTTACAAAAATTAATCTAATAAAAATTTGTATTCTCTGTCTCTCCTCTCTTTGCCAGCGCTTATGTTTTAACCCAAACTTTAAACTAGGGCTGGGAAAAGTATCGATACTTACAGAAGGTATCGATACCTCTTCAGGTATCGTACACCGATACCGACTGCAATCAGGTATCGAGGAATCGATACTTTTGATACCTTGATACTTCCGATACTTCGATACCTACGATACCTTGATACCTCTGATACTTCGATGCCTCTGGTACCTCGATACCTTCGATACCTCCGATACCTCAATACCTCCGATACCTCGATACCTCCGATACTTCGATACCTCGATACCTCCGATACTTCGATGCCTCCGATACCTCGATCCTTCCGATATCTCGATACTTCCGATACCTCGATACTCCGATACCTCCGATACTTCCGATATCTCGATACCCCGATATCTCCGATACTTTCGATATCTCCGATACTTTGATACCTGCAATACCTTAATATAAGGTGGTTATAAATGAATATCTTATTCAGAGAGCTTTAGATGTTGGAAACACAACAATCGTTTGTTTTGATGAAAACAAACGAATTCACAAGATATTTGATGCGACATTTATTTATCGCTACCCGATACTTTCGATACCTCGATATCTCCGATACCGCGATACCTCCGATACCTCGATACTTCCCGATACCGCGATACCTCCGATACCTCGATACTTCCCGATACCTAGATATTCCCGATACCTTGATACCACCGATAGCTCGATACTTCCGATACCTCGATACCGCAATACCTCCGATACCTCGATACTTCCCGATACCGCAATACCACGGTACCTCCGACACCTCGATACTTCCCGATACTTCGATACCCTCAATACCTTGATACCTCCGATACCTCGATACTTCCGATACCTCGATACTTACGATACTTTGGCAAGTATCGATACTTTGCAGGTATCGATACCCGATACCTTAAAACAGGTATCGCCCAACTCTACTTTAAACCTAAACGAGAATCGAGACTAGGTTACAGCTTCTGTAAAAAAAGTGGTGACACCCGCAAAACTTTGTACCTGTGTTTCAGCTTACCGACCAGCACAAAATAGACTCAAAATTACATATTTCTCGGTGCAAGTAAAATGTAATTTCAGTAATTTTCTCAGATATTTAAGAAATTACTAGATACTCAAACTTAAACAAAGAAAAATATTACGTTGGAAAAAAATAAATAAATAAATAAAAAAATAAAGAATTTTCAACACCGAATGGTATAACAAATGTACAGTTATGATTTATAATACAAGTTCTATTAAAATTGCTAATTTTTAGTACCAAAAGTACACAAAAATTTCAAACTAAAAGTCAAACCATTTTCTATAATAACTTATAGCCATAGTTTGCTTTACGCCAAACTTTACAGCAACAGTATACAGATTCACAAACTTAAGATTTTAATTGCATAGAGAGCGCTTGCGTTTGTTTTTTCGTCTATTTCGTCCCAGTCTAACGACAAAGAAGTACTAAAAGTTAGACAGTTGATGAATAAAAGCCATGTTTGTAAACAAAATTATTATGAACAATTTTAGACATCCACTATTGTTTATGTCGGATAACACTAACAATTTAAAAAGATTTCTGAATTTTTACACAGGTTAAAATTCTCACAAAACATGTTTGGAAAAATTCCAATAAGTAAAATATTATTGTAATTTTAAAGTAATTTATGACCAGATAAAGTACCAAGTAAGATGATCTACAAAAAGTTAAAGTTAAAGTAAAAATCTTGAAATTTACTATAATTTTAGCTTTGACCTTAAATAATTTTTAAAATAGTTGAATTATTAGAAAATGGGACAATATTTTTTTGTAGAGCATTTAATTTCCTATAAGACTCTAAAAAAAAATATACTATTTAAATGCGAAATAAAAATGCGATAAGCTATCTTTAAATATAAATAATAAACGCTATTTTACTATTAAGCAAGAAGTTTTAAAAAATAAAAAAAAATTGTCACAAACTTTGTACAGTGCCATTTGCATTGAATTGCATTCATTCTCTGCGAAATTTTGCAAATGTATAAAATTCTTGTATAAATTCTAGCAGCAAGTGCTATTAAGTCTATAAGAACATTTTCTTATGTAACTCAATACAAAGGATAAGACAAAATATTATATAACGCCGCTCCGGTTACTTTAAAATAAATTTGTCCACAGTATTGTTTTTATATAATATTTTTTAAGAAGGTTGTTAATTAAAATTAATTGGTGGGCAATCTTAAGCAATCGATAAACTATTACTTACAATAAAAAAATATATAAATTTTTTATTGAACAAAAATAAAGCTAGCCCTCGCAGATTTTAGTTTGGTATCATTATTTCTAGAAATGAGCAATCAAAATTATTAAATGGTGATTGGTGAATAATCGATTTGCAGTTTTTTATGACAAGAAAAAGTAGAAATTCTACTTTGCCGAAAAAAATATGAAGTTATAATTATAGCCTTTGCAATATTAGTTTCTAGATAGTTTTTTTCCAAAAATGAATAATAAAATAGTACATTAAAGAACGCGATTTGAAATGTCAACTTTGTGGCACAAATTCAAGATTATAAAACGATCGCAAAGCGCAAGTTTTTATAAAAAATGAGCCACAATGACTTGAGAAACAAGTTCTTTATGCCATTTTTTTACTTTGCGTGTTTTACGTAATTTTTAAGAAAAAAAGGTAATTCTTCAATTTTTAGAAAATTTTGCGTTAATAGGAGATAGTTGGTAATAAATGCCATAAAGTGTTAAATGTTTTTTGAAGTGTTTTCAAATTTGTTCAAAATTTTGTGTAAGTAACTCACAAATGTTTTATTTTACCTACCATATTGGTTATTAATTGAATACTCTAAGTGGCATAAACACAGTAAGAAAAATCTTCAAAAACATTGTAATATTATTCTTAAATGACCAAATTAATTGCGATTTTCAGCGATTACTCTCATTGTAATTTCAGAACATGCAGTGCTATATAATACTCATCTAACAAATAACTTGTATATTATCAAACGCTAGAGGAGTTGTAAATCGTCAAAAAAGGCTGCAAGTCGTTTCATTTTAAAGCTGTTTTAAGCAACAAAATTTATTCGAATAAAATTATTATAATCACAACGCTGACATAAACGCTAAAACGTTACAAATGACGTTTCATTCCAGCAAAAGCTGGAATGAATGTGTTACCAACTCAAAACAAGTAAATTGCATTAGTACTTTACTCCCGCAATTTGGGTGCTGAATTGGCTAATACGACCTCCAAATCAGGATCTGTTACAGATGCAAAAAAGAAATGTAATTTGATAAGCAATGATGGGCAATTCTGGACAATTGTTTAGATTTTTTTTTAACTTTGTGGAGCCACCTTTACACAGGTTGCAAGATACGAGATGTCGTAAATCGTAATAATGCTTTCTAACTTAAGTAGAAAGTTTTTTTTAATAAGATCTACTATTTTATAAGTCACTCTTTCTGTTTCTTATAGAATAAGTATAGGTCAGTAGCCCCCGTGCACTTTCCAAAGCTCCTTTCAAATCTGTCAAAAGATACAAATTAAAGAGGGGAAATAAAATAGTTTTTATTATAATACGAAATTAAAAACGTTGCTTTTATTTGTCTTATAACAACCAAAAAACTCCTAAATAAACAAAAAAATTTTTTTGTGTATAATGTTAGATACATCCTTTATGCACTTATGCTTTCTAAGTAAACTAAACTTTATCAGATCGTTGTGTGAAACAGTTTTGTAAAAAGGAATATAAAACTACTGGCTGACCTGAAACTGATGTAAATGCTATTGGTGTACTCGGTAGTTTGTAATTGTACTACTTTTATTTTCTTTTGTATTGGAACATCGATGTAACGTTGTGGTACTCAAGACTATTTCCAACCTTCCTGCTAATATGATGATGAGAATGGAAAATTATGACCACTAACTATCTTAATCATAATATTACCTAAGTCATAAAGACTATATCTTTTGCCGGACTTTTCATTTTTCAACAGCTTATCATTGTTTTAATATTGCCAAGATTTAACTTTATTAGATTCTCCTCGCTGTAATCTAAGTCAAGATTTATCTTTAGTTTGTTTCTAACTTTCTTGTAGAACCTTTTTGTATTCTTATCAATTTCGCGTTTATTAAAATTAATTTGTGCTTAAGTTGTTTATATAAAAAGCTTTAAGTTTGGGACCCTAATACTTTCAAGTTCAATAGATTCAGTTTTTTGCTGTTAGAGCTTGCTTTTGTAATTTAACCCCTTGTAAATGAATAAACAAAAATTTCCGTGTTAGTGAAGGCGTCCGCGTGTCCGGCGCCGCCACCCCCGTTTCCCTGATTTGATCATTTTCGCCTTTGAAATTTTCCGGCTGACTCACGACTTTTCCGGTGTAGATTTTGCCGATAGGTGTCAAGGTCCGAATTTAATAAACTCTGGTGGACGTCTGTTGGTCTCCTCATCAGCTGCTTTGGCGTGTGATCAAGACCAGCTGACGTGAACCGGTAAAGTACTGCCATGTTACCAACATGTGTCGGAACAGACAGCTGCCCTGCCACGCCGAAAATTAATTCGCCCTAACTCTATTTCGGATTCGAATTCCAATTAACTTTCGGATAATGAGCGAATATTGCAACATGTGACCGCCGGCCGACCGCTGCATTATGTATTTAACGAATCGATACACGGCCGCGTTAATTATTCGGTAATGTTAAGTAGAAATTGCAAGCGTTTGGGCAAGGTTACGGCGTCGTAAATGCTGACTTTGGACGTTTTAGGTAAGGCCCGTTTACGCGGTCGCAGTGCAGTTTTTATACTTCTCCCAAAAGGCAATAAAAAGAATGCGTGAGATGATAAGTTCACTCCGAAAAAAGATTTAATTCTCACCGACTCTCAGAGAACCAAAATAATTAATTATTCATAATAGGGGGAGGTATAGTATAATAGCCTGATTAAAAATCAAAAGTAAACACCTACTCAGATTTGTTTAGAAATTTTATACCAAACAAGTTATTATTACTTTTATTAATTCAAGTAGGTAGGTAGGCCTGAAACCATATTTCTGGCAAAAAGTAACTGGTAACAGCGTCCACAAAAACGATTTTTGTTGTTACGAATCTTGGCGGTCGTTAATACGACTTTCTCGCAACCGTCCCCGAAATAATTGTTTTACAGTCTTTGTATCGGCTGCGAAATTTGTTTTCGCAGACTGGTTGCAAAGTTTATTTTGCGGTTGTATTAGTAACGGCCGCGATGTGCAATTATGATTTATTATTTTTAGCTATTACAGAACAACAAATAATATGTTTGACAGTAAAAATAGAGTTTTAAGAACAGAATAAAACAAAAAGATGGTAAAAAAATTATGACTAATGAGTAAGAAATAACAACAAAATAATCCATTCTTCGTTTTGATAATATATTTAAATATATATTTAATTAAGTAAAGAAAAGGGAGTGCTGTTTTATACCAATTTATCTATCTTTATTTTAAAGAAAACGAAATTAGAACACTTTGGTGGCTGATATAAGAGTTAGGGGACTTGAAAACTTTAAAAATGTAGCATGCAGTTGTAGCATGGAGAAACTTCGTACATGAAGGATATTCCAAGAATTTTAAGATTTCAAAATTTTAAATTTTGATACTGAAAACTTGTGCAACAAAAGCAAGAAGTGATACTAAAGATCTAAGTAGCTGTATAAATAAACAGTAAGAAAAAAAACAGTAGAAGAATAAACATATAATATTCCTATAAATATAACAATAAAATATAATATTGCAAAAAAAATATGTTAGCATTATAAAAAAAAAGCCAAAAAGATAACGAAATGAAAAACAAAAACGACGTAAACATGAAAAAAAAACGGCGTCACAAACATACATTTTCTCGGAATTTTGTATTAAAGTTGAAAAGGGGAACTTGTAGTTTACGGCTGATCCGCCAGTCCTAGGACACCCAGTATAATAAAATAAAAAAAACTTTTTTCGCTTAACTTTAATTAGAGTACATCATAGCAATTCTCAAAATGTAACAGAAAGTGTCATTTCCTGCCCTAGAGCAACAAATTTTATTAAACTCGCGCTAGTCATTTATGTGAGCATTGGCAGTTCGACGTTTAACAGAGATTAACACTCGTTTTTAAAAGATGATAATCAGTTTTTATCATCTTTATTTGATTTAATTAAAAGAAAAGAAAAAAATGTAGGGCACACAGATAGAAAGGCAGTAGCACTAGCAGCCCTTAGCCTTTCCAGTGACAAAGTACCAGTGTAAAAAGAATAATTTTTAAACATTTACAACTTAGGTGAATAAGATCATGACCTAAGTCAAACAAGGGTTTTATTGAGATAATTTTTTGGAAAGATATTGCAAAGTGATGCAAGAGTTGTAACACAAGCCTTGCAACAAAAAACTCGTTAAAATTTTTTGAGCAAGTAAAAAGTCATTAATTGACGCTTACAAAATCATCTACTACAAATATAAAAAAAAACACAAGTAGTCTAATCGAATGTATCAAAGGTTTAAAAAAATTGACTGTTTTATCAGAAAAGAAGTGCCATACCGTCTGGTTACTTAAGTCTGAAAAAAAGCTCTAAAGTTAGAGCAGACTTGCATAATGCATTTAAAAATTTAAAAAATTTTAAAATTAAATTAAAAAAATAAATTTGTCTATACAAAAATGTTAATCAAAAATCTCAGAAAAAGCTTTTGTAAGAAGACAATGTTATGAGTTAGATCTTGTACAAACTAACCCTTTTTAGACTCTAGAGGGTTAATCTTGTTAGAGTGCTTGCTCATACGGGTATTGCAGGCAATGAAATTGATGAGTTGGTAAAGAAGGCGGCAGCAATACCGTATCTTAAGCTTCAGTCTATTTCTGAGAGCAGGTTGAAGACCAAGCTCACAAAGTAACTTGACAAGCAGTTCTGATCATACCGGAAATGCAAACCGAAACTCAGTCAGCCACGAGCTTTCATTGCAGGCTCTACGTGTGCTCAGAAACGCAAACGGCTTCACAGTTTAATTAACCGCTCTCAATTTAGATTGATGATAGGTGTTCTTACGAAAAACTATCCGCTTAGAAAGCATCTCTGTAATATAGTCTTAGTGGAAAGTAAGAGTTTGCTTTGAAGTGGAGAAAGCTCCTAATCATATCTTTACTAATTGTATTTAAAATAATAATAGATCCTTTCTAAGTATGGAGACAGAAGGTAAGAAAAATTTGGTTCTCAAGAAAGCTGAAAAACTAAACAAACTGCTTCGGAATGAGATATTACACTTCTTCAAAAATTGTAAAACTTTTTTAAGAAAGTATTCAGGCACAATGAATGCAAGGTCTAAGGGCAGCACTATGACCTCAAAACAAGGTCGAGGTTGCACTCATTCAATATTGTTATTATTAACATGTTAAGACCTTGTAAAAGAGACAAATATACATAAAAGACAAGCCAGATGTGACACTAAGAAAAGCTAGTAAGATATAAAGTCATAAAAAATAAGTATTAACTACGAGTATAAGTATATATAAAAATGACAGATAGAGAAACAAGTTATAGTTGTCCGTGTTATTGTAGTATTAATTATCGTTTAGTGTGTAATAGCTATTAATTTACCTAGATGTTATAACAGTCACAGATATCAGATTAAATTCTGAGTGAGCTTGCAAACGAGGCTTTTAAGATATATAAGGTAGGACTGCGGTATGTTCGAGATTTTATCTGTTAATGTTGCCTGAGTAAATATTATGTTTTAAAATTAACAAATTGATACTGTAAAATTAACATATCAACCTGTAAAATCAAAAAAGTGCTATACAAAATCTAACATTTTCAATACGCATTTTCTCCATGTCATAGTTTAGGCTATGCGCATTAATACTTTTTTTTATTTTTTAGCAATAGCAATCCAACATTGTTCGGTGGTGAAATAAATTTATAATTTTTGAAATACCTGTAAAACCTTTTTTTATAATGTTTTCAATGTATTATAACAATTTTTTTCGTATATACTGTGTGATTGCAATATTTGGAACAATTGTTCTTGATGATAGTTCTAGTTTTAATGTTAAAATTAGATATACAGAATTTTTATGAAAAATTTTAACAAATGTTACCAGGAGATTGCCTTTGTTAAAACAATGTTAAAAAACCAAATTTGTCTTATACTAATGTTTAAAGTTGTTGGGATATATACAATTTTTTGTAAAAAACATTATTTTTAAGATACACTATGTATAACAATATTGTATTAACAGAATCTTTATATCGTATATCTCCTAATCTGTGTGCTTAAAAACAGAGCTGTCGTACGTCGTGTATTTTAAAAATAGGTTTTAAAAAAATTAGAACATACTCAAAAACTATGTATATTTCTAGGTACATCTCAGGTATATCTCAAAAACTATAAACACTTGTATAACGTAAATTTGGTTTTTAACATCTTTTTAACAAGAGGTATCACCTGTTAAAATTTTTAACATTACTTTAAAAACTTCCTGTATACAATAGTATAAGTGTAAGTATATAATAGTGTAAGTTATACAATACAATACAAGTCTCTTTTTAGTAGGTTTATCGAACAGAAATAGGTGAAGTAATTAATCCAGAAGAGAAAAACTAGGCTAATCTAATAAAATTTAAGAAAACAAATACGAAATTTTTTTTTGCGCGATCGGTTGTTTTTATCAGTTTACTGTGCCTGTTTCCACGACGGTAGGTTGCTGTTACTGGTTGCTACGTGTAACAAAACGGTAAGTAATTCACTTACCGTTTAGTGAACGGTAAGGAATTTAATCTAAAAAAAAACAATTTTTCCGATTTATTTATTAAAATTAAATGTACAATTATTATAATTGATAGTAGTAATACCACTCGCATTTGAGTTTCTAGTGTTAATAGACAAACTTTCCGACGTAGAAGTCCCAGGTTGTTGTAATAGTCCACCAACATCGCTGTGTAAAATGTTATGAGTAAATTCAATTTTGTTTTGGAGGGAATCTTCCACGTAACTCTCGGCCACCGTTGATGAACGCCACCCACCATGTCTTTTTAGTCCCAACACATCAACTTCGTTATTCGCCAAAAATGTAGCCGATGTGCGTCGAAACGAGTGTCCAGTAAAACCTTTAGGGGCTTGCAACTTTAAATACTTTGCAATTTTTGACGGCCAGCCTCCAATAGTGCCTTTTCCTGTGAGTTGCCTAGTGCATTTGCTATTTCAATAGTTCAGAAATAAATGATCTGACGTTGGGTTGCTTGGTCGAATCCTTATGTATTTTCGAAGTATTTCCAAATAATGAACTGCTTCATTTTCTTTATTAATTACTGTGAACGTTCGCTGAATATTCGTTTTTGTATTTGGAATATTTACTATAAACATTTCTTCACGTTCTTCTATGTCACTCATTTTAATATTGTACAATTCCTCTCGTCTACAAGCGCCCGATACTACCAATATCATTGCTATCTGCAAATATATTGTTTCCTTAGAACTCAGATGTACCACCTCATCATCTACAACATACCTTTTGAATTAAAAATTGTTCGTCTGGTGCTTCATTTAAGAATTTTTCCATGTCTTCTTTGGTAAAAATTTTAGCCTTCTTAGGCCGATATCCAATATTTTTTCTCTTAAGATAAGCAATTAATGTAGCAAATTTAGAAATATCGATAGCATCATGGAGAAAAATTGTACTCTTCAGCATAGAATACTCCGCCCATAAACTGCCTGCGGCCTTCAAGTGTCCACTTCTCACCACAAAATACGTTAACAAGTTCTTTTCATTTACAGAAATCTTCTTTGCTTCACGCCATTTCTTAAACAACTTGTATGTCTGTTCATATCGGGCTTTAGATTTTTCTGGAATTATTGCCGAACATCCTTCTTGCCAAGCGTCTTCTAAATCATCCGGTAGATCATCACTATCGCTCATATTTGCTTTGAAAACGGAACCACAAAACAGAACTATGTAGGAATGATTGTTTCAAAAAGACAATTTTACTTGTTTGGAACAAAACCATAGCAACCATGGAACAGCCACCCAAAGTTTTTAGTTTCAATCTTCCCGATTATCACAAATGTATTGATATAAATTATTATTATTATTATTCTAGAAACTCCAATCGCGCAAAAAACGTTATAAGCATTTCGAACGTTAAGGATTACCGTTCTCAGACAATAATTGGAGTCGTCGCTTCGCTCCTCCTCCAAACAATTGTCTTCGAACGGTAAGCATTCCTTACCGTTCTCCATACTTAATATACTATATATTAAAAATGTGTGATAAATTCTGTCTCTACCCTTGCATACAAATTGATGTAAACTTTATAACTGTATATGTTTTACAAACATTGCATTGGCAGAAACATTTTCAGACTTAGTTCATTATTGTTTCAGTTGCACCTGCACAGTCTTAACAAATCTGCATAAATTGGACGTTGTTTTAATCAAGCTTAGAGTAGAAACGGGAAATTAGATACTTCATATCGTCTAGGAAAATTAGAAATTGTAGAGGAAAACTTTCTAGATAGTATATTAAATTTTTGGCGTGTTTAAATAAAATTATGAGGTTTATAAATTAATACATTAAAATGCCGACAAAAATTTGAAATATGTTACCATTTGAATAAAGCAAAACGAGATCAGAATTTTACATTAAATTAATTCAATAAAATTTATATGAGGGTTATAAAATTACATTTCGTTTTTAAAAATCTAATTACAGGGATTGTAAATGTCATTATTTAGAAATCTAATTATAGGATTATAAATGGGTTACTACTACATCAAAGCGGGGGATGAAATATACAACCCCTCACACATGATTGCATAGTGCTTAAAACTAATCAACTGTTTAGGGTTATTAATGTTCGAAATTGTCACTATTTCTATACGTATATTGGAGTTGTACTAATATCAAAAATTAAATAAAAAACATATCACTAAATCAGACCAGCAATAGCTATAATTTATTTACGGTCAATAAATTTGGAGCAGCTGAAGATAATATCAGCAAACTAATAATTTGGGTTAGATACGGGCCAAATATGGGATGTACACTAATATGAGGGTCTCAGACCCATCCGTCTAGAGAGATTCTTAGTTTTCATACCGTGTTGACACCTTTGAAAGCAACCCCTATATGTATTGTAGAGTCTAATATTACATGGTGGCAGGTCTTTGTGTTCTTAAAAAAATTCCAGTGACACTCTCTTCTCATCAAATTCAATGTGCTTCTTGTGATTTGACTTTCAACCCTTTCATATCTTTTCGGTAAGAAAAGCAAATGTAATAAGTAAAAGCTTCGCTTCGTTTCCTCGAATTGTGTCGAGAACTTTTATCTTTCCATTCTTTGCATCTAAAATTTCGGTGTCGCACAACACTTTTCTGAAGTAGTACAGATGCATACTTTCCCGGAAAGTTTATACAAAGTTGATACCAATTACCGGTACAAAACTCGTATTCTATATTGAACTGAATTTTCCTACACACTGCGCACACAAATTGATAAATAAATGTAACGATTTGTTTTTTGTTTGTTTTCGCTTGGCGATAATTGCAACAAAACAGTGTTATTAATTTTTCAAACACAGTTAAATTGCGATATTGTTTTCAAATAGATCCCAGAAGTATCATCGTAAAAAGCTTCAGCACTTTCAAATCCAAGACAATGTTCCTCTCAGGGTTTTTATGCTGTTTTGAATAACTTTTAGATTTCCTATTTTCCGCATGACTCGCATGACATAATTCAAAGCCAATACACTAGATAAAGGTTTGGGAACCTACATCTAACATTTAGACATGCGTCATAGTCACAAGTCCTTCCAAATTCCGAATGAATAAACTTTTGTCAAGTGCAACGAATTTGAATTTGAAACTTGAAATTTGTGAAATCTTTCACGTTTCATGGAACTACCCCAAAGAGAACTATTGTATCGGAAGTTCGATTTAATTAACTATAATACAATATGTGAATCTATAAACGCAGAAACCTGATCTAATTTCAGCGAACAAGTTTAAGCTGATGCTATTAATCGGTCCGATGCGTAGGTTAACAGCAACCAAATATCTTCATAAATAGAGAGCGGAATTTTATGAAAATGAATATCGAATATTGATTTTAATAAATACATACAGTCGTAATACAAACACATTAAACCATGTTAGGGGCAGTAAGGAACATTATGCCACATATACACATAGATTCAAAAGTTTTGCATCACTTCATTTCTTGTATATTAGACTAATTTACCGAAGGAAAAAAATAACGGAGGATTTATGATATTTTTAAATTATAAAAAAATTAAACATGTGTTTTTCTCTTCTGAAGTTATTTTAGTCATAAAAAATATTCTGAAACACAATTGACATTTAAAATTTATAAAACAAAATTAAAAAATAATTACTAATAGAAAGTATTTTTTCCTCTTGCATGTAGCATCTAGTTAACGCTTTCACATGCTGTTAACTAGAGCAGATATATGTGTTCCTGAGAAAAATTTTGCCATTCTTCTACATTTCTTCTAGAGCTTTATATGCCTTGGAAAGCATATCCCAATCCGTCCACGTACACTAAGTCTGTTCGCCCGTCTGCTATTGCCAATATTGCCATTGTCAATCAATGCCTACCCAAAACATAGCACTTCCCCTTGGAAGGCAGGCATGGGGTTAGCATGAGCAAGTTGGACAGCTTTCGTTGATTTTCTCCACACATGAATTCGGCGACTATCACTTACTAGGCAAATACTGGTCTCACCTGAAAATAAGACAGAATGTCAGAATTCATCAGGTAAGCGAATGTGTTCTTAGCTCACTGTAGTTGACGAACTCGGTGCTCATGTTAAAGCCTAGGGACTACATTTTAACCCTGACTGAATAATTTGCCTTCGAAGTGTGGAGACAGAAATGCTAACTTCAAGTGCATGCCGCATCTCTCTTCGCAGTTGTGGAAATAATATGATAAGATTTCTTCGCATGGTCAACGTTATAAAACGATTCTGTTGACGATTAGTGATTCTCTTTCTACCACTATAGAATTTTTAAATTTTACAACTATAATAGTGGTCAACTTGTCCGACAAAAATCATGCTGCGTATGGGGTGTCCATCACCCCGAAAATATGACTTCACTTTCTACGGGAGTCATCCCCGTATATTTAATTTTGATTTCTTGAAATTTGTTTAGTAAAATTAGTTTAAAAATTGTGGTCAAGTTGTCCGACAAAAATCATGCTGCATATGGAGTGTCCACCACTCTGAAGGTGTTGCTATGACGCCATTGGAAAACGCAGCAGCGCCGAAAGTTTCCCATTAGATAAGCTTGTCGGACTCGTTGCAAGAAAGGCATTCACAAAGTTTTACATTTGTATGTATCAAAAAAAATAAAATAAATTAAGAACATTGTACTGGAGACTAAATGTTTAAGAACGTTAGAAAACGTTAATCAACAAAAAGATAACGATATAATACAATGAATCAAAACAAAAGAAATGAAAAAACTTGAAGAAATGAAAAAAAGCAGGAATCAATATGCACTATTACCTTGCAGATACAATATGATCAAAAAATTTACTTTTTAAAAGATTGTAAAATGCTTTTTTGTCTTCCCGTATTGTAAAGTAGGCTATCATAGTTGTGCATCCACCAATAGTAAGTCGGACTTTTAGAAACTGTGCGGTAAAAATGAGAAAAACACCGGGTCTCACATTGTACGGTTAGAACTACCACAGGAGATGCTTGAGGAAAAAACTAACCTTGCAGTAATAAAGTTTATGTATCAAAGTGTAAAATATTGCCACAAATAAAGCTATATTTAATAGAAAAATAATATATTGAAAGAATCGCTGAAACGTCACAGGTCTTACGTCAAACGTTGTGTGAGGCCTTAGACAACGCACAGCGTAGTTTAAGTGTGGATCCCCATTACTAACAACAATACAAAATTATAGGTATAAAAGTATATTTTAGAAAAAATTGCAGTTAATAAAATTTAAAAAAGACAACGTGTGTATTTGAAATAATTTTAAAAATAATATGCAATTTTATATAGAACAGAATGTTAAAAATAAACCGCTACAGCGCCATCTATTTAGAACCTGTGTGTTCCTGTCTAGTTAATAAATGTCATTATTCTATTCTATGGATCTGTGGCCATTATTGTTGAATGTTGAATCTCTCAGTAATTATCAATTTAGAATTAAAAAGTGTGAATAAAAGTACTGGAAAGACCTTTGAACATGTTTTAAAGAACATTATGCAAGCAATGACAAAGTATTTAAGCCGCATTTGGGTACGTTTTATTGGTTTTTAGAATTGATTTGTACCTAACCTAACTTTTGACATGGCGCAAAAAAAAACAGAATTTGACTCTTTCGGACAAAAAAAATTATACAAATCTTATGCGTTAGTTAATTTTACAGGCTCCAACTCATCAGGCCCTCGCTTTCAGCTCGGGACTGAAACAAAGCTGTCGCCTGTAAAATTAAAGCTACCGCGTACGAATGTAAATAGCTATTTAACAATGTAAATTATATGGTAAAAAAGAAAGTAACAGTTTTGTAGAAGACATATTTTCATAATATGACATTGTTAGTGCTACTGCTAATACATTATTTGTGTCTCTGGTAAATTTTGAAAAAAATAAGAATAAACTAGAGATTTATTTATTGTATTAAAAAAAACACTAAAAAATGAAAAAATGAAAAAATGAAATAAAACGGGTTAGACAAGAGATGGCAAGTTTGTTGTTTTTGAGACATACAAATTTTTATTTAATAACAAATTCCAACAGCAACGAAATTCTTCAAATATTAAAAATAAATCTCTTAGTTAAACTTAACCATTGTGGTATAAGAGGACGACTTCTTCAATGAATAGAAGCTTTTCTATCGAATCGCTTCTTTAAAGTCAAGGTAACTCACTTAGTTGAGGCATTTCTAGTCTTAAGTGGAGTTCCCCAAAGTTCCGTATTGGGACCGCTTCTTTTTATTGCATACACTGCCGACTTTTAAAACGATTTTTGTCATCCAATTTTATAATGTACACAGACGATATCAAAATTTCTAACACTAGTTCGAATCACCTTATCTTAACAAACGATCTATCGGCGATTTTCTATGAAGCTACTAAGATAGCGAAAAAGGTATCTATTACAAAATGTTTTAGAGATTCAACTGAATCTTATTCTTCTGCAAAGTTTATGTTCTTTTTGTGTGTCGACATTGTCGATATTAACGTAAGATCTAAATATATCTGGATCAGAGAAAGCCGTGGAAGTGGGTATTTATTAACATTAGACACATCATTACAGTTACGCTAGCACAGCCTGCTCTGATTCAGTTATATTTCGATCTAACCTTACCTAGAACAACGAGTGTGTTGACATTGTTAACTTTCTTCTAAGCAGTGCGTTAACATTCCCCATTCCGTAACAAAACCTAACCAAACTCTAGTTTGAATATTTGTGGTGTGTTAAACAAAACAAAAAAAGATATAATAACACCAAATACTTTACATAATACGATGTGCGTTTCGACAACGGTGTTGTCATTCTCTGGTGAAATCTAAAACTAGTTTGTTAACATTACTAATCTCATGGTAATAAATGCTTAAAACGACCCAAAAATTTTGCATTCTGCTAAAGTTATCATTATTTGAAATTATATAAAAATATTTCTCCGTAATTTTCATTAACTCCTAACATTTTGTAAAATTATAACTTTTGACAAAATTTAAAAAAATAGTTATGTATTTGTTTTTTAATAAAAAATAAACATAAAAAATAGACATTGGTTTACGATAAACCCTTTCAAACATACCAGCTAAAAAGATGTTATTTTCTAAAAAAAAAATACATTTTGTTTAATTTTTTTAAAGCAGCGGCTTTCTATTTGATCCTTATAATTACCTCTTAAAACCAAATTTGTAATTTATTATTTTAACCATACAGAGATTTTAAAATCTACCACTAACACTCAGTTTGCTTCTACCTTAGAAGCAGCTATGTCTAAACTGACAACAATTAATTTTAACCCAAAGTTATTAACTAATAACTTTAGATTAAAATAAAAAGTCATTATTAATAGTTACAATATTTTTTCTCATTTCAGTTACAGACGACATCATTTAGTAGTATTTGAAAATTAGTTGCCTTTATCTAAATCGTAGTAGCAATTCGAAAAAAACAATCAGAAATAAATGTCTATTGATCAATAGATACTTTTTATTACACAATTCAATTGAATTATGTGGTCCCGTAAGAAAACACAAAATATTAAACATAAAAATGTGCCAAAAGTAAAATAGAGAAAAACTGAAAAAGTAGAATAAAAAGCTATAAAAAAAAGTTATTACTGCAACAAATAAATACTATTTGTAGTTAATAAGTTTGATAATAAAGTAGTAAAAATACATACCATCCTAGTGGCCATCATCTTTTAAGATTATTTTATGCCATACTTTCTGCGTTCCATTTATTTATATTAATAACTAACCGTCTTTTGGTAAAGAATTTCTATAACACAAATACAAATAAAAGAAAATTTGATTATAAAATTGCTCACTAGCTATTTCTATCTAGTGAGCAATTTCATAATACGCATTTTTTTCATATCCGTGTAAAAATCCCTTTTTTAAATTAATGAAAAAGGTAAAAAGGAGGAGCTGTAAGACAAGTAAAATGATGAATGAAATAGCCAAACAAATCCAGTATGTAATGCTCAAGGGAAATCGAGTTAAAATTTCCTATACCTCTCAACTCAACATCATGTAGACTTGAACATGTCATCGTCTAGCTTACACTTCACTCTACAACCGCTTTGTTTCTTAAATAAATTGATTGGAACATCGTTCTCGCACTCGAGATTGTATCCTTACATCTTGTATACGAGATTCCTACTTATCTTACACATCTCAACAATTTTTTACGTGATTTATAACATCTGGCGTTATGTACTAGTACGCAACGAATTAGCACCAAACTAATAAAAACACTAAATTATTTTATCAAAATAGTTATTGTAACTACAAGACTTGCATTTTCAAACAAGAAAAACTTTATGCAACTAATATCAATGATGAAAGAAATAAAATTAAATAAACAGGAGAACTTCTTGACGCAACATTTTGATATAATTTGTGTTACATTGATTAATTTTACGTTTCATGTAACATCATATGAAACTGGTTGTCATTTAGCTCAAAACTTGTTAGACGATATGGAAAGCAGCCAATTATTTATAATTGTGTTAACATCTTTAAAGTTTCTGATGCTACTGGCGAGACACTTTGATCAAGCTAACAATTTTTTGAATACCAGTTTAAAAAATGGAACTCATTTTTGTGGTACAAAAATTTGTAAACAACTGTATGGCATACTCGAATTATGGAACAACGTTTATGGAATTTTTTTACTTCAGTTATTTTTGCATATTTTGATTGTACTGATAGATAACATTGTGAATGTAGTCCCGGAAATAAAAATCAATTTTGTTTCTTGGAAAGTGGTAATTATGTGTCAAACCATTGTAATTTATTTGGTATTCAACTTTAATTGTTTTACATTTGTTTAAACGTATTTTTGTAGAGTTCTGCACTGATGTTATCACGAATTTGTTACCAGCTATTGCAGAAAAGGCACACGACAAACAAAATTATATTAAATGCTTTGGTTCGAATAATTTTAAGAGAAGAGGAAGAGAATTTGAGTTTGTTATTGCTAAAGATGAAAACTTGGCCCAATTTTGTGTCAGCTTCTGGTTACTTTAGATTAGATTACGGCTTTTTCTTGTCGTTGTTGGCAGCAGTGGCTAGCTATATTGTAATATTAATACAGTTGTCGTAGTTTGATATTCTGTGTATGTAATAGCACAATGCATATATCAGCGCAGTATGATAAATGGCGTCTCGATGGAGTTTACAGCAATAGACTAACTACACGTGGAAAATCATTAATCTTAATTTAGTCTCGTCGACATTCTCGTGTAATGTAAAATATATTTTCTTTGCTAGAACTTGCAATGTACTTCTGACAGTTAAAACGTAATTGCTCAAGTTTTGATTTATTGTTAAGCACTACTTTGTGATAAGAACATAAAAATGTTAATTAATTGCTGCAAAGGTATCGGAACGTAAAATTTTTCTCTTAGTTGAAGTTGAAGATAAGACCTCACAGGCGTCGTGTATATCACGCCGCTTTCATAACGAAGCTAATTAGCCTCCTTTGAAGTTGATTCGTTTTTACAATAAATTTAGACGTGATATTAGACCTGGAAGTTGTGTATTTGGGATGTGTAAGAGTAAGATAATATGAAACAAGGTATAACAGATGAAAGGTCTCCTAACACACACGAACATGTAATTTCCTGCCAAGTGCAATTATTTCACTTAATTCAGGACAAATTCAGTTAGAAACTATTCCTGTCAAAGGTAAAGAACGTCATAGGAATGAATAAAATATTCCTGCAATTGATCGATGACTAACATCAATTTATTAGTCGGAAAGTTGTTTTCACAACTTTGTTTACACGACGTAAAGCTCGATAAACTCCACTAACCTCAAAACCTTATCAAGCTTTTTTCGGTTCCGGTGTTGAACTTGTTTGTGAAAAGATAATCAAGTATCTAATCGCTGACGGAAAATATTGAAACTGATAGTGCATAAAACAGAGGAACGAAACAGGTTTGTTGTCATGGGTAAAATTGCTAGTTAGGACCCAATTTAACTCACAAAGATTTTTAATTAAAGCTCCAATTTTTTTTATTTACTTGGGAAGTAAAATTTTACCTGAAAAAACTTCACATCGAGACACTTGTATGTACTAAAAAAAATTTCCATGTGCTTTCAGATCCATGTGCAATAATAAACTCTAGAAGGATCAATAGACGAGTTGCACAACACATGCGCCGATTCTCCCCCAGTTCTAAAAAGATCTGTTTACTGTCTGGTCTAGAATTTGTTCTATTCATTTAATGATAAGAATCAAAAATATCAGAAATTACCAAATAACTGAAAAATAATTAAACCTGTACCATATTATTGTCAGTTTATTACTGTGTATGTGTAATAAAAATTTCAATAAATTTATATTTTTAACATTTTATTATTTACTTCATGCAATTAATGTAATAATGTAATATTACCGTTGAATTAATAAGTAACCATTGTTTATTGTTATATTTGTGTTTGTGATAAAACGCAAACTATTCGTTGTTATACCAATATTAAATTTGTTTTTTTGTTTTTCATGTAGAAACTACAGCATTTATCTTTTTGCACCTGCTGTCCTTGCAAAAAAGTGTAGATTTAAATAATGCTATTTTTGTCATTTTTAGGAACCTTGAAGAATGAATAATTATCATAATTTTGTTATAGTTGTCAAATATACAAGTCGCTAATACAATCAATTTGCAAGTTCTTGATATCAACTCTTTCTTATCATTTAAAAAGTTTAAATTCAATTTAAGTTTAAGATACTCTGCACTTGTGAGCTAGTAGTTAGTGAAATACTTCAATCGTAAAAGCTCTATTAAATAAAACGTGGAATTTGAAAATACAAGGTACGTTTAACTTTAAGTTTTTTAATCTTCTTGGATTGCTGTGTACAAATAATATACTCGTATATTTTATCGAAACTTAATTAAATCCTTTTAAATAAACTAAAACTAAAATACAAATTGAAGCGCAATAGAATTAAATTTGTTTTATTATAAGTTTAGCGGTAAATTATTCAAAAACAACACAAACACAAAAAAAACTAGCAGATAAATAAATAAGTGAATTAGATTTTCTACAATATCAATTTATAATTAAGTATAAAAATAAAACCCACTGACGTAGAGACAAATTTGTCTCCTAGTAGCCTTTGACGATAATTATTATTTACAAATTGAGATTTCTTTTTATTTAAAACTTTTATGCTTCTACGACTTCTCTTAAATTGTATTAGAAAATCGTTGAAAAATTTTATATAAATTGTCCACACACCAGTACTTAATCAAATAATTATTTCACATGTAGCCACCATTTTATTAGAAAAAACACATTTAAAAAATGGTGTGGAGACAGATTTTACAGGTCATCTAGTGTTTTTTAGTCTGTCGTTTCTAGTGCCAGTTGGTTCTGCCAAGTCTTAGTGTTAACACTTTTTATATTATTGCACAATTACTTAGTTTTATCTCAAAAGTGATTTGAACCTTAAACCTTTTAGAACTAATATTAAGTATGTTTCAACATTTTCCTGTTTTGTCTTCATTTTCTTCTTCTATTGGTTTCCTATTAACTCTTTCTTTCTTTTTGTTATAACGTTTATATAATAATGGCAATGTTGACTATACATGCATACGAACATTAACAATTACGCATCGCATGAACACAAGTACTCTACTAGATACAAGTCTCTTATAAAATTAGATTTTACCAGGTTAAATAAATCACGATATAGTCTTTCATATTTCTGCACCAAATTTTACAATGCACTGCCTATAGGGATAAAAAACCATAATTTCAAAGTCTTCAAAAAGGCTATTAAGAAGTTTCTAGTTAACGAAGCCTTCTACAGCTTTGAGAAATACATTGAATCGGTACCAAATTATATACATTAGACGAGTGTAAATTTATTTTGTACATTTTAACACAATAAATTATTATTATTATTAATAATTTAAAATAGTCTACTTACCGCCCAAAATCGAAAATCAGGCGCAAAATTCTAATTTTTACCAAATTTCTAAAGTTGTAATCTTTATCTGAGGGAAAAAAAACCTCTACGTTATGTTTGACAAAATTGATAATTTGTTGAAATTAGATTTCGAGATAGAAAAGTAGAAAAAAATTATTGCAGTGCTCAACAATTTTCGTACTTTAACAAGGATCTCAACAGAATTTTAACAAAGTTTGAAGTCATATAACTCCTAAGAAACTTAATTAATCGAGATAATTTTTTTTGTCAGAAGCTTATTTCTTATGCTTAAAAGTTTTTAGTTAAGTATTTTCTAAAGTTTTTTTGTTCAAGTCATGTTGCAGATTATAAGCTGAGTTCATAAACTGAAACGACGGTCTATAAAATGTATATTGTACAGGGCCCCAAAAAAAGATTTTCATCTAGTCGCCTGTGAATTTCCCATGTAAAATAAAAAATGCCGCTTTAGCAAATAGGGGAAACGAGTAAACCTAGTAATGTCACTAAGGTTGTAATAAGAAAAATGAAAAACCCTATATATTCGGTCTCTCTACAAGCGGCAATTTTTAAAGAAAAAGTTTTCCTGCTTTGGACGTTCATTAAAGGTCAAAGTCCCCATGCCAAACTTCAAATCTGAATTGACATTTGATTGATAGGTGACAGAATAAATTAGTGCAAACTTAAAGAGTAGAGCGGCACAAAAAAATTAACATGTAAAATAATTTCAAAGGTAACTAGATGAAAATCTTTTTTTGGGACCCTGTACATACTATGAGCAAGAACTTTGTTATTGATGTAAAATTTTCGTATTTTGACTTATTCTAAAGATAAAATTTTAAACTTGTATTATAGGAGAAACAAGTAAACATATTATTAACATTTTAGGTTAACAAGAAGCTTCCTAAAAAAGACCGAGTTTTGAAACGGTTCTCAATATTTTAGTTAAAAGAGGAAGGTTACAAAGTTGAAATGTATATATTTAAAAAAAAATCTAAATACATTTTCTGTATTTTAAGACTTTGGTAGCATTTACTCAACTAGTGGTCAAATTGCATTTTTAAAAACACTTTTTACAGAAAAATCAAAGCAAATTTTTTTATTTGTAAACTTAGCTCAAATTAGCAAAATTGTTTTGAGAACCGTTTTGCTTATCTGGAACCCAACAAAAGAATTTTGTGGTAAAAAGGGTGTAGTCTAAATTCTTTATTTTTGACAATGCATACCTATATGTACTATGTAGAAGATAAACAACAAAACTTAGAAAAGCACTCAACTAAACACCTTCAACTACAAGAAATAATGTTACGAGAAAAAATCATCTTGATTAATTAATTTTTCTATGAGTTATAACTTATATGACTTTAACCTTTGTTAAAATTTCAAAGTAATCCTTGTAAGCATTAATTTGTGTGCTTCTTGCAAATGTCTGTAGGTGTAAAATAAATAAAATAAATCAGTTTCAATAACAGGTATAAAAAAATAGCTTAGGGTAGAAGTAATTTTGTTGTTAGAATATTAATTTATTAGCGCGTGCAGCAGAATCGCCACTGCTTATAAAAGTTGTCAATTTAATCCTACAATGCTCAATGTATCATATATGATACATACCAAAGACCGACTCATAAAACAGAATTAAACTAGAATTTTAAGCAAATTGAGCTTTGTGTAATATCTGTATCATACTAATTCAAGTTTCTTGTGCATTTAGTAGTGACATTTTTATTCATTTGATCACAATGTGTATTTTCAACTTAGACCATTCACGAATCCGCTTCGCTGCAATGGACTTCTAATACGGTTCAGAAACACATGAAAACATCTAAAGGACAAAAGTATATCTTGGTCCTTTACTGTGCCGGAACGATTTCACGTTCTTCCTTTGTAACGTTGCCATATCATGTTTTTAAACTTAAATTTAGTGTAAGAAAAAAATATATTGTTCTGCAGAATAAAATAAATTGTATCAGCTTTAAAAATTTAGCAAATGTTACATGATCTTTCTTCTTAAAATTGGCTGTTTGTTTTTTTAAATCCCCAACTTTGAAGCAAAATAAATTTGACAACAGCGTACACCGGCGCGCGTTGTTGAAAAGAAAGAAACAATATATATATTTCTGTCACTTGCATGTTGGCGTGTAACTCACGCAAAGGAAGGTTAGGAGATTGGCAGTCCATTACAGCGAAGCGGTTTCATGAATGGTTTAAGATTTTCAAGTAGTTCCCACATGACAAGTGTACTGTTGTAGATAGTGGATGTTTTGATTTTATTTATGAAATGCTTCTGCGATATAAACTAATGTAAAATTGGGTTTTTTAACTATTAGACTTTCTAAGTCCGTTGTATCTATTTGTATTTACGTTCCACGTTCTGTTTGCAAATTAATATAGTAAAATTGTTTTGTTTCATATATGATACAAAAAGCATTTGTTGATGTTATTGTAGAGTGTCTAACTGGAATAACAAGAAACTTTTATCGTATAAAGAACTGCTAAAAATAATAGAAAATTGGGATGAAAGCGAGGATGAGTGCGATTTAAGTACCAATGAGAGTTTTGTTAATATTAACCTAGACAATATAGACATTGAAAATATGCCAATCGTATTTAAAGATAAATTTGATAATGTTGAAGAAGAAGAAAAAATACAGAGGAAATCATGGAAATTGAAGAAAACAACAAAAACTTAGCAGAATCAGACGAAATGTTGTTATATAAAGATAAAATCAAGCAGCTTTTGTAAAAAAATCTTACTCTGAATGAAGATGTTTTAAAGTTTAAAGGCAACTTGTCTTTACTGCTACATATTCAGGAACTCAGTACTCCTGATTAGTTTTTTAATATATCAGATTTAAATAAATCTAACAAAACCATAAAATTGATGTCTCTGACATAAAAAAGTTTTTGGGAATATTGATTTATATGTCTGTTATACATCTTTCTAGCACACGCTACTACTGGTCAACAAACACAGGAATTCCTCAAATAAAAATAACGATGAGCTAATTAGCTCATGTTAACATACCTTTGAAAACTTACGCGCTAAAACTCATTTTTCGAATAACTCTAAATTGCTACCAAAAAATGATCTTCAAGCAGATTGTCTTCATAAATTGGGGCCGGTTATTGACCACTTAACTTTCAAATTTAAAAGTGTTTCTCATGAGCAATACTTATGTGTAGATAAACAGCTATGTTCCATAAAAGCTCGACATTACCTCAAACAATATCTTCCTTTAAAGTCTCATAAATGGAGTTTCTAACTTTTTGTTTTATGTGAAGTAAGCGGCTTTGCCTATAAATTCGAAATCTATACTGGTACAGAAAATAGAAATTGGCTGTCTACAAAACCGGATTTTGAAGCAAGTGCAAATGTTGTAGCTAAATTATGTAGAAACGTTTCTACAAAAAATTCTCATAGATTCTTATTGCTAATAATTATTCACCTATCTCATTGGTGGTGTATTTGGCCAATAGAGATATTTATTCGCTAGGAACTATACAAAGAAGCCGCATTCCAAACTGTGAATTGCTGCAAGAAAAACAAATCAAGAAAGATGAAGGAGGTTCTTTATATAATTATATTGCAAATTAATGCTAATGGTACTGATGTTTCGACAGTTTTCTGGAAAGTCAATAAAATAGTGACCCTCGCTCTAATTATACCAGACAAGTACCGTTATAAGAAGTCAAATATTATCAATATATAAATATTATCAAAGAATAAAATCGTCACATAGACAGCGTAGACTTTTTAGACAGCTTAATTTAGACAAATAAAATAAAGTTAAGAACAAAAAAATGGTACATTAGAATTTTCTATCATTTTATCGATATCACTCTTGTTAATAGCTGGATTTTATATTGAAAAGTATGTAAAAAAAAAATAAACAAAAATTATTCCTTTGGTACAGTTTAGAACTGAAGTAGCAGATTGTTCATGTCGTGCTGGTACTCAAAGTCAGGGAAGTAAACGTGGTAGACCATCAAGTAGTGCTAGAGAACGACAAATATTTAAATTGTAGTCAAAAAAAAAGGATCTTTATCTTACGTTTTACCAAAAGACGCGAGAAGGGATGGAATTCGGTATTGGTTCCAATGCACAAGTGAAAGAATGCGTTGCAAAAAAAAATAACTGCAAACAATTAACTTATATAATATGTTCTAAATGTGGCTTACATCTATGTTTCAATAGAAACTCTAATTGTTTTTCTGAATTTCATAACATAATACATTGTTTATTATGTGCTAAAATGCAGTATGTCACAAATGTAATACATTATCAAAATTTTAGAAAAACAAAACAATAAAAAAACACTATTTTTTAAAAGATTTTTTGAAATTTAAAATTTATTGAAATTCTACTGTACTTTTTTTACATAAAAATAAAAAATTGAGTATTGTAGAGTTAAAATTTCTTTTTATACTGTTTGTGATCGTCCAAAATTTGGATTTAAAATGCGTTCTTTTACGTTGTTTTTTATTTTATTCTCGTCTAAACGACATTGTTATTAATTTTATTCTATAGAACTTTTAACTTTATCACTATCAGATTTTGTCAAACAGAAGTTTTATATAGTTATGACCGGTAAATTTGGTCAAATGGGTCGCATAATTAACTAACACTTGCAGAATAACTTTCTTGTGGTAATTTATCAAAAATCGAATTTTGATTGTTAGGTACGTTGTAATAACCAATCATCCCAATATACAAAATTTCTAGATTTTAAAAAATTAACTTTTGTACACGAAAATTTGGTAAAAAGTGCAAAACAAAAATCAAAGGTTAAAAAAACTTATGTTATATAGTTTTCAATACTTTTTTATTAGATGTAGCCTATTAATAACTTGTTAGTTTTCTTTGGACAACTTGCTATTAATTTGTAAAAATACTATAACATAACTAACAGTAGACACTAAAATATTAAGTATCATCGTATAATTCGCATCAAAAAATCCAGCAGCAGAGATACTCGTTTTCCTATTCTGTAGTTGTAAACTAAGAAGTTCAAGCAAGTTCTGTACTTCATTGTTGTGCTTCAAGTTGGTTCTAAAAGTGTTGCATATCCGACGTGTATTCGGAAACTCTTTAGCAATTCGTTGAGACGGAGTGGCTATCATAAAATTTAATATCTAAAATTGCTTCAATTAGGAAAAGATTTACCAAAACAAGATACTCTACTAAAAACAGACTAAATTTTGTTATAGTTTTAACATCTACTACAACAGTACGTATAACTGAAGGAAAGGAGATTTGAGATAAGTTAAAAAAAATCCTTGCACCATTATTAGCGGAGTAAGAATTGACAAACCTAAAATTTGTAAACCAAAACCGTCATTAAAGAATCCGATACAATCTATTAGATTGTCGTAGCTTTGCATAAATGTTTTCAGGTCTGTGTCTGTTAAGAAATGATTTGTTTTCAAAGTTTTGAAAAGCAAACGGTTGTATTGACATAACAGATGTTTGATCATTTGTAGTAACATGAATAATTTCATTATCTCAATTAAAGTAATATAATGATTATAGTAAATCATAGCAAACACCATAAATTTCCTAAAAGTCATAAAATGGCCTACCCAATACATCATAAATAACACCCATGGAACCATTGTTACTTGGATTAAAATAAAATCAAATTTTTGAAGTTTCAGTAACTTTTTTACAGTTTGATGTCCTACTTTCTGATTTATAAAGAGCAAAAGTTGTTTCAGTGTTACCAACAGTTTATTAATACAATCTCGCTTAAAATACCCATTTTGCAAGGTAGCCGTTTTATCAAGAATATTGATAACAATATAAATTAGAATAAAAAATAAAATATTTAGTGCCTTTGAGGCAAGAAATTGTATTACTACAGTTGAACGCAGTGAAATTCCAGTTAAAGTTATGTAAAGTGAAGTTAGTAAAAAAATCTACACCGTGTAAATGTTTTTCTTAGATCTTTGTAAAGGAAGTCCTACAAAGTTTAAGAAATTTATAAATGCGGGCGGGAACATATAGTGCCTATATAATTTTATGAAAGCTCTACCGTTTTATATTGTACTGTTGATTGCACCCTCGAGAACCATCATGGAAGATTTGATTAATAATTTATTTGATTCTTAGTTTTATACGAATTCGGATAATGTTTTTGGTGTCGAGAGACGTGTTATCATTTATGGAATTTTTTATGATTTCATTATATTGCCTTTGTTGAACTTTATAAATAGGTATTAAAATTAACAGAAGTAAGAACAATTTTTTAAATTTAATTTAATACTTTATTATTAAATCACACTAGATAAGGTTTGGCATTGACCTCTTCTAATCATTCGATAATAATTATATAAATTATTTCAGTTCAACGTTTTAATAGCTTCTTGAAATGGCAACTTTGAAGTTTAAGCAACCCTCACCTTATACAGTTAAAGCTCCTTGTTCACCTGATGAAGATATTAAATATAAAAAGTAAGAAATTTGTTACTAAAAATAAAATTCAAAACATTTTTATTTTAGATATCAGGAACATTTAAAATTAGATCAAAGTATTGACCTTCCACGTTTTGGATTTGCTCTTTTTGGTGTTGGCAGAGCTGGGACTATTCATTTATCATTTTTAATAAGAGAACCTAGGGCAAAATTGCTATATATTGTGGATGATGATAAGTCAAAATGGGATAAGTTAAAAAAATATTGGAATCTTGAAAATGTAAAATTTTTGACTAATTCTGAATCTAAATATGTTTATGAAGATCCAAAGTAAGTAAGTTCTTCTTCCGAAATTAATTAATAATTAATGTTTTCAGTGTCCGAGCTGTTGTTGTGGCTTCACCTACTTATACTCATGAGGAGATAGTAACAAAAGCTTTAAATCATGATAAAGCAGTTTTTTGTGAGAAACCTGTAGCTGAGGAGTTCGATAAAATTAAGGCTTTGTGTGAAACTGCAAAGAAAATGAAGCAGCCTCTGTTTTGTGCTTTTAACAGGTTTGTAAAGGTTAAATTCTAATTCAAAAAAACAATTTAGGTGGTCATTTTCTTTAACTCTTTACAAGTACCAAAGTTTCTTTTTTTTACTAAAGAGATATCAGTAAACGTTGTAAACTTAAATAATCATTTGTAATTGGCTAATTTTTGAAATCAATTAATTTCAAATGTATGTTTTAAATTCTCAACGCTCACTGATTTCTCTCTGGCAAAAAATAGACAATAGAATTAGAGGTATATACCTACAACTTTGGTTAAATTAGCAACAGGGACGCAATACGTACTAAGTCCGTATTGTGTATTCAATAATAATTAATATGATTTTTTTTTAAATAAACATAAATATCTAAGTAATTTAAAATTTATTTTTTTTAAATTCGTTTAAAACTATTCTTATAATTCTGATACGGGTATTTAATTTTTGTTTAAACATTATTTGTTATTTTTTTAAACAGATGTGTTTAGAACCATTTGTTACCGCAGTAACTTGTATTTCTAAATGAGCTGCTATTGAATACAGTGGAAGTTCGACAAGTCGAACCGTCGATGACTCGATCTCTTGGTAAATCGAATCAAACTTATGGCAAGAAACAGGTAAATTCCGACTTACTTCTCTCAATTACTCGAACTTTTTTGTGGTAAGTGGCGATCGAGTTATCGAAGTTGATAACTTTTTAAGTCATAAAATTTTGTATGCCATTACCGGAAATGATACATTTTATATTGTAAATTTATAACTTTCTTAACGAGTGAGTAATAATTTTGTTAATAAGTTTCATTTTTTTAATGTTTTAAAAATATTTTGTATTAAATAAAAACAATCTTAAAATTTTAATTTTCCAAGTCTTAATAACCTATAGCTTTAGAGACTACTTTTTACTCTTACTGTCTTTCGCTTTTTTTCTAATTATTTATTTTTACTAGTCTCAAACTCCATCCTTACATCGTGCAAAATCTTTTTGTTTGTTTTTGTCTTCAAATAGCCTCTTTAAGCCTTGCACTTTTTTGTGTTCTGCTTTGCGCCTTTCCCAAATCTACACACGTTTTGGTTGGCTCTTCTGTACCACTAAGCAATTATGTTTTCTTCAAATATCAGTTTTATAACCATTTTTCTTATCTTTTTAGTAAATACTAATCTTTCTTGGTTAATGTCCAGCTTAAATATCTATAAGTCATCATATGTCTTACTGCCGTTTTATACTGGCTGTATCAGAAACGATGGTCAAAAATTTATGATAGGTTTCATTTAAAGAAGATTTTTTGTAAATTTCATTTTTTCCGAGTCTCAACCGTTATTAAGATTTAAGTACAAAATACTATATCCTCCACTAACCTATATGGTATTATAATGGTAACTAAGTGATCATAAGCGTATCGTGATTTTATTTCGCGACAAAATTCAAAATTTGCCACAAAAATGATATATAGAAAAGTTGTTTCTTTTGATAAGATGTATCACTGGTTAAATTTTTGACCATCATTTCCGATACACCCTGCGTATAGGTACGCAATTTTAGAAATCACGTTACATTTTTATTTTTTATTGTTTCTGAAGAATTAAAAGGTTTGTTTCCTACCATTGTTCTTGTCTGTATTTTTTTCTTAATTTTTGATTTTTCAAGATTACCTTTTTAAGTACGTAATTTTTTTTAAGACATTTTTATCGAACTGTGTCTATAGAGTTTTCGTACTCCACATTTTGCCAATCATAAATGAGAGAACGCTAAGCCGAAAGTAATAAACTTAATAAGAGATATGTACATCTACTTTTCATTGATTTTAAACAAGCTTGTGCTAGAGTCAACAGATAAAAAATATTTTTTTAGGTATAATTTTAAGAATAGTAAGTAAAAGTATTTTAGAATGTACAGAAATGTCAAAAAAATTAAGACAAGAAAACTATATTATTAATTTGTAAGTAACCACAAATAGCTACAAAATGTTGACGACATAATTGTTAGTATTTTATTTTAGTCCTTCCCAATAGCAAAATCTGTACAAATATTATTTAGAAATTGAAAATAATCATAAAAAAACTTCTAATTTGTTAAATTTTATACTAAAAAAAAAGATAATTTACTATAAACGACAGGGTCTCGCATTCGCGTCTTATAGCCACAAAAGTCTAGAAGTTCTGAATATAGGTGCAAAACGTTAAAAAAAACGAGAAAAAATAGGATAACCGTAAATAAAAACAAAAACAAAAAACGGTCAGTGCGTTTCTAGTTTTTGGGGATATGCCTTGTAGAACTTTTTTAAGAAAAATTTTTTTTAGACGAAAACCAATGTATTACAGCAATTTTTTTATACAGTGTGTGTTTGCAATTATGCAACAATTTTTTCTGGTGATAGTTGTAGTTTTAATGTTAAAATCAGATATTCAGATGTTTTTCAAAAAATTTCTACAAACGTTACCAGGTGATAGCCTTTGTTGAAACGCTAAAAAATCCAAATTGCTTTATACAACTGTTTATAGTTTTTGAGATTATTGCTGTAGACACTTTTTAAAAAAAAACACTATTTTTGAGATACACGATGTATGACAACATGACAATACTGTTTTTAAACAAAAACTTTTACATCATAAGTCTTCAAATCTATATGCTTGGAAACAGTTTTGTCATACATCGTGTTATTTAAAAAAAAGTTTTAAAGGGTGTATTTCAAAAACTATGAACATAAGTATAAGGCAAGTTGAATTATTCTGACTTTTTTTATTATGTACTGCAGCTGGTTAAATTTTCCAAACATACTTCAAAGTCACTCTGTGTAAAAGAAGGTCCGTTGATCGTATGCTGTCATTAATAGTTACTTTTTTATTTATTTATATTTTTGTTAATGTCAATACTTGCTTATTTATTATTTATTTGTACTTTCTTTACTTATCCTTGTTGCTTTTTGAGTCTCTTACACTTCTCTGTATTAATACATTCTAACCTAATTCTACTATGTAATTAACTCTTTTTTTAGCTTTAGTTAATGCAACTGTTATTATAACTAACTTTTGATTGATGTTGTGTTTATTTTCTGTAATCATGTGGATTCTATATTTGGTGATTTTATATTTGCCTACCTTCGATTATTTGTTTTTATTATTTGGTATTTAATTGTTATTATTTTACTATTCGTATTTTTTATTACTGTTTTTATCTTGCAATATGTTTTTTTTAAAAGTCATAAGTATTTGAATAAACTATTTTCAGTAAATATACTGAATAGGTCTAGGTGAATATTAAAGTAACAAAAAGTTTTTTTTAAAATAATATTAAATAGATATATTTTCTAGATAAAATTAATAGGAATTAGATATTCGTTAATCATGTAACTAAAAACCATAACTGCAATTACTGAACTACTAAAAGTATTTATCTCAATAGGTATTATTCTCAAGCTGTTAACTAACAAAATGACGTAAAATTTAGTTATTTCTAAGGTGTATATGTGTAGATTAACTGTAATAGGAAAAGCAGTTAAAAACTAAGCAAGTGACATATTTCAGTTTATGTTAACTAGATCAGACTTTAGAATGAATAAACTTCAAGAAAATGGCCATCCTATTTAGCAAATCTCTCACTTTTTTAACTTTTAGACGTTTCGACCCTTCTTTCGCTTCGATTAAAACCCGGGTTCGCAATGGTGAAATCGGAAAAGTTTCCACTGTAAAAGTTTGTAGTCGTGATTCCCCCTTACCTTCTCTCGAATATTTAAAATCATCCGGTGGCATTTTTCACGACTGTGCTGTTCACGATATCGACATGACTTTATACATCTTAGGGGAATACCCGACAAAAGTTATGGTCATGGCGAATGCCAACATACCAGAAATTGCTCAAATCAAAGATTATGACACCGTTGGAATCATGTTATCGTTCGAAAGTGGAGCTATTGGTATTATAGATCTAAGCCGCCACAGCATTTACGGTTATGATCAAAGGGTGGAAGTCTTTGGACAAAAAGGAATGATTAAAGCTGAAAATCAGCTGCCGATTCACAACGTGGAAACTTACACCGAACGGAACGTTAGCAAGGCCCCGATCGCTTACTCCTTTCCTTCACGGTATGCCGATGGTTATGAGATGGAAATGAGGCATTTCTTGGATGTTTTACAAGGTAAATTGCTTATGTAAGGCAAAGCAGGTTCGAATAAACACGCATTTTGCTTGGGTTTGATCTCAGAAGATTATTTTCACTCGAAATTGGTTTTTGACATAAATATATACGGAAATATTCATATATTTAAAAAACATATTTTAGCAGAGAGAATTATTAACTTAACACAATGGTCAGAAATCTACTTTCAGATAAGAAAGAAAAATAAATACCTTAAAATACGTAAGTACAAAGTTTGAAAACAAAAGTTAATAAAACAATTCAAACACTGGAGAAAGCAAATCTTTAATAATGATTATAGTAAAAAATGCCCTTTTGTTTAAAGTTTAACGTAAAAAATAAACATTTTTTAAATACGGATACTGATAAATGCAAATTTTTAGAAGACTTTTTATAACGACAGTAAAAAAAATAAAAAGGGAACATATACTGGTTCCTATGTAGCTACAAAAAAAAACAAAAATTTTCACCACGTGACGAGTTTTAAAATTGTTGGTTTTTCTTGATGTTTTAAATTAAACAAAAAAAGGCATCCACTAACGCCAAACATTTCACCGAAACACGAAGCACCTTTCGACAACAATCATCGTCATCGTCAGGGAACAAAAGCTAGATTTTTATGCAAATAATTTTTTGATATCTGATTCTCTCTGAAATAATTCTGCTCTAATTTGAACCCTTCTTGCTCATTTTTATTTATCGAAACCGCCTAAATTATTTTTTTGAGTTAAAAAGTAAACCTAAAATTATATCATAGCTTTCTGATATTAGCTACCGACAGAACAGCGTAAGCCACATGAGACATATGGGCCTGTCAGGCTTAATTTTGTACCCATGTAATTGTTATTCTTTAAAGTATAGAAAACAATGTTTCATTTTATCACAATATTTTTTCCAAAGACAAGATAAGCCTAAAAAATTAGTCGTATTATTGTCCTTAACCCCAACTATTTCTAGTAACAATACAAATAAAAATCGACGACGAAAAATAAACAAAAAACCGAGTTTTAATTTATACCTGAGCATGACAACTTTGTTGTTAAAACGCCCGCTGTGTTAAATGTTGTGCTTGGTGTTAATGGGTAGTTTTTACGTTTTATTGAGCAAACCAAGAAGATCCAATAAGAAAACTTAACACACTTGTTACATAAATAAAAATATTGAATTTTTTTTTGATTCGTTTTATTGGGAGTTGGAAGGAAAATAAATTCGTTTTTATTAAGTCGACAGTTTCGTGTAATGTTACACTTCTTCAGGACTACAATATGTGACAACTAGAGTGACGTCACAAAATACAAAAAACAAGTTATGTGGTTAAATACACGCTTAAATTTTCATCCATCTTTTAACACAGTAAAATTCGGAGCTGTTTAAAAATTTGTTTATTTTCGGAAATCGTTTTCTGCAAGAAATGCTAACAGTATGTCTACCGTTGTTTTGCAAAATCTTGAACTATTATCTTTAAAATAAAACAAAAAAAAGAAAATTTTCATATCAATTAACTAAATTATTGCTTGTAATGCAAAGAACAATTTTTTTGAATTTTTGCTTTAATTTATAAATTTAGCTGAAAATCGGCAAGACCGTTTTAAAGGCATAGTCTAACGCTCTTCGGAAACTCATTTAAAAAAATTTTTTTTTTTGTTAAAATAGAAGCAGTCTAAATTTTTCGTTTTTTGCAAAACCCGTCTTTAACACCCTGTATAACTTTAATAACAAATTTACGAAAAAGGTTCAATTAAACATCTTAATGTAAAAGAAATAAGCTTCCCAGAAAAAAAAAGATTATCTCAATTAATAAATTTTTGCAGAAGTTACTTTAAACTTTGTTAAAATTTTAGGTTTATTCATTTCAATTGTTGACCACTGTGTATAGTTTTATGGGTTCAAGTTAAGATAATACCGGTGGCATCTTCGTTTGCATGTAATATTAAAAGAATTTGGGGTTGTGATTAGTTGTTGCTAAGGAAAAGTATTAAAATTTGCTACCAGTAGAATCTCAACTTGAAATTGACTCACTAATATACAGGGTGACAAGAAGACGATACAGCTCCACGCTACGCTCGTGATGTCGGAAAATATTTAGATGATGTTTTGAGTTTTGTTAATTTTTGTGAGAAGACTACTTTAAATCAAAGTTATTTGCAACAAAACCAAGAGATTTAGAGGATTTGAGAGAAAGAATTACAAATTAGTGTCGCTTAATTAGTCAAGAAATAAGAAATAATGTGATAACGGAGTTCCAAAATTGGTTGTATTATTGCCAAGAAACAGAAATACGTCAATTGAACATTTAGTTCAGTAATTTTCTTGAAAATTGCGTTTAGTTTAGAAGACTTTATAAAACCTTTATATTGGGTAAATTACGTAATTTTTTTATTTTAGAACTTATAAATGTACTATTATATTTAGAAAACATCGACACTAGAAATAAGGGTTGCTGTTTAAAAAAACAATTGATTACCTCATAGCACAAAACTGGTTGTCAAATTTTTTTTAAAATAAATGAAAAACGTACCTACGCATTAAAAAAATTAAATCATCCTGTCTTAGCGTTTTTCTAAGAAAATAATATAAATTTTATTCCATTCTTTTATGTCAGCCTGTATAATTTTAAAATAATTATATTTAACATTAAAACAACGCTTTTAAAAAGAGTTGAATTTACACAGGGTGTGCCAGAATTGGCTAATCAGCCGTAAACTGCAAGTTCCTCTCTTCAACCAAATTTCAAAAAAATATTTTTCAAAACTATATTGTTTTCAAATTTTATATTAACAAATCACATAATAAACATTAATTATTAGTAAAGGTAATATTCATGTTACTAGACAATAAAATTAGTCCTAAAACTTTTAACATTTCTTTGGTCTACTGTATTATCGGGAAGTTGAAATTGGTGAAAACTGCCGATTTGACAAACGCTGACTATACAGCCTTGCAGCAGCTTTTGCGTTCTTACCACATTCACTGTAAATCAACATCATTTCGGTATAATCTGCTAAACTAAACATTTTCATTTTTGAGAAAACTGACACTTGTCCGTCTGACAATTTAGTTACTACAGTCGACCAAATAATAAATAATAAACATTAACTTTATTGCCTAGCAACATAAATATTACTTTACTAATAATTAATATTTTATATGATTGGTTAAAATAAAATTGCTGTAATTTGAAAACGATAGAGTTCTGGATATATGTTCCAAAATATGTAAATAAACCTCTAAGAAGTTTTAAATAAACAAATTTCCATATATGTAATAAAAATTATACTATTAAGTTATTATATTAATAAAGATTAATAAGTTTTTTTCCATAAGAGAATAAACCTAAGCGTTTGTTGCATTATACGCAGTTTTACAATGTTTCGTGCCAAAAACTATTAATATCTCAAGCTAAAATCATACTAAAACAATACTGAAAAAAATGTATCTCTTTCATATACAGGGTGCCCCACCGAAAAGGGCATACCCCCCGTAACTTTTTTATTTATTAGTCGATCTAAATAAAATTTAGAACGTAAGCATTAATATGTACGGTCTACATTTTGCTGTTAAAATATTTTTTTTATGATGTACCAATTTTGCACTCGAAAGAATAAAATTATGAAATCGCACAAAATTTCTTCAAAATGCATATTATTATAATGCTACAACTATATATATATATCTAATGCTCAATATAAAAAGAAAGTACGTCAATAACTAGTAACGACCAATAAAATCGTAAATTTGTTTTTTGGACGCTCCCGTTAGTGACTTCAGTTTCTTTAAAATTACGTATTTTGATTCTATCAATCATCTATTATGATTGCATTGAAAACCTTGTGTACACTTTGTCTGCGGAATGTGTTTGGTGTCCTCGAGACATTTTAGCCTCGGCTAAAAACCTATCTTGTCTTCGTCTCCCAAACGATTCTTTCGCAGGCTAGGTATACAAACTACTATTTTCTTTAAATTTTGTTTACGTTTATTATAAATTTTATTTCTTTTAGGGAAAGCTGAATTGTGCGTTGACACAAATGACATTCTGGCAGTGACACGTATAGCCTCAGCTTGTGTGGAAGCAGCAACCACCGGAAAATCTATTGAATTAAAATGGAGCGAAAATGAGAAGCCAAAATCAGTTTGATTGCTTTAAAACCTTGTAAAAAATACCAATAAATCTTGCTCGCTTAATATTTTGTTTTATATCGGCGTTCATATTTTTCATAATCCCTGGAGATGTAAAAAGCGGCTGCGTAATACCATTTTAATTAAAACTTGCTCTTTACCGGTAACCTATTTCATCGCTGCTACTTATTCGGTTCGTGCATTTTTAAGCGGTGCTTTTTCCGACCATTATTCAGAGTATTACAAAATTATGAGTGAACAAACATCCATCATCAACAGCATCCAATCTGCAGCCAAGTGTCACTTCCATCGATCCGCACACACGTTTCATTTTGTCCGTTTTTACGCTGATTGAATCCTCGTTTACCCTCGAAAACTCATTAAAAAACTTGTTCCAGCGTGCATGTACAGACTGGATTATTTTGTGATATGAATTTGTATTGGATTATCTCCTTGGGGGTTGCCAATCTCGGAGACATAATTCACTGCAAATTCCTATTTGTGTCGATGTTTAACTCGATTCGGTGATGGAAATTTAGCGCTTGACCCAAGAGTCTTATACAGAGAAATGCCAAACCGAATTTATGGAAATGAAGCCGCTAATGACCACTATTTTTTTACTTTTCTCAGTATGCATTATATTTCAACAAGTTGTTTTTTTTATAACTTTATATATCATTTGGTACGTTATGAACTAGAGAAAGTGGAATTGGATGCAAACAGATTGACTCAATTCAGTAAAATATGCATAATGTATGCACTACGATGAAAAAACATGCATAAATAAACTACAAATAACGAATATATGAACTTAATTCTTGGTGAATGCAAATGCACAGCCTGCTATTAGACTTTATAGTCAAAGGTATCCTTTGCAAGGACATCCCTTCAGCGTATTTAGGAAAGTCCATCAAAGACTATGAGAAACAAGATCTGCTGTACCCAAAAGTACTTTGTTTAGAAATAGTGGTCGTTTGCAAACAATATACGTAAAAAATTGTAATAATACTTTTATTAGATAAACATCAAAGACAGTTTACACATCTCATGGTCATGCTAGAAACGTCTTTTTATTTTAATAATTTTTTTAGATCTACTATAAATTTCATTTATAATAGTTAGCAACGGTAAAAAATTCTATCTAGTATTTTCGTTGTTTTTCTTTGTGGTAACATTTAATAAACAGTTTATACTAATGAATTATGGTGCCTAATAAGTGTTATGCAATCTTTACCTTTTATACAACGGCTCATGTATTTTCGCAAACTGTAGATTAAGAACGTTGTTTTGAAGTTTCTCGACGTAGTCAAATTTGTAATCTTTAATCTTTATGTTCAAGTTTAAAGTTTGAGAAAACCTATTTCTATAGAAAAGATATAAATATAAACGTCTTTTTTGAGAGTTGTTTACTAGATAATAATTCCAAAATAAAATTTTTTTTGGAAAAAATAAAAAATAGTTATCGATTTGTTTTTACGGTTAAAGTATTTACACTCGTGCGTGACACATCCTGTATGTTGCCATGGGGCAGAATTAAAAACATTTTTCATGTCAACTGCAACCAAAATACAAATCTCGGTAAATTTTTAATTTTACGATTAATGTTTTTTGTACAACCTTTTTAATTGCGTTAGTAATAAATTTATGCTTTTTAAAAATACTTTGATTATCGGAAAGTTGTAAATACTTCTTGCAATCTTTCTAAAACAAGATATGTACTTTACCAAAAACTTTGAGAATACAGAGATCCTCAGAGGACTTAAATATCAAGATTTTGTTCCTTTTTAGGTAATGACACTAATTAGGAAATGACATATTTAGGAAAGTAGTTTACTAACATTCATTACAGTCCAGGGTGTAATGTAATCAGTCTCAGGGGCCTTGTCTTGCTTTAGTCTTTTTGCTGCCATTTTCAGTTCATTATTGTAGATACAAATTGATATAAGTTTACATTATTCACATTGCTAGCGTCGTGTTATTGAGATGCACTGCAATCACTAATGATTTTGTAATCACTAATTAGTGTTTACCTATTTAAATCAACGCGTTTTTTGAGTTTTGTTTGAAACATGATTCAGTTCCAATTGAACTAATTCAGCGCTGCCGCAGTTTTAGATTTTTGTAGTTTTGTAATTTTTGTTTGAGTTTTTGGTAAAAAATGTTATATTTTAAAAAATATAACAATATGCTGAGTGTCCCAGAACTGGCGAGACTGCCGTAAACTACAAGTTCCTCTCTTCAATTTAATATCAAATTAGAAATTTTTTTTTAACTCTATCGTTTTCAAATTTCAGCAATTTTATATTAACCAATCACATAATAAATGTTAATTATTAGTAAAGGTAGTATTTATGTTACTAGGCAATAAAATTAATTCTAAAACTTTCAATATTTATTTGATCTACTGTATAAATTGTCAAAGTGACAATAGTTAATTTGAGTATTTTTTCGTATTATTATTAGATTTAATTCATTTTCGCTCGCACTGTATTATTGCTTACGCTACAAAAATTTTTATACGAAGTCTTGTGGTAGAAGCTTAACCCCAGTTTAGTTTGCCTAAAATTCTATTTCTGACAATAATCGAACATTTAATGTCAAAGTGACAAATAAATTGTTAATTGCAGTGTTTAATTGTTGTTGTTTAATTATGATATTGTAATAAAAATAAAATAAATTAAAAAGCATGTTTTTTTGCTCCAAAACCCTTTTTTACATTAGCTATGACTTTATTCTAAATGTTTATTTGAAAATAGAAAAAGAGCTACTAGATTTTTTTGATGATATTAAATTGGTGATGAGGAGTGAGGACCTACACATTCGACTCCTTTTTATGTAGTTAGTATTAGATTAATAGAAAATGAAAGAAAATAATTAAAGGTTTACTAAAATTTTGAAACTCATTACTCCTACCTCCTGGTTAAGCTTCTACCACAAGACTTCATATAAAAATTGTTGTAGCGTAAGCAATAATACAGTGCGAACGAAAATAAATTGAATCTAATAATAACACGAAGAAATACCCAAATTAACTATTGTCACTTTGACAATTTATACAGTAGACCAAATAAATATTGAATGTTTTAGAGTTAATTTTATTGCCTAGTAATATGAATACTACCTTTACTAATAATTAATATTTATTATGTGATTGGTCAATATAAAATTGCTGTAATTAAAAAACGATAAAGTTTAAAAATTTTTTTTTTAAATTTGATATTAAATTGAAGAGAAGAACTTGTAGTTTACGGCTGTCTCGCCAGTTCTGGGACACCCGGTATAGGTATATAAAAAATCTTTTCGTAAGCTTCTGAAAACATCTTCGGGGCAACACGACATCTAAAGAAAAATTTTACAATTATGAATTTTTCTGGAAACTATGAACCTTTTTAGGACTAAATTTTGTAATTGCTATAATCCAAATGCATTTTTATCAGTATTTTTGGTGACTCCACGTGGCGTCATCGTTTGATCAGATTATACACATTTTTTTCGAAAGCGAAATTGGAATCGTGTGAAGTACACGGAGGCTCACTAAGGTTGTGCAACAGAACCGAGTCAATATGTTATAATTTTCTTGAAACTTAATAATATTTATTTTTTTAAACCGCTATGATGCAAATAAATATCATTTTGTTATTGTTTCTATAACACCTAATGTTTTTAGTATAGGAAATTGAATTTAAAAGGTCATTATTTGCACCACAATAGCTTTTTTAAAAAAATAAATATTAAGCTAATTGTTTAATTGCTAAATTGTTAACTAGACTGCACTGCAACAACGTATGTTGTTTTGGCCCTTCAGGCACAAGTTGTCTTAATTGCGTTACACTTTAGTAAAATTTTTTGAGTAATATTCAATAATTATTTTAGCCAATTTTGTTGTCAGATTTTCAAGTATGCTTTTCAAGCATTGTGTGAATTGATATTTAGACTTTTTACTAAAATAATAGTGCCAACAATTTAATCTTGTTTTAATTGTTCTTAATTTAAGTTTAATTTTAACTTCTTACACTATGGTTTACAAAATATATTTAAATAAAAGCAGTTTTAAAACAATTATGATTTTAGGTTAATAGTAGCATTTTTATCCCATCAAGAATTAAAAAAATAACCATTTTTAAGTGTTATGAGCCAGTGTTATTTCTCATAGTATACGATTCTTGCATTAAAGTGGACATTTTTCTAAATTAAGCTTTATTAGAATCTTTATAGACTGAAAATAGAGCAACCTCTAGACTTGGAAAATAATGCGTTTTTTAGAAAATATTGCAAACTAAAAATCGAAAATTTAAAAATTTGAATTATAGGCTAAATGTCTAATGACGTCATAAAATTGTTTTTTGGTTTTAGGTAACATGAAAACAAAATGACCACATTTGTTTTTCAATGTTTTCAATTCTTTTAGCAATGCAGTTTTTGTGTTAACATTTTATTGTTTAATACTTACGTATTTATTTATTGCTTATCAGAATTAACATTTTTGAGTAAACAGTAAACATTTTTTTAGAATTGAAAACATCAATTGATTTCTAATCAATTATCAAAATGGTGCAAAATTCCTTTTATTGCTTTGCTAACAATCAAATATTTAGTATACGAGTACCATAGAATATTTTATTCAATATTTTTGTAAACTAAAGTTATTTTTCCTAAGAATTAAAAAAATATTTAGGTTTAAAAATAGAGTTGTTAAAATCTAAGCGTGGTGCAAAAGTAAACCAGTGTAGTCAGATTTCATTGTATGTACTAACTACAAATAAATATACTACATTAAATTCAAATAAAAAATTATTTTATATAAAATTATTAATAAACTACAATAATTAAAATACAACAAATATTTATTTGTCTTTATTTCCGGCTTCTAGCAATAAATAACAAAATAAAAATAACTAAACAAATTTTGTTTTAAATATTTAAATAAACCTGGAAAGTCACGAGTTTCATTTCAACGTAGTTTTATTACCCATTTTAGTGTTAAACAAAAACAAAATAGCTGTGGTTATTTTGTGAATATAAATATTAAAATTTGTTGTTTCAGCAAATGTGTTAATGTTATTAGTAGTTGTAAATTGCAATAATGTTGATAAATAGATTACAGGTACATTTGTAATCATTATTTTCAGGTTTATTGCGTCCTTTTGCATTTACTTTCTACACTTTTCGGTAATGGATTATGTCAAAACTTGTGCGAGTTTGACGCAATAAATTAGAACTATGCTTTACCAATTTAAATTTTATTAAAAATAACAATTTGCTAAAATAATTATAATAAAAATACATACAATTTCAAAAAATAGAAAGTCTAATTAATCGTCTTACTGATAACATGAACACGTTCGTGATTCTTCTGGCCTTGAACCTGAAATATAACAATCTTATTGTTAGCAGTTTCATTATTATCCCTTCTTAATTTAACAGTTAAAGTTATTGACTTACATTTTTCGCTCTTTCTTTACAAAAGCCATGCACATAAACGTATTCTGGTCTGCAATAAATAGACGAACCAATCACACCATCATTAAGAATGTCCTGTGTAATAGGTAAACTGTGCTAGAAGAAAACTCACCGGTTAAAAAAATCTTTAATAAATAAAAATAAATAAAAGTACCACAAATGCAATCACTACAAAAGTTAGAGTAACTTTTATTAATGCAGTTTTAAGCGACATTTCACAGACTATTGATTAAGTTTTATTAAATTTATAAAATAAAAAGAGAATAAAGGTTATCATTGAATATGCGCAATTCTTAAAAGTTTTACGGAAAAACGAGGATTTTAACCAATTTATTATTCAAATTTGATTAGGATGACTGTCTGACTCATTGTAATTAATTATAAAATACTTACTTAAAATAATACTTCTAAGAAAAGGTTTTACAACCTCTGCTTTAACGCAAATGTTCAGATTGACACGTCACTTTGTTTTTCTGCTGTTTATTATCACATTATAAAGTAAAAATCTTGACATTTCTAATAAAGAAAAACTATTAATTTTTTTATCTTTGACGAGAAAATAACAATGTAACTATAAAATTATTAAGCTTATTTAAGACAACATCACTCAGTAATTACGTCGATATGAATATTTCCAGGACGCAAGACTGGAGTATAATAAGGTTATCAAGAACTTTATTTTATTTATATCTTTTTTGGTAATTTATCTCATTAGGTACATACATGAATTTATAAATTTATATGTAAAACTTTACAAAAACAATACATTATATAAACAGAAGATAAAAAAATATCAACAAAGGGAAAGCGAATGGAAGAAGTAACGTTATTATGAAGAATGAAAAACCAAAGTTAAATTTTTTACTTAAGTATAGAAAAAAAAGTTTAAAAGATTTTTTTACATATTATTTTACACATCGCTCAAATTTTATGTAGAAAAAGAAGATGTACAAACTGACCGCTGTATAAACCACACTTTCGAAGATCACACGTTTAGCAAATAAGACAAGAGCTTTTAACATAACTGAGATGCAACAAATGTCATAACAGCCGCAAATGTGTGCTTGAATCTTAAGTGAGCTAAGAAAAATAATTTTAAGACATTTAAGCTCAATATGATATTAGTACATCCATGATATCTTCAAGAGTTTAGATGTTTCTGTTGACTGAATAAAAATTACATTTTATAAAAAAAATGTTAAATAGTTACGTAAAATTGGCTTAACAATATCTATAAAATTGACAAATCGGTCTGTAATAGCTCTACTAACATACCTAGGATGTAAAGAATGCCATAACAACTGTACCTATTGGTTTTCCAGGTAAGCTTGCCAACGAAAATTTTATTAAGATAAAATTGACAGATAGACATTGTCAGAATTAACAAATCGATACGGTAAAATTAAGATATTGATATGTGAAATTAGCAAATCGGCTGGTATAAATGACGATTTTGCCATAATTACCAGACTGTTTTCGTGTATGTAATGTAGATTTTAATGGACAGAAAGCAGTAAATAACTAAGACGTATTTAAACCGATTAAAACTTATTTTTTTTTATAAACAAATATTAACACGTTGCTTGATAGAGTGTGTTTCAAAACTATTGTCATCAAAGCAGGCTTTGGTTTTTAGGACGTATGTCTGGGTAATTTAAACTATTTATTTGGGTTTTAAGCCTACTGCTAAAAAAACCTACTGTTGAATGTTTGCGCCTACTATCCAAAGAATACTTTCCGCATTCTAACCCCACTAACCTAGAAACTAATAATTACCATTAAAAATCAAATAAAACACAGAATCCGTTAATTTTTTATTATTTGCAAACACAAGGTAGGAATAAAATTAAGTAGGTAAGATGAAACTTGCCTGGCGAAAGCAAAACGTTAGAAACAATACCAAAAGCATAGAAGAAAACCGTTGCAGCACAACAAACAAGATGTGCTACATGACTTCCATTCTGTTCGCCGCACACTCTTGCTCGTGTTTTTACAGAAGCGATCGCGTTCTCTAACAGATTGGGTGAATTGTTTATCTCCTCTAACTTGAGGGTTATTCTTTCCCGTAGGTCGTCCAAGTCCACAACAGGAGTATTGAAAATTGAGTTTTTCACATATGGCCGCAAGAAAAAGTCACATGACCTCGATGGTCATATCACTGGCGTATTCAAAATGATCATTCTGTTATCAAAGAATTCACAAATAAAATTGAGATTATGCCGAGTGGTGTGAATACGCGCACCGTCTTGCTGGGAATATCCCTGCTGCAGTACGTCATCAAGCAGCTGCTCCATATAGGGAGTGAGGATTTCAAGACGGTATCTCTGAGATGTTAATATTCTTACAACATTTTTATTCTTATAGTTGTTTTCTTTAAAAAATGTAACAATAATTACCTTCGAAAAATATGGATTCAATAAGACGACGTTTGCTTATTGCAGCCCACACTCCAATTTTCTGCGGGTGCAACGGAACCTCAACGTAATAATGAGGATTCTCGCCGCTCCACATTCTCATGTTCTGTGAGTTAACATAGCCGGAAAGATGAAACCAAGCCTCGTCGGTGAAAAATTTTTTTTCCAGTGCTTCGTTATTGTTGGCAAGATTCTGCATAAACCACTATCTATATGCTTGTCTCTGTGACAAATCATTTGGCAGCAATTCTTGATGGGCCTATAGCCTATACGGATGCATATCAAAGTCCGTTTTCAAGATCCGCCAACAAGTGCTGTAGAACAGGTTCACCTGTTGTCGCAGATGAAGAACCGAAGTGCTAAACTCCTCGTCCATAATATTCCTTACGGCCTCTACATTTGCTTCGGTTCTTACTCGTGGTCTGTCTCCACCTGCCTTGCGATTCACATTCCCTGTTTCCCTGTACAAATACAACGTGGCGCAGATTTCGACTGAAATGGTCGAAGTGGACAGCCAATCCAAAAAACTCTTCTTGAAAATCCTTAAATGCTGCGTTTATCGAGTAAACTCCCTGTTCGTCGACTCTCTGACCATTTTTGAAGTATGCTTCTAACATGAAGCGCTTCTATTGCTCGTTGAAAGCCATCTTGTTCTTTTAAACCACTAATTTTTCAACTTACCTGAGAAAATCAACCAAAAATGCAGCGAAGTATAAAATTAGCAGATTGTCAACACAAACAGAACATAACCTCAAGTCACATAATTTATTTGAACTACTGTCATAAAAATTTCAGATTTAGGCTTAAATCCAACCTAAGACATGACTTTTCTTGCATCTCACTTTTCAGATGACAATAGTTTTGAAATACGTGATATTAAGAATGAGCAAGTCTATATAGTTTGTAATTTTTGCGATCGCTATAATACAGATGCATTTTCATAGTGACTTTCTAGTGACGCCACTTAGCGTCGCCATTTTGGTGAAGTTATAAGCGCTCTTTTAGTTATTTTTATAGAATCATTTTTTTCTTTAAATTATTTCTACTAATACATATAAATTATTATTAATATGAGAAATACAATATAAATAACCAAAACATCTTTTTACTTTCTGTAATAGTTTATTAGAAACAGTTTGTTCATTCTTTGTGAGAAATGTTTTCTTACTTTGCATTTTGTTTTCTAATATTTTAAGTTTTTATTTTTATTGCCTCTAAGCCGTCTTCTCTTTAATATTGGTTTCTGAACTAGGTAAGGAATCATTATGTTGTCCTCCAGATTAATTCTTGTAGCACTCTTCTTATAATATGCTGTGAGATCTTGTGCTATATCTACAATAGTCAACAATTGAAATAATATAATAAAATAAGAATTTTAACAAGGTTTAAAGTTTTGTAACTCCCAAAAAAATATATTAATCAGAATTATATTTTTTTTTCTTGGTAATTGATTTCTTAGACTTTAAAGTGTTTAAAACAGAATGCCCCATAGGGTTCTTGTTCTTAAACAAAAAAATATTTTTTTTAGTTAATGTGAACAATCTATATATTTATTTTTTGCAGTTGTAACGTTCTGTATAACTAATAGAATAAACCATTAAAAAAACACTTTATTAGACACGTTTAAGTATGAGAAACAAACTACGAAAAATCCTCCCGATTAATTAGTTTTTTTAAGAGTTTTAACTTTGGCTTAAATCTTAGGGTGTAGGGTGTTCTATTTTAAATGTCAACCACTGTATTTGGTTGTTTTTTAAACTTATTTTTTATTTCTTGTTAAGTTAGTGTTTAATATTATGTTTACATCATTTTTTTACTATCTTCGTCGCATAAGTTATAACAAATTTAAACAAAATTTTGAATATGTATTTCTGTTGTTATTATTTTGCTTACTGCTTTTTTCGAAAATGTAAGGATTATTAGTTTTATTTAATAATACCTCAGAAAAAAAGTTACTTTTGTAAACTGCTTTCACGTCGATGTTATTGTTGAGTTCATAATATTCTAAACATCGGAAAATTCATAAAAACTTTTAAGTTTTTTAAATAAGACATTATTAGGTTATTGAGATAAAGTTTCTATAAAATTTATTGTAAAATTTTGGTTAGTATAAAATGTGTTCACTAAAAGTTTGTCTGTTCATAGGTTTACAGGTCACAGAAATAAAAAAACTATTTTATTTTTATTAATTATTTTGATAACATACAATTTTGTCATAAGTTAAAGAAACATTTTTAAATGAATATTCTTCTATTATAATAACATAAATAATTACAAAATAAATTATATTAAACTGGAGTTATTAGTATCAATAATTTTTGAAATATTCGTCACATTTGACCCGTTTTTTAAAAATGCAACTTCTTTACAACCAGATTTAGTCATTACATGAGTAGGTAAACATCCAGCGTATGTAACAATAGTACGAGAAGATGAAGTGATGATTCCTTGCCTGATTAGTTTCTTAAAAAATAAATACATAGATACATATAATTTTATATATAAATAAAAAATTTGTTATTTACCAATAATTTGCTATTTGTGCAACCAATAATTGTAAATAATAAGATGACTAACAGTGGTGTAGTGATAAAAAGCTTCATTTAGTAAATGTACAATGACACACTACTATTATGACTGAGTAGTCTAAAAGATTCTACAAACTAAGTAAATAAAAGTTTATCTTTTATCTTTTAGAAGCAATAAAATCAATAACCCTTGAAAAATAAAAGGTCATCTATTCGAAGTACATATCTTTAAACAACTTTTTTCATAAATACACCATAAAGCAAGTTTTGTACCATAACTCTAGGTTAAAAAAATAAAGCAGCAAAATGCGAGTTTATAAAACGTCCATCCACGAATGGTATAGTATGATGTAAAATTTTGAACACATGTTAAAACAACATTACGGTTAGACGTGCGCGGCGAGAATTGGCAGCATTAAAACCACGCCTTCTTTGTTTAAAATTAAAAGAATATAAGAGGCACCACACAATTATAAAAGTAAACACCAATCTGATAAGCTTTTCCAGCTTCTTGTAAGAAACCATCTATGCATATTGTAAGATTAATACAAAAAAACTGTTCCGTCAAACAAAAAACAGAACAAAAACTCAAAAACCGTCAGATTAACTTTCACAACCACTACTGATCTAAATAATTAATGAACGCACCCGCAATATACAGAATGGTTACTTCACTAGGAGACAGGTTGTTATTTACAAGAAGACATGTTTTTTTGAGCACAGAGCAAAGCACCCTGGAATTTAAATAGAAAAAGTGATACCTCATTTGGAAGGTCTTTAAACACTCTTTGGCAGTTGATATGTTAAACGCCAATTATTATTTTTTTCTTCAAAAAATGTCTATTTTGGTCTAGAATGTGAATGTGCAATCACTTACACATTTTACCCACATAAACCCACATAAACCTTAAAATAACTTGAATAAGAAAACCTTATTTCCGATACATTTATAATTGAGGTAAAATTCGTCAGGTCAGGTCTGGTTAAAGATAGATTTATGAAAGTGAAATAGGTGAGTGATTGCACACTTTAATCTTAAACCAAAGTAGACGTCATTAACATAAAAATTAACCTGTTTTCTGAAAGATTTATTTGCTTCAAAAATAATAATTGTTTATAAAAATAATCACTTAAAAAAATTAAAAAAAAACAAAAAAAAAAGAAAAAGTAGTGTAAGACCTTTAAAATAAAGTATCACTTAACCCACTTTATCTATTTCAATTTCAGAAGTGCTTCGTCCTGATCCCAAGAACCACCCAACAGGATCAACGTGATTTTACCACAAAAAAAATGTTCCTCTTGTAATGAATATTTACCTGTTTCAAGTTTTCTTTTAAACTCGATATTGTTAGAAAGAAAATTGGGATAGACTATTTTTAATGAATCACCTTGTATATTTATATTTTACTCTTTTTTGTGTACAAAAATAAACTTTTTTAAGTGTAGGGATTTTGACGATAATTGTTAGTTGAAACAAACTGAAGTAACATCGATAATTTGCTATTAATTTTTGATTATCAATCATCATTTAGTAAGAATGTTTTTTGAAGGATTTAAAGAATAATTTTGCAGAGAAGCACGTTCTTTACATCCGTGTTTAGTCATAACGTGGCCGTATGAACAGCGTATAGGTGTAACTGCACTTTCAGATGCTGGTTCTCTGGTAGTTCCATTCTGAAAAATAAATACATAATATTAATTAACATTTTGAAAATTTAAAATAAAACAATTTTACCAAAATAAATTTTCCTCATATTAAAGCTTTTATTAGTATCAAAAAAGTAATTAAAATTTTGGGTAAATATATTAATCCAGACATTTTTTTTTTGACATATCAAATTAGTATCAGTAGTAAAATGTAATTTATCAACACTGAGCGGTCAAAAAAAACTAAGGAAGATATAATTATTCCATTTGCAAAAGTGTATGTTCTAAGTTTAATATAATAAATTAATTTTATTGAAGTTATAATTATCAAGGACCGATTTCATAACCAAATTAAAAGCTTCTTTAATTTAAATGACGTTTAGACTGTAACTATCGATATTTTTTTGATGCATATTATACAGTTACAGTATAAACATTATTTAAATTAAAGAAACTTTTAGGTTGATTATGAAATTAGCCCTAAATATTTTAATTTATTAATTTAAAAAATTAAATTGTGTGTAAATTAATTAATTGATTGAATAAATTTCAACCAATTAAATTGTTTGAAAATTGTTTTTTAAATTAAAAACTCTCCAAAGTAAGTTGTAGTTCTGACATTTTTTCTCATAAAGAATGCTCATTTTTACTCAAAAAATTAAAGATAAGATATGGTTCAATATACCAAAAACACAAAATCTACAAAAATATTTTAAAATCATTAATGAGAGAATAATTTTGGTTAATCAGCTTTGTTTTTGATGAAATAAAGCGTAAAATAACTAATTGTTATTCAGCTAGACAACTATGTTCAAAGGCACAGCTGCACTTCTGTGATGAATCACGAAATGTTGACATAGTTGTCCAGTTAGACAATGATTAGTTACTTTACGTTTTGTTACATCGAAAACAAAGCTGGTCGACTATATCAAAACCACAGCTACTTAATTTAATGACAGTTTACATAGTTTCAACGACTATTTTACTTTTACGACTTAATTGTTGAACCCTATATCTCTTGAATCAAGAATAAACTACCTACTTTAACAAACTAAAAGGAAAATAAACAAAATAGTATTATATAAATTTAAACATGTAAACATATTTTTTTTTTTCACCAGATGGTTGTACTTATTGCTTTAACAGTTTCTACTTACAAATAAAAAATTTATAAACTTACAAAAAATGAATTAGTTATTGGATCAGTGATAACATTTGAACTATTAGCTGCGTTTAGAAAATAATGTTCCAACGATGTCATTTCTTTGCAACCAGTTCTAGTTCTTACAAAACCCTTTGAACACCGTTCACTATTAAAAATACTTGTTGGCATTGGACGAAGATTTGTAATGGAGTTATTCTTCAAAAAAATTATTATATTAATAAATTAAAATTTATTTACTTACCACAGGTTTGCTTACAACTAGAGGTAGAACTATGATAAATATAACAATGAAAAGCACTTGCCTATTGTGTTTTACTTTCATCATTTTACAGAACCCGTAACAAATGAGTTATCAAATAATGTATTCTTAGCCTTCAACCACGTATGATGTTTGTATTAAGTCTGATATGATTTCCAACTAATAAAAATAATTATTTCACAGAAATGTTGTTTCTTAAGACTAAGATAAAATTTTTGACACTTACACTTTTCTTACATAAGTTATTAAATAAGTATAAAAAAGATATAGACATAAAACAATGTTTAGAGCTATTTATTTTTTCGAGGATTATTAGTGACAATTATGCCTGTAATACATATCTACAATAGTGTTGCTGACATTCATAATAAAATTGATGAATTTAGATTTAACAGGATCAGGACGGAAGATAACTAACTGATAAAGGCCTGATAAACGTTAGTTTTCTTTCGTCCTGATGCTGTTAAATCTAGATTCATATCTACAATGTTTTATGTCCAATTAAAAGCAAACATTAATTTTTTTTAAAATTTTATTCAAAAGTATTAAATGTAAAAAAAATTGTTAACCTTTAATTAACATTACAGTTTTCGAAAAATACATTCAAAAACATATTTTTTATGCCACGCGCAACTTTCATGCCGCTAGACGCAAGAGTTAGTTCAAATTTTTTTGCGACTTGCGTTGAAGTAGATCTAACAAAATAGTAGAGTGACTAAAGTAATAAAGTCACAACCATTGTTAACTTAACAAAGAGTGGTACTCAAGTTTGGTTGCAGAGCTAATGGGCTCGTTATACCTACCTGGCTGGAGGCCTTGAGGTTCCAGGAAAGCAACACAATCGAATGTCAGAAAAATTCATGATCATCCCATTCATCTATCATCCCTGCAGCCTAACTCGAGTACCTACCGCTCTTTGTTAAGTTACCAATGGTTGACTGTATTGCTTTAGTCACTCTTTTTCTTTAGATCCACTATACACCAATAAAATCCTTGCAAACAGGTGTTTGTTTTAATTAATTTCATTTGTATTTTGTGTTTGAAGACGTTGTTGCTTCTCTATTAATATAAAATTATAACTGACTTACAAGAATTAAACGTTAAATAAAATTTTTCATTGGCCGTTCATTAATAACAACATTAAAATATAATTTTTCCTAAAAATTGTTTATTAATATAAATCATTAAACTATGATTTTGTATTAATGAATAATTTTTTAAATTAAAAGATATCTCATAATAAAATAGGATACGGTCAACGAGAAAACATCATAAGCAACTCGAATGTTAATAAATAGGCGACTAATAATCTCAACAATTCTCTTAAAAAAATAACAATTTTTTACAATTGACTGACATTTTTTATTCTCAATTTACAATTTAATATTAAATTTTAATTTTCACTTTTTTCTCTTCGTTTTTTATCATTTATATTAACAGACAGTAATCAATTAGTAGTCATTATTATTTATATTAATAACTTATTAATAATTATAGAGCGCGGGAAGATCAGTCCCTCTTCTGAATATGAGAACTGAACGCGTATCTCTAGATTCTCCAATAACTCTTTTTTTAATTATATGTTTATTTGGTTATATATACAGGGTGTTTTAGAAATGAATACAAAAATTTTAACCACTAATAGATCTCACTAAAACAAACAACTTTTCTAGATAATATTTTTGCAAAAAATGTAAAGCGTTCCAAATTTTTTTACAATTATATCTCCCATATAAAAGTACGATATGCTTATAAAATTTTGTAAATTCAAAAAAAACATAAAATGACAATTTATTAAAGGAAAATTGTCAAATTGACAAGTTCAATACTTCCATAATTCAAGCGGAGACTCGTTAATTAATTTGTTGACTAGTTCACAATCGTTTATTGTTGCTCCTGTTTTTGTTTTGTTGTTGTTTCTGTTCGTTTCTTCCATCATTGTTGTTCTTGTTCGTTGGTGGTCATGTTCTTGTTTGTTAGTGGTCTTGTTCTTGTTTTGTCGGCATGCTTGATTTGTTTTGTTTGATCATGGAAAATAATGTTATGTTATCAACATTTTAAAAGATTACAGTAATTAAACAAAATTATATTTTTTTCTGGGATTCATATATAATACATAATCTTATCGGTTCTAGATTCGCCATTGTAAAAAACCATACAACGCTCTTAAACACTTTTGCAATATCATAATTATTCATCATTCAAGTATGAAACAATTTTCGAGGAGTTGGAAGATGATATTTTGAGAGAGGCACGTTCTTTACATCCATTTTTTGTCATTACATGAGTGGGTAAACAGCGTGTAGGTATAGCTGCACTACTGTAAGAATACCCCCCTTCAGTACTACCATTCTTAAAAAAAATAATTATTAATGTTTTGTGATAACAATTACTCAAACTTAATCTTACCGTAGCTTTTCCTGCAACTAAAGACATAATAATTAGTATAAAAAGAGTAATTAAAATTTTGAATAGATGCGTCATTTGTCAATAATATGAATAAATAACTATAACCAAATCACTATAATTTATCACACAGAGAGGTCGCCGAAACTAAATAAGATATAAACTTTTATTGTATGTATATATACTCGTAATATGTTTGTTATCATTTTCATTTAATACAACGAAGATGAAGCGTTTTAGTGGAATTAATCATTAAATGTAATAATTTAAGAATTACCCAAAAAAATTTAAAAAAAATTCTTTCTTATTTAAGTAACCTAGGAAATTGTTTCAAAGAATGTTTTTCAGAAGTTGTATGTTGTAGATTAGAAAAGTTAATGTTATATTTTTTTAGGTTTACCCATATGTCTTTAATACATATGTACATATATCGCCGCCGTGACATTAAACCGGCATATCTGCAAAAATTGAGTTTTTGAGTTATTGGTATCAAAAAATTTCTTTTGCTTTCCGTTTATTTGTATGTCAAACCGACATATCGTATAGTTGAATAAATATCCGTCAGATGGAATTGGGTCGGTATGCATTTACGCGGAATTCGCCATTTTTCTTATCAGAAGACAGATGTATTGCGCCATACGCCAGTCTCTTGAGAATCTTCAAAGAAAAATATCACATTATAATTATACATTATAATTTATATGTTAATTATTATTAATTAATTCCGATATTATAATTATAGGAGAAATATTACATGCGAAAACTTTAAAGCTCTCTGGTGAAAAGTTTGCATTTTGCAGATATACCGATTCGTATCTTTGAACTAATTTTGTAGACTTTGACCAAATTCGTTAGAATTTTTTAAATATTTTTTTGAGTATATATATATATATGTATATTAAAATAGTCTCTATGAGAGTGCATTTTTTGTAAACTGCTTTAGAAACACTTATACCAATTTGTCTAACTTTCGCATTATAAATGTACTTTTTGAAAAAAATATTTTGTTCATCTATGTAGTTTTACAATAATTGTTCAAAAGCTGTCAATTTTTTCTTATTTTATTTTCAATTGTGATCAATTAGTTATAACAAAACACAAAAAATTAATAAGTGTAGCTTACACAATTTGCTTATCTTCATAAATAAAACAATATAATATTTAATGTAATTTTAATTGTCTCATTGGAATACATTGGTTTAAAAATCTGACAAAATATTTAGTGTATTTATGATATAATTTTTATTTATATTGCCCTTGAAATTTGAAACGGATTTTTTACAATCTTTATTATTCAACATGGACGTGGTAAACAAAGCCGTTGTTAACTGTTTATTGCTTTTATCTGAGATGGTTGGAGTCCTCATAAACTATTTTAAAAATCAAAGCCATAGACGCACTATATTTTTTATCCTTAAGTTATTTTTTGATTGTGAGGGATACAAACAAATGTTAAAATTTTATTAATTAATTACATCAATTCACAACATAAATAATTAAATTAAAACAAATTTTATTCAGATATTAAATCTTTCAAGCATATAAAATACATTAACTTACTAAATAGGAAATTAGAAATAGTTAACACTTATCAGTTATCAGTAATAAGTTTCGAAGTATGTTCTATGAATGAGAAGTATGAATGAGATGCCTCTTGTTTACATCCAGCTCTAGTTTTTACATAGCCTTCTGAACAAATTTTGCTTGTGAAAATAACTCGAGGTGATGTAATAGTCTTTTTACCAACAGTATCCTAAAAAAATCATTATTAAATACAAAAAATAAATTTATATCTAGTTACCGTAGGTTTGCCCATAAGCATTAGAGGTAGAACTGTTACCAATACAACAATTAAAAGTACTTGCCTACATAAAACAGTTAATTTCATTATTTAACAGAACTTGCCAGTTGAAGTACTAAACAAATTATCAAAGAATTTGTTTTAAACTTTAAACTGTTTATCAAGTTTGATATGATTTTCCACTAATAAAAGTAAATTATTTAACAGAGACGCTATTTCGAATTAAAAATAAAGTAATATGTATTTTTAAACCATGTACATCTCTTTTAAAAATACTATATTAAGAATCAAAAACGATAAGAACATTTTACCAACCAAAAACATTTACTGTCTGGAGTTTTTAACATTTTTGTGCTAATGATTTTTGTCAAAAAATTATTTAATTTAATGTGAAAGGGTATCGAGAAAATTAGAAGGAAGAATAAAAAACTACGTAGATTAGTCGACTAGTGATGCAAATAATTATTTTATTATTTTAGTTATATTTAGAGAATGTTCTAGAATGGTAATACTTACCGTGGATTTTTCTCGACAAATAAACGAAATAGTTACCGGTAAGTTTGCAATAGCAACAAGTTAATCCCTCTAATTCCATAAAAAGTAGTTAAATAGTATTGTGACAGTCACTATGGTGTGGAATTTGTTATTGCTGCTTCGATAGTGATAATAACACGATCAGTTTAACCACTTTTTACAAAATCGAGTCCATTCCTCTAGAAACAGACATGGTACACAAAACAATTGAACAAACATTACTTATAAAGTTAGGCAAATAAAAAAACGATCAACGTTTTACAAAATCGAAAAACTATTTAGAAGATAGAGATAATAGTACATACATTATAATTACGATGTAATAAACAAAGATAATTTCTACTCGTATTATTAAAATTTATCTAGGGTATTAGGTTATCGGTTTACAAGTGTTTCAGATATTTTTTAGTTCAACCTCATATGTAATTTTAATTTATTATTCTTTTTCAGTAAATTTTGGTAGCAAAAAATGGAATAGTTTTGTTTTAATTAGACTGCATATAAAATTCTTATTATTTAACTTATTTTCGTTATGTGCGGTGATGTGTTTGATGGGTCGGTAGTAGCCTAGTGGTAGCGGCTGCACAATCCGAGTCACTAGAGCTAAATCAATGTAGGTTCGAATCCGACTAAAAACCACGGATGTTGTAAATGTATGAGGGAAAGCTCACGATGAACATTGTCTTCGTGAGCGGTCTACGAACCAAAGACCGCCGCGAACCACACACTTGGTGGGCTCGGTCGGGCTCGGTAAGGCGGGCACGCTACGGCAAGTCGTGGCATTAAAAAATGTGTTAGATCGTAAAAGTTTGATTTACTAACATGCGTTTACTTAAAAAACTTGTCAAGAGTGTTATGAGATTTTGATAAAAGAAAAATGGAACTTGATACACTGTAATTATGGACAATATTATAAATAAATAAATAAATCATTTTGATTATCTTTAAGTGTTTATAAGATTTCGAGTCATTTTATTGCAAATGGTTTTTCTGTAATTTCTAGATTAATTTTGTTCTTTTTTATTTGTGTTTAGTTTTTGTTCGTATTTTTAGATAATGTGACAATTCTGATAACTATTACTTACAGTACAGTAGCCGAATTTAACTAAAAAATACTTCGAAATGTTCTTGTTTTGTTTTGACACTCTTGACAACTTTTTTAAGTAAACACTTGTTAACAATATTAGTATTCTAAAAATGTAATAAATGACCTAAAATATTTTGAATCATATTAATCAAAAATAGTTTGTATATTTAAAACGATCGAGAACTGTCATCTTGATAATTAAGAGTTCTGTATTTATAAAGAGTATCGTGGTAGTAACTAAAAGTCAAAATAAATGGTTATATTAACTTTAAATAACATTCACAGCCTTGAAACAATAAAGGTAAACTATAAAGTTGACGATACGTTACAATTTGTCCCCAATTAGTTTGCAAAATAATTATATAATTTTATTGAATATTTGAATTCATATCATATAATTCATATTATCACCCTTCTCAGAAAAAAATTAGTCCTTTTAGCAAGTTAGCAAGTGTCTCTAGAAATAAAACTCAATCAAGTCTATAAGAATCTTTTTACGCACGATTACAATAAATGAAATATTCAGTCTCCATACCAATACATATTTTCGCAAAAGTAAATTCGTCTTGTATACTCTCTTCAGTCTCTCATGCTTACTTTCAATTAAGGATATTAGTTCCAAGTCATGAAAATGGCTTACGGTTTCGAAGTTCATATAGGTACTATTATTTCAAACACCTAAAAAACATTTAAATATTATTATAGATAAACAATTTAAATATAAGTGAAAATTAAAGCCAAGTAATATATACTTACCTAATGTATTCGGAAAACTAACAATAGCATTTTATTTGCAGCACGAGCAAAAAGAGTACTGCATTAGTGCTAGTGAAAAAATAAAAATTCAAAAATAGTTCAAAATAACACTTAACGAATAAAAGCCGACATTTTAGGAAAAAATGATATTTTCAATAATTTAACATGATTTAGTCAAAAATTTAGTTTATTTGTTAATAGGTTGGTAGGGCTGTTTAAAAAATTTGGGCAACAAAAGTTGTTGCTTTACAATTACCGACTAATGACTCAAGGAAGTTTTAACTGTTTTCTTCTGAGAACGTTGAGAACGACTGGCAAATAGTTCCTCAAAGACTAAAACTTGAATAAAAATACGGAGAATTTTTTAAGAAAGTTCTTTCTTTGTAATTTTCTGTTTCTATAAACTTGATATATGTAGGTGTAACAAAAAATTAAACTTTAAAAATGTTTTATTTTAATTTTCTTTGTTTTAGTCTTTTAAGTTGCGATCCTTGCCCCGGTCACAAAATTATTATAGAGATCGTAGCAGTACATTTTCGAACAAAATCAAAATTTTTTTAGTAGGTACATTTTTGTAATAACGAAAGTTTTTTTAACATATGTTTTTTGTATAAATTTTTACATTTAAATAAACAAAAATAAAAAACACAAAATAAAAAGAATAGTACAGGGTTATTATAAATGTTTTTAGCCTAAGTTAGCCATGATTTTAATGTAAAACTTATCGTGTGCTGCTTTACAATAACATAAATTCTACTTTGATAGCAGTATTGATACAATAATAGCGGCTGTAGTGTATAATTATAGTTGCATAATCATAAATATTTAATAGTTATTTATTGTCTAAGTGTTTTAGACAGCGATTTATTCACGCAAGAATGTTTAAGCGCGAAACGCAGTCGTTTAATATTCTTAAGTGGATAAAACGCGACTAAAACACGAATCCAATATAACGTATTATCCACAATTACAGCGATTTAAAATCAGAATCGCCAAAATTTCATCTCATGTCATCAAAAAATAATTTGCCATTACACTCTGACAGCAAATGTTACCTCAAAAATAATTGAAATTAACTAAAAAACATGGAAGGTGTTGAATCGTTGCGATTTATTTTCAGTTGTTTATCGACTCTATTTGTACAAAATGCTGTGCAAGTTGGTAAAAATGGAAGAAAGTGATACTGTTTCTGAGACAATTTTTGAGGAAGCTAAAAAGGCGACTCGCCAGTTATTGCTTGGGAAGTCCAGGGAACATTACGAAAAAGTATTTTTAGAATTTAATAAATGGAAAGAAGAACGGGAGGTAATGATAATAAATAAGAAAGTTCTGCTATTGTATTTCTTAAATTTAAAGAAGAGGTATGCAATTTCATTTATATGGTCAAAGTATTCCATGCTGAAGGCCGCTATAAAGGTTTATAAAAACATAGACATTGGAAAATATAGTAAGCTCATGGTCTATCTGGAGAATCAGTCAAGAGGATACAACCCGAAGAAAGTTGCAGTATTAGAAAGAGCACACGTAGAAGAGTTTTTGACAAGAGCTTGCGATAAAGAATATTTAATGATCAAGGTAAACTCTGTAATTACATAGACATTGTAGATAATAAATTTTGGAATATTTTAGGTTGCATTAATAGTGGCGGTGCCTGATGGCTGTCAATGCTGTAAGCTGACAAATTTGAGAATCAGTGGTGTAGAAGACAGGGGCTCATATCTGATTGTTTCGATAACAGATACCAAGACGGGCGATTCACAAAAATTCACAATTATAGAAGAAGGATTTTCTATTAACACTGTGGAGAAGTGTAGGAAATAACATGTCCTTACGTCCGAAGAAGTTATCCATTGAGAGATTCTTTTTACGATACACTAATTAAAATGTACATCGCAACCCGTTGGAATTAACACTTTATCGAAAGTTCCTTATACCGGCCATTGTATGAGGCGCACTTGAACAACTTTACTTGCCAATGGAGGTGCTAACCTTACAACAATTAAACGACATGGTGGGTGGAGGAGCTCCGCCATAGCAGAAACTTATATCGAAGATTCTGTATCTAATAAGCTTGATATCGCAAGGAAAATCCAAGGTTCTCCTGGTACTAGTCGTTCCTTACTAGAGGAGACGTCCATTGTTCCTACAACTACTAAGTATTCGTTCTGGAACCGATAACAACTACAAACTTCTTAATAATGGAAACGAAGTGAAATATGATAAAACAAAAAACAAAATGTCTATTGAAGTAAATGCTAATGTCAATATTAATAATAAATAGAATGCGATTGATTTAAAATTGTATTTTTTCATTATTGCACTAGTGGAATAAAGTGATTTCATTATTCCACTAGTAGATAAAGTGTTATTTTATACGGTTCGTAAGTGTGGATCAAACTTCAATTATTAAGGTAATTGTAGATAAATGAAATTATTATAAGCAAAGGTAAATTACATAAACATATTTAAAAAAATCCACTCTCATCACAATTAAAATTTACATAATAAAAGTAACACACAAATTAAACAAATTTTTTATTACTATTTATTTATTCTTACAGAAAATATTTTTAATTTTGTTGTAAACAAGATACTACCCGCATTTTCTTGTTTTCAAAAATATTTAGTAACATGATTTCACTTACATTTTCACAACAATTTTTTTTTATTTTAAACCTGATAAATTTCGATTTATGGGGTTTTTCAAATTTTGCAGTCGCTGTTCGAAGACTATCTTACAACCAACAAAAATTAAAAAATCTAAAGGAGAATAACCAGAAGCATATTTTAAAAAATATTTTATAAAAAAAATAAAAATTATACCCTTAAAATTTTACCACTTAAACGTCTAAAGTAGGGCGTCAAAATCAGAATAGACTCCTAGAATTAGCCTACAGACATTTATAATATCTCTGTATAAAAAACTTTTTTTTTAAGACATTGTATATATATTTTTTTTATTCTTGCTTTGCTCTTATTCTATAAACTTACAGTTGTGCTACACAAAATGACTTTACGAAACGCGTTTTTTTTATATATTATGTACTTTAATAACAAGCAACAAAAATGCTATAAACAAAAATCGGATATTATGATATTGATTAAATAAATTAACAGACAGAGTTATTAATGCAATATTTAAAAAATAAATAAATAAATAAACACAAAAACAAGCAAAAACAAAGAAAAATAAAATTTAGAAATCTATACCTAAAAATCCAATAAAAAAACAAAATTTAGAAATATTTTATTATTTGTTTCAATGTTGTAGATAAAACATTTAACGTTAATAAAATTTTATTTAAAAAATACAGGATTTAGGTGCTCACAAAATAAATAAGACTTGGACAAGTTATAGCTTATACAAAACATATACTTACAAATAGGTTCGTTATAATAACAATTTGGAAACAGTAGCATTGGCATTATCCTTACTAACTTTACTTGAATTGTATTGATTATTTCGTAGATATTCTACAGGTACTATTGGCATACAACCATGTCGTGTCATAAGGTATCCATGTGAACATGTCTTAATTCCTATATAAGAAAAAGTGATATCGTCTATTTCAAACCGCTGTAAAATGTTTTTATTAAAATTGTATAAAAATAACAAAAACGTTTACCACTGGATATTCTAAAGTTAAAAGCACTGACGTCCCAAAAAAGTAAAATAAAATTAACATTTTCACTAATAATGTCATCTTACTAATTTAACAATTCGTCTGATGGCAATGATAGTACTAATAAAAGTTTTTGAAAATCAATTCATTTTTATAACCACACTCGTAAACAAGATTTCCGGACACAAAAAAAAATTTCTATTTTTATAAAACACTTTTCTCTTTATAAACTATACAAAATATTATTCTTAAACAAAAAAATAAAAAAAAGTATTAGACATTTCGTTTAATGAAAAAAACTTACAAAATGTTTAGACACGTTTGTCCACGAGTGTATTATATTAAATAAAATTGTTTTTTTATTTTGTTTTGCTAAATTATTATCTTTTATTTTATATTATATAAACATTTGTTTTTTGTCTTTCATAGGTTTGGTGTAGATAAAAACATTTTCTCTTCTTACTTAATACTTTAAATAAAAAACAGCATTTTTTATAATTTATTATCAATGTGAAATCAATACGATCACAATCAAAAATTCCATTTTCAAGATATTTTGATGTTAATTATACAACTGCACAGCCACTAAGGTTATCAAAATTTGCATTTATATCAAAAAATTCTGTTTATTTGTAAATTGATGAAAACACAAACAATTTTGATTTTTGTTTATATTTTCATAATTCTAAGTATTAGCACGTGTGGTGATAAATATAGCCTGGTGCAAAAATATAAATAGAAAATTGTTAATTTTTGGAAAATATCTAATATTATCTTTCTTCAGATTAATAATAGAAACATAAAAAAGAATTACAGCATTTAATTATTTTATTTTATAAAAATACAAAACTTTGTAAAAAATGTTAAAAATACAATACTTAACTATTAATCTATTTTTGATCTTCTTTGTAGTTTCACATTTTTTTTCCTTTTTATTTATTTATTTTTTTATTTAAAATTGAATACTTTTATACATCTTCCTTTAATTTTAATATGTCCAGGATTACAACCAACATTTACTAAACTGTATGGAGTAAAACTATAATTATGTCCACAAATACTTATTTCACAATACTGAAATTAAAAAATTCACATCATTATTGTTTACACTTCTAATCATACCATCATCACTAATAAAAATGTTAATATAACTAGGACTCGTTTTGCACATGCCATTTCTTAACCAATGGTAGATTCAATTATTGTAACGCTAATAAGGTTATCGGAAGTTGCATTTATAGAATACAAACCCGGAAGACTTTTATAAATGTAATATCAAGTAAATAAATTTAGAATCTGTTTTGGTCAAGTAACACACTTTATTAATCAATTACAAAAATTGGCACGTGACCTCGATGGAAAGTATTCCACAATATAAAACGTAGAACTTTTAAACTTTAAAAGGACAACATGGCGGTTAAAATCTATTGATTTTTTATTATAGAAAAATTTATTTTAGATTAGATTCTTCTGATTTTTTATTTAGTGTGGGCTTTTCTACTTCCAAATTTCTTTAATTGAGTCTCGTACTTTTTTCTTTATTGTGTTCTCTTTTGGGATAACATTCATACTCGATTATATAACGAATGGACCAAAAGTTTTGGAGTCAAGTTACCTTTGCTGTCATAAACGTAGGCTTAGATTAAAATAATAAAATTATTTGTCAACTTAATTTTATAAAAACGTCATAAACGTTTTTTTTATTCCTTAAAATGTTTACCCTTGTTCAAAAAACGTTTTTGATAGAATGTTATTTTTGTAATGGTGTACAAACTGTAGATGGTGTATGGCAGTACTCTGCAGCAGCTTGTATGGAGGATTTTAGACACAATTTGACGCACAAACGTTTTTTAATGACAGAAATTTTTATTATTTACTTCGTTGCCAGCGCAATTTCAATTTATTTATACAGAAGGTAAATTAAATATTTTATTGCGATTAACTTTTAATTCGCGATTAAATCGGCTTTCCTCGTGTTTGATTGGTCAAAATCGGCATTTAATCTCGAATTAACTATTTAATCGCAATTAAAGTTAATGTCACCTTCTGTAAACCGGCCCTTATAAAATTAAGTTGTCAAATTATTTTTTTATTTTAATCTAGGTTCTACGTTTATGACACCAAAGGTAATTTGACTCCGAAACTTTTGGTCCTCTTGTTAGATTTTTGTTTTTGATTCCGTCTATCTATTTTGTTCAAGGTTTCATTTGTTATTATATATTTTGAAATACTTTGGTTTTAAACACTTTGCTTGCTAAACTGCTGTCTTGAAATTTTTGTTCTTCTTCTTATTATTATTATTATTTTTTTTTCAAATCTGCTATTAAGAGTGAAAATCATTCTATTTACATCTTTGTTTAAAATCTCATTTTATTTCAACATATAGGTACTTTAATTTATTTATATTTTTGTTTTAACTATATTCATTGTTTATCCCCTTTTGACTATAAAGTCTTGTAGACTTTCGTATGTTATGAAATCGCATTATCTGTAAATATTCCGACTTTTTCTGGAACGTGTTTCGAAAAGTCATGTAGCACGAATTCAAGTTTATAAACGAGCGCGAAGAGCAAATGTTTATAAAGAATGAGTGCCCACAATGACTTTAGAAACTGTTCTTTATGTTATTTTTTATTTTGCAAGTAATTTTGCATGTGCTTTTCAAGTACAAAAGTTTATTTTTTAATCTTTAAGAATTTTTACGTTAATGGAAAAGTGTCAAATAAGTATTTTTTGAAATTGTTTTCAAAGTACAAAATTCTGTGTAACTCACAAACGGAATCATTTTAACGTACCGTCACGGTTATTGCTTGAATAGTCTATTTGGCATAAACACAATAAAGAAATCTCCAAAAAGATTGTAATATTTTTTGAATTAGCTAATTGTGAACTTTATACAAATTAACTCATTATTATTTTAACCTATAGAAATGCTATATACTCTTTTAGGAAATAATTTGTCAATCATCAAACGCTATGGAGGTTGCAAATGGTGGCTAAAAAATGTTCAAAAAAAGAACATTTGTTGTTCAAGCAGCTTACCCCACTGTTCGAGTAATTCATAGGTTAATTGAGAATTATAACCTTTATATCGCTGATAGTTATGGCATTACATTCATTTACTCTACCAGCGAAAGCGTAACCAACTTTAAAAAAGTAAATTGTCCTTGTTACTTTTTAGCACGCAAATGGGTGTTCAAATGCCTAATAGAACACCGAAATCAATATTGTACCTATAAGTCGTTGTAACGTCTTATAGTTGTCTGACGCAAAATAGTAAAAGTGTTTGATGATACCTGAATGTAGCGATTACTTTTACTCTATCATCTTGATTTCTCTCCAATCCATCCAATAGCTACAATTGTGAAACAAAACAAAATATGTAATTGAAAATCGTAGCAGCCTTAATATTTGAAACTTCCTCTTAGTATCCTTTAGCTGAATTTTTGTCCTTCAAACACCTCTAATAGTAGTATCTACAGATAGTGAAAAAGTTCAGAGCCACAAAGCGTTGTGGTAACTACTTTGACCTCTATTTTCTTTCTGTCTACATCAAATATGCATCAAAAGTATATCTTTTACTTCTTTTGAGACTTTTGAAAGCCAAAAGTAACACTATGAGTACTCTTCATTAAACAAAACAACAAATCGAAGCTAATAATATCAGTTTTATAAACTAATTTTACATTAAAATTTAAACAAAACAACTAATACAATCTTGGGTCACGCTAAAATGTAGTTTTAACAGTCCAAAAAGCGAACTATAAAAACAACAATTATTTTTACTTTTTCAAGTGCTTTCTCACCAACAGTAATTTAAAAGATAAAACACATGTAAACCATTTATGAACAAAATTACCTACAGAAACTTATGCTAAATTATGATAATTGATAACTCACGATAACTTGATCCAAGCATCAATAACACAATTTGTCAATTATCCAAATTGTCACTACGCATTTTAACAATAGAAGTTTTCAACTAATTACCTAATCTTGGTAGATTGTTGAAAAATTTTACCACTGATAAAGACCAGAAAAGATATCGAACAACGTTGATTCAGCCATATTCGCTACTTTTATATTAAATATTTAGATAGTGCACCAAAGATCGATTACTATTTCAAAACAAAATAAACAGATTGTAGAGAAAAAATGGTCGCAAGTAGCGTTATCTCAAATTTGCTCTCAAAGTGTATGATTTTGTCTGACAGGCAGATAGGGCCCTAAATAGAGCTTTTATTAAAAAACTGTTTGGGTTGAGCTATACTTCGATAAGCTAAAAGTTAAATATACTCGTAGTTTATTTTGTTGTTGGTGAAATATATTGTTATTAAGTTGCTCATCGATCATTTGTAATGGTGATAAAGGTGGTGATTTTCAGGTTTAACGTGTACTAAATATACAACAAGCTGTATTTTAGAATTTGTAGAAAGTAAAAATTAGAAAAACAGCTTTTTCAGTTACAGCGCTTATATATCTTTATTTTCCATCTTTTGCGACAAACTTATCTCTCTTACTCATTATCTAGTTTATAGAGCCATCACAATTTTGCATAGTTGCCAACTTAAAACGGGTTTTTTTATTTTCTCATTTACAGAATGTAATCAAATCTTGTGTATTGTAAAAATTTTACCTGATAATGTGTTTCGTTAAAAAAATACTAAATATCCAAACTTGACTTATCCAAATATTTATAGCTTTTAAGATATACGATGTAGAAGTTTTTGCTCCAAATCACTGTTGTCATATAGAGTTAAAGGACCCTCATTTTTCGGAAAACAAATCAAAAACGCATAAGATCTCTTTTTTTAAATTTTATGTTGTATTTTAAATGTCCTTTTTGTGTTTTGCTAGCAAAAGGTGTTTTACAGCATTAGGAAGCTCTAAAAAATTCTACTGGTGTTGTGTGCACCATGTGAACAGATAGGAGACCTGTTAATAAACTACGTGCCACTGAAAACGCACCATCAAGAAAAAGTCAAGTTACAAAGTTCAAATTTTTACAGTATATTTCTCTTAGATAAAAAAGTAACTGATTTCTATTTCGAGAAAATGTAAAAGAAAATAAAGAAAAGATAATAATTTGTCAGGTCATCACGGTTAACAGTTAACGGTTAACGGTCACTGCTCTCTGTGACATACTTTAAATTAGGTGGAAAATTCTTACTTGGAGTATCTTATTTCAATGTTGCTGTAAAAACGCAGCTTCTCCAGAGTCTTTGCTTGTTGTAAAAAAACATCTCGTTTCTTCGAGTCTGCTATGTTGAACACATTCTATAGGGTTTAAATTAGAAAAACTCGTTGGCAAAAAAAAAACTTATAAGTATTTTTTAATTATATACCGTTGTCTGTCTCTTTTCAACACATTGTTGTGTATGTTGCTCTGTAATATAGATTATGTGTTGAACAGAGACAGACAACGGCATATAATTAAACCTGACCTGACCTGACCTATATGTACTTTTACTTGTTGAAAAAATTTCTATGTGTGCCACATGAGACCGGAAATGTGGTCCTGGAAATTATTCTACGAGTAGGATGTTCTTTGTGCCCTCATGACCTTGTACAGCAAACAACATATTGCGCCTTTGTCTACGGAACCCTCTCATCATTACCAGACGGTTATTTTGCCATAGATAAAATTATGACTCATTAGTAGAGATATTTATGAATTCACTGCTGGCTTTATTAATGCTACCCCTCTTGAACGATGCATTTTAATGGTCATGTACATTGATGTTAGGCGCCATCCTACAAAGATTTGTGACAGGTAGCAATAATAGATATTTTTTTTGTAAAAATTGTACGTTACGTTTATTTACGTTTATCAGGATATAAAAAATAACATAAAACTTACTTTTAAATTTACGTTTTGTTTATGATATTTTTTTAACTGCTGTGAAACGTTTATCTGTAAACGTAATAATTACGTCAAAATTTTAACCAAACCTTATGCAGATGTACTATACACGATCGTCTAATAAACAATTTAAATACAACTAAATTTTAAAAGCGTAAAATATACGTAAAAATAAAACTGTTTTGTTAAACTTATTTTTTGTTATTTTTTAGCGTTAACAATACTTACAACATTTATGTTAAAAATTATGCGTACAATAAATGTAAAATTAAATTGTCTCAAAACAAGATATAAACAAAGTCAAGATATAAATAAAAAAGAAACGTTCAATTATTAACGTAAATTGAATCTACTAATTAAAAGAATAATGTAGGTGCAGTATGCTCAACAGAATTATATTCTTTTTTTGTCCATTTTTTTGATAATTTATTTATTTCTTCTCTTAAAAGTTACATTTATAAAATACACACACCCACCTTTATAAATTATGTATAAAAATAAGAACCACTAAGTAAACAAAGTTATAATTTGTTTTGGTTAGTAACACCTGTCATTAAAATTACAAAAATTGGCACGTGACCCCAGAGAAAAGTATTCCACGATCTACAAGTATAAAACAGAGAGCTTTTAAATTTTAAAGCAGCAACTTGACGGTATAAAAAATATTGAGATTTTGTTTCCACTGCGGGAGGATATTCTCTATATGTTAGTGTAATACCAAGATTTTGCTTGTGGATTTAATGTTTGTGGCGATCTAAATCTGTGTTTCCAACGTTTTGTTGACAAATACACAAATATATTAGATTATGTCGTAATAAAATGCGGTTTTAGTGAACTGCTCGTTAGGTGTTTGCGGAGATTTATCAAGCAAACGAATTCAAATAAAAAAAAAATTTTTGCTCTTAATAAATCTGTTATAATTTCCAATGTACCTTTTAAGTACTCTTGAACGATTATTACGAGTTTAATAATTAGAAAAACGATCATTCAAATTCATTATCTTGCAGTTATAATTAAATTCAAGCCCGGGCAAAATCCCGGCGACAAAAAACCTAATCCCTGCTGGAGCTCGGGAATTAATCAGACACATTTGTAGTGAATTGGACTGGAAGGAGTCTGCATTAATGCTTTTCAATGAAAATTGCATATGTCCGGGGTGCATAGCAACTAGTATTCGTCCAATCAATACGGGTAATCTTCACTACACATTACAATTTTTTAAATATTATTTTTTGCCAATTCACAGTAAACACCACACTTTAGTGACAATTAAAGCACACCAAACATGGACTAAAGCAGTCAATATATTAGCATTTTTATTGACTAGGCAGTAAAGCAGACACTTTAGAATGCGTCAGAGTGTTTCATTCAGCTGTCATAAAAATTTGACGTTTAATATTAACGTTAATATTTAATAAAATATTATAAATGTTATAATAAACATTTAATTATAATTAAATATACAATATTAAAAACTTTAATAATTTATTGTTTATTACTTAGTGTCGAATTACGAGTTTTCAAAGACACTACAACGAAATTTATGAGTTGTTGCCAGAAGCTAGAACTGTTTACTATCAAAGCTTTATAATTTCTTATAAATACTTTGTTATGTATTTATTGTCATATAATATATAGTTATTTATATACATTATTATTTAGTCACTGATAATGAGACATAGGCTCTGCAACTTTATAAATTTATTGTGATGAAGCTTGTGGGATTGACTTGAATTTTTAATTCTTTTATCATTTATATTAAAACATTGCAAAAAAAGGATGCTTCATAGAATTTGAATAAAGATTGTTTACAAATAGCTGTCACGTCAAGTGTTGCTAAATTCTATGTTTAAATTTTTTTAGGCTTTTGCGCCATGTTGTTAAGTATAAACCGTCGTATTAACTAACTTCATTTCCTTAATAAAGAAGTTTATTTAAGCTATAAGCTGATAATTATTCTCGCTTTTTGGGTGTTTTATAGGAAAACTTTTTTATTTTTTCGCCTTGGTTCTTTGTGATTTTGTAAAGAACTGCCGCGGGAGTCAAGTGTTCGATACCCCGGCAAGCCTTTAATTAATAAAATATTTAGACAAAGTTGTATCCCGCAAACAAAGGGTTATTGTTGCCCTTATAAGGAAAGCAAAACGACCTACTTCTAAATCTCAAAAGAGGCTTTAGGCGATTTTGATCTAGGCCAAATATTTGCCTCATTACGAGATTGCTTTCGTCGGAAATAATCCGACAGGAGGTGGTCGTGATGATACATTACTAACCCAGAGGTAAGTAATTTAGTTTAAATGGAAATACGGCTGGTCCGGTTCCCAGGAAGATCTCTATTCCCGAGGGACATTTCACATATCCCAGTGAGTCAGGCAACAATGACCCGACGACTCCCTATTTCCCATTTATTGCTGACACACGTGACGAAAACTACACGACCACTTTCACTCGGTTGTGATTGTGAAGAACCGTATTAAGAGGAATCCGTACGTATGTGTCCAAATTTTGCGGGACGGGTCGGGTGTGAGAGGGGAAATGCTGGAGGTGGAGTCACTTGGTCGTACATCAATCGAAATCAGGTACAGTCCGAAACACATGTCAAAGACTGGAGGAGCTAGTATGCGTGCAGAAAGAAGTATCGTCTTCCAGCAACCCTCGTCAAATTAAATTTCGCCAAGTTAAATGCTTATTTCGTATTTAAGGCAAAAACAAAGATTAGGTAATTAGAAAAAAAATAGGTAATAATAAATACGATTTTTCTTTATGGATGAGTAATATATTTATTAATTTATTAACACAACAATTTTTGTATATTTATTAGGGTGGGCCAAAAAATCAAATATGGTTTTTTTAACTTCCGACACTGAAAAACTTTATTTACATTTTTTGTAGGAAATTGAACGCTCTAAAAAAGGTATCTTACAATTTTTTTATAACTCTTATCGTTTAGAAGATATCAGAGGTCAAAGTTTGAAGAATTCAGCGAAAAAATTTTTTTTACTTCTAAATTTTATAACTCGTGGATAAGTAAATATTATAAAGTGTGCAACATACGGTTTTGTAGGAAATTAAACGCTCTATAAAAAAGTCGATTGTGGTTAATCGATTACTTCAACCATTTAAAAGAAATATGGGGATTTAGTATCAAATTTTGGTTTTTAAAATGCGAATATCTTTTAAATGGTTAGAATAATGAATTAACTACAAGAGACCTTTTTTATAGAGCGTTTAATTTTCTACAAGTTTATATGTTGCGCATTTTATAATATTTATTTATCTTTGAGTTATAAAATTTAGAAGTAGAAAAGAATTTTTTGTTAAATTCTTTAAACTTTGACCTCCGATATCTCCTAAACGGTAAGAGATATAAAAAAATGTAAGATAACTTTTTTGTATAGCGCTTAATTTTGTACAAAAAAATGTATATACAAATTTTCTGTACAATCAAGCAATAACGAGATATGGATTTTATTATATGGTACTGCAAAAAAAAAAATGGAAAACAGCGATGAGGGAGTCTTTCCTATCAAAATTAAGAGCTCATCTTGAAAAAGCATTTTTTAAAGGTACCTAGAAATCAATTTTTCAGTGTCGGAAGTTAAAAAAAATAGTCGATTTTTTTGGCCCACCATAATATGTATACGTAAGTAATTTTAAAATAAAATATAAGTTGCTTACAATTAAAAAAAAGAATACTTGAGTAGATATACAGAGTAATAAGCATTTAAAAATAAAACAAAAGATTTATTAAATTACTAGATTATAACACTGTAAATCAGGGGTCGGCAACCTGCGACCCGTGGGCCGCATGCGGCCCTTTGCAACTTTTTATGCAGCTCGTCACAGCATCAATATAATTTATTTTTAATAATAATTATACCCGTATATGATATAAAAGCACTATTTAAAAAAAATATTTAAGTTACATTTGAATGTGTGGCCCGCATAAAAAAATTTATTTTGGAAATGGCCCGCCGTTCGAAAAAGGTTGCCGACCCCTGCTGTAAATGATGCAAAAAACACTAGTTTTTAAAATCTTACAGATAAAAAAAATAGGTACATACAAAAAAACTAGTACCTAAGACAAATCCGTGAACTGATATTTTTTTGACTAATAGAAACGAGAAATACCAGAAAATTAGTTAACACTTTTTTATCGCACAGTGTAATTTACACGTCCTCTTGGAAATCTCTTATTTGCATGTTACGAACATGTCTTGGGTCAATAAGTTCTGGTAGCATGCCCTTCATGTAAAAGTTTATAAGTTCTGATTCCATATTGTTTTTCCAAAATATGGGATCATTTTTTATAATTTCAATTTTTAATGGTTCAGTGTCAGAAGTCCAAACTGCTAATATCCCTGTTGTTCTTTTTGTTATCCTTAACTGACCTTGAACTTGATAGAACCACTGATGATTTTTATTTATAGTTCCGTCCTTCTTCCAAAAAGTTATTTTTCGTTTTCTAATTGCTTCTTCTAGAGGCATATTATAAGCAGAAAAAGGGCATTTAATTTCTACTAATTTGTCTTCGTCCACCAAGCCGTCTGGAGATGCTCCGAGAAAACTAAACTCTTCGTCAATAAACATGCCACATTTAGATATATTTACAGTCAATTGTTCTTCCAATTGCTGCCGTGCTTTTTCTTCAAATGTTTTGCCATGATCTATGGCTATAATGTTTTTTAATTGTTTTGGATATATTACATGTTTAATAATGTTAACACAGCTTTTATTTTTGCGACGTCTGCAAACGCGATGAAAGTTTGAAGCTGTTAAAATCTTTCGCCTTTCCTCCATCCAAAGACTGCTACCCGATTGCAAAATTGTATTTTTTTCAAATAATCTTCTTTCTTGTTCATTTTTTTCAATTGCTTTCAGAAAAGATATTTTTTCATCTTCATAAATTTGCGGATCCATGTCGGGGCGTTGACAATAAATGCCATAATCTTTATCATTTTCTTTTCTTGTTACTTTTCTATATTTTTTAGAAAAATTTAATCTACGTTGGCATTTCATTTTTCTTCTAATTTCAAATTTGGTTTTTACTTTCGAAGGACTTTTTCCGGTTAATGTTTTATGCAAGATATAATGTGGACTTTTGGAATTAAATGAAACTACTGCTGCATGACACCTTGACTGATAAGATCGTCCTTTTGCATAGTTGATTCTTTTGCCCCCAACAAACTTAGCAACTATAGCATGAAACTGTTCTACAATATTACTGTCTAAATCATACAGTAAGCTTCTCGAATGTTGAGATAAAATCTTTACGATTAAACTCAATTTATTAAAAAAGTTGGAATCTGTTGTTTTTAGTGTATTTATGTAATTCATTTCTTCCGGACTTTTACAAAAATACTTGTCACAATTAGTGTGACAGCCAAAAACGTGATATATGCTGTTATCTATATCCTCTTTTAATTTTTTTATTTTCTCAAAGACAGTTGCATTTGTTTCATTTTTCCTATGTTTTAAGGCACTTGTGACTGCTGTTCTTAGCCTCATTATTCTTTCATTTAATAACTTCCTTAGAACTAGTGGAAATTTTGTGTCGGTTCCAAGAGCTTTTATTTTATTGCAATAATTTCTCAGAAGATGATTTCTGCATTCTATCTTCTCAACTGTTGTGTCTTTATAGGGTCTGGCATCTAAAATTTTTTTATAGGTGCTGCTGTCTCCATCCGCTACAAGCCTAACGTACTTTAACCCATATAATTCTAAGCTTTGTTTAAAACCTTCTACAATAATAGTAGATTCCATGCTTGTTGAGCTTCCGTTAAAATTCTTCCAGCATAAATGTTCACTTGGTTGTTCATCTTCTTTTGTATTCAAACATTTTAAACAAAACTTATTTTTAACAGCTAAATATAAAACTTCGCCTGTCCGAAAACCAACAATGGCACCGGCTCCGGAAAGTGCATTATATTTTGTTTTGTAACTGCGTTTAGACCAACATCCATCAACCACAACAGTAATGCAAGGAATACCATTTTCATCAACATCTTGATTTTGTATTGCGATAGCAGCTTCTTTTTTGGCAGACTCTTGCATCTGTTTTGCAGCAGCTTTTTCCCACGTATCACAAACTATGGTATGATACTTAGTGTAAGTTTTTTCGCTCATACATGGTATTTCCATACATGATAAAAATTCTTCTAAATTGTAATAACCACCTCCTATAGACATTATTCCTTCGATTGACGAAGTGTTTACTTCCATTGTTTCCATATTGTCGCTTGAAGTTTCGTTTGTAGAGATTTTAAAGGTGGTATTACACATTCTGCAACTTATTGTAAATATGGAATTAATGCCATATTTAACTTCGTCTATTATTTCCATATTAATTAAATTACAACCCAGGTTTCTATTGTGATCACTGATTTTTTGTAAAGATTCAAAAAAATGTTGGAACTGAATAATACGTCTTCCCACAACACTATAATCTGAATTACTATTTTTTGACAAATTATTCTCTTCTTTGTTTTGTTGAGGTATTGCAGGTTTAGTGTAACCAACCACAGAGTTGTTGATTTCTACATTCATATCTTGTTCTACATTATCTGAACTTTGTTGTGATGAACTAGAAGTTAGGCTATTAATTTAAATGTTAAAGGAGTGGTTAGGTTGTACATACCCTTCATAAGTCTCATTATTTTTTTCAACAGCAAGTTTAAAAGGCAAATCAGCTTTTTTACATCTAAAAAAAGTTTTAATTTTATTTAATTATATTTAGTTTAGAAACGATTTTTAAAATACATATATACACTTATACAGTATGGAAATTACTTATAGAATAAATTCATCATTTTCAAAATGAATGATATTTTTGTAAAACGTTAAGACAGGTCAACTTTTATTTTAAATTGCGCTGGTTTTAAATTATTTAACTCATTTGTGACGTCATCTCCTTCAGAGCTATGACGTCACACGCATTTTTTTAAATAGCATGCTACATTTTTTTATAAAAGTGAAGGTATCACTATTAAATCCATTTTCAATAAACTCACACTAGTTAGAGCAACTCTAATTTCAACACATCTTGAGATTTTTAGATTTTTACGTTTCCACCACGACATCAAAAACAATTAGAAAAACGTCAAAGTTTACTGATTGTTTTTAAGCATTATGAAATATAAAAATTGACTTGTTATAGCGTTTTCGACAAATGTTATTGGTTTTGAAATTACTGAATTTATTCGATAAGTAGTTTCCACACTGTACATATATTTATGTCGTTTTCAATCCACAAATTTTGTGACAATTAAAAATAAAATGTGTTTTAATTTATAAAACTTACCTGTTGTATTCTAACAAATTATTATTTCTTCGACGTTTCGTTGAAAGATGTAATCTTGTTTTGCTTTTTCTTTTTGCCATGTTTTATTTATTGTATAAAGTTAATGAGAATTCACTTATTTTAATGTAGTTTTTGCAACAAATCACACGTAAAACTAAACTAATAATAACTTCTATTAACCACAACTATAAACTAATTCAGTGTAACAAATTGTTTATTTACTAAATAGAAAAATGTCACTTTGTCCAGTAAACCTTATTACCAATATTTGGCTCTTCAGAAAACACTACCATATAAGGGTCGCTGGCCACATCTGGAACGTATCTAAGACATAATAGACCGAGTATTTCCAGGAAAAACAAACGTAAATATCGTTTTGGCGGCATTTTATAAAATATTATTACCATTTGTTACACCTTTTCTTAAAAAAATAGGAGTCATCTAGTGTAAGGATTTATATTTTGTTCATATTAGGGCGTAAATTATGAAGTGTCATAAAAAAATAAAAGGTTTATCTAGCATGTTATTTTCGCGTAATATTTTTATTTCAGTAGTGACATAATGTAGTATTAATAATAAATTACAGAGATATAATTAATTTAAATATAATTTTAGAAGTTTTTAATGAAATCGTATAAAACATTTTACGTTTCTTAAATTTTTATTTCAGTTTGAGAGGTTGCTTTTTCAGTATACGTTATGGGTCTTAAACGAATGTGAAGCAAAAATTCGTAAAAATTATTTCTACTAGTACCTAATTTTTGAATGCTTTTTACTTGAGTGTACCGGTAGGAGGAGACTCAGGTTTTTAACAAATTTTCACCAGAGGCAGCACTTTACTACTACAAAATAATGCTTTGCAAGGGTTTCGAATTCCCCTTAAAATTAAACGTAAAATTAACTTTTTTTAAAAAATTTTTGCAGTTTTTTAAAGAAAAAAGATCAGGCTATGCCTCTCTAGTGTTGTTTTTTTATTTTTTTATATATTTACCTATTAGAATTGCTGTTGAAAATGACCAAAAAACAGCAAAGTTCTTACCTCAGTAGTTAAAAATGAGATAAATTTTTAAAAATCTAACACTAGAGGAGCATAGAGTATTAAATGAGCTTTCCGATGATATATTTATTATTTTTTTAAGTTAATATTTAAGCCCAATTTTATGAGGAATTCGGCACCTCTGCACAGCACCTATAATGTTGCCGTACGGATTCCTCTTAATTATCGAAGTTTTCGAAGCTTTATGGAAGCTCGGAGAAAGACTTGAACATTAATGAAAGAGTGCCGATTCGGAAGCTCTCTAAGTAGTCGTAAGTAAGTGCGATATACAAAATGGTTGTTCGCAGAGTTTAGCAACGCCTTAGGGATCCAAACAACAACAGGACAGAGGCACTCCCACGGGGAATACCCGACGAAATTACATTACTCATAAAGTTTTGCGGTTTCAAAACCGGACAAGATTCCATTTGATGCCGGAAACGACAAACAATATTCGCTTTAGCTCAACACAGAGTGTTTTTGTTTCGGCGAATTATAAACAAATTTTATAAAAGTGGCTCTCTATCTTTTATGCAAAGAGAGTAAGAAAGTCGTTTATCTAGTTGTATGTTAGCGAAATGATCAGAAATTAAATTAAATGGTTGCAGATAAAAAAAACTTTAAATCACAGTTAAAAGACATTAAGATTACAACGAAAAGCAAAAAAGTAAGAAAAGAGGTAGAAGATTAGAAAAAGTTAAACCAAGTGATAAATAAAGAAAAAAAGGCATAACATACAAGACATAAAAGCTTTAATGTCAAGACTAAATAGAATATAAAAAATAATATAAAACTAAATACATATAACAAAACAACTATAAGTAAGCATACAAAAAACTGATAAAAAATATCAAAATAAACATCAAATTTTAAAAGAATGTTAGAGTAGGTGTTTTTAATAATGCCAAATGCCTAAGACGTAAAAAATTTGCAATCTAGGTAATTAACTCATTTTCAGAAAATATGTATTAAAGCGGTTGACAACTTTCAATTTTTTTTCAACTTAGCAGACTTTTTCTTATATTACTAAATCGTATAATCTAAAAAAATTCTATGTTTATAACTTGTTTTAAATTGCATCACAATTCTGAAAAAATACAAGCTCTTAATACGATTTGAAACTTGAAAATGGTATATCTAAACTTAAAAGTAGTGAGATAGTGGCTAATAATAACTCTAATAAATAGTTATTAAGTAATTTCAATGAGACCCGTGGTGTTTGCAAGATAGGTGCATTTCGAAGTATTAAATTGTTGTATTCAGATTTTTTTTTCAGATTGTATAATAGATAAAATAAAAAATAAAAACTTGCAAGAATATGATGTTAACCTTCTTTAAAACTTTGAGATGACCGTGGAGGAACGAATTAGTTATTCCTCCCTACACGGAAGTAACATAGATTTGACTTTGTATATACTACTGTCAGTTCTGTCAGAAATAGATAATAACAATCTGTTCTTAACAATTTGTCTTAATACAGCAATAATTTTTTAAGTTAAAAGTATGAAGTCAAATTTAAAGTTAAAATACAACGTCAAAAATAATAAAAATCTGCGAAAAAAGTTTTTGGCTTGTTTGAAAACAAAATTATAGACTAAAAATTATTTACTATAAAACGTAAAAAAAAGAAAATGTTAATTACCTTTAATTAATTATATATTACCGTTATTAATTGTTCCAAAACAATTTATTAAGATTTAACCAATATGCTTATATTTTCACACGACGGTCTACTAAAACGCCATAAAATTGTAAAGTCTGTCTCACCGTCTTATCCCCTCTTGTTATAAAATTATTAGAGTATGCCTCAATATAAATATACGACGTACAGCTTCGTGTGAATTTGGCATTTGACAGAACACAAATGAAACATTTAAATAACAAAGATATTATAATTTTGAGAACTACATTGCAGAAACCTTTCTTAGGTATTGAAGTGACTTATTTGAGGTCAGTGACTGTGCGGCCATCTGGTCTGCATTCTAGTTTTTAATACTTCACTTATCCTAGAAATTTTGTCCTTGTCGACGCGTTAAGCTAAAAGAAGATAGAAAAGTGTGTCATTCTTAATACAAATACTATTACTATTGAGGATAAGACGGTAAGATAGACTTTATCAGCAAATTGCAAATGAAGCTGTAGCTTGCTAGTAGATTGTAGACTGCTACTAGTAGTGGTCTGTAAGTAGGTATGTTTTTAAAATATTCCTACACATCAATCTAAAGCGTTAGATAATCCTTCTCTTAAGTCTACAAATAGAGCACTAGTAAAGCAAAAAGCGAATAACACTTTTGTTAAATAATTTTTTTTCTGTCAAACCTCACAATTGACCATCTTGTTTGCAACTTGAATGCGCATTGTGTATTGCCAGAGCCATACTGATAACGTAGACGAAGCCATTCTCATTAAAAAAATGTCTCAAGAACAGCTTATTAAATGTGAAGCACTTATATTTGTTGAAGAAACCAATCTATATCATATTAACCAAAAAGGTGAAACCATTTTATAAGAGCCATATGGTCTTTCTCTTGTTTGATAAACAACTGAGTATAAATTGTGGAGACAAGTACTAGGCGATTATGTTAAATTTTTGTCTTAATAAATCTTTGTGTTCTACGTGTAATCACACAAAAACAGAAATAATTCAGTCATTTTAAGCTTCATACCCCGAAAATGTTTTGTAAAACAAGACTTTTGCATGCAGCTTCTTTTAATGTTCCTAAACATTCAAAATCTTCATCAAAATCTTGCCAAAATTTTTGTAGTCAAGCAAAAAGTGTTTTTTTAAATGTTTTCTTTCCCATTAATATCCGCTGTATAAAAAACGAAAACATATGTATATTAAAAATGTATGTACATAAAAAAATTCTGTACCACCACTTTAGTTATTTCAAACAAAGTTTCGAAACAAATTTTGACTAATACATTTAGCAAAAAACTAATTGATCTAAAGGTACTAGACTAAAAATGCAAACGGCATCGAATACACTTTGGACGTGTAGAAGAGCTGTTAGAGAGAACCTAAGATTTTCCAACATGATTTTCCTATTTTAACTCTACAATTACATTTTTAGACCATTGATCACGTACGACATTCTTATTTGGTGAACTACGACGAACACAACTTGTACCAAAAAGATTTCAGATCGGTTTTCACGTTAGCCTGTCTGACAGTTACAGATGTCTTAAAAAATATTCCGACTACAGCTATAGAGGTTTTCGTAGTACATTATTCCCATTTTCAATATGGGTACTACATTATAGTCACAAGTTTCTTATGAAATTACTGCCACGTGACATCTAGTGTAAAAAGTCGAGTAGTTTCAAAATGGGGTAACTCGTTTGTTTGTTATTATACAGAAAGTATCGAAATATTGGAAATTTATAAATCTTTCAATAACTACATATAATGAAACAATACTTAAGGCAGGCGTTTGAAATGAGCGTATTTAAAATACATACCATTTGAGTTTACTAAAACCTTAGACCATTTACACAACCGCTTCGCTGTAATGGACTGCTAATACGGTTCAGAAACACACGCAAACCTCTAAAGGGCAAAAGTATATCTTGGTCCTTTACTGTGCCGGAACGATTTCAAGTTCTTGCTTTGTAACGTTGCCATATCATGTTTTTAAATTTAAATTTAGTGTAAGAAAAAAAATATATAAGTCTGCAGAATAAAATAAATTGTATCAGCCTTAAAAATTTTGCAAATGTTACATGATGTTTCTATTTAAAATTGGCTGTTTGTTTTTTTTATCCCCAACATTGAAGCAAAATAGATTTGACAACTGCGTACACCGGCGCGCGGTGTTGAAAAGAAAGAAACAAAATATATATCTCTGTCACTTGCATGTTGGCGTGTAACTCACGCACAGGAAGGTTAGGAGATGGGCAGTTCATTACAGCGAAGTGGTTACGTAAATGGTCTAAGACTGAAACCAAATAAATAAACTTGGTCGCATATGAAAGCAAACACTTTTTTCATAGGGCTGGTGCATATTTTAATCTTCAAAAAGTTTTATAAATAAAAGATAATTAAGTTTGAAAAATAACTCCAAATTAAACCCAAAGTTTGGTAATTATTTTCTCAAAAATACGTGAATAGACATATACTAAAATACCGTCAACCCCATCTCCAAAATCTTACAAATGTATCACCAAAAAACCAAATACGTCAGTCAGTTAAGACGTTTGAACATGTTATGTGTTTTAATAAATAATTGTAAATTTTACTTGTTTTGTGTCATTTATAGTTTTAGAACAAGATAGATTAAAAAGTAAGACAAAATTTTACAGTTTTCTCTAAGAATTAGTTTGGTTATTTACTACTTTTGCCTTCCTTTGCCACTTCGTCTCTAGCCCGAGCGAAAAAGCGGGACACCCGTCTTAACGATTCAATTTTCTTTTTTACTCCAGTTTTAACGTTTTTAGTTAATAATTTTATTAATTGTTAAATTCAATTTTAATTGTTTGTTTTTTTTTAATTTTCTTCCCTCCGGGAACAAAAGTTTCGTTTTGTTAATTTTCTGTAAACATTAGGGAAAACAAAGAAATGTTTCTACCTTGTTGTTTCGCCAATAAATGTCGCTTCAGTTTTTCTCTTTCCTCCATTGTTTTTTTCATTTTACGCCATTTTTTGTTAACTACTGGGATTGACTGGCGTCACTGGTCTTGGTCGCTTCACTTTTCTTTTTTCTCCAAATGTAATTGCAATTATATCAAGTAACTACCCATTTAAAAATCATGCGTACTAGTCGATTTCAAATGTATTGTATAAAATAAAGATTGTATCCTTATAAATGAACAAATTTTACAAAATTAATAACAATTTTAATAAAAGATTAATTTAGATGCTGCAATTTTAAATTTTTGAGAGAATGTTGCCAAATTTAGGTGTACCATTTTCAGTGGCTACTATTGTACATACAGTTATGATAAATGTAATTAAGTTATTTTAGCACATTTTACATTTCCGCTTAAAACTAGTTATTCTTGAGGAAAACCAACAACCTCTAATCAGAGAAACAAAAAATCAAATCTGCATTTTGTGTTGTACGAAATTTGTACGGAAGTGAAAAACAATAGACAAACTCGTAAAATGCAGCTAAAACGTACGAGTTGCCTTTAAATAAACTAACTAATTACTTTTCATCGCATCAGCGTGATTAAATTCGTTGTAAAACCTCCCTCGTCTGCTCAACAGGCCTGGGGCTATCTCTTAAGGTCTGAAAAATCACACGCTAAATAACGATGTTATTCCGAACAATTTCCACAGCCGATATTGAATTTTCGAGGCAAATTGTGAAATAAAACTCAATTCCATCTGTGAAAAGTGCGTTACAGCATGTCATTGATTTTTGTACCTATAAGTCAATTATGTCAACGGTCCACGTTGTCTCCATTACGCTTATTATTCATAAGTTGACTTGAGTAACTTTGAAAACATCAATTTGAGGTTTTGGGGTACGCAATTTTGCCATTAATATGCATTAAAAAGTTGAAAAGAATAAGGACTTGGGAAATCAATTTAGCTAATTCGATTCTTGAGTTATGAACGAAGCATAAAGAAACCCTTCAGTTTTTTAATTTCTTAAATGGGATACGCACAAAATGCAAATTTATTGCTAAGTCTTATACAAAAATTGGTAAAGCAAAGATCAACAATTTCTACCATTTAGAATAAATTGTATTGATTAGCAGATTAGCAATTTTGTAAAAGTTGCTAATTATTTTAAGGAAATGAGAAAAAAGTTAAGTAAGAAAAATCTTGTATTTTTTACGAAGTAAATGAGGTTTATACAAGTTACTAACTACGTTACAGCCCTGTATTTCGTAGCTATCACACTGTTTGCTAAACAAGAAAATTAATATTTATTATGTTACATAATACACATTGAATAACAAATTAGGATTAGGTTACAATTGTTTTACTGATTAACAATTACCAACCCTAAATAATAAAACAATCGATTGAATAAATTTTGTCAAATATGTCCTTTGTCTGTTCAACCTTTTTGTTGTAGTTTACAATCAAAAATAATTTATAAAGGCTGTGAAGTGCGCTGTAAAAGGTCAATTGATAAGCGAGTTACCCGCAAAGTACAGGAATGGGATGAAACTTTCTTCCTTCCAAATCTCTTTTCTTTATGCGGATTTGGCTTCTTTTTCCTTCGGGATTCATATAATTTTGCGGAATTGTGTTCTGTATATCGCGCGTAATTCGTTTGGACACGGATTTAGGAGCAGGAGGAGCTTCGTCATCGATTGCTCCTTTCTCGGTTGTTGGATATGCACAAGCGGGGCCCTCCTCATCACAAACGACGCTCATTAAAACGAACAGGAAAACAAAGACCTCTAATTGAGCCTAAAACAAATCAATTTCAGTTAAAAGCGCAATTGTAAATCCGGTCGATCACCATCTTGCTGTGCTCGGTTCAACATCGGCACTTTGCATTTTATACCGGCGCCAAATTAAGACGAAGGTTGAAGTAAACAATCCAAGGTTTTCACACGAAGAGTCTAATTTGGATGACGTCATTTCTCGTTTCAATTTCCGATTTTTCATGGGGATGTGGTCACGTGGCGGCACCCTCCGTGTGCGTCACCCAACGCTCTCAATACCCATCAACAGCAATTCAATTATAGAAAGAGAATAATTGGAGAAATTGTTGCTTTCGGTAGTCAATATTTCAAGCAGGATAATTCACTCGAAAGCTATTCAAGTGGCAATAATGAAGAGCTGCGATAAGGGTGGAGATGTTAGGCCTTTCTAACAACGAACATAAAAAACGCAGCAATCGGGGGCTTATCCCTTATTGCTTTTGCTTTTAATGTTCTTATGTACTTTTTTAGTAATTCAAAATTTTAATATCAATAACAGTTTTATTACGAAATGTATTACAATCAAAAGATGAAGTATCAACTGGACCCAGTAAATTATTAATGTCACAGAATAGACTACCTTGTCAGTTGCATAAATTTTGACAGAAAAAAGTCACCAAAAATAAAAGTTAAAACAAATAAAGTATCGAAATAATGCTAAACATTAAACTCTTGGTGCCAATTTAATCAGTACCTGTTGATTATTCTCTCTTATCAATTTTGAAATTTGTTATATACGATGTCATAGAAACAAGAGTAGAGTACATTTATTAGCACTTCAATAGTTATTTAAAGATTTAGTATTTTAAGCATCAAGAACGGTAATAATTATTTAACCAACAAGTTGGTTAATCAGGGATATTAATAATCGAAATATATAATAAAGTAGAGATTATTAATCGCGAATTAACAAACAATGTGATTACAAAACATTTCTGTTGATCTTACCTTTCGTTAATTGAAAAAATACTTAAAAAATTATATAAAGTGTATATCGGTCACTGACTCACTAGACAAATAAAAGTACCTTTAGTTACTTATCCTTTAAATAATTTTAGACAATAATATTTTAACATTTTAGCTTAGTTTGGGACAAAGCAAAGGTATTTCACATTAAAATTTTAAATTAATAATTTAATAATTTCAGTTTGCTAAACCTTCACTGTGTCTTCTAGTTTGTAGTCTTGTAGTTCCCTAAAACAATTTTTTTTGATAATTGTACGCATGTGCAGAGTGTTGAAAACACTTTTTTTTTCTGTAAGTTATGTAAAAGTTCTGTTCTATAAAATAACTGTTTCACCAAGTAGGGGAAAGTGTTATAAAATAAAATACTTTTTTTGGTAACATATATCTTAATTATTATTAAACTTAAAACCTAAGTTTTTTATTAAAATTACAGAGCATTTAATGATAAATGAAATACGTGCATTCTAATTCTAAATAACATTGAAAAAAACCGTATACGACGTAAATCTAACACATACAATTAACAATTGTATCATTTTGTCCCATCGCGCATCGGTGAGACAAAATGACGTATACCCGGATCACTTTTGTAAAAATAAATTTCAAAATTTAACCCAAAATTTTGGCTTTGTGAATTATGTTATATGACAACGTCAATGTGACATTGTCATATAACATGACCTACATTTTAAAAACCCGGTAAAAATCATAATTCACAACGCCAAAATTTTGAATTGAATTTTGTAATTTATTATTACAAAAGTGATCCGGGTATACGTCATTTTGTCGGGTTTACCTTATGTCATTTTACCGATACACACAAATTAAAGCAACACAAATTACAACATTGTATATTTTATTTATTATTTGCACAATTCACAAATGAAAATTTTTGTTTTCAAAGAAATACCAGCACATTCCAAATGTGCCCATTTCTTGCCAATCATGCACTGTAGCCACTTTTCCCTTGCTCTAGAATATTTAAAAGTTTGTTACAATATATACATAAAGCGTCGTCGTCGTCTTCGTCATCTTCGAAATAAGAGTTTTCTTCTTTGACTTTTTCATAAAGATAATTTTCTATCTTCTTTTGAATTCCACTTGTAGAAGTAACTTGTAAGTTGTTAAGGGGTGAGTAAAAAACAAGACAAGATTGTAAGTTTATTAAAATTACAAGCTTAGTATTTCCTATTTCTTCAGTCTTGACTTTTTTTCAGCCTTATGTTTCAACTCAATGACATTTGGTGAGCACGTAAGTACAGAAAATTTATTAGAATTAACCCTTCTTTTTCTTGATGTTGCAGAAATTTTGGGCAAAAATTTTTTCGAAAGTTATTCTTTGTGACTTATCGTCAGATACAATTAGTATTTCTATTTCTTTAACTCTCTTAGTTAAATTTTCATCTAAATTTTCCTTGTCCTCATATTATTGTCACTTTCTTCTATAGTAAAGTTTTCGTGAGAATTTCCGTTATTTACAAAATTTTCTCCTTCATTACTAATTAAGATATTTTTTCCAAGATTTTGTTTTTTAACCTGATCTGCAGTTAATTAACCTCCTGAATCCAGGCTGAACACTCTTGGTTGTAATAGGTCTTAAGACATCCAAAAAAGTGACATCTAAGAGTTGTATGCGATGTGTACAATGCTCTAGAAAGCTCATCATGATAATACCATTGGCTCTCGCATATGTCACGACTTTTAAAGACTTCTAAAGACACTTTGATCCCCAGTACAATGTCCTTAAAAAAAATTTTGATACATACAGTGCCTTTCTTGCAACGAGTTCGACAAACTTATCTAATTGAAAACTTTTGGCGCTGCTGCGTTTTTGAATGCCGTCATACCGACATCTTCGAGTAGTGGACACTCCTTACGCAGCATGATTTTTGTCGAACAAGTTGACCACAATTTTTAAATTTTAAAACTATAATAATGGTCAACTTGTCCGACAAAAATCATGCTGCGTATGGAGTGTTCATCACCCCGAAAATGTCGGTATGACAGCGGTAATACCCTTTTGTCTGATATGTATAAAGTCTGACAAAAGTTTTTTTAAGTTACTTTAAACCATTATTCAAAATAGACAAAAATATTTCTTACTCACCGAATATAATTTATTTGCGGTTATGAAATACCCACTTCTCAGTTGGTAAAAAGCGCCGGCAGCATTGTAGAAGTCTATAATTGAAAGTTATACTATTGTGATGGTATAATAAAAGTACGCCATTTTAACTCCTGTGTCATTTTATAACACTTTCCCCTAACATTTCAGTGCGATAAACAGAATCTAATTACCAAAATAGCAAAAAACCGATTTTTTGACTTTTGGTAAGATAACAGAAAAAAATTTCTATAATTTTTAATTTTCCATCTTAGGGCATTTGTTTTCACATATTTAGAAAAACATTTGGATCAAATATTAGAATAGTTCTATTTTTTTCACTATTGTTAATTTTTGCTCGTTTTCATAGACTAAGCAAAAAAAAATATAAAATCAGAAACGTATAAGAAAGTTTCACATAATATGGTTTTACAAGATTTTCACAAAATAAAAATATAAATTTGAAACCTGTTTTTTTTTTGGAAAAAAAATATATTCGCTAGTAGACGCCGACTTTAAATGTTTTTTACCAGTTTAACAATGTTTTAAAAATTTTAGAACTTCAGAATTTCTCAGACTCAAAATCTTGCTGAGTGTGCATTCACACATGCCAGCTATAAGAATCCTGATCTGACTTGACCAGATTTAACTTAGCATTTGCTGAGTATAAAGATGACAAAATTGTATGCCAAATGCTATATACGACTGAATTTACGTTAACATTTACAATTTTGAATTGCTGATAACACTAGTCAACAAAATTCTATTTTTTTTATCGAATTAAATATATTTTTCATGCATAAGCTACTAAGGGTAGTTAATACACAATTTTTGATTTCTGCTAGCACGTCACAATTCTTAGAAAAAACGTTTTCTTTTTCACTTTTTCATAAAAGATGTCATTATTTGACTGCTGATAACGACTATACTTCTAGACCAATTTTAAGTATGAGATAGGTATTGGTCGCAGGATTACATGGTTTTTAATTGCTGTAAGAGTTTTTGCTCTAAGAAACGCTGTTATAGCCAAAAAAAGAATGTTAACTTTCAACAGTTCTGTTGTTCACAAAATGTCATTTTTTCTGGAGTATACTGCTTCTAAAATTATTTAAAAAAAGTTATTTCTTTAATAAATGGCGTTACAATTTTTTCATACATTTTTTTAACATTTCATCACGATCTGAAAGTATTTGCCAAAAATATCAAGGTTTTTGAGATCATGACATGCTAGGGGTTACACTAAAGAACAAATTTTAATATTTTAATTCTTTTTAAATAAATTATACACAAATTAAAATTATTTTATCTATCAGATAATTTAAACACAAACATTTTCTTCTAACACGTCAAGTTTTTCAGAAAATATAATAAGTAAATTAAAAGTTTTTAGTCTATGCTAACTCAATATCTATGTATGCACATACATATTATAGCGCTTACACTGGTCAACATGATTTTTTTTTGCTGTCTAATAGGTGTCTCTTATGTATTTTTTTATGCAGATTTTAAAAATGTACTTAAAAATTGGCCATTACGTCAGATTGCTGAAAAAACTTTTAAAATATTTTTCTATACAGCGTGAACCTTTTATAATCAATAAATTCGATAAAAATTCAGCAAATGAACAAATGGTTCATACTGTATAGGAAAATATTTTATAAGTTTTTTCAGAAACCTGACGTGATGGCCAATTTTTGAGTACATTTTTAGAATCTGCATCAAAAAGTACACAAGAGACACGTATTAGATATAAATAAAAAAAATCATGCTGACCAGTGTAATGTGAGATAAATTTGGCGAACTTTATCATCATAAATTTGAAGTAAATTCCATAAAAACTATTGTCACACGAAACAATATTTCTAATTAACTTCATCAGTTAGGAAATTGTGTTTTTATTACAATTTTTTTGATGCCTTAATTTATTCATAAGTGGCTGCCACAAAAAAGTCGATTCGTTAATTTAGTTATAAAAATTGTTCTTAATTAATTTTATAAATTTAAAAGCTTCTATCAGGAGAGTTTGAAACGGAAATTAAAAAAAACTGTAACAAGTTAAAAAGTGTGTATTTGCATTTTAAAAAATATTGTTAATTTTATATGATTTATCTCATCCAGTATAAAATTTACACTTGTCGCGCCATCTATCGTGTGGTTGAGATACTAGTAGTTCTTTTTCCGGGTAAAAATGCACTCTGGGAGTGAGGTAAATCACTATTCACAAAACATAAATTACCAAGAGACCAATATTGTCAAGCGAAATTTACACGAGCGATTAAAATTTATCGTCGTCGTGTGTGATTGCGGCCATGTTATAATTTAAATCGGACAGTGATAAATTTATAGGCGATCAATGTGAACACGTCGTCCACTTTGTTACGATGATGGATGTTTCCGGTTCTGTTATTTTGCCGTTCAGACGCTGACCCTGATGGTGATAAAACCGTCGCCGAAACGTGTTCACAGGATGCTCCATTGAATTCTAACAAAAATAGCTTCTTGAATGAAAAGGACGATATTTTAAAGGACTAAAAGCTTCCAGTAAATTTATAACCGATGGAGCTGTTGCGCTATATATTAATGATACATTTATTGCACCATTGTTATAGAGCTGTATAATGATAATGGGTGCGCAGCCTCCAATATTGATGATGGACCCTAATGCAACATCACTCTTTGATTAAACCAAACACGATGAATATTTTACAGCACGGATGTTAATATTCATACCGGACGTGTACACGAAACTGATACTAGATAATAAAAATTTATGGCAGGGCCAAATACTGCTAAAACTACCACACCAAATAAAGGTCTAGATATATGAGAAAGACGGGATATAATTTAGTTATCCCATTTAGTGATTTATCCACACCGGAGAACTCATCAAAATACACAATTAACTTACTTTGTAGCAAAATTGTCTCAAACCGCAGCATTTACCCTATAATGATATATGAAAAGTTATTACAGTTGTATTAAAGTTTTAATAGAACTATCCGTAATTTTCCTATTATTAAATTTGCAGCGATGTTACCTAACCATCTAGCTTACAAACAATAAAAACTTATTAAATCAACTTTTTCACGGTAAATGAATGTGATGTGAGTTTATGGTCTGAGAGGAAGTGAAGTTTCACACTTCACCCTCGAAATATTGCCAGCAGCTACCATTAATAATTGCCCGAATACCGTAAAAATAATAACGACTGACCGCAGAACGCGTTCGACCAATTTACTACCGCTTTCGATAAAATACTTGACGCTATGGCAGCTCTATTAATATACGAGGAAAAATGTCTTAAGTAAATAAAGTGGGGTGAAACAAGATAAAATGACGGCAAACAGAACACCAGAAAAATGTAGAAAGGTCGTCTATCATCATGATAACACTTTAAATATGTTTGAAGCATAAATTTTACCCACGTAACCAGCAAACAAAAGAGTGGTAATTATGGCATTAGCAATAAAGCATTACGACGACTAAAAATGTAATTTATTTTTATGTCAGTTACTATAAAATAACATTTTTCTACTCACATACTCTAATTGGTTTATTAGTAGCAAATTACCTGTACTTTAATGATGTTCATTATAATACAAATTTCTCATTAAGATACAAATTTTGACCAATGAGAACAAGATTTAAATATTTATCAGATTACCATGAACCCTTGACATTTATAATTGTGACAGCTCGCAGTCGTTTTCAATTACAATCAACAGAAAACGAGTCAGGATAAAAGAAAGTAATTGTGAAATAAAAAATCTTACGCTTCCAGTGATTGTAGAACAAGCCAGAAGCACAACAAAATCTTTGTTGCCGGCAAAATCTGCTAAAACTTATGAAAAATTTTATTCTCAAATTATGAATTGGAGAGACAAAAATAAGGTTAGCTTTTATATATCGGACACTGCTTCCGTCGCAGTTCTGCGACAATATTGGTTGATGCTGTTGGTGATATTACATCACTAAGACGCTACGGTGTGTGGAAGTCCACTACAGTGATCGAAAGTTATATAGAAAAATCAGTTTAAAATAAATTGAACATGAAGTAGAAATTTTGAATTCGATTGTGTATTTAAAACGCATTTAATGACTCTTAAGACAGTAAGGCACTCGTATTCATTACGGCTGTGTAACTTTCATACTCGTGCCTTAATAGCTATCATTAAATGTTCGTTGCATAAAATACTATCATAATAATAGTCATCAAAACGAAATCAAAAAATAAATACATACTACTGAAAAACATTAACTTATATTTAGTGTAAAGATAGATATGGTGATAGCCCGTTTAAAAGAGCTTAAAATAATGATTGTGACCTACAATATCAGCATTACCAGCGGTCGCATATTAATATAAATACTAGTTACGTCTTCATTTAAATTTCGGATTGCTGACATTTGTTAATGAATTTAGATTAAATTACATAAAATTACATAAAAAAACATTTGTCACATTAAACGATGTTTCTAATAAAGTTGGTTTTAGTAAAAAAAAACTTTTTATTATAATTTTTGTGATGACGTAAATCACATTTTTATGTGACCGCGACCATATACACTTTCACATTTTGAAGATCAAAAAAAAAATTCCAAAAAATACGTATTTTTTATAGTTAAAATATAAATTTCTTTCGGAATTAGACTCTTCACTCTTCTTAAGGAGTAAAGTTCTCTATGTTCTAAATGTTCTCTATTGTTTTCTGGTAGAACACTAATCTAAAATTATATTAGCAACAACGAGAGACGAACATTACGAGTTGTTTCAATAGAAATTCAGTATTTTTTTAACTGTATTTTGTTACCCAACGAAGACGATACTAATAAGTAAAAGTTTTTTTAAATTGAAAAACCTATATGTAAAAAAATAATTCTTATTTTTGCTAGTGTCAAAAGAGTTTATTAAAAGCTATAATAGTTAATTACAAAATTGTATCAAAAACATTATCTGTTTAGAAACCAATTATTTGTCATAATAAGAGTCTCTTACTGAATACTACCCGAATTTGAATTCAAATTCTTGTGATATTATAACTGATGAATGTGTTCATTATAATTTTTTACTACTGTTTCACGCTTACCAGTGTAGAAAACTCTATTGGGTGAGACTGTGGATTGTATTTTATTGTTGTATTTTTTTTTTTAACCTTTGCGGTACCAACATCTAAATCTTACACAGAGTACCACTGGAGTACATTTGTACCCCAAGTTAAAAATAGCATAAACGTTTATTAGAAAACTATTTTTGTTAAATAAAACGTTTGCAGTTCTTTAAGCAAAAGCTTTTAGTTAATAAACAAATTAACACAAATAATACAAAATAGATCAAAAATATTTTATTCTATTCTTTTGCAATTTGCTCAGCAGACTTCTCTAGTGCTATGTTTCGCACTTACAAAATGTTTGCATTTAGCATAATTTTGACGTGATTTGTGACTATTGATTCGAGGACAAAAAAAAAACATTTTCCTGGATTATTTACAGGCTTTCTTTCTGTCGGCTTTACTGCATTTTAGTCATTTCTGGAAACGCTTGTAACATAAATCACTTTACAGGAGCCTTCACTTTTGTGTTCTCTCTAAATCTTTTTTCTACATGTTTGTTTAATAATTGTTTTCTTAAATTTAGAAGAAATTTTTTTTTACCTCGGTTTTTTTTTATTTTATCAGGAAATTTTGTTTTCTACAAGGTGTAGGCGTTTAGAGCCCTTATGTCTATTAGCTAACTAAAAATTACCATAGGCCATCTGTTGCTGATTCTACGAGCCGAGTATTGTTTGACCATTTTGTCAATGGTGCCTTAAGTTCCTTTCGTTTCATTATAATAAAAAGTAATCTTTATTTTGAGTTGAGTAGATAACAATATAATAGCTCTATTTTTTGTAAAAGCAAATATGCTACTGTAGAATGGTTTGTATAGTTTGGGTAAAAATTCTGGTGGAATAAAAGATTCCTCATCTTCGTTTCCCTCCACTTCAACTTCTTTTTCATCATCTCGTTTCGTTTCTGTGTTTGATTCTTCATCACGTTTATATAAAACTAGATCATCTTTTTCATTATTTTGCAGTATCAAATACTCTAATTCTTCATCTATTAAATTGTTGGGATTTCAAAAACGTTAACTCATTTTGCAGATAAACAAAATTTGAGAGCTATAAACGTCACTTGTACATATACTGAAGTAAGCTAGTTCAGAGATGCAAAAAACCAAGCCGACTAAGTCATTGCATCAAACACTTGTGCAAAGACAATGTTCAAAAAGCAAAGTACACAGAGTACCAACTGGGGTACAAATATAGACCAACACATAATTTATTTTTTCATTTTTTTTTAAAGCGAAGAAAATGATTGTTCTAAGTAACAAATCGAACAAGAACAATAGTGTGACACAAAATAAAATTTTTAGCTTCGTTAAAAAATGTACATTGAAATCCAAGAAAAAAAACTGGGTCTGGGGTACATTTGTACCCCTGTTGGTACCACAAAGGTTTTAAAGTACTGTTACAAAAAATACTTTTGTAGGTACTTGCAAAAAGTTGGAGTTTTTTTTTCTCTCCAATGCCAATAAAGAGAAAAAGTTTTATTACTAGAACTTCTAAAAAATATTGCCATTTTTTACGTCTTCTAAAACTTCAAAACAGGTGCTTTTCAAAGTTTCTTTTACTTTGGAGAATAGGAAATAGTCGCAGAAGGTCAAATCCGGTGAGTAAGGAAACGCTCTAAAACAGTATTCTTTTAAAAATCGCTGTGAAGTTGCGCGTTATCTTAATGGAAAAACCAAGCGTTGTTCGTCTTCAAATTCGGCCGTTTTTCATCACAGGTTCCCCTAGTTTTTGAACCACTTTTAGATAGTAAGACGTCCATCTTTTCAGATGATTTCAATAATTTCTGCTATGTTTCCATTGATTTTTGATGTACTAGGACGTCTTTCGCATTCTTCATTTTCAACAGCATCTCGAGCCTTTGAAAACCTTTTATGCCACATCACATAAGAAGCATTGCACGAAACATACAAGTATCTCCATAAACATGTTTTAATAAATTTAGGCACTATCGGTCAAGTCAGGTCAGAATTAATTCGCTGCTTCAGTTTTTTTTGCCATAAATTTGGCACAATTGGTCTGTAAAGCCACTCCAAACACCCACTAAAAAAGAACGCAAAATCTTACAGTAGCGCAACTACTTTTGTTAGATCAGAGAAGCATCAAATTTGATAACGATTCAAATTAAATCTTTACTGTGTTAGAAAGAAGCTGTTATGGTAACAAATTTTACAACATATTTGGCAAACGTCGTATAACAGAGTTTGTAGTATGTAGTGAATGGAAATTCTGGGTGAGAAATAAATAAAAAAATTATATCGATGAACTGCATTACGTGCTGGTTGTAACAACAATAACTATAATTATTTCTTTCAAAATGTATTACAAAATGAAAACCAAATCTTAATAAACATTTTGACACATTTTTAATATGACATAGTAATAAGTGAACCTCCAACGTTTTATATTTTAGTTCACAGAAGTCGAAACAAGCAAGAGCCACTTAAAAAAGCTAGGCTTTTACGTAGAGTAAGAGAAAAGATTCGAAGCGCAATGTTTTGCTTGTATCAAAATTTAGACTGGCCCTGTATTTGGCTTAGGTATTGCAATTTCTAAAAAGTCAGCCCCACAAAGAAGCAAATCGTATAATATGTTTTATTTTCAAATAAAATTAATCACTCTTTTAAAAAATGTTCATTTTAAAGTAGTCCTTTTGTATAAAGTAACTTTCAATTATCTGAGAAAAATTAGTGTAACTAGCTTTTACGTCTTTACTGGAAATTCAATTTAATTCCATTTATTGATTTGAAATGGCTTGTATAATCACGTTATTTCTCAGAGGTGAATTCTTTTTCTTTTTAGTGACTTTCGTAAAAAAGAATAATTACTGATTTAAAAAAAAAGCTTTTGCTAAACGCAATTTACCTACAACACATTTTTAATTTACGCTGCTATTCTTACGTTAGTATTAATTTTATAAAATACAAAAACTTTTTTTCTACAATTGTCTACAAGGACTTTCTTTCAATCATTTCAGCGGGTGAAGTTTTTTTTTCGTAGTGAAAAAAAAACTTTACGTACTGCTTCTTTCATCGTGCGTGAAGTACACTCTTGATCACTGAAAATGAGACAGACGGGCGGACTACGTTTGTCTCATAATCGATAATATCACATAGGAATATTGATTGCCCAGTGTTTTAAATAAACTTAATGTGCCTCATTTTATTAAATTCTTAAAATCACAAAAAAATGTAGAATAGAACCTTGATATTCCAAGGTAATAGACAAGTGTGTTTGGTTTGATTGTCTCATTTCCAGTGATTTAAAGGGTACTTAACTACTTCACGTACTGTTTCAGTAAAAAATATTGAGAAAACTTTTATATTACGTGTATAAAGCTTAGTTCTGATTAAATTGATATATTGTCTATTATATTACCTTTAATTTAAAGTAATACAAAAGATATATTCTTCTTAAAAAAATAGATAATGCGGCAGAGGGTATAACAAGAGGGAATAACAGTATCTTACACCCCCACGAAAGTCTGTGCTTTCTTATAATGTAAAACTGTACATATCAAAAGAGCATTATATGTAAAAAAAACTTTTTTTTTGGAACCTAACTTTTGAAAAATTGTAGGTAAATTGAACTAGTTCAATTTCTGCTACATTAATAGCAATTCGAAATTTTAAATAATATAAAATCATTAGTACAATATGATCAAAAAAGATTACCCTCTAGAAGACTGTAAAATGCACTTTGTCAATGTAAATTTTATGGAAAGAAATAAAATTACAGCCTTCTAGAAGATAACGCTTTTCATCATATTGTTACAAATAATTTTAAAAAAAGTTTTGAGTAAATAGTTCGAGTAAGTACCAGAAAGACATTGCATCATAAGTAGCATTAAACTCCGCGAAACTAGAGTCTGTCTATATTTGGATGAATTTTATAGCGCAATTGAGGAATTAACTTTTCGGTCCCTTACCGATAAAGAAACCCCAGCTCCTGTGTGAGCAGTGAGAGTGGCACTCATTGTTCGTTACCTTCGAGGAAATACCTGGACGCTTCGGTAGCAACAGAGTTTACTTATCTTTACAACCACCCTTATTAAATCCCTCATAAACTATGTAGCTTGTAAGTCAAAACCATAAAATTCTTCCAAATATAGACAAATAATATTATTCGAGAGAAAAATTGTCATGGTTTTGCATGAGTAGAGAAAGATTGCAAAACGTACTAGAAGAACTTATTATATGGCAAAACAATTACTGAGAGTTAGTAAAAACCCGACAAGCGATTGAAGAGTGAGCGGTTCATCGAAGTGACGGCGATCGTAGTTATTACTGTCTGAATATCGAGTTTTATATTTACCATGCATAATCATGGTAGTCATATAGTATAATATTATTAATACAATATAATAATATTATTAATACAACTCTTTGAATCAAACGAGCTCCAATTTCTCATATGGGTTGCAATATTGTATGTGGCGGCCGGCGGATAATGTAAAAATTATCCAGTTTCGTACATTGATTTTATCATTAACAAATACTAAGTATTTTGTCGAAATATCAATAAGATAACTTATTAAGTTTTTTCATAGGTAGGCTTTATTTTGCCTACTTTAGCCTATAGAGTACTTTATTATCAAGAGCATATTACAAGTAAAACTAGTGTGACGTGACTTTTTGCACATAATATAATTAAAGGCGTTCAATTATCTTACTAATTACTTATTGTATAACGTTATGGGTATTTGCTTATGCCCAAGAGAATTGTTTCTATTAATTTAACCGAATTGTGTAGGCGGAATAGGAGGAATTGAAAGGTTAATAAGTTAATACAAGTTATAATTATTGTGTACGTATTTGTTGAAAATTAATTTTCTGTTTACTAGTTTCCCTAACATAATTCCACGTCTCTCAAGTTCTCGACATTGAAAGCTTGCTTCTAAAAACCTCTCATCTTATACGACTTGCGACTTTTTCCATGCTTTTACCACCTTTGACTTTAATTTTAAGTTAAAAAGGTGTAGGATGTTGACACAGGTATCAACATTAAACTCTAAATCGCTAGTAAAAACTTTATAGTACTCTAAAAACAAAAACTCAGTAGATTTGACTCATCATAAAAAACACTCATTTTGTGCTACACAAGTTCTAAAGCCTGCAAACCCAAATTGAAACAGAAAACCGGATACAGTTGCACACTGTTATTCTATTTTAATATTCAGAAACGGAATAACTACAACTTTTATTGCAGAAGTGTTCGGATTTTCAACGAAGCGTTATTTCTGTTCACGAAATAATTCTCAAGTGGTGGATTTGCGTTTAGATAAATCTCTTTGCTGCAGTCAGTGACCTGTCTGGTCTTTGCCAGGGCCTCCAGTTCCAACCCATTCATTGATCGAAACCTTGAACTTGAGGCAACTATCGCCGCCGTCGGGACGCTCCTCCACCCTAGCGCAGTTTTTACCGGGTTTAACGGCCCTTTGCAGAGTTTATCACCTCGATTTATGGTCGTACGCGCAGACTGCGTCCATATTACTACAATATGCGCCGACGGGACAACCAATCGATGCTTTGTAATCCCATTCTTCTTCAAGCACCAGACGCGCTTAATGGATCCATTCACTGATTACTTATTTCGAATCGTGATGATAAGTGATAACACTAATTTGATGTCTTTATATACAACTTTTTGTAACTTTGGGATTCCTGAGATCATCAACTGATAAAAATGTTATTACTTGCACGCCGGCAGAATTTATGATAAGACTTCGGGCCATAATTTTATACTGGGAGGTGATACATTGTTTAAGAAAATAAAATAATTTGTACAACTTTGTTGTTTTACGATCAGTTAAAATTGTTTTAGTGTTTTAAAATTAGTTAATCAGTTTGAAAATTGAAATATGTACATCAATTGTAGGTAATGGAAATTCGTTTAATCCAAAAAGCTTCATGATTTTTTAATGATGTAAATAATGCATGTTGTGAAAAAATCATGAAGAAAAATGATCTCAATAAATTTTCAGTTATAATATCATAATAAATACTTTAGATCTTTTCGGAAATTAATTTGAAGAAATTTTGTGAAAATGAATCAATGTTGTACGTGCGGTGCTCATCAAGAAAATCGGTTTGACATTTTTTTTAGACTAATAATAACTATGATATTAATATATTTGAAATTACCGTACAAAAAAAAAACAACAATCAAGCTTTCTTTTAATTAAAGTTTATAACAAAAAACAGAATGACACGTCTTAACGAAAAGTGTCTAATGGCAGCAAACAGAATTTTATTGATAAATGAGTAACAGCTCTGTGATAGAAGTTCGAAAATCTTCTTTTCAACGAAAAATCTTTTTTTTGGTAGCTTGATATCGTAAACAATTTGTTTAATTATTTTTCTATTACTCCGCATAGACGCTACTAGAGCAAACATTCTCATTATTTAAAAAAAAATATCTCAATTAATGTTAGACCAGATTTTTGTTAGGTACCATACTTCCTTTTTATTATTGCAAGGTATTCTCTGAAACGACAATTTTTTAGTGTGCTATGCCTGTCAAACCTGTCAAAAAAAGATAAGATTAGTCTGATGAGTTTTTTTCTAACTTGAATTTAAGGTGATTAAAAAGTTAAGAAGCGTAATGAGATAAAAAGAGGTAAAAACTCTGTCTTTTGCTAAATACATAAGAGCTAGTGAGATAAAGCATCCTACTATAGAGTCTTTTTAGTTTGTTGTAGATATAGGTAAATATCAAAAGAAGCCACTTGACTTGAGACAGTAAAAGCTAATGGTGTTACTGCAATTAGAACCGTTAATTAATAGAATGTAATCTTTTTTACTAAAGAAAACATATTAGTAGCCTTAATAGTGTCGATAGAGTCTGTGTAAGATAACGTTACTGCACATTCGGTGCGAGCAAAATAAAACGTACTATACAAGGCTTATAATGCAATGTTAGGACAAGACAAAAAATAAGCCATTTAAAATGGGAGCTTTTGCTCCACTTTCGAAGCAAGCTTACAGATTTTTAAATATACAATGTAAAAGTTTTTGCTCATATAACAAGTGCTCATTTAAAAAAGTTGACAAGCATATGATATACCTATAAAATAACAAAAACATTTTGAAGTATGTCTTAGTTTAATTCGGCTGCTGTATCCGACATCCCTTCTTCGCTACATTTTCTTTTATCAAAATCTCATACCACACTTGATAACTTTTTTAAATAAACAGTTGTTATAATATTGCCATACATCGTGTGTTTTGAAAATAACGTTTTTTTTTAAACATTTTTATAAGACAAATTTGGTTTTCTAGCATCCTTTCAACAAGAGCTATCACTTGTTACAATTGAACCTAGGAAACTACCACTAAATTTTTTTTGTATATATTTCAATCACACACTACATGTATACCAAAAAATTGCTTTAATACATTATACAATACCTCCTTTAAGAACGATATAAAAAAAATCTGCAGCTTATATCTCAAAAGCTATAAACATTTTTATAAAGCAAATTTGGTTTTTTAGCATCATTTTAACAAGAGCTATCATTCGTTTTATTACTTTATGTGTATATTCCAGAAAAATGTTTCCATAAGAGCCATAGGCAACCTAAAATTCTTAATACCAAAACAAACCAAAAAAAGTAGAAAACATCAAAGTTAAAAATTGTTTTTTACTAATATACTTTTTACCACTCATTTTAATGTAAATGAGTATACTGTTCCAAACGAATAGTTATAGAATATTAGAATATAAAAATATAGAATATAGAATAGCTAACTTTAAAGGCAAGTCATCTGTTTATTACTAGTGCAATAAACATTGTATTGCAACCAAACGCAAATAATTTATGGTCGTTAGACCCTTCGATGCCATCTGAGAAAACCTCCCGAAGCAGATCAAATCCAGGTAAAAATGGTGACGAATCTGATGCATACCCCGGGCGGCTTGCTCAGATGGCATCAAAGGTTCTAACGACTATAAATTACTTGCGTTGGGTTACAATACAATTTTTATTGCACTAGTAATAAACAGATACTTGCCTTTAAAGTGAGCTATTCCACTATTCGTTTGGAACAGTATACAGGTATACAGGTGAGACTGTATACTCTGACATTAGTAATATTGTTTCTTTTTCTAAATTTAATTTTAAAGTGTTAAACTAGTCGCATACTTAAATTATTTATAACTTTTTTATGTGTTTTTCGAATAGTTCAAATAGTCTTTATTGTAAAACTACATTAATTTTGCATAATTTTTGTGTCTTGTAAAATTTTCGTATTTACTCTAGCTTTTAAACACAATAATTTTAATGATATATAATGTTATTGTTAAAGTAAGTATTATTATTTATTTATAATGTAATTTAATAAATTTGGATGACTATTATTAAGGGCCGATTTTATAATTAGAATTATAATTCTAACATAAAAGCTCCTTTAATTTAATTGACGTTTAGACTGTAACTGTCATTATGACAATATGCTTTGCAAAATCATCAATAGTTACATTCTAAACGTCATTTAAATTAAAGGAGCTTTTTAGTTGATTATGAAATCGGCACCAAGTAAAAAATTAATTTCAAAAAAAAGTAAAACAAGTTTTTTACTATTTCAAAGCTCTTACATTTATTAATTAAATTTAATAAATTAATTAATTTTATTTAAAAAATCGACTAGAATATTATGTTGGATTATCATGGTAACCGATGTAAATAGTGAGCTTTAACTTTGACACGACTACCAGACTACCTAAAGTAGTTTTTTACTCGGAAACCAAAGTAAATGAGAAAATTTTTCAAGAGAAACAATATTTAAAACTAACGCAGTTTAAAAACAAAAAAAAATCAAGCCAACTAAAAACACGTAAAATATAATAAGCCAAAATTTTGGTGATTAACAATATTATTTCTCTATTTTAGAATAACAATAGAAAGAAAGCATTGACATCAGAACGTGTACTTTAGGGTATAAAGTGGTTAAAAATTATTCATTAAAAACAAATTTTAATTTCTAATTTTGGTGCCTTCGAAGACCTAAACAGTGCAGCTTCACGTATGTGTATTTATAGGTAAGTTGCGTTAAATGGCTTTATTTTGAACTCAAGTATCTCAGGTTTTGCTATGGAAAACCGTGTATATTCTATACAGATTGTCCAATGCGATATGCGATTCTCGAAGTATCATATTCAAACTGTTCATATAGTTGAATCAATTTGTAAAGTACCCTCATTGCTTCTTCTAAACATGTTTGCTTCAGAAAATATACCTCGTGAAAACACCTTCGCCTTTAATGGCCTTAAGTTTTCAATTAAAGACAGTGTTGGTCGGTATTTACTTCAGATATTTTCCTAAGTAACATGTTTTTAAGCAACCTTTTAATTTTTTCAATTAAACTAATAGGTAGTTCTTATAATTTATGATATTTAGTATATACGATTATGCCTAAATGTTTCAAAATTCCCTCTAATTTTCTTATAACTTTTTTTTAAATTGTACTCTCCCTCAGAAGTTGTGTAATGTTGCTAAATGGATTTTGAGTTTAAATTTAAAATAAACAATTTGTCATTATTACTAAAATGCATTAAAATCAATGAAGTTAATACTGTTAATAAAAAAATGTAAGATAATAAAAAGGGCGTTTGCACCAATATGATTTCGGATTTACGCAATCTTTAATTCGATAGATACAATAATTGTTAAAACATAGTCACAATTGTTTATTGTTTTTAAGGTTTACGCACATAATTTTAAACTCGTGCTGATGCAAACAGTCCTAATTATACAATAGATCTAAATATACTAAATGCCAAAAAAATGAAACACCTAGAAGAAGTGCAACAATTTCCATGAAACTTTGTAAATATGCTTATTTCGATCGATGCAAAAAGACGATGATTAAAATTTGAACTAAATTAACAAATAACTAACAAAAGACAACAATAATAATTTTAATAATGAGTAGGACCTCCATAATGAGTTGGGTTATGCACTTTTCGACACGTCGAGGCATAGACCAGAGTAAATTATCAATTATCTTCCTAAAGCAAAGTATCCTATGCAGTCTGTAGCTCGTGCCTAAGTTGCTCGACAGTGTGTGGAAGATAAGCTAAATTTGAATTTTGTTGACCCATATCATATCCCACACATGCTCGATAGGGGATAAGTCAGGAGATATAAGAGACCAAGAAAGTAGATTGACATGAACCGTTTCTAAACAGTTCCTAGATATCCTTGCAATATGAGGTCTAGCATTATCTTCTAAAAATTTTTCTTCTTCTTTCTGCTTCTCACTGGCTGTAAGATCTGCCTTACTAACATGCAGCATTAAGAAACCTAGTTTTAGAAACCTATTTAGAAATCTAGTTCCATATCGAATAGCTGCCCAAACCATAATACCTACGGTACGATCTACGTGCTGCTGAATAGAAAACAATAAATTTCGCCTTTCACCACGTCGTCTTCTAACCCTTTGGCGTCCGTCGTGATGACCCAAACCAAAAAGAGATTCGTCAGAAAATACTACGGTATCACATTCGTTGTTCCAGTGCCTGCGTTCCATATAGAAAAAAACCATTCTACTATTCTAGACGTTGGCTGTAACGGAGAGTCAATGGCAGTGCAGTACCAAATGGGCCCGGTATGATTGAAGCACAAACGATCTAACTCAACGGTAAACACAGTTCGAATGTTGATCGGGCGATCGACAGCAGCAAACCACTCGTCTCCAATTCTAGGTGTTGATTGATGACGATCCCTTAATGCCAAAAGCCTAAGAAACCGATTCTGACGTTCTGTGGTCCTTCTGGGTCGACCTGATCCAGAAGCAAGGGCTTGTCTTTGATGTTCAAACCATGCCTTACAACAACGCATCTCAGCAGCAACTCCACAATTCATACGGACAGCAATTACCTGTATGATAAACCGGTTTCTCTAAATGCAATAATTTGACCTCTTTCAAAGGAAGTTAACTGGAGTAGTTGCTGGCGTCTTCTTATGCGAGCAAAGATGTTGTATTATAACACAGTACGATTCTGTGCTGAGACTTTTAATTTTCAGAAACAAAAGAATTCCAATTTTTACTGTCATTTTGACAATTTCTGTAAAAAAGTGTAAACAGTTGCTGCGTTTGGCTTTGCCACTCCGAGTGCACCGCCTCTTTCCTTATCTACTTCGTTGAGTCCATATAGCACTATCTCTATCCGGTAACCAAAATTTGTTGCTTTTTGACACTGTATCCAAAACAATACACGCTCTTTGTGCACCCAGTTATTAGGTGGGGCAGAAAGAGCGTACGTTGCCATGAAAACAGTCTTTATATTAGTAAATTCTGAATTCAAGTAATGCGACGGATTTATCTGTCCTGAATGAGACAAACAAAGACAGAGTAGGAGGCCCCGGAGTGGCAAAGCCGAACGCACCTAGTATTGCGTGTTAGATTTGAGTGTAAAAATTAGTTTTTGTAAATTTAGATAGCCAACATAAAAGGCTTATTTTCTCAAAAAAATTGTTACCTAAGGTACCAATTTTTTTACACCATCATTTAAACAGTTCAACCGCCTACAAAAAACACCAAAAAATGGGGTTGTCATTTAAAAAAAACTAATGATGACGTCATTGCGCAATAATACATGACATCATAAGTCAAATTTGTATGTCATAAAGTGGCAAATTAAAAAATTAAAATGACCTGTCCGAGTGTTTTTCTCAAAAACTTTGCTTCATTAAGAGAATTATGAATTTTGTTCCTTACTTTATCATCATACATTACCTTATCTTTCAGAAAAACTCACTTCCAAATAAATATATCTGATAATAAAAACCAAGAATATATTGAACTAATGATTGTTATTGTGGCAATAAAAAATGTATGTCAAATGCCGTTTCTGAAACAATTTAATCTAGAGTTAAATTTATCGGTTCAATAATTACTGTGGTAATGCAGATTGGTGTTGCTATGAATTTAGCGAATGATAAAACTGACCGTTTAGCAGTCTTGGAAACTGGGCAGTGGTAATGTATTAATTGGGTAAAATAAAATAGTAAAACAAAACGTTGCGTGTGTGAGGTTAACTCAAGCGACTCAAACACGGACAAACGTCTTCATCTTTGAAGTTCGATGGTGGGGGTATTGGCCCCCGACAAAGAGAGAAATAGGATTGTGTACATGTTAAAAGAAGAAGTAAAGAAAAAGGTATGTTGCACATCTCGTAACATACTTTCCCTATGCAGTCTGTGCTAAGTTGGTATCTATTATAATATAATACATCTTTGTATGCGAGGCATATTTTAAGTCAAGTTTGACAAATTGTGATAATCTACAGTTTATGCACTATTACAATAACAACAATTAACAAATAGAAATCCTCATAAATTTAACTAAAAATTAAAGAAAAAGTGTATGTTTTGTCAGAACTTTTTCAAAAGTTAATCATTTTTTATTTAATATATCTTTATTATGTTTGCAAAGCTTTATAAAAATCATTGCATTCCTTGTAGGTGTATCACTTTTTTGTCATTTAGTATAGGTAGATCTAGCGAGTTCATAGAGAAAAATTGTTAAGCCTTAATTTTACTGATATAATAGTTTAATAGTTATTTAATAAACTAGTTTGTTAATGAAGACGATTAATAAACGAAACTGTTTAAAGCACGAACGAGCGATAGCAAGTGAGTGCCTTTAAGAGTTGAGTTTATTAATCGCCCATAACAAACGAATTGATTGCAAAAATTTTTTGCTGACCGCAACCTTTCTACTTGTAATAAAAAAAAATATGTTTCTGTACCTATGTTTGGTTGCCTATATCAAAACATCATTAACACGTCAAAATCACCCTTTTTTAGAATAAATGATTCATTAATATTGACATTAATAAACGATCAACGAAAAATAAAGGTGATTCAAAGTTAATTATCTATTAATCAAGGATTTAAATTTGTAATCAGTTTTTGGAGATTATTTATAATATCGTGTTATAACAAAAAAAACACAAAATCACATTAAATTAAGTGCCGTGGCGCCATCTATCGAATGAATACTGAAAACATGTTAAAAATTACAGATTGCATTAATCTTAATATTGTAAAAATGTGTAAATAAAACCAAACTTAAAAAAGAGATTTTTTATATGAATTTTTTCAAAGAGAAAATACAATCCACAACAAAATTAATAGATTATATTTTATTGACATTTTTAGAGCGCATGGCGCATGCGCATGTCTTTCATTTTTCATGTCCGTGTTCATGTCAAAAAAATGTCAAAACGAAAATATAACGCTAGCGATTTCTCGCAAAATAAACGACGTCAATCAAAGACAGACGCCAAAAAACATTCCCTGGATTCCGATGAAGAAGACGATTATGACGAAGCCGAAGAACGTCTCAACACCGACGACATCGAGGGTGAAGAGGAAGGCATTTCTCGTCAAGTCGAGGGGGTTCGGATGACGGCTTTTAACATGAAAGAGGAAATGGAAGAAGGGCATTTTGATCGAGACGGACACTTCATCTGGAACAACGAAAAGGAAATTAGAGATAATTGGTTAGATAACGTAGACTGGCACAAAATCAACAATGAGGACAAGTACCAACTGGACCCTAATGACAAGAGTTTGGGGGCTGAAAGTGACTCAGAGTCGGAACCTGAAGATTTCGATGAAATTGGACTATACAAAAAGATGCTCAAGTTCATGAAACCCAAAGAAACAGTTAATAAATGTCTGCGACGATTAGGGGGCGATTTAAAACTGTCAAGTGTTGAAAGACTGAAACGGAAAAAGGCGGGAACTTTAAACACAAATCAAGATGTAGTGGATATGACCGAATTTGCAAATAATATATTATCAAAAACGGGGAACATGAACGTGTATCAAGAGACTTTCGAGGAAATTACAAAAAAAATTGAAGACCAGAATAAACCTAAAAACAGTGAACCTGTTTTAGATATGTATGCTGATGATTTCGGGGACAAAGAAAAAGAAAAAATGGGGTCAACATCCGAGACAAGTAAACCCCCAGATTTAATGTGGGAATTTAAATGGGATCAAGACAAGGATGAAGTCCAGGGTCCTTACGACACTAAACAAATGATAAAGTGGGCTAAGGAAGGTTACTTTAAATCAGGTGTGTGGGTGCGCAAGTGTGGTGAACAATCTAATTTTTATACCTCAAATAGAATAGATTTTGAATTATATGAATAAGTAACAATTTTGTTATAAAAGTTTTATTATCAATATAGATAAAAAGATAAAATTTCTTAAACCTGAGCTGTACAATTTGTAGGCACTTATTTACATTCCATTGTAGGCCGGACCGCCACCACCTTCAGGAACCACCCAATTAATATTCTGACTTGGGTCTTTAATATCGCAAGTTTTGCAATGTATACAATTTTGAGCGTTTATTTGCAACCTTTGTCCATCACCACTTTCAAGCGGGACGAATTCATAAACACCTGCAGGACAAAACCGTCCTTCGGGACCATCATAAACCGCCAAGTTTTGTTTTACAGGAACTGTATCATCCTTGAGGGTTAAATGCGCTGGTTGGTCACCCTCGTGATTTGTCCCAGTTAATGCAACAGAAGACAAGAGATCGAAACTTATTTTACCATCAGGCTTGGGGTAATCTATAGGTTTACATTCTTTGGCTGGTTTCAGTCGTGCGTAATCAGGAGATCCGTGTTTGAAAGTCCAAGGTTCCATCCCTCCAATCATTATACTAAACCCACTATACATTACTCCTCCATACATTCCTAAAGGATTATGGAAACTCGGACGTACATTCCTTACACTCTTTAAATCTTTCCAAATATAACTGTTTTTAACTTTATCTGGATATGATTTTGGTTCAAAAGCCTCAGTTTCTTGTTTTTCACCATTGATTGCTTCATAGGCACTTTCAGCTGCTAACATTCCACTTTTCATCGCATAGTGAGTTCCTTTGATTTTTGGCACGTTGAGAAAACCAGCAGAACACCCGACAAGACATCCACCAGGGAATGTCAGTTTAGGAATACTCTGGAAGCCCCCTTCATTTAATGCACGTGCACCATATGCGATTCTTGTACCTCCTTCAAAATAGTGTTTCACACTAGGATGGTATTTGAATCTTTGGAATTCTCTAAAAGGACTCAAGTACGGGTTAGTATAATCGAGAGCTACAACGAAGCCAACTGCGATTAAGGGAGTGTCTTCATTGAGATGATAAAGGAAGCTTCCACCATAAGTGAATTTATCCAGAGGCCAGCCAATTGAATGTTCGACACGACCAGGACTATGTTTTGCAGGGTCAATTTCCCAGATTTCTTTTAAGCCTATACCATAAGTTTGTGGTTCAGAATTTGCTCTCAAGTTAAATTTGTTAATTATTTGTTTAGACAGGTGGCCATGACAGCCCTCGGCAAAAATTGTACATTTTGCATGAAGCTCCATGCCTCTTTCAAATGTTTCTTTAGGACTCCCATCTTTTGCAATGCCCACATCATTTGTAGCTACACCTTTAACACTACCATCAGGATGGTAGAGAATTTCTGAAGCTGCATATCCGGGATAAATCTCAACACCCATAGCTTCTGCTTGCTCCCCAAGCCATTGCACTACATGCCCCAGTCTCACAATGTAATTTCCATGGTTGTACATCGGTGTACCTAAAATTATATAAAATAAAAAAATTTGGGTGTTCAAAAATTACCTGGCAGTACTGGTACAGGTATTCTCCCTGTTGCAGTCAAAATTCCAAACTTGTCCTCCTTAACTGGCGTTTTTAAAGGTGCCCCTTTCTCAGCCCAATCAGGTATAAGTTCATCGAGTGCTGTTGGTTGTATAACAGCTCCCGATAAAATATGACCTCCTACTTGCGAGGCCTTTTCAACAAGACAAACTCTGAGTTCTTTCCCGTCTTTTTCCGCAAGTTGTTTAGCCCTTATTGCTGCTGACATTCCCGCAGGACCTCCGCCGACTATTAAAATGTCGGTTTCGTCCCCAAATCTTTCCATATCCACCTCTTAAATAACAGGTTATCAAGTTTAAAGGCTGAAATAGCCAATAAGTTACCTTTCCATCGTGGGTCGTTTTCTCGTGGGACTACAGTATAGTGTGTTGTGATTTTTGGAAATTGGTCCGAGTAACATCGTGCCAAAGGTTTTAGAGATTTAGCTGTGAAACATTAAGAAATGCACTTTGCATTATAAACAGGGTTCAAAGGTCACAAGGCAAAATTTTATAATTTCCTTCAAAAACAAGAACAAAATAAGTTAAAACAATTAAAGTAGAGCTATTTTTAGTAAATTGGAACAGAATATTGCAATATTTTTGAAAAAAAAATTACTTTGCTTAATCATCTATTAAAAAAATTGTGACTTTAGACGTAAATTATTTTTTTTGTTTTAGTAAACTAGTTGCTAAGTAATTTTAAATAATAAACTTACCATATTTTAAACTTGTAAACAAATTGATTGCCATGTCGACCTGTTTGTTACTTGTCCTACTGTACCTTTTGACGTAACATTTGTGATTTGACAACCAGCTGTTTTGGACTTTGCTTCAAAAATAATCCAGTAGGTAGCGCTGTACCTTGCTACATTTTTGAAGTTTTTTCTATTATTACTCACTAATTGGTAACAGGACATAGCAAAATTATTAAACAAATTTGATGAGGTAAAACCAGTTCTGTGGTAAATAATGTCTAACATTGATTAGTGCTGCATTTTTAAGTATTCAAATTAAAAATAATTTTTGCAGAAACCTGTATTATCGACAATAATCCTTGCAGAAACCTGTATTACCGACCCTTTAAAAGCCATTTAAAAGCAAAAAGCTTGTTTTTCTGTAAAAGCTCATTGTGCACGTGTTCTTTTTATTCTTGTGTTGTTCTCAGTGAATAATGCCTGATTCGAGTGATGACGAGTCGTCAAAGCCTTCAGGGCCAGTCGACAATGCTTGGGAGATGAAAATTCCGGAATTTAAACCTGAAGATAACCCTCATGGACTTCTGGAAGAAAGCTCTTTTGCGACCCTTTTTCCCCAATACCGCGAACAATATTTACGGCAAGTTTGGCCCTTAGTACAAAAAACACTAAACGAGCATCATATTAAAGCCGAATTAGATGTTGTTGAAGGAAGTATGACTGTAAGAACTACTCGAAAAACGTGGGACCCTTATATCATTATTAAAGCTCGTGATATGATCAAGTTAATGTCACGAAGTGTCCCTTTTGAACAAGCTAAACGTGTTTTGAATGATGATGTAGGGTGTGATATAATAAAAATAGGGAAATTAACAAGAAATAAAGAGAAATTTGTTAAGAGGAGACAAAGATTGATTGGACCTAATGGGTGTACATTGAAATCTATTGAACTGTTAACTAATTGTTATGTATTAGTGCAAGGACAGACTGTTTCGGCATTAGGTCCTTATAAGGGCTTGCAACAAGTTAGGAAAATTGTTGAAGATACTATGAAGAATATTCATCCAATTTATAACATCAAAGCATTGATGATTAAGAAGGAATTAGCGAAAGATCCCAAGTTAAAAAACGAGAATTGGGAGCGGTTTTTACCTAAGTTTGTTAATAAAAATATTAGCAAACGTAAGCAACCCAAAAAGAAGAAAGAGAAGAAACCATACACGCCATTCCCGCCACCACAAACTGAAAGCAAAGTAAGATTTTTAGAAACTTGGGGTTTTCTTGATGTTAATTTTTCTTTTTCAGATTGATAAAGAGTTGGCTTCTGGTGAATTCTTCTTAAATAAGGAGCAAAAGCGTCAAAAGAAACAAAAAGAGAAGAATGAGAAACATGCAGCTGCTGCAAAGAAACGTGAAGAAAGAAGAAACGAAGCATTTGTTCCACCTGAGGAGCCTTCAACATCAAAAAAATCCTCAAATATTAACACTAAAGTCGATATTACGTCACTTAAAGAAAAAATTATGAAAGTTCGGAAAGGTGCAAAAATGTTTAATAAACCTGTAAAATAGTACCTGACTTGTTATTTGACAAGCCTGTCATTTCAATGTCTGATACAGAAGACGATGATGAAGTTGCTGTTAAAAGTGGTTTTCCAGTGCGTGTGGTAGAATACAAGACCATCAAACTAATCACATGTTTTTTAATACTTTTTCTTATAATTGATATGTTTTTCTCTTGTAGACTTTTTATTTCCGCTATACAAATTCGATCCCACTTAGGGTACTTTATTAACATGATTGCAAGTGGCGATGGTGATACTTTACCAACACTGGAAGCTGTTCCTGTGTTATTTTTTCTGATAGTTAATTTAATAATGTGCTATTGTATTTATTCTGTGTTTGATCCTGACGAAAAACCTGGTGCAAATCGATTTATGTTTCTTATTATCATAATAGGAGCCGGTTTGATGATTGTAATACTCGTGATTATTATTAGTGTCATAGCGCACGCATATAGTACCCATCAGAAGCTTCACGATGGTATTACGACTGCAATGAATCACTACTTGAACAGCACTAAATATAAATCACAAATTGATCGCCTACAAATTGAATTCCAGTGTTGCGGAAGTAAGAAATATGATGAGTGGTACACAATTGAATGGTTAGATAAAACATTGGAAAAGGAAACTGGGTATGTTTAAGTAGAAAGTAACTGTTTTAGGTATTTTAAAAGTTATTTGGAAAATGATATTTACACAAGTGACTTTATTTAAATTAATACACACTATGTACCAACGAAGCATCAAAGGTCGTCATCACTAACTATCCGTCGTTTTTTTAAAGGGTATTTTTAAAGTAATGTTAAAGATTGTAACAGAAGATAGCTGTCTTTGAAAGGATGCTAAAAACCAAAATTGTCTTATATAATTGTTTATAGTTTTCGAGATACACCCTGTAGAACGTTTTATAATTTTTTTTAAACGAGTTACAATGTATTATAGCAATTTTTATGGTATACAGTGTGTGATGGCAATATATGCAACAGTTTTTCCTGGTGATAGTTCTAGTTTTAATGTTAAAATCAGATATAGAAGGTTTTTTGAAATTTTTTTACAATTGTTACCAGAGGCGTTTACGAAAATTCAATCTGGGTTAGTAACCCGTCACGTGATCAGATCCGTCAGATTAGTGATCTGGGTTAATTATTTTCAAACGTCTCACCAATCCTCATCAATGATTTTGTCAAAATCTTTATCAAATGCACATGCGAATCCATTGGGCTTTGAAAGCTACCCTGCTGCTGTGGTGGGTCCCTCGGTCATATCTCGATCCCTAACCCGGATCAGTAACCCTTAATAAAAGAACTGGGGTCAGACAGTGAGGTTGAATAAACGAACGTTCGGATCCCTAACCCAACTGATCAAGTTGAATTTTCGTAAACGCCTCAGGTGATAGCCCTTGAGCATATAGTTTGGAAATATATTGTCTGTGCATTTCTGTAAGAGAACTGATCTAGATTGTAAATTAACATTTTTGGTTTATGGCGGACCGCTCGCTTAGGGAGATTTGACCATTAGAACGGTCTGCCATAAACTCATCCCAATAAATCACAATAGTTAGGATTATCCTTAGTAATACTATTGTTATGTTTATATACAATTTAAGTCAATTCCCTTACAGAAATGCACCGACGATGTAAAAATTTTTGGTCAGAAACAGTGTTTTACAGATATGCATCATGTATCTCAAAAATAATGTTTGTTAAAAAAAATTGTCTACAGTGTTTATCTCAAAAACTATAAACATTTGTAAATATAAGGCAAATTTGGTTTTTAGCTTCCTTTCAACGAAAGCTATCACCTATTAAAATCTTTAACATTACCTTAAAAACAGCCTGTATACTACAAGATCTGATCATCTACCTTCAGTTTCTTGAAATTTTAACACGAGTCAATTTTATGGTTGTCTACCACAATAGTTGAAATTTTGGTTCCTTTTCTGGTTGACTTCGTGACCCATTGTTAAAAGTGTAGACCTCCTTTTGTTGAATTTGTTCTTCTCACTCGATTATGTAGGCTTTTGTTTACGTGACTAGCATTTTCGGCCTTTTTTCCCGATCACCACGAAAAACATGCTCCACATCGGGAGAACTGGGAAAACACTTTTCACGATCTATGGAAATAGTTATTTATACGATAAGTGCGGGAACAGATATTTTGCATATGAGTGCGACAGTTTTTATACGAGTGCGCTTTGCGCCGAGTGAAGAATGTCGCACGATTATTATTATTATAATCTTGGGCCTGATACGATAATCTAATTTAAAACAATTTTTGAATGAAAAAAATCCCTGTGCTCTAAGCACTAGTGCGGTAAAACGGAGGATGATTGTAAAATTGACGGTCCCGATTGTTCGTTCAGTGCGTAATTACTTGATTTTTAGTAGAGTTGTACAAAAACGGGTTTCCTGTTGTATATTTCTTGGTCTTTCGTTCTTGTCTGTAGCTCATTGTAGGGCCAAATATGGCGGCCGATATTCGTCGGCCGCAAAACTTCTACAGAAGAGTGTATTTGGCAATTATGAAAAACATTAACATTTTTTTTCTTGCTAACCACTCAGGGTCTTAAAAATAATTATTAATTATAATTAATCAAAAATAAACTTTTCGATGTGGATTCCAGCCATAATTTTTTTGTTTTTGGTGTTTTGACACTTACTTATCATACTAGCTCTAATTGCGGTACTTTGTTTAAAACGTATTTATCACTTTTGTCCTAATCTGTCTTAGAAAGCGGCAATTATAAAAACATCGTTAATTGGTAAATTGTTTTAAGTTCTTCTGCTGATGGTAATACACCATTTAGTTGTTGCTCTATGAAATCACTTTCTCCGTGTATTCATCACAATATTGAAGTCACTGGAAAAGCATATTTGTACACTCCCGAATTCAATTTAAGTATTTCAACTAGAGGATGTTACGAAATGATCCGGGAGAAGAAACAACAAGTTGGCTGGGGAATTGTTGGCAATTTATGTCTTTTTCTTTCCTTGGAGGTATTAGAATATTTTATAAACAGGATTTTACAAAAATTTTTCCAGGCGATTACTGTAATTCTATTCAGATTTATTCAAACTGCTCATTTTGAATATTCCCGATTTGTTGGAACAGTACGTCCTTACACAATCTGGATTTTCGGCAGTTACTCTGGCAAAGTAAAAAAAGAAAGTAGAGAACCTCCGACACCCCCACCAGTACCCAAAGAATTAAAAGACTAATTTCTTGAAAAAATATTTTATTTACCAACAAATTTGTTTGTCTGAAATTAAATTTTTGAGTGTTTTTTCAGTGATCAGTCTCATTGCGTAAGTCGGAATAGACGAATTGAATAAAACCGCTAAAATGTTATCACTTATTTTCATCGCGAAGCATTTATGGTACTCCGAGCACCAATAAGTTTCAAACCCTTCGTTCACATCTGGAATTTTATCGGATTTGGAAACTTCAGAATTGCTCCCATCTTCGTTCGGTACGAGAAATGTTAAAACCGATTGATAGAAAAAAGTTCGTAAAATATCTAAACGATGTGAACTGCTTGCGTTCTTTTTATTGCTATTCTGATGAGGATTTCTCGTAATCATGTATTTACCATAAGTAGTATTCACCAACAATAAACCTAAAATACCACCGTCTATGTGACAAGTAGAGGGAAAATTTCGCGGATGGCATTGAATAGCGGAACTTAAAATATCTGCGGAATTCTTAAAACAATTAGTTGCAGAAAATTCCACTTCAGTGAGGACAGGGGTGGGACCACAGAGACAGCAGAGTTGGATGTCGGGAATTAAAGTACAGCAGACGAATCGGAATGCCACCTAAAATAAGTTTCAAGTGTTTTGATCTTGCTTTTCGTAAAAAATTGGTAAATACTTACTGTTGGGCTTTTGTACGGCAGGAAAACTGGAATGTCTTTAGAGCTCGAAGTGTTCTCACTTTGAGCTAGTAGTGATAATAGTTTGAGCTCTTCTGGGTGGAGTGACCACCAGCTGTGTGTCGCAGCTGCAACTTTGCCATGAATAAGGACACAGCTAAATAAGGAATCGACGCATTCTGTAAACGAGTCGAGAACGATCTGTAATTAAATTCTTGTTTATACAGTAAATTAAATTAAAGAGTGACAAAGACCTGAATCAAGTGATTTTCCGGACATAAAACGGTTTCTACCATTCCTGCTACATCGGAAGAGTGTCTGCTGGCAGAGTCGCCACAATCTAAAGAATCTAATAAACGATCAATCAACGGATAACATATCTAAAATTAGGTTTTTCACATATGGCTCGTAAAAACGTTTTTCTTACGCGTAATTCTCTTTTAAACCTTTCAATATTTCTTTGTGATTTTATTTCTTCAATACCGACAATTAAGACAACTGCGTTAAAAATTGAGTCAAGGGTCTTAGTTAGGACTTCAGTAGTGCATCCGCTTGATATTCCGATCAAAACTAAGCTAAAATCAAATTTTAGAGTTATGAAATGTAAATTTTTAATTCTTAATATGATAACGTTCCAATAATTATTTAAAGGTTTTTATTTTAGAGGTACGTAGGGTTGCAGGAACAATAAAATAAACGATTTGACTTTTAATCCGACGTTTCGACTGTTTTTTTATTACTGTCTTTATCAAGGATTTAAGTCATACTTATAATAATATAAAATATATATACTTGATTAAAACCATATCTATCACTTGAACAGCTGACAGAAAACAATGTTATTATAGATAATATCCGAAACGTCGGATTAAAAGTTAAATCGTTTATTTTATTGTTCCTACAACCCGTTACCTCTAAAATAAAAACCTGTAAATTTTTGGTTACCTATCATGATATTCTTTCCAAACTATAGAATAGTCTTCGGTAAATGTGTTTTGAAGAATTATTTTTTGTGATTTTCCAAACATATGAACGCCATTTAATGAACCAATTGTTGAAAAAGGTAACTAAAAAATCGGGGTTATAAGCTACATTTTCTTAATTTTCAAATGCATGACTACAGGCTGTCCCAGTGAGTCAATTATTGATCTTTAAATGTGAAGTTCTAACTTAATCCTTAATTTATTAGCAAACTATTGGATCATCTATTATTATGTAGTTCAAAATCTATAGGGAGACTCAAAAAAGCCAGAGTACAGACTTTTTCTAATCCAAATGTGATTGATACAAGCTGTATCGATGGAATTTAGAAATAGTTGACACATGTGTTACAGTAGGAAATCACCAAAGCAGCTGCTCTCTGGTATAAAATATTTTAACCAAAAACAAAATAGATATAAAGGAACATAAAGACATACACGTACGATAGATATTTCAATGAGAAACTAAATATAAAAAACGATTATGTCATTTTTAACATTATCATTATGAAATATAATTCTTAACATGACGACTTTTTTATCTCTTTTTCCACTTAAGTTTTTTTTTCTCACTTGATAGTTTCCTATAGATTCGTTAAATACTTCGTATTTCTTAGTGAATCTATGGGTTTAAGTCTTTCGTGATTTCGTGTTATATAACTTTCGACGAGGGACTGTGGCGCCCTCATCTCGGATTTCAATTACCAATAATTAAAAATAACGAGTGATCCAAAATATACCAATTGAAGTGGACAAAGAGAAAAATTACGTTTATTCATTTAAAAGTGACTCACTACTGTCATGTTAATTATCACGAATATTTTATACTAGGATCATTGAAACTGGTGTTGAAGATACGTTATAAACGGTTTTCTGACTTTTCCTCACAGTAGTGGATGAGTAGAAAGCTGAGCGTGTCCCCGTACAAGAATATGTTTACAAAATCTAAAGATCTACATTTATATTTCTTCATATACTAAACTTCACGTGGTGGCTCTTGTCCACTTTTGCAGGATTGGACCATTGCATTGGCTGCATAAGACAATTGAGTAAGTAATTGACGCTTTTGGATGCGCAACATTAAATCCGAAGTTCTATTGTACGAGCGCACTTAGTTCCGCGCCATTTTGTTGCTGTGTCATTACAGAACCTTTGATGTGTAAATAATGCAAAGTACCATGTGACGAATACTGTGTACCTACAAATATAGTGCTCAACAATTGAAATAGAACACCCTAAAATTTTAACAAAGTTTAAAGTCTACTAACTCCTGTAAAAATTTATTAATCGGAATCATCTTTTTTTTCTGGGTAGATCATTTCTTATACTTCAAGATATTTAATAAAGTATTTCTTGTTGATTTGTTGTTTAGGTTATACAGGGTGTCAAAGACAGGCCCTCCAAAAAACGAAAAGTTTTTTAACAGAAATTTTTTTTGAATTTTTTTAATGGGTCCCGGAAGAGTGCTGGATTAAGTCCTCGATACAGTTTTATAGATTATGAGCTACACTTATAAATTAAAGCAATAATCCAAAGAAATGAAGGAAGTGTTTATTCGAATCTGTATAGTAAACCAAAATACCTGTAAAGTATTCCTTTTTCGGGCTCGTATGTCAAATATCATCCGTAAAGTAGACAGAAAAGTCTGTAAAGTGATTGGTGGCAATAAATTCTGAATAAAAATCTAAGAAAGAAAAATTCCGCTAAAACGTACCGTTTTCGAGACATATTTATGTTTAATGTATATAATTAAAAAAAAACAATTTTAATCTCCAAACTTGGCCCCTCTAGCTCTTAAACGGTGCAATTTGGTATAGAGGTAAGTTGTGTTAAATCACTGAAAAACTTGTTTTACGTTCACACTTTGATATATGTTTTTATAATAACATATTTTTAGATTATTATTTTGTTACCACTTAAGATAAGTCAAACTTGTTTGCAGATTTTTATTATTTGTGGTGATGTATTTCTGGTTAAAATATTGCTCCATACTTTTAAATCACCTCATATATTGGTATAAATAGTTTGTTATCTACAACTACATTTTATTACGTGGGGTCAAAAAGGTCAGGGTCTTCTATATAGTTTGGACGATAAAAATAATATTTAAATTCGATGGAAGCAACCTTACTTTCTCAAATTAACTAATTTTTTTTTAATTTTTATTTTTTTTTTAAATTATTTGTACAGTTTAATTTGTCGTCTTTATATTGTTAAATGTAACATTTTCTATTTTAAAGTCAGTTCATTAATTCATCACTATATTCGCTTCTGTGATTTTTAGATTACTGATTTTATTTAATTTGCATAAAATGAATTTTATAACTGAAAACTTCCCATTTTGTATACATACAACTGCACACTAAAAAAACCTGCTTTTCGACAAAATTAACAGATTACAGGAAAAAAGGGTATTAGCAGCGTCAGCCCGACGAAAGTTTTAAAGTGGGGTACGTTTTTGTAAGGGTAAAGGACGGGGAGCAGCTTTTAATAGAGTTGTGCTGTAATTACAACTTAATAAATAATTATAATTTTTTTACAAGCAAAGTGAATGTAACCAGTTCTATTTTAAATAAATGAGACTATTTATAGCGAGAACACTTTATACCAATAATAGTCGATGTACTATAATAATATACCTACAGTTTTTCATCATATTATAAAAACCTCGGTAAAAACTCTTCATTTATTCATTAATTCACAATTTACCTAATCATTTAAAAAAATATTAGACGTTTTATAAAACGACCAAATTTTTAATTAGCCTACTACACCTATGTATACAGAGTGAGTCTGTTAAAAGCATATCCTAATTTTTTTAAAAAGGGTTTCACATTAAAAACTTTGTTTTTTTCTATACGCATGTGAATGTTTTCAGAATTTTTATAATATTATTCTAATAAATATTAATTAATTAATTCATTGAAAAAATGTGTAAAATTTACATTATTTCGAATGTCATTCTAAATGAAAAAAATAAAAACTATTCAAAAAAAAATTGTAGATAACAGTAAAAAATTAATTCGTTTTGTAAGACTTATTTTGATGCAGCATTGCCATTCTAGGCAATCGGATGGATAACCTACCCTTTAACTTCTTTGTCCCACCCATTTTCTTGGAAAAAAATGGCGTATTTACTCATTGTTTTGAGTTAAAATTTTTACTGAAAATGAGAGTTGATCGGTTTTCACTTAATTTTTTTACTGTGTAAGTAAGTATTGTCTCTAAATCGACAAACAAAAACACATTGATCCTTTTTATTTTTTAAAATTTTTCTACATTAAATAATATGCCATTATTTCCAAGACAATGGGAACAGTGGGGAGGACAAAGAAGCTGAAGGGTAGATGTCCAACCTATTGTCGAGTAACGTGGCAATGCTGCATCAAAATAGGTCTTACAATACGAATAATCTTTATTACTTTTTGCGGTTAGCTACAATTTTTTTAATAGTTATTTACACAATAAGTGCGGAAACATATTTTACATATGAGTGCGACAGTTTTTACACAAGTGCGCTTTCCGCACGAGTGAAGAATGTCAGAGGAATAAAGCAAAACTGTTCCCGCACGTCTCTTGTAGGTACACTATTTTTTGCACGGATCCTTCACAAGGCCGAAAACCGATAATTTTAAAATTTATTTTTAATTTGTCGAAAAAATCAAGTGCGTTGATGTCCATAAAGTAGGTAATTAACTGTCAGATTTTTTCAAACTATTAAAATCTACTGTCAAAATTTGACATTTTAATGTCTTACACAATTTCTCATAGATGGCGCTGCTTAAACTTAAACTTTAAATGCAATGTTATAAATGATTGTTGTTTTACCTGAAAAGTGGTAAAGTGCATTGTTTTATTATAAACTTGGGCTCTGATACGATAATCTAATTTTAAACCGTTTATTAAACGAGAAAATTCCCTGTGCTCTTTGTAGGCACTAGTGTAGTTATAACGGAGGATGATTGTAAAATTGACGGTCTTGATTGTTCGTTCAGTGCGTAATCACTTGATTTTTACTCTACTACTAGTAGAGTAGTACAAAAAATTTTTCTTTTCACAAAACAATATTTTAATATCCTGTGACATTAGAAATAATGTATATTTTATATTTTTCTACAACGAATTAATATTATTAATTAGTATACATCAGAGGGAATATTAGAAAAATTCTGAAAAAATTTACATGCGTGAGAAAAAAGTTTTAATGGCAAACCCTGAAATCGGTGTGATAACTAGTTTTTGAGAAAAGTTAAGATATGCTTTTAACTAGGGCCGGGCGATACCTGTTTTTAGGTATCGGATATCGATACCTGCAAAGTATCGATACTTGCTAAAGTATCGTAAGTATCGAGGTATCGCGGTATCGGGAAGTATCGAGGTATCGGAGGTATCGAGGTATCGTAAGTATCGAGGTATTGGAAGTATCGGGTGGCGATAAATAAATGTCGCATCAAATAGCTTGTGAATTCGTTTGTTTTCATCAAAATAGCTTGTGTTTCCAACATCCAAAGCACTCTGAATAGGATATTCATTTATAGCCACCCTTTATCAAGGTATCGCAGGTATCGAAGTATCGGAGGTATCGAGGTATCAGAGGTATCGGAAATATCGATACTTCGATACCTGATGTAGTCGGTATCGGTGTACGATACCTGAACAGGTATCGATACCTTCTGTAAGTATCGATACTTTTCCCAGCCCTACTTTTAACAGACTCATGCTGTATAATATGAAGAAGTAATGTTTTGTATTTATTTGATTGATAATTCATTTTGACAAGTAGAAGTAGTAGATGAATGAATTTATCACAAATATACAAATTAATAATTGTTTTCCAACTCCATAGCGCTGTAGATGGTTTTTTAATGAACAGTGAATAGTCGTTATAAAATAGGAAACATCTAAGTCACGCTAAATGTTAAAATGAAAACTGAAAACTTTGCAGGCATTTGATTTGTGACAAAACTTTACTGTTACTGTTATTTAAATTATTGATATTCTTCTTAAATTTTCGATCCAAATAACTAAAAAGAAAACTTGTTCTTATAACACGTTTAGGGTTAACATTGAAAGATCAATAATAATAATAATAATAATCGATTTGACTCGCAGAGGGATAACCTGTTTTAAATTATTAGTACATTTTTTAGTGTTTTATTGGTCTAAAAATTAGTAGTAGATGTTATATTTTATATTTAGTAAGAAATTGTGTTAGTGGAAGACTTGAAGGGATTAGGTGAAAGCAAATTGTTGTTAGATGTCAACATAACCTAAAAATATTTACACTGTCAGTATTCCCTTTCTTTCTTGAAAATATGGGCAGACCACCCCCGGAGGTGACACAAACAACATGTGCAGACATTTTTCATGGGTTGAAGCAAATATTAGAAAAGTAAACATTTACACTTTTCACCCACGTCTGGATATTCGACCAGGAGTAGGTAGTGCAAGAACATTACTGGTAGAGCATCCAGCATCTAATCTTACTGAACTAGACTGTAGTAAACTATGATTAAACTGCAGAAATATCGTTTAAAATCACTAAACTTTAGTTATGTAGTAAATTTCGTTATTACGGTTTTGATGTACGAGAGTCGACGCCCTCTGTGGGCCACCGTAACAAATCACTGGTTATTGAACAGGAGACGAAGAGCGTCGCGATACGAAGTGGTCGAGGACGGGGCAATCATCGACCGTCCTTGTTAGTATCGCGTGAAAGTAAAAGAGAGCGGTTGAAAGTCCCACCAAGACTTGGAGAAGCTGCAAAAACACGATGTCGAACGTCGCCGCGATTTTCAGTATTGCGGCGGCAACGAATGTAGATGTAACGTGAGAGAGGTGCTGATTGTCCTTAAGACACTTTAAGTGCACTGTGACACGATGAGGAGGAACGTTAAAGTCCTACTGCTCTTCTCCATGGCATGGATGTTTGTTATTATTTACTATTTGCAAACCACCGGAGACTCGAAGGTTCGAATTTTTTCAAATTATTTCACTTCGGGAAAAGCACGTTTTGGTGGCGGCGAAGGGAAAATACTGCGTTCGAGGGTCTTTTAAAAAGGGGATTAGAACGCTCGAGCGCTTTTTCATTGTTTGGGACTGTGCTGATTCAGAAGAACCGCAACCTGCCCTATCGAACCATCAGACGACTATATTAAAAGTTACAATTTTCAACCGTGAAAAGTGAAGATGTTGCGACATTTTTACATTACTACACTTTCACAGATCGTGCAGAAATAATGAGTTTATTGCAAAATATTCTTCTTTTTTCTAACTTCTCGCTGCTACTAATGATGTTATAATTGATTTAAAGATCGCCCACGCAACTGCTATGACAACTGTTGAATTGTAATAGTGAACTTTTAGTAGATACAGCCTTGGCATTATCATCCCATTTTTTTTTTTGGAACAAAGTTATTGAAATTGAAAGTAAAGATGACTCGACATTGAATTTTTAACCTAGTCTTTGGCAGACAACGCACTACAAATTTTTTTCACACAAAAATGTTATGAAATCGTTGGAGCATATGTATAGTTACAATTTTCTGATTTACATCTAAAAAGGCAAATTAATTGTGAGATTTAAATTAATGAGATGTTCACAGTTTTGAAATAGACGTCAAATTAAAAAAAAATATTTTTTAAAGAATAAAATGTAATAAAAAATTTGTGTGACAATGCCCACTTATAACACTTTTCTCATAAAAAATACTTGTTGTTACTTTTTACAAAGCTTAGACAGCTTAACTTTACAACAAAAGTTATCAAAATATCAATTTTGGAGGTATTTCATCCATTTTGTGAGAGATTTTTCTAATTTTATGGTAAAAAAAAGGTTATTTATTACACTGTTCTTATTCTCTCAAATTCACTTTATTCTTTATGCTAGATATTTCGGGTATTTTTATTGTTAAAGTCATCTTCAGGCATTTATTTAATAAAGCTCATTTTTTTTTAAATCAAATGTCAGTGTCAAAAATTCTGAAATTATGTTGGAACCCTGTTAGATTGCCATGGAAGCGAAAAGCTAAAAAAGCTAATTTTAAATGAAGTTACCAACCTTAAAACACTTTGACAATTGATTTTAAGAAAAAATGAGCTTTAGTTCATCTAATTTAAATTAAAAATAAAATAAAAATACAAAACAAAACATTTATCAATTTGTTTGAATAAATCTTTAACTCTAATTGTATCTTTGTAATTTTTTTAACTTTGTCATTTATTGTTAAAGGCTTGCTTGTCGTAAATAAACTTTATTATTATTAATTTGCCATTTCTAAATTGTGGTATGGCCATATAATACAATTTTCAGAATTGTTTTGACTCAGAATTTTGGGACATTTTTGCAATTTTTTGAGAAACATTTTGTGTTTTTTTTCTAATTGTGGAAGAATCCCGATATAAAATTTAAGAAGATTGTTAATAAACATAGGACCTGCTTTTCAAATACATACACTGTCTCTATAACTTATTTAAATTTGAAAGTGCTGTGAAATAACGTTGTTTTTTTTATATAAAAGTACAAAATGGAATGCGCTTCTCTTTTCTTATTCAAAAAGAGAAGTATTTTTAGACTGCGAGGGGATATACGTATTTAAATGAACCACAAATTAGCCTAAAATAACAATTTTTAGCATTGACGAAAACTAAAAATTATTACGATTTTAACAATTTTTAGATAGTTAAATAATAGTTATTTTTTAACAAGGCATTAAAGTTGATTTTTTAACGAATATGAAGCTTCTTCTCCGAGGCGATAATCGATAATCATATGAGTGAAATAAGGAAATTTATTATCGAGATAATATAATAATATATCACATTTTTCTGAAACAGTAATTTTTAATATATTTTTAATATATTTTTAAAATGTGATAGGTATATGCAACCAACAACGGACAACTACGGACAATTCTTGATTTTGACATAAATAAGTTCAAAAAATTTTTTTTACTATTTTGACTTACTTTACGGACCACTATGTTCACTTTACTGCTGGTTTTAAAAACCAAAATTTTTTGTAACTTATGATGATTTTTGAACCTCCTGGATTGTAGTAGAACGTCACACTATTTTTTTATAGAGTTAAAATACTTACATGTAACAAAATTTAACTATAGTAGTGCTAAGAATAACAAAAAATCGGCCTTAAACCAAAAAAAATAAACTCGAAAATAAAACCTGATTTTGTCATTCTTGTTTGTTACTTATATCAGAACAGTCTGAACAGTCATTTTAATGTTTAGTTATCAATATTTACTTACAGAAAAAACCTTCTACGTCATACAGACATAAAACACTGGTTTAAATCGACTTCTGAGTGTGAGGGGCAGTCGGGGACTGTAACGATAGTACTATTTGTTTTTAGTAAAGCAGCAAATACGTCAGACTGTATAGTAGAAGGAAAAGATCTAAGATACTGATTATAAAAGTTAGTTGATAAGTGCATAATAGTTTATGGTCAGAGGCTTATTGGTATCATAAATAAGTGACAAAACACCAGGCGCTATCTTTAAATACTTAGGTAGATGGATTAGGAAATTGTTGTAAAATTTTCTTTCAGTCGCCGGTCGGTAAGTCTTTTACAGTTGACCGTAACAAAATTAGTGTTTATTGAGGTCTGTTGTAAAAGGGCTGGCTAATAATAAATTCTTGCATAAGTCACTTTCTTAGATCTTTTCCTCTTACCATAACTTCTATCAAATTCGCTGAGAAATGGCCTGAGATATAGGAAGCTGTTCGACAGACCATCAAAAGACTAAAAAATTGGGCGTGACAAACTATTCTATTTTGAATGTTTTTATTGTTTTAAAAATGTTTTATGGATTTTTCCGAGCAATTTTGGGAAATTTATATCAAGATAACTATTAAAAGTGGTTGTTGTGACTTAAAAAAGACTGTAATTTGTGATATTAACAGAACTGAGAATTCTCTAGGAATTTTTTTTTTGGAAATTATCTTGGAGAACTTTATTAAAAAAGTAATAGACGTATTTTGACCTAAAATATGGTTTTTTGAACTAGCATTCTAAAATGTTTAATCATCTTTCTAGCAATTTTTTGTTTTACAAATTTTGTTGGAGAAGTTTAGCTTAAAAAATTGGAATAGATAAGTAAATTTGTTCTTATAGGATTGGTAAAATTTTCTAATTATGTGTTTTTTCCGGTAATTTGTTTCAAAATGCAGTTAGAATTTTGGTTACTGATATATTTTGACTTGAAAGAACGATTTTTGGAATGTGCAGAAATTAAAGTTATTAATTTAACAATTAAAAAAAAAAGATTTTTGGGAAATTACACTGGAAAACACAAATAACGCAATCGTATTTTATCAAAAATAACTTATTATGTTACAATGGTAAAAACGAATTATGAAAAATAACAACTTTTTCTTTATTTGGTACTCTTGGCGATTTAGAGCATTACACGACGCATTGGCGACTTAGATCAATAGTACACAAGATATGAATTTTATTAGTATAGCCGCCTATGAAATCTAAGATCCCTGACTTATAAAGTCCGCAATAAACCAAATAATGGCCATTGATAAATATAATTGTAACCTAACATCTGGACGGAGTAGTTCCCTACCTGAGGCATCGGCAGGGACCGTAAAACAAAAGTATAAGTAAAATTTGCATAAATATCTCATCACTGAAGATTAGTTTACCATTAGAATCAACAATGGTCATTATTTGGTTTATTGCGGGATTTAGAAATCAGGGACTTTAGATTTTCGGGGCGGCTATACTTATTTAGCCTTTATGCTATGTAGTGCAGTCTTAAATTATTCTTGTCATTCTGTCAATACATAAAGGGATTGGGAGTCTTTCTCATAAGAGTATAAATTAAAAATTTTCTGAGAGTTTTCAAGTTTTTGTTTCTTGTTTCGAAATGTTGTTGTATTATTAATTTAATATTAATTTTATATTAATTTGAGTTTTAAATTTATCTTTAAAAAGAGATTTTTGGCATTATTATTAATTTTCGTATTAGTTGTCTCTAGTGGTTTATTCAAAAAATGTGTACCTATATATATAATTAAATATTTTATCTTTTAACTTTTATCTTTTTACAATATCTAACATTTTAAATTTTGGCTATTTTTTGACCTAATCTAATTTTTGGTATTTGTGGGATCTAAAATCTTTAATTTTTGCGTTTTTATTGTTTTTTCGAAAGCAATTGTTCTTTTTATGTTAGATGTCTTTACTGAAAAATTTATGGTTTATGGAAATAAACCCAAAATTTTCCTATTAGGAGTAAATGTCATTTATTTCCTAAATATTTACTAAAAACCAATGTCGAACCCACAAGTTTAATTAAACTTTTAATAATTTTGAAAGCAATTATACTTAGAGATTAAGAAATCATTTATAGATAGATTAGGTTACTCTAAATGATTTGTCTGATTCTTATCATTCCTATACTTTTTAATAAAGCCGAAATCTTTCTTTCATTAGAGGAAATTGTTGTAGCAGATGGTGTGACCAACTCTGACAATTCGATTCAGTGAAGCGAGTAAATGGAACCAAAAAAGATATCTTTACAATTAAGACGAAACTTATTCAACCAGGTTTAGTGTGAACGATTTATTATACTTTTATGCAAAATTTTAATGAAGTTTTCAGAGCGTGAAGACCTCACAGTTTAAAACTCTTTTCTTATTTTGTATTAAATTTGGATTTATTTTGGTAATTACGCTGATTTTTAATAAATTATGTATTTGAACGAGGCTAACGCAATTTTAATCGAGGCAATTAGCACTTATTACAGTCCTAAATTGATTTCGGACAGTTACGTTGCTAATTAAAGTTGCATCAAAGCAAACTTCTTTACTTTATATAAAATTAAGTGTCTATTCTCTTGAGAATACAAAAGTAGAAGTTACGCTTCGGTTAACTTTGTATTTCCTCATCTTCCACCGTGAGAATTTATTAAAATAACTCGCAGCTGGTGTTGTGTTTTGTTTCAAGTGCGGTACGGCGGGCGTCGGGACGTTCTTAACGATACTAATAACAGGGATTTATTATTTGATTGGCGACGATCGATGAGAGGCGGTATCCCGCCAGTTCACTGCTCACACTTCGTAAACTTTATTTAGCAAATCTCTGGCAATTTTTTCAAATTGCTTCCATCGATTAAACTTTCTAAAAATAGAGCTAATGCTGAAATTAGCCAATTGTATGACGTCATGCTCCAAAATCGACAACTTTGCTTCATATAACGAATCTAATTGCATCTTATGAAAAAAGTAAATATAAAAAACGATGCATCTGTTTGGTCGACACGATTTCGTATGCATGTTCCTGTTTACTGATAATGACTTCCTACAAATATTATCACACTTAAACGTTGCCGCTTTAATTTTGTTGGGATAAAGTGGGATCAGTGGGCAAACAAGATGATATCTTTCGCCAAATGCGAAGCCGATTGATGGCGCCAATTTATTTCTGAACTTACCTGTATTCAACAGGGGAAAAGTATATTGAATATTGGTGCTATTGCTTTTTCTAACATATGATATTTGAAATGCAAGCTGTTGCATATTGAAAAATGTTTTTATTTAAATTGAAACATTGTTTTTATTGAAAGAAATAAAAGAAGGTAATAAGCAATAAATGTTTTATTGGATATATTTATTTCTTTTGTCACATTTTACGACATACCTACTATGTATAATTTATGATTATAATGATTATCTGAATGTATGATTTATCTGAAATCAATGTTTTCTTAAAAACAATATATTTCTTCTTTATATGTAATCTACTGTGTAGCCCAACTCCACGGTGCGAAAGTTTTACATTCCACATTTTTTGGCGTCATGACATGGAAGCTTCGCTTTTCTCATCACTAAGAATTTTTCTGTAGGATTACATGTTCTTCTTCTGATGCATTTTTAAAAAAGAACTGCAATTGGAAAACTCTATCTTATGTTGTGCAAGTGTATTGTCAATTACAGATTTCTGCAGTAGTATTAACATTGTATCAATTTGTTACTATGTCTACCCTACTGTCATATTGCTAATCGAGTAAAAAGTAAATACCTAAAAGGCATTTTTGCATAATGAAAAGAGTTGCTCATTTTTTTCTCATCTTTAGCGTTTTTGGATTCTAAATTATTAAAGGCAAAATATCGCCTCGCACTCTTATTATACAAAATTTAATTCTACACAACCTTTTTCTTTAATTTTTTTTTGTAACTTTGACGGTTTGTTCAGCGTTTTAAGAGAAAACCAGCTTTGCACAAATTTTAAATATTTTTTAAATAAAATTTAGTAACTTTTGTGTCAATTTTTTTAATACAAATAATAAGAATTTAATTTTCGATCTGACAGTATTTTTTTATTCGCTTTGAAACTACATAATTATTTTAAATGAAATTTTTTTCTCTTACACGTGCTCTGACTACGTTTATAACTTGTGAAAAGCTGTTTTTGGAATTGGCAGAATTTAAGAGTTTTGGTTTTGATTACTTTTAGCGAACGTTTTTGGATTCTCGGAGGTAATTGTGAAAAATTCTTTTTAGATTGCGGAAAAGTGGTCATAGAAGTATTTTGGGTTAAAACTTTGGTTTTAGGGACCAAAAAATACAATTTTTTTATTAAGGACTAGATAACAGCTTTCGTAATTTTTAGTGAGCAATTAAAAAAAACAAAAAAACTAGAATTTTGTAAAGAAATACACATTATTATAAACACATTTTAAAATGAAAAAGCAATTTTTAGGATCGATAAAACATAAACATTTTTTTCTGTCTGTCTTGGCGCTTTTATTTAAGACATTTTTTTGGAATTAGTTGGATGCTTAATATTTTATTAACGGAGATTTTTTTATGGGTGGCATTAGGAATTACTGAAGATGTTCGTTAATATTGTACGAGAAAATTCAGATAATTTTTTCAAAATTACTATACGGGTGATTTTTTTATTTGCTCCCGCCCTAAACTCTAAAAATAGGCAACACATTATACTTTGCTAGTTTTTTCAAATTTAATTTTCATCTACCCAAGGTGTAGGGGGTTGTGAATAAATGTCAACATTATTGAGAATACCTTTGACAGTGCTTTCAGAGTTAGTTCATTTGTATCATTGGATCAACTTCCCAAAGTTGCTTATCGTTTGTATAACGTGTTGCCTATTTTTGGAATATCGGGCGGGAGCAAAAAAAATCACCCTGTTTAAGTAGCGATATATCAATAAATAATGTTGTGTTATACAGTACCACAAATAATAAGCATCTGCAAATTTTTTTTGTCTTATTTCAACTAATAACAAAATTACAGGCCTCAAAGTTGGGTATAAAAAACATTTTTTATGTTATATCTCGAAAACCGCCTAACCGATTAATACCAAATTTGGTACGCAAATGAAGTTAATTGTACTCTTTTTATTTCTACTAGCAAAATTTTGCTGCACATCTCAATTTCAAGTTACGGCACTTTTCTTTCACATTTTGGGTAATTAACCAATTTTTTTCTTATTAATTTTCAATTATTGTAGCAAAAATGAATATCCCAGTAGATTCTAAATAAAAATGCAAGGATGCAATATTTTGTTAAAATATACCGTTTTCGAGATATTTACGTTTAAAGTGTAAAAATGACTTTTAATCTTTAACTTTGGCGTCCTCTAGCTCCTAAACGGTACAACTTAGTATAGAGGTCAATTGTGTTAAGTCGCTTTATTTGACCTGAAAAAACTATAATTGCCCTATGTTAAAAAAATTTTGTTATACGTTTTGTAATAATTAATTTTTAGGTTATAATTTTGTTATCAGTTGAGAAAAGACAAAATTTTTTTTGTAGATTTTTACTATTTGTGGTGCTGTATTTTAGGTTAAAATTATTGCATTCATTTTCATAACACCCTGTATTTTATAGCCGCAAATTCAAACTTGTATTTTAATGCAGTTATATTTGTCTCCAAATCGAACACATTTGTTCCATTATGACACGTTATGTTTATTCTTTACTATTAGTTTTATTTAATGATTAGGTTACCTGAATTACCTGATCTATAATAAAATATTTGTTTGATGACATTTTTTTTTTTTTATATAATTTAATGATTTTGTGATGAAGAATAGGCAAAATACAGTTTTATAAAATTCATCAATATTTCCGAGAGCTTTTATTGATTATTATCTTTTTCGTTTTCTTCTGGGTCTTCCTTACATTTTAAAGAAAGCTTTTGACGAAGGAGAAAGGAAGTTATTAACGCAATTTTAACTTGCCAATGTGAATTTTGATATTTGTCATAGCTAAGGGATCTTGGCATATTTCCCTAAATGTTTGATAATTTAATTAGTGTTGAAAATTTTCTTTAAGAATTTGACTGAATTTTACCTCAAAAGCAATTATTGACATTAAGCGGATTACAGTTTTCCTAATTTTGGTTGATTTATTTAGATTTTTTTGTAAAGTAAATTTTTCGTATCTTGGTAAGTATTTATCTAGAATTGTGCTACTAAACAAGCGATTTTTTGTTATTAATAGAATTCAAAATCTCCATTTTACCTGTTTTTTAAAAATTGTTTTTATTGTTGGAGTTTTGTTAATAAAGTGGCTATAGAAGAAAACTAACAATAAAGTAATGTCGAATTTTAAAAGCTGATGAACTGGAGAAAACATTGGCATAGTATAGGCAATTATACAATCCTATATACATTTGAAATTTACAAATTTTAATTTTGACAGTTTGTAAAATAAAGTAAATAATACTCGAAAAAATATGACTATAGCTCTCGCTATAGCCTGTTTTTTACCGGAGGTCAAAAACTTTGGAAATTTAAATTAATAAGACTCTTTAAACGTTTTTGCTTAGTACACTACTGTAACAATTAATATGTTGCCACAGGCATTTTGATATATTACTTTCAGTTTGAAAAACAAAATTGTGTAAAAAGTATCGAATAATGGAATTATATATTTATACTTTGACCTAAATTTTATTTTATTTTTTCAAACTGTAATCAGAATTTTTGCAAAAGGTGTGATGGTGACTTTCTTTCACTAACTGCAATCACGAGGTTGCTCTCTCATAAAAATAATTGCATCATCTAATTTTACATCTATGTAACCCAAGTTGACCCCTAGCAGGTCAAATTATAATAGACACCCGTCCTATTAAGGAAATTCTCCCCTATTTCATTATAACATTTAGAATTCTGGTCGACTTCGTTAAATATGACTCTCATCATTTTTGATATCAGTGCCATAAAAGTCAATTAATCATGACTCCGTTTACAATAATAGCTTATCCTTTCTTCCGGATGATTTATTCCAGGATCAGTAGAGCGTATGTGGTGCATCAGTGTCGCTTAATTGTCTTAACCAACAACAATGTAAAGAACCTTATTAAATCCCAAATCCTACAAGCACATGTTTCGTATGATACCGCGATAAATTAAGAACACGCCTGTGAATGACTCTAGAAATTAGGAAACTTCGTCACGTTTAATTAGCGCACTTGTATACAATAAGAACATCCGAAATAATCGTAGACATACAAATTCTTCTTGTCCTACTTAATTAGAAACGCTCACAGCGATGAGATTTTTCACTCCACAATTGCGATAAATTAATAGAGGGTGAGTGGTTGGTGATAAGAAATTTATGTCGTGCTTTAATGCCGAACTTATCTGGCGCCCCTTCAGGACAAATGTAAGAGAACGCCCTTAATTACACTAGCCCACGTTTACACAAGCAACTTTGTCAATATCGAGATTGTATCGGCGGTTCAATAAAAAAATCATTTGAATAGACCCAGACCTTCATCACGTGACAAATCAATAAAACCTGACTTAAAAATTTAATTAGCTACAGTAGCGTGCCAAATTTGCATTTCAAATCGAATTTTTACTTACCAGAGATAAAACAGAAAGTTGAGTCGTTATTGTTTGTCATCCCCGAATTTGACAACTTCCTGCTTGAAATCGTTAAAAAGTTATTAAAGAAAAACCAATTTGCTTTCAGAAGCTGAATATTTTTTAAGAATCTGTTTATTTTTATGCTGAATCGTAAATAAAAAGGCAAATATTCAAATAACTGACGCTTTCCACAAATTTACACACTGCTGAAATGCGGTGAAAACATTCTGTCAAATAAAATATTTCCAAATTACATCAGCAATTCTTTTAGGTACACCCACAAAAATATTTTTGAGGGAATAGAATAAGTTCAACGTTTCATCCAAGAGCGAATCATTCACCTTGACAAATATCATTTCAATTAAATCGTTATGATTTATGGATCAATGATAACTAACAATACATTATATACAAATTAACAAAACCCAACTCCACTAGTTGATAATAAATATCTAAATTTATGTATCATATTCCGTTCAAAACAACTCATAAACTGTGATATATCATATATGTCAAAAGAAACAAATAACTGGTAAAAGTTTTAGCTTGTTCTCATTATTGTTTTGTTATCATATACAGGGTGAGACAATACTTATGTCTTTTTGTTATGTATGGCCATATCTTTAAATATATCTTTATGATTCAAATAACCTTACCTAAAATCTAATTTTTGAATTTAATGACAAATAGGTATTTCAAATTTTCAACGCTTACTGGTTTCCACCTGGTAAAAAACAGGCCATAGCAGTGCTCTAAGAAAATGGCCTTAACGATCACAAATGCACTCCATTTTCTCTTTTCCAAAAATAGAAATGAGTAACATATAGCAATATTTTTATACTTTATAGAGACATTTGTAGATAAAATAAATTAGGAAATAATTTTTTATACAGGGTTTACCAAAAGTATGGAACTAACCGTTTTTTGACTAAACTATACGACTTAAACGAATTTTTAGTGTTTGTCTTAATAATATCTAATTATAACAGTTTCTATTAATAATCATTCGATAGCAAATTTGATGAAAATTTGAAAGCATAACCATAAATTATTTAAATTTACTTAAATTTTGCGGAAAATTTAACGTTTTCACTGAAGAAGTGGCCTCATTTTTATTTTGACTGAGCGTACTTACAAGCATTTAAAAAAAAATGGGTTTGAATGGCTAAAAAATACAATTCTGATTTTAGCTTTAGTATTTTTTATTTAAATTTCTAATATAAACATAACATTTCTTTAACCGAAAACTTAATTTAATATTTTTCTAACAATTTTTAAACGAAATGTTTCTGTATATATATTTTTAATATTAACATTATAGAGTTTCAACAATAATACATCAATCGGTATCTGATTGTGATAGATCAAGTCGCTGCCGCTGGTGTGCTAGAAAAAGTTTATTTTAGATGTTAATTTTTTTTATTATTGACATTTATATCTGACAATTACATCAAACGTGGCGCCCGTTTTTTTGGCTTGCTACTGTATATTATTACTCGCGTTGCATGAAATGATGATTGTTACAATTGCAACGTAGTATAGTAGTCTTTATTCTGTAAGGTTATATGACGATTACGAAATTAGAGTCTATTGTGCAGGAGGTAACTATATCCTATTGATAGAAACCTCAGTCTCAAGTCAACTCAAGCAGATTTTTATCTACCAGCTACCAGCAAATTCTCAGTTTACAGAGCCGAACTGATGGAACATTACGCAACAGCTCTTCAAGAGTGATTTATTGCAAGGGAGCGTGAGTCCAAACACTTTTACAATAGACTGTCTTAATTGCAGATAATGTGGTTTATCCTTACAGGATAAGGACAACTTTATATTATACAGTACACCGTCTGAGAAAGAGTTGATTTTCAGGGACCTTGCTTGTCACTAGTAAGCGTCGCGAAATGTAATTTTTAATTACTATTTTTATCTGTTACAGTTGTACAAAAAACGTTGTATACTCCTGAGCCGCGAAATGTTTTACCATACTCGAGATTGTCCTGTCTTAGCCACAAACCGTTAAAGGATGATTTCGTGGATTTGCCTTGTAATTGTTCTTTTATGAAGAAGTTTGCTGTTATTTGTTTTCATTCACAAGAGAGTTGATTGCAATATTTTTAAGTTGAGAGTGTACCTTGTTAAATTTAAAAAAAGTCTATTACAAATAAAACTGAATGCTAGTTTATATTGAACTTGATAGATGCCATAACTTATCAGAAAAGGTCAACTAAAACTAAATGTCACTTCTGACGTGTAATAAACAGTTTTATTATATATATTTTTGTAATGAAATATACTTAGAAGTCTACATCTATGTAGTTTTTGATGTCAGTTCAAACGTAAAAATATTGGCTTGATTGGTTGATATCAACAGTTCGTTAACAGGGGTGTTAAACAAACCTTTTGGAGTGCGTTAATGAAGCTTATATAAGTCATATGATAAACGAAGAAAAATAACTATTACAGTTTATAAAATAATGGTTGATGTTAAAAATAAAAACCTGATTGCTGTTATTTATCCTGGAGCTTATTTCAATCAACTTAGAGCCGATTTTTCAGCATAAATTTAAAGATAAGTTGTTATGATTAAAGAAACTTTATGGTGTTTCCATGGCAGCTAAACCTAATTTCAAATTTACCTACTATGATAAAAAAAACCGGGCCTTAAAAGGCGGTTCAGTAACAATTTTTGTGTAAATAAGCTTTAAATTGTCTACTTTTTACTTTGATTCGTTTTTTGTGTCAGATGTTTTTTTAACATCTAATTAGGTATGTCAACAAAAAACATTTGCAATTAATTAAACTTTTAGTTAACAATAATCACGTGGCTCGATCCCTGTTATTACTTAGAAAAGAGAACAGTTTTATGTAAAAAACTAAAATTTTGTATGCGGTAGAGTGTGTGCCTTATTACTTGGAGTACTGTAAAATAAACTTTTTGTTTGCCGGCAAGCTTTAAACGAGTTTTATCTAACATTGTGGCATGGACTTTTTTTCTTAAATATTTTTAACTGACTTGAATATAATATTGCTATTTTACTACATTTAGCTACCACCAGCCTTTAATGCGCGGAAATTTTACAGTTTAGAAAGCCAAACACAATTTAGCGATGGTTTTATAGTTGATTGATGTCTATCATCACCAACAATGTATACAAAAAAATCAGGTTCCTAACATAAATCGGTAGCAAATATGATTGCAGAGCGGTTTTACTAAAAAAGACATTTATAATCACTCTGCACTATTGACTCACCCTGTATATGAAGTGTTAGATGTTTCAAATTTTGCAACTCTCCCCTATAATCGCGAGCTTTCGAATTACCGAGCAAATAGAGAGTGCGCTCTCAGCTATCTGAAATCCGGAATAAGACCGTTTACCACTCCGGTGCTAATAGCCATGCCAAATAAATTAAAACCATACAAAAGCATTCCAGTTTCCGTAATTCTTTCTTATTTCTCTTTGTTAATTAAGGACTTTTTCTAAAAATAAATTTTTGCGGATTTATTAATTTTAATCCCCTTTGAGGTGGAGAATTTTTCAAGGCGCGTCGCCGGGCATTTATATCACTTATCCTCAACTTTATTAGATTTAATCCCTGAGTGCTGTCTTCGTGTGGGTTTAGATTGTTCAAAGTCTATTTCTCGGTGGAATTCGCGAGGAATGTAAACGCGGTCAAGTAATTGCAGGAGGATCAATCTCGAATTGGACCGGAATCGATTCCAATCTGGTCAAATTTTTATTAACCATTCCACAAACTACAAATCGAACAATTTCTATTTCATTTGATTTATGATATTGTGGTGATTTTTTTTTCTTACTTTTTTCATTATTCGCAGGTTTAGGTGGAGTCTTTTTTATTTTTACGGCCCATTACATTTCACGTAAATGGTGCACTATTGACGTTCTTTTGCTTCGCACCACTTCGCTCACGGCATTATTTTAGTCTTTTTCCTCATGTGTCACACGGAAATTTTCAATAAAGCCTTTTATGTTTAATCCATATTATTCCGGTATTATTTCCGTTATGTATTTTCATTGCTTTTTTACAAAACGAGACCGAAATTGAATTTGCATGTAAAAATTCGTCATTACGGATTATTTTCCGATTGAGTGAATAAAAAAGTTCCTGCGTTTTATTTATCTGATGCTGTAATTAATGTTTTTTATTTTTCAATTCATTAGTTGAACTATTTATGTATTAATTAACCTATTTTAGTTTAATTATAACTTTTATTCAACAACAAATTAATTTATGTTCAAATATGAATCGCAGATATCTACTTACCTACCTGTCTACAGTAGAACCGCTATAAAATGAACAAATCCACACAAGAAGTTTTCACTTTTACCACTTAGACTACTATTTTTTAACAGTGCATTGAAGAAAATAGTGCATGAGTTCTGGTTTAAAAATTTGTTTTTGTACAATCTTTTCTAATTTGTGTCTATTTTTTGTACAATACTTATATTTATATTAGTGCGCAAAGCAGAGGTTTTTTGAACTTGAAAATGTTAGGTTTTTTCTTAACTAAAAAATTATTAAATATAAACATTTTTTTACAATTGCATTGTTTTAAATTGTAATTTTTTTATGAAAAACTTTTGGATAATAATTCGTAAAAAAATGCCATCATATTGTTACGACTATGGGTAATTTAAACTCGCGGTGTAAATTTCAAAACTCAAAATTTATTTTCCAGAACTAATAATTACACGACAAACTTAATTAAGTACAGTAAATGTCATATCAATTTAGACTTCTTCTTGATTTCGTCTATTGTCGCTGTTTACACTTCACTGGCTTGTCTCGTTCTCACTATCTGACTATCTGATTATCTGACTATTTGATAGACTGGTTGGTCGATATCTCTCTTTATATAATGGTTAGTCTGCCTTCTAGATACATCTGGAAGCATTATCTTTTAAAACGATTCTCTAAAAAATGACGTTCCATTCGTTCCTAAGAATGATGACTCATCCATTTACTATTTTTTTTAACCAACTGAAAAGAACATAAGGACATTAATATGCTTACTGGCTGCGCTTACCGCCCTAGGATCCGTGTTTACTGTTAGACTTTACGCTGAGTAGTTTGAAAATAACTATTAATGGATACAGCAGACTCATAGAAGACTTTATCTTTTGTTTCTCGTTTTTGTTGTTTTTAAGGATAACTTTTAACAAACTTTGTTATTACTTTTACCGCCTATTCGATACACCTTATTATCTTGAGGGATATTTTTCTTTTTTTTTTATCAATTTTAATATATTTTTTTATTGTTTTTTCTAAATAAATGTGCACTATATTGTTTGTACAATACTTACTATAATTTCCTTATCATATGTCTGTCTACGATATGCTGTTGAAAACGTTTTTTTTTACATCTTTTGATAACAAAAGAATAGAGTCTCGGTTGTTTCGTGTATTTTTTCTCAGAGGCCGTTTCTAGGGACCAAAATTCTAATTTTAATTGTTGATTAAGGAAAATACAGTAAGCAAGATATTAATTAAAAAGAAAAAAACATTGTTTGGATCAACTACTTAACGTTCGTACCGCGTCAGTGACTGTTCAAACGGATCGCAACTGATTTCATGTCTTAATATTAGACGTTCTTTAAGAGTGCTTACATTATCTCGCCGATATCGCACGATCAGATAAGAACATGTAAACTGGCAACAGCATGAGTGGGCCACAGTTATGTTTACCGATATTATGTTTACCGATATTATGTTTACCGATATTATATATTTTGGTTTGCGGCTTATCTAAGAATTGTGGAAGATTGTGAATTTGTTTAAAGATGACACTTTACACTATTAATATTGGCATTTTATAAATTTTGGGATAATATGTTGTCGTAAACATTTATCTCGTAGAATATTTTGCGCATGTGTACAGTAGGTACAGTAAATATTAGCAAGTTCTAGTAAAGTCACATTTACTATACTATGTCCAGTACGGAGAATCAGTAATAAAAGTGCGGCCCTGGCAAATCGAGTATTTTTCTGTTGAGGCGAGTATTTGACGATGTGCGGTAACCCGGTCCAGCTTACACCGACAAAATTTTCCAATCACTTCATTTCAGTTCTTCGTTATTTGTTCTTTGCCCAGTAACAGTGAATTATCGTGTTGCTCATACCAATGGATAATACCAAGATGTCACCACCAAAGAAAAGAGGCAAAAATTGCTAATGTTGAATTGAGGTGAATATTTCAAAGCTCGTTTTAAGCTCTGTGAAACAGTCTTAAAGCCGTATAGCTACTCCTACTACCTGCCTCTCGCGCGTTACTAACTCTTCGTTTTGATCATAGTTTAGTACCTAATTGTGGTTTACGCCTAGCGATTAAAGATAATTCTGAGCATCTGGGCATCAATTCGGCATGACGCTATTAACCGTTTCTTTCTTCAAGTGCTCAGAAAATAAACAGATGGGGTAAAAAAGGCGGTTAGTGGCGTTAGTCCAAGCTTGGTTTTAACATGATTGTGTAAGTTTTAATAAGTACTAAATGACTTTTTGAGTCTACAACTACTAATTAAAAATGTGGTGCAAAACGCAAATGTTATACGAATGGTTTTATTTGGAATCAGCTTGATAAAGAAACTTTTCACTTATAATTTTTAAATCCAGAATTTTCTAAAAGTTCTTATTCTTATTAAAGTTTCTTTATTGCCAATATTTAGGGATTGCAAAAAATACCAATTATGATTCTGATTCGTGGTGAAATAAAACTTTCAGTAAGAATTGATTCCGAACAAAGGAGTTTTTGGCAAAGAAGAGAAAAAAGTAATCGGATCAATACAGCAAAGTTTGTCTTAAAACCAAATGAACTTTCTTGCGGTTTTCATCCCACAATGAATGATTGAAAAAATCGGAGTTGATCGAACTTTACAATACTGTTTTCATGTTTTCCATCATCTTTACGACAATTGTTCCAACTTTATCGTTGTAAATTTCATTTTTGTGTATCTCTTGTATCGTTTCCGGCAGTTATCGATTTCTGTTTCTCGTTGATTTGCATTCTTGTTTACCGACTTATATAAACGAAATCCGTTCGAGATCTCGGTCGAGCAACTCTGTGGACTATGAAATTCGAATTGGACCGGAGAAATATAACGTACCATAAAATACATAATTTATCTATTTTCACCAACACTAACTCGTTAATTAATGATTCTCGCTTGTTAAAATTCAGTTGGGTTAATCCCGGATAGTTTTAAATGAAGTGTCACTTTCGATTCCGGTCGCAAACCAATTAAGTGGAGAACTAACTCAGACTTTCCGGCCGGTATCAACTAACAGAATCATTTTTCTTGTTCACAGGGTAGATAATAAATGGAAAATGTACCGTAGAGTATTACTCACGGCCAGTAAAGCGCGAAATAATTTCTAACGTTGTTAATTAATTGCAACCGTTAGATTTTTCGCATATTCAGACTTGTTTAACTAAGCGGAATGCGTATGGAAGATGAATTGAATACCTGTCAACAAATAGCTCGAAAACAAATTCTTATTTGCTCTGTTTTCAGTATGTGGAAGAGTAGAGAAAGGTTTTAGCTTTTTTGTTCAGTCCTCTGCATTAAAGACGTGTAAACATCCGCAATTTAACTCAATTTCTGAGCGATCGCCGGGCTGTTTAGCTCGGTAGGTGATAAAGTGGGCGACCTACGATTTGCCATCTGAGCGAAACAGGAAGCGATGATTACAAAAAGGAAAAGAGAAATAGAAAGGCTAAAGAAGCAAACTAACAAGAAAAGAACTAAGTAAAATATAAGACAAGAAATATAGATTAAAACAAATCAAGTTTGGTAAAAAATTTTTAGAACAAAAGAAAATCAAAGAAATACGCAAGAACAAAATGGATAAACTATTTGAAATATGAATTATGGAATTAAACGTTAAGGTTGAATTTTTAGAAAGAGAAAGCAGGAAACATCTGAGGTGAAAGATCAACTAATCAGTTTATTTGAACAAAGAAACAAAAATTGGAGACGGTTAAAAAAGATGTGGTTGAAGTGGAAAATAGGAAAGAAAAAGTAGAAATACTTAAAAAAGTACAGGTACCGGAAATATTCTAAAACGAAAATGAACAATATTATTTTGACTTGCCATAACAAGAGAAAGAAGAGAAACATTTGTAACATAGCAAAATAAACAAAAATGGAAAAGTACCGGAACTGTTTTGAAGGGCGGATTTTTGAGCTTCTACGTAATAGTCTTGTTGAATAAAAATACTAGTACTTATTTTTTTTTTAAGTGTTGCGTTCTCTTATTTGAAGATGCTATAGTAACTTATTATTCTCATTCAACGTTAATCTGGTAGTATTTTCTTAAAGTACATATAGTTAAAACTTATTGTAACGACAGCAGAGAAATAATAAATAAATAAATAAAGAAGAGAATAGAAATTACCTTGCAGGCAAAGAAGACAAAGGAAAAACAGGAACAAGTACAATGACTTTTATAAACCTCTGGATAATATCTAAATTACGTAGAAAATAAACGGCATAAGAAAGAATAAAACCCCAGGAACAGATAAGTTGATGAGTGAAGGAAAGAGAATTGATTAACAAACTTGAGAAACTAATGGAGGAAAAACAGAAAAATGAAATGTTACCGAAAGAATATATAAAAAAGGCAATAGGACAGAGGGGGTAAATTATAAAAGAGGAATAGCAATGGTTATTGTGAAGAACACAAAACAAATAGTAGACTTCAAACTAAAGGAAAAAGACGAAATGGAAGACCCAGTACAAGATGCAAGAATGAGTTTTAGGAGGATTTGAGATGAAGAAAAATAGCTAATTGAAGAAGGAAAACGGAAAACAGAGAGGAGCGGAAGAGAATATTCTAGAAAGTTGTGAGTTATCTAGGAATGCAATGCTAATGACCAGAAAGCGAAATGAAGAATAGAAAAATAATTTATGAAAGTATAAGAGTGTGTACAAGGCAGAAATACAAAGAAAATGCACAAAATTGTATTAATAAATAAAATTTTATAGTAGACGTAAAATAAATTTAAAATGACTATATAATTAATAGATAAACAGTAATTTCGGTTGGTGTTTTAAGTAAGTCAGGGACATAATAAAGATTAAAAAATTAGATGGGCTCGGGTGGGTGAGTTATTCTGTCGGGTGGGTCTCACTAGGATATGAAAATGAAACGACAGAAAGAAGTAAATTTGGCACGTTTGAACGTTCTTGATATTTCGATAAAGAATTGGTACGTATGAAATGGTTTACTTAGGACAGGTGAAATAAAACACCAAATTTATCGCGACGTTTCGAAAAGTTTCTGCTTGACGATTAACCATGTTGCAGGTAATAAGCAACAAGCGAAAATTCTTTTCCTAAGGAAGACGAAATACATCGACGAAATGTCGCGACAAATGTAATGTTTTATTTCACCTGTTCAAAATGAACTATTTTTTAGGTTCCAATTATTTATGAAAAAGAGTGGTTTATTAAAATTTTTATCTTTAATCACTATTTTTTTTTAATATAAGAAGAGTTTGTTGGATTAATGAAATTTATAGATTTTAGAAAATTGTAAAGAAACAGCCGAGACGGTCATATCGGCCAATATTATTGGATATGTATCATCGCAAAACTTTGAAATTAGGCATTTGTGAATCAGCAGCATTGTAAAAATTAAGACTGGAGTAATCTGAGAAATGTGATTTTTAATAACTAAATATGTGCTCTGCTGTTTTCAAATGACCATTATGATTAAGCAATACATTTCCGAACAATAAGCTTTCTTATTCTAAATGATTCTTACTTAGATAGATAGCCAGAAAATTTGTTTTTAGGGGTGCCGGTAATTTGTCTAATCTAATTGTTCGAAAATGTATTATCTTACTCAAAGTGATTATTTGGGCAGAGCAGTACTATATTCTAGGTGTCTTCAATGTTCCAACGTTATGTTGAAAAGCTAAACATGTAAAAAATTTAGAAATATTTTTTTAGTTTTGTGAGAATTGGTTTAATTATCTTATTGTGTTTTCAAATTAGCTGATTGAAAACCATTAAATTTTTAAATTATTCTTGTACTAGAAAGAGAGTAAGAGAAACAAGGGCCAAATTTTCTTAGGAATCTTGGGGTAAGAATGCGGGGAAAGAGATTTCAAGTTGCTATACAGATCATTTAAGAGACTGTGATTATAAAGAAGATATCAACTATAGTACGAATAAAGGGAAATGTTATAAACAAAGAAGTCATAACAGAAAGATAGAGAGAGTATTTTATGTATCTCTTGGGTCTACTAATAATAACCCAGTTATCGAGAGATGTAAACAAGGGAGCAGGGAGCTGCATAGAGAAAATTAATTTCATTGAGAAAAAATTTGGATGGTGTTTGAACATTTATGCATTCTTTTTATGCAACATCTGAGTTTTTAATAACTATATGATTAAAAATAAAATTTTGGTTTTATCAAATTTGCAGCAAAAATAAACAAACTTAATTCGGGTTTCTGTAGCCTCATTGGGACACCTGAAAAGCGATAGCGATCTGGTCTATATGCAAGTACTTATTTTATATTTGTAATAACATCAGACTTCGAAATAAAAACACTATTAATTAAAAAATTCTCGAAGCATGAGAGAAAGTATCTAATATTTAGCAAAATAATATACTCAAGTATCATTTTGGTAACTCAGATGATCCCCGAAAAAGTCAGATAAATGTGCAATATGAATCAAAAAAAAATTAAAGAACCTTTCACTACTTTCAAATTTTTGAAGCTACTGAAGTAAATAGAATGATGTAACAATAAATCTAACAATAAAAGATTCGAGTATCCTTTAATAGTAAGTTAATTAGGTTAGCTTGCTACATAATCTACTTTCTGAAAAAGATGTGTGAAACGTTAAAATTACGAAAGTACAAGAAGTGTTTTATTTATGAACACTAAATAGTTTACGACTTAAGTACAATTAGTAGTCTATCGAGATATAACTGATGCTTAAAATTTACATACTATTAAGGAATGAAATGTCTTTCACTATTTACCTGTCAATAAATAATTTGTATGCCATTACTTAATTATCTGACGTATCGATTTATTCGCAACAAGTTAATTTCGATAAAAAAAATGTAATCTTCCAATTAGATGTAATTGATACACGTTATATTCTGTTGGGAAAGTAAAATTAATTTTCCTAATTGACTTAAAAAAAAAAGATTTTGAAAGATGAGTAAATCTTCGCACCCACTTAAAAATATTTTTATTACAGAATGTTCAGTTTTAAGATTTGATTAAAGTAAACATCACTTCAGGCAATGTAAATTAAAAAAATTATAGCAACATTATAATCAAAACTCCCACATAAAAATGACCTAAAGCAAATTTTCACAATAGTGTCAAAACAAAAACGTGGGATAAAGTGAGGTTAGGTTTAATTTACAATAGAGCTATCTTTAACATAAAATTCCTTTAATGGCAGTGTTTAATTAAAATTTACAGCAAAGTGAACCTTTTAAGATTGGCTGCCGACTTCTTTTTTCATTTGTTACCTTAGAAGCTGTTATTCACCTTGACCTATAGATGTAATCTATTGTCGATGAAAGAATATAATTTGCATTAAAAAACTGTAAAGCGTTACTTTTATTAAAGACTTGTCACAAGTCCTACCGTTTTGGAAAATTACAATTTTATCGAGTTGTTGGCACACCTTGAATGAAAGGAATCTTGTTATTCTTAGTAATTATAAATTAGTACATCAGAAGAGATGTAACAGTTTCAGCAAGAACCACTCGAGTTAATTGCAAGAACGAAAGTACAATTTTGCTCAATTCAATTTATGAGTATATTAAAAATGAAGATTCGGATGACATAATTACATACCATACGAAGGTCGACCATTACTTTCTAAACTACCGTTACCAAAACGATTTAGAATAATATTTTTCTAAGTGATCCCATTGTTATGCATATTGTCACATCACTTTCATATTAATTAAATGAATATTGCACAAGCAAGAACCTTCTTATCAAAAAAGCTTGTCATATGCAGATTAGTTAGTATGAGCGGTCGAGCAACTTTTCCAGCAGTTGAGCGTGTAATTTATTTAATTGAACGTTATGAGATGTGTGTTAAAAAAATATAATTAAGCGCAGACTTCTCCCTCGAGTAAGCCATAGAAAGGCCCGGAAAATCTGTTTTTGCCGTTAAACACGCCAAAGTTTAGTCAGACACTTGCAAAATTAATGTGATGGATCGAACGAAAAGTCATTATGTAGCAAACTTGAAATTCCATCAAACTCTTTTGTGTTGAATAAAAATTCTGCAAATATTGACACTTCGCACTTGAAGCTTGCTACTGTTTGCACCAGGAAATTCACACCAAAGGAATTAAATCCAACGTCGGATAGAATTGTAATCTCATGAAAACTAAGATTCGACAAGTGGAAAATCGAAATGGAACGAATTTCCTCTTACAAATGCCAATACCACAGTTTCTCTCAGGGTAATTATTTTATCGATGTTTGGAAATTTAAACACCCAGAAACCGATTATAACTACTTTGATATTTGCTTGAGGTCAATCCTCATCCGGATTTCTGCTTCTCAGCTGGAGTTATTAGACATCGAGGGAAGTTCTCGGTTTCCAAACTGACCGATGCGGTTTAAGTTGGTTTAGTTCTATTTCTATTATCTCAAACACAGGATGAATTTTAAGAAGAACACAATCAAACACTAAAGAACAGAGTGAAAAACGATCCTAACGACTCTGAAAGAATCGTTGTTTGTAATCACTACACCCAATAGTCGTTATAAGCGGTGTTGTATGTTGTTATTAAGTATAACACGTCGTACACAACATTTTTACTATAATCTACAAAGGACCTTTATATCCAAAGGGAGTATAGTCCAGTATAGACGAAAATTTGTTTTCATACTTTAAGGGGGAGATTTCCGTTTTCGAGTGTATACATTAATGTAATGTTTGACATGGCATAACTTCTAAACAAATTAAAATTTTTAATTTAGGTTTTTACTATATGAAAGCACATGCTTTTTTATGAGATCAATTTATCAAAAAGTGTTATGTAATTTTTTAAAATTGTTTTTTTAATTGCTATTTTTAAAAATTTCTACTTCTATTAATTAAATATGAATTTAATTGGAAAAACTAATTGTTACATGAATTTCTTTTATTAAACAATATGGACATAAGTTTGTATTTTGCTAAAATTTAGTGTTTTCGAACAATGAGTGCTTTCATGAGTGCTTATGAAAACAATTCCAAAAAACTATTTTATAAACTTATACAATAAGTTTGGGAAAATTTAGTCAATGAAGAAAAACAAGTCCTCTACAACATATACTTTTAAACAAGAGTGTTGTTTCTAATAATTTATAATAAATGTAACTTATGAAGTAAAGCATGTGCTTTCATATAGTGAAAATTAAAATGAAAAATTTTAATTTGTTTAAGACCCATTGATCTCTACGCTCTAAAACGAGAATGTCTCTATTAAGTCTATTCCTTACATTACTTTAAAATTATGATTGAACCTGTAATTTGAAAGTCTATTCCACACTTAATCACTTTACATTATTTTTCTGTTCTTTTGCATTTCATGTTTTTTACTGTATTATCCACCCACACATTTTTAAATGAACCTATTCCTTTAATTTTTATTGACCTTTCTTGCCCAGTCAGTCTCTGCATTTCCTTCCAAATGCTTGGATTGCGGCTGACGAAGCCAAAATCTAACCGCCATGCATTTTACTTAATTTTTTAATTTTCTCATAGCTTTTGTTACTTCCTTAGTAATATTTGGGTGTTTTAGTTTATAATGAACACAGCATTACCGAATTTTTGATGTTTTTCTGTATTTTTACCGTCTTATATTAATTGCGTAACCATGTTATTCTTATTACTTATGAATGCTACTGATTCTATACTTTTTGTTTTCGTCTTTTAGATTTTTTTATTTATTTTTTTTGTCTTATCAGACAGAGAAACTTTTTGGTTTAAGAAGGTTACTTAAAGGTTGATATGGTGTATTTTGTTAGCCTCCGATTGGCTGAATTTTGCCCACAAACCGCGACGGGTTTAGTTTTAGAAAAATAATCTTCTCCTCGTTTTTTGTTTTGAGAGAGTCGGGTTCTCTGTTGAGGACCGCTGTTTTTTACTCATCAAAGATCGCGGTTAACATTTAAAGATTCTCTTGGAATTTTTTTTTTGACTGAACATCATAGTCATTTATAGACTAATATTAAAAAAAAGTCATTCATTTTGATTGTAATTTAAGATTTGAAACTTACCTACTTGGCCATCTCCCTACAAGGTGAATTGACTAGACAGTGATGCTTTTCGTCGTTAAAATAGGCTGGGTATAAGGCCACGTCACAAACTGCAATCGGTTAAATGCAACCAGTTGTTCCATATGCAAACAATTTATATGGTTTGGTAATAGTTATTTACCTAATGTATTTAGTTAGGTACATCATTTTTTGTAACGAATAGTACAATAAATTTCAAAAGTAAATACGTTTCACATAATTTAGTTTTTTTTACTGATGAGTTCACAGCATTGACTTGCGCTTGTTATATTTGTAATAAGTAAACTTTGTTTTTAAATAAACCAACACTAGATATCTGTTATATTTCAAAAATGCGTGATTCTGGAAATTGCACTCTGAAATTAGAGAATCGGTAAATTCCTTCTTGAAAAAAAGTCGCTAGAGATATGAAGGTACAAATCAAAGATTTGTAGATTTCATTGGGAATTAAAGCATCACTTAATTTTATTTTCTTTTAAGTTGTAACGTTTTTTTCTCTTCTATAAGATTTTGAGAATTTTAGTCTGATACATTGTCAAGTTAGTTAAACACCAACTTGCTAAAACAAACATTTCTTACTCAGATTTGGAAATATAAAACATCGCAGTGTGGGAAAACCGTTTTTTCAAGCGTGAAGGATGACTGGGAAATAGCTTTTCATAAGCTATGAGTAGAAATAACAGAATACTTAGGCGAAAAGTCCGCGAAATGTAGGATTTTTTACAGAGTCATACACTCAAATTTCAATATTTTGAACCATGATTGGTCTTTTAACTTATTGTCTGTTTGGTACCCATTTTTTCTCTTTGTTTCTGAAATTCCTGCACATTTATATGTTACTAGTCTTTTTACGTATTTATTTTTTACTCGGGTTTTTTTTTAGTCTGTTGGTGTTTTGTTGTCTATTTAGTATTATCTTATTTTGTTTTCTTTTATGAAACATCTTGTTATCAATATTATGTTTCTATTTCTATAGCACTTCAACATAGATTCCATAGATCAATAATTAAACAATAATTTTTGATACACCATTTCGGTTTTTTTTTCTTATAATTGTCTTGTTTCTCTTTATTTCTAATAAATATTTTCATATTTTTTATTTAGGTACATTATTACTTTTTAATATTTCTCATTAAATTAGCTTGTTGTCGCTTTTATCAATTGCAAAATCCCTTTTCTCATTAATTCAATAATTATTTTTTCCAAATTATAAAGAGCTAATACAATAAAAGAAATGGAACCTGGGCCATCAGAGACAAAATAAATAAAATCTCGTCTTTTTTGCATCAGTGATTTTTATTTAAATTAAGCTAGCTTTTACATTCTCCAAATCAATTCCTGGTCCATTACGTTCAGGTCTGCAGAGGCGCATCTAATGTAGGTCTTCATTGGGTGACTCAGCAACGCCGATAAATTCGTTTTACAATCGAAAAATCGATGTAAAAGCAGTTTAAGTTTCGAAATATATTGTCATTGTTGCAACTATTTTCAAGAACTTATCTATAATGTCATGATCATGTTCTACCGGATATTAAACACGCCAGAATTATTTTACCATTAAAGTAATTTGTGTAAACAGCTGCTAAAGAAACACTTTTACAAAAATTAACATCAAGTAAATTGTGCAGGAATGTGTTAATTTGACCCACTATGTGTTGTTTATTAAATACAGCGGGAAACTAATAAAAAGGAAAAAAGTATATCAAATTACGGAATAAAAAGTCGGGAGGTTAAAAACGGCGCCTAAATCTTTTACAATCGCGATGTTAATTCCGGGCCTTAATAAAGATTTTTATCAGAATAATTCTGTCGCGTAAACAGATAATTTGAAACTTTATGAAAGTAAATTCGAGGTTTCAGCAACCGCTTTGAGGATTATTTTCTCCTCTTGTATTTCTTTTAATTTTAATCTGGTTTAGACTTGTGTATAAATTAACCTTGCTGCTCTGTCACCTTTAACTTGCATTTTATGTAAATTGTGTGCATTCTGTGTAAATTAAAAAAAATTGGTTTGACCCAACCTATAAAAATTTCATTTGGAAATGGAACATCCACGTCCACAATTGATGATTTACAATCTGCCTGAAAAGCCTTTTATGTATTAATTTGGAGGAAGAGTAAAATTTAAATCGCAACCCAAAATTTGCATGGTAACACACGTTCTGATACAAAATACACAACTTTGGACATTACAAAACAATAATATCGTTTCCGTAATTAAAACTTCCATTAAGATACATTAGGATATTTGCATTTACACTCTCATTAAATTTTATTGAGTTTTGGAATAATCGGAGGCAATCGCAAATTGTTGAAAGTCGTAGTAAAAGCCCAGAGGTGATGGTCACATCTGCACTAATCTCATTGCAATTGCAACCAAAATCCTTTCAGCCTTTCACTCATCTTCAACCAAATGTCGAATTAAATTTCGTCATTGTGTGTTTACCACGCCTTTTGAATTTTTCCCTTTGGTGTAATAATTATTTTGAGGGTAACATCCTCGAGTGGGTGGGGCATGTTTACGCTTTCGTTTCCGGCTTTTGCGAGTACTAAGAAATTTATATATGGGCTTAATTCTCCCGGTTTGTCTTCTGAAATATCGATCGGGTGAGTTAGCACGTCGTAAACTTTTCCAGAAAGATAAATCACTCTGAATGCGCTATTTTTAACGGGCAAAATTGTTTTTTATTTACGGCCATTCTTCCTATGGGTTTATTATGAAACGAATAAATCACGAAGATGTTAGAAAGGCAAATGGTCATCATTTCTCTGAAACTATGTGGAAATAATAGCTCGGAACGTATATGTTATCAAGTTGATGAAAGTAGACATTCTACTGCCGGATTTGTCGGCCAAAATAACGATTTTACATGAATCGTTCAATCGTAACGAATCAAATTGTGCTGTTTAATTGCTAGTTTTACATCCAATGAAAACTTTTCAACTCAATACTAAAAAAAGTTTTATAGAAGGATTGATACTTTTTTAACTTGAATTACGTATAAAATTTTGCTTTCAATTTACTCCCTACAATCTTCGATAACTTTCTTATTTGTCACAGTACATTTCTGTATGCATTTGAATAATTATAAAAAGGTTGCAGCAATATTTGGTTTTATTTATAAAAGTTAGTTCAGATCTGCATAACAATCCATAAATAATGCCCAAAGTATTTCAGAATAAAATAGAATATCTTAATTTGCAACCTAATTTTAATAAACTAAATTATTGAAATAGTTAGCTATATTAGTCATAGTTATTTATTCAAAGATTATTAGTTTAAATTTCTAACAAGATATCTTTATGTCACATACCTACAGGCTCTATTTCAGTTGAGAGGTTAAGTTTATATAAATTGACACACCCTGTAAAAACGAAAGCAGTTGCTGACAGGAGTAATAGTCAGTTCTTTTCTAATGAGCTAATTTTAAGGTGAGGTACTACCGATGGTATCGTAAATTTTAATACTTTTCCATGGCAACAACCAATTACAGCCCAGTTTTTTTTAAATTTTTTATGTAAACGAAGATACTACGCGGTATTATCTCAACTTGAAATTAGCCCATAAGAGTCGGAGTTTTGGATAGTTTTATAGAGAATGAAGGTATAGAGAATTAAGAAAACATGGACAACTTCTTCTTATATTTATTCCGATGAAATGGTTGAGAAGCACAACGATACCATTTAAAAGCAATTAGCTACTTGTTATAGAAGCTTTTTTGATCTATCAGTCTCTTAGCAAAAACAGTCTTAGCAATATGTTTCTTATCGGACATGAAGTAAGACTCTGAATAATAGATGTAATAATTGAGAAGCCACCTACTTTCGAAAATCGAAAGCAATCTTTTAATATGTTCGAGTTTTGGTGGAATTACCATAAAGGAATAAATATTCATTTTCCATGGGTGATACAGAGAAAAGACTAATAAAAATCCATGCATTTCTAAAAAATGGACTTGCTCTAAGAACCGTTTAGACATTAAACTTTCAAAGAAGAAGAAAATTCAAGTTTTTGCAACCTTAAAATTATTTTTGGTGATCATGAAAATTAATGATTAATTAGTCTATAGAATTTATGTAATCTTAACGGCCTTATAAAGGTTATGGTTTAATGAAAGAGATACATATGGGGAAATTTAACTCTTTAACGCTTTTAAGCTCGTGAGTGACGTGAACCGCCGAATTGAAAGATGGCGGAAGAAAATGTTTATCTCCAAATAACAAAGGAAATAGTGTTTCAAATAGAAAAAAATTTTTTTTTTTTGGAAAATAATTGGATAAGAAGATTCAGTTGGTTAAACTTGCAAAAACTATCAGAAGGTTGGCGCACTTTACAGGGTATTTTTGGAATTACTCTGCGGATTTTGACAGGTGATAGTTTTTGTTGAAACGGTGCTAAATATCTACACTTGTTATATAGGCACAGTATAGCTAATCTTGTCTTAAATAAATATATACATATTAACAATTTTAGAGATATACATTATTATATATATACTTTTTTCTCAAAAATATAAGTGCTCTGTATTTACAACTGGAGTGAAATCATTACCTCACAACTTATATAATTTTCTCAGATAAGCATACAGGTAATTGTTTACTTTAGTGTTGAAGGTTATAGGGTTTTTGGTTGACTGCACCAGTGCGTACTGAGCTCTGCCTATTAAATATTATTTAAAAAAGATGTTTATATTATAGGTCATCATTTTTTAATTATATAGGTTTTGTTGTCTGTTTCTTTTTAACACATAATCTATATTACATAGCAACATACAAGAATGTATTGAAAAGAGGCAGACAACGGTATATAATTAAAAAATGACCTATAGGTACCCCCAGTGTGCACTATTGCAGCTAATCAAAAGCGTTATTAATTAGAAGTTTGTACAAAAAAAAAATAGATGAAATGATTTACAATTATCTGATGTTTTGATAACAATGAAGTACTGTTGTTATTTAATAAATTAAAAAACAAAAAAACTTCTGGTACTGATCATATACCTGTGTTCTTATTAAAAAAAGTTGCACATTGTATAGTCTCACCAATAACACATTTAATTAACCAGTCATTTGAAAAAGGTATTTTTCCCAACATATTAAAAATCGCTCGAGTAATTCCTGTATTTAAAAAAGCTAATCCCCATGAAGCAAATAACTATAGACCTATAACTATCACTTCACCCTTTTCGAAAATCTTTGAATATGCTATGTTAAATAGATTAGAGTCATTCATCACAAAGTACTGCATACTGACCAAATGCCAACATGGTTTCAGACCAAATCATTCGACAATGAGTGCAATTGAATCATTTTACAATAAATTAATGGACTATATTAATATTGGTGAATATCCCGTTGGTATATTCTGCGATCTGTCTAAAGCATTTGATTGTGTAGACCACGGTATTTTACTTAGTAAGCTACATAATTATGGTATTAGAGAAAATGTCAACAAATGGTTTTCATCCTACCTTAGTGACAGGACTCAGTATGTTGAACTTTGCTATTCTGAAGATGGAATAAGCAAATTCGCACGTTCAGAATCATTAGCCGTAAAATGTGGAGTTCCACAAGGAACAATTTTAGGTCCTATTTTGTTTGCCCTTTACATTAATGATTTACCACGTGCTTTAAAAGGAAACAAAGTGGTAATGTATGCTGACGATACTTCGGTATTGTTCTCTATTAAAACGCCAAACTCTCTCGAAAGTGCCCTAAGTACTATCATAAATAACTTAACCAAATGGTTTAGTTCTAATAAACTGCACCTAAACGAAAATAAAACTAATTTTCTATGTTTCCACCTCAGGCAAAATAAATTATCTAATTCTATTAAACTCAATTCAAGAGAAATAGTTTTTAATGAACAAACTAGGTTTTTGGGCCTCACACTTCAGGAAAAAATAGAGTAGACTCAACAATGTGAGCTAACAATTAACAAAGTTCATAAACTTTGTTATCTCGTCCGCCAACTAAGAATATTTTTAACTACGGATCAGCTAATTATCTTTTATTACGCTAATATTTATTCCATATTGTGCTACGGCATTTCCTTTTGGGGAACATCTCGCATGTCTGGAGCAGTTTTCAAAAGTCAGAAGAGAGTCATACGCTGCATATTTGGGGTTTCCTCTAAACATTCGTGTAGAGGTATATTCAAAAAAAATAAAATTTTAACGGTTGCCTCCATTTATATTCTTAATTTACTCATGTTAGTATATAAATCTAAAAACCACTTTACACAAAATAGTGATATACAACCATTACCCCACCCGTGGTTGCCAAAATTTTCACTTGCCTAAACCCAATACAAAAACTTTTAAAGAAAACCCACTGTACATGGGTCAAAAATTTTTTAATATGCTTCCAGCCGAGATCAAACAAGCTAGAAATTCAGGTGTATTTAAAAAAATGGTTGTGAAACTTCTTCATGTTCACTGTGCTTACACTGTCAATGAATTCCTGTCTTGCTTGTTATAATTATTATGTTTTTCTTTCCTTTTGTGACTTGTCTTATACAATTTAATTGTATTTTTGGGACGAAATAAATTATTATAATTATTATTATTATTATTATTATTATTATTATTATTATTATTATTATTATTATTATTATTATTATTGGTTAAATAGAACTCACCTAGTGTATACATACATCGCCATCGGATTTCAAAAAAGTTTTTAAGCAAATATTTCTACAGCATGTATTTCAAAAACTACCAACAAGAAAATAAGAAAAGTTTAGATATTTATAGTTTGTCTAAAAATGTTTGAATTTTGTGTATTTCACATTTCTTAAAAAAAGTTTATGAGGGATTTAGGCGTGATGGTTGTAAAGAGATGAGTCAAAATTTAGAGATAATAGCCAAACAAAAGAAATAGAATAACAAGTTAGAGTTACTGCAAAACCAGTGTTCGTTATTAACTACATATTATTATGCTTGAAGAAATTAATTAAATCTGGAAAAGCTTTACACTTATCGAACTCACTGGCATTTACACTGAACAGCTCGAAGTTGAATATTTTAGTAAAATTATTGCGGGCAGCGATGGGATAAGTGATAAGCAGCGTCAAACTCAGAAACTTCAAATATAAAAATTTTAATGGAACATTTCAGTAACAAAATATTTATCAGGGAAAATTGTCAAATTGTGGTATCAACTTAGTTTTATTTCATTATTAATCTTGGTTAACAATGATTTATTGGCCATTAGAAAAGAAAAACAATCACAAATTTTCGACAGCTTAATATCGGTATCTTTTCAAGATTGTAAGGAAAAAATATAAAATAATCTATTGATGAAACTAACAAGAGGTTATATTATGTAGGTATTTGATAAAAACCTAAAATGACAAAATAGATTGACTCTCACTATAACGGACATGCGTCTACTGATTTTAATGAAATTTTGCAAATGAAATGTCGGCAATTGTATGAATATTTGTATTTAACGTGGCTTTTCATGAAAGGCCCAACCACATTCTGTGTACTGTGTATTACCAGTAAATTTCAAAATATCATTAAACATGGTAGTTTCATCAAAACATCAAGTATGTTAACAGATTAAGCAAATTGTGTTTACTTTATTTCAGTGGGTACATGCTTAAATTATGGACAAAGACTAATAAAAGATAACAATTAAGAAGTGACAAAGGACTATTTGGGATAAATAATGACAATAAAAATCAATGTCTATTTGGTAAGCAAGCATTGTATAAAGGAATTTGTTTTGCAACAAAAGACTTAAATGCAGCAATTTTATTCTTTTTATAATTGCTTTGTAAACTGTTTTTTTTATTAGTAGGTATTTGTAATAAATACATGCTAAGTACTAACTAGAAGGTAAATTTTCTGTTTACACTATTTCATAGGTACAATAGGTACTGAGTTTCCTCGACAATCTGTTGCTAAGCCTTTCATGATTCTTCAAAATGGTGTTTAGAGATTAATGCGCGACATGCCGAATATCGCTAGGTGTTCAATGAAAAACTTTGTCAAAAAAAAATTGGCAAAATGACGGGTTTTGCGTTATTAAAATACGTTGGTTATTACGTTACATAGGTACTCGTACATACAATTCAGGAATATGCTGTATATGATTTAACTTATTATCGATGTTTTAAAATTTTGATAATATAAGTAAGTATCTACAATTGGCTAATCTATAAACAATTGTATAGTTTTTTTCAAATTTAATTTGTGTAGAATGTTCTTATTTATTATTAAAAATTATCAAATATTTGGGTATTTTAAGATTTGATAATTTACTTAGATATAGAATTTAGAAACACAGATTTTGTGCGACTATGGCTTAATTGGTCTTTAAAACAATTTTGATCGATTTACACAACAAGGTATTTGTAAAATGGTTCATTTCCAAACACTTATCATCTGACCAAAATGTGGCGGATAAAACCCTTGTTAATGACTTATCGTTTTTAGCAAATATTGTGATTAAATGGCCATAAACCATTTAATAGATTTGATTTAGAAATTCAGATTTATTATATTTTAGACGAAAAGTAATTGTAGAGTACGCCAAGCAAATATAAAGGCAAAGGAATTCTCAGGTTTATTTGATCAAACATGAAACAGCCTCGGGTTGCTAATGCCTACTTTTTGCCCTTGAGATGTAATATTCTGCAACACCATGAGATCTTAGGTATAGGGTTGAAACATCACTCACTTTGTCAAACATTATCGAATATTCATTATCTATCTATTAATAATTAATAATAATCTGTAGTACTTGGGCAGCAGTAAGTTCTAAAACCTTTACTGTAACAATACAAATCTCTTTTTAGTGTAAAGTTACAATAAGCTCTTGAGCTAAATAAATCTTTGTACATAATACATCATTGTATGCAGTTTCACTCTGTACACAGTCAGTCTCTAACATTCAACATCAAATGTTGATTGAGTTTACGTGTAGCAATTATAATTTAAGGTGTGTGTGTTCCACGTACGGAACAGTTGTGTACAAAATTTAAATTCAATTGTTATATACTCTGTACATACCGTCAAAGCTCTCTTGTGACAAGCACAGAAAACAAATCAGCAACACAATACAATCACTACGTCTACAGCATAAGAAAGTCTATCGTTTTAAAATCGCATGCAGATTAAGCCTCAATCCGAGCTATATTTCCGAAAAAACGCAAATCCTTAATTCTCACAGTGTAATCCCGGAAGAGAAAGTCCGGATAATCAGATCACTTTTATTGTGAGAAAAATACAATTGCAGCATCCCGAACCTTTCACTATCGCTATTACTTAACCGTAACAAGGTGTAATTGTTTTTTCAGACTGAAAACCGAGCTCTAAGACTGAAAGAAGGGGTTACGATGGCGCAATACAGTGACGACTCAGCTCCAGGACCGGCAGTCCCTTTGGCCTTACAAAGTCTTGAAACTACGGATAGCCGTCTCACGTGGAATTATTTCGACGAAGCCGGATATGTGTCCAGAGGCGGACTCAGACAAGGGGAGGATCCCTACATCCGCAATAGGTTTAATCAAGAAGCCAGCGATAATCTTCCGAGTAATAGGGAAATACCGGATACTAGGAATGCAATGTAAGTCCATAAAAGCTACCGGTATAAATCCACTGATAACAGATCCGTGTCGCATGTGAAACTTCAATAAATTTCTACTTTTCATTGTAGTTTGAGATTAAAAAATCAACACAGATTGGAGAGAAGTAACAGTTTTTGTGGACTTTCTCGATTTTATATAGGAGTCACGCGAAAATTTTCTTGTTGAAAATTCGGTTGCGCAACCATTTTCCTACTTTAAAAATGATTTAGAGATGACCAGAACCGGAATTTAACCTTTCTCTATTTGAATGATTAATTAATTGTTGTGTTTTGATATGAGTAAAAGTTGGCACACGTGACCCTGAACCTGATCTAATTCACTTTCGAATCTACCGGAAGCTATCACGGAAAAATGACAATCGAACGATTTCTAAAAGAATGTGTTTGTCTGACCTGTACTCTATAATTTGTATTGAATGCGATTCACGAAATTGTAGGTACTTAGCTCAATCATTTGGTTAATGGTTTGCAAACAAGGAACTGAGCTTAATTATGATTTTTAGATGTCCGATGTTCTCAGGAATGTTTGATTATTATTTTTTTAACTGCCACGTTTTCTGTTTTTAATGATACTTTATGCTATTTTATGTTTATCATCTTGTTTCCTATATTGGACATTAATTGCAGTCCATTCAATGTCCAGTTCTATTCTTCCGGTGAAAATTTATTACGAACGCCATATGCATCCAATTATGATTGGTTTTAACTATTTTTCATTTAGTGAAAAGTGAAATAAAACCTACTTGATATTACGTATATGTAACACTTACATCATTAATACCAATTTTCCGTTGGAAGAAATCAGTTTCCCTGTCGGCACGAATAATTTATTATTTTACCTCACCAATGATTGATTTTGGTCATTAGGTCAATAATGCGTATTGAATAGTAATCAAAAGTTCAAACATTGTTCTCCAAGTAGAAATACGTAATTGTGGTTGAGTGTTTAGGGTTGGTAAACCACTGACAAGTGCTTTGTGTATAAAGAAATTTAATTTCATTGTTAATGAAGCTTTGAGATTTTCAGCGAGTTGCTAAAACTGCAATTATCTCAAGTTGTTTATTTTTACCTATTACATTTTATAACGTCAGAGATTTTCTCTACAATAACAGTAGCAATGTCCTGATATAGTTGTTGGGAAAATTTCAACATCCAATAACTTTTATTTTACAATTCTATGCACTTTCAGATTATTGCCAACTGCAGTACTCTGATATGAAACCAAGATAAAGTGAAAAAAGGAAACTCTTAGTAGTGTAATAACAGTTTTAATTTATTTTTAACCATCAGGTATTGATTGAAATAAATTTTTGATTGAGTTTTGCGAACATAAATATGCTCCTGTTCACAAAAAGTTTGATTTGCTGTTACACCTGTTTTTATTAGAAAGTTTTGTACAGTTTCGAGTTTGTTTGAAATTGGAAAACATTTTATTAAACTTGGTTACTTATAGCCTGTGGCTACTATATTTAACCGCTAATACAAATTAATATGAAAATTCAAAATGTAAATATTGATTGCTTTTTTTTGATAAAGTTGCGTTTCTCTAAAGGTACGGGCATATTATAAATTTAATGAGCTTTTTATAATGCTTAGTTAGGAAGTACAGTAATTTGTTCTAGTACAGAATGATGAGAGAATTGTGATATCTGCTCAGATTACAGGAAATGCATTTTAAATTTATAAAACAAATAACAAAATGATATTAAAGTTAATGTTGATAGTAATTAAATGAGTCTTACTGTTCTTCAGGAAAAGAAATTATGTAATAGATATGTTTTGCCAACTATTATTATGAATAGGTACTATGGCTACTTACTCATTTTCTTATCAATCCGTAAATACATCTATATTCTCGTATTTTCACATATACCTACAATGTTATTTTGATAGCAAGTAGATAAGTAAATAGTTTATTAATGTTTTTTTTTATGTGTGCACACTGTACAGGCTGGTCATTTTATGTATGCTTTCCACATAAGTAGGTCATTTTGTTTATTAGAGATAGAGTTTTAAATTAGTAAAATTTGGTAGCGAGTTAAAGGATTCTAAATTACACAGTTAGTTCACATCTACTGTGATTATTAATGCGATTACTCAGAAAAATATCGTGTGTCTAAATAAATTCCTAGTCAAGGCTGATGTTGAAAAGGTTCAAAAACCTTACAGTATATCTTGTAAAGAACTTTCAGCGAAGAAATTCTGTCAGTTTTCAAGATCCGTTATAAGTTTCTCAATTCTCAACTTTTGATTACTAATGTTTATTTTAAAATTGAAAAACATTATCGTTAAAATTTAACTAACCCGGTTTCCATTCGCAAATAATGTTTATTTTGTACTTTAAAGATTGCGTTAAACAATTTAGAACACCTAACTGATCATCCGATTACTTACTTGCAAAACAAAAACAAAACAAAATTGTCTAGGAATTTATTAAGACACACGATATGTTATTAAATCTTAAACTTTGTCATTAAAGTGAAATACTCTTTTTTAAATTATCTGTTATTAAATTTTTGTGGAAATGTAGCATGTGTTCAATATTGATTGGATTTCTTTACATTGCAGAAGTTACTAAACAAATCTATAAAACACTCATGACAAAAATATTTGTTGTATTTATTTTAAAATTTGGAAGGAACAGAAAATATTTTTGTTATTTTTGTTAGTCGTGAACAATTTTAAAAAATACTTAGCTAAATACTTACTTCTGACAGGTAAATGTTAAATTAACGTACAACTGACAGCTATGGAATCACCGTATTTACAGGCGGCCGTGTATTTTTCGCATGATCGTGCAGTAAAAAACAGTCAGAAAATTATTTACAAAAATATACGTTTTATTAAAGATATACAAATTTTAAATTCTTGAATTACTAAAATTATACTTATATTTTTTAAACATTTTTAACTTCAATTACATTGGCGCCATCTCTTGCTGCGAAAGCGTATTGTTTATTGTAGATGTTTAATCTATTTTTGTTTAATTAGTTACTGTAGCAACAATTGGATCAATCCGTCTTATTTGACATTTAATGAATAAAAGTTAGGTTATCTAATAAATACAAAATTCAATAAAATTTGTCGGGCAAAAATTTTAGTACATCTTTTCTGTGTTCACAATTTTACAGGTCTCAATTATTAAAACACTCCGCTGGCGCGTCGTGTTTCAAATTAATTTCACGCTGCAAAATTGAAGTTACCACACACGAATGTAAATAACTATTGGATGATTATCGTTTGACGCTTCTAAAATTCAATAGAAATTTTAATTTGAGTCAATTTGTATTTTTAGCTAATCAAAACACTATTGTATTGGGAATAATTTACTTACATTATTGTTGTAAATTGCGAGATTATACTGGGTGTATCAGAAATGATGGTCAAAAATTTAACCAGTGATAGATCTTATCAAAAGAAACATATTTTCTATATACCATTTTTGCGACAGATGGTAAAAATTTTGAATTTTATCTTCTTTAAGCGAGTCCTATCACTGCCTAAATTTTTGACCATTATTTCTGATACAGCCTGTATAATATTTTAGCGTTTCTTTTTACTGACTTTAACAAAAGATTGCGGCCGAAAAATAACCGTTTGGCAGGAGTCGAGAAGTGATTACGTAGTGTTGACTTTTCGGCAAAATGTTAACATACAGATACTCAAAATTAAATTATGTTTTAAAGACGACTAAATAATTTTATATGCGCTACGGTCAAAAAGTGTTTTTTTGGTCTCCTTAGTTTTCTGGCTGTGGCTTCGCTTTAGCCGTTAAAATCAGACTCGGCAAATAATATCTTTTATTCTTGATATACAACTATTTTAATGCACACATAATTAGAAACTAGATAATACAGTAGTTTACCTGTAGCGACATTGGATATAACGACATATTGGGTATAGCGACGTAACTTGATGTTTTCGTTTGATCTTCGTATAGTTTTTAATAGTAATGTATTGGTTAATACGACTTTGGAAATAGGGACATATTGCCTTTAACGACCACTTTGACGCATATATTATTAGCAACATGCGTGCTTGCACGATTAAGGCAAATAGATAACACAAAAAAATTTTTTTAGTGTAATAAAGAAGATAAAAGTCATAATGTACAAACAAATTCTACTACAGCTGCTGATATATTTACTGACTCGACTGTTGTTATCATTTGAAAATCACGGGACAAACTGTTTTACTAACACCACGCAAAAAAAGATTTTAACGTCAAATTATGAAAAGTTATATAACCTAAATTTATTTTTAAAATGTGTTGAACTGTCTATTGTGAAACAACAGTTTAAAATACTCTTCAGCAGGGTCACTGTTGTAAATTTTAAATAAATAAATAATAAAAGAAGCGATTATAGGTATATATAGGGTGATTCACGAGGAATAAAGAGCCTAACAAAAATTTTAATGTAGCTAACATTACATTTTTACAACTAACTATACATTTTTTTAATTTATAATAATTAGCCACGAAATCTGGTAGAAAATTTAATTTTATGATAAACGTAAAATCTCAAAAATTTGTTACAAACTTATTAATAGCAAAAAAGTGAAGAGAATCAACACTTATGCTAGCGATGAAAGAACTAATACGGGTATATGGCGTATGTTTAAAAAATGTTTTTTGCCGCCCGGGTATACGCTTAGCGATATCTTGAAAAAGGAGCAACTTCTAACACAATTTCTAAAAGATTAGAAAATCAGTTAAGAGCTAATTTGATCTTCGTAAAACTATCGATACAAGGAGCGGTCACAGATAACAAAAATGAAGAGAAAACACTCCAAAATTTGGAAGATGATCCAGATGTAGGCCAGTGTGAAGAGGCGAATAGAGTAGGAATTGGTCAATCTCCCGTTTCCAGATTTATTAAAAAAATAACAAGTTCCATGTTTCATCCTTTTTATTTTACTTTATTTTAAGAAGTAAAAGAAATGTATGATAAATGGATGATTTTCTGTATTAAGTATAGGTTAAATAAGTGGAATTTTTATAAAAAAATATTCAAATTCAATTTATTTATATTTTGCTACATGTTTCAGCTATTTTAATTGATTATGGTCTTTTTTAGGCATTTATTTAATAATTCCTCTAAAAAACTTTTGCTTTTTTAAAATAAAATGGCTTAAATACTCTTAATGAATATATACAGATTTCTTCGGCAAGAGTTTAATGTAAATGAGAATTTTTTGGCTTATGTGCTTTCTAGCGAAGAAGCTTTCTTTAGTAATACCGGAGTTGTAAATAAACATAATGGCCACTATTATAATTAGAATAATTTTTACTGGATTTAAGAGGTACACTTTTACAGAGTTATATCAACAAAGAATTGGGAAACAGGATTATTAGTTTATATTTTCTCATAAAAAATTAACTGGTTATGTGTATTTAAATTTTTTAAGAACATTCTACAAATGTTATTAGAAGAAGTAGATAAAAATATAAAACAAAATATGTGGTATCAGCAAGATGGGACACCTTAACACTTCCATACACTGTTTATGAAAATAGGAAGATAGGGAGAAGTTCAGTGACTCTTAAGCCCTTGAGAAGTTTAGATCAGACTCTACTTGATTATGTTTTCTGAGGAATTATCAAGGAGCGGGTTTATCAAACACTTATTTTTTATAAGGTATAACACAAAATAACTGCCGCTTGTACATCTGTAATACCTGAGATAATTGAGAGAGTCAAAAGATCATTTTGGAAGCTTGTGAAAGCAGTGATGAAAGACATTTTGAAGAACTCTTTAATGAATTGTTTAATTTTTTTTTATTATACACGAAATAATTCTTGCGGTTACACACATATTATATAATGAGGTATTGTTATATTATGGAAAAGATGGACTAATACAATTTTTATTATTACCTAAGAAATTTTTAAAAAATTAATAAAAAATTAATTAAAAAATTTAATAGAAAGTGTAGGACAGGCTACAAAATTAAGAAAAATTAACAACTTAAAAAAAATAGATTGCGTCTTCTATTTTTTAAAGATTTTAACGAGCTTTAACGATTTCAATGATTCGTTACAAGGGGAGGATAAAGGGTGTAATTACCTCTTCTACTGGGTAAATTTTAATATTTTTTATATTGTTAATTTTTAAAAACTAAGTTATTTTTTTATTATTATAATTATTTTCTATGTTTTATGTATTTTATAACATTTTTTTACAAGCAGTTGTGGCTTTATAAAAAGTTTTTTTATTTTATATTTGATTATTACACTCCTCGCACTTTTTAATTGAAATTTCTGGATTCACTCTTGTAGATTACCTAGTTTAAAAGATTTTGAAAAACTATGACTATAGTATCAAGTAATACCGTCATGTTTAACTTTAGTCTATTATTATACACTATGAATAATGATTGTAGGTTACTAGGAAAGTATAACAATTTAAACTATGCTCGACAGCTAAATAATAATAAAAAATTAATTATTATTATTTATTTATTGTGGTTGTCGTAATGATTGCACATAGCATTTTTTATAAAGACCAGAGAAGTGAACTTGCAAATTGTCGAAATTTTTAATTGAAAATGAAAGAATGGTATCTATCCAAACTACTTGCAAATGTACCTCTTGTTGCATAACATACATTTTTAAACTATGCGTGTGGTTAAAAACATTGCAGGCATTTGATTTGATAAAGTGAAAAATCATAAAATATATTTATTAAGGTGTTTACAATATAACCACATTTATGATTCATAGTTGTTGATGTAAACAGCTAGTCTCCGGTTTTATTTGTAAAAAAACGATAAATTAGGCCGCACTACTACAATGAATTTTCATAATTTTACTAACTGCACTGTTCATGAATAAAATGTTTAATCACCCATTTTTCTAGGGTTGATTTTTTGGTTAACCAGTCTAATTTAAACTTAATTTAATTTTTGTATTTCTACAATCATAATTAACCTAAATCACAGTATAGATAAGAAACCAGTATGGACAACTCGCTCTAAATTTTCAGATCCAACTTGATCGAGCTAGCATCCTTTCAAGTAGGGTCTACTATACTATATGTAATGGAGGTTGACTAAAATACTAAGTGAAAATACATATATATTTTTTTAAATTAGTTCTATTATTTGCAAAAAATAAAGGCAAAAGTCAGTATATCTACGTCATACGATACCTGTAAGTTATAGATCATTCAAAAATGTTTAACTTCTTACAAATTCTGATATTGAAGCAAGAAAAATAAAAAAAGATTGTTAACAATACTTTTAATTAAATTAATTTTGAGTTTTTTTGGCAAGTTTCTTATTTGGGAATAAACATTAATTTTTAGAGACTACATTGTATCCAAAATTTAGTACCCTACTTGTTATGCTTAAAAAATTTCTATTTCAGTGGTTTTAAAATTATGGTTTAAAAGTTTGGAACCGGCTGGATTTTATTTTTTTTATCCAGACATATTTGCCAAGACACTTTACAAAATATATTTTATTTTATCAGAAAACCGAGAGGAAATCCATTTAATTCAATGCATGAATTCAGTTTAAACGGGCATTTAAAAATTTATCTGTTGACGAATTTGTTAACACTGTAAGTTGGAACTGCAAAATAGATAATATAAGGAAAATATTAAAAATTTAACTTTCCAAAATTTAACGAGTTAAAAAAAATTGAACCAACACACGCAATAGAAAAGATGTGCATTTCTTTCATCAGTAGTATTTGTCACTCTCATATTTGCACCTTGCAGTCATCTTAAGACATGTCGATTTATAGGTAGTTTATTATTTGTTACACACTAAAATGTTTTCTTCTTTGAATAAATTTTCACTTTGTATTTTTGGGATAATTTTGATCTTTGTTTGACTTTTGTCTTTCGATTATTTATCATGTTATTTACAATTATAGCTCTTTCGATTTAAATTGCATGTTATTAGTTGCCTATAATAAATCTAAAACTGAGTGGCTCCATCTTACACATTTAATTTGAAGGAATGCTAGGTTTTTGACACGTTTGTCTGAAAAACATCAAAGGTGCCGACATCAGCTGTCTAAACTGATTCTTTCTATTATACTGTGACCTAAATTTTTGACATGTTACCCTCTTTTCTACTTATTTGTGTCTTGCAGAAAACATTACATTCGCGAAGAGATAAATTCGATACTTGGAAGAATTTATTTATTTAAGGAACAGATTGCAGCAGTGCACGGAAGAAGACTGGTTATCCTATAAGGATAAATTGAGTTTTTAGTTTTATAAATAAATTTTTGGTTTTTCACATTGGTTAATTCGAAAATTATTTAATTTTGTAGTTGCAGTCTTTATTTTCCGTTAAAATTAATAATAAAAATCAAAATAATTTCAGCAATTTACATACCTACATATAAGAGTAATTATATAAAAGTATCATTTTGAAAGAGACGAAAAAGCAAAAGTTGTTAATAATTGTGTTAGTTTATTATTACTTAGTTAACGAATGTAGGTATAGAAAGTAAAACAGCCTACTTGGCAATAGCCAATAAATATATTGTAGCTGTTTCTGTTGTCGATCTTTATATGTTCAGAAATTCTTGTATTTCTATAAGTGGTCAAAAGTTAATCACTATTACCGCCAACATAAATTTTGAAAAACAGTCGCCACTTTCTACGAAATAAGAACAATCAAGAACTTTGTTATTTTAGAAATCCAAAACGTGTTCACTGGGTCACTACAATTGCAAAATTATGGAAATGTACTGAAGGAAAAAATTAAAAGTAATAAAATACTAGTAACGATTGTTTTTTGTAGTATTTGAGGTTGTTATTAAATCGTAATTACGTAATTATTCATTTAGAAAAGCAGTAAAACAATAACGGATAATTAGTTATTATCAAAGTTGGTAAACTTAAATAAACAACAGTTGTATTAATAAACAGAAGGTAGATTCCAAAAACAAATAAACTGACAGCAACTGTTTCAGTTTAATTTACTACTGTGGCTAGAAGGTAAATTGTACTCTGAAAGCACTTCAGTCGCAAAAAATCAAGCAGAAAAAATTATAGCAATTTTATTTCTTTCCGTACCCATATTCATTTTTAATAACATCGGAAATTTTCTCGGCAACCATCACAGCAGGAGCATTTGTATGCCCCGAAATCGTTGAAGGAAAAACCCCCGCATCGACAACCCTCAATTTCCCAATTCCATGTACTTTAAGATTACTATCAACAACGGAAGTTGTTTTATTTGGTCCCATGGCTGTAGTGCCACACGGATGATAGATGGTTTGTGTCATTTGACGAATCATACATTCCCAGTATTGTTTCGAATACTGGGGAAACTCAGTACAAATTGGTACATTTAAAAGATTAGCATTGATTTTCTTAAAAGCTTCAGTTTTTGTTAAATTCATAACGAACTCAATCCCCTCAATTAAATTATCAACATCTTCAGGTTCTGCAAACATATTCAGATCGATAAGAGGGAAATCAATGGGACTACTTGATTGTAAAGTGATTTTGCCTTTGGACTTTTGATGAAGGAGTGCTAAATATACGGTAATGTCACTTCGTGAGTTGATTTTACTCAAGAAGTTGTAAACGAGGTTGTCGTCGTAGTTGTAAACTCGGTTTAAAATTGGGAGAGTTGAGCTACCAGGAGGGATAAATAAATACTCGATAGTGGGAAGGTCTGCAGGACCGGATCCAGTGTGAATAAAACCGATACTTTCCACATGGGCCGGACTTGTCAACGGACCCAATCCGTTCAAATACTGCTCTAGTAATACCTCCATTGTTGTACTCGGCAGCGTATAATTTGTTTTTATGACTAGACCGGGGAAAAGCGGATGGTCGAGTAAATTTTCACCGACTGGTAAATCCTCAACCACGTCAACCCCTAACTCCTCTAAATGCTTTTTAGGGCCTATTCCCGATAACATTAAAATTTGGGGCGAATTTATTGCACCTGCTGATAGTATAACTTCTTTGCTAGCATTTACTGAGAATTTTTCTTCTTTTGTTACAAATTCTACGCCTTGTGCTTGTTTACTGTCAGGATCTATTATAATTTTGGTCACTAAAGCATGTGTTATAATGTCAATATTTTTCCGTTTTCGAGCATTATCTAAAAACGCTGTTCCTAAGCTTTGCCTCCGGCCATGTTTAATATTGATTTTACTTTTACTAGCACCAATTTGATGTTTACCGTTAAAATCAAGATGCGTTATGTTTAATTCAGAAGTAGCTGCCATAAAATTTTCATAAAGATCTGAAACCGGAAGTGAATATTCTACATTCCAAAAACCTCCAGTTCCGTGATAATCAGTATCACCCTCAATTTGCGAATTTTCTGATTTGATAAAATAAGGGAGTACGTCATTGTATGACCATCCAGGGTTGCCCAATTCCACCCATTTGTCATAATCTTGAGGATTTCCTCGGACATAAAGAACGGCATTTAAAGCACTACAACCTCCGATAGTTTTTCCTCTAGGAATCATACATTTATGATCTTTCATTCCTTTAATAAATTATTACAAAAATCAACTGTGTTTTTCATACATACCTAAACAACAATTTTTCTGTGGTGTACTGTAATACCCCCAATTCATGTCACTCAATTGCAGGAACATCAACTCCGCAGGAATATTACTAAAATCATCTTCTTCGCCTCCTGCTTCTAACAAGAGAATTTTCCAGTCACTTATTTCTGTGAGTCTTGTTGCTAAAACACTCCCTGAAGAACCCGATCCAACTATAATAAAGTCGTAGCTTCCTAAATTAGTAGTTTTATTTGAATCTAATCCCGGCTGAAATTCGGAATTGCTTTCAGGAAGTTGGTAAACAAAAGCTTCAGCATTTTTTTCAGTTATTAAATTGGAATAGTAATCGATGGTTAATGAGGCGTTACCACCATGAATTACTACACAAAAAATTAATAGACACGTGAAGTGCATGTCGAATTTTGAGTTATTAAAGTGTTTTCATTTACATTTATAGGAGATGTTATCATTTGTGATAACCAAAACGCGGACTTAATGTGCAAATCAAAAACCTCAACAATCATCCAAGTTTATAAAGAATTGGGTTGAGCGGGACACGATGGCAATGTGTAAACGGTCTACTTTATAGACCAAGATAAGTTCATTGGCGTACTAAAGTGCTACGTTGATATTAAAAAATTGTATTTGTTACTTTTGTTATTTTATATATATTTTTTAATTAATTTGTATTTAAGGTAAGAATTTTTTATTTGAATAATACGATAAAACCAGCGAACAGTCTTGACGCAGCGCAACTAGGCCGAGTCGTCTATGAGTGCAATTATCACAATGCATATTAAGTCCGCACTTTTGTGATAACAAGGTATAAGTTAAGAGGGTGATAAGAAACACTTATTTACCAAAAATAGCATTTAATCCAATTTATATTTGAAGTATAAGTACCTACTTATTTCAAACGACTAAAAAATATTTTTTGGATAAAATTCGTTCTGCGAACGTTGTTGTTCGATAAACAAAGTTTTTAAGTAGCTTTCTCTCAAAAACTTCTAAAACGGCCGAAAACACGTTTAGGGGATAAAATTTGTTGTGCAAAAGCGGTTTGTTATTCAGGAAAATACCAGGCTTTTAATTTTTTTTTTAAAAGTAGGTACGTAAAGGGCTTGGAAAACAACTGTAATGATTAATGAAATGAATAAATTACGATTTTGTTTTCAGCTCGAAAATCTGGTAGATTTTTTACTTTATTTTTACTTTGAATTAATTGCCGTAACGCATAGTTAGTTCCAGATATAACAGGCCTAAGTTTAAATAACCAAATAATTAAAAAATATTTGTGTATTTAGCAATCATGCAGTGGAGTATTTTAATTTTTTTGTGTTTAATATTTTATTTAAATTTGAAATGGTATCTCACAAATGTTTACATATTAACAATTACTTTGTAATTTAGGTAATAATAAATGTACTTGAGTATTTTAAAATTTTTTTTTGTATTATTATAACATGTGTTATTGTTAATATAACAATCATCTAGTTTAAAATAACAGCTCAGTAAAGTCAGACAAGGGGTGAGGGAAGCAAGAGCGGGTTATTGAGGATTGCCGCGACAGCATTTGTTAATAACAGTTTACTTATTATAATATTTTTGAAAAGTCAATAAAACAAAGAAGTATAAATGCAGAAAATTTAGTTTTACGAATACATTGGTAAATAACTATTATTCTATTTGGATACCTAACAATTCCTATCTATTTAGTTCATCTTTGTATAAAAGCATCTTTATTGAATTATTCGTGAAATAATTCTACAATATGAGAGCTAATCTCTGATTTGTATTACATTATTGAACAGTAGATATATTAATTATTAACTACTGCTTTGATCGAATGAAATTTGTTTTACGAAAGCTACTTTTCAGTAAAATATAAAGAATTTGTAATAAATCTTTCATGAGATATTTAGGTATACATGTTTGTTTAAAGAAATGTAAGAAAAGAGTTTAAATGTAGTTGATTTTGGAGTTGCTACGAACATGTAAGGAGAAATTTTAATTATTTTAAAAGATACTAAGAATTTTATAAAAATATTTTGTTTGTTTTATAAATGGAGATATAAATGTAGCAGTCAAGTTATTGCACTCAAAATTATCTTATTTCTTTCAGGAAACTTAATAACATTCTACGATTTTCTAAAGAATTTAAAATACTTTTGATCTTGAAACAATTTTAAATTTAAATAAACTTGACTGACAATAATGAGTTCTATCGATTAAAAGCTGGTCTTAAGGGGGTACTACTACAACGAGATCAGGACAGTTATCAGCTCTTATTATCTACTTCTTACTGTCAATAGCGCACCCATTTTTTACAAACTACCTGTACTAATTTTTTTTACAAGCTACTTTTAGGTACTAAATCTCTCACAAACGAGTTTGTTAGTCAAAACCATAAAATTCAACTAATTTAAAACTATTTTATAACTCAATAAACCTGCTAATATTTGATGTTGCTATTCTAAACATACAGTATTGGATTAAATACTTGAAATTTTTATGATTGTAAATCGGTTTGTAACTATTGTTCTCAAGAAAGTGGCATTTAAATAAATATCTATTAGTAATATCTAATGATCATTAGATTATTACATAGTTACATAGTTATCGTATTTTACAGTACAAGTTCGTTAGGGTAGCCTTTACGACCGAGTCAGAAAACTTGTGAGAGGAGCTCGAAGAGCTGATCGAATAAACTGGCGAGGCAGTAAAGGCCCTAACGGACGTGCATTGCACAATATTTTTTGTAATATTTCTATAACTAATTAATTATTCTAAAGTTCTAGATTTACGACAGTTTCCTTCGCCTTGGTATTTGCGTGCGAAACATCTGGCGGAGGGAACTAGCATAAATCAAGATCCATCCTTACATAATTGCCTTTCCATAAATTGAACAATGGCAATTCTTTGGTTTATAGAAAGCTATTAAAAAGTCAGCCCACTTTTAGATATTTTGGGTATATCTATGGCAGCGTCTCGCGTCTCTCTCTCGAACCTCCCTCTTTAACAAAGGCCTATAACTATGAAGCGCAAACAATACCTCTTTAGAGTGCATAATAGTCTTGTGTTATTGCAGTTCGTACTTGAAATCATGTCTAAGGTTTTGGGTGGAATACAGTAAACAGTACAGTAAAAATGTACCGCTGAAGAGGGTCTATCCATGTCAGAAAAAGTAGAGAATATCTCCGAAAAACGGTTGGTTGAATAAATGAACTATTTTTATTGTGTGTTCAAGGGATTCATTTCTCTCTTCTAAAATATTTCGCTGCATTATTAGGCGATATTAAAGTGAAAAAAACTCACTTATGTTAGCAAGAAAATTGTACACATTTTATTTGATTCCAAAAAAACTTTTTTTATAATGTGTGTCTTTAAGAAACTTTTGATAACACTCATTAGAGTGCTTTAATAGCTATTACAGTATGCAGTATTTTACATAAGAATTTAAAAAAAAAGTTTTATATTTATGTTATTTAAAATAAATAAAAACTTGAAACAATAGCTAAACAGTAACTCAAGTAACACATAAAACAGATTCTTGACAAAGTGCATTAGTTAGGATTCAAAGATGATTTTACCTTCAACTTGGAATTTTATTTTTATTTAAACCTCGTTTTCTCGCATTATACTGCTTCCAAGTGTAATATCAAAGCAATAATGCACGTATTTGTGGGATCGTATATTACATCAATTCATCTCACTAAATTGTAAATACATCCGGAGATTACATTAAACTCATCTCTCTCACCTCTCGTACTTAATAGGATCTTCGATTTCAGAAAGTCTTCTCGATGAAACTACTACCGAAACCGCTTCCTATTCTAATGAAATCGTAACTTCCAAAATGATGAATGTTAAATTTTGCTTGAATACTTTACCGATTGTTTCATTTGATGAAGCTCCGGTTTTGAATGCGGAGTTAGTAAGTGGAAAGCCGTAACCAAGAGCTTCTGTCGTGTTTGGTGAATTAGGTTTTTGTAATATTCACCGGTGAATAAACAATGAGTGTTCAAAAGAATGCATAAAGTAAAAAAGAGGAGAATTTATATGCTTTGACTACATTTGTTTTTGGGTTTATGATTTTTTATATTTTTGTTATTGAAGGACGGATAGATAGGGTGTTTTAAACTTCTACACAAAATTATCTAAAGCACACATTATTAGCTTGTTAGAGTGTAAAACAACTCCATTAATTTAGTTGAAGCTTCGACGAGAAATAAGAGAACCACTAAATCTTGGTTTTTTGTGACTATACCATGAAACGAGGAGTTACAACGTCCAAAGAACTATAATATATGGTGCTTTTATGTTTTGCTTTGTTGCTACATTTGGAATATAAGGCAGTAATTTAATTTGTAAAGTGGTGTTGAAGTAGAGGTTTTTGCTATCAATTAAAATAATTCTTGGAGTTTTTGTCTGCTCCGGAAAACTATTCTTTTTATTTAGCATTTAGAAATGTTTTTAATAATTAATGGGCTTGTGCTTTTTTGACAGAGAGCTATAAATATTATACATTAGTATGACATGGTTTTGATGTTTGTAAATGTATAATTAAATTAATTAGATATTTTGAATCAATAACTTTATTTAGAAAATCCTATGTTACCGCATATTTGATATAATTGTGTTTGGAATGAATTTACCTACTCAGAACTAGGTAATTGTTTTGAGTAATACGCCTTACATGAAAAAATTTAAATCAATTATCTTTACGGTTATTAATTGTTATTAAATTTTTAACAAAGTACCCACTCGACTTGACCCTATAACCACTGGTCGGCGATGTTGCAAAATTTTCAAAATTATTTCAGAGCTTTTTCGCCATTTTTTGATCACATGTATATTATTTAGAATTTTGATCTTGCTATTGTCTACTGCATTTTTTAAATGTTATTTTATGATATTGTGACGTTTTTTTTTTTATGGGTTTCTGATTTAAAGAGCTGGAGATAATTTCTCGGCAAGTTTATTTACAAATCAAATTAATTACAACTAATTAACACAGCTAATATTCTAAATCACTAACGGAACACAAAACACTTTAATTTATCGCTTTCTAAATTCGCTGGATATCGCCGGAGTTCGCCTTTATGTCGCTTTCCCAAAACCAGACAGACTGACTGACTCGCTGTCTCGCATATATATATGGGTATGGACTCTTTCCAGAACTTTCGAGTATTTTCTCGCGTTTCTCCTGAATTATTTCAATTCGGCAAGATGATTGGAATTCAATCACAATAGCGACAAACAATGCCGACGTAAACAAGAATAAATAAACCCATTCAAAACGTAAATAATACTCGAAGTTCTATTCAGTTCCTAGAAGTGAGCGGTCCACAACACAATACTCGATACTCTGATTCACCGCTTCTTAGAATTGAGTCGTTCGCGTCACACTACCCCCCTCTTAAGAATTGTTCGTCTCGAACAATCATTCATCGTCATTTGAACCCGCATAGGGGGCTAAACGGTCTAAATGCACTACCTTCATCTTAGCCCTGGGGTTCTTTTGGATTCTATACACCACGTCGTTAAGTCGGGTCAGTACGGTATAAGGGCCTTCCCATTTCGGCTGAAGCTTCGGACATCGCCCTTTCTTCCGTTGAGGGTTAAATAGCCAGACCAAATCTCCCTCTTGAAACCCTACCGAATTCGCCCTCAAATCGTACCGCGTCTTCATCCTGTCACTGGCAATCTCAATTCGGTCTCGAGCCAAGTCGTGGATATGGGACATCGTCTCTTGAAGCTCTTCTACATAGCTTCTAACTTCCTTGGGTTCTTGAGTGGGTGTCCCAAACACAAGGTCACAAGGCAAGCGGAGTTCCCGTCCAAACAAAATCTTGGCTGGAGTTTGATTTGTAGTTTCATGGATCGCCGCTCTGTAAGCCAACAAAAACAACGGTAAATGGCGATCCCAATCTCTTTGATGGGCCTCTACAACTTTCGATAGGTGCTCTTCCATGGTGCTGTTAAAGCGCTCGACCATTCCGTCGGACTGAGGATGCAGCGGTGTAGTCCTGGTTTTCCGAATACCCAAGAGATCACAAATTCCTTGGAAAACCCCTGACTCAAAGTTTCGCCCTTGGTCCGAATGCATTTCCATGGGAAGCCCATAACGAGAAATCCAATTATCCACCAAAGCACGAGACACAGTAATAGCTTCTTGGTTTGGTAACGCGTATGCCTCAGGCCATTTACTGAAATAGTCGGCAACAACCATAATGTATTTGTTGCCCGAGTCGGTGACTGGAAATGGACCCGCAATATCAAACGCAATCCTCTCAAACGGAGCCCCAACGTTGTATTGCTTCATGGCTCCCCGGCTACGAGTTTTCGGGCCTTTACTCGCAGCACATGTTGTACATTTCCGGCACCAATTAGCGACATCTTCTCGGCTATTGACCCAATAAAAGCGTTCGCGAACCTTCCCCAAGGTTTTGTTGACGCCGAAGTGAGCTCCAGATCTTCCATCATGGATTTCCCTTAAGACTTCCTTTACGCGACTCTTCGGTAGGACTAGCTGCATTGTTACCGTCTTTCCATCCGCGCTTTCCCAAGCCCTTTTGAGCAGCCCATTTTCGACTTTCAGGGAGTCCCATTGTGCCCACAACGCCTTCAGAGCAGGACTCTTATTTGAAATGTCATGCCATTGCGGTCTTACATTTCCGTTCTCCTTGCTTTGTAAAATCGGTCCGATCTCATCGTCTTGCAGTTGCTCTGTTCTTATTTCTTCAGCTGTCCATCCGTCAGTAGGTTGCAAAACTAGCCTTCTAAGGTTGCACAGGTGGTCAGCTTGTTCTCGTTGGCTACAATGTTTGCAGTCGGCTCTGCACGGTCTTCTGGACAAGGCGTCTGCATTTTGATGAGACCTTCCCGAGCGATGCTTGATTTCAAAATCATACTGCTGAAGTCTCTCAATCCATCTCGCTGTTTGACCTTCAGCATTCTTCAAATTTAACAGCCACTTTAAAGCGGCATGATCTGTCCTTATTGTAAAATGTTGGCCGTATAAATATTTGTGGAAATGGCTTACCGCGTTCACGATAGCCAACAGTTCTCTTCGGGTGACACAGTAATTCCTTTCAGGTTTAGAAAGAACCTTACTATAATATTCGATAACCCTCTCTTCGCCATCCTGTACTTGAGTTAATACTGCGCCAACTCCATTATTACTGGCGTCCGTATCTAAAATAAACTGACCTTTTGCCCTTGGGTAAGCAAGTATTGGTCCCGTACAGAGTGTAACTTTTAATGTTTTGAAGGCCGATTCACACTCTTTGTCCCAAATAAAAGGCGTCTTCTTTTCGGTCAGTTTATGAAGAGGTTTGGCAATATCGGCGAATCCTTTGACAAAACGGCGATAGTAGGTGCAAAGACCCAAAAAGCTTCGTAGTTGGTGCTTATCATTAGGTCGGGGCCATTCCCGTACGGCTGCAGTCTTCTCAGGGTCAGTTTGTATCCCATTCGATGAAACAACGTGTCCCAAAAACTTGACTTTTCTTTGGAAAAGGCAACACTTTTTAGGGTTAAGTTGAAGACGAGCGTTTCGCAATCGGCTGAAAATTTCTTGCAGGTTACTTTGATGTTCTTCGAAAGTTTTCCCAATAACCATCACATCATCAAGGTACACAAGGCAAGTTCTCCAAGTCAACCCTCGAAGGACAAGTTCCATTAGCCGCTCGAACGTAGCTGGCGCATTACAAAGTCCAAAAGGCATAACATTAAACTGGTAGAGCCCAGTTCCAGTCGAGAAGGCAGTTTTCTCCTTATCCTCAGGGTGAATTCCAACCTGCCAATACCCACTCTTCAAGTCTAAAGTAGAAAACCATTGGGAACCAGCTAACATGCTCAGTGTATCGTCGATGCGTGGAAGTGGGTAACTATCTTTCTTCGTTACTTCGTTGAGCCGTCTATAGTCAACGCAGAAACGAGTTGACCCATCTTTCTTTGTTACTAGTACAACTGGTGAAGACCAGGGACTTGACGAATCTTCAATGACGCCATCTTCTTTCATTTTTTCGATCATTCGAGCCACTTCTTCCTGTTTCGCAAAGGGGAGTCTTCTCGGGGGCTGACGAATAGGTTGTACTGATCCCGTATTAATTCGATGCTGTACCAAATTAGTTCTTCCCGTAATCTTGTCCCCTATTGCAAAAATGTCTCGTCTCACTAGAGAAAGTGTTGCTCCCGTGTCAACCGTCATCTTGGTGTCTCGACCGTTGATTCGTCCATCCAGCAACAGACTATCATTTCCTTTTCCTAGCTGCGAGACGGAGATGATCCTAGGGGCTTTGGGCGTATCAGCTAGCACACGCCCCAAAGTGCTAGCTGAAATTAGTTTTTCCTGATGCCGGGAAATTGAGGGGCCTGTGACATCTTCCTGACCCCTCCTTACATCCTCAGACCTTCCCCGTTGGCGGCAATCCCTTCTTATATGGCCTATCTTACCACAACCATAACACTTAGGCCGTCCTCCAGTGCGTGCTGGTGTCTGCTGCATCTTTTCCAACATACTCTTCAGTTCTTCGCAGCAGCAATTATTTGTTGGAGTTTCCTCTGCGGACATCAATCGCACGCGTTGAGCTGGTCGTCGTGAAAAGTCTTCATTTGCCGCCTCATATTCTAACGCGTGGATAAGCGCGTCAGCACAGGTTTTATATCTATGTAGACGTAGATAACGTCGTAAATCGCCATCTCTTAAACCATCAATAAATGCGCTGGCTTCCATCTCATGGCGAAGGTCTGCAGGTGCGGAAGGATAACCTAAATTAACCAATCTTTCTATTTCCGCGGCATATTCTTGCAAACTTTCGTTGCTTTTCTGATGTCGGGACTTAAGCATCATTTGGTATACTCTGTCCATGTGCTGGTCTCCGTAGCGCAATTCCAAGGCGTTGACCACTGCGTGATAGTTTTTCTGATCACGATCAGATACATTCTGAAGCAGCTGGAGAGCTGGTCCTCGCAGTGCTAACACCAGAGCTGTGGCTTTTTCTTCATCATTCCAGCAATTTATCTCCACCGCTGTTTCAAACTGCCTCCTATACATTGACCACGAAGACTGACCATCGAAAGTTGGGGGTTTTACTCGTTGCGATGTTACTTCGCTTCCTAAAATTTGTCCTGTTCCAAGTTTCTTCATTTTACTTTCCAATTCTAAAACTTTCTTTTCTAATTCTTCCCTAACTTCTTTTATCTCTTCTTTTACTTCTTCTTTTACTTCGAAAACTTTTTCCTCAAATTCCTTTTTTACTTCTTCGACATCTTTCTTAAGAGCATCTTGTAAGGTATCGAATTTTTCGAAAATTCTTTCTTGCTCTTCCATTCGACGTTTTTCTTCTTCTTCTTTTTTTTGCAGTCGTCGTTTTTCTTGATCTTCTAGAAATTTCTTCTGTTCTTCTTTATCTTCCAAGCGTTGTTTTTCTAGTTTCTCGAAGAATACACGAAGTTGTTCCTCCATGGTTCTTGTCTGACTTCTTGTTGTTCTTCCAGAAGGTTCCAGAGACATAAACTTTTCTTTGTCCACCAAGCTTCTTTAAATCCCACTCCTGACACCAGTGTGACGTTTTTTTTTTTATGGGTTTCTGATTTAAAGAGCTGGAGATAATTTCTCGGCAAGTTTATTTACAAATCAAATTAATTACAACTAATTAACACAGCTAATATTCTAAATCACTAACGGAACACAAAACACTTTAATTTATCGCTTTCTAAATTCGCTGGATATCGCCGGAGTTCGCCTTTATGTCGCTCTCCCAAAACCAGACAGACTGACTGACTCGCTGTCTCGCATATATATATGGGTATGGACTCTTTCCAGAACTTTCGAGTATTTTCTCGCGTTTCTCCTGAATTATTTCAATTCGGCAAGATGATTGGAATTCAATCACAATAGCGACAAACAATGCCGACGTAAACAAGAATAAATAAACCCATTCAAAACGTAAATAATACTCGAAGTTCTATTCAGTTCCTAGAAGTGAGCGGTCCACAACACAATACTCGATACTCTGATTCACCGCTTCTTAGAATTGAGTCGTTCGCGTCACAATATTGATCTTTTAGAGCATTTGAAATATTTCTAATTTTGAGAGAACTGTGAAAGAAGTGGTTATAAATTTACGAAACGTCAGTGAAAAACCCAATTCAGTCTAAAGTAAATTTTCTGTAATGGCAGTATAAAATATGAAGCTGTATTTTAGCTTTTTAAAGAGAGTTTTAAATGAGAAATTTTAGTTTTTAATCTAAAAAGCTCAGTATACGAAATTGTCTTTTACATTTAGCTATTTTGCTTCCGAGACAATAATTGAATTTTAGAGGAACAATTTCACAAAACACAAAGTTAAATCAAATGGTAAAAGAAATCGTGTCTTATTTGATAAGAGAGTTCTTAAAAAATGCAATTTAGTGGAAGTTGAACTCTGTTTTATTATTTTAAAATTGCAAAAGTTTTTAATTGATTTTTGGAAGTTATCATTCCGTTCCATTAAAGGTGTCGTCGCAAGCATTGGAGGACCGATCTGCCGCCAACCAGCGTGATAATAACTTTCCACAACGAGGCCCGTTCCACCCTTCTCAGGACCGTAGTGAGGTGAGTAGATTAACCCTGCAATTAAATTCGCAGGGCGGGTCCTTTTGTGTACGAATTTCCCTATGAATTAGGTAAAAGCAGAAAGCGTTTCTGGAGAACAAAAATTGAAGACGTCGTTGATTAATGTTCTTTTTTTTATATGCAGGAAGCAAATTCGGCCTTCTGTATAAGCCTCCTCCGCAATCGCGTCATATTTCAAGTCACGATGAACAAAACATGGAAAAATCACATGATATAAATCTCATTGTTTCTGATATAACTAAGTGAAACTACCCAGAAGTAGCATTGTTTCGCCTTAATTAACTCACTTAGGCAAGAATTTCCGGTTGACGTTTTCCTAATTTTTCAGCGTTCTCAACCGGAGTCCGGAACATCTGATCAAAGAGATTATTCTCGTGGACGACTTCAGTGATAATCGTACGTATTTCAGCCAAAGGTTGGACCCAGACTCATATTTTTTAATTTTGCAGATGAGGACGGAGAGGAATTGGCCAAGATCCAAAAAGTCCGGGTGCTCCGCAATGATAAACGTGAAGGATTGATGAGATCGAGGGTGAGAGGGGCAGATGCGGCCACAGCTTCTGTACTCACGTTCCTGGACAGTCACTGTGAGTGCAATGTCAATTGGCTAGAACCCCTGCTGGAAAGGGTCGCCGAGGTCAGTATAAGGGGATATTCAAAGTTATTTTGCTTAAAAACCCAGAGTGTTTGTCGAGTGTAATTAAGGCTAGAGTATTATCAAAGCGGATGGAGATGGCTTCTAGGTTGAAATTGCACACGGTTGGAGAATTAATTAATTGCGGTTTTCAAACTTGTGTGGTTTGCAAGAAGGGAGAGTTTTTTCAGTTGCGTTTATTTCAGCCAATGTGAATAAAAAAGAAATTTATTTTAATTGTAAAGTCATCAGGATTTGAACAAAATTAGTTCGAGTTTTTGTTGCCCATTTATGAAAAATAATTAAAGTTAATATTTCTTTAGTTCGTTATTGACGTCATACTAGTTAGGGCGGTTGGCGTTTTTTATAGAGACCCTGAGCAAGACCAATCATTTTGTTTCTTTGGCTTCTACTGACCGTATCTGAACTAATCGCCTTGCTGTAGCAATGGTTCTAATTTAGTATTGACACGAGGTGAATTGACATTACTGAAGCTTAAGCTGTTGGGCTATATTTTTCATAATTATTTCTGCAAATAAGATATACAAAAATCAAATTCTTAGAAACAAGTCATTCAGGGTGCAAGGTGATTGAGTAAAAATGTCGCACGGCATAATATATTATAAGAATTTAGCTCAAAAAATAAGAAAAACTTCAGAACTGTAGACAGAGAAGCAGCGGCAAAAAACTACGTTATCGAGTTTTGAGACGAATTTTTTTTGTAGAGATAGTTTATTCATAACTTGTCTCAGAAGTAGTCGTTGGTCTCGAAATATCTTGGTACGTTTTGCGTATGCAGGATATTAAAATAATAACAAAGGAGCTTATCACCTCTTGTTAGGTAACAAAAAAAATATAAAAAACAAGTAAACACTTATTACTGTTTGACAAAAATGATGATTGTTTTTTGGTTACTATGTGATCAAAATAAGTTTTGAAAAACAATTTAATGTGTGACAAGTTGATTATTTATTTTAAATCAAAACAATTCTCTAATTTTCTACGATTTTAACCATCATAATCTAAATATCTATACACACTGAAGAAGAGAGTGGTCTGAAAAGGCGAGTTTACAAATGTTGTTACAGAAATTGACTGTTTTTCTAAACAGTTGCAAACTGATGTTCTTTAAGGCATCTAGAATAGGTGAACTAATGTCTAATGGGCTGATTTCAAGTTGAGATAATACCGGTGGTTTTTTCGTTTCTAAGCAAAATTAAAAGAATTTGGGTTTGTGATTGGTTGTTGCCATGGAAAAGTATTAAAATTTGCGATACTACCTGTATTATCTCAACTTGAAATCAGCCCATTAGTACATCAAACTGCAGTGAGATAATAATAAGAGCAAATAGTTGAGGAACATAGACGACAGATAAAAGAACAATTTTTTTATTATTATTGGTGTGAGAGTGTGGTTTCGTGACTCACTACATTGCAGCTTTACGTTTATGAATTGTGTTTATTTAAAAATAAAAGAATACACGCTTTAGGTAATCTTGTTAACCCTTTGGGATTTCCCATCTTATGGAAATCTAATGACCACTCAAATCGAGATTTTTTCATCAAATCATCATTTCATCAAATAAAGTCCCTATTGAAGATTAAAAAATTAAAAACGGCACTATAAAATGCATTAGCAAGAGTGAGAGCCAGCCAAAAAAACTGTAGATTCTAGGTCTATAGAAAAAAATAAAGAATCACAAAACCAACGATTGGAAGAGAAAAAGAAGAAAATACAATTAAAACAAACAATAAAGGAAGATTTAGGAAGTTGAAAACGTTAACTGGGAGGTTCTGGAAGAACAAAATTCTAGGTGAATTTAAAAAAAAAGAAAAAAAATGTTAAGAATAGAAAAATCAAGAAAAATTCTAGATTAATAAAAGAATAATTTTTCGAGCCGGATACTGAGAAAAGTCTTGGTAGATACGGAGCAATTACAATAATTTTAGCTTCAAACACCCAAAAATCTCTACTGTAGTTATCTATATTAAAATTTAGAAGCTAAAAAAAACAGTTTGTACTTTTTTTAGTAAATATTTATTTTTGTAATAACCGTCGTCTTTGGCTTTCAAACTGTATATATTTTATGGTCCTTTGAGCCAGATCAAAAGAAACGTCTTATTCTTAGTATAAAAAAGACAATTTTTTGCGAGAGTTTAATTTTATTTTCTTTATAAATACTACAGAAACATTGTTTTTATATTAGTTGTTTTTCGGCTCACAAAGTGTACATAAAACTGTATGATCCTTCGAGTGGGACATAAAAAAATATCTGGATATAAACGGGACATTTTGCATTGTCCTATTTATATCACTCTTTTTTTTAATTTTATTTTTGTTTTTGCCTGAAACATTAAAAAAGACTTCGGCTCCTAAATTGTTGCTTGAAAATTCGGCTGTAAAAATAAGTTCAACAGCCTACCCAAGACAAGAGTTTTAAAGACTGTAGTAGGAGGGCAAAAAAAAGGCAAATTCAATCCTCCTCGACTCCCCCCACTCTCCACCCTCCACCTCCACTCCCTAAAAAAACAATTCTAGATACGTCTTTGACAATGTTCTTTTCCTTTATTTCGACTTTAAAAAGATGGCAACCCTAGCCTGACCTGACCTGACCTGACCTGACCCTCTATTCCAATTTCATTAGTTCTCGACCAAACCAATATCCCTCTATTCCATGATGTTATTGCTACTATTACTGCTCTTGTTGATATAATGATTTTGAAATGTTTACAGAATTTTTGTGTGGTACTGATCCGATCCGACCTCATTTTTAAGATGCCGTCTTTCTCAATTTTTCAAATATTTCGGTATTGCGACTATTGCGCATGTTTGACTCGTAGTCTCATAAGTCATAACTGATCGTCTTCAGCCTGAAAAGATAAGAGATTCTTATCCAAAATGTTCCTACATCTAGAGTAACAAATTTACAATTGAATACTTGGAAAAGAAGGCAAATATACAGGGTGTTTCACAAGTGATAATGAGCCTGCGAAACTGAAAATGCAACCAGAAATACAATTCCAAAGGTAACGTAATTTTTTTTTTTGTTTACAAATACATTAAATAAAAAATCATTTAATCTTTCGGTTAACTGAAGACAAACTAATGCCATTTGCTTGTGAAATCACTCTTTGAATTACATGTGAACAGGACCAATAGCTGTTTTTGCTTTTGGCTTTTTCAAAGGTGGTCAATTTTTTCTTAAGGTAGTTTCAAGTCGTTTGAATATGGTGTCAGCAAGAGTTCTTCTCTACCCGGCAAACGTTGTCTGCACAAACTCATCGCAGCTGAGGCATTTTTTCCCATATATCATCATGTCGGTTTTTTCATCGTTTGAATACATTCTTTTTATCGGTGACAGATTTGACAAATAAAATTTGAAATCAATGTCATCTACGTTAACTCTGGAATTGTATTGCTGGTTGTATTTTCAGCTTTGCAGGCTTATCATTACTCGCCCAACAGTCTGTATTTTGAAATATATATATTGAAACGTTGTCAAAAATAATGTATTTATTTATTTGGCAAAAACATCAAATCTATTTCATCTCTACTTCCTAAAATAAGGTGACTGAAAACAGATTAAAGATATTTGTACCTATTTATTTTGTAGATTATTCAGGTGTATATATATAATTATTTTCTTTTCTTATTTATTTTTTTATAATAATATTTCTTTATTTATTTAAATTTTATTTACTTAACATTTTTATTATCTTATTTTTTGGCAAAGTGTTATTTTTTACTAAATAAAAATTTCAGGAAATTTCAGGATATAATTAATTTATTCTTCAATTTCTTAAGGTAACGACGTTTCGGAAATGGCCATTTCCATTTTCAAGTTTATATAATTAACGAAACGTCGTTACCTTAAGAAATTGAAGAATAAATTAATTATGTCCTGAAATTTTCTGAAATTTTTATTTAGTAACAATTCACACAGGACACGAAAATCATACAAAAACGTGTTATTTTTCATTCAATTTTCTGATAGAATTGTCCGTATAAAATATTTCTTATTGTGTTCACATTGACTTCTGTTAATTGGGTAATTTGTCAATTTTTCTGTACATTTAGGGTAAAACACATGGAAAATAGCTTAGGATAGTCGAGATTTTTTTTCAAAAATAACACTGACAGTGCGTATTTAAAAAAATAGATTATACTTAGTTGATTTTAGTGGTTCACAACAATATGATTTGGCACTTCCGTGATTTTTCATTGTAATCTAAAGTAATTGTTTTATGACTCTTCCAAACTATATACACATTAATCAGTTACAAAACAAAAGAGAAACATATAATTAGGTGTGTAAAAAATTGTTCCAAATTTTGTATGCTTAGGAGGCGTAACCGTAAAAGATATGATTTTTTTGCAACAGAGAAAGTTAAATGCAATTGTTCCAGCTATAGAGTAACTAACTGCTAATTGAATAATTTTGGGAACTTATATTTACAAAGATGATATCAGCATTGTAATGTAGGTTTTTAAATGAACAATGAAATCATAAAATACTATGTCTCTTCCACAATACTTTTATTTTCAAAAATTTTATTTGCTTTTGAACTTTTAAGTAGCTGCGGTAGGTGTACTTATTGTTTTCTTTTATGGTTTGTTGGCTTTGTGTCGAGATTTGATCAGAAATAATAGATTTGAGCATAGAGTTGGACAAATTACGAAGAGTTGATAATCTTACCAAGTCACGAAGACTTGTTATTGCCCTGTCACGAAGTCTTACTCACTGGAGGAGTCTATTAAGTTAGAAAATCGAAAGAGGAAACACCATATCGCAATGCAGACGTGAATAAATTTAAAAATGTAAACTCTTGGATGTTTAGATGTTGAAAATATTGATCCCAATCCCAGTTTAACAACAATTTTAAAAATTCCTTTAGAATAACCAGAAAGACTGTTTGTGTGTCTAGCTTGATTGGCTGTTTAGATTCAAAATGTGTTTATCTTCCCAAGTTGATGACATGTCGTCCTTTGGTTTAGATCTCGTTGTAATTCAATAACTTGTGGGGCACTGAAAGGGTCTTGATAAATAATTCATTCAAGAGTCCTCAGGGGTCACAAAACGAAAGCGTTTAATTAACAAAGCAAATTCCTGAGAATTTCCGATTCTAATTCGTTTTATACAACACTTCACAAAGAAAAAAGGAGTTTTAATTAACGCTCTGATCGGATTTTATTCCAGGATCCAACTCGCGTCGTTTGTCCGGTTATTGACGTAATCAGCATGGACACGTTCCAATATATTGGAGCTTCAGCCGACCTCCGTGGAGGCTTTGATTGGAATTTGGTTTTCAAATGGGAATATCTCGGTTACGCTGAAAGGGAAAGCCGACAGAGAGATCCAACACAAGTAAATTACAAAATAATAAAGAGTGATCTAATAAAAAACTGGACCAGACAATTCTAACTCAATTCTAAACGAACTAGGTCCAGTTTTTTACTAGCACGCGCGATATAACAGAGACGATTTAATTTAAAAATTTTAGGCAATTCGGACACCGATGATCGCTGGAGGCCTTTTTGTTATAAATAAATCATATTTTGAAAAATTGGGCAAGTACGACATGAAGATGGATGTTTGGGGAGGAGAAAATCTTGAAATTTCCTTCCGAGTATGGCAATGTGGTGGTAGTTTGGAGATAATTCCTTGTAGCCGGGTAATATTTTAACATTTTTTTAAAATTCCTGTTATTTATTTTATGATATTTAGGTGGGTCACGTGTTTAGAAAAAGACACCCTTACACTTTTCCTGGAGGTAGTGGTAATGTATTTGCCCGCAATACTCGTAGAGCTGCTGAAGTTTGGATGGATGATTATAAACACTTCTACTATGCTGCCGTCCCCTTAGCCAAAAATATTCCATTTGGAGAGTAAGTATAGGGGAGGTTATGGGTTTGACAGTTTTGATCAGAGTTTTTGTGAGATTTTCTCTGATCGATAGTAGAATGCTGGAACCGTAACTTCCAAGTTTCTCTCGCGTCTTAGTAGGTACATGCCGTCAAGTCAAATAAGACTACAGAAGACGCAGTGGCGACGCCCTGTAGTTAAGGGATGGAACTCGAGACCTTTTAGTTTCTTTGGCTTCTTCGAAAAAATAATAATTATTATAGTACGATTCGGAAGTCGATAATTATTGTAGTTTCGCTTTGAGTACGAATCTGTTCGACATGATCGGCTGTCAGCAAACCAACGGTGATCACACCGTATTAAATCTGACAGAGTAGACAGATGACCAATTATATTTCACGAATTGAAATCGGTATACACAGAATTACGGTCTTTATTGAATTTATCATTGCTTTTTGGATTACTCGATATAGAAAACACATCAGTTCTCATTCATGCTCAGGTTCAACGAAAGATAAGTGAGCTGACTTTTTAAGCCCTCCCAATAAACAGAAGCATAAAAATTATTGCAGTTACCGCAAACCTGAAATAAACTATAAAACCACTCATAAAACTTGATTTATGAGGGTGCACACTTGCATATTTAACAGGGTTTGCTTACATCTTTTAATGGTTCTGAGAAATGTGAATCACTTATCTTTTGTTGAACTATACGTAAGGTTTAATTTTCGATCATTTTCAGTATCTCCGAACGTTTGGAACTACGACGAGATCTCAAATGCAAGCCATTTAAATGGTACTTAGAACATGTATACCCCGAACTATCAATTCCTCAAGCTACATCTGCCCACGTGGGTGAATTACGTCAAGGAATGTACTGTTTGGACACCATGGGTCACTTAATTGATGGTGCAGTTGCTTTATATCAATGCCACCACACTGGTGGTAACCAAGAATGGGGTTTGACGAGTGGTGGTTTAATTAAACACCACGATTTGTGTTTAACTTTAGTTGATTACATGAAAGGCGCACAGATTGTTATGAGGATCTGTGATGGATCAGATAACCAGAAGTGGCATTTGATTGAACCTGGTGGTTTGTTGAGACATTCCAGGTTTCCTCTATGCTTAGATTCTAGATATACGGACGTTAAGGGTATTACGGCCGAACGATGCAATAGTAATTTAGAGACGCAGAGGTGGAAGCTTACCAGTATATCGTAATTTGATTGTATGATGTTTATTTGAAATATCCCATTTCTAGTCAATTTGAGAAAGACGCAAGACCGGAAAAGCTTAATTGACTTCAATCAAAAATATTAAAAAAGACATAAAAAGTTTTCTTTTAAATTTAGCGTCACAGTTGGTTCTAAACCTGCCGTTTTTGTTTTATGAATAGAATAAAAAAAGCTAAAACATTTTACCAAATAATTTTGACGCAAAATTTAAAAGAACTCGCGGTATATTAGATCATTGTGATTTAACCGTAAATGTTGTAGATATTTTATACAAGATTCATATTTATAACGAATTGTTGATAAAAATGGTAAAGTTTCATGCTTTTTTGGTTCCGGTTGTTAGTGTAATTAAAATTATTTTTTAATACTCATTATCTTTAGGGCCAGTGTTGATCATTACATAGATTATCGATTAAATCAAATCTTTTTATTTATAATGTTGGTGCTGATGTAATATGAAAAGTTGTTACACTTTTTGTATTAGTCGAGCAAAGTTTGATGAGTGGTTGTGATATTTTTTAGTAAATTTAGTCACTTAAATAGATACTTTCAAATTTAAGTTCCAAAACGGGTATATCTTCAACCCTGCACTTTTGTTTAGTGTACTTTCTACTTCCCTCTGTTTATTTAAAATGACTGCAATATTTTTTGTTATTAACATTGTCTTGATTTTATACAATTTTATGTAGACAATAATTACATACCTTGTAAAAGACTCTTATTAAACCTATATCGATGTTACCTTTGTTTTTAATTTTTGTTTTGTACTTACTTTTTTTATGTAAATATATTATTATTTCAAATTGTACTTATGAGAAATTATTATTGTAAATATTCATAGCGAATTTATGTAAAAATTTTGTATTATTCTAATTTAAGGGAAAATAAAACTTTAATTGTATTTTTACTTCATTTATTTTAGTAATTACGTTTTAGGCGTTTTATTATAATATTCTTTGCTTACCTTTAACGAAAATGAATAATAACAGCTTTAAAAATATGACAATAAGTGTCATATTTAGCCCTAGGGCTGAATATTTCATATCAGCTTGTATTTGTCATTTTTGCTTGTCATTGCTATGAGAACTGCCGGTTTTACGTTTAAATAATTTACGTAATTAACGTATTTTTCTTTAGCGGGACTGTTTTGTAAACCTCTCTCCTAACTACTCGTATTTTGCTACACCATATATTAATAAATTAGAAAAGCAACCTTTAAATAAAAAAGACATTATTATTAACACAGATTTTTGTCATTGATTTCAATATTATTCTGTTACTTTTGTCTTAATAAAATGTTTTGAAATATTTTATAATTAAATTACCATAATATTAAGTGTTCAAGTAAAAAAAGCGCTCTAGAGTGCTTTGATAATAAGAGCAATTTGTGAAATAGGACGTAGTGCCATAGGCTGCTGCAACAGCCAGTGACAGAACTGTTAACTTTGGGAAGGTCAATAAAAACTTAGAAATCATTGAAAAAAACTTTTACTTGTCACACCATCGGATATAATTTGGAGGTTCTCTTTAGTCATAACATTCGAGTTACGACCTGCCTTTTTAATAGCGTCTTGATTTAACAAAATTTCGTAGCACTCTAAAGCGGTTTTTTACTTGAACACTTTATATAAATTTTACACTGAAAAATGTGTTGTTCAAATAAGTATTTTAAAAACAGAAGAAAAACCTTGTTTTTAAGTAGAAACACAGTATCAGTAATTGCAAAAAGTATAAATAAATATATTTTTTGTTCTACATGTAGCCCATTTTTTAATTGTTTTCTGGTTGCGTTATTTGAGTATCTTGTCGGTTTTTCAATTATACTTGAGAGGGTGTGTTTTATTAAAATTTTGCAAAAGCCAAAAAATTAAATTAAATTTTCTGTCATTAATAAGTACTAAATGTTTTTCAGATAACATCTTTCAAAGGTTTGAAAAAAAATCTTTAGAATTATTGGCAAAAATGTTCCACTTAAACATATTTTATAAGATAGTTATTTAATTATATTAAATAATATAAATATGTTGCTCTAATTTTATTGGAATAGCTACAAAACTTTTTAATATTTAAAAAAAATATTTTGGTCAGCTCAATTAGGGCTGGGAAAAGTATTGATATTTACAGAATCAGGTATTGTACACCTACACCGACTGCAATCAGGTATCGAAGTATCGATACTTCCGATACCTCAATACCTCAGATACTTTGATACTTTCGATACCTCTGATACTTCGATACCTCGATACCTCGATACCTTCGATACCTCAATACCTCAGATACTTTGATACCTCCGATACCTCGATACCTCTGATATTTCAATACCTCGATACCTCCGATACCTAGATACTTCTAATACCTCGCGATACTTCCGATACCTCGATACCCCGATACCTCCGATACTTCTGATATCTCCAGTACTTCGATACTTGCGATACCTTGATAAAGTGTAGCTATAAATGAATATCTTATTCAGAGTGCTTTGGATCTTGGAAACACAAGCTATTTTAATGAAAATAAACGAATTCACAAGCTATTTGATGCGATATTTATTTATCGCTACCCGATACTTCTGATACCTCCGATAGCTCGATACCGCGACATTTCCGATACCTCGATACTTCCCGATACCTCGATACCGCGATACCTCCGATACCTCGATACTTCCCAATACTCGATACCCCCGCTACCTCGATACTTACGATACTTTGGCAAGTATCGATACTTTGCAGGTATCCCGATACTTAAAAACAGGTATCGCCCAGCCCTATTTATAATTCCTATATAAAGACCACTTTCTACAACTCTTATCAAAACTCTAAGAGGTTACTGGTATGATACCTTTCCCAAAATGTAAACTAAGGTCGATTTAATGTCGTCACAAACGAAAACTTGTTATAACTTTTTCATTTCTATTGTTTTTATTTTGTTGTTGAACAGCTTTGCAAAGCCGTTTAGACTGCACTATGTGCATTTTGCCATCACAAACCATGCTTACACAAAATCTCTGGAAACGAATTCACGCTTATCTTCTTACTCTTTGAGCAAAACGTTTAACATTATTGCGTTTGTTAGCAAAATGTCTCTTATTACTATTATTATAATCTCTAGATATTTCTGTTGGAGAAAACATCAGCAATATTAGCGTTTGTAACGGTATCTGTTGTGGGGGGCCTTTCTTGAAGGGGTTGTAATGTAAGCTTACGAAGGCTGTAAAGAGATTAACCCATACAGTTCATACTGTTCTAAACCAATTTTGGCCTACCTGACATTAAAGTCAAGTCTTCTGTTTGTTACTAGTGCAATAAAGATAGTAGTGTTATCAAATGCAAGTAATTTATGGTCATTCGACCTTTCGGTGATATCTGAGAAAACCGTCTGGGCAGATCAAATTTGCGTAAAAGTGGTGACAAATCTGCCTGCCCGGGTGGCTTTTTCAGATGGCATCGAATGGTCTAACAACCATAAATGATTTGCGTTTGGTGAGAGTACAATATGTAGTGCAATAGTAATAAACAGAAAACTTGTCTTTAAAGTTAGGTACCTACACCAAAATTGGTGTACAAAAGTATATACTATCTTAGGGTTTATAATCTTGTTGAACATAACAAGACCGGTTGTGGGGGGCTTATTTTGAAGGGGTTTTATGTCATCTAATATTACAGAGCCTGTAATGGCTCATACAGCTTATACTATCTACTAAAATTTTTAGTTTAAAATTTAATCATGTTTTAATCAGACTATCATTTCTACCAAAAGTAGTTGAAATTTATTAACCTCTTTTAAGTGATGCAATTTTCATGTCACTAGTAAAAATATTTATGAAGTAAGCTTTTACTATGTTTTTTTAAATTTTTATTTTCTTAACTAATGATACCAAAAAGAGTATTAGAAAAACGAAATAAATAGACGTTGCCTCTTTTTAAACTTTTGCTATAAACGTTACTTTATTGTAATCGGTTTTAATACAGCATCATTCATCTATACGTATACTCAATTTGCAATACTCAGAAAGCTATTCTAATAATAGTTAAAAGATTGAGTTCTATATTTTGACACATCAATATTAGCACTAACTTTGTTAAAGTTAAAATGCAAAGACAGTTTCAATTCTTAAAGTTGGTACAGGTACTGTACAATTTGAAAACTTATTTAAATGTTTTGGTTAGACGTTGACAATAAAGACCAATCTTCTACAACGGAATAGTTTAATCATAAGTTGTTTTAGGCTATGCAATTGAAGTAAAATTGAAGAACACGTTTATATTCGGTTTACTTATCTAAAAAAAATATTTTCTAGTTAATTGAAGACAAGATATCTCTGAACTTTTTGTATAATTCAGGTTTGATGTTGTCACTTCTTTTGCTTCGTTGTTTTTTATTAGTTATTTTACTTTTTTTTTAGTTGACGTTCTTGGTCTTAATTTTGTTCTTTGCGACGTTTTTATTTTGTTTTTTTTTTTGATTTATGAACATTTTTTTTTGTCTTTGTGTGACTTTTCTTCTTTCAATTGTCTGTATTTATTTTTTCATCTGTCTTTTGTCATTTTTTTCTTTCTTCTTTCATTTTATGTTATAAACTAAAACTAGATTATCACAGGACAGGTAACTTCAACTGCCACTTCTTTATTTCCACCTATTTTCTCTGCTTATCTGCTTATATGCAAAGTGTCTTCAGGAAACTTTTAATTTTAGAACATTGGATGCATATTTTTGATGTACTTTTTATCATTTTTGGAATATTTGATGCGGGATAGCATAGTAAATATTATTTAAAATCGATCTGTGGAACAGATTACTTTTGGTTAGTTTCATCAATGCTAAACACTGCTTTGGCTTTTCTCTCTCAGATGTCGTCAGTTATACTTTCCGGCTCGCTTAAAACGAATATGTTCTTTGCAAGATTTGGTGACATTACGAGACGTCTGTTTGTATTTTGGGGGTAATTGTGCCGGGAACGAGGCAATATACAATCTAAACTTCATTTAAAGCTTGCGAACAGGGAGCTTTTTAAACGCAACAAAAATGTAAATGGTGCGACAATTTCAAATTGAAACGAAACACGACAGGACCCATTTTTCGGTGTCCCATTACAAGCCGTAACAACCCTGACACGAAATAATCCCGCCTCGAGTGCGAGGGAAATTGGCCGGAAGTAATTCCATGCAGTCTAGTCCTTTCCGCTACTACCACAGAAATTGCCGCATAATAATAGCAATGTTGTTGCACTTTTCTTCCGGTCAAAAACGGAGGATTAGTCGTGCCCGGAGATGGGACTTTATTAGCAGATGAGACCCGATAGAAAGCGCACGTGCTGACGCAACTTAACTATTTATTATTTTTGCTTTTTTCGTTTGTTTAGGGTGTTGTGGTTTCGATAACGAGGCATAATTTGCTTAAGGTGCACGCTGATGGACCATTTCTGTTAATTATTCGGAGAGGAAGGCTTTCTAATCGAGCGGAAGTGGGGTCTTATCGATTCGATAACGATGATCGGGATATTGTCCTCAGAGATTTTATACAATTTTCAACCTAAAAGAATTTAATAGGTTCTATAACATTTCAATGATTAGCAATATTAGGTGTATACTTAATTTTTTTCTATCTTTAAAAAACAAACGATTCAGCAATTTACTTATAATTAATTGAATAATTGCCTATTCTAACATTGGACTCTTTTTTAAATAAATAAGTAAAAATTGCAAAGACATTATTCTCCAAAAAACTGAGCTTAAAAGATTGGCAACGAAGAAATAGTCTTATCAAAATCGTATAGAACCATCAAATAAAAAACTGAAAAGCGCAAAACTTCGAAAAAATTTCCACCAAGCTAAATTTTTGTAGGAGTTTATTTAGATGTCATAAACATATGCTGTTTTGGTTTTGGATTTCTAGGGGGCGAAAGTGGGCAAATTTTAGTTTTATTCAGAGATCTTGATAACTATCAATTTTTTAGTATCCAAAAATTTTGTGTTGCACAATCAATCATTTCAAAGATATTTAGGTTTTTCTTTTAGTTGACAATAAGAAATATATAAAAACCATAACATATTTTGAATAAAAATAATAAATAAAAAAAAGTCTTAGCACAAATAACTAATGAAATGTAAATGTTTTCATTTAGTAATGATTGTAATTTTAACAACAAAGTTAAAGTAACAAACGACAAGGTAAGGAATGTAAATTTATCAAAAATTGTATAACAATTAGGGTTACATATTTTTTGGTCTTGATAAAGACAGACTTCCGAGACGTTGACATAGTTGCATGCTTAATAAATAAGAAAAATATATTTTGTCTAAAAATTCCTTTGAACTTTATTTACGTTGATATCTACGGACATGAACCAAACACAAATAAATAATTTTATTATTTCTAACAACTCTTGTTCTTTTATTTTTTTTATACAATTGCGCATTTTCAGCTATAATGTTACAAGAACTTGATTTCATTCAAATTTATATCAAAATAGTACTTTTAAAAACGCGTTTCATAAAGTCAGTTTTGTGGCACGAATTTAAATTTATTAAACGAGCGCGGAGCGCAAGTTTCATAATGAATGAATGCCCACAATGACTTATGAAACAAGTTTTTATAGGTACTATTTTTTATGATTTGCGCGTTTTACGCCTATTTTTAACAAAAAATAAGCAAATTTTGTGAATTGTTAAATTTATGAAGTTAGGTTAGTGTTATTTTAGCAGCACTGCATTTCAAATTTAAAATTAAAGTTACCTTTGACTTGTCACAAAAGTCAAAAAATTTGATAAAAATTACAAAATGAGTGACATCTTCAGTTGCACTCTTCCCGAAATACGGGAAATTGCCGAAAATACAATTGTTGGCTTGCTTCCTATTAAATTAAGACCACAATGTGAACATCAATATCTGAACTTTGAAAACTCAGTTTGACAATTTTGACATTTGTGAGATGCACATACCAACTTCTGGTGACAAAGTAAAATGTTGCGTGCTATGATGGATATAAACGCATCAATCTGAGTGCTTTCACAGCTCTATAAAAGACGCAAATTATAAAAACGGTATTATTAATTTACCTAAGCAGAACGAGAGGCTAATTAGACTATTTTGAAATGCGCAAAATAAAATCTGGAAATAAATCCAAGTTCGTATGGTATTTAGCAGGAAAGTTTCATGACAAATAATTTAATTTCTTCTAAAATATATGTTTTTGATACGATTTTGTGATTAGCTCTTTATTCTATAAACTTGTTTCACAAGAAATATGAAATTATTTCTTTAAAATTAGCTTTTCTTTAATTTGAAAATACTTTCAGTTATTAATATGTTTTTGGTTGGGTAATATGAAACTTCTTTTAGGAGAATACCAAATTTCCATAAAAACAAGCAGTAATATTTGTCTCTCATTGACTTTAATAAAACGTCAAGAGACTCTCTATGTAATACGAATACACAAATTTATAATGTCAAATTATTGTCAAATTAACACTATTGGACTCTCAAAAAAATTGATAGAAATTTCTTCTCAAATAATACTACCATGTCTTTACATTTTCTCTGTCTTCACTGCTTCTACTGAGTGTTACTTTCTTTATTTATAGTTTTTTTTTCTTTGGTTTCGTTTCTAATTCTTACCATATTAATATTGATCTTTTTTTAGTGGTGGGATTTTGAGCATTTTTTATTTTCATAATAATATAAAACTTTCCTTTTTTTCGGAAAATTTTGAGTATATGATGAAAAATTTGTTGCTTGGAAAAATCACGAGATCCCGATCGGGGTTCAAAAAAAAAAAGTTTCAAAAAAAAGGAAAATCAAATTATATCCATCTAGACAAATTCCCAAACCAAAAAACTTGTTCCAAAGCGATTTCCTTGATTTATTCGTCAATTATTTAATAATTTAATATTAAGAAAATAGTCAATTTCTTAATTTTTAGTCAATTATTTATTTCACTTTTAACAACATAAACATCGCATTAGTAACGCGATTTCTTGCCAGAAGAGAGACATTTTTCGCTTTTTGCAGGAAGACGCATTTTTTTCGTGATATTCGGAAAGCTATTAAATTTTAAAAATTAACGGTAATGTGAGGTTTCTAATAATTGATTAATTTATTCATCTCACTAAAATTTTTAAAGCGATTTTTCTGATTCATTTTGAATTAGTTTTATAAAGGTTAATTTCCTAAATTCTTGACGCATTTTTAAAGACGACGTATTATTTTCTTGATATTCGGAACGCTTTTGGCTGGTATTCACCGTTTCTATAGAGTGCGGAAATTTGTCTAATATACAGGGTGAGGCTGCTAAAAGTGTTTTTTAACTTTTCTCAAAAACTAGTTATCACATCAACTTTAAAGTTTGGCATTAAAAACTTTGTTTTTTGCACTACACAGGTGATTTTTTTCAGAATTTTTCTAATATTCCTTCTAATTAATAATAATTAATTTCTTTAAAAAAATTATTATTATTATTATTATTATTCTAAAAGAAAAGATGTTAATGTATTATTTTGTGCAAAAAATATTTAAAAAAAAATGTAGATAACTCGAAAAAATATAAAATTTCAAACTTAAATACGCCATTTTTTTCTAAGAGGGTGTGTGGGATCATGGTTATACCAAAACACTAATTTTCAAAACAGCCAATTGCAAGCTACTATTCAAATGTCCCGGGCAAAAGTGGGCGGTTTTATTACTACACCTGTTCGACGATCGGACTCTAGAGGGGTAGGTATTGTCGAGTTACGGCAGTGGGCAGGTTCAGCTTGGCAGTGCTGCACCAAAACGCGTCTTAGGAATCAAATAAATGTTATTATTTTTTGGGGTTATCTACATTTTTTTTTAAATATTTTTTGCACAAAATAATATTTTGAAATCTTTTTTTTTAGAATAATGTTACAAATTGGAAATATTTAGATTTTTTTGAACAAATAAATTAATATTAATTAGAAAGAATATTAGATAAATTCTGAAAAAATTCACAAATGTAGTGCAAAAAACAAAGTTTTTAATGCCAAACTTTGAAGTTGATGGGATAACCAGTTTTTGAGAAAAGTTAAGAAACACTTTTAGCAGACTCACCCTGTATACGTTAGGGTGTCCCTTATATGACAAAAAATTTTTTTTTCGAATTTCAAAATGCATACTCTATATGTTTTACTACTGCTATAAGATACTCAAATATAAAATTTCGTTTTCCTAGCGCAATTGCAACCAGTGCCGACCGAGCTTCAAAATTTAGTAAAAAACGTAATTTTGTCCTGGTAAGTCGGTCTGCTATAAAATCACTAGAAGTGCAATAAAATAAGTGAACAAAAAGAACATTGAAATTAGATAAACATTAATCTTTAATCAAAAACATACATTTATAACAATCAGTGAGGATAACTTTTTTTAGAGTAGTTTTTTTACAGGCAGGATACAATTTTCTATGTTCCTGCACACAGCGCATCAAAAACTGTTTTTGTTCTTCTTCAGCCGTGATAAGTTCATTAAAATCTTGCATCAATTTAACAGCTCTTTCAGCAGTATCATTTACAACTCTCAAACAATTTATTCTTTTTTTAGCTTCCAGAAAAGCAGCATTATTGTTTTAGGAAGATACATCTTCTTTTAAAAAACTGTCATCGATCTGCAGTCGTGATAGTAATTGTTTGCTCTTTTCCGATACAAAGTCATCAAGTGTTATCTGAGAAAAAAAAAGCTAAATAACATCAAAACATCAATAACAATTTCAAAATATCACAAAAAGTCAATTTAACTTACCAAACAACTTTTGAGACAATTCTTTCTCCGAGGGGTCATAGCGTTTGCTAAAATCTGAGATTCTGTCCCTGTTGAAGTTGGCAATTATTTTCTTCTTAGTTTGGTTATCAAGTTTATCATCAAACAGTAATAGAATGACTGTCTCTTTACATAAATACCACAAATTATGGCTAAACTTGCTTATAGAGACTTTAGAAATTGTTGCATCAATTTTTTCGTACTCTTTTAATATCTTTAAGAAGCGCAAATCTTGGTTAGGTGCTTTAGTCACAACTGTGCATTCGAGCCACGATTTACCATACAACATTACGATAAATAAGCAATCTTATTTACAAAATCTTGTAGAGCTTATATGTTCATCGCAGTTATTCTGAATTGTGACTAAAGTAAACAAATTTTTAAAGAATAGATTGCTCTCGCCATCCAGCGTGCTTGATGCATTGCTCCGGGGGGCCTTAGTTTTAGTTTTTCTGTGTCTCTTCCCAAAAATATTACGCACAGTTTGACCAATTCGCGGCAGTCATCTCTTACAAAACTTTTGCCTAATTCTGCCTTATAAATCATTAACAAAGCTTGAATGTCTGTGTCGGCAACACGTCTTTTTACGAAATTAAGACATGGTTCAATGTTACTAGAATCGATGTTTTTCCAATTTTCTCTGAACTTTTTGAACAGCGGAATATCTGGGCAACTAGTAAGTTGCTTAATTTTTCAAAAACAGCTTTTAGAACCAATTTATAAACATGATGACGACAGGCGAAAAGCAGCAATTCTCTTCTTAAAGTTTGCTCCAAAATAGCAAAAGCTCTATAGAAACGACCAGTATTGGAGGCTGTTGTGTCGCAGCACATTATTTGTACTTTATCAAGAAGATTCCAGTCAAACAAAGCTGTTGAGGCAGTCTTAGCTTGATGTTTTTCAGAAGAACGTTCTAGTTTCGGCACTGCAAGAAGCTGTTCTCTATCGTCAAACGAAGCAATAACTGGCAAGCGTTCTTCTTTTGAACTTTGTACATCCAATCCGGGTAATAGTTTTCCATCCCAATGGACTGTAACCACGTCGGGTACATTGTTTTGGAAGTCAGATTTGATTGCTTCTGCCCTTGATTTTCTAGTTTCAGTACGAATTCGCTGAATCGATGATTTGTTTATAGGGAAATCATCGCTGCTTAGACCAAGCGCTTCTACCACCACATTAAGAATGTAAACGGAGTCTTTAATGCTTAACTGGGATCGATCTAAAGCTGCAAATAGTTTAGGTGTAATGAGATTCTTTCTACCTCTTTTTGAACTTAGTTTATGGCAGGGAACGTCCGGCAAGCTGAGTTCACAATTTAAGATCTGTTCTTTGTCTGAATCTTCTAGACTTTCTAAGTTATTTGTGGAGGAAGTAGACGCAACAGCTAGTGAGTTTTTGAATAATCTCAAAAACCACGTATGAAATGACAAATAAAACATGTACTTATAAGTCACAGCGCAGTACTTACGCAACTTGTATGGACAAGTTTAAATTGTCCGGGGTTATCGTTTGACCGTTTAACGGGTTATCGTTTGTAAATCGAACTTATATTTTTTTTCTAGACAATATAGAGATATTACGAAACTTTTAAGAAGGTATGAATTGTTAAGAACAAAGCGGCACTGATTTGTAATTCTCTCTCTTAAATTCTTTCTCTTGGTTTTGTTGCAAATACTTTTGATTTTGAGTAGCCCTATAAAAAAGTCAAATTAATTTAGCTCAAAAAAGACATAATTGCCTACATAGGTCGATAGAAAATCCGCACTGGATGAGAGAAACCCATACTCAACATTTACAAAAATTGCTTCTTTGGTGTGGTTTTGTTAGATCACACAAACTTTTTCCCAATAAAAAAGATCCAAACGTACCAGCAGCTAATGTATAGTTTCAACATGACGTTGCATCTTCACACTACGCTCGTTGTGTCAGGATTATTTAGATAATATTTTGCTCGATTTTCTGAGGAGACTACTTGAAATCAAAAGTATCTGCAACAAAATCAAGAGATTTAGAGAATTTTAAACAAAGAATTACAAATCAGTATGGCTTAATTAGCCAAAAAATAAAAAAAATTGTGCTAATAAAGTTCAAAATTAGTTGTATTATTTTGCCAAAAATATTGTGGCCAAAAAACGGAAGGACGTCAATTTAAACATTTGGTTTGGTAATTAAAATATACAATTAATTACGGTTTTATATAGTTTTACTTTTATTATTAAACATAAGATTATAATGCAAGTTTTTTTATTCTTTTTTTTAAATATATTTTTTTGTGGTTATATTAGGTATTTTACCAGGTATTTTAAGTACTAACTTTAATTTTTAATTGATTTTTTCTTCTTTTCCTATGATTTCTATCTCGTATTTATCATATGTTTTTTTTTACTTTATATATAAGCTTTGTAAAATACTTATTAATTTTTATCTTCTTCTGTTATATGTTATCATTTTTACATTTTATTTTATAGTTCGAATCCTGTAGGTAATTTATTTTATTTCTGAGATTTAAACTAGTGTATCATAATAGTTTTAGTTTGTTTCTAAAGTTTTTTATTTTATGTTTTTTTTTGTAAGTATATTTTATAGTTTATTACTCTTCCTTTATTAGTTATACCTATATTTTTTCATTTTTTGTTTTGTTTGTGTTTTTTTACGTATCTTACCTGTCCAGGCACTACTATGTTTTTCTTATGTTATTTACTGTTTTGTATTTTTTTCCAAAATTGAAAATTATAATGGCATTCAAATAAGAAAATCTTCTCTACGTCTTTTACGTAGGAGTCATTGTGCAATTTTGTTTATATTAAAGTAATCCATGCTTGTAACTTATTTAATTCTATAGAGTTTCGCAAGTTAGATTGAATCTATAACTAAAGGGATAATAAATTCGTTCAGCATGTATTAGATAGAAAGTTTCCAAAGTCCCGGCTTAAGGCGAATCTTGCGTCGTTCCACGTTCAACTACCGATGCAAAATATTAACCTGGATAAAGTGCATTCCACTGAATACACTAATGAATGTCGGTTCTTAATCGTTAAAAAGAAGTAATTATAACCGAAAGCTGCCGCCCCCAATTTTCCCGCTTGAAAAGTGGATTTAAATGAATAAGGCGTCGGCTCGCGAATTTTATCGAACAACATAAAACAAACTTCTAAATAAATGTCTACACTTCAATAATGGCTCCGGCTACATTAAAACACACTCAGACTCGAAATCTGATTACGTATAAGTCGAGTTTAAAGTTGGAGTTTATGAACCAAAGGGGCGCTATGTGATAATTCAATCGTTTGTGTTACCATTAAACTACAATCAGGTACCCCAGTAATGAGAATTTAGCGACTGTTCGATAATTTATGCAGACCTACGATGAAATTTATCTGATTGTGGCCTTCTGCACAGAAAAAACCTAAACAAACAAATCACGTCCGAAGCAAATTCAATCGCCCATCAGACCTAATCGGACTAGCGTATATCTATAATGAAACAATCAATACAACGAATTAAACGAACAGAAAATAAATAACGTAATCGAATTGTCTTGAGCGCAACATCATTCATTTTGAGAGAGGCGCGTGTTAGGGCCAGCAAACGATTTTTCTTCGACGAACGTTTTGCAACAGAAGCCACAATATCTGGTTAGGGAATAGTTTTTAATGGGTTTCATAGCGCTCAATTTCAAACAATGGATGGGGAACTCATAAACACAACGACAGATACAATACTCCTTCTATTTGCGGTCGATAAAACAAATATTTGTCCTTATACAATAACAAAAATCTATTATTGAACACTATGCGGTTACCTATTGTCATATAATAATCAAAATGTGTAACAAGTTAGCACTAAAAATTAATCGAAAGGGTTATAAAAGCTATTGACGGAAAATTGGGTACCATTACAAGTTTTTTGTTTTAATTATTACGTTTCAGTTCGAACTTCTGAGTTGAGATCGTTCAGGTTTCTGAATTCAAAATTCAATTATATCCGTAATGGCATATTAGTACAGTAATAAGTTGAAACATATTACTATAACAATTAGGAGGACTTTTTTGTATCATATGGAACTTTGTGAAGCTAATAGAATAATACAAACCTTCTTTCTAATAGTATTTTATATTCTGTTCTATTTATGTCTATTTGTTAGGATATGTGTTATAGCAAAAATGGTAAAAAGTGTAAGAGTTTTCTAATCCTTCAAAATTTAATAATAGCCTTGCATTAGGTGTGTCAAAAGTATACTAGCGTCTGCAGTTTGGCTTGCAGGACCTCTAAGAATTAAAACTTTGTTTAATTATAATTTTTATATAAATAAATATAAAAAGCAGTCAATTAATAAGAACTTGTACAGTCTTGTACCAAGACAGTAATTATAATGTTTATTTATTAATTCACTTAAGATATCTTAATTTAAACGCTTAATACTTTAATTACAATAAATTGTATGAAAATATAATAAATACAATAAATTTTTTAAAAAAAATAAAGTTAAGAACTTTTTGTTTACCTAATCTTGTATGTTCTTTTCTTACTTCTCTCGTCTCTTGGATTCTGAAAACAATGGGTACCTACAATTTTGACTAAGACCTAGACCGTCACCGATGAAATTTTACTATACGCAGTTGGTATTTTTCTTTTTGATAGTGCTATATTACTTTTTTATGTTTTTTAAAGTGTTTTTTACTTTAAACATAAATCTTTCTAGAATTGACATTATTTCTTCTGTCGTTGCTCTAATTCTCGTAACGTGTAGTGCAAAGGACATTTTTTGGTCAGTGTCAATTTGTAAGTACCTTACCACTATTTTGGATTTAATTGGACATTTTTTACTATAAAGATGTTATTTTCTATTTTATTATTCTCTAATAGAAGAGCTTTCGTTTTTTCTGGAGCTAGCTTTAGTTCTTTTTTTTTTCACTCATTGTACAGTAATACTCGATATTATAGTAGTCCTAATTCTGTAAAGTTATATCACGGTAATGAAATTAGAATCTATTGTGCAGGAGGTAACTATATCCTATTGATAGAAACCTCAGTTGTAAATAACTCAAGCAGATTTTTACTTACCAGCAAATTTACAGTTTACAGAGGCGAACTGATGGAACATCAGGCAACAGCTCTTCAAGAGTGATTTAATGCAAGAGAGCGTGAGCCCAAACACTTTTACAATAGACTGTTTTAACTGCGGATAATGAGGTTTATGGTGGTTGTATAACTCTACAGGATAAGGACAACTTTATCTTAACGCTGCTTACCAAGTTTTGCATACGCTTTTCTATAACTATTACAGATAACTCATCGGCGTATGCCAAACCTTTTTTGGAATTTTTAGGTGTAGAAGTCAATCGTAGGTATAATAATTAGAAAGTACTATAACATTCTATTCAGAACCAATTCCTGCAGATAACTACTATTGTTAACAATTACTTATATGACTTGTCTGTCTCTCATATCTATTTCCTGTCACTTACTAATAAGAAGTACTCTTACAATCCTTTTAACTAATCTTGCAACCGGCCGAGATCGTATTTTAAAATTGTCTAGATTGAGAAAATTAAAACACTGGTCTAATATAAAAAATACAATTTATTGCATTAGTATTCAGTTGCACGACGTAATCTGCTAAAGGCATGTTAGAATTAGAGTTACACATAAATATTTTACACAATAAGGATAATCGAGCAGAAGGCTCGAATAATCTGGTCAAAATTATGAAAGGGTCAAAGCTTAAATTACAAATATATTACACAAATAAGGATTATTTAGTAGAAGATTTTAGTAACTTGTTCAAAATGATAATTGGGTCAAAATACAAAATATACAAAAAAAAATACGACATTCAGATTTCTTTTTGTGGTTTATCTGATTTCTTTGCTCGCACTAATCATGATAATTCAGGACTGTGACGTCCTGAAGCTGACAAGCAGTTTGCAAGTTTTCCAGGCTCAAAGGGAAAATAACCTGGTGTGCTGTACAAAGAAATAAAGAATATGATTAATTGCTAATTACTCTTTTGAACTATGATGCTTCTTCACCTCGATCTGTATTTTGCACTTTACTGATCTAAAACCACAGCTTAAATCATTAGCCGTTTGCAAAATTTGCTCAGAGCAATTTAGACAAGATGTTACTTGTCTCACAAGGGAAGTATAAAAGAGCAGATAGATGCTATTTTTATGCACATGACAAGTTTTTCCGTAATATCTGGAGGAATCGCACATACCTACAGGGAGGTCTCACAATATAAAAATGTAACAGTACTTAAAACTTGAGATAAGCCTAAGGAGTATAGCAGGCACGGCTGCTATTTTAATTGCAACTGCACAAACCATGAATAAGTGGCTAGTTCTACGTATAGACCGCCTATTATTATATCTTTCGAGTACTTATTTGTACACTGAGTCGATCTAGTAACATCTAATTACCTATTACTTGTTTTAAATATTGTCACAAAGCGTAAGTTTGTTGGCCTGCTAAGTCGAGAACCTTCTGGTGCGGATGGGCTATTGCTGATATCGACTAAATCACCGTCGGGTGAGACAATAGCTGGCTCAACATTTGGGGGGTTGGCAAACTGGCGGGTTGCGATAACCCGGGAGTCAAGTGGTAGCTCTGGTGGAGAACGGTCGAGTGCTAAATTGTGACATATACTCAAACCTTTCCAGTTTGTCACGATCTCAATGTAAGTAGCTTTTATATTTTCTTTATATATATTTACGCAATTAAATTATATTTTTTATAAACAACTGTTTTTAATCTCAACCCCACCTCACGAAATAAAGCCCGTGACAATATTTGGAGATTCAGGCTTTTCTAGTACCTCTATGGTACAAATATATTTGTAGTTTGCTACGTTAGAAACATGTTTCTCATTTTCCTTTAAATTTGAGAACAAACCATTTTTCTGCTTTTTTGTATACTGAGTTAGCCTGTTTTGTCAATATAATGATTTTTTTACGGCCTCTAGCATATAGTTGCCTTTTGTATTCAAGCTGCTTATAGAGCTATGTTTAGAGTAAGTAATTTAAGAAGTCAGTTAGGTATATAGTCAGCCCGCTTCTCTCTTTCCTTTCTAGTTTTTTTTTAACAATATCAGTGTTCTTTTAGGCTGAGTCAATCTAGAGACGATTACTCTCTGCAAAATCGCTACAATGTTCTGGCACCACCAAGGATTGAACATCGTAGTATATAGTTCCAAACTAGTTTTGGCATAGCTGACCTTAAAGAGAAGTCATCTGTTTATTATTAGTGCAAAATAAAGATTGTATTGTTACGAAACGCAAGTAATTTATGATCGATGTTTTTGATGCTATCTGAGAAAACCGAAATTTGACACTGACACGTCCCTTTTTGTTGTCAACTAGTTGCTTTGCTGCTGCATGTACTCGTAGTATGGCTCTATACGATGTATTGTTACAACAATGCACTTCACTATCACAGGTAATTTTACCTTGTAAGTCTGTCACTTTTTTTCTATCTTACCAGTTGCTATTCAGCAGATGATATAATTATTTAAACTGCATGTTAAATATACATAATAATTATTATTTAAAAAATTTATTTCTATATCATGTAGACAGCAACAAACAATAAACCACTGTTAAACATTTGTATGTTTTAAACAATTTTTGGGACACAAGGTTAGTAAAGCTTCAAATTTATTGACCATTTGATGTTTTTTGCTTTAGTTTTTGTGATTTATAAAAGAAGATGCAAAGAAAACATATTTTAAATTTTTTTTGCGTTTTTATTTAAACTTTTTCACCAAGTTGTAGACTAATCAGAAATATTACTAAGACATTTAATTAATTAATAATAGAAGCAGATTATGTTTCAATGCGTTTAATTTTTTTAATACCTAGTTTTTATCAATTTTATAAAAATAAGATACAACCAAATAGTATCTAAATCATCTTGTAATTTGGTTGATAAAATAATAAGTCTTGTAAATTTTGGTGGATGCGCTGACATAAAATAAGTAAGTCCCAAGGTATTTTGCCTCTTCAATCAAAGTAAATTTGGTAAACGTTTTTTAATTATTATTTATAAAGCTTCGTACTCCACCTACTAGGGTGCATGGTGCAATAGTCACGCAATGGGCGGTCTCGGCGTCAAGCCATGCGGTTTATTTTTTGTTCATTTTATTCCTTGAATAATTTAAAGCAAGTATTTAATCTAAATCCTGCCTTAAAGTGAACCTTTAGCTTCAAAGACGCTCCACTTCGAATCCTAACCGTAAGAATCATCCCCATGTGTTAATTAAACCCGATTTGTCTCGTCGGAAAACGACAATCTCTCCCTAGTAGTTAGGACAGCATCTTAATTAAAAATAATGCAGCGACAAACTGGTAGTAAATTAAATCTGAAGCCAGGCTCCGGAAACCCCGTCGGAACACGTTGAAGCTTCAATTTCGTCTCATTGCCAATTTACCTGAATTGACATCGCGAATCTCGCCGCAATATTTTTTTTCGATTGGTACAAAGTGAATGTTGAAAAATGAGGTCATTACGGATTGTACGATAGCCGTGATGGCCAGATAAGCCAGTCGGCCGCTCACTCCACCAAGCCTGGTCATTGACAGGTGAGGGCTCTCCATCTGATTGATGTCCGGAGGGCAGCTCCATCGACAGATTGCTCCCCCAGACGGGCCTCTGGCCGGGTGGAGAAGCAATTACCGACGATTGCCCCGCCGGACATGCTCCATTTCACACTGAATTGCAAAAATCAACTTATGGGGCAGCAAAGGGGATTAACAACAAATTTCTAGCTCCAAGAAACTTAAAAAATAATTAGTTATTTTTTTTATTTTTCTTTAGTGGACACGACCGACACTGAGTTTGATTTATCTGACTGAATTTCTTTGATTGAATCTCTACCGCTGGTCGGATTGGTGGTGCTACCGGACCGTAGTTTGGAGACCTCTGGTCTAAGGGATGCTAAAAACCTAGACTTTCCTGATACGGTTTATGGGTTTTAAAATATACCATGTAGAAATATTTTCCCAAAAACATTGTTAAAGTACATCTTAAAAAAAATGTTTTTTGAGAAAAAATTTCTACAATCTATGTCTTAAAAACCATTGATATTTAAAAAAGCAAATTTAGATATTTAGCTTTGCATTAACGAGAACTATCATCAGGTAAAAGCTCGGTGTATTCTTTATTTGATTACACTCTGTACCGGGTGATTCAAGTTATATCCGCACCCCAAAAACACGTTTTAATTTATATATTATTTTAAATTGATATCTAGTCTACCTCCAAAAAATTTTTTTGATCTAGCAATTTATTTGACCTATAAAATTAAAGAAAAAGGATTATGGACAAAAATCTTACGACCTGTTTTTTACATAAACTGTTAAAAAATGGCTAACAAAATTAATCTGCAAAATTTATTATTGAAAAAAGTGTCAGATTTTGATTAAAACCCATTTTTATATTATTTGTCAAATATTTTAGTCTAATTTATGACTTGATAAGTTGGAGTAGTAATAAATACCCTAGGAATTGAAGTAGATTTATGACCTTAGAATTTGTGACCAGCTGAATAAGAGTAGGCCATTTTTATGACGAATACCATAAAATTCAAGAAACCACCACTGATGAGGTCCTTTATGAATAAAATTTACAACACTCATAAATTATAAGAAAGTAAGTGATTCAATATTAAGATATTAATTAAAAACAAACGACACATTTGCTCAAAAATTTAATTAGCCAGTTTGATGCATTGCGTCAAAATACACACGTACACAAAAAATAATGTTAATTTATAATCAAATGAGCAAACCGTACAAGTAAACAACTTGAAACTTGGAGAAAATCTTCTTCTATTTGAAAATATTACCGACAATTTTTTGAGAATTTTTATTTAATTAGAAATGGCTGCTTTTGGGGTGTGGATAAAACTTGACTCACCCGGTATATACGAGCTGATTACTTAACATACGCACTATTACTATCATGTTGCACCTAATTTTTGGGTAGAACTAGATTCTTTCTCCTTTAAAGCGTTTTTTTTTTTCGAGTTTACTTCGTAGAGTCTCAATACATTCAGAGTAAAACATATTATTACACATAAAACACATAGGTATAAACATAGGAAATAGCTTAGAACAGCTGAGATTTTATGCCAGAAATTACACTGTCAGTGTTTATGTAATGTGAATAACTTGTAATTTTAAGAAATGAAAAAGATAGTTTACATTAAAAAATATTGGAATAAATTAACACAAAAAATTGACCTAAAAAAATTTCAAGAAAACAGCTAAAGCGCTAAAAACTATTTAAGACAAAAATTGTAAAATCTTTTAATTTTTTGTAATAACTCTTTATAGAATAAATCAACTTTGACGAAACTTGGAAAATAGTGTAGTTTATATGTGTTTTAAATTTCAAGGTAATACCAAATCTACGAGTGTTAAAACCCTATTTTTTCTGAGAAGGGTCACTTCTGCAGTTTTTGACCAAAAAATTGTACATTTTTTTTAAGTAGTAGTGTTGCTTATTTTCTTTAAAATAGTGTAAGGCTCAAATAGTTTATTTTAAATCATTAAAAAATCTGTTTTTGTGCTTTTACAATTAAAAAGAATCCGATTTTTTTTAAGTTTTACCAAAAAATGTTAGCAATATAAATTGAAATATAAGAACAAAAACATAGATATATAAGCTACACCAAAGTTTGTATATTTTTTATTACTTTAGACTTACAGTACCTATAAATATGGTCACATGATTTATTTAAATATTTTGAAGACGAAAAATTAGAAAAAAGAATTAAGAGAACGACACAACATGGTGTTGATAAAAAGAAAGTTAGAAATAAAATATTTTAAAATATGAGGTAGAAAAAATGTTTTTGAGGAGTATGACAAATTTGAACAATTTTAGTTTTTATAATTTTTTGAACTGGTCAAAAAATGTATAATATTTTAAATAAATCAAAAAATTAATTTAAAATATATTCATGTTTCAACTCTCATATTTTAATTCTTATTTTTATAAATAACAGTAATATTTTTTTGTCGAAAAAATAAAAAAATATCGCATTATTCAAATTGTAAAAAAGCTCAAACCCGATTTTAAGGTTTAATTTATTCAAGTCTTACTTTTTTACAACATTTTGACGTACATAATAAGTTCCACTTTTTTTAAATCTTGTACTATGAGCCGGTTTACAGAAAGTGACATTAACTTTAATTGCGATTAAATAGTTAATTCGCGATTAAATGCCGATTTTGACCAATCAAACACGTGGAAAGCCGATTTAATCGCGAATTAAAAGTTAATTGCAATTAAATATTTAATCCACCTTCTGTAAACCGACCCTATATGTATAAATTTTAACAAATATTGTAAGTTAGGTATTACCTTAAAATTTGGCACTCATATTTGCAATCACAAACTATATCTTTTGCTAAAGTTTTGTCGGAATTAGATGATTTCGTAAAGAATTTTTACAAAAAAATTTAAATTTTGGGTCCTCTTCTTTAATAAAAATGTTTAAGTTATGTTTTTTGGCTTTATGTTAGTTACGGATCCAAGATGTTAGGCAAATTTGTTACAAACAATTTGTCGTTTGTTTCAACTCAATTAAACCAATAGATGCCAAAATATTTTAAAAAAGTCATGAAAGACGCATTTTTTATATAGATTATCAAAAGAGAGCAATAAGGTAAATTCACTTTACTAGCCTTTTCGCAGCTGAATTAAAAATACGTCTGTAACACTGCTGTGCTGAATTAGGAATGGTAAAATCGTATATATTCGTAAGTCGCACTGTGTAGTCGGATCGCACGTATATATCCGTATCCAGTACTAAACCTGTGGTTCTTAGCACGTATATATCCGTCTTCAGCACTGAATATGTGGTTTACAGTTTGGATATATCCGCTTGCAGCACTACATGCACTGGGATCTCGTAACTGCTCTAAAAATTCATATGCAAAAAAAGAGTTTGAAAAATTTTAACACAACATTTATTTACCACCTTTACAAATATTGTGATCATACAATAAAAATGAACGTAAAAAAATATTTATGCTATATGAAAAACTAGAAAATCTTTTGTGGGTGATAAATTTCTATGCACGGAGTGATAGACAACGCTTTATCACAATCTCCGCATTGATATGAGGTGTCGTGTCTTCTTGAAACACCTCTTTTTGTGTGTTTGCAAACGAAGCATACTTTCTGGCATACGTTTTTACCTTCTGGAACGGGTGGAATCTTCTAAGGGAAGTCTCTTCCGATCAATTGATGCGAATTATCTCCAGAAGAAGGACGGCCCTTTTTCTAAGTTTTTTGCAATTTTGCATATTTTTTAATTATTCGTCTTATAATTTCTAGTTGAATATAGGCCAAAGCGGTGTGTTTACCACTGTTTATTTTGTACAACGAATAGGCGTTAATGACGAACAAATCGACCAAATGAAAGAAAAGTTTCTTATACTATTTGATAGTCTTTCTAAGACATTCGACTGAACTTATCAGCATATCAATTTTGTCCACCGAACCCATATTTGCGTTGTAATTCATAACGCATGTTGGCGTTATTTTTTTTTAAATAATTTTAATAATTTTTTAATTTTATTTTTCGTTTCTGTGTCAACTTTACCAGTTCCAGTGAGTTCGTCATTATTTAGAGTACTCAGCATTGAGACTACTCTCCTGTCCTTTCACATCAAAACCATCATTTCATCTGTGTGATGAGTTCTAGTGATGACTGCCGATGTCCACCTCTAACTTTATAGTCTGGAATCTTAAGCATATTTCGGCGATTGGACATGACAGTTCACACACATTTGTCAATAGTGATCTCTCGACATTACTTTCGAAAAAATTGGACAATGTAGTAAAGGATCAGTTGACCAACATTCGTTCAATTTCAGTTTTTTGTTACGTGATATTGGCATTGTGACACAAAGGAATAATTATGTTTCATCTGCGTTAGTTTCAGACTACTGGGAGTTTTAATTTATTCGAAAAAGTATCTTGGTTGTCTTTGATATATGTAGGTAAAGTAACGATTTGTCTTGGTTGCGATTTTTTCAACGAACCTCTTGGTGAAAAAACAATCAAAAAAGTCCAGTTATTGCGGATTTTCTGAAAAATCATCAAGTTCTTGGAATCCACTATTTTCATCGTCAAAATCATGCACGTTTGGAATGAAACGTCCTCTCTTCTAGGAAAATGTGTTTCAGAGTTATTTTGTGCTGAATAATTGTCTTCACTGTTGTCAAGATTTTCAGTTTCTACTTCTTGTTCTTCGGTGTTGGTGTCAAGAAAATCAAAATCATCTTCTGATTCTACCGTAGTCGCTAGCTCTTTCATAAAACAAGCTTCTTCCTTCTTCTTTGGTTAAGCCAACAAAGCTATTGTTATCGTACATTGTTGTGTCTGGACTGGAAGTAACTGCTACGTGTTTATACTTGTTGGAAACAGAAAAAAATCAGCTGCCTCCTAGTGTGCAAACAAACCAGCACGTACAAATACGTTAAGAGCATGGATTTTTAAAAGTGCAGCACGTAATAATACGGGAGCAGCTTGTGGATTCCGCTTTTTCCGTGCGTTTATACAGGATGATTTTTTTATTTGCTCCCACCCGAGATTTCAAGAATAGGCAACACGTTATACAAACAATAAGCAACTTAATTAATTAATTAATGTGGATACAAATTATCCAAATGAACTGACTTTGGAAGCACTATCAAAGGTATTGTCAACAATGTTGACATTAATTTACAACTCTCTATGCCTTAATTTTCAAAGTATAATGTGTTGTCTGTTTTTGGAGTTTCTGGGTAGGAGCAAATAAAAAAATCACTTTCTATACGTGTGCAGCAGTGAAACTAGTGATCAACAATTGAAATGGAACACTCTAAAATTTTAACTAAGTGTAAAATTCTATATCTTCTAGAAAAATGTAATGTATTAATTGAGATATTTTCTTTATCTTTTGAGAGATTTATTGAAAGAAATTAGAGTAAAAAAGTTTAAGAAAGAAAGAGATGGAAAAAAATTACAGAAACCATAGGCTTTCACTAGCATAAATACATTTTTTTTATCAAACCTCTTTCAAATAAATACAGAATGCCTTTAAGTGTAACTGATTTACGAAATAACTTGAATTAAATCTTTTGAGTATAGATTAGATATATTCCGAAACCTTGAATAAAAAGTAATTTTGAGCAAATGTTGGAAATTTACGAGGCAAATAATCATAAGAATCAAACCGTGGCAAACACGAAGTGATTAAAAGCGAACTCTGAAAATACAAGGAATTACTCTTGAATCTTTTTCTGTGGAATGAAAAATAAATGATGCGCGTGAATTGAGCTGTTTTAATAAAATCCGAAATTGTTTTTTCAGTAAAAATTGTGGTTTTGCTCTTCTGACATTTGTTTGATTCTTCGTGAAGCGAGTTGCCTCCGGTTGCAATAAAATAATAAGATGTTGCCGGCTTAATTAGTTTTAGCTAAAATCTTATTTAAAAACATTTTTACTGCGGAGCTATATTAAAAATTAGAGTAGCGTAGCGGGAGATTACAGTTTCCCCAGCTTGATTTTTCATTTAATAGAGATTAATATTTTTAATACGGGCCATTGAAAAAGTAATTGGAGAAGTTAGAGGATTTTAAACATGATGCAAAGGACAAGTTTTGATGGCTATAAAATCCTTGCAACAGTCACATCGAGATTCACTCTTTGACTCACATAAATCTACTGTTTCTAGTTTGTGTTTAACTTTAGAATGCGATTAAGGGGATTCGAGCCGACTTACGACTGCCACTTCTGATTGATGTTGTCTTTATAGTTTGTGTTTTTTAAGGGGGGATTTTTAGGGAAATTGGGAGCTAATAAGAGGTGCTATAAACGTCGGAAATGATGATGATGAAAAAGGAATTAGGCGTTCTGTCCGCAATAACGATACAAATTAAAATAGCATTAAATTTAATTAAATCCATAAGTTATTCAACAAACAAGGGCCAAATCTCTTGTAATGAATTCCAGCCAACAGCCCCAGACAGGACTCTGTTTCGGAACAATTAAGTTCTCGCCTTTGTCACAGTTGATGAATTTGTTGTTGTGGTCCGATTTATCCCGGATTATCGTAGAATTAGGAATTGTGAAGCTCTTTGGTGTTCCTTTGGTTCCTCTACAGGTACTCTCAACGGAAAACCATTAATTCCGATGCCTTTGTTATTATATTGCAACTATCTTGTGTTCTCTTGTATTTCCAATTAAAGGTACAACATCCCTTGCTAGATTTCCATCATGTCGATATAATTAATCGAACTGATGAAATTCCAGCGCCTAAAGTTTGAGTATTGATCAGAGAACTAAAAAATTAATATGCTAAATATGTTTTTGATAGGTTTATGAAACTATCTGCAAGATAAACATTTGAAATAAATTTTTATTTTAATGAAGATATAACACGAAAATTAAGCTTCTGACTAAACATAAAAGCCAACAATTTATAATAGATTTAATCTAGTTTTAACCAACAATAATTAATTCTGTACTTTGTTGTAATGTGCTTAACACTCAAAGAAAAATACAAAACTTTAATGGAAAACCAAAAACTAGTTAATTCCACTTACACTGAATTACCATTTGTATAACCAAGAACAAAACTTCTACAACATATTACAAAAATTTACGGGAAATTTTACAGCAGCCAAGCATAATTTACACTTAGTTAAATCTGAATTATTTGACGGCAAATTTTTCTTTTTCTAATTATCTAGAAGAGTTTTTTACGTCCTGAGCCTAAGTACGTATCTCCTGCTTTATCTAACGAAACTGCAGGATAACTTAAACAAAACTAAAAAATCAGACGCCAAGAAAAAACTTGTTGCTCATTTATGAAATGAAATCATTTTTGAATTTTTATATTTTCTACTTGTATCGTAAATTCGAAATAGCGTGACAAAAGATGTAAAAACGTATGTGTGCTGCGCCTATATCTTTGTAATTAGGGGGTTGACCCATATCATTAGATCAAATACACGAAGTACAAAGCGAGAGAAATTATTAAGATTAAATATGTGTGGAGAGAACATGTCAAGGTTTTGCCTTGATTCATTAGTTTTAAAGTCAAAATTATTCTGTAAATTTGCATATACAGTAGTCAACAATTGAAATAGGACACCCTAAAATTTTAAGAAAGTTTAAAGTTTTGTAACTTCCAAAAAATGCATTGATGATATTTATTTTGTTTTTGGTAACTTATTTCGCCTACTTTAAGGGTTTAAGATGTTTAATACAACTTACTCCCTAAGTTATACAGGGCGTCACAGGCGGGTACTACAAAAAACGAAAAACTTAGACTTTAAAACCAACTTAGAAAAAAAAAATTTGGATTTTTTTTAGTGGGTTACAGAACGGCATTGAAATAAAAATAGAAAAAAAGTATTTGGCCATAGGAAACAATGATGAAAATTTACTGTTAGATATAATGACACAGCATTTAAAAGATGTACAGCATTCAAGTACTTAGGAATAACGTTCAAAAAAAAGGGAAAAGATGAAAAAAAAATACAAAAAGGGTAGGCTAGAGTAGAATATATGTTTATAATTTTTGATCAGAGACTGTCATGAGAAACAAAAATTTTAAAAACGTAGCGCCTAGATTAATTCACTTGGTAAATGTCATTTTGCTGTCACTGTCAAAAGTAAAATTTAGATTTTACTTGATTAGTTAGATTTGATTCAAATTATGGGGTTTACTGCAGAACAGAAGATTTTTTTAGTAGAATAATATTTTCGTAATGGGCTTAGCGAACGGAGAATGGGTTCACTCATCTAGACTTTGTTTTGACGAGTTTCGGGAAAAATTTCCAGAAGAAATCATAACAGAGTCAAATTTTTATACCAATTTAAAAAACACTATCACGTTCTTTCGAGAAACCGGCAGCGTCAATCGGAAGAAAGGTACTGGAAAAACAAATACAAATTCCCTTGAGAGTGACAGTAAAATAATTTTATTATAAAGTGAAATAAGTTACGCCCTACGTTTTTAGAATTTTTGTTTCTCATTATAGCCTCTGATCAAAAATTATAATAAACATATGGTAGAAGCACTCAATGCAATTTTTGGTCAAAAAATTTAGACAGACCAAGAAAGCTAAATATCTACAACACCGTGGTAAAAAGTGTATTAATATATGGAGCCAAAATATGGACTAACGAAAAATACTTGCAACAGAAATGGATGCATTACGAAGATCTGTCAGACATTCAAAGTTAGACCATAAAAAAACAAAGATATAAAATATAATGAATACAAAGACAACAGTAATTGACGATATTCAACACAAACAATTAAAATGGAATGGACACATACGTCGCATGGGAGAGGATAGGTTACCAAAACAAGTAGTGTTATAATGTATACCAGAAGGAAGAAATCGAAGAGGACGTTCAAAGAAAAATTGAATACAAGGTACCACCAAGGCAGTCAGTGAGAGAAATATAACGGAAAAAGATTGGTTGTACAGGAAAAAATGGCGATTGAGAATCGGAAGACGACACAAGACGCTATAAACCGAATATACATATAGAAAGGCGTTGGCTAAACTTTTAAAATAGTTTATAAATTAAAACGAAGGTTTAAAAAACTGTTTTTGAGGCTATAAGTAATAACTTTGCTAATTGATCTAAAATTTTCTCGTTTTTTGTCTTATTTTAAAGGTAAAAGTTTCAACAAGCTTGAATTCTGCAGAACAGAGGTTAACATACCATCAACATTTCGTGTAACAACAAGCTTCCAAAAATGACCAAATTATGAAACAGCTTACAGTTTTAACTTGGCAAAAAAGTAAAAAAAAATTGAAAGTGTAGGTATTTAGAAACAAAACTCATTTTTTGTATTTCAAAATCTTTATAGCATTAATTTCCTTAGTGTTAGTCCGTGGTTAGATTCAACTTTTGAAGATACGTTTTTGTTGCTTTATTTCAAAAAAGCCTTAATTTAAAAATTAAAGGTTTTGCTTATCTTAACGGCATCTTACCTATACAATATGTATACTATTATTAGCTATTCATATTGGTAAATTTTAAATTAAAACTTTACATTAAAACTCAGTTTTAATCTATACCTGAGGATAGCAACTGTGTCGTCAAAACTCGCGTCATGTTAAGTGTTGTGTTTTACGTTCTATTCAATAGACCAAGAAGATTCAACGAAAAAATTTATAATGACATTATTTCGTCTTCAGATTGCTGTATTCCATGTTACCCAACATATGAATACTCAGTTACATTAGAAGTGTTACGCCCAGAAGAAATAATTTTATGGATTTGATTTTTTGACAATGTGGTAGACTTACATAGAAAATATACCGATAAGATTTAACATGTACTTAAAAAAAATAATAAAGTGTTTGTCGACCCCGTAATTGAGTTTACTTCTGTACACGTCTAGGCATCAAAAAAAAAAAATGAGATGGTCAATGTCTGCTTGTGGCACCTCGTTTCAAGCAACTTGAACTTCATGAATGGATTAGCTGTGCCAGAATTTGTGGAGAACGGTGCAAAGCTAATAGTCTTCTTTTCATTACAGTATAGAAATGAATCAGTATGGACAGCTCATAAAAATTAAAAATTTGTCCAAAAGCTAGAATCCATTTAACTTAAATATGTAAGACAAAGCCACTAATTTTTAGATTTACTATAGACAACTACAAGGGTTACAATTGTAAATAAAATAATAAATAATCGAAAGACAAGGGTCAAACAACGATTAAAATAATTCTTATAGTGCTTTATTTACAGTTGTAGCCCTTTAGATTTAAATTGTGTATTACTAAATGCCTAAAAATCTAAAAATCAGTGGCTCCATCTTATACATTTAACGTAAAGGGATGCTAGCTTTTGACAGGTTTGTATCAGCTGTTAATAGACACAAGCGATAAAAAGAGGTTTTTACACAAGTGAAACACATTGTTTTTTCTACGACTTGTAGATAAATTTAAAAAATGTTTTTAAATTTGTTTAGAATTTTTTTTAAAACACAGATCTGCTACTTTTTACACAGGAACGTCACTTGTTATTCGAATTTTAAAGTACGCATGAAAATATCAAGTTTAGGGGAGCGCCACATTTAAAAATTGGTTCTTTAAAATTTATGAGTTGTGCAGAGAAGTAGGGGTACTACAACTATGTATTTAATGTTCATTAATGTTCAAGGGTTAAATAGAGCTTTCGTACAAATTTTCATTCTAGATTTGTTTGTTATTTATCAAAAAACTATTGGTTTTAACATTGTAAATTGTATACTTTTTCTTATGTTATTACACCTTGTTTTTTGTTATCAACTTTTGATAAAAAAAACTTTGAAGTCGGTTCTTCTTTTACGGTATTTTAAATAAATCAAAACTAAGTTAATTTCCATTTTTATTTACCCTATCAAACAGTTTTGAAGTTGAAATCTTATTGTGTTTTTGATGCTACTGGCATTCGGAATTTTTGCCTTTATTTAGTTTTTTTTGTAAACAGGCTCTTTCTTTTTCTTTCATATTTTTTTTACCATTTTGTAATTCTTGTCACTGTTGTGTAGGTTTAACTTTAATTTCTCTTTTAGTTTTTTGTATTATTTTGTAATTTATTTTATATTCATTTTATGATATTTTTCTATCATCTCATTGCTATTCTCAATTTTTAGAAACCTTATCTTTTTTAATATTTTATTTTTTTTATTTTCTCTTAATCTCATTTGTCTTTACGTTTATATTTATACTTTTCTATTAATTCTGTACTATTATTCTTAATCTTAAGGCAATAAAACAATAAACTCTAGAATAAATCTCAAAATATACAAAAGTAACATTCAAACAAGTTCAAACTGTAAAGAGATTATACAAATGTGTTCATTCACTATAATAAATTTGAGATCTTCTTATAACATTTGTCTGTAAACGGTAAAACAAAACATCTTCCAATTACTAAACAAGCATTTTGTTACTATACGTTCTAATTTGGTGGTAATACATAATCACACATGATGGTACGTGTTCCGTTGGTACATTTCGCATATTAAACCGTCGCACCCATTTCAAATGTATCAATTATCAGTGAACAGGCGGCATTCCGTGATACCAACTGAGTTGTTTATGTGAGAGATAGGCTAATTTGGACCAGAGCAGATGATTAGTGAGGGCGGCATGGCTTGGGCGTCCGTCGTGATAGCGCAGGAAGACAGGACAACGTTGGACGATCCTTTACGAAAAAAAATATGTCATAGGATCGTGGGCTGGGTTTTAAATTTCATCGTGTCGCACCAAATTACCCACACAACGTCATTTTCACCTACGGCTTCGTCGATAAATTACATGCATGAAAATGACACATTTAGAGGTTTTTTTCTTCGGCAATTTGCGCGGGAGTGTCCACAAATTGATTCATCCCAAAGATGGATTAGGCACCAACACGACACACAAAACGGATTATAAATGAACCGATTTTTAAATCCATTAAATGGATTTATCTTTTTCATCTACTTTGATTTTCTATTTCAATCTAATAAAAAGTTCTCGATTATTATGAGGATTCTAATAACAATTTTAATTGATAGAAATAATCTTACAGTGGTAATGAAGCAATTTTCAAAATTAAAAAAATAAGCAAAAATAAAATTGAAAATTTCAAAAATTTAAATAAAATAAATTAATTACTCAAAAACATTTTTATTTTGAATAATATAGAACATATATACGTTTTTCAAAAAAATATAGAAAAAGATATTACCATAAATACTAAATAATATAATAGAAGAAAAATATAAATAACTTGATCAACAATATTAAAAATTATTACTAATTTTAGAATAAAAAAAAATGTTACGGGATAAAGAAAAAAAAGAGAAAACTTGGGCTGTTTTAGCTGTAAGCCTAACGTAGTATTCCGTACTGAAAAGAAGATGGTATAACAGCTTTGTTGGAGGCGATTCCTCAAAACGATTGAGGGTATCGCAATCAATGGTACCGCGGAAGGGTACCGCTGGGAAAAACTGGGACGGTAGAACTTCTTGACATAACGTTTTCGACAGGATTGGTCTTCCAAGTCCTAAGCAGCGTTGAAATTTTGTCACGAATTTCAAGCAGAAGTAATGGTGAACTCTGTTCTTAAATAAGGTCGTTATCAATATCTCAAATTTCTAAAATCGTATTCAAGAATTAATGTCCACAATGTTAAATGAGAATGGAAATCTAACAAAAAGAAGGAGTAAAAGCAAAAAAGGATAGTTGAAGACTTTTCAACTCTGCCTATTTCCTGTAGGGCTGAAAAAATTCGAGGAAGTTTGACAGAAAGTTAGCAACATAACCAAAAAGGAATTTTCACAATTTGTCTTCTACAAAAAATCGCAAAACTTTCTCTAATAATAACAAATGTACTACTATTATTATATTACTGTTTTAGGTCTTAATGCATCTATTCTTTCTTCATATTCTTTCTTTTCGGTGGCATTATTCGATTTCTATTACTATCGTTTATTGAAGTTTTCCTTTCTACATTCTTGGTGTTTCAGGTCTTAAAACATCTATTTTTTTCTTTATCTTCTTTCTTTTTGGTGACATTCTGTATTATTCTATTTGTAAGTGTTTCAGGTTTTAAAACATTTAGCTTTTCTTCACCTTCTTTCTTGTTGGTAACATTTTGCACTATTCTATTGCCATAACTATCGTTTATTAAAGTTTTCCTTTCTACATTTGTTAGTGTTTGAGGTGTTAAAGCATCTATTGTTTATTTATCTTCTTTCTTCTTGGTAACATTTTGCTTTATTCTATTTGTTAGTGTTTCAGGACTTAAAGCATCTAGCTTTTCTTCATCTTCTGTCTTCTTGGTGACATTCTGCAATATTTTATTTGTTAGTGTTTTAGGTCTTAAAACATCTATTGTTTTTTCATGTTTTTTATTCTCGATGGCATTCTGCATTATTCTATTTCTATCACCATTGTTTATTAAAGTTATCCTTTCTACATTTGTTAGAGTTTCAGGTCTTAAAACATCAAAAATGTGTTTAATAATTGTTCTGATTAGATCGCCTATGTGTGGCAATTGTCACAAAAAACGTATGTCTCCGTTATTAATGTTACAAAACAATGACACATGACAGTTGTCAGTGCTCCGCTTTTTAATCTCTTGCATACTTTTTAAGTTTCTGTGTCTTCCACTATATTAAAATCAGTTCTTTAACTGAGATAACGCTTGCAGAGTAAATTCTTGAACGTCTGCATACAATTATCATGATTTGCAACATTTAGACAGTTGAGAGCAAACCATCTAAACTTATACTTCTGCCGGGCACAACGGTTACACGGAGGCTGTATAATATACGTTAAGAATGAGCATAAAGCTACGACGATTGAAGGTATAAATAAAATGAGCGTAGAAATGCATATCGAATGTTCAAGCATATTGTTAAACATTTTTAATCAAAAAATAATTATCATTAATATTTACCGCCCTCCATCAGGAGATTTAACTTTATTTCTAGATTGCTTGAGTGCTATACTTACACTGGCCAATAATTACTGCAACCATTTTATACTTTGCGGTGATTTTAATATTGACCAGCTCACCCCCTCTTTAAGTAAGAGACTATTAGTAGATATACTGGAATCATTTGGCATCAACAACATCCTTGATGAAGCTACTAGGATATCAGCAAACAAGAATTCTAATTCACAAGGCACAGCGATTGATTATATGGTTACTACACTGCCGACAAATAATACTCTATGTGAAATAGTCAACTGCAATATCTCTGATCACTTCGGCCAGCTTCTCAAGTGTAATATGGATGAGTCAGTTACAGCAAAATCCACGACTAGGGAACTTAACACCAAAAATATTAGAAACCTTACTACGGAAAATTTGGCTCTTCTCAAACTTGCATATGAAAAAGAAAATTGGCAATCGGTACTAAGCGAAACCCTGAATGTTGATGCTGCCTTCAATGAATTTATGGAACTTTTTCTGTATTATCTTGAAATAATATTACCTGTTAGACCGCAAAAATCTAATAATAATAAAAAGAACCATCATCCATGGATAACACCTGAAATCAAATTATTAAGCTCCCAGTTGAAAGATCTCTACATCCTAATGATATCACATAAAACTGAGGAGCTTACACTTTTATACAAGGAAAGAAAAAAGACATACAAAAAAACCATCTTCGCTACGAAGGCATCTTACTACGCAAACTTGATAAACAATTCTCCCAACAGTTCCCGTCAAATATGGAAAATTGTTAGAGAAAATCTCTCGAACAACAATAATGTTGAGCAAATTACACTGCGTAGTGACCAAGAAGAAAGCGTTAATGATGATATAAACATTGCAAACTGCTTTGGAAAGTACTTTTCTACACAGGCCCAAAAAATCGTTGAAAACCATTTTGGCAACAACAAACTATCAAATGTTTGTACTACTTCATCATACATCACAAATACACTGTTCATCCATCCTACCGATGAATCGGAAATCAAATCAATCATAGAGAGTCTATCAAGTCAAAAATCAAGTGGTCCTGACGGTGTCAGTGTAAAAGTGTTAAAACACGTGGCTAGTGCGCTATTAAAACCTCTGGTGCACTTATTTAATCTCTCGTTTCAATACGGTGACTTTCCTAAGTGTCTTAAAATCGCAACAGTGATACCCATCTTTAAAAAGGGTGATAAAACTTGTGTGGAGAACTATCGACCAATTTCTCTTCTGAGTGTTTTCTCCAAAATCCTGGAGAAATTAATCTACAAGAGGGTAATGAAGCACATCGACGATAATAACATCTTAAGCGCCACCCAGCATGGTTTTCGTCAAGGTCGCTCCACAGAAACGGCCACTTTCCAACTTGTGGATTTTCTTCACCAGGAATTCGACAACAATCGTTATGTCGAAATTAAATCGTTATAATCGAATGACAGCCGTGATCCTATTTGACCTATCAAAAGCGTTTGATGTCGTAGAGCATAGTCTAATCGAAACCAAACTGTCTACAATAGGTTTAAGGGGTAATGTTTCGCAATGGATAATATCCTTCTTGTCCAAACGTCAAATAACTGTTAAGTGTAATAATAAAACATCTGAGAAATTTGATATCAACATTGGAGTTGCACAGGGGTCAGTCTTAGGACCTCTTATTTTCTTAATCTTTATTAATGATTTATCACACCATATAAGCAAAGGTCTTGTTATTAATTTTGCAGATGATACTTCTGTAGCTGTAACTGCCAATAACTCCAATGTTCTAAACGCACAAATTGCAATTGTTCAACATGATATGCAAACGTGGTGTGAAAAAAACAAATTAGTCCTGAACAAATCAAAAACTCAAATATTAATACTCTCCAGGGCTTCTACTCTACAGAGTAGCAAATTTCTAGGTATTTTGCTAGATACCAAACTAAATTGGATAGACCAGGCTAACTATGTGTGTGGTAAACTTAGTAGTGCGTACTATGCCATCATGAAACTAAAATCACTGCTGACTCAGAGTCAACTAAGAAATGTATATTTTAGCCTAGCATATTCACACATGAGTTATAATGTAATTGTTTGGGGTAATTCAATTCACATGCAACGTATTCTTATTGGTCAGAAGCGACTAATTCGTTTAATATATAATTTAAAATTTAGGGAATCATGTAGACCCATTTTTACTGCGTACCAAATTTTAACCTTCCCTTGTATTTATATTTTTAACTGTGCCATCTTTGTTTATAAACATCAATCACAATTTGTCAAAAACAAAGAAATACATTTTTATAATACGAGAACTAACGACAACTTAAGGACAATCATGCACAAAACTGCTTTGTACGAAAAAAGCCCAACTTATTCATGTATAAGAATCTACAATAAATTACCTCCTGATATAAAAAGCCTATCCACCTTGTGTAGATTTAAAAAAAAGTTACGCAGTTGGTTAATAAATAAGTGTTTCTATAATCTCGACGAATTTTATAATACCTAATTGTGATTGAAGTATACCTCTTCTTTTATCTTGTTTGTTTTTATATGTTAATGTATATGTTGTATATGTATACTGTAAAGTAACACTGTGTATTATGTATAACTATTATATGTTAAAATATTAATTTTGTTTATATACAAATGACGCGTGTAAAATCATGTAAAATGATCTCCAACACAAATAAATATTATTATTATTATTATTATTATTATTATTATCCCGTGAACCTAGAAAGAGAAAAGCACAGCAAACCACGACCAGACCAATTATTGAACGCAGGTTATTTTTTCTTTATCTTTTTTTTTTTCTTAGTGATATTCTGCATTATTTTATATCTTAGTATTTTAGATCTGAAAGCATCTATTGTTTCGTCATCTTCTTTCTTTGTGGTGTGATTCTGTACTATATTATTTCTACCATCATCTTTATTGAAGTTTTCCTTTCTACATTTGTTAGTGTTTCAGGTCTTAAAACATTTATTATTTCTTTATCTTCTTTCTTTTTGATGCCATTCTGCATTATTTTATTAAAATTTCCGCGATTACCAACAATATTATTGCGTTGTTCCTCTTTTTCTATACCCACTGAAAGAATATTTACTCCTGGATTTAATTTTTTTCTAAGCATTTGTTCCATTTCCAAGATATCTACTAAATTAATGATGTTTCTAGAAAGTAGTGCTTGAGATTTAAGTATAGTTTGTAAGTGGTTAACAATTTGTTCACGATTTTAACTTTGGAAATCAATTTTAACATTTGGTCATCAGGAAAAGTTTTCAAATTTTCATTATTTAGTTTTTCCAGTCTAGTTCCAAGTGGTGTTTTGGGCTCTTGCACTTTCTTGACAAAAACTTTTTTCTGTATTCTTCTTTTACCCAACTGTTAGTAAAAGGGTTTTCTATGATCGCTTGTTACGACGTAATTTATTTCCTTCAGAAATATATTTGCTCGCGTTGTAATTCATAAAATTCATCATGTTTTCAAAAGGTGCTACCATGTGGGTTGCATTTTGGTAATCTGTAGAAAGCTTTCGTTTATACTGCACAATTTTTTTACGGCGTCTCAAAGAGTCTCTCCTGCCGTTTTCGTAAACAATTTTCCCGGTAAAAACAGTAAATTTAGGAGAAATTCTATAATTTGCCGCATGAATTTGAAATTGTATCTTTGTCAACATTTTTTTATTATTAATGATATTTCATGTCTAGATTTTTTTTAAAAACTTTTTCAAATTCGGAATACGTTGTAAATGATAATAGAAGAAATTTATGTCAATTTGTAACTTTTGTTATCAGAGAGAATCTATAAAAAAATTTATAAAAACTTTTAAGTTCTTTAGAATTTAATCTAGAAAACCTAGTAAAAAACACGAAATTATAAAAATCCAGCAATTGTTTGATTTAAAATAAGAATCTACAAAATTATAAACCTTAAAATTGATAGAATCTTAAAACAATTTTAAGAATCCAAAGGGTAGAAGGTTGAGAGAAATTGAGAGAATTTATAAAAGCTTAGATAATCCGAAAAATCTAAGATTTTAGAAAAACTATTACACTTTTTAGAATCTAGTCTAGAATTCTTCTAAAAATCTAGTTCTAGAAAAATATACAAAATTATAGACCGAACAATTCAGACTGTTAGACAATTTTGAAATTCTAGAAGAGAGAATGTTTGTAAGTATTAGAACATTTTGAAATTGAGAAAATCTATAAAAAGCCTGAAAAAATAAACAATCTAGAACATTTAGAAAAACTCTAATCTAGGAAATCTATGACATTTAAGAACCACAAAAATTAAAAATAGCGGTGACTTAATAAATAAGTTTCTAGTAAGCCTTCATATAAAAAGTAGAAAAACTATTAGGCACCAAAACAAAGAAAAAAATGGCGATCGACTTTCGGTTTTGTTTCAGAAATTTCAAAAATGAAAAAGTCAACGTATGTTTGATTTTCCCGTCACAACTTACTACAAGAAACGGAAAAAGGATAATCGAGAATACTCGAGTGATTCTGAAGATATCATTGTTATATGTTTACCTATTAATTAATGGTGTTATTTCAGAAATAGTGTAAATATAAAAGATGTTATTGGTAAATCACAATACTTTGATGTAAACTTATTATAGGTATAACAACAAAGAGAAAACCGATTGGTTACAAGTTGCAGTTAGTATATGCATTACATGGGGGTTACCTGTTCAAGTGACGAACGTAATCAGCGTTGCTTAACTCCATAGCATAAACAGTAATCTACGAAGACAGCTTTGTTAAGCATTTCCATTTTATTGAAAATATGAATTGATCGATCATCTCGAAAAAAATTCTGTCTTCCGGAAGGGTGCAAACATAGAAAACGAACTAGTCTCGTTACAAGAAGGATAATTGCGTTACATATTCATGCGTTTCCAATCAGAGCTTTCGATCGGATATTTCCGGGTGGCGTCGGGCCCGGAGTTTTAACTGTAAGCGCTGAAAATCTACAGTTCGCATTTCGCGCCTGCTGCGACACGTCCGGATTACTGTAGTGGTTCGGCTCCGGTTGTCGTGACTTTATTTTAATTGTGACTGAGTCCGGATTAAACCGATTTCAGGTAAGGGCAAGTATTGACGATTTTCCGGTTGATTTTTCCCAATTAATTCGAAATGTATTTGAATTATTTATGTCATGTAAATCTTAAGTAATTATAGTTTATGTTTGGCAGTAGCACAATTTACAAGCTTCAGGCCGATTATAAATCATTCCGGAGAGATCTGAATATAATTAACGGAACGCTACTGAGATTAATTCTAATAAGATAAATGTGCAAAGTTGAGAACTGGAGAAATGTCAAAGTTTGAATTCTTCAGGTGTCGAAATTTCTCGCTGCCGGACTTAATTAAACACTTTTGCTCTGTCTTTACTTAGGTCGGTATACACCACATTGAATCCTCTGCATACATGGCGATATTGATCACTTTATTGAAGCGCCTCATAAATGGACTCAATTAAATCACTAGTTGGGTATTAATTACACATATTTGGTTACCACTAAACTGGATTAAAGCCTCAAACAAAAATTATTTTAAAATAGATTTTGCAATAAAAATGCAAGCCGGATATATTCCCCAAGACACGCAGAAAAGCGTGAGATTTAGAATAATCTGAAATATCATCCGGCCCCTCTACTACCAACTTTGGAAGTAACGAGATTTTACTATCTTGTGGTCACGACGCCTTCATAGATCCGGATCAGATAAAGAGACCGAAAATGTATACAAATCGTTCGGAAGCTCATGAATATAGTTGAATTCCCTGATTCAACATAAATTGAACCTCATTCCTAAAACCCTAATCTTGTGCCGCTGTAGGCTTCACGATTTCTCAATCTCGAAGCTTGTATCTCAAATTAACTTTCAAATGAATTGCAAAAAAAATCACAAAAAATCTATTTGAAATTGTGATTTAATTATCTCAACCGTTCGACCAGACAGGATTTCCAAAGACAAAAACATATGACACACGTCAGTCAACTGATTCAAAAAAACAAAACTGTTGATATTTTGTGTTTACTAAACTTGAAACAGGAATCCGAATCAATAAAAGATTGAAATACTTTTTGTTCTTTTGTACCCGGTAGAAGGATACGTATTATATAAAAGAACAATTTTTTATTAAATAATTCATCGGCAAATAACTTTTGCAGAACATTGATGCGACAATACCTGTATAAATTAGTAACAATAATTAGTAAGGCAACATTAGAAAAAAATTATTAAATAAAAATGCTAATATAAATTAAGTAAAAGAGAACATATTTTCTTCATGTTCAGTGTGACTACAAATCGTCTGTCAAGCTACTATGTTCTTGTTGTGTTAGTGTAGTGTCATTGAATTTTTCTAATGATTACTCAATTAACGGTTATATTTTAATTAATTTTAATTGTTTTGAATTTTTTTGGTATACGTGGTATGTACTGTGGTGTATTACTGGGATAGAGATGTTGATGGTCCCAATTTGAATTTGATAACCATACGTTGTGTTTTTTAGTGGGAACCGGAATAAAAGAGAAAATTTACGGCAGCAAAAGTAAAACAAACCTTACTCGTTTAGTAAGGATACGTTTCAAAAAAATACAAAAATTAAAGAAATAAAAGACATTTTATCCTCCATTAAAATTTATTAAAATATTTTTTTAAAGCAAAAATTATCTTAGAATTAGGTATAGCAAATAATTAGAAACTAATTCGTGCAAAGAAGAAAAATGCTAAAATTTTATTTAAAAATTTGTCAATATAAAATGATAAATAAATCAAAAAAATAATGTAAATCTAAAATTAATATTTTACTAACTGTAATTATGAAATGTAGTTAATTTTTTTTTTCAACTTACATTAGTTCTGAAACACTCACATCTAACATCTTTTGAAGTTCAAATCGTCTTTCTTTTTCAGTTCCTTTCTAATCTCACTTCCGCACGAGTCTTACCTCTGCTATACTCTTCTACATAGTAGCTTGTATCTTACAGTGCATTTTCAAACTGTTTTTTTTAAGAATTTTCAATAAATATATCTGGTTTTGTTTTTTGACCATACTGAGTGATGTTGAAGTGAGAAATTTCTACATTTGGATCCCTTCCAGATGTGGAACAACTTTTGTATCAATAACTTTTAGCATTTAAGTTTTAAAATTTAAGTTATGTATGTAAACAATTTGAAATAATATATTTATCGGTTTCTGACTATTAAAAATCTACTTACATTTATAAAAATTGGCTGGTAGCACAGACATAATTGCATCCTGTATGTAAAATCAGTAAGGTAATATACTATACCGGAATGTCGATTGTCAACATTTGTCAAAATATTGAAAACTAATATTTAATTATTATAATAACTAATAATACATATATTTCATCACTGGCCTCTACCAAAAATTTCTTGAATTGTGCATCGGAAAGAACTTTGGCTTTCTTTACCTCCTTGCCTAGGTTCTGTCTCTTGTAACTTATAAAATCCTTTTATGTCTATGATTTTATTTAGGCTAAACACGCTTCGCAACATTGCGTATTATACTTATAATGAGAATGGTCTGTGCTTTTTATACTACAAAAAAGGATATAAACATATAAATGAACATCTTTGTTTATCGATAAAATGCCTTTTTTCATTTGCCAATTTTTGAATGTATAATACGTCTTTACATACCTAATTTTAAATTTTTTTGGAATTAAACTATTCAGAGCTTGACTGGCTGCATTTTGAACATTTTCTGCAAATGAATCCATTTTATTGGTTGAATTTTTGAAATTCTACAATTTTGTTTACACGGTAACTTCGGTAACCAATGCGTAGAGACTTGATTAATTTCGATCTACATTAATAGTGAAATCAGTATGATGATGACAATAACTTAAAAGTACCTTTATTGTTAGAAACTGATAAAATCTTGAACAAACCTCGAATTTTATGACACATAGTAGCCTTAGATGTTTTATAATCCTCGCTCTACGATCTCGGATTTCAGCCAACATCTGCGCCTGTAATTAATGTCATAACATTCCTCGGTATGTTAATAGATATTACTCTTCAATACATTTGTATTATTTCAATAAACTTTATATACTTTATGGTTTTGTTTCCAAAAACTTTGGGAACCTCTTAATCCAAACTCAGGGGTTAATGATTAAGCTTCGGTGCTGGAGAGTCTTGATTAAATGACCAGGTAATTAACCGGTGTAATCCAGCGGGTTGCATGTTATTTATTCAACTGGTCTACACTAGTTGATCAGTAGACCAGTTGAATGAATAACATGCAACCCGCTGGAATACACCAGTTAATTACCTGGTCGTTTAATCAAGACTCTTCAGCACCCAAGCTTATTAATGATGTGTACGGAAAGAGTATTTCACACCATAACTTTAGGCTTCATAAACAGTCATCTCCCTAAATGTCTAAGCTACATTTGATTAGCTGAAGCTAGAATAACTAGTTACAATTTTTTAATCAAAATTCTTTAAATTGTTACTAAACATAAATAAAGAAAATCCAAAATTACTTATACCTAATTGAGCAAAAAAATACAATAATAAATGAATAAGTAAATACTTATAATTAATGGGATTCAGACGTCTTTTTTGATAGAACAATTATTAATCGCGCCAATTTTATACTACTTTGTACAAGAAATTACAAGAAATAACAATTATAAAAGATTAAAGTTCCAGTATTAACAGAGTTAATAAAATTATCAAACGTGAATCTATCTCTATTTTTGGCAAAATAATATTTTTTAACTACGTGTCTTGTAAGTATATCAATCATGCTACGGTAATAGCAACAGTAAGCAAAAATTTTTGGCCATGAAATGATTACAATAGAAATGACGCTGCTTACAATCTCTAGAGTGGTAAGTAAACAGATTAATCACTTTTTCTTTTTTTATGAGGTTAAAAAAATACTATATAAACCTCAAGGCTTAAGCACGTTTCGTGGTCTTAAATGCATAGAAAATGTTTCAATTACAAAATGTTATGGTTGTGGCCTCCATGGTCCTAATATACTAGTTTGGAAAACCGAGAGGGAAGCCCGAAGTTTTCTAAGCGTTCAAAACCACCAAAAGTGCTTATGGCCTCGCGGTTCATACCTATACTATTTTGGCAATCAATTTAAAGAACAAAAGTGTATTAACTTGCGCTGCAACCCTAGGGCTCGTGCTTACCTGTCCAGGGCCCGCGCTTACCGCCTTAAGGTTTGTAAGCAATTTAGTTACTATGGTAATTATTTTATGAGCAGTAATTGTTGCTGTTAGTATAGCATTAATGACATGCTTATGACACAGTTGGTTGAAAATAAATTATTAAATATCCATTGCTTTATTTAGATGACCAGTTAGGGATATTATAGTATATTATGCGATTTTAGAAGCACAATATTAATAAAATAAACTTTCTTTGAATATTAAAACTCGATGCAAGAAATTTTTCAGACGTTTGAAATACATGTCTTCGTTTTACAAGTTCCTATTTTTCTGTAATATGGCGTACGTGTCCTGTTCGCATTAGGTCTAAGGATGTCTCCTCTGCCTAAAATATATCTTTACCGAACAAGGCAATCTACAGCACGTGTTTGCGAAAACAGTTGAGTCGCAGTCGGTCCAGCTGCTACCTGGCTGAAATATGTCCGATCTGCGCTGAAAGTTTGATTCATAGCGAGGGGAGAGATCCGAGAATACCAAAACCGTAATAGTCCTTTTATTTAATCCTTAAAATTTGGTGGGTTGGGAGTCGTGGCTTGAATAGCTAAGACGAGCGGACATAAATTAAACCGTGCAGACATCTAAATAAGTGGCTGTTATTGTTTGCCTTGCGTAATTAATCGCACGTACGCCGTCGACTCGTTCCGGCTGAAGAATAAGATATGTTAATGAAGGGGGCTGTATTTCACTAGCAGAAATCCACCCTAATCAAGTTCTCGAAAAGGGACGAGGTGGGATCAAATATTAATTGCGTAATTAGGGAAAATGCGGATTGAATAAGTTTCGACCGTGTCGTAAAATTTAAAGTATGTGTGCTTGGATGCCGTCAATAATTCGATAAATGCCACACTCTAAAGGTTTTTCACCCTCTCCGGACACGCCTTTTTAAAGATTTATGCAGAAAATGTCGCGTGAAATCAGAGGTGCTCGTTCAAAACTATTTGCTTTTCTTATGAGGGCAATTATTCTTCTACTTGCGAATTTGCGATGTTTAAGCTAAGATGGATCGAAAAATCACGTTTCAACTAGTTTTTTTTTTGAAGATTGAGTTATTAGGAAGTTTTGTAAAGCGTAAAGATAAGAAATTTCCTAATTATTTTTGGCACAGTTTATGTAATTTTCTTTTGAACGATAAATAAAATTACGTTTTATTTATATTTTACGTGATAGGTTAGAAACGTAAATCAAGACGGAAATAAAGTTCAAATAATAAAACTTGGCTGGGAAACTTAATTAGTACTTACAAACCTAGTTATACTCGAATTTTCTGACAGTAATAATAACATTATTAAAGACACATTTTGAATGAACTGATTACAGAATTTCGCTGTTTATATAAACACACTGTAAATATTGTAAACACACGCATTCCCTATTCCCCACTTAAAATAAACGAAAAATGCAATCGGTAATATGCAACCAGTTATACTATACAATATAAACTGTTTGCATTAGAATGAGAAGCATGATAAAGAATAGCTATATTTGTAGTTTGGCCTTGATTGGCTAAAAGGTTGATGAAGTAGTATTTAACTTACCGTGGTAAAAACACATATTTCGCACTGATAAGTATGCGTAAAATTTTGTTTTTTATTTAAATATCGAAAACAAATATTAGTGAGGGTAGAATTGAAGTGAAGGTCAGTGACGTTTTGATTGGAAGACATAGCTAATATTAAGTGACACGAAATAATCATTATTTATTTATTTCTTATCATTTCAGGTTCTTTGATTTACTGGAGGATAATAGAAAAATAAGAATATTGCTATAGAACCCACTCTATAGCGTTATTAACAAACCAGAGCAAGCTTTGTTTTTTTAACTCTTAATAGGATTCAGTCATTTTAAAGTGTTGTTTAATTTATTTTTGTTTTCTCCTATTGTAAATAGATCACAGTTGTTTACCCACCAAGAGTAAGCCGGAGTTTCGGCAACTGTGCGGTAAAAATGAGAAAAACATCGGGTTTTACATTTCACATTTAGAATTACTACAGAAGCTGCTTGAGGAAAAAACTACCCTTGCAGTAATAAAGTCTATGTATCAAAGTGTACGTACCTAAAATATTTTAACAAATAAAGATTGTATTTAATGCAGAAAGAGAGTATTAAAAAATCGTTGAAACGTTACTGGCCTTACGTTAAACCACAGTATGTTTGAGTTATATTTTTTTTTAAGTTATTAATTATTTACACCAAAAACAGAATTTAAATCTTTCGGTCAAAAAATCTTATACAATTTTTTTACAAAGAAAAACTATTTGTAGATTATTAATTGATTACAAGCGATGTAAAAGTGGAGTTCTTTAATGAGTCAATAGCTCTTAAGATTATGACACATTCTTGTTAATTATAAGAATAAAAAAAGTGACTGCATTGGTAAGAAGCAATAGAAGGTTTAAAACTATAATTTTCAAAAGATATAGATCTAGCTATACATGCGAAAAAATTATTAAAGAAGTGTCTACTGCAGTAACAAAGACATTGTATTGCCTGTCTTCTATGCGGTCACTTTTTTTTATTTTTGTAAGTCACAAAGAAATATCACAGTATCAAGTGCAATTGACTTATCAAAAAAATCCACTTCTACCAATTCATACGATATGAGTGCTAAAATATGAGAAGCAAATAGATTTTTAGTGCTTCCACTGACCATTTTTTTTTTTAATACATAATTATGTTTGAAAATTATTTTTCTGGTGAGTTTAAATTTAAGTCATTAGCGACTTAAGTCTCATTTTTGATTAGGGGTTAAATCCTCTCAATTATGCGACAATATTTTGAATTAGCTGTATATTTTTGTTACAAATTTTTAAAAGCAGTTCTACTCCGTTACGCTTTTAAAACAACAAATAGCACTAATAAATTTTCTTGTATTTTATTTCTATGTTCTGTAGTAAATATTTTTCTAAGATTAGTCCAGTTATAATGTATTTTTTTTGCTTGTTTGTGTAGGTTACAAAAGGTTAACTATGACCGTATGAATTTCAAATTAACAAAAAATCTGCGCTCAACAATTTAATTTTTATCGTGAATGTAGCAACAAATTTGATTAAGTATTCTTTCAACCTGCGTTGCAGAAGTTTCAGTTTGAGAACTTTTATACGAGTTATAAGAAGTAAAGTAATTTTAAGATTAATATCCTACAATAAAATTAACACTACAAAACATAAAAGCACTTAGGTATTCTTTCGAACTTTAAACGAATATACACAGGGTTTCCTTAAAATAATTACGTAAAGGAATCTTATCACTGTAACAACGTCCAATTATTTAATAATATAATATTGACAATATATGTAATTTATGTATCATAATTATTATGATCATAATCATAAATGATGCTATATAGAAACGCATAATGCCCTTAGTTGTACAACTATCAGAGAGATGATAAAAACAAAAAGTATTACTTTATTTACATTTGTTGCTAACTAATTTATTAAATCTGCTACTTTGACAAATCAATTATCAAGTTTTTAACGCAAAAAGAAACATTATTTATATATTATTGTTTTATAGAATGTAAACACGTGATATAATTAAAAGTCAAAGATATTAAATTGGTAAAAAAATTGAAGCTAAAAATTTGACTTATGTACGATTGGTCAAAATTTCAGTCTACTTTCACTCAAAGTATCATGGATAATAATTATTAATTATAGCACTAGTTATATTATGATCAATAGTATATTACATTATAAGTGCAGTAGTGTTGCGCTCATATGAGACCATTTAGAAAATTATTAGAGAATATTTATTATTGATTAATAAACAGTACCTAATACAATTTTGGAATTAAATTTTAAGTGTAGAATTATCCACTAGCATTTTCATAAAGTTGGTAGGTATGTGTAGTAAAATAAATTAGTTTTATACGATTCTATCAAGTGCTACATATTTAATCAGAAAGGGGTAGAGTTTGCCGTTTTCAAGTTCTATCTCTCTCGATTTAGACGTTTACACTTTGAGTACAATTCAATGTGTAATATTTTTCCTTGTTTGAGTACTTTGCGTTTGAGGGGTAGAGGTCAGCATCCTATATAATACAATTGCTTAATTGTGTTCTTTCTTCTGTGAATTTATTCTTTAAACAAAGGCTGTATTTAGCACCTTGTCAAAATACGGTTCATTTAATAATAAAGCTAATTGGTCAATTTATTTCATTTTACTCGTATATTTACATTAGGAAAATAAATACGTTGTGTTAACAAAAAAAAAATTGTGAATTAAAAATGTTATCAAACACTGAACTTGTAGGTTTAATTAGGTCGGGATGTCTAAATAGCTAGGGATTAAGGCCAAGGGCAATGCAACAAGTGCAATTATCCATTGTTAAAAATGTGTAAAGAAAATGTGTTATAATTAGGGTCTGATTGCCATTTGGGGGCCGGCGGATGGAAAAGGTCAAAACGATGTTTAAAGTAGAATAATGTAAATGAATTTCGTAGAGATTGGATGAAAATCGGAACAAATAAGGAAGAGATTAGAAGTCGACGAAGCGGTTAGTAAAATCGATTTTTGCAAATTATGGCTGTCTAATTAAATTCTCTTACATTGACTGCTTAGAACTCTAGAAACACTCCGTATAATCCACAAAATGAAATAGTTGTTTAGAGGGTATAATTGCATGCTGTTCTGATTGCCAATTAACGCCCCCTTGATGGGCCATTGCTATTTTTCCTGGGGGAAAAATCTTAATGGAATTACTGTGATCCAACAACCTTTACTTATTACGGTTCACTTGAGAGTAATTTCCACACGGATGTATTATTATATTTTCCAATCGGCACTTTTCTGAGTTTTCGTCGTGTAAGCGTTATTCATTTTCCGTGATTTTCTTTAATTTCCGACGTGCACTTAGTACACATGATTGTGCATAGGGTAGACTGTCTGGAAAAGGGCGCGGATAGCAATCGATTACGAACTGAATGCCATTTAAGTCTATGACGGCAGTTTTTCTCAAATAACCGCCCAGGTAGCGGAAGCTCCATTGCTGGAACAATGCCGTTATTTGAACGTTTTGTTCGTCCGGAACCGGGAAATTCGATGAAGTGAAGTTTAATGGAAGTTGTCCCAAATACAGCTTAGACACAAACATACAGACAGACCCCACTCACACCTACCCGTTTCTCTAAATAATTTCGATTGGTTTTATCACACAAGTACCAATATTAGCATAAACAATAAAATTTTAATTAATAGTTTAACCGGAACTACAAGTTGCAATTACTTCATCCTAAGCTTTAATAGTTATTAAACATGTAGAAACACAACCTGAAACTTTCCACTTTATGCACTTATTAGCGTCGCTGCATACAAACCCATACTTATCATCAAACATTATTGGGTTTATAGTTTTGGTTTTAACTAAAAAGGCATTAGCTATTTTTAAAATAAAATTGAATAATTGTTTCGTTGTTTTAATTTTTATAAACAATAATTTTCAAGTTTTAATAACTGTTGTAAAACTTTCAACATTAAAATATGTAGTTTTTATGATAGTCATATTGTCTTTATGAGTCCAATTGTATTAAAGGTAATAATAGTACCAAGAAAAAGTGCCGCTGGGCAATAAAACCATATACATAAATTTTTTTAATAGTACTACTTTAGTTACTAACTTGATTTACAACAGACTTTGACAACCCTTTTAATAGCATTATTGTGACGGTCCTAATAACAAATGCAGTGTCATAAAAACCACTTTGCACACATACTAAATAAGCTTGTACATTTAAATTAACACTTCTGCTAAAGCCTTTCTTTATTTCTAAAATTTATATAGTGATTTTTTTTGTTAAGCTTAAAACAAAAATTTTAAATATATTGTAGACTACACGGTCGTTATAACTAACACACGTTGGTTTATTTGTTTTGTGCTATAGTTGAAGGTATTAGTAAATTTCAGCTCAATTCTATCGTCAGTGTTTCTAATCTACTTTTTTCTTTTGTGTTAAGATAAAAACAATTTAATTGATATCTTTCTGTATCCTAAAACTTATTTTGGATTTTTTAGGTTTTAACTGTGTTATTTTCTTTTTTTTTAATTTGTTTTTTTACTAAATTAATTGTTGCTTAATTCCATTTTAGCCAAGACGTATAAAAGCCTTTTATTGAAAATTTTTCTAAATTAAAATTTTTTACAATTGTGCCGTTCTTTAGGATTTAGCGGACACGTGTTTGTGACCGTTATTGCATTTTTTGTAAAGAAAGGAAACTACGACTTAGCGTGAAGACAAATAATTATCATTGAGGTAAATCATTTATTTAGTTATTAAAGTTTATTTTATTGGTTTTCTTTAGTGGTTTTTTACTGATTTTTTAGACTTCTCTTTTTTGGCTTTTGTTTTTAAGATTTTTTTGTTACAATCAGACTTAAATTTGTCGTTCTGATCTTGGTCGTCGCTATTTGTTAATTATGCATTGGTGTTTTATTGATATCTAGACTGAAGTTATTCCCATCGTTTAAAAGCCTTATTCACAATTTTTGGTTACCAAATTTTGTATAATTTGGAGCAAAATAAGAAATTTATTATTATCAAGAACATATTAGCAGCGTAAACCTTTTTAAATTGTTAAGATTTACAAAAAAAAAACATAAAAAAAGTTTTTTTAAAAAGCAAAAGATTTATAGCTAGGTGATACGATTAGTTATTTATGCTACAAATGTGCTGTTGGACAAATAAGTTACAAAAAAAACTGCTAAAAGGTCACAAAGTGGCAAGAGGGTTATTGTTTGTTGAATGACTAAAGGCTTCAACACACGAGCTGGCTTACAACAGCCGCTAAATTTTAAAAAAAATAAAAATAAATTTGATTCAATTAATTTGATTATACATTAAATATCTTGTCAAGTTTTGATGACATTTTAGATAACAATGTCAAAATAAAAACTGTAAATGTCTATTAGAAAACAAAGTAAAATACAAAAAAAAGATTTGTAACTGTAAGTATGAATCCTCGAAATGTTAAAATTTTGGTACTTTTCTTGTTAATTTTTGAAAAACAAATTTGAGTGAGTTGTGTTGCCATGTCAATAGAGACTTAAATTTTTTTATTTTAATAGAAATTTGAGCGTTTTTTTATTTTACTAGTGACTTATAGAGCATTTTACTTTTATGAAATGAGCATAATTATAAGTTTTTTATGTAGGGGCTTTGGATAAAAAACTATACTGCGTCAATATTTTAAAAATTGATAAATAAATTATAATCTGTTTAGTAAAAAGGCAAAATTTCAATTAATAGTTATAGCACCACTATATTTAATTCAAACTTGTAAAAAATAGTCAAACGTTTTTTTTACTAATATTTTTGGAATATTTTTATTACTTTTTTCTACAGGTACATAACATAAGCCATCGATATTAAACACACACAGTTTTCTTTTTAGACACTGTAACTATTATATTTTTAATGACGAACAGAATAAATTATTACAATTTTTTGAAAACTACAACTGCATCGTCTAATACACATACAATTTTAAAATTTTTAGAAGGTTATTAAAACTTTTGAAGTGTATCGGTTTAGTTACCTGCAAAAAGTAAAAAATATGCAACAATAGTGATTAAGATTTTAATTTATTTGCGTTGTTGAGAGATAAAACTCAAATTATTGACAAGAAATTGTCAAAAACTGTCAATTAAAATTTTACTTGTTATAAATTCTATCGATAGAGTCAAATAGCAAGCAATTTTTGGTAGCTACGTAAAACGGCGTTAAGGTCAAGTAAGGTCATTTATATCGCTTGTTTTAGTTGTCATTTTTAGTTGAGTAATTTTTTCTGTCGAGCTTTATTTTCCCGGCGCCTCCACCATTTTATTTTATCTATTTATAAAATTTTTGTTTTTATATTGAAATAGAACTATACGTATTTCTATTTATTATATATCTAGACTCAATTGTGTAAATTACCAAACGGTGCACCAATTTAATTAATAAAACTTTCAAATTAGACAAATAAACGTGAATGAAAATTTAAATGTAAACTATCAATGCCACCATCCTCAAATCATACTAAAATAATTTGCTATATTTCAAATGCATTTTTATCATTCTAATATTAGTATTAAAAAATCAAAATGCATTGTTTGGTGATCTGGACGATAAAAAAATTGTTTTCTCTGTATCCCTACTATTTTCTTTTCAGTATTTGCTATTTACTACAAAACCGGATGTCCAAACAAGATTTAATCACCGTTCTTTGTTGCTTAAAAATAGCAATACAGCTTTATTGTGCAGTTATAACATATTCATTGACTTGTTTTGTAGTGGATATAACATGCACTGACAGGATCGAAATTTTTGAAGTAAAAGGCGGGGTTATCCAATCCCAAGTAGCTGTCAGTATGACGGCGCCAATGGCAAGCTTGAAGTAGTAATATGGCACAACGGCCCATTTTCTTTTGCTTTTAACGTTTTTCTTAAAGAGGCGTTTTTTCGACGACGCCACTGTCACTATCAGTTCAGCGCTGGCGTTTTATGTGATGAGCTAAAATCTGCACACATCCACCTGACTTTGTATTACTTCCGGATCGAATAGTCAAGAAATCGGAAATTATTATGTTGCTGCACTTGAGGATTTGTTTGAAGTCTGACGTTTCTGCATAAAATATGGTTATTTGGTGTTTTTAGATCGAGGTTTTCTTGACACGTATCTTATTTTACAAATTTTATGTTATTGAGTCAAGAGGATGTCTGATTTATATGTATAACCGACACCTAAGTTTCACTAGTTTACATATTTCATTAATTATTAAGAGTTTTCACGAACTTATCTCGGCTTTGGTAGTGTTATTAAGGGTCGTGCACATTATCTCAATTAACTTTTCAGTAGAACACCATCTAAATTTAGCGCTGAGACAAAACTTTTGCAAAAGCGCCACTAAAGGCTTATGAAATTTTTAAACGGCCCAAACGGAATGCTTATAGACTAAGCGCAGAATTTTATTTTAAAATACGACGACTCCTAGTCGATGACGAAAGTAGAGCGTTGATATTTTAGGCTCTAAACTAGGTCACTTGCATTGGATATATTATTGAATATAAATCATTGGATGCACAGAATGATTTATAAGCAAGGTCAATAATAATTCACTACCTTGATATATGTCTAATATTTATGCTTACAATTACAGAGAAGATAAAGTCGATGAACATAATAAGAAATAATAAAAATAAATCTAACTTAAAAGTATTTTTTTTAAAGGTGGTTTATTCTAATTTATAATTTTGGATAATCAAAAGCCGTCATTTTATTTTGGAACTTTTTTCGATAATGTTTTGGACAACATTTTAGAGCAGTTAAAAAGAATTAGGTCAAGAGCAAATATTACAATAATTAAGTTTATATTAAGGTAAGGACTCGATTTTGTACTAACAACTAATATCTTATCAATTATAAAAAAATCGTAAAATAACATAAACAACACGGGTAGTAAGCAAAGGAAAATTATTTAAAGATTAAAGATTGTCCAAATTTCAAGATTTTTATTACGGGTAAGAAAGAATTTTTATTTACTATATTTCAAACAAACTTAAAAAAAACGTAGGCAAAACTTGATTACGATGTTAATATTTTAACAGATTGAGATTAAGTCTCAGTTCGTTTTATTATTCAACGATTAAACAGCTGGTCAAATGCACGTAATATATACTGTTTAACAATCATCTTGCTTTGTTTTTATCTTAATGAAACAATCGAAATACTCAAATAAAGTCACAAATTAAACATTTTTCCAATAAACGACCGCATAAAATTAGTAAACGACAATTTTTTTTAGTCTATATCAGTCACATATACACACTTTTTATTTTTTCTCAAAATTTTAACCAGTAATTAATGCACCTAATTTTTTGCGGTCGCTTCTCCAACTATTATAATAATATTTAAAATGGTTTGTTACATAAAAATAAAAGATAAGAATTGTTGATTAAAAAAACATAACTTTAATCTGAAAACAGGCAGGATGCAAAAACTAACAAAATTGAAAAACTTTGAAATTAAAAATAAGACGTAATAATATTTAACGTGTTTGTGTTGTTGTTGTATTGTATAGGTTATCAAATTATAAAGTTTTTATAAAAAACAAATATACTTTTACGTAATAATAAATATGTTTATGCATACTTTATAAATATTTTTTTTTAATACCGTTACACTAGTACTTAAAAGTGGCAAACTCTCACAGCTGTCTACGTCTTTATAATTATTTATGATAACTCTGTATATTTAAAAGGCATGAATATTTGCATGAATAGCGTCTTCAAAACACTTAATAAATTTACTGTACCACTGTTAAGAGAATTCGTAACATGTTTTTGAAACCAATTACTCATGCCTTGGTTTCGTCAGGTTTGTACTGTTATTTTAATTTTAATTTATTTAAACTGTAAAACGTATTACATCTTTGGCATTAATAATAATAAAGCAGTTTTAGAAAATCAAACATTTACCAGGCATAAGCATCAAAAACCAAATGGTTTTAATAAATGACTCAAAAATGTATTACGTCGTTAGATATATTGTGAGAAAATTTAAACCAGTAGATATCATCAGTTTTCAAATTATCCTTTACAAACTTAATCTTTTAATAAAAGTTCAAAATATATCTGATGAGTTATAAGCGTTATAGCCACATTTATGTTAGGATCAGCTATTTGTTCTTCAACACTGCTAAAACTTGTCTTCAATATTTTTGAAAATTTATGGTTTTATAAAAGAATATTCGGCCAATTATCTTTTATCCAGCTCCTAACCTACTTTTGTCACATGACTTTTGTCAGATGAAATGGCGTTTTTTGTGCATAAACTCAAAAATTTAAAATTTTGTAAAATGGTGTATCCCAAAAAATAAAAGCAATACTTATGGAAAAAAAAGTTAAACCTAACAACCTGTGTTTTTTAAATTATTGAAAGACCAGTTGTAGGATTTCCTACCTTCTGAAGAGTCATATGGTTTTATCTCTTGCACTGTTGTTATGCGAAAGAAATGCATGTTCAGTTCTTTTCGTAACACTTGTTGCTAAGTACTGCAGATGTCAATAATTTTAAAAACAACTTTTTACGCAGTTGTACAATTTTAGCATCAAAAAATAAATATGTTTTAATTTGTTTCAGCAAAATTTCGTAACAAATTTGCTTATCTTGTTATAAGCAAATTTATCGATGCGTAATATTTTTGTAACACATTACTAACAAATTCAATTTTGTGTCTGTTCTGATACCAAAGTCTTTAAAACATTTCTCTTTTTGTGTCCGTTTGTTTTACTTGAGTTAAAGTATTCTATAGATATGTAAAGATTGCCGTTATTGAAGTTAAAAATAATTAATAATTGATTAAGAACAAATCAGTGGTAGCTGATATTTTAACTATTTTTCTCCTTGTTTTACCTTTTGACGTCAAAACATAAAATCATTTTATGTATATTTAATACACGCGAATTGTGAATATGAAAGTGGCTTATTTTATATAAAAATATTTAAATTCAACTTGTTTATTTTTGACTGTAAATTTACTTTCAATGCTATGTTTTTTTTTTTTAGAAAAAAATGATCAATGTAAGTAAATTTTTTTTGAATTGATTGAAGCGATGAACCGTGAGTATTTTCAAGCTGGTAACAGTCTGGCTCAATTTTATTTCAAGTTGCGTGCTTTCATTTTATTTAGTTTCATTGCTGGACCCTAGCAGAGCATCTCTGTCAATTACCTTGTTTTTTCCCTTATTTTATTTCGCTGGTGAGCTTTTAAGCTGACGTTCATTTATGTTAATATTCCTAGGCAAAAGGATTTTAACACTCATGACACATTTAGTTGTTGCAATGTGGAAAGTTTTTAATTACCGGATGCCTTTCGTACAAAGACTCCGTTCATTAATTCGCTTTTATATTTTAACGGTACCGCTTTGTACTCTCCGAAAAAGAATCCATTAATTATTTGAAACGATGCCCAATTAAGTTTGTTTGACACTGTTTCGTTAAATCTCACAACGGTGTTATTCTTGCGTTTTAAAATTTTCCACTGAGTGCTTACGGTTATCTCAATTTTTCCATTAGTAGCGATTTTTCTTATCGAGCGGAACAATAGAAGTGGTGCAGTGTTGTGTTGTGTTCACTGCGTCTCGGAAATAATTCACCTGGCGCTTGCTTTGGGAAATGTGCAAATGGAACCGGATAGCCAGAGTAGGATTAAGGTTCCAAAGCGGCCTAACTTAACCTTTATCATTATACAAGTGTCAAATGCCGGCGTCAAATCTCTTGTGAAAGGTACACAGAAACACATGTATTATTCAACTCGGAGCCATAAAACGATTACGTCTTTAGAATACAACTATTTTACCCCAGCTTTTAATCAAAAATTCTAAATATGCAAATTTTGTTTTAATCAAATCATGCGTCAATTTTACATAGAATGCCTAAAGTAAAAATTCGGGTACTCGTATTTATCGAATTAGCTTTTTAAATTACGCAAATATTTCTATAACATTACTTAGCACTTTTTTATTATTATTTATAAGGTGTTATATTTTTAACAATAATAATTGCTTTGGAATTAACTGAAAAATATTTTTTTAGAGAAAGATACTTTGTAGTGAAAAGAGTATATGCTCTAAAATGGTTTGAATTTTTTTGTTTCTATATAATTTACATTAACAAAATAGTTATTTTTATTACAAGGTCAGAAATTGTCGTTTTGCGAGTATGAGCACGGATTGTGGACTGAGGCGAAGCCGAGGCCCATAAGTACAAATACTCGCTAAGAAGTTTTTGGCCGTGTAATAAACAACGTTTTTAAGTCAAAAGGTTGCTTAAATTAAAATAAAAAAAACATTTTTATTATAAAAAATTTTGGCGCTAGAGTATTTGTTTTTCTGAGGTTGGTAGCATTATCATAATAACTAGATTTTAAATTTTAAAATATCATTAACAATAAACAATTATAAATTTTGTCAAATCGTGCTTTTGTGTTAAAATAAATAGAACTTCTTCCAATAAATCAAAAAATGGAAGAAGATAATAACCCAGAACATATAAAAAACGCAGCCAGAAAAGCAATTAAAAATTTGCTGCCTGAAAAATTATATAACAGGTATTGGAATGAATACAATTTAAAAACAGAAAATTCCCAGATTTTACTTTCAATGTCTAGACAGTGCAAAATAGTGACAAACACAAACGATTACTTTCCGGACGATTTATACGACTGGAAACTTAGTGTTTCTGGACGGAGGCCTAAAAAACATTTTAGTTTTCTAAAAAATAATATATTTTGATCATATAGTATAGATACAAAACAGTGTTTTAATTGAATGTAAAAAAATATATTTTAGAAATAATTGATGTGCAAAAAGTTTTTTTTTAAATTAATTGAGCCAAAATGGTGGATGCGCCGGGACAATTGCAACCATTTAAAGATTTGAACAAGTTATTCATGATGTCTCATGATTTGTTATTTATAGTGTCTTTGAAATGTTTTACAACCGTATCTGCAACTCTACTATTTGCAGTTTTGAGTACCTATTAACATATCGTGAAAGATGAAACCAGGCCTTATTACTGTAGAAAGTTAAATCTAATGTTCTGTCATACATGTTGTCTTAAAGCTAATTACAATATTTAATTCAACGTAGTAGATCTACTGGTAAAAGCTGATGCAAAATTCTAACTTTGTATATTTGAATAAATCTGCTCAGAACGTTTTTTATATGGCCCAACAATAACGCTTCTTAAATTCGAAGATTAAGATATTGTTAAAAAAATTTATTTTTACAAGCTAACATAAAATAGATCTACTGACCATTTTCAAAAAATTTTATTTCGATAATATGACATCACGATGAAAATATTCTGTTCCACAGAGTACGTGGGTTACTGCTAAAATTCGCGGAAAATGTAAAACGAAACATAAATTATTTTGTGTAAAACGCTTTACTGTTTTTCAAAATATTTGCCTTTTATATCTATATACTTTTGCATTTGATAAAATCAATCTTCAAAACATTTATTCCACTCTGAAAGAGGTACTTTCGAAACTAGCGACTTAAATGCTTCAAAGGCCTCTTCAGTCGATGAAAAACGACCGCCACGCATTTTATTTTTTATGTATTGAAATAAGAAGAAATCGTTGGGTAATAAATCGGGCGAATACGGAGAATGTTTCATTAATTTAATGTTGTTAGTGGTTAAAAACTCGACAGTTCATTGTGCGATGTGCGCGCTTGCATTGTCATGGTGCACAACAATTCGCCGATTTTGGTTGTTTTTTCTGATTTCAGCAATGACTTCTGGCAAACAAATTAAATTATACCACTGCGCATTAACGACCTTTTAATCTTCTAATACAACAGTTGCGACATGACAGATTTTTTTGAAGAAACAAGCAACCATTTTTCTCGAAACGCTTCGTAAACGGGTCACTTTGGTTGGTTTAGGTTCACTTTGAATCACCCGTACAGTTGATTGCTGTTTAGTTTCGGTTTCATATAAATATACCCACATTTCGTCACATGTTACAATGTTGTATTTCGAATTTGAACGACCACCGTCGAATATTTTTAGCATTTCTTTGCACCATTTGACTCGTACCTCTTTTGCACGTCTTTTAAATTGTGAGGGATCCATCGACTAAAAAGTTTCCTAACAAGCAACTGATGGTGCAAAATCTTATGTATTTGTTTCACCGCAATGCCTAAGGTCGCCTTTATCTCCTGGTATGTCACATGACTATTTGCTAAAATCATTTCGCGTACGGCATCAATATTTTTGCACAAACATTGATCCTTCTACTCTTGAATTCTGCGAACCACTTGTTAAACTATAGTTTTGGACGGTGCTTTATCTCTAAATAACAATTTAAGTTTTTCCTCACATTGCGGTGCTGTTGAATCGTATCGGAAATCCCAAAACATCATGACTTGATCATCACGGTTCGATATTTCTATTTCTTAGCGCAATTGCCAATCTTTTAATTTTTTTTAAAATTAAACCGTTAGGTTTAAAACTGAATTGTCAACTGTGTCAGAGGTAAAAAGTGTCAAATTTTACGAATATGACACTTGCAACACAGTGGCAATACTAAAAGTACTTGATTCTGCGAACTTTAACAGTGACCTACGTACCCCATTGACAATTTGTTTTAAGAAAATTTTTATTTAATTGAATGTAAATTCTTGTTAATTATTTACCGGAAAGAAGCGAAAAACAAGTAAAGTAGTTTTGAAAAAAACTGAGTTTATTTGCTGTAAAGCTAAAAACGTTTAAAATAACTACAAATCGTATAATATCTCGAAAAAAGCGTTGAGTTTGAAAATGAGAGATGAGTGACAGTAATGACAGATTTGACATTAATGACATCTGCTAAAATAGTGCGCGATTGGTTTGAATAAAGCGGCAAATTAATAAAATGACAGCTAACTACGTTCTTATAATCATTTTTGGTAACGGTGTATTTAAAGCTTGTTATTTTTATAATTTTATGTGAATCACCTTGTACATAAGTCATATATTAAAATTTGAAATAAAATTTTTAAGAGCTTTATTTATTTAATGGGCAGCCCAGAAAACTGTATCGTTATAATTATTAAATCCAGAAATCATGTTTTTTATATAACTATTAAAACAGGTCCAAGAATAAATTTGGAAAATTTGTCAAGTCCTTGATTTGGTATTATAGTCGTACAAAGGTTTTCGTTTGCATAAACAGTCACGTCGTTAGTATTCATCTCCGTCGTAGATTCCATTCCAAAAGTGGTCTAACAATGAATGCCCTAAGGAGAAGTGAGCAGTGTCAGTTTTTGGTGGTCGCAAACTGGATTACTTCCTGTTCGTGGTTGTTAATTAAATATGTAAAATGGATGTAAAGTTGATTCTTGTTTGGTATAGCTGCGAGTACGGATTCCGTTAAGCAGCTTGGTGACGGTTAATGAAGAGCCGGTTTGCTCTGGTGAATTATCACAGATATAAAGCATGCAGGGATCGTTTTATAAAATACACCCGCACGGGAGATCAAAGGTATGACATCCGCTAAATCAACTGCGCTCTGGTTCCTGCACGAGCACTCAGTTCTTCTCGCATGATGATGGATGGATGGATATCCGCCCTGTTCATCCTCCTGTCGGTCCCCAGACTCAGTTGATCGATCTCCGAACTAGTTGCTCGTAGATGTCGGCGCGTTTATCGCCCTGTTACGTTCGAACACATGTTTTATTCGAGCGTAAAGGACCGATAAAAAGATTTCGCTATGGCGCGACGTTGATGAATACCCCTATAATTTTTATTGTTATTGCCGCAATTTGACAAAGCCCAATAATGGAGACGTCGCCGGCCGACGACGAGAACATAGGACAGGACTCGTTTCGTATTCAGGATAGACGCCCTGCCAAGTTTTTATCATTAAAAAATAAAAGTCACGAGCAAAAAGTAATCATGCATGTTAGAGGCTAAATCCCTTATCGTTGGAAGCGGCGGAATGACGCGTGCATACGAAAGAGCCGCCGCTTGCATTTCTCATACAGAACCGGACTCGACCAAAAACAAGATCCCCATCAATGTCCGTTTTACTCCATAACACAGCAATGCCGGATGGCTACCCACTTAGCTATTTTATCAAGTAACATTACACTCAATTCTATTTTATACGCGAATGTATGATCATTTGAAACCTGAGAGAGCATTCTTCTCAAGTTACATCTATCGTACGTACATCTTACAGTCACTGTAGCTACATCTAAGTATAGTACTCGTATTTATAAACTTTTATATGGCTACTAGTTTATATGTTAAAAAGACTTTGTTTATTACAAGAACTAGATTTATAAAAGCCATAATAATTATTGAATAGACCTTTTTATATATATAAAAAAAAGCGCAGATGTTATTGGAAAATGTTTATAAAAAATTCCGTTATTATAAAAATGATTCACATAACAAAATTTAAATCTTTTTGAATTTAACAAAACTAACATAATTAAAACAATTAGGTAATGATGATTATTTTCTTATAGCTAATTGAAACTAGATATAGCAAATTCATAAATGCCATAGTACAGAGAATAACGTTTTAAAAGCTCAAGTAATAAACTCAATAATAGGTATTGTTGAATTTACTACTAGCACATCTAATTATCCAGTCATCTTGATTTACCGTGATTCTATTTGTTATGTTTTCTTTGTAAGAACCGTCATAAATATTGGTTTTTGTCTACCTGCTGTAAAATTAATAGTGCCTATTATTTGGTTTATTGCAAGTTCGTAAAACGTAAACTTTTATATTTCTGAGCTTAATATAGACGTAAATTGTTGTAATAGTAATAATTCTTTTTTAGAATTAAATTATCTTTGACTACCATTTACATTAATGTAATACATCAGTCACACATAATACATTAACTTGTTTTACCACATATTGTATCAATTACCCATAGTACAGTTGGTAGCAAACATAGGTTTCGGATATCTGTTAAAGTTTTAAAAATATTTTTTAGATGTATTAGCAAAATTACATATTACAGTAAATGAACATATTTAATAAAATTTTGCTCAAATATATCTCCTAATAATGTAAACATCCTACCCAAAATTTATTACGATAACTAAAGAAATTTTTGAGACATTTAAAAAAAGACATTTCAAAATCGTCAATTTTAAACAACTGTAACTTTTTACAGAAGCACCACAGAACAAAAATTTTACCGGCTTTTATCTTCCAATTGTCTAAGGTAATTGTAGTTTGTAGTTAATTGTGCCAAATAATTTTGATACACATTGTACCATATGTTTACTATAATTTTTGATCAGAGGCTGTCATGAGAAACAAAAATTCTAAAAACGTAGCGCCTAGATTAATTCACTTCGTAAATGTCATATTGCTGTCACTGTCAAAAGTAAAATTTAGAGTTGATTTTAATTATGGGGTTTACTGCAGAACAAAAGATTTTTTTAGTGGAATAATATTTTCGTAATGGGCACTTAGCGAACGGAGAATGGGTTTACTCATTCAGACTTTGTTTTGACGAGTTTCGGGAGAAATTTCCAGAAAAAATTATAACATAGTCAAATTTTTATACCAGTTTGAAAAACACTATCACGTCCTTTCGAGAGACCGGCAGTGTCAATCGGAAGAAAGGTGTTGGAAAATCAAAAACAAATCCCTTTGTGAGTGACAGTAAAATGATTTTATTATCAAGTGAAATAAGTTACGCCCTACGGTTTTAGAATTTTTGTTTCTCATGACAGCCTCTGATCAAAAATTTTAATAAACATATGGTACAAAAACTGTGGCTAAGAAAAAAAAAGTAAACAAAAAAACTCCGACATAAAAAAGAAAAGAACATTTTTGCAAAATTTGACTGTTTAAAAGGTGTTTTTACGAGAGGTTCTAGACAGCAGATTCCAATAAAGTGCGAGCCGTTACAGATCTCTCACTTTTTTCAAGCATAATCTTGTAGCAAAGTACCAGTTTTGCCGCTTTATTTAAAATTGATATCAACTAGTATAATGAGCTCGGTATTTTTAGGTACCACTATTGGAAACTGCTCTGTCTTTAATATTATTGTTCTGAGACAATCTTATTTTTGTGCTGCCTTTACGCTTAGACTGATTAAATTTATATTCTCAAAGAATATGAGACACTAGGAATAATATCAGAATAAGACACTACTAAATTATATAAATGTAACAAGTGTTTATTCAAAAAATTTGTCGAGTTTTACTTTAATTCGACTGCTGTACTGTCAGTTACGATGACAAATCTAACATCCCTTCTTCGCTACATTTTCTTTTATCAAAATCTCATAACACACTTGACAACTTTTTTAAATAAACAGTTGTTATTAGGAGATCTTATCTTTTCTTTACAAATTTCCAATTCAAAATTTTCTTTCCCGTTTTTTAGTTTCTTGTCAAAAGCTTAATTGCCTTTTTGGTTCTGCCAAAAGCTTGAATTGCCTGCTTAATTGTAGAATTTTGCTAGCTGTTACTTTAGAAACTTGCCAATATACGAGGGATGTTTCTAAAGTTCTAGGAATTTATCTATATTTTTTTTATTCTGTTAATTTCCGTCAATATTATAATGTAGTCTTACAACATAATTTCTATGTTGCTAAATACATTTCTCCCAACAACAAACTGAATTTTTTAAACTATTTTTGAAGAACTTCTTTGGTGTCTTTTTACTCCACCTATTTCTGACATATTTTACGTCAGTTAAAGTCTCAAATCGAATACTCTATGAAAAAATTTTAGTTCTGGAAATAGAGAAAAATCATATCTAGCAAGTAAGGTGGAACCAAAGCAATTCCCATCGTAAATCGTTTAAAACATCTTTCGTTTTTCTGACAGTGTAATGTTTTGCATTATCCTGTTGCAATAACGGACGGTTCTGTAACTTTCCTTGTCGCAAGTGCCTGTCGCAGTGGTGTAGATATTAAACTTAAAAAATATTTTGCGTTAATTGTAACACCTTTTGCTAGGTAATTCCTTTGCAAGTCTAGAATACAGCATTAGTTTTCAAATAGACGAGAGTGCACGACATTTAAGTGGGTTTCCTCGGATTTACGTCATTCTTTGGATTAACTTTTGGTCTTTGGATTAAAATAAAGAATCTATGTTTTGTCAGTAATTTTTATTTGTTACTTAAATTTATCCTTATAATGGGCTAACAGTTTTTGAAGTAGACGAAAAGTTATACACACCTATGGAGTTTCTCTTCTGATCCTAAAAGCCTTGGTACTAAGTGGGCTAAAACCTTGCTTACGCCTATACAAACATATAAGATATCATAAACATGTTATGTACCTAGTCCTAGACTTACGCTCGTTTGACGAACAGTTATTCTCCTGTCTACTTTCAGTAGTTTCTTCCCGACATTTATGTTTCTTTTTTTCATTTACTAAAGTACCTGGGTGACCACTGCGTAGATTGTTTTCTAATGATGTTCTACCAGTTTTAAAACGATTATTCTACCGATATACTGTTTTTTTTTAGATTTTGCAGACTTACCATTTAACACTTCTTGCAAACGTTGAATAAATTCTGAAGTTTTTACACCCTCTTTTCAAAAAACAAAATTGTTGCTCTTTGAGATTTAGTCGCGTTTTTGATGGTCATTAAAAACAGGGCTACAAAAACGCGTCTGCATTAGTCGACTATAAAATTATATGTACTAAATGATATTGCAATAGATAGCTGCATAAACATGTCAAGAGTTGTCTGTTACCTATAGCATTGCCTATAAGTTTTGCATAATTTAAGTAAAGCACGATTCTCAGAACTTTAGGAACATCTCTCGTGCAATTATCCTTCACTATTAGGAAAAAGTTTTATACAATAAAGTCTGCTTTTCTTACCACAGAGGTACTAGTAAGCGCTGGTAATTTAAAAAACCCATGTGTGAGCTAACCACCGCTTTGTAATAAATGTTACAAAATTCTCTATCAGATTCTACATAAGTAGATATCTTATTAATAAAGAGGTTATACATCATTATTTTTATTTATCAATGATTGATGTAATCTTTTAGTAGCGACTAATCGTAAAGTTAATGTGGTCTTATTATATAGAGATTAATATCTAGGTTGGAGATCTCTGAGAGTTCCAATTGTATTCATTGTCGCAGTCATATCATGGCAGAGATGTGATTTTTCTGAAGCAGCAAGGCACCATGTCATTAGCACATTGAATTATTAAGATCTGTTCTGGAAAGTCACATAAAAATATTTCTACATTTTATAGTAGAGGTTGTCTATATTTAGATGAATTTTATAGTGCGATAAAGTAATTAATTTTTCGGTCCCTCACCAATAAAGAAACCCCAGCTCCTGAATTTTAATACGGTTCTGTTTGATGGTAGCTACAGTTACAATAGGGTTCACTTATCTTTACAACCACCCTTGTTAAATCCTTCATAAACTAGTTTGTAAATTCATACAAATACAGACAACTTTTAAAACATTTTATATATAATATAGGTTAAAAATGTCTTAATTTTTTGAGATAATTTTTGAAATAGAGTAAAGTTTTTTTATTTGTAAACTAAACTGTGTAGAGGAAGAGAGATGATTCCTTTTACTTTGTCTGGTCTATTGCTTTATTGTTGACTGGATCTTAATCCGTTAGATTTTTTCTTTAAAAGATTTCTAAAAACGTTTACCAAACTATACCCGATTAAAAAAATTTAATGTTTATTATTTTAATAGTGTTAACATGTTTTAAAGCTGGTTAATGTTTTCTTATTTAGTTTTTCAATAACTAATACTTGAAAAACTGCATCAATTATTTTCAGTACTTGCTTTTTTCTGTAAACCTGTTTAAATTTTTTTGCAAATATACAACTTGAAACATAATCTCTTTTATTATGTAGATTTTCAATCGACTTGTTTATGTTCAGTATTGTTCTCGGTAAAAAAGCCATCAAGAAGCAAATTTGACAATTCTTAATAAAACCGAGATAGAATTTCCAATTAGTTAGCATGTTATCCTTGCGCAGTGATGCCCACACCATAAACTTTTCCCTGCATCATTCACAATAAAATTCCGAGTAAATAAAGATTTATGTGCGCACCATTTAATAGAAGATCAAAATTTATTGAAACAGGATTCGGAGCATTACGTGAAACCGTTAAAAAGATATAAAATATAGCTTGCGAAACTGAAGCGGCATCGTTCCAGCTGTAGTGGCAATTAAACGTAAACCGTCGCAAGAACCCTAATGAAACTTAAAAAAAAATGTTAGAAATGTGAGTGACTAGTCGGAAAATAAATCGCAGTGTAAATAAAGCACCGGTCAGCTGCGAAAGCGGGCGTTTCCTGAGTGACTTTAACCCAACGTAACAGGGTCCAGCTAGATTGGCAATCAAGGGCCGCTTTCATGGACTTCTTTTCTATTTCTCAACTCGCTTCTACGAGTCGTCTCTTCCACTCAGGAGCGTATTGTTGCGCCGTTCGAAATCGTCACAGTTTCATTTGATCTGGTGCGAAATTTCGCACACGCGAATTCCCACTGGACGTACTTGTATAAGTTTTTTTTCGATTATTCCAGATCCTGGTTTGCATTTTGATCAGCAAAAATATACCGAGCGTAATTAGGGAAGTGAATGACGAGGATTTAAATAATCGGGTAGACATCGAAGCGGATGGTATTATGCGATGCCTAATTAGGAGATAAGATAGAATCAGGAACAGAATAACTGGTCAATGCGATATTTAGTACAAGCCGTACATATTAGACTTCGAAACTCATTACGAGTAGAGTAACCAGCATAATTATTGCTAAATTATACAGATAATTAAAAGCGGCTTTACCAACTCATTTAAATCATTTCAAATTTACATCTGCTACTTCAAATGAGCTAAAACTTGGCGTTATGGCTTTCAAAAACTACTAAAACATTAAACTTAATGCAGTCGGATATATCAATTGAACAGTACATACATATACACCCGGGTGAGTCTGCTAAAAGTGTTTTTCAACTTTTCTCAAAAACTAGTTATCACATCAACTTCAAAGTTTGTCATTAAAAACACCGTTTTTTGCGCTACACAGGTGAATTTTTTCAGAATTTTTCTAATATTTCTTCTAATAAATATTAATTAATTTGGTCAAAAAATCTAAAATATTTCCAATTTTTAACATTATTCTAAAAGAAAAGATGTAAAAGTATTATTTTGTGCAAAAAGTATTTAAATTTTTTTGTAGATAACTCGAAAAAACAATAAGATTTCTTTGTTTTGTTAGATCTATTTTGGTGCAGCATTGCCAAGCCGAAGTTGCCGTAACTCGACAATACCTACCCCTAGCGTCTTAGTACTATCAAGATCCCACCTACTCTCTTAGAAAAAAATGGCGTATTTAAATTTGAAATGTATCGGTTCAGTGGTGTGGCTCTTAGCTGTTATAATAGGGGGACCGATAAATCACAGACATTAACAAATACATAATTAATTAACTTTAACTAATATTCAATGTAAAACAAACACCCTCAGTAACATTCTGGTCATTGTTTAAACAAAAAATGAGTTTTCGAAGAAAAGTAAAGCACCCTTAGTTTATACAATAAAATGAATAAAGCAGGATAAGAGAATAGTTTTCACTAATGAGTTTAAAGCTGTATGGGGTACTGTTGGATTTACCGTCTTCTATGAAACCGACCTGTTTATCAATTTCCTGTGTTTAAGTATCTGCCGAAGAGAAGGTTATGTAAATGGCTCTTAGCTGTTATAATACGGTGACCGATAATTCGCAGCCATTAACAAATATGAAATAACACGGGTAAATCTTAAAAAAATGTTTATTAAAAGGGTGTTTACACATTCTATTTGAAGTAAACACAAGTATGAAAAAAAGAAAGTTGAATACCACATTAACATGGCTGGACCTACCGTACCAGAGGCTACTAATTGCCACTGGCAATGTATAAAAGTTTGTGATATTAACCAAATAATAAAAATAAGTTTACATTTAACCAAAAACCCTCTTTCTGGTGTATATATTAGTACTCGAGAAATTTCAAAAGTGGAATTTATTGTGTTTTCTACACTTTGATGTGCCAACAACAAGAAAACAATTGAACGTCGAGTGAGTGCTCGTCAAACAAAAAGTTTTGTTTGCTTCAAGAGTACAATGTATTTGTTTTGTGGAGATTATTTCCGCTTAACCCAATAGCAATTTTTATACATGCATAGCATATGCAAACTTTCAGTAAGAGATTATATTGGTTTCAATCGCGGAACTGAGAGTGAATTTATGAAAGCACGATCGACAAAATCGAGTTTTAAACGCGTCTATGAAGGGAAATTGTTAGAAGTTTTTGTAAAAGTAATGAAGAGTGTAGAATGGAATTTAAATATAAAAAACAGTAATACAATTTATGTAAAATATTAAAAATTGTAAAAGTAAGAGCTTAAAAAAATATTGTAGGATCTTCAAACGTTTAGTGATGAAAATTTAAATAGATTATGTTAAAAGTAAAAGTTAAAACAAAGCAAGATGCAATACAAAATTTTTAGAAAGAAAAAAACTAAAAAATTAATAATAAATTAGTAAGAACCCAGTCACGTCTAGTTGCTGGTAAACCATGTACAGGCGTTCAAGTTAAAACGAGCCAACCAAATAACTTTTTTGTTTTCCTTCTACTATACGGAGTTACGGTCACCTGTAAATATCTGTATTTTCTCAAATTTTTATAGTGTGACAACATATTTTTATTTTTGTTCAAAAACTAAAGAATTTTGTTTTGTTTTGAAAAATAACGCGTAATTTTATTAGTTACCTGGTTATTGTCAAAACACATCGTACCACATATTAGAAAATTAAAATAACTTTTTTATAAGGGGTTTTTCAACCTTTTTTGCCTTATTATTCCAGACTTCTGAGATAGCATGCTAAAAATCTTGAGGCAGGTAGATTTTTATAATTTGCTTTTCTAACATTATTATAACACTTATCCCCGGTTGCACAAACGTCAATCAAATTGGCAGACCATTAAACTTTGATTAAGTGAAAATATCGTGCTCTGATTGGATAAAAATACGTTAATGAGAATTAAAAAGCCATCAATTTTGATGAACGTTTGTGCAACCGGGCATTATTATGTCAACAAAACATTACCTAACTATTTTAAACAACTTCAAATTACAAACAATAAAGTGTTTTTTTAAATACAACAGGTGACCAAAGAAAATGTACAATTTTCTAACAGTAAGTTGTAATTATGTTGTAATGATATTTGTTTAGACTTTAAACTTTTTTTTGTTTGCCAATCGACAAAAAACATCATATTTTAGTGACTATTTAATCGCGTTAAACTATCACATTTATTGTCTAGGCAATATGTCAACATTTGTATTACTTAAGCAGTAAATAGACATTTTAGAGCCGTTCAAGACATATCAGCTTTTACAAAATTTTGAGGTTAAATGTCACATTTTTAAAAAAAGTAAATTAGTAGTGTTTAATACGGCAATAAAGCAGATTTATTATCTTACCTGACTTTAAAGACTCGGTTGCGCCTTTGAATTGGCAGTCACGATATTAAACCACATGTTTTATTGTCTAATTAAACAAATAACTATTGTTCAGATTAGCGAGTTTTATTAAGACAAGTGTGTGATAATAGATGTTGTTGAAGTACTCGTATAAGAAGGAAACATCTTATAAAAGCCGCGTCGAAGACTTGAGAATATGTTTGTTACGTGCCCAATTATTAAATTAACTTTTTCATGTCTTTTTATTATGCAGAGGTTTTGTAAGCCACCGTGGACTATAAACATCAAATATTTTTTTTATTTTTTACTTATTATACTAGATACATAAATTGTATCGCAATTTTTAATTTTGATGTTAATTTTCATTTACTCTTTTTATGATAATAAAAGTTGTTTATTTGTAAAAAACTTAAACCCCGTTTAAAGATTGGATAGAAAATATTAGTAAAACATTGTATTAGTTTGTTAAATTGTAAAATGTTTAGAACAAATTGTTATTAATTTAGAGTAGTAGAAACAACGATAAATAAGAGAACATTTTGAGTGGACGTTATAAGCAAAGTGGGCATTATAAGTGAGTCTGATGATTTTTTAAGCTTTTGAGCGTTATGGATATTTTAACATATTTTAAACATTTTTAACATTTTCTTAGTACTTATTAAAAACTATTTTACAATTTTTTATAGTAAGTAAAAAAGTTATAAAAATTAATATGTTTTTTCTAATTACTGCATTATATTTACCTAAAGTTTTTTTTCGCCAGAAACAAACCAGTAAGAGTCCTTGTATTTTTAAAATACCTATTAATTTTTGATTGGTTAATTTCTAAAATCAACCAATTTTAAATAAATATTTCAATTTTTTAACGCTTACTGGCTTTTGTTCTATTAAAAAAAACAGATCAAAGTTATTCGTTAACGTACATAAATTGTTTTTAATTTAAATTATTCTGTTAAAATAGAAGGATTTAAAAAAAGTTTTTTTCTTTAACATGAAATGATTATGGTATATTAAACGGTCAAACCATGCAGCAAAATTATTCAAAAAAAATATCAATTTTTCTGATAAAAAAACAACGAATGTCCTTTGCAACAAAATAAAAACCTCGTTTTCTTTTTCAACTCTCGCAGTTGAGTACATTAAACCAGTTGTTACTTCACTCGTGAAGAAGCTATCTACAATGGTTGCCGAAACGTCTAGTACAAAAACTTTATTGACACGGTACACGGTCCAATCTCGGAAGAAGAAAGTTGCATACTGACTCTGGCTTTAGAAGTCTTTGCTCCATAACTCTGTAGGTATTTTGCTTATCTTTGTTAAAATTATTTAAAACAAAAATAATGATTGATGACACATCTACTCATAAATGTAATGTTTGTGTTTATTTATTTAAAACTGTATCAAATATTTGTAAGAAACAGAAAATATAATTAGCTTTACATATGTATTATCTTAGAACTTAGATCAATTAAAAAAAGAGCATTTGCGTAAGAAATTTGTGTAAAATATTTAATAAATAACAAAATTATTGTAATAATTTCTTGTAAAGACTAACTTTTATATTAAAATAATAATTTGTAAACAATCTACACGTGAAAATAAATAACAATATTAATTTTCAAATCTAGACTTTTAGAAGTTTTTTTTGTAAATGCGTAGAGAAAAGTACAAATGGCTTCACCTAGTAAGTGAAATTAAGAAAGAACCCAAGCAAGAGGATTCGAGAGAATATCTCAACGTAGAACGAAAAGCTTTTAGATTCTTCAAGACCATTTGGGACATTTATGCCCGTCGTACATACAATGTTTTATTTTGCATTATAACAAGTTTATTTAAAAAAGTTGTCAAAAGTGCTATGACAAAACAAAAACATTTTAAAGTATTTTTTAGTTAAATTCGGCTGCCGTACTGTCAGTGATAGTTGTCAGAAATGTCGGAATTGTCACATTTGGTCGGATTAGTGGGCTGAAATTTATTTTACGGAATATTTTATAAAATCAGTAATCTCTAAAGCTTTTTGTAAATAATTATTCATTTACTCCTATGAAGAAACATTCTCAGTGCAATATTTTTCGATTTTAAAGTGTTAACATTTTGTGACTCTTCTTTAATGACCTTGTTCTCTGTTCCATCTAATAGATCCACTCGTCATCAACCTTTCTACCACTTCGAAAGTAACTTTCGACTAAAAACGTTTTGTGCTTTAAAAAAAAAAAAAAAAAAAAAAAAGGAGGTGCCACAAGGGCACATATATTGATTAAGCAATACAAGAGCGCCAAATTGGGCGCATAAAAAAAAAACAATGGTACATAGTACAGCTGAGTTTCCAGCTGTTTGCCAGCTGAGTTTCCAATCAATGACCGGAGTTAATTTCCTGCTCTCAAAGAATGCCAAAAGACCACGCTCCTTTTTTCTCCTAATAAATTAACTCTTCTAGGAAACAGGGGGGGGCTCTAGATCTTTCGTGAAAGGCAGGAGCAAGTCCAGTGGGTAATCTTGTACAGAGGTGAGATCAAATGGATTTGGGTAAATGCTCATAAGAAGGTCTAGACGTTCATCTTCAAAACGAGTACACGATATTAGGCGGTGAGGTGGGTCATCTACCACCCCACATAAAGGGCAATTTCCGTCATCTGCTTTTCCAATTCTTAAGAGATGAATTTTAAAATTTCCATGACCGGAGAGTAACTGGGATAATCCCCAGTCAGCGCGACGTTGATTTTGTTCTGTCGAAACCCAGGGAACAAATGCATAAGTGATGCGTCCTTTTTGGGAGTTTTCCTATCTATATTGCCATATGTCTAGTATTAATAGGTCAAGATATTGTTTTAGATGTCTCACGCTGTCAAACTCTGTCATATCCAATCTTATATCCAAAAAATTTGCTGTGCCTTCTCTTCGGATTGACCTGGTGCAAGAGATTTTGGCAATTTCTAAATCCAGAGGAGGAATACCGGCAAGTACTCCAGCGGCATCAGTAGATACAGACGAGTAACATTTTGCTATTATCCTAGAGGCGGCCCCATATACACGAAAGAGGGCTTTTATTTAGTTAAGGGCGTAATATGCTTTCGGCCTAAGGTATTCTTGATTCAAGAAATATAGGGCTCGCTAACTAAAAAGTTGTAAAAGTAAAATAATCGTAAAAACTATATAAACAATCATTAAATTAAGTAGCCGTGGCTTTGATACAGTCGACCAGCTATGTTTTCGATGTAACAAAGCGTAAAATAACTAATCATTGTCCAACTGGACAACTACAAGTATGTCAACATTTTATTTCTAATTGATCAAAGAAGTGCAGCTGTAATCTTATGACTTAATTGGCAAGCCCTAAATCTCTTGAATTATATATCAAGAATATTACGCTTGTGATATGAGGTAACCAACGTATCAACTACATACTTTACAGCCCGCGGACGGTAAAGTTTAATTTTTTGCTCTAATAACTAAGGTGTAAACAGGCAATTTTAATTCTGTGGTGCGTAAAATAAAATAAATAACTATTAACATTATTGCATAATTTTTTTTAATACAGTTATTTTGACGCAAAACTAAATGTAAACAAATTTTTCTAGATTAATTTAATTTGTAGAAATATTTGCGGATTAGCATGATTATAAATAATTACATAAATATGATAGATTACCAGATTTATTAATTTAATAAATAACTCAATAACGCAACTATTTACAGAAAATAATCCATACGTATTTATTTTATAACAGATAATTAATAAAAAGCGGGATTTGCAATATGAATTAAATAATATGTCTTTATAAAAAATGCATTTATTTTGTGTATTGTACTTTATTTTTTACGTTTTGTATTTTTTTGCACAATTCAATTAGCAATCTGCGCGTATATTTTAAAACATCCCCTTCAAATGTGCTGAAACCTCAAATCTCCTAAATAAATTCAGGTGGAGTTTTTTCCGAGCGTCTAATTCGAATTTCGGATTTTAGTTCTTATATTACATTGTTTAGTAAGAGAACCGAGGTCGAAGGTGTTTGTAAACTGATTGCTTTGGGGTTTTCGACTCAGACTGCGAAATTGCGCTTTTTTCAATTCAGTTCAAATGTAGCCAATTGAAATTATAAATTTGTTCGATGATTTATTGTAATCAACTGATTGTTCCACCACAAATGTGTCAGTATTTTACGATTAATTTTATTACATTAAAACTGTTGTTTGGAGGGAGTTTTGTGATTTTTAATAATCATTGATTTATACGTGAGATCAACAATTAAAACACATCGCATGGATTAAACTATGCTATTTTATTTGTTCGGGTGACAACTACTACATATTTACCATTCCACTGAATTGATAAAATTATAACATTGAATGTTTTAGTCTGGCACAAAACAAATTAAATCCGATTCACCACAGATTCATTCGTGTGTTAATCAAGCTGCTGGTAATTTAAAAAAATGGATTTATCCCAGATTCTAGAGCAATTCGTAAAAATTCCTCATTGTCTGTTCAAGAAAAAATGGTGACTAATTACTTAACAGATCCGGATGAGAAGTTATACTGTTCCGGAGAACAATAGTCGCGTTTTTCACGAGGAATTTCAGGACTTTAACATCATTATTCGAGCTTTTATTCTAATTATTAAGGGCCAATTACGATGCCTAATTGCTAGTAGAGTTCTATTTCAGCGGTACCTATTCTTCGATAACGTTATTAAATTTTTAACTAAAGCTGCACCTTTTATTGACTGAAAGAATGAAAAGAATCTTATTTTATATTAAGTTCGCTTTGTTGAATTTTTTAAAAGCGTCTCTAGTTCTCGCATCTCGTTTTTAATATAAGTTCAGCTTTCAGCCACATGAAGTTGTTTGCTTTAAAGCCGTCAAAACGAAACAACTTTTACAAGAGATTGTCACCGAATCTAATCTAAACGAATTGAATCCTTTGCCAAGACTCCGATGAATTAGCTGTCAGCTCTCAAATCTGTAACGAAATTCCTTTTCCAATATGGAGTACTTTCTTTGACTTGGATTTGATTTGGAAATAAGCTGATTTAAAACAGTGAATACTCTTGAGTTAGTTTATGCGACGAACAAAAGGGTTGTTTCAAATGCTAGCTTTTATTTTTATTTTATTGACTTTTTCAACATGTAGGTAGCTGAAATTCTACATTTCTATTCTAACTCGACTGTAAAATATCATTTCACTATTGAAATTGTTCAGGATTCCATCGCTTTTGATTTATGTTATGATAGGCAACGTTTTTCTTTTGGACGTCATATTGAATTTTTATGTCGCTTAATTTTTTTATTTACGATCATAAATCACGCTTTGGATAAATCAATAAGCGATAGTTGAATAACAAGGTTTCAAGTTGGTAATTCTATCTCTTATTATAAAATATTGTACTTATCTTGATAGATTTTTTTTTTCTAAATGAACAACATTATATCTAACAAATATTTTATGAAAAAGGTTAGGTAAAAAAATAAATCGGTTTGTTTTTATTTAAAATTAACGTTGCATCAACCTATGGCATTTCCAGCTGTCGCCTCTGTTTTTCAAATTTAGGGCAAGTCTCCTTCTACACATGATGTAGTGTTAGATTATAGGTACATACATGTCTCGCACATGGGTGGCGGGGCACCTGGTGTCAACGAATACCCGTGGGTGAGCTTAGAGTGACCCAGACGTAACCTGCTGATAACGATTTGTGCCCGTCGACCTGGTTGTAGGCGCACTTTGCCTGCCACTTCTGGTTTAATAATTTTAAGGTGTCTGTTCGCTTTAGACCATTCTTCTTGCCAGAGTTTGTAGACCGCAGATTTCAAGTGGCGTTAATATCAATATCTACGTAGAGAGATAGTACTTCTACGGATTTAACTTGGGCCGCTTCTTTTGCCAGTTGTTCGATTGTTTTATTATCTTAAATGCCAACGTGTGACGGTACATATAAGAGACATACTGGTTTTCTCCTCAATTGGCTTAGTTGTTGGTGTTGGTCTACTAACCTATTGCTAATGGGTTTGTAGGATAGAATTGTTTGAGTGACTGGAGAGAGAGTAGGGACACAAGGAGCAAAAACGGAGGACAATAAAAAAATAAAAAGAAAAACAGCAAAAGATAAAGGAGAAAATAAAGAAGGCTCATTACTAATCGAGATGATTAAAGAGAGGGGTTAGAAAATTCTAAATAGAAACAAAGAAGGTGAATTCACATATATTGGACAGAATGGAACGACTACAATAGATTGTAAAATTACAAATAATAAAACCTGGGAGAATATAGTCAAATTGCAGGTAGGTAATAGGGTCGAAGCTGACCACATGTCTCTAGAAATCACGATAAAAGGACCCGAGAAAGCAATAAAATCAAGAAGAAAAAAAGAGAAAAATAAATTTTAAATAAGAACAAAATGGAACGACGAACAATTGAAAACTACAGACAACAAATAAATAAAGAAAACTTCGGAGGTTTAGACATTGGTAGTATGTATAAAGAGCTAGTTAGTAAAATGAAAGCCAAATGACCAAAAAATATATATATCTAAAAACAAGAAAAAATAAATAATGGAATAAAGAATGCAGCAAACTAAAGAAAGAAGCTTGCAGTAAACTTAAATATAAAAAAAAAGAAAAGTTACAAAAGCAGAGTATCTAGAAACAAAAAAAGTAAAACGCAAAATGTAAAGAAAGAAAATACAACAAAGAGAAGAAGACGAAAAGAAAATAAAAAAAAATTAAAACAGAAGCAAAAGTATGAAAATTTATAAACAAGGAAAGAAAAAAAAGACAAAATAAGTAAGAATATAAGTATGGATAAATGGAGGAAACATCTTATGGAGGTTTTAGGTGCAAGTAACAATAAAAGTATCTTGTCAAAACATGAGGAATTTCAAGAGGAAATAAACAATCTTTCTAAAGAAGAAATTGAGAAACAAATGATATTAAAAAAAAGGAAGCACCCGGAGAAGATGGAATTCCAAATGAAGCGCTGTTGTTTGGTACAAAAAAGCTATGGGAAAGGGTATGGGAAGTGCTAATTACAGTGTGGATGGGAGGAGGCTTTCCTATGGAGTGAAGAAAGGGGTTAATTGTACTAATACACAAAAAGGATAAAGACCAAACTAAAAACTACCGTAGTATATCCCTACTTAATACGACCTACAAAATATCTGCGATGGTTTTAGAAGAAGGATTGAGAAGGGAAATGAACGAAAAAAGTATGTCACCAGACGAACAGGCAGGGTTCAGAAAAGGAAGGAGAGCCATAGACAATGTATACATTTTGAGACATCTAGCGGAGAAAAAAATAGACAAGGCGGGAGGACGTATGTATGCATTGTTCATGAATTTTAAAAAAGCTTTTGACAGTGTGGATAGGGAAAAATTATGGCAGTATCTTAGAGTAAAAGTGATGTGAAAGTGGTTGGTAAGCAAGATTTAAAAAAATTACGAGGAAACTATTAACCAAGTAAAAGTAGGCAAAGAAGTAAGTAAAAGTTTTTGTACAAATAAAGGTGTCAGACAAAGCTGTCCATTAAGTCCTGCACCACAGTATAAAAATAAATCAGTATAGACAGCTGATAAAAACTTGTCAAAAGCCAACATTCCCTCACGTAAAATGTGTAAAATGGAGCCACTGATTTTTAGATTTTTAGGCAACTAATAATACACAATTTAAGTTTATAGAGCTATAACTGTAAATAAAATACTATAAAAATTATTTTAATCGTTGTTTTATTCGTGTCTTTTAATTATTTATTATATAATTTACAGTTATAGTCTTTTAGATTAAAATTGTGTATTATTAGTTGCCTAAAAATCTAAAAATCAGTGGCTCTATCTTACACAGTTTACGTGAAGGGATGCCAGCTTTTGACAAGTTTTTATCAGCTGTCTATACTGATTCATTTCTATACTGTGCTTGCACTATTCTTAGCATATATGGAAGATGTGGATAAAGTTTTAAGTAGAGCGCAAGTAGGAGAAATAGTTGGAGGCAGAGAAAAAGTGTGGTCCCTGGCGTTTGCAGATGATTTAGTAATTGTAGCGAAAAGCAAGAGTGAAATGAAAAAAATGATAAAGTTATGGAAAGATATGTAAGAAACTAAAAACTCCAAGTTAATGTAGATAAAACAAAAATGATAGAAAAAATATAGAACAAGTGAAAGAGTTGAAAAGTTTGGGATATGTATTGAATAGTAGTGTGACAGACAAAGAACAAATAAGGAAAGTAGTCAAAAAAGCGAGTAAAGTAACGGAAAGTGTCTGGAGTTTTGGGAGAACGTAAATTTGGTAAAAATTTTAAAAGAAGAATAATGCTGTGTGGTAAAAAGTATTGTGATGTATGGAGCAGAATTATGGGAATGGAAAGAATATAAAGAAATTGAGCGTGTACAAGAAAAGTATATAAAATAAGTTTTATGGTTAAATAAACAAACGCCAATGTACATAGTAAGAGAAGAAAGTAAGATAGAAAAATTGAGAGTGGAAACAGGAAAAAGAGCGGTGATTTCAAGGAAAATCTAAGAATGCGACATGAATGCAGAATGCAGAAAAAAACAGTGCTGAGCTGAAATTAAAAGAGCAAATGGTAATGTTAGGTAGATAAAACGAGATGACTGCTATAAGAAAAAGGTGTATGCGTGTGCAGAAATTAAAAGAATGAGAGAAGGAGGAAAAACAATGGAAGAAAAACTAAAACAAAGAGATGCTGACATAGATACACAGGAAAGAATAAAAGAGTTTGTACAATCACATGTCAATGAGATTGGCCGGTACAAATTAATGTTAGTGTGACTTTTGTCAGCTTTAATAAGTGGTATAACGGCGGCATGAGTTTAAATCTCAGGAAATTGATGTAATTTCCAAATTTTGCCGTAAATAGACACAAAAACTTTTTTAGCATCAGTAGATAGATTTAACAAAAAAAATAGTGAGTTGTCGTCTGACCCTGGACTGCCGCTTCGACTGTTGTTCAAAGCATTGTTCAACTCGAGAAGAGAAAAGTCTTTATTTATTTCCAGAGGGGCTTGTTTGTTGAGCGTTAAAGGGCAGCGTTTGATTTGCTTCTTATGTTTAAGAAAAGTTTTATTGTTGTTTTTGTCTAGTGTGACCGATGTAAATTGTTCAACAAAGGCTTCGGCAATTTTATTGGCATCTGTAACTAGTACATCATTTAACAGCAGGAAGCGAGTACTAGATTTAACATCTACACCTATTAATCGTTTTACTTTTTTTCCAGACCTCGTTAGGTATTGGGGTATTTGGTGTAATTTGGCGTAATTGTTGACACGTAATTTTTCCATGACAATCTTCTGCTCTGTTTTATAACGTAGCAAGCTCTGGCTTTTAGTACTTTAAATTCAAGAAGATTTTCTAGGTGTGGGTGCCGTTTCTATCTGTTGTACGCCTGTTTGCTATTTTTTACTGCCTTTTTACAACCTGAATTCTACCATGGTAACCTCTTCGTTTGATGTCCTAGATTTGACTTTCCTATCCATTTTATAGCTGCTGTAATAATAGTGCTGTTAAAGATCTCTAATAAAACGTAAATGTCGACGTTTGGATCAACACCGGTTTTTGAAACCGGTTTTTGAAAGGCGGATAGAAACACTTATAGAAACATATTAGATTTATTAAGATTACATTTCTGACATAGGTAATTACTGTTTTTTATTATTTATTATCAACATTTTTTTTAGATTTTTTTTCTCTAGTTGCGCTGAAGGACTATTGGATACGTTTAGAGTACACATATTAAAGTATCACAACGAGGAGCAGACACAGCAGTTAAATAATTATATTCTAACAAAGTTGATTAAGTTTTACACTTGCAGCATTTTAAATTGAGTATTATTACACATGCACAAATTGCTTGCGCATACGCAGATTAAACAAAATATTTAGAAATTTTCTAAAAATTTTTAATAAATCCTTTGTAGATCTTTTGAAATTTCTATAAATCTTCGGAAATCCAAAACTTAATAAGAAATCTTTATAAAAACATATGGTTTGATCCAACAGGAGTTTAGAACTAGGTCAGAGCGGTTCAGGGCTGTTACAAGGCGTGCGCATAAGAACCAAACAAATAACAAGAGTTCTGATAGCCTCCAAAAGTAGCCCATAATTGATTTATCCTGTATAATAAATATATTATGTATACAAAGCAATTATTATTTAAAATAATTTAAATTTATTATATGTACACAATTGCATTTAAATTGGTGAGCAACAAAAATATGGCCCTGTTTTTTACGGTGTTAAATATTGATTAGGTCAAGTTTTAACTTGTCGAGTAAGAAACTTAAAAGAATATATTTTACTAAGTCCTATAAAACCGCCCCACGGTGTGTACGCATGGAAATCCTTTCCAAGCACCCTTGGGTAATATTTTTTCCTTTTGTGTAAAAAAGCGGTAATATTTTACAGCGGCAATATTGCCCATGTATGGAAGACCAATAGAATACATCAAATGTGGAATTCTTAAACGTTACACTACAATAACTAGCTTGGGACAAGTGTGGCAATGTTTTATGTATTCTGTTAAAGTTCGGGAGTAGGTGGTAAAAGGCGTGGAGCATCCTCGGCATCCATGTCGGTCGTCAGACCGCCACAAACATTAGCGGGTTGCCGCTGAATACTGCATGAGGCTCTTCTGGACCGGCGACGCCGCCCCCGATAAAGCCGCCGTCTTATAAAATTATGATAATGCCAGTAACATGCCCGCTTGTCGCTGTCACGAAAACTGCCGCCATCTCGCTAAGTGAAAATTATACGAGCTAGAACCATCGCAGAGGCATTAAGAACAATCCCGTTAAGAGCCGCTTGCATTGATATCGGATTTCTATCGATTTAACACAAGGTTTATGACAAAGCTTACACAGTAAAAAGTGTACTAACAACACTTTGTTGAAAAAGTAAATAAAGAGTAGGTAAATTTAATAAATTTAAGGATTAAAGTTATGTACCATTAAAAACTTATAAATTTATATTAATAAAAAAATCTAAACGCAGACGCTTAGGCAGTGAATAAGGTAACCAGTCACCTTTTTCTGAAAAAAAAACTCAATGCTATATTTAATTAAAATTATTGTGATATTAATTCCTAATTATTGTTATGTATAAATAAAGTAATTTCTTACTTGTAAAGAAAAACTTATAGCTGACCATTGGTAAGAGCAGCAGATACCGTGATAAGTGTAAAATTTGTAACATTGATGAAGAGTGGTAACATTGTTAGTTTTAAGATCAAAACTGCAATTGGCCGTTCGCTTCACATAGAAAAATTTTAATGGTAGAGATGTGTGCACCGGGCTGTTTACTTTCAAAACGTTTTTAATACATTCAGAGTGTCATTGAAGTACCTAATGTTAAAGACATTATAGTAGACGTTTAGTAGTTTTCGTTAAAATAATGCCAAAAACCTAAACTTGCTTTATAGAAATGTTTATTGTGTTTTTAGTACAATAATGACTATTTTTGTTTGAAAACCGCTAGTGTATTTTTTAATTAACAGTTTTAACCTTAAGAACCTATCAACTAGGCTAGGACTTTACGATGATTTACAGGCACCCAACGATCACCTGCAAACAGGTTGTCGTCGAGATCGTGATTTCGACTGTGACCGCAACAGCTGTTTGTTGGATGTAAAAGTGAAAAACAGATTTTTACAACCATGTTTATATATACTAATCATACTTTATTTAGATTGTTTTTCACTAAAGTCTCTGACTATACCTAATTATACTTAAATTATTTTTTAATTTCCATTAAAAGTTGATGATTATTAGGGCTTTGCTTTAGTGCGAACCCCTCTTATCACGTACCTCTTTCAAACTGAACATATGAAACTCGTTTATTTTAGAAACTGTCTTCAGTGTCTTCATCAACTTTTTTTGAAAAAACAAATAAATGCGAAGTTAAATATTTAGAATGAAACTAAAATTGAATCACTGGTTAAACATTAAAAAAATACAAATGTTGACATAATTTTGTAAATATTTATTTTATTGGTTGCTGTGACCAAGAAACGCTTAAGAATAAAAATCATTATGATAGTAGACCAAAAAATTTAAAACAAATCTTTAAAGCTTTGGAGTGGAAAATCGAAGAGAAAGAATGACGTAAATAAAAATAAATAAACAAATAAAGTAGCTGAATTACTAAAAGCACAGACAAAATCGAAAATGTTGTTTTATTCCTATTACTGAGCGATTACAAAAAAGTACCTCTTGGATAGAAATGCCACTAACATTTTAACTGCAAATGAAATCTTGTTCAAAACAATATTAAAACTTAGAATAATTAGATAAACAAAAAGTACAAATACAAGTTCGTCTGATAAATAGCTAAAAGTTAAATACATTATTACAAAGCTTAATTTAACCTTCATAACATTTATATATAAATAAAAAAATTATTGTTTTTTAAAAGTTATTCAAATTCTACGTTTTTACTAGAAAAAATAAGTCAACAATAAGAGTTTTAAAACACTGGATAGTTGTTGCTAAGTTTCGGGTTAATACATAAGATATTTAGAAAGATAATTATCTAAAATGTTTATCTTATAATTCTCTGCTTTGTACGGAGATTTTAAGAGGCTTTTGTTTGTATAAGTAATAATTATAAGAGTTAATATTAGTGAGTAAATTTATAATAAATTCTATTGTTTGAAAAATCAATTTCTGACAATGGTAAACTGTTGAAATTACGTAACAATAATTCTAAAATTAATTCAATCAAAGCCGCTAAGACAGCGTTAAAGTTTGTTTACTTAAAATTAATTATTACATTACTGTCACCTTAGGAGTTAACTGTTTTGTATACACAAGAAAAGAAATACATTTACTAAAATACACAAAAATTTAGCAAATGCTTTGACTTAATTAAAATAAGACAAACTTATACAATAGCATTTGTTAGTAAACGTTTTTGCTACTCTTCTTGTATATAACTTTATGTATTTTATAGTTAAATTGTGATCGGCAGTAGTTAAAATAGAACTTAATTAAATTTAAATTTCTGTGAGGAACTAAATTTAAGAAAATATATTCTTGCTAATTATTTATAAAATACAATTAATTTATAATTTTCGTCAAAAAATCGTTTATCAGCTCTGATAAGTCTTTTTTTTAACAGAAACAAAGAGGTTTAGCTCAAAAATTTAAACACATAAAAACAACTTTTAAATGTTGAAAAAAGTGGCATTTTTACAGCCATTTAACTAAATGTTAAATTACTTTTTTAACAATATATTATAGGACAAAAGACAAAATAAAAAAGTAGCACTTTTTTCTAAAGCAATTTCACTGTATTTTGGGGAGATTATTTAGTAATAATTTAAATATAAAATTTATGTAACACGTACCATTTCCTTGATAACCAACTTAAAAATATTTTTTTAAATAAAAAAATTAACTTTTTCAAGTTATTTGTTAAATGTCGTAAAAAAATATACATAGAATTTTGTTTACAAAGGAAAATCATGTAACCCTTGCAATGTGTAAGTTTAAAATATTTTCAAAAATTGTAGTCAAGTATTAAAATTACGTGTACCTATACCTTAAAAGTTTGACGTGATAAAAATTGCTCGCTTGTCCTGTTTGTTACATATATGTTAGCAAGGTCACAGTATAGATAAGAAACCAGTAAGGACAACTCGTTCCAAAGTTTCTGATTCAATATGATCGAGCCAGCACCTTTTTAAGTAGATTTCACTAGGTGGAGTCACAGTATATGTAATGTTAGTTGACTAACATTATATAAAAGAACGCATTTCGAAAAGTCAACTTTGTGGCATGAATTCAACTTTATGACACGAGCGGAAAGCGCGAGTTTTTATAAAGGATGTGAATGACAACAACTTTAGAAATAAGTTCCTTATGCTATTTTTTCTGTTTTTACCTGCTTTTTCGTGTGCTTTTTACTTGTTTTTTAAGTACAAAACTTATTTTTTTAATTTTTACGGATTTTTGCGTTAATACGAGTTAGTTGGTAATAAATATTATAAAAGTGTCAAACGTTTTATAAACTGCGAAAGTAACTTACAAATGGTTTTTTACCTACCGTATCGGTTATTATATTGAATACATCAATTGGCATAAACACAATAAAAAAATTCTCCAAAAACATTGCAATATTTCTTAAATTACCGAATTGCGGAATTTATATAATTTCTCTCATCGTTATTTTAGATTACGCAGTGCTATATACTCACTAGCAAATAATTTGAAAATTATTAAACGCTATGGAGGTGCAAGTAGCGGTTAATGTTGTTTTAAAGCGTCTTCTTTTTAAAAGAAAGTTGAAGTTACCTCATTTTTCAAGCAGTTTGCCTATCTCATTTTTCGAGTGTTTCATAGGTTAATTGCAACACACAGAAAAACACCTTGGTGAGGAGTTTAATAGTCATCAAGTACAACAAAATTTTTTCGAATAAAATTATTATAACCTTATAACGCTGACATATAGACGCTGAAACATCACAAATGTTCTTAGAGATTTATGACGTTTTATTTATCTTTTTTGAAGTCCGATACCAGCGAAAGCGTTACTAACCCAAAAAATAAATTGCAGTAGTAGTTTTTAACACGCAAATGGATGCTGAATTGGATAATACGACACTCAGGTCGGTATAGTATTAGGCTTTGATACAGACGCAAAAAAAATATATTTAAAATTTTTTTTTAGAAATGTACTAGGTAGATGAAACGGATATTTAACAACTAAGTGTAAATATTTCTTTTAAAAAATGAGTCCTACCATTTACAAAAACTATGGGCAAAAGTCAGTATATTAAATTTATACGTGTAATTTATAGTTTATTCGAAAATGTTTAATTTTTTACAAATTTTAATATTGAAGCAAGAAAAATTAAAAATGATCATTGACAGTACCTACTTTTAGTTAAATTAATTTTGATTTTTTTTATCAAGTTTTTTATAGCAGAATAAACATTAGTTTTTAGATACTCTACTTTGTATCAAAAATTTAGTACCTCACTTGTTTTTTTCAGCGCTTTTAGTATTTTGTTTTAAACGATTGAAACCGGCTGAATTTATTTTTTTAACTACTTTTTTTGTAACTTTGTCAAGACACTTTACAAAATACATTCGATTTTATTAGAAAAGAGGGGGGAAATCCAACACATCGATTCAGTTTGAACAAGCACTTAAAAATCTAACATTCGCAGAATTTATTAACACTGGGTTTTGGAACTGATAAATAGCTAATATTAAAAAAATTTGCAACTTGCAGTCATTTTAAGACATGTCGATTTATAGGTAGTTTATTATTTGTTACACACTAAAATGTTTTCTAATTTTTAATAAATATTTACTTTGTATTTTTAGAATAACTTGAAGGGATGCTAGGTTTTTGACAAATTTGTAAAAAAAAAACTAAAAGTGTCGACATTAGCTGGCCATGCTCATTAATTTCTATACGGTGCCGGTGACAAGATAAGATACGTGAGCAACAGCACAGTGTTGCATAATAATATTTATAGTTTAGCTGAAAATCGCATGCTTCTATACTTATAGTCAGTTCTGTATATTGTCTAAATGTATTATAAGTATACTGAAATCTAGGATTTGATTGAATAAATAAACATTTGTGTTTTATGTTGTAAGAAATATTTGTTTTAAATGAAATTCTTAATTTATTACTCTCCCCAATTCCTTTAAGTATCCCTAGGTGTAAATTGTCTCGGTTAAGCAACGTTCTTTAATTTTTAACTTTACTTTGTACAGTTTATTGCTGTCGGTGAGCTTTACACTGAGAGCTTAATCTGTCTGGCTTTAACACGTTATCTCTTGGGGATGCACAATGCTTTGAACTTGAAGACAAGAATGATTAGAACAGCAAAGTTATATCATTGTATCAATTCTCATTTATAATATGATCGACATTAAAAACTTGTCTTGTTAGAGAAGGAATTAAGCGAATAGAAATTGCGTCCACTTGAAAGTTGCAACAATACTAGTCGTTGCAAGTTGTGCAGTTAAATAATTTACAACGTTGTCAGCTCGTAAAAGGTCCTGATATTCATATGGGGTATCGTTGTCGTAGGTGTAAGCAAGAAGAGCCGCAGTAAAATGGCAATAAAGCTGCAAGCTCGTCCGGCTGCCCTGAGCCATTACGCGCTCTTCGACCAGGCAACTCCTGTGAGGGCAGTATCGTTCTTTTAACCGGGGGTGCCATTAAGAACGCGGTTACCCTCGACACCAACTTTCTCTTTTGATTGCTTTGTTTCTTCTTGCTCTTGGTTACTACATCGTTAAGATTTGTTCTCTTGAAAGTTGGCGAGTTTTGTTGTAAGTACCGTTGTTCTGCCAGTAATAAAGGATAATTTATAAACTTCGCCTTTATGCCTCAAAGAGTGGCTGTATTTCATGATTACGATTGCCGTTGTTATTTATTCTGCCGACGCGAATTGAAACTTAATTTATACTTCATAAACTCGAGCAGATTTAAGTGGTCTCCCAGGACGCATCGCATCCTTCTCTTTTTGCTTAAATCCCAACAAGACAAACAATTAAAACGAAACGACGATTTTTAGAGCCAAGAACGGGTTTAAGCCTTTACGCCACTTTAAACACATAAAGCAAACATTATGACCTTCAAGCTCAACAAAAACTTTTCCCCTATATACCTCTAAATTTTATTTTATTTAACCATCTATATATCAATTTAAACGATCAATTTAACTTTAAATTATTACTAACGACTTCAATATAGCGGATGTATCAAAAGTTCCAAATGAAATTTTAGCAACTGAGATAAATATAATAAAACTGTAAGATAACTAAGTATTTATAGTAATAATAATTATAAATTTTGTGTTTTTTTTATTTTTAGTTTTATGATTACAAAACCAAATGAGATCATTCGCATGAGAACTAGATCTATCGTCATTTAAAAAACACTATTTACCTCACACACTTCATATCTGCTTCAGATTTGTGTGAATTACTAGGTTTGTCGTACAAGTCAGAAAGACATTTTTATCGGTTTCGTACGCGACCCAAAATGGTTGTTTACTACTCTCTCACTTCGGTTTTCTGCGCTGTTTAATTCTATAGATATGTTCGTCAGACAAAACTGTCGTAGATGAACGAAGCTTGTGGCGCTTCTTTAAAAACGTCAATTTTATTTATATAGTAGATTTTTAATAGTTGATTCGTGATACGTGACTCAAGAATCTAAAACTTAATGCATAATGTTCTTTATACATCTATTTTTATAAGCTCTTTTTTTCTATACTTGTTGTTGTTAAATTTTTTCTTTTAGTTTCTTATGTTTTAAAAGACTATAATATAAAAGTTGCTTTTAATTTCAAAATTGTCCTTCGACTTGTCTGGTATGCGATAAAGATCAAATTCTTCTTTTACATCATTCAGGCTTCTACATGTTATCTTGTAATGACTGAACGCAGGTTATATTCATCAGACAAGACAAAGAATTGCAACAAAAAAACATAAACATTGAAAAACAATAGAAAAATACAAAAATCCAGCTATAACACTTCAGCTGCTTTTGCTTTTCATATTCTTACTTTTGGTTATTGTTTTTCTGCTACTGATAATTTTCAAATTCTTCATATCTACAATGAAGATTATATTTTACATTTTTTGAAATTTTTAGAAGACTTTAAATCCACTAACAAACTTTTTAAAGAAGTCTGAAATGATCAAATCAAATTGTCTTATTCTACCATTATTAGTTTATTAAAGGTTTGTTTACAAACTTGTCTTCTTACTCTATATATTTGGATTTAACTTTTTTAACTTAATTTTTTAAATCAAATATCAAATTAATGTCTAATCTTTCAAAAAAACACACATGTTTATACTGCGTTTTTTATTTATATACCGTTGTCTGTCTCTTTTCAACACATTGTTGTATAGGTTGCTATGTAATATAAATTATGTATTAAAAAAAACAGACAAGGGTATATCAATAAAAAATGGTCTATAGGCGGTTAAAATTAATTTTCTTTTTGTCAATTTTTCAAATAGCTATTTAAATATTTTATTTAGCTTTAGTATGATTTATTTAGCTATTTCTCAGATCTATCAGCATATTTTTACTAAAAACAACGATTTATTTCATTTTTAGTGTACATTTATTCTTTATGGTTTAATTAATTATTGTCAAAAGTTTGGTGATTTTTTTCTAATATTGTGTAACTTTAATATTTTTTTTACATTATTATTTAAGCAGTTGCGATGAAAGATAACAACTTTCGAAAGAGCTCGTTGGCTTTATTAAACTTTTATTATTTACATTAAAACATCGCATTTTGAAAAAAAAGAATGTTTTCGTAGATTTTAATAAGTTTACAGTCAACTACAAATTTATAATTTATATTAGATTACCTACAAAACTTGTGTAGATTAGATGACTATATACTTAAGTATAAAGGTAGAAAAATGTTTAAATATAACAAATGGGATGTTTGAAAGGATATAACGTAATTAACGAAACCAGATATAAAACAACTGTTAAAATTAGTGTGTTGAAAAAACTTTCCAGTTTAATAACAAGATTCTTACTGGTGAAGAGGGATGAATATAATATCACGTTGTAATCAATTTAAGTTTTTATTTTTTTTAAATAAATAAAATAAGTACTTACATTCCAAGAAAAATAGAGAAAGATCATAGAGAATGGCAAGAAAACATTAAGCTCTGAAAAACATTTGTCGAAGACGTGCTGTGTGGTTGGAATAGGACGAAAAAGCGCCAAATTTTTTATATATATAAGTAAAAATATTGACGGCAAAATTTACAATAAAAGTAAAAATAAAGTAAAAAGTTATATGTTTAAACCTAAAAATTAAACAAAAGATAAACGACAGAGTATATTCCATATTTAGAAAACTATAACAGCAACAGATTCAAAAGTTAAGATAAATTTGATATATAAAAATTTAAGTTACAACAAATAAAACAATATGGAAAAAATACTAAACGTAAATAATAAAATACTAAATAAAAAAAATGAAGTATATAAATATAAATAAGCAGAATGTGAACAAGTACAGATATGTGGAAGAAGCGTAGAGCCAATTTGCAAAAAGAAATTAAAAGCTTTTAAACATAACAATGTATTTGGGCTAAAATATACAGTTAGTTAAAGAAAACTATACTTTAAAGTTTATAGAAATATCAAAACTTTTACACAAAGAAGAAGTAGAATAGAATATTATTGGTTGTTTTCTCAAAAAATCACTGAGGTGCAATTCGTTTTCATAGAAACAATAATAGAGATATGTTGACCATGACGCAGATAAAAAACAAGTAAAAATTTCTCGCATAAAGAAGACGAATATTTCGTCAAAACATCGCGACGAATTTTGAGTTATATTACCTGTCCTAGATAAGCCATTTTTTACGTTCCAACATTATTGACAAAGCTATCTTTTGATGCAATGTTATGAAATTATAGTATTTTTAAAAACTTTCCAAAACTATAAGAGAAACATTATTTTTAATAAATTATGTTTTATATAACTTATAAAACTGAATAAATTCAGCACCAAGACATTAAAGTATAGTGACACCAATTAACCGATTGCTAAAAATGTTAAGCCAAACGTTTACGCTAAATTCTTGTTGATAAATGATGATTTACTATACTAAAAATGAGGTTAAAATTTACTTGTATTAAATTCTATTTTAACACAAAATTTCATATAATTTGTTGTAACACTTTTGAATAACCCTAATAGTGTGCTGTAAAGCTCTATCTTATATTAAAAAAATAAAACCAAAATTAGTTTGTTTCAAAAATATTTAAAGTTGATTGTTTCGTAAAAGACTATTTTTATATTTAGTGAGTAAAATGTTAACAAAGACGATATTTTCCTGGCAAAATAAGCTTTGAAATTTTAAACGTATGATATATAACGTGGAATGTTTTCTGAAGCCATCTTAAGTCTCTTGATATGCTTGAAGTGTATTAAGTAAAATCAGTCAAGCGTACATAGTCCGATATCCTTATACATAAAATGCGTAAAAAATTCCTTTAAAATCCTGAGTCCTTAGAGCTTGTGGCATTTTCCATAATACAAAAAATTAGGAGTTGTTCAACATCCTTTACTTGTACAGCACATTATTCGTATTTGCACGTGTTTGCTTTGTTAAGCTTATTACTACCATTGAATTTTCTTCCAGCGCTGTAAATCTAAAGAGTACACAAGTGGGAAGCAACCCCAAACAGTGTTTTTTTCACTCGTTGCAGTTAAATTAAAGTTCAACATAACATATTTCACTTGGGGTAAAAGCTTTGTCTGGTACGCGGGTCGGTTAATCACGAATTATTACACTTTATTATGGCCGAGTTAAAAATGAAAGTGGTCGCAACGAAATTGTATTTGTTTCGAAGCCGGATTCATCAGCGACGACAGCGATTGGGCGGCTCTAATTTCGGAAATATTCGACGATTTCGAGGGGAGATAAGGGGAAAAAACTAAATTGAAACTTTATAATCGTTGTGGGCATGCAATACTGAAAAGCGTACGTGCTGTATCTGCTCTTCGATATATTTTCCAGCTAAAACCCCTAACGTTCTGAAATAAATTGAAAGTAAACTGCCTGCATGAGCCAAGCCGTTGTTACCGAGAATCGTTTTTACGTACAATTCCAGGACATTGTAATACTAAATGTGTTTATGTTGGATTTAGAAGAGGGACCGGGATGACTCAAATCAGCGGATTCTACATACAAGTTTTATGAGCGCTCAAAAATTCTTAAACTGAATCAGAGATCTTTCTATATAATTTGCCATTAGAAGTTTTTCGAAGCATTTAGTAGGAGAGAACGAAGGAATTGCGGTCACTTAATAAAAATTTCCCATTGTTAATAATTGTAACAGTGTATCAAAAATTTCAATGATCCATGACAATTATGCAGATACAACTTTACATGCTTTCAGTATATACAAAAATTAAGAGTGGTCCCTGGCGTTTGCAGATGATTCAGTAATTGTAGCAAAAAGCAAGAGTGAAATGAAAGAAATGTTAAAATTTATGGAAAAATATGTAAGAAACAAAAAACTCTAAATTAATGTAGATAAAACAAAAATGATGGTGTTTGGAAAGAAAGTAAGATTCGAAAAAGAAGATGAATGGAAATGAGAAGGAAAAAATATAGAACAAGTGAAAAAGTTGAAATATTTGGGATATGTATTAGATAGTACAGGCTTTTCATAAATGATTGTTACAACGTAGGTGGCTGTGGAGATTTTTGATATTACGTATATTCATTGTAATGTTCTATTTACGCAACGGAACATTGGAAAATGGTTTCTGGAGTTACTTATTTGTCTAATAATAATTATAATAATAGCTAAAGTCTTTGTCTTTAAAAGACAAAATATTTTTTATTATTTCCACAGCCGCCTACGTCGTTACAATCATTTATGAAAACCCTGTAGTACGACAGACAAAGGATAAATAAAGGAAAGTAGTCAAAAAAGCAAACAAAGTAATGGGAAGTGTTTGGAGTTTGGGAGAACTTAAATTTGATGAAAATTTTAAAAGAAGAATGATAATGTTTAACAGTTTGATGAAAAATATTGTAATGTATGGAGCAGAAGTATGGGGATGGAAGGAATATGAAGATATTGAGCATGTTCATAAAAGTATATAAAATGGGTTTTACGGTTAAATAAACAAACGCCAGGGTACATAATAAAAGGAGAAAGTAAGAGAAGAAAAGTTGAGATTGGAAACAGAAAAAAGAGCGTTGAGATTCGAGGAAAATCTAAGAATGCAACAAGAATGAAGACTGCAACAGTCCTGGGCTGAAACTAAAAGAGCAAATAATGGTAATGTTAGGTGGATAGAACGAAATGACTACTATGAGAAAAAGGAGTATGCGTGTGCAGAAATAGAAAGAATGAGAAAAGGAGGAAAAACAATAGAAGAAGAACTAAAACAAAGAAAATCTTACATAGATAAACAGGAAAGAATTGCGGATATAAAAGAATCAAAGTACAATTCAAAATATGTCTTGATTTTTACCACCGAACTGCCAAAATATTTAGATAAAATAAAAAGTACAAACAAAAAATGGTAGCAAAATTCAGATGCGGGAATGAAGAAAAAAAAATTTTGGAGAGAAAATTGGGAAAGAATGTGTAGATTATATAGAAAAAAAAGGGAGACAATAGAGCATTGTTTGTCAGAGTGTGTAGAGTTAAGAGTGTGCGAGTATGGAAGGATAAAAGTTCTAAACAAAAATGGAGAAGGGAAAAAAATGCATGAAAAAGTTACGTATGTCAGAAGAAGATTGGAGAAGAATTAAATGTTTATTTTTTTTTGATAATTTGTGTTTTTTTTTTGTTGTTATCTTTATGTAGAACTGTAAAGCCAATTAGGCAATAAAGACATTAAAACATGTACAAAAATTAAGAGCCAGGAGCAAATATTTAATTTTTTTAATAAAATTAATAAATACGAAATATGTATATATGTATATCTGCAAAGTATATAAGACACATTTTTTACTGCTTAATACTAGTTGTAGTTATTATTCTACCCTAGAACTAATTGTAACTTAGTACTAGCCTAGTACTAGTTGTAGTTACTTATTTGTGTATAATTAAAAAAACTACAAAATTTACTTTTTTACAATACCATAAACAGAACGAAAACTCTCTTAAAAGAGAGTCACTATTAACCAAGTAAAAGTAGGTGAAGAAGTAAATGAAAGTTTTTAGACAAATAAAGGTGTCAGACAAAACTGTCAATTAAGTCCTGCACTATTCTTAGCATATATGTGAGATGTGGATGAAGTTTTAAAGAGCGCAAGTAGGAGGATGTTGTCCGCCTCGACGCCAACAAGGATTTGTTTGTTCTTAGGGAAAAGAAACTTAAACACCAATTTTCACCAGCACTAATTTAATCATGATTTAAGATGCAACAATTATTCTATAATGAATGTAATGACAATGATGGGGAAGTTTATATATGACAATGGTTATCGAATTTAAAATAAACAGTTCAAAGGGAATTTTGACTACGTGATGAACGAAACAAAATGCATGCGTTTGTTTAATAAAGATGATAAAAGTGTTGTAATGTATGGGGCAGAAGTACGAAGATGGAAGGAATATGAAAGAAATTGAGCGTGTGCTAGAAAAGTTTATAAAATGGGTTTTAGGGTTAAATAAACAAACGCCAGGGTAAGACAAGAAAGTAAGAGAGAAAAGTTGACAGTGAAAACAGGAAAAAGAGCGGTGAGATTCGAGGAGAATCTAAAAATGCGACAAGAATGCAGAATACTGCAACAGTGCTGGGCTGAAATTAAAAGAGCAAATGGTAATGTTAGGTGGATAGAACGAGATGACTACTATGAGAAAAAGGAGTATGCGTGTGCAAAAATTGAAAGAATGAGAAAAAGAGAAAGAACAATGGAAGAAGAATTAAAACAAAGAGATGCTGACATAGATAAACAGGAAAGAATTGCGGGTATAAGAGAATCAAGGTACAATTCAAAATATGGCCTGATTGTTACCACCAAAATTCTAAATACTGTTACTGTGCTGTTACTAACAATAATTTGAAATGCACATGTAACCTACTTATAAACAAAATAAAATATTAAAATTAAATTTGAAAACGTTAAAACTTGCAAGATGATTTGCTAAAGTTAGTACTAAGCTTGTAAGTTCTTTATTAATGTCAGAATGATTAGTGAAATACCTGTACAGTAGACTCCCGATTATCCAAAATGGTCAGGGCCAATGGTGTTTCGGTTAACTGAATTTTTCGGATAATCGAGCGGTTACTTTTTTATTTATTTTACTGCTTTTTTGAAAAACCTGAAAATTAAAAAAACACTATTTCACTTTTCTAATTTTTTGCGATTTTTTCTCCAATCTGAGACCGTACTCACACCTACACCATAATCTGCTGCTACCTTTTTTTAAAGTTTGCCACTGTCTAAACATTTGATAGCTTTTAATTTATAGAACATAGTAATGACTATACGTTATCTTTTTTCACTTATATTTTAATTGAAAACAGACACACAAGCAACGGTGACAGACTAAACACGAGTAAAGAGTAAACGCAGAAAACGCGTAATATGCTTTGTCTGCGTTGCTTTTTTTAATTCTCAGAATCGGGTTGCGAATAATCAAGAGTACTGTATTTATAAAAAAAATAATAATTATTTTCAAAAATTTTTGTCTTTTTAGTTAATCCGTTTTCCAAATTAACAACAAACTTATATTTAGTGGTTTCATTGTATTTCGATATTTGTAGAGGATCTAAATTAAAAAATTATGTTTATAAATTAATAAGAGTGAATGAGTCTGACGTGATTTTGCAGGATCTCTAGCAGGATTAGCAACTCATTTTTTTCCTACTGTTGGTAAACACGGGAGATTAGAATTTAAAATGCCTTGTTTTATATTATCTTGAAATGTTTATTATTTTTATTAGAAAAATAACATCAATAATGTTGTACGAATTGACTTTGTTGATTTTTTGTAACAAGACTTTATTTAATGAAGAATTTTAATTAGCCAAATTCTTTGATAAATTTATTATTACTATCTGTGATCTCTGATCATGCAAAATATTATCTGACTGGAATTATCTTTAAGACCCAACTTAAATCTAAGCAAATCAAGCGTTTTTTGATTATTTACTTGTAAAAATACTTTAGATTTTAAAGACAACGTTTTAATGTAAATTGTTTCTTTTGATATTCTTTAAAATTGTGTCTTACTTAATTGTGTTGAAGAACTACAAGTCTGAGACAATCGTTTTAAAGGTACAAGTACCTCTCAAGTATCTTTTTAGTATTGTGTACAGAATTCAATTCAGTTTCGTATTTATCTTTTTATTTGTTTTTGATGTCACATTTTTATTGTTGACAAAGCTTTTTTTAGTATTAACAAATGTTGCGTTGGTTTAATCGTGTCATGCCTGTGGCGAATCCCTCAAACGAATAAAATTTGTCTGGAGCGTGTCTTTGGCGCAACACAATTTTTAATTATACTAAAATAAATTTGTTTTCTGCTAGTCTGACAGTTTCACATTAACAGGACTTAACGAAGCGGTGCAAAGGAAAGAATTAACACTTTTAAAAGACAATGCTTTTCTGCTCCGTAGAATAACAAATTATAATGCGAACATGTTTTGACTCAGTTAAGAGTGTTTTAATTTTAATGAAAAATCTTTCTTCTGTTTATTTCGAAGACCTGTTTCCATTTAACGCTTAAAATTTTAATTGGACGTCGTCTTTGTGTCGCCGAAATTCGATCCGGAGATCCTCCAATTAAAATCAAACTTGGATATATTATTTCGTTTCCTCTAGACGATTTCTTCATGAAATATCCAGACCTCCTCTGTGCGACTTTCAATCAACTCGTCTAACCTGAAAACGTGACTGAAATTAAAGAGCCTCACTCGTCGCCGGCTTGTTTGCACTCATAATAAAGCCACAGTGTCCATGTCTTTGTTTATTTATTTTGAAATGTTCGAATTTACACCGAGAATAAGCTATTGTACGGCTCCCAAGAGACTACATAGTCTACTAGTCACACCTGGGATTACACTGCCCACATCAAACTTACAATATTAATAGAAAGTGAGTCTTGTCTAAAACAAAACCTCAACAGAGTTTATTTTCTCCATCAGCGATAAAACTTTGAAGGAAACTAATAGAAAGAAACTCGAAGAGATTACGTTGAGAATTGTTGAGCTTATTTTACAGCATATGGGGTGCTGCTTTATTAATTAAAAAACGAAGCGAAAAAAATCCACAAACTTTTTTCTTTTTAAGGAAAAATCTGACGTTGAATTATCGCTGATCAAAGTTTTTAACTGGTTTTAAATAGCAGCGAATAAAAATTTTATTGTTGATTAAATTGCGTGTTGAGGAAAAACGATGCAGTCAACTGCATGAACGACTCTAATATCGATTACGTGTATGCTTGGGTTCTATGTAAACAAGACTTGACCATTCGTAAACCAAAGTCTAGATAAACAGAGGGAAATTGAGTAAACATTAACTACAAGTTTTAGTTTGCAAAAATTGAATCTAAGAAATTTGATTCTGTTGACTTAAATGCTATGGTGAATAATAGTTTCAACACAGACTGACCTAAATAAATCAACATCTAGCTTTTCTAAGAAATAATTTTGGTAAAAAATACTTTACTTCTCTTACAAAATTAATAAACTAATACTGATATTTTTAAAAAAAGATATCAAAACTTTATTTACGTATTTAAATCTAACAATATAGATAAGAAAAACTGATGAGTTGTTTATACTTGTTTAAAACGTAGCTACATCAGTAGTAAAGCAGTACGAGTTGATTTTACGACTGTTTCAAAAATTTAACTTTCCTGACGCATCCACCATTTTAATTATTTCAACTACTACATACCTACTGGTATTACTACAACTACTTTAATCAATCTTTTATTTATTACTTTACACATCATGAACTCCTGCTTGCTTGCGTGCAGCTTATTTTCTAATAGCCTGGAAGAAAAGAATCTTAAAAATAATGATAAAAAACCCAAATAAAGACCTCTCATTGCCTAAGAACTACAGACCTATCATACTTCTTTCTTGGCTGTGATTGTTAAAGCTGATAGACGCAAAGAACTTTTTCAGAAACTCCAGGAGACTGTAGATGTCGTTGCTAAAATTAAAATTACGAATAATAAATATTCTTCTAAGATACACCACAGAGACATCAACATTCGAGTCACGAACAAGTAGCTGGAAGTGGTAAACTCGTGCAAATATCTTGGAGTTACATTTGACACCAAACTAAACTACTAGGAACATGTAAACAATGTGACAGATAAAACAAAATCAATTATTTTTAGGCTAGGAAGAATGATAAAGAGGCAATGAAGTGTTGAAATAACCAAGAGTATACGTGTGATATACAGAACAGTTATAATACCAATACTTCCATATGTCTCGGAAATTTGGCACCATAGACTCTAAGCAAAATTAGAAGAAAAATACTTAGTGTATATAGCCTGGCAACAAGACTGATGGTCTAGGGCTATTTCTCAGTGTCTGCTGATGCTGCTGGGGTGTTAGCGTTTGTTTCTCCGCTAGATCTTTATGTGGAGAATGTTACTTGTATGAAGCTGTTAAAATAAATGAGCAAGTCTACTTTTACAACATTGAAATACGAAGGGATGACTGTAATAAAAATAGAAACATGATAAAAGAGTATATGTCTATTGTGGTAGATAGAATAGATGAGAAAATAGCACGAAGGGTAAAATAACTTTCTCTTTTATCCCAGATATTTCTAAAGTTAGACCGGTTTTTCCAACTCGATTAGGTACGCCACTTCTCTCTGGACATAAGGACTTTAATGTTCATTTTTATAGAATAGGAAAACGAAACACTCCTGACTGTGACACTTGTGGAAATGTTGATGACCCACTTTTGTGGCTCCTAGAAAGGCAGAATCTGATTGACCACGTAGGCCATTTTCCCAAGCCTACACAAATTCTATACGCTGACCTAAATTTTATTGAACCTTTTTCCAGGAAACTTTGATACTTCTTTTCTTACTTTTCTTTTACTGACTTCTTTGTGACTACCCAAATCATTTCTTTGTGCCTAATGTATACTTACAGTAAATTATACTTATTGTGTACCTATCGGCTTTTTATTCAGCCATAACCTAGCAAGTTTGCTTACCACGAATTAAGCTCATCCTGAGATCTGCCTGAAAAATTGCTTTTTTTTTTGATAAATGTGATATGTATGTAACAATTGCCCAATTTGGCAATTGACTTGTACTGGTAAGAATAAAGCCCACCGGGCAGTTTTTTTACTTACTGCTGTTATTGTAAACGTTTGTTATCGGTGCAAATTTAGAGATTCCTAGACTTAGGTTTTGTATTTTTTTTATTCTGCTCTTTTTTATGTCAACGTCCTACTCTAAAACTGTTCGAAAAACTCTACTATAACTCCTCTGAATCTTTTTTAAACTTTTCCAAGCATTTTTTTTCTATGTCGTTTTCTTCTTTTATTCTTTTCTTTTTTTATCTGCACCGTGCAACAAACATCTGGTTGCCGGCTGTAAGAGCCTAATGGACACACAAAAGTGGCCTGCAAAATGGTAAATCTAGTTAACTACGGTTGCACAAATTTGGTTGTAGAGTGGATACGACAAAGTAAAAAAAAAAGAGAGAAAGTAGATTAAGCCTAATGTTCTACTGTCTATAGAAAAATGCGACAAAGCAATAAAAAAAAAGACAAAAAGAGATAGCCACCATTATCAAATGGTGCGGCAATCTCAAGCCCTAAACAAAAAGATAAAAAAATGGGATACCGTTTGCTAGTGTTTCAATAAAGCTCTAAAAAAAACAGAGCAAAAAAAAAAAACAAAAAAGTAGTACATACTTACAAAACAAAGTAATTCAAGGAGAACTTTAGCTTACGTTACTATGTATTTTTATATTGTTTTGGTAAACCGTTGATGACTAGCTGTTGGAGATAAATTTTTATAACCTTTCTAGATCGGGTGAAATGAAAAAACATTTATCGAAATGTTGCTTTAGCCAAGTTTTAATTGTTAAATGAAAAATATATAATTATTTTATAAAATTTTTAACTGCAATTTGAAGGTGCTGTATCGTGTTGCGAAAACGTATTGATAATTACAGATATTTACCCAATTTTTTTGCTATTATTGATACTTTATTATTAGCATTATATCAATACTTATTAATTTTTATTAATTACTATCCCTGGTAACAAATTGTTATTTTTGACGTCTGATAAAAAGGATAGGTAATCTTACAATTTACAATTTTTAAATAAAATTTGTCGGTCAAAAAGTTTATTACAAATTTTGGGTATTAACTACTTTACAGTGTCAATTATTAAAACATTTATCTGAAGCGTGTGTTTTATATAAATTTCCCGCTGTAAAATAAAAATAAGCACATGCAAATATAAATAAGTCTTTATAACAAAAAGATCGTTCCCATCCTGTGAAATTTCAGGAATTTTTTTCCCAATATTATCTGAAAGGTCCCAAACCGTATTGCATCTTTTATGGCGTTAAGCCAAAACCTAGCTTTGATAATTTATAGACTTGCAAACATTTCTACTTTTCGATTTGTATGGCCTCATTGGCTCTCTCTCTTATTAATGTATTTTAAATTGCCGCTTTTAATTTTTTAATCTTTAATTTAATCTTTATTTGGAAAGCTACAAAATTGGCGCAATGATACCAATTGCTCCTTATTTCAAGAGCCATCGACTGATACAAAAAAATCTTGATTTGAGTGGTCATTAGATTTCCATAAGATGGAAGCGATCTCCTTTGTTTAAGAATGTGAAATTCAGCGGTCAACGATGTGTGTTTTAGTAAGGATACTTCACTGCATGCTTTAGATCTTTAGAACATGACGAGATAGACGCAAATGCAAAACAAGTAACATCTATGCATTAAAAATTAATACAAATTTATTATAAATATTTTTTGTCGTTAATTATTATTAGGTATTAAGCAAACTACCTCGATTTTTGCTTAAAATTTGCTAGTATTTTGAGAATATTTTTGAAAATATCTAAAGAAAAAGTAAACTTTTTACTTACTCTTTTTTCTAATTAATTTTTTTATTTGAGATTATTGCGATAGTTAAACCCTACGTTTGTCTTTTTTGTCGAGATTAGAAACCATAGTTATTAACACGAGTGTGTTAATTAAGAGTGAGAAAGGTGAAGCTTTCGTTCACGCGAATTGCAAGTTCGTCCACGAAGCTAAGCTGAGTGGACGATGCAATTCAAGTGAACGAAAGCGACCTTACTCTTAAGTGCTGTATTTGGTTTTGTTCGATACCTCTTTAGAAAATCTATAACTTTCGACAAAAGTTTGAAATTATTTGTAAAAAAATTGTCATTCTTAATATAAATACCTACAAATCAAGGTTGAAAGAATTTGTTGTCAAGGAAACAATCAACAAACAAATTAAACAAATTCTACAATTTTATTGAACTGATTGTGACTGTGAGTAACTTTTGTGCTATTATTCTATCGAAAATGAATAATGAAGATGAATTATTTGTCCCTGAAGACGCTCTGGAACAAGCTAATCCGACTAAATATTAAATGTTGCCCGAAAAATAGAAATTCAATTATGCGTGAGTAAAAACGCGTGAGCGAAAGTAAAACCTTTACATGCTGGTAACCATGGCTACAGAGCTACTTTCTAAGGAGGTATCAAACAAAAGATTTTTACTCAGTATTATTCGAACGATTATGACTTACTTTGTTATTGGGGTCAAAATCCACTTTTACTGCTTACAGATAATAATGTCCAGATGCTTCTATTGGTTCTTGTTTTTGATCGTTAAAATATCGGAGAGTATTTAGAAGCCACCGACTTGTGTCGTTTGCAAAAATTGCTTTTATTGTCTTAAGAATGTTCGAAGTCTTTGCGGCAAAATATTTTGTTTTTTTTTTCTAATTTGAGTTTATTGAAACACTTGAGATAAGTATTTTAAAATTTGTTAAAACTTAACTTTTATTTTTTAAATTACCAATATTAGTGCAATCTCTACACAATTATAATTTTAGCAAGACTGTTCCACTTATGCGGTTCTTGTCCACCCGAAATGATTTCTGTATTTTTACAATCTTGGTGATGATCTAATTTATAACATTCTCTTTTAGTTTTGACCGGAAACTTATTTACAAGTAGGTATCCTAACTATTGGACTAATTGTAAGTTGAGATATTATCGGTAGTATCTCAACTTGAAATTAACCTATAAAGATATTTTTGTAACATTAAATCTAATTTCTCTCAAGTATAAACATTTTAAGAAAACAAAATATTTATGTATAATAAACGGTTGAATGACTATAAAAATGCAACTTTATTAGCGTATTTAGTATTTTTTACTTATTTAAATTTTTAAGTTTACCAGACTCTTAAATAGAAACGTACTTTAATTTATTTATTAAATAATGTTTTAAATAAAAAAATATAATTTGTCTTGCCATCTCCCACCCCATAGGTTATACTGAGATGGAGTTGCCGTTTACCAGTGTAAATTTTCCTCACCTTACCTAACTACTTCAGATTTCACTGGTACTGATTAGTGATCAGTACCAGATTATGCACTGTGAAACACATTTTTCACCTCTACTTGAACTGTGGGGTGGAAGATAGAATGCGAAAAAAACGAATGTTAATATTAAAAAGTTAACAAGGCAATATTTTATTTAAAAAGCATGTTTTGAAGAAAAATTGTTGTGGTTATCTCTAAAATTTAAATGAGTGAAAAATAATTTAAATTTTGGTACAATTTTTGCGTAGGTATATTGGTATAATTTTGTCGTTGCGTTGCTAATGGAATCTTAAGCGAGTTAGGATGATATTTTTATATTTTGTTGGGTGGTAAGAGCGCAACTCTGTGTCGCTCTTAATGACACCGACATTTTCTTCCAACTAATCCACTTATGGAAGGATGCGCGTGACGTTAACAGCGAGTCAAATTCGCCTCAAAGACTGTTTTATGAGGTCGTTTAATTTTTAATTTTCGTCAGGTAATCGCAGCAAGGTGTTGCATTACAGCGGTCGCTTATACACAAAGTAAAAGCCGTCGACTTTTTTTACGGAAAACTTTAACTGAAATATTTCCTAATGAAACTACGCTGAAATTCAGCTTTACAACTTCCTCGTTGAGTTGTCTTAGTTGTAAAAGCTCGAGATATAAGAGGTTGTAGAGAAAGGAAAGAAGTAGCGTTGTTGGAAGTCTAACTGCATGTAGTAAAGTGGAGTACAACATTGCTTTTAAGAACTATTGTCGTCTTTCCTTTTGCATTTTAAATTTTATATACGTCCGACTGTCCAATTATTTGGCATTTCAGGCAATCTGTCACAAATTTTACTATTAGTTTTATTCTCGCTTTTCTTATTATAGGGTTATAAGTCGTTTTATGTGGATGCGTTCCATTTTCGACATATGAGAAGCGTTAGTTCTATTTTAGTGCTACTTTTCTCTCAGCCGGTTATAATTTTATTGGTGCTATAATCGAAAAAAGAGTCTTGCAAATGCTTAAGACCGGCTCTCTTGGGGATTAACACTGAACCGGTAGACTAGACAGAGTTCCAGAGAATTTATTCTTGATACCGGAAAAATTATGTTATAAAGAATCAATACGGCAGTTTTACACTGAGCTCAGTAAACTTCATAATGCTATAGCCCGCTCGTAAAGACGGATTTTATCGGAAAAACTACCACTTGCTTTAGCAAAGCTCGCCATTATTCTATTATCAAGACCGTTCCAAAAATAAGTGTCGGTTTAATTTATCGAAGCTCCTGTACTAATTGCGACGATGTTGAGGAAAATATTTATCTTTTTCTGCAATACTGGAAGGTTAACGACACGATTTCTTCCTTGACTGCACGCACCACTGATTAATATTATGAAATACTCCTTGTATCAAAGCAACGGGAAGTTAATAATTAACCAACTTCTTATCTTGAAATTGTGATAAGGGATTTCTTACGAGAATGTCTGACGCGAAATTCATTATTGCAGATTAGAGTCAAGTGATTCGACATTAAATTAAAGTTGCAATATTTTTGAAATTTCCGGGAAAGGATTATATGTGCTTCATAAACCAACAGAATTTAAGGGCTCTTCGTTCTTACTACTATAATTTTACATACCGTTTTGTAACAGCATAATTTGCAAAACGTTTCTTGATAAGTATGATAGACTTGTTGCTGTATTTAGATATTTTAAGTTTGTTTTTCGAACTCGTACTTACTGTGATAAGTTCAAAATAAGCATTGGTGAACAAAATATTTACCTTTTTGGTAGGTATGTCAGAAGCAATTGAAAAATAAATTTACACTGATAAACGGCCACTCCATCTCAGTTTAACCTATGGGGTGGGAGATGGCAAAACAAATCACATTTTTTATTTAAAACATTATTTAATAAATAAATCAAAACACGTTTCTATTTAAGAGTCTTGTTATCTTAAAAATTTAATTAAGTAAAAAATACTAAATACGCTAATAAAGTTGCATTTACAGTTTAAAATTTAAAACTGTAACGACTTTAGTTAATGGACGATAAAACAGTACTGCTTTACAATGTTTGTTGGCAAATCTTGTACATTATATTTAACACCATTTTTATAGAGTGCACAACGCGAGCTTAAGGCTGCGAGACATCGCAAGTGTAGGTTTTGAAAGACTCAGTGTAAGATCTTAGTTACGTGTGAAAATACAGAAGGTCTTATTCAAAGATTTGTCTGCCAACATGGGTTTATTATTGCTATCTTATGGTAACTTTATTTACAATAGATAACGAGTTTCATACTCTATTACATTCAAGTGGTGTACCAGAGAGAAGACTAACTTTCAAAACAGCACCTAGTAGCGACAGGAGTTTTGCTATTTAGGTAATTACGCCTGACAGTCTAAAAAGAGAAATCGAGTTATTTGTGCTTTACATACGAGTCGATAGAAATACATAAGTTTTTTGTTCCCTTATGCAAAGTAGACAAGACTAGACTGTTCAGAGTCTGCCTTGTTTTGAATAATAAACCAGAAATGTTAGTACATAGGGATGTGCTACCACGACAAGATTAAAAGTTTTAAACCAATTAACTTAACTTTTTTTTTTTAAAGTAATGGAATAGTTAAATTTACAAACATACCAAACATAAAAAAAGAAGTTGTCTGCAAACAAGTAAACTGTAGATAATTTTATTTACAAGCTAAATTAGCTTGGTGTGTACACATCTCCAAGACTATGCTGTTAAAGTAATAACATAGCCATTCTCTTTAAAAGCAAATTCCTAAATGTGAGGACTGATGATAGTGTCCAAACATGGGAAACCCAAGCTTGTGAAGAAATAGTATAATTTCTATTGGTTTCTCGGTTAATGTTGTACAAAGAAAACAAACCGTGTTATATTTACTCAGAGAAAGTAAGACCATTAAGTTGTTTTTCTTTTATTTGAGTGTAGATTTCAGAGTCAAGTATTGAGGGGTAATAGATTTCTTACTGACTTGGAGATGGTATGTGGAACACAAAATTTAAAGGCATAAAAAATTAATGAATACACGGTAGCCATCTAGACAAACTGACGGCAAATCTTGAGATTTCACACCTCGTGTTGAGCATTTTATCTATAATTACTAATAACCACTTATGAGTTTTTTGTGTAGTTGACCATAACGGGCACATTGAGCAAAGGCAAAACCAAAAATTTTTTGGATCGGATTTAACCTCTAGCCTAAAAGCATTTACACGCTCTTTACAACCTCACCAATGCAGCCATAAAATTTTTCGTAAAAATTAAACTTCTTTAGCTTCTCTACCTGATCTGCGTTTTATATACATGTAGACAACATTAACTGAAAAGGGTAATCAAATATGGTTTTTGCAGTTATTGAGCTTAAAACATAATTTTAAAATAGAAAACAATAGCATTATTTTTAAGATTGAGATAAACCATATTATGTGAATTTGCTATTAAAATTTCAGTACCTTGTAACGGTATTATCTTCGCGGGGGTCTTGGGTGACGTAGAGAAAGACCTAGGTATGATGAGCTTTTATTAAGTATGTACAAAAATAAAATAAAATGAAATGATAATTTTAATACTAAACAACTAAATTCTGTCTCGATAAAACGGTGACACTGTTGAAGTCGACACTACAGCCCGGTCGCCTTCGGCAGTTGGTTCTTCACGTGTCGGTCCCTAAGTGTCTCGCAGGATAATGTGCCGCGAGCACTCGTTGAGAAGGAGTGGTAGGATACCCTCGGGTTAATGCACCGTGAGTAGCGGTTTCATAAAAGAGGAAGCCACTGGGTTGATGCACCAGTGGGTGACGGAGTCTGGAGGAAGTGACTTACGGGGTTAATGCGCCCATAAGTAAAGTTCTGGTAGCGGCAAAGATATACCGTCGACTATAGGCGAGAAACACGAGAGGAGAAAAGTAGGGAGGCGTTGGTGGTGGCCTGTCGGTAGTGGGAAGCGTACGTTATGGCAGTAGAAGTGGCGTTACGTATTTGGATGACGTCGCAGTCCGATATCAGCGTTATCTTACTTCATTCGGTAAATATCAAACTTATGGACAAATATATTAACATTTTTCTAACGAACATTTTTCCTTTATTTGCTCATTTGTCTACAATCTACATCCACTTGCATTTTAAATAAATTTTTAACGGAGTATACCAAACAAAGGATAAAACAAGCAAAGACAATAGCTGACATCTGAATGCCAAAATAAACAATGCTTAAAATTATAGTTAAAATTGAGCATTTTTCTTGCTGTCAAATAATTAACTAGACGACAAAGATTTTCTACTCGTGAGTGTAATAACTAAAAATTTATAGGTATTGTGAGTTATCCAGCGAGACCCAATTTTTACTGAAAGATGACTTGACTATATTAAGTTACATTGATGTTACACCCTACTACTTATTATAATTCACTTTATAGGATCTGATTTAACTAGAAAATCTGTCCGGCATAATTCACATTTAAAACTATCAAAATGGTAATGAAAAGCTACACAACGAACGTGTAGGAAATGTGAAAACCTTGTTTCAACATACTCTTAACACATGTTTTTACTGAAAGTAGTGCAAATGCAGAAATTAATGTTTGTATATGTCAAAAAAATTACAATATTTTTTAAAGTGTTGTGAGTGTATTTTAATATTATTATTCATATTGTTATAACATATACGATATGTTAATAAATTACAAAACTTTTAAAAAATATACTCGTATTATTTTTCTTCCTTCAGACTGTGAGAGCATTGTTTAATTAACTAAATTGTACAATACATAATCTAAAAAAAACTAATAAACAATTTGATAATTATTAAATTAGTTTTAATCTATTATATTTTGCGATATACTTCTAGGTATTTTATTTTCAAAAATCTATTCAATCAATATATATTAATCATTGGTAATTGGTGTGTTTTCAATTGTACAACAAAACAATTATAAAATTATTAAATTATAAAGTATCAAGTTATAAGAAAAAACATTTAATTATTGCTTCTTTCGATGACCAAAATAAAAGAAATTAAATTTTCATAGTGTACTGCTATTGAAGCTTTAGAGTTACACGCAGTATCTCTAAAATCTAGGCAAGAATACACTAAAGCCAGGACTTTGAAAAATGACACATTTGAATAATCTGATAAAAGGCAGGCAAAGGTAATCTCCCTAATTCTAGAAAAAGTATTTAAATAGTAAGTAACGTTGCTGCCACTACAGCAGCGTTAGGTAAGTGCTTCTTATCGTATCTGACCTAATTGTAACAAATGTTCTAGGCAATTTTAGCGGTATTTTTGGAGAGTTGCGTCATTATATTATCATCTGATTTGACTCATCGTCTTTCGATATCTAATTTTTTATCGCATTTTCATCTTTTCTTGTTTTTTTCTTGTAGTTTTTTCGTGCATTTACTAAGGTCGTCTAGTTTCATAGCTTCTTTTCAGATCTTAGGTATACATGTTTTTCAGTTATTAGATGCCATATTCTTACAGATTCTTCCATAACTAAAGACATATAAATTAGTTTTATAATTTTATTCAAATACAACAATAATTAAGAACTATTAACATTATCACAAGTAACTTAATTTTTTATCTGTCGCTCGTTTGTTTCTGTTCCTCACCTTTGTTTATAAATCCAAATGTGAAAACAAAAGTAAAAACAATTATTGAAATATATAGGTTTAAGTTAGAAATACCAGCAGAATGTGCTGGTATCCACTGATAAAAAGAGACTAGTATCTTGAAACGAGCCCACAGCTTGTTGTTGTGTCTGTCTAGAACGCCATTATAAATCTTATAATCGATATACCTATATACATTATAAGTTTTGGATAAAAATAATTCAATGGCTTTGTTTTCGTTAAAAGGAAGTATGTATTCATATCAACCTATGTGCTAGGTGCTATTAGAGCTAACAAAATAAGTTAGTCTATGACTGTCTAATACGAGTAAAACAATTCTGACCACAGTATAGTTTCTATACAATTCCGTCTTTAACTTAGAATTTCCTCCTTCTCTTCAGACAATTAACCCTCCTCCTTCTTACCATCCCTTATGAATTTCTTCCGCTTCAATTTATCGAACTTAGAAGTCTATTGTAGTAGTTTCGGCCCACTTGGAAAATAATTACGAGCCAGTCCAATTTGTAACTCGATAACCGGGCCCTGAATTCGTGCTGCAATGTCGGTAATGTGGTCGTGTCCCGACACGCGAGGCCCTATCAAGTCGGCGTCTCCATGACGTCACCGATCCACTAACAATATTCAGACACGCAATGGCTGCATCGGGCCAGTGCGGCCCTGGTTGCGGGCCCGAAATAATCTTTCGTGCATTCGTGGTGCCACTTCAGTAACAATATGCAAACACGCGATTTGACGTTTTTATCGGGAACGCCGCCTGACTTTGTAAACTTACTGCAATATATTAGGATCTATGGCCCTTGAACGCAGCTATTTCTTGGAAAATTCTGTATAGCGCGTAACTTACAATCGCTCTTAAAGGTCGATATTTATGTGTTTATTGTTTACAGGCAATTTTCGGGATAAAGGAGCTTTCGAACGAGGTGAGTGATGGATTTATGGCTTTAGATGGGGATGGAGTGACGGCGATCTTGTCATTTTCGACCATCTCGCCGAATATTGCAAATTACTTCATTAGCAAGTCAGTCTTGAGTACAGTTATGCAGGGTCGTTTGGTAAAACTATTTGATCAATTCTGACGATGTGTATCGGTTTCAGGACCCAGATGGACGTACAACCACTAACTAAAATCAATTTTAGCCATGCTGCATTTACTTTAATATGGAATTTCAGCAACTTTATGCAGTTATAAAACAGTTGCGAGAGTGGAATATATTTTCTTTTGACCAAAATATACAACGTATACCTAATAGTTATTTGTATGTTAAGTTCGCGAAATAATAATAATTTAACATAGGTATCTAGAGAAAACTTGGCAACCTCGAAACAGTTGGAGAATTTGGCGGGTAAAGTTTAACACTGTTTAACACCTAAAAATGTAATTTATAATTGCATTTCGCATCGGTTACTGCAGTAGTAACAACCGTGAAAACCAATTTCGCGACCGGTTTACGAAAATGAATCTTGCGACCTATACAAGTGCTGCATAAAAACATTTATGTGTATAGAGTTGACTATCATTCAGTGCGTTTATGTTATTAAAAAAGCCTAATTAACCCTAAACCCCCTAAGGTCTCAACCGTAACAATGTGGACGAAGGGAAGGGGTTTTCGACACAAATGCAATGCCATTAACATTTAGTGCTGGCAACATAACATTGCAAAATTACCATTTGTCATTAACAAATGGCAGTACCAACCTCACGGCATTTTTAAAATTGATTATAAAAAACCCAAACTTTACCTACACCAAAAAAAAAAAAATGTGTATAGAAGAAAACACAGAATTAAACGGAAGAAATACAGAGTGATTCGATGGGGCCGGACCACCACTAAATGGAGAACTAAGAAGAATAAATAAGAACTAAGATCAACCACACCAAGTCGGTACAAGTTATCTTCACCATGCGGCGTAACACCTGTCCGCCTGTAACTATGAACAACCAGAGAATACCAACTGCTACCGAAATTAAATATCTTGGTCTACAGCTGGATCAACGACTAACCTGGAAAAAACATATCAAGACTAAAAGAAAGCAACTGGATCTCAAATTTCGGCAATTGTATTAGCTCCTTGGACGAAAATCATAACTTTCTCTAACCAACAAACTCTTACTGTACAAAGCAGTTTTAAAGCCTATATGGCTGTACGGTATACAGCTTTGGGGATGTTCCAAATCGTCAACCTTCAATATAATTCAAAGGTTTCAATCAAAAGTTCTAAGAAGTCTAGCCGACCCCCTTGGTTCGTCAGCAACCACACTCTCCACACTGACCTTCACGTGCCCTATGTTAAAGACGAGATCACTCGTATGGCTTCGTCATATAATCTACAAACATTAAACCACAAGAACAACCTAATAGATGAATTATTTGCTAACGGACCACAAGTGAGAAGACTGCAGCGCACCTGGACCCACGATCTTGTACTACAACAATGAAATAATAGTAACCCGGCCATAAGGAGATGCATCACTGGATGCTTCCCTTCCAAGCAAAACTACTTCAACAAATTTGCTTAATACTCTATTTTTTCATGTAGATTGCAAATACACAAATAGAAATAAAAAAAATATATTATAGTTTTTAACAGGTTTGACAGGTGACGGTACATCGAAAAACTTTCTGTAGTATAAATACGTGATAATAAAATGTGGTTTCATATACAACGTGTATTGGGGAGCACTTTAGTGTTGTCTGTTTTTGATATTTTAAAACGTTATTTTTAAAACCACGGATCGTAGAAACATTTTAACTTAACTTTTAACCTTTTAAATTAGGTTCGACTTTTTAAATCACCTGTATAGTATTAATGAAACTTTAGATATTAAAAAACAATAATTAGTTTTTTAAAAATTCAAAAAACATAGCAATTTGCTATTGAAAATATTGTGAACAATTTGTGCAACAAGTTGGTTCACCTAAGGTTATAACTCGAAGTAGCAAATAATGTTTTTGGTTATTAATAATAAAGTAAAAGATAGTTTGCTTATTAGAAGATTACCAGTAACTGTTATGCTGGACTGCATTTCTAATAATAAATACAGTAAAAAATTGTCTTTGGTATTTTCTCTTTGCTTTACTACAAGAAGTATTTGAAGACGGGTCGAGTCACACATCCTAAGTTTTTAGTAACATCTATAACATAGCCACTATTTTCGCTTTTTTTAGAGTGCTTATTTCTATCAGATCGACTAATTTTAAGTTTTGGTGACTCTGTCTTTTGCTCTCTACATGACTCTTAAAATTTTTATATTGGTTTTTTATTTTCGATTTCTTAAGTTTGTAGTGTACACAACATTTATAAATACAAGGAATGAATTTGCTAAGACATAAATTTGATATGAACAAAAAACGTCACGTTAAACATCAAATACTTTTAACAGAATTCAGAGATGCAAAAATAATATCATTAAAAAAATCAGTAAAAAAACTACATACATAAGTTTGCATTGAGAGTTTTGTTGATTATAATTCATTCTAAAGATAAAATTTACGTTTCAATATCGTAGGGTAAATAATATTTACTACTTGACATAAAACACGGTTTTTTTGTTTTGCTTCATTGTACTCGTACCTGATAATGGGGAGATGCTCCATCTTGTTGAAAGAAAAGTTGGTTTTCGTGGAGATTTATGTCTTCTTCTAGTGCTTGAGTGATTAAGGATTAAAGTGTCAATAAAGTCTTCTATCAACTGCAAGCAGCTGTCGCCGGTCAAATTTCCTTCTACAAAAAGTTGCTTGATAATGTGATCACCCAGATTGCCTGTCCACACGCTCAGTTTTTAAGGCGTTTAGCTATGCCTTTCAAAAAAAATGTGTAGATTAGTATCACTCTAATAACGACAACTATGTTAATTTACTTTACCGTTCAATATAAACGAACTATCATCAGAGAAACAAATGTTGTGGAGTAAACCAGGGTCATTATTCAAACGCTCAGTAAAATCGCAAAACTGTAAACGTCGATCCGGATCATTTTCGTTTAATTGTTGGACAAGTTTCTTTTTTGTATCGACGAAACATGATGTACACTACTTTTTGACACGCCAGAATTTTGAGCAATAATTTTTCTGATAGGTTGCTTGTTATCTATTGAAAGATGACCCAAAACAGCCACTTTAACAGCGTTGTTTCAGATAGGACACTCTCGGTGATATTTTTTGTTTGCAACAGAACCAGTTTTATCAAATTTCTTAATTAAAGTAGTTACGTCTTGACGACTAACTTGTGGTTCCACATGATTTGCGTTAAAAATTTTAGAAGCGACACTGACACAATTGTTGTTACCATAGTAGAGTTTTTTTTACTAGTTCAATCCTTTGTTCTGTACTATGAACAATTTTAAAAACTACGGGTTTTTATTTTTGACTTAGTTATTGAACAACAATGTATGGAATCAAGTAGAAACTTTATAAAAGATAATAATTTTACCACTTCTAGCCAAAAATTTTTGTTACTTTAAAAAGAATAAACGTAAGTGCAATTAAGATAACGTTTTTTTAAAAAAAATTAAAAATTATAATAAGTCTAAAACAATTTTGTGATTCTCAAAAAAGAAGTTCAAAATTCATAAAAGATACGTGGTTTTATAGACAATGAAAGCAGCGTTAAAAGGATGTGTCACTCAATCTCACTTGCTTTTTAATTTTTTGAAGGGGTGGTTTTGGGCGCTAGAAAGATGTGATAAAAACATTAAAACTATGACAAAAATTTGGTCCCTTTTTAAGCTAAAATTGACCTGTTTTATCATTTTTCCGAAACTTGGACGAAATCAAAGATTTTAGTGGGTGCAAATATAGTTGAGACACTCTGTATACCATGTTTTGCAAAATGTTCTATTTATCTGAGTACACGTACAACGCTTTACGCACAGCTAAAAACAATAACTTTCTTATATTGCTAAAAATAGACTTTTTTCACTTGTTTGAGATATGCAAAGTTTGCTTTCTTATGGTAAAAAAACTTTTTTACAGTAAAAATATCTTTTTTTTTCAGTGAATTTTTTTACCGCATTATTTCGCACTAGAAGTGATTTTATTAGCTCTAGTTAATTTATTTTATAATCGCTGAATTTGTTAAAGTGTGGACAACGTCATCAGAAATATTTGAAAAACATGATGGGTTTTTCAGAAAATTTGCAATAACATACTTCTCAGAACGCACAAATGCGATAGTCTTTAAGCATTTTATGTTCAGTATGCTAGAAAGTATTGAAAAGACTGTGCTTCACTTTTATAACCGACTGAAAAACATAGAATCAGACACAAATTTACACAATGTGCCTTATTGTGATATTAGCCTACATATTTGTAATACATTTTTGTAATACATTTGTAATATTAAGTATCAATAACGGTAAAAACATTTTACCGATCCAGGACAATTATTTAGAGGAAGAACAAAGAGTTGATTCTAATTATATCTGAACTTGGTAAATTATTTTTAAGGTTTGTGATATTTATGGCATTTTTTGAGCGACTGATTTTCTATCAAAAAACAAGTTTAATTAAATTTGAATAAATTTACTTACTGTTCTAAAGCAACCAGTAAATAACCCTATATTGTCTACAAAACAGGCGCGGTAAATTCCCAAATAGAATTTAAAAAATATAGTTTTTCTATTTCTTTAAAATAAGTTTTTTTTAGCCAAAATGCGCCCTAAAAATATCGTTTTTTAACACTAAAAAACGTTAAAAATAGGTAACTTTTTTAACGCAAAAGTGTAAAAAAGTACAAGAATGGGAAAAGTATCAGAACTTTAATAATTAAACTATATCAGAAATAATTGATGTATGTATTTAATTTCCAAGTACCTACAGACCCGAAAAAAAAATAACATAACATTTAATTTTATATATGGATTTTATTTTTATTTAAATTTTTACCGTAACTTTTTAGATTACGAAAGTTGAAAAAGTCTTGTGATTAAAGTAACTTTTTTTACTTCTAGGGCATGCTTAGGACACGCCTATGGCCCGTGCGTCAACTTGCCCTAATCTTAAAAAATCTAATAGTTACTTTCATCACTTGTTACTGTATAAATAATTATTTTAATGTTTCTGACATTATACACGTACAATGTATAAGAGAAGAAATTGTAGGTACACAATTTCTCGTAAATATAGGTTGTCTATATTTGGATGAATTTCATAGTGCGATAAAGTAATTAATTTTTCGGTCCCTCACCGATAAAAAAACACCTGCCCCTGAATTTTAATACGGTTCTGTTTGATCGTAGCTTCAGTAACAATAGAGTACACTTATCTTTACAACTACTCTTGTTAAATCTCTCATAAACCAGTTTGTAAAGTCATCCAAATGTAGACAATCTTTACAAGTTGTCTAGTTACAATTAAAAAAAAAAGTTAAAGTAGAATAGTGTATATTGCATTTTACGGTTTGTAAAATCATTCTAATTAAATTCTGTGTTTACAACGCCTAAAGAGAACTCCTTGTAATATCGTACAGCTTTTATATGTTTGTAATATCAGTAAAATACTGAATATGGAGATCCAATTTTAGTGTAGGAATGTTATATAGCATTGTATTCGTGGTTGCACTTTCATTTGAAACGATCTCGCGTTACCAATTTATGTTTGCATAGTAAACAGCAACTTTATTAGTTGCAAACGAGTTACATTATTAGAAACTGTGTATTAAGACGTTTAGAAATATAAAATCACACATTAAAGATAAAAACTGATATAATTTTTCATAGCAGTAGCGAGATTTATAAATTTAAATAAAATTGATTTTTGATTTTGAGCTGGCTGATAAAATAACGGTCATATTTGTAGATAAAGTGTTGCCTTTTACCAACCAAATAAAAATAACAACTAATGTTTTTCTAATTCCTTTTGGGTCTATTATTTATCCCAAGGGATGAAAGGTCAGTATACCAAACTGCAACCAAATTGGAAAGGTCCATTCAGGGAAGAGGATTAATGACGTGGTAAACCGAATACAGCACCATCGTAAAGCCAACACCTTATTACGTTGGGGGCGGACAGTAATAAGAAGGGAAGTAAAATGACTATCTATCAAAATAGGAGGGGTCTATAGTAATTTACCAAGTTTTTGAGCTTATCATACATTACATCACGAGTGCAATGGTTTTGTCCTGTCCTGAGATTTGCTGTTAGTTGTTTAATTATTTTGATTATTCATCACAGGTATAAATACAGATATTAAATATTGTTTTACGTTAAACCATCAATATTTGATATTTAATGCAAAATACCTAAGCACCACAAAATTGAAGCTTTGATTGAATCTTTTGTTCTAAATCATCGACAATAATAATTACAACCCCCTGAAATTATCTCCTATCGGGTTGGATTTTAATTTTGAGCACTAATTCATCATGTCAACCTACATATTAAATTAATTAACGTGGTAACGTTTTGTAAACGATAAAGTGTGGGTTTTAATATCCTTGAGGTTTTGTTTAGCGTCCACACGTGTGTGTCACCTGCCAATCACACCCCAATACTCCATTGAGTATTCTCTGCCAAACCGAATAAACACAAATTGATTATAAAGTACTTGTACCTGTTCAAAAGCTTATCTTTTTTATTGTCGTACAAGCGCCGTTAAAAATTCTTTATCACTGAACTAAATGTGCCTTGCTCGCGATAAAACCATTCCCATTACTTTGCTGCATCTAGAGCAACCCCCAAGTCTTCCTCTTCTTTTCCACTTACAAATTATTATAAATTTGAGGCCGTAAAAGGACCATAATTATCCTTCACTTTTATCGACCGCTTTGCCCGACCTACTAAAATGGAAAATTCTTTTTAAGCGCAGTTTAATTACATCACTGAATTGCGTCTACTACGCAAAAATCCGATTTTTGTTTTATCTGTAGCGCTTTATTATGTCAGCAGTGGTTCATTGATTTGACCCAGTGGCAAATCAAAGCAATTTTTTTTCTCGCCGAAACTGTTACACGCACGAAAAAGTTTTACAGTGTAATTTCTTTAATTCGCGTCTTTCGAACTTATTTACATATTATGTCGTAAGTTCTTTATGGTCGTAGTGTGATAGATCAATTGGGAGTTGAAAGTCACGCGACTACAGAAAATGAGCCGATTATAATGTGCTTAGGCTGGTGGTGTCACCATCAATGGCGCATTTAGACGCCCTGTGATTTTGACTGTCGGAATATAATGTTAGATCAGGAGTATAATTTGTAATTTTCTGCTTTTCAACATTAAAAATATAAAAAAAATTTTTTATATTTTAGTACCCTTACTTTCAATTATTAAATTTATTTTTCACTTTCTGCTTCTACATTATTGAAAAGATCGTATATTAACTATCAAATTTTTCTAATATTTTCCTTATACTTTTTGTAGGCATTAGGTACTTTTGTTCTTCTTTCTTTTCCAGTCGTCGCTTTTTAAGTTCTTTAAATATGTTTTGTTTAAATTGTGTTTTTTTAAGTCCCATAAATCCAACTGTCTATAGTTGCTTTGAATCATAAAAATTTCATTTATTTGAATCCTCACAAAAGTACCTTAACTAACTGATTAAGAATAGTTATTATACACCAAGGTGGTGAAGAATGTTATTATTGACCGAGCATCAAGATTATTTCGCGAGGGGCTTTGCCCCGAGCGGAATAAGGTGCGAGGACTATAAATGTCTTCACCACCGTGGTGTATATACTATTTTTTCCACTACTATCCAAATTTAAGGCAAAAATTAAAAACAAAAATTTTTCTTGTAAAAATGAAGTAGCACAGAAATAATAATAAAATTTAAAAACAAGCATAAATCTATCATTTTTTGAAGTTACATCATGGCAACATGAACAACAACAAACATTTTCGTTGACAACGAACCTAACAACGAGTCAACAACAAAAATTTCTAATGGCATTTTTATTCTAATAATTTTGTCGTAAATACATTAAATACATTCGCAAATACGATAAAGACGATCTCCTGAGTATACAAAACTATGTTGCACAAGTTTTTGTTGAACAACTATCCCTGGATTCTCAAAACATTTGAATTTGTCCATTATTAACCTAGGTTAATAATAGAAAAAATTATTAACCAGTAACAGAGAAATTCAACTTCTCAGTTGACTAGGAGACACAATAATGGTCAACTTCATAGCTAGTAGTGGAAAAAATACTTTTCTTACTTATTTAAATAATGTAAAATTAAATAACAATTTGTATAATACACACTTTTTTGATATTAATTTTAAACCTGTAACTTTATTATTAATATAAAAATTATTCCTTGGTAAATTACTAACCGGCAGGGATGGGCGATGTCAACAATTTGTGTCAACTTTGACATTGTTGACGCGTCGACAATTAGGTAAATGTCGATTTAAAAAACGATAGCAACAATGTCGACAAAGTCAACAATGTCGACTTTTAATATAACCTTAAGAGGTGATCTTTTTTTTTAAGTTTGGCAAGGCTGCTACTGCTGTGTCTGACTCAACGACAATCAGAATGTTTAAATTAGCTCACTGTTGCGCACGCACCCAGGTTTTAAATCCGTTTTAATGGTCTTTTGGCTGTTAATTTTTTCTTTACTTTTGTATAATAAAAACGGTTATCAACATTAGGTTTTTTTGTACGAATTTTTAATGTAAAATGTACCTAAATAACTGTTAATGTTAAAAATTATACATGTTAAAAGAAGTTAACACGTGAACAGTATACAACATAACCTTACATTTTAAAATATTGACATTTGTTGACATTTGTCGACATTGTCGACATTGTTTACGTTGTTGACGCTTTGTCGACATGTCGAGGTCGACAACTAAAGTCGACGCGTCGCCGCTCATCCCTGCTAACCGGTTTAAATATTGTAAAACTTTTAATGAAAAGAGCAAAATCATTAGGAGCTTGACTAATAATTTAATCTTTATAATCAATGTACGGCAGAAAGCAAAACCTCTCTCGCTCATCCAACGATTTCATTGTCAAAAGCTATTTTATTATTAATTTTTTTAATTGATTATTACTACATTAGACGATTTCTGCTGTCCATGTTGTTTAAATGTTAGAATATCAGCTCTTAATTTTGCTACTAGTTATACCGAAAATTGTCAAACTCAATGAGCAGTCTAGTTAGCTAGATTATTAACCTTATTTTTTTCTATAAGACTATTTTATTTAAAAAATATAATTGCCGACTGTTTGCATGATATATTTTTCCACATTTGTAAAGAAACGACTACAAGGTGTAGTTGGTTTCCTGAGAAGAACAAACTTGTAAATTCTTATTAAATATATTTCTTCAATTTTTCTAAAAGTTTAAAGTTTATTGAAGTTTTTTTTAGAGTTTGATATCTGTACTATCAAATTAGGCTCGGTTTTTTAGAATATCTTTTATCACTATTCTATGTCTATGGAGTTTGCAACGCCATACTGCAAATATGCTAAAAACGAAAGTAACCTACAAAAATAGAGTAAATTTTTGATATAAAATTACAAGAATTTATTTTTATTATCAAGTAAGTTAATAAGTATTGTTTGTCAAAAACTTATGAGAGAAACAAAAAAAATTGCGTTCTATTTAAATTTTTTAAGTTATTTTGGTTATAGTCGACTATTAGGCGCTTTATGAAAACAGTTATTTTGGAAAATTTATCGATATACATATTATCTCTAAATTAACTATAGCTTTCAGCATTAAATACTTTGGCCACAAACTCCATAATTTTAATATTTTTGTTTTTGAGAAGCTATTGTGCTTTCAGGTCATTTTCTGACTTAACACGCTTAGAAATAAATCCATTGGTACGACCGGTTTACAAAAAAATAAGTTAAACAAATACGGTTATTTGTGTTTTTTTGACAAAAGAATTAATTTTTATGTTTAGACCTGCCACTGTTTTAACAATTTTCGCTCTAATCCTAAGTATAGCGATAAGCTGATTTTGGATTTAATAGTAGTAGTAGGCTTAAAATTAATCTATTTCTGAATAAATCCTATACATGATACGTTTTAAAACTGTTTTAAAAACTCGGCTTAATGGCCTCGTATATTTAAAAGATCGTTTTTTCTTGTAAAGTTAAATTTTTTTGATTTGTTATCTAATATATTATTTTTTATTTGGAATCAACTTTATACTAAAGGAAATGGTGTATAACAACGATAGTACAAAAATATCTATTTTTTTCCAAAACATTAATCTAAATTAGTAAATTTGAAGGCTGTTTTTTATGCAGAAAAAATATTTACTGATCGGCATCTTGCTTATTTAGTTAACAATTAGATATTATAATATCCTTGTATTTTCGTGATTTTATTATTGATTGTATCAAATGACAACGTACTAAATCTTTTTGGTTTTATTTTTACAAATTAATGACGGAAATGACAAACAAAAAAAGTAAAGGTTATTTACAAAAACAGAATATTACAAAATAAATAATCTTTATTATAACAATGTTTTGATTGGGTAAAAGGTATATTGCAGATTAAAATCAAAAGTTTTTACTGGTTTTTAAAATTATTAAAAAATTTAACAAAATTAAAGAAAATATATAAAACATATTTTTTAAAAGATAAAATAGCATATTAAAGCACGAGTTTTAAATAGTCAAATTCTGGAGCGAATCAATTTTATATGACAAACACGAAGTGCAAGCTCTATAAAAATAAGTACCCATACTTAGGAAAAAGCTTGCTTTTTATAAATTGAGTATGTTACCCATTTTGGAAAAAAATTTAATTTTTTTTAATTCGTCTATAAAAGATTAGTATGTACTTTAATAGTATAAAAGCAAATTAGAAAAATATATTTGTTCTGAATATTTAATATGAAATAATTTAGCACAGAATATTTGTTTGACTAAATATAAATGTCAATTATTTATAAATGTTAAATATAAATTAATTATATACATAAAATATTGACAAACTGCCAATACCAATTGAAATTTTAACAAAAATTTTTTCTCAGATGAAACTTTCAAAAACATCAATTAAATTGAAAATTTGAAACATTAAAGTATTTGACGTTTTGTAAAATTTTAAAACAAAGAGCAGCTTTAAAACACATTTTTATAATATCTTATTTGTAATTTTATTATTACACCAGAAATAAACAAATACAATCACAATATTTGGTCGATATGACTTAAAACAAAAATTTTGTTCTTATTAATCGTAATTTTCTTGACAGTATTGATCTTTTTGAAACTTGTCTAACAATAATTCTAATTTAATCTGTGTGCTGTAGTAATAAATTTGAAACAGCCTGTTCATGTGAAATTTTTGTTACAATTGAAGTTATTATTCATTTGTTCACTAATTGGAAATTACAAACTAGTGTTGTAATGCGGAATAATAAATTATTGAGCGAAATAAATAGAAAAACAATTTTATTATTCACCCAAATGAATAATTAACTACAACGTAATTATTGCAAATAATTTGCTATCCTCCGATAGAGCATTGTTATTTTAGGTCAACCGGAGTGGTGAAAATTGTTTGTTGATCGAGCTGAAATTGTGTAGTAATAAGCTTTATTTCCAGAAATCCATTATTAAAAATAATTATTAAGAAAACAAAATTTATCTTAATTAATTTTTAATGTTAATATTTTTTTTTAGATATAAACTGCTAGAGCCTTGTTAAAATTATTTATTTTCTCAGTCATCTTTTAAGTATTCTTATTGGTCGTTCCTCAAGATCTATTTTCTTATTTTTTTATATATTATTTATTTTATCACTTTTTAAGATTTGCTCGCTTATGCCTTCCTGGACTAGGATTATAACACTTTTTTACTATTTTATTAATTTTAGTTGATTTTCTTCAATTAAATCACTTAAATTTAGCTAACAGTAACTACAAATTTTATTGTTACTAACTGGTGTCTTTTCAGGATTGCTAGATTTATTTTAAAATAAAATGCAGTAAGTTATAATTTACATAAATAATTATAATATAATATACAGGGTGTTTTTGATGTAACTTTACAAATTTTATCCATTTTAATCCTTTAATTTAATTCTTTTAACAAGAGCTATCACCTTTTAACATTTGAAAAGTTATTATTTCAAAAACACCCAGTATGCAGTAGACATGTTGAGATTAATCATATAATATAATTTTCGCCAAATGGCTGCCACAGCAATATCTGGAAAATCTAATAACGTAATGTTATATATCACACGACCAGGAAAACGAAGGTTTTTCCTGCAACCTAAAACTAGTTTGACTCTAGTAAAAACCTAGTTCTAGTTTTTTTCTCTCAAATAATAATTTATTTTAACGTGACCTGCTGAGACTCAAAGCTGTATGTAAAGTCAATAAAAGTTTATATTTGGTACTTTTGTTATGGCCTAATTACATTCAATTTCCTTCAAAGCTACAATCCAATTAATTGAACATAAATATTGAATGAAGTAGGGCGAGGTGCTAGCATCCAAGATTCAAGGTATTGAATGAAACGTCAAAAAAAATTAATATGACGTTTTATTATTTAACCTCAAAAAAGTTTTAGTATGCAACACGGTCAACTTAACAAAATAAAGAATGTGGCGTTAATAAGCGTCATAGCTATCAACACCAGAGCACTACAGAACTTTAACTCGATGAAAACATACAGAAAACACATGTCACCTGTTGCCATCTTTTATGGCCTAATTGCACTATTCAATTTCCTTCAATGGTACTATCCAATTAATTGAACATAAATACTGAATGACGTAGGGTGACGTGCTAGCATCCAAGATTCAAGATATTTAATGAGTCAAAAACTTAACCTCAAAAAAGTTTTAATATGAAACAAGAGCAACTCAACAAAATAAAGAAAGTGGCGTTAATAAGCGTCATTGCTATCAACACCGTAGCACTACAGAATTTTAACTCGATGAAAACATCTAGAAAAGACATATCGCCTGTTGCCATCTTTTATTTTTCGTAGTTGTGTGCATGCTCCCATCAAATGATTTCATCCAAGTAATCTTCAAAGTAGCGCACGTCTCACTTTCATCAAATATTTACATCCAGTTACTTTGAAGAAATGACAAACGAAATTTATCAATTGGCGATTATTCGAGATCCGCAAGAGGGCGCTTAAACTGACAAAATGGCGGTTGCAGCAGTGAACAACAAATGCTCTTTACATTGGTTTACATGTGTTACGTGTTGGTCTCGTCCGTTTTGCGCATATTTTAGTGTCGTAGTCTCGGTGATAATTAATCCAATAATTGATATTAGTGCAGTTAATGAACAACCACACCTAAAATGCAACAAATCCATAAAGTTTCCCACAAATTCTAGTATATTTTGTTCGGTCCCACAGTGTTCTTCACATTGCACAAATACATTTCTCTGCACACATTTCCCGTCACTGATTCAAAACTTTGTAAACAATGGCAACACAGTTAAAAATTGGAAAAAATATAACCAAATACATCCTTGTTTCCAGCAAGCACTTTCAATCATCCGATTTCTTCTTTGATAGTTACTGTAAGTTTGTACTCTTCTGATAAAATATTATTCTACAAGAAACTCATCTCTTTTTCAGCAAATGTTGTAACACAAAGGAGACGACTGAAGAAAAGTATGGTGCCTTTCCAAAATTTGTCACTTTCGTAATTACACAAGACTTTGAAAAAGAAGATTACAGTTCGTAAATCTGAATGGTAAACGCGTTTGTTTAAAAAAAAATGCATATGATAAAATTAATAAAAAAAGAGAAAATAAAATTATTTTGAATTTCTCAGAGCAGCAAAATTAAGATGTATTTGAACAAAATGTAGATGTTAGAAATCTAGAGGCAATAAAGGTAAAATCATCAACTTGTATCTCAAGGTCAGTATCGATAAAAGCTCTACAAAGATATTCATTAGCAGAAGATATATAAGGCCACCCAAACACACTTTGATAATTTTTCTCTTCCTAAACTGCTGAATAATGATAAAAAACTGAACAGTTTTACAGGTAATTTTGTTGCTAAGAAAAAAAATAGACATATAAAATTAAATTTTGCAGGTATTAATCGTGATACCCTGAATAAGTCACCATTAATGTTGAACACAAGCAATAAACTTTACACAGTTAGTTCCCTGAAATACTTTTTCTTTAAATTAAACGCAGAAAACCCTAAAAACACACTAAAAAACACAAGCTTTTACGATGTTGTTCACTGATACAGTGTATCAAATTGGAACCAACAGATGTCGCCCACTTCGCGCAAATCGCCAATTTACACTACATAAACACATCAAAGAGGTGCATTCAAGAAATTCATACAATTACTTGTACGAATCTTTGAAGAAAATTGGATAGTGTAATTAGGCCTTTACTTTGGGTACAAAAATATTACATATACGTACCTACTTAGTTTTTAAAAATTTTTATTAACCCCAAAATACAAAAGAGTCCAATAAATTGAACCAACAACCGATTACTTTTTGTGCAGCTTTTCGTTTAAAATGAATGCTTTTTTTAGGGGTACATTAAAAGGCTTGTTTACGAAATCATCTTTGTCTGAAATTTCACTAGCTACTTTTTAGTTTAAGATTTCTCTACCTCTCTTTTAAGCTCTTTATTGGTCCTTTTAAACTAACCTTAATATTAAAATGGCTATTTTCATGGTCAAAAACATCGTTAATTTTAAGACTGAAAAAGTCACCATCAAAAGGTTTCTTCTTATAGAGATGGGTAGTTCGCGAACGAACGGCTCTTTTATAGGAACTACTTGAACTGGTTTGCGAACTATAAATGAACTAGTTCGTTTGCGAACGACAATTTTTTCTTTCGAGTCTCTACTCTCGGTCGAAGTTGCTCTCTTACGAACGAATTACGATATTGAACGAATACGTGTACTCTTAGCAATCAACGACCGAACGAAATTTCTGAAATACGTAATACGAAAGAAGCACGCCAGGAGTGAAGATACATGCGTCATTGACTCTAAATTTTTAATTTTAAATTCAATGACATGCTCATAATAATTCCTGTGTAGGTGTACACCTATATCTAATAACCATAACTGCATAAACTTAATTTAATAAGAGGCATCGGGCGCATTATTGTGTGCAGATGATTTACTAATATTACCTAAATACGCACACGTTATAATGTGAATAATCTCACTAATCATAATGAAACCATCAAATGTTTACAACTAATAATACTTTTCAATTTGTGTAAAAACCCGTTGCTGGTAATTCACATTTTCAAGAGCTAAGATTGCATAAATTTGCTCAATTGTAGGTTGTAGCTCGTTGCTTGGTGAAAGATGTATCATTGCTCCACACCGTCATCGTTCTTTTCGTTCGTGCTTCTCATTTCGTTCGCGAACGAGTGAACGTATCACTAAAAGAACGATAATTCCCATCTCATCTTCAATTTATTATTATTATTATTATTATTATTATTATAGAATTAGAAGACACTTTAAAAAATTCATTGATAATTTTAGGTTTTTTTCTTTAATCACAATCAAAATTCCGGATAAGTGTAGCCTTGAAAATATTTAGTACCAAAATTTCGACAAAATTTAATTAACGTATATTTAGAGTAGTAAAAAAAATTTGTTTGCAAAATCAAGCTGACAACTTTTTTTGGCAAACTTTGTCAAAATTTTGTTTTTGGTATTGTCAATTATATACTTTTTTTAAACCAAAGACAACAATACATGTAGTAGAATTTGCATCGATTTCTAGAATAATACGTAATTGGAACTTAATTATTTAGTACAAAAAAAATTAATAATAACAACCGTGTGACCTTATAAATTTGTCGTTGATCTAGGATTAAATATTCAGAATTTTTCTTTGGTTTCTGACTCCTGAAACTCACACAGAACCTCGAAAATTATTTAAAGACTACTGAGCTTCTTCGCTGAAGAAAACTTAAGCTGACTTTGATCTATTCTGCTGCCTGGATAAAATAAAACAAAATATCGTCATCGCATTTCTTTTACTATTTTTATCCCGCTAATAACCTATAATATGTTCGATTTTGTCGGTTCCTTTATTCTCTAAGTCTCAAACTATTTTGCGTTTAATTGAAGTAAATCCGCGGTTTAATCATCTAGTCTTTGCAAAATATGTTCTCGGTAACTTTGACCAATGTTTTTCTTTTCGCGTCAAAAGTGGATACAGGTAATATTAAGTAGCCATAAATTATTTTCTTTTGGAGTAGTCCCTCTGCCGTATATCTTTTAATGCAACAATGTATACAGGGTAGCGGATGGTTGCAAAATAATTTACCTCTACAATTGTGACATCATAGTAATCAAAGAAAAACATAGAATATAACAGGGTTGGGTTAGTTGTTAGTAGAACAACAAATAACAGCCCAAAATAACATTTGTAACCTTACTAGAAATGCTTTTGATGAGTTGCCATCAGGCGAAATTTTTTGCTATTTTTTTTTATCTAATGACTGCGTGTAAAGCTATATTCCTACTGTGAGCTTTATTAGTAACAACATCTGTAAACTATTGTTAGCAGTCGAATAAATAGCAGTGTAAGCATGCAGCAAAAGTGTTTAGGGTTTTTGGAGACTATTACCTAAAACTAAGTCTAAGGGTTAAGGCTTTCTGGAGTTTACTAAACCGATCGTGGCAGTACTAAAAAATAGCACAACAGCAAAAGTGCTTTATGACTAAAACCTGCATTAGAGGTTTAAAAAGACCCATAAAGCTGCAATCGAGAGCTATTACCACACTTAAACCCACTTGCTACATAGATTAATTACATACGAGTAGACTAATCCGTATGGATTACCTCCTCGCCTGCAGCTATAGGGCCAGTCATGATGGTTATTACAGATACTTAATACTGAATCATTTACATAAAAATCATAAATATTTTTTATCTAAATTTAGATAGCGCTGTGATAACCTCATAGAAGTGATCCAATAAGTGCGCGTGTTGTGTCAACAGAATGACTTTTAGATTTAGACATATCAAACTGTTCACTATTGTTGCGCAATTTCACCACCTTGTGTGCTTTCAAATATTTGTTATTGTTTAGCTACTTTTTTTAACTATTGCTATTTTCAAACAAGCGCAGTCAAAGTAAGATTGATAGATCAAAGATTGTTGCTTATTAAACTCGCTTCCAGTGATTTTTAACAAACATTTATTTAAGAAATTACGATATTTTTTCGATACATAATTTATTATTCTGTTGTGATCTCGTCATAAATATTCATTCATTTCAGAAAGCTTTCGTTCATCAATATCAATTTAAAAAGTGTTCGTAAAGCTACCGGTCAGTGAATTTTTGTTAAGTATTGTGTCAACAGAGTAAATTGTGTCCAAGTATAGTAATTATTCTTGATCACGTTTTGGGTCCTCTACCTTTTAGTCCAGTTTGTCGTAGCATTTGAAAGGCTTTTACACTTACGTCTTGCTTAAATCAGCTTTCAGAAAGTTGTTTGTTCACTGCGAGCAATTGTGTCAACTTTTAACAACACTTGACCTAAATTTCGTGTCTTAAAACTCCCGAATTACCGAAAGAATGTCGCTAGAATGCATGCAAGCCATTACCAAGAACATCCGGTCCGTAAACAGCCAACTGCGCCCGATAACACCATGTTGGCAGGAGTATTTTTCTTAAATTGTTGCTTATTCGATTGTGTTTGCGCTCGATGTTCGATATTGTTATCGTTGTCTGTAATTGGTAGTTACGGTTAACAAATTGCAAACAGTGATGTTCGCGTAAAACAAATACTTTTAAAAGGTTACAGGAGATGGGTCAACACTCCAGACCGGCAATCGATACCTAACGAAAACACCTCGTAGAGGTATCGCACGGTGCTTCGTCGCCTCCCCCGTTACTACCAGACAGGTTAACTTGATTATGTTAATTGGATTTGCTTTCCATTAAGCGGGCCGCGACGTCGACAGTTTCGCTCTTGTTTTCACGAAAAATATCCACGCTTTTAAAAACGACACTTGGATGCTGACGGCTTCCGATCGGTCAATACTTGATGAAAGAGGAAATTTGTTTAAACTCTAATTAGCCGACTTGACACCCAAAACGAAAGTAAACGTTATCGTCCACGGTGATGGAAACGCTAATTTAAACCATTTCTAACGAGAAGGAAAATTACATAAAAATAAATAAATACAGGGTTATTCACGTAAAATGACGAGTCTGACCAGGTAAAAATGCAATCTAAAATACGATTTATACAGCTAACTGGATTTCTTTCGCATTATTATAATCTACATAAAACATAGATACCTGCTATCTATTATATCAAAATTATAGCAATTATAGCTATTATAGCAAAAACTATAAAAAGAAAGACGCTAAGACTTAAAACGATGCAATAAATATTTCGGACTTTTTCAAAATTTACCGAAATAAATGAACAAATGCAGAATAAAACGGATATTGTAAAAACAGTGGCAGACATTTTTCTTGTAAGTATTGCTTAGTAGTAGTTATTTAATTACCTATGACGAATTTTTAATTAGGTGTCTAAAAGCGAATTACATAAGATTTTTAAAAGTGGCTACAAAAAATTGACAGCCACAATCCGAATGAATAATAAAAAAAGCGAATAATTTCGGAGCTACCAATTTAAAAAGAATTTAGAAGAAAAAAATGGGATTATAATGTTAAAAATGAATATTTCAATTGTAACAAATTACTAAATTATGCCAAACAAAAACAAAAATTTAAAAAGTCATGATCAACTTTGTACAAAATTTTGAAAAGTATGGGATATAAATAAGTACAAAATCGTCAACAAAAGAAAAATTTTATGCGAACAAAAAAACGTAACAGTAGCAAGAATTAAATTATTGATAAAATATTTTTACTACTTAAATTTAGACATTTCAAATTTCAGTTTTTTTGACGAGATGTGCATTTATCAGAATGGTAGTGATTGTTTAAGGCAGTGGGTACATAACACTGACATAAAAAACAATCCAAAAATATTAAGAAGGAAGGAACAAGGTTTACTATTTTACATGCAAGATCAGCTTCAGGATTTTTGCCAGGGTGTGCGTTGCTACTATACTCGAACAAAAACGACAGGGACTACCATATATATAATAAGAGAATGGATGGACAGCGGTTTTTACAATTAACGGAGAGGCAGCTACTTCCTGCATTAAACGCATTAGATAAAAATGTTTAATAATTATAGACAATGCTCTATACCACTCTATGGTTTTGGATAAGCCACCAAAAACTGCTTCAAAAAAAAAGCATAATGCAAAAGTGGTTCACTTACCATGACCTAACATTTGACGCGACAATGACAAAAACGCAACTATTTAATGTAATAAAACCATTCCGACAAGACAAAAAATACGTGATTGACACTTTAGAGTGGTTGGATTTTGTCGTGGGCGATGTCTTGGTTAAGCGCTATTCACTAACCCAAAAACCTTCTTATTTCGTTTCGTTCCTTGTTCTCGAACGGTTGTGGTTAAGCCTGCGTGTATTAACAGATTTGAAATTTTATTTCAACAGTCTTTTCAAGACTCTGTTTTTTTCGTGGTTTACAGTTTTGTAAGTATACCTAAAACAATTTAGAAACAAAGATATAAATGTGTTTTTGCAGAACATACTTTGTGACAATATGATGCGCAATAACGGTCGTGTTGTTCATAGTCAAGGGAGGCAGATAATTTATAACGTTTTTTCGTTTATGAAAGAGGAAAAAGAGAAAGGTGAAGTTATAATTCCCTTAAATCGTTTACAAGAACCTGTTGCTAAAGCCACTGGTGTTGGTCTTAACACGATAAGGAGAATTATAGAAGAAGGTAGCAAGAAACCTGAAAATAGCAAATTTCAATCTCCGCGTAAAAAAAATCAACAAACCATCGCCAAAAAGCACAATGGATGAATTCGAAGAAGAAATAGTTCGAAAAGTAATTTATAATTTTGCCGCCATTCATAGAAGAAGACCGACAATGCAAGTTTTATTTGAGGCAGTAAAACGTGAAGGTGTTAATTTTACTGGGAAAATAGATTCATTTAGACAGTTCATTCGAAAGCTAGGTTTTCGTTGGAAGAAATCGACAGATAATCGAAAAATCTTAATTGAAAAAACGGACATCAGGTTAAAACGAGTTGAATATTTAAGACAACTTAAAAAGTACAAAGAAGAAGGTCAAAATATTATATACTGTGATGAAACTTACCTTCACAGTTCCCATACTGTACCGATGGCATGTCATGATGGCACAAATAAAATGCTTAAGGCACTGATAGCCAAAGGGCGACGTCTAATTATTTTACACGCTGGAGGCGCGCAAGGTTTTGTGCTTAATGCTTTAAATATATTTAAATCGGGATCGAAAAAAGGCGACTATCACGATGAAATGAACAACAACAACTTCACCAAATGCTTGAAAGAAAAATTTATTCCCAACATTTCAAGGAAATTGGTTTTGGTGGTGGATAACGCGTCCTATCATAATGTGGCAATAGAACCTAGTCCGAACTCATCATAGAAAAAAGCAGCAATGCAGCAATGGCTAAACGAAAGAGGAATTTTTTTTGTGACCAAAGAAACAAAGGCAGAATTATATAAAAAAATTAATTAGAATAAACCACCGTATAAGCAATTTGCGATCGACAAAATTCTGGCAGAATGTGATATGCCAGTTTTACGGTTGCCTCTATATCACCCGGAGCTTAACCCCATCGAAAAAATTTGGCCGTTCACAACGTAACATTTAAATTAGAAGACGTCTGGAAATTAGCTGAAGACAAAAACCGAGGAGGAACACATGGCCAGAGAACACATTATGGATGATATAGAGGACTTCATAATTTCTGTTAGAGCTGACGAAAGTGATAACGATTCGGAATTTTACATTTCTTCCGACGAGGAAAAAGATTTAGGTTGCGCAAAATTGCAAGAATAATGCAAAATGTTTTATGTCAACAGAATAAATTTTTTAAAAAAATTTTCACACTCTTTATTTTATCTTTTGTTTTTTAATAATCGCTGTGCAGTCTATTCTATTAAATTTGTATTTTAGTTTGTATTTTTATTGTATTATTGTACAAAATACAACAAACAACGGGTCCCTGCCTGCGCACTTCATGCAGACTTTTAAATTTGCCGCAATCTGAAACTAGTCAGATGTTTTTGTGTTCCACTTATCACATTTATTTAGTTCCGAGGAGACGTAAATGAAGTAATATTAGGAGGATTGGATAAAAGTGACAATGAGAGTAAAACAATAGCTTTACAATTGAATGAGAGAATAGAAAGTTAAAATCCTGAAGCTCAGGGTCAAAATTAATAGTGTGTTCTTTACCTTGTTATCCACTTATGATAGATGCTTTATAACTTCAAGAAAGAGTGTTAATTTTATTAGATGGAATCTTTCAATTACATTATATGTTTAATAGATAGTATAATGGTCTAGCATTGATTATTTTGTTTTTTTTTTTAGTTTAGTAAATTGAAATTGTCATGTTCACATTGTTCGTGTTTCTTTACATAACCTTAAATTTGCGCTAGTACCGGTATTATCTCAACTTGAAATCAGCCCATATAGTTGTATAGTTATAATAAATATTAAAATATTATTAGAGTATAATATTACTATAATATTAGAGTATCAGCACAATGGTGAAAAAGCTCTCTAATACGTTGTAGGGGCGTGTAAATACAGCACCAAAAATATAATTAAATTTTTTATTCAATCAAATAATTTTTACAGTTTGGCAATATTGCCGACTATTGGTTATATAAAGTGTTTATTTAAAAAAGTTGCCAAATGTGCTAAGATATTTTGATAAAAGAAAATATTTACTACACCGTTACTATAGAAACTTTTTAAATAAATAAATTATTTTGATTATTTTTAAATGCAAGTTTACAAGATTTCGAGTTATTTTTGTTGCGAATAGTTTTGTTGCTATAACTTCCAGTTCTATTTTGTTTTTTTTTTTAATTCGTGTTTAGTTTTTGTTCGTTCTTTACCTAATGTGACAATTTTGACATTTCTGACAACTATCACTAACAGTACGGCAGCCGCAGTTGACGATGAAATACTTCAAAATGTTTTTGTTTTGTCATAGCACTTTTGACAACTTTTTTAAATGAACACTTGTTAGAATCAAGCCGAGAAGGTGTTTTGTAAAAAAATTAAAACAATTAAACACTTATTCGCAGTTGTGTCAAAAGAAATTTGACAGTTAGTAAAACATTTTTAATTTTTTTTATAATATAATGTACATTGTACGACAAATTATAAAATACTTTACAATAATTAAAATTTTGTAAAAACAAAGAAGTTGAATCTACAAATTTACCTTTCAATATCTAGAACACTAGACAAGCAAAATTTTTTTACTATTATTATTAACAGTGTTCTACAAAAAACTGTAAGGCTTTTTTGCTATTTAATACTCACTTTGTATTTTTACAGAAACTCGGCGCATCCACCATTTTTACAAATCTAAATTTACATTTTTTTAAAATATTATTGTTATTAGTATTGCAAGAAAAAAATTGCTAAAGTAATCCTATAAAACAATTTTATGAAAACAATATTTTAGATGAAAAAAGCAGTAATAAAAGAATAAAAACAATACAAAATATTTTAATTTTTTTCTATTTCTTTTTTTTTGAAGTTATTAATTGCTCGCTGTAATATAAATTTTTTAAGTTTACGTTTAATAGAAACAGCATAATAAACCTTTTTGAAAACATTTTTATTTTTAAATAAAAAAAATTTTCACCTTGAGTAGAATAGCATAGGCAAAATGAAGTCTTATGTAGTACGTTTCGTAGAATTTATAAACTAGTTTGAGTTCTGGCAACGGATTTTGAAAAACTTGCTCTAACATGTTAATACCTTTACGAGCTCTATTCGCCTCTTTAGACATTGGACAGACATAAACAAATTTTCCGTTATAATTACTTCAAGTACACGCTGTTTTGAAATATTATTTATTAATTGTTTTACCATCGATATTATATGTTAACAAGACATTAAAATGCCTTAAAGTGCCTACGTTGTAAATTTTAATTAATTTTGAGTTTAGAAATATAGAAAAATAACAGCGCGTTACATTTGTAAGTACAAAAAAGCTAGTTTTTTTATCAAAAAACGACAAAAGAAACATGGCAAAAAGACATTCTTAGTCAGAAAATTATAAATTAACAATATCCAAACTGAAGCTTTAAGCAAAATTATTAAAAGTAAAAAAACATTATTACAAGAATTTGGTATTTAGTTTAAAAGATAACCAAAACTAATGGTTTTGAATTAAAAATATCTGTTACGTTGAAACTTATTTTGAAGATAATTGTACTTAATTACATGATTTATTTAAAACTAAAACTTGGAAATTCCGTAAAATTTTATAAAGTTTAAAACTAAGTTAGTTGTCATAAGTGTACAAAGTTTGTTTCAAAATAAATTATTTTTGTTTTTTATTTATTGTTTTTATGTCAACATAACTATATTTATTTCTCTGGTATCTAAAATGTTTTTCAAATGTTGTTTTGGCTTATTGAATATTGAAACTACATTAAATTACATTTAGCATAACCAGTTGTTAACATGTATAATTTCATATAAAGCCATCTTAACTGATCCATTTCAGCTACCTTTTTTTAAATTTTCTTTTAAATTATTATTGAAAAGTTGGATATTGAATTACGTATGGAGCTAATGCAACATAAACAACAGAAAAGTTTTTAATATTGGTCGTTTTGCTAGATTTTAATCGATTTTCGGCGTAATCAGGTACGACTATATTGGTAATCTTCCGCATGTTTTCTATATTTTACCCAATAAATAAATAGTGACTGACTGTTTATGTGCCTGTTAATTGTACCGCGTTTGAATAACGGGAAATAAGGTATAAATTATAATGCACAACTACGCCACTGCAAAGAGCTCGCTTTCGCCGAACCTTGGTTATTACTTTATCTGCCGCTTTTTTATTCCAATTTTTTTTTGCTTTTTACCTCATTAATTTACTTACACACTTTTGTCTGTGAGTGCATGTGTTTATGTAGGTTAGACAGTCAGAGTAATGGAAAAAAAAATCGTAACATACAGCTGCTAAAACTGCGTATAAATAATCCCCTAAACAATGTTACCCAAATAGACCATTTTCTGTAATCCAGAATTAACAATGACACGTTTATTATTTAAGAAAACGCTATTTTTCACTTAAATGTTTTTTAGTTTTATATAATTTTCCCGCTTAGTTAAGCGCATTTGTTTGGAATTTTTGCAAAACGTTATAAATTTTCTGGCGATTACGTGCTTGAGAATCATGAATGTAGAAAAATGTCTACAATGCGCCAATTTTGAGGTCACTGCACGAATTCTTAAACATTTTATCAGAGATACGCGACATTACCCTACAAAGTTTCAACCGTTCGACCCTGAGGCCACAGCTGATATAAACGAGATCCATATTGGTGCAATGAAAACTGGATCATTCCTAGCCCACTTATTATGCGATGTTTGTCGAGGATTTGGAACACAAAATCCTGAGCCTTTATTATGATAAAGAGTTTTCGATGAGAAGCCACAAAGACATTGAGGTTTTTTCACCAAAAACAAAAACTTCTTATTGAATAAAAAAGTTAAAGATATTGTTAAGATTGATAGTGACGCATCCATTACCAAAAAATAATCCCATTATTAAGCCTGCATGAACTGTTTTTAAGTAATTTGTTTTAAAAGTTTAAAAAATTCGATACAAGTTTCAAGTTTGATCGCACGAAAGATATACAAAAGTGTAGCCATGAATTGTTAGCGTTTAACTTTGGTGTTTAGAAAAACGAGATAAACTCCTACCTCTTAGCTTAAATTTGTTAAGCTAACTTAGCTAAACTCCGTTTTGTCATTTAATTAATTAAAGTAATTTGCTCAACCACCAAGTACCTAATACAAGTTAAATTTTGTTTAAGTTTCATACAAAATGTATTTTTAGAACTTTGAATTTGCTTAAATTTTCATTTAAATGGAACGAAATTGGGTTATTTTTACTACAGAATGACGTTTGAAGTTTATTAAATGTACATTTGTGTCTATAATCAATTTTAGCAAGTCCGGTTCTAAAATTAACACAACGAATACACAAAGGATCATTTCCAAATATTGATTTTCAAAATAAATGATAATAAATATTCTATTTTGTAGACGTGTAAATAATATAATTTTAAATTTCACCCCAAGCTAGATTTTTGTTTGTACACTCGTTATATTAACACAGTAACTATCTGACATTTTAAATTTAAATTCTCCAGTCTAGTTTAGTTTAGTTACGTAAGCAACTATTAGGAAGCATCGTAGCTAAATAACTGTGACCTCAACTTTCCTCGTTTTGGTAAAATGACAAAACAAGAGTAACATCTACAAGGAACAAATTATGTTCGGACCAATAAACTAGAATTAAGTTTCCTGGAGTCTTCCGTTATGTATCAAGGAAGTTGTTCTCAGTTGCACATTTTGATAAAACATGGAGCAATTGGTCTGAAACCACTTTTGAATACAAAACCATTAAAGTTTGTTACAGCACTTGATTCTGCACTGCACATGTAGTCTCCATTAACTCACTTCTGTAATTGCATCAAAGTAAATATTGATATGACAAATGCATCTACACCAAATCAATACCAATTTAATTAAATCGATATAAAATAAAGTTATGTAAGCTGATAAATTCACAATTTATAATATCAACACTATCGCAATGCCGGGATACCAGCTGCCAAATGAAGATAAGCTTTTCCATGTAGTAGTTTTATGCAATGCCGTGCCATTACCTACGTAAATATTTTTATAGTTAAACAGCATCAGAATTCTTCGATGAGAACACCGAAATTGCCTTTGGCTATGAAAACAACTCACTAAAAATTCATTAAATGCATATAAAAGAAATCTAAAGCTTTTAATCCGGAGATTAACTGAGTTTTAGAAAAGAAAAATGTTTTACAGTTGTTTAAAGTTTAATATAAAAAATAATTTTTAACTTAAAATTTAATTATTAGAATAAGATAATCCTCCTAATAATTTATGATAATACAAATGTGTTTTCAGTAATTTAAGGTACAAAACAAAAGTTAATATAACAGTCACAAAGCGAAGTGACAAGTAAGTTAAGGTTGGGGTTTAGGCGTACTGGCGCCTATGTAAAAAATAGTTTCGTAAATCGGGAAGCATTTCAGTTTACCAAAACCGAATTAAATAAATGTGTCTCAGTAAACACTTTATTGTTTTAACTGTTTTAACAGGATTCTAACATTATTCAATTATTCCGTTCTAACGCCATAGTTGAATGACGCGACGCATCTGAATTGACAATTATTCAATTCGGTAGATAACAAATCCAAATGCTTTAGTTAACAAATTTTTTTTTTGGTGGTATATTTAAAAGAATTTTGAGTCAGGTTTGATACTATTTTAATATAAATCTACACACGTATTTTTAAAAAGGTAATTTTAAACTTTTGGTTTATATGCAAACAAGTATATTTAAATTGGTTTTAAAAAAAAACTCAGATACTATTTGTTTTAAAGTAAACGCTAATTTTTCCTGAAAGCGAGAAAACAACTAAACGCCGGCCTTAACTTTTTTGAGTAACTTATAGTCAAAATACACGAGCCGTCACACAAGACAACAACTCTCAACAAAGAAAAAACAAATTTGATTAAAATTAATTTTGATAGCCTCTTACGGGCTAATTTCAAGTTGAGATAATACCGGTAGTATCTTTGTTTCTCTGGAAAACTAAAAGAATTCGGGGTTGTAATTGGTTGTTGCTATAGAAAAGTATTAAAATATGCTATACTACAGGTAGTATCTCAACTTGATATTAGCCCATAACTCTCTGATTATAACATTTCATAAATGGAAACACCAACTTGTCAAAATAAAAATTAAGCAAATTTGTGTTCGTGAAACAAGACGAGATTCAAATAAAATCATTATTTTCAGTGCGCTAAAAACATTACTGTAAGATTAAAGCCTCCAAACGTTAGAATTTTGGTATTAAACTTGTTTGATTTGTTGTTATTTGGTAGCACTAAAATGATTAAATTCAATCATTATCAAATTAATTATAAAAACCTTATATAAACAGCATTATAAATTAATTATTCAGAAGGTTTTTGAAATGGTGTAGAAACAATAAACACTCTTAAAAAACGCTACTTTGTAAAATCCAAAAAATGTTTTCTTTTTAAATAAAAAAAACTTCCGCCTTAAAGTTATATTTTTTATAGACTACATATTTTACATTAGGACAGCTTATAAGATTAGATACAGATTTTTAGGTTTACTAATAAATTCTTGATAACTGTTACGTTGAAGAAGAAATACAACCAAATATTGTGTTCTTTTTTTAGAGTTTAGAAAATTAAAATTTCCAACAGAATAATGTGCTAACCTCTCTCATCTGTTTTCTTAGGGATTAGCCTTAGTTATCTTAACCTTCTAACCTGTTACCTAATTCAGCCTGCATATATTATAAGATTATAAACAGAAGATTGCTAATTTGGTCTCAGAAAGTCTAAAAAATTATTAAGTTTAAGAAAATTTATCAAAGATATTTTCAAGTACAAAAATCAATAGGGCTAACATTGTAATCTTTACCAGAGCCACCAGAAGCTAGGGTTGTGCAAACCAAAACTCAACTGTTGGTGAAAAGCTAAGTCCTGAATTTATAAGTCAAAGAAAGAAGCGAATTCCCTAAAGCAATAATACGGTAAGAAAAAAAATGTGCTAAATTAAACTTGGCTTTGCGCATCTTGACTGATCGAGCTAAAAAAAACCAGAGCTTACTCTGAATAAGCAAATTTTTGTTCTTACAGTTTAAATTCAATCATAACACTTGTACAACTAGTGGTATAATTATTATCAATGATATTACGAATCGAATTGTGTTGCTGACTTGACGAGTAAAAAACGAAGACGTGCAATTTACAAAAAAATGGCGTGTTCAATGCGTTTTAGAAAGTGTTTTTTCCATATTCGTCTAAAATAAATTTACTTACTGCGCTGCGCTTTTCATAAATCTAACGTTTACACTTAATAAAAAAAATGTCATTTTTTAAACTACTGAAACAATCTATCTTGTCCTTCCGTTCGCTTGTGTTAAATCTCTATGTTCACAAACCGTTTGGAAAAGCACATTTTTCTGTCCTAGAACGGTAAAATGTAGGTATGTCACTAATGTCACTATTGGCTACCTTCTTCCTGTAAACTTCTTTATTTTGGTATTATTCTAGGTAAAAAAAAACCTATTCTTTATTGACAATTATTGTTAACTTTAACTCATAGTTGCACTATTATTATAAAACGCTTGTGGCAAAAGAATCATTTCGTAAATTTTGTAAATTGGCTAGTAGTTAAATTTACCAAAACAAAATTAAATAAATAAGTATCTCAACAAACATTTTATTCTGTTCTAACAACATCATAGTTTAATAACATAAAGCAATTGAATTGACAATTGTCCAGTTAGGTAGATATCAAATTTAAAGGCTTTAGTTATAATAATAATAATAATAATAATTTATTTGGTGTTTAGAATACATTAGTATTTTACACACGTCAGTAAAACAATAAGTATGAAATTGAACAGAAAGAATATACAGTCATCAAGATAAATATAAAATAGTTACACATTTCTAAAATATAGACAAAACTCATGGAAATCATAAAACGCTTCATTACACAGAATTTCCTTAAGTTCGGTTCTGAACCGTTTGAGCGGCATATTTTTTATAGCATTAGGTAAACAATTATAATATTTTATTGCATGGAATCCTGTGCCACTTTGCGTTCTAGAGACTCGTGCATATTTAGTAACTAGATTTTCATTGTTACGAGTGTTATAACTGTGAATATTTTTGTGTGTATTAAACATAGATAAATTGTCCTTAACATACGTACAACATTGAAGTAAATACAAACAAGGAAAAGTCAGAATTTTTAAATCTTTAAATGCTTGTCTGCAATCGTCGCGATAGTCTAGTCCATAAATAATGCGAATAGCCCGCCTTTGTAGAGAAAATACTTGGTGACGACAGGAAGCATGGCCCCAAATTAAGATTCCATACATTAGTTGACTTTGAATTAAACCATAATAGGCAATTTTAAGAGTTTCCTGAGAGACAAACTTGGATAGATTTCGTTAACATATTTGTCAATTTGTATATAGATCTAAACAGGTATTTTTTTAAAAATAATTTCAAAAATTTAGGTTAATTTGGGAGTATTTTTAAAACTGAATTATTTTTTGTTTATAAAACTTTGAAAGAATTTAAACATATGTCCACCAGGTAAAAAAAGTGTAGATTTTCATATACATATAACTCTATTTAATTTAGTTTTAGTAAAATAATACTTACTCCAATTTTTTTAAACATATATTGTTTTGTTTAATTTGTCAATATTTGTGATCTTTGTTTTCTAATCTTTAACATTAAGATTTTCTTTTATAGCAAAATAATATGAGATAATTGTTGAGATTTTAGGCCTTTCGAGTTGAAAATAACAGTACGACGAACAGTAGTCTCCTCCACAAACAAAACCACAAGCCAATATTGACATTTTCGATCTGGATACAGCTTCTAATTTTCTCCTGCTGTATTGCTCTGTGGCTGTACAATGTCATCACAGATTCAATTCGGGTAATATGTTTATTTTGTCTGTAGATAATACAAGCGTTTATTGTTTACTTTAATTTATTTGAAGTAAATTATTCTTTAATAAATAATGCAAGAAAATAGAGTGGTGGATTTATATTATCAGTTTTATATTTTTTCATAAAATTATCTTTGTGCTTTTAACAAAATTAAGAGCAAGACATTTTAAAATTCTGCCACTTGTAGCAGAGATACCAACAAACATGTCTAATTTTGCGTCTAAACAAAATGTACATTCCTGAACAAACTGTTTTAGTATTCTTTCGCCAACAACACTAAACTAATAATTAGTAATTTAACACAAGCAACAATTTATTCAGCGTGTTAATAGTTTTATAAGCTCTTTATCCCTGTGAATACAAAATACGTGGCCAGACACGTAAATTGCATTTCCTTCTTCATTATTTGTAAACCTAATTAAGAGCTCGCTGTTTTTAAATAGAAACATCGTTTTAGTTTTATTTGCTTTCGTCGTTGTGTTGATGACTTTCAAAATTCCAAATTCACACTTATTTTACTATTCACATCTGAAATTTCCCAAACCTTCTCCAATTACCTCCGTTGCAATTTTTTTATCGGCCACAATTTGCTATTCATTGATCGCTTCCGGTTACCGGACTAGTCCGGAATTGTAGCATAAGTTATTCACTAAGCTTGGGAATTGTTTTTAAACTCAACTTTGCTTCATAATTTATGCGTTGCATTCTGTTTTTATCGACGAAAAGTGGTGGAGGATCACGATATGGTAATCGCTGAGTTAAACAACGCCACAGGTGCAGTGGCGCAGATGGTGGCGGCGTTCGCTAATCGCAATTAAGGAGCTTGATGAGACGGTGACACTGCCGACACGACTGCCGACCTTTGTCGTTAGCACGTTGTATACGTCACCAACTTTTCACGTGAATACAGCACAATGAATTTCTACATTTCAAATAATAAAGATAGAAACTAAATTTTCAAAACTTATTTTACCATCATTTGCTCTTTTGTCAATGAATATAAAATAGCTACTTCGTTTATACATTGTACATCTAAGCTAAAAAAAACCGGTAAAGCCATAAAAGATACTAATATATATTATTATTATTATTTTATATACAGGATGATTTTTTTTATTTGTTCCTGCCCGAAACATCAAAAATAGGCAACACATTATACTTTGAAAATTTTATTTTCAAAATTAAGGCATAGAGAGTTGTAAATTAATGTCAACATTGTTGACAATACCTTTGACAGTGCCTCCAAAGTCAGTTCATTTGAATCATTTGTAGCCACATTAATTAATTAACTAATTAATTAATTAATTAATTAATTAATTAATTAATTAACTAAATTGTTCATCGTTTGTATAACGTGTCCTATTTTTAAGATTTCGGACGGGAACAAAAAAAAAATCACCCTGTATAATATTATCAAAAATTACGTTTACCGCGAGGTGTGTAATAATTACAATTACAATAAACTATTTAGATGGTATGCATGTACAAATTTGATTCATTTTTTTTAATCTTCTGCTATTTTTCTTGCTTCCTGCACAGTTACTCCTTTTTTTTGTAAGCATTTTTTAACTTCCATGTCTCATGTTTGCTTCGGTCTCCCAGGTTTTTTTCTCTCTTGTAATCTTGCCTGCCATATTTGTTTTACTTTTCTTAAATTTCCTATTCTTTGGAGATGTTCCCACCAACTTAGCTTTCGCTCTTCAATATAGATACTCCACTTTTTAATAAACTCTAGATTTTATTTCTAGATCATACAGTATAATTGTATTTTTTATCATATTTTTTCTTGTTACCCCTTCAACTTCTTAGGTACTTTATTTCTGCAGCTTGAATCTTGCTTTTTATTTTTCTGGATAAAATCTACTAAATCCTGCAGCTATATGTTAGGGTTGGTCTATATAGGGTGTGTCAAAAGTCGCGAATTTTTTTTGAAAGAATACATGGAAGATCCTCAACGAACACAAAAATTTATTTAAAAAAAATTCAAAACTTTTTTGTTTTTATTTTAAATTTATGAATACGTAATTTATTTCAAATGCTTTATTGTTTCCTTTTTTTTTCGTTTTTTGTTTTTTTTTAACTATATCAAGACAATTTAAATTTTTTTTTGCAAATTCAGATACGAACTCATAACTTTTCAAATTTTGAAGTTAGAATTTTTTTTCTTTAAAGTTTGGATTGTTTTAAGGGTGAGAGTCAGCCCACTAAAGGAAATTCGCGACTTTTGACACACCTCTATATATCGTTTTAAATATGTTTATTTTTGTTTTTTTGTACTTAAAACTTGCTATTTAGTGCGTAGAAACATTTTATTGCCTTGTCTATTCTGTTGTTCATTTTCGCTTCTTGCTCTCTATCATTCTGTAGTGAAATTCACAAATATTGAAAAACACTTTCTATTTCGAGTTCCATCTTATTAAATTCTGCTTTGTGTGCTTGTTTAGTTATTGTCATAATTTTAGTTTTCTTCAGGCTTATATCCATTCCATTTTTTTTTTAAGTTTCTTCCCTAATCCTTATGTTCTGTTGCAAACTTTTTGTATGTTTTGCGATTAAAACAATATCGTCAGCAAATGCCCCTTTCGAGATTTCGACATTTCCTAAATTTAGGTAGCCCACATTCAATTTTTTTAGATGCACTGGAACATTTCTTTATAATTTTGTCCATGAATGTAATAAATTACAAAAGACTTAAACTTCTGATCTCATGCTTCTGCAAATTACATAATTTATACAAACATTTAACTACATTTATTGTATTAGCATTGATTCTTTTTATTTTTAAAATTTTCCATATTTTTTTTTTGGCATTTTGTCAAATGCTTTTTCTAAATCAATAAACGCATAATCTACCGTCTTTTTTTAAACTTAGCTTTTTCTATTATTTGTCTCAGTATAAATATATGATCTTGTGTACTCTTATCTTTCCTAAAACCATCTTGTGCCTCATCAAAATATTTTTCTAATTGTATTCTCATTTTACCATCAACTATATCCTCGAAAAGCTTTAAGGTTACACATGTCAATGTAATTCCACGGTAATTTTTGCACTTTTTTCTATTTTTTTTTATAAATGGGTAGAATAAGTCTAAATTTTCAATCTTTCGGTATTTTTTCGGTGTTCCATATTTTACTAAATAGTTTGAGCAATCTTTTGGCTTGCGAGTTTGACTGTATTTTTTTTTCTTCAGTTAACAAATTCTTTGTTTTGTCTCTAATACTTATTGTTGTATCTTTTTTGACGAGTCTCATATTTTTTAAGGCTTTATAAAACAATTTTTGATTTTTAACACTATTTTTTTCTATAAATAGTGTTAGAAAAATGACAGTGTAGTTCTAATTTTCCCAGCATTTTTTTTTCATCCAGCTCTTTAACTCTCTTTCTTTGTATTTTGTAGTTTTTATAATTTTGATCCGTTCTGTACATTAGGTATTTTGTCCAACAAATTTTCTTATTTTTAATTTTTTCTCTTAATCGCTGTGACCACCATTCCGTTTATTCTTTTTGATTATTTGTTTTATAGACTCTACATACTTGTCTGGCAGCTTCAGTGATTACTTCTTTGAAATTTTTTTACATTAATTCTACTGACTCATTTTCAATTTTTTGATTTCTTTCTTTCATTTTTATTCTCAACAACTTGACAAAATTTTTCGGCAATTGTTTTATTTTTCACTTTATCTTTGTTTATTTTTGCTACCTGGGTAATTTTTTTTGAGCGTTGTCACTAATAGATAATGGTCACTACCAATTTGTGGTCTTCTTCTTACTTTCACATCTGTGATTTGATGCCTACTTTGCTTTCCAATTGATATGTAAACAATTATCTATTTTTTTTACGGCTTGGCATTTCTCTTGTAAAGCGATGAATGTTTTTATGTTGATAGTATGTGCTGGCTGTAACCAAATTTTGCAGTAAACATAAGTGAAGCAATCTCTTACAATTTTTGTTTCTATGGTCTTCTCCGTACTTTCCTACAACTCTTTTATACTATTCATCTTGCTTTTCCACTCTTGCATTAAAATCCCGAGCTACGTAAATTGTATCCTTTGCTTCTTTTATTTTCGTAGTTAAATCTTGCCACAATTCATCTTTCTTTGCTGCAGTTTCATCCTAATTTGGATCATAAATTACCATTATTACACTTGTCCTTTGGTTTATTTGCAGGTCATCATATTTTACTTCAATTAATAAAATTCGCTCAGACCAAGCTTTCCACTTGTAAATATGTTTCTCCTTGTTTCTATGAATTATACAACTAACTTTAGCTGCAGCTGTTGTGTGGGTTTTTAACTCCACAATATGTAAATACGTGTCCATTATCTATCTTTGTCATGTTTTTTTGTTTATGTTTTTTGCTTCTGTTACTGTCAAAAAATCTAAACCTGCTTTTCCAAATTTGGTCACAAGTTTATTTTCTTTGCCATTTATACTTCTTACATTCTACATCCCTAGTTTGCGTTTTTTTTTTCTACAATTTGTTTTGTTTTATTATTGCCATTAATTTGCTTACACTTGTCATGCCATGTTGTTTCTAAAATTCTTTTTTGTATTTTGTTTAATGCTAGCTTTTTAGAGATTTAGTTTTAGAGATACTAAACGGAACAATAATGTAAGTGGGTTTTTAACCATTTTTTTTTTTGTAAATTTGAAACGTCTAAGTAAGCTAACATTTGTATTTGTTTGCGAAAAGTTTCTGTTTTATTTATGTTGGTATCCTACAACTGCATTGGCGAGCTATATTTGTAAAACTTCATAACAACATTGAAAATTGTAGTAGTGAGAATATTTGCTGGAGAAAAGCTTGACACCCACTTGCCAGGCCTCACCTTTATCCAAATTTGCAATTTACTATAAATAGTTATGTATACAGTTTTTGCTTAAAAATGATTTAAATGTCAAATTAGTATTATTTTTTACAATTATTATTACAAAGAGTTACTAATGTCTATTTTCTAACTCACAAATTGTTTGACAACTATTTATACATATTTTAAAACCGAACAATTTAGTAAATATAAAATTCTATTGGATCATTTTGACAGGGTTTGTGACGCCACAGTGGAAGTTATAACACGGATCCGGGCTTGTACTGTCCAAGACTTTGATAAATTTCTCTTGTACATTATTTGTCAGTACCTGACTTTATATACTTACTAAACGGTACATTGCAACAGTCAAAACGAAGGTCGAACAGTTAACAGGATTATCTACAGACCATATTTGTCAATTTTTTGAAAATCGGAATATATTCAGATAAGATTCAGATTAGGTAGGACATTCTCAGACAAATGATAATAATGATTAATAAGTCAAAGTCTTAGAATATTTTTAAATTTTTTTAGGTGTTACAACTTTTTACGATCCGTTGTGATAAGGTAAATCTTTAGAAATCAGCAAATTAAAAGTGAAATTTATAATTTTACGTCGAAAGGTAGGCGTGCATTACTTTGGTAAAATAAGTATCCAGATCACGTGAGCCAAATTTCTCCCCAACCGGCGTCGACACGTAATTTGGATTTTTCCCATATAATCCGATAAAAATAACAATCCGCCATTTTACTCACGTGTCATATACATGGCAATCAAAAAAATAACCTCTCGTTAAATTCAATCAAAATCCCCTACAACAACAGGGAAATTATCCCTCTGCACGGCCAAATATCTATTGTCCGGCGAGGCAAAGTGTGTTTCAGGGAATAACAGGTTTTTACCCTCGAATCGATTTTTAAACATTACACAGAATCGTGTCGATTTCAAGGAAGATTGCACGTGAATTTATTTTGCTGTGTGGAAAAGCCGATAGTAAATTGCCATCTTCCGTTTTGCATACCGGAAACAATCTTAATAATGTTTTTTCGTTACTCTACCTTCTGACATCACCTACTTCCTAATCTCGCTACGGCAAGTTGCAGATGTTTCACTACAACTAAATAAATGACTTGGAAAAACTATTTGTTATACTTTCTTTACAGCTGTCTACAGATAAACAGACGAGATAACTAGAAATTTGCTAACATTTTTCCAGTCTCAAGCAATTTTTAATTGTTGTAGAAGTGAAGCAGTTTTGTAAATAATTATATGTTGAACTGTAATTGACCTTATTTTTATATATTTAAAAAATTGCTAATTAAAGTTTTGCGTAAAAAATTTCAGCGTTACGTCTTATACAGTTGTGAAGGAATTACTTTTAAATAAAAATACTGAACAAATTTATTGTGCAAAATTAGGTCTCTTTTAGTCTACTTTGTCGAGAAAAAATGTAACAAAGATAAATTGAGAGAGTTTGTGCTTTTTTTTATACTTTTCTCCTTAAACATAAAGAAGCCAATTTATAAAATCTTTAACAGCTATTGAAAATTTTCTTACTTTGTCAAAGAGTACAAAGAATCTATTTGTGGTCATTCTCTCTTATATTTTTTAAAATAGACAACTTAACACATTTATTTTCTTAATTCAGAAGCTTAAAACATTTTTTAGATTTATAACAAAGTTACGACCAAAAGAAATGAAAATCATAAAATTAATTTATGTTTAAAATTCAGCTTCCACATAAAAGAAAATTTTCTTGACTGTCTTTTAGAGTGTTTAAAGATCCACCAAACTAAACTAAACTCAAATTTATAGCTTCTCTACTTTATTTCGCATTGAAAGAATGACGTCATATCAGTAGTGCTGTGACGGCTATGATCTAATTATTTTGGGTAACGATAAAATTGATAAAGTTTCGATTAATTTTTAAATAAGCTATTTCTGATAAAAACATTAAAAAAATTGTACTACCAAAGAATAATTTTTTTAAGCCAGAATTATTTCAGCTTTCTTAGAGGTTTACAAACACTGACAAACACAATAGTGATTACAGTTTATTCACGTTCATGCTAGTCTGGAAATATATGTATTTAAGAAAATTGATAAGCAAGAATATAGCTCATGAGCCATAAGCAATGATAGCACAATCATGTTCAAACAACATAAGATGGCGTGGCGACTTTATTAGTATTCTGTGTTTTGTGCTAAGAATGTAGTCGGCAGCAGTCATAATAAAAACAATAATTTAATATAACTTTTCCCAAAGACAAACCAAAAGTAAAAAATCTAGCTCTTTCCTCTGACTATCTGATATTCCACACTTTTGGATTACTCATTATTTGTGCTACTAAATCAGAGTCGGGCAAAATTCCTGCTATACAAAATTTCACTGACTCTGAGTTCAAACCAATAAAATTATAATATTCACCAAATGGAGAGAACGGCATTCTGTAGTTGCATTTCTCTAAATGTTAAGCTTAAATTTCAATTTACTAAGAATGCTATCTGTAAATGAAGGAGTGAATATTTGTTCAGGGTTTCTACCGCAGATGAGACAAGAATCAGGCAAAATTGATCTCTATGTTAAGACGTTTTTTAGGTAAATTTAAAATTGAACTGTTGGCATCTCCAACTGCATTTGCGGTGTTTTCGGTTAATAATTATTGAATATAAACGGTTTATTGCTCGGCACCTCAGAGTCACTGAAAACGCTTTTTGCGTCTGATGTGTTAACAGATTGATTACACAGGTTAAGTGGTCAACACAAAATGTGTGTTTGGGTTGTAAATGTAAATTTTCTTTAAGATTACTAAATAATGCGCTGCATTGATGAGAGACATGTTACACGTTTAGAGTTTTCAATACAGAACACAAAAATATACTAAGTTAGTAAATAAAATGAAAAAGGATTTTATCTCAATATTGGACAGTTTTCTAATGTTGATTTTTCGATGATATAAAGACTCCTTTTACATTAGCTATCTAGATCTGGAATATAAAAGTCAACAATAGTGACACGTTAAAAGTTATAATAAAAAGAAATGTAATGGAAGAATCAATATAGTGCAGTAAAATACCATAGACACTCGACAGTAGCTCCATGTTTATGGATAATTTTCATTTGTTTGATTTTCAAATAACGACAGCAAATTTATAAATAAAATATTTATGTTTAGATAAATCCGAATGCAATTTTCAAATGGTAAATAATCTAATTATAAATATTTTCACGCAAATGTTTTAAATCAAAAGATCAATAATAAATTTATTTTTATTAATTATACATGAAACGGATTTAAATTAGCATAACAAACCGTAATTAATAACGGATATTTTTGTGATTGGTACAAGTTAGATAGTTTAGAAAGTTTAGATTAAATAAAATTATTTAAAAATCTGGATGCGGGAAATTATAAACTATTCCCTTGGGACAATATTTTTATTATTATAATCTAATTTTAGTAAAACTAAGCTGGGCTTTATTTCAATTTTACCGTCCTAGAAAATAGGGCAACTAGAACACAATAGCGTGTTATTACCATATCGTATTATGTATCAGTAAGTTTTTATCAAGCAAAGTATCTTTAATTTAGAATCGAATCAGGTCAGCAATTTCGACCACATTACTAATTTAAATTAACATCGCTCTTTAACTTTATTTACTTTGAGGAGATTTTAATCTAAATTTGTTTTTGATACCAGAATTGAGCGTTTTGCGCTTTGGTCTTGTGTATCAATCACCTAAGACTGCCAAGTCACGAGAATCTATTTCCAAGTCATTCCTGAAGAATTTTTCATGTTCGCGTTTGTAACATTTCAGTCCTTTAGGAGTAATTTCCCGTCGTAATTAATCGCATTGCCGGTCAGGGACTAATTTAATTGTACTTGATGTCAAGTAATAGCTCGTTATATTTTCAAGTAAAATTAATTTAGCTGACATTTCATCATGCGATAAATTTTTGTTGATTTTAGATTGGTGAAAATCCCCTCTGTTTTAGAAATTCAGTGCAATTAAAAGAGCGACAGATTTTTAACTACGTGCCAGAGTGCATTTTAGTGCATTGATATCGAAAACGCTCGTTGCAATAAAGCAAGAGTCGGGCCGGAAAATTGACTCGGTTGGTTGGATGGTCCCTTTTCTGTTACATTTATTTTCAGTCGATTGCGTCACGGGATTTCTGGGCTGTGTCCTGTTGCTTTAGGGAATCGAACGGTGTAATCCGTCGACGTGATAATCCTAGTCTGCTCTAAAGCGTAATGAAGCCTTACTTTATTTAATAAACACCACCGCAGAAATTTTCTTTAAGCAATTTAGGCTCGTTGAAGTTTAGAAAAAGATGTGCTGTTCTATAAAGAGCCAAACGAGGTCTAAAAAATTTTAGAATTTACAAAGAATAAACATTAAAATTAACGTTATTTGCATATTTCGTTAAATAATAACTTTTTCTGTTTCAGGTTTAAAAAGGATTCAAGGATTTACCGGTAAACCTTACTCCAGGTAATTATGTGTTTTTTAATATACAGAGGGCTCTTTAAAACTGTACAACAGAGTCTCAATTTTGATACTATTGATAACACAAATAATACAATTGCACTTTTCAGTTTTCAGTTAAAAATCGTTATAAACAAAGAACCTTGTATAAATCTTGTTTTACGAATACCTAGATCCAAATTCTAGTTTTTCACTAAAATCCAAATTCGTTAATTCTTAATTAATCTTAATAAAAGCTAATTGCAGGCCAATCGCGTATAACGTGATCATTATCATTGACATTTAAAACTTTTTATAAGACTATAAATTAGAACTACAACAAAAAATGTAAAATTACTTTTGTTCAGAAATCTTGCGTTAATTTCGTTAATACGAATCAAACTTAAATTACATTGTTTGGTTCTTATGGCAAATTAAACAATGATATTATTAAAACTAAAAACTAAATTATTAGAGCGAATGCCTATTTATTTAACAACTGAAGCAGAAAAAAGATGCTAATAGAAAGGTTAATAAAGAGCTAAGCACGGAATATATTTTTGATAAAAAAAGTAAATATAGCTACAACAAAATATTTGATGTATAAAATAGACCCCTTTTTTATTACAAGTTAACAACAAACGTGATTTTGTCAGTTGTTTTGATGTTGATGTTACGGAATCGTAAATAAGAAAAATTTCAGAAAGTCATGGAATAAATAAATCAAACGTGGAACACACTTATTACTTATTATTTTTATTTTTCTAAATTTCCCAAGATTTCTTTAAGAATTCTTTAATTTTCTTAAAATTGTTTTAATTTCCTAAAAATTTTTTTTTGATTTACTCTCCAACACCTGTTTTGTCCTGCATTGGCTGAATTAAATCCATAGCATTTACTAGATTATTATTACTTTTTTTTGACTACTTAACACTAAACTCAATCTTCTTGCTAGATCTCGTTAGTGTGTTGAATAAATCGAAAAATGTATACAATTACATTAAACACTTTTTAGCACGCGCGTTTTGGCAAGATGTTGCCATTATTAAGTAAAACTCACTCATTTGTGTTGCTCAAACGCACATATTATACAAAAAAATGTTTGGTGTGATTGGGAACAAATTCAGATAACAAATAAGATACAACAAAGTACCTATAAGACTTATCCAAGCTAGCATGACCAAAAAAATCATTATTTAATCCATAAAAGTCAAAAAAGTATAGAAAGCTAAAGTACGAGTAGCTTTAGATGCCTTGAAAAACGATGGTCCGATCTTAAGAAGAGCTTCTAAGAAAGAGTTTTAGCGGAAAAGAGTCGCAAAATATCTTATTAGACCAGGATGCTTATAACCGGTTGCTTTTCTGACACTCTCTGCATAATATAAATAATAAAATATAAATAAATTTTATGAAGGTATTCTTTTTTTTTGAAGTGAGGTAATTTTTATATAAATAATGACAATAAAAATTAATTTTGAATCCACAAGATTAACCAAAATTCTACTACACTGTTTTCTTAGAATTTTGATTAATGTTGGGGGTTTGACATTGATTTTTATTGACAATACAGTATAAATAAGAAATTGTATTATTTTATTGTATTATTTTTATTGCAATTGCTACCTTATACTGCAAAAGTCAATCTATTTTTGTGTTTGTTTTTCTCTACATTCATTCAAAATGCCGTCTTTTGTTTAGGAAAGATTTGTTGATTTCGTTACCCAATTTTTCTTGTACTCTGGAGAAAAACATGCCTAAAAGAGTCTTTGTATTCAATTTTTATCATAAATAATCGAAAATGTAAGACTGTTCGCTTTATAAACATTTTTATATCCAATCACAACAACAATAAACTCTAGATTTGTGCAGCTTCTTTTTTTGTTCCTGCATGTTTTTACTTTTTTGTGACCAAAACGAAATGATGAAAACCTTTTCTGGTTAATTCTTTTTAAACCTTTTCTAAGAAACGTGCTATCACATTCTAACTCAGATTATTATGCCTAGATTTTTTGGCCATTTCCGTGTTTCCTGCATTTTATTGCAACAAAAACTTATATTTCTACTAAAACACCAAAAACGACGTTGAATTTAACTTTTTACCTCTATTTTTAACCCTTAACTTTTAACTCAAATTTTCTCAAAAACATCAATTTTATAGGAAAATTAGTCGATTTCAAAATTTAGTCGTTGAAGTTTGTTGAGTTCAAAAAACAGCCCGTTGAAGTTTTTTCAACCATAAAAAACAAAGAAAAAAACCTATTTTTGAGCCCATTTCATCTATTGAAACATCAATTTTTTCTATTTTTTACGGTCTTTTTAAAAATATGAGCCAGACGTACAACTGAATTTGTGATTTTTGTTGCAAAAGTGCATAAAACTCGAAAAATTACCAAAAAAACTAGGCACAATAATCTGAGCTACAATATAGCACATGTAGATAAGATAAGATAATTTATTTGATCCCAAAGACATTAACAATAAATGTATAGAACACAAACATATAAAATAAAGTTAACATCACTTGACAATTAAATAGCTGCTGAACTCGCGAACATTGTAAAAGTAATCTTCGTACAATATATTTAATAACTGTTTTTTGAACAGATTTCTATTGCTTATTTGCTTGACTAACACAATTAAAAAGGAGGAAATTAAAAAGCATTTGGCAACTGTAGGGGGTGACTTTTTAAAAATATTGCATGTTGCTAAGGGTAAGTGAAAATCGTTTAGTTGTCTAGTGTTATGTTCATGAATACTTATACCATATGTTTATTATAATTTTTTATCAGAGGCTGTCATGAGAAACAAACATTCTAAAACCGTAGGGCCTAACTTATTTCACTTGATAATAAAATCATTTTACTGTCAGACTGTCACTCACAAAAGGATTTGTTCTTGATTTTCCAGTACCTTTCTTCCGATTGACGCTGCCGGTCTTTTAAATATAATGTTAGTGATAGTGATACTGGTGATAGTGTTTTTGAATCTGGTATAAAAATTTGACTCTGTTATGGTTTTTTCTGGAAATTTCTCCCGAAACTCGTCAAAACAAAGTCTGGATGAGTAAACCCATTTTCCATTCGCTAAGTGTCCATTACGAAAATATGATTCCACTAAAAAAATCTTCTGTTCAGCAGTAAACTCCATAATTCAAATCAAATCTAAATTTTACTTTTGACAGTGACAGCAAAATGCCATTTACAAAGTGAATTAATTTAGGCGCTACGTTTTTAGAATTTTTGTTTCTCATGACAGCCTCTGATCAAAAATTATTGTTAAAAACATTTTGTAATGTCTGAGGGGTTATACGAGAACAGTCTTCAGTAATTCGGTCTTTAAGATCCTGTATGGTATTGACGGGATTTTTAAAAATTTTGTTTTTTAGATACCTGGATGAAAAATAATCTAGAGGAGTTAAATCTGGTGATCTCGGTGGGTACTCTGGAACTAAATGTAAATTTATTATTCTGTCATCAAAGAACTGACGTAAAAAATTATGATCAGCTTCTGTTGTGTGTGATGTGGAGCCATCATGTTGGAAGTATCCGTTTTGGAGCTCGTCATCATGGAATTGTTCAACAAAGGCAGTTAAGATATTGTTTGGATATCTTTCGGCTGTAACAGTACCATCAAAAAATATTGGTCCTATGATCCTTCTACGAGACATTGCTAACAACACACCAATTTTAATGGAATGTAGGGGTGTTTCACAAAAAATATGTGGATTTTCACCATTCTAAAGTCTCAAATTTTGAGAATTGACATAACCTACCAAAACATTTGGTAAAGTTAGTCAGTACTGTTTGATTACTGCAAAATCTCTACCGGGGAAAGATGAAACCAAGCCTCATCTGAAAAGAATGTTAAGTCTAGCAAGTTGTCATAATTGAGATGTTCGTAAAACCATCTGCAGTATGTAAGACGTCTGTTAAAATCTGGTGGCAAAAGTTGCTTGCATTTTATACGAAAACAACTGGAGTTTCTTCTTTACAATCTTATGGCAGGTATCTAAAGACAAGCCAACTTCTTGAGAGAGATGTCTTAATGAAGTCGATGAATTGTTTTCCATCCGTTGTTCGACCTCCTCTACAACTTCATTTGTACAGTGTTGGTCGTCCAGCTCCTTTTTTATGATGTACACTTCCAGTTCCACAAAACAATTGTGCAGTATTTCGAACAACATTGTAAAAATCAGAAACCACAAAAATAAAGTTAGGAATCTTTTGGCGAAATTCTTCCAAACAAGCACCAGTGTTAAAGTTCCATTATCCATCAATGTTAACTCCATTTCGAAAATATGATTCAATAATAAATGTTTGATGCTCTACAGTAAACATCATTGCTTTTTTATGACTTTTTGCCGAAAAAAACGCCAAACGTTTGACGCGTTTGAAGTTTTAATCAAATAAAGCGATGATACTATCAAAGACAATAAAAATCTGTCAAATCAAATTGCACAGCAAGAGTAGATCTAAAAAAAATTTAAACGGTCTACTTTAAGGTAGAAGGATTAAGTAGAAGGATTTCAGTTGGTCAACTGTCAAAATTTTATTTGAATATCGTACTTGATATGATATTTTATTAAGTTTTACTGTCAAATTAGAACAGTGTTCATTCCACAAGAACTTTTCTTGCAAATGCACACAATTTCTTGCATAGAAATTTTACATGGTTCACTTCTGTAATGTTGTTACTATTAAAGTTTATCGTAATCGGCTCAGGGTGTTGCTGCCTTTTGTAAAATCTCATTACGTTTGTTTTTTTTTGTGTTAAAAAGTAGTTTATTTTCATTAAACCAATTGTAAAGCGTTTTCACTGTTACACTGCACTTTTCTTGAAGATGTAGTTTATTTTTATCCGATATTAGCAGGCTTGTATCATCGGCGTACATTACAATATTCTCTCTAGTGAAATGGTCACTCAAATCATTTATATAGAGAATGAACAGTATAGGCCTAAGAGCAGAGCCTTGAGGTACCCCAAAAGGTATCTCCAGTAGACCAGAATGGGCGTCGGCGTGGTAGCCGAACCCAGAGCTCCAATCCGAGACTTGGACAAATTGTCTTCTATTTTCTAGGTACGACTTAAACTATTGCTCTACAATACCACGAATACCGTATTCTCTTAGTTTTTCAATAAGAATAGTATGATCAACTATCATCATTTCTCGTGATTTATACTTTACATCTACAATCCGTAGTGAGTTTTCAGAGAAAACAAATCGTAGAAGTTCTATTAAACCCCAGCCGTCCCAAAATCCGTGCAATATAGGCCCAACAAACATAAAGTGTATTAAGTGTTAGAGGAGCGACCCTCTAACACATCGCAGTTCTGTATGTGTAAGCAGCAGTGAACGGAAGTTCTCCTGGAAACTCCTCTCACAATTCAACAGGCCGAAGACAAGAGACACAATGGCGCGGAAGGATGAATACTCTTCTGCGCGACTTATATTACGTATAGAGCAGGTAGACAAGTCTTTGTTCGGAATATTAAAACGGGGGTGGGTTTGGAGCACACCCCTTGATATTTTCGGCGCTTGGCAGTGGACATCGCCGCCCTTTGCTCGCCAGGAAATCGAAAGGTCATTTACATGGCCGACTGGACGCTCCAATATATCTCTGTCAGATGTCGGACGAACAAGATTACCTTTTAAACACATAAATAGGAACTTATTGAATGCAAGAGTCCGATTTGGTCGATTACGTAAAACGGAATTAGCGGCCTATCAGACATAACGAAGTTATTAATATTTAAAGGGCTTGTCAGGATGACGAGAAACACGAATTTCACATTTTTCATCCAATATATTTACAAATCGGCGAGGATAGATGAAATATTCATAAAAATTACCATAAATACGAGTATGGTTTGACATACTCGATTACACTTGCAGCAATTCGTTGACAGTAATTTATGTCGGCGTACCACCCCCGGATTATCATTTAATTCCCAACGAGAACAACGCCCTTATATTTTTATGTATTGTCAACAAAGTGGAGAACTCCGTTGATACACTCTTATCAATCTTATCATATGAAAGCACCGTAAAAATTCCACTATGAGAATTTCTCTATAAAACGTAATGGCCTACAAATATCTACTCGAGCTTAGTGGCTTCTCGTAAAAAAATTTCACTACTGAAATCCAATCAGACAGCTCAAACCTTCAAGCCAATATAATTACGGACACGCATTTCATTATTTTATTGAAACGCGCGAAATCAAGCGATAAAAAACAACGAAGCAAAAACGATAAAAATGACATGAAACATTTAATTGGTCTCACGTGAAGTATAACAGGAAAACAATGAAAAAATCTGACAGTTCTATAATTAGATTTGGTTATAAAAAAAAACAAAAAAAAGACCACGTTTAATCTCTGTGCCAAAGAATAAAGAGGTATCGCCTTTGCAGAATTTCAAAAAGCTAAAACTAAATTCTCACCGGTAATTACTTGGCGACAATTCTGTAATTAATTAACTTATCTTAATATATGCAAGTAGTGCGTTTAAAATTACCGTACAATTTATGATGCTGTAATTATAAAGTCATATACAACATGTATTTAAAAAATATGTCATAATTTGTAGTGATACATTCTTTGATAATTTTATTATTTACATTTTGAGTCAAAATTTGGAAACAATTGGAGTTATTATTATTGTTTTTCGATCACGTCAGGTTGTCCTTTAGAAACAATTGTCTCCTACGCTAAAATTTTATAAAGAGTGGCTTCGCTATTGTGCATTTACGCTCAATAGAAGTATATAGTAGAGATTTTATTAATTTACTATTGGCACACCAAATATTCTAATTGGCAATCGTTTTGAAATCCTCAAAGACATCACATGTTATATCAGAAGTTAAGTCTAGAATAAATTATTAAGTATTTGGGTTAAATTATCTTATACGCCACAGCAATCTCAATAATATCTTCTATTTATGAATTTCAAATGGGTTAAAGCAGACAACCGATTTCAGTAATTAAAAAATACACACATAAAAATAATATAGGGAACACTTGTAAATATTGATTTATGGCAAGATTTTTTTGCAAAATATACAGGATGTTATGGAAATGAGTGCAAATATTTTAACCTGAAATACAGCACCACAAATAATAAAAATCTGTAAAAAAATCTTTGTCTTATCTCAACTGATAACAAAATTATAAACTAAAAATTAATTATTACAAAATGTATAACTTTTTTTTAACATAGGGCAATCATAGGTTTTTCAGGTCAAAATAAAGCGATTTAACACAATTTACCTCTATACTAAGTTGCACCGTTTAAGAGCTAGAGGACGCCAAAGTTAAAGATGAAAAGTCAGTTTTATACTTTAAACGTAAATATCTCGAAAACGATACGTTTTAGCAAAATATTGCATTCTTGCAGTTTTATGTAGAATCTACTGGCATATTCATTTTTGCTACAAAAATTGGAAATTAATAAGAAGAAAATTGGTTAATTACCCAAAATGTGAAAAAAAAGTGCTGTAACTTGAAATTGAGATGTGCAGCAAAATTCTGCTAGTAGAAATAAAAAGAGTACAGTCAACTTCATTTGTGTACCAAATTTGGTATTAATCGGTTAAGCGGTTTTCCAGATATAACAAAAAGATGATGTTTTTTTATACCCAACTTTGACGGCCTGTAATTTTGTTGTTAGTTGTGATAGGACAAAAATTTTTTTACAGATTTTTATTATTTGTGGTGCTGTATTTCAGGTTAAAATATTTGCTCTCATTTCCATAACACCCTGTATAAAAGACTAATAGAAGTTGTTAAAAGCTTTATTTAGAAATATAGAAAACATAAAAAATAAACAAGATATAATAAAAATTAATAAACAAATAAAAAAATTTAAAACAAAAATTTTTTAATTTACGAAAAATAAAAATTGATACAGTGTATAACCTCCACGGTTATCGATCACTGAAATAGAAATACCTGTTCGGCATACTTAAAATTAAATTATAGTCTGTCTACCTATATTTTAAAACAAGCTTTTGATTTCTTAAGTGGTTTATTATCCGTTTTACAAGTATTATCATAAAAGTGGTAAGCAACTCATTCTAATTTTAAAAACCTCAGCCCTACAGAGTTTATTGCAGAATAAATAGGTCCCATAACAATAAGACTATCGTAAACGACCCAAAATGTTAACTAGTGGTTATAAAGTCGTTTTAGAATATCGGTAGACGAACTATATTTATCGTTTCATAGTTTATAGCTCTTCATTGGTCTGTTAGACACTCATGAGTTGTTCTTGTCCCATCATATCTCACAAATCTTCAATCGGGCTCAAATCAGGGGACTGGGCAAGCCACAGCAAAACGTTAGTTTTATTGTTAGCCATAAACTTGCACACCACCCTGACTGAATGTGGACGGGCATTGTCGTGCATAAATAAATGGAAGAACTATAGATTGAAGAATATTATCGCAATAACTAATCGCATTTAAATCTTGATCTATAAAAATGTGTTCTTTCACTGATAGTGATATCAGTCCAAACCGACCTTTAATTTGATGTTTAATAACAATTTTGAGAGTCGTTTTAACTTCCAGATTACCCGATGGGGTACTTTTGTATCCCAAAGTTTGTCTACTTTTGTATGTCTTTTTAAAAATTGAATTGTTTTTGATTTTTTATTGTAAATGTTAGTAGGTAAAGTAAAAAATTTTCATCGCGAATTAACAAACAAGTTTATTACAAAACATTTTCGTTGATCTTGCCTTAGTTAATTAAAAATATACTTAAAAAAATATACAAAGAAATTATGCAAAAAATTACACAAAGTTCCATCTATCAATCACTGAACAAATTAAAAATAGATGTATTTAATTGCTTGTTTTTCAAAAAATTTTAGACAATATTTTGACATTTTAGCTGAGTTTGGGACATTTTACTTTAAAATTTTAAATTTATTTGATAATTTTGCTTTGTTTCACCTTCGTTGCGTCTTGTAATCACTCATGGAACTCGAATTTATTTGACAATTGTAGCGATGCAAGGAGTGTTGAAAAGACTCCTTTTTTCCAACAAGTTTTCAGAAAAAATTATATAATGATAAATTTTTTTCAAACATTCAACGGAAAAAATATTTTTTGCACCTTGCGTACAAAGTTTACACTTTAGTTTCTACTCAGAGCGACTTCCGATTAATAAATTCTTTTATTTATCGGAAGTGCAAAAATCAGCCTATATGTATACCTCAGAAATAAAGTACCCTAATTTGTCACGTGATTGGAGCCCTTTTGTTACAAACTTCACCTTCGGGATTAAGTGCATCATGCAATTCAGTTTCTTGATATATATTCTTTGACTATTTTTTTGCTATGGCGTTTTTAAAATTTTTGTTTAGGGTTTTTTTATGGTAAAAATAATACACAATAAATAAGATTTTTTTTTAATATGTAGGAAATGCTTAGTAGTAACAACTTATGGAAGTCTTGCATTCCTTTTCCTGTCCAAACTGTCTGCTAGATCACTCTTAAAATCTTGTGGTCATAAGTTTTTTGTAAACAGTGTAAGAAAAAATTAAACGCTAAAATTTATATATTTTATATCAAAAAACCACTGTTTAAACGACAGATCTGACAAATTTTTGCAGTCGTCTGACAACAATAACTTGATTCATTAACGTTAATTGATTTGTTAACGGTTACTTTTAAACCGACGTATATTAACCAACTATAAATCTTGACAATTAGACATTTATTCATGTTGTTTGTTCTTGTTCTCGATTGTTAATCGCCTTTATTATTGACGTGGTTTATTAAATAACTATTAAGGAACTAACGCCAATAACATTTTCTTTATTATGTACTTTGCTGATACATTTTATTTAAATTTTTCTATAAAAAAAATACTGTTTAATCAACCTTTTTACCGTTTCCCTAAATTGGACTTTTTTTATTCTCCTATATTCCAGTTTGTACAACGCCCCAGATATTTTTTGCAAAATTATGAGTTTTAAAAAGTAATCCTTGCCAATTTCGGCCAAATCAAATTAAACTTCTTAGTGAAATACGCACGCTTCAAGCCTCGCTATAACATTAATCTCACTTCTGATTGTATCCTTAAATCGCCGTAACCCTTTCGTAAAGTTTTTTTTTATGACGGATATAGAATTTAATTTGCAACCATTTACAGGCGTCGACCGCAGAGAAAGATCTCTGCTTTCATTCCAACACGTTCTGAATCTTTTGTACTTGCCGCAAAAATATCCTTCGCTCTTCTTTTGTAAACATCATAATAGTGCCTTCGCGATAAGGATTTATCTAGGATAAAATTAGAAAATTTCTCGTTACTGTGCCTAGATACTCGTAATCTCACGAAGTGCAGTTATTGAAAAATGCGCAACTTTTGCAGTAATAAGATAAGAAGCTTTCGCTTTGAAATTGCAGTGCAACAGCGCGGTCATACAAGCTCGTCACTTCTTTGTGAGAAGAACAATTAATTGTCAAGTACCGAGCGCGATCCCTTTTAGTTGCAATCGCTCGATCTCGCCAAATTGGCCCTGTTGAAATTCTATTTGGTGTATAGGCTTGTCACATATTACATCAAAAGATCTCCTTGGAAACAAAGTGCTTGCTAAATTGAAATGTCGATGGTTAAGGGCTCGAGCCGCCGTCCTTTATTTCGCGGCCCCCTCATATTAGCGAATAACAAAGACAGAACTAAACCGACATCCTGTCACACAATCTTTAGACTCGCTAAAAGTAAAGAGACATGACTACAGACAGATTTTTATGCAATCACACATGTCAGCGGTGAGAAATGTTAGTCGGCGGTTTAGCTGAAGTACAGAAAAACTTAAATACTTATAAAAGTGACATCAACTTTACCACTAGAACCAGAAAATCAGATACAGCATTACAACTGCTTGCTTGTTTTTTCCTTACTCATACTGTTTGAATTCTACTAAAAACTTATTTCATTATTATTTTCAGGTCAAATCAGGTTAAGCCAACTAACCTCATATCAAAAACTTCAAAATAAAAAAGATTTTTTTATTTCGCCTGAAAAACAATTATGGATTAAAACCCTCTTTATCGTCAGTATTGTCAACCTAAGAAATTTTTCCTTAAATTTAGGGTATTTTATAAAAAAAGGGAATATTTAGGAGAAAAAGTTCTGTAAATTTTTTAGCAACAACTGTCAATCGCAAAAAAAATACAAATTTAATAAATCTAAGGGTACTTTTACATTTATCCTTGCTGCGCTTAGTTTGAATGTAATATTAATGTTGTATTTCAGTGTGCTTTGGGTTTTTGCGTTTCTTATGTCATTTTTAAAGTGTTTTTCTTTTTTCCTCTTTTTGATTTTTTATTACTACCACTTTGTTTAGTTTTGTATCATTTTTTTTTATTTCTCGTATATCGTTCTTAAAGTTTTTTTTTAAATTTATTTTGTTTTTTTTATTTTATTTTTTTGTTTATTATGTAGATGTATTAATGAGTAATTTGAAAATACTTCTACTACATTAAATATTTTTAAGCTTTCTGTAGGTGTACGATGCGATTGTGTGTTGACTAATCTGACTTAAAGATACGTTGGCGTTCCTTTAGATACACTGTACATTATACGCTCACAGAGTTTACTTTATAAAATAATCTGCTCCCAATTTCTCAAGCATCTGGTATCTCTTGTGAAACGAGTATTAAGCAAACTCGTTCATTGTCCGAAAAGGTCTTACTAATAATAGTAAATAGAAAGTGAACATTTCTTTCCCGATGCAAAATTAAAAATAAACTTAGGTGAACAACTATCTCAGCTACCACTTTAAACTATAATAATTTTCTATTTATATTAACCTACTATGTACTAGGTAAGTAATAGTTATTTACATGATAAGTGCGGGAACATATGAGTGCGACAGTTTTTACACGAGTTGCGCACGAGTGATGGATTTCGCACGAATAAAGCAAAACTGTTCTCGTATGTCTCTTGTATTTTTTATATTATTTGTATATTATTTTTTGCACGAATCTTCTACAAGACCGGAAAAGGATAATTTTAAAATTTATCTTTAATACGTCAAAAAAATTGAGTGTGTTGATGTCGATAATGTAGGTAACTAACTGTCAAAATTTGACAATTTACTGTCTTACACAATTTCTCACAAATGGCGCTGAGCTTAAATTTAAACTTTAAATGGAATATTGTGAATATAATTGTCTATATTTGAATGAATTTTATGGCGCAATAAAAAAATTAACTTTTCGGTTTCTCGCCGATAAAGAAATCTCAGCCCCTGAATTTTGATAAAGTTATGTTTGTTAACGGACAAGCTGGTAGCTTCAGTAACAATAGGGTTCCCTTATCTTTACAACTAACCTTGTTAAATCCCTCATAAACTAGTTTGTAAGTCAAAACAATAAAGATTATTCAAATATAGACAACCTTTACATTTCTGTTGTTTTATCTGAATAAAAGTGGTAAAGTGCATGGTTTTATAATAAACTTGGGCTCCAATACAATAATCTAATTTTAAACCGTTTTTTAAACGAAAAAAATCCTTGTGTTTTCTCCACGCACTAGTGCGGAAAAAACAGAGGAATATTGTACATTAACGGTTCCCGATTTTTCGCTCAGTGCGCAATCGCTTGATTTTTAGAAAAATAGTGCAAAAATGTTATTTAACTACAATGTAAAAAATATCGTCATTTTGTAAAATGCCAAGGCCCTCTGCAGAATGCTCAAATCACCAGTCGATTGACTGCAAATTTTTAGTTTTCGGGTTGCCGCTTGATTTCGGAAATTTGCATAATGACGTTTTTCTCATTTTGACATATAGACCTACGGCAAAGGCCAGATTGTCATAGACGATAATTTCTGCATTTCCACCTCTGATTGAAAGTGATTATGAGAGGAAAAGACTGTCGTTAATATCAGCTAGAGTTTAGTCTTAAAGGAAGATTTCCGTAAGAATAAAAACCACAACGCGTCCTTATAGTTAAAAGCTTTATTTATGGTGCTACAAAAACACTCATTTTACTTTACACGACGCACGTTTCGACAACAAAGTTGGAGAATTAACAAAGTTAGGAAGTCTTCAGATGACTGATTTTGCACGTTGCCAGTAATATACAGGATGTCCCGAAATGATGTGTACAACGAAAGACCACATGTTCCTTGACCAAAAATATGATGATCTAACCCCACTTACCTATATACAAGTTGCTTAGTTTAGCCGCTAGAGGGCTTCAAACTTTATATAATTTTTTAAAGTTTTTTTCCGATAAGTCGAAAACTTTATCACAGTAAATTATTTATTTACAATTTTTTAAATCTTCGTATAATCAACACTAATTTCTTTTTCTAATTAGCTACGTTACTTTAGAAATTATTTCCTCTCTTGCAATGTTTTTGTAAGATAAACAGTTTAGCCACAAAAAATGTTTTCTAAATCACTACATGCCCGAATCGAGAATTATAAGTTAATACTAGTAACGTTGATATGTCTTTATTAAAAATATTCACAAATAAAGAAAAACAAGAAAGAATTATTTACCTACTACTAGAACAAATGCTCAAAATGGCCACCATTTTCTTGTACACATGCGTTAACTCTACGTCGAAAATTAAATTGTACTCTTTGTAGAGTATCAGAATTTCTAAGAGTGTTGGAAGCATTTACAATTTTGCGATTTAAGTCTTCTTCATTTTCAATAGGAGAAGAGTAAACTTTTGTTTTCATGGCACCCCATAAAAAGAAATCACACGGTGTTAAGTCTGATGATCTTGTGGCCATTTTACAGGCACATCATTTCCTCTTTCTATCCAACGATTTGGATAACGAGTACTTAAATACTATCGCACTGCTAACAAAAAATGTGGCGGAGCGCCGTCATGGGTAAACCACATATTCTGACGAAGTAATAAAGGCAAATCTTCTAATAACATGGGTAATGTTTTTTGCAAAAATATTAAGTAATTATTTTTATTTGTTATTTGGTATAGTAATGGGACATATTAAAAAATTGTCGATAATTCCTGCCCATATATTAAAAAATTCGTGTTGAAAATGACTGACTTTTGTTGCATGGGGATTTTCGTCAGAGTAAACATGTTCATTATGAAAGTTAGTTATACCAGATCGTGTAAACGAAGCTTCGTCAGTAAATAAAATTTACCTACTGAAATTTGGATTCTCTTCTAACTGATTCTGAATAAAATTGCAAAACATTAAGCGCGATTCTGGATCAACTGATGGTAATAAGTCTTGAATTTTTTTAACGTGATAGGGATTAAGAGTTGTCTTGGAAGACATCATGAACAACTGATTTAGGAACCGCTAATTGCAGTTCTAGCCGTCTACAACTTACTCTTAGGTCTTCTTCTACTCTCTAATATTTCTGCTTCTGTATCTGCTGTTCTAGCAGTACGCTTGCGTCTACAATCAGACATTCGTGGCTTTAAACTACCATTCTCACGAAAGCGTCTGACAATGTTTGCAAAAGTTTGATGATTTGGCACTTGCGATTAGGAAACCTTTCCCTGTAGACTCTGACACTCTTGCGACCATTGCTTTCACAAAATCCATAAACTAATAACATATCTACTTGTTCGTTAAATGAAAAATGAAAATCCATGATGAATCAAATACATTGGACGAATGTGACAAGAAAAATACGAAATTGTGAACTCTGTCAAGCCCCCTAGCGGCTAAACTAAGCAATTTTGTACATAGGTAAGTAGAGTTAGATCATCATATTTTTGGTCAAGGAACTTGTGGTCTGTCGTTATACACATCATTTCCGAACATCCTGTATATTTATATTAACCGTTTCCTATTATGAGTAAATATTTTTCCGACTTACAAAGCTTTATTTCAGAAATTCAATTAAAAGGTCAGAAACAACAGCAAAAAAGCACTAAGTTTCATTCAGAAATTGTTTTCAACATGAAAAATTTTCATTCGGGTATTTGTTGGATAGGTTCGTGTTAATCTATTATTAATTATTCATCAATATTTGTAGCTCTCATGAATAGATAACGTATTTATCAAACGTAATGTTTTAAAAAAGCTTGAGTTATGTACAAAGCTGATAAATAATTTATTTATCTATTAATTTATGTATTGTTTAAAATTGCGATAACAAGTTGTAAACTGTGGAACTGTATTTGTGATATAACTGTGACAAAAAAAGCTTTTGTCGGTCAATAAAATAAAGTGTATTTGCTGTAACTGAAAATTTTCTCTGTGAAATAAAAGCAATGTAATTGGTGCAGCACAAGCCATTGATCTTTTACATTGAGACGTATTAAGCGCTTTGTCATACTTACATCTTATAGACGTTCTCTCATAACTGAAAACAATAAAATAAAACTAAATCACATTTGTGCCATTGTCTGAAGTTGTAAGTTCGGAACTTAGACACTATCTTGGAAGTCTCAAACGTATTCTGAAATCTTAAATACAGACAAAAAACTGAAACAACTCTTTTCTATGACTTTCAAACAAATAATACATAAGTTTAGCAGTTAGTGTACAGTTATTGATAAATACGGGACGTCTGTGTTCATTTTTAACCAACTTTTTAATTAATATTTTATATGAAGTTACAAAACATTGTATTTACGAGTCTAACTTGTGTAACAAACTCTAGTTACATAATTTTTCTCTCCTGTTGGAAATAAAGTTTAAACGAGCAGCGACATAATACATAACCAAAACAAATTTAATCAAACAAATTGTTTGTTAATCAACATTTTTGCCATATTTCATTTTCAAAAAAGATAATTGACAAAGCTAATTTTTCTCATATAATCTTACATATTTTGGATGGCTGTAATTATTATAAAAATAAATTTTCTTTTGCGTTATAATGAGGTTTTAAAAAGAGGTAAGACTGCTTTCAGCGAGGCAAAAGTAAATATTTTTTATTGTCTTAAACGAAATAGTTCAAATTTGTTTTTAAATATTAATATTATATAATTTACACAACACTTTCATAATGTTTCATCTTCAATTGCTTGAATTTTTGCTGAAGTACGATTTTTTATATATTCCTATAATTCTGTGTATTAGTTAAACGTTAATATACGGTATATAAGCATGGTATTAATATCTCCTGTTAATAGCCTATTAATATCTCTTTGAAGTACTCGTTTGAACGAGATGGGTCGACCTCCAAAACATTTAACCTTCTGTAAAATTAAGATGTTCTGACACTACTAGAAATTGATTGCATTACCTACGTACCTCTTGATCTGTAGCGAAGTGCAGTGTTACCTACTTTCCCACGAGTAGCTCTTCCTAATGTATCAAGTGTTCAAGTAAAAAAACGCTTTAAATTTAGAAATTTAGCCAGTGACATAACTGTCAGACTTTGGAGAGAAAGAGAGGGGTGGAGTCAATAACTCTATTCGAATTATTTCAGCTATACGAAAAATGTGTAGCCGTAAGAACATCTGATTTGTAATGATGAGAAACAGTAAACTAAACAAAAACTTGGACATCACTGAAAAAACTTTGACGTTACATACGTTACTACTGGATAAGACTTGGATGTTAAGTTTAGTCATAACATTCGAGTTACGTCCTGTTTTTCTAATACCTTCTTGTTTTAACAAAATTCCACAGCAATCTAAAGGGTTTTTTTACTTGAACACATAGTAACATGTTACTATATTTATTAAGTACAAAATGTTCCAAGATGACAAAGTGTTTATAAGTTAAAAAAAGTTACTTTACTTGTATTGTATGTAGTTTTGGTAACTTGTTTATTAACTTCTTCAGCTATAAACTTTCATATTATTATATTAATAATTGCTTTTGGTAACCTTCTTCTTAATTTATTAACTAAATTTCATATTTTTTATAGTTTGCCTGCCCAAAGTCCAGGTCTTTACACAACTCATTTAATTCATCATTAATCCCTGATGGTTTAACAACGTGCTAGATTTTTTTTTCAATTAATTATAGTACTAAAATTATAGTATTAGAACTAAAGTTCTGTTTATCGCTGAAATGATTACAATTTCGAATATTGATAGAGATTAGGTTCTTTTTGGTTTCATAACAGGCACTTTAACACGCGCGTCGTTACATCGACACAATTTTAGAACCCGTTTTAAATGCGTTTTTTTTTGGAATATATCGGGAGATGTTTTTCAGCAAGACAATGATAATTTTTGTATTTGATCTCTAAAATAAAAATTTTGCGAACTCAAAAAACGCCGAAAAATAAATCTTTAGCGGCCTAGATTGCTAAAGTTGATATGACAACTTTATAGGATTATTTTTATTGAAAAATCGATAACCTACAAAGAACTGTTTATTTAGATCATGAAAATAAAATTCACAGTTTTGAGCATATTGGAAAGTATTATCGCTAAATGAAAAACCATTTTTTTTTTCTCATTTATAGCAGCAATTTTATGTGATGAATTGCAAACAAAAGATGATGTTACTGCTAAAATTAAAAAGTTAAAACGAAATATACACATGCAGGTATACTATTTTTTCATGAAGATAAATTAAAATTCTCTTCATTTTGTTATGTCGCATATCAATTATCAATTCTCTTAAAAATCAATTTGGTGATTTAGAGAACTCATGCAAAAAATTTTTGTTTGCACCACGTCCGCAAAATAGTTTTAGGGAACAAATCGTAATTAAAGACGAGGCGACGTGGGAGCCGAGTCTTTAATGAGATGAGTTAACTAGTTAACTTAGTTAACTTAGAAAATACACTTTGCGTACTTGATACATAAATAGCTATTTATAAAAATAGAAAAGTAATATTCTTCGAAAACAACACTAGTAGTTGTCTGCCTTGACCACGGCGGTTTTCGGATTTAGCGCTACCTGCCCTACCGTCCAAACACATTAAAAACTATTGTGGCAGCAGCTCCTGATAGCCTTGGATATAAATAAACCACTTAATGTCCATCAAGCCTAGAAATATTGTTGATTATGTATAAGAGATCCTGGAGGTGTTAGTCATTACTAACTTTTTTACTCCGTAATATTCGTTTTTTTCTTTTTAATTTCATCATTGCTTTGTCCTTATTGATTAAATTTTTTCACCAAATTTAAATATTTTACGTTTTTATTTTTGATGTGGTATATTTGTTTGAAACAGTGTATTTATCCTCTTCGTCTCTTTTTTCGTTTACGAGTCGTCGATTGATGGTATTTTATCTCTAATATTTTAGTCAAACTCTTATTGCGATGGTGATTTGTTTGTCATACTATGGCCCAGTTTTACAATCGACGGTTAGCTTTAACTACGGGTTTTTTACCATGACTACAATTGTTAAAACAATTAATGTGTAACAATGTGTAATGTGTAATTAATACATTAATTTTTCTGTTCTTTTTTTTTCGGAAAAATATAATTTTTTGACATTTTGCTTCTCTATTGGATCTTTTTCAGGGAAGACTGTAGTTAACAACTTTTCGCATTTTTGTCTTTTTTGCACTGTTAACAACGGTCTCTAACATGTAAAAGTTTGTGGCATCCTTCTTTCTAGCAATGCAAAGATATGATGTTTCTTTGATTTATCAAAGGTATTATTTGGTAAACTACTTCTGATATTTTAGACAATATAAGATTTGTGTCATCTATGTTTTGTGTGCCAGTTAGTAAATAGTTCTAAATTTAAAAAACAAAAATGATAAACCTGTTTTTCCATGCTTGTCGGTGGTTTTGAATTTAAACAGAAAATGTTCTCAAATGGTTTGTGATCTATGACCAGCTTAAATTCATTTCAAAGAGATCGCTTAAAATCGCTTGACAGTCCATACTTAATCTAGACTTTCCTTTTCCATCTGGAAGTATAAGCGTGAATCTCGACATGTTTACAATTTTTTTCTTTCTATACAAGTAAGACCTTAATCCACAATTTTGAGTTGGCGGCACACAACCACTACTGGTCTTTTATTTTTGGCAATTAGCAGCCACTTAAGACTACTTAATCTAATTTTCAATTTTTAAAGTAACTTTTATTTATTTCTATGGTAAGATACATGTAAATATTTTAAATTTTCTTGACTCTTTTAAAATACTTTTTAAATAATTCAATTGCAGTAATTCGAAAAAATTTAGTGATTATTTACAACAGTGGTAGGTATAGCCGTTTCGATAATTTTGCGCTTCATCAATTCAGTATTCTTTGCCGAGATAGACTTTGTTAAAAAACATTTTTGTTAATACGACAAAACATTGAAGCTTGTGAACACCCTCACTCAGCTTTCTGTTTCTGCTAAATCAGGCTTCCCTCTGGCGGGAACAGTGTCGTTTTAAGAGCCCGGACTATGTTTATGCCATTTGATGTAGCCATAAAGTTTAACGCGTTGGGTTCATTAAAAGCTTGGTCCGGCAAATATGTTTAGAATTTTTACGTCTGCCAATAAAAATCCTTGCAGAGTCCGAATCGAAGCATGAACATGTAACATCTTGTTTGGTGCGTTTGGTATTCAGGAAAGAGGGCAGCGATAATAAAGTGCGCCATATTGCTGTTGCAACTGTTTACATACACCCACCCATTTGCATACATTGTAGTTTTCACGTCCTCAGCCATGGATAGAGCAATCCCAGCGTTTGCATTTTGCGGTGGATGCACGATTTTATTGCTTACCGCATTGTTTTCATATAAGTGGTAGTCCGGTCCTGCACTCTGTGGGCATTAAATTGCGGGGGCAAACAATGGAAATATAGTATTTTAAATACCTTGTCTGTTTACGTGTTACCGCCGGAACAATAGAAACTCATTTTTTTTTGGAAGCTTTCCCCGGAAAAACTCCACAATACGCCAGGATAAGACTGCCAGATGGTCGGTTTGTTCACCGATCGATAGTTTCTTTATCTCTCATTATTGTTGCGTTGTATATGGATAAAACTTTAAACGTTTGTATAGAAAACTAGAAGGGTAATAACAAGAGTAATGGGTCAACTTTGGGAGTAATGAGTTCGCTCAGAGAAAGGGGACACATCCCAGAAAGTGCCCTACAAGCTAATTAATATTCCGACAAGGAAATAGAGAATTACAAATAGCTACAGAAGCGTATACATCAAAATGTCGTCTGAGTGCTAATATCGATATTAAGTTGCTTCAGGTGTATGCAAGTGGTGCACAATGTAACTCGATTGACTGTAAACACAGTTATTATCATATCGTCTAATTGAATCGGTACAAATCTCACAAATATTCCCACTAAATAGATCCAAATTATTTCATTTCTAAAACATAATTATACATACAAAGTGTCTTCTAGTACACGATGAGGCTCAATGGAAACGGAAATCCAATCTACTCAGTCAGTGTACGAAAAAAGTAAAGCACATAAAAAGATTTATTTAGATAATTTAAATTTATATATAATTATATATTGAAATAAAATTATATATTAACAAAACGAATATTATTTTTGGCTAATTTACAAAACAAAATTGCAGTGAGAGCAAAAGTTTTTTTCAATTTAATTTATATTTAAAAATTATTCACTTAATTCTTAAAAGCACCCTTTGTGGGAACAAGTTTCTAATCCCTTCAAAACCTCCCTGGCACTGCGTTAAGACAGTCTTTGCTGAAACTAGTTCCTGCCGTTTGAAAACGTCTCTGGCATTGCGTTAGAACAGCTCATAAAGGAACTAGCTCTACAAACTCACTGCTTCTAAACAGTTTTTAATGCGTGGAAAAAGTGAGAATAAACCGAAATGGGTGTTACCAAACCTCCGAAATAATGAGAATGACCCAACGAAACGAATGTTACCAGTCAAAAAAGAAAATGAAAAATTTGGCTAAGTTTTACTGATCTTCTAATAGAACCAAGGAGGTTAGATAAGACGGAAGTAGCACAAGTTTAAAAACATGGCTTTACCACCTTCACTGCGCAAAGCTCTAAACTGGTACCATCTGGTACTGAAAGCAAGCGCACCACGAGGTTGAAGTCAGTAGCGTCACACAATGTAGTGTAAAAAGTTTAAACAAAAGATAAAAATACAACAAAACGACAACAACAATAACAAAGAATAATAACAATCAATTCACACTGACCAAAAAAATTCAGTAAAAAAATCAACATTTGTTTGTAAATAAAGAAACAAAAATAAGCGTCCTGCATCAACTACGCCACGTGCAAGACCAGACATGACCAAACATGATTTGTGAACTTTGCGCTTCATTTAAAACCTATCATAAACTGGGACCAATAAGCTGATACCAAACTGTTTATATGGGAAGTACTCTCTTCTTTTCATCTAACTTCCTTAAATAGAACAGATTTAGCAAAATTTCTTTCGAGACAAATCTGGCGAGCAAGAAGTGTGAAAGGCGGATTAAGGCACATATTGCAGAAGCTTACTGCTGGGTACCTGCCTTGTTTGCACCAAAAGGCACTTATACTTTAATTTTTTTTATTGTTGTTACTACGATTAACCATCGAGATCTAACTGTAGTGTAGCAAAATTTGAGTAAAAATTTATTTTAGGTTTTCAGTGTAGAAGCAGCTGAGACCTTATCTGGGTATGTAATCTAAAGCCCTGTTATCAATAAAAAAAATTATTGGCAGTTTGATTTTTCTATTATTTTTCTAAGATTCTATAAACAATATTAGACCAACTCCCCTTATTATTGAAAAAAGAAAAATTTTGATTTTTTTTTTGGTTAAATGATGAGTACTAAAACTATCAAATGCATAAATTTAGGCATAAACCCAAAATAGTGTTGGTCCCATTTTTTATAAAAACCTTATTTTTGACTCTTTTTTCCAATCTATTTACCTTATCTTCGACGAACTTATTTTCTCTTCTATTATGTTCTGTTCTTTCTTTAGCAAGTTATTTTGTTTCTCAATTCTTTCAGTCTTGTTGGTCTTATTGTAGGGTGCTATTTTTTTATAGTTTTATTAATCATTTTATCATATTCGCAAGTGTATTTATGTTGTTGTCACTTTTAAGATGTTCTTTTTATTCTTTTATTAGAGTATATCTTCTAAATTTTTTTTCTTTTATTTCAATTTTTTGACGTATTTTTATTTAAATCTTTCTTTTTATTTTGAAATTATTGTTTTTTATGTTTTTTATAATTTGACCGTAACAGGTGGTTTTTGAGATTGAATGTTTTCCTTAGACATACCACGATAATACACTGTGCTAATGAGAGGCAAATTACTTAGTTATAATTATAACAGTATTTGTTAATAAAATATAGTACATTATATACCAAGATAAAGAAAACATTTTCTGTAGTCGATCGAGTTTATTACTCGAGATGCGTAGCATCGAGAGCAATAAGAAATGCAAAGCTATAATAGCTTTTACCGTGGTTTATATGTTATTTTTTTCACTACTAGCACATTTAACAGGTCAGGTAAGAACAGAACCTCATTTACTCAGCGAAAATACAATTAGAATAAACATAAAGTGTCATAACTGTATAAATGGTTTTGATTTAATTAATGACACAAAGATGAAAGCTCGTGAGTGAAATTTTAAACTTGATATTGCTGCAGCATATCATCCACATTTGCGTTCAAAAAAACTTAAAGATGCACTATCCGATTTCGCAATTGGACATTCGCTAGGTAGAAATGAGGTAGAATATTTCTGTATTTAGATTCTGTCGGGATAATTAAAAGTACGTAAAGTCAATATTAGACATACTAACTTATCTAATATAGATTATTAAAAAATTTTAACATTTCCGCCGGTTTTGCAGCGGAAAAAATACCGAAAATGAACTAATGCAAAAAAAGAAGAAATTACTAATTTGAGGCTAAATATCCAGTTGAGCGGGATGTCGAATGGAGGGTCAAGGAATGGAAAGAAATAGGATAAGAAATTTTCTATTTACACAAGTCACTAATCACATTGGGTAGAAACCAATACTTGTGCGGCCTTCAAAAACTCTATTTTTTTGAGTGAGCAAAACTGATAATTTTTAACCTCAACAGCTAAAATTAATTTTTATGGGATAATGTAGCGCCCTCTCGAATTAAAATAAAGAAAACAAAACAAAAATACTATTTACAAAAATAAAATAAAATCAAAAAGAGCCCAACACCGCCACATTAATAATTTTCTACCTTTGAAAAAAATTGTGAATATTTTCATAAAGTATTGGTATGAACTTGAATACCTCTAGTTGACTACTAGAAGAAAAAAAATATTTTTACAAATTCTCGACAAATTAAATAATTGAAAAATTAACAGAATTCGGAGTTGCGATTAGTTGTTGCCAAAGAAAAGTATTAAAATTTGTCATACTACCGATAGTATCTCAACTTGAAATTAGCTCATAAGACTAGTAGTAAAAAAATATTTTTGTAAATTTACGACTTGTTTGTAATTTGGGAGCAATTTAATATGCAATGAATAAAAAGTTGACATGACCGTTTTGTTTATGGAAGTGTTCTTAGGTTATTTATTTCTGACAGATTGAATGTTTGTTGATTGTAAATAAAGCAAAACGTGAGTAACGATCATAACACATTTATCACGTTTAATGAAATAAGAGAAATAAATTGCTTTAGCAAACAATAAAATGTAGTCGAGCGGACGGATGCCGTAAACACAAGCGTCGATAATCGCATTTATACAAATTAAATAAATTGTTATTGACATTGTCTATTGCTAGATTCGCTCCTGACTGACTTAAATGTAAAATCTACGAAAATAGAACCGAATGTCTATTTCAGACTTAACCCGAACTGATCGAAGGAGTTGAAGCCATAAACTTTAAGGTGCTATGAAAAGAATTGAGTTTCTACATCAAATTTAACGCGATTTTAAAGTAATATCGTAAGCAACTTTTAGATTTGTGAAGAAAGTCAGCTTGAAGTTGAATTTCAAACGCACATATTCACTCAATGAGGCAATCTGTTGTTTTTCAAGATCTAAGAGTGCTCAGAGAAATATATTCTTTTTCTCTTGTTGAATTTCCTAGGCTTAGCTTGATAGCAGAATAGACGCTCTGAGAAAAGCTACGTTCTTGTATGTATTTGTGTTATTGTTCAGAGAGCTTCCTGAGATTTTACCATATTTCTACTTGCACAAACACAAAATTCACAAATTAGGCCACATTTTAACCGAAATAATGTATGCAAAAATTTGAGTATTGTGTTTTTTTGACGGTGTTTAATTAATATTTATTGTTTGTTTTTAATTTAGTTAAACACGTCATAATTTTTATTGATTCACTGAAAGCTTTGTTAGGGTTGCTATCCATCTGAAGCAAAACAGAAATTGATGCTAACTCATAACTCAAGGGATATAATATTTCGTTGTGAGTATAGTGAAAGTTATAGTTTTTGATCTAGAGTTGCGATAGCGGCAACGCCATGGTATGTAAATCTTTGTTTCAATTTTAAACAGGAAAAAGAATTATAAGCTTTCTACACAATTAAAAGATTTAATTGTGGCAACTTTTTGTTAATTTCTTTCATTAACTTAATAGTTGCATTAGTTACAGACAATTAGCGTGACTCAAACTATTTAACTCTAAATAAGGTTAACAAGGTGGTTAATTAAAAAGGGAAACATTTAATAAAGTTAACGATTTGTTTTGTTATTTTTCTGTTTGTGACATTTTATGTAACTGTTCAATTTAACAAACGAATAGGTTATTATTTTTTACTAAAATCTGTGCATAAGTGCTATAAATATAAGTCGCAAGGCCAATAGTGCTTTTTTTACATAACGGGCCTGTTGACGTGATACTCGCCTTCAAGAATGAATTAATTTCCTCGATTTTTCCTACATGCCGTCCCGGAATCATCTTTAGAAATGCTGTTAGGATTATAGGCTTGTCATTCTTTACCTACAATCTCCTCTAGCGCCTCTTTAGCGCTCACCGCCAACCCACACTGTCTACCACCTTCTGCGGCATTTTTGACAGTCGATCTTTCAGCGGGTTGTCACTTTAACTGAGCTGTCTCTAGTGGTTTCCTTCATTGTGTTGACTGTAGATTTCTAGGGCTCATACATGATCTCTTTTTTGGTCATCTACTTTGGATTTTAAAATTTCCTCAGCGCTGTCTTGCACTACTCTCTAGTTCTCATTTCTTTTCAGCACGATTTCGACAATGTTGTTTGGATTAACCCTCTTCTCTAAGAATAGTTCCAGCCTATGCCAAGTACTTTCCCATCTTTGAAACTTGAGAAATGCATAGGTACTCTGCTGTTTCCGTCTGGGTCAAATACATCGTTTATCTCATCTGCTTGATGCATTTTATACAAAAATAAAAAGTTTAGACCACTTCTTTTTTACCAAAAAAATTTTTTATATTTATTTTTGGGTTTCGGCAAAACATTGAACAAAGTTTTTAAAACGGTTTTGCTAATGATAAGCTAACAATGAGTTTAGAAACAAAAAATATGTTTACAGAAGTCCAATCTAACCACCGATTAACACTGAGTAGACCTTACAAGAATGCTACATAAAGCTTAAAATACAAAAAATGGGTCATGTTACTAAATACACTCTGAATTTGTAACCTTCTTTTACTAACTAAAAGTTCTGAGCTATTCCAAATTTTTTGGGAGCGTCTTGTTACCCGAAATGTTAACGAAATGTCTAGCTTTTATTTCAGAATACAAGTTAGAACCTTTACATTTAGCATAAGAAATACAAAAATTTGACATTAATTAGCAAAGTTGTTGTTATTAATTATTGAACTTTTGTTTTAATTTATAAACTTGCTTAATATCTGCAAAACTGTTTTGAGGGTTTGGTTCAATGACTTTTGGGAACCAATTAGAGAAATTCGAAAAAATCTTTTAGTAAAAGGGAGCGGTCTAAACTTTTTTATTTTTGACAGTACCTGCCAATGACGCTCTGTATAACTTAAACAACAATATCTCGGAAAACACTCAACAAGCATCTTCAAGTATAAAAAAATAGACTACTAATTAAAAAAAACATTATGATTAATCAATTTTCTTAGGCGTTTTAAGACTTCAAACAGTTCAAACTTTTTTAAAATTTTAGAATTATCCTTATCATTTGTTGAGCACTACACAGTTGGCTCCAACAAAAACGGGAACTGTCAAAAGAAATTTTGTCAGATTTTATTAAATTTTTATATTTTGAAACGGTCTTTTAAAATTTAGGTTGAAAAACTGCACTTATGTGTCCGAAATGTGTCAGAAATGTAGACACAAATTCACATTAACTGACACATTAAATTCCCAATTCACAATTGGTCAAAATACATTTACCGATTATTTTGAAGCCAAGTGTATGTACAATTTTTTAATTATGTATTAGACTAAGTATTGAATAATATTTTTACAAAAATCGATTGCTGTTTATATGAGTTGTGATCTTATATTTTTGAAATTATCCCTTTCTACAGCTTTTGATAAAGCTACCTTCTAAAACATCACATAAATAATTGATATAAATTAATATAAAAAATGGAATCATTACGTTCTAATGGGCTAACTTCAAGTTGAGATAATACGGTAGTATCTTTGTGTCCATAGAAAATTAAAAAAATGCGGTGCTGCAATTGGTTGTTTTCACAAAAAAGTATTAAACTTTGTATTACTACCGATACTATCTCAACTTAAAATTAGCCCATAAATAAAAAGGCTTATGTAGTGTTATCAAAAAATATATCTACTAAACTTACATATCAATAACTAAAAGAAAAATTTAAAATTAGTATTTTATTGGTAATGATATATTGCAACAAAAAAGAAATTTGAAATTATGTATTTCATAAATTTCAATTTACTAAAAACAATTACATCTAGCACCGTTTTGATGTAAATCACATTGGATTTTTGTAATAAAATGCAATAATTGTTAGCCGATGCTAAATATAATATAAAATTTAAAATAGAGTTTATTTTTTCTCAAAGAGTAAAAAAATTCGAAATTTCAATTTTTAGCTATATAAAAATTTATCCAATTAATTTTTATTCAAAATTTTAATCTACCTAACCCGAGAGATACAAAAAACAAAAAGATTTTATTTTGCAAGGTAATAATAACCGGAATAAAATAAAATCTTATTTTAAACTAACCAGTTAGGGTTTGACAATTTGTTAATTGAAATATTTGTAGTAACAACCGTAATTTAATAAAATTACTAATATCTACTTGTACTGGACGTGAGTTGACTTTAGTTAATAAGCATTACGTTGCTATTAATCAAAATAATTCTTAGCATTTCAAAAATTTGGTTGTTCCTAAAATTTGATCCTTAAATTTTTTTTATAAATAAATGCAGATATGTTAATATGCTTGTTTAGTCAGTCCAGCAGAATCGATATGAAATATTCAAAAACAAATAATAGAAAACATTTAAAAAAACTATTTAGAAACGGTTTTAAAACTGGTTTGTGTCTGACTTGAAACCGCTCATTTTTACTCTGATGATTCCGAGACATTTAACACTTAAAACGTCAAAATAAAGCGCAGGTAAAAAGCAGTGGAATAATTTTTTTGCACATAACTGCCTTTCTTTGAATAATAATTAATCAATGCAAATTATTCTCTGCACGAAGTGCCTTGAAATTATCTTTAACACAATTATAAAGTTTCTAGAATTAAGATTTTGTAGTAAATTTTCTAAAGCAGCGTTATACCTAGCAGAATATGCACCGAAACGTCCAACGTAACATAATGAATATCTCCCTATCTGGCCCGAAATTTTTAATTCAGCTTTCACAGCCATAAATCTTTTTTGTCGGCGCATTGAATAATGTAGCTTGAAAATATTATTTCAAAGTTAAACACTGCTTCAAATTTACAATTCTATTTCCTCTTCTGTATAATATACTAATTTTTTATTTGTGAGAACGTGGGGTAATTTTGGATTAGATAGAATCTTGCTAGAAGTAAAAAATGTAAGGCTAAGTCGAGTAGAGTTTAGGGAATTAAAAGTGGCCTGGCAAGTCCGGCGTGCTAATCCTTTATCGCGAAAGAAGCTTTAGGAGTTGCTGCATCCTCAGATGGACAGTCCGCTCCTAATCCAATTGTATCCGGCAGTTGGTAACAGTGTATTCCCATTTAACAATTACATGTGAATCCACTTATTGCGGTCGGAACTCTTCTGATGCATGTCGTTTGAAAATTTCAAACTAAATCTGAGTTCCTGTGGAGCACATTTGATAATGACAGGATAAGTTGGCAAACTTTTGTTCAAATTAATTAACTGCACGTAAAGTTAGGTAAGTGTGTTTATGAGGGGTGTTGGTACATAGTAACACGATATTGAATGACCACATTGAAAAAAAATTCTAAATAAACTTGTTGGGAAAATGTGAAAAAATAGAAAGAAATAAATAATGGCCGCACGAAAGTAAAACTTTCCTCATTTGTTATTGTCATAGAAAAAATTGCATGAAAATTTTTTCACCCCGAAAATGTGTTCGGAACCAGTCGGAAACGAGGAAAGACCGCCTCAGTGTCTTCAGTCATCATACATCATTTTCTGTCACTTATAATCCAGGTTTTAAGGAGGGAAATCTATATTAAACTTGTTTTTCGATAAAACACTGTTAGGGGCATTACATCTATCATCTGTCGCATAATCTATTACCGGCTTTTTTCGACAAGCTAAAGGAGTGTTTTTTCTTGTAAATGTTTGCCGACAAATCAATCCGTTTTATGCATTAGCAAATTGAAAGCAAATTAATCGATGTTTTATTGGAAGCCATTGTTGCTTGTCTCGTCTCTTAATCCCTGTCCCTAACAGACGCATACGCAAACATCACTTGACAGACATTTATATGTTGTTGATCTTCACAAACAAAAGGGTAAATATACATTTCTACGTTATTCGATCTTTCAAAACAGACTCAGTTTTCATACAACAAACAGAAAAATTTGCTGTATTTACATTTTTTCATGCAAAATATACAAGTCAGCAAAGATTTTCAGCAGTGTCAATAATGTTATATAGAATCTTGAAAATAATGTAAAAGGCGATATGACGATCCCGGCGCATCCGCCAAATTTTTAAACTACAAATCGAACCTCATACGAGTATAATGCTAGCTGAACGGTTTATTATCCAAGATACGTCGAATCTAGAGCAATAATAAATGAAAAGCCATAATAGTTTTCGTTACTGTTGTATGTATAGGGTGTGATTGCGATTTATATTTAAATTGGTAACAATCTTCTTTGATAATACCCAGAAGTGCATTATAGAAATGTTGATCGTTTTTAAAATAGTTAAACGATGTCGACGTAGTTATTTCGCGTAAAAAACACTAATATATTTTTTAAATGTAATGCCTTAATAAATGTAATGCGCCACCATTATGAATTGCAATGTCTAAGTTTGGTCATTTGGCCTTGAAAGTAAAAAATACAGTTCAAGAACACAATAACAACAAACAAAAATATTGTAATAAAAATGTGTGTTTTTCAAAACCTATTTGCATTATTATAAGTAATTATTTGATTGTTTAAAACAGATAAATTGTTAAAAGTTAACTTTCAAGTACTTTACTACAGTTTTTTTTAGTAAAAGTACGAGTAATATTTCATTAGATTAAATGTGTTTTTATAGCATCATACGAAATTTTGTTTATGTCAAGTGCCTTTTTTATGTAATCATCAACAATAAAAGCTTTTACTTAAAAAGAATGTTGTTATTGTGTATCTCAAAAATTATGTTTTTTGAAAAAGAGTTTCTGCAACGTATATTTTAAAAACTAACTGAATTTTGTTTTCAAATGTTACCAGATGATGATAGTCTTTGTTGAAACAATGCTAAAAACTTAATTTGCCTTATATAAATGTTTATAAGGTGAAATCGAAATGTAACTGAATCAAGCAGGCTGTGCTTATTATAGACACATAATTACAGTTATGCTGGCACAGCCTGCTTTGATTCAGTTACATTTCGATCTCACCTTATAAACACTTGTATAAGGCAAATTCAGTTTTAAGCATTTTTTAATAAAGACTATCATCTGGTAACATTTATAAACAAAATTCAAAAATACCCTCTATCTCTGATTTTAGCATTGAAACATATTTGCAATCACACACTGTATATCAAAAAACTTGCTACAATACATCGTATTTCGTTCAAAAGCAATTTAAAAAAAAACTTCTTTAGCGTATATCTCAAAAACTATTATACGGTTATTATAATTTTTGATCAGAGGTTGCCATAAAAAACAAAAATCCTAAAAACGTAGTGCTTAACTTATTTCACTTGATAGTAAAATTATTTTACTGCTACTTTCAAAAGTAAAATTTAAATCTGATTTAAATTAAGATAATTTTTTTCGAGTATCTTCATTTCGGTTGACGCTGCCGGTTTCTCAAAAGGACGTGATAGTGTTTGTCAAATTTGTATAAAAATTTAACTGTGTTTAACGAAGTCTAGATGAGTAAACCCGTTCGCTAAGTGCCCATTACGAAAATATGATTCTACAAAAAAAATCTTCTGTTCTGCAGTAAACCCCATAATTCAAATTAAATCTAAATTTTACTTTTGACAGTGACAGTAAAATGACATTTACCAAGTGAATTAATGTAGGCGCTACGTTTTTAGAATTTTTGTTTCTCATGACAGCCTCTAATCAAAAATTATAATAAACATATGGTCGTAAAGTGTGTTCCAAAACTATTTTCGTTTGGTTTTTGGGACGTATGTCTGGGTAATTTGAACTATTTATTTGGGTTTTAAGCCTACTGCTAACAAAACCTACTGTTAAATGTTTGCGCCTACTATCCAAAGAATACTTTTCGCATTCTAACCTCACTAACCTAGAAACTAATAATTACCATTAAAAATAAAATAAAACACAGAATCCGTTAATTTTTTATTATTTGCAAACATAAGGTAGGAATAAAATTAGGCAGGTTAGATAAAACTTGCCTGGCGAAAGCAAAACATTAGAAACAATACCAACAACATAGAAAAAAACCGTTGCAGCACATCAAACAAGATGTGCTACATAACCTCCATTCTGTTCGCCGCACACTTTTGCTCGTGTTTTCACAGAAGCGATCGCGTTGTCTAACAGATTTGGTGAATTGTTTATCTCCTCTATCTTGAGGGTTATCCCTTCCCGTAGTTCACAACAGAAGTATTGAAGTCCAAGTTCACAACAGAAGTATTGAAAATTGAGTTTTTTACATATGGCCACAAGAAAAAGTCACATGGAGTCAAATCACATTACCTCGGTGGTCATATCACTAGCGTATATAAACTGATCACTTTGTTATCAAAGAATTTACAAATAAAATTGATATTATCCCGAGTGGTGTGAATAGGCGCACTGTCCTGCTGAAAATATCCCTGCTGCAGTTCGTCATCCAGCAGCTGCTCCATAAAGGGAGTGAGGATTTCAAGACGGTATCTCTGAGATGTTAATTTCCTACAACTTTTTTATTCTTATAGTTGTTTTCTTTAAAAAATGTAACAATAATTAGGTACCTTCGAAAAATATGGGTCCAATAACACGACGTTTGCTTATTGCAGCCCACACTCCAATTTTATGCGGATGCAACAAAACCTTAACGTAATAATAAGGATTCTTGCCGCTCTACATCCTCATGTTCTGTGAGTTAACATAACCGGAAAGATGAAACCAAGCGTCGTCGATAAAAAATGTTTTTTCCAGTGCTTTGTCATTGCTGGCAAGATTCTGCATAGACTACTGGCTATATGCCTGTCTCTGTGGCAAATCATTCGGCAGCAATTCTTGATGGGCCCGCAGCCTATACGGATGCATATCGAGGTCCGTTTTCAAGATCCGCCAACAAGTGCTGTGAGACAGGTTTACCTGTTGTCGCAGATAACAAACCAAAGTGCTAGACTCCTCGTCCATAATATTATTTACGGCCTTCACATTTGTTTCGGTTCTTACTCGTGGTCTGCCTCCACCTGTCTTACGATTCACATTCTCTGTTTCCCTGTACAAATCCACAACACGGCGCAGATGTTGATGATTCACATTCCCTGTTTTCCTGTACAAATCCACAACATGGCGCAGATTTTGACTGAAATGGTCGAAGTAGACAGCCAATCTAAGAAACTCTTCCTAAAAATCCTCAAATGCGGCGTTTATTAAGTAAACGCACTGTTCGTCAACTCACTGATCATTTCTGAAGTATGCTTCTAACATAAAGCGCTTCTGTTGCTCGTTAAAAGCCATCTTGTTCTTTTAAACCACTAATTTTCCAACCTAACTAAGAAAATTAACCGAAAATGCAGCAAAGTATAAAATTAGCAGGTTGTTAACACAAACAGAACATAATTTGTCACACATGAATCACGTCACATAATTTGTTTCAACTACTGTCATAAAAATTTCAGAATTAAGCTTAAATTCAACCTAAGACATGACTTTTCTTGCATCTCACTTTTCAATAGCACTCTGGATGACAATAGTTTTGAAACACGTTATATAATCATTTGTACAAGGTAAATTTAATTTTTACTCAACAAGAGCCTGACCTGACCTGTTAAAATCTTTCACATTTTTTCAAAAACATTGAGTAGGTAATTAATTAGTTAAAAAAACTAATCTGCATTATTTGATCCTACAGTAAAAATTTAAAGCATCAAACTCAAAAAACTTGAGAATTTTAAAACTCTTAAAATGCAAGAGATTTCAAATGTTACTTTAAATTACCTGGGACTAAATGTGGTCTCTACTAAAAATAAGAAAGTGCCAAAAATTAGTTTTGTTACGCTAATCGTACGTTTTTTAGTTTATTTACCACTCATTACAAGTAATCACCATGCTAGATAGATATTTCAAACTGCTGTATTGTGTATTTGATGTAAAATGCAAATGATAAAAAAATTAAATTATCCTGCTGTTTATCGTAGTTATTAGCAGTGACAATAACATAACAATATTTATAATTTTTATATAAAATGGTTACGTAGTTGTTTACAACTTATTTCTACTCAAGCGCATGAAATCACGCATTTTTTCTACCGTAAACCCTAAATGACTGTATAACATTTTATCTGTTGTAATAAAAATATATGGTCTACTACAGATCTTTCTTTTTTTTAAAAAACTACACGACTATCCTTCTACTTTTCCATATGCTTTTACAGTTTATTATTCAGTATTGTTGCCATTATCTTATATACAATATCTAGTAACGCTATTTCTCTATAATTTACATGTTTTGCTGTTTTTCATGCTTGCGGTATTCTTTTTTATCATTTTTAATTAAATTATATATTATCTCCGTTATCGTTTCATTTTTGTACTTGACCATTTTTTATTGTGTTGTCTTTTCCTGGGCTCTTGTTGTTTTTCTGCTTTTCTATAATATCGTCATTTTCTAACTTCATCGTATGTGGGAAGTTCTTCTTTCCTTTCTTCTTGTCCGTTTCTGTTGTACCCTCCTCCTTTTCTTTAACTGTTTTTTTGCATTTCTTGCTTTTCTATATCTTGTAGTTTTTTAGCGTTCTGCTTTTGTTTCTTTTTTCTGCAAAATTTGTTGTATTCTACTCCTTTTTTTCATATTCTTTCTGGCGATTTCGCGTATTTTTTTAGCATTTTTTTCTTTGCTGTGTTTTTCTTTTGTTGCTAAAGCCTACAATTTTCATTGTACCATTCTTTTGTTTTTTTTATTCTTCTCTTTAATTTGTTCTTTGATTGCTTGTTTTTTCTCTTTTATTTTTTTCCTTTTTCTTTAATCCTTTATTTATTTCTCTTCTTTTATTATTTTTATTATATATTTTTCTTTATAGATTTCTTCCTTGAATTTTATACAATATTGTCTTGTTCCCATATTTTTCAGATTACCATTATTTGTATGGGATGGTATAATTTGCTTTAATTTTATTCCTACCATAAAATGATCGGAAACTACGTTTGCGCTTCTGTAGGGTCTTACGTTTTAAATGTTTTTTTCAGTTTATATCTCTCTCAGTCAAAATATGTCCTTGTGTTGTGCTTTTAATTTGCATATTTTTACTTATTGCGAAATCGATTGAAATTCTTCCGTTTTCATAATCGAAAAAACAAATTATTTTATATAAATCTCTGCTGCCCCTTAAAGTATACTTTAATCACAAAAAATGCTTCAGAATATATTGTACTACACTATAATCGAATTCACAGCTATTTTTACACCACCTGTTGATTTAAGTTGGAAACCAAAAATCCCCTATGTAGTAATTTTTATAAACAAAGTTGGTTATATGCGAAATAATTGCAAAGTGTCAAAAGTCAAATTATTATTTGAATGTTTAAATTTAATCTTGTATTACAATAGATTCTTGCGCTTTTCTTAAAAATGAAGAAAAAGCAGAAAAAAAAACAAGAGTTCTTATCTTCGCCCAAATGAAGGCAGCACTAATAAAATTGTTTGAAAAGTTTTCCAAAAATCATTCTGAGTTGTCAAAGCGAAAAATCTCGCAAGAAGAGGCAGAAATATTTCTAAGTAAGCAAATAGTATTAAAACCTGCAGTTTGTTTAAAAGCCAAAATACATCATGTAACAAATTCTATTTGAACGTGGCACTTGCGTGTATACGAGCTGCGTATACTCATCATTTGGTAAATATGCGGTAGGTAATTGATATCTCAGAAAATGAGGTAAATATAACACTATTTTGAAATTGTCACTTTATTTTCACTAACTGCACCAGAGATCAGGAAATTGTATCCATGCATGTCTTACTTATAACACCCATGCTATTGCATTCGTAGAGATTAGAATAAAATTTGTCAAAAAATGACATCAGATTTGTAACTAGAATTAAGAAACGTCACCAAAAGTCTAGTTCACACCAAACTAAGTTATCTGTACAATGCCGAATTTTCAGAAAAATCAACAGGTGGTGTAAAAATAGCTGTGAATTTTAGTATATATCTCTAAATTATTATCTGTTCGTTAAAATGCAATAGGTTTAAGGTGTTTTGAATATTTTAACTAATTTGCTAGATACCAAGAAAACTACATAATCTTGCATTTTACTTTTATTTTACTTGAGTATTTTCACCAGTTCTAAGTTCAAGAACAAAACTGTGCCATAACTTTTTCTCCAAACACCACTTATCTTTGTTATTATTGTATCCATCGCTGTTCTAACCTTGTCGATTGCTCTTTTTATGTCCCATCATTCTTTTTCTATTAGGTTTCGGCTGTTGTATAAGTCTATTGATAGTATATTTCATTACCAGTTGGTGGTAAGTGTTTCATTCTTAATAACACTAGAAAAAATAATAAATTGTTAAAACAATATTTGGAAAAACCAAAAGTGTAAAATAAATCTCTATTTAGAGACTTGCGAGCTTTTAATTCACGTTGACAGTAACATGATTTAAAAACTACGGTTTTACTGACAGTTTTTGTAAAAAATTAGTAGCGATGATTTAGAGTATCATAAATCAAAATTCTAAATAAAGAAAAATCAGAAATTTGATAAATTAATATCTCGTGGGGAAGTCAAATACGGCATTTCACGTCAGTGACTTAAAATTTAATTAAAGGGAACAATTTTGTGCAGAATCCTACTAATTTATTTTTTTTATTCGGCTTAAATACGTTCAGCATTCCAATGTGGTAAATCTGCACAGTTGAAATTGTGGCCTGGTTCTATATTTAGTAGCAAACACTTTTGCAGGAAAATAAACGTAAATGATAGGATGTAATATATGGCGTGACATCATACCAGAATCTTCCCGATGTAAATTTTATCGATTCGAAATAACTTCGGAAATTAACAAGTCGGAGCTAGATTACAGTAATGTGTACACACGGAAACAGCACATTATATTCCGCAACACCTCACTTTACACAAATTGCAAACTGTTTACTTGCACCTTAGTGGAATCTCGATATCCTTCGGTCACCCCAACTTTCCAATCTTCCTTGATTACATTTTAAACTCAAATATCACCAAGACAAGTGTTAAGTTCGTGTCCTCAGGCAATAACTAATCCCTTGTTTCACTTGGGGATGATCACCCTCGGTCAATCAGTTACTTTATCAACAAGATCATGTCACGTTTTGTCTCCGTGTACGCTCAATTGTTTCTTTGATCGTAAAAATCTCAAAAGATTGGAGCTTACAGAAGACTGAACTCAGTTTAAAAACGTTTAGAACATAAAAACAAAAAAAAGTTGTACAGTGAGCAGAGCTGTTAGAAAGAATTTTCAAATTTAGATTATAATCTGAACTCTACACTAATTCTTCACAACTATTAGTTAGCTTTGTGTTGGCTTGTTAAGGACAATGGTTATGACTTTATACATAATAAAATTTACCATATGCCAATCATCATTTTGATAAACAAAATTTTATTTGATATAACTAGAATATGAAATGTACAGTATATATTTAATCAATATAAATAAAAGATAAATAAAATATAAAAGATTAATGTATCTTACTTTTATCTTATAGCTATACCTACCTTAAGATAATGTATTTGTATTTCTATCACAATGGAATTAACCATACGATCCATTATACTCATCAAATTGTGAATGAACATTCAAATTGAGTTGTTTTATGAAATTTGTCTATCAAGATATTTTACCAAAACTTAAACTTTTTACTAAAAAAACAACTTTTAAAAACAATGCTTCTTGAAATTATTTATAATTAACTGATAAAACACTATTTAGAATATCTATAAATGTATTAAATGTATAAGTAAATTGTTAGATTCAACCAAATTTATATTTACCTAATTTTTTTTTAACCGGATATGAGGAGTCCCAAATTCGAAATTTTAAAATTTGAATTAGAAAAATTATTTAATAACTAAATCTTTAACACAAAACACAATTTTGTTAGCTTATTTTATAGCAGAAGTTTGCAAAGTAGTCTGACGGGTTAGGTAATATTTAATTTTAAATAAACAAGCCTCATTTTTGTCTAAGTCAGCTTCAATTCTACAACTGTTTACAGTACATGTTTTTTCTATAATATACTTGTCAATTTAAAACTTTTAGGGTTTCTATTGGGGTAATATTTAGGTCGCTAAATAATTTATGTTTTGCTTGGTTTTTGGTAACTTTTTTAGTGACTAAATTGTTGAGGTTAAGTAATTGACAATTCAAGACGGATTAAAAATTTATTTATTTACGTCGAGCGTACCAAATAGACGGTTATTTTTTTCAGATTTTTATAGATAGTCTAAAATCAAAGAGTTTATGACGTTTCATAATACTTCATTCCACAAGTCATCCCATATGACCCTTGCTTTTTATCATTCTTCCTAAAAACAAGATGTTTCAATCGGCTGCAGAATTTTTCTAGAATAGTCCCTGTGCCAGGTAACACGACTCCTCTAAGTTTGACTCCAAAATATAAACTACGGCATTTGTAGTCTAAATCGTCATCGCTTTTATAACACTCGTTGCTTTCAGGATCTAATTCTTAAAGATTTATTATAAATGGGAATATATTTTGAAATGAGATGTTGCCTATATGAGTGCGTCAGTCTTCTTTAATTAACGTCTAGACATGGTTCCGCATCGTGACAATATTTTTATACGACGTTCTGCAAAAGTGCCTCAATTTTTTACCAAAGTGAAGTTTTTCTTTCACTTTTGTAAAACTTAACATTTTGTTTCGGTAATAGCGCCGCAATTAAATTTTTTGTAATGAGCAAATTTTTTTTAGAGAGTTAAGAGACGTTATCTATAATAACGACATTTTTGCCTAGTAAATTTTTGACTGCCGGAATTAAGTTATATTCGACCCAACTTTGAAAGATTTTGGAGTTAATGATTTTGTCATAAAATTTATCACTGATCTAACTATTAAAAAGTATATCGCAATTTTTTAAAAAGCTACCTCTATATAAAGCGTGAAAGGCGATAAAACGATCTTTTTGATTTTTTACTTCTACATTTCTTATTCTTTTGTCATCTTTTCCTGCCTACGAAAATCAGAACCGTTTTTGTAGATCTAAGTTTCATCCAAAAATATAAAATTAATTTTTTTTTCGGAATATTTTAATTAAAGGCAGCACCGCAATAATTTAATTTTTGCTGTTATTAAATAAATTGTTTTACATCAAAATTTTTTGATTGTTAACTTTTTTGTAAGTAAAACCTATGTCTTAAACTATTGCATATAAAAAAAACTCCGCGTAGCAGTAAATTTAAGTTCTGTTTTCGCAAAATACAACAATTAATTTATTTTTTCTAATAAAACATTTACACCCAAGATAGGGATAGAAAAAAAAGAAAAACAATTAATTTTTATCAAAATGTTTTCTCGTTTTTAAATTTTGAAAAATTTAAGTCTCGATTTCTTCTCTTAAATAAAAATTATTAAATCATTTTTCTCTCTTTTTTCTACCGGTCTGAGCGTCTTGCAATTTTTTTATTGCGATATGCCAGTATGTTGTAAATAACATTTTTTTTTGAAACTTGACATATTATTTCAAAATTAATAAAAAAAATTTTGAAATACCACATCAAATGTGCTGCAAAGCCGATGCAACAGTTCTTGTTTTCAGTTATCTTGTTTCAAGTTAATAAATCCTTGTTTCCACCTCAGTACCGCTTATTTTAATTTCGCATTTAATAAAATGTGCTTTTTGATTTGATTTACAAATTGTCAATTTGACAGATAAGCAGAACATGAAACATTAAACAGTCAAATTTACTGTTATTCCAAAAATGGTATTGCCAACTGTACAACAATCTAACAGGTATTACAGAAAAAAAATATGCCGTGCTATAAATACTATAAATAAATGAAGCAAAAATCGTGGAGTGGTACGTCTGAGTAGTTAGTAGCCGCGTCATATTTGAGTCTTGTCACAATTTTAGGTACAATATAATAAATAAAAACTTTTTGACAAGCTTGTCAAATTTGAATTTTATTATGACATTTAAGTTGTTGTTACACTTAATAATGCCCATAATAAATAAATATAAACGCGGATATTCATACCCTTTATTAGAAGATACCTTGATGCAAAATCTGCATCTTCAAACTACTATATCTTTAAAATGGGAGGTCGGCGATTTTTTTAATAATTTTTTTTTACTCCTGGTAAAATCTGCTGTAACACTCTGAACTGGGAATGCCCTAATTTTAAGACACCCTGTATAATACCAACAATAATATGCTAATCTATTACCAACCCAACAAAAAAATTACAATAATTTTTAGTATTCTGCTATTTTGTCTTGCCTTTTGCCAGTTTTCACTGTCCGGTTGCGTCGCATTAAAAAAAAATTCCCAAATTTTTCTTCGTTATTTAACGTTTGTACTTAATAAGACTCGAGTATAAGCTTAAGATTATTATTGTAAATTTTTGCTGTACTGATGAGAGGCCAAAGGTTCTTTCTCTGTCTTTATCAAATATAGCTAACATACAGTTTATATATTTAATAAATTATGGTTTGAAAAATTTTATTTAGGAAAAAATCTTGGCGAGAAGAGCCATCAATTCAAATCACATTAAAAATAAAAACGGTCTGCTTGCTAATTGGTGTTGCTACGGTATGTAAATAATTTAATACATTTGAAATGTCACCTACATTTTGTGGAAAAGTTTGGTTGTTATTGAATACCATTAGAATTGATAACATTCAGTAAAATTGGGAAACAGAAATGACACTTTCATCCTTCATGTACTGAAACTGCTGAAATAGTACAATAGAAAAGTAATGAATAAATGCTTACAAAACAGATTACTGATAGCTTCACTTATTTAAATCAGTTTATTTTAAATCCGGATTCTGAAACTCGTCGAAACTGAAACGATGCCTTATCAGTATTCAAACAAATTCTTTTATTTGCTCAATTATTGTAAAGCAGAGTCGGAAGAGCTTGTTAAATTCAGTATTGATAGAAATAAAATCAACAGTTGCAGGATTTTATTTAAAGCGGAATTGTATCCATCAAGAGAAAATTATGTACAACTCTCTTCTTGCATTATATCAAGATTAGAAATACTCTGCGAAAGCAAGAGATTGGTAGCAGTGTTTTTAATAAGAAAATTGGATTTTAGAAAGTGCGCTTTTATGTAATTTCTGATTTTATCTAAGGATTTATTTCCGCCCTGATGGATATTACTTCAGAAATTGATGTTTAATAAAATCAATGAAATAATAGCTGCTCCAATGACAAACATGTATTTGCTTTAAAATACCATAATAACATCAAATATTTTTTAATTTTGTGTTTTTTGTGTCTTCATACTCGTAGTTAAATGAAACGGTGTTTTAATTAGGATAAATGCGTGCCAACGTGCAAAATTAATTCGATGGGGTGTATCTACAAATGTTTTTCGAGTTATCCCTCTTCTTTTCTGCGAAGTAAGTCAAATCAATAGCCTCATATTGTTGTGGTAGAAAATCGTTGAGTCGTATCGCTAAATGAGTTAAAGTTTGGCTGAACGACTGGTATATCTCGAGATAAATTTCATCAAAATCCGTCGCGAATAATCAATCACAGCCGAATCTTTTTCTTTAATGAGAAAAGTTGTCGGAAGTCGGGGATTGGAGGGAGCGTTTGTTGAAGCGTTAATTATCGGTACATGTAAGATTATTAAGGTCGAATTATGCTTTCGTCCGGGACATAACTGCTGATTGTGTCGAGTTAGTGGCCGTTAGTGCCACCATCTATATTAATACCATTGAAGGATTAACCCTAAATTGGTCGTCGCAGGATTACTAAAACAAAACGTATGGCTAACGAAGCTAATAGCATGCTTTACGGTACTCGTTAGCATGGCCTGTAGTAATTAGAACCGTGTGGTTGTAGTTATGGGAGATAATCTAGGTTCGACCCCCGTCTATACAATCAAATAGTGCCGGGGGCTGTTTGAAATGACCATTTCAGAACAGGTGTTCTGTGATTTAGCCAGGTTTGCTTATTTTTGGAATAGTTTTTAGGACAAGTGTTGCTGAAACTTAATTAAAAATTTTTGACGTGTGCAATTTTTACACGAATAGCAATAACGAGAATGAGCTAATTTCAGGTTTTAATAAACCTGGATTTGAATGAACCGACTCAAAATTAAATACTAATATTTAGAAAATATAGCGTGCATAAGCTGCTTACTTCAAATATGAGGGAATTTTGCCGCAGAATATCACGCTAGTTAAATTTTTGTAATTACATAACAGAATTCGTAACACAAATTACATTAAATATTGTATTTTGTAATAAAATTTGTAAATAATATACCGAATTCTAATGGAATGTTTTATGATAGCAAAATAAAAGCAGTTATGCACATAAATATTTACGAATTTTTCTTGTTGCAGAAAATGTAACTATAAATTTCAAACTGTATATAAGTTGAAAACACTCATTTATTTTGCTGTCTGCGTTTAACAACAAAACTATCAATACTTACAGTCGGAAAAAGAAGATCTTTGTCGTCAAATTGACGTTTAAATACTCAGTTGTGAGAATTATTAAGCTTCTGGTACTAGACAGTCAGTTACTGTTTTCACTTCTTTTATTAATTAGCTCGCAATTTTTCTCTAAAAGTACAGGGCAATTTTTTATTTGTTCCCGCCCAAAACTCTAAAAATAGGCAACACATTATACTTTGAAAATTAAGGCATAGAGAGTTGTAAATAAATGTCAACATTGTTGACAATACCTTTGACAGTGCTTCCAAAATCAGTTCATTTGAATTATACGTAGGCACATTAATTAATTAATTAAATTGTTTATCGTTTGTATAACGTGATGCCTATTTTTAAGATTTCGGGCGGGAACAAATAAAAAAATCATCCTGTATAAAAAAAGAACACTTTTGATATATTTTTGACATTTTGACGTTCAGGATTTTTTTGTCGCATCTGTACATACATACCTAAAATTATTTTAGAAATTTTGTTTGAACAAGATAATAACTAAGATAATAAGATAAAAACTCTTATTAGCTGATAACAATTAAAATATCTTTTTAATTAAATTAATCATAAAGATAAGTATAACAATTTTTGATAAATCCAAACTCTGAAGTTAACTTAATGAAATTTTTAGTCGAACCCGCATTAGGAACAAAAGATGCAAATTTTAAAATCTCTTTGTAGTAGATTTCAATACAGGGTGTTTAGTAAGTAAATAAACGCTACTATTTAAGATATAAATTAGTAAAAATCCAAAAATTTTTGATTCTAAAAAGTTTGCGTTTTCAATGTAGCCTTCTAAAAATCGGCGATGGTTTAAAAGGAGTATGGAACAATTTCTCCAGTATAGGGATTCCAGTGTAAATAAAAACGGTTTTCGCTACCAGTATTGTAATGACATAAACTACATTTGTACATTGTGATTTTTTAAATTTTTAAATTCCATGATTTTAAATTTTAACAATTCTTTAATAATTATTTTATATTATTTATAAACATTTTTTTTAAAATCGCTTCCAGCCATTTTATAGTTAATAATTAGAAGAATGATTACGCCAAATTTCGTTAAAATATTTTTATAAATAAAAGTGCTACAGATTTGCGCTTTTACATTGGAATTCCCATAAGAAAAATTACCTCCATACTCCTCTTAAAAGTGACCAAGAGAAAATCGTTCTTAAATAAATCATAATTTAATGAATCAAGTTGTTGATTTAAAACAAATGCAAGAAAATTTGTCATATAAGTGACATTAATCTAACAATAACACAATAGCGTTTCGTTAAATTTGTGTTACAAGAATGGCTCACCGCTTTACCTTTGAGGAATACACAGACATGAATTTGGTCTACGGGAAGAAAGGGTAATAGTTTGGCAATCAGAAGAGGTTACCAGCAGTTATTTCCCAACCAAAAAATCCCGCATTTATTGTTTTTTCCTGTTTTTGTGTATCGTGTGATGCCACTGTCATTATTTGGCATATCACGACATATGACAGACGTGACTGATGTGTAAAATTTTCAATTATTTACAACTATGTGACTTGATTCTTTACATTTTCGTTTTCTGTGTTATTGTTTGTTATTGGTTAAATTTAAACTGCGTTTATTTTTAAACCAAGGGTAATAGAAACAAAAACTTTTCAAATTAACGTTTTTTAGGTTCTTACTAACTCGTACCTAAGAGATTGCTACTTCTTTACAAAACAGCCTTTATATGTATTTTGAAAAAATTATTATACTACAATTTTTGTTACAGGTTGTGCTGGTAAATTTACCATTAATTGTAAAGTAAGTATAATAAAATTCAGATTAATGAACATCTAAGAGACGACGAGTCTTTAGACTATCCTCATAAGGGCTAATTTCAAGTTAAAATATTACTGGTTGTGTGACAAAATATAATACTTTTTTATGACAACAGTCAATTACAACTCCAAGTTCTTCCAATTTTCCATAGAAACATACCACGGCTATAATCTCAATTTAAAACTAGCTCATAAATATTTAAACTACAAATTTTTCACTGTCATAGTTCTGACAATATTTTTTTTGACAATGTCAATTTTTTAAATCGGCTTCAAATAGTAACTTTTTAGTGAGTTCTTTGATTTGAGATACGGATTTTGCAGTAGACACATATGTCAATGCAAGATCTCGCAGTAAATCTGTAATATTGGTGCACCATTATAACTTGTTACCAAAAACTGTTTATCTAAACTTAAAGATTGAACTAATTTGAACGATAGGGATCACAACAATAAAATTTACTATACTTACCCAAATCTAAAGTGGTTTTTATAACAGGGCCATATTGAATTAAATGTAATGACAGTAACAAAAGAAAAGTGCCTTTGGACAATAAAACTGTAAACATACATCTTCTTACTAGTACTAGCCGAATCTCGACTCAGGCAAACGAATTTGAATAAACAGACTTTAGAATAAGTGGACAAATGACATTTGACTGATTTTACAGAAGAGCCAAAAAAACGTTTTTTCTGTAGTTGTGCATTAGCTATAATAATGATACTTTTTTATTAGAGGACTTGCAGTTACACACGCCTGATTTTAACCAGCATAATATATTTAAACTTTTATTGCATTTGAAAAAAAATAAAATGTGGTGGACATGTCCAGTTTTTGTCAGTATTTGTCAAAATTAATAAAATTAATAACAAAGAAAGGGTTTTAAATAATTTAATTATAAAAATAGTTGTAAGAGCTTTTTTATTCCGTTTTCAAAGAATTTCTTCAGGCACTCTCTAAGCTATTGGAGCGCGGAGACCTCCACCGCAGCGTTGTCTCCGAAATGCTGGACTCTTTCAGCGGCCCATACAAACGAAAATCACAAGGCGATAAGTCGGGACTGTAAGACAGTTGCTCCATCATTTCCCAGCCCATTTGGTCTAATTTTTGCCTCGTTGCGGAGGAGAATGACGTTTCACACCGATTTTTCTTTCTTTTTCCACTACTTTTTTGCACGCTACCATAACTCAATTAAAGTTCATCTGCAATAATCTCAGCATTGTTCTTATGTCTTCGTCCAAGACCTTCTGAACTGCCTCGATGTTTTCGTCCATAACACTCGTGCTCGGGCGACGATCATGGCTGAGATTCTCTAACTTTTCCCGTCTTTTAAAAAATTCTTTGTGCCAAGTAAAGACACGAGTTCTTGACAGGGCACTGTTTCTGTAATCTCCGCAAGATTTCGGTCGGATTGAGGCCCTCATTGCCCAAAAATTTGATGATAATCCGCTACTCCACGGATACATGTACTTCTTTCTCGTTCATTGTCTAGTTTTACACTAAAGGAAAAGGCCGAACGGAGACTCTGGCGGTGCTATCCTCTTTCTAACATTCTGAGCTACCTGAAAACCCACCCCTTACGATTCAATGCTTTTTATAGAACTTTTTAGAAAAGGATTCCCGTTTATATTTGATACACCCTCGTATGTACATGTTTTAGATATACGAATGAATAGTCCATCTTTTCTACCATTATGAGGTTTTACACAGTTATTTTGGCATTCTGGCAACAAAATAAAACTCAAGTCTTCTCTGAAAATTAACTCTGGGTAGGTACATCCTTCTATTAGACGCTTCTTCACTCTTAAATGTTATTCTCTAAAAATTAGATGCAATAATGAAAAGCTTTCAGAAGATACAGCTGTAGAGATAATTTTTACTCTTATATATCTTTCTTCAATACACAGAATATGCGACTTTTGAAAATCCAGACAAAGCCGTGGCAGAGTAAACATTCAACATCGAGCTTTGGTATAACATCAAATTTATCTAAGCTCTATATCTACTATAGAAAATCGTCTACTAAATGGTTACCACGGCTATAAAAAGTAAGTAACCAAAGAAAAGTAACATTAGTAATTTGGTCTTAAAAACTTCCTGTAACAGTTTATTCCAGATTATCTCTCAGAAAAATATTTTATAAAGCTATTTTTTAAATTTTAAAATTCTATAACATTACTGTTAAGGGTTATGCCTATGTAAACAACTGTCACAATTAATTAAATATATTGATAGAAAAAAGATTCTAATAGTAAATATAACAAAATTTAATATGTATAGTACGATAATAATTCCATTCAACAGTGACAAACATAAATAGTAACAATCTTTCGTAAAAAACATTCGTGAACAAGTTTCTTAACAATCGCTTTCCGGACACGTGCTTCCAGAATTTTTTTTTAAAAATCTATGTCTTTTCAAATTAATCGTTTATCACAATAATCACCACATTTTTTTTTATAGTTTCACTGTATCTATTTTCTAGCAAGTTAAAATTGTGTACAACAAGACGCCATCTTCCTTGTCACTGATCCATTAATGTGCACAGTCCGTCAGAGTTTTAACCTCAAAATTTCTTTCTCTGCTTTTAGCAATCGCGGTAGAATTAAATTTTAAACATGTTTTTTAAATAACATATACCAAATATAAGTTTTTTTCAGACAGGTAACTTACTCTAACTAGTCTGTACATTGGCAAAGATTTGTTAATAGGCTAAGTTATTAAATTAATTACACTTTGATACATCCCTATTGATTTCACCGATACCTCATATATTTATTTACATTTGGTCACAAAAGTAAATTGAATTATCTGGTTTTATTATGCAGATTAAACTCAGTCACAAAACATTTTTTGTCCATATTCATCAAACAGAGTTTGCAACAACATATATTCCTGCAAACACAAATCTATTGGCGATATTAATCACTTTTTATTATTAGTTATGCCTATCTTGTTTATTTATTTATTTCTTTTTTTTATAAATTCTAATATATTTTATCTTAACTTTATTATTATATCTTAACTTTATCTTATAATTTGTTGTTTTCTTTTAATGTTGTATTTGATTCTCTGCCTCTGAAATTTTTATCTGTTGTTGCAACCACATAATAATTTGTTTGGGCTTGTGGTTCTTTACGTTTGTTATCTTTTTGCAAATTTTTTTGAGATCATTATGTGGTGAAATTGGTTTGCGGTGATTCGAGTACCTATCTAACGTATTTTTTTTTTATTGACTTAGTGGCCATATTCAGCTTTGCTAGTTGTATGTATTAGTCTGTGATAGTTATAGTAGCTTTAAAATTAATTCTAGCAAAATATAGTATCGCGTAGATCAAAAATACGTTATTGCAAGGTGGTTTAATTGGAATGTTAGCATCTAAATGTGACAAGGCAACGGTATATTTTGTGTCGGTAAAGTATTTCGGTAAAGTGCTCCTTCAGTATCTTGCACGCAAGTGTTCCATTTTGTGAACGTGACGTCACAATTATTAGAATAGTTATGTGCCATAAGAAAAATAAGCTTCACTAGTTGCTCGAGGGTGCTACAAGTAGAACACAATGTTGTCACGTACTAACATACAAATATTATACATATATTTTTTTACTTAATTTTTATAAAGACATTGAAAGTTAGTGAATTGAGTGAAACTTTGAAAATGTCTTATGTGTCATTTAACATTTCGCTACATTTACTTTACATTTTAGGCCCGACATTCGTTACCCCATGTCATCAAGCAATTTAGCACTGAAATAAAAAAGATTTGGTAAAATTGATAGTTACAATATTTGAATTTGTTTTGCTTTATGACAAAAATAAAAAGATTAGTACAATATATTATTAGTGTAAAAATTATAGTCGGAAAATTACGCTTTCATAACTGTTGACGTACATTAGTAATAGCAGCCCCAGATATCAAATGTTATGACATATATGTTTAAATGATTTATTATGTTGAATAACCGGTTCGAGTATTAACAATTTATTCAAGATCAATAGCAGGTCACACACGTGAGAAATGTACTAAAGTAAAAAAATTTATATTGCACTACATAAGCACTAAAAAAATTTGTAAAATTTAGAACTTTTCTGATAGACGCCTGATATAATCATACTACTTTAACCTTTCTACAGTCTAGTTCCTGAGAAAATTCCAACTATTTCTCTAGGACACTATGCTGTAAAAATAGCACTCTACCCTTCCGTGCATGCAAAATTAATGAACCTGCAAGTCGTTGGAAATGAAATGCTGCAACGACTCGCCCTTCACTTGATCTATGGTGTCTCGTAGCGACTTACATAAATGCTTTAATTTTAATTACTCCGGCGTAAAGTTTTCGCTACAACATCTAGAGAATCTTGTTAATAATGTTAACGTGTGTGATTCAAGAGATGTTGGTTAAATCCCAGTTACGGGCGAAATTATTCATCCATTTCAAAGACTTCCTCCTACAGATAACATCACAAGATAACAGTTTTCTTATTTGCAATTATTTTTAAATCTTAGTGCAGAAGTTTTCTTGTTTTGAAATAAGTTTTATAATATTCGACAATCAATTTGAGCAGGCTTTATTTAAGCCGCACTTAGAAAACTAATTTAACTTTATTCAGAAATATACGGCGATTGCTAATTTGCATAAAAATTCATAAAAATAACAAGATAGCTTTTATATTCACTAACATATTTAGACCAAACAAATAATAAGACGCGTTTGAGAAAATAATGAAATAACTGACTGGACTGGATCTTCAATGTTCACTTTAGACGAGAATCTATTTTCTTTTACCAAAAATTTTTAGGATTTTTGCTTTCTTTATTGATAAATTTGTGTTTTTTTTTTCTTTATTAATTATTTTTGTTTTATTTTCTTTTTGCTGTTTTTTTCTTTAGAGTTTACATTTTATTTTTTTATTCGGCTCTGTTCATTTCAATTGTAGTCGAGTGTTTCTGCTGTAAAAGCGGGTTTGTGTACTTGTTTGTGTATTTTTACATATAATTGTATAAGTTTTCTATTTTTAGGTTTTTGTAATGCTGTTCGTTGGTTATGTACCAGAGGGCTTTGGTGATTTGCCACAAAGTTTTGTTTTGAATTATTTGTAGTAGCCTAAATCGTTGTTCTTCTTGTTATATCATGATCGTTGTTGCGTAGGTCATAATATACATCCCTATGAGAAAACCCAGTCCTATTTTAGAGTGCAAATCGCAAATAATTGGCAAACTCTTCTAAACATTTCTGACGTTTTAAAAGACTTGTAGACCGCTAAAGTTTTTTTACACTTGACTTCAAATAAGCCATTAATTGCGTTTCTAACCCCGATTAAAGCGTTATACATTTCGATCATGAGAAGAAACTTACCACTTTCCAGCGCCTCATTACCTTCATGATATTTACTGGGTATCTCTAAAAAATGTCTTAATATATACAGATATATTAAGACATTTTTTAGAGATACCCAGTCCCTGAACAGTCAGACGATATCATGTTATATCACAATAGACTCGACCACTTATAAAAATATTTCAACCACCTCTATCTAGTATTTAAACGACACTAAATGCGTGAGTTCTGCTGTGATCCAGAAAAAAATTAAAAAACTAGAAATCAATTATTTAAGAAATATGGAAAATTAATATAAAAACAAGCAACAGAAGAATTACCTTCAACAAGTTCTAAAATTTTAGAACAAGCCACAGAAGAACTACCTTCAACAAGTACTAAAATTTTAGACGAACCAGCTCCTAAAAACAAGCCGTTCTTTCTTTTCGGAATTTTGTAATTGGATCCGTGAGCATATCCCTCAATCCACTAAAATAATATGGCGGATCTACTTACGGGAAAGACAAGAAATATCTATAAGGTGTAGACAGTTATGTGATTTCTAAGAAAGTTTTTATAGTACTTAAAAAATCTAAAGTTTTTTCTCTGAACAGATAACAAAATCATAACATGGGGCAAAAATATACATTGCGTTATCGTAGAAATTCTTTGTAAGAAAACTCCCGATTTGTTGAAAAAATTTGTAATCTGCCTTCGACTACGAGAGCCTAAATTACCATGTTATGCTCAGACCACCAAATTCATTTTTCTCAAAAAAATACTACTTTCTAAAACACTTTTTGCGAGTCCTGTAACTCTATAGGTGGTAAAATAACAATTGGGCATATCTACTGATATTTTCGTTGCAATACTCTTTTTCGTCTAGTTTATGTGCGTCTGTCACCACTTACACCCTTTTTCATAGAAACAGGTTGTTTTCTCTGTCATATGCAGAAGCAATAATAAGTATAAGACCTAAAATTATAAATATTTGTACATAATTCAGCTTTACGAAACAATTTGCGTCATTTTTCGCAATCCTAAATGTGAGGTCAAATCAATGCAACTGTAGCAAATACTAAATAGGGGAATTACAGGCTCTAGTATTTTAAATTACAAGTTAAATTCTCACTTTTCGTTGGTTGTTTTTCTTTAAATATAGCAAGTTTTTCATACATAAATCAGATGAATAGTTGATAACATGTCGCTGTGGTTCAGACTATCAATGACCCACCTCTTTTTATTATTATTTTTTCTGCCTGGTATTACAGTACACCGAGCTAGAGGCCAAACGCGTAGTGAGCTTACTTAATACTCGGCTGATAGCGGATTTGAACCCTGCTGTAGATTGTTCTGCTCTAAGTTTTTGAGAGGTTTTTTGATATAAAAAACATGCTGAAACGGTAAGTTTCTCTAAATTCCATTTGATGGTCTTCCTTGCCAAAAGCGCGGTTGAATAAAAACCCACGTACTTTTGGTGATGGATCGAGGTTAAAGTAAGCCCAAAGGCGTAAATACAACCCCTAAGTCGAGTCTAGCAACTCTTCTAATAAGCTACGAAATTAGACGACATAGTTTCTCTATAATAACAAGTTATACAGTTAATGCATGGCTGCCATATTACTTCCTCTCCAGAAATTGCATTAGTTTTGACTTTTGACTCGAGTGATTGTAGGATTATTGTTGTGGTAACCCAGAATAAACACGTCTTTCTAGTGTGTCTGCTGGTCTAAGCACACCACCTTTATCACACTCCACACGAACTTACACAGTGCAGCACTTATTCGTCGCCCTAGAAAGAGAGTTTCGAAGTATGGTCAAATGACGGGTTCACCACAGCAAAAATACTACAATTGCTTCAGTAAAAACTAACCCTGTTTCTAAAGAGGGATGATGTGGCGAACATGTATTAACTGTATCATATCTTAATAATATAGAAAAAATATGTCGTCAGACTTCAAGGCTTATGGGGAAAATACCGGACCGGCAATGCAGTTATTGCTTGTCAAATCCATTATGGCGTGTGAGATGCGTGGAAGCGGAATAAGGAAAAACGTACTATGTGCTCCTTCTACATTACATTTTGAAAGCTGGGTTTCAACTGAATTATTCATGACACCCAGTCTATTGCGCCTCTGATCTTCACACGCCGAGCTAAATTTGACAAGTTATACGTGGGTTCGATTCTCACCGTAGATCGACCAGTTTTCTCTCTCTATATTTGAATAATGTAATACTGGTCAACCAAGCTAGTGAAAAAATCAGCAACCAATATGGTGCTGATGTGACAAATTCCTGTAAAATGCTTTGTATCTTAGATATTGAATATAGACATAGTGGCATAAAGGTATGGAATAAATTTTTTTTTTTTAAGTTAATGTTTTTTTAGAAAAATGCCAAGACAGGTCGAGTTCATTTTTTTATTGCGCACGTTTTTCACTTGTTTTCAAATTTTTTTGGCTAACTGGATTTTTGCTGTGACGTAATCAATATTTTTTTAAAATAGCAACTCCTATTTTTGGTGTTGAATATTGAAACTACTTTTTTTCTCTACAACATTTCTAGAGTCTAAAATTAAAACTTTAATAAGTAATTTAACCAATTTAAATGTTTTATTGAATTTTTTAAAATAGGCGCAATTTTTAACTGAATCACTAAACTAAATGTTCAAATTGACGTCCTTCCGTTTTTTTTTGGCAATAATACAACTATTTTTCAAACTCCGTTAGCACATTGTTTCTCATTTTTTTGACTAATTAAGCGGTACTGATTTGTAATTCTTTCTCGGAGTTTTTGAAAGATTTTCTTTAATCAGCTGATGTACGGTGCCGTCGGTTACTGACCAGGGTTAAAATGGACTCAAAGATCTAGATACACCCCTTAAGTCGAGCCCGGGTTACATTATTTTGTTTGTTGCAATAACGGTCAATTTTATCGCTCTCCTCAGTATAACTACTAACGAGTCGTTGAAACACGTTTTTGTTTAATTTTTGAACAACACGGCGGCGGCGTTTCAATTTTAAATTTCCTGCTTATCACATCACAGACCCCCCTATTTGCAATTTTGGCCATTAACATTTCGCTCGTTATTAAAAAATATCTAAAACCGCGTTTACGACTTAAACGATTGAAGTGCGCGTCTTGCACAAGCTTTTTATTACACAAACAACTCGCCATAATTGAAGCGAAGAGCTTTTTAAATTGTGTCATGCCTTGTAGGCATCTATCCTTTTCATCCCGTCTCGTAGCAAACATTCCTGCGGCCTATAAAAACGTGAATAATGCTGCTGAACCTCGTTTATCCCACAACCACTCTTGATTTTCGTCAGTACAAATCGCTGAGGTTGCCTTACGTGACTCTGCCACCATCACCTGCAGTCAAATATCAATGATTTTTCAGTGCGAATAAACAACCCGAAATTATTTTCGCTGAAAAGTGGGACTTGATGGATCGGTAGTTGCCCTGTTTAGACAACAAATTTCAGCAACGTGATGTCGATTGAACCGGTGCTGCTTATGGCCAACAATCCTTCGGCACTTATCTCGCCGGCGAGATGGATAAGAGTGAATTGACACACACACTCCTGCTCATTGTACTGCATAAAGCACACTCGTCACGAGAGGATGTACGTGCCAGCTGGAGAAAAATTGCAATTATTCCTGCAGATGGCTCACAGAAAAATTGACCGAAAGTTTTCAGTTATTTGTGAACATAATTTTTTGAATAAAGAAAAGTATTTTTTAGGAAAAGTAGCCACCTGCTTTGGTTAGAATAAATCGTTGTACTTTCAGCGGTTTGAGATTTTGGGTTTCAAGAGGGTTGGCGCAGCAGAGCGGTCGTGGTATTTGTAATAAGTTTCAGATTCCAGACAGTTGGTAGTCCACAAAGCTCGGTATGTGGATAGGAATTATCGAAAAGCCAATAAAATCGCAAGTAAATATTTGCGTTTTGTTCGTTTTGTCTTCGTGACGGATCGGATGATGCGTCGAAAGACAAAGGAGTCGAACGTGATGAACTCTGTTCTTTTTACTTGGGGTGAATTTTTAAGCGGGAACGCAATTAAGTTTCTCCGTTTAATTTGTAACATGAATATTTCAATTTAGGTTTTTTTCCCGGGGGCGGCTCGGATAAGAGGCGCGAAACAATTAGGCAGATGAATTAAGAAAGAGGGTTGAGATTCGCAAGTTTGCCTGGTCGGCTAGTCTCTAGTGAATTTTCACTAATGGAATTAAATGAAACATACTCCGCTACTGATGGGGATATTACCAGACTCGAGATTTAGAACTTGTGAAAGTAAAGTCTTATCTTGTTACGTCTTGTAAAAGATATCTCGTCAGGTGAGACGGAATTAACCAAGCAAATTTTCCAAAAGAAAAAACAATTCGAATCAATCTCTTGGTAATCTTGAGCTAAATACATTAAGACACGTTCGCCCACATAATAGCGTGTCACAGATAAACTTCCCTGTTTTGGCAGGATGAGAGATTATCCTACATGACGCGTCTTCTACGGCGGTGCAAGGATTATTCCAGCTTAATTACGTGGTGAACCCATACCGTACACGAAGCGGTAAATCCTGCATGTCGGCAGTTCCTCTCCCGGTACAAGAAACCAACTAGATATCCATTGTCTTACTCAGACGCTCCGGACTTGACGTTAAAACGCTGTCCGACAAGATTTAAATCAATTAGACTCCAAGTTTATCTTCCAGCATCTCCAGCGTTGCAGAGTCAAGAAAATCTATTTCAGATAGTTGTGTACTCGAAATAACATTGAAAGTTTTTCGGAAAATGTGAGAGGTTGTTAACGCAATCCTTGTCAAACCCTAGAATGATTTTCTCAATTTTTCAAAATTCTACTTTTGCAAGATGGTTTTGAGAAAATAGATTTTTTAATAACAATAAATCGAAATATTGCTGCAAAGTATTATAGGTATTGCGACTCAAAAATAGTTTTTGATGTCAAAAGTTTCTACATGTTATAACCCATTTTAAAAAATTTATTTACGTTGAACATTTGTACATAGAATAAAAGTCTTTAAAACATCCTCGTTAATCAAAAACGTTAAAAGATGTGTTACAGAAGTTATACTTAGTATACTTATTAGCATACTATAAGTATTCGTATATTATAAATATACTTAGTTTAAATTTAAGTACTAGCGGATCTTCAGACTGGTTCATTATTGCTTATAAGATAAGTATCTTCGCGCACGTATAAACAGCTATACACTCTCCTCTCTTAGAAGGAAGACAATCTTAATAGACTAGTAGCTCAAAATATTTACAAAAGCTTCTCTTACTGTTTACATTATGGGTACTGGTTAAAATTTGAAATGGTTTTTTTTACAACAGGATATAAAGTTAGTTATATGCGCAATGGTACTATCAGCCAAAGTGAAAATGACGCGTCTATAAACAAACCTCTGCTGTCGATGCCAGCAACCATGCATAAATTATCCCAAATTTGTAAACTCTAGCCTAGAACAGATTCTTTACATCGTCTTAGATATTCTGATTAATTTAATTTTGAAAATGATTTGGTAATTTACAGATTAAAAAAATTAGTCGAAATTTGTATTATAATTTAATTCTGCCGTAAACCGTTTTATGCCTTTACTAAATAAATTTGTTTCGTTAATTATAAGTTTCGTTAAAAATATAATACTACATTTTTTTAAAACAAAATATGCATAATAAATTTTTATTGTTATTACATATTATTTAGAGTACTACAATTGTAACTGTCTCTTTCATTTTAAATTTGATTTTGTTTATAACAAATACTAAACTGTTCTGTTGAACTTATAAATTATTAAATTAATTTTTTGAATTTTGCATTTTGTTACTTACAACACTTACAATAAAGATTATGCAATCTACCGTCTTTCTATTAGTAAAAGTTTAATAATGCGGATGGGATAAGAGACCAACATAGAATTTCTAATAATAATTCTTTTAAAATATTTGTTTAATTACAGTAAATAAGCGAATTAATTTATCGTTTTTTTTTTTTGATAGCGACAAAACTTATATTGCTTGAGCCTATTTGGTTTTTAAAGATTTTACATAAATCACACTGTTTTTTGACATTTTTTCATAAGTTAATCATTCTATCAACCAATTTTTATTTTTTCGTTGCTTCGTTTTGTCGTTACTATAAACTTGCATCCCTCAAATAAATAGAAAAAAATATAATAATTAATACTAAATGTTAACAATTAATAACAATTCGCAGCAACAAAATATAACAGTTTAAGTTGATGTTGCAAGACTTCCAAGGCACAACACATAGCAGATCAACTGATGGTAAAAATGACGTCAAAACCATTTGATACCAACGAAAAAAGCAAATATAACAAATACAAATACATTTTTTTCTTATTATGTAACTCAATTATTCATTGAAACCTGTACAAACTTTATATTGATTTATCAAAATTAATTAGCAATAATTTAAAAACCAATTAAATAAAAAACCTAAGCCTACAAAATTTCACTATTATTTTAAACACATAAATGAATAAAACAGTGTTGTTGTTAATTGTTAATCACAGTTATAACATGAAAATGAGCTAATTATTTAAACCAATTGTTAAAATGTTTCACTTAAATAATGAAATTAAGTTAAAATTAGTATATTACCTGTTAGTCAGTGATCTTTCCTTATTAGTATAAATTATTGTTTTGTTTGCTTGTATCAGTTAATTAAACAATAAAAATCGCCTCATTTATCAATTAGAACTTATTAATTGACATGACTACCAAATAGTTGTGAGTTAGAATTTTGGTATTTTTGATTCAAGAGATATAGGGCTCGCCAATTAAGACGTAAAAGTAAAATAGTAGTAAAAACTATGTATCAACTAAAACTGGAAAGTTCTGGAAGTAACTGGAAATCCAACCCGTATCAACTAACTTGAGAAAGAACGTTATTTATCAGTACGCTTATTATCATGAAATAATCCAATAAAACTTAATGCGGTACTATTTCTTAGAATTACTTCACTGAGCACGTGTTAAAATATCCCACCCCCTTTATGATTTTATCGAACCGAGTTATTTAAATAGTCTTTACATTGAAAAATCTATGCAGTTAAAATTCTTTATTTCAACTAAATTCCTTGTCAATAATGACTGACTCCTCTTCCTCATAGAATAATTCAATTTTTAATTCTTCAAAAAAAATATTATAGTCTGTCAAAAGTCCCAAATAACAAAAACTATTTTAATTTAAAAAAATATAATAGACGGAATAACGCAATAAAATTAAGTTTAAATTATTTGTTAATTGAATTAACACAATGTATCAGTTAACCAATTTGTTGGCCTAAATTCTACAAAACTTGGATTTTTCAATACATAGGTATCTGTATCAAAATTTTGTGTCTTTTTACGTTATGAAATATTTAGTAGGTCCAAATTAAACGCGTCTGTGTATCTGCCATAAACTAGCATTAGCTCTTTCTCACCACTCGTTTAAATAAAACGAAATAATTTGCATGTAAACGTATTTGAAGAACAAACTGTAGTTAATTAGTGCAAATATTGTGCTTTTATGGATGGATCGATGAAATTCCTGCGGTAACACGCAGGATTTTTTGCGAGTCCTGGCTGCCGACGCCATCCAAGCAATGCAAACGTTCTTTTACTTTTCCAGGTGCATGCGAACGATCCATCAAACGTAATCCTATAATTTTAGTTCGAAAGTAGTAATTTCTTTTCATGTATCTTTTCCGCTATAAATCTCGTCCCCATAAAGCAAGCCGATTTGAATAATGAAAGTTTGAACTGATTCGAGGGACACCGTGTCTCTTTTAATCATGTTCGACGTCGCAGGAAATCGAAAACGAATCATTTTTACCCGAAAGGATTTCTATTATAACCGTTCGTTTTTAAAACAAAAACAAACCTCTTTATCTATTTATAAATATGCAAATTTATATTGTAGAATTGCGTGTAAACGCATATTTCGAAGAAGAACTTAACAAGGGGAATGCATAATTGAGACGTTGGCATTTCTGCAAATACCAACAAAATCAACAAAGGAAATTTCTCTTTTTGTTCATGTTCGCTACGAAATATGTACCACTTGATCCGAAGAAATTGCGACCTAATCATTTTTATTGTTAATTAAGACCCATTTAATCTCACCCATCTTCCCAGACATTTACGATAAATCCACCGCAATTAAACAGCACGAAATTTTTCAAAATTATTACTCTAATCGATAACGACCTGCGCAATTTATTATAACTGCTGAGGCTTCTTGAAAGGATAATTAACAGCGAGCAGCTAAAAAAAAACGTTCGCTACAATTACTCCCATTAGCACAGTGTTAATTTTTACCGATTTTTGCAGACTAATTTGTGATTTAATAACCTTTGACACGGCACCAACATAACTTTTCATTCAACAAAATGTTTATAATGGCAGACCTGGAACAACCTCCAACCGGTATTCTAATGACACTGAGTAATGACCGACGATACTCATTCCTAGATTTATTTCAGGAATTTTTATGTGGGGCTATTAAAGAAAGAATTTTATTTTCTAGCAATCCATTGAAAGAAATGGAGCATACATCAAAGTCGATAAACTATAAGAAAACGATTTCTTTTTCAACCAAGTTAAGAAAGCTTGTGCTTTAACGACCTACGATTTCGTGTTTTATTAAATTTATGTAAAAGTATTACACATATATACTTGAAATAAATATGTGAATCTAATGACCTTACTTAAAGTATTTATAAGGAAACAAAAATAAATTATTTGTGTTATAGCCTACATCCATTGTATTAAAAACAATTTTTTCTACTCTGCGTCTGCAACAGAGACTGATTTGGGTGTCGTATTAGCCATTACCGCACTCAAATTGCGTGTGCAAAGTACTAGTGCATTTTTTTTTGCTTTTCATTACTTTCCTTTAAGCGTCAAAGATAAGGAGATGCTAAGTAATGTAATTCAATGCCGGTCGAAGTTTTTGTTTGCGGAGTAGTTGTTGTTAGTAGTTGTTTTAGAAGTGGTGTGTTAGTAGTACTTAACAACAGCTCTAAAAGAATGATTCATCTCATCATTGTTTCTTATTTTGCTATTATTTTGTGAGAATTCATTTTACAAGAGAGTTGTATTGGATTGAAAAAAATTTTTTTCTCTCAATTTTTTATTTAGAAACAATTTTTAAAAATAACGTAGCTAATTATTTAATTAACATCAGAAGCTATTTATTGCGAAATATGACACAAAAATGACAAAGTTAATTAAAAAATGCTGTAAAAAAACTTCTAGAAATTAAAACACATTAGTTAGCAGCAACGAAAGATGCTTTAAGTAACGAAATATTAAATAAAATAAATTTAGGGAAAGCAGAAAAAGCATTAAACAACAAAAATGAGGGCAAGGGTAGGAAAAAACAAAGTAACAATTTTTAATAAATAAAGTACTTTCTTTTCAGTACTTTACTGTAGCTTTAAAGCATGACAGCTCTTGCTGCTCTTACTTAAAAAACTTAATCGGTTTTTTATCACTTCATTGACCAAAAACATCCCCGCACCATAAATAACTATTATAATGTGATATAATTTGTGCAAAATTATAATAATAGAAATAATCAACCCTTCCTCCTATATTAAATAAATTTACTTTGTGAATGAAATTGTGATTGTAACGATCCGGTGAGCGGCCTCTGGACAAAGACATTTTTGGTTGAATCAACGAATTAATTTTCAATCAGGAAAACAGTGAGCAGCGGTTGAAAAAAACGTAATTACATTATTCGAGTGCACTCTGCGAGAGACATTTTCATTTGTGAGTCCTGTCTTCAAATGTAATATGCTTTTTAAGTTAAACAAACCGAGTGAAATACTAATTGTCTCTTTCTTTGTAAACGAGAAAACTTTAGAAAAATTCATTTTGCTTCACCCCGCCGACTTCAGTTTTTCCTGGACCCTCTTAAGAAATGGTGATAATTAAAATTTTCTCACTTTTGCGACAATTAGGAATCTCCATTTGAGTGTAATTCGCTTTTTATCTAAAACAATTAATTAGTAGTGGACTTGCAAAAACACCGGATATCCAACTCTGCCTCTACTTAATTTGATTCTAAGCTGGATCTCCTTTAACATTTCGCACAAATAATAAAATATTAAAGAGACTTTCTGACCCCGTACTGAGAATTTAATTAATAAAGGACCCACACGTGTCTCTTGCAGAGGCTGTCAATGGTGGCCTGCCTCCAGTTATCATCAGCAGGCAGGCTTTTAATATCTGATCTAGTGAACCTTTGTTCCAACATGCACACTTCTCGAGATGTGTGGATTGAATCTTAATTTAGGATCAGCTTACTTCAAAACCCTCCCACTGCTACTTAATATGCCGTACATAATGTGTAGCGAAGATGAGCCATCACTTAGATTACAGATAAGTTTGTTAAACTGATAAGAACGGCGACGATTTCTTCACTATGTCATCGCGTTAAACCATCATTTTTTACACCACTTTTCTTCTCTGAAAATTTTATCAATTATCATCACTCCAACACGTTATAATTAAAATCGCAACTTTATTTCTCGTATTCAAGAAAATTAAAACTTTTCTTAAGCGGAAACTTAATTAAAGCCGTAAACATTTATCTTGTTTGTCACTGCGCAATTTTATTAAACTAAATATAAGTCCTAAGTGTCCAGTTTAGAAAATAATTACTGTTACTTCGTTTTTTATTTTTCTAACACTCGTAATAACTAATGGTTATTCATAGAAAAATTAAAATTGCATTGCACGAGTAAAATCGCCTAAACTTATGTTACTTTTTTTGAAAATTTTTTGTTGTTAATTCATTTTAATGGTACCATTGCTCACATAGGCAACGATACACCCTGCAATAAAAGAGAGGGTTTTTTAAAATTTTAGGTAATAGTCATTTAGGATTACCTTCCTTCTAATAGAAAAAGATGTATTAAATTCCAAGTTGTTTGTTTAACTTCTACCTGAAATATTTCAAGTATCTTAATGTTGAAATTTGACACAGAAGCTCGGAGCTCAGCATAGAACCGCACTGGATTAGGTATCAGTTTAGATATTAATAGTTTTTTTGCAGGATTTACTTATTTTGATTACTAACGGTATATGTTGTCAAGTCAATAGGTTTTTTTATTGGTTTCTAAATCTTAGGCGTATTAGGCTAATTAAAACCAGTTTTAAGTCCTACCTGAAAGTAAAAACTTTGTTGTCAAAACGCGCGTTGTGTTAAGTGTAATGTTTAGTGTTAATGTTAGTAGGTGTTTTTCGTTTTATTCGACACACCAAAAATATTGAAAATTTTTTTTTATTGTTTATTTAGAAATCTATTACATATTAAAAAAATATGTTTTACTATCTTCCTTTTATATGATCCTTAAAATAGCAGGTTTAAGTGATGTAAAAACAATTTATCAAACTTGCTACCGTTTTAATGACATTGTACTTACTTTCCGTGTGAAATAAATTACTTACTTTCCGCATTTACAAAATGAATTTTTAACAACAAAACAATACATTAAAGCAAGCAAAACACTATTTAAAATAATTTATTTTAATTTTAAAACAAGTCACTTTTTTATAAATATGTCTACACGCCATGGCCCTATATTGAATGGCCAAAAATATTACAATTTAAAGACGCACTTTTACAACTAGGCATATTAATTAGAAATACCTTTTAGTGTCACATTGATATCAATACGAAATTTGAAATCATAACGAAAATTTATTAGTATGTGATTGCGGGTATATCTGTTTTTTTACTGATTTTTATAGTAAAATTTAAGTTTTGTTTAAACAAAATTTTAGGCCCATATAATGAATACTTTAAATTTAAATTAAAAACACCCTGTATATCTGATTTCAACATTAAAACTACGACTATTACCAAAATTTTTTTGCATATGTTTTAGACACTGTGTGCAAACAAATTGCTACAATTCATCGTAGTTCTTACATTCGGAGTTCTTCAGAAAAACAAAAGCTTTGACCTGTTAAAAATTGTAAAGTTGCTTTAAAAATACACTAAACATTGTATAAAACTAATAGGTATGTACCACCTATTTGATTGCTATCTGCAAAACTATTTTATTTTCTATCAAAGTTTTTAGTATACAGTGAAAACCATTTGTATAGAATAACTTCGATAAAAATTCAGGGATTTGTGTTTCAGAAAAACGCTTGAATATGTATCTTGTTATTTTTCAACGCGCATTTTTTGACAAAAAAATTGGATATACAGGGTGTCCCAACATCCAGATACAACCCTCTACCTTGAAGTTTGACGTACAAACTATTAACGTACCATTTTTTTCTTAAAAAATATCGAAATCAATATCCGTACGCACGCCCCTGTTAAAGCTAAAAATTCTTTTTGCATTTAAAAATATACACTTTTATTAATTATTACTACGTACTAAATATCACTGAAATATATATATATTAATTAATTTCCATTTTTTTCCTTAAACTTCAACACCCCGAGTTTTTGTAAGGAAACATTTTTGGACCATAGTATATAAAGCAAACTAACATTAATTTTTTATGTAGATTCACACCCTTAAATATTCGCATATCATTAAGGAACAGCCTGTATAACACAATTGTCATTTATGTATTTTACTTTGAATATTAATGATAAAGTGCTCTAAATTCATGCCATATTGTTATATGACCGCAGATATAACCGCACTATATTTTATCAAAAATTTAAATTAACTTAGTTTAGAACAAATCATGTTGGAAAATAAGTTAGAATAGCTGAAATTTTTTATTATAAAAAAGTTACTTGATGACTAAAGGTATTTTTATTATTCCTTGTGTAGCATTATAATTAAACCTCTTACAGATTTTTTTTTTAAATAGGTATAATAAAGCGCATTATTGAACGTGTCACATAAGGTATTCTAATTCTAGTAGTAACGAGAATCTCTATTAAGAATGTTGTTTTCTCTTGCACCTTAAAAAAATAAGCGGTTACATACAAATCTACCCATATGTAGGTATTATTTTTTGTAGCAAAAAGGTACAAAAATGAATTTCTATTAAATTTAGGGCGGTGTAGAACCCTTGTAAAGTGTATAAAAACATTTTTTTTCTTTGTAATTTACTCTTTCACACCTGCTTTGTTAGCATATCCCTTATATTATTTTTTCCATTTTTGTTTAGCTTTATTTTCCTAACCACTACGAAAACTAACATCCACCACAAACACAACAGTTCAAAACTTTTATTCCGCTACTTCAATTGAAACGTTGGAAATTTCCTTTTTGTTGGAAAATGATTTTCACTGCACTGCATTTATATTTACCATGACAGCTAAATTAAATTTTCAGAATTAGGATTTTAAAACTTTCCTTCTATTTTATTTGAGTTTTCAATTATCTGTAATAGACATTTTCTCGTCTTTCATGTCTAATAACAGAAAATATTTTCGGTAGCAGAATAAACACCATTTTACAGGTCAGCTGGTCATTTCAATTTGGTCTACGGCTAGTGATTACTCTTGCACAGCAAGATAAAATGTTTTAATTCCGTACAAAACTTTGAAATGGGAGTTGTTTTTCATCCTTACTCGAGAATGCTTTGATATTGCGCCTTCAAACGTATAAAGGGTCAAAACGGACATCAAACTACATGTCTCTTCATGTATATTCATACATCTACGCCTTAAATTGTTAATCGATGTGTGTTTAACCGCAAAGTAAACAATTTACGGGGATTATTTTGAACAGGAGTAATGGCACACAATGGAAAGCTCTGGAGACGTATAACGCCGCTTGACAGGTTCGATATTGCGTCCTTGAAACGTCGATCAAAAGCCAAGCAAAGTTCAAAAATATTTTTTACCCTTTTAATGTTTTAAGATCGGACTAAAATCTATATTCATCCAAATAATGCAAATCACCGCAAATAACTTTGGGTATCTACGTGTAGGTTTGGTGCGCTCTCTGGCATTAATAGTTGACGACGTCCTCGCGACCAGAATACTTAAGCGGCACAACAAATTCACCACAACCACCAATATTCACGTCCACTTTAATTAGTCAAATTGCTACGGCAACGTCAAATTAAATAAAGAGTACATGTCGGTGCCTAAACGATTACAGACATTGATGGAAGTGAAAGAAAATTTTGTTATTGCAATTTTTTTTCACTAAAGTGATCAATGATCGGGAACTTTTGGCCGGTAAATTAGAAAGTTTTACGGCGATCCGGGCGAGACTTAAGTTAATAGGCGTGAATCAATTGCTGGTTAAGTGGCTGGTTTTAACTTATTTAAGAAGGGTGCAAAATTTTGCAGTCGAGCTGCAAATTGCCTAAGGACTATTAAGTTTTAATCAGATATTTTACTTTTTTTAACAAAGAAAATTAAAATTCTGTTAAAAAAACATGTTGAAAATAAAGAGATGATATACTCGTAAGTAGTTAGTTATTTACTAATACTGAAGCAAATTTGATCTAATCAAATCGATATATAGATATACGTATAAGTCTAAAATTTCATTTATTTATACAGGGTTATTCACGTAAGATGACGAAACTGACTAGGTAAAAATGCAACTCAAAATACGATTTATATGTATAACTAACTGGATCTTTCTTGCATTATTATAATTCGCATAAAACATAGATAGCTGCTACCTATTATAACAAAATTGCGAAATTAGAGCCTTTTGGGGTAATCTGTCCGTTTTAACTCTTGTACAAGTTGTATATGCTACAGGTAAAACTTATTCTTTCTCAAAATTCTACAAACTGACAACTGACTAATTTCTAACTGTCTTGACATCTCTTTTTTACCGATATGTGAATTTTCGGTTGCAACTTCAATAACTGCGACTTCATTTTTAAGGCAAGTAGCAGTTCTAGTTTTTATTTTTTTAACGCAATTACTTAGCCAATTATTTCTTAACGTGCTTTCTAGTCTTATAAAAATTTTGTCGCAGAACGTCGAAGCTCGGCATTCCGGATAACCTTCTCCATACAAATTTGCTGCAACAACACCATTTTTTTGACCATCCAAAAGCCAGAACTTCACTTATGGGCGCATTAATTTTGTAAGTCACTTCCCTAGACCCCGTGATTTACTGGTGCATCAACCCAGTGGCTTCCTCCTTCCTGAGACTGCTACCCACGGTGCATTAACCCGTGGCTATCCTACCACTCTTCCTCGACGAGTGCTCGCGTCGCATTAACCCGCGAGACACTTAAGGACCGACACGTGGAGAGCGAACTGCCGAAGACGACGACGCCAGAGTGTCGACTTTAATAGTGTCAATAGTGATTTATTAAAACAAGATTAAGTTTGTTATTCAGATTTATTATTTTATTTTACTTTATTTTATTATTATACATTACCTAATTTCTATTTAATAAAACCCTATCATAGCTACGTCTATCCCTCTCTTGACGTCACTTAAGATCTTCGCAAAAAAAAAACATTGTTACAATAAAGACCCAGAAATTTTATTTTATAAAAAAAATGGCATCTTATTCTTTACAAAAATAATTTAGACAATTTGGCAGCGTTGCTGTCGTCATTATGCAATAACATCAAGTAGAAGTTTTGTTTAAAATTTCATAACAATCGAACACTTTTAAAGGTAAAATTTGATATTTATTAATTCTTGAAAATAATTTTGTCATAACATAATGTAGGAGGCACAACAGATTATAAACCAGGGAAGAAACAAGTTTTCCCTGAAAAATGGAGACTGTCAACAGTAGTCCCCATTCTCAAACCAAGTAAATGCAAAACAGATCCTAAAACTTACAGACCTATATCCTTGACCAGCACCGTCTGTAAATTACTAGGAAAGATAATTAACAAAAGACTTACATGGTTCCTAGAAACAAACAACTTAATATGCAATGAACAAAGTGGTTTCAGACAACATCGCTCGACCATGAACAATATATTAAACCTAGAGGCAGAGATACGTGACTCATTTAGAAACAAAGAACAAACCATTGCAATATTCTTCGATTTGGAACGCGCTTATGACTCACTATGGAGAAACCGAATACTCAGAAAATTGACAGAAAGTGGAATTCGAGGCAATCTGTTAGCATTTGTAGAAAACTTCTTATCAAACCGCTTCATGCAAGTCAGAGCAAATAACACCCTATCCACAACAAGAGTACTACAAAATGGAGTTGCGCAAGGATCTATTTTAAGTGTAACATTGTTCCTTCTTTCCATCAACGATATAACAAGTGAAATATTACTACCAACAAGATCCCCAATATATGCTGATGACTTAGTTGTTTTTTGTAGAGGCAAAACCTCAAGAACTACAACAAGTGTTCTACAAAACACAATAATCAAATTATCAATATGAACTAAACAAAATGGATTTAAGTTCTCCCTTAGTAAAACAAAAGTTCTTTTCTTTTCTCGCAGATATAAAAACCCTAACATCGAACTATTTCTCAACAAAAAGAGACTGAATCAGGTAGCGCAGATAAAATTTCTTGGAATGATATTTGACGCAAAACTAACATGGGCACTCCACATCAAACAATTAATATCTGATTGTGCTCGCAGAATGTTTGTACTAAAGTCAGTTAGTCACCACAGCTGGCGGGCAGACCAAAAAAACCTCCTCACAACTTATCGGGCACTAATAAGATCCAAAATTGATTACGGAGCAATCTCCTACGCTACAGCACCGAAAGCCGTACTAAAAAAGATAGACTCTATACATAATTACGCAATAAGACTAGCACTAGGAGCTCACCGAACTAGTCCGGTTCAAAGTTTGTATTCTGAAGCAGCCGAACCACCCCTACCATTGAGAAGAGACCTGCTGCTATTTTCGTACGCGACAGGAGTATTTACCAACTCGCAGCACATTAATTTCAGGCTAGTAAATAATAAAAATAACAGCATATATTACGAAAACAAACCTAATGCGATCGCTCCATTCAATGATAGATTTCAAAAAATACTGATCTCAATTAACTCACCTGAAAGAGCACCTCAAATACAAAATATCCCACCCTAAAAATTTCCCCTTTGGCAAAACCTTAGACCAAAAATAAACCTAGACCTAAACAACTATCCAAGAACAGAAACAAATACTTCTCTCCTGAATGTTATAACCATCCAGCAAATCCAAGAATATATAGACTCTGATCATATAGTGCTATACACCGATGCATCCAAGACATCAGAGGAAGTCGGTCTAGCATTTGTACACCCAGAATACACTACGACATTCCAAGTTCCACAGATGACATCCGTCTACTCAGCAGAATTAGAAGCCATTTATCAAGCAACCAAGATAGCTGCTAGAGATGCAGAGGAAAATTTTCTCATTTGCTCCGATTTAATAGCTGCACTTAAAACGATTAACAACCGACGATCAAAAAACAGCACAGCTAAAGAAATAAACAACATGCTGCTAGAAAACAAACAGAAGACAATCGAATATTTTTGGACACCCGGGCACACCGGTGTCTATGGAAATGAACTCGTAGATGCAGCTGCAAAAGCAGCAATAAATGGCAATAACCTCATGCTAAGCCAAATTACCAGCCAAGACACAAAAAATTGGATAGAAAAATCACTCCTTCGACGATGGCAACAGACTTGGGACAATCACAACAACACCCAGTTATATAAAATACAACCAATAGTCAATTACAAAAAGAAAAAACAAAATAGACATCGAACACGGAAAAAACAAACCATCCTCAACCGACTACGTATAGGACACACCAACCTAACCCACAGTTACATACTAGAACGAAAACAACCACCTGTATGCAACTGGTGTATTAATGGGACCACCCTAACATTTCCTCACATTTTTAGCTGCTCAATGCTGAAAGAAAACAAACAAAAGCTTCAGATGGAGATGCTGAGTAGGGAAGATCCATGCGAAGAAGATAGATTATAGAAACACCTCGAAAGTTTACAGATTCTACAACTACTGTAACAACTTGAAATCAGAAATATATATTATGTACATAATTTGTAGTGTAAATAGCCTATGTAGCTGAAACACTTAAATAAATTTTAAAAAAAAGATTATAAACCTTGCAAATTTCAAAATTTTAAAAGTTCAAAAAAGCTAAATTTTCAAAATATACCTGTCCATATGTAGAAAAATAAACGAATGGAAATTTTTATACTATTTCCCCGGAGCTCAATTAACAGTGCTATACAAAATAAGTCATTTTGTTTTTACCTTACACACAAAGAGTAAGAAAAAACTTTAAATATGCTTCTTTAAACATACAATGCTGTGGAATAAAAAAAAGAATCAGTACAGTTTAGGATGCTAAAATTTTGTGTACTAGAATAACAGTCTTTTTTAAATAAAAGTTATTTAAATCTAGTAACTAAGAAGTCAATAGTTCTTAACACATTGCCTTCTCTTCTTTTGTAACAGGTTAAATCATCAGAAATGACTTCTCTGCTTGCCACGGCAGTTATCATTACTGACGTCGATAACAAGTCTAGACTCTGCCCGCAACAGCAAACCAAATAATTGTCTTTATTGATTGTTTTATTATTTATCGGTATTTTTACAAATAGTGATACGTTGAAAATTGTATTAAATTTTACATTTTATATCAAATTATTTTTTATTAATAGTAGGAAGTAAAAAACAAGCAAAACAGGAAATAATTTACATAAATTACTCGCGTGGAGTAAAACAGTAAATATTATTAGCCCAGTTGCCGGTCTTGACTTTGTCTCAGCTTTCAGACTCAAAGTTTAGCACAAAAAAGTTCACTTATTTTTTTTCAAATTACACTGTGTGTTCCAGGTTGCCTGTAACACCCCTACAATTTGGTTATTTCAAATAATATGCTTCATAAAGTATATATTTTCGTAAATTGCACATCAAACTGTATTAAATGCTGCTGTTAAACTTGTGTAAAAGCATGATGTGTCAAAATAAGGATAGTCAACTGTTTTTTTTTAAATAAGACAATATATATTTGGTTAAATGTTTTAATAGAACATGCTTTTTTTAATACGTATATGCACAAATATTTGACTTTTGTAACAAGATTTTTTTTTAGTTACTAGAAATATAATTGCAATCTGCAATCAGGCAAAAGTTAGAAACATCATTTTTATCACATTTTTATAAATATGTCAAATTGTCCCTATATTTAAACATAGACTTTTTATGCATAGTTTGGTACTTTAACATCTATGAGTAAGAAAAATTACAATTCTTTTCGTATATGTAACACAATATTACAAAATTTAATTACTATTATTTAAAAAAATGTATAAACAATATTTGTTGCAATACTAAATAGCAAACCTAACAAAAACCGTTACTTGTTAATTTGCATTTTAATAATTTTTTTTTGAGTTTCTTCAATAACATGACTTCACTGCATTGGTTGTCTTGGATGGTAAAAAACGATAACATTTTTTGTATTTAATTAGTAAACAATAACGCATTTTAATAGTAGAATAACAAGCAAAAATAATTAATCTGAATTAGAATAATATCTCATAGATTCTAATAGTAATTTTGGTGGATGCGCCGGGATAACAAACAGCTAGATTCAAATTGAGCCGAAAAGTTTCCACTAAACTTGTCTATAACATTGTTTATTTAAATTACTTTTACTTCACTTCCCACATTGTATAACGGTGCAGAGTTTTGTCTTCGAACGTTGAGTAACCTCAGCAAATGTATTTTATGATGAAATTATAATTACTCGTATATACGTTTATCAGTTGCAAAAAAATTAACCAAATGTACATCCAAAAATTAAAAAAATTAAATTGATACAATTTTGACAGTTTAAGCAGAGTGTAATAAGTATATTTATTTTATTTTAAAACCATAATCTACTTTATACGCCCGAAAAACAAGGCGTAAACTTTATTTTTATAACACTAAATTTGTTAAAGTTGCTACGCAACACTAACAAATAAATAATAACACATTCGTCTAGCTGTCAAATAAACGTCTTCAATTTTGTAAACGTCACTTTTTACATTACATAACAATTATTATCATAAAAACTCATCATTTATTTCAAAAACTGTTAACCACTACAAACGCAGAAAGAATGACACAACTTTTTCTTGAATTTTGGGCTTCTACTTGTTGTAACATTTCTTTAGAATACACGTTTTCACACACGTTATTATCAGTTTTTTTTTTTAGAAAATCGCAAAACAGAAAATAACAACATACCGTATCATGACAACGACAACTAGTTAATTGTTGTCACAGTTTAAGCTAAAATGCCAAAATTTTAAATATTCTTTTAATTTGAAAAATTAAAACGATCCATTAAAACAACTAAAAATAAAATAAAACGTTGTATGTACCACGGGCGTAATTGTCACTAATGGCTCTCAGGAAATTAAAAGCTCTTTTACGTCGGGCTTTAAACATTCCCTCGTGCCATAATCCCCTTGATTACGCCCTTGATACATAAATAACTATAATTTGTAAACAAAATCACTGTTACTGTTGGGTATTTCAACTGAAAAAATATATAATTGTATAGTTCAACGAAAAATAAGTGAGCTGACTTTTTAAGCCCTCTTTATAAACAGATACATAAAAATTATTGCGGTTACCGTAAGCCTCAAATGAACTATAAAACCACTCATAAAGCTTTATTTATGAGGGTTCTTATTTCTCGAAAACATTAAAAGATGTAAACAAACCCTGTCAAAGTCGTTGTTAAATGTGCAAGTGTGCACTCTTATAAATCAAATTTGTTGAGTGGCTTTATGGTTTATTTAAAGTTTGCACTAATTGCAATAATTTTTTTAGTCGACTTTGACAAAAACTTAAATTTTTCCGCCTCAAATGCGTCAAAAAGCTAACCTAAAAATACTAATAAAAATTCAATTTTTGTTAAAGTCGTCTAAAAAATTTTGTAATCACCATGGCCAAAAAGTGTATTTTGTCCTCGTCTGATTTTTGGACTCGGCTTCGCCTCGGCCATTAAAATTCGACTCGGATCAAAAAAATCACTTTTTGGCCTTGGTACACAAATAACTATTATGCTTCTGTTTACTGGGAGGGCTTAAAAAGTCAGTTCACTTATCTTCTGTTAAACTGTACACGTCTTTAAACATATTTTTTTACAAGAAAGGGCCAAGAAACAAGTTGCTCACCAAGGCCTGTGCCCATTGTATGCAACCTCTCAAATCAAAACTACTGCAGCAGTCCTGTGTCTCTAATAAAGCTCAGTACCTTGTGTGCAGGAGCCTTCTCGATGACACTGAGCTCCAAGTCTCAAGAACTTAGGTGCAGATCTCTAATTTCCGCATAGATAGGAAAGCAATAGAGAATGTAAAGAAGAGTTTCCTCATCTTCAACACAATACCTGCAAACGACGTCTTTATTAAGATCATTTATATGCAGGTGTTTTTTTAGTAGGCAGGTGACGGTTGAGTTACATCAGGTTTTCTCTGCTTGTCTTGCTCGGACTTTTAATAAAAAGTCTGGAATGCCGCTTAAACTTATTAAGTGTGTGTTTATCTTTAAAAAAAAATTTAACCGATGTAAGATTAGCATAAAAAAACAAAGTTTTATTCACTTATTAATATAAAAAACATTGCATTTAATGTGTTTTATTGTGATACTGTCTTATATACAGAATGAGCACAAAATGATAGAAAAACTTTCCAGCACGTTGTTAGGGACTGCTGACAAAGCCCCAAAAAATAAATTTTTACTAGACTTTTTAAAATTGATTTAAAAATGTATACAAAGTGCAAAATAAAAAAACAGCATAAAAATAGTACATGATTGTATTAAAAAAGAAAAATGTATATTTATTTCTGAGCGGAATTGCGATTTATAGTAAATGAGCAAAGCTTGAAGTCTTAATATAAATTTTAGATAAATATAAATATAATTTATTATAAAATGATTTTATCAATCATTTGAAACTACTCATCTCTTATAATTACAAAACTCACAGTTTGTTATTTTTGTTATACAACTGCCTTATGAAAAGGAGTTTTTAATATACTATACGGCTCTACAAAACAAAAAAATCATACTACTTATTTAACTCAGCATTATTAAAAAAAAACATTTTATAAATAATATCAAACAAAACAATCAATTCTCTGTAAGTTAATATGCAGCAAATTATAATTTGTATTTATATTTTATTTTATCTTGTATTATTTATTAATTTATCCCGCATGTAATTGCAATAGATTATTTATTTAACTAATAAATATGTAAATATAAGTTATGTTTCTTTTTAAAATAAGCCTTTTCACAAAATTTCTATAGGCAATTTTAAAGTGACTTACATTAAAATAATATCCACTTTATAATAATAACGCAGCTTTTAAGAGCGCCTGCTTCACCTGTAATGTGACCTACATATCCACTCACATATCCAACAACGTCAAGTTTGTCACTTGAACTTTATCTATTAAACGCAAATTAATTTTCCTACAGAAATTTGACGTCATTTAGTTTATTCATGACCGGAAATAAAAATGAGAAATTTATACCGCCATACATTATTAATCAATCATTAGTGACTAATTTCCGCCCCTTGTTAATATTTACATTAAATTATAATACATGGAACCACCTATTTACAAATTTATTGATCGACTTGACGAAAGTGATTTTTTTCTATTGTATCAATAATTAATTAATACTGTGCATTGATACTCTATAATCTCTAATGGCTTTGAAAACACGTAACCGCATGTAAATACAGCGATGATTACGAAAAATGGATGTCCAAATGAAAATTTATGACGGTGTTTTTCAACAGAAATAAAAATAATGGAACCGGAACTTGTCGAAAAACAACACAAAAGAGCCCTTCTAAATCCATTTTAACATAACTTTCTAGAATTAGAACTGTTTTGTGGCATTGTTCCATCGCCTTTAAACAACTCGCTGAGCGTTTTATCTCATGTCAAATGCATGTATAACGTTTCTGCGTATTGTGGTACTTTGGTTCAATCAACTCACTGCTTCTGCTGGAAGCCGAAAGGAAAATCGATGTAATTTTTACTCAAAATAGAAAATTATTTTTGAGTAGTTCTACAAACAAAAAAGAAAATGGTAATAGCGCAACATTTTTTGCAAGTATAAGTTCTGAAAACTAGCTTCACGTTGATGGCATGTAGTTAATTGTTAGAAAATAGCTAGTCAAAAAATTAAAAATTAATTTTTTTTTTGGTTTTTCAGCAAGGCTTCTCTTTTGCAAAAATGTAGTCACTTATATTTACTTTAAATGTGTACAAAACAAACCTTATCAGACCACTACTTTTGACACAATTACAAGTTAAATTTTTTAAGGAAATTCATATATTTCAGAGGGTATGTATGCCTGATAGATTTTCTGATTTTAATCTCTCAGATTTCTAGAGTAAAAGTGTTGTTTAATAAAATGTTTATTTTTATTTTACGCTAAAATCCTAAAAAATAAATTTAAAATGTTTGCAAACTTCAGTAAAAACAAAAAGTGATCAAGTAATGCGAGAGAAAATAGAATAAAGAGAAGCGGTATAATTCGTATTTATAAGTCTGAAAACCTGGGAGTTTGAAAAAAGGTAGCTTTAAGTTGATAAAATGTTTTTAACTATCTAAAAGTAGCCAGTCAAAAAATTAAAAATTAGAAATTCTAGGAACAATTGAGAATAGTTGTTTATATAAAAAGTGAATAAAACATTGTTTTTTTCTACTAATACATACATAATAATTTGTTGTACCCGGTAAAAATAGAATCCATTTAAACAAATATAACTAATTGTTAAATAATTTCTATAATCTTTTTAAACCATTATTGACCCAGCAGTACAAATCTATAGTCAAGCACAATAATAATTACGAACAAGATTATTAAGTAATAATGATAAAAATAAATGAAATACAAAAGATGTAAGAAACAAATTTTGTTACTTCATGCATTCATGTCAAGGGTGACTACAAATCGTCTGCCACGCCGGATAGATTTTTAAATGTCAACTAGTAAAATTTTTTCAATAATTTTAGTAGTTGACAATTTAAGATTTATTACAATTCATATCTTACAATTCTAGTTGCTAACATAATTAATAAAAATATTTTAACTGTCTGTAGGTTTTATAAATTTTCAATTTTATTAGCAAGTAACAGGTATTCTAGACATTTTTGTAGTATATGATGTACTCGATGTTGTATGTATATGATGTAAATTTAAAACCGCAATGTCAAATACGTCTGTTTTTTGATTTTACTAATTAAAAAAAATAAAAAATTGGATACCAAAATAGTGTCAAAAGGAATAGGAGTCTGTTCTTGACTATCTATTAATACCAAATAAATAAATCAATAAACAAATCAAAAAAATATCAGCAGAAGGTAAAAAAAACACTAAGGAATAGTTAAATAAAAATATAAAAGCAATAGTAATAAAAAAATATACTATAAAAAGTGGTTAATGACAAATGATACAGAAGATTATAGACTGTATAGATACTATAACAGAAAAGTAAAAAAAAGTGTAAAAAAAGCAAAAAACGATATGTGGAAAAAAATATGTGCACACATTAAAAATCACAGAAGGAGCTAGGCAGACAGAATCATGGAGAACATTAAAAAACTTAAGATAAAAACAAAACGAATACGCAGCCATACACCTTATTAACTTAGATGATTAGAAATACCACACAAATCTTCTTACCGAAGACCGAAAGATATTTCTAAATTGTGACGAGAATTTCACTTGGGACTTAAGTTTTGACTACGGTAGAAAAAGTTAAACAAAATGTAGCTTCTATGAAAAACGGTCGTGCTTCAGGACCAAATAGTGTACCCATTAAATTGATAAAACATAGACCAGACATTCTCATAGAACTGTGTAATTAAATTGGTTTTTACACAATAAGAAACACTACTCTTTTAATTTGGCAACTTTTATCTTTATGAATGAACAGACCAAAAAATTAAAAATTTTACATTTTGAAGCATAATTTTTGAAAAAATATACACATTTCAAAACCGGATTATTTTAAGTAATATGCTAGATATCTGTATAATTTAAAATAAACAGTCTTAATTAAAAAAAAATATTAAAATACAATATAAACTGTGCCGATCAAAAATCCTCCGTTAATAGAACTACCCTCTACTCTCCTATTGAGGAGACCCAACAAGAATCTAGTTAAATATTAGTAAAATTTTAGCAAAGTATTTTTAACGAAATAGGATTACGGTAATAAATTATTTCTAAAAAATAATATGCAAGCAGAACAAACCATCATTTTCAGCATAAAATGTAAATTTCACGTTATTAATATGTAACAATTGCTTGGATGAAACGAAGGTATTAAAACATCATTGTTAAACTTAACTTCGGTTATAAGACTCATAAATAATTTTATTACACATTAATACACCACAATTTATGATCGCCTATTATGCAGGTTTGCAAACATGATAAAACTATTACGTGACAGTTATGTTTTCTTCCGCTTGCAATAAAAATTTCTTCATACAAAATGTGCATAGCTAAAATTAAAATTATTGTAGCATTTTTAATTCTATTGTTGTTTTTTGTTACAGGCTTGTACGTGAAGTAAAGCAAATCACTAGGAAAGGTAAGTTACGTGTCGGTAATAACCTCTCAGACTAATGCAAGTTATTATTGGTAGTACAATGTGCCATGTAATGTGGCAATTATGCCATTTCCCGTACAACCCAAGCAATGCTCAAACGTAAAAGCAACGCGAAGCTCAAATGAGAATTAGCTAAAGCAAATATTTTAGATTAAAGTGCGTAATTTTGGCTACATTTTGTAGCGGTTCTGCAAAATGGTGGATGCGCCGGGAACAAACCATTTTAATTTAATAGTTATCAACATTCATAATCATAATGTCTTTTTATTTTGCATGAATGAAATTAGTTTAATTTTTATTAATATAAAAATTTGACAACATAAATAAAAAGAAAACGTTGTTCAAAAGAAATAAACCGTAAGTTTTTATTATTTACTTCATGCTATATGACCACCTGACATTATAACTATAACCAGTTAAGATTAGAACGTTTAAAACAATATACAAAAATTTATTTAAAAATTAAATTAAAAACGTATACAAATTTATTATTTAAACACTAGAGTGCTCCTCTACTTTACCAAACGTAAAAATTCTATAAATAAATCAAACAAATCAAACAAATTCTTACATAAAAGTAGTAAAGCTTTTTTAAAAATAGCTATCCTTTTTATCAGTGCCCAGATAATAATTTTAAAAAAAATTATAAAAAATTGAAAAATATTGGGTAAAACTAAACTTTCTTAGCTTAAAAAAAAATGCTTTCTGCTAATTTTCTAAACATATTATAGATGATCTAGCCAAATCTTTTGACAGTAATTTCTTATACCACTGTTTCTTTTTGATAGACTGCAAACACTTAATTTTTTTTATTTCTGTTTATATAAATTTTGTTTATAATAAGTAAGTTTATATAAGTTTTGTTGTTGATAGCATCAGCGTGTTACCTGGTGTTATCAATCCAAAAACAGTAAATTTCACTAGTACTTGCCGCACACAATTTGGGTGCAGAATTGGCTATTACCGCACTCAAATCGGACTCTGTTATCGACATAAAGTAGAAAAAATTGATTTATTAAACCCTTAACAAAATAGACTAACAAAATAGAGATAAAGTTCGCATAACAGCTGATGTCAACAAAAACACAAATCCTGATATCAATGCGCAAAAGCACTTGCAGGTCTTAACGTAAATTTTAAAAAGTAAATCAAGATTAACAAAAACTACATAAATCAAATCTATGACGCCAATATTTTAGCATAAATTTGGCTCTACGTCATTTAATTTTTAGTGCTTCTTCTCTAACACTCTCTATTCATCTTGTTAATTGTTTTTCTTTTCTGTTTGTTTTTTAGCGCTGCATTTATTTTATTTCCTGCTATTTATTTATTGTTTTATAATTCTTTCGAATACTTGTTTTAATAAGCTTGACAGTGTTATCTCTCTCTGGTTAAACACTTTATTTTAACTTCTTCTTTAAATATTGGCAGTATACATTATTAGTTAATATTTTAACTTATAAGTCATTTAGCGTTCCTCAAATTTTTTTATTAGTACTACTTCATCGAGAAACATTAACACTAACAGCCGTGTTAGACATGTTTTAAATGTTTTAATCTGAACTGGTTATTAGTTATAATGTCAGGTGGTCATATAGTATGAAATAAATAACATAAATTTTTCAAGAACTCTAGCACGACAGCTCCAATTTTCTTGACTTTACGATAATCTCAGGCTTCTCCACAAAGCTCGCCGAATGCCCAAGTCTCTAAGATTTTGTGACACGTCATTAGGTCAGCTTTATGAAGTAAAAAAAGCTTTTGAAAATAAATATTTATAAATACTTTGGTCAAAATAACGGTGCCACGTCCTGTCACCTAAAAAACGCTATAAAACTGCACAAGTAGATACCACAGTAATCGCCAAAATTTAGTCACAAACGGAACATTATTGTCTCTTGTTTGCTTGTTTTTGCTGCAAGATTTAAGCAGGACCACTTTGCTTCTAATTTTGTACACTTGGGTTTTAGTTATCGAAATTCCAGATGTAAATCTCTAATGCCGCAGACAAGAGCCAATTAAAAAGAAGTCTTATTAGTTGCCTCACAACTTTCTTCCTTGTTTTTGCAATATGACCACCTATCTGTTTGATTTTTTTTAAGTCTTTTTTTGAAACTTTCGCTACTTTAACGCAACGTTTAAACTACGACTTTAAGCGTTTATGATGTTTTGCATTCGTTTAGAATTTAATCTAGAATTTATATCCAAGGTTTAAGTGGTCCTTTAAAAATTTTTTTAACTACATCTACCTACACTGTCAGAAAGTATAATTTTACCGGCTTCACAGAGAGAAGAAAAAAATCGTTTCTACAGCTAGCCTGACAAAATATATGATAATTGATAAATGATTAGCCAAAAAAATTATTTGCAAATTTTCCAGCTAGGTGTCGCCGGTCCAATAAATTTGTGAATTATTTTAAACTGTAATAATTTTAAAACTATGCTGTTATCTTTAATTTTTTTTATTTACATACAAATATGTAATTTTTGCAAAAATACGAGTCACATTTTGCTTATATTAGAGTAAGCAGTGTAATAGCAGTGTCGGCATAATTTCCACAATAATAATTTGCAATATACGGGAGTACCAATGACTTCACCCTCTACCAAACAAACCTTCTTAAAAACTTTCAAAAAAACTGCTTTTTACTTAGAAAACCAAATTAATACTATCGCTTCAATTTGGTTATAGGCTTCCTCAAATTCTTGTAAACCAATTTTGTCGCCGTCTTAAAAATATCTAAATAGGTAAAACACATCTGAACTTAAGGAGGTTTTTAATGCTCCCTCCTTATGCAATAAACATTGTGATAGTAATTGTCACAGTAGTCAAAGATTTAAGCCCAATTTACAAAAAATGTATTTTTTAAACTGTTTTTAAATTTGTCCAATATTTTGTGTAAGCAGCTCACAAACGGTTCCTTTTACGCCACCGTAATGGTTAGCAATTGAATAGTCCAATTGGCATTAACACAATAAGAAAGTCTCCAAAAACATTGAAACATTTCTTAAATTATCAAATCGCTAACTTTATACGGAACCACTTTCTATTATTTGAGACCAAGCCGTGCTAACTACTTATATAGTAAATAATTTGTAAATGATCAAATGCTATAAGATTTGTAAATCGTGAGTCGTGACTGAAAGCTGTTTTAAATTCTCTTTCCTCAAAAATAAAGTTGAAGTTACCTCATTGTTCTAGCGACTTACCCCACTATTCAAAAGTTTTATAGGTTAATTGCAACACACACAAAAACGTCTTAATGGGAAATACTGGTCATTATGTGCAACAAAATTTTGTTTGGTTAAAATGATAACCTGTTATAGCGCTGACATTTATGACGTTTCAATCATTTTCGCTGACGTCCAATACCAGAGAAAGCGTCTCTAATCCTAAAAAAATAAATTGTACCATTTACTTTTTAGCACGTAAACGGGTGGTGAATTGGCGAATATGACACCCAAATTAATATCGTGTGAAACTTTGTTACAAACGCAAAATAAAAAAAATATTTTGTATAATTCAACAATTTAAATATCTAGCGTTTTACTAAAGGTAGTAGCATAGTACACAACTATGTATTTTTTTTAAATAAACTTTTGTATTTAAAGGTAGTTTTTTGACAGTTTTACCGCACGAACATGCCAGAAAAAATCCAGTTGACTGTAATTACGATAATTTTATTGGTGTCAAACAAACCTTAATTTTACCTGACCTGACATATCAGGAGGCTAAAGAAATTTCTATTTTTAATTAAATAGTTGCAATTTACAATCGGAAAATAGTTAAAATGTTATTTGTTTTGTTTTTAGAATTATTTTCAAGCGAATTTGTTTAGTGTCGGCATTTATGTCCAATTTGTGTTTTTATCTGTATCTCCGCTCCCTGGCATGACGCACTTCCGTCCTCTTGCTATTTAATTGCCAATTTATTACCCGCATTTTGTAAATTTTCCGATTGTACGTCATGCGTAAACAGTTTTTCCCTCGCGCGTGCCTTTAATGGTAATTGTGTATTCGGCAATCCATCATAGATGTGGCGATAAGGAAATAATCGGTATTTCAGGAGCGTGGGAGTGCTTGCACGTGTTCGCGATCCTAATTATTTGTCATTTTTCCGTGGCCGAGTTCCGTGCCTCAAACAAATCAATTAGATTCAATCAGTATCGTTCCGATTTTTTCTCGACCATTTATTTCGGCCATAAAGCTGCATTTCTTGAGGAATAATATCGGTTCTGCAGCCGGCGGCGCGTCACGCAAACTGAGGGATACTGGAACCCGCAGGAAACGGCGCGTGTTGCGGACTCCAAGACGTGCTTTTCTGTGTCGGACTCTCACACATGAATAAGATTTGCGCCGGGTCTTATCTGTGACACATTTATCTCCATTCAGTGTGCCTTCTTTTGATATTTTGCTGCTTCCAACAAAGTATTAAGCGCACTTTTTCATAATATAGACGGCCGGAAGGAAAGGAGAAGGGGACGAAAGGAATTACACTACTTCACGCTGAGACAATATTTTAATAAAAGACTAAAGCTGGCTTAATTAAACGGGTTTCTATTTTTAACATGCCTTAATTTAATACATTTTACTCTAAATCCTATTCAAGAACCTAAAATACACGTAACATGGAGTTGTGGACTACCTTAAATTACTTATTTCATTAGAACCAAGCAAATGCCTACATAAATGCATGTTTTTTTATTTATGATCATATTTTGAAACAAATTACATATATCAAAGTTTTACAACTTTTTATGTTAAAAAAACGTAGATATTTTAATGCCGCATTTTTACTTCATATTTGAAGACGTTTCCCAATACGCAAAAATTATTCTATGCGAAATAAGATGATGATACGTCACAATGCTTACACTTTGTTCTGTTTTTAATTTTTTCTTGTATAATTCTTTTTTATTTATATCGTACCCTGTTATCTTTCTAATTTCTTTATAATAATTGCAGTTCACACTCCATTTTTTAAGTTAGTTTGATATGTTAATAAGCTTGCTTAATAGTATCTAAGTATAATAAATGTATAACATTGAGTCCATTACTTGCACTTGTAACATAATTATAAACTTTTCAAATTCATTTCTGTTATAAATTCTCTAAATTCAGGTATTGTTGTATGAGTTAATTTCAAGTTAAGATACTACTGGTAGTATCGCAAATTTTAATATTTTTCTGTAACGACAACCAATCAAAACCCTATTTTTTTAATATTTCAAAAAAACAAAGATATTATCTCTGTACAAAAATATTATCTCAGTTTTAAATTAACTTATTAGAAGTTTATATCGACTATTTTTATTATTTTTTTTTCTTTTTTAGGTGGTCCCATATTTTCTGTCTCAATACTTTGAAATTTTTTTATATATTTTTTGTCAAAGAATATTTCTGGGTCTATAAATGCACAGTAAGCTTTTTGATATACAATTAGATTGTAAACTGGCGTTTACTGTTTAATTTTGCAGCTATAATGTAACGGGCTATCCAATTCGAGCTTGATAAAGTATACTTTAAAAAAAAACACAAAATATTCGGAATGTAATGTAATTTTTATTTTATTTTAAAGATTGACCCTTGCCAGTAAACACGATCTTTTGCGTAGCCCCACAAAAAGAAAACCAAAGGCGTCAAATCTCAAGATCTTGGAGGCCAATTGACATCAGCCAATCTCGAAGTCACACGTTCAGGAAATTTCTCTTGCAAAAGAGCTCGATTTGCTTGTGTTACATGACTGGTTGCTCCATCCTGCTGGAACCACATATCGTCAACATCATAATATAAAATCCAGATGCAAAATGCGCCATAATGAGCCATAAGATAGGCCTCAATGTTAAGCTCGGCGAGGAAGTGACAAATTTGGATCTTCTTCCACACTTTTAGCTACAGAAGCGATATTTTCAGCATTGCGAATGTTTCGATGATGCACAGGCCTTACAATATCAGTAGCAGATCTAGTTTGTTCAAATTTATTCACTGTATTCAATATGGTTTGCTTTGTAGGATGATTATGACGACCATAATCTGCTCGTAAAACGCGAAATGTGGATACGGCAGAATCACTATTTTTATAATAAGATTTAATAATTTTAAGCGTTGGTCAATTGTTAAATGCTCCATATACTTAAATGGCAAAATGTCAACTAAATAAATGTCAGCGTACTTGACGTTTATCTTAGACAGATGTCGATATACAGATTTTTACTTTATTAACCTCGAAATGTATAGCCATGTATAATATACATAAGTATAATAATCAGGCTTCGGTGGAAGCTTTACAGAGGCACCAAAATTAATTTCTGTATTTTTTAACCGTTGTGAAACTTTATTGTTTAATTATTATTGAATTTTTTTTCTTTTTTTTTAACAATAAAAATTTAAGTAAAATGCAATAGGTTATGAACTGGGACCTACTGCTCAAACAAGTTGCAATAATTGTTTCATCATTTGGAAATAATTAAAACAAGGTTTGCTAAGTACATTTTGCTTACCTCAGCGGTGGCAAGTAATTAGAATATTTGCACGGTTTTCCAGTAACCGACAAAATGTAATTAATTATTCGAATAAGTCATTTACCTACTTCGCTTCATTTTTGTTTTATATTCACTGTAGGTTAGGTATTATATTGTTAATTTTTTGTTTGAATAAATTAGTATTGATCGAAAATATGTCCTGGTCTTTACTCACATCATTTACTCACGTCATCTTCAACACTATTGCATTTTATTTTTATTTTCGCTGCATATAAATTTATTTTAAAATTTAGTATTTTTTAATTTAAAGCAGAGTATTTTCTTATAAAAATCATAGATTAGACAAATTTAAATTTTTTGATAATGTTCGAAAGTCTTAAAAAGGTGATCAGTAAGTTAGTTTAATATGTTTTTTTAAACGATTATTGAAACTAACTTGATTTAAGTAAGTTGATAACGACGAAAAATTTTTTTTAAATTATTTCAGACATGAATAATTATAACATTCCATGTTGAACTAAATTTTTATCGTTAATTTCAATACTGTTTCTTTTTTTTTCTTTATGATCTCTGCAAATATTATTACTTTTTCTTCATTATTTTACACTCCCGTTTTGTTATTAAAAACATCAGTCACCAAATTTTTCTTTCTGCTACGTGTGTTACCATAGAAAGTTTTTCACAAAATTTATGTCTAGTAGATAGATATACAGTGTTCAAGTAAAAAATGGCTGTAGATTGCTATAGAAATTTGGTAAAACAAGACGGTATAAAAAAAAAGTCGTAATTCGAATGTTATGACTAAACATAATCTTCAAATTTTATTCAATCGTATGTCAAGTCAAGGATTTTTTTAGTGATTCCCAAGGTTATGTTTGGTTTACTGTTTCTCATAATTACAAATCAGCTGCTCTTACGGCTACACATTTTTCATATCGCTGAAATAATTTGGTTAGGTTCATTGACCCTTAAAGTCTGACAGTTCTGTCACTGGCTGTTGCAGAAGCCGATCGCACTAACGACATACTTCACAAATTGCTTTTATTTCCAAAGCACTCTACAGCCTTTTTTTTACTTGAACACTTAATATATCATTTTGTTTATTTTCACATAGAATATAAAGGTTTTTTATGCTTTGTATAACGATGTAGCTATATCTATGTTGTAAAACGCTTTGGTTGCATTAGATTAGTAATTTCATCCATGTGTAACAATCGTTGTAAAATGAAGCGATGCAAATGTTAATGTATTTGGAACGTTTTGTCCATTTATGAGACATATTTTAAACGGCCGCTTTTGAGCCTGACTGCACAAAACTGACACATATGGGATGTTCGTTAACAAGTTCTAAACTTTGGTAATATTGCAGTGTATAAAGTATATGCATGGCGTTCTCGATACATCGCAGCTGCGTCCGATCTGTAATTCAGATGAAATTCGCTATGAAATATTTACCGTTAATTACCACCTCTCCCTTACACCCTCCCTCACCGCAAAGTTCCACGAATTCGGCCCTGTGTAAATTTTTAATTAAGTATTTAAATTAAATGAAGAATGCTCGAAAACTTTAAAGTCTTTAGAAATGCTGGTTTGCATTAAACTGTGGAGTTTCGTAAAGACCTCGCCAAGGTTCATACTTTCCGATAAACTTTGTCTTTAAAATTGTCCTGTTTAAAATTCCGACTGGCGTCGCCAAACAACAAACTTCCGAACAAATCGCTATTGTGCAATTATTACCAAGTAATGCAATTAATTTCAGCTAGGCAAGTAGTTGCGAAGAAAATCTCAAACTTGGCGCATTAATCAACTGATTCAGTAATTAACATGCCGATTCTTATGCCTTAATGTTGACGGAAGTAATCAGAATCTAATTAAAATTTTCCGGTTATTATGCGAATATTTTTCTCTGCACATCCGTCTTTCGCTTAATTGAAACGATTTACATTTTTTGGGTCTTTTGAATAAGTCCGCTACATTTCAAATTCAAATAGCGGCCCAAAAATACCAACGCTCAATTAAAGGTGTAACAAAAGCTTGTGTATTTGCAAGTGGCCGTAAGGTCCAAATGCTAATATTACCCGCTCCGGGCCACTCCATTTACTTCCGCAATACCCATAAATTAGCCCTATTTGTACGTATTATTGGGTCAATTCTCAACAATTTCCCGCCTAGGACAAACGGATGCTCGCCATGTCAATAGCTGACCGGAGGCTCCCACATTCGGCTCCGGTTAATTGACGATTTATCAATCCGACCATTTTATTGCTCTTTATTAACAACTTTACCAAAACAATCTTCAATTACTGGGTTGGAATTACGTCTCACAAAGCGTATTTAGTTTTTTTATTTTACTGTACCAGTTTGGGAAAAAACCCGAATGCTGATCTGCTGATCAATGTAGTGTAGTTTCTGAGAAGCGTCCTTTTTAAACAAAAAAAATTATTACAGTTTTAAAATTTTAATCAATTTTTAATGTAAATTTACTTACCCTAGTAACAATTTGTATTTACACAGTATCTCACAAACATGTGTTTTTAGATTTGATGGAAGCATGCTTTCTTAAATATTTCTGCGGTGATTTTTTTATAATTAATTATAATAAAAATTAATGGTAAACCCACAGGTTTAATTAAAAGTTTAATATTACAATGGCAAAGCGTTTTCGTAATATAAAGTTTCATCTTCAGTGCCTAACAGTAACAATGTAAAAAGGAAAGTTATACAAAAAGTTAAAAATTTATCTTTCTTCTGTCAATTTACATTTTTTGTTTTATTTTTATTATTATTATTATTATTTTTTTTTGAAAAAAAGATTGCTAAGTTTTTCAAAATTTTTAACTTTTTGTGTAACTTTTTTTTACATTGTTATTGTTAGGCACTAAAGATAGAATTTTAGATTCCGAAAGCGGTTTGCCACTGTACTATCAGGATTTTAATTAGACTTGAGAGTTCTACATGGTTTTTTATTATAATTATTTATGTGGCTTTAGGTTAAATGTCTGCTAAATATAACTTACGCAGAATAAATATTAACTAAAATAAATTCTATAACTTAACTCTCGTCAGTTGTTTTAAGATATCTATAACTAGCCATCAAAATATAAAGCCTTGCATTAAAAAAAAAAGAAAGTTAAAAGTGGTTTCTCCATTAAATACAGAGGCAAACAGTAATAAAAATATTTAATAAATATATGTTATAAGCAAAATAGAAGATATTTAGTTTTATTCTGATTATTAAAGTATGTAATAATTTTATTTTAATATTTTACTCCTATCAGTTATATACAGGTATAGTTATAACAGTTATATGCAGTTATAAGATTGAAAACTTTCTTCTTCTAATAACTTTTAAACAAGTGAAGATAAAAAAATCTTTTTGGCAGTATTAAGAGGGACGTAGGATGGGTACATTATTTAGTCTGTAAATGTTAGAGTATTAGCACCCCAACTCCAAACCCTACAAACTTTAATAAAACCATTCTGTTTGTGGCACATTAAATAAAAGGTAAAGCCGAGAAAATGCGCCACAAAAAATTCAACAAAATATTTTTATTATTAAGAGAGGCACAAAGTAAAATAATTGATAAACGTATGTTTGCTGTAATAATTATTAACTTAATTCGATGCTACTTTTACAACTTATTCATTTGTTGGGCTACCTGTTGTTTAAATACTCTCTCAAGGGTTTAAAATAATGAGGTGGTGCGCTATTCTGCTGAAAGAATACTTCATCGGGGTTTAACGTAGGGTTTGTTTCACTTGCATCTACGATGAGAGAATCTGAGGTATCATCTGGCAACTACAAGTATCTTTTCCTCCTTAGAAAGTTAATTATTGTGCGGGAAAAAAAATTGTTTATCACTTGTTTTTTCTATATCAGGGTTAATAATACAGATAATTTGATGCGTTTCTTTTGTCACACTCTACCGGTCCATACCTTTCATTTGATGAATCACAAATAGTATAGTCCTATTAAAGTTGTAGGGGTTGGGATGCTAATACTTTAACAGTTACAGACCAAATAACATACCCATCCTACTTTTCTTTTAATACTGTCGAAATAATTTTTTTCTTATTTTTTTATCTTTACCTGTTTAAAAGTTATTAGAGATAGAAGTTTTCATTGTATAATGCATACAATGCTTAACAATTGATAAGGATCATCCTAAAATTTTAACAAAATTGTGACTCCTAAGTAAACTGAGTAATTGGGATAATCTTCTTTTATTTCTCAATACCTTGTTTCTTATACTTTACGAGTAAGGGTGTTTAAGCTGTACAGCGCGTTATTGGCAAGCAGTGCCAAAAATGAAGAGTTTAGACTGCTCCCGTTATATCCAAATATGTTTTTTTTTATTTGGTTTTCGAAAGTCTTTAGATCAAACCTTTAAAACGGTTTTGCGAATTTTAAGTTTATAAATTAAAACAAAAATAAAAAATGCTTGTCGTGCTATAAACAAAAACTTTGTTAATTGATGTTAAATTTTCGTGATTAGGTAAAATTTAAAGTAAAATTTTAAACTTGTATTGCGGAAAATAAAGTTGTAACAATAGGGCTAGTCGGTGACCTTATAATGTGACTTTTTTTAGTAACCAATAGCACATGTACACTTATATCACGGCTATCCTAATATTTTATGTATTAGAGACTGCCTTGAGTTAGATGTAGGTAAATAAATAGTTATTTAACCAACAAGTTTGTTAATAAAGACAATTAGTAATCGAAACATTTTTCAGCTTTACTCACGCGTTAATACAAGTTGAGATTATTAACCGCACATTAACACAAGCGTTGATTACAATGTTTTTCTGTTGCTCATATCACAATAAACTTGAAAAACTTTATTCTAAAATTTTTCAACTTGCCTCTCTCTACTAATACATCTCTAGTTAAACATTTAGATTGTTTCTCTTACCTGGCTACACAACACTCAAACAAATTTTTCAACAAAATTCAAAATTTTAGCATCTGTCGCAAAAATGGTATATAAAAAAGTTGTTCTGTTTCATAAGATGTATCACTGGTTAAATTTTTGACTATCATTTCTGATACACCCGCCCAGTATAATGTACTTTAATAAACTATTATTAATGTTGTGTCAACTTGTGTAAAAATTTTGAAATTTTAGATTATAAAAGATAATTCACGTTAAAAATTCTAGTTAAAGCAACAAATAAACAGTTTTTGATATTGTTATAAATATAAGAAAGTGATAAATCTTAAAATAAAAGCAATACTTAATAAATGTACGATAAAAATAATATTTATTCATTGAAATATATTTAATAATTACATAATATTTTATATAAATATAATAAAATATACAAGTATATAAAAAATACGTATAATAAACTAAAATATTTATAATTTATTTTTAACAAAATTTAAGTTTTTTAAAGTGTAAAAGTAAATAAATCAAGCGGGCTGATAAAAAGAATTTTCCCGAAACTCGTGCTCGTAATTTAAAAAACAAAATAATTTTTGTGAAACGTGAAATTCCATTCAAATATGTAATTAAAATTTCTAAAGTTACAGGAAAATAAAGAAAACAATTTTTATTTACAATATTTCAGTCACAAGCTACTTAAATGTAAAATTGCAAACGTTGAAAGATGGACAATATAACACTACTTAAAGTTTTCGAGTGCTAGGCAAATCCGTCTTCTTTATTCGGGAAATTGTGCAGTAGTGGTATGTCAAATACTTGAAAACGTCAGTTGCACATTCGATCTTCACTGCATTCTTTGCTAGAATTGGAAAAAGTTTGCGCTTGAGACTAATACTTTATGTTAATTTACAGTTAAGCACTCAAAAAATAATATCCAGTGCATAACACTGTAAGAAGTATAAACAGTTGGTTAGTCGCTAGATTTTATTCAAAATTAGGTAAGCTCGGCATTTTCTGAAAACCCTAAGTAAATTTTTTCTTGCTCTGATTGATTTTTATTTGATTGCCCTCTATACGGCCTCCGCCCTTTTAAGGTAAAGACATAAATTTTGGCATGTCAGCTTCGCATTTAATACAATAATGGGTTCTGGCAGAACATGCCTGAAAGAAAAGTCGGAAGATCTATCAATTTCATTAAAATCAATTCGTTTTTCCTTATACCGCCACCTGCCTTCAAACACCGTATTCATAATTGAATTATCAATTTAATTAAACCAATTTAATTAATTAAATAAAAAAAAACTGCTTAGACGCAAATATTTAAACTTCGATTATAAGCTCATAGATTCAAGATTGATTAAATACATTTTAATTTAATTTATTTAGAAAGTTGAAAGGATGGAGGGGACTGTCTGATTGGTTTAATACAAGAAGTTTGTGAGTAATTTTAAGTTTAACAAAACGGATTATTTGGGAAATTTTGTTTTTATAATGATGAAAGTCTCATTTATATAAATAAGTTGGTTTGAATTTTTTATGAGCAAGAGATTGGGTCTTACAATTCTGTGAAGCTCCATTCAATTAGACATTATTCAAGTTGTTTGAGCAACGTCTGCTGATGTTTGCCTACACATTTTAATTATTCCAACAAACATGTATTCAGCATGTGCTCACAGCAATAAATTATTTGTGAGTAGGCATTTGGTCTGTGGGTTTCAATACTTATTATGACTTATACATGCACCTGTGTCTAGCTATGTATTTGCAAAGTGCCAGTAAAAAAATAGCCCTGTTAAGCGTTACTTCTTATATAGAACCTCTAAATTCTATTTTTCTATTTCGTGTTGTCACGTTCCTCTTAATATTTATTTTATTAAATCTAAAAAAAAGCATACAAAAGAGGTTAGCTGTAAGAATTTACTTTAGGCTAATTATGCAAATAGAGATGAAGATTAGCCAACGCGCCAAAACTGTTGTAATAAAGAAGTACCCAACACCAAATGTTCTCTATAGCAGTTGCTAAAATATATCAAAAGAAAATATATAAAATGCGAATATTTGTATTAAAAGATAATTGTTAATTGTTGTTTTCTAAACTAGTTTTTCAATTTGTTTCAATAATTTTTGTACCTTCATGTTACAAGTTAAGCAAACTTAAAGATCAGGTCAATGTAATTAAAATTGCCCGATAGCTAAGTACACAGCACGAGTAGAAGTTCCTTTTTGATAACAGAAAATAAGATTCAATAATGACTTCCTCGACTATTCAATTATAAATATCGATTTGAGGAGGAAAGGCGAAGAAGAGAGACAATTTAATGAGCACACGAAGTTCAGGTTTAATTAATATTAATGGCCCGAATCGGGACTTAAATTGGCTCTCAAAGACAGTTTATGGCTAATATTCTTATATAATTTATCAACAGCGTGAATTTATTTGGCCAGTGGTGTTCATAAATTCCCTCCCCATTTCGACTGCAGATTGCAGGTCGGTTAATAGACGATAAATAAACGGCCTTGCCTTAATCGCTACCAAAAAAACTCCGAGAGAACCAGAAGTGGGCGACAACAACCGACTGAGAGATTCTCACCTTGACTAAGTGATGCTAAAATGATTGCTCAATTAAAATTTAAAGCAGCTCAATTATTAACGGGATTTAACGGGGCCCCGTTGGCTTTAAAGCTAAGCACCGCTTAAAGCTCTGGTAATCGTAGATGAGATGGGCCAACGATATAACGCGATGTTTAACCCGATCGTGTGTTAAATACACAACCAGAAACACTCTTTACCGCTCCGACCCAAAATATTTTTGCTTTGTAAAAATGTAAGGTACCTACATGTTTCGATAGATGTATCGTAAAGTTCTATTAATACAAACGTACAGCTTATTAAATAGTAATATTATAAACAAGAAAATGTTTTCTAAACTATCTAGATCAGAGAAGAGTCTTTTATGTGCTTTAGTTCATTTTTGTTAAGTCTCTAGTTCTACAAATGAAAAGCGCTTCTCTTACCATTTTCTCAAAATAATCTTTTCTCGTAATTTTCAGTTATCTTAAGTAGAAAAGAAACACAATTTTATATTGATTTAACTCATTATTTTTATTACAACAAATTGTTGAAAAAATATTTTTTTTTATAATGACACATTAGTTTGTTAATTTTATAGTTAAAAGCAGGACAAAAAACTATACATAGAATAATATAAAATGTAAAATTTTTGTAGAAGTGTAAAAATTTATGTGATAATAAAATTAGTACAAGTCTTTTCAGGATGTTTCAGCATTTTTCAGGCCGGTTTACAAACCGTCCATAAGGTGTCCTGTCGTGATAGTGTGTAGACGCAATATTTTACAAGATATCTTAATTTGATTTTAGGCGGAGGTTAAAAATTGTCCTTAGGGGAGAAGCGAGAGTCGTTCTTTTCGTCCAACACTTTGCATGCGTAATATTTCACCGTAATTATATAAAAGTGGTTTTTTTCGGTAGTTTGGTTGGCGGCGAACGCCACTAAATTCCTTATTTAATTGGAGCAGTTACGGTTCATTTCCACCCTAGGGCCGCACGTGTTCCTTTAAAATAACAAAGAAGTGAAAAATGCTCTCTTAAACTTAACTTTTCTCTAGGGTGTCTTAACTCAGTGTCTACGAAAACTCGCATTTGTATTTACCGAAAACTGCCCTCAAGAGGCGGCTGCCGCTAGATTTCGCTTAATTTCAACGACGTTGTCTTAACCAAATCAAAGGGTGGATGTTACAAAAGAAGATAATATTCAAAGCGTGTTATCAGCAAAAAAAGTTAGGGTTAGGTTAGCATAAGAAGGCAATTATGGAGAGAGTCATCAAGTTCTTGATTGATAGATTAACGATTTAATTAAACATTTTTGTGGCGGTTTTTGTACAGGATTAATATGTCAAAAGCAGCGAGTTTCGATTATTGTCGAGAGTTTTGATTGCGGTTTAGACAGGAAGCCGTTTTCAATCAAAATTTGCGAACGTTCAACGATGCAACTTTTATGTAATCTACCAACTAGTTTTCATTTCAATCGAATATAGCTTACAACAGCAAGGTAATTTAAGCAAAAAACTTGTTTTGTTCTTCCAGAACTTTGTCTTTATTGCAATGCTCAATTTGGTTAATCTCATAATTATCTTCTTTAAAAAAGCTATTATAACACTCATTTAAAAGCTTTAATACTTATTATATTACGGACATGACGATGACGTACAGATAACAAATATCAACGCAATCTCAATCTGTTTGCACAGATACATGGCTTTTTCAATCACTTTATTCTTTTTTATATACGTGAACTAATGCCTTCTAAAGTAGGTAAAAAATAATAATAAAAAATCCAAAATAGTGTATTAAAAAGTCATTTTTGTAGAGTCAAGTTTATAAAGCAAGCGCGAAGCGCGACTTCTTACTAAGAATGAATTTCCATAAAATAATCCACTTACTTTAATAAGCCATTTAAGCCATTTAATAACTATTGTATTATTTTTGAAATTCATTTAATAAAGAATTTTGGTAAAAATTTGTATTAACTTATTTAAAAACTGTATTTACAATCTGCAAACAAAAGTTTTAAAACGTTCGCTATCGAATAACTAACTAGTACCTGATAACTTGATCCCCTAATAATTGACTACTATCTTAATATCCAGATAAATACCGAATATGATGTGGCAGAATTTACCATTTCGTTAAGAAGGTAAAATTTTTGTCCCGTAAAATTTTATAAAAGAGGTATTAAATCGGCGCAGTTTACTTATGCTCGTGCTATATACTCATCTAGCAAATAATTTATAATTAGTAAATAAACGCTACAGGGGTTGCAAGTAGTAGCTGAAGCTGTTTTAAAAAGTCCACCCTCAAAAAGAAAGTTACCTCATTGTTCAAGCGGCTTACCCCACTGTTCAAGTGTTTTACGGGTTAATTGCGACACACACCAAAACATCTTAATAAGGAAAACTTGTAATCTTGTGCGACAAAATCTTGTTCAAGTAAAATTAAAACCTATTATAACGCCGACAGTCATGACGTTTTATTCATTCTCTCAGAATTCGGATCAAGCGAAAGGGTCACAAATTTTAAAAAAATAAATTGTAGTACTGTTTAACACGCAGATGGACGTTCAATTGGGTAATACGGCACCCAAATCGTATCAAGCTTTGTTACGACGCATAATAGAAAAATATGATTTTTAAATGTTAATTTAAAAACGCTAGTGGTTATATCAAAAAAATGTTTTCTAGTTAAAATCAATTAAGACAAATTATGTTTAAAATTTACTTTAAAATTTGTATTATTTCAAATCAGCTGGATTATGTAATGTCAATATCGTTCTTTTAAGTTATTTTTTTAACCTTCATATAGCCTTTAAAAAAATTAAAAATTTAAGTTAAAAATACTGTTTTAAATTAGTAATTTACATTAAAATTTGTTCTTGTTAACTAATATCAGCAATTAATACTAGAATACTTAGTTTCGTTATTTTTAATTTTTTTAACACAAACTACATATAATGGCGCAAGACTATTCACCCTAAAATGCTACCAATAATAAATTCAGATTTACGTTAAAGATATTAGGTTAAGAGATAGATAGATACTGCTTTAGCAATATAAATATAAAAAAAATAATTAAAATAGTTTCAAAAGATTAAAAACATACTGTCATATAAGAAATTAAATTATTGATGTTGTGTTACAAAAAAATATTCAATAATGTACATGTAAAGCTTTTTTAAAAAATAGACTTACCACATACGAGTATATTGCAAATATAAAATTTGTACATTGTATTTATTGGAAAACGCTGTGTAAACTGCTAAAATTACAAAAAATTATTTAAAAAAAAGTTGTGGAGAATCAAATTGTGTATAATAACATGTAAATTATTAAAAAAAATCGATTTGTCGATTGTGAATTGCAAAGTAAACTATTCCAATAAAGTAGCGTCAAAAATAAGTTTAGTTTTAAAATTTTTGGTGTGTTATTGCGAATTTCTCTTACTCAAATATTTTAATAATGTTATTATCTTATCTCAAACACGTTACAAAGTAACAAAAGCATATTTTGAGATGCTATATACCAAAATTTTTTAAATTATTACTGTTTTTTATTGAACCATAAGGTCGCCAAAAACAACATAACTTGCAGAGCTCTTTTGTAAAGTAAAATCATTTACGTTTTTCTTCTCTAGAAACTAATATGCTTATTAGAAACTTTCTTTACCGGGTCGAGGTTAGATAAAATAAAATCTAGATTTATATTTTTTGTCATAGATAAAATTCCAAATTCAACAATTTGCCTGAGTTAAAAACTCAAATAGAACTTTATTACCGGATTCAGTTTTTTTTCGTGGTTGAAAACTACTACTTTTTTACAGGTTTTAATTTATTTGATTTATAAATTAAATTAAGTTTTAGCTAATTAGATTAATTACGGATTTTACCACCTTAAACTCAAACACGAACAAGTTTTCATTAATTTAATTAATTAAAGATACGTACAAACCACATGTTTTGCATTGTTAGATATGCCTAGACCTAGACTTTTATTGAGTTACGGTGATAACGTCATCTTGGGTATATACTATTTGCGACAAAATAAACTGAACAGTGAACACCAAATTATGACCTTAATAAAAAAAAATGTGTAAAGCAACGTTTATGATGATTTGCTTTCTAACCTCAAATTTCCCAACGTCACAAAAGTCAATTTTTAGCATTGAATCGTATTTCCGTGTGGTTTTGAATTGTATTCGTTGCGTACGTCATGATTTCGTAAATCGCTAAAAACTAAAATACTGAAGAACTGTCAAAAAAATGTAATAGTCAGTTTACACAATTCTTTTTGTCAAGGTCAAATTTCGGTGTTCAGTTTATTTTGTCGCGAATAGTATAAATTATTGCATATTTCTTTAAAAATATATTTCAAAAGAAATCAATTAATTAAAAAAATATTCAATTGAATCAAATTATGGATTAAATAACTGAATAAATTTATTTTAATGATTCGATTACCTACTAATTATTTTAAATAAAAATTGCCCAAGGTCTTATCCGGAGCTGTTGCTCACTTTACATTCACGTCTACCGTTTCAGCAAGTTTAACACTGCTTTGACTAAAAGTGCTCTTACTCAGCAAATCTTAAACAAGAAAAACTGCCTGAGTCTTTAGTAGATGTTAATTTCCAGCAAGTTTTTACAAGCTTTCAACCCGTCTCGTCTGCAAAATAGCCTCTGTTGTCTGCCGAAAGAATGTTTAAAGTTTAGTGACATTTTGACTAGAGTATAAAGTGACTAAGTAGATAAAGGCTTTGAATTTTTTTAAAACTTAACTTTAGCCTTTTAAAATTTATTATCTTAATTTGTAGAGAAAAAGCAATTTCTGTCATAATAAGAATTTAAGCAAACCACTTCACGGTTGCAGTTCTTGCCTTCCTTCGTAGTGGAGCCCTATTCCCGATTTTAGATAACTAAAGCGACCTCTGGTGGCGTTTAGAACAATCACATTAAAGCGTACAATTATTATTGATGTTTACGACGTAAAGGTCTAAATTCGCCGTTTTGTTTTTAATTTTTGTGTAAAATGTCTAGGACAGCAAAAAATACAAAGACAAATAAGACTAGCTGTTGTGTTTATGAATGTCACATACTTAAAAGTAAAGAACCTAGTGTGAGTTATCATTTCTTTCCACCCCAAACGGTGGTAAGATTAAGATCGTTAACTTAGTGCACTGAGGAATTTGTGGACAGAAGAAACGCTTGGGAAAGAGCTTTAATGATGGAAAAACGTTCTACAAATTTTTAAGAGTGTGTGGAAAACATTTCGCTGATAAAAACTATATTTGTCATTCAAGGTTGTCTAAAAAACCACGTTTAAAAAAATAGCTGTGCCTTCTCTTAACCTACCAAAAAAGAAATTTGATCAATCATCCCATAAAACACGAAAAGAAAAAACAACGTTCTCTGAAAAGAAATTTTAAAAAAAGTGAGTTCTAAATACAAGAGCAAAAGAAGGTTCTGTGAATCATTGTGATGGAAATATTACATCACTTAACGTGAAAACAAGCTTTTAGACACAGTTAGTTATTACTTTATAGATAATAACCTAAAAATGCACAAAAAACACACGTTATACGTTAACACATTATGCTCTCAGACGCGGTATGTTTTTCTGAGTGTCATCTGTCAAATGTGGATCACACATCAGCTGTTCAAAATTGCGAATTGTTTTCCATTTTCACTAAATATAAATTAAGTTTAATTTTAATTTGATTTTGCATTATATCTATTCTGTAATCCAGGTTCAACCTTTCTGCTAACAGCTGCATTGCCGGTCGCGCAGCTCTACCCTCAGGTAAGAGTTATAGTTTGCACAATTTTACTTAAAATAACAGTTGTATGGCCTTTTTTACAGGGAAATTTTTCTATGGTAAAAAAAAACAAATTATAATACAATTTATTATGATCTGCATGTATAAAAAAATACATACTAAAGTGTCTTCTCTTGACATTTATTCGAATTAACTAGTTTTAAAGTTGTTTTAAAAAAAATTGTAAAATTTTAGTTTTTATTGTTCTAGTTAGAGGTTTGATTGTCAATCAGTTCAGTTTTAAAGTTAACGCCAGTTTCTAAATAATTACCTAGATGAAAAAGCATAACAATTAAAAAAAATTGAATATAACTATTTTTAATGTAATAGAATATAAAAACTCTTCTAGGCTATTTAGTTGTTGCTCAAACACAGTGTCTTTTAAATATCCAAAAATAGAAAAATCCAAAGGTGTCAAGCTTGTTTATTATTTAACTAGATAATGAAGAAAATAAATTTGGACACTTTCAACAGGATGAAGCTTGACACCTTTGGATTTTTCTATTTTTAGATATTTAAGGACACTGTGTTTGAGCAACAACTAAATATCATATCTAATTGCATTCATGTTACCATAGAAAAAAATGAGTCTATATAACCTTCTACGAGACACCGCCAACCATACGCCAACTTTTTAGAGATGTAAAAATGTTTCAACAAAATATAAAGGTTTTTAGAACTCCAGTATCTGCAGCTTTGAGTAATAACATATTCTGAAAGATAAAACCAGGCCTCATCACTGTAGCAAATTAAATTCAATGTTCTGTCATTCATGTTGTCTTGAAACCAATTGCAATATTTAATTCGACATAGTGGATCTACTGGTAAAAGCTGATACAAAATTCTAATCTTGTATGGATGTTTATGCAATCTTTTCTTGCCAATTTTTTGTGGTGCTGTAAGAAACACCTGTTTGCCGAGACAACCTTGTCAAAGATGTTCGTGAATTTTTTCAATTCGTTCCTGTATGTTTCAAATAATTTCTTCAGATACTTGAGATCTTCCACTTAAATTTCCCTTGTTTACACTGCCTGTCTAAATAAATCTGTCCAAAACGTTTTTATATGAGCCAACAATAATACTTCTTAAATTCGTAGATTAGGATATTGTTAAAAAATAATCATTTCTACAAGCTAACATTAAATAGATCCACTGACCATCTTCAAAAATTCTATTTTGATAATATGACATCACAATGAAAATATTCTGTTTCACAGTGTACTAGTATTGCTAATTTGTATTAAGAAAATTTTTATTTAATTGAGAATAAATTTCTGTTAATTACTTACCAGAAAGAAGCGAAAAACAACAAAAATAGTTTTCAAAAAAACTGAGATTATTTGTTGTAAAGCTAAAAACGTTCAAAATTGCTACAAATTGTGGAATATTTCGAAAGAAAAGCATTGAGTTCAAAAGTGACAGATGAGTGACAGTATTGACAGATTTGATATTAATGACAGCTGCTAAAATCGTGCGCGCTTTATTTAAAGAGCTGCGTTCAGCTTTGCCACTCTGAGTGCACCGCCTCTTTCTTTATCTAGGTACTTCCTTGAGTCAATATATCACTAACTCTAACACTAACTGTCAGAACTTGATGCTTTTTGAAACTGTATCCAAAACAAAACACTCTCTTTGTGCAACCAGTTTTAGATGGGACAGAAAAAGCGTACGTTGTATGAAAACAGACTTTAAATTAGTAGTAGACTAAATTCAAATCATGCGACGGATTTATTTGTCTTGAATGAGACAAACAAAGACAGAGTAAGTGCACTCAAAGTGTCAAAGTCGAACGCACCTAATAAAGTGGCAAATTAATAAAATCACAGCCAACTACGTTCTTATAAACTTTTATGATATCGGTGTAAAACTCTTTTGTGTTTTCAAAAATATTTGCAACCTACAACTACTCTTGCTACTCCAAAAAATCATTGTGTGTTTAAAACATAGTTCGAGTTAAATTTATCTCTTTTCTAAGTGTAAAATCTAATTACATAGGTATTTATGCATGTATTAAAAATTTGAAATATATTTTTGTAAAATATAAAATATGTGGTGTATATCTTTTTGTTTTAGTTTGGTTTTCTTAAATTGAACATTCTCTTCGAAATTTGATATCAATTTTTTTTGTTTACAAAGGTAGACTAACCAAACGCCGCATGGGGAGAAAAACGTTTTCCATTTTAGCCGAAAAATCTGTTTTGTTGAACAGTATTATTCATAGCAGGGTACCTTTGATACGTCAACATTGAAAAAACCGAAATTGATTACACTCGAAAGTGAGTCCACTTAAAACAAATGACAATTTGTCTGATGTTTTTTTTTTTTTGATCGAGTTTGATAATTACCATGTAAAGAGGCGTCGCAATTTAGCACGTGTCCCGTTGACAGAATTCATTGAAACGACTTTCAGTCAATTTCAGCTTGTGTATAGGTAGAAAAGCCGGCAATCTGCAACCACAAAAGCTGACCAATCGATTCAAGGGCGAGTTTGAAAGCTTGTTTGCATATGAAACGGTTGATATTTACGCCAGTTTGGATTTTCCGTAATGAATTATTAAGCGGCGAAATCGCGACACATTATTGTAAAGTTTGGAAAATTCATATTGTGGGAGAAAGTCGGAAATTGTAGCATGTGGTGCGTCGAAGTTAGATTGGGTTTTTATGTCAGCCGACTCTCGACCTTGTTATTTCAATATCAGATCTCACAGATCCTTACATATTGATAGAAATTGCAAAGAGTAAATCCAAAGACGATTGTGACGTCCCTTTTCACGTCTTCCTCGAAATGAAATAGCTATCGTAAATTTAGATCCGCAACTTAATATAGCTCTGACACTCGGCAGATGGATTTTGGACACTGCTTTGTTCACAAAAATCCAAATTTTAGGTGTTAGTTGCTTTGAATTTTTCTACACAATGAGCAAAATGTAAAACAAAGAACAGGCAGCAAACAAAGTCAGGAGTTTGCTTTGTTAAAAGTCCAAACAAAACCAAATAATTTGCGTCGCAACTTAATATTATTTGGTCCATGTTTGACAATCGGCCTGGTTTTAATTGAGGATTTCGTTTTAACTTCATCAGTGTATTAATACGAATGCCTTTGAAGTTGCAATGGTGTAACTCATTCTTGTCTTGTTAAAAATAATACAAATTAAACATCAAGGCATTGTTATCAAAACGGGACGCTTTAATCTAAATAATAAATTCAGTACCTTTGAATTTAATAGATAAATCTTCCGGATTTACATACAATTCTAGTCTGAAACGATAAAACATATTTCAGTCGACAAATGCAAATAATAAATAATATATAAGTTCATGTTTGGCGATGTAGTCAGGCATGTACTATATAAATAGATTGGGAGTTTCTTATTTTTCTATCTCGCACCCAATTGAACAAATATTAGTGTTACGCAAACATGAATTGTCATAAGCAAACATAATATTATTCAGAAATGCAGCGTCTTCCGTTGCAATAAATTTAAAATATCGTTCCCGACGGAAATTAGTCCAGATGTTTTCTGTTTCCTTGCGGAAAAAACATCATCTCTGATTTCAACTTCCTTTATCTTTTGACATTAAGAAAAATTGAAGGCGTAAGTAAATACTTACATGAGTTTTTCTGACAACATTTCTTGCTAATTTTGAAAGACAATCAATAGGTCATTTCAATGATAACAAGTTTTTCAGCCAAATCGATTTTCGATATATCACTGCTGGCAGCTTACTGATTTGATTAATTCTCTTCAAGCGACCACGGATGAACATTTTACTCACAAAAATAAAGATGATATAAATACACTAACTGACCAGTTAAAAATAATAATGTTAGAAAATTTGTTTGTTAATACTCAGACTAAAAATGTTTTTATTATTTTCAGAAGTCTGTGTCAGGTATTTTTACTCGTATTTTTATGTAAATAAAGAGCAAAAATTAAAAGTTTCACATTGCAGGAAAGCCATGAGTAAACACTTTTTTATAAAGTGTAATTTTTAGATAGTAAATATAGGTAAATTTATAAAATATAAATAAAATCAGTAGTGCTTAAAACTTAGTTTCATTTAATTGGCTAATATTAGTAGTATGTATGGAAATTTCTTTATACTTCTATAAAAGTTTGTCTGTTACAAAGTTCAACAAAATATAGATAAAAAAACAAAATTAAAAAAATGTATATTTTATATGGAGTCAGGAATTTCCAATTAAACATTTTGGAATTTGTTAGCACTCGTAATAAGTTTTTAGGTATAAATCCAAGCGGAATTGGTAGAATTTATACGTTCGTACCTAAAGCCTTAATCTGGATAACCACAAATCACTTACTGAAAATTATTGCATTTGTCTTCATTCTTTTGGCTAATTTAAGTTTGTATTTAAATGGAAGTTAAAAAGATACAAAACAAAAAGAAACCAAAAAATGCTAGTGTTATTTGTAGCGCGATAAGTAGATCAGAGAACAGAAATGAATTACTATGGACAGCTGATTAAAATAAAAACTTGTCAAAAAGCTAGCATCCCTTCAAGTTAGATGTGTAAGATGGAGCCACTGATTTACAGATTTACTATAGGCAACTGATAATACACAATTTAAATCTAAAGAGCTATAACTGTAAATAATATAATAAATAATCAATAGTCAAGGGTCAGACAAAGATTAAAATAATTTTTATAATATTTTGTTCACAGTTATAGCTCTTTAAATTTAATTTGTGTGTTACTAGTTGCCTATAGTAAATCTAAAAATCAGTGGCTCCATCTTACACATTTAAAGAGAAGAAATGGTAGCTCTTAGGCAAGTTTCATTTTATATCAGCTGTCCATACTGATTCATTTATATACTGCGAGTAAATACCATCCAACAAGACCAACACAAAAATAATATAAAATAATTCTAAATATCGTTAGTTTAAGGGAATGCAAATTCAAGAATAACAGTAATTTCATTGCACTCTTGATCAAAAACCATTTATAAACATCCGTTGTAACAAAAAAATATTACTTATTAAAGAATTATAGATATTTATTTAATTTAATTTATTTACTGCTTAGGAGTAAAAAAAAGAAACATGAGTAAGAATATTGATAATTGTAAAAGTGATTGGTTTTGATTTAGGTAAATTTGTAAAAATTCTCTTGTGCGTCTGCAAAGAACTAGAACGTCTATTTTTTCAGAAGTAGAAACATTTTTTTTATTTAGTCTTGATGTCTAAATAAAAAATCCCATTGCAAATATTAACGATCCGTATTCATAGTAACTCTTGCAACTTCTGGGTATTTTCTAAATTTCTTAATAATTTAAACAACACGTAAAGCTCCTTTTTTAATATTAGAATAAATATTCTCACTGCATTTAAAAAAAGGCTTGCAAATTTTCTTCTACCTGCAGTAGCAAAACTGTTTTTAAAACATAAATGCTTACATCCAAACGGAATATATATGTATAAGGTTTAATCTTGAATCTCAAACTTTTGTAATTCAAGAGAATAAGATAGATAGAATTAAACCAAAAACAATGTTTAAACAAATCTTAAAACTTTTTTGGAAACAGTTTAGCATAAATGTGATAAACGGTGAGCAAGTAGACATTGGAGAGTAGTTATTGAGTTTGGTTAATTCTTGGATTTGAAATGACAAAGCAATTTTTTTAGAATTTAAAAAAAAAATGTTTTAGCCGAGTTTGTGTTATTTAAGAACAACTGATAATTTTAGAACGCAGCATGTTAGGCCGTCAAACATGATTTTTTTTTTATATCAGGAACAAAGATTGTACGTATTTACGAGTAGAAGCAAAACATTTTTTTTATAATTTTTCAAATTGTAATACCCCCTTTGTCATCACTGAGAAACATTAACTACATTTTCTCCTAATGTAAATATTACAGCGTAGAACAGGAAAGACAGTCTTAACTGAAGCGAGTGCTTTCAAAATCACAACAAAATTCTAATATTCAATTACCACTTGATATAAGTAAACCCCATTTTCCCAATATCAAGTTTACATTTTTATAATTAATTAATAATATAATAATAGTTTTTGACTACATTTTAAGTAGGGGTTGACTACATGTAAGTAATTTAATAGTTAGGTGTCGTTCATGATCGTTAGCATTTATTTGAAATATTCTGCAAACTTGTACTACAGAATATTTTTAATCTAACGCCTCTATTTGAGCCCATAACTATGCTCATTCAAGATAAGTAAAATGTTCTATAAATTACTAGTAAAATAAAAGTATTTTAAGTTACTAATCACAATATCTCATTCAAATTTGTTTTTGAAAAATTATTTAAAAAAATACTAAAATTTTAACAAATTAAAGAGTCAAACTTACAGTTGCAGCCTCTAGTAGAAAAAAATATTTTTTATGTTTTACTAGTACCAATTTGCGCAGTGTTTTTTTTAACATTGTTTTTTAAAATGTCATCAAAACGTGACAGAATGCTTAATTTTTAATAAACTTAATTTAAATAAAATTTATTTTAAATATTTTTAAAAGTTTGGTGGCTGTTGGAAGTTTGTATGACCTTTGATCAAAGATGAACTTTGTATGTTAACTTATATCTCGTAGCCCTATGTCACGCAAAAAACACTAACTCCTTTACCACTTTGTGGCTTTCAGGTTAACAGTTTTTTCTCGCAACTCGCAAACCTCATAAATGACTAATAAAAACAATTAATAGATAACTAAAAAAACAGAAAAAAAGATTAGCCGCGACAGATATGCTGTTGATACAAAAAACAAAAATAAAATAAAACAAATTTCAAATTCTTTCAATTGTTTCAAATATAACATTAGAAAAAAACGTATCATTAGACTGCGAGCCTAAGTATTAGTATTTATTTAGCATAGCTAAAAAAATAATTGTTGTGATGCCTTATTGGTTCTAAGTTTTGCCGTCTTACTTTTTCTCTTAAATATAAACAAATACATTGTCTTCTTCTGTTAACGCAAAATGTTATAAATAGAGATAAGAGTAAAACATCTTGTGTTATTTGCGTAACTCTCTTTACGTGGTGCTCTCTGTGAAATTCCATGCAGCAAAACTTAAAACTAACAAGTTACACCTACCATATCAGCGACAATTATTTCTTCAGTTTGCTCTTGCAGTTTGCAAAACGCCATTAAAGGTAATAGTGGCGCTCGCTTTCAAAAAACCAAACTATTACTTTTTGAGTGCAAAAATGGTGGATGCGCCGGGCCAAAATTTGTACTATACGATCAAGATTTATTCTCTAGAAAGTTATAACTTTTTTATATATAATTTACATTGGCAAAAAACAATCTAAAAAAAATTTTCTAGAAAAAGTTTTCTTGGTCATATTGTACAATACACTTAACTTCTAGTCTATTTTTAGCTGGTCAAACTGTACAAGTATACAAGCATACAGCTCTTTACAACTGTTTTAACCAGAATTTTTTAAAATGACTTAAATGCGTGTAATCGTATCACTTTTCTTGAAAATACGCTTTTAATAAAATTAAGAATAATTGTCTAAAAACATTTGCATAATGTCAACTAAATATACTTAATTTTATAAGCACATTGGTCACGTGGATTGTTTATTTATTAAGCCATCGTTTAAAAAAACGCCCAAATTACAGGTTAAAAAAAATTACCTTTATAATATGTCTATATTTATTGTTTTTGCTAACACGTCTTTTATTACTCATATAATTCATAAGATCCACAACACTACCATGTTCAATTATCTAGTGCATGTAAAGATAAATCCGTAATGAAAAAATCGATCGCAGGTGCAGTATAACATACCGGTGCAATTACCCAAACAATTTAGACAATTTGAATATAATGGAAGCCGTAAAAGCGAATTATTCAATGCTGTCTACCAATAAACTATAACACAAATATTATCATAGGTTTTAAACGAAAACATACAAGAACACCGCAACAAATTATGGTCGTGGATGTAATGTCGTGCAAACTAATTCACTTTTTACCGTCAAATGCACCAAGTAAAATCATTTAAGTGCACATGTAGTTATTTTGCCGTAACCTCGTCACATTTCCTCAACTCCTAGACTCGCACTCATAAACCGGAATAAAGTCACAAAAGGTACACGATTATAGCGACGAATGCACTATGTAATCTCGCAATTGGAAAATGTTATGCCTGCAAATTATTGCAAACAACGTTCCGGTGAAAAAACTAGAATGATGGATGGTCTGGATAAAATGTCGAGAAGATATTGCAAAAATTATATTAAAAGTCAAAATTATTTAAATGTTTTAGATATTCCTGTTTATAAAAGTTATATAACATTAACAAACGATTTACATCATTAACTTTATGTCTGTTGAGTTATTTATTTCTACTTATATTTAGAAACAAGCTCTATATAAAATTTATAACTGTGACACAGAGTGCAGACTAGTAAATGTAATTATTTATTTATAAGAAACGTCGGGATATAAACAGCTAAAAATGAGTACACAATTTACTTATTATAAGACATATTAAAATATCTACATTATTTAAACAAAGTTAATTTTTAAAAAACTTTATTTTTATATGATACAACTTCTAAAAGTAATAACGACATAAAATAAAGTTGTGGTGCAATGATTTTTGTGAATGCGGTATAAAACAATGGTTTACTTTATACCTAATAATGATAAATAGAACTTTTCAAGCTGCAGACCATAAACTGTAAAAGTTTTATTAAAGCTACGACATCCATAAAATTTCTTAAAAACATACTTTATGTTTATTTATCAAATACAAGTTTCTTGCAAGTAATAATTAGATAAAGAAAGAAAATGAATAAATTCTATCTTACAAACTTTTATTACATCTTTATATAATTACGTTTTTAATAAAAAACATAATGAAATACTTGCTTACGTTTTTATTCAATAAAATATACAAATCTCTTAAATAAATAATAAATATTAAACTGGGGTAAAACTGTCATACAATCAATCAATAATTTATTTTAGTAAATTTGTTATTAATATTTTGTTTACAAAATTAGTTAAAAAAACAAAACATCCAACGTGTAAAACTTCAAATTACACACGGACATATACGTGTTATTTAGTTTCAACAAACGCATTTCACATGACAGAATATTTAAATTAGAAAATTAACTTTCGTTGTACATTTGTGAAAAGTTATTTTAAGCGAATTTCATTTCAAAATTAACATTTGATAAAAAATACATACAACTACAAAACATATTTACTTCTTTCTTATGTTATTTACTAAACCCAAGATCGCGGTAAGCAAACTTAACTTTTTTCAAAGTTATTTTTAATGCTAAAAATATGTAACATTTCAAATCAAATTAAAAATGTTTTATTTTAAAAATTGACCTGTTCGAAAAAATTTGTAAAACAATAGAGGTATCTTTAGTTTTAATAAGATTACTGCATAATTTTTATTAGCTTTATAAGTATTAAGTTTGATTTTCTTTAATAAGAACCTTTGCTTAATTTGCTCATAATTTTTGTCTTATGTACCGCTTTAAATAATTTTTATTTAGTGACAGGAGATAAATTATTTTTTATGCTAATAGATAAAATATGCAACAAAAATAATTAAAAAATTTAATCGGGCGTATATTTATAGCGGCATTTTCATTAAAATAAGCTTAAAAACTTAGATTAGTGCTGAGAAAAGTTGGTTAGTTAATCGCAATCCACCTTCCAAAAGCCTTTATTAAAACTTGGTGCTCCAACATCTTTATTTTCACGGGCTATCCGCTTAATTTAGCTAATTTCTGCGGTAAATCGTTGCGGAATAGTCGAAGTTATTTAATCTTTATTGAGGGTAAGGCTTGTTTCTGATCGGATTTCGTTCGTATGAATACAAATTAGCGCTTCCGCTACTCTTCCCTTCTTTTCCAAGCGATTTTCTTAAAATAACAGGTAAAGATACAACATGCCCAATTATTCTTAAATTTTCATCAATATCGTAAAGTTGTCGTCGAGAAAAATTTTCCATTTTGTGCCGCAAACGCTCGTATCGGTCGTACATTTTCCACTATTCGACATGTAACACTGCTTTGATATCACATAAAGCAAGACATTTGACATGTTTATTGCATTGCACGTCGTACCATTCAAGTCTCTCTCAAGATAGAATAGGAAAGCGGTGGATTTTATGGGAATCGGCGTGCGTTACTCTCATTATATTCGAAACGGAGTGTACGTTGTAATTAAACCGGTGATTTACTAGTGGCGCAGTGGATTTTCGGCCCACGAATTATACTCTTATTTGCGTAGCATCGTTACATTGCGCACACTATTAGTGAGAAATCTAATTTACGAACAAAAAATATTTTAACGTGGATATATTAACTAGCCACAAACTTTTTCGACCTTTATTATCTCAGTGATAAAGATATGAAAATTGTCTTAAATATCAGGCATTCGATGCCAAATTGACCTACAAAACACCTTGAAATATAAAAGACACTCCCGTTGTCAGAGTGACAATGCTTTCGTAAATCATTATAAGAAACATGAGTCAAGTAATACATCATTTTAATGATAATTACATCTTTTTTTAGTCGTACCAAAATTTATTGATTTTCATCATCTTCAACTCTTTACTAAAATAATCCATCTTCATTTTCCTGAAAACTATTGAAGTGAGATTAAAGCCTTAAAATGGGTAGATGCTAATACATAAGTCTTCTAATACATTAGAAGACTTACCGTACTCACATCAATAAAATAAGAACCTCAGTGAAAACCTAATAACTTAATGAATACTTAAAATTCATATTCAAAACACAATAATTGTGAAGACACAAAAGCATAAGCAAAAGCATGAGAAATCGTAAGTGAAACTAAATATTTTTTGAATACTTAAAAATTTACACACTCTCAAGTGGCATTTTGAAATTCGTCATACACTAAATTGTCTAGCATTAGGTCAGTTACACAGAAAAGATATTATTTGACACTTTTTCTTTTTCTCCCTTGCTTCCTGCTAATTTGAATTGTAGGTCCAAAAAAAAACCTGCACTCCTTTTTTGGAAATTTACTTTTTAGCTCTTAAGTAACTGTACTACCTACTAGAAACAAAAAATCGATAACATCCTAACTTTAACAATTAAACTAAAGCTGACCCTTTAAACTCCTCAACTCCGCCCTGTTGTCACTCCTTGGTAGTTAAATGACATAAACCCAAACTAATTCAAAATTTCACACATTTGTAACAATACATTTAATTAAAACAACAGAAATTAAATAGACAGATTTACAAGATAGCCACATAAAATTGTTTTAAGTATATTAGTACAATCTCTGTTAACAAAATACCAAACTCAAAGGATTTCTCGGTGGTGAAGTTTCTGCCGTTGGCAGAAATGCTGTGTTTATTTAACTTATTGATTAACCTGTTCAAAATGAACAGCTCCTGAAAAGTTAATAAAACCGTCACTTTGAAGTTGTTAAAAATCGATAACGTATTGTTGAAAGATTTACCTAAATGTTGTAGATTCTAAAATCAAGTAAAAATTATACAGATGTAATTATAAATGTCTCCTCTTTTATATAAATCTACAACAAAAACATTTATTAGAGGAGAAACGGTTCTACAAACCTATTGTCTGTAGTATCTTTGTTATGATTCTCTCTAAGTAAAAATATTTTAGCTTTCACGATACACCAAATCATATTTCGTGCTCGAGTTTCATAAGATATTTTTCGAAAATCCGAGACAAAGTGTTTACGGTTTCGATGTTTATAAAATAACCAAACCGTTAAGATTTATCGTTGGTGAAAATAATCGTGAAAGCTGCTGAAACTGCGGCTAGTTATTTTCGTATTTGTGTATAAACTTTATTAATTCCGGCATGAAAAAGCGATAAATAAGTGTCGAGACGCTTTTATCAGAGTACGTCGGTTAATTAAACCGCGTTCAGTTCTAATGGTATGTCGATTAGGCAACGACAAAAAAGTCCCTTTATGTCGGCACATGTAAATCCCGACATCCTGACAAGCAATCGACTAGAAAATGGATGAGATCCTGGCTGTTTTGTTGCTGTGTATCCTTTTATCTTGTTCCAAGACTCGATAAAATGATATTGGTATCGCTAAGCGTGTTCGCTTGCTTGGCTGCGTGACGTCATTCCCTTTAAAATACACATGCCGCAAGCGACGTTGTTTAAGATTTAACGAACTCTAAATAAAAGGAAAAGGAGCTGTGATTTCCCGAAAAGCGTCTAAAAAGAAAATTCAAATTTGACGCTCTACTTAAATTTCACTACAAAAAATAAACTTATACATCTAACCTTTACTTGCTTACTTACTTCCATAATTTGTTCTGTATTTGAGTCGTATTTCTTTGTCTCTATTAATTTATATCTTACGTTAGTTTAATTATTTCTATTAGTGATTTTATAAAAATACTAGAGCTGCTTACTACAGACTTTCACATTTAACTCCTGACTTATAAGTAAAACTATCCACTCTAATACCTAACTCTAACTTCATTCTTTTACATTTGCCCCCAAAATTCACCCTCACATTTCAAATTAACCAAATAGTATCGTTTCGTCCATCTGTTTTGCATAACATCTCTAACGCTTGTCCTTTATATACAGGGTGACTTTTTTATTTGCTCCCGTCTGAGATTTTAAAAATAGGCAACACGTTATACAAACAATAAGCAATCTGAGAAAAACTACAAATAATCCAAATAAACTGATTCTGAAAGCACTGTAAAAGGTTAACAGTGACATTAATTCACAACCCTCTATGCCTTAATTTTGAAAAGTAATTTTTAAAAAACTAGCAAAGTATAATGTGTTGCCTATTTTTGGAGTTTCGGGTGGGAGCAAATAAAAATCACCCTGTATTTTAACATCTGCAAAACCACTCAAACCCAGACTTTCAGTCCCCAAAAACCTCCAGTATCAATTCTACAATGACCTTCGTCTCTTGATTACTACTTGCTCGCCCACATGTTCATTAATTTACTCTAATTTTTCACAGTTTTTTTACATTTGGTATTTTACATTTTTTCCTGATTTTTATCACTTGTTCTCGACGGCTCCACCTGCTCACGCGCCATTGTCTTGGACTACTCCCGCGTCTCATACCAGATACTATAGATACGCGATACTTTTTACCAGATACCCCTAAGTCCTTGACCCTCCAGCTTCAAGGACCCATGAACCCGTAGTCTTCGTCTCACCATCAACATTTCTACCACTTTCCGTTTTGTTCCGTCCGTCTTCAACTCGGCTGTCAGCTCTACTTGTTCCAACCTCGTCACACTACCTGCCAACTAAAACACTTCCTCGTTTCCACACAACCCCAACGACCTCGACACATCTAGGTTTTCGAACAACCCCTCTGCCCCAAGCTCTCCAGTCCCAGTAGTACGACCAACATCTTCGTCTCTATGAAAGGTGGCCGCTGTGACATTTATTCCTGGCTACAGCCACATTTTAGATTATAGGCAGTGATGGGCGTGTAGACTACGTCGGAGTAAACAATTTAGTTGTCTACGTGTAAAGTATGTAAAGTAAACTTTGAAAAAGTTTTACCTTAGACTATGTAGACAATGTAAACAATAAGAATATTAGATAAATTTTTATTATTTTTATAAAATGTGTTATAAAATATATGCATAAGTTTTTTGGAACGTTCAAAAATCAGACGATTCCTAATTGGTGTGTTACAATAGGTATACATCATACAATAAAAAATCTCAGACGATCAAATGAAGAGTTAGGTTAAAAAAACATAACCTCAAAATAGTTATTGTATACATTGTCTACACAAAGTCTACATTGTCTACATTCTCTACATTGTTTACGCTTTTTCTACGATGTGATGTAGACAATAAAAGTCGACACGTAGATGCACATCACTGATTATAGGTTACTTCAAGTTAATTTGTAGGTACAGTTTTTCCAAAATCTTGTATTAAATTAAATTTTATTTTAAATGTTTTAATTTTGATTCCAAATCTTAATGTAACTAACAGAAATATTTTTTAAAATATAGTTATAATTACTTTTAAAATCGTAATAAAATGGTCAATTGTCAATATAGTAAATTTCTTGACGCTTTCCATAGTTTAGAAACACATAGAAACAAAGGACGTCTAATCAACGCTGATCTTAGATCTATCCCCACTTCTTATCTCTTATTGGTTGAGAGCAGGTGAGAGTGAAAGTTGGTGAAAGTCGGCGCGATTAGTATGTATATAAGCTAAGAATTTTTGTAAATTATTTAGTTTTATTAATTTCTAGCTGAGGATGACAACTTTGTTGTCAAAACACGCGTCGTGTTAAGTATAGTGTTTGGTGTTAGTAGGTGTTCGACGTTTTAACTAATAACAGACTTTTTAAGATCTCTACGGCCACGGGTGTATAATAAAATATGTAGATAGTTAATGAAATTACTTTAAAAAAGAGAAAAAAAGAAGTAGGTAGTAAGAGAGAGCTGTTTGCTTGGTATTATCTCAACTTTCCAAATGGTACATGTTTCAAAAGCGTCTAAACAATCAAATGCCATTTTAACAAAATAAAATAAAATACTCATCTCTTAACTTTAATAAAAATTACCTAAGGATTACAATTCCCACTGTATAATATAGTTCGGGTTAACGCTTCTGTATTCATTTTATAATTACTCACTCCTAAAGTCTTTTTGTTTGCATTCTTATTTTAGAAGATGCGCAGATGATGTTTAGGAGTTGGTCGTTTCGTACATGCTATGTCTGTTGACGGTCACCACGCTCACAACTCTCGACGGTTATAGAGACACTTTCAGTACTTTTTCTCTTCTCATAGTGTAGTGTCTTAATTAGTCATAATAATTTCTTTTTTTATAAGTATGTCATTTTAATCTGATACTCTTATCCATTTTGTTTCTTTTATTCTTCTTTTTCAACTCGATCTTTATTATCTTTATTAACAGTTTTAAATAAACCCTGTAAAAAACTAGCCGTAGATTATTATCATTTAAGAGCAGTCTTTGTCTGCCCTTTATCAAGTAAAGTTTGTGGCTTTAGAAAGTTGTATGTTTACTAATTTGTGTTTAAGAAAATGCCTCGTGCTGGTCGAGCAAATTTCTTTAATCAATTACACAAAATACACATACGTTTCAATTTAAGCAATCCACGAAAATACACAGAAACGAAAATAAATCTTATTTATTTCCGCCAATATTTTATGTAATCCCAAACGACTAAAAGCAAAACATCCCTTCGGTATCTATCACGGGCCGCCCCTATACCAAATAAATCGCTCACAACCAATCGAAAAACACAAATTGCAACTTTACACCAAATTTACTTATGCTTGTAAACACTCGGAAATTTTCAATAAGAAATCCAGTTCACAAACGTTGAGAATTCTTTGAAATCGTTTCTCTACATGTCGTCTAACTATCTTTTATATCATCTTACATTCATCTTCTGCCTCTTTGGTAGTTTGTGTATGAATGAAAACATAAATTTTCAACGATTTCGTGCACTTGGATAAATTCTCATGAATATTAGTACAATTCGTCATGAAATATTTATGTGATTTGTTGCAGACACACTGAATAGCTTGAAATATACCCATTATAATATATGAATCTTAATAATAGATATTCTCAAACAACTAGTAAAAATTTAAATAGTAAAGTGAAACCGATGGTGTGGTGGAATCAACTCTAAAATTACTGTTGTTGTATACCTGTGATTGTTGTGCTGAAACACTAAATTTTAGACTGCTGCATAACGTTTATGTATTGATAATCTACAATCGGACAACAATTGAGCTTCTGTACATTCAGTGTTGTGTTTCTACATACATCGATTCAGTTTAGGATAACAACTGATTAAACTAAATTTAACTCCTAGCTGTGGAAACGTAAGGTAACATTGTATGCACTACGTAAGTCTACAAACTATTCTGAGATTTCTACGTATTAGTCTTTTAATTAAATTAGTTAACTGAACATGACTTGAAAATCTATAATTAAGTACACACTACAACTTGCTCTAGTTAACATCAACAAGAACTGTGTTCGAAACATTTTATACACTAGACTACATAATGTCAATTTTCTAATTTCTCAGTACTTGCAAATAATTTTTAAAAATATTACATGATTTTCGTGTCACAATATTAATAATCCAAAATTTGAATAATGACGTAAATTTATTTGCATGTGGCCGTTGGCATGTTAATATTTTAATTTTTATTAAACTTTTCAAATTGGTACCCAATTTGCATCATGATCCTGCAAAAACCATTTTCCCAACTTCTTACCTCGAAATATAGGTATTCTTTTATTTTAAATTTCTTTGAACAATTTTTGTATTTTCTTTTCTAACCTCGTCATATTATCAGCACAGATATAGCATTGCTCTACTTTTTCTGGCAGGTTTTTTAGTACTAAATTACACAAATCAGCATAAACATAGCATTGATAAACATTAATACTTTAGTGTTTACTCCACTCCTTTTTAGCAGGTTTACTACATATACTAGTAGATAAATCAAAGTTTTGTAAAGAGTCTCCTTGTTTTAAACCTCTAATCATTGCAAAGCTTTCTGCGTTCTTAAATCTTTTTAAAGTAATTCGAACTAACCTTATTAACATTTCTGGTAGTATTTGAGTATATGCTTGCGGGAGGTTCTAAGAAGAAAACGTGTCACCTTGAATTCTGTTCATAGCTGTTATGATGAATTCGCTTTTTTGTAAATATTAAACCTATTCTAGATAATTGTCGCAAAAACTCATTTTATTTGTTCATCTGACATCTGCACTGTCAGTGTCACTTTTTAACATAATTTTTAGACTGTACTAAAATTTTCTATTATATTTTACGTTGAGTGTACTCAAAAATAGCTATTAAAGTTACTAGTGTCAGTGAAAATATTTTTAGGTTAGTTCAAAACTCAAGACTCTTTTCAATACTCAAAACTCCTTTCTTCAGAGACAATAGTGTATTACGGTTTGCTTTTCTTGGGTAAATGAACGAATTATACCTCCTTTCTTGTGAATGGAGAATAACAAAAAAAATTTTACTTGTCTGACATTCTTGTTTTGCCATATTTATTTTATCAATTAGATAAATTTCTTTTAGACTGAGGTCTTAACTGTCTCGATGTGTTTGTTCAGAAAATTTTTAAAAAACTATATCCATCTTATTTATTTTTAGAGGGAAAAAAACTAACAAAAACACACTTTATTGATAACGTGTCCTAATTTTTACTAATTAGCTAATTTCTGTTTCAAGGCAAACTAGAACAGTTATTATATCTCTGAGAATGCAAGCCTAACTTCGTTTCTTTCTTCCATCGCATTTTTGCTTTATTTGTGATTCATGATTTATCTTCTTTAATTTTCTTTCTTTTTTTTTAAAACATTTTTTAACTTCACATATACTTTGTATTTTGTAGATTTGTTCATTAATAATCGTCATTTTAATTTTTTTATTTTATATCGATTGTTGTTTTTTCATATCTTATCTCATAAGTCTGTTTTCTTTTGTTTAAATATAAGATATTTAAATTTATATCTAAAATTGCTAACAAAATTTAATTCATACTTTTTTGATCGATCTTACCTAGGTATGTACTTCTGTTTCACCAATGTTTAGTCTATTTGATTGTATGTTTTGCCATCTTGTGCCACCCGCGTATCCTTCTCTATCAAAATATGACTTAAAATTATCTATTTTTAATTTCATTGCAAGCTAAATCAGTAATTTTTCGTTTTCATTAAAGGGGTTGGATACCAAAAAAACATAAATATGATAGAAAAAATTCTAAGAACAAGTCTCCAAACGGCAGGTACGTACGATTTGCCGTTTTGGAAATATTAGAAACCAATGTGTGAAAAACATTGACGTGACGTCATACCGACATATTTTGTTCCGTCTCATACTTTGCAGTTTTTCAATATTTTGTAATCCCGATGGTGTTCAGTTTTGAATCAAGGTATACCAAAAATAATTTAAGTGACTTGAAGAGGAATCCAAATTCAGAAATACAGAAATACAGAAATACAGCACCACGAAAATCTCAAAAAAATTAAGGACATATCTTGGTGTAGAGGCGGAAATTGTATAGGTATTATTTAAGCCAAAACCAGAAAAATGTTTTTGTTGTGATGAGAATAAACTAGAGTTGAAAATAAAACGACTGTAGTACATACCACGAAGCCTTTGAGGACATAGTTTAAAGTTTCGACTCTTTTAAAGTTTACAATTTTGATAACTTCCACTAACTACAAACAACAACAAAAAAACACAAATGCTCCCTCGGTCCGATGTTGGTATGACGTCACCCGTTCAAGTTTGTTCTTTAGCTGTTCAAAAACCAAAGATAGTAGCGACTTGCAGTTTTGATTTTTAATCTTAGATATTTTTTGAGAATTTTTAGACGCTTTTATAAAATTTTGGTTTACTTTAATGTGACATTTTTATATGTATCTTCTCTTGTTACTTTAGCTTGCATTTTACCAACATTATCTTAATGTCATATTTTGGCAAGTTATTAACATCTCATTATATTCTTTGGTAAAACCCTTGTTTCACTTTTAACTTTCTTTTTTTCAGACTACATTTAAATTAACATTTTCTATATTTTCCGTTCAAGCAAAGAGATGACATCTGTTCAGATACAACGCTACAACAGTTTTAGTGCATTTCTTATTTAACAAAATATTACTTCCTAACATTCTGATTTTACTAAAACTACTGAGTAATATAAAACTTTTCCTATGTTATTATATCTATTTCTTTTTAGTTTTTTCTCCTGTAAAGCTATCATATTTATTTGATATTTTTAACCAAATTTTTGATTATTTCTTCTTTATAAATATGTATACTTCTTATTTATATTCCAGAATGCTATTCTAACGATGTTTTCTATCAGCTGCTTAAGTGAGTTTCTTTGTCTCTCTCCGCTTGTACTCATATAAGTAATATAAAGCTACAACTTGTAATTACTTTCTATTTTTCAGCTTTGTTACAAAAATATTCTTCAGTGTTGTCTAAAAAATTATTTTTTTAAATCCTTGATTCACTTGTCTGTCTTTGGCTCTTTCTTCTGTAGCAAAAAGCAAAAACTTGTATATCGTATATCTCAAAATCTACATGCTCAAACAACAGTGTTGTCTTACTTCCTGTATCTCAAAAAATAATGTTTAAAAAAATTGTAGAGCGTATGTCTAAACAATTATAAACAATTGTATAAGACAAAAATGTTTTTTAGAAATGTTTTAACAAGGGCTGTCAACAGTTAAAATTTGTAACATTACTTTAATAACACCTTATCAATATCAATAAAATATCAATAGGTAAATGTAAACGAAATTTTTGATATGCTTTTTATTATGTATTTGGATGTCTCTATAAAGAGCAGTAATGTTAATGTCAGTCCTGTTACCTTTCGACATTTTAGTAAATACATTATTCTATTGTGTTATATATTCGTTCATATATATTTCACTTGGTACATTTTATACAGTATTTTAACATTTTCAACTTATATGGCACTGCTATGTCTATTCTATTATTATTTATCAGGTTGGTAATGTAGTTATACTCGTCTCGTATTGTAATAAAGTTACTATTTAAATAAATCATATCTTTTGTATTTTGTACATCTTTCATTATGTATGTACATACATACATATTTCGATATTTCCAGCTTATATGTTACAGCAATGTCAAGTTAACAAGATGTCTGTAAATAATTAAATGTGATTTCAGTTTTGTAAATAAGTACAAGCTTAAATCTTGTTTAAACACGAAATAAACACTTGTAAATAGTTTTTTTAAACATAGGCAATGTCAAAAGAGACAAACTTGTTAACTGCAAGATTGGTTATACATTGTAACTATATAAAATTACTAGAGCAACAAATAATATTTGTTACTCCAAATTAGTTAAAATTCTCATTAAACTCAGTAGAGAACAGCTAGTGCGCGCTTATTAATAATCATGTCACGGTAATAATAAAAAATATGTATTTATATTTTTTTCTAATATAATGCAAATAAATTATAATTTATTTTGGTGGATTACGTCCATTTTTTTATTAAATTCGAAATTTGGTTTTACGGGGAAGTGGACGACAAGGCAAGAAAAAAAAAACTGTTTTATGAGGCCAACGTTTCGAATCCTTTATTGATTCTTCTTCAAGGCTCCTAATAAATGTCAGATTTGTTTGGCATGGTACCAATTTGTCTCGGCCAGTGGTCGCCGGAAGAATGACATAAATTATAATATATGTGAATAAATTTAATATGCAAATTTAAATAAATGCAAAACTCATGTCATTGTGATATCTCAAACGAACTAGAAGAAAACTACTCTACTCCAGCTTAAAGCTCTAATTTTAAACCATTTTAAATTAAACGTGAGTGGTTTTAGCAAACCGTCATTGAATTCTGGAGAGTGGCGATTAGAGAGAATTAGAGATTAGACGAAGGGTCGGATTAGGGCTGTTGTCATCTCAGCTAAGTGCTAATATTGCTAAACTGTTTAAAAAAAGCTTGATGTCACATGTCGGTGCCACTTTACATAATTAGTTTCAGCGTCCGGATATTTTAAAGGTCTGATAATTGCGGTGTTAGCAGAAATGAAAGTTCTCGGTCCTTTCTGAATAAGTGATGAATAAGAGTTGCCCGTCCTGGTATAAAGGTGTAAAAAAGGGAAAACCCACCGCTCCGATGTGTACTTTACATTAATAATTTATGCACGTAACCCCACAAAGAAAAATGTGTTCAGATGATGGTAAGCAAGCGTTATTTACATTTTATTAAAGAGGATCTGGTGTTTGGTGCTAATTTTTTCTCATCCCGTCTTAAAAAGCATCGAGTGGCCCCTAGAGAATTTTACCTTGCTCTAAATTACTCCGATATATCCCAAAAAGGGCGCATAAAATAAGTAATATATGCGATGCGTAAATCACGCAGTCTCTCCTAATACTCGGCGAGCAAAGCAAAACCACGAAATTACCTAATAATAACCTCTAGGCTGAGTTTTTTATAGGGGAGACGCTGGAATGAAATGATTTCAATTTCTAGAGGTCGTGTATCCTTAAATTGCACCACTTTCCCTTCGCAAACATTTTTTCCGGTTTTTTCCTCTACGACGCAATCAGCGCCTCGTAATTATGTGCATTGGGAATTTCATTTTTTTGGACACCAAATTGAATTACCAAATTTGACCAATTATAATAAATATACCCTTCTAATGGCAGATTCGAGGAAGTTTCCAACCCCAACGAATAATTAAGAACGCGCCAAATTAAACAATTTTAAAGTATATTACGGTATTATTCAGTTGACGAAAGTGTTGTACGCGCACTAACTGTCAACTCAAAGATGCTTTATGACGGCCATTTGCCCGCCTTAAGTCCGAAAAAAGACCATTAATTCCGCAACTTTTCGAGGAAAAGTAAAAGAATAAAACGCGAAAAGAAAATTGAAGAAGAACAGAATGTTTTAATGATTATCTAAATCAGTTCTGTTTTATTTCAATTTTTATTTTCAAAGTTTTGTTTCATACGAATCTCATTATTGTTTATAATCCACATTTGTTTGAAAACTAATACGTGCATGTAATGTAATCTCAAACCTTAATAACGTCGAGTAGGAAACATTCCGGTACTGCTAGATTGTTATTTGCACTTCTAGAGTAAGTCTGTTTAAATCCATGCTTAATGCATGTATGAATTAATTATCATCAAAACTCTATTTAAACATCTTCAAGACAATTAGTAAACAACCCAAAAAAAAATTCACAAAGTTTATTCGACGTCTTTTTTAATGTGCATCTTAATATATTCGTTCTAATATCGAGTAACTATTAAAATATTTCCTCTAGGCAAGTCATGACTTCACAGCTGACGGCAGTGTAACTTTAACCACATGCAACTGTCAGTAAAACATGATCTCTTAATAGTTGAATGTTGTAAACAAAATACTACAAATAATGAAATGTTTCCCATTTTCCCTAAGACACTTGATCACTTGTCGATCTAATGCTTAAACAAATTAACAGTACTTCTTAGATTTAAAATTGTCAAAAATGATTTTAGAAACGAGTTTTTTATGCTATTATTTTTTTATTTGCGCGTTTTATTACATTTTTTTAAAGTATCAAAATTGATTTTTGTAGCTCTAAGAACTTTTGCGTTAATAGAAGATGGCTGGTAATAACGGTCACCAAATTTAAAAATGTAAATTTTCAAAATCTAAAAAATGCTTGAATTGTTTTCAAACTTATCCAAAATTCTTTAGACGTAACACACAAAAGGTTCTTTGTTAGCTACCGTAACAATCATTGCCTGAATCCTCTAATTGGTATAAACACAATAAAAAATCGTCAAAAACATTGCCACGTTTCTTAAATTATCGCAAACTTTATACGTAATCGAGTATCATATTATTTTACGCCAAGCAGTGCTATACCTATATTCATAGCAAATAATTTCTAAATCATCAAACGCTATGAAGGTTGTAAATCGTTAGTCGTGACCGAAAGCTGTTTTAAAGACAAGAATGTTGATGTTACCCCATTGTTCAAGCGACTTACCTCAATGTTCAAATGTTTTGTTTAGAATTTTGTTTAAATAAAGTTATAACGCTGATATTTATGATATTTCAATCATTTTCTCTAACTTTCAATACTAGCGAAAATTATAAACCTTAAAAAAATAAATTGCACTACAATTTTTTAATTTTCAAAAAACCACCACTTGTTAAATTATGTTTCTCAAAATTAAATTTACTAAAATTTGACATCGTCAACATTTTTGGTTATTTTGACACTTTCCTGTCGTGCTTAAATAAGTTTAAAAAATTTTTAAGTAAAATTAAAATGTTAAAATACGATGAACATTTAGAGATTTGTTTCATCAACTTTAGCTAACTGTAACACTCTGCTACTATTTATTAAAAGAATTAACTGCAGATCTAAATGCCTGTCAAATTTAGGTTAATTTTATTCTATTTTCAATAGATGTGTCATGTTGCTAGATGTATTTACGGTGTAAATTGTGGTGTTAGTGGTTTTTTAAAAAGTAAACAAACTGTAGTTACTTTTCAGCACACAAATGAGTGTTAAATTGGCTAATATGATACCGATTTGGGTGTTGTACTAGCTAACTCAACACTCATTTGCATACTTACAAGTAACTAGTAACTGATCCAAATCTGTATTGTATTAGGCTTTACTACCAGATACAAAACAAAAAAAATATTAAAGCTTTATATAAAAATAAAAACAAAGATGTAAAAAATTACTTTATAAATTGTTTAAAATAAAGATCTAAAAATGTATATAAAACTTCTTTTTGGGTACTAAAAGAATAAAAAATTACAAGAAATTGGCAAAAGTTAAGGTATTTGGTTGGTCGATTTGGTGTGGAATGTCTCATATGTATATAAACATTTTAAAACTGTCCATAAAGAGCACAATAGTTTATAAATAAATCTAAAAACGTCTACACTTCTAGATTACCTAAACAATAAATTTTTACCTTAACCTGTCAACAATGTGATATTTAGTACCATTAAAAGGCTGTTAGCCTTAAATCTTAACAAAAGAGGGAATATGCTTTGCTTTCAATAAATAATTAAATAATCATCTGTTACACAGAAGCTAATACCACATACCTAAATTTTAATTTACTTTAAAACACAACAAATATTACAAATAAATTGTGCAAGCTTTCTATTTACTTAATAAAATCTTTGTTAACTTACTATTTCATAAAACTATTTTTATTCGATTCAGTTTAAAAAATCAATGAAACCGCTTTTGTCCTTTTTTTCATTTTAATACAGTATTCGGTAGCGTTTTGTGCTTGTGATAAGTGCAAATCCAAATCAGGATAAGTTCAAGTTAATAAATTCCATGCTCCTGAAATAGGTACGTGACTACAGAAAAATGAAACATCTCAGTATATTTATCATTTTAGTGGCGCTGAAAGTTTGAAACGATTTTGCCAGTATAGTGCAATTTCAGTCTCTAGATTTATTTTACGTTCTTTCATGTTATAAAGCAAAAGAGATTGTCAGTTTACAGTCTGAAGAAGAAATGATCTGGTCTAAAACGTTGTTAAAAACTAATTTATTTTTTATTGAAGTTTTCAATGTTCTTTTAAAAACTTTTTATAAGGCACAGCTGTAAAACACTGACAGCTAGTGAGTAAAGTTGATTCGTCAATTTCAAGATTCAGGCCAATTTTAAATTATAAAAAGTTTTGTCGCTTAGAAACACCGAAGTACAGAGATTAATAATAATTTTTGTAATAAACATTTTTATGAAAACTTGAAATTCAACTTGACTATTATGATCTAAATTACAAAGCTCAGACATAATATAAGAGAGATTCTCTTTGTGTGTTGAAACTTGTTTTTACAGTTCTATCTCTTACATTTAACCCTCAATGAAAACAGGCCTCAAAGGTCAAAGGCTATTTAAAAGTTTTCAATTATGTAATTGTTAAATGTTTGTATCTCTATATTTCATTACCTTTGGGCTAAATTGCACAATATACTCAAAAAAAAATCTAAAAAAAATTGTTTGTGTAAAACTTAATCAACCAACAAAACTGGTTATATTTAGAATAAATTTTATGATCTGCATTTAACTTTCCACTGAATTGCTCATACTAACTTATCTCAAGTTTACTGTTTTCAAAACTACCAATAAACTTTATTACGAATCGAGACTTGCCACAAAAAATAAATAATGATGCACATGTTTGTATTTATTAAGCTACACCTTTTTGTGTTCTTACGTTGATGAGCTATTCTGAGAGAAGGAAAGACTTTTATACTGTTAGAGCAGGGACCCGGACCGAACCGAAACTGAACCGAAAACCGAAACGAAACATATATGTTGTTGTAAACCAGAACCAAAACTCATAAAATAAACTCATATTATTTTTGTTTAATTTTTTTGAACTACTAAACCAAAAGCAAAAGTTTTTCAATAATCTAATAAAACCGGAACCGTAACAAAACCGTTATTTTATTTAAGTACAGCAAGTAGACACCTTCATTGCATAGTCAGTCACAGTCACTAAATAAAAAATAATAATAGCTGTCCATTCATAACCGGACTAGAATTAAGAACCGGTCCGAAATCGAAACCATATTTTATTTTACCTTTTTTTACTAGTGGAACACAATCAAAATACTCTCATTCATCTAGAACCGGAACCATAACAAAACCGATATCGTTTACACTTTTAGAACCAAAATACGAACGGAAACTTTAATTTAGATCCGGGCCCCTGATTTAGAACCTTTATATCGTAATTATAAGACCTGTTTATTAAAAAACGACCTTTAGACTGCTTTGAAAATGTAATGTTTAAATGTTTTTTCATGTTTTAATAGATAACGTTATATCTATTCGTCTAGCCGTTAAATAAATGATCAATCCATTTTGTATACTTTCTTAGCTTAAACACATTTATTGACTGACCTAACTTACCAACATTTTGTAATTTGAATTATACGGGCATATTCACGAATGATGACAAACGATTTATGCAACCAATTTTACATTTTCACATGAGACTCTGATAAAATTTAACATAAAAAATATATTTGGGATCATAGTTACTGTATATCATTTTATGTTAATTTGACTGTCTTTGAGCAAATTTAGTCTAAATGTTAACTGATAACGAGAAGACTGACATGATCCTGATATTTTGGGAATGTAGAAAAAACGCTTTAGCTGCAGTAAGGCTTTATGACAAAAGATATCTCCATTAAGTAGTTGAAGGAAAACTTGAAGGAAAATTGCGTCAAAACTGAACTTTCTTAAAAAAAAACACACAAAACAAAACTGCGACAGAAGAAAATAATAAGACTGCTATAATTTTAAATGCTAATCCAAAGTAAAAATCCACATAGGTATTAGGCAAAATGCTGTAACACGAAATTTAAAAATTAGCCGAAATTCTGTTTCTAGAATAATACACGCTAAAAAACTTCGTCCCTACTATGTTGTACTGGTACAAAAACTAGAAATAACGGATTATAAAGTAGTCATTCAATTTGACAAGTTATGAAAAAACTGACAGAAATCAATAATACTTAGATAATTCTGATTCAATATTTTCACTGAAATGAAAATTTTATCAAGAAAGCTGCTTAATGTGTAAATTTTGGTTGCATATGGATTCGCCATCATTTGTGAATAACCTTTTACAAGCACGATACCAACTTTTTTTTAAATTTTGAACTTTTAACTGTTGTAACAATTATTCGATTCTAATTATTGTAATCAACATTCGATATTGCAGAAGACTCATCGTGTTTTGAAACAGTTCTCAACAATTAGTTGCAATAGCTTGTTTCTTCTCAATATCAGCTACCTATTCATATAAACTGAGACCATAGATAAACAACAAATTGCTAAATAGAAATGTTATTATTGCGTTTCAATGTTTTTAAATATCTACATACATCTTGACCTAAAAGGAAGAAGCAAATTTAATAAGCAGATAACACCTCCCCCTTTAACATTAGTACCTTTAAAAACTACGGTAACGACTTTTGAAAAAATTACATATTGGACCAATTCACTGTTAGAATATGGCAAAGGCAATTCAAATTGCTTTAAATGTTGTGTGCAATAGATACAAAATCAAGGAAACTCTATTTGCTTAGATGTTGATAGATGTACTTAAAGTGCTCATAGATTATTTGTACGACAGTTTTACTCAAAGGTCATGTCTGTTCGATCAAAAACAACGTAAAACCGAAGTGTGTAGATAAACAACCGTCACTCTTCTTTGCGTATAAAACCATTGAAATGTCCGTCAGTCTTATCAGTTTGAAAATTTAAGGTACTATCGGTTTTTTAAAAGAACTACTGTGGTGCAAACAATGACACCTTAAATGTAATTCTCTACTTTAAAAGCATTTCATCGTCATAAAAATAATAATAGTATAACATTCGTATGCACGACAGCAATGTTTCAAAAAAAAAAATTAAATAAAGTGGTCATGTGAGGTAAACTTTGTCTTTGTACAATTTGTCGATTCGTCGGCGAACACAACCGTCATACAAAAACGAAGTCTATGGGCTCCTATAGGTGGGTTGACTTAATCTGTTTATATCTACTTTTACTAGTAAGTTGACAATATAAAAAAATTTTAACGCTTACTACACATTTTTTATTTTTGTTTATTTTTTTGTTTTCGGCGTTTCTTTATAGTAATATTTAATTTTTTTTATTACCGATAAATGCACATTATTTGTCTATTTCTGATGCTCTTAAATGTTTTAACAAATGTTATTAGTTTAAATGCCTGACAAGTGACAATACAAAATACTGATACAAAAAAAAATTATAGGAAATTCCAAAGTTGATTTAATTATAGACCTGGAATTTCTCATTTAACATTACATTGCAATAACGAGAATGAAAAAGTTATTCTTGGCTTAATAATTTCAAAAGAAAGAGTTACATTTTAGAAATGTCAATATAAAAATAATGTGCAGTGGAATGTAAACGAAATGCGCCCCAATCAGAAGTGAGTTCGCTGTATAAAATTTAAAATTCCATAGCCTTCAGGAATGAATAAATCCACCAGTTTTTTTACGATTCCAAGCGCTGAGTCTCATATTATCCTGAAAAATATCGGAAAGCTTCGCGATCTTTTAATTTCATCATAACTGGGAATAACGTTTACTAATTCCTGATTTGTCTCATTTGCAAATTATTTATTTTGTGGTGTTTTTTCCCGGAAGTCGTCGGAGTGTGTCAGTTGGTAATAATTTTCAATAAAGTTGAGTCGAGTTTGGTGGGACATTAATAGAGTTGGGGGTTGTACGGAGAGCTCGGGGCAAGTTTGCGGTAGGTTGGCTACAAGTTTCCCGAGGCGGCTTTTGTCTCGCGCCACCACAATGCCTTCTAATACTGTAGAGTTCACATCAATTACCGCCTCCAATGGCCACTGCTACAACTAATCCTGCTACTTTATGGCCTATGAATGGGAATCGGAGAAATAACAACCGTTTTATGAATTCCACATCCGACTAGCAACGGTTAAATCTGATTGTGACAACAATGGCCCAAGGCACCCCTATCGCCCATAATCGCGCGATCATGCAAATCGGAGAGCTTCAAACACTATTTCCAAATTTAAACGACAGCGCTCTCAATGAACCCGAAGACGGACGGACGAGGAAAAGTTTTCTATTCAATTTTGGCCAAATAATACGCCATTTACTTTCATCCTACATTGAACGCTGATTTCCAATTAGAAATTTACGGGACAATAAAAATGAAATATTTGCTTGAGGTTTAAAAACAATGCGCATTTTCGTAATGCTTAACAATTTACAACACCAAAATAAAGTTAGTTTAGATATTTTTGATATGCACATACAATTACGTTACGTTGAGTATGTCTATCAGCACCAAGTAAATTATTACTGGATATCTGAAAAAAAAAAATTGTATCGAAAACTGCAGCTCCTTCACTTTCGCGATGTTTTTGTCTACTAAATTCGCTATACTTTAATTGCTTACGTCAATTGTTTTCAACATTTTTCTTTAACGAGGCGTCAAATAGCTTTCAGCAGGTTCAAATTATTGAGATGTGACATTTCAAAAATGATCTTTCATACACATATCAAATAGTTATTTACATGATAAGTGCAGGAACATATGTTTTGCATATGAGTGCGACAGTGTTTACAGGAGTGCAGAATTTCGCACGAATGCAAAACGGTTCCCGCACGTGTCTTATATACTATTTTTTGCACGGATCCTCCACAAGGCCGATAAACGATAATTTTAAAATTTATCTTTAATTTGACATTTTAATGCTTTACATAATTTTTCACAGATAGCACTGCTTAAATTTAAACATTAAATGCAATATTGTGAATGAATTTCTGTTGTTTTATATGAATAACAGTGGTAAAGTGCATTGTTGTATTATAAACTTGGGCTCTGATACGATAATTTAATTTTAAACCGTTTTTTAAGCGAGAAAAATCCTTGTGCTCTTTTACGCGCTAGTGGTGGAAAAACAGTAGAGGTTGTAAAATTGACTGTCTCAATTTTTCGCTCAGTGCGCAATCACTTGATTTTCAATAGAGTAGTGCAAAAAAGTTATTTCGAATTTTGAAAAGTACTAGTCGCTCTAATTAGAGTCAAATAAGGATTGCTCCACCAACTCTACACCACGGTTACTTGAATAACACGTTAGCCGCATCCCACCACTTCAAATGAGCGGAGTCTAATAATAAAGCAAAGTACATTCGGTGATATGCAACCAGTTATACCATAAACTGTATGCATTAGAATGAGAGGCGTAATAAAGAATGGCTGTTTCTGCAGTCCGGTGTTGATTAGACTAAAAGGTTGATGCAACTATCTAATTTAAGGTACCATGACTTGAAACCCCTAGATAGATCGCGTTCGACGACTTGAATCTTGTTTCACTCATTCTTTTAGAAAAAAAAAACAAAACTAGAAGTTTATTAATTTAGCATTGTTTTACAAGATCCTCAAAATTAAAAACATACAACTATAATTGCAAAAAAGGTACGTAAATTTCAGATATAAAAATGTCCCTAAAATTTTATATTTATATTTTAAAATGAGAATCCTAGAAATAATTAGTAATTATACAGATTTCATAAATTGTACTGCCATGATACTATTAAAAACAATTTCACATGTTACTAGTTACAGTAGCTGTAAAAAATAAAAGGCAAATATAAACAGTCGATGCTATATTAAATAATATAAAACGTCGATAATATGGAAGTTTAAACAAAGATTTTAAACAATATACATAAATATCGATCAGAAACACTTAATCAGGTGCTACGGATGACTTCAAGCATTTTATGAGTTAAATGGCGGGTACCCTTCATTTCTACGTGGAACAAACAAAGCGATAGGCAGTTAGGCACATAAAAATAGTGCAATAATAGTTGAACTTATTACACAAATAAAATATAAAGCTCAGTAAACATCACTCACTTGCAATATTTTATTTACTGAACTGTATATCAAAAATGTGTCAAAAAGACATCTACATTAGAAAGTCAATAGGTATTAATATAAATCAGTTAAGGAATAACAAATCACCTTAAAACTAACAAGATAAAGCAATTAATAATAAAAATACTTGAAAAGAAAAACCATTTTATGTTACTTGGATTGTTCGATTAGCAAGAGTAACTTGTTTTAGATGAACAAGAAAACTTCGATAGATCATTCTAGACTTATTTATTTAATAAAAATCTTAACAATATAAAACCTAATAACAGTGGTTCTAAACCAAATAAACAAGCACTACGTTTAACAAACAGTAAAAATGAAGAAAAAATTTTTAAACATTTGGACACGCGTTGTAAAATATAACCTTAATTAGTAATTAATGCAAGCTAAGTAAGTCATTGATCTGTATACAATTGATTACTAAAGCTTAGCTTTATAAAATACTTTTTAAAAATCAATTAAGAAACTTATATCAAATTGAGGATAAGTTACGCAACTTGTAAAAATTTATAAAAATTAAATAAAAGAATTATATTTAATTAAAAATTAAGTAGAGGGTAAGGTATTGTTAGTAATTAAAAAGTTTGTAAAATCTTTTTCTATTTTATTACATAAATGTACTGGTAATATCTATATACTATTTTTTTCTTATATTAATGTTTTCTCGGCCCATATTTCGTATCTGTCCGGATCAAATCTCCGAATTTTGTCCATAGCAGATCAAAGCGCTAGCGGCAAGATCCAGTCAAGTCCTTAAGTTTATTGTGTCTGCAGATAACGTCAGAATCACACCACTTCTTTATTAAAGGTCGAGGATTTATTCTCGTTTTTGTTGCGTTTCTACGTTTGATTTACAATCGCTGGGTTAAGAAAAATTCTTGGCATTTTTATTGTAATTCGTGTCTCCTCTCTCGCTCAGATATAAATAATTTAAGCTTCGTACGATCGAACACTCCCTACACCGGAACCTAAGTATTCAACCGGAGTAGAGTTCGTATCCGCTCTCACGTACACACATCTGACATTTTAATAAAGATTCCCAACAGGTATATAGACTAAGTTGTAGGGGCATCTGTAACATCGGCCGGTTGGTGATACCAAAATCAATCAAAAGATGCATATATGGTGTTCCATCTACTAGACCAGAATGCTGATAAACCACCCCATTCTGACGCCTTCATACACGACCGGATTATAGCCATTAGTAGGAAACTTGAGACCGAAACTATTCCCAACAAATTTCTTGCAAAATTGGTTCCATAATTATTGATTTTCAAAATTTACTTTTTGTCAAATAATTCTAATAGTTTTGGCTATGTAACGACGTTATCAATAGTACAATTAACATTTTTAACATGAGTATTGCAAGCCCGTGACAGCTCGATTGTTCGCTGACATCTATTTTGAATCGCAACCACATTGAAATTGATCCTGTTTTAATTTTTGCAACGTTGGTATTGCACGTTTCCAGATCGAAATAATTGGATGTTGACAGAGTAGTATGTGTAATGAAATAGAGCTCTGGCTACGTCACAGGATTATTTAATTTGTCCGCAGTGCTCTGGCAAAAATTGGATCAGCATCCTGTCAAGTCCTGTAACGTCGTCAGATTGCTTAATTGAAGTGCCGGCCAGATCTCGGCACACTCCCTTACTTTCGGCCGAAATCGTCGACAAAAATCCCAAAACAAACACGCTTGCCAACACCATCAGCAGTAAACCCCCAAAACCGCACGTTATGCGAATTACACGGTGTGCCCCCAATTACGTTTACGATCAATTCTCTGCATTGTTTTGGGACACTTAAACCGCTCTGTATTCAATTTGCACAGAGCAAAAAATAGTAAAATGAATGTGCAGCTTTCGATATCAGACTAGAATATGAGAGACGAGACAAGGCACCCTATTTAGCTCGACATTATTCGCAGCACACAACCAATTAAGAAAGCATACAAAAGTACAACAGATGTACATAATCTTAACAAGGAAATGCAAATTTACGGTGCTTCTACCAAACCAGGCAATTATGGGAGAGATAATGAAGTCATTAAAGGGGTGATTCACATACCAACCCTTTCAATTTTAAATGAATTTTATACGAAATTAAGAAAAAAGCTTTTTGTGGTTAAATATAATTTATTAAATTTTTGTAAAGTGTTTTCGTTTTCAATTTTTAATTATATCATTACACCATTTTTCAGAAATTAATCAAATATATATACTACAATGATCGTACCTTCTTTACTTTCATTGACATTTATTTATTAACAATATTTATCTTATTTTATTTATCAATGATATATTTATTTATTTATAAATATATTTATTTATTTATCAATGATATCGTTAATATTTATTTGTTTTAAATTATTGTAAGTAAAAAATTTGTTGTGTTTCTTTTACTACTTATACAGGCTGATTTTTTTATCTGCCCAAAACTCTAAAAATAGGCAACACATTATACTTTGAAAAATTTATTTTCAAAATTAAGGAATTTAGAGTTAGAGTGAATTAATGTCAATATGGTTGATAATACCTTTAACAGTGCTCCCAGAGTCAATTTATTTGGATCATTTGTTGCCACATTAATTAATTAATTAATTAATTATTTAATTAATTAACTAACTTTTCGTTTGTATAACGTGTTGCCTATTTTTAGAGTTTCGGGCGGGAACAAATAAAAAAATCATCCTGTATAGCGTAACTTTTGTTTCTTTACCAAAGAGATAATAAAAGCTGCTTACTAAAATAGTTATTTTTGTAATATCTAGTTGTTAAGAGTTGCTTTAAGGATTGTTTGTTACTAAGTAAACAACCTCTTAACAAGCACGGCCTGTTGTCAAGATGCAAAACACACCTCGACTGTTAAGAGGCCTTTTACGTCTTGACAACAGAGGTTGTTTACTTAGTAACAAACAATCTTTAAAGCAACTCTAAAATTACTAATTAATTATAGATATATTACAAAAAATATTGTACAATACACGTCCGTTAGGGCTTTTACTGCCTCGCCAGTTTATTCGACTAGCTCTTCAAGCTCGTCGACTTGTACTGTACATTAGAGAGTGGTAGGTAAAATTTACAGTGCGCAGAATCAATTTCATATGGGTCTAAGCACTTTAAATTACCTATCGCACAAAAAGTGTATTAAATTTTTTGAAACAAAAAATTATTAAATGTCAAGATTTATAATTATTAGTCTGACGGTAGTAAAAAAGTTACTTCATATTAGCAATACAATTTTCTGTTAATAAACATTAAATAAACCATTTATTGCAAAATTTATACCTGTAATTCATTGTTTTTTACCATTTTAGATTTATGTATAAATACTTCAATTTTAAAATAACTTGTAAATGAAAAATTTACCAGTACATAAAACTCATTTTACAACATCTGTATTGTAAATTGACATTTAACTGATATTTAATTGACAAATAGTAATATAATTAACGTTCGCGAAATCAAAAATTATTTTTTTATTTTGTAAAGCAACCATTATTTATAAATATATACACTTATCTTGAATGTATATTTGTTGGCCGGTCCAAAAAACAAAAGATCTTAGAATTTGTATAACTAAATAACATGAAAAACATATTTTTGGTGGTTTCAAAAAAGATTATAGTTTCGAAATTCGCATGCTAATTTGTTGTTGATAATGCAACACAGCAAGCATTTAACTCTGTAAATATTATCGTTATTTTGGTATTTTATCTAAGAGTCGTATTTACGAACATTTGCCATAACTTATCGAGTATAGTTTTAGAAGTTAAAACTTCAGAAGACTTTTAATTCAAATTCCGCTTATCGCACCATGACGTTTTGTACATACTTTCACATATTTTTAAAAACAAAATTACAGTGTCTCATCGTTTAATTACCGCTCTGCTCATAAAATTAGAAAAACTACTGAATATCAATCGTTGTAAAATTTCGGTTAGTTTGTACTTTTCTCGGAAAATCTAAACTATATAAATGTTTATGGCTAAGTTTTCTATTTTAGACCTCAAAATCGTGTTTATAGAGTCGTTTTTTTTACCAAAAAACCCATTAGCGCCGAGAAATTTTTTTAAAAAAATTACAAAATTTATTCAATAAGTTGTTTAATTAAAAGGTCTAAAAAATTATTATTCGAACACAAACAAATAATAAACAAAAATAAAGCCAAAAAGGGCCGTTCCCACATGAGACCGCTAAGCGTTTACCACACAAATCAGCTTACGCACTTAAGTTCTTATTTATTTGGTATAAAAGCTTCTAAAACAGTCTGTACAAAATCCTACATCACACTTGCAACACATTGTGGTTCCCCTACTGGAACACTTACTTCCAGCGCATCTTTTTCTTTTTCCAGCAGGTACCGAAACTATATAATGATGTAAACCGTCATACCTTATATCATCACTTACGTGAAAATCGCTTCCAGCAGCCGCAGAAATTCTACCAGAAGCTTTTGGGGCGACCTCATATCTTGTTGGGTAGGTCTGTACTATATTCCTTCTGAAGTCTAGATGACTTATGTTACGACCAGATTTCCTGTACAACGTCCAGGCATTTTGGATAGTAACGTCCATCATATATGTAAAAATTGACAAGTTCTTTCCAGTGCGGAGCATATGGTACCTCGTGCCATTTTACAAAAAAAAAATATCTTCTAACGTGCACTCTTTAGGAATATGATTATCTCTAATTGTACCGGTTGCCCCATAGCCATTGCATTTGAGTGTATGTAGCAAATTAATATGGGTGAAGAGATTGTCAAAAAAGAATTTGTATTTGTTATTTTTCTTTTCGCCGAGATTTTCAATCATTTAGACTAAAGGTGCAGCTGACTTGCCAAAGGTTTGTTCGTATTTTTCATTTCGAAATTTATCAAGTACCCGCTTGATGTATTTAGAGACCATACTTTATATCCAAATCTTACTGGCTATCCACGCATAAATTGTTTACAGCCATGCCTCCCGTAATAGCGAATCATTGACTCGTCGTATGCCAAATTTCTCTCGGGTATGAAATGTTCGATAAATTTTTCTTTTTTAGAGCATCCATAAGAAGTCTCAATTTGTACATTTTATCTCTTGCATCTATTGCACTATTATCTCCAAAATGGATAAAACGACAAATTTGAAGAAATCGGTCACGTCGCATGGCTTCCACTACCATTTCATTCCTCATATCTTCTCCAGATTCCCAATAGTTCCTTTTTGAAGGCAACGTATTGTATCCACTTAGTATCAGTATACCAAAAAACACTTTCAGTTCTTCTAATGCTATATTTGGTGCTGGAAAATTTTTAAAGAGCGCATAAATATCTGTCTGTCGTAGAATTTCTCCAAACAATTCTTGCGTAAAAAAAATTTCAAACAACTCAACGGGGCTCAACTCTTTATATTTGGTAAAATCTGCAGCCGGAAATGTGTGTGAAGGAGGTGTCAAATCCCCATCTTTGCAAAAATCTAAAACCTTCTCTCGCATGAAAATTTTGAATAGAGAGAAAGGTGAAGATGCTGTAGAACTTGTGCTGGGTTGATTCTCAGTTGGCACTAGATCTTCACTAATAACAGCTTCAGCAACACCTCCGATTCTTTCTCTATTATATAACACAATTTCTGTGCCTGAACATAGTTGATTTCGATTCAGATTATCGATAAATCCTCCATCATCTTCATCTGCTGAATCTTCGTCAGTCAAAACAGTGCTATCTGGGGGCTCCACATAAATAGCCGATAGTTCTTTATCGCTCTCTATTCATCGATGCAATATCCAATGCCTCTTTCAATGTTATTCCTCTGAAAAAATAAGCAAATGAGAAAAATATATAAATAAAAGTTTTACCGCAAAACCGCTTAGTGGTTCCATATGGAAACACCCAAAGTTTTGGCATAACGGCAAATTATTAAACATGTAAATTTTTTTGGAAAATGGTCTATCACATTACTATAACCTTTTATTATCTTGTTAAAAAAGAAACAGGTACAAATAACAACAAAATTAAAAAATATTATACTTACACAAAGCGAATGTCCATGTTTTACACAAAATAATAAAACGCACAAACATAACTGTGGATTTACACACCTAAAGTGTACTCTACTCAAATTCTAACTGAACACACTTAAAGAGCAAACTTTAAAATTAAGATAAACAAACCCTTGGCGTACCGATCTAAAAACAGAATTACGTAAAAAACGCCTCAATTAATAGTGGTTTGGCGGCACCATATGGTGCCGCTACTCGCTAATGGGTTTTAAAAACAAATTTGATCTTCTGGCAGGTACATGTCAAAATATCGCACACCAGTACAAACATTCATTTATTCCTAAATACATATCTATATAAATAAATAAAAGTCTAATTGTAAAACAAAAGAAAACTTATTGAACGTAATTTTACCAAACTTTTAATTGTAACCTGGAAGACCTTAAATTATTTCACAATACTTGTGAGTGGGTTTGTGAGTATTAGAAACTCAAATCCAAACCAGATGACCATGCAATCACTAACCTCAGATATGCCTTCAACACCTAAGGAATTAAAATTTTTGAGTATTAGAGTATTGTGACGTTTATTATATGTGGGTTTCTGATTTAAAGAGCTGGAGATAATTTCTCGGCAAGTTTATTTACAAATCAAAATTAATTACAACTAATTAACACAGCTAATATTCTAAATCACTAACGGAACACAAAACACTTTAATTTATCGCTTTCTAAATTCGCTGGATATCGCCGGAGTTCGCCTTTATGTCGCTCTACCAAAACCAGACTGACTGACTGACTCGCTGTCTCGCATATATATAGGGGTATGGACTCTTTCCAGAACTTTCGAGTATTTTCTCGCGTTTCTCCTGAATTATTTCAATTCGGCAAGATGATTGGAATTCAATCACAATAGCGACAAACAATGCCGACGTAAACAAGAATAAATAAACCCATTCAAAACGTAAATAATACTCGAAGTTCTATTCAGTTCCTAGAAGTGAGCGGTCCACAACACAATACTCGATACTCTGATTCACCGCTTCTTAGAATTGAGTCGTTCGCGTCACACTACCCCCCTCTTAAGAATTGTTCGTCTCGAACAATCATTCATCGTCATTTGAACCCGCATAGGGGGCTAAACGGTCTAAATGCACTACCTTCATCTTAGCCCTGGGGTTCTTTTGGATTCTATACACCACGTCGTTAAGTCGGGTCAGTACGGTATAAGGGCCTTCCCATTTCGGCTGAAGCTTCGGACATCGCCCTTTCTTCCGTTGAGGGTTAAATAGCCAGACCAAATCTCCCTCTTGAAACCCTACCGAATTCGCCCTCAAATCGTACCGCGTCTTCATCCTGTCACTGGCAATCTCAATTCGGTCTCGAGCCAAGTCGTGGATATGGGACATCGTCTCTTGAAGCTCTTCTACATAGCTTCTAACTTCCTTGGGTTCTTGAGTGGGTGTCCCAAACACAAGGTCACAAGGCAAGCGGAGTTCCCGTCCAAACAAAATCTTGGCTGGAGTTTGATTTGTAGTTTCATGGATCGCCGCTCTGTAAGCCAACAAAAACAACGGTAAATGGCGATCCCAATCTCTTTGATGGGCCTCTACAACTTTCGATAGGTGCTCTTCCATGGTGCTGTTAAAGCGCTCGACCATTCCGTCGGACTGAGGATGCAGCGGTGTAGTCCTGGTTTTCCGAATACCCAAGAGATCACAAATTCCTTGGAAAACCCCTGACTCAAAGTTTCGCCCTTGGTCCGAATGCATTTCCATGGGAAGCCCATAACGAGAAATCCAATTATCCACCAAAGCACGAGACACAGTAATAGCTTCTTGGTTTGGTAACGCGTATGCCTCAGGCCATTTACTGAAATAGTCGGCAACAACCATAATGTATTTGTTGCCCGAGTCGGTGACTGGAAATGGACCCGCAATATCAAACGCAATCCTCTCAAACGGAGCCCCAACGTTGTATTGCTTCATGGCTCCCCGGCTACGAGTTTTCGGGCCTTTACTCGCAGCACATGTTGTACATTTCCGGCACCAATTAGCGACATCTTCTCGGCTATTGACCCAATAAAAGCGTTCGCGAACCTTCCCCAAGGTTTTGTTGACGCCGAAGTGAGCTCCAGATCTTCCATCATGGATTTCCCTTAAGACTTCCTTTACACGACTCTTCGGTAGGACTAGCTGCATTGTTACCGTCTTTCCATCCGCGCTTTCCCAAGCCCTTTTGAGCAGCCCATTTTCGACTTTCAGGGAGTCCCATTGTGCCCACAACGCCTTCAGAGCAGGACTCTTATTTGAAATGTCATGCCATTGCGGTCTTACATTTCCGTTCTCCTTGCTTTGTAAAATCGGTCCGATCTCATCGTCTTGCAGTTGCTCTGTTCTTATTTCTTCAGCTGTCCATCCGTCAGTAGGTTGCAAAACTAGCCTTCTAAGGTTGCACAGGTGGTCAGCTTGTTCTCGTTGGCTACAATGTTTGCAGTCGGCTCTGCACGGTCTTCTGGACAAGGCGTCTGCATTTTGATGAGACCTTCCCGAGCGATGCTTGATTTCAAAATCATACTGCTGAAGTCTCTCAATCCATCTCGCTGTTTGACCTTCAGCATTCTTCAAATTTAACAGCCACTTTAAAGCGGCATGATCTGTCCTTATTGTAAAATGTTGGCCGTATAAATATTTGTGGAAATGGCTTACCGCGTTCACGATAGCCAACAGTTCTCTTCGGGTGACACAGTAATTCCTTTCAGGTTTAGAAAGAACCTTACTATAATATTCGATAACCCTCTCTTCGCCATCCTGTACTTGAGTTAATACTGCGCCAACTCCATTATTACTGGCGTCCGTATCTAAAATAAACTGACCTTTTGCCCTTGGGTAAGCAAGTATTGGTCCCGTACAGAGTGTAACTTTTAATGTTTTGAAGGCCGATTCACACTCTTTGTCCCAAATAAAAGGCGTCTTCTTTTCGGTCAGTTTATGAAGAGGTTTGGCAATATCGGCGAATCCTTTGACAAAACGGCGATAGTAGGTGCAAAGACCCAAAAAGCTTCGTAGTTGGTGCTTATCATTAGGTCGGGGCCATTCCCGTACGGCTGCAGTCTTCTCAGGGTCAGTTTGTATCCCATTCGATGAAACAACGTGTCCCAAAAACTTGACTTTTCTTTGGAAAAGGCAACACTTTTTAGGGTTAAGTTGAAGACGAGCGTTTCGCAATCGGCTGAAAATTTCTTGCAGGTTACTTTGATGTTCTTCGAAAGTTTTCCCAATAACCATCACATCATCAAGGTACACAAGGCAAGTTCTCCAAGTCAACCCTCGAAGGACAAGTTCCATTAGCCGCTCGAACGTAGCTGGCGCATTACAAAGTCCAAAAGGCATAACATTAAACTGGTAGAGCCCAGTTCCAGTCGAGAAGGCAGTTTTCTCCTTATCCTCAGGGTGAATTCCAACCTGCCAATACCCACTCTTCAAGTCTAAAGTAAAAAACCATTGGGAACCAGCTAACATGCTCAGTGTATCGTCGATGCGTGGAAGTGGGTAACTATCTTTCTTCGTTACTTCGTTGAGCCGTCTATAGTCAACGCAGAAACGAGTTGACCCATCTTTCTTTGTTACTAGTACAACTGGTGAAGACCAGGGACTTGACGAATCTTCAATGACGCCATCTTCTTTCATTTTTTCGATCATTCGAGCCACTTCTTCCTGTTTCGCAAAGGGGAGTCTTCTCGGGGGCTGACGAATAGGTTGTACTGATCCCGTATTAATTCGATGCTGTACCAAATTAGTTCTTCCCGTAATCTTGTCCCCTATTGCAAAAATGTCTTGTTCCTTTCGAATAAAAGCAGTGGCTGCTTTCCTCTGATCTTCTGATAAGTGTTGCCATTCTTTCAGAAAATAATTTTCCAATTCCGGGTTATTTTTACCTTCTCCTTCCTGGTAACTCTTGTTGTCCTTTTCTTCACAACGAACAACTCGTAATGCAGGCTGAAAGAAGCCAATCTGTTCCCCTTTCTGCAACGTAACTCGATTTTCGCTGAGATTGGCTATGCGAATAGGAATCTTTCCACCAGCCTCAACGAGTGCTCTAGCTACCAAGATCTGTTTATTGTGTGTCGCATTCGTGAATTTCGTCATGTCCGGTTCAACAACTCCCGTTCGGTATCCCCCAGGATCTTTTTCCAACTCTGCCAGCACAATTTTCTCAGAATTGCCGGGGACACGAACTGATTCTGAGACGATGATGTTTACATGGTCAGATGAAGCGGTCGCAGAATGTAACAAGATTTCTTCGTTTCCCATTTGTAACATCCTGTTCTTAATATCCAGCACAAATCCATATTTGTCCATAATGTCCAAACCCAAGATCACTTCATCAACTATCTCAGCTACAACCATTCGGTGTACAATATTGAATGGTCCTATCTCAAGTTTGACATTAGCTTCTCCATGTACTTGTGCTGTTTCACCAGTAGCGGTTTTCAAAACGAAGTTACATCTTGTCATGTAGATATTTTGAGATGTTTCCAGCATGTCCCGTCTCACTAGAGAAAGTGTTGCTCCCGTGTCAACCGTCATCTTGGTGTCTCGACCGTTGATTCGTCCATCCAGCAACAGACTATCATTTCCTTTTCCTAGCTGCGAGACGGAGATGATCCTAGGGGCTTTGGGCGTATCAGCTAGCACACGCCCCAAAGTGCTAGCTGAAATTAGTTTTCCTGATGCCGGGAAATTGAGGGGCCTGTGACATCTTCCTGACCCCTCCTTACATCCTCAGACCTTCCCCGTTGGCGGCAATCCCTTCTTATATGGCCTATCTTACCACAACCATAACACTTAGGCCGTCCTCCAGTGCGTGCTGGTGTCTGCTGCATCTTTTCCAACATACTCTTCAGTTCTTCGCAGCAGCAATTATTTGTTGGAGTTTCCTCTGCGGACATCAATCGCACGCGTTGAGCTGGTCGTCGTGAAAAGTCTTCATTTGCCGCCTCATATTCTAACGCGTGGATAAGCGCGTCAGCACAGGTTTTATATCTATGTAGACGTAGATAACGTCGTAAATCGCCATCTCTTAAACCATCAATAAATGCGCTGGCTTCCATCTCATGGCGAAGGTCTGCAGGTGCGGAAGGATAACCTAAATTAACCAATCTTTCTATTTCCGCGGCATATTCTTGCAAACTTTCGTTGCTTTTCTGATGTCGGGACTTAAGCATCATTTGGTATACTCTGTCCATGTGCTGGTCTCCGTAGCGCAATTCCAAGGCGTTGACCACTGCGTGATAGTTTTTCTGATCACGATCAGATACATTCTGAAGCAGCTGGAGAGCTGGTCCTCGCAGTGCTAACACCAGAGCTGTGGCTTTTTCTTCATCATTCCAGCAATTTATCTCCGCCGCTGCTTCAAACTGCCTCCTATACATTGACCACGAAGACTGACCATCGAAAGTTGGGGGTTTTACTCGTTGCGATGTTACTTCGCTTCCTAAAATTTGTCCTGTTCCAAGTTTCTTCATTTTACTTTCCAATTCTAAAACTTTCTTTTCTAATTCTTCCCTAACTTCTCTTATCTCTTCTTTTACTTCTTCTTTTACTTCGAAAACTTTTTCCTCAAATTCCTTTTTTACTTCTTCGACATCTTTCTTAAGAGCATCTTGTAAGGTATCGAATTTTTCGAAAATTCTTTCTTGCTCTTCCATTCGACGTTTTTCTTCTTCTTCTTTTTCTTGCAGTCGTCGTTTTTCTTCTTCTTCTTTTTCTTGCATTCTTCGTTTTTCTTGATCTTCCAGAAATTTCTTCTGTTCTTCTTTATCTTCCAAGCGTTGTTTTTCTAGTTTCTCGAAGAATACACGAAGTTGTTCCTCCATGGTTCTTGTCTGACTTCTTGTTGTTCTTCCAGAAGGTTCCAGAGACATAAACTTTTCTTTGTCCACCAAGCTTCTTTAAATCCCACTTCTGACACCAGTGTGACGTTTATTATATGTGGGTTTCTGATTTAAAGAGCTGGAGATAATTTCTCGGCAAGTTTATTTACAAATCAAAATTAATTACAACTAATTAACACAGCTAATATTCTAAATCACTAACGGAACACAAAACACTTTAATTTATCGCTTTCTAAATTCGCTGGATATCGCCGGAGTTCGCCTTTATGTCGCTCTACCAAAACCAGACTGACTGACTGACTCGCTGTCTCGCATATATATAGGGGTATGGACTCTTTCCAGAACTTTCGAGTATTTTCTCGCGTTTCTCCTGAATTATTTCAATTCGGCAAGATGATTGGAATTCAATCACAATAGCGACAAACAATGCCGACGTAAACAAGAATAAATAAACCCATTCAAAACGTAAATAATACTCGAAGTTCTATTCAGTTCCTAGAAGTGAGCGGTCCACAACACAATACTCGATACTCTGATTCACCGCTTCTTAGAATTGAGTCGTTCGCGTCACAGTATAATTCATTGTATTCAGTTCTGATGCAGCAACAAAGGTTTCTGAGATATAGTTACAATATTTTTGGTACTTAAATGTTTTGCTTGTGTTCTGTCAAATTCACACAAAGCTATACGTCGTCGATTGATACATAGTCTAATAATTTTATTACAAATATAAATAAGATAGTGAGACAGACTTTAGAACTTTTTCTCCCAAGGATCGTTCTATCCTGAGTTATACTTCCCCTTCCGATTATAATTAATTTGTACAACGTATCGTAAATCCTTACGTCAAAAAACAGTAGTTTTAAAATGTTACCGGGTAACGTTGTTTTTAACGTAATTATTTTTTATGACATTTTACTTTTTGACTTTTTCTATATTTCTTTTCACTTGTATCACTGTTAATTTTTTGTTTAATTTCCTTTATAACATATTTAACTTTTTTCTGTATTTCTTACATGTATCAAGAAACATTATATTTTTCTTTTCTCCTTTTTTTGTTCAATGTCATTTTCTTTTGTTTTTTTGTTTGTAATTTTCATTAATCTTTGCCTGCCTGTTATTGTCAGTTTTTGTGTTTATAGTCTATTAATTAATGACTAAAACTGAAGTTTGTAGAAAATTACATAAAGTTTAAGAATATTCTTCTTTACGCCTTTTCTCGTTGCTCCGGTTCAATTTTTTTACTCTTTTTATACACAATTTCTATGTTCTATTGTGTCCAGTTTCTGTCTAACCTCTTTAATTTTTTGTATTTAAAAAATTAAAGTTTGGTTTATCTTCATTTTTTATTATTGGTATTTTTCGGCTTCCTTTCATCGTCAATTTCGCAGTTACATTTAAATTTGATAAATTTGTTAAATTTTTTGTTTTCCATCTGGATCTATATAAGTTAGATCTTTTATCTGCCTCTTGTCTTCTTCAACTCTTTCCGATAACTGTCTCTCTCATAAACTAATGTAATTTTTCGTCTGCAACTAAATCTGGATAAGTTAAATCATTCTATATGCTTCTTAAAATTACAATTTTGTATTTTTTGTATTGTCAATTTTTTTAGTGATAATTGTGTAAGAATGTAATCAGTTAATTATTGTTTAGCAAAATCTTTGCCAAAGCTGTGATAAATAGATATCTCCTTAATATTGACAAACTGTAAAAAATTAAACTATTGCACAAATGGTATGTTATTTTTTAAATCAAATTATAAAACCGTGCTTAAATTTTTGTTGAAAAACTCCATAAAAAACGAGTGGATAGAAACCACCCCTCGGTTAGGTCTCTTATATCTTCTTGCATTATAAATGTGCTGAACTAACTTTTTATTTTTGTCTTGTGTTGTTAAACCTGGTAGGAAACAGGCAAATGCAATAAAGCTGGAACATCGTGCAACAACAAATCTTTTATAGCTTTTGTTTATCGATTGATCCTTCAAACTGTGATAAAATGTCTGAGGGGTCCTTAATCGACCAAAAACCATAAAACTTGTGTAAAGAATAAATTTTACTTTCTCTGTTTTGGTATTTTTAAGTATGTACCCCAACAAAAATAAACTCTATTAAAAACCAATCATTAAGAATGGAAAAAAACTTTAATTTGTAAAAAAGATAGTGATTATGCAGTCGATGAAATAATTTTCCAGGTGAACCCAATCGTAAATTTTCTTCCCGCGGCCATAATCACAGCATCCTCAATCTCATCAGGCCTATAATTACAGTTGCTGCAATCACCACTGGACCGGTGCAATTCCCTTTCCTTCTCATTACTATCCGTGTCTCATTAACAACCGCCTCTCATCACATGATCCGCCACAATTGGCATCACTTTTTTCCACTTGTGTCATATCCACCAGCAAGAAAATAATTACGGTCGGGTTGGAAATAAAGACCGAGCTTTTTGACAGCGGGATGGCATAATTAATATTTCGGAAATTGTTTGATTATATGCCGAGTTTGCTCTAGTCGAAAACTGAGCTGCCTCTCCGCATGCTATTCATTATCTAGCCTCAACCTAATTAAGGTACTGTGTGTCGACTGTTCGATGTGCCAAGTTTGTTATTCAAGATACGAACTTTGCCTGTTTATAGAAATTCCTTTGAAGTTATGAATACAGTTTCGGATATCACTTAAAAATCAAACACGCTTTAGATCTAAGGTAAAATGACGATTTTTATCTAGAAATCTTTTAATTCAAAAAGCTATTGAAAAGTTTCAAACAACATGTCATTCAAATGTTACTGACATTCAGTGTTTATTAGAAAATTTTCTATGTGTGCCATTTTTGATTTATTTTCCTGCAAAACTTTACTTTAAAACCTACTTCTTTCTCTGGAATAAAACTTGCTAAGAAAGTTTAATACACCCTGTACAACGACGGATAATGGTAAAGTTGAAATCTTGTCTTACTCCTAGAGATTTTTCTTCGGAAAGAGTGCAGTAAGTTAGTAATTATAACAGTTGTCAATTTTATATTATTTTAAATTAGACAAGAAGAAAAACATCAAGTCCAAATAAATTATTAACCAGTATAGCAACCAGTTTGGTAAAAAAATATATACCTTAATACAATGATTATTTTTAAGTATTCAACTTCTTTACTACGAAATGCTTTTCATATTAATAAGTATTATTATTTTAGACAAAATTTGGTTTAGCCACTTGTTTCCTAATATGCCAAAATTATAGAATATTTTATTTAACACAACATTTTAATGTTTAACAGTTAATCTAATTAAGCACCTAACAAAAAAAACATTTAAACGTCATCGTCATTAAAAAAATATAAAAAAATAACATTATATTGTAATATTATTTTTATAATGTAATTATACAGTAATGTGTACATTATTTTTATCAAGAGTATGGTTTAGAATCTAAACTTTAGATCCTTGGTCTTGTATATTACATTTTGTGCAACGATAATTTGCTGATTCTCGCAATATGTTTTTTGTCGAGTTTTCCATAGAACCGAATAGAGTACATCTAATTTTTAAATAAAGATTTATTATTTTGGCAGGTAGTTTTGCAAGAGCAAAAAGTTTTGCAGTTTCAAAACTTCATCCAAGTCTGTTGGAAGATAAGTTTTACATAGTTTTAAAATGTTGTCTCTTTTTCTCCTAGTCTTGATTTTGAAGATTTAAAACTTGTATGTCATTTTGCTTCAGAACACTAATATTGTCTTTATTGTTCCAATAGAAATTTTTTCAGCTATATTTTTATCTAGGTAATCATAAATGAATAATAATTTTGGGTTTATTAAAACTTTAACATGCACAAGTGCTATTTTGCTGATTATTTTCTGAAAATAAAATTTCTAAAAATTTCAAATTTTACTCAATCCCAATCAAACTACAGTGGGCAATAAATACGAAATTAATGATACAAAAAAAAACATTGTTATTTACTTTAAATTAGGCAGAACTTTATAAGACTATCCAGTTAAGTAACAGCTTTTGTTACTGCTATATTACTTTGAAGAAATATGTCTCTAAGAGTAACATTTAAGATCTCCGAATCATATTTTTTAAATCATTATTTCGACTGTCTCCCATCTGATAAATTTGATATTTTTTATGTTAATTTTAAAAATTATGTAATAAAAAATAAGTTATTATCATTGTGGCAGCCATAGATTTCGTTGTATTTGGTTTTGCAGCGTGTTTATTTTATACATTAGTTAATATAGTATTTTGTCTTGTATTTATCCTACTTTTATGTTCATGGTTTATGTAATATCTATACATCTTAAGTTTCCATTATGGACTGTAATGTCTGTTGGAAAATAAACTTTATTATATTTATGACTTACAGTAAAACTTTAAACTTATTAGTAATTTGTTGAGCAAAATTTTAGTTACTACTACTTTACTAAGTTACTTTAAAGTAAATATAACTTTGTTATAAATCAACTACAGAAATAACTACTTACTTTAAAGTAAAACCTACTCCACAAATCCAAAATATAAGAATTACTATAACAAAGTAATTTAATCTTACCATCGCCATTTTCCTTCACAATTTTTGATAGCCATATTGTTTTTAATAAACACATAAAAAATTGTTTGTTTTGTATTAATTAAAATTATCGATGTGTATCTTATTAAATTTACTATCTATTCTAAAGTACATATATCATAAAAAAAAATTAGGTGTATGCACGTATTAGGTATATCTCCAATTTAATTTTTGTATCTATTTTTAAATCTTAAAAAAACTTTTTAATTTTTAAGGGACTTACGATTTAAAAACTTAAAATAATAAAATTGGTCAGTAAAATGTCTATTTACTAATGTCTAAAGGTCTATTTTTAAGTCAATTTTAACCGAAAACACACAATTTATCATTCCGTCATTATTAGGTACTTATGTTGCTATAAAGATTCTTTTAGTAATTTCTGCAAACATAGTAAACTAACGTGCATATAGGTATTATTTAAGTGTTGAATAACGATTAATACAGTGCGAACCATTTGTATGGAATAACTTCGATAAAAATTCAGGGTTTTGTTTTTCAGGAAAACGCTTGAACATGTGTCTTGTTATTTTCCATGGCGCATTTTTTAACAAAAAAATTGGATATACAAGGTGTCCCAACATCGAGATACGACCCTCAACTTTAAAATTTTCAATAGAAATCTCATTTTTTTCTAGCACATCTGAATTCTACGTATAATGTTGCGCATTTTTATGTAACACACACTATGTCGATTTTCAGTTGTTATTGAAAAAAGGCGTGTAATATTTGAAATGAATAAATTTGATAAAAATTCAGGGATTTGTTTTTTAAGAAAACGTTTAGGGTCGTATCCTGTTATTTTTTAACGGGCATTTTTTGACAAAAAAAACGGACATACAGGCTGTCCCAAAATCAAGATACGACCCTCAACTTTGAAATTTTAATTGAAAACCCCTATTTTTTTAGCATATCCGAATTCTACGTATAAATCCCTAAATTTTAATCAAATTTATTTATTTCAAATAAATCATGCGTTTTTTTTTTTAAAAAAAAACTACTGAAAATCGACAAAGTGTGTGCTACATAATAAGTACGCAAAATTATACGTAGAATTCAAATATGCTAAAAAAGTTTAAATTTTTATTTGAAATTTTAAAGTTGAGGGTCGTATCTCGATTTTGAGACACTCTGTATAGGTATCCATTTTTTTGTCAAAAAATGCGCGTTGAAAAATAGTAGGATACGTGTTCAAACAATTTCCTAAATACGAATTCCTGAATTTTTATTGAAGTTATTCCATACAAGTGGTTCACACTGTATAATATAATATTTAATTAAGACAAAGAGCAATTACCAAAAGTAATATTAACAGTAACAGCAACTATTCCAAAACGTTTTTAGAACGTAACTACAAAGTTACCAATCCTTAGTAGAGACTATTATAAATAAGTCAAAATTACGTCATAAAAATTCACCATTTTAGTAACACTTATTTTAACAACAGTTGCTTCATGGTAATGTTCGTTGATAACAAAACGCATTAAAGTCAACTTGAAAGAAGCAAATACGTGTTAGCTCCTAAAAATGTTACTTGGGGTGTACATCTTGACCATGAAATTATATCACCTTCTTGAGATTCTCCTATCTAAACAGCAAATCAATCTCAGTAACTTTTTTTTTGATAACAAGTGTTTATTTAAACAAGTTTTCAAGACTGTCATAGCAAAAGAAAAAAATTTGAAGTATTTTTTAGTTAAATTCGTCTGCCGTACTGTAAGTAATCGTTGTCAGAAATCTCAGAATCACATTATGTAAAAAACGAACAAGAACTGAACATGAAATAAGGGAACAAAAAAAAATACAACAACAACAATTGCAATGCGCAATGAAAAAGTCTCGGAATCTTATAAACACACACCCAAAAATAATCAAAATATTTTTTTTAGTCAACCTTGACCTAAAATTAAATTTTTTGCCTCAGAAGCAGCCGAAATATAACCTTTTTGACAGCGGCCGAAAATAAGCCAAATCGGCTGCTGCGTCAATAAGTCAACCTACAAATACTAATAAAAGTTAAATTTTTTGTTAAAGTCGCTTAAAAAATTTTGTATGCACCACTGCCAAAAAGTGTTACTTTTGATTTGGTCTGCTTTCTAGCATCGGCTTCGCCTCGTCATTAATATTAGTCTCTGCTATTTATAAAGATAAAAGAATAAAAATTTCACCAGTAAATTTTCTAGGTATTTTTAACTACGTATACATAATCTAAATTAAAATCGGCAAGTTAGTTTCATTTTTAATTTTTAGTTTAGAGAATTTCACTAAAATTTTTTGATTTTCAAATTTATTTCTGTTATTTATGAAGACAAAAACATAAAAATTTTACCAGTTAATTTCCCACGTATTTCTAACTACGTATACATACATTAAATTGAAATCGGCAGGTTAGTTTTATTTTTAATTCTCAGTTTGAGAAAACTCACTGAATTTTTTTATTTTCAAATTTATTTCTGTTATTTATAAAGATACAGGGTTTTCAGAAATAATTGTAAGGACGTAGGCGGCTGTGAAAATAATTAAAAATATTTTCTCTTTTAAAGACAAAGACTTTAGCTATTATTATAATTATTATTAGACAACTGAGTAACTCCAGAAACCATTTTCCAATTTCATTTTCCAAACCATGTTCCGTTACGTAAATAGAACCTTACAATGAATATTCGTTATATCAAAAATCTTCACAGCCACCTACGTTGTTACAATTATTTATGAAAAGCCTGTAGAAGGTTAAAAATTTCACCAATGAATTTCCCAGGTATTCTTAACTACGTATACATAACCTAAACTAAAATTGGCAGGTTAGTTTCATTTTTAATTTTCAGTTTGGGAAATCTCACTGAAATTTTTTATTTTCAAAAAATTACTTTTTGGCCTTGGTACACAAACAGATATTATTTATTTATAATATTTTTCATAGTTACCAGTATATCAAGTTACAACATCAACATAAAGTTGATAAACAAATTAGTTTTTTGATTAATAAAATATTTGTTTCTTTAATAAACCAAAAAATATAATAATTTGGATTTAAATTGTTTTAGGGTAAACAAAAGTCGCAATAATGATTATTTTATGTTTGTAAAATCTTTAAATACAAAATTAGCGGCACCTGCGTTTTGTGAGACCAATATAATAAAACTCAAAGGGTTAACAAAAGTGTCTACTTTTATAATTCGTTTTTTTTTTAAGACATGTTTATTTATTATGGTGAAGCCATGAGCTTAGTGTAGTAGGCACTCGTACGTCGCCGTCGTTAGACCAATATGTATAATAATAAATTTTTTTATTTCCTAGTGGTACATACAGTCAACCAAAGACAAAAAATAAGGTTTTCTGTTTAGTGTAGAGAGAAAATGTGACAATATCGTACTGTTTGAAACTAATTTAAGTTTAGAAAACAGCTTAAGAATTATCTGTACAAGTACAGCTTCTAGTTCTTGTTTTTCGAAAATACAAGTTTGTTTTATTTTGGTTAAAAAAATAATTCGACACTAATCTGACAGTGATTTATTATAAACATCCCAAAATAAGAAATTATTTTGTACCAATATTCTTGTAGATTTTTGTTTAAATTTTTTATACCACACATTTTTTATGTTGAGCTGGTTGAGAAAGTTTGCAAAGTGCGCAATCTTGATCGATGTTTACCTGCTTTACGATTGTCTCCTGTCATTACTTTTTCATCACTAGAGCAGCTCGTAAAGAAGCAAAGACGGCTTTTTTTATGTCGTGTTTGAATTTAAATGTACATTTCTCGCAAATGTTTAGTAATAATTTATAAGACGACAGCACGTTCGATTTAACAGTGGATGGCTCTTGTGCATTGTTGATGTGTCACAGGTCGAGGCCGAATGTTTTGATTTGTTTTTCTTTTGTTGCAGATCCGGACTGCTTTGGATGGGGTAAGTTTAATTAAAACCGACGGGACGTAATTGATCGGCAGCAGTCTTGGAGAAAAATTCGGCAAATATAGTGGATTTATTGGGGGCAGGAACGCCTTCGGAGTGGGTAGTTTCTCTTCGCATCCACTTACATCGTTTTGCTCATTTCTAGTCATCTTTCACTGTCATGCATTCGCTCCCTGTATTTATCTCCGTCTCGGTATTGATTAGTGTATAATTTATATAGCTAAAAGCTGAATATATTATTACTCGGAGGCTAACATAGGCATGTGTATTAGTAATAATCGCTCGATGCTATATATCTACATTGAGGCATTAGCTAATGACAGGGAACAAAGAGCAATGCGAATAAATCAACGCGTATTGTCTACCAACGAGTGGAATTTTTCTTAGTCGCGCCTTCAGGAAGCATCACTTGTAGCTGCTGCAAAGCCACTTTGTCAACGTGACGTCAAAAGCACGAAGTGAGACACAATGCCGCCTCTATACACCACAAGCGAATCAAGTCAAGAGGACCTTCACACAAATTAACAACAAAAATCGAAATTTTCACGCACAAATTATATTCAGTGACCTCTTGCGTAAGCGAAACGCAATTGTTTCGGGATTACTTCATTTCCGCTGCTGAGTAAATGTCTATTTATTCTCCAAAACCCGCTTCTCTTACGCAAATTGCCTTCTCTGCTTCACAGCGTCCAAATATCTTTATTTTAATACAGTTATAAGGTCTCACATTTAAATCCGATGTAAATACATACTTATTGTTTTAACGATCATCTGCCAAATAAACTATCATTAATTAAACACTTTAACATTTATCTATTTCTTGTCATTCGTTGAAATAAATAATAAAAGATTAAAAATCGAAACCAATTCCACAAGTTTAGTCAAACAAATTCTTACCTAAAAGTAGCAGAGCGCTTTGTAGCGTAGTTATCTGTTATCATCAGTGTCTATTTCAAAAGTAATGTAAAAAAAATAAAGAAAAAGTTACAGACTAATTTCAAGTTGAAATAGTACCGGTAGTATCTCAACTTAAAATTAGCTCATTAGAAAATATTAGAAAGAAAAACCAAACATTCGTCAATAGTAAAACAAAGCAAATGTGTATACTAAAATTAAAGCAAATTGTTATTTTTAGTAAAAAATATGTTATTCATTCTAACACATCACATAAATAAATAAATCAATGCTATTTAAAAAATTGACAGAATAAAAATAAATTTTAACCGCTTAATCATGTGGAGGTTTTTTCTAGAGAAGATTATAAAGAAATGTTCAATTAACTAACAAATATAAAACCAGTGAAGATAAAATATTATAATCAAATAAGTAGTTTAAGATTTGTTAAGAAGGTTCGTGGGTAAATTTAAAAATGTGTAAAACTTTTAAAAAATTTAAAGAATAGTCTTTATTGCAGACGTGAAAAATTTTCAAATTATTAGTAGTAGTTTTTTTTGTATTTTTGTACTTTTCTATTGTCCTTACCTGTTTATGCTTCCATCTGATTGCTTGAAATTGTAAAAAATAACAGTACCAAAAAAAAAAAGAAAATTAGGCCACGAATAGTCGTCAATAGTCAATATAATTAGTATAAAAAATTATTTTAAAGTCTATCACAGTTGTTCATTCACCAATAGTAAGCTGGACGTCCGAAAATTGTGTGATAAAAATGAAAAAAACACCGGGTCCCACATTTTACGGTTAGAACTACCACAGGAGCTGCTTGAAAAAAAAACTTCCTTGCAGTAATAAAGTTTATATATCGAAGTCTATGTACCTAAAATATTTTTACAAACAAAGCTATATTTATTACAAATTTTTAAAAAATGCTGAAACCTCACTCTTCTTACGTCAAACGGTCAAAGCACACTACGTTTAACTGATTTATTTTTCTAAAATTATTAATTATTTACTCACAAAACAAAATTTAAAGCTTTCGGACTAAAATATTTACACAAATCTTATGCGGTAGCTTTAATTTTACAGACTCCAACTAATCAGGAAAATTAAAGAAAGTTATCGCCTGTAAAATTAAAGCTACCGCGTACTAATGTAAATAACTAAAATTAAATTTGAAAAAGTGTAAATTAGTACAAAAAATAAGTGCAATATTTATTGTAAACAAAATATTTTTGTTAAAGCCATTTAGAGCAAATGGTGGATGCGCCGGGATAAAAAAATATGTTTTTTAACTTATTTTTTTATTTATTATTATTAATAAAAAAACAACAATGTTAAAAATTTTAAAAATTATATCGTTAGATAAAAACAAAAAAATGCCTTTAAAATTTACAAAAAAATTAGATAAATGTTTTCTACTCTTTTTCCCCATTTCTTTTGTAAGTTTCAATTTATTAAATTATAAATTTTAAATTGTTTATTGTTGGCCGCTGTCAATGAGCCCAAAAAATCAATTTTTGTTTAATGCCGACTGAAACAGTTTATTTACATACGTATACAACGTTTTATTTTATTTTAAAATATTTTGATTTTTAAAATCAAAACAAAATGCCCTCTTTATCTTTACAATTGCGTTTGACACAGCTGAAAAGCAAAAATTGTTTGTTAACAATTTTGTTTATAAACATGACCTTTTCTATTAAATATGTGACTTTCAGTACAGCAGTAATATTGTTAGCGTCTCGCTTTTAACAAAAATTAATAAGGACGTTTTCATTCCTAACCAAAAATATTTTTGTTAAGACGTTTGGTCGAAAACGCAAATTCAAGGTTTTTCCAAAATTAGAGATCAAAATTCAATATTTTGTACAGAAATCTAAAACCTAGATCCAGTTTTTCCAAGGTTGAAACCCCATACTGTTTTTACCGAGACTGTATCGCCCATTCTCAATTCTTGTCTAGGACTGTAATTAGCAATTTCAGCGTCGCCTCGATTGACAGTGCTGTCAACTGAAAGATTTGAGCCGGAAAACACCGTTTAAACTTTCTCTTAATTCCTGTTTTTGAACTTAAGCTACAACAAGTCTTTACGAGTTTTCAATTCCTGTCGCTTGCAAAATCATCTTGGCCAACGTTTTTTATTTGCTTTTAGAGTGGTCACATAAATACCTAAAATTTTGTTTAAACTTAACTTTTACTATTTAAATTTAATTTTATAAATCTGCCCAAAATCGATATTTCTATTATAGTTGAAATTTTAGCAAACCGCTTTACGCTTTAAATGTAATAGTAACGATGACGCCTTATTAAATATAAAATTATATTTTCTAATTAAAAGAATAGAATACATTTTTGTGTAACTTGCCTTAATTTTAGCAAAAATTTAAGAAAACAGTCTAAGTAACTGCTTGGTCACAGCTTAGGTATTGTCGATGCATTTCTGTAAGAGAACTGATATAGATTGTAAATTAACATTTTTGGTTTATGGCGGACCACTTGCTTAGAGAAATTAAAGCGGTCTGGCATAAACTCATCACAATAAATCACAATAGTTAGGTTTAGGATTATTCTAAGTAATACTATTGTTATTTTTTTATACAATTTAAGTCAATTCCCTTACAGAAATGCACCGACCATATGATCGATTGAACAACTTTCACTTTTTAGTAAAGCGTGTCCTTAAAAGGTGTTGATAAGTAATGTAATTTGTATAAATTTATAATTTGAAATCAGACAATAAAGGCTAATGATCTACGATAAGTTCTTTTATGTTTATAATAGACTGAAAATTTTGTACGCTGCTTTAGTGTGTAAGTTATTAATTATGACACTTTCCATAAAAAATCGAAGCCTATATCCTGAAACGAAGCCGAGGGCAAAAGCTGCTTTATAACCTAGTAAAACTTTTGTACAAAAAATGCAGCAAAACTCTTGTTTTTGTTTTCACAATAACAGTTTGGTGCTGTATGTGGTCAATTAAAGTTTTACCACCCGATTTCGGTCAGAAGTGTAAAAAGCTCTCCCAACGTTCAGCTCAAGTATTCATTAACAAGTTCTCTCTTCGTGTTAAGCGAATTAAAAAACAGGAGAGAATTCATTAATTTTTATTATGCTAATTTGATTTGAATAAAAATAACCGTACAAAATCTAGTTTTACCACCAATCTAACCGATTCAGAAATAATAATTGTCCTCTAATTACAAAGTAATTCAGACTTACACATTTGAATATGTTGGATGAATAGAGGTCATTATAGAGTTACGTGCTTTGAAAAAAGTGTTAAGATTTAAAAATGTAATTATTTTTCTGTCAGAAGTTAATTAAATAAATGCTAAACAAACATTCGTAATTGAACTATTAAATAATTAACAAAGCTGGGACTCGCACGCAAACGTTAACTTATGTCAGAATCTAATTAACGTTTCTATCTTAGAAAAGCATATAGAAATAGTCGTTGAAGTTTCAACGTGACGAAATTCGCAAAAATTCAACTAACTTTTAATATCCGGGAAAATTTCTTAGGAAACCTGAAACTTCTCTTGTTTACTTAAAGTACTTCCCACAATCCGTACAATGCTAATTTCAACAAAAACTAATTAAATTAGTTCCCCACAGTTTTATGCAAAGTTTCTTTTCCATTTGCTATATTTCCCGCATTGTATCATAAATAACAGTCCTTGTTACCGATGTCAGTTAATTAAGTTTCACATCGTAGTGACTTTTTTACATTTATTTTCAATTTACGTTTCTTTAAAATATGCATTGCAAGCATAATTGTGTAACATGAAATGTACATGCAATCATTGTGCATAATTAAACTGAAATCGGACGAGTTATTAGTAGTGCAAATGCTTGGTGCTATGCTTGTATACAATTATTGAAATAGTCAAACACTGATTAAACCCTATGATACATTCGTGACAAATGTTCTGCCTTGTAGAAATGTGTACATTCTTCCACTTTAAAACATCGCTCGATAGGTAATGAATTTTTCAGCAAATACGCTAAACCAGGTACGAAAGCAAAAGTAAAAGCAGAATAAAATGGAATCGAAGGTTTTACACATGAATGCGACAATCTATATTTGGGTGAATTAAGATATTTGAAATATTTTTTCAAATAGTGAATTATAAATAATTCCTAAAAGCGAAAATGTGAATGTTCATTTTTTGTTTGATTTTAATTTTGCTGATCGTTGTTTATTGGAATACATTTCAATTTTGATGAGCTCCAGTGGAGATTACACTAAAATTTCAAAACAATTTTGACAGAGTGGAAAATCTGTTGGTAGTAAGCTCGAACTTTGGTGTAATGATATGGATGTAATCGCTCATCCTTAATAATTCTGCAAACTAAACTTAGAAGACACTTCTAGCATAATGGCAATTAAATGTGGAAGCTGTGTTATTAGGTCCTTCTCAAAAAAATAAGTAACACTGTTGTTTGCGAATGACCTCTCCCTCTAAAAAAACTAACTACAGGTGCGACAGATTCATAAAACGTTACTTCTTCTAAAACAGTCGTAAATAATTTTAACTATACCCGGATCACTTTTGTAATATTAAATTTCAAAATTAAAACCAAAATTTTGGCTTTGTGGCTTACGTTACATGACAACGTCAACGTGGCATTGTCATATAACATAACCTACATTTTAAAAATCCGAATTTTTGGTAAAAAACAATTCACAAAGCCAATTCGGGTTGAATTTTGAAATTTAATATTACAAAAGTGATCCGGGTTTAGAATGTGCAGGTGTACTACTTACGTAACTAAATTAATTTAAAATTTTGGCATTGTAAATTAAGTATGTCTTTTACCGCAAATTTGGGCTTTCAAAATATATACGTTAAGGTTTCACGTCAGTAATAAACGTTAAAATAGTAAATTGTTTAAATGAAAATTAGACAAAACACCAAAATATCAGTTGAGTTTTTTCTAGTAAGTACGTAGAGGCATAAGTCATGTCACCATACTCGATACACTTCTTTACACGCAATATTTCTCAGGCTGCCAGTTACTCATCTTCCGAAGCAAATTTACATCCTTTTAATTGTGATTTTGCAAGCGGAGAAAACCAAAAGCACATGGTGCCAAGTCAGGACTATAAGAAGGATGTTCCAATAGTCGGATTCCAGATTCTTGAAAAGTTGTTCAGTTAGCTGAGCACAATGCGCTGGAGCGTTGTCGATATGAAGATACCACGAGGGTATAGAGGATTTTGGTCTCAAATTTTTTAACGCTGTAAATAATTGTGGAAAACAAATTTTATTATACCAGCAAGCTGTAACTGTTTTTTGTTTAACTAGTACAACGTTGGCCACTAAACCCGTTTTACAAAAAAATTCACGATCATTCGTCTTCCGACCGAACGTGATTTTTTCATTTGCACAGGCTGATCTTCATTGTCAAAGACCCACGTTTTACTTTGTAATTTAGTTGGTACATGAAAAAAAAACAGATCTCGTCACCTATAATGATAAAATTTACAGCATTGTATTCCCCGATTCAAATTCTTTTAACATTTTTTTACACCAAGTGACTCGTGCGTCGGTCAACTCTTGACCTATCCACAGGATACAAAGTTTTCTAACATCCAAATGGTTTGATATAATTCTGCTTTCAGTTGCGACGTCTGTCAATTGACCTAAACGAGAATCGTCTTCTAAATTAAATAGCCCACGCTTAAAATTTAAAAACTTTTTCTCAGTACTTCCTACGGACTGACAAATCGGCCTAAATACTTTTTTTTGTTCTTCTTTGCACTGTTTAGCAGATAATCCGCGCCGAAAGTTGTAGATAATAATAGCCCGATAACCAAGAGTTGGAAACGACTCCATAGCAACCCATTCAAAAAATTACCAACGGAGTAGCGCAAAATTACGCCATCTAATATAAAGAGTATAGTAAAGTTACGACGTTGTCCCTAGCAACTCAAATTACACCGGCGTAAATCTGATTTAGAATTAGGCCTTTAGTTCTATAAATTGGTAACAATTTATATTTTGTACTTAGACTAAACAAAGAGAGTACTTTATAAAAAGTCAAGGGCGCGTTATGTCTAAGTATAATACGAGAAGACTTATGCCGTGACCTACGTATTTTTACACTTTTGGATATCTAAAAAGATACCGCACACATTTGAAAAACTGCTTCGCCAAATACTTTTGTTTTTTTTATAATTTAATAATTTTTACTTTTATTTTGTCGTTGGTTGGGTTAACACGTTTATTGTAGTCCTAACATGATTATACTCTACGTTCAGCTTATATTGACAGAGATAGAAAAGCAGTCTAGCTTAGTGTATGTGTTAAAGAATTTCGTCAAAGTAGACTAATTAAGACTTGAGTTTACGTCTTTTTAACCGTTCTTGGTTAACCGTTTTTCTAAGCATGGTTGTTATTCAATGAGCATTGAGTACTAAGGAGCATTATCCATAATACCTACACATTTTGTTTCGACCTTGGTTTTGTTTTTTTATTTTAGTCTTCATTTTATCTATGTTTGAGAGCTCAAAAAAGGCGGTGTTTAATTTTTTCATCTATGTTGCCCTTTTTTTTCTATTAAATAATTAAAAATCTTGAAAGTTTTTGCAATTGTCTAATTTAATAACATAACCTGTAAGTATCGCCATAAGATTAAATTAATTGTCCAACTATTACAAAAATAAAAAAATAGTATAGTTTATTTTTCATTGACATAAAGTTCTCAAATTTTATAAAATTTGAGTAAAGTTTTAATTTTTTTGTATTTTACTTATTACACCAATTTCTTGTTTTTGTATTTGTTAATTCAACCAAGATAAAATTACTAAAACCCAGCTGCCAATGCTGTCAATAGTTGTTACCTGCATTGTAAAAAGTAGTTGTAATTGTTTCTTAGTTGTAGGTGCAATGAAATCATTGTTATATTTGCATTCGCCTCATCATCATCATTAAAATAACTTTTTCTTTTGTTCCCTACCTTTTTTAATTTTTTGTTTATATAGACACAATAGTTTATCGCCTTGACTTCAAAATTGACAATCCATCTATTCTATACTATTCACTTTAGCTTTGACTTTTGTAAACTTCATATTTCAAATTAGTAAAGACCGGTGGTAACCTATTAGTAACGGCTTAAAAAAGCCACTAGAGCAAAACCGGTGTGGATTCGAATTCTATCTAGCCATGGATGATTTACCAAAGCTCAGTCAATGCAGTAATGACACCCAGTAATCTCTACTATGGCCCATTGAGCTTGTATTTGGTTCGTTACAACTTTTAGGCAACACGTACCCTTAATTCTTACACTGAAATAGCCTATTCTTCTACAAATAAAACATTTGAGCGTTCCCCCAGCATAATCTTAACTTATTTTAACAGATCACCACTTCCTACAAGGAAATAGCTTGCACACTTGTGCAGGTTCCGTTGTTTGAGCAGATTAGTGAAAACCTCGTAGTCTAAACCGTGTATAATAGCAACAAATTATTTTCATTAAGGCTAATTAAAACATACGGTGTGTGCAAATGTTTTCTAGTTTAACTCACTCGTTAGCATCTTTTAACGACTCTTACTTAATTGAACTGACACATTTTTTGACAAAGAGAACCGCGATTGTATTGACCTACACATTATTTGTTTAACTGTTCAGAATTATAACAAAATATTCAAAAGTTACTATATGCAGAAGTTTTAGAACGAGGCGTTAGCCCAATCCTTTAAAAAAAATTAGTCAGCTAAAACCATTTGCGTACGTGTTACATACAATATTTTTTGGTACAAACTTTCCAAACTACTTTTAATTAAGAAAGTCAATCGATTCAATCATGTCGATAAAAACTGTTGTTTCTTGTGCAAAATTAGTGATTTTTTAAATTGCCGCAATTGAGATCAATATTGTAAATCAAGAACTCTTTGATAGAATCAATTATTTAATTTTTAAATTAGTGACCATAGTAACAAATTAGTTGGACGCTATAAAAGTGAACCTGGTTTATTAACTTTACATTCTGTTCATTGCAAAAGTAACGCCACGTCTTACTCACAATGACATCAAAACAAAATTTAATAAAAACAACTTTCTTATCTTCAAATTTCCAAAAATGGATTTGTAGTTCAGTCAAATCAGACAAAAATCGAAACGCCTGTTTTAAATTTTTTTATATATTTTACATATACAACAAAAACGTGAAGTAAATTCAATTGAATATTTTGATAACAATTTTTTTTTATATTAATCTTATTTTTGTAAATACAGTTTTCGTTTTCTTTTTCTTTATTTTAATGCGAAAGTGTGCTACATTATCATTTATCACACAAAACTATTTTTAGTTTCAAAAGTTAATTATTCGTTTAGTTCGCTTAAAAAAAGAGAAAATTTTGTGACTCACCCTCGTTTTTTGTACTACCGATTAGTAAATTGTGCAAATGACAAATTCCTCCTCCTACTTTCATTTCATTGCTCCCCATTTGACACCTCGCTCAAGTAGTCATTTGGCCTCAACGTAAAAATTTTTCCTTTTTTTTTGCACCAGCTCATCCCTTCCACCAAATGAGAATTAAATTATAGGTTGCGACATTTGAAAAAATTGAGTTCTGATCACTTTTATTTTGTCAAAATTGGAAAGTTAAATAATTTTATTTATTCAAAAAACACTTATTATTAGCTTTACCATACTCCTTTACCATACACAAAAGTGATAGGTCTCGCTTAAAAATTGTATTTCAGATACCATTTTTTCCGAATTTCAACCGTTATTAATATAAAATTATTTAAAAATTTAGTACAAAATACCACACCCGCCACTGACCTATGTAGTATTATTACGGTAATTTGGTTATTTTATAATGGTGACTTATAAGTGGTCTTATGACTTATAAGCGTATCGTGATTTTAAGGAAGAGACAAAATTTAAAATTTTTAGCATCTGCCGCAAAAATGGCATATAGAAAAGTTGTTTCTTTTGATCAGCTGTATCACTGGTTAACTTTTTGACCATCATTTTTGATACACCCTGTATAATTGTTCAACTGCGCATAGTAAAATTATTATTCAACAAGTCAAAAACTTCACGTTAAAAAAAAATATCCAGTTACTCAACATTATTTTAGCCTAATCTAACTGGATTATTAGAAAACTTTTCTTTTAACATATGATTTTTTTTCCAAAATAATAATTTATGAATGATTTTTGAAAAAATAATGCGGTAAAACCTTGCCATGGCCACTTTAAACACTAAATTCAAAGCCGGTAAAACGGCATTGTTTAGATCAGCGTTTCTCAACCTTTTTTGGCCTGCGGACCACTAAATTTTAGCTGCTGAAGTAAGGTGAAGGCACCAGTGATCGACATTATTCTCTATTGTTGGTAATATTAAGCTTATTTTACATTCAAATAAACTACTAACAATAGTAAATTGCTCCACATTTATGTTGGCAACAATGGGGAAAGAAACAAAAACTTTACAAAACTTAAACCTAAAAAATGGCGTTGATAACCGAAGAAAGCAGTGCATGTGCTTTAATGTAGTTTTTATAAAGCAGAAGCGTAAGGTAAGCGACACAAATTATTGTATCAAACTTTTTTGTTAATTTTTTTTACCGTTATATTAATGTCTGAAATGAGAACACATAATATTAAAACAATCAGTTTATGTAAATCTAATTTAGTAGTAATTAAGGGATGTTTGAAACAGTTTTTTTTTAAAAAAGCACATTTTTACATTACACAAAAAAATAATCATTTGTTATTATAGAAACAAACAGAAAAAATCATTGTAACTATCTCTAAAATACTTTTCAAGGTTACTTGAGTAATTTTCAACTTTGACAATTTTTTCGTTCATGTTGGTCTTATAGTATCGATCACTGGTGCCTTTACCTTATCTGTCGCTAAAATTAGTTTGAGATATTTATGTTTTGTAATTTGATAAATTAAAATACAGTTATTATTAATTTTTAAATTTTTTCGCGCATAAATAATTGTCAGAGAATACTAAAAAATTTTAGCGAACCACTAGTGGTTCATCAGACCACCGCAGCGGATTAGAATAGCGAGTTTAGATTGTTTCAGTTCCCAAAAAAACCACTGTGGAAAGCTATACAGAGTGTTTCACGAGTATTAATGAGCCTGCGAAGCTGAAAATACAACCAGCAATACAATTCCAGAGTTAAATAGATGATATTGATTTCAAAATTTATTTATCAAATCTGTCACCGATAAAAAAAATGTATTCAAACGATGAAAAAACCGACATGATAATAATATATGGGAGAAAATGCCTCTGCCGTGATGAATTTGTACAGACAACGTTTTCTTGGTAGAGAAAAATATAGAAAAATTGACTACTTTTGAAAAAGCCAAAAGCAAGAACAGCTACTGGTCCTGTTCACATGTAACTCAAAGAATGATTTCACAAGCAAGTGGCATTAGTTTGTCTTCAATTAACGGAAAGATTAAATAATTTTTTATTTAATATATATGTAAACAAAAAAATAATAGGTACGTTACCTTTGGAACTGTATTGCTGGTTGCATTTTCAGTTTCGCAGGCTCATTACCACTCGTAAAACACCCTGTATACAGGCTGAGTCACAAAGTATGGTAAGAATTTAAAAGTGGTAATAGTTCCACAAATATCAATCTCAAATGCAAAATATCACTAGGTTGAAAATGTATAGATTTCAAAAAAAATTTTTGCAAATTTTATTGAGAAACATTGGCGCGCGCGTTCGACGAACTCGAGTCAATGAAAAAAACTCACAGGTAAACCAAACAGAAAAAGTCAGCGCTGCTTACCTGAAAAAGGAAGGTCAAGAACCAACCACAGTTCGTCGTTTTTTGTTTTTCGGTAAAATTTTGCTAGTGGCAGTGCTGTGGTTGTTGCGGGGGTGATAAATTAAACATTGGCAGCATATTCGTATAATAAACAAATTGATATGGTGCTTCTTTACGGGGAAGCTCAAGGGAAATGCTGCGAAAAATTGTAAATCTTAGATTTGTCGATGTTTGTATTCGGAATTCGAGCATCGGGCATGTTTGGATTTTATTTTCAATTTATCCTTGTCCCAGGTCAATACTGTTTTTTGTTTATAACCGAAAGTAAAAGTCTTTGTGTCCCAAAGAAAATCAAAATAAATTTCTTTCGATTGTTTTGTCTTGTGCTTTTTCTGGGTATAAAGCCAGTGACTATCAAACAATCATTGCGCGTACGTTCGTGACCGCGTGTTTTTCGAATTGTTGTTAGACTTTATTTGGCGAGATAGAATAATTCACAGTTTAAATATCCGCCTAACTTCATGACTCATCCTGTATATAAAAGTTAGTTTTTAATAAAAAAATCCTACATCTTTCCAAACCTTGTATAATACTAAAGCAAAATACTACAATAATTAATAAATTTAAATCCAGCTCATTATCAACAGTTTTCGTATTTATTTTAGTTAACTTTTGCATGTAATTTGACTTTGTGTGATAAATTATCACTGCCGCCATTTGGATATTATTAGAGATATTATTCCGTCATTAATTAATTAGTGTGTTATTAGGTACTGCAATAATCTCCTCAAACAGAAGCGATCTGCTAAATTGATTTTTTTGTAAATTGTTGTGTGACACTCTCTGTAAATTGCTCTTTCGTAAAAATGCTTCTTGGTCAGTTATCGTCGGTCAATTGTGTTCAGAAAATTGTTTTCTCCGATAAATGTGAGTTCCGACGTCATTGTGACCTAGGTTTGGTGTAGAAAAAAGAACTAGAGCTAGGAGACATGTCTTGACAGCGAGTGAATATGCAATGAATTTTCGCTTCGATGCTTGCATTATTAAACGAGTCGGTGTTATTGTTTAAAATGAACCTTTTGTGCTATTTCTAGAAAACGAATCGTATTATACAGGAAAAACAGTGCCGTAATGAACATTGTACAAATAAATTAAAAAAGTAAACTCTCGACTTGAGTATCCTTTCAGCAATTAAATCGAAGAAGAAAGGAAAAACAAGCCGTCGTGAATTATCCCAATATTTACTTTTGTTGAAACGCGTCCACGGATTATAAAAGGCATGTGATTGATAACGTTAAGCCGCTTGACTTGAATTTACAACTGGAAATCGGCTTAACGTACAAGTCTTTTTCTGAAAACCGCGACGACATCCCTGAATTTATTCCCTCAAACCTGGAGAAGAAAGCGTGCATATTTCTTCCATAAATAAAAGAGAAAGATGGAGTTAAGCCCGACTCTTATAACAATTTCAAACGCCGAGCGATAATAAACACATAAACCTAAACGCTGTCAAAATTTAATTAAAAAACTTTCGCCTACTTGCACATTGTAATTGGAAAGTAGATAATTAGGCGTTTGTTGCCTTCTCTTAATAATTACACTAACTTTTTGATTCCAGTTGCTACACGACGATAACTCTCACTGATGCATTTTTATACAAAAAGTAATTAACACTCAGAGATCCGAGATCCTTAAACTGAAATCAAAATTTAGAAAAGTTTTTAAATATTACTTGTCTCTATAACATTATATAGATCTTAATTAATGTTTGGAAATAAGAAAAATAAGGAAAGGGGTGACAAACCTGCATTAGCACGCAAAAGGTGTTACAATTGAACAACGTCAGTAAGCTGTACACCGGTTTTGGGGTATTTGCCCCTCATCAGTACAGCGTATACCAAAGCGTTATGCCCGATTGAAACTGGTGGGAGAAGTCACTTATATCAAGCGGAGGACGGCTAATACTCGTATAGACAAACATAATGTGCCATCTAATGAAGATTGCTGGAAGGTAGCGAATGTTATAACAATGTTAGCGGACAACTAAGAACAAACTTCGCGGGCAGAAGCCCCGACCAACATTGAATTACATCAGCTAATCGCCCGATCGGCTTCACACTGAAAGGTGTTTGTAGTGTTCAACAGTTTTTTAAATAAATGATGATTTTTCGTGATCATTGTTATTTATTGTAAAAAGTGACGTTTACAAAATTTAAAACGTTTATTTGACAGTTAAACAAATGTACAGTTACTTATTTGTTATTGTTGCATAGCAACTTTAAAAAATTCAATGCTATAAGAAATGTTTGAAGAAAAAATTGTGGTCAGCTTGTCCGACAAAAATCATGCTGCGTATGGGGTGTCCACCACTCCGAAAATGTCGATATGACTTCACTCTCTACGGGAGTCATCCCCGTATATCCAATTTTGATTACTTGAAATTTGTTTAGTAAAATTAATTTAAAAATAGTGGTCAACTTGTCCGACAAAAATCATGCTGCGTACGGAGTGTCCACCACCCCGAAGATGTCGGTATGATGGCATTCGAAAACGCAGCAGCGCCGAAAGTTTCCAATTAGATAAGTTTGTCGGACTCGTTGCAAGAAAGGCACTCACAAAATTTTACATTTGTTTGTATCAAAAAAAAATTTAAAGACATTGTAATGGGGACTATAGTTTCTGTGTTTTTTTAGCTCTAATCAAATATTAATCAATTTTAAATCTAAAGAATAAATAACTTTCATTTTATTAATTAGTTTGCTCTTGCATTATAGCTTTTAATTTTTGAATAGTTTGTTTATTGTAATAACAATAATATTTTAAAAGCTATGTTAGGACAAGAATTCGGCGATTAAATTTACAGAACACTTTCTGAAAGATATAATTTTGTTTAAGTAGTAAATAAATATTTATTTGACACCCCTCTGAGTGTACAAAACTACTAGTCAATAAACGTTACATCTCTCTGACCGAATGTCTCTTTTAGCCAGCATGTACATCAAATTCCTGCAATTAACTCCATGCCTGGGGCAGAATGTTTACTATGCAAATGGCTGGCTCATTTAAAACCGGTATTTTGCATGTTTCTATGTAGTATCAGTATTTCCCCCGTTCTTGAAATTTATTTCTCCGCATTACCGAAGTATCTGTTTACAGAGTGCAAGTTTGTTGTGAATTCTCTATTTGAATATGGTAAAATATGCTGCACATCGAGACGCAAGTGCGCTTATGCGCTATTTATGAAACGTTGTGCAGTGACCATACTTTATAATTTTTTTTGTGATTTGTTTCCCGGCACCTCCACCATTTCTGATTGTGTTGACTTTTCTTGAGAGCAAATTAAACCAATTAACGTTGTATGTGACTGCATATTTAAGAGCCTTGGTAAAACATTTGCAAAATATTTAGCGCCTAGGGATACCTTACAAGCAGCTAATTCAATTATCAATATTTCGAGATCCTCTGGATGTATTTATTTAAATTGCCGTCACTTAAAAGGAATAATAAATCGTGCCTTATGCATATTTCATGGGAAAACTCAAACATACATAATTTGTTACAAGAATAAGATGATAAAAGGAACATTCATAATTAATTGAAAAAGTCGAACAAAACCGCACGCTGAAGAAAATATAAGTAGTCATTTATTAGAAGAAGAAAGAATTAAATTAAGTGGAAGTGTTACGTATGTGTTATGGGATAAATTTTTACGGTCGTCATTTATCTCAGTCAAATGCTCGACTTTTTAAATAATTTGTTACAACTGACTTGCATTACATTTGACCTCGCTCTCTTTTACAATCCCGTCAGTGCCAACATTTTTCAACGGAACGACGGCGCGACGAAATCAAATTTTTAACAATTGGATGCTTGGAATTATTGAACAGGAACACAGAAAAAAGATCGGTAATTGTGGCAATCTGTCCAATTTTATAGTTTTATTAAAGGAATACTTTTAGAAAAATATTTTCAATAATAACCCAACAAGAACAAAACTTTAATAACTACTGTTAAAATAATAAAAAAAGCTAAATTGTAAAAACAAAAGTTTTTAAAATATGTTTTAAAAAGGCTCCTTGAAAGTCTATTAGCATCTTAACCATCAAAATAGACGCTGGTTTATAGATCCTTCTTAGATTCTATAAATGATACTGGAAGAACATTTACAAAACTTTTTTAATTACAGATGAAAAGAGAAAGTTTTACAAAGTCCTTTTTCCCTTAAATCCAGTTCTATTTGCTACATGTTTCAACCGTATTTATTAATTATTATGGCCATCTTCAAGCATTTATTCAATGAGTGAGTAGAAAGTCACTCTGAGAGTGAGTAGAGAGGTCGTTTTATCAATACAATTTTAAAGACTGTAGTCAATTTCTTACTTAAACCATAAAAACAATTATAGTTTTCAATAAAACAGCAAAAAGACTTTTTTGCCAATACATATATTGTTGTAACTAAACTTCAAACACCAATATTTCTAATTGTATGCAATGTTCTTGTAAATCGCTTTTTATTGTTTATGGTAAATCTTTAATAATTGCTTAAGAAGTGCATAAAAAATTTTAAAATACTGTTACAAACAATTCAAAATAACAATAAAACAAAAAAGGTTTGAGTAAATAACTCCGAAAAATACTACAAAGATATCGCGCCAGAAGTGTATCGACGAGTAAAATTTTCCGAAATCATTAGCAGACCCGTTCATTAACCGATCGAAAAGGAATAGTCATCGCTTCATCACAAAACATTTGCCATATTTTAGGAGAACGTTGGATTATATAAGAACGAAGACATTAGATGGGAGCCAGTCAGTCAGTTAGTGAGAACCAGACAAGCGAATGTAAAAACAATATTTTCGGCAGCGGTGTGACATTATTGGAGCAACGGCCATTGTAATGCAAATACCAATTATTTACGTGTTGTTTCTGTGTTCGTGTACATAGCAGAAATAAATAATTCAATATTTTTTAACCATCGGCGGTAAATATTTTACTGTCATTTTCTGTCCAACATAACTTAAAAAAATACATCTACAATTAAGACTAACATAAATAAAAAAAATAAACAAATTAAACATTTCATAACGGAATTAGAAAAAAGTTTTAAAAGAGTTCTATAGACATCTTCTATAAAGACTGTATAAATATTTTCTCTTAATAATATAAAATTTTATAATTGCTATTATATGCACTTTTACAAAACCGCAATAAATCTTGTATGAATATGTTTTATTATATTGATTTAAAACAGCCTATAAAGTAGTTTTTACAAAAATAATATCTCACATAACAAAATAATATTAAAAAACAATTATGCACAAATCATTATTTTAGAAAAGAATATCTCATTGTTAAAAGTAAGTTTTAATAAATTATAAAATTCTTAATAACCGTGGGCAACAGGATTACGCCCCGTTCCCCAAAAGCCGTTAGGTCCGAGCAATCGTAAATTGTTCAAAGTTATTAAAAATCTTATAATTTATGTAATATATAATTTTATTTCCTACTGAGCTAAAAATTTACATTTAAAATATTATTAAATTTTGTTTGCTTTTAACTATAATATTTACACAAATAATTCTAGAATACTAATGGTACAGAAAACAATTTTAGTAAATTCAAAAAGCATTATATGCTTATCTATATTTATTCTTCTAAAAAGCAAAGGAGGTAGTTAATAATTTATTACTCGCTTTTATAATATTCCGTATAGAAAAAAAACAAACGCCGCAAGCATGGATACCAGCAATATTAAGTCCAATCCATAAAAAAGAGACAAAACAAAATGTGAAAATCATAGAAGAATAGCGTGACTAAATACTCTATATAAGATAATGGCAACAGTACTAAATAATAAACTAAAAGAGCATATAAAAAAGTAGTAGAAAAATACCAGTGGGGCTCTAGAAAAAAAAGATCCGTAGTAGACCAAATATTTTTATTATAACAGATACAAGAAAGAAGTCACCGCCAAAAATTAAAAACATACTTGCTTTTTATCGAGTTCAAGACGGTCTACGACAGTATAAACAGAAAGCAATTATACCATGCATTAAAAAAATTGAAACACCGAATAAAATAGCGAAATTAGTAAAACTAATATTGGAAAAAACCTCGAGTTAATCGAAAACTGTCAAGAAAATTTGAAGTGTTTGATCGCTTAATACAAGGAGACCCGCTTCTTGGACATTGCTTATAATCGCCCTAGAAAAAATTATTAAAACAAAGCAATATAATAGACAAGGTCTACTTTTTCATCAACAACATCAATGCCTTGCATTTGCAGACGAAGTAACACTTATAACAAGAACCAAAGAAAAACTATCAAGAGTAACAAGAAAGCTGATTGTAAACCCAGAAAAAAAGAGACTGACACTAAATAAAGAAACAACTAAATGTATGATATATGAAGATGAAGTATTTAAAGAAGACAGATATCTACACAGACGTAAAAGTAAATGAAAAGGGAAGATACAAATTCAAAAAAATTAAAAAAGTATGCAAAAAAGACTTGTATTAGAAGAACAAACAAAGAATTAAGAACATGATATGTACAAAAACACAGATATAATAGAGGTAGTTAAGTCACAAAAAATTAGCATAAAGTGTTCCAATCGAACATCAACGTCAAGAAGCTGTATACCGCTTTGAGGTATTTTGCTCCTCATCAGTACAGCGTATCTCAGTGCCTTGTGCACAATTAGAACCGGTAGGAAAACTCGCTTAGGTTAAGCAAGATACGGTAGTGGCATATAAACGATCGCCAACTCCATTAAACTCACATTAAAACTGTTCCAATTTCAAAAAAAATAGTTCAAATTGATATTTTTTTGATGTAGTTCAAGCAACAACATCTAAGAACAATTAGTAGATCAATCATGAAAATCATTTTAGTTAAGACAAGTTTAGTGCCTTGCGGTATTATTCTTACTGTCATTGTAGAGTCAGTTATAACATTACTTTAAATGTTGAGGTAGAGAATTGTGAGAAATTTTACTGATATATTGTGATGTAGAAGCACAATCCTATAGATCAAAAATTTTTACTGATTTTTTTTATTATTTGTTAATATTAGTGTTTATAAGTATGCTACGAATAGCTCTTCTAATTAGGCGATGTTTATCGTTTAAAGATACATTTAAAAATTTGGGATCAAAATGCCTTTTACAAATAGAAGACCAATCTTTTACATTAGATATATCTATAATACAAATATAAAATTGTTTTAGCTGCAAGAAAATAAGTTGTTGATAATTGCCACTGATTTTTCTAAAACTTAAAACCACTTTGCTTGAAGTTCGCTTTCAACAAGGACTAGGACCCAACAGACAAAGAGACAGATCGAAGACAGAATGGAAAAAAAAGTAGGAAACGCTCTCCAAAAGTTACAAAGCAGTGGAAAAAAAAGCGATAAATAAAAAAGTATAAAGAAAAATCGCCCACTAAGCCATGAGCCTACAAAGGGTTTTAGTGCTTACACAGAGTGAGTCGAAAGAAACGCACCGAACGTCAGAAAAATACAGGAAACTTAAAAGTAATGTAAGAAAACTTATATGTTCTTATTCGATTTGCATTTGTTTTCAAGGTAAAGCGTTTGGTGCGTTCCTCCCAAATCACCCTGTATGCATTTATACATATAATATTCTATAGGAATTAAGATCATATTTCTTGTTACCAACACAAGATTTACCTCTAAATGTGTAGTGTAAAATTAATTTCATTTATAAGAGTTAAAAAACAAAAAAGTTGTTTTAAGTTTATTTTAATGTCATTATAAGCAAAACGTCATTTTAAAATTTAAAAAAGCGACAATTTACAATTCGTTGTTTTTTGGTTTTTCAGATGCCACATCTTAAAAAAATATACAAATATGCTAAAGTTACTTTACAATATAACTACAGAAAGTAATGTTTGATAATTTTAGAAATTTTACTCATTTTGCACACGACACAACAATATCCATTAATTTGATTGTTGCGATAAAGAAAGTGTTAGTTTAACAAACAGGTCGCAGATTACTAAAATCCAAGATTTAATTTTTCTTTTTAATTTCTTACTTTTTAAGTTAAATATATTTTGAAAAATGCTGTACGCAACACATACGCAAATGCTATTAGCAGACTCATCTTTTTTAAGGAACTCGGATAACGCTTGATCCTTAACCAAAATTCGTTCGCTAAAACCCTACATTGCTTACCTTCTTGTTACATAAAATAGTAACTATTAAATAACCGCTGTGTAGTACAAAAAGTGATTTAAATGTATAACTTGTGTCAGTTAGAAATAATTTGCGCATTTAGCTGAAGTTAAATTTGAAATAATCCTTGCAAGTTTGAAGCAAAGGTTTTGTGTCAGCAAGCAAGCAACGTCTTGGACAAGCTTGGAAAGTGTATTGGCTTTATGCAGAAGTCTGCAAAACAAACTGAAACAATTCCTGTAATTGAATTAAACTAAGAGGATCGTTGTTATAACGAACAGATTGCAGACTTAGTCTTGATAAGTATAGCATAATTCTCTTAATAGCAGCCGAGAACCGATTTTGTTCTAAATCCATGAATCTTGCTAACACAGCTCAAGGAATATTTGCAAGAGGCCCGCCTATATCGTGTCTCGATTCCCAACAGGACATTACCCGGTATTTGGTGCAGAACTCTGGCTTATTGCAGTTATTTATTCACGTTCGTTCGTTTTGTTTCGGAGTAATTATTGCCAGTTAAAAAACTCCCGACTTTCCGAAACGTCTGGAAATTTCAAATGATAAATGTTTACGACACAACCTGGATCAGAACCGGCCTCGCAAATAACTTCCGTTATCATCAAGAATAGCTAAATAGCGACGCCTAATTCTCAACACGAAGTCGGAATTTGCAACATTTTGCGTTATTAAGTTCCTGTAAAGAGATGGAACTTTCCAACTGTAACAAAGTACTGTTGAGTGGAGTTGGCAAGTCAAGTTCTCGAACATCAAGGGTGTCCTGATCGCTGCACGGACCCTGTAATTACTACGCCCCTTATGAGGTTTCTGCAGGACCGTACTGCAAAAATTCTCTGTTTAAAAACTGCTAAATAATAGCACCAATAATAATACATTATACTCGCAGGTGTTTTTACTATTACAATCAAAATAAGAACAAAAAATACATGTAAATAAATTCTTTGTAGCTTTAGATAATACGCCAAATCAATGAAATAATCACCAATTAAAACACAAATCATATTTCATCAAAAGGATAGGACAAAATTCGTAACAACAAAAGACCCCTTAAGTCAATATAAGTTTTAATGTTACAGTACCTTATCAGACGTTGTTTTGGCTTTTTGTTATCTGCCATTATTAATTTACAAATATTATAAGAAAAACAAAAACTAATAGTAATTAAGGTATTAAGGATGTTATAGAAGTAATAGCGCTTGAGGTGGATGGTGTGTTACCTCAAAAACGTAGCCCAAAAGAAGTACTTCGACTGACAGCGTTATTATTTCAATAACAATCATGATGCCTTCATTGTTTAATGTTTAATTTCAAATAATATACCAATCAGACTAATCTTTTATAGAATTTAAAGTAAATCAGTTGTCAATAACAAAAACAAAATGTACATAAAAAAAACAAAATACACATTCAAATATAGGTACACACAAAAATAAAACAGATCAATTTCAACACACAAATTCAAGCACAACTCAATAATAATTAATAAAGTATATGTAACATACTATTATGGCAATTTCTAAACGATTCACTGTACGAAAAACCGGATAAAACTTTCCTAAACTGTGTCCACATGCAAGACTCACAGATATTTTTAAATAATACATTACACAACAAAAAGCTACAAAAACTTTCAAATAGTTTACACTAAATGTAGAAAAATGTCTGATTAATTATGCTGTAGGAACACTTTTAAACAAAAATTTGGTCAATCAAAACCATTTTGAACTGGCAGCAGAAATCCGTAGTAGAAAAAGCCTTAACACAATAATTCATTGGAATAGCACCAATAATCATTATCTGCCCTCTAGTCTTCACACTAAGGTTGTTCATAACAGTGACAATACTACATGCCTACCGTTTGTATTTCCTGTGATATTATCTAAAATTTGCTGATAACATCAAAGCTACCTTTACCACTTTTACTTCTCAAATGTTTATCAATAAGCACAGTAGCAAAAAACACCTCTGATGATGAAACTAATACTGACTGGTATTATTAGCTTTAAAGAATTAATAAATTTACAAGTAGTACCCCAACATCTTTTTTATTATCTTTTTCTACTACAAACTACAAGTAACTACAACACTAGAAGCCATAGTAGTAAAAATTATTAGTAGCGAAAGCTTTGATACGATAATTTATTGAAATAGCACAAAGGTTGTGCATTAAGAATATTTGCTAAAGAAAACCATAAAAAATTATTTGAATAATTATATTTAATGCCTCGAACTCAATTCTCACTCGCCAGGGATTTAATAATAATCATAATCATAGCAAAAAAAAAATTTAACTTTGTAACATAATAAAATTTACATTTTTGATTTTGGACTCTGTTAAAAGCTTTAATTTTGATTATTTTACATCTACTAAAAAAAAAACACTCAATTTAAATTATACAAGAAGTATCTTTTAATAGCAACGGGATGATTAGTTACAAGCTTGGTTTTCACTTTTGTTTGTTTAGCTGCTAAATGATTTCATCAGCTTCCAGTATTCAGTAACATCAAGCAGCTCCTGGTAACTACATAAAACGTCGACAAGGTTGAATCTAAAACACTTTATAAAATACGAGCGGACGCATCCGCCTTTTTAGTTTCCGAAATTTTTTTGAAATCTCTGAAAACCGAAAAACTTCTAGTCATATAGAATAATATAAGATAGTAGTGCAATGCTGTAGGTATAGTTGTGCAAAGTAGAATGGTATAAAAATTGTTAAAAATAAAGGGGAACTAAGAAGTACAACAAATAAAATACAAATATTATATATATTTTATATAATTATATAAATAATAATAACGTATTGAAACAGTAAAAACTGTTTATTAAATTAGCTTTAATTTTGAATTGTCACCTTATCGCTGTCAGTAAAAATTTGTAGGTTGAATGCCAACTCCAACATATTAAAGTCACTGAGACCTCTAAATGTCAGAGATGTAATCGCCTGTATTTTATACAGAAAAAAATATTCAGTAAATTTCTATTTTGTATATTAGGTGACTTTTTTCTCAATTACCTATTGTAATTATTAATCCGATTCAACTACTTCTTAAATGTCAAACGTGCTCTAGAATAAATTGACAGTTTGCTACATTAAAAAAAACTTGTATATACAACATATGTAGATGCTTGTAAAAAAGCGCTTTTGATAATATGTAGCAACCAAATTTTTTATTTAACTTTATAAGTTGTTTGGTATCTTTTAATTACCTTAATTCTATTTTGAAAACTTTACTGTCTAGTTTCTTTCAGTGTATGCAAATCTAAAGTTCGTCCTTCAATTTATTCCTGCCATTGATAAAAGGAAACTAGTACTCGTTCTTTTTTCATTAATTAACAAAAAATCCTGACGCCCTGGCTAATCTCCATTGGGTCTTGCACGTTTAGCTCAAAACAACGACCCCTTAGACTAAATAAATAAATATCATAAAAAACGACGTGACAACTTGCATTATTATTAACAGTTAACTTGAAAAAGATTCCAATTAATTCTATAAGTTTTATAGATCTTAGAAACTAATACAGATCCTTTGTTTAAATCTCGTATTTTGCCAAAATATATTTTTTTATGTAGAACTAACAATTTTAAAGTGTTTTACAAATATCGTAGTTCATCTATTAAAAAATATAATGCGAGAAGTCTAACACTGCAAATACTACATTGTTAATAGCCTTTATGACCCTTAGTTCTCTACACTTTTCAAAAATACACTTATCTTCTCTTTCATGTGGTTGAATGTAAAACATTGCGGTTTCAGTTGGTTAGACAGAAACTCCGAACACTACTGGACACTAGAGAGCTTTCTGACGTATCCAGGGGCCTGTTTAAGAACTTCCACATCGTTGAAACTCCCTAGCGAACTGCTCCCATGACATTTTTATCAACTACCCGCCGTAAAACTAATCAAATTCTCACATTATTAAAGAAATTTCTCAAAACTACTATCTCAATGAAATTCTAGACTTGTTTAACTATCACTTCCTATTATTCACATAGGTGAATAGCAAATATTATGATTAGATAACCGCAGAATCCCCTATAGAGCTATTTTAACCAAACGGTCGAATATTGTGTAAAGGAATAACACCTAATGATTATTATTAGAGGTATCCGAAATTACGTAATAAACAGATCTTATGTTCTACTTAAATTATCCCAACATGAAAAATATAATGATGTAATAATTGTTAAAAGGGTTCTGTACTTACACTTACACCTATAATAATAAACCTATTATACCTACTGGTAATAAACATGTGAAGTTGTTTTATATAAAACTTGATACTTCAAAGTAAATTTTATAGTACTCGAGTAACTTCAGCTTTATTGAATTCAAAATGTTAAACCGCGTAATGATGTTACGGCTGACCAGTAATCGATTTCAATCTCGAGTGACAAGAATTGAATACGTAACTTGAGTAAAATTCTTAGAAGCTAAATTTTAAAAGCCGTTCCTGATATAGGTTGCCACTAGTTCTAGCTTCAAGGCCTTTAATTTACTATTAGCGTTCTGCATCTGACACTCAATTTTACTAAACGATACTCTATTCAGTCCAAAGTTTGAAGTGATTGGTTTTAAAAGTTTTAAACTAAAAATTTACTAAGAACATCATTAGAAATATAAATAAACTAAATTTTAAGAGGTTGCAAAACGTACTTTGTGCTCTATCAAAAATGCAATTAATAAATACCAAATACAACATCGAAGATTTTAGAAGCAGCTACTAGATAAGATTTTGTTCTAGCATCCTAGAAAGAAAATTTAGTCTAGACAAAGTAAACAGTTTGCTTTCGATTAGTTCTTTGATGATCACAATCACCACATTTTCACCTTTAAACAAAGCACGTACATATTGCGGCATTATTGATTAGCAGTCTAGCCTAGAATAATCTGAGAGTTGTAAATGAAAATTAGCACGTACATTCTTAATCGTCGAGTTTAAAAGTTAATTCACACCCATCCAATTTGTAATTTTCCTTGGCATTTTCTCCTCGTCTAACAAATTTACAACAATGTTATCACATTGGAAGACTTAATTTAATTATAAATTAACAACTTTTCAAGGCAGCACTTTTCTCAAGCTAATTATACTCAAAAAAACAGGTCGCTCCAAACTACCTTAATTATAATAATTACAGTAACCCAAATACATCAACTGGCGGATTGTCAAACCCTTCAACACTTGGAATTTAATTGGGACCTCAAAATCTGATCTCAGTCAACAGTTATCATCGGACATTAAATTTGAATTTATGGCCACGAAAATTCCTACTCACCAAAATTGGATTAATATTGGAGGGTATGACCTTTAGTTATACCAAGATTGAATGAGCAACTCTACAAATGCACTATAAAAAATCTGGTTAATATCAAATAGAACAGAATGTGTTTTTATAGCTTTTCAGGATGTCTCAATTTTGTTTTGCTGATAGAGTGCGTACTATTTTTCATTTTTATACATATACCTGATGTAAAGAACAAGATACAACAAAAATCAAACACAACTTAAAATCAAAGTTCAATACGATAGAAAATTTTGATTTCTTTCCATATAATTTACATTGGCAAAAGGCATCTCATAGCCTTGTAAAAAAAAAATTTTTTGGTCCTATGATATAAAACTTGGTTGACAAAAATAACTCGTTGATTACAAATAAAAATATACCGAAACATGAAAAAACTAGAAAACAAAAATCAAAAAAGAGAAAAGCATTAAAATAACAAGAAATTAAACAAAATTTTAATAAATTAAAGTAAAACATAAGGTCAAAAATAGAAAATCAAAGATATCAAACCCAAAACTAGGTAAAAAGTGCACATAATACAAAAACGAAATTTTAGAAAAAACTTTCTGTTATTAAAGCAAAAGCAAAACAATGAGCTTCAAATCCTCAAGGGTTGTGCTTTCTTCAACAGCATTATAAAAAACCGAGAGGTAATTTCCAAGAGTTGCGTGATAAAATGTGTAATACCAGAAAGTCATTTTAAATGCAATAAAACATTTTTCCTAAACACAAAAAAATTACAAAAAATGTGCCAAGAAAAAATATAATAGCAAATGTAGCGCCAAAATTGTTGAAATTACTGCTAGGGCAAATAAAGTTTACATTTCGCCAAGGTAATCTACTAAACAAATAGATAAAGAAATACCAAAACATAAATAATAAAATTTATTATTAATCTAGTTTTCTGTTCAAATTATACACCTTGTTCAACAAATACTAAATGGATTGTATTATATACATTATATATAGTCAATATTACTAAAAAAATATTTGTTTAAAATGTGTTAGATTGATAGATTTTCTCACTGAAATTGTTTAAAATAAGAACTTTTGTTAAAAACGAGACTAGAAACCATAATTAAAACAATTAAAATACCAAAATTATTCTAAAATTATAAATTTTGAGTTGCCATCTTAATTGCAATTTATTGATCACTGTGTAAATAAAGTTGGTATTTATTTTACAAAATGTAAAACAGGTGAGATGGTTTGCTTACAAGCTCGTAAGCAGAGTGTAAAACAATCTTACGAACGAAAAAAATCGCATCTAATGTCGAGTAAAAATTAGTAAATACTATTTTTTCTACAGTATTAAAATTCAAAATCCATAATATTATTTGCAATTAATCAAACTGTCAATGCCATGTCACTGCAAATTTATTTAATTTTTTACTTACTTTAGCTTTTATTTTACTTATTTAGCTTACTAACACTATTTTCACCTCTAGTAAAAAAAGTTTTACTTTCATTTAGGGTTTATAGTTGTACCAATGCGTGTTCATTTGCATAAGTAGAAAAAAAATGTTTTTACGATGCTTGGACTACTCGTAAAGATAAAGTCAACACACAAATTTTTGGTAAATTACCTCAAATTTTTCATAGCTCTTAGTCAACAATTTGCAATAGAAACAATTATTTAATTACGGAACAGACGCACAAAACTAAATCATCAACTTTATAAAAGACGATGCCTCAGATTCTAGTAATTTTTAATTTAACTTTAATGATTCTGAATAATTTATACGGCATTAGATTTTGTTTTTAAAACAAAATTTACTCTATCAATTTTGAAAAAGAAAATTCAAACACTGTTCTATTGGTTCAGCTTGTATATCACAATCCAATAATTGTTATTTACTACCTATATTTCACTAAAAAATAACTAAAACCCATATTTGTTTTGAACAAACACGACAGCCAATTTGAAAAAGCTCATAATGTTTTCAATTTCAATCGAAATAAAATTTTAATAATAATCTCATCTATGCCGACTTTTATACTTTTCAATATGATATCCAATTCCAGAATTTTTTTAAATGATTATGAGATTTTTATTATAATTCGTGGAAAAATTTGAACGAACGTAATTTCAGCTCTATTTGAGCGGTTCGTATAAATTTTACCTCTAATGTTGGGTAGTTTCAATTCGCTTATTTTATGTTTTATGTTCTTTCCGTTCGCGTAGGAATCGATTCGAGTTTAAAATATGAATTTTTTAAAAATGTTGATACGAGCTAGAAACTCTTTAAAAATACAGTGCCAACGAAAAAACACTAAATTTGGACACCAGTAGAGAGACGTTATTTATTGTAGGCATAAGTAACTCTAAATACAACATAACATTGAATGCTCTACAAAATTTAATTTAAGTCGTACATACTAAATATTTTTAACTAGAATACAACGTGAAGTAATAGTAGTTCAAAATCTATCCAAACTAGTTTAGCAAGCGTGCGTAAAAGTAAATAGACTATTATTAAAACTAGACATTATTTATCTTTCACTTTTACTTAAAATTTAAAAAATATTTTAGCGGCCACAAATGCTGGTTTAAAATCCGAGTGAGTTAGTAATGCTAATTTTAAGACATCTAATAAGGCTAGTACAACATTGTGACTTCCACAACTTGTTGAAAATTTTATTTGTTTTTGTTCCTTTAGCAAAAATTACATTTTATAAAATTGACGAATCGTCATTGTCAAAATAGACAAATCGATCCGTAAAATCACAAAATTGACATGTAAAAACTTAACATCCTCGATACGGTTATATCATAGTTGCTTACTAACCTAACAAGTATTCAACTCAAAACTTCAAGTTACTTTTAGCTGTGTCAAATTATTTTGAATCATTTCTGAAATTTACAACACAAAGCAAACCATTTTCACTGTTAACTACCAAAACTAAACTTATTTCATTCCTAACCAAAATTACACAAGGGTAACTTAAAACTCTTGAATAAGACTTTTAATTTAAATGACAACGAAGAACACTGACAAATCTCATACGTGACACTTGTCAAAACTTTTAGATTAGGTTGCTATAACATGGTAATAAGATAGCAAAAAAGTTTTTCGCTCTATTTTCTAACATAATTGCAAAAGTAGATTGATAAACATTTTAATTGGACACGCGATATTTTTGTGTATATAACGTAAGATTTAACAAAGATTAACTAATTAAAATGTAATAAAAATGTTGTTATTCAATTTGATAGACTTTCTTAAACTAGCTAAACTAAAATTTTAACTAATTAGAAAAGCAGTTAAATTTTAAAAACTAAAACACTCTACTTATGGCTAGCTTTTAAACTAAAGTTTCTTAAATTTCTCATAACGCCTAGTTGCTAACATTCTTCAGTAATACTTAACTTTAAAAACGTCACAATCAATAATAACTGAGCAATGAGTTGCGTACATTCCCCATCACAACACATTAAGCACACACCTCCACATTACAACCAATCAAACGTCTACGCTTACTGACGTCAGTTGATCTCCCCTTATCAAAAATGATTAATTTTTAGCGTTAAGGTAGTTCCACCCAGTTGCGGCCGGTGATTTTTTAAAACTCTGTATTTTGAAAATGGAGCATGGGATCCAAATTTTGTTATAAAGGATTACTATTGAGACCAAACTGAAGGCTACTGCTAAAAAAAAATTTGCGAAATTTGATTTTTAAAAATGGTGTGCCCCCCCTGGTTATTTCCGAAACGGCTTATGTTAGAACGATGGCGATTTTTTTTCAGCATTATGAGACAAATTAAGGACTAGTCTTTTCTTGTTTTTTTCCAAAATTTTAATTATAAAAAAATTAGAAAAAATATTCGAAAAATATTTTTTCTCTAAAATTTCATTTCATCATATCTTTCTCTTAAATTTAAAATTTTGAACAAAACTAAAATCAACTAGTTATCAATTTGGTTCACAATGCTGAAAAAAATTGGCACTAATCTAACATAAGCCGTTTCGGAAATAACCAGGGGGGCACACCACTTTTAAAAATTAAATTTCCCAAATTTTAATCAAATTTTTTTTAGCAGAAGCCTTCAGTTTGGTCTTAATAGTAATCCTTTATAGCAAAATTTGGATCCCAATGTAATTAATCAAAATGTAATGTTTTTAAATTATTTTGTCAGGTTTTCAACAAACTTGAAAAATTATTTATAAAAATTGAATACCGCTTGTTTATGTTATTTTTGAATAAAAATTGTTGTTATATCTTCAATTAATTATTATCAGTTTTTAAAAAAAATCCTAAGAAAAGTACGGTTCCTATCAAATTAAATGCTTATTCTAACTACGGTCGGGATAGGGAATACATGTTAAATGTAGGATTTTCAATTGTTAATATTTCGAAATTTAGTACCGCAAGGACTATTAAAAAAATACCTGCGTATAAAAAACAGTTAGAGGTATGTGTATTTAAAAATTGAAAGATATTGTAAGAAAAGTGATTTTTCACGGAACGTCCTTTTAATATTAAGATTTTAGCAAGATAAAAAAAACAGAAAGGTAGCCTTATTTTTCCATATGTTGATTCATAAAAAAATGCAAAAAGAATATGGAAGATGGCATAATTGTTAATACGAGTGTCGGTAACCATAACCATAGTAAACAGTCTCAAGTTAGAGTTCACTATCACCTTCGTGGGTTGTAAAACACGACTTTAGTGTTAATTATTATAATGAAATTTTAGTGTGAGTCGTATCTAAGTTATAGACTAAATATAATACTCCCAAATAAAAATTTTTTTGCTCTCATTATATTTGGCACTGTTGGTGTGTTTTAATTTCCAGCGCAGTTTTCTCTGAAAATAAATAGTCTCGTTGACGATAAGAGACGGTGAATCGCAAAATGGTGGTAATTAAATACCACAGTAGAGTGCATAGGATGAAGTTTAAGACCTTCGACTTGGAACAAGGCCCGGAAAGATTAAAATGGAAATTCTTAAGTCTTGGGTGAAATATGATGCTCCTTATTTAATGGCACCGGCGCCATCTGTACAAAAAGCAAAAGGACGGTTCGTAGAATACAAATAAACGTCACCAGTAGTACTAGACAAGCAAATGTGTCAGATCTGCATAAATGAATAAAGAAAATGTGTCGGATGCGACATCTTCGCGCCCGCTTAACATTCGCGATGCGAAACAATTAAGGATAAGACGTGCGTGCTGTTAAATATACGATTTCGGATAAATTCTAACAGGTTGTGGAAATTGAACCTCTTCTCTTGATTTGCTCCACTTTCATAAACACTCTTCTCATTTATAAAGAGACGCATTATGCAAATTTTCTCTAATCTCAGTACATTCTTTGTTCGGATACATAAAGGATTTTGTTTAGTGCCATCAAGTCAGGTCATTGATTAAACGAACACGCATCCGGGATTTAATTAACTCCACTAAAGCGTCTGATGATGTTACTTGCATTTACTCCTTCTCCTTCTGCAACGAAAGTCCATTAAGCCAAAGGAAAACCACTTGGATGCATCCAGACGACACAGAGACACCAACTGCTTTGTCCTTTTACAAAGCTGACACTTCTTGAATAGATAAACAACATCACAAAGAACTCCTACTCATTCAATCGTTCGAAGTTATAACCGTGTTAGACCCGCACTCTGACAAGATAAATACAATAAAATACTTTCACCAACAATAACAATAAGGAGGCATAAACGCATATCATCAACAAATTTACTTTTAATTTAGTATTTTTCTCATATCGTTACAAAATCTTAATTTTTATGTTAATTTTTGGACATTACGTGTTAAAATATATTACATCACTAGTTACGTAACGTGCGATATTACATCATTAATTATAAAAAAGACTTTGAAAACAAAATTTCATGTTACGAAAAATAAAGAAAAGTTTTATAATTTTTAAGTTTACTCGCTTTGATGAATATTAAGCTCGTTAAATAAAATAAGTTTTTTTATAACTGGTTACACAAATAACTAGTAAAATAGCTGTGCAAATTCTATGTTTAAAGAAATCCAGTTTGTATCACAAGTGTGCGGAAAAATAATTCAATTTTGTAAAACGCAGTAGCATATAACGCAACAAACATTTAATAATGCCTATTAAAAAAAGTCTCCTAATCATAACAGCCATTAAATAAGTGTTGCATGCACTCTTGTTGCTACAACCAGTCACAATAATCTCAATATATTTACTTTATATTTAATAGATAACACAGACTTTAAATTTGCAGGATTAACTTTAAATTTCTTTCTGACTATTCCAGCTTCTTTTGAGGTTAAGAGAAAGGAAGTGATCTCGCCACCCTCTTCTAGGAACCGTATCTATTGGTCCGTTATATAGGCTTTTTAGACAAACTTTGCATCGTGGATGTTGCCAGTCCATCGTGCCACAATACTTTATACTTGAATCAGTGTAATGTCCATTTATTTGACTTTGTCTGGTAGGATCGCAAAAAAGGTGCGATCGTTTAACACGTGTTGAGTAAAAGTGCAGAACATAATTTCACGTAAGCGGAAAAGTACTGTTCGAAGAAAAAAAATTATAAGCCGCTCTTCAAAGAAAATGTATCGCCGTGTGTCGGTTGTGTTGTTCTCATGACCCCTAATGCACTTATATGTATGCAGTATGTCTCAGTAAGTTGAAACCATTTGCTGATACGAAACTAAAAAGTAAAACTTTTTTATTATTAATTTTACGAAAAAAACTTATTCTCTATAAAAAGTTGTGCATGTTTTAAAATATAAAATACATTTACCAGATATCAATTTTTTTAGTAGTATAATAGATATGTCAAAAGATATGAATTTTATTCAAGAGTAAGGTACCTTTAAAATTCACAGTATCAAAAAATGTTAATAAAAACATTTGATCAAAACTAAAAACTACGTTCAAATATGCATTTGCATCAATTTACATTAAAAAAAAGATTTTATGCTTGTTTAATGTTTTTTTCATTTCGAAGGAACATTTATCTCTTGTGATTATAAAAGTCAAGATAACCTTCTCGTTTCTTAATGATTTCTAACAATTTTGCAATGTAAACACGTAATAAATGCATATAGTAAAATTTGACGGCTTCTTGTTATTATCTCCACTATCTATCCGATATTCCTGAGTACCTACTTTAAAAACAAACGTACAATACTCATAAAGAATACTTACCATCTATTGTCATGGTTCAACCATCAGTTTTTCACGTTAACTAAGTTTTGAGGTTTAACCAAAAAAATTCTAGAATATGTCGACAAAATCAGATTTAGACATGTATCAAAAACTCATTGATAATTCTAAAACATTTCATACGAGTATATAGCTCTTTTCAGCGACTCTAAGGTGCCGAGCAATACACCGTTTATAATCCAATTTTTCACAGATGACACTGCAAATGCAGATGGGGATGCCGACTGTTTAATTTTAATTTACCTTACAAATATCTTAACACAGATATCATTTTTGCCTGATTCGTCATTCATGTCAAATCTGCGGCTCCCAAAATGTCTCTCAAATAAACACACACAAAATACAATCTGTACCACTAAATAGCACCAGAATAGCTGCATCTCATGATAATATATTTGCAGCAAAAATAACCCCTATTCTTAAGTGCATAGGAAACATTTTAGAGTACAACGCAGGTAGAAACCCTAAACAGATATTCAATCCGTTATTTGCAGGTAATATTTTTTGTAAATTGAGATTTTAGCATAACTTTTTAGAAAAATAGAACTATAAAATGCCGCTCTCTGCATTTGGTTAAGACCTCAGAGTCAGTGAAATTCACGATAATCGTATAAACTTTCTAAATCCAGAATATGCAACTTGTAGTAAAAGACTAACTTTGAAACAGTTTTCTAAGCTTAAAAAAAATTTTTGGGTTCCTCAATGTAGCGGTCTTTATGATTGTGCATTTTTTCTAAATAATTTCAGAGACACCCTGTATCCGTTATTATACGAGTACATATAGACTGTTTCTGACGTATTGTTTAAAGTTTTAACAGGTGATAGCTGTTGTTGAAAAAATGCTAAAAAACCTAATTTGTCAAAGCAAATTCCAGCATAATTTAGCAGAACAACCTTTTTCATGGGTTAAAAATTGTAACATGTTTAAAACAATTTTTATTGTACAAATTCTTTAATTTTTTTTCATAATATGCATTTATAATTTTTTTCTATCCGTTTCAATTCGATTGAAATTTATTTAAGGCAACCGTTTTCTATTTGCACTAATTTAGGTTAGACCATAAATTTATGAGGTCAGATTGTTAAATTGTTTTCGTTTTTGATAGCAACCGATGGTGTCGTTTAAAAAAACATTTTACTCTCCCTATTTGAAATATGTAGAATCACTCTCCTGGAGCACGATAGCTGTTGAAGTTAAATTTTCGTTTCACTATCCATTTTATACATTTTCACCTGAGTGAAATGTTAGTAGATATAGAGTATAAAAGTAGAAAAACATATTTGTTGAAAATTACAAAACTTTTAATTGTTGAATAAGAAATATTAAATTATTTTTAAAATTTTTAACTCCAAATAAAACATGCCATCTTGTTTTGCAAAACATATTGTCAATTACAGATTTCTATAGTATAAACATTTAAAATTGGTAAGCATAACCACATTATTGGCATTCTTATCGTTTAATAAAAAATAAATTAAGATACATACCTAATAATTTTGTTTTTAATAAGCGTCATTTTAATAAAATTAATACAAATCTTAAATCGTAAGCATTTTACATCACTCAATTATTAAGATACTCGGTTGAGCATCGTGATTCAAATTATTTTCGTGCTGTAAAATATAGGTTACTACACGCAATGTAAATAAGTACCTTATAACTATTCCTTGTTGGAATAATTTACTCTAGTATCATGATAATATTGATGTAAATTTGAGCAACTGTACTCTCTGTAAAAATAAATCGTCCTAGCCTCCATAATTTGCACTCGTTGAGTGTTGTTCTAATTAGAAGATTTTTAATTGAATGCAACTCATTTTAATGAATATTTAGAACACTCGAAATGTAAATATTCGCGCCGTGTTAGAACCGTAAGAAAGTTAACATGTAAGCCGGTGCTGAGATTAAACAAATACTGAAAGGACGTAAAAAGGACGCTTGGTTGGTTAACCAGGCCAGGCCGCACTGCAATTTCCTGTGAGACTTGAAAGCTAAAGTGCTTTTGCTTCCTATTACGGTCAAAGAAATTACAAAAAAGAGCGCTGATAAGATGTATAAAGATGCTTCAGTTATGATAAAATGCGATATCATTACCACCGACTCATCTCAACGCCCCAGAACTGGCCAACTCATATTAATTTCAAAGCCTCTACGCTCTTTCGTAATTCAATAAAAAGCAGCACAAACGTTTATAAGCACTGAGAGAATCAATTTTAAGCTGAACACGAGTGTCAAGTTGATAATTTTTTTTCTTCCATTGCAGGTGTTCAAGTGGAAGCCCCGCAATGGAAACCGAAGAAGAAGACAGCGAAGAAACGCAACCTGTACGATGATCCCTTCATCTCACACCATGCCATCTCTTAACCTCCACCTGGCCATCATCATCGGCTTTTTTACCCAAATGGTCGCGGGGGACTGTCCACGTTTATGCGAGTGCAAATGGAAGAGTGGCAAAGAATCAGTTTCTTGTCCCAACGCAAATTTATCTTCAATACCACTTCATTTAGAAGGCGGTACTCAAGTCCTTGATGTCTCCAAAAACAACCTCATTACAATAAAACACGACGAATTCAGTAAAGCCGGATTACTAAATTTACAAAAAGTGTATATTTCTCACTGCCGACTAAAAAATCTAGAACGATACGCTTTCAGAAAACTGATAAATCTGGTCGAGTTAGATTTGAGCTATAATACCCTTACTAGTGTACCTTCACACACTTTTGATTCAATACCGGAACTGAGAGAACTCAAACTTAATAACAATCCCATACAAAGAATACTCAACGATGCTTTTATTAATGTCCCTCAATTAGTCCGTTTGGAATTATCAGAATGCAGAATTTCGACAATAGAACCCCAAGCCTTCCACGGGCTAGAATCTTCACTCGAATGGCTTAAACTCGACTATAACAAATTAACCGAAGTGTTATCTTCATCTTTTACGGTATTAGAAAACTTGCATGGCCTTGAACTTGCTGGTAATCCTTGGAACTGTTCGTGTCCCCTTCGACCACTACGAGAATGGATGTTAGAGAAAAATGTTCCTTTTGGTATTCCTCCTGTTTGTCAAAGTCCCAAACGTCTCCGATCAAAGCCTTGGGATAAGTTAGATCTTGATGAATTCGCTTGTATTCCTGAAATCTTCGCCTACGAAAGCAAAACTCGTGGAGTTGAAGGTAAAAACGTAACAATGACATGTCGAATAGCCGGAATTCCGGAACCTTCAGTTCGGTGGTTGCTCAAAAATAAAGTAATAGCGAATTTATCCGGTTCGAGTTACTCCAATGGTAAAAAACTCTACATGGTGCATTTGTCAAACAACTCAAGTGATTTAACAATTTTCAGTGCGGATTTACAAGACGCAGGTGTGTATGTGTGTGCGGCTGAAAACAAAGCGGGTCGTGCTGAAGCTAGTGTTACATTAGCTGTGATTAGGAAACCGCCTGAAACCGCTTTCAATAATAAAATATTGATTGCGAGTGTTATTACGGGTATAGCGTTGGTTCTAGCATCGTGTTTGATTGCACTTTGTATATATTCAGTGAGGAAGAAGCAAATGCTCACGTGGCGGACTCGCGAGTGCAGACGGGAAGATAATTATGAAAAAATTGAAATGAATCATAAAGTGGCAGGTAATTCGAACGGGGGAACAGTGCAAGGAGAAATTGCGGTAGTGGCGACGAAGAAAAACGGAGAGTATAGAGTTGTGCCAGTGGCGGATAATGAAGAAGTTGAAGAGGAAGAAGAAGGTAACGTGGAGGCGGCAGCCAAGAGAATATGGCAAGAAACTGCGATAGAGAAGAGGTGGAATTCGCCCGAACATCTTTTAGATCCGGAGGATCTGCACATACCGAGGAGGACTCTACAAGAAGCCAGGTGAGGTGATGAAGCGATGCACACTTCCATTCAATAGGTATTTGCCACTCAATGTTTAAGCGATGTTTTTATGTTGTCCTCATTGTTGGCTTAACTAAATAGTTCACAAATAATAGATAATGGCATTTAAAATAAGTTTGTTTAATTGTCTTTATTTTAAAAGCTTGATAATACAAAAACTTGAAAAAAATAATTGGTAAATTTTAGCGACGTTACGGGCAATATGATTTGGTTATTTTAGTTACTTCTTGTAAACTTGCATATCATTAAAAAGACAATTTGAATGATCTAAATGAGCCGGTCAGGTCAAGAAATAAAACTTATCTTGTTTTTTTGTGTTACTTTATAACGTCGCAAAAATTTACCTACTATTTGACTACAAATTTTTAAGAATAGCCAGGATCCTCTCCAGTTAGATATATTCCATATAAAAAAAATTGTTTAAACAGCTACAAAAGTATTTTGTCAACAAGTACGAAGAAAAAAATACTTGTTAATATTAAAAATGTTCAAATGTAAGTAAATTTCACTATGTACGTATATGTATTGTTATAAACTCACCCGATTAGAACCGACCTAACTTGATGCAAAGGTAGTAATCCATAAGCCTTTCGCTTTCAACTACTTTTGGTAAATCGCATGTTCCCTCCTTTTTCGACATAGGTGACACTAACTTGCATGATACTGATTTAAGAAAATTTGAAGTCAAATTTACTTTTTTATTGAAGAAAAAAATAAGCAAAGACTGCTCTCTGTGACTGAGGACTGCCTAGAACACTATATGACAAAAGAATCGAGATATTTTTTTCTGCTGGCAACTTAAGTTTTTGCTGCAGTTACCTGTTACCTTTTATCAATAACACCAATTTTTCTTATTTATGTAAACTACTGTGTAAAATATGACACGTTTAACTTTTCAACGTTAATGAGGCAATACCGGTATGACCAATATACACTCCATAAGATCGAAATCTCCCGTCGTTACCTAAAAAAACTGAAAACAGGGTACTTAACCTACCCCTGTTGAAAATACCCTATCTATTCCTATTCAAATAAAGCCAAAAAAATTAATAGATATTAAAGTGCATTGGGAACCACAATTCTAAATTCAGTTCTTTGGAAACCCAAAAAGAACTTTTCTATAGAAAATGTGCAAGAGGTACTCTTATTAGAAACATAAATATTTCCCATTCGTTCTTTTGGTTTCCTCTATATTAACAATAGTCCTGTAGAAAATAATAGTCCGAGATCCCAAGACCTTACTTATTTTCTGGTGAACAAAATGTGTACGATAGAATATTACTGGTATATACTGTAAGCGTACACGTACCTGCTAGGTTGTGCCGTGGGCCAATTCTTAGATACCAGGTACTAGAGGTAAATAAAAATATTACTCATTTTATTTAAAGTCTAAGAACTAATTTTTATATATGCTTTACAAAATATTGTTTAAAATTAATAATGAATATTGTCAGACACTTTCTGCCGTCGGTAATTATTGCCAGACGCTTTCAGCATCGACATAAAAAAATCAATTTTACTTATAATCTGAGACGTTTTTTTGTATATGATACTTAGAAGACTATTTTACTACTTTGTAGGCTAAACACAAAACTTTTGTTAGATTATTAACAATATAATCTCAACAAAGGTGTGTTAAAAAAACATTTAATTCCTGCTGTTTATAAAAAAAGTAAAGTGGTCCCCTAAACATTAAATATAACAATACAATCTCAAAATATATGTAAGATTGATTTTTTTATGTCGATGTTTAAAACGTCTGGCGATAATTCTCGATAGCAGAAAGTGTCTGGCAATATTAATTATTAATTTTTAACAATATTTTGTAAAACATATGTAAAAATTAGTCCATAAAAAATTTGTCTATAAATCTTAGATCCAAAAAAAAATCCCGCGGGTTTCCACTGAACCCTTTAGTTCCACCCTTATTAACAAAAAAAAAACCGTTGTAAAATAACCAATTAAACAAACCTACACTAAAACCAATTACTCTTTAGGAATATGGCAAAAATGATAAACAAAATTAAAATTAAATTATATTAATATAATATAATTAATTTAAATTAATTAATTATATTATAATTTCAAGGTCCTGTTGTTATTATCCAGAGACTTATCAATAATCATCAATCCAGATAAAACGTAAAAAACACTAAAACTAACACCAAACACTACACTTAACACGACATACGTTTCGACAACAAAGTTGCCATTCTCAGATAAGAATTAAAACTTATTAATTTACAGATATTTTTAGTTTGTGAAAAATATCAATGTTTTTGTAAAGTGGCCTTAAAATTAATTAACTTCCTCATAAAGTTTTTTTCTAGTAGTGCATTTTGTAATTTTTCGGTAAGTTTTTAATTTTTTTTTGTCACTTTGCAATTTTTTAAATAATACAACACTGACGATAAGCTTTGTCTCGAAACTAGTCTGCTTTTTGTATATTTTTTAAAATAAAGTTTTACCATCTTTCGGTGGATTTTTGGACTTCACTTTTTATCTTAGAATTTATTCTTATCTTATAGCCTGAAATCGAAATGTAACTGAATCTAGCAAGCCGTATTAACATCTACAGTTACGCTGGCACAGCCTGCTCTGATTCAGTTACATTTTGATGTCACCTTATAATATACCATATGTTTATTATAATTTTTGATCAGAGGCTGTCATGAGAAACAAAAATTCTAAAAACGTAGGGCGTAACTTATTTCACTTGATAATAAAATCATTTTAGTGTCATTCATAAAGGGATTTGTTTTTGATTTTCCAGTACCTTTCTTCCGATTAACGCTGCCGGTCTCTCAAAAGGACGTGATCGTGTTTTTCAAACTGGTATAAAAATTTGACTCTGTTATAATTTCTTCTGTAAATTTCTCCCGAAACTCGTCAAAACAAAGTCTGGATGAGTAAACCCGTTCTCCGTTCGCTAAGTGCCCATTACGAAAATATGATTCTACTAAAAAAATCTTCTGTTCTGCAGTAAACACCTAATTCAAATCAAATCTAAATTTTACTTTTGACAGTGACAGCAAAATGACATTTATCAAGTGAATTAATCTAGGCCCTACGTTTTTAGAATTTTTGTTTTTCATGACAGCCTCTGATCAAAAATTATAATAAACATATAGTAAAATGTGTTCAATAATTGTTATGGTCGTGGTTTGCTATGGTTTTCTCTTTCTAGCATAAACGTAGGTTGACGTGATAAGTTCATACGATTTGCTGTCAACTCTTTAAATGTTGTCTTATTTTTGCATTTAGAAGTTTTTGATGAAAATCACATTGCAAATCATGATAATTGAAGGCAGATGTTTAAGAACTTACTCAGCAAGCGTTATCTCAGTTGAACGTGTGAACTTTTGACCGCATTGCACTGACAGCTGTCATGTGTCATTGTTTTGTAATGTTAAACAAGAGATACGTTTTTTGAGACAATTGCCACACCCAGGCGATCTGACCAGAACAATTATTGAAGACGTAATACTAACCACATCGACTTTCACTTCCACCTTCTCTTTTAAGTTTCATTCGACACACCAAAAAAATCCAACAAGAAGAACAATATCAAATAATATTAAAACAAAAAGAATAATATGCAACATCATCTTCGACAAATCAAACCAGTACAATAATAAAGGATCATCTGTGATCTGTTGTAGTTTCTGTTGTAGATCTATCTGTGTTTAATTTGAAAATAGAAAGTTATAGTTGTTTCTAGAAAAAACAGAAATGCTAAAAAGTTATTTTTCAATATAATAATTTCCTCAAATTTAAATTTAAATTCTTAAATTTTGTTTTTCTACTTAAAAAGATTACTGATAAAAAAAGAAATTAGACTAGTTTTGTTGTGTGACGCTTATTTTTTTAATCTGGTTACTCCTTGCACCTAAAGTATACCGCCGTAGGCCCTGGTGTTGCCGGCTTGTCAGTGGGCGGCGGGGTTCTTTAGAGATGGTAAAAACAGGGCGCCACGCAATTGTTATACACCTAGGCGATTGCGGTGAGCCTCAATTACGAAAGGCTCTAGTGAAGGAGTAGCACAAAAAAAGAAAGAAAAGAAACCACAAGATGTCCCAAACAAATCTAATTACACTCCAGCAAGAACAAAATAACAACAAAAGAGAATCCCAAATTAGGTTATTATCGAGTTGACTAATGAGTAAAACTTGATCGCCTGACTACATCCGTAGACAGAACAAAAAAAATGAATTAACAAAAATACAAGGCGTAACCAGATAGCGCTATCTTGGAAGTACTAGTATTCGTGATTTCTGTTCCCAATACTACTATACGTGCGCGTAGTCAGTTGAGTGACAGTTTAACTTTTCAAATCAATTTAAACAAAAATTATAAATAAACTCTATAACTAACTTAATTTCTAAAAAATCTAAACAAAAAAATACAATACATTAAAAGTGCACCAACAAATGTGCACCGTGATAGATTACCTGAAGGGTACGACACAAACACGCCGAAAATATAAAAGCTAGTGGTGCCGTGAAGCGACAACCAGCTAGAGTGACAAAAAAAAACAATGAAAAATGACTCAGCCCAGTGCCTGGTTCTCCTCGACAGGTGATGTGGGGTTCCAGAACAGGTTGATGGTACATTACCCCCAAATCTTGACTTTTCTTCAAGCTAACCCTCAACCCAAGTCCAAGGTCAGAAACACTGCCACTGTGGCATGCGGGGATTTCTACCATGTGCTTGACACGGCCAAGTGTAAAAATACTCGAGGTAGCTCTCACAAATTATCTGGTACAAACGCTGTCCTTATTTCAGCTCCAAAAATATTTACAATTGCCAGACAATTTCACAACAACCAGAGACCTTTCCTCTAGTACGAGCCAAAACCAAAGAGAGAAAAATGGGGGACAGTTTTCTTAAAATGGTAAAATCCCACCAAACCCTATGCCTATATTCAAGCATCGCATTTGTTCTTATTGAACCTTTGCAAACCAGTAAGTTCCTATAAAAAAACACATAGGTCTGGATGGGTCTCGACAGGGTATTTACAACAAGAACATCATAAACCTAGACTGCAAAAGCTGTAGAGCACTAATTGAAACCATTTAAAATAACGTAAATCTTGCCGCTAAATAATTCACTTGATAAATTTCAATCGTCACGATTCTCACGATATACAAATATCAAAAAAATAAAGTTTAAAAAAAAATTGTTCAAAAATTTCAAAAATTCAAAAAATTTTAAATTGTTCAAAAATTGTTCAAAAATTTTTAAATGGAGTTTTAATTTTAATAATATACATTCATGCGTCAAAATAATTTGCAGGCAAATTGCGATTAGCTCAAAATTTCCTGTTGCCGATAATGTTAAAAACACATACATGCTTAGATACGTAACGGGCAAATGCCAATGTCATTCGTTTATTTTTTCTTGACAACAGAATGTAACATTTAAAAATTTCTTTATTATTTGACAATCGATAATTAAATTTAGCAAACTTCATCAGTTAAAGCGTTTCTATATTTATATGTCCCTGATGATCGGTAAAAGAAGAAGAGGCTTCGTTATCTCTTATCATGATATCAGTCTGGGTTTATATAAAACATTTCCTACAATTTCGTATCTATATTTACATTTTTCTAAAATTACATTTAATTAATCAATATTTATTTAATGTTTTAACCATAATCTATTTTATACGCCCCCAAATCAGAGCGTAATCATTATTTTTATAGCACTGAATTTTTTAAAGTTGCTACGCAACAATTACAAATAAATAACTGAACATTCGTCTAGCTGTCGATTTTCAATTTTGTAAACGTCGATTTTTACATTAAATAACAATTATCATGAAAAATCATCATTTATTTCAAAAACTGTTAAACACTACAAACGTACGGAGCATGACACAACTTTTTCTTGAATTTTAGGGCTCTTACCTGTTGTAACATTTCTCTAGAATACACGTTTTCACACCGAATTTTCACCAGATTCCATTTTGAAAAATCGCAAAACAGAAAATAACAACATACCGTATCCTGGCAACGACAAACTAGTCAACTAGTTAATCTTGATTTTTTTACAGTTTAAAAAAAAATACCGTAATTTGAATATAATTTTTTTGATTTAAAAAAATAAAACGATTCAAAATAAATTAAATTGTTATATGTACCACGCGCGTAATCGTTACTAATGGCCCTCAGAAAATTAAAAGCCGTCCTACGTCGGGCTATAAACATTCCCTCGTACCATAATCCCCTTGATTACGCCCTTAATGCATAAATAACTATTGTAACTTCTGCAATTTTATCAAAAGTACATTTCAAATCAATTTTAAGCTGTTAAAATATTTCACAATTTTTTTTTTTTACTAACATCCTCGACAAACGTCAAGGCAGGCCTTCGACTCGGCTTGTACTCGCTTTCCTCGAATTTTAACGTTTTAAACAAGTCTTTAACTTTCTTGTTACCTAAATAAGTATTATTGTTCATTGTGATGGTAACAACTCTTGTATTAACTGTAGTATAACCGTTGCTTCTGCACATTTTTTCTGTTTCCTTCCTTTAAAAAGGTTAATTACCATGAAAACTTAGAAGAGGTTTAGCAATTCTTGTAACAAAGACTTGTATACAAGTAAAAATTAAAACAATTATTTTACCACAAAGTCCCATCTCTTTTAAAAATAATGCATTGTTTTACCTTTTACCCATCAGAAGATTTAAGCCTTTATAAAAGCATGCTGTTTAGTTTATTTTGGTTTACTTCAGGTTGTCTCATTGTGAAAGCATCAATTTTTATTCAGAACAAAATATTCCCTTTTGTTTGAGTAACTAAACCCATTAGTGAGAAATGATGATAAAATCTCAAAGCAAAAGTTCAAAAATAACTACGAATATTGTCTCATATTACAACTGACAACTGAGATATTGTGTACAGTACCCAAAGAAAGTAATGTCCTCTCCAACTAAAAGCCTTTAACATTTACAGAATACACTTTTTGATGTCTGTGTTAAGAAAAGACGAATGTGAAATTTTAGATTTTACATATTTTTAACACAGTAAAGAAATACGAGTATTACACTGATTTCTTGCCGATTACTTTTAGTTGAAGCGGACATTACTTTTTTTGAATTCTGTATCTAATTACATACGTAGCTATCAAACAAAAGAAAACGTAGTATTTTTAGTATTATATAATGTATATATGACTAATGTAATGAATAATTTTGTTTGTATACATCAATTAAAATGTTAATGTTTTGTTTGAAATTGAAGCTTATAGGAGGTAAATTTATAATTGTACATAATTGCAATTTGTATACAACTAAAATAATGAGAAGCGTTTTGAATGACGAAACTTTGCAAACTGTTTAAACATGAAAATATGGTTCATATTCATACTAACTCACCTATTGTATATAATTCTTCATCCATTATTTACCAGTTTTTATTTTAAAATATGTCAGTTCATTCTTAACAAGCTTTCCTTATTTTTTAAAAGTCGCAACTTTTACAAGTAAAAAAAGTTACAACCTAGAAAAAACAGTACACTTTTTATTTACTTAAAATATACAAGAAAAAAAAATTGCAGATACGAAACCATTTTACCTTTTAACTTAATTTCCCGAAAACTGACATTAATATCAAACTTTTTAAGGTTACTTTATGTCATAAAAACCACACATTTCCGTAACAAGTACAGTTATTTTTTATTAATAATAAAAAAAATAATAATTGACATCTAGGCTAATTTTACCGGTAGTATCGCAAATTTTAATACTTCTCTGTAGCAACAACCAATCACAACTTCGAAACAAAAATACTACCGATATTTTCTTAACTTGAAATCAGCCCAATAGACAGGAACAGACGCTCTATAACTTACTATTAAGTAGTTGTAAAATTAAAAGCTTGGCCAGCGATCTTACAAAGCACTACTGTTTTGTTTTTAATGATTCCGTTACATTAAGAGATCGGTATATGGATATACTATTTTTTTGGGTTTCTGAAACATTACCATTAGAAATATTATTATCAAAATTCGTAATTGAAAATTACGAGCTTTACTGCAAATTTTAAATAAGTGAGACCGGTATAAAATTTACCATAATTTACCAGACCATAACGGTATCACCAAACATACTTTGTACTTTAAAAAATGTAGAAAAATTAGTAAAAATGTGAATAATATAATTACAATTCATATTTGTTCCCTAAGAAACAAATGACCCAATTTAGTATCTGTAAATAGGGACTTAAATATTAACATTAGTCCCGAAAGAACAAAATAGTAAATCAAAGGCATCATTTAATCCTAAAAGTGAAGTTTAAAGCCTGAGAGTCTAGAAGGTCTGAGGGCTTCAATCACTTGAAAAATTAAGTTACTTTAGTACTGAAGTAATGACGCTATTGTTTGCACATACGATAAATAAAAAAACTTATTTGTGATTTAGATTTATTTATATTTTAAATCTCAAGAGATTCTAAAGGTCCCTTTTAACTCCCAAAAAATTTTAAACGTCACTTTTTAATCCCAAGGAATTTTAAATGTCACTTTAAATCCGTTGGGACTAAAAGTGTTACTTTTTCTTTCACTAGTGCAAAAAATATTTTGAATAATTCTAAGAATTCTTAATTTCAATTTTTGTTGTAGTACACCACTCCTAGTCTTGCACTTTAATTAGGCCCTAAAAACAGGTCCAGAGATAAAAGATGAGAATATATAACAACTGAAGTCCAGACTTATTTGAGAAACATATACACTACAGTATTTACTAGGGTAGGCCAAAAAAATCAACTATTTTTTTTTAACTTTCGACACTAAAACATTAGTTCCTAGGCACTTTTAAAAAATGCTTTTTTAAGATGAGCTTTTAACTTTAATGGGAAAAATTCCCTCATCGCATTTTTCCATTTTTTTTTTCAGTTCCATATTGCAAAATCCATATCTCGTCACTACTTGATTGTACAAAAAAAAATTATTTACATCTTTCGTAGGAAAATGAACGCTCTAAAAAAAGTATGTATCTTACAATTTTTTTATAACTCTTACCGTTTAGAAGATATCAGAGGTCAAAGTTTAAAGAATTAAGCAAATAAGCAAAAATTTCTTTTTCACTTCTAAATTTAATAACTTGTGGATAAATAAATATTATAAAATGCGCAACATACGGTTTTATAGGAAATTAAACGCTCTACAAAAAAAAATGGTTAATGGTTCGATTACTTCAACCATTTAAAAAAAATTGGAAATTTAGTATCAAATTTTGGTTTTTAAAATACGAATATCTTCTAAATGGTTAGAATAATCAATTAACTACAAAAAACCTTTTTTATAGAACATTCAATTTCCTACAAGGCTATATGTTGCGCATTTTGTAATATTTATTTATCTCTGAGTTATAAATTTTAGAAGTAGAAAAGGAATTTTTGTTAAATTCTTATAATTTTGACCTCCGATATCTTCTAAATGGTAAGAGATACAAAAAAATTGTAATATAACTTTTTTGTAGAGCGTTTAATTTCCTACAAAAAATGTAAATACAAATTTTCTGTACAATCAATTAATAAAGGGATATAGATTTTACCATATGGAACTGAAAAGAAAACGGAAAACTGCGATAAGGGAGTCTTTCATATTAAAATTAGGAGCTCATTTTAAAAAAGCATTTTTTAAAGGTGCCTAAAAATCAATTTTTCACTGTCGGAAGTTAAAAAAAAATAATCGATTTTTTTGGCCCGCCATAGTATTTACGGTAAATTTAAAAAAAGCTAATTGCTAATAATCTAAAAATGCCATAATACAGGCTCTTCCATGAGTGATAATGAGCCTGTGAAACTGAAAATACAGCCAGCAATACAATTTCAGAGTTAACTTGAATGATATTGTTTTCACATTTTATTTGTTAAATCTGTCACCGATACAAAAATGCAAAAAACTAGCCTTTTTAGGTAGTCCATGGGTTTTAGAGCTTGCACGAGCTGAATATAACAGGGATAAAATGTATTTTCTTTAATCTTTCGGTTAACTGAAGACAAACTAATGCCACTTGCTTGTGAGCACATTCTTTGGCTTACATAAAAATTTTCATCAATCATTTCCAATACGGTTATTTTATTTTCAGGATCTGTAGCTGTTCTTGCTCTTGGTTTTTTCAAAGATAGCCAATTTTTCCTTAAGGTAGTTTCAAGTCGTTTGAATATGGTGTCAGCGGGAGTTTTTCCACCCGGAAAATTTTGTCAGTAGAAACACATCGTGGCAGAAGCATTTTTTTTTGTTTTCTTCATATCATGTGGGTTTTTTCATCGTTTGAATCCATTTTCTTTTTTATCGGTGACATACTTGACAAATAAAATTTAAAAACAATATCATCCACGTTAACTCTGGTATTGTATTGCTGGTTGTATCTTCAGTTTCGCAGTCCCATTATCTCTCATAAAACAGCCAGTATAATAAGAGTATAAAACTGCGAAGTTAATTTTGATATCTTTTAGAAAAAATATATATTCCTATAAAATCAAATATATAAATAGGTACAAGTAAAAAAAATGCATTAAGTACTATTCATATACGAAATAAAAAATTGCGACACTATATACTTACATAATACGAGCAAAATAATTGTCATCCACTGATTATTTATACATTAAAATAATTTGCTAAACCTTCTATGCCCTCCTGGCTAATTATACTCCCTTCTATCCGTTTTCCCTCCAAAAATTTCCTTTAGTTGAAGCTATACCTCATTACAATAAGTATACTCAAATTATCTAAAAGTAGGCTGACTCTTATTTAAAACCCTTCCATAAACCAAAGAATTGCCATTATTCAATTTATGAAGTGGCAAATCACCGTAAGAATAGATCTTTATTTATGACAGTTCTCTTTGCAAGCCTAATATATATTTGAAGGAGCTATCATAAATCAAGATCCATCCTTATGGTAGTTTGCCTTTCCATAAACTAAGCATTGGCTATACTTTGGTTTACGAAAGAGTCTTAAAAAGTTAGCCCACTTTTAGATATTTTGAGTATACATTTATTTGATGGTAATTGATTACCTAGACAGAAAAATCGTTTCAACAGTGTATATTTAACTTACCCTACCTCAATTCTAATTCCTCAAAACTTTCTCTTTCTAACGTCTCTCTCTACATCGCAACAAACAACAATCGTCGAAAAACTTAAAAAAATCGGTGGTAGCGTAAACATTTAACAATAGAAACTACACGGAGCGGCGGTGTCTCTATGTAGGATTTACACCATCAAAAAATCACCACTCGTTACTACGAGTATGCTGGTAGGTAGGTCGTGATACTAAAAAATCAGTCATCCCCATCAAAGAAATTAACCGAACTTATAAGTAATTGAAATATGGCGTCCAAAAGCAAGATAAAGCCAATAATGTTAATTTCATCACCCAATTTTAAGTTAAATTTAATATAGTACTTTATCCAAAATTAGGTGTAATAAAACTGTAATTTAAGCCTTCAAAAAGTAAGTAATTAAAAAAAAAACAATTTCTAATTTACGTCCCTACGACAAAAAATAACAGAAAAACACATTTAAATAAAATACCAATTTAAAAATAAATTTGTAAGTTTATTGTCAAACCATATGTTTAGATATGTTTCCGATATCATTATTAAATGAAAATCAATATGTAAAAATAAAGATCAAATAACAATTTTTGATAAAAAGCTTATTCTGTTATTCAAGTAATATTATTTTTTCACTTAGTGATCTACATAATTCTTTATTCTTTTTTTAGGAAACCATCTATCAGCAGACCGTAGTCGGACAACGTTTAATGTAGTAACGATATCAAAATATTTTTCAGAATAAAGATTACAAATAAGCGTGATTACAGCTAAATAGTGAAAATTTTATTGCAAGTTTCTTCGATCCAAACATGTACTTTCAAAAAAACTGTTAATCTCTTCAAAAAGTATACTTAAATTAATTATAGCTAACGTAACTACTTATTTCCTTCATCTATGCTTCGTTGCAATTTTTATGTTTATATCAGGTGATTCAGAAGAAATAAGCGCTATAAAATAGTAATATAATGTAGTTATTTAACATTTTGTCTGTCCCTAAGCAGTTAAAATTTAAACTTAATATTAATAATAACAAAAATTACTTATAAAATAACATAAATAAAAACTAAATTTTTATATGTTTCGTTTCCTCAATAAAACCCTGCCCCAATTAGTTGCATGAATTTTTCGTCCCCTACGTTAAATTTTTCTTGAAGCATGTGCGTGTTATATCGCTAGGGTCTGCGTGCAATTTAGTTGTGTAATTTTTTTCTAGAGACGATATCAGGAAGGGGTTCAGTTCGACGTCTGGTATATATAGTGGGTACGAGCAACCGTCGACATCCTTAAGCCAAAACGTAGCACCACATCTCCTTCGCAGGCAACTATCCGGAGGCCACGCGACAACCTACAACAGCGAGCTGTCAAGCTTGATGGAGGACGACGGTGACAAGAAATATCCGGATTTGATTGAGAACTCTTCGTACAAGTTTGGGAACAAGGCAAACAGTGAAGGCGGCAGCGTGATCGACATAACAGAATTGTTCTGTACTTTGCCTCGCAAGAGAGCCCTCATCCAGAGTTCGCGGTACAAAAGTAGCGACAGCCAATCCCCTCTTCTTCCAGAGAGTCGCTACGGAAGCAGCGGTGGCGAGAGCAGCTGCGGTAGTCAAGAGTCAACACTTAGAAGACTCTCTGACTGCCCCAAGTATCCCACAAACCTCAACAAAAACAGGGTAACCACTTAAATTAACTATATCAAATTATAACTTGGTTCGGAAATATTTTATTTCATTGATAATTCCAGTTAAAGAAGCCAGGCTTAGCTTGGTGTATTTTAATTTTCTTTATTTTTCCCAGTGTAAGATCTCCAACAGTTACCTGAACCTCACGCGCGAGGAGGACCTTACCTCCACCCCCCTCCTGGACGTGTCAGGTCTCGAGAGCCGCGTGGCCTTCAAGCGGGAATCCCCTACGTCGGTCACCCCCAACGCCAATTCTTACGACTACCACGCAGCACAGCTAGAGCGCTTCCTAGAAGAGTACCGCAGCCTCCAGAAACAACTGACCAAAATGAAGGAGACGTGCGATAACCTATGCCAGGACCATCTCCAAGCAGTATCGCCAGCCGCTTCAACAGTCACGCCCTCAACGTCAAACGACGATGTTCTGAGGAATAATCCCGTGTCGCCGAATTCAAATCAGTCACTCGAGGACTCGATTGATTTTCGCAATTTCGAGAGCGAACTCACCAAGTATTTGCTCGCCAAAAGTTCACCCTCCCCGAAAACTTTTACTAACAACAGCGGAGTGTTCAATAATTGAATTTACCGACTCGAAAAAATTTGTGTCACAGTGATAATTACGCTGGCCATTGTCGGAAGTGATGCTATTGTGGAAAGGTTTATTCAATCACTAAACCTACGAAATTTTTACTAATGTGTATAAATAATAATTGTACATATCTGGATGATTGTTACGTATCATTTGTTTGTTAAATGTTGATAGTTTTAGCAGACATTTGTGATATTATACAAGTAGAAATTTATTTATCGACTTGATGGGTTTTTCATATCATACGAATTGCGTTTTACTGTAATAACACATATCCTTTATAAGTTTGTAAATTATTTAAATAAATGCATTCTATTTATTTATTTTTTTAATCAGATTTTCATATTCGTTTAATGTTTTCATTCATGAAAATGTAGGTAAGTATATTTTTATTAAAGCCTTAAAACCCTTTTTACTTGTTTGTGCAGCGTAAATCAGAAGTAATGACAGTTGTATGCTTTTAATGTTTGCTCCAAGTACGCAATTTAGTCATAAACTTGGTAAATAATAAAAAATATTTGAATATGTCTAAATATTCTTATAATACACTAATTAAAGATTACAAAATCTCTAACTGCAACTGTTTTCTGTCACTGGGTTTTAATATCAAAACTACAATTATTTACACTAACAACCACAGAATCACACGTAATTCGTACTAATTTCTTGTCGCTTTCTTTACCGACTATTTTCTCGTTTTTGAACTCATAACTCGCCAAACAACTTCTAGTATGATCTCAGCAGCACGCCTGTCAGATGACTGCTGCATAGAAAGTTCTTCCTGTTCTGTGGAGTTAGCAGCCTTTTTATTTGTGTTATTAACCCATTTTTATACAAAATAATAATGTTCAAATAGACAAAGTCTGAGTCTGAGTCAAGTTTCTAAGTCTGACTTTCAATCACAATTTCCAATATAGTGTCTCTACCCAACCCCTTGAATACAATCTTCTAATACTCTAGGAACTTGTCCCAGTTTGGAGTGATAATTCTAGCACTCAAAACCAACAACCAATATCCCTTTGGCGTATGTCCACGCTAATTTCAAGTTGAATTCACAATCTCGGTATTATCTGAAATGTATTTAATTGATTACATAACTAACTACCTAAGTAAAACCAAAAAATAATAGCGATTAAAAATCAATTTTAATTGTGGTCGCAGTAATGTCGCTTCATGTGTAGACCTGTCAAATTTTTGAAAAGATTACAAAAGTCGATTACTATTACCTGCAACAAAAAGCATCATACCATGATGGTCACAGCCACAAAATGAATAAATTTATTTTCATCAAAAAATTATAAAAAAACGCAGTTTTTATTAAAACTAATAAAATTAATTTAAAATATTGTTTAAGTGTCACAACTGTTAAACAAATTAATAACCAATTACCTAAGTATACAATATAATAAATATCAGCAATCTAAAATTTTGAATAACAAAGTATAATTAAAATTTAAGACCCTCCCAACTCCATGACATTTTCATCAAAATCTCCAAAATCAAATCTTAAACCTTTATTTTTCTTTTTTTCTATAATACCTAAGCTACTTAAAACTTCATTTACAGTCAATCTGACGCTTTGCACAAGTGTTAATATTCTAGAAGACTCTCAACAGCACGATCTTGTTAAAATCACTAAATAGTGTAAAATGAATAATCTTATTTAATACAATTTATATTTAAATAGAAAATAGAAAATAAATATAACGTATTAATTATCCATAAATTTTAAAAAACACCTGTTAAATTATGTTGACAGCTTATTAAATAAAATCATTTTAGTGGTTGGTCAAGAAAAAAAAATTCTTTTGCCACTTTTGACAATTCAGACTAACTTAAAATTGATGCACCAAATTTTTAAATCTAATTATTTCAAAATACCTAAAAAAACAAAAAATGTGACAATAAAACAAGCCGCGATACAACATTTATTAGCTGGTAAAGCAAATTTCGTCTAATTTCAGCCACTGACAAATTCAAGTGAGTCTTTCAGAAGTCTTTTCGGTATTTTTATATATTTACTAATCTTTACTAATATAAAGCTTTTGTTCAACAAAATAAACATTTTATGTCTATACAATAATGGAATTAATCTAGAATTAGAAGTAGAAAAAAAAAACAAGCCTCGTTCCACAACCACTTTTTAGTTCATTATTTAGACTTTGTACTTTTCATTAGATATAAACTCTTCTAGTAAAAAATCAACAAATTACAACACGTTTCTTTGTTTGAAAATAAAATTTATTTAGCAAAATTTGGGTTTTAGTTTGAGTTTATCAAAGAGTTTATCCAAGCATTAATTTCTTATAAATTCCTGTTATAAACAAAGGTAAAAAAAATTAAGAAGTATAGGCTTACGTACCCAAAAATATGACCGTTTAACGCTATTTTGTGAAATTCTTACACTTTTTCCAGAACTTGTGCATAATAATTAATAACAGACATAACTACAATAAACATTTTCTACCTTTATCTATAAATTATCTCCAATGTCAATTTTCAGCCAGTGTTGTCAGTTGTATTCTAAAATTAATTGCAATATAAATGGTTTTTAATTTTTGAACAAATAATATGTAGAACAAACACTGTAAAATAAATTCTGTTGTTACTCCATCTGGTGTGAAACAGTAAATGTCATAACCGTCATAAAATAGTAAATGTTATTTTCCTCTATTTGCATGAGTTTAGTAAACGTTGTTTATGATATGTTGTGGTTCGTCGTATGTAATGCATCGAATACTTCAAGTCTTTTGTGAGTTCCTTCAATCGCAAACAGTATTTTCATAACGACATTCGCCATTAGACTGTAGCACCCTCATCGATCGTTTCATTTGTCAATAGTAAATACATAAATAATTTCTCCATAAGACGTTATTAACTCAAAAGATATTCTTCGACAATAAATACAGTTTTTTTTCCTAAACCCCATATTGAAACATTACTTACGGTACATACTTTAGTGCCTATGACAACAGATTCGTAGAAGCCTAATTTAGAAAAAAGTAATAGTCCGCTGTATGTATAATAAAATGTAAAAGATGTCTGTAAATGATTAATTAAACTTGCAGTTAATAAATTTGCCCCATTTGACTTTTACCATGTCATAAAAATGCCCAAACAGTTGTAATTATTCATCCAACAAACAATATTGACGATTGTACTTAATTGAGATATTGAAAATGTTTTATATTGAGAAATTGCTAAATTAATTACTAAGGAAGTTACTAAGTATTTGTGCTGGGAAGTACTTACAATCAATCAATAGAAAGAAGCTCAGACAGTCTGATGTTAAAACACAATTCAGAAAATTTAAAAATAATAAAATATTTAAAATTAAAAAATTGACAATAAAAAAATTACAAGGAAGTTCAAATCACCGATTTTATATAATAATTACAAGCATACAAAACAAGAAACTAAAAGTTACAAAATTTTACATAAATATTTAAAGTTGTTTCATTTTTATAACGTTGTCAACTGTGTGAATAATTGCACAGTAATTGACATAATTAATTTTACTCTTTAAAAAGTGTTTTTCAAACATTAAAATCACTCTTTAAACTATTGATATTAATTAATAAAGTTTTTTATTTTGAATTAAATTTTTTTGTATAAAATTAGGTTCCTTATCTATAAAAATTTTAATGCTTACACACAGTCACACGGTACTATGAGCTTTAATTATAGTTACCTGTTTTTATAATTTCAACTGTATAATTAATAATCTTCTATGAGAATAATTTTCTGCTTGTAAAACCAGATAACTTAATATTGATAAGAACATAAATTCAGGAATATTTTATTGCCGCTAATGGAGGATTAAAAAATAATATTTCATTGAAAGGAATGTTAGATAAAAAGCTCAATGTTTATCCCCTCCGAGGATTATAAAATATTAAAGCAAATACGTTCTATTTATCAAAGCTTAGTTTAGCGGTTCTACAGCTTGCCTTCGATTCCTGAAAGTTTCCCTTTTACTGTATCCCATTTTTCAATTAGGTTCGCCGCTCTAGAAATTAATACTTCAGGATTCAGGATGTGGATAGGAAGCCGCAACAGCCGCGTTGTCCCGCTTTAAGCCTTGCGTGGCGTTATGGAAGGAATCCGGCAGGACTCCCGTCTCTAATGTGTCCCTCAGGACTCATCTCGCATCCACGATGTTCATATAATGCCCTCTAACGCTGCTGTTTTGACCCATCTAAACGCTCGATATAGATTTTTTTTCACAACCAAAAATTTTTTCATCAATTATAAAAGAGAATAGCCTCTTTAGTCTTGGTAATTAAATGAAAGAAAATTACGTCTCCCATAAATTAAATATTTTGAACGCTCTCCTACTGCCAAAATAAACGCAGAATCTTATTTACTTCTTATTCAAATCAGATTCTTATGTCGGCACAGGGAGAAGAAAAAATAACGAATTAAATATTTGCTAAAGTCGGGAAATCGAAAGCTTTCACGATGTCATGGCGGTTGTAGAAAAGATTTTTTCAGTAGAATTTATAGACTTACAAGCGTCCAATTTGAGGAAAACAGAAATTACATTTTATTCCTGACAGTGCTAATGCATCAAACTCATGTAAAATATAAAAGTAGTCTCTTGATAACCGCAAAAGAGAGTAATTTGTGTGAGAAATAATGGACAAAGTGATTTTAGTCAGTCTCATAAATATTTAATTTTCTTGAGTTGAGATCATGAAGACGTAAAATTGGGGAAGGCTGTTTTTATTTAATTATCCTGTAATGTCAAGGAAATCCAAGACTACATTATACAAAACCAAAAAAACTAAAGCTCGTGTTTGATTGTTAATTTTTCTAAAAGGGTTCTTAATCCTGCCAAAAACTTTCCTGAAATCTTGCTGTTCGTCGTCTGAATTTTTTCAAATATATCAAATTCGTGCTGGTGCAGGGTGTTAAAGAAAGTTGAGGATCATATTTTAAAAAGCTTGAAACGTTTAATAATTAAACAGTAATTTTTTGCCTTGACCTACACGTCGTAAATTCAGTCTTTACGTGTTCAAGTTTCCATATATTGTCCGGACGTAAAATTTTATGGAGGAATAAATCGCGTTAGGTGCCATTTTTTAGTAATTTAATGCAAGTTTCGAGCAAAGTTTAGATTGCATCTGTGTCATTATTGGCAAATTTGTGTCGTCGAAAGTCTTAATTCGAGAGTGTTTGGTATATAGCGGTAATAATTTAGGAATTTTTTTTGTTGTTGTTTTAGACGGATTGTGTGTAATAAATTGCTGCAGAAATTGGCTTTCGGTTGTTATGTAGGCAACGCTCTTGATTATATAATTGGGAAACTTAAATGGGTTTTGTTAATAGTTTTCCGATAATTCCGACAGGTGAGTGATTCGGTAGTGGAGTGCAATTAAATGGAGGGCAAAAATAAAAATTTATTATCGACAGGGTGTCTAAGAGAGAAAAATTCAATGAGCTCTCATTACCATTTATATTGTTGGATTTTTATAAGTGGAATGAATGATAGAAAGAAAAATCCCGGCTGCTTTCATTCCAGGAGAATCTCTGCTATGATATATGTCTCCCTAAATCGAAAATAGAGCAGTCTCATTCGATTTATAAGAAATGAAAAGTATTCAAGGCGAAGGTTTTTGTCTGCGGATTTCAAAAGAGTTCAAGATTAAATTATTCATCCCAATTGAAATTTCCAAGTTCATTTTCAGGTTGAGGAGAAGAAATTCACCGATCATTTCTGAGATTTTATATTGAGTTTGTATTGTTGGTTAAGGTCGTCGCTTCGTTACAAAAATGTAATAGAAGCTTGTTAGTTCTTTCGCAATTTCCATTCGCTGACTTTAACGACGTTCCTTCATTTGATCTCCTAAACATCTTCGCAAATTTATTAGTTTAAAACGACGCCTGGATCAGATTAATATTAAAACTTTTACGACTAAAAATTTCAAATTTTTTCCTTTCTGTTTCTTTAAGCGTATTATATCTTTTTATGGTTCAATTGTCGGTAGCGAGTTTATCGAAATGTAAAACATGGTTAGAGCAAAAGTTTTAAAATCGGAAGGGAGCGAAGACCACCGCCCCTACAATCAATACCAAAGACATAGGCTATTTGTCATGAACTTACTTCCAACGATTTAGAATTTAACCAATACCGAGAGGTATAAAAATTTATACTAAATATCTCTTTTTTAATTAAAACATAAACACTTATCGATTAGACCCGACTCAGAGAGTTTTTCATTGACAGTGACATCTTAACATTAAACAAACTAATAAAATTGCCTGAAGAAGACGAAATATATCGTCGAAAAGTCGCGATGAATTTAATCGTTTTATTTTCTCGTTCTAAAACAACCAAATTTCACGTAATATCTGTTCAATAAAAATTCAAGAACCTTCAATAACATGTCAATTCCTTACATAAAACTGACAGAGTGCTTTCGAAAGAGTGGCTATCATGATCAGTGGCTAAGTAATAATGTAAAAAAAACAATTATCAAAAGATAAAAATTTTTAGAAAAAACTTACCACACTTTTGTCAATAATAAATTAAAACATAAAAAATAAAATGTATACTAAAAATAAGATAAAACGTAATATCATTAAATATATGTTAATCGATCTGATACATACGTCAAATAATATGTCATAATAAATATTATCTACTACAATATTATCTATAACAATACTTTGTATAATTTTATCTGTAGATGCAACCTCTAAAAACGATTCCTAAACACTCAGATTGAAGCACAGTATAAAAATGAATCAGTATGAACAGCTGATAAAACTAAAAACTTGTCAAAAAGCTGGCATCCCTTCACGTTAGATGTGTAAGATAAAGCCACTAATTTTTCAGATTTACTATAGGCAACTAATAGTACACAATTTTGATTTAAAGAGCTATTTACAGTTATATAACTGTGTCTAAAAAGCTTGTTTTGACGGTAAGTGATGCAATATTTTTATTACAATGATTCGCAGCAACTTCTTTTTGCTCTTGTATTTGGAACTCACTTTTTTTAAAATTTCTTTTCAGAAGACGTTGTTTTCTTTTCTCGTGTAATTTTTTTTTATGAGATGATTGATCAAATTTGCTTTTTGGAAGGTTAAGCGAAGGCACAGCTGATTTTTTGAACGTAGTTTTTTAGATAACTTTGAACGACAAATGTAGTCTTTATCTGCAAAATGTTTTCCACACACAATTAAAAACTTTGTAGAAGGTTTTTCCATCAATAAGGCCCTTTCCCAAGCTTTTCTTCTGTCCATAAATTCCTCATTGCCGTAAAAATTAACAATCTTAACCTTACCACTGTTTGGCGGTGGAAAGAAATAAAAACTGACACTTCTTTACTTTTAAGTATGTGACATCAATAAAGACAACAGTTAGTCTTATTTTTCTTTGTATTTTTTGCTGTCCCAGACATTTTACACAAAAATTAAAAACGAAGCGGCAAATTTAGACGTTTACGTCGTAAACAACAATAATAATGGTATGCTTCGATGTGATTGTTCCAAACGCCACCAGAGGTCGCTTTAGTTATCCGAAATCGGAAATAGCAGCCTAATAAATGTAATAACTATTATTACAGAAAAGGATATTGTAACATAAATAAATTATAGAAAAAAATAGCTCGTTTTTCTGAGAGGTATAAAAATTCTTCCACTTCCAGAAAAAGGTATGCTTTTCTACCACCAAAATAACTGTTATACTTAAATCCTAATTCTCTTTGAAAAAAGACTTGAGCTGGTGATACAATTGCTTATTTAATTTTCCTACGGCATCTCATCTCAAATTTAGCTTTTGTTGTACTTTGATACTATTCTGTCATTCATTACTTAACCCTTTTTTTCAAAAATACGCTTTATATAATTATGATTTTCTACTTTTTTTATAAATGTACATATTATGATAATTCTTTTATACAGTTCCCAAATACTTATAGAGTCCTTCTAGATTAAGTTTCAAGTCAATTGTTTTTAAAACTTCTATATTTTAAAACCAATCACAATTATTATTGCCACTTTATTAACAGTTAAGTTTGAAAAACTCGTAATTTATAATTTTAATAAATATTTTCTAATTTATTTATTTAATTTTTTTAATACTTGGTAGAAATTTAGTATTCCTAAAGGTAGAAAGTTACCAACAGCTGCATAATTTTCTAAAAAAATTCAGATTTTTTTCGATTTTGAACCATGCTGTATAAAATTCTTATTAAAAAGGAAAACTTTTGCCGTCAGTTACGGTTTCCAATCTCAGAAGTCAACTTTATATTCCACACCAAAGCGAAGGTCGTTTTTGCGCCATTCCGCTTATATGCAATGTATTCGGAAAGAGATTCGCCAAAGACGCAGATTTCCATCTGTGAACGAGCAACAGTTGTGCTGTGGCCTCTCGACCTCCGCCTTCAAAGACATTTTCCGAACTAATAAGTTCGAGTTATTCGGGCGATTAATAAATCAGTGCACTTCTTTCGCTACTGATTTCGTTGTCAAAGAAACTTATAACAGCGCTTGTCATTGTACTGAAATAATAGCCAATAAATATCGCGACGATTAATTCCAGTTTGACTTTATTCCTGGCCCAGATATTATTCCGATGAATTTATGTGTTATAATACGGACCAATACACGGCAATATGACAGTGTTTCCGGGCCAATTCCTCGATAAATCTTGTGTAATTAACCTCACCTAGGCCAAAAAGTGATTATGGCAAAATCATTGATCACCACAAAACGCATGAATTCCATTAAAGTCTCTCAGCCAATTTTACCGAGTCAAAATGTATAACTTATAGATCCCCTGTTAAGCCTCGGAAGAATTTCAATTTTCCTCGTGGCGTCTCTCGATTCATAACTTTCCCCGCTTTGCTTAAAAGTGATCGAAAAATTTGCTGATATCCCGCAGGAGCCCCCATGGTTCCCATTTCAGATTAATAAAAGCACTAATCATGGCTCACACTTAATTGCTTTCATCGCACGTCTGGACGTTTTATATTTTTGCAATTTTCCAGACGACTGACGTATAAACAAACATAAAAGCGAAATTTCAAAAAGCTATTTATTTTATTCACCAAACTCGGTTTGTGGGCGCAGTTATAAGCAATCTTTAATTTCATTTTTAATAGAATTCGGATTTAATACGGACGCTATGCGTCACATTCATGATTTGCTAATTAAGCAACCTGAAAGTGACGTATGTTCGATTTGGGAATATAAATTCAACCAGGGATGGGTAGTTGATGTAATAATTTCACAAATTAAACTCGACGGACATTCGGCTATTGTTTATTCGACAATCCACATACCGATCCGGTTTTATTCAAAATCTATAACCAAATATTTGCAAACATTTTTATTAACACATATGTAACATTCCATGCACCAGTGAGTTATATTTTTTCTATGTGAAATGTGGACTAGTAACAACAAATAAATTTTAACCAAATACAGTTTTTGTGTACATTTTGTTTGAAAAATGCTTTTAAAACCACATTATTTTAATTAATAAGCAAGTAAAATGTTTTTCAATTTAGCTCGTTTATGTTTAACAATAGCGACTCTAAAAACAATTAAAGCGCATTAAAATTTTTACCATTTACAAAAATTTTGTCACATAACGAATATTTTCAAATAGATAATCTGTTCGTATTTAATTTAAATCAACTCATCGTACTTAGGTTAAATTGAACACGCTATTCGCTTATAAATCTCTGTAATGAAACATTTTAATCAAAATGTTATTGCAATAACAAAACATTTCATCACCATTTGCAAGTGTTTCTGAGAAAAACAGAAAATTTTATAAGCACAGAAACTAAAATATCTTACTGATATAAACAAGAAGTCTGACTTAAGTTCACAGAACTCCTAAATCAAACTCCAATTTCGACTACAACAAATAAGAAAACAAATTTTTAAACACCTTTTGCACTACTGTTTTTCATAATTATTATTTAATTATGACAAAAGCTTAACGTAAACTATAGTAAAATAAAAAACAAATTCATTGCAATAAAAACTGCTTGCTTCTGTGTTTCCTCTAGAGCTAGACTATGCATTCTGCTTTTTACAATAAAATTTTATTTTCCAAAGAGATCCATCACTTTTACTTATCTAATTACGAAGTCCCAAAGTTACATTTTTTACAATCCAATAGAATGTAGTTTTGGAAGATAGCTTCAAAAGCATCAAGAAATCGATCCTGATCTTGTCCAGAGAAAAATGAGACAAGTCATAAATTTTAATAATAATAATAATAATTTTAATAATAATTTTTATTAGTAGTATATTTTAAAATTACTTTAATTATTTTTATTAATAATAATTTCACCAGCAAAATGCTGTAAAGAAGAGAAAAATAATAATAATAATAAACAGAATCTGATAACAGCTGGGTAATGGCTCACTATCAAAAACTTGCTTTGCTCATTAATAAGTTCCTATTTATTGTTGATTAGAAAATGACCTGACGAGTTGACTAGATAAAATAGAAAAATTTTGGCAAAACATTTAAGAAAACCAAGCAGACCATAACAGAAATGCCTTATGGATCGAAGATGAAATACATCTAACATAACTCAACTCCCAACATGAGCCTCCCAGAAATTACGAATAAAGACGTTAAATCTAGTTTCGTAAAACCAGCAATCGGAAATCCCCAGAGTCAGACCAAATATATAACTTCTATCTTAAAAAATTTAGAAGCATGCATCCACCTTTAGCTAAGTTATTTACCGCAGCTATCAAAAACTCTCAAACAATTAAAGATTTCCTCACTGAAGAAATAACATATCTTATACCCAAAAGTACAAATATATGTGACCCCTCGAAATACAGACCAATAACATGCTTACAAACAACATACAAACTTTTAGCATCGATATTGGCAATGAAAATATACGAGCATTAACAAACATAATACACTAAGCTGAGAACAGAAAGGATGTATCAAACACCTTTTATACACACAAATTTACAAACACCTAAACATTTCACATTTTTGTTTCTCCATTTTGCAATTTGTATCTTCAATCTTTACAAACTTTTTGTTGTTTCTTCTTATTATTTCTATTGGGTAATTATCTAAACCATTTTCGCAACCGGTTGCATTCCTTTAGAATGCTTATTTATGATCCTACAAAGATCACTGATAATTTATTGGTTAGAAATCAATTGAGAGTTTTCATCTTCAGGTCTCTACTTTTCTAGTAAAATAAAATTTCTTGTGCTAAAAAAGTTTATACACTGTAAAAAGCGTATTAAATCTTTGTTTGAAAGACAAGAGACAAATGGTAATTCCTTTTCAAGGATAAAAAGAAGATAACCACGTTTGTATATTTAATGACAATTACGTTAATGCTTTGTGTCTTTGCATTAGTTGAGGCATTGTGCCCCACACAATAGAAGAGTTTAGAGGCAGGTCCGAGTCATTAATTGTCACACCTGTGGTGCTATTGATTACGGAGTAGAGTGTCCGGGCCCGGCGGCCGCATTTGTCTCTTGTAGTGTCTATTTGTAATGCGAGGGTTGTATGTTATTTCGCATTTGACGATGTCGGTTGTACAACACAAGCAACGAATAGAGAGGCTATAAAAGCGGTGGTTGAGGTTGGAGCATACGTCGATCGTAGCGTTTTTGCGTGCACGTTTCCTGCAAATAACGCTCCATTATCAGCGCTGGCGAAACTGTTTGGACAATTCAGGCATTCTTCGAGCCATTATTGTAAACGGGGAACCTGTAAGAGACGAGATAAGAAATACGGAGTGACAGAAATTACAGCAAAGTAGATAACAAAAGAGCGTTTTCAACATAAAATTTCACTTGAACCTTGGTCGCGATCCGCCGCGACGTTTTATAGCTTCTCATATACATAATATAGTCTTTAGGTTCGCCGAGATGCGAGCCTTCTTTATGTCGTCTGTTTTGTACAGGTCTCTTCCAGACGATGCTTTGTCAGATTTCATATGCTTGTAATTATCTGCTAACGAGAGTAGACGGTTTTTTACGAAATATCAGCATAGTGCTAATTGGAAAAGGTTAAGGAAAACGACGAAAAAAATTCTTTGCGAGAGAAAGAGTATATTCAGAGACTTGTCATCCAAGAGTATAAAGATCGAATAAGGCAGGGGATTCACGCAATAAAATGTTCATACCGTTAGAAAAGGGAGAGACGGTTGTAAATTTGTGTGCTGATTCTCCACCGACATGAAACGTTTTTAAATAAAAGTTTCCACGTTCAAATTGTATCTTTCCAACTTGTATGAATCGGAAAGTAGCTTTTTAAATGCAACTTTATGGGCCTTTGAAACTGTTTATTACTTCGCTGCGTAAATGCATCGTATTAGGCACTTTCAAACAAAAAACCCTTAAAATTATTAAATATTTTATCCTTCAAATGATGGATTTAGCAAGCAAAAAGATTCCTTTCAGTTTTTTCTTTTTGAAAGATTATCTCGACAATCTGTCAGTATACCAAAATTGTTTTTGCACTGATAATATTTATTTTAAAAAACATGCATTATTATTAAATGACAGAACAAGACACTAATCATTTTTTCGTAACTATTATGTTATTAAATTAGTGAAGAGAAGGTGTAAAAACACCAATTCAACTTAATACAAATGTAAAAAAACAAAGTAGCTGACTCCACTGGCGTCGAATTTTATAGTAAAAATATATATACAGGATGTTCCTTAATGATATGCGAATATTTAAGGGTGTGAATCTACATAAAAAATTAATGTTAGTTTGCTTTATAAACTATGGTCCAAAAATGTTTTCTTACAAAAACTCGGGGTGTTGAAGTTTAAGGGAAAAAATGAAAATTAATTAATATTTTCAGAATCGCTTCAGATATTTCAGTGATATTTAATACGTAGTAATAATTAATAAAAGTGTATATTTTTAAATGCAAAAAGAATTTTTAGCTTTAACAGGGGCGTGCGTACGAGTATTGACTTCGATATTTATTAAGAAAAAAATGATACGCCAAATGTTTTTTTCCAAATAAAAATTATTTTTGAATTCTCCGTTCAAATTAAAACATAAGATCTCTCTTAAGTTGTTTTCTTTCGATGCGCCATTTTTGAGTAAAAAAACTTGTAAACTTATCATTAATTTAATTGAAAAATTAAATACATTGGAGGTAATAAACAACAACAACTGACAACATAAATATAACATTAAAACCAACGAAATATTTACAAAAAATGTTGAAAATGGCCCCCTTCACTTAGTATGCATGGTTCCGCCCTCCTTCTCATGGAATTGCTCACTCCTTGAAATATCCCTGGAGTGTTTTTTATTCTATCACAAGCTGCAACTATTCTTTCTCTTAATTCCTCTACAGTGTTAATGGGAATTGGTTACACTAGTGTCTTAAGATAGCCCCATAAAAAGAAATCTATACTATTGAGGTCTGGGAACCTTGGTGGCCATTCTTGGGGCCCACTCGGCCAATCTAACGACTTGGATAAAAAGTTTGTAAACGTTTACGACGTTTTTAAAGATTTTTCTTACTGTCTTATGCCAATTGAACGATTCAATCAATAATCGATACGATAGGTAAAAAAGAACCATTAATAAGTTACTTACACAGAATTTTGAACAAATTTAAAAACACTTCAAAGTTCAAAAAACATTTGACACTTTCATAACATTTATTACCAATTACATATTTTGTATTAACCCAAAGGTCCCTAAAAATTAAATAATTAACGTTTTTACTTAAAAATCACGTAAAATGCACAAAGTAGAAAAAATTGCATAAAAAACTCTTTTCTCAAGTCACTGTGGCACGAATTTAAGTTTATAAAACGAGCGATTATTAATAGATAGTGCCATCTTGACCTTGTGCATTGTAAAAATCTGCAGCGTTACTAAATAGATAAAAAAATTTCTAAAAAAAAAGTATTAATAAAACTCTAATGTTTGTTGTTAGCAAAAGACAAACTATCTAACCCCAAAAACTATTCGCAAAAATAGCCTTTCACTCATTTCCCACCGACTCTGCTATATGAAGCTTATTTAAAGTGGGTAGACGGTAAATTTTAGATAAATTTTTATAATCAGTAGAAGTAAATATACATTTTACAAACTCAAACATTGAAATTAATTTATTCGTTTGTGCAAAGCATTGAATAAAAAGGTACTGAAACTCTATTTTAGTCTCGAATCACTTTATTGATAATTGATACTAGGTAATGTAAATCATACCATGTTGAACACATAAGTTACAACCAGATAAAAAATGTAAAACACACTTCACCAATTTCAGTTCAAAATAAACCTAAAACATTGATTTAATTAAATTAACTGAATTAATTTGATTTAATTTTGTAAAACAGTTCATCACTAACAATTAATCCCTAATTCGATATCACTTAACACAGAAAGTTTTTATCCAAAACTTCTCTCACGATTAGAGCGCCTTTAATTGTTGTTTAAAATTGATTGGATAGACTTTATACAAGGTGAGTCTGTTAAAATTTTATCTTAACTTTTTTTAAAAACTAGTTATCACAGCGACTTCAATGTTTGCCATTAAAAACTTTGTTTTTATTCTCTACGTATGTGAATTTTTTCAGAATTTTCCTAATATTCATTTTAATAAATATTAATTAATTAATTCGTTAATAGCTATTTACATTCGTATGTGGTAGGCTTAATTTTACAGGCGACAGCTTTGTTTCAGGCCCGAGCTGAAAGCGAGGGCCTGATTAGTTGGAGCCTGTAAAATTAACTAACGCATAAGATTTGTATAATTTTTTTTGTCCGAACGAGTCAAATTCTGTTTTTTTGCGCCATTTCAAAAGTTAGGTTAGGTACAAATAAATTCTAAAAACCAATAAAACGTACCCAAATGCGGCTTAAATACTCTGTCATTGCTTGCATAATGTTCTTTAAAACAAGTTCCAGTACTTTTATTCACACTTTTTCATTCTAAATTGATAATTACTGAGAGATTCAACATTCAACAAAATGGCCACAGATCCATAGAATAGAATAATGACATTTATTAACTAGACAGGAACATACAGGTTCTGAATAGATGGCGCTGTAGCGGTTTATTTTTAACATTTTGTTCTATATAAAATTGCATATTATTTTTAAAATTATCTTAAATACACACGTTGTCTTTTTTAAAATTTATTAACTGCAACTTTTTCCAAAATATACTTTTATACCTATAATTTCGTATTGTTGTTAGTAATGGGTATCCACACTTGAACTACGCTGTGCGTTGTCTAAGGTCTCACACAACGTTTGACATAAGACCTGTGACGTTTCAGCGATTTTTTCAATATATTATTTTTCTATTAAATATAGCTTTATTTGTGGCAATATTTTAGGTACGTACACTTTGATACATAAACTTTATTACTGCAAGGTTAGTTTTTCCTCAAGCATCTCCTATGGTAGTTCTAACCGTACAATGTGAGACCCGGTGTTTTTCTCATTTTTACCGCACAGTTTCCAAAAGTCCGACTTACTATTGGTGGATGCACAACTATGATAGCCTACTTTACAATACGAGAGGACAAAAAATTATTTTGTAAAAAAAATATTTTATAAAAAATGTAGATAACCGTAAAAAAATAATAAAGTTTATTCGAATTGTAAGACCTATTTTGATGCAGCATTGCCGTTACTCATCGTTACTCAACAATGGAGTAGATAACCTACCCCTTAATTTCTTTGTCCTACCCACTTTCATAAAAAAAATTGCGTATTTACTCAATGTCTTGAGTTAAAATCTTTACGAAAAAAGATCGGTTTTCACTCAATTTTTTTACTGTGTTAGTAAGTATTATAAAGTAAATCGGCAAACGAAAACAAATTAATTTTATTTATTTTTTATTTTTTTCACATTAAATAATAGCCATTACTCCCAAAAGAGTGGGTGGGACTAAGAAGCTGTAGGGTATATCTCCAACCTATTGTCAAGTAGAGCCTGGCACTGCTACTTCAAAATGGGTCTTACAAAACGAATAAACTTTTTGCGGTTTCACGAATTAATTTTTTTTACAAACTTTTAAATTTTTCAACATCGTGTCATCTAGAATGCCGTTAAAAATAATGTAAATTTTATATTTTTTTAAAACAAATTAATATTAATATTTATTAGAAAGAATATTAGACAAATACTAAAAAAAATCACATGTATATAGAGAAAAACTAGGTTTTTAACGGCAAACCCTGAAGTCGGTGTGATAACTAGTTTTTGACAAAAGTTAAGATAAACTTTAAACACACTCACCCTGTATAAATATCAGTTAAATCAACGCAGGCGAGGCTTAGGCTTATAAAATGCACCAAAATGTCTATAATGAGTTCATATAAAAAGTAAACCAAAATTACGTACATAGCTTGAAATAGTTCTTCAAAACATTAATTAGGTACATTAGTATAAAAAAAAATGTTTGTTGTATTTCTATTTACCACAAATCTAAGCTAGTCATTTTTACTATTTTAAATTCAAGTTTATTTCTCACTTGGTAATAAAGTTTTGTTACTCCCTTGAGAATCCACAATTCCAGAAAACTATTACAACTAACACTTCTTTTAAACAAATTGCAAATCTAGGTAACTGAATGTAATCTGAAAATTTCTCTTTTATATCGATATTCTTTAGAGGTTTGTAACCTTGACGCAAGATATTGGAAATAAAATACATAATTCAAGTTTAGCGTAGTTTTAGCGTATTTTATTCATATAAAGATTTAGATAAATACACACTTATGACTACTGCGTTTGTATCAAATGGGTACATTTTATAATTGCATGCATAATAAATTAGGATTGATTGAAAGGTATTATTGAGGTACAGATTGGAATTCACGCAGAGTGGCATCAATTTAGTTAATGAATTCGATATGTGAGTGAATTAGGGTATAGCTCTGATTTTTATCTTTGGTGGAATTAGTCATTTGATATCAAATTAATGTTCGTTCCAGAATTTTGCTTTATAACACAACCTCAGTTAAATTAATTATACTTTTTAATACAATTTTTGTAAAAATTTTGTGCGTGTTAATGTTTTCATTCATGTGTGATGCAAAATATCCGTTTTAAAATTCGGCACCCTTCCATATCGATTTTCTTCCCTCGTGTTAAACTTGCTGTTTGATTGTTGACATCACCTCGAACTTTCGTCGACTTTCCCTCTTCGGAATGTCATCAGCACTAATTGCTCTAAAGCATCGATATGCATTCGAATTTATGAGCATTTCCGGAGGGGTGTAGGCTTGAATATGAATTTGTTATCGAACATTATATTTCGTGACAAGTCTTGAGAGTCAAATGCGGAACCTCTAAGGAAACATTTCAACTGTGTTAGACACTAATTCTGCCTTCTGGGACACAGACTATATCCCCAGATCGTTGTAAAATTTCAAAATAATTAGTTTGTTCAACTTTGTAAAGATCTGGTTTTATCACGAAGGGGATGATTTATTAGACTCGTCCAATATAATGCCGGAATGACATGTGGAGCAAATATGAATTTTAATAATGCTCATCCTTTACGCTCAGATGAATATAGTAATTGGCTTAAAATAAATAAATGACATGCCAATCACGGAATGTTATTGTAATTGCTGTTCAATCACTCACGAAGAGACTAATGAATTTTGTTTTTGCTGGAATTTTGTGCCTGGAGATAATAATATTCACCTTGAGACAATTAGCTATACTCGTATATAAAGTTTTGCAATTTTAAAAGTGTTATCAAATTTGTAAGTCAAGCACGATGCTGGTGAGTTTCCATTAAAGATTTGGTTTTTTACAATCCCTTTTAGAAATTTCTTCTTCTTTTGATTGCAGTTTCCGCAACTAAACAAGATGAAACAACTCAACACAGTTTCAGTTACAATGCTGGTAATGTCGTTAGAAAAGAAAGTCGAGATCTAGATGATGTTACCAGAGGCTTTTATGATTACTTGGATCCAAACGGGATAATCCAACATGTAGAATATATAGCTGACTCAAAAGAGTTTCGAGTAAAAGCCACAAACTTACCTCTTCATTTTGTTAAAAAAATGTAATTGTATTTGTACTATCATACACATTTGCCTGTATAAATTAATTTAATTATGTTAGTTATAACGACAATAAATAGACAAATGCCGCTCAATTGAATCCAGTTATTGTATTGGAATTAGGTGATTGTCGAATAATTGGGTTAAAATCGCTTCTCTCCATAGCAATATACTACTAATGAACCTAAAACAAAGTCTTTGTGGCTAATTAACACAATTATGTATCCCTAAGAGGCAAATACGACCTTTCTTAACTACTATAAATACAAAAAATAATCGAATATTTGTCACAGCGATTCAACCATTCATCATGAACACTTGCCAAATCGTAAGTCATACAAGTTTTCAAATAAGACTCCTCGAACTTTAACAATTTCAGATTTTTCTATCTGTGATAATAGCCGCTTCAGCGGATGAAACTCCACGCTGGACCGGTCCTTTTGCGGATCATAAACTAGGTCAATTGGTACAAGACACTCCAGAAGTAGCCGCAGCAAAAATCTATCATAACCAAGCCCACACTCAAATCCGCGCTATTTTACCTGAATTACCCCCAGAAGAAAGATTCCCCACAGCCGAAGAGGAAGCTGAAAACGTGCCTCAGATCCGACAAGTGATTCCTGAAATTCATGTGATTCCTGAGTTTCAACGTGTTGTGCCTCAAGTTCGACAAGTCGTTTCACCTCCCGTGGAGGTGTCTCAATATCGTCCGGTAATTCCTGAAATTCCTCGTCCTGTAGAGGTGCCTCAAGTTCGACAAGTAATTCCTGAAACTCCTCGTACTGTGGAGGTGCCTCAACAGCTCGCCGAAGAGATCCCCCGAAGCCCCTTGGGAGAAGTTCCGGAAGTGGAAGCTGCAAGAAAGGCGCATCTGAAGGCAATTTTGGAAGCTGTCGCTCTGAATCAGAGATTGGGGGGTGATGAACCGTCCTCGACTTTCCTTCCACCTGTTCGACCTTTAGTCCGGAGGAATGGTCCTATTGAGAGTCCGGAAGTTGCAGCAGCTCGAGTGGAACATGCTCGTGCTGTGGCTGCTCTCGCTGCAGCTTTGAGACATTAGAAAGCCATTTATTTATTGTAGTTAATGATGTGAAGTCGATGAAAAATAAAATTGTTTTGATCGGATGACGGATTTTATTTTTGTGAAAGGTTTTGTTTCGAGATGGTTTGTTGTAGCATAAAGGGAGACAGACTTTAAAAGCAACCATCAATTAATCACACGTGACAATGTGTCAGGCGCTATATATTATTATGTTCAGGTCTTTTGGTTGGTGTCTGTGATACATTGCCGATTGCTGTCAAAAGCATTTGCCGAGCCAGTTCCGAAACATTTTTATCAAGATTTTCACCGTTTATTCAAAACCAATAATTTGCTCAAAGACAAAGTCTTGTTAATTTCACTCTTTTATAGTAAATATTTTGTAGTTAAATTTACTATAAAAGTAAATAATTCTTATATTATTTGTATTTATATTATATTTTTGATTATAATGTTGTAGAATTAACAAAATTTTGTATTAATCAAAATTGTATTGGCAAATTAATATCATCAAGTTAATTTTAATTTACCATTTACCAATATTATTATTAGGTTAAATAAGTTGTACTCTTCTTTCTCAGTTTAATTTTAATTTTTGTCAACTAATTTCGGCCTATTTGCCCATTTTCAAAAGCCTAATTATTTTCACATAAGTACACGTTAAATTTTTTGCAAACAAAAACCTCTTTGATTAGTTGTGTAAAAATAATTAGTCTTAAAATTAGGCAAAATAAAAAATTAAACTGTGAAATGAGAGTACAACTTATTTAATTTAATAATGTTATAATCCTAATTATTATAATTAATAACTGTTCATATTACCAATTTCACAAAATATGTTGTTTTAGTATCTTCTTTTGTTAATTTGTCAAATTTTTTTCGAGTATATCCGAATTACAGTCGTTTTAGACGCGACAGTTGTCGTTTCTTTTTCGTACTCGTATTTTAACATACGCAAATACAGCTAGATACAGAAATTATCCTATGTAATTACTAATTAGTATTGTGGGCTGCTGTGTTTCTAACTTAGTCTTTTCTTGGTGAGGTAACAAGATGGTAAGTTTTTGTAAAGAAGACTTAACGCTTGTAAGTTACTAAATTGATTGCTTGTCTCTACTTATAACAATGTTTAAAATGTTACCTAAAATAAAAAATTAAAAAATATTAAATTTTAATCCTAGCAAGAAAACATTTTATCAAGCATTAACAATCTGGCAATAATTGCCAACGAATACTTTATACTTTATATATTTATTATTGAAACAAAAACTGAGGGCTACTGCTAAAAAAAACTTAATCAAAATCTAGTTATTTCCAAAACATCTTATGTTAGAACAGTGCCGACTTTTTTTCAGAATTATACCTAAGACAAAATTTTGACCACTCTTGTTTTAGTTTTTTTCAAAATTTTAATTTAGTACCCGTTTAGTATTTTGGGCATTTTCACAACGAGGTTCTGTGCAAGTTTTAGGACAAAAACCAAAAGACAGATTCCCAACATCAAAACCTAGGTCAAGGCCGTGTTAAAAGTCGTATTTTGTCATTTTAATAATAATTACATTCCTGATAAAAAATATTCGAGCCATCAGCTTAATTCAACGGGTTACAAAGTATTACCTTAACTTTGTAATAATTGATGCAAATAAATCAAAAACTTGTAGACTAATTTCAAGTTGAAATAATACCGACAGTAGATTAGATTAGCAGATTCTATCTTCGTTTCCATAGAAAATTAATAATATTCAGGGTTGTGATTGGTTGTTGCTACAGAAAAGTATTAAAATTTGCGATACTACACTAGTATCTTGAAATTAACCCATTGATAATTTTTACCCTTATGTGCATAAATTTTCCAAGACTAAAATATTATTTCATTGCTGTGGAGACGGTCTAGCTAGAATATTATTTCGTTGTATAAAAAATGTGGCCAACAATTATTAAATTTAAATAAATTAAAATAAAAGCGAAATACAGTTTGCAGAATACTTATTAATCTTTTTGCCTTATTAAGAATTTGTCGATACACCATGCCCAGCGAGAATTGGCGCCATTAAAACCACGCCTCCTTGGTTTAAAATTTCACACACATCTTAGAAGTTCACTGAAATAAAAAAGTATAGAGAACGCATCCAACTTAAAAAATTAAGTAATATTAATTATAATATAAATTAAAACAACATAAGAGTTACCTCAGCCACTATCTTATAACAATAACAGTAAACAAATCAAAACGCCCATCTGACGATCTGTCTCGAGCTTTTCTGCCAACAAGCCATCTATCTATAAGTATTTGTAAGGTCAATGGAGAGAAACATCATATATTCTGTCAAAGACATGGTGTATGATTGGCTCGTTCGCGCATTGTGCAAGGGATTAGGAATAACGAAGAGAGTTAATTGCAGTACTAAACAAGGTCAAAATAGAAAAATAATGTGTTAGAAATAATTTAACAAACTGTTCTCTAATTTTTACTCACTTCAAAATATACTTTCTACAACACTTCGAACTCAAAATACCTTAATTTTAAGACACCTGTATATGTATATACTGAAATCTTCATTAAATAGTCATACTTTTAAGTTTGTAAACAGTAAATTTACGATTAGAATTTTTATTAAATTGCTTTTTTGCAGTATAGAATGCGACTATAATAAATGATATAATAACTATACATAATGATATATATGTTACCCTCACCGACTTCGACCGAAAAATCGATATAAAGTGTTACAGCAAAGACACAAATGGATAATTTATGTTGTGTGTTACGTCCATTATTTAAAATTAGAAAAAATCACGAGAAAGTGAACTGGGTCAATAAAAAACTTTGCTATATAGCCAACGTTTCGAGCCCTTTTTGGCTCTTTATCAAGGCTTATAACTATTGTCCAAAAAGACAAGGTACCAAATTGTTGGAAGGTCAGTGGTCGGCAGAAGAATTCTTCCGGCTCGAAACGTTGGCTGTATAGCCAAGACTTTTATTGCCCCAGCCCACTTTCCCGTGATTTTTTCTAACAAAAAATAAATAATGTTTTAAAGTCTACAAGTTCCACCAAATATCTACCATTTTACATAATAAAAACAACAACCAAACATACTCATTCATCTTACATCTTAGCAGTAAAAAGCACAAAACAACAATAAGTACTACGTACCATATTGTGTTTAATCAATACATTTTATAGTCTACTTCTAATGGCATGTAAATGTTTACAAAAAATTTCAAACTAAGTTTTGTGGTTAATTTGCAATACGAAAAATTATTAGAATAATTTTAGGAGTTTATAACAATTTATAGCTTTAGACGGAGATATTCTTTATCTTCAGTAGAATAGCCAATTTTCTTGTAAAAGTTTAGTCTTATATTAGTCATAATTTTGTTTTAATTTTCGCTTCTTTTGTGTATACCTTTTTACTTAAAAAAATATTAAATATTTTCATTTGTTTTTTGTATGCAAAAATGTACGTCTTTTGTTTTTTTTTATAAAATATATTTGTGTTTCTAATAACATATTTTATTGATTAACTATAAAACATGTCAGGTCTACCTAGAAAATTTAATAATTTTGTAATTGTACTGTAAATAGTATAGTCTTATAGTTTACACGGTTTTATTTGTCAATGACAAAATTTGATGTCTCCTATTTATGTTGTCGCAAATTGTACCTAATAACGATAAAAATATGTTTATATTAGAAAAACTTGTTGTAGGTAGGTATACGAAATAATTCGCTAAAATCGTAAGAGTTTGTTACAGATTTTACAACTACTTACAGTTAAATTATTTACACGAGATTGCCTAATTAGCTATAAAAATTGTATAAATCAACTAATGACCACAACTATTTGTTAAATTACCAGAAAATTACATCATATTTCTATGTATAATAACTGTTCATTAATTTAAAAAAATTCTTCGAAGCGTGCCATGACATTTTAATTTTAACAAACGTATGTTGTAAATTTAACAGGCGGTTTTATGGTTTAGACAACCAATTGATAACTACTCTATTGTTGATTGCATAGATATTTTTTTATAACCTAACTTTGGCTTACCTTTGAAACAGCGTTTTCAAGGTAAGTAATATTTTTTTAATACAATTCCTTCTTAAAAAGTGAGGTGTTAATTGTTTTTAAGAACATCATGTTCAAATGATTTTAAGATCCACTTTTCACATAATTTTTTGAATGACTCTTTTAAACAAGATGGGGCTTCTCTACGTTGACGTTGTTTACAATTTTTTAAGCATATAGTAATGAATTATTACTGTTACAACAATTTAAGAAATTTAAGTATATCAAAAACTTAGGAAACCGTGGTAGAATTAATTGAAAGTAGTGCCTCTATTCAGTGACATTGTAATGCTCTAGTGCAACGACCATTGTGTTAGAATCAGTTTTTGAAAAAAACGATGAATTAATAATTGTTATTTAACAAGAAAAAGCAATGTTTCTAAATTTGATTGACATTTTGCTTTGACAGATAAACCATTGAAGTTATCAAAGACATTCAAAAGAATTGCCTTACAATTCTTTCAGTTTTTCAGTGGATTCTTTTTTGAATGAACAGTCGTTATTTTTAAATTTTACTAATAATTAGCATGGACCTGTGGGGAGTCCAATTTATAGTCGAAATAACAAAGCCGTTTTTACTGTGTAGGAGATAATGAAGAGACACTTTTTTCAAATCTACTGACTTAAATTTTCTTGCATTAAACGCTGAAAATTCAACCACATGTTCTTGCAGAAATAATTAAATTGGATTGTTGTCGAAAAACCACCGACGTGAAATTCAGCAGAGCGAAATAACTGCATTTCTAGCGAAGCTCGCCTAATAACTACTGTGCAACGTCGTAGTGAATCACATTTGTGACGACGGATGGTTCATGAAAGTTTCTGCATATTTTTTCAGACTCGAATTTAACTCCCAACTTTTAAAATTCTTCTGCTTTCGGCGCGATAATTAATTCCGTGTCAAAAGAGAGTTTTCAGGCCTAATTACGGCGCAGATATATTGACAGAGACCTCATTTTCTCTTATTTGTCCACCGGTTTCAGCCAGGGATACGATTCCCATTTTGTGCACGAAAGTTACATTTTACAAATTTAATTAAAAATTGAAAAAGGTTAATCCTTTTGTATTTGAAAAGCTATTCGACAACATTGATTCCAGTGATAAAGACTGCTTTAGCGGTGTAGCAATTGCGATGATTTAAACCTCGGTTTTCATAGATAAAAAAAATAAATTTTTGCTTGCCTACAGATTCAAATATCATTTTGATTTTTCCTTGATAATTCGTTGTGGAGTGTGTGAGCCATTAAGATGATTGGTGGTTGGCTAAATCAAAGTTCGCCTTTGGCTCGATTTTATCGGTGCCACCAAGCATTTAATAATTCCGGATTGCAGGAAACAATTTTCAGCAAAATCCTGCCGGAAGCTGTCTGGAAAAGTACCTGAAGAAATTTTGTGGCTGTGAATGGGACATCGTTAGGTGATTTGGACTTGAAAAGTATCAAGAGTGGTGAGGGGGTTCGTGTAATGAGATTTATATTGCGATCATATAAACAGAATGGGCTACAACAATTTACAGAGTCCCAGGAGCGTTGTTTACACTTTCAAATACATGCTTGTTTTGTGCATGGCTGGCGGTATTGATAGGGTATGTTTGTCGATTCCTCGGAAACAACATAAATGTGTTTTAAGTGATTGTTGGATGTTCTACGTTTTAGAACATCATTAAGATAATATCTGTTATTTATAAAGTCAATGCTAAAAACAAAGTAATAAAAGCCATTAGGGAAATGAAAACTGTTAATAACTTGTGAAACCGTAATGAGTTTCGAAAGTTTAAATTTGATCATAAACAAACTTGTTCACTTTGAACTTTTAAACTTGAAATTTAGATAAACAACTGTAAGCAATTCATCATAATTCATTTTTTTGACGCAAATTTTAAGCTATCCTTGCTACACCACCGGGACATGGTATAATTCAAATTTGGCAGGATTCTACGCGCCCTTGGGGGCTATTAACAAAAGCCGCTTACAACTCCGGCGCCAAACAGGTGTTACGATGGGAAGCTTACCAACAAAAAATTCCAGATGCTTTAGGTGCACAACTAGCTCGGACGTAACTAAATTGCTCCAAATTGTCTATCGATTTTCGCTACGTTTTACTAAATCTGCAAAAACAATGACATTTTTTCACGGTTCAGAGAAAATTCAGAAGCTTTATAATTAACCTCAATTAGTGGTTACATTAAGCAACCCCACAATATCTGTTCCATCAACAATAAATTACTTGATGAAAATATTTCAATTTTAAAACACTGCTACTGAACATAATTAAATACTTCCGAGTTTTGTTTCTTGTCGGTGTAATTTATCCTGCGGTAGTTTGTTCTATCGAAGAAAGTTTTATCGACACAACAATCTGATACTGGATACTCTTAACTATTCTTATAGGTAAGTATTTATGTTATCTATTTAGAGAACTACTCCTGTTCTCGAACTTCTTACTCAAATTTATTTGAAAACAATAAAAGTTTTGATTACGCTCTAAAAATTAAAAAATAATTTTCCTTAGTCGACACAAAGTTTCGGATAGAATTGTACATTGTCTTATAGATGACTGGCATGAGTCAGTTGCACACCGCGTTAAAAAAAATTTGTACGTTGTCATAATCTTACAGGACAGCATGACAGACAAAAGCTAAAAATGTTGGGTGTTTATTTCTATTTATTGCAAGTATGAGAACCCAAAATATATCCGAAAAAAGTAGCTTTAACTCGGAGTAATTAAATATTTTCAGTTTTCGCAAATTTTGATCAGGTCAAGTCAAACGAGATTAAAACATTAATTTGTTGCTGTGGAGACAGCATAAATAAAATTTTATTTTGCCGTCAACAATAAATTTTCAACGAAGGTTCGAAATATACCTTACTCACTTTTATTTGGTCCACGGTGGTACAAATGACTGACCCATCACTATAGCGACTTATTAAACACCACAACTTGACATAGTAATGGATGAGTCATTTGCACCACAGTAGACTAAATAAAAGTGAGTCGGGCATACAATTCCCAACTTGCTAAATTTTTATTTTTAGCTTCTCAATATCTTCTGGTTTTTCAAAGAAAACCTTGCTTTTTAGATATCCCCACAACAAGTAGTCGTATGCTGAAAGATCTGGCGATCTTAAAAATAACGCGACGGAAATAATCTTCACACGGAAATGATTGATTTTTGAAAAAATCTAGTCTTGATAAAATTTTCAAGATTTTCATTTGAGCAGAATTTCAACGTTCTCTAATAGGCCTTCTTCAGTTTTGTCGACTACCATCAATGCCAACGTAACTGCAAATGCGATTGTTTCTACCTCCTTTAGTAGTTTGAGTTTTTTCACTTTATTATAGAATACGTTCCACAACAGTGGGAACGTAAAAATGGTCGGAATTTCTGCCATCAATCCAAATAGCGGACTAAAGAAGGTAGTCACAGCTTTTTACCACCACAAATATAAGACACACAACGTAAATCCGATGTGTCTTAATAGAAAAAACCTCCACTTGCTGATATGCATGTATTCAGAACACTGTCCACTAAAAAAAAAACATATGCATATAGCCAAGTGCTATTACAATGGCTTCTGCAAAGAAGATACTAAGCTACATATCTTTCCTCTTGTAATATCTTCTTTGTTATGTCTTTAATATTTATTAATTCTTCTTTTACCTTGTTCTGTACTTTCAAATTTAAATCAACATAATTGCTTAGCTGCTTAAACTAACTCTTTATACTTTTTAACTCTTACGGGCTGATTTCAAGTTGAGATAATACCGGTAGTATCTTCGTTTCCATGGAAACCTAATAAAATTTGCTGTTGTGATTGTTTGTTGCTAAGAAAATGTATTAAAATTTGCGATAATACCGGTAGTATCTCTATTTGAAATCAGCCCATTACTCTTTAATTTTTACACTTTTTCTAATTATGAGCCTGTTCTATGTATTACTCGATTTACTTACATAAGTTAGATACAGCCGCAACCACATCTTAAAGAGGCGCTGGAAAGTAGCGAAAAAATTGGTGAATGTGCGGCACTGTTAAAAGACAAAATCGCCACTTAAAATCAAAACACCATCTAACGGTTAGATGAAAACGAAATACTCAACAGACACACACTCCGACTGACATTGAATTACATGAGTGTTGATTTTAAATGACGATTTTGTTCTTCAACGCATCCACCAATTTCCTCGTTACCTCTAACGCTTCTTCAGGTTGACCCTGCGGCTGTGTAAATTTTTCCATCAGATAATATAAGAGGCTAAGCGATACCACCTAAAGACAGAATAGAAATACCCTGTACTGAAGTTAAGGCAGACGTCCCGCTTTTTCGCTCAGGCTAGAAACGAAGTGGCAAAGAAAGACAAAAATAGTAAATAGTAATTAGCCAAACTAACTCTTTGAGAAAACTGTAAAATTCTGTCTCACTTTTCAATCTATCTTGCTCTAAAAAACACATAACACATCTAAAAGTCTTAACTGACCTATTTGGATTTTGATGATACTTTGGAAATAGAATTGACGGTATTTTAGCAAAAATCTATTCACGTATTTTTCAGAAAATTATTGCCAATCTTTGGGTTTAATTTGAGAATATTTTTCAAACTTAATTATCTTTTGTTTATAAAACTTTTTAGAGATTAAAGTGTTAGCTTTCGTATGCAACCACGTTTATTTAATTTGGTTTTATTAAGCTCAAATGGTATGTGTTTTAAATACGCTCATTTTTCCCATAAGCGGTAACATAGCTAAACCCCTGCCTTAAAAACCGGTCTCTTTCTCGATTCTTGTGTCAGATTGGTGCACTTGTCATTATTCCATAATATTATTAAGCATTTTATGTTTTTCTCTTTTATGTTTTCTCTTAATTAAATTGATGTAACCACCATTTCATTTATTTCACTGTTTTATTGATTTTAACAGTACCAAATGCTTATTACACTGATTCAAAAATTATCTCTCTAACAGATAACCAAACATAAAAACTTGTCGAAATTCGACGCAGCAAAACAATCCAACAAGTAGTCTAAAAGAAAGACACGAACTCTTTAGATTGCATAAGTTGTCTCTTGTTTAAAACATCTTCTTTGCTACAATAATATACACAAATACTAAAGAATATGAAAGTGAGGTTGATCCAATGACAGGGACAAATAAAACAAAGTTACTTTAATCGACTAGTTTCGTTTGTATAATGAACATCTTCAGGACTACAATAAAAACAGACTATTACAAAACATATTTCCTTAAATGGTTCGGACTTACCAAAAGTAAAGTTAATTAAATCCTTTTAAATTGAAAATTGTAAAAATAAGACAGGACATATCACCGGTGGTGATGGCAAGGCAAGACTGGAAGGTCACAGATGAAAAACGAAATACAGAGAGATGGGTTGAAACCCCACCCTCCGTGGATATGTCCTTGTCAACTAAACCATTTAAGGATTACAATAAACAAAAGGATTTTATCCTTCAGGATCCTGAAGAATAAAAATTTATTCATTAACCAAATATAAAAAAGTATATATTTCTCTCTTTACTGACTAAAACCAAGTAGTTGGTTGATTCGTTCATTATTTGGTGAACCGCATCAGAACCGAATTTAAATTGTAAAACAAATTTAAATTCCAAGAATAGCAATTGAGTTTGGTTTTAATGGACTTAATAAATCACATCAAGGCAAGTAAAGTAAAGTTGAATGTCATCAAAAATCCATAATTTTTCCCATTAATAAGAATATTATAAGAGAATTTTGAAACGACTGTTTTTGATTAGTTCCCTGGAACGTGTATAAAATTAGAATGCACCTGCCGGAGCACAAGCACATCTCGTCGTAATTCTAAAGTATACAACCTCATTAGTCGTGCAAATCCTATATGCAGGTCGTTGTAGGATGCACCGGAACAAATAACGTGGTGAGAAGCAAAGTGACAGATATTGATACATGAAGCGCTCTTGCCGAGAGCTGTGTTTCCCGTAAAAGCCCCATATTTTTCTCAAACAATATCTCTGTCGCGAACGGCTGCTAAAAAACTGTCTCACTACAATGAATGATCACTGTTGTTGACAACCAGACGCCGGGATAAATACAAAATATATTATTTTCAACTACAATACGCGCTGTATAATGCACGTTCGTGTAATATTTCAAGCGGACGGGCGCTCGCCCTAAAAGGATTTCATCCAAGGAGGCCAAAACCTAGGCCAACAAATAAAATTAAAGACCTCAACTGAAAGTCGTCCTGAATTATTAATGAAATAAAGCTACACAATCAGTCGCTAAATCGTGATAAAAGCCCATAAACAATTCAAGAATTTACTACGAAACTCCACATAACCAACTCGGATAAGATAAACAATAAAAGCGAAGGGTCAAGTGATATTTGGACATCGTAACTTGATATTTCTTTCGGAATCTCTTGTTCATGTCTACCAACGATACAGAAGTGGCTATTAAAAACATACACTAGCAATATTGACAATTCATTAAAAAGAACACTTTGAAATATGCTAAATTTGATATTTGGTAATTTGACATCAGACGCCATGAATATTTTATTTGAGAAGAAAATAGAACATGTCAAGAAGTGACTCCGCCTCAACTTCAACTGAAGTGATAAAATTTGCAGAAACCTTAACTGGGTACATCAAAGATGATGTTGTATCAGCAAAATATAAAGAAACGCCTAAATATCTTTAGTAAACGCAAAGACCTCAGACTAGTAATCCAATTAAGAAACTCTCCTAATAAATGAGCAAACATCCTAAATTACCTGATCTCATCTCTAATGGATTGATCCATGTTTTTTCTTGGATTTCCTCCATCAGGAACATCCGAATCAACGACATTTATAATTCAAACTTTAATAGCGTTTGGAGTGGCCTAAAAATAAACGACCTTCTAAAAAAAATCACAAAAGGATAAGGGATCTATCTGATGGATTTGCAAGGACGTAGCCTCAGGCGGCAAATTCGAAAGCGTTCCCAATTCCTGGATTATAAATTGAAGCTTTTAACCCTAAAGAAACTCTTTTCCAGTCTCAAACTGAAACACAAAATTTCCAATCGTATTTTAATCCAAAACTTGATTAATTTACACTAAATCCTGAAAGCTCTGCTGAAACAGTGATAACATGAATGATAGACTCCCCTGTCCACAAGCATCATTCCTCAATTTATAAAACTAAATTTTGGAACTAAACCCGCCACCTGTACCCCAAGAGTCCAACATTTGAAAAAACCTAAGCAGCAAACTGCAAGTTTCAGGCTGAATATAATCGATCCTGTGGTCATTTAACCCCCAATGTCCTTGAACAGGAAAATCCTTCTCAAATATACATTGACGTCATGTCAACCCACGCGACTCCTCAAAATGCTCATTTCAGTCTCCAATTCTGGAGCATTAACAGCAGATTTATGTCGGAAAAAATTCCAGTAGCTATGAATCCTTATCAGGATTTCAGGCAACATGCGCCGACTTTCAGATAGGTCTTGCGTATACCACAAAGCTTTTGCTATCGATTTCAGCAGGGTGCTGTCGGTGGCCATTTTACCCACTCTTGCGCTCGTCCTTATCCTCAAGTTGAGGCAGAAAACACTGCCTGAAGACCTAAGCAGTGCACACAAAATGTCCTACAGTTCTTGAAAGTGAAAATTTATGTTCTTGAGGTCCATTCAAACAAGATACGTGAGTAAATGTTATCACCGAAACAGGTTTATCAATTAAGGGAGTTAAGGGGAGAAAGCATCAATCACTAATTGCGTCATCGAGATTAACTTTATATTAACAAGAAATGAAAATGTTTTAACTTGTTGAGATTTATACAAATTATTGATTAATTTTGGTAAAAGCAAGCTATTTTTTCTTCTAAAAATAGAAGGTGGGACAATAAAATAATTTTATTGTGAGTTTTTACAGAGAACTAATGGGGTCATATAAATTTATTGGTGTTTAATAATTTGTGAAAAAATAATTGACCAAGCCGCAGACTTTCTACGCACTCTCGAAAAATCATTGTCATCAGTTTTTGTTCTTCATTCACTAGTTTTAACCTTTCGAAATATTTCTAAAGGTTGAATTATCTGCGCGACATCAACCCTTATTCGTTCCATACAATATTTAACAGTAATTTTACAACTAAGTTATTCAACGTGAAAAGATTTTACGAGGACATAATCAGATCACTTGTTCAGATTCCTGGTTAGTTAAATTCATATAAACAGTTTATTGATTTTCTAATAAATAATGTCACTCCGGAAATCTTTATCTAAAGCGGAAAGAACTCGATTTTAATTAATTTTGTTCCAGGAAATGTCTCAATCAATATTAAGACTAATAAAGCGGGAGGCAAGTAACATAGCCTCTGTTGCCGTCGGAAATGGTACAACTAATGCAACTGGAGGTGCACCTGCACCTGCACCTCCACTTCCACCTGTAAAAGTACCAGAGGAAAAACCAGAAAGCAGTACAGAATTTAGTAAGTCCAAAATGTAAATTAACTCGTTTCTGTATTGATACCTCTAGTAACAACTTTAACACCTGATGTTACCTCACCCGGACCGGATTTCAAAGATAGAGCCATGGAAATGGCAGAAGTAGTAGCTGAAAAAACTGGAATGAAACCATGGATGGTCATAAGTATCGTAATCGGTAAAAACAACAGATGTTTGTCACAGCAAAAATTGTAAGTGGTGTTTCAGCTATTTGTGCTGTTATTCTCGGAATATGCTTCTGCTGCATACGGAGATGTTTCCGAAAGCGGAGAGCAAAGGACGGAAAGAAAGGAATGAAAGGAGTGGATTTGAAATCTGTTCAGTTATTAGGATCTTCGTACAAAGAAAAAGTCCAGCCGGATATGGATGAACTAACTGAAAATGCTGAAGAGCCAGATGAAGGAGAAAAACCAGAAGTTCAAAAATTAGGAAAATTGCAGTATAAGGTTTGGAGTCATTCCATTTCAATCTGTCACCAGAAAGTTCACCTTTTTGGTGGTCGGTTACCTATCTGTAGGCTTTTATTGACTGATGGGATTACAGCTCGAATACGACTTCAATCAAAACTGTTTATCCGTCACTGTCATTCAGGCCGAAGATTTACCTGCTCTTGATATGGGTGGCACTTCTGATCCCTACGTCAAAGTGTATTTGCTTCCAGATAAGAAAAAGAAATTTGAAACAAAAGTCCATCGTAAAACTTTAAGTCCTGTTTTCAATGAAACGTTTGTCTTTAAGGTTTGTTCTTTGGCACAATTGGAATGAGTTTAATTGAATGATTGTAGAACATTCCTTATGCTGATGCGATGAATAAAACCCTCGTGTTTGCGATTTTCGACTTCGATCGATTCTCTAAACATGACCAGATTGGTGAGGTGAAAGTACCACTTTGTCAAATCGATTTAGCCCAAACAATCGAAGAATGGCGTGAATTGCAGAGTGTGGAAGGCGAAGGTGGTCAGGTGATATCATAATCACATTATTTTGTAATAGTTATATAGTCCGGTCCTTGCTTCAATCGGATTTTTCACACCCAGTTCGGACCATTGGATGCTTGCACAAGTTACAGAAGACTTATAGCACTTTTTTCGTACTTTCAAAATACATTCAATACATTTTTAAGCATCAAACCCGCGATTTTATTGGTACAGGTGTGATCAGTAGTAGATTGTTTTAATTGTGTGTACCAATAGAATTGTCTCTAAGGTTAATGGTAGCTCTTCTACCTCATTCTTAACTTTAGAATTGGGACCAGTAGTTACTGTCATGTTGAGATTTCTTTGCTAGTTTATTTTTTATAAAATACGAGGCGTCGATTTTCTCGACGCTGTCTTCAGGATCTGCCGACAGAAGCAAAGTTGATCGAGACTATAACCTCCAACTCAATGCAATGGACATGTATTGACGTAAATTGTTTTTTCTCTTTTCCCTAAATTTCTCTGCTCTGCTTTGGTTTGGCTGTGTATGGTTGTGCCGGCCGCGCATATGCATGACGCTTCCAAACAATCAATTTGTTCACGTAAGTATACTTCATCATTTAATTAATCATGGTAGAGGTCAGGTTACGCTGTCTCAGACGTCACCAGATCTCGCACCTTTTGTGACCTTTTGCAGGAAAAAGCAGGAATAAAGCCCATAAGTAATAACGTTTTTTATTCAGTACTTGCTTCTTTCTGCTATTCACTTGTAGTTTATACATCTCTAGTATTAAGTTGCTATAAAAACGTCTTGAATGCAATAATATTCAATTTTTAAAAGACAATAGAGAGAAAGTTCAAGACGCTTTTATCTTTTATTATTATATTCAATATGTTGCATTACAGTTGAATACCATTTTTTGAAATATTTACTATCAACTTTTATTATTATAATAGAGTTAAGGATCATTTTAGGTCACTTCCCAACTGTTGTCAGTTTGGAAGTGACTGATTTCTTTGTGATGTAGATTTAAAAATTTTGACTTTTCTCTTTGATTGCCCCACATCTTTTACCTTTGTTCCTGAAATTCTGCATATGCATGACCCCTTTTGTTGGCATTTGCATCTGGCTGGTATCTGTTTTTTTGATAATCAAATGTTGTTTCGAGTTAAATCGATAATTCAACTATTTTAGGTCTGCCGTGTAAAAATATCCGCATGCCAGCACCATAGTTAGTTCTAAAACGCACAGTACATTTTTACAGTAAACTTTCTGTTTAGCTGTTTGTAATAATAACTGTTTTTTAATGGAGACCCCGATGTCTGTCTACTTAAGGTATTTTACTTAACTATTTTCAAACATCAAACATTTTTTCTTAGCGTAATTTTTACTTAGCTAATTCAGATCGAATAGTTAGCAAATCCTGTACTGTGTTAGTTAACGATCAGTTAATCTAGTTAACGACAAGCTGGTTTGAGCTGGGTGTTTAGAAGAAGAAACTCTACACTAGAACCGACCAAATGCAGACTTTAGTCACAACACAAAATTTAGTCTTAAAATAAAACAGCTATTTGTGATAGCTGTTGCTTTTAGGCCAAATACACAACCGCTAAATGTTCCAGTTTTAGGTGTTGTAACCCCTTCTATCTTCGCCCACCCCCAAAACCCCTCCGTTTTTTCGACCAAAGCCCCAGATTTAAACACTTCTGTCAAGCTTGACCACACTATTCTCTGATTGCGCATGTATGATAATAAAACCATTCCAATTTCTTTAAATGTTCTCTATATGTCATGTTGTCACTGACACTTTCTCCCAAGTCCAAGTAGAAACCCTTGAGACGACATCGCAGATGAATATTGTGATTAAGCTTGTACCCAAGCTTATTTAGTTCACTCTATCGTCCAATATTACAGGAAAACAAGTTGGGAGACATTTGCTTCTCATTACGATACGTACCAACAGCCGGAAAACTCACAGTGGTTATCTTAGAAGCTAAAAACTTGAAGAAAATGGATGTTGGTGGATTATCTGGTAAGACACAAAACACTTCCAAACTAATCTACAAACACACAATCTGTAGACCCCTACGTGAAGATCGCTCTAGTACAAAATGGAAAAAGACTAAAGAAGAAGAAGACCAGCATCAAGAAATGTACGCTAAATCCATATTACAATGAATCGTTCACTTTTGAAGTACCATTTGAACAAATTCAGGTAAACATAAAACCTTCTTAGTAGATATCAAAATTTGTTTAAAAATTATAGAAAGTCAACCTCGTGGTCACTGTGGTGGATTATGATAGGATTGGTACGTCAGAACCCATTGGTAAAGTCGTTTTGGGTTACAATGCAAGTGGAACTGAGTTACGTCACTGGTCTGATATGTTAGCCTCGCCTCGTAGACCCATCGCTCAGTGGCATACCCTCAAAGACCCTGAGGATGAGAAGAAGGACTAAGCTGATCGCTTACAACGCTGATTTATTCTAATATTATAAGGTTTACTCATAAAGATATTGGTTCCCTAGCATGAGAAAAAAAAAATCGCGTTACTTATTTAAAAGAAAAACAGTTATAAGTGTATATTTGTAACATCATAGATGTCAGTAACATATATTTTATAACTAACTATTTGAAGGAAATATTCAATGTAACTCTCGGGAGTAACCTAATTTATCTCAACAAAACATATAATTTTTTCCAAAAAGAGGTTACTCAGCTTGCCTTCAACGAACTACAGATTTCTGTAAATAGATCGCCTTCTTCCAGTTTTCGTTTCGAAATTAACTACACCATTACCAGACGCGGAAGAGTCGCCAATGAGTATTAGACGATTAGATCATCCAGACAATAGAAATTTGATAGCTTGTAGAACAGTTATGTTACGTTGCAAGTTTTAATGGACCGGAGCACAAAAGTTCTTTTTAAATCCCAATCCCTGCAATTGGACGTAATTTTGCCTATTAACATCAAAATGACAACGATAACAAAAGCGCATTGTGGGGATTGTATCAGCATTGAATGCTGTTTTAAACAAGGTAGAATAGAAATTCCGTTCCAAAATTTATTTTATGGTAACCATGTTCAAAATTTTGAACTAAGGTACCAAACAGAAAAAAATGATATTATCTTCCTCTTTTCTTGTATATACCTATAAATAATGTTATAATGTTGTGTAAAATAAAAGTATGTAAACAGAATAGAGAAAGTTACGGCCCCTCTTATGTATGTACCCTCCCAAACACCAGTATATGGGCCCAAGTTATTTATTTAGTAAGAAATCAGCACACACCTAGTTCTTATGCCGAAAAAATAATCATCAGTGCGTGATCTTATATTTCTTTACAATATCAGGTGGTGAAAAAATGTAGTTTGCACGAGCTTCTTGGAGTGGCAATATTTTAGGGATGTAATTGTATGTGATCTTAGTTTTAGTTAAACAAACAAAACAAAAACTGTAAACGGCTTTCCTTATAGACAACATAGCAAAAATAGCACTTTATTATCATTATTATTACATTGTATAGTTAATTTTTCAATGTTATTAAAGAACAATAAGTATGATAATATTATTATATTGTGAAATTAAATAAAATGTGGCAACCTTGCTCTTGTTAAGTAGACAAAAAATAAATAAATCATATCACTCGTCCTGTTGACCACTTTGTGTGTGTTTCATCTTTCATACACTATAGATCATATCTCCTCTTTAAAGTTCTATACTTCTTCAGCATGTACAACGCTTCTATTTCTTTCACTACAAACTGGCCATGAGCTATCATTTTCTTTATTTTCTCTGGATCTTTCTCATCCTTATTTTTCATAAATGCATTGTGTAAGCGCTTGCGGAAAAAGTCGAAACCGGACGGGTAATCCTTTCCCAAATGTAACAACTAAAAAATATAAAATTTAATTTAAAAATTTACTATTTTGAAATAAGGGTCGCTTAATACCCGATTTCAAGTTAAAGTACAGCCAAGTACATATTCAATTCCATAGCAACAATTTAATGTGTTTTCTAAAATAAAAAGTTTATCTTTCCGCTTGCTAAGATAAAAAAACAGAAAAATTCGAAACCAAATCACAAAAACACAGTCGAAATAAATAAGCAGTAGAATAATAGATACATATAGCTATATAAAAATAAGACCGATTTTTATTTTAAATATCCCAATATATGTTTGTCTTATTTGAATTGTTTATTTATTTAGCATTACAACCAGTTTAAACACAAATGTGAAGATCCTTAATGTGTTTTTAACTCAAAAATATAAAATTTTAGCTTTAAACATAAAGAATAAATTATTTTCCCAAACTGGCCTCAAATTGCCAACTGACAATTCATTAATTCCCGTTTCAACAATATCCAATTCAAAAACAAGCTAACCTATATACTATCGATTACATCAACAACTCAACTAACCAACAACGCAACTCAAAAACAACCAAGTTTACTAATAGAGTTGGGTTGATTCTGTTAATGTCAAGTAGGTAACAAAAAAAAAAAGAATACAAAGTACAAGACGACTGGGAAATAACGCACAAATCTCAAACATGACCACTCTTTCTCCAATGGCTAACAGAGATATCTAAATTTTTGGATCCCTCTGTAGCAGGCACTTATTTTGACTAGGTAAAAACCGGTAAAAACTATCTGGGTAAATTTAAAAAATAACTAGAACCTTGTTCGTCTCATGTCAGTTGAAGTCAGGTTTTATTAAATTTTTATCAAACTTGCCTTTAAGGCGGTTCAGTACCCATGATTCAGTCAAAAATTAATCGATTTTTTAAATAATGAAAAGTTCTGATCTAGTGGTAAAACGTAAAAACCCACTAACACCAATCACTTTACTTGATACGACGCGCGTTTCGACAACAAACTTGTCATCCTCAAATAGGAATTAAAACGGTAGCTGTTCTGAAGTCGGTTCTGATTTTACAGTAACTTCAAGCCTTTTTTATTAAAAATTAAAAAGTAAAAATTAAAACTAGACAAAACATGAAGAAAATTGTCTAATTTACAATGCCAAAACTTTTGGTAAATAAATAACAGTTCTGGGTGTGTAATACTAAAGCCCTGTGTTAAACAAAAAAATTGTCGGCTTGATATTTTAAACAAGTTTTTTAATTATTTTTCTAACATTCTGTGAACACTACTAGATCAGATCTATTTATTATTTTTTTTAAATATCTGGATTAATTCTTGGCCGAATCATGAGTACCGAACCGCCCTAATTGTTACTAATCTACCATTTCCACACATTGGCTCTAAATAGGTGGGTAAATAATTTTTTCTAAAGAAAGTATGGTCTTTTTTAAAAAAAAATAGCTTATGGGTTTTAACTCGTTCAGCGGCTTCACACTTCGAGCCACCAGAACCAAACCGGTGCAGGTTCGAATCGTACCAGGCCATGGATGTCTCTAAATATCCGAGATAGCGCACAATGGCACAATTAACTGTAACTCAGTTAAGATTAAACCACAGAAAACCTTCACGTAGTGAACTTTATCAAACCCAGTAAAATGTGCTTTGTAATACATATACACCACGGCGTGGATGAGACCTAGTGGTTCGGATTAGATACCTCTTTTAAAAAAATTGAGAAAAATATAGAAATTTTTAGAAAAAAAAAGATGTATGAGTGGTTAGGAAAAACAATTAAAAAATATACACATACATGAAGAAACAATTAATCTGGTATAAAAAAGAGATAACTAATAAACGAATCTTTCTGAACAATTAAAGGTGTGAGACAGAGATATCCGTAAAACCTAACATTACTTCTAGAGTAATTAAAAAACCCATTAGATGACGTATTAAGTTGCTGGAGTATTCCGATAATTGTAGGAAAGAGCAAGAATGACAAAATATTTATATTTCAAGGAATTATAAATGTATTTAAAGCGACAAGTTTATTAGTTTACAAGATCGAAAGCCTTTTGAGGCCGAGAATTTGTAAATTGCCCTAAGGCTATTATGTATAGACATCAAGTACTGCTCAAGGTACATACAGGATGTTGTTGAAAGAATGTTAAAATTTTTAACTGATAGTAGTTCTCGTTGAAATGATGCTGAAAACCCAAACTTGCGTTACACAAATGTTTATAGTTTTTGAGATACATTATAGACCCCTTTTGTTTAAGATTCGCTAGTATATTTTTAAATTAGCGCATTTAATCTTAGGAAACAACCAACTACGACTTCACTGATGATTCACGAGCACTCAACGATCAACTGCAAACACAATGTCGCCGAGGCCGTGACTTCTTTTTACACAACTGATTGTAAAAATAAACAACAAACTTCTACAACAGTGTTATAATAATAATAATAATAATGTGGTTATCTATTTGTTAACATCTAATTGTTGAAAGACGAGTGCTTATTATTCACAGCAGCATATATTTCAATAACATTATTTGTTGATAGCAAAACTGTCAACAAGTCATTTACGTTTCGAAGCACAACACAAAAAAAGTAAACAAATGAAGTCGGTGACAATAATTTATTTACGTAACTTGTTCTAAGCGTAAGTAAGTGACTGCAGCTTTACGGGTGATTTTTTTAGTTTGAATTAATATTCACGGGTGTAACCGAATTCAAGTTGTTGACAATTTAACAATGAAATAAACGTCAATAGAAAACGGAAAAATGCAATAAAATTCAATTTACTGAGGGGGTTGTGTTAGGTCAAATGTCACCAGTCCGAGCAATACTGAGTGAAACTACAAAGGAGGCAAGCTGCACATGCACTGAAAAGTCAATATTCATCTCGTGAAAATCATCGTTACGAACCATTGCACTCACAAGTTTTGATTGGTGATTTTACATTTTATTTGTAGTGTCCGTAAAGTTTATTAAATATTTTAAGCAATGTTCAGATGGTGCTTCTGTAGTAAGCAGAAGAGTACGTTTATTAGAGTGATGAAGAGATATGATTATTTTTGTTTTTATTAATATTTAAAAGTCGCTTCTCAAGATTTTCTGTTTCCCTTTTAAATAACATGAGAAAATGACAAACTTTGGAATATCATATCTTATTTCCGGGTCAATTTACTGTAATAGCCATACAAATTTTTATAGGAAATTTCGCACTTTCAATGTCCACTATTGTAAATCATTTCATTTTCTACTATCATTATTATTAGGCTATTATATTTAATATCATTAAATAATTAAAAATTGCAATGTGTTGAGTATTGGCGGCCCTTCAAATACGCTTATTAGATAAAAATATAACTTATCTCATAGAATTAGTTATTTCACTAACTAAAAATATAAATAAATTTGAAAAACCACAAATAGTTGTAATTTTAAATTATTTAATGACAGAAGGATACTACTCAAAATGAGATGATCAACAAAAAAGTTCCTCTGACTTTTTTGATAATTCTGATAGTTTCGCCCGAAAAGTAAAAAAATCTTTAAACTTACAATGGTTTTAATTTTTGACGTTGAATACGAGTAACTATTGAAATAGATAATATTTTATCATAAAATGATAAAAAAAAACTTTTTTAAGCTTTTAATTTCCTATAAAAATATAGTTATGATTTTACCAATAAAATAACGTTTTAATTTTACAAAATCATTTATTTAAGTGTTCATACAACTGTTATGAGATTCAAAAGCAGAATTGATTATGCGATAAAAATAAAGATTCAGCTTGCTCCGGTCATCTCCACCGGATGCTGAGGTAGCAGGATGAGTCTTATGATACTGTATCATTACACCTTCCCCCTTAGGCTTGAACGTCCTCGTTCATAGATGATTGACCTGGCTAATGACTATCTCTTATTATACGAATGATTTTCCTGGGCTTGCAGAAAACTTCAACAATTCTCGTTCGGTATCGGAATGCAAGGATAATGACCACTATTAAGATTAAAATGATGATGACTGTAGTCGAATAGTGAATTATTTGAGTTATTGGCCGTAAAAATAGTGGCTGTTCTTGGAGTCTTTCAGATTCTTGCAGGAGGTCTTCCGGAACTTTCAGATGCCGTAGGTGTAATTCGGCTTGCCGCTGATACTCGAGACAAACTTCGGTGACATTTTGAACGGTTATTTCAAAAACAGGGATGGTATTTTCATAGACTGAGTTCTTAATCAAAACCTTACATGAGGAACTCAAAAGTTTAACTCCTTGTACGGACCGTCTTCTTAAAATTCCTTTGCAATCTTCGATTACTTCTATAGGTTTCTTGGATATCACCAGTAATTGCTTGTTCCTTAATATCCGAATAATTTCGTAATCGTTGCTTACTTTTGTTGTATGACATGAATTCGGTATTTTCAGACTGCAGTTTTCGTGCATTGGTTGATGCAAGCATAAGTTTATGGAGTCGATGTTTCGGCAATACTCATCACTCCAAAAGTCTTCATTGGTCATTTGCATACGGTATTTTTTGGGCGGTATGAGTGCAACGTCTTGGTAATTAGGTATAGGGTAAATCTGGGAATAGCTTGCCGTGTATGGTTTTAATATAGGGATTTTTAAAAGGAAAGTAATCGCTTGATTTGTACCTATAACGAAAAATTTTGCGAACTCTAAAATTTTGAATGGATGAACTTTGTCGATTGGCAATAATTGTTGTGGATTGTAAATTTTTTGCAAATGTTCATGAATTAAAAGAATTTCGCTTAGATTAATTAACTCTAAATTTGGAATTTCATTTAAAGACATGCTTATTGTTCGTTCAATCATTTGTAAATGAGTTAGTAAAGTTTCAGATTGATAAATCTCGTTTTGTAATAAAACTCTGATTTCTTCTGTATTTGACAAATTATGTAAAAATCTTTGTGTCTCCTTAATATTTTCGTTTAACAATTTAGTGTCTTCGTAATATCTATTCGAAAGGTGATTAGCGAATGAAGTTAATTTATCGATTTTATTGATTTCAGAATTTTGATTTTTATATAATTTGTCTAAATTTTCGTTAATTACTTTTAAATCATTATCATCTAAATTTCCAGTGACAAACTTAATTGCAGTACCCAGAATATTAACTAGACCTCTTTTAACTCGACCACTATAATTAAATTTATTTAAAAGTTGTTCGATTTGTTTTATATTGGATGTAAGTCGAAGATATACTTTATTAGTAAGTTTATCGTAAAGTCGATTGGTTTGCCGAAAGGTTATTGAATTTTGAAGCAAATTTTTGTATCCACGTTCTATATTACTAATGTTTATGAAAAATAAAAAGTTATGATAATCATCTAGAATTTTTACTTGACCAAGTGGTTCTTCAAAATACCCATTATTGCTTATTGTTGAGACCTGAAGGGCCGGAGTCTGCCAAATTAGGAGTGCTATGAGGAGGGTAGTCGGGATCCTGTAAAGAAGAGAAATTTTGTCTTAGTCTCTTTAATTTTTTTATGTGAGCTGTAGTTGCTCTTGATTTTTCGGTCGTCCCAAAAAGTTTATTTTGATTTTGATCGTTTACCTTTAATTTTTCGTATGGTGGATCTGCCTTTCGCGGCCTATTTCTTTTAATAAATACTTCGATGTTCTCTAAATTTGGTGGGTCATCGCGATTTTCATTTCGTTTATTCAAAGTTTTCTGAGCTTTTTCTTTATTGTTTAAGTAAACATGTTCGTAAAATGGTAAAAGTTCCTGCCGTCGTTTCTCGTTATACTGTTCGTAAATAGTCATGTTCAAATCAAATTCGGGAATTTTGTCGTAAGGACCGTAAAGCAGGTAGAAAGGAGAAAATCCAGTACTTGAATGAATTGATTGATTATAAATTCAAACAGCAGTGATAACAAGGTTACAAGGGAGTTCTTTTGGGTTTTTAAGTTTTAATATTCTTAATTTTTCTAATAGAGACGAATGAAATCTTTCAATGGGAGAATTTGAACTTGGATTATAAGTGAAAATCAATTTTATGCAGTTTGAAAAATTCTAAAAGTGTTTTATTATGAAATTCTCTACCTTCGTCGCAGACAATTCTTTGTGGAATATTGTGGTGAGTAAAATAGTGTCGTAGTTTGTTTATAATTGATAAAGCTGTTAGATCTGAAACCAGGTATGCTTGGGCGTATTTTGAAAATAGATCAATAATTGTCAAAAATTTGGAATTTTGAAATGAAAAGGTGTCTATGTGAACTGTTTCAAATGGTTTTTTTGCTAAAAGTGGTCCTGAAAACTTAAGGCAGTAAGGATGGCGTTCATATTTTGATCGCAAGCATATCTCACAAGAATTAACAATTTCCGTTATAGTGCTTTTCATGTGTGGCCAATAATAGTTTTTCTTTAACTGATTGTAAGTTTCAGTAATGCCGGTATGAGTTTGGTCGTGATATTGGCCAACAATATCTCTTTGATTTTCTTCGTTTATTACATCCCTACAGTATAAATTGCTGATTACGAGTTTAATGGAGTAGTTAAAAGATCTTTGACATATATCAATAAATGGCTTTCTCAGGTCATTGTTTATAAAATAAATTCCGTATGTTTCGTTTGGTTTTAAAATTTCGTTTAACATTTTCAAGATGTCTCCTCTAATTGTGTTTATACCGATTGTCAAGACATAATTATTTTTGTTAAAAATTTTTGTATATTTACATTTGTAGTGTTCGCCAGTATTTAGAATTATTCTGTTGGAGAATACGTTAACGGATTGTTCAGTTATTGGAATAACCTTTTTGTTATCTTCTTGTGTCGAATGAATAGTTGCTAATGAATTTTCATCGTTTTCTAAATTTTGAGTGAGGGAATGTAATTTATCTAATAATTTTTGGTATTCTTTGTCGTTTTCGACATTTTGATTGGTAATAATTTGGTCTAAATCATCTTTATTAAAGTTTGAGTTTTTTTGATACTTTGAATTATTTTCAAAATTTTGGTTACTGTTCAAGATGTCATCTAACTCTTTATCTGTTAAAAGCGGTAATTCGTTAGCAATTGGTATAATTGAATCATCATCGTTAGGCTCGGAATCGGTTTCATTATTATAGACTTCAATACGTGAGAGAGCATCAGCTACCCTGTTTTCTTTACCTTTCTTATATTCGATTGTAAAATCAAATTCTTCCAATTTTAATTTCCAACGAATTAGTCGCGAGTTAGGCTCTTTGATTTTGTAAAGCCAGACAAGAGGATTGTGGTCAGTTTCTATTATAAATTTTTGTCCAAATAAGTAAGGCCTAAAATGTTTGGTTGAATCCAAAATAGCAAGTAATTCTTTCTCAATCGTAGAGTAATTTTTCTCTGCAGAATTTAAAGTACGTGAGTAATAGGCAATGGGTCTATTTGACTGAGATAAAACACTTCCAATTGAAACGTTAGAGGCATCACAAGTTAACTTAAATTGTTTATTAAAGTCAGGATAAGCTAGAATCGGGGCATTTGTTAAAAGTTCTTTACAAAATTCAAATGCCGCAATATAATCTGAATCGTTTATATCAATTTTCGAACTCTTTTTTAAGCACTTGGTGATAGGAAAAACAACTTTTGCAAAATTTGAAATAAAGCGTCGATAGTACCCGATTAAACCCAGAAATGATTTAATTTCTTTTGTATTTTTTGGAATAGGATATTTTTCAATAGCTTCGATTTTAGAAGGATTTGGTTTTATGCCGTCGGGAGTAATAACATGACCTAAAAATTCTACATCTTTTTTCAGAAAGTTTGATTTGTCAAGTTGTATTTTTAAATTAAAATTTCTTAATTTTTCGAATATTAATTTTAGGTGGCAAATATGCTGTTGTAATGATTTCGAAAATATTACAATATCGTCCATATAGACAAAACAAAATTTATGTAAAAATTCTTTTAACACATTATCCATAACGCGTTGGAATGTACTGGGCGCATTTTTAAGTCCAAAAGGCATCCTTAAGTATTCATAATGCCCGTTATTGACAGTAAAAGCTGTTTTTTCTATTGAATCTATATCCATCTCAATTTGGTGAAAGCCTTGGGCCAGATCAAGAGTTGAAAAATAAGAAGATTTTCCTAGATTATCGAGAATTTCCTCGATACGCGGAAGAGGGTATTTATCTTCGACAGTTTGTTCATTCAATTTCCTATAGTCAATGACCATTCGATATTTTCGTTTACCGGAGGCGTCAATCTTTTTAGGGACGATCCAGACCGGTGCACTATAGGGTGAAATTGAAGGTCTTATTATTTTATTATCTAACAATTTTTGTATTTGTTTTTGAATTTCCTCCTTCATTGAATATGGGTGTCTGAAAGATTTAACGTAAACAGGCTCTTCATCTTTAGTTCTAATTTTGTGTTTAACGGTATTACTGAAAGAAAGGTCACAATTTTCGTCATAAAATATATCTTCAAATTTTTTACAAATTTTTATTATTTCGCGCTTTTCTTCAAGGTTCATGTGTGAAGTTCTAATTACTTCAGAAATTTTAATTTTATTAAATTGCAATTGGTTAGGAGGTGGAGATATTTCTGATTCATTGATAGGTCTAACTTCGATACGTTCAGAAATGTTTAAGTCAATATTTTGTTGATTATCCAATGGCAGAAGGCAAATGCCATCTTGGGCTATAGCTAATGATTCTGGTATAATTATATTTTCGCTTAATCTGGTTTCTGGAATTAAAATTTCTCCGTTGTCTATTGTGACAGGAATTTTGGCATAATTATTTGTTAAAATATTTTGGGGCTTAATTTCTTTTGAAGAGTATTGCAATAAAAATTCAATTTGAATGTTATTTATTTCTAATGTGTTTGTTTGATAATTTATTTTAGCGCCTAATTTTTGTAAATCTGCACTTCCTAGCAAAGCGTCAAATTTTGTGTGCCAGTCAACGACGTGTAAGTGAATTTTGTCCGGTATACCAAGTTCGTACAATAAAGGAATTTCAATATTATGTTCAGAATATTTTTGACCGCCAAGACCGGAGACTAAAAAAGGTTTTTTAAATAAGAATTGAGAAAATCTTTCGAAAGCGGGTTGTGAATTTATAACTGAGTTTGATGCCCCAGAATCTATTAAAATGTTTAGATCAATTTCGGGTAAATAAATAAAGGGCAGTTTTGGCTTAATCTTGAATGAATTTAAATCTATGTTTTCGAATTCTCGGAGGCCATTGCTATAAAATTTTCCTCTAACTGATAATAGTCATTATCGGTGTCATCTTCGTTCGCATTAGGTTGATCGATACATAATTCGGGTTCGTCTATTATTTTTTCCGTATTTTCAGTTTCCAAATTGAATAATTCTTCCGACATATAATTCGGAGGTTGTAAATTTTTCGCAGTTTGATTCCAAAGCCAGTGGATTTTATTTTCATTTGGTGTTCTTTGCGTATTAATTGTAGTTTCAACTGACATAGGTGTTGGTTTTTGATTTTGTTGATATTTTACTAGACTGGATCCAGGTTTTGTTCCAAAAACTTGTTTATTAGTAAGAAGTTTTTGAGGTTGTGAAATCGGGTTGTTTATTGGATACTGAAAACCTGATGTCTTAAAATTTTGTGGATGGGGAAAATGCCCGGTCGCATATGGTGTTGGGTACGTTATTTGGCGAAAATTATTTGAATTTGAGCTTTGAAAATTTTTTGGTTGTTGAAATGAGACTGAAGGGCGTTGATTTTTCTTGGGTATTTCCTGAGATTTGCGTACGAATTCGCAATATTCCCATTCTTGTTTTCGATTATCGTAAAACTGACATTTACTTAAACATGCTTCAATAGAATTGAACTCAAAATTGCTAAGGTAGCTTCGGTAAGGTTCTAAAAGCCCAATTTGGAAAGTTTTGAGAGCTAACCGGTTATACTCGGCTTTTTTATAACCCAAATAATTAGCGTCTGTAATATTTAAAGAAACGTATTGCATTAAATCGTTAAATGCTTTAAGTAGTTTGCTATAATAATCCATGTAAGTTTCATTTTTTTGTTGTACGCATTGCATCAGGGCCGAGACCAAAAGTTCCTCGCTTCTTTGGTCACCATACTTTTGTAATAAGGATTGTCTAATTAGTGGCCATTCGGTAGCATTTTGATAGGCAATAAAATTTCTGGCGTCACCTTTAATTTTTGATCGGATCGAGAAATTTACCAAATAATGTAAATCTGGTGATAACCGCGTGTTTAAATGTGTAAATAAATTATCGACTTCATTAATAAAAATTGATAAATTTTGTCCAGGAGAATATTCTGGGATTGCATGCAATAACATTTGAATTTCGTCTTTTGGCAATGGGGTTGATGCATCAGTTGTTGTAGTCATACTTAAAACTTTACTAGGGTTATTTAGAGAAAGTTTTGACTCTTTTATTATATTAGGTTTTTGTCTAAAATAATTTATTTGATCTAAGATTTGAGATGTGTCCAAATCAGATAAATTTAAATTATTGTCAATCGCAATTACTTCGGTTTCACTGTCCGTATCACTCATAAGGTAAATAAAAATAGAGCAAGCAATTACTTAAACATGCAGGAAGGAAAAACAAAGGACTTACAGCACCAAGACTTGCATCCTAAAGTGAGGTCGTCCCTAGATGTATTCCTTCAAAATGGGGATGATTCGGATATCGCACGAAGACTTGAAAGTCACCTGGGGTTCGCAGAATACAGAATTCACCGTTGGTGGGTCACTATTCTTCAGAATACAGAATTCCATTTTGGTGGGTCACTATTCTTCAGTGGAACCTGTCAGTTGCAATATCCTGTTCGCAGCGCCAGTTATGATTTTACCAATAAAATAACGTTTTAATTTTACAAAATCATTTATTTAAGTGTTCATACAACTGTTATGAGATTCAAAAGCAGAATGAATGATTATGCGATAAAAATAAAGATTCAGCTTGCTCCGGTCATCTCCACCGGATGCTGAGGTAGCAGGATGAGTCTTATGATACTGTATCATTACAATATATACGGGCGTATCAAGTGATCCGTAAACGGGTTATAAAATTTCAAAATAAAAAAACATGTGATTTAAATGGGAAATAGAAAATAGTGCTCTTTGGAGAGAAAGGACGGCTCGTAGTAGCTCGCCTGTAGCTCGTTTTGTAATAGTTATTTAATACACTAGTTTGTTAATGAAGGCGATTAATAAGCGAAAATGTTTAAAGCACGAACGAGCGATAACGAGTGAGTGCCTTTAATAGTTGAGTTTATTAACCGCCCATTAACAAACGAATTGATTACAAAAATTTTTCGTTGACCGCAACCTTTTTCAACACCTTGTACAATTGTAATAATAAAAAAAACATCATTAATACGTCAATCCCATAAAAAGAGTGTATGTGTTATATGGTTACCTATATCAAAACATCATTAATACGTCAAAATCACAAAAAGAGTGTATTAATGACATACATTAATTAATACATCCATTTTTAGAATAAATGATCAATTAATGCTTACATTAATAAACGGTCAACGAAAAACAAATTAATCAAAGACGCGCGTCTTTCTAACTGGACGATAAAGCGATTAGTCATTCAAAGTCGTATAAACGGATGTGCCTGCCTAGTAATTTATATAAAATGATGCCGCTATAAACGGTAGGTCGTTCTAAATCAAGTCGCTATATCCTGTTTCTACTGTAGTTAAATTTGTCCTTCTAGCAATTAATTCGAATTTAAATTTCAAAAACCAATAAATTGTATTTCGATAATAGACGTAATAATAGGTACATTAGACTTTCAAAAAAAAAAGTAAATACATTTCTTCACAAAAAAATAAAATGACATTAGTTTAAGTTTCCCGCCAAAGTATGTAGCGCCATCTAAATATCGGGTTATTAATTGATCTACATAAACAAGGGTCAAAAAATTTACAAAAAGTTGGCCATTTGAACGTATTTATGGTTTATAGAGATTAAAAAAAAACATTCACTAAATTTCGTAAAAAACGTTATAAACCAAAAGAGCATGCCCAATGAAGTTCATAATAAATTAATATTGATTCTGTATAAATACTTTTGGAACATGCTGTATATACCACTGTAACTAAAAAGTCCCTAACTTTTGGACTTACTGTTTTATAAAGTTGAATCACTTCACTTCTCAACGACATATTAAAAAACCTGACTAAAATTGGTGTAAAACGTTTAAAAAGTAGCAAAAAGTGGTAAAACAACAACACAAAATTTTATCTGAACTTTAACCCATTACAAGATTATCACGTTGGCAACACAAATCCGGCGGAAAATCCCCTAAAAACATATGGTACTTTCTAACCTCAAAATCTGTTAACTGTTCAACTGTTTACCTTTTGTAAATCTATCAATTAATCACTGAAAATGGAACAAAAGCAAACAGATATGCATTTGCGTGCAATGCTAAACAGTCCTGCACGTTTTACACCAGCCGTCCCTACTCCGGACTGGTCAGCAGGACCAGCTGTGCCCCCTTCAGTAAGTCTCACTGAAATCTAAACTTTCTCTTGCTATTTCTGTTTTAGCCCCAAATCGCCAGCAAATCTAATATGATTGTGGCAACTCCAGGCTCTGCAACTGGTGAACCTCACACAAATATAACAATACAGTAAGTAAATAAATAAATTGACAGCTTTTCTAATGCAATTCTTGAAGGAATTGCGTAACGACAGTAGATCTTAATACCAAACTGGATTTAGCGTTAATTAACGCACGTACAAGAAATTCAGAATATAACCCAGCAAGGTTTCATGGTTTAATAATGAGATTAAGAGAACCTAGAACCACAGCTCTGATTTTCCAAACTGGTAAAATTGTCTGCACTGGAGCTAAAAGCGAGCAGGATGCTCTGCTTGCTTCAAAAAAATTTGCAAGGATTATACAGAAACTTGGATTTGAAGTAAATATCTTTAAATTATATTTAAAAAATCAAAATAATATTGTTTCAGATCAAATTTGAAAACTTTAAGATACAAAATTTGGTAGCAACGTGTGATTTGCGATTCCCTATAAAACTTGAAAGTTTGAGCTTACTTCATGGGCAATTTTGCAGTTATGAACCTGAACTTTTCCCAGGAATCATTTATAGGATGATTAAGCCACATTTGTGTTTACTTATTTTCGTCAATGGGAAAATTGTCTTTACTGGCTCAAAATCTAGGGAAGGTATTAAAGAATCGTTGGATAATATATACCCAATTTTACGTAGTTTTAAGAAAAATTAATTTTCATTGTACTGAATTTATTTATTACAAATTAGATATTAGAAGTGGTGACATTTTTTGGAGGATTTCTTGTAGCATTAGGACGGCGTTCTAGATTACAATACAAAGAAAGTGTTTATGCGGTTTGTTGCAGTTTCAAAATTATCGTTTCTGACGACGGCTGTACAGTAGCGTCGCCTATGAAATTTTTACAGAAACATTAACCATTAGTATAGAAACACCACTAAAAAAGCAGATATCTGCATTTTTATTTGGCAAAAAAATGTAAATTTACCAGTTGATAAACAAAATTTTTAAGTTTTTTCAAATTATGAACTGTAGCTCCCTCTCAGAAACAGGAAGAGGGCCTCGAACTAAAAATCCGATTGGCCGGTTAAACACCTTCATACTATAATCTAGGTGGCCGTGAGCATTAGCGTAAAAGATCGTCAATTAGCCTCTAGATGGCACCAGGCATTTACTGTACAACAAAAAGCTTTTAAGTTCACCAAAATTTATGAATGTCCGCACCATTTTAGTTATTAATTTTTTAAAATTTTGCGTTTTACATTAACAACGCCAAATTTTAAAAAATTGCTTTTTGTATGTCTGTTGAGGATGTCTATAACAAGGCTTCTAAAGGTCACATGAAAAAACTCCATTTGTTAAGTTTTTCTCAATCTTCCTTTATTAGGAAATCAATTAAATCATGTTTTGTGGTATTTGCGAGTATAGAATATCTCAACGTATTTCAATAACGGTTGAACTTTGTTCATAAATTCCAAGGCGTAGCAATAATCCAATACAAGAACCAAAAGGTTGAAATTCTCCTTTATTATTTCTGTTTCGTCTATCTTCTCTTCTTTGTTATACAGAGCATAAATTTGATCAAATCGTACCTACTGTGAGATTTTTCTATATGAACAAATGAGAAAATATGTATTTTGTAAGAAAATGCCAATATTATAAAAATATATATCCTAAGGTCGTTAATTTATTTATTACTGTTTGATTAGACCATTTAGGATCATCAGTTTATCTGTGTAATAAACCATTGTGTTGTATAAATTTATTGTTTATTTTTCGTTAATAATAAAAGTGCTTTTGATATTCCATAATTTTTTTATTCGAAACAAAGAACAATAGGTTTGCAGCTTATCCGCTGGATTTTTATGAAAGAGATAAATTTTTAATCGTACAACCATAATTCTTGGTTTACAGTCACTTATTTCGGAAGCAAAAAATTGAGATGATTGGAGGATGATAAAAGAGATATATAGGCTAAATTAAAAGGATAAACTCAAAGTAAAATGATGGTAATCAAAATCATACATTAAAACAGACAATAAAAACAACAAAATATTCAAAATTTATATAAATGATACTTGTGTTTATGTTGCGATAAATATAAGGGGTAAATAATTTATGTAATTGGGTTTTTTATAGCTGCTTAGCAAAACCGACTTCGTAGATTATGAGCCACATAAAGTAATATAATTATATACTAATTGCAGCTATCGCGTCTTTCAGAGGGGACATTAAACTGTCGGTTCTGGTCACTATTGGTCGTTAGGTCATGTCAAAGACTATAAATGCGACCTGAAAACTTTTGCTAATTAGGCGAAACATTACCACCATAAGATTATTTATTGTTTAATATTTTTCTCAAATAAAATTCGGGTTTAAATTAACCTAACCGGGTGATAAAAATGTTCTGAGTCGACGTTGAGAGAGAGCAATAGTTGATAAAACAGAAAATAAAAGTTTTGTAATGAGGCGTTCCCAGACTTTTATGCAGCCCACCTGACGCATCAGCTTCAGGACAACGTTCATGGTGCTTCTTATGGCGCAAAAATTTCAAGAATTTTTTTCACTTATATATCGAACGATATTCAAATTATTATCCAAAGAGGAATAAAGTGCACCTAGAAATTTATTTAAAAATGTTGTTGAAACAAAATTTCTTTCGACTGTTTTATGTGATTTAATAATTATTAAAAGAAAAACGCAGGAAAATTTAAAATTTTACTGTGTTTGACTTGTTTTTGACATATCTCTTTTCAAGAGTTTTCTCTTTTGGAGAGTTTAAAAAATAAATTTTAAAAGAGTTCTTATAAGTTATTAATAATTATTTTGGTGAATCACGTCCATTCTTTTTACATTCGAAATTTGTTACGGGGAAGTGGACAAGACAGAAAAAAACTATTTTATAAGGCCAACGTTTCGAATCGTTTATTGATTCTTTTTCAAGGCTTATAATAAATATTCTTATAATAAGTATTCTTCCGGCGACCACTGGCCGAGACAAATTGGTACCATGTCAAACAAATTTGACATTTATTAAAAGCCTTGAAAAAGAATCAATAAACGATTCGAAACGTTGGCCTTATAAAATAGTTTTTTTCTGCCTTGTCCACTTCTCCGTAACAAATTTCGAAGGTTATTAATAATGATAATTATCATTAATTATTAATTAAATTAATTAACATAATACAACATGTTATAAAAACAAGGACGTAGCTGGCGCTAACCAGACTAGTGGCCCTTCGATCACACAAAGATTCAACTTAACTACTATTAGAAACCAACTTAACTACTATTTTATATAATTTACTTAAATTAAATAAGATGTTAGTAACCAAACCAAGCAATATACATGAAAAATATCTTCAACATGCATTAAAAAAATGTATACCTGTAAGTAATACTGGAAAAAAAACAATTAAATCTTAAATATCAGAGAAACACCTGAAAACCTGAAACAGATAAGTTAAGAAAATCTCAAACAGAAAAAAATTAGCAAGAAAACCTGAAACAGAAAAATTACAAAAATCTGATACAGAAAGAAAAAAATTTGTAAGAAAACCTGGAACACAAATATTGGTAGAAGAACTTGAAACAGAAAAATTACGAAAATCTGAAACAGAAAGAAAAAAATTAGTAGGAAAACTTGAAATAGAAAAATTACCAAAATCTGAAACAGAAAGAGAAAAATTAGTAGGTAAACCTGAAACAGAAAAATAGTAGAAAAACCTGAAACAGAAAAATTAATAGAAAAATTTGAAACAGAAAAATTATGAAAATCTGAAACAGGAAGAAAAAAATTAGTAGAAAAACCTGGAACAAATAAATTACTGTAACTCAAAAAAAAGAATTACCAAATCTGAAACAGAAAAGTTATTAAAATTCACTATACCTACATAGAAAATGAATTTAAAAAAATTGATTTCAAATAAAACTCAAAATTTTGACAAAAAAATTATAAATTAAAACAGAAATCAACAATTTTCACAAAGTCATATACTATACATAAAGTATTTTTTTCTGGCACAACTGATGATTGGCGAATTTCCTTCGTCTGCTTCTTTCGGACCTACCTTTATTCCGGATATCTGGAAACTACCTTTGAAACCCCAATAAAAAAAAATTTACTTAAAGTCGTTTACTTATTTCTTATAAAAGGGGGGTGGAAAAATAAAACGCGTAAATTTATTATTAAATCAATTAGATATGATGATAGCAGATAGCTAAAATTGTTTATCTCTGTGTGATTTTGTAATTTGAAAATGCAAAATATTTATGTTAATAAATAAAGTACGCAGTTTTAGAGTGGCTGTGATGCGTCCTGTTCGTGAGCTAGCGCTCGACTGATTCAAACAAAGGGAAATTTGCAAAAAATGTCTATTATATCACCGAATGTCGAACCCTCTTTGTGTCTCTGAGTACTGAATCATCGTATTATGTAAGCAATTAGTTTAAATAGTAAATCAATAATGTATTTACAAAGCCACCTCTGGAATTTACTTTTCAAACTCCAAAATCTTTAAAAAATAAATCAAACACAAGTCAAAACGTGTGAGCAAGGCAGCATAATATTGAACAGTAATCGTTCTTTTGTTTTTTAGATAGTTAACAAAGATTACGCTTTTGGAATCCTTAAAAATTGTGGCTATAACTTTATTGGGGGACATAACAATTTTTGTCTTTTTGGAAGCAGGCTCATCGAAAAAGTCTACTGTTTTGACTATAATGAGGTTATTCAGTGACTACTTTCTTGAATTACGTTGAAACATAGCCACACAATCATTTGAAGCTGTAACGAAAGCGCGCATTTGGTCAGCAATAATCAAACGCAGACCCATCTCGCGGATGGTTTTTTCATATTTAAATATTTAAGCAAAATGATGAAAACCCGACTTGTTAAGATATTTACTTCATTAGCTAACTTACGCACCTTTAATCGTGGATCGCTATTTACATGAACACGAACTTTATGAATTATTTAGGGAGTCGTAACAGAAAATGAGACTCCGCGCGCTCAGCATCTTCCGTGCTCAGATGACCAATTTTGAAATGAGAAAACCATTTAAAAATTGTATCTTGAGATGGAGCAGATTTACCATAATATTTGCACAACTTTTTTTCAGTTTTTTTTAATGTTTTTTTTACGTAAAAATAATGTGTACTCAACAATAGAAATTTTTTTCCCTATTTTTATAGAACAACGAAAACACTTGCTTTAAAAAAATCGTAAAACGCTAACTATCTGACAGATTTCTCCGGAATTTAGAAAGCAGTCTTCTAAAACATAATCAAAACCAAAAAAGTATAAGTATATAATGCGGTAGCAAAAGTGCTACCAATAGTCAAAAAGTCACTTTTTTGTCAAGGCACAAAAGAGTTAAGTTATTTTTTTAAAGCATTTTTAAGGAAAAAAAGTAAAAAGATTTGGTTCTAGGGAAGACGGAGTAGGGGAGACTTTTAATTTTCAAATGGAGTGGTTGTAGGTACACAGAACTATTAAGTTTGGAGTGATGCAATTCAGGGGTGAATGTCCCACCGACAAATATAGATTTGAGAATTCGTGGCGCCAGTGCTGAAAAGTCGCCACATATCGACAAATTTTGTTTTTATTTTATTATGACTCTAGTAAACAGCCCGATTTTTCACCGTTATCCTTACGTGATCAGTTGTTATTCGTGTTATTACTGACAGAAATAGAACAGAGGTGAAGCGTATTTAGAAGAATTATAAATCGAAATTCTAAAATTAATCTGGGGTGATAATTACAACTAGATGAAATTTAGGTCAAGTTAATTTGATGAGAAACAAACAATGCGGCCCTGGACGCAACAATTAGATTTGGTCCATTAATAACAGTCCCGGTTTCGATAAAATGTCCCCGTAATTAATTTAAGGAATAATTGAACGAATTTGTTCATGCACCTTGACCTTTTCACGTAATTGTATGTTATGTGAACATAATTCGAAATGACAATTGTTCGTTGTGAAAGCAAACAACTCCCAGCCAGGTGCTTTTGATGAGTGACTTGCCGCGACATTTTCAGTTCTAATGAAATTGTCAATCCCGAAATATTTTCGTTTATTATTCATAATTCTCGTTTAATAACACCATTTTTCTATTTTAAGATCCAATCCTTGAGAAAGCGAAGCCTCGAAAACTCACTTGTTTAATCAGAAAAATGTGTTACGTCTTCTCATTTCCGAAAGCAATTTCGAATACGCGATTTCCGGACTCTCCAAACCAGATATGATATCGCGATAATTAATAAAAAAATCGCGTTAGTGTTCTCATCAAGATAAGTGAGATTCGTTGTTTTGACGTCAAAGCTCAAGTTTAGTGTTGACGCCAGAACGAAACCGTTGTCCTGGTAACAGACTGCCTGGAAATTCGTTTATCCTATGGTGGCGAAAAAGCTTATCATTTCGGAAAGCACGCATGAAAAACTTTGCATGACGCGGACTATTTCATGTCTTTGACGTTTAACGCAAACAAAAGGAATTCCCTCACTTCGACGACAAAATTTTAATTGCACAAACATATGGGGCATTATCGGCGAGCTTATAACACGCGTGGGGGATGTACAACAAAAACATATTAATTTCACTGCACATTATGTTACCATAGAGCTTTTCTAAGTTTTATCATAATTTTCTTACAGTTGTAATACCCACATTAAAAAATTACACAAAAAAACTGATTTTTTTAAAAAGCTTTATTATAAAAATAAACAAAAAAGTAAATAAAAGTAGATTCTGTCAAAGAATAACACTGTTTATTACATGTAAATAATATGTTGCAAAAGCAACTAAATTTTTTTCACACATCTTAAGATTTTTAGATTGATACATCTGAAAGCCAAAACCATTGAGAGTGGTCATTCTAATGATTTAATACTATTGCATAATTACTTTGCGCAATTGAGCATTTTCAAAACTATTGACTATACTTTTCTATGTACGATGTTTCATCTTCGACGTTGACAAAAAGTAATTAAAATTCACAATTTTCTATATCGCTGATTTTCGTATTTAATGTTTGGGAAACCTCAGATAATAAAACAATCCACAAAATAATTTGTGGTGAAACGTTTGGCGACTTTGGTTATTTGATTCAATATGCACTAGTACAACAACAAACAGTCAATTCGATATTTACACTATAATCGCCGTCCCTTTACTAATGTCGCTCACTTTACCCGTTTGTCTGGGTCTCATTAATTGACTGACTGACTGTCTCCCTTTTTATATTAGCGAACGTTTTTCTAGAATCTATCCAGATGTTTCGTGACCTTTCTTTACTTAATTGGAAGCGATGATAGTCCTTCTCGATCGGTCTATGAACAATGATTTCGGAGGATTTCACGCCTCAGTGCGCTTTCGGCAATATCTTTCTAGTATTTTCTCAGGTTATTTTTTCAAACTCTCTTTCTCTTCTTGTTACTTTGAATTATTTGTAACATAGTATTAATATTTCATACAATAAAAAATAATTTTCTTTACCTTTGTACCAAAATATTTTTTGCTTGAAGCATTGGACTCTTGTTCAAATTGTTGTTTAGATAAAAGCTTGATTTTTTCAGTTTGTAATGTCCGTCTAATTTCTATATAACTTCGTTTTTTTAACCGCACGGTTTTATGAAATTCAGTAGAAATTTTACTAATAAATAATTTAACGACAAGATCTAGCTCTTCATATTTTTTTGAGGTACGTAGTTCAGCAATGCCTGCCAACAGTACATGCTCATGTATGTGCCGGGTGAATTAAGTTATATCGACACCCCAAAAATACGTCTTAAAACACGGAAAAAATTGTGAAATTTATATATTTCGTTAAATTGATGTCTAATCTACCTTCATAAAAAAAAAATGTTTTAGCAATTCATTTGATCTGTGAAACTGAAGAAAATCATTTCGGGAAAAAATTTTTACGTCTTCTTTTTTACATCAACAATTAAAACCCATTTTTATATTATTTATCAAATATTTTAGTCTAATTTATGGCTTGATAAGTTGGAGGAGTAATAAATCCCTTGCCCATCACCCTAAGAATTGAAGTAGATTTATGTTCTGGGAATTTGTTACCAGCTGCCAAAACCTTCAAGTTTCCACATTAGTCGTATGCGATTTTATGACGAATAACATAAATTTCAAGAAACCACAACTCTGATAGGATCCTTTTTTGAATAAAATTTACGATTTTCTCATAAATCATAAGAAAGTAAGTGCTTCATTATCAAAATGTTAATTAAAAACAAACGACACATTTGCTCAAAAATTTAATTAGCCACAAGTGAAAAAAGTAACCGTACAAGTAAACAATTTATAACTTGGAGAAAATCTTCTTCTAATTGAAAATATCGCCTACAATTTTTTTGAGAATTTTGTCTTAATTAGAAATGGCTGTTTGGGGTGCGGATAAAACTCGATTCACCCGATATAACGGACCATTGCGAACATAACTATTCTTAATTAGAAGACTGGCTGCAATTTTAAAAGGTTGTTTTTTTTAAGACCTTAACATTAGATGCTTATGTGTCCGCAGGTATAATTTATTTCAGGAAAGAAGACTACTCAAACATAATTCTCAGCTTTGTGTATAAGGGAATTGAACATTTAGTAACCGTAATTTATTATAAATTTTATTTGCAAAAGAGACGAATTAACAGTTTTGTAACTGGCCTTTTTGTGATCTCTCTACGTAGAATGAACCGTTTTTTTCTTTTTTATATCAATTTTGAAAATTTCAAAATTTGCAAAATTTGGTTTGCAGTTTTCTATCACTACTTTTGCTGATGCAGAAACTCAGACGGAGTACATACACAAAAATGTTTGTGGTCTGACTTATAAACGATCAAAAAAAATACATTATTTTTCTCTCATTTATGTTTGTATCCACTTTCCTATTTTTTACTACCGTGAGAACAAAAATTTGATAAACCAAACCAAGTTTTATTTTTGATAGTTTTGCGTAACCAGTCAAGGGAGAATTCAGCGTATTCTCGTTCTCACTGTACAATTGTTGCTCCTAGATATTTGAAATACAGTACTTATTCGATTTGCTTGCCATCCAGATTTATTTTGTGGCCTTTCTTTGTGTTAAAGACTATTATTGTTTTTGTTTTATCAGTTTTAATTTTCCTATTTATTTTGTCTAGTGCTTCTTTCAGTACTATAAAGTTATATTGTAGGTTCCCACAGTGGAAAATTTTTTAACGAAATTTGCAAAATTTGATATTCAAAAATGGGATGTTTACTATGGCTATATCTTAAATAACTTATAGTAAAACAGTGTCTTTGTTTTTTTCTTATTATAATTCTTCATCTTATCTAGCGGGGTACAGTTAAAAACCAAAGTAGTTTTTTTGATTATCTTTTAATACTTATTTAACCAACAATTTGGTTAATGAGGGCGATTCATAATCGAGACGTTTTAACGCTTGAGCTAGGCGAATGCGCTTAATAAAGTTGAGATTATTAATCGCCAATTAAGAAACAAGTTGATTACAAAACTTTTCCGTTGATCGAACCTTAATTAAATAAAAACAATACTTAAAAAATTATACAAAGTGCCACCTATCGGTCACTGAACAAATGAAAAGTATATTTGGTTGCCTGTCTTTTAATAATTTTAAACAGTATTAGAGAGTTATAGTCACAGTAAGAAGTTAGACGTTTACCAACTTTTATACATATTGAAAGTCACTACGTCTCAAGTTTTAGTGATATCGTCTTGATTTTAGTGTAATCTACGTCTTTAGTTAATTGAACATATTAGGTCGTAAGCAGAGTTAAATATTCCATTTCATGATGAAGCGACTGTGAAAGTGGCTGTTTATTTTCTCGCAATATGAGCTTACCAGGTTGATAGCACTAGTCCATCTGAGTAAAAATTTACAACCACGAGAAAGACATGGGACCGTGTTCACAGGAATAAAGCAAAACTTTTATTTGCAGTCAGAGAAGTAAAACTAGGTGTGTTAAAAGTATCAAACGTCTACTCTGTGCTCACTTAACTCATCATTCTTTTGCCAGGAAAAGAAAGTACATTACTCATGAAGCAGTTTTTAGTAACCTAAGTAGAAAAACAGTTCTGGAGGATATGCTCGTAAAAGAACTACATAAGTACGTATATTGCCTTAAAATGCAACAAAAATTTTGTTTAGTTCTAATAAATTAATATTTAAAAGAAACACCCTGTATTTAGACTCTAAAAATGATATTAGGTTCACATTTATGTTTTCTTTAAACAAACATCTTTTGAGTGATCCTCGAACTGACATTTGCAGTAAAATGATTTATTCATATCCAGACTACCTTCAATATTTTTCTCAATCTTGTGTTCCTTTTACGAATATATAAATATATATAAATTGAAAATCACATTTTTCTTTTGGTTATCCTTGTTATTTATCCTTCTTCACGACGATCACAAGGTTAAATTGAGCTGAAAATTCTGTTAGGTAAAGTTCCACTTCAGTCATAATTGTGTTGATCACTCTCAATTTGCATTTGTGCTTTGTTTACCATTATTTTTACTTAATTTTCAGCAAAATATGTGTTTATTTTTACTTCTCTCTTTTGGTAATCTTGCTAAAGATAGAACCAAACAAAACAGTTTTATATGATGGTACTAATAACAGTGTGGCTGTAATAAATAATTCATGACCAATTTCAACATTTTGAATTTTATCTCGACTCTAAAGCTTACTGAATTGTTATAATAATACTTCTAGAGAAACGAGCTTGGGTTGTTATTTGCTCCAATAAACCAACAGCGTATAAAAGGACAAACAAAACCAAGAAAATCCTACAAATAATACGGAAAAATAATCCACGGGCTGTTGCATAATGCGACCACTTTATAATTAACAGCATTCAGATTCATAGAGCTTTAAAAAACTTTTTTGCAACATAACCTTTCCAGTTATACTGGTATTATAAAATTTATTTTTGTTTTTGCGAAGCCATGTGAGAAGTGATCGTAATAAATTATTTTTTTAAACTTTTTGAAGTTTTATTTAAAAAAGAAATCTAAACTACTAGCAATGGTAAAATAAATAAATTATTCTACTAGTTAATAATTACTTGAAAATTTGTTTTTTTTTTTAGTTTTGTAGGTTTGCAGATAAGTATCAAAGCTTTTGGTGCTAAACTCTAAACGATTAGCAATAAATTATTAAATACTCTCAACACGTTTTACTAGCAATGCTCGAGACTTTATTGAGGTTGGCGTTTTTGTAAAGGTCAAAGGGTAAAAGTTTGTTATATGTTTGTTAGAGCCAACTCACTCAAAAAATTATAAAAAAGTTAAACGTTTGAATCTATAGACTTTATCATTCAATTTATCATCCACTACCTACATTTATTTACTTATATTTAATGAGCAAAAACTTAAAATGGAATAGCAGTGGGAATATTTATTGAAATATTAGAACAAAAATTTTATTGCATTATTACGAAGTATGAATGATGGATGAGTTTTGAGGCATGACATGAATTATTTTTACTGTTTCAAGTAACTTTTCAAATTATTATATCAAAAGTCGGAAAGTTTCAACGTAAAAAGAGATAATAATTTTCATTATGAGCATCAAGTTTTCTTTCGTTGAACTTTCTGAACTGTAATTAGTTCTTTATTCAATATCTTAAATATGCAGATACCAATATTTTTAATAGTTTTATTATGTGTTTTAACCAGTAAATGTATAGAAATCATTTAAACAATAATTTTTATGAAAAACTTAATTAACAAATACTTAATTTCTGTAATACAATTTACGCGAAAGGTTACATGCCTGTAGTCAGGCAAGACGTCATAACAACATAATGGTCAAGTAATAAAACTAAAAATAAATGAAATGATAAAGAGATGAGCAACAAACCTTTTTACTTTTATCAAGCATTTAACTACAAATCGTCTGCACGCCTACCACACTCCTGTGTTCTTGTTATCTTAATGTAATGTCATTGATGTTACATAATTTTTGGACAACGTTACACACCTTTTAGAGTATTCAGCTTGTCTGTTGTTGAGGTGTTTTAGAAGAGTGGTCGGAAACGTGGCCGAGATTTTTTTTTGATGTTCTCGTGTTTCGTAGTGGGTTTAAAAAAAAATATTATGAGGTCCTAGCCACGGGAACATTTAAGTTGGCCAATCTATGCCCCAATAGAAGCCTATTCTGTCACGTTCCTGTCATGCTCAAAAAAGTTGTAGAAATTTCCGTTTAGAAATAAAAGAATAAAATAATAAAATTACAAAAAGTTCAAGATTTGTTAGATCTACTAAGTTAACTAGAATACTCTGTTAAGATTTAGCCAAAGAATAAATTGCATATCTATGGACTGTCGTTTGTCATGGCATCTCGTTTCAAAAATTGTGCCAGTTGTCGGGTGCATTTTAAGAGTAAATCGCAGTGCTGGTCGTTTTTTGATAACTAAACAAACTACATATACAACCTGAGCCACTGTTTTACCACGTCATTAGAAACAGAAATATTTTCTAAAAGACACGTTATTTTTCAAATCTAAAGGTTAAGTTATCTTTTTCAATCTATATAAATTCTAATGAAGCCTATTTTAAAGGAAATGCCGCCTAATGCAAGTACTCTATTTTTGTAAGTTCTATAGCCTACTTTTTAACTTTTTTTATTCTAATTCTTTGATCTGAAAGTTTGCGATAGAGATCTTTCATTATCATAATAAAACCGGAAGTGTTTATTGTGTATTCTGGAATTAAGTGCTGTGCAATCTAGTAGTTGTTTGAAAATAGGAGAAATGTTTTCGAATTGTTAGCAATTTGTTTAATTGAAATCAATTGTTCTTGAAAAGATTGCAAGTCGGGTGACAAATTAAGAGATTCTGTTGAACAATCATGTAATTTAGGATTTTTTACATTGTTTTTTTATTTAGATGCAAGAAATTGGTTTTAGTCTTTGATTTGTTTTTCTACCTCATTATTTTTGGAAGCAATGTTAGTTGGGTATGTTTGGTCATCTCAAGTATTACTGCTTGTTACATGTAGTACAGATGTTGTTGTTTTTTCTGTGGTGATTTTTGAAGTTGTTGCAAAATTTGCGAAATGAGTTTGGGTTTCCCTTGAGTCTTTTATTATTTATTGGCTTGCATGTTGTAAGTTGTTTCTATAAAGAAAAGAGATCAATTTATAATAAAAGCTTCTTTCAAACGTTTTTTCTCATTCCCCCTTTATATCATTTTTTTTCTTCCCTTTCTTGGCTGCGTCGTTTTTTCATTATTGCCTTCTCCTTGTGTGGTTTTTTTTAGGGACTGTGCAACATGGATTCAAATCTTATCCGTTTTCTTCTTGTTTTTTCTTAGTTTCATCTTTTCGTAATCTGCAGTATAAGTTTCCAGCATAAAAATTCCCGGGCGAATTCTTAAATTAAAAATTCTTACTTTTTGCGCTTCCATTTCTACCGCTGCTTTTGCTCATGTGTTTCTCTATGCTACAGATTTTACATTGATTAAACTGCTACTATATAGGAACAAATATGAGCTGTGTTTTGTCAACAGTTGTTTACGGATTTTCTTTGATCGTGAGTCTCTTTCTGCTTTAAATAATTAACAATGATGGAGTTGCACAATATTACATGAACTTAGTTTCTTTTCTTATATAAAAGGCTCATGAGAAAATCACTTGTACTGAAATAACGTAATTTTTCAAAAAACCAAGATGCTTTATAGATGGATCTGACGTGTGAGTTGTTGTCCAAAGTTAGTAACCGTGTTTCCCTAACTCACTAGAAAGCAGTAAACCCAGTAAACAAATTAAAAATAAACACATGTTGGAGTATTGCTGTTTTATAGTTACTACAACACAAAAGCAACCCGATTGGGCAGCTCAGATTGGTAGCCGACAGCGTATTTTTTTAAATTCCCTCAGTAATCGCAGGTGACTTCCACTTGTCACTTTAACTACCGTGTTTAATCTTATAGCACTTTTTTTTGTCACCAACAATATCGGATTAACTGTCTTTTGTCACAGATATTTTATCTAATTTTACCTAAAAAAACTAACAATTCGAATTTTCTATTTTTATTGAGATTCATTTTGATTTAATGACTGTTTATTGGATTAAATTTTTAATTCGGAAGTTTATTATTAACGCAGAATAATCTGTGATAGTTACATTATTAATAAATCGTGACGATATTCGTGACTTGGCAACTTTGAACAGGATTGTTATAAATAACATTATTAAATTCCTTTGAGTGTAATTAGAAATATTGTCCTGAATTCATCGTATGCCTTTTTTTTTTGATGGAAAATTTCCTTCTATTTTGAGAATAGTGTAATCTAGGACTTGTCAGGGGTGTCTGTTTCCAGTAAGACACAAAATCAATCCGGCGTGCTCTCTAATCGCTCATTTAATCGCACCTAGTGCCGTAAATAACTGTTGGTTCAACAACCAGAAATGACCCCCAGTGGCTGGGCTCAATCCGCCAATAGGAGCGTCGGCTGTTGCTATCCAAAAAAGCTTCAACACCTGTTCTGGGGGAAATACAGTCGATAGAGCCTTGAAAATTGGGTCACAGGATGCAAGTGGTACACGGGCCTCGAAAGTAAGACACTTCAGGAGCAACGAACCCAGCTCGAAACTGGAACGAGTGCTACTGCCTTACAAACACATCATAATGAATCAATAATAATCGGCAGCACTGGCTCTCCAGGACTATTACGGCCGCACTTAAGAAAAGTAATAAAACTTGAACGCCACCTGGTAATTGCAATAGATTGGTTTACTATGCTAAATATAAACGGGGAGCAGTGGAAATTTCGATTTAATCTAATTTGGGGCAGTCAAAGGGAGATTCAGGAGTAAAAGGGGAGAAATTTGCAGGAAAAATTAAAGAGTTTTAAAGCACGGAACTAACAATTACTTTCGCGTGTGCGAAACTGTAAACACGAACGAGTTTAAAACAACAAAAGTGGACTATATTTTATAGAACATGCAACTTTTTGATGTTCTAAACATACGATACTTTTTTAGTAGCCAATTAAAGCATATTTTTCTAAAGTGCAATTTAATTATTGTTTTAGTAACGATACAATTGCATTTTTCCGTTATTAAACTACTAGACAACAGAGTGAGCTTAAAATGACAGTCAGGCTGAAAATTGTTATTTCTAGTTTGAATATTTTATCAGTGTATTGTTCATATGTTTGGAAGAGTGGAAGACAGGTTGTCCTGTTAAGTTTTAGCTTTTATCCGTTTTAAATACGAGTCTAAGGTAATTGAACGAAATGGAATGACAATCTGTTAGTTTACGATAGTTTTGAATTTAAAGATAAATTTTTGTTTTTAAAATATTATTTTGTCAATTGAAAATTGTTCTTGCTTAAAGCCATACATAACTAAATAATAAACGTACCATTTACCGATTTTGCTCATTTATTTGTTTGGAACCTTGTTTGGAACTAATAGAATATTACATACCTAACTAAGAAATTTAATTTTCAGTGATATTGAATATTTAATATAGGTAAGAACTCTTTCAGTTAGTAAAATATAAATTTATTTTAAATTATATATAAAAAAAGTATTTTAAAATAATTTCATATATTTCAATAAATTTGAATAATGTTTGATAGTTATTTCGCCTTTGTTGACTGCGATACAAGTCTCCGAGGCTATGTAGCGCACATTCACACTGTGAAGTGACAAAAATTATGAAATTTATTCTGCATGCGAAAGCTACAATTTCCGTGTTTTTTTCAGATCTAATTTTTTTTGCAACTGGTAGACCCCAATTATTTAAAATATCTTAAATACTTTCTTTGTAAAATACAAGTTTCCGGGAGTATGTACCGCACAGGTATTACAATTTACAATGTGTGCGGCACATATTTCCGAGAATATACGGGGTGTAACATTGAAAACTTTTACTTCTAATAACTTTTAAAAAGGTGAAGATAAAAAATAAAGGAAAAACCGTTTCGAGAGTATTAAGGGGGAAGTAGGATAGGTATGTTATTTGGTCTGTAAGTGTTAGAGTATTACCACCCCAATCCCTACAAACTTTAATAGGACCATACTATTTGTGGTACATCAGATGAAAGGCAAGGACCGAGACAATTCGACACAAAAAATTCAATAAAATATTTTTGTTATTAACAGAGGTACAACGTAAAGTAATTGATGAACGTATGTTTGCTGTAATATTTATTATTATGTAATATTATTAACATAAATTAATTGTTTAAAATCTGGCGATCTGGCCGGCCATTTGATGCTACATCTTCGACGTATCCACTTGTTTTCATATGAATCAGCCGAAGAATCTGCTATTAGCCGGAAAGATTATACAGAAATTTTTTTAATTAGGATTGCTAACCGTCCTTTATTTCATAGGATAGTTTTTTAACTTTATAAAACGTAAAAAATTATATTGCACAAAGGTTTCAACATATGCAAATCTTTGTAAATTTTTAACATTTTTTAGTAAATATAAAATAATTTAATAAAGAAGAATTAGATAAAAGTTGTTGAGATTTAGATATCTATTTAACAGAAAAGAACTATATAGAAATTAATGGCTCCCGGTTATTTGATGAAATAAATATTTTCAAAACAATAGTTACGGACCAAACAAGACTTGCAGGAATATTAAATCACAATGTTGTAAATAATTTATTTGTGGTTTTTTGATATACTATTCTTACAATTTTTGTAACCCTTCTTGTCCCTGTTGCAGGTGGTAAAAGATCCTTTTCAAAATTAAAATTAATAAAAAGTTAGTTACCTACGTAGTTCATTATCAAAAAATCCTTTTAAATTTAGCCATGATCTTTATGTAAACTGATATTCTAGATAGCGTTGATTTAAGTAATATTATAAATGAATTTGCAACCATTAAAGCGCGGCGTGTATTTCTCACAAAATGCTAAAAATATGTTTGTAGAGCATTTTGACTTAAGTAGGTGTTTACATTTGTTTACCTTTTATAAAAAAGTACAAATTGAGCAATTTACGTTAAAAACATTTCTTATTTTAAGATTATCTTCGAAAAATAGAGCTTTATTAGCGCTTACTTTAAAAAATAACTGCCTCTTTATCCGCACTCAACTATATTAGTTAATTCTCAATGTACTTAATAATGAAAAATAATTATTAAGGGGGCGCATTTTTTATATTTAAGCGCAGGCGCTTGACACCCCAGTTACGGGCCTGTTAATACCTTAACACTTACAGACCAAATAACATTCCCATCCTACTTCCCTTTTAATGCCGTAGAAACGGTTTTTTTGTATTTTTTATTTTTACCTGTATAACAGTTATTAGAGGTAGAAGCTTTGAATGTTACACCCTGTATATCTGCAAGTTGTAACAAGCTTAGTTCGATCAGAATGTTATCTTGAGTACATCTATACATTTTTCATAGTTTGTTTTAGCAATTATTGTCACCGGCGTATATTAATTTTTATATTTTTTGGTTTTTGAATCTGTGTTTTGAGGATTAGGCAAAAAATAAACATCCTTTTATAACCTTTTCTTAAGGCTCTTACGGACTTTTTTTCAGCAGTTTTACCCAAACAGGAAAGACCGTTGGGTCAAACGTCTAGTGCGTAGTGAAAACTTTCCAGTTTTCTCGACGTTTAAGCGGTGCATCCCTGTGCAGATTTGGGATTCATCCAAATAGATGATGATATTGTATTCCCTATTTCTGTTTAACGGACCGGTGATTAGTAGTAAGGGATAAGACCCAATGCGATCGGAAAGATTATGGATATCAAAAAATGTAAAAAAAAATTACAATGGCCAATGCTAATTGCATTTTATAATAATATTAGCATGTTACTTTAACATCACCACTTCAACCGAGTATAAGTCGAATTTTGTCCAAAATAAGAATGCTTCATCAAAGAAAGAAAGAAAGGTTAGTTGTTTGGTGTTCCGACAGACAAAACCATCGGTGGCTAAATTTGTAAAAGAAAACGATGTCTAGGTTTGACTGATGTCACCAAAGTGTTGCTTAGTAAAAGCACAAAGCGCTAAGAGCACGCAGATGGAACAGATTTGTGACTGTGACCAACTCCGCTAGTCGTGATGACCTAAATAATTTGGACAAGAATATTCGCCCCACAATATATTTTCTTTTTTTATTTTTTTTTTTTGTATACATAAATGAAGTATATTACGTTTATCCATAATCATGCCTTTAAATTCTAATAGCTGGCAATAGACGGAGAATTTTTCCCACAGTTTGTTCCGCAGTTTTTCACGAAAGAAAAATCTGTCGGTTGGCGTGTCGCGTGGAATGTCGGACCATATAAACATATAAATTGGCGCGTCGGTTTTGCCTGACATTTTGACAATTGTCATTGTCATTTCAAGTTTTTGATTTGAAGAGTGTAATTTAAAATGTTAACGAATAATGCTAAAAGAAGAAAATTTGCCTTTGTCGGTAGTTTACTGTACTATGAATTGTTTGCAAATAATGTTAGCTGCAAAAACAGAAAAATTTTCACTAAATGTCAGTTTTGTTAATGTGGCGCGTTGAACTGGCGCGTTGGATTGGCGTGTTGGCGTGGCGCGTTGAGAATCCAAAATGCGACAGTTTTTTCTGACGGTTTGTCGTGTGGCGGATAAAACTGCCAGCTAATAACTGCGCCTAATATTTGGTGGAGGCGCCGGGTAAACTCTCCAACCCTCTTGGGACAGTATTTTTGACAAATTTTAACGATTAATTGTATTTATACAAAAACCTATTTTTACACAACTATACAAACTTTCAAAGCTTTGCCTTGCATAGGAGAACAATTTAAATTAACCAGTTAGGTATTTATTGGGATGACAGATACGAGTACAAGTATGAATCAGGCTCTTGATTTAAAAGGGAGTAAAAAATTGTTGAAAAATTCTATTTCGTTCTTTTTTACACTTTTAACTATTGTTGTTATAAATTTTTTTTTATGATTGTGCTTAATCGAAACAAAAATTAAAAGTCATTTTACATAATTTTTATAACAATGTTACAATTTGATTTCCGGGAATTTATGTTGCGGATAATGTTTTTCTGGATGTTGTTTGTCTCTAATAATGCTTATTATTTGTTGCCTCCTTTTTTATCTCATTCTTACTTGGGCAATGATTCTTTTCATCTTCTTTTATTGCACAATTAAATTAATCGTCGTTTTACATTTAATAAGTTACTATTAGTAGTTTAGTAGTTGTAGTTCAGTTGTCCTAATTGTTCTGTAAATAAGGTATTGAAAAAAAATACATATTTTACAAAAAAAAATTCTTGGAAATATCTCAAATTTGGTTTTCTGACATTATAGATTACAGTAAATTTCAAGCAATTAATGATCAAAAAAACTTTGGTCGACCTAAGATTCAATGTTATGTAGTAGATTGCAGGAATACCCAAATAACGATGTTCGGTAATTAAGTCATAATAATTGTATACCTTCATTATTATTTTGGCATATAAAAGGAAAATTTGTCTGAGAAGCTGATTTCAAGTATAAGATAATACAGGTAGTATCTTCGTTTCCATGGAAAAATAAACAAATTCGAGGTTGTGATTCGCTGTTGTCATGGAAAAGTATTAAAATTTGCTATACTACCGGTATTATCTCAACTTGAAATCAGCCCATTAATCGTTAATGATTTTATTTTTTCATAACTGCATATTACACAGAGTAAAATATCAACGTAAATTATTGGATTGCGGTAAGGTTATCATTTTCTGTAAATAACAGAATAATGAAATAATAGTGAACATTACTACATACTGCAAATTTCCAAAAAATCCAACTCTTTTAGTTTTTAAAATACTTCAAACAATATCAAACATACATTTTTGATTACTTTTATTCATACATCTGTGGCAAATTTGGACTTTAGGATCTTAAATATTTTGAATATTTGAAAATGATTGAATGATTGAAATGAAAATATGTATTTGAAATGATTTGAGATATAGGATCTTTACATTAAGACTCTTGAACGTTTGTAAGCCTTTTTACAGCATTTAGTATAGAGTTTATTACATTTTTAAAAATGGTTTTGTTGTTAATTTTATTTAAAAAATTATTTAATAACGTAACTTTTTTTAAGATCTCAATTAGACTAAACGTGTTTTTGTCATATTTTTCGGGACTTAATTGACCACAGTTTGGTTCACGAATTTTGAGATATTCTATACCTCAGATTTTGTCTTACAACCATTAGGGTGGGCTAAAAAAAGACGACTATTTTTTTAAATTTCTGACACTGTAAAATTGGTTCCTAGGCACCTTTAAAAAACGCTTTTTTAAGATGAACTCTTAATTTTAATAGGAAAGACTCCCTCATTGCAGTTTTCCATTTTTTTTTTCAGTTCCATATGGCAAAATCCATATCTCATTATTACTTGGTTGTACAGATAATTTGTATTTACATTTTAAGTAGAAAATCAAACGCTCTTCAAGAAAGTTATTTTACAATTTTTTATATCTCTTACCGTTTAGAAGATATCGGTTATAGGAAATTAAAGAAATTAAACGCTCTATAAAAAAGGTCTCTTATGGTCAATTGATTATTCTAACCATTTAGAAAATATTTGCATTTTAAAAACCAAAATTTGATACTAAATCCCCAATTTTTAAGTGGTTGAAGTAATCGATCAACCACAAACGACTTTTTTTGTAGAGCGTTTAATTTCCTACAAAACTGTATGTTGCGCACTTTATAACATTTACTTATCCACAAGTTATTAAATTTAGAAGTGAAAAAGAAATTTTTCTTAAATTCTTCAAACTTTGACCTCTGATATCTAAAAAAATTGTAAGATACCTTTTTTAGAGCGTTCAATTTCTTACAAAAAATGTAAATAAAATTTTCTGTACGATGAAGTAGTGACGAGATATGGATTTTGCCATATGGAATTTTCTATTAAAATTAAGAGCTCATCTTGAAAATGCATTTTTAAAGTTTCCTAGGAATCAATTTTTCAGTGTTGGAAGTTAAAATAAACATAGTCAATTTTTTTGGCCCACCTCAACAACCATATTACATTATTTTATGATTATTTTGCAATAGAATGGATAAAAAATCTTTTCGAGTTTATATATGCATGAGTGAAAAAAAATACCATCTAAAATGAAAATTGTGTATGCACATTTGTGTTTAAGATTGATCATTGTTTTGAGGAGAAAAATTTGGTTTATCTCAAATAACTATTATTCAAGTATACATATATCAATAACTACTTCTTTACTTAAACACAATTGCAAACCTGAGTGTTTAAAACTTTTTTTATATTTAATATACTGAGCAAAATTCAGCTTTATGCGTTATTTCTGGAGGTGTCTAAAAAGATCTAGGCTATACTTGGTCTCTTGAATTTTATTTAATAAAGGCATTTATTATTATTATCTAGAAAAAGTATGGTAAATTTCAAACAATTTAACAAATTTTTAATAGCAGTAAATTACGTAAATGTAGGATTAAGACTTTAATACAAATAATTTAATGTGTTACATCATAATCCATCAGAAAAAGTGTTTTACAGATCACTAATGCACATAACTATTGCTATTAATTAAAAAAAATTACAAGTAATTTAATGCCGCCACTGAAAGTTTAATGCCAAGGCGCAGCTGTGGCTTTTAATTCAGGCAAAGCAATATATCTGCTTTATTTCGATGTTGAAATATACGAGCCCTAACAACTAAATGTTCGGACGCCATATACTAATATATAAAAAAAATTTGGTATTAATATAAGTTATACAAACAATTCATTACATAAGTTAGTTAGTTAATGAACAAAAACAACTAATAAGTGGACTTAAATTAACTTTATTTAAATAACTAAATTTTCTCATAAGAAAGAACAAAGATTGTGAATTTTATCTAAATTTTTAATTTTCATATGTGGTAACATCCCCTTTCGCCTTAATAACGACTTGTATTTGCTTTGCCATTGATTGAACAAAATTTTTGCAAATCTGGGACATAAAATAATTCCAAATTTCTCTTAGATCCTTCAATGGATACTAAAAGAATAGAAAATTTCAAAAATATTGCAAATGTCAAGGTATTTCGTAGCCCATTTTGGAATGGAATGCCTCATATACTCGCATTATATGCTGAAATATGTACCATATGTTTATAATAATTTTTGATCACAGGCTGCCGTGAAAAGGATAAATTCTAAAAACGTAGCGCCTAATTTATTTCACTTGATAACACATAGCCTCACTTTTTTCATGTTTTCGAAGACATTGATAAGAGTTGCAGGAGTAATATTGTTTATCTCTTCCTGAATACGGTTTTTTAGTTGTTCAATATTATTGACTGGCTCTCTACAAATGATTTCTTCTGGAAATTTATTACTTTTGACAGTGACAGCAAAATGACATTTATTTAGTGAACTAATTAGGCGCTACGTTTTTAGAATATTCATTTTTCATAGCAACCTATGATCAAAAATTATAATAAACATATGGTATAATACGAGTATACAGAGTGTTTTTGATATAATGATATAAATGTTAGCAGGTGATAGCTCTTGTTAAAAGAATGCTAAAATCAAAATTTGCCTTATACAAATATTTATAGATTTTGAGATTTTACGATGTAAAAGTTTTTGCTCAAAAACAGTGTTGTCATTCATCGTGTACCTCTAAAATAATATTTTTTTGAAAAAGAATTTTTACACCGTATATCTCAAAAACCATCAGTTACATTTTAAAAGTCAAATTTGGACATTAAGCATTTTTTCTACAAGGGCTATCGCCTATTAAAATTTTGTAAAGTTACTTAAAAACACCCTGTAAATCTGACTTTAACTTTAAAACTAAGACTATCACCAGGACTTTCAATCACACACTGTTTTCCAATACATTTTTAAAAAAAGTTCTACAGGCATTTAGCATCCTTTTAACGAAAGCTATCACCTGTTAAAATTTCTAACATTACTTCAATACCACCCTGGCTATTTGTATTTTTTAATAAACGGTTTGCTTTTATATACGAATAGGTATTTAAGATTACAGGACCTTTATTCCTTTTTACAAAAATCACTTAGTTTTATTTATTTACCAAGAATCTTTAAATTAAAAGCTGTTTTTAGAATTACCTGATAAATGTTAGATACGAGTATTTAAACAACAAAAGGCTTCTATTTTACCCATTAGTATTACTATAAAAATGTTTTTTTGCGGATGAAAACGTTGAATTTCTGATGTTAAAATAGAGACAAGGGTTTCTTTAGGAGTAACAAGAGCTTGTCCGTTTGTGTAAGAACTTAATACTTAGTCTAAACGAAACTTACAAACTGAATTAAAGGGAGCAGTATTGACCTTATTTCACTTAAATGTTCAAGATTCCTTTATTCTGCTCTTTCTGCTGCTATTGAATTTCACCTTCAGACAAATTGGAACCTTTCTTTCGCTCATTAGCACAACTATCGAAATTTATTTCAGCCGAAAGCAGAAAAAACTTAATCAATTCTTGCTGGATCGTTAAGAGGGCGCCTGAGATATGCGAATTCGGTAGATGGCGAACGTGTTGTCGTGCAAACTGATATAAGGGTTCCCTGGGGGGCCAATCCTTCGACAACAACAAACATTACAAAAGAGAAAGTAAGTCAGCTTACAGATAAAGATTCAATGCTTGTCTCGGCGGTTTTTTAACGAACGTTCTTTCCGATTAACTCGGTAAATAGTCTCCAAAGTCGATACTTTTTGGGAATTTCACCACAACAGATGTATATAAAAAATCGTCAGAGTGAACAGCTTGTTATGGACAATGCATTCGTAAAAAAAAATCGTGCAAAAATGTTACCATTCCTTCAGGATTAGCCCCAAACGTATTCATGACGTATTAAGCATAAAAAAAATGTTATAAAAAATGTCAAACCGAGGTAAAGGTCAGTGAACGGACTGAACGAAAAGTTTGGTTACTGTCTGATAGATGGCGCTTTAGGCTTTAAGAACATAAATAAAGAAATGTCAAATCTGTCAAATTTCTGTAATAAACATTGATTTACATATCTCACTATTTCTCAATAAAGTCGTCATATAAACAATACCTGCAAATAATATTGTGGAATATGTTTATTTATTTATTCCAGTTTAACGTTAACGCGTCTCATCGAACAATTGAGGTTATGTTGTTGTTTAACGGATTGTTGCTAACTTTTTTTTTGACTGTAAAATTTAATACGTAGGAAATTAAACAGTCCATGTGATGTATTATTAAAATCGTAAGTAAAATATTAACAAACAGTATTACACTATTATTGTGTAAGGTATACTCTTTTCTTTAATGCTCAAATGAGAATATTATATTATAACCCGGATTTGCCAATTGAAAGCTGCTCCAGTACATACCTAACAAGATGTATGCACATCCCTTGGCCTGGTATAGCAATGTGCAAAAGCTGTGTTGTAGGAATGTAAAATACTGTACTTTATTACTTATTAGTACTAAATATATTGTGACAGCAGAAAATATGGGCATTATTATGTATCAACCTAAGAATGAGTGGCAACAAATGAAGCTACATAAGTTCTACTCATTGTCTTGGTATTTTCATGTGAAAAATATTTTCCTTCAAAAACGACCTATAATTTAAAACGAATTAATTTTCAAACAGTGCTACATTTGTATGTATTTTATCTACTAAAAACTTTTACAACCATCCTTTATTACTAAGTAAGTGAAAGTCGAGTACAACAGATCACACTTTAAAACGATCCCTGCGTGGAACAGTGTCAAAAATCCTAATATCTCTTATTCGAAAGAATAAGTTTGTAAATAGTTGTGGTAAGCTCTCATTACGCTATACTAGTAAGGGATGATTATAAAATTTTATAGCGGCCAAAGGACGCACAGATATACTCTACATTCTTTTTGAGAAAAAGATTAATGAATGATAACAACAAACAATAATTGTAACGTAATTTATTTTATCTTACAAAGGATATGAAATGTTATGGTAGTTGGTATTATTATTAAACAGTATCGCACTAAACCACTGTTATTTACTATCTGCAAACGATCAAATAAATTCCACCATTTATTAAAAAGAAATTTTGAAATATGAATTAAATATTGTTATAGCTATTTCACTAAAATTGGTAATTTATAGTTATTTTGAAGGGATATTAAAACCTACTATGAAAATGAAACTAGTATGAATTATAATTAAATCACAATAATGTTGTCCTGGTTTTATCTGTACTTACTTCAAACCACCCACTCTTCTTTGCCTTTTTATGTTTTATCATTTATCATTATGACATTAAAAGAAACTATATAAATGATAATTATTTTACAGTGAGTGGCAAAAGTATGGAACATCTAAAATAACTTCAAAACTATTGATTTTTAAAAAAATCGTTCGAACAGGTCAATTTTATTTTTAAAATGCGTATTTGTAAAAAAAGTTATACAGAGTGTTTTAAAAATGCGATACTGACATCAACTTTGGTTTTTTAAATGGCACTTTATATTTTTTTATTGCATTTTTGGATTCTATAGCAGATTCTAGACATATTTTATATACGATGTCTAAGAAAAAATGCTATTACTATTGAATTTTTTTTATTATTAACGGAGATTTGACTGATTGGGAAAAATTAAAATAAAAGAACATTTCAGCTGACGTTTCGGTTCTTCACTGCAACCTTTTTCAAAGCTTGCAGTTTGCAGGCAGCAAAGTTGGAGTAAAGAACCGAAACGTCAACTAAAATGTTCGTTTAATTTAATTTCTCCCAATCAGTCCAATGCCCGATAATAAAAAAAAAATTCAAAGTTGATGTGATAACTAGTTTTTGAGAAAAGTTGAAAAACACTTTTAGCAGACTCACCCTGTATATTAGAATATATATTTTTTTCATATTATGTAAAATAATATAATTTTGTCATGCAAATATTACTTTAGTTATCCAACTTTTTAAAATTATTGTCAAAAAGTATAAGTATCTAGTAATTTTTCTCAAAAAAAAATTAAAACACAGGACATGTCCGTTTCCTACAATAATAATTGTAAAATTAAACTTTCATTAAAAATTTTCATGTAATAAGTTTTAAACAACAAAGGTATTTCTTTCTGGAAAGAGGTTTGTGCAAATTGAAAATAAAAAAAATATGTCTAATAATTTGCATAATAATAACGAACGATACAAAAGTCCTGAAAGCTCAATAAGCTATGGAAAAAAGAGCAAGATACAGTAATCATGTTTGAGGATTGTGCGTCTTTTAGAATACCAGAAGCATCTCAGAAGGTATCAGAAATGAATTTCAGTTTTTTTAATGTTGGTTTGCTCCTGAAAACTAACTTTAACTTGTTCATATTGTAACTGTTGCTGACTATATTTCTAGCACAAAACACAGATTAGTTACCTTATTTTCTAACAGAATTTCGCACAATAATTTCTGACATGTAAGATGACACTAATAATTAATTGGAAAAAACCAAACCTCATTTTCGTCTAAGCCTGCTTTCTATGGCTTTTGGGTCGCTCTTTATATAATTGTTAAAAATTTTTTGATAGGTACTGCAAAAATTGTAAATTATAAACAATTATATAATTTTATATAAAATAATATGATTGTGAGCTTGCGAATTATTTTAAATAATTTTGATCATAGTTAAATGCAATGGTTCATTCATGAGAGAAATTCGCTGTTTGGCAATAATTGACAGACTAAATCGCACGCTATCGAAGCGGCAGAACTACGGCCACGGCGTATAAATCCTTATCAGTTAGCACAGTTTTTTGTACCAAAAAATATTTTATATTATTACTTATTAATCTATGAGCGCCACCAAGAAGACAATAGCAAAACTATGTTTGCGTCTTATCAGACAAGGTTGACCTTGGGTCTGTCAGGCGCGGTCTTAACTGTTACCTGTTGTTAGGTACCTGAAAAATGAGAAAAAAAGACAAAAAAAAAAACGCACATAATCCTACATATTTACGATAACGACGCGACGGTTAAAAAAATCTAAAATTTTCAGTCACTAGCTTTTTTTATAAAAGTAAATCAAGTGTTAGTACAGTCATTTATTACAGACTCGAGTTCTAGACCTTTAAAAAAAGTGGGTCTTTTATGCGTTCTTTGATACCTGTTTACCATACAATATGTAATATAGATACGTTTATTTTTTTTGAGTGTTCTTAAAAAGTAAGCCTTTTCACAAGAGGAAATTACATATCACGATTCTACGACTTTATGTTTTTTATAAAAAGAGAAATATTCTCAAAGGTAGGAATTGTGAGTCATCTTTTGCTTTCTGCTATTCATATCTGAGATATTTCAAAGTCTTTTACAAATAAATAAAGTTTTAATTAAAATACACTGATAAATTAGCAACAAACGAAAAGTTTGTGGCTTTGCTTTGAATATCAGAATTTAATTTACAATGCAAATGAAAACTTTAATAAAATAATAACAAAAATTGTCTATTAAGTTCAATCAATGGAACAGGAACCCCACCAAGTTGTCCTTATTGTTTACACGTGTAAGCCTGAAATCAACCTCCTTTTATAACCAGTAGCGAAAACTTGAAAGGTTTTATTGTCGTTTTATTTGGCCTGTTATTTTTTGGTAGCATCGAACTCATTACCCTTGTTTGGGGTCAATAATGATTTCGCTTAGGAAAAGCACTGATTGAGCTCGATATGTAATCGTCAGAAGGTTTACTAGTCTGCTGAGATTACATGAAATAATCCCGACCGTTGGGCGTAACACTGGGAAAATGTCAAAGTTCATCCAGGACCCGTTGCCCGGATCTCGTAAACAAGGTCATGAACTGCTCCAGCAAGATAGAGGATGACCTTTCGTCCTATAATTAAGCTTTTAAATATTTATCAAGACGATTCTAGGGCTGTTGCAAAAAATAAAAGAAGTTTTATTATTTCTGAAGACATTTATTATATCAGTCAGTAGGTTATAATAATTTAATATTTTATATACACAGATTAGCGTGAGATCTTATTCGACGGAATAAGAGTGTCTTTTCGTATGACCATTGTTTGGAACTATTACAGTACTTCAGCTATTCCTACGATATATCAAAATATAGTATTTACATTTGGTACAAAATATGCAGGGATATGTACATTTTTTAATTCTCTCTAAAATAGCTACAACATCGTGAAAATTACGTAAAATAATTTTCCGGATGTCTAATTAGAGTCTGAATTACTGACAAAATGGATTTGTCAATAATAACGAGACGAAGCAGCTCTAATGCCATTACTAGTAAATATTTTGATTGAATGAGATTCGAAATTTTCCTCTGGTTCCTTATAGAATTCTGGCATTGAAAATGCAAAATGTTGACTGATATGTCGCGGAATTGTCTGAACCAGACCGGGAAATTGCGAAAAAAGTGCCGGTAGGAAAATATCCGGCAAAAATATACTTCATCTATGAATATCTATTAAAAAAATAGAGAAGCTTCTAATGCTGTAAGGAACAACAAGCATTTGCACTGATTGACTGAAAGCGCCTTAATGGAAGAGCTTCGAGAAATTCCAACAATCACTTTAAACAACAAACACTTTTTCTATCTGTATATAGATGAAAAGTAGTACCACTTTTAACAACGAAATTGTATGTGGCGACACTGAGCTAAACTGAGACACCGAATTTGCGACAATGAGACTACTGTAATAAGCACAGTCCTTGTTTCTCTGTATCACAGATTGCGTCTGCAATGTGAAGAATTATAATAGGCAAACACTGCGTTTTCGACAATCCATCCTGCCTATTATATGAAAATAAAGCCTGGAAATGTGTACACCCACAAAACGTGGAACCCTGTCGTTGGTTTAAGCTCTAAAATGTGAATGCCTACTTTGCTGCAGAAATGAAAATACCGATTATTGTGCCCACAACAAGTTTCGTGAGTTACCTACATCTCCGTAAACATACAAACAACCATTATTGTCTCCTCTAGAACTTTTTATTCACCAGAAAGGAAATAGGAATAGAACACTGCCCCTCATCTGTGCAGGGAAATAATCAAAGTAAAGCGGCTATTTTCCAAACTGGTTGAACAAAAAGTCAACGTAACCCCGGAGGAATGAGTAATTGAAATTGACACGCAATATACAGAATGACACCGACAATTATTGTTATTATATGTACATCCAGGCAGCAAAGAGCCATAATGGAAGGAATACGAGAAGCGAAAATGACAGTGTAACTGAAGCTTTACAATCCCGCCTTAACATTGTCAACAACGAAATTAATACTAATTCTTCAGTCTTAGTTGCAACAGATCATAAATTCTCTCTCTTACTGCGCCTTCTTTAGCACTGACAACTGGTGGGTGAGGCTCTCTTCGCTCGAAATGATTCGTTTTTTCATATGCGGTCTAATTTCGTCCGCGCCGTATTTCTGTAACAAACCGATCGATTCAGTATCCTACCCCAATGTTGGCAAAGCGCCAACTATAGATTGAATGAAGCGGAATGAATGGCCGTACTTACATTTTCAAGACTCTTTTCCATATCGAGCATATGTTTGATGGTGTCATACACTGACGGCGTCCGTTTCCTCTCGTCATCTTTCGACATCATTTCCAGAACCGGACTGGAGAACGGATGCCGAACTGGAGTTGCGGGACGCATCAAAACTTCTTCCTTCTGACCCCGCGCGTCCCGTTTCGGCTCCAAAGAAGTCGCAGGAGGCGGTGTTGTTGTCGTCAATTTATTTACTGGTTTTCTATCGAAAGTTTTGTCCCGCTTTTCGGCATAATTATTTTTACTTTGTTGTTCTTTTTGTTTGCGGAACCAATGAATTTCGTCCAAATTTGGCTTATTTTTTGATTTCACCAACTGCTTCAACTCTCTAACGTCTTCGTCTTCTTGACTGTAACGCGATTTTTGTTTCGGAACATCCTCCCATTTTCCATAGTCTTCACTCGGGTAGTAATCATCATAATAATCTTTTTGATTATCGAGAGCTTCTTTGTACATTTGAGACATTATAAGATTTTGAAGAAACGCGGCATTAACGTCATCGAGATTTTCTTCATTGGGATCCTCATTTTCATACAGAAGTTCATGTCCGATGGGTTGTGCTTCTTCACGTTCTTCTCGTTCAGCTTCTTGCATCATTTCTTCTTGGATGTCTAATGCAGGATCAGTGTCGTAATATCCATAATTGGGACGTGTCATAATGTGATCACCGTAATAGTAGGGAAGGACTGCTTGGTAGACTTCATATTTGGATGTTCTAGCCGGAGGGTAGTAGACTGGATAAGTTTCTTGAGGATAGTAGTCTTCGGGATAAGTTTGGCTGTAAGGATACATTTCATAGTAGTTTACTGGGTATCTCTGGGTGCGCACCATTTGGTATGGCGCCCAAGAAGAGATTCGTTGAGCTGAAGAACGACCGTACCTTTTCGTTCCATAGACCGGATAAGATGAAGAGGGCGAAAAAAGAATTATAATTATTTCAAGGATAAGCAACATTTGTAACGCCATCTGAAACAATTTTTTTTGATAAATGCAAGCTGTATTTTAATTTTAATAACTTACCATTTTTAGCGTGTTGGAGCGTAACACTTTAGTCCTTTAGTGGCCGATCAGCTATACTCTGGCTTCCTTGTCGAAATGCGTCTCCCTCTGGCAACTACCCTTATTTATAACAAAGTATTCCCCTCGCGTGGCACCCACACGTTATCAATGAACTAGAGACTGGTGGGGATGGTATCATAGAAATGCGCCAACACGTCACCATTGGCGGCATATTCAACAAGCTGCCATCCCATTGGCGGCCGTATCTCAACCTTATTGATCCACTTACTATATATGCGCGAACTTTTAGGCCATATAACTTCCGGAGGATGTTATACCAAAATCTTACCTCTACACACCAATTCCATTCATAACTTCCAGGGACCAAATCGATGTTTGGAAGCATAGGGTACAAGTGGATCAATAAAATATTTTATTCAAGAGGTGAACGACTCGACATTTTTTCCAATTACTTAGGCAATCACTGGTTCATTCTGTTTATAAATGTTCACAGAATAATTAGAGGGATCCATAATCATAAATAGGTGACGCTATAACGTACTTGACCTATATCCCTAGGAAAAACAAATACATCAGGCATACCTGTTTATCTCTTGCTGCTCCAGATATGATGAGTTATTAGTGTCACAGGCAGTGTCACAGGCATACACCCACGCGTACAAGGTTAATCTAAATTTACTACCCAATTATATCAATTAAGAAAAAAATAAAAATTTTACATTACATCCATTTCCTAAAAACTTCAAGTTTTATTTGTTGCAAAGAGTGTTCAACTGCTCAACTTGATAGAAGAAACTCAACATAAGATTGAGAGACATTTATTTAGCTTATAGGGAGACTCAGATTCTGTCAATAAATTGTCAATAGATGATGATCATAAGTCGCAACAATACAGTACAGAAAAATGATTTGACGTGTGTAAAACTTTGTTACTATTATACTGCTGAAAGTCTTTTTAAAGTTTTATAGCAACATCAGAGTTGCGTAACTTTGATGATTAAGGCTCGTTTGTACAAAGTAAGTTTAAACCAAGTTTAATTGATACAAATACAATTAACGTAATTATCATGTGGCTAAACTCCACATTCAAACTTCAAGCGTGCTAAAGTGCTAAAAGCAAATAGCGTTGTGGTTTTATTTTTATTAAAACTTTAGTTTTTCAACTGCTTTTGTAGATTCCAATTCTCACAAGTATTGTATCAAAAAAGTTGGTACTGTAAATTGTAGAAACTTTATTTTAAGATGTAATAGAAGCGGCTTCCTTCAAATATTACCATTTCATTTCAACTTTTGTTTGTTTTATGTTCGCTGAATAAGCTAAGCGTCAAATTGGGTTTATATTTAGCTCATTTACTTGTGATGCCTTTAGTCATAATCTCACTTTGAGTATCATCAGGAATTTCATTGAACAATAAAGCTTCCGGATAATTGTGAGACGAGTTGTAGGATTAGGGATGAAATGAGAAATACAGTAATTTTATTTATTTTGTAACAAATTAAAACTATTTAACATAAATTCAAAAGGTCAAAGTTTAAGCGTAGGTACATACTTCACCAACAATTTGTTGGACAAACTTACTCTCTTTGCTCCTGTTGTGTTATATTGAAGAACACTCGTGCTGAAAATCTCTCAAATTAACTAAAGTTAGGTGGTGTGGAAGTTACCTGTAAATTTATCAGAACAGACAGTGAACAACACGTGGAGTGGAAAATTCCGATAGCCCAGTTTGTGGTAGATATTCCTTTGTCTATATGATTTCACAGCTTTTACCCACCGTTATAATATGGAGGATTTTAAAACTCTGCCTCCCACACGTAGTTATAGATTTTCAAGAATTTCTTAAAGCTTCTTGCTAGACAAATGGAAAGCTCGATTTTTCTACAGATAATTCGCTTTGACATTTAGACAAATAGCGCTAGTCAGTTGTTACGTAAATATTACGTACGTCTTTGATGGAATTGATCGCAACACAAATACCAAATTTACCCTCTCCTCTCTCATTATATAACAAGTGACGCACTATACCTTTAATAAATAATTGAATAAATAAACCCTGACAATCCAGTAATTAAGCTTGCTTTTCCCGGAAATCCCAGGTGTGGTGTTGGACTGTAGTAAACAGAGGGGCGTGTATTGTTTCATTCATGACAAAATTCGATCTTTATCCTGGCATGACTCGAATACGTTACGTCTTGTAATTTTAATAAAAAATCCTAAATCAACATTCAACGGACGTACGTCCTTGACGTCACGACGCTCACCCTTGACTTTGAGGAATGAGGGGTATTTCTAAAATAAGGCACCTGTTTGAAAGAGACTGTCAAAGATTTTATTACGTCTATACACACGAGAGCAGAAAATGGACAAATCGTATTACAGTACTTCGAACTCAGATTCTCTTGTCAATGCTTAAGGCAGGAGAAAAGCGTCAAGAAAAAATTCTTGGAAAATGAAGTGTTGAAATATACAGGGTAACTCGAAATTAAAACAACTCGAGTTCTGAGCGTTGCATTATAAATGAGTAAAAATTTACAGAAGAATTACTCCTTATCCTAATAAGGTTACATTTTTAACTACCCAACTAAGCTGCAAATTGTTAGCGGCCTTCTCATAGTTAACGAAATAATATTATAAGATTTCCTATAACGCTCTGAACTCTGAATGCCTTAATTTTAAGACACTCTACATACTAAAAGAAAACTGAAAAAATAATTTTTAAAAGCATACTATGCTAATCTCAGAACAAAATAAATGATAATGTAATGCAGACCAATACATACATTATTTGAAATCGTAAATTACTGTCATTTTGAAATAATAATGAAATGCGGTAATAATAATAATAAACATAATTTCATAGAGAAAAAAAATTATAAAATTTAAGAAAAGGAAGAACAACAAGCCAACAAATAAAAGAACAATGTTGAGATAAAAGATCACGAAGATAACTAAACACCACCAGCGATGAAAACACTAGATAGTGGAGTAAATCTACCGGATTTTAATAAGCAACAAGGAAAATTTTTGCAGAAGGCTAATCTTTTTTTAACTAGTTACGGACGATACATCTAACACTGAAAATGAGTTTTCCAGTTCCGGAATGTTCCGCACAACCTTTTGGGGGCGTTTTTCGGACATTCTATAATAATCTGCCCTTTCTAGAAACTGTTTCTTGAATATCTCGACTTTTATAAGTCGGATTGACTTGAAGCAAAGACCAAAATGTTTGTAAGGAATTTGTCTAACCACATAACTAATTTGCAACCTTCAGTCAAACAACATAACCTTAAAATGATCAAAAAACCACGTTAACCTAAAATTTTAAACTTTTATCGATATTGTTGATATTGTTGAAGCGGGTGAACGAATTTAAATAAAAATTTAAGAAAAGACGTGGCTTATAATTTAAAAAAAGTGAACTAAATTTTAAGGCGATTTATAACCTCAATCTCAAGAAAATAGCAATTTACTTCAAAAATATAATCTTTTCTACAGCTTGGACAAATCATCCTGGAAATTAATTTCTTTTTTCAAATTGTAGCTTTTTTTAAGAGCTTTTAGATGGTGTAATTGGTTTTTTACATAACCTCAAAAAACTCAAAAATTTGACTTTTTTCCATTTTGATTCTATAATTTCGTTTTACCCAATTTGTTACCACATATGAGGCAAATTTGTGGTGTAGATGACATCTTGGTAGAAAATGAGACTTGCGGATATTACTAAAGATCCAAATATGACTTTGGTACCACAGACATCAAGGTTACAAAAACGAGGAAACCTTTTTTTTATCAATCCTAAACTTTTACGTAATTTTTAAGTTAAATTTTTATTTATTATATTATTTTACAAAAGGTCGCGCGGAACATTCCATAACCGGAATACTCATTTTCAGTGTTATATGTATCGTCCGTAACCAGTTAAAAAAAAATTAGCCTTCTGCAAAAATTTTCCATGTTGCTTATTAAAATCCGGTAGATTTACTCCACTGATAAGACTATGAAAAAAGCTAAAATTTTGAATTTAAGTAATCAAAAAAAAGGCCGAACTAGTTATTAAATAAATAATAAAAAAAGGAAAAAATAACTAAAGAACAAATAAATATTACAGTGTGAAACAATATTAAGATGATGCCACAGATAGTAAAATGAAAAAAAAAATTGTGAATATAACGTAAATACAACAACTATAGAAAAATCAGAATGAAACATGAAATAAAATTAAGGGTAAACATGTTCTTATACAGTGAAGAAGAAAAATAAGTAAAATAGCGTCGGTTTCTCTACCTATAAGAAAAAAAACTAAAATATATAAAGTTACATACACTCTTATTACAAAAGTTAAAAATGATAAGAAAGTTCTATAAAAAAACTATCAAAACATGTTAAAACCTGCCTAAGAAAGAAAAAATGGAAGCTGTGAGCCCTGAAATAGGAAACAACCATACCAAATCAAAGTAACAAAAAACTGAAAGGAAATATTAAATAATGAAATAAAGGATGTCGGTCACAAAATATCACAAAAATCAGGTTCAACAAAGATAACCATCCAATTAGCAAAAGTAGAATTTCCCCAGAAACACAAACTAAAAGACATCTTTGCTTAGTTATACAGGGTTTTCATAAATGATTGTAACAACATAGGTGGCTGTGGAGATTTTTGATATCGCGAATATTTATTGTAATGTCCTATTTACGCAACGGAACATTGGAAAATGGTTTCTAGAGTTACTCATTTGTCTAATAATAATTATAATAATAGCTAAAGTTTTATTATGGGCTGATTTCAAGTTGAGATAATACCGGTAGTATCTTCATTTCTATTGAAAAATGAGCAAATGTGGTGCTGTGATTCGTTGTTGTCATGGAAAAGTATTAAAATTTGCGATACTACCGGTATTATCTCAACTTGAAATCAGTCCATTTGTCTTTAAAATACAGAATTTTTTTATTATTTCCACAGCCGTCTATGTCCTTACAATCATTTATGAAAACTCTGAAGCAAAAATGCAGAAATAGTTTACAACAAAAAACGACAATAAAAATGGCATAAGAATGAAGAAGCTAGATAACAAAAAACCTAAAAAAATTTAATGGATTAGAAGGAATGAAGAACAAAACAAATTTGACTATTAAACTTAAAGAAATATAGCAAACGCATTGGATAAGGACCCAAAGAACAAGGCATTGAAGGAAATACATGAAGAAACAGAAATGACGACATTTTTTGTAGTTTCATTGTTTAAACCTAAACTTCTTCAGGTTCATTACAGTATTAAAATTTAAAATAACTATTAAACAAAAGAGTAATCTTTTGTTTGGACGAAACAAATACTAAATACTAAAAATACTAAATAAATCACAAAATAAAGAACAATTTCTACCAATTAAATTATCACAACAGAGAAACAAAAATAAAACAGAAAAAATGAGTAACTGTAATTATTAGCAACATTACAGGGTAGCTAATGTACAAAAAAATGTAAAATTCAAATGAAATAAAAACAAAATATAAAAACTGCTCCAAAAAATATAAAAGATAATATGAAAGAAAATTAAAAGCCTTAGAGGTCGATGAGATAAAAGGAACATTACTTTCAGCAAATAGGTTATTTAATCAGGCAAATTTGGACACAGAATAAAATGTTAAATTATAGTACATTTAAATTTTAGGTTTTACTAGAATGCATTAAAAATAGGCACCAAAAACAGGTATAATGTACATAATCATCACTGGTGTTGCTGCATTAAGTATGAAACAATTTATCTACAGATCACTCGTAAATTTTATTTTTATTTATTATCTTTATGGAATTATGTAAAGTGTTGAACGTCACACGCTAGATACGCTAATATACCCCAAATATATCGCAAATATAGATTATAAAATTAGATTATAAATCTAGATTATCGTTTAAACGCGTTTTATAACGTCAAGAATTTGGCGTTAGATCAGCTCAATACACCAAATATTCCTTTTTAATAAATGGATTAGAAGCGCATTTGCATGACTCTATAGGTAGCGCATAATAAACTGAGTCCTTTGTACTTTTTAACATCTGAGATTTTTTTTGTGTTTATAGGAATAGTTACTGCAGTATTGCAGTGTTCAGGTATAATACAGCTTTTCCGTGCTAATTTTTCTCCTAATATTCTACTATACATCTTATACGGCGAGAAGCATTATGTGCTAAATTAAGGCTAAAACCCGCTTTGACTGATAATTTAGTTTAGTTAATTTCTCTTAAAAATCAAAATAAAAAACAAAATACAAAAGTACAGAACCAAGTTTGCTCAGATTAGCAAGTTTTTGTTCTCAAGTTAGGTTAATATATATATATTACTTATTAACATTTGAAGTAAATTTTGGTAAGTGCTTTTCTATTATTTTAAGTTTCTTTAAAGCTTCATTTTTTTAATTCCAAGCAGACATAGCAACCAGGACACTGCAACTTGTTTTAGAGTTCTTGGACTATCAATGACTATATCGAGCGACGGAAAGATTTGCTCGATTAAAATTAAGCCACAGTAAGATCTTAGAGCAGCGCTGGCTAGCTGCGAGGAATTGGCTCATATGTTAAAGAGCTTCCTTTTTCTTAATCTGTTTTTCTATATTATATTGTACACGGCAGATTGTTTCTTGTTAATTGTAGTTATCTTATACCACAATCCACAAGTGCTTCTTATTATTATAGAGTTATTATTTGTTAATTAATACTGGTTAGTACGCTTTTCTTGTAATTTTAATATAACAACAATAATATAACTTAATGCAATTACAAAGTAATGAGCACTCCGTATTTCATAGTCTTTTTTACAGTGGTTCCAAATTTCTATTACACATGCTGAGAAAAGTTCTAAACTGCTGTTGAAACAATCTTGATATCTACATATTATGTATGTTTTGGCGTAATCGATAATGAATTTTCACCACTGCTAATTATTTTCCTAGTATAGTTTTAAATGTTCTTACTATACAGGGTGTTATGGAAATGAATGCAAATATTTTAACCTGAAATACAGCACCACAAATAATAAAAATCTGTAAAAAACTTTTTGTCTTATCTCAACTGATAACAAAATTATAAACTAAAAATTAATTATTACAAAACGTATAAAAAATTTTTTTAACATAGGGCAATCATAGGTTTTTCAGGTCAAAATAAAGCGATTTAACACATTTTACCTCTATACTAAGTTGCACCGTTTAGGAGCTAGAGGACGCCAAAGTTAAAGATGAAAAGTCAGTTTTATACTTTAAACGTAAATATCTCGAAAACGATACGTTTTAGCAAAATATTGCATTCTTGCAGTTTTATGTAGAATCTACTGGCATATTCATTTTTGCTACAAAAATTAGAAATTAATAAGAAGAAAATTGGTTAATTACCCAAAATGTGAAAAAAAAGTGTCGTAACTTGAAATTGAAATGTGCAGCAAAATTTTGCTAGTAGAAATAAAAAGAGTACAGTCAACTTCATTTGTGTACCAAATTTGGTATTAATCGGTTAAGCGGTTTTCCAGATATAACAAAAAAATGTTTTTTTATACCCAACTTTGACGGCCTGTAATTTTGTTGTTAGTTGAGATAGGACAAAATTTTTTTTACAAATTTTTATTATTTGTGGTGCTGTATTTCAGGTTAAAATATTTGCACTCATTTCCATAACACCCTGTATATATATATATATATATATCCTGCTATCATTAGCACGGCCATACATTGCCCGATCCCTATCATTAGGACGTCCTTGTGCATAGAGCGCCCGTATATGGACGCTCTGCTGCAACCCCATGTAAAAAATTTTTTGGAGCCTTCCTACACCATAAGGAAGCGAATGGCAAAAATCGATTTGGACGCTTTAATGATTTCTAGATGAAAAATTCGTATAATTTTTAGTTCCGGCGTATATAGGGGTGGTGGCGCTGGCGTAATATACGTATATTCAACCTCGGTGTAATAGAGCGTCCGTCAGTTCGGCAACACTGTAACAATACAAATAACATTCTCTCGTATCTGAGTTGTGAGGAATGAAGAGATAGACGCGCTGCGCTAATGTTTCAAAATAAAATCTGTTAAAATACAGTAAGCGGTAAAATTGTGAAATATTTAAAATAACTTTAAAAGTATTTATTTTTTAAAAAATCGCTTGAACAGGTCAATTTTATTTTTAAATTGCGCATTTTAATAATAATTTGTTAATAAATTTTAATATATATTTTTTAATCAGTGTGACCCAAAAATGAGATACCGACATCAACTTTGTTTTTTTAAAGAGCACTTTATACTCTTTATTGCATTTTTAAATTTTATGACAAATTTTCGACATATTTTATGTATAATATCGTATGCCTATCTTTAACTGTTTTCGAAATATTGCCAGTTAAAGAAAAAACAAAAAAAATTAACTTTTTTTTTCTTAAGTTAGTTTTTAAATTACTTCTCAAATAATCTTTTGACTGTAAGACGTCTGGCTTTATATTATAAAAAGTTACAATAAAATAAAAATTAAAAATCTCAAATTTATTATTATTGAACTCATTGCTAAAATCTAGCACCCCATAACTTTTTGACAGTTTAAAAAATTATGACAGTTAAAAATTTGTTGGAAACAATAACCAACATTTTAATTTTTTAATTATGTGTAATTATAAATTATTTTGTTTTTTTTAATAAACTGTTATTGTCAGACAATAGATAGATAATGCCCGATCAATTTTTTTTTTTAATAAATAGTTTTAAAGTTATTTTAGATGTTTTGATGTTTTTATTGCCCAATTGGCTTGACGGTCCTACGTGAAGATAACAAAAAAAAAATAAACACAAATTAACAAAACAAAATATGTTTTTTTAAATTTTTTTCTATTCTTTTTCTAGCACACATAGCTTTTTTCATCCATTCTATCCCTTCTCTATTTTTATTTATAATTTTTATCTTTTTATACTCGCACATTTTTAACTTTACACACTCTGACAAACAATGCTCTATTGTCTCCTTTTCTACTCTACATAATTCACATATTTTTTCCCAATCTTTTCTCCAAAGTTTATTTTCCTTTTCACCACTACCACATCTGTATCTTCCAACTATTTTTTTTATTATCGACACATTCTTTCTCAATCTTTTTTTCAAAATTTATTTTTCTTTTTTTCATTCCCACATCGGTATCTTGCAACCATTTTTACATTTTTATTTTTTATTTGATCTAAATATTTTGGCAGTTTCGTGGTTATAACCAGGGCATATTTTAAATTGCACTTTGATTTTTTTATACTTGCAATTATTTCCTGTTTATCTACGTCGCAATCTCTTTGTTTTAGTTTTTCTTCCATTATTCTTCCTACTTTTCTCATTCTTTTAATTTTTGCACACGCATACCTCTTTTTCTCATAGTAGTCATCTTCATCATCATCACCTAACATTTCCATTTGTTTTAATTTTAGCTCAGCACTGTTGTAGTATTCTGCATTTATGTCGCATTTTTAGATTTTTCTCGAATTTTACAGTTCCTTTTTCTGTTTCTACTCTCACCTTTTTCTTGCACACACTCAATTTTTTCATTTTCTTTCTATCCCTATACTTCTGCTCTATACATTACAATACTTTTCACTACCAAACGGTTAAACATCAGCATTCTTTTTTTAAAAGTTTTTCAAAATTTACGTTCTCGCAAACTCCAGACACTTCCCATTACTTTGTTTGCTTCCTCTGTTTGTCTTTTGTCTGTCATACTACTATTTAATACATATCTCAAATATTTTAACTCTCACTTGTTCTATTTTTTTTCCATTTACATTCATCTTCTTTTTCGATTCTTACTTTCTTTCCAAACACCATAATTTTTGGTTTATCTACATTAACTTAAAATTTTTTTGTTTCTTACATATTTTTCCATAACTTTTAATTTTACCCTCCTACTTGCGCTCTACTTAAAATTTCATCCACATCTTCCATAAATGCTAAGAATAATGCAGAACTTAATTGACAGCTTTGTCTGACACCTTCATTTGTCTAAAAACTTTCACTCACTTCTTCGACTACTTTTACTTGGTTAATAATTTGCTCGTAGATTTCTTCTATCTTGCTGCTTACCAACCACTTACATACTTCTTCCTTTCTAAGATACTGTCATAATTTTTTTTCTATTCACACTGTCAAAAGCTTTTTTAAATCCATGAACAATGTATACATCGTCCTTTCGCCTTGTCTTTTTATTCTTTGCTAGATGTCTCAAAATGCATTGATAGCTCCCTTTCCTTTTCTCAATCCTGCCTGTTCGTCTGGTAAAATACTTTTTTTGTCTATTTCCTTTCTCAATCTTTTCTCTAAAACCATTGCAATTGCATATATTTTGTACGTCGTATTATATCACGGTAATTTTCAGTTTGGTCTTTACTTCCTTTTTTATGTATTTGTACAATTAACCCTTTTCTTCACTCCATAGGAAAGCCTCCTCCCATCCACACTGTATTTAGCACTTTCCATACCCTATCCCATAGCTTTTTTGTACTAACAGCGCTTCATTTGAAATTCCTTCTTCTCCGGGTGCTTTCTTTTTTTAACCTAAGCATATGTTTCTCAATTTCTACTTTAAAAAAATTGCTTATTTTTACTTGAAATTTCTCATGTCTTGACAAGATATTTTAAATTGTTACTTTTACCTAAAACCTCCATAAAGTCTTTCTTTTATTTATTCATACTTATATTCTCACTTATATTTTTTTTTCTTTCTTCGTTTATAAATTTTTATACATTTGCTTTTTTTTATTTCTGTTATTTTTCTTTTTTCTTTTTTTCCTTGTTGTGTTTTTTCTATTCACACTTTGTTTTGCAGTTTCTTCTTGTTTCTAGATTTTTTACATTTTTTAAGTTTACTGCAAACTTTTTTCTTTAATTTGCCGCATTTCTTATTCCACCATTTATTTCTTCTTGTTTTTAGATATATTTTTTTTGGTAACTGCTGCTTTGATTTTACTAACCAGGTCTTTATACATACTAGCAATAACTAAACCTCGTAAGTTTTCTGTATTTATTTGTTGTTTCTATTTTTCAATTGTATCTTTGTTCCATTTTGTTCTTACTTAAAAAAATTTTTTCTATTTTTTTTTCTTGGATTTATCTCTTTCTTAGGTTCTTTTATCGTCATTTTTAGAGTTATGTGGTCAGCTTCGACCCTATTGCCTACATGGAATTTTATTATATTTTCTCAGGCTTCATTATTTGTAATTAAATAATCTATTGTGGTCGTTCTATTCTGTCCAGTATATGTAAATTCTCGTTTACGGTCACCTTCTTTGTTTCCATTTAGAATTTCCCAACACCTTTCTTCTATCATCCCGATTAGTAATGAGTCTTCTTTTTTTTCTTTTTTATTTTTTGCTGTTTTTATTTTTTTATTTTCCTCCGTTTTTGCTTCTTTTGTCTCCATTTTCGCGTTGAAATCCCTCCCTATAATTAAACACTTTTCTTCTGTAGCTTCTATATTTTCCTCTAGTATTCGCTCTGTTCCTTTTATCTGTTTGTTCAATAGTTTTGTCATGAATCTTTTAAGTATTCAGCCTGATGATTTACAACTAACTGAATTTTCTAATTATTTGGTAGAAAATTACATAGCCGAAGATGCGACTTTTCTTCCAAATATGTGAGCTAGTTGTACCGATAGTATTAGTAGGAAAACTAATAGCTGCCAATCAATTCATTCAAATATTAATGAATGTTTTTATAAAACCCATCTATAGTTATCTATTTTCTTAAATATCCTAAATAATTTTCAAACAGAAAAGTACCTAAAACTAAAAAGTTTGGAGGAGTTTGTTAGAAATAAAGATCTTAAACTAAATTTTAATTGTAGAAAATATAGTGCAGGTTTTTAAATTTTTAGTTTGTATTTAAATTGGTAGGTTTTACTTGTAAGTGTATGTCGTTTTTTATTATTTTTTTTTAAGTTTTTGTATCTGCTTTTAGTTATAAGTATTTTTTTTAATTAATTTAATAGTATAGTTTTTTAATAACTATTAATATAGTATATTAATAGTTTAATAGTAAATAAATTAAGATAGGAATCTTATCAGATTCTACTACAATTTTATAAATAAATAATCGGTAGCATTGAAAAGCAAAATAAAATTACTTAAAGCAAAAAAATGCTAAGTGTAACATTTGAACTAATAATTTAAAATATTTTTTTTGAATAACTAATAATAAATAGCAATTGAAATTAATAGTTTTCTTTGGCAAAATCAAACTTACATTTATTTTTTATCAAACCTTGAGTAAGACTAGTTTTCTTAGTAACGTTCATGTTGTTTTAAATTGTTATTGCTGAAACTTTTCGAGTTTCGGTAATTTTTATTTTCGTTTTTCAATGTCTCCATTTCCAAAACGTTAACAGAAAGATAGAGAACTTTTTTGGTATACAGACTTACTTTTATGTCCAAGTAATAACTATTTCAACCAGAAATAATATTTTTATAATTAAATTAATAATTATTAATAGAAGATATTTTATTGCGGCTTATTGTTAGTAAGATTGCACTGATCGTTAAAAAATTGACTTTTAAACCACCATTGGAACGTCCATATATTTGCATGCATAAAGCGTCCTTATGTGTATATTCTATTTATAGACACAAAATGAGAATTACAACTGGCAACACCGCATGACGCTCTATGCCGGTTTATATACACCAAGGGACGCCGTATGCACCAATATACGGACGCTTCAATGATTGCTCCGTAAAAGGACGCTGCAATGGTGGTAAAACGGATTTGAAAACTTTAGATTTACTTCATATTTAGGCAACGCCACCTGTAAGGTAATAGACGATGTATACTGATGAAAAACTTTTAAAAAACAGCTTACTTCAGTGAGTTTTAGACCCGGACGCTCTAATAATGTTTTTCGGACGGACGTGCTAATGATAGCGGGATGTATATATATATATATATATATATATATAGTTGGCGCACAAGGTGGCATCTATTCACACAAGACACTAATTGGCATCCAGCAGTATACACGGTGTATATTATTGTATATTCAGTTTATTAATAAAGGACTCATTGACATCCGGTGTATTTAGCGGTCCAGTTGGCATCCCACTGTATATTTTATACACATTTAGTACACTTTGGCTTCTGTATATCACACATTGGCATCCGTGCGCTGTTGCCATGTATATCTTAACAAGTACTCTCTATTAAATACTAAAATTTACAGTGCGTAGATTTAATTTCAGGCTCGAACCGAAGGCGAAGTCTAAGCACTGTAAATTACCTAACGTACGACAACTGTATTAAATTTTTTGTCCGAAGAAAGTTTTAATCTTTTTGATATTTATAATCATAATTTATAGTAAGTATTGTTTATATCTGTAGCAGTAAGGGAGAATTAACTTCAAAATCACCAAAATGACATTTTGAGTATTTTTAGTTAATTTTAGTGCTGCCAACCTTGACGACTTGGTTCTTTTTACTTCATTAAAATTTTTCGATATTAAAAATTAAAGAAAGCATTTATCGCAAAATTTATACCTGTAAATTATTTTTTTTAAACCAAATTAAATTCATATATGAATACATTAATTTTAAAGTAACTCGTAAACGTAAAAATTTCCAGTACATAAAACTGTCAATTTACAATACCGGTATTGTAAATTGACGTTTAACTGACAAGTAATAATATAACTAACGTTCACGAGGACAAAACATATTTTTGTTGATATCTTATTTTATTGCTACCATATCAAACTAGTGAATGTGAAAAATTGGTTTTTATAGATTTTTGGTTAGTGACATAATCGAGAAAAAAGCATCAATAATGCTTTTCCAAATAATTATTTGTTCCTAATAATTAATTGGAGAATATTAGAGAAACATTAGACTTATTTAAAATATAATTTAGTCAAGTTTTAAAAATCTGTATTTATGATAATTATAATAATGGTTTATTACTACTAGACTAGAAATACATTATTTTACAAAAGTAAAAAAAAATTAAAATAGAAAAATAGAAAATTAAATAAAAACATAAAATTAAATAATATAAAACTCAACATACACTTTTAAGATCATTAAAATTGTTCGGTGAATATTTTCCAATAGAGTAGAATGTCTTGTATAAATTAAGTATTTTATACTTTTTGTAAAAACAGCTTGAAGAACAAATTCCTAAATTCTATAGGTGAGATATTGTAAAATTCTTTCTAGTATAAAATAGTCTCAGTAAAATTATTTCCACTAAATGTAAGATATGCATGTTTGCGTTTTGACTAAATTTTTCAAAATTTTTAAATATTTATGTTTGAAAATTCAAGACATTTATAAATAAATTTGAGATTGAAAAATATCTCATCTTGTAATAAATTCTACAATTATTTCTATATTTAACATTTCGAAAGTTTTATTTTTATACAATTTTTGATTTATATAATTTAATATCAATAAGTAACCTATTTTCTATTCTACTAAAAGGTGCTCTTATCTTATGATTCAGTAAAATTATATTAAAAACTTTACAACCCAGAGTGGTATCATTTGCATAAAAAACTACATCTGCTGCTGGTATAAATAAATTCAAATTATTTATTCACGAATATATCAAAAATACAAATACCGACTATAGAATCTTATGGTACCCTACAAAAAACATTACGTCTTTCGGAAAGCTTATCTTTTAGTTAAACTCTTTAAAATTTATTTATAAGGTAGGTATAATACTAACAAGTAATTTTTTAAATTTTTATTTAATGTTTCTTTATAAATTATTAATCAGGCACTGGTGATAATTTTGGTCTCGCAAAAGCTTTGCCACTGTTATATAAGAATTTTGTTTGATTTTTTCAAACAAAAACTAAGAAGTACGGCGATTAGAATTTTAAAAATTATTTTTAGAGTCCAAATGCAAATGTAAAGCATTGTGTATATACAAGAAGTGTTGTAGAAAATATTTAAAAGAAAATAAAAGAAAATAATATTTTTTACGAAGTACAGCGTTTGAAGTAAGAAGTGCAGCGTTTATATAAACTTGTAAATTTGACGTGGACATTTATTGTCCAATTATTTGAAGAAAAATCACTTTACCATGAGATAGAAAGTATTTAGTTGTGTTGTTTTTCTAATAATCTAAATAATTAAATCAAGTTATTTATTTTGTTGATTATCATTTCTTCTTAACAATAGAGTAAATTTAAAATAAAAATTTATAATTTTAAAAACATGCTTCAATTTTTGTTTTATTTAGAAAAAATTTAGTGTTGCTGTATGGGTTAATTATACAACTAAATATTTACAAAGTGCCTAAAAATGACAATTTAAAACAGCGACGTCACCACACTTAATGCACAGTCAATAAAAAATTATATTAGAAGTTCGTTTACTTACACTCGATCTAGACATTTGTTACATTCAATCGACACAGTCGAATACTGTAATGACGCTTTTACTCTCCAAGTTATGTAATAGTACATGTACAAGTTATGACAATATAATTTGGTCGATGAGAAAGCTTCTTGTATAATATAAAAACGCGAAACTTCTAAGTACTTTTTTTTATTTATAATATAAACAACAAAATAAAAACCAATAAAAAAAATAACTAAAACCATTTCTATTCCAACAGGTTTAGTTTTAAAAACGATTGTAGGTCCTATGTCGGCTTTTGTGTTAAGCATCAAAAATATAAAACATGATCAACAATTTCGTATTTTTTGTCAATATCTAGTAGCAATCATTGAGAAAAACTTTTTTGTTCGATACCTCCTTAAAAAGTAGCTCTGTAGCCATAGTTACCAGCATGTGAAGGATTCATTTTTGCTCACGCATTTTCACTCACGCATTTCACTCACGCATAATTAAATTTTCATTTTTTTGACAACATTTGATATTTAGCAGCATTAGCTTTTTCCAGGGTGTCCTTAGGGACAAATAATTTATCTTCATTATCTATTTTCAATAGAATAATAGCACAAAAGTTACTCACAGTCGCAATCAGTTCAATAAAATTGTAGAATTTGTTTAATTTGTTTATTGTTTGTTTCCTTGACAACACATTCCTTCAACCTCCTTCAACACATTTCTTGATTTGTAGGTATTTATTGTAGGTATGAATTGACATATTTTTTTGCAAATAATTTCAAACTTTTTTCGAATGTTATAGATTTTCTAAGGAGGTATCGATCAAAACCAAGTACAGCACTCGAGAGTAAGGTCGCTTTCGTTCACTTGAATTTCATCGTACACTCAGCAAATTTGCATAAAGAAAGCTTCACATTCCTCACTCTAACTGTAAATAACTATTATTTTAAAACTTTGAAATTTTTCTTCAACGTATTTTTGCTAACAAAAAAACGAACTATAATTTTTGTTTTTTTTTATTTTTAGTTGGGCAATTTAATAAATCTAAATTAATATTTATAAGTAATTTTGTGTTTTTAGTATCACTTAGTGACTTGCTGCTATTAATTTATCATTTAATAAAAACAGTCAAAGAAAAATAAAAAAATATTTTCTTTTATGTACAAACGTCAAGCAACAAAAAAGTAGGTTAAAATAAAGTCAAAATTTGGTTGTTTATTGTCGTAGATAAACATTTACCACCAATCTTGCTTTACAACTCATTACTTTAGCATTTTTCTTTTTTTTAATTTTAGATATATATTTGTTATCTATGTATTTTTTTCTCAGACAGTAACATGTTAACTTTTCTATTTCGTTAAGATTAAAGTTTTTATTTTTTCAACTAGTTTTTATCCACAGTTTCATTTATGTATTTTCTACAAATATTTGTAGCTACTTGCAAAGTTTTTTAAAAATACTTTAGCCTCAAGCGCAAATGATCAGAAATGTTTATATTATATATTTATTTAGGTATAATAAAGATTATACATTTAATACGTCAATTTTTCAAAAAAAACTTTAATTTTAAAAATAATAATTTATAAACTTTTAGTATTGAATTTTTAGAATTATAACTTGTTTTATTTTCTCCTTTTTCTCAATACTAATAAGAAAATATTTTAAGTTTTAGTAAAACATTTGATTTTATCAAAAATTGTTTTTCTTCTGTTTAGAATTTATTGTTTTCTCGGCTTTTAAAAGTTTTTTATACTCGTTACTGCGTATTGCAGTGCCCAACCATGCACCTTCATTGTTAAATTTTTTGAATCAATATGATATTTTCGTTTGGTGCATATATTTAAAAAAAAATCGCATTGGTCAACAAACTTTGGCTTATACACAAACTTGAACTTAAAAAGATGCTTCTTATTTTTTTATTAGCGTATCTAATGTTTATTTTTTAGCAACTACGATTTGTTGAAACGTTTATTTTATTATACCAAATTAATACTAAATTCTTTCTTGTCAACAAGGTTCAATAATTTTAATTATTAAACATGTAAAAACTAACTGTCTGCTATTATTATATCTGAGACGACTAAGTTACTATTAAACAGAGCAATTGACATTCTAACACATACCGTGAAATGATGTTGAAATATATTCATTAAATTTTGATTGTAGCAAGTAAATTTGCAACTGTAAATCGATTAAATTTCATAAATTTTATTTCGTAATTTATTTGGTTTTCACTTTATTGTCTTATTAAAAATATATACAAAGTGACATAAAAGTATGAAATAAAATTCATATTTTCTAAGTTACTGTTTTTTTTAGAAAAACTTTAAGACAGATCGATTTTATTTTTTTACTGCGCACGTTTTTTACTTATTTACAAATTTTTTTAGACAACTGGTTTTTTGCTGTGACGTAATCAAATTTTTTTTAAAATAGCATCGCCTATTTTTGATGTTGAATATTAAAACTACTTTTTTTCTGCTTATAAGAATATAACATTTTATGGGATCTAAAACAAAAACTTTATGCAATTTAACCAATTTAAATGTTTTATTAAAATTTATTTTATTTTAAATTTTTTAAAATTGACGCAATTTTAACAGAATTACTGAACTAAATGTTCAAATTGACGTACTTCGGTTACTTAGTAATAATACAACCAATTTTCAAACTCCATTAGCACATTTTTGACCAATTAAGCGGTACTGATTTGTAATTCTTTCTCTTAAATCCTTGATTTTGTTGCAAATACTTTTGATTTTAAGTAGCTCTTTAGAAAAACGTTAATGATTAAAACATCATCTAAATAATCTTTGACACCACGAGGGTAGTGTGGAGATGCACCGTCTTGTTTAAGCCATACATTAGCTGCTGGTGTGTCTAGATCCTTTTTATTGGAAAAAGTTCCGCTAATGCTGGTACTAACGTGTCGCAAAAGACATCCAAATAAATTTGTCTAATTAATTTGACGTCAAAAAAATACGGTTCTAAAATGTGATTAAGTCAAAAAAGACACAACAGCCATATGGGACGATAGAAAACTTGCAAAGTACGAGTACGAGAGAAACCAATACTTGTTACAACATCCACAAAAATTGAATGTTTAGTGTGGTTTTGTCAATCAATACCTTTTAATTAGTCAAAAAATGAAAAATAATATGCTACTAGATTACGAAAAATAGTTGTTTTATTACCAGGAGGCGAAAAAACTTCAATTTGGACATTTAGTTTAGTAATTCTGTTAAAAATTACGTCTATTTTGAAAAATTTATTAAAACATTTAATTTGGTTAAACTACTTAAAGTTTTCGCCTTAGACTATATAAATGTTATACTGTTGTACTCAAAAAAAAAAAAGTAGTTCCAATATTTAACATCAAAGGTAAGGGTTTCTATTTAAAAAAAAATATTGATTACGTCACAGCAAAAAACAGTTGGCAAAAAAATTAAGAACAAGTGAAAAACGTGCGCAATAAAAAAATATGATCGACCTGTCTTAGCGTTTTTCTAAAAAAACAGTAACTTAGAAAATATGAATTTTATTCCATACTTTTATGTCACTCTGTATAAAATTGATGACAGACGTTTTTTGTTGTAGATTACTTTGCCTGTTAATCGAATGAGTCGTTATATAAGTCGTTTTAGTACGAATTTAGGTGCAACGTTGCCAATTTGATGCGGATGCCAATCTCACCGTGATTCCAATGGCATCTAGATATATACGAATCGATTGCAGCGCCTCAGTACGACTCCTTGCTGAACTCAAGAGAATATTATTATACTTTTGGCGGTCAATTTGACGTCCACCACTTTTTTACGCCATCTGATAGAATGTGTGCTAAGTAAGCTTATGTCGATATTTTACGCTTATGTCAAATTGGCATCCGTATATTGGATGCCACCTTACCTCGGATGCCACCTTTACCGCAATTTTTACATGGGCGGATGCCACCTTAGCCTCTGTAAGTATATATATATATATATATATATATATATATATATATATATATATATATATATATATATATATATATATATATATATATTCGGAAAGCAGATTCTTCAAGTTGCTAAAGTTTGCCTATTACTATTTTTTATTTTTTTACCAAATTTTTCCCACTTTCTTTTGCATTTTTCTACTTATTTTTTTTTATATTAGGATTTCTTATTTGTTTTTTTGTCGGCTATAATAAATACAACACTTCTTTATTTTTTCAGCTTTTGTACACATATTTTCACCAAGGACGCTCCTTCATCTACATCCTACTCACCGCCTACGTAAAGTCTACCAAATTAATTGCGTTTACGAAAATTACGTAAATGTGAAAGATAAACAAAAACCTTTTTTATCCGAATTGAATTTGTATAAAATGATTTGAAAACCCTTTTTATATTATGTAAATCTAGCTTTTACCATACAAAAAATTTATGTAAAAATATGAAAACATAAGAAATTTGGTATTTTCTTATATTTAAGCTAAGACAAAAATAGAAAATTTCTTATTCTGACTTGACACATTACATAATTCAATTTTTTTATGCAGATTGAATTAGAACCGTTCCAGCAGTAGCTGACAGGCTGACTGCTATAAGTTTACTCAACGGATAAAATGCAAATCCATTAGAATATGTAAAGCTTCTGTAGCACGAGCTCTTGAAATATTTACCTCAGTCACATACTGTCACTTGTATTTTTTATTTTAGTAATCTCCACTGGCCACATCCCCAAATATTTACCGACAAAATCTTTGTTAAACAAGAGAAAAAAAAATATAACACAGCGGTAAACCACGTTTATATTATAACAGGAATAACTGGTCCTTAAATATAAAAGAAAAGTTATGTTAGCAATAATGGTGGATGCGCCGGGGTCGTCATTACGTCACGACTTAAACAAGTGTGTAAATTCTTAGAAGTCGCCCACACATTTGCGATATTTGGGCAAAAGCGGCCTCAAAGGGCACAGCAGCATTGCGGGGAGCCCCAGACATAGCTGACGCCCCCGCAATCCCGGGCCTGCTCGATAGGCAGAGGCGGGCCAGACACCACTGCGGTCTTTCCAGCTTCACTTCAAAAACAACAGTCAAAAGCACTCCAAATCACCAAGAAATGGACTCAAGCCAGGTGCAGAACGATGCACTTTGCCCGAGTCGGCTTTTCCGAGACACGAAAGGTTAAAGTTCACCAGTTCTTGTATCGATTCGGCGTAAATACCTGTGGATTTTATTATTATTTCAGAGGAATTTTTTCTATTATAGCCAACAAAAATTAAACCGCAGCCTCGAAAAAAAAAATCTGGAACCAGAATTTTATGTCTGTGTTAAAAAAAATCTCTATATAACATAACAAAATTTCTGAGACAGTACATTTACAAAACTAGCTTTCTGGGGTGTTTACATATTTTTTCCTCGAGTGTTGGTCTATTTCTGGAGAAATGAATAAAAGCATCTCCAAATTTTGCATTGACGCGACTGCCTGGAGCCTTTTCATAGCCCGCAGCGGCGGCGGGCGCCCACACTTTGTCTGAATGGTGAATCTCGAGTTTACTATCTCCTCTATTCAATTTTTTTTATTGGCGAGAGAAACTGTTGTTCGTGCGTCATAGATTTAGCACGCCACACACGATTCTTCCATCAAATTTATCGCGAAAAACGTGTTTTAATTTATAGGAAATTTTTCGAGAAATGTAAATTTCCGGGGAGATTCAGTTCCTGACCGAATTGAGGATGTAACTCACACTCCTGTGACCCTTGAATGAAATTCGGCAAGGGGTGGAGGTTCTAAAAATAGACTGCAGTAGGAAGAAGGGAGGAAAAAGAGACAGACAAAGTGTGATAGGAGATAGGGGTAAATAGACATCGCCGAACAAAGAGTACGCGATTTATTTAGACAAAATGGTGAAGTGAAAAAATTGAACAAAAACGCAAAAAAGACGATATTAAAAATGGCAGAATATGAGTGAATGGAATATAAAAAAGGGTTTCAATAGGTTTTTTATCGATATTGTAAACCACAAAATTGAATTTTGTGAATAACAGTAATTCCGTTTCATTATTACGGAAATCCCGAAACCAAGGTAGCCCACACAAATTCGGATATGGTTTCTACATTCTGACATTTTCCCTTGAAGAAACTTTAAAAGATTGTTTCTAAATGTCATAACAATCACTATTTATTATGAAAACTTTGCAAAGATCATGCTTTTATATTTATTTATTTTAAACTAATTTTGTTAGTTTTATAAATACAATTTGCTTAAATAAAAGTCGAGTCGTTGTTGTTGCAGATGCATTTGGTAAGCAGTTATTAACATTATTTAAACTCAACTTATTTCATAAAATCAGATACCGCAATTATTTTCTTCAAACTCTGTTGTATTTAGGTGACCTTAGTAACTCTACTTCATTTTATTTCTTATCAATGATGTTGTTGAGAGATTAAAATGTGGAAAATTGCTGTTAGCGATTTAATGTTGTATTAAGAATTCCAATCAATTGAGAACTGCTTTACAATTGGCTCTTTTTCTAACTGATGTAATATTAATCGATTGCCATTGAAATGAACAAATGCAAAAAGAAATAACAAAAACTTAACCTAATATAAGCATAATAATTATGCATAAAAAAGCAGAAAAACTGAAAAATAATACAGTGGAACCTCTCCACAACGGACACCGATGGGGAGTGAGAAATTGTCCGTTGTGAAGAGGTGTCCGTTGTTAAGAGGTTTTAACTTGGGGGTTAATGTAATTAAATTGATTATATGTTTTTAGTATTTATTAACTAATTTGAATAAAGACAAATTTATAACATAGGATTAACGTGATATCACATAAGTATGAACATGGTTATTAATTAGGAGTAACATTTTTAAAAAAGTCATTAATTTTTGTTTGTTTTTTGTTAACAAAATTATGCTTTATAATTGTATTTTCTACATGTGAGAGGAGTTCTGAAACTTTCTGAACACTTTCTATATCATCATTTAAAATAAAAAAGTTTTGTAAGTCTTTAATTTTTTCAAGGGCGACACTCATGTTCTTTATAGTAGTAATCGGAACAATTTCATTGTCACTATCACTATCACTGTCACTGTCGGTTTTGTTGTCTTTAAACTCTCGGATGCATTCAATAATATCTATATTTATATTTTCTGTTTGTAAAGATTTATCAATATCGACATAATCATCCATTGCTACGTTGTTCATGTTTTCTAATAAAGTCGACAACGGTATATCATCTTCTTCATCATAATCGTTAAGTGAGTCGTTGCTTTGCCCAAATCCAGCCCTGAAGAAACACTTACTTATTGTTTCCGGTTTTACTTTTTTCCAAGCGGCGGTGATCCATATGGCTGCATTGAACACTGTAATGCTTTTTTCTAGTTCTTTTGTAGACACAGAATCATTCATAGATAACAACAGACGTTTTACCAAAAATTTTCTGTAAAATAACTTGAAGTTTTTGATAATTCCTTGGTCCAGAGGTTGACAAACAGAAGTCATGTTCGGAGGGAAAAACAATAATTTTACATTTTTCAAAGCTATGTTAGGATGAGAGGTGGCGTTGTCCAAAAAAAGAATCACTTTCCGGTTTTGTCTTCCCATTTTCCTATCAAATTTGGTTAGCCATTCACTCATTATGTCCCTGGTCATCCACGCCTTTTTATTGGAATACCAATCAATAGGTAATTTATTGACGTGAGATCCTTTAAAACAACGTGGATTCCTGGATTTTCCAATAATAAGAGGATTTTCTTTTTCTCCAGCCATACTAGCACAAAATAGAACAGTAAGTCTTTCTTTTGAAGATTTTCCACCAGTACACTTTTCATTTTTTAGCGCCAGGGTTTTTTTCGGTAATGCCCTGAAGAAGAGGCCAGTTTCGTCAGCATTGAAGATATTTTCTGGCGAGTATTCTTGAATGATGGAACAAAGTTTTTTTTTCCATTGCTCCACTTCTTCCATGTTAACATCAGCTGCCTCACCACAAATAGTTTTCAAGTTTATATTCCAGCGGTGACAGAACTTTTCTAACCATCCATTTGAAGCTTTAAACTGGTCTAATTTCAGTTCTCTAGAAACTTCTAATGCTTTTTCCTGAAGAATGGGACCAGAAACAGGAATATTGTTACTACGAACTCTGCAAAACCAGTCGAAAACAATTTGATCTAATGCAGCACCTTCAGTCTTGGGAAACTTTTTTTTCCGTTCACAATTTCCATTTTCTGCAAACGATTTTCGAATTTCTTCTCTGTTCTTTAATATGTCACCAACTTGAGTTTTTCCCACTTTAAACTTTTCTGCTGTTTCACGGACACTAAGTTTGTATTTTTCTGAGAATTCAATAATTTCAATTTTCTCTTGAACACTAAGAAACTTTCGTTTGACAGAACTAGTGGCCATCTTCTCGATACGGCACTGCATCTAACACTAATTTGGTTTTAACAACAAGCATGAATTTATATTGTGACGCGAACGACTCAATTCTAAGAAGCGATGAATAAGAGTATCGAGTATTGTGACGTGGACCGCTCGCTTCTAGGAACTAATTAGAACTTCGAGTATTATTTACGTTTTGAATGGGTTTATTTATTTGTCCGTTATTGAGAGGTGATTTTGCACATAACATTATATATAAAATCTAAATTTAACTGTCCGCGTCCGTTATTGAGAGTGTCCGTTATTGGGAGGTTCCAATATACTGTTTTACGTATATTCGAGTTACGAAAAACAAAAACTGTCCGCTATTGAGAGGTGTCCGTCGATCAGAGGTGTCCGTTAAGGGAGGTTCCACTGTACATAAACGCCAACTTAGCAAATAAGCAAAAAAATTGATTTCTTTGAAACGGAAAACCTCGATTTGCTTATATCGACAAGAAATTTTACGCTACTTAATAAAACAACGAGTTAGCATTTTGCTAGAAATTCGAACCCTAGTTATAAAAAAACAGGACTATTTTTTTATGAAAAACAAATTTTTAGTTTTATACGAAAATAAAAGATCTTGGAATCTTGTTGTTATTTACGCAACAGAAACTTTTATTTTGACAATCACGTTATTAACAATATATGATCTTATATAAAGGTTCAATTTACATTATTAGATTTTTCATTCAATGTGCACTTTTATCAAGTTTTTATAATTTTTTTGTCTTTATGAAACTTCAATTTATATTTTATATACTAAGTTATTTTTGAAGAATTCGACAAAATATAAAAAAAATAAAGATTTTAAAATTTTCATTGACACAATTGGCTTTGTAAATAAATTCACTATAAAAATTAAAATGAATATCACAATATCAAAATCTAATACTGTAAAACATACTTTATACATCGCGTCTGCAAATTCTTCTGATGGTAATCCGAGACTTTATTAGCCTCGTTTTGAGAAAATTTGAAACTTTCTGGCGGTTAAGTATTTTATTGACACAAAACTGTTCAAATGAGGCAAACTACTTCAGAGTCGCCAACAGACTCAAGAATTTGATTTTTCAAATAAATGTCTCTTGTCCTGCATTTAGTTTTCTATCCTTCTTTTCCACATCTCCTTTAACTTGCTTCAAATTCCGTCATCACTTCTAAAATAACTCTCTTCAAAACAAATTAGTAACCTGTCAAATTTTGTGCTGATATCTTCGTGTTCTTTTAATAATCGTTTTTAAACTTAACCTAAAGTTTTTATGAATTTTTTTTATGTAGCTTTATATGTTTTTTTTTCCAGAGTCTTAGACCGTTTTTAGTTCTTCTTTTTCTTCTGGGCCTAGTTTTTCTTTATCTTCTTTTTTCCCGTCGTTTTTCAATGTCCTTTAATATCGTTTTTCGACGAGGTAAACTTAACGTCGGATATGCGGCCATGTTGCCGGTTGTATTTTAGGGATAAATTGCAAATTAGTGGTTCCTTGATAAAAATTTCGATAATACAAAATTTTGTCTACAAATGCAAACATATTTAAGAAGCCAGTTTAAAAATTTAAATTTTAAAAATTAGAAATGGAAAGACTACCTGAAAAAATTCAAAGGACAGCTGCTGCTGCAGTATTTTCGATTTTGTCGGATAAATCCTATAATTTTATGTAATTTTGATTGTGATAAAACTTAAATTGATAGATTTTATATTACACTATTGGCAGAATAACAGGAGTCGTTATTTAGCTTAATAATTTACACAAATAACTCAAAAAAAAACTATCACTAATCAAACAACCCAATAACACACTTTTTTCGCTTTAAATAATCGCCAAAAGTTCCTTTAATGTAATCACTCTCTCACAATTCGAACTGTCCCACTCTACCACGTTTTTTATTTATATCCATCAAGACCATCTTCTAGTAACTATGTTGGTGACCAATTCCAATTTTTCCAGTCGCTATTAACTTTTAATCCATTTGAGAACACAGTAACGTAATAAAGCTTCCACAAAGGTCGCTCCATAGTGACATCACTGTTAAGAATATTCCGTAACATTCTTATCACAGGCAACTACAACTCATTTTTTATATGGCACTTCTCTTCTTCGTTTATTTGCTCTGACATTTTTTTTTTCGTAGTCTCGATCGATTTAAATTCTTGTTCTATTCTTGTTTAATTTCACCAGATTCATTGCAAACTTTGTTTGAATTCTCGTTTCTTCTTAAAAAACTTATATAACATCCTTGGCCTCTTTATGTATTTTTTGCAGCATTGTTCTAAGAGCTTATTTACAGCTTTAACACAAAAGTCTCGATTTATTCTTGACATACTTTTTCTTTATTTGTTGTTTGTGTCGTCATTTTTTTTTCTGTCGTATTCACCCTCTTCATTATCTTTTCCAATTTTCCTCATTATTTTGTATCATGTTTACACATGCATATGAAAGTATGTATTTTCGCTCTATAGACCCTATGTGAAAGTACAACTTTTTAACTAGAGATGATAATGCGTATTACGAAGAAAACGGGTTAACACCAAATAAATTTGCAGTGACATGGTAATGACAGTTTGATTAATTGCAGTTATAAATATGGATACCAAAGATAAAATTAGCATTTCAATATCGTAGAAAAAATAGTATAACTGCTCGACATTAATTTTGGTTTTTTTCCTTCGTGATATTGTATTACTCGCTGCTAACGCAGCTCGTGAACAAACCACTAACTCACGAACAAGCTTTACTTTTATCTTTTATTATCTGTCTATCGTGTTATCTATCCCACCGCTATGCTGTCAACACATATTACTGAATCTATGCTGTGTTCTCTTAAGCTTTTGTTAATAGGTTCTTTTCAATAAATAACACTCGCGTTTTTGTTTAATTATTTCATTCACACACAAGAATAATCTATAACTAGCAATACACTATCGCAGATATCTGCAATTCATTCCTTTATGTATCGTTTTGCTTATTGGGATATTTTGTCCTGTTTTTTATTTATTTTTTTGTAAACTAAGAGGTAGTTATCTTAAAGTCGACAACTGTTTTACCTTAAATAATTGCCAGAATTTTGTCGGTAATCATCCACTCTCGCAAAATTTCTGTTTGGATATATTTAATTATATTCACAATTAATTTTCTATTTATAATTCTATATTCTCTTAAAACGTTTTGATGTACCTAATGTTCCGGAATGAGCTCGTGAATTCTAAAAGCTGGCATCATTTTATTCTCGAACTTGCTAGAAACGAAAGCGACGTCTCATGCGTAACGCGTATGTCTGAAGATTATGTAAAACGATACAAATATGTCAATAAGTTATGTCATTCATTAGAACCGAATAGAGTCCATGTCACACTGAAGAATCAGACAAGAAAGATGAAGAAACAAATTTGTTTACTATTTCAAAAGTTTCATTAAAAGGACAAAAGACGTCAATTGGAAGAAAAGAAAAAGGTAAAAAAAATTCAAAAAAAACTAAAGAAAATTCTAAAAGAACTAGAGAAACCTATTAGATTACTAGAAAAAGAAGAGCACCGAAAAAATACAAGAGTAGATGAATAACAAAGGCTGGAGAAAAAGAAGAACAAAAAAAGTTCTGCTAGAGCTGTTGAAAAGCATATAAAAACAGGACAGGAAGGACTACCATGCAGTACTTGTGGGTACCTTGAAACAAGAATATAAAGACCAGCATAATATATCCGACGATGCTCAACAGCAGAGTCTAAATAAAAGAGCAACAAAAGCTTGCGAAAATATGGAGCCGAAATAGAGAAACTGCTTAATTTGGCCTATCTGACCGGACCCATAAAAGTTCATGATCAACTAGAGACAGGTGCTTTTATGGACGAATTGCAGGATAAAAATCTACAACTCTTTTCCAGGACTGGAAAAGTACACAACTTTTACCGGTACAATCGCCTTATTAGAATATAAAATATCCGCTAAACTGTCTAGACGGACAACTCAACTTCTGGAAACAATCCCAGTACTAGTAGCCACACCTGAAAATGGCGACCTGTTAAACAAACTTAGTCAAAGAAGATGCGACAACTAGGCGAGGATATGGATGGAAAAAGACTGCCGTCATCGAACAAGGTTCACAGAGATCCGTAAAGACGCCTTGTACGAAAGACATTGCAAAGGTAAGGAAACAGACCTAATGTTTGGGACAATCCTTTAGAAGGAGACATTACAGACTGAGCTTATGAATTCTAAAAGTTGATGTCATACTATTGTCAAGTTTACTAGAAAAGAAAGTATAGTCGGTTTATCCAAAGTAACGAATTTGACTTTAACCATAAATTATTCTAACAAAGAAATCCTAATTGAGCAATTCTTAGTCATGATGATTTATGATGTTTTGAAAGCCCGAAGTAAATAACATCAGGCAACGGCTTCCAACCCCAGATCTTAAAGTGGGATCTATTATACCTGCTTTTTGAAATAGAACACATCATAAATCGGCATGAACAATAATTGTCCAACTACCATTCTTTTGTTGGGGTAATTTATAGTTAAAGTCTAATTCTCATTCTTGGATAAACCCACTTTAAGGACGTTCCGTGAAAAATCACTTTTCTTACAATACCTTACAATTTTTAAATAGACATGCTGTTCTTCATACGCAGGTATTTTTTTAATAGTCCTTGCGGTACTAAATGTCGAAATATTAACAATTGAAAATCCGACCGCAGTTAGTATAACCATTTAATTTGACAGGAACCGTACTTTTCTTAGGATTTTTTTTAAAAACTGAGAATAATTAATTGAAGATATAACAATTTTTTTTCAAGAATAACATAAACAAGCGGTATTCATTTTTTATAAATAATAATAAATAATTTAAAAACATTACATTTTGATTGATTACATTGGGATCCAAATTTTGTTATAAAGGATTACTATTGGACCAAACTGAAGGCTACTGCTAAAAGAAAATTTGATTAAAATTTACGAAATTTGATTTTTAAAAATGGTGTCCCCCCCGTTATTTCCGAAACGGCTTAAATTAGGCTACTGAAAAAAATTTTTCAGCATTTTAAACCAAATTAATAACTAGTTTATTTTAGTTTTGTTCAAAATTTTAAATTTAAGAAAAAGATATGAGGTAATGAAATTTTAGAGAAAGAATATTTTTCCTAACATTTTTTGTAATTAAAATTTTGGAAAAAACCAAGAGAAGACTAGTCGTTAATTTGTCTCATAATGCTGAAAAAAAATCGCCATCGTTCTAACATAAGCCGTTTCGGAAATAACCAGGGGGAACACACCATTTTTAAAAATCAAATTTCGCAAAATTTTTTTTAGCAGTAGCCTTCAGTTTGTTCTCAATAGTAATCCTTTATAACAGAATTTGGATCCCATGCCCCATTTTCAAAATACAGAGTTTTAAAAAATCACCGGTCGCCACTGGGTGGAACTACCTTAATAACTTACTTGTGATGCGTAGATTCGGAATATGGTCAAGTGACTCACCTTAGTTCTATTGCATTAGTAAGCTATAGGTCGTTGACAGCAGTTTGACTTAGTGAGAGACAACGATAATCACGAGCTAATCTCTATTATTTTAGGTGACAGATGTGTGTTATTAACTTGGTTTAATCATTAAACCTTAATAAAGTCCTGGTCACAGTTTTACTAAGTCAAAACCTAGACGTATTAGGTATTACTTATTACTATTTGATGTCTAAATGTGATTACGTTTTAAGTAGCCTCTATTTTTTAACACTTAATTAATCCTATACTGTGTCTTATATTTTTTTGTCCACCAATAAAACTAAAACTACTGCACCAGACATATTGTCTAATAACAAATTAAATAAATAAATAGTTCATTATTTATGACTTGTTGTTATTAAGAAAACGTGTTTTTCAAAAAAAATACGATAACCCTTTTTATCTCTAAAATATTAACAATATTTCAGTGTGTAAATAAATATTGCATTGTTATTGACAATCCTTAACGAGTTAAACCAACAAACGCTTCTCCAATCATTGACAAAACCGATAATCTGTATTGATTTTGTTTAATGGGTATATAATTTACTCCTGCATTAATTTGTTTAGATACAAAATACCTAAAAAAAACTTTTAAACCACGACAATATTGAAATACTGAAAATCGATCATTTTAATTTGCTACAAACTTATTTGCTTTAAAATTAACAACTGCGTCAATAGTCTAAAATGCGTATATTTGATTACATAAATCCCTTATTCAATAATCGGCAAAATCACTGAAATTGAATTAAGCAATTGAATAAACAGGAATGTATTCAAGTTTCAATTTCATAGAACCAATCAAAAGCATTAGAGAGCTCTTCTTGAACGTTATAAGAGGTTTTCTAACAAACAGAAATTTAAAAAAAGTAAATATGTGCAGAAAAATAAATACCAAGTAATTAAATCGCTTCTAGAATAACAAAATAAGACAAAATGTATAATTCATAAATTTACATTATTTGTCCAACAATAGTTGTGCAATTAAGATTATTGTGTTGGATGCTTCAAACGGAATGATTAATGAGCGTTACCAAACCCTTGACCTCCTCAATAATTTATTTTTTGTTTATCAACACCTGAAATAAATCGAAGTATACAAAACATTCAATTAAATACTTTTATTAATAAAAAACAATAAATACAAAATTAATCAGAAAACCTAATATCAATATCCGGCGAGTCTTCAGTTGTGCTACTCCTTATTGTTGTAGTACTAGTTGTACTGTCAGCTCTTTCCGGTCTATGACTCTTACATAATTTGCAATGGTCCACATTTACAGGAGTGGTGCTTTCAAACTTTGTTTCAAACCTTTCAGTGTCTCGACCATGACACCTATCATGGCGATGGTCATTGCAGTCACTTCCAAAATTGGGATGAGGGCCAAAATGCGTGGGAGGGGGATGATGAGGGTATGGAGAAAAAGGAGGATGATGACCAAATGGGTTAAAACCGTGATGGTTTGGCCAACCTCCACCACGAGGAGGGTGGTGCCCAAAACGGGGTTCCACGGGATTGACCTCTTCGGTGTCAGGGTCAGGAAAATCGAGATTGTACTCAGCTTTCACAGTAGTGGAGGAAATCGCCCGACGAAAACGGTGCCGGCGGGGCTTCTTACAATAAGCTAAAATAATAAAATTAAGTAAATTAAGTAATAACAGTAATGCGAAAAAAATAAAACAATTAAATACTGAGAACAACAAAACATAATTAATTCTAAGACTCTAACCTCCATCAAAAACGTAGTTTCCAGTTTGTGCCTGATAACCTTTTTTATCTCTGAATGCGAGTAAATAATTCACTACATCGTCCTTCCTCAAATGGAGTCTTGGGTCATAAATGAAGATCCTGTGATTGCTTATATCATTTTCCCCCAACTCCAAGTCTTCCTCTTCATGGTCTCTTCTTCGTACCCCTATTCGAAAAGTAATTAACTTCGCATCGTCATAATTTGGCACTTCTACCATCAACTCATCAGGAGTGAGTACTTGAAATTTAGGTTCGATTAAATCGCGACTATTGACACAACTAAAGAGCACGATGAAAAAAACGAAGAACATATCGCACGGATGTTAGAGAACTGACTGAAGTTCATCCATGTTAATGATTTGTTAATATAGTCGTCATTATAGACTGGACGATAAGGAAAAAAAGAATTTGTGTAAACGGGGGAAATACGTATGAGTATATCAGGGCATTGCCTCAATGATTTTTTGAAGAAGAGATGTGAGTCATTTGACAAGGTCGGCGGAGTTTTGTAGTGTGATTTGTAGGTAATAAATGGTTGTAACGGAAGCTTGTGGTGCGGTCAAGGATGGGATCTGTGTTGCACAATCTTATCACAATCGAGATTTTGTTTTTATTGGGAGAATTTGTTTAATCAATGATTCGCGACAATAAATTTTTGCTACAATTTCCACTTACCACGGCTCGTTCCGCAAACATTCCCGCATATAATGTTCTAACACGAAGCACATCCAATAATGTACTTTTTTATATAAAAGACAACAATTATTATTACTTCATGTTTTTAAAAATTTTATAATTATATTGTAGTATTATACCTACATTCTGTATTCTAACATTCTTTAATATTACTCTTACAATATTATTCCTGTAAACCATTGTGTTTATCTGTAGAGGTAAGTGAGATAAGTTCTAACACGAAATAATTTAATAATACAATCTATTAGGATTTAGAAAATAGCTCTTTGTACAACAGAACACTAGAGTTAACTTTTTTTCCACGAATACGGAGCTTGGCTACCGCCTCGGTGAATAACCAGATGAATATGAAAAAAGAAACTTGAGTGCTGGGACATACATCCATTAATGTAAATTTTAAGAAAAATGATTTTGAAGAGAAAGTTTTGGATTTTTATGTTAGGTCAGTTAGGTTGGTCACATGGAACCCTTTTTTCTTTGTTGATTTTTTTACGTCGGGCTTACTAGCCCATTTTCAAATATCAAATCGATAAATTGGTATTGCAAACTTCATTTGTTTGAAATAATTTATGTTTTACCAATCAATTTATAATTTGAATATTTCATTCGTTTTCATATCAAAAAGTTTGAACTTCCTTTGTAGGTGAAAATTTTAAGGTAATTTCACAAATCTTATAAACATTATACTGCTATGTCATTGTAGGTCTTAAGAATGAGCTAGTAAGCCCAAAACTAGTCGAAATAAAAAAAAACAACAGTGAAACAAGGGTTTCTTCTGAAATCGTAATTTTTAATTTTTTGTAAAAATGTCATATATACAAGTGCAATACAATCAATAATTCAATCACTTTACGGACGCCTCTTCCATTCATTTGTCACTTTACTGACGATTTTTGATATTGACGTATAAGTCAATGAAAGTAATATCTTAGAACTTTAAAGGTTTGTTTTGTTTACTAACAACGATTTCAGAGGAAAACGATCTTTTTGGAAATTTCTCGCTACTAAACAGAGGCGGCGCAACTTAGTAGGTTTATTTAATCACATCAAAATTATAAAGGGGGCAAATAACGTTAACGGCAATAACTTTGTAAAAATTGTAAATGTACTCGTAAATAGCAAACTTTTAAAAGTTTTACTCTTGCCTCTCACGATTATCAGTCAGCAATCACTACTATATTGAAACCTAATAAATTGTATCTCTTCGTGTTGTATGTAACGCGCCATTGGTCTCTGAAGTAGTGTATAAAATGTTGTCTTGTGTACTGTTACAAAGTATTCCAGACTCTGAAATCCAGAGAAAGAAAGATCCACCGTCAAACACTTCTAGAATTGACATCGCGTCACGCTATAGCGCGAAATTCTACAAAACTATTAGCCACGTCCATGGACCGGTCGTAATAAATTAACATCATTTTCCGCCAAGTAGAGAGTATTTGCTTGAATTTCCGGGTATTTGCTGGAAGCGACGGCGACGTATCGTTATATAAGCAATGCGCGGACAAGAACCGAGTCAGTAGAACCCGAATAGCGGTTCATCGGATGTGACGTAGGCGTCATTACTTCGAGAATAATGACATTATTAATTTATCAAATTATTGTTGTGTGTACTTGTGTAAATAGTAAAAATAAATTATTCTTTATTAATCCAACTTTTAAATCACAAGAACCCCAAATTTGTCTAAACGTTACAATATCTTGCTGCAAAAGACTTAGTCATATCCAAGTGTTCAATAGGATTTCATCTAGGATTTTATCTGGTATTTGGACAAACCTTGCCAAAACAATAATTTCGTGGTCTGTAAGACACTCGCATACCACCCTAGTTTATGTGGACGAGTCTTGTTTCAACAAATTGCCATTTACAAAAACGAGAAGTAATCTTCCACCGATAATAATACCAGCCCACTCGCCCAGACCATCACTGTTCCTCCCTAGTTAACTTCTTGGGAAATTGTCACTTGTCAAGCGTTTTATATTGACAAGTTGCTTCTAAACTACGATGTTTATCCGTGGCCCACTCCTACTGTTGCTCCACTGTTTCCTCAGGATAATGTAAGCACCCTCAAGGACGGCTAGCTTTAAAACCAACTTCTTGAGGTTTGTTTCAAATCGTTTAATCAACCAATAGCCAATAACTGAATTGCTAATTCAAATTCAAAAATGGCAGTAATTGTTCTTGCATGTTGTTGACTTACAACACTAGTTTGCTGATATCTCAGTCACAACTGATTGATAACGCTTTTGCTACTATTAAGAACAGCAGCAACTGCTTTTTGAAGCGTATGAAGCGTACCCTTTTAAAGAATACCAACAGCACGCAACTGGTTATCGCAATCCAAATGATGTCTTTCCATCAGTTATCACTTATCAGTCTCAACCTTCACATTGAAAGAATCTTTTTCATTACTAAAACAACTTTCTTAAAAGAAAGAGTTAGAAGATACAGAATCTTTAGAAAAAAATATCTTTAAATTTTTTTTCGAAAATACACACTGTTAGAGAAATAAGGACAAGACTCACATATTTTTGAAAATCAAATTTCTATTTGGCTCTAGTAGTAATTCAAAACCCACCAACCGCCACTGATTATATTAGATACTAAACTGCTTAATAAGCCCTAAGCTAACAAAACAGTATTAAAAAACACCGAACATGGTGCCATTAACCCAAGAGAGGGTTTACTGAAACGAGTTATTTACCGCTTTGTCATACCTATTTTTTTTTATAAAAAAAAATTGCAGACAACAGACATTAAAAACGTTATTGGAAAGAGAGATTGACTGTAAAGTTGACAGGCGTGTAAAAAAATAGTCTGCAAATTGATTGTGTATTGTTGATTGCATATATGGTGCCTTAGCTTTAAGTCAATGAAATGAAACAGCTCCTTTTTTTTAAATTTAAAGTATAATTCAACAAAAGATAAGTGAGCTGACATTTTAAGCCCCCCAATTAACAAAAGCATGAAAATTATTGCAGTTGCCGCAAACCTCAAATAAACCATAAAACCACTCATAAAACTTGATTTATGAGGGTGCACAGTTGCACATTTAACAACAACCTTGGCAGGGTTTGCTTACATCTTTTAATAGTTCCAAGAAATGGGAACTATGAGTGGTTTTATAGTTTATTGGATGTTTGCGGTAACTGCAATAATTTTTATGCTTCTGTTTATTGGGAAGGCTTAAAAAGTCAGCTCACTTTTCTTTCGTTGAACTATACCTAGGTGTGTTATATAGTCAAATTTAATGGTCAAATGTTTTTAATTGTTTTTGCTCGTGTTTTTGTATTATTTTCGTATTTTTTAATTAAAATAGGTAATTCTTGTTTTGGTGTCTGTAAGAGGAACTTTTGATTCGCGAGATTCTAGGCTGAAGCCCATAAAAATATAACGTTTAAAATTAAAATGTTTAATTGTAAAACGAATTGGTTTTAGGTTTTAAATAGTTCTAAATTTATTTGTAATAAAGCCTGTGTATAATTTATATTAGGTACAACCTAACTATTTAACTTGTAATATATCCTATCTACCCTATCTATGTATATTGTAATATCCTATGATAGGACTGAAAAAAAAACTTTCATGGCGTAATTAAGTCTGTTAAATAATAAGATAATTAGTTAATACAAATATATTAACATATTGTTGTAAATACAAATTCGTAAGAAATTTGCTGTTCTTGGCATCTGTACCGAATTTTTTAAAGTAAATTCTAATTATGCTATAGAAAACTGATAAGAGGCTTCCTCGTTACTAGGATTTGTTGGAACAGATGGCGCTGCAAAAGCAAAATAATTAAAAAAATAATAATACTACTTTATGCAAAAATGGTAATTTCAATACATTTAAAAATTCATCATACAAGCCTAAAATTTTCTCGTTTTACATATTCAACTACTAAACTATTTTGATCTGACATTAACTTTATTTAAATAAATAGTATATGTGAAAATTAACGATTTTTCTGTTTGTAAAAACTCAAATAGAAATTATAATAATTTATTCATACTAAGACTTAATATCCTGTGTTAGAAACGAACATTATTGAAGGGTTAATCAATAGTAGCATTAAGCAGAGCATTAAAAGCCCACACGTTTTGCTTCATACTTTTGTTTTATCATAAATCCACTGAATTATTAACATGTAAATGGCATGTTAGAGTTTTATATCATCATTAAAAAGTTGTTCTGAAACCCTATAAAAAATTCTCGGGAAAGTACTGGCAATTCATTCAGGAATTTCTAAGTTCAATAAAAATTCTCGCAGAAGATTGATGATTTCAGAATGGGATAAAACCACGCACGTGGGATGGAATGTGATTTTCCCACAAAGGTCAGAAAAGGTCAAAAGTCGCAAAAAATATGATTATTTATTGCATAATTTGTTTGAAACATTTCAGACAAAATCTAATAGAAAACAATTTTTGTATTGACAAAATTTCCTTTATTAAAATAACCTTTAAATATACAAACAATAGAAATAATATGAGAGCAATGAAAAATGTCAAAGGCAAATGAAATAGCACCGAAACACAGCTCAATAATTCTGGCACTACACATTAGTAAAACAATAAATTTATGTGATTACAACATGTAAATACTCTCTTTTCTTTACTACAAAGTAACAATATCTAACTTTTCCCCAAAAGGAATCAACAAATTTAAGAGTCCTTCAAGGCCAATTCTCGGGGTTCATGAGGAGCAGGTAATTTTTCATAACTGGGCTCAACTCCCCAAATTTCCCGACCATATTCAATAATAGTACGATCACTGGAGAATTTCCCGGCTGACGCGATATTGTTTATTGCCATTTCAACCCATTTAGCCTGATTCTGAAACAAAAACTTTTTTCACAATTTTATCGAGCGGAAAAATCTTGATTTAGGTATAACGACAGCGCCTACCTAAACTCAGAATTTTCTGTCTTACTTGTTATATATCAAACCTGATAAACACTGCTAACTTCTTCCTGTTTTTTAATATAATCATTATAATCAGCCAATAAGAAGAACCTATCATACTTCAACAAAATATCAGCTAAGTCTTTAAATTCATCAGGATTGTTCGGACTGAAAAATCCGTTTTGGATCTGATCAATCACTTGCTTCAATTCAGGATTTGCGTTGTAATAATCATACGCATTATATCCCTTCTTTTTCAGTTCTTCTACTTCATCAACTGTCATACCAAAAATGAAAATATTCTCCCTTCCCATCTCTTCAGCCATTTCAACATTAGCACCATCTAAAGTTCCAATAGTGAGTGCTCCATTCAACTGGAATTTCATATTTCCAGTCCCTGAAGCTTCAGTTCCTGCAGTTGAAATCTGCTCACTTAAATCAGCAGCAGGGATAATTTTCTCAGCAAGAGTCACACGATAATTCTCCAAAAAGATCACTTTTAACTTATCCCCAACAATGGGATCATGGTTAACAACTTTAGCTACAGCATTTACCAATTTGATAATTTTCTTTGCTGTGTAGTACCCAGGAGCTGCTTTACCACCAATCATTACAGTTCTTGGGGTAAAATTACCAGAAGGATTTTTCTTAATTCTGTTATAGAGAGTGATAATATTTAGACAATTCAAAAGTTGTCTCTTATACTCGTGAATTCGTTTAACATGAACATCAAACATTGAAGCAGGGTTAATTTTAACTCCGTATTCTTTTTCCAAAATTTGTGCAAGTTTTAATTTATTTTCTTGCTTTACTTTCATCACAGATCTTTGGAAGTTGGGGTCTTTAGCCCATTTTTTTATTTGAGAGAGCTGGTCAAGGTGAACCACCCATTCTTCACCAATTTTGTCAGAAATCAGGTCGCTTAAGCCGGGGTTACACAGAAGGAGCCATCGGCGAGGAGTTATTCCGTTGGTTTTGTTTTGGAATTTTTCAGGAGTCATTTCGTAGAAATCTTTAAACCTTTAAACAAAACAGAAAACTGTTATGTAAGTTGAGAGATACAAGTAAAACTTTAAAATATGTTACAAACCAACATTTGGTGGCAGCGCAGCGAAAGAATAAGTAATAAATTACTGTAAAATGGTAAAACCGAGACATCTGTAGTAACTAATTTTAATGATGAAAATTGTCTACAAAATAATGGAGCTAAAAGAAGTCCTGGAGAAAATACAAGACGACAAAGAAAAAGAGAAAAAGCGATCGGTAAACCAAGAAAAAGAAACCCTAGGATTATCTCTGAAACAAACATGTGAACAAGATAAAGAAAAAGAGTAAAACTCCAAGAAGAAAAACGTCGTAAGAGAAAGGGAAGTCTGACAAAGAAAAAAGAGAAGAGAGTTAAAACTGGGATAGGTACAAAGAAACAGAAAAAAAAGCGTAGGTAAATGTAATAGAAAAGAAGATCAAGTCCAACAAAAACTGCAGGAAAAAGTCAACAATCATAAACAGAACAAGAGTAAAGTGTGATCAAAACAGTAGTTAAAGAAGAAATAAAGCAAAAAGTCAAGCAAATAGAAAACGGTGTACAAGACCCAATTTAAGGCAGCGCGGCATGACAATCTATGGTTACAACGATTAGGAATAGTCCAAGAAATTCGATAATGTTAAGGTATCACGTAAGAACGAATCAACGGAGAGCAGCAAAACATGTCAAACAAATGTCTCATAAAAACAAGATCTATGTAAAGAACACATAAAACTAGTGTCTACTGTGTCAAAAACTAAAAGTGAAATAAAAAGATGTGAAGTTAATAAATATTATTAGACAGGTCAAGTAAAGTTAGATCATCTTAAACCCTGTGGAACAAAAAAATTGAGTTAAAGATGTGGGAAAGACACATGGAACCAGAACATGTAAAAACTATCCCAAATGGCATGTATGTAAAAAACGTCGACACCTAGTAAAAAGTACCAAATGCATAAAATACAAAGGAACAATTCTATGGAAGACAACCTTAAAACCAAGATTGAAAGTCACAGTCAAATATAATTTTAGGTAGAGACTTACATTCCAAATCAAAATGGTGGAACACCAAGGCAAAGACAAAGAAAGAAGGAGAAAAAACAAAAGTCTTAAAAGATTTCCTGTCTAGAAAGAGTATAATAGTGCTAATAGAAAAAAAGAAAAAACACTTACCAAAAAAAGATAAAATAATAAGATCAATCACAAAATAAGTTTTTGAAAGTGAATTAAGAAACTTAAGTGACCACGACAATACAAGAAAATATGTCATAGGAGTGATAAAATGAATATGCAGTCAATCAAACGTACAAAGTTAACATTAAGAACCAGAGTTCCCCAGTATACCGATGGGAAAAATAAACTATATAAAAGAAAAAGAAACTCTTGATATACAGAAAAGAATGAAATAGGCAAATACAAAAACTCGAGTTAAAGTTTGGAAAAAATATATAACAAGCCAAAAATAGGTTACTAATAAAATCTGTTCGACAATTACTAATCTGTTGAACAGCTCGAAAACGACAATAATATGGGGACAACTATATCAAAAATAAAGATTCGATAACCGAAAACACCTTTTTATGTTTAAAATAGAAAAACGAAGCAAAGCGGAAACCCAAGTGGGCAAGGAATTCAAGGTAGAAACAGAAACAATGCTAGAGAATAAAGAGGCATAGAACTAAAGAAATGGCGTCGTAAATGATGTTATGGAGGAAAAAACAAAGTGAGAGAGAAAAAGCGGACAAACTTCTACAAGAGAGAAGTAATATGCAAAACTAAGCCTATCTACTTAGAAAAAGAGCATTTTCACGATGAGCCCTCCACTCTCCTCTTAGAAAATTTAAAAACAGTGTAATAATTTTCGCTTCTAGGTCTCAGGTGGTGTACAAACTCGATAACATTGAATTGTTGATCAGTTGAATACTGACGAAATAAAATTTTATGATTTGTTAGTTTACGAGTTGAAATCAACTCAAAAATCAACACAAGGCAAGAGAATTGTTGCACCTATTTTTAACAAATCTACAAAATTGACCAGAAAATGCAGTACTTCTTTTGTCATCACTCTGCCCACATAGAATGGTTATTATCTGTAGGTGAAAATCTCTCGTGTTCAATGACAAACAATTGACTGGTAGACCCTATACTTAATGAATTTAGTACTTCAAACAAAAATTAAATAATAAAACAGAAGTAAGATAAAAAAAACATACAAATCGCTTTTGATGATTTCTGAATGAATCCTTGCAACTCCATTCACTGCATGTGACCCAACAATTGACAAATGTGCCATATTGACCCGTTTCCCGCCTTCTTCTTCAATCAAAGACATCCGTCGCATCCTCTCTAGATCACCAGGCCATTTCCTTAAAACTTCCTCCAAATGAAGATGATTAATTTGGTAAATAATCTCCAAATGTCTTGGTAAAATATTCTGAAGCATATCAACCGGCCATCGTTCTAACGCTTCAGGTAACACAGTATGGTTTGTATAAGCACAAGTTTTAACAGTAATTGCCCAAGCTTTATTCCATGGAAGACCCTCAATATCGATCAAAATCCTCATCAGCTCGGGAATAGCCAAAGAAGGATGTGTGTCATTTAGTTGTATTGCCACCTTATCTGGTAACAACTCGAAATCAGTTCTTATATATTCACGAGTGCCAAATTTAGCGGCTTTGAAACGTCGGATTATGTCTTGAAGAGTAGCAGCACACATGAAATATTCCTGTTTGAGACGGAGTTCTTTCCCGCCAAAATTATTATCGTTAGGGTATAACACTCGAGAGATATTTTCTGCTAGATTTCGATCGAGGACGGCTTGAATATAATCACCATCGTTGACTAAAACCGGATTTAATTATTTTTTTCTGACAAACCAGCAAGCAAAACTTACAGAATTTCAAATTAAAATCTACGGGAGACTTCGCGGACCACAGTCTTAACGTATTTACAACGTTATTGTTGTACCCCGGAATGGGGTTGTCGTAGGGCAAGGCAAAAATCACTTGTGTGTTGACCCATTTTTTACCATTGGGAGTATCAACAACATTACCATAAAAATTAACAGGTAACATGTATTCCGGCCGTGCTTTTTCCCAAGGATTACCAAATCGAAGCCAATCGTCGGGTTCTTCCTGTTGTTCCCCGTTGATGATTTTTTGGGCAAAAATACCGTACTCGTAGCGGATGCCATAACCATAAGCGGCCATGCCCAAAGTGGCCATAGAGTCGAGAAAACAAGCGGCAAGTCGGCCCAAACCGCCATTACCCAAACCCGCGTCTTCTTCCAACTCTTCTAATTCTTCAATGTCTAGACCTAATTGGTAGAGAGCTTCATCTACTGAATTTTGGATTCCTAAATTGATCATTGTATTTGTGAGAGACCTGCCCATGTAGAATTCTAAAGAGAGGTAGTAGACCCTCTGAAAAAAAATATTTTACGTAAGAGATAATCTAATATGCGTAAATTGTTGCATTTAGATAAAGTGGAATAACAATAACAGTTACTCATTAGTATCAATTCTGATGAAAATTTAGTTCAAGGAGATCTTGTTGCAAATGATTTAAGATTTTAGTTTTGTAAAATGCATATCCCTTGATTTTAATATCGTAATAAAATTCTCGAGGCCATTCGTTTAGGTAACAATTTGACGCCAACTAAAACACAAATTGCGTTTATTTTAACCCTTTTTTTACGTATTAATAAAGCCCATAACCCTCTTAAATGCAGCATTTTTAAAAATCTTGCTTCAAGGGAGAGACTGATAATTTGTAATCATTTGTAATTTGAGTCTTGTTACGGTCAACCGAAAAATAATTCAGTAATAGTAAAATATTTAGTTGTGGTAAATATCTCATTCCTACTAGAGTTCTCGAAAAAAATTTTTTTACTGTCAGCGGTTGGATGGCTTTAAAATAAGATTTTTGATAAACTCAGTAGGTATACCCTTCTCTGTTAGAAGAGAGGTAATCTTAAAAGACTACTGTCTGAAACTCCAAAGAACCCTCTCTTTTTGTCGAGGCTGAATTGTCACTTATATTGCTATTACTGTTTATACATGTTGATTCTACTTTAAATTTTAAAGTTAAAATTATAATAAATTAAATAAATTTTTAAATGCATACATCTCACCACAAACCCTGTCTATCGTAGCACGACGTAAAATATAAAAAAAAAAAACAATATTGAAAGTAAATAAAAACACTTTGTTCTGTTAAATTTAAACTATTTTTGACAAATAAACTTTTTTAATAGTTCTTATTACTGGCTATTATTTTGTTACTTACAAATTTTTTTTACAAAACGAGTAAGAAAAGAGATCGTTCCCATCTTATGGAAATCTAATGACCACTCAAATCGAGATTTTTTTGTAATTTTGCGGACCACTAAAAACATTAATATCATAATCTGTCTATTATTACTCTCAAAATATGTTACAAATTTATAGAACAATGTTGAAATTATTAACCGTAGAAAATGCTCTAACTTCAAAGATTTTAAAGTCAAGCATCAGTTTAGAAACTCATTCTCCCTCACCATAATTAAATTTTCTTGCGGAATGGCTACTTCAAAAAAAGTGCCGTCCTGTAAACATTTTGAAGTATTGGTTAATAAGTTTTTTGCTGAAATTCTAAATTACTACGCTACTCCATCGGAGTAGTGCAAAGTTACACCATCTAATATAAAGAGTATAGTAAAGTTACGACGTTGCTCCTAGCAACTCAAATTACACCGGCGTAAATCTGATGTAGAACTAGGCCCTTTGACTTTAATCGCGCTTTAGTTAAAATTTGCAAAAAAAGTCCAACCCCGGTGGGCCGCTTTCACTTTAGTAAGCCAAATTTAAAAAAAATAGAACTTTTTTATTACTTTGCAAGAGTCCTGGTAGTTTTACAAAAGCGATGAATTTATTGTATTATGTTATAATAACATTATTACAAAAAATACCTTAGAAACATTTCGTAATATGTATATTTATTTAATTTCTAATATTGAGAAGACCGCTAAAAGAAAGTGTTCAAAAAATTTTCCAGTGGTGTTAAATCTGAGTGTTGTTAGTGAAAACAACGTTGGGCAACACCGAATTGTAATATCATAGCAAAAATAAATAAAAATTTGCATTGTTAAAAAATTTAAAATTTCGGTCATTCAGAAATATTAACAAATTTCAACAAAGTGCGTCAAAAATTTCAATCTGCACTTGCAGATGCAAATAATTGTTGTAACTTGCTTTTTGGAGCCCCTCAAAACAACTAAGAACCTATGAAATTTTTGCTAAATTAATCAAAAACACTTCTAAAAATGTATGATGTAAAAATATTTATTTAATATGACCGCAAATCAGGGCGTAATCTATATCTTTATGCCACCCAAAGTAACTACGCAACACTGTCAAATAAATACGTTTTTTGTCAGTTTTTCATTTCAAAAAACGTCAAAAGAGCAATGAAAACATTATGGTATCCCCAAAAACAACGAAAATACCGACTATTTGCACAGTTTTTGCTAAATTGACCGGAATTTGGATCTTCTTTTGATTTAAAACAATGCAAAATAAAATAAAACGTTGTATGGTACGATCGTCACTAATGGCTTTCGGAAATTTAAAAGCCCTCATACGTCGGGCTTTAAATATTCCCTCGTGCCATAATCCCCTTGATTATGCCCTTAAAACAAATAATTATAAATAATACTTTACTTTCGTCTTTTGATTTAGTTACAATTGTTAATTCTAATGAAACTCCGGTTGCAGTTCAAAAGCTTATTTACAGCACCTTGCACGAAACAAATTTTCGCAATCGAAAGAAGCTTTCGTAAACATTTTATTGTGTGTAACCTTAGAATCATATTCAACTTGTATAGAATAAAAATGTTTAGAACGATTAACTGTTGGTAGAAAACTTTTCTTCTTAAACTGGTTAATTTTTTAAACCAGGAATTATCTATTGATAATTCAACAATAATGTTGAAGATTGTATTTAATAACACGCAGATATTATTACATCCGTGCTACAAGCAACATGATAAACGGTATTAAATTTACCTGCCTGATAAATTTTCCAGTGTTGCCATTTTTTTCTAAATTTGAATTTAAAATATCTTAGTGACATTTTTTTTTTAAATAATGTTTGTGTTTTCATAATCTGCTGTTTGGATTAACAGACACGCGCTTTTTCAAACGCTCACTATGTACTGCATTTGTATTTTCACGATTAATTTAACCAATATTTATACTTACCTAAATCCAAAGTAGTTTTTATGACAGGGCCCTATTCTATTAAAGGTAGGTAATGATAGTAACAAAGAAAAGGTGCTGCTGGGCAATAAAACTATAAACACAAATCTTCTTACTAGTACTAGCCGCACCTCGACTCAGGCAATAGTATATTGTACACCTTAGCTAGAAAGGGGCAGTTTCCAAGCCGAAGGAAGAGATGGCCACTTCCTGAGGCTTGGAAAACCTCTTTATTGATGAGGTGCACACATTATTTTTTATCCTACTCAAAATAAAAAACTTTTAGCGGTAAAATAAGCTGACGGATATGTGACCTAACTTCACAATATTTCGTAATAATTTGACTGTAATAACAAGAAGTCGGCAGAGTTTTTATATTTTTAGCTGATTGTTGTTAAACATGTTGTATGTTGAGGCTGTTACTGTGTAAAAATAACATTTTTCCAACAAATACAATAGCTGACGGAAAATTTGAAATTGAAAGGTGTCAAATTCAGATAATTGACCGACACTAATTACGTTGATTACAGCCAAAATATCTCAATATTAGAGTATAGATTACAGTACGGATGGTGATGAGTTACTACATATTATTTTTTCTCTTCTTTAAACGTTTTGAGGTTATGTGTCGTGACAAACCAGGCTTTTGAATTTCAATACTTAATTTTTTGTATTAGAACTCGTATTCCAACAGTAAAAACCACATTATTACGTCGATTTAAAAAGAACTTGAAACTTTAGTTGACGTTTAACTCAGCGCCATCTAACGGCCACAAATTGCGACATGCTTGTTTCCCTAGGGAAACAAGAACGATAATCTGACCTGTCAAGAGGTTAAAATTAACTAACTTTGAAGTCGAGTAGGATAAAAACAAATTTGATTTACAACAGACCTCGACAACCAAGAAAATCATTATAACGGTCCTAATGACAATTGCAGTGTCATAAAAACCACTTTGAATTTGGATAAGTTTACAAGCATTTATTTATATTTTTGAATTTCAGATAAATAAATTGAAAAAATTAAAAAACTGTTAGATGATAGAGATTAAGTTTAATTCATGTTTTTTTTTTATAAAATGCAATATTGCCGGAATGTAAACAAAACTATTATGTAAGTGCATTTCATAATTACTCTACCATTAAAAATAGCATTGAGAAATGCACAGAAGAATACAAAGCCAAGGTTATGTATAATTAATAAAGTTTTGTATTGCATATAAATTTTTCCATGTATGTACATGCATTAAAAATTGAAATATAAAAATACAAAATCTTTATACCAGTGATTAAAAAGTCTACTTAAATTAAATTAATTTCTGTTAATATGGATCTGAAACTATATAAAATATGTATATATAAAACCGAACTTATGTTTGTTATAAGTAGGTGAACCCATATGTAGATAATATCCTAATTGCCTAAATTATATTTATTTAACTTTAACTGCATATTATATTTACTAAGAGAATGAGTGATAAATTACAGTCGTTTCATTTTACTATAAAAAATGAATTATTAATAGAATTTATTTAGTTTAGATGTGATTATGTTTGTAATGTTTGAATACATTATCAAAATTGAGATAAGCAGTTTGTTAGTCATTTCAATTGCATTTTTCTACCAAACCAATTATATACTTTCTAGAAAAAATACATAACGTAGCCATTAGTTAAAGTCAGAACTGTCAAAAATTTTTTGAAAAAACATCGTTATCGTCAAACTTCCTAAAAACGAAATTTAACATGTTATTTACTCAGATTAAAAATAAAGTTTACAACTGCAATAAAGATCCAAAACAATAAAGTAAGAAATTAAGTGCATTCTATATGCATCACATAAAAGTGAACCGTACATAAAACTGTTGAAAAGTAGAAAGAAAAAAATGTATTGGTAAAACGCCAGATGCAATTACCACCAAAACCAAAAATATTTTCGGTTTAAGTTCCAAGAACCAATTCATTCATTTAGGAAATTTTTGACCTTTCAGTCTCTCAATGAAACAGTTTACATAATTGATTCGATCGTACATAATTTAAAAGTTCATTCACTTCCAAAAAATTACAAAATATGTACTAAATTAGTGTTCAATCATTATTCATAAAAACAATTTGTGATAAAAATTATCTCGATAAAATGTTATGTTATATGCAATTTTATCTACTCTTCGGGAAATGCACTCACCTTGGGATCCTTCTCGTAGTAATACTGCTGCGTCCTGATCCATCTTGAGACCAGGTGGTCCTTGACGGTATGTGCTAAGGCGAAGTAGTAATCCCTTGGAGTCGCAACATTCCTGTCCTTGACGAGGGTGTAGTGAAGATGTCTATTGAAGGTCTTCTTGATCTCGTTGATGTCCCCAAGTTGAGCGATTCCTCGGACACTGATCTGTTTTCTTCTCTCGATGTCCGATTGAGGGGTTGTCATGTTGACTTCTTACAAGCGACCAAAATATAATGAAGATACAGTCACTTTGCCGGCTTTAGTAATAATTTCAATTTAAGTATAAAGGTCACCTTGTGGTGTTGTAGATGTAGAGAATGCGCAAACTCAAGTTTGTAAACACAAAACAGCTGTGAAGTCGTGAGCCAAACCCCTTTGAAAGAGGCTACATTAATTCTCACAAAGCGCCGTGGCTTCTGCGCATGTGCGTCAAACTGTTAGTGATTTTAGTGGCGAAGTTTAGTGACATTTTTGAAAGTTCATTATAAAAAAAAAAAAAAACGTTTACTTATTGAAAATTCAGATTTTCTCTGGTGATCACGTATTCAGATTCAGAGCTCTTAACTGAGATATTATTCCGTGATTTCTTTTCCAAGAAATACCTTTTCGTACATATTAATATCACAATCTGTTCGTTAAAACAAATTCGCATTTAATCTTAAAACATTATTATTATTTAGATGTAATTTCATTTTATTGTTAGAATAGCTGTGGAATAATATAAGAAGATTAAATATAGTACGACCGAAACAGAATCATTTTTTAACTATATTATATTTGTATAACCGAGCTAAAATGGATAAGCAAGTAATGTACGTCACTGGTATTTGGAATGTCGTGGGTTCGATTCTCAATACCGACGGTTCTGATCGAAGTTTTTGAAAGATTTTCTTCGATCAATAAGCAAATGCTGGAACTTTCTCTCGAGAGCTCAGTTAATAGTTATACAAGAAGTCTCAATATTTGATCTTAAGTCAGAATGGACTTTTTATAGGTACTTATGTCTTTTTTTTAACTGTTTGTAACTATCATCTTTATACGTATATATTGTGTATATTAAAATAAAAATGAGTAGGTATTTGTAAAATCAAAATGTTTCATTTGGGTCTTATTACTTTACAACTTATAATGTCAAATAAAAAAACATTGTTGCTTCTTCATGTTTTAAAGAATTTTTTTTTAAATTTTTTAATTGCAAAAAAAATTCGGTCCTATTTTTACAAGAAAAAATTTAATAATTTTCTAATAATAAACATAAAAAACATTTTTGTCTAATCAAAATAAAAAACACATTTTAGAAACATACTTCTTAGTGTAGATTTATATAAAGTGAAAGAAATGTTGCTCACACGTTAAATAGTTGATTCTCTATAGTCAATTGTAGTCAGCACAAGAAAAGTCAGAAGTTGATCGCGAATCAAAATTTAATCGGAATTTAATATTTAATTCACCGGTGAATGTAAAGTAGGTACTGTTTACCGGACCCACAAATTTTTAAAATGAATACCCCATCAACAGTGCCTGCATGCTTAAAAGCTTTGGTTTACGGTGCATCTATTTTTTACTTTACATTATAAATAAATGTATGTATTTATTGTGATTGTGATTAGTTCAACATTTAAGACATTTACCGCATTTCCACGCTCATGCGCAGGAGTCACGACGCTTTGTGAGAATTAATGTAGCCTCTTTGAAAGAAACAGAACATAGAAACAGAAACAGTCGCTGAAAACGTGAAAGCACGTGCTTTGTGGTTGTGATCGGAGAGTTAGATATAATTTTTTTTACTTCTGCATGTAATTCACCTTCATCTGATTTTTTTTAGTAGAAATGTAGATCAGCAGTGTTTATGTGCTTCATAAAATCAGGAAACTGTCTACGTATCTGATAGACTAAAAATAAACACACTCCTACTAGGCTCATATTGTACTGTAATGATCTATTTTTGTATTACCTAATAATTCCGAGAAACTAGATATGTTCGTCTTGAGAACTATTATTAAAAATTTGTAGTTAGCCTTTGCGGTGTTTTATCTGAGCCTTGGTGATTAATATTATTGAATAATTTATTACCTATTCCAAAATGATTAGAATCAAAATTTACGACATATTTCGTATTTACTACCAAATTATACTAAAGATAATCCTTATTAGCTTAGCTATAGTGGAGTAAAATTGGCTAAAATAACGCCTATTTTTGAAATTAAGGTATAACCAGATGACACCGTCACAGTTTTGTAAAGTATCATTTTGGTCATCTGAAATCGCTATCTACAGCTTTTTTTAGTAGGACCGAACTTTGTAATAGCTATTTACATTCGTATGCGGTAGCTTTAATTTTACAGGCGACAGCTTTGTTTCAGGCCCGAGCTGAAAGCGAGAGCCTGATTAGTTGGAGCCTGAAAATTAACTAACGCATAAGATTTGTATAATTTTTTTGTCCGAAAGGGTCAAATTCTGTTTTTTTGTGCCATGTCAAAAGTTAGGTTAGGTACAAATAAATTCTAAAAACCAATAAAACGTACCCAAATGCGGCTTAAATACTCTGTCATTGCTTGCATAATGTTCTTTAAAACATGTTCAAAGGTCTTTCCAGTACTTTTATTCACACTTTTTAATTCTACATTGATAATTACTGAGAGATTCAACATTCAACAATAATGGCCACAGATCCATAGAATAGAATAATGACATTTATTAACTAGACAGGAACACACAGGTTCTAAACAGATGGCGCTGTAGCGGTTTATTTTTAACATTCTGTTCCCGTGTTCTGTTCTATATAAAATTGCATATTATTTTTAAAATTATCTTAAATACACACGTTGTCTTTTTTAAAATTTATTAACTGCAATCAGATAAATAAGAAGATTGAAAATTATCCTTATTAATTCTATTAATATAGAAGTTTTTTCGGCCCTTAAAGCGGAAAGCGGGCAACCTGCTTTCTTTCTGTTTCGACCCTTACTTTACAATACGGGAGGACAAAAAATTATTTTATTATGTGGTAGCAACAATTTCCAAAACATACATCGCGCTTATAAATTTACTATTTATGCTAAAAATTTGAAATATTGTGCATTTTATGGAGTAAACCAAAAGCGCATCAAACAGTAATAAGAAATTTTAGAAAAAGTTTTTTGTGTTTGACAAAGGGGCCTCCAAAGTCATTAGTTACGAAATTTGCATTGACAATTTTACTCTGCGGGAAGCTATGTGAATTATTAAAAAATTAATCATATAATGTACATTATCGAATTCACAAAACATTAGATAAATTAAAAAAAAAGCTAGGATAATAAACCTAATGGTTAAATATTATTTTTTTAAAATTAGGCTTTGCCGCGCTGCTACGAGTCACACGCACGATCTACGAGTACGTCTTCGCACAGTAATTCTTTGTTTGTAACATTCTAATAACTATATTATGACTTACTTGAAGGTTATTTGATTAAACCACAAAAAATAATTTAATAAATTTTAAGTTAATTGATAAGACAGTAATATGTGACGTCACACCAGGGGGGAGGGGTTTTTAAAAATGTGAGTACCGTGGGAGGGGGGAGGGGCTAAAGAATCGTAAAATGTGTGTGGCACACGATACACTTACACCCCTATGTTCCTTAGCGGAATCAGTTAAGCGAATCTTGCGCATGACGTCATCTGACTCAAATCTGCTTATGCTTCCTGTGAAATGCTTCATTTCTGAGAGAAAAATCTCCTTTCAGACACGTTCTTAGTACCAACCGTAATAATATAAACGAGATTGCAGTGTAATTAAGATCTCTGTAATTAATATTAATTAGATAAAATGCCCGGTTGTGCCGTAGCTTGGTGTAAGAATTACAACCGCAACAGGAAAGGCAGGGACATAAAATATTTTAAATTTCCTAAAAATGAAGATTTGGCTAAGCAGTGGGTCTTTGCCTGCAAAAGGAAAGATACAATTAATTTAAAAAATGGTAAATGTATATTTTAAGTGTTAGTACTTTTAGGTACCTACTTAAGGGCGAAATGTACATACATGGAGTTTCATACATATAATATATATATATAAATATAAATGTCTCATTCTTAAAAATTAATCCTAGCTAGTTATATTAAATCATAGCAAATTTTTTCTAGTCAATTTTTATATAACGTGATATTTCCATTGATGTACATAGTTATGTTACAAGCTAACAATCGAAAGAAAGTAATTTTCATTGTGTTTTTGCATGTAAATTTTTCGAGGTGGCAAAGTTGAAATTTGCGATAAAACCCCAAAAATTATAATATAACCAAAAAATATAATCCTTAAAACTTTTCAACCCGTATATATTTTTTTTTCAGCGTGTGTATGTTCAATTCATTTTGAGGCTAACAATTTCGAAATACTCCTATGACAAAAATTACTTAGGTTTACCCCGAAAAATAACCGCCAACTTAAAATCTGACGCTGCGCTGTACCTACACTTTACCTTACTAACACTTCACAAAAATTGCCAAATTTAGGTGAAAATAAAAGATTGTTAAGATTGGCAAAACGAAGACGACGAAATAAAGTTGCAAATATATTGAAGGAAACATTTTTCATAAGCTTGCTCAAAACACAATGTGTCATTTAGTAATATAGTTCAATTTCATATATCCGATTACGGGACCTAAATCGTAAAATTAGTTTTAAAGACTGTCAAAGAAAACTAAATAAACAAATGTTTAAAATAACAAACCTCATAAAATAATACTGTGTATAAATATCATTCCATAGATGCCCTAAATGTTTTTATATATCTATTTTTGTAATAAACCTGTTAATAATTTTTTTTTATTTTCATTCACTAATTTGTTTTATCATGTAATATTATGTAACACGTAAGCAGTATTTTATAAAACCCCTGCATTAAAATCTGCTAGTAAATGTTTTAAACATCTGACTTTCCTTTCTTTAAGAAACTTCATTTGAGAACTTTTAATTTTTAGGTGCAAACCCATCACAACTGAATTTAAAATACAAATTTTACAATACCACTTATTGTATTTTGTTTTTTATATTCCTATGCGACATATTACCATACATTTGGGAAATAAACTCATTTACAAGAAGTTAATATTAACTGAGCTTCCTATGCGGCGCATGAAAAGGGCACATATTTTGCTTCGAATGTGACGTCACACGGTGCGATAGAGATAGCGCCAACATGCGCAATAGCATACCGGTGTAAGTGTATCGTGTGTGTGGCATAATTTATGGAGGACCCCTTATCAATAATATCAATATCAGGTTAAGGCAGATAATAAGAAGAGAATGGTTGGGACATTAAATAAATTAGGCGAGTCTCCTCCCAGCCTCCAACCCTACCTAGTAACAAAGATTTGTGGTAAAAATAACTAATAATAGAGGCAATTGCAATGTTAGTGGCGAGTCTCCTTCCCATTCCACTTTATTATAAATGATTGGGGTAGTAATAATAATAGGTATTGGCGAGTCTCCTCCCCAAAAATGTGGACGCCGCCGCTTCAAATTGTCATATTTAGACACTTTTTGTAAATAATTGATTGTGTAGTTATTTTTGGCAATAATGCAACACTAAAAGTTTTTATAAGTAAAGGAAGGATTAAAGCAAGTTTCTATAGTGTTCAGTTTTTATTGTAATGCATTGTATTGTTAAAAACGAAACAATGTTACACAACAAAATAGAAAATATTTAATTTCAAAATTACATCTTTTTTTTTTCAAAAACTATAATAATTATAGAAACCTCGTTTGATCTTTTGTCCTAATGTATTTTAAAACTACATATTTTACATACAGTGTACCAGTATGTCTCTAATCTATTTTCTACGCACCCTTTACTTTACACGATGTATTTACCCTATAAAACATTTGTGTTGTGCTGATCTCTTTCAATTTAACGGAACATATTGTTATGTATATTTCAATATTGCATTAAAACAACTATGCAGTCAATTATAGTGTTCTCTCCCTTACATACAAAGAAATCTCACACCCCCAAGCGATGTGTTGCAAACGATCACCGTCGAGGTCACGATTTAGAATGGCTGCACTTAGGTAAGTCGTAAATAAATTTTATTATAAAGTTACGAACAACTTCAAAGTAAGAAGGGTTTCGAGTAAACAGTTCGAGAAAATACTGATGAATATCGCGCTGTGAGCCACATCTTAGCGTGAAATTCCTCTAAAGCATTATGGACACGCGCATGGATCAATGAAGAGGAATAATGTCATCGTTTTGGATGAGTGGAGAAAGGTCGAGAAACTTCCGGACATGTGCTGGAAGGTCGTATCGTTATATAAGCGGACAGAGACAATGACTGAGCACTTTAGTGTGTGAATATTAAGATATTTATTTATCAAATTATTATTGGGTGTATTCTTGTAGGTACATAGTAGAAATAAATTATTCGTTATTAATTCATATTCTTTGAATCAAAAGAAGTCCGATTTTGTACATACGTTGCAATACAAATGTAAGAAAACTTGCTATGCCGCTTTATAATTTATAACTCTATTAGTAACACAATTTAATACAGATTATGTTTCAATTAAATTATTTAAGACATGACACAAAAAAAAATCTTCCAGGGTGACCATTATTATATGCATACTACAATTTTTTTTGGAAAAAAATTGATAAAATTATTATTAAGAAATAAATTTAAAAAATTCAATAAATGCCAAAAGTTTGAGACTGCATTTGTGAAAAAAAGGGACCACGTCGAGACTCTCTAAACTTGTGATAAAAATATGCCGCCTTGTTAAAATTTTTCGCTATAGGCCCCCGCCTACAATACATATACGTAAATACGCCCCTGCCTGTATACTCAAAATATCTGAAAATGGGCTGATTTTTTAATACCCTTCTATAAACCAAAGAATAGCCATTGTTCAATTTATGGAAAGACAAACTCAAATATGTTTGCGTGCGAAACATCTGGGAGAGGGAACTATCTTAAATCAAGGTCCATCCTTACGATAGTTTGCCTCTCGATAAATTGAACAATGGCTATTTTTTAGTTTATGGAAGGGTCTTAAAAAGTCAGCCACTTTTACATATTTTCAATATACAATACATTACTTCAGCATTTATTTCAGTTTTTAAAATTAAAACAACAAAGATTTTTTATACGAAAACTTTAATTACCTTCAAATTCTGATAAAAATTTTAATATAGGTCTAATAAATTAATTACCTGCAATCTTATCTTCAAACTGTTCTGAATTTTTGAACTTTTGAAATCTCTGAGTAAGTGAGTGATAGACGAGTAGCTTATGGTGTGAAAACCTCAGTTTTCCAAACGTAGTGCGCACATTGTTTTTTGTACACATTATTGCTTTATTTTATTTTAAAAGCATAAAAGTCCAAATTTATTATTTTTATAAAAGACCAAATATTTAAAAGCATTTTGCTTAAATATTTAAAAAATGGTGTTTGCATTAACATACTCCAGCTCCAGCAGTCGGTATCCTCATTTTTTTATTATGAATAGATTATTAATTAATTTAATAAAAAATAAATAAATTACTAGACTAACCCGATTAAGGGGTACTTTCTGACCGCAAAATCGTACTGTAATTAACATCTTTCCCAGTGGGTGCCCAAAAAAATTATATATAGTTGACAATTCCGATGGTCTAAACATGATTTTGTTCATAACGAAAGATATTAAAATGCACGCAAATAAAATAAACAACACTAAAATCATACGATGATCTGATCTGCGCTTTCACCTTGCAACATGTTTAACAAATTTTAAGCATTTAATGTCGACCCTGTTCAAACCCAGTTTACAATGAAACCAGTCAAAACAACAAATAAAATAATACTGGAAATAAAATATATGGCCCGTTTAACAAGATAATCTTTTAATTTTGCTAATTTGAAAACAATCAATATTGTAAATAATTCCAAGCTACACTTTTATTGAAATACAAGGGTCCAGAATTCGAAAAAGGTGACCAAAAATTGAACTTTTATTGTAATAGTTTTAAAAGAAATAGTTTGCTGTAAAAAAATAATAAAAAAGATTAAGGTTGTTTTTTAAGGATTGAAATTGACAAAGACTTAAAAAAAAGTTTGTCTATATTTTTAGTGAAAACTAATTATAAAAAACAACATTATAACATTTTTTTAATTACTTTAAATATTTCCTAATTAATTAAATAGATATAAGTACATATTATTTGTCAAAATTGTTTTGGAGTCTGAATTCTGAAATGAGTAAAAACAGACAAATAGATAATAACATTAATTAGACTTCTTCCTACGAAGAATTTAAATACCGTAATAATTTCCAAAAACCCTAAAAATACCCCTAAATGGTAAAAGCACATAACTTTTTCTTTGTGCTTACGAAATGTTTGTAGTAAAAATAATTAACAAAAATTGTCACCCGATAATGCCCTAATTTTAATTTATTGGTAAACATTTTACAAATTAAAAAAGCTTTGCTAGTAAATTTCCGCCAATATTTTGTTAAAGTTTATGGAGGTCGTCACTAGCACCGTGGGCGGAGCGAATAAACTATTTTGTTTCCACTTCCTGAAATTTTCTAATTTTGAATTTTGGCGCAATTGTAAACACGCATGCGCACTCTGATTGTTATGACAGAACTCTAACCTAAAAGTGCACCGAATTAAACCGTAAAGATACTAAAATAAAAAAATAGTCATAGGAAACTCAAAACGTAATTAAAATGATATTATCCGACCCTGTACTATTTGCGTTTTCTCTTCTAAGCACCGGAGCAGTATTATTCGTCCTGGTATATTTTGTATCCTTTTTTTAAAATTTTTGTTCAACTTTAATTTTGTACAATATTCTTTAACTTTTTTGTACAGGTTATTACATTATCTGATCTAGAATGTGATTATTTAAATGCTCAAGAATGTTGCTCGAAACTCAACCAGTGGACCCTCCCTAAATTAATAACACACGGCTTTTTAACATTTTTTTTTCTAATCCACGGTCATTGGATATTAACTCTAATAAGTTTGCCAATGATGTTTTGGATGGTTTATGAAATAGTATCTGTGCCAAGTGGAAATTTGGGTATTTATGACCCTACAGAAATCCACAATAGAGGACAATTAAAAAAACACATGAGAGACTGTATGATTTATTTAGGTTATTATTTATTACTCTTCTTTGCGTATTTATATTGGTAAGTTTAAAAACAAATCCATACTCTTATATAACGACTATTTTTAGCATGATTGTGGCGTTGTTGAAAAGTGATCCAATTAACACAAACGATATGTTTGAAGTAGAAACATAATGTATTACTAATATTAAATAAAACACTAATAATCTTCAAAGCTTTTTATTGAAAGAAAAACAGTCTGGGTTAATGGACCGACAATCACTTTAAATTAAATTATCAAAAGGACATGGTTGTAAAAAAAAAATATATTACACCTCAATTTGTTTTTCACTTAAAGATTTTTCCTTGATTAAACTTCCTTCCTTTTTTATCCTCACCAGCCCAGGAAAAGTATTGGGCAACTAATTTTTTAGTCTCCTCTGATTTTGCATCAAGTTTTTTCCAATCATATGACTCATAGTCAATTTGCCAGTCAGGACTCAACTAAAAACACAATGTAATAACACGCTAATTTTCATCAAAATCAACATACTGTGAATGCAAGTTCGTGTCCTCTCCACACCCAAATTCCTGAGATTGAGCTGTTATTGTCTTCGCCAAAAAGACAAACTGAAGCAAACGCTTGTTTACGCATTTTATCCAATCTCTGATACATTCCAGTGATCAAATTGCAGCTCATGAAAACCTTACTGAGCTCTTCAGGGTACTTATATTCACAATACCAGATAGAGTAATTTTCAGGATCGAATTTCTCCCAGAAATAAGGAATAGACTTGGCTTCATCCTCATTAGAATAAAATCTCTTAAAATCGTCCATATTGAACGTCCCTTTGGGCATTGCATCAAAAGGATCCTTTGATTTGGGTTCAGCGGCGAGAAGTTCGTCAGCTGCATCCAATTCTTCAGCCGGTTCCTTTTCTTTTTTTGGTGTTTCTTTCTTTTGTTGCTGTTGTTGTTTCTTCTCTTTCTTGTCATCCTTCTTTTTATTCTTACCTGTGAAATAAAATAGACTCAACAAATGCACAAAACTAAACGAAACTTACTCTTCTTTTTATTATTTTTCTCCGCAACATTACTAATGTTAGTATTAGCAGCTTGTAAAACTATTTTTGGGTTATAAAATTATGGCAAATAAAAAATTCACTTACCGTCACCAGCTGGTGTTACACCACTGAAGGGTTGCGCAACTTTGTCTAAAAATTGCACTTGACCCAAAACAGCCTTGAACTGAGACTGGTTTATTAAAGTTGTGAACCACCTATTAACATTAACGAATGGCTTTCGGAAGTCAGGGTCAAACGCATATTTATACAAATTTGTAAGATTGCAAGCTATAACAATATCGGCTAATGTGATGCGTTCCCCAACGAGATAAGTACGGGTAAGCAAATGACTGTCTAGGATCGACAGAGAAGCCTTCATATCTTCTTTGGCTCTGCCATATGCCTAAAATTCATCAAAAATACGTTATAGTGGCTTTATTCTGTAATTAGGGCCGATTTCATAATAAACTTAAAAGCTTCTTTAATTTAAATGAAATGACGTTTAGACTGTAACTGTCATTATGACAATATGCATCGAAAAAGCATTGACAGTAAGTCTAAATGTCATTTAAATTAAAGAAGCCTTTAAGTTGATTATGAAATCGGCCCTTAGCCATTTAAAATTGTGAACATATCATTTCAATTTGACAGTTATTTATGGTTGTGTTCACATTTGTTAGCGGTTTTTGGCACCAAATTTAAAATAACACGTTATAAAATGTCACAATATAAGAACTAAACTAGGTGTCCATATACAGCCACCCAGCAATGGGTAATTGCTTTGCTCTTCCTCCTAGAGTTACAAATTAACCAACAGTCTTGATTAATTTGCCTTTGAAGGAGGTTGGGGTATTAAAAATTGTTGTACCTCTTCAGTGGCTGGGGTCTTCCGGACGACTCCTAGAATAGGGAACACCCATGCGCATCCAGCTGGTACAATTTCAGACTCTCCAAAACCCACCCATTGCAGAACTTGGGCTCTTTCGTAATCTGTTTTACCCCTCAGTTGTTCATTGGCAACGTAATAAGCAATTGCATTGCTGTCTTGCAAATATTTCCCATCGTTTGATTCAAAAGCTGGCACCTATACAACTGTCCAGTGTGACTTAACCTCAAATTTGGATAAATTCCGGACTCACCTTTCCACTGGGAAACTTCTTTAAAAAATCTTTTGATTTGTTGGTTTCACCGAAGACAAAGTTTGGACTTACTTTAACATTGGCTTTTGAATATTGGGCTGCGATTAACGCTTTAGCAGCACGGAAATTGTCGGGGTAGGTGTACAGTGTCTGAAAAAAATAAGAACAAAATGGGTAAAAACAATGTAAAATTTAGGCAAATTAGCAATTTTCTGCCGATGATTAAGTCATAATTGTGAGATATTTGTAGAAATTTCGAAAATACTTACTCCTGCAGCCATTGCTCGTCCAGTTTCTTACAGAAAAGGACTTGGAAGAGTTTGACAGCTGCATAGGGAATTTTGGTTTAGCAGTTTGGTGACGTGTCGATTTTATGACTATTTTTTTAAAATTTAAGGCCTTTCCAAGCATTTAGATGAGAAAATACATTATTTTTGTCACTGAGAAATAAAATTGATTGTTTACTTTAGCAAAATTCTGTTTGTTTTAAATTTGAATGAAATAAAAAGTTACTAGAAATGAACAGGACCGTACTTAAAAATTCTAAACCCACATCAGTAATTTATAGTTTTCAAAATAACAAATACTCGAACAATTATATGCTGTATTTAACATTCTTAAGTTACTTATAAATGAAGATAACGATATAGATTAAAAATTGATACAATCGAAAATTTTAGAGATTTGAATGAGTTTTATGCAACCCATCTGACACATTCAAGACAACATCCCTAGTGCTTCTTATGGCGCAAAAATTTTAAGATTCTTTTTCATTTATTTAGTGAAAGATATTCAAATTATTATTCAAGGAGGCATAAGGTGCACCTAGAAGTTTCTTTAAAAATGTTGCTAAAATTAAATTTCTTTCGATTGTTTTATGTGAATTAATAACTATTAAAAGAAAAAGTGAAAAATTTAAAATTATACTGTGTTTCAGTGTTTGACCTGATTATGCCTCATTTCTTTTCAATATTTTGGAGAGTTTGAAAAATAAATTTTGACAGATAAATTTTAAAAGAGTTGTTATCAATTATTAATAATATTTATTATAATTAATACAATAAGTAATTAACAAAATACAACAAATTTTAAAAACAAGAACGTAACTGGCGCTTACAATAAATGCTAACTAGACTAGTGGACCTTCGATCACACGAACATAAAAACTAACTAAATCCTACCTAATATATTTAAATTAGGTAAGATGTTAGTAAGCAACATACATACAAAATATCCCCAATATGTAAAAAAATGCATACCTGAAAAGGCAATAATTAATTTTATTTAAACAAATGAGACAAAATATTGTTGTAAATGGCTACATTAATTAAATTAATTTTTAAACAGCTGATTACCAATTGAAAGATGAGGTCAAAAATCTTTTGTCAACATTTTATGCAATCAACAAAAAAAAACCTGTTTACATTTTCTAAAGTCTCAGTTTATATACGGATGTTCCAATTTTATTTCTATTGCAAATCTCAGTTTATATACAGGTTCTCCAAATTCTGTTTTTATTGCAAGTCCCTTTTCACTCTATCTTTTATCGAAAATGTAATGAAAGAAATAGTGACTTTTGACAAGAGCCTAATTCAATTGTATCTACGTATTTTTAAAATATCAAGATATTTGTGACTGTAAATTTTGCGAAATTTTACAGGAATTAATAAAAAAATAATTAAGAAATCGGTCTGGGCTTTTATTTTTTTTTAAAGTAATTAAATCAAGTAATTAAAATTTTATTCTTAGGAAAAAGCATTTTCTACTTTAGTAAAACTTACCCGAAAGTAATTAATTAAAGTTAATTACTTGAACTTAATTATAATTGTCTAGGTTACAATTAACAGAATCACGCGCGCCAACCACTTCCGACTATTTAACAGCTCTTTTAAAATTTATCTGTCAAAATTGCGAGTCTATTTTGACAGCAGTTCTAACTCAAAAGGCACAGTATGGGCTGGAGAAGTGTGTCGTAATTTTAGCGCGAACGTTTGAAGCACTGTCATTCTAAAAACATACCTCAAAAGCACTAGTGCATAAGGTTGAAATTATAACAGCTAAACTTTGACCGAATAAAAATCACATATGGAAACACAAATAAGGCATAAAAACACTCAACTCCAATACTCCAAACATTCTAGTTTTAATCCAGTCAGAAGTTACAAATAATTCGCGCATAATTGATAAATTAATCGAAAATAGAAATTACCGTGTAAGCTTCGTGCTCTCAAAGTCACCCGAACAGATGTAAAGCAACTACCGAAGATGGCCGAGTAGCGAAGTAGGGCGCAAACGCACGGACAATTGAAGAAAATCGTTCCCGTTCGGCATGGTTCGCTGGAATTCGTTCATGTTGGACCTGCGTTACACCATAAAAATGAATGAAATCTGTGCATCGAACGTTTTATTTTCCATTAAATTCTTTATTAAGTGTAAATTTGTTCTAATTCGTGACTTATCAATAAATGAAATGTTTAGGGTATCGAATGTCGATATTTTTAGGTCTTATTTATTTTATTTAGTGTATTTATTCATCGCTCGAAATTTGGTCTTTGTAAAGTCAATCTTATTTACATGTGCAATAAGGTCGACTTTTTCAAGGTATTTTAATCGAATGACAGTGTTTCAAAATTTCCCGCATTTTTGACGTCACGGCTTCTGGAGCCCATTATTATATCGAGACCAGTAATTTCACTCTAGTGGTGGGGACGGTTATGAGCATTCCTCGTTACGCATCTCTGTCGCCATTTTGTGAGAATAAAACAATACTTTTGTGAGAATAAAACAATACTGATCAGCTGGTAGTCGTGTTTGTGCGTCATACAATTGTTTATTATTATTTCATCTTATCTTGTGGTTTCATATACTTTATTGTAATGGACCGAAAAAAAGCAGGCGTAGTGTGTGCCGCAAGACACTGTAAAAATAAAAAATACTCCTGCAATTTAAGTTTTTTTACTTTTCCCAAAGATCTCGAAAGGTAGGTGACTTAAAAAGTAACGTGAAATTTTATTAGAATTATTGTAGGGCAAAAGTGTGGGTAATGGCTTGCGGTCGTGAAGATCTGTTAGAAGATCTTGAGGATTTATTTAAAAGTCATAGGCTTTGTGGAGCGCATTTTAAACCAAAAATGTTCTTAAATGATTTAAGAAATAGGTTACATAGGCACGCTGTGCCTACACTTTTCCCAAGTTTGGAAGGATCAAGTTCTTCAGAACACAGTTACTGTGCTCCACCAATGCAAGAAGTAGGGACAGAGCCTCAAACGGAACAGCCAACAGAGATTGAACATGCTGAACAACAAAGTAATTTTTCAATCAAAATTTTATTTTTGAAATAGTTTTAACATATTGTTTAGGATTAGGTGATTCTGCAGCTATATCTGCACTGCCAGAAGAGAGCACTGACCTTGTCGAAGAGAGACAACAAAAATTTGATGGTAAGATAAATAACCATACATATACAGGGTGTTATGGAAATGAGTGCAAATATTTTAATCTGAAATACAGCACCACAAATAATAAAAATCTGTAAAAAAATTTTTGTCTTATCTCAACTGATAAAAAAATTATAAACTAAAAATTAATTATTACAAAACGTATAACATTTTCTTTTAACATAGGGCAATCATAGGTTTTTCAGGTCAAAATAAAGCGATCTAACACAATTTACCTCTATACTAAGTTGCACCGTTTAGGAGCTAGAGGACGCCAAAGTTAAAGATGAAAAGTCAGTTTTATATTTTAAACGTAAATATCTCGAAAACGATACGTTTTAGCAAAATATTGCATTCTTGCAGTTTTATGTAGAATCTACTGGAATATTCATTTTTGCTACAAAAATTGGAAATTAATAAGAAGAAAATTGGTTAATTACCCAAAATGTGAAAAAAAAGTGCCGTAACTTGAAATTGAGATGTGCAGCAAAATTTTGCTAGTAGAAATAAAAAGAGTACAGTCAACTTCATTTGTGTACCAAATTTGGTATTAATCGGTTAAGCGGTTTTCCAGATATAACAAAAAGATGTTTTTTTATACCCAACTTTGACGGCCTGTAATTTTGTTGTTAGTTGAGATAGGACAAAAATTTTTTTACAGATTTTTATTATTTGTGGTGCTGTATTCCAGGTTAAAATATTTGCACTCATTTCCATAACACCCTGTATATATTTTTAGGAAAAATTTTGTTTGCAGAACTTGTACGAATTTCTAATCATTCAGAAATATATTATTCTACTGAGGAGTCACTAACATCTTCTGTACATACTCAGACACCATTAAGTCTAACCTCAGGGACTCCCAGGGAAAAAAAGTTGCGAGGGGAGCTGCAACAACTTAAAAAGGAGAATGAGAGACTCCAAAGGGAAAACACATATTTGAGAGAACAGTCCACTGTGTGCACCAAGGAGCAGTTCAAGGAATTGTGTTACAAAATGTGCACACCAGAACTCGCAAATTTTATAGTGACACAAATGGAACTATAAGCAGTAAATTTCCCCAAGGGCGAAGATCTGGGCAGGAGTTTAAGATGGAATGTTTAAATATGTATTTTGCTAGTCCAATACTATATAAGAAACATTTGCATGAAAAATCTTGTCTACTATCTCCATCTACAGTCTTAATTTTTTTTATAAAACCACCAACATATCATTTTCTCTCAAAAGAGATTTGGCAATCTAGCATCCATCTAACATGGGGTAAAATAAGGGTGATGACAAGGCGTGATCTGTGACAGACACGAAGACAGGTTATGTTAGCAAAATGTACAAGTGTGTCAAATTCAGGGGGTCTCAACTCAATTCGAATGGCATGGACTTGTTTTTTCCTTGGGCTTCGCCGTGCCCAACGATAGATGTGGTGTTGGTAGCGGGGCTTCATACAGTAAAGCTTCATACTTTAGGTATGTAGTTTATTGCAAGAAAGTTGAGATTTTTCATTTGCGTTATGTTATTTGGTAGATTTGCGTTCAACAAGGACTTTTCCTGTGATATTGTGTTTTTGGAGTCTTCAGGATTTTCCTCAGGTAAGTTCCGCCAGCTATTTAGCTATCTCTTATTATTTTAATCTAATATTGATTATGTGTTTTTAGCGGATTAAGAATAACGTCCGATAGTTATCCAGAAAATGCTGTGTGATGGAATGCCCAAAAGAAAAAGTTTTAACCAATGTCACAAAGCGACAAGATTTTCGGTTCCCACTGATAAAGAATAAGGGGTTAGATAGATTGTTCAGGAGTTGGGTAGTAGCAACAGGGAATCCTAAATTTGAAGTTACAAAACGTAAGTTAATAAAACTAGGTAGAGACTGAGAAGTGTTGGGATCATTGATGCTAATTTTCAGGGCCAATGTTGTCTTTGACTGGAAAATCGACTGTGAAAAAGCTCCGTTCAGCAGCTTAAAAACTTCATCACGAAATGGTGCCATAGCTATTTAGAAACTAGTCTGGCTTGCTACAGATATTTCCTTTCACATCACAAACCAGGGATCAAAAACATTTCTCCAATCTTTCAAAATCAAATTTTCACAGTGTCTTATACTGTTAGACCACATATCTGTTGAAAAGTTGGCTAAAGCATCGTTTTATAAAGCATGGTGGTTTTATAAAAAAAATAGACAGTATATTATTTCGATTTATCAGTTTTTCCAGGGTTATCAAATAATCAGTTGTTTGAAAGACTAGCGATAAAAGTTCAAAATTTTTCAGAAAGAGATGATTGTGTATTTTGTGTTTAGATGAAATGGCTTTGAAGGCAAATTTATTCTACATTTTGCAGGACAAAATTGTAGCGATTGAGGACAGAACATCTGATGAAGGATGTCTAAACCAGTACAAAATGTTACTGTTTTAATGATAAAAGGTATTTTTTCTAAATGGAACCAGCCACTTGTATACTAATTTTCACACTTTACTTGTTTAAGTGCCTCCCGACCATTTTGTCTACTATGTTGCAATTTGCAATGTTAAAAGTTTTGTTCCAAAATAATTTTGAACGTTTAGCGTCTGAAACAAATTTATTAATTTTTTTTTTATAATTTACTTAAAGCCATTAAGTTTAAGCATCCATGTAGGGTGTTATTTTCCATATGACTATTTAGTTTGTTTATTTATACGGTTACGAGTTTTTTATACTTCAATCAAAGCTTTAAGAGCCATTCTAGAACCAAATTGATTGTATGAAGACACTAATAAATGTTTTATTTTGATGTGTTTTATTATTATTTTGTCGGCAATTACCACTCTTATTGCCTATTGATAATGCTGAGAAAACTTAGAATTTAATTGTAAGAATTTATGTTTTGTCGGCCCCTAAAATAACTGGAATACGCCCCTGTCAATTTCCTGAATACACCTCTAACTTCTATTCTAACAAGATGGCGCAAGGTCAAATTTTTTCATTCAAATAGATCAAAGGTGCCGACTCGAGTGAAACTACTGGTGCAAGAGGACTTAACACCTCAATATTTATTCACATTATTTAGTATTTACGAATGTTTTAAACTCCAATCAGTATTTTTATTCTTTTTAGTATTAGATACATTGTTGACAGAAACGTCAATCACAGTTCAACGTATCCAAGAATTTCTCTTACATGATTTCACTCCAAGTGCTGCAGTCAGCTCTAGAATTTATTTTTTAAACTCTCCAAAATCCTGAAAATAAATATATCAAAAACAAGTCATACACTGAAACACAGTAAAATTTTAAATTTTCCCACGCTTTTATTTTAATAATTATTAATCTACATAAAACAATCGAAAAAAAAAATTAACTAGATTTTTAAGTGTACTTATAATTTGAATTTTGAATATAAGTGAAAAAAATTCTCAAAATTTATTCGCCATAAGAATAAGAAGAACCAGGAATGTTGCTCTCTGGCTGCCGTATGACGTCATGTAGAAACGCTGGCATGTGTAATGACGTCATAAAACAGTGTTTAGAAAGTTGTTTTTATGACTATATAGAACTTAATGGAGCGCAGCGATCATTAAAACTCAGTCGGCCATGATAGAAAATTACAACGTTGCATAGATTCCCTCTTTTTTGTAGTAACAAAAATTGCAAAGCCGCCCCTGTATTCCGGTAATGTTGGTAGTATTGACATAACCAATCTTAAACGTCACAATTTTATTACCAACTTAAAAATATTCAAAACGAAAAGTCATTTTGTTCATGTGATGTGGTCAAGCAATTAATAAAATCTAAAATAATTACGAAATTGACACAAAATGGCTGATCCCCAATCGGAAAACAATCCGTCAGCAAATGGACAAGTCGCCAAACCCGCCGAAAGCCAACAGACCCAAAATGCTGTAAGTAAATCAATAAAATCGCAAACCTCCCTTCAGATTCCCTTTTTTAGCAACAACCGCAACGACAACCAACTCGAATGGAGTCATTTTTCGCAATCACAAAATCGTTGATAATCCGAGCATTAATAATTTATTTTATAACGTCTTTCTTCCGTAAACCTGCACCCCCTCAGACAAGCGTAGGAACCCCCTCGTTTGTCGCGAAGAATATCTTCCCCGATGGAACCCCTCTCACACTCCATGTCTACATAACAGAAACAGAAGAAATGAGTGATTTTGACCCTTCAAACCTATTCTGGTACAAAGACAATTTAGTGTACGGTGACTGGGGGTCAGGCCCCAATAAAGACGGGTCTTACTTCATTGAAAAAAACATCACGATCACAGACCACATACGTAATAACGGATCTCTATATTTGCACGCATTTGTTACGCGACAAGGTGCAAGCCCCAACCCGAAATCGAGCAATTTCGACACAAGCCGAGTAACACGCGTCTCTAAACAATTAAACAGATACAAGAAACTCAAGTCAAGTGGGACTAAAAACCTTATAACAGGGACAAGTGAGCAAGAGGAGGTTGAAGACGGGAAGATTGTGTCACATTGGCACCCTAATTATACCTTAAATCTTGTGACGGATCAAACAGGGTGGACTTACGGATCCGTCCCTGCACCCCTTGATCGATTTATCAAATTCACTTCTGATGGAAAATTCTACAAGCCGGTTCTGTACGCTAATGATTTCTGGAATATGGCACGTGACTACAAACCCTTAAATGAAAGTCTTCATCTAAGGATCTTATTCCAGCCTTTAAGTTTCTTTAAATGGCAGTTGTATGCAGCTCAGAGTATGCGTCAAATGTGGAATGTATGGGGCGAGAAAGAAGGAGAAACAGATGAGGAGCAGGATACCATTAAGGAGACTCTCATGGATACGAATCCGTATCTTTTGGGGATCACTATTTGTGTTTCTATCCTACATTCCGTCTTTGAATTGCTTGCTTTTAAGAATGATATACAGTTCTGGAACAATAGGAGTTCCTTGGAGGGTCTTTCTGTCCGTTCAGTATTCTTTGGGGTGTTCCAGTCACTAGTTGTTCTTCTTTACGTTCTTGATAATGATACTAATAATTTAGTAAGGATCAGTTGTTTTGTCGGTCTTGGTATTGAAATGTGGAAGATATACAAAGTCGTGGATATTAAATTCGAGAATGGTAGAATTATTTTCAAGGATAAAGGCTCCTATGTTGAGAGCAGTACCAAAGTGTATGATAATTTAGCTTTTAAGTATCTTTCATGGGTATGTTTCCCACTCCTGGTTGGATATAGTGTTTACGCCTTGTTGTATCTCGAGCACAAAGGCTGGTATTCGTTTGTTCTAGATTTGTTGTATGGTTATTTGTTGACTTTTGGATTTATAATGATGACTCCTCAACTTTTTATCAACTACAAATTGAAATCCGTCGCACATTTACCGTGGCGTATGTTGACTTATAAATTTTTAAATACATTCATAGATGATATGTTTGCTTTCGTTATCAAGATGCCAACAATGTACAGAATAGGATGTTTTAGAGATGATATCGTCTTTTTGATATTTTTATACCAGCGATGGATTTATCCTGTTGATAAGACGAGGAAGAATGAGTTTGGGTATAGTGCCGAAGCTGAAGAGAAAGCTATGGTTCAACAAGAAAATAATGTTGAAACACAAGAAACTAAGAAAGATAAATAATTTGTTTATAATTTTTTTGTAAAAATGATTTTAGTTATTTATTTTTATTTGTTTTAACGTGCTGTCTTTCAGTAGCTGTTAGTTGTGCAGGTGTAAAAATATTTTCTCTTGGACTGTAGATTGAATGCAGAAATGTGTGGATGTAACACGATTAATCTATAGACTGAGAAAGGTATTATTTTTATGAGCCTGTATGTTATATATGTTGTGAATATCTTTGAAAAGAAAAACTAAATAGAAAACTAAATTTATGAGTTCTTATATTGGCCCCAATTACCTCTATTGACACTGATAAGAAAAAAATGTAGATAACTATTCATATAATGGCTATTCTATTACGTAAAAACTATCCAAAATCGTATAATAAGCGAATTCCTGTGATAATTTGAAGTAAAAAATGTTTGAACATTACCGACATAATAAGAAAAAGGCAGAAGTCTCGGAATTATTAAAACACTCATGAGATTTAAAAAAAAATTAAATCTACACCATCTTTGATATTTAGAGTAAAAGATAACGTTAAAAAATTGAACATTTATGATTTTGTTAATAGTATTTATTAGGGTATTTAACAAAACGAATATTTTTTGTTTTTCAAAACCCCCTCTTCAGTAGCTGCAGTAAGATGAAATAAGACGCCAGTTAAAATGTCAGGCCTTAATATTCAGAGGGGGCTTATCGCAATTTTAATTTTTTATTTGGCATTTAAATAAAAAAAATATATTTTTGGAATGTTAGAACTCGTTTACGCAAATGACTGAACCCTCTTTTATAGGAAATTAAGCGCTCTTCAAAAAGATCTCTTATGATTTTATGATAAATTTGATCCTATTAAAAGTATTTGAGGTCAAAGTTGAAATTATATTTAGAAAAAATCACGGGAAAGTGGACTGGGCCAATAAAAGACTGCTATAACAGTCAACGTTTCGAGGCCTTTTTGGCTTATTATCAAGGGCCAAAAAAGGCTCAAAATAACGAGTGTTCTTTTAAATTTTCTGCCAAATACTAGCCAAAAATGCCTAGTATGATTAGATTAATCAACAAATTGAATGTTAAACAGAATACTTTATTGAAAATACTGTTCATAATTATAATAATAACCACAATTACATTTTAAACAAATTCTTAGAAGAATAAATGTTAATAATAATTATAGTCAACACGTATAAAAATAGTTGCTAATTGTAAGTTGAACAACAGAAAATTTACAACTAAGGTTTCAAAGGTGGATAGTCCTCATCAATAACTGCATAGACTCTACACACAGGACAAGCACTTTTGCGTTTCAACCAATCAGTAATACACTGAAAAAAAAATACAATAATCTACTTCATATTTACTGTAAATGTTAAGATCTCGGCAACGCCTCGTATGTCAAATTCCCATTTTGTGTCGTAAAAAGCACTACTAGAAAAATTTGTTGCTTTCCTTACCTTTTTATGAAATTCGTGTTGACAAGCAAGCATATGGCTATTATTTGGATTAAAATCTTCAAAACAAATACAGCATTTGCTTTCGCTATGGTCATTCTGCCAATGAACTTGTGAAACACTACTCCATGCAGTTTTACCATTCTTGTTCTTTTTCATTAGAATCTTTTTAATTTCAGCCACAAGAACATAATCTGGAATATTTAACAAATTACCACCATTAGTATCTCGTACTTTATATATAGCTTCCAATAATTGAACTTCATCAACGTCTTTAAACGTTGTATAAAGACATTTTAGCAAACTCTAAAAAATAAATTCAGAAAAAATAATAAGAGAATAATAAGTACTTGTTCTAGTTCATATACACTTGGTTCAGTACTAGGCGATGGTGTTATAACTTGTCTTGGACTAGACGAAGTAGAATGGGGTGATATTTGTCTTATGTTCATCATTTTAGGTGTCTCTGGTCGTGTTTGTGGAGGAGTGGGAATTGGAGTGTATTGGGGAGAACCTGTAGTTCTTCCATCTTGATTGTACTTATTATAACTGGTCACAAAATTGTTAGAATTAACTAAAATTGATCATCTTAAAACAAATTAATAAAAAAGATTTTGTATGTACCACGTGGTCTTAGATTTGCGGAATTACTGAAGGTACCTGAATACCTAAAAAATTAAAATAATAACAATAAAGAAGACAAATACAACAATATTAATAGAACTAACTGGTTAGGGTATCCGACACTGTACATACTTTTATTATACTGAACCAAACTTTTAAAATTTCTATAGATAACGTCTTGTATATCATTGGGAATACTTGGAATAACCGGCCAATCGCTTATTTTAATGGCATCATATTTTTTTGCACTAATTAAATCATCAACTATTTTATAAAATGCCTAAAATGGTTCATTACATTAGGGCTGGTTGCATAAACGTCAATCAAAATTGATGGACCATTAATCTCTCATTAACTAATCAGGGCACCGTATTTTTAATTAATCAGAGGCTAATGCTTCGTCAATTTTGATTAACGTTTATGTAACCGGTCAACACACAAACAAAAATGAGAACATTCTGTATTTACATTTGTCTTGAACCGTATCAAATGAAAATCAATTTTTTATCCAACCTCCAAGCTCTCTTGATTTTGTCTCAAAGAACATGTACAGGACATTGTTTAGAGGATTTAATTGTTAAAATGAAACAAGTTATACAGAGTGTTCTTTGTCTGTGTAGTAACTCACCTCAAATTTCTGTTTTGCTTCAGAAATTCTATCTTGTGTATTTTTCCACAAGAATGCTTCCTGTTTACATTCCTCAGGTGATGGTTTGTCACTAGGATACAAATATTGGTATAGATCACTCAAATAAGAGAATTTATATTCACATTTTTCTTCAAATCTAGAAAAAAAAATAATTTTTGATTTATTAGGAGATAAGACTTACATTTGATACACAGATTTCTGCATTTGATATTTTTGATGCATTTGTTCAATGAGCAATTTTTGTAGAACGTCATTCTGTTTTTGTGTTTGCTCTAATTTTTTCTCTAAAATAAAATACTGATCTTTTAGAAACTCAAACTCTGGTGATTTTTCTTCTTTTTTCTTTTCTTGGGCAATAAGTTTTTCACTAAGTTCGTTATTTTTCTTTAGAAGTTGTTTTATTTCGTTATCTTTTTTGTTTTGCATGTTATTCATTTTATTCTTTATTTCTAAAATAGCAGACAATAGCTGCTTATCAATTTCTTTTTCCATTGTTTGTACCTATAAACGATCATAAGTGACTACAATAGATTGAGAACGCGTCACTAATATAAATTTAATAGACACAAGAACAGTCACAGAACTAATCTAAGGGAAATTTTATTAAGCAAATAATAAGTAAAAATAAAAAAAAATTATCGCAATTGTTTATCGATCTATTATTTCTATCTAATCTTATACGTAGAAACGCACTTACAGCAACAGATATTCCTTTTGGAGGCACCACTTGAATAGCAATACATTTATTTTTTGGGGTTGGTTTCTCTAATTTTTTTGTTGCTCCCTGGTTTTTTGGAGCAATTTTTTTAGGGGATTTATCTACTTTTGGCACTTCTTTTTCATTTTTACCTAATGTGGCAAAATCTGCTTCTGATAGTTTACCAATTTTCAACCAATTTTCTTTAAAATCATCTTTAAAGAACTTTTTCAACTCACTGTTTTCTTCTTCTTTATCTGACACTAAACCACTATACAAGCAAATAATAATTATTCATTCTAAAAATTTAAAAACGTACCAAATAAATTTAAGTCCTTGCAGTTTTAGTTTTAGAAATCCATCATTTATCTCGGGAATTATTTGTTCGTTTAGCATATTATTGGATTTGAAATTATAACCATCTTTCAGTAGAGTTTGGCAGAATTGTATTTCGTCATGAGCAAACGAAATTCTAGAACACAGATCTAGAATTTGAACGAGATGAATAGAAAAGAAATATTACCTATCGTTTGAAATATGAACAAATGCTTTCAAATAAGGCACCAATGGCATTTTTATAGGTTTGTGAATAGAATTTAAAATAACTAACGCTTGTTCTGATTTGGAATCAGTACCAATGGAAGAATAAGCAAAACAAATGTGTAGCGAAAAAAGCTCAAGATCGTTCAGATTTAAAGCTTCAACAATACAATCTTTGTGCAAGTCACCCAAAAGTCCTCCATAAATCATTTCAGCATTTGAGTAATCATTATTTGATAGGCAATCTGTAGCTAATGCTAGACATTTTTTGAAAGCTTTCACTCTCGATGCTAAAACCTCACTTGGGCCCTTTAAACTACCTAAATCCATCGTTTCCAGCTGAAAAAAAAAAAAAAAACTTTCATAAGACAAAGATGAAAAGTAAAAAATTGAATTAAAATAAATAAAAAAAAGTATTCATTTTGAAAATATCAGTTAAAATTTTGGATTGAGTGTCACAAATTAGTATCAAGAGAAATGGTTTGTTCCAACAACAGTTTGGAACGGTTCGGAATTAGACTGCGCATGCACAGTAGCGTTTTAACCGTCCAAAATCTCAATTGCGCATTCTCAGTACACTTCTGAAGTGGTTCTAAACTATTGTTAAGAAGTGGTTCAATCATACAACTGATTTTATAATCATTGATGACAACCACATTTTTGCAGTTTGCAACAAAAAGTTAAGTACAATTATGTATAAGAACCGGTTTACAAAATGTGAAATATGTATTTGCGGTTAAGAAACCCAAAATCACAGCTTTGTTAATTTCAAATAAAATTTTGTTTGTAGTTATGTTAAGTCTTTGTTGTGTAAAGCTTAAATAAGAGATTGTTTTACGTTTTAAACACAATTTATTTGTTGGTATTTCAGCGACCGGTTACTTGAATGGGCTAATTTCAAGTTGAGATAATACGGGTAGTATCTTCTTTCTATAATTAGAATTAAAAGAATTCGAGAAACTTGAAATTAGCTCATAAGTTGAAATAAATTATCAAAAAAAATAAAATAAAAGGGAAGATGAAACAACAAGGTTTATTATCATCATATCTACTTATATTTGTTGTCAAAAATATGCCAAGTTTACTACTCGATACTGCCTCTTTTACTACTGCAACAAGTTCTGCAGATTTGAGTGTGGTCCATTTTGCGGCAGAATGGACCGAGAAATCCCAAGTGAATGACGTACTGGATACCCTTTCCTAACATCCAGAATATTCCACAATCAAATTTTACACATGCCAGGCCGAAAACCTGTCTGCGATCTCCCTGAACCACAAAATCAAAGCTGTCCCTACTGTTTTGCTCTTCCGTTCATCAACCTAATAAATGGGGCTGATCCTTCACTAGAAGAACGATTGAAAGGACTGATTAATAAGGCTCCGGTTATGCTTTTTATGAAGGGGAATCGTGTGATACCCAGGTGTGGGTTTAGAAGACAAATGATCCAAATTTTGAATGTTGGAGCTAATTTTGAAACTTTTCATATTTTGACTGATGAGAAAGTACGTCAGAGACTTAAGGCTAGCACATTTGACAATATGGCGGACATTTCAAGTTTGAATAACATGCACTTGTAAAAATATACAAATCTTTAAAAGTAGGATGATAAACAGCGTTTTCTTTACACCAAAGGTCGTATCAAAGTTTGTGTTACGTACCTTTTCAAGCAAATAAATGAAAATTGAACTTTCATGTGATTTTTAATTAGTGAAACAGATGAAAATTGTTAAAATAATTAACCAGTTTATTGTTTTTCAAATTATACAAGATCAAAAAAGAATATTTTTTTACGACTTTACACAAAATTGCAGTGCCCTACGATCAATTGTTTTTGTAAAATAGCAAAAATAAATTCCACAATAATATTGTCGGCCATTGCGTATATTAGTTCAGCACTTTCACCACTTGGCGCGGTGGTGGCGCCACGATTCTCCCATTTCAAACTTCACACTGTTTACACCACGTTCAAGCATATACAGTGTGTAAAATCCAAATGAAATAAATTCATTATTTCGGTTACTGTACATATTTATAAAAAATGTAAAAACACGTCAAATTTAAATTATAAATTGACATCCTTCAACGTAAAAATGCGATTTCTACCTTCAACCCTCTTCGAATGACAAGTACAACCCCCAATTTTTTAAATGGAAAGTAAAGGCTTGTGATATATCGTTTGAAAGGTCTCTTCATTTTCTACTAAAAAATGTTATTGTTTTCAAGTTTATTGCAAGAATACGCACTGTAAGTTCTTAAAAATAGAATAATAAATACTTTTTTCTTTACAGAAAGTGGTACCTATATCAAAGTGTGTGTCACGTACAGATTAAAATTAAGCATTCAGATGTTTTTTAATTAATATAACATGCAACAATTGTCAGTAGAATTAATTAAAAACAATATAGTTTATAGTTTTAGAAATTATACAAGATTAGAAGAAAATATTTTTTTTGGCAATACACAAAATCTTAGTGTTCTACAATGAATCATTTGTATAATAAAACACCAAATCTAATGGAAGAATAATTTTCCGTCTTATTAGTGTTTAGACCACTTGGCAAATTTTATTAAAAAATAATTTTCAACATTTTATTTTGGTAGGGGTCAGTGGAATCAAGTCTTTTTATACTTTCAAAATTAAAAAAAACCTAAATGTATAGTGTAAATTACTGTAAATACAATGTGTGGTAAGATTTCGCATCTCTCGCTTGTGGATATAACTTTAAAATAAAAAAAAAATGACAAATGTATAGATAATTTCAAACACATTTGAGGTATTAGAGAGTAAAAAGTCATCGAAGCTAGGGGAAATGCTCTAAAAGAAACGAAGAATATAAAAATTTGATTAATTATATCCTTGAGCTGTTACTGTGAAGTTTTGCATCTTACTTGAGAACGTATTTTCAAAAGACACAATTATTTGTATTTCTTTTTCATATATAAAGGTTCTTTACATAGTAAACCTTTTGGAATATTTCTGTAAATTAACTATGGCACCACACAATCCATGTAAAATTTGGTTAATTTTGGCAACATTGTATTTTTCCATACGTTCTTATTACGTAATATTGTCTGAACATACAAAGGGGACCAATCATTTGTGTAAATAATAAAAAACCAAATATCTTTTTGGCAATATTCAACTGGCTCTAAATCTGAAAAACAACAGTTTAATTGGTAAGATTAAGTAAACAAAGTTATATTAAAAACCTGAAAATAATAGTTAGGTATGAGAGGTTTTGAGACGTGGTTTTCTTTTATCTAAGTACAAACAGAATAAAGTTTTCTTTTTGTTTTTCTCTATAACCTCTTCCAAAAATTTTCCTGATTTATGAACGCTGAATAAACATTTTACTTCTAAAATTCCATTATTTCCGATAAGCCCTTGAACAAAAGTTTATACAATCAATTTTGCTGAAAAGTACTATCAGGAGAAGCTGCTAAATATCCAAACTCCTTATCAACAAATAATCCAAAAGGAATTACTTTTACTTTTCGTTCTTATTCAAATTTTTTAATGGCAAATTTTTCTTTATCTTTGCCATAGTTCATTGCTTCATTGCGGTAGTTGGTACCATACAAAAATTTTTTTACTAAAACCTGACATGGTCCATGGTGTTGTGTCTCATCTTTTTATTATTTTTCCGAACAATGACGCTGTTAATCGATCTTTTCGTTCTTGTTTATATACATCATTAGTCCACTGACCAACTGTAGCAACTTGAAATGCACTAATATTATGTTCGGAATGTTGAAGAGACCAACGATAAATCAGATGAAGACAAAGAAGAAATTTGGCCTTTATTTTTTTTACATCAAAATATTTTTGTTTTAATAAAATTTTATAAATTATCTTTTGTGGTTTATAATTATATCTATCAAAATACCTTCAAGTAAGTCATAAATAACTCATAATACTCGTATAGTTAGAATGTTAGGAGTACAAACGAAGAACTACTGTGTGAGTATGTAGATTGAATGCGTGTTGCGCGGAGCAGCGCGGCAAAGCCTTGTTTTAAAAAATTTTTATTTCGGAGACCATTAGGTTTATTGTTCCATTTTTTTTTTCAAAAACTTGTTTAAAGTTTTGTGAATGTGAAAATGTACATTATATGGTCAAATTTTTAATAATTTACATAGCTTCCCGCAGGGTGAAATTGTCAATGTATGATTTCGCAACTAGTGATTTTGGAGAGCCCTTTCTCAAAAACAAAAAACTTTTTTTAAAATTTCTTATTACTGTTAGATGCGCTCTGGTTTTCTCTATAAGTAGACAAAATTTCATAATTTTAGCTTAAATAGTTAATTTATAAGAGCGATGTATGTTTTAAAAAACACGATTTTAGTAATTGTTGCTCCGACATAAAAAACATAATTTTACAAAGTTGTGTCCTACTAAAAAAAGTTGTAGATAGCGATTTCAGATGGCCAAAATGATACTTTACAAGACTGTAAAGGTCCCATCTGGTTACACCTTAAAAAAATTTTTTGCACGAAAGAAGTCTCGTAGACCGGCGCGGCGGTTTTACTCCACTTCTAGTCCGTCTTCCCCGATCAACAACTAATTCGACTATTTGAGATAATTCGAGAGCGAAACTCGGAGCGAAATAAAACATAAATAGAGAGAGAGAGAGATAGAAAATTAGTTTCAGCGAATTTGACCTTGAGTAAATAGATTCAAGAAATAATACATGTGGTGCCATCTCTTGAATATCTTTTTTTTTTAGTTTAATGATTGACCACTCTGGCGCAGAAACGCAGCCTTAAGACGTATTCAGACTGAGCTACATATCCCAAATTATATGCAAAGAGAGAGTTAATTGGGGGGGACTGAACATTGTTACGGAATTGCAAGCAGGTAGCGAACTTGCAGGGGACCTGGAAGACTAACTTTTCTGTATTTAGTTCATTGTATTCATTTATTTGTATCAATAACTTGACAGTAATTCAAGGTATACTTGGATTATTTTTGTAATATTGGGACAATAGAGACTTTTATTTTATCCTGATACATATTTATGTTACTAAATTACAAAGTTGGCCCTACTTTCAAGCTTTCAAACTTGTGTCACGAAAATTTTAATTAATCTGAAACCTGTTAAAATTAACGAATTTAAAATAATAAAACGGACAACATAGGCGAAAGAAACTCAACACCGCGTGTTCCGAGCCCTCAAAGAGAAACAAAATGAAGACTGACAAAACCAAAACCAAGATTAGAAGAAAATATGTAGGGATTATGAATAACGCCCCTTACTACTCAATGCTCGTTCAACAACAACCACTTTCTAGGAATCACCGTAAAATGTGATAGGCAGAAATGGTTAAAGGACGTAAATTGACATACACGAAGTTCATCTGCCCTTCTATCACTGTTAAGATAAACCGAACGTCGTGGGGCATGAGGGCATACTAGGACTACAATAAACGTGTTAATCTAACCACTGCCAAAAAAAGTTTCTAAATTACTAAACAAATTATGACTTGAGAAAGCAGTCTTCCGAATGGTGCGTTATTCACACAATGCCAAAATTACATAAGCTATAGTGATCTGTTACGCAAAGAAGTAATAAGAGTTAAGTAGAAAAAGAATTTAGCAAAAAATGTATTCTTCAAATGAATATTGTGACAAAACAACGATCATTGGCGAAGTACAACGAAAGTTACCTAAATCGCAGGCCACCCACTTAAAATGTATTCACATGTTTGGACCAAAGACTGACAATGAGAGAAAATCGAGCTCCGGTTCCTAAACTTGCAGGAATTATCCCAGAAGGCGAACTGTCGCCAATGAATTGTAGACTGTGTTATGGACACTCCCAGAATAAGTAAACGTCAAGTAGGAACAAAATTAAATATTCCTTTTAAAACAATAAACAAAGTAATAGGTGATGAAAAATTACACCCATATCATTTTACAACAATTCAAAAGTTGTATTCACGAGATTTTAAACAATAAATTTTTCAAACTGGTTACTTGGATAAGATGATAATTTTTTGAAAAAAATTCTTTGGACAGGCATAGTAGTCATTATTTTTCTATTGAAAATCCGCATGTTGTATTTAAAACTGGTGATCAATATAGTTTATGTTTGGTCTGGTATAATAGGAAGTCAAGTCATAGGACCAGTCATCTTGCCTAATCGTCTCAATGGTAAACAATTTTTAAATTTCTTGGGAAACAATCATTTGGCGCTTGTAGTCATACATCCAAAACACACTCAACCAACCGCAAATTTTCATATTCTGCCCAAATGAAATTCACGATTGTGACCGTTTATACCACTGTAAAAGTTCAGGAATATCACTTGCAATTTGCAAACTATCATGTACATATTTTAAAGGACTTACATACTTGTTATGTTGTAACATTAGATCAAAAATTAATCGTATACTCAAAATATCTAAAAGTGGGATGACTTTTGAGACTCTACTATAAACCAAAGAATAGTCACTGTTCAAAGGAGGGGTAGAGCACCGTAAGAATGGATCTTGGTTTATGATTGTTTCCTCCGCCAGATGTTTAGCACACAAATATATTGTAAAATATAGGCGGAGGGAACTGTCATAAATCAATATCCATCCTTACGGTCGTTTGCCATTCCAAAAATTGAACAATAGCTTTTCTTTGGTTTATAGAAGGGTCTTAAAAAGTCAGCCCACTTTTAGATATTTGAATATACCAAGCTTTAAGTTCGATTTTATTAACCACAATTTGCAACCAATTAGTTTCAGAGATACCTTACTTATTAAATACGAAACTAAAAAATAGTTTTGTTCTTCAAATAAAGCAGTTAAAATGTAAACATTTGTTTTTATTGTGTTTGATTTTTATGACACTGACAAATATTAGACGTATGTTACTGCAGTTGCTAACTCTATAAAAAATAAAAGGTGTACTCAAGGTGTATCAAACAAATCTTAAAATGTTGCCTTTGTTTTCCTAAATTATATTTTATTATATCTTTTAAACCAACTTTTCGATAACAAATTTTTTTACATTTTTATAATATACGTATTAAAAACATTTTTTTATATTTTTAACAGAAATATTTTTTTTAATTTTTTAGTAAGTAGTTTGTAAGTTTGTTGGTGTAACTCAAGCGGAATCAATGGTATTTGATTACCTATGGTTTCAAATTTGAGTAACCACAAGTCTTTTGCTGAGAATTATTGAATTTAAGTCTTCACTTTTTTAGCTTTATTACATTCGTAATTAAATGGTTGAAAAAATGATACGAAACGAAAAGAAACCAAGACTAATACAATTTGTGGCGCGAAAAGTAGGACTATAATAAAATAATTCTAAAAAATCACTATTCCAAATTTCCAAGATGGCAAAAGCAAAATAACTATAATTTTATTGCGCTCTTCACCAAGAAATATTTATAAACACTCTGTAATTCTTGCCTATTAATCATTTTACAAATTACTTGACTAATCGTATTTAAGTAGGTAAGTTCCGTGACTTTGCTGATAAGGATAAAAAATTGCCTAACAAAGACGTAACATAGTCATGGTTTTAATTATTTCAAAATAGGAAATATCGTCAGATTGGATAATTTAATCAAAACTGTGACATTGTTCATGCATTTTTACAATTTTGGTTTAAAAAAAATTATAGAAATGATAAAGACAGACTAATGGGATAATTTCAAGTAAAGATACTACCGGTAGTATCGCAAATTTTAATACACTTCCGTAGCAACAACCAATCGCAATCTCGAATTTTTTTAAATTTCCATAGACACGAAAATAATAACTGTATTATCTTAACTTGAAATTAGCCTATATGACAATAATTTTCGTTTATTTATTATTGGTTAAGTTCCCTAACTTTTTAACCAAATTGTCAAGCAAACGCTTTTAAATAACAAACACAGCTTATGCTTTCACATATACAAGACCAAATAAAATACTTAAATGTCGTCTGATAAAAGGTTTGATAACAAAGTCAAACAATAACTTTCCTAATTACTCTTTAGAGGCACACTTAACAAGAATGCCTTGAAATTAATTTTTCGTAGGCAACAATTTTAATAATTTTTAGTTAACGAAATAAAAAATTCCTACATAAAGCACTTGGCATCAGGAACTTTTCTATTAAAATTTTATTTGGCAATAATTTTAGTACAGTAAAATTTTTTTGTGGATTGTGGCAAATATAAGTACTTATTACTGTATTTGGGTTAAAATAAGGTGAAGTAAAATATTGGTGTTTTACCCTTTTACAATATTAAATACTTGACATTTCCTTTATACGTTGGCAAGAGATAACAACCATTTTAATAGGGAAAAAATAAGAGAAATCGTCTAAACTAATATTTGAAGGTTACGAATCACTTACCACTTATTCTATTTTTCAAAAATATTTTGACCGTTTCTAAATTAGAACTTTGCTAAAACTAAGCTGACGTATACAGCGTAAACAAAGCAAATATGATTGAAATGGTCAAAAACATGTGATGGTTATAAAGACACCAGCGCGATAACAATATGGAAAATTTTTGAGTTATCTCGTACAACAGGTTTCTCATCTTGATTTGGTACCAAGCCTTGAGATGGCGCCCTGTATTTTAAAACTGCACGGCCAACTGTATCAATCTCCACTTTGTTCCGATACGGCCGCAACGCTCCTCGATTTGCCCATAAGGAATAAAATTCCTGACCGAACGGTCCGCAAGTGGCGCACCCAAGTGACAAGTGTGCGAATGAAACTGACAAGTGACGGTGTTTTGAACCATTTTGAGGTTAATGCCGATGTCTCGTTCCTGTCAACTAGTCAAAAAACAAGCGTTCGTTCAGCTCACTAACAGCTGTAAACTTTGTTTACAGAAATACAAAAACAATAATTAAGGTTTAATTTAATTTAACTGTTTAATTTGAAAACTACATAGATTATTATTGACAAACTATAATTTTAAAATTTTTCGACTGGTGGGTTTATCTTGCAGACATATAAGTTGCATCAGAGGTCCTGGAGTAGTGGTGGCTAGCAATGATGAAAGACATTCATTGCAATGAAATTTGTCGTCAAATTTTTTTAAAATGTATCCTGCCAGGAAAGCTACAGATGCAGAGTATATATTGGTGTTAGGTATTGCATTATCTTTATGTAATTTTTGAATCTTGACTCTTATATTAATTGGTAATAACAAGTCTTCTTTAATCTCACTTTCAAAGGAATGTCCTTCAGCTCTCTCTGTCTGTATATTAGCATTGCTAATATACTTAATTTTGTCAGCAATATTGGCCGATTTTGAACTTTTAACGATGCCACATCTTAAAATCTGACGCATTGCGTATTCGGCGGTTCTGGCGTCTGTGGCATCGTTGGATCCGCCTCGAAGACGTACTTGGGGAAACATTCCTTCAACTGCGTCAGAACTGAAAGACCTGGTAAGTACATAATAGAATCCTGCTTCTTGCAGTAAAAATTTGATACACAAAAATGTACTTATTGCTGTAAACTGTAGAGCATGGGCAGTTTCTTCTGAAAAACCTTTCAAACCAACATTAGCTGATACAATTTGTACTTCATCAATGTATTTTGTAAATGTTTCTTTTAGCCATTGGAGTCGTTCATCAGAAACATCAACGTAAGGAGCAATATGACTATCTAAGGTACGAATGTACTGGGATCTCCTTGAGACATTGTGAAACTGAAAGAAAAAGTACATGTTTTCCATGAAAGATACAGTGCTACTTGCATCTTTGAAATGCTCATGTCCATTTTCTTTCAAAAATTTTAAAGATGAAATCACTGCAGGCGAAAAAACTTGATCAGCTCTGAGAACATTCATCTTCTCAAAATTTGTCGGATAAAGGTGTTTTCTGGTTAAATATCTGACTGGTTTAATTGGTAATCCTCTTTGTAGACTATACAGCTGTTTTAGATATGATGAGCTAATAGTGCCTTCAGAAGAACACATGTCGTGGTCTAAAAATAGGTTTCGCTCCACTGGCGTTAGATAGTTTCTTGAAGAGTGCTACATTTCCAGAAAAATTGTCAGTCACAAGCCTTAACACAATAAACCCACAGTCAGTCAACATTTGTATCACTTGCATAGTCAAGGTATAGAAGCTATCAGTTGTCAGTGTTGAATGGAAGAAATATCCAGCAGGTATGCAATATTGTGTTGATAACCCGTATATAACAAAACAAAGCATTTTGCTCGCAATTTTGGGCTTCTCTTGAATAGTTTTATTAGAATGACAGTCATCAAGCCCTAAAAAACGATCTTCAGGTCGACTATAGTACATTTTTTCTTTTATAGCCATATCATCCACAACTAACGAACAAATTCGCTCTACTGGAACTTTAAGTGCAGCTATTTCGGATTGTAAACGCTGTTTACACAACTCTTTTGACCCTCTATATTCACCAAGATGTTTGGATATGGTAGTTTTGGATGGAAGATTGGCTAAATTGATTCGACAATACTCGTATCCTTTTGGAGAGCAAAAACGCCAAAGAGTACACATACGAATTGTCATTTCAGACCACCTAGGTGACTTTTTTGCATAATTGTTAATAAGATCCATTAAAAAGAGAGCTTTGTCATCAGATTCTTTAGCATTCTGGGATATTTTTGTGATTAATTTAGAGTTATGGCTTTGTTTTTGAAGTTCCACTTCGAGAGATTGAACTCGTGACAGGCACTTTAAATTTTAAATACTTATTAGTCATACGCTTTAGTTTCTGATTTAATATTTTACAGTGGTAACGTAAATTCTCAAGCTCAACAGATGGAATGGAGACTTGGATTAATTTAGAATTTGTGTTTTCTTTGCCATAAACATTAGGAGGAGTTTCGACAGGATATTTGGGTGTGACAGAAATATTCTACAAATAAAATTTAATAATTATTATACCTTCATATTAATATTTGATTGGACAATTCTCATTTATCCTTACAAATATTGAAGGTACAACTCCTTTTATTAAGCGACAAGAATTTTTTGTGAAAGTAAAGGTATTTTCTTTGGAGTGATCTTTACAGATAACTGATTGATCTTTTATACTTGCAACATCTGTAAAAACCAAATAAAAATTGATAAAATCGATACTATTTTCTTAGGGTTTGTGCAAAATTACCACAAAATTCTTCAATTATTTCAAGCCATTTAGTGCCTTGATGAAAATCACTAGGGAATTCAAAAAGCTGTGTATTGCGCTTGCCACAAATCAAACATTTCTTTCTCATTATGCAATGCGAACGTACGTTTCAAATTATAATTTGACAAGATACAGCAAAAATTTTGAATCTGTCAACTTTTAAAGTTCACCGTTCAATCGTTTGGGGGCAGCACTTGCGTAACGCAATTGGCGACTAGATCAGAACAGTTTTATAAACGGAGCGTTATGGCCGTATCGAAACGAAGTCTGTGACGAAGTGGAGATTGATACAGTTGGCCGTGTAAAACTGTAGGGGATTTTATAAAACTGGTGTTGCATGCCAACAGAGAGAAATCAGAGACAAAATAAATTGAATTTAAAAAGATCACTAATAGGTATCTATTTCAATTTTAAAAATTTAAAACTGTTTTTGGCCATTGGTAAAGACATTTCTTCCAACGAAATTGCAAATATTGTATAATAACTCTATTGTGGAGTGGTCTCGACAAACGTAAAAGAGGTTTCTAATTTTCGTTTAGTACTACGTCTCGAGATGGCGCTACCTATCTTAAAAGTAGCGTCACGTGTTAAAAAAAAATGAATTTAAAAATAATAACAGATCTTTTTTTATTTCTAAAATAAAAAAATAAGTTGTTTATTCTATTAGTAGGGACATTTCTTCCAAAATGAAATTGCAAATATCGAGTTAATTTACATTTTAGTTCACTTTCAGTTTCATTCAATTGACCTAAATGTCTTGGAAGTTAACGGTAACAGACCGGACATTCTCTTTGTCAAGCATGTTAGTAATAAAAAATTCCTGCAATAATATTAATTTCTCAACTTGTTTAAGTCTGATATACAATATCCATTTCTTTGTTACTTCTGATGGATGTAATTATTTTAAAATCGAAAGTTCATAATTACCAGCTTTATTAATTAAATGATGATTATGCAACTTTTAAACATATTTTTTAAATCAAATTCTGAAATGAACCAGGAAGTTAAATATATACAGTAAATGGATATAATAAACATGTACATATCCAAGTTTTGATAATTTAATTACCTTTGCATGTATTTCTGTAATTACAGTAATAAAATTTAATATTGTACAAAATTATTTATTTCTGTGATATTTATTTATACAACTTGGTTAAAATTTTTATCTACCACACTCTCCAAATTCGTAAAGTTTAAAGGTTTTAAGCTTGTTTCACTTTTAAGGTGCATATGATGTAAGCTGTCTATTGAACATAAAGATGAGATCTCCACTTAAGCTGTTAAATTATGAAGAACTAAACATTGAAGAATGTTCCCATGGAACAATAATAAATCAAGTCAACAAATTTCTAACTTCCGAGACAATCTCCAAATAATAAAATTAGAATAATTTCAACAAGTGAGCATTGTTTTTACCTTCCTGGTCGTACAAGCTCTGATGTAAATTTTTTTTACCATCATAAATATAAAAATTAATTTAGAAAAAAATTGACGGATCAAGGCTATCAGCAATTACAGTTTTGCAAGATAGCTAAAATGATTTATCTGAATCCAACAAGTCTTTTTTTAGTTTTATTTGAAAATTTTAAATTATGCATATACCAATTTACTGTAGCAAAAACTGGTCAATTAAGAAATGCCGCATACACAATCAATTAAAGTAACAGTGAAAGGAAAATATATTAAAAAAATTCATTACTAATAAACACATACTGAACAATATATCTATTCATCACCTGTTATTAGAGAAAATTATGTCAAGTTTCCGTGATTGACTATTATATCAAATCAAAGAAATTTTGTAATAATAGATATATAAATAATAAAACAAATCTTCAAGTAAAACAAATTTGACGTGTGCTAACTGTAGTTTTTCAACAAGAGAATGGAACTGTTGCATAGAAATTGGTTATCTAAATACATTATTTGTATATAATATGCAGTGAACTTTTATATACTTAATGTGCATTAGAAATAAAACTTAAGTAAAAATCTTTTGGTTTTATTTACAATACGGAGAGACAGGTAGGACTTTTAGTAACATCAATCCATTAAATTCAGAAATTTTATTTCATTAGCTTGCAATAATTGTTAGTTTATGGAAGTTTTACAAAAGCGATAAATTTATTTTATTATTTTAAAGTAAAATTATTAAAAACAACTTGGACAATACTTTTTGGACTATTTAATTTTCGATCGTAAGTTGTCTAAAAAGAATCAAAATAAATAATTTTTTCAATGGTGTTAAATCTAATTGTTTGGCATAATCGGGTTGTCATACCACAGAAATAAATTTTTGCATTGTTGAAGAATTTTAAATTTCTGTGATTTAAAAATTTTAACAAATTACATTGTACATTACTTTTGGAGTCTTTCAAAATGACGACGAACTTTTACTCAATATAAAAAGTTTTGCTAAAAATGTTTATTAATATTTTAGTTTGGCCTTTCGGTTTGAGTAACATTTGCTAATTCCAATGAAACTTAGGTTGCAGTTCCTGAGCTTATTTGCATCAATTTCTATAAAGAACCTTGCACTAAGCATATTGTGCCAATGATCAAAATTTTCATAGGAATTTTGTAGTGAATAATCTTGAAATTGCGTTCGTTTATTGTTAAATAAAACTATTGAAGACGAGCATTCCGTTAGGACCGTTAACAGAAAACTATTATTTTTAACTGGTTAGCTTTTTAAAGCTAGAATTATCAATAAATTAATCACGTATAGAAAATTGTATTTAATAGAATTGCCTGATATTTTTATATGTACGAATATTTCGATACTGTAGTAGTTACAAAGGAGACAATTGTTGAAAATTGTTGGTTTCATAAAAATTGTAAGAAAAACATTATAAAATATTAAAATTTGAAAAATCTCATAAAACTTTGAAAAATTAAACATATAGTCTAGGCGGAATTAAGTGAAATGATTTTATGAGGAGATAAATAGACCGAATAATGTCTATTGTTTTATTGACAAGTTATAAGGGTCCAAGCCACCTTGACAATGGATTTTGATTTATGATAGTTCTATACATAACATGTTTCTTACGGAAAAAATCGAAAAATGTACCTAATTAAGATTAGAACTATTATAAATCACAATCCATCGTTAAGGTGGTTTTATCTTTCATAACTTTAACAAAAGGCATTATTCGTTTTATTGCAGCGTCTTATAAAGTCAAGTCACTTAATTCCGCTCGGACTATACATCACTTAATAAGTAGGTAATCAAAATAATGAAAAAGAGATAAAATAATTATTTGATATTGGTGGCGGTCGGAACAAAAACAGTAACAATTTTTTATTAAAAAACGACATCTAGAGTGCTATGAAACAAACCTGACATCGAAATGTAACTGAATCAGAGCAGGCTGAGCCAGCGTAAATGTTATCATTAGACACATCGTTACAGTTACGCTGGCACAGCCTGCTTTGATTCAGTTACATTTCGATCTCACCTTATAAAACAATTAATTTGAATGTTTTTCATAAATCTATTCACCGTCTTCTCAACATATAAAACGTCAGTAATATTTGTAAACGGCTTTTTTTCACATTATAAAGCACATAATTATAAAAAAACGTAATTAATAAAAAAAACTGTTGAAAATATTCTTATCAACAGCTTTTGACGTGTTTTGTAAACTTTAAATCTTTTTTCAATCTTTCTGCTTGTATTCAATAATGTGTTCCCACCTTATTTGATGTTTTTATCATCACTTTATCAGTAAAGTGTAAGCTAATGTTTTTGAAGAACAAATAACTAAGTCCCCTAATCAATAATTTTTTTTTTAAGAAAAGCTTATTACTTTAACAAATATCGTCCAGTCGTTTACATTATGTAGCGGTCTACACCGGATCCGGATCCATTTTAAAATCCGTTGCAAAATAATCTAAAAATTCGGATTTACAGATTCTCGGATCTTGATCTGGATTTAAATACATATACCGGGTGTAAACGAAATTAAGCTCACCCCGGTTTAACTCATTTTTTTCAAATGGAACAATAGTGGCTCTATTGACAATTTAAAATAACGTTTTTTTTGCCAATCCAATGATACCAAAATTTTGAAAATCTACTAAGTAGTTTTTGTAATATTGACAAAAATATTTTTTTACATATGAAAAAAAAATTATATTAAAGAAAAATTTCTAACATGCAAGCATTTTAACAAAAAAATAAAATAGAGAGCTATTAAACATAATTTGTAACCTTTTTTGTGGTTTATAACCTGCTTGAATTTTAGTTAACTTTTAGGGATTTTTCCAAAATATTTTTGTCAATATTACAAAAACTACTGAATAGATTTAAAAAATTTTGGTATTTTTAGACTAACAAAAAAAATGTTAATTTAAAATGTCGAGTGAGCCACTATTGTTCCATTCGAAAAAAATGAGTTAAACCGGAAAAACTAATTTATTCTAAATTAAATTGGTGTATATTCTAAATTAGATTATTTATAATGGGACTGTTTTTATTTTTTTATTTCTTACCAAATTAATATAGCCAAATATTATCTTAGTTACGGTAATTATTAAGACATTCATAACTCCCTTGGGAGTTACAGAAGTTAGGAATTCTTAACTCCCTCTAATTTTTATATTGAAAACAGTTACAAATCCGGTGTACTGAAGTTACGAGAAGAGAAGAAATGCTATTAAACAACAATTTTTAAACGCCAATAATATCGTTTCGTTTATATTCTTGCTTCCAGTGTTACTTTTATTCAACAACTCTTAAAATTTCTGATATTCTTTCTTGCACATTCCCGTTGTCCTCTGTAATTAACACCCTCATAATTTCCTTGATACATAAATAACTATGATGGTTGTCTACATTATTTAGAAACATTTTTTTACTATCGCAGCCTCCTAGATAAAAAAACAAAAATTGCAAAAAAAAATATTTTACAAAAGTTATAAAAAGTAGCATTTTAAACGCAGAATTTAATGTAGATTTCAAAAATATAAAAATAGACAAAGTATTCCATTTAAAAATCTAAAGTTATAGTCATTTCCGGTAAAACCAAAAGTGATAGAAAGTTTATTTTTTACTCAATCAATGGGGATGTTCTAATATAATAAGTTTCCCAAATTTAATTTTTTTATTTTAAAAAATACTATTTAAATAAGAGGTGAACCTAATTTCGTTTACACCCGGTATACAAATCACAAATTTATAATTTGTTACATGATAACATAGTTTGATAAAAAATGACTGACGTTATTTAAACTTTTTTTAGTTAATTAGATAATGCCTAAAAATAGGAGTGTTGTTAATAAGTTACTAATTAAAAACAAATTTCAATTTTTAAACTTAGCGCTCTCTAGTTCCTAAACGGTGTAACATGGTATAGATAGTTAAGTTGTGTTAATTTACCTTATTTTGATCTTAAGAATCTCAGGTTGTTCTACAAGAATGTTTTTCTGAGACACTTGTATATTTTCTATTTAAATGAGGATTCGAATCCAAAAAAAAACAACAAGGCTCCCTAATTTTTATTTTTACTTAAGTTAACATCTTATACAAAAACTTTCTATTTAGGAAAGTTTACCTGATAACGAATTATCAGAAATACTTGGTGCTTAAAAATTTAAACAAGAAAATAATAATTTTGTTAGGGATTTTTAGAGATAATTAGTGTTTAAGTTTGCACTTTTTGCAAAGCAATAGTTATTTGTTTAATTAAGAAATTTGCTGCATTGATCATATAATTTTTACCTTTACTTTTTTTTAATGTATTATAGAAACATCTATTTTAATAGTTTGTTAGAAAGGGCTTAAAACGCAAGAAATATACCCACAGTAGCGAAACAATTAAAAAAGACCATATAAAATCGGATAATAAACACCAGAAATGTTTCAAAATGTCAAAAATAAAATTGATTTTAGATTAGTGTTTTGGCAAGAAACAATCAAAGACATTTTCAACAATTTTATCACGAAAATAACAAAAAAATTATTGTATTTCAAAAATTATTAAATTAAAATAATTTATAGTTGGCTGTATTCTTTGTTTTAGAACTTTTTAAGTAAGCTAAAAGTTTGCTTAAAAGGTAACCTTTGCATTTGAAAAAAAATGGGGTTTGTATCTGTCGTAATTTTTTTTGTTCTAATTAATGAGAGTCGTGATATAGAATTTATACCAGTTAAAATAATCACCTTATATTTAAAAATACAAGATATACACAAAAAAATAATTTGCATTTTAATACTCCAAACTTAACAATAACTCATCAAATTCTTGATTTATCTCGACGCAAGTCATCGTAGACTTATAGCTTATCACTGAGAAAGTTGAAAATACAACAATAGAAAAATTCAATTGACGGAACACTCTTTGAAATGTAAGCTGACTTTGTCATTTGGCTATATTATGTAGGAGCAAAAGAAAGTATCAGAAAACTATGATCATGTAGGAGCGAAAGCAAGCGACTTGTATGAGAAATTTATAGAGAACACATAGTCTTCTAAAATGTAGAAATGGTATTTGAAAATAATGGGCTAATCAGGTTTTTAAAGATCATCACGGAGGGGTCCTAAAATGGCTAAATGCAAGGCCTTGAAACCCCTTTGTGTAAAAAAGTTCTACTATTTAAAAATATATAATAACATGTTAAAATAACAATTAAAATTATTTCTGCAAACAAATCAGCTGGAACTAAAGTAGTAGTATTAGCAAGGACGGACTGGCAAATATTTATACGGAGCGGGGTGCTGAATTAAAGAAGAAGCCCAATATTTCCAAATTTAACATCTCAAGAAAAGATAAAATATTACTTACCATCTAATGAAGCAATTTTTTATGAAGCACTTTGGTACTTTTGCCATTCCTGTTAATCACATTAAGATATTGTCTCTGTTTCAGTCAAAATTGCAATAAAATAAGTACGTCTAATAACTCACTATTGAAAGTTGATCATTGTTTCTCTTGACGTCGAAGCACTTAGTTTTTATATGCGAAAATAAAGTTTATTGTTGTGAATGTTCAGTAGCTTTTTATTTTATTTTATTTTAATTTTTCTCTGTCTTTTCGTTTTTTTTTGGCCTCAGATTTATGTTTGGATTTAAATTTTTTCATTTTGTGGGTACCTATTATACATACATATGTACTTATAAGAAGAATTACAAAAAACTGTAAGAAAACACCATTTTTTATAAGCGACCACCCGGATTTTTGCCAATACTATCGTGAACTCTGACAAAAATAAACTGAAATTTTTTCACTAATTACAATTTTATTATGGCTAGTAAGCTAGACTTGAATAAAATTTTTATTTCTTATGGGCGAAATATTTTAAGCTGCCGCGAAAATTTTATTCTGCACCATTTACGCTGAGTATTAGCGCTCATAAAAGTTGAAGTGACATAAGAAAATGGTGGTTATCTCAGGTCTTTGAAGATCAGTATCGTATCAAGCAAAAACTTAAATATATAACATTCAGCAAAAGATAAGGCTGGATAAACGTTTATCGTAGGAAGAAAGGATCTAGACAATATAGTATGTATATATTAAAACTCAGAAGAACAGAAAAATGCAAAATCTGTAACAAAGATATAGCAAAATACACACATGCAAAAAGTAAAAAAAATGAGAGAAGAAATAAGAATAAACAAAGAAATACCAAATTATATTATAATATCGAGCAGTAGGAAGATAACGATGAATTAAGACACGTGCGTATTATGAATAACGTTCCCCGCTGTGTAAAAAATTAAGAGAAGTTTTAGTGAGTATATTTTTTTATAGAGAAACACGTTTCTTGCATTATAAAAAAATTTAAAAAATTTTTGAAGTAAATTTTAGTTTCATTGATTTCTTGACTTTAAACTCAAAGGAGCACTAAGCAACCATGAAGAACTTTTAATTGGTAAACCTTCACCAGAGAGGAAGAAGTTCAATCCTCTCTTGGATGCCAGATTATTATTTCTTCTCCATATACATATGTTCTGGTCAAGATCAAAATTTCTACCAAAGCTAATTTGTTACTACGCTTTTGTCACAAGGTTTTCGCTTTTATGTTGCTTCGTTTAATCGGTAAATTATAAAACTGATATATATTACTTTAAATAAAAATCGTAGTTAAAACCATAATGTAAAAAATACTTAATTTATTAAAATTGATTTGGGTATTTTGGCTACGATTTTAAAGAATTTTTTGAGCTAATTCATGACCTATATTAAAATGCATAATAAAAATTGGTGTGTCAAATAATCCGATATAAATAATATAAAGTTGTCGACATGTTTTAAAATGTCAATGCTAACAATTAAAAATGGACAAAGCTATATAACAGGACGTAAAATGTGGTTTCCTAATTATATGATTGTGTCTAGTATAATTGCCCGAGAATATTACTTAATAGCCTTAGCACATGTTGATTTAATAGCGAATAGAAGTTTAAATTAAAAATCAAACACTAAAACCGCTAAGATATAAATACGATAAGTGGATAAAATAAATCAGCTTTGTCAGATATGCATTCGGTTACATAAATTTATAAAAGGATCAAATTTGAAAGTTTAGATATCAGAGAATGCTGTCAGAATTCAGTAAAAATAAAAACCAGCTACAAGTGTATTGTCAAGATTTCACTTCATTCCATTTACGTCCCATTCTCGTATTTTTTTGACTCAGTCTTGCATTGTGCTTACTCAAACAGGAAAATTAATCATTTAATCAATTTTCTTTAATCTTTTACATCCTCTGTCGTTTCCTAGTAATCTCTCTTCTGGTCTAGTTTTCCAATTTCCTGTATTTGGTGGATGCTTTTGAGGAATTTCCTCGCAACCAAAACATTGCTTCTTCCTAATTTCCTGTCGATTTGCGTGTGTTTTCGAGGTAGTAAAGCGATAAGTGAACGCGACAGACAAGAGAGGGAGGTGTCCGCAGCCTTTGCAGAAGGAGAAAGGCCGTTGCTGGCCACCAGCAGGTGAGAGGGAAACTGATACAGTTTTTTTCAGATTGTTTCGACAAATTTTTACTCATTCAGCGTTTCAGTACGTTATTCGGCGTCTTGGCGCGATGTTCTAGTGTAAGGATTACGATATGGTGGGCTAGTTTCTTGGCGCATCCACCATTTTTTTCAACTACGCTTTTTTAGGATCCTAGAATGAGGGAATTGTGTTGAATAGTGACAATTATTGTGCATAATGAAATTTTTTTATTTGCTTTTCTTTATCTGCCTTCTCAGTGTGGACGCGCAGAGAAGATCGGTGGTAAGTTGGTACCAACATAACAATTTTTTTATGTGATCTTTATCCCTATTATGTAAACTTTCACTTTTATTTAAGAATAATTCTGCATAATTTTGGCATTGTGATAAAATCAACTAGCCGTTAAGTGGTCTGCTGTAGAATTGGTAAATTTCTTGCTACTCTATTATAAAGCTAATAATAGGTAGATATAAACTTTCAATCAAGCCGAGCATAATTTCTAATATCTTACAATTTCACTTTCGACTGACATTTTAAACATATGGCCATTCACATTAGTTTAGTTCTTTGAACTTGAACAGAGAGTAGAGTTGAATTACCTAAATGGCCTTATGGGGAAGGTTTCATGTAATGTCTAGGTTGTTTAATAAAAGTGGAGCAGTTTTAAGTTTCGTGTAAAAGATAATTTACATAATGTCTGTTACGTCTCTTAACTTGTAATTTCTATAAATTTAAGTAAAAATTGCAATGTAATTCTAGAAAATGTGTTGTTACAAGCTGTAAAATAAAACTCGATATTTTCTTAATTCGTAGCATTGAACTAAATGCTTGCGTTATTTAATTGCTTCAGAAACCGTAATTAATTTAAAAAATAATGTAACAGTTAGTTGTAACGATATGATCTTAAATGAAGTCACTACAGTCATACTATTACATTAATTGCATTATAAATAAAAACACTTTTACTAAATAATTAATCCTACAAAGAATTTATTATGTATTAATTCTAGTATCCTTGTTAAATGAAAAAACTGATTAACGATAGGAATAGAATAACTGTAGGAGCGATTGATAAATATCCGTATGTTTTTACACATAATAAATGAATTAATTTAGAGGATTGTCTCGCTATCATAAAATAAAACTTCTGACATACTTTGGACAGTTTTGAACTTTTATGCAAACAAGATTACCTTGATACAAAACATTTAAATAAATGTCGCTTATATGTAGCTGGGACTATAATAAGTATTTAACATTTAAATAAAAACAACAAAATAACTAAATAGTCTGGAATAACTACAAAAATAATTTTTGTACTCATCGTCATCGTTCAGAAAAACGATTTTCCTTCACTGTTTTTTTATTTTTTTAACAAAAAATACAAAATATTTGCTTTGTCCAGTTATGTCTGTATTTTTTTTTTATCAGAAAATCAGAACATGATTAAAGTAAAAAATGTTTTTAACAATGCAGCCGAATTTAAACTGTTGACAACCACTGATAGGTTTTAATTCGCAATGGTAAATGGCGTCAGGCAATGACATTCAAAAACCAGCCCCTAACTTAAAATTTACACCTGTTTTTAATAAAATATTGTTAAATTTATACACAGAAAATCTATTGATAGTAGTAGTAATAGTTTAATATTTGATTTGTTAAATATTTGATGACTTTAATCATATTGTCATTTCCTGATAAAAATATAAAGACGACTTTGGGTTAGACTTCTGACAGCAAAATCTTTCAGGTAGTCCTACCAATCTTTTATTAACTAAACTAAATTTTACTGAAGTATTTAATTCATTATTCTTAGAATTGGGGTCTTATTCGTACCAAAAAATATTAATAGACCTAAGTTTTTTACGAGGTAATTTGTAGCATTTCTCTTGGTCATGTTACAAACAAAATGCTCATGCTGGAAAGACGACTTTGAGTTACGCTCCTGATACCAAAATCTTTCAGGCAGTGCTAAATTGTAATGAAGTATTCAATTTATAATTTTTGAAACTGAGGCCTTATTCGTACCAAAAAATATTAATGTACGTAACTTTTTGACGAAGTAATTTGCATCATTTCCTTCGGTCATATTTCAAGAAAGGTTTTATAAGATTTGAATGCTGAAATAGTCTTAAGTCACTACAATTTACTTTTTTAAAACTAATAACTAGTTTTTTTTAAAATTTTCGACTTTCTAACTACAAAAAATGATGTTCAACTATTTAACTAACGCACATAATATTTTTCAGTTTAATTTATTCTTTTGATGTTAACATACTATACATACACATCGATTGACTGTTAAATGTGCTCATTTATATTCAGAAAAATTGTTAGTGGAGGCCTGAACATTTTGTTGAAAATTGCGGCTACCTCTCGACTGTAGTAATGTAAGTGCACATGACTGCCACTTCCTATGACGTTTTACAGTTAAACCATAAGATTTTGTTAGATAAATCGAATAATTAACAAGAACTTGCATAATAAAACTGCTTCTGACAATTAGAAATTAATATTCAATGTTGTTGCTTGTTTTACAAACAGAAACTTTTGCTACAAAACTTATACGCTGCTGATGGATTAAGGAATTTATTTTGAAATATTGGGCGTGGTTATCAAGTACTGATTACTTAGAAGCTAACTTGCCAACGACAATAATATTTTACCAAAGTAGTCCTAATGAAATCCTGATGTTACTATGTTTTAAATTTGCCATTCAAATTTTTGCATTTAAAATAATAGTAGAAGTTTTAAGATTTATATGCCTCGTCTTTAAACACGATTTGTCTTTGTCCGCTAAAAACCCTGTTTTTTGTATTTGATACATAAATAACTATTGTATAGTTCTCACATTAAAGGTGCGCTGTCTAGAAATATTTTACAAATAAGTAAATAACAATTGCAAAGAATATCAGCATCACAATTTTCTTTTTGGTATCATCGCACGCATAAGTAGCGATACACCTTCTTCTCGTAGAAGAGAGGAATTTCTAGAAGACCGTAAGCGAAATTTTTAAAAACCTCTTTTTGCGCAGTCTGGATCATTTCTCATATTGCCGATTACTATTTACATTTTGGTAATGGCTGAAATTTTAAAAGGATCTCTTATTGCTGGGTGTATCACTATTTATATGCGCGATAATGTATACAATGTTTGTAAGTTGCAGATAGAATATCTTATGTAACTAATTGTGAGAGGTATAAAGTATGTAACAGAGTAAATAATAAATAAATAACTAAGTTGCATATACATATTTAGCTTTATTAGTTTTTACAAAAATTCTAACTATGTTATGGTAACTCTTTCCTTATGATTTGAAAGTATTCATTATTAGGTTTTAAAATTATCATTTATTGTTATTTTAATATAAAATTAATATATAGTTTATCAAAACTTTAGAACACAAAAAAGAAAAAATTACTTCAAAAGTGTGGAAAATGTTTTCAATAGTTTTTTTGTTTATTCTAAACAGCACATGCGTTTCTTTATCAAATTAACGACTTGAAACTAGTAATTTCGGCTATTGAGTTATAAAAACTACATATAATTAAGTACAGTTAATTTTGCTAAAAAAAGTTTATTTTTTATATAATATGAGTACATATATGTGTTATTTACATAAAATTGTCTGGTTTACTGGGAAATTTCGAAAAAACAGCAGATTAAACAACGATTACTTTTTGCACTATTTGCAATAGTGTTGTAAGATTACTAAAGCTTATGATATAAATAGTTCTGATTGGTCGAGCAATAAAAAGGGTGAAGCTTTTCAATACGTGCTTGGCGATAGTACTAAACATTTTTTTAGTTAAGTGAAAAATACAATACAAAAGAGGACAATTTTTAGTTGCACTTTGCGGAAATTTTAAACTGCTCTTCAAAGAAACTGCCCCGCATTACAACATTTAGTAGGTATTGATTTATAGACCCTCAATGTATTTAAAAGTAAAACTTTTTTTTAAGTCGGTTAACAAGGGGTGAATTTCGGGTTGATAACTTTGACTCATCTGAAAATTCTTTCTCTTCCTCGATTAAACCGTATCAATAAAGTTTTCGTCAGGACGGCGACGTTTCCCTAACCACAGTTGGTAGTTTCTTGAGGAGTAAATCGTTTCTAATACTGTCATTTATGTTATTCTGGAGTCTTATTTATTTATAATAAATGCCTCATTGAACGAATAATATAATTTCCCCGATGGCGATGCTAAGATTTTGTTTTTTATTTCTGCTTTATTACTTTCTAAATTGTTTATTATCAACAAACACTGAATTTGTTGGTATTGAAGTTACTAAAAATATTTGTTTAAAATGTATTAAAGCCATTAAATCAATGGATTTTCTTACTGAAATTAATTTGAATTTTGTTAAAAATTAATAAGAATCATTAAAAATGTGACTGAAAAACGTAATTGAAACAAATAAAGTACCAAATTATGTTGAAATTATAAATTTTGTTTTACCAATCCAATCAGTATTTATTGATCGCGCTGAACTTTATTTAAATTTACGCGATTGTTCTTTGACCACTTATTTTGAAACCTTCTATTTTAATTTTGATTATTTTCTCTTCTTTTAATATAACTATAACTTTTGTCTTTGTTACATTGGTAATTATAATGGGTTCTTAAATATGACTTTTAATTGTCACTTTTTTTAACAGAGCATTTCGTTTTTTTAACCACTTTATCTATCATCAGTATATTACTATGAACAGTAGAGTAGAGAGCTTTTCCCTGTTTTAGTAATACAGGGTATCAATAGTAATACACTTTGGGGATGTATTGCTTCCACATCTGACACGGTTTTTTGTGTATCGATAAGACTTATACTATGTGAAATAGAAAACGAATCATCTAAAAAGCTGTAAAATGCTTTTTTTAAACCAAATTATATGGAAAGAAACCAAGTCAAAGTCTCATTAATATTTCCATACCTTTCATCTTGGAACTCTAACAAAGGTCTTTTCTAATAAGTCAATAAATGCTATGTACTGTTCAATGTTTTTTTTCTAAGTCTTAAATTTTTTAAGTATTTAAATTTTTTTGTAAGTAAAAATGTGGTCTTGCATAGTATATCTTTTCCAAAACTTACTTTGTGAATCTAACATCTTACTTTCTACTTCTCCCTAATGATTTTTAGTAGAACTTTACTGTGTTTTACTAGGTAATAGGCATTTAACCCTTTCTGTTGTAACTCCGTCTTAACACGGTTTTTTTATTTTTCATACTTTTTAGTGTTATTTGTAGTTCTTCTAAACTATCTTCTTTATTTTCTTCTGCACTTTATTTCCGATTATTTCCGACTATTATTAATTTTCTTTATTTAGATCTAGACTTTATATTAAATTACATAGTTCATTAAAATATTTTTTTTACCTTTCCACTATCATCTTATCAGTCGTTAAGTCAACTGTTTTAGATTTAATAACACATATTTGTTACAAATTTTTTTTTTCAATTTTTATTGATTTTAACATTTGATACAATATTTCTTTTATTTCTATTTCTTCGCTTCCATTACAGCTTCCTTATTTCTTTTTGATTTCTATATTGTACATAATCTTCTTCTAATATGCTGTTTAAGTGTTTCTTCCACTTTCTCTTTTTGTAATTAACTTGGTGCTTAGTTTGATTTGTGCACCAGTTTGTTTGCTTTTTGTTTCTATGAAATCTGGTTTATTTTTCAAGAGTTCCTTGTCCTTTATTTTTTCTAAATTTTTATGTGAATTTTAAAGAAACCTTTTATTTTTTTAACGAAACCATAAATTTCTGACACATTACGTTTACAGTTATAGTTTGAAATAACGAATCAGAAGCTGATATCATCGACTATTTGAAATAATAGCTACCTAAAATCAGGTATATACTTGAAAATTTTAAACTCAAGCTATCAAAATAAGGTTTTCGGACTTTAACCAACTTATTATTTGTTTCAGTGTGCTCGAATAGTAGCATCCCTTCAAAATGACCACAATAATTATCACCTTCCCCTCCTTTGTACCTTTTTTTAGCAAACATGATCTTATTGATCTTTTTGCAAACATTAGTTCAAGACGCATAATAACAAGAATACAATAATAATAAAATACAATATAAAAATCTTACATAATTTACAAAGAGGATTGCCCCTATATCTACTAGGTTATCTAATTTTCCAATCATTGAAAATAAAGACACAGTATTAAGAACAATGACAACATAATATCGTCTAGGCATGATTTATATCACACTAACCGCATACAATATCTTTCCAACAGCGTTTTCAATAGCTTAAGTTAAAGAAATCTTATCAAAGTTTCAGATAATGCATCGTTTCATTGGCACAATATTGACAGGCAGCTTTGTCGGCAATTTGTTTCATGCTTTAATCACAGATTATATTGCAATCTAATTTAAAAGGTCAAAAGTCTTTCATATACACGTTTTATCATTTATCTGTTAATAATTCCAGTTCTTTCCATTACTTATCTTATGTCTCAATCGTATTATTAAAATTAAATCAACTCTTGTATCAATTACTGTATTTCGCCTTTCGTGTTGATATTTATTTGATGTAGGAGCTAAACGGGAAATTATCAACATTAACGCCTCTATGATAACAAATTAATGGTTCATTAAATAATATCAGTGAAAGTGAAAATGCTAATTTTGTAAAGCACAACGAACCACGTTATCACTGTTATCACTAAATGACAAAAAGGCAACTCCCTGGACTTTGAGCCGGATTACCCGGAATTTTATCGTTAATTAATAATTATTGTGGAATTTTTTTTAGTTTATAAACTTGTATCTTGTATGAATTATGCACATAATAAAATCGAACTTGTTCCAAAGATTATCATGAGTGGCGTGTAAATGTTACATTCTCTATTATTACATAAATCTTAAATTCTTTGCGAAACGCTAAAACATCGTTTGAAGTTTTTGGCTATTTTATTAATTAATAGCACATTTTTTGCTAAGACAAACCTCAGGCGACATGCACGAAACAGCCATTAAATTTAAATTAGGCTCAACAAATGTAACAATGTCGTAACAATTTTTCAATATCCGAAATTATATTATTATAAAATTTTATAGCTTTCCTAGTTAACAGCATTTCCGTTGTTTGTGATTAGCATTAGCACGCATTTTAGTAAAATCATTTCATATTTAACAAATTTCTCCTCGTTTCTCTGATGATTTTTCCTGAACTGAAATTCACTTTCGTTTAAACTGGTTGTATAAATTTTATCGAAGGACAAATGAAAGGCGGGGTTTGATACAGATCCCGCCAGGACATATTTTGTAACTATTAAAATTTAATATAACACTAGTTCGTTTATCGTTTTTGTTCCAAATTTTAATAAGAATAAATAACTTTCACCGATTTCATAAATGATGAAGGCTCCTGATTTCCAAGAGTCGGATGTGGGATAACATATTGGAATTTTTCGAAATTGGACAAGTTTTTTATTTATAGACTTTTATAATTCGCATTTTTTATTTTAATCGATCAATAAGTAATTATTGAAAGGTGCATTCTAATCGCCAGCCTTGAGTAAAATCCTAGAGCTGTAAATTTTTCCTACACGTTTTCTATGAAGTTGCTAATAAACAGTGCATAAACATATCATTAAAACATATAATTGTCAGATGACAATCGGCTCTATTTCACATTAATTTGGGCCGATGAGACAGTTTTCACTTTAGAATCATTCGTTGGAACAAAAATAGTAATTTTTAGTCAAGGCAATGAAGCGTGAAGCTTTGATCATACCTTTTGCTTTAGAAAATTATGGAAAATTATTATAACAGGGTACAGTGTAATTATTAAACCAGTAGTTGTTTTATAGGATTTTTAACAATAAAGGGCGTTGTCGTGACCGGTCCCATGAAGGTTATTTTGATAATCTTGCAATGGGATTTACATATGAGAACAATGTGATATTCGGCATTTCTCTGATAGTTTGACCTATGCAAATTGATTTTTTCTTGGATTATTATCTTAACAAACTTTATTATTCTTTCAAATATTTTAATAGGAAATTTGGTATTTTCATATTGGTTTAATGAATCATGAACTGGCTTGACAATATTAAAATGTCATATAAATTAGAAAATAAATTTCGAAATAAATTTTGCATGCAAGTGGAAGTAATTTAGATATAACAATTACGTAAACTTATTAATTATGAATTTTTATTAAACAGTTTTATAAATTTTGGAAATTGTTGCATAAACTGCATTGAGTTTTAATTTTCGCACAAATTAATTAAATTGTATTGTACAATGTTGTCCTTGATAAATATTTATTTAATAATAATTTAACAGTACTGAGTTTTGTAATATTCTGGAATCACTCTGATTCATAAATCATTACTTTAATAGTAAAAATAATCAGTTAAATTTTATTGCAATGGTAACTAAACGTTTCATTGACACAGTGGTAGATAATTTTATCACGTTTTATGTAGCAATCTAATTTAAAAAGGTTAAAGGTCTGTACGTTGTTTGTACAAAGAATTACGTCTTGTAGGGTACGCTTAATGCATTTCTTTACTGGTTAAGTCTAACAGTTTCATTGTTTATAATAAATTAATTCATGAATTTCACAGCCAAGATTAATAAATAAATTACTAAAATTTATCAAAAAATTAATATACGATGGCGGCTCTTAAAACGTAGGATTGTGGGACACTAAATTTGTCATCATTTCTGAAAATGTGACTAAAAAACTCATATTAAACAATTCACAGACGCTTTGCTCCGTACGTAAAAATGCCCCAGTTCAAATGCAAAATCACCAAGTAAAAAAGATTTTTTTGTGAATGTGTTAGCACTTAGTTTTAACATTATTATTATTATTTTATTTATTAAAGTAACTTGATTAATTTTAAATTAATCTCTGTCATTTTACTTTATTTACAAATTACAAATATTTTAAAAATTAACAAAAAATAATAATTTATTTAATCAAAAATATTATATCAAAAGCTAAACACCATTTTAAAAAGTGTACCACTTATAGATATAACGCTTGATAATGGCCTTCAGGAAAGTAAAAACCCTCCGCTTCACCTTGCGCTTTAAACATACCCTCGAGTCATAATCTCCTGATTATGCCTTTAATACATAAATAACTACAAATATTATCTAAGTAATAATAGTCTATTTGCAATTCTATTTAACTCCCATAAAATTTTACAAGATTTTTCGAAACCGCAGTGATTAAAGAATTCCTGTTGTCCAATTTATTTATAAGTACACCTATACCTGTCTCCTCAAGTATAACATCTGTTAGTTAGACCCTCTTAAATCAATTTGGAAACTGAAGATAATAATCACTGCAGTTTTAAAGAAGTTTGTAAAATTTTATGGCACCTAAATGAGATTGCAACGAACTGTACCACCATATGAGTATATCCAACAAACACGGCTGCCATTTAAATTAAACATTAAACAATGACAGAAAAATATTCTAGGTGGTCAACTCTATGCATCGAGCGCTCAATAACCCTTTTCGAATACTCATTTGGCTAGGCTGAGTTGACTTAGACCTTCACCCTCTCTAAACACCCAATTAAAAAAAAACATTTTCTGAAATAACCTCCCTCAATTTATGGACAACACTTTATAGTTTAAGAAGCCAAAAATTATCTATTATTTTTTTGAAACCATAATCTTCTTTTTATTCTAGCGAATCGGGGCATAATCTTTATTTTTATGAAAGCCAGCAAATCGGAGCGTAATCTTTATTTTTACGATACGAAAAGTTACTAAACAACAATGATAAATAAATACGATTTTTTCAGTTTCACAAACATAATTGTCACTAATGGCCTTTGGAATAATCCAAAATCTCCTTCATTATACCCTGAATCCGTAATAGTAGTTTATAAACCAAGAGCATAAAGTTGTCCATTACATGCGAGGGCGCTATTTCACGACGATGAAATAAAGCCGCTATTGCGGTGACGCTATAAAAAATGGACAACTTTATGTCAGAGGTATGTACAACGTTTTTTCTATTTCAACAATAAAAATATAAGTTTCTAGTCGTCTGTTTATTATGCTATGAAAAAGAAACTTACTTTTATTTTTAAAAAAAATTCGTCAGAGGATTCCTTAATAAATTTGGGGATGTCCATTTTGGTTAACATTCTATTATCCAAAAAATTAAAATTTCATTATCAACGAAAAATTCATGCAAAGTGCAAGAATGCCAGTTATGAATGAATGCTATCTGTCATTTAATTTGTGTTTAGAAATAGCTATTTATATTCGTTTGCGATAAGTTTAATTTTACAAGCGACAATTTTGTTTTAGGCCTTAGCTCACGAGTTCCTAACCTTTTCAATATTGTTACCCCTGTGATCTATTAGGAAAACAGATTTTACCTCGACCTTAAAATGTTATCAATACAAACAATACAGGGGTAGACTTGTGGCGGGTATTCGACTGTATCTAGCTAGATATTTTATTAGATTATCCTAAATATTGAGTTCTTTGTTACCCCCACAAAATAGCTGATTTACCCCCGCGGAGGTAATTACTCATAGGTTCGGAACCACTGCTCTAGCTGAAAGCGATTGTCCTGATTAGTTGGAGCTTGTAAAATTAACTAACGCAAAAGATTTGTATAAGAATTTATAACTGAAAGCTTTGAATTCTGTTTTAAAACAACAAATAAATAACTTAAAGATTTATTTTACTTTGATTGCTATGTTTACGTTTGACGTTTCAGCATTTTTTTTTATTTTCTATTTAATATAGTTTTATTTGTGGAAATATTTTAAGTACTTACACTTTGATGCATAAACTTTATTACTGCAACGGTAGTTTTTTTTTCAAGCAGCTCCTGTGGTAATTCTAACCGTAAAATGTGAGACCCGGTATTTTTCCCATTTTTACCGCACAGTTTGCGAAAGTCCGGCAGTCCGGCATACTATTGGTGGATGAATAACCGATAACTGATAACTCAGTGGTGTCAGAGATTATTTAGATGATGTTTTGTCTGTTTTTCTAAAAAGCTACTTAAAGTCAAAAATATTTGCAACAAAATCAAGGATTTAAGAGAAAGAGTTACAAATCAGTACCGCTTATTTGGTCAAAAAAATGGGAAATAATGTACCAACGGAGTTCGAAAATTAGTTGTGTTATTGCCAAAAATAAAGTTTTTTTTAATTTATATCTTCGACAAAGTATTTGCTTTTTAACTTTGTTTAATACGGCAATATCGCGCAAACTAATTCGCACCTTTTAGATAGTTATTTACTTATTTTGGTGAATTACGTCCATTTTTTTAATTCGAAATTTGGTGTTACGGGGAAGTGGACGACAAGGCAAAGAAAAAAAAAAACTGTTTTATAAGGCCAACGTTTCGAATCCTTTATTGATTCTTCTTCAAGGCTTCTAATAAATGTCAGATTTGTTTGGCATGGTACTAATTTGTCTCGGCCAGTTTTTTTTTTTCTTTGCCTTGTCGTCCACTTCCCCGTAACACCAAATTTCGAATAGTTATTTACCTAAGATAATGTGTAAGTAAACTTCCCGCATGAGCATTTTGTTTGCAACACAAGCGAAAGGAATCCTGAATTAGTAGAATGAAGGAAATTTTTGCCCCAAAAGCGATACAATATTTTTTGTAACGAATAAAAACCAAAAGTTTTAGAAAAAATAATGTTTTCTATAATTTAGCATATTTAGTCAAGAATTTAGTTTATTTATTAATGTGTTGGTGGAGCTGCTTAAAAGATTTCAGCAACAGAAATCTAACCCAAAGTTGTCGCTTTATTATTACCGACTAATGTCTCAAACAAAATTTAGTGATTTTCTTGTGTAATATAAAAACACCTCCGTTTTGAGAAATCGTTTTTGCAAACATTGAGAAAGATTGGGAAAAAGCTTTTCAAAGGCGATTAGTACAAAAAATTTATTTCAAATTAATCGTTGGCTATCTTCCCCAAACAACTAAATAATATTCTGCCATCTCCAAAGAAACAAAATAAAGTTGTGGAAATAAGACTAGTCAGTGCCATTATAATGAGATTTTTTTAGTAACCAATCGTACGTGTATTTTTGCTTCATACAGCCACGGAACTAAAGTTACTTAGTTTTAATGCTATAATTTTCAAGTTTAGAGTATTTTTGAGTTATAAATCACAAGTGTTACATGATTTATTTTTAAATGTTATTATTAAGGTTTAAGCGGTAAATTGTAAATTTACATACGAAAGTGATTTCTCTTGCCATCTCGTTTTTGTTAGTGCAAAAATTTAACCAAAAAATTTAGTTTGTTGAGGACATATCACTAAGCTAGTTTTAAAAACCCTCTGCCACTGTTTGCAGTGTAGCCAACATAAAGTAAATTATCCTTTAATGTCAGAGTAATAATAATAATTATAAAGATTGACTTTTAGTAATTTAGTTGGCCAAAAAATCTAATACGATTGTCATACGATAGGTAATTTACAGCGCTTAAAGTCATCTGACCTTCGTGTTCGGCTCGAGTTTGAAATCCAGTTTGCTTAAAGTAAATTTTACCCTACCGCACTGTAATGTAAATAACTAAATATTATTAGCTTATTTTCATCAACTCGTGTAAGCACCATAACATTATATTGTCTAGAAGTGAAAATAATTATGTTAGAAGTTTGAATCGAAGACAACTTGTTGGTTGGAGTACTGTAAACTAACAGAACGTAGGTATAAGATTTTTAAAAAACTTTAGGCCCATAAATTTAAAACAACTTTTATCCGATTATATTAATATTAAGAAGATGAAATTTTAGATTTTTAAATTCTTTTTAGGTAACAGATAATTAATTATTTGTGACTACTTTAATGTATGGATAACAGTCACATATATTTTACAGTTCATGAAAGCAAAAAGATTATTTTTTTAATTTTTAGAATTAACTGCTTACAAAATTTATTAATTATCCTAATTTTTAATAAATTATAAATTAATAAATTCTAGAAGCGGAAGGCGAATTTTAATTTAAGTATTTGAATGTGCATTATTTCTATTTTTTATATTAGCAATTTAATATTTTTAAATTGTAAAATATTTAATTAACTTTGCTTTTACTTTTATTTGTAATATTATTATAATTTAAGTATCTATTTTTTATTGCAGTTGAAGACGAGTTTGGAAATTTAACTCCTGCAAAGTTCTAATTTAAATAAAGGTACTTGACTGTAGGTACTTATGGAACATTATTTACGAGAATAAGAAAATGTATTTATAAAACTACTAAAGTAATTTATCTATATGTTATTTGTGTAGAATATCACAATACATAGTTTTCAGAGGTTTCTCAAACTTCCAATCATCACACAAGGAAACGAATACATAATAAATTCCAGTGTTACTTTTTTAAAGACAAATTTAATGATGTAAAGAGTTTTGCTTTATTGTTTTTGTTTTTGAGATACAGCATCTTACTGATTTTTTGTTCGAATTGTTTTTATTTAAATTTAATTTTCTAAGCAATTAAAATAAATAGTATATGTTGGTACTACTTTAATTTTTTTTGTAAAATCGAATAGTAGATATAATTAAAAGTTTTTTATACTTTTTAGTTTTTGAGATATAAAACTATTTTTTTTCTAAATGGTTGGTCAAATACTTGACTGTGAATTAAAAATAAATGTTATTTTAAATCTAAAGTTTACTAAAGTTTTTTTTATTAATGTCAGACAATTTTGAAAAAAATGAAGTTAGTTATGTAAACAAAGCATAAAATAGGTTTCTTCCGATGTCAGTGTAAGTGACATTAATAAAAAAAATGGAAAAAACAAATCTTATTTCAGTCACTACCTAAACATCAAAGTTCCATCTTTTTGTAATAAGAAATAACTACCTAATTGTACTTCTTTCTATTGCTATAAATTGTCTCTATGTGCTTGTTTTATATTTTTCTAAATTTTTATACATTATTTATGTGAATATGCCTTATTTATTTAGAATATGCCTTATTTAGTTATTAAAAAACAAGGCTCAACATAAATGACTAAAATCTTGTAACCTCAAGAACAATTATTAAGTTTCTTTTAATGATTGTATTGTACCTACTCGTTGCTCGTCAAAACTTTGAACTGAAACTATATGACTATATACACAATATAAAATAAAATAACGTCCGAAAAAATCTAATAAACAATAACGAAAAACCAATTATAAAAGAATTAAAAAATTATTTAAATAAAAACTTAATTTTCTACTTACTTTATTAAAAAAAATGGTTTTGGTTGTTTTTTTTGCTTTATCCTCAATGTTAAAAAACTTATTTTTTACTTTGTATACTGAGTTTATTTTTGATGTGTGTTTTCAAAATTTGCTTAAATTTAATTGTTTTTCAAAAAAAACTTTAGTACAGTATATAAGTTTGTAGAGACAAAAAAAAACAATTTTTTGTTTTAAACGTTTCTGTTTAAAAATATTTAACTTTGATCTCTATCTCAAAAATTAAAAAGCATAACAAACTTTTAATTACACAATTCGATTATCTTTATTTTTTAAAATTTGAAACTTTTACTTTTTAAATTGGTTAAAACATAAAAATGTTACGGAATTTAAAAAAAATCGAACAAAAATTAACACAGCGCTAGCGCTGTATTTCAAAAACAAATAGTGGTAGCGCAAAACTGTTTACAACATTAAACTATTACTTAACAACATTAGAATATTAGTTTTTGTGTAGTTAGAATGGTGAGAACAATGAGAAACCTATGAAAACCATCGAAAATAGACCATACGTCATCCAATTTTTATATGGTTTATTTTTTTCTTTGTAGTAGTACGGTCAGGAAAAAATAAAATGTCACTTATATAAACTAGTCGGTATTTTTTTAATTCATCTTTTAAGTCACATATTACTTAGAAAGAATTTTTAATTATTGTTAAAAATATTTATTGTATAGTACAACTTTTATAGCTACTTCAGATAATTTAGTATTCCTTAAGGATCATGGCTGGTACACAGAAGTGACAGTTAATTTTTCCCTGACTGTAGGTACCTACACCAGTTTTGCCCAGCACGTTAATATTTGATTAAATTTTTTATTGAATTCTTTAATAATATTGTATTACGGTTATGATTCAAGCTGAATTATTTTCATTATTCACAGGTACACAATGTGTTTCTAATTAAAATTTTGAACCTGAAAACGATAGATTGTTCAAAATCATTTCATAACTTAAACGACAAATTTTTATTATTTTTAAACAACTTAAAATTTTTAGCTATTTTTTATAAAATTTATTATAAAAAGATTAAAGAAGATGTTAACATCCCAGTTTTTGAAATACTTTGTTAGAAATGCTGAATTTAATGAAAATATGTATTACAAACTCGCAATAATACAATCATTTTGTCTTATTACAAATTCATAAGACAAATTCAAATAAATTGTTTAATGTAGGTCAAAAGTGCAACTGCTCTGAATAATTCATTGCTCATCATGAAATTTTATTTACTTAAGAAAGTAAATATATTCGAATATTTATGTATATGTCTATTAAAATTCAAATGGCATTTATTTTTTATTTATTTATTTGGACAGGAAATAATAGTTAAATTGTAATTAGCTTACACAATATATTTCATTTTTCTAATGAGTTATTCAATTTTTAATGCAGAATATTCAATAGGTTTAAAATTTGGCAATCCAAAGAGGAACTCTCTTTAATTTCTTGTTGAATAAAAAGCAACATTTGGTGTTCGAATGTTTATGGCACTTTCACTGCTGTTAAATTACTGAAGAAAATATCGGTTTTTAAAACTGATTTAATCCCGAGATTTAGATGACGTCAATTACTTTCCTATTTTGCTTGTTCACCTACATTCTACTGAAAAACACGTAAATAGTATTTCCATTAATTTTTAACCAACGCGAATCTAGCTAATATCAACAATGATATTAAATTTTTATCCTTCGTGGGATCTATAAAACCATTAATAAATAATTTATCTCTAGTATATAAATAATAATTAAAGTTTATAACATAAGTACTACAATACTTTTACTATTTATTGAATAAACATTTTATTACATGAGTAAAAGATACTTTTTCAACATCACGTTGTTAGTTGATTTCCGTCGTTAACACTCAAGCAATGCATCATCATTAAATCATTTTTGCAAATTCTAATTCTTCTCAATCAAAATAAATGTTGGCAGCAATTTCTATTGATTTTGAAATTAATGCAATTTACCTTCCATTCACAATAACCTCGTGTTTCGCTTAGCCGCACATTAACTTGACTTTTACAGTTACTCCAAGTTAATTATCTTGTAACTACATATACCTCTAAGAGTAATTAATTAATTTTAGGTACAAATATTTAAAAGAGTATTTGATCCTACATCCTTGTGGCAATTTTCGACATTTAAAGGCATAATTGGGTCAGTTCAAATCGGCTAAAACATAATTTATATTTAATTTTTAAGTGTATGAACCTGTATATCAGCCACTTTCACTTTTAATCCCACATTGCGGTCAATACTAAATTATTAATAATATTGCAATTAAAAACACAGAGATGCATCAAGGTGTCCACCCATAAATGTTAATGTCGTTTCATGCAGATTATCACCCACTTCAGATGAATCATAGGAAAATGTTTATTTATTAGAAAAGATGAATTTGGAGATCCTTGGCATTTTTGGAGCGAAAGGAACAACCCCTTAGAATAATCGGACTTTCATTTAATTGCTTATTAAGAAATTATCTCCGCTTTGTTTCTATACCATTTAATTATATTTTTGCAGTCAAGAAATTACTTAGAATTGTAGATTTTCTACATTATATAATAACAATAATACAATTTTAATTATGTCCAACAATTAAATCGGTTTAAAATTGTGTAACCAAAAGAAAGTGTTTTGGAGGTGTGTAACTTGAAGATTTTTCATCGCAGGAAAATTATAAAGTATACATCCTCGAAAGTTGATATAGAGGCCTAGAAAGTGACTTAATTATCCTTAAACTGCCCGATTAAAGGTTGACAGTTACGTAAGGCGTCGATAATTTTAATTAAGGAAATTCAATTTTGCATAAAGCTTGTTTCGAAAAAAATCATCACTTGCACAATGATTGATGTTTGGAGCTTTGGACAAAAACCGAAACTTTCACAATACGCAAGTATGTGGCTTGCGGTTATCTTCAATTACCGTTGAAAAATGATTATGTACAAATTGCGGTAATTAGAAGAACCACTTTTATGTTGTTAATTGGTTTAACAAATCCTTGATCAAATTCTGATGGTTATCGTTTCGAAAAAAAATTTAGCTGAAAGGTTAGAGTTGCTCCGATTTTAGTTTACGAAATAGAATTTTCTATGGTTGGTGTTTCCTCAAGTTACACGCAAAAGTGGTTAGCGTGTATTTTAAAATTGCCAATTTTATGCTTTCTGATGAATGATAATACTTTGTCTTATCCTTTGTTCTCGCCTCTCAATGTCGTGTAAAAATTGTAACACTCTTAAAATACGAAAATTCCAGTTTTTTCACTCACTTTTAAAATCCGTACCGGAATGATAAACAACAAAACTCGTTGACATTTAAATCCGGACAGATACAAGGTGATCGGTCTTTCGCTTTTTTCCACTCTTAGTACTCACTAAATTAAACAATTTGATTTCGCTAATTAAGTGCACTTAGAACAAATTAAATCAAGGTTGCTAATTAATTGATTTAGAAATTTATAGTCTTTTACTCAAAAGCACTAAATGTGTCACGTAGGCGTTACATTTCCGACATGGGTGTTGAATACCTACCCAACCTCTACATCAACAGTCATTGTTTAAAGAAAATATATGCAGTCTTAACTAAAATTTAAATTAAATTACTTTATTAACTTTCTTTTTCAACAATTGAGAATTAATGGACTTTGAACAACTATTTACCGTAACAAAAATGTTTATGTTGTTAAAATGACCTTGTTGTATTGTATTTACTAAGAATTCAATGAAGTAAAACTTATCGTAATTACAGAAATCTGAATTACTATCCGAAAATGAACCCCCACCAAAATCAGCAAGACGGGGAAGAGCTAGATTTACCGTTACTTCAGAAACTTCTCAAATTGATGAACCAACAAAACGACCTGAACTTGCTAGTCGAAGATTAATTTCACGTAGAAAACCAGAAAGTCATACTGAAGCACCTCTCGTAAGGAAAACTTACGAAGTTGAAGAAGTTGTTGATGAAACTCCTTTAGAAACACAACGAAAACCGAAATCAAAATCATACACTGAGTCTAGATTTGCTGAAACACCACTTGAGTCAATTCGAAGACCTAGCAGTGCAAAATTGTACACTGAAGCCAAATTTGTTGAAACATCAAATGAAAATCTAAGAAGACCTTTAAAAACAAGAGTACTTACAGAAACAAAATTTGAAGCACAAAATGCCCCACCTGCAAACTCATTATTTCAGCCATCAACAACTGAAAGTTTAGATGAAATAATCAAAAGCATTGGTGACGGTTTAGACACTACTTTTTCTCCAGTACTACTATCATCAACTGTTTCAACAAGTGTTGAACCGTCACAATCTGAATTAAGTTCAAGTGAATTCTCAAAAGTTGAAAATGATATTAGCAGAACTCAACCTGAAACTACAACTCCCATAACTTCAAGAACTACAAGAAGAAGTAATGGCAGATCTAGAAGTAGTAACACTGTTGCAAGTCCTACTGTTGCTTCTCGAGTTCGTTCAAGAACTAGAGCTACAAGAAAACCTGAAGAACCGAGTGCAGGACCAACTGCTGGAAGAACAGTTCATAGAGGATCAAGACGTAGAACTGATCCAGCACCTGTTGAATCTAGAACAAGAGCACCTCATGTAATTCAAACTGCTGAAACTGTAGAAGTACCAACACGGTCAAGAAATGGTAGAAGAATTCCTGTTGGTAGGAGAGAAGAAGTGACAATACCAGAAAAAGTAACACTTGACCTTCCACAATCTCGTAGGTTAGGTAGCAGAAAAAGTGTAGAAACTACAACTATTAGAAGTCGGACAAGGTCACGTTCGAGGGATATTCCTCCAGTTATAGATGAACAAAAATTGGAAGTTTTACCGTTATTTGAACGTGAAAGTAAAACTGTAAGACCATCACGAAATGTTGTTTCAAGACGTCGTAATATAAATTCGGCTGAAGCAGTTGAAACAAGTGCCACCGAAAATGATATTAAAGTTGCTCCGAAACCACCAAAAGAATCTGTGGTTATTGAAACTAGAACAGAATCTACAATTAAACGAAGAAAACCTGTAAGTAAAGCGACTTCACGTTCTCGTAAATCTCCTACGAGTAAAGCAACGGTACAAACGACTAAGCCCACAACTCAAACACCTAAACCCACAACTCAATCACCTAAACCTGTAATAAAACAATCAGTGATTGCTGAAGTATCGGAAGTGACCTCAAAGCGAACTCTGACTAGACATACAAAAATACCCTCGAGAAGTAAAACAGAAACTCCGAAATTTGTTCAAAGGGGAACGAAAAAGTCTGAGGTAAATTTGGTAAATGTGGGAAAAAAATCAAGTATAACAAGTTCAGAAGAAGAGATTGATGATTCTGATAATTACCCTGAACAATTCAAAGCATTGTTACAAGCTAAGAAACAGAAAAAAGTAAGCATTGTTTGGGTAATAATAGTATAACAATGACCTGGTGATGTTTTAGGAGTCAAGGTCGCCACATCGTCTTGTAAGTGTGGCTCCAGCAGTCACGAAGACTACAGAGAAGGTCGTGAACTCTTCTCCCAGCACTACAACGCAAGTCATCGATTCGGAAGCAAGCCGCCAGGTAAATTCGATTAACAATTGTGTAGCTCTAACGTAACAACTTTTAAAAAGAGAAAGTGGTTTTTGATAAAACTAGTTTAAATGAACGCTTGATTAGTAAAGAAATATGCGCCATATTACGTCAGTTTTTTATGTTATCAGCTGGAAGAATCTGAAAATGAACTTGTTCCAAAAAAAGTGCAACCATCAGGACGCCGCTTTACTCAAACCACTGAAAAAGCCACTAGGTTACCGAGAAAAAAGGTAGTCGTTCGGTCGACCACCGTTGCGCCATTATCCACGAAAGAACACAAATTCCATGCTAAATTTAACACCGAACCAGAAGTTACGAGTAGCAATCCAGTGAAATCTGCCAGAAGTTTTACGCCGAAACCTCCTCGTGGATTGTATAGTAGCAGAAAAACGAAAGAAAGTTATACAAAAAATAAAAGTCCAACATCAGGACAGGTAAAAGTGAAACTTGCGTAAATGCACAACAATATAAAAATTGCTCCAGATTCCGACCCAAAAAAAATCAAACCGATACAGTTCGAGATATCGCAACGACGCCTCCTCGAGAGGTGCTATACGAACCAGTACGAATGCCCCAGCTTATTTGCCAACTATACCAACTATCACTCCACCGACGACTTCGGTAAGTTAATTGATAAAATTTATGTGATCCTTGACAAGTCAAGTTGGTCACTTTTGTATTGAAATAGTACACCTTGACTTAAATCAATCAATTAATCAACTTTTGGCACCCATTCTAACAACTTTATCTCTGCTTAAGGAAAATGTTTGGCCTGAAGAAGAAAATATTGAATACAGTTGGTCTTTCTCACGCTTAAACTGAGAAGTGTCTTCACTGCTTCATCACCCGCTTCCACTCCTCTTCTACATTACTTATAACACTAGATAAAATATATATCACTGGTGTCGGTTCTAAGTTAACAGTAAGTACATGTACAGATATTTATACTTGACTGGCTTTTTCCAGTTTTTCAATACAATTTTCAAGTAACTACCTCTTCTCAAACACTCTGTAAAAACTTTGCCAGTAATAAGAGTATAAATATAATACAAGTAACTTGTATCATTTCTACTTAAGCTAGTTTTAAGAAGAGGTGTACTATTTTATTTTTTTATAATTTTTTATACACAATATTTTCTAATAAAAGCATCACAAACAGGATTGTTTGTTTTTTATTTAAGTTTTGTAAATATGAAGATACGCACGCTGTTTGCTGTTAAATAACCATTTGGACCATGGTGTTTTCCCCAGAGGTGGGTTTAATCTCGAAACGTTTGCAGGTAAAATCATCCTACCGAGATAAAGATTTGGGAGTGGAGGTAATCAGTTTCGATGACCCTGTGAATACGGTACCTTCAGCAAATCTAGTTAGCGGAGAATACCTCGCTTCCTCGACTGAAAGTCACCTAACTAGTCCTTTGGTAAATTGGCAAAACAACAAGATTAAATCCGAAACTGAAAAAAATCTTTTCCTAAAGGTATCGGCATCCCAAACCAAGACCACCGAAAAACCCGTTTCTATTATTGAACGTATAATAAATTCCATAACTGCTATTTCCACAACCGAAGTACCCGACCCGACTAAACTAACAACACCCTCAACCGAAAATCCGTCTAAAGAATCTGCCATTTTAAAACTGGCAACTAAAAAACCGACAAAACTTGACAAGACACAAACTACTCAAATAATTCCTGTTGTGACAGTGACTAGTGAAAAACCCACAACCATCATCGAAAGAATTCTCAGTTCTTTATCAGCTATACAAGCTGATAACAACACGGACACTAAAAATTTTAAATCAAAACAAGTAGGTAGTAATTTTAATACCATTAGTTCTCCGTCCACTACACCTCTTACTAGAGTAACTAAATCTACGCTTTCTGCACAACTCAGCACTACTGTGAATCCTTTGACTGTATTAGATGAGATTTCAAATGAACAAACTTTGCAAAAACGCACTATAGGTAAATTGTTAGAACTTCTTAATTCTTTAACTTCGACGCCAAGCTCACACCCTATAGTTGTTGTTACACCAAAAGCCGCAAATTATGTAGTTGGCACTAGTGTTGTACCCACATTTGCAACAGCATCAACAACAACTATCGAACCTATATTAAGCTCGACATCTACAACTACTACAACAACTGAACCTACGACAACAACTACCACGACAACACCACCACCAACAACAACTCCTACAACATCTAATCAACTATTTACATCACCGAGTCCAAGTGGCGCGACTATAAGCTCGAGAGTAAAACCACCAGAAACTACAACAATGAGATACACAACAACACCAATTTATACAACAATATCTACACAAATGCCGCCAACAACAACAACATTAAGTTCGGTTACTACAACACCCACACTGTCTTCTACAACCGAAGCGGTACCATCTACTACGATTTCTAAAGATATTTTAAATGAAATTGGAGTAAATCCTCTTTCGCTTGAATCAGGTGGTACTACTACAGAGTCGTCTTTATCAGTCAGTTCTACTTTACCAAGTACCGAACTTGATACTGAAACAGGTTTTGTGTTTCCTTCAACACTACCAGCATTGGTTAATTTTGAAGTAAGTCCAGGCAGCGTGTCTATCTTCTCTGCTAATGATCTGTCTAATGCAATAACACCAGAAGATGTTCCTAGTACAGTAACTATTCCAGGCAGAACTAATTTTCCAGAAACTGTCATAACAACTCAAACGAGTACTGAAGTCACATCTCCCATTCAAAGTACTACTCCTTTTCCTAACGTAAATTTAAACAATCGTATCGCTTCAACTGTTCCTAGTACTACAACCGGTGGTAGTACTGTAAATCCGACCACTCCCATGAGTGCCACTGAGGCACCAAGTACTACTCAAAATCCGACTACAACTGATGGTAGTACTACATTGGTACTTAGTACTACCACAATGGCTGCCACTAATACTTCATCTCAGGACATTTCCTCTAACGTTATTGATACAACAGGTTCGCCTGTAAAATCTAATCAAACTAGCACTGTCAATCCACCGACTAATATAACATCGAGTCGTTCTGGACGTCTTTTGAACGTAGTTCAAGACCCTGTCCAAAACTCCATCGACAACACCACGAGTGTAGACAAAGATTACTACATTTTCGCTGTGTTAAATAACAATACTGTCTTGCGTAAACGACCAAGTAGATTCCCAAATAAAGAAACACCTTTCCTAATAGTCGGTGTGTACCCTAACAACACCATAGTGAGAAAATTTCCCAATGGTACCCTTGTTCCAATGGAACCTGTTATAAGGGTAAGCGGATTCGATACACGCGAAAACCCTCCACCCTTACCGGAAATAACCAGTAACCAAGTAACACCCGACCAAGGCAGCCAACCGGAAAATAAAAATCTTCAAACGGTATTCATTGTCAATAACTATTCGGTGCTAGGGCTTTCGCCGCTTCTTTCATCTTTCCCTACAGGTCACCTGATCTCAACAGTTGTATTTATGTTGTATGTATGTACATACCACAGCTTTTGAATGTTGTAATTCATGCACGCTTGTATTGTAGGTAACGCACCACTAATTCCTGTAAATTAAGTTCAGGTGACTTAAAAAATAGAGAACCTACACAAAACTGGTTCTTTATTTTTTTCAGTTATTCTTAACAGTACACATTTGCTATTAACATTGTACCATCAAAGCAGGGTTTGACGAATTAAGGCAAGTCCTGAAAAATCAGTGCTTTCTTTTTGTAGGTTGAACAAAATACAATTCCACCTGTTGAGGCAAATCCATTATCTATAAGTACTGTTAATAATCCAACAACCACCGGAACTACACCTAGTAGTACCGTTTCTACAGCTCAAGCAAACCCATTATCTATTAGTAGTAGTAGTACAAGCACAACTGAAAGTAGCACTTCTACAAGCACTAGTAGTAGTAGTCCTCCTGTTTCTACAACTTCGGGTACTACAACGTCTAGCACAACTCCTCCTGCAACTCTGCCAACCTTAACTGAAATCTTAACGGGAAGAACTGGAAAAGCTTTCAATAGTATTATAAATATCTCCGATTTAAGTAAAGTTGAAACACTCAATGTCGACCCTAAGGTAAGTACAAACTGTCTTATTTAGCTAAGTACTTAGTACTTTTTTGTACAGACAAATCGTGTTTTAAATGCTGATGAGTTAAAAAGTAAAACAGATGTCATTTTTCGATGGAAACCCGTTACAAGTACAACATACATATTTAAAAACATTCAGGCAAGAATTCGTATTAAAAAATGACAGTACTGACAAAAATCTAAACTTTTCACGTAGTTCACTGTATCTTAATGATTTACAACTCTAATACACTTACTTCTTGTTTCGTTAAATTACTAGACACATATTCATTTACAAAAATTAAACTTCTAATGCAAAAATGCGATTAAAAGTACGTCTTGTATCTAATACAATTTTTTTACAGAGCGATAAAATGACGACCACCGTTCCATCACCAACTCTCTCAAATCGAATTTTAGATACTTTCTCAACAACACCGTTCCCAACAATGATGCCACAAAATGTTAGATTAACAATGACTCCTACAACAACTTCACTTCCAACAACAACTCCGGTAGTTACAACAACAACAAATCCTCCTACAACAACTCCAAAACCAACACGAAGAATGGTAACAATACCACCGCTAACCCAGCCTGTAACATCTTCATTCCAAACAACTACCGGTTTTCCAACAAGTACTTATTTCCCACAATTTTTAACAACGTTGTTTTCTACTCTTCGCCCAAGAAGAATATCAACAGAATCACCATTTACAATTGTAACACCTATCTCAAATAGAGTACGATCTACAACTCAACCAACTAGGTTTGAAATAAGTACCAATGAACTTGATTTAAGTACGGTTAGAAATTCAAGACGACCCACAACTCCAAGGTTTGAGATAAGTACCAATGGATTTGATCTAAGTACCGCTGGGAGTACAAGACAACCTAATTTTGATTTAACAACAGCAGGTAGTACTAGACGTATGGTAACAACAACAGAACCGCCAACGACTACGTTGCCATTTAGTACAACAGTTAGAAGCAGAAGACGTGGAACTACTACTGTTCCTACAACAACTACAACAACACAACCAAGAACAACTACTGTTTTAACTACTACAACAACAACAACAACAACGCAAACACCGCCAACCACTCGAGCTACAAGTCAAAGAAATGCAAGACGTAGTACTACTGTTGCAACAGCGACAACTACAAATGGTACAAAAAAACTTAGGCAATTGACAGATCAACAAAGGAAAGATTTAGAAGCGATAGCACAACTGGAAAGAGAACAAGCTGCAATTCTTAGACAACTTGCGTTCTTAACTAATTTGGTAATAAAACATTGTGTGGTAAAAGACTTTTTGAATGACTACTTTTTTGTTTCAGAACATTGCAAATACAAATACAAGAACAACAACAGACAGAACTGATTTAGCTAAAAGAGTAAGTAGATTATTAGTATTAGTTGTATGTTAAAATTTTGTTTACAGATTGTTGCTCTGGCTGTTGAACGAGATAAAGACCGCCAAACTACTACAACAGCTCCTCCAGAAATTATTACACCTGAAACAAAACGTGAAACTAAGAAAGAATCAATTGCTGATCAATCGCTTGAAGATATTCTAAAACAATTTAATATAGCAACACCTTCTACCATTACAACTACATCTCAGCCAAAACGTCAGGCTAAGAAAGTATCAGTTTCCAGCGATCAATCACTTGACGAAATAGTAAAGCAATTTAACATTGTAACACCTTCTTCCGTAACAACAGAGTACGGTAAAAGCAACGATGCTATTATCGCATCACTTCTCAAGGAACAAGGAATTGGCCCAACTACACCAAAGGTTCTAGAAGATGTCTACAGTCATACCACAACAACCAAACGACCTAAAACAACAACACGACCTCCAGGTCCCCTCATGCAAAGTTTGAACTGGCTGCTCAACGTTCTTGCTCCGCCACCAACCACAACAAAACGACCAAAACCAAAACCTAAGCCAAAATCCAAACCTAAGCCCAAACCTAAACCCGAACCCCAACCAGATCCTAAACCCGAAGAAATGCTGTCCCATCAACCGACACATATCACTCCTGTAGTAACACCTGCACCTCGTCGAAATCTCGTCAGTTCGTTATCACAACGAGATATCCAAAAGTTGATTAGGCAACTTGAAACAATCCAAAACGATCCAAACAACTCTCAAGAATTAGACTTCTCGCAAATTAAAAGTCTCCAAGCCTTGCTAAATTCAGATGAAGGAGTACAAGTACAATCCTCGGGTAGTACTGGAGCCACTTCACGACCAACTACAACACCACTTACCACCTCCAGACGAAAGAGTAAAGGACGTGTAGCCAAATCGACCACAGCCATACCACTAAGTGTGAGTAACAGCATCGCCGATGATGAAGAGTTTGTCTCAACGACTACAACAAGATCAAGAATTTCTCTACCGCCTGTTAGATTAAGACCTGTTCCTGGCATTGAAGATTCGGATACTTTGGTTCGAGGTCAGCTTATCACAGCCGCAGTGAACGTCACTAGGGCTATTTCATCATTCCTGGGAACTGCATTGCAGGTAAATTGAAAGAACATGAGAACGAAAATTTATTAATTTAGATGGGCAGTTTTGAAGTACCTAAATGGGTGTTTCATTGCCTATCTGAATCAAAAATTTTGTTATGATATAAATGTGCTCCCAGAAATTATAATTATTGGGATATAATTGTATTTTACAGGATGCAGCCCATCAATTTACGACTCTATTTGCAAGCGGATCTGCAAATTTAAGAAATTATTTAAGTCCTAGTTCGGTTTTAGCGAACGTTTCAAATTTTAGCGCGACTAGTAGTTAGGATGTTTTCGATTTAAAAAAGGGTAAATTATTCGTCGCATGTGTTGTTGAATGCCATCATAACTTATTAAAACTCATTATCATCGACTGACTATCATTTTAATGGAATGGAAAATTTATATCATGTACATTAAGTAAAAGAAATTTTGGCTGAAAATTCCAAAATTTGTTCTCTTTTTACAACATTGAGCACTGCTCCAAGGCCTTCTTTTTCTTCATTCCATATGCATGTTGCATATTCCTTTTTTGTCTTTCTTTGAAACCTTGGAACAATCACCATTATATCACAAATTCGCATCATTAAATATGTCATTATTTATAGTTTAATTTATATTCTATTTGTAGGGTGCTGCTAATGGATTCCAGTCCTTGGTAGGTACCGGATCTCGGGTAGTGGGATCTCTGATGCAAGTTTCTTCAAATACCTCTTCAAGACCAGGATGAAGAATATGTGCTATATTTACCGTTATTTATTGTATTAATTTGCATATAACTTGTTCACTTGATTTGTTATAATTGCACAAAGAACATTTTAAGATTGAAGGGAATGTTATTAGTCAACTGATTTCGACGTGATAAATTTTTCTTTCCTATTGTTTTTTTTGATTTAGATGTAATTATTTAGTCATAATTTTAGAAAACCAGCTGATAAAAAATACTCGGATAAATTGTCTTATTTTCGCTTTTTGTATATAGAAAGTGTTGTAAATTATTATTGTTATTCTAGTTAGTACGGTTTTAATTTTATTACTTTAACATTAATTTGTAAATATACTGTAGTAACTACTATCAATAAAATATAAGAAAAGAACTTTTTTTATTAGTAATCGTAGTTGCAATTTTCTCCTTGACGCCTAAGTGAAAAGACGCTTGCCATTTAAAAATTTTTAATTCTCCTTGAGTTAGCGAAATTGCTGGCCACATCAATAGGTGTAAACGACAAACACCTACTGACAAAACCTAGACAATTAGAGTTACCTATGGGGCAAAAATAAATAAATAAAAAGTAGTGTGATTTGATGTGTGGTTAAAAGAAAACTTGCGGTACTAGAATTTAATTTAAATGAGTTTAATAAATGTTCCAAAATAATTGAAACATAAATAAAATACTGAAACTAAAATAACTGGAAATACAGAATATACCGCCCACCAAAAAATTTTCAATAGTAAATGAATTGTGGACTGGTGCGAAGATACTTTGACGCGTGTTTAAGCTAACCTCCTGCTACCAACAATTTTAGAAGACGTTAACCATTTTGAAAAACATTAAATCCAGATAAAATTTTTGAAGATTAATTATGTCGAAAAAAATTTGTACTTGCTGTCTTGTGTAGAGTTCTGCTTTTCAGTGCGATTCAGGAGAGTTTTAGTATTATCACGAGTATTATGAATAATAAAACAAAAAATGCGTAATACATATTTTAAAAAGTAATTATTGTTTTTTAGTAAGTCTTAAAAAATAGTGCTGACTGTCGCACAATGTGTTGGATTTCTCTATTTCCGGCTAAAATAGCAAAATTTCAAATTTTTCAAATGCCTATAAAATAGGTACCAACTCTCGTTTTTCAGGTTCTGTGTTACAGTAAATTAAAAAGTCATTATTATTATTATTTTATTATTAATTAATAAAAAAATAGGTCTCACATCTTATATTAAGAAGTTTCCACCCGTTTTCTTCTTATAAGAAATGTAATGTAAAGCATAAAGTATGGCTGGTATTATAGCTGAGTCAAAAATCTTAAGATCCCTGACTTCTAAAGCCTGCAATAAACCAAATAATGTCCACTATTGATTGTAATGGTAAGCTAATCTTCAGTAATAAGATCTTTGATATAAATTTTACTTATTTCTAAGTTTTACGGTCCCTGCTGATGCCTCAGGTAGTGAACTACTCCGTTCAGATGTTAGCTAACAATTATATTTAACAATGGCCTTTAATTAGTTTATGGCGGACTTTAGAAGTCAAGGATCTTTGATTTCTGAGGCGGCTTTACATGCCGGCAAGCATGCATAAAATTTTAATACATGAAACCGACATAATAATAATAATAAAAACTGCGGAGTTACCTATAGGCCAGCTTTCAGAAAAAGCGCAAGAGTGTCGGAATAAAGACCTGAAAATGTATAGAAGAAGTCATAGTAGAAAAATGTCTAGGGAAAATACAAACGAAAATTTTTTTCACTGCCTTTTGATTTCTTCCGACCCTTACATCAGTAGCTTAATGAAGATACCTCAAAAACGAAGCGGTCTCATGCACCCAAAGCCCTAGAACTTCTTTTGAAACCGGATTTTGTTTGGAATACCTCTTCAACTTTTTTTTTAGTTCATCCCGAAGAAGATTAAGTTTTTTGATCACTTTAATTTCACTGAGTCAACAACCAACTCTATCACAATCATTATGACTAAAAAAAATCTAATTTTTTTTAAACAAATTTTCATCCCTACTCCCCCAATTAGTAATGCAAAAAAATGTTCAATATTTTTCAGTTATTATTTTATAAATATTTTTTATCTTTTACATTAATTTTTATTAGTATTACTTCAATTAAAAAAAATTCACCCTTACAACTCCAATTAAAGATGCAAAAATGTTTTCAATATATTTTTTTTATTAGCCTTTCTGTAATAATCGTAATGTTTTTTTTTCTTGGTAATCGTTTCTGTAAGTTTCAGAATTTTGGCTGGAAATTTCCATTTGAACACACTGTGCGACGTTGTAAAACTTATTTGAAATTTTTCTCGTAACAGTACCGAAAATTCTTTCAAAAACAAAAGATTGGGCAGAACTCGCGGAAGACATTCCAGCGAAAGCCTCGTCCACCACAAGCAAAAATTCATAAGATGCGAAAAAAAAGCATTCCAAAATCAAGAGGATTTTCATTTGAAGACCCAACAATTTGAGGGTAAAACCACCCACCCTTCTTTCATGTTTGACATTAGTTTTCCAAACATTGCCGTTATTTTCTCTGAATTTGCTTTTACTCTCATCACGTGTGATGTAAAAGACAGTCTCTGGTCAATGTCAACTCTTAAGTGCCTTACCACTTTTTTAGATCTTTGTTGGACATTTGCTACTGTGAAGATAATGTTCACAACCAGTCACCGTTTTCCCGCTGATAACACAGCCTCCGTCTTTTCTGGAGGTAGCTGTAGTTCTTCATCTTTCATCCATTGTCTAATTATCTCAACAGTGCTCACCAAGTATTGGATACGCTTTTCTACCACCACTACTGCTAAAACATCGGTATATGCCATTAGTAGCCTCTTTAAAAAAACCTTTAAAAATGCTTTAAAAGAAAACTGCTCTTATTTTAGTTATAAGGCTACCAGGCATTAATAAGAACACATTGGTGAGATATGTAGTAAAAATGTCCACAACTGAAGACAACATCAGGTTCCATATGAATAAATTCAAGATATTTATCTTAAAATTAGAATATCAACAATATAATTCAGCATTTTGTTGAAATTGTAAATTCTAATAAGTTATAAAGTAAAAAAAAACGATACAGAGACAAATTTAAAATTTAAAAAAAAAACAAAAAAAAATCATATAAAGATAATAAAATTACGTAACGAGCAGTACCATCACAATAAAAAGTTTTTAGTATAATTTCTTTTATAAAGCATTTTTTGGAAAAATAATTGATTAAAAATAACTGTATCAATTTGTTAAAATTAAGGTATAAGGTTTCTACCAGGGTTTCCGCCAGGGATGTGATTTTTTGTGACATCTGCAGATGCAGATACAGATTTTCTAACTAGACCTCCGCAGATGCGGATATAAAAAAAGATGACAAAATTTTAATAATTGGAGGCTAATTTCAAGATTATTCAGCATTGTTGCATTTTTATATTTAACACCTACCTGTAGAGACATATTTTAAATAAAACAAACTACATATTTAAGACATTTATTGTGCACTTCACTTAATACTCAAAATTAGTCAAGGGAAATTATATTATAAAAATAACAGTTTTGCTGCTTTTTTACCATTTAACCGATTTCTCAATGGTTCATAGATAAGAGCGCCAGTAAAAACATGGCACACTTGCTGGTGGCGGTGAGTGATAGCGACGAGCTATTTTGGACAAAACATGTAAATAGGTTTTATTTTTCCATCATTCATGGGGATTTTCTCACCATTTTTATTCTCTTCTCATTCGAATAGAATTTTAGTTGAGTCTTTATAAGGACATCATAACAGCCTGCAGTAGTTTCTTCTTGATTTTCAGATTCACTAGAGAAATCAAGTATACATAATTGCAAGAATGCTTTGCAAAGTGTATTTTTGATCTTCTTCTGCAATAGATGCTTTGCTAGTTGAAGGTTGTTGGTCGATATTTTCTCTTTGTTCAGGCGATAATGATAACAGTTTAAATTTTTTTGCTGGAGTTTAGAGCAAAAGCAACGCCCGCAAATTACAAGTTTAGACAAGTAAAAATACATATATCTGCATTACATTCGCATTAATTGATGCAGATGCTGATGCGGAATCAAAAATTGAAGCGAATGTTCCGCCATTGCAGATGCAGATGCAGAGGTCTGTAACATCCCTGGTTTCTACCACCGAAGAAAGTGAAATAAACTGTGAGATTCACTTGATGTTTGGGTAGACCAAATCAATAAAACAACCGATAAGTACTTGTAATTTTTTATAATTTTTGAGATCCAGCATCTAAGTTAGCATAAAAAAACAAATTTAACCTTGCTGTTTGGAATTTTAACAATTTCGATTAACAATAATTTTTGTAGTGAGTTTTAACGAAGATGTAGGCAAGATAGCAAGTGTGGAGAAAAAGGGTTTTTAAAATAAAGAGGTCACTTATATAGAGACGTCCATTCTTTGATTATAGAGATTTTTTTCAGATTTTGTCGAAAATTTGGATTAGGTAAATCATGTGATATTGACAAAAATGAATTAGTCAAATGATCAAAAATTGGTATTTTTCCAGAATTGTGATGTCAAAACAAATTATTATAAGGCTGACATGACAGCAAATAAAAAAATAAATAAATTTGAAACGCTGTCTTATTAGATTAAAACTTTCAAAAGAAAATAACAATAGAAAAACGCGCTTTTGGTAATAAAATTTATTAAAAATAAATTTATATAAGAAATAACTTCTTAAATTATAAACATCTAAAAATAACATATTATATAAAAGCTTTGTTAAACAAACAACAATAAATTAAACTTAACACATACAATATCTTAAAATGTAGCTATATAGCACTTACTGTACACTGTGTACGAATTTGGATACGTCCATGAGTATTATATTAATAACTTAAAACATATAATTGTGTTCATAGAACTTACTTACTTAATATATCATAGATATATGGGACCAAAATCACCGAATTTCGAGTTTTCGAAAGCCCAGTGTTAACCTAGAATAGCCAGTGAGCTCAAAAGCCTTAGCCCGAGCACCAAACTGCTACAAAAGATCAAACACCAGCAAAATCTCTACTTCTCGGCAAATATTTTACTTAAATTATGACAAAATATTTGGAAATTACCTTCCGTTTCATGATAATTATATACAATTTAAAAATTTCGTAGTAATACCCTACGAAATGACCAAAAATTCATTTGCATTTTGATAACTTCAAAATGCTAACGAAAAACCTACACCAGCCCGACGTAAAACCCCCTAATAAATAAAAATTATATACAGTTACTGTTTACAAATTGTAAGGGTGACAAAACTGGTAAACGAGTCTTTGCGACCGTTCCGTTTTCTTCATGATTCCCTTTTTGTAATACTGTCTTATCGATCTACTCAACTTATCGTAATTCATCGCTGGGCGGTTCTTTCTCTTGCCCCATAATCGGGCTACTTTGACTGAATCTTCAATTTTAAAGATGCCTTTAGAGCGGTCAAGCCACCGAATACAGGAGCCGTGGGTTTGTGGTGAAGCTAACAGTTCCTTCAGGAACTGCCACAAATGGATGTGGGACCCTCCCGATCGGGAAGTTGTGGGCCTGGTTGGATCTGTCTGCGAAGAAGACGCTTCTTCGTCGTCTTCTGAAAGAGCAAGTAAAAGGAACGGTAATCTCAAGGGCGACAGCATTTAATCGATATGATTTTATTTCAGTAAATGGTAAGAAACGTGCGTGGCCTTTTTTTAACCTTTCACATTCTTTAAAAGGGTTTATGCAGTTAGTATGTTTTTGCGTGAATATATTATTAGGTTAAAGTTAGATCATTAATTCTGAAGACTTGTTTGGCTAGTTTTTGACCAACCCATTGTGATTTAAGTCAAACACGAGGAAAATTTAGTATTTCAAGTGCCTTGAAAGGATTTTTGCAGATATATGATATGCTAATTGCTCAGTAGCAGGATCTTGATTTAATCAGATTAAAGTTTTCTTGATGAAAATTGGAAATTCCATATTTTGTTTTTAAAATTTGACCTCGAGTTTGACCTCGAATCAGTTGCTAACAAAATTTCTTACCATCCGACATGTCTCCACTTGAGGCATTGCTTGAAGCAGTTTCAGGTTGCCATTTCATGTTTAGATCTTCATCAGAATATGCAGCTTTCCATATTTCAAGTTGTGCATGAAGGATCATTCCTCCCTGAAAGATCATAAAACGTAAAATATTCGTCTCTCGTCTTAAGATCGAAAGGTCAATGCTAGTAAGTATAAGAATACAAATGAGTAAACAGGTATGGCTTTATAATGATGCCAGGTAGAACGGTCGAATTAATAACAGTGTAATTATTGTACAAGCGTCCATTAAAACACATTCCATGTTTTTTTATTTGGTCAAGTAGGTCACTTTGGAAAGACTTTCTCTTGGGCGATGAATAGCAAAAGCCCCCCCTCGTGTGCTCCCTATTAGACTCAAAGGACGTCCGATGACATTGCCCCAGGTTCGCGTGAATTTACTTCTTGTACAATTTTCAATTCCGAATGTCATTCAATGACACGCCGACTCATAATTGTTCCCACGTTATGACTAACCATTATCGCATAATTACGCATGTTTTAAAATTAAAAAATCAAGTGAAAAAATTCTCAGCAAAAACCGTTATGTTCACCTTACTCACATCGACCCAAATTTTACTGAAAGTAAAACCGTAAATTAGAAGCACCTACCTGAGGAGCACGTCTTGTAAAATCTTCTTCAGACAAGGCGGCCAAACTCGACCCGTTCATGTCCCAGTGATCTGGAACCGGTTCGGTTAAACCGAACTGTCTGGATGTCCATTGCAACCAAGATAACACATCTGCGGCACTCCATTGCGTGGGATCTGCAAAACGACTCAATTAAGGCCAAGTACGATCAAAAAACACACTAATAAATGCATTCAGATCAATATTTACTTTCACGAAGTGAGAAAAATCAAAGCTAGTTGAAACGGTATTTAGATTTCTCTTGTTTATACAGAGGAAGGATTAAAAATAGAATGGAATGTAATAAGTGGTAAAAATAGAAAAAACGACCAAATGATCACTTATTGACGAAATTTTAGATGAAATAATTAGACCGGTTTCGACACTCCTGCTAACCTTCAATCCTGCGACAATGCTATCACCCACACAAGCAACAGTACCGTAAACCCTATCAAATTCGCTTCAAATAGTCAAAAATTAATAATTTAAAAATAAGATACAACACTCTTGTGTTGTATCTTATATTATTACCAAAAGCTTACTCAATGTAAACCTACTAGTTGGTAAATTAAATTAATTAAGTAAATATAAATTATAATATTTTGCATAACTGTTCTTGTATTAGTTGACTTAATTGTTATTCTGTTAAATATAATTAAATTTTGTTTTTTTTTTAAATAATTGAGCGGCAGAATAATCTTGCAACATAAAATTTAAAATAATTTAAAAACTGTAGAAGTAGGTTTTATTAGGAAAATTTTTGGCAAAAATTGGACCGGTTTGGACACTCCTAAACAATTGTAACCTTCAGGTTGTGTGTCAAGACGGAATTACTATCACCCACACAAGCAACAGTACCTTAACGTCATTCGTTACGTTTCTAACATTATCTCGCATTCATCTGTACTTCTTTTAGAATGTTAGGTGTGGTAATCGCAAGGTCACTATTGTTTGGTTGGGTGGAGTAAAAAGAAAACTCACCGGGAGATATACCAAGAGCTGCACACGTCGTATCTACTTCTTTCCTCATCTGTTCAATAGCTAAACTTAAAACCGGCTCGATATTTTCCCTCATCAAGTCTCTCTGTGCGTTTTCGTCCGGTTCCTCCATCTTGATATCACCCCCAATAAATCCAAAATCAATCGGTTTAATATTGTATTTCTTCTGAAAGCTCGTATCCCTTAAAACTTCTCTGAGTAGTTGATGATCCTTGGGTTTGGAAGGCACAGTCTGTTGAGTTTCCTTAAAGTCGTCTTCTAACAACCGTCTTAAGCTTTCAGAATCTTGGAAAGTACTCAATAAGTTTCCAAAATCCACTGTACTCTCTTGCTTGATTTGTTTATCCAAGACAGTATTTTCCAGTAATTCGAGTACGTCGGTGTTCTCCGATTGTTGTGTGTTTATTTGTTCTGGTGACGACAAACTCGAGTAGCTCGTCGCGGGACTTGTGGGTGACGAAAAACCACAAGGGGAGAGAAAATTCTCCTCTTTGATTCTGTAAGAGTACGGAGATTGCGGATTTGACTCCTTTTTGACGTACTGGAAAAAATCATCAACTGGAGACTGAGAGTACAGCGAGTTGGGTGAAGGCGTGTAAAGGGATAATTCCGGTGAGCTTGGATAGAAGTTAGCTTCACTTGACTGGCGATAAGAGTTTGGTGATAAAAGCGGCGGGACTTCAAGATATATGTTAGATGCGGACTTTTCCTCGTCTGGTACTAGTAGAGTCTGGAAATCCGGCCGGAAGTCGTTCTGTTCTGGCGAGTTGGGATAGAACGTGGTGTAGATTTTTGGCTTTTCAGGCGGTGGTGGCGACTGTGTGTAAGCTTCAACTTGATCACCTCCTGGGAGTAGAGACAAGTCAAAATTTTCAGCAAAGTTTGTGTAGTCACATGGTGGGGTGAACCCGGCAGAAGGAACAGTTTGTGGCATCTGCAACAATTAATACGTGTTTACGCACCTAATTGGCGAACGGTACCCAAAAATAGATATGACAGTACAATTACCGAGGCCGGTGATCTCTTGTATGTGCTTAAGGTTTGGAGGTCGATTCTACTATTTCCTCATATTTTACTCGTCTTAATTGGATATGAATCAGCCAGATTCGCAAATTTTTTAATTAATAAATCTGGTATAAATATCGCAAAAATGTCATATCCTGAATCTTTAGGAATATTATCAAGGATACAAACAACATACCTCGAGTTGGGATCAGATGGCAAGAACTGACGAACGTAATATTAGAAAATTAAATTATTCTTAGTCATAAAAATTTTTCTTGGATTGACGTTCAAGCCATCTGCTATTGTTTATTTTACTTTATATTTATGCGCAAACGGGTTAAATTTAGATAAGAATAACAATGTTGCCTACATTTTCATAAAATGAACTTTGAAATAATAAACAATTACGTTTTCAGGCACCTGTTAATAAAAATTTCTGTACGTACATAAGAAACCGATCGAAGAGGTGTTACTTTGTCAATAATTTTGGTTGTACTGAAAGTGTCGATGACTCTAGGGGTAAGAGCGTGACGGCTATGACTAGACTAGTGATTTCTTTTAGCGGAATATTCTTGTTAAATTTGCAAATGTTCTACATGAATGGACTTCTTTTGTTAATTTAATCTAAGATCAAAAATTGCAATTACCATAATGGCTCTTCATTGTTTACGCTTCAATGGGAAAAAATCACACCTCACGCACCACACGCACTTAAGATGTGCACAAAACCGAACCACGAACCCAACTAATTCCTTCTTAGTCTAACATCTAAAAATTTGAACATTCCCTCTCTTTCTATCTTTTGGTTCACCTTGGTCAAAATATCCTCGATTCACTGCATTGTCAAGGAACGTGCTACGTCACTCTTTTATCCTTTTTGGGATCATAGCTAGACGTATCTGCTACCTTTATTACTCGGAAATTTCATTGCTTGCTTATTACGTCACCAGGTAAATTTATTCCGTAATTAAGCTGCGAATTTGGAATTGAAGAAACTACCAATTAGCACAATATTTGTTGACTTTCTCTGGGTAAAACCCGAATTTTGACTTTCTCGGGGGAAAAACCGAATTGTTACGTAAGTTTGATTTTGGCGGTTTTTCCAAATTCGAGCATGATCGTGTAATTTCGCAACATTTTGGAATTCGTCGGGACTGCACAGGAAATTGCAAAGGCCACTCCTTCAGATGAAGAACCGTTCGCTGGTACTAGATGCATTATTAAAATTGATAATTGCGTCGTATCAAGGCGGCCATGACTTTAGTGTCCAAATCACATGAGTCACTTTGGTGAAAGTGGATCCAGAAGAATTTTACTTTTCTTTTTTAATTTCACAAAGGGAGATGAATCACGACTTAAGATGAAATTTTAGGTATTTGTTACGTAATATATTTTGTTCCAATTAAAACGTAATTATTTGCATGAGGTAATAAATATAGTGATTATCTCCCGCCGGTATAACCGGTGATATTTATGGTTGCGCTAAGCAATTTACATTTTTAATCGAGTGCTAGAAAAATTAACAAAATGTTGGAATCTTCCATTGTTTGTAACCTTCACAAATATCGGACCTATGAAATTTTATCAAAATTGGTTAACTGAAGCGTTACTTTACGGAAGAAACCGGGAAAACCCCTATTGTTGAAATTAATTCACACATTATAAAAATTAATTCCTAAATACATAGCAACAAAATTATTATCACTTCGGTTGATAAATTTTACTCAATCCGACCTCTAGGCCTTCTTCGTACAAATAAGTGATAAGCGTCTTAAGTTAAATCCACTTACCTTGTCTTCAATGTCTGTTTTCCTTAATAGAACCATATTGTTTGGCACAAATTGCACAAATATTTAAATCGAGTTTATATCCATCAACGAAACTGTTTAATTTAAACAAAATTATTACGTTTCGCGAAATTTTGTTATGATAAAGTCAAAAAAAGTTTGAAGCAAGCGCGAAACGTACCGTACTCAACGATTGCTATCGACTCAATGTTGGCACTGCTCTTCACGGCCTACTTTGCTTCTCTCCTCCAAGAAACAAGTGAAAGATTTAAGTGTGTAACCAACTTGACTAGCTCGCTTAGCTATTATCATGTCTGAGATAATTGTTATGTAGCTGCATAGATATTGGTTTGCGGTTTGCCCTTTCAGTGGATGATTATTTTATTAAAAATTCTTTTAACTTGACTTTTAGCTTAATTAACTACTCTCTCAGAAAAAAAACTCGTCAAATTAAATATCAGCTATTCAAAAAACGTGGACTAATTTGTTGTTATTCAGGAACGTTAGCAAAAAAATTTTGAAGCAAAATAAATGTCAATTAATTTATTATTATAAGTTGGTTTCTCTTAATTTATTACTAGCCAACCGTTACAGAAATTTTTTCCGTGTCTTTTGTGGATAAAAAAAGTCGTAAAGCCCACTAATAAGAATTAAGCTAGGCATAAAATTATAAAAGTTCTAGATTGTACAACTTGCTTTACTTCAATTTTATGCATGATTAAATGTATTTTAATAAGAGCTGTTGCAAAGTTGAGCAAAATTTCGCAAGGTATTGTGTATCTAGAACGGATCAGAAGAACATTTTTAAGAATGAGTAAGGTCTATTCATAAGAACGTGCAAATATACTCGTATATCGTAGACTCACAAAACTAAAATAATTAACACTTATTTAGGTCTTGTGATATCCATTTAGTAGATAATAAAACCTCCATTGTATTTATACATTTTTATAGTACAAAAAATAAAGAAATATTTTTCAACCTAAAAACTAATAACTTAAGTGTAATTCCTACCGCAATATAAATTGTCTTGTGGTATAACTTTAAAAAATTCTGTAAATTAGTGTGAAATTGATAAATAGATCTGTCGCAAAGTTTTTTCCAACATTGTTAACAAGAAATCGAAAGCGCTTTCTAATAACAAAATAGTGTTAAAATATTTAGTTTTTTAATAATTCTAAGTTCCTACTACGTGTAGTCTACAGCCATGAGCAAATAGAATTTTTTTAAATAAATTTCGTTATAAATAGCATAAGTTAAAAAGATAAGTAATAAATAAGAAAATTTTTAATCAAAATAATAATAATTTGAAAAATCTCAACAAATTTCCTTTATTTTTTCACAATTCTATTTCAAATACATATTTTGTACAAATTATGGCCACAAGTCAAAATAATAAGGTTATCGACTTTTATTTGCCATTTTGTTTTGAACGAAGAAATATATACTTATCATTTAAAAAACAAAGTTGAGCAAACAAATCAAAAATTCCTTATTAATGTGTACTTACTAATTTTTAAATCTTTATCTTAGTAATTATGTAAGCTAATTATTTACTTAGTTTAACACAGAGGTACCTGAATAATATTTGGATGGCATTGTAAAGTAACTATACTTTGTTTATTACCAAAATTCATGGTATTAGTACATTACGTATGAAGGGAGAAAAATGTATCCCTGAAGTGGGATATAGAGCTAAAGAACAAAAGACGGAGGACTATATGCCTCGAAGGAAAAATTTCTCTTCTGTGGTCTATACATTATTTTTTGTATAATTTTTGTTAAACTAACAATAAAATTTTACTGTAATTTGCACTTTTGTATTCAGTTGCGACAGGTTTTAAATTTCTATATTTTAAAAATGAAGCACGAGATCTAAATTCTGTTGTAAACTACTACTATTGGAACCAAACTAAGAGCTACTGTAAAGTAAAAAGTTTAATCAAAATTTGCAAAATTTAGTTTTCAAAAATGGTGTGCCGCCCTAGAGTACTTCCAAAACGGCTTATATTAGAAAAGTGCTAATTTCTTTCATCATTATGAGACAAATTTATGACTAGTCTTCTTTTGGTTTTCTGTAAATTTTAATTTTATGCATTATAAATTTAATTTTCTAAAAAAACTCTTTTTCTAAATATTCATTACCTCATAATTTTTTTTTAAAAAAAAGATTTAATTTAATTTATTTTTTTTAACAGTATTTATGTTTACCAACAAATCATTGATGGGAGGTTTTGTTAAAATTTTATAATAATTATTTCAATAATAATTTAAATTAATTACCGTCAATTTTAGATAAAAATTTCTGTCAGTGACTCAAAAATCTACTTTTAAACGTTCTCTGATATATTTGTTTTATTTCTTTTTCTGATAAATTTTCTTATCGTTTTTTTGTTATACCATATGCCTTATAAAGTGCGTTTTTCAAAAGTGATAAAACCTTTCACTTATTCTGTTCCATTTTTGTAATTTTGTTTTAAGTATAGTTATGGTGCTATTAAAAGATTAAAACATTAATATAAATAGAACTCGCACTTTTGAACTCACACCAAAGCCCTCAAAATTTACTTTTAATAACATGCCTTTCATTCGCGCATTATATTTATAATTGCCCATATAAACAAGCAATTTGTTAAATAGTTGATGTGTAGGGATACTGGAAAAAATATAGCCGCTGTAACATCCAAATTTATCAATTTGCTGCACAAAATGAATTCATTTGGTGAAGGTTTATCCCACCGTAACTCTTCTTAGATTTTCTTGGATTAGTTTAAAAAAGTCCAGAAAAATCTTTAAAGCCATCTAAAACTTTAGTTAAAGCATATCATTAAACGACAATCTCAACATTACACAACTGGTAAACTGATACCAACACCAAGTGCTAAAAGCATAAAGTATACTCTTAAGTATCGCAAACTTTAATACTTTTTTATAGCAGCAACCAGTCTCAACCCCAGATTCTTCTAATTTTCCACGAAAACAAAGATACTACGGGTATAATCTCAACTTGAAATTAGCACATCAGAAACTAATTAGTAGCGTGAGCCTGAGTTTGTTCACCAAATGAATATAGTAGAGCGCAGCGCCTTTAAAGTAGAGCTTGTAAATGCTTTAGGTCAACCCAAAATGTGAAATATTAGATTCTTATCAGAAGTAAAAAATTAAAATCAAATAACTATATTTCCGACTTTTGAAATTTGTTATTTATAAAAACTTAGAATTTACCATATTTTAGCTTACTGTTATAATAACGTATTGACTCGGATTTAAATTCAACTAAACAAGTGACAAAAAGGTACAACACATATTTATTATATTTTGATAATACAATTGTTCAATGTCACTTAACAGAAAAATTTATTTTATTTTATTATTGCATTAATAACATAATTACATAAAATACGTAATCACAAAGATTCTTTTACGAATGTGATAACATTTCTTTGACAAGAGTGAAAAATATCAATAACTGCCCATGGCTAATGGTTAGACCATTAATCAAAGTGTCTGTCTATTGTAACACGTTTTATTGTTGCAGAGATTTATTATCATTACGATTCAAATCAGATATAAATACTAGTTTTTTAGTATCTTATATCCAAGTCAAATTTTAGAAAAAAAACATGTCGATGTCGATTCCGTAATTATTAAAAAAAACTGTCAAACTTATAAAGTTCCCTAAGAGTGTCAGTGTATTTATCTTTTAATTATTAACTTTAGTTGTAAATTGTAAAATAATTTTAACAATAGAGTATTAATAATTTAATGATTTATGATGCTTGAGTTAAGGTCGACCTTTTATAAAATACAACGAGGGCCTTTCGCTTCCTTCTCTCTTTACCTACAGATGCTATTGCCAAAAATTATTGAAAACAAGTTTCTGTTGAAAATGATTTACAATTGAAGCCAATATTGCTTGAATAAATGCATAGACTCCACCTATGTAAGTGATGATAGTTTCAATATCGTTCAAACCTATTTCTAAATAGTTATGACAGTTACAAATCTCTTCCTTATCTTTAAAACATTTATCATTATTTGTTGAAATTAGTTATTTTGTACTCCCGCAAGTTCAATCACTTTTATCCAAAATAGTCCTAAGTATTCTGACAATTCCAAGCACGATCGTAGATTCGTTTTATTGTCTATTTTATGACTGGGATTCCATGTCATTGCATCATAAAAAGTTGACAAACACATGTCTGCATAAAATTCTTTAAAAACTATTATAAATAATTTATCTTTTTTTTAACGTCAAAGAAATTTAACATAAACCGAGTAGCCATAAAGTTTCACTTCTAGGCCTAGGCTGCAAATAAAAACATTAGGCAATAATAATTCCTGAAAGTTTATTTTATGGCGCTGAAAATTTTATTTTCTGCTAGTGATATTGACAAAAATAATTTCTTTTTAAAAAATTGTACGTTTGAAAAAAATAGCGTTTTTTATGCGGCGTCGACGTCACTGTTTCCGCTTCATCTATAACAGATTATGCCAAATTCACTGCGTTCATCCGTCACACTGAAACTGCTACCGATTCGGCACAAAAAATATGATTTCTCGGCCTTATAAAAAATACAATTTTTCTTTTATATGTATTTACGTTCTATGTATGATAAGAGAGGACCCGAAATGAAATGAAAATGAAATACGAAATAAAATATATTTTTAATAAACCCATCTAAAAAACTCAAACAAAAAACAATTAAAAAAATCAAATTACTAAAAAAGAATCTAGTAGAAAATAAAAGTACATGACTACAAGACAGATAAGAATCAGAAAAATCTTAGAAATAAAAACTAAAAATTTCCTACTACAGAACAATGAAACAAGTAAAATAAAAATGCAGATAATATTTAAGCAATAGTCTTTATATAAATGTAAAAAATTAAAACTAAAAATTAACAGAAAGAGAAATAAGACAAGCTGGTTAACATTAATCATCAAAATAAAGGTCTTCAGTAACAAGAACATCATATAAAAGTTTTTCGATTTAAAAAAGATTTCGATTTAAAAAACAAGACAGTTCGATTTTTGTTGTTAAGAAGACATGTTTTCGTAGTAAAATTACATTGATCCTTCCACCTTCTTCAGCACATAATTTTCTACCCCTAAAATGTAGATAAGAAATTTAGATATTTGATATCATTTTAAACTTTTTTAAATACTGTTTCTGCTGATTCGATTTTGATTACTTTGATATTTTCTTCTAAAAATCATTATTATTTTTGAGGCAAATTGTTTCTTATTTTTTTCAAAAACAGCGTGATTTTCATATCAAAGAAGACTACTTGGTCTTAGGATGTGAGATTTTACCACTTTACTATAAAAAATAGGCTTTCCTGATATAAAAATTAAAATATTTAAAAAAAAAAATTGCTTCAAAAAAACCAGCCGTCGAGAAAAATAATCATTTTCAGCAAAAAAACACAATGAACAAAAATAAGGATAAATCAGCAAAAAGAGTGTTTAATGACCTTCAAAATGAGGAATCATTTTAACCTCTTTCCCTATCTAAATTGCAGAGGTGGAAACCCTTGTGTTGAAGGAGGTGGTAGAATCAAAGTCATTTTACCACAAAAACGTGTACCTCTGGCAATAATATCAAGAATATGCTAGATTATACAGCGTTCATCAAAAATATAGAACAAACTTTTTTCGGCTAGACTATAAGCATTAAAAAAAATATGTATAATCGTTCAATGGCCAGAAAATGCATCTTTAATATCAAGCTAGATATTTTTTTATTTAAATTTTCTAAATAAACATAAAAAAATAAAATTCAAGAAAATCGTAAAAATTTGAAATGTATAATTAAACATTAATTAAAGAGAACAAAGAATTGAATCATACGAAGTAGTAGGTATATTCAAAGATAAAAAGTAATAATTGTTTTTCACTATTTTTTCTTTAATCTCTAAAGAAGTTTTGTCGATTTTATAGCAATTTTATATGTATAAATAATATTATCTACTTATTACGTACCTTTATACCTTTTAGCCTAATTTAAGAAATTTTTTTAGCTAAAAACATATAAGTAATTAATATTATTTTTCTTCACCAATGTCAAAACCAAAAAAATTTTACATTGATATTTAAAAAAACTTAGAAAATAAAAAAGAAAAATCTTTAATTTGCAGGCCAAATTACTGCAAATTAGGATTAAAGATAATCGGATTATCGAGGTTTTATTTTATTCTACATTAAATTGAATAAAAAAGAAGGAACAATAAATGTGTAGGTATGTACAAGTGTAACAAATTAATTATTATTTATCTATACCTATTAGAATAAATATGAGGAAGTGTGAACCATTTTAACCGATACAGATCATGAAAACAAAAAATTCTCCAATACCAGTCAAGGGCACGGAAATGCCAAAGATACCTGATTGGTATCCAAATAACTCCCAATCTGATTGGCTAATTGCCAACGTGATAATCACAAAACAAAAATTATACATTTTTCCATAATAAAAACATAATGAATCAAAGACTAAACAAAGTTATCACAGATTCTACCAGATATTTAAATGTACTTTGATCTGCAATATAAAATAATTTGAAAGTGGTCAGTTAGTGATAAAACATGGTACTTTTTTGATTCCTAATGGAAATTCACATTTGTTACCTATCCGTTTTATTTTTCCAATATGAGATGCAGCAACATCTATAATGTTGGATTTACCAATGACTATTGTCTTGTATCTAATTAAAACTATTGTTTGTGCTTTGGATTGCCCTATTATGTCATTATGTTAATCCATGCCGTTTATGCATCGTACTACGCAAATAAAAAAATAGTAAAATGTGATTCCAATTAATCACGCACTGATTTATTTAAAAAGCGATACAGTTCCGCATTTTGATTGTTGAAATTTATTGAGGTATTTGCTTAATCCAGTAACTAACTATACCTTAAGTATTTAATAATTTATCTCGACAATGTTTTAATTTGAATACAAAATAAAAGCGTGACTGATTTAGTGATATCTGATAATAATTATCATTGCTATTATGATGACGTAAATATGTAACGAGCAAAAAACTAGCGTTCGTACTGTATTTACAAGTAACATGTGGTATGAATTAGGTATTGTGACGTCAAACTTGTAAAAAGTAATGAGAAAGCTAATGCAATGTGCTCGACATGGTGAAAAGAAAGCTGTTGATGGCGCTGTGTGGTACTAGATGCATAATGGATAAAAATCCATTATCGCCAATTTTTAAGAATTTTTAAATATCAAGGAACTGGACTGCCTTAACACGGAATGAAAATCAATCAAGCAAGTAACCAGTCTTGTATATAGGGTACATTTTTCAGTTGCGAAGGTCTGAAATAATTAATTTCTGTTATATCTTCAGGGTCTTTACTAGCATGTTATATAAAGCAAAATTACAATATGCATGACTCAGAGATAAATCTTATCAATTTTTTTATTTCAAATTGTTATAAAATATGTAATTGTAAATCATAAAGTTCACGCATTGGTACAAATCTTATCACTGCACGTGTAAAAATTGCAAAGATTAAATCTACATTTCGCAATTCGTCTTGCTTAATTCATTGCAAATTAAACAATTTTATCAGTGTAGTTTAAATCAAGGCGTAGTAGCTACCTCAAACAGTCAAACTACTATTTTTGAGGAAAAATTTATTAAGATTCCAAAATTTCCTGTAGTTTTAGATTAAAAATATATCTATGTATCTTCACAAGATTTACAAAAATTATTAATTAGTAACAGATGATATCTAAAATTACGTCTTTGAAGTTAGGCTATTAGAAAAGCTTGTTTTAAATTTTGGAACAAAGTTAAGGTTTTTTATTACAAGTACCAGAAAATTCTTCTACAAAAATTGTAGCTCTCACTTATAGTTAGTTAAATAATTTGCCAATTAGTTTTACACAATTCTAAGTATTTTTCTGTAGACAGAAAAGCGACCACAAAAAGAATTTTTATTTATTAGTTAAATTAAAAGACCAGATTTTAAGAAAAGATAGAAAGTACCATGTATTTAGAATATATCGTCTACTTGTCCCTTGTCTAAGTCTGAGACATGTCGAAGTAAGTTGTAGTATTGGGGAAGATAAAATAACAGAAAAAAAAACGAAGTACTTGCTTCCACTTGCTTGCGCGAACCACAAATTAGGATTAGCTGTACGAAAAAAAAAAGAAAGCTTCACACGAAAAAACTCGTTGGCATTTACGAGTTGAGCTACATTTTTATGTTATAATCTTTTTCAATTGCCATTCTAATGACAAAATTAGCAATTTTATAACGCTATTAAGTGAAAAATTTGAGAAAAAATATAAAGTTAGTTTATTGAAACTAAAAACAAATTATAAAATTTGTTCAACAAAAAACAGCTTTTCAAACTTTTCGCAATTAACTATCACAATATTTAAAAAAAAATAAAAATCGAAAAAAAGTCAAAAAAGTTAGAAAAAAAAAATGATATTCCTCCTACATTCTTCTACCTTTCCACATAATTGACCCTAACTAATTAAGTTTTCCGTTAGATTTCTAGTGTGTGACTTTATTTTGTACCGAGTACTATGTTCTTTTACCAATAGTGTTTAGGTATGTTTATTTAATATTTTACGCGGCCTTTACCAAAAACGAAAAACGCTCTAATTGTCAGATGTTGTTTTGTCCTTTCTTGGTTATTTTCCATATAATAGTACCTACACAGAATTTTTAATAAATTTAAAACACTTTAAAAAACATTTGATACTTTCATGATATTTATTACCAACTATCTTGTATTAACGCAAAAATCCCTAAAGATTGATAAATTGACTATTGTACTTGAAAAGCAGGTAACACGCGCAAATTAGAAAAAACAGCATAAAGAACTCGTTTCTAAATTTATTGTAAGCACTCATTCTTCATAAAAACTCGCGCTTTGCGCTCGTTTTATAAACTTAAATTTGTTGACTTTTCGAAACGCGTTTTTAAGACTTTTGATTTAATTATTAAAAAAATTAAAAAAAAAACTACAGTGCTCAACAACTAAACTGGAACACCCTAAAATTTTAACAAAGTTTAAAGTCTTGTAACTCCTAAAAAAATTTATTAATCGAAACCATCTTTTTTTTCGGGGTAGATCATTTCTTATACTTTAAGATATTTAATAAAGTGTTTCTTGTAGATTTGCTGTTTAAGTTATACTGGGTGTCAAAGACAGGCCCTGCAAAAAACGAAAAGTTTAGACATCTCCTATTTTAACAAAAAAAATTTGTATTTTTTTAATGAGTCCCGGAAGAGCGCTGAATTAGGCTCTTAATACAGTTTTAGAGATTTTGAGCTACACTTATAAATTAAAACAATAATCCAAAAAAACTGTTTTTTGCTCATTAAGCAATAATTTTGTTAATTGATGTAAAATTTTACACCTTTTCAGATTATTCTGGAGATAAAAGATCAAATTTGAATGTCGGAAAGCAACGGTAGACATGTTGTTAACATTTTGTGTACGAAAAAATTTCCGGAGATGACCAAATTTTTAAAGAGCTCCATATTTTAGTTTGATAAAAGAAGGATCAAAATTTAAACGTGTATTTAGACACAAAACTTGTTTTTTGTATCTCAACATTCTAGTAGCATTAGTTTACTTAATATTGGTCGGTGATTATAGTTCCGATTCTTAAAAGCATATTTTTAGGGAAAAATTAAAGCTTTTTTTAATTTAAACAGCTCGTTACTGTCGACCCAGGTTCGAATGGCCACTCTGACTTAAATCGTAAATCTTTACATAATAGATCCCTTGCTGCGGTGCCAATTGCAATTATCATGTATTTTAGTTGGCCTGGGGGTTTTTCCGATGGGGATCTGGGATCTACCTGAAGCACAATCATACAAACCCCCAGGTCAACTAAAGTACATGATAATATAATACGTCTAAATTTTTATTATTGTTTTACCAAACTAAAATTCAGAGCTGTTTGAAAAATTGTTCATTTTTGGGAGCTTTTTTTACACGAAATGTTAGCGGTTATGTCTACCACACTTTCCAGAATTCAAGTTTAAACTTTTACCCTTAGAATAAGCTAAAAAAATTACACCATTTAACAAAATTATTGCTTATAATGCAAAAAACAGTTTTTTTTTATTTTGCCCTTAATTTATAAACTTAACTCAAAATATGCATAACCATTTCGAGGGTTTAGTACAGCGCTCTTCAGAAACTCATTAACAAAATTCAAATTTTCTTTTTGTTAAAATGGTAACAGTCTAAACTTTTCGTTTTTTGCAGGACTTGTCTTTGACACCCTGTATAACTTAAAATACAAATTTACAAAAAACGCTCTAATAAACATCTTAAAGTATAGGAAATGAGCTACCCAGAGAAAAAGATCATCTCAATTAATAAATTTTTACCGAAATTACAAGACTTTAAACTTTGTCAAAATTTTAGGGTGTTCCATTTCAATTGTTGAGCACTGTATATTAAAAAAAGAGAGCAAAAATAGGTTCTAATAAAATAAAATAATTATTTTATTAACAAAAACACAAAAAAAGAAAGAATAAGTTAACTTTGAGAGCTAACACCACTTTTCATTTGAGTATGAGCTGTTTAAGTGTTTATGAAGATATCACAACAAATGCGTGCTTCAAAAATATCTAAAAAAAAAACAAGTAAAGAAATACTTAATACGAATTTAAACTGTTAGAGTAGCAATTAATAAAATGTGTAAAATAGTAGAAGTCAGAAATTTATTAATTATAGGAAAAATTCTAGTATATTGATCAGTTATTGTATAATGTTTCACTTAAAAACTCGTTTATAACTATTTTATAAATTGTAAAATTACATTATACATTCGATCATTACGTTTGGTTGTAATTGGCAGTATGGTATAATTGACATGTTGCATAATATGTAAACAATAAATTTATTTAAATAATTATTTTACTACAAAACAATTAACATATTAAAAAATTCATTTATGCATGTACATACCTATACAGGCTGATCTAGGCTTTTCAGAAAGACCAATCAATACTTTTGCAACAATTTATGTTATCGACAAGCGGTTTTTTAATTATAGGTATACAAATTGTTCCAGTTTTTTACTCAGGAAGCTATTCATTACTGCGCAAAATAGTCTCCGGCCTTTTGTTATCCTTTTATTTATTTTCCATCTTACATCCTTCCACCTTCCGATATAATTAACCCTAACTATTTAAGTTTTCCGTTTAATTTGTACTGTTTAACTTTATTTTGTATCAAGTACCATGTTTTTTTACAATTGTATTTATATTTATTTAATATTTTACACGACCTTTACGAAAAATTGTCACTAGCACAAGACCAGCCTCGTTTTTTTAATAACAAATAACAATCACTTTTCACACCCATTACATAAATAAGTATTAATACATTTTTTTTACTTTATTTCTTAACCTCTTTCCTAGTATTCTTTCATATACTTTAGCTAACATAACGTAATTATACATTTACCGTAGTTTTAGAAATTATTTGTTGTTCCTTTTTTTGTTTAATTTCGTGTTTATATTTAAGTTTATGTTCAGACTATTTCAGATAAAGTTTTAATTGTCAAATGTTACTTGTCCTTTTTTTTATGTATTTTCGACATTTAATACTTTCATAAACCGTTTTTGTATAAAAATGCCATTGCAAATTACTTTTAAAAAAATTCGAATAAATAATTTTCCGAAAAAACGGAAAATTATTCAACTCTTAAAACTCGTTTTCTCGGTTATAATTATAACAAAACCATTTCAAAAACAAAAAATACGGGTCCCCTTATTTTTAAAGTAGTAACAAATGATATGATTAAAAGCAAAATCTAAAGCATGGTTTATATTGTTTGCATTGCCTCTCTCACTGAATCTATTTTTTTCTCTATAAGTTTTTCAGTGTTTTGTCCCATGCCTTTGTCTTCACCATTTAGAAGTTTTTTGTAGCACTTTCTATAACATTCCATAACTTCATTTGCATTCTATTTTTTCCATTATCATTTCTATTAAGAAATATTATAATGTCGTAACTTTAGTGACCGATATTTATCGATATCACTAAAAAATATAGTATTCTTTTTTAAATTTTTAAGGGTCCTACGTCTCTCGTCACGTTACGTATTTTCACTGCTTAAAATCAGTTTCCTATATTCAGCTTATTCTTTAACGACTTCTAGTTTCTTCTTCGTTAATGTCCCTACGCACTATTCATTTAAATTACCAATAGAGTAGGTATTTGTATAAAGCGGTAATTTCTATAAATTGGGCTTTATTAGAACCTTTATAGATTAAAATAAATAAATAAAGCAAACATTTTAATTTGAGAAATAATTCGTCATTTAAAAAGTATTGTAAATTAAAAATCGAAAATTTTGAGAACTTGAATTGTCAAAAATGATTTTAGGTTGTATTGTTTCAGCGGGGGTTTCAGTGTTAATTATTTTTTGTTTGATATTTATCTTTACGTTTATCGTTTATTAGAATTACTTCCAACATTTGTGCGTAAACACTTAAACAGTAAGCAATTTATCTAAATTAAAATATTAAAAAACACCAACTGGCTTTGCCAAAATAGTGCAAGATTTTTATTCGTTCATTAAACCATTAAAGTCTCTCATTATAAGTTTTTGTTCTGTTTGCTCCACTTATTCCTTTAATCTTTTAAAAAATCTTTCTTCACCTTCCTCTCTTGTATCTTCATTCAGTCCACAAGCCATAATTATATCCTGTATATATAGTCTATCATTTATACAATTAAGGAACAAATCAAATTGTAGTTACATCAAAATTTTATTAATAAAGTATAGATTATTCTTATTAATTGTAGTAAATAAAACCAACATATTTCTTATTAAAAACAGGTATAAATATAAAAAATAACAGCAATTATTTTTTAAAACAAACAAGATTATCTAAAAATCCAATGCAATATCACTGTTATTGCTACTTTCTTTCAACAATTATTTATCTCTTCCCAATTATCTAATCCATTTAGTCATAACAATAAGAAGTTTATCACGATATGCGACTTTGCAAAATTCTTGTGCAATAAGCATTAAGTTAAAAAATCAATCGATATAATTTAAAAATATACCTACTTATAAGGTACCACATCTATTGGTTAATATACTTACCTTTATAAAGGTGTAAATAAGAATATATAAAAGATAATTAAATTCATATGATATTATCGTACTGCAACATTGAAAGAATAACAACAACAAACATCTACTAATTTAGCAATATTGACATTTTTATTCTTATTTTATAAATTAAATTATACGTTCTTTGTAATATATTATACTTATTATTTGTAAATATGTATTATGTATGAATCAATCTGTATTTCGTAAACAACTCTTGGTTAAAAATATGTGAAGAATACCAATCAGCTTAATCCACAACTTTCACATATTTTAAAAATTGAAGATTCGTACGAAAAGACTATCTACTTTCATTTCAAATCTAATATTTTATATCATTCCACATGCGTCATTATTTTCTTATAGCATTTAACTAGGAAAAATGTTGTGGTTTGTAAAGAATGATGTTAATACCCATGTACTAAAAAGAATTATGCACGTAATGAGGACGTATCACCAACACCTCCCATGACAATTCCTACCTCCGTTTCTAATTCATCAAACTAAATTTAGAATTCGTCGTAATTACTATTACGAATTGCGGTTTGAATCGATTGATTTAATTTAGTTATAGAAACTTTCAAGGTTGGATCTTTGAAAAAATACCGGAAAATAAAATGAAGCGAGAATGGACATATGAAAGCAGATCAACATTTTGTTATATGGTGCGGTCGTGCGGCAAGCGAACCGGTTCGACAAGGACGTCCAGGTACTCATAAAATGCCACAACTGTTAATTTATTTTGTTTAAACAAATGCTAAATACGAAGAAATATAGCTAGGCCACCCACAGTTATTTTAACAATACATTTCTCGTTTGGTTAGGTAACCAATAAAACACTCAGATGTACAGTGTGATTTCTACCTAACTCAAAACCGTTTCAAATCCAAAATATTTTATGAAGAGAAGACCAGAGATTATATTATAACAAACTGCGAAAATTCAAGATAAATTGCCAATAGAAAAGAGACCCAAAAATCGAGCCGCACACTGAAGCATCATTCTCTCGAAGGAAGATTAAAGCAGCAGCCCTATGCCTGAAGAAAATCAGAGTTTCTTGGTGGCAAAAGCCTCTGACAGTATTAAGATGTGAACATCAGATCTCTTCAAATGCAGAATAATAACAAGAAACATAAAAAAGAGTTTCTTCATCTTCCACACAATCCATGCTGCTGACATGAAAGATGAATGAATAAATGCCTACCAATAACTCAACAGATACTCGTTTGTGTCACAATAGAAGAGACACAAACAGATTTTCGTCTGACCCAAAATTAACGCATGTGTTGAAATGGAAAACCTTAGAACACTGAGATGTTACCGTCTACGTCAAACCCGTCAGTGCTATCCAAGCCCTCATTATTCCCCCTGAATAACATAGTTATTTATATACCAGGTAAATCTATGATAACAAACGTGTTATTTTGTGTAAACGATTAAACTCTGGCACTTGATTATCTTGATAGGCATTCGCAGATTGTAGTCAAAATGACTTAATGCAAATTTTACCTACAAAATTTTTTTGTTTGTATTATATTGGAGACAAACTTTCTGAGCAAAATGAGATTCTTAGCGATATGCCACAAGGTTCAGTCCAGTGACCATTGTTTTTTACTTGATGCCGCATTTCTCTCTTAAACGATTAAATCTCAAATATCTTCTTTTACTGACTAAGCGAAAGTAAACAATAATTCTTCTTAGTCTTCAAAACGACCAAACGCAAGTGAATAAACAGTAGAGTCAGTGACTGCGAACATTAAATAGAAGTAAATGTGAATTACAATTATTGTAACATTTAAAGTGGTCAACAAATAAAATGGCCCACCCTAAAATATTGTAAAACTATTGTAACTACCAGAAGAGTAGAGTTATTTGGATGATCTTTATTGGGTAGTCGGTTTCTTGGCATATTCTTGAATTCTTTGTGTAGATTCGTTGTACTAATTATACAAAACGTTACAAGTAGATTCCTACTGCAATAAAAAGAAAGTTTAGAACGCTCCCATTTTACAAAAAAAATGTTTGATTTTTTTTATGATTATCATCTATTCTATATTTCAAAACAATTTTGCAAACTTTTGGCTGCGTTCACAAACAAGAATTGGGCTAAATTTTTAGCCCAAGAAAACTTATTTTTGCTTTTTTCCTAATAAGACTTTTAAATCATTTTGCACTTGATTTAAAGCTAAAAATTTAGGCTAGAATACTGGATACAAGAGGCTTCTGAAATTTACCAAATTCTAATAAAGCTCTAATTTTTTTTCTCGTAAAAGACACACGTTATTTAAATGTATAGTATTTAGACGTACAATTCATTTTTAACAATTCAAGATAGTCAGCTCTTTGATTTATCAGTGTTTGTAAGTGGTAGATCCGATTTTCGAAACCATGTTTTCGAAAAAAATCCCCTTCGTATCCTTCGTAATATGCATTTTTAGTTTAAAAAATATTTTCGGAAACATATGATTCTGTTATAGGAAATGTCAGCCATGTCACCTACATCCAATCAAAAAAAAAAATCTTTCATTTTTGTGCGCGTAAAAATATAAAATACAATGTTATTCCTTTCACAAATTTTCAGCAAGATGTTCATTGTTTATATAGAATTTACTGTACATTATACATAGAATCCTAATTAAGACAATAGGTATCAGTGATTTCAGACAAATACTATCACTTTAGAATGTTAGGACGTAAAAAAAATTCAAAATGTTCTGATTTGCATAAAATTTACTTCTGTACTTTTGTCATTTTTCCTAATACCTTCCCTCTACTGATAAGATCGAAAATATTCAACAATGTCTTACCCACTTGTTTTAACACTTGAAAAATTTTTAAGAATATTTTTGAAACAGAGAAACAAGTCTGCAGTAGCAAAATATTGATAAGTCAATTTTTCCTATTTTTCTTAATACTCGATTTTTAACGATTAAATTAGATTTTTTTAAATTTGTCTTATTAAAATTTTGTTATTGGTAACTGGTAGCTTTTTCACTTCTATAATAAGAAGAAAATATCTTCCTGTCTTGCTTAAACTACTTAACTGATTTTGACTACGTTTCTACTTATTAAGTTATTCCCTGTGATTACAAACCACAGAAGTGTTTAGAGGTTTGCACTTTTCAATATTAGTTAAAATGGTTATTAATTATTAAAAATATAAATATATTCTCAATATATTTCAAAAAACTCTGTTAAAAGAATTTAGATAATTATAGTCTTAAATTACAAGTTAACCCTTATTAACCGCCGCGCCGTAGTAATTTCGAGTCACGTTGTTACCTATGTGCGGTCTCAGAGACTGCTCGATTTTTTGGCTCTATTTTATCTGATTTCATATATTTATTTTTACTTTTTTTATCAAAACCTTTAACAAACTTATTTTAACAAGAAAATAATACGTGGAGCCCCTAAAATACGATGTAGTTTTTTTAAATAAAACATTGTTTAACTGTATGCTCATTTTCATTGAAAAGTAGACATCTAAATAAAATTCAGTAAAAGGGTGAAAGTTAACAGCTAAAAAACTTAAACACAACTAAAATCATGTAAACTACCCTTTCTGTTAATTTTGGGGTTAGTTATTACACCATCTTGACCGATATTGTAATTGTGTGTAAATGAAACAAAAATTATCTAATAGTTTACACACTTTTTATGTCACTGTCAAAATTATATGCCCTTTTTCGTCGCAAATTATATATTTTGTTGTCTTATAACTGGTATTTTAGACATTATTCTAGTTATAAATAAATGTGTCACAAAATTTGTATTTTTTTACGTAAAAACTTATTTTTCACTACTAGTCTCCGAGAGCATCATCTTTCTTAAAGTGGGGTGATTTCTTACAAATGATAAAAGAATTAAAATCCAAATCAAACCTATAAGTTAATTCATACAAAACTACATAATAGTGGCAAGCGATTTCGATAATATAAAGATAAATAAATAATATTTATTTAGAAAACTGGACAAAAATGATAAATTTCAGCCGCCTATAAATATCTTTTTTAAAAGATTTGACATCAAAATGACATTTGATTAAAAAAATAATTTAAAAAGTTATAAATACTGATAGAGAGAAAAAGGAGACAAGATTATAAACAAACATTAAATTAACTAATAAAGATTAAAGCAGCAAAGATAAAATATTACAATCTAAATTCATGTGGTCATTTAAGATTTGTAGAAAAAGTTTGTGGGTGGATTTAAGAATTTCTAAAGCTTTTTAAAAAATTTAATAGTACTGCAGATGTAAAAAATTTTAGAATTATCATTAGAAGAAACGAAATGACCGCAAGAAAAAATATGAGAAGCAAAAGTAGATGAAATGTTTGTTATTTCTGTATTTTTGTACTTTTCTATCGTTGTTACATGTTCAAAAATTTTGATTTCAATCCTTCGTCCTGTCTGACCATTATAAACTGCATTCCAGTCATTGCAAGATAACTTGCAGTCGCCTAAATATTGTAACAAAGAAATTTGATCGTTATTTTGCACGAGATAACTCGAAAGACTACCTTTAGAATTAAAAGCAACTTCTATATTATAGTTTTTTAAAATGTGAGAAATAAAAAAAATTGCCAATAAAAGAGATGGAAAAAAAAGATTTTAAAATAGAAGATGTAGATAGAGAATTATGTAATATATTAATGCGTAAAATGTATTTGTACCTAAATTTATATTTATTTTACTTTAAAAAAAGTCTCATCATTGAACAAATAGCAGTGAATAATCATTTTTCATTACAAGACTTGAATAAATTTTTTCATAAATTTAGATTATTAATGCACTGTTATGTATGTAGTATGTAGGTCCCAACATCTTACAACATTTAAATTTTTCATGGTTCTCCAGGTAACTTTAACTGTCCAACTAAAAAAACATCCTGTACATAAGGCTCGTATTCTATATAATCAAAATGTAGGTCTATTTTCAGATAAGTAAAGTTCAACAGGTCACAATAGAACCTTTAAAGGACGCAGAATCTGGTAATATATTTCAGTCTTGCGCATCTCTGCCACCCTCTAACACCAACTGCTCTCCCTAATCTAAAAAACTGCAAAATTAAATTTAAAAAAAATATTAATTTAACCAAAAGTGTAAGATGTGAAAATGTTTTATTTAAAAACGTTTATAACACCTTTTCTGAGGGTGTTTCAATACAAACACTGACAACGCGCTCGCGCTGACAAATCGATCGTTTCAAAATGAGCACGAAAATGTCAACACGTCCTCGTAAACACAAGCACAAAGACGATATGAAACAAGAAACCGTGGCCCAAGTCCATAAAACCGTCAAATCTGACACCAGTTCCGACGAAAGAACCAAACTAAACGAGGACAAAAATGAGAACTACAGCACCAATACACCAAGTCGTGAAATCTCCGTTGACGAAGAATCCCAAATTAATTCAAAAATTCTCTCCCTTATTGAAAGTGAAATGAAACGTGATGCTAATAAACACTCGCATTTTACTGATTCCAGACCGCAAAGTTTGAGTTTTTACGAAGATGAAAAAGTGCCAGAAGAGCTCTCAGGTAATCTAGAATTGTTAAGTCCAGAAGAAAGAAAACATTATAAAAGACGGCGAGATATGGATATGGATGAAATGAATGCGTACAACGTCATCCAAGATTTGTACACTCGAGATGGTGATGAAATCATATCGTCTACGAAAAAGTCAAAATCGAGAAAAAAACGACATGGAGATGAAACCGGAATTGGTGACAGCAGGGAAATGATGATTCCTAAGGAAAAGAAGAAAAGTAAAAAGAAAAAACGCGAATCGTCACCAAAACGTAAACATAAAAAACGGGACGAAGATTTTGAGCCAAGAAATGACATTACTGTCGCACTTGAAGAACTCCAAGATGACGTTTTCGAAAATAATGAAGAGTTTAATAAAGTTGAGAAAATTAAGAAAAGTCCGAAAAAATCTGATAAGATTTACGTCCAGAAGAAAAATAAATTTGAAGCTGTGACCAAACCGAGCAACCTAAACAGGCAAAGTGCTTACGAGCTTGAGGAAGACATATCAGGAAAAAAGTAAGGATTGTTTTATCTAACACTTTTATTAAATGCAGAAACCAGTCAATTATTCTCTAGTAAATTATAGCAGTAACCTTAGTGCATCCTTTAAAGTCTTTTAACCTTTTCTAAATTTTTATATATGTGTGTGTGTATAATTTGATTAAATTATTTTATTTGTTAATAATTTCTTCTTTGTCTCTTTAATAACCATTTATCTTCTTTTCTTTTCTATATTGTTATGTTTTAATTTTATTTTTGTAGTGCCCTATTTTTAATAAAATAAATAATTTTGTTTTATAGATATCAGACATATCATCCGTTGGAATTAGCAATTCCATTTCAAGAATATTGGATGCGTCTAACCACTTTTTGTCACGGGTTATTAGGAGGACTAGCTCTTGGTCATTGGCTATACATTATTAGCAATATTTATAGTCAAGACAGTGAATTTATATCACACTATTCTCATTTTAGCAATACTTACGTATCTGTATTTTATTTCCTTTGCGTAATTTGCCTAATGTCAGTGTTTGAAAAGTAAGAAAAAAAAAAAAAATTGAACTAATCTTATTAGTCTCTTTTCAGGATTGATTTTGCTCATTTTGAAGGAACTCAATTTAGAAATTTATTCTATTTTAGAAAAAGTTCTTTAGTGATATTGATTTACTTTACATGTCTGGTTGTGCATCTCTCAGCTGCCCGAATAGATTATAAATTAGGTTTAGTATCGTATGACAACGAGACCATATCAAATGTAAGTTCTATTTATTTTTTATTCTCATTTACTATACTTGCATTTCCCACGTTGTTTTTTAAATGCTATAAGATTACCAAAAATATAAATTTTAAGATTTTGTCCTTATTTTAATCACCAACGTTATCGTACCGGCTTAAAAACTTAAATTACTCGCTACGCGTCGTGCAATAAAATTTTATTGTCTAATTTTTTTTAGATAACAAGAAGTGAGCTTACACAATGGAACCACCTATCGCTATGGCGCTCGATTCTGGCTTTTCTCGCTTGGATCATTGTTGGCTTATCCCCTCAAGAGAATATGTTTTATATTAATCTTAAAAATATGGAAAGGTATCTTCCACAAAAATGATATTTAAATGTTTTTTTTCTCTTCAGTCTATGATGTGATAAAAAATAATATAAAAAAGACTGTACTATTTATTGACTAGTTAATAAAGAATTATAACAATTTGTGTTAATAAAATTATGTTTAAACAACAACAAACAACAACTAGATTAGTATACTAACATCGAAAAGTGCTACCAACTTACGGAAAGTCTTTAAAAATAGTTTCGAGAACATTATTTTATAATAAAAATCAAATAGTAGGTGTCAAAAAATCCAGTAATTTTGTTTATATTTAGTCCACCTAACTTTTTGATTTTTAAACAATTAACACCTTTTCCTAAATATTATAGGAAATTATATTGCTAGTAACAGTAGTTTTTTTTTACTAGTTAAAAGAATAACATTTTTTCAGTGAGTGTAAATGTTGGAATCCATTTAACATGAAATACTTTTCTTAACATCTTAAACATTATTTTTTCGTGTATTGCACAAAAATACTGAAATTGAAAAAACTATAAATAATTACTGTTAATAAAGTAAGATATCTGATCTCTTTATTTTTGCAAAGGACTATTATTCAATACACGAAAAGCAGTCGTTACAGGTCGTTACAAAATATACGGAGAACTATTAAATATAAAAAGTTCAAGTAAAAAAAAAACGTTTTTGTTAAAACAAGACGGTATTAAAAAGGCAGGTCGTAACTCGAACGTTATGACTAAACATAACCTCAAACTTATCCGTTCGTGTCATGTCAAAGTGATTTCCAAATTTTGTTTGGTTTACTGTTTCTCATAATTACAAATCAGCTGTTTTCACGGCTACACATTTTTTATATCGCTGAATAGTGGAGTAAAATCGGGCTAAAATAACGCCTATTTTTGAAATGAAGGTATAACTAAACGGGACCTTCACAGTCTTATTAAGTATCATTTTGGTCATCTGAAATCGCTATCTACAACTTTTTTTAGTAGGACACAACTTTGTAAAATTAATTTTTTGATGTTGGAGCAACAATTTCCAAAATCGTGTTTTTTAAAACATACATCGCGCTTATAAATTAACTAGTTAAGATAAAATTTTGAAATTTTGTCCACTTATAGAGAAAACCAGAGCGCATCTAACCGTACTACGAGATTTTATAAAAAGTTTTTTGTTATTGAGAAAGGGATCTCCAAAGTCACTAGTTGCGAAATTGTGATTCCTTCAAACAGCATGTTTTAAAGTAAATATACATAGTGAAAATTTGGATGGCAAGCCATAGGCAAAATATACCAGAATTAGATGCCACCCAATTTGGCTGGTCTATAAACGATAGTGGCGATTTTGAACCTACTTTGACTTTACAACCGTCTGTACCAGCAGAGCTTAGAAGACTACTAACAATAATTTGCTCTGATAAAACATGTAATACTTCAAAATGTATCTGTTTGAAGGAAGGGCTAAAATGTTGTGATGACTGCTCCTGCCAGCAATGCAACAATTTTGAAGAGAGCAACGATAAATCCGATGAAGGCGAAGAAGAAATTTAGTCTCTCTTTTTTTATACTTTACATAAAACATTTTTGTTTTAATAAAATTTAATAAATAATTTTTTGTGGTTTATAGTTACAGCTATCAATTTACCTTCAAGTAAGTCATAATATAGTTAGAATGTTACAAACGAAGAAGTACCATGTGAGCACGTAGATATAACGCGTGTGGCGCGGAGTAGCGCGGCATAACCTTGTTTTAAAAAATTTATATTTCGGAAACTATTAGGTCTATTTTTCTAATTTTTGTTTTAAAAACTTATTTAAGGTTTTGTAAATCCGAAAATGTACACTATATGCTCAAATGTTTAATAATTCACATAGCTCCCCGCAGGGTGAAATTGTCAATGCACAATTTCGCAACTAGTGACTTTGGAGACCTCTTTCTCAAAAACAAAAAACTTTTTTTAAAATCTCTTATTACTGTTAGATGCGCTCTGGTTTTCTCTATAAGTGGACAAAATTTCAAAATTTTATCTTAACTAGTTAATTTATAAGCGCGATGTATGTTTTAAAAAACACGATTTTGGAAATTGTTGCTCCAACATCAAAAAATTAATTTTACAAAGTTGTGTCCTACTAAAAAAAGTTGTAGATAGCGATTTCAGATGACCAAAATGATACTTTATAAGACTGTGAAGGTCCCTTTTGGTTATACCTTAAAAAAAATTTTGCAAGAAAGAAGCCTCGTAGGACGTCGATTTTACTCCACTAGAAATAATTGGGTTGGGATTATTGACAGCCAAGTCTGATAGTTCTAACACTGTCTATTGCAGGAGCCGATCGCATTAACGACATACTTCACAAAGTGCTTTTATTTCCAAAGCACTCTAAAGCGTTTCTTTTTACTTGAACACTTAATATTTCTTTGTTTAATTAAACAATACAGTTTTATGAAGTAATGCCGCAGCTGGCAGTTCGACGTAAATGCGCAGCCGTAGCTTTAAAGTTATCTAAGACATTAAATATCTGTTATATTACCAAGTTAAACATATAATTGTTTCGTCGATTTGTTTAATTTAACATTTTCTTAAGAATTTCACCGTTTGACATTAAATGTCAAATTGTGTAACAGCTAAAAATTTCTGACCGGTACTAAAGTGCTTACTTTGCCGCCTTTTTAATAAAGAAAGTTGACATAAATTTGCTTTGCTTCTAACTAAAAAAAAATTTCTTGTTGATAAAAACAAAGTAAAAAACGGAGTTGCTATAAAAAAGGTTGTTATCTTACACGCTGCGCATTGTAAATAAAATTATAGTTCTCAATACTCGTATATTACGAACGGTTTAAACAAATGGACATCTGGATCTATATATCCGAATTAATCCGATTTAATGATCCGAAATTCGCAAAGAAGTCTTGCAGTAAATTATTAAGAATCGATTAAAAAATCCAAAAAATAGTGTTTTTTTAATCACGTTATTTATTTTATTAATTTTGTACTAAATTTTGCAATTTAAAATAGAATTTCTGTATTCAATTGACTTTATAACTTCATCAAAAAATCTACCATTAGAGTCGTCTTCCTCGTCTTGAACAATGCTCATGATCTAGAGCTACAGAGTATTTTAAAGAAACTTTATAAATTTTAGCAGGTGATAGCCCTCATTGAAAAGATGCTAAAAAACTAAATTTGCCTTACAATTTTTTTATAGTTTTTGAAATACATGATGTAAAAGTTTTTGCTCAAAAAAAGTATTGTCATGCATTATGTATTTGAAAAATAATGTTTTTGAAGAAAAAATTTCTACAGCGTGTACCTCAAAAACCAGCAGCACTTAAAATTTGTAAATTTAGCTTTGTTAATGAAGACTATCATCAGACAAAATTTCTGTACATATTTCAACAACACACCTGTATATCAAAAAACTGCTATATTACATCATATCTCGTACCTAGTGGCTTAATGGTAGAGGCTGCACACTCCGAGCCACTAGAGCCAAACCAATGTCGGTTCGAATCCGACTGAAAACCATGGATGTTGTAAATGTATGAGGGGTAGCTCACAATAAACATTTGTCTCTGTGAGTGAACGGTCTGCCAACGAAAGGCTACCTAAACTACACACGTGGTGCTCGGTAAATCGGGCAAGCCACGGCCAGTCGAACCATCCTTTAAAAAAATATATATCACTGATCACCAAATAATACTGAAATTCATTTAAAATAATATGAAACTCAATTGACAAAAAGTAAAGGTCAATTGAAAAACACTGTATTACTGCACTCGCTAAATCATCTGACTGTCATTACTTTTAATATTCAATATTTTCTTTTTTACTCTTGTACCTCACAAATTTTTGTTTAATTCTATCAATTCTGTTTTTCTTTTCTTGTTCCTTTCTTTTGACATTATTTCTTTCTTTTCTACATTCATCCTATTCTGTACTCTGTACTTTTTTTATATGTAGACATTCTTTCCATGTGATTTTATTTTGTCATTTAGGCATTTTTACCCTTTTTCAAGTCCAAGTCCAAATCTTTTAAATTATGTATTACCTTTCATCTATTTCTTTTTTTTTTTTAGCTTTTTTGCGAATTTTTCGCATAGATCCTAACAAATTACTGCAAAACTTGCGAATTTTGTTCCTCAAAAACTTATAAAGCATAAATTTCGTCGTTTGTTTAAACATCAAATTTCACATTTTTTGTTAAAATCAGTAGATTATAAAATAAATAGGCACCTGAGAACTTTACAAATGTACAAGTATCACAAAAACAAAAAAGTTAAAGTACACATTCTACAGAAAAGTAGTCTTATCATGTGCATCTTCCTCTGTATCTAAATTTTTTAATTTGAAGTACAATTTACATGCTAAAACAATTCCAAAAATCTGCACAACACAAAGTCCAAGTCCCACTGCACTCAAAATAAATAAATGATCTTCCATGTGAATAACCATAAAATCCAGACACCCCTTTAAAAAAAAATTAATTAAATTAATAAAATAAAAATAGAACTTACAGCATAATTAATATTAGAGGGATGGTCACTCGCGCCGCACCCTTCAGAAATTGTTTTACAACAAGAGTCAGGAACTACGTTCTTCGTGTTCTGGGTTTGCAACCACTCACTGTATTTCCAGTCTGTAAAACTCACAGCACCACAACAATGAAACTAAAAAAAAATATTTCAATAAAAAAAGGCTGTTAAAATAAGAGTAGCGTACATTTTCCTGTAAAAAATCAACAGCTTGTGTTTTATCATCTGATATTTTGTAGGTAGTTAATAACGTGTTGTTTAAACTCATCTCTAATTCATCTTGTACGTTCTCCTGGTAAATATAAGCCAGAATTCCAACCATGGCTTCAATTAGAAAAATAAGTACTAGTAAAAATATATACTGAAATACGAAATTACTACAAATTGAAAATTGCGTTTAATATATTCGTACCAAAACTAATAAAATACGGTTATTTTTAATAACTGCATAGCAGCCCATAAAAGCTACACAAATGACTAGAGCTCCTGCTGATAACAGAAAATATACAAGAATGGGGTATGTAAGAGATGCTAGAAGGGTTACATATTGGTATCTGTCTAGCATAGTCCATATTGCTACTCCGAGAACCCCCAAACCTGCAAGCTGAAAAAAATACAAAATTAATAGTAACTACTTGGCACATTCTATATGTTATGTAATGTATAAAACAAAATTACATAAAATAGCTGTTTATATTTTAGTTGTAATAACAAATTAGGTACATAATATAAGATTTCTTGTAGAAAAAATGTATATTAAAATGTTATATAGATAATCAATCATTTTCTATGCTCTTGTGATATTATAACTAATTATAATGATTTTAATAATCCGGTATTTTGGACAATGTTGACTAGGCTGACAGTTTGGTTGGTATTATTATGCTACCAACTTCATCAGGGCTGCACACAAATTAAATTTCAACATTATATATAACTTTATTACAAAAAAGTATAATCTAAGGAAGCTCAGGATCAAGCCCGATTCTTAATTTTCTTTTTACGTCGTTATTATTTAAGTTTTTTTTTAAATCTGTTTTTAGGAATAAATTTGTTTATAACCATATCCTTTAACGCAACCAAATAATAACAGGTGGATTGGTAGTAGGGCTGGGAAAAGTATCGATACTTGCAGAAGGTATCGATACCTGCTCAGGTATCGTACACCGATACCGACTACAATCAGGTATCAAAGTATCGATACTTCCGATACTTCGATACCTCCGATACCTCGATACCTTCAATACTACGATACCTCTAATACCTCTATACTTCCGATACCTCGATACCTCCGATACTTGCGATATCTCCGATACTTCGATACCTGCGATACCTTGATAAAGGGTGGCTATAAATGAATAATTTATTCAGAGTGCTTTGGTTGTTGAAAACACATTTTCGTTTTTGTTTCGTTTCGTTTGTATTTAAACGAATGCACAAGCTATTTGATGCGATATTTATTTATCGCCACCCGATACTTCCGATACCTCGATACTTCCGATACCTCCGATACCTCGATACCGCGATACCTCCGATACCTCGATACCGCGATACCTCCGATACCTCGATACCGCGATACCTCCGATACCTCGATACTTAAGATACTTTGACAAGTATCGATACTTTGCAGGTATCGATACCCATACCCGATACCTAAAAACAGGTATCGCCAGCCCTAATTGGTAGACAAGATTCAGTGGAATGGCCAGTACGTTCTCCTAACCTAAATCCACTTAACTTTTTTTATGTAGTTACTTAAAATCAAAAGTATTTGCAACAAAACCAAAAAAATTAGAAGATTTAAAAAAAAACACAAATCAGTGCCGCTTAATTAGTCAAAAAATTAGAAATAATGTGCTAAGAGAGTTTTCTTTATATCAATTAGCGTATTAGATTACTTCGTAGTTGTTCCTTGGTAGTTTAAATTAATAGTGCAAATGTCTAAATTTTTAGCAGTTAACGTCTTTTGAAATGCGAACGAATTATTAAAAACATGAGGAAGCTTTAAAGTTCCGTAAAACTGAAAAACAATACCTGCGTCGAATTTGAAAATACTAACAAGAAAAAACCCGCAAGCTTGTCGTAGAGGCAACAGATGCCTTAGAATTAAAAAACTGTTCAATTGAAAAGTTTATCAAGCTAACTATGACCTCTGAGATCTCTCATAATAATACAATCATGAAAGTTTTGAAATATTAAAGTTAATTTGACAAACTTTCAATTGAACACTTGTTACAAAGAAGTGTGAAGATGAGTTGTTAAGACGAAGTGCGATTCAAGATTTTATCAAACTTCCAAGAGCTTTAGAAATAACTGAAATTACAGCATATTGCCGTAGTTTCTATAAGTAAGGTTTTGGTTTATCAACCAAATGTGCTCATATAGATTGCCTTCGTGTCGTCCTTATTTTTATTTCTCTATTGTGAAACCATTTATACTTACCACTAGTGTCAACAGGTTACAGTAAAATCAGGACGAAAAATAACAATAAATAACCAGAATTATTTATAAAATTCTAAAAGCGTGAGAAAATTAAGTGACCTAGTGGCTAGAGACAAAATTTAGAGTAATTATGATGTAGAACACAATACGTTATATAGACAGAACTGTTGAATCGACGCAGTTTTAAATCCGTTTTGCATTTCTTTAAATTTAGAACATACAATAAAAACAACTACTCAACGGTCACAAGACAGAAGACGAGAGCTACGCTGAAAAATCTTCCAGAATGTCAAAAGAAAAGAAGCCCTAGAAACAATTTGGTATTTTAAAAAATTAACACTGTAACAAAAAGCAGATATAATAGAATTTAGAATATTGTGAAATATGAAAACAGAAAAAAATTGATAAATTTTAGAAAAAGAAAATAAAATTATAAAACGTTGGAAACAAAAAAAACTTCTCTTCTTTAGAAGTCAAAAACATACCAACTAGCAACAACGAAAAAATATTAGACAAGAGACGATTCTAAAATTATTTAATGACAAAGAAAAAAAAATAAGCTTAAAAGAATTTTAAGAAAATTACAAAATTATAACATTGCCAGCAAAAGATAGCTAATGGCCGATACAATTAAAGTATATCAAAAAAAAAGAATTTTAAAAAAGCGAAGAATAAATATTAGTATTACAAATACTAGATAAAAAAAAACATTATGTATTGTCAAAACTACAAAAAATTACCACAACACTACTGTATCTAAAGCATACGAAATCATACTCCAATCTCAGATTCAAAATTAAAGCAAAAAAAAACTATTAAAAAAAATTAAATTCAGACCTAATAAAGAAAAAAGGTAAATAATGTACCTACGTTTTATCGTAAGACAAATTAAGAAAAAGCTCTACGAGAAAAAAAATGGACATCTTTGTATAAGGTTCTATAAAACACTTTTGATAAATTCAGAAGACATATAGAGAACACTGTTAAAATTGAAACATTACTAAGTAATTTTTTTGGTGAATTACGTCCTTTTTTTTAATTCGAAATTTGGTGTTACGGGGAAGTGGACGACAAGGCAGAGAAAAAAAAAACTGTTTTATAAGGCCAACGTTTCGAATCCTTTATTGATTCTTCTTCAAGGCTTCTAATAAATGTCAGATTTGTTTGGCATGGTACCAGTTTGTCTCGGCCAGTGGTCGCCGGAAGAATGATTCTTCTGCCTTGTCGTCCACTTCCCCGTAACACCAAATTTCGAATTACTAAGTAATATTCAAAGAATATAGGTACAATAAAACAAAAAAAAGAAAAGAAACATATAATAAATTTAAGACCACCATAGGAGTTAGACAGCGGGTACTTAAATAAAACAATAAAAAAAACAAAGAAAAATTAAATCAGATTATGAAATTGAATATTAAAAAATGAAATAGATCAAAAAGCCCCAAAGACTTTTTATACAAATCTAAAACTCCCCGAAAAGCACTCAAAAAAATAATACAAGAATAAAAAACATAATACTCGACAGAAGATTTAAATTTAAAAAAAACTTTAAAAAACAAGAAAATTATTTTTATATTTGAACTTATTAAATAAGAGAAAAAAAAAGAAATTATATAACAAAAAGGGGAAGGTTATTTCAGACAATAAAAATAGTTGCTGAGGAAAAAAGTACCAAAAAACAATTCCAGTTTTTAAGAGAATTGTTACATCAGTTGTTACAGTACGTAATAGATCAAAGTTATCAGACAATAACAAAAAAAGCACCTGGAAAAATCTACAATTGGCATGAAATTCTTACAAAAGATTGAAAAAAAAGACAGAATCATCAAAGAAGCTTAGAAAAAATCAGATCACAGACATCAGTTTCAAAAACATATTAAAACATGTCTTAGAAGCAAATGAAAAAGATCTAGAAGAATATAAATAAAAACTAAAGAGCTATCCAAAAGTCGTGGAAACAAAACAAGCTAAGAGAAAAATGAGGTATGTCCATCTAAAACTAATCATTTCTGTCACTTTAAATGTCATAAATTGCTGTTGAAATTCTGTTATAATTATAAAACAAGCAAAGACGTTTGTATTTTGTGCTAAATATGTAGTCAGCAACAATAAGAACAATTTGATTTCAATCTTATAATCGCGAACCAACTTTGAAAAAACGAAAATTCTATTCTGACAATTTCAATGATGCACAATTATCAGATATCTATCTCTTTGTCCCAGAGCCAACTGAGATTCTACGACTTTTGGATCGCTCGTTATAAAAGACGTGTACTGGCAAATAACTAATGGGTTAATTTCAAGTTGAGATACTACCGGTAGTATCGCAAATTTTAATACTTTTCCTTAGCAACAACCAATCACAACCCCGAACTTGATTAATTTTCCATGAAAACAAAGACATTACCGGTATTATCTCAACTTGAAATTAGCCCATAAGTCAAAACTCACCCAAGACTAAAAATTACGACTGAAAAGTACATTGTATCTCAGTACACAAAAATTTGAAAATTCGTTGACCTAAAACGTATATTACGACTTAAGTTGTGCTTTCCAGTTTTACGTATAAAAATTTTACTTTTTTGAAAATACGCTTTACACTTTTTGTGCAAAGCCGAAACCAAAAATTGATTCTAAATAAAACCTGATTATTGTTTAAGTGTATTTAACCAACGTTTAGTGAATAAATATTGGCAAATTTAAGCCGATTTGCATGTATATTATTCCGCTCTCTAAAAGAAGTCAAATCGTTAATGCTGAAAAATTTAAAGTGACTACATTATTGAACCGATTTTCTTGAATGTGCCTGTGAGTGGCCTAATACCGAAATAAAAAATGCCATGATTGGGTTGTAGGTACGCGACTTCCAATTGCTTTGTTTTATTCGTCGTGGGTTCAATGGTAGCTCCAGCTGGTATTATAGAGCTAAATGTAAACATTTTTCGAAGTGAAGGTACAATAAAAATGAACAAACAGCTCAGATAACGTCTGAGAAGAATTTAATACTTATGTCGGCTTTATAAACGTATAATTTGGAAGAGTTTGCGTGCTGTCTGTGGGTGTACTTATATAATAACAGGGACATCGATGAGTACAAAGGAGTGCCTTATTCCGTGAGAATCTCATCGAATTTTCTTATTATAATTGATAATTAAAATGCAGAATGCACCCGATAATACAAATAAGGAGCTAATGTAGGCGTTGACATTAAAAAAGTTGAACGACCATTATCAAAACTTACCAAGAAGATTATGTTGAAAACGTTTAATACGTTTTTGATAAAATTCAAGCCGCAGCACTCTTTGCTGCCCATTTTTATCACCGGTTATTCTTCCGCCATCTGTAAAAAAATTAGTTATTTATAGCAAATGTTTAAATCGTTAAAGTTTATGGATAATTTGAAATACTGCCAGATTTATGAGCGCACAATTCATCTCAAAATAGCATGAATGAACAGCAGGTCAATTTCTAATTCCACATATGGTCAAAGCCGGTTGTTTTTATTGATGATTACAGAAGCGTCCTTTCCGTTTTCCTTAAGTGGTTTAAGGTCACGATTTCCAATCAAATTGGAGTAACAATCTTTTGTTGTTTAACACAAGAAAAACACATTCTTTTAAATTTAGTACCGCAGTTACACATGAGTTATTATGAACGTACCACGCAAATGCAAATTATTTTTTACACTTACATTTACCAAATCTATTTTTTTTTTTAATTTTAAAAACCAAATTTAGAACCATTTTAAAATTAAAAACTTAACTAATAACAAAGTAAGTTTTTAAAATTCGTGGTGCGCTATATATAAAATAAATCATTTGAAACTAAAATTTTGCTTTTTGTAATTTCTACTGACTGCGCCAGTTTTACACCTACTGACTAAAAATAATATCATTTTTTTTTATTGTGTTCATATAAAAAGCAGAAAAAATAAAACATGATTATCTGTAAGCACATTTATTACATCTTAACAAAATATAGAAATATACAACATACATTTCACATCATATACAAAATATATCTAGATGACAGTTTCTCGTGTAAATAAAAATTATGTAAACGTTGGAATTTTTTAGTATACACAGCACATAATATAAAAGAGTAAACATAACAGAATACAATAAAAAGTTAAATCACAATTGTTTTGGCTTGGAAATTAACATGATAGATATAAGGCAAGAAAAAGGAATTTATTCAAACTTTCTCAAAGTGTCTTCCAATCTACTTACTATATTTTTATAGTAATTAACTTGTTCTTGTAAAAATGATCTCATTGCTGATCTAAATTCGGTATTCATTTCAGTCTGAAAGTGATCAAGTTCGGCAAAAACCGAATAAGTTAAAACATCAGTGCGTTTTCTAACTTCAGTAATTTGTACATGTGAGAATTGTGAATTTCTTTCGCATTCCTTTTTCTTTTGTTCGGCATGTTTTTGCATGGAGAATATATCAGGGTATGAACTTGTGATCCCTCGGTATAGATATAACTTATCGGTTAAAGGCTGCCAGTCAATTTTTGCTTGATCCTCACACAATTTTGCTATTTCAATATAAGTGGTCCCTATCTTCTTCACGTCTGAAAAAAAAAAAAAATTACAAAAATTTTCTAGTGTATGGCACACTCATTTACTAAAATCAATTTTTTACGTAATAAATTTTTTCAGAAATAATTTACAATATTTCCACAGGTATTTATATTATAAAGCAGTTTTTTTATGTTTAAACATAAGAAGGTTGAAAATATGTAGCTATATTACGTAATAATTAAAACAAGATTATGTAACAATTAAATTCCAACAAAAAATCGTAAAAATTTAGGTAAACAACTACAAAATAAAAATTCTAAAATTAAAAATAGGTAGCTGTTCACCTGAAATTCTCAAAACTACTGCAAATTGCACTGCAGTATTTCTTACAAAAAGTGGTTTCATCAACTCTTCTTTAAAAAATTTTTCTACATTATCATTATGTTATAACCAGGCTTCGGCGGAAGCGAGTTCTTTGCAGTAGCGTTATGTCGCATTATTTTTACACTTTAATCGCAGTATTTAAACGCGGTACAACTAACGAGCACTTAGACAGTCACATACTGAATCAGTATTTGTTAATTTTCAACGATACCAAATTTTTAAGCAATATATTTTTAAGCGCATTACGCATATTAGACTTGTTGAATGAATAGCATGCAACCCACTAAATTAGACCGATTAATTACCTGGCTGTTTGTTCAGTAGCTCGATATAGCCGGAGCCTAGTTATAACATAATAGCTGAACAAAAGTTTTATGCGAAAACAAAATAGCAATTTATTATTTTTATTAACAGAATGTTTTTTTTATATTTTGCAATGTAAAAAATCAAAGTACATAACTATTATTTATTATGTTGTAACGTATCTTTTTTTATGTTAAAACATAATAAAGTAGTAAAACAGCGTGCCATAAAAATAATTATATTACCTGTTGCCAAATCTGAGAATAATCCACCTTCGCGATTTTCAAAAGCGACTCCTAGTTGGAAAAAGCTTTCGCCGACTTTAGTATGTTCCCTTTTATATAAGCTCTCACATTTTTTCTGCTGATCTGCCGCTGTTTGCATCAATCCTTTTATACACTGATCCATTTGAGTAATATATGATATGCTACTTTCAATTTTACTTTCAATTGTTGACGCTAATAAATCCTTATCTGGAGCGTCTATACACAGACAAAAATTCGCCCCAACTAACTGATCTTTTTCCGCTTTTCTTTTCCCTTCTTTCCATTGTTTTTCATTCGTACATGTAAGAAAGTGCTTCCACACATCACAAGTCGACAACACCGGATGTCGACAAACATAATTGACAAACTCCTGCAGCTGTACTCGCCGATGTTCGATAAAATGCTCCTCGTATCTGCCCGAGATTTGTTTATCTGGTAAAGGGGGTATTGCGATTATGTTAAATTTCTCGGAAAGTCTGTCATGTAGCCAATCGAAGTGTTTATAACGTCTGGATACTTCGATTCCGGTAAATGATGGCGTTAATTGGTATGCGATGAATGATTTGAGGCCGCCCATTTTTGATGCCTTTTTTGGTGAGGTTACTTGTACTGTGTAAGGATCTGAGATCAGTTCCCATCGAAAAATGTTGTCGTTTTCTCGAAATATTCGAACATTTGTGTGAGATGGGATGTCTTTCAATGTGCCTGAAAATTATCAGGACCGTGATAACGCGCCTAGAGTACTGAACAAATCAATGGCAAGGTAGTGCAGTATAAGCAGTAGCAACATATAAGTAACACAAAATTTACTTAAAAACTAATTAGGGTCGTATAAGTATGTATATTTTATTACAAAAAGCGTATCTATGATCGTAAAAAAATAAATAAATATGTATTGTATATAAATTATTAAAAACTACACATTAAAAAAGTAGGACTCCAACTACAAAAATAAATTTAATGAAATGACTCAAATTGCATCATTAAAATAACGTTTGTTTTTGTTCATATTATTAGGAAGTCATGAACTGTAACAAATTTTAAAAAATGATGAATTTTTGGTTAAAAGAAAAAAATGTGCCAGAAATTGTTATAAATTTAAGTTAGGTACCCACTCACGCCAGTAGAATCGTAAATAGTTTAAAACAAGTTATTGTAAATTACGCTTATTACAATGAAAGTTATTTATAAATAAAAATAACTTTTGCAACCTATCACACATCAATTTTCTCAACACTTAAAAAAGTAAACATACATCTGGTTCGAAGGACCAGTTTCTGATTGTCATTGCCAATTTGTTACATAAACAACAATTAATTAAAAAAATTGAAAAACCTGGTCTCCTGAATAAAAAAATAATTTAAAACGAAAATTTTAAACTTTGATTACAGCCTACTAAACCACACAAAAACAAATTAATTACAAATAATGAAAGAATGAAAATCGAAGTGAAACCCACAAGTTTAATCAAAGAAAATTCTTGTATAACAGTGGCTAAGCGCTTTCGAGAATAATCTCATCATCAATGCCAAACTTTTGTTAATGATAAGTTTAAAAAATGAAAGATTATACTAAAAATAGAAGAAATCGTTACTTTTACCCAATGGTTGTTGATGATTTTAAGGAAAAATAAATTAAATGTTTATGTCATGTTGTGTCGTTATGTTAACCCTAAATTTTGATGAGGTTATTGTAGTGATTCAACATTATCGATTTCCTATTTATAAAATCTCGCAAAAGAGAGTAGAGTCACTAGTAGTAAAATTGTGCTATCAAAATTTCACCATGTATAAGGCTATAATGTAAATTATAACAAATTTGACCGTAAAGTGTACATTTTCAGCTTCACAGAAAATAAGTTAAAAAATAGTTATTTGTATAACAACGTACTTAATAAATAATAACGATAATCGTTAAACATGTTGTTAAACAACTAATAAGTAAGTATGTAATAACAATATAGCTTTCTGCTCTCGCAATAACTTTAAATTTTGTAAATTTTTGGATAGAATTACAATTTTTTTAGATAATTGAAAAAAAAGTTAAACACAAGCCAAATAATAAGCTAGTAAGCTAATTTCAAGTTGAGATAATACCGGTAGTATCTTCGTTATATAAAAAATTTAAAAAATGCGGGGTTGTCTTTGGTTGTTGACACGAAAAAGTATTAAAATTTGCGATTCTACCCTTAGTATCTCAACTTGAAATTAGCCTATAAATGTGCAAAAATAAATTAATTTTATTTTGCAACCATAATCTTCTTTATACACCCGCAAATCTGGGCACAATCTTTATTTTTATAGCACTCCAAATTGCTATGCAACACTATCAATTAAATGTAATTTTTCAGTTTTCATCTTAAAAAACGTCAAGCAAACAATGACAACATTGTAGTATCCCCAGAAACGACGAAAGAGCGATTTACTTTTATTAAGTAAATTAAGCATATGTATTGCCTTTATTAATATATCGATTTTTGCACAGCTTTCGCCAAAAAACAGGCATTTTTAAATTATGTTTTGATTTAAAAAAATAAAACAATGCAAAATAAAATAAAACGTATGTACCACGAACATAATTAGCATTACTAGCATTGAAATATTGAAGCTTGAAATATTGAAGCTTGAAGCTTGAAATATTTCCATTATTATATTTACGTTTTATGTCATATTTTATTGTTGCTCTGCTAACTTTTTATTAAGCTAGCAGAACATGTTTTTTTTTAAAAAATACGAGCACAAAATTTTTAATTAGAGCATTTAATTAGCTCTTAATTAGCTTTAAATTTTCCTCCAAAGAAATATATGTTCTGCTAATTTTATTGACATTAAAAATGGTGTCGTATGCCAACAACGAAGAAACCGATATGATTTTAATATACGGGGAATAGATCTGTTTCTCTACCTTTAATGCTTCATTCTTTTATACATTTTGTATAAACTGCCACATCCGTTTTTCCATTTGTCAGTTCGCCATCTTGCCTGGGGGCTCGCGTAACGAACCCCTGGGTCTTTATTTGTAATTAATTTCATTTTAATTTACTATAATGTAAATTTCATCGCCATAGCATATGCTTTTTTACAATTTATTTGATGTATTTTAACCTGTTTAAATTTTACCACGTGTTTGTTCTTTTTGTGAAAGCTGATGATGATGTTTTAACACATCGAAACATGTTCTAAATTTGTATTCCTTTTGGAAATAAATCTTGTGCAAGTAGACCTAATATTAACTAAATTTTTTGAACCTCAAATAATTTCTTGCACTTCAGGAAAAATGGATTCTTTTCTACTATTAAATAATAGTATAACTTTAATCTAGGAAGCTGTCTATGTATGTTGACATCCACCTCCACCAGCGTCTGACGTCAGACAAACCTCGTGTATTAAGTGGATATTCATAAAGTAAACAAAACACAAGCAGTAATGAGAGCAATGAGTCAACATTTAAATTTTTTTATTCTTTTGTATTTGATAAAGAAGGGAAACAATGTTAAATTATATCATGTAATTACTAATTATTTCTTTACAAATTCCATTCCGTTACGATATATTCCACATAAATATTTGTGGTTAGATAACAAATTTGAGAATTTACCACAATTCTCACCTCAAGTTATTGTTAAAAAGTTATTTGCTTTTGAAGGACTTCCTGTGTCCATGTAAATATTAAAAAACATGTAAAAAATATTATGTAAATATTGAATTGATTGTAAAAGTATGACTTCATAATTTGTTCAAGATTAAATCGATTATCGACCCTCGATAAAAATAAATTACTTAAAGCTAATCAAATATTTACTACCGCATATACTGCATACCTAAAGGAGCCTGAGAAGCAATAAATGTTCTAATTATTGCCTCAACAAACTTAAATCAACAAAACCTAAACAAACATTACCAAAAATATAACTTTCTAATCCACTCTTGACATACGAGGAGAAAATATTTAAACTCTTCTTTGTAACCGTCCCTTTATTATCCACATTATAACTACTCTCTGAAATATTATCCACTTGTCCACTCCCATACGCGAACTGATTCTGGTTAGGCTCATTATTATAATACGACTCCCTTTGCGGATTGTTAGCAATTTCACTGTATGTATCATCGTTATCCCACTCATCGTCCCAATCGTCGTCTTGCTGTGCAGCCCCCCAGTCGTTCTGCGGCGGCAGGGCTGGAGGCGGCACACTCGGGGGCGCCGAATCCTCCATCTTCGTCACATAGGCCTCGGGGAAGAGCCCCGACTTGCCACGGGAATTCAGCCCTTCCCACCATCCCTCCCCGATATCAATTCTCGTGACTGACAGGATCTCACCGGTGGTAATTGAGAGCTCGGCGGAATTGGGCTCGCCGACGAAGTCGTAAAGTGCTTGGACTTTGAATAGGGCCATTACGAAGGGATTCACTCGGAAATGTCAGATGGTGGCATTAAGTGGGAGGCTTTGAACTTTCACGATGACACTTGGATAACCTATAAAATGACAGTTGGACGCACTACACCACACCCGAACTTAAGGCACTTTTCTCACACTGGTTAGTATTTGGAATTAAGGCGACTGATTTTTCCGCGAAAAATGGAAAGTTTGTGATAAATTAGACGGATTATTTATCTTTAGTAATCGTCATCACTTTGCTGTCAAGTGCAGGTGTTTCGATGAATCACGGATGGGGGCGCCACTAACAATGATGGGAGTACGCTATGCTACAACATTAATTTCACAATTATTTTATTTACAAGGTCGTATTGTTATCGGCAGGTTGTTGAGTCATAGTACCACTCATATCGATATTTCAATAAAAAAAAAGCTAAACAAGTGCAAGACTTGCCGCCTTTTAATTTTATCTCGGATAATCAAACAGACTTGTGTTTTATGGAGCATCTGCTTATTTGGCTATTGAAATAGACTGCATATATTTTCAGTTGTAAACATTTACATCAGATTCAACGGATTTAGTTTGTTCAAAATAATTATGTACGCCTCTTCCATTCACATGAATAAAACATTAAGAAGTGATTGATTGATAAAATGCACCAGAGACTACTTAAGGTGTACCACCTGTTCGGGTTTTTTATCATATTTATTTTAATAATTCAATCTGAGTACAGTTAATTAAAATAATTATAGCTGTAGAAATTTTATAATCATTATTAAATGATAATGTAAAATCAGTTCGACTTCAGATTTCATCTTTGATACATATTTAGTAATCTACATATAATTCTCTAGAAATTTGTAGATTATCGTATGAAGTTATAAAAAGTCAATATATTTTTCACAAATATTTATAACTAAATAAATAAATATACGCAAATAAAAAAATCTAATAAATTTTTTATCCATTAATTTGTGTCAATATATTTTCAGCTTCAATATACAAACTGCCCTAGAAACACTCTCACAACTTATTACCTCTATTCCAAGTTGCACCGTTTAAGGGTTATAGAGGGCGCTAAAGTTAGAAATAAAAATTCGTTTTTTATTAGGAACTTATTAACCGCTTTACCGATTTTAATGAGATTTAGCACAAAAGAGATTACTAATAAAATTACGCATTCTCTTTGGTGTCACTACAGTAGACCCCCGATTATCCGGAATCCGATTATCCGCGATATCCGAAATAATTCTGCTCTTGAAGGTTGCCGGTTTAACCGGAATAGCTTGCAGGCGACCGCCGTATTATCCGAAATTGTAAGAATATCAAATAAGTACATTTCTGAGAAATGAAAAAAGCAACGTAGACACAGCAGATTACGCGTTTTCTGTATTTATTCTTTACTCGTGGTTAGTCTGTCACCGTTGCTTGTGTCTGTTTTCAGTTAAACCATGAGTAAAAAAAGAAAACGTATAGTCATTACTATTTCTGATAAATTGAAAGCTATTAAACGTTTAGACAGTGGCGAACTTTTAAAAAAGGTAGCAGCAGATTATGGTGTAGGCGTGAGTACGGTCTCAGATTGAAGAAAAACTCGCAAAAAATTATAAAAGTTGAATAGCGTTTTGGCCTCACCCGCTCCAATAAAGAAAGTGATGAAAGATGGTGAATTCAAGAAAATTGATGACACATTATACTTATGGTCCACACAATAACGTCAACGTGGAGTTCCAATATTTGGCCCTATCTTCTAACAAAAAGCAATCAGTATCAGCGAAGAACTTCCTGTCAAAGAAGCTCCAGATACATTCACTGCCAGTGATGGATGGCAAACTCGTTGGAAAAAAGATTGGGCGTAAGAAAACTGAATATTTGTGAAAAAAAAATTATCTGCAAATGAAGCAATCGTTGCAGTGTTTGTTACAAAATTTAATCAAATGATCGAGGATGAAAAGTACTGCTTAGATCAAATTTACAATTGTGACGAAACAGGATTTAACTATAAAATGTAACCGTCTAAAACTTTGGCATCCAAATCTCAATCAAGCGCACCAAGTTTTTTTTTAATAAAGAACGGTTGACATTTATGGCTTGTAAAATCGGCAAGACCAAGAGCTTTCAAACACATTCAGAAAATCGCGATGCCACCAGAAAAGCACATGGATGGATGCTAAATTGTTTAAACTCTGGTTTTCTGAACAATTCATCACAGGTGTATAAAAATTTTTAAGTGAAAAAAATCTTCCTCTTAAAGCAGTTTTAATTGTTGACAATGCGCCCTCTCACCCTAATGCTGATGAACTAAAATGTGGAGATGTTAAAGTGATACTTCTTCCACCAATGTCACTGCGTCATTGCAACCAATGGACCAAGGGGTCTTAGACAACTTAAAGCGAAATTATAGACGGTCGTTCTTAGAACATATCTTAGAGGAATCAGTCAAAGATCAAAGTTTAATGATAACAATCAAAAGGGTTAATCTAAGAGATTTGGCTTGCAAATGCCTGGCAAAGAGTAAAACCCTCAACATTGCAGAAGTCTTGGTTAAAGCTTATTAAACATCAAAATAATGTTATTGACGAAGACGACGACTTTCAAGAAAACAATAACAACATTCTACTGATTGATCTCCTTAAGCGGATACCAGAATATACAGGACACTGAAACTTCAGGTGATGTAGAAGCATGGTTAAAAATGGATACAATTGAAGAGGAGTTAACTGATAAAAAATTAATAAATTTAGCTGAAAACGAACATAAAAATGCAGATAAAAGTAGCGACGAAGAAATAACAAATATGAGCATGGAGGTGGAGGAGTCAAAAATTTCTCATTCGATTGCAATGAAAGGCTTTGAAACTGCCATTGACAGTGTTGAACAACAGTCTGAAGCCACAACATGTAATATTCTTCTCTTAAGAAGATGGCGGAACATAGCAGCAAAGAAAAAGAATGCTGTAGGACGACAACAATTTGCAATTTGTTAGTAATTTTAATAAAATTGAATAAAACATGTTCCAGTTTTCCTTATTTATAATATGGCTTTTCAAAAAGCCTGTACAATAAATCAACGAAGTAACCGTTCGATTATCCGAAATTAAATGAAACACCCGACCACTTCGGATAATCGGGAATCTATTGTATTTTCTCTTTATTGCTATTCTAAAACAGTAAAGTAATGCCAATAATGCCAGCCTTACAAATTTTTGTCCATCATATCATCATATTATCATCATTATATCATCATCATCGTACGTCGCATTATTTGCTTTACCTACTTTTGATTTTGAAAATACGTTATTTTTAAACATTTTTTGTAAATGTTTTTTTACTCTAGTTTTAGACAAAAAAAAATATTTAAGTAAACACGAATTAATGTCTACAATTTAAGTCTATTTTCATTGCAATTTTATATTATCTAGCCATTTTTTTTAATGAAATTAATTAATTCATTACCTAAATTTACTTAAAAATAAAAGATGTGAAAAAGTCGAAATCTCGTTTAATCTTAAAAATTTAAGATGTTATTTAATAATAATCACTAGATGTTAATGAATTGTTAGTGTAATCGATTTAAGTTGCGAATTTTTAATTTTATTACATATAATTATAAGAGAATTAAAAATTATTATAGAAAATCTATGAACTGGACGTGGCGTAATAGATTTGGGTCTACATTTTAATAAATTTTAGCCTTTATTTTATTTTTATCTTTAATAAATTAAAAGTAATGTCGACAATGATATGTTTTTTAATCCCTTGGTGGAAGCGACTATCACCTTCAAGATTTTAAATTGCAAGTGAGAATAATTGGCACATCATTAGAAAAGTAATTAAATTCTAGTTATAATAGTGTTCTTGTGCTCCAAATCCGACAAGTACTTTTAAAAAAAATAAATGACATTAAGTTTCATTTTTTAGGATGTCTTTTTATAAAAAAAGTACTAAATGTATGCATTAATTGATTGTATTCTATATGCACATATTATAAAATTTTTATTAATTACCTTCAATATTCGTGAAATTATAAAAATAATTTTTAATAAGTATTTTATTTACCTTTGATATTACGTTTAGAATGCAATAATTTTTTCATAAAATAACTTTAAAAGGTACCCTTGAACTTATATAATGAATAATTTAAGCAAATTTATAGTGATGGGACTTTTACGACGACTGAGTTCTTCAAATAAGGTAACCGTAAGTCTTCGTAACAAACAACAATTTTTTTTCTACAGGATTGTGGCTAATTTTATTCTCGTTAAGATGGTGTATAACTTGTAACTATTTCATAAATAGAAATTAAATTACAACCGAAAAATTATGAACTGCAGGTGGTGTAATAGATTTGGGTCTACATTTTAATAAATTTTAGCCTTTAATCTTTTTACCTTTAACAAATTAAAGGTAATGTCAACAGTGGTATGTATTTCAATCTCTTGGCGGGAGCGATTATCACCTTCAGAATTTTAAATTGCAAGTGGGAACAATTGGCACATTATTAGAAAAGTAATTCAATTCTCTACTTACAATTAGTGGTGTTCTTGTGTTCGAAATCCCGCCACTCTTTTTTTTTAAATAAATGATATTTAGTTCTTCTTTTAGGATGTTGTTTTTAAATAAAAAAGCACTAGATGTGTACATTAATTGATTGTATTTTAAACGTATTATAAAATTATTACTAATTAGTAATTACTTTCAATATTCGTGGAATTATAAAAATAATGCTTTATTAGTAGGTACTTTGTTTACTTTTGATATTACATTTAAGAATTCATTTTTCATAAAATAATTTTAAAGGTACCCTTGAGCTTATACAATAATGAATAATTTAAAGAAATTTAGTGTTGGGACTTTTACGACCACTGAGTTCTTCAAATAAGGTAACCGTATTTTTTTTCCACACGGTTGTAGATAATTTTATTCTCTTTCAGATGGTGTATAATTTTGGTGTATAGGAATAAAATTACGGCCGAAAAATTATGAACTGCACGTGGCGTAATAGATTTATAGTAAAGGTAATGACTAATGTACTGTGAACACTGATGTATTTTATTCCCTTGGTGGGAGCAGAAAAATTAAAAAAAAACAAAAGTAATAAAAAACAATAATTATTTTTTTTCTAACAGTACCGAGAAGATTATTTGAACAAATACACTTTCAAACTTTTAAAAAGAGGATTTTATCACATTTTCAATGGTGTCCCACTTAATCTTATTTGCCATTAAATATATAAGAAATAAATTTCTAGCGGTGATAGCAGAAACACTTTTAACCTTGAGAGTATTTTTACCAAACATAGCAAAATATAAAATGCCACTCATAAATTCATAATCATGGTCTGGTCTGACAACCAATAGATAGGTAATTGAATATTAAATTTTACATAACATTAAAAATGTTAAATTAGTTTAATTTTTCATTATTGTTAACGGTTTAATTTAACCTAATAAAACAAAATATAATCAATATTTCATTTTTAACATTTGAAAAAGTTGATATAAAAGACCACGCGAATCTGTTTCAAAACAATCTAAATGTTAAAAATATTCACTAAAAGTACAAAAAATATTTCAGATTTTGTATTTTTTTTAATATAGCACCAATTTTTCAAAATCTTCAATAAATAATTGATTTGTTGCTAATTTTTTTTCCAAAATTGGTAAATATATTTTTAAGTATATTTTCTTAATACTAATAGCAGAATGGCTACAAATTTTGTACGTTTGTTCCGTCTAAACAAATTCTGCTTTTTAAACATAAAAATAAATAACATTTGTAATGTTTAAAGTGATAATAACAATTAACAACATTTAAACAAAAGTATGCCAATATTTACGTCTTGTTTAATTTTACTTAATCTTACAAAACTACGTTCTTCCGTGTACTTATTTCAAGTTTTAAGTTATTCTATTTCATCTTTGGCGTTTACAAGCAGATAAATATAATAAAATGACCTACGATTACATTACTTTAAATGGCAGATCTCCAAAAAAGAAACTAAAATTAACATAAAAAAACAATATGTCTGACTAATCTTTTAAATATATCACTGGGAAACCCCAACAACAACAATTTGTCCCTTCCAGATCAAAATCATAGATTTTTTAAAATCCTAAGTAAAGGGGACAATTTGGTTACACATTCAGAATATATAAAAGTTAAAAGTATAGGTCGAGTTCTTGTTAAGAATTTTTAACGATGTAATATTTATTCCAGAGGAAGCCTTATTAGGCGTGCTTTGATCCTATAGTTATATTCATTTAACGACAATTTATTTGCATGTAGTAAAAACACTTAAATCAATTATCACAATTTTAGCACAGGGTAAATTTGGACGTCCAATAGATTTTCCAAGTTGCTAGTTTAGATTATATGCTCTCCACTGAGTTATTCGCATACCGAAATAAAATTATTACAAAACGCAGCACAAGGATAATTTTAAATCTTAGTTTTCGAAATCATGAAATACATTATCAAAAAATAAATTTGTATTTCTCACTTATGTGTTAAAATAGAGAAGCTGAAACTGTGACATTTTCCTACTTGTCTGGAGAGTCATAATAGGAAAGAATTTCTAACTCAAATAGAAAAATGTATTTACTTAAAGTAGGTGGGCGTTTGCTGGACACTACAAAAGTGTCATCATGTAAATTAAATTATTTATAGAAGTGTAATTTATTTTTAGAAAATATAGTACAGAAATTTTTGGCGTTTAATTTGGTGGAATTAACTCAAAGTTAAAAGTACAATAATTAATTTTGTTGTAAAGTTTAATTTTTATCACAATCGACCTTTTATCATCGACAATTTATAACCTTCGATAAACGAAATATGAGCGACTTAAAATTGCCTCTATTTTCCATTAACAAATTTTGTTAAAAGGAAGTTTTGCATAAATTTAAATGTAGTATACATCATTTAACCTTGGTGAAATAAAAAACCTAACAAGACACCTTATAATAATTGCTGCCTTAACAATCCAATACTAAAGATGAATCAAGCATTTTCAATTAATCATTTAATTATTAAATTATTAAAAAAAGTAATATGTACTTACTTAATAATTTTTTTTTAAATAATTCCAATAAAAGTTAATGTTACATCGCCACAAATTTATATAAATAAATTGTTATGTTAATTTAACAACCCACGATGTTTCTTGAGACCCCACAACACAAAGTATAGCTCACTAGAGGTTGTCAGTTGCGCACTGACGGAGGAACAGATTAAATTTCTAACGTACGCGTGCTCTTGCATCACGTGACTTGTTGTTAGTTGATGGGTAGGACCAACCGCAACAATGGGTTTTTATTTACGACCATGGGAGTGATTTTCGGATACTTCCGTCAATAAAACAATATAAATCTCTTAAAAATAATTTATTTTTCAAAAACTATTCTACAATAAAATAAAACAAAACGTTTCAATAGTAAAACAAAATGGAACAATCGAGTGTGGAACCTCAATTAAGCAGCAGCTGAAAAAAAATCAACAAGTTGAGATACACATCATAGATAAGTTATCAGTGATTAAATAAAAATTTACTATTTTTATTTTTACCTTCTATTATAGGAGTATTTTGAGGTTCAGCTGGTGGGATTTCAGGTTCGGCTTCAGCAGGTTCCACAGCGGCAGTTTCACCAGGCGCGGCTTCGGCGGCAGGAGCTGCTTCAGCAGCAGCTGGAGCATCAGTTGCAGCTGGTGTTTCAGCTGCGGGTGCTGGTGTTTCAGCGCCTTCGGGCGCAGGAGCAGCAGGCGTTTCTTCAGCTGGAGCCGCTGGTGCTCCTTCGGCAGGAGCCGCTGGTGCCCCTTCACCAGGAGCCGCTGGTGCTCCTTCAGCAGGAGCTGCCGGTGCTTCACCCTCTGTCGCCGGTACCTGTTCTACTACAAGAACCTCAAAATTACCACAAGGAAAAAGCAATTTTTCAGATGAAATGGATATCGAATAACAAACCGCAAATTAGATGAGAAAACGAATTACTCATTTTAGAAGACTATCTCTAACAAATATCAAGCTTATTAATTTATTGGGCAAGATAATTGGCCATTACTGAAAACTAAAACACGTCACGTGGATAAGTTTGGCACGAAACAGCAATTCATACTTGTCACAATGATAACAACATGAAGACAATGATGACTTTTCGAAGAGAGCCATTTCGGTTGAAGGCAGACCTGTTCAACTCATCTTAAATTCAGAAAGATCCTAATTTTGTGTTATCAGATAGCAAAATCATGTTGCAAAAAAGAAGAATGGACCAAGATATAATATTTACAGAAAACTATTGTAATAATATAAAAATTTATTAGTTTCCAGGAAATTCATAAGAATACTTTCGAATAAAGAAGCTGCTGAAACGAACAAAAAACCTAATACGTGCCCTTTTATGAAGGTCAATAAACGAAACTTCGTAAGTATATTAGTTTTAAAGATTGATGATGCAAAACTAACGGTTCGTTCTTGAGAAACAATATAAATGGTTAACACATATCGGCTTCTGTGTAAAAAAAATGAAATGAAATGGTGGAGTGCTTGATGATGACACGATCATGAAGCACTTACTATTCTGGTGTTTAAGTCTATCCAAAAGCTGTTCAAAGCTCAATTGAGGCTCTTCCGGATTTTCAGCTGTTAAATCAACAACTTTGTATTTAAGAGAATTTTTTATATACAAAACCACACCATCACCACTATTCTTACGATTCTCTACTAAAGAATAATTAGGGATAGAAACTACTTCTTTATTTTCAGTAGGGGCTAACACTGTTTCGGGTAAAGCTATTATATCGTAATTTTCGTGTATTACAAGTTGTTTAAATGTCTCGAATCCTGAAATGAGCAGCAACATCATTGTTGTAAGGTGACCTGAGTCACCTAGATACTCACCGCCGGTAGGTTCTTCAGGTTTAGGAGCTTCGCCTTCGGGGGCTCCTTCTGCACCTTCAGCAGGTGGCGCACCTTCGGCTGGTGGGGCTCCTTCAGCAGGTGCAGCGCCTTCAGTGGGAGGTTGATCTTCTGCAGGTGGAGCTCCTTCAGCAGGTGGGGCTCCTTCGACAGGTGCTGGAGCTTCTTCTCCAGGTGGAGCACCTTCAGTAGGTGGAGCACCTTCAGCAGTTGGTGCTCCCTCAGGAACCGGTTGACCCTCAGCGGGAGGTTGGCCCTCAGGCTGGGCTTCGCCTTCTTCCTCCTTTTTTACGACTCATTTTATATAAATTACTACGCAAAGACGGACATGGACACATATTTTGGGATTCTTTGTTGTAAATACAACCACAATAAGTGTCTGTCGCACAACATGTAAACAATTTTTAACGGGATCATTTGTTTTTGGTACTTAAAACAAGGAAGGAAGTACAAAGGTAGTACAACGAACAAGACAACACATTTGTGATGAATTTTTTTAATAACTTAGGTTTACAAATATATATTTTGACATAGTTGCGTGCAGGGAACTACATCCGTAAAGTATAGTTGTTAGGTAAAATATATTTTGGTAACGAGGATCAAAATTAGGGTTTCATGCCTCAACTTCATGTACCTTCTTCTCCTCTCCTTTCTTGGACCAGTCAGGTTTTTTCTGCAATTTTGAAATATAAATTAGAATTATGTGTGAAGGATTGATAAGGAAAGAACACATATTGCGAAGTATGTAGCAATATATATGCAAAGATACTATAAAATCTAACAAAAAATATAAAACACGAAAAAATCTTGGTCACCACATCTATATGGTAGTCTACAATGTGTAAAGAGCAAAAGTGCTGCAAGAAAAACAGAAAGCAATGCTAGAGGAGTGTTGTGTAATTTAGGTAGGTATTTTTTACCTTAGCTGCAAGTTCAGCTTTTGAAGCATTCTGAAAAGTTATGTAAAGCAGTTTAGCAACATTTATAAAAGATTCACATAAGTTTTAACATAATTGACAATTGAAACAACAAACAAGATAGCAATTTAGCAATAAATTTAGATGCGAAGGCAACGAAAATTAGCAAAGCCAATAGCTCACCTTTTTTACATTTTCCAATTATAGGAAAAAAGCTTTCAAAAATAAGTGCACAAAAATTAGTGCATATAAAAAATATAGAAGAATATTAAAAAAGAGGCGAGAAAAAAGAAAATTGCAAAGTAGTGTAATTGTGTATACTTTATTAATATAATTTGTGTTTAAATTATCGTTAGATCATGGTAAAAATGATGACGGTTCTTTAATTTACTTCTTCTGCCATTCAGCCTTTTCAGATTTCTTGGGCTGCGAAAATAAATTTATATTCTAACACGTTTTAACATTGGGAGTGGACAGGACCAGATTTAACAAATCATGTCCACTTGACTTATAATTTACAATAAATGTTTACTTAATTCATTTTAGACAAAATTGTAGAAAGAGGTTGTGTAATTAAGTAAACAATAATACAATATTGTAGAGACCTAAATATTTAAAAGTTTTAAAGATAATTGTAGATTTTCTCACCTCTTTATCTTCTTCTTCAAGGGTGAATTCCTTCTTCTTTACAACTTTGAGTTGATTCCTGAAGTTGAATTCGGCGGCCTTCTTCTGTAACTTGGCGAATTTATTTTCGTATTTGGAGACCTTCTTCAAGGTTGGTTTGACGCTATTTTACATTTTGATGAAAATATGAATTTCTTTTAGTGTGATTAACTTACAATTTGCCCCTAAGGTCGTTGACTTGACTGTTGAGGTCGGAGATCTAGATACGAAAATGGTTGAGTATTTTGACAAAAAATGGATCATGTGATAGTCAATGTTGTTCTGTTAAAATGATTTATTAATAATACAGTATTGAAACAGACAACATTGACACTGACAAGAATTAGTACAGCTGTGCATTTTAAAAATTCACACGCTGAAGAACAAACGAAGCGAAATGTTGCGAAAAACGACATTTAGGGTTAGTGTCTAAAGGAAAATTAGGCACGAGTGATAAGCGAGGCAGAGATACCAAGACGACTAGACAAACAGGGGGGGTTGAAAAAAAATGTGGGGATACCGCCTGTAATAGTATCTACTACAAAAATATACACAATATACAGCCATGAGAAATCTCAAAATACAAAATAATTTCTCAGAGAAAATGGAGTGAGGGTGAGGAAACGTAACTTCGTTGCAAAATCGGAGATTCTGTAATAAAAACATTACAAAACATATAAAAATAGAAGTTACGATGAGTCCGAAGGGATAGTCGACTATAGTGAAATCTGGTCACACTCAGGGTTTCCGAAAGCTAGCTACTAAATGTTCAAAACAGCACATTAGTGTGTTGTCCTGAACAAGACCTAATTATTATTCACAAGTTAAAACCGATCCTGAAACGTCTCAAGGATTGGAAAGAAGGAGTGAGCATGGCACTTCCCATACACTGATAGGTTCCGATTCCTTCCTGTCATTAAATTGGCGATTTGGAACGTAAAAAATAACACGAAAAAACGCAGCATGAAGAGCCATGCCGTTCAAGGATTTGGAAGCTTGTATTGTTAAAAAGCATTTTGACTAAATTGAGGAGGAGGTAAAAGCGTTGGTTGTTTCAGGACCAGCAGTTGTTACAAATTGTTGAAAACCAATTTGCAACGGATTAAATCAAATCTGAGTATATACAAATGTATGAAAATTGTAGAATGAGAGCAGCCCTGGGTTTATTATATTAGTAGTGTTAGTTAAAACTGTGGTGTTACGCAAGGACGGGATCAATACGGCTTAACACTTCATGTACTCAACAACGGAGGTCAATTGAAATACCACAGGACTGACACATTTTGACAAATTTTGAACACTGAATGCTCATCGAGTGTTGAAAATTGATCAAAATAGATGATGATAAAATATCGTTGTATGTAATGATGTGAAGCGTAAAACAGTGTATGGTCGGTACCTCCCAATCTCTTTTTCGGACTTCGCGTTCCAAATCCCACTTCTGTTCCTCGCAAATGTACATTCGATCATAATACTCTTTACAAATCTTCTTCAGCTGGCCTAGAATCGGAAAGGGAACCAGCAGTCAGCAAAAATACACAACCGCTGAGAGCCCATGTGCATAATTTAGATTCTTCCAAATTATGCACGAGGGGAACAAGGTGTGTGCTTGTGTAGATAGGATTGGTTGGTTGGGATTTTACATTCTCCAAGTCAACAAAGGAGAACGGCCACAGTAGTCCTAAATACATAGCTCGGCAACATATTTACATTGCAATAGCAACCAACCTAAAAAATCTCTTAGATTTTTTAAATTGGTGAATATAATGCCATTCTTAATACTAGAAAAACTCGCAAGGCCTGTGTATCGTGTATAGTTGTACCTCACGGGCTTTTTGCTTTTCGATTATTTCCAAGTCATATTTATCCCCTTCAAGTTTCGCAATTCTTTGATGATAGCTTTGACAAATAGTTTGAAGTTCAGCTAGAAGAAATAACACAGTTATCACAACAAAGGATCAGGAATCTGTGGAACACATAGTTTCGTTGTGTAGGATCATAGAAGGAGAAGCGAAGCATAGAGGTGTTGGTACAAAATTGTGTAGATATTGTGTATTTACAAAAATCATTCATTCTGTCTAGTTGCTTCGTCTCGTATCCGAAAACTATTACTGTGCATAAGCTCTACAGTGTGTAAGTGAACTTTCTCTACGCATGTGCGTACATGCCCTCCTAAGTGCCCATTCTACCTGAAAATCTCTGAATTCCACTTCCTTTTCAAGATCATATTTCTGATTTTCTAGTTCCCCTATACGTTTATGATATTGTTGACAAATTGACTTAAGGGAGCCTAGAATGTATACAATGTGTGTGGAACTAACTGTTGTTAAAAATAAGGAACGGTTGAGCCAAAATAATTGGATCCACCTTCCTCTCATGTCTGTATTATGTGATAAATGTAGGCGTACAAAATACAAGTATAGCGTAGAAAAAGGACAGTACTGTGTGGACGTACAATGTATATATACGTTCAAAAAACCAGAGCTAACTGCATTCGTTCGTCCCGGCAAAAAGCAAAATCTCAACGAATTGCAGTGTAGAACATGCATATAGAGTTACAATACCATATGCAATTACTCTAACCTCAATATCTTTCATTCTAACGATATATTCCAAATCATACTTGCTTCCCTCCAATTGTTGGATTTTTTCATAATATTGTTTGCAGATACTTTGCAACTGATCTAAATAAAATACAAATTACGTTGGCGAAATGTCAACCACAGACTTCAAAAACATATTGTCTGATGGTACCGCCCAAAATACACCAAACATAAATAACTCCTACCTTCATTGGCGTCGTCGATGAGTTTGGGTTTACCGCAACGTTCTTCAATGATGCGTCTTCTTTCAGCGGCTTTGCGTTCTTGTTCTTTCTTCAATTCCTCAGCAGCTTTCTTTCTCAACAGCAACTAAACACCACAAACGTCAAAATCAAATTTCAATAAACAACAACCACTTACCCTAAGTTTCTTCTTTCTCTCAGGGGTCATGAAACCTTTCTTGGCTTTTTTGGCCTTGGAGGCCTCTTCCATACGAGCCCTGACTTCGGCTCTTTTGCGTTCGATTTCCGCCTGTTTCCTCTTCTTTTCCTATTTTTTTTTAACCAAAACATATTAGTATACTTACCATCAGTATACAAAATAGCATTATTCATGCTATTATGTATACTTATGTTATCCTTTTTTGAGTTTTTTCTACGTGCCTCCTCCAGTTTCTTTCTCTGTAAAAAACACATAAAAATTAGATAAAGAAGTGAAAATAACGTCACATAAAATTCGCACACCAACTTTATATGACGTAAAGACAAATTAGGGGAAGTGCAATAATCAAATTGATGGCTTAGTGATAAACAGTGGTTGATCACAATTGAAAGTAAGTGCATTTGAAGAAAATAAGAATTAATTACAAGAATGTGCAAAATGGAAGACAATTTATGATTGTGTTTGTTAGTTACAACAATCAACAAGCATCTAACTTACTTATATTCCAGGATTTTCCAAATAACTATTTTACTACTGGATAAATCAAAAAACAAGAAAACTAAGTCTACAGGTAGCCCTGTTACTTACTCTACTAGATCTACAAAAATTATTTGTGTTCTTTGGTTGGTAGTAATGTAGTTTTTACTAATATTGACTTTTTATTGATTAATCTACTTGTAGGTAGATTTAATTGTGTTTGTTGTTTCTCTATTTTTTATTCTATAAGCGAAATTCTACTCATAGTCAATTTGAGTAGATTTTATTTTTAGTGTCACACTGTAGACATGCATGATATTTACCTGCTATTTTTAGAACAGCAGATCCTATCACGATACTGTAGAATTTCCAAAAAATATAAAAAAGAAAAAGAAATAAATTTTAATACCTCAAATTTTATTTGTTTTACTTATTTTACTTACCTAACCTCATCGTCCGCCATGGTGAAGGGTTGTTTTGTTGTTCTAGAAAATTAAAATAAGTATTTACAATTACTTAACAGTTAAAAATAAAAAATAGTAACTACCAGATATCGCAAGTGCGCATAATTGAAGCTAATCTATTTTTAACTTTGTTTGAAAATAGCCACAGAGCGGGCGCCTAATTTGGCATCCACAACTTCCACATTTCTCCAATTACTCCCAAAATAGCCACACATTCCAAAATTACATTAAAATTCACTTTTGTTTAATTTATTTTATATAATTATTTATATTAAACATATACGATCAGCGAAATTTTTTTATAAAAACTTAATTAACTTTTTTTAAAAAACAATTAAATTTATTTTAGCTTTTTTTGGTCACTATCACTCCACTTTTGCACCTTTCATTATATAATTACGTACCTTTGTTAACAGATGGAACAGTGAGCAGCCTACAAGAGATCCCTGTGGTGACTGTTGGATCTTTTCCTGAAGGACTCCCTGGCCGAGACATGTACGTCCCCACCAAATTCCTGACGCCCCCCTTCGTCGACCATTTAGGTAGGTTCCACTACCTCGGCACCAAAATAGACTTGGGGTGATCTGATACCTCTTTCTGCAGAAAGCGAGTTATTCTCGACACGAATTGTTATTGGAGCAAAAGTTGGATGGTCAATCGTATTTGGAGATGACAGAGTTTCCTCAGTTTTGCCTAATGTTACAATGGAACATATTTTTCGTAATTTAAAAATTGTGCATTTTGCAACACAGTCAAATGATGCTTCAAACCAAACAAACTTTTTGCTTGCTATATTTGTCCGTCTTTGATAAGCAACTTGCTTAAATATTTTATTTTAGCAGTGTAATAAACTGTTCCGAGAAATAATTGGCAATGTTTTCTTTAGAGTTTTATAAAAATATGTAGATAATTAATATAAATTTTCACTTCCATAAAAGTTTAATGATCTATTTGAGGTGTTGACGTCAAAAAATTCTAATTTCACTCATTACAAAATAAATTTTGACAAAAATCTCAAATTCTATTTTAAGTAAGTTAAAGTATCATCAGCATCATCTTGGTTACATTAAGTAAAAAAAATCAATATTCAATTTTCATTCAGTAGTATAATACGTTTAATGCTCAATGGCATTAAAATCAGGAAAAGTTGGTGGAAGTGCTATTAATAATAATATAAAGTGTAGAACATCAAAAGTTGCTTGCTTTTCTCACTCTGGCAGTTCTATGTAGCCGAAAAACTAGACTATCTGAGAACGACAAAAAGCAGAATTCTTCTTGCCAATGAAGCTTATACTTTCACCACATTATTACCTATTTATTTTTTTGTGTCAACCAGCTAATTGCGAAAAAAAACATGCGACATTAAGTTGTCGTTAGTCCGTATGTAACATTCGTTCACAATCTATCATCCTCTATCAACATCATAAGTTCTGGATACCAAGTGGTGTCAGTACGCGACATTTCAATAGGAAGCAAAAACTAACGGGTTCAATCCCTGGTAGTGGAAGAACATTTTCCATAGACTAAAAGGTCTCTCACCCTAGTCAAATAAGTACTCGAAAGGGCCGTTGACTAATTAAAATAGCATCCATGCTTATCATACTCCTTGAGCCTACATGGCCTGTTGACTGCGGAGGTAAATCATTATATTATAATATAAAATCATAAGAATATACAAAGTAAAATAAATATGAAGAGACAAAAAATTATGTGAGTATATAACAAGAGAGATCGGAAACATTTCAGTCGACACAATAAAGACATATAGAGTTGTTTTCTAAGTCCACTAATTTTCTCTTTGGTTCTGAATAAAGCAATTAAAGAGGCAAAAACAGTACACTTCTCTATAGATTAAAGGTTGCTATACCGTTGGTATAGTAGCTACTTACTAGTTGATATATAATTAGTTATTTCTAGTTATTATAACTAAAAATAAAAAACTTTCAAATAAGATCTAAAATTTAAAAAAAAAATTAGGAAAGCAAAACTTAAAATATAATGTAGTCAAACCAAATATAATAAAAAAATATCTTTAGTAACTACAAAAATTTATATACAGAAAAAACATTTACAAACATTACAAACTTTTAAAAAAAAATCTAAAAAAATATAGGGTGATATACAAACTTGACAAACATAAATTGCACTTAAAAGACGGTTTACATAAACAACTAGTTACAGAACGTCTCCTAAGTTTTGTTAGAAGTTTTAAGTTAAGTATTATGAGAAAAATGGAGAACATTATTATGAGAGAAATGGGTACAAATGGGTTAGTGTGTTCAGAGATTTAAAGAATGATTAAAAGAAGACAAGTTACAGAAGTAAAATTAAAGCAAAGAGACGCAAATAAAGACAGACAAGAAAAAACAGCACACGTTAAAGTGACAGCCTGATTATTTTATTTTTATGAAACCTAACTGAGGGCCACTGCAGAAAAAACAGCTTGATTGAAATTAAAGCGAGGTAAAATGAAGTGCCCTGGTATGGGTATTTCCCAAACAGCTTATATTAGAACAGTAACGATTTTTTTCATCATTATAAGATCAATTCATGACCAGTTTTCTTTTGTTTTTTTTCTAAAATAAAAAAATTGACACACCATTTTTGGTAAAAGATCCCATCCTAGTGTCTACACCATTAGAAATTTCAGATCAGGTTCAGCGTGTTCTAGTAATGGCCCTAGAGATGCAGCTTTTTCTTTTTCCTACGCTCTTGATTTTAGAAATGTCTTTTAATTCCTCACTTTTGCGAATGATACTTTTACCATATTTGTTAAACGTTATATTTTGTGTATATTTATTGTTCTTTTATTAATTTAAGACACACATTTGTACTTTTATCATTCCAAAAAATTAATTTTTGAACTTGAGCTTTTTAAATTTTTTCCCTTATTGAGTATTTGAATGAACCCTTGTAATTCGACATCACTTGTTTGATTTAAACTCTCGCTATTTAGTACCTCTTAAATTCAGCTTACTATACCATCAGCACAATGAAGAGTCCTACCCGTGGAGGAAGAAAGATTATTCCTCCCTCCACGATCCTACCTTGCTCAAGAACGATCTTGCCAATCTCATAATGATATTCAGGGTAGAAGAAAATGGTTTAGTAAAAATTAAAAATGACAGAATGACAAAAGAAATCAAAAAAAAAATTTCTGTATACTGAAAATGTGTAGCTTTCCCAAATAATTGTTTGGAAATAATAGTCCCAAATTTTAAAAACCACTAAACTGGGATGTTAAAATTAGCTTCCATTTTTAAATAAGTGACGAAACGCTGGATACAAATTTGCTTCGTGGTCCAGATGATTACGATTTGCCGTTGCAGAGGGAAGCTTTGAGTTCAAACCGCGCTAAGAGCAGATTATTATTTTTTTATTTAGATGAAAGGTATCTATGCAAATTAAGAAATTAAATAGAATCTTATTCGTTTCAATCGTACTCATATGTGTTGTTATTCAATTTTACAAAAAATAAAAAAAATGAGCCGTAACCCCAATTCAAACTCAAACCTCTTTCAAAAATTATAAAATTCGAAAAACATTCAAAACAGGTGAGTACATGATCGTTTCTAAAAAAAGCACTTTTTGGAAAAATGGCATAAAGTTTGAACTCATCTCATCATGACACGTTCATATAATTTTTTTGCTAAACTCCCTTACATCCTGTATAAATATTTGAAATTTTTGTGTTTTATAATTTATGCGTAATTAATAACAACAATTAAATCTCCTTTATTTCGTAAGAAAACCAAAATTTGGTATGCCTCAAACAAATAATTTGGTGAGAAAACCAACCAAGTTTTGGTTTTCTTAGCCAAATGTTTTGGCTGAACATGTTTTAGTAATCTTTAATGCAATTTGTCCAAATCTGATTCTCAGTGTAGCTTTGTTTTCTATCATCATTAGTAAACAATGCTTTTAGCCACTGTTCTAATTTTAAAAAATAGTCCACCAAATTTTCCAACCTTTTTTTAGAGCAATGGCAAAAAACTGTCCTATTACTCATATATTGATTGTTCTAGATAAATTTAATTAGCTCTAATAATAAACTAAAGCACTACATTTCTAACAGAGGTCTCTCTCATCTCCTGAAAATATCTGAAACAGATCGTGATATTACCGCTCTATTTTCAGCTGTAGCTAGCGCCACCATTTTTCCTGAACGGGGAAAATTGAGAACTAGGACTTTGTTTACAATAGTTGAATGACCGCAGTTATAAACATAATGCAACAAAATGCATTATTAATTTTTATTGTCACCATGAAGATGGTAGAAGAAGTTGCAAAATAAACTTGGTTAATAAAATAAAATAGCTCTAACCAAAAGTATACAGTTTTTGTTGCATACACCCTTGTAATAATCAAAAAAATATCAAAAATTATAATTAATATAAATAGTAACAGCAGTTTTTACAAAAGAGAAAGTAATAAATGTCTTTTAAATCTACTTAAAACCAGATATCTAGATTTATAAATAATTCAGTGGAGAACATTTGTTCTACTTGTCTAAAAATTATGTTATATGACTCTTGTTGTTAGCTTTCCTTATAAAATTATCTCTGAAACTTCCATCAATGATAATATAATAGATGGTTGATTAAATGTAAGTTCATTGAGTATTTTCAGGTATATTTACAGTGTGCAGATAGCTAGAAATAGCTGACCTATATAACCTTAGAGCCGTGACTGGGCTATGACGTCATAACCGTTGTCATGCCAACAGGTTAATGGCAGTATTAGATTGACACCTTTGGCTCCAGCATCAACCAAAAAAATTCCAAAATTTTAACAAATTCTAAAACTACCTTTTACAATATTCAAAATTTAATTTCTAAAACTTTAAATTTTACGAATTTTTTTACATCAATTTGTTACCCTTTCTTCCAGTTGTATTCCTCACAGTGTTTCTTGGTTGCGATCATATCCTTGCAATAATTGAAAATATTTTCATAAAACAGATATTTGATTCATAAAACGGTGTGCTGAAGCGAGAGAGAGGCTTTGAAAGAGAAGCGCGTTTCTCGCTAGGATAGCTATTCGCCCAAAAGCCAGAATGAATCCTGTGCAACGTCCTCGAACCTGCTATCCAGGGCATCGCACCCTGTTTGACCCACTTTTCCCTGTGCCCCACCACATCAATGACATCAGACTGACGTCATTCCAAATGTGGGACAATTTCATTCTAAAATATCAGAATTGCCGCTCCTGCAATTAACACCCTTCATCAAAAATATTATTTTCACCGCAATACAAAGCCTGAATTTCATAAAATCACCCGCTTATTAAAATTTTCAAAAAAGATTTAACTAGCTTAATTTGGAAAAAAAATTAAAATTCTTTCTCAATAAGGAGTTAACTGACATAGACAAAGCATTTAACAGTTATAATTATTATCAAACATATAAATGACAATAAACAAATATTGGCGCTTTAAGTGAAGCAGGGTGAGGAGATGCAATGACGTCATACCGATTGGAGGGTGGAGAGGGTTGCGTCAATACTTGTTGCAAAGTGTGTCAAAGTGGGGGGTAAATAGGTCAATATAGGGGTGCAAACCAGGTCTATGACCTGCAGTTCAATATACTGCTTCTCGCATCAATGTACCAATTTGTTTATAATTAATAAAACTTGATCATTGAAGATAGATCTATATAGCTCAAATAAAGCTCACATTTAAGTGTTTTGTTCACATTTACTCACCAGTTATTGCCAACCTCATTTTTTAGATATATATTTTTTATGAATAAAGTTGAAATATTTTTCTTCAATTTTCCTAAATTGAAGTTTACTGACATTTCAGACATTCTATAAAATATACAATAGAAAAATAAAACCTTCTAGAATTTTATAAAATATATATAAAATGTATATTTATATGAAGACGGCAATTTCAAAAAAAAAAAAACATAAATATACAAAGTCCATTCTGACTTAAAGTCATGCATTGAGAAAGAGAATGTGATAAAAATGAAACAATTAAACATAGAGTATAATTATTTTTATTTAAGACCGAAGTGGTCAATATTGTACCGCAAATTATGTTGCCGGCAAAATGTAAAATTTTGGTGAAAGATTAGTCATTCTATAAAATGTCTTACCAGTTTAGTCTGCTTTTGAAATAAATATATCATATAAATTATTTACACTTACACGTTTTATATTTATATTCTTGTAATGCAATAATTTCACACAATATTCCATAAATAATAATTTTTCTGATTCCGTTATAAAATGCTTAATTTTACATTAATTTTTAGCGTAATATGTAATGTCACTTATTTGTCTATATCTAAATAATTTCTCGTAAGTGTCTAATTTTGCACAAATATTATACGTCGTGATTAGTTATTAAAGTCTCCTCGCTTAGGGACCATTGAGTGTAATGCTATCTCTGTCTTCATTGCTATCCATCTTATGGTAGAGGTGAATTATGTTATTCCAAATCAGTCCTTTCCTTCTCTGCTATTTCTCCAAATCTGTATATTCATCTTGTTTTTAGTATTTTTTTTTTTGTTTTTGGCCGACATTCGGGTTTTGAATACATTTTGTAAGTCTATGGTCCGACATTTTGCACACACCTAAAGCGTCTAAGCTGTCTTTCAATACAATTTTTTCATTGATAGGTTTTAAAGTTCGGTAATTTCCGTCAGAAGGTCTCGTTCCTGATTTTATCTCTCTTGGTTTTGTTTTCTATTATTCGTAGAAAACTCATTTATTACGTGTTCTTTTTAATTACTTTTTCTATTTATTCTTCTCATATAGTATTTATTTTGTATGTATTTTTCATGAATTTTTCATCAAATTGACCATTTTTTAGATATTTTCAAAGCTTTTAACGAATAAAAAAAATTAACACTATCTCTCATTAGATTTTTTATATTTGTTCTAGGCAAACCAACTTTAAAATTATTGATGTACTCGTACCAGTAATAGTCTTTTCTTAATTTTTCAGGTCAATAAAACTATCGCAAAATAGGCACTTTCGCCTGTGTCAGAAGAAATAGCGTCAGAATTTAGAACACAAACTTTAATTTCGTTTTAATTTCGAAAATGATCTTTCTCCGGTTAAAATAGAGGTATCTACCTCAAATAAAGTTAGTCAACTAGGCTAGCAACAATAATGATTATTTAAAAAAAAAATTCAATGTATAGAGCGTTTCAGAATGATTGATATCTTAGAAAGCCCTGACTGTGTAAACTGTACATAACACCAAAGGTAATAATCAGATTAATTTGTAATATCTAAGAAAAGTTGAAATTATTCAGGTTATGATAACATTAGACATCATAATATACCTAATGATAATAAAAACAGTTTATCGCGTACATCAAATAAGTAGCCGTCTAAACCACCAAAAAAAATGGTATAAAACAAATTCACTGAAAAAATAAAATAAAAACATATTTCCTTGCCGCAAAAAATGACGTCAAAATTATTTAGTATATACTGTTTTGCAAAAATTAATTTTTTGAATTTTTATAGCCGCCCAATAATTCTGAGTATATCTGTGATATATATCCATATATCTGTGATGTTATGTAGTCGCTGCTAATACGGTACTTAGTGTTTAATCGGTCAGGATACAAACTTATAGTTTTTTAACTGTATCTTGTTCCTTGCATCTGTGTACTGCCCAAGAAACGTTATTATTATTAATTAAATCAACCGTGTTTACTCTTAAATCTTGCTGTTTAAGTTTCTACACTTAAATTTTTCACTAATTTGAAGGAAAATTTTGTGTTTATTAGTAATTTTTTTAACATGGGCATTGACATTTTGATTTATACAATGCAATGTAAGTAATTTTTCTCAAAAAAATTGTTATCATACATCGGAAATATCAAAAAAAATTGTTTTTTTGAAGAACAATTTCTAGGGCATCTTAAAAACCACCAACATAATCGAAGACAACGTTTTATCAATATCAAAAAGGTAAAATTTCAGCAAATTTTTAATAACATCTTGTTTATCGGCCAGAAACCAAATTAGGCTCACCTCTTTTTCAATAGTATTTTTTTTACATAGAAAAATAAAACTCGGAAAACTTATTATGTTGGAAAATTTCCATAAACTGAGTAAAAAATTAACTTTTAATAATTTCCGGTTTTACCGGAAATAACCATAACTTTAGATTTTTAAATAGAACACTATATACAGACTGTTATTGAAGTAATTTCAGAAATTTTAACAGGGTAATATCCCTAATAGGGTGCTAAAAGCTGTAAAAGATGTTAAATAGCAAAACTGTCTTCTATAAATATTTATAGTTTTCAAAATATACACTGTAGAACCTTTTTATTATAGCAATTTTTTGGTATACAGTGTGATTGAAATATATGCAGAAATTTTTCCTGGTAATAGTCCAAGTTGTAATGTTAAAATAGCATATAAAATGTGTTTTTGAAGTAACTTTACTTTTTTCTAAATATCAAAATTTGCTTTTTAAGATATTAGTGGTTTTTGAGGTATACGCTGTAAAAGATTTTTTAAAAAACATTATTATTGAGATACACGAAGTATGACAACACTGTTTTTAAGCAAAAACTTTTACATAGTATATCTCAAAATATGTAAACATTTGTATAAGGCAAATTGAATTTTTTTTATTCTATGAATAAAGGTTATCACCTGTTCAAATTCCTAAAATCACTTAAAAAACTCTGTAAAATGTGTTCCTTTTTATAACTTTTTGTGAACATAAAGAATTCTTTTGTAATTTTTGTTTTTCATTTAAAAAGCAAGTACACAAGTAGGCGCAGCTTTGTTTATCATTTAAATTTAAAATATTGTATTTTTTTAAATTTCTGTTTTAGTGTGCCGTAAAACCTTTTGTAGATTTTTCACTAGGTTTTTGTCCTAATGTAATCAAATTTCTGTTTTACTTTTTTAGTTGCTATTTTAAATTTCTTTCTTTTCAATTTTTATGTTTCGTGGTCTAAAGTCTTTTCTTGAAGTTAGGTATTTTTCCATCTGTTTTTCTTATTTTTCACTGTTCCGACTGGCCACGATTCTGTTTGACTCATATCGTTGTTTTTTTACCATAGTTTTATCAGCTGCAGTCAGTATGCTGTTTTTAAGGTAATACCGTTTCTTTTCAGTGCTTAAATTTCTTCCTTCAATTTTCGGCTTATATTTTAGTATATATTTAAAAAAAAATTAATATTTTTCTTCCCTTAGCTTGTAACTTTTTGTATTTCTCCTTTTGTCTATTGATTTAAATTGGTTCAATTTCATAAAATATCTAGGCGTTTTACAAAATTCCAGAATATTACATCCTTTCATAGAGTCAAAAATTAAAATCCCAACTTAATTAAATGCCGTTACATTAAATGCCATTACATTGCTCTCGACGGTACGTTATGTTAGAAAAGGTCAAATAAATTAGCAAACTCACTATTTATAGTACTTCTATGATGTATAAAATTTAATTCCTTTTTTTGAGTCAGAATCATAAAAATTGTAGCACCACTTGACCTTTTAAAATTAATTTTAGATATTTATCTCTTACTTTGTGTTATAATCAAATTCGTTGAAGCAAATATCAGTATAAAATGTCAAAAGAAACGTATATGTATTGGAATAACTTGATACGGAAGTTTAGTTCATTTGATTATGACGTATTTTAGAAATGTTTCACTAAATGCTACCTTTGTTAGTAAATGTTACACCCACATTAGATACACCTACACCTCTTATTACCTTTAACAGACAATCACAATCCACCAAAATATCAGGTATTAACGTCAGCATTTTACAGGATTTAGCAAATACACACATGAATTCTAACCCGGCGCATCCACCACTTTGAACAATGCATTTTTCAAAATTTTTCGTAGATAATAGATTCTTTTTATATAACGTTTTAAATACCTATTATAGCACTCATTTTAAATAAAGTAATAATTGTTATTACACCAAATCCTAAATATAATTACTTCTTTACGTGACAAATAAGTAAAAAACATAAGTCATTGTAGGCACTCATTCTCACACTTCGTTACCCGTTTTATAAATCCAAATTCGTGCCACAAAACTGATTTTATTAAAAACGTTTTTTGAAATATAGCTCCGGTCCACTAGTCAGTGCGTAAACGTCATAAAGAAATCTTCAGCAATACTGTAAAAAGGATGATGATAACAGAAATCGAGCAAATACCTGTTTGACTAAAACACTCTGGTATCTCAAAAATTTGTTCCGCCTATCGTCATCCATTCTTATACGACCTACTTCGATGTAACTAAAACAAAAATTAACAAATAATGGTTTACGTTTTAGGACTTTTCAGATAACAAATGTTGTTTAGGTAGTTTACCTTAAATGTTAATAGTCAAATGCTCTAAATTTGTACCATTATTGTCAATTCAAATTATTTTTTGTGGAATCTTCAAAGCATTATATAGTAGCAGCGGCAGTATTACAAAAAAATTTTAATGTAATCGTAGATACAACAATAACGTTTTTAAAAAAATAGATTTATTTACTACATTCAAAATTAGGTAACTATAATTATTGAGCTTGCCTGGCGCCTTCACCATTTTTACTGTTATTTTTATAAAATGTATAAATCGAGTAATCTTAAAAATATTGTATCTCAGAAAAGATATCGAAAAATTATGCCTCGTTAAACATGTTATAAATGTCAAAATTAATTTTTTTTTGAAGTTTGACTCGCCGCTGAAAATTAGGATACTGCTGACGACGTTTAAGACACATTTTAAACAGTCATCGCTGACAGTTAACGTGACAATTAATTTTATGTAAACAAACTTCATTTTCTTGTCCTGCTACGATTCAACTCATTTTAGGTCACCCTTTACTGAATAACTAAAGTATATTTTAACCGCTTATGTAAAGATAACTTCAACAAAATCCATTTAATACCAAAAAACTCCTATATAAATCCATAATTGCCTTTGTCTTTTCTTAAATAAAGTCTATTTGTAGGTGACTATTGTCACATCTATAATTTTCCTGAAATCCATTTTCAATAGATATAAAACACCACTGCATGATGCTGAATCCAAGCACTGCTGAAACATTAGGCCCATTCTAATGTTCCTGCAAGTATTATGACCCTGCAGTCTGAACTACACGTGAAACTTGACAATCAATGTAATGACGTCAGAACAAAACCGACCAATCGCTGCTTGGATCCATTCACTGGCATCAACCGTGCCTGTTACAGATTCATCTTACTTCAGTAGCGCGGCACACGTTTCAGAGTTAGCTTGCAGCCTCAATGGAAGCAACACTCGACCCATGCGGTCATAAAAAAAATTTATAATTGGCAAGTGATGTGAATTAATTTCACTTAAATTTAATTAATTGGCTAATCATCAAGAGGACGAGCAGCAGTCCACATCACAAAGTAAGTTTAGTAGTTTTGGTAAAATTAGCCCGGCGCCTCCACCATTTCCTGAATTTTTAACCCGGCACATCCGCCAATTATTAAATAAAAATTTGGAAATGGGGAGTTTGTGTGAGTCACGTGCGGCGTCAGTTTTCCTGTGACGAAACAGCTCCAGCTGGTGCGTGGGTGTTATAGAAGCGATGGGTTTTCCTGCTCTAAACTTTCACCCACGTTTCCAGTGCTGTAGGTCAGCGATTCCGCCCACGTATTTTAAATCTGTACGTCTCGTTGCTTTTCGTCTAATAAATTCGTGCAAAATGACGTAAATGAGTGATGGCGTCATATTACAATCGATGAAATAAATTTCATTATTTGATTTGCTACAATAATAGGGCCGCTAATTCAAACGCTTTGATTCAAAAGCAGGTGGGCGGCTGAAATTATTCCTCAGCCAATTATCTCCGATATAGTTTCCATTAGACTTTGATATAACTAAATTGAACAATATTTCCTTTTATCTGAATGGATGAACAATTCCAGCGGTACACCAGGAGAGGAGATCCAGATCTGGAACAGCTATGACGTCATAGAGTAAAGCGCAAGCGCCACACCCCCCAGCTAACCTATATAATCGAGCTAAAAATAGCATGTCCTCGATCTAATAATAGCTACAGGATTAGTCTGTGCCAGAGAGAGATAGAAACAGGACACAGGAGGGGTAGCAATAGAGCGTCAACCCCAAGTATTTATCATTACACACTTTATACAAAACAATATTTTTTATTTTGTTTAAACTAAATCCATCTTGAGGCGTTGAGATTAAGGAAAAAAGCTTTGGGTGATTGTTTATTTTGGGTGCGTTGCACAGAAGGGTAAAACTAGGTCAAAGCTCTCCCCCACTTTGATTCTGCGAGGGCTTTAACTCAATGGGTCATTCAATAACTGACATATACCTTACCTAAGCCTTTTCATTTTTTATTATTTTTGTGGACAACTATATTAAATACATACAAGTACAGTTCTAGGAAACTAATTGCACTTATTCGCAAAGCACAAGAAACACAATTAACTTTTGTGTACAATGATAAAATGTTTTGTCAATCTTCTGAAGACTTATTATGGTTAGAAATAATAACTGACGTCAATAAATATTTTTACGATCTAGTCTTCAGAATGAAAAGCGTTGATACAGCAGTTAAGGATTCGTGGATATAGGTCGAGGTCGCGGTTTGGGAGTTTTGCTTGACATTTACTTATCACAAGTTTCCTCTCTCAATTAGCCATTTTTTTAGATATAAGTAAAACAAATTTCCATACCGATATTTATCTAAATTCATTCACATTATAATTACTAAACAGTCATTAAAATTAATCTAACATATTTAAGCATAAACGGTTTCTAATCTTATTCCGTTATAACGAATATAGATTTATTGATTAAAATTTCTAAAATCTCAGCTTTGTCAATAAATCGTAGAATATTTGTGTGTTTTCCTTAGATTCTTGGTATTATTTGTTCAATTTGTTTGTTTTGTTAGTTACAGTTATACAAAAATTAAAATTAATTTATTAACATATTAATAGATCAGATAAAAAAGCACACGTTAATTTGTTATTAAGTTTTGTACAGGCTGAGTCTGTTACAAGTTTATCTCATCTTTTTTCAAAAACTAGTTATCACATCAACTTTAGGGTTTGCCATTCAAAACTGTTTTATTCTCTACGCATGTGAATTTTTCCAAAATATTTCTAATATTCCTTCTAATGAATATTAATTAATTAAAATTAATTCGTTGAAAAAAATTTAAAATTTACATTATTTCTAATGTCATTCTAAATTACACGATATTGAAATATTGTTTTGTGAAAAAAATATTTAAATAAAAATGTAGATAACCGCAAAAAATAAAAAGTTTATTCGTTTTGTAACACCTATTTTGAAGCAGCATTGCTAGGTTACTCGACAATAGGTTAGACATGTACCCTACAGCTTCTTCGTCCCATCCACTCCCTTGGGAATAATGACGTATTATTTAATGTAGCAAAATTTAAAAAAAATAAAAAGTTCAATTTGTTTTTGTTTGTCGATTTAGTGACAATACTTATTACATACTAAAATAGTTATTTATACACCAAGGTGGTGAAGAATGTTATTATTGACCGAGCATCAAGATTATTTCGCGAGGGGCTTTGCCCCGAGCGGAATAAGGTGCGAGGCCTATAAATGTCTTCACCACCGTGGTGTATATACTATTTTTTCCACTACTATCCAAATTTAAGGCAAAAATTAAAAACAAAAATTTTTCTTGTAAAAATCAAGTAGCACAGAAATAATAATAAAATTTAAAAACAAGCATAAATCTATCATTCTTTGAAATTACACCATGGCAACATGAACAACAACAAACATTTTCGTTGACAACGAACCTAAGAACGAGTCAACAACAAAAATTTTTAATGGCATTTTTATTCTAATAATTTTGTCGTAAATACATTAAATACATTCGCAAATACGATAAAGACGATCTCCTGAGTATACAAAACCATGTTGCACAAGTTTTTGTTGAACAACTATCCCTGGATTCTCAAAACACTTGAATTTGTCCATTATTAACCTAGGTTAATAATAGAAAAAATTATTAACCAGTAACAGAGAAATTCAACTTCTCAGTTGACTAGGAGACACAATAATGGTCAACTTCATAGCTAGTAGTGGAAAAATTTTTTTAAATCGGTTTTGAACGAGGTACAATATATGACAACACTGTTTTTGAGCATATAGATTTAGAGATACATATTGTAAAGTTTTTGCTCACAAACAGTATTGTCATACATCGTTATTTTTATGACTGGCGAGTGGGATCATAAAAAAGGTAGTACCGTTTAACACATGTTGGGTAAAAGTGCGGAACATAATTTCACGTAAACGGATAAATATTGTTCGAAGAAATGCGTTTTCAAGTATCATTCTACGAAAATCGTTAGCCACTCTTCAAAGATAATGTACCGTCGTCAGTTGGTTGTATTGTTCCCATGACCCCAAATCTACTTATACAGGGTGTTATGGAAATGAGTGCAAATATTTTAACCTGAAATAGAGCACCACAAATAATAAAAATCTGTAAAAAAATTTTTGTCTTATCTCAACTGATAATAAAATTATAACCTAAAAATTAGTTATTACAAAACGTATAACATTTTTTTTTAACATAGGGCAATCATAGGTTTTTCAGGTCAAAATAAAGCGATTTAACACAATTTACCTCTATACTAAGTTGCACCGTTTAGGAGCTAGAGGACGCCAAAGTTAAAGATGAAAAGTCAGTTTTATACTTTAAACGTAAATATCTCGAAAACGATACGTTTTAGCAAAATATTGTATTCTTGCAGTTTTATGTAGAATCTACTGGCATATTCATTTTTGCTACAAAAATTGGAAATTAATAAGAAAAAAATTGGTTAATTACCCAAAATATGAAAAAAAAGTGCCGTAACTTGAAATTGGGATGTGCAGCAAAATTTTGCTAGTAGAAATAAAAAGAGTACAGTCAACTTCATTTGTGTACCAAATTTGGTATTATTCGGTTAATTGGTTTTCTAGATATAACAAAAAAATGTTTTTTTATACTCAACTTTGACGGCCTGTAATTTTGTTGTTAGTTGAGATAGGACAAAAATTTTTTTACAGATTTTTATTATTTGTGGTGCTGTATTTCAGGTTAAAATATTTGCACCCATTTCCATAACACCCTGTATATAAGGTTCATTCTTAACTCGGTTGAATGGGTGTGATTTTCAGGTTCACATTCAAACTGGGAATTCATACTTCAAAGTCACCCTGTAGCTATTATATCATGGCGCACATAAGTAATAATGAATTATTACTAATTACTATTACTCTTAATAATAAACTCACCTCTCTTAAAAAAGAAGTAATCTTTAAAAAATCCTCTCTTTTATTGCCAGATGTATGACTATATGTAATTTTTTAATTATATACCGTTGTCTGTCTCTTTTTTAACACATTGTTGTATATGTTACTATGTAATATAGATTATGTGTTAAAAAAGAGACAGACAACGGTATATAATGAAAAAATGACCTATACTTATATGTGTAGTGGTTCATTCCTATTAGTCGCCTTTCAGTTTACGCTATAAACCATATACTTTACTATGAGTTTATCAATAGTTATTTAACAAAAAAAGATTTTAATAAAGAGAAGTAATAATTGAGACTGTTTAAAGTAAAAATGAGCATTAGCGAGTAATTGTATTCAATTGTCAAATTAATTGGCTTAAAGTCGGTGCATTTATCTAACGAATATTGTCTTTAATTGCAAAATAGTTAAATAATTTTAACAATAGAATAATAACAATTGGATGATTTATGATGATTGTGCTAAAACCTACCATTTATCAAATGCAAAGGAGAGGATTTGGTCCCTTATCTCTTTATCTGCAGTGGCGATTGCTCAAAATTATTTGAAACAAGTTTCTATTGATAAAATAATTTACTTTCAACAACACGGGAATTTAGCTAATTAAATCAAATGTCTCCTTATAACGTCAAAATAAGAAAAATATTTTTTTACCATCTTTTGTTCTTCTTAGACGTGGCCTACAAAAAAAATAATATAAGTCAAATATTGTTCCATGTATTTTACAATAAAATTTTGCCCATTCTGTCTTAATTTCAAGAACCAAACATTCCACAAGAAAATACAAAATAAAACGTTGTATGTACCACGACCATGACAACTGTCAATTAATGGTACTCAAAAAAAAAAACTCCGTCACATGTCGGGCTTTAAACGTTTCCTCCAGCCTTAATAGCCTTGATTATACCCTCAATACATACCTAGAGAGTGACATAAAAGTATGAAATATAATTCATATTTTCTAAGTTAATATTTTTTTAGAAAAACGCCAAAACAGGTTGAATTTTTTTTATTGCACACGTTTTTCACTACTTTCCAAATTTCTTTGGCCAACTAATTTTTTGCTGTGACGTAATCAATATTTTTTTTAAATAGCAACCCCTATTTTTGATGTTGAACATTGGAACAACTTTTTTTTCTGCGTATAACAGTATAACATTTGTAGGGTCTAAAATAAAAAATTTAAGTAATTTAACTAATTTAAATGTTTTATTGATTTTTTCAAAATAGACGCAATTTTTAACAGAATTACTAAACTAAATGTTCAAATCGAGGTCTTTCCGTTTCTTAGTAATAATACAACTAATTTTCGAACTCCATAAGCACATTAGTTATCATTTTTTGACTAATTAAGCGGTACTCATTTGTAATTATTTCTCTTATATCATTGATGTCCTAAAATACTAAAATGTAATTTGACAAAACCACACTAAACATTCAATTTTTGTGGATATTGTAACAAGTATTGGTTATGCCATATAGCAGTTATGCTTTATTTGAGCTAATCAAATTTTAAGACCGTATTTTTTTTGACGTCTCATTGACTAGACGAGTTTAATTAGAAGTCCTTTGCGACACGTTAGTACCAGAATTAGCGGAACTTTTCCCAATAAAATGGATCTAGACATACCAGCAGCTAATGTATGGTTTAGACAAGACGGTGCACCTCCACAGTACGCTCGTGGTGTCAGAGATTATTTAGACGATCGTTTTTTAAAAGGGCTACTTAAAATCAAAAATATTTGCAACAAAATTAAAAATTTAAGAGGAAGAATTACAAATCAGTAGGTACTGCTTAATTAATAAAAAAAAAATGGAAAATAATGTGCTAATGGAGTTCGAAAATTAGTTGTATTATTGCCAAAAAACGGAAAGACGCCAATTTGAATATTTAGTTCAGTAATTCTGTCTTCAAATGTTATACTGTTATACGCAGAAAAAATAGTAGTTTCAATATTTAACACCACATATCAAGTCAAAAATCATTTATTTTTTCAAATATGTTTACAAATTTTCTTAAAACTATGACAATTATTTTAATGCAAACATGGCCGCTGCTGAGGCTTAAGGCCTTTTCAGCGTTTTGAGACTTAAGATATTTTATTTAACATTTGTAGGCTTAATCTAACTAACATGGGTGACTTAAGATATTTTATTTTTGGAGGGGAATTACAATAATGAATTTAAAGGAAAAAAGAGGATCTTAAAACTAAATTAAAACTAAGAGAAATAATTGGGGGCGCGCGGGGTGTCCAGGGGGGGGGTCTAGGGGTGGGCGGTGAGTCCATGAAAATAACGGGTGATGGAAAAGTCGAGTAAAGTTCGTCGGTCCGGGAATTGAAGAGTTGGTTTTCAGCGCATCGAAAGAGGTGTTTCGTCCACGAGTTGTTGAAGTTCCGGTGGGAGCGTGTCGTAGGTGGTGGCGAGAATGGCGGTTGGAGGGTGTCGAAATTTGCGTTTAGGGATTTTAGGAATTCGATTTAGGAGGCGGTTGTTTCTGGTTGGGAGTTTGAATGAAGTGTGAAGGGTTTGTATGGCAATTTGGTTGTTGTTGTTTAGAGTTCGGTTGACAAAGGATTTTTGGAGTTTGATAAGTCTTTCGGTGATGGGGGTGGTATTTGTTAGAGCGTGAAGTTGGTTGGAAGCAAATCGATAATGAAGGTGGAAGATTTTCCTGAAGATACGGCGTTCAGTGGCGGCAATTTTTTGAAGTTGGTGGGGAGAAAGGGTAGAGTAAATTGGGGCACGGTAGTCGATAATGGGGCGAATAAATGAATTGTAGGTGAAAAGAAGAGTTTGGGGGTTGCAGCCGTGAAAACGGCCGCGGATATGGTAGAGAAGATTGGCTCTATTGCGGATTTTTTTGAGGGTGGTTTGTACGTCGGGCATGAGGGAGCAAGTGTTTGAAAAAGCGATTCCAAGATATTTAATTGTTTGATTGTGAGGAATTTGTTGGTTATTGAGAGAAAGTTGAATGGGGATTCTGGCTCGGCGATTTTGAGGATATGACATGGTGATTGATTGGGATTTTAGGGGATTGGGTTTGATTCTCCATTTGTTTGTCCATGTTTCGATGCGCTGAAGTTCTCGTTGGATTTGTTCGGCAGCGGAGACTGGGGATTTGTGAGAAGTCCAAATGGCGGTGTCGTCGGCGAAGAGTCTTGTCTTGGTCCTGGGGTGATCTGAAATTGGAAAATCTCTGCAGTATACAATGTACAATAAGGGGGAAAGAATGGAGCCCTGAGGGACTCCGGCGTGAATTTGGATGGGGTTTGAAATGGAATTTTGAATTTTGACACTGCAGGAACGGTTTGTAAGAAAGGAAGTAATTAGGCGGACAAAGCGGGAGTTGATTTGCATGTCGATTAATTTTTGAATTAGGCCTTCGTGCCAGACCTTGTCAAATGCACGCTCGATATCTAAAAAGACACCGATTGTACACTCTCCAAGGTTGGCAAAGCGAGAAGAATCAGTGTGAAATTCGAAAAGGGGGTTGATTGTTGAGGATTGGGGGCGAAAGCCAAATTGTTGGGGTGGAAGAAGATTGTTAGATTCGAGAACTTCGCGAAAGCGGTTGTTGAGAATTTTTTCGAGGATTTTGCCAGTGATATTTAAGAGTGAAATGGGGCGATATGAAAGGGGGTTAGTGAGATCTTTGTTTGGTTTGGGAATCATAATGGTGTGAGCATGTTTCCATGCAATTGGAAAGTAGAGTGAATTAAGACAGTTGTTGTAAATGATAACGAGAACGTTAATGGCGACATCTGGTAGGTGTTTTAAGAGTTGGGGCTTGATGGTGTCGGGGCCAGGGGCTTTTGTGTTTTTTAGTTTAGAGATAATGGGTTTGATTTCTGCAGGAGAGACTTCGAAAGTGAGAAATTGATCATTAAGTGGGGCAGGTGGGTGGGGGTCAGGGGGTTGGCGTCGAAAATCGTTAATTTTGTCGGTTGTAAGATAATAAAAGGGGTTGTCGAAATGGGGTTCGTGAGGAATTTGGTGGATTTCTTGAAGTGATTGAGCAAAAAGATTGGCTTTGTCTCGCGGGTGTGAAAAAACAGTGTTATTAATGTGGAGGTGGGAGTGGGGGGTAGATTTTTGGCCTGTTAATAATTTAAATTTGTCCCAATATTTCTTACCTTCTCTGTAGTCGAGTTCTTGACAAGTCTTGATCCATTGTTGTTCTTTGTAACTGTTGATGTCTCTTCGTATTTGGGCATTGAGTCTGTTGAATAGTGATTTTAGAAGCGGATCTCGGGTTTGGATGAATCTTCGGAAAATTTTTCGTTTTTCTTTAATTAGGTTGAGAATGTGAGTAGGGATTTTTGGCCGAAATTTTTGGATGGTGATTTTTGGAATTGAGGCGTCACGGGCGTCGGTGATTAGGTTTGTGAAGGTCCGAATTTGTTCGTCGATGTCCTGGGGGTTGATGGTGGCGGCGAAGTTGGGAAGGTTGGAGATGATGTGATTTTGGAATTTTTGCCAGTCTGCTTTTTGGAAGTCGAAGATTGTTCGGGGTTGTTCGGGGGGGGGGGGGGGGGGGGCGAATGTGAAATTGGAGCAAAGCGGCAGGTGGTCCGATGTGACTGTTGTTCCAATGGTGCAATGAGTGTTGATATGTGGCAGGAGGCGTTCTGAAACAATAATATGATCGGGAATGGAGCATCCGTTGTAGTTGACAAAAGTGGGGGTGGTGTTATGAAGGCGGCTGATTGGAAATTGGGTAATTAGTCTAGTTAGGAGTCGTCCGTTACGGTTTGTCGTTGTGTCACCAAAGTCTGTGTGTCGTGCGTTAAAGTCACCAAGAAGTATGGAGTGGGGGAAATTAGAGACATAATTAATTAGGTCGCGAGAAATTGTAGATTGGGGTGGATTGTAATAAGAGAAAATGACAATGTTAAGATTATTGATGAATAAGTTAGCTGCGATGACTTCAAGGTGTGAGAGGTGGGGTGGGAGGGGGTGAGGTGAAGAGGCGAAAGAATTAGAAAGTAAAAGAGAAACTCCGTAGGAATGTGGGTTTTGAGAGATGTTTTGATAAGAAATAAATCGGGGAATTTTGATTGGGTTGTTTGTTTTTGTTTCGGATAGGGCTAAGAAGAAGAGATTGTCTGTGAAGATGAGGTTTTTGACGAGGGAAAGTTTGCGGCGAATGCCGCAAACATTTATACAACCAAAATTTAAATTAGCCATTTCTAACTAAAGGTGAAGTGGATTCGATGACCGGAATGAGAGATTTTGGTGGAGATTGCGAAGGCGGCGCGAGAAGCTTTTTCTAGGACTTGTTGCATGCGGGTTTTGTCGTGTGGGAAGATATCGAAGAGAATTTTCGCGAAAAATGCGACAATTTGGCGGAGGGCAGTTTGAATGGGGTTGGGGTCGACAGGGGGGTTTTGATCATCGTTTTCATCTGAGATTTCGATGTCGGAAAATTCTGAGGGGGGGTCGAGAATAACTGTCTCAAGATATGGAATTTTTTCCTTGTCAGGAATGGGGGTCTCTTTGAGAGTGGGGCATTGCCTGGACCATGCAGGATGGGGGCCTTTACAAAAGGGGCAGATTGGGTCAGTGGCAGGGCACTTGCTGGGGTGATGAGAGCCGGGGCATTTGGGGCAAATGGGTTTGTTTGGGCAATCAATGGGAGTGTGTCCAATTTTGAAACATTTGGAGCACTGAACGGGGGTTGGGGGTGGTGGGTGTGAGACTTCACATTGATAGACGCGGTGGAAAACTTCGATTCCTTTTGAAAGAAGGATATCGATGGTGGTTTTGGAGTCAGAAACGACACGGATATAAGATGTGGGGCGATTGGTTTTTCTTGAGATGATTCTGAAGAGTTTGTGGAATGAAAGATGGGTGTTTGCGTTCATAATGTCGCGTTCAGAAATGTCTTGTTCAACGTTTTTGATGACAACGGAGAACATGGGGGCCTTGGGGGAAGAATTGGGGTTTGATTTTTTGTTGATGGGGTCGATTGAAATGGCTTTGTCGTTGAGGGCGGCGCGAATGTTGTTTTGCATGTATGAAGGAATGGGGGCTGACACCACATATAGCGGTTGCTATTTAAAAAAAAAAAAAAAATAGACACCACATATAGCGGTTGCTATTTAAAAAAAAACATCGATTACATCACAGCAAAAAACCAGTTGGCCAAAAAAATTTGGAAATAAGTAAAGTTGACAGCGCAATAAAAAAATAAAATCGACCTGTCTTGGCGTTTTTCTAAAAAAGCATTAACTTATAAAATATGAGTTTTATTCCATACTTTTATATCACTCTGTATATGCGGTTATGTATTAACAGTTTTAATACGTTGAGCTAAAAAAATGTAAAAAACTTTTTACAATAGGGCAATAACATTTTATAGCATTTGACAAAAAATATTAAAAGTAAATAATTTCATGAAAAAAAAAAGAAGTTACCATTTAAATATTTTTTAAAATCTTTTAAAAATCTAAATAGTGATTAATACACTTTTTTTTGATTACACATTAAGTTTAGGACAAAATTTATAGTTTTAAATTAATCAATATGTTAATAATAAGCATGCGTAAACTTAAATTATTATTTTCAATAGTTTTGTGTAAATAAATTTTTGTAAAACCTTGCAAATGTCTATTTTTCTAAATTAACGTCTCACTTAATAGCACAAAATTTAAGATTATAGATTATAAATATTGACCCTTTTGTGATAATGTTGAAAGATTTTACAATAAATTTTATTAAGCGAAGTGAGATTTTTATTTGCAATAGGGAATATATTGCGCGATGAGTAGGTGACATTTCAATAATTTAGTTTTTCGTGAATTCTCATTGAAGTGGTTGGTTTATTGTGGCGAAAAATGTAAATATGTATCAATAGAAGTTCAGAACGCTAAATAGATACAGGGTGACATAAAAGTATGAAATAAAATTTATATTTTCTAAGTTTTTTTTTAAACGTCAAGACAAGTCAATTTTATTTTTTTATTGGGCACGTGTTTCATTTATTTCCAAAAAATTTTTGCCAACCGATGTCCTGCTGTGACGTAATCCATATTTTTTTAAATAGGAACCCCTATTTTTGGTGTTAAAAATTGAAACAAGTTTTTTTTCTGAGTATAACAGTATAACATTTATCGAGTCTAAAATGAAAACTTTAAGTAAGGTAAATTAACTAGTTTAAATGTTTTATTGCATTTTTCAAAATAGACGTAATTTTTAACAGAATTACCGAACTAAATGTTCAAACAACCTTCTGTTTCTTGGCAATAATACAACTAATTTTTGAACTCCGTTAGCACATTATTTCTCATTTTTTGACTGATTAAGCAGTACTGATTTGTGAATGTGGTTAGCTCAAAGAAGTCACAATTGCCATATGGGTCGATAGAAAATCCGCACTGGATGAGAGAAACCAATACTCTTCACAACATCCACAAAAATGAAATGTTTAATGTGGTTTTGTAAAATTTTTGACGTCTCATTGACAACGCTCGACAAAATCATATCTGCAATCCCATCAAACCGCTAAAATTTTGACAAATTATATTAAACATTTTCAGTCTAGACTATTATAAAAATAAATATTGTACCTTGCTTTTGTTGCTCTACAAAACGTCGGAGAAACTATAAAATGTTTACTCAAACCAAAAGCTCTTACTTAATTGCCGCCTACAAATAAAGCTTCCATAATAAAAATTTTTTTGTGAATAATCATGATATCTTAACTTGTTCGTAGGAAATGGTTATTTAGGACAGGAGCAATTAAACAATTTTTGTTTACCGCAACGTCTTCTTCAAGCGGAAACAATTGGCTGTCGTGTTTAAGGTATGAAATAAAAAATTCCTTTCGCCTGAAGAAGATTGAATACACAGTCGAAACGTTGCAATAAACTGAAATTGTGTTATTGCTCCTGTCCCCAATAACCATTTTCTACAAATAAGTTAAAAACTTAAATTTCAAAGACGATAAAAATAACAAATTTTAATATCGAGTGCGATTAGCGTATAACAAAATGTTTAAGATAAGTGTTCTCCTAACATTGTTGATAAAAAAAATATTTTCGAATTGGCTAGCTTTTAAAACCCTGAGTTATCAACAAGCCAATAATGCAAAAAATTGTAATTATGTAATCCATAATGTAATAATAATGATATTAATAAGCCCGAACAGAACGCAAAAGCTAATTAGACGATTTTGCAATGCATAAGATAAAATTTTAAAACAAATCGAAGGAATAAATCATGGAGGAATAAATAAATAAGACTGGAGGTAAGGTCGCCTATGTTCACCATGTAAAATTCTTGCCTGAAATTTAAGCACCTTTTACGACCTTTTTGACTAACGCGCACACACAGGCGCATCGAACTGTGCCGATGAATGACGAATGTTCGAACTCTGTTATTCGTCAGTGGCGTTTCGTCTTGAGAAAAGCATCAAAGTAGCGTTATTTTTAAAGTTTTGTTTTATTTTATTATAATCGTTTTTGCGAAGTGTTTTTTTAAATAGTGTTAGTGTTAATGTAAGTTAAAAACATTAAAATGGTGAGCTGCAATTTTCTTTTAACTTATTTTTTAACTTATCTTGCTCCCAGAAAAAGATTTGATGCTACGCCTCTGGAATCCGGCACCATATTGAAACACCTTTTACGACTTTGCCGCATGGCGCGAAATCTCAACTTTTTAAACATTCTTCCCTCCAGTCTTATTTATTTATTCCTCCATGGAATAAATAGAAATAAATCAAAGTTTGTATGGTGTTCAACAAGAGGAGAAAAGCGATAATTATGATAATTATTTATGATAATTATTATAATTTATTATAATTATAATTATTATGATTTATGATAATTATTAATTATAATAAACTTCCGGAAATGATCAAAATAGCAACTTGTGATATTATAACTGGCAGTATAGTACATTTACAATATTATGTGCGTTGTTATTTTTTTTATAAATAATGTTGTTTATTTATATTAATTTTGTAAATGTTTTTTTCCTTTTATAATAATTATATCTAAAATTCTTTTTTACAACCAACCGCAGCACCAGAATACACTAAATGCTGATAAAATATAGTCACCCTAAAATCATCCATAGTTTTCTGGTTGCCATGTCTATCTAGAAAACCTTTTACTGTTATTTATTGCAATAGCAAACTTTACAAAAATATACAAACAAAAGCAAAAGCATTTGATTTCAAAGCAAATTCATGTCATTTAAAAATAAATTGAAAAGCAAAAAGTAGGAAAAAATTGTACAGTAATGGTAGATAATCGCCAGAAAATTGTCAATAAATGCAACAACAAAGACGTACTTTCTGCCCACTGAAATGTCTGTTGTAAATACGAGAATAATAAAAAATCAATAAAGTAATTATGGCTGTAACTACTTCCCACCATCAATTTCTATGCATGTAGGTATACCAAGCTAAGTTATTTTCAATTTTTCAAAGTTCTGTTTCTTTATTAAAAATAATTCTTAAAAAAATACACATGGGAGCCTAAATAAAATAAATATTATTTAGATATTTAAATCAAGGTTGTAGCAAAAGCTCAAACAGTCAATTTTCTTTTGTCAAAATAATTATAACTTGGTTCAAGTTTATATTTAATTAGGTAGAGGTAATTAGAAGTTAAAACTCCATTTAAGAAAGCCTAAACAATATTTCCAAAAATTTCTATTCGAAATTTATTGTAAACTTTCTAGAGAATGTAATTACCACAATGTGCCCACTCTCCAACTTTGTTATCACTTGACGTCATTACGTAAATGTAATTTGAAAAATATATATCAGCTTAACCCGAAATCTCTTTGAGATAATCCGCAAATTTTGCAGTCAACTAGAACAGGCAAGAATGACGTCAACCGATGCAATGACGTCAGTACGCTGAAGTTGGAAACTTTAATGGTAAAACACGCAGCGAACCTGAATGCAGCTTATCGATTACAAGACCCAAAAAGGATATCAAAGAAGAGGCCGGTCGTAGGCCAGAAATTGTCCATTTAAAAATTTCTGCCTGTGACGGGTTCGCTTCTTTCTATCCAAACTTCGATAATTAATATTAATATGTTTGTAACTGGATATTCCACACGGAACTCTGGACTTTGAAAGGCTTCACACTAATCCTGTAAAAGTATAAGGCTAGACTGAATTTTTGCGGCTTCATACAACGGAAGTCAAGGGATACTTCCCCCCGGTTCTTACGTTTGATTTAATATAGTTTGATAATTTTAATTTGATTGGGTCCTAAATAGTAAGATCAACGTCTGAAGAAAGTTTTCTCGAGTTTCAGTGTGAAAAAATGCAAGAAAAACTCAAGTATTGAATACGGATAAGTAACTATAATTACGATATTGGCTTTATCGGTAACTGGAGAGGGGGTAAACGTCTATATAGGGGATGAAACCTGATAAAAGTCTTTAGTTGGTATCATTTAGTGTGACAGTGCTATAGTCGGAGGTGGTTCAAGTGACAATATTTGAACGGTATCAATTAAGCAACCCTATTTTTATTTAATTATTATTGTACAAATTTAAAAAATCTTGCACAAATGTTTTTTGTTGTGTTGTTATTGAACGCCACGTAATACTTTGGGTGCAAGAAGTAGTTATTTATTTATTATAATATATAGGCGGACAGAAAATACTGTGTCTGGGGTAATAAGGATTGCGTGTCGGCTAGTTGGGGACAAGTGTGCTTTAAATATTTTATAACCATCTGTTCTTCCCTGGGATACAGCCTTATAATTATTACGAAGGAATATCGCTCAACTGACCCTAATATTGATTTATATCCAAGTTCGTCCATTATTTATTAAAAAATTTATAATGAACTACAACCAACCGTCTTACATGTCTGAAAGATGTTACTATGAAGCACTGTCACTACTACAACGTGTAATTTTTTACTGTCTCTGTCATTGTAAACTTTTTTTTATAATGATATACTTTTAGTTTGAGGAGTTTTTTGTTATATAAGACACTTGGCAGAATCTCACTGCAGCTGCTGGACGCTGCACAAGATTAGATATTTTAGAACTCTTGTGCGTGTGACAGCGGCTATTGTGGGTATTCTTATTCAACAATCAACTAATTCATATATTTATGTAAATTGTGTTGTAATAGAAGTCGTTTTTGTAAAAGTTGTAATTGTAGGAAATATTAGAAGATATCTTGTTAGGAGTTATCGAATCGTCGGTTGATAAACGTTTTCTTCTATATAATTACGATGCATTTTTGATGAGTCGCACACTATACGTGGAGACATTTCATTCGAATTTGTAAATAGTTATTACATTATTTACAAGAATTGTTAGGTAGTACTTTGTCTCTAACTGAAAAAAAAGATATATTCAGATCAAAGCAATATTTTTAGAAGTACCTATGCAAGAAAAACATTACTTAAAATATTACACAGTTCGCGTATGTAGAGCTATGGTAAGAAGCTTATCGTAGAAAAAGAAAAAGTGCATCTTGATTTATATAGTTTCTTCTAACACAAATAAATTTCCAAAAAGATTTTTCTGAATAAAAAAATATCAAAACAAACTTATTTATCCACTAGTTGTGATTTAAATTGACCAGCAAGAACGCTAGGTTTGACACCTCTAGACATGCTTTTTATAAAACGATTTAAAAGATGAAAATCCAACCGCGTATATTTAAAACATTGGGGTCAGTTTACAAAAACTGTCCTTAAATTTAATTGTAATTAAATGTCAATTTTGACCAGTCAAACTTCAATAAGGTCAACTTAATGTAATATTAAAAATTAATTGTAATTAAATATTTAATTAATCGACCCTAAGTCTAAACTAAAAGATAAAGTAAATATAGGGTGTGTAAAAAGTCGCGGAGATCCTTTAGTGGGCTGATTCGCACCATAAAAACAATCCAAACCAAAAATCCAAAAAAAATTCTAACTTCAAAATTTGAAAAGTTATGAGTATCTGAATTTGCAAAAAAATAAAATTGTCTTGATATAGTTAAAAAAATCAGAAAAACGAAAAAAAAAGAAACAATAAAGCATTTGAAATAAATTACGTATTTATAAATCTCAAGAAAATACCAAAATCTCAAGAAAATACAAAAAAAAGTATTGAATTTTTTTAAGTAAATTTTTGTGTTCCTTGAGGGTCTCCCATGTATCCCTCCAAAGAAAATTCGCAACTTTTGACACACCCTATGTGATGGGTCAAATTTTAAATAAAAAAGGTAAGAAAAAGAAATACATAACTGTCAACCACAGTCCTCCCGACTACCTCTCTGGATCTGTATATAATGCAAATACTTGATATTCAACGTTTTGTATTAAAAATAAGCTATTACTAGCAGTTACACTAAAAATATTATAATTTACAGCTTTTAAATTCTTCTACATTAATTATAATTATAATTCATTTCTTATAGTTGCAAAAGTTGAAATAAATCATAACTGACCGCTAACTTTCTGTCTCTTTTTTCCAAAATTTGTTTAGTTTCAAATTTTTTATCACTCGATATTATACTCTTGTACTGAATGTATTGTAATTTCAAATTAAAGTATGTAGAAATAAACTATTTTTTGACAAAATTTTAATGTACAGATTTTGTTTCTATTAAATTAACTTTTTCCATTTTTCCCATGTCCATAATGTTTTAATAAAACAAAGTAACTACTATAGTTTATCCAAGACTCCATTAACTCCATTTAAATGAGTTTAACCGGTAAATCAATAAAAGAGGTAGAGTTTTTCCACACGTGTTTGTGGAAAGTATGAGACACCCTTATCCCAATCCGTACCGCGTTAAAATCATACTTAGTCCATGACTGTGTTTCTTGGGTGCTAAAAGTGGTTGGTAACTAAAATGTTTTAAATCCATTTGTGTAGATGAGTCAAACTAATTAAATCTAAATTCAACTCCCACCAACCAAACTACAAAACAGTCTTACTTATAAGTGCATTATAGTTTTCGCTTACCCAAAAAAATTTTGCCTACTCTCGACAAACTCCTGTTAAAAAGCTCCACCTTTTTTATTGCTTTACCGTTAAAAATCACTTAAATAAACATTATACAATACATTTTTATTAGATATCTTTTCCCCACTGCTCTTGTCAAAAAAGTGTTTTAGTCTTATAAATATCGTAAAACGGGTCAAATTTAAACTATTTAATACTATTCGAAAGCTCTAAAAAGACGATCATTTCACATAATTGCCTCAAATTGCTAGCATTGTCAATTAAGTCACAAAATTAATTTATAGTCTGAATGGCTTATGTCTGCAGAAGAACCTTATTTTGATGTCTTGGTAGCTTATCTAAGCAAATACCAAAAAAAAAAAATTCGCTTCTGATATTTGCAAAAATACAAATAACTATTATTTTTTCTAAATTTTTAATTTTAGTAGGTTTACAAATTTCATTAGATTAAAACACAAAAATTTTTGTTTGTAAAAATTCGTCACCCGACAGTTACCAAGTGACACATTTTTCACACAATTTTTGAGTAGTACTCCATTGTTACTCACAAAAAGTATTTTCATTGCTCTTGGTAATTTTATTTGGAAATATTGCCATACAGATAGATTAAAACTTAATAGGTATAATTCTTTTTTTAAATTAACAAATACATTACAAAAATCGCAAAAGACATAAAAATAAAATGTGACAAATAAATCAATCATAGCAGTTCAATTACCAATTTTTAATATACTTTATATTTAGGTAATTTTTAGATCACTAATCAACTTCTGTCCGCAAGTGATTAATTTTATAGTTTAGATTTTTTTCTTTAAGTAAGGTTTTGAAATTCTCAGTAAAACCGAGAATTTTTTTTTGTAACATTACTTAGGAAGATTGTGTTTTCGTTTTTGTATAATTCATTAGATTTCATATTTTGAGTTTGTTTTTACGTGTGTGTTATTATGATTAACAATATCTTGAATTTTGGAAAGAAACTAAGTATTCTAACTTTTGAAATTCAAAATTCATTAATCTTGTTTTAATGTAATTATAGCTAATATTTTATTCATTTTTGTACATCTTTATTAATAAAGTTTTACAATAGTAAAAAAAATAATTTTGCAAAAATTTTACATTTTGTTTGAAAAGCCTCTCCAAACTACCAAAAATTCCTGACCTCGCAAAATAAAAAAAAAGTTGAATTTGATTTGATTTGCTTTAAAATAAAAATTGAACACTAAAATTTAAATTAGTACAACAAAAGACTTTCAACAAAGGAATTCAAGAAAAATGTCTTATTTTATTCGAATGACTGTAACATCGCCTAAAATTCAACAATTTTAAACTTATTTTTAAAATATATTTTGCGGAAATAAGCAAAAAAGATTAGAAGCGTTAATAACACCTATTTTTTAATTTTTGTATTATATAATAAAATCTTCTTTTTTAAACTGATGGGTGTATCGATATTTATTTTCATATTATTCTATTAATTATATCTGTTTTATTTTCAAAGTCAAGTAATAAAATTTTCAAATATTTTTTTTAAACGAAGAAACAACGAAAAAAATATACAAAAGTATTATATTTTCAAACCAAAAAAATAAGTTTTTAAAAATGTCAAAACTACAACTTCTATTAAAAAAAATGTAACTTTAGGTTATTGTGTAGCTAAACTGCTAGCTACAAAAACATTTTACTACTTTATTAGATTCTACGTAAAAAAGTCCCTGTATAATTTTTTTTTTAAATCAATATCTTTAATAATAATCATGATATAAATTTTTCTTGTTTTCAGTAAAATCTATTCTCTCAGCTTTTGCCTTTATTTTTGAAACAAAAAACGGTAGAAAAATGCAGTTTGTACCAAAATTATTTTCTCAAAAAAAAACAACGAGCTCAAAATGTGCAACTGCTTTCTTTAAACCCTATACTTTCAGGGATACCCAATATGGACATCCAATTTGCACCAGCCTGTTCATTAAAACACAAAGTAATTCAAAACTGAAACAAGTAAGGTACAACTTTCAATAAAAACATTTAAATCCTGAATTAGTTGAACAACCCACCCGTACATAAGGCAGTATTAAAACAAAATTCGTATAAACTATAGAATTATAAAAGATATTATTGATAAAAATATGCTTGATTAGAAAAAATAAAACCAAAGCATTGGTACACAATTTAAAACAACAAACTCCAATATTAATTCAAAATTTATTTATTAACTATCAAAAAGATTTTCTTATCATGGTGTTCTTTTTGCTAATAATAAACCATTATTACCTTATTTGTGAAAGCAATTAGAAAATTTTAACAAATTAATTCGATTTCTCAATCAGAAATGTCAGATAACATCATAAATGTTCGCAATGTCCGTCTGCCTTAAATCAGTAGGCGGAGCATGCCATGTTAGGCGGAGAAAGCTCCGCCCGAAAGCTCATGTTTTTCTATATTTATTTTTAACCTCACGATCACGGTAAAATTATCTTGCGTAGTATCATTGTTTTTAAGAAATTTTTACATTTAAAGGTTAAACACATTTTAATACACTTCAAATAAAACAAAACCCCTAAAGCAGTAGGCCTAAAAATTTAGTGACCAAAATATTTTTAACATCTGCCATCTGGGTATTGCCTTTACTCTATTTACAACAATTTTAACATTAGTTTGGCAAAGTCATCAGTGTATTATTATGTCAATTTCTTTAAGAAAGCTAACATAAAGCATAAAGCAGGTAATAATTACCAGAACATTTAATCGTAATGATTTTAAATTGAAAATCTTCTAGAGATAGCTTTGAAGAAAGAATCCAGAAAGTTTATTGTAGTAGTTATTTTCGAAGACTAATGTGATAAAGTATTTTAGAAATTTACAACAAAAGACCTTGTTAAGACTTCTGGATCTATAGATTTTAATTGAATGGTGAACTGAATTTATAAAATGTCAAATATAGAGTTTCACATTCTGCAAAAATCTTCTTCTAGATTCGACAAATTGAAACCAAATGTTTCGATTCTCACTCACCCCAAAACAGATCTAACCTGACCTGAAAAATCTGCCAAAAAAAATCGAAGAAAATTCGCATAAAAGAGTTTTTTAAAACGGCATAAATAGTGTACAAGTGACAAGCCTAAATAAAAACTTCTCGTGGCATTTCTTTATCATTGCAGATACAGTTTTAATTTTTGGCGCAAATGTTCACATAACATAACTCTTTAATGCTACATAATCATAATTTTTAAATTTAGCAAAAAAAATTTATTGAAAAATACAACTACGAGTAAATTTCTTTCTGTAGCTGCAAGTATATAGATAGGTATTATAACAAGTTTAACAAGAAATTTAAAAAATGCATAAGAAATTGTTAGGACCTTAAAGTTCTGAATAAAAAAAAAATCACTTTGAATTGGTGCCGCCACCGAATGGAAATTGGTAGGCTAATTTTTTGTCGAGGTTTCTATCAGGGCTGTACCTAGCACTAGCTAGCAAAAAATACGTAGAAAACACATGTATAAGCGGTCAAATTTTGAAAGCGGCCAAAGATCGCTAGGAAACCATCTTAGACAAAATAGGTACAAAGAAATCGAAAAAACCATCACCGATTAGAAAAACATAATCCGATTAAATTAGCAGAAAAAGCACTATCCATAGACTTTTCTGAGCAGTACACATCAAAAACATTTTGTCAAAAATGGCCTCCAGCTGTATTGACAATTATAAGAAAGCCATACGCCTTCTGCTGGTAGATTTTAAAACTAGTAGACAAGCCCATTATTGCAAAAAATTCAAAATTTAGTCAAAAATAATTTGAATTTCGCTGACATCGTTTCTCCTCAAATAACGCACTTGCCCTCTAGTTATAAATCTCGCCGATATAGCACGTATCGCACTTATTAATTGTCTATTGTTTATAGCGATAATTGTCATTGCTGTTTGGAATAATCCTATAGAGAATTGTGTCAAAAAACGATCTCTAGATTCTAGATTAGTCTGTCCTTCATCCAAACTCCAGACAAGTGCGAGTGTTGAGAATACGAAACTCTTAAGAAATCTTCAGGAGGTTCATTCGTATAGAGGAAAAACAATAGTGGTTTGGAGCGAAATTAGTAGTGAAAGAAGAAACAATGTTTTGTTGGAACAATTTTTAAACGCTAAGAGGTACATAAATCACAAATCCGCGATTTGACGTGGCCAGCTCAATCACCAGACCCTTAATTCCATCAAATGCTTCGGATGTGTTGCAAAATGAAGATTCCGCAGAGGTCCAAATGTTTTTAAAAATGTCAACAATTAAAACTAGAGTTTGATGGAGAATGCTCCGAATGCTAAGCATGCCTCGACTGGTCACACCAGAGTTCTCACTGAAATGTAGAAAATGTTTTTCTTTTACTTCAATTTTCAGTAAGTAGAATGATTGTAGAAATATTGAATAAAAAGTTTGGAAAACATTGATCTTGTCATATAAAAATTCAAGCACTTTGAACATTTTAAAGTACTTTAAATAGGTACCTACCCACTTTGCTCAGATAGCTCCATATTTTGTGTATTTTAGTCTGGTCATTGTAGTATTCCGAATCAATACGCAAAACATTTTTAAAGACAAAATTTGACAAAAACAAACTTGAGAGGTTATACTGCAAAATTTATCAAATTGTTTTAACCCAATTCTTAAAGTGCGGAGTAAGTCATTCCATAATAAAGCTGTAGGGTTTTAGGTAAAAAAAACACACCAATTTTTTTTTAAGTCAATTTAATGAAACAGTGATAACAACAGTTTAGGAGACTCAAATCTTCGTCACTATAAGTATTTAAAACATACCAAAAACTTGGTAAACGAGAATAAGTCACAAATTATTATAGGAATGTACGCAAAAATATTATTTGTAACATAATGAACACAAATCAGTTCCAAATCTTTGGCAAATTAAGTACAAAATAAAAAATATCACTTGAGAGAATTTCATCACATGTATTTGTTGAGTGAATCAAAATCCTAAACACCTAATCAACTCGATAAATTTAGATCTCTATATCTTTAGAATAATCGGCAACACATACATGCAAAAATAGTATCTTTTATTTATTTAAATTTATTAATTTTCAGGTATATTCCTCAAAGTTCCAGATTCATCAAACAATAACGTACATAAGATTGCCTGCAATCGATTCCTCGCTGGTTCAAAATTCGAATCCAAGGCGAGAGCTGATCGATGAAACGATATCGCCTCTTCCAGATCACCCATCGACGCCAAAATATTACCAACTGTAAAATGATTAACCACAAAATTTGGATTACTTTTCAAAGCCAAATACGCTATATCCAAAGCCTCATCATTAATCCCAAACCTGAAAAAACACCCTCAAACATAAACCAAAATCAAAATCATCACAACCTTTGTAAAATATTGGCTAAGTTTATTAGTGGCACATCTTTCATATTGTCTGGTACATGATTAAGAGCTAGCCTTAAACAAATAAGAGCTTCTTCAGCATTTCCTACAACGCGCCAATAAATAGCCGCTGCTGTAGCCAAAAGCCACGACGTTGTGTTCTCTTGTAACGCTAATCCAATTTTAGCACCTAATTCTTCTACGGACGCTTTCTGGTCACCTGCCATAATACCCAACCATTCGGCTAAGCTCTTATCAGGAGAGGTAGTAGATATGCTACGTAAAAGCTCATTTGTAAATTGTACCAAAAGAGTATCGCCAGAACTAAAAGTTGCGTCACTGCAATATGGTTTTGTGGTGCGTTTCTTTGGGTTTTTTGGTAAAGGTTTTAAGTAAGGACCAATGCTAAAAATTTCAGTTTATTATAAGTTGAGCAAAAACGAATGTAGTTACTCTAAATTTCTAGCAGCGATTGATTGCCACATTGAAGTGAATTGTACCCAATCCGCATCTACTATTTCTTTGCAATTTTGGGAAGATAGTGAATAAGTACCGGATTTATCATAAACGTGGAGAACCGTTTCAGGTGCTGAATCGTCACTCAAACCCACTGAAACGAAGATTATTAAATACCAATCCAGTAAAATTGATTTGTTTTCGAGACAATTCCAAAAAGCCCAATACATTTCAAAAATCAAACAGTCTGGATTTTTTTAAATATACTGTCGGATTTATGTAAAATTTGAAAAGATTATATAGGTTAAGGTAAGTTTTACCGCCTACACAACTTTTTTTTTCTTCTAAATTTTCCTTTAGTTTCCTAGTAATCTACAAGATCTACATGGTTTTGTATAAATTATTATCAAAGACTGAATGTTATAACAAAGAAAGATGCTTTATCCTTACAAGCTCAAATTAAAATCGATGCCAGCAGGTACAACTATAAAAACGATAAATAAAATTAAAAGCCAAAAACAAATTTAGAAAAGAAACCCATGCAGTGTCTCTTTGTTAACCCTTAAAAAAAACTTTAAATATGGCAAACCCTTCCCCATAAAAATTAGATAACAAAAACTGGATAATGACTTTAAACTAATTTTCTAGATGATCCTAATGCCGAGTTAAAGAGGAAGCCACAATAGAGCAGAGCGTCGTTAAAGAATATAATGGTGAGATACTGAGCCTCACTAAACATTCATCCACACCAATCAAGACCAAAATTTAGAGTCAGAGCTCAGGATTGCCTTATAAAAGTCTAAGAAATCAAGAAAAAGCTCACTCTATTCACAGTCTCATGTAATGAGTGAAAACCACAAAGTAACATCAAGTATCCCTCAAAACCTTATTAAGAAAATTCAACAGAACTAAGATAAGTTGTTACTAATGTTTTAACATTAACAGAAATGACCTGCCTAAAGTGACACCAATTAGCCTATTAGGCTGCATGAGAAAGCTGATTGAACTAGACTCCTCAAGACAAAACAGTGTTAGGTCGCGTCATAGAAAGAAAACCATTTCTAATAGCAAAAAACGCCTTCCTAGCTCTGTAATAACAAGCGTTATGCTTTATGGGTTAGAAGTTTAGGCCAAAGCATTGAGACAATAGTAAGATCAGAATATTTTAACACAAATACAAAAAAAACAGCGTTGATCATAGTAGCAAGTGCCTAAACAACAGTTTTCTGTGAAATCACTTAATAATAGCTCTAATCCATTACTTTGTTGACTGAGAAAAAGCTCTTTTTGAGGAAAGACAACACAGTAACTGTAACTTTATGTAGCTATGGTTTCCTTATAGTCTTCCTAGAAAGGAAAAGAAATGTGAGAAAATTTGCCATGCTATTTTCTAGTATCCTCCTAGTAATAAAGTGAAACTGGAAGCTTTAAAAGTCACCTTAGAAAAAGCAGAAAAACAAAACTTAGAAGGATAACGTTGGAGAACCCTGCAAATTGAAAAACCATCCAAAAACTGGTTAGAACAATTCTTTAAAAAAAAGACTTTACACTAAGTCACTAAACCGGCCATGCTGACTGGTTATAGGTAGGTACAAACATCAAAGAAGAGAACAGTTTATTCTAAGATTGAAAACATTTTTAGAAGAATTTTTTTAGTTGGAAGCTTTTAAAAGAAACTGTTCAAAGTGAACGACTACAAGAAATAGAAATTTTGAAAAATGTCTAGAATGTCGGTTAACCTACGCCATATAGGCGTCTAGTAATGTAAAATATTTGTTATGATAATGCAATTTCAGTTATTATAATTATTATTGTATTCAAATAAAAAAAATAAACTCAAAAGAGTTTCATTTAGAACCTACTTTAGAACACACAGTGTGTGTTATTTTTTAATTTTTTGTTATACATTACAAAGTAAAGATTTGCCAAAAACACCGAAAAAAATATGCAGGCCCATGTTTGTTCGATTGGAATTCATTTTGTTATTATTTTTTTGTAAAAATAAAAAACGTAAAATTTTATATTTTTTTCATGAACCGGTGGCGGTAAAACTCCTTCATCCTGTATAAAACTTTACCGTAAAATTCTGGCGTAGGTCCTGGAACTCCGTGCTCGTCCCCTAATAAAATCCTCATATGAACAGGATGAGGTGTGTCTGAAATCCTTTCTAATTGCGACTGGTCCGGTTCAACATCACCCGAACCTTCAGCAGCAACGAGAGTAGAAATTAAAGAATGCTTAACTCCCGTTTTAAATTTGGAAAAAGGACGTTTAACACCATCTACACATTCACAAACTAAACACAAGTCTTAAAAAAATCATAATCACCTTCAAGATTTTTAGTATGGAAACACTGGATGGAGGCGGTTTTGCAGTCATCACCATTGGCTGAACAGATCATACCCTGTCCCTTAAAAGATTCTTTCTCCGAACAAATCTCTTGTGGTAACTTCTCTGGTTTCTTGACGTTATTATAAGTACCCATTTTAATTCGACAGCCCCAAATTTTGAGCAACATTTCAGCCTGGCCGTCGTAGTATTCCGAATCGACACGTAACACATTTTTCATGTAATACATTGCCATTAAAGGATTACTTTCGTAATGTAAAAGTGCAAGTAAAAAATTTGTACTTGGTTCTACGTAATTCAGCTTAAAAGCCAAATTCGCATACTTCAGTGCTTGATTTACTAAACCTAATTGGTGCACTATTGAACTAATTGAAACTAGAATCACATCAGTCTGGTCCTTCGGTGCAGTTTTTAGAGCGAGATCTAGACAATCTAGGGCTTTACGAGTGTTACCTCGAAGACGCCAATAAAGACTAGCTAAGGTTGATAAAACCCAATTTGGAGCACTTTTCTGTAAAAATTACCCAAACTGTTTTAACTGGATTTAAAGGGTGAGGCAATAGTGCGGCTTCAAAAGATTAGAAATACAATAGTAATTTGTATACCAGAACCGCGAAATCACCTTCTCGTAGACGACACTGAGTGAGACACCAAACACATTTCGTTGTACAAACATAATAAAAATAATAAAATACTAATAATTTTTTTATTAACTATCAAAATTTATTAATAAAAAATAATAATAAACATAATAAGAATTAATAAAAAAAACTAGGTGGTGTTTTGTATTCGATACTTGTAGCAACAACCACAAAAACAATTTCGGTAGTCGTCGTAGGCAAATTTCGTGGCCGGCGGTACCAAAAAATTATTTTCTATAATCATGTATGATATAACATTTGTATTTCCAATAATAAAGTTACTTTTCCAACGCCAGATTATTAATTCACCCTAAACAAGCTTCAACTGACCTTTTCTATTGCTGTTATGATCCTTTGACCAATTTCAGCCTCATCAGCTTTACCATTATTCACATATTTTATAAAATGATTTCTAAGAAACTGGTTACTTTTAATTTCATTATTCAGAATATGTCGTTCTGATTGTTGTACGTATTTTTCTCCAGAAGCGCTAGAATCGTCACAAACTGGTGGATACCAAGGTAATTTGTGTTCAGACCCTTTAGGTAACCCAATTAAATCAGTCAAAATTTTATTAATACTACAAAATAACATTAAGTTTTAACAAGAAATCACGTAAAACACTTTACTCGTAGCCCTTATTTTCCGGCGGTAAAAAAATCGGTAACTTTAAGTCTTCTTTTTCATTAATCGGTAAGTCCCACTTCTTGCATTCTTCTTCCTGTGGCCAACCGGTAGCATCAAAATACTTTTCCCCGGATGTAGACATAGTAGTGGGAAATTTTGGATATGATTGAGGCGTATTTATCTCCTTATTTTCGTCTTTAATTGTATTTATCCGGTTTGTTTTTGCCATCCGTTCATTAATTTTTTGTGTTTCAGATTCGACATATTGAAACAAATTTTGTAAATTCATAGTGTCAAAATCTGCAATAGGACTATCGACAAGATCGCACGATATTGTCGACATTTTTTTAACACAACGTTGACTCTTTTTGCCGAAAACTGATTCAAACGCTTCATCTTGAAAATTTCCTAACTCCTCATCGTAAGAGGAATGCTCCCACATTAACCTTTTGCTAAGTCTCAACCAATGCTGTTGGAGACTGTGAAAATCATGCAAGTCGGATAAAATACCTTGCAAGTATCCTAAAACATTCCTTAAAAATTCTTCGATCAAGACTTGTCCTACGTAAAAAATACTCACTCCTGAATATCAATTAAGTGAGTTTCGAGTTTGGAAAAACAAAGAGTTGCTTGTTTCATTACGTTCACTTCGTTATGTTCAGGTTCGAGTTCAAGAAATTTGTCGTAATATAAAAGAGAATTGTTATAATCACCCATTGAGAAATAGATATTGCCTAGAGCTAGATAATGTAAGTTTTGTTTAGATGCAGTTTCGAGTGCAGAATGAAGCATAAGAGTTGCTTCTTTCGACCGGCCTGCTTTATGTAAAATCCCAGCCATGTTATGTAACGGAATATCTCTGTAGATTTTCGGAACGTAGTGTAGCGCCCTCCTACCGCAATCTACAGCTTTAGGTCCGTTCCCTTTTATCCTCCAAAATAACGCTCCTAAATTATAATGTACCCATGAACTCGAATTTTTTATTAATTCTTTATGAATTTCATGTCCAAAAAGTTGGACCGATGCAACCGGCATTAACTTTTCAAGAGAATCTTGCGGAACTAGAGTGATGTTATCATCACTGTGTAACGACGGAAACCGCTCATAGTAAGGCAAACTAAACTCGATTTTAGTGTATTTACTACAATCAGGGATGTGATAATTTGTAACGTCATCTTTCGAGATTGTTAAATCAACTTTGACTCGCTCACTTCCGTTTGTCGCGATATTGTAGATATCAATGGCGTTTAGAAGTTTAACGTTTTTGAGACAATCGGCATTTTTAAGAGCCATTTGAGACTCCATGGTAGGATTGCCTTGTAAGTTTGACCATTTGTGCTCAATGGTCGATTTACGAGTCATGAGCTCTTGGAGGACTGTCTGAACTTCATTCCAGCGTTTTTCTTGCTCTAAAAGGGAAATTAAGTCGTAGGGACGGCGAAGATTCAATGGAGAACCCACCTGGAAAAAAATCGCGGTTCGACAACAAAACAAATAATAATTTATTAATAATTCATTTAATAACATTCAAATATTGTTATTAAAAAAATATACATATTTATATATCTATGTCATACATATGTAAACACATAAAATAAATAGCAAAAATAATATAATATGTAATAAGTAAAATAAAAAAATACAACAAACACATAAAAAAACAAAAACATATATTTAATTCAAAGTAGTAAAAATACAAAGTATGAATTCGAAAACTATAGACTATATTCATATTTCCTGCAAAAAACAAAAGTTAGCTACTCTCGTAAAAAATAATTTGTGCAGTGCAAGTTTACGTCTAGAACCGCTAGCAATGAGAGTAATTATTTGGTTAATGAAGGGTGAATAATTAATAAGTAATTAAACAATTACGATACCACAAGAGAAAAGATTTTGAAGCCTAAGCACTAAAATGAAAATATAAATAAACAGTCATTTATTTAGTTTTACTACAATATTTTAAAAATATTAGAAAAATAAATTGCTAATCAAATAAACGGTTAAAGTACTAGAATATAAGAAAGGTCGATTAATTCTTTCTAATCTTATAACAAGTAGTTCTTTCTAATGTTTTAATAGCACAAAATAATTTAAAGATAAAAATATCAATTTTAAACTTTCAGTATATTTTAAAAATTTGTTCCAGTAACATTTTTAAAACAAATACAAAATGGCTGTGAATGAGCTTGCTGGTAAATCTACATTGTTTCATTTGACTTTTATATTATTTTACACTCAAACAAAATTGACGCTTGCAAAAAAGTGAGAAGTTTATGTAATACCAAACTTACTAACTCCGGATTACCAACAGACTCAACCATTTCCTGCCACTCTGTATTAAAAATTTAATTCTCTATATTCTTTGAATTCGTTTTAAAACTATTTTAATTGAAATTTTAAAATTTCCCTTTTGTTTCACCCCTAATAAGAGCAGCTGACTGCATTTATCTGTCTCTCGGCCTCTACCTTTAGGATCACTGTTTATACCAGTGTTTCCTTACTGTCCTGTCTGTTTACTGGGAAAAAAAGCCAAAAAATCTCGGAATGAAAACAAAACCTTAACCATTAAAAAAAAGAGCAAATAAAAAAACTTTAGAGTGACAAAGTGTCAAAGAAAAACATAAAAAAGCGAAAAAATAATGTGGTAGTACAGGATGATTCAAAAGGGTCGAACCACTGCTTGTGTGGTGATAGAAAAGGTTAACAGAAGCACTAATATACTGTTGAAATTCTTCTACTATTTTCTTTTTTTTTAAGTGTTAATGTTTAAAAATAGCACAGACAACGCCACAATGCACCTTAATACAATGTGTATGTGAAACAATATTTTACTACCACGTACTCATAGTAACGACAAATTTTTGATGTGCTGTTGCCTGCCAAACCTGTCAAAAAAATAATATTAGCCTGAATCTTTTTCAAAGTTTAATTTAATCATAAAAATGCAAAATTATATTTGTTGCTTTAAAAAAAATAACTTTAAACCAGCATCTTTAAAAACCATATACAGGATGTAACAGAAATGATGGTCAAAAATTTAACCAGTGATACATCTCACCAAAAGAAACAACTTTTCTATGTACTATTTTTGCGACAGAAGCTAAAAATTTTGAATTTTGTCCCCACCATATAATCACCATACACTTATGATCACTTAGTTACCATCATAATATAGCCTAGTTACTAGGGCTGGGCGATACCTGTTTTTAGGTATCGGGTATAGATACCTGCAAAGTATCGATTCTTGCCAAAGTATCGTAAGTATCGAGGTATCGGAGGTATCAAGGTATCGGGGGTATCGAAGTATCGGGAAGTATCGAGGTATCGGAGGTATAGCGGTATCGAGGTATCGGGAAGTATCGAGGTATCGGAGGTATCGCGGTATCGAGGTATCGGGAAGTATCGAGGTATCGGAGGTATCGCGGTATCGAGGTATCGAAAGTATCGGAGTATCGGAGGTATCAAGGTATCGGGAAGTATCGAGGTATCGGAGGCATCGCGGTATCAAGGTATCGGGAAGTATCGAGGTATCGGAGGTATCGCGGTATCGGAGATATCGAGGTATCGGAAGTATCGGGTAGCGATAAATAAATGTCGTATCAAATATCTTGTGAGTTCGTTTGTTTTCATCAAAATAGCTTGTGTTTCCAACATCCAAAGCACTCTGAATAGGATATTCATTTATAGCCACCTTTTATCAAGAAATCGCAGGTATCGAAATATCAGAGATATCGGAAGTATCGGAGGTATCGAGGTATCGGAAGTATCGAGGTATCGGAGGGATCGAGGTATCGGAGGCATCGAGGTATCGGAGGTATCGAAGTATTGGAGGTATCAAGGTATCGGAAGTATCGATACTTCGATACCTGATTGCAGTCGGTATCGGTGTACGATACCTGAGGAGGTATCGATACCTTCTGTAAGTATCGATACTTTTCCCAGCCCTACTAGTTACCATTATAATACTACATAGGTCAGTAGCGGATATAGTATTTTGTACTAAATTTTTACATAATTCTATCTTAATAACGGTTGAGATTCGAAATAAATGGAATCTAAAAAAAAATTTCTTTAATCAAGACCTATCACTGGCTAAATTTTTGACCATCATTTCTGATACATTCAGTATATCTCAGAAAAATTAATAAAAAAATGTTGACTACATTTTTAAAAATAACTATCCTAAGGATAATAATCCTAAATATCATACGAGTGATGGTACGATCCTTTTAGATCAGCCTGGATATGGATTGACAGTAGAGAAAATACAATGAAGCAACAAGCCAGACGAAGTAACACAATTTATGAAAAACAAGTTGTGCATCAAAATAACGTAAAAGAGACTGTGTAAATAAAAAAAAAGTGTTCTCAGTTATGATAGAAAAAAAAACAAAGTCAAGATAAATAAAAATAAACTAGAGAATTTTAATACAAGAAGGTATTTGTAAACCAGGACCTCTCTAACACAGAAAGAGAAAAAAATGATAAAAACTGTAAGATAAAGCTGATAAATACAAGAAAAATAAAAAAATAATAATAAAAGTGAGGTAATAGCTTATAAACTTAAATATAAGCTTTTCATACAAAAAATTATATTTTAAATAAAAGTGTTTTCAAAGTACATATGATACGCATAATTTATGAACCGCAAACCTTGTTACTGTAAAAGAATTTCTTGTAAAAAAATATAGTATGAACAAGCGATCCAAAAGTCAAGGAATCTCAGTTGCTCCTGAGAGAAAGAGATGGATATAGTGGTCATGTCTGAGGATTGTGTGTCATTAAACTTTAATTCGTTTCCCGAATATTTTTTATGCATTTTTCCATTTTTGTGCATTGTGCATTTCAAAAAGATTTTATTTCGCTTTCGGCTGTGGTTAATTAATAATGACGTTTTTAAAATGCACTCAAAAAAACTTCCGGAAATAATTAAAATACTTGTGATATTACATATAACTGAAAATAACTGGCAATTACAAAATTATTTAAATTGTTATAGAAAGAATCAGTTCTTTAATATTTTAGATTAAATTGTTGAAGAAACGATTAGCAAATTACAAGAAGTAGCTAGCTCAATACATAGTTAGATTTAGATTTGATTGAAAATCTAGTAATTGACTACCTACTGATTATATCAAAAATAAAATTAGATCAAAGCTTTTCAAAATTAGTAAAAAATAAACAATTTTTGTAAACTATGTGAAAAAATTTCTTCGTTTCTCTACTAATTTTTTATAAATACTATTTAATTATATTTTGGAAAATTATACCTTGTACACTAACGTCAAAAAACTAAATTAAGCAGCTCGTATATTAATTCTTTGAATAAAACCTTAGAAAATTAAAAAATCAAAACGTTAGCCCTCACTATTTCTTTGCCGCTTGTTTTTTATCTAGTAATCAATAAAAATTCCAATCACAGCGTAAAATGACCTTTTAATCAATGCCATTAAATCGAATTGCACAGGCTGTCTCACGGTATACGCATAGCAGAAAAATTATGATTTTGGATAAAGATACAAAAAGAAGATGATTTAAGATAAATTTTGATTATATTCATATACCAAGAAAAAGTTTTGTGAAAGCAAAAATAATCAATATTCAATAATTACCGACTAGTAATTCATTCTTTAAAAACATAATTTAAAACATTTATGATCAGTCTATTAATGGTGATTAAAGTAACCACAAAGACCTTTTTTATGAATGTGAAGATTTATGAGAACGGCACAATGGCAAGATGCCGCCTAGTAGGGTTGTAAATAAGTTAACCTTTGAGTTATGGTATTGCAATGATTACACTAAAGAGACATAAATAAATATTCTTTAAAAATAACAAAATTAAATTTTTTTTGAAATGTATTTAGTATAGTATACCAATAGTAATTATATTTTTTTAATTCAATTCTAATTTTGTTAGGCTATTTCCTAATAAATTAGCAACACTTGTAGTTAAATGAAAATAATATATATATAAGATAAAAAAAATATTTCATATAATTTTATTTTTTATTGTTTTTTAAATCAAATTTGATGTTAAATTTCAACACACTTTTTTATAGAACTAAAATTTACCTTTTGTAAATTTACCAATAACAACAATCTGTTTATAGAAACAATTTGTTTATAGCAACAAACTGTTTATTTGTATTTTTCCTTTGAGTCATTCTACAAGTACTAAACTAAAAATAACATTTTATTCTATTATACTATACATTTTGATTGTTTAATGTTTTAATTCGTTTTGACAAAAGATTGGTAAGTTTTTTCAACATTTTTAACTTTTTGTATAACTTTCTTTTTACGTTGTTAGGAGTATTGTTAGGCACCGAAGATGGAACTTTACTTTCCAAAAGCGCTTTGCCACTGTAATATTAGAATTTTAATTAAACTTATGGCTTCGACATTGATTTTTATTATCATTTGCGGTTCTTTCCCAAATGGAGGGAAATCACAATTTAATTCTTCTTTAAATATTATTATGTTGATGATGATCCACTATAATAATTTTCTTAAATTAATTAAAAGAGTCTTTTTTCCACTATTTTCCATTATTTTTCTACAATGAAATATCAGATGAGACACCCTGTAATATTTCATTTACATTATTTACGAGTACATTTAAGAATAAATGAGTATTTTAACTTACTTCGAATTTTTAAATTAGATATTTTTTACTAAATTTTATATGGTTAAAGTTACACGGTTGTCAGTAGCAAAACCATGCCCCATGGTTTACTCGGAATAAAAATGTTTGTAGTTCCTCGATAGATATTAAAATAAAAAATAAACTCATTATTTGGCGCACCATATATTTACTTTTAACGGCCCAACAAGTAAAAACCTTTGTGTATTTTTTTTTATGAGAAATAGTGCTTGGGAACTTGAGATCTTCTATTTTAATAAATAAAAATAAAAATGCAAGTCTAAACATTTTGTGGAGTTACTCTGTATATATTCAGTTCAATTATGTAAATTTTATACCAGCATGTGAAACCGTTTTTCTCTTTCTAGTCAATTTCATTTTAAATAATGCAAAACATTGATTTTAGAATGTTATACAATATCTTATTTATTTTTTGATATAACTTATCTTGATAAATTTCATTGAGAATTCTAGATTAACTTAAACTTTGATTTTAAACTTGAAAATCATAAAAACAAGCAAAAATCAGTGTTTTTTACACATTAACAATAAAATTAAATTATAAAAACAAGCGCTACATAACCTAAAATTTGAATTTGTGTCTATTTTGCAACTTACATCTGACTGAATCATTCCTTTTTCGGTAACAACCCAGTGTGTGGCCCCATTACTTCTACTAACAAATTTAAAAACCACAAAAAAAATTGTCCACAACCTTATTATCACCATTTTTACAAATATTTTGACATTTATATGTTGTGACAATTCAACGCATGTCAAATTTTGTATGCAACATGTGTTGCGCAAGAACAAGAGAATAACGTCAACTGTATAAGTGGTTGCATAACTAGTAAAAATGGCTCAAACGCAAGTTCGCCAAAATTTTCATAAAGACTGTGAAGATGCAATAAATAAACAAATTAACGTCGAACTGAATGCTTTTTACACGTATTTATCTATGGTAAGCAAAATTACGCTTTTAGTGGCAATAAATCACCCAAAAAACACGTTGTGAAATTTTATTGATTTATTGAGAAAACAACTTATTTACACCATAACGCTCTAATTTTCTTTTTTTTTAACAAAAATATTGCAAAAATCACCGGTATATTTCCATGCTGAAATTTATTTACTCTTGCGCAATTTCTATAAATATTTTTCAGCAAGCCAAGGTTGTGTTTGAAATTCCCCGCCATTCCTGATTTTTTTTCAGGCGTATCATTTCCAAAGGGATGATATTGCCCTCCCAGGACTGTATAAGTACTTTAAGGATTGTTCAGACGAGGAACGGGATCATGCTCATAAACTTATGGAATATTTGAATAAAAGGGGTGGCCGCATTATTTTGACCGAAATTTCAGCGCCTGAAAAACAAGACTGGGGGACGGCTCAAGACGCGATGTGTACGGCTCTAGACCTTGAGAAACGAGTCAACGAAGTAAATATTTTATTTTATTAAACTAATTATATGGATTTATTCTATTTTAGAGTTTATTAATGTTGCATAGTGTGGCTTCAGGTCACATGGATGTAAATCTGTGTGATTTCCTGGAAACTCATTATTTGCAAGAACAAGTCGATGCAATTAAAGAAATTGCGGATCATGTAACCAATTTGAAACGAGTTGGCGAAGGGCTTGGGACTTATTTGTTTGACAAAAATTTGGGACATGAGTAATTTTTCAAAAATTAATAACCTAATATTAAAGTATAATTCGTAATAATTGTTATATGTAGAAATGATTCTTCTAAAGAGATCAATAACAGGGAAATCTCCTGTACCTTTGTAAGAAGAGTGAGAGCGAGTAAATTCTCATTTTAGGTAGACACTGAAAAAGATTGGGTGTAACTTTATACACAGTCAAAAAATGCGCGTCTTTAGCGTGTTTTAAAAAATACTTCTACCTTTCTGTATTTATAATTATAATGTTGCTGACTTATTTTTAGAAGGAATGTAATTTTTTTAGTTTTGTTCAGTCTACAAAAAAACAAAATTACGATATATTTCATATTGTAACAATCAAATACAAGAAACTCGAAAATTTGGAATTTAAGCCGCAAGCAAAACGATGTCAAAATAAACCACAAAATTCATATTTAGATTGGTGGCATATTAGTCTCGTCAAATTAACATTTTTTTTTTCAAACTTTGAAGAGGTTTAACCGATTAACATTCTTAAAAAAATGTTCTCAAAAATCTTGGCACTTTTTTTGAATTTGTTATTAACCAAATTAACAATTTTTACGAAAAATTTACTTGCAAATCTCAAAAAACATTTTATGAAAATAAGTAGATACTCAGAGATATTCGAGATCACTAATTTCCTTTTTTTTTTCAAAATTGATAAAAAGCAAAATAGCGGACAAATTTTAATAATAATGATGATAGTTCGGACACGTTTGGCAAATATTTAATAAAATTGCGTGAATTGTATACACATATTAATGAGATGACTAATTGAAATTTTAATGTGAAAATTGTAAAACTCAAAATGGTGGACTTAATATGACTGACTGTAAAGTGTAAAAAGGGCAATGTTTTGGACAATTTTAGATAAAATACAATGCAGTCGTAGACGTAGGTGTTTCTTGAAATAACTGATAACTACTTTAAAATAGAAATTAGAATACTCAAAATAATGACTCTAAAGATATAAAGCAAAATAATATTAGACAAACTAACATGAAATTGTACACTTGGTTGTTTTAGGCTATGTTATAATATTTGTAAAAATTTAAAACAAAGGCCCAAATATAGCCAACTCTAAAGATAAAAACATGCTAATAATATACAGAAATATTATTGCAAATTACATAAAACTGGTAAAAGTAAACGTTGTTTTCTAAATTTTTAATTATTATTGTATTATAATAATTAGTAATTCAGAACCAACATGTACTTTCGTAATTTAATGGTTTTAGGGATTTTTATTTCTATTATAACGAAAAATTTTTAGTACGGTGCTTGAGTTGAAGAATTATATAGCTATAGTTTTTTTTTTTTTGTAAAAGCGAAGCGTTGGTGAAGAAAGGGCCTAAAAGCAGCGTGTTTCATTGGTGCATATTGTATCGCATTACGGGACTGATTTACAGCACGGTTAAAAGACTTGAATTCGTGGATTTACCAAAGTGAATTGCCTATTGTAAGGTGGCCGCCAAATCCATTTAACCAATCAACAATGGTTGGAATTATGGCGCTATCTTTATCATGCTTCTCATTCACACGCATACAGTTTATATGGTATGGTATACGATTGCATCTGTTGCATATTAATGATTCTAAGCTTTTTGAGGCCGCGTTTATTTTACACGGGGGATGCGGTCTCCTTATAATAACCAATTCACCTTTTGTATTTACTACTATAAAGTAGGCGGAGCATAAGGTAAACTTTAATTGCTAACATGCAACTAGTAATACCATACCATCTAAACTGTATAGTAGTCCCATAGAAAAGCGGGCAGACTTATTAAGTCCTTCCAATAAACAGATCATAAAAATAATTTCAGTTACCGCAAACATTAAATAAACCATAACACACCTCATAAAACTTGATTTATAAGGGTAAACACTTTTACATTTAACAACGACCTTAGCAGGGTTTGCTTACATTTTTTAATGGTTCCGAGAAATGGGAACCTTTATAAATAAAGTTTTATGAGTGGTTTAATAGTTTATTTGATGTTTTTGGTAACTGCACTTATTTTTATGAATTATTTATTGGGAGGGTTTAATAAGTCTGCCCACTTTTCTATCGGACCACTATACCTATGTGTTGGAATGAGATGCGTGATAAAGAATAGCTATATTTGCCATTTAGCGTTGATTGGTTAAAAGGTTGAGCTTACACCAGAGGAAAGTACAGAGTGTCTATTGTTATTGTTTCTCAAGTACGCGTTGATGGTTTCGTTAGCGGTTAGCGATTTATGAGCTCCAGAAATGTGTCGTTATTTTCGCACAAAAGTTCGAAGCTCTTAAAAAAGTCGACCTTATTGCACTAGTACATATTGTTGAAATTTTAATGGTTAAACTTTAATCAATAAAAAAATATGAGAACACAAATAAGGCATAAAAACACTCTACTGAAATATCTTAAACATTCTACATAAAAACCAGTTTTATAATTTCCACAATTAAGAGAAATTATCATGTAAGTCACCCGATCAGCTGTAAAGCAATTCACTTGCTGACGATGGCCGAATACATAAAATTGGACATCCGCGTGTGGAAATGGAACAGATTTCGTTCACATATTTGATATTCGGCATGGTTCGCTTGAATTCGCTCATGTTAGACCTGCATTTATAATTTCTTCGTTAGGTGTAAATTTGTTGTAATTTGTGCCCGGTTGTTAAATAGAATGTTTAGGGTATCTAATGTTGGCATTTTTGGGTTTATTTGTTTTCTTTAGTGTATTTTTTATCGCTTGAAATATTATTTTTGTAAATTCAATTTTATTTACATATCAATAAGGTCGACTTTTTTAAGATATTTTTGTGAAATGACAGTGTTTCAAAGTTTGGCGCTGTAGTGACGTCAGGACTTCTGCACCCTCATTACCAACGTAATGAAAGTAGACAACCAGGTATACTACTGGAACGCAAAGTTTTTCTTTGTAAATCAGCCGGTCGATCGTTCTACTTAGTTCTTAAAAAAAACAAGATATAATTTATTACTTTATTTTTCATTTATTAGTTTTTGGATTTTACTTTATTAATTAATTGTCAATTCTTTATTAATTTTTTATAAGTACTATTTATTGTTTTAGGTGTACAGGGTAGTGCAATTTAGATGTCCACATTGGGTATCTCAAAAACTAAGAGCTTCAGATAAAAATGAGAAGCACCTTTTCTGGTAGCTCGGTTTTTGAGAATATAATTTTGGTGGAAACTTGATTTTGCGATCGTTCTTTGTTTTTTAGTTATAATTTATGAACAGAAGTTAACATTTTACCAGAATTTTTAAACAAAATATACTTATTATTATTAAAAACACAGATTAAAAACAAAAACATTTTTATTTAAAACAAAAAAAGATTGTAAAAAATATCTCTATCGCAGAACTGCCCATCAGGGCAAAAAAATGAAAAGGGGAGAGAATTTGTGTTCTAACTCTTAATCGACGCGAAACGTCAAAAAATAGCCGTACACCATGAACTATAAGGCAAATTTAGTTTTTAACATCTTATCAGCAAGGCTATCACCTATTAAAGATTATAAAATAACTTCAAAAACCCTGTATATATGCATGACGCATGATAAAGAATATTTGCAGTTTATGACGTTTCAAGTTTTGCTTGGGGCATCACCGTGACGTCTACGTACAGTTTCAAGTTATTTTGATCAAAATTATATGAGATATGACTTTTTTTCATAATTATACTAACATCAATTATTTGACACTAAGTTACCATACTCCAGTTTATTAATTATGCGAATGTCAAAAATTACATTGTTCTTTAGCACGTGTTCACTAATTCAAAATTTCACCGTTTTACTTTTTTAACTTTTTTATTTGTTTTTTACTTTTTTAAGAGTCTTTATAGTCTACCTAAATTAGATTTTTTTTGCTCTCTTATTTAATACTTCTAGAATAAAATTATATGTATACCAACATAACAGGAGAGATGACAGAGACGAAATAAAAAATCAAAGAGTGATAGAATTTTGCTTAATACATAATACTCGTAATACAATATTTTGTAAAACCTTTTACTTGTTAGATCTGTGTAAAATGCTTATTTATTTAAAATGTAACAGCACAAAACACTTATAAAATGTGATTAAGCATGTGATGAATAAACACAGTCAATTATAAGATTTTTATTTTTTTATATGTTACCAAAAGGAAGTTTAACATCTGGATGTTTCATAGACACGTACTTAAAAATTTCTTTATCGAAAAGATGCCTTCCAACTCCACCAGTATCCGCCAGTCTCTTTGCTTTTGTTAAAAGGCGTCCCATTTCACAAATTGATTCATTCTGTATACACAAAAATAATTTTCAAACCAAACAAAAAAATAAAACACAGACCTGTTCTTTCATAAATTTAGATTCAAGCAAATCCACCAGTTGTAGGTCCTTATGACATTCTGCTAATTTCATAAGTTCTTCTAGTTGCTAACAGAAAAAAAATGAAACTTCTATTACAACTTTACACACTTACTTCTTTAACCCTCTTCTCCAATTCAAGTGCTACCCCTAGCGCTACAGTTACATCGGTCCAATTATTATCAGCAGGAACTGTAATTGGGTATAACTTAACTTCACCACCTCTCAAAAGTTGGTAATTAATAAATTCAAGTGCGTGTTCCTGTTCTTCATGATACATTGCCTTAAAATATGACTGACATCCAGGCAAAGCTATATCAGTTCTTCCATAATAGCAAAACATAGATAAATATACCATACTAGCATTCAACTCTGATAAAATTTGATGATTAACAGCACCTTCAACTTCTTCAGCATAGTTATGACGAAAAGATTTGTTTTTTTTGTGTTCATTTTTATTTTTGTCCGAACTGTAAAACTTGGACTGAAAATTTGTCAGCTTTGGCTTTGTAATGTTTGATAAAATAAGTGGGATACTACTATTTAATAATTTTCCAAAAGCCATTATAAAAAAAATTTAGCAAATTTGACATAATTTTGACACGTATTTGACAATAAATATTTTTACCAAGGACGTTTTTACCATTAACAACTTTCTTTTCGAGACGGCCGTGATTTTTACATTCAAATGTTTAAAATTATCGAAGCCGGTCCTGTCTGCACATGCGCATTTAGTGCATTATCACAGACAAATGGAGGACGGTGTTCTTCAGGTTCATTATGGGTAATTTCCCAAAATACATTATTTTCAAAATAGAAGTCACGAAATTTTGTAATTTTTTTTTAGATAATTGTGAAGAAGAACCGACTTACCAGTATTTTACCATTAAAGGTGACGACGAGAATTTTGTTGGTATTTCAGATATATTGAACCTACCTTCACTCCCAGAAGAAAATGCAAATAATAAACAAATTTTTTATTTAACGCTTGATAATAATGAGGAAATTCCGCTTCAAGAAAATTTATTGCAGGAAGAAACTTTACAGGATAATGTAAATGATGGTTCTGTTTCATTTAACAATGATACAGATGTTAAAATTATTACACTTGAAGATGGGAGGATGTTTATGACCACAGGTTGTAAACGTAAATAATTATTTAATTGAGATATTGTTTATTTTTTTAATAGATAAAAATTTGGAGGATTTGCAAACACAATCTTTAATGATTGGGTCACCTGGCGAAACGGAAACAGCTGAATTATCCCAAAATTCTAATGAGGAAGAATCTGTTGATAATTCAGGTAATTTTTATAACGAGTGAGTGAGAAAAATACATAACATACAAGCAGGCAATGCAATGGTTATGATCTCTAAATTGTACGATATGATCAAAAAAATGACTTCAAGAAGACTAAAATGCTTTTTGTTTACTTGTCAGTTAAATGTCAATCTACAATACCGGTATTGTAAATAGACAGTTTTATGTACTGGAAATTTTTGCGTTTACGAGTTACTTTAAAATTAAAATATTCATACAGTCTATTTTTTTTATAAAACCACCAACATTGCATTTTCTCTCAAAAGAGATTTGGCAATCTAGCATTTATCTCACATGGGGTAAAATAAGGGTAATGACAAGGCGTGATCTGTGACAGACACGAAGACAGGTTATGTTAGCAAAATGTACAAGTGTGTCAAATTTAGGGGGTCTCAACTCAATTCGAATGGAACGCCATGGACTTGTTTTTTCCTTGAAGCAAATTGAGACAGATGTATTACAAACCCAACAAATAAAAATTACTATTGTAGGGAAATTAATTTGATACCAACATAATGCAACAGGTAGTGGTTTTATAAAAAAAAAAAAAACAATGGACTGTAAGTACAGTGTTATTCACGAGAGAGTTATACTTTTAGTTCTTATACTTCTAAAAAAATTGAGCCGCAACCCATAATACAACTTAACAATGGTCTCTATAGTCCCCAGTACAATGTCCTTAATTTTTTTTTTTTTATACAAATGTAAAACTTTGTGAATGCCTTTCTTGCAACGAGTCTGACAAACTTTTCTAATTGGAAACTTTCGGCGCTGCTACGTTTTCGAATGCCCGATTCCCGGAATTGTCGATATGACGTCACTATTGACGTTCCGTATATATAAGTTTGATTTTTTGAAATTTTTTAAATAAAATTAATCCTTGTTGCAAGGAAGGCACTCAGAAAGTTTAAATTTGTATATATATAAAAAAAAAATTAAGGACATTGTACTGTGGACTACTAGCTTCCTGATTGAAAAGATATTTAATTTAAAACCAAGATTACTTTGAATATTTGCTATGTCACATTATGTCAATTTGTGTTTTGAACAATTTTGAATTTGAAAAGTATTGAACCTCATAATGTTTTATTACACAAATGAAGAGAAAGTAGATATGATATGATGGAGATATCTAATCCTTTCTGAAAATAAATTTTGTAAAAATTATTTCGATAATTTGCTGTTAGTTTTTCTTTAATTACACATTTACGAGATTAACTCTATTGTTACTTTTGATGTTTTCATGTCACTGTCATCCAACGTTCAACTTACTTTGATCACTGATTCAAAAGAAATTAAAAGTGGTATCTAGTAATCTATGTCAATACTATTTTGAAGTAACTCTCTCGTGAATAGCACTATGAAAAAATAAATAAATAAATAAATAAAGTACTTGCTTTCTAGAAGATAAATTTTCGTGGTCATTTTATAACGAGTGTTTATAAATGACTTAGTGTCGAAGACAGTGATTTTAGCTATTATTATAATTATTATTAGACAAATGAGTAACTCCTGGAACCATTCTCTAATATTCCGTTGCGGAAATAGCACATTCTAATAATATTCGAGATATCGAAAATTTTTACAGTCTCCTACGATCCTACAATCATTTATAAATACATTGTATAAATCTTGTGTAGTTAATAAACTAGCTGGATAGTATACAAACTAACCAATATAAGTAGCTATTTTGGTAGAAAGTTGAATTTCCATCAAAATAACCAGACATAGGGATAGTTTTTATATTAACCAACTGGCCAAGTAAGTACTTTAACCGTAACACATTTTTTTAACAAACTTTTTACAGTTATACTGGAGGTCTCTAAAATACATAGTTTACAAAAAATGCACACTAATATAGAACACTATATGTAGAACCTAAAAAATGTAACTAAAAAATTCTGTCTTTTTTAAATGGCTCAGAAAATGTCTCAAAGTTTATTTTTTACAAGCTGTATATTTCTCGGTTAGAAAAATTTATAAGGTTTTTTAGATTTATCAATGAGTCCGTAATACATTTTGTAGGTGCCTAACATGTTTTACATAAGTTTTACAGTTAACATTTTCCAGAATTTTCTTGACCAAGCAGGTCAGAAATTTTTTAATTTTTTTTTGCAGTGTTTTTTGTGGCTTGCGTTTTTTGTAATCTATTTTAAGGACACTTGTATAGTTGAGCAACGAAAATAGTGAATTTTGGTTTAAGTCATAAGTTTAACAATACAGTTTGCGACTGATGTTGATTACCTTACAATAAACTACTTATATTGATGTCTTTACCTGCTATACTTATACAATCTTTGAATCATGATGTTCTTTTGAACATCTTTTATCAAGGGACAAAACCTACAATAAACAACTTAAACACTTTGCAACCACACTCTGTCACAAACGGAATTGTTGTTGAATTTATGACTTAAGTTAAAATTCACTGTCATCGTTGCTCTAGTATACATGGTGAGTCATCGTATATGGCCATTTTCCTTTTTAACGTTAATAATTAAAGAAATTTTATGAAATCTACACATAACAAAGATGTGGTACTAGACCATCTACTAGGGCTACAAGATCTTTGCTAACACTTTAATTATAGTCGTTAAAAATCAAAACCATTTTTTTAACAGATCAAGTTTGTAGTGTTTTTATACTGGCTTAAAGAAAAATAAAAGAATTTAGCTGTAAATTGAAAACAACAAAAACAATTATTTTTTTAAAAAAAGTGCAGTCACCCGATTATGTTGCTTTTCTGAAAACCCAAGGCCTCGAGGCAAGTAGGTAAATAACGAGTTGATAATCTGTGCAACAGAACTTGAGTACCGCTCTTTATTAAGTCACAGTATAGAAATGAATCAGTATGGACAGCTGATAAAAACGGAAAACTTGTCAAGAAGCTAGCATCCCTTCAAATTAAATGTGTAATATGTAGCCACTAATTTTTGGATTTAGTATAGGGAACTAATATTTTTTGTTATACACTGAAATATTTTCTACTTTTTAATAAATTTTTACGTTGTGTTTTTAGATAATTTTAATCTTTGTCTTTCGATTTTTTATCATATTATTTACAGTTATAGCCCTTTAGAATTAAATTTTGTATTACTAGTTGCCTATAGTGAATCTAAAAATCAGTGGTTCAATCTTACACATTTAACTTAGAGGGATGCTAGCTTTTACAAGTTTTCAATTTTTATAAGCTGTCTATACTGATTCATTCCTACACTGTGGTTAAGTGAACAATGGTTATGACTTTATTGCTTTAGTCACTCTACTATTTTGTTAGATTTACTTTACCATATCTTTGTTATGTGTAATTTTCATAAAATTCTTTTAATTATTAACGTTAAACAAGGGGTTGGTCATATACGATGACTCACTCTGAATATGTAGTGGTTCAAATGAACATTTTTTTAGAACAAACTCAATTTTTGCTTTGTTTTTTATTCTATTGATATACCTAAGTCCAGAGTAGTCAAAAATGAAAGTCCTTTGGAGTAAGTGTTGAAAATCATATTAAAGGTCGATCTATTGGATTATAAACTTTTTATTAAGAAATTGACTTTTGCACAACACAAAGGGGCAGGGCGATATAATGTTAGCATTTCTGGATTTCTATAAATACTTCTGCACTTGAGCTTTCTTATTTTGAAAAATATTTTGTATCATTTGTTAATTTATTGTCATACAATAGTAATTATTAACATATATTTAAGTTGAGCAGTACTATCTCTTTATAAATGGTGTTTTTTAAATAAAAAACAAACAAAATTTTAAGGAGTAAAAGGAGGGTTTTATTTGGGTTGAGGGTTTTTATATTACACTGCCGCAGTGTATATATAAAAAATAAAAGTGCAATTAAAGTACAAACAACCCCCCTTTTACTTTAAAAAATTGTTGCACTAAAAGCAGGGACCTATGTCATCAAAAATTTTAAAGGTGTTAAATCCGTAGACCGTGCAAGGCATAGACATGGTTTCTTTGACTAATTTTTTTTTGACCATAAATTTGTTAGCTAAATTCCAAATTTTTACGTGGTATATACGCTTTTGCACTATCTTGGTGAAAAAATTCTATCTGCCTTTCTTCATCATATAGTTGATTAACAAACACTTTCAAAATTTGTTTTCGATATCATGAGGATTTTCAGACCTCTATATTTTCAAATTTTGCGAATTGACCTAGCCAGAAAAATGAAAACCGTGCTTCATCAAAAAAAAGTTGAATACAATCACTTTTTCTTTTTCTCAAAATCAGTGCTTTTTGAGAGTGTAATAAGACTCTTCCTTCTTGATGTTGTTGCTGGCACTACTCACTAAAAATTTGTACTCTCTGTTTCTCCCCATCCTGGGATTACTTGGAATCTTACTTCAGGAATCATTTTGACTTTTTTATCTCACATATTTTTTCTTTATTAGCTCTCATAACTATGTATACGTGCAATAGTATATTAAATAGCAAGAGTTGTAAGGGGCTTTTTACGCACGAATGCGAAAAATTACGCAAGAACCGAGTAGTGAATCGCAGGACTGCATAGTTGCTTTACAATTTGAGTTATGTAGGTATGTACTACACTATTAAACGCCTTTTTTGTCGGTTATTTCTTTATTCCTGTTTTGAGCTATGATTTATTAACCTTGCTCAGCACTTCACTTCTGGTTGTTATAATATCTCTTTGTTTTTGCTCATTACGTCCACAGCCAGGTTGTCAGCAAACGCAACGAGTTTGACGTAAGTCATTTCTATACGTAGTTTTTTGTTGTACATGATGATCTACATCCTTGGCCCCAAAAACCGTGTCCTGTAGAACGCCGCACGTTATTTGTATATTTTCACTTTTTGTTCCAATCTTCGGTCTGTGAGATATCTTTTGATGAGGTTTACCAGGTATTTTATGATTTGAGACGAAAAACAGCTTGATTATTAAAAAATTTTAAACTGTTACTATTGTTCAGTGTCTCTCACTGAAGCACTATTTTGCATTGCTTGTAGCGCCTCCTTTAGTTGTTTTGTTTTTGCTAAATTACACTTGATTACGTCACTTGGAATTGAAGTTTAAATGAATTAAATATTATCAAAAGAAACATTTTCAATGCCTCCTCCAAAGTACCTTCATTTTTGTTTTGACCACTCTGTATGAAAATATTTTTTTATAGATGTAGATTACCAATTGCTTCAACTCGAGGATGGCACCCATGCAATTTTTACGCTGTATAAAGTAAAAAATGAAAATACTGAAGTGAAAGAAGAGTCCCCTAAGAAGGTTAAAAGATTTCAGTGTCAGTATGAGGGTTGTGATAAAGTTTACGGTACTTCTTATCATCTGACAGTGCATATGCGAAGTCACACTGACTGTAAACCTTATCACTGTTCTATCGATGGTTGTGAGAAAAAATTTTCAACGAATTATTCCCTAAAAGCACATATCCGTACTCATACTGGAGAAAAACCTTACGCCTGTTCATTATGTACTAAACAATTTAAAACATCAGGAGATTTACAAAAACATATAAGAATACACACAGGGGAGAAACCTTTTGAATGTCCGATTCAAGGTTGCGGAAAATCTTTTACAACTTCAAATATTAGAAAAGTTCATATAAGGTCACATACTGGAGAGAGGCCTTACAGCTGTACTTATCCAGATTGTGGTAAAGCATTTACGTCTTCTACTAATTATAAGAACCATTTGAGGATACATTCCGGAGAAAAACCTTACGTTTGTACTGTACAATTTTGTGGAAGACGATTTACGGAGTATTCATCACTTTATAAACATAATGCAGTTCATCAGCCTGTGAGACCACATTATTGTATGTTTTGTGGGCAAAGGTTTAAACAAGAAACGGCGCTAAATCTGCATAAAAGATTAAAACATAATGTTGTGGTGACTAAGGATGGTACTGAAATTATTGTTAAGATAGAATAGGTTGCAAACTTTGTTAGAAGTACTTTCGATAGCAAATTATAGTTACTAAGTGGAGATATAAATTGTTAACGAAGTTTGAATAGTATTGTTTATATTTTCAACATCAATATTTTTTTATTTTTAACAAGATTGCAACTTTTGAATATGTGAAAATAGCTTTGTGTGGTATTATCTGGTATTACTATTTTATGAATAAATTTAAGTTCCTTATTATGTAATTTTTCTTTTTGTACTTTTGTGGACTGAAAATTTATTTATACATATAATTCGCAACAAGAAAAACCGGACGTCAGATTTTGATACTAAAATTGTGTAAATCACTCATTCTTGTCACTTTTGAGATTAGTTATTGTCGTTGTGACTGATATTGTGATTATGCGTAAATGAAACAAAAGTTATCGGTTGATTTACACACTTTATTATGACAGTGTTAAATCTGAAGTCGGTTTTTTTGTCGAGAATTGTATTATTTATTACACATAAAAAATAAAATTTTTTTTTGTTTTATAGGAAGTGTAATTATTTACCATATTCTATATTTATTATTTTCCTTTAACAAGTTATTACTATTTATAAACAATTTTTTTCTATAATTATATGTACCAGTTTTTGTATTTTGTTGCTGAGGTAATAGAGAAGCTATCATCTAAGGTACTTAAATCGCACAATAGATCGCAAACGACTCACCTTTTCTTTTTTACAAGATTTTACATGATTGTGTCATAAAAAACCAAAATGAATATATTTATAAAAATGTTATATCGCGTTCAAATGTAACTTATCCAAATACATTGGTGATCAAAAAATTATTTAAATTAAGGCTAGCATTTAGATGTGTACTTATAAGCGTTATTTGAAAAATAATCGTTTGCTAGATTGGCTAACATTTGGATTTACGAAAAAATCAAATTGAGTAAATGTACCTATATCTTATTAAAACTAACAGCATAATTGAATGACATGAAGCAAATGAAATTGACAGTTATTCCGCAAATTGATAGGAAATTCAAATGTATAAGTTAGCACAGTTGTTCTTTTGGTGGTACATTTCTAAGACTTTGGACTGCGGATTAGAATTTATTATTATCTATTTTATTAGAAATATATGCACATATTTTTGAGAAAAAGTTGCTAAATGTTTTATTTTGGACTGTATTTTAAACTGAATGATTTTTATATTTTATGTTTGAATTATTGTTTGTTTATAAAACTTTTTAGGGATTAAAAAATATGTCAACTCTGTAAGAAAAGTGTTGGCTTTCATACGTATATAAACTTATTTTATTTGATTATAGTAGGTGCACTCAATTTTTAGTCGGTGTACAAAACGCTTATTTTTTCAGAAGCGCTAGCATACCTAATCTACAGATTTAATATGTGCTTAAACACCAGCTTTAATAATTATAACTTATTGAACAAAGGTTTAAAAAACTATTTATTGGATAAAATGGTTTCAAACTTGGACAGAATTATAATTTTTTTTTTGGAACGTCACTTTATTTTTTCATGTTTTATGAATTACGTACTTGCGTGAAATTACCTACCTGTGTAAAATTGGCCTCACAAAGTTAAAAAAAAAACAAAAGATAAATACATTTGCTCAGAATTTCCTATTATTATTCACCAAATCATTTTGATTGTTATTTTTGTTAAAAAAGATATTTAGAAAACAATATTGCTGGGGCTAATTTCACATTTTTTTTTAGACCAATTGTTTAAGATTGCCCACTCATTTTGAATTACTACCTGCATAGAATTAAAGATATAGGGTATAACATTGAAAACTACTACCTCTAATAACTTTTAAACAGGTGAAGATGAAAAAATAAGAAAAAAATCGTTTCGACAGTATTAAGGGGGAAGTAGGATGGGTGTGTTATTTGGTCTATAAGTGTTAAAGTATTAGCACCCCAACTCCTACAAACTTTAATAAGACCATACCATGTGTGAGACATTGAATGAAAGATAAGGACCGGTACAGTGTGACAAAAAAAAGAACATCAAAATATCTTTATTATTAACCCCGATATAGAGAAAACAAATAATGGACGGATATTTTTTTACCGCACAATAATTAACCCCTTAACGAGCAAAAAATACTTGGAGTTGCTAGATGATATCATAGATCCTCTCATTGTAGATGCAATTGAAACAAACTCTACGTTAAACTTTGATGAAGTATTCTTTCAGCAGGATGGCGCACTACATCATTATTTTAGACTCTTGAGAGAGTATTTAAACAACAGGTACCCAAGCAAATGGATAGGTCGGAGAAGTAGCATTAAATGGCCGACCTGATCACCAGATTTTAAACAGTTAATTTATGTTAATAAATATTATAGCGAAATATCCATTTATTAATGATTTTACTTCGTATTTTTGTTAATATTGAAAATATTTTGTTGAAATTTTGTGTGGCATTTTTTCGGTCCTTCCCTTCCATTTGGTGTATCACAAATGATATGGTCTTATTAAAGTTTGTAGGGGTTGGGGTGCTAATACTTTAACACTTACAGACCAAAAAACATATCCATCCTACTTCCCCATTAATACTGTCAAAATGATTTATATCTTATTTTTGTAACTTCACCTGTTTAGAAGTTATTAGAAATAGAAATTTTCAATGTTAAACCCTGTTTAAAATCGACTATTTTTCTTTAACTTCCGACACTAAAAAATTGGTTCATAGGCACCTTTAAAAAACGCTTTTTTAAGATGAGCTTTTAATTTTAATAGGAAAGACTTTCTCATCACAGTTTTCTATTTTTTTTTTTCAGTTCCATATGGCAAAATCCATATCTCGTTATTACTTGATTGCACAGAAAATTTGTATTTACATTTTTTGTAGAAATTAAAGGCTCTAGAAAAAAGTTATTTTACAATTTTTTTATATCTCTTACCGTTTAGAAAATACCGGAGGTCAAAGATTAAAGAATTTAACAAATATTTTATAACTCAGAGATAAATAAATATTATGGAATGCGCAACATGTAGTCTTGTAGGAAATTAAACGCTCTATAAAAAAGGTTTTTTGTGGTTAATTGATTATTCTAACCATTTAGAAGATATTCGCATTTTAAAAACCAAAATTTGATACTAAATCCCCAATTTTTTTTGTAGGACGTTTAATTTCCTACAAAACTGTATGTTGCACACTTTATAATATTTATTTATCCACGAGTTATAAAATTTAGAAGTGAAAAAGAAATTTTTGTTAAATTCTTCAAATTTTGACTTCTGATATCTTCTAAACGGTAAGAGTTATAAAAAAATAGTAAGATACCTTTTTTAGAGCGTTTAATTTTCTACAAAAAATGTAAATAAAATTATCTGTACGATCAAGTAGTGACGAGATATGGATTTTGCCATATGAAACTAAAAAAAAAACGGAAAACTGCGATGAGGAAGTCTTTCCTATTAAAATTAGGAGCTCATCTTAAAAAAGCGTTTTTTAAAAGTGCATAGGAACCAGTTTTTCTGTGTCGGAAGTTAAAAAAAAACATAGTCGATTTTTTTGGCCCACCTTAATACACACACTGTAGAAATTTTTTTTAAATTGTCTTTGAACTAGATACCACGTATTATAGCAATTTTTTTGGTATACAGGGTAAGTCTGTTAAAAGTATATCTTAACTTTTCTCAAAAAACAAGTCATCACACCGACTTCAGAGTGTGTACATTAAAAACTTTGTTTTTTTTCTATGCATTAAAATTTTTCAGAATTTTTCTAATATTCCTTCTAATGAATATTAATTTATTAAAATTAATTTGTTGAAATAAATATAAAATTTACATTATCTCTAATTTTTAATTCATCTCTAATTCTGAATGACACGAGGTTAAAATATTGTTTAGCGAAAAAAATATTTAAAAAAAATTGTAGATGACCGCAAGAAATAATAATGTTAAAAATGTTTAATGTTTTAACGAGTAAATTTTATTATAAGGAAATTCAGATTATTACCTAAGGTAAAAAATGGAAGAAATCGATCTCAACAATTTTTGAAAATTTTGAATTCCTAATATTGTGGCATGAACTTAAAGCACTTAATCATTAATATTTAAAGTAAAGTGTAAATCAAAAAGACAGAGCTGATACTAAAAAATATTTTTAATTACCAGGAGTTAACTTATGTTAATTAAGGTAAAACAACAATTTTATCATGATTTTTGATGACGTAAATTGATTTGTTTGTGGCCGTTACTTACCTATTATTCGGTTTGAATATGATATGTTATCAAGCTTTGGAGTAGTTTTGTTTTAATTTACTAAGGTGCAGTGGTGGTCATTGCAAAGTGGGACGCTAAATTTGGCAAAATTTTCTCAAAATTAAAAAAGAAATTTTTATCAATGTTGTGATTGTCAGTGTGATTAAAAATGTCATATTAGAACGAAAAAATTTTGTAATTAACTTTTTTGTTAATTCACCGTTTTTACCTGTAACTTGTTTAAAGAAATTAGCACTGCCCTAAATAAAAAAAACGATTTTACGTTTTAATAATTACTTTCTTTGATTTTTTGTTTTTCTATTAGAATTCAATTAAGTGCTACCACAATTTTTTGATCACACCGGAATTTTACTAATGTGAAATGTTAAATTAAATGTGCAAATTCTAAACCTATTGACCATTAACAAAATTTCCATTTCGAAGACGAAATTTAATACTTTTTTATGTCCAGTTGAGAAAAACATGTTTATTGCACAAATTAAATTCAATTAAGAACATCTGGCATTTGACGTAAAAATATGTGTGTTGTTGTAACCCAAACTTATTTTCTGATAGTTTTTAATAAATAAACTCTTAAGATAGTCTTTTCATTGTTATTAAGAATTTCGCTAATATTCATTGTATTTCAACTTATAAAGCAGTTTTACGATTAAGTTGGTTGTCTAATTACATTTTGTATGAAACCTATTGTACGAAATTTTGATTATTGCATCATTATTCTAAATTGAAATAAATTAAGAATCCATAAATTCATTTGCTTTTGAATTTTGATAACATTTGATTAAAACACACGTCATGTTCATTGTGTGCTTACTTTCCAAACATTTGGGATAAATCTGAGATTAGAGCATTTACTTAAGAATTTACTCCAACAATTACATTAGCAACAATTACTTCGTTCTTTAGTTATGTAAAGAATCACAATGATGTCTAAACCAACATATTTCTATCAATATCTAACAACCTCAACCGGTAAGTTAAAATAATTTACTCTCCACTTGACTAATTCCAATTTTCTAGCACTATTAACAATCATAACAGGTGGCATGCATTATGCTTGGCCATCACCATCACTTCCACAATTAACATCAAACAATTCAAGTTCTCTTCAAATAACTAGCGATGAAGGTTCTTGGATTATTATAATGGAGCTAATATCACCAATTCCATCGTGTTTTCTTGGAGCTTTCATTGTTGATTTACTCGGCCGGAAAAAAACGATTTTGTTAAGTGTTTTTCCTTATTTTCTCGCATGGATAATGATTGCTTTTGCTAACTCTGCACTGACCTTAGGTGCAGCGAGATTACTGGCTGGAGTGTCAGATGGGATTGCTTTTACTGTCATCCCTCTGTATATTGCAGAAATTGCTGATCCAAGTATAAGAGGGTTGCTAGGAGCTGCAATTTCAATATCCTGGATTTCAGGAATGTTATTTGTTAATGTGGTAGGGGCATATTTGAGTATTTCTAAGACTGCTATAGTGTGCTCAGTTTTTCCTATACTCCTTCTTGTGAGTTTTGTCTGGATGCCAGAAAGTCCATATCATTTGATTATGAAGCACAAATATGAAGAAGCAAGGATAGCTTTGAGGAAATTTAAAGGAAGGGGAGACGTTGAAGGTGAATTGACAAGACTCCAGGAAGCCGTTAAAGCTCAAAATGAGAAAAATGGAAGTGTTCTCGACTTGTTCAGAAAGAGAAGCAATCAGGAAGCTTTGGGAATTATTGCAATTGTTCGCAACGCGCAACAAATGAGTGGTGTAGCCGCTATTTCTTTCTATACGTTATCAATTTTCAAAGAAGCGGGTGATTTTATATCACCATTCACTGCGACTGTAATTTATGTCAGCATTCAATGTGTCATGACTGTTGTGTGTTCAGTACTAATCGATAGAACCGGTCGAAGACCACTTCTTATCGCTTCTTTGATCGGTTCAGCAATCTCTCTGTTTGTTTTAGGTACTTATTTTTATATCAAAGACTTTACAAATGTTGATATTACTAGTTTTAATTTTGTACCGTTATTAGCACTTTTAGGATATGTAATTATTTTTAATATCGGTGCTCAACCAATACCTTTACTTATCCAAGGAGAACTTTTTCCCACAAATGTTAAAGCTTTAGCCTCGTGTTTTTCCGAAGTTTATTTTTGTATTATAGCTTCTATAGTTTCAAAACTTTTTCAAACGTTGAGAGATAATTTTGGGATGTTTTTACCATTTTATGGATTTGCATTTTGTTCAGCTGTTAATTTAATTTTTGTTATATTTTTTGTACCTGAAACGAAAGGGAAAACTTTGGAGGATATTCAAGCTGCATTAGGTGTGAAAAAAACACCAAAAACGGGTCACTAATTTTAAATCAAATTAATGTTCTATTATAAATTTATAATTTATTTTTGTCTAGTGTCTAGACACTATATGTATTTGTGTTCTATAGGTAAGATGTAATATAATTTATTTATGAACGAATGAAGAAAGTTTTCCGCTCGAAAGTTTGTTTTTTATAACTAATAAAAATTTCCATGATTATAGGTGAACTACCTAGGTATAAATCAAAACTATAAAATATTAAAAAGTTGAATAAAATAAAGTCTCTTGCAGTCATTATTACTGAAAATACGAAACATATTTATATTTTATATATAATTTTTTAAATTAAAAAAATAAAATTAAAAATTAAAAATTTAGTTATAAACATGGAAGATTTTTAGATAGAAGTATTTTTATATAGATTATTGCAGAAAGAGAACTTAGGATACCTGAAATTATTGAGTACAAAATAAAACTTACTTTTACAGTAAATTGGGCTTTTTTTAAAATTTATAATTAAATTTTAGTTTATCTACTCTATAGCGACGTACGTATCCGTAGAAGTTAAGCTTATCTGATAATGATCTTTTCCAAATTTTCAAAATCTTTTTTTAATTTTTATATTGAGTGATTTTATTTATTGATTATTAATGAAAATTTTTGATTCTTTTTTTTTAATTTTTCCCTTCGGGTTTGACTATTTTATCTTTTAATATTTTTTTCACTTGGCCATACCATCGCATGAAACTCTTTTTCTATTTCTCTTTAATTGTATAAGTTTTTTCTGATGGTTTTATTTTTCAACTTCAATTTTTCTGTCTTTTTTAGTTTAATTTTTGATTTTCGAAAATACATTTTTTTCGGTATTTTACTATTGTCTCTGACCTGCACATATTCATATTAAAAGTTATTTCACCAAGTGAATTTCTGCTAAACTACATATAAACATTTATAAAAAAACACGTTGAACGGCTAGAAAAATGCCGTTTTTTAACGCATTTAGCTTTTTATATATTATAATTTTTTGAAATAAACATAGAGATATAGTCTTGTTACACTATACATTTTACCTCGTATCAAATGGGGTACTTTTGATTTTTTCTAGGATTTTTCTGATTTTTATTTTTCTATAAATAAACAATATTGTGAGACTTATCTTAAAAAGCGCCGATCACTTCCTGAATTATAACATTTCCTTATGACTTACATTATAGCGCATAATTCTGCGAACCTTTAGTTACGGCCATTGACTGGATACGCAAAAGCCTAGGTCATCGTTCTAACAGAACGGAGAGTGTTTGAGTAAACACTCTAGTAAATACTAGAAAGCAACCTATCGCTATATAAGCAGTGAGAGGACAATGACCACTTAGTGCAAACGGAATTGAAGTGAGTTCAGCGGTTTATCGGTGCGAATCGACGGCATACTAAGTTATTTATTTATCAAGTTAATGTTGTTATTGAACTAAGCTATATTTGAAATAACGTATTTTTAAAAATATAAAATACTCAGTTGATGAAAAAAATTTCCAAATGTAAATTCTAAATTTTGTGACAAAAACAAAAGTTACATACTATCATAAAAATAAATTGTCCGTGTTAAGATCTCGTGAAATTATCTATAGCAGTTCGTGACCATTTTGCACTGAAGGTAACTATACATTTAGTCAGTAAACGCCAAACGGTGGATATAAATACAAAAGTACCAGCTTTGGTTATCAACATTGGCGCCTATGATTTTATTGATTCTAGGTATTTTTTGATTTAATTTTAAAGGTTCTAGAATATAAACCACGATCCCAACGCCGCCAGACCTTACTTATTTGATGAACAAAATGTGTACGATAGAATCGTATTAGTAACTACTATAAGCGTACATACACCTGCTAGGTTGTATATACCGTGGGCCAATTCTTAGATACCAGGTGCTACAAGTAAATAAAAATATTACTCATTTTACTTAAAGTCTAAGGACAAATTCTCACATATGTTTTACAAAATATTGGTAAATATTAATAATTAATATTGCCAGACACTTTCTGCCATCGAGAATTATCGCTAGACGCTTTAAACATCGACATAAAAAAATCAATTTTATAATCTTAAGCTTTATTGTTATATATAATGTTTAGGGGATTATTTTACTTCTTTTTATAAACAGCCAGACCGATCGCTGGGGTCAAGCAATCCCCACTCACATTTAAAATGATGCTGGGCGCGTCAGAAGTTAATGTTTTTTTAATACAGCTTTGTTGAGATTATATTGTTATTAATCTGATAAAAGTTTTGTGTTTAGCCTACAAAGAAGTAAAATAGTCTTCTAAGTATCATATATTTATAAAAAAAAAAAGTCTGAAATTATGTGTAAAATTAAGTTTTTTATGTCAATGTTTAAAGCGTCTGGCAATAATTACCGACGGCAGAAAGTGTCTGGCAATATTGATTATTAATTTTAAACAATATTTTGTAAAGCTTATATAAAAATTAGTCTTTAGACTTTAAGTAAAATGAGTAATATTTGTATTTACCTGTAGCACCTGGTATCTGAGAATTGGACCACGACACAACCTAGCAGGTATATGTACGCTTATAGTAGATACTAATACTATTCTATCGTACACATTTTGTTCATCAGAAAATAAGTAAGGTCTGGCTGCTCTGGGATCTTGGACTAGTATTATTTGTATACAATCCGGACAACGCTTTCACAATAATTAAGACACTTAACTTTGTCAAATTTTCGTGATGATATTCCAGTCCGTACTTTTGCTAGTCACAAACTTTTCAGGACCTTAAGCTTATCACAGCTTCAATTCTTGTGATTCAATTGACCTCGAAACTTGACTGATATGCAAGGTTTTGCGATACCTACATACAGTGAGCCTCTTTGAACTTGACACGCTTACAATTTAATTTAATGCAAAAGATCAATTTGTTAATAAGAATTTTACCGCAAAACGAAGAGAAGAAACGAAGAAAATTCCACTGCGTTCAAGAGAAAAACTCGAAAAAAAAAGCCTAGTAAAATATTGGGTGTAAGCGCTTTGCTCAAAATGGCGGCGCACGTGGCATCGCTCGAATAACACGACGAAATTGTACATTAGACTGGTCGTTAAAAATTAAATTTTTTGGGTTGTCTCCTAAAAAGCTTTCTTACGATGAGAAAAGACTAAGCAATTTTTATTTTTTGAACCAAAACAATACGTAACTCAAGACGATCTAAGCTAATTTTTTAGTGAATACAAGTTTTTTGAAAATTTTTCTGAAAAATACTTGGACACACAGAGCTCATAGACGTATAAAGTATAAAAAGCCCAGAAACATAATAAAAATTCAGACATGAGCTCATATGATGAAATATTTTGAACTTTTCATGAAGCTATTGGTTGAACTTTATTGCTGAAAATAGTAACAATAACGACGTTTTATTGTCAATAATTTCAAAAAATATCATAATGACACATTTAATAAAATACTTAAATAAAAGATTTTATTAAAAAATTAACTTTGATCGTCTGAGGCACGTGTTGTTTTCTCTCCTAAGGAAGCTTTTTAGGGGGCGGGCTAAAAAATTTAATTTTTAACGACCAGTCTATTGTACATACATGCATAATATCAATCATAAAAATGTTGATTGGTTCATAGGCCACCAGGAAAATTAAGAATTGCATACATGTAAAGTTAAAAAGCGACTTCTGTCGCACCTTTTTGGGAGAACAAATCGACTTTTCAGCAGCCTTTTTTTCGTAATTATTATATTAGCATCAAAAATTAGGATATTTAAATTTGTTTTAATAATGGAATAGGTTTTTGAAAGCTGAGAGAACAGACTTTCTGACTTCCTATGAAATTTTCGATCCTGTTATATAAAAAAACTTTGTTCTTGGCGCCTGTTTTTTGTAAAGCACAGCTTACGATTTTGCTTTATTTATGTTCTATGTATTTATGATTTGTGAAGCCAAACTAATATTACGTTATAGTACTTATCTAGTTAATAAAAGTTATAAATTATAAAAAATTGAAAACGATAGAATAAAATCTTGATAAAATAATACAAAAGTAATTAACTGAGAAGGGTAAATGCCGGTAAATGCAGAAAAGCTAGCCTGATACGACCTGCTTTGATCCGATCAAACATCTATTAACATATTTTTAAATTTCTTTATTAAGCACAAATTCTTTCGTAAAAAACTTTCTTTATATGTTGAAATAAAATATAATACTTATATTTTTCTCTAAGTTGATTTGAATAAAGTTCTTTTTATTTAAGTGGTTATCATTTTTGTATTATGAACAAAAATTGAACATTTTTAAAACCTTCTAATAAACTAAATAGTTTTCTTTTTCTACTAACAAAAGTAACGTTATGTCAAAAAAATAACGTGATCGTGATTGTAATTACCCAGCCATAAATAGAAATATAATTATTTGCAATTTAAAATAATTCCGATCTGTAGTAATAGATATTTATGTCTTTATTTTTCAATAAGCACATTTCTAGGGATTTTCAGAAAAACTTTACTGCACCTATTCAGAATGATTCTGCAACGTTCTGAATTGTTGTTGAATTGAATTTAGAGGTATAGTGATGACCATTAATAAGTTGAATACTTTGACACAAAAAAATTTGATTTGGTGCATTCGTCTTTTAACTGCGGCATTTTTATGTACGACACGCCTACGTATTGTCTAAAATGCGCTTTTCAATCACACTGATAATAACAACTAATAAAAATTGATTTAAATGTTGTAACTTTTACATTTTGAAAAAACTTTGCTAAATTTATTTTCCTACTCTTCAGTGCAAAAATATGCAAATTGCTTTATTGTTTTTTTTATTTTTAGAAGAATAAAATTTTGTACTTTGCATTTCTAAATTTAGATTTTTCATACGTAAATACAAGTATTACATGGACACAACCAAAAAAAAACTTTTAAGAGATAACAAAGGACTAAGAAACTTTATAAAGAAAACAACAGAATTTACGGAAACGTGACACCTAAAAGTTAAGTAAATAACTGTCTATTAAAATTGTAAAATTTTAAATTTTTTTTAGAAAAGTATGCTAGATATATTTATTATTTAGTTACTGTATGTTTATTTTGGTCTTTTCTTGGATTTAAAAAAAAATAACTGTTTTAAGGTTTATATTTAAAAAATTTTGATTAAATACTAATAAAAAGTAAATATTTTTTCTTATAAAAATAAAACTAGTTTATAAATTTTTGTAACACTTTTATTTCTCTTATAAACATACACATTGGATGTAGAATACTACATAAACAGATACATGATAAAGCAATGAAAAGAAATAGAAAGGCAAAAATAAATTAGAAAAGGAGAAGAAACTGGCCAACAAAATTCTAATAGTTGCTATAAAAAGATAAGATAAAACAAGAAAAATTAATGTACCTAGATAAGAAAAGAAAGAAGAATGTCAAGTAATAACATTTATAGAAGAATAAAATTTTGTACTTTGTATTTCTAAATTTAGATATTTCATACGTAAATACAAATTTTACATAAATACAACACAAAAGAAAACTTTAAACAGATAACAAAGGATTAAGGATATTTATTAAGAAAACAACAGAATTTACGTAAACGTGACACCTAAAAGTTAAGTAAATAACTGTCTATTAAAATTTTAAAAACTTTTTAGTGAACAATGCTAGATATATTTATTATTTGGTTACTGTTTGTTTGTTTTGGTCTATTTTTGGATTTTACAAAAAAACTAACTGTTTTAAAGTTTATATTTAAAAAAAAAATGATTAAAGTTTGATAAAAGGTAAATATTTTTTCTTATAAAAATAAAACTAGTATATAAATTTTTGTAACACTTTTATTTCTTTTATAAACATACACATTAGATGTAGAATACTACATAAACAGATACATGATAAAACAATGAAAAGAACTAAAAAGGTGAAAATAAATTAGAAAAGAAGAAGAAACTGGCCAACAAAATTCTAATAGTTGCTACAAAAAGATAAGATAAAACAAGAAAAGTTAAATAGATAAAAAAAGAAAGAAGAATGTCAGGTGATAACATAAATAAAAAAGTACATAAACTTAAAGCTAAAATCACGATTGAATAAAACTGTTAACAAATAAGTAAAATTTATTGTTGTTGTTGTTGAATACTTGGTAATTGGTAATGATAATTGACGACACTTTCCGCACTATTGTGATTGATTTGCGTCGGTCTGTAGCTACTCTTGCCAGAGACAGTACTTGCCACATCTTTCAACGAGTGTTGAATAGCATTAGCTTGTGCTTGTTGCTGTTTGTAGTACTGGACTTGTAAAATCGACGGCACGTATGAATCCAACAGACTTTTAGGTTCACTCTTTGTGAACAATTGTTGCGATTTTTGTACTTGTGGCTGTACGTACTTGACAGTTGGTTGTACTTGTGTCTGCGGTACGTACTTGACAGTTGGTTGTACTTGTTGTGTTTGCACGTACTGTGTTTCCGGTACAACGTACTCCTGTTGTTGATCATTAGCGGCATACACCACATTTTCGTAGTTTTGGGTTTGTTCAGCTTTAGGGACGTAGGTTGGGACATACATCACGTACTGGACTCCTCTTTTGGGGTCAACCACGCTTTGGACGGCAGTACTAGGGGCGGTGTATTGTTGTAGGTACACGTATTGAGGGGTGTAGTACTGTTGTTGTTGAGCAGCAATGCTGTTATCAGCTATGTATTGTACGTTTTCGTACTGTTGGTAAGGATTTTGTTGATTGAGCGCCTGGGGTTGATAGTAGTACTGTTGAGGCGTGGTTGCGTACTGTTGAAGGGGAGGAGTGTACTGCTGTGGGGGTGGAGTGTAGGTTTGGGGTACGTATTGGACATACTTCGGTTGTTGTCTTGCATAGTCAGTTACTGTTTTGGTGGGTACAAAACCGTAGTCAGTTGGAGCCCCAATTGGAATTTTTGGGGTTGTTCTTGTTACTTTACTGGTTTTTAAGTTGTCGCGTTCAATGTCTTCAAGACTGATCTTTTTTTCTTTACCCACGACCGACGCCAACACACAACAAAGTACCACGAAGTATCTCTGGAACAACAAGATTATTTTTAAAATTTCGAAGAACTACAATGTGGTGTCTTAAAAGAAAGTGGCACAGACCGGTAAAACTGCATTCATATTTTGAGGAAAATTAAATGCGGCTCTTATATTTCATGTAGATCCAGTTATCTGCTGTTGAGTGAAAGTGGATCTGGAATAATGGAAGAGGAAGCCGGACACACATGATATGTTTCGTGTTGCAAATTTATTATAATTTCTTCTATTAATAATGGATTTATTGTGTAAATTTCTATCAGACAAGTGTGAATAATTTTAATTTTATGTTGCCATTTTTTCGAAACAGGATATTGAGTAGGTGCAACTTTGAGCTTAAAAAATAATGACCTAGAGGCTAGAGGTTTTCTGCATAAAAAACCAACATGCAAGATACATCTTCATGTCAGCTTTAATGACAATTTAATTCAACTAGTATTTTTGCATTTGTCATATCTACTAATGTATAGCTAATAATAATAACATCCTTTCTTATGATATCATTGTTAATTTAATAAGAGCATGCCGAGAGAAAGTGTCCCATTCATTTTTTTGTATATCTGATTCGGTAATAATTGTCTTGTCGGAAACATTAAGATGCCTGGTGATCACATTATGGGAGAGGCTGACTGAAATATTTATTACACGCAATGCTGACATATTGTATTTTTTCATCCATTTCTCTCGCTTTCTGTTTTAATTATAGTTATCTGTTTATTAATAACATTTCGCAAATCGGAAAAATAAAAATATACGTAATAAATTATACAAAACCTTTACAGATTTGAGTTTATTTGTTTTTACTAAACTTTCATTTAAAAAATATGCAAATATATGGGGATTTGGAGATCCAAAGATGTTTAATATAAGCATAAAAGATTTTTTTAACTTTCTTTAACTTTGTGTCCAATGTCCAAATATTTAAATTTTAATTGATTATTGCATTATGACCGGGAACCAATGCGGCTATCATTTTAGAAGATTAGAGAAGATTTGGGAACCAACTTTTCTTATTAATATTCACAATAAATTGTTTGTTAATTTTTTATTTTTTTAAAATTTAGGTGTTTGGTTTTGATTTTAAATTATTTATTATCTTTATTTAAAGCAAATATTTTTTAAAAAAGACACATACGATAGGCGGCTAAAATTAGCTTTCTTTTGTCAGTTTATTAAACAGCAAATAGCGTTTATTTATTTATTTGATGTGTCAGATCGATCAACAACTTTTTTTAATAAAAATAACGTCTTATTCTATTTTTAATGTACATTTTTTTTCTTATGTTTTAATTTATTATCGTCAAAAGTTTGGTAAGTTTTTTCTAATATTTTTCAAGTTTTTATAATTTTTATTTTACATAATAATAATAATAATAATAATAATAATAATAATAATAATAATAATAATAATAATAATGTTTATTGCAGCCATAAATCATACAAAAGAAATAGATACAAAATAAATAAATAAATTACAAAAGCAAATAAAAAAGAGGCTACAAAAGGACTAAAAATCAGTTCTGCGAACTGTTTTTCATTTTAGCCCATTATTATATTCTAATAATACTAATTCTAATTATTATTCTAACAAAGTTATTTTTAATTTCCTTTGAAAAGTTTTAAAATTATCATTTTTAAATTCATTATCAAGGCCATTGTAAATCCTAGGACATAAATAGGAAAATGATGACTTATATAATTCCGTGCTATGCTTTGGAATGTGCAAAAATTCGTTGTATCTAGTTGTGCGATCATGAATATCTTTTCGGAGTACAATTTTATTATATAAGTTATCAGGTGTTTTATTTTTGACAATACTAAAAATTAAGCAACTTAAAAAGAACTTATATCTATTTTTGATGCTAAGCCAGCCAGACTTACGCAGATAAGGTGTTATATGCTCTTGACGTTTTACATTATAACAATATCTTAAACAAGAATTTTGAATTTTTTGTAATTTATAAAAATTAGCATTAGTTATAAAAGATCCATAAAATACAAGACAATAGTTAATATGGCTTAAAATTAAGCTATCACAAATTTGTATTTTTAACTTTGTAGTAAGAGTATTCTTTAAAAAATATATCGATTTCAATATACCATAACATGTTTTGCAAATTTTATTAACATGGCTAGAAAAGTCCAGATCGTTGTCAATGATTATTCCTAAATTTTTAGCGGACGAAACTAACGTAATGTCACAATTGTTTACAGCTAGTTTACAATTATTATAAACAATTTCACAAGATTTCTTCGGACCAAATAACATTGCCTGAGTTTTTGTTGGATTCAACTTTAATAATTGTTTCTCGCATTTTTTGTTTAAATTGTTTAAATTATTGTTTATTAGATCTATAACCCTAGGTGCATCGGTTACTGTAAATGATCGGAATATCTGCGTATCGTCTGCATAGCATTGCACTCCCACATCATTTAAAAACATTTCAATATCACAAGTATACAAAATAAATAAAATCGGTCCAAGTATAGAACCTTGCGGTACACCATTATTTACTTTTTTAAAATTGGATTTTAAAACAGATTCCCCGTTTATAACAACTTGCTGGTATCTTTCGGATAAATAACTTTCGATAAATTTACATGATTTGCTAGAAAATCCAACATAGTGCAATTTAGCTAGTAACAACTTATGACTAATAGTGTCGAAAGCCTTGGAGAAATCTAATAGCAGTAAAAGAGTCATCATACCTTTATCATAAGCGTTTAGAATATAGTCGGTAACGTTAATTAAAGCTGTAGCTGTACTGTTTTGAGCTCGAAAGCCAGCTTGACTCTGTGGTAAGATTTTATATTGATCTAAATATTCACGTATCTGAGATGACATTAATTTCTCCAAAACTTTTGACAAAGCAGGTAATATACATATTGGTCTTAAATCAGAAAAATTTTTAGGGTCTACAATTTTAGGCAAGGGAGTTATTTGACAAGTTTTCCATATGTTTGGAAAAGTTTGCGTCGTAATGGCATAATTTACAATATTTGTTAACACTGGTAAACATACCTCGGAAATTAAATTAATCATGTCAATTGATATGTCATCACATCCCACTGCTTTAGAATGTATTGCACTTAAAGCTTTTTTCACTTCACTTTCACTAACACACCGGAATTCAAAGAGTTTCACAACCTTTGGATGAAGTGAGCCCATCCTGTAGCTAGCAACTTCACCTTCTATATCTGAAGACTCTATTTTTGCACTGGTTACGAAAAAGTCATTTATAAGATTGGCTTCACAAAGATGAGATGGGATTTCTACAGACGCTTTTTGCTTTAATCCTAACGACCTTAGACCCTTCCATAGCTTCTTACCATCTTTGCAGGTGTTCAATTTAAAAGTTGAGAAACTGTTTTTTTCACGCTGGACTGCTCTTTTCACTTCATTACGAATGTCTACATAAAATTGCCATTTTGTTGGAGTATTGTTACGCTTATATGCCAAATAAGCCTTTTTTCGAGCTTTAATCATTTTCGTGATATTATAAGTTAGCCATTCAGGTCTAGGGTTCCTTGACGTAGTCATCAGTTTTTTTGGAGCATGTACATCAAATAATTGTAAGATGAAAGCATTAAATAAACAAATTTTTTTATTAATATTGTTGCATTTTAGTATACTTTGCATCGGTAGGTGTGAAGCATCTTCCTGAAGTTGATCAATATTTATTTGGGACAAACATCTTCTGTACTTTTTAATGGGTCCCGGTTCTGGTGGGGTGTCTAATAAAAATTTAGAGCATAATAGATTATGATCACTTATTGGTTTGTTGCCACTATTAAGAATTTGGCTCATCATTTCCACAGCAGTTTTTGTTTCAGGTATCAGTTCATTGCTTATGTAGATATGGTCAATTAGTGTAGAACTGGTTGGGGTGACTCGAGTAGGTTCTTTGACAACTTGAGACAAGTCGTAAGGGTTTAAAACCTGCATTAAAAATTTGTATGCAACTGATTCTGTTTTCTTAAAATCAATATTAAAATCACCAAACAAAGCTAAGTAATTGACTTGAGGATACAGTATAGAAATGTTAGAGTCGATGTGGCCAAGCTCAAGATACGATGTTGACGGCGGTTTATAGATTAATCCAATACCCAATTTTTTGTTTTTAGGTAGAGCTACCTCAACCCAAATTTGTTCCACATTACTTTTAACGTTGCTGTCTAAAATTTTATATTTTAAATGTTTTTTAATATATACCACAAGTCCACCACCTTTCTTTTGGTTGGTATTTTCAAAGTCCCGGTCCATTCGTATCAGATTATAACCCTCAATATTAATAGATTCATTTGGCACACTGTTATTAAGGTTAGTTTCAACTAGTAGCATCATATCAAGATAACGATCGTAAATGATCTCAGTGATAGCCTCTATTGATGGAAGTAAGGTTCTTATGTTTAAAAATCCTACGACTAGCGACTTGCCATTACAATTGTTAGTAAGTTCTCTCTTCTTTTTTTCTTCTTTTTTGAGTGTGGGTCTATTTAAGGGTTGAGAAGAACTGATTCGAAAAAGTTGAATTGGGTTTATGTCGCATAATTCTCTATAGCCGCCTTTATATAAAAACATTATTTTTATCGTTTCTTGGCGACGGAAATGCTGATGGTGAATTTAGGCTATTTTTATTTTTACTCGATGGAAAATTCCATCTACGAAGAATAACTCCATTTGGCCAGAATTCAGCTTTAGTTACTTCATTTAGAAATTCATATTTGAGACCTATTTTGTAACTTTCATTTTGACCTTTGAACGCAAGTGTTTCAACTGAAATGTCTACGTGTGGTAACTTATTTTTGAGGTAGTTCATTATTTTTTCTTCACCTGTACCTTTAGCAATTTTACCTATATAGAACCACGCTTTTTTGTTTTTAGCTGCAGAAAAATTTTCATTATCATTTAATTTTGCGGCCCCAACTATAACTTGTGCTTTTTTCCGTTGAGTAGTATTTTCGTTGTTACTGGTTTTGCGTGGAATTTTTTTCTTAACGGTGATCCACTGATCATCATTTTTAACATTTGCTGCAATTTTGACTTCCTCTGCTTCTTTAGTCCAGTCCAAGTGGTCTTTAAGTATTTTTGTTTGTTGAGGCTTTCCTTTTGAGGTCACTTCCAGATAGCTACCTGAACCGGTGCTGGCGATAGCAACAGGCGTTTTTTGAACTTTTGATATCGCTGGTTCTGGGTCATTCAATACAAATGAATTTAATCGGCTATTTGATGGAGCATTTGTTAGCAAACGCACTAAATCACAGTTTGATTCTCTTAAATTTTTTATTTCCTGATAAAGTTTGTTTATCTCTTGATAAAGCGGTAATGTGGCCACCGATATTGCATCCTGTATTATCCTCGCATATGTTTCACTTTTAATAAATTCTGTCAAAAAAATTTCATTTTCTTTTAGTCCGTCTTGAGAAACTTGTGTTTCCATATCTGAATTTGACTCAGAGACCGAGTTTGTCCTGGGGTGAGCGATACATTTCATTTCATTATCAGTAATCATGATAAACTTCTTCTTCTTATCTTCTAGAACAGCGGCACAACTTTTGTGATAACACACTCCACAAACTACACACTTTAGAAATGCGTTACTCACTGAGTTTTTACATTTTTTGCACTTATTTTCGGTCATAATAAATATTACCGACGGACAAACTGTACATCGGTGATGACTGACCGATGAATGATACATTATTGTTTAGGCACTGATGATGAGAGGTGTAACAACCACTCTCGAAAGCGTTCTGTAACTTTTATGTAAGAATTTGTTTAAACTTGTGAGATTGACTTGAATTTTAAATTTTTTTATCATTTATGAATTAATTAGTTAAATTAGTAATTTTGACTTAAAATAAAAATAAATCTTATTAGATTTTACTCAATTTTTTTTATTTTTTAATAACTACCTAATATTGTAATTTTTTTTTACAAAATTAAGATTAAATTTTCTGTTGTTTCGCTTTTAGCAAAAGTCGTGGTAAATAACTGCTACGAAGTTAACTTCTTAGTAATCAATCATTTTTTAATTTTTTTATTAAGTACTTTTGAAAAATAAACAATAAATTAACAGCTTAATAAGTTTGCCAGTGAATTGCGTTTACCTTTACTAACTTATCTCTTCGAATAGTAAATTGTGTTTAAAAATTTTGTTACTTTACTACAAAAAACTTTTTTATGGATCTTTGTTTTATCTTATAAACCAAAAATGAAATTAACAAATTCGTTTAATGACTTTTCTGGCCCAATTAAGAAAATCTAAAAGAATATTTTGCTAATTGGGGACAGTCTAAACTTTTAATTCTTCCAGTGCATGACAATAATGTCTTGTATAACTTAAACAACAAATTTTCGGGAAACACTTAACTAAACACCTTCAAGTATGAGAAATAAGTTACTAAAAAAAGATTAACCGATTAATCATTTTACGTAGGAGTTACAAGACTTCAAACTTTATTAAAATTTAAAATCAAGTTATAATATATATTTACTACTCGCAAGTGAAATCCAAAAACTTAGAAAAAACGATTATTTAGAAACAAAATTTTATGTGCTTGTTTTGTAGCAAACAAAAGTTTTTTTGTAGCAAACAAACAATGTATAAGAATGTTTGTAATAAAATAATCTTATGGGCTAATTTTAAGTTGAAATACTACCGGTAGTATCTCAAATTTTAATACTTTTTCTTGGCAACAACAAATCACAGACTCGAATTCTTTTAATTTTCTATAGAAACGAAGGCACTACCGGTATTATGGGTTAATTTCAAGTTGAGATAAAACCGGTTGTATCGCAGATTTTAAAATTTTACCATGGCAGTAACCAATGACAGCTGCAAATTCTTTTAATTTTCTATAGTAATAGAGATGCTACGGTATTATCTTAGTTTGTAATTACCTATTTTGTTAATTATTCTAAAAAAAACATAAATACATAATAGATGTATAATGCCGCCGTTTAACTACCACAAGAGTTAAGATTATATTTTTTTATTTACATTCTACATATATTCTCTAGAGCTGATGACGAATTTAGAGTAGATATTTTAGGCCGAATGAAAGTATGAAAATAATGTATTTTAATGTTAGTTGAATATGAAATAACAAGACTGGCGGACCTTTTTGTGGTTATTTTGTTAATGGACAGCAAATTATGATTTTGCAGAAAATTATGATCAGAGTCTTTTAGTCTATCTAAATTTTGTTAAATTATTTAGTTTTGGGCTTACACATTACGAAAATAAATTTGCCAGATCATTTGGATAGTTTGATAATTTTGAAATATTGCTACACTGTTTTTGTTCTAAGCACATGTCACAAATAATTATTTAAAAAATATTATATACTTTGGATTTATTTATTTTTGTGCATTTTTTTAAAAAATTATCGCGCAAAAATACTACAAGCATCACAAATGTTAAAAACAAACCATAGGTGGAGTAGTCGTTTTGTTTCTTCTCCAAAAATTGTCTTTGATCGGTAAAATTACAGTTACAATATTAAGGACCGGTTTACAGAAGGTAACATTAACTTTATTTGCGATTAAATAGTTAATTTGCCATTAATATCAATTTTGACCAATCAAACCTGGGGAAAGCCGATTTAATCGCAAATTAATAATTAATCTCAATTAAATAATTCTTTCTCCTTCTGTAAACCGACCCTTAGTGTATAAACAATCAGATCGATTTTGTTTAAAGAATAGCAATATTGTTAAAATAACAACACTGCTTTACTATGGCAACAACCAATCAAAATTTTTATACCTTAGAAATAACAATATTGCTATTGTAACAATATTGTTATTTTTTAAACAGAATTGGTCTAAATAGGTATTTCTCTAAAATTTTGTTTCTGTAAATGTCTTTATATATTTATTATTAATTATTATGCATATATGATAATTATTTGTGAAAAAAAAAAAATAGGCAACAAAGTTGAGCGGAAAAATTGTAAAAGTATTCAAATATCTCAAAAGAGGTTTAAGATTATTGACACAGAAAAAAATTAGAAATAAAAATGCGTTTAATATTTGAAATAAAAGACCAAAAATTATAAGCAAAATTTTTCACACATGTTTATGTAAATTAGGGTAATTAAAAAAAACTAATATTATTTATTTTTTAAAACCTTCTATTTAATTGTTACAGTAAGGTCAAAATACCAGTCATTTAATGTTTTATACATTTTATTCTCTACAGTATTATGTTAATAAGAATTCAAAAATTACATTATTTTAATTATTGGTGTCTTCCAGATTAGGTTTTTGAAGAAAAATTGTTTTGAAATTAATTGTTGCACTAACCAAAAATAATAAAAGCAAATTTGGCAAGCTGTCAATAATTAAAATATGGTAATTCTGAATTATTTAATAGCATGACGTAGAAAATGAAATTAATTACAAAATTGTGATAAATCGGATAAATTGTCGGAAAATGAAGAAAAATCTTGAACTTTGACTTCAGTTTTGAGAGGATTAATTTATGATAAAATAATTAAGAGAGAAATAGAGATTTTTTGTAGGAGGCTTAATTTTCCACTAAAAGATGTATGGTCATTTCAGTAAACTGATCCATAAACGAGTTAAAAAATTACAAATTAAAAAAAATGTTATTTAAATGCAAAATATAAAATCGCTACAAACAACCTCGAAATATTAATATAAAGGCTAATATTTCATCTGCGGTCTTACTTTACCTTACTGCAACTATTGATTAGAGGGTTTTGAAAAATAAAAGTATTCTAATCTTTTGTATCACTTTAATGTTGATGACCCATTCAAGAGAGATATCCTATATAAAAATAAAATTAATAAAGAATTAAAAAAGCAAATAACTAAATTTATAATAAATATTTGCTTAACAACAAATAGGTAAAGTAAAAACAAAATTAGCGTATACCTATCCACTAATAAAATAGTTTTTTAAATAATTTATCCAAATTATTTTTTTAATAAGAATGATTTAATATATAAAATTTACTGAAAACAAAAGTAGATTTTTAGATTAACTTGTATTAAAAACTTGTCAAGGAACAATAGGCCAGAGGAATAACAAAAGTCATTGTATTATTGTAAACGCTTAACATAACATTTTAATCATAAACATTATAAAACAAATGCTGGGAAGTAAAACAATGAATTTAAATTTGTTACGTTTACGATAATTTCACCACTTAACCTCTATCACATTTCTTGACGCTATTATTATATTTATTTATTTTTATGTAATATGTTTCTATAAAAATGACACTATACAATTTAAAATAAAAGTTTCCGTATTTTCTCAATTAAAATAATCACATTTTTTATCACATCACTTGGCACTATTGTCACTTGTAAAAAAAACAAGAAAGCAGTAACTTACCATGTCTGCGAAAGTGAAATGATACAGTTAGGTGGAAGGATCGGCACAAAATAATGATCCTCTACAACACCAACTTCCATTTGTACTTTCTTAAGTGAACGGAGTCCACCCTACCAAAAGCTATACGGATTCTTCGGATGACCGGATGGGTACTAGATAATTTTCTGTCATAGTAATCTCCCCAATGGCCTTAAGCCATATTTCAAAAGTAAATTTCCTGACGGCGATTAATGAAGGCTGGGTCTATGCTATATTTATGATTGTCCGTTGACCTAAAGAGTGTGAAAAGTATTAAATATCCGACATTTTCAGTTTCAAGACGGGATTGCAAATTCTCCAGACGAACTAGAGCACAGAAAAATCTCAGTTTTCCATTTATGCACTTCCCGTTTTAATTTTTACACCGGTCAAGTGTGGAAATCTGATTTTTTCCTAGAGTTACGTAATGTGATCACAGATGGTCATTGCTACTGGCAATAGATGTTGTTACATTTTATGACATAATTTCGCAAAATTTTATTATTCTGCATATTTTAGTTGTAATCATGACTCTGAAGGTGTTAACACCTCTTCAAAGTACAGTTATTTATTATTTTGTGCCTTTCTCTCTGATCATCTTCCTTTTGCTGTGGCGAAAAATGTATAATTAAGAGAGTGTACATATCGATTCTATTATTTGCCTCTCAATCATGATGGGAACTGAAAAACGTATTTGTAGAAAGGTGGTTTGGTACACTATTAATTATTTCAATGAAACATCATGTCAAGGTTCCTGCTGACACAAAGACACATCTTGTTCGGTTGTTTTAATTGCATTATTTGTTTGTTTTTAATTTTAACAATTTCTTTGTGTTTAGAGGCTCAGTTTTAAAGCTTAACCATGGAACTTGTGTTAATTTACCATAACAGAAACGTTTACTGTACCTACTTGTTATTTTAATGTAATTGTTTTAACATTTTTTTTTCACAAAGTTATTAACATATTAAATTGTCTCTAATAGGTACCTAATATCGACTAAGGATTGATAATAGTACATTATATATCAGGAGAGAGAAATGTATTATGACATTTCTATGTAAATTAGAAATGTCATAAATTGTAAATCTTACTAACAAAGACGTCTTATTTGAGCTATTAGCAATTGGCATTATTACGATTTATGACGTATCTAATCTTGTACTTACATATTATTATTTTATGTTATTATTTTAGGTGTAAACATTGACTTGTATCTAAAAACTGATTAAATCAATATAATTTGAAAAATTTTGTCTTCGGCTCCAATTTTTTTTTAAATTTCTGTTTTATAAAAAAAACTATAGAAGTGAAGATTGCAAACTTAATACATCATACGACAATATTATAGACCTCAATAATCTGAGAATACATATTGTAAAAACCAAAAATATGACTAGTAAATAGCAAACTAAATTTAAATAAAAAGTGAAACTTGCATTAACAAATTTCACCAAATACAAAAAGTGCTAAGTCATTCATTAGCTCTTTTAAATCCATTTTGTATATTTTTTTTTTACTTCTATTAAACCAAAATGGTTAATTCAAGGATTGTTAAATTAAAAGGTCTTATTTTATTTAAATAAGTTAGACTTTTATTAAATTAATTAATTTAGTATACAGTAGCAAGCAAAATAAAGCGGACACCACTTTTGAAATAATTGTCAGCCAAACTGCACTAGATCACACCAAACCACACTACAACGAACCAAAGTAGAACACAGCAAACATACTAGACCACTTGGTGTACGATTTTTTTTATTTCCAACTGTATTTAATTACAAATAAAAATAATATTTGTTTCACGTTCTTGTGACTAGTCAATAGGGACTTTCTAGCTCTTCTATTGTCACTCTAAAAATATTCGGATTTTATAATTTTTAAGGATTTTTAGGATATTGGTTAATCCTGTCTCCTGACTTTTTAAACTCCAGTGACAAGTTGACTTCATGTCACATCGAACTCGTGTCAAAACTTTTGTTTTGCAAAAATACCAAAAAGGATTGTTAAGAAAAAATAAAAATTAAGATTTTTAAATGTTTTGACAATTTTTTTAAAGTACGAGATTATCAAGAATTATTAAAAACTAAAATTAAAAAATAGAGGTTTAAGTTTATGTTAAATTTGTCCCCGTAGCAGGGTTATCACAAATTAATATTTCTGAATAAGACAAAAAGAGAATAGCGAATTTAAGTCGATTTTAATAGGATTTTAACCGCTGTCTTAGAGAAATTTGTAAAATTTTGGATGAAAAACAGGACAAATTTTTGCAAACTTTACAAAGATTGATTGCGAAATTCTTATGAATTAGAACTATGTAAAACAAAAATTACGTATAAATTTTTCTCTTTTATCAAATAATTATTTTTTCAATTTATCCTTACAATTTTGGAAACTGCTGGAAGAGATGGGAAAAGAAAAGATGTTTTGTCACTTGATATGAGAACCACCCAATTTCACCGCAATGTATTTCTACAACTGTTTTATTTAATAAAAAAAAATATTTAAAACGTATTTATGTTAATACCTGTGTGTCATGATCATGAATAAGCTCAGGCGTCCCATTGAGGTTCAACCAGAGCTCAGCAATTGACCAGCTAATTAATCGGTGTAATTCAGGGCGCGCGTGTTAGTCATTCAAATGGTCTGCACGAGCTCTGAAAATCCAGCAGCGTCGTTCCTTCGAATGTACCCAAAATATATTTACTACTTAAATGAGAGAACCTATTATAGTCTATTATTATCAAATACTGATTGATTGAGTGACTGTCAATGTGCTGTCAAGTTGTACCGCCTTTAAATAACGATAAATAAAGTGTAAATAATAACGCCAAATCGCGCTACTGACAATCCACTCGCTAGCACCGAACATTAGTCATCAATAGTGTTGAATGAGGATGCTAGCATATTACCTAGTAGTATCCTCATTCTACGGTTATAGTGACATTTGGTACATACTATCCTAAAATGTTATATTATGCTGACAACCTTTTTGAGAAATGAGATGGGTGAAAACACATTCTTTCTTTATCTATGGGAGACTATGACTATATTATCAATAAAATCTAAAATTTATAATAATAATTATCGCCATAGTTGCATGGTTTACTTTCAAGACATTTGTGACTTTCCTCCATAGCTTCACTCGTATTCGTGGTAAGTTTACTTCTCTATCGGACTGCTGATGTTGGTTTCTACAATGTTTCTATCATACAATAAATGAGATTGTCTAGCTATTTTCCAAATACTTTATTGTTCGCTGATAGGGTTATAGCAGTTTTTTTTAAAGATTTCCTTGCTTGGAAGAGGACTATACGTCACTATTACTTATCAGTTTATTTTTAACTCTTTGACTTACCTACATCATACACTGAATTATTTTTTGGTGATATTTGAAGTACCGAATCTTATTTACTCAGCTAAACATGACATACTTGATTTTGAAGACCAGTCATAACAACATGGAATTGATAATAACTATAAAATAAAAAAAAATAAAACATAACCTAATATAGGTAATGTCTTCTCTAACTATAATCATTAATAATTGTTATATTACTATTTTGCTGAATACTACACGAACTTGGATTTGTGCGCTTTTTGTCACGCCTCATATAAAATGTAGGTCTTTAATAAGATTTTTACTTTTTTTTACAATGTAACTGTAGGTATACTCATAAAAAGGGAGGGGGGGGATTGATAAGCAATAAAGTAACAAAAAAGGGCTTTTGCTTAATTTACTGTTGATAGCACTTTTCAATATTAAAACATTTTAACTGGTAATATTTATTTCATTGTTGCGGCTTTGCATTCCTTAGCGTTTTTCTATTATGCTGTTACTTTGCAATTTGCATATTTTATTGCACATGAAAACCACCGGCTTTCCTCTACACATTAAACAATATTACAAAATTTTGTGCTCTTCTAGATACAACCTCTTAGTCAAAAAGTATTTAATTTATTTCCATTTTGATCTGTTATCTCAATTAATTGTAAAACTTTAGAAATTGGAAGAGATTCGCATAATCACAATCAAGATTTTTTAAGTAAGTGCTAATGTGTGTGTGCATATTGATCATAGGCTTAAATGACCGAAAACAAGTGTCGCAAAAAAAATATTTAACTCGGAGGGGTGGACACAGTGATTTCTGGTGTACAAGATGCAGGAATTTCCATGAAATTCTATGCTTTTACATGGATTTTCTAAAATTTCTTATTATTTGGTTGAATGATTTTCTTGAATTTACATAAAATTTCCAGGGAATTGCAAGGGATTTCTTAATGATTTTTGAGAAATTTTTATACATTTTGCCTGCGCATGCGAGGCATGAATTTACATATGCGAAGTAATGGGCATAATTGAAATGTGAATTTTACAACTAACTCTGTTAGAATATATTATTCACAAAGACCTACAAAATAATAATAATATTAATAACCATAATAATAATAAAAACTAATTTCGAATTGAATATTTAAAGGAATTTCGAGAGAATTTTATAAGGATTTTTGGACAATTTCTGGTGAGACGTATCCACCCCTTGTTTAACTCAATAAAATTACTACTTTATACGGCCCAATTGTTAATTATAAATAGTCACTCATAGCAGTGCTGGAAGAAAATTGTTTTTTATAAAGATGAAAATGTAAACTTAATCTGCGAGAGATGTTTAAAAGAGCGCTACCTTTTTTTAAAAAAGAAATGTGTAACATGACAATATTTTTATATGTACATCGTGGCTGTATGAGTAGATAAGTAATCATGGTATAAAATGTACCTTTAGTTATTTATTAGTAAGAGGATAGTGGCACATATTTCTAACAAGTATAACCATACAAAAATTATAAAGCTAATTTATGCGGGACTATTTTTTAGAATGTTTCTAATTTGAAACAAACTGTTTTTATAGCTATTTTATAATGCGTATTTGCCTCTTCAATAACTTGCGTTAACATAAAAATTATCTTTAGATTTTACAAGAAACTTCGGTTTTTAATTAATTAAAAGTAAATTTAATCTTTAAGCGAGAAAACAATCTTGACCGCCAAAATGTTAAAAAAAACTTCACAAATTTTTATTAAAAATTATTTTTAGTACTTTTAAAAGGTCTTCAGCAGTGAAAAGATTTTTGAGACGTAGAGACAATAACTGACAGTTTAGAACTAAAAGAAAAAAGATTAAGAATACTAACAATTAAGCAATCAATCTTCTCAGTGTGAAAACATCAATTTGACGACCAAAATAATTTTTTCATGACTGTATTTATAAGAAGTTTTCAGCGGTAAGAGGAATTTTGAGCTAATTGATAAATGTCAAATATATCTCACAATAAAACATTTTACTTACTGCTAAGAAATCAATTTGAGGATCAAGACTATTTATTTCTGACTATAAAAAAGCATTTGCCAATTTCTATCAGTGCGTCACCTAAAAAACAAATATGGAATCTATTAAAAAAATTGAAAAGGTTTTACTTTTCAAGTAAAACCAAAAACAAATATAATTACTGTTAACTCTTCATAATTAAAATGCACTTAATTTTATATCTCCTTTAGTGTCAATAAAAACAAAAACAAAAATTAGAAATTAACATCCTAAATAAAAATAGATGACTTCATAACTCTGCTAATTTATGACTTAAGTTCAATACGATTTTACAAATTGCAATGACACTGCTTTCACTAACTCGTGACAGTAAAGTCTACCAATGATGTGAAAAGCTCCTCCGTTCTGTAATAAACTCCCATTCTAAAACATTTAATTTGCATATTTTTAGTGCATCGATATGATTTTTGTTAAACCTTTTCCTAGTTTAAACATCAATAAATAAAATTTCTAGAATTAAAACGACATTATGGAAGATTCTAATATCATCTTAACATGTATGCAAATGTCACGACTTTTTCTTATATTTAAATAAATTTTGCTTTCGGATGCGCCGAATAATAATAACATAGCACCGTTATAACACACACCTTAATAAAGAAAAGAAGAAATTGAGTATGCAATTTAAGTGATCTTGGCCGACACCCATTATTAAAGAGATGTCTATTATTGTAAAGCTTCCAGGGCCTGATTAGGGGGATTAGAAATTTTGGGAAAGACACACCCAGGGGCGTTTATTTGAACAATGACACTGAACTTACTCAGAGACGAGAGAGTAACCTCCTACAGAAAAATTTGAGTGGTGAATGGATAATTATGAGTGTCTTCATTAAAGACAAACTTTAATGTAGTGCAATGGTAAAAGTAAAGGGAAATTGTAGGCTAGTCATCATTTCTAGGGATCATAACAGGATGCAACTAGCAAAAAGAAGAATTTACATAATTTCAATTAAGCGATTTACGCCACTTTACAAAGTTTCAGGATATTGGAAGCATTGAACCACTGAAAGTTTTCATTAACGGGTCACTAATCATAATAATTATTTATTACCAGTTTGTTGGAATTTTAACGTCGGGTGATTAGGTGATAGTTAAACGCTTAATTTGCGAAAAGCAACATTTTATGTCTGCAAATTTTTTGTTAAATATTTGTTTCCTTTTTTTAATTGATGCCTAAAAACCGATCTGGTTTTGATTGCTGTGGATATATTGTGGAATGATTAGATTATTAACGCATTTTTTATATTTCCACAAAAATGTGACTTTCAAAAATAGATTCCGATATTTTTTTAGTATATTTAAGGCTAGACGCCCATTTTCCTGAAACTCAGATTTTAATTGAGAGTGACACTTGTTTCACTAGTCAAAAGGACTTTCGATCAATCCGAGTTTTTGTTTTGCTTGAAAAGTGCTCTCACAAATATGATACAAGTCGATCTACTCCACGTTCCATCTCATTTAGATAAATTTAGTTTTTTCAAATTTTGCCCATATTTTTTTATTAAAAACTGAAATTAGTAATGCTTCTGAAAAATCTCTAAATTTCTATGTATACAATACAATAATTATTAAAAAAATAATTATGCAATAATTTTTTTTATAAAAAAAGTCACATGTTTACAAACCGTGTTACCAACTATAATTGTGACCAAATATTTTATTTGTGATTAGGTGTCAATTTTGACCAAATGCCAGAAAACAACTTAATTGAAAATTAAATGTTAATTCAAATTAAATGTTTAATTTTTCATCTATAAACTGATTTTTAGTATAAGAAAATATTATTTATCGTACATTTTTAAAATTTGAAGATCTAAAAATAAAGTCAGAAGTTTGAAAACTATTTTTAAATACCCAGTTTTAAATTTTCTGCGCTTAGAAGTTTGCTTATGGTAATAAACCATGTTATATAAAAATACTTAGATATAAATAATGACCGAAAAAATCCAAGTCAATACCACAAATTTAATCAAAATAATTTCTTACATAAAACTTGCAAAGTGTTTTTAATAGCTATATCTATCAGACCCAAACTTTTGTCAATAATAAATTAAAACATAAAAAGTAAAAATGTATACAGAAAATAGGATAAATTGTTATTTTTAGTAAAAAATATGTTGATCGATCTGACACATCAAATTAACGGTTAGTATTTTCAATAGATTTATACAGTTTTAGACCCACAAAACCCCCTGAGTCTATAAAAAAAACGTTAAATTAAAAACATTACTATCACATATACATAAAACATTACTATCACTATCGTACAACTTTTATTATTGGCGGTAATTCCTTAATTAATGACAATAATGTGATTAGCTTAACCACCTCTAGCTGCTTGAACTACTGTTTAAAATTTGGTACTTACAAATTTTGATCTTTAAAATAAGAAAAAACAACATCCAGAAATTGCGGCCTTAAAAAGTAGAAACTTTTTTGGAAATTTTTGGCAATCTGTTTAGAATTTATGACTATTATCAAAATGTTCCGTTAAAAGTTGTAGCTAATAAAATTCTACAAATTTACTTTCTATGATTTTTCTGTGTTGGTAGTCTAGTAAAATAATACCAAAAGGTGCAGAACATTAAAAAAATTTTGGTTACACATAATTTTTTTAGATACGTTTATGTAGGTGAACTTTCAGATTATATTTAAGTATTTGTGATTTAAATTATAAGTTTTGGTTTATTAACAAAAAATTTTATTTTTTTTAATTTTTAAAAATTTTAATTTTTTGTAATTAAGTATATCTTATAATTTATAAATTTTTCCAGAAAAACAGAGTTTTATCGGATTTTTGTGAAAATGTTTATTTTAATTCGAAATTTGTTGTTACGGGGAAGTGGACAAGGCAGAAAAAAAAACTATTTTATAAGGCCAACGTTTCGAATCATTTATTGATTCTTTTTCAATGCTTATAATAAATGTCAAATTTGTTTGGCATGGTACCAACTTGTCTCGGCCAGTGGTCGCCGGAAGAATGATTCTTAGGCCTTATAAAATAGTTTTTTTTCTGCCTTGTCCACTTCCCCGTAACAACAAATTTCGAATATAAAAAGAATGGACGTAATTCACCAAAATAGTTTATTTTAATGTTCTTAAGCGTATTCTAAAAATCGTAATTTTTTTTGTACATTTTTTGAAGAGTTGCTATTTGAAAATTTTGAGTATTTTTACAATTTGAAGTGTACTTTTTTATTATTATTATTTTCTAAACATAAGTAGACTGATATAAGGTTTAGAATTCTAGATTATACAACATGCTAACAATAACTCTTTTCACCGCTGACGACTGAAAAAAAAAAATTAAAAAATTATTTGTAACATTTGCTTGACATTTTGACGATCAATTTTTTTTTATCTTACAGGTGCAGTTTTTAAGATACCTTGACCATTTTTAAGAGATCATTACCTACTTTCGGTGACAGAAATGAAATTTTACTCACAAGTGAGATAAAGTACCCACAAATGAGTAAATTTGACATTTGTTTTTACAAATTGTGAAAAAACAAGGACGTTGTTTATTTCACAACTATAACAACTATTGGTTACTGCAAAAACTGATACTTACATCCATACTATTATATATTTTTATAGGCAAATATTTGATTTAAATAAAATTTTATTTTATGGATTTTTTTTTAATAGTTGCATCCATCGTATATCACACGTGATCAAAATGCCATTATTAAACTCGTGAGAACTGTCTCACTCATGCGCAAGCGCTCTCGTTAATGATGCATTTCTATCATTTATAATATAATGTACTATTTTACCACTGTACAAAAGATGGACTTTATAATGTGGAATTAAATAGCATATAGAAACTAAAAATGCAACAAAATAGCGTTTAAAGTAGCTTCTCTAATTTGCGACCAAAATTATTGAAATTTTGGAAGAGCTTTTTGTGCAAGAATAAAAAAAACAATTTGAGTTATTTACATTTATAATTTTCCTTATACTAAATTTTGGATGAATAGTGTGCTCTTGTGCAAGAATATAAGAAAAAACAAAAACTCGAATATCTCAGTTTCAAATTCTGAACTAAACTTATGAAAGAATAGCGTAACCTCTGCACAAGAACAAGAAGACAAGACCCAGAAAACAAAGAACTACGTTTAAAACTGTAGGTACACAAAAATTCTAATAAGTAACGTAGCGTGGTTTCTGCGCAAGAATAATGAAACGAAATTACACCTCTGTTTAAAGCTTGTTTATATTAACAATTCATAGTATAGGTAGGTAGACTTACTGAAATTTATAAAGATTAGCATAATGGCCTCTATGTAAGAATTAGACAGTTGGAGATAAAATGTAATTGAGTAAGTAACCGTCGCTGTTAGATCTGAAGCATATAATATGAAGCTGTTTTGTCACACTTTGTTTAGTATATTTGCTATTTGCTTCCTGCCTTTTTGTCAAACGCTTTTTGCTTCTTTGCTGCTCGGCAGAGTTCTGTAGCCTTGGCTAATTTTTATCGGGCCTTGCCTAATTAACCTAAACCAAATCTTTACTACAATTAGTTGCTTTTTACACGCCCTTTAAGGCTTATTAAATAAATAAATAATGAAAGAATTGTGAAATTATTTGTAAAGTTCATTAATTACTTTTTATTTAAAAAAATATATTTTAGTTTTAATATATGTCATTAAGTAGGTGATAAGTATTTTTATACTAATGTAAATCAACGTAAACAAGAAATTAACATGTTTGTTCTTCACAACATATTTAAAACAGGAAATTAATATGTAAATCAAAAGGAAAACTTATTCCGCATTGTACAACTCCATTTTTAGTATTGAATCTAATGAAAATTAGTAATAATTAAGTCAGCTTTCATTTTTATAATTAACCTTTCGGTGCAATACCATCAGGATTTTCTTTCATTTTTTTAAATAAATATGAGTAGCAAAAGTTTGTTTGAATAAAATTTTAATAGAATCTATAATCGCGGCAATATTTTTTTTCAAAGCAAGTCATTTATGAGAAAATGTAAGTGAATGTCCGAAAACTACTACTAGAAAGGCCTTCATCATTAATAATAATTCAACTACCATTAGATGCATTAGTCTGAAATAACAAGTGTTAACTTAAATCACGAATTCACACTCCACGCGCTGAAATACATTAAGACTTAGTTTTACTAAATTATGATAATTATGCTTCTTTGCCCTGCCCGAAGATTGATGATAAGTAAAAAAATGGAAAGTTGGGATTATATATAACACGCGATATTAATAACAAACAGTGATTATATAATGAAATATTTCCTACGAAAATACAAAGTCTCACGGGTAATTTGGTGACGATACCTGCGAGAAAGTAAAAAAGTAATTCACTTGAGGTTTAAAATATTGACCATCGACATGTCGTAGCTGGCGGCAACTGGAGAAAGGTCATCTTATCACCCGGACTTTTAATTTTTCCATTCAACTACTGTAGCATCAGAAATGGATGATGCCCACGGTTTTACATTTCACTTTCGATCCGGACAATCCATCATCGATGACTCGCCTAAATAGTGACAAGACGAAACCAGACACTTACATGAGTCTATTTTCTTGTTTGGTATAGCTGCAATTGGTAGCTTGTGTAAGAAATGTTACAGTTAAAGGCCAAATTTGGCCAATTAGAGCAATTTGCGTAACTATTTAAGTGATTTTGATAGTTTTTTTTAATGTAGTAAGGTAGTAATTTCTTCCACAAGCACATCCTGTTGTGCTCTATTTGTTTATAATGGGTGCAATATGAAAAGAAAGAAAATCTATAACTAGTTGGGTTGAGAAAGTTATTTCCTGTATCACACTGTAATCTTGACTATTCTTTTTATCTCTTATTTTGTTTTTTTGCTAGTAATTGTAACATTCATTCTTTAATGGAACGAGGATGTAATAAAGATTAGATCGGTGTAGCATCAAAATTCGGCATTCACTTTATTAGATATAATTTGTAGATATGTCTAGTGTGCATCAAAATTTATGTCAGACACTGATTTGCACTCTTAACATAATCTCAAAAATTACATTTATAAAGTGGCCACTTTTTTTATTTTTATAAGGGGACATTATCATTTTAACAATTAGATTTTTTTCTGGAAACGGTAACATACGCCTATGAAAATGCCTAAATATTTTCGTTATGATAGAAACGGAACTACAAACTACCAACTAATTGCGTATTAACACAGAACGGCTAATAAAATTATGGGGAAAACAATAAAAAATAAATAAAAAAATTAATAGAAGCATCTTTACTTTCTTAAAATGGGAATATTTTTTTATAAATAAAGACAATAAAAATCAATGTTGAACTTACAAATATAATCAGTTTTAAGTTGTAAGTTTTAATTCAACAGTGGCAAAGCGCTTTCGAAAACTAAAGTTCCATCGTCAGTGCCAATCTTTTTTTAAAGACGAATTAAAACATTAAAACATCAAACAACTTTAGGGTAAGTCGAATAAAATCTAACAGATAACACCTGACTGTGAAATTTTATTTTCCTTAAATTGTTTATAGCGATTTTTTCGTTTACCCTTTAGTTAATACTAGTTTATAGCAATATATATTTATACCAATAAATATGTATGTTATTTATTTATTTTTTTGTGTTGTATCTTTAATTTCTTGTCGTTGTTCTTGTTTTTTGTTGACCACTATGTTTTATATTCTTCTTTTCTATTGCTTTTTCCTTCATTTTTAATATTTAAAAATAATGTGTTTAGCTTTTGCGTTTCTTGAAATTTGTTTTATTTTTGTCTGTTGTTATCACGTTGTATTTTTTGCGTTTTTTGATATTACATGTCTCATCATATCCTATTTTTTTTATAATGAAGTGTTTTTAGAGCTGTTTTTATGTTATTTACTTTTATTAGTACCTTTACTAGTTTTTCTAAATTCTTTAGTAAAATCATTGTCTTTAATCTTTATAAATAAATTTTGTTTACGCGTTTTTGATAGATTCATCGTCAGAAAATATTGATTTTGTTTCTTTATTGTTGTCGTGCTTAGTGAAAGACAAAATGCTTAAAGTTTCTTTGTAGATTTTTTCTCTTATATTGTTTTTTCTGTTTTTCTTTATTGCTTTTAGTTTATACTGCTGAAGCAAAACCAGTTCGATTCTTAATTCTATGATTGTTTCGTCACTCTTATCTTCTTTCCTTTGCTTTTATTTTTTATATCAGTTTTACTGTCATTATCTTTGTTTTTATCCACAACATTATGGTTTTATATGTGTTTGTACATCTCGCCCTTCATATTTAACAAATAATATAGGGTTTATTACAAGTGTCAACTTACCTAATCGCTATTTAACGCATATTAAATTGTTCCCAAAGACTAGGCTGTAGTTTATTATTTTGTAATTTTTTTAAAACTGCGTGTAGATAAGCTCCAAATACCCTTTTTAATGCGTAACTAAAGGCCTGAAGGTCAAGCAGCGTGACGAGGTTTTTGTAACCAAGTTCTGTGTATAATCTTCCGAAACAGAACTAATGCAGCAGCCCTGTGCCTCTAATAAAGCTCAGTACATTGGATGCAAAAGCCTTCTTGATAGCATTAGACTCTCATCGAGAACTTAAGTGTAAATTTTTAATATCCGCAAACGCAAAACAATAACATAGCATATGACGAGAGGTTTTTCATCTTTCACATAATTCCTGTGAAATCAACTTTATTAGTAATTGGACTTAGGTTCAAAGTCGTGCAGAGGTATTTTTTTAGTAGACTTATATACACACATGTCTTATATACACACATGAGAGTTTTTTGGTTGGGATATATTAGATTTACGCTTTGTGTCTTATCTGGATTTTTAATAAAAATTTAGATTGCCGCATGCTTTTTTAAATTTGCAATTTAGAATGATGGCGAGTTTCAAATCACTTTTAAAGTGAGTTTCTTGGTCGTCTCTTGGTAACGCCTAGGATTTGTTTGTTTTGCGACTTGATACAGCCTATTTGTAACTTTTTTTATGCCTGAAACTTAGCTCTTTTGTTACCCTCTAGAGTCTAGACCAACGGCTGTTCGATGCCATTTGCATTTTGAGTTCTACATGTGGTTTTTTCTATATTAAACGGGAGTCTAAAATTATCCTTAAATATTTGATTTAATTTTGCGGTTAAACAGTGGTTCTATTTTCTCTTGGTGAATATTGCATTACTTAAAGCATACCTAAGTATTACTTTGCAATACTTAAGAATTTGTATTTTATCATAATGGTTACGTCATTTGCATAGCCCTGAAAATTTACACCAAACACATTTAGCTTACGTATAAGATTGTTCATTTTTAGGTTTACAACAGGAGAGATAGTACTTTACTTTAAATTAAAGACATCTTTTACTTAGCAATCACTTTTCCATAGAACGTTTTAATAATCCTACTAGAAACCCCTTAAAGCGGACTTATTGAAGCAAAGTTGAGTTCGCATTTGGCTTTTCTAGTGCTTCACACAAAGAAGAAAGTATATTAAAATGTTTGATCGATGACTAGAAAAGTTCTAAAACATCCAGTCTACTATACAGCCCGTGTTCTACTGTGAATATGATTCCAGGCAGAGATGAGAATTAAATGCAGCGGATTAATTCCGAGCAGCTTTTCTTTTACATGTTTGTCAATTATTTTTCCTATCATTTTTAAAAGAAAGTAAATAAAGATAATTCATAAACATTTGCTAATTTTAAAAGACAAACTAAACAAGATAACGACAAGCGGCTGTTCGTCTGTATTTACAAAAACAAGTCACAAATCAATAATAGTTCCTAAAGCTTCAACACTTTTAAGAAGTACATTGATGCATATCTATCTATTAAATTTAAGTTAATAGTAACAAAATTGCTCAAAGTGAAGAAATATTCCTAGAGTTTGCTGATATAGGTACAGTCAAAAGCAAAAAATCGGACACCATGTGAGTTATTATAGTTTGGGCTGTAGTTTATTCAGTTCGCGTGTGGTTTAGTGTGATTTGGTGAGGTCTGGTGTGGTTGCTTCTGTATGTGATAATAATCTTTTTTTATATAACTTTCCTTTTTACATTGTTAGTGATAGGCACTGACGATGGAACTTTAGATTTGGAAAGCGCTTTGCCACTGTAATATTAGGATTTTAATTAAACTTGTGGCTTTGACATTGATTTTTATTATAATTATTAATAAAAAATCATCTCACTTCAAGAAAGAAAGATTCCATCAAGTTTAAAAAATGTTTATAAAATGCAATAAATATACTTCGGATAGTGGTGTCAAAATTTATTTTACTAATTATTGTATTTTTGTATTGTATGAATTCTTTCAAAATTACTGCCACAATTAGTTCTGGTCTAGAAGCTTCAAAGTTTGAATGTACTAACGAGACCTACGTTTTACCAGGCCGGAGTCTGCAGTTTTGAAGTTCTATATATTTTTTAAAAAATTTTCGTAAAATACCTACACTTACATTCGCAAATTTTGAAAAAAATATTAACTTAGTTTAATTTTCAATAGTTGGTGATTATTTTCTAAAATTCAAATTTCATGAATGGTTTGAGATTAAGACCTGCTCTTTACCTATTAAAAAATAATAACGATAAATTTTCATTTAAGTATTATTATTTTTTAAAATTTTAACAGTGTGAGTTATACCTAATATTGTAGCAATTATATCAAACAACAATAAATAAAGTACAAAAAAATTGTTTTGAAAGATTGTCCCACGTAAACTTACAATCTTACATTTGTCGGTAACTCGTACAATCTCAATTTTTTATTTTGATTTTATTTTTTATAATATCTGCTTAGGTCTTGGTACTAGTAATATTTGACCAAATTTCTTTGGCGTGTAGATTACGTGCGCATTAAACTATAAATAATTTAATTAAAATGTGGGAAATCGCAATAATAAAAGTTAAAACTTGTTATGTGAGAGACAAATACTTTTTTTGGCTGTTTTCTAAGCATTTGAAATTTTTAGATAATTTGCTATGGATATCACTTACTATGGATATCAAAATAAACTTTAGATAAGGTATATGAAATGGTGCAACTAGCACAAAATCCAAACGATGCTGGCAATCTTGGAGGTATTGATGTTTACGTTAGGTGACTGTTTTGACCACTTTTACGTCTACACACCATCCTCAAACAGTCAAAATAAAAACAACTACTTTTTGAACAAAAGCCCCGATAGACGTTGGATAGCGCTACACTGAGGATGAGGCAACTACTCCTGAAACCGTTATGTAGTTGTGTTTGGCTTGATTAATTTTGTTGTATGGTTTAATAATAAATAAAAAAAGTTTTAATCCTATCACAAAAAATGGGAAGTGCATTGTGCGTCAAATAAAATAATGCACCACACTGTCATTGTAATAAAGGGTTCTGTTGTATTTACGTTCTTTGAGTTTAGACCTGCTTTAGTTTAGAGGACAGAGAAAGATTGACATTTACAGTTTTATCGCAAATCGGCACGTTCCTTTTGTCCGAACTGTTCGTTTAACACAATAAGACCCCTTTGTAAAAATCACTTTCTACGCGTATAAGTTTAATACCAGACATTTTTAACACAATATTTATACTAGATATTTGTAATCCAATTAGAATTTCCTCCTTTCTACATTCTCACGCAGACAAAATATCTGCAATAATTCGTAAAATAAATGATGCGAGATAACTTACGTTGTAAGTATGTCCTTGGATGACCACTCTCCTTGACATTAATTGAGGAAGAATTATTGCCAGAAAAAAATTTTTGAATAATGGGTAAAAGTTCAGGTTATGGTTGCAAGAAAATTTTCCAAACAAAACCAAATAAGCTAAATTATTAAGAAGAAAGTACTTTCAATATTAAGTGCAGTTGTTTGCCACACTAATCAATCTTGAAGATGAAATATACAAATCATTATTTAAAATGAACGTTTAATTTTATGAAGTTTCAGGTTGCTGATTGCCAATAAAATTCTCTGCGTGATTCTAATTACTAACCAATTTCGTATTAAAATGTATTTGTTTAAACATCTATAAATTATGACGACATTTATGAGCAAAACGTTAGAAATTCTACTTATTTTGGCATCGTCGATGTCAATAAACGTCCTCAACATTAATTTTAGAGAAATCCGCTACACATTCCTAGTAATTAATAGTAGCTGGAAATAATTAAAGGGCAGTACTCTGCACTTGTTAGAAAGTGCTTTTTTTACAAACAATAATTTATCAAGCCTGGTGGAAGATTAGCAACAATTAAAAATCCAACTGAAGCATTTTTATTACATCCGACAAGTTCTGACGCAATTCAAATACTCGACATAGTAAGCGGTAGTTTCTTATTATTTTTTCTGCAGATGATCAACTTTCTTCTTAGCTCTACATTTCTCAATATGTGATAGTTATATTTTTATTGCAACCGGTGGCCATTCCCTTTTAAATTTCTCTCTAATGCTCTGACCATCACTAACAGGTGTAGGTAGGCACGGAAATAACCCATTACATACAAAGCTTGAATTGTTTTTCTATCAATACTTGAAGAAAGTTTATTTTTTTAGGGTAATGAAACAACAACAAGCTTTTATTATTTTATTAACAGCGATATAAAAGTATAACCTAAGAAGCATTTTTTATTATACAAACTTCCGTTGAGTGCTAATTAGAGAACAAAGAGGGTACTTTCGTCCTTATGAAAGGAGGTAAGTACCCTCTGCACCTACGAATTACAGGCTAAACAAGTTGCTACCAGGTATCTACCATTTCCATCAGTCTTAAGCCACAAAAATTTGGTGGCGTACCCAGAAATTTCAATAAATAACGTGCCTCTATTTTTACATAAGACTAGTTACGCCACTGTTCCAAAAAACAGAAAAGAAAAGAAAGAACTTAATTACAAACTTAATTTTTTTGTTTTACGTAACGTGTCTTCAAAATATCTGCAGTTTGAGAACTGATAGTCGTAACAGGTTCAGATTTGAGTTGAGGACTTGGCACGAAATTATTATTATTACTATCCTGATCAGAATATTTAGCAGAATATTGGTTAGGGCTTGAAACTGCATGGAAATTAGTACCTAAATGCGAACTCAACTGCGCTTTAATCTGGGCCTGTTGTTCTGGGGTGAAATGTTCAAAACCAGTGACAATAGCTGGGGCTGTTTTCATCTGAGTTGTGACATATTGTTGTGCAGCAAGTTGAGCCAAATGTGCTATACTATTCAACTGCTGAGGCTGTTGTTGTTGATGATGATGATGCTGTTGCTGTTGTACTTGTTGGGGTTGTTGAGTTGAGTACTGGACAGCTGGGGCAGGCATTGGGCTAGTTTGGGCCACCAGTTGCTGGTACTGGGGCTGGTATTGTGGAGCAGCTGTTAAAATATAGTTGCCAACTGTTGGTGCAGCTAGTACTGGGTGCATGTAAGTTGCTGTGGGTTGCACAGTCTGGGCTTGAGAAGGTTGAGCTTGAGCTTGATGATAGTTTCCGTGGAGAAGTTGGTATTTAGCTTGGGGGTTGCTGTGGAAGTAATTTAGGAGTTGTTGGGTAGGGTTGTTGTAGACTAAGCTTTGTGGTACTAAAGCTGGTTGAGCAATGATGATCATGGCTTGGGGTTGACCGAGGGGTTGATTGTGTGGCACAAAGAACGGTTTGGGGATGATTTGTACAGGAACGTATTGAGCTTTTTGTGGCAGTTGTTGTAATTGCTGCAATTGCTGAATTTGTTGTACTGGTTGAAGTTGAATTTGTTGGTGGTACTGCTGCACGGGTTGTTGGTATTTCAAGGGGTGGTAGTACATTTCATATTTCTGGTTTTGTTGAATTGCGTTTGTTGGAGAAGAAGTGGTTTTTGCTTTATCTTGTTTGTCTACAGCGCTAGCTTGGACGATGCAAAGAATTAAAGGGATGATAACCTGTAAAAAGAAAAAAAATAAGGATATGCGGGTAACAAAATCCAAGAAACGTGAGGAAGATAAAATTCCTGAAGGCGCTTTCTGTCATATCCGATTCAGCATGAAAGCATATAATTTACGCTCATCAAAATTATAGGTGTTCTATAAGAAGCGGCAATTTTGTCGTAATTGGTGAAAAATGTGAGGCAATAAATTATTTACGAGCAAACATTTCTATCGTTTAAGTAATTCTACACGCGTATATACTATTTTTATAATTATATGTCAGCAACTAACCAATAAATATAAAAAGTTTCAGGGTGTGGTGAGAGAAGGTACAGATGTTAATGGAAATTAGACTGAATCACTTTCACTTCAATTATACTTTCCGAAGCAGCTGCCAAAAATAATGAATTCACGTAAAAATATTCTTCACAAAATTGTTGCTTTCTCTGATGTTTTACTGGTTGTATGCATTATTGTTGAAAAGATTACAAAATTGTGTAATAGGTAAATTGCAGCTCTTAGTTTAAATTATACTCAAATTAGAGGGATTTTAATGATTAAATTAAATTGATTTCTTGTTCTTAATGACATGACTGGTATTTACACGGGATGAGGCTCATTTCCGGTGCAATCATAGCGTGTAAATATTGTAATAGTGGAGCAAAATATACAACAATTATTTATAACAAAGATTTTAATTAATATGTTGATGAAAGAACGTCTAAAATAGTTTGTTTAAAGAAGCTTTCAATTGAAACTACTACAGGTAAAAGTAGCACTTCCATAAATTAGATATTTATAAATTCGTGAATCATTATTAATTACAATTTTCCCAAGAGTTTCAACTGACCATTAATTGAAATTTTTATTTGAAAATTAATTCAATGGACTTGTTTGATTTTAATTATACGACCACATAAAATGAAATCGAACAAATTACTTTTACTACTTTAAATTAAATCGTCTCGTAATTAGAATGCACTATATTCAGAGATAGTAAATCTTATTATTTTTGAAATTATATTCTTATTAGAAAGTTTGGGTTGCGTGATCCTTTTTGAATTTTTGGGTTCAAACAGTTCAAACAATTACACGTAATAATTAAGACATTCTAGATCATTTTTTTTTTTGACAAAGCATTTATGTAATTTCAACTAGAATTTCTTTATAACTTAACCTTTTCCTAATACAAGTAATCGAGAGACAGGAAAAGGCTCATTACAAACAGGACAAACAAAAAAACAGTGTCCAAAAAAAATACCTTGACTGGAATGTATTTGGAATAACTATGGAAATAATTACAAGCTATGAACAGAATACTGACCATAGAGCAGGCATTAGTCAAATTAAGTAACCCTACTAAAACAGCGAACGATCGCTTATAGTAAAAGATCGCACTGATAGAGTATAGACATCGCTGACAAAAAAACTGAATATCTCAAGATTAGGACTGACACAAGCAGCAAAAATAAAAAAACTACTAGAGAGAACATGGTGGCTATAAAACAAGCCTACTAAAAATGGCAACAGGGAACTGAGCAGGTTTGTTAGAAATACCAAAAAGAGATGCTGGAACGACTTGCCAATAATCTATAGGGAAGTGTACATTAGATTTTTACAAAAAATGTGAATGCTTTAAGACAGTATGAATTAAACATCTATAAGAAAAATAGATCATCATAGACTTCTTCTCATCCGCAAATGGACCTAAGTAGACAAAGAAGTCATATACAACTTAAAACGACAGCTGCTGGTAAATAAGTAGAAAAGCACAAGGAATAGCCACTTTGTTTGCTCGTTTTCTGAGCAAACTGTTGGAAGCTTTTGTTAAAAATACTCTATTACAACTAAAATATAGAAGTGGGCTATAGATAGATACGCCCAATATAAATCTTAAAAAGGAAATTTGACTATCTAGATTGCTAACTAGACTAGCAGTAGAAAAGAAGTAAATACTATAATAAAGTTTGATAACAGATACTCTGTCTTCTTAAAATAATTGATGAGATAAAATTCTAAACATCAAACATACCACTAAAGTTAGAACGGTAGGGTTTGCTTGGTATAAGTAGCAGAAGCTCCAAATGATTAGACAACACCATAGAGTGTCTGGGAAGAATTAGCACTTAAATGAAATATAATTAGCTCACACTAGCACCTGAGAAGAGTAAAGCAGTACTATTTATGCAGAATAGTAAACGTATTATGTTGAAGATTGATGCAGTAGATATGTTTTTGAGAGCATATCTTGTATTTCACATTTTGCCAAATATAATTGGCCCAAGGACTAGCAAAAAACGGTACAATGTAATACAACACACAACATCGTTTTGTACGAAGCTGCAATATAATTTTTATTGCAATATAATAAGCTAGATTGGCTGTAAATAACAAGTATATTATCATTCTACACAAACCCATTCTGAACATGGCATTCCCAGAAGATAGCCAAGCACTTTACAAACCACACCAATGAGGAATACATCTTCTGCTTAAATAAGGATACTGTCGAGCATACTTACTATATTTTTATGGGACAAATGGAAATAATAAGGAAAAGTACCTAGAACCAGCTAAGATATAAACTAGAAGTTACCTATAATATGTTTAATCTTCACACTTAAATACATAATCAATAAGAAAGGAAAGGGAAAACTCGGTAGATTGAAATAAATAGTAAATAGACAAGCACTGCATTAAAAGATGATAATGACATTGGTACTGAGATTCTAAACTTCTAAAGTATTCGTACATCTGTATAATCTTCATCTTACGAACTTCTAAAAATTGCGTAATTTACCAAATGGGGTACAGTTGAATCCTATCAATTTAGAAACATGTAAAAAATCTTGAGCTGCTTTAAAGTATCTGCTTTACTGCTTAGTGCTTAGTACATAGAAATGACATTAACTTCTAACTACTTTAATAAATAATTAGAAAAATAAATATGTCAAAGTTTTTTGTTTTTGATTACATTTTGATCGGATACATTTGTAATCTGCTTGGAAGATTTTTTAAGAAGTCGGTAAGATAAAGGTGATACGTTGCGACCAAAAAACAATTTTTATGTAATATTTGCAAAAGATTTTGTATTTTTTTTTAAAGGGAGAAGTCATATTTTGTGCTAAAACTGACACAGATGAGGCAGAAACAGTGACTTTGAAACCGCATAAATAACGATATTTTGTTTCAAATATACAAATTGTTTGCTACAATTTTTGCTATCAATTTACAGCGGTATAAAAATTACTGTTTATGTCTCTAATTTATCGTTTGCAGCCTATATGCAGGTGCAAAAATGACTGTAAAAATCTCTTTTGCCACAAACTTCACAAAAAATTGTTGGTTGCACTAAGTTTTCGTAGTTTCAAAAATTACTTCTTCCGGGATTGAGCCGTACCAATGGAGTTTGTTGTTGCAGATCTTTTTTGTATAAAAAGGCGATAGAAGCAACTTGTCAGTAATTGCTATTTATTTAGACGTTGGTTTAGGAGGTTTGAAAGGGATCAAAGAACTTAGAAGATAATGCATCAACCGGTTGCATTTTATAACTTTTGGCTGATGCTAAAATAGATTAAGCTCTAATCAAAACCAGTACGAAACTGATAAAGAGCGAAGATTTTTTCAACCTATTTAGCAATTGCTTCGAAACCTTATATTAGTCGAAACAATGACATAATGTTTAACAAGAAATATGATTACTTTATAGGCTGTATAGACGCTGATTAGCAAGGTGTCCGAATTATAGAAAATCATATACAGGTTTTCTGTTTAAACCTGGTGGTGGCTCAGAGTCCATGGAAGAGAATAGTTAAAGCTGCTCAAAAATTTTTGTTTACTGGTTACTGAAACATTTTATTTGTCTAAAACAATTTATTTATCAAGACCACATGGGTGCTTTGAAGCTGATTTAAAGTTCTACATTCTGAGACTCATAACTTTGAGACCAAACTTGGGTTGACATTACTGACCACTTCTTTCTTTCTTTTATACATGATCACTCATGCAAGGGTGAAAATGTACAAACGACAGTTTGTGACCATTTGTCACTAGAAGCAAGTCGTTGTAACTGTCTCGTGTTAATTAATTATTAAAAAATTAGTAGTCTGCGAACTTTATAAAGCTGATAGTCTTTCGGATCCACAGATGATTTAGGATGTAGATTGCATAATAAGCATTCCGTGGAATGAAAAAGTGTGGTAATACAATCATAGGCACAAAATAAAATATTTCCCTATGTTTTCATGAAACTGAATAATGATTACTTATCTACTCAATGTAGTGCGTGTCAAAATTTGCCCTTATCCTTTCTACTTTTAAAAAATAATAAAAATTTGTTAAAAAATTGAACTATACATATTTACGAAAAATTCAAATTGTTTGAGAATTTTACATAATCATAATTTTGTTGTCAAATTTAATGTCCAGAATTAGGTGCGTAATTTTTCCAGGTATGCAGCATGAAACTCCTAGATATTGCAAACAAATGCAAACGGTAACATTGTTTATAAAATATTTTTTTGAAAAAATGATGGGAAAATTCAAGTCTTTCAGTATTTTTTATGTAAACTTAGTAATTATTATTAGAGATTATCTAAAAGATAATTAATTGCTTTCGTGACAAGAAACTGTGAAAGTTTTCTTTGAAAACAACTCATCTTAAGTGTTTATTTGTATTTTTATAAAACTGTCCAACAATTATCATGAATTTTTTAATGATTTATTATTTTATTATAGGTTGCTATTAGTAATTATTAATATAATTTTATAAAACAATAAATGCTCAATTTTTAATTAAGCTTCAAATTTTTTTAGTAAATTCTTCTATGACCTTAATCATCATTTAAATAAGTATCTCTTGTTTCTCTATTTTTTAAGTATACAATTAGAAAGTAAATCATTGCATGCTACTTTTGTCACACGTTTTTTTGCAGACTGTGAATAAGATAATATGACTTCCCTTAACAACTACAATTTCTCCAATTTATATAGATAATGTGAGACTTACAACCAAAACTAAAAATAATGAAGTAGTTACAATCGCGAGAATATATTATTATGTCGTCAAATTGAAGAAAAGTGATCAATTATTGTAAGATGCACTTAACGTTTAGGCATGATGATGTTGCCATTTGTTATTGTTTCTTTTTCTTTTCTTAATTAGCTCAATATACTTTATCGCTGAAAACATCCTAAAAGTACTGAAAAATGCTAAAACTTTTTATTGACATTTCAATCAAAATTATATCTCTACAAACTCTCAAAATAAACTCAAAAATAGAATAAACTGTCGTGAATTTGGATCCGAAAAACGTCGCTTTGACATGTAATTTATGACATCTAATTAATTAAATGCATCTTAAAACCCCTGTGTATGTCGAATACGATTGCAAACGTATTTTACATAAATCGTCATTTTTAATTAAACGCTCGATGTTATTGTTCTATTTTATTAATTATTAGCAACCCATTTTTGAAATAATTTGATTTGTCTTTGAAAGATAATTACAAAACCAATTTGTGGTTGCTTTTGAAAAGAAACAAGAAAGTTGCATTACTTAAGACTTGCTGGTAAATGTAAAAGAGCAGAAATTGATATCCTTTTTTTGTTACAGTTTATTTCAGTTACTCAAGCGTAAAGTGATCGCCTTCTTTCATTGATGTCTTATTTTCCTCGTAAATCAAAAACATATTTACTTTCTCTTTTAATCAGCACTTTCAGCCTGTCTCCAAGTTTTCATCATTTATTAATTATGTAGCCGATTTTTGTTAATTTTTAATTAACTTGTAATTATAATTAGCTCTCAGTATCTTCTTAAATAAAAATTTTATTGGAACTTTTACTTATAACATAGCTACATAACAACATAAATAAAACTTATTTATGTACTAAGGGCATAAATGAAAATTTATAACATGAGGAAATTTGTAAAACCGTACGTAGGAGGGCTTTTAATTTCCTGAGGGCCATTAGTGACGATTATGTCTGTAATACATACAATATTTTATATACAACTGAAAGTAAAACTCTAAATCAAAAATATTAAGTGTCAAAATGTGCAAAGTGACAATTTCTGGCGATAGATTTATTTAATTGTTCATAAATTATAATATAAATTATAATTTTGAAAGCAGAAAAAATTATGTAAAGCATAAAAAATATTATTTAGTGCGCACTACGAAACATATACCATCATTTAGTATTACAATTTTTTAATAATTAATAGTAACTAATTAATCTTTAAGTTTATGTCACATTATTAATTTAACATATTGATTGATAACGTAGAGGCATTATTTTGTATTGTGTCTTATTACTAAAAACTTGTCAATTTTTGCTTTTTTAAAACACTAAATTTCAAAATTTGTAAAAGAATTATTCTCCAAAAAATAATTAATCCTTGTCTTTTTTTTAATGCCACTTAACACACAATCCAATAATAATAAAATAAATTTAATTTAATAAACTGTTCTTAATCAAAATAAAAATTTGGAAAAACTGTCACTCTCACTCACCAAAGTATTCATGTTGCTACACTTGAGGACGTCCAAAAAACGCTAAGACGTCAACAAACGATTCACACTCACCTCCGTGAAACAAATGCACCGAAGCTGAAAACCCCTCTCTTATTTATAGGATAAAAGTGCCCCATGTATATTTTTGTTGGTAACATGTCCTAGATTGAATGATAAAGAGAGACAAACATAAAATTTCACTGGACGGTGGAGAGTACTTTCGCTGAAGGTTACTGTATCCTTAATATTTTTCATAGCATGTTGTGGAGATGCTTTTTTCAGTTTGCTTCACTTAATTACGATGCACCTGACCATTGTCTTGTAGAAAAATTAAATAATTTTATTTTAATGATTCATCTAATTAGACATCTGTTTCAAATCTCAAAAGAAACTGAATATTTTTTTCAGGTAATGCATAATTAAAAATGCATCAAGAAGAGATGATGTCAAAAGAAATTTTTATGACATTTTTAATTGAATCTTAAAGAGTTTTGTCATATTAAGACACTTTCAAAAATAAATAAAAAATGGATTGTGTTATACAGTGCGCAACATTGTGTTATAGAAAAATTCCAGTAGAGCTAATTAGTTGATGTGCTAATTGCATTTTTATGCTCCAAATAATATTTTTTACCCGTTTTATTATAATTAATTTATTTTAAAATTTCCGTCATTGCTAGAATTGAATAATTTTTTCAAATAAGTAACTCTTGAAGAAAGTGTTTTCAAGTAAAACTTTCTTCAATTTTATGTGTGTGTATCTACAAACCTCACGAATACATGACTTAAGTAATTACATAATGCACCTTGACCTTCCTTTCCGTATTTTAAGTCTGCGAAATTTAATTGAGGGGTCAAGAAGCTTAATTACATGTACAGGATGTTCCAGAATTATTTGACACAAGTTTAACCTCAGTTATTCTAAGGTGAGATCGAAATGTACATAACTGAATCAGAGCAAGCTGTGTCAGCGTAAATATAATGATGTGTCTAATATTAATACCCACTTCCACGGCTTGCTCTGATTCAGTTACATTTCGATCTCAGGTTAGATCAGTAGAAGATAAAAACTTGTAAAATTATTGTTTTGCGGTGCTTTTGTAAAAAGTTACAGCTAATCAAAATTAACGATTTTGAGATGTTTTTTTAAAATATCTCGAAATTTTTTTAGTTACCTTAATGAAATTTGAGCAGCGTGTTTACTTTATCAAAACAAATATTTCAGACTGATTTTATTAAATTAGCTTAATTGGAGCATTAATTTTTGTCAATATTTTTGAAGAATTTTTTTTAGAATTTGGGCAGATATGTTATCTGAAAAAGATGGTTTTTCTTCTTTTTATAGAAAATTTAATTAAAATCTTTTTTTAGCTATAAAATTCTTAAAAAACGCACCGTTTTCGTGTAAAATTCGAAAAAACCGAAAGAATAAAATGTCTTCAAATTAAAGAAAAAGCTGCCTTAATCAGTGCATTTTTAACAAACTTAATATAAGTGTTATTTAATTAACTTATTTTGTTCTGCGTTATCACTGTCATTACAAAACAGAAAACTATGAAGCACGGATAAAAATGTCTCAACAAAAACGAGGGAAATAAGCGACTACAAATTAGATAAAAAATATCTGATATGTATTTTTTGAAATTAAAAGATTAAAGTTGAAAAAGGATTAAAAATTTTTATCAAATCTGCATTGTTACGTGTCTATCTGCTGTTTAGAATCTTGAAAGTCAATTTTGGGAAAGTATTTTTAGTCTTAGAGCTATATAAAAAAAATGTTTTTAAATTTTGCGAAATCTTTTTATACGACGAAACAAATTGTTTTTTACTTTTTATTTGTAACATTTTTGTAAAAAAAGCTTTTTCAAATATTTGTTTATCTATTTTTTGCTTTTTATAGCCTACTTTTTTAAGGCAATAAGTTAAATAATTGATATACTCAGTGACATAAGAAATATTACACCCAGACGAAATAATTTTTGGACATGATTTTTCTGGCAATGTGGTACACTTTCATTAAGAATAAAACGATAAGATTTGCAGAAAAATTTAATTATATTAACTTAAAAAAAAATAATAATGTGTTTAGCGACTCCATAACCGAGTATATTCCTGTACACGTCTAGGCATCGACAAAATGAGATGGTCGATGTCTGCTTGTGGCGACTGGCGACTCGTTCCAAGCAACTTGAACCTCATGAATTAACTGTGTCAGCGTCTGTATAGAACGGTGCAAAGCAAACAGAATAAACACGTCGGCCAATTTCGCCATAAAACAAACTTTTTACCTTTGTCGAAGTGGCTAAGATGGTGATATCGTGGAAGCCTTCGGACTGAAGGCCTTTTGTTATCCTTAAAACAAGTAGTCGGAAACATAACAACTGCAAATACTTCAGCTCTGATAAGCCTTTTTTTTAACAAAAACTAAAAGGTTATTTTTCGCAAAAACTGTAAAAGATAAACTGCTGCAATGATTACTATAACGAGTTTTAAATTTACTCATTTTGTTGCTAAAAAACACTTCTAAAACATTATTTATTTTGGGTGTAAACACGTCTAATGTCACTGAGTATATTTAAATTTTTTAGGCAGTACATTTCAAATGGTCAGTATGATAAATTATCATTAATAGATGATCAGTAAAATTAATAAATAGTATTGTAAGGGGTTTACTAATAACAAGAAAAACCCTGAAAACTTACAACACAGTTTTGACGTAGTTGATTATACCACAAACTAATTTTCAACACACCCCACAACTAACACCACTTTTATGTTGTAAAGAGTTTATTAATAACAAAGGTACCCCGAAAACTGTTTATTAACCGTTAGTTACAAATTTAAAATAGTCTCCTGTTTACGAGTATTTTGCTCTTCTTTGCTCTATACCCTCGGTTACTATATAAATTAAAGAAAGAACTACTAATTATAAGTTTGATGATACACTACTAACGTCGAAAAAAATAAACGAGTTTGTATTATAACTAGGCTTTAGTGCAAGCGAGTCTTGGCTAAACGACCAGGTAATTAATCGGTGTAATTCAGCGAGCTGCATGTTATTCATTTAACTGATCTACACGATCATACGTCAAGCGCTCGGAACCCAGTAGCGACGATACTTCAAATGTACACAATATAATTATATATACTGCTTAAATGAGAGAACTTATTATGATCAATTATAATCAAATACTGATTGAGTGAGTGACTGTCAATGTGCCCGTTAGTTATACCGCCTTTAAATAACGCAAAATAAAGTGTAAATAATAATACTAAATCACGCCACTAAAAAACAAATCGCTTATTTCTAAGCATAATTATAACAAAGTTTACCAATATTAAACTATGAACAACGCGGAAATTACTGAGTAAGTATAAAGCAAAGAATTAGCGATTACATTTCCTTATTCTAGCACTATTTATTATATTAACCTCTAATGAACTAATTTGTAAATTTACTTTTTACCACCGACTATGGCATACTGACCATTTAATAATTTTTACTATTTACTACTCTAATACTCTCTAATAATAATAATAATATAACTATGTTTTTGAATAACGTCTGTCAATTTTTTTTTTAAAGTTATTAGAAAAAACTAATGTCCATTTGAGCAAAATTAGTTAATTAAATTTGATTCAAATATTTGTCAATAGTGTAAACATGTTTCCTAAATTTCATTACGATACCTACCAAACTTTTTAACTAGAAAAAATTCAGAATCGTCAATTCTGTACTAACTTTTAGGGTAACTTTTTAGAGAAGCAATAATTTTAAAGACATTCATCTACCATTGGTCTATTAGAAGAGTGTCTAATTTTTTTTTTACAAAATTGATTTTTACGATTAATATTTTTGCGATCTACTATTTGAAACAAGTATAATCTTTTTATCAAACACTTTAAAGGAAAAAGCATTTAAATTGCTAAAAACTTACAATTTTCAATTTTTAATTTTTTTTAACGTTTGACCGGTACATCTCGATCTTATTCACACCTCTGGCTCTGGTTTAGAGTAATTGTAGTAAATAATTCAGGAACACTCTACACAAAAAGTAGGATAAATTCTTCACGCTACTTTGATTTTATTTAGCAGAAAATTCCCAATTTATCCAAATGAGCTGCTTTTAATATTATGTTTAATAGTGTGAAAACATTTGCATTGTTACATTCTAACATGTTAAACGATTTTTCGACCGTTAAAATTTTCACTTTCCTAAAAAATATTACCGTTCACTCCCAAATACTCTCACTGTCGTGCTAAAATTTTTTTCCTGTCAATTTTCATTAATCTGGTTTTGTCAATGCTTAACATTGTTGAGATTTTATTACTTTTATTAATGACCTAGAAAGGAAAAGCCGTGTCGACATTCGGTGAATGTCAATATCATGGTTACGATACACTTTTTGACTGTATTAATTACAAGTTTGATTTGATTGGGCGATCTTGTTATGCTTCAATTAATTCGCAAAAGAAAATTCTTTCACTTTATTTGGTTTTAATAAACTTATTTGGAAAACCAATTAAAAAATAATACATCTTACGTTATGTGAAAGAAACATAATTTACTATGTTGCAGAAAATTGGTTACATAATTGAAAAACGAATTCGTTTTTAAACCCGCATTTGTAGGCGTGGCAATCAGATTTTGATTTAATTAATTTAATTTTTAACAAATTATACTTTCTTCTATTTGAAAAAGTTTTATAAATTCAAAGCAGATCAAAATTTATCACTATTTTCATCTAAATGCAAACAAAACGATGCAATTTGCTTTATAACAGTAGTAAATTGTGAGAACAATTAGAATTTGAATAAATTTCTTTTCATTGTTTTTATTATTATTATTTAACAGTTGTTAGGTTTCTATTGATCAAACTAAAACTTTGTTGGCAACTGTCAATATCACTATAGCAACTTATTTATCTAACTACCAGTAATCAGTGTCAAGTGCAAAAACTGCTAAAATGGTAATTTTGCATGTAAAACACAATGATCAAAGTCAATTTCTCTTTGAAACAACTCTCAATACTCCTGTTGAGGAAGTCGTAACTAAAATAACTGCAATCTACAATGGCCGGTTAAAAGTAAACCGAATTTGTTCTGAAATCGAGGAGTTAGCCAAACATGGAACATTGTATCCTCCTGAAATTTTGGGTTTGACTCCTGAGCAAGTCGAAGAATTAAAACTTGTAGATACTTTTGGCGAGAAATGTATTCCCAGTGGAGGTTTTACAATAAATAAAGACCCAATCGGGCGACGAAACGGTAAACAACCGCGCAAAGAAATGCAAGATGTTTTGAGCAAAGCAGTCAAGGATGCTAAGGAACTAATCTCAAAAAATCTGGTCCTACAAAACAAACTTTTGGATATGCAGAGTGTTAAAGAAGCTATTAACATTCTCAAAGGAGCAACTCTTATTGTATACCCAATGAAATTGCCCCCACATGATGTGATTCGAATGGAGTTTGAAAACATCGAAGACTTGACTGGAACTCAAGCTTCACTAGAGGTTATTGATCCAGCAACTGCACAATTATGGTTCTGTGGAAAGGAAATGTACAGAGATGGGAAGTTGTTAGGGGAATACGTAGGGAAAATTGAAAAATGCAAAGTATGATCAAATTTTCAGTATCGTGTGCTTTACTTTGTTTCTAGGTTATTGTGAAGTTGACAAAACGTGGTCAAGGGCCTCCAGCAAGAGAACCAATTATGTCAGAAGAACAACGAAAAGATTTTATGATGCATGCATATAGAAGACAAGAAGAACTTAAAAAGCTTGAAACGGATGATGATGATAACTATTTTAATTCGGAATGGGCTGATAGTACTAATTTGAAGAAAGCGTTTCATGGACTGCAAAATATTTCTTGGAGACCTGGGAAATAAAAAAAAATTGTTAAATAAATAACGCATTTATTAAATCATAAATTTATAAAATTTGTTGTTTTTTTAATGTTTTAAGTTTGTTTAAGGGCTTCGAGCGTTGTATCCACCATTTTTAATAAGAATCTGTTGTACTTTTGTGTGAAATTTGGAACTCTCATTTTGTTGTTTGGCATGATAACGGACCACTAAAAATTTTAAAAATTAGTTTATTGGATTTAATATATTATGTTTATATACTTCCTTGGCCTTGTTCATGATCTACTTCACTTAATGATTTGGCGTTGGCACCCGAATTTTCAGCAGAGTGGGCATAAGTTAATCCTAAACAAAAAATAAGTTTACTAATTTAAAGTTATTTTTGTTTTTTACCATTGCTCGGGACGTTACCCAGATTAACATTTAAACCTCCAATAGGAACTCCTGGGCTAGATTCACCTCCAACACCACTACCACCCAATGATACTCCAGGTCCATTAACAATATATTGTATAGGAGATTTTTCTCCAGATCCAGAGATTTCTGGAACGCTGGAAACACCATAACCACCAGTTCCACCAGCGCCTCCAAATCCACCGTTTCCTCCAAAACCGTACCCACCTTGGCCACCAAATGATGGTTCAACTCCACCAGATCCAACGCCTCCTCCAGAGTCTGACACACCATAACCACCAAATGATGGTCCAACTACACCGTATCCAACGCCTCCTTCAGAGCCTGACACACCATAGCCACCAAATGATGGTCCAACTCTACTGTATCCAACGCCTCCTTCAGAGCCTGACACACCATAGCCACCAATTAATGATCCAGTTCCACCAACACCAAGATCACCACTAACAAGTGGTCCTCCAAATCCAAGGTTTCCTCCAGGACCGTACCTTCCATAACCACCAAATGATAGACCAGCTCCACTAGCGCCTCCAGGACCGTAGCCACTATAACCAACTGGACCTCCTCCTCCGTATCCGCTTTGTCCAAAACCATTATCTGATCCAATTTGTGGCGGAACTTCAACACCGTTGTGCATATCCGAACCACTAGGAACAACATAACCGCGTCCTATTTCTCCAGGGTTTCTTTCAAAACCACTAACTTCAGTTCCTGGTCCAATTTCTGGGTTACCACCTCTTAAACTATTATCAGGGTGTATAAAAGGTATATAAGAATTTTCTAATTCTGAATTTGGAGACGCAAGGCTGTTTTGGAGCGGACCGTAGCTACTACCAATTGGTTGGTAACTCCCTCCACCACTTCCTAAATTTCCTCCAAGTCCTATTCCGTATCCTTTTAAGCTAGGAACAACTCCATAGTTGTTTTCTAAGTTACCAATAGGAGCACCAACAACTCCTAAGCTAGAATCTACATAACCATTTCCTACGCCAGTAACTTGAGGACCATATTGTCCTAGACCTGATCCACCAACTGAATAAGCTCCAATTCCAGGCACAGGATAATTTCCTTGGAAACCACCTCCTACGCCACCTACTACATTGTATCCAGATCCAAATACAGGTCCTTGGTGGCCACCTACTGACTCTGGTCTATAACTGTTTCCGAAGTTACCACCTTGATGAAAAGGGTCGTGTGTTACTTGAGATCCACTTTTAGAATCAACGTTGATTCCAACTCCGTTTTGACCCATATTAACATCTCCATGACTCAAACTATGAGCATCTGTATTAGATCCAAAAGAACCAATGTTGTGATTATCAGCAGTTGCTTGAGCCTTTATACTTTGATCTCCAATAATTATTTTAGAATTTGCAGAACTACCACTTCCCTCATTTGAATTAAATGGGGAACCATCTGGTAGAGTTACTTGATAGTTTTGTGAACCTGATGGAGGAAATGTAGGATATCCGTTGACAAAACCTCCATTTGGAGCAGGAGAGCCTGTTTCAATAACTCCTAAACCTTGAGGCCCTGGTAATCCATTAGGGTAAAATTCTCCTGAAGTTACTCCTCCCGGTTGCCCATTTATCAAGTTATTTCCTGCCCATTGACCTTGTCCTCCATAAACAGGATTTCCAGGTAAATAACTAGCACAAACAGCTGGAATGTTGGGTGGAATTGGCGAACTATGTGCCAGTCCTGAACCAATAACTAACAATAAACTAGTACAAACTAAAAACTAAAATAAAATTAAAATAAGCCCAAGAATTGTCAAATAAGTTATGCTTACATTTAATTTCATTTTTTGTGTCGTCAGGCCACCCAATAACTGGCGATTCGTATATCGTTTCACTTTTATACTTTTCGAGATTGTTGTAGGAGGCTTGTTAGCATTTTATCGGTACCTAATCAATAATTTTTCCGCTGAAAATTTCATTATGTAACTATTTTTTCAATTAAAATTGATTTGGATTTTAACAAACTAGAATTAATTTTTTCGGGTTATCAGAGCATGAAATCAAATTTTTTTTAACTCTTTTTGTGATTATATTTTTTTAAGATCAATAATGCACAACAATACCTAAATTTTGGGCATAATATTTTCTAAGTGCCCATCATTATCAAATGCCATAATAGTTCTGCCTCTGAATTAACACTTTTCATAAATCAGTTAAGTATTTTATTGCGTTTGAAATCAATTAAAGTTGAAACTATAAAATTCTCGCAATCAATTTTGCTTCAGAAATAATAAAAATATTACAAACACCTATATTTGCTTTTTATATCTGAATAACTAGGTAAGTACTTTAAATATATACGAAACTAAAAACTGTTTTCTTTTCATAAGTGGATACCTCTAAATAAAAATAAAAAATCTATAATTATTATAATTATGGCATTTGACATAACAGTCACTAGTAAATAACGAAACAAAATTTAATATAGAACACGAAAATCTTGCTAAATTACTCACTTAAAGAGATTGACCACTCGACCAACTTCTCGCGTCTAACAGGAAATAAAGGTATTATTGTGTAAAGCATATTTTACTACTAATTAAAAAAAGGAAAGACTTGTTTTTAAATTTGTTGTAGCAGGTGTAAAGACGGCTTGTAGATACAATTTTAAGGTAGACGACATAATAACATATATGTATCAGGTATATACTACACATGATGTATTCTTAATTTAAGAGATATAGGACTCCCCAATTAAAAAGTTTTAATAATAAAATAGTTGTAAAAATTATGTATACAGTCATTAAATTAAGTAGTCGTGGCCTTGATACAGTCCACCAGTTTTGTTTTCGATGTAACAAAGCGCAAAATAACTAATCATTGTCCAACTGGACAACTATGTCAACATTTCGTTACTACTTGATCACAGAAGTGCAGCTGTTCAAGGCCTGGGCTACTTAATTTAATGACTGTTTACATAATTTTTATGACCACTTTATTTTTACGACTATAAAGCTTGCCTAAATTGCGGTTTAAATGGTAAAATTTTGTTCTCCTTGAAGATTCTTTGTAAATGAGAATTACTTATCCCAGTTTGTATTGCCCTATTTCTTAAAGACAACCTTGAAGCTTTTCTTGCAGAATAAACGGCAAGAACTGAAGCAACATCGTCTCCATTGAACTACTTCTTTGACTGTTTGGATGTTTAAAACCGAGCCCGTTTTAAGAAATTTAGTCACCAACTTTTTTGCACCGGAATTTGAAATGGTAACTTCCAGGTATTTTTGGTTGAACTCGATAGCACTCTTCCTCAGTTCCGTAATATTGAATTAGATAAATTCTTTGTTTTAAAATCAACATTACAGCATAAATACTGTTCAAATCAGCGAAGATTTAGTTTGTAGTTGTACTATATAACTTATTATATCTGTCATCTGCTGTCAGTATTTTACAATGAAATACACCTACTAGAGTTACTTCTAAAATTTCAGTCCAAAATTTGAAGAAAAATGATATTATTTCGAAAACCGCTCGAGCTAAATAAAAAGTAATTTGTGTTTTTAGGTTTTTAAAACAAGCAGGGCAAATCAACAAGAGTGAAATTTTCTGAGAAATCACAAATAAGATTTTTTTTCCTCTTTTAAAGTCGATCCGGGGACATACTGTACAGGTGAGATTTTATTTACTCCCGCCCAAAATTTCAAAAATAGGGAACAAGTTATACAAACGATAAGCAACTTTAGGAAAATTACAAATGATCCAAATGAACTGACTCTGGAAGCACTGTCAAAAATATTGTCAATAATGTTGACATTAATTTACAACCCTTTATGACTTTAATAACTACCAACAAAAATTTTAATTTTTAGAGCCACCTACCATGATAATTTTGTTGAATTGGACTTTACATAGATACAATTTTGTGCGTGAGAGATGGTTTTTAAAAAAACCTGTTAAATATTTAAGCTATGCAGTTTAATTTTGTAAAGCATTTGTCAAAGGTAATGAGTATTGATAATTACGGAAATTGTTGAAATATTTTTGAATCCTTCATTAACGCGTAGCGAATCAAGTTTATAGCTTTATAAAATGTGTGTTATTGTGTTGATTATTTTTCCGCTTTAGTTTGGCTCTTATGTAGTTTTAAATATGTCATTTTGTCATTTAATTAATTGTTGTATCGACTATGACGAGAAGATACAAACACACACATTTTCTATTATGCTATGTTTCAACCAGCTATCTCGTATGCATAGTATTAATACTATTTTGATACACTAACAGTAACAGTAAACAAACATTAGCAGAAGCAGAATAGAGATAAGCAGAAGCTCTAAGGCGGAAGGCACAGATCCTTAGGCGATAAGTCGCATAAGCAGATTAATACCCTCTTGTCTTTTTAGATAGTTGAAAGATAAGTAGTATGTAAACCCAGAGGCCGTAAGCATTTTTTGTAGTCAAGAATGCTTGTAAAAAAGATAGCGAGGTCCGAGGTTTCTTAAGCTTTCGTTATGCTTACGGACCTTAATATAGTATTATGTGTCAAGGGCATTGTAAAGATTTTTATGGCTTCTAAGACTGTTAAGTTTATAAGGTTACAAGTGTTTACAAGCCTTTGGACCTAGAGTTTGTAAGTCGCTTAAGAGATATAGTTATCAAGATTTTTCCAGAGCTTAACATTATCAAAAACGGGTGTCAAGATAGGTACATTAAAGGAAGCATCTTAAAGATAACGATGAAGCCATAATAAACGAATATAGAAAACATTTTAACAATCTTTTGGGTGCTACTAATGATTATCGCTTAATAGTAACCCAATTGTTAACATATGTAAAAAACCGTACAAGGCGAAATAAACTAAAAAAAAAATTACACAAAAAAGGTAAGAATAGTTTTAAAGAATCTGAAAATAAGAAAAACACCCAGAATAGATTTAAAGGCAGATGGTAAATTAATACCGCGACTGATAGGTATATAGAAGAAGTGATGGAATTATTACTGAATTTCAAACTGACACGATTGATTAAATAATAGTGCGCTATACACCAAAGTAGAGTAAACATTTTATATAGTCGGTCGGGTTTATTATTAAATAATGATGGTTTTTGAGATATACGATAAAACTTTTGTTTCAAAAATTTGTTTTTTTAAAAGATACGATATATTATAGCAATTTTATTGATTTACAGGTGTAATTGAAATTTGCCCCGAAATTTTACCTGATGTTACTTGTTAAAACAAAGCTAATACTCAAATTTGCTTTTTCAAATATTGAAGGAGTTTGAGATTATAGGCTATAGAAATTTTCTTTCAAAAAAATTTTTTTAGAGAAACGCTAGGTATGGGAACATTATTTTTGAGTAAAACTTTTCCATCGTATATCTTAAGAACCAAAAACATTTTATAAGTCAAATTTAGGTTGTTAGTATCTTCTCAACGAAAACTATTATAGTCGCCTCGGAACTCTAAGATCCCTGACTACTAAAGTTCGCAATATATCAAATAATGGTCATTGTTGATTCTAATGGTAAACTAATCTTTAGTGAAGGGATATTTATGCAAATTTTAATTATCTCCAAGTTTTACGGTCTCTGCCGATGCCTCAGGTAGGAAACTACTCCGTCCAGATGTTAGCTTACAATTAGATTTAATAATGGCCATTATTTGGTTTATTGTGGGCTTTAGAAGTCAGGGATCTAATATTTTCGAAGCGACTATACCAGGTAAAAGCTCGGACTTTATTTGATTATAGAGCACAACATAAAATTCTGGTGGAATTAGGACTGTAAACTAGTGAAGAAAAAGTCGAGTTAAACTAAAAGAATGCAAAAATAAAATTTGCATTATTTAAAATTTATATTATATAAATGGAAAATATAAAAAATATAACTGGAAGCAAAAAGACGGTACAAAACAAAGTATTTAAAGTAAACAAACTAAAAAAATAGGGGAAGAAATGAACAAAATAAAAACAATTAGTTAGAAAATTTATAAATGAAATAAATGCAAAAATAGCTATAGAGGCAATGAAAAAAAATAGGAGGAAAAAAAAGAGGCAAAAATATAGAATCAGAATTAAAGCAGAGTGACAATGACGACACAAAAGAGAAGCAGACATACAAAATTCGCGATATAATCCAAAATATGCACCGTCAAATACTGATGAGTTACTTAGGTAAGTACCTAAACTAAATGAAAAGAAAAGATTTAGGTGTCAAAATGAGGAAAGAGATAACGAATTTTGGAGAAAGGACGAGGAAAGCATATGCAAATGGTTCGGGCATCTTGGACCATAGATTTACAAGAGGATTGTTCTAAATGCGAATGTCGAAAAAAAAACAAAAACGAAAAACCAAAAACAAGAGAGATAGAGAAAAGACAGAGTAAAAAGAAATGATTTAGACTGAAATAAAACACCTAACACAAGACAGACAGCAATGGAAACAGAGATATCGGATTTAACTCCACCAGCTTACACCTAACGGTAAAAAAACTTGCAATTTAAGTTAGATAAGTAAAAAAATGTAAATGTATAGGAAAAATGTAAAAGTTTTAAACGGGCAACAAATGAAAACATGGAAAATCTCGAAAAACTTGGAACTTTTCAAATGATTAGCAATCTAAAAAATGATTCAGACAAAGAGTTAAGCTGAAAACGAGATAGGTGGCTATACTTCTGGTTAGAATTACTTTAATTTCTTGAACGATGTTTATGTCTGTTCGTTCAAAAATGACACAAAACGAAGTGTGAGGGTGAAAAATTGTCAATTTAAAAAAAAACCGATGAAATATTCGCCAGATTTTTTGTAGGACGTGTATATGCTAGTTCGAAAAAGTCTGAATTGTGTGGGCTAGTGTGGGTAAACAGTTTTAAAAACGACAAATTTTCCAGTATCGTGTAATTAATGTGATTGTGCACAGCTTGTATTTCGATTTATGTTAAAATGAGTGATTTGAAAATAAGTGAGATGTTCTGTTTTGTTTACAAATAATAACGAAGTCCAAAAACGAAGTCTGTGGGCTTTCACAGAAATAGATGTTTGCCAGTGCATCAGATTTTGTATCTGTTAAATTAAAAAAAAATACTTTAAAACTATTTAGAATAAAATATGAACAGGAAAAACACAATATTGTTTGAAGAGGAGAGTGTTACAGTTGTAAAATACTTGTTCTCAAATAGCAAAGAATTTCTTTACAAAAGCAAATATAAAAACTTTTCCTGATAATGAGTGATATGCATAAAAAGAGTTTTTACTAGCTAATTAGCTCTTTTCAACAAATACTAATTGTTTAAGTTTGTCTTGTTTTAATTTTAAGCAGAAGCATTTGATAATTTTTTATGCATTTCACCCATTGTTTTGAGTTTTATTGAGGAAAGAAGTATTTTTATCAAAACATAATTTAGAATAGGCTTTACATTTAATAACAATGTTGAAGGTCGATTCCTATCAAGTCGTGCAGAATAGTGCATTCTAATAATGGGCGGTGGTTCTATTTCCTAATACAAAACAAAAATACTTACATTTCAAAAATAAACAAATACTTTAAAACAGAACAAACTAAAGTAAGACTGTTTCAGTTAAAAGTAGATTTATACCTCCCAAATGTTTATTATTATAGATTGATACAAAGAATAATTTTATTGCACTCGTAAATTACGAAAGATATAAAAACTAAAACCATTCATCAAATTTTACAAATAAAATTAATGTGACAATTTATATTAACAAGTCTAAAAGTCAGTTTTATTGTTTTACTTGTTTATAGTATTAACCCAACAAATTGTACTAGTTTTTATATAAGTTTCAAAGATTATTTTTTTATTTTTATAAGAAAAAGAGGATAATTAAAGTATCATCAGTGACGTCAATGTGTTTTCCTTCCCGGCTATAAAATTATAAATTAAAACATGTTACAGAAAATCGTTCTAGTCAATATAATTTAACAAGCTTGAAACCACTTTGCACACTTTATTAATCACAAAAATGAAGTTTCTTGTAAGTGTGAAATTTAAAGTAAACAATTTTTCGTTTGTGTCATAATTAAAATTTCAGATTTCATTTCTTTTGCTGATAACAGTTCTGGCTATCTCTAACATAAACGCCAAACCTACACCAAATTTTGTAAGTAATTACTTATTGCATAATTGTTAATTTTTGATTAATTTTGATCTAGGTATTTGGAGTACCTGGAGCTTACGTCGCTAGTTGGTTTAATTGGTGGCCTTACCCCTACACCCATGTAACATATACCTACCCTGCTGATGATGGCGTAAAAGTAACATACACCTCATGGTCAGTATAAACAAAAAAAAACACAACATTCTTTCAACAAAAATATATTTGGCTTGTGTGTAAATGCTTATTTATTTATTTATTATCACATTATTCAATAATGTTCATCATACAAATCCCCTTTATATGACCCATCATCATACAAGTGTTCCGTATAATCCGGAACATACTGTCCTTCATGTCCTGATCCTGCCGCTAAAACACCCACAACAGCAGGAGCAGCAGCCACATATCCTGGAGCTACAGCCGCACTCACCACACCACCATGATGGGCAGGTGCTACAACAGTACCACCAGCAGCGTACCCAGCAATATGGCTACCATCAGGGCCTACTAAAGAAGTCTTCGATCCCGGTCCTTGCAAAACCACACCATGAGTACCAGGTCCTATCAACCCAACACCTAAATGACTGGCCCTGATGGTACCAATAACAAAAAGCAAAAAGAAAATTTTTGTGGCCTAAAATGCAAGTGCTTATATCAATTTTTTTTATTACTGACTTACCATGATGTTAATGCAATTATCGTAAGATCAAATAACAACAAGGTGGTACCTGGATGCATTTATAGAAACGAAGTGACCTCGCACACCCGTTACTGGCCCTTCTTTGCGGAAATTAATCCATGAACAAAACAATTCTTTTAAGAATGTGACAATTTCAGGTGAAGTTAATTACACAAATTGTGATTTTTTGGGAGGAAAAAATTAGTTTTTGTTTGTTTAATTGAGCTATTAAAGTTGGATTTGTTGATATCAGCCTTGAACGCACCAAGAATGTGTAGCAGGGCGGGGTAATAATTTATTTGTACGCTTAAGAAATGATTGAACATTTGTTCCGCTGAAACACGTGATTCCAAGAAAAACAAGAAAAATTTAAAAAAAAATTAAGACAAATAAATGCAAATACACAATTAATAAAACATTTTTGGCTCTTGTTTCGACATTTTTGTTTTCTTCAAGTGAAACATTATTTAGACTTCTGTGGAATACAAGCCTTTTTGTAAAAATGTATGGCAAAAACTTAAAAATTTGAACAATTCGGAAAATCAAAAAAAAAAAACTCAAACATCTCAAGAAAATCACCAGAATTTGAGAATCTATAGATATTAAAAAAACATTAGTTATAAATTCTATTTAATCTAGAAAATACAAAAAATAATTTTTGGGAAATCTATAATACAGTGGCAAAATATTAAAAAACTATTACAGATGAATTTTTAAATTTCTTGGGTACTTTTAAGAGATCTTTAGCAGCAAGAAGAATTTGGAATTAATTGTTAAAAGACGAAGAAACAGTAACCGACAGCTCAATGCCAAAAGATGAGCAATGCTCACAATTCAACAATCTTTTTGGTGTCAACATATAAATTTGGTAACGAAAATTATATTCTCGCGCTTGTATTCACATTATTTTTACAATTTCGAAAACTTAAAAAGTGTAGAAAATTTGAAAAATCAACTAAAAAGTACGTCAAAAAATTCTGACTCACAACTGAAACACCAATAAATGTCTTAAAGATCATTTTGTAGCTACCAAAAAGAAGAATGTAAATTTTGGCGTTTAATTTTTTATTATTTTTTTTTATAAAAAATTTATCTTCACAAGCATTATGTTTTATTATTATGTTTAAATAACAACAAAAATTTTATTTTATTAAGTGAAAGACTAGTAGTTACCAACTGATCTTTTGTCTAAATTCTATAATTTTTCTTCTTCTTAACGCTTAAAACATTGATTATGCTGAAATGTAATTTATCCTGTATAAAATATTTAAAGAATAATTTAGAATTTTAAAACTGTACGTAATTTACTAAATTTAAAATAATAATTTATCCAACAAATTTATAGTTGGTACTTTATAAATTTGATATAAATTTGAAAATTTTATAAAAAAAATTTAAAACATTAAATAATCAAAAAAATATATAAAATTTGAATATCGTAAGTATCTGTACAATTAAAAATTTATAAATATTTTATAATAAAATTCTAAAAATAAAACATCAAAACTATACAAAAAATTGCAAATTTATTTATCGAACCTATACAGTATACATTTCAATCCATTTTACCACCCATGATGTCCCAACAACAATCCATGTCCCAATCCAAGTCCCAATCCTCCGTGAACAGCAACAGCAGGGGCGATAATAGCCCCATGTCCAAGCCCAAGTCCTACTCCAACATGTCCTGGAGACACAGAGGCACTGACGGCGCCTCCTGGAATGGGGGCGGCGGCCAAGGCTCCAGCTTGGGCAGCTGCAGAAATATGACTTCCGTCAGGTCCAACTAGGGCGGCGTGAGCGGCGGGGCCTTTAAGAACAGCACCGGGATTGGCGGGTCCTACCAAAGTGGCACCGTGGCCCCAACCGATGATGGACGCCTGGCTGACGGCTACCGCGGCCAGAAGAAAAACGGCGACCTCGAGGAAAATTCTGATTTAGGGTAATTTCGATGTGATGGGTGGTGGCTTACCAGGGAGTTCATGGTGATGTTGTTCTCAGCTGATTGCGAACTGAATGTGCAGTTACAACCCTGTTGGGTTTATATATGATTTTTTTCAGGAAAGATATGTTAACCTTCAACTAATCTTACGCATATTTAGCAGGTATTGCATGGTTGTTGGCGACAAGACATGTGCTGGGTGGAGAATATAAAGGATATGGAGTTTTATTAAAAAAAGTGATTACATTAGTAAATGTCAGTTGATACTTGGAAAGTGAATTTATTGTGGGTTTTCTTTGTGGAGATTTTGAAAATTTTTAAGTGGACGGAAGGATGGTTTAGAAATTAATTAAATTATGCAGATGTATCTCCTCCTATTATACAATTAATAAAAGTTTTAAAAAATGTGGATTAGACAAAGCTTAAAATTTACTTAATCTATCGGATGAGGATAAGTAAAAATAAAAGTAAAATAAAGGATGTAAAAAATAAGGATCCCCATTCAACGCTTAAATTATAGAAATTAAATTAGGTACAGGAAAGGATTAATAGAAATGAAGTATGTAAGTTTTGTATCCCTATTCTTGACTGAATTGTCTGCCAGTCCATCCTTAACTTAATGCTTGTGATGATGCATTTTCTATTAAACCTTTTTAAAAATTAAACGGCAAAATTTATAATTATTATATATTTGTTAGAATGTTTATATTTATTAAATTTGATGAAAGTATCTTTTCTTTCTCAAAGTGGAGTGATTTTCATAACAAATATTGACAATAAAAATCAAAGTTAAACCCACAATCTTGTGGGTTTGAAAGTTATTATTTTTCTTTGTAACTAATATTTTGCATTTCTCACTCTTAATAACTAGTAGCATTATATTTATTTAATGCTAGTAGCTAAACTAAAGTTTATACCTGACAACTAATTTCAGGTTTTACTTTTAAGTACGAAGATTAAGTTATATCTTCTACGATATGCATTTTTTGTTTTCAAGTACTTACAAAAATATTTTTTGGTTGATTACAATTTTTTATTAGAGGGATTCTATTCAAGCATTTTAGGGGATCGTGGTATTTATAATAAGGTAGAAAAACTTCATATTAATTTTTTTAGGCTGACGTCACTTGGTCAGATACAGTGCGGGCCTATTTAAAAGTAGAATATGATACCCACATCAGGCATATCAAAATGTATCCAGAATTTTCAAATTTCTGTTTTTTGGAAATATGGTATAAGACTCAAATTTTGTGGTAAAAGGTGACTATTGAGATTAATTAGAAAGCTTCAGTAAAAAATCTCGAAAAAACATTTGAACAAAATTTGCAAATTTTATTTTCAAAAATAGCAGACTTTTATCTATACCCTGTCCTCCTAACAGATGGGACTCAGTGGGAGGAGACAAGCAGCGTAGAACGTTCTGCGTTGAAGTCAGATTTACACTGTATCATTATTTGAAGTGTGGATGTAGGCGCTTAAAATATTAAATTTTTGTTTTAAAAACGCTCACTCAGACAAACAAAACAGAAAAGGGTAAACAAACACACTCTACGTTTAGCTTTTATTTTAGGCACAAGCCTAGACATTCTTACTTTCTAAAAATATGCTCTAGTGTGTTAAGGTGACAGGGTATAGTATGACCCGTTTTTTAAAATCTTGTATGCTGTCAAAGTCGTGAGCTTTTGAAATATAATCTTATCTGCTTTTTTCCTAAATTTTCATTACCTCTAAAATAAAAATTAAAAAAAAACAAATAAAATCGTGCGTTTCCAGAGCGTATTCAGGATTTTAAAATCGCAACATTTTGAAAATAAGGGAAGAGATTTGATCAAAATTGTGTTGAAAGTGGTAATTATTTGAGACAAACTAGAAGGTTCTGCAGTGAAAAAGTTTTGAGCAAAATTTGCAGAATATGATTTTTAAATAGTTAAAAATTCTTGAAGTAGCTCCACTAAATATAAATATGTTTTTTGAATTAAAAGCAATTGTTTCAAAAAAATATAAAATAAATTAACAAGAGTCAATGATAACACAAATATGCGGATGTTAGAGTGAATACTGTAAAAAAAATGTTTTGACAGGGAGGAGAGAATGCCTCCTTCGGCTCCTCTTGGTTATATTTTTGTCTCTACAAAAATGTTCTATTTCAAATAATACAAATAAGGAACAAACTTTTTTTTAAATAGAAATCATCGAAATCAGTACTGGTCTTGTGGATTTTCACGCTTTATTAATTAATGATAATAACAAAAACAAAAATCTTCTGAAACAGACTTTCGGGTCATTGGAGTACAAGCTAATAGAGTATCCAATAAAATTATAATAAACGGTTCTCCTATTGTATTACAAATACAACTATTCTTTCTACTGTAAAAATTGTTAATTGGATTATAATCGAACATCAGAGATCTTGTAGGAAAGTAAAAGTGTTTTTTAAAACGATTGTCAAGTCTTTTATTCTGCAAACAACATACAAAACAGATGTTTCGTTCGTTTTTTCAATATTTTTATGTTAATCTTTTAAATGAAGTAGAGAATGTGACATTCACCTTGATTATCTGATATAATAAATACATAATTATTAATTTATTAACGATGTTTATAAGATGAAATGAGCAACAAGGAAGTTGATTTTCAGGATATTATTACTAAAATCTTATCTTGATAGCAATAATCTTATATTCAATTTTTTAAATAAAATACGAAAGATGGAAAGGTGTGATATATTCTTAAAGAAAGCTATAATTATGAACACTTTAATTTACACTATATACTAAAATAACGTTTAGATTGCAGAGATACAAATCTTATTTTACTTTCCAACGTTTATATCCATGAGAACAATAAACATTTACATTAAATATTATAAGAATTATTACTATATCCCAACAATGATAATAAATATTAGTTACTAAACTTATCCTGTACTTAACAATAAAAGGGTTGATTACAATATTTTCCCGTTGATCATACCGTAGTAAATTGACAAATTTGACAGAAAGGTAAAAGTTGTTTATTTAAAAATTTGTTAAAAATGCTGTGAGATTTTGATAAAAGAAAATGTAACAAAAAGAGTGTTGGTACTTAATTTTACACTGTAACTATGAAAAACATAATTAAATAAATCATTTTGATTATTTTTGAGTGCGTGTTAACAAGATTTTGAGTTATTTTTATTTCCAGTTTTATTTTGTTCCTTTTTTTCGTCTTCAGTTTTTGTCCGTTCTAAGTTTTAATTTCAGATTTGTTTGTTATTTGGTCTAGTTATTTGTTATTTAAAGCATAAAAGTTTTTAGTTGAAAGTTACTTTTGACGTGGTAGAAAGGTTGAAGGCGAGTGAATATACTCGATGGAACACAGAACAAGGTCATTGAAGAAGAGTCAGTGATTTTGTTCACAGGATGTTAACACTTTGAAATTGGCAAAAATACAAATAAAAATAGTGTTGTTATAAACAGATTGTTGTTTAAATTACCTTTTTGTATAACCTTCCTTTTTACATTGATATTTTTAGACAGTGAAGTTAGAACATTAGCTTCCGAAAGCGCTTCGCCACTGTAATATTAGAATTTTAATTAAACTTGTGGGTTCAACATCAAAAATCAAGTGCTTAGAAAGATAGTGTTAATATTTATTTTGTTCATACTTTTGTAAATTTGAACAATTTTATTCCAAGATGACAGTTTATGTACTCCTAGGTATATATTAAAGTAGGTCTTGGTTTGTTTGATTGGTATCGACACTGCAAAATAAGGGTTTTTAAAAACCCTTTGTGGTGCTTTAATGGAGCTTACTTGTTAACGAGCATCAAAAACAGTATATACATATACACCGAGTGTTTTCTTAAAGAAAAGTTGCAGTTATTTAAAAAATTTATATGATTACTAACGTTAAACACCCTGTATTTTAGAATTGTATAAAAGACATATCAAGTAATAAAAATTAAAAAAAAAGTTTAGCAGAAAACAAAAAAAACAACTCAAAAAAATAATTTTTCTGGAAAATGATTTTCCTTTTTTATAAATCTTTGACGACAAACGACAAAATGATGCAATAACCAAAGAAATGTTTTATGGGTTGGTAACGCCTCAACAAATACGGAAAACGTAATACAATATTTTCACATGAAGGCTGTCCTACCTTATATAAACACCAGGGTAGACCCGATAATCAATCAAACCTCAAACCACACTCACAATGAATTCTCTGGTAAGTAACAAAAAATTTCATAACAATAAATATTAGTTTATTCTTAGGCCCTTATCGCCCTTTTCGCCTCTGTTTCCGCCGCGAGCGCCTCCGTTATTAGCCTCGGAGGTATTGCTCTAGCCGGTCCTGCAGCTCCTGGAGCCATAATTAAAGGCCCTGCAGCCGAAGCCACGATTGTAAGATCTGACGGAAGTGCTATTGCAACTGCAGCTCAAGCTGGTGCTATAGCCGCTGCGCCTAATCTTGGAGGTGTAGTGACTGCAGCTGTTGCGCCTGGATTAGTAGCAGCTGCTGCTCCTGTTGCTATTGCTGCGCCACTGGCTATTGCTGCTCCTGCAGGTGCAATTCTCGCAGGACCTTCCGGCACTATAATCAGTAATGGTGGTATTGCCACACCGACTTTAATTACAAGAAAGACGATTATCACAGGACCGGTTTTAGGACTGGGACTTGCAGGAAAACTGATTTGAGATTTTTGACTGATGATGACTGAGTATGGATTTAGGATTGTGATTGTGAAGCAGACGTCTGCAGTTAATTAGTGTTTTTATATGTACATATTTATATGATAATTGTGTTATTAAAAAAATATATAAAAAAATAAAACAAAAATTAGAAATTAAATTAATAAGAATATCTTAATGTTTTAATTCTGACAAACTATGTAAAAGTATTTTCTCTATAAAGTAATAAACTGAAAAAATAAACTGTACAAAAGCGTTACTGTTGTTAGAGAAAATAGATCATATTAAATTCAATAACCTTGTTTATAATCAAATGACAGAAGGAATGGTGTAATTAGTAATACACTTACTCTTTAAAGTTTTCGAATTAAAATAAAATTATTGGGTGGAGATATTTCAAGGTTGCCTTAAGCACATTTTATTTTTCTAAGTTGCAGAAATTGCAGAAAAACGTGATCTTTCTCAAATGACGAATTTTGTAATTTACAGAAGTAATTAATAAAAATTGTTAAAATTACAAATATCTAGGTACACACTTTTTCAAGTTTGTTATATTCAACGTGTGGCTTTTAAGATTTATTTGTTTTTAGACAATGCATAAAAATCATGATTTATTATAATATAATTTAGCAATAAATTGTTTTCTCTCTTTATAACTAACTTACCGTAATTCATTGAAAAATTGAAAAGAATTACATACAATTTATTACAGTAATGTGATCTAGTTATTAATTTCTAGCTTTATTAAATTACAACTCTTTGTTATTTATGACAAATGAAATAGATTTTTAAAAAATAAACAATTACAACATTAGTAGATAATACATAAAATATTTTTTAATTTTTGTCTCAAAATTTTATTTCAAATTCGAATCAAAATATTTATTTTCTAAAGCAACAAGCAGACGTGTATTAAACCGCTTCGAAATCCAACTAAAATTTCGACAGCTTCAAGCCATTTTATTACACAAAATAAGTGTGAAATATCAAAAAGAAATAAAGACAATCATAGGGTTCGTACACATTTTATATTTTGCGCCTCCCTGCGTACCGTTGTGGGTGGTGTATCAACTCTAGTAGGAGAACAAACAAGTGACCCTAAAATTTAAAACTCTTTATCAAATAACAATTGGTATTACGACTGGTATTGAAATAACGTGTTTCAGAATCAAATTTTCCGCGATTGCTAACAGCTGAGAAAAGAAATTTTGAGATGGTTTTTGCTAGACGCTGGTTACCCATAAATGCATTCAGTCAACAAACACGATGGCGTCTGATTCAAACACTTTATAATTTATAAAGTGATTTTTTAATTTAATGATTTACATTCTGTCAACGTCAAAGTTTAGTGAATGTTCTTTTTTTATTGTTGTGATGAGTAAATGACAGAGACACTCAATCGATATATTTTTTTGCTGTAGGTATTTGTCCTATAATTTATCATTAGAATGCAATATCATATTAGGTGTCAGAAAGGATTCAAATTTATCTTTAAAAGCTAGAATTTAACATGAACGATTGTTATAACAAATATTCAAAGTGTAATTTTTTGTTGAATAATTTTTGGTTAATTTTAGGATAAATCAAACGCAAGTTATGTTTTTCCGTTTTTTTCATTTAGTTCCAACGTTTCGCCTCTTTTATTATTTTTGAGGCTTCTTCAGGGCTTTAAGGAAACATTTTTATTTAACATGTAACATATATGTAACACATACAGGGCAATTTTTTATATGCTCCCGCCCGAAACTTCAAAAATAGGTAATACATTATACTTTGCTTGTTTTTTAACATTTAATTTTTAAAATTAAGGCATAGAAAGTTGTGAATTGATTTCAAAATTGTTGACAATACCTTCAACAGTGCTTCCAGAGTCAGTTTATTTAGATCATTTGTAGTCTTTCCAAAGTTGCTTATTGTTTGTATAACGTGTTGCCTGTTTTTGAAATATCGGCCGAGAGTAAATAAAAAATCAGCCTGTGTAATAAGGAAACATTTTTTTAACATGTAATATATATGTATCACACATAATAAAAATGTTCCCTTGTAGCCCTGAAAAAGCCTCAAAAATAGTAAAAGAAGCGAAACGTTGGCCGTAAATAAAAAACCGGAAAAACATAACCTGTGTCTGATTTATCCAAAATTAACCAAAATTAATCAACTTGAAACATACACAGACGATAAATATGGAATTAATTGTAATTTTTGGCTTAATATGTGAGTGTAAATTAAACAAACCCAAACCTTCATTATTTATTACAACGCTCTAATAAAATAATTATTATAATAACACAAGTAATACTTGAAGCAAATACAAAAATAAAATACACCACAACCAGAATAATGACTAGGCTTTCATTTTTTCTTTATTTTTAATTATTTTTCTTTTCTTTTTCTACTTCTCGTCCATACCGTCCTAAACCTTGTGCTCTTGGTCCATTATTTACTACAGCTCCTTGTAAATTTACATTACCCGGCAAATTTGATACATCAGATAAGGGAACATTAGTTAATTGAAGCTGACTCGCATCAATTCCGGATTTTGCCAATTCAGAACTTATAATTCCCTGTTGTTGGTAATTTGGCAAAGGAGTTATTCGAGCTCCTCCTATTGCAACATTTGGATCTTGACCTGGTCGGTCTTCAATTGGTTCCTCAGTGGGAGTAAACAAAGCTGGTCCCGTACTGCTTTGCTGAGGACTATACTGGATCTGATTATTTAATAAATTGCGTTGATTTTGTAAAGAGTAGAGTTGTTGTGGGCTTATTTGTCGTTGTTGTGCATATTGCAAAGTATTTATTCCGACAGGGCCTTCTTTTAGTACATTTGGTGAATAAGCAACATTTCCTAATCCCGTATTTACTGTATTAATATTTATACCCACACCTCCTTCTCCTCTTAATACATTTGGTGAATATGCGACAGGACCTAAACCTGTATTAACTGTATTTACATTTATACCAGCACTTCCTTCTTCTCTTAGTATATTTGGCGAACTAGCTACAGTACCTAATCCAGGAGTTGTCAATAAAGTTCCAGGAGTTGGCCTTAACCTGGGTACTGCAGCTTTTGGAGTCACTGATATTTCTGGAGGAATTATGTTAGCAGACGGGATTAAAGCTGGATTAAGACGCAATTGTATGTTATCAATAGCAATCTGATCGTGGATTAATTGAGGTCCTAAATCAATTCTATCATTGTTTTCCAGGAAACCATTAACAGATACTCCTTGATGTATCCTGTTTGTTACATCAGGAATAACACTTGATGGAATTATTGGCGCTGCTGTTGATGGAATTACAGGTAACGGCGACGGCGTTGGTGTAAATTGGGGACCTAAATGAATGTATTCTGTATTTCCTAAAAGTCCTTTAACAGCAACGTCTTGTTGTACCCCGTTGGTTACAACAGGAGTAACACTTGAAGGAATTACAGGTGTTGCAGTTGAATAAACTGCTGGTAAAGGTGTTGGTGTTGAAGATTGATAAATAACTTGGTGATCTAAATCAATTTGATCATTAACAGTTACACTATGTAAGCCGTTAGTAATAACAGGAGCTATACTTGAAGGAATAATTGGTGAAGGCGTTGCTGTTACTGTAGAAACATGGCCAGCAGTTTCAACAGATGCTGAAGCGTGGTTTGCAGCTGCAGATGCTGACGCTGCAGCTCCATTAATTGCCGAAGCTGAAGCTACTTGCAAATGAGGCGAAGTTGATGCTGTTGCAACAGCATTGGGAGAAGTCGCAGTGGCTGTAGTAATTCCTGAATGACCTGTTGCTACAGCTGCCGGAGCTGCTAATTCTATAGCGGGTGCAATCGGTGCTGCACTAACAGCAATTGGAGCTGCAGTAACAGCAATTGGAGTCGCAGTAACAGCAATTGGGGCTGGTGATACCGCAATTGGTACAATGACAGGTTCTGGTGCTGTAATTATTGGCGGTCCTTTAACTACAGTTTCAGCCAGAATTGCAGGACCTACAACAGTTTAGATGAATAATTTGATGTGGAAGTTTATGTAGTACCTGTGATTGTTGTTGAAGCCGGCCCAGCTACAATCGACTGAGACCCTTGCGTAACAATTCTGCCTGAAGGTCCAATTAGGTCAGAGCTTTGCTTGTTTTCAACGGGTGGTGCAGGTACCGCTTCTACAGCAACAGGTACAATTTCTTCCGCAACAACAATTGGTTCTAATTCAGCATGAACCTCTCCACCTTCAGCAGCTGCAGTTATAATGCTTCCATCGGGTCCTTTTATTATTGTTTCCGAATTGGGTCCTTTAAAGAAGCCTCCGATTCCTCCGGGATGAAGAGGTAAACTAGGAGCGGCGAAAGCTGACGCTAGGTAGCTCATCGCTACCAGTGAAAGCTTAAAAAATATTGATTTTATTTTAATTATGTGTTAAACCACTGAAAATTTATGAGCCAATGAACCATGAAATACTTTGTATATAAATAAAATAAAAATGATTTTTATTACCATAAACTTCATTGCAGAATCTGTGAACTGTAACTAGGATCTAACTTAATGTCATTTATCTTTAACTTCTGTTTTATACCGCTATGCAACCTTGCGACATTTTTATTTTTCCGTTACCACACCTTTTCTTTGCATAAATGTGAAGTTATTCATAATTACGAAATTGTAGACAAATCTGGAATTCTCATTGTAACCTGCAGGTGGAAATGACAATTTTTGCAATTTTTACATGTGACATGGAAAATTTTTTCAGACTTAATTATATGTATAGTAATAATTGAATTAGTATTTTTGAAAAACAATGATTTATTGCTTTTGAGATGTAGGAAAGGTCTTAGAAGGTGCCAAATATGGCAACTTTTTATTACTTGTGTTATACTTAAAAGAAATTTTTTAAAAAATCATCCATCATTTATTCATGAACACATTTTTACAGGTATGATACATAAGTTACATATACAGTAATGTACAAGAAAATTCGTGAACCTATTTCGCGCGTAATTATTTTTGGTAGATCGAGTGTATGATAAAGGTTCCCATAACACCACCGACCTAGACTCCCAGAAACATAAAACTGGTTCAAGTAGCACAAAAATCGATCTGTTATGTCAACCTTTTTGGGTTGTGATATTGCTTTAATTCAGTCTTTTACCATCCATGATGCCCATGATGGCCCAAACCAATATTACCAGTGGGTCCCCAAAGTCCATCAGCGGCAACTTTTCCCGAGGGTCCAGCAACAACAACTGGAGCAGTTCCAGGTCCAGCGACTGTAGCCCCATGTCCACTGACTCCAATAACACCTCCTCCGTTGGTAACAGCACCAAGTCCGTGGTGTCCTAAAGCGATTCCATGCCCAAGACCGAGTCCATGGCCGAGACCTAGTCCATGACCTAATCCAAGAACGGGTCCGGAGACAACAGCACTAGCTACAGGCGCAGTTAATACTGCCCCATGTCCTACAAGTCCATGTCCGACCAAAACGGCTCCATGGGTATGTCCAGCAAGGATAGCTCCATGGCCCCACCCATGGCCCGCATGGCCTACTGGGCCGATGGCCCCATGCCCGGTGACAACTCCCGAAGGTCCGGCGACGACAGCGCCCCCGATGTGGCCCGAGGGGGTGGCGTGGGCAACAGCCAGAACGGCTAGAGCTGCAACTATCTAAAAGAGGCGTTGGCATTTTTCTTTGTTTGCCGGCTTACCAATCCGTTCATGTTTTTGAATGCTGAACTAAACAATATGACAGTAGAGACTTTTACCCTGGCATATATAGGTATCAGTGACCTTCAGGAATGCATTCAGGAATTGTCCGGTTCAAAAAAGACACTAGGCAATAATACTAGTCGCCAGATTATAAATTATAATTTATCTCAAGTGCAAGAACAGCACACGGAAAAATAATAACGCAATTAGACATTGAAATGAAAGTTGTTGCTTTAACTAGATGCAATGCTAGATGAATGTGCTGGAAAAATGTAACGGGATATGACCGTATATGACATCGATAAATTCTTTTAGTTTATGGTAAGATAGCGTGGACACTACATAAATTACTTTATTTCAGTTTTTAATTGATCGGTATGTCTAGCTTTTAGCTCTTATGATGTATAAGCTTTAAGAACACTTATAAGGTAATGGTTAATGACAATCAAACGAACATTAGTACAAACAGATGCAATTAAAAAAGTTTTATAAAATGCGAAAACATTAAAAAAGAGAATTTAATAAGGAAATATGTTCAAAGTTCCAATTAAAATATCTTAAAGTTATAAGAATATAAAAACAGTAACACATTGGTTTATAATAGAGTAACAAATATACATTTTATAACAAAATTTTTCAAATTCCAATCTTTTACGTGAGTTTCATATTAATTCATTTTAGTTATCGACATGAACATAAAATCCTAAGAAAAATATTTTAATTAATAGTGGCATTTTAATGGGAATGAAATGTTTTTATACGTTTCAAAGGACATTTTTACCGTTATTGAAAAGCCTTTCATCATGTAAAATTAGAAACAAAGTTGCTTAGAATACATACATTTCAACACAATATTAAATAAAATAAATTCCTTGATGTCGTTTTTGAAAATTTCGCATGGTTAATATTGTAATATATTAAGTTAAACTCAATAATTATCATTTAAATAAAATTCTATAAAAAACAGTTGTGGTACTAAAAACAATATTTCTAATAAATTTGGCTAGTTGAAACTGAGTTTTGATTATTAATTTATTTTAATGACGTTAATGCACTAGGCGGTTACTATACGTATCCTAATAATAAATATTTGTTAATTCTATTTATATACTTATAACTATTATCAAACTTCAAAAAAATATTATTTATAATTTAAGTTTTCTTGTATTTTATTAACAGAAACTTTAACAGAAAATCTCTGGTGCACATATTCTAATATTTTATAAATTTTGTACTAACACTAATTTAACACTAAATATTGGGCCTTACCTATTAGCTATTAGCAAAAGAATCCTTAACTGAAATTTTAAAGATTACAATTGGACAAAAATATAAAAGAAAATATAGTAAGTTAAAAAAAATTAAAGAAAATAACACGTTCAGCAAGACGTAAATTTAGTCAATCAAGTTAAATATTTCCTTATTATGTTCCCTTTTTATTTAATTTTTTTTTGTTTCATTAGACAAAAAGATAAAATTGAAATCGGATATTTTTATGTACGGTAATAGACGTAAAAAAGTGAAACAGTACATTTAGCAACATTCCTGTTTTATCTGCTCATTAAAAATATTTCAAATTATCAAATGAATAAAAGACTATCCTGAGATGTATGTACAATACATTTAAGACACCTTAAACAACAGTGAAAGAGATAATTTCACATGCAAGTCCGTTTAGTAACTTGTTACAAAATACGCCGCTAGTACCTACACCATCGAAGTAAAATAAAGCAACTATTTAAAACAAAAGTAATTTGGTAGTTTCTTTATTTTTTAAATGTTTTGTTAAATGTATTTATGTAGCAATCAGCAGATTCAAATAGTGTTCGATAATTTAATAAACCAAAACTTTGTACAAGTTTGTGGTTTAAATCTGACGTGCAACTTCTTATTACATATAAGTTTTAGATAGAAGATAGAAGGGTTGATATAATTTAAAGAAGTACAAAAATTCTTAGAGAATTTAGAAGTATAGACACTATTTTTCAGTTAACTACAGATAAGGTAAGATCGAAATGTAACTAAATCAGAGCAGGCTGTGCCAGCGTAACTGAAATGACATGATACTAAGACTAACAAGATATGATCACTTGCCGTACGAATTTTAGACTAGTTTGCGCATGACGTCATCGCGTGACCGGTATTAGAAAAATCATGCATTTAATAGTACTATTAGAGAATTACTCGAAAAATGTTTAGTCTTAGTATCATGCTGAAATGATGTGTTTAATTTAACGTCATACTTTTTTCGTGCTTTGGGGCTGTTGATAAAAGTTAATTTACCTGGTATTATATTATAAATTGCTTTATGAATAAAATGAAATTATAGCAAAAAGACTTTGATTTGAATATTTTCAGTAAAAGTTTTAAAACATACATAATAGCTCTCGAAAATTCAAGAGCCCTCATACTGGGGTTGTTCTGTTTTCAATAGACATATACTCCTATTTTTTAAATAATTATGAAAATTACTAAATACCCAAATGAACTCAAAATTAAATACAAATTAGAAAAGCATAATTTGAGGTTGCTGACGTTTCTAATAAAAAATGTCATTCTATTATTTGTTAAAAATTTATCCAAGCCCAACGTTTTTGCAAGCAAAAGGAACTTGATGACGAAAGAATTGGGACACTCGTTATATTATTCTTTAAAAAAAAATTCAAAATAATCTTGTCAGATTGGCAACACTACTGACCAGTAGTTGCAGGGTGACGTCGAATGGGTACTTAAAAATGAAATATTAAAAGTTAATAAGCAATTTTTAAAAATTATTTTATTATAACATTAGCAAAAGATTATAATGTAAAAAGACTTTGAAATTTTAGGTATTTTTTAAATTTCAATAAAACAAGAAGGTTGAATCTTCAACTTTTCTTCTTACGTAGAAGAATGAGTAAGTATTTTTTTTTACAGTTTAGTAGTAAGTGGTAGTTGTGCAGCTTTTTTCACCAGTGTGAAAAATAAGCACTCTAACAACAAAAGTTGTCTATACTCGTACTATTAGTGACGATTATGCCTGTAGTACACACAACGTTTTTTTTATTTTGGATTCTTCTGGTTTATTTTAATTTAAAGAAGATTTAAAATTTTAGTGAATTTAACGAAAACTGTGCAAAAATTCTATATAAAAATAGTCGAGTTTTTTGTTGTTTCTGGGTATATTACAATGTTTTCTACATTTCACAGTATTGCTTAGTAAATTTGAGTGCTATAAAGATAAAGATTACGTCATAATTTGCAGGCGTATAAAGAAGCTTGTGGTTGTAAATAATTTGTAATAAAACAATATATATTTATGTCTTGTTTTTTAGCAAAGTCATAGGTTAAAAATAAAAATAAATACATAATCAGTCGTTTATTGAACACATACGTACGTATATACACATAAATCACACAAAAACAGCTAAGTTATCGTTAACAAGAGCAGTAAAAAATCCTAAATCAGAGCGGGTTACCAAGCTTTGCCTAGAGCACCTAAACCAATATTTGCCGTAGGTCCCCAAAGACCATCAGCGGCGACTTTTCCAGAAGGTCCAGCAACTACAACAGGTGCAGTTCCAGGTCCACGAATAGCAGCACCAGCTGCACTAACTCCAATAGCACCTCCTCCATTGGTAATAGCACCAATTCCCAAAGGAGCAGCGACGGCAAGAGGAGCGGCAAGTCCAAGTGCAGGGCCGGAAATAACAGCACCAGCGGTGGGGGCGGCCAAAACGGCACCTCCACCCCAGCCCCATTTACCCAAACCCAGACCGATTCCAACAGGCCCGATGGGCCCTGCACCGGTTACAATTCCTGCAGGACCGGCAACTACTGCTCCCCCTAATATACCTGAAGGGCTAGCAGTGGAAAGGGCGACCAAAGAGGCGACGATGGCGACCAACTTTAGAAATACAGTTTTATTTAGAAAATGTAAAGATTTTTTTGAGTACTTACCAAAGTGTTCATTGTTGCTGTTTTGCTTTGACTAAACTGTACTTACTTCAATATTTACCCTCCTTTATATAGGTGGGTTTGTATGACAAGACGGCCTTCGTGCTATTAATTTATTCAAAAAAATTGGTTTCTGTTTAAAGACTTCTTGGCATTTCATCATCTCAAAGTTTATTTTTAATTTATATTTTATTTGCATTATATCAAAAGTTTTCAAAAAGTAGACAACTTCAGAAAATTTGGTACAAGTTCCAAAAGATTTCCCGTACAAAAACAGGCGTTCCTTATGAAACCGTTCTTATTTGTTGCATCACGATACACACTCCATGCTTTTACTCAGTTATCAATGCTCGATGCAATCAACAATATCTAAAATATTAATTATTATGAGATTGCCAATTAAAAATTGTGAGATAAAAATATTAAGCGAGTCATCTTTATGGGGGGTAATTCCGGGAATGCTGACACACCTTCCTTGAAGTCCTTGTCATTTGGATATAAAATTAATATTAACGTCTTACGAAAAGATTTACTGTATTAACAGAACACTTTTGACGTAGACGAGTTGAGTAACCCTGACTTACCCTGCATTATGTCTAGCTTGTTTAAACCACAACGATATGGTACATTATTTTAATTTTTTGCACTTGTATTCACGGTTCAATGGATCTTGTTACTTAACTAGAACATACAGCATTCCTGGTATTATCCTAACAGATATTATTATAAAATAAATATTATTGTCGAATAATACAAAAAGTCATATTTTGTTCAAATTAAAAAATATTTAAAAAAAATTTTTTAGACACAACTCAAACCTAATATTATTATTGAATTATTAATTTTTAGACATACGCACTGCCAGTATTCTTTCGCATCAAATTTTTGATTAAAACTGCCCTATCTATTACCCTAAGAGTCGGTTTACAGAAGGTGAATTAAATATTTAATTGCAATTAACTTTTAATTCGCGATTAAATCGGCTTTCCTCGGGTTTGATTGGTTAAAATTGGCATTTAATCGTGAATTAACTATTTAATCGCAATTAAAGTTGATGTCACCTTCTGTAAACCGGCCCTAAGTGTTCACATTAACTCCTGTTAATTATGGATTTGCCAACTCTCTTATACACTTAATGCAAAACACATCATAAAACTTAAAACACTGTATACAATGTAAAACAATGTAAAAACTTAAAAATGACACTGATAGTGGGTCTGTCAATAAAATAGACAATACATTAAACATGTAGGTTTTGGTGTTCCCAGTTCTATCTATAGAAAAAATAAATGAAATTTCCAACAAATATTAAGTCCTTGCTCTAGTTACTTTAATTTTATGCAATTAATTTTTTCATATTTTATTTACGGCCATAAATAACAAAATAGTTAATTTTATAGAAGTTTAGATTATCTAATTTATCAAAAAACCATTCACATATTTACTAAAAAATTGAACTGTAATTCTATTCTATTTTTAATTCAATTAATTTTGTATAAAATTGAATTTTATATTGTACCTACAGAACACCAGTGCTTTTTTATGACTTGTCAAATTAAGGGTATTAAATTTTTAGCACAAAAAATAGCACAAGCGACTTTGATTTGTCGAATTTTCCAACTTTGTCATAAATTTAACAGAGATTAAAATGGCTTTAATACGGTGCCTTCAAAAATAACCACAAGTCACGTGACTAGATAAAAATAAAACATTTGTGTATAATTTTCTTTTTTAAAAGTTAGATTATTGAGACAAGCAAAAGATGGGCAAAGTAATCGTTTAGCAACATTTGCGTTAAATAATATCAACTGTGTGGTTAGATTTTATAAACAAATTGGTCGCATAGAAAAATCATTTATGAAGACACTGTATAAAAAGTAAAATTGAAATAAATTTCAATTATTTACTTAATTGATTTTTTAATATTTGATCTGGTTATCACTTTGTTGAGCGTTCTGACTAGGGCCGTACCCCTCCACTGTGTCGGAACCACCACCCACCCCGGAATGGTAGAGGGAGCGATTCTCCCTTCATGGTTCATGGAAAACAATGAAAACATTATTCTGTCAGTTCCCACTGATGAACTGAGTTCTTCCATATAGATAAAAAGCTTGTAATCTTGTATTCATCCTTACGTGTTATTGAAATAAACCCGTTAAATCCATAAGCGTACATTTGTCATTTCGTAACAACTCAACAAATCAACATTCAAACAACCCATTTCTTTACGAGCTAGCCGAAAACAAAAAATGGTCCTTCGAGCCGGATAGCGATCTAAATTAAAGTGAGTAGTATAAGCGGCAAATTAGTGATTTGACCTTGAAGCAAAAGTGCCGCGGTGGTTAAAAGTGCCGCGCTCGCATATTTTAATTGTAACATAAAATTTTTGATAATTAAATTATTCTTTCGATAATAAATTTTATATTGGATACATTGCTATACCTGTACCTTATCAGATAACCCTTTGAGAGAGAAAATACACTTGCTCTCGAAAGTGCCGCGGTTAGACCGCTGCACTTTTAGGGGTTGCCTTATCACTTGTTGTTGTCTAGCGCGGCACTTTTACTGGCCACACTTTTCCTGTTAGATAAGATTGTAGAAATTTAAAAAACTTGTTCAGTGATATTTACGTGTTTGTCTTTTGAAGAAGACGTCTTGGTGTATTTTGTGTATTCGTGAAAAGGATATCTAAGTGAAATAACTGTAATCTTCAAATTAATATTTTAATTAAAGTTTATTAAACATTGTAAATTTCTGACAGATGTCTGGTAAACGTGTCTCTCTTTTATCTCTGAAAAAGTCATCTTCGAAACGTCTAAAAGTACCAGGATGTCGAAAATACAAAAAAGTTAACGCTGCAACCGTAAACTCATCAGCATTACCATCGACGTCGTTTTCAGACGCACCAACTCAACCTACTGAGTTTGCTACCGTTTTTGCAAAAGTAACAAATATAGAACAGCAGCTCGCTCAAGAGGAGTCTGATACTTCCCCCAAGTCGCCGATGCCTATTTACAACGCCGAAAATGTATTAACTCCTGCAGAATGGTCAGATCTTGTTCTATAGCAATCGCTGGTTCAGATTGCCGAGAAGCTCGAAAATGATGAGATTGAAAAAATGGAGAAAGTGAAGGTTAATGAGAAATTTCGTTTGGTACACGAAACAGTGTATTCAATCACGAAATGTGGTAGTAAATTTTCAACAATTGGTGTAAAACCGCTTGCACTTGGTGTAAAATACTTAACCCAGAACTAACATCCGCAATTACATTTTCGTTCAAAACATTCGAAGATTTCTTGAGAGAGATGATAAGGTTTGAGCGGTGAAATATAGAACGATTCCGAAAGAGCAAATTTTAGCCACATTGTTTCTTGAAATGATAGAAAATGGTGGTTCAAAATTAAATCAAAAACGTTTTTGATATTATTAAGAATAGATATGAAGATAATGGTACATTGTACGAGATAGTTTTAAAATTGCCTGTTAATGTAAAATCTAATGTGAAGAGTAGAATTAATTATTATAATCAAAATAATAATTACAACTGTTTGTACAAATATTTGTGGCAGTAATAATAATAAATAATTAAAATCATGTAAAACTTGTGTTTTCTTTACCAGTTATACTCTAAAATACATAATATTTTTATTTCTTAAATAGTAGAGCATATATCAAAACGTTATTGTTCCTGTTTGTGATGTTAAAAAATATAAATGGATTGGTATAAGGTTTTTTCTTTCGAAAATACATTATACAATCGTAATAAGCCCCTAATTTTAATCATGTGTAGGCAATGTTTTTGTTTCTGAAGATCTCAGTACTTAAAATATTTTTTAAATTTTGTTATTTGATATCTAATAAAGCACCTATAACTTGTCTTTAGATAAGCTGGTTATGGAAAACTTTTGTTATAAGTTTAGAAAAAGCATTTTATACAACATGTTTGCAAAGTTTGCAAAACTATCTCTAAATAATAGTTTTCGATTTTCAAAATATTTTTAATTTCTACTTTTAATTTAAAATTTACTTTATAAATTTGTAATCTTATTTTAACTTACTTTTTCATAAATTTATTTTTACTGTTTCATAGCTGATATGATGTTACTCTTATCTTAGTTTAGTTAGGTATACCTAATAATTACTTTGTGTTTTTCTGTTTTATGTTTGGTTTAAACTTTAACCTAATTTCAAAACTTTCTATTTCGCTTTTTTATTTCCTTTAGTTTTTAATATATAAAAATCATTAAAAAAAAATTACAAAATAAAAAATAAAAATATTGAATTACAAAAATTAAATCGGTAGTGAAACATTTCTTTTTGCAAAACTTGGAAAAACTTACTCAAAGTTTTACGAAAATGTTTGTTTTTATTTTTTAAGAAATAACAAAAAATTTTTTATGTCAAGTACGAAAACTTAAATGATACGGTCCATTCCCAGAAAATTAAATTTACACAAAAACTAAAATTTTATTTGCAGTTGTAATTAACAAAAAAAATTTAATTTATTAATTTACGTAAAATTATTAATAATACATTTCTTTTTATTTACCAAAACTTAAAAATTAAGTTTTAAGAAAAATTTTGCATTTACTTTCTAGAAATTAAAATACGAAAAAACTAAAATTTATATTTCACTGCTGTAATCAACAAAGACAATTTATTCGGTTAGATAATTTCGATTATAATACATTTCTTTTTGTTTACTAAATTTATGAGAACTTAACTAAAAGTTTTAAGATAAGTTTTGTATTTAATTTTCTAGAAATCAAAATACAAAAAAGTAAAATTTTTATTTTGTTGTATTCGACAAACATGTGTAATACATCCAATTAAATGAAATCGGTTTTGAAATATTTTTTTAGTTAGTCAAATTTTAAAACGTAATCGAAATGTTTAAAAAATTTAACATTTACTTTCTAGAAAGTAAAATACGAAGGACTAAAATTTATATTTTGCTGCTGCAATCATCAAAAATTTGTAATTTATTAAGTTAAATAAAATTGATTATGACACATTTGTTTTTGTTTAATAAATTTATAAAATCTTAGTTAAAAGTTTAAAGATAAGTTTCGTATTTAATTTTCTAGAAATTAAAATGCAGAAAAGTAAAATTTTTATTTTGTTGTATTCAACAAACATGTGTAATACATCCAATTAGATAAAATTGGTTTTGTAATCGAAATGTTTAAAAAATTTTACATTTACTTTTTGGAAAGTAAAATACGACAGACTAAAATTTATATTTTGCTGCTGCATTCATCAAAGATTTGTAATTTATTATGTTAGATAAAATGGACTATAACACATTTCTTTTTGTTTACTAAATTTATAAAAACTTTGTTAAAAGTTTTAAGAAAAGTTTTGTATTTTCTTTCTATAAATTAAAATACGAAAGACTAAAATTTACATTTTACTGCTGTAATCAACAAAGACTTGTAATTTATTAAGTTAGATAAAATCGATTACAACACATTTTTTTTTGTTTACTAAATTTGTAAAATCTTAATTAAAAGTTTTAAGAAAAATTTATGTTTACTTTCTAGACATTAAAATACGAAAAAGTAAAATTTGTATTTTGTTGTAGTATTCAACAAGCAAGGGCAATTCATTCAATTAGGTAAAATTAGTAATAATTGTTTTTTTTTACTTGTTAAAAGTAGAAAAAAGTAATCAAATTTTAAAAAAACTATTTTATTTACTTTTTAGAAGATAAATATGTAAAGAAAAACTAAAATTTATGTTATGCTGCTAAAATTAACAAACACATGTAAAGTTTATTTTTCTGTCATTTATACCTAATTATATTTTTTCGAAACTAGTTTTTATATTTATTTTTTTTATTTGGTATGTATAAACTATCAATTGTATTAGCCGTACAATGTAAAATAATATTGAAATAATTTTTAAAGGTTATATAAAGTTTGATAAAGTTAGTAACAATTAATTTTACTCGTAAAGAGCGATTCAAAAGTCGTGGAATCAAAGCAAGCTTAGTCAAAAATGGAATTTGTTTACTTAAAATTAATTATTATTACTGTAATTTTAGATGTCAGAAATCATTGTGTAAATTCATTTAGAAAATAAGTTAACTAGTATGTTTACGTTTTGTGCTAGAAACGTATCAGTAGCAGTCAAAATAAGAACAATTTAATATTAGTTTTCCACTTTTCTAAGGGACAAGTTAAAGTTGAAAAATTGAAACACAATTCTGACATTTTTACCATTTTAAAAAGATGCACAATTTTTGAAGATGACCACTATATTTTCTTTCTCTCATAACTAACTGAGGTTCCAAGACTTAAGATGGCTCGATAAGTACATATAAATTTTTGTCAAAAAATTTCTGGTTGCCTGCCAAATGTAGAAAAATTTAAACAAAAATTTTCTAAAATACAAAAGATTAAAATTTGTATTTTGATAGTGTTAATAATCACGTAATAGCAAGTAAATTTTGTTCAAGTTTATTCCTAATTATAACACGCACATTTTTCAAAACTGTTTTTTAAATTTACATATGTGTAATTTAGTTTTAAACAAATGTAAGCATTTTATGTTTTAATTTTACTAGATATGCTCTAAACTTGTTATTAAAATAATAATAATTAAAATTTTGTAATAATATTGTAACTTTTATTTTTCAAAAAAATTCCAATTTAAATATGAAAATATTTTTATAATTATATCAATAGTCTAGAACATGCATATGTTGAGTAAATTTCAAAAAACGTTTAATAAATTATTTTTATTACTTATACGCAATTTATATTCTAATCATTTAACTTTAGGTTAATTATTAGATTGATAATGTGTGATATAAATTAAGAATATTTTATATTCTAAACTAAAAAACAAATTTCAATGCTAAATTAAAAATGACCAGACTGTATTACTTTAAATACCGGTCCTTTCTGACCGGCTGTATAAACATTCTACATCAACTTTAATTTCTGTCTCAAAAATTAAAATTAGTGTTAGGTATTAATCAAAAATGCCAATTTGTTAGTATTTGAATTTTACACAATAAAGAAGGATCAAGTACAAAACGAAAAAGTTTATTTAGAATTATACTTTTTGAAGTAATATTTGTAAGTCACTAATAAGAATAATTAATACGGTCTAATTTTAAATTAGCGCTCTCATGGTACACAACATTAATAAGTAAAATCAATAAATGCTGAAGTACCAAACCAACGACACTTACAATAGTTTTTATTTTCAAATCAATAAATATATTATTTTTTACAAAAATTATAAATTTGTAACTATAATTTATACATTTCAAACTTATTGTTATCTCAGTAGACCATCATGATTGAGTCAATCGCACATAGCATTGCAAACATAATATTAGTAATTAGATTAATTTGTCAAAATTAAAAAACAAATTTAAGATACACTAAGCGTTAAGATAGTTTAGTATTATGTATAAGATAATTTGCAAAGTAATATTTCAAATATTGACAAACTAAATAACTAATAAAACAAAAACATCTCATCAACATTTAAGTCAGCGTTGACAACTTAGAAAGTTTTTTCCTAAATTTAGAGTATTTTATAAAGAAGTGGGAATACATATTTAGTGGAAAAGTTCTGTAGAAAATTTTTTAGGGTATATTTAACTACTACTAAATTACCAAAAACAAAATGTTAGACTGTTAATTTTTTGTTGCCCACTTAAATCAGATTTTTTTATCATGGAGTAATTTATATTTATCACTTATTTAAAAAAGTGCTTTATTATTCATTCATCAGCAATAAATCAAAAATTGTATGCTGTAAAAAAAACTATATTTTTCTTTTTCTTTTTAAAATGACGTATGTTTTGAGGAAATTTAGCTTACTTTTAAGGGATTTTGACTCGTCAAATCATCGTCATTGGGTTTGATTGAGAGTTTAAAATGTTTTATTTCCATTTTCTGCAGAGATTCTGTAATTGAGTACATTGTTTAAATAAAACAAAATAACGTATTATTTAGATACTTTAATTTAAATTTTAGACGTTTTAAGTTTGTATTCTGATAAACTGTTTATCATGCAAAATTGCAAAATTCTAAAAAAAAATTCATGTTTGTAAATTTAAATTAAATTATTAATAATTTAAAAATATTTTTATAACAATTGTAATTTGTCTGTGTTTAACACGTAATTTAGATTTAATAAATTAACAATATTATATTTTTTAAAAATGATTTAATATAAAAATTGAAAAGTTTAGTAATGATTTTAATAAAACAAGTCTGTGAAGTATACATTTTCAGATTTGTATATCATACATTGTCAGATACATTATGATCTCCAAACATACTAACATCATAAAACTTGCTTAATAGTTAATGTAACAAATAAAATAATTAAATTTTTATAAAGTTAATACAAATACGTAATATCAGTGTTGCAGCTGCACGAGCCACTGTTGTGATATCTCTATGTAATGATTGAAATGCATTCTTAGATCTTGATGATATTGTATTCTAATCTAAAAACAAGCATGTAGAAGCCAAAAGAAGTATAGCTTACCAGAATTTCTATCCACCGACCCCTTAATGACCATCTTGCGTCGACATCCGCTCCGCGGAAACAGACGCTATGGACGGTCATTAAGCGGTTGGTGGAGAGAAATTCTGGTAAGCTATACTTCTTTTGGCTTCTACATGCTTGTTTTTAGATTAGAATACAATATCATCAAGATCTAAGAATGCATTTCAATCATTACATAGAGATATCACAACAGTGGCTCGTGCAGCTGCAACACTGATATTACGTATTTGTATTAACTTTATAAAAATTTAATTATTTTATTTGTTACATTAACTATTAAGCAAGTTTTATGATGTTAGTATGTTTGGAGATCATAATGTATCTGACAATGTATGATATACAAATCTGAAAATGTATACTTCACAGACTTGTTTTATTAAAATCATTACTAAACTTTTCAATTTTTATATTAAATCATTTTTAAAAAATATAATATTGTTAATTTATTAAATCTAAATTACGTGTTAAACACAGACAAATTACAATTGTTATAAAAATATTTTTAAATTATTAATAATTTAATTTAAATTTACAAACATGAATTTTTTTTTTAGAATTTTGCAATTTTGCATGATAAACAGTTTATCAGAATACAAACTTAAAACGTCTAAAATTTAAATTAAAGTATCTAAATAATACGTTATTTTGTTTTATTTAAACAATGTACTCAATTACAGAATCTCTGCAGAAAATGGAAATAAAACATTTTAAACTCTCAATCAAACCCAATGACGATGATTTGACGAGTCAAAATCCCTTAAAAGTAAGCTAAATTTCCTCAAAACATACGTCATTTTAAAAAGAAAAAGAAAAATATAGTTTTTTTACAGCATACAATTTTTGATTTATTGCTGATGAATGAATAATAAAGCACTTTTTTAAATAAGTGATAAATATAAATTACTCCATGATAAAAAAATCTGATTTAAGTGGGCAACAAAAAATTAACAGTCTAACATTTTGTTTTTGGTAATTTAGTAGTAGTTAAATATACCCTAAAAAATTTTCTACAGAACTTTTCCACTAAATATGTATTCCCACTTCTTTATAAAATACTCTAAATTTAGGAAAAAACTTTCTAAGTTGTCAACGCTGACTTAAATGTTGATGAGATGTTTTTGTTTTATTAGTTATTTAGTTTGTCAATATTTGAAATATTACTTTGCAAATTATTTTATACATAATACTAAACTATCTTAACGCTTAGTGTATCTTAAATTTGTTTTTTAATTTTGACAAATTAATCTAATTACTAATATTATGTTTGCAATGCTATGTGCGATTGACTCAATCATGATGGTCTACTGAGATAACAATAAGTTTGAAATGTATAAATTATAGTTACAAATTTATAATTTTTGTAAAAAATAATATATTTATTGATTTGAAAATAAAAACTATTGTAAGTGTCGTTGGTTTGGTACTTCAGCATTTATTGATTTTACTTATTAATGTTGTGTACCATGAGAGCGCTAATTTAAAATTAGACCGTATTAATTATTCTTATTAGTGACTTACAAATATTACTTCAAAAAGTATAATTCTAAATAAACTTTTTCGTTTTGTACTTGATCCTTCTTTATTGTGTAAAATTCAAATACTAACAAATTGGCATTTTTGATTAATACCTAACACTAATTTTAATTTTTGAGACAGAAATTAAAGTTGATGTAGAATGTTTATACAGCCGGTCAGAAAGGACCGGTATTTAAAGTAATACAGTCTGGTCATTTTTAATTTAGCATTGAAATTTGTTTTTTAGTTTAGAATATAAAATATTCTTAATTTATATCACACATTATCAATCTAATAATTAACCTAAAGTTAAATGATTAGAATATAAATTGCGTATAAGTAATAAAAATAATTTATTAAACGTTTTTTGAAATTTACTCAACATATGCATGTTCTAGACTATTGATATAATTATAAAAATATTTTCATATTTAAATTGGAATTTTTTTGAAAAATAAAAGTTACAATATTATTACAAAATTTTAATTATTATTATTTTAATAACAAGTTTAGAGCATATCTAGTAAAATTAAAACATAAAATGCTTACATTTGTTTAAAACTAAATTACACATATGTAAATTTAAAAAACAGTTTTGAGAAATGTGCGTGTTATAATTAGGAATAAACTTGAACAAAATTTACTTGCTATTACGTGATTATTAACACTATCAAAATACAAATTTTAATCTTTTGTATTTTAGAAAATTTTTGTTTAAATTTTTCTACATTTGGCAGGCAACCAGAAATTTTTTGACAAAAATTTATATGTACTTATCGAGCCATCTTAAGTCTTGGAACCTCAGTTAGTTATGAGAGAAAGAAAATATAGTGGTCATCTTCAAAAATTGTGCATCTTTTTAAAATGGTAAAAATGTCAGAATTGTGTTTCAATTTTTCAACTTTAACTTGTCCCTTAGAAAAGTGGAAAACTAATATTAAATTGTTCTTATTTTGACTGCTACTGATACGTTTCTAGCACAAAACGTAAACGTACTAGTTAACTTATTTTCTAAATGAATTTACACAATGATTTCTGACATCTAAAATTACAGTAATAATAATTAATTTTAAGTAAACAAATTCCATTTTTGACTAAGCTTGCTTTGATTCCACGACTTTTGAATCGCTCTTTACGAGTAAAATTAATTGTTACTAACTTTATCAAACTTTATATAACCTTTAAAAATTATTTCAATATTATTTTACATTGTACGGCTAATACAATTGATAGTTTATACATACCAAATAAAAAAAATAAATATAAAAACTAGTTTCGAAAAAATATAATTAGGTATAAATGACAGAAAAATAAACTTTACATGTGTTTGTTAATTTTAGCAGCATAACATAAATTTTAGTTTTTCTTTACATATTTATCTTCTAAAAAGTAAATAAAATAGTTTTTTTAAAATTTGATTACTTTTTTCTACTTTTAACAAGTAAAAAAAAACAATTATTACTAATTTTACCTAATTGAATGAATTGCCCTTGCTTGTTGAATACTACAACAAAATACAAATTTTACTTTTTCGTATTTTAATGTCTAGAAAGTAAACATAAATTTTTCTTAAAACTTTTAATTAAGATTTTACAAATTTAGTAAACAAAAAAAAATGTGTTGTAATCGATTTTATCTAACTTAATAAATTACAAGTCTTTGTTGATTACAGCAGTAAAATGTAAATTTTAGTCTTTCGTATTTTAATTTATAGAAAGAAAATACAAAACTTTTCTTAAAACTTTTAACAAAGTTTTTATAAATTTAGTAAACAAAAAGAAATGTGTTATAGTCCATTTTATCTAACATAATAAATTACAAATCTTTGATGAATGCAGCAGCAAAATATAAATTTTAGTCTGTCGTATTTTACTTTCCAAAAAGTAAATGTAAAATTTTTTAAACATTTCGATTACAAAACCAATTTTATCTAATTGGATGTATTACACATGTTTGTTGAATACAACAAAATAAAAATTTTACTTTTCTGCATTTTAATTTCTAGAAAATTAAATACGAAACTTATCTTTAAACTTTTAACTAAGATTTTATAAATTTATTAAACAAAAACAAATGTGTCATAATCAATTTTATTTAACTTAATAAATTACAAATTTTTGATGATTGCAGCAGCAAAATATAAATTTTAGTCCTTCGTATTTTACTTTCTAGAAAGTAAATGTTAAATTTTTTAAACATTTCGATTACGTTTTAAAATTTGACTAACTAAAAAAATATTTCAAAACCGATTTCATTTAATTGGATGTATTACACATGTTTGTCGAATACAACAAAATAAAAATTTTACTTTTTTGTATTTTGATTTCTAGAAAATTAAATACAAAACTTATCTTAAAACTTTTAGTTAAGTTCTCATAAATTTAGTAAACAAAAAGAAATGTATTATAATCGAAATTATCTAACCGAATAAATTGTCTTTGTTGATTACAGCAGTGAAATATAAATTTTAGTTTTTTCGTATTTTAATTTCTAGAAAGTAAATGCAAAATTTTTCTTAAAACTTAATTTTTAAATTTTGGTAAATAAAAAGAAATGTATTATTAATAATTTTACGTAAATTAATAAATTAAATTTTTTTTGTTAATTACAACTGCAAATAAAATTTTAGTTTTTGTGTAAATTTAATTTTCTGGGAATGGACCGTATCATTTAAGTTTTCGTACTTGACATAAAAAATTTTTTGTTATTTCTTAAAAAATAAAAACAAACATTTTCGTAAAACTTTGAGTAAGTTTTTCCAAGTTTTGCAAAAAGAAATGTTTCACTACCGATTTAATTTTTGTAATTCAATATTTTTATTTTTTATTTTGTAATTTTTTTTTAATGATTTTTATATATTAAAAACTAAAGGAAATAAAAAAGCGAAATAGAAAGTTTTGAAATTAGGTTAAAGTTTAAACCAAACATAAAACAGAAAAACACAAAGTAATTATTAGGTATACCTAACTAAACTAAGATAAGAGTAACATCATATCAGCTATGAAACAGTAAAAATAAATTTATGAAAAAGTAAGTTAAAATAAGATTACAAATTTATAAAGTAAATTTTAAATTAAAAGTAGAAATTAAAAATATTTTGAAAATCGAAAACTATTATTTAGAGATAGTTTTGCAAACTTTGCAAACATGTTGTATAAAATGCTTTTTCTAAACTTATAACAAAAGTTTTCCATAACCAGCTTATCTAAAGACAAGTTATAGGTGCTTTATTAGATATCAAATAACAAAATTTAAAAAATATTTTAAGTACTGAGATCTTCAGAAACAAAAACATTGCCTACACATGATTAAAATTAGGGGCTTATTACGATTGTATAATGTATTTTCGAAAGAAAAAACCTTATACCAATCCATTTATATTTTTTAACATCACAAACAGGAACAATAACGTTTTGATATATGCTCTACTATTTAAGAAATAAAAATATTATGTATTTTAGAGTATAACTGGTAAAGAAAACACAAGTTTTACATGATTTTAATTATTTATTATTATTACTGCCACAAATATTTGTACAAACAGTTGTAATTATTATTTTGATTATAATAATTAATTCTACTCTTCACATTAGATTTTACATTAACAGGCAATTTTAAAACTATCTCGTACAATGTACCATTATCTTCATATCTATTCTTAATAATATCAAAAACGTTTTTGATTTAATTTTGAACCACCATTTTCTATCATTTCAAGAAACAATGTGGCTAAAATTTGCTCTTTCGGAATCGTTCTATATTTCACCGCTCAAACCTTATCATCTCTCTCAAGAAATCTTCGAATGTTTTGAACGAAAATGTAATTGCGGATGTTAGTTCTGGGTTAAGTATTTTACACCAAGTGCAAGCGGTTTTACACCAATTGTTGAAAATTTACTACCACATTTCGTGATTGAATACACTGTTTCGTGTACCAAACGAAATTTCTCATTAACCTTCACTTTCTCCATTTTTTCAATCTCATCATTTTCGAGCTTCTCGGCAATCTGAACCAGCGATTGCTATAGAACAAGATCTGACCATTCTGCAGGAGTTAATACATCTTCGGCGTTGTAAATAGGCATCGGCGACTTGGGGGAAGTATCAGACTCCTCTTGAGCGAGCTGCTGTTCTATATTTGTTACTTTTGCAAAAACGGTAGCAAACTCAGTAGGTTGAGTTGGTGCGTCTGAAAACGACGTCGATGGTAATGCTGATGAGTTTACGGTTGCAGCGTTAACTTTTTTGTATTTTCGACATCCTGGTACTTTTAGACGTTTCGAAGATGACTTTTTCAGAGATAAAAGAGAGACACGTTTACCAGACATCTGTCAGAAATTTACAATGTTTAATAAACTTTAATTAAAATATTAATTTGAAGATTACAGTTATTTCACTTAGATATCCTTTTCACGAATACACAAAATACACCAAGACGTCTTCTTCAAAAGACAAACACGTAAATATCACTGAACAAGTTTTTTAAATTTCTACAATCTTATCTAACAGGAAAAGTGTGGCCAGTAAAAGTGCCGCGCTAGACAACAACAAGTGATAAGGCAACCCCTAAAAGTGCAGCGGTCTAACCGCGGCACTTTCGAGAGCAAGTGTATTTTCTCTCTCAAAGGGTTATCTGATAAGGTACAGGTATAGCAATGTATCCAATATAAAATTTATTATCGAAAGAATAATTTAATTATCAAAAATTTTATGTTACAATTAAAATATGCGAGCGCGGCACTTTTAACCACCGCGGCACTTTTGCTTCAAGGTCAAATCACTAATTTGCCGCTTATACTACTAAAGTGCGTAAATTGTGCGTTAATCCCCTTCATCAAGTAACCCAATCAAGAGAACCACTGCAGCCATAGCCCGTAGGATACAGGAGAAGTGTTCCGACTACGGCGTCCAAATCAGGCCAGGGCATCTCATTCCAGGATAAAAGGTCAGTAATTGATTCTAATTATTCACGGTTGCATTTGTTCGTAGGTTAAAATGACACAAGACGTAAGTCAAATTGTAACGATAATCAGTCAATTAAACGATCATGTCGCGTTCGTCGAAATCCCAAATAACCGTACAAAATTAAGCCAATTAAAAAGGCGATTACAAGACTTGGAACTATTGCAGCGCGATTTTAAAAAATTTTTCACAACCGCCGGCGTAGAGACATTAATCATTGATCATGAACAGGATGCCGATTCAGATGAATCACTCCAAACTACTGAATATGATTTTAAATTAATTTCAAAGCAATTCTATGAAGCGTTAGCGAATTACGATGACGCAATTGAGGAACAGACGAGAATTCAGATTGATGCGCGTCCTCTTGCCGGTTCTCCAACACCGTCAGCTGGTGCCAGCGGGGCACAAGTAACTGTTAAATTACCTACAATCGAGCTTCCAAAATTCGCGGGAAATTATACCGAGTGGGCATCATTCTTTGACACATTTAATAGTTTAATCCATGCAAATGATTCTTTAACAGAAATGCAAAAATTACATTATTTAAAAGCATGTTTAACCGACGAACCAAAAAAGACATTAGAAGCATTGCAAACAGACAACCGTAATTACGCCATAGCAATAAATTTATTACAAGAGCGGTATGAAAACAAGAGACTAATTATAAATAACCACCTAAAACAAATTTTTGATCTTCCGGTTATTCAAAGAAATGACGCGAAATCTCTGAGAACCTTTGCGGATTCAGCATGCATAAATTTAAACACTCTCGAAAAATTAGGTCGTCCCGTAAAAGAATGGAGTGATCTGATCGTATACATTCTTTCAATGAAATTAGATCACTCGTCAAGTACCGCATGGGAAGAGTCAATATTAGTAAATCAGGTCCCAACGCATATTGAACTAATCGAATTTCTCAAAAAACGCTGTAAAATGCTTGAATCAATTCATATACATAAAGCACAGTTTAATAATAACAGAGACAAACTTAGTAACACGGCAATACAAAGCCCTAAGCAATTTACCATAAAGAATCGCGTTTTTCATACCATAACGAAGGCTACACGTCAAACACTCTGTTTTATTTGTAATAAGTCCCATTCAATATTTCAGTGCCGAGATTTCATAAAATTAGCTAGCCGCGAAAGATTTCAATTAATTAAAGATTTAAATCGTTGCACTAATTGCTTTAGGCAAAATCACACAACAAAAGATTGTAAATCTTCTAATTGCAAACAATGTAACAAAAAACATCATTCCCTCTTACATATTGAAAATACGACCGAAAAAATTAGCACGGTACCAAATGAATTTATACCTAATAATTCCGCAAGCACATCTGAAGTCACTAGTCAGTGTAATTTAGCTTTCAGCTCAAATGTTATTTTATCCACCGTGGTAGTGCAAGTTTCAAACGGGAACGGCAAATTGACAAAATGTCGTGCTCTATTAGATATTGGCAGTCAATCTCATTTTATCTCTGAAAATTTATATAAAAAATTGAATTCACCTGCAAAAACAGCAAACATATCGGTTTTAGGCATAAAAAGTCAGGCAAAATACAACAAAGTAACGAAAATTCAAATTAAAAGTAACACTAATGACTTTATCACTTCTTTAGAATGTATTGTTGTGCCAGAAATTACTGGGAATTTGCCGACTTCTAATTTAAATATTAGTCATTTAGAGCTACCGGAAAATATACAATTAGCTGATCCAAATTTCTATATATCATCCAATTGACTTATTAATTGGAGGGGGGCTTTTTCTTAATCTATTAACACAGGGAAAAATTAGTCTTGGAAATAACCAACCGACTCTGCAAACGGATTATTGGAGGTTCCATCAATAAAAACCCTGTCGTAAACACACTTCGGTGTTATAAAACAAGTTTAAACGACAATATTTCTCGGTTTTGGGAACTTGAAAGCTTTTAAAATGTAAAACTTCCGGCGAATTGAGGAGCCCAATGAAGTTCCGCTTTTCTTGTTCGCTTATGAACCACAGTGTTATCCTCAATCCTGGAGTAAGGGCGATATTTATACTTCTCGGTTGGGTCTGATCCAGGTACTGGGCAGGTACTTGGAAGCCATTTAGTCCCAACGGGAATAATGGGAATGGTGTAACTGATAACACGCCATTCCCTGCCTCTACGCGAACGGCCAAAGAGTTAGCGTTGATAAAAAGAATACAATCACCCACAAAAGACGGCATTGTTTGCAGACGACGGATTTGCAACTGTTTAAATTTATCAGTTAAAAACGGTGACGTATGGATTAACTTTAATTATTATAATTTATTAATTGCATTATAATAGATAAGCAACCAGACAAAAAGACCTTAGGCATCAGCTGGAATTCAAATCAAGACACATTTTTATACAAACATTCTAACTTTAAAGCGACAAAGAACACTAAGCGTGCGGTATTAAGTGCTATATCTCAATTGTTTGACCCATTAGGGCTAATTAATCCTGTAATTACTAAAGCAAAAATCATTATGCAAAAATTATGGAGCGACAAAATTGAATGGGATCAAGAAATTCCTCATAACATTAATAAAATATTTACCGAATTTTTAAACGAATTGCCCAATTTAAACAAAATTCAATTTCCACGAAAGGTAATATGCGCAAACCCTATTAAAATTGAACTTCAAGGATTTTGCGACAGTTCGCAACAAGCATATGGAGCATGTATTTTTGTGAGGTCTATTGATACTCAATTAAACGTTCATGTAAGTTTGATATGTGCCAAATCACGAGTGGCACCCCTGAAAACAATCACACTACCAAGACTGGAATTATGCGGTGCATTACTTCTAGCACAATTAACATCAAGAGTATCAAAAATCTTAAATATTTTACCGGAAAATTGTCATTATTGGACGGATTCCCAAATTGTACTAGCATGGCTAGCTGCGGAACCTAATAATTGGAAAACTTTTATATCAAATCGCATATCCGAAATTCAGCAATTAAGCAATGTAAAAAATTGGCATCATGTAAAGGGCGTTGAAAACCCAGCAGACGTAATTACCAGAGGTGCATATCCCAGTGAACTAGCCAAAAATTCTTTATGGTTTAATGGCCCACAATGGCTTCACAATATTGAATTACCATATTACAATAACAGTGGCAGAGAAAATAGCGAAAACAATAATGTTATAGATTCGGAGCAAAGGACGGTAGCAACCGTTATTCAAAATCAGTTTGATTTCTCAATTTTAAAAAGATTTTCTAGTTTTTCGAAATTAACAAAAGTGATTGCATATTGGAAGAGGTGGATAACTGTGTTATATAATAAAATCAAAAAACAAACCCCTCAGATTACTGGGAAACTACTACCACATGAATTAAACAAAGCAAAATTAACGATTATTAAACTAATTCAACTAGAATCATATTCCTCCGAAATTCAACAAGTAAAAAAGAACCAAAAAATCCAAAATAACAATATTGCGTCGCTTAACTCCTTTTTAGATTCTGATAACAAAATCAGGGGGGGGGGGGGGGGAAGAAGGGCGATTAAGTCATTCCGAACTGCCGGAACAGAACAAATGTCTAATTTTATTTCCTAAACACTTTGTAACTGAACTTATCATAAAAGAAGCACATATTCAACAGCTGCATGCAGGGCAAATAGGCACGTTATCATATTTACGTCTAAAATTTTGGCCAATATCAGGACGCAGTCAAGTGCGAAAAGTTGTAAGACAATGTATAAACTGCTTCAGAACAAACCCACAACCATACACCCAAATAATGGGTAATTTGCCGAGTCAAAGAATAATGCCAGCTCGCCCTTTTCTCAAAATCGGTGTAGATTTCGGAGGTCCTCTTCTAATAAAAGAGGGCCGGGGAAAAGGCAAAAGGACGGTAAAAGCATACATTTGTCTTTTCGTATGTCTCTCAACAAAAGCAATTCACCTAGAATTGGTAGGTGATCTCAGCAGCGAATCGTTTTATAGTGCGTTAAAAAGGTTAATGTCTCGACGCGGAAATGTTCAATTCATAATTAGCGATAACGCAACTAACTTTACAGGCGCATACAAAGAAATTCAAAAAATAATAAAAAACGTTGAGTTTCAAAATAAACTGACATTAGAAAACATAGAGTGGAAATTTATTCCACCCCGGTCCTCTAATTTCGGCGGTATTTGGGAAGCGGGCATCAAATCGGTAAAAAACCATATAAAAAGAGTTATAGGCGAAAATCATTTGACGTACGAGGAAATGTACACTTTGTTAGTTAGAGTCGAAGCTGTCCTTAATTCACGTCCGTTGTCACCGCTCTCGAACGACGTGAATGATTTGGCAGCCCTGACGCCTGGTCATTTCCTTATTGGCCAACCCCTTACGGCTCTAGTGGAACACGACATTACCGAAATTAAAGTCAACCGCTTATCTCGATGGCAACTCGTTGAAGCCTGCCGTCAACATTTTTGGAGGAGGTGGTCCACCGAGTACCTGACTACCTTGCATAACCGCGCCAAATGGACAAGGGTGCCCCAGGTCGGCGCACTTGTGGTTGTTAAAGAAGACAATCTGCCCCCGCTCCAGTGGCAGATGGGGCGGGTAGTGAAAGTTTATAAAGGAAAAGACGGTTTAGTGCGGGTTATAGACATAAAGTGCAAAAGTGGCGTGCTGAAACGGTCGTTAACAAAAGTGTGCCCGCTACCGATAGACAATGTAGATTTAAGTCGCGTAATAATGTATATATTAGATTTAGGTGTAGATTTAGGTTTAAAACAATCCCTTAATTGTTTCAAGGCGAGGGGTTATGTTGAGCGTTCTGACGAGGGCCGTACCCCTCCACTGTGTCGGAACCACCACCCACCCCGGAATGGTAGAGGGAGCGATTCTCCCTTCATGGAAAACATTATTCTGTCAGTTCCCACTGATAAACTGAGTTCTTCCATATAGATAAAAAGCTTGTAATCTTGTATTCATCCTTACGTGTTATTGAAATAAACCCGTTAAATCCATAAGCGTACATTTGTCATTTCGTAACAACTCAACAAATCAACATTCAAACAACCCATTTCTCTACGAGCTATCCGAAAACAAAACACACTTATTTAATAAATAAAATTATAAATAATTAATAAAAACAAAAAATTAGCTAGTTATTTAATTCTATAATTAATAACTTATTAAATTTTATATAATTAATATTATAATTTTCCAGAATTTTTGTTTCAACCAAGAAAGTAGATAGAGTCATTATAATGGCTCTAATTGGGATAAATTTGATAAAAAATTGCATTTCTTACATATTTTTATAATTGATATATCTATATATATCAACAATACTACAGTGCCACAATACTTCGTGTTTTGTACGAAAACAAATTTTTGAAAAAAAGTTTCACATCTCGAAGACCAACATTTCTATAAGACAAGTTGAGTATTTAGCATAGTTTTAACGAAAACCATTACCAGGTAAAATTCTACACAACATTTAATAACGCCCTGTACATACCTATAGATTATTGCCTGGAACCTACATTACCTATAATTTTATCTTTTTATTTGTTTTTTCCTTTTATTCTTTTTTTTTATCTTTTATTTTGTTACGTGTACTCTCTTCAAAATACTTTCCCTACTTTTGTATTATTTTTTCTTTTATGTTATTATATCATATGTTTATTAAAATTTTTGTTAAAAGGTAGTTATGGAAAATAAAAATTTTAAAAAGGTAGCGCCAAATTGATTGACGAGAAATGTCACCACTAGTGTCACTGTTATTTGCAAAAACTGTATTTAAAAAGATATGGGGTTTAAAGCAAAGCAGAAACGTTTTTTTTTTACAAGTAGCATTTTATATTCTTTTTGTTTTACTTCTTTTTTCATCTTGCTTTTGTTTTTCTTAGTGTATTTTCTAGTCTTTTCTTGTATTTGTCTACAATTTTACTTTTTTTCATGTTTATTATATATTTATAGAGTAAAATTTTCTAAGAGGAACACACCAATAAAAAGACGCAACGACGAATTTCAGCCCAATATTGTAATGCGCAAGTTCGTTTAAAAACTACTCACCACTCAGTGGCGTCTACACTGGTTTTGAGATGTTTTTATTTTTGTTCAAGGCTTAAGCGTTTTTTCTTAGATTTCAGTGTATCTTCTTTTTCTTTAAAATTGTTTTGTATTCGTTTTTTCTTAGTTTGTAACTTTTGTTTTTTCTTTTATTTTTTGGAAATTGAAAATAAAACACCCACTAACACCGAACTTCTTTACTTGATGTAACGCACGTTTCGACAACAAAGTTGTCATTCTCAGGTAGGAATTAAAACTAACTCTGGTTTTAATTCTTACCTGAGAATGACAACTTTGTTTAAAAAATTAAAACTAACTCTGGTTTTAATTCCTACCTGAGGATGACAACTTTGTTGTCGAAACGTGCGTTGTAACAAGTAAAGAAGTTTGGTGTTAGTGGGTGTTTTATTTTCAACTTTCATTTAAACACACCAAGGAAGATCCAGCAAGAGGATCTTTTATTTTTTATCTATTTTTCCTATTTTTTTTCTTTTCAGTTTCTTTGTTACTAGATAGTGGCCTCTTTCTATTTCTGCTTTCTTTTTTCTTTTTACATTTATTATTCTGTTCCATAATGTTTTTGCTCACTAGTTCTTTTCGATTTTTGTGTGTATTTGGTTATGTTTTTATGTTTAAATTTTATGTTTGCTATAAGTATCTACATATAACAACAATAATGCTGTTGGTATTATGTGCGACTTCTTTAGTTTTTAACACTATTATAATTATACACAAGTCATTTTTTTAGAATTGTAGTTCACAAAATTTTAATTGAAAATTTTACAACACTTACGTGGCCTTCAGTGATTCTATGGTATTACGGGTATAAGTGATAAACTATAAAAATGCTATTAAAAATTTTGCTGTTAAGCGACCCATTTGTAACAATTTTGGAACTCTTTGTATAACTCACACAGTTATAATAATAATATTTACAGTTGAAATTTTCAGACAATTCGTCGAATTTTTACTCACCCTGTAGAGTGTAGATGTCTTTTACATTTCAGCATTGCAACAACAAATACAAATGTATTGTTAAACTTTTTATTTTATATCTTTATATTACACACTTGCTACCTTAGTATAACTACGTATCTACAAAAACTACTAAGACTTAGATGAGATACAATTTTTGACTAAAATCCGTTTGATCCATAAACTAGTCGAGTTAGTTTTACCATCCATGACCTCCTTTAAGTCCCACATTGTGTGTAGGTCCCCACAATCCATCAGCGGCGATTTTACCAGAAGGTCCTTTTACAATCACAGGAGCAGTAGGAGGTCCTCTGATAGCAGCACCATGTCCACTGACTCCAATAGTACCACCTCCTTTAGTGATAACTCCAAGACCGTGATCTAGGGGAGCAGCAACGGCGACTGGAGCAATGTGGGCAACAGGAGCAACAGCAATGGGAGCCAAGGCGATTCCATGACCCCATCCTCCTCCATGACCCCATCCGCCTCCAAGTCCAAGTCCTAATCCTTCACCACCTCCTAAGCCAAGTCCTAAACCTTCACCACCTCCGAGACCGCCACCCTGATGGTCATCGTCAATTTCTGATCCAGGAGGACCAATAGGGCCGTGGTCAGTCACAATTCCGGAAGGGCCCTTAAGTATGACTCCTCCAAGACCAGAAGCGTAGGAGAAAGTGGCCAAAGATGCCAAACAAGCGACAAACTAAAAAATAAATAGTAATAATGAAAACAATGGATTAATAATAATTAGTGAAAACTTACCAAAGTGTTCATGGTTGTGGTTGATTAAACTGGAGAACTTGACTGTGATAATAAGTGGTCCAGTGTTCTACTTTATATACTTAGAATAGACCTTCAAAGTGTTAGGAAATTCGTTGATTAAGTTTATAATATGCAAAATTTTTGTCGATGGGGCTTGTTATTGGTAATTTACTGTCATTGAATGGTTATTATTACTTTTACTACTTGCACGAGTACTTTCTTTCTTTCTTGAATTGTTTTATTATAAGTAGTTTTTGAATACCATTGATATAAAATTTATTCAAAAAATAAACTAAATAGATTTTGGGTATAAGCTCAAATGTCGACACGGTTTAAAGAATTTAAGAAAATTGAAAATAATAACATTCCTTTCAAATGATAAGTTACTAATTGAACAATAATTTATGAGTATTAAATTATTGACCAATTAAAATTAATTATTAGCTCAAATTAAAAATTTTAGATAAAATTATTTATAATTATTCAAGTACAACCTTTGCTCTACATATTTATAAAGAGATGGATATTAATATTGACAAAAATGTTATTATATTTTACAATAATTGTTTCTGAACACTCAAAATAAATTTTCTAGATTAAAGCCACAGATAAAAAAAAATTACTTTCTACTTTATCCTGTTTTTAATTCGACACACTTCAACGTTTTCTTGAGTTGTTTTTTCGCTTTGGACAAACTTTTTTTATGCAGAACTACAATAGCTCTTTTAAAAGGTTTTGAAATAAAGAATATAAATACATTTTTACACTACATTGAAAAGCAAAATATTTTTTTTGTGTTACCATGGCTTTGTTAATGATTAGTTGCATAAACTTCAATCAAAATTAATGAGCTTATTGTTAACTTATAAACTTTGATTAATTTAAAATACGGTGCCCTTATTGGTTAGCAATACGCTAATAAGAGATTATTGTCTCATCAATTTTGATTGACGTTTATGCCAGCAGCCTTAATACTCAGTAACATAAATGTTCATCAACATTGATAATCCATTAAATTCAGATTAATTCATTATACGGTACCCAAACACAAATCTTTATGCATTGGAACATGTCTTTCAAATTCGTTGTACTGGAAAGAGAGTGAGAGAGAAATGAAAACGTAGTCATTATACCACTTCATTATCTAGATATTTACAGCATTTCATTTATTTTTTTAGTGAAATTTTGGGTAGCAAAAATTAATTAAAGATTAATTGCTACTTCAGATTCCAAAGATGTTGTTTCTAACTGTAGTTATTTATTTGTAGTAAAGAGAAGCCAAGATAACAGATAGACGAGTACCTCATTTGCTATTGCTACTTGGTAAATTTTAAATCACTAGACATACGACTGTCACCATTGAAACAAACATTAGTGTGAGGATCAGAGAACATAGTAACCATTAGTGCTATTCCAACGAACTTTAATGTCAAAGCATTCTCTACCAAATTTTTTTACTACATATTTTAATTGCTTTGTCTGTTTAGTCTTCCAGTTCTAGTTATTCGTTATAGTAGAGACGACCAGAATAATTAGGTGGCGATGTAGCTACTACATATACATAACTTTTATCATTCGAGGCTTTTGAATCTTTGAGGGAGAATGAGTTAAGATGGGAAGAATAAATAAGAACCAACCACAACACTGCACTGGTACTGTCATAACGAACTTTCTAAAATTTTCGAAGGGATGAATGGTAGTCATAGGATTGTTACAATTAGAATTAACCTTGGTCTAAAAATCAGGAGACAGCTGGTAACCGTTTGAATTATTCGAACAAATTCTCGTGTCAATGTTTTCTCTCAATGTTCGTGCTACCAGTTTCAAATTATATTTTCTATAAAGATCAAGAACTTTGTCCCACATATTTCTAACCACATTTTTTCACATGTATTAACTTCCTACATTTTAGCCTTTTCAAATTTTAATAAATTAATCAGATGTATCTTTTCCACATTTAATTTTATATTTTTTAATTATTCAAAAATATATTTTGATTAATATTGGTGTAACTTTTTATTTAAAAATGTTTTTAAGTTTTGTTTGTGGAGGCGGTTTAGGAAGGTTTTTTCTGGTTTATATTGTGCAGTTTAGTGGTTTAATTGGTTAGTATTATTAAAAAAGACATCAACTAGACAAAAAATGATTTATTTATTCTTGTAACCTAATTAAAAGCGATTTATCCTTAAATGACTTAACACTTTTCCAACGGTCAGATCCTAGTTTAAAAATGTTGTTCAAATTGCAGTGGTTTTGTAATATGCGTTTTTTAAAATTTGCACTAGAACACAACATAACATATTCTAGTTTTTTTTAAAAATACATTTTTTTAAACATTACCTTTGTAGAATTTTTTTAATACAATTTTAGCTTTTAGCCTTTTCTTAATTAAAACTGTTTTAGCTTACAAATTCTTGCAAATTTAAAGTTTTAGAATTTTTTTAAACTCGTTTAAAGTTATAAACAGTATATTTTAACAAATGTAAAAATAATAATAATGAGGGAAACTTTTGTATAAACATTAAAAAAGGTGTAAAAGCACGTTTTTTCGTACTTGTAAAAATCTTGTAACAATTTATTTTTAGATATTTTTATTTATATCACGTGAGTTATGACACAGATTCAGTGAAAAACTTTGTATAGCACCATACATTCATATACTTTAAATCAATAATATGGATTATGGATACCAGTACTCGCTTTGGGTTGTGCTGTAAACTAATAGTAAGTTTTTTTTTATTCTACTACTTTATGATATTTTAATAATCGAGTTATACCGCTGTTGTTTGTTTTATTTTTTGGTAGATATAGGTCAGTAGTTTTTAAAAAATAAAAAAAATATACAAAATTTAATCACACGTCATTTATTGACAATTTACAAAACCCTAACATAAATAATCTACAAAAATATACAAAAAACTATAAACACAAGAAGAGGCAGTTGTTGTTAAACGATCAATCCGTCAAGTTCTCCACTCTACCATCCATGACCATGACCTCCCCAGGCCCCATGACCACCCCAAGCACCTTGACCTCCCCAAGCTCCACCATGACCTGCCCAAGCTCCTCCATGACCAGCCCAGGCACCATGTCCAGTAAGTCCAACATTGGCGGTGGGTCCCCAGAGACCATCAGCGGCGATTTTACCAGAAGGTCCTTTTACAACAACAGGGGCGGTGGGTGGTCCTCTGATGGCAGCACCATGTCCGCTAACTCCAATGGTACCTCCTCCGTTAGTGATGACTCCAAGACCATGTCCGAGAGCGACTCCATGTCCAAGCCCAAGTCCGAGCCCGTGTCCAAGACCAAGTCCATGTCCCAAAGCGGGTCCGGCAACAACGGCGGTAGCTACAGGGGCGGCGACGGCGACGGCGGGAGCGGCGACAACGGCTCCATGGCCCAAGCCCAAGCCCAATCCCAAACCCAAACCATGACCACCCAAGCCGTGACCGGCAGGGCCGATGGCACCGTGGCTAGTGACTACTCCAGCAGGGCCGGAAACGACAGCACCAGCTCCGTGGAGGCCGGACGGCGAGGCGCAAGCCAACGCGGCCAAAGAGGCGATGGTAACAGCGAACTGAAAGAGGAATTTAGTATGGGATTGCTGACATTTTCGAGAGGTTTACCAAAGCGTTCATTATAGGTGAAGTAAAGCTCGAGAACTTGACTGGCTTTAACGGTCTTTTACCCTAGTTTATATACTAAGAATCGACCTTGCGACATTAAGGAATTGTCTAGATGAAAAATCGTTTAATTAATCCGGTTACATTTTATTGGAACTGTGTTTCAAGTACGATACCGTTATTAAAAGTGCCAAGAAGGGGTACTTAGAAAAAAGATCGTAAAACAAAAAAATACAATTAAATAAATTATTCATAAAATGTAAGCCTGCAATTATGTATTATACAAAGATTTAATTATATTTATATTTCTGTCACAATTTAGATAACAACATAGAATTTATTTAAATTTTTACAAGTTTTTATAGGAGATTTGACAACCAATAATTAAAAAAAGTAAAAAAAATTTTAATTATTTCTGTTCAATAAAATACCTAACCGATTTTATAACCTATTTTTATAAATTAAAGAAATGGTTACAATTTAATTTCAAAAATTATTTTAAAATTAGAAATAATTAAAAAACACTTTACAAGAATTTTATGTTTTTTATATTATTACGTCTGCCAAATTACAACATGCTAGGGTTTTGTATAACTTTTGGATTTATTTTTAAACATCCATTACATTTTAGGGTCTCGAAAATTTTTTCTACATCTGTACCTCATAGAAACACAGTACTCTTCACTCCAGAATGTAATACAATTTTAAAAAACTTTTTAAAATTTATACAAGGGTTGTAATACCTTTATCTTGTAACTTAGCTGATTATGATTATGATAAGTATAACAAAAAAATATTTGAATCACTTCCACTTTAAAAATATAAAAATTTTGGGTCAATTATTTTTAAAAAATGATGATTACTTATCGATATAATAATAATTGTTACAACGTTTATATTTGATAAATCAACCCATTTCCGATTTTTTCAATTTAATTGTGACGATTTTGTATTGTATTGCATAATATCTCAGAATCCTGCATGTGGGTGCGAGAAATTGGGCGTTAACTACATATCTTGCAATGTTTACTGAACCATGGATTGCCTTTCTGAATCAGTTCTGCATAACGTTTTTAATATGTCACGCCCTTTGGTCTATATCTCGCTAAAATTGCCTTAAGAAATTCAGAGTAATTGTAAATTTTCATTATATTTAAGCCTGTTATATACGAGTATTTCTGTAATAAATTGTATATAATAATAAAATAGGTAAGTAAGCGATAAAGCCTTTTACATTTTGATATTATTTTATTTTATTTAACATTTTTCTTTGTAGACAATTAATTTAAAAAGAATACAAAGGAACAATAAACTTCTTAGCCGATACTGCATCGATTGTAGTAATAATTATTAATGCAGGTCGATTTGGTTGCAAAGATACATTAGCGAAAGTATGTGTTACCTTTAAAATATAAAATTCGCAATTACTGTATCGTTTATGGTTAAGGTCATTCTATGTTCCCAGTACCTAAGTATTTATTATTGTAAACGTAGGTGTACTATTATTACAGATTTATTTCATAATTTGTGATCTGGAACAATTAAATATCATTGTTTCTCATTCATGCTCAGGATATTTTATAATTGTGGTTATTATTTCTTTAATCATGTTACTGTTCATATTGATTTAGATCAACTCAGCGGATACGTCATGTCAGTAATTGTAGGGAAAAATGTTCACACGGCTTTCAAGAGGAAATTATTAGTATTTTTATTAAAATTATGGATAATTTATTCTACGGTCAGAAGGAGGGAAAAGTGTTATAAAACAGGCTAAGTCGTTTTATGTATTTTGATTGTTATTGTGCTCTAATGCGATACATTTAAAATGGTGGCCTACACTTAACTGTAGAATTTATGTACGAGTATTATGCATTTCATAACTATAAAAACTGTCGCATATAATATTAATTGTTCCGGAACCGTTTTTTTAATAGCTGTATTAAACTGTCATCAGTTTTAACCTAAATGCATTTAACTATTTGCATATCATTCTTTTAAAACTAAAAGCAAAAACGTTAACTATGCTTAATTATCTAAAATTAAGTCTCATTTACATAATTTATTAACCTTCAACACAAGATCAAGCTAATTGAAGTAATGTTGTCATTACATATTAATTATATTATTTCATACTTTACATATTTACAATAGTTTAGAATACAAAAACAAGTAAACCACAAAAATATAAGGTCGTATACCTAAAAGGAATAAAGCAAAAGAAACACAAGTAAAAATAAACAGAATTGTTGAGAAAAATATCTGAGTGACCGATCAGAATAGTTGTGGTCTTCAACTTATTAGCGTTTTCCATTCATGTGGTTACTTTGAGTTTTTTATTGCATACCAATAAGTCATGATTTTCTGCTTGCTCTGTTTTTGAAAAGAAGAGTACGATCTAAGACCTGGTTTAACATTAATCTAAAAGCCTAATTATCTAGTCAAACTTTTAAATTTGATTTTATGAAAGTTCAATTTTATAATTCCTTATACTGATCTACCGCATTGATTAGTCATTGTTCAAGTGTAGTATTTCTGTTTTATGTTTTCGATATTAGTTTTTTTAGTTTTTTAATAGATTATTTTATACTCTTTCAGATATATATGTATACCTTCTCTTTCATTTGCTCGATTGCTGTTGATAGTTTCAAAATCTGTCTTTCTTATCTGCAGTATCTTCTTCTTTTGGACCATTTACTAAACTACTATCGTTTTCTCAACTTTATTATTTCTTAAATCAATGATCAGTATTCACATTGAAATTGCTTTCCAGTTGTATACTTGTTTTTCTTCCTGCTGCTCTCTCGCCTTCTTCTATTCTTCTATATAAAAGTGTATTTTGGCTTTAATTTTTTGTTTCTATTATTGCTAATATGTCTAGTACGGCGTTTTAAAATTTATCTTCTAGTTTAATTTTCTTTTTTTGTAAGATCCTAACATTCCACGTCCTTAGTTTTTATATTAATAGCGCTTTTCTTTTTTGTTGTCCCAGTTTTCGCCTTATTGTTATCACAGTTTTGTCTTTTTTTCTTTCCATCTTTAGTTTTCTGAAAGAGTTTTGATTTTTTGGAAAGAATTTTTACTCTTATTCTATCTCCACTCTTCCTTATTTATAATAAATTTTTTAAAACTTATTTTTCTACCATTTCTTGTTTTTTTTTTTTTGGCTTCTGCTTTTTTCAACTTCTGTATTAATTTTACCGTTTTTATTATATAATCATTTATATAAATTTGTTTGGTTTTCATATTTTTTAGTTTGATCTTGTTTAACTGTGGTAGCAAAAACAATGTTCAACAATAAACAATTTAGTAAATAAAACCATCTTAGCATAATTAGCTTGCCCGCGGCAACTCAAGTTTTGTTAGCATAATTATTTAAACTGTATGCATTTTAGCAACAGTTTTCTTTCAGTGTAGACTATTAGTTTTGGTATAGTTGCAATTTAAATTTTTTAAGACAATTTTTTGCAAAATTTGTATCTGTCATAGGTGGTCTGATTTTAATTTATCCAACAAATTCTGAAAGAGGATATATAGTACAACAAAAAAAATTTCGAATAAAATGTTGTAAAATAAGTAAAAAAACTCATGCAAACTTGACTGATAACAAAAGGCGGTCGTAGTGGAGGAAAAAGGTAAGAAAGATGTAGAGCCTTATATTTTATGTATAGGGTGTAACCTTGTAGCAGTTTTAGCACCCTAACCTCAACCTATATAAACTTTAATAAAACCATACTATTTGTGGTACATTAAATGAAAGGTAAGGACCGAGAGAATGCGACACAAAAAATTCAACAAAATATTTTTATTATTATAAGAGTAAAATAATTGATAAACAGATGTTTGCTGTAGAATTTATTAACTTAAATAAACTGTTTAAAATCTGGCGATCTGTCCGTCCATTCAATGCTACTTCTCCGCCTTTTCTATTTGTTTGAGTACCTGTTGTTTAAATACTCTCTTAAGAATCTAAAATAATGAGGCAGTGCGCCATTCTGCTGAAAGAATACTTTATCGGGATTTGACGTAGAATTTGTTTTACTTGCATCTACGATGAAAGAATCTATGATATGCGGTCAAAACATATCCGTCCATCACTTGTTTTCTCTATGTCGGGGTTAATAATAAAAATATTTTGATGCGTTTTTTTTGGCACACTCTACCGGTCCTTACCTTTTATTTGATGTATCACAAATAGTATAGTCCTATTAAAGTTTGTAGGGGTTTGTGTTGAGGTGTTAATATTTTAACACTTACAGATTAAATAACATACTCATCCTACTTCTCTCTTAATACTGTCGGAACAGTTTTTTTCTTATTTTTTATCTTTACTTGTTTAAAAGATATTAGAGGTATAAATTTTCAATGTTACACCCTGTAGAAATAGAATTAAAAAAAAAGTTAAAGTAGGCTAAGTAAGTTGTTACAGAAAAAATTAACTGTAAAAATTCGGAAGCTGCAGGCTTCTATTCGTATTTCTAAAAAATATAACTTCTCTTCTAATCCCCTTTCTCTTTCACACGGCCGTTTTCTGTTTTCAGTTATGGTGATGATTCACATTTTAATTTTGTATAATTTATGTCTTTAGATTATTCAAATTGCTCTATTAGATTTAATTTTATAAGCAAAAAACTAAAAAAAAAAGATTTATTGATATTCATTGTTAATAACTAATAGATAAAGGTCGCTGGAGGCTCAGACCGCTCGGGGTAATAGGTCAAAGCGATGTGAATTTAAATTTCAGCAGAGTCGTAGCAATTTTTCTAAATTAAGTGGCTCGGCTATAGGCGTATGTTTGTTCTTAGGTGTGTGTGATGTATAAAAAAGAACAAAACAAAAAGCGTAGTGTTCTAGCAAATATGCCTCCAGTACCATGACAATATTGTAATAAATAAATAATAAAATTCAAAACAACCAGTACTTTTGAAATGATTCACAATACGGTTTGGTGTGTCTCTGGCACCCCGACATCGAATAATGGTAAAAAAACAGATGTTAATAATAATAAACTAATAAATAATAATTGCTAGTAGAAAACATAGCAAAATATGCCTACCTAAAATCTGTCTCCAATCTAATAGCGCAGTGGGTTTCCTACTATTTTTTCTGTCACGAAAAAAATTCTTGATTGGTCTACACAAAACTTCAAAAAAGTAGATAAAGAAAAACTTAACTTGTTCATCTATTGAATGAAAAAAATACTTACTGAAAAATTACATTCAAAACTAAAAAAAGCTTAGTTCTTCGTTTATGACGTTTGTAGAAAAAAATTCGTTACTTTAAATAGTTTTTAAAAAAATTACAGCAATAGATTACTATTATGCAGCAGCGTCATTGCAATTACACAATTTGTTTTTCTGAAATTGTCCGTAAAGTAAACAAAATAGTCTGTAAAGTAAATCAGAATAGTTCGTAAAGAAGTACTTTGGTAGTAAATAAAATATTATATACACATACATACGTCACGTGGACTCAATGATATTACAGTACGCTGTCGTTGTTTGTAATTTTCGCATTCGAACACTGTAATGATGATTTTATCCCGCCAGTTATGTAAATAATTATTTACCTACTAACCTATTCGATCTCTATTTAGGTACCCGAACATTTAAAAAAAATATAATTCATAATTTTTGAATCTAGTTTACTGTTGGGATTGTAATATAAGACTTAAACTGAACAAGTTTTCAGCAACAGATCTTAATAATTTAAACAAATTACTTTTATTGTTGTTACTACAATTAAATATTTAAAAAAAATACTTTAAAAAGGCTAGTGGTTTTTGAAATATACTTTGTATTTTTTTAAATACACAATATATAACAACACTGTTTTTGAGCAGAAACTTCTAAATCGTACATCTTAAAAACTATATACAGTTTTATAAAGTTTTAAGAACTTCAAAAACACCTAGTACCTATATAACTACATAACTTCTTTCAAATGGGTCAAATCTTAATTTTTTTTGTTCTGTGTATATCAAAAATAAAAACTGTTTGAGATTCAATAATTATTTATTAATCATCACGTACTATTATTAATACACATAAATAAGCATTTACAAAGTACACACAAGTGATCATAAGAAGCGCATTAGTCACAAAACTGACCATCAAATCCTAATTTGTACCATTAATTTTTTTACCAATGTCCATGATGTGGGACTCCGTACAAACCATCAGCGACGATTTTTCCAGAAGGTCCAGCAATAACAGCAGGTACAGTAGCAGGGCCTTTGACAGCGACTCCATGTCCGCTAAGTCCAATAACTCCTCCACCATTGGTGACAATTCCATGGCCGTATCCCAAACCATGTCCGTAGCCCAATCCGGCATACCCCAAACCGTAGCCGTATCCAAGCCCCAAAGCTGGTCCAGCAACAACGGCAGTATGGGCTACAGGGGCAGCAATTACGGCGCCATGACCATGACCGTAGCCGTATCCCAATCCCAAACCGTGTCCGGCAGGTCCGATGGGTCCATAAGGAGTCACAACTCCGGAAGGTCCGGAAACAATAGCTCCATGACCGATGTGTCCAGCGCTAGTAGCGGCGGCCAAAGCGGCGAAAACAGCAACAAACTGAAAGAAAAGTACAAGGTTGTTGCGATTTTTATAATTTTGTAATTTATTAAGTGTGATTGTAATTATGAAAGGTTATTTATGCTTTATTACTTAGAGGAATGTACATGTAAGAACCGTTATTTGGATTTTGTTGGCTTACCAAAGCGTTCATGATTGTGTGATGATCTGAAGAGTCTGAAGACTGATCCTTTTACCCTAGTTTATATAGTAAAAATTTGGCCTTGTGTAAAATAATGGTTGGTTTTAAAAACAAATTGCTTACTCAAGAATACCACCTATAGCTACGAAATGCCGCGCCCTTGCTTCTTTTTTATTAATTTTTTTTTGTGATTTGTTAAAATTGCGATTTGTTGAAAATTGTTAGATTATCTTAAGTCGTGCATTTGTAAGATTTCTCTGCAATTTCAAATGTTACACACCCATTTTGGATTTACTTAGGTATATCACAAACGTGTATTATGTCAAGTTTTCAAAGAATAAGTTACTATCGATTTAAATTATGTAATGATATGACATTGCACTATTGTAAAACAGAAGGTATTTAAATAATTGACACACTGTTGAATTGCAATTATCAGTAGAGTACTATATGTGTGACATTTAATTTTAGTGTCTACACAATTGTCTAGTAACTATTCATTCATCTTCATAATGGAATGCAATTGGCGTGCGCTAATGCATTTGTGGAGGCTCATCCTTTTCATGAATGAATAATAGAAGCATCCATTCGGAAAATGCGAAATTTCATTTTTATAAACAAATTAGTTTTGGGTAGTTAGCAAATCAGTCATGACAGATTCTTTATATAAGATAGAGAAAAATTTTCTGTTGGCGTAAAATATAATAATTTTTCTTAAAATTTTTAGTACAAACAAATCGTATTTGCTGCCTTAATTATAATTATTACAATTGAAATCGCAGTTCCAAAAATATTGACAAAAAAGGTTTTTTTAAGCTAAAATTTGAACGGATAGGGAATGAACATTAAACATTCATTTAGGGTAAGTCATAGCCTTACCACTCATAGCTTTGTAAATTGACCACAAAAATAAATGATAATAAAAAGTTATTGGGAATATAAAGTTATCTGTTTAGTAAGGTAGTAAAATCTATAATTAAGTAAATCCGAGAATTTGAGTTCGCTATTCCATACTTTTAAAAAATTATATTCTTAAAGAACCTTTTATTGTTGTGACATATTTATGGCGAACTTTAATGACAGCTGAAGGTTATTAAGAATGGTACTAAAGCAACAACTAATATAAAGCGCTTAGTATTAAAAACTTTAACATAGGTACACTGACAATACTGACATATTGTTTAAGCAGTAAAATAGACATTTTGATGCTTTTCTGCTATCACTAAAATAGTGTTTAATGTCAGCGAAATCGCCTCAACCACAAACAAATTTAAAATATAAGGCGAGTAATAAAATTGAGAAAAATTATTCCTAGATTGTTTTTATTGATGTGCTCGTACCGATATTTGGTAAGAATTTGTTAAATTTACCTAAGTATAATCAAGAATTAAGTTAATAACAAACTGTGGGTAATGGGTATACAGAATGTCCAATGCACCTACTTAAAATGTATACCTAATACATTTATTTTTATATATTTATAAATGCAAATGCCGGAAATAAGAAAAAAAGAAGAATAATAATACTATTGTAAAGCAACATAATCGGTAGATTTTAAAATGACCCTCTCTTAGTACGTATTAACGCAAAACCATTTATTGAGGGAGCGCGATTCTCTTGTTCCTTAGATTGTACACAGTTGTTCTTGGTGTTGACTGTCTTTATTTTGTTTTCTTCCTGTGAACCATTAATTCTTTCATTTACTTTATTTTTTTTTAGATTGCCTTATTGTTATTCTCAAATAGGTAGTTGAAGATCTTGACCCCTTCGACAACATACCTATGTGTTTTCATATTATTTTGCATGTATAATAGATCATTCAAAAGTATGGATCAATATTTTAACCAGAAATACAGCACCACAAATGATAAAAGCCTGCAAAAATTTTTGTCTTATCTCAACTGATAACATAATCATAAATTAAATGTAGTTATTATAAAACCCATAACATAAAAACGTGGACATAAAGCAACTGCAGGTTTGACAGGCCAAAATAAAGCGATTTAACACAACTTAAAGAACAACCAGAAATTTAATGCGATTACAACTTAAGCCGGTGATTAATTTTCTTAATTTTTACAACACTCAACTGCAAACGGCAGTAAAACCGTTTATCTGTGTGAGTATTACAAGACCATGAAAAGTTCGACAATGTAAGTATTCTGTGAGATTAAACCATTAAACCAGGAATTACCAAAAATGCGCTATGAAAGTATTCAACAAAAAACTGAAAGAATTTAGTAAAATGTTGCTATTATCAAAAAAAAAGAGGACATTTAACATTGTTTTGTACGAAATTCCATAATAATCGGTTAAGCGGTTTTTGAAATATTCCAAAATAATGGTTTTTTATATCCAATTTTAAAGGTTCGAGATTTTGTTATCATTGGAAATTAATCAAATTTTTTGCAGATTTTCATCATCTGTAAAGCTTAAAATTTTGCTCCATACTTTTGAATCACACCATATTTTTTCTTCCTATTTTTACATGTTTTATTTTTTCTTTACCTAGCCATTTTCATTTTTTTTACTTTTTTTCTAGTTGGTCTGTGACTCTTAATATTTTCTAATTTATTCTTTATAGCAGCTACACCGTCTGCGAAAGCAATTAATTGCAATTAGTTAATCATAATCTATTTTTTAATGTACGTACAATTTGAATAAGTAATTTTATTTTGACAAAAATTAACTTTGATTTGATAAAAAAAGGTTTGACAAAATATTTAAATAAATCATCAAATTTATAAGTCATTTAAAATGTTGTGAATCTCAATTGATATAAAATGAAAATCAACTGAAAAACAGTAACAATAGAGTAATAACTTACTATACATATAATGATTTATGACAATTGTGACTGAAACCGACTCTATAAAATCCAACAAGAATCTTTATGTCTTTTATTTTTACTTCCAGTTGCTATTACTTGAGTTTAAATAAATTTTTATTGTTAAGATTATTTACAATTAAAGCTAATATTTTTTGGGTAAATACAGGGTGTGTTTTTATTTGCATTTGCTCGAAACTCCAAAAATAGGCAACACATTGTACTTTGATAGTTTTTTAACATTTAATTTTCAAAATGAAAACATAGAAGGTTGTGAATTAATGCCAACATTGTTGACAATATCTTTGACAGTGCTTTCAGAGTCAGTTCATTTGGATTATTAGTAGTTTTCCCAAACTTGCCTATTTTTCAAATTTTAGGAAGCAGCAAATAAAAAAATCACCCTGTACATACAATTTGCTCAATATTATTACAGCAAAATAAAATTCAAAGTCAGTTTTCATAAATGTTAATAGGTATTTGTTTGTCTAAAAACTAAACAGAGTAAGATTACACATTCGTATTTTTTTTTTAATTCGGTGACTACGAGCGTACAGTAGAGTAATGTAAATAAGTATTATCCTTATTTCGCTATGCAATTTTAAATTTGACAGACATTTTTGGCGTTATGTAATGGCACTTATTACATAACTAGTTACGTAAAGTGCAACTTTACACTACTTGTTATGAGAAGTATTTCAGTATAAAATTTCATTTTTCGACAAAATGAGGAAACATTTTCTAGGTAATAGGTCATAAAATACCTATCATTGTTTAAATAGCATAATTTGTAAAATTCGTATGCTTGCTTACTCGTTTTGGCATTATGCTTGCTAAACAAAACCGGTTTTTTATAACTGATTAAGTAAACAACTAATTGCAACCTAAAAGCCGTTTAAAGTACCATCTTCCTAGAGCGAGCTCCTTATTATTGGCTTTACGGTTGCCAAATATAAATTACCCGCGGCTTTTGGTCGTGTAAATTTTAAATAAATATAATTTAAACAAAAATCATAGTTTTTTTATTTCCTAATTATGACAATTGAGTCCTCAAGTAATGTTAACTCAGATATCACCCTATTTTTTAACTTTAAAATTGTTTTTTTAATAAGTAGGCATTAAATACAGTGTACAACATCTTCTTTATATCTATATCAAATTATTATAACGCTGTTTTAAATGTTTCTAAAGGGTTTAAAGTTACTGAAATTATTACCGCATTGTGCGCAAAGTTCCCCTTCCACTAAAGCATACTGTACTAAGCAACTGTAAAGTAGTGTAAAGTTAGTCTTTTCACTACTCAATACGAATAATAAAATTTAAAAAAAAAAGTTTTAAAAGTTGATTAAGTTGCTTTTATTCAGAACAACAACCCCAAATTTATGATGATTATTGCCGATCAAGAAGCAACTACTGGGAGTAGGTAGTAGATATTTTCTCCATAAGTAGTTTTAGAGATGTGGCCAACATCTTATTGTCCAATAACATGACAACGTAAATTAATTGTAACGAAAGGAAGGAATTTAATTTTAAAAGGATATAGAAAGATGAGCCAAAAAACTCTGTAACTAATCTGTCGACATTTCGGAGCTCTTATTAATCTAGATAATCTCACATATTTAGGTTTTGTTTGCTTTTATTATTACTAGTGTTTCTAATTGTACATTTAATGTAACAATAAACAAAAAATATATAGAGCCAGGAAGTTTGAAACCGGTCCACGGATTCTCGTTGATATATCTAACCAAGACACCATTTATTTACTTTAATAATAATATATTGATATACAGTTTGCTTATTTTTCATTTATTAAAAAGTATGAATTTGCTTACGATCCTTGGAAGCGTAAGCAGATTCATTTCTATGGTAATCACTATAGGTATAAGCAGTAATTGTTGCTTCATGTTGCTGTTATACAATAATGTAAGTATCATTAATGACATGCTTCCCAACCAGGTAGTTGAAAAACATCTTTTATTAGTCACCGCATTAACCCAGTAAAAAAATTTAACCACCTGTCTTGTAAACACGTCATTAATATTTTACTCATAGCAAGAGTAAGCAACAATTACTGCCCATGGAATTATTAGCATAGAAACGACGCTGCTTACGATTACTTGGGTGGTTTTAGGTTTTCTAAACTGCATTCTTGACTACGAAACGTAATGCATCCGACCCTTGAGGTCTGATATACTAATAAATTAGTTACATAATCTGGAAAACTCTAAATATATCTCAAAAAATCCAGAATTTCGTAAACTAAAATCAATTACCATTTATCTGTATAATATAATAAATTCGATTTTAGAAACGTTATTTATCAAATAGTTTATTGACTAATAAAATCAAATTAATCTTTTTTCAGTTAAAAAACAACATCAAAGTGAAACTTATTTATTCAAGATCGTTCATCTTTTGACAAAATATCGAAAGTCTCTTCACATTCAAATCAATTTCGCTTTTTAGCCCGAAGCTTAACTTTTCAACCGCACCCATTCCATTTGCCCATGTTTGTTTACTCATATGAACTTGATCCAACATCTTAAGTAACTGCAAAAACCTCCATGGTCATTACCACTAGCTCAATTCCTGTGTAACGCAACAGTAAAACACTTGAATATTTAGAATGCTTTTAATTTAACCAGTTTCGTAACAAAATACATCGGAATCACCAGGCCTTAAAAACTGGGCCCACTCGATACGGAGACAGAGCCGGCCCGGCCAGAATGGATTTGCCTAAAAGTGGTGCACCCAAACCCCAAGGAGCTATGGCAGGACCTGCGATTATGGATTTGCCAAGCACGGGGGCGCCCAAGCCTATAGGAGCCACGCCTGGGGCCGCTAAGGAGATCGAGTGGGTTCCTACGACGCTAGTGGCAATAGGAGCAGCCAAAGGCGCTCCGATTAACCCTGCATTGGTGGTAGCGATGGCCAAAGCGGCAAGGACAAACTGAAAGAGTTTAGAATTAGTTTGAAATCGATGACTCCGTTATGAAAGAGTTGAAAGCGTGAAGGTCGAAGAAGGCTTTTAGGCAAATAATTTATTAATCATTTTTCCGGTATGTACCGAAATTGCGTTTGTTTAATTGTTTTCTTTATTTGCCTTGGACTAGAGGTAGTTATCGACAATGGGAGTTCTTGAGTGTACGTTCACTTCGATGAAAAAATTAGTTATTATAGTTTAGCATTAATTTTGTTGGACATTCTTTTCTGGGCGAGCATGATTTTACAATCTCTAAAATGTTGTTGTTTAAAAAACAAATAATTAAATAAAAGAAAAATTATTCTGTTGATCATCGAATAGTATATTTATTAATTATCTTATTTTTGAGTACATGAAAGAAGTGTACCTGCAGTACCTACAATAAGTTTACTCATAAAAATGTTATTTTTATCCTAACTTTTGTTATTGTACGGTAAGAATAAAAATAAGTTGAATTAGAGTTGACTGCGCGCGTCTCGCTTGATTGAGAAAACTAAACCGAACTGTCAGACCAGAGCTTGCTATGATTCAATTCATTTTCGTTCTCATCGTGAGATAAGTTGAATTTATGGTTAAGTATTTCATATTTTATACAGTTCACTTACTGCCTTTGTTCTAATTTTTGACAAGTACTGACAATTTGTCAAATAAAATGGGTGAGATTTTCAAAAAATTGAACATTTACCTACTGCAATTTTGTAATAAGCATTTAATTAAGAACTTAATCAAAAAATTAGCACGTGTTGTAGGAGATCATTTTTTAAATTCCATATTATTTGCACTTAAACCTTAAACGAGGATAAGAACGTAAGTTTATGATCCATAAGATCTTAAACTTACGTTCTTATCTATCTTTAAGATCTTACCCTCGTAATGTTTATGATAAAAAAATTTCCCTATGTTAACTTGTATCTTATTTACCTTTTTTTGAAAAATGAAGAATAGAGAAAAAAGTGGAACGCACTATTGAACGTTCCACACATAATAAGAATATAAATATACCGATTATTTCCAATTTTATTTAAAAAAATGTAGTAGAGTTTTGTTTTGTTTTTAGTTTAAGTGAGTTATATACAGGTAATTCAAAACTAGAAGGCACAATTTTAAACTGAAATACAGCGCCTCAAAATACTGCTAAAATCTTAATTTTCGGTTACAGTACTTTCGTCGCAAAATTTTAATAATTATTTAATATTTTACTTTATTTACCCCCAATTTTATTACAAAAATGAATACGGTAATGCATTCTGAATAGAAAAAGTAGAATATAAAATATTACTAAAACGTACCGTTTTAAGATGTTTGCGTTTAAAACTTTGGGGCCTTATAGCTCCTAAATGGTGCAGCTTATAGAAGTATAGAAGTAAGTTGTGTTAAATTGCTTTGTTTTGGCCTAAAAAACTTGTATGTTTTTAGTCCACATTTTTTTTTGTATTACGTCTTCTAATAATTAATTTTTAGGTTAATTTCGTTAACAATTAATAAAACTATTTTTTTGCGGATATTTATCATTTCTGGTGGTAATTATGCCACGAAATTTTGAATTACTCTATATAAAGAAATGGTGGAAAAACAAACATAAATCTTAAAATCAAATGCATTCAGAAAAATTTATCTTTCATTTAGTAACTTTTTTGCCTAATCCTACATCTTGATAAGAGAGAACCTAATTTTTTATCTTACTCTATAATTAAACGAAAAAGTGCTAGTACAGATAAACAAGTACCCGTCCAAAACTTACAAAAACTGATATAGATTGATTAAAAAAACATAAATATCAGCATACTTTAAGAAAAATAAATATACATCGACACATGTATGAGAATTTTAGTTTATTCAAAATGAATTTCAACTTTTTTGTATTTGACTAATACTCAAGGTATCTAGTATTAGTCAAATTACTGAAATTTAATATTTTTTCTTTAAATTTGTTGACAAATAAACGTTTGTTTACCATACAATTATTTATAAAAAAAAAATGTAAAAAATATTTAAAAAAATAAAATTTTAGACATAGGCATTCCAGTAATAATATAAGAAATGGTCCAAATCATTCGTCAACGAGTTACCTTTATTTATTACAACAAGTGGAGGTTGGGATATTCCTTATAAAGTAAAGAATGACAATTTTGATTAATTTTATTTTAAAATCGTGAGAAACGAAAAAAAAACCTCAAACCACATGAATAAATAAAGATAAATAATAATCGATGGAAGCATCCATTGGATGTTCAAATGGACTGGGTTTTTAATTGTTTCATCATTTCAAAGGTAAAAATCGTACCTAATAAAACGTTTCTGTATCTGTAAACATTTCTCTCGATATTTGGCTAATCATAAAAATGATAAAAGCGAAAAATAACTAAAGTAGTAGTTTGGCACCATTTCCATTAAATGATACTTGTTGTATTTTATAAGCAAATTGGTCACGTGGGTTGAGATTTTTTCTGAAGACACTATAATAGTATTTAATTTTTCATTTATTTTTTAGGTAAATTCATTGTAAATATACCTTTGTTTTATCAGGTGTTTCAAAGTATTAATATTGTTATTTCGTTAATTGTGATGGGCATTTTGCAACATTTTACAACATTACTAATTCAATTGTTTGTAGCAATCAATCTAAGCTGTACATTTTTACCGGCAATGGTGACTTGATGACGAAAGATTTGGGCCACTCGTTATAAATAATTAATCTTCAAAACTAAAACTGGAAAATAGTATATTAATAAACTCGTTTCGAGTCAGTTTTGTGGCAGTTGTTGCAAGTTTATAAAACCACCGAAAAGCAAGAGTTCTATAAAGAATAAGTGAGAATATTTATTATTTTAGGTTAAAAAGTACAATTTTGTGTTGCATAATATTCTATTTTACCACTAGGGTAGTATAATGGCTGTAACAGCACATAAATGAGTTTTGTAGTAGGTTTCTTCAAGACGCAAATTAAAAAAAATAATAGTTTTATTTTTTGGGTGACAGTAAAATTTGAGTCTTGCGTATTTGTACAATATATGTATAGTATCTGGAAAATCGTTCAGTGAATTATTACAGAATTATACAGTATTAATAAAATTTTGAAACAAACTAATAATAGTAATAATTTAAATAAGTTTATTGTTGTTAAATATAATAACTTTATAATTTTAGACTTAAATACCTTTCATAATAATAATATAAGGTTAACGTAATTTTAAAATAATATTACTGTTATTAAATATTATTCTACGTTTTGTTTTAATACGTAGATTACTAACGTTATACTAGTGTATTGCCAGTCATCTAATAGATTTTGTTAAGACGTATTTTACTCAAATAACTTATCTCTGGTCATTTTTAATATTATGATTTGGATTTTACCGGTGGACTTCCTCTAATTATTGATAAAAATCAATAAAATTTTGATAATGCGCCAAATGTATTTTCTGCTTTCATTTTACACAGGTAAATGAATTAAATTTAATAATATTTAGTAGGTAGTAGTAATTAGTAATATTTTAATTTAATATTTCTTCCGTAAGGTTTAAATTAAAGGTGTATAGTAGATTCTTACTACACAACTGTCACCCCACAGGAGAGCAAACTTCAAACCAATACAAGAAAGTTTACAACTCGGCTATAAATTCGTCAGGAAGAAAAGTTTGAATATCAAAATTTGAATTGAATTCAAATAATAAAATTAAAAGTATGTAAAAAAATATGTTAATTTAATAAGAAGTAACTACAATTACATTATACAGTGTGGTGCTAAAGTAAGGAACAAAATTCATAATTTTTTCTTGAATGTTTTTGAGCAAAACACTCGGACAGGTCATTTTTATTTTTTAATTTGTCACTTTATGACATATAAATTTGACTTATGACGTCATGTATTATTGCGCAATGACGTCATCACTAGTTTTTTTAAATGACAACCCTATGTTTTTTTTGGTGTTTTTTGTAGGCGGTCCAACTACTTAAATGATGGTGTAAAAAAATTGGTACCTTAGATAACAATTTTTTTTGAGAAAATGACCCATTTATGTTGGCTACCCAAATTTACAAAAACTAATTTTTTACACTCAAATCTGACACGCAATACTGTTTACACTTTTTTTTACAGAAATTGTCAAAATAACAGTAAAAATTAGAATTCTATGCTGAAACTTTTAATTTTCAGAAACAACGACTTTATTTCGTGATTGAATTATTATCTGAAAATTTACCTAAGAATCGGGGACATCCGAACTGCGGTTAGAATTTAACCAGGTAAATGAGTCATTATCAAAAAATATTTTAGGGACCGAACTGCGGTGCGCTCTGAAACCAAGGGGGGTTCTAAAATCCTAATCCTATTATGGGTGATATTAGTTTAGTAGTGTATAACAGAATTTTTCTTCTTTGCTTGTGGCATGGTGAACAACAATTTTATCAATAAACTGACAAATATAAATTTGAGTTTACATAAAATCCCAAATTTAAGCAGAAAGTTTAGTTTCTAGTTTAAACCATAATCATGTTTTTTAGATTGTGATAAGCAAATTTCCATTTTCAGGTAAAACACCAAAACACCAAAATTTTTAAAATGACTTATTTGAATCCTTTCTGGCTAGTTTCTATAGTTTGGTTCTCACAATATCTTTAGATCTTCCGGCTTAAAGTTTATATGACAATAGTTTTCATCAATTCCTTAATTTTATTTAAACTTTTGCCTATAACTTTTTGTCTATAAAATTTTTTTTCTGAATTTGTCGATTGCAAAAATGAATAAAAATAGTAAAATTCCAGAAGAATTACAAAAAACAGCGAAATTAAGCCAAAAATTGTTATTTAATTACATTTCTTCTCTTCTTGTAACTTTAGACCGCCATATTTGTAACTCTTTTTAATATGCAAATTAGAGGGAATTAAGAATTCTTAACTACCTTCTATAACTCCCTCGGGAGTTTTGAATGTCATAATGAAAATAATGTCATAATGTCATAATGAAAATGTCATAATGCCATTTCGAAAATTCGGCTGTAGTAAGAAATAAAAACATTAATGTAGGTACTATTGCGATCATTCAAAATTGCACAATCTCTCGTTACTATAATTTTTTATTTTTTCCTATAGTAAATTTGGTTTTGGTCAATAGCGTTCCTTTTAGTTCAAAGAGTTTAGAATAAAAAAACAATAATTAAATAAAATATGCTATTGCTCTAATATCTGCTTGTTCTAATTTTACGATCCTGTTACAGTCTAATAAAATTTAAAATAATTATTATTACAAAGATAAAAAAAATAGAATTTTTTACATTATGCCGTAAAGTGACTGTTTTTTAGCGATCAATATCAAGGTTTTTACTAAAAATCATTTAAACCTAAAAGTTTTACACCTTTAATATAAAACAACGTTTTTTCTGCCATCTGACAAGATGGCAGCAAGTTAAAATTTTTAGCAACTGTAACCAAATTTTTAATGTGTGTATCCCTATTTAAAAAAAAATAACGGTACACAATCAAGAAACGGAATAGATATTAAACCAAAACCGGTTTAGCACATTTTAACAACAATTAATAAATTAAAAATATTGGATAATTGTGCATTTTTACTCCAATATTAAATTTCCAAGCATTGAAAAAGAAAAAAATCATAAAAATTAAATTAGTATACAATATTAATACTTACCGCGGCAAACATTTCTATTTTTGATTAGTTAGTTAAATGACTAAACAAAAAGTACTTAATGCAATTACACACACCCCATACTGTATTTATACACTTCTAATGTCCTTCGTGTTCCAAATAAAATCGAATTTTTCTAAGAAAAACTGGTTCTATAAGTACTGACAGAGCATAGGATGCAATTTTTTTAAAATAAATTGTCTTGTCGCTCATGTAGGTATTAGTGACTATGGTAAATGAATCAATTAGGTCAAAATCTGTATATAAAACCTCTAAATTGAGCCATTTTATATAACGTTTATCAATGATTTTATGTTTTTTCAAATTAATATGTCACCAAAGATTAGAGTTTCTTAAAAAATCACCGAATTAGATATTGCATCATTTTATAATAATCAATGAAACTAAAGAAATTGTTACATCATCATTTAACGGACAAAGAAGTCGGGCAAGTAAATTCACTTTCAACCGTAGGAAATTGATGGTTATTGCAAATTCTTGCAGATTTTGTTAAAGGTGGCAAATTACTCGCGACAGTTTACCACTGCACTTCAGTCTACTTTTATTAATAAACTAAAAGCAATTTTGTGAATGATTTAATCAGAGAACTTCTTTAATATTGCAAACATTTTAATTAAAATCTAAAATGTTTTAATTTAAAATATTATACGTAGGTATAAGAAAAACACTCATATCCTATAAGTAATTTTTAGATTTGTCACCAACTGCATTTTGCGGCAAATTTACACCAACTAAAATTTGAGAACTTATTGTTAGTTTAAATCAATATCTGTTATGATTTAAAAATTAAATTAATACCATTTCATTCCTTCATATGTTACAATAATACACATATTAGTTTTTGCATATTTATAAGAAGGAAACCACTATCAAGGTTCATTGTCTTGTCTTGTCTTGGCTGTTTCCAATTAAGTACGAGAATAATAAGTATTTGTCATTCAATTGTCAATTAACAAATGCGATACAATTTTGATCAAAGGAATTTTCAATTAGTGAATACTGTGCACTATTGAGAAAAAAACATTAATAAAAATTTTCTGAACAATAAATCAACAATTTTTGTTTCTTCTCTTAATAACGAATAATATGGAGTGAACGAAAATTAATTGAATGAGAGCAAGCCCTGGTGTGTCATATTTTTTATAGTTTTGCTTTATCAGTCAAGTGACGTAAACTCTGATTTATGAAATTCTTGTTCTCATAGTATTTTTTGTAAATAAAATTTTTAGGTTAATTTTTTATTTACTTGTAATAAAACTGTGTTAATTTGATGCACCACCAAATATTATGATCGTGCATTCAAAAAGATTTTGATAGAACAATCATAAATAAATTCATCAACAACTTGCCTTTACTTAACAATGATTATTCTTTGTTTATTTCTACAATTTCTTAAAAAGTCAGACGACCTATTTGTGGAGGGTGAATATCACGCAGTTAGCCAGAAACGTAGAAAACAATTTAACAAGTGAAGCACTCAAGAAAGACACTAATATCTGCAAGCCGCGAAGACAGGGGTGGAGATAACACAAATTACGCGAGAGGCGGTCAAAGAGGCGGCAGCTAAGGGAGCAGCCAATGGAGTATCGATTAGGCCTTTGGTATTAGTGTCGGTAAGTATGATAAATATTTCAGTATGATCGTTCTAATTCGAACTTAGTATAAAATTTTAGGAGGTGTTCAAATTATAAAATTGTTCGGATTACTTAGAATAAAATTTTATCTTGTTTTTCAATCCCATGTTTATTTATAATCCAAAAATATATACATTTAGTCTGGAAATTATCTCGAAACAGACATTTGTCTCTTTTCAACTACTGGCTGAAAAAAAAAACTTCACATTTTTAAATGTCACACTTCTGAATCTTCAAATTTGGCTATCAAAAGTGCCAATAAATTTATTAGTTTTTATCTCACTTACAGTTTGAGGCAAGTGAATAAAATTCGTTCTTTATATTTACTACCAATTTTTTTGTTAAACTATTCTTTTTTATGGTAATATCAGAATTTTTTTACGGCTAGATTAAGTCAACCGGGTTGACTCAACCCCCAAGACTTTGGTAAAATTTGTAGCAAAGTTTTGTTAGTCTTATTATTGGTAACTTAGACCTCCACCAAGTTTTCTTAGTAAGCTGCTGCCTCTGCTATGAGTAAAGCACCTCTTTTACAGAAGTTCATTCTATTCATTTTTTTGGATGAGTTTAACAACTTGAGATTTTTATTAGCTATCTTGTAATTGATTGTTTATGCTCGTAAAGCTCATTAGTTGTTTCATTACTCCATCCAAGGATACATACATTGTTTGTCATACCTATCCTCCAGGAAATGTTCGTATTGTTGCAGTCTTCACTACTCTAACAAAATTTATATAAATTTTTAGATATTGATCGCTAAAAAAAGTTTATTATGTAATAATTGGTAAAGTATTTGTACCTAAAAAATTATACGTATACCTTATTTATTACTTATACACCCATTTTGCATTGATTTGCAAAAGGTTGTAAAAAATATTTTGTAACATTTAGAGAAAGTCAATAATAATTTTATTCGTGAAAATTAATGAATTGGAAAGATATTAATTTGCTTCATGTAAAAAAAATAAAAAACATATTTAAAAAAAAAATTGTATGTGCTCCAAATAAGAAGACATCGCTAGGTATATTAAGTATGTATAATAATCTGGTGAATTAATATCAACACACTTAATTATGAGGGCAATGGCAAGGTTATTAAATATCCTGAATTTAAACAAGATTAACGGAACTTCCATAACACATTCAAGTGTAAAAATACTTCTTTATTTACTCAATAAATGTTAAAAAACATTGTTTTAGAAAATATAGCTAATCAGGGCAAGAGTCAGTAGTTCGTTCATCACCATCATCCTAAAATTGCGGTAAAACCGTTATAAATGCAATTTTGAACAATATTTCATAAGCTTCCTTCATAGCCAAATTTATAACATTTTACGATAGGCCTGAAATCAGATTACAATAAAACTGGTTTTTTCTCTTAATGGAACCACCTCACATTTTAGTGGAGGACATTTTTTTACTATATAAACTCGCGAAAAGTTTTTATCAACCACAGTTTACAAAACAACCCAAAAATCACCATGAACACTTTGGTAACAATTTATTTTGGCTTATCTAGTAAATAATATTTACTAATTTTTATATTTATTTTTATATAGATTGTCTTCGTTGTCCTTGTCATTGCTGGAGCTAATGCTGGAGGTCTAATCGGAGCCCCCTTGGCTGCCCCTTTAGCCACTAGTGTAATTTCAACACGCACCCTTGCTGCCCCAACTATCGCTGCTTCCCCCTTAATCGGTGCTCCTCTTGCTGCTGCCCCCTTGGGTGCTGGCTTAATTAGAACTCGTTCCTTGATCGGGGCTCCTCTTGGCGCTGCCCCCTTGGGAGCTGGTTTAATCGGAACTCGTTCCTTGATAGGCGCTCCTCTTGGCGCTCACTGGGGTGCTGGTTTGATCGGAACTCGTTCTTTGATCGGCACTCCTCTTGGGGCACCCTTGAGTGCTGGTTTAATTGGAACTCCAGCTATTTCTACACTTTCTGCCTCTCCTTTGGGCGCTTGGTAAATAGTGTTGTAAAGAGCAATCAGATTTGTATCTAAATGCAATTGTAAATAAAATTACATATTTATTAAACAATTTATATCTTTCTTTATTTTATACGATATTTAACCCTACTATGCACCACGTCGTTTAAGCTAATCAAGAAAGAAAAAAATAGTCCCCCAAAAAGTAATTACTTTTTATTTCACAAGAAATGGACTATAAAGCAAAATAATTGTGATGCAGTAATAAAGTGCAAAACTGATACAATCGGTTGCCCATATCAAATTTTGGAAATGTTTATTAAATGGGGGGTGCAGGGAAATGCTTACAGCTTTATGTAGTCAAAAATGTAATTTGAAAAACCGAGAAGCTAGAGGTTTCCTAAACGTTCTTGATCACAAAAGGTATTATTTTTTCAACGAGCTGAAAAGAACAGTTATGTGTTATAAGAACATAATTTTCATTATTTCACATAAAAAGAAATAAGGATAGGTATAAATTAAGACCAGATAAATAGTTTTTTTTTGGGATGATTTAAAAATTAGTATGAACCTCGAGACCGAGCTGTAAGCACATTTGGTAATCTACAACGCTTTCAGGGCCATTAATGTGCTTACCACCCTAGGAAATATAAGCAGAATTATTTCCATAATAATTAGTATTTCGGCAGTAATTTTTGCTTATTGTTACTGTTAAAGTATCATTAATGACATGCTTACAAAATAAGTGGTTAAAAATTTCTATTAGGTGTAAAATAACATGTTTCAAATTCAAATCTTTCAGACAAAATTTTTTTTGAGTTAGCTTTAGCCCACGCAGCTCAGTCAGTTGGTCAGTTCAATAAGAATGATGATGGCACACAGTTGAGAACAGTGAATTTGTCCACTTTTAACTAAATAACCTCCTAACTCTAAGTAAATAAAACTCCAAAAAAAATTTCGTGCTTCTGTGTAAAGTATAAGATTTGAAAAAACATGGAGTTTTGGAGATATCACCGAAAACCACATGGTCAGACATGTTTTCAATAAGTGGAGATACTGGTGTTATCCTAATTGTTTTCTACAGATATTTTATACCTTTTGAGATATTAATGTTTTATTTATAAATAGTATAAATGTGTCTTTATGTCTTTTAATGTGTGACGAAAAATTTTATCATTCAATAATTGACTTTGTTGGCAGTTTAAAATTACAATTTGTGACATCAAATTTTAGATGAGTTGTACTAAATTTGTAGATTAATTTTTACCCTAAATTATTTAGGTAATAATATTGATATATTTGGCTTTAATTTTGTTCCAGATTTCCATTATATATTGGTAGCTTAGTTGAATTGTTGGTAGGAACGATAGTGTTACTACTTACTTTTAAAACAGACAGAGGAAACATGTGTTAAGTTTTTGATAGCTTAGGGTTTACATGGAGACGCCGCCTTATTCTATCATTTTGTTAAATGTCTGACCTACGACAGTTTTGTTATTATTATTATTGTTATTATTTTTGAAAGCAGTATATTTTGTGTATCGGATATAGGATAAAAAGAGATGATAGAAAAGAAAGTACCTAGTTACTAAACGCTTAATCATGTAGAATCTAATGCATTTTGTTTATTAGTGTATTTTTAGAAAGTGAACATCGAGATAGGGGACGTTAAATAATTACTTATAAAACGATTTTTCATCTCCAGATTTTTCCCACCAAATAATTTTGCTACATCATTTCTCAAAAGTTTTCCTTGTTCTTTCAAATGTAGAATTTATTATAATAGAGATCGACTAGTTAGAATGATAGAGTAACAGTAATCACTACATTACTTTAATCAAACGGGGCTCTCTGTTATTAGTGAATGTTTGGGGAGAGTAATCAACTGGCTCTGTCCTAGCCTTCAACCTCTAAAACTATCTGAAAGCTGTCAAATTTGTACCAAATTAAAGCATTTTCAAATCTTTGTTTCTGTTACGATCTATTTAAGTGTTTCTGTTTATTAGGTATTTTGTTTTTTTTATTCGTTGTTTTAGTTTTTCAGTTTAAGTAAGTCTATTTAGTGCAAGTTGAAATCCAGCCAATAGTACCCTTAACCTTTACTTTCTAAAACCTTTAAAGTACTAAAGAATAATAAATTATTATTATTATTATTATCAACGCAGTATTTATGTAGAGGTTATATCACAAACTGCAGACGACTATCAAGAGGTGAAACAAATTTTACATTTTAAGTTGGGGACAAAATCGTACTAGGTTTTTAAATTTCTTTAGTGACTTCATTCTGGAACTTAAAGATAAGAGGAACTTCATCAGGAATAACAGTTGTGAAAATAAACTGGGATTTTGTTTTAGGTGGCTGAAGTAGAAAATGAAGGGCCAGTAATAATTATAAACAATAGAATTTATTAATAATGCATTAAGGTAGATAATTAATTGTGTGAATTAAAGAAGGTACTTTCTTCATAATTGTGGCAAATCAAACATTTTTTGCCCACCTTCAACAATTTGTTTATTAACCTCGAAAAGTTCTAATGTTATTTCTACTCTTGGAGTTTTAAGGGGTAATTAATAAAGTGTCTTTAACAATTTAAGTTAAAATTTCGTTAAATTTGTTAAAACAAAGTAAAAATAGTCGGTATACGTAACCCTCATGTTTCAATCATTATTGAACTTAATTTAGCAATTGTCTTGTGTACATTTTTCAAAAATTTAACGCCCATTTAATTTTTATTTGCTCATTTGGTGATATTTGCTTCAATTGTTGTGATTTAATTGAAGTTTTTGACTATTTGGATTTTACCCTTTTGATTATATTGGCCTATTGGCTTTATCTGTACTTTAGAGAACTATGAGAAATTCTGTTATACCGACTTCACCACAACTATTAAATCCATGTATTGCTTCCTGATCAAAGACGTCTTAGTAAACATTTTCTAGCTCAATTATCTAAGGTACATACATACATATATATGCCGCCACTTGCGACACTTCTACCCAACAATGTTTTCGGATTACACCATGGTATTGAACCTGAACCAACCATATTTTGTTTGATTCCGTTTTATAAGTAAAGAGAAAACACGAAAAGATTAACAATTTAAAGTTTCAATTTCAAAAATGCGAAGTACAAAAAAATTGTTACGAAAAGGTAACAATAAGAAAAAAGCACAAAAAAGAAAAAAGTTTTAAGTCTTTCATTTCGCCTTGGTATTTTTTTCTTTATTTGACGTTTGGCATTTTCATTATTGGTAAGTATTTTTATTTAACAGGTTGTGAACAAAACTCATATATTTCAATTTTAAGTTTAGTTTCTTCTGAATAAGTATAATAGTATAAACGTATAAAAATAAGTATATAATAAGTATCAAACAGTATCATCTTCTGAATAAACAATTTAGAACAAATGAACATTTCTAATCACACAATGATGGCTTCCGTATAAAGAACTAGCACCGTATCAGTATCCAGTACTGTATCTACAAAGCAAACGTTTAGCGTACAATCCCTCGTAAAGCTGCAACTCTTATTATGAAAGCACGACTAGCAAAAGCGCTACAGCAACTGAATCAGCGTGAGCTATACTGCTATGGCGATAAATACAGAATAGATGCTGCGGGTACAAAAAACAATAGCTGCGTTCGATTTTGCTACTCCAAGTGCACCTACTCTGTCTTTGTTTGTCCCATTCAAGACAAATAAATTCGTCTCATTATTTGAATTCAGTATTTACTAATTTAAAGACTGTTTGCATGACAACATACGCTTTTTCTGTCCTATCTAATGACTGTATGTGCACAAAGAGCGTATGTTAATTTGGATACAGTATCAAGTTCTGATCACCAGATAGAATTAGTGATATATGGATTTAATGAAGTAGATAAGGAAAGAGGCGGTGCACTCGAATGGCAAAGCCGAACGCAGCTAATAGTAGCCAAAAGAGCGGTGTGAACCACAGCTACGGAAGCGTGAGCTACGCCCAAGAGGGCGGCGTGAGCCACAGCGAGAGGAGCAGTAGCCAAGAGAGCGGGCAAAGGAGCTCCGAGGAATCTAGTATTAGTTTCAACGAGATTTTAGAGTAGGTAGTATAGTTAGTACAAAATGTCCAATTTTATTGTCATATAGGTATTTAGATATCAGTATCGAGAATTATGTTGATAAAACTGATTTTTCATATTTACTAAATTATGTAATTTAATAAAGAATTTAATGTGGTCATTTTCAGTTTTTTACATTACTTAGACCTTCACATTCACCATTTTCGCAACAGATTTATTTGGATTCTCTCCGATGATACCGGTGATCCAGAGATTTGAATACTTTTTAGAATAGTCGACACTTCTTGAAATTGAGCTAAAAATTAACGTATCTTCAAACTATCAACTAACCTTTTTTAAAAACAGCAAAAATTCTCGTAAAAGTAGGCAATCAGTGACAACAGTCACCTTTCCGTCGACGCATGAGAAGTCCCTTTCTTCATTAATAGTTCACAATTTTTTTAAATAATAAATTTACGTTTCTTAAACTAATTTGGGTTAACACTTACCTTTTAGTTAAAAATATGTGTACAATTAGTATTAGGTATTGTATTATTTCAAGTTAAATAAGGCTCAAAAACATTTCAATAAATTAGAATTTATTTCTATACATCACATTTAAATAAACAATTTAGAACAAATGAGCGCCTCCAATCAAACCATGATGAGCTCCGTAGAAAGAACGAGCACCGTATCCGTATCCAGCACCATATCCAGCACCGTATCCGTATCCAGCACCGTATCCATAGAGGGAACGTCCAGCGTACAATCCTCCGTAAGCTGGAGCTCCAATGAAAGCACGGCTAGCGAAAGCTGGAGCGGCGACAGCGTGGGTAGCGATGGCTGGAGCATGAGCTACAGCAAGAGGAGCAGCATGAGCTACAGCAAGAGGAGCAGCATGAGCTACAGCAAGGGGAGCAGCGTGAGCTACAGCAACAGGGGCGGCATGAGCCACAGCGATTGGGGCAGGGTGGATGGTGCGGGTAGAGACAACGCTAGTGGTCAAAGGAGCGGCATGAGCTACAGCGACGGGGGCAGCAGCTAAGGGAGCTCCGAGGAATCCGGCGTTGGCTGTGGCAACGCTGAAGGCTACGAAGACGGCGACGAACTGAAAAATTTGTTACATTATATAATTGTAATTGTAGTTTTTTTTAAGTGAACTTACGGTGTTCATCTTGCTTGAAATGTGTTTATTGAAAAACGATAAAGAATTGTGTGACGAATTGAATTATATTTTCGGTTTATATACTTTTGCAACGGCCTCAACCTCAACAGGATTTTAGTGGCCACCCTAAATAAAACTGGTTTGGTGTGTTATGTTACAAGTGCTCAATTATAATGTCAAATATCTAGTTATCAGTATCGCCCATTATATTGATGGGACTGATTTTGCATTTTTATTAAATTATGTAGTTTATGGTCAGGTTTGGGTATTTTAAAATAATTAGACCTTCACATTTATCATCTTCGTAGGATATATGCATTTACGACTGCATTTGTGTTTGACTTAATATCAGATCATTTAAAAATATTCCTAATATCATCAATAATTAAAACGGAAATGGTCATTTATACAAATTATTAAGTAATAGTTCTTTGTCATGAATAATTTCTCACTGAACTTGAATTACGTTCAGGAACAGCAATAATTTGAATAAAATAACATAATTATACAATAATATATCAATGTCAAATATCTCAAAGTCCAGTTTAAATCCAAATTTTGCAATAAAATTGTCGCAACAATCAATAAGAAATTTTAGCTCTCGATACCAAATATGGTATTTACAAAACAGAACACAAAAGTTAACATTATAATTATGAACAAGGAAAAGTTGTGTATTTATACAATATCTATTATCTAATTCTATAACTAGAGAAATGTAAAACTTAAATTATTTTTACATTTTTTGCCTAATTGCTTATACTCGACACTTATTAAGTATATTAAAATTCGAAAGTTAGCGCATGTGCATTGTCAACTTAATTTTTAGGTACATACATACATACCTATTTCTAAGAATAATACTTTTAAAAGTCAAGTAGGAGAAGTAAGCAGCCACAAAATACTACGTCATCGAGTCTTGAGCTGAGTTTTCTTTAAAAAATAGTTTATTAATAATATGTTTCAGGAATAGTAGTCGGCCACAAAATATCTTAGTACGTTGGTAGTTACAATATAGCCAATATCTATTGAAGTTTTACTTTGGTGACATAATAACCAGAGAACAATAAATAATTTGTTTTGGCAAACAATAAATGGTTCCTTCTGACTAAAAAAAAATTATTTTTTTATTATATAGCAAAACAGATGACAAGTTTCTTATTAATTCTGAAATATATCATTGATGAACTGTTTCTACAATAAAATACATCTCAAAACTCGATGACGTAGTTTTTTTGTGGCCACGTTGCGATCTAAGAGAAACGAAGATGCGAATAGTGTCTCTACATCAATTTTACATTATTTGTTTTAGTTTTTTGTTATGTCAGTTGCAGTTGTAGTACTAAAATAAAAAGTACTATACGATAAAATTGGCACGCATTGATTCATGACTTCTCTTAGTAATAAACAGATGTAATTTGAATGTTTTTCGTAGAGTTGTAGACTAATAAGATAAACCTGTTGTTTATAGTGAAACCATTATGACATTGTGCTAATTTTCACAAATCTACACGTTATCTAATATGTCACTTTTGAGCGAAAAAACCACTGCGAAATTAGGTAAAAACAAAAATTATCCGATATGCAATAATTACAAAATTTATTTTTTTTAATACAAAAAATGTTCCAGATTATTTTAATTAAATACATGTTTTGACAAAAGTTAAACAAGTTCCACTACCTACAGCATCCTTGCTCTTGAAAAAAAATTACTTAATACGTAAACATAATTATCCCATCATTGCACCACCTCCCATGGCTCCCATTCCTGCCATTCCCATCCCTCCCATGCCGCCGCCAATCATTCCGGCGGTAATTGGAGGAATCATCATTCTACCCATCATGCCTGTTCCCATTCCTGCTCCTGCCCCAATCATGCCTGCCCCCATTCCCGCTCCTGCCCCAATCATGCCTGCCCCTAACCCCGCCCCTGCCCCAATCATGCCTGTTCCTGCTCCCATCATGCCTGCACCACCTCCTCCTCCAATCATTCTTGCTCCACCAGTTCTAACCATGCTTGATGATCCGCCTGTTCTAACCATTCTTCCGCCACCGCCTCCAATCATTCCACCGCCCGCACCGCCGCCTATCATACCAGTCATCATCTGGGGCGCTCCCATTACGGTAATGCTGATTGCAGTGACGAAAATGAAAGCAAAAAGGACCTAAAAAAAAAAGATTAGAAATTAAATCATTTAAATAATTAAAGACCTACCAAGGATTTCATTGTTTCTCAAACTTGTGTTTGATGTTTGAATGATGCCGTTTGTGGCCACATGACTATCTTATATATTGAAAATTTGTCCTTTGAGTAAATCGATTTGATTCAGCCAATTGTATTCAGTAATTGTTTCTGATTTGTTAATGAGGGAACCTTAATTTTTGCTAAGTGTGCCAAGCGGATATAACAAATTAACAATACAATTTCTTAGCAATGTAAACAATATTAAATTAGTTAAAACGTATAATTTAAATTTCAACAGTTTTCAGGTGTAACAACTTTGATGAAATTATTGGCTATAGATAATGTCATGTGTTATGCCACATTTAAAAAAATAGTTGCATGCCAAAACTATCAATTATCATTTTAATTGGTTTGACACTTATGGTCCCATAAAAAGAAAACATTAATTATAATTATTTTGATGGAGAAATACATCTTATCAAATAAAACAACTGAGTGCCTCAGATTATGTAATATGAGTATGTTAGGTCAGCGTCAAAGACTCCACCCATATTTATTAATAAGACCAGTTTTGGGAGCTTCTGCTGTAATTTTAATGATTCAAAGGTCTTCGTATGTGTTGTAGGTATTTTATTTTTTAGTGTAATAACAAAAGCACCAAAATTGTTAAAACATAAAGAAATAAAGTACGAGTATATCTTAACATAAATATAATATCTTGTTAACAAAAGAATAATATAATACGTCCAAAGCAATGATTCAGCCGTCGATTCAGAAAAAAACTGTTTATTTGGTTATGGTAATGATTTCGGGTTTGTTGTCTGTTAAAATATTCCAAAAAGTTACAACAAAACCTGTTACGAAAAAATCAATATCAAGGTTTTCCTGACCTATATAATGATTCCAAAATTTTTATCCCGCCACAGTTTGTCTACAGCACAAGCAGTACTTTGCTACAAAAATGAAATTTGTAAAAAAAATTATTTTATTTTTATTTATAATTTATTTAATGTTTTTTTCAGATTCTTGCCGTTTTCTTTGTTATGGCTATTGCCACCACTTATGGTCAAATTCTTACTAGTGGAGTTAGTTCCTTGAGTGAAGGCGTCGTTGGTCTTGGTCAAGCAGACGTGGGAGTAGGTACTCCCTTGAGTGGAGGACTTATTGCTTCTCCTTTGGCTGATGGTGCCGTTGTAGAAACAGCTTGGTAGAAAAGAGACTTTTGTATGTTGTAAAATTATAAATAAGAAATAAAGAACTTTATTTATTAATTTGTGTCTTGTATATTATTTTACAAAGATGCATACTAACAGATTAAAAAATACACGAATTGATCGTTAAAACCTAATTTAACACAGTAGATATCGTGTACAGTGTCGTGAGTACAAACGTAAAGTTTTCAGTGTAAAAAAGGAAATAAAATTTATAATAAACAAGTTATTATAGAAACTGATTTAGTTTTCGATTCAACTATTGCTACCATTTATGGTAGAAAATATAGAATAATCTATTTTATTAAAAACAGCGTTAACACCGCGCCAAAAAAAACACGCCAAATTACGAAAAATTATAACCCTAACTGTAAAAATTGGTAGTATCTAAAATAAGGTAGAAATATTAAGTATAAATATTACAGATCAAGGCGATGCTGCGGTCTATACCAAAACCAAAAATCTTCACGATTCAATTGTTTTGGATAATTCAATATCATTGCCGTTCTATCAGTCTAACATAATGTAGAACCATAATACTAAGCAACAACGTTTCTTACGTAACTTTTCCGAAAATATGAAAAAACACATTTTCAGGAAAATGAGCGAAAATGATGGAAATTTAATAGCGTTAACCCCAATTTAGTTAAAAAAGTTAAAAAAGCTTAAGACAGTTCCCTAGCTTTCTTTGGTCGCTTTCAAAATTTAGCCGCTTGCTTGTTTTTCACATTTTTTGTGCTAACAATACCAAAACTTGAAGCATTAGATAAAACAAAGGTACACAATAAGCTCAGCTAAATAAGAATAAATTTAAATTAGCATCATTTTGACTTTTCTGACATTTCTAAAATTAAATTAGTCAAAAACGTCATTTTTATGTTTAGTATGAATTTATCCAAGCCGCATGTTTTGACAAGCAAAGATAGTAACTCGTTAACGAAAGATTTAAATAATTCGTTAGAAATACTGTCCCAACAGATTTTTTCGCCGATAGACAGTAAATACCGCATTTTAGTGACAATTTAAGTGCACTAAACTATCACATTTATATCACAGTCAATATGTTAACATTTTTATTGACTATTTGAGTATGCAGTAAAGTGACATATTAGAGCAATTCAAAATGTTTCAGCTGTCACAAAATACCGGGGTTAAACGTCAAACATCAAATTGTTCTAAAAAAAAGGTAAATTAATAGGATTGGCAAAAGAATTATTATATTATAAAATAATTAAACAAATAACTATTTAGTGTTCCAAAATCACATTTTTATTGATCAAATTTTAAAAATATAGTGACTCTTTTACAATATTTTCTGTTTATAATCTTATACGGTACATTATTTTCAATTAAATATTGTTTATTTTATTAAAATTGTTTTTAGATTGAGTGACTGTACATAATCATATCAACTTTACTAAAATATTTCAATTTATTTTATTTTGCGATATACTTTTAGCTAAATTTTAATTTATTCCTTTCTGTTCCAAAATATCTTCTCTATTTAGTTATTTTATTTTTTTAGTCTGCTCCTGTAAAATAAATTTAGTGACACGATCGTCTTCAGTCAAAATCAATAAGTCGACTAAAAGAAAACACAGTTATTAATTAAAGTTAAAACTGGGAAAGTGATGCGACAAATTTTCTTAGCGGAAGATGAAGAGGTACTCGGAAACAAATCAAATCAAAGCTCTTTGGTTGAAGGCAGCATTGAAAAAGGAAAATAATAAATAAGGACCACATTAAAACGAACTAAAAAAGAGAAACAAAAAAGCAATTATGCTAGTTCAAGCATGAATAGAAACTAGCAATAAAAAAATTGCTTTGTCAAACAAATAACAAAGATTTACACGAGTCAGATGCAACTGTAGCAACATCTCAAAGAGGCGCTAGCAGTTGGCGTAAAATTGGTGAAACGGTGAACAACAAAGTCGCTACTGAAAATCAACGCATCATCTTCAACGACTAGATAAAAATAAAATGCTCTATGAATAAAACCGCCATTGGCATTGAATTATATCACCTAACCCGCCTAACCGCAACTCTGACAAAAAGTTGACAGAATTCAGGAGCAAACTAAACGAAAAGGAAAAGTTTTGTGATCAATTTAAATATTCTACAAGAGATTTGTGGCAAAACCAAGCCAGTTAGAAATATTTCTAATCGACAACGAAACAATTTTCGAGAGAGCACATTGTAAATTAAGAAAAGAAGAATAGTTAACATTTAAAAAATTAAACAAAACTTAAGTGTTAAGAAATAAACAGCACTTTAACCCTCTTGTTGGTCCGCATATGGATACGGCATTTGGTAAAAAAAAACTGTTCAAGAAGTGTTAAGTTTATGATCAAATGATTTATGACAGTGGTCACTTGCCAACCCCTCAAATTAGAGTCGAGATTATAAGGGGTCATTGATTTGTCCCTGATAGTAGATACATGTGAAGTCGTCAGATAACTTAATTGATGATTAATTGATGATAAAGACTATCGAACTACTTTTTTTAACAAAGGTGAGTGAAAAAGTACCACCAAACTTTGACTAAGCGAAACAAGTGCCAGTATCGTAAAAATTGAACATAATATGGTATTTGAAACGAAGACTACTAGAATACTACTGGAATGACAACTGCTTGGAGATATACTTAACTGCACTTTAGTAAAAGTAGATAAAGCTACCTACTTACGATGGTTAGAGAAACGTGGACCCTACTCCATTGACACGGTCCAATCCCAAAAGAAAAAATTTTGAGAAATCATATGGTAATTAATTATAATCGACGGCAACCTACTGGGGTAAGTTGACCAATGAGGCGTATAGAGAGGTAAGATGACAGGGTTGACTTAATAGACATAAAAACAACATGAAGACAAAACATATTAAAGTTGTGTCAAATGGATTAGTTTTAGTGCGCGAGAAGAAATATTGTGGACATGATGAAGTTTATTCGTTAACTGAGTGATGTAATAGACTTGTTACTTAAGTGAGTGATATAATAAACTGTTTATATAATAAAGAGCTATAATAAAATTGAGTAATTTTCAGTTTTTCTGTGCGTAACATACTGTTGTAATAGAGAAAACATACAAAATTTTTACAAAAAAATATTTCTCAAATTTTGACCAGCAGTAAATAAAATAAATATTAGACAGTACATTAGTTACAGCATTTTACGGTTACTCGTGTATTTATAGATGAAGTCGGGCACAGCCTTATCATCTGCAATCTTCATACTCAAATACTTTAATGAGGATTCTTTCTAGTAGATATAAGTAAACAACTATTATTGTCAACTGATTCAAAAGTATGGAACAAAATTTGAACTATTAGAACACCCACTTTCTTATTTCCACTTTTTTTATTTACGGTCCTCTTCTTTGCTTTATTGTATTATAGCATATACTACCGCTTTCGATTATTGAACTATACCATACTCAAATATCAACAATTCGTAAATCTGACTATAGCATTGGATTGCTCTCGATATAAATAAAATAAAATTTAGTGTAACAAATACAAATCCAGTAAAAATAATCTAGTTTTTTTTACTTCCTTATTATTTGTTTTCACAAATTATCATAATTATTCAAAATACGCCATCTCGTATACCAAATTATCTGTTGCAATAAAACGATAAATTACACCACATTACATTTAACATAAATAAAAAAGCATTTTTTTTTTCAAGGATTTGTGGCACTATATAAAACATTATCCGCCGTGAGTCCAGGTATACAAAGTTTAAAACCATCGCAAACAGCTTATTGTACCTCCTCAAAAACACACAACATGAAATCCATGGTAAGTAAAACTTATTAAAGATAATAGAAAATTTCTAAATATTTATTTTTCTAGATTGTTGCTCTTTTTGTCATTTTGGCTCTTACTTCTGCCTTTGCTGCGGTTATTCCTTTGAGTTCTGGACTTATTGGTTCTCCTCTTGTTGCTTCTCCCTGGAGTGGAAGACTCATTGCCTCTCCTTGGATCGGCAGTGGTTTAGTTGGCAACCCTTTGATTGGTACCACCCTCTTGTAAATTAATCAATAATGACATTTTTTGTATCTAAGTCATAAATAAACGCAAGTATTTTTGTAATACCTGTTTTATTTTATTTCATTTTTTATTATTCTAAGTTAGATTTACCACAGATTTTTTTAGCAAAAATTTTTCTCTGATGACTTTCATCAAAATAAAACTCATATTTTCTAATAGACTACATTTTATTACTAATGATATGTCAAGCTTACAATACTTAAATCTATAGATGTACGCAGTGAACTACCCTTAACCTAATTACAAAATTGTTTAAAGTAATCAGCCGTGATACCCATGTCCGTAACCAAATCCTCCAAAATTGCCAGAACTGAATCCGCCGCCATTTCCTCCACTTCCGCCGCCGCCGCCACTACCTCCATAGAATCCTCCAAAACTGCCCCCGGAATGTCCACCGCTTCCGCTACCACCACTACCCCCACCTCCACCTCCACCGCCGCTGCTTGAACCTCCTCCTCCACTTGAAAATCCACCTCCGTGGCCTAGAGATCCGGTGTGGAAAGTGCGAGAAGTGTATACACTAGACGTAGCAACACCATGACCCCCGCCATGGAGGAACCCACCATGAACGGAACTTATTGCCAACAGGGCAAAAAAAGCAGCAACCTAGAGTAAAATTATCATACAGTAGATTACATGTTGTAAGGACTTTTAGATACGGCGGTAGCCATTGAAAAATGGGTCGTCAAAGTTAGAAACAACTTTCAAAATAAAAAAAGTCCATGTATATTATTTTTTTATTAAATTAAAACAATAAACGCCTAAATAAATTATAGGTGTATCGTACGTACCAATAATGCCACGGTTTTAAGGCAAATTCACAAATTCGAAAATGTCTGTTTGTCAAAATGTTTCACTTTTCAATGGTAGCCACTATACCAATTTTAATGTCATGTTCTAGTCTTTGTTTTTCTCAAATTTTTAATATTTAATAAGCAATAATCTATTTGATCTGTAGTACTTACCAAAGGATTCATTTGTGAAACGGTTGTACTTGCAATGATAACTGTATGATACCCTCTGATTTATATAGTGATTACTTGAAATGTGATATTATTCTTTTACCTGTTTCAATACAACACCACGGTTAAGATCAGTTACTTCTTTACCAACGTTATGCACAATTTAGGGGTCACATGTAAAAGTGACCTATTTAAATTATTATACAGAATTGTATTTTACCTAATTTAAATGAAGCTGGAAAATTCGGTAAGATTTGGAAATGTTACGTCATGTTTTCTACACACTTTAAGAATTTTAATAAGGTCAATATACGCACGCGGAAATTAAAAATAATTAGAATTAGTTCCTAAACGTATAGTTTGGAAAAATGCTAATTTGTGAAATATATTGCAATGGTTTTATTTTATTAGAAACTCAAGAAATGGTATATTGCATAGTGTAGATAGAAAAATGATAAGAACTTCTAGACACTTGTTTGGAGAAGCAGAGCGACAATTTCATTTTGTAAATCGATGATCTGTTGAAAGTAAACAAATAATTGAAGCTTTAGAAATTTATTATTGCAGTAGTGCAGTATAACGTATTTGAAAAGAATACTATAACTGCCCGACAGAGGCTTCAAGCACAAAATTTCTTTTATAAAAATAGAACAGGATTTTGAGTTTATATTATTAAATTTGACTATTTCCCAAATAATAAATAACTGCTGATAAATAATTAATAAATCAAAAAATATAAAACGCAAAAAGTTTAATATTAATGGAAAATTTTTCGAAATAAAAATTATCAAAAACTATTTTTATTGAGTGTTTTTTAATTACGTTATTAATATAAACTAAAATAATATAATATAAAAAATTAAATATAATTAAATCTTTTAAAACTGTGTGTCCTGTGTCAATAGATTTTTTCCGTTGTCTGTTTTTAACTAGGTAGTATTTATTTCATGATTTCTAAGAGTAAGCTCATTGTTCGTATGTTGGTAATTAGTTTTATAAGTTAAGAAAAATATGCCTTTTTTTCTTCGGATATCTATAACTTCGCCAAAAATGCAACTACATATATTAATATATATATTTTTTTAATTTAGAAAACTATAAAATTTGAAATTTAAAAAAATTCAAATAAAGCCAAATAAATTGATTTTTTAAAAACAGTTTAATCCGTATTTTATTTAATAGTAGAAAAGTTTATCAAAGAATATTGTAATAGTTTGAGACCAGTTTCTTTATCAGCCGTTGGAAGCACACTGGAAGTATTTCCCTATTGAATTTTGCCAGACTAATATTTTATTGTTAAAAATTTCTGAGCATCTCTCACACCTGTTTTTCGTTGTAAGAAGTTACCCAAAGCGTTCATAAATGCTTTGACCTCCGTTTCACATGTACCGAAGAATTCTACACCCATTGATTGTGTTTGAGGGACTCCACAAAATTAGCAGCTGAACCAGACTTGGAACAGCTCCCTTGAAGATGCCATGTGGCCACTAATTTATTCCGTTTGTTATTTAATCTTAGATAACGTAGAATGAATAAATAGTACTTGTCAAAAAGTTTAATATTAATAAAAATTCGAAATTTGTTACGGGGAAGTGGACAAGGCAGAAAAAAAATATTATTGATTCTTTTTCAAGGCTTATAATAAATGTCAAATATTCTTCCGGCGACCACTGGCCGAGACAAGTTGGTACCATGTCAAACAAATTTGACATTTATTATAAGCCTTGAAAAAGAATCAATAAAGGATTCGAAACGTTGGCCTTATAATATAGTTTTTTTTCTGCCTTGTCCACTTCCCCGTAACAAATTTCGAATGTAAAAAGAATGGACGTGATTCACCAAAATAATTAATAAAAATGAGATTTGATGAGGTATATAATCCAAAAATAAAAAAAACATTATTAACCCTTCTCATCTGTTCTTTACAATCTTGTTGCGTAAAATGTAGCTTTTCGGTATTAATAAAACTCAAGTTGCATTTTCCGATTTTATTTACTGCAAATTCTCCAATAAAACTTGTATGAAGCAAACTGCCGCTGAAGAAAAAATGTTTTACAGTAAAATATTTAAGGCGGCTCAGTACCTACAAAAATTTGAATACTTAAAAGCATAACAAATCGTTTAGATAAAGACTAGGGCTAAATAGTCATTATTAATTACATAGTTGTATTAATATTGTTATATGTTATACTATTTTTTTAAATCAAATAATGCTATAAAATTTTTATAATTTTTCTAAACATACATTTTATTTTGTTGTAAAAAAATTTGTTCAACAAATAAAAATTGAATAGTTATTAATTTATTTCAAATTATAGAACTTATCTTTTAACTCGTATATTTCTTTTTTTTTCTATCTTCAATATATCTAAATAGTACAGAAAGTAAATGTTCTACAACAACCTAATAAATAGTGCAATAAAATTTATATAACATTATTACTAATAATAAAAAAAAATAAATTCATACATCATTGTAAGATAGAAAATTAATTAATAGATAATTAATTAATCTTCCCATTCGTAGTGCTGTAATAGTGGTTCTATGCTACTAATAATATACATAATTATTTTATTATTGTGTACAAGAGTGACTTTACTAAGAATACTTGTTTGGGGTATCTTTTGAGTAAACATTTGTTTGTAAACGTTTGTTCGTAATAAATAACGTTCATAAAGATGCGTTACTTTATTCCTAAACGATCTTTTGAGTAAACGTTTGTTCGTTCATTTCAAAACGTTTGCCCGTGAACGTTTGTTTGTTCATTTTTAAAGATTAGTTCGTAAAGGTTGTTCCTTGATTCGAAACGTTTGTTTGGTCATTTGCATACGTCATTTTGTCCGTAAACGTTTGTTCATTCGTTTACGTTTGTTTATAAAAGTTTGTTCGTTATTTCGTATGCGTTATTTGTACGTAAATGTTTGTAGGTACGTTTATTCGAAAACGTTCGTTTGTAAACGTTTGTTCGTTTATTGAAAGACGTTTGTTCCTAAACGTTTGTCCGTTCATTCAAAAACTTCGATTTTGAAGTTTGTTCGTAAATATTTCTTCGATTATACGAAAACTTGTATTCCATTATTTGCAAACGTTCGTTTTTTTTTCTTTCATTTGCATACATTATTTGTTCGTAAACGATTCTTCGTTCATACAGAGACTTCCGCTCGTTTTCGTCTTCCTTCGTCCGTAAATTCGTTCGTAAATTATTCGTTCATTCGTAAACGATAGTTCGTAGATATATTAATTTATACATAAATGTTTATTTCTTCGCTCGGAAACATTCGTTCGTAAACGTTTGCTTACAAAAGTTTGTTGGTTTTTTCGTTGTACGTTCGTTCCTAAAGGTTTGTTCGATTTTGTGGAAACGTTTGTTCGATCATTCAGAAAAGTTTGTTCATTTATACAAAAACGATCGTTGGTAAACATTTGTTCGTTCGTTCGTAAAAGTTTGTTTGTAAAAATAAGTATTTATTTAAGTATAAACTTTGTTCGTTAATTTGTAAACGTTTGTTCGTAAATACTTTTTCATAAAAGTTTGTTCTTCATTCGAAAACGTTCGTTCGTAAACAATCGATTGTAAAGGTTTGCTCGTAAACGTTTGTTCGTAAAAATTTGTTCCTTTAATCGTAAACGTTTGTACGTTTATTCCAAAACATTTGTTCTATTATTCGTAAACTTTTGTTCGTTCATTCAAAATCATTCATTTTTAAACGTTAGTATATAAACGTTTGTTCTTCATTCATAAATGTATTGTTCACTCGTATTATGTTATTCATTAATTCGAAAACGTTCGTTCGTAAACGTTTATTCATTCATTTGTATTAGTCATTTGTTCGTAAACATTTGTTCATTTATTCGGAAACGTAAACAAACGTTCTTTTTTAAAAGTATCTACGTTTACAAAATTGCTAGTTAATTGTCAAAACTGACCATTATGAGCAATAAAGTAACTTTTTGCCCTGGATTTTACAAACAGGCATTTTTGGCTGTGCTTAAGAATAATCGTCGTAAGTGTCTCCAGAAAATTTTTCGCTACTAGAATTTTAATTATTTTACAATTTAGGAAATGTATAAAAGTTTCGCAAATGCTTTTGCTTGAAACAAGACAAATTTATGCAATTAGCATTTGCTGGAAGCTAGTGAAAAAAATAGGATAAAAGAATTAAAATCCAAATCAATCTCACAAGTTAAATCAAGTAAATTCTTACATAAATGGTGCCAAAGCGCTTTCGAGAGTAGTTATCTCTCCTCATGAGTACCTAAATGTGAAAAAAAAATTATAAAAAGTTAAAAAAAAAACTCACCAGACTTTTGTCAATAGTAAATTAAACCATAAATAATTCAAGTGTATACCTAATGACAATTAGATACATTGTTATTTTCAGCAAAAATATGTTGAACAATGTAAAGACATCAAATAAGTAAATAAATTATTTATTATTTTGTGACAGTTTAAACCCAGCTAACTATAAGTACGGTGAGTCAAATTAGTGTTAAATGTAAGTTACTTACCAAAAAGTCAAAAAAGTTGGCGTTTCTAGTGATCCTGTGGTTTTATGAGAGTTAACATAAATTGAAAGGTAATTTAAGCTCAAACGTTTGAAGTACTGTGTTATTCTAAAAACATATTTTAAAATAGTCGCCCTTATTGCACTAAGGTTGAAATTATAACAGCTATACTTTATATATGAAAACACAAATAAGTAATAAAAACACACTACTCCAACACTCTAGAGTCTAAACATTCTAGTTTTAATTCAGTAACAATTTACAAATAATTCTTGCATAATTGAGAAATTAATGGAAAATAGAAATTACCATATAAGCTTCGTGCTGCCAAAGTCACCCGAACAGCTGTAAACCAACTACCGAAGATGGCCGAGTACATAAAATTAGCAATCTGCGCGTAGAAATGAAAGACACCTCGTTCACATACGGCATAATTCACTGAAATTCGCTCTTGTTAAACCTGCGTTGGAACTTAAAAATAAAGTAAATCTGTGCATTGAACGTTTTATTTTTCATTAATTTCTTCATTAAGCGTAAGTATGTTATAATTTGTGACTTTTAATAGATGAAATGTTTAGGGTATCGAATGTCGGCATTTTTGGGTCTTATTTATTTTATTTAGTGTATTTATTCATCGCTTGAAATTGATCTTTGTAAATTCAACCTTATTTACATGTGCAATAAGCTTGACTTTTTCAACGTACTTTTATTGAATGACAGTGTTTCTAAATTTCGCGCGGTTTTGACGTCAGGGCTTCTGGCGTTACTATATTTTTTATCCTACTCGACTTCAAAGTTAGTTAAATTTAATCTCTTGACAGGTCAGAAAAACGCTCTTGTTTCCCTAGGGAGACAAGCATGTCGCAATTTGTGGCCGTTAGATGGCGCTGAATTAAACGTCAACTAAAATCTCAAGTTCTTTTTAAATCGACGTAATATAGTGGTTTCTACTGTTGTAATACGAGATCTAATTCAAAAAATTACGAGTGCTGTAAATACGAAAGACGAAAATCAGGTTAAAGTATTGAAATCCAAAAGCCTGGTTTGTCACGACACATAACCTCAAAACATTTAAAGAAGAGAAAAAATAATAGTAATTCATCACCATCCGTACTGTAATCTATACTCTAATATTGAGATATTTTGGCTGTAATCAACGGAATTAGTGTCAATCAATTATCTGAGTTTGACACCTTTCAATTTCAAATTTTCCGTCAGCTATTGTATTTGTTGGAAAAATATGATTTTTACACAGTAACTGCCTCAACATACAACATGTTTAACAACAATTAGGTAAAAATATAAAAACTCTGCCGACTTCTTGTTATTACAGTCAAATTATTACGAAATATTATGAGGTGTGGTAGGGATGTTTTTTAGGAAAAATAAACTTTTACTTTACTTTAGACTTAAGGGAAAATCTTAAGGGATGTTATTAATATAAGGCCTAAGCGGTTCCTAATCCACAAAGCTAATAAATTTATATTTTGAACGTAGGCCTTCCCTGGGGTTTAATATTATAAAAATACCAACCCGGGGGTCGGGAATCAAGTGCTTTAGGGGTAAGGGGTGCAGTCTAATATCTTTACCATCAATTAAAAACAAGACTCAGTTTTTAAATTAAATACAAAATATATTAAAAGATATTTAGTTAATACAACAAAATAATTAATGATATAACTTTTGGTAAAATCTTAAATATTAATATAAAATTCAAGTAAAACTTTAATTTATAAACGAAACAAGACATAAACACTACATTAATCTTTAAATACGAAATTAAACCATAATATAAAAATCTAAAACACGTAAAAATTACCTTCAAATTATGGCAAACAAAAGAAAAGGTTTTTAAACTTTTTAACACGATCTCTAGCAATTTTCCTACTTTAATGATTACAATAATTTAGATCCAGTAACGTTCAATTTATGACAAAAACAAACACTTGGAAACTAGTGAGTATCAATCATTATTTTCCATAAAACTGAATTTATACTAAAGCACACTTTATCTGTTTTAAAATTCATAAACGATAAAAACTATAAGTTTCAAAATTAATAAAAGAATGACTAATCAACTACGACTTAACAATTAATCTGACAATAAATAAACGAATTCAAAAACAAGTAAACCAAGTTAATTCTACTTTAAATTAATCGTTCTTTTATTTCAATCAATTTCATTGATTATTACTTTACTCTAACAAATATTAAAACTAAAAATAACCTTAAGTGAAGGAGAGGATAATGCGTTTCAGATATGTGATTAAATACGCAAATTCATTACTCAAACTCAAAATTTAGTATGTATAAAACCCAAATTTTTTTTTAACACAGTTCCAATAACAACTCTCAATCAAATTAGACATTTCTTCTAAATCAAGGGTCATGAGTGGTTAAAAATCAAATAATTTCTCTATCAAACAAAATCCTCTTTTATAATTAAAATTAATTTCCAATTTATTTTCAGTAAACAAAACCTCTTTTAACTATTAAAACTTACGTTACCAATAACTTTTTATTCCAAAATCAAATATTCAACTCAAAACGATCAGATGCAAATCCTGTCTCAAAGCAATTACATATTCAACAACCTTTTCGAAAAACTATGTGTAATTACCAGAAATCCCGTGAATAAGTTACTTAAAGCCATTTCATAAATCAGAATAAAAATCATTTTAGCTTCTAAAGCCATAGTTAAAATTTTGAATTACAAAAACATCGGTTCAAGTCAAACAATTTTGGACTTACGGCTATCACCAGGTGACACTTGGGCTCAGATGACTTTTGGACTGGCTTCCATTGTACTCACACACTTTTGAACTTTTTTAATTATTTAAAACAATTAAGGAGAAGTGCACATATTAACCACACTTGGAGGTCTATTGTTATCCCACTTTTGGGTGGAAGCTTTTATATCATCCCAAGCAAGGCCACACGTGGGATACCGCGTCATTGTGACCATGTAGACTTATTTTTGAACGTGATGATCTCAATTTTTCTTTGTTTGACTAATTCGTCATCTGACTTTGAGGAGTCATTTCATTGAAAAGAATCATAAACTTATTTTTTGTGAACTAGCCTTGCTTTAAAACAAAGAACTATGCGACCCTATAAAAAATTTGACCATGTTAAACTCATAAAAGTCTGGGTCGCTTTCGCATGACGCATTTCTTTGTTGTCTGGTTGATATGGAATTTTTATATTTAAAAATAATTCAACACAATTAATAAATGTAATGAATTTTTAAAGATTTTAAACAGGGTAGTTTTTCTACCCCACCACAGAGGTTAGTGTGGTAGGGTTGTTTTTTAGGTAAAATAAACTTTTACTTTATTTAAGATTTAAAGGAAAATCTTAAGGGATGTTATTAATAAGGCCTAAGCGGTTCCTAATCCACAAAGCTAATAAATTTATATTTTGAACGTAGGCCTTCCCTGGGGTTTAATATTATAAAAATACCAACCCGGGGGTCGGGAATCAAGCGCTTTAGGGGTAAGGGGTGCAGTCTAATATCTTTTACCATCATTTAAAAACAACACTCAGTTTTTAACTTAAATACAAAATATATTAAAAGATATTTAGTTAATACAACAAATTAAATAATGACATAATTTTGATAAAATCTTAAACATTAATACAAAACTCAAGTAAAACTTTTAGTCATAAACAAAACGAGATTACTCAATTTATTACTCTTAAAATATGTAATTAAACTATAATATAACATAATAAAATCTATAACCGTTAAAATTACTTCCAAATCATGACAAACAAATGTAAAGGTTTTTAAATGTTTACATAAATTTAGATCAAATATTGTTTACTCATTTTATAACAAAATAATCACTTGAAAACTCGAGAGTATCAATCATTAATTTTCATAAAACTGAATTTACTAAAGCACATTTTATCTGTTTTAAAATTCAAAGCGGTTACATAGACAATAAAAACTATAAGTTTCGAAATTAATAAAAGAATGATTAATCAACTACGATCTAGCAATTAATCTGACAATCAATAAATTAAATAAATTCAACAACAAATAAACCAAGCTAATTCTACTTTAAATTAATCGTTCTTTTATTTCAATCAATTTTATTGATTATTATTTTACTCTAACAATTATTAAAACCAAAAATAACCTTAAGTGAAGGAGAGGATAATGCGTTTCGGATATGTGATTAAATACGCAAATTCATTACTCAAACTCAAAATTTAGTATGTATAAACTCAAAATTACTTTAACACAGTTCCAATAACAACTCTCAATCAAATTAGACATTTCTTCTAAATCAAGGGTCATGGTTAAAAATCAAATAATTTCTCTATCAAACAAAATTCCCAATTCAAATTAATTTCCAATTAATTTTCAGTAAACATAGCATTTTTTAACTATTAAAACTTAAGTTACCAATAACTTTTCATTCCAAAATCAAATATTCAACTCAAAAACGTTCAGATGCAAATCCAGTCCCAAAGCAATTACATATTCAACAACCTTTTCGAAAAACTATGTGTAATTACCAAAAATCCCGTGAATAAGTTACTTAAAGCCATTTCATAAATCAGAATAAAAATCAGTTTAGCTTCTAAAGCCATAGTTAGAATTTTGAATTACAAAAACATTGGTTCAAGTCAAACAATTTGGACTTACGGCTATCACCAGGTGACACTTGGGCTTGGATGACTTTTCGGATTGGCTTTTATTGCACCCACATTTATGAACTTTTTCAATTGTTTAAGATAATTGAGGAGAACTGCACATATTAACCACACTTGGAGGTCTATTGTTATCCCACTTTTGGGTGGAAGCTTTTATATCATCCCAAGTAAGGTCACATGTGGGAAACCGCGTCATTTTGACCATGTAAACTTATTTTTGAATCTGATGATCTCACTGTTCTTTGTTTCGACTGAATTCGTCATCTGACTTTGAGGAGTCATTTCATTGAAAAAATCATAAACTTATTTTTGTGAACTATCCTTGAAAGAAACTGCGTGCTCTCATAAAAATTTGACCATGTTAAACTCATAAAAGTCTGGGTCGCTTTCGCATGACGCATTTCTTTGTTCTCTGGTTGATATGGAATTTTTATATTTAAAAATAATTTAACACAATGTAATGAATTTTTAAAGACTTTAAGCAGGGTAGTTTTTCTACCCCACCACATTAGGTCACATATCCGTCAGCTTATTTTACCTCTAAAAGTTTTTTATTTTGAGTAGGATAAAAAATAATGTGTGCACCTCATCAATAAAGAGGTTTTCCAAGCCGAAGGAAGAGATGGCCAGCTGAGACGAAGTCGAACTGCCTCTTTCTAGCTAAGGTACGCAATATACTATTTTTTGTTTACCTATTTCCCCCACCTTTCGCCGCCACTGACAACAAACGTCAAAATTAAGTGTGGTTGTTCTAACCTCAATCTTTACCGAAACCTTCCCATAAACCCCATTTTCATATCGTTAAAGCTAATTATGACTAACTCTGCTTAATTAACAATGCCCGGTTGATGTAATTAATAAAACATGGCAAATTTAAAGGCGGGTGGACAAAATCCGCGAAAAAAAGTTCAGGTGAGTTGTTTACATCCATTATTTACATTATAGATTTTTCAAACAATATATTCCTCAGGTGTCGATGGTAATATGCGAAGCCGAAGAAAAAAGACATAGATCTGGTGTAAACGCTCTCCAAATAGATCCAGCATTAGATCGTTTATACTCTGCTGGGAGGGACTCAATCATCAGGGTTTATGAACATGAACGGTATTTACATGGCATGGAACATCACACTGATTGGGTCAATGATATTGTTTTGTGTTGTGGGGGCCGTCACTGTACTATTTTTATCTATTTCAATAAGTAGATATACTATAAATTTTGTATTGTAGTAATCTCAGCCAGTTCTGACACAACTGTTAAAGTCTGGAATGCTCATAAAGGTTTTTGTATGTCAACTCTTCGAACACATAAAGATTACGTCAAAGCCTTAGCCTATGCTAAAGACAGAGAACAAGTAGCTTCTGCAGGTCTTGACAAATCTATTTATTTATGGGACATCAATACTTTAACAGCACTAACTGCTAGCAATAACACAGTCACAAGTAAGTTTTTTAAATACTAAAAATCGCCAAACTGACAAAATTTTAGCTTCTAGTTTGGTGGGTAGCAAAGAGTCAATTTATAGTCTAGCAATGAATCCACCAGGAACAGTTATAGTAAGTGGTTCTACTGAAAAAGCCCTCAGACTTTGGGATCCCAGAAGTTGTGTCAAATTATTTAAATTGAAAGGTCATACTGATAATGTTAAGGCTTTAGTTGTGTCAAAAGATGGTACTCATTGTATTTCTGGCAGTAGTGATGGATCTATCAAAGTTTGGAGTTTAGGGGGGCAAAGGTGTATCCAAACTATAAGAGTTCATAGTGACTCTGTTTGGGCACTTCTTGCCACTGATAATTTTACACATGTAATCTCTGGTGGTAGGGATAAAAAGGCAATTTTTCGTTGATTTATTTTTTTTAATTTGAGCTGATAAGCAATTTTAGGTGATAATGACTGATCTGAAAAACCCCCAAAATAGTGTAGTAGTTTGTGTAGAGGAAGCTCCAATTTTGAAAATGTGTTTTACGGCTGATCAACAAGCTGTTTGGGTAAGTATCTAGTAGTCAGTTGTTGCTTTAATTTTTAATTAAGTATACAGTATATTCCCGGATTGACTTTAAAAGAGGAAAAAATTTCTTATTTTTGATTTCTTAGAAAATTTCACCTTGTTGATTTGCCCTGCTTGTTTTTAAACCTTCAAAACGCAAATTACTTTTTATTTAACTCGAACGGTTCTCGAGATAATATCATTTTCTTGATGGAAAATATTCAAATTGCACACAAATTTTATTTAATAAATTTAACAAATAAAATGAAATAAAATTTTCAAAAAGCTAAACTATTAATTTTGTATACAAATAATGCCTCCTTTTTCTGCACAGATTTTAATGCGAGCTCTAAATTCATTGAAACTGCGTTTTATTTCTAAGATTGACTGGACTGCATTTTGTATCCTATTTTTTAACTGCTCTACATCATTGTCACAGATACAAGTCCATTATTGTGAGATTAGGACTTCTCAGTGGCCATAAAATGCTACCATCTCTCCCTATCCTGTTGAATTCTGTATTGAGCCACTGGCGAACAATGCCGGCATAATGAGCAGGGCACCCATCGTGCTGGAAAAACATTTCCATTTAATTTTGATCAAAAAAATATGGACCAAAAGTACCAGAGTACGAAACCGCACACCGCACATTTTAACTTTTTTTAAATATTGTCTACTACAAGAAATCCTGAAGTTTGGATTCATCTCACTTCAGTACTGGCAATGTTGAGATGAAACGACTCCGTTTGTTGAAAAGGTTGATTCATCAGAGAACATAATTCTTTTATGAATGTTTGAATTTTCCAAAACTCTGTAGGCCATTTCTAAACAAAAATTCAGACGTTTGGCTTCATCACCCTTTTCTAAAGTTTGTCTAAGTTGCGGTTTAAATGGTAAAACTTTGTTCTCCTTGAAGATTCTTTGTAAATGAGAATTACTCCTCCTTGTATTGCCTTCCTTCTTAAAGACAACCTTGGAGCTTCTCTTGCGGAATGACCGGCAAGAACTGAAGCAACATCGTCTTCATTGAACAACTTCTTTGACTTTTTAATGTTTAAAACCGAGCCCATTTTAAGGAATTTGGTCACCAAGTTTTTTGCATCGGAATTTGAAATGGTAACATTATAGCATAAATACTGTTCAAATTAGCGAAGGTTTAATTTGCAGTTCTACTACTAACTTTATTAGATTTGTCATCTGCTGTCAGTGGTGTTTTTTAATGAAATCCGCCTACTTATAGAGTTACTTCTAAAAATTACGAAAAAAACTAAGTCCAAGTTTTGAAGAAAAATGATATTATCTTGAGAACTGCTTGAGTTAAATAAAAAGTTATTTGTGTTTTGGGGGTTTGAAAACAATCAGGGCAAATCAACAAGAGTGATATTTTCTGAGAAATCAAAAATAAGAAATTTTTTCCCCTTTTAAAATCAATCCGGTGACATACTGTCTAGGGTGTCTCTTAATACAAAAACATGTAGGAAATGATAAGAGAGAGAATAAGCTAAATTAGAGTTGGCTGTGCACAGATTGCTTGATGGACCAAAACAATATTTCAAAATGTTGGTATCTTTACATGCACAAAATCTGAATGAGCTACTACTGTTCTATTTTAAAAAAATAGTTAAACCGGAAAAACTATATAATTTTATTTATTTTAACCTCTTTAATTTTCTAAATTACAGCATTGACGGACTGGTTTTATTTTTTAATTGTTGTTTAGATTTAGATTTTAGAAATATTTTTATCCGTCATGGCCGGCTAGATAAAAACAAAAATTACAAAAAAAGGGTTTGGTTTTGCAAAATGTTACAAAAGTAGTGTATTGCACTGAGAATTTAATGTAGATTCCAAAAAATTTAAAATATATAGTTTACCAATAGATACTGATTTTATGGTCTTCAAGGGTACTTAATTTTTTGGGTCATTTATAGCAGAGCTGGCTACCACCCCAATAAATCCATTACAAGAAATTATACAAAGACGTTTCTAACCAGGTCCCTATTTCAAAAATATTTTTCAATTACAAACTGAAAATAATTTAAAAAATCGTTTAGTTCTAATTGCGTCATTTTACTTTTTATTAAATTAGTTTACTTTCGTTTTCTACTTAAAAAAGGGGTGTGCTTAATTTCCTTTACAACCGGTATTGTTTGTCCATTTAGGTATCAACTTCAAATTCGAGTATCCGTTGTTGGAAGTTGCCAACAGAAAAGCATTTCAAAGAGGAGGCAAAAATGCCTACATCACCTATTTCATTAATCCCAGGTGGCGCTGCGATTCGCCAAGCTGTTGTTCTCAACGACAAAAGACATATTTTAACAAAAGATGCAAACGAAAATGTGGCCCTTTATGATGTTTTAAGGGTATTTCTAATAATTATTATAATATAAGTAAAATAAATGTTTTTTAAGGCACGAAAAGTCGAAGATTTAGGACAAGTAAATTTCCAAGAGGAATTAAAAAATAGATTTAAAATAGTATACGTTCCAAATTGGTTTAATGTAGATCTTAAAACAGGGATGTTAACTATACATCTAGGACAAGATGAAGTAGATTGTTTTTCGGCGTGGGTTTCAGCAAGAGATGCAGGAATTAGAGATTGTCCAGAACCTGACCAAAAAGTAAATTACGGAAAATTGCTTTTACAAGCACTTTTTGAACATTGGAGAGGTGTGGAGAAAGATCCGGAAAGTAAACTTTATTTTACAGTACCCAAACATATACCTTTAATCTTAAGGTATTTTACCTGTTGTTTTAACAAAAATGTGTTCTTATAAAAAAATATTACAGTGAAGTGGGAGGTAGGACTCTTTATAGAGTTTTAGTTGGCGACACTGTCGGTGACACTGAAAATGCTCTTCTAAACGAAACTGTACCAAATTGGGTAATTTCGAATATTGAAGAAAACAGCACTGGAAAATTTATTAAAGTCCAGTTTTACCTTCAGCCCCATTCTTCTGTCCCCTCTCATTTATTAAAACAAGATAGACTGAAAAAGGTAACAACACTGATTTTTTCCATACAAAAAATTATTTTTGTTTTAAGCCCGACAGATTGGTAGCCAATGACTTCATCCAATGCCGCAAAGTCGCTGAACATATTTTAGAAAAATTATTAGGCGATGGTAATGCAAGTTCGCCTGGAGGTGATGCTGATTCTACAACACAGAATAGTAATGGTTATAATGTTGACCAAATTGAATTAACCTGTAATGATCAAGTACTTGATCCTGCGATGGATTTACGAACTGTCAAACATTTTATTTGGAAATCATCAGCTGATTTGACATTGCATTACAGGATAATCAATACTAAATAATTGAATTCCATTTTGTTATAGAGGGACACTCTTTTAATAGAGCCTTTAAAAATTTTTAACAATTTGAAATCTATTAGGTTTTGATTTGGTGGCATATTATACGGGAAACCATTGTTATCAGTAATCAATTAATTGACAATTTCTAAATTAATAGCGGATTTTTTGTTTGAAAATCTAAGGTGCGTTATCATTCCCAACTTTAGCATTAAATTTTAAATAACGCACGATTAATAATTTCCAATATAATTCTAAAGGTCCAATATTAAAAGATACACCTGTATATTTGTTTATTTATTATTGCCATTGTTTTAATGGAACAATTGTCGTTACTGGAGTCATCTGAGATACTTTTACCTTTATTTTTTTTAGCAAATTATTATACATTATAAGATATTTGTAATTTACAACTCTGTAAAAGTTTTATATTAAAGTATAAATAATCTTTATTTTTTTGTTTTTTTTTATGTTAACTCTCGTATTTCAACCCGAATATATCCTGCTTTAGCTGCTGAATTGTTCGGGGTTTATTGATGTACTTTTTTAAATTGTCCTCACAGAAAGTGCTCGGGCGACCGGACAGATGAATTTCGCGAAATTAAAAGTTCTGTAAATGTTTCGTGGGAGGTTCATAAAAATGTGTGCCGTGGCCCCATCTTGTTGAAACCATCTGTCTGGATAATTAGCAACAGCAGGCAGTAAAAAGTTTTGAATCATATCGCTCAGTATTTACCGTGACAGCATTGTCTTCTATGAGCGTGGTCTTCCACGTGATGCAAAACTCTCATTATTTAGGTTCACGAAAACGGTCAATCAGAGACGACGAATCATTGCTTCTGATGGCACATTACGGACAATAAAATGCCGAACTTATACTGCAGGTCTCTACAACAAATCTCTCTACCGTACTTTATATTTTCTAAAAAAAATTAAGTCCACAATTATACAGAAGAAAAGTTTTTTAACAATTTTTTAACAACCCCTTGGAACTTTTGCATCACCCTATATAAGCTTTTTTTATATTTCTCTTTCTCCCATTTCCCCCAATCATCGTTTTTTAATTTCTTGTAGAATAGTTCTTTGTTTTTTTAAACGAATTTTTCTTGTTCTTTCTTTTCTTTCAATGGTTGCTTTTCCAGTTTTCTTTTTCTTCAAGTAATTGTTTTTTAATCTCGTATAAAATGTTCGTTTGTTGTTTGTAGAAACTTCTTTTATTCTTCTTTCTCTTATAAACATCGTTTTTTTTTTAAATTTTTTTTTCCAGAGTTTTCCATTGTTTTTTTCTTTTCCGTCTTTTTTTAAGTTCCTCTTTTTCTTTTAAACGTTGGTTTTTTGTTTTTGTTTGAGTTTTTAACACTGTCATGTTACGAAATAATAATTAATCATAAACAATAAAATAATTTTATTTGGCGTAGTTGCAACATAACGGGCAACTATTTAAAAATTTCTACCAAATCGTAACATTCGTGTATGACGTCAAAAATATAACAATGATACTACAATTAACACTTGTGAACTATAAGGCTGATTTTATTTTCAATCAAAAAAATAGAAAATGGTTCATATGTACAGTCTTAATCAATTCTAATGTCACAGTCAAGCGCTCGCTTGAATTCCAAAGGATCAACGAGCGCTCAACTATAAAATTAGAAAACTAAGTCAAGCCACTACCAGTTTCAAAGATATAAATCAATGGAATTGCACAGAGGTTGTTTTAGAAATGAATAGAAAAATTTTAACCAGTAATAGATCTCACCAAAACAAACAACTTTTCTAGATAAAATTTTTGCGAAAAATGTGGGGCGTTCCGAATTTTTTTACTCCTAAATTCCCCCTATAAAAGTACGATACGCCCCTGAAATTTTGTAAATTCAAAAAACGATAGAATTAACTAAAGGAAAATTGTCAAATTGACAAGTTTAATACGTCCCTAATTTAAGCCGAGACTCGTGTATTAATTTGTTGACTAGTTCACAATCGTTTATTGTTGCTCTTGTTCTTGTTTCGTTGTTGTTTCAGTTTGTTCCTTCCATTGTTGTTGTTCTTATTTGTTTTGTCGGCATTATTTTACCACGATGCCTGACTTTACCAACAGTGAGTACACAGATATGGTTAGGTACAATTGAGGAATTACGACAACGAGTAGAAAATGCGGCTGAAAGTATCTGGCACAACAGGGATATGTTAAAAGGGTGAAAGAATCCTTCGCCAGACGTCTCAATGTCACGCGGGATCGATATTCAAGAATTCAAGTTCAAGAACCGTTGTTGTTGTTCTGTTGTGCTTGCGCGGCTTTATGCTGGAGAATTTTTTTATTCTGGAGGCTTATTTAAATTTTTAAATGGGGGCGTACCGCAATATTTTCCACAACTTAACAAATTAGACAAAAATTTTTATTTCATTAAAATCTGATTTTTCAATAAAATGCGATAGTTTTAATCATTGATCTACTAATCACTCTATCTAATAATTTATTATTAGAAGAATGCTTTTCAATGTTTTTAATTAATATTTAAAATTATATATAATAAAATTAATTTGATGTCATAATAACAAGTAATAATTTTTGAATTTTGTATAGTTATCATGGTGACCATTATAATGGTGCACTCTACTGTTTTAGTGTTTTGACCAGTGGCGCGTATTGAATTTCTTGCCAAGACTTTAACTAATTTTATCTAGAAAAAACTCTTCTTTAAACGACATCTACAAGTGGTTAAAATTTTTGTATTCATTTTTGAAACACCTGTGTTTGTTGAGTCTGTTGGCAATAACTTATTTGAGTTTATGTGTAAAAAAAATTGAACCACCCACAAAAGTTCATTTTATATTCAAACATAATTTTTTTAAATTAATTTGTCAATGATTCGGGACTGTTTATTCAGAATAAAGAAAACTGTACATCTTAGTAAAATTTGACCAAAGCAAAGATTATATAGTCGCCTGATATTAAAAAAAATTTTTTTCATAGAAAAATTTGATTGCTTTAGTTGTCACTGCCTTAGTCACTTTTTGGCTTCAAAATTAAAATGTGTGCTGCTATTTCCAAAAGAATCATTTCTAAAGTTCGATTTCCCAAATTTTTTACATCTGACCCTGTATGGACGGAGTTTAAACATGCCAAATTGCCTATAATTTGGATAATCGGGCCAAAATATTCCGGTAAATCAACCATAGCTGTATTTTTAGCTGAAGTAAGCAATTTTCGGTTGATCAACAGAAGTACGTTAAGTCTAGTACCCAACATTGATTTTGTTAGCGCTGTAAAAGCAGAACTGAAAGATAGTTTCAAAGCTAGTCAAGGATATATTATCCATGACTTTCCTGCAAATATGAAAGAATGCAAACAGTTTGAGAAAAAATGTTGTAAACCTTCGGTGGTTATTTACATAACCCTATGTCTTGATGCTATCCTTTCGAGGGCTCTTGCCGCTCAACCTGCAGGAGATATCAATGATTTTAGGGTACATTACGTGAAAGAACAAAGACTCGCTGAGAAAGTTTATTGCAGATATGAAAAATTTAAGAGAGCTGTGAAAGTGTTTTCCCAGTATCCAATTCAAGACACACAAGGTAGGGTACTCGACATCCTAGAAACTGACTTTGGTTATAAATTTAAACCTGATACAAAAATTACAACTTGAATAAAAAACTTCCCCTATTTTGTGTTTTTATTGATGGTTGCTACGGCGACCGGAATTCTAACATCAAACAATCATTCAGGTGTGTAAAATGAGTGACTTTAATAAGAAATTTTTAATAAGAGCCTCAGGTAAAACCAATTTTCTTTTAAATTTTCATAAAGTAACTGATTTTGTAGAGTGCCATTTGGGTACATCTCTCTCTGAAGAAAATTGGGATAAAGAAATAATTGGGGTCAGTGACATGGAAAATTTCTTGCATATCAGGGATAAATTAACACTTTATGCCTTCGTTGAAGAAAAAAATAACCAAAAAAAATTAAAATTTGTCGAACAAATACTCCCTGATTACAATAATAATAATAAAATTGTGGTCTTTAGTAAAAAAAACCCAACTGCTTTAACTGAAGCAAACATTTTTTCTTCTCTGGAAATAACTTCAGTTAGTGGACCTCCAACTTTGGCGTTGTATCACACTTTGACTAAAGTTTTTACACCACTTTTGACACAGGTTTAAGGACAGGTTTTATATAAATAATATTTTATTAGTCATATTTAGGATACTCCTCCAGACATTCAGCGTCATGTTGCTAATTTACAAGCAGATTTGAGATCTTCAATTTTATCGTCAACGAATGATGCTGATTTGACTGGATCTGACTCAGTTTCTCTCAATAGTAGATTCTATTTAAGAGTTGGTGCTTAGAATTTTTATTGTATGAATTTTAGTTGTTGAATCAATCGCGAATGAGGTAGAGTACTGGGAAAATGTTTCACGATCTTCAAAAAATAGGCTTACTCGGACCAATGCTGCGTCTTTTTGTGAAATTTTGAAACGAATTTCTAAAGAATTTAGGTAAGAATCTAAAAATTAACTAAAAAACAAATACTCACCTAAACAGATTAAAAATTTCCAGCTATTTCATATCCACTCGTTGTATTATAAACAATTTTCGCTTCCATTTCCCAAACATTTTCCGCTTTGTAGACAAAAATATGTTTTAGTATTCTAGATGCGTTACCTTTAAACGAAGTTGAAGAAATTCTCGAAAACGCTCATGGTACTTTAGACGACCTATGGCGTCATGAACCCTCACCATACCCCGTAGAAAGAATTACCCTCCTTATGGACATAATAGGTATTTCAAAACCACATTAAAACAACGGTACATTTAAATTTCTAGCTGATGATATAAAACGTTGCGTCTCCAAACAATTATCCGAGTGTGACGTTTGGGGTGATAATTATAAAAACGTAGCGGAAATCCTTTTGCAATGTATTTCAATAGGGGAACGATGGCTTGAAAGTTGTAAACAGCTGACTCAAATATATTGGCCTAATTACCCTTCAAATATGTGGAAAGACGAAGTGTATCAACCACAAAATTTAATAAAACTTGTTGAACGGCTTCAAAAAGTAAATAAATAAACAAGTTGTGATTTTTGACGTGATAACGACACCCAAAATGCAAAATTTACATTTTCGCCGACGTTTCGCTTTATTATGTTGAAAATTTAAAGCTTCCTCAGGCTTATAATTTTACCTACAATGGTCAATATATAAAATCAGTTATATGACAGATTTCATTTTTACAATTGCTTTAATGTAATATGCCAAACAACTGCCAGACAATTGAGAAGCGGTGGTCAACTTTATTATAGTTGTTCGAACTAGTAAAAAAATTGGCCAAAATTGTTCTAGTGCACCAAATCGTTTTAAAATTGGTTACCTAATAAAAAACTAACGGATGATTAAAATTTGGATTCAATATCTTAAGTGGTTGCAACTTGCAACAGAAATTATATCTCGCATTAGAAAATTTTTAATTGTATAAATGTGATTAATTCTTTGTTTTTTTTTTCAATTTTTCTTGTTTCTCTTGATTACTTTTTATTGTTTAAATTCTGTAATTATGTTTAAACTGAGAATATGGCGAAGTTATAAACAATTAGCTAACCCGACAGACGTCTTATCCAAATTTCAATAAATGTGTTTATGATCGTGAATTTGTTAAAAGCTATTGGAGATGTGTAAATAATACAAAAACGTATTTTTGAGTGACCATTGGATCTATTAATTCTATCTGCATACATGGAAACGTGTGTTATACCTGATATGTGATTGACTTGAAACTGTGCAATTTTGGTTCAAAATTTAAGTCTTAATTTAGCTGAATTTACAATTTGACATTCATGTAATGACATTTGCGCACATAATAGCAGAATTTATATTGGAATAGAAACATAATAACTACATTTGTTGAATAGATCGCTAAGCAATACAAAAGAAAAAGGAATTGTAATTTTATTTTAATTTAGGCTGGAATACGTTTTTCAGTTTTTCTTTAATTAAAAACATTCAATTAAGTTATTTTCATCCCAAGAGCATAACAAACAAAACAATAAACAAATCACCCAAATTTGTTACTCCTGTCGCCAATTATGATTATGATCGAGAGTGCATAAAAAAATAGAAGTATGATTTTTGTAGTTTGTCCGAATTTACTTTTGTAATGGACTCTTAAATCATGTTTCAAGTTTTGCTTTTTACCATATCAATTTTCATTTCTTTGTAAAATGAGGAAACCCGTATTTTTTTTGTTTTCGAAGTAGTTTTCTTTTAACTGAGAAAAAAAAATTATTGGTCAAAAGACACGTGTACTTCGGAACTTGATTCTTCTTTGTTTATATGGATTCAATGTTGTTACAGTTTTTGACAGGGTGACAATTTGAATATCGATGAAAACCAGACATATTTTCAGTAAAACGTGAATTTAGCCAATCATATCAAATGTCCCCTTATTACGTCACACCCAGAACCTTTTTGCTGGATAAACGTCTTCTAATTAACGCACAAAAAGAAAAAAATACATGACGAATATTTTCTTAAGTACTTTGCAATAGCATACGTACAGTATGTTTCAAAATTAATGTCACACTTGAGCGCTCAAGACTTGTGCTAAACTCTCAAAGTGGTTTGTTGTTTAAACTGTTAGCTAATTAACTACTAAGAAAATAAGGACATAACTCTACAATTGACTAAAGCTAAATGCTATGTTACCAGATAATGAATTTTACTTAGGTAACTGAGGTTACTGAGGGTATTGACACAAATTTCCGCGCATATCCATCGTTCGAACCGGAAGTTATGGTCCTAAGTTTTATACAAAACACCCAAAGAAAAAAGGAAAAAAGAACCGAATTTTATAATTTAATTTTTATATTTTAGTTGTTTTTTCTATATAATTTACATTGAGACAAACATTTCAAATCCTTCTAGAGGATAATCTATTTTGATCACATTGCAGTAAGAACATTTTACAACAAGACATGAAAATAAGATTTTTTGTGAGATGATATGACAGTTACCAACCTTACACAAAAAAGCATATTTCGTGTTGAGTATTAACAGTATATTGTTCAATGAGTGAGAAAGTTGGCCATTTTGATGAGGATGAAATGTGCTACAGCAGCCGAAGGCGGAAGGGCCGTTTCTTACGAGTTTAACGCTACCTTTTATAATCGTATTAAATGTGCAAAATTTTTAACATGATTAGAAAAAATCCATTTTTTTTTCTATGATACTGAAATATAATTTCATTTTCCGAATTTGCCATGCTAATACAAATTAATTTGATTGTTTATCAGTTTTTTTAGTAACTTTTCCTTTTTTTGCTAAAAAAATGCTAAATTGGTCCAGCCGTTTTCAAGTGATGCGCTTACCAATGAACAGCAATTAATTTTTATTTATACAGATAGATAGATTAAAGGCGGAGATCTACTGGGTCAGAGTCAGTTTTTTTCATAAATTTGTTGCAATTTCTGTCAACAAAAATGTCAATTGTACAGAAATGTTATTAAATCTGGATTAAAATAAACATTTTAAGGGCCGGTTTACAGAAAGTGAAATTAACTTTAATTGCGATTAAATAGTTAATTCGCGATTAAATCGGCTTTCTTCGTGTTTGATTGGTCAAAATCGGCATTTAATCGCGAATTAACAATTTAATCGCAATTAAAGTTAATTTCACTTTCTGTAAACCGGCTCCTAATGTCGTAAAATGTTGAAGAAGGGTTCTTAGCTTCAAAAGTGTTTCAAAAAACGAAAACACAACACAATAGTTGCAGTTCTATGTATTATACGTCTTATAACAAAATTTTTACTGTTACTGAAAATGTTATATGCTGTATAAGACCAAAGAACTCAATTCAAGATTTTGGGTTTATGTTTTTACCAGCAACGAACTGCTGGATGGTTGGTATTAAATATGCTACTAAAGAAACTACTATATAACACTCGATACAAAATTCCAGCTTTTATTACAATGGCATGAGAAATCTTTTTTTTGTGTGTGCTTTGAGGACAGCTAAAGCATAACTCACCACAAGAAATGCAAAATGCAACTGACTCATGACCTTTTTCTGATTGCTTTGATAAAGAATACAATGACAAAGAATCAGCGTTGTTTCGATTGTCGTGCAGTACTATTAACTCTTAATTATTTCTTACCTTGAGTATACTTATCTCGTCAAAAGTCACATTGACTTATGAATATGGATGTGAAACCACATATTCGTAAACAAATATTTTGATAAAATAAAATCATTGAATCACAATTACAACTTTTTAGATTTTGAGTGTTCAAACACTTTTGAGACAATTAACCCGACTTTTAAATACACAAGAGCAAGAAGAATTGAAGACAAATGATATGTTTAAACCTTTCAAAAGTATACACAGTGTTACAAACATATTACATACAAAAATAAAATTTTTTTTAGACCTAAATATTCTCGAATTTGGTCAATACTCGTCAAATTTGTGGCTCAAATCTTGCGAGCAATTTGAACGCTTACTACAACCAGCTGAAGAAAGAGTTGCAGCTAAATTAAAAAGACACCTATCAGGAATTGGCAATCCGCGACAACTTCTCCATGAATTTACAAGATATTCGGAATTAATCGGAAGACCAGTTCTCAAACAAACTCTCTTATCAGAACGCCAACAATTACTAAACTCACTTTACGACTACGTCCGACATCTTCAATCACAAAACACAACAGAAAATACTCTAAATGTAAAAAATGACACTCCACAAATCGTAGCTGAAGTAATTGTGACAAAACAACTAGAAGCAAAAGCTAATGAAGTGTTACAAACTTCCGAAAAGTTACTTCATGATTTAAATGGTTACGAAAATTTAAAACAAATCGTTTCTGAATTATTGAAAGATTTAAAGCAGCAACATAACGAATTGTTTGACTCTTGGACAAGAGAAGTAAGTTCCTTGATAAAAAAAGATATTTTAAATTTAAAAGAATCCGAACCTGTTGTACAATTTTCACAAGAGAGTAAACTCATGAAAGTAAATTACTCGGAGCGTTTGGTTCCTTTAATTTCAGAAGTTAGAAAATTTAAAGCTCTGGGATATCAAATTCCGAATCATATTGATGAGACCAGTGAACAAGCAAAAAAGTTTATGAAATTGGCAGGCACTCTAGTACAAGTAGGTATTGAATTTGCACATGTTATACACTTCAATTTTTCAGTAGGTATCCAATTATCCTTGCTATATTGTTGTTTTTTCATAAATAATATTTGTTTTTTTATAAGCCTTGCAGGGTTACATTTAATAATGTTTTATTTGTTTGTCACCTTTATCACCATTATTATTATTTTAATAGCTAGGGCAGTCATTAGATTAAGTATCCTGATAAGTAGTCACCCATTTTTTTATACCGTAAAATTGTAATTTAAAATCAATATTTTATAGATTGCAAATTTTCATAATACAATCGGAAGCAGAATGATCATCTGTCAGCGTCCAATGATGTTAGCAAGTGCTTTAGAATTCTCTCGTTTAGTCCAAGAAGAAGAAGTAGTTTCTTGGAAAAATACTAAATCTGTTGAAAAATATGTTGAAACACTCAAAAACGCTGTTGAAAAATTGTCAAAAGAGAACAATCTATTAGCTTCGTATTACTACCAAATAATGGATAAAGTACGCACGTTGGTATCTCAATATACAAAATATGTTATTACTAATTTCTAGATAAAATATCTGGAAGACATTGATTTAATTAAAGACTACAGCAAATGGAAAGAGACAATACGTAGTATGCGGAATATTATGACACAAGTTGAAGAAAAAAATTTCAAAAACATGCAAACCTGGAAGGCAGATGTTGATTCAAACTTATCTAAAGTGCTGGAAAAACAATACCTCAAAAGTTTAGATACTCTTCATCTTTACTTACCTGAAATTTACACTGATATCGTGTATAGAAAATCGGAACTGCAATTCTCACCCGATCAAACAGTTCTCATGGAAAAATATCAGCAACAATTAAAACGATTTTTAGATATTCCTAAAGTATTCAAAGGTGTTTCTGACTTACCTGACCAAACTATTTTTTCTGAAATTATTAATCGAAATCAGAATCACTTAGAAAGGGTTAATAAACACACTTTGGAACTTTTTGAACAGCTTGAAAATGTCTTAAAACATTGGCAATCGTGGCTTCAGCTGGATTCTCTTGATGTTAATAAATTAACAACATGGCAACATTGGGATTTACATTTTCGTGCTTCTAAAACCTTTGGACAAGAAATTGCGAAGCTGCCCAGGTATTGCTAATTTATTGATACAGAGTTAGACAGTTAAGTGTCAAAGCCTACTTTTTGACCCTTTGCTGGAGCATTCTGTATTTTTAGAATGTACTAAATAAGTGATTTCAGTAATGAGGAACGTATCGGTTGTTTCTTGATTGGCTTATCTCGGCTACGTTCTGATTTAGAATCACATAACAGAAGTTATTGGGACCAGCTAATTCTTTCCTTAAAAGATTCAATAGCCCAAGATGTTGTAAAATTACAAAATTACATAGACCCTTCCACTGCTGTTTTGACAAGACAACCAGTCACTGTTGAAGAAATTGGAGAATCTGGTGCTGCACATGCCAACATTTTGAAGCAAGCAGCAGAAGTGCGACTATCAAATACAAAACTAAAAATAACTTTGTCAAAATTAAATTTTAGATGGAAGACTGTTACAACAAAATGGTTCAAAAATCTCAAACCTTATCCAGCTGGACAAGAGAACAAGTCGATGCAGTAAATCGCCTTAAAGGTGCTTGGGAAAGACTTCAAAGTCTCCTAGAAAATCACCAACATATCATAGCAAAACAAATGGAGATTATTAAAACGACATTAAACATAGAAAGTGAAAACTTGGGGAAAGAAATGGAACGTTTTGGGGCTAAATGGGAACAAGTCAAACCAAAACCACACACTGGACAAATTGCAGACCAAACTTTAGATGAGCTAAATAAACAGTTGATTGCAATCAAAGAGAAAAAAGTGCAGTGGCAAGAATTAATGGAGAAGAAAGAAAAGTTGTTTAGTGACTACGAAAAGTATAATATTGAAAAACCACCTTTGGAAATAATTGAAGAAATTGAAGCCGATTTGAAAAAAGAGGAAGAGTCGTGGACTCTTTTCGAAGAGTTTTACAACGAGCTTGAACTCATAACCAATGAGGACTGGATAGTATTTAGAAAAAAACTTTACAAATTTGACGATTTTTTGAGCAATTGGCAAACGAAATTGAAAAATATCAGTATCGGAAATGACCTTCAAACAAAAATGTTGCAAGAAATTCAAAAATTTGAAGTAACATTTATTTTTGGTGAAAATAATACTAAGTTAAAGATTTTAGGGTATTGTGGCGTCCTTAAAATATGTAAGAGGAGAAGACTTCACGGATAAACACTGGATGGACGTATTCAATCTTCTGCAAATGCCACTCAAACCTTTAGATAATTTAAAATTCAAGGATTTTCTTGATGTTTCAGATAAACTAACCGCTTCACTCAAAGAATTACAAGTTTGGTTTTTCTTTAATTTTCTCAGAATTTTAACACGTAATTTTAGATAATTTGTAAGAAAGCAGCAAGTGAAATTGTTGTACGTCAAGCCTTAGCCGAGCTTGATCAATGGGATGTCCAAGCTAGGTTTATACTAACGTCACATACCGATTCCCGAAATAAAAATATAATGCTAGTTAAAGATTTTAAAGAAATTTTAAGCAAGGTAAGTAGTAAAAATTCTTGACACTAAATAACTTCCTTTGATAGATTGGAGACAATCAGAGTTTATTACAATCGGTAAAAAATTCAGCTGATTATGATAGTTACTCAGAACGGGCAACCCTGTGGGAAAACAAATTAGCAATGTTAGATCAAAACCTCTCACTGTTGGCGCAAATTCAGCGCAAGTAATTATTATCACATAGAAAAAATTAAAGTTTATACAATTTTTCATAGGTGGGTTTATTTGGAACCAATTTTTGGTGGTGGTACGTTAATACAGGAAAAAGCACGGTTTGATAAAATTGATAAAGACTTTCATCATGTGCTGATTTATATTGAAAAAGACCCGCGAGTTTCTTCTTTGTGTAGGTATCAAAATTTGAGTGTAACTCTTAAAAATCTAGAAGATCAGTTGAATCGGTGCCAGAAAAGTTTGGATAGTTTTCTTTTGGTATTTTCTCTTTAATTATAACAAAGGTTCTAATTCTAGTTTACAGGAAAAACGTAACAAATTTCCTCGATTTCTCTTTCTCGGTGATGACGATTTATTAGAAGTGATAGGCCAGTCTTCAAAAGAACAAGTTATTCAAAACCACCTCAAAAAATTATTCGCTGGAATCAACAGCATCCAGTTGGATAATGACAAAATTATTGCAATTTGTTCCTTGCAAGGAGAAATAGTTTCGCTGTTAAATCCTGTCAGCATTAATAAACCTGTTGAAGATTGGTTGAATTCTCTAGTCAAAGAGATGCAATCAACATTGAAAGAACTCTTAGTTGAGTGTCTTGCGGAAGGCCAAAATGCTGATCCTTTAAAATACCCTTCACAAATTTTATGTCTTGCTGATAACATTACTTTCACTCTCAAAACTGAACAAGCTGTAGCCAATATGACTTTACCTCCACTTCTGGCTTATTACAAAGCTCAATTGACTCACTTTAGTTCACTCGAATTGACAGTCAGTGAAGAAACAGCTTTTGCATCTTTAAATGTTGATAAAAATGATGACGAAAGTAATATTTTGGAACTGAAACTGAAAGCGTTACTTCTGGATACAATCCACCATATTGATGTCCTTACAGAGCTCCTCGATGTCAATGCGACCAAAATAACTGATTGGGTTTGGCAAAAACAGCTACGATTTTATTCAAATTCACTTGGAGAGGTTACTATCAAAATGGCAAATGCTCGAATGGACTATGCTTACGAATATTTAGGAAACAGCCCAAAATTAGTTCGGACGCCGCTAACCGATCGTTGTTTTCTAACACTAACGCAAGGAATGCACTTAGGAATGGGTGGTAACCCTTATGGTCCAGCTGGTACAGGCAAAACTGAATCGGTTAAAGCTCTTGGAGGCCTTCTCGGCAGACAAGTCCTCGTTTTCAACTGTGATGAAGGCATAGATGCGTCTTCAATGGGCCGAATTTTATCAGGACTTGTCAGGAGTGGAGCTTGGGGTTGTTTTGATGAATTTAACCGTCTTGATGAAGCGACACTATCGGCTGTTTCGATGCAAATTCAACCAATACAATACGCTCTTAAAACACACCAAGACAAATTGATGTTGCTTGATCAGGAAATAGCAGTTGATAAACATTGCGGGATTTTTGTCACTCTTAATCCTGCAGGGGGAAGTTATGGTGGTAGAAATAAACTTCCGGATAACCTGAAACAACTGTTTAGACCTGTTGTGATGACACATCCTGATCATGAACAGATCGCTCGGACTTTGCTTCATTGTGATGGATATCAAAATGCTGAAATTATTGGGCAAAAATTGATTGCAATTTTTGATTCTTCGAGTAAGTTGTTAAGTAAGCAGCAACACTACGATTGGGGGCTTAGAGCAATTAGAACGATTTTGACTGGCTGTGGAAGAGTCTTAAAGCAATACAGAAAGAAAACTGAAGAAGCTGAAGGAAATCAATTACTGACTGAGCTGACGCTTGTTGTTAAAGTTTTGCGGATGGATACCTTATCAAAATTGACTTTTGGTGATAGTGTTAAGTTTGAGGCTTTGATTAGAGATACTTTCAAAGATGTGGTTATTGAAAATATGGGAAATGAGGTTTTGGTTAAGGCTTTAGAGGAAAGTTGTCAAGAATTGAAACTTGCGGTTAATCAAAGACAAATTGACAAGTGTTTGGAGCTCTACGAACAGTTAAAACAACGGATGGGAGTGGCTATAGTTGGACCGCCAAGTTCGGGGAAAAGCACAATACGGAAACTTTTATTCAATGTGGGTTAGTTATTTAATTTGGTATAATTATTAATTGTATTTTCAGGCTCTAAATAAAATGGATAAAATATTGAAGCAACATGTTTTTAATCCCAAAAGTATGCACAAAACTAAGTTACTAGGACAAATTGATTTGGATACTAGGCAATGGAATGATGGAGTTTTAACTTTGTATAGTCTTCAAGTCACAGCAGAACCAGCTGGTAATTTTTTAATAATAAATTTTATTCTATGGTTACAGTACCAAGACAAACCGTTCTACTACCAGAGCGAAAATCTAAAATTCAAATTTAGCATCCAAAATGGAGCAAATTTTACTCAATCAGATTCTGGTGCAATTTGTGAATCAGTTAGATAGTCTGTTCGTGAGATAATAGCCAAAGAAGATAAACAGTAAATAAAAGAACATGTTAGGAGTTGCCCTTGTTAATGTACCTAATATTATCTGTTAATTTTGTATTTGTATAAACAAATTAAACTATGAAGATTGTCTAAGATTTCCACTAAGATTTTTTAAATTATCATTAAATTTGTACAATCTCCAAACATTTTTTTGAAAACGTATAAAAAAATAGTTTGTCTTTTGCAAAAATAGGAGTGGTGCAATAGTTAGTTTTTCTGATAATTTAACAGATGTTTGGTCCTGGATCGTCTGCGATGGAAACATCGATCCAGAATGGGTGGAATCCCTCAACTCCGTCCTGGACGACAACCGCCTCCTTTCTCTACCATCAGGATGGCGTGTCCAATTCGGACCCAACGTCAACTTCATTTTTGAAACCCATGACTTAAGCCACGCCTCACCAGCTACAATTTCTCGAATGGGAATTGTTCTCCTAAGCGAACAAGATCTAGACTTAAATTGTTATATAACTAATTACGTCAAAACCCAACCTGAAGATTTTGAACGCCTCTTAGGGTCTTACATAAATGATTTCTTTGAAAAAAGTGTGAACTGGATTTGCAATGATGCTGAAATTACAATTCCCACATCAAAAATTGCAGTTGCCAACACTGGTTTAAGTCAACTGTATGCTGTTAGGAGCAAAACTGAATTTGCTGTTGCTTTAGTGAACGGATTAGGACAACAGCTTCAGTACGATTTTAGAGAGCTTTTTGCCCAACAAGTTTATGAGTGGCTTAGTGAAGTTCCACCTCCGATTATTTTAAAATCGAGATATAATCAAGAACGGGATATCATAGATACGTATTATACAAATCCTAATATTACTTTAGATGATGTTAGTAGAAAAATTCCATTAATACTGACTGGCGATGTGACCCAAAGTCTGGATTATTTACGAACTTGGCTTTTGCCAGGAAATGAACAACATTTTTTACTTGTTGGTCCTCACGGTTCTGCAAAATCGTCAGTTTACCTTATTTTAATGAATCCGATAATTACAATTTTCTTACAGATTAATTTTGGAAAATCTGGTGAAAGAAAGATCAGATATAGAGATGGCAACAATTCATTGTAGCGCCAATTTATCACCGATTTACATCATCAATAAAATCTCCCAACTCTGTATCGTAGTCAATACAAATAAAGGAAAAGTCTATAAACCAAAAAAGGGTAACTTGATATTATATTTCAAGAATCTACATTTACTCAAGCAAGATAAATGGGGAACAAACATCATCATTGAATTTCTGCATCAGGTACTAAATTGTAGTCATTAGACGCTTATTTTTGCCCTTGCAATTATCACAACTTATGGCTTTCTTCAAGTAAATTTCACTTTTCGTTTGAGTGTTTCCTGCGGAAGCTGATTTGTAGGTCACGAATTTAGACCGGAGAGTCTCTAAAATGTTCTCGTATTCCATCACTTGCTTTTTTAAAACTGATTCATTCTCTTGGAACCCTTGAACTAAAAGTTTTGCTTTTTCATATTTCTGAAGCAAGTCATAAAAAGCCGATTCGAGATTTGCTACATGAGACATAGCATCATTTTGTTGCAAATTATTTTTTTCTATTATGACTTCCTTTAGAAGATTGTCGTAATTGAAAAGTACTTTTTGTAATGCTTCTTCTTTATGTTGATTGTATTCAAGTTGTTTTTGTAATTTTTGATTCTGCTCTTCAAGACTTAAAATTTTTTGCTCCATTTCAAATATTTTATGATCAATTTGATCATCTCCAAGTTTTTCGGAGTCTAGAAAGCAATTTTACCATCTAATGATTTGTTTGGATCAAACTTACAATCTTGGGAGCTTCGAAAAATATTTTTGTAGAGTTGACTGAACATTATTTGTGACAGAATTTGACATTTATTTATTTGTTTTAGATGGTTACGTATAAAGCCTTCTTTGATTCAAATTTAGAACTCGTAGGCTACGAAGGAATCACAATTGTGGGTTCCTTATTGATTACCACTACGTTATCAACCAGATTTACATCTATAGTACATAATTATAATGTTAGGTAATATTTTGCAAATTTATTAAACCAAAAACTACAGAAAAAATTGTAGCCTACCTGATCAAGAAGACCTCGCAATTATTTTGGTGGCATATCTAACTGTTGTAATCAAGGAAAGTTTAGGAGTTTGGCCAAAAGCTAAGATTGTTAAATTAGCAGCTACTATGATCACAATTTATGACAAAGTATTTTCTGATTTTATTTAACTCTTAATTAATTTGATTTTCCATTAATTTTTCTTTTAGATTCGTTCAATGTTTTTGGTTACAAATTACAAACACTACGACTTTAGCCCTCATGATCTTACAAATTGGTGTTCCTCTATTTTACGCTACAAAGACACTCTTTCTATAGAATCAGAAAATGCTCTTTTAGAAATTGTCTTTTATGAAGCTCTTAAGCAATTTGGGGACAAATTAGTACGTGAAGAAGACCGTCTTAAGCTCGAACACATTCTTACTGAAGTTTTTAAAACTCACTGGAGTTCCTCCAATTTCAGAAATATTCAAAACTATTTCTATGTACCACCATCTCAGTTTTCCTCAAATACTGAAAATTTTTACCTCCAGAAACTTAACCAAGAGGAATGGAGTAGTACTGTCAAAAAAGGCATAACCCAATACGGTTGTAAGCCCCAACTTTCTTAAGCTAACAACAACTGTACAATTTTAGGTCGCGAAGGACAGGATCTTGATGTTCTTGTAAATAACGAGTTGCTGCACTTGAGTGCTAGTATTTCAAAAATTTTGAGTGCTCCTGAAGGGCATGCTGTGTTAGTTGGTAGAGCAGGAATTGGAAGAAAATCAGCAGTCAAAATTGTTTCGTCACTACAAGCAGCGCATTTAATAATTCCGATAAATGGAACACAACCACAATTTAATAATGATTTGAAATCTGTAAGTTTGAGAAAAAAATAATATTAAAAAATATTTGAATTTTTTGTTAGGCAATACAATCAGCTGGATTTGAAGGGGAACAAGTTTATTTGTTGCTTGAAGATTATATTTTTAATCAGAAACATATCCTGAGTTTAGTCAATGTTTTAATATCAGCAGGAGAGGTAATTTTTTAAAAAATATATATAATATATATATGTATATATGTTGCTGAACTAAACTGCACTTGAGAGCGAATTTATAGAGGCCAAGGCTGCTTTCTCCTGATGATAAACTTTCGCGAATTATGTACAATTCTTTTCACAAATTTGTAATTTAAAACAAGTTTATTATTTCTTTTTTTTATGCACTAGCTCTCTTTATAGAAAATAACCTTTTAGGTGCCTAATTTATACAACCCAGCTGAAATAGAGTCCATGACTTCTGGTTTAAAAGACGAAGCAAGTCGTGAAAATTTTGAAGGAAATATGATGGAATTTTTCACCGAACGTAATTTTTTTCGATCGATTTTGACAAAGTTTAAATAGACATTTTAGGTGTAAAAAAGCGTCTTCATGTCGTCGCGTGTATCGATGTTGATAATGATAATATTTACAATATTTTTGAAAATTGTCCCGCTTTTCTTCATAAAAGCATGATAATTTGGAAAACAGAATGGAGCATTGAAACAATTCGATTAATTCCAAATTTATTAATAAATAAGTAAAAAATATAATAAAATTAGATTTTGTTGAACAAAAAAATTGTTTTCAGAGTCAATGAAAATAATAATAACCAGGTACAAACCTGTAACAATTTCCCTAAAATTTTTGAAGTGATCAAAGAAAAAATGGGTGCTCCGTTTCGTTTTATTGCTATGATAAAACTCTACGTTGAAATATTTATTGATAAAAAATCAAATATCCTTTCAAAGCAATCAAAACTTCAAGCAGGTGTTGATAAATTAAACGAAGCTAGCAATTTAGTAGCTACTCTTAAACAAAAAGCTGCCGAACAGCAGAATAAATTAGCAGAAAAGCAAGCCAAAGCTAACACAGCTCTAGATATGATAAGTAACACTATGAAAAATGCAAACACTCACAAAGAAGAAATGGAAGTCCTAAAACACAAAACAGAAGAAGAAAACAAACAACTAATGGTACGCAAAAAAGAAATTGAAGCAGAACTTGCAGAAGTTGAACCATTGATTCAAGAAGCAAGATCCGCGGTGGGAAACATAAAATCAGAAGCTTTATCAGAAATACGCTCACTGAGAGCACCTCCAGACGTGATTCGAGACATACTTGAAGGAGTTCTGAGATTGATGGGAATCCAAGATACGTCCTGGAATAGCATGAAAACATTCCTAGCAAAACGAGGAGTAAAAGAAGAGATTCGGTCATTTGACGCGACTAGAATTACCACAGAGAATCGGCAAGCAGTAGAGCGATTAATGTCAAACAAAAGTGATTCTTTTGACCCCAAAGCTGCAAAAAGAGCCTCAGTTGCGGCAGCTCCCTTAGCTGCTTGGGTCGGAGCAAATGTCAAATATGCACATGTCATTGAAAAAATCAAACCTTTAGAAAAGGAACAAAATAAACTACAAGAGTAAGATTCCTTAATTGTTTTTATGTTGTGTTATTTTGTTTTGTAGAAACTTGTCAAGTGCCGAAGCCCAATTGGGTGAATTAAGCGCTGGTCTATCAGATGTTGATGCTACAGTTGCAAAACTCAAAATTCAACTTTCTGCCTTCACAAAAGAAGCAGCAGAAATTGAAATTGATTTGAATAAAGCTCGAGAAACTCTAATGTCAGCTGAAGGCCTAGTTTTCAAACTAAATGATGAGTATCAAAGGTGGCAACAGCAGTTAAAAGAATTATCTGAAGAGATCGAAAAGTTGCCTGAGAATTGTTCCGTAGCTGCTGCTTTTATTACGTATTTATCTGATAAGTCCGAAGAGGGAAGAAGGTTTGGAAAATTTTTTGTTTAATTTTTTAGTATCGTGGTAATTTCAGAATTATTTTGGAACGTTGGTTAAAAGAATTGGATGTGGATTCTTTCAGTTTTGACGAATTTTTATCAACGGAACGTGAACATTTGCAATGGCAAAGCGAAGGTTTGACTTATGACCAGTTATCTCTACAAAACGCAATTATTATTTTAAAAGTGTGTCTAATATTGCAAATTCTGTTTTCTAAGTGTGTTTCGTAGGCTAAAATAACTCCCCTATTGATTGATCCAACATCAAATGCAATAAATTGGTTTAAGAATCATTTCAAACATCGTCAAATTGAAACAGTAACACAAGATCATTCAAAATTTAACAATAATTTAGAATTGTCGGTTAGGTTCGGCAAAATACTGATAATTGAAGAAATTGAGAAAGTTTCATCAATTTTGTTTACTCTTATGAGGAAGGAATTTGTTTATCAAGGTGAAAGAAAACTTATAAACCTTAATGGAAAATTAATAGACTATCATAATGACTTTGCTATGATTCTAAGTAGCCGAAATGAGCAATTAAAAGTTTCTGCAGATGTTAATGCAATTGTTTCTACAATGAATTTCACTGTCACTCATGCTGGATTAACTGAACAATTACTTTCATGTACAATAAGACAAGAAAATCCCGAAATGGAAAATAAACGAAAACAGTTATTACGCCAAAGAGAAGAATTGCAAGAGAAACAATATCAACTTCAAAATCAACTCCTAGAAGATCTCGCAAATTCGTCGGGTGATATTCTACAAAATTCTGTAATACTTCTTTATTTGTTTCTACTATTTTTAATTAATTATTTATTTAGAATTTGTTGGCATCATTAAATGAAACGAAAGCAAGTTCTACTGCAATTACAAATGCATTAGAAGAATCGCTGCAAATTCAGAAGAAACTTCAAGCTGAGTATGAAGTTTATAAAGAAATTGCTCTATTTGGGAGTTATTTGTATTTTGCTTGTAATGAGTTCTCCAAATTTAATATTTTATATGTGTTGTCAGTCGCGAGTTTTATTCGACTGTTCCTGACGTCACTTCAGACTTTTCAGGTAAAATATAGGTACAACTAATAATTTATTGAGAGCGGAACTGTATGCACAGAAGTTCATATCAATTCAGATTAATAACTATCTATATCTATGTATTTAGGGCTATAAACGTGGATTACTAACTTTTTTTAGGGCTGGGAAAAGTATCGATACTTACAGAAGGTATCGATCCTGCTCAGGTATCGTACACTGATACTGACTGCAATCAGGTATCGAAGTATCGATACTTCCGATACCTCGAGACCTCCGATACTTTGATACCTCCGATACCTCGATACCTACGATACTTCGATACCTCCGATACCTCGTTACTTCCGATACCTCAATACTCCGACACCTCTGATACTTCCGAAATCTCCGATCCTTCGATACCTTGATAAAGGATGGCTATAAATAAATATCTTATTCAGAGTGCTTTGGATGTTAGAAACACAAGCTATTTTGATGAAAACAAACCAATTCACAAGCTATTTGATGCGATATTTATTTCCTGCCACCCGATACTTCCGATACCTTGATACCTCGATACTTCCGATACCTCCGATACTTCCCGATACCGATACCTTAATACCTCGATACCTTGATACTAACGATACTTTGACAAGTATCGATACTTTGCAGGTATGGATACCCGATACCTAAAAACAGGTATCGCTTAGCCCTATTTTTTTTCTTTTTTGAAACCTTTCTTCCACAAAGTACCACTGCTTCTGTTTTCTCACAAGTAAACATCAGCGACTTTTCTTCTAACTAGGTGATGACTGTAAGAATTTTATTAAACGATTCATATATTATTTGATGATAATGCCATAATTCCGTTCATATTTTCCACTATTTTTCAATCTTTTTAGTGATTATGTGTTGTTTGTTCAATTGTTTCATGTTTTTTCTATGCTCTTCTTTCAATTTTTTTATCATATATTTATCTACTTCTACATCTTTTTGGAGCTCGCTTGAAGTGATTTCCTAATCTGGAAATTGTGATGTTATATGATCTTCTCAAAACTTCTTTAAAAAGATTCTACTGAAGAGCTCGTTCTTGAGACCTTTTCTTGAAAGTTATGTATAACTGGTTACTGAAAGTTTCTTGGTTTAAGATTTTCCAATTTGTAATTCTACAGCTAACAGATCCTGTCGTTAGTTTATCTTCTTTTAAGATGTGCCATCTATCACATTCTTAAAGAAGTTTCAAGACTGATGGAAAGTCAGTATACGTTTTGGAAGAAAACGAAAGCCTTCCCAACCAAAATAGAAGTAAAAGAAGACACGCGAACTTCAGGCTTACGACTAAGATTATCGTTATTATTACGGAAGCAGTCGAGCAATTATATCAAAAATAAAAATATTCTTTCCCTATAAAGATACAAAACGAGTAATAGTGGTGTTAAAATTGACGATCATTTTCATATAATTCCGCTCTCTATAATTTAAAACTTGTTTTGCTTCATTATTTTTTCATTTATTTAGGGAATGGATAGTACAGTAGAAAGCCAAAAAAGACACCTCTTTTTCACCGTCTACAACTACATAAGCCGCGGCATAATGAAAACCGATCGTCTCTCATTCGCTCTACACTTAACCCAAAAATTATATTCAGTCCCATCAGATGAATGGAGACATTTTTTGGGTAATTCTATCCCTAGCAAAACTGACCCAGCAGATATACCTCCATGGATCCCAAAGCAATGCATCCAAACTATACAGAACCTCCAAACCTCATTACCCGAACTGTATAAAACTCTTCAATTAGAAGATCAAAATTTGTGGAAGAGATTTATGATTGCTGATTCTTGCGAAAAGGAACCACCCTCCCATTGCAAACTCAGCGAATTTCAGAAACTCCTAATTGTACAAGCTTTACGTCCAGATCGTGCGTATTCCGCAATGAATCAATATGTCTTACATACCACAGGATTACGAAGTATTGACCCTCCAGTTTTTGATTTGACCCACATCTACAAAGAATCCTCACCAACTGAGCCTATTTTAATTTTGACAGTTTCTGGAACTGATCCATCTTCAGAAATTCGGGATTTGGCACCAAACGAGTTTGTGGAAGTAGCAATGGGTGAAGGACAAGAAACCAAAGCCGTGGCATCTTTAGAAAAAACTGCACAAGCTGGTCATTGGCTAATTTTAAAAAACTTACATTTAGTAACTGAATGGTTATCAATACTTTGTCAAAATTTACAAAACCTGAAACCACATGAAAATTTCCGGTTATGGCTTATCACTGAACCCAATCCCTCCTTTAATTTTGTGTTGGCCCAAAACAGTCTAAAAGTAGTATATGAGGCCCCTCAAGGCTTGAGAAATAACCTCTTGAGGACTTTTAGCACATGGGGTAGTAGATATATAGATAAATTGCATCCAACAGGAGGTCGAATTTTCTTTGTTTTGGCTTGCATTCATGCAATATTGCAAGAACGAAGAACTTACATTCCGCAAGGTTGGTCAAAATGGTACGAATTTAGTGACACAGATTTGGTCACTTGTGTTAAACTAGTAGAGGATTTATGGCAAAATCAGACACCTCAAGTCCAATGGAAATTTATTTATGGCTTGTGTTGTGATGCTGTTTATGGTGGGAGAATAGAAAATATCGACGATATGGATATTTTGAAAACTTATTTAAGACAGTATTTAAGTGATGAAGTTTTGAGTCACAGATGGACCCCTCTAGGGACTAAAATAACTCTCCCAAGTTCTTCAAAATTTCAAGAGTTTGTTAATGCAATCAAGCAACTGCCTGAAAGAGACTTACCTTTATTTTTCGGCTTGCCTGAAAATATAGGCCGAGCTTGGGAAAAACAAACTTCCAATGAAATTGTAACAAAATTAAAAACGATTTTGTTGCGGAAAGAGGTTTCTGTAAAATTTGATCGGGAGTTTTGGCATAAAAGTTTGTCACCTCTTATGATTTTGTGGAAAAAATTAAATCAAGGACATGATTTTGTCAGAATGGCGTTGCCGAATGAAGCGGCTAAAAGTACTTCGATTGAGGCTTTTATAAACGAAGAGTTTTATCACGCAATTAACTTGATACAAAAAATACACAAAAGTTTCGCTAGTTTAAATAAAATTTGTAAAGGGAGCGCGAATCCAGATGATTGTGATTTAGTCATTGGAAATGCTTTAATTAATTATCAAGTAAAAATGCGTATTTAATGTTTGTTATATTTTTAATAATGTTTAATTCAGGTTCCTAAAACCTGGGAGGCGTTATGGGAAGGTCCTAAAGATCCCAGTCGGTATTTGCGAAGTGTTATCGTAAAAACTGCAAATATCTTGAAATTGAAAGATCTAAGGTCTGATCAGATCTTGCAAAGTCCTATCAATTTAGCACTTTATTTGCACCCGAGTGCGTTTTTGGCTTCATACAAGCAGGAGTACTCTAGGTAAAGTATTTTTTTTTTATTTCACTGATCTACAAAGTGTACCGAAGAAACTTATTATAAAATAGACAAATCAATATAAATTTTAATGATTGTAATGTAGACTTTTTTCTATTGAAACAATATGGTTCAACAAAAAATCATTTATTTAAACAAGATTTACACAAACTCAAAGTAACACTCACAAAATCAAATAAATTAATTGCACGTTTATTATCATACTTGAATCGCTCAGAGATGTCGCCCGCTGCTGAACTGCTTCCTATTATGGCATGCCCGACTATACAAGATATTTTTATAGTTACTTTAGAAATTTTCACAAGTGACACTCCTCTTCAAAACCCATGTTTATAGTTTTTGAGATATACGATGTAAGTTTTTTCTTGAAAAATATTAAAAAAAAAAAATCTACAGCATGTATCTCAAAAACCAGCAACATTTGAAAAGGCGAATTTGGGTATTTGGAATTGCTTTAGTGAGAACTAGTATTTTAATAGGACAGAAAAAATTTTGTACATATTTCAATTTTTGTCTAGAAATTGCTATAATTCTAGTGTCTGCTGCAAAAAAAATTAAAAAAGTTCTAAACTGTACATATATCTCAAATACTATAAACATTTATAAAGGGTAAATCAAAATTACGTGGCAGAATTTTAACCTAAAATCCAGTAACACAAATGATAAAAATCTGTAAAAAAATTTTGGTTTATTATATACGTGCCAACCTGTATATATTTTTTCTCTCATGTAGTTTTTTCTAAATATTAATTCACCCAATCACAACAAACACTTTTTTATACAAGGCGCGCGTTTCGCCAACGATGTTACCATCCTCAAGTAAAACTTAAGACTGAATATTTTACAAACCGTTCCGTCTTATATAATCTCCTTATAGACAATTACATGAAACTTAAAAATGAAATAATATAATTTATGGGTTATTGCGATAACTTACAGTTTTACACTTGTCATAGCAAATTTAAAAATTATTGTGCAAGAAGAAACTAATAATAAATTTGAAAACACATTTTCGTAAAAATAAAATGTAATAAATTAAAGATATATAATTTATTAGTGACAACTTAGACTTTATATTTGTCATTTTAATTTAGAGAAAATTTCTTGCTTTCGTACCTTAACTAATGAGACAAAAAAGGAGCTGGAGATGGCCCGTTATTGGAGTTACTTCAAGACTCTCGAAAGCATTGAGAAATTAACAATAAATAAAATTATTAGCTGTCCTAATAATTTTAATATTACTTCCGTCAATTATGTCTTTTTTAAAAATATGCTGTGGAACGCTAGATTTTTCAATTCTGTAAAATCTGAAATGAGCCATATGTTCTTTAAATCTAATGTGAAAGAATATTATTTCCCAATATTATTACGTAATTTAAAATTTAAAGGGTACTCTTTTTGAAAATGTAATACTTATAGACTAGTCGGTCAATGATTTTTGCCGATTTAAAAAAAAAAACAATGAAAACATTTTCATCAAATTTCGAAGTTGGAATGCATCTTGTGAGTATTGACTGGGACTGGGCAAAATAATTGATTAATCGATTAAAAAATCGATTAATCGTAATTTGATTATAATTTAAATTAATCGATTAATAATACCAAGAAAAAAAAAATATCTCAATACAAAATTTTTGAAGGAGTTACAAGACTTTAAACTGTGTTAAAATTTTAGGTGTTCCATTTCAATTGTTGACCACCGTATTAATAAAATAAAAGACTTAGTGAATGATAGAAAAGGCGAATAAAATGAAGATCTTCAATTAATCAAGATTAATTAATCGAAGTAATAAATAATCGATTTAATTGAATAATCGATTATCTAAAATGAAAATCGCTCAGCTCTAGTGTTGACAGAACTTTATAGAAACATTTCGAATTACGACACATAAGATTTCGCTGGTCAGATTCTATCTGTTATAACTAAAGGGCGGACAAATCGTGAAAATCAATGACCCTAATAGTCGACCAAGAGCATAGAGAAATTGAATGCGCACTTCACGCTAGCAATGTATAAACAGTCTACTTTACCAAGATACGTTCATTGGTGTATGTACTAGAGCATTGCGTTGATATTAAAAATTTGTACTTAATACTTTTGTAATTCCGATAAAAAATAGAGTAATTTTTTGGTGATAAGTTTTTTGATTGGTTTTTACTTAGGGTTAGATTTTTTTATTTCAATAATACGATAAAGCCAGGGGACAGCATTGACGCAGCGCAAGCAGGCCGAGTGTGATTATTATCAGAATGCACATTTTGATCGCGCTATGGTCAAAAATCGAAAAGATTTACATTAACATGGAACACCATCTTTTTTATCACAATATGACGTATACTCAAAATATCTAAAAATAGGCTGACTTTTTAAGATCCTTCTATAAACCAAAGAGTAGTCATTGTTCAATTTATGAACAGGCAAACCACCATAAGGATGGAGTTCCCTCCGCTAGATGTTTATGTGGCGAGGAAACTGTCATAAATCAAGATCCATCCTCATGGTGGTTTGTCACTTCATAAATTGAATAATGGCAATTCTTTAGTTTTCAGAAGGTTCTTAAAAGTCATCAGCACACTTTTAGATATTTTGAGTATACAAGTGCAACATTAAAAATACTTTTCTTGACGTCATGCCTTATATCATACGTGTATACCTCATTACACTCATAAAATACTATTTTTTAGAATGAGCAAAGTACCAATGGACCAGCTAGAGTTAGAATCAAGCTGGAAATCCCCTCACAAAAATCACATAATTTTAACAGAATTACTCGTTGAGGGCGGTTTATTTGAAGACACCGTCTTGAAACAGTGTTTACCTCATTCTGAAAGTATTAATCCAGCTCCCAATTGTTACATAAGTTGGAAAGAAAAGGTTGACTCACAACATTAAGCCAAAAAAAAACGCTAATTTTTTATTTTCAGAAAACTGTAATGGATGACGATAAACACGTTTCTGTTCCTTTATATTACACATCAAGTAGAGAAAAACAATTAACAACACTGCAAGTCTCATGTGATATAAAAGAAAAAGATAAATGGATTCAGGCAGGTCTTGCATTTTACTTAGAATACTAGTTTTAACGCACATTTATTTAAAAAAATAAATAGATTATTTACCTTCTTACAATACATAATTATCAGTAGAAACAAGTCTTTGATTATTGTGACAATCCCATAACCAATCAGGTCTCAAACATAGAGCTTTTTTATAAGAGGATTTTAAATTATCAGCATTGTCTTCAGAAGTTATAAAATAATCAACATCTTCCGATGGGTTTTCCGCAACAATCCTAAAACATTATCAGATTAAAGAAACAAAAAACTTGGATTTTTACCCTTTGTAAGCTATTATGTATCTCTCTAAAATCTTCACCACATCTTCATCCAGATACTCATCAATAAAAAATGTTTTCAGATCTAAGAACTCCGGCAATTTCTTTGTAATCTCATCACTGCTTTTTACTTCAATTATTTCTTCATCTGTATCTTGTGAGAAATTATTTTTCTGTTTTGCTAGAATTTCGTCTATCTTTTTTTGCATTCTAAAAAATACATAACATGACGTTTTTGTCCTTCTTAGCACGACTTAAAAACTAACTTGGTATCATCAAATCCTTCTTCATCAGTACTATCTTCATCTTGTCTCGGTGCTTCAATTTCTTCCCAAATCTCATCTTCACTTTCAGGCTGTTTGGTATCACTTTTATCTAAACAAAATCTTCTCCAAGGTAGACGCTTCCTTTGATTGTGACACTCTTCAATCCAGTTCCTTTTAACAATTTTACCCTTACCCTTGACCTGATTAAATTTGGGTGTGTTAGTAAAGGCACAACTGTAAAAAAAATATCAGTGATTTTCCCTCATTTACAAAAATCTAACATTAAATGTGTGCAAGTACTGTCCCAATCAGGCTTGTATTTCGCCCCCATTTCAAGTGCCATGGTCCTCAAATTGGCTCTGTCAGGGTTTTGAATACCACTAATTACCAAAATGACACCTTTTAATAATTGTGAGAATGGTTTCTTCTGCTTTTCTATTTTAATTTTTTTCTTTGGAGATTCTTTTTTGCTAGATTCGTGTTTTCTTTTAGAGGGTTCTTTATGTTTCTTCACCTCTTCCTTAACTTTCTTCTCTTTAGTTTCATTTTGTTTCTTTTCAATTATTTTATCAATTTTTTCATGTGGCTTTTCCTCATCTTTACTATACAAAATTTCATTTCTATTCCTAGGTACCGGCTTACTATCATCATCGCTGGTACTACTACGAGTCTGTGATGTATTTTTAATTTTCAATTTGGGTTTCGTCACCTGTGACCCTGAAGAAGAAGCCTCTCTGATGGCCGCAGCTGGAGAAAGAGGCTCCTTTTGCAATTCCTGTCTTCTTGCAAATAAACTCCCAGATGTTAAATTATCAGGTGAGTCAGGTCTTAATGCAAATTTCCCAATTGTTGACTGAACTGGAGCTCCATTTGCCTTTTCTCCTGGTGTATGGAACGTGATAAAAGACAAGCCGTATTGAACATGCCTGTTAAAGGGTTGAGTACACACAATTTTCACTCTATCCCATTTTTGTTCACACTCAGGCTTTGATAACTGATCCTGTGTAAACATTCGGACTTTATTAGGGTTAGATCCTTGTCGTGCTTCCAAAGGCATCATAAAAGAAGACATAACAAGTAGGACTTTGTAATCATCTGTAGTTCCAGATCTTGAAACCAAGACCTCAATATATGCAGAATTTTCATTGCCAATGTCAATAGCTGAAATTACAGACGCTTTTTCTAACTGGAGTACAATTGTAGCCGATCTTTCACCCGTTTCTTTACATTTCCACTTTTTAGCGGGATCATTACTCAAAATATTGTTTGCAACGTGTACCTATAAAATTTTATTAGGAATTTGTTGAATTCATGTTAAAAAGTCTCACAGGGTCCTCACTACTAAAACTAACGACGTGGTCAACCTTTATTTTTGGCATAATCGTAAATTTAAATTGTTGAATTCAAAAAACAAGTAAACATAACCTCAAAAAATTTTGATAGGGCTTAAGCAAGCTCAATATTTAAAATTTAACGTATTTAATGCTGTTAAAGTGTTATTTACGAGTTGTGAATCTCTAAATTTGGTTAAAAACTTGTAATTTTAACAAATTGTAACATTTTCAAAAAGCTTTTGAATTGACATAACCTCACAAAAGTGACAGTTCGTTTGGCGGGTAATTTGTAATTTTGCGGGTCTAGTGTTTGTGAAGTAATCAATCAGATTGGAAGCACTAACAAATATTTACCTATTACTATCTGAGATTAAATTAAAAAAATATTGCTTACGATTCGATTAAATCATTAATTAAATTTTAAACGGCTAGTAACAAAATATTTTCATACAATTATGTAATGGTTATCTTAAAATTTTCGATTATTGTAAAGAATGGAGAAATTTAAGTGATTGAAATAAATAAAATTAGTCGATTCATCTATGTCAAGTGGAGTCGTTTCGTAAACAAGTAAAAATATTACCATACCGCCCAATATCATCTTACAGAGCGCAAGAAAAATTATTCCAACAAGGACGATGACGATGAGCGAATATAACGATATTTTAAACACAGCTAAAAGAAAATGTAAAGCAATTAAGACAATCACTGGAAAATTCTGTGAGTTAATTTTCGACGGGATTTTGTGCTGGCAACCAACTCCGGCGGGAATTTTAGCAAAACAGTCTTGTTCGAACGAGTACATAAAATTTGCTAAGAATGTAGGTAGGTAAGTAAAAATCTAATTATTTCATGGTAGTATTTCTTATAGGGTCTAGCTACCAAGCAATGTACCAGTGATGGACTGTGGTATACCCGTGAAAATTCCACAAATCCATGGACTAACTATAGCCAGTGCGGAAAAATTTTGGAATTCAAGCCGCTTTTAGACGAGTCTTTGCAAAATCACACTTTGTATAATAAGTGGCTACCAATTATCAAAAATGTAACTCAGTGTGGATATGTTTTATCTACGATTTCATTAATTTTTGCTCTGGTTGTCTTCTTACACATTAAGTAAGTTATATACAGGCATATAAGGCTTATACATATAAGTTCGCGCATAATTTACATAGCGACGTGGTATTATCGTGTAATTCATTATAATTGGCCTAAAATTTTAATTTTGACACATTTCATTAGTTGAAATATTCTGATTTTAAATTAACAATAGTGTAAAAATATATAATTTTTTAGGCGTTTGCATTGCGCTCGAAATAAGCTTCACATGCATCTATTTACTTCGTTTGTTTTAAGAGCTTTAATGTCCTTGATAAAAGATGGTTTGCTTGTGGAAGGAACAGCTTTACCTCATGAAATTATTTATGTTAATGGCCAACAAGTGTACGACAAATCAAATTACGTGAGTACCTATTTTTTGTTTTATTGTTAAATCTGTCATTTTTTTGTTTAGTCTTGGGTTTGTAAAGCTATCATAAGCCTATGGAATTATTTTATAATATCAAATTACATGTTTCTGTTGATGGAAGGTGCATATTTACATAACTTGCTCTTTTGGAAATTGCTTTCGGAAAATGGAGTCGCAGTTTATTATTGTTTGGGGTGGGGAATTCCCCTACTTTTTATAATACCATGGATCATCCTAAAAGCAAGGAATGAAAATATTTACTGTTGGATTAAAAAATCAAGTAAATATATTGCTATGCTGATTGATGTTCCTATAGGATTGACAGTGATTGTAAGTTTACAATATAATCTAGTAAAGTCACATAATAAGGGATTAAAAATTTATGGAATTAAGCGTTTTGTCTTTACCTAAATTCAAACGAAGTTGATGCGATCTTGTCCGAAAGTCAACAAACCAATCAATGTTTTATTTTCGGAAACCTAAAAATTATTTATATAGCAGCCGCCACTAACAAATTGGTCATCATTCAAAACTTCGGATGCTGTATTGCGGTATGAATTTAGAGTACATATTTAATCATTGATATTCAAGGTAAACTACATAAAAAATAGTTGTGATCTAAACGATGTTATTTATTTCTAATAATCTTGGTTAGTTATTGTTAAATACATTTCGATTAAAAATTATTAGAGACTTCAACACAACGCAGTATTACAAAGCGGCTACTATATATAAATTCGAACATTATTTAATATAAAATACTTACGGATATATTTTGTATTTATTATTTATTGTACCTATATATTGTATTATTATTTTTATATCCGTATATACGGGGTACGAACTAAGTAATTTTTTATTTTATTTTGGAACCATAATCTACTTTATACGCCCGCAAATCAGGGCGTAATCTTTATTTTTATAGCACTGAATTTTTTAAAGTTCATTTGACCCAAATCTCACCAACATTTTGGGCTCTTACCTGTTGTAACATTTCTCTGGAATAGGTACACGTTTTCATCAGTTTCCATTTTGGAAAATCGCAACACAGAAAATAACAACATATCGCATCCTGGCAACGACAAGATAGTCAACTAGTTAATCTGGATTTTTTTCAGTTAAAAAAAATACCGGGATTTTCAATATTCTTTTGATTTGAAAAATTAAAACGATCCAGAATAAAATAAAAAGTTATATGTACCACGGGCATAATCGTCTCTAATGGCCCTTGGAAAATTAATTATCTCGTGCCATAATCCCTTTGATTACGCCCTTAATACATTAATAACTAAAAATGCATACAACACAGTAAATTATTTACTTGAGAAATTCCTATTTGCACACACGACTAGGAAAACGTCTCTTCTATAACTGACACCATGCGATTTTATCTTTATGCTAACACATCATAAACAGTCTCTGAACTGAACCAAAAAAAAAAAACAAGAAATATAACGCGTTATTACTAAAATTAAATCAAATGTCTTAACAAAAATGGAAAATTGATCAAAAGAGTCATTTGCCAGCATAGTGATAGCAGCCATTTGGTTGACATAAAATTTAATTATTTACAAAATGATTATAAATCAATAAGAATTGCCCAAAAAAATATTAATGTATTTGTTTTATTTTAAAATTAAATCTGGCGTATCCGATAATTATGAAATACCTCCTATATCTTTTCTTAAATAGTAGGTAGTATAAATATTTTGATGTTCTGGGAAATTTTTTTCATCTATGATTAGATAGATTGTTGGGCTAGTTTTCAAATACCGAGGTATCCCCTATTTTGTAGTTTATTTTTTATCCACCAGTCTTTTTATTTTCAGGTTAATTTTCCCAAAGTTTTGTTAATCTGTTCTCTCTAGATCTTATACAATATTTATTTCCAAATTGCCTAAAATTTATACGTAGTTTTGTTAAAGTTAATAAAAATAATAAAAGTAATGACAATGAAAATCAATGTCGAAACCACAAATATATTCAAAATTCATCATACAACAGTGGCAAGGCGCTTTCGAAAACTAAAGTTCCATCGTCAGTGCCAAACTTTTGTCAAAAACGAATTAAAAACATTAAAGAATGAAAATGTACATTCAGCGTGTCCGAAAAGAACTGAAACCTTTGAAAAACTTTTAAAAAAATTGTGTTTGGTAAAAATCCTAAAACACGTCGATTTTTATTTAAAACAATGCACAATTTGAGATGTTCAGTTTTTTTAAAACATCCTTCTTTTCTCCACAGCAAACTTTGAAATTTTTTTAATGGCATTATACCTTTTTTATACTCAAATGAAAACTTATGCAATAAGCAACTTGTTGAGGTAATTAATTATAAATAATAGTTGAATAGTTTTCACAAAAAAATACATTTTTTAAAAAGTCAAAGTTAAGTTTTTGTCAAGTTTGTTAACAAAATTTCACTTGTTTTTAATTCTTTTTAAACAATAATATTTTATGTATTATAAGAAAAACGAATCTAATAAACAATCAGTAAATGTAAGTACTATTTTTGAAATTGACTACAAAAAGTGAAAAAAACTTAAACAAAACACTTTTAGTTTACTGAAACGCTGAAAAACAAAATAAGATAATATTTTAATGAATTAAATATTCGAATTGGGCTTCATTAACTCCTTCACAATGGACAAGACATGGTTTAAAATTTTGAGTACAGTTATAAAATGTGTCCGGTTGTACTGTTTCAAGTTCTTCTTGAATTCTTTGTTGCAAAACATCTAAATTAGCTGGCCTGTTTAAATACATCTTACTCTTTAAATAACCCCACAAAAAAATACAGTGGAATGAGATCAGGCGATCGGGGTGGCCATCCTATCCTGTCTTTTCGACCAATCCATTTGTCCGCAAATAATTTATTGAGATACGATAAAACAAACATTTTTTAATTTTTTTAAAAAAATATTAATTATTTTTTGTGAAAACTATTTATTCCATTTTGAAACTAATTACACCAGCAAATTGCTTATTAAATAAGCTTTCGTTTGAGGTATAAAAAGGTATAAATGGTGTCATTTAAAAAAAATTCAAAGTTGGCTGTGGAGTAAAGAAGAAGGTTTTAAAAAACTGAACGTCTCAACTCGTGCATTTTTTTAAAAATAAAAATCGAAGTGTTTTAGGATTTTTACCAAATATATATTTTTTATGTTATTAATTGGTTTCACTACTTCTTCACACGCTGTATATTCAAAATAAAACCAAAACGTTATTTTTAGTTCAATAGTTTTTGATTGACTCAAAGGAAAAAATATAATCTAGAAGAGAAGAGAACAGTAATGACCGGAAGAAATAATATGAGAAGCAAAAGCAGTTGAAGTTTTAATTATATTTTTTCTATTGTCCTTACATGTCTATTTATTCTTGTTGCGATCCTTCGTCCTGTCTGACCGATATAAACTGCTTTCCAGTCATAACAAGATAACATTTCTGAGTGCCTGAGTGGTGTAAAGGAGGAATTTGATCCCTACTGCGTACGAGACAAGTCGAAAAAGTACCTTTAGAATTAAAAGCAACTTTTACATTGATTTTTTAAAATAAGATTGAAAGAGAAATAAAAGAGAGAAAATTTTTGCTAAAGATGGAGATAGAAGAATAAGGAGTTTTTAAAGGAAAAGATGTAAAAAATCTATTTAAGTCCTCTAATACACCTTAAAGGTCTACAGGAAAGTAAAGAAGTCGTTATAATAAAAAAATTAATTCAGCGGATGTGAGAATAACAATGTTTAGAATACTTTTTTTAATAGTAGATTGTTTTAGTGGTTAAAAATTACCTATAACTTTTCGAGTGAATGTAAATATTAGATTCACGAGTAAACGCAGGGCGAAACACTTTTCTTAACGCCTTGAATACACAATTTTTGGTGAATTGTTTAAAAAACATTTTAAAAACATATAAACAATCATTCTCGTTTTTTTATGATTTTCGATTAAACAAAAAGGTTTTGTTATCCATTGCACGAAACATTTTTTATTAATTTGTGAAAAGGACTTGATGGGCTCACTTTAAGTACAAAACGCTTGATCCCATACTTTTAGGTTGCTTGTCTTTATTAAAAATTAATTTTAGGTAAACTTCGTGTTATTTACAATAATAATGCGAATTCTCTTCGTCAAGCTAACTTCGATGTATATTCAGCAACGCTGGACCAAGTATCAAAAACTCATCCGTGCTATTTTAATTTTAATACCTCTGTTTGGTATCCCATATACAGTTTCATTTGTGTTATCATTTTATGTGTCTGAAAACCAAACGTTTGAAATATTGTGGTTATTTTTTGACCAGACATTTACAGCACTTCAAGGACTCTTTGCAAGTTTAGTTTATTGCTTTTTGAATAATGAGGTCCAGATGGAGATTATGCGAAAATATAACTCGTTCAAGGACAGAAATAGGGAGTTTAAAAGACGCAGTAGGACGATATCTCACACGCAACAAATACCACTGACTGAAGATTTACCCGAAATTCCGCAAAATATTAACAAAACAAGTGATTACTTTTAAGTTTATTTATTGTAGCTTTAGGTCCACACACAATAAACTTAATTTATTTTCCTCTGAATGACATAATCACAGGATTATTATAAAATAGAAAAATCGCAAAACATGCAATTTAATACTAGTACGGGCTAAACGGTTTGGTCTGGTAGAACTGAAGAGCTGCCGGTGAAATGGTAACAGTATATAAAATCTATTTTTTATTTTGTGTAATAAATAATTTCATGTATACATGACTTAACATTTCTCCTTAAGCCCTCCATTTGTTATGTACAAATCCAGAAAAATCGCTGTCAAATATTTTATTCGAAAACATAACAACTACAACTATACTTTCAAAAAGTACAAATTCCCTAATGAAAAATGGAACGAATCATATACAGCAAAAACAAACAAATAAATACAACTGCAGATGAAAACAGTGCTGGTGCATGTTATAAAAAAAACTATCACTCCTTACGTACTTTTCTTTTCCTTGCACCATCACCTGATGCTTTTGGCGAATGCTCCTAAGAAAAACAATTATTCCTGAACTGAAACCATCAAAAGCTTACCTCTGATTTTTCTTCAGAATCCTCATCGGTATCAGGTCCTGAATTCCTTTCTCTATCATCTTCTTCCGGATTTTCAGCTTCTTCTTCTTCTTTACCTTCTTCTTCTCCTTCCTCTACAACGTCTTCAGTCCAATCATCAGTCTTTTTATTTTGCGCTGCTTCACTAAGTTCCTCTTTCTCCTATCATTATTAAAATTAAAATTCGATTTTCTGTAATACAGATTGGATAATACCTGAATTTGACTAGCAGAGGATCCAGGTTTGCAGCAAAGATATAATACAAAAACAACAGGTATGCCTAGTACAATTATGTAAACACCCCAAAGCCAAGGATACTCGTTGGTTAAGGTAGCTATTTTCTGAATTACGCTTTCCTACATAAAGGAAAATACTTTAGCAACTTATAAAAACAATCTACAAAGATTAGAATCCTAAACAATACCTCTTTAACACAGAAGTAGAGATACCATATGTAAAAACAAACCGGTATTGCACAATAAACAAAATATAAAAACCATCCTAATGGTTTGTAGTTTAATTTTTTCATAAGACGACCCCATAATGTCTTCTAAGTTTATTTGGGGCAGTGTAATTAAATTATACATAGAATTTCAAAAATTGTTAATACTAACCGAATCCTTAGCAATCTTTTGCCTCTTCTTTTCAAAGGTTGCATCTGCCCAATGATCTGCGACAGTAATATCTTCAGTAATAATAATATTGTCAAAGTAAATATCCTTTGACATTGACCACAATTCAAATCCTATAGCAGTCTGCAAAAAAAAAAATTATGTAATTTGTTGTAAACTAAATTTTTTTGGTGTTTGATAACGTAATCTTCATTTTTTTGCAAAATGGAAAACTACAATTTTTTATACAGTTTATTTACAAAATAAAGTTTTTGAAATACATTATAATTTTCCATAATTACATATATGCTTTAATGTGAAAAAATGACGTTTACAAATAAATTGATGGACTTTTCATTTGGACAAGTAGATGGATGGATTTAATAATCATAATACAATTTTTTTTGCAATTCAATAGCACAGTTGTTACAAAAAGAAAAAATACATAAGTCTGAAAGCACAGATTTTTTTTCGTCGTTTTTAGGTGAAAAACCATTTAGATACAGGTCAATTATTCTCAAATATACAAAACGTTAAAAAAAAATCAGATAAAATCTGTCACACATTTTAGTTAATGTAAACATTTGCCCAGCTTAAACATATCATACCTTCAATTTTTCTTCAGATAAATAAAGTAAATATAGACAGTCAAATAATTAAACAATTACGTATCAACAAGTTAAGTAGTAACTTTACTGGAATACATTTTAATTTAACAAGACGCCATCTCATGAACTCACGAATTACTGAAAAGCCTACTCTTGGTGCGCTTTATTATTATTATACGTTATGTGTTTCAAGACGAATAAGGAAAAATACTCGTTTGATTGCGATTGCAAGTATGATTATTACATCAGATAACTTTTGTCAAACTCGACAAAATTTAGAAAATTATTGATAAAAAAAATAGGACAAAAAATAACTTAAAATAAAGAAAAAATGTGTTACACAAACTTAAAAATAAGTACCACTTAAAAACAATAATTTCTATTTTTTAATATGTTGGTGCCAACATCCCTTATTAACGATTATCTAAATATTGATAAATAATACTGTTTAAAATATAAAATAAAAGTCAAAACTTTAACAGTAATATTTAAATCTTATATAAATTCAATGCATTGTGTATGAGAAGATGAGCTCTAAAGTGAGTATAGAGGAAGAAAAAATGTAATATGCAGAAAAAGCAGAAATAATAAGAATAATAATTAATTAGTAGTAACAATTAATAATTAATTAGAACAAAATAATTAATTAAAAATGACTTCAACCGCAGAACTTGCGTGTGTTTATTCCGCCCTCATCTTGGCCAATGATGATATTGCCGTTACTGGTGAAAAGATCCAAACCATCTTGAAAGCCGCTAATGTCGATGTCGAGCCCTATTGGCCTAGTCTTTTCGCTAAGTCTCTTGAAGGTGTCAATATTAAGGAATTAATCACCAAGATTGGATCAGGAGTTGGGGCTGGCCCTGCTGCTGCTTCAGCAGCCGCCGCACCTGCTGCAGCCGCTGCGGCACCAGCTAAAGAAGAGAAAAAGAAGGAAGAGGAACCTGAAGAGTCTGATGACGATATGGGTTTGGGACTCTTTGATTAAACTTGAGTTTTTATTAAATGTACAAGTGTATTTTAAGGAATAAAACTCCTTTCTTTTTTTTTAATAGAAGTAAAAATAATAAAAACTTACATAAAGAAACATGAAACAAAACTATAAAGAAGAAGTACAAAACTATTTCGCTACAATTTAAATCAAAAATGATAAATGTATTTTAGAATAAACCACAAAGAAATGAAAAATGATTGGGTGTCAAAAGAGCAGTGAATGAAAAATCTCAGATAAAATAATTTAATAAAAACTGTGAACAAGCTTTAGAGCGAAAAATTAAATATGAACAAGTAAAAAAAACAAAAAGCATTTAAAGAGAAAAAGATTAGAAAGCACTTAGACTAAGAAACAAATGAACTAGAATGAAGGAATAAGACGAAAAAAAGCTTTTCACCTAAGAGGACCTCTTTCTGTGAAAAACAATGAAGGGCTTTTAATCGGGACAAATTCTAAAAAAGAGAGGGCATAGAAAGTGACAATAAATAATTCAGAAGAAAAAAATACGGAAAAAATAATTTGAAGTGGATACCAAGAAAGAAGAATGTATCTATTTTCAATTAAAATGCATAAAATAAAAGTTCTCATGTAAAACAGACGTGTACCAGCTTAAAAAAAAAAAAATCAAGACGTTTCAATCATTTTTAATGCCAAATTTTGAATTTAAAATTAACTTTTTTGCACTATGCTATCGAATTTGCCAGTTTAGTTGACAGTGACCGACATATTTTGAAAATAAAAAAATTAAAAAACAAGTAAAAAAAAATTAACAAAAACACCATCACAGCATAATTTAAAGTATCACAGCATCATTTAAAGATGATGCCAAGGTCACACTTATAAACGTAGTTGTGCCAAATTGTAAAATGTTTCGTAAAAATTACATATTTGCCAGACTTCAGATTTTGTATAAAATCCTCAATAACTCTTTAAATACAGTGTAAAGTAGAAACTGTTTTTCAAGCGTTGACCTCTCCTTACTGACCACAACCGTTTACAAGAGCGATAAATTTATATAAAATACAGCATAACTGACAACGTAGTCAAGAGTCATACGTCATTGTTAACCAATAATATTACAGCAGAACTCCTTTTAACCGATTCCCTGGCTGGTTAATCTGAGGTTTCCATGAAAAATCGTATTTTGTTCAAAACAAGAACAAAACCGAACGCAAGGTCTTCCGTCCAACAAACAAAAAACAAAGAAAAATAGGAGCTTACTATCGTAATTCTTAAAAAACCGATTCTAAAGCATACATAAACGCGTTGCATCGTACTATTTTCCAGGAAAGATCTTTCGAACAATCAATATCTTAAAAACTATCAACCACTATGTATTACGTTGAAAAAAAAAAAACTTGACATAAATACTCTTTTATTGTTTACAAATGATAATAATCATTACTGTTTTCGCAGAAAAATTTAGGTAACTATCCAATTATCCATTGACAACGTGATTAGGAAATTGATGAAAATTTATTGTCGTGTCACTATGTATTTACAAAGGAAACCAAAAACCGGCTGTTTATTTCAACACATGAATCATAGATGACATGTAATTATATGAGACTATAAAGAAAACACCTTCAAATAAATAGATTTTTTGATTTTTCACTTTAAGAAGTATTTCTGGACATACACGCAATTTAAAAATTTATGCTGTGTAATTAATTTCTAATTTCAAAACTCACCACAGTCTGCATTTTAAAAGGATGTTTATCTTCGAAATACTCAGGATTCGGTATCTTCCTCGGCCTCCACTTCCCTTTGTAATTCGGATTATCAATTAACGGCGCCCTCCACTTTCCTTTAAAATCAGGATTGTTAACCAATGGTGGCTCCCAAACTCCACATCCCACTGCATCTTTACACGCTGGATTATCCACAAGTGGTGGCTCCCATTCCCCATCCATATCCGTATCCCAATCATCTGGTTTTTTGGCATCAGGATCAGGAATATGTGTGGGCTCATCATCCAGCCATCCTTCAGGCTTCACTGCTGATTCATCAACAATATGAGCTGGTGCATCCTCATCCCAATCATCAGGTTTAACTGCATCCGGATCAGGAATCTTTTCCCTTTCGTCCCAATCATCAGGTTTCCTATCGTCAGGATCATCAATTTCTTTCGGAGGATTAACAGGAGGTGTGAAATCCTCTAATAAACTCCCAGAATTAACCACTTTCTTATCAACCATGATCTCAAATGTGCTATCAGGTTGAAGAACAAGAGTAAACAAGTGGGGAAGTTTATCAGAAAAGACTTCATCGATACGGTCTTTCGGCTTTTTGCAGTGTTTTTCCTCAATGGAACTGTTGAGAGGGTTCTTGTGTTTGAAAATGAAGTGCAGTTTATGGTCATTGCCACATTTATCAGGGCCAAACATAATAGAGTAGGGAGTTTTATCATAAAAACTGTTTAAATTTTTAGAATCTTGAGTCAGAAGTTTCAAGTAAGCCCCACCACACTCTTGGCCATCTTGGAAGATTACCTCATATTGCACAATTAAAGGTTTGATGTCAAAAACAAAGGGTTTGAGGAGTGACGATGCAATTGCGGCATGTTTAGCTTTAGATTTAAGTACTAAACCTTTATCACCCAAAAGCCCATCTTTTGCCGGTGATTCAACTTGCCACTCCCCGTCATATTTTGCGATATCTTCAGAAATTCCTTCTTTTTTCGCTTGGGATTTCACCCATCGTTTTGGGAATTGATCCAAGTCGTCAAAATGTTCAGCGAAATACACCTTTTTCGGGTCAAGGGGGCTCGGACTTTCATAAGGGATATCAACAACAGGCTCTTCTACTGTCTCTACTGTAGCTTCATCAGAATCGTCAACATTCTCACATTTTCCGGAAAATATCAACAACAATGTAATTATTGCAGGAACAAAAGTCTTTAGCATTGTAACTTCATATATTGTCCTGTAAATCAAAAACAATGATGAAACGGAAGAAATAAGTCAGACACTAATCTAATTTAAAAAAATTAACCTGAAAGGTTACTGAACGCACTTCCTAATCGATCAGTCACGAAAATCAATCAAAACAAGCTTTATTACACAATTTCTCTCACGGGAAGATTATAAAATGAATTTTAGGAACAAAATTATACAAATTCTTAAGACCGACAAAATAAAATTACATACCTAACCTCAAATTCCGGAAGTAACTTTTTTTTTTCACGGCACACTTAATTAATTATCTCAAATAAAACTTCAAGCAATAAGAATTATTTAAACTCACTTTAATCTTTATTTAATCCTAATTTTATTTAATATCAGAATTATAAAGTTTTTAACCACGTAAGACACGGCATTTATGAGAATAAACACATAACTGTCAACCAATCAGAATGAAACAGATGGCAAAGTTGGGAAAAATTCAAAAATTGGCGGCAATGAAAGTAACTTGATTTTTATTTGCAAACGAAATTATTTTCACAGTTTTTGATAAACTTTAAAGCTTAAAAGCACCCCTAAGAATATAATAAAAAATTGAAAATGATATGAGCAACAGTATTGGTCTTTATCAATATAAAAATATTGAGCAATAATATATTTTTGGCCCTTAAGTACTGGAATGTCCTAAAATTCTTTGGACTTTAATTTCCTTAAAGCAGTTTCCATTCCTAATTTCCCTGCAATAACAGCATGGCGCTCTATTTTATTCCAAATAGTTGCCATCATAAAAGTATAAAACATAAACAGGGTAATCAGAATCTTCAAAATGTGATAAACAAAATTAAGATTTGAACCAAACGGCGAATTTGTAGCTAAAGTAGTAACCAACAGTACAACTAAAACAAACGTGAAAAACCAGTATAAAATTTTGTGGTTGCTCAAACTCTTGAGTGCTTCATCACAAACTTCAATACTTTCTTCCAATACTGTCTTTTTCATGTATTGGTCATTTTTTAACGTCATAATTTCATTTTCTGTAATAATAAACGTTGCAGCAATTGCTTCATGATCTGAATAACTGTAAGAGTAGTCGGGTATTTTTGAAGGTAGTGGCAGAGTGTAACTTTTCAGATCAATTTGTAGATTTGAGCCGGGGTGATACATAATATAGTCAATCCTTTTTCCAGGGATTTTCTTTTTGAGTAATGCTATAGGTGTGTAACTATTTGTAAGACTTTCATTGGTTGCAACACAATCTTGAACTGATTCTCCAGCTTCAGAAAAGGCATCTACAAGACCTGGAACACTTAACATCAGCCTGTAGGCTAAATCTCCAGGTTCTGTATTCAAATCTCCAGCCAGAATTACTAAATCTGCACCGCCGGATGTCATTTGAATAAATTGAGCAGTATCGAAAGATTGAAGCACTCTGTGAGCTTGATATTCATCACAATTTCTATCGTACTCTGCATGTAACTAAAAATGGAAATTTTTTTAATTGACAACAACTTGTAACGGCTTACATGTGCAGAATATACGTTAACAGTGTAATTATTCACTTTTAATTTACATAATCCTACACCTTTACCACCAAACCAGTCACCATGGTGGATTTTATGAATGTACCCATTGACTGGCCACTGGTGAAAAAACACGTCCTCCATTGGGTACCTTGACAAAATACAAACTCCAGAACCCGTAACACCACTAAAAATCTCATTTAAAGTTGTTTTAATTTTAGTTTTAATGGGTTTTACCTGTAAAAATAATGGGAATAAGGCAACACCCCTGAGACTTTATTTCTTATTAACTCGTAGTCCGAGTTGAGCCAAATTTCTTGAAGGCAAACTACATCGTAATTGCTAGTTGCTAACATTTCTGCTATTGCTTGCATACGGTGTCTTCTGTTCTTAGACACAACAGCAAGACCCCTAGAAGACAACCTGCATATGGTAACTTAAAACTTGTGACAACGTACCAGCAATTTAGAGTAAAAACTTTAAACTCCATCATGGCTATATGTAACTAAATTTATCTAAAATCTCTGCTAAAATTTACATCTAAAATAAATAAATAATAGTTCTGACCTTTCCGCGCAACATCAAGAATACAGCGGTTCAATTAAAGCAACAGAAGCGTCACTGCGCATGTGCGCAGTTGCAGAATCAAGCCGTATTTGGGTCAAAAATTAAAATTGATAAACAATAATAACAAAAAAAAAACAAACGTTTTCAGTAAATTTCAAACAACAAATTTACTGATAATGGTTTGAAATTATCTACAATTAATAAAAAACACTGCTAAATGTTTAATTGTTTTATTTTTACCCATACGTTATTAATAAAAAAAGTTTTTTTTTGCAATAGATCCGTGTAGAAATAAGAATAAAAATAATAAAGGCATAGGTACATACATGGCAAGCATTTAAAATATTTAAAAATTGTCGTGGCCCAAATTGGGGTTAATAGTTAAGAATTTTTTTAGATTTTTTTATACAAGTTTTAAATATTTTTTTGAATCTGTTTCTGCAAAGAAATATCATTGAATTAATAAAAAATATAAGTATTGTATTGATATTCAACATAAAAATTATCGGAGAACAAAATGAGGTTTAGAAGTTAGAAATTTTTTTAAATTTTTGAATATTTATGCAAATTGAAGAAATTATTTTTTTTAACCCATTTTTCAAAAAATATATTAAGACAATTAATAGAGGATACAGATATTTAGTAGCTATTTAACATACTCAAAAATCGTCGTAGGATAAAATGGAGTTTAGGAGTTGGGATTTTTTTAGATTTTTGAATTTTAATGCATGTTATAGAATTTTTTTTATCCTATTTATATTTATATTTATAATATATATTTCTAAACTTCATTTTGTCTCACAAAGATTTTTAAATATGTTAAATATTAAATATACCTATACCGTCTATTAATTTTATTAATATATATATATTAATAGACGGTATAGGTATATTTAATATTTAACATATTTAAAAATCTTTGTGAGACAAAATGAAGTTTAGGAGTTAATTTTTTTTTTAGATTTTTGAATCTGTTTTTAGAAAGGAATATTAATAAAATTAATAGAGAATAAAAAAATTTAATAGCTATTTAACGTATTTAAAAATTATCGTAGGACAAAATGGGGTTTAGGAGTTAGAAATTTCTTTAGATTTTTAAATTTTTATGCTAGTTGTAGCAATTATATTTTTGAAACTGTTTCTTAAAAAATATCAATAAATTATCGTATTTAATAGAAGATATAGGTATTTAATAGCTATTTGACATATTTAAAAATTATCGTGGGACGGAATTTGCGCTCAAAGCGAATTTCTGGTTCAGAGCCCTAAGGGCGATCACCCGTCGGAGACCAAATGGAATCTAATACACAAACTAATTGGAATCTGCTACAGTCGAACCTCTCTAAATCGAATCGTCAAGGGGTACGAATATTTGTTCGTATTAGAGAAATTTCGAGTTACAGAAACTGAAAATAATTTTTATTGGAAATAAGCATTAATACAAATTTGTTTGAACATATATATTTTCTTTCTCAATGCATATAATTTGTGATCAGATATTGACGTATAGTTTTTTTGATACAATTGGTTTCATAAAACCTCTCGATTTTATTTAGTGAATTATAAACAATATCAGTTGTCTTTTCCTCCATTGTATGAAAACGGTTTAAAGTGTCAAATGCATTTCTAACTTCAGAATGAGAAGGCCTTTCCAGCATTAATTCTTCAACTAATTCCTCAACACTATCATCTAGGCTGTTCTCTTGTGATGTAGATGGGGTATTAATACTTTCTATAGTTTCTTGATCTGTAGGAGATTCGCTGGTAATTAGATAATTATCCATGATCAAAAAGTCGTCAAGAGACACATTTTCAGAACCGAGTATTCTGTCAAATTTTCCAAATATGCCTGAAACATTGTCTAAATGTTTTTCATCTGTTTCTATCAATCTTTGTCTTAGTTCAGCCAATGGTATCTCGTCCTCTTCATCGTAGCAGCTGTGTTTGTCAAATCCGACCTTCTTAAAAACGTTTTAAAATTGTTTTTTTTTTTTGGTGACATCGTTATTCCATACCGCAGATACTGTTTTTAAACAATCAAAGAGATTAATTTTAGTATTGTATTAGAAAGTTCATAGATTTCTACCACTTTAATTAAGATTCTGCGTTTATAATGAGACTTGAAACTATTGATTATTTCTTGATCTAGAGGTTGTAATTTTGATGTTGCATTCGGCGCTAAAAAACATATCGACCTTGCTTTAAAAAATCTTAATCCAACAACAGCAACCGCGGTTTTCAAAAATATCACTCGTCATTTATGCCTTTTTATTGCTCCTATAATCTACTGGGCACCATTTGATGCTTTTGAAACAAGGTGGTTTAACACTTTTGCCTATTAAAAGTACTCTCAATTTTTCAGTACTACTCATGTTAAAGGCTGATAAGCATGTCACTCTATCTTTACTGAGCTTATTATTGTGGCATTTTTCTTTTTTGAAACTGAGAGTTTTGTCTGGCAAACATTTATATGAAACAAAAAAATATACCAGTTTTATCAGCGTTAAATATGTCATTTTCATTGTAAGGTGTCAAAATTTTAGGTAAATTAATTTTCACACTGTTTTTCATCAACAGCAGCGCTTTTGTCGCATGCTTTTTTATGTTTTATATCGCTCCTAAAGTTAAGATTAAAAATTAAATTTTTTTATTTACAAAACTTTAACTTACCGTTTCTTAAATTTGTCTATCTACCCAGTACTCGTTTTAAAATTTTTTTCTCCTGAACTTTCAGTAAACTGCAAAGCTTTTTTTTCAAAATTGAACCAAATATTGGAAGGTTTTTGTTCCTCACAGAAAAAACCATTTTAAAACGGCCGGATTTACAATTTTCGAGTTAGTAAAATTTGAGTTAAAGAAAGCTAAACATATGTAAATAAGATTGGAAATGCAAGGGGAAACAAAAAGCTTCGAGTTAGAGAGAAATTTAAGTAAAAGACGTTCCACTTAAAGAAGTTTTACTGTATTGCCGAAAAAATAAGTCGACCAGCTTAGAGAATGTCAAAACATTTTCTGATGATGCTTTCCTTCAGTTTTCTTTTATAGTCAAATTTTGAGTGACGTCAGAGTCAGAGCTGTCTACGTGACTGCAATCGAGAGTGTTTGGCGCGCTTTCCTAACGACTTTTGTTAGACTGTTGCAGTTGCTAGAGATGATCACGCTACTTTCCGCAGCGATGATTGGCTCTTTTCTTAACGGTTTTCGGTTGTTAGTGTTGCTAGAGATGATCTCGCTACTTTCCGTAGCAATGATTGACTCTCTTCTTAACAGTTTTCAAGCCGTTGGTGTTGCTACGTAATTCTCAGCAAAGATGTTTGGCGCCCTTCTAACTTTTTTTTTAGGAATTATTTAATTATTTGCGATTTCGGATTAATTAAGAGATTGTTCTTATGACTTTTATTTATTTTAAACTTGGTGATGCTCGATTCTATTTACGTCAATCAGCAATTCGTTCTTCCTTCTAAAATTTGCGGTTTTAGATTCAAAAGTTCTTGATTCAGCTATAATATAAACAATTATGCACCTGCTGAAACATTTAAACAATTTATTTTGTAGTTTTCATGATTCCAAGCTTGTTAAATAGCTAACTCCGGGGTTGCCTGGCTAATAAAGAAGCTGCAAAAGTAAAAGCAACAAATTACAACACTCGAGTCCGAGATAATTAAATAAATTCCAATTGTAAATAAATAACCTGTACTAATAAATGTAATCCATTTATATCTCCCTCTCACTGTAAAATTAGCAATGATTCTCCATGAGAACGCTGAAACAATTAGAGAACAAAGAAAAAGCTCAAAAAAGTATGTAGGACAACCTTATTCTATTTGTAAGTATGTGTTATTGGACAACCCTTTGCCTGTAATAATAATAAACAAAAAAATGTTGTAAAGTTAGTTGTATTAAAAAGCCAACCTGACCTGGGTGGTCTCAATATTGTATTTACATTTTTTTACAACTTTTACTCAATAATTTCTAAAACTTGTATAAAAATTCAAAAATTTAAAAAATTCTAAAAAAACTCGTAAACCCCATTTTGTCACACAACGATTTTTGAATATGTTAAATAGCTGCCATGTATATATGCTTTGTATTAACTTTATTCATATTTCTAAACGGATTTATTGTAAAAACCATTTTTTTTTAATTATAATAACTTGAAGATGAAACAATTAAACATTTAGTTTTACAATTAAACATTTTTATTAATTGTAGATAATTTCAAATGATTATAAATAAATTTGCCGTTTAAAATTTACTGAAAACATTTGGTTTTCCACATTATTATTGTTTATCAATTTGAATTTTTAACCCAAAGACGGTTGAAATATGCAGCTATGGGCATGCGCAGCGACGCTTTCTCTGCATTTAGTGCATTTATTAATCTTGCATTTAGCTTGCATGGGCGCCTGTAAATGTCAGAAATATTTCTATCTTCACCGACATAACTTTGGCAGCACAAAAATTTTAAAATAGTAATTTGTTTAGTTAAAAATATTGTAGTACCACAATTGTGTAGAAAATAAACTAGACGAATAACTATTAAAAGTTATAAATGTTTTCTGCTTTGAGAACAATCGGAATATCGTAAATTCGGGCAACATCGTTTTCGCTCGACTCTCTCTTCGGTAGAGAGCAGCAAAATTCACATGTTGCAACGGTAGTGTAACGGAATGGCACGTTTTCAATAATTTCAACCAAAAATTGAAAAAACTTGCAGTTTCGCTATTATTTTGCAATCAGTTTGTAAAATGGATGAATTAGTGTTGCCTCCTGCTCCTCTTTGGTATAGGAGTTCAGTGGTGACGTGCGCTCCGGACAATACATTAGTTTATGGTGCAAAAAACGATATCGTGTTGGTTAAAGAAAAAAGCGCTGAAGAAGCGGCTGAAGTCAAGGTTATTCATGGAGCCCACACTAAAAAGTAATATTTTTGATAATTCTGTGTGCTGTTTTTACTAATTTGTGCTTTAGTATCATTTCAGTGGGTCTAAATCGGAGATGGAAGGAGCCTCATTCATATGCGGTGTCTTTAGGTGAAGATAACGTGGTTAATGTATGGAACCTTGATACTCTTCAGAAGAAGATTTCGAATAAGAAGCATTTGGTAAGTTATTTTGATACACTCCGCCTCAAAATTATCGCATATTTCTAAAAATTCAAAATTTTTTAATTTAAAATGAAAAAGTTTTTGTAACTAATACATTTTCTATTCAGCACCTTTTTCTACATCTTATCTACCCTCAGCAACTTTTTTAACGCTATAAAATGTTATCTTTTACTTTGTTTTTAAAGTGTGCAACTGCAAGATTTTTAGGTTTTAAATTTATACTACACTGCTCCAAGAAATTAACGCACCACTTGAAAATAAAGTAAAAAAATTAAAACTATGTACATTTGACAACTTTGGTTGAGAAGGTTTAATCAAGCTACAGTCTAGTTACCCATTGTAATAAAAGTTTTAACATTAAAGTCAGAAATTTGAGTTTAATAGTTTGTTAAGCAGAAATTTTAAAATAATTTGCACTTTTAAATTGTGTTAATTTGTAATTTCGTTTTATTGTTATTTGAATTTGCCGTTCTGTGGATAGTTTTTATCATTTGAAACAATAATAAAAACATTATGAGGAATTTGACTCGAGAAGAATGCGCCCAAGCTGTGGTTTTGTTGGAGGAAGGATGGAGCTACAGAAGAATTTGTGAAAGGTTTGGTGTATCTCATACGTCAGTTTCGCGTATGATACAAAGGTACAGAGAGACAGGAAGTCACCTCAGAAGACCTGGACAAGGAAGAAAAGGGAAATATCCAGGATTTTTCTATCCTATCCAGGATGGATTTTTAAGAATATCTGCGCTAAGGGAACGCTTTGTAACCGCCAGGAAGCTACAAACTGAGTTCCGTGACGTAGAAGGAATTCAAATCAGTACCGAAACTGTTAGAAAAAGACTTAAGGAGGATAATTTAACACCCCATGTTCCTGCTCGTGGTCCTGCATTGACTGCAGAACACCGCAGAGCCCGATTAGAATTTGCAAGAGAGCACATAAATTGGCAAAGAGAGGATTGGGAGTCTGTTCCTTTTGCGGATGAGTCAAAATTTTGCCTTTAACAGTGTACGCACAGTGTAACATTCAGAATACCACATTGTTCGGTGAAGTCTCAGTAATGGTTTGGGGTGGTATTTCCTTACAAGCTCGCACGGAGTTAGTGGTTGTAAATAATGGCTCTATAAATGCGGACCGTTACATAACATTCTTGAAGAGCATGTCGTACCATATGCCCCTTATGTTGGTCCACATTTTTTGTTAATGCAAGATAACGCAAAACTTCACACTGCCCGAATTGTTAAAGATTACTTGAATGAGGCAGAAAACAATGTTTTGGATTGGCCAGCTCAAAGCCCTGACCTGAATCTTATTGAGCATGTTTGGGACATTCTCGGGAAACGTTTAAAAAATCTTTCACATCCTCCTGACCATCTTCAAGAGGTAGGTCCTCAACTAAATGAAATTTGGAATAACTTAAATCAAGAAGACATATTTTTTTTGTAAGTTCGTTAATTTTGAGTATGGAACGAAGATGTGCAGAGGTTGTTCAAAGTAGAGGTGGAAATACGCGATATTAAGATGTTTTCTGTAACTTTTATAACGGCGTAACTTTAATAAAATTTTGTTTTCGGTTTGTTTTTCTATATTTGGACACATTAGATATTAATTTACTTTAAACAAATGTTTTTGTTAAATTTTTCTTAATTTTGTACCAACTGGCCGCACACATGTTTCAATTTTCAAAAAAAATCATTTGGTGCGTTAATTTATTGGAGCAGTGTAGTTAAAGTGTTGTTGAGTTCATTAGGGTGCTTTTATTTGCAAAGTGGCTCATCAAATTCGTGTTTTGCGCAAGTTGACTCACGATGAGGCAGTGCGGGCAGTAACATTATTTGATACAGGGCGGACACAAGAAGAAGTCGCTCAAGAGCTTAGTTGTAACCAATCCACAGTATCTCAAGTGTTGAGACGTTTTAGAGAAACCGGACGATATGATCAAAGACCAGGGCAAGGTCGACCAAAGGCTACTACGGCGAGAAATGGCAGAACTTTGGCTTTGATGGCTCTCAGAACTCGTCATTGTATGGCAAGAATGTTGCAAAATCAATTTTTTGCGCCAACAAATGTGCGAATTTCAACAGAAACGATTCGTCGACGCCTCAGAGAACGTGAAATTTATGCTCACTTTCCAGCTGCAGGTTAGGTCAGGTCCTCTTCTCACTAGGCAACATCGAGTAGCGCGGCTAGCATTTGCGCGAGAACCCGCAGATTGGGACATTGATGATTGGCAAAACATCTTGTTTACTGATGAGTTCCGGTTTACTCTTTATTCATCAGATCGTCGTATGCCAGTGTACAGACCAGTAGACCACCAGGAGAACGTTTTCTTCAAGCCAATTTTGTTCCACGAGTGCATTCTGGAGGAGGCTTGGTGATGTTATGGGGAGGAATTGCATTCGGCCGCCACACGGAGTTAGTACCTTTACCTGGAGCAAGTTTAAATGCTCACCGATACCTTACCAACATCCTAGAATTTGCATAGGTGAAAATTTTGTTCTTATGCAGGATAACGCACGCCCTCACATTGCTCGGGTTGTGAGATCTTACCTTGAAGAGGTCGGAATTAGAACAATGATTTGGCCGGCACGCAATCCAGACCTAAATCCTATCGAACACGTATGGGATCAGTTATCCTGGGAGATTCGAGAACAGAGAATTCAAATTAATACTCTAGAACGGCTACAAAACCAAATTGTGCAAGAATGGGGTACTTTGGATGAAGACTACATTCAACATTTAATTAAGAGCATGCCACAACGGATTGAAGCTGTAATCAGAGCAAGAGGTGGAAGTACACGTTTTAAGGACACTTTTTAATTTTTCAGAAAAATTTGATTTTAATTTTGTTTATTTTGAAATACAGTTAAATATTTTTTATTTGTTTATTTTTTGTTTTCAACCATATTTTATACAAACATTTGCCTTTTTTAAAATTTAACTTTTATACAACCTGCTAAGTTAGAATATGCGATAATTTTGAGTCGGAGTGTAGTATTACAGGAAATTTTAATGTTTGAAATGATAGGAGCACAAAGAGGCAGCAATTGGGGCTGTTTTTGCTGGTGATGACCGTGTGGTTAGTACATCAGTACACGGTTTTACGATAGTTTGGAATATTAACACAAACGAATCAAGGCTTTTGAAAGATTTATTTAAAAATAAAGTCACAGTAACTTGTCTTTCGTCGTGTCCCCATGCTGGTTGGCTGTTAGCTTTTGGATTAATTAACGGTGTGGTTATGGTCGCCGATTTACGTCGTAAGTTTTTTAAAAAAAAATGCAATTTTATTTGTAACAGTTGTTTAGGGGATGGACAAATTTTATATAAATTAAGAGGGCACTACCAAGCTGTTGTTTCCTTATCTTGGTGTCCAGCACCAATTAATGTTTTTCCGAGATGTAATCGGAATAAAGTCAAAAATAAATCATTAGAAAAAATTGCTAATGAAAGTAATCAAGTTAAAAACATATCAATAGAAAAAATTGATAATGAAAGTGATAAAGTTAGTTCAGATAGTGATAAGACTCTTGAAACCAAAGAAAAGGTCAATCCTTGGGTCAACTTAGTGCATGCAGATGATGGTGAGGTTCCAAAGGAAAAAGAGAGTCAGTTGGAAATAGCTGATTTTTTAAAAGAATGTGATACTCTCAAGAATAAAATATTAGGCTTTGTGTCAGAAGAGGAAAAGAAAGACAAGAAAGAAGACGATATTGTGAATATTCAGGAGGAAAGTAAATATAATGATAGGGAAATAGATCGTAGTATTAGCCAAGAGTTTGAAAGTGGTAGACTTCTACCTACGTTGTATGACCCAAGTGGCGATTTTTTGGACGATTCAGTACTTGGAGAGGAGATTATAGAAGATAAGGATGAGGCAAATGACATAAATACTGAGAAAATAGAAAAGGAAGAAGATTTCACTGTGAAATCTGAGGAATTTGAGAAAACAGAGAATTCCACTTTGGAATCTGAAAAACCTGTAAAATCCGATGAAATAGAGGGAAATCTGGAAACTTTAGAACAATTTAAAACCGTTAAAAGTGCAAATGAACAAAATGCTGAGAAAATAGAAAAGGAAGATTTTACTCTGAAATCTGAAGAAGTTGAGACAACAGAGAATTCCACTTTGGAATCTGAAGAAGTTAAGAAAACAGGGAGTTCCACTTTGGAATCTGAAGAACTTGTAAAATCTGAAGAAATGCAGGGAAATCTGGAAACTTCAGCACAATTTAAAAGCATTAAAAGCGCAAATGAACAAAATGCTGACAAAATAGAAAAGGAAGATTTTACTCCGAAATCTGAAGAAGTTGAGACAACAGAGAATTCCACTTTGGAATCTGAAGAAGTTGAGAAAACAGGGAGTTCCATTTTGGAATCTGAAGAACTTGTAAAATCTGATGAAATACAGGGAAATCTGGAAACTTCAGAACAATTTAAAAGCATTAAAAGCGCAAATGAACAAAATGCTGAGATAATAGAAAAGGAAGATTTTACTTTAAAATCTAAAGAAGTTGAGAAAACAGGGAATGCCACTTTGGAATCTGAAGAACTTGTAAAATCTGATGAAGTAGAGGGAAATCTGGAAACTTCAGAAAAATCTAAAAGCGTTGAAAAGGAAGAAAAACTTCCAGAATGGCGCATTAAAGACGAAACAAATGATAGCGGTATACAAAATGACGAACCGCCTAAAAGTGAAGAAGAAGAACCGAGGCCTGAATATTTACTTGCTTCAGCAGGCAAAGACAGGACTATTAATATTTGGAGAGCTGGAACTGATGGTCGAATGCAGACATTTTTCCATGCCCATAAAAGAGTGAATCGTAAGGATAAAAATACAAATGCTTGGATTTCTCTCTGTTGGGTGGCTCCTAATTTAATACTGACTTCTTGTGGTAATGGTGAACTTTTAGCTTGGCCTGTACCAAAACCCAAAGAGTAATCGAATTAACAGTAAATTAATTTTTTACTTGATTTATTAATTTTTAGATCATCTAAGCAGTTCAGAGTTATTCATCGTGAACATCCTCAGCTTATTTTTAATACTGTTAGTCCTCCTAAATACTCAACTCCATTTAACTGGAGTGAAAAACATGACATAACTGTATGGACTTTTGGTCAGGATGGACGTTTAGTATATTATGATTTGACGGCAAAAAAAGTACAGATGAGTTACTCGTGTGTTACAGCTCATGTTACTTGTTTCAACAACTCACCCTTGGATCCAAATCGGTTTGTTTTTTAAAAACATGTCAATTTTTATCTGAAGTAAATATGTTTATAGATTAGCGATAGGTATGAGAGATGGAGTTATAAATATTTGGGATTTAAGTCTTCCACATATAAGAACTGTGACAATGCAGAAAATTCAACAAAAGTTTACACATAAAGTCTCTGCTATTGCATGGCATCCGCTTAAGGAAATGATTCTTGGTTTTGGTACTGAGGAAGGACGGGTAATTATTAGTTCTTTATTAGATTAGACTGTTATTAGATTGACACGGTCGATAATTATGTTTTGGCCTCCTAGTAGGTAAATGTAAAATTAACGTACAATTCACAAAAATCTGATAATTATCGATGATAGTAAGTTTATTGAAATGCCAAATGTCCAACTTTGTTACGAAATTGTACATTTTTAAGTTCTAGTAGGTTAGCGTCATCTCGTTTTGCGAAAGCGTATTGTTAATAAGGTTCCTGTCGTACTTTTAAAATTAGTTATTATAGTAACAAACCGTTATTTTGGAAGTTTATTGATAAAAATTAGATTACTTAATATTTTCAGAATTTGTAATAAAATTCGACGCTTAAAAAGTTAGTGCAAATCTTGTTTGTTAACAATTTTACAGCGTTCAATTATTATTATAATACTTCGCTGGCGCGTCGTGCTTTAATTTCGCGCTGTAAATGTTGTGTTACCATTCAGAAGATTTTAAAACGAAGTACTCCGCGGAATTCTGTGAAGAATTAAATTTAAGTTGGTAACACTGTTGCTCACAACCGTGGAGGGAGGAATAACAGGAGTGGACATAAGCTTGAAATCTTGGTCGATGCACAAACACCTTTTATGGTGGTTTCACAGGACTTGGGATAGGTTTTTCCCCCACTATAAGTTTGGAAACGGTGATCTTGCCAATAGAATTAATCCATAAAAGGTGTTTGTACCTCGACCAAGAACATTGTCGGATTAGGGCAAGCCAACTCCTCTTATTCTTGCCTCCACGTTCATAACCTACTGCAATGTCAATCATTTTGAAATAAACTTTAAGTGATTTACAATCAAACGAATGGACAATAATAGCAGATTGTTTGCGTATAAAAAATTCCAGATATGCAATTTGGACACTGAAATAAAAAGTGTGTAAATCGACCTTTAGTGTTTGTTTATTAATTGTAAGTTCAGACGATTAATAATTAATATATACTATATAATCTAATACTTACATTTAATAATAATTAATTGTAAGTTACGTCTTTGATTTTAGACCTACTCTACCAAACTTATATCTCAAACTCAAACAATATTTTACATTTCACTAAGCGTCTTCTTTAATTACTGAATTTGCAGAAGGACGTTAAATTACTGTTTTTTTCAGTAGAATTAAATTAACTAAATTAAATTGCAAAATAAATCAAATAAAAAAAACAGTGAATTGTTAAAAAAACAATAGTTAAGTAAAAGTTCAAAATTCGAAAATTGTTAAATAAGAAACGAAAATAGGAAATAATAATTGATTGTGTCAATCAAGCACCTTGTATTGTTTAATAAAAAAAACTTTTCGAATTTAGGTCGGTTTCATTAACATCGCATCAAAAAAACCGACTCTCTTTCCCCATTATTTTCGCAACCAAATATACAAAGTAGAATGGGGCCCAATTAATGCAGACACAAATAATTTAGGACTTTATGTAGTAGCTGAGGGAAAAATAGCCATTTACGACCCAGATAAATCAGATAAAGGTAAAAACAAAAATTTTCCTAAATTTTGACCTAAATATATTGTTGTTCAAGATCCGGTGTATTTAGAACTGCCGGGAAATCTATACGTTTATAAATTTGCCTGGAAGCCTGATTTTAGTCTACTTTTGCTGAACGGAAGAGACGGTTGTTTGGTTGCTCTTACAACTGATTTGGTAGCTATAACTACACTATATCCCAGCGAAAAAGGCTTAAATGGATTAGTCTGGCATCCCGATTCATTTTTAAACGCAGCAGATACTTCACCTCGTTGCAACTGGTTTGCAGCGACTACACCTAGAGGAATTTTAGTTTACGATTGTGGATCAATTCGAGAAAGTGACAATTTTGCCGATAAAATTGTAGCAAACTTTGAAGGTCACGTGAAACCTACTTTAGGATTAGCGTGGTGCCCATTTGAAGGGAATAAAATTGTGTCAATAGCAGCAGATGGATTAGCTCATGTAATTATTTAAAACAAAGGGTGGTGTCTTAAATTTGGCACCTCAGTTGCTCGTGACCATTTAACATTTTCATAGCTTACTACAATTAATATTTGCACATTGTAGCTTCACTCATATACAGTGCAAAACTTCTCATTCAAGTGTAGTAAGCTTTGAAAATGATAACGGGTGTCAAATTTAAAACTCCACACGTTAGTTGTTACAACTGTATTTTCAAGGTATGGGATGTGACAACAAAATTAGCAGTTGCGACATTTGTTGATCCTTATATAAGCGTTAATCCGGTAGTTGTTTGGAGTCCAGTCGATCCTGATTTGATTATTACAGGTGATTGGTTGATTAGAGTTTGGAGGATCTCTAAGAATCCACCTAAAACTGGCGAAGGTAAGTTATAATTCCTCTCAATTGTTGATTTAATAGGTTTTTTAGAATTTCTGGCTGAAAGGAAACGTCTGGTAACTAAAATACCTAAAAACGATGAAAAATCTGATAAACTTAAAATTAAAGTTGATTTGCCTTCAAAATCTAAAAATTATATAGTACCGGCTTTTTATGTCTCAAATGATGAGAATATAGAATTACAAGTTAGGAGTATGAGGAAATTAATGAATAATGTTGAAAATCAAGTTGGGATTAAAGATGATACGACAATTTTAGACCCTTTGAAATTATTTGGATCCAAAGAACAAGTTTCACAACTTTTAGATGAAAATTGTAAGTTAAAACATAAACAAAAAGCACCGTTTAAAATTCGATTTATTTAAGACACTAGACAAGAGAAAGAAGGGAAATATAATTCATGCGAATTGATTTCATTATGGAAGGGAAACATAGGTGATTACATTCAAAATGCTATAAATGAAAATCGGGTTAATCCAACGATTATTAATTTGGCACCAATGGTTTCACCAAAGTAAGTTTTTTTTTAAATTCTTCTTTAAAATATAAATATGAAAAATATTTTTCATCAATCAACAGTAAATTTCACATTTTAGTGACAATTGAAACGCTAAAACTGCGGCATTTACTGAATAAACTGTAAATCAGACGCTTTAGTGCCGGTCAGGTCAGGTCAGGTGTCACAAAAATTTGATGTTTAATATCAAACGACAAAAATAAAATAAAAATGTTAAAATGAAAGAATAGGCGATAAAATAGTGTATTCTATACGACAATAAAGCAAATTTAATGCACTAGCTGTCTTCAAAGCTACGGTTACGTCTTGGCTTTAAACTGCCAGCATTTTTTTTTTTAATGGAATCTATACAAATACTTCTTATGAGTTTTTTCCTTGGAAAATCAAATTTTCATTTTAACATGGAAACTAACTCTTAACTTCTTGTTGGTTCTTTTTGGTGTGTAGAATGAAACATAAAAAACACCCAATAACACCAAACAATTTCACTTTGTACGACGGACGTTTCGACAACAAAGTCGTCATCCTCAGGTGGAGAATTAAACTGAGTTTTATAACTAGTTTATTTTTATAACTGGTTTAATTTCCCACCTGAGGATGACAACTTTGTTGTAGAAACTTGCGTCGTGCGAAGTGAAATTGTTTGGCGCTATTTGGTGTTTTTTACGTTTCAAATTAACTCTTAGTGAGCAGATGTCATATATGTATATATATATTTCAATATTACTATAACCTATGATTGCTTAATGAACGTCATAACATAAAACACCTTAAAATACTGCCCCGGTTAAAAAAAAACAGTAATATGTAAACGGGAAACAAAAAACAGTCAAATTTTAAAACAATAATTTCAAGTAATAAACTATATCCGAGGTCGTACTGTACATTTCTTTTTGTTACTAGATTATGGCAACACGCTTGTTTTTCCTACGCCAAAAAACTATCAGAAGATACCCAATCTGATCCTTTTGAGACTGCAATGTACTTCCTAACTTGTCACAAAGTCGAAGACGCCATTAATTCACTCTGCACTAATATAATGTTCAGAGAAGCTTTGGCATTAGCTAAACAGCGACTTCCAGAAAACAGCGAGATTATAAACGAAGTTACAGAAAAATGGGCTACTCATTGCATAAGTACCGGCAATTTTGAAAATGCAGCTATTTGGTAAACTTTGTTACTCGAATTTTAATTTGTAATAATTCATTGTGTTTTAGCTATATTTCTCTCAAACAGTACGAAAATGCTGCTAAAATTTTAACTCGACGAAATCACAAAGAGTTTTTAGAATTTGCAGCTGAATTAGCTAAAAAAGTCGATAATAAAGGACTGTGTGACTCAATTAAATATAAATTAAGTGAGTTGAAAAATACTCCAGAGAAAGGATCAGGAGATAAAACTGAAACTCCATCAAGAGTTGATGCTATTCTGAAAAAAATGAATGAGAGTCAAGAAATAGCTTTAGAAAGTGACTCTGAATCTCATAATAGTGAAGCCAGTGAAACATTAGTTTCAGAACTGAATGATGAATTTTAAGTTTTTGTTTATTAAGTTTTTTGAAGATTTTGTTTAAGTTTTTTTTAAGACTGGAAACCAAGAAGTATTTTTTAGTTTTTTTACGTTAATAAATTTTTTATTTAAATTATTGCTTTATTTCCCCAACCCTTTATAAAAGTGCAGTTTATACATTTGCAAGTGCTTGATACATAAGTAAATCTTCTGAAATACTGACAATTTTTAATTGCTGATCAGCAGGCAAGAAAAGGGCTGTTCCAGGTATCAAATTAAGTTTATCTGTTCTGGCCCTTCCCTCAATAATCAGTAAAATACTAGCGGAATTCCTTTTCTTAATTTCGTAAGTTTTCTTGTTGGCGGCAACCTGAAATTAACGTGAGAATTTTTTTGAAATTTTGGAGCAGTGTAAAATTTACCCCACCCCATTCTTTGTTTTCAAGTTATTTTACCTTCATTTGAATCACAGCGAAATCAGGTACTGGAGGTTTAAAAATCCTAGCAGAAAAATCCTCAATTTTAGGTTTAAAAATACTATTTTCTGGCTTATCACCCTCATAAATTACCATAGAACATAATGTTTCATAATCAATTAGTTTAGGGGTCAGACCAGCACGAACAACATTGTCGGAACAAGCCATACATTCAATACAGTCTAAAAATAATTATAAAAAATTGTGTGGATGAAATTACTATATTACCCCCATAAATGTAAGCATGAGGTAAATTTGGTCCCAAAAAAATTGCTTCTTCAGGTTTCAACTTTAAATAATTTAGAAAATATACCATAAAACAACCCACATCACCAGGGTACTGCTGATGAAGCCTTTCAATAAGCTCTGCTTGCAGTTTCTCTCTGTCTTCTGCACCTGTTTGATAACAATTATTAAAGGTGTTTAATAGTTCACCTCATTATAAATTGTATTAATGTTAGTAAATAGTTTAAGTATTAAATGATTATTGGTAATTTATAACTTTAATCAATATTTCTATTTTTGTGTAGATACAGTACCTAAAGTTTTCAGTCTGTCAATTAATTTTTGTAATTGCTCCTCAATAACCGTTTTTGGAGTTACAAAAATTGTTTTAAATGCATCTTTTAGCAAATCTGTCTCATCTGTGTGTTTATCTGCAACATCTCCTGTTACAGTCTTCAACTCTGGAATATCTGTAAAAAATAATAAAACAAATTGCTGTAGATTGGCCAATTGTTACTTTTAAGGAAAAATGCTATTTCTGGTAGTGGTTTAAAGCCACACAATGCTTCAAAAGGAGTCAAAGCAATTGCCATTTCTGGTTTATGATTAGGGTCCTTGTATATATCAGGTTGTTGTTTATGTAATTCCTCGGCATGTTGCTAGTAATAAATCAAATAACAAATATTTTTTAATCTCAAAACTTACCTTTGATGGATGAGCCTGAACTGACAGAGCCTGGTTCACAGATAAAACTTTAAGTAAAAATGGTAATTGATCACCGAATCGATGTCGCACCTTGGAACCTAAATATTCCGGTTTTTTTGAAAATACATCAGAAAGAGGGGTTTTTAAGCTTTTTATACTTGAAGGCCCATTTACATGGGTACCTAACCAAAGTTCCGCGTACGGTATTTTATCGTCGATTTTGAAACTTTTGTTCACATTTGCGTATAAATTTGCTACTTTACTGTTTTTACCCTTTTTACCCCATGCATAGGTCTGAATTTTGTAATCTAATTCCATTATTTTGAATACTGTGAAACTGAGGTTACAATATTTTGACGTTAATGACATTGAAACGTCAAAGTGACATTTGAAGGTCATAACGTTAAGGCGCCTTCACATTATTGAGAGTTATAGCTCATTCACAATGAACATAATACGTAAGGAATACATAAGAGAAACGTCAAACGTAATGTTGAATGCGTGTAAAATCAATGGCGGTGTTCACAATGGACTAACGTAATTCTTATGTTTATGTGACATTTCAAGGTCAACGTAAGATGAACATAAAGTTGAAACGAATCCAACTTTATGTATTCCTTACGTACAGATTTGGTAACTTTTAAGGTTTTTTGAGAGTTTAGGGTTTGTACCAACTTATACGTGGGGACACTAAATGAGTCCTAACCTATGAAAAACAACTTTTGATAATGTAATTTTAATTATAACATTAAATGATTATATTCGGTATGATTTCTTTGCCGATTTTGATTGGAGTGTCTAAGCCAACAACGTTTTTTTTTAAATAATAATCATTTCTGTTTTTTTACGTAATTTTCTCACGGAGAGATGACATAAAATTTAAATTAATTTTTTGCTCGTCGATGTTTTTATATTTCATAAACAAAACAAGAAATGATGGTTAGGTTAGGATCAATGACAGGTGACAAAATTACGTTATGTACATTGTGAACACTGCGTGAAAAGATGGCGCTTACGATCATTTTATGTTTATGTATTTCTATTATGAATTATTAAAGTAATTATGTTCATTGTAAATGAGCTATTAAAGGAGCGTTTACGGCGTTTTAGCGGGAAATTTGAAATAATAATAATGGTCTTTATTTAGAAAAAGAAGAAAAAAAGAAATATAATAATAGGTACTTGGAAGGCGAAGTCTAACCAACTGGCTATTCAACTTAATGTTAGCTAATAATAATAATAATAAAAATTCCAATGAGGCGCTTTCAGATTTTTATGCAACCCACCTGACACATCAGCTTTAGGACCACGTTTCTAGTGCTTCTTATGACGAAAAAATTTCGAGAGTTGTTTTTATTTATTTAACGAACGATATTCAAATTATTATTCAAGGTAGCATAACGTGCACCTAAAAGTCTATTTAAAAATGTTGTTAAAACTAAATTTCTATCAACTGTTTTATGTAAATTAATAATTGCTAAAATAAAAACGCGAGAAAATTTAAAATTTTTCTGTGTTTGAGTGTTTGACTTATTTTATAATTAATTAATAATGAATAAAACTACATAGCTTTAGAGCAGCTGTGATGCGTCTTGTTGGAAAGCTGGTGCACGACTGATTCAAACAAAGGGAAATAGTGATAAATTTGCAAAAGACAACAAAAAATGTCTATTATATTATCAAATGTCGAAGCATCTTTGTGTCTTTAAGTTCTGAATCATCGTATTATATAAGCAATTAGTTCAAATAATAAATTAACAATGTATTTAAATATTTAGGTACATAAACAATATGTTTCGAGTTTTGTTTTCAATTTATATTTAATCGCGAAAATAGCACCGAAAAGATAATAATTAATTTTACTTAAATAAATGAGACTAAACATTGTTTTAAATGGCTGCATTACTACCAATTGAAAAGTGAGGTCAAAAATCTCTAGTCAGCATTTTATGCAACCACAAAAAAAGTGTTTAGATTTTCTAAAGTCTTAGTTTATACAGGGGTGGTATGGAAGTGAATGCAAAAAGTTTAACCTGAAATACAGCACAACAAATAATGAAAATCTGCAAAAAAATTTGTCTTATCTCAACTGATATTTCAGGTTAAAATTTTTGCATACACTACCATAACAGTCTGTATATAGGATGTCTCAATTTTATTTCTATTGAAAGTCCTTTTTCACCCTATCTTTTATGGGAAAAATAATAAAAAAAAGAGAGTGATCTTTGACAAAAGCCTACTTCAGTTGTACCTATGTATTTTTAAAATATCGAGTTATTTGTCACTGTCCATTTCGCGAAATTTTACAGGAATTAATAAAAAAATAATTAACAAATTCGTCTGCAATTTTATTTTTTCTTTTAAATTATTAATTTTTTAATAAAATAGAATTTTGCACTATAAATTGAGATTAGCGTGTCCCTTACACAAAAATTACTCTCCAAGGTACCTAAATTCTAAAATAAACAAACTGTAACTTATTACTACTTACTTATTAATAGTTATTTAAAATTAATTATAACTTCCTAGATTAAAATTGACAGAAATCACAAAAATCACAACTTTCTTTCTCATTTCTTCTTCCGGTAAGTGCTTTACACCGCCATTTTCTAACACTAAACAGTTGGGAATCACCACATTTCGTAAAAGGGTGGAAAAAAGAACTTACCGAAGATGTATTCTACATTCCACTTAAAAAATTCAAATCGCAAAAACTTGCCAAGAAATCGAAAATTTATGGAAACAAGAAATAAAAGAAAACCGTCATTACAAAGAGTTTTATTTAAGTTATTTAGGCGGGAATACATGTTTTAGTTCTCGAATGTTTTACGGTGTATTATACTACATACTTACCAGTCGAACTAGCAGTAGCGTAAGTGTGTTTTTCTTCCCTGAAAAAAGTTTAAACAGTTCCTAGGTTACTACAGCCTTATTTCTTCTTAGACAAACTCCTGAAATTCTATTCAGAACAAAGAGAAATTCTGGTTGGGAATGCCTTCTTTTGCGCTCTAGGACTTACAATGTTGTGTTTCTTACGAGTTTTTTCTTTCCATTGGTTTACTTTCCAAACATCTATTATAGGAATGAAAATTAGAATTGCTTGTTTTTCCGTAATTTATCGTTCAAGTCTCAAATTAAAAAAGACATCATTTCCAAAGACATCATGTCCATTGTGATAAAATCACAATTGGACAAATTGTTAATTTGTTTTCGAATTACCTAAGTCGGTTTAATCAATTTGGGTCTTTCTTACACTCACTTTAGATTAGACCAATTAAATTAATTTTGGGAAGTTTCTACACTGATAAAACACTTGGACATGCAGCCATTTCCGGTGTTAGTTGCTCAATTCTCTGTTTTTTAATACAATGTAAGTCAATTTTCGTCACTAGTAATGTAATAAATACAACTTTCTAGCCAAGACAACTGTCAAAGTTTCGGCGAAAAGACCGATAGCTGAAAAAACCGATTATAGAATTCGGTTAACGAACGTATCTGTAAAATTCAAGCAATTCAATTCTATTTTTGGGAAAAATTGAAATTAATTACTTGAAATTAAGTATAATTTTCTTGTTTAGAATTAACAGAAACCACGCGTGCCAACCACTTTTCAACAATTCAGTAACTCTTTTAAAATTTATCTGTAAAAATCGTGTGTCTATTTATGTATTTTGACAGCTGTTTTAACTCAAAAAGACTTAACACCTCAATATTTATTCACATTAGGTAAGTAGTATTTACGAGTTTTAAACTCTGAATCAGTATTTTTATTCTTTTTGGTACTACAATGTTGGCAGAAACGTCAATCACAATTCAACGTATCCAACAATTTCTTTTACATGACTTCACTCTAAGTGTTATTTACAAAGCTATCTTTGAAATTTATTTTTCAAACTCTCCAAAATCTTGAAAGAAATATGTTAGAAACAAATCAAACACTGAAACATAGTAAAATTTTAAATCTTATCGTGTTTTTATTTTAATAATTAATTATTAATTTACATAAAACAGTTGAAAGAAATTTAGTTTTAACTACATTTTTAAATAAACTTCTAGGTGCACTTTATGCCATTTTAAATAATAATTTGAATATTGTTCACTAAATAAATGAAAAAATTTCTCGAAATTTATTCACCATAAGAAGCACCAGGAACGTTGTCCTGAGGCTGCCGTATGACGTTATGTGAAAACGGTGGATTCTAGATTGTTAAATAGGATTTAAATAGACTGCAATTTGTTAAATAGGATTTAAATAATTTAAGTGTAACATTATCAAAACCACAAAAAGATAACTTAGCACATAGAAGAGCATGATCTATAGTGTCGAATGCTTTTGAAAAGTTTAATAAAACAAGTAGCATCTTCCTACATCTTTTTCTCTTATAATATTGTCTATAAGGTTTAATAAAGCTGTTGACGTACCTTGATTTTTTTGAAAACGAGACTGATTTGTCAAAATAATGCTATTTTTGGATGTACATAATAGGAATAGATTTGTTTTGCAATACATTTCTCTAATATTTTTGCCAAGGTTGATATGATGCTAAAAGGTCTTAAATCTGAAAACGTTGTAGGATTTTTTATTTTGGGAATGGGAGTTACTAGTGTATTTAATGTATCTAGTGTACTTGACTAGTGAAGTTTTCCAAACCGTGGGAAAATACTCCACTTCTAAACAACAATTTATTAAATGTGTTATATGTGGACCTAGTGTTGGCATACAAAGTTGTAACATTCTAGCGGTAATATTATCACATCCGGGTGCACAATGTTTTAGATTAATGATAATATTTATAACATTTTCAATAGTTAGTAATTGAAATGAAAATATCGAAGTTTGATTAAATTTGCTAAGAAAATATTTTTGGGTTATTTGAGGTTGACAATTATAAGCAGAAAAAACAGAAGCAAAATATTTGTTGCTGTCGTTTGCGTTTGAAGTTCAACGGGAATGTAGGTTTGGAGAAATTTTTTTAAACCTAACTTACGAGCTGCTTTCCAAAATTCTTTATGATTGTTTGAATTACTGAACGAATTTAAGTACTTTGCTTTTGCACGTCTTATTTCGTTAACAACTAAGTTTCTAACATAGCGATAATGGTTCCAATAATCTAATCGTTTATATTTTTTAAATTTTTGCAGGGCTCTCTGTTTCCTTCTTTCATGCGTAATTTAACTGAATCCGAAAACCAGGGTGCGAAGGGTTTGGTAAATCTACTAGATTTGTATGGAGCGTGCGAATCAAATCTTAGTTGAATAGTAAAAAACAAATTTGCTTTTAAAAAAATTTATTTGTTGTTTTGAATAAATAAATAAAATTAAGTTGAGGAAATGCGTTTTGAGATTTGAGTATTTCCATTGTTTGTTGCCCAAAACCAAAAAAAATTCGTTGGTGCTAACCCTCTTTTACTGTATTCGACTTCTATTAAAATATTAGCGAGGATTATTAAACTAATTGAGAAACACATGAGGGCACAGAAACAACAAATTTCGTGAATTGTTCCATCCTGCGTCCACTTGTCATAACGATCTTCTAAATCTTTCCGTAATCGTCTATACCGTCTCACTAATCTATTCCTGAAATTGATTTATGATTTTAAAAATAAAAAATGTTTTTTTGAACCTGAGAGGAAGTGGTGAAATATCTGTTTCAAGAGATGGTGCACTATCTTCCGGACTAGAATCGTCTTGATTCGATTCGTTATCGCTATTACATGATTCGTTGATAATTGGTTCATGTTCAACCATGCCTTCTTTGATCTTGACTAGATCTACACCAAGTCTGAAATAGTGACTCATTAGAAATTCGGATTTTTTTTGGAATGTCTTACTCTAGCCGATTAGGTCTAGAATTGCGCGCTAAAGAGGAAGCTCGCAAGGATAAATCCGACGTCCTTCTCATTATTTTACGTGAATCTGTACTTTTAGTCATTTCAATAGGACGTGTAATTGTCGCAATACTCGCTCGTCTTTTTGTTATCACTCTACCGTTTGGGCTAGTCGCTATCTGTTTCTGTGTCGGAGCTTCTGAAGTATTCGAATTCTGCAGGACCCGCCTAAAATTAGCTTAGATAATCATTTCGCAGTGATCTATTTATGAAATATGCCATGAATATGGTTTATTATCGGAAATGATCCTCTTTCGTTTCTAGTCAATGAACCGATATTAACCAACAAAAAACTACTGATAAAGTAGGAATTCTAACCAGGATGTAGATTACGCGAGAATGATATACAGAGTGAGGCAATAGTGCAGCATTATTGTAAATAAATAATGATTTTTTGTTTACAACCAAGTGCAATTTCAGAGCTGAAGCCAATGAAAATTATTTTCAACTAAACCTATCATACATTTTATTAATCCAGGGTTGTATTAATTTTTTTCACATTTCTAATGCTATTTTGTTTTACCGAATGTTATACCTACTTATAATAGGTAGTAATATCAAAGAACGGTTTCGTAATGCCGGTTTTGTGGTACGAATTAAAGTTTATAAATCGAGTTTTTTAAGAATGAGTGCCCAACTGCCCACAATGATTTAAGTAGCAAGTTTTTTATATAAATATAATATTTATTGCCTGGAATTGACACTTGATATTTAATATTTTTGATTAAAATTTTTGAAAATTTAGATTTTTGTTTGCAATTGATAATAAAACATTGTATTTATTACGGGCATAATCGAGAAATTAAAAGAATTAAAATTAAAAGTTTTTCTAAGATGAACTTTAAACGTTCCTTCGTTCATTATATTTTTTTATTACATATGTCCTTTTGTCTATTTTTTCCTGTACTTAGCTCTTACATGTTATGATTTTTCAGGCTATTTTGGAAGTAAAAATTGGAGCCGAAGGCGCAAACTAAAACCACTGTCGTCTTCGGCTCCCAAATTTTTTTCAAAAAAGGTTTGATAGTTATTGCCGCACAGAGGGCTGACAGATAAAGATTCCGCCGGGCAAAGTTTGAGGCATGAGCGTAGAAGGGCCTTTATTAGCCAAAAAGTGTGTTTTTTTAAACCTACACTTACCAAAATAATAACAAATACCAAAAAAATTAAAATTTTTTACTATAACTTAATGTATTCTGTATGAAGACCATGTTATCAAGCCTGTGAGGAAATTAATCATTATTAATAATTGCTAAATATATTTTTGAAAATATAAGGAAACGGTGTTAGGCATGCCGTACGGATTTAAAAAATAGCTTCAAAACTTTGATAGATGTCGACAAATCAAAGAAAATCTTGCTTCAAAGAAATGTTTTAGTGTTATTTTTCTATACAGCCTTTGCTTGCTAAATTAAGGATCCTATGATATATTAGAAACAACGAAAGACGTATTTTTTGACATTCCTACAATTCAATAGAAACTTTCAATTTCAGTCATTTTTTTATCCTTTTAGTTTTTAGCCAATCAAAACATTGTAAAAGTGGAAATGTTCGACAATACATTAATGCCGCGAGAAAAAAAATAAATAAAAAAAAGTTTAGTGTATTATCAGTCGATGAAATCAATATTAAAATCAATGTCAGAAATTAGTCCACAGAATACCACACGAAAGTTCAATAAATTCGAAAATAATTTTCCAGAATTTTTCAACATGTTGCCATTTGGCAACAGGCTACCCGATCTTTTTCGCGTTTTTTGTTTATTGCTTGGCAACACGTTTTCGGAGTTCTGTTAAATTATTTTTAATTTATTCTCACTTCCTTGTAATATTATAACTAAAAATATTTTCAGTTTACCCCACAAAAAGTCAAAACTAGTACCTAATAAGTGGAGGCACAATGTGTTTACCAAATCTGAATAAATTAGTATTAAAATTATTTTAAAAAAATCTTCAAAATTTTTACTAAAATTATTTAAACTTTGGATATTTCTAAAAAGAGCAACTGAAAATTATGATTGGAGAACTAAAATACCAAAATTACGCAAATTACGTTTTATGCAAGATTATACCAAATCACTAACGAAAAGCAACCAATTAAAAAAAAATTAAATTTTCAAAGTTAGTTTTTTAACTGATTTCACCTTTTATCACTAGTTATAAAATAATGTCACTTTTTAACACTAGTTACATAATAAAGAACGTTTGAAAACTGGAATAACATATTAAAATGATTGCTTTTTGTAACTGAATTGGAAAATGTTTACTTTTGACATTATTAAACAAAAAGTTTAATGCAAATTCTGTGTGTTAACTATTTTACAGCACTCTAATATTAAAACACTTTGCTGGCGTGATTTGTTTTTTTTTCTTGCCTAGGCAATAAAACAGATAGTTTGTTGTCTGGTAGTAGTAACAGTCTGTTTCAGTTATCACAAAATTTGAGAATAAATGACAAACGGCAAAATGTTAAAAAAGAGGAATGAATATGCAATAAGTTGGCAGCCGCGGTTTTAAATAATCCGTTTTTTTTTTAAAAAAATTGATTTATTTAAATAAAATACACATTCACATTTAATGATAATTGATGTCTTTCGTTTCTTAAAGAAATGTATTAAAAAAAAGTTTAATTTTGATCAAATAAGATTTTTTTGTGCTAACATCACAAGCATTTTTCGAAAATTTTTTGAGAGCATTTCAAGAAGGTCATTATTATTTCACCTATCCCATATTACCTATGGGCTGGAGAAGTGTGTCGTAATTTTAGCGCGAACGTTTGAAGCACTGTCATTCTGAAAACATACCTTAAAAAAGTCGCCCTTATTGCACTTATACATAAGGTTGAAATTATAACAGCTAAACTTTGACCGAATGAAAATCACATATGGAAACACAAATAAGGCATAAAAACACTCAACTCCAATACTCTAGAAATTCTAGTTTTAATCCAGACACAAGTTACAAACAATTCTCGCATATTTGAGAAATTAATCGAAAATAGAAATTACTGTACATGCTTCGTGTTGTCAAACTCACCCGAACAGCTGTAAACCAACTACCGAAGATGGCCGAGTACATACAAATAACAAGTGGCGCGGGCAAATCGGAGGGGATTTGCTCGCATTCGGCATGGTTCGCTGGAATTCGTTCATATTGGACCTGCGTTAAAGCTTAAAAATGAAGGAAATCTGTGCATCGAACATTTTATTTTCCATTAAATTCTTTATTAAGTGTAAATTTGTTGTAATTCGTGACTTATCAATAAATGAAATGTTTAGGCTATCGAATGTCGACATTTTTAGGTCTTATTTATTTTATTTAGTGTATTTATTCATCGCATAAAATTTGATCTTTATAAATTCAACCTTATTTACATGTGCAATAAGGTCGACTTTTTCAAGGTATTTTTATCGAATGACAGTGTTTTGTCGAATGACAAAATTTCGCGCATTTTTTACGTCACGGCTTCTGGAGCCCATAGATTCAAGGCTTTTAGACCAACCTCTGCGTGCGCACATATACTGTGATTGTCTGATTGGTCAAAGTGGTCAGGTAAATTTCTGTCAATGTTTGGCATAAACCGCAATGAATGGGGGTCATACCGATCGGGGAGAACCGGTAGTTCGGCTCACTGGCAGATGGGCGAAAAATTCCGCAATTTTGGAGTACTACTAACATAAAAAATTTACAAGTTTTTTTGGTGGCCTATAAGAAAAGTTTAAAATTTTATAACAATGATTAATTAACTTAACGAAAAGGTAATGTTATTTTAAATTTTTTATAATAAAAAATACTGTTTATTGAGACCATCCAGGTCTGTCTGGCCTTTTAATATATGCAACTAACAATACAGCGACATGATTTTGATGTTTTATTACAGGAAAGGGTTGGTAATGTTATATACAAATGAGTTGGGGTTATGCTACATTTCTTGTACTTTGTATTTGGTAATTGTTTTTATGCAAATTTCATGTGTATAACTGTTATCTGATAAGCCTAGTAATTTTTCAGCATTCTTAGAGACAATAATACTATTAATTGTCGGTTTAACAGGTGGACATGAAGGAGATGATGTCCAGCAAGATTGTTTACATATTTAAAATTGCAAATTGTTTATTTATCTCGGGCCCGAGTGTTGTAATTTGTTGTTTTTGATTTCACAGTTTCTCTTTTAGCAAATCAACCCCGGAGTGAGTTATTTATCAAGGCCAACATCATGGGAACAAGATATTTAACATAATTATTTGTTTAATTGTTCTAGAGGCCGGTTAATCGATTATGTTTTAGCTAAATTAATCTAAAAATCGAAATTTTAGATGGGAAAACGAGTCGCGGTTCGACCAAGCTGGCGCCTGAAATTCTTTTATCAAGGGAGTGATGACAGACCGGTAACAGCGCCAAACAAACGCTTTTGGGTCGAAAATCACCAAATTTATAACGAGAAAAAGGCCAAAGAACATAATCTTATCGCCACAAATTAATTAAAATTCCCAGACTGTGGGAACACACACACAACCCCCTGAGAAAAGTCACGTAGCCACCTCCGACGTCACTAAAAATTTGGATATAAAAGGAACCCCGAGAGAAGCCATCTTCAGAGAGTGCTTTGCCATTCTCCAAGCTAGTCGGCTCATTTTTTTGGAAATAGCAGATTCCTAGTCTTCGACGGGTAGATCGCTGACCAAAAGACTGTCTACTAGCTAAATTTTTGAACTCATTACACAGTCGTGTCTGAAGTGCAGATTTCCTAGTCTTCGACGGGTTGATCGCGCTGAGGGCTCGAACTGTAAATTCACCTGAAGTGCAGATTTCCTAGTCTTCGACGGGTTGATCGCGCCTAAGGCGAATTTCTTTGAACTCATTACACAGTCTTGTCTAAAGTGCAGATTTCCTAGTCTCCGACGGGTTGATCGCGCTGAGGGCTCGAACTGTAAATTCTTGACTTAGCAATTCTACACCTGTTTGCAGATTCCCAGTCTTCGACGGGTCTGATCGCGAATTGGCGTAAATTGCAAGTTTAATTAACCTTTCTCTCAAGACAGGTATCCACGATGTCAGGGGGATCAGAGGACCACCCGCTCGCGGTTCACGAACCGCCATCTTCTCCAGAAGGTGACCAGATTTTCACAGGTCTGTATCAAGAAGGGTAAAGACTAAATTTCATCACATTATACTTGTATCTAAAAACTTATAGTCACAGGGGAGTCCCTGGGAGTTTTAATCAAACTTTTTATTTATTAATTTGTCAATCCTTGTATTTTTATTATTTTACCGATTAAGTTAGCTCCGCGTATCATTTGTACGTGTCTAACTACTAACGGCCTTTTTGCTGTAATTAACCAATAGTTGATTACACTCATCTGACTCATTACTTGCACTTTAATTGCAAACTCTTTACTATTCTCCTGGCCAAGCCGGGGACCACTACCCCACCACGGGAAAAAACCGAGCCAGCCCGGGTGTAGTACTATGGCACACTAAAACATGGCGATAAAAAGACTGCCTAGCTGATTATTAACAAACAAAAAGACTCCCGAAAATGGGACATATTAGGGAAAGAGAGTACGCGGTAGTTGGTTCTTTGGGGAGGCTTCTACGCACTCTTATCTATTAATTTTCTGAGTCAGAGGTGTTTAATCAGCTCTGCAATTAACTCAGGGTTTAACCCTTTCTGGCCTGCAGTGGTTTTTGACACCGGAATAGGTTGTAACCCTTCAAGGGATGCAACGTATTCTGGGTTGTATAACTACGAATAAGGTTTGAATTGTATAACGGGTTGCCTAATCTTAGGCTAACTAAATACACACTTGTAATAATTTTGAATAAATGTCTTTATTCAATTTCAGCTGTTTTACTCTTCCTTTGATACACAGTGCTTAAACAACGAACAAATAAATACAAAACACAACGTAGAGTCCAAATAACAAAAATCCTAGACGATCATTCAAAAATCTAATTTTTGAACAGGCCAGGCCTTAGAAGTGTCACATTATGTACATTCACATTTTTTAATTCTTATTACTTACCTTGCCAAAAATTTGGTGATATAACTAAACGTTGGTAGTACTCCAAATGGGTAAAAACATAACCTCACTTTGTGATACATGTGCTTTTGGGAGTTGTTTTTTTGAGTTTTGTGTACTACCATGCCACAAGTGTGGTGTGTTCCAATGTGTCGAAGCAAGAGTAGTAGTAAGCCGGAAATACCCTTTTTTTTTACCGAAAAACGAGGTTATTTGCCAACAGTGGTGTAGTGCCATTAGAACTCACATGAATTTGTTGAGAAAGACAAGTAAAGTAATGTTTTCATTGTTTATCTGTGTGTAACAACTATACAGAACATTTATTTGTAGATTTGCTCCAACCATTTCAATAATGATGGTTTTCTGGTGGGTACCCTGATAAAAAAAACTAAAAAAGGGGGCCGGACCGTCTAGAGAGTTGGGAACACCATGTGTAATCACAAAAGGGCTCAAACGCAAGATATAACTCTATGTTACATGTGTAGTATTATTATTATAATAGAATGAGCCACTGAAGAAATGTGTTATTTTGTAGAAAAGTAGTGTAGAAAATAATACATAAAGAAACATAAATATCCTGGAAGACTGGGAGTAAAACAAAAAAAAGAGCATTAAATAGTTATGTTTTAGGAAACTATTACAGTGGTGGTAGACGACCTCGTAATAATGCACCATGTCATTGATAAACCTCAAATAAAATATATTATTATTATTTATTTTATTATTATAAAATAAATAAAGTCTCAATAGTCTAAAAACTTGAATCACAAAACACAACGCAACCACACACAAAGACGAGAAAATACAAAATAGCCACACCACAACGGCACAACGAATGTTTATTTATCCAATATTTATCGAATCGGTTCATTAGTTGGTTTCTAACGTAAGGCCCTGTCATCTGTCAATGATCTGTCACTGTGAAGTGTGAAGTTAGCGCCACCCAGCCACCCGCTTAGCCGTCTTTCGGTGAATTTTAAAAACCTTTTACGAAAGAAAATTCTAATAATAGTGCGGAACATTTATTTTACTCGATTAACATGTTACCTTTTCGTCTTGTTATTTTTGGATGGTTTTTAAAATTTGCTCATCTGGCAACTAACTTCATACCAAAGACCAACCTATGCGCGCGCCGCATCGTTTTGTCTCGCTTGTTCTCACCTAATTTTCTATTTTCCTCTCGTTAATTGGTTTGGTGGTTTATATGGGATAGGTCAATTAGGCCGGGCGGAGAACGAGAGAACTACTTAGACGTTTCTAAAAGTAGTTTTTAGTTTCCTTAAATTTTAATACATTAGAATGTATCTATAGAAATTTGTACCTACACGTTTATGTCTCTATCGACATCAATATTCAAAATACTTAAAATTTGGTTTATTTTTGGCCTTAAATAAAATTTTCAGTTATAATATCACAAGAACTTGGATTTTTTCCGGAAAACGCATGAGAAAATATTTGCATAACAACTAATTAAATTTTTACTAAAATATATGTTTTTGATACGATTTCGTGTCCAATTATTCTATCTCTTGATCAACAAACTTCTTAACACGAAAAGAAAAATGAAATATAAATTTAGATTTTCTCTAATTTTGAAATACTTCCAGTTAAGTACCGCCTTGGTTGGGTAAGAAAAATTCTTTAAGGAAAATTTTGAATTTCTATAGAAACAAGTCGTAATACTCGTTTCTCATCGCTTGTAATATAATGTCAAGAGACTGTAGTTATACCTAATATCACAAGAACTTTAATTTTTTCCGGGAGTTTTTTGGGTGCATTTTCAAAACGTCATTATTCGTTTTTGAAATGTATAAGTAAAAATATTTATATTATTTAGCAAGAGGGTCCCATGATAAATAAATAATTTTGTACTACTTTTTATTTTTGCCTTGGTTGCGTAACATTAGGAATTGTACGGTTGTTAGTAATTCGTTACTTTTTTTACTAAAATTTGTTAAATTTATTTATTAATGGACCTGAGCTTACGAGAAAAATTAGCACGTGTTGTGAGATGTCAAAGTACCATTGTTTCCAAATTTGTACTAAAAGTCATTGATCACATAACCAGAAATTCAATTAATCTCAGGGTAAGTATTCTCTCTCCAAATATAAAATACCAAAATTAATATGTACATAGAATAATAAAACAAAACGAAACAATTTGACAATACAACTTGCAATAGAAATGAAGAAAATATAAAAACGGTCCTGTAGTATGTAGGTATAGTTGAAATTGATTTTAATGAATGCTGAATAACAAAAATGAATTTTTTGTTGCACTATTGACTTACCCTAATCTGCGAAAAAACTCACTTTGTGTACTGAAGCTGTCTCCTTGCTGAATCCCTTTGTTGTTTAAGTAGATTCACATGATTGATCATCACATTGACAGATTCTGAGATGCGATGTTCATGTTGAACCGCTCCATATCTTTCTGAAGAAATCGTCGCGTGTGAAGAGGCCTTCATAACAATATCGATTTGGCCTAAAAGCGAGGAAAGAAGTTCGGTGGTTTCAGCATCCACACATAAGGACTGCATTCTGTTGGCTTTTTGAATCAGTTTTTCGATTTCTGTATTCAGATTCGTTTCAGTCTGGTCCCGATAACGCCTTTGTCGTTCACATCTGTCTTTGATTGTAGCGGCGTCGATGGTAAACGCCAGAGACAACGCCACGAATTTTTGCTCCAGGTCTTCTTCACTTAGACGTTCCCTATATGAAAAAGTTTATTATTGTCTTAGCTTGAATCGGATAATTACCTGACAATGTATCCCATTACTAACATGAGACTAATGAGTTACAAAATATTTCGGTCGACTTTAAATTATGTAGATAACGAATTTGTAAAGGAGTGATAAATAAATTAATTACTTGAAATTTGTCCGTGGAATAATTCTCCAGTGATGGACGATTCTTATCAGTGAGTTGGAAATTTATAAAAAAATATGTTGTCTTTTAATTACTGTTCATTTATTCATTAAGTAAAAATAATTGGCTCATAATTAATAATTTGTGGGTTCCACTGTTATGTTAGATGCTCAATTGTTTCATGGAAATTTATAGAGGGGACTTCCCTTTTATAAGCTAATTTCGTCGTAAAATCTATAACACCAGTATTTACGCAACTTTTTTTTTCTTTCGTAAATTAAAACCATTTTGTTTTCAAATCAAAACAAAAATTTTGTTTTATAACTATAGAGCGGATTTGCATGCAGCCTAAATGGTTTTAAAAATAATATGTAGTAGGAATAGGAAAAGTACTGAATAGGTGTCAAAAGGGAACAAAACTATCAAGAGTAATAACATGAAAAGTTTTCGCGAGAACGAGAAATAAAAGAATAAGAAAATAAAATTGATGCATTGCCAGTGCGGATTTAGTTATTTGCAAATTTTTTGTTTTTTACAAAAAGCAAATAAGTGAAAAATTAATGAAAAAAATGTAGAGATGCATAAAAATAATATATTTACTTTTAAAACCATAATATTTATACGCCCGCAAATGAGGGCGAAATGTTTATCTTTATGACACGGAAGGTTATACTAAGCAACAAACATAAATAAATACTATTTTTTCAGTTAATGACAATATTATGAGATGCTTAGCAAGGTGAATTAGCCGACTATTTGTATACCTCGATTTTTTCCCAGTTTTAAATTAACAAAAAAATGCAAAATAAAATAAGACTTTGTATGCACCACGGGAACAATCATCATTAATAACTCTCGGGAATTTAAAAGCCCTCCTAATTCGGTCTGTTTTACGTCGGGTTTTAAATATTCCGTTGTACCATAATCCCTATGATTATACTCTAATGGGCTAATTTTAAGTTGAGGTCCTACCGGTAGTATCGCAAATTGTATTTTATCCACTTTGCGTCTGTAACAGATACCGATTTGGGTGTCGTATTAGCCAATTCAGCACCCAAATTGCGTGCGTGCAACTTACTTTTTTTTAGATTGGTAGCACGCTTTCGCTAATACGTCATTTGTGACGTTTCAGCGTTGAGATTATAATAATTTTATTCGGATAACATTTGAAAATGGAGTGGACAAGCGGCGGTTACAATGAGGTAACTTCAACTTTCTGTTTGAGGTTAGAACAAAAAAAGAACTATTTGTTAGTTACTTTTACAGAATTTTGCACAAATTTGGAAACACCTCAAAAAACATTTGACACTTTCATGACATTTGTTATCAACAATCTCGTATAAACGCAAAAGACCCTAAAGATTGAATAATTAATTTTTTTACTTAAAAATCACTTAAAACGCGCAAAGTAGGAAAAAATAGCGTAAAGAACTTGTTTCTCAAGTCATTGTAGCACTCATTTTTTATAAAAACTTGCGCTTTGCGCTCGTTTTATAACCTTGATTTTGTGCCACAAAGATGATCTTTCAAAACGCGTTTTTAATATACTATTTCAATTTTTCAACAAATATAATTTTTTCATTGATCCAACAGAATTCACCTATGATTGTGATGTATTATTGCACAAGATTTAAAAGCTAAAGCTAGACAAACGCTTGACATAACCGTTCAGCACATGTTCAGCGTCTTTTAGTATAGCGTTTCACACACGCTCGGGTAAACCTGTGCGGTTTACCTACACATGTTGATTTTCGTGATTTCATCCCTTTATGGAGGACACAAACGTTTAGGTATTACACATTTAGGTATTTAAAATTTAAAAACAGAGTCAGAGGTTTACCTGAACATGGTATACAGAGCTTAGGCCGTTTGTTTAGCTTCAAGTAATTAAAAATGGGGTTTGACATCAAGTCTAATACAAAAATTTAGAAACTATAAGGGTGAAAATATTTGTTTTATAATTTGTTAATTATAACACCCATTTGGGTGCTGTAATAGCCATTATAGCACCAAGTGCTATGTTATACCTAATATATAAAATGTTGTAGAATTCAAAATTATATTTTTTTCACATCAAAAAAATAGACAAAAAGTGCAAATCATGTTAAATATTGATATATTTATAATTTATAAATTTTATATGTTTTTTTTTTGATACATTATTAGGTACTTACGCATATAACCCATAACGGTTTACTATACCTGTGTAATTGAATCACATTTAAATTTGCTAAAATTAAACATAAGAGATTGCAATAAACCGAAAATTGGCGATTGTTGAAATTATAAGAGGTCATACCAAAATAGGTTTTGATTTATGATAGTGGGTACCTGACGAAGACGATCTGTTTTGAACATTGGTCAGGACATCAGGCTGCTATTGTTGGGACCATCATAAATAAAAATGCATAGCCAATGTGGTTTGTCTTCCCATAAATTTAACAACAACGATTTTTCGGTTTCCTATGTACTCTCTTAAAAAATCAGTCTACTTAAATGTTTTTCAAGTATGGATATTATGCATATTTTACTGTTTTTTATGCTTATTTACTCGAATTAATTTTTCAATGCGTTCAATTCCGCTTTCTATTTCTAATTCCAGCTGATATGCCATTCGCTAAATTTGGCACGATACTTTTCATTTGCTTTATGTAAATATAATCATTTTGTAATAGCTTAATATTTGTGAAAATTTGCGTAGGACGCTTAAAATAACACTTTTGCTAGAACTTTCAATGATTTATTGAAACAAATCGGCGGAAATCCATCGTTTATTCAACTCGAAAATATTTTCTTTGTTCTTGTAGTAGCACCCACACAGTATTTAGGAATACTTTAGAAAAGCATCACAAATTAAATTTGATTTCCTCAATGCTATCACATGATCAGAAAAAAAAACAAATTAGGGTATCTAGATAAAACTGAATGAAAAAACCACTTGTGTAAATCATACCATTATGGTCAACGTTTAAGGCCAGGTCTGTACAAGGCCTGTGGACATTTTAGTAGTTGGTGGTCAATTACCTGGGGCCGTTACCGAGCAATCCCATTTTTTCCAACACGGAATCTGGAAGACTCGGGAATACTTCGAAAGGTTCCTGGTTGGGTAATCGATAAGCGGCTCCATCGGACATCGATCGACATCTCCTGAAATCTGCATTCTGAAATAATAAAAAAATTAAGTGTTGGACGTTAAACACGGCCACAGCAAACCTCGTTCTTCTTCATTTAGCGGGAACAAATCCATTAATAATTTTGCTTAAATGTTTTAATCTGGGTTGTTTATTTATGCTGAGGTTTGGCGTGGAAAGGGGCTATAAGTTATAGAAAAGTGATGGGTGGCGGAAAAAGCCGTAATTTCGCTGAAACTAGGACATCGATTGATTGTGCAAAATTTATCTTGTTACTGGATGCGATGAGATGAGAGTTTTCCTTGATGGATTGTCACATTGACATGATTTTTTCTAGCCTTTGATGGAGTAATGCTTCTTTTTTGTTTATATTCATGCAAAAACCGTTATGAAGGTTTGTTTTCATTAGCGGTTTCTTATAGGATATTATTTAAACAGAAGTTTTTACAAAAATAAGCAAGGCGCCGAACAGATTACACGATTCCTTATTATTCTCTAAATATTCACGAACGCGTGTTAAAAATAAGAAAATTCCTTTATTACGTTATCTAAACTTAAATCGAAACACTACACATGCAAGTCTATGCAAGTGCAATTATTCTATATTTATTTGAAAATTATATAGCGCACGAAACTATTTTCTTTATCAAAATTACATTCGCAACAAAATTTAACAACACAAAACAACAATTAATTATACATTCTTTCACTTTTTTATGTTCGACGGTTACTACTCTTAATTAAAACTAAAATCATGTGTTTTTTGTCTGTCTGCTCCAATTAAATCTTATTTATCACAAAAGAAGACAGATAATAATTAAAAAAATAATATGTACAAGACTGAATAAAAAAAATTACATTATTATTCAGAATTTTGCTTCAGGGCGTTTCGTGAGTAACCAGCAACAGGCAAAAACTGATAAAGGCGTAAACAATGTCATGCTATTTTTGTTTCAAATGTATTAATTAAAAAAATACACAGGTTTAAAATGCTCCCAACAAGGAGATGGTGATATATCAAATTGTTGGTGTCAGACGACGGCATAAAATTTGTCAATTCTGACGTATAAACAGTGGCGTTATTACACATACGAGGAAGACGTGTACATAAATTTGGCTTGTGGAAAGAGTTTGGCAACCAAGAAACGTTACCATAAATTAGTTTGAATTTGAAAATTGGTTGGATTTGGATCAGATTTAGTGAATTTGTGTGACTTTCCAAATTTGAGGGTATTTATCTAAGAAATTATTATTTTTGGGGTAACTTTACCAAGGTAATATATCAATTTAAAGTATCAGACTTAAGGGAATGGTGGAAGGGATGAAAAATTAAACAAACTAAATTTAAGTTTTCTTATTGTAATAACAGTTCTGCTGATGAAGCAATTTTGTTATAATTATGCAGCTTACTGCATAATGTAAGAAAGATTATTGTGTTAATAAATTTTTCAAAAATTATGGCACTAATATTTTGATTTTCAAAATAATTTGAATTATCCACTTCAAAAGACGCGCAGTGTAGATATAGTTATAACGTTTTTGATATAGTAAATAAGTGTAATAGTCAATTTTGTTTGAAGATACAATAAATTACAAGTGTTTGGACTTTTTTCTGATACAGGAAAGATCACATTGAACAGATGTAGTGACTTTGGGTCTAGAATTATTGATAAAATAGTTCGAAAAATTAAATTTAAGAACACAAACCAGAAAACACACCTTACCCTATACTTCCTCAAATATAAAAGGTTTGAAAAGGATTTTCATAAACTTAATTTGCGAAGTTGTTTAGAACTCTGGTACAAGTTTAAGAAATCTTCTAAATAAAATAGGGCGTTTAGAAAATTCTAGGATTTGCGAAATAAATTGTAAAGACTGTAATGAAAAACATATTGGTCAAAGACGTAAATTTAAAGAACACGTGACCCATTTTAATTTGAACAGATTGAAAAACCCAGCGTTGCTCAATTTTTTTTTGAAAAAGACTACAAAGTCTAATAAATTAATTATTAGGCCATTTAATAATTGTAAATTTCTGGACGCTTTGGAAACTTTTGAAATAAATTGTAACCAAGGTCGACTCATCAACTCAGAAGACGGGCCTACCCCTACTTATTCTCTTTTTTCACGGGCTGTGAGAAAGAACAGATGAGAGATGGAGCGATTGGTATATGAATTCTGAGTGTATCAGAAATGATGGTCAAAAATTTAGCCAGTGATAGGTCTCGCTTAAGAAGATTTGTTTCTAGATTTCTTTTTTTCCGAATCTCAACCAATATTAAGATAAATTTATTTAAAAATTTAGTACAATGTACCGTACCTCCCACTGACTAATGTAGCATTATGAAAAGCACAATTAATTTGGCTCAAATTGCAAAGTTATTGAATGACAACTTGCTGCTAGTTTGATTTTTATTGAGAATTCTAACAATGCATTTTTAACCTGACCTATTTTTATATAGTGATCCTAAACGTATCGTGATTTTATGGGGAGGACAAAATTCAAAATTTTAAGCATCTGTCACAAAAATGCTATATAGAAAAGTTGTTTTTTTGACCATCATTTCTGATACAGTATAATATAAAAAAGAAGTAGCGTATAATGGGAATGAAAAGTTGTTTTTAGAATACTAGGAGTTTTAAAATACAAAGAGAAAGACATTATAATAAATACCAAAGATGCAAAAGTAAAATAAATTTTATAGCTAAAGAAGAAAGATCATGAAGATGGAGAAATAGGAAAATACTTCAAAGAATTAGTAGGAATTCTACTATAGATAATAATAATAATTGTACAGAAAATATTTCGTCACCTGACTAGAGGACAAGAAGTAGAAATACTGAAGAAAAAACAAATATAAGGAAAATAAGAGAAATAAAGAATAAAATTGTAAGATATTGTAAGAGAAATACCTAAATAATTTAACGTTAAAAGGAACTAATATCTCACAATATACCTTACAAATTCCTCGATATAAATCAATTGATAAAGTAAAAAAGGATTTGGATTCAGACAAAACGGAAATGTTAATTAATCAGATACATAGGAAAAGAAAAATAAAACGGAAAATTAAGTAAGGATAAAACAAGCGACATCGGAAACGCTTTAGACAACATATGGGCTGAATTCTGAGCCCATATCTACAGTTTTTTGGTTCTAGATGACGCAGTTAAAGAAGAAAATTAAAATATACAGAGCGACATAAAAGCATATAATAAAATTCATATTTTCGAAGTTAATGTTTATTTAGAAAAACCAAAATCTGTTATTACCAGGGTGAAAATAGGAATGTTCCTACAGCAGTTAGAATCTGGCAAAATATACAGACAAGCGCTGTATAACTTTAACGACATTCAAGATTCAAGAAGTATTTTTTAATATCAGAAAATAAGAATATTACTTGTTATAAATTATTTCAACAAAGCAAGCGAACTTAAACTATTTTTACTACTTACAATGAGTTTACAATTTATGACACTTTTTCATCAAAAGTAGATATAAAATTCACAAGTACAGAAGATTATAATAATAATTATTTATATATTTTTATTTTTCTTGTTTTTTTAATGAATGTATATTTTTTGAATATTTTTATTTGTGTTTGGATTATGTCTTTTTGGGAGATTGAATAGTTATAATCCAGATTCCACCTTCACATATTTTTTTATTATGTATTAATTTTTTGGTTTAATAAAATCCATTTCCTGTAATTATATTATTCTTAAAAATTTTGGGTTAGGTATAGGTACTGCCCTTGTGCGTTATTTCCAACTGTTGTACAAACAGGCCTTATACCAAAACATCATAATATGATTGCTATAATGTTAATAGGAGGAAAACACGAAGTACCTACAAGAGTTTAAATGCAGGATTAGAAGACAAAAGATTAGACAACGAGATTACAAAAAGAGATTATAAATAAGTAAACACAATGCAGTGGAAAGAAGACTATGAATATGTAACAAAATTAAAATAACATTCCTAGGAAAAACAGGAACTCACTAAGAAATTAGAATACAAATAGAATACAAATTATTTTCATATACGGAGCAACACCGAATCATAATCAGAAATATAACAAAACCTTAAACTCTATCAAAATTAAAATCGAAGAAAGTCAGTTGAATTGGTATAAAGAAAATAAAATTGTAAGAAAAATGTTTGTGTACAAGTTTAAAAGAACAAGAGCAAGAGGCAGACTAAGAAAGACATGGTTGTTACTTATAACATAAATTATTAATAATTAGTAATATAAATTATTATAAAATATAAATAATATACTATAAATTATTATTTAATAATTACTTATAATAATAAATTGTTCTAAATCGCTTTAGTTATTTTAGTACACTTTATATACCTCTCTCAAAAATAGTGTTTATCAAGGTTTTGAATTTCATTGCCAGTTTTATTAATGCCTTAATTGAATCATAAATCTTTGATCTCCAAATATTTAACTAATACAGTGGTAGTAATGTTTTTTGAAAATTGAGTTTAATCAACAAAGTGCAGAATAAATTAACACTGACATTAATGGCTTGATTTGACCAGCCGGGAATGGCTTCATCAGTGGTTAATACATGACATAAACAACGCAATAATAATTTTTAACATGGGCTTGTTATTACTATAATCCCATAAACTCTCTTTCAAAGCAACATAATTGCTAAGTAAAATATTGCAATTAGTAAGTGTAAGTAAATTGGAAGTAATAAAAAAATTAATAGGTCTCATAATATCTTCACAAATTTAAATTATTATTGCTAATCAATGTTGACCTCCTTATGTTATTGGATTTTTTTCAATTTCAAACATTAATCAATAATCATTTTTTTCAACTTGAAACTTACCAATATAATAACTATAATTTTACAATATAATCCAATCATGGCACATTAAACAAGTTAGGTCACGTGTCAAGTATTTTCTTATCATTTGAGGTCGGAATAAAGATTAATCTTTAGGAAAACACAAAATATAAGTCTGAGTTAATTGTTTATTATTATTTTACGCGGATATCAACATTTTTTAATAATAATCATTTTTATTATTTTGTTTGGTATTAGAAATACGATTTGGGCTTGGTTATGTGTTCTGAATGTCAGGAACATTTTCAAAAGTCTAAACTCTCTAATAATACAATTTAGTTTCAAGGGTAAATAAATAAAAATTACCTAATATGGTAGCAAAAGGAATAACTTGTTGGTATTATTTGTCTTGTACTTTATTTGCAGACAATACATTATTCCATGAAATATCAATTCGCTGGTTGACCACAATTAAAATAAATTAGTGAAACGAACAACGAACTTTATGCAGGACAATTTTTGGTTGTTTGATTGGAGAGAAAGAAATAACACAAAATTGTAATTTAGTAAAATTCGGCAAAATTGCAGTGAACTAAATTAGAACAGAGGAAATCAGCATTGTTCTACATGAACTATTTTTCTCACTCAATATCTTTTGTGGGGCTCTAGTCCATTTTAACAGATTGGATTGACATTCATTTGCGTTGTTAAACAAATATTGTAGACGGAAAAATTCAGTCAATTAAAATGCTGTGAGAATAATCAATTGATCCTATAAGAGTAACGTAACATACGTAGGAAAAAGCTTTTGCGTTCCAAAGAAAAAAAGAACGTAATCTTTTAAAAATCGGTTTTATCTGAATGAAAAGTGATAAATTTGTAAATTGTAAATTAGAATATTCGGTTTTTGACTTAACGCCCCAAAATGTTTGTACATGCATTTGTACATGCAAAAGTAGAAAAAATATTACTTCAGAAAATCACTAAAACATCTACTCTAAACAATATTTATTTAGGACAAGGTAATTCTAATCTCAGCATGTAAAACATGCCCAAAAATTAAAATTAAATTATGGTTTGTTGTGTAATTTAAATAATTTAAAAATCTAATAAGACAAAAATTTAAAATGTAGACAATCTAAAAAATACAGATCAAGAAAATTAAAACTAATAATGGAATAGATATGTAATATATGGAAAAATAACGGAATGGTTTGATGAAGAATGCCGTAAAAAAATAAAAAAAAAAATATAAGAGGATGCTAGCAAAATAATCAGACAAAGTCAAGGACAAATAAAAAGACAAAAGAAAAAGTTTAAAAATGAGAAAAAAAAGAATAAGCAATATAAGGAAAAAATACTACTCTCTTCATACTACTACAACAATATGGAGAGAAAAAGAAAGTGTACCAGGCAGAAACAGTATATTATACTGTTAAAGAAGTAGGTGAACTAATAGCAAACAAGAAGAAGCTATACTGTAAACATAGATACATCACATTTTGGCAACCTCTTTAACAGATAACAAATGAAAATACAGGAAACACAGAAGGAAAAAAAAGTTAAAAAAATGAAGAAAGTGCAAGAAAATAATGACTTTGGAAAACATAAAAAACAACTTCATCTTAAAAATGGATAAGCTGACAAGCGAATGTTTAAAAATGTTGGAGAAGAACTGATTAACAAACGTTAGAAACTTTTGAAACAAGTATTAAAAGAAGAAATGATACTGAAAGATATAAGCGATTTTGATGCAAATACAAAAAGGCAACAAAACAGTCTATGTAAATTGCAGAGATATAGTACGTATTACTTAATGTTGCTTATAAAATTCTAGCAATAAGCACACATTAAAAACATAATAAGGGAGAAAATGAAAATACTAAATGTAGCGGTTTTATCACAGCCGTTTTTGAAAACGAAAATCAGTAAACAATCGTATATTTACCTTGTGAGAAGTTTAAGCTGAAAGTAATGAATTTAATAAAGATAAATGTACAGCTAGAATCGATTTTAAGCAAGATTGACAAAACTGAAGTTACTAGAAGTAAAAGAAAATTTTTTGGAAATGGTATAAGCAACGTTAAAATGTATGGAAAATAGAGCTATAATAAAAGAAAAGCTGTTAGGAAAGTTTATAGCAAAAGAAGGATTACGACAACCAGACGCTGTACTTCGCTGACTACTCCGGAATATTCGGCTCAATTATATCTACCTATACAATACTTAATTTTTGACTGTTTTAGAAATCCTACAGAATGCAGATACTAAATTTTTCTCTCCCCCTGTTATAAACAGAAAAGAAAACTTATTTCAGCGATACAACAGAATATTAAAAAAGAAGTTTCGAATTAGTATATTAGTAAATTTTTTTGGAACGAATTTAAGTTTATCAAACGAGCGCAAAGCAGGAGTTTTCTAAAGAGTTAATGGTCACAATAACATGAGAAACAAATCCTGTATACCAATTTTTATAATTTACCGTTTCTTCTATTTTTTTAATGTATAAAGTAAAATTTTGGGCTTTATATTATTCCATTGTAGCATGGGTATAGTTGAGCAAAGATAACAGTTAATTTTGACTTAAATAATAAATTCTACAACAACGCCGGTTTGAACAGAGGTGATTACCCTATAGTAAATTATTTATATATATTTGTTTACCTGCTAGGGTCATATAATTTTTATAGCGGGCTGCTCTTTGTCACATTTGTTCTAAAGAGACGAAATCTGCAATTTCTGACACTTTATTGCAATACAATCGACCTCTGTCCCAAATGGCATTGTTGTTAAATTTATGACTTAAGTCAAACTTTACTATTTAGTTTGTTCAAATATAAAATAATGGCTATTAAAGCATCCAAGAAAATGTTACATTATAGTAGTTTTAAAAATGCAAATGATAAAAAGTTTATTTTGTAGCACGAATTCAATTTTATATAAATTGTGTAACAAAAAAATAGTTTTTTAAAATAAAGATTTAAAGCCGAATAGTGGGTTTACCCTACTAGTGGTATGAAGTAAAAATAAGTAAGTAGAAATAATAAAGTTCTGACTAAATAATGAAAAATAGAAACTTGTTAAAAATTATATTACAAATCCTAAGTATTATACCTTAAGAATTTTAATATGTTAAATTAAGCCGAAACACAAAAACTTTTGTTTGTAGATGAATGTTTCGCTAATTGATGGCTCATTCTATTGAAACTTGTATATTTTTGAATAATAAGGAATAAACATACATATTAACAAAATTTTATACACCGGCTCCAATTTTTGCGCAAATACATATGCTTGAAAATGTTAAAAGAAAAATTAAAACCTATTTAAAAGTCAACAAAAAATTTGAATTTACAAACCTAGTTAAAATTGTAAATTGTAATAAGAATTTCAATAGTTACGGAGTTACAATGTAAAACCTAATATCCTAATATTATTTTACATTTTTTTTTGTTAAATACCAAATGTTCTTATTATTATATGAAAAGCTCAAAATTTAAATTTTGAAATAATTTTATTATAATAAATAGTAATTTGTACACCTACGCTGCGAAATGATTGTTTAATCGATGAGAGCTCATTTTTTAGACGAGGCAAAGCCGAGGTATAAACGTCTGCCAAATACATTTTGCAGATGAGGCACACACAATGTTTTTGTACAATCATAATAAATAATAATTAATGTAAAATGCATAATTAAATTTAAAAAAATTAATAGAAAAAAACTACTAGTGGCAATATTCACGTTACTAGAACGACCTTATTAAATAAAATTTTGATGGCCGAGGCTTCTTAGAGGGTGTAAAACAAGCCTTTTAGGCTGGTTACATTATTATATCGAAGGAATAAGGAAGGAACTTTTTCAAACGTATTTTTGACTTTTCTAATATCACTTTTACAGCTTCCGCTGATATCAATAAAAATATTTTTTGTTTTTTGCTTAATAATATTTGATCGAACATTATTAATATTGTATTTAAAGGATTTTTGAACAAAGAATATTCTTATTAATTTTTACTATTCTTAAATATTACAAGGATTTTTTTCCCGACCTCCCATATTCTTAATTGCGATATCATTTTCATTAATTAACTTTAGTAATAAGAAATTAACATGTCATGTAGTTTGATGTTTGTATGTTTTTGTTATTACGAAGTTCAAAGTATGAATTAAAAACAAGAATTTGATTTAAAAAAATTTGCATGTCAAGCTGATTGCGGGTAATTTTGACTTTAGATAAAACCCTGAAATGAATCAGTAATTTTGGTTTTTGGTAGAAGTTGTACAATTTTCCTGATTAGATAATAAAATTACTTAATTCTTGTTATAGTTTGATCGTATTTAAATTTAATCATTTGGTCAATCCGGATGTGGTATGGTAGTCTGATATAAAACTAAGTTCACATTGTTTGACCCTTTTGATTAAAGACAATGGTGAAGCAATAATGCAAAATTATTGCTGAAGTAGCATTCAAATATTATCAAATATCTATTGTGAAGATACCGTAATGTCTTCCAACAAAAGATGTAAAAATTTCGCAACAATGCTCTGACCCTCTGAAGATATAATCTCCTCACCTCAAGTACATTATCCTTTTGTGTTAATTCTTGTACTATGGATGACTTTCGCGATAAACCCTCAGCATCTTCGCTTGAATCCGAATGGAAACTAGAAGCACTTGATACGGACACTATAGATTCGTTCCGGTTTCTCTTGTATGAACTTTCATAAAGTTCCGAATTATTATTTAGTTCGAAAGGCATCTTCGACAGTCGCGTTATCGACATTATTTATGTTTTTCGAGTCGCTTTTCAAACTCGCGTTGTCAAGAATCGACTGAGTTTCAGTTTAAGAGTCGCAACTCGTCCCCACTCATCATAATTTAACTTACATATTCGCGGGATGCTTGTCTTACTGAAAAAACTCAACGACATATATTTTCCGAGCTAAATTTACATTTGCATGAAGAAAATGGGCCGCAAAGCGCATCAAAGTGGCTGTGCTATAGAGGCTGTTCCATTAAATTGGGCCAGCAGGTCATCAGAATTATCATCAAATTTTTTAGTTAAGTGGGCTCAGCTCTTAACATAGCCAAGGTCACACAATTTTTTTACGTCCTTATTATTTGAGTTTTTCAAAAACGGCCTTCAGGGATGAAGTTACATAAACATATTCTTTGGTGAAACTACCATAAACTAACTCTTCAAGTCACTAGATTTTTTTTCTTATTTTTACAATAATTTTTATTAATAAAATTTTTGTTGTACTATTTTAGAGATTGTTTTAGAATATTTGCTTTTTGTTCTATTTAAATATATTGAACGTGGATAGACGAAAACGAAAACTTCTGAAAAGTTTTATAATTTGAAATATAAGATTATTTAATTTTTTATGAAGTCTATGTCTAATAATATTAATATAATTAAGTAAATTTATAATTATTATTTATTCTTATTATTTTCACTCTTTTCTAAACGTTTTCCTACGCTTTTAGGTATTCAAATTTTCGTAGGAACTGAGCCAGCTTAAGATTTATTTAATTCTGAAAAATATTTTCAATGCTGTGGTCTTATCAATATCGTTCAGGGCTGGACTGACCTAGGACAGACAATTTTATATGAGCCTTCATCTCATGTTTTCATTTGTTATTTATATTTATTTGAAGATGATAAATAAAATATAGGATTTTTTCGAACTCATATAAGATTATTATTATTTTCAGGCAACTATAAATATTTTTCGTGGTTTAGAGGTCAGCTTTATGACTATTTTTTTAATACTTTAAATTTTCAAAAATGTACATAAGTGACTTGTTTTATTCAATCGAATGGAAAAGATTCCAAAGCTTTTTAGTTTTAAAGAATCTAAAACAGCGTTACAACAGATTTACACAGAAGACAAAAAATATTAACAAAAGAGAACAAAGAATATTTAGGAAATGCTCTTAACTGAGCGAATTTTGCGGAAGCCTTAAGCCGCTGTGTTTTCTAGTGTATTAGAAATGATGAACAAGCTAGAAGCCGATCTTGATGGATCATCAGCGAATATTTGGCGATTATGCAAAGCAATATATAAGTTTGTTACTAGGTTTTTGTGTAAATACATTTGTTGTTAAATCAGTTGTTTAAAAATCTAATGGGCTGATTTCAAGTTGAGATAATACTGGTAGTATCTTCGTTTCTATAGAAAAATAAACAAATTCAGGGCTGTGATTTGCTGTTGTCATGGAAAAGTATTAAAATTTGCGCTACTACCGGTATTATCTCAACTTGAAATCAGCCCATAACTCTTTAAATTGCAAGAAACCTCAAACTGAGTCAACGTCACACTGATGTCAGGAGTGAGGTTTATATCAGTTTGGAAGAGATTACGCATAATTATTGTCCTGGGTTCTAGAGAGTCAGGCAAGAAAATTGGAAAAACAGACTCGGTTATTGTTTGAGAAACTTGAACAAAAGATGAAATACGTCGCTTGGAAGAAAAGAAAAAGAGTGAAGGGAAGTTCTAGAGGAATTAAAAAAGATTCTGTAGGAGTGAGAAAAACGGAGTTTGAAAGAACAAGAATAATTTGGAAAACTATTCGTTTGGTGTAAAAAGAGCAAACAAGAATTTTTAAAAAAGTTTGAATGACGTTGGTTGGAAGAAAAAGAATGTAAGAAGGTTGAAAACATAAGGATTTAAGAAACAACGATTGGTAGAAAAAGAAGAAAAGTGAAATTTGTGAAATTGTAGAAAATCGCTCGTCGTCTGAGAAAAGAAAGAGCGTTGGAAGATTTTACAAGAACAAAAAACTTCTAGAAAAACTTGAAAAAACGTTGTTTGAATGAAAAAAAAAATATTGTTACGCTTTTGAATTATTTCAGTCGCATCACATTTGAGTCATTTGATACAAATAACTTCAGTCTGTTAACTAAATTTGAAAGAATTATAAAGACGATCTTTTTAGGTACACCCTAATCAACAAATATTGATTAGTGATTAGGTAATAAAAGGTGTTAATTTGATTAAATTTCTCACTGAAATTATAGCGAAAATTACAGGTTAATTAATACAGGATGTCCCAAAATTTGCGGTTCAAGGAAATGGTAGGGTCTACAATTTAATACATTCCTAGAAATTGTTTGTTGACAATTTTGTTTAAAAAATTGTCAAACAGTGATAGATTTTTTTGAATATAATTCTTGTGTTTCTTGGACCTTACTTGACAACGTACTAACAATTGGGTCCACAAAGTTTTGTTATCTTGTATGCTGCTAGAATAAGCGGTCTACGAAAAAATAATATTTACCTTCAAATGCGTTCTATAGTCTCGAGGAATTAAACAATTATAATGACGTTAATAAAGTCAAAATGCAATGTATTGATTGAGAGTTGAATAAACCTATGTATGGTTTTAAAGAAGGGCAACGCAAAATGCCAGAAGAATAAAATAATTTTTTAGAAGATTTAAAAAATCGAGGATTGGAAGAGAAAAAAAAGTTACTAAAGACACTAAAAAACAAAAAATAATTCTAAAAGAGAACTTGATCCACGACAATTATAAAAAGAAAAAAACCAGGTAATCTACATAAAAGAAAAAGAAGAACATTAAAATTAAATTTGGAAGAAAAGAAAAAATAAAAGATTCTACATTCTTCCAAAAATATGTGAAAAAAAAAGTTTAGAAGAACTTCTTTGAGAAATTCGACAGTTTTCGAAATGTTTGTAAAATACACGTTTTAGAAATGAAGAAGAAATTTGAAACAAAGCTTTTGGAAGTTGAAGAAGATCTGAAGGAAAAGTTTAGAATATTGAAAAAGTTACAAATTGCAGCAGCAGAGGAAACAGTGGAAACAGTTGAAAAAATAAGGTTCCAGCGCTCCTGTAGGCATTACAAGAGACAACTGTCCAACTTTTAGTGCATATCAGAATTAGATCCGAAAAACTACCATGTGTTTCGCAGGTATCGAAGTTTAAAAGGTCGATAACTGAAGGCTGACATATCTGACGATACTCAATCAGAGAATCTAGAAAAAAGTGCAAAAAGAGCTTGCAAGAATATTGAGCCAAAGACTAGTTAATTTGGCATATTCGGCGGTATTCGTGGAAGTTAGTCACCAACTGGGAAGAGGAGTTTTCATCAGTAGGCTGCAGGACAGAAATCTACATGCTTTCTTAGACCAAAAAGAACCTGTTCAGACAAGCAACTTAAACTCTGCAAGCTACAACTGGAAATAGTGATTCCTTAAAACAATTTGGGGAAAAAAATACGACAAAACCAACTTGTACTTAAAGAAAATACAAATAGTTTAAGAGTGTTAGGAGAGGCTACCAAAAAAAAAAGACTGTCGTCCGCAAAAAACTGAGATGATGGACAAGTGCAGACAACACAAGAGACTAGAACGAATTACAAAAGTAAGGTGAGCTGAAGTAGATTGCTTGGGGTGAAGGACACAGTTTTTTACTATGTTTATATAATAAAAGGCCCATTAAGAGCTTTAAATATTTATACAATTTTGATATAAATTAAACTAGAAGTTATTAATTGTAATTAAAATAGAAGTAGAAGGATAAAGACAAGTTAATAGCTTATAAATATTTTTGAGTTACAACAAACAACAAAAGAAACTTGGATAATTATGTACTTAAACCATTTCATTTCATGTATCACTAGGCACATGGTGAAGAAAACTATGTTCTAACAGTATAAAAAGAAAGCAAAAAAATTATGTTATAAGTAAATAACTAGGGTCAAATTAATACAATAAATGTTGAAGAAGAGAAAACACTGGGATGGTTCAGGCATTTAGAAAAATTAGAAAAAAGCAGGTAATAAAAAGTGGGATGGCAAGAACATTAAATAAACAAAAAAAGAAATCCGAAAAAAAAACAGACAAAAATTGTTGATTTTTGACCTTATGCTTGTTTTGTGTTAAAGAAAGACAATTGATACGATCCGTATACAAGCATAATGATGAAAATATCTATTATTATTAATAAAGTGTAAAAGTAGGTATTAAGATACATAAAACAAATTAATAATCTTATGGTAATAATGCACCACCCGAGTACCAGAGTTTTCAGGTCGTATTTACAGCCTCCGACGTGACCTAACGACCATTGGTGGCCGGAACCCACGGCTTTAATGCTTCCTCTGAGAGACGAGTAGGTAAGATATTTATATTCGACGAAAGCATTCCTTTTTCTCAAAATGGGGTGATTTTCATACAAATCTTGAAAGAATTAAAATCTAAGTCAAACCTCATTTTTGACGACTATCTCCATAAAATATTTGTACATTTTATTCTATGAATTCTATATTTCCGTATTGTATATAATATAAGTATTCGTTATAGATTTTTCAGCTTATTTCTGGGACTTCTGTAGTTGCGTATTGTTTTCAGAACAATTAACACTTTAAGCCATAATCTTATAATTATAACTTGCAATAAATTATATGGTTTTGTTAAGATTTTTTTTTTAAATTACTGTTGACTTGTTTATTATGCACTTTGATTTCATTTACTAATGAAATAAATCGATTATTTTGTAACATATCTAATGTAGGGACATTCAAAAACAAAATAAACAAGTTTATGGGTGTTTTTAACTTATTTTTTCAAAAAACGCTCAGATAGTTTTTGTTTAAGAGGGGGACAATTATCTAGCCTAATGTTAACACCGATACGCTACCCCCTTGACGGGGGTGGCTACCACCGTCAGAATTTAAATAACAACTGGAGTTAAGTAAATAACATGTCATTGGATAGGTAATTAAATTCTCTTTTTATTTGTGTCTTTGTTTTCAAAATGGAATTACAGTCTTATTATCGAAAAAAATAGAATAAAATAATGTTTGCAAAAACGATGCGATGTTGATGAAAACTTGTATTATTTTTATTTTACAAAATAAAAATATTAGATGAATGTAATTAATTAATATAGTTATTAGGGTGGGCCAAAAAAATCGTTTATTTTTTTTAAATTTCGGACACTAAAAAATTAATTCCTAGGCACCTTAAAAAACGCTTCTTTAAGATGAGCTCTTAATTTTGATAGGAAAGACTCCTTCATCGCAGTTTTCCTTTTTTTTTTCAGTTCCATATGGCAAAATCCATATCTCGTTATTACTTGATTGTACAAAAAAATTGTATTTACATTTTATGTAGGAAATTAAACGCTCTACAAAAAAGTTATCTTACAATTTTTTATATCTTTTACCGTTTAGAAGATATCGGAGGTCAAAGTTTAAAAAATTAATAAGAAACATTTCTTTTCTACTTCTAAATTTTATAACTCAGAGATAAATAAATATTATAAATTGCGCAACACACAGTCTTGTAGGAAATTAAGCGCTCTATAAAAAAGGTTTGTTGTGGTTAATTGATTATTCTAACCATTTAGAAAATATTCGCATTTTATAAACCAAAATTTGATACTAAATCCCCAATTTTTTTAAAGTGGTTAAAGTTATCAATCAACCACAAACGACTTTATGTAGAGCGTTTAATTTCCTAAAAAACTGTATGTTGAGTACATTATAATATTTATTTATCCACGAGTTATAAAATTTAGAAGTGAAAAAGAAATTTTTGTTAAATTCTTCAAACTTTGACTTCTGATATCTTCTAAACGGTAAGAATTATAAAAAAATTGTAAGATACCTTTTTCAGAGCGTTTAATTTTTTACAAAAAATGTAAATAAAATTTTTGAACGATCAAGTATTTTAAAATTATAAATTTTCTTATTAAAATTATAAGTTTATCTTGAAAAAACATTTTTTAAAGGTGCCTAGGAACCAATATTTCAGTGTCGGAAGTTAAAAAAAACATAGTCGATTTTTTTGGCCCACCCTAATAGTTATGTAAATTTTTTGGAAAAAATAATTACTTTCTATTACTTAAATAAAACTTGATCATTTCGTTTTTTAATTGTTTACTCTCTATGATTGTATTAATAAATAAAAATAATTTGGTAGTCGGTTTTGCAACTTTTTAATAAAAAAAGAAACAAGTATGACATTTTAATCCAACTAGTTTTATTGAAATTAAAATTCATGCGATAAAATAGGACTGTTTTGGTAAAGTTGCTATTTAAAAATTTTGTGTTTCAAAATTAAGCGCCTCATATAATTAAATACATGCCGCACAGGAAATGATTTTCTTTGTTTACTCATTAGCGAAAAATAGTTATACAAATAATTGACCTATTAACTCATTTCACGTGTTTAGGACGAGCTTGAAGGCTGTTGGTAATAAGCTGTAAAGTAATTGCTTTATATTTTATTTGATTGGCACATGACTTGTGGACTTTTACAAGCATTTGATAATAAGTTAATTATCACTTGTATTTCCTGTTAAATATTTCCTATGAAGGAAATCCACTACTTTAATTATCGTACTACATTGTAAAAGACAAATGGTAATAAAAGAAAACACTATATCATTTTCTTGTTTATTTATTCAACAAATAAAAAACTGAAACATCATCACATATCACGCAATTGATTAGAAATTTATTGACCTTAGAAAAAAATTAATATCATTTGTATAATTAAATTTGTGTAAAAATATAAAACATCCAGTGTTTTTTTCAAAAATAAAATTATTCTAAATCTGACTAAAAATAGATCAAAGATGACCTCAATCTGCAACAAATATTTCAGCTTAGTTAAGTAAACAATAATTTTTATGCATCAGTCATTTGATAAAACTAATGATGGCCTTTATTACGTCCATAGTCTGGTCATCCTCCAAAACGATATCGAACGTATCCATGTAAGTTGGCAAATTGCCTTCAATCTAAAAAAATAATATAAATTAAATTTAAAAAACTGTAATAAAAAGAAACAACGTTCTCATAGATGAATCCTATTTTCAGCACATGATTAGCATGGGCCATGCCATCTGCCATCCGAGCATCACCAAGTGAATCCCCTAATAAAATAACATTGTTACGATTTTTTATCAAATCGTAGTATTTAGTATTTTTAAGTGCGAATTCGTTCTTGTTTAAAACATGTATAAGAGGTCCCTTGAACCCTTGAATTACGCCACCTTCGTCATATTTCAAAAAATTTGAAATGACCTACAAAACTTGTAGAATTACAGGAAACACACTATTTTAATAAAATACTTTGACATTTTTTAAGTACACCTCTGAATATTTCAAGACTGAAGTCACAACGTCTCCCAGACCAGCTGAGAAGACTAATATAGGCACTTCTTGTTCGTGGAGGGTCTGAAACAAATCTTTGGTACCATCACGTAGAGAGCTGCCCACTTGTGCCACCACTTCATCAATTTCTTTACAATTAACTGTTAAACCACTGTACACATTTTTGTAAAAATCATAATAAATGGGGTTGAGTGTGTTACCATAAGGCTTTCTCAGATTGTTCATACCATTCTTCCATCAAGCTACGTTTTTCTTCTGGGGGAATATTAGGGTCGTATTCCAGGGGGTAGTATTTCTCAGTTAAAGCTTGTGTCGTTTCTAAATATTGATCGGTGAGTGAAGGACAACACTGAAATATGCCTAAAACAAGCAAAATTCAGTTAAGTTTGGTTATATTTAACGAAAGTAGACCTACGAAAACTGCTTTTGTGTCGTTTGCCGTTTTCGTGCTGTTTGGTGATTGTTTGATCAAAGTCTGAGACTACTTGCAGTAGTTGGAAACCGTCATCGATGATACCATTCAGTTTGGCATTTAATTTTTCTGGGTCTTTAATATGGACGTATGTTTTATTTAATTCTTTGATTTCTTTTACGAAATTTCGGGCCATTCTTTCTACTTCTAACCTAAAACAGATGTCAAGGATGTCAGTTTGACAGATGACCGAGTGAGGTTATCGCGAAATGCTAAACTCCCCATTCTTCTTGCGGGAAATTTAAATTTAGCAACTTTTGGACTTTGTTTAGGATTATCTGTACTTACATTTTAATTTATTCTTTTTTTTTAAGTATATAAAATAATACGGAAAATTTTTGTAATTAGTTAAACATCTGAAATATGCAATGGCAACTTTTAATTGCTTAAATTGCTTTACCGACAAAAAATAATTACAGTGTAATAATAATAATTAAAAAAGGTTCTATTTATATTAATTTAATGAGTACAAATAATTTGTTTTGCAAATATTTCTACAAAATTAATGAAGATATAAAAAAATGACGGAATGATTAAAGGTTTGGAAAGAAATTATTATACCGAGTGATCTAAAAATTTTGTTAAAAAGGAGGCTCAGTGCACTTTGGAAGAAAGAGATAGGTACAGTGGTCGTGTCTGAGATTCTTAGGTCATTTAATTTCAGAACTGTCAGAATTGAATTTTTGTTTTCACATTTGGTTCGTCACTGGAAATTTTTTTCAGTTTTTCGTAATATCTAGGAGGTTGAAGGTTGCTTTAGGTATTGTTTTATATTGTACGAAGGAAACAACCTTTTAACGGATGCCGCTTTTCGGGCTGTAAAAACGCTCTTAACAGACCTGACAGGCCGTTAAGAGCCTCTTTATGATCGACGAGGAAAAAACTAAAAATCTCTGTAGTAGGTATTATAACTCAAATTCATTTTTTTTTAATTGTTTGACAGTCTTTAGCTCTATAGTTTTTTTTATCGGTAATTTTTTTTAAGTAAAATTAATAAAATATTGAACAATTTACTTTTGTTAGGCTCTTTACGGTTTGCCAGTTTTTTTTATTCGGCTGGCTCTTCAAACTCGTCTCGAACTTTCTGATTCGGCCGTAAAGACTACACTAACGGACTTGTACTTTAAGATAGGTATTGTTATTATAACAGCTCTGACTACATTCTAAGAGGATAATATACGTACGCAAAAATCTTAGCTTATTTTATACACATATAAAGTGACAATAAAGTGAGGAATCGGACAGATACATGGGAGGAACCAAAATATCAGAAGCATGGAAGACAATCAAGCACATAAGAAGAGACGAAAAACAAACAGCAAATATAGCGCCTGGACCTGGAAATTTCCCCATAGAGCTAGTTAAGAGGATTCTTACATTTTGGGCGAAGTCAGAATTTCTCTCTATTCTATTTAATTGGTCTGCATGTTTACTATGTGAGCAAGCTTTTATGCGAAATAGGGTTGCTAGCAGACCTCTCAAGTAACGCACAATAATCACGGCTACAGTTGTTCACAATTTATAGTGGTCTCTTGCGCTGCTAGGCAATAAATTTATGACTGAATTCGGGTAAAAAATAAATAAACAAGAAATAAAGCACATTTATCAAAATCGTTCTATTTGCAATAATTACGTATTTTTAAAGCCAAGGAACAAATGTGGGAAACTAAATTATCACATGCTCCTAATTACTGTTATGTACAATATTACATAGACTTTTATAAACAAAATAAAAAACCGACAAATTAATAATAGCAAAATTTTATTAACCCTTTTAGGTATGTACCTTACATTACAGTCTGCATAGTAAGCAATGATTTTATTATTATTATTTTCATAAAAAAAATTAGATACACAACCTAAACATGTATGTACCTACAGTCAGGTGCGTAAAGTCCACTTCGGATCATAAAAGACTGCTGAAGCCGCAAACAAGAATTATTTTGGCTTATAAATATCAATAAACATTTTCTCAAAAATTTTTACTTTTATGTACCTATTGGGACTTTTACATTTTTATCATAAATGTCTTGTTAATTGAGAGAGGTGGCATTCTTTACGCACTGTAGACTATACATAACTTTTCAAAATATGTGGTGATCGTTTATAACCGAAAAATGATACGATGAGGCTAATTTTGATGAATTTACAGTGATGAAAACGCAATATAGAAATTGATAGAGCTGATGCCGACTATGCATATTTTTATTTGATGCATTTAAGTACTGATAAAAATTATAAACACTTTCAAATATTTAAAAAAGTACATATACAAAAACTGAAGAAACTGCTTGTGTAAAAGGAGTTCTTTCGCAAGATATTGAGAAGTAGTACATAATCCTGTACAAATATTTAAGAAAAATAGATTATCTTTAAAAAAAAAAAATAATCAGACCTACAACAGTAAACAAAATTTTTGAACAATATTAAAATTATACAGGTCATCACAAATGATGGTCAAAAATTTAGCCAGTGATAGGTCTCTCAGTGATGGTAAAAATCTTAAAGAATATTTTTTTCTAGGTTCCATTTTTTCGGAATCTCAACCGTTATTAAGATGAAATTATTTAAAAATTTAGTACAAAATACCATACACGCAATTAGTCTATGTGGTATTATAATGGTATTATTTGTTGAAATTCAAAACAAAATGGAGAACCACTTAATACTTTCCGGCCAAACATGAAATCATATTCAAATAAACATCTAAAATTAAAATTATAATCCAAAGTCTGAAGGAGTGGTAATAAAGGCCACGAAACGTAATCAAGAAATTAAAGGTTTTTTATTTTTTTGCACGTCCAAAACACCCGATAATCATCGAATACGTAATACAAAATAATGGACAATAACAATAATAATCAGTAATTAAAAATATCGAAAAGAAAATATTTTAGGTAAAGAAAAAACATGTATGTAATTAAAAAAATACTTTTAATAACATTTAAAGTCAAAAAATTGTTTTTCTTCAAAGGTTTTTGCTTATAAAATTAAAACATTTTGTGTAATGTAACAATTAGGTAATTTAAAATATATATATAGTGTTTTATTTAAGAATCAAAAGCTATAGTCATTTCCAGTAAAACCAGTGCGTTACTATTTAGCAAAAATATTATTAAAAAATGAATAAGTCTAATTTTGTTTACATCCTTTATACTACGGTTCTATTTAAAGTCGTCAATGCCATGAAAAAATTTATCTGGTTTTCTAAAAATTTGTGGTATCACTAAGTACACATTACCATTATATAGCACCTTTATTATAACAATTATGCCCTAATTACATGACATTTTTGATCATACCACAAATTGGTATTGACAACCAAAATTTTTAGCTAATAGTTTTTTGCTTTTACGGACGTCGGACAGTCGCAATTTTCTTTTTTCACTCATTTTGTCATGAAAAGTACAAAATACAACTAAACGTTGAGTAGACGAATTAGCCAATTTCTTTATATTAACATTTCTTGGAAACCATAAGTACTTACAGGAACTACAAAGGGAGCGTGCCGATACCTAGCTGTGAATGTGAAGAGAGACGACGAGAGAGGATAGAGAGTTCGATGATTTTAATTCTTATCCATTTTACAGGAAAATTTCCTCAAAAAAGTACAGCGCCGCTAATTAACTGACGAACCTCAAATTTTAATAGTATATAGAAAACATCTTGAATTTATTGCCTTGAATATTTTTTTTGGGAAAATAAATGATTATCTATGCAAAATATCGTTACAAAGAAGACATTTCATTTTTCTGAATTTCTCAATTTTTTTAAAAGAAATCTAATAATTTTTCAATGGTGTTTTGGTTCAAGACATCTAAGTCATAATGAGTTGTGTTATATATATTTTTTTCGTAGAAAAATATCGAATAGGTAAGTCACAGTTTTTTGACGAAAATCTCACAAATTCCCATTAGTTGATGGCTGTGTAAGAATCCCCTTAAACATGGACGAGATATTCTACATGAAATCGTAACAAACATATACAATAAATCTATTAGAAGGAAATGACATCCTAAAAGATTGGACTATAGCTTATATTACAGCTTAGAGCTCAATATATAAGAAAGGAAACAAACGATTATGCCAGAATTATAGAGGCATAACTGTAATTAACTCTTGTAATTGTAATTAGCTCAATGGGGAGGTTGTATGGCAAAATTATGAAAAACAGAATCGAAAAGAAATCAAAGAAATAGAGGAACGGAGTGGATTTTGCGCCAGAAGATCTTGCATTGATAATATATTCGTACTTCAACAAATCGTAGAAAAAAGAAAAGTTAGAAATTTACTCACTCATTTGACGTTTGTTGATTTGGAAAAAGCCTATGATACGGTACCCTGGAAAAAATTATTTGAAACTTTACCAAAATGTGGAATTAGTAAAACCTATATCTATGCAATTTTGAATATTTACCGGAACTTCAACAGTTCGGTTAAATTAGGTAACACAATTTCAGAACCTTTTCGAATTACGAAGAGCCTTGAACAAGGTTGTTCCTTATCGCCTACACTTTTTAAAATATACATTCAAGAAGTACTACCTTCGTGGAAAGAACGAACAACTAAGAGAATGGGGATAAAAATTGAAAACCAGTTTCTGACAATACTGCCGTTTGCCGACGACCAGGTAATTATAACAAGTGATGAAAGTGATATAGATTTTATGTTCAGAAAATTGATAGAAGAATACAACAGATGGGGATCAAACATAAATTTAATAAAAACTGAATATCTAACAATAGATGAAGAGATAGATTCCGAACTACAAATACACAAAACAATTAAAAGGTGCAACAATTATAAGGCAGTATAATATCAAAAGAAGGAACAACAAAAGAAAACATAAATAACAGAGTAATGCAAGTCCGGAAAAGCATTCGAATTCTTAACTCATTATTATGGTCGAAACAAATTAAAAACTAAGATAAAATTGTTCAAAAAGATTGTAAAGACTGTTTCACGAGTGATAATGAGCCTGCGAAACTGAAAATACAACCAGCAATACAATTCCAAAGTTAACGTAGTTATTTTTGTTTGTTTACAAATACATTAAATAAAAAATCATTTAATCATTTGGTTAATTGAAGACAAACTAATGCCACTTGTTTGTGAAATCATTCTCTGGCTTACATGTGGACAGAACCTGTAGCTGTTCTTGCTTTTGGCATTTTCAAAGGTGGTCATTTTTTAAAAAAAATAGTTTTAAGTCGTTTGAATATGGTGTCAGCAAGAGTTCTTTTGCGAGGAAAACGTTGTCTGTACAAACGCACTGCGGCAGAGGCATTTTTTTCTATATATCATCATCATGTCGATTTTTTCATCGTTTGATACATTTTCTTTTTTATCGGTGACAGATTTGACAAATAAAATTTAAAAACAATTTCATCCACGTTAACTCTGGAATTGTACTTTCAGCTTCGCAGGCTTATTATCACTTATGAAACAGCCTGTATATGTATATAAATATTTCCAAAGTAACAAACATATTCTTGAATTTATTACCTACATTCTTAATAAAAACTGTTTAGATTGCCTGTGCTGGACATTGTACTAATGACAAAACCTTCAACTATCACAAATTTGTTTAAAAAACTTATATGTAGTTTTCTAAAAATTATCAAACTAATCACAAAGCTATTAAGTAGTTTTGTACTTTGATTCAAGGGCACAGCTGCACTTCTGTGATCAATTAATAACGAAATGTTGACATAGTTATTGCTGACAAATGTTACACGAAAACATAGCTAGTCGACTGTATGAAGACTACGGCTACTTAATTTAGTGACTGTTTATACAGTTTTTACGACTATTTAACTTTTACAACTTTTTAATTGGTGAGCTCTATATCTCTTGAATAAAAAATATCATATATGTAGTTTTACAGTTTGAATCAAGAAGAAGTGTCAAGAGTTAAAAGTGTACTGTTAAAGTGGTTTAGCAAAGTTAAAATTTATATTAGTTATTGTTTTTATGTAGATGTAGGTCATTTTTTAATTATGTACCTTTTTTTTCTCTTTTTAACACATAAACTATGTTATATAGCAACAAATACAATAATGTGCTAAAAAGAGACAGACAACGGTATATAATTAAAAAAATTACTTTTAAATATAGAAAAATAACTCCAATGACGCAATAACAAAATTTCGTTTCAATATCATTTACTGAGTGTACTAATGATAAGTTCGTTCTATTTATTCTTTTTTAAATAAGAAAATCCCTAACAATAAACACTTCATTAGGCTTGATGGAAAAAAGAATGAACACTTTAAGGAATTTAAAAAAGTTCAATGTTCTTTTTAGTATAACATCATTATTTTTCAATAGAGTTCACTAATCCCTTTGTCAGTTATATGGAGATTTTTTACATCTAAACGCAATCTATTTTTATTATATTATTTATTCATTGGGGAGAAGCAAGTCACAGCGGAACAAATTTTTAGGGGGTTGAAGCCTACTCTTTCTTTGTCTTTATTATCCTTCTCATCTTATATTCTTTCATTCTACATTCGCAAAAGCACAGTTAAAAGCTTAAACTTTACGTGTAGTTAAGGTGTATAAAGGGAGAATATCTTTAATTAAACCACTGCATAATTGTAACTTGACCAATATGAAATACTCAAATTGGCTACCAGTTTTGATATTAAGTTAAATTTAGAAGAAGTTTTAACAAATAAAACGACTAATATAATATTAGTTGGTACTTTTCAATGCTTAAAAAAAGTTTGCATCTAAATTTACCCTAAGGGAACTTGTAAAATATTTAAGATTAATTGTTGAAATGGGGTGCTATGAGTAGTGGTAATGTCAAGTCTTGGAATCCTTCGTGGGAGTGTAAAGTATTAACCACGTGTATACAAGACGCAAGGAGATAAGATCGGATGGAATCCATGAACTTGCACTCTCTATCGAATGTAATCCGGCTCCGACCCTGAAAGGCACTTGCCATTTCTCAGTGTTAAGCCGTTTCGATGTCCCCATTCTCACACACATCTAATCAGTTTACAAATTTTTCAGGTGCGAAATAGAAATGGTGTAAAGAAAAGGCCAGGATGTTATAACGGAACTAGCACAAAGACGATGGAGAGGAAGGATATAGGCGAGCAACTAAGGACTTCTGAACTGGGGGCGAAAGGTTCGGAGTCTAATTACCTCTCCAGAGATTCATTAATCACAAACTCCCGTAATTACATTCGCTAAGTTTATACATACATATTATAGCGTACCGCGTTCTGCCCTCGGCGCAAACAGACTAATAGTGATCTGATAACAACAAAAAGCAGTCTTAGGTTATCATTTCTTCAATTACCGGGTTAAAAAGCGCCGCCTATCTCAACCCTATTCAACCGCAGACGACTTATCACGATCTCTTATTCATAAAATTCTGCATAAGAGACGACACGAAAAATAAAACGTGTAATATATTTTTTAAGCTCTTCCGCTATGGGATTGATTAAATTATATTGTAAAGAGCTGACGCAGACTTTATGACGGAATTTGCAGCACGAGGACGTTTTGGGTCACTGCTTGTAATTAGTTGCCTAAGTTACCCTTTCCTAACAATTTTGATATTAATCATTCGGAGAAATACAGAAGCTTCTGCTACACAGAAATTGTACCCACTTTGCTTGTCTAAACAGTGGGGGAATGTGAGGCGAAACGGCGGTTTTGTCCCACCTCCCCTTACTAAATTTTCGATTTCTTAATTTCAAATAATAATTAATATTAATAATTAGTTTGATATTAATTAAAATCATTATTTAATTGAAACTGATTTATGGTTTGTGTTAGCTTATGTTGCCCTATTGTCAATTGTTGTCAATTGAGTAAAATGTTTAAGCAGCTTTAAATTATTTTTTCTACTTTGCGTCGTTAACAGAGACAGATTTGGGTGTCGTATTAGCCAATACAGCACCCAAATTGCGTGCGTAAAGTACTAGTGCAATTCACTTTTTTCGGATTGGTAACACACTGTCGCGGACATTTTTGTGACGTTTCAGCGTTTATGTAAGCGTTGCGATTATAATAATTTTATTCGGATAAATTTTGTAGTACTTGATGACCAGTATTTCTCACCAAGGTATTTTTCTGTGTGTGTCGCAATTAACCTATAAAACATTCGAAAATTGGGTGGACAAGCGGCGGAAACAATGAGGTAACTTGAGCCTTCTTTTTGAGGCTAGAACAGCTTTAAAATGAAATGGCTTTCAGCCACTATTTTGACGATTTACAACCTCCACAGCATTTGGTAATTTACAAGTTGAGAACGATGATTACAACGATGAGAAGAATTGCTGAGAATTACAATTAGTTTGGTAATTTAAGAATAATTTTACAACGTTTTTGGAAATTTTTTTTACTGTGTTTATGCCAATTGGACTATTCAATTAATAACCAATACGGTAGGTAAAAAAGAACCATTTGTGAGTTACTTACACAGAATTTTGGACAAATTTAAAAACACTTCAAAGTTTAAAAATCATTTGACACTTTCATGACATTTATTACCAACTAACTCGTATTAACGCAAAGGTTCTTAAAGATTAAATAATTAACTTGTTTACTTAAGGATCACGTAAAACGCACAAAGTTGAAAAAATAGCATAAAGAGCTTGTTTCTCAAGTCATTGTGTTACTCATTCTTTATAAAAACTAGCACTTTGCGCTCGTTTTATAAACTTGAATTCGTGCCACAAAGTTGACTTTTCAAAACGCGTTCTTTAATATACTATTAAAATACACATTTATCAAAATAACAGATGGCACAAGCATTATTTGATTTAGTGTATTTTTAGGAAAATGCAAAAACAGGTACGAACATGTAAGGACTGTTTTATACAAACTCTCTATCTTTATGACCAGAAAATACTACAGAGCCTCCTCTTTATTTTTTCCTACGTTGTTCATTCAGAAACATGTAAATTTAAAAACGAATCAACTGATGGTGATAATGTTTGGAAAATCCAACTATCAAACATTAAAAAATAAAAAAATAATTGCGAATTGAAAATTTGATTGTGAAGGACTCTTTGTTCTAAGATAAACTTTGTGTTCAGTTTAAAAAAATTGTTAATATTTATCTATTTTATAATAAAATATTTAATTTGCATCGTTCTAGTTTCTCTACAATTCTGTTTTTAAAGTTGTATTTCGTCTTCTTAAAGCGGTTCGTTTCCCATGCTTTGCTAAGAGTTAATAGCAATATTTTTTTAAAAATAATGAAGGGTTTTGGTTTAGCTTATAAAATTTTAAAAAAATAATAGAACAAAATTGTTTAAAATATCAAACTCACATTTTTTTTTAATTAATGACAGTTGTACGGCAATACACACTTAGATTTGTTATTTATCTACCAAAAATTCTGTTTTTGGCATTGTAAGTTAAACACTTTTATGTCTTAGAATCCTGATTTTTGTTATCAACTTTTAATTTCTAATAAAAAAAGGCTCTAAAGTTACTGTAAAAAAAACGATAAAAACGATATATTTTTCTGAGATTCTACCAGCCTGTTTATTTGCTCACCCAGAGCGATCTCCGCATGGCGGTGCTAACATCGTTAAATTATGCGAGATCTATCACAATTGTATCAAACAAAATTATTTACAAATTTTTGATTATGTCGCGTTTAATTATGGTGTTTCAGTTAATCGTTTATATTTTTTTTTGTTGTTTTAGTTTGTTTTGTGTTCTTGTAGCAACTTATCCACTTTTTGTTAAATTAAATTTTATTTTTGTTTTATTTTTTTATCGCACTGAATGAAGGAAAAGTTTTTTTAAGTTAATTCTACAAAATTTTTTTTTCTTTTTTGGTCTATAAAAAAAGCGTTCAAACTTTTTTTGAATAGTGTTTAATGGGTGTGTTTTCCATTTTTTTCGCTACACTAAAGATTTTTAAAGATTTTTTTGAAGTCGAACAGAATATGTTTATTAATTTGCCAAAACTACGCAAGATGTCCATTTATATTAGAATATTAACTCTTTCTTATAAATCTGTTTTTAAGCCAAATTTACTGACAATAATTAGCACGATACGTTGTAATTAAGACAATAACAATAATGTATCCACCAAAACTCAACCGAGAATTTAAGAGTGCATAACTTTCCACATTAAATTGAAATGAACTGGGCACCACCCAGTCGACTCTACTCTCAGTTTTTATTACAATTTGTACTGAAATAAATAAACCAGAGATTTCAACCATAAAAAATGTAACTGTCAAATATAAAATTCAACTGTAAACTGACAATTACTTATTTGTCAAAGTGACATAAATTCAAAATAAGGTTATGAGATCCCAAAGATCGTTTTAGACATTACTACAGCATGGTGATTTTGGTGATTTTGGATTAAATTTTATTGCAACTGTACTTTGATAATCAATTACTGCAATAATTGGTTTGAAGGATACAAAAAAGTCACTCAAATGTCCAGAAAATTCTATGATACGCTTAAAATCTCTTTTTCTCTCTCTGAAAAAAAAAGATAGCAAAACAACTTCTTTTTGCTATTTTTTAATTTTTTTTTGACTTTTGTTAGTGATGTCACGCGTCAAAAGTTAATAAAAATGTGGGTAATTTAAAATGTATTGATTTCAATATTTTACTTACACAAAACTGTTTAGATAAATGTAGTTTTATGTGAATAAATGGTCTCTTACAATAATTATATCTTTTAAATTACATTAAAAACTAATTTGACTATCATTTTGTAAATAAATGAAAAAAATTCTGAAAATTTATTTTTTATACAACGCAATGGAATGGTTGCCCGGATGTTGCTGCGTAATATGTGAATTTGATTAATTGGGTTTAAACTTAACTATTTTGGTTGCTGAGTAAATGAAGTAAAAAAGTATGAATTAAAAAAACTATAGATTGAGAGAAAATAGCAAAGTCTGAGTTTATTTTTCTCATCACTCTTCCGTTTATTTATGGCTCAATTAGTCCCCTTCTCGTTCTTGTAAGTCGGTATTCCGCAAAGGAAGTTTTAATTAAATCATCAAGTTTTCCGAATGTAAGGTATTTTGAAAAATTTGCATTGACCCTTCAGTGATAGAAAAGAAATAAAGATAACAAAAAATTCATCTCGTGTTCCAAGTTTGAAATTTGAAATTCTGTTGGCGAGTTTCTCAACCCTCTTGTTTCATTTGAATGCCGTCTTCAAAAGTGAAAATAAGTCATAAAAATTAATAATGGATTCCAATAGGCTGAGTTTCCCTTCTCGATTACATTATTAATTTGCGTTGCTTAATAAAGTTTTGATTTGATGGCTGTCTTCATATGCATATATTAAATCGGGGAGAAACACATGAAGGACATCTTCGACGTTTCATTCGTTGGAGCAGACAGTTAAATAAAGGGTTGACTTTAGCCATCGCCGAGTGGCAGGATATAAATCGGCAAAGTAAACAGTCCTTTGTGACTGTTTGAGTTGAACGAATACGAATAAGAATGAGCTCTAAAACTGAGTTAAATTGAAATCACAGTTCTGTTTCAAACACTTGGGTAGCTTCCGCTTCAGACGGTAGACAAGTCTCTGATGTAGCAACTACGTAGAGATAAATCGGGGTATTAGTTATTAAAAGAGAAAAGAGAAAATGGCATAAATAAATGAATTTGCAAAAATTTAACAGATATCCATAAAGTAAAGCATTATTATTATTACCTTGTAAGTTTGTTTTCTATTAACACGGCTTACGAGTCTAGAAAGGACGTTAGCTGACATTAACGTTAAAAGAAGTGAAAAAAGTGAATAAAAATGGATGAATAAAACAATTATCAAGTATAAACATTAAAACCTAAATTATTAAACAAAAACAAATTATGATTGAGGAGGGATAAAAAGGTAAACGCTGCATTAGTTTCACTTTGAATAGCACAATAAGTATTTAAAAATTTAAAAATGCTGAATCTACTAAGAAATCAAGAAAATTTTTTAAAAAACATTATGAAGTTAATCAATTTTTTCTATTCTAGATATCGAAGTACAAGTTTCAAGCATTAATACTGGTCCTCAGGGACAAACTGTTAATTTTACTCTATTAATTAATTTTGTGTTGGATCTTCTTGGTGTGTAGAATCAATTGTAGCAAGCACCCAATAGCACCAAAAACAGGTTTAATTTGATTAAGTTTAATCCCCACCTGAGGATGACAACTTTGTTGTCGAAACGTGCGTCGTGCAAAGTAAAATTGTTTGGTGCTATTGGGTGCTTGCTACATTTTATTTCTATTAATTAATACTTGAAACCAATATATTTAAATATCCAAGGTATTGCTTGGTTATCGAAAGAAGCCCAATGACAAACACGCAAATCTGGTTCTCCTGTCTGATGCTTTCTGTGTAACGAAACCAGATCTCCACAGTTGTGAGAGGAAAGTGGATCGTTTTCATCTGTGTAGGTCAGGTTTTTTTACATATAATGCAGCGGACAGGAGAGCCAGATTTGCGTTTGTGTAATCAGACTTCTTTCGTTAACCAAGCTGAATATATATCTATTGACCTTCTCTAGTAGGTTCTATCACTATATATTGTTCACTCACACGTTGTGCTCTAATTTTACATAAATCTTAGACAAGATAAAAAGAATTGGTTCTCTTTAAAGTTCGGACTCGATGGTACTTGTTCAACAGTTAAAGAGCTTTTGCGTTGACATATGCCTTAATGCGTTTTGTAAATTTTTTAATTTCATTTTTTGCTGTTGGAATATACAAATCTTTGTGTAGATTTTTATAACGTATGTACCTTGAAGCGGTGACCATATTACGCAACTTTTTAATTAATTATTTACATAAAACAACTTTAAAATGACCAGAGACTTTTTATTTAGATAAGCAGGTAGCACACTAGTCAAAGCTATATTGCTTGAAGATTTATAATTCTAGTCACAGCAGCCAAAAAGGTTGTGGCTTTTCGTTTTTTCTTTTGGGTACTACTTAGGCTGTTTTCGTGTTAATAATTTCTTTCCCTTTGTTCGAACTGATTACAAGAACAGGTTATTTTATAAATACAACGTGGTCAACAAGTACTGATTGGGTTCGAAGCATTGAAACGTCACTTAAAATTGACTATTCTGATCTAAATTCAAATTCAAATATAGCATTTCAAAAATTTGATTAATAAGTGGTCGTTAATTGTTGCTAAGGTTTTGTTAAAATGATTTTTGAATTAGACCATGACACCTTTATTTTAATGGTGAATCTTAAATATGGGGTAAATGTAAAAGTACAATGAAATTAAAGGTTGGCAATATTCTCTGGACTCTACGTAGTATGTACAATTTTAAACAATTTACTGAAGTGGTTATGATTTTATTGTTTAAACAACACAACATGCAAGTTGTGGAACGTTTTTTAAATACATATAATGTTGCAAAAACAAAACCTGATCAACTTTCCACTCTTACTGAAGATGTTGTGGAAGACGTTTGCGCTCGAATGGAGCAATTGTAGAAGACGTTTGCGCTCGAATGGAGCAAAGCCCGCGAAAATCTGTGAATAAGCTTTTACTGCAAACAGGTTTTACGTCCTATCAACTCTGTATACACTAATTATTGTATTTAATACCCTCAAACGACGAGTTATTATATGGATTGAAAATAACGGTGCACACTTTGAAACTTATCTTTAAATAAGTTAGTTTCTGTTTTTTTATTGGCTTTATTTTTTCTTGTAGTATTTAATAAAATCATTATTGTTCTTGAAATTCTATATAATTCTAACCTGGTGCTATTTGATTTTTTTGATAAGTTTTGGTTAGTTTTTGGAATTGAGTTGGATTTTAATTTTTTCAACATTTAAATAATTGGTAGTTTGATTTTATAAGCAAATTGGTCACATTTAGCTTGATACCTCTAACAAATCTTGAAAAAAGGCTTTTGACAGACAGAAAGTAATTTTATGATTTTGTTTTTATATTTTGCAGTACTAACCTGAACAATTAAAGACATTTTGCAGCAGTTACGTTAATATTGAATTTAGTTTATTATTTTGAATTCTTGATATAGAAAACCGGAGTAAAATTACAAAATTATTTAAACAATTAAATAAAAAAATATAGTTACATGATAAAAATGATATTTTTTTTTCTAAAAAAAAGGAACAACGTGTTCTAATTTCTTAACAGTTTTTTGTATCTTCTCAGGCTCACACTTGCTTCTTCCTGACTACTTGGAGACGGTCTGTAATTAATTTGTAAATTTTGTTTTAAAAGTTGCACTTTACAAATAAGATGGGGGCATCCAGTACATTATCTGAGTCTGGGAAATGTGTTGTGACTTTTAAGAAGGGAGGCGTTGAATATTTAGAAAGGTCTCATATCGCGATAAATAACCGTTTTTGGTGCATTATGCGCGAATACATTTGTATTAAAATATTTAAAATGAAAACTCAAACGAAGGAAAATAATGCCAGCCGTGCCGACAACTTTTGAATTAAATTATTATTCAAATGAAAAGGCGGTAGGGCGAGGGTGCATCGAATCAGCGTCGTCGGCAGGAAGAAGAAGATGTATTTTATGCTTCCTCTGTCATTTCCGGTATAGCTTCACGGCACACAAACTTTGACCACAAATGAGTTACCAAAATTGCATTTAAATAAAAAAACTAAACTAGGGGCGATAATGACAGTTATACGGCGAGGACGGGAGCACACACGCAAAGCAGATTATTTCAAAGCTTGTGCATTTAAGTGCGCTGTATATATAAATTTCTCTAACTAACCGTGGTTATATATTATTCAAAAACACACATAATTCATTCCGGTTACATGATGAAAACTCGGCAATTTTCACCTATATGTACGGAAAGTTTCCGTAACTTACGCGCCTTTACCTTTTACTGTTTCATGAATTGGAAATGTAATTTTCCCTCTACGACAATTTTCTCGTAAGCCCTAAGTATAAAATACTTTTTATGTACGTTATGAATATAATTATGACAGCTTTATGCGCATTATGTTGCTTCAGCTATTTCCTTCGCAATGTCCACCCGTTACAAATTTTAATACACTAACTTTCTATATTCTCTCAGGACAGGGTTGGATGAGGCCTTAATACACCAGCCCTAGAAAAATATTTTTAACTGATCTATTGTGCGATTCATTGAACAATAGCGAGTAGATATTACTGGATTATATCGGTATTAGTTTAAGTATAGTAATAGTACATTATACACCAAGGTAGAGAATAGTTATTTATACACCAAAGTGGTGAAGAATGTTATTATTGACCGAGCATCAAGATTATTTCGCGAGGGGCTTTGCCCCGAGCGGAATAAGGTGCGAGGCCTATAAATGTCTTCACCACCGTGGTGTATATACTATTTTTTCCACTACTATCCAAATTTAAGGCAAAAATTAAAAACAAAAATTTTTCTTGTAAAAATCAAGTAGCACAGAAATAATAATAAAATTTAAAAACAAGCATAAATCTATCATTCTTTGAAGTTACACCATGGCAACATGAACAACAACAAACATTTTCGTTGACAACGAACCTAACAACGAGTCAACAACAAAAATTTCTAATGGCATTTTTATTCTAATAATTTTGTCGTAAATACATTAAATACATTCGCAAATACGATAAAGACGATCTCCTGAGTATACAAAACCATGTTGCACAAGTTTTTGTTGAACAACTATCCCTGGATTCTCAAAACATTTGAATTTGTCCATTATTAACCTAGGTTAATAATAGAAAAAATTATTAACCAGTAACAGAGAAATTCAACTTCTCAGTTGACTAGGAGACACAATAATGGTCAACTTCATAGCTAGTAGTGGAAAAAACACTTTTTATAGCCGAGCGGGTTTAGTGCTCAAGATGCGTAGCATCGAGGGCAATAATAGATGCGAGGCTGTAATAGTTTTCTCTACCGTGGTTTATATATGATTTTTTTCACTACTAGCACATTAATTTATTAATTGTCATATAAAAATATAACCTCATTTAACGAGCACACATCTAGACTAAACATAACATGTCTTTATTTATTGTCGAAAAGTAAAATTGATGAAAATAAAAACGATTGATATTTAACTACTTACGTTTTTCCACTTCGGAAATTTAACTTCACAGATAAAAACCGAAAAGGACGTTATTGTAAGCATCTTTTATGTAAGCAACTATTTATGTACTGAAAAACAAAATAGCGTAAATTTTCTATCAACTGAAATCTTCAGAACCCCTAGTTCAGGATTTAAGTTGACAGCCCCCGCTTTCCTGGTCGGAAACTTGAACAATGGAATTTGCAACAACACATATGGTCAAATTAACTATACATAGGGCTCCACACTTGACGTGTAACCTTATGAAAGCCCATTTTCATTATTTACAACTTTAATAGCAGTTATTTTTATTAATTCTGCATAAATTAAAAGTAAATTTTCTGTTCTTGTGTTTGAGGTTATGTTATTTACAACTTTATTTACCTACCAATTTTCAAAGAATTTTCCATTTCGTCACACTACAAAGTGTTTTTTACAATAAGACAAGACCAAAGTACATACTTATATGTATAAAGCTGTAAAAAATTACAATATTTTTTTAATGCAATCAACGGATTTGATCACTGGTTGGTTGAAACATGACGACCTACCTTTTTCCATTTTCTTGGATTAAAAATATTTCATTATTAAAACATCAACGTTTTAATTATGCGTTTATTCTGCTTTTTAACGTTTGGCATAGATTTTATCAAGATTATGATCTATCCAACACACACTTGACATTTGAGAAGATATTTCGCGCAAGCGCACCATTTTGTTTTGGCAGATTAGAGATGAGGTGCGGTGTTAAACAAACTTGCCTTGAAATCACAAAGATTAAATAAACTGTTTATTAGGTATTTCTAGTGCACCTAATTTCGGTTTTTTGGTGAACACTTATATCTATCGTTTATAAAAATTGCGAAGATATTCGCATCAGGCAACACAGTTAAATGTCGGTATCCACTCAACTCTAGCACTTTATCTCCCTTGGTTTATAATCATTATTGACTACTAGGAGAGAAAAACAACTTCACACCCTCTTGACAAACTAAATAATGATGTCTTCTGAGACTAGTAGTAAAAAAAATGTATTATTTACTTGAACGATTCTTAACGTTAGCATTTTTAGAAATGACTCGACTTGTTTTTTTATAAATCGATGCTTTCTTCTACGACTTGACGCTATGTGATTATGTTATTTAAAATTTGTGAAGTCCTCACTAAACATCACTAAACCTAGACTAGAGTCTAACACATCAGTCACAACACAAACACTTTTTGAACTGAAAAAAAGTCAAACACGTTGGGACAGAAATTAAAATAAATGTCTAAGCAATGGTATACAAAATTTTTTTGTGCAATCATAATATATAATTAATAAAAAATAAAATAATTATTTAAAAAAAAGTATAGGTGAAAAATCATTATGAAAACGACTAAAAAGTACATGATTTAACGCCACGGATGGTAGTTTAGTCTCAAAGCACCGCCGTGGTTTTGAAACCAGGCAAGACATTAAATTTGCTTTACGGTTGCACAAAAAACGTTGTGTACACTTTAGTCAAAATTTTTTTTAACATTGTCAAGATTGTCTTGATTTAACTGAAAAACTGCTGCGGCAACAATTTTCTCTTGGTACAATAAAGAATAATATCGTTGTCTTCAATAGTAGTTAGTATATTTAAACAAAGTGACTCTTGGGACTATACCTATTTTCTAATAAAGACTACATTATTTTTACACAAAAAATATTATTTAATAATATTATACAAGTGAGAAGGTATGTCATTAAAATTTTTGTATGCAGGTTACCAGTCTGTCAGTGAAACAGGTCCACACACCTTCCAATGTCTTCTTTTCGATTTGTCGCATTTCTCTCTAAACAGCTGCTTTTAGATCTTGTAATGTACGAAGTTTTTTAGCATAGATCTTTTCCTTTAAATACTCCTACAAAAAAAACCGTACGTATTCTGGTCTGGAGAACGTGGAGGTCAGGGAACATTCTCAAACCTGGAAAATAAGTGTCTAGGAAACAAATCTTGTAGGGGTTTAATGATCTTTTTGCGGTATGTGCTGTAGCCTCATCTTGTTGGAATTAAACATTTTGATCTAGTTCCAGCAGCTGAAGTTCTGGCAGGAGGAAGGTGTTTGCACCTGCATATATCGATTTGCATTGACGGTTACTGCTACTACTGCCCACTGTTACATTGTTACTGAAATGGCAGACCCAAACAAAGAGGACGAGTCTATCTTTACTTTCCCACCACCATTTAGAGCCACACACAGTGTCGTCAAATATGGGTGTAGACCCGAGAGCCACCCAGTATGAAAACTTGTGACAATGCGACTGTTCCGTGAACAAGAGATAGGGTTATCGAGGATAAAAAGTTTCAAGAACATTAATCGCACTTCGCAGATAAGATGTACACAATGTTTTTTGTGCAACCATAATACTATCCGCGACAAAATAAACTGAACACCAAATTCTGACCTTGACAGAAAAAAATGTGTAAAGCAACCTTTATGATGATTTGGTTTTCCTAACCTCACATTTCCCAACGTTACGTTACTGAAGAACTGTCAAAAGAAATATGTAATGGCCAGTTTACACAATTTTTCTTGTCAATGTCAAAATTTGGTGTTCAGTTTATTTTGTCGCGAATGGTATAAGCTACTCACATGACATGCACTGTCAGTGTCATTTTTGCCAGAAAATCTTGGCTGTTTTAAACTATTTCTTATAAGCACAGCGTTATTATAAATGATTATAAGGACGTAGGCAGCTGTGAGAGTTTGCCACCTTCATATACTAGTGTAACGGTATTAAAAGAAATTATTTAAATATTGTATAATTGGTTGCATAGATGAATTTATTTAATTATTAAAAGACTAATCTTTTTATAAAAACTTTATAATTTGATAATCTATACAAAACAATAACAACATAAACACGTTAAATATTCAATCAATTAAAAACCAACTACACTGTTTACAAAAACTGCTCAAAATGTTTACCATTATTTTCCACACATTTTTGTACTCTTCTCCTCATATTGGCAAAAATATTTTCTAACATATTTTGATCAATCGCTTCTTACAATTTCTGCCACCAACTTTTCTAGGGTATTTAGTTGTAGCTCAAACACGTTGTCCTTTAAATATTCAAAAATAGAAAAATCTAAAGGTGTATGAAGGATGTACGCTTTTACTAATGTTTCATAAAATTTTTATAAAAAAATTAAATTTTTACGCGCAGTATGTGCAGGGGCTCCATCCTGTTGAAAGTGTCTAAATTAAATTTCTTTATCATCCAACAGATTAATAAACGGTTCCAATAGTTCTTCTCTATACTTAATTGCATTTATGTTACTATACAAAAAAATGGGTTTATATAACCTTCTGCGAGTCACTGCTAACCATACGCCAACTTTTTGGGGATGCAAAGGTATTTTAACAAAGATATGTGGGTTTTCAGAACTTCAGTATCTGCAGTTTTGAGTATTAACATATCCTGAAAGATGAAACCAGGCCTCATCACTGTAGAAAGTTAAATTTAATGTTTTGTCATCTATGTTGTCTTGAAACTAATTACGATATTTATTTCGACGTGGTGGATCTATTGATAAAAGCTGATGCAAAATTCTAATTTTGTATGGATGTTTATGCAATCTTTTCTTGCTAATTTTTTGTGTGGTGCTGTAAGGAATACCTGTTTGCCGAGACAACCTTGTCAAAGATGTTTGTAGATTTTTTTAAATTTGTTTCTGTATGTTTTGAACAATTTTTTCAGATACTTGAGGTCTCCCAGTTGATTTTTCCTTGTTTACACTGCTTGTCTGAATAAATATGTCCAGAACGTTTCTTATATGGGCCAACAATTTGTAGATCAGGATATTGTAACATTGAATAGATCCACTAACCATTTTCAAAAATTCCATTTCGATAATATGACATCAAAATGAAAATATTCCGCTCCACAGTGTAGGTACCCATTGCTGATTTGTTTTAAGAAAATTTGTATTTAATTGAAAGTAAATTTTTGTTAATTACTTAGGAACCGGAAAGAAGTGAAAAACAAGTAAAGTAGTTTTAAAAAAAACTGAGTTTATTTGTTGTAAAACTATAAACGTTCAAAATAGCTATGAATCGTGGAAAAGCGTTGAGTTCAAAAGTTACAGTAATGGCAGGTTTGATGTTAATTAACAGCTGTTAAAATAATGCGCGTTTTATTTAAATAAAGCGGCAAATTAATAAAATTACAGTCAACTACTGGGCTAATTTCAAGTTTAGATAATACCGTTAGTATTTTCGTTTCTATGGAAAATTGAAAGAATTCGCTGTTGTGATTGGTTGTTGCTACAGAAAAGTATTAAAATTTGGGATACTACCGGTAGTATCTTAACATGAAATTAGCCCATTAGTCTTTATTCATATATGATAACGGTGTTTTATCCAAAATGTATAGAAAACTTACCAAATAAATTAATAAATGTTAATAAAAACAAAATTCAATGAAATCACTTTAAGTGAGAAATAGTGAGGTTCTTCTCAAAAAATTAGGTGTTAAATGCCAGCAGTAGTGCGTATGTTAAGTGAATAACCAGTAGATAATTAGAAAAAAAGTTGACTATGTGAAAAAATAATGACAAACGATTTTTTGATAACAATATTTGGTAGTGGCTTTATAAAGTTCATTTCAAAATGAATGTCATCGCAGTAGGCCAACTGTGTAAACGGAATATAGCATTGTAAATTTGTATTAGAAAAACTAGATTTAGAATTGTATGAAAAAATGCACTATACTAGAATTTATAAAAACACTTTTGCTTTTTGCCAAAAAATAACAATGCTGTTAAATTTAAATGTTGTAACACTAAAATGAACAAGCTATAACCGTGTTGCTAACTTAAATCTGAATTTTTAGTCTTTTGCGTTGAGATTTTTTTAAAAATGTATGTACTTTGCCTAATGATTTAAAGCCTGTAAAACAAGCTTTTTTGACAGGTTTCACAAAAATAATTATTTTTTACCAAATAAAGTTTGTGTCTGATCTAGAGTCATTAAAGCATGCCGTTTTTGGCAGGATGCACAAGAAGAAGTATATATTTTGTATTTTCCCAGAAGAAATAGGTATCATTTGTGACATTCACTTGCTTTAGAATTTTTTACGAAATAATGTTTTATTAATATTTTTACAAAAATGAGTAACAAAAATAATGACGTTATATGCCAGTATCTCATCATTAATAATGTTTTATTTGTTGAAGGCAATAGGCTCATTGCGAAATCTGGATTTAATAGTTGGACCTGCCCACCGGGCAAATGCCTGGCGTTGCGTCTGTTCTATCAAATATCAAACCCTGCCTTAGGATACCGTATTAAAAAAATTCCGCTAAGATACACACAAATACTTTCAAGTTTAGTGCATTTTATAAAAGCCGAAGCGAACTACTATATAGCCCGGTTTAGATTTTAACGTAATTAATTCATCTCAATTTTGTACTTGCAATAATTACATTATGGATGAAGTCGGTAATTAAGCGTAACAACTTGTATTTAATATCAAAGTGCTCGATTTAAATTAATTAAAAACGGTAAACGAAAAACCGTCGATGTCAAACTGATACACCGATTTTCCGGAAAAAGTTAATCAAGCTTCTGGTTTTCGTCTTTGAACTCGTTATTAAATTTGCGGACTAATAACGTAAACGCACTTGAAAATATTGCAACACAAAATATTTAATTCACCCTCAAATGTTATTACACCGGATTGCAAAGCGCGTTTCCGCTATAGTTCCACTCGTTTCTATGAAGAGGGCCTCTTCAGACTCGGTCCGAGTGTCCTCAGTCCTCATGAAGTCGCCAAAACAAATATCATCTGCAAGTTTGTTGCAAAGCTGGACGCTTCCACTTCCGCCACTCCACCTAAGCAATTTACGAATACCAAAATTTCAATATGAGCTCGTTGTCGAGTTGCATATTAGTTGAAATTTCATTATCTAAATTCCGGGCTGGTTGAAGCGTCTTGAAGGTCATCCAAACCACTTTCTGGCGAACATTTAATTATTAATTAATTGGAGAATTAAATTATTACCACTTTAATCGGCTGCTTGGGTGAACTGTATTAGGTAATTAGTGGAAAACCGACACGATAATTTATACGACAACCAATAATATCGCAAACTTACGATCTTTGCTTCTATTTTCTTAATTAATCCTGAGAACTAAATTTTCTTAAGCCTCCCGTTTTATACTTACACAGTCCTAATTAAATGCATTCTCTAAGGGATTATTTGTTTGTTAATCGTAACAGCCTTATCCTCGTTTAGATCTTATGCATAAATAACAACCTACGTGAGCTACCTTACTCCAATTTATCATTCTTCATTTTTATACATATTACAGTTAAATGATTATCTAAACAAATCTTTAAAATATTACTATTTATATGTTTCTTACTCCTAGTTTTTCTGCAGTTAAAGTCATAAGTTCGTAATTAATTTATTTAATCACAACTATATGATTACAAACAGTTCAGTAGAACCTACTACTGCACTGGAACTTATACCATACGGTATCATCTCAAATTATAGTCTCTTTTTTAATATAAGTACTTCATGTTTTAACAAACTTTTTTTGGCAACTGTCCCTGCTTATTATAATTTTTTATTTTGAGTAAGAAGAGCCTGAATATGAGACGCATGCTAAGGATCTTATGCGCTTTGAATGCCACCTTTTGAAATGTAATTAATGTTGCAGTCTTGTGCCTCTAATAATGCTCAGTACTTTTTTACAGGCTTTTTTTACTTTTTTCCACAAACGTTGCAAACGTCATTTTTACTAAGTTCAATGACGCACAGGTCTATTTTTAGTAAGCAATGTTTTGTGTACTGCCATAATGTTACTGCCTTCTAGTAACCGAAGATCTGTCTCTTCAGTTGAAACGCATCAGGTTCTTGCTGTGTGTCTTGTTTGAGTCTTTAATAAAGAGTCTTTAATCTGATTTTGCAGGTATAAAATTTGTAATAAATGTTTTTTTTTAATTTTTAATAACAAAAATTGTAATAAAAAAGCAAGACATCAGGGTTGGCAACTCCCTTGAAAGAACTACAAAATCCGTACTGTGAAAATACAGTTTGCCAGCATAAAGTAAATTCTCTCCTACCATCAGAGTAATAATGATAATTAACAACTTTTAATGATTTTTTCGGTCAAAAAATCTAAGAATTGTCCAGCGATAGTCAATTTACAGTGCTTAGACTCAAATAGAGCTTCGGCTTTTCTTTTTGCGTTTTTTGTAAAATTTAAATATTGCATTTTCTCTCAAAAGAGATTTGGCAATCTAGCATTTATCTGACATGAGGTAAAATAAGGGTAATGACAAGGCGTGATCTGTGACAGACACGAAAACAGGTTATGTTGGCAATGTGTCAAATTCAGGGGGTCTCAACTCAACTCGAATGGAACGCCATAGACTTGTTTTTTCCTTGGGCTTTCCCGTGCCCAATGACAGGTAGTGTAGCTTCATGCAGTAGGTATGCAGTTTATTGTAAGAAAGTTGCGATTTTTCATTTGCGTTATGTTATTTGGTTTTTATTGATTATTGATGCTAATTTTCAGGGCCAATGTTGTCTTTAATTGGAGAATCGACTGTGAAAAAGCTCTGTCCAGCAGCTTAAAAACTTCACCACGAAATTGTGTCATAGCTATTTGGAAAACTAGTCTGGCTTGAGGCTACATTAATTCTCACACAGCGCCGTGGCTTCTGCGCATATGCGTCAAACTGTTAGTGATTTTAGTGGCGAAGTTTAGTGACATTTTTGAAAGTTCATTATAAAAAAAAACTTTACTTATTAAAAATTCAGATTTTCTCTGGTGATCATGTATTCAGAGCTCTTAACTGAGATATTATTCCGTGATTTAAAATACCTTTATTATATATAAAATACCTTTTCGTACATATTAATATCACAATCTGTTCGTTAAAACAAATTCGCATTTAATCTTAAAACATTATTATTATTATTTAGATGTAATTTCATTTTATTGTTAGAATAATATAAGAAGATTAAATATAGTACGACACTACGACCGAAACAGAATCATTTTTTAACTATATTTGTATAACCGAGCTAAAATGGATAAGTAAGTAATGTACGTCAGTAGTATTTGGAATGTCGTGGGTTCGATTCTTAATACCGACTGTTCTGATCGAAGTTTTTGAAAGATTTTCTTCGATCAATAAGCAAATGCTGGAACTTCCTCTCGAGAGCTCAGTTATACAAGAAGTCTCAATATTTGATCTTAAGTCAGAATGGACTTTTTATAGGTACTTATGTCTTTTTTTTTAACTGTTTGTAACTATCATCTTTATACGAATATATTGTGTATATTAAAATGAAAATGAGTATTTGTAAAATCAAAATGTTTTATATGGGTCTTATTACTTTACAACTTATAATGTCAAATAAAAAAACATTGTTGCATCTTCATGTTTTAAAGAATTTTTTTTTAAATTTTTTAATTGCAAAAAATATTCGGTCCTATTTTTACAAGAAAAAATTTAATAATTTTCTAATAATAAACATAAAAAACATTTTTGTCTAATTAAAATTAAAAACACATTTTAGAAACATACTTCAAAGTGTCGATTTATATAAAGTGAAAGAAATGTTGCTCACACGTTAAATAGTTGATTCTCTATAGTCAATTGTAGTCAGCACAAGAAAAGTCAGAAGTTGATCGCGAATCAAAATTTAATCGGAATTTAATATTTAATTCACCAGTGAATGTAAAGTAGGTACTGTTTACCGGACCCACAAATTTTTAAAATGAATACCCCATCAACAGTGCCTGCATGCTTAAAAGATTTGGTTTACGGTGCATCTATTTTTTACTTTACATTATAAATAAATGTATTTATTGTGATTAGTTCAACTGATATTTACCGCATTTCCACGCTCATGCGCAGGAGTCACGACGCTTTGTGAGAATTAATGTAGCCTGTCTGGCTTGCTACAGATATTTGCTTTCACATCATAAAACAGAGATCAAGAACATATTTTATTCAGAGTTTAACAAATTTAAAAGAAATAAAATAAAGTATTGAGTAAAAAACAAGTTTAGGAAGTTAGTTTTTTGAAGAAGAAGATTCTGCCTCAAAAATTTTTATTACCATCATCATCTCTGCTGGAATTGTAAAAACTTTCATTTTTTGTGTCCGTGTCCGAGTCAGCCAAGTTAATTATTACAAGAGGAATATTATTTACACTAAAGTCCCCCATTTCTTTTCTCCAATCTTCCAAAATCAAATTTTCACAGTGTCTTATACTGTTAGAACACATATCTGTTGAAAAGTTGGCTAAAGCATCGTTCAAAATATTTCTGACACGATCTTTGTCTTCCGATTTTTCGTTGATTTTTTTATTATATAACCGTTTACAGAATGCTCAAGCTAACTCAATGGGATTGTATTCGCAGTGATAAGGTGGTAATCGGAGTACATCTACTCCATGACTCAAAAGGATTTCATATTTAGTCTCTACATTTGCCAATGTAGGTTCTATCAATTCCCATAACAGCTGTTTTGTGTATTTTTAATTGTAAGGGACATGCATTTTTTCCAAAAAGCTTGCATGTCGGCCTTTTTTGACGAACGCGTTGGAGGTTTTTCAAGGCGCATTGAATGGAAGGGCGCATTATCCATAACACCAACCACTTTGGGCACTTTGCCATCGCACTGAAGAAGACCTATTGCCGGCAATAACTGATCTGTCACCCACTCTCTGAAGAGTTGTCTATTCATGGTTTTATGATAGTTTTTATCACTGTTGGTTGAAGAAAATAAAAGACTACATCCATCTAAAAAACCCGACGAACACGCTGCATGTAAAATAGTGTATCGCCGCCCTTCAGATGCGTTAACTTTAAAAAGGTGTGATACAACGTCATCATTTATCCAAGTTCTCTGTTTGGATCCATACTGGTACAACCACGTTTCACCTAAGTAGATAAATTTAACGTTTGCAAAATTTTCTTTATATTGCAGGTATTTTTTCAGAAATCTGATTTTTTTTGCAACAATCATAGGTTTTTGTGTTAAAACTTTTCGGGTATCCTCAAATTTATATTTATAGCCCATCGATTTGAGATACTTATAAAAAACACTTCTACTGCCTGTAAATTTAAGCTCTTCTTTGGCGTATTTATACAACGTGTCTACAGTGAAGTAAGTTCCATTTGTTTTCAGCCTGTAAATTTCTCGACTTAATTCTTTTTTTAAAAAGTGGTCTTCATACTCAGGAACTTGAAATTTTTTTCTTCCTGACTTCCCTTTCGAAGATGTAAGTGCTTTTCTTCTCTTGTCGATACTTAATAATTTGTGGATATGGGAGCGGGAGACCTATTGTTTGGAAAAAAGAAGGATGTGTGATTCAGACTGAATTGGAGATAGGATGGATTTTGCTCTACTTAAAAGGAAAAGTTGAGGATACTTACCGAAAAAACCTTTGCTAGTTTGTCTTCCAATTGACGACCACTTAGATGTGGTCCTAACTCTTTTATTTCGTGATAACACCGTATTACCGATTGCTTTTCTTTGAAATCAAGCAAATTTCGCCGTTTTCGTAGCATTGTGTCAAATTGTTTAAAATAATCTGATATCTGACATAAATTGAGACAGATGTATTACAAACCCAACAAATAAGAATTACTATTGTAGAGAAATTAATTTGATACCAACATAATGCAACAGGTGGTGGTTTTATAAATAAAAATAGACAGTAAGTAAAACTACAGTATAGAAATAAATCAGTATGGACAGCTGATAAAAACTTGTTAAAAGCTAGCATCCCTTCACATAAAATGTGTAATATGGAGCCACTGATTTTTAAATTTTTAGGCCACTAATAATACACAATTTAAACCTAAGGGCTATAACTGTAAATAAAATACTATAAAAATTATTCTAATCGTTGTTTTATCCTTGTCTTTTAAATATTTATTATATAATTTACAGTTGTAGCCCTTTAGATTAAAATTGTGTATTATTAGTTGCTTAAAAATCTAAAAATCAGTCGCTCCATCTTACACATTTTACGTAAAGGGATGCCAGCTTTTGACAAGTTTTTATCAGCTGTCCATACTGATTCGTTTCTATACTGTGCTGAAACTAACACTAACAAGATTCTAGTAACTTTCTTAATTTACACAGTTTTTAACAAAATTTGAAAAGCTGTCTTCTGTGCGGATTGAACTCAAAATATTCGTTTACAAAGCCAAACTGTAATCAATTAGACTACGAAGCAGGTTTCCTTATGGCGTTTTGTCAATTATTTTAAATTGTATGGTAATTTTTACATCTTAGTTCAGCAGTTCTCGAAATTTGGGTCTAAAACTTCCAAACGATTATTTGGGAAAACTATGCATTTTTAATTTACATAAACTTTATTTTTTCGATTTCTTTTGCTGTTTTGCATCTACTGTTAAATTATTGCTAAACCATTTTTTTCCACACTAAATATTCAAACCAAATAAGTAATGTCGCTTCTAATCTATTTAGTTTAATATATAAATTTTTTTTGTCCGGTTGAGATTTGACAGAGAGATGCCTAATCTTGCCCTATGTGGAGCTAAAACATCACCCCGAATATCCGACGATAAGAGATTTTATAAATCACAAAAAAAACACAACAATGTACCACTTTTTTGTTGCACTTGGCTACTTTCTGTATCTTTGTATGAAATTTTTAGACAAACCCTAATGAGCGCCAGGAATTGTAAATTCGTCTGTTTGACGGTTTTTTGCATGCATTTCGTCATACAAGCAAACAAAGCAAGAATTCTGTTTAAAAAATCTCAATATATTTGCCTATTAACATTAACATTTTATTCTTGAGCTCATATATAGATATTTCCAACCGCTCTATTAGATAAGACAGATAGTAACAGTAGTAGTATATAATTAGTATAGTAAAGTCATTATACGGTTTTTACTCGTCTTGGTTAGGTAAATTTCATGTTTTGTGGTAGTGGAACTAGGTAAGAAGGCTATTAGAATAGCTTTTGATTTCTTAGAAATTTTTACGTCAGTAATTAATAAGCATTCAATTACAGTGCTTAACAATTGAAACGGAACACTCTAAAATTTTATCAAAGTTTAAAGTCTTGTAACTCTTACAAAAATTTATTAGTTGAGATGATCTTTTTTTCTGGGTAGCTCATTTTATATACTTTAAGATATTGAATAAAGTGTTTCTTATAGATTTGTTGTTTAAGTAATACAGGCTGTCAAAGACAGGCCCTGCAAAAAACGAAAAGTTTAGACATCTTTTATTTTAACAAAAAAAATTGGATTTTTTTAATGGGTTCTAGAAGAGCGCTGGATTAAGTTTTCGATACAGTTTTACAGATTTTGAGCTACACTTATAAATTAAAGCAATAATCTAAAAAAACTGTTTTTTGTGCATTAAGCAATAATTGTGTTAATTGACGTAAAATTGTTCCTCTTTTTGGATTATTCTAAAGATAAAAGTTCAAACTTGAATTTCGGAAGGCAATGGTGGACATACTATTAACTTTTTGTGCCAAGAAAGACTTCCGAAGATGACCAAATTTTTAAACAGCTCCGAATTTTGGTTTTATAAAAGAAAGATAAATATTTAAACGTATATTTAGACACATAACTTGTTTATTGTGTCTCAGCATCTTTGCATCTTTGTATGTAGCATTAGTTTACTTAGTATTGGTCGGTGATTAGATCCAATTTTTAAAAGCATATTTTTAGGGAAACATTGAAGCTTTCTCTAACTTAAACAGCTCGTTACCACGATATGGACGCTACTGTTAGCTATCCACAATTGTTTCATTAAAAACAGTGGCGGCCGGCGATTTTTTAAAACTCTGTATTTTAAAAATGGAGCATGGGATTCCAATTTTGTTATAAAGAATTACTATTGAGACCAAACTGAAGACTACTGCTAAAAAAAAATTGCGAAATTTGATTTTTAAAAATGGTGTGCCCCCCCTGGTTATTTCCGAAACGGCTTATGTTAGAACGATGGCGATTTTTTTTTCAGCATTATGAGACAAATTAAGGACTAGTCTTTTCTTAGTTTTTTTCGAAATTTTAGTTATAAAAAAAGTTAGAAAAAATATTCAAAAAATATTCTTTCTCTAAAATTTCATTACCTCATATCTTTTTCTTAAATTTAAAATTTTGAACAAAACTAAAATAAACTAGTTATCAATTTGGTTCATAATGCTGAAAAAAATTGGCATTAATCTAACATAAGCCGTTTCGGAAATAACCAGGGGGGCACACCATTTTTAAAAATCAAATTTCGCAAATTTTAATCAAATTTTTTTTTTAGCAGTAGCTTTCAGTTTGGTCTTAATAGTAATCCTTTATAACAAAATTTGGATCCCAATGTAATTAATCAAAATGTAATGTTTTAAATTATTTTGTCAGGTTTTCAACAAACTTAAAAAATTATTTATAAAAATTGAATACCGCTTGTTTATGTTATTTTTGAATAAAAATTGTTGTTATATCTTCAATTAGTTATTCTCAGTTTTAAAAAAAAATCCCAAGAAAAGTACGGTTCCTATCAAATTAAATGCTTATTCCAACTACGGTCGTGATAGGGAATACATGTTAAATGTACGATTTTCAATTGTTAATATTTCGAAATTTAGTACCGCAAGGACTATTAAAAAAAAAACACCTGCGTATGAAGAACAGTTAGAAGTATGTGTATTTAAAAATTTAAAGATTTTGTAAGAAAAGTGATTTTTCACGGAACGTCTTTAATTATTTTTCTTCACTATTTATACCAAATTACATAATCTTTTAATACTCTAACGTTTCTCATATTTGAAAAAGTACTAAATTTTAGAAGTCTCCTGATGAGTTTGAAGTAAATTTTGATGTTTATTAAATAACTTCATTATCATTGAGATTATTTACCTGCTTACTTTGGATCACAGTGAATAGTTATTATTTGTTTAAAAATGTTAAAGAAAAATCAATAACTAAAAAAGAAAAATGATTATTTTTATTAGTTATAACTTTTTAATCTACAGATATTCGTACAGAACACACTTAATAAGTGTTAATAGACCATCTTTATCTATTAGTATTTTGTAGCAAAAGACATTTAATTGCAAGTGGATTGCTTTTATTGAAGTGCTAGTCACATTTTGTAAACTCTGAAAAATTTATAACCACTTGGAATCGTTTTTATTCGTTGTGATTGCAATCGAGAAAATGAAATTTTGGCTGGAGGCCTTGGAGCTCTCATGAGGCAATAGCGAATCAGTTATAGATTTGCGTCTGGTTGCAAGTCGTTTTGGGGATTTCGTATAGTTTTTCGCGGTATTTTGTCCGATTTCGCGGCAAATCTCTTCGTGAATACATTGATTATTGTGTATTCGGGAGGTTCGCTGGAACAATTTAAAGTCTGTAAATTAAGTTTTCCGGCAAACTTTCAAGTGACAGCGGAGTAATTGTAAAGTTGTCTGAGTTGTTTCTAAAACCGCTGTGATAAATTATGCGTAGATGGTCGCGCATTTCCACCGCTCTTAAATTTCCCTACGAATTATTATTTACAACCTGTTTATATAAGCTTTGTAATTACTTCATAAAGCGACTTAATGCCTCACACTTAATTAGATGTCTGTGCGTTTATTGTGCACCTTAGCCGGGCTGGCCGAATTCCTTCCGCTCTTGTCGCAAATTAATTAACAAACTATAACACAAGTGGGGTAGTTTTTGGCTCATTGTTTCCGGATAATCGGTTTTGGGACTGTAGATCACCGGAATTATCCAGAATAAGAGATCGGTGCGAAATTCGAAAGAGCCAGTCATATTTTGTGCTCCGTTGATCTCGAAAACTACGTTCGGGGACCATCCCTCCTGTGATCAAATGACTTGCGAACAAATGAAGTGTGAGAGATGGCTTGACGGCCGCGAAAATTCACACTCTGAAGGTTTTGTAACTAGAATCGAAAACAAATGTATCAATTTCCCACCCTGTCTACGAAACTCTTACTTACAGAGAAACGTATAAAAAATATCACACTTTTTAACGAGTTTTGTTTTGAAATGTGCGCCAACAATAAAATAACACTTTGAAAACTTTTCCAGATCGCTTTTAAAGATTTGAATGTGTCGTCGTAAAATATGTTTGGCGTACTACAAACCACGAAACGAATGGAATAAAGAGAAATTAGGGGGTGGGCAAAACGTTTCAAACTTTTCTTTTTTAAATTTATAGATTTTTATTATATTTCTCATAAACTTATCTTACTAAAAATACGACAACTTCTAATTTGGTGCTACATATACACAACCAACTATAAAAAATATAACGAATAATAATTATACCTACTCGTAGTTAACAGACTTCTAAAAAATTGCGAAAATACCAAAAGTAACTAAATTTATATTAAGTATATAATTACATAATTTCTGCTATAAGCAATTGTCTTTGATCAGTAAAATTTCTTTACCGTTCTTGATATACTGGATCTAACGAAATAGTAGGATGTTTAAATCAATACAGTCATAACTATTGTTAACTTAACAAAGAGCAGTACTTGAGTTAGGCTGCAGGGATCATGGATGGGCCGTCGTAAATTTTTCTGTCACCGGATTTTGTTACTTTTTTGAAATTTTAAGGCTTCGAGACAGGTTGGTATAATAATTATGACTTTATTGCTTTAGTCAATCTACTATTTAGTTAGATCAACTATACTAAAATTACTATAATTAATTTTGCATAAATTTACGTATCATTCTAGAATGATAAGTAAAGTTTACCCTTGAGTTTCGATTGGCAATAAGTAAACAAAATACTTACCGACGAGTTTACGTTAGTAACAAGTTACTCTTACTGTTTTGGAAAACAATCAAATAGAACTTAGTCGCACAAAAATTTACCTATAATATAAACAGTTAATATTACTTTTCTAATATAATACGTAGGTGTACTTACTCAAAATAATACAAATATCAAAATCAGCTAGTGACAATGTCTAATTTGTCATTATTTTATTTTTTAGAAGAAGCACTTTTGGTTTACTAATACTACAACACTAAACGGAAAGTACTTTTTAACCTTTTTATTTTTGATCATTAAAATTGTTTTATTACAATTATTTTTATGTTTTTGGGCCTATTTAAAAACTAAAACAATGTATCGTTAATTTTTTTCAATAAAGGTTACTACGTTAAATTGTTTTTATTGTCTACAAATTAAAACTAATTATAAAATAAAGATATTAAAGATTATAACCTGTACAATTGTCAATTCCTAGTTCCTATGAATAAAAAATTGTTGGAATGTGATTATTGATCTTGAAGTAAACATCTAAACATCGTCGTGCACCAAACAATAACATGAATAAAATAAATCCAAAATTTGGGATTGAAAAGTATAAAAATTAACAACAAAATTTTTAAGGAATGTGACGTTTTAAACGGTTATTTTCCACAAAAGCAATTAAACAATTTTGTTTACCGCAACGTTTCGACTCTATATTCAGTCTTTTTTAGACAGAAACATTTCAGCTAGTTGTTTTCGCTTGAAGTACTCATAAATATAAATGACAATAGGTAATTGCATACAGCGTAAAAAATCTAAAATATCAAGCAATTTTATTTAAAATTAATAATATTATTTTTTGCATTCGATTTCTAAAATTAGAATTTTGCGAACTCAAAAAACGCCGAAAAATAAATCTTTAGCGGTCTAGGTCGCTAAAGTTGTTATGGCAACTTTACAGGATTATTTTTATTGAAAAGTCGATAGCCTACAAAGAACTATTTATTTAGATAATGAAAAGGAAACTCACAGTTTTAAGCATATTGGAAACTATTATCGCTAAATAAAAAATCTTTTTTTTTTCATTTATAGCAGCAATTTAATGTGATGATTTGCAAACAGAAGATGATGTTACTGCTAAAATTGAAAAGTTAAAACGAAATACTTACATGCAGGTGTACTTACTTTTTTATGAAGATAAGTTAAAATTGCATTTTCATTTACTGTTGTTACTTTATTTTTTGCTTTCCATTCACAAAACAAGGTATACCTACTCTTTCTCATATTATTTACGAGATTTAGCACGAAGTAAATTCAAGACAACATTTTTTGCTTTTTTAGCGCTTGCGCTTGAATTCATTTTAATTTTTTATTTATGATGTTGTCATAATAGTCAAATGCCAAACTAACTATGATACTTAAAAACGTATTTTATTATGCCGCATATCAATTATTAATTCGATTTTTCCCCAAAATTACATTTTGCGTACTTGATACATAAATAGCTATTTTGTTTATAACAATTATTTTTCGTTAAAATAAAAAAAATGTATTTTTTTAAATGCACAAAGCGAATGTTTTACTGTAAATTACTGTTTTATATACTCTTTTGAGATAAATGTAAAAAAAAACGAAAAGTTGGCTATATAATGTACTGTCGGAATAAACAGGAGAAGCTTAAAAGCGTTTTAAAGATAGAAATAGAGGATAAGTTTGCTCAATATTTTATTTTTGTATTTGCTGTTTTACTTGTCATAATTTTGAATGTGAAAATACAGTTTTTCAAAAACTTTAAAATTTATGTTTAATTTTTTTTTACAGTAGGACCTAGTTTAACAAGCTACTTATAGACTTTTATTGTTTATAATAAATAAACGTAATATTTACAAAAATTTTGTTGAGGTTCACTCAAAAAAATAGAAAAAAATGAAAATTGTAAAAATACCAAAAAAACAAATGAATTTTTGAGCTTACCAACGTGCAAAGATTAAAACGTTTTTAAAGACTAATTTTTTCTAAAGAAACTACTTTATTTTAGGTTTTGTATGAGACTAGAAATATTAAGAAATTTTTGACATAACAAATTTATTAGTCAAAAATACCGGTTGTTTATAAATGTCTGGGCATCAAGTTACTTCTGGAATTTCTGTTAAATTTCCCGCTTTGTTCTGATGACTATTATACATCATAATATGTTAACGGATTGATAGTGTTTGACAATGTGTTGACTTCAGAAATCGGAAATTATAATTGTAACATGTTAACAAACTTTGCAAAGTCAACTTGATGCCTAGTCATTTATAAACACCGTGCATAAAAAAATTACAAATTACATCTTTTTAGTTTTTTGCTGATTGTAAACTGGAAAAATAAAATAATGACAAAACCTCTTTTTTGAATCTGAATTAAAATTCTTACCTAGTTTCATTAAAATTAAGAGTGGTGCGGCTTTACCTATTTGATGATTTTGTTTTGAATAGTCCCAGTATAAACGATATAATTCTAAAGAAAAATTGTTGCTACGATTTAAAAAATTAAAACCTGAGTTTAATCCTAAACCGTGAAGCTTTGCGAGATAAATAAAGAAATAAATAATTGAGTGAGAAAGAGGAAAAAATGTAAGAGGATCCCGATCTCGATTTATTCGTATCTGAATAATATTTTATGAAAGGGTTGACGAAGGCGTTGTTTTGTCAAGGGTCTAGATTTCCAGGCATCGATTTTTATTTAATTCGATTGCAATCCAGGAGAAAAATTCGTCCTGGTTAATTGCACCTTATGAAATTTTCTCGTCGGCCGAGTTTTCGCATTAGTCAAGCATTTCAATTGGAGTCCCAAGACGGGTCTTCGAAATTAAACGCAATCGTCTAGGCTAGACAACGAATCGAAAAATAAAGCAGATTGGATTTAATCAAGCAATATTTGTTCGCAATCGCTTTAAATGCGCCATTTTCGCATATAATCAGAGCTAAAATTTAATTAAACTTTAGCCGCGCTCCCCGAGAGGTAAGAAGGAGGTATATTGCAGCGTTAATTCCCGTTACTCCCAATTTTAAACCGATTAAGAAAATCCTAACCGAAAAGTAGCTACAGGAATTGGAGAAAGGAGCATTAAATTTCATCGCATTCAACTTTATCAAAGTAATATGCCATGTACTGTACCCACTTACCCATCTCCGCCTGCCACTACATGAGAACTTTCTTAATTTGTTTTCAGACAGGATCAACGTTTTAATTTTAATCAAGCAAGGTCTTGGAAATTAAACGGGAACGACAACGAAAAAATCGGAACAATATTAACTTACTTTACCATCCATAAACTTGCCGTCTCGCTTACATCCACTTTTATTAAAACGCAAAACGTTTCCCATTGTATCCTTACGCCTATTACCATATCACAAACCCAACACAATCAACATTTAAATAGGATTATAATCCTTTTTAGGTCAACAGATTAACATAATATGACTTATTGTTCCAGAACGACTCACAGATCCGCAACCCTGATAAAGATGTAACAAATAGAAAAAATAAATTGGATACGACATTGACTACCAACAGTGAAGAAACAAATGTATTTTCTCAGATCTCAGATAAAGACCAAAACAAAAAAAGAGTTAAATGTGACTTATATTACTCCCATTTATCATAATAAAAAAATTTAACCGAAAGCTTAAATCTATTCAAAACCCACACAAGTCATTTACTACAATCACAATCTTGAATAATAATTGTAATGGGACTCTTTGAAATTTATTCCCTTCGATAAGCTTAAAAAGCACTCATTGTATTGGTCATGTTATCTAAATTAGGGCGAATTGAAAAAGGTTTGAACGAGTTCAAAACACCTTACAAATATTTAATGAGAAGATTTTTTTACTGTTTTATCTAAAGTGGTTTAGCTGTAATCAATTACTGGATTAAACGACACTAATGGCATGTTAAAAATTGAATAAGTGTGACGATTGATAAAAACTTGATTAAATTAATCAGAAAAAAAAGCATATGAAAATAAGATTTACCATGTTTTGTATAAAACACCAATACAATTTTACAAAAGTGTTGTCTACAATGCTTTTAGAAATGATTTCAAAGCACGTGACGTATAAAATTTAACCACATAATTGGTAGTTAAAAAATTATTATTACGGGGAAGTGGACAAGGCAGATAAACTATTTTATAACGCCGACGTTTCGAATCTATATTGGATTCTTTATTAAGGCTTATAAGTAATGTCAAAATTTGTTTGGCATGGTACCAACTTGTCTCGGTCAGCGGTCGCCGGAAGATTCGAAACGTCGGCGTTATAAAATAGTTTATCTGCCTTGTCCACTTCCCTGCAATAATAATTTTTTAGCTATATAAATAATGGATGTAAAACACCAAAATAATTGGTAGTATTTAACGCAAATGCTGCTAATAAAAGTATCGCTGTATTTTACCTTTATTTGTAACTTAAGTTTAAAAAAGGTAATACACAAACATTTTATATACTCAATAAGATTTTTATTTAGGCTTGTGTTTATTTCTCAAAGCACCGTAGAAAACCAGAACATCTAGCTGTAAAATGTGAAGAGACATTTATACAAAACAATAAATAGTGCTAGCTAAAATTTATAATAATCTGTAAATATTTAAAATTACAAAGCTTATACATTTCAAACGTTAACGATAATATTAATGATTATATGAAACACACCCACAAAAAGTATATAAATTGATATATGTTTACAATTTTGTCTTTGGGTTACCTGTTTTATCAAATACATTTTTATGGAAAAAAATATGATAAACATAAAACCATTAGCTTATGCAAATGTTTCTGGTTCAATTATTGACTTCTTTAAAGTAAACAACGTCAAAGTTATTGAACGTACTTTATATTTACTTTATTTAGATGTAGGTATGTATGCTTTATAATTTTTAAATTTAAAATACTTTAATAAAAACATCTACATAGCTAAGTATGTACGTACATACACACTGTAAGTGTTTTTTTAATTGTAACTACATGCTACAACGTATGTAAATAAAAATATTCTAAAGAAACAACATTAAAGAATAAATTTAAAAATAAAGAAAAAGTTATTATAAGTTATGACATTGCAATTTAATGTTTAAACTGTTTAACCTTTTTTTAAGTATAAGGTTTTTTGTCACAGGACAACACGTTATTATTCGAAATTTACTTTTGCTAATATAAACATATCTAAAAAAAATAGTAGAATATGAATTTTTAAGAGTTTTAAAATTATCACAAATTACGTTTTGGACTGGATAACTGACAAGTTAGTATATGGGCGAAAAGATTTTATTTAACCTTGTAATGGGGTAATATATTGTGATAATTACTATGATTAAAATAAAGGGCATTATTAAGGCCTATTTTGTAACATTTTGTTAAAAATAACGGGTAGGTTAAAAATTGTATTTTAGCAATTTTGTTAAGAAATTATCCAAATTTACTAAAATTAACAATGCAGGACAAATTACTATTGAACAGACGTCTGCTGAAATAAATATCAACTTTGGTTAAAAAATTAAGAAGCCTTTAATTTTTAACTTTTAACAGAATGCGGTACAGAATAGCCTTCACTAAATTACATTTTGTTTTGGTTATATTTAATTTAATATAACGAAGCAGATTGTTTTAATATAATATTGTTTATGTTTATATTTTTTACAATATTTAATTACAAGTTTGAACGCCCAATTTAAAAAAAAATGTACGTCTAATCAGAAATGATGGTAAAAGATTTAATTAATGATACATCTTATCAAAAGAAACAACTTTTCTATGTACCATGTTTCCGACAGATGCTGAAAATTTTGAATTTTGTCCCCTTTACAAAATCACCACAAGTTATGAACACTTAGTTACCATTATAATTAAGCCTAGGTTACCATTATAATACTACTTAAGCTAGTGGCGGGTATGGTATTTTGTACTAAATTTTTAATTTTTTTTATCTGAATAACGGTTGAGATTCGGACAAAATAGAATCTAGAAAAAAATCTTATTTAAGAGAGACCTATCACTGGCAAAATTTTTGACCATCATTTCTAATACACCCTGTATATTTATGTGATATTTTACTATACAAAAAATTTACTTTTGACATATTGCAAAGAGTAACAAGATAAAAAATATTTCTGTTGCAAAAATGCTCATTATTGAAACAACTTTTTTTATGTTTTAATAACATTTTTTAAATTTTATTTAAAAATTGAAAAATTTTAAACTGAGCTATTACCTTAATCTTACTTTTAAGCTTTTTAAAACAATGGAAAACTAAAAATAGTCTATATTTTACTCGAACCAAAGACTTTTACTAAAAAAGTGGGTATGTAAAAATATTTATTAATATTTTAGTTTAGTAATAACTGCCATTTTTAATAAAAAAATTAGTTGCAATTTCTGAGTTTATTAATAGAAATTGTGTTGGGAGAAATATCGGTTAGTGTGAGATAAAAACGGGAACAAAAATGTTTAGTAAAACATAAACTGTTTAGACCCAAATAACCAAAAATGTAGAAAATTGTTTTATTTTATTTTTACGACAGTAACTTTGCTAAGGGTATTTTAAGTCGTTGAATCAAATGTGCCTGTATAAAATTTCGAGCGCTTCATCTTTTCTCTCTATGATGACAGCCTCAAAACTCTAAATCAATCTAAAGAATTTTCATTATAATACCTTCCAAGCTTTACATAAACAACAGGATCTTGGAAAATTGGCAGCAAATAAAAAAAAATATAAAATTGAATATAAAAACCTTACTATATTAAAAAATTTTACAGAAAATTAGAAATTTTACAAATTTTAAAAGGTGATAGCTCTTGTCGGAAGATGGTAAAAAACAAAATTTGTTTTATACAAATATTTATAGCATTTGATATATAGGCTGTAGAAATTTTTTTCAAAAAACATTATTATTGACATAAAGGTATAACAACACTGATTTTAAGCAAAAACTTTTATATTGTATATTTTAAAATTTATATGTTCAAAATTAGTATATTAAAGAACGCGTTTTGAAAAGTCAACTTTGTGGCACGAATTCAAGTTTATAAAACGAGCGCGAACGCGAGTTTTTATAAAGAATGAGTGCCACAATGACTATAAAAACGAGTTCTTTATGCTATTTTTTCTACTTTACACCTTTTACGTAATTTTTAAGTAAAAAAGTTAATTATTTAATCTTTAGGGACTTTTGCGTTAATACGAGATAGTTGGTAATAAAAATGTCACTAAAGTGTCAATGAAGTCATTGAACTTTAAAATGTTTTCAAATTTGTCTAAAATTCTGTGTAAGTAACTCACAAATGGTTTTTTTTACCTATCGTATCGGTTATTGATTGAATAATCCAATTGGCATTAACACAGTGAGTAAATTCTTCATTTATTCCTAAATTCCCACTCCATTTGCGGTTATCTGCGACTCCTTTCAATTCATCGTTATTTCAGTCAAGCAGATTTATACACTCATCTAGCAAATAACTTGTAAATTATCAAATGCTATGGTGGTTGTAAATGGTCAAAATAAAGGCCAAAAGCTCTATTTTAGTTTCAAGTTTCACTTTAACGCTGTTCTAACCTCAAAAGAAAAGTTTGTGACGTCCACCACCGCTGTCCATTTTCAAATATTTTATAGGTTAATTGCGACACACACACACAAATACCTTGGTGAGGTATATTGATTATCAAATGCAACAAAATTTATTCGATTACAATTAATTATTATCCTCAAGCTGACATAAATAAACGTGACGTTTCATTCCAGCGACAGCGTTATCCAGTGTTACCAATCCGAAAACAGTAAATTGCACTAGTTGTTACCGCACACAATTTGGGTACGGAATTGACCATATCCGCACCCAAATCGAACTCTGTTTCCGACGTAAAGTAGAAAAACAATCTTGTCATACATCGCGTATTTAAAATTTTTTTTTAAAGCGTATATCTCAACAACTACATATAAACATTTGTCACAAAACTCAAAATTACATTATTATTTGCCTAAAAAAAGTTAACTTTAATGCAGCATTTTTTGAGCAGTACACATCTCGGAAAAATTTATAGGAAACTTTTGATTGTATTTCTGAAAATAACTTAATGATTTTGACAACAATGCCGGTATGGTTTTTTTAATCACCTTGTACAAATATTATATAAAATATAAAATGACTAGAAATATAGTATAAAGAAATACACATTATGCTGTTCAGTACGTTATAATTTTTTTTTGTTTTAATTTTGTTTTCACACAAATAAAATTTCTACAATCTTTTTTTTTATAAGCTAGCACCAGAGAGTTTATGTTGTATAAATTTTCTATAATTTATTTCAGAAATAAAACATAAGTATAAATTTTGTTTTTACAAATTGTTATAAAAGAGAACTTATCGAAAAGTCATAAAAATGAATACTTTTATTGTTCAATGTGATGACGACTTGAATTTAAAATTCTTATCAGTCCAATTTTCCTCAAATATATTTAACTGCTGCTTCCCGTAAAAGTCCAACTGGAAGCTTTCAGTAGTTTATAATCTTTGTAACACATCAACTACGTAGGGTAGCTTATCTCGTTAAATTTATCGTCACTGGTTTTAGAACGCTTAAACTTATTTATGTGGCCATGGTGTTAGTTTACGATTTCCTCCCCAACCATCACTTAAATCACTTTCAATTCGATAAAATCAAAAAACACAAACGTTTACATTTTTAATTGAATCTCGACCGGCGCATCGCAGCTAAATCCCGGATAATAGCAACAAGAACGTCCCGCCAATCTCCTATTGTGGCTAGTAAAAGCCACCAAAGTCCATATATCTAATAGGAATCTGGCGTGTATGTGTGTGACGTCTTGGTGCACATTGAATTCGTCTGAAGACTCCTTATCGATACAATTTAACATCGGACTTAATGCAGCCATTATTGTTGAAAAGTTTGATAATGCAGGCGTAAAAATGTTTGGGAAATGGGTATCCATTTAATTTGGAACAAGTTCCCGCTATGTGATGTATAATTTAGGTTTGTGGAAGTAACGAATGCCTCGTTTGAGTCCCGTTGAGAACAATCATAATTAAACCGCTCCAGAAGTAATGTAGCGGAAAGGAAGTGGAACACTGGAAAATGCTACCGATCGAAGTGCGTGTTTTAGTTGAGAGAACTGCGGGAGATACATTTGCATAATGTAAAACTTCTCCACAACAGATTCACGCTTAATGTATCTATCAGAAACACCGATTCATGGTGGCACAACTTGTTTGTTCGATGGCTGGGACTGTGTGTAGTTTGTCAGGGACAAGCAGATTGCCGCCTCCGAAGCTGCTCATCCTAAAATTGTACACAAAAAAGCTAAGGCTAGGAGTTTAAACATTTACCCATTTCACGCTGTTTGAACAAACTATAAGTAATATTTACAAACTTTTTTATAAGCAGAATCACGGTTTATATTAGTGAAATTACAAGCAGTTGGAACTAGAGAACAAGAGAAAGGAATTATTACAACGAGAGACATGAAACAAAAATCATATCAGCAAATGAACACAGGAAAGAGAAAAACTAGGATGGTTCGGCTGTTTAGTGGAAATGGAAGATGATGCAAATATTCTCATCTTTTTATTTAAATACAGCGTAAGTATTTAAATTTACTTATTTATTTTGTTTTAAAGTTTTCGTACCATTTAGTTCAAAGCTGTCTACCTTATTTTGTTCCAAGTCATTTCTTTTTCTTCTGCCTCTTCTTTAATCCTGTTTATCTATTTTGTTTGTGGTTTTCCTTTTTTGTTTGTTTAGACACTTGCTTTTTAAAAACTCCTTTGTGCAAGTCTATCGTCTAACATTCTACATACATGCCCGAACCATCTAAGCTGACTTAGCATGAAACGTAAAACATCCACTAACACCAAACACTAAGACTTTGGTGTTTTGTGTTAATGGGTGTTTTACATTTTGTTTACACACTTTGAAGATCTAAAAAGAAGATTGACTTAGTATGTCTGTGTTAATCTGCATATGCAGTTTTTTTTAGAAGGTTTGGTTCTTTCTTAGTTTTGTGTTTCTCACAGGAACCTCATTTCTATTAGGTTTACTTGTTGTTTTTGTCTATTTATAACGTCCATGTTTCACTGGTGTATGTTATTGTTGCACTGACCACTTATTTACCACTTGATGTGTAGAATGAAATGTAAAAACACCTAATAACACCAAACAATTTTTTTTTGCACGACACACGTTTCGACAACAAAGTTTTCATCTTCAGATGGGGAATTAAATTGAATTTATTTGTGCTACAATATTGACAGTTGGCTATCCTTTCGACCTTCCTAACTTGTATCACGAAAATTTTAGTTAATCTGGCACTTGTCTAATCCGGATGGTTTTGGCTGTTGTGACCATTGTCAACGAAGAAGGAAAAAGAAAACACTTGTTAAAATAAACGAATTTAAAAAAAATAAAACGGGCAACATAAACAAAAGAAACTAAACACGGCGGTTTTCGAGTCTTCAAACAAAAGCAAAATGAAAACAAAAAACTAAAACTAGGATTGGAAGCAAATGTATAAAAATTATGTATAATGGCACTTTGAATAGAATAGAATAAGCTTATTGATGTTAGGACAATGTGTTATACATAGGTCAGGAATAATAGAGTTATATAATACATATAAAAGCGTTCTTCAATATTATAAAAATAAGATTCAAAATTTACTTTCACCACTTTTCAACCTTTTTTTACTCCCGTAAAATGTAATATTTTGGAATGGTTAAAAGATCATAAATTGAAGACTTAAGTAGTTGACAAAATTTTTTGATATGAACATGAAGTTAGTCTACCTTTCTATCACTGTCAATACAGACTGTTATGGAAGTGTATGCAAAAAATTTAACCATAGATAGAACTCACAAAAACAAACAAAATATTTATTTAGCATTTTTGTCAAAAACGCACCCTTACCGAGTTAAAATTAAAAGTAAGTAGACCACGAAAAACCATACCCGCCTAGGTGTTAACGCAGCGATCAAAACACACCAGAAAAAATTCAAGACAAAAAGCTTACCAAAGAAAAGTGTAAACAGCTGATTTTAGGTAGGTTAATAGGACAAAATAAGACTTGCCTGATAAATTAATCACAAATTCACAATAAATGTTCAAAATGTCGTCCTTCGTTGTTAATACACGCTTGCAACCGGCGCCGCGGCCTGGGACCTACAAACATTCCTGGATTTGCGCGAACTTTTTCTGCAATTTGCATTACACGATTAGTGAATTCTAGGAGAGGCATAAACTAATTGTTTCACAAAAAAATCACTTAGGTTTACGGCCATAAAAATGGGTCCATAACGACCCATCCACTTATTTTTAAAATGATTGTTTTAATTGATTGATAACACAAATGATTGCTTTTGTTGTAACACAGCACTTCACATTAGTAAACTTCACCCTCGACTTTACCATTGTTATAAATTTATTGTCACACTATCGCAATTTATTAGAGAAAAACTGTTGATCACAACTAAACAATGCGAAATGAGGTTACGCCGGTAGCCAGTATCAGTGTTTTTTTCTTACAAAAACGCTCAGGTTTTTATAAGATTAAAATTTTTATCGCTTCGCTTGAACTTGAAAATGCCGTCACGAGCGCAGTGTTAAATTAGGGGTTACAAAAATGTAAAATTAAATTTTTGATATTACAAACAAAATTTGTGAAATTTACATCTTCACAACAAATTAAAACACCTGTTAAAATTTTTGCAATACCTTCCATAACACCCTGTATAACTCGAACATGGAGCATAGGGGCAAGTTAGGATTATAATAAGCTACTGTTAAAAAAAAAGATTTAACTGTAAATGTTTGTGAGACTGAATACAAGAACGAAGCTTTGACTTTATGGTTTGAACTTTTTTCTATACATATAAATAGGGAATCTTAATGTAATAGAGACATTTTGGCAATGAGGGAAAAATCTAATATTTGTTGGAATCTTCACAATTCTGACTACGAGCAATTTGGTACGTATTGTCACGAAGCAGAAGTTCGTTAGCCTGCTAGGTCGAGAATCATCTGGTGCGGATAGGCTATTGCTGATATCGACTAAATCACCGTCGATTGAGGCATTAGCTGGCTTAGCATTTGGGAGGTTGACAAACTGGCGGGTTGCGTTAACCAGAGAGTCGAGTGGAAGCTCTGGTGAAAAACGGTCGAGTGTCAAAAGTGTGACATGTACCCAGACCCTTCCAGTTTGTCACGATGTCAATGTAAGTAGCTTTTATCTTAATTTGTATATTTTTATATTTTGTACTATGTATATCTACGCAATTAAATTATCTTTTCTATAAAGACCTGTTTTTAATCTCAACCTCACTTCACGAGGCAAAACCCGTGACAGTATTATTCGGTTCTCAAAACAAATTTGGTGCAAGGTTAGAAGCTTTACTCTGTCAACAACTTGACGCACTTTTAGACAAGAACGTACTAAAAATTGCAATTTGCTTACGCATTTCTTCTGAAATTTGTCAGTCTCATTTTTGTGTTTATAACACAATTGCCGATCGCTTACGTTACTACTGTTTATGTTGTATTAAAAGCAGTAAAATATTTTTTAGCACAACGAAATAAGTAAGATCTTAAAGTGTGTTTTTATGGGCTAAGTTTCTGTGCATGTTAAAATTACCTGGTGTCAAGATGCGACGGAAAATTACCTGACGATGACACTTATATTACGCCTTGGAAAATGGTGGTTATTCGGTATGAAATGTCAATTTGTTATCATTGACGCTTAACGCATCTTCAGGGGAGCCGTTCTAATGCTGGTTTAGTTGCAGCTTCTACGGAATCTTTTAAGCATACGAAAATAAGTCGCGATTAAATAAAGACATGTTTTCGTCGCTTTTGCTGAAGAAACCTTCCGTATACGGCTAATACGCTATGTTAAAGGTAGTTCCACCCAGTTGCGGCCGGTGATTTTTTAAAACTCTGTATTTTGAAAATGGAGCATGGGATCTAAATTTTGTTATAAAGGATTACTATTGAGACCAAACTGAAGGCTACTGCTAAAACAAAATTTGCGAAATTTGATTTTTAAAAATGGTGTGCCCCCCCTGGTTATTTCCGAAACGGCTTATGTTAGAACGATGGCGATTTTTTTTTCAGCATTATGAGACAAATTCAGGACTAGTCTTTTCTCGTTTTTTTCCGAAATTTTAATTATAAAAAAAGTTAGAAAAAATATTCGAAAAATATTTTTTCTCTAAAATTTCATTACATCATATCTTTCTCTTAAATTTAAAATTTTGAACAAAACTAAAATCAACTAGTTATCAATTTGGTTCATAATGCTGAAAAAAATTGGCACTAATCTAACATAAGCCGTTTCGGAAATAACCAGGAGGGCACACCATTTTTAAAAATCAAATTTCCCAAATTTTAGTCAAATTTTTTTTTAGCAGAAGCCTTCAGTTTGGTCTTAACAGTAATCCTTTATAACAAAATTTGGATCCCAATGTAATTAATCAAAATGTAATGTTTTTAAATTATTTTGCAGGTTTTCAACAAACTTAAAAAATTATTTATAAAAATTGAAAATTGAATACATGTTAAATGTACGATTTTCAATTGTTAATATTTCGAAATTTAGTACCGCAAGGACTATTAAAAAAATACCTGCGTATAAAAAACAGTTAGAGGTATGTGTATTTAAAAATTGAAAGATATTGTAAGGAAAGTGATTTTTCCCGGAACGTCCTTAAATGCGAATTAGAACGTAAAAAAATTGACATTTTTTTAATATTATTGTTGATTTATTTAATGGTAGAGACAATGCTCAGAACTATTTCAGTAAAAATTATAACTAAACCCGGATCACTTTTGTAATATTAAATTTCAAAATTTAACCCAAAATTTTGGCTTTATGAATTATGTGTTTTACCGAAAATTCGGGTTTTTAAAAGATAGGTCATGTTATTTGACAATGTCACGTTGATGTTGTCATATAACATAATTCACAAAGCCAAAATTTTGGGTTGAACTTTAAAATTTATTATTACAAAAGTGATCCGGGTATAGATAGTGTCAGCACGAAAATTGATTTGATTTCTTGTTGAAAATAAAACAAAAAATATTAATCGACTGTAACTAGAAATAGTAATCGAATTTTAATTGAATAATGCCAATTGAAAAGAAAATTACTTTTATCTACTTATATCTACTATGAATTATTATTTCAAGACGAATAAACTGTAGAGGAGTGACTCCCACAAATGCCCCGGTTTTAGGAGATTGTACTCTTTCACGTTCGCAGTCATTGCGCTGAATTTTTATCGTCATCAAACACAACTACGTTGCCAAAACGCCACAAACAAACGCTGAAAAGTTACGAGTTTGTGGGTTGTTTGCGTTACGAAATTTTAAAACAAAACGTTTACACTATTAAGTTATGTGGAGTTTTGTTTTAGGCAAATTTTATTGTTAATATTTTTTTATTACAAACGAAATACTCATATATTTTTATATTCATGGAGCTTCTAACATAAAATGAAAGCTAAATGCCAACTAAAAATATTAAAATGCTAATTTTATTTTTTGTTAGGGATATGTTGGTAGGGATCATAAACACGCCGGAAAAATGTATATTGAAATGGATACAAAGAAAATAAAACTCTTGAAAATTGTGCTGATTGATTTATTTGTTTTTGTCATTCTGTAGGTTGATCTACCATGTAAATCACAAATGTACATAAAAAAAATTGAACAAACTGCTAGAGGCTATACACTGAAAAAAAAAATCAAGAAAAATATTAAACGTTTGTGTTAAAAAGTTATTACGTAAATAAGGTTTGTCTTCTATCTTGTAAATGCATGATAACTCAGTCAGTTTTCGAAGAATAAATGTTTACTATTTTTTAAACTGCACGAATTGCTGCAACTGCTTGGTTATAACAAATATCCAAGGTATCCTTTATAACCTCTAAATAAAAAACCACCTAAATTAAACCACATAAAAGCTACTTACTTTTTACGTTTCAACGGAACATTTGCACTAGTCTGTAGTAACCATAACATTGGTGCTATCTCAATAAATCTTGGATAAGACATCTTAAGAGGATAAATGCTAGAGAAACGGTTGGCATCATTACTTTTGTTTTTTTTCTTCTTAATTTTGCTTGGTTTTTCAAATGTATTTATTTGTTGTATTAGAAAAAAAAACAAATTGTTAAGGTAACAGTAGCCGTTATATTACTTTTATTATTCGAGCTTTCCCACAATCTGTGCTTTCAACTACCCATCAGGTATTAGTGAATGTTTGGGAAGAGTGAATTGAGATTAAAAAAAGATAAATAAACATAATCGTAATATTATAAGATTGTTATCGTAAAAAAAAACTTTGGTGTGAAGATAAGAGGATATATATTTTCAACTTCCAACGAACACTCATGTCAAGGCTTTTTCTAGCAAATGTTTCTGCTATCAGTCTAAATGAGTTTGTTGGACCAATAATTTTAACTATAAAATTTTTCAAAATAATTGTGTAATTTTATTTAGCGTTTGTTCCTTCTTCCTAAAACTCAGATTCTTATTCAAAAAGTAGATAAAAAAAATTCTTTTGTATTTGCTAGTAAGAGAAAACACAAATATACTGAATGACATTAGAAGTACAACACCTGCAAAAAAATGTATCCATTTTTTTTTTCGAATAATGCGCGTTGAAAAATAACACAATACGACTCTAAGCGTTTTCATGAAAAACAAATTCCTGAATTTTTATCGTACTTATTCCATTCAAATGGTTCACACTGTATACATATTTGGCTACCAGAAAGGATGCTTTGATTAAATTTTTAGCTTTTTTGGAGCAGTTGTTCTTATCTACTTTTTACTGTTTTCTATCTACTTATCGTAAGAAAAATAGTCATTACAAAGTAAATTTTGCCGTTAATAGCCGTAATTTTTGCATTTTGTATAAACCACTGATAGAATGCCTAGAAGTAGCAGACTAAATTTATATCAGCAGTTGAGTGATTTTGAAAGAGGTCGAATTGTGTGATTGTGCAGCTGGATTTTTATTTATCGGCAAATCGCTGTTCGTTTAAACACATGGGCTGAGAAGTAAACCAATTGGACAACCGAGGCGAACGACAGAGCGCCAAGACTGCTGCTTAAGAATCTTGGCTATTCGCGACCGCTTTTCTTCTAGCCGGCAAATTGGAGATTAGTGGTTTACAGAGGAAGGTAGGCTAGTTAGCATAAGAACTTTGTACCGTAGAATTAGATCTTTTGGTCTCATTTTATGCCGACCGCATTTCCATGTCTTTCCATTAACTGCTAATCACCGACGGCGACGCCAAAGGCTAAAATGGTGCATGCATTGTCAGCATTGGGATGCAGAGTGAAGTCATGTGGTTTTCAGCGACGAATCCCAATTCGGTTTGAGTATGCACGATGGTCAAAGAAGAGTCAAAAAGCGTCGTGGAGAAAGATCTTACATTAATTTTTCGGTAGAAAAACATGTGCATTATACCGTAGGAGTAATGGTTTGAGGGACAATTGTTGATGGTAACCGATCACTTTTTTTGTTTATTCGGGAAAATATGACAGCGCAACGTTACATGGATACCGTTCTACGACCTTTTTTGCTCTATATAGAAACCTTTCCTAAAGCGTTATTTCAGCAAGACAACGCGCGTCCACATATTGCCCGACAAACAATAAACTTTTTAGTTGAAGCTGAAATTGAAGTTTTACTTAGACCTTCTAGATCGACGGATCTAAATCCAATCGAACATGTGTGGGATATGATTGGAAGAAGACTAAGCAATTTAGCCCAACCACTTCAAACTCTGGTCAGGTTGCAACTCGAAACTCAGTACGTTTGGGATCAATTACCTCAAATCACCTGATTTCTTCTATGCCGAGACGCTTTAACGAGTGTATTTGCAATAGAAGACGTCAGACCCATTATTAAGTTTTTTCTTTTATTTCTAATATCTTTTTTTAAAATTTTTAATCATTTATTTATTAACACAAAAGTAACATGTATACAAAATTTCGTGAATTAAAAAACATTTTTTGAATATGTTACACTTCTAATGTCATTCAGTCTATTTATAGTATTTAAACAGTAATTATATTATATATAGCAAAAACTACTCCTGAAACCGCTCTTGCCTGCAATGAAATATGCGTGATTTTCAATAATAAATTAAAACAAAAATTTAAAGCTTTTATTATAATGTTTATTTTATTTTGCTTGTACAGTGTCTTGTCTGGCTTTAAAGGCTCAGCTGCGTCTAGTCTTTAAACTGCTAGTGACGGCATTGGGTATAATACATAATTTATGGTCTAATTAATCAAATAACAATATTATGGCTTCATCTTTGTTTATAATAACAGTTTCTCACTGGCAGGCTTTATAGAACCATGGACATAGCAAGATGGCTACTGTTTTAAATAACCAAGGGCTTATAATATGGATGGTAGGGTAGCTTGGGATACCTATTTAACGAGGCTGGGTCGACTAGAAACCTTTTACTCTTTGGAAAAATTGCCCAGATGTTTGGGCATCACCTGGAATTAAACCCAGTACTTGCTATTTGTTTAGTTTTTATTCATAGTTTATGTTTTTCTTCAATATTTTTTTTGCAGTTTTTACTTTATATAGAGTAATGTACCGGGTTTTCATAAATGATTGTAAAGTCGTAAGTGGCTGTGGAAACTTTTTGATATCACGAATATTTATCGTAATGTCTTATTTCCACAACGGAATATTAGAAAATGGTTCCTGGAGTTACTCCATTGTCTAATAATAATTATAATAATAACTATAGTAGCTAAAATTATTTATTTTTAAAGACAAATTTTTTTTATTTTTTTCACAGCCACCTACGATGTTACAATCATTTATGAAAACCCTGTATAATATCATTATACAGTTTCATTGTACGTTTTTTACAAGGTTTTATTTTAAATTCTTCTCAGTATTCATAGACCAATCAATAGAGAATTAAATAAATGATTCAAAAATTGTAAAAAGAAACCAACCATCATCTTAAAGAAACTCTTTACTCATAATCTGCAATTTTTTTTGCAATTTTCTTTTTACTACAAATTGTCATTGGTTAATTTGTTATTAACATTTAAAACTAAAATATGGAGTTTTTTTTAATTCTTAACTTATAAAATTTAAGACTAAAATCTAAAATGATAATTCTAGTGTACTAAAGTTATAAATTGTAGAAAATTAAAATCCGAATAAAACTTCCAATTAACCCGATTGATAGTGACGACAAAAGTTTGGAAAAATTGGAAAATTTAGTGTTTTTGTAAAAAATTTATAACTACTATTTTGTTAAGTTGTACAACTGGCTTTTTGTTAAAAAATAGTGATTTACATCTATTTTATGTGTGCTTAAAACAAGGGCTATTAGACTATTAGTTTTGGCACAAGAAATTTAATTTTTTAATTCAGTATTTTTCAAAGGGTTTGTATACTCTATAGATGTTCTGATTTTAATTTTTCAAACAGATTTTGATAGTAGAAAAATAATACAACGAAATGTACATTTCAGTTTGCGCTAAAATTTTGCGTAATAAGTGAAAAATGCTTACAAACATGAGTAAGAACAGAATGAGATTGAGTGGTAGGAGAGACAGAGGAATAAAGTTATGCATTATTTTTTTATAGAGTTATAGAATAAAAAAAGTTGCAATAGCTTTAGTTGTCGTCTTGAAAAATAAATGTAAAGATTTTTAGTAAGTTGCGTGTTTCTATAAATTACTATAAAAAACATTTTGTTCTTATTTTAGAGCATTTTAATGTAAAATAAAAATTTACATCTTGTTGTAAAATGCTATACTTTTTCTATCAAATTTTTTTTGAAAAATTAAAATCAGATTATTTATGAGGTTTACAGACCCTTTAGAAGATACTGTTTTCAAAAATTTAAATTGCTGTGCCAAAACTAATATGTTCCATGTTTATTTCGTCATCAAAATTTATATAACATGCCAGTAAATATAAAAAATATATAACTGTAAAAAAATAACACATACAATTGTAAAAAACAAAATGCACAATTTATATTTATTTACAATTACCAACCGTAGATGGCAAATGTTCATTAACGAATTCCTGTAGAGTGTAACAGGACATTTCTATCAGGATTATTTTCATGTGATTTTTTGAGAATTTATTGAGTGTTAATTTTCTTATATTAGGTGACAATTTGTTGTAAAAAATCGTTCCCCAGTAGACGACGTTGTTTCTTTCAGTTTTTGATGATCTGCAAAAGGTTATAGTAAGGTCTTGATTTTTCCTCGTGTTGTATGGATGAAAAATACAATTTTTATAAAAATTTTTTAGCTGACTGGGTGCATTTCAAGCAATGTAGGATGTAGAGTAAAAGCACTGTTAGTATGCGTTCATTCTTACAGTGAAATCTGCAGCTGTCATTGCATCTTAAGCCACAAAGTGAACGCAAAGCTCTTTTTTGAAGATAGAAGATCTGACAAATTTTAGTCGAAGTGCCCTAGAGAAGAATACCATAAGAGATTAGACAGTGAAAATTTGCAAAGCATGCTGTTCTTGCGCATTCATAAGTACCAATTCTTTTCATTCGCCGGATACTGTAAACTGCCGTTGCTAGTTTTTTCCTTAGGTAGGAGTTGTGGTCTTTCTAAGTGTGTTTACTGTCTATTATCACACCCAGCAACTTGGCACTGCTATCGTTATTTTTCTGTGTTGCGGAGCACGACACAACTTGTGTTTTTTTCTGACACTAAAAGTTGTGTCATCTGGAAGGTCATTTATGTATGTTATAAACAAGATGACGCCAAGAATTGATCCTTGTAGAACCCCGTATGTTAATGGTCTAGCTGAAGATAATTCCTTTTCCCAGTTAAACACTTGCGTCCTGTTAAGCAGATATGATTAAAAATTTTTTTGAGCAATTTATCTAATTTTATAGTGATACAACTTTTGGAGCAGAATTTCGTGGGATATTGTGTCGAAGGCCTTGCTTAGGTCACACATAACTACTTCAACCTCTTCTTTTTTATCAAAAATTTGATTAATTTGCCTAACAAGTTCTAGAAAAGCAGTAATCGTTGACATTTTATGTCTGTAACCATGTTGATTTTTTTCAAGAATCAATTTTTTTTTAACAGTAAATTATTCGATTTTTTAATAATGTTTCAATAATCTTTGAAATTACCGGCAAAATAGATATCGGCCGATAATTTTTGACGCTATTTGTCTTGTCGTTTTTGATATAGGAACCACTTTTACTGTTTTTAATTCTTTAGGAAAAACATCTTCCCGAAAACATTTATTGATAATAATTTTAAGTGGAAAGCATACACTCTTCTTTATTTGTTTAAAAACTTTTGTCGATAATCCATAGACGTCTGTTGAAGCACTGTTCTTTAGTTGCGTAATTATGGCGCTGATGTCTTTTTCCACCACGTAATTCAGGAAAAATGAATAACCATTGTTGATAGAATTTTTCAATAAATCTGTAAACTCGTTAAGTTGTTTCGCAGATAATTAATTGATAAGATTAGCTGCTGTATTTGATTTTTCTCTATCTTCTAAATTCATAATTTTCTAAATGATTTGTTGTTTGTTGAATTTCTAACTTTGTTTTCGTTGTTACGTTGTTTAGTAGTTTGAATGTTTTTTATTCATAAATTCTTAAGTATTTTGTCGGTTTTAATGTCTTTTTTGTTACCAATGATTTGATCAAGTCCAATATAACGTTAGTTTGGGTCGCATTTTAATTCTCTACAATTTCGGTTTATAGAACATTAAACTTGCTATACTAGTGTCTGCAGAACACTAAAATTACATACTAGATTTAATTTTATCAGGAAAATTAGAAAAAAAATGTTTTTTTTTCTTTTAAATTCTAGTAACAAATTAACCAGTGATATTTGCGAGGAGAAAATACAGCAATATATTTATAACTACAAAATATTTTTAATCTGATGTGATGGTACAATCGGTTTCCTGCTACTAGTTTTGTCACGAAAAATGCTCTCCTGGTATTTTTACCTTTCCAGTGATCTTTAACTAATATGCTGCCCTATTTTTGTTTGACCACAAATATTTTTCTTGTAAGAGCAAATAAGTAAATGATTGTATAAAATAACCCCTTAATACTGTTATAATGTTATGATGCTGTGTGCTAAAAATTTATCCTTGCTCCAAGTTTAATAAAAACTTGATGATGAACTGAAATTTTTTCTTTATCTACTCGTGTCTTGAATTTTTGCGATTGAGACAGCTGCGTTAACATGTGCATAAGTCCATGCTCGTTGGGAAACACGTAAAGTGCATCTCGATCGGCATAAAAGGCCAAATATTTGAGCGGTAAACAGCGCCTGAGACCCCACCGATGGCAATTTATATTTAGATTTGAGTTTGTGGCCACATCAGCATGAGATCGGTGTGTGGATACGCACGGTTGCCTCATCGGCCATCCTATAACAAGAAGCGCTTGATGGGCATCCGGACTTTCTCGCCGATCGGAGAACTCTCCGGGCGCGGAATACCAAGTGCACAGTAACCAAATAGTTGTACCGCGAAAAGCAAACATCAAGGAAAAGACCGCGAAGAAAAGCAATAAAATACAACAGAAGACGGTGAATCAACAATGCGAGACGTGAAACTCATACGCCTTTGAACTCTATCTACGAATGTTTGTAAATTTTGATGATGGCGAACTATGGGTACACAAACTCTGACGGGATTTACATAATTTCGATGGGGTGAAGTGACTACACCCCGATGATAAGAGACGGTCAAGGTACAATTACCATTTCCATATATAACGACCAATTTTGCCAAAACTTGCCTCATGCAACTTTAATGCTAGAACCCGGTTGGAAATTTTTATTTTATTTTATTCACTGACCTCGTCTGATCAAACCAATTTTCACACTTTTTAGATGCGCATATACAAAAAGCAAATTTTCTAATCCAGTTTTATGTCTTATTAGAAGCAGAAAGTGCCTCTTCAAATTCTTATAATCTATTAAAAGCGTTTCAAAAGCAACAGTTAATGTTACTAAACTAATAAAAACAAATAGCTGTAGTGTGCGTGTGTAAAATTAATCAGATAATTAATTTACAAACGCCCTTTCGATTTATCTTTTATCCAGCATTTGTACATTTAATTCCATTATTTTAAATTAAAACTACATCAGATTTAAATTAATTTGATTCTCTACTAAAAACCACTGCTAAAAAGTTCTGTAAAAACAACTTTGTGTCTACAAAATCCGGTTGGAATAATAGGTCTGTTACATTATGGATTAAATTAGTTGAAATTAACTTTAATTGTGTTAAATTAATCTGCTGGTATTAAACAGTGTGGATTAAAGTTGCAGTACCTATTGTATTTAGATTGAATATTGCGAAAGTTAGAGTAAATTCGTTCAAAGCGCATACCAGACACAAACAACTCAAAAGTGGCACAGATTTTACACGTTACGGATGTAATTTAATTTGACAAAACTAAAATTTGCTGAAAACTATTTTTAACTTTATGTCCCAACGGGAAATTAAATATTCTGAGAGTTTCAAGAATATGAATAAAATATAATTTGCAAAAAGATGAGGCATTCTTGAGATAGACACTGGAAAAAAACATTTTTGAAAAGCAGTTACTTATTTTAATCAAAGAAAGGGTAATAAGTTTTTTGTGGTTTTATCGTTATTTGACACAATTTCTGTTATTTTTTATGCAATAATAGGTAGGTATTTATTTATTTACATTAAAAGCCATAAAAAAAATAAAACCCACGGTTTTATTTAGAGTACTTTTTAAGATATACGTCTAGGACGTTTATCTAGTGAAAATTTCTACAAAAATCTATTTTTATTAATTTTTTAAATTAATTTAAATTGATTTTTGTAAAAAAAATTGAGAGATTTTTTTAAATGTAACTAAGATTTTCTAATTCTTTTTTGAAAACACGTTATAAATGTTTGAAATAAAATTTATTTTTTATTATATAGGTAAATAAAGCTTATTATACAAGAAGTAGTATAGTTCGTAATATAACTGTATGTAAACAAGTAAGAGGAAAATAATCAGCTAGTTAAAGCCAAATAGTTGAATGAGCCGAGTTAACTTTAGCGGTTCATCGGTTTTCAGAAGCGAATCGATGTTATCGAGCGACAATTGTGAGCGCTATACTGTGTGACTAAAGTTTTTATTTATCGAGTGATTGTTATGTGTTCGTTGTGTAAATAGTATCAAATAATTAGTTTTAAGTTATTTGTTGAACATCTAGCTCTTTAAATAACAAGAACTCCGAAATAGAAAGATTGTTACAATATATTAACTTATAATAACTTCCGACATTAAAAAAAGTTTTGATAAATTTGTCTTTAATTTTTGAAAATCTTAAAAAATATTTTTTTTTATCTAAAATATTTTGACTCACCACTTTATTCACTGAATCTATATGTATAATTATCTTATTAGAGATATTTCATAACCAATAAAAAGGTCTAAAAGTTTTTTTTTAAACGAGCGTGCATTACCGGAATAATCCAATAGCCGAATAATGAAATACGATAATTGGGAATTCAAGCGATTAGTTGATCAAATAACTCAAGGCAATAATTAGCTGTTCATTTATAACATGTCTAATTATGTTTGTTGTTAGTAGCTATGTATTTAATACAAAAATTTGGCTATCAATAAATTTTTGTAAGTTTTAGAAACCTACTAAAAGCTATCAGAACATTTTTTTTTAGATAATAGAGGAATAGTTATTTGTATATCAAAGTACTAAAGTTCTATATTTTTACACAAATAAGACAAGTAATTATAGAGTGCATAAGCAACTTCAAAGCTTAAATATACATTAGGTTTTTTTTAAATTTTAAGATTTAAAATTTTCTACAAATGTTAAATATGCAAGCAACAATTTTCAAGCACTTTGATATTTTTTTTACTTTACAGACAATTTAACATCTTTATATTAAGTGCATAATAAGAAAATTAAAATAGGTGTTAAGACACTTTATTGTGATTGAGTTTTGTTACATAGTTTTTGTCTAACAACTAAAAAGAGAACTAAAAAACTAAGTAATAAGGATAACGGAGGATGGACTATAAAAAAAATTGCAGTTGTAAATTAGTCAACGTTTCGCCGATTTTTTTCTAACACAGTCTCTAATAACTAGAGACTAACACACTCTTTTAATAACTAAGTAATAAAGTCTTGAGGAAGCTGAGAAAAATCGGAGAAACGTCGACTAATTTACAACTGCAATTTTTCTCATAGTCCATCCTCCGTTATCCTTATTACATATTGAAAATTTCTGGACGTTAAAATATACCTCAATTATAAAAAACTAAGTTAAGTATACGTTTTTTAACCACCTTTCTCGTAAGCATGGTATTAACGCTATAATTACAACAACAGTAAGCAACAATTACTAGCCGTGGCATCAAAACCATGGAAACAACGCTGCTTACGATTTTTAGGGCGGTAAGCGGGAGCCGTAAACAGATTAATGCTTTCCTGTTTTTTCAGGTTTTTGAAATAATAATATAAATCAGTGGTAAGACACAAACGCAAAATTTTTGGAAAAAAATATGAAAAATTTTGAAATGATTGCTAACAGAAGGTAATTAATGGAAAAATATTGATTTTTTTTTGTATTAGACTAATAGAGGTAAAATTTGTTTAACATAAGTAATGTCGATAAAAAGTAATATGAAACGTAAAATATTAGCACAAAATATTAAAAAAATATATTTAAAACAATTTTTGCATTAATTATTATTAGAGAAGTTGGGCACAAATATACCTAATTTAAATAATATCAATGAAAATTAATGTGTAAAGTCAAAAATAAGTACAAAATAGTTATTGAATTATAAGGTAATAAAATTAAAGGATTGGTCCTTTTTAACTCTTAAAATTTTTATTCAACCTTGATATTTGATTATAGCTGTTTCGGCATATTTTTTGCCATCCTCAGATCTAAAGCTTAAACGTGGTTCTCTAACGATAACCTATCCTTGAATGGTTATCGTTAGAATCCACGTTTAAGATTTAGATCTTAGGAGAGTTAAAATGGACCAATTCTTCAATTTTATTATCTTATTAATAAACAACTCTTACAAAATGGAGATTATTAACTTTTATTTCGAATTATGTTTGTTTATTCATAAAGATTGTAATAATGTTTATTATGAGAGTGAAATTACGGTTATTAATCTTTTTCGAATAAATCAAATTCTGATATTTTTCTAAAAATATAAATTAAAAAAAAGGTGAAAAAGTATTCTAAAAAACATCCGGTTTTAAAAAAAATTTAAGACTTTAAGATTTATAAGTCTGCTTCGTTTATAAGGTATCTTCTTCAAACTACTAAAGTAATAATCTCCATACTAAAGTAATAACTACTAAAGTAATAATCTGAAAAAATCAAAAAGCAGTAAAGGAAATCTTTATTTGTATTTTTTCTAGACATCTTTTTAGCATAACTTGTTTTATATATTTTCAAGTTTTTTTAACACATCTGTAAAAACTAAAGGTGGGAAATCATGTAAGAAACTATTTTTTTAATTAAACAGGATTTTTTTTAAATAATTGTTTTATACTTGTGTTGTTTTAGAAAAACTTTGAAATTAAGTTTAGAATTAAAACTTTAATAAAATTAAGAAACTGACATAGTCACAAAGTTAAAAATTAAAAAAAAAAGTATCTGGATGCTGCAAGATCTTTGACTCTAGCCTTTAGCTCTAGATAAACGTAAAGATTGTGCTTTTGCATAGCGATTTTACTTATGCTATTTAATTATCTATTTTTGTATAACAAAGTAATTTTTTGTTGTTAAATGTATGTATTAAAATAAAGAATTTATTTTAAATTATATTTTTCATCTGATTTTTTAATTTACTTTACACGAAACTAAAAGCAAGCATTTTAAATAGTCAGTATTTTTGCTGCAATTAAGTACAAAAGCCGGGCATCCTAGAAGTTGTCACTGTAAGTACCTGATACACATTTATTAGCAAGCAAACCTTTAATAACGACAATAGATTTTACTATTTAGCTTTCTAATATCAGTTATTATAAAGGCATAAAAAAGTTGAAAATTTGATATTCTGGGCGTAAACGTGCAGTTTTGAAACATTGTGGACCGTAAGTACTTTTTGTAGTTTCGAACTCTTAGGAAAATAAGAGCCTTTTTCCGATTTTTTAAGCAGAAACGAAAGACTGTTACTTATATTACCAATATTTTTTTAAATTTGTTTATTAGAATATTGTGATATGTTTTTGTAGCATATTTTTAACATTAAAAGAGTTTTGTCATTGGTAGTAAAAACAATAAAAGAGATTTGTCCCGGCGCATCCACCATTTTTGACTAACCTTTACGAGTCTATTTAGAAAAAGAAAAATGATAATAGCGCAATTTTTTTTAAATTTTTTGGAATCAATAAATATTACATTCGTCGCAAAAATTACTGAAATATGTCACACTCCCATATTTTGTCAAAGGACGATTTTGCGAATGGTTGACGTTGAACAAACATTCTGACCAAAATTTTAAGACAATTTTGGACAAGACACATTTTAAGTTTTTCCTTAATTTTTATTAGGTTCTGAGTTTTAAACATAAAGCATATTTTTTGAGCGAGTTTTTGCGAATTATAACTAATTATTAGGGTAGTTGCTTAGCGGGGCTGGCTTTGTAGATTATATTTAAATCAACGGTTATCACTTTTATTGGTATCTTTTGCAAAGTAATGCATGAAATAGAAATACTAACTGCAGCTATCTCGTTTTTTGAAATTATTTCAATTAAAAAAGTGCTGGATATTGACTGGTGCAGCTTGTATAATAGTTATTTATTTAATCAATAGAATAAAAGCATCATTAAAATACGAATGCGGCAATTGCGCATACGAGGACGTTAGCCCGAGTTATCGTAAGAGCATGAGTATGTTAATGGCCGTTAGCCTACGTATTAAATATAACTTTTTCTACTTTACGTCGGTAACAGAGTCCGATTTACTGTTTTCGGATTGGTAACACCGTGTAACACACTATCGCTGAAATGAAACGTTTTTGTCGGCGATGAGATTACAGTAATTATATTCAAATAAATTTTGTTGTACTTGATGACCAGCAGTATTCCTCAACAAAGTGTTTTTGTGTGTGTGTGTGTCGCAATTAATCTATAAAATATTTGAAAATAGGGTGGACACTGGACAACGGTGGTAGACGTCACAAACTTTTCTTTTGAGGTTAGAACAGCGTTAAAGTGAAACTTGAAATTAAAATGGAGCTTTTAGCCTTTATTTTGACTATTTACAACCCCCATAGCATTCGATAATTTACAAGCTATTTGCTAGATGAGTGTAAAAATCTGCTTGACTGAAATAACGATGGAATGAAAGGAGTCACTGAGAACCGCAAATGGAGTGGGAATTTAGAGATAAATGGAGATTTTCCTTACTGTGTTAATGCCAATTGGATTATTCAATCAATAACCGATACGGTAGGTAAAAAAGAACCATTTGTGAGTTACTTACACCGAATTTTAGACAAATTTGAAAACATTTCAAAGTTCAATGACTTTATTGACACTTTAGTGGCATTTTTATTACCAACTGTGTCGTATTAACGCAAAAGTCCCTAAAGATTAAATAATTAACTTTTTTACTTAAAAATTACGTAAAACACGTAAAGTAGAAAAAAATAGCATAAAGAACTTGTTTTTTAAAGTCATTGTGGCACTCATTCTTTATAAAAACTCGTGCTCGCGCTCGTTTTATAAACTTGAATTCGTGCCACAAAGATGATTTTTCAAAACCCGTTCTTTAATATACTATTTTATCTACGACTGATATACGACTGCTAAAACAAAAAAAGAAAGATTATATTTATAAAATAGACCTTTTTTGTCTAAATCGAAAGTGCATGGTTTTCGACGTCATGGAAACCAGAAAATTTGTACGTAAACAATTTTTAAAATTTGTAATTTCTTTTTGTTTTATCATAATGAGTGAGTCTGAAAGTGTTTCATCAGACGTGAAAGAAGCTGCAACAAGCTGCGCTTCACTTGTGGTAAATTGTCGTCGAAACAAATACTCGTAAAATTATGAATCGAAAATTATCGGCAATTTTGTACCGACTCGTGGTATTACTAGTAAGAATTTGTCTAAACGCTACATTGTCTAAATTATAAATGATAAATAAATAAATTTAGGGTAAAAGATTGCTTCGATGAGGTATAATATTTGAATAATTTAAATTTAAAATTTGACAGATCTATTTATATATTTGAAACGCGGTTTAATAAAAATAAGTTTTGTAATGAGAATGAGTGTGATAATTAAGTTCTGATCCCACTCAAAATGAGTGAAATAAGTAACAGTTATCCTACAGTCGCAGATAAACAATATTTTTTTATATATTTTAAAACAGTGATTCTGTTGAGGCTTATTTTTTTATTAATTTTTATACAAAATCGGGTGTTACGAGCAAATTTTAATAGTAATGCAAAGCAGAGAATGTTAAACATTACTCACGGAGTGAGAGAAAGGTTAAAATGGCAAGGAATTATTAACTCTGCTTTAACGTTTTTGAGATAACCTAAATTAATACTAACATTAATATTTATTATACTAAAAAGTAACGTTGAAGCGATAGCAAATGTTATGATTTTGTTAACAATATTTTACAGTGGTTCCATTTTGTCCACTTATGTACCGATGACAAATTTTTTCAAAACTTTATAATTATTTTGATAGTATGTACATATTGTAATTTATTAACAAATAATTTTAGATAAAATTTTAGATGATGATTGTGTGGTATTGCTAGTCACTCAGGAAACTTACCCTCTCGCTTTTTACGCTCTTATATGTATAATATTTATCTTTTTTTTTGTGATTAAGTTTGTGCATTCTACACTTCTATAATAAATAATTATTATTTATTGTATTAAGATTTAAAAGGAAACAAATAGTTAATTCAACCGTATACACTACTGTTATATTTATTTTATTATATTTGACTTTGTAGTACATACTAGAAAGCCTCTTGAAATGCTTGTGCTTTTGGCAGAGAGAGCACCAAATTCAATCTGCACATTAATCTCAAGACTGTTTTAGTTTTCCCGTATCTCCAGTGCAAGAACCTAGAAAATACTCAACACTCATTAATAACTGACCAGCGCAATTTATGTAAATGTAGCATCAACTTTGAGAAATGATATTCCCTTCGTTCCATTTGGAACACACCCTTCATCACGACCCATTTACAAAAATGTCTGGATCCAACCCCGTTATTAATTGTGATGTGCTTTGTGTCGGCGTCATTTTCGAGGGATGTAGAAATTGACGTCGATTTAGTTCCTCAAATATTTTCAATTCGTGTCGTACGCCGTTGTTGTATACATCAAGTCTTAACTGATGCCGTGGGATTTCTAAGGTAACGAAACACTTAGGTGGAGAAGAGGATACCGTGTAACCAACCGTGACCGAGACGGGGTGAAAGATTAGCATACACATAGCACAGTCCCTTCGTTGCTAATAAACTCGGAACTAGCAATAAAACCGATTTGCATATGAATGGAGGATTAAAACTCGCACACGACGCTCGAAGGCTTGAGTGATGGCTGTGCCAAGACAGACTGATTGTACCCCAACTTGCCACTTTGCAAGCAAAGGGGATAATCATCTTCATTAGGTTTGTCTGCGGTGTGGCCGATCTTGTTATCACAATATTGACCAAAGTATTCCTAAAGCAATTTGCTTTTCTTGTTTTTAATGAAATAATAATTTTTAATCTTACATACTAAAATTATTATTATTAAACTCATGAATATGCAACAGAAATGACCGATGATGGCATTACACCAATGAACTGAAATTTGACATAATTTTCAGAAAAAGTCCTTTCTATTGTTTTTTGTTTGGGAAAGACTGAATTTTTCACACTTTTTTGCTTAATAGTTTAAAATATAACTCATATATAACCATAAACTACTTTATAAGAACTCAGAAAAATGTTTTTAATCATCAGTTTTGGTGTAGTTAGTTTAACCATCATTTTAATTTCCACGCGTAGTTTGAGTGAAATTTTTAATTTGGTAAAACATGTATGTAGCGTTCCTATCGACCTACCTATAGCAAGAGTGTGGCCTACCAATGGCCGATGTAACGTTTGAAGTTCAAATCCAAATCAAAATAGCAAGAGTTTAACGACACTACTATTCTAATAGTACATTATTATATGTGTTTCATAAGACGATTATTGTGACATGAATGATTTTATAATAGAATGATATATACTTTGCGTTGCAAAAAAAAACATTCTAAAAGTTTCTTTTGAAAAATTATCACAATAATTTTGACATTTGTCAAGTTTTGAATTTAAAATTAACAGTAACAATAGCATAATTTACTAATTAACTGATATTTTGCTTCAATATTTTCGACAGCTTGCTTATGATTTTATCAACTATTCCATATCATATCTATCGCGTAGGCGGTAGGCATAATTTTTACGCTTACGGTGCTAACATAACCAATGAAAAAGTTACTGTTTTGCGTGCTATACTATAATGAAAATTTAGTGTCATTGTAAAACGCGTTTGAGTTTAATAATTAAAATATTGTTAAAGCAAAGTAGAAAATAGTACATTATTATACGTGTTTTATAAGACGGTTATTGTGTTATAAGACGGTATTATTAAATAGAATGAGTGTCACAAGTCGTCTTATGAAACGAGTGTAATATACTATTTTTTCCATTTTGCGTTCAAAAAAAGCATTCAAAAAGTCTCTTTTAAAAAATTATTAATACAAGTTGGGATTTTTGACAAATTTGATTGGCACTAATGAAGTCATGACATTTGTCAAGTTTGTTAAGGTTTTCAACTGATTTACTAATCAACTGATATTTTGCTTCAATATTTTCGACAGCTCGCTAATGATTTTATCAACTATTTTATATCATCCCCATTGCGTAGGCAATAGACGTAATTTTTACGCTTACGGTGCCAACATAACCAATGAAAAAGTTACTGTTTTGCGTGCTATAATAAAAATTTAGTGTCATTATTGTTAAACGCGTTTGCTAATATTGTTAACGCAAAGTAGAAAATAGTAATTTGTTTAACGGTAGTAATACGAATATTTCAACTGTTCAATTAACCTAATGTTTAGAATAAGCTAAAAAGAAGTAAAATTTTATATTAATGAACAAAATTATTGCTTATAGAGCAAAAAAAGTATTTTTGGATCTTTACTTTAATTCATGAATTTTGCTTAAAATTTGCAAAATCGTTTAATAGGCTTGCTCTAACGCATTTCCGGAACTTTCTGGAAAAATTTAAAAAATTTTTGGTAAAATTTTAGCAATCTAATTTTTTCAGTTTTTGCAGTGCTTGTGTGGCGCTCTATATAATTAAAACAATAAATCTACAAACAATATTTTATTAAACATCTTAACGTGTAACAAATGAGCTACTAAGAAAAAAATAGTATTTTATGCAACAAGCATTTAATGATAGCTATTAAGACACGAGTATGAAAATTACAACACGAGCGTTAGCGATTTATGTCATTAAATAAACATAAAAATTATTGGTCTGATTATATTCAATCGAATCCAAAATTTGATTATCTACGTTTATTTTATTTTGGACTAATTCTTCTATATAACTTTCGACCACTGTTGTGAACTTCTACTCACCGTGGCATTCTAGTGATGTAGTATTACTATTAGCACCAACCAATATTGTTGCAGAACTGTGACGGAAGCAGTGTCCGGTATATAAATTGGGTTCTGAAAGATTTAAGTAAGCAGCATTTTTTTTCCATGTTTCCAATTTTGTTTATTCTTACGTTTTGAACGGTGCATTTTTTTAAGTAATTTAAAAAATGACTGGATGATACAATTGTTTGAACGAATTTTTATGTATTTTTTACATATTTTACAATATTTACCAGCAACTGTAAATTTTCGACTTGTCTTTGTTTTTGTATCTTTAATTGTGACCAAAAAAGCTTCAATTAGTTACAATTAGGGCCGGTCTTTCCACCTACAAATAAAGTTGCTAATAAAATTTATTCAGCCAATAAGTTGTAAACGTGTCTTTCCACCTACTGTTAACAGCTACTAGGCGAATAACCACCGAAATTCGACAAATAAGTTATTAGCTACTCAAAGTACTGAATAAAAACATTCGGGTCCTGGATAGTTACCGAATGTGCACGAGTGAAAAGCGACAGTGAACATTGAGGTTATGTGTAAGTGGATTGAATTAAATTTCTGTGAATTCGTCAACAATGGATATTTTCGAAGATTTTGAAGATATAGATCACCAAGAAATTGCAGATGTGGTTAATGTTATTAATCCAGAACGACGGCTGTACACATTAAAGAAAAGAACAGATCATTTCAATAAATAGGATGAAATAGAATTTCTCCGGCGTTTTCGGTTAAGTAAATTAACAGTGAGCCATTTATTGGAAGAAATAGAACCTCAATTATTACATCGTAGCAACAGGTAAGTGACTACCAAAATATAAACATCAGGAAACAGTCGTTTCTAAACTTTGCATATTGTAAATTCTATCTACAAACTGAAATAATAATAATTGGGCATGTTACAGAAACAATCCAGTAACTCCAATGGACCAGTTGCTCATGACACTAAAGTTCTTGGCCAGTGGATGCTTTTATATAGCATCAGGAGACTTCATTGGCATATATAAGTCCACAGCTGGTAAAATTATTCCTCGAGTAATTCAGGCAATTTTTGATTTACGCAGGAGGTACATTAAATTTCCTCTAACACTTAATGAACAACAGGAATCAGTACACAAATTTGCCGAAATAGCACGGTTTCCTCGGGTGATTGGAGCTATAGACTGTACCCATGTGAGGTTATTGTCTCCAGGTAACTGATGTCTTAGTAGGACATTCTAAATTTTAATAATATGTCATGTTTATTAGGTGGGGAAAATGCTGAAATTTTTAGAAATAGGAAAGGTTTCATGTCTTTGAATGTACAAGCAATATGTGCTGCAGATACTTCAATAATTGACATAGTTGCAAGATGGCCTAGTTCATCTCACGACACTCAAGTTTTTAATAACTCTACAGTGAGGATGAAGTTTGAAAATGGAAGTATGGGCAATCTGCTTCTCGTTGGTGATAGTGGTTACCCTGTAAAATCATATTTAATGACCCCATTGACAAATCCACGAACAGCGGCGGAAAATTTGTACAATGAAGCGCAAATTAGAACACGAAATGTGATAGAACGCACATTTGGAATTTGGAAGAGAAGATTTCCAATTCTTTCAACGGGGCTTCGTTGCAGACTACCCCTGACACAACAAATAATTACAGTATGTGCTATATTACATAACTTGGCAGTTTCTCAGGGCGACGATATGCCAGCCGATGATGTGGAATATGAAGACCCAATGCTTGATGAGGTTCCAATGGAATATATACATCCTCATCAAAATAATATTATGCGACAATCTATTATTCGTTACTTTGAGACTTTGTTATAAAAATATTCTGTAAGTAGGCAAACATGGACTGGAGAAATTAAATTTATTAATTATATATTTTATAACAAGCATTGTTATTTCTATAAGGAGATTCACAACGGTTGTAATAGTTTAAAATATGGCACTCGTTGTACAAGAATAGTTAAATAAAAAGTAAACCTATCTACCTTCAATAACAAATAATACACTAACTAATAATAATAACTAAGAAGATGAAAGATTTTGCACTTGTAACTCTAAAAGCTGCTGTTTGAGTTTTTTATTTTTAATATTAATGTGTAGCAGTTCTTCTTTTAACTGACGTTCCCTTTTAAGAAATTCTTGTTCAGCAACAATGCCTTCTTGTTCAAGTCTAATACTCTTTAGCCTTTCAGCATGCTCTTCTTGCTTGTGTATCAATTCTTCTTCTGCTATTTTTTTTTGAAGCACCAATAGCTCCTGTCGAGCATCTGTTACTCCTGCGATTTTCTCATTGAGAGCATCTTTCTTAATAGGCTTGCACGTTCGGGTTGCTAATGCTTTGTGCTTTGTCTGTTTCAATTGACTGCTACTCCATTTTGCCCACTTTTGTGGAGTACGTTCAGGAACCTATATTATTGTAAAAAAGTGTTACTCTTTAACATTACACATGGTAAGAGTTACCTTAGTTTCTTCGATCGGGTTGGTATCTTGCATATTAATTGCCATACTGCAAGTAGTCTCTGAGGTACTGCCACAAAAATTCGTTTGGTTAATTGCTGTGTCATTATTAGTCTTGGGCAAACAAGGTGATAGAAGGGTGACTGTAGTGTCTGACTCTGTTATCGGTGTATATAAACTATAGACAGTTGGAGCCTGAACATTTAACACAGTTGTCGCAGATTGAGAGCCAGATGTAGTCGTTACACTGCTTACTGATGTAGGCACATTAAAGGCAGCTGAAGTAAATAAGGAATTTATAACTTGATCAGTGTTTCCATTGTTTGCGCTGTGTTCCTGCTGAAAAGGTTCTGTATGCTCTAAAATTAGGTCACTATTTTTACCTACACAAGAACAAGCATGTCAAAATTCTTACCTACTAAGTCTGCATCACAATCATTTTCAGCAATCAAACCTTCAACTGTTAACATAATGTGACTTAAAATCTTCTCTTCGTAATCCGTAAAATCTTTTAGATTTGGAGAGCCTCCTCCAGTTTTAAAATGCATTTCATACTTATTATGCGTTTGCTTTTTTTTAATGTTTCTTTTCACACCTTTATATTTCAATCTTAATTCTTTTGCTGGTCTGTTTCGTGATCCGGTTAAACTGTTAAACTGGTTGGCGATTATTTCCCAAGTATCTGACTTCTGCTTCCATGTTATGCTATCGCTGCGCTTATTTTCAATTATATCAATATGTCGTAATACAACATCCACCAAGATCCTTGTTTCCAGTTCTGTAAAATTTGCAGCTCTTTTTCGTTTGCTGGTACCGCTTTCACTCATGCTTAAAAATACAATTGCCGATTTGTTATATATTTATAACACCTACATAAAACAACAAGTTTTTTCAAAAGTTTTGCTTGTACTTATCCTCGATTGAGGTATTTTGTGAACATTACAAAATACTCACATTTCCGTCTTGATAAATCACCTATTACCACTTTTTACTAATGAAAAATAGAAAACTTGTAGAAAACACGCAAACGACGCGAATCGTTTTGTTACGCTTTTAGGTTATGTTGACACCACAAAATCTGTCTCTCTTTCATATGTACAAATTTGCGTTAAACTTTCTCTTTTTAATCAATCCTGTTAACTGTGTAACTAAAAAGTTAGTGGTGCCAACCGTTCAAAGTGAGACTTATTCAGCCAATAACTATTTGACTAATAAACCTACCTGGAAAGACGCATACTCGTTATTTGTTAAATAAAAGTCGTGAATAAATTTATTTGACAGTTAGTTGTTGTCGACTTTATTAGTAGGTGGAAAGACCGGCCCTTAGTTACATTTCTAAATTCTAACTTATGCCTTCTACAAACTTCCATAATACCAAGATACATGCCACTTATAAAAAAAATAGTTTCATGTAGATCAGTACATTAAAAATAAAATTTACTCACCTAAGACAATAAGTATTTAACATTTAGAGCTTTTCTAATATATTGTTTTATTACATTTGTAGAAAACGCTTTAGATTTTTTAAGTTTATACCCCTCAGATTTTCTTTTTAATAGTCCGTGCAGTTTGGAATATTGCGAGATATCCACTTGATGTTTTATACATAAAGTAGATTTTAAAATAAAATAATATTAAGTCTGTAGTGTTGTAGACTTTAAATTTTTAGATATATTATCAAATTAAGCAATAAGAACTTTTCTGAAAAGGTTGAAAAATTTATAAATTAAAAATAATTTTTTTTATAGGTGTTAGCAACTTTTGCGGGCAACAAAGTCTTTGTAGTGCTTATTGCTTGTTCTACAATTTTTGGAGACATAAGATTATTTATTTCACAGTTACTTTCTTTCATACTGACTTGTTGTCTTTTAATTGTAATTGAAAACCACTGCGACCTATCACAATTTTACGTATAATTGATAAGAATACTTGTCAATCTGATAAATATTTAAATCATGCTGAAGTACATTATTTTTACAGTACACTAAATTACTTAAAAGCGTCTAAAAATTCTTAAAAACTATCTAAAATTTAAAATTAAAACTGCAAGTCGTTACGACTTTTAGTTTTGGAACAGCGAAACAACAAAGTTGAATACGTGATGTCATACCGACATCACCGAAAAACATTTGTGTTTTTTTTTTGTTTTTTGTTGTTAATGAAAGTTATCGAAAACACCAAACTGCTGTGTTTTCAGGTGCAATAATAATTAAAAAAATTTGTTTAATTTTTCGAGATTTTCGTCTGTTTGTAGATTATTTGCATTTTTCTTTAATTTACTTAATTTATTTTTGGTATATTTTTGTTTACAACCGAACACCATCGAGATTAAAAAATAGTGAAAAACTGCAAAGTTTAATGACAGGCGAGATAACAGGACATAAACAATCTCACAACATATCAGACGGAACAGAATATGTCAGTATGATGTCACAATTAACGTTTTTTACATTTTCTTTTCTAATATTTCTAAAACAGCAAATCGCACGTATCTGCCGTTTGAAGATTTATTCTCAGAATTTTTTTTACCATATTTTTATTTTTTAGTATACAACCCCTTTTTAAAAAAATTGTATCATAAATCATAATGCATATTATTAAAGTACATGTAATTAGCACTAATAATCCTAGTAAAAATTAATAATTTTTTCTAGAAGTTACAAAACTTTAAACTTTGGTAAAATTTTAAAATGTGTTATTTCAATTGTTGAGCACTGTACGAATATAATTATGAATATAAAATCATAGAAATAATATTACTTTTCAACATAAAATACGGTTTTTTTTGTTTAAAGTACAAAATAATAATGAATAAATTTCTAACACTTTTTGTGACATTTCATAAAACACATAAATTGTGAATAAGTTTTTTAGTTTAACTAACCGTAATAACTAGTATAATTGAACATATTTTATAAATTAAAGATTTTAAACTAAAAAAATCTTTTGTTAAGTTAGTCCAATCCCCGTGTAATATAATCCGATCTTAAATCCAATTTGCGAAGCCTCGCTAAGAAGATCGCAATCTTCATTAGTTCGGTGTCTGTGGCGTGTCTGGTGATGGCCGTTATCCAGTCTGGCTTGTTGGCAAACTATCCACAAACCTTCTGTTTCCGACGTTGACAAAAATCAAGCAAAGAATCTGCATTCAGAGAACGCCAAGACGGTTGATTAGGCCCAACGAAGCGGCCGCGAAGCGCCCTCAATGACAAACGTTTAAACGAATTGACCAAACACCAAACGTTGTTAAAGTTGCCGTTTCTCGCATCCCAAGTGTGCCAACACTACAAAAAGCACATAACAATAAATTCGAGGAAGCTCGACAATCAAATTAAAACACCGCACTACAACGAAAAAATTACAACGGTTGTGACAGAATAGTTCAAGCGCGATTAATTACGCGTTTTCTTGGCTTCTTCCAAGATGATGTTGCTCAGTCTTTTGACCCAAAACGGCAAAACGAGATTAATTTATGGAGGTAAAGTCGCGTCGTTTGGCCGACAGCCATTTTTAAGATAACGTAATTAAATTTAACGTCAATAGAAGAGCCCAAGCAAAAATTTATTTAAAAAAAAGCAAACGACACGGAAAATCTTTCTCAAAATCTAACGAGTATGTAATGAAAATTATAAACTAGATATATAATGAAACTAAAACAAGTTCAAAACGATTTTAATTATTTTTTTTCTTGTTGACCTATAAAATTTATTAACGCATTCAAAGACATATAATACCAAAGAATTCGTTAACACTCTTATTAACGAGTTGTTAATACCAACCATACAAACCAAATATTTGATATTTGTAATTGCTATCAAGTTTGAATAATTTACAGAAACTATAATAACAGTATGTTTGAATAGTGTTTCGTTATTAAAAAGAAAAAGAAAATTAAGTTAAAAATAAAGAATACCAATTACAACAAAAGAAAATGCTCACAGTGAGAGCGATGGTTTAAAATATATAAATGGCTCTAAAGTAAATAGTCTCTAGGCAATCCTGGGTTAGTAATTTTGATATTGAATAGATTTATAACGTTTTTGATATCGTAAGCGTCAACATTTAAAGATAAAATAAACATTTGCAAGTATTTGAACATTCTTCTGACAGAGAAAAATTTACGTGAGCTAAAGCAGGACTGCCAACAGACTCAGTCATTTAAAGCCACTCTGTAGAGTTACAATAAATTTTATGCTATTTAATCTTATTAATTTATGAAAATCTTAATGGAACGATTTACGTTCTGCTATTGAATTATCTTCATTTAATCTGTATGAAGACCTAACTCTTAAAAAAGATTGCTTTACGAAGAATAACACTTTTATTACTAGTAAAAGTCTCACTAAGAAGAAAAATCCAGAAATTCAAAACCGCACAATTTACAAATATCTGTAGATAATTTTCTCATTATTAATAAAGAATTTATAAAATGTGTTCAATAATTGTTTTGGTCAGATCGCCTATGTGTGGCAATTGTCACAAGAAACGTATGTCTTGGTTAGGATTACAAAACAATGACACATGACAGCTGTCATTCACACGTTCAACTGAGATAACGCTTGCAGGGTAAATTCTTGAACGTCTGCATACAATTATCATGATTTTCAATGTGATTTTTATTAAAAACTTCCAAATGCAAAAATAATACAACATTTAGACAGTTGACAGCAAACCATATGAACTTATCACGTCAACCTACGTTTATGCTAGAAAGAGAAAAGCATAGCAAACCACAACCAGAACAATTCTTGAACGCAAGGTATTTATCAAGTCATTCGTAACTATTTTTTTTTAATTCATTATGTGACATCTGTGAAATAAGGATGCTAGAATATTCTAAATTGTTAATTTGTACTTTCGGATTATTTTGATTAGAAATGAATTTAACATTTCATTGTCATTATTTTTTATAAATTTAACAGCTTTTATTTGGACCTTAATTTGGACTATCATTGGTTTTAATTTGGACTATTAAGAAAAAGCTTTCATACATTATAAAAGTTTAAACTTAGTAATAAAATAAAAAAAAATTGTTTTTTAAATTTTGAAACAGATAACATTTGCATCTTTAGTACTACCTTTCTGAAATTCTGATCTGACCACAAATCCGCAAAAAGTTTTCTAAAAAATAAAGTAAACTTAATGCAATTTTGGAATTTTTTTTACGACGTCAGAAATTGTGCATTTCTCTCTAAAACGCTACTTTGAACACTACTTGTAATGCCATTGGCGTTTTAATTTAATCTTTAATTTTAAATTTTAACCTATTCGTTGTATTAAATGACTCTACAATTGCTTCCTAATTTTTTTTTGGTTTTGGTTTACTGTAATGTAGTTGTCAATTTTAATTTGACTGACAGTATTTTTTTCAGTAAAAAAAATTAAATTTGGTGAATTTAATAAAACATGTCAGGCAATTTTTTTAGTAAAAATTCAAATCTAAATTATATCGAACCGTTAATTTTTATTAATTTATTCATACAGAGTGTTACAGAAATGATGGTCAAAAATTTGGCCAGTGATAGGTCTTGCTTGAAGAAGATTTTTTTTTAATTCTATTTTGTCCGAATCTTGACCGTTACTAAGATAAAATTATTTAAAAATTTAGTACAAAATACCACACCCAGCACTAACCTATGTGTTGTTATAATGGTAATTAGACTGTGTTATAATGATAACTAAGTGATTATTATAGATGTATTGTAATTTTATGAGAGAGACAAAAATTTTTAGCATCTGTCGCAAAAATAGTATAAAGAAAAGTTGTTTCTTTTCATGAAATGCATCACTGGTTAAATTTTCAACTATCATTTCTGATATACCCTGAATTTAATAAATATCAACATTAAAGAAACAAATATCAATAAGCTCATGTCATAAATGGTTTTAACAAATAATATTTTTTTATGTAAAATTTATAATTTATACATATTAAGTAAATTTTATGTGATATGAAGCTAGAACTGATGTCTTTAATAGAATTTATTAATTCTGTCAAAACACAGCTTGAGGTAGAGAAGTAATTTGTAAACAGTTTAAAAGTGTCTCTAAAATTATTTAGAAGAAAAAGTCATAAAAAGGATTTGTTATATTGTGGATGCCAAAAATAGGTTAAATAAATTTTTGAAGCTATTCCCTTAACTCTGTTACCAATGTTATCGTACTGTTACTGTAAAATAACAGCATGTTAAAAAAATTGGTATTCTCTAACTACTATTACACTATGTTAGCAACAGGATAACAGTAACATACTTTGTAAAATAACATTCAACAAAACGCTGGCTGTAAACCCTAACAGTACTGTAAATTTGACGTTTTCATAAAAATAATTTGGTTCTCGGTTTTGTGTTGGGGTTTTTACAAGTTTATGAAAGGCCGTAATTATTAGGGATACTCATAAATCAGTTCCTTTAATTTATTTTTCTTCAAAAATTTTACTATTAAAAATATTATGAAATAAATTTATTACTGTTTAAAGAACAACAAATTATCTAGGTGTTTGTAACAAAAACTTTATTAGTTTAATATAACTACATATTTTTGTGTTTTATAATAAATTTTTTTAATGCAAAGATTTTTCAAAAGATTCAAATATTCTTTGTATTGTTCATACGTCGTCTTTTAAAAACGTTTTTTTGTCGATGCTTTGCCTATCATTTTTTAAGCGAAAATCTTGCTAAACGAAAATTGTGACAATGACAGTACTTTTTTGTTCGTTTCATTTTCTCGAAATAACATTTTAGGTCTAATGGAATCAATGTTAGGTGACATCTAACATAAGGCATTAGAGAATCGTAAAAGAAGCGTCAATGTAAAAATTATGTTATTCTTGACGTAACAGAGGTATGTTGCTAACATAATGGTACTATCATACTGTAAAATAACATTTTAAGAGAATAACCCCATAAGTCTTTTTAAATGTCTTAGAAAGTTGCATTAATTTGCTTTTACGAGTTGCATTAATTGCTATATTAGAAGGGTTTTAAAGTTATATAATTTATTTATTATAAATGTTTGTAGTCCAAATTAGTTATATTATTAATGTAAAATTTGTGGTGTGCCGCTTTACTAAAACATGAATTCTATTTTGATAACACCATTAATACAATAGTAGCAGCTGTAGTGTATAATTGATTGCATAATTATAAATATTTGAATTAAATTATTATAAGCAAAAACAAATTAGATAAAGCATATTTACAAAAATCTACCTTGATAAAAAATATTAGATAATAAAAGTAAACAAAGTAAACAATATTTTGTTATTAACATTTATTTATTGCTACAGAAAATGTTTTTGATTTTGTTGTAAACAAAACAGCATTCTTATTTTCTGGTTTTCAAAAATGTTTTATAACATGATTTTACCTATAGTTTCACAACAATTTGTAATTGATTTATCAGTTTTTCCAAGTTTTTTAAAAGCTGTTTGAAAACGCTATCTTAAAATTAATTAAAGTCAAAAAATTAAAAAAAAAGGTCAAGAAAACTAACTTTGAAAATTATTTTTGTAAAAACTAAAAGTTACTGTTTAGAATTTTATAATTTGCCATTTATTGTTAATACTTTTAGTTTAACAAGGATTTTGAAAGTGACTAATTTTGCTTAGTGGACTTATAAAACAAAAGAAAACCGTAAAAACCGTTACAACAAAATGTTGGTAACACAGGCTTTTATTTTTGTGCTACGCCTGAAAGAAAGCGGCATATGCGCACAGTATACTTGGTCTACAGACATTTACAATGTCTTTATATAAAGTTTTTTAAGTTCACTAATAAGTTTATTTAGTCTAAACTAGTTTTGGAGATAATTTTTTTTAAATAAGCTATTTTTGCAAATAACATTTACCAGATATGCTTTTTGGTTAAGCAAGTTAGAAATTTTAACGTTTTTTTTCCCGGTATATATTTTCTTACAAACGCACATAAACGATTTAAAGAATAACCTTTATAATTTTGTATTGTACATATGTTTTCAAAGAACTTAAAATTTTGTTTAATTTTTTAATAAATGCCAAAAATTTACAATTTTATTTTCTGATAAAGTTAACACTCATGCGTTCTCACATTGGTCGTAGTGACTTTTTAACTCAGTCCCTCATGATTATTATGCATATGACTAAACCTGTTTAGAAATATTTACGTTACTATTTTTCTTAGATATTTAATTTCCGCCAATAAAAAATCAGTTTAAACAATTAAATTTTGTCTCAGAAACCAATTTTCTAAAATGTTTTGATGATAATAAATATTTTCCGAAACATGTAGAGAATTGAGTATTATTTCCGTCAAGGCTAATTGTTCTGGTGGTAACTGTGAAGGTTTCTTGAGAGTATAAATAACGCCCTTAAGTCTCTTTTAGGCTAATCTTTCTAACCCTGTAAGCTTAAGCCGACTAGGGTCACAGCATGGTGCTAATAGCTCGGTAGTATCTTAATCTAGCAGTAAATTTCTCCCTTGGACGTCGTCTGTCAAGACCGTTGACTTTATTTTACAACTGTAAGGGAAATTTGCATGAAAATTTTACGGTTCGAAAGGTGTCAAGTGGCACAGTTTACTTTTCGTTTGCGTGTATCGAGTCTCAGTTTAAAATTGGCTACTTGTGCAAAGCACGTCGATCATAGCGTAAGATAGTCGACGAAATTGCCTTTTCTTCCACTATACTACGAGATGAAGTGCTTGGTTATATCGAGATTAAACCAGGCTGCATATAAACACCGTTCTAACATAAGTGTTAAATTTACTTCCGCTGTTGTAGTAACGTCCCCATATAATTCACGAAACCCTACCAGAATAACGACAAATTTATAATCAACATTGGAATAAAGAGGTTACGGATGGGGTGAAAGATACTTGTGGTATAATACAGTCTGTTTATGGCCCTTTCTAGCTTACACTCGGCTTTAATTAACTTAATTGACGACTTGTTTAGTACAATTTTCAAATGTCTAGACATAAAATACATTTCGAGAAATATTTTTAACAAAAATTAATCAATCATTTTTTACATTTTATTTTAAATCCCAAGTGAAGTGAGAAGAAATAAGAATGGAATAAATCTGTTTCATAGATGAAAGCTTATCGATTGTGTCGAATTTTTGAAAGGGAGCGTTGGAAAATATTTTCAATTTTTTCTTAGCACTCAGTTAAATGGTATTTGGGTCGCGTCCTGTCTGGTTCGAATGTTATAAATTGTCGCTCGTCGTTGTAAAAAATGTCTCCAATAATTTATGATCCAAAATGTAACGTCCTATAAAATAGACGAATGGCGACACCGAGTTAAACTCTATCCCGATTGCCTGGTCAATTACGTGTCGCATATTGTATTGACAAATATGAAAAACACACTAATTTAGCACAAACTTTTGATTTACGAGTCGATCACAATTTGATTGCGTTTTCATTGCTTTCAATAAAGAAAAAAATCCGAAACAATACGAATCCTGTGGAACATCAGATAATGCAAATTGGGCGTAAAAATATTCATTTCATTTCGTTTGACGTTATTGAAACATCAAATAACTCTGAGTCCAATTTGGTGAATATTCGACGATTCGTCATCTAACCGGAAAAAGTCCCGAACAAAGAGTTCGTCCATAAGTTATGAAGCTTACATTGTCCGTAGTATCGCAGTTATCCACGTACAGAGCAGCTCGAAACAATCTCGATAGCTCTATCAAGAACCGATCCAGCCTGAAACAATATCCTTGCAATAAGTCCACAATTTATTTCAGATGGAACCGTTTCTTTGATAGAATCCCATCCAGGCAGATATTTGTGTACTAAAGAGATTCTTATTACCGAATCGCCCCTCTGATCCCTATAGATAAAAACCTCATCTGAGTTAAAATGTTTGTTGTTCCCCGAATCAAATTTTCTTAGTCATTTCCGGGGTCGAGATTCTGGACAAGATACGCATAAATATCTCGATCTTTAAAAAATGCTATCTAAAAATTTTACACCTACTTACATATTTAATAATATTAACTAAAAGTTAATATAAAACTATTTTTATTTTGGAAAAAATTAGAACGCTATAATATTTATTTTAAATCTTAAATAATTTTTATTTTTTATAATTTGCTTCATTAAGAGGAGTATTTACCAATTTCTCTAGTATAGGGATTCCAGTATAAACGCGAAAATCTGTAGCTTGTTTGTTTATTTAAAAAAATAAAAACGGTTTTCGCTACGAGTATTGTCATGACATGGACTACATTTTGACTTTTTAATTTTTTAATTTCGTTAATTTTAAATTTTAATGATTTTTTAATAATTATTTTACATCATTTATAAACATTTTTTTTTAAAATCACTTCTAGTCATTTTGTAGTTAATAATGAGAAGAATGATTGTGCCAAATTTTGTTAAAATATTTTTATAAATAAAAGTGCTACAGATTCGCGCGTTTACATTGGAATTCCCATCTCTAATGGTCTTTTATCAAAGGCGTACCAATTTAAATAATAATACGAGTATACTGGCTAAGTTACAGTACAGATGTATAGGTTGTCTCTCTACCTATATTTACTGTTGTACATTGTGATGGCATTCTGACTAAAAAACTGATACCAATTGCTTTTTATTTCAAAAGCTATCGATTGATATAAAAAAATCTCGATTTGAGTGGTCATTAGATTTCCATAAGATGGGAACGATCTCCTTTGCACATGTCTCGTGTAGTATCCAATAAAAATTAGTAACAAAAAGGATGTCAATTAACAAGACGGTATTTAAGACCCCTATTACTTCATATTTTCCTAAATATCTAAAGTACATAAAGATGACAATTGAATAAAATTAGAAATGAATTATAATTGAATTATAAGGCTAACAAAGATTTTAAAAAAAGTCATTTGAGCAAAAGTTTTATTAATAAAAACTGTTTATAACATATAAATTTTTATTTTTTTTTACTTCCAAAAATTTACTAAAAAGTCTATCTAGTTTGCTGTGTAAGTAAATATTGAGGGGGGGTTCTTTAAGACAGTAAATAGTAACCACTGCTACTACCATTAAAACCGATAATTAATAGATAGAATCTGTGCAGCCTCCTGGTCAAACCAAATCAATGAGAGGGCAACATTACTGCAAGTTCAGTGCGAGCAAAATGAAACCGACTATACAAGGCTTAGAATAAATGCAATGGTAGTATAAGACAACGAAATGAGGGGCCCTTACTGCACTTTGGGTGCAACATATTGTAAGATTAGGGGTATCAAACTATTTTACAAATTATCAACGTTTACCACTACACCGAATGTAGCTCTTTCGAGGCCTCTTATAAACCCCTTTAAACAAGCAAAATTGTATTGAAAATTTAAATTCTAATTACGGGGGCTTTTTTTCATACGGAGACGTTATCAAGCCTGACCTGACCACCACGTTAGGTGTTATCAAAATTTAAATATTTTGAAATCTATAAACAGGAATATTTTGAAACTTGGCACAGTTAATCCCAATTTTTTATAAATAACCTGACAATTACTTGTAATATTTTATTTTTGGTTTTTTAGTTAAAATTGTTCAAATCAGTGTTTTTATTATTTTATAGCATAATCCGTGTTTAAATCGATATTTAAACATTTTTTTTCAGAAACTAAGAAAAGGAATTACTCCAAGCTTTAACAGATTTTTTTTATTATTTGAGTAATGAATTGTTAAATTTTTTTTAAAAACGTTTTATTAAATTAGAATTTTTTTTCATCCATAATAAACGCTTTTTGCTTTGCTCAATGTGTCCAAAATTTATTTAGTTAAGAGTCATCGTCTTATAAGATTCGGACATTTTATATGCAATTCCCAACACTTTGAGGGACAAACAAAGTGAAGTTAGCTAGGCTTGTAAACTAGGTTTTTTATTAAAATTATCTCCAACTTCTACATAATACCAAGATAAAAACAATACTAAAAACAACGCCACAATGATCAAAATTCTCAAAATTGGGAGACGACAACAACAAAATCAACTCAAATCAACACATCTGCTTTGTGGTTTTGTCCATTTTATGTCATGTTGTCACTGAAGGTTGTTGGTGCCAGTTATGTTATGCTTACTATCTAGCTAACTTTACTTTGTTTGCCCTCTAGAGTGTTGCGGATTGCATATAAAAAGTTAGAGTTCTATACAAAGCATACAGGAATAATATACTATTAGAGAATACGTTTTATAAAGTCAGTTTTGTAGCACAAATTCAGGCATATAAAACAAGCAGCTGTAAAAAAACCGGTATTATTCTAGAAAATTTTAGTTGTCATAAATTGTCAAACACTTAAATGACAAAATATGATGGGTACTTATAAACTGAAAAATGTCACAAGGTACCAAAGTTAACTCCACTCGGTAAAAATAATTTTGAAGAACCCTGAAAAAAAAACATTTATCGAGCTTATGAGCAATTAAATAATCACCACATTTAACTAGCTTATGTGCAATTGAATAATTACCCTCTTTGTATCACAAATTTGAATACTGGACATAAACACATCATTAACTTATAAACTATTCAATGTAAATGTAATTTTGAAGTCACTCATTTACATACAAATTTATTATGTTTTTTTATAAAATAAAATTGAAAGTTTAAAGATTTTTGCACAATCAAGAATTTTAACTTAAGCAATTTATTTATCTTACATTCAGGGTTGAACTATGTTGCGGTTAAAATTAACTTTGGCGGGACATTGACACAAATGATAATGTAGGTACGTAGATACGAAATTTGTAATTACAGGTGTGAGAATAGACTCAAGAGTTCAAATAAATAAAATATCTGCAACATTTTCTATATTCCAGAAAATTATGCTATTACTTTATAAATGTTAACAATAAAAATATTTTTGTATTTACGTGAATGTAGTTTTTCAAGTTATGAGTAAAAGCAAAATTATGCAGACGAGAAAAAATAAACAGTCAATTTCTATTAATATACAGACTGTACCAAGATTTAATCTTGATTTAAGAAATATAAGGCTCGCCAATTAAAAAATCGTAAAAGTAAAATAGTCGTAAAAACTATGTAAACAATTATTAAATTAAGTAGCCGTAGTTACAGTCGACCAGCTTTGTTTTCAATGTAACAAAACGTAAAATAACTAATCATTGTTTAACTGGACAACTATGTCAAGATTTCATTACTAATTGATCACAGAAGCTGTGCTTTTAAACTCTTTAATAAAAACGCAGCACATTTTTTTCGTTAGGTATCTCATTCCGGGAGCCTTAAATTAAGTGTCATAAATTTTTATTTTGTAAAAATTGACAAAATACAGGTTTATTTGTGTGTGCCCACTTCTGGGCAAATTGTTACAACTGTCATTTGTCAAGTTATTATATGTTATAGGTCAGAAATTGAAAAACACAAAATATTATTGGTTGTTATGTCAACAAATAATAGTTCTGACAGTACGAATAGGAAGTCTCATATAATAGTTGAGCTGGTTCAATAGTAAGAAAATTGGATTGGGTTAGATAAGTTCTAAAGATAAAGCGAAAGTAAAAGTATACTTATATAGTGTATGAAATATCCGAGTAAATCAAACTGTCAAAAACCGACTGAAATTTTTTGACATTAAAATATATAATTTTACAACTTTTAAAGCTTATCAGAATATTGGGTCTAAAAGATTTTTTTTATAAATTGCTTGAGGGTTAAAGGTGTTCGAGTATCATTTCTTGAGATCAATGGTTCTGCCTGGTTTTTGCAATAGGCGGTAAATTTTACTGTTAATAGGGTCATTAAGAAGAAGTCATTAAAGTGAGTTTGTTGGTGACCCTTTAAAAGGGTTGAGAAAGTCTCGATCTTATTTCCGTTCTCGATGGGATATCGGTTGATATTTTATTGTAATAGACACGGCAGCGTTCGGTATTTTGGAGCATATAATAGAATGTTAGGTGGTGGCATATCTTCTTATTCCCTTCGGTTCCTTATCTAAATCACGGCAAGATTGACTTCCTTGCAGCTATTCAGAAGGTTAAATGAGTTTCTTTGACGGGTTTTGGCTCTGTGATAGAAAGAGTATCATCTACATTTAAAACGGAGGTTCCTCGAGAAAGCTGCGTCGTCATCAAAATAAGACAAACAAATTATTCGCGGAATAACCGACGTGTTTATCTTTTGAGCTCACCACATTGTAAAATTGCGAAAATGACGAAATGTTATTTTCTGATTTGAATAAATTAATAATTCATAATACTCCTGCAATGATTAATCTCTGTTTCAGCATATTTCCCTTGAAAACTTTTAAGTGTAACTATGTTATTAAAGATAAGGGCCCGAGCGAAGATTATTTTAATGTCCCCCATCGGTTTTAATGGAAAACGGGAATATAAATTTTTATTTCTTATCAGCCTGATTGTGGTTTCTCACAGTTTGACACTAATCTCTTATTTATTATCGCGGGGTTTTGATTAAGATTTTAATTATAAGAAAAAATAAAAATTTACGGCTCTCGTTTTTACAGATTCCGGTCGGAATGAGACGTCAAGAAACGAAACAAATCCAACAGTTCACTCCCTCACTTCATTACACAAATGCTTTTTTCATCTATTCTCATGGCGTAAAAAACTTAAAAGAAATATTTTCATTGCGATTTTGTCAGCTTGAAAAAACCAAGTGAAATATCCTCTCATCTCACAAACTTTCCCAAACCCTTCCAAGAAATTAACTCTCGTAAAATTATATTACATACTTTACTTACCCCGAAAGCAGCAATTAATTCACGAAATTTATATTTTGGAAGAATCTGAATTTTGGCCCTTACACACAATCGTTGATAAACGATTAAAGCCCCGTTGTAACTTTATAATCGCCAATAATAAACGCATTTACCGCCAAAATAAACACTATAACCAGTAATTCTCCGAATACAGCCCTCTGGAGAAATTAACCCAAGTTCGACAGTCAAATCCAGACGGAATCTCTTAATTACAATTTCATGTTGCCACGAATGGTCCAGGATAGATAAATATACGTCTGGATGGACAGTTCTGAAGATGGGCACGTCCGACCCACATAAACATTCTGCTGTTGATGCGCTCCAACGCCTCTCTTCCTCACTGAATTATTCCCGGCACCAGTGATATACTAACTCATATACAAAAAAATCAAACTTCCCAATACGGAAATTTTCGACAGATACACTTAAGCGTGCATATTTTAAACGAGAAAAACTTCAAATTTATTCGGTCGCCTCAAGTTGAAAGTTTAAATTTTATAAATAATTCAAAGCGTATTGCCTGTACAGCTAATGCAGTTCGTTAAATATTGAAAACTGTATAAAAATTCATTTATTATGAATGATATCATTCTGGACTAGTTTTACTACGACGCACTACATTTATTATAACACCGCAATAATTTAAACATTCTTCCACCTAAAATAACGCACATCAATTATTTATAAGTATTGACGTCGATTTTAACTTTCTACTCTTTATCTCATGTTAGGGTGATTTTTTCTGAATTTTAAATTTATACAACCAAATCACCATATACTTTACATACGTCAAAGGTCACCCCGAGGAACGCTTGTATAACAAAAATTTATGGTAAAATAACACTAACCAAAATTTACAACCTTCTATAATCTTATTATATTCGAAAGTAGAACATGTTTTTGTGCTGAATTTTTAGCCAAAAATATTGGTTAACAAGATTTAATTTAAAGAATTTTTTACAAATTTTTATTTATTTGATACCTATTATTTTTATAAACTAATGTTTTAATAATGCAAAATGTTACAAAATTGATAAATAAGATCAAAGTTGTCGAGCTTAAAATATTGTAAAAATTAAGAAAAAACATTTTTTGTAATAATTTGACTGACTTACTACTGAAATTTTGTAAAATATGGTTGTTGAACTTTAGCTCAGCCAGCCGATGCAATTGGGTACATTATCAATGGGTAAAATGCATGGGGCTGGCTGAGCAAAAACGGTCAATGGTAATAAAACAAAATGAAAAGAGTTCAGTAGAAAATTGCAGGCAAATTTAACAGTGGTTATTTTAAATTAATATGTTAGTTATTTACGAGCTAAGTGCAGAAAGACTATGTTTTCGCATAAGCTTATTTTTTAAAGCGTGAGCGACTTTTAAAGAAGCGAATGCTTTATTTGCGCGAGTGCTCGAAATAAAACGTCTTTACGCATGAGAATTCTTTAAAATGTTTTTTGCATTAAAAATATATACAGGTGTTTTAAAAATAAATACAAAAATTTTAACCACTTTTAAATCTTGTTTAAAAAAGACTTTTCTCTAAATAATTTTTTTTTTCAATTTCCCTCGTTACCAAGATAAAATTAGTTAAAGTCTTGGCAAGAAATTTGATATGCGCCACTACTCAGTGGGATCAATGCTATAAATACGCGGCCAAAAATACGTATGACTTATTTAATTTAAAATTTGATAGGTAAGAGTTGTAGAACCAAAAAAAAACATATATAAAATTTTAACAAATTTTATTTTAAAAAATCAAATAAACTACTGTCGCTTGTTGTGTCTGAAGTACTGCTTTCTTCAGGTAATTTTGAACATAGTCATATAAAATAGCCAGAAATACAAAGGCTGATACAAAACAATTAGCAACTACATGAATCATTTTAAATAAATCAAAATATCGTAAAGTAAACAAATTACTAATCTGATAGTATCTATAATAATTGATAAAAGAAAATGTAAGCGTACATTATTTGTAATGTTTTTTTAAAAAAATCGAATTATTTTCTGTAAACGGAGATACTTTTAAAGAATTTAATTTCTGATAATTCTAAAATTACTTAACCGATTTTTAAAAACAAAACTTTGTTATATAGAAAATTTAATAACGTACCTTTGCAGTAATATATCACTTGATACCACAAACAGAAAAGTTATTCGTAATTAGTTAGTGTAGGATAACAACTTAGAATTTTACACTAGACTATACAAACCTTATATTGATGGAAAGATAGATCTTTTGACTGGTACAATAATAAATAGAGAGTGCTATTTGAAAAAAAAAAGAGTTTTAAACATTTTTAATTTGTTATGTTTAAAAAATCGTTGTAGGCACATGCCACTGAGCAAGTTGTTGAATAAACTTTTAAAAGATGCGACAAACATTCAGAAATCAAACGGCGTTACTTACTTTAACTTGTGTGCAAGCATTTAGAAGGTACAAATTTTTAGATAGACCCCTGCATTTTAAAAATTCTGGTAAAGAAAGCGTCACAAATCAAAATTTATTACAGATAAATGAAAACAATCTTTATAAAAGTTACTTGTTTTTGAGCATAGGATCCTAAAATAAAATCAAACTAAGTAGATTCTGTTAAAAAAAACATAACTTTAGTGTTTTTTAATATTGGGACACTCTCATAAACCGCAATATTTTTAAAATATGCAGCAAAAACGCAACTATAATCTAAAAAAAAAAGTTAGTATCTTCTAACATAAACAAGTTAAGTATAGAGCTTCTTCGGACCGTTGGGACACCTGTATAAATTTCTAAATGTGGTTGTCAGCCTCACTAAAAGGGTAAAGTATTAGTGATGATATTATTCTAGAAATTTTTTTACTACTAAACAAAATCGACTTGTTTAAGCAATTTAAAAACATTATGTTAAGAATACAAAAACTTGTATAATTCGATTTCGTGGGGCCACCCTGTACTTATTTATCATTAATTACATACCAGACCAACAAAGGCAATAAAATGTTACAAAAACAATAAGTTTATAAATGTAGCTTGTTTATAAAAAAACAAGTAAAGCATAAGTTGGCTTAAGTAATTTTATAACTCAACACATAGAAACAATTTCTTAAATAATTTTTTTTTTGGCGTAATTTTTGAGCTATAATTAGCTTCTATATTTTTTTAATTTAGTTTTAAAACATAAATGATTTTATTCTCACCTTGTTTAAGCTCGACCATATCAAATTTTTCTGAAAAACACTGAATTTTTGTTTGAAAAATATTTTTCAATAAACGCTTTTTCTGATTTACTTAAAATCTCAAGAAAGACAGAGAGCAACGCTGGATTTGACTAACTGTTTAAACCCTTTTTCATCCCTTGCAGACAAAACCTTTTGTATTTGTAGGTGCAATGGACATTCCTTTTAAGTTATAAATATTTTCTTGAATGATTATATAAATTTAAAAATTTATCATAGATTTTTGGCCGCGATTACCACTACTTGGTTCCACTGCGCACTGGTCAAAACGGTAGAATGCACCTTTATAATGGCCACCATAATAACTATAGAAAATTTTATAGAAAATGTGTTTTAGGTAATCTAAATAACAAATAGTCAACAACTAAAATTATAAAACCCAGCTGAAAAATAAAAATTGAACAAAAAGTTAGTAAAACGTAAAGATCCAGTCAGGTTGACGAAATCGAATTTGATGATAACAATTAGTCACAAAACCACGATAAGAAGAAAAAGAGTTAGTAAAAAGAGCATAAAAAAATGGCTATAAGTACTCAGCTTTTTTAACTATTTCACAATCATGTATATGTAAAATTAGTGATTTACTAATGGCCCCAGTAAGCAATAGTTACTGCCTATGGAATAAATACTATAGAAAGAAGACATACGAACCCTTGGGAGGTAAGTCCGTGTCCTAGAAAAACGACAAACACGGGTTGTAAGCAGACTAATGTTCTTTTGTTTTTTCAGATCGTTGTATAAAAAAATACTATATGAACTTCGAAGTTATAAGCAATTTTCTTGACCTCAAACGTTTAGGAAAAGTTATGCTTACGGTTCTTGAGGTCTAATATACTATTTTTTTATTGCATTAAAATAAATGTAATATGCATTTTAAGCGTCTTATCCTCAATTAATTTGCTGTTATATTGTGAATAAAAAGCGAACTATAAACATGTTTTAGAACCTAAAACGTACAAACATCTGGTAGAGTTGATGTCTTGTTTTTACTTTCATGTCATGAAATGTAACGTTTGTGATAAATGTTGGTTAAAGAGTAAAAATGTAAATGAAGATATTGTTGTAGTCTGGTGTTGACATTAAAAGATGAAGTTGCAAGCTCTGCTGAATCACGTTTAAGATATATAACAGTGCACTTAAATAATGCAAGTAATGTTTAGACAGTTGTATTATTTTTATTTTTTTGTATAAATGATAAATGAAAACAAATGATGAAATTTCGAAACAAAAAGTCGAGATTGGTAAAGGCGTTTTGGTGCCGGTTCTGCACCTGAGAATAAAGGAACGTTTCGAAGACACAGAAAAAAACTTTAAAATGAAACCATGTAGGATATTTCAAAGGAAATAAAGATTCCGTTCTATTCGAGCGCTTTTGAAAAGAATTATGTGAAAAAGGGGCAAAAGAGATCGGGCATGTAGCATGCGATATGGCAGCTGTAAATCGATTAAAAATATCGTTATCGCATGATAGCCGCATAGTAATAGTAGTAATGTATTTGTTCATTTGGAGCACTACCAAAGCATCACATGAAAGCATCGAGAGAATTATCACAATCATGGCAAAGCTTATCTCTCGATTTACTACATAGCACATTATTTCTGGTAATAACAACAATTATTATTTAGCAGCAAAAATTAGCGCGTTAATTGTGTTTTATGTGGCGGCAAAGCCGCAACGACACTATTTTATTGGTTAATTATTATAATTTATTTGCACAAATGGGATATTTTATTTCAGAGAGAAAATTCCGCTTTATTCGCTTGTCATACACGATCTTTTTTTCTACAGGCTTAGATGGGACAGGCGGAACGCCGGATATTTGCCCAGTGGGCCGGTCCATCTTTTAAAATTTTTTTTAATTACAAAATTATAATGAAAAAATGAGGGATTAGATTTTGCAAATACCTAATGTTTTTTAAAAAATAAACAAAAGCAAAATAAAGTACGGCTAATAATGTGATTGTTTTTGTAAAAAATGTGTAAAGAAACTCAAAAGAATACGAAAATTAGAATACTTTTTAAATGTGGGGTTACTCGACCTACCTTGCTATCGAAGATTTTTGAGATGAGAGCTGCTGGGGCTAAGAGCTTGGTCTGACAAAGTCAAGTTTAGCCTTAAAAGTTATCTCTTTTTTATCAAAAATTTACATGTTTTAAGATTTTTGCTAAAAATGATCAACAATAAAGTTATTACTAGTGTTCGGCAGGAGTGAGTTCTTTGCAGTGGCGTGATTTCGCATGATTTTTTACACTTTATTTTGCGTGTTTAAAATGCGGTATAAGTCACTCAGTCAGTATTTGTTTATTTTTAACTATAAAAGTCTCTTACATTTAAGTAATGAATATATTTTAGTCACATTTTTTGGCATCAATGCTACTCATTTCCGAGCGTATTGTGCATGCCCTTCTAGACCCGTTAAATGAATAGCATGTAGTCTTCTGTATTACACCAATACTTTTTTTTAAATAAAATAATGTTTATAGTGGTCTATTTGAAAAACAAAAGTTATTTTTGTAAGGTTATCTTTAAGGCTTTCGGAATAAGATACCTAACAAAAAAATATGCTGCGCTCTTATTAAACAACATTAACAAATAATTTTTTACCTAAAACTAAATTTTAAAAAGTAGGTTTTTGTATCAATTTTTTATTTTATTATTTTTTTTAAATTTTTTAGCAAATTTTGTATCAACAAATTCATCAATGTATTGAAGCACTAACCTAGTATTAAATATATAGCTTACTATGTAAAGTAGTTAAAATGCACAAATTGTTACTACAATGTATGTAATATAATAAATTAATAATCGTTTCAAATACGTATTAATTGAGAACTTTTTTGCTATTTGAAAAACTTGTTACTTTCGGATTTACTTTGTACTATTGTGTGTTTTTATTTTGTCTTAAATTATGGTATACAAATCTAATAGATTCAAACAAAATAGTTTTTTTTTATAAATTTTAATAAAACTCGACTTAAACTAAAGTTAAACATTAATTAAAAAATTGTGATATTATAATTATAAATTTAGACTATATAAATTACAGGCTTTAGCGGAAGCCTCTTTACTACAAATTATTGTTAATATTTATTTATTTAATTTTTTTGTAGTATTTGGCAAATGTTGTTACTGATGCTGCAGTAATTGAATTGTATTAAAACCACCAAAATATAAATTAATTCATTTTTTTAAGATATGCTTTTTAGCACAGTTTTAAGAATAAATCGTTTTTATCAACATAAAATGATTGATTTTGCGTCTTTACAGTCATGGCAAATCGTAAGTTCTAGGTGACTTTCGAAGGAATCGGACGCTCACGTATGTAATCTCTTTAATTTAAATCACAAGCGCCGATATAAACAAAAAACAAACTTATTGCAATATAAAACAAATCGTTGTATGTACCACAGTCATAATCGTCAGTTATGCCTCTCGTGCCATAGTAGTACCTTCGATTATGTACAACTTTATACATAAAACTTATGTATAATAAAAATAACTATTATTATTCATAGTAAACTAAAAAATGGACCAATTGAAAATATTTTTCCAATGCTGATTTACTAGGCTCCTCGCAAGCTCCATCCTACCCTGTGTTTCGGTAAAGATTCTCAAGCGCTTTTAACTCCTTCTTTCGTTTCTTTGCTCGTAATGAAATCGGCATAGCGTAAACTCTTAGAACGAAATTATAATTTTTATTTGCGAGGCTTTTTAAACTTGTAAACTGCAGGCTGTGTAATGAGTTCTGAAACAAAAGGGCTCAAGCAATCCAGCTCGAAAGTTTTTTCCTCGCAGCAAATACGATCCACTTCACCCTATTACGTAGTTTCGTTGAAAAACTTTATTCGTGAAAGGTAAATTCCGGATAATTAAACGGATTAGCTCGAGTCAGTTAAGCACCATTGTATTCGGAATCGGAAGCAGCGAAGAAAAAAATACTCAGGCAATAAACTAACAACATAACAATGAGCTACAATCAAGGTAAAAGCGGGCACAATAGGGGCCCAGTCGGGCGCGAAAACTTTCGGATAGCCGTCCCCGCGGGAGCGGCCGTCTTCAAGTGAAACTTCTGGTGGCGGTAGCGGTGGCTGTGTTTGTCTACCGGGGACTCGCAAATCTCATCAGTGAATGGCACAGATTCGAGTGTAAAACAAACATGACGACATAATAAGCTAAATTAAACATGGAGACGGCGCAATATCGGAATTGAATTATAAGTAACTGCAGTTACACGAAGGCGTCTGCCATGCAAATTCGACGACAATTTTACAGCACAGTTGCTGCTGACAAAAGTAAACGCGCGCAAAGCACACCGTAACTAACTTGTTAGTGGCAATTCTGCACTGGCAACGCTCTTAATTGCGCGCAATCGATAGATTAGCCCCAGACGAATGAGAAACAAAAAACCAAGGGGAGAACGGAGAACTAACTCCACCAGGATTCGATCCGTGCCGTGCAGACCTCAATAGATCGGATGATTACAATCAAGGTTTAGAAACAGACGGAAAATGGACAGGTCCAGCCACCGACCGTAAAACACGAAAATCGCACAATCTCAAATTAATGATCCTGATTAGGCGTGATTTTTTCCCTTAACTCCAACAACTCACAAAAGATAATTTCAATCAGGATATTGAAAAATTGGTGTAGTTTAGGGTGTGTATCCAATCTTTTGTTCTATTTTTAATCAAGCAAATCTTTTATTAAGTAAATTATTTTATATTTTGGAGTTAAAAACAAAAAATCTTTAATAACTAAGTAGGTTACTGAATAATGAAGAATATTGCATTCTCTGAAACAATTATTTATAAAAGAGTTTCGTTGGATTAATTCGAAGAGTTTATCGGTTGCATTAATAATTTATTATACCCTTTAAAATAAATTCAAGGTTTGTTATAATACAATATTGAATGCTATTTATACTGTGAGTTTTTATAAATTATTAAACACAATTAATTATAAGTTTTCCTATATTAATCACAACGCTCAACTGGTTTAAAGTTGCTTTATAAAAAACTTTAGAGAAAAATTCTGGTAATGCGATAAAAGTGTTGCTCAACTAAAATTATTACTTTTACAAAAAAAAAAGGAATGTAAAGTATAGATATATACATACATATCTAGAAAAGTTATAAAATAACTAATGTGTATACGAATTAGTAGAACCTAAAGCTCTTTTTACGCAGTTATCTTTTATAACTAAATATTGAAACACATAAAGACAAAGTTTAGTTTGTTAAAATTTTTGATGGGATAAGGACACCCAGGAAAAAAATTATCTTCGCTAACGTTTTGCTTTATAACATAATAATATAAGTTTTTTTCAAAGTTTTAATTTGCAATTTTTAACTTTGAATAATTTTATTATAGATATGATTAGAATTAAAAAGTCTTTTAATTGTGAAGTGCGATTTTGAGACCTAAGAAAGCTTTAAAACTGTATAGATATATTAAAGCAAAACTTCCGCAAGTATTTTTACACTGTTTATCCGATAGCCAGTCCGACAGCCTAAAGTTTGAAATAGACCGTCTTCAACTAAATATCATAGGAATTTTCATCATTTAAGGCTCCGCTGCCGCGCGTATTTTGCAAGCCTTTACTAGCTGCAATAGATTTCAATTGCTCGTTATGATAATTTAGATATTTCAACGGTATCTGATAGATAAAATGTTAATCTAGGTCGCTATAGGGTCCTTTTTTTAAATAAAAATTATTAAAGTTAATATTATTGATTACAAAAAAAGGTCAACTTTGGCTTCGTTTAAAGAACAAATTATAATTTTTTTTCAAAATATCGTTGTATAGCGCCCAAGATTGATGCTTTTTCTATGTATATACAATTTGTTCATGGTGGTAAAATAAATACATCTGAAGATATTTTGCAGTTCCTGAAGCAATTTTTCGTGTATTCTTGCCTATACACCAGGCGTTAGGATACGATTTATAATCTGGATCGAACGTACCACCACCACTTGTTTTATACGTCACAGATACACTGTTAAGTTATTAAAATTGTGATTATATAGTACTTACGGATCGTCATTATTATCTTATTTTAATCAATAAATACGAATTTAATAATATGAATTTAATATGAATCTAATATGATTTCAAAAAAAATTAAAAGCACGGCTACTTTAATTTTAAATGTATTCGTTTATACATTTAATTAGAATATATAAAAATAAGTAGTAAAAGTCCATTTAAACATTTTTGGACATTTAGCACCAATAAAACACAGTTGTGTTTATATATGTACTACTGCGATCCGAAGTAGCTTTACACCGGGCAATAAAAAAGAGCGTTTTAAAAGTTGAGACAGTACCAATATGTAAACAGTAACCAGCAACATAACTAATGACTTATAATACCTAAAAACACAAAAAAATTTAGAATTACATTTCTTATAGGAAGAGAAGGTTTATGGCTACTCATGTATTCCTCAGTTTTTTTCGTGGTAAAAAGCTTAGTTAATTAAATTAATAAGTGTTATAACGACTACAATTTTTGTATTTTATTGTAGTAAAGGAGCGTGTACATATGCATAAATTTCATAGCGCCAGTTGAAACTGGCGCGCCAGTAAAATAAAATTGCATGTGTAAACTGTGTAAAATTGCATGCAAGTTAAAGATTACACATGCAATTTCATTTTACTGGCGCACCAGTTTCAACTGGCGCTATGAAATGTAGGTATGCATGTGTAAACCCAGCATGAAATCATGAGATAAATTTTGTAATATTTTTTTTAAATCTTGACGTGATAGATAATACATGATTTCAAATTTGAATTCGCGGAAATTGTCTTATTAATCTAAAAAGAAAGTTATTTTGTCGGCTTGTGTTTACTATTTACCATACAAATTCAATCATTGATTAAAGTTACAAAAAGCCGACAAATACGGGTGTTGGTTTTGTCGGCTAGATCAAAAAAATGAAATTCAAATGAAAATCCAAAAAATTAGCCAAACTCCTTCATTCTTTGAGTTTTATATTATGGTTTCAGTCTCATCGAAAGCTTGTGTTTTCGGCGTTTTTTGTGTTTAAATTATTACATCGTGTGTTTTTAGTGAAATTACTAATTAGTAATTACAACTATTTTATGTGTATTCGTTTTTTTTGTGTGTTGTAAATTGTCACACCGTGTGTGTTTTTTTGTTGTAAAAACATGAAAACCAAAAAGTACAACAATAAAAAACTTGCTTCTTGTTTACGGAGACAAAGTGTAAAAAGACGATTAGCAGGTGTTAGACAAAATTATCGATAAGTAAATAATTCTTTTTTTCTGAAGAATTTTCTTTCTAAAGTTTGACCGAAATTTTTGATGTATTAATCAATTTATGATTATTAATCAAATTACGTGGGAAGTGATAGAGAAAGCCGGACTCGAAGAAAAAAAAAATGCAATTGAAAAGGGACAAATAGACAGTGATGGAATACTATTTATAACGGTGATAGCCGATGGAGCTTGGAGCAAACGGTCGTATAAAGTAAATTATGATCCGAAAATGGCGACAGTAACATGACAAAAAAATTAAATGATGCAAGACCTTATGGAAACAAAATAGTTAAAAAAATAGAATGTAAAAACCACCTCTTACGAAACTATTGTAGCAGACTCAGAGATTTAACTAAAAAGACTGTTAGGTTCTCAAAGAAAAATATTCCTATAAGTCAAAGAAATTTGTTAAATAATTATATAAAACGATTGCGGTATGGAGTAATTGGGGCTGTAAATTATATAAACAATAATTATTTAGATTTGCCACATATCTAATTTTCCTTTTCATGTGTTTGGAGATCACTCCAAATGCAAACCATATTTTTGTAAGGGGCCAAAATTAAATGAAAAAAATTTTGTACCTGATCTTAAAACATCAGCTCTTTTTGATGATATTCAGTACGCTTTGAAACGCATCGTACGAAATTCCGAAAGTTTGTTGCTAAATATGAACAACAACGCAGCGGAGCAGTATAATGTTGTTCTAGCAAAATTTGTGGGAGGTAAAAATACGCAATATTGTACGTAGAACTCAAATATGCTAAAAAACATTGAAATTCTCATTTGTAGTTTCAAAGTTGAGAGTCGTATCTCGATTTTGGGACACCTGTATATCAAATTTTTTGTCAAAAAATGCACGTTAAAAAATAACATAAAACGTGTCCGAGCGTTTTCCTGAAAAGCAACTCCCTGAATTTTTATCGAATTTATTCATTACAAATGGTTCACTCTGTATAGAAAAATATTTTATAAGTTTTTTCAGAAACCTGACGTGATGCCCAATTTTTGAGTACATTTTTAGAATCTGCATAATAAAGTACATAAGAGACACGTATTAGATTTAAAAAAAAAATGTCATGTTGGCCAGTGTAATCTAACGCAAATACAAAAATTATGTGACAAATTAAAAAGTATAGGAATGTTTTTTTTATATTTTTTGATCCAACTAATGGGAGTCCAGTTAAAGAATTTATTTCTGTTAAAATACTCAGTTTGTAGGGATTATTAAACGAGACCACATCTTCTCGTTGAAAAGAAAATTATCCGTTCGTCCTATTTCGTACGAACTCGTATTTGGACTTTTGTCCGTTTGTATAACAGCGTAAGAAGTTTCTGTATTTTCTCAGAATTGTCCTTCCCGTTTTTAGTTTACTCTACCGAAATTTACGTCAGCATATAGTGCTTTTTGTCTGGCGATCAAGTCGTGCTCTCTCTAAGAAATATTCAAAGGAGTCGGCAGTGGGCTCTTAAGACGGAAGCATCTGCACGACCCAATGACCAGACTGTTCAAAGCCTGTCTTGCTTTAGGCCACATACCAGCCTAAAAGTGACCTGGAGAAAAGTCAAAGTAGTGTTTGATACTTAAGCCAGGACGTGCTACGTACATCGAGGCTAAATTTTTTAGACTGATTAGTCTAACATCGATTCTTTTGAAGACAATGGAAAAACTAATTAACAAGCATGTATGGAAGAAGTTGATAACAATCTGCTGCATTTTAACCAACATGCTTATAACCTGAGATCGAAATGTAACTGAATTAGAGCAAGCTGTGTCAGCGTAACTGTAATGATTAGACACATCATTACAGTTACGCTGGCACAGCCTGCTCTGATTCAGTTACATTTTGATCTCACTTTGTTACAGGACGGTATCCACAACTAACAGCGGGCTGGACAGTAAACTGCATGTTTTGAGAACTTTTTTAGACATTAAGGGAAATTCAACAATACTTCCTTTAGGTTTATGTATCAAACATTAGAGAAGCAAAATGTGAATCTAAACTTGGTAAAATGGGTTCGTGCAATGCTGTTTAATATTAAATTTATTAGAATAAACATAGCCTCGTTTTATGCTTAAGTGATTGCTATTAAAGAGTGTCTCTAAGGAGGTGTAGTATTTTTTTTGTTATGGGATCTTACAGTGCACGATTTTATCTATAAGCTAAATGCGCTTGGTGCATATTACCAGGATTATGCTGATGATATAGCCATTTCAGTAAAAGGCAAGTTCCTGGAGAACTCACGTTTGTAAGGCTTGTTGAAAAATGGTGTAACTCCCATAGCTTATCGATAAATCTAAAAAATGTAGATAGGCTATGTTACTTTTACTAGAAAAAGGTACAACTATTATGTGGTTTATTTGTTATTTAGCAAACAGCGACGTGTGGACTGCAAAGTTAAATATTTTGGGATAATTTTAGACTCTTGTTTGACTAGGAGACCACAGGTAGAAAACAAGATGCAAACGGCTACGAGCGCGTTCTTGGCGTGTAGACTGTTGCTGGAAGGACTTGAGGTGATCCTGCGACATGCTGTGGCTCTACAATTATGTCGTTAGACTAATAATCACGTATGGCTCTCTTGCTTGGTGAACCATGACGAATGCATTCTGAATTCAAAAATAATTTGGCTTGAGTCCAGAGTTTATTTTGTATGGCAATTACAGAGGCTTTACAAACTACGCTGTTTGCAGCCATAGACTTCTTTGTAGAAGTTTGGCTACTCCACCTCGTTGTGAAGGAGGCTACTGCAAAAAATTTCCTATGGTTTTGCGTGTTAAATTAGTAGAAAAAATTAAGCGGAAAGGGTTATCAGTCAATATCTTTAGAATTTTTTAAAGGGAAGACGATAGCACGGCTTTCAGGATTGTTACAAATCACAAGTACTTTGTGAAAATTTTACCACGTAACAACTGGTGTGAAAAATGGAGTAGCTTTAAACGGGGGACTGGCTCGTGTGATATACTGATAGGTTTCTTCTCTCTATTAATATTTTTCAAGCTGAAATTTTTGTTTTGCTTGTCTGTGTGACAGAGTGCATGAAAAAAGTTTTGCCAAAGCTTTGCTGAAGGCTTTGCAATTGTACGGGCTCTTATCGAGGCTTGTTTGGGAATCTTACTTCAGGATTTAAGAACTGGCTGAATGTAAGAAAAAGATTGTACTTTTCTGGGTACTAGGACATCTCTCTCCATATATATTGGTTAATCCACCTTTTAGAATTATTTTAGGAACCATCACTTTCCAAAATTATTCCAAAAGCATGATCTCTCAGAAGCACGACTTTCTATTCGTTTCTATAAATGACGAATCATACGATGAATTATCCGAAGAGCTACAAATTTTCCAAAAACTTCTCTCTTGATGATTTACCGTAACAATATAAAAACTGTTATTTTTTCGGTTTGTTTTCAAAAAACGTTTATTTAGTTACCGTTTTCTTATATATAATTAATTTTTCAAAATATAATATTAATAATTATATGTATATTATTTATTAATATTTTTTTTTCAAATTTATCATTATTTAAGAGAAACTTAATGAGCTGATGAATCAAGAAATTAAAACTCGCCATCTTATGTTGACGACAACGAATCAAGCCTGTATAGTGTCATGTGTTCAATAATTGTTCTGGTCAGATTGCCTGGGTGTGGCAATTGTCTCAAAAAACGTATGTTTTGTTTAACATTACAAAACAATGACACATGACAGCTGTCAGTGCAATGCGGTCAAAAGTTCACACGTTCAACTGAGATAACGCTTGCAGAGTAAGTTCTTAAACATCTGCATACAATTATCATAATTTGCAATGTGATTTTTATCAAAAACTTCTAAATGCAAAAATAAGGCAACATTTAAACAGTTGACAGCAAATCATATGAACTTATCACGTCAACCTACGTTTATGCTAGAAAGAGAAAACCATAGCAAACCACGAACATAACAATTATTGAACACATTTTACATAGTATTCACGAATGTTTGTCGTTACGTCATCACTTTTAGATGTACGAATCAAGTAAATGTGGCATTTGGGGCAGTGGCGTCTCGTTTCTATGGGGTGTGAGCGTGTAATACTGATCATCTGCCTGTTAGCAGAATCTCCTAGCCTAGACTTACGATATCAACAAAAAATATAAAATTGAAGAAAACATCTATTAAGACCCAAAGCAGCTAAATTCAATTAAAAAAAACTATTTTGAAACAGTAGAAACAAAGTAGAATATTTCTACATAACCCAAGTGAGGTATTTATATTTTTAATTCGTTTTTTTTTGTATTTTTTACACTGCGCTGATGTGGTTGGTTGCTCGTCTTCGAAAGAACCATTCTCTTTTATTTTATTTTTTTAATACATTTCTCACCGTTCCCAACGAAATGTTTAACGCATTTGCCACACGCTGTCATCATAGTAATTTGGGGTTAGTTTTTAAAAAAATATCAGAAATAAAACGTTTTTAAATTGATACTTATATATTTATCTCTGGAACACAATTCAATGACAGAAATGGACCACCATAAGCTAATTCTTGGTTAAAGTTTGCAGCTAATTTCTGCACAAAATCACGAGAAACTTGGTCTAAACGTTTTCCAGGAATTTTAATTATGCACTTTTTTTTCTTAATAAAACCTAAAATTAAGTGTTACTATTTTAATAGTAGAACATGTATCAACAAAATATAAAATTTATAATAGATTTATAAATATAAAAATATTATAAAACTAGGTACAATAAAATGAAGAATTTTATTACCCGTAACTCGTAATCTTAGCGTACGTCTTTGGAGAAGACATGACAACTGGTGAACTACTGCATCAACCATTATTATTACTGTTTTTGTCTGACAACTACAACAACGCAAGACAGAGTGAGAGAGTGAATGCGCCGCGCAACGCGCAGATTGTTGCGAAACATACGTTTTCATTCTGGCGTACTAAAATAGTGTGAGTGATGTGAGTGTGAACAGAAAACGACATAAAACTAAAAACTCTGTGATTAGCTCAAGAAATGATAACGCAACGACAAACATTCGTGAATACTAGTATAGTAATGTAGCGAAGCGTACTGGTATTTTTTTTATGAATATTATTAGATTTAATTTGGAAAGTGTTTAAAAATGGTAAATTTTACCTACTCTCTCTCTCAAGTGAATTAAAAGCTTTGAAAGCCGTTATTTAAAATTTTGACAAAATCATGGTTTTGCATTTTTTGTGGTCGAAAATAGCAAAAATGTCAACCACATACCATAACCAAACTTTTAAAAAATATTCGAAACGCTTTATAAGAAGATTAACTAAGAAAGATGACAATGAGTTACTTATTGTAGTACCTTTTTGCTGTTCGAATTTTTTTTTAGAAAATTGAGGAAATAATTTATTTAACAGTTTTTACGCGCTTGATCGTATTGTAAATTTAAGTTAATTTCAACAAATGAAATGACTGTTCAAACACATTGTAAATAAAAAATTGTAAAATTTTTTAAAAAATCCATATTTTGTTCGGTCATTAATTTTTGAAATCAATACTAAAAGTTTTTTAAATGGTTTTTTTGTAGACTGCCATTTATGTTAGGTTAAGATTAGAAAATCAATTTTAAGAATTTTTAAGAGAGCACGGGTTAGACACCATCTTTCTTTGCTGACGTACTACCGCGCATAAGAACAAAAGACGTAATTTTGCGAATTTATAATATTTTCTATCTTTACTGCTGGTAAACGCAATTTTTTTTAATTTAAAACGCTTTATTTAAAAATAAATACATTTTTTTAATTGAAATCGTAAACAAATTTTTTCAAGCAAAATGAATTCTTTGTCAGAAATTGTTAGTTGTTGTCACTAAATGACAGTAACTCAGTACAACACCAATCTCATTGCTTTAATTTAAAAAAAATATTTTGACGAACGGTATTTTAAGTAAACACTCGTATAGTATAATAAAAAATTAAAAGATATACAAATAGAAAAAGTTATAAATACACTCGGATGAATTTATATAGAGTTTCTGTTTTTCCAGATATTATTTTACAAAACGGATGCGTTTATAATTGGTCACTTTGAACTTTAAATTGTTCTTTGATCTTATGTGTTACAAAAATATATACATTTTAAAAGCAGAAAACTTTAATTAAATTATAAAAAACAAACAAAAACAAAATATTTGTTCTATGCTATGTTTACTATTAAAAATAAACCTGTTTTTTTAATTTTAACAATAAGTTACTTTGCTTTGGAAATGTTATCTTTATGGTTTTCTACATATAACGTCACATCTTCATAACAAAACCTAAAATATTAAGTAGTTTTATAATTCTTCTTGTAGCCAGCCTAATACCTGAGTCGTTTAGTTTCAAAATCCGCCATTTTCATCAGTCAAAATTTTTCAGAAGAGATTAAAAACGTTTGACACAAAGGCCGTTAAACAAATAGATTTTATCTTACGCAAAACTAGAAGTACTTAGAAAGTAGAATTTGATACCTACACTTTGATTACATCGACTTGAATTTAAAACCTCTGCTAATTTTTTAAGTTTGAAGATGGTCGGTTTTGGAACAAACTTTGAACTAGGCCGGTTTTGGAACATCAAACTGGAATGGACATTTTTAAGAAATCGTTTTTTAAAAAATATATATAAAAATATAAAAGAGGCACATTTTTATTCACAATTTTTAATCATTAAAATTTTACGTTAAACGAAGCAAATTACATATGTATATTTATAACTTATAAGAAGTACGTTAAGTCATGAGTATTTTTTGTATTTTACTTTACTTTACGACCTATTAACAAAATACAATACTTGAGACAAAAAGTGTAATTTTTATAATTGCATAATAGACAAAACAAAAATTGGATAATATTTTTAACGTTTATTTTTTATAATGCGTCGATATGCTTTATTTTTATAAAATAATTTTGCTCGGTTAAAATATAAATTCTAACAAGTCTTTCTCAACTTCAAATGTTATGCTTTTACTATTATTAATATTATAACAATACCATTGTCACTGTCAACAGTATTAAGGCGCACTACTAGAACGAAAATCTATCGAGATGGCCGCTTTTCGAAAGTATTTAAAAAATATTTTTTTGGAATAAAAGTAATTTCATAAAAAAATTGAGGTGGCCGGTTTTAGAACTGAACGACTCACCTAAAAAAAATGTATTTTTGCAAATCCGAAAAATCCTGTTTCTCGAAATTTTGGACTTTTCTAAATACGTTGCTGCCGATAACTCCGCCAAAGACATTTTTACCAATAAAGTTCAGTAACAACTTTTGCATTTTTTGTGCATTTATCAGGATTCTACCACACTCTGTATATTCAACTGTTATTTTATTATTTTTTAAATTTGATAAATGTTTTTATGTTATGACTGTTTTAATACATATTTGTTTTAAAGTGTTTTTAATTAGTTTGAGAAGTAGCTTTGTGGTGGAGAAATATTGTAAAGAATTTCAATAACTTTTCGTGGTGGTGTGATCGCAATAATTCAGGGTGCAGCTTGTTTGAGAGCCTCTAAAAGGAAGAGATCTTGCAGCGTTAACTGTGAGACAAATAGTAATAAAAAGTGTTCGCTTATGTGAGTAAAAATTGTTCATGGATGACTTTGACGAATTAGTAGTGCATTTGAGCGAAAATGTAGCAATAAAAGCAGAATAATATAAAAAAAAGTGTTAGAGGCGAATTGGCGATAGTAGATTACCATGCAACTCGACGCCAGGGTCAATTTATATGCCCGGGGTGCTTTATACAACGGACATAAAAGAATAATCGCTTTTAAAATGTAACGCTTTGCGCCGGTGAAAATAAAAAGATGGCAAGATAGAGCTTTAGATTGGGTTTCTCAAATAAATGGCAGAAATAACTGTCGGAGTGTTGAAAAACGCGCCGTGAAACCTGGAGAGAATTATATAAAAGTGAAGCCCATTGACGGCTACTCTTTGGTCCATTAGTTTCTTTGGCGTGCTGATGAGCTCAAGTCTGATTGGATGTCACCGTTCGACTGATCTCCAAAGTATAAAAAGGGCCTCGACGGCGGTTTGCCTAACGCAAATAAGGGCGCCAGCCTCCTCAGACAAATGATCGAGCTTCTGAAATCCATTCCCTATCAAAGCTCGCTCCAATAACCTCGCCACGCTTTTTTCGAAATTATATTTGTTTAATCTGAATTGTAGATATCATTTTCGAATAAAAACGAACTTTCCAATCATTATACCTCCAACCATTTTCACGCTCATCCTGAAACGCTTCATCACCCTAATAGGCTTAAACGCAATCTAGGTGATACCAAAATGCGAATTTCATGTTCGCAGGTGCCCCTAAATCAACACCTATTGTCGACAAAGCTTTCATGGACGTTTTGACACAAACGATGGATAAATATTTAATTTGTTGCACACTGCACTTGCAATTTTCTCTCCCTACTTCTTAACTAACTCAAGATTTATTACCTAAGCCTCTTTACTTTTATATTTCCAGCTTTATACCCAGCATATATGCGATAAGAAGAAAATTAAATTTGAATATCTCTTTATATTGTCCCTCCAACATAAAACTACCCTTTCAGCCGAGATACAAAAACAAGAAATTTACAAATTTAATTGCAATTGCTTTGTGGAGGAAAAACTTTAGAATCTTTCAGTGACTTAGAAAAGTTAACACAAATATGGGGTAAAAAGTTGCTGACAATCACCGAAAATAAATCCAAAGAAACTTTGTAAACACGACAAATAATACGAACTTTTAACAGGGAACTGAAGACAATCAAATTTAGCACGAACTGACATGACCAATCCGAATAATAGCCAGACTTTTATTCTAGACGACTTGATCAAATTAGATGTTATTTTACCTCCCCTCTAAATTAAAAAAACAAACGTAATGGAGGGTGTTATTTTTTAGAGATTACATAAAAAACTAGAATATATTTTGATTAAACTTTTTGGTCATTTGTCATGTAGAATCAACAAATCAATTAAACTTACTCGAGTAAATTTTGATTTTAATTGTAATATTAGTTAAGTAAACTATTATTATTTGGTTGCTAAATTCTTATTACTTTGTTAAAAACATCAGTTTATGTTTGTTTAAATCTGTAAATGACTCTATCGCCTCTGAGAATGTAAATTAAGTTTTAGGCATGTTATATCTTAAATTAAAAATTTTGCGTTTAAATCAAAAGGCAGTTTATTAGGTTACGATGGTTAAAATAAATTATTTTTAGTTCTAAAATATTAGTTAATATATAAAAATTAATATATTTTGAGATCTTAGTTAACTATTTAACGTGTCGTTTTACGTAGTGAATAATTTTTAAAAATTATTAAACTTAATTGAATTATTATACAGTTTTGTGTTTGCATAATTTAAATTTTTTTAATTAAATAGTGTTATTACTTATTAGGTACTTTTCTTTTCTATTATTTAGACTGCAGTCTATTTCTCAAATTTAATCGTTCTCCGTTTTCTACTTATAGGGATAGCTCTACTTCAAATATGTGTATTCTTTTATTCAGGGTGGCGAAAGTTTATTATTAACATTTAACTAATACTTATAAAAAATATTTATTTTTGATAAACTATGAAAAATATTTATTTTTTATAAAGAAACAATTAATTGGATACTTACATTTATTAGAATACATTGCAAATTTGCAGAATTATACATAGTATCTAGGTAAGAATTAAAGACTGTCTCTGGACACTTTTGGACTATAATTCGGATTTAGCAACAATTTGCTCTTTTGACTGGTTTCTACAAACCAGTTAACCAATTAAGGAGCTCAGAACCAAACCGATTCTTACAGTTTTTTTACGTCGTTATTATTTGAATTTTTAAAAATGCTTTTCAGGAATAAATTTATATAAACATGTATTTTGGTGCAACTAAAGTTCAAAAATTTATATAATTTTTGTTGTACTATTTTAGAAATTGTAATAATGTACTCAAATATAATGAGATTGAGATTATACAAAATTAGACTTGGCGTTTTTTACTTAATTAAGCAAAAATATAACCGGAGCTTTTTTAAACTAGTTTTGGCAAAAATCGCTAAAAGGCATCGTCACTCTAATCTATTAGGCGACGTCTAGTTTATACTTATCGGTCGTAATTTTATTTTTTACATCAAATATTCACAAGTTATACACCATCTGAAAGAGAATAAATTTACTAGGAATTTGTTAAAATAATTTTTTTATTTGTTACGTTACAAAAACTTACGGCTTACGGTTACTTTATTTAAAAAACGCAATGTTCTTAATAGTTCTAACACTATGATTTTTTTTTAATTTTTTTTAGTTTCCAATATTCTCAAATTTGGGCAAATTATATTTTTTTGTCAATTATTATAATTTTGATTTATGAGATAATAAAATTTTATTTTTAATTTTTGCTCGGGTAATTTATAAATAATGTAATGTGTAAAAATAAAAAAAGTTAATTAAATTGTATAAATAAATACGAAACCAAAGAAAGAAAAAGGAAAAAACTGGATAAGAAAAGTAAGACGCTTGAGTAGGTACATTTGTAAATTGATTTTTGGTTGTAACAAAACATTATTAAAAAAATATGCTGTTGAAATGTTCCACAAAGCTTAAAAAATAAAAGTAAAAAAATAACAAAGTGGCAGAAACAAAGAAGAAAAAACAATAATTATTGTAACGTTATTTTGGCTATTGTTAAGATCTATCTATAGTATTGTGTCCGAATTGTTTTATGTTATTTAACTTCTGTAAACGTAAATTTTAATTAATTTTGTTTTATTACAAACGTCATAAAAATTGATTAGTTTTTTATTTCAGATTACGTGAACTTGTTGTATTTACTTCCTAGAACTTTTGGTAGTTTTTAAGTTTTAAATAGATACATATTGTAGCTTTTGGCCTAGAACTTATAATTTTATAGCAATTTTATTCTAATAATGTAGTGCTGACAATACAAATCGGTTTTTCGATTATTGCTTGTTTAGGTCTGTTCTGTGATGGATAATAATGCTTGCACGTGTATGCTAGTCTCTGACCATATAAGACCTTTAACATAATCAGTCTTTGTTTTCTGAACTGTACTAAATGTTTATTTTTTTATGTTATTTTTTTAAAGTTAGCTACAACAACTTAACAATATAAAAATATTTATAATTTTTAAAAAGATTTAATTTATTTTTAAAAACTGTTTACCGCAGTCAAATCTGCGTTGTAAGAACCTTTAAAATTGACTGTAAAATGGTTTTAAAAAATACATAAACCCGTTTTTGAAACGGATTTAAAAGTCTCTTTTGACTTTTAACAGCACTAGTAACAATTAAAATCTTTGCTTGACATACCGAAAGTTCAATAAAAAGGCACGACACCAGCAATGGTATTGTTTCAAGGTTATATAAAGATTTTAGAATCCTTATTTCTTACCTAGACTTATTTTTGCCTGTAATTCGGGCAATTTTATGTTTCATAAATTCATAATAGATTGTAATAAAATCACTCTATTACGAACGAATAATATTCAAAAAAACTGCATTTTTTTAAATTTTATTTTGGTAAAGTAATACGTGTACATCAAAGAATTACATTAGAATTATTAAAGCAACGCAAGCTTAGGATCCAGCGGGTTTCGTTTTGAAATATTTTCGTGGGTCTGGCTTTAAGTGTTGTGTGACGTCGACATACGTAGAAGACATACGTGTGACGTCGACATACGTTCTATCTGTTGATCTTAAGGCACGGTGCAAATTTAATGATCTTTAGTCTTTAAATTTTTAATGACAAAGTTTAAGATAGCATTAAAACTGGTTTTTAGTTGTATTTTTTTAAAAGTTTTTTATCTAGTAGGCAAAAATATGTTGTTGGTTTGTTCTCTTTTTTTGGTAAAAATTCATTTGCTCGATGGATTTTTAATTAGTTTAAAAAGTAATTATACTTTTCGTGGTTTAATTAGGCAGTAGCGAAAATTCAATATAAAAACGATTCAACTCTTACAAGACCGCACTTGGTGTTTGTTAGCGGTTTCAAATTTTAATTTAGAATTTGTGAAATTGTCTTGGTAAATGAGCTCGAGGCGCGTGTATGCAATTGAATGTTGTTGGAAATGAACTTTCAAGTTTTTTTTTGAAACTATTTTACCTTCCAACTTGTCTTTTTAGACAGATATTTACCGCTTAACGAAAGCAAATTAAACTTTTCGAGTTTCTCACAAACTGAGAAATTTTCGCCGCGTTTTATTTCCCGGATATGATAAAAATAAGCAGCTGTCACGGGATTATAAAAGGCACTGCAAAGCAAAAAGTTATCATAAACATTGAAACAAGCTGGTATGGAAGATGTATATAGGGAATGTAGAGAGCTGAATAAAACTATTGACCATATAAATCTTACATTTGAGTTTAATAAAGCTCTGAAACATAGGGATACATAGTAATACTAAATCACTCTACGTTTACGCGTTATTGAACATAACTGTGGACTATTATTATAGGGTGAAGCAAAAGATAAGATATGTCTATAAAGAAAATGTGCATTTTGTTTCATGAACGTTGTCGTAATCATACAGTAAAATATATTTTATGCGAAACGTTCACCGAAAGAATATTTCAACTTTTCTTGTCTATATTTCAAATAATTTCAAGAATGATTTAAATTTGCATTTCCATCTCCATTTACATTTTTTGCTATTCCAGAATAAAATCATCTTAGTTTCACGTCCGTTGCATACCAGATAGCGTAATTGTTCATTTCATAAAATCAAAAGTAAAGTAGGTAAATTGTTTCCAGAATTTAAAACACAGATTTGACTAACAAAACTTAATATGCATCCTACGTTTAGCTAACATAATTTTTAATTAGGTTAATAATAATCGAAAAAATGCGAACAAATTTCAGATCACTTAACAGCATTAATCGAGACTTGTGACCAATTTTTAAAAGTGTGAGCAAATAAGTACCAGCTTATGCGAGAATTCTCTCGAAATTGGAACTTTGCCTGCATATAATCGAATACAAGATCACGGAGTTTAGTAGACTTACGCAACGCCATAGTCCGTAATCAGAGCGATATAAGTGTAATACGAGTATTAAGCACAACCAATAAGTTTATTGTAACGGAATGTTCTGAAAAAGTTTAAACGGTAAAAGTAATCTCTAAACTCGGCTATTATTCTCGAGTATGCTAGAAACCAGTGACGATAATCGATGAGTCAACAAGCCGAAAGAATCGAGAAGAGTCGCGTTTATACTGTTTCCAACCGATATTGGCATACCTGACTTTAAAGGCAAGTCATCGGCTTATTAGTAGTGCAATAAAGATTGTATTGTTACCAAAAGCAAGTAATTTATGGTTGTTAGACCCTTCGATACCATCTAAGAAAACCGCCTAAAGCAGGTCAAATCCAGGTAAAAGAGGTGACAAATCTGCATGCCCTAAATGGCTTTCTCAGAGTAGAAGGTGATAAAAGTGTATTAGTAAACTGTGTAACTATTGTGAAATAAATTATTTGTTTAAAAATTTAACTTTGTAAATAACAAGAAACCAATTCAGTTTAGTTTACAGTGTACTATAATTTTAACTAAACAAACAAAACATAGTTTCTTCCATTAAAAATACTATGAGATAGTTGGTGTAATACATAAAAGGTGTAATACATAAAAGAAAAAATATTAAATTTTGATTTGTCGTGATCTGTGGGGCATAAATTGATAAGTGGCAGCGTTTTATGAAAAGGTTAAAAAATATTTGAGCGAAAAAAGGTTGAATATTATTGAAGCGGTATAAATGTGATCTCTTTGAACAGTTATTGATTTCGAGAAGAGTTACCAGCAGAGGAAATAATATTGTAAAGTTTTGCGATTTTGGCAGAAAGACGAGTGCACAAGACTGCGTCGAACCGGTGGTAATATAAGAATAAAATCGGTACTTTCCAATTCCTGGAGCTATGTATAATTCATGGGTGCCAATATTGAATTGGTGAGATGACGAGTGGATGACTTTTGATATGAAATCAGTGAAGTTTTTTCTTTGGAGTAGTGTGAAACTAAGTGTATAATTTTTAGATGAAAGGAAGTCAGGTGACCGTAAAAAGGCCGTTATTTAATTAAAGAAGAACGAGTTAAAATTATTCTGTTTTTCTCAATTGCAAATTTCGTCTCGCTGCTGTCCAATTGCATTGTCTTTGTGTAAATAATTCAAGTACCGCGACACTCAACTCAAAGCATTTTAATTCTATTAATTCAATTAAGTCGATGGGTTCTGGATGGTTATGCTGATTAGCAATCACATAATTTCAGAGGAAAAACGCACCGTTGGAAACGCTTTGATGTCTGCAATTTCCATATCAGACGCAACTAAGCTTGATTTTTCGTGCGCGCCAAATGAAATTTTCATTAAAACGTCAATATTCCGGGCGTTTAATAAAATTAGCGTTTTATAGAAAAAGCGTTATTGCATTAGTCCGACCTGTTGGTTTCATTCAGGACCGGTAATTATATTTCGTTGGACCAGTAAACGGTTGTTGAGAACGCAACCTGCCCTTTTCCCTCATCCTTTTCTTCCTGCATTCGTGCCTGCGTCACGTTCGAACGGAATGTCCTGCAATCATTGCGGTATTATTTTACATCTGCAATAACCGGATATCTGGCTCCAACAGGGAGATTAGATCCCATATAAGGTGCACAGATGTGGGCGAGATTAGCACACCCAGAGGACCGCTTTTTGCTGTTCTATAAAACTGTAATTGCACTATTATCAGACTGTACAAATTCAATATTCGAATTGAAACAATACAATTAATTAGATCAACAGTATCAACTACGGTTTTGTTTACTCAAATTTGTTCATCGTTTGCACTTTTGGTTTTTTCTACAGGTTTTTTATGAAAAACAACAATTGCGACATTACGCATACGAGAATTATTTGAATTCCCAATTCTTTCTTTTTACAGATAAATATTTAAATTGTGACAAAGAAAAAGCGAAATGTTTACTAACTCGAAATAGTAGTTTTGTATATTTATCCAAACTCAATAATTATTTTTCCACTACTCTACTAAAAGTCAAGTGATTATGTACTGATTAGCGAACAATCGGGACCGCCAAGTTTACAATGAGTCTCCGTTTTTACCGCACTAGTGCCTACAAAAAACACAGGAATTTCTCTCGTTTAAAAAACGGTTTAAAATTAGATTATCGTATCAGAGCCCAAGTTTATAATAAAACAATGCACTTTACCAGTTTTATTCAAATAAAACGACAGAAATACATTCACAATATTCCATTTAAAGTTTAAATTTATGCAGCGCCATTTGTAAAAAATTGTGTGAGACATTAAAATGTCGAATTTTGGCAGCAGATTTTAGTAACTTTAAAAAAATTTGACAGTAATTACATTATCGACATCAACGCACTTGATCTTTGCGACAAATTAAAGATAAATTTTAGAATTATCGTTTTTCGACCTTGTGGAGAATCCGTGCAAAAAACAATTTACAAGAGATGTGTTGGAACACTTTTGCTTTATTTGTGCGACATTCTTCACTCGTTCGCAAAGCGCACTCGTGTAAAAACTGTCGCACTTATATGCAAAATATAATAATGTTCTTGCACTTATCGTGTAGATAACTATAAAAGTATGAATTTTTGAATGTCAGGTATTGAGTTTAAAGTTCTGATGTAAAGTTCGATCTAAAAACAGAGACTTTAAAATAAAACAAATGTTTCAGGCCGACTCATTTTTTTTATTAGAACATTTTCAGGGCGGTGAAATGTTGACTAATTTATTAGACAAAAGTAAATCACTGAGTCTTAATCTTGCGTTGTCCACTAGAAAGAATGAATGAGTTTTACTTTTCAAAAAAAAAAATTAATAAATAAAAGTTCATATTTGTTTTACTATCAAAGACACAAGACGTCAAACTGTCAAACATACTACTTTTACCTAAAGCTTTAAACTTTGCTTCACATTTAAAAAAAAAAGTAGACAAAAATGTATGCTTAGGATCTGATACATATTTTGAAAACTAATAAAAATATTTTACTTTTTGTGCAGGGCCCCAAAAAAAGATTTTCATCTAGTCGCCTCTGAATTTCCCATGTAAAATAAAAAATGCCGCTTTAGCAAATAGGGGTAACGAGTAAACCTAGTAATGTCACTAAGGTTGTAACAAGAAAAATGAAAAACCCCATATATTCGGTCTCTCTACAAGCGGCAATTTTTAAAGAAAAAGTTGTCTTGCTTTGGATGCTCATTAAAGGTCAAAGTCCCCTTGCCAAATTCAAATCTGAATTGACATTTGATTGATAGGTGACAGAATAAATTAGTTCAAACTTAAAGAGTAGAGCGGCACAAAAAAATTAACATGTAAAATAATTTCAAAGGTAACTAGATGAAAATCTTTTTTTGGGACGTTGTATAATGTTACGAACAATTTCAAAAAAAAGTTTTGAGTAAATACTAAATAAACATGGCCCCATGAGTCAAGCTGTAGCGTAAAATTCCTTAAAATCATTATTAGTCACGCCCATAGACCGATTAAGAAGAACGATGTCCTTGTTTTGCCTGTGGAGAAAAGTCGCAAAAACTTCTAGACACGTGCTAGAAAAACGTATTGTTATATAAGCGTGCGAGACAATGACTGAGCTAGTGTGAAACTTGACAAGCGCGAAACAGGAGTTCATCGGATACGACATTATTATTAATCTTAGGCGTTATTTTTCTGTGTTTTGTGTATTTATGTATACAGGTGTTTTAGTACTGGTAGATTAACCGTAAACTACAAGTTCCACTTTTCAACTTAATACCAAATTCCGAAAAAATATTTTTTTTCTCTACCTGTTTTAGAAGTCAACATTATTAGTATGTTTTTGATTCTAAGAAGTTAAATTTTGTTGCATAGAAAAATAACAATTATCTACTAGTAGTAAACAAATATTATCTACTACTAGTAGATAATAATAGAACGAATGAAAGCAATATTTTGACATCTTGCGTTAGATATGTTTTAGGGTTTGCTTAAGCATAGAAAATATAGCCCATAAAGTAGTGGTCTTTCTGGTGGCGGCTTTTTTTTCAAAAAACAGTAGAAGAACATTTTCGGACACTTTTGTTACTTGTTTTGATTGACACCAATCTTTAAGGGTGTTGGTCAGTAGCGCGCCGCGGTCAGATTAACCCCTGCTGGGTGACCTAATACCCAAATCGGCAACAGGACACTTGCGCGCCGGTTAAGGATTAGATGAAAATGTTTAATCTCATAAGTAGATTGTAGCCTTTGTTGACATAAATACAGACATTATTGTTGACATTATTTATATAGATCAACGCTTGCTATGAAATTTGAAACGTATGTTTAAAACTAAATGTTGAGAAATTTTTTGGCAAATTCTTCCAAACTAGAACTAGTGTTAAAGTTTCATTCTCCCTCAGTTTTAAGCCCATTTCTAAAATACGATTCAATCACAACAGCACATCCGAATTCATCAAAAATACTACACTAGTGCAATTTCCGATAACTTTAGTATTATCGCTGCCAGAAAGCGTCATGAGACGTGACATAAGTAAGAAAATGCAAAGAAATTGAATTTTTTTGCCATTTGGTTGAATGTTACACTTGTACTTGGGATATTAATATTGAAAATAACTATCTTTATTGTGGAAAATAGTCGGGAACAAGCCATTAAGTGGTATTACCTGCTTTAATGACCCGGCGCGCAAGTGTCCTGTAAGCAAAAAATAACCGGCGCGCTACTGTCCTGTTGGATTAGGAGTACCTGCGAATTTTATTGACCGCGGCGCGCAAGTGACCCATGCCCATCTTTAAAACTTCTACAGGTTTTTATGTAGAACTCTTTGGTTTTTGCAGTTTCATTTTTTGTTAGCCTCCTTTTCGCTTCTCGTATTTTAGGTGAGATGCAACTGATAAAATTTTACATTTCGTCTACCTTTTTTTGAACACATTCGCGTCAAAAAATTTTTTGCGTAAACAACTGTTTATTTGTTTTCTAAAATGTCAAATTCATAGCAAACTTGAAAATTACATGGATATGTTCTTCAAAAATTTCATGATTATTGTTGTTAAAAGTGTAAAAAATTGAGAGTGTAGACCCAAATAAAGATGCCAATAGTAAAAAAAATAATATATAAACAACGGTAGAAACGACAATTTTAAGCTTAGCTTTTTCGGTTCTCGGAGAATAAATACCTTTGCTTAAAAAATGTTTTTTTTCTCCTTGGTGTGTAATTACTATTCTAAACTCTACCGTTTTCAAATTATAGCAATTTTATATTAACCAATCACATAATAAATATTAATTGTTAGTAAAGGTAATATTCATGTTACTGGGTATTAAAATTAACTCTAAAATTTTCCATATTTATTTGGTTTAGTGTATAATCGGAAAGACAAAGTTGATGGATGCCGCCGATTTGTGAAACGCTGGCGATACAGTTTTGCAGCAGCTTTTGCGTTCTTGCCACATTTTCCGTAAATCAACAATATTTCTATATATTTAGCTAAACTAAACATTAATTTTTTTTTTTTTCAATTAATATTTTATCTGGATATAAAATTGCTGCAATTTGAAAACGATGGAGTTTAGAAAATTTTTTTTCGTAATTTGGTATTAAGTTAAAGAAAGGAACTTGTACTTTACGGCTGATCGGCCAGTTCTAGAACACATTATTAAGCTTCGATGCAAAGGAGTCTGGCATAAACGACCAGGTAATTAACCGGTGTAATCTAGTGGCTGCATGTTATTCATTCAACTGCTCTACACCAGTTGACTAGTAGACCAGTAGAATAAATCACATGCAACCCGCTGTATTACTCTGGTTAATTACCTGGTCGTTTAAGCCAGACTCCTTTGCACCGAAGCTTACACATTATATAGTAGAAAAAAATTATTTGTTTTTAATCTAACTTTTTTAATCAAAAGAAGCCTACTTTTGCACAGATGTTGCAATACATTTTTGTCGTGCTGCTTGAATAATAACAACGTATCAACAATTTGGGCTACTTTTCATAGGACACTCTGTATAAGTGAATAAAATCCCAATCAGTTATTTAGATTAAATAAATACTTATCAAAACAGAAGAAAAGTGAAACATAAAAGAATGAAGTATCTGTACTAGTGAATATTTGTAGTTATGTGTAAGCAAAATATACATATAATAAAACCGCAAACCGAGTTGTACTTGTCTAACGAGCTCATAAACTAAAGCTGTTTGTCAGAACACAGATTACTTTTGTATATATTATAGAAAAACCTAACTATAGTGCAAACTAAAAGCAAATTCCAAGACAGTAATTTTAATTTTTTTTTTAAGTCATAAAAAACTTACTTTTTCTAGTCTTTAAGTTAAGACTTAAAAAGACTCAATGACAACTTGGCAACTCCCTGTAAACAAGAAAGGCAACGCAAGACTTGAGCCGTCTTCAAAAAATCATACATTATGATATTAAAAAATATATACATATATGGTGAACTGTTTTAATTGGCTTTTAATCTTAAATTTATATACTATAATAGGCTAGACTATAAATGCTGAGAAAACGGTTTAGTCGACAGAAGTTGGGAGAGATACAAAAATTAGTAGGCTGCTAAAGTTTGACCACGTAATTGATGTTATAATAATATTCCAAATAATATCTTAATAATTTGATAACAAAACGAAATGTAGATGACGTTTATATTAAAATGGTCGGTTTTTTGGGTCTAGAATTTGTTGTAAAAAATTTTTGTTTTTACGATTTTTTAAAAAAATTGTTTAGTTGACATAATTTACAGACATTATTGTTTATATTTAGATTGTTTTGATGAATGCGATTGATTTTTTTTATTGAGTTCTAAAAGCTGACATGTTTCTAAAATTTGTGCTATGACGATGTATAAATAGATAGATATACCACAAATTTGTCCAAATCCGTCATCTTAATGCGGACCTCCTAGAACTAAAGGAAGATGATATTGATTGATGATATTAAATTTTAAAATACTACCTATATGTAATTGTTGTTCTGTACGTAACTACGTAATAGCAATATATGTAATTTTTAACAAATGTTTAATTTGCATAAATACATATTGGTTATAATAAATATAATAACGTAAAGTATAAATTTATTTCGTTAATGATATTGGTAATAACAAAACAAAACTCTCTCTGGTGTAACATTTGCATTTTATATTGATATAATTATGAACATCAAGAGAACAAAACAGTTTATAAATCTGATGTTATCCAAATTTAGTAAATACCCAAGCATGCAAGAAAATAGTTTGTCCGAAAATGTGGAATTTTCTCATTGTTTGAAAGCTCACCTGTTTGTCGGAAAACAATTTATGCGCCAAGTTGTACATAAAGGCGCTGTCAAAGATGCTATATGAAGCTATTTTAAGAAGACGAGCATACAAAAGGGCCTCCGCGAAATGAAATGTGAAAATCGGCAAGTAGGCAACGTCGAACAATAGGAGCTTTCACCTTTAGATAGCAATCATCCATTTCAGGGATCACACGGTGCGAATTAACCAGACAGGAGCAGATGCCATCGCGAAAGGACGAAGATAAATGGGCAAAGGTCGGAATGACGCGTAAATAAGAAACTGGCCTTAACTAAGCTAAGGTGATCCAGCGGCGTTCATTACGTGCAAAGCAAAAAAATTGCAAATTCGATGCGCCTGGTTAAATTAAAGGTGAGCTTGGAACGATAATTCAGGAAAAGAAGGAACAATAAGAAAAGCGATCGCGCGATGTCGAAGACTAACTCGCTTTTAATTTAACAGCAGCGAGCAATGTAATTTAGCGGATCGACCTGGAAGCTATCGAGCATTTATCTATCGGGTGGCCTCCTATAATCGGCTTGTGCAGGGCCCATTTGTTAGGGGCGACAGGTGGGCGAGGGTGGGAGCGCTTTCCCTTTAATTATTCATTACGTGTGAGCCGGGCGTAGCGGTCGGATTTTGCAGGAATTGTTATTGGATTCTGCGACGTCAACGCCATCCTCGAGACACTAATTTAACTTTGAAGAAGGTTTCCTGAACGATGCAACGGTGTCGCAATCAAACCGTCCGTCCACCCTCCGGTCCTGGCCGTGTCTTTGATTGATTGGGATCGAGTCATTAGTGGCCATGACGGCCCCGGAACGCTCCGGAAACTGTCACGTCATGTAAGGTCATGTCGGACGGCACAATGGTGCTAATGTGCTCTGGGCGTCGCTCTAGCACAATAGCGAATAATTGCATCGAATTGGCGCCGGACGGCCCTCTCTGACAAATGAACGCCTGAAAATTAGGGAGCTCTAAAGTACATCAAACGAACCATGTCGCGACTACCTTACACGATATACACTCAACCGAATTGCCGGATTTACCGGATTTGCATACGGAACTAGATATTCAAACAAAAACCAACAATAGAACTACTGCACTAGGAATTTCACCAATACCAAACTTTACGCTAAATCACAAACTTGACAAAGTTACTGTTTCAATAAAAAATACTTTAAAGTAAATATAAAAAAAGTACAGGGTTTTCATAAATGATTGTATCATCGTAGGTGGCTGTGGAAAAAATAAAAAATGTTTTGCCTTTAAAAGGCAATAATTTTAGATATTAGGTATTATAATTATTATTAGACAATTGAGTAACTCCAGGAACCATTCTCTAATATTTCGTTGTGGAAATAGGGCATTACAATGAATATTTGTAATATCAAAAATTTCCACAGCCATTTACGACCTTACAATTATTTATGAAAACTCGGTATAAGCACTCATACTTAGTAATAATGACTACAAAAAACTAAAGCTATTGAATAAAACTCAATACATTACAATTAAAAGTTTTCTTGACTACATTTTTAGATCAATGGACTAATATTATAATATTATAATACAGGGTGTTTCACGAGTGATAATGAGCCTGCAAAACTAAAAATGCAACCAGCAATACCATTCCAAAAGTAACGTAGTTACTTTTTTTGTTTACAAATACATTAAATAAAAAAATATTTATTAATCTTTTGCTTAACTAAAGACAAACTAATGCCACTTGCTTGTAGGATCAGTCTTTGGCTTACATGTAAACAGGACCTGTAGCTGTTCTTGCTCTTAGCTTTTTTAAAGGTGGCCAATTTTTTCTTAAAGTAGTTTTAAGTCGTTCGAATATGGTGTCAGCAAGAGTTCTGCTCTACCTAGAAAACGTTGTCTGTACAAACTCATCACGGCAGAGACATTTTTTTTTTCATATATCATCATCATGTCGGTTTTTTCATCGTTTGAATACATTTTTTTTATTGGTGACAGATTTGACAAATAAAATGTGAAATCAATATCATCTACATTAACTCTAGAATTGTATTGCTGGTAGTAAGCTGGTAACTTCATTTTCAGGGCAAGTGGCAGTTCTAGTTCTTACTCTTTTACTCTTTTAAAGCAAGGTCAATTATTTCTTAGCGTGCTTTCCAGTCTTCTAAAAATTTTGTCGGTCAGAGCTCGGCGTTCGGGATAGTATTCTCTATACAAATTTGCTGCAGCAACATCATTTTTTCGACATTTACCATAAATTAGTATCATGTCTGTTTTTTCATCTTTAGAAAACATTACGTTAAATAATTATGAATAAAAAAATGTAATGATTCTTACAACTACTTTTAAGACGTACATACTTAGATCTCTAATTTAATTTTCTAGCTCCAGAAAACAATGCGTCTTTTGTAAACTATATTTTAGAATGCAGTTTTACCTGGTCAGGCTTGTCATCTTAAGTAAATAACCCTGAAGAGACTATTATGTTTTCAGTATTATTTTATTTTTTTAACTGCTTTATTTATTTTTAAAAATTATTAAGTTTTTTATTTCTTATACTTATTTTTTTACATAATAAATATTACAAGTCGGTTTTAAATTTTGTTTTTAGAATGTTAGTGTTTTAAAAAGTGACGGTGACTGATGGTTAAACCCTCTTTATACTCTAAATTATTTATTCGTTGCTTTGTCAACGTGTGTCCTAGTTGAACATTTGTAATTTTTAGTAACATAATTTGTCAACTAAGGTTTAAGCTTGATATCTGCCATGTGGTGTAAAAAGTTGCGTTTCTAACTTTATTATTGTTCAGTGAGGTTAAAACGCATTTGAAAATTTATTTTATCAGGAATAATGTTTAGAAACAGTATTTACTTGACTTTTCTTTTGATTATTAGATATTGCTACAAAAGTTAATAGTTACTTAATAAACAAGGATGTTAGTAAAGGCAATTAATAATATTAAAAGATCATTAACATATATTTTATTATTATAATGAAATTTGGTACACAAATTAAATGGGCTTTTTTAAATGATAATAGCAAATTTCTGCTAAATTTTTTTAAGTTTTATTTTAATTAACTTTAATTTTTATTACAAAGTAAGTATTCTAATTCCAAACCTGTTCTTACAAATTCGGTTTGTTACTGATGAAAATACAAATTGCTCTTACAGCACAAAACACAATGTTTTAACATTAGGTATAGGAAATAACTTCTCGTTCATCGACAGAAGCCATAAAAATTAATTTTTTGCACTACTTTGCTAAAAATCAAAGTAGTTTGCACCGAACAAATAATCGGGACTGTCAATTTTACAATTATTCTCCGTTTTTACCGCACTAGTGCCTGCAAAAAGCACAAGGATTTTTCTCGTTTAAAAGGCGGTTTAAAATTAGATTATCGTATCAGAGCCAAAGTTTATAATAAAACAATGCACTTTACTTCTTTTATTCAGCTAAAACAACAGAAATGCATTAACAATATTGCATTTAATGTTTAAGTTTAAGCAGTGCCATTTGTGAAAAATTGTGTAAGACATTAAAATGTCAAATGTTTACAGTTGATTTTAGTAAATTGAAAAAAATCTTACAGTTAGTTACTTACATTATCGACATCAAAGCACTTGTTTTTTTGACAAATTAAAGATAAATTTTGAAATTTTTGTTTTTCGGGCTTGTAGAAGATCCGTGCAAAAAATAGTATACAAGAGACGTGCGGGAACAGTTTTGCTTTATTCGTGCGACATTCTTTATTCGTGCGCAAAGTGCACTTGTGTAAAAACTGTCGCACTCGTATGCAAAATATACAGGGTGATTTTTTTATCTGTTTCCGCCCGAAACTCCAAAAATAGGCAACACAGAGCCTAAAGAGTTGAGAATTAATGTCAACATTGTTTAGCAGTGCTTTCAGAGTCAATTTATTTGGATTATTTCTTGCCACATTATTTAATTAATTAATTTACTTTTCGTTTGTATAACGTGTTGCCTATTTTTGGAGATTCGGGCGGGAACAGATAGAAAAATCACCCTGTATGCTCCCCCACTTATCGTGTAAATAATTAGTGCGTAATCACTTGATTTTTAGTAGAGTAGTGCAAAAATAGCTATTGTCGTTTGTCGAAATGCGTAAAGCAACGATTGCGTCTATCGCAACTACTCTAATCTTACCTCAAACCTTATGTTTACTTATTATTAATATTAAATTTGTTTATTTAAAAAAATGTGGCTAAATAATAATTATGATTTTTCACAATAAACTTTAGCTTGAACAGACAACTTTTGGTTTTTGGTTTCCAAAAATTGAATGAAGCAGTTTAGCCCTAATTTGGTTTTAATGTAAGGTATGTTTTTGTAAAGATAAATGGTACATAGCTACCTAAAATAGGGTTAACAACTAAATAATTAAAATTTTGGTTTAGAGTAAAGTTATCAAACCCTGGTAAAAGTGTTATACATTTATTCTTTTTGCTCTTTTTAAAAGCAGCAAAATACTTGTTAAAGTGACGGTAGCCAATAAATAAATCGGTGACAACAATTACCTGGCTTGGAATAGAAGGATATCATTTATATTTTCGTCGACGGCATCGGCAGAGAAATCACTTCCTAATTTCTTAAATGTCCTGGAAGAATTTAGAACGAACTTTTGTAATACTACATTCTTAATTTAAAAAAAAAGATAAACCTCGGTAGTGTTGATTTGAGCAAAAGCTCGTAATAGTGATGGTATAATTGTATGCAATGACAGTAATCACTTGTGACATCGACGAAACTTGTTTAACCGGTTTGGACTTTCGTCGAAGAACGAGAAGTTATTTCCAATTTTACTACAGTTGGCTAATTTTAAGTAAACAAGTGAGGAACCTACTAGAAATTGAAACTAGAAAGAAAAATAATATGAAAATGGGATATGGAACAAAAAAGCTTTTCTCTTTTCAAGAAGTGTTCCATTATATGCAAAACTACAAAAATGTAACTACCTTTCGTTGTCAATTAAGAGGTTAGTTATTGTCATTGTAATACTCGTAGATTTATGACGAAGTGTAAAAAAATGATGTTCGTTTTTTTTTCACTAATAGATTTTATTTAGATATTAATTTAATTTAATTATGAATGTTTTTAGATCAAAATTTTGAATTATTCTTGTGTAGAAAGCTTTTACAGTCAGTGAGAATTCTCACTTAAGTTTGCTCCTTTGCATAGCCCTTTGCCTTTCATAATAATCATTTTATAAAAACATAAACAACTTATAAAACTTCAACAACTGTTATTTTTTTAAGCAGTGATGTACCCACGTTCTGTAAAAACCACTTACATTCCTTGTAAAGTAAATAACTCTTGTTGTATTAGAGTAAATATACTTTTTGATTTTGTAACTTTATATTTGGTTTTTTAAACGTAATTTTTGCTGCAAATATTTAGAAGGCTAAATAATAAGAATCTATGCTTTTTAAATGTGGTTTTGCAAGTACAATCAACGTAAAAATGGAATGAAAAATAAAAGGATTGTGATATCTGTGGATTATCTTAAATAAGATCATTAGTAGTGAAAGAAAGTTTAACGATGAAAATTTAATTCCTGAAACATTAACACGTTTTCAGCAGTTGCCATAAATTACAATAGTTAAACGCTGAATAAGGCTGAGAAGGGATAAAGTTAAGATGGCAAAAGTTGTAGTGAACCGCGCTGTTATTTATAACAGGGGGTGGGCTATATAATGTGCTACTTGGACTGGGATCTTATCCAGACACGGACTAATTCGAGCGCAGTTTGGTATTGGCAGATTCATTTAGACCCTTCTCGAAAATCTTATTCACCTCAGTCGTTGTGAATTAGAAAATTTTTATTCGCTTTACTAGCCACCCTTCGTCAAAACTGTCACAAAACTTGCTCCGTCCTCATAAATATCCATAATCTCAGACCAAACAAATGAACGGCCGGTTGCCTCAAACCTCTCAAAAGAAATTTCCGGGCCAAGAGGTCCTCGAGCTGATAAATATTCATTTCTCGTTGTGACGTCAGGTTTTTACTTTAAGACATGCGAATCCTCCGAAATATTTACTGTTTTCGGTTTAAGAGCTACGCAACATTTGCGCGGTGCTGTAAACCGAGCTGTTGGATGCCATGACATTCTTGGAGAGGAGTTCCTAACCGCACAGTAAATATCAATAAATTAAGCAACAATACGCTAGTGGTTGTGCAAGACGCATAGCTTGTGGCTACTCCCCGTCAGAAACGAGCTCGTTCTGCACGTCTCGACGCCCTCGTAAAACCGGGTGCGAAACGTCCTAACGACGACGACAAGATGCACTTGCTTGCTCTTTCTCTACGACCTCTTTCTACTATAATGAACGCAACGAAATAGATAAACACGATGCAACGGAAGATAAAAGATGTAATGACGGGCTCGTTACGTTAATGACGATGAGAAACTCAAAGCAACTTTCGCCAAATCATCTTAACAACAACAAAAACGAATGCACTAGTCATTAAAAACTTTACTTCTTATCGCTATGAAATTTATTTAGTTTTTTCTAATCTCGACAAAATTTAATAACTTGTTCTTTAATACCTCTTCATCACTATTTTCTTACGTTCTATTAAATCTTCTCTCGCTAATCTTAATTAAACGTTTATCTACTTCAAATTGAAAGCTTAACAAAACTCTTTCAGATAATATTAAATATTTTGTACAAATCTGAGACTTTTTTATTATTTGATCTCAAACACAAAATATTTATTTAAAAAACCTCGCAGCATGCCATGAGAAGCTAAAGTTTGTTGCAAATTGAACTCGTATTTTCAGGTATTTAGTAATTGACATTTAATTTACTTACGGGTTAAAGATGATTTATTTAAAATTAGCATGAGAGTCATAGGTCATAGGGAGTCATCGGCATAGATCATAGTACACACAGGCCTTAGGATGTGTAGCCACCTAGATTTCAAAAAAGAGGTATCTTAATACCTACTTGTAGATTTCAAAACAGAGGTTATATTAGTTTGACTTTCGAGTTCTTAAGACTTAGAATTTGTTACAGTGAAACCCCGGTAATCTGACAAACGTTTTGCAGGGCAGTGTCAGACTATCGAATTTGTCGGATTACAGATTACTGCCATAAACACCCGATAGTCCTGAATTTTTTGCAAGAGACAAATAGACAAATTTTTCTTGATTTTAAAAATTTAAATAACATAGAACGAATCAATTATTTAGGATGTGTTTTGTTTTAAAAATTGTATAATAATAAAAAAAAATTTATCAAAAAAAAACACAAATATTCATCGACACACAATTTAAAAATAGTAATTTAAAGATCGCGTTTAGAATAGTCAAATTTGTGCCACGAATTCAAGTTATAAAACGAGTGCAAGCGCGAGTTTTTATAAAGATTGAGTGTTCACAGTAACTTTAGATACGAGTTCCTTATGCTATTTTTTCTACTTTGCGCGTTTTACGTGCTTTTTAAGTAAAAAAGTTAATTTTTTAATCTTTAGAAACTTTTGCGTTAATACAATTTAGTTGGTAATAAATCTCATAAAAATGTCAATTGGTTTAAAAAAGTTTTTTCAAATTTGTCTAAAATTCTGTGTAAGTAACTCACAAATGGTTTTTTTTTACCTCCCGTTTCGGTTATTGATTGAATACCCCAATTGGCATAAACACAGTAAGGAAAATCTCTAAAAACATTGCAACATTATTCTTAAAGTACCAAATTAATTGCGATTTTCAGCGATTCTTTTCATCGTTATTTCAGACTAAGCAGTGATATATAGGTACTCATCTAGCCAATAACTTGTAAATTATCAAACGCTATCATTAAAACCTGATAATTTTAAATACAATTTTTTTTTGGAAAAAAAATACGTATCGATTTATTTTTAATTTTTTGTCAATGGTTAAATTATTTGCACTTTCTTGTGGTACATCCTGTATATGAAAGAGACGTTGCAGATTAAGATATCAATATTTATAAAAATTAAAATATAGGAAGCTGTCATACGTGTAAATAGTTGTTATTATTTTATTGTAACAATTTTTTTAAATAATGTGTTAGAATGGTAGCATTCTAAAAAATTACGTTACAGAAAGAAAAATTATACTCTCCGTTGTATACAGGGTGAACCAGATGTATGGAACGGGCCGTTTTTTGGCTAAACTATAAAGAATTAAAAAAAAACAAAATATAGGCATTAAATGACTAGCAAGATGCTACCTGAGACAATGTTTAAAAAAAATTATTTGTTTAAATTTTTAAGATAGCTATAGCAACACTTTTATTTTTTTGTAAAATTTTTTCCTGATTTTTTTTAAAATAATTTTAAAAATAGTGTTGTTGTGTTAATTGTTTTATTATTAACTTGATAAATTTTTAATAATAAAATTAAACATTAGCGAATATTATCGTTAATTTTTGTCAAATCTACAAAATGTTTGGTTAATTCAAATTATGCACGTTAAAAAGATAACAGTTCTTTAAGAATATTACAAAAATATAATTTATTTAAATAATTAATAATTTAATAATAAAAATTAATGTGTTTTTTTGTTAATTTTTTATTATTTTGTAGTGCATATTACAAGTATGATGTAGAACTAGATTTAAGAAAGCAAAATGTAAATAAAAATATCTTGAACACCCGAATTTTAATTTAAACAAATCGTTAAAATTTTTTTTTTTATTAAAACTGCCTTCTACCTTTCAGACGATGGTATTTGATGCTAGTTAAGACAACAATAGAACAATAGCAATAGAATAGCTCGGGGGTGTGTAAAAACGCCTACTTGACTTTCTTATCGGTGTTTGAAAAGTAAAAGACAGTTTTGTAAAAATTTTGCTTTTAACACTTTATTTAATTAAAAATTCGGTGTTTTTGATACTTACTATTTGCATTTTATTTATTTATACCTAGTACTACAACATACTCGTAATGTGCACTACAAAATAATAAAAAATAAGAAAAAACACATTAATTATTATTGTTAAATTATTTATTATTTAAATAAATTATTTTTTTGTAACTTTTTTAAAAGATTATTAAAAGCTTTTTAACATGCACAACTTGAATTGACCAAACATTTTGTAGGTTTGATAAAAATTAGCATTAATATTCGGTAATGTTTAATTATTTTATTGAAAATTTATAAAGTTTATATTAAAACAATTAACACAACATTTCTTTTAAAAAGATTGTTCTTAAAAAAAATCAAAAATAAATTTTACGAAAAAAACTAAAATGTTGCTATAATTATCTTAAAAATTTAAACAAATAAAAAATTTTTAAACATTGTTTCAGGTAGCATTTTCCTAGCCATTTAAAGCCCATATTTTGTTTTTTTAAAATTCTTTACAGTTTAGCCAAAAAACGGCCCGTTCTATACATTTGGTCCACCCTGTATAGACAGAAAAGAGAAGGATTTTTAAAAGCACACTGCCTAAGATAAAATATTTTGGAGAAGGGTAAATTTTACAACAAAAAGGTGTTTTAGTCATAATTAAAACTTAAAAGTATTCTTAAACTTGGGTTTTGAAATTTTAGTGGGCGAAACACACCAAATTTAATTTTTTTGGAAATATTTCAAATTTGCTCAATTTTTTATTACCGAAATTATTATAGTTTATAATTATACAAGAAAAGTATTTATATTTTGTTTTGTAAATTTAATCGTTTAGAAAATATAGGAAAGTAAAAAAAAATGAGAAAATAAGTAAAACATTTTTATAGTTTGCGATCGCAATAACGGAAGATTATTATGTATACAGGTTGATTTTTTAAAAACGGTTTACCTCAATTTTTTCGGAAACAATTTTGATTTAGAAAAAGTCCACACATTTTGAATTTTACCATCCTTTTAAACACAGGGTTTTCCACGCTTGAAACTTAAAATAAAAGAAGTGGGTCAAATAATACTTTATTTTAAAGGTCTTTGAACACTTTCTGCTAATCTAGTTTTATTTTTGTTATCTTTGAAATTTCTTTTGAAAGTGATTATTTTTATCGGCGATTGCTATTTTTTAAGCGATTTTTTTCAAAATGTACCATTAACCACTCTTAACCTGACTTAACTTAACCTGACAAATTTTGTTTTAAGTAATAGTGTATCACAAATAAAATGTTCTCATTCAAATTATTTTAAAGGTGAGTTTATGGTAGTAAAATGAGTATGGTAGTAAATGAGCACATTCTCATCCTAGACCGAAGTAAACATCTCTGACAGAATTCAAGTTGTTTTTTTTTCTTTTTAAATTGCTTTAACTTCAGTGAGTTCAATGCCCAAAACTCAAAATACATTTAAGGGTAATATTTCTCCAAAAGATTTTGTTTTTTACTATATATATTTACCTACACATTTCCACAATTTAAAAATATAGTGAACTTAGGAGAAATACCTGCCTTATTTGTAAATTTAGAAATTCCTTACGTTTGTTATTTCTTTCAAACTGTTGTTGCTGTTCAAACCATCTGTCGTTGAACAAACCCACAGAACATAAATGTTTGTGATTACAGTCTAATTGACTTCAGTAACAATGGTGGGTAAGACTAAGAACTACGGGCTGTACTAGTTTTGTCAGTTTTATGAAACAGGCCTCAGGTTTAGTTCTATGTTTTAGAATTAGAGCAGACTGCGAGCACTTTATTTGACAGAGGTTGATGATTGAGTTTTATTTAATTCAAGTTTTCGCTAGACATTTGTGAGTTAAAAAAATATATTATCTGATAATTTTATTGTTCAATAATGTTGCTAATAACGTTTTTAAAACATATTTAGTTTACTTTAAAAATACTGTACAGTTAAAAGTAAACAACATTCTTTTGTTATTTTGGTCTATTGATGTTAACAATAGTTAAAGGTAATGCACTTCTTGTTGAGTGTTCTAAGAGTAAAGTGTGTGGTGGTGCTCGGTGTGAATTTTGTCGTTCTTTTTTTGAGTTTAGCATTAGAAGCCTAATTCTCATCGTGTTCATGTGTTCTTTTTATTCGTTGTAAAGAGCGCTTCCGATTCGCGTTGCGAATACATGAAAGCGGGAAGTGCGATCGGACCAGGTGCTAACGGTCGCATCCGCCCCGCATATGTGAATAGAGCTATTGGCAGCTCATAAATAATGTAATCACAGACAAAGTGCTATTACGTTACCAGCAGTTCGCGCTTTTATCCACAAACTCACTCGAATCTATTTTAATTTTTCATCTCCATCTGCTTATGTCTAATGCAATTAATTATTAATTCCGAGTCGCGAGAGATGATTAACGTTGCATACAATCCTCCCGAAAATAAATGTATTTTCCGGATCTTTTTGTATCATTTTCAGCTCTCACCTATTTTAGCATAAACCGATTTATTCTCGCTCGGCAAAAGCCTTTCCAACATTTTGCATGTAGGTTAATGCAATCAGTTATTACAAAGGCTTCTACTTCTCGGACAAAATGCACGCTGTTATAATAGCGAAAAGCGCAATAAGCAAATCATTCGGTGCAAAGTGGTCGAGCACTACTTCAAAAGCCCCATGCTGAAACTATAATAATAGTCTGGAACTTGACGTTTTTTCAAGCAATTACAAAGCCTTGTGTTTTCGCTGACAAATTACGCCAAATATTTGCTTTTTCCGCAAGTCACAAACTGAGTGCATTGTAAATTCCTGTTGCTTAGCGGGACCGAGCCAGACGGTGATTGTGGGTGAGTCTTGGAGCAGATATTATTGTTTATTTTCTCGTGTGCAGCGAGAGCTTATCGTAACACGAGGTGCAGGAGTGCAATGCGGCGCAAGTCTCTATATCCTGCACCCGGCACTGCGGTACATTTCTCGAATCCTGCCGTCGCAGGAACTCTCGCCAGGATGCTATTCAATAACTTCTTCCACAATTACTCTTTACCACTAAATAAAAATCAATTTCCGACTTATTTCCACTTCACATTTTCTCCTGTCACACTCATAAAAGCCGGTTTTGTCGCCTTCAAACACATTACTTTCAGTTTGCACGATTTTCACCTCACACAAAACATCATTCACCTCTACCAAAAACTCATTAATTTTCTAAATTTTTTAATTAATATCTAATAAAAAATTAGCTTGTTAATAATTGAATTTCTTGTATCTGGGTTACAAATTCTGACTTAATCAAGTAATCCGGGGTAATCTCACCATTGTAATTTATCTAAATTTCAATCAGTTTAAATTGGCAAGGCAAGTTACTACAGACTGAATGCCGTGGGCGAGGCTACCTGATTTAGACCAATTCTATAATTCCTGTAGCTAACAATGCAACGGTGGATTAGCATTAAATCGCGATAAGGGTGACTTAAGCCCACCGTAAATCGAGAAATACAACCCTGCTACACCCTAATACCCTTCATTTCCTTGTACAGCTCGCCATAGATAAAATTGGAGGTTTCAATGCCGATTTTTGTTGTTTTCAGCACCAAATTAAAAAATAACATGCAAAAACATTTTACCTAGTACCTATATAGACTGTTTCTAAAATTATTACAAGCAATGCACAGTGATGAAAAACGCTACATTCTAGAAATGTTTAAAAAGATATTTTTTAAATAACTCAGAAAACTGCTTCAAAGCTAATTTTTGCGCTACATAATATTCTAAATTAAATGGATTTACAAATTTATATATTAGTATTTAAGTTTACCAATAAGTACTCTATACATTTCTAAACGAAATTTGTAAAAAACATTTTTCAAATAAGCTAATATTACAAGTTAATATTTAACCACAAATTTGATCAAGTAGATTAGAAATTTTTTTGACTATTTGAGTGTATTTTATGTTTGCATTTTTTGTAAACTATTTTAGGAGCAGCCTGTATAATAATAAAAATAATAAATTATTGTAAAATATACTAAATTTGAGATAATTATAATTTTTAAACTAAATTTTGAAACAAATATAATTTTATTAATAACGATTTAACTTACACAACTAACTCAAAAATAACTTTTTATAATTAAATTACTGATAAGCCCATTTAAATAGTCGCTGTTGATTCGCTGTTTCACTCGCGTTTAGCTATCCCACATTTAATTGTATAGCTCCAAGGTCAGACACAAGACTATTTAGACTATTTTAGATATTTTTGGATTTATTCATATATTTTTTGGCACGTGTTGAAAACAAAGTAACGTGAACTTTTCGTAGAACACGCTCAGTAGATGACGTCACAGTCTACAATTTTGTATCACTATTATCATCATATCCTAGTTGTAAGAAAAAAATTAAATTTTTTTTGAACAACATGCATTTACATTTCAGGGAAAAAGTCAGTTTATAAAATTTTTAATTTACATTTAAGGTTTGTTTTTTACCAAGAGAAAATAGTAAGCGTTAGAATTTTAAAATACATTTACAACTGGTTCATTTCCAAAATTTTTCAGACAAGTAAGTATTGTAAATTTTCGTCTCTTTAAATGAAAATCTGATTAATGAAAACAGAAATATATACTTATGGTACTATTTGGTCAATTTTCAATATACTCCTACAGCTTCATAAGCAGAAAGAGAAAGAAAAATTTAATAAAAGTGAAAAACCTTTTTCTTCTGCTTAGTAAAATTATTTTATCTACGACTACGACGAAAAGGTCGTGCGTAATAGGACAGCTTGCTTCTGCGATTGGTTCACGGCTGTGCGATTTATTTACGTCTCTGCGATTGGTCCGCGCCTGTGCGATTTCTTTACGCTGACAGTTGCTGTCATTCATGATCGTTCATTCACATTTATTTTCAAGAAACCTCTTGTAGTTGTAGATAAAGTATAGTACATTACGCGTGGTGTAAACAATTACGTACGCATAGAAATGCATAACTCGCTCCCTTCGGTCGCTCGTACACAACTTTTCTACTTGTCCGTAAAACGTACAACTACTTACAACTCTTGTTATGTAATATACTATTAAGTTTTGTCATAAACATAACAATTATGAATGTGCCACAACTTTTTTACACAAATTTATTACCTGTATGACGACTTCTATTTCAAAATCTTGCCAGTGTGCAACCAAATCTTACATGATATCGTTGATGCCTTTGGTATGAAGGCATTTTGTTACCCTTAAAGCAAGTAGTAGGAGTCACAACAACTACAATTTTTTTTTTTCGTGGGGTTTGGACTTTACGTCTTAACTTTGGTTCACAAATTTTAAGCCCACTTTACAAAACATAAATATTTTACACAAATTAACTAGAAATTCTTCTACATATTAGTTCTGATAAGCCTTAGTTTTAAAAACTAAGAAGTTAAACTTTTTTTCTAAGAACTGTTAAAGACAAACCGTTGCAATGGTTACTAACCTGAGATCAAAATGTAACTGAATCAGAGCAAGCCGTAGAAGTGGGTATTAACATTAGACACATCATTACAGTTACGCTGGCACAGCCTGCTCTGATTCAGTTACATTTTGATCTCACCTTGTAACTAGCTTTAAATTGCCTTATTCAGTTGCCAAAATATCACTTTCTAATGTTAATATACAGTGAAATACTTCTAATGTCACTGAATATAGTTGAAGAAAAACATTTTTCTACTTATGCTTATATCTAATAGTACGCATTTTTGCTACTATAAGCCATATATAAAAGTATAGTCGTCCACAAGCTCTAGTAGAATGACTTCATAATTCGAAAGCAATAATACTTATCTCAACAATTAAACTCTTTATTAGTAGGCAGTCAAAATAGTTGAGACATACTTGTATAAACTCATTTTTGGGCAAAACTACCTACTGTCATAAATTATTTCTGCACTATTAGAGCGTTTTCACACGGCGCTATATATCGCGCAAAATTTCTACCATAATTGATATAAAAAGATAGGAAACTTTGACCAAAATCAATGATTGATCATTGTCGTTGTCTGTCTCAGTCTCTTGTGCCATAAATGAAGCGATATATCGCCTCGTGTGAAAACGGTCTTATAACCGCCTACTGATAAAGAGTTGTATTGTTGAGGTAAGTGTTGCGTTCAGATTATAAAATTATTCTACTAGAGTTTGTAGACGACTATATACTATATCTATAACTTTTTTTAATTAGAGATAAAAATAATGTTAAGAAAGAAACGGGTAAATCTGTAGAGCAAAAAACTAAATAAATTTGCTGTGACATTTTGGCATTGAGAGTTTGTTTAGTTGCAAATATATTTATGGATTCTGAAGTTAAAATTAGCATTTTATTAATATTTAAAAAAAAAATAGTATTTACTACGCGACATGAAATAAGGTTTTTTTGTCTGTGAGATTTTGTCTCACTCGCTGCTTACGCAGCTTGTGCACAAATTATTTTTTACGAAAAAACTTTACTTTTATGTCTTGTTGTAAAATGCTTTATTACAAGTGAGTGTCGTAAAGTTTTAGTTTGAAAATAAATTGTTGAAAATCTTAATAGAGTAGCACTAAAATTTTTTCATACCGTTTTTAACTGAAATTAGAAATATATAATTTTAAACACATAATATTTTACTGTACCCTAACTACAATTATAGCAATTCTATTAAATTATAATATGTCAGAAGAAATAGTCTAGGTCTAGTCCTACAATTTTTTAAAAGTTTAATTATAAGAAATTTTTTTATATAAAATGATAGTTTGATATTTACACATTTAAATGGTAATGAAGCACAAACTTTCCTGAGGTCAAAACATATATTGTTCTACCTTTTTTTTATCCGACGTCATTACCTAGTTCTTTTAATAGCAATCAACCTTTTGTAATACTTAAAAGAAAAGTAATTTAATTAATAATTCTATAATAACATGTAACTAAAATTTTTGGTACGTTTACAACATATTAAAATTCTAAAAAATTTTAATTTTATGTGGTATATTCAATATACCAGCTAATAGCAACTTAAAAATTTTAACCTCTGTAGAAGGTTTTTGACCAAATAAAACCGAAACTACTGTCTTAATTTCTAACAATCCAAAACAATACACAAATAAAACTAGGACGATAAAAATAACCAAACATTATTTATTTTGTCCACAATTACCTTATAATTGAAGTTTTATTCACACTTACAAACCATATAAAGTAACACTTTATCCACTAGTGGAATAATAAGATTACTTTATTCTACTAGTGGAATAATGAAAAAATACAATCTTAAATCAATTGCATTCTATTTATTATTAATATTGACATTAACATTTACATTAATAGTCATTTCGTTTTTTGTTTTATCATATTTCACTTCGTTTTCATTAATAAGAAGCTTGTAGTTGTAGTTGTTATCGGTTCCAGAACGAATAGTAGTTGTGGGAACAATAGACGTCTTCTCTAGTAATAAGGAACGACTAGTATAATAAGTATTCTTTTAATTTTACCCGAATGTCGTAAAATTGTATCAAATAATACATCCCTATAAGCTACTAGTTTTATCTTTGTTGTTACTATGCGAATGAGTGAAACAAAATACAAGCCGCCAAGTGTAGTCTACTTTACAGGGGAGAGCAGGTTGGAGTACCAGCAGTTCTTAAACTATCTGGTCATTTTTAAATACGAAATGCTGTTTAATCTAAAGATTTTGTTATTAGAATTGTTACCATGATAGTGATATTAATAATAAAATGTAAATAGACTTGTACATAATTTCAAATATTTATTATATTTTTTTTTGTAAACAAAATAATATCGTTGCATTTTTAAGACTTGTTGAAAATCACTGATAACTTTTGGGTGGGTAAATCAGAAAGGCGTGCTAAACTTTGCTGTCTCTTTTAGAGTGATGACTTTAGAGTGAGAGAGATGACAACCATTTGCCGGATTAGGGAGCGGACAAACGTTTATCCTACTTTCTCGTACGTACTTTCTCAAAGAGCAAGAAAGAGAACTAATTTTTACGACATTTGGGTAAAATTAAAAGAATACTACTATACCAGGAGAACCTTGAATTTTCCTTGCGAAATCAAACTTATTAGATCGTCGATATAAATTTCTGCTATGGCGGAGCTTTTCCACCCACCATGTCGTTTAATTGTTGTAAAATTAGCACCTCCATTGGCAAGTAAAGCTGTTAAAGTGCGCCTCATACAATGGCCGGTATAAGCTTCTGCGTTCGCCAGATTCAAAATCCAAGCAACTTTAGAAAAAACTTTCGATAAAGTGTTAATTCCAACTGGTTGCAATCTACATTTTTGATTAGCGTATCGTAAAAAAACCCACAATAGATAACTTCTTCGAACGTAAGGACATGTTTCCTACACTTCTCTCTACAGTGTTGATAGAGAATCCTTCTTCTGTACCTAATTGCCAATTTTCGTGAAACGCCCGTATTGATATCTGGTGTCGAAACAATCTGGTATGCGCTCCTGTCTTCTACATCACTGATTTTGAAATTTGTCAGCTTACAGTATCGACAGCCACCAGACACCCCCATTATTAATGCAACCTAAAATATTCCAAAATTTATTATCTACAATGTCTATGTAATGACAGAGATTACCTTGATCATCAAATATTCTTTATCGCAAGCCCTTGTCAAAAACTCTTTCACGTGTGCTCTTTCTAAGACTGCAGCTTTTTTCGGCCGGTATCTTCTTGATTGATTCTTCAGATAGGCCATGAGCTTACTATATTTGTCAATGCCTATGTATTTATAGAGCTTTATAGGGGCCTTCAACATGAAGTACTTCGACCACATGGATAAAATTGCATACCTTTTTTTCAAATTTAAGAAATACAATAGCAGAACTTTCTCATTTATTATCATTATCATTACCCTCTGCTCTTCTTTCCATTCATTAAATTTTGAAAATACTTTTTCATAATGCTTCCTGGACTTCGCAGACAATAACTGGCGAGTCGCTTCTTCAGCTTCCTCAACAACTGTCTCACGAACAGTATCACTTTTCTTCATTTTCACCAACTTGCACAGCGTTTTGTACATAATGGAGTCAATAAACAATTGAAAATAAATAGCAACGATTCAACACTTTTCATGTTCTTTAGTTAATTTCAATAATTTTTGAGGTGACAATGTTACCGTGACATCCGCTGTCGGAGTGTAATGTCAAATCATTTTTTGATGACATGAGATGAAATTTTGGCGCTTTTGATTTTAAATCGCGTAATTGAGGATAAAACGTTATATTGTATTCGTGTTTTAGTCGCGTTTTATCACTTAAGAATATTAAACGCTCGACTGCGTCTCGCGCTTAAACATTTTTGCGTGGATAAAACGCTGTCTAATACACAGAATTTTGTAAAAAGTGGGGTTTATCCAATCACAGGAACAATGGAAACAAAATCACTTTAGTCAACTAGTTTCGTTCGTATATTGAACATCTTCAGGGCACAAAGCGAATTTTATTAAATTATTTGAACTTGAACTTCGCTTTGTGTCCTGAAGATGTTCAATATACGAACGAAACTAGTTTACTAAAGTGATTTTGTTTCCATTGTTCCTGTGATTGGATAAACCCCACTTTTTTCAAAAATCGTCAAGGAAGTAATTCTGTATAAAATTTAACAAAATTTTGTCTAATATATGGATGTTCTGTAATCGCCTGAATTACAGCAATCTCATTTTTTTTCTGTCGCAGCTTTGTTCCGTGGCTTTTTCAAGCGAGGTCATCTATGAATGCTTCAAGTCTTCAAAAAAATTTTTTTGTTGAAACCACTCGATGAGGATATCTTTTTGCATAAAGTTTTACCGCAAACAACGCATTTTTCTAGATTTTCTATTTATCAGGATTATATTAGTCTTCTCGTTATCAGTAAACATTTTGACTAATTTTGCTCAAAGACAGTCAAATTTACATAAAATGATATACAGTATTTATAATCGCTAACACATTTTTTAAAATAAAATTATATCAAAGGCTCTTGCGAAAATGTAAGATTAGTTGCATAAACTTTTTGTTATCGTTCGTAAATAAGCCTGTATAAGTTTATTTTCAAATTATTATAATTTTTATTTTTGAGCAAATTATCAGTCAAATTTAATTCTGTTTGGTTATTAAATCTTTTTTATATGAGGTTTTACAAAAAGTGAGGTGCCATTGAAAAAAAATTAATCACAGCGCTAAGTTATAAGAGTATATCTTCTACCTCTAGACAAATTTGAACTTTATTGTTAATCAATCAAAATGTACACAATATAACTTAAACTATTATTCTATAAAAAAAAACTTTTGGATATTACAAAATTTGCAGAAATAAAAATGTTAATTTTTCTACTTTACTTAGTGTTTAATAACATTTAAGAATAATCAAGATAAATTTTTAAATAATTTTTTCAGTCAGTTACAACATGCCATAGAGTTTATGCGCCATTTTGTATTTTGCTGGATGAGCCAATTGTTTTTTAGTACTGTAACATTTTGTAGATTGTGTGTTTACGCTGCAATAAAATACATAATGAGGGGTTGTACGCCACTGGCTTTGCATTAGTGAGGTTTTAAATTGTCTACCATATTCTGATGCGGTTTGTAACGTTTCGGTTTGGTCTGCCATTATTTTTAACGCGGTAATAAATTCATCACGCTTTATGATATTGGAGGGAGAGAAGAGAGCGTATTGTTGAGCGAAACATAGGGACATCCTATCTTAACTTTCTATCTGATTTGGAACTAATTGAATTGTGCGCAATTTTCGGAGAATGAAGAACGTTCGTTCACCAACACACATACCATAGCACAATTGCCCTGCCTCGGGGAGAATTTACTATTATTAAAACATCATCTAGGGCTCGGCGAGTTTGCGACGTCGTTTACTAAACTTCCTTTGGTGCTTCATTGAAAACTGATCCATCGACGGTTGATATCGAGCTGTGGGGCTGTTTCTCCCTCGGCCGCTGGCATGTCTGGAGCGCACAGATTAGGGACGAAAAAACGAAACAGGCATTCTTCAAAGGCGGACTCAATACCAGTGCACTCGATATTTAACTCGCACAATTTCCATGAGACGGCTCAAAGCCATACCAACTATTATTGAACAGACTTTTTCAATATTATTTCTCAAAAACTTCATATTGCCTTTTTTATGAAATTATACATGAAGAATTGAGGATAACGTACGAAAAGCCGTTCCTAGACAACATTCACTTTGCTAGACACAAAATCGAAAACTCAGTTCAAGTTTCTGTTTTTAAAGATTACGAGCTATTGAAGGGTTTTTATAATAGAAAATTTTATAGTCTATACAAATAATTTCAATTTTTATTTTATGTTAGTCTGAAAAATTTATGATTTTATTTAGATCACGTTTTAGAGATTTTTCAAGACGAGGAAAGAAACATTTTTTATCAAGAGATTGCGTTTCTGGTAGAGGGTTGCTTTTTATGGCTAGTTGTCGATGTTCGCTGACTTATATTGCGGTTACTGCAATATGGTTAACGTTTCGATAAACTACGTATCTCGTAAAACTATATTTTTAATGAATTAAAATTAAGAATTAATTCGTTGTATTCCAAAAAATATGACACTTTGTATTATTTTGACAAGTAGATTTTAACTGTTTATATTTTTTAGTTTACATATTTACATTTACAGGTCTTAATTTGTTTAAAGCCACGATTAAATCTCTTTTTGTTGCTTTTTTATGTAAATATTATTCGAATATAATATAATATAAAGTGTTCAAGTAAAAAACGCTCTAAATTGCTTTGAGAATAAAAGCAATTTTTGAAGTATGTCGTTAATGCGATCGGCTTTTGCAGTTTTGCAACAACTAGTGTCAGAACTGTCAGAATTTGGAAGGGTGACGGTTAATGAGCTCAACTAATTTATTTCAGCGATATGAAAAATATATAGCCGTGAAAACAGCAGATTTGTAATAATAAACAGTAAACCAAACAAAAACTTGGCAATCACTGAAAAAAAAAGATTTCAAAATATTATTTTGTGCAAAAAATATTTTTAAAAAAATGTAGATAACCCCAAAAAATAATAACATTTATTTGATTCCTAAGACGCGTTTTGGGGCAGCACTGCCAAGCTGAATCTGCCGTCTGCTGTAACTCGACAATACCTACCCCTCTAGAGTCCGATCGTCTAACAGGTATAGTAATAAAACCGCCCACTTTTGCCCGGGACATTTGAATAGTAGCTTGCAATTGGCTGTTTTGAAAACTAGTGTTTTGGTATTACCAAGATCCCACCCACCCTCTTAGAAAAAAAATGGCGTATTTAAGTTTGAAATTTTATATTTTTTCGAGTTATCTACATTTTTTAAAAACATTTTTTGCACAAAATAATACTTTAACATCTTTTCTTTTAGAATAATGTTAAAAATTAAAAATATTTAGATTTTTTTAAAGAAATTAATTATTATCAATTAGAAGAAATATTAAATAAATTCTGAAAAAAATCACCTGTGTAGTGCAAAAAACAAAGTTTTTAATGCCAAACTTTAAAGTTAATGTGATAGCTAGTTTTTGAGAAAAGTTAACACTTTAGCAGACTCACCCTGTATAAGCGGTTAAGACAATTTTTTTTTAGCCGTTTCAAACACAATGAAAGCATTTCTGTGTTAAAGTGCCAAACCAATGTATTGTGTTAAAGGTTTCTGAGCATGTCACGCACCTGTTTTATGTCATAAGAAATTACCCGAGGCATTTATAAATGCTTTGGTCTTTATTTTTCATGTACCAAAAGTTGATACAGCCAAAGAAACAAATTCATATCTCTTTTCAATTATCACATTTTTTGTGAGCTTGAAAAACTTTGCAGAGACAATAGCTAAACCAGCATTAGAACAGCTCCCTTAAAAATGAGTTACGGCAACGATGTCAGCAATAGTAACATCTTATACCAAAGAATGCTTTCTTTGGTATGAAAAATTTTTTCAAAAAATTCAAACATTCTTTCAAGGTTTAATAGATATACCGTCAAGTTGGTCTTTTTGAATCTTGATAAGTCAGACCAGGTTAGGTGGTTCTAACATAAACGGAATATCAATAAATGAAAACGCACGCTTTAAGATTATATTTATTTTATTGTGTCAAAAATTTTTTTGATACAATATAAACCTGTGTGTTACAAAAAAACTTGTAAAAATAAAATTGACAAATTTTAGAAAAAATGCGTAAGCAGACAGAAATTTGTAGTAGGTACGTGTTTGATCAAAATTGTGCCAAGTTGTTGAGACCATGCACTATATTTGTGTTAAGAAGCAGGTAATAAAGTTGCTTTTTGCCGGGACTGTAACTATTTCAATATCGCTATTTATGTACAAGTACGCAGAATGTAGTTTTAGGGGACGAATTGTAATTAAGAACGAGACGACGTTGAAGTCGAGTTTTTAATGAGATGAGTCTCCTAAAACTATTTTGCGGACGTGGTGCATACAATATTTTTTTGCATGAGTTTTTTAAATCACCAAATTAATTCTTAACAGAATTGATAATTGATATGCGGCATAATAAAAAACGTTTTTAAGTATCATAGTTAGTTTGGCGTTTGGCTGTTATGACAACTTTATAAATAAAAAAAACAAAAACTAAAACTAAAATTAAAATGAATTCAAGCACAATCGCTGAAAAAGCAAAAAATATTGTTTTAAATTTACTTTATACTAAATCTCGGGAACAATATAAGAAAGATTATCTTCATCATCATCTTCACGAAAACGTAAGTACACCTGCTTGTGTGTATTTTGTTTTGACTTTTCAACGTCAACGTCTGCAGCTTCTTCTGTTTGCAATCCATCACATTGAATTGCTGCTGCAAATAAGAAAGAAAATGGTGTTTCATTTAGCGATAATACTTTCCAATATGCTCAAAACTGTAAATTTCATTTTCATGTATCTAAATAAATAGTTCTTTGTAGGCTATTGAGTTGTTAACAAAAATAATCCTATAAAGTTGATATAACAGCTTTAGCGGCCTAGGCCGCTAAAGATGTATTTTTCGGCGTCTTTTGAGTTCGCAAAATTCTAATTTTAGAGAATGAACGCAAAAAAAGTATTTTTATTCTATGCCAACATGTTCTATTCTAATTACGTTGCAGTCTAATTTACAGGTGTAGAAAAATGTTCTGCCTATAAAACAAAAAATACAAAAATTTTTTTTTTATTTAATTGAATAAATATCTACAATTAGAGACGGAATAAAAATAAAACCTACAAGATTTGAAGTTTAAGAAATCAAAGCTAGAAAAGCTGGCAATGACACATCTCCAACAGAACAAACATCTAAATTACCTAAAGTAACAGAAAGTCAAGCCTGAGATCAAGATGGTTTAGAAAGACTAATACGTATTTACTAGATTTTGTAGTGTTTTTGTATCTTATTTATTTTCAACCAGAATAATATTAAGCAAATTTTTTGTTTTTTTTTATGTCTTTTCTTTGTTTTTAATTTGTTTTTGTATATAGTTTAATAAATATTTATGTTTACTATGATTTTTAAAAGTTTTATTAAATACTCTTTAAATTTTTATCTTTTTTCACTTTTTTGTTTTCTTCTTTTTTAATTTTATTTTTAAATTTACGATTATATTTTTTTAAATTTTTTATCTTCAATTTTGCTTTAAAAATTTACCTTTGTTTTCAAAATAATTAACGTTTTGTTTTAGCTTAATTAGCTGGAATTTTGTTTTCAATATAAAAAATGTAAATAATATGTAGATAATATCAGTAATAGTAAAAGTAAGTCTAATCTTGTGCTAAGCCTAGAAATTGAAAACTAAGATTGCATTTAATTCAATTTTTGTAGGGTACAATGCATTTTATGTTTAATTCGTGTAACTATTATTAAATAAGTTGTGATTTTATTCTGACATGTTTTATATGTTCTTAGATTTGATTGAACAGTCTGTAGACATTTTTTCTTCCATAAACTTGAAATCTTTCAACACCGATAATAAAAAAACCTAAATTATCTGTTTCTATCGTATATGAAAACACAAAACTACTTAAAAATAATAGTACATTATGTATCAAAAAAGAGAAAAGTATGGTTATTTAGAAAGTGCAATTTATAAAAGAAATAATAACATTTTTCTCTAATAGTATACAATATACAGGGTGTTTTAGAAATGAATACAAAATTTTAATTATTTGTAGATCTCGTTTAAAGAAAAGTTTTTTCTAGATAATTTTTTTTCCGAATCTCAACCGTTATCAAGATAAATTTAGTTAAAGTCTTGGCGAAAATTCCATACGCGCTACTGGTCAAACCAGTAGAATGCACCATTATAATGGTCACTATGATAACTATAGAAAATTCATACATTTACAAAATTTTGTAAATTTGTAAAATGTTAGGATATCTAGTTACGTTATTTTCAGCGGGATCGCAAACTTCGATTAAACAGAATTTTTTGTTGTTTACAATTTGCCCTATATGTAATAATTTTATTTTTTATATTTAACTATGCGGGATCAGGTTTTAGTACATTGTAATGTTAGGATATCTAATTACGTTATTAACAGAGGTCAGGATCGCAATCTTTGCCGAGTCGCCAATCTGTTTAATCGAAGAATAAACAATGAGCGTATGGTACTTTTATAGGGGGAACATAGCGATAAAAAAATAAGAAAAATTTTTATTTTTTGCAAAAATGTTATTTAGAAAAGTTGTTTGTTTTGATGAGATCTATTACTATTGGTTAAAATTTTTGTATTTATTTCTAAAACACCTTGTATATAATTTTAGCTTGACTTTAATTAAAATAACAATAAAATTTAATTTTAATTTGCACTTTTGTATTATCTCTTGCTTGAAAAAACCTTAAAGACGGCAGAAAATATCTCAAGCAAAGAGAGCAAATAATTCCTTTCTTTTTTTTTTTACTTACGGTTGTGCAAATTTTTTTTTTTAATGGTGTGGGGAGTATTTTCTGTGCTTTTCTATTACTGTTTTTTTAAAAACAAATGTTTAACGACTAACTCTTTATGCATATCTTCATAAATTTAATAAATAAATAAATAAATAAAGAAGCTATTGTTAAACTCTAAAAACATTCGTAGTTTTTTTTTCTAATTATTAAATGTATTTTACTAACATTACTTGGTCTTTATTTTTTTTAAGTATTATTTAAAACACTAACATATGCCTCAAATATTTTTCTTGTTAACAGATATGATTTTAAAAACTAATTTTACAATTTTTTAATCAATTATTGTTGATGCGTTTTATAAACAAAAAAAATTAAAGTTGTTGTCTTCTTTGCTTTTTATGTTTTAATGAATACATTAATAATAAATCGACGAGAGATTCTTCCAGACTTTTCTCCCAACTCTTGCCAAATTTACTCTTAATAAATCTGCGTCACCAAAGTTTGAGCCAAAAGATTAATTATTTTGAATTAATTACCGTAACTAAAGACAAATTTACAAATTTACCAAGATTCTGTTAACGAAGATATAACTGCAATTAATACAGAATTGAACCAATTGAAGTTACACCTGACAAATTTTGCTAAGAGCAAAATTCTTTTTTATTTGTCACTTACTGTCTTAATCCAGTTTTTTTTTAATCGACTCAACCCAATCTTTTATTTTTGTCATGTTTATCGCGATGTTTTTCCAACATCACAGAATGTTTTCGGGTCAAAGATTTGTGTCAATATACGCCCCAGTTAATTATCCCTCTCGAATATCCAAGAACTTATGTGCTAAACACAAACACTTGGAGCTAATGCTGTTCTCGTGTATTTCTTCCGACTGGTTTTAGGGGCAAAAAATTTATTTAAAATTGGATGAAAGGGAAGCTCTTGATCAATTAGAAGCTATCGATGTCAAGCCAATATGTGTGTTAGAGAAGCACTCTACCAGTAATAACACAATCTATTAGCCGGAACGTCAATGCTCACGTGGCTTTTAACTAACTAAATGTGCTTTATTAATGAAAAGTCTTTTTTGTTGTGTTTTAATCTGAAAGAAAGTTTATAATTAATTTGAGAGAAGAGCGCGTTCCGTTAATGGCTGATGTTTTTCAAAAAAAAATGCGAAAATGCTTTCTTATCAGATGCGATAAAACGGGGCGGTAATAAAAGTCGCAATCGGTGGATATTAGTGCCTGCGTGTGTGCGTTATCTGTCAACAACAGGCACAAATCAGAATGACCCAGAAAATCCCCTCAACAATAACGACCTTTACTAGAAGGTGTAATTAATCAGTTTCCGCACGATTCGCCAGACATCGCGGCTTTGTTGTCTACCAAAACACGTCACACTGTTTCCTATAATAAATTAATAAAGAGATCGAGGTATGTGAATTTTTAATTGTCGTTGCAGACTTGACAACTCACCAATTATTTGTGGAATACGAGATTGTGACTTTCTTCTCAAGCAAAATGAGTCTGTCTAAGCTCCCGAACTAGAACTGAATCTCGAGAGAGCTTCATGCTATTTACTGCTGGGTTCTGTCTCTTTCTTACATTTGGGGTTTCAAATTTGCAACTCTGTCGAATCATGTCAATTTATAGAATTTAAGACGGAGAAATCGGCTTACTCTAACCTATTCTACGCACCAATATTTCACATTCGACGCATATGCGACGTGTACCTGCGTTCTTAAACTACCGATCGGCTTATAGAGGACGAGTATTACACTGATTAGGACCAAATGATATTGGCGACTTAGTGGAACAACATATTACATTCTGAAATACAAGAGCCTTGAAGTGGATCATACGGAGATGAAGATTTTCAACGGGTCGATAAATTCAGTAAGAGAATATTTATTCATGCATCATCTTCTGTATTACAAACAAATATTTTTAATAATTCTGTTACATTAATAAGACAAAAAATTGTAAATAATAAATTAATTTACAATAGAAAATGTGGTGTTGTTTCTGGTAAACGATTTATGGGCTGATTTCAAATTGAGATAATAACGGTAGTAGCGCAAATTTTATTTTTTTATTTACTTTTTTATGACAACAACCAATTACGGCCCCGAATTTTTTAAATTTTGCCTAGAAACGTAGATACTACCGGTATTATCTTAACTTGAAATAAGCCTATTATACTGCAATAAATATTGCTTATTTTAATCTTCCTCGCCTACTGCTTAATTCACAAATAACTAAATATATACAGGCTGTTTTAGAAATGAATACGAAAATTTTAACCACCTGTCGATCTCGTTTAAAATGAGTTTTTTCTAGATGAATTTGTTAAATTAAAAAACAAAAGACAAAATTAGTTAAATTCTTGGCAAGAAATTTCATACGCGCTACTGATCAAAACGGTGGAATGCACCATTATAATGATCAACATAATAACTATAGAAAATTCAAAAATTATTACTTGTCATTATGACAACTAATTAATTTTATGATTAAATATTAATTAGAAACATTAAAAAACATTATTCTAATAATAAATAATTAGATAGAGTGATTAGTAGATCAATGATAAGAACTATCTATTTTACTGAAAAATTAGATTTCAATGAATTAAAAATTTTATCATCTAATTTGTTAAGTTGTGGAAAATATACGCTCTTCTTTAAAAATTTAAATAAGCCTCAAGAATAAAAAAATTTACCATCATAAAACCGCGCAAACGCAAACAACAACAGCAACGGTTTTAGTACTTAAACTTGAATTTTTGAATATCAATCCGGCGTGACATTGAACTTAAAAGTTTAAGTTTTTAAGTTTAGTTTATAATGTTTAGTTTAAAGTTCAATGTATTTAGTAGCCCAACTAATTGTCTTGTGTAGATAAATACAAATGAAATAAAACAGCAATGTAAGTAAAAATAAAAACGAATAAAAAATAATTTTATTAACAAGAAAGGACCTAATCTCAAACTTAAGACAAATTATATATATATATTTTTTTGTATTTTATTTAACTGAATTACATTTTTTTTTTGTTCTTTTTTGTAGATACCTACAGTTTATTTTGTTTATTTTTCTAATTTGTGTCTTGTAACTGGTGTATTCCGTTGGACAATAAAGAGTATTATTATTATTATTATAACGAACGCTTAAAATTTTACCATTACTTTCCAAACAACGCTACAGACGTCTGGCAAAGGATTCTTTCACTCTATTTAACATACTCCTGTTGTTCTGAATACTTTCAGCTGCATTTTCTACCCGTTGTCGTAATTCCTTAATTGTAGCAAATGGCGAAAGGTACACCACGTTTTTGATGTGGCCCCATAAAAAAAATCGTAAGAACGTCGGGTGATCTCGCTGGCCATGCAATGGGGCTATTGCTACAATCCATCTTTCTAGGAAGTTGTTGTCTAACTAACGTCTCACAATGTTAGCAGTGTGACATGGTGCCCTATCATAAAGGTAGCACATGTTAACTCTAGTCTCTAACGGCACATCTTTACATAGGTGGTACAGAATGTTGTTCAAAAAATTTAAGTACTCCACCGCGTTTATTCGTAGAGTTAGAATGTAAGACCCAATTAATTGACCATTTACAATGCCCGTCCAAACATTTATTGCTGTTGAAGACCATGCTTCCTAATGGCGTGCGGATTTTGATTAGCCTAGATATGAGTATTGTGCATGTTAAAAGTTCCCCCTTGTGTAAAACCAGCTTTGTTCGTTGTTATTAAAAAGCTTAGGAAGTTTCGTTGATGTTCAATTTGCGTAAGCATCCATTTACAAAAGGCACGTCTTCGAGGTAAATCTTTTGGTTTTAAAAACTGTACCTTGTGTATGTGATATAGATACAATAGTTGTTTTATCAATAATTTCCAAACTGTTGTAGATAAAATGCCGTGACGAAGAGCAAGTCTGCGAGTACTGCCAATATCATAAAATTTTATCAATAAATCAGTGGCCAATGTTTTTTAATTACAACTTTTGCGAAAAAATAAAAATTTATCTATGACTTCATAATTTTTTTGATGGCAATATGGAAGCTGTAAAATATTTTGCTTTAGACCAAGCGTTGCACAAAGAAATAGTTTCTAAAACAATTTTATTTTAAAAACATTGATATCTTTATTTAAATATTAATTTATTTATAATGATTGGGCAAAAAATTACACTGTGTACATTTGGTTCGCAAAATAAAACTTAAAACTTTTTAACTTCAACTTTGCTTTGGCTAAAATATTTTTAACCCAAAAAACAATATAACAAAAAAATTTTTTTGTATAGAAAAAAAAACTGTGAGCACTAATGTTTGACTCTCTCGAGTCTGCAATAGTGTGTAAATATTATCTTTTTTGTGCAGTTGTAAATTGAAAAATGGTTTTAGTTATTTTTTTATTTAATTTTTTGTTTTTTATTACTTTGCATTATGTCGTTGCTTACAATTAGTGTTACTATTTTTTTTTGCGTTTTCTCAAATTGGTTTAGTTACTCAGCACATTTACTATTATTTATAAATTTAAGTGTCGGTTTACAAAAAATGAATTAAATATTTAATTGTGATTAACTTTTAATTTGCGATTAAATCGGCTTTTCTCGTGTTTGATTGGTCAATATCGGCATTTAATCGCGAATTAACTATTTAATCGCAATTAAAGTTAATGACGCTTTCTGTAAACCGGCTCTTATTAATCTTATGTAAACTGTAAATTATGTTTTGTTTACATTTTTAAAATTATGTTGTTTTTAGATTGTAAATTTAATTAATGACCTAATATTTAGAAATTTAGAAATAACGAAAACGGTGTTCTGATTCTTTATTGGCCCGGCGCATCCACCATTTCGACAACATTTATAATTATAGTTTTCTTAAAAACTTAAAAATAAGTTTTAAGTCATGACAAACAAATTTAGCAAAATAGACAATAATTATTATTATAAATTTTTTTTAATTTTAAAAAGCAAAACAATCAAAATAAAGTAAAAGAGTGTATAAATTATGCTGTTGACATATTGTCGACAATAGCCCTAAAGAATAGAAAAGCCCTTAGTTTTACGTCGTGTTTAACATTTTTCTAAGTTATAATTTTTTTGATTATGTTTTTAATACATAAATAACTATTGTACAATTGATTGTTGTTTACTCTAGGTTCTAATAGTTTTGCGCAGATTTACTTCTTTTTATTTATGATTTTGTAATTAATTAGTGGATATTTTAATTTTTATACCATAAAGCCACAGTTAATTTTAAGTGTGTTTATCTTATTTACATTTTTAATTTATGCTTCACTTGGATTTAACAAAATTGTAGCGTTTCTAACTAAATATAAATTAAAAATTTGTTTAACAATGTGAAAACTCTAGGTATGAATCAATATAAAACAAAAAATCTTTGTCGCAATTTTCTCTCGTTTATTCTTTATTAGTTGAGAAGTTGATTATCCGCTTTGCGAACAAAGATGACGTTGCATCTGGCAGTTAGGTATTGGAAGTCTGAATTTCGCCCGCCACTGGCTGCACGTCGCATATCGGTTAGAGTCACCATAAATCAAGCCATAACGCCACATAAATTTGAACAGAATATAACCGCGACGCGCGCCATAATCGACGTCCACTTCACGTGCGGCCGCGACATCCAAGTGACATCCACCATAAACAACATCGATGTTTGAGGTCGCAATACTCGATTGAATCATCAATCCGGAATACCGGATTTATTCGCGGCGTCGGTTCCGGCGACCGGAGCGTCCGTAACCCGGAGCTTCATTAATGTCTCGACCGGCGGGATTGTGACAGCGACACCTGTTCATGGGGGGCTCCTAACGACGCGCCATTGTCGGGGGCCCTAATGGCCTCGCCGAGGGAGAGATAGCGTTATCTGTCAAGAGCACGCGTCCTTCGCTAAGGTCCAAGTGCCGACTCGGCCTCGATGAGAGTCTTTCCAAAGACGCTCCATTTACATTGAACCCGACAGAACGCACCCTAATTACTTTTAGAGTACCACCTTCTTATTATACGAATTTTACCACACATTGTTTTTCTCACTATAAAGCGTACAAAGCAAATAGCTAGATATTCTATAGCTAAACGTTGTGTATAGATATTTTAATACAATAATTTAAAATTAAAATATTTTGATATTATTAAAATATGTATTAAGTATTAAAGTATTATGAGTATTAAAATATCTTAATAAAATTTTCATAATTAAAAAAATACTTAAAAAATTATGAAAACAAGAATTAATCAAAATGTTTTATTAACCAAATATATTTGGTTTGTATTTGATCCAGTTTTAATTTAATACGTAGGACTAAGGTGAAGGTATTTCTTACATAAGAAATACTAGTGAGTCTAGAAAATGTTTATGATTGGTCAATTTTTGGTTTTGCACAAAATGGTATTTTAAATTTCCAACGCTTACTCGGGTAAAGAACAGACCACAGTAGCTTTTTATTTAGTAGCTGAATTAATTTCGGTTAATGTTATTATACTTTTTTGTTTAGAGACTCAAATAATAATATAGAACTGACTATATAGAGCTCAACTCCGCTTTTAGGAGCTGTCGGAATTTTTAATGCTTATCCAGTTTGCACTATTTTTTGTCGTTATGCAACAAATATTCGTAAATTAGCACATAAATTTAGATTTTAATGGTGTTTTATAAAATTATTATTTCACTTAATTGCAACATAAAGTGTTAAATAAGAAGGTGTTACATTAGGCAACAAAATTAAGGTTAAAATAACGAATACATAGATATATTAGTTTACTATGCAGAAAATGTTAAATTGAGAAAGCAGTAGTGTTGTCAACATAGATCTAATAATAATAATAGATGGAGCCTCGGGCATACGTCGCCAATGCGAGCTGCGGGGACAACATAAGAGAGAGATAGTATAAGATACAGATTAAAGAGAAAGAGAAAAATTACTTGCTGGTAGGCAAAAACTTTATATTTTTGAAAATAAAGGAATGATAAGACAAAAAAAATATTTTATTTTAATTCAGTAAACAGATTTTTATTGTGCATGCATACAACACTTATACTTTACAAGTTAATATTTATTTTATCTGGACTCATAATTATCTAAAATTGTTTATAACACATCTTATAAACAAAATTGTTTAAAAATATACAAATTTTAGCGATTTTAACTAACATGGTCAATACACCACTAATGCAGCCAGTCAATGTTTTGCCTACCAAAAGCTCTATCTTTCTCGATATATGTTGTCATCATACTTTCTTTGTCTATGCACCCTCCAGTCTTATTATTAACTCAATGGTTGTCAGAGTATGTTTTCGACGATGATGTCACCTACTGCGCAAGTTTGGAGAAAAATTTACGTTACTTGTGTTCTCGAGCGTCTTCGAAACGATGAGTCTTCGACGGCTGAAAGAAAATGGTCGTGAATATTATTAAAATTAACCTTGACATATATGTATCTATATATGTATATACAGAGCGTTTTTGATAGACTAAGATCCCACGGCTGACAGATCTCACTTATTTTCTAATAAACAAAATGTGTACGATAGAATAGTGTTAGTATATACTGTAAGCGTACACATATCTGCTAACTTGTGCCGTGTTACAAACAGGCAGACCAATCGTTGGTGCCAAACATCCCCCAGTCACATTTGAAATGTTGCTTTGAGTATGAGTGCGCGCGTAAATATTAAATATTTTTTAACACAGCTTTGTTAAGATTATGTTGTTAATAATTTAATAAAATTTTTGTGTTTAGTCTACAAAAAAGTAAAATAGTCTTCTATAAGTATTATATATAAAAATTAAGTACAAAACTATAATAAGTAAGATTGATTTTTTTATGTCGATGTTTAAAGCGTCTGGCAATAATTACCGACGACAGAAAGTGTCTGGCACTATTGACGATTAATTGATAAGAGTATTTTGTAATACATATGTAAAAATTGGTTTTTAGACTTTAAGTAAAGTGAATATTTTTTTTATTTACTTGTAGCACCTGGTATCTGAGAATTGGCTCATGGCCTAAGCTAGCAGGTATGTGCACTCTTACGATGTATACTAACACTGTTCTATCGTACATAATTTGTTTATCAAAAAATAAGTAAAGTCTGGCAGCTCTGGAATCTTGAACTATAAAGCAATGTTAGAAATTTTAACACATGATAGCTCTTGTTGGAATAAAGTGTTTATAGATTTTGAGCTATACGATGTAGAAGTTTTTGCTCAAAATATTTAGCACTTTTTTAACAAAAACTATGACTTTTCAAAGTTTGTAAAATTATTTTAAAAACACCTTGTATATTTGTTTTCAGCGTTAAAACTAGGATTATACTATAAAAAATTTTTTTATATATATATCATAAACACACATTTAATATTAAAAAATTACTATGATACGAATACATCGTATCTCGTTTAAAAACAACTTAAAAAAGTTCTATTGTATATTTATTTGTTTATAAAAAGTGCCCGACTTTGTTTCCAATGTACTCGTAATAGACCTAACTTTAAGCATTTGCTATAGCAAAGCAACAGTTCTCAAACAAAACTCTTAAATTAAATGATTTTTTAAATAGCTTTAACTCTTGTTTTATTTGGTGCATTAATCTTTTAAAGTTGTGTATATATTATTGTGTATTGTGTATATTTTTATACTAAAATTTTAATTTTAAGACCGTAAATACCTTGTAGACCAAAAATAGGATAAATCGTTAATTTTTGTAAAAAATTTGTTAATCAATCTAGCACATTAAACACATAAATAAATAATTATATCCGGATCACTTTTGTAATAATAAATTTTAAAATTCAACTCAAAATTTTGACTTTGTGCATTATGTTATATGACAACGTCAACGTGACATTGTCATATAACATAACCTAAATTTTAAAAACCCGAATTTTCGGTAAAAAACATAATTCACAAAGCCAAAATTTTGGATTTAATTTTGAAATTTATTATTACAAAAGTGATCCGGGTTTACTATTTAAATTTTATTTTTTATGTTACTTTATCTTTTAGTGATAATTTCAAATTTTTTTACATCTAAAATAAAGGTTCTTCAAATTTTTTGGAAACTAGAAATCCTTAAATTCACCCACAAAGTTCTAAATAATCAAATCAGTTTTAATTGTTCTATTCTAGTTTTACTAGTTTAACATTTATTAGTTAATTAAATATTTGTTTATTATCTTACTTTTAATCAAATGTCACATCTTTAAAAAAAACATTTTTAGACGCTTAAAATTTATTTTTCTTTTGTCAATTTTCTAACTAGCAACAGTTTATTTAGTTATTTATTTGATGTGTCAGATTGGTTAACATATTTATTACAAAAATAACTATTTATCATATTTTTAGTATACATTGTTATTTTTTATCTTTTAAGTCATTATTGGCAAAAGTTTAGTAAGTCTTTTCAAATATTTTCTAACTTTTTAAGTTTATTTTTACATTATTAATTGAGCACTGATGATAAAAGATTACTACCTCAAAGGCGCTCTGCCACTTTTACGTAAGAATTTGTTTGATTAAACTTGTACGATTGACTTGGAGATATATTATGTGACAAGGGCAGAAAGTAAATTTTAGTCCTTTAAGTGTAAGTGGCGTAAGTACAACTGTTTTTTAAAACAAATTTTTATCTACAAATCAAAAGTGTTAAATCAAACGTCATATTAAAAGTTTTTCTTTAAATAAACAAAAATTTATCACGCGCAGATACACACATTTAGAGAACGAGAGAAAGAGAAAGAATTTTTTACATTCATAATTGTAAAAAACAAGTTACACAGTTTCTATTTAGTCTCAAACAATAACAGATCAGGTCTTTCTAACATCAGGTTAGAATTTGATGTAAAAATTTGTTGGCTATTAAACAACATTATTTTGTTGTGTTCTTAATAGTCTACAAAACGGTACACATAGATCTTGGTTTTTTTTGTCTCGTAATAATGAAAAAAACTGTTTTTGTTAACTTTTTTTAGGTGACAATGAAAATACAAGCTTTTCATAAATGATTGTAACAACGTAGGTGGCTGTGGAGATTTTTGATATCACGAATATTTATTGTAATGTCCTATTTACGCAACGGAACAATGGAAAATGGTTTCTGGAGTTACTCATTTGTCTAATAATAATTATTATATGTAATAGCTAAAGTCTTTGGGCCGAATTCTTTTCGCTATATTAGCGCTAATAACATTCTTTAAAATTGTTAAATAACGTCATTAAATTTCACGTATTCTTTACTCTTGATTAAGAATTTGGAGACTTCAATTAACGATCACATTTAGTGGATATTTTAAAAAACGCCAATCGTTGTTTAAAATGTCTATTAACTTGGCAGTTATAAAAATATCTGTTTTCTTTAAAAATGTCGGTGTACTACTTATTGAAAAAAAAAACATTGAATTAATTGAAAATAATTTTATAAAATCCGAGAAATAGACAGAATACCGAGAAATCCAAGAATATATGTATCGAGAACGGTTTGTTTCTTCTGATGAATTATCAGATAATCATTTTGAAAAGCAATATCGCTTCAGCAAAGAAACAAGGCGATTCATTACTAACATTTTAACACCCCAACTTGAATCTGTATATCATAGGAGGATTGATTTAACCCATAAAATTCAAGTTTCAGTTGCTCTTAGATTTTTTCCAAACAATTTTTAATTGAGATAAAAGTATATTTTAAAATTATATATTTAAAAATTGTAATATCTTCTTTGATCTATTGCCAAAGATTCACTTGATTGTCTTTCGCCACCTCCAGTTTTTTTATTGTTTTACTATCTCAATAATAAGCGCTCGTCGCTCTTAAGTTTTCTGCTATTTCTGCCCACAGTTCCCGTTTCTTTTTTATTTACACAAAGTTCTGACTTTTTTGATTCCAAAATATGCTTGTGTATGGCAACAAAATCTACAACACTCACTTTTTCGTTCTCAGTGAAGTTTTTTTTGTCTTTCTCTTTTACTATTAGCTGCCCTAACAAACGCTTACTTACCTACACAGAACTACACATTAATCAATTAATAACACTAACACTTACATTGTTTATTAATTTTTATTGTTCTGCACGTTTAAATCACTTATAAAATGTTTAAAATTTAAAGTTGGCGAGGACATGTACGGATTACTGTAATTACTAATTACAAAAAAGCCTGATTTAAAACAAACAATTTGCCTAGAGACGTCGATTAACAAATTGATGTGCAAACGAGGATTAGAATAGGTCATTCATTAAAATATTCGTTAAAATATTAATTTAGGCTAATCAATTACTTTACTAATAAATATCTAAATAACATTTTAGTTTAGGAAAAAAAATTCGGCCCTTTGTCTTTAAAATACAGAATATTTTTTATTATTTCCACAGCCGCCTACGTTCTTACAATTATTTATGAAAACCCTGTATTTTAATCAGTTAAGAATGAAGATTGAAAGCATTATAAGAAAGCGTTTTTTTTTAATAAATTTTGTAGTTTTCATTAAATTTTAGATTACACAGGGCACGCCAAGTTCTTTTCTGAAGACGGAAAATCTGATGATTTTTAGTAGAGGTGCTTCAGAGAACATATAAACACGACATTATCTTTACTTTCTGAGATTGGCTAAACACTCGCTTTTTTTGCTACGTGCACTCGCTTAGAACTTTATCAATGACATAGCATAAAAGTTTTATTAATAAAATGTATTTAATTGTTATCTCAATTTAAAAAATCATTTCAATGTATAGTAAATTATTTGCTAAATTACGCCAATGAATCATCGTGCTCTTTACCGAAGAAAATATTTGATTCCGCTCATTAATCAATTAATCATAAGAGACTAGTCTGTGAAAATTTGCAAAGTATGCTGTTCTTGCGCTTTTATAGGTACCGATTTCTTTTCTGCCTTAGAGCAAGAAATGACACTTTTGTTTACATTTTTTTAAACTGCTATGTAGTAAAAACTGTTTAGAAAAATTTACTAAAATAGTGATAATAATAAAAATCTGCGAAAAATTGTAAGAAATTGAAAGAAGTTATAACGTTGTCTGTACAAGCAGTATTTTATCTAAATGCAAAAACATGATACATTTTTACAATTAAAAATAAAGGTAAATATTTAACTATTCGCAATATTCCAGCAATGGATGCGCCATGTATCAGTTATGTTAGAAATCACAAAATCAACTTTAAGATGTCAAATTAACATAAATTTTAAAATAAAAATTAAATTGCTCTGTCATATGTTGCTTAAATTAGAAAATAAGCAATCAGAAATTTTTTTAGAGCCATTTATTATTAATTTTCTTTGCGGATAGAGAAGTCAATAAAAGATATTGAAGATAATTAGTACTTTTGTTTTATGCATGTATTATTCATAGCTTACGATAATTGAAAATTATTTGATACTACTATTACGGGTCGAATTTTTTGACTTGACTGAAAATAGCTTAACTACTGTATTTTATTTAATATAATTTTAATTCTATTGTTTGCTATGTTTGAATAATGCTTTTAAAACCGCTTGTTGCTTATACCGTAATGTATAAGTAAAATTCTTCATAGTGTCCTTAATACAAATAACATTTTTGTTGATATTACATATATTTTACTTGTTAACTTTGTCCGTATAACTACTGTCATTTTTCACCTAGCTTTTGAGGTAGAACTAAAGTACGTATATTTATCACTACAGCAAATTTTATTGTTTTTTGTTAGCATATGTGTATAATTAGGTAGTAACTTTTTTTTTCAGTTAGAGTTAAAAGTATGAGAAATAGGTTAAAATAACCGTTTTTTTCTGATATTAATGATACGGATATCTCGTGAAAAAGCAATAATTTTATATCAACAAAATATCATTAAGTTTCAGTAAGATAAGCAAATTCAAATGTTTTGTTTAAAAATAAATACATCTAAAGCTAAGTATCTTAAGTAATAATATATGTAAGTACATAACACCAGAATTAAGCAAATTGAAGATAAAACCTAAAAAAACATTGCTAAATAACAAGAATTAATGCACATTTGTAAAAAATTAATCGTAATGCACCTTGAAGGGACAAATGCTTACAAATATTTTTCAATTAATTAGCGACAGAGCAATTTCCATCGAAATTAATCTGCCAAATCAATCATTTCACCGAAATTGTTCCATTTGCATTTGAAATGTGCCTCGCAGACTTGTTTCTATGGGGCGCGATGCGTGGGGCCATTCAGAAGCCAAGTTGCACATTTCTATTATCAATTAATAAAGCTTCTACGTGTAATTTAATATGTAAATTGGATCACAGTGCGCAATTTGAACCTGTAATAATTAATTATCTTACAATGAAATATTTTTCAACGAATCGCAGACACTTTGAAATAAGTTATAGGAAAACAGCTGTTTTAACTTGTACCGTAAAAGCTTTTCTATTTTTGTCAGTTAGACGAGAACAAAACATTTTCGAACAAAGTGGATTTAAACATTGAAAAATTATTCTGCCATTTTAATCTTGTTTTAATTTTATTTTTAACTTGACAAAGTTACACGAGATAGAACAATTTAAAATCAAGGACTTGACATATTGATTTCAGAGCTCTTACTAATGGTATAACTTCAAGTAAAAGGTACGGGAATATATCAGCTTGCGCTGTTCCATTAAAATGGAAATAAATTTTTTCTAATACCTTTAAAGGACGATCAAATTTTCAGCATTGTTGAACTAATTTAATGCGTTCGGTGTGGATGTGGGTCATATTTACTGCTCGTCTTACGTGCTAGCCAACACGAGGAAATTTCATGAATTACAAATACAGACAGGCATTAGACTCTGCAGACAAGAAATACAAATATAGATTTGCGATCAGTTGCTCAATTCTCAAATCAAGCTTAATTTCTGAGAATTTTAAATTAATAAATCAATTACTACTACTACTAATTAAATTATTAATTAAACATTAGTTTCAAAAGAAAGGAATTACGAAACCATAGATAACAATACAAAATAGAAAAATTCTAAAAAGATGAAATTAAAAGTTTGTAGGTACTTTTACATTTGTTTTTATATATTTTAATATAATCAATTAAAAAAGTTATTTAAACAAACAATATTTTTAAATTTTGTTGCACAGTGTATCTAATAAAAAGATGAGTTTAAATTGAGAAATTTTTTTTCAGGTTTTTTAAAATTTGAAAAGAGTTTTATCAGTTTTTAACACTATAAAAATTATTTTAAAAAAAAACAAATATAAGTTCTGTTGAAACAATTTAATCAGTCTAGTCAAGCTATCTTTAGTTGGGCATATCCTCTCCATTTTTGAGAAACTGTTTCCTACAAATGTTTTACTGTTACACGCAGAAAAAAAAGTAGTTTGAATATTCAACACCAAAAATAAAGGCTGCTATTTTAAAAAAATATTGATTACATTACAGCAAAAAACCAGTAAGTCAAAAAATTTTGAAAATAAGTGAAAAACGTGCGCAATAAAAAAATAAAATCGACCTGGTTTGGCGTTTTTCTGAAAAAACATTAATTTAGAAAATATGAATTTTATTCCATACTTTTATGTCACTCTGTACAGCGTCAAGTAATTACTGAAAGCGTCAGTAAACTAATATAAGCTAACCTTACAAACAATGACTTGGCAGAGCTATCCTCGTAATAACAAATACAAGTAACAATATTGGTTTAAATAATTTTTATTAAAAGATAAAACCAAAAAAGATTAATAAATAACTGAAAAACAACTATTGTGTAACAAGATAACTACTCGATTTTAAAATGATTTTTTGTGTATAAATGTCACAAGCGTTTTACAAAATTTTGCACAAATTTTTTTTATGTCGCAACATTTTTACTGATGTTTATAAAATTAATGCTTGTTATACAGACTGCAAATTTTGTGTGGTTTAGTATAGACTTTTGCTTCTACAATTGATCACGTAAAAATCAAATGTAAATTTTTCAGCAGGACTAAACTTCTGCACACAGAGCTAATAAAATTTAAACGTGTTTCAAATGTGATTTTTCTGATATTTTAAGTAATGGATCAACTTATGCATTAAATTTTAAACCTATAGATTGCAACATTTAATTAATTTTAGGAGTAAGAGTTGGCTCTAAGATCAACAAAATTTGAAAGCGTAAAACAAATTTTGAATAGGACAAGTTTGAAGCTCTGTATTCGTGAAAAAGAAAAACATTTTAAAACCCTTTGAATATGTTGTTACAAAATAGTTTTTTTATTATTTGTATTTTGTTTTAATTATTACTAATAAAATATATTTAAGAAAAATGTTTTTCATATTGATACTGGGCATCCTGTATAAATCTTTAGAAGGCATTTGATCCAACATCAGTACTTAAAATGTTGACATAAGAGCTTCTTTTTATTGTTATTTAACCTTTATAAGTATCGAAAAAAATTTCTAATTTTTTTCAAAAATATATGCTAATATTAGAATTATTGAAGAAAAAATGTGGACATCTAAACAAAGGTCTAAATCTTAAAAAGAGCCACATCAAAACATTAACGTCAGCTTCTTAGAGAAAATCCATCTAGATAAAACAGTAAAGTGGTTCGTAAGACGTCATTAACGAACGCACAGCTGTCACACTGTTTTGAATAAACACAACAAATGATCAGCTTTTGTAGATAATAACTTCCCAAACCACTACTTCCAAACAGCTCTGTGCACATGTCTCTCAACAGCACATACAATATCACAACGCCATCATGCATGCCTAGGCAAAATCGAGATTTTTCGCTGAATATCACATTATGCTATTCTGTCTTCGAAACCTGTCGTTTCTGCACCTGTCTAAACGTTGACGACGGTGTTCCGCAGTTAAAGAAAGCATTAATTGTAGATGATAAGAAAAAAGTCTAAAAGTTAGAATGCGGCAATATTACATTCGCATACTAACAATTCGATCTTTTTCTCTTAACCATTAGTCACAGAGTTGTCGCGTAGTAGCAAAACGGTTTTGAAGAGCTGGTGTCTGAAGCGCTTATCTCAACACTTTGTGGTACGTTTTGGTCGATCTGTTGGTTGGCTTTACCTTCTTCTGTCTACACCTGAATATCACATTATGCTATTCTGTCTTCCAAACCTGTCGTTTCTGCACCTGTCTAAACGTTGACGACGGTGTTCCGCAGTTAAAGAAAGCATTAATTGTAGATGATAAGAAAAAAGTCTAAAAGTTAGAATGCGGCAATATTACATTTGCATACTAACAATTCGATCTTTTTCTCTAAACATTAGTCACAGAGTTGTCGCGTAGTAGCAAAACGGTTTTGAAGAGCTGGTCGTCTGAAGCGCTTATCTCAACACTTTGTGGTACGTTTTGGTCGATCTGTTGGTTGGCTTTACCTTCTTCTGTCTACACCTGAAACACACGCATTTCTGTCGTTGCCGTAAATTTTGCACAGTGGCTAATTTTGCGAAAGGACAAACTAACTTCTCGAAAGACCACAAATCTACCTCTGTTGAAATCGCTAAGATGGTGATATCATTGATGCCTTCGGACTGAAGGCATTTTGTTACCTTTAAAATAAATAGTCGGAGGCACATCAACTCTGCAAATACTTTTTCTTATCAGCTCTGATATGTTTTTTCTTAACAAAAACTAAGAGGTTAAAGTTCTGTAGTATATCAAAGCTCGGTTAGTTTTTAATGGTTTTAACACTAGCTCTAACTACCAAAAAATTGCTAAAAACACAAATTTTTTTCTTGCAATTCATTGACAAATGCTATAACAAAAAAAATTATTAACCAAAAAAGTTAAATTGTTCTAAATAATATATCTTTGGTTGTGGTCGATGATCTAATCTTGGTTGGTGCGAGAATTTGTTGAAATTGTTGGAAGTTCTTCATGTCAGGGATTAATTATTTCTCTACAAAGGTCAGATTTTTTATAAACTTATTATAATTTATAACTCACTCAGATACCTACATAATCGTAACCGTACTCTTAATAATAATTTTACTGTATATAATAAAATAAATTATCAGCATATTTGTTTAGTTTGTGGTTTATCTTTATCATTTACATTTATTTTTAACACTACAAGTCTTGAAATCAAGAAAGCAAATTTAAAATAGCAATTTGCATATTGTTTTTATACTTATTTATAATTTTTTTTTTGTAAGTAAGAAATGTAAAATTTACGATAAGGCTTAATTAAAAAAAAGAGACCGTTTTCTTGCATTTCTAATTGTAGGCCGATTATGTTATAAATTGCTAGAGAGGCAGAATTGTAGAAGTTGTGTCTCCGTGGAGTCCGGCTTATCGGTAATCTCCTATTTGTGAATTCGGCTACGTGAGTTAGATTTAATTAAAAATAAAAAACTCTTTTGAATTCCGTCCGAGTTTACGACTTTAATGCCTCTTCCAAAATTTGCGTTTTGTGAGAAGAGAATAGCGAGCAGGAATTATCTTCGGAAACAAAATGTGTAAACAGTGAACGTTGCATATAAGTGTAAAAGGCAGATTTGTTAGAACAATTGAACGGTAAAACAATAACATTAATTGGTGGAAGCGAAATTTTCAGCAGACAATGAAAAGTTGAAAATTTCATAATAAAATAGCTGAGGCTGCGAACTGGAATAGAACCCTTTGTCGACCGCTCTGCCGGAGCAAATGACATTGTATAATTAATTACTACATATCAATTAGTGCGCTGGAGAGCGCGTTTTAAATTGGGCCCCGCTACGCTATTAATTATACTGTTTAATCAATTATATTTATAGCAATTTTTGGACAGATCTCGGCCGTGACAACTGCAGCTGACACCTGATTTGTGACCCGCGCCCACATTATCAAATTTTCAAATTAACCTTACGTTTCCAATTTATTACGTTCCGCCAGGTGGACACGCGAAATTTTTTCCTTAATTAAAATCCGGAATTGCGGCGCTCACCTAATTGGATTTGCATCTATCATCTTTGCGCTAAATTATTTGAAACACATTGGTTTTCTAACGACGCGAGTGTTGCCCTAATCGAATTTTGCGGTGGACTTTCCCAACGCCTTTTATATTACGACTAATGGCCGCTTCTTTGGCCACCTCATTTCAGACTCATTTTATTTGGTAAATTGTTAATGAACGTAATTCGGACCACGTCAAGACAATAACTTGCGCTATTCACCCTGGAACGATAGCAGGGCTGACTTGTCACGTGACTTGTAATCAGAGAATAGACTCTAATTATAGCACGTCCTGCTGCTCCTTTCAGGATTATAGCCTGCTGGACCACGCCACTTTCGCCCCAGACCGGACCTCGTGCAACTTTGCCGATACACTTCTCCCCTTTCGACCAAAAAGGGTAATTGATGTTTTCGGACGCCCTAATTAACCGAGTCTATAAAGACCTGACACCATACACGACTCATGTTACCTTATTTTTATTAGGATGAGGTAGGTAAAATTATTTCTTTAATGTTACACAACAGTAGGTATCAGGTTATATAAAAAACTATATCTTAAAATTAAAGATTATTGTTATTTCTGGTACAAACAGAAATTTTAGAATACTTGTTTATTACTCCATTAATGGCGTAATCATTTTTTTTTAACAAAATAATATCTCCAAATTTCGTTTATTATTTTAAAAATACTGTTTAAAAAAATGTAAGCTTGGTTTTGTTTACACCGGGTATGTAAACTATTTATAAAAAAGGCTTTTATTTTAAAAATTTCTAAACAGTCAAAGACAGTTTTTACATTTTTGCAAATATCAAAATCAAGTTTATCTCAATCAGTAAATTAATCACAACGTAAATTGAAGAAACACTTTTATAAAATGAAAGGCAAAACAGTTTTGTGGAGTTTTCTAAAATAATCGCCTTTTGAAAAACTTTTAAATTTTAAAGCTACAAAGTTGGCAAAATGATAACAATTGTTTCTTTTTTAAAAAGCTATTGCTTGATGCAAAAAAATTTTGATTTGGGTGGTTATTAGATTTTCATAATATGGGAACGGTCTTCTTTAAGCAAATTTTGAAAAAGACATAAAGTGGTCTTTGGAGATAGAGCAAATAGTATGTGTGTCAACTACTCAAAATAAAAAAAAACGTAAACGAAAACATCAAAAAACAAACATTTATAAAAAATAATACAAATTTAATTTTAACAAAATAATTAAAATTTTTTTTTTTACTCATGCATATTAAAGTACGCATTTTGGCTATTATAAACCTCATGTAAAAGTATACAACATTTTTTACTTAAAGATAAAAATAATGTTACTAAGAAAAGGGGTAAGAAACTAAATCATTGCAGGGATATGGCACTGACAGATTGATTAATTGCAAATATAATTATATATTCTAAAGATACAATTAAATTTTTGGTATTATAAAAAGAAAGTAAAATGTTGTAGATCTTCTGTCTAGTAAATTATTAAATTTTTAAAATGATATTAATTAAAAGTTTGGACAAGCGCCAAGTAGAGACAAAAGAACTTTAAAACTAAAAAAATATTTTAATGATAGTTTTTGTAAATTGTAAATTTTTTATCACTTAAAAAACTATGTTTACAATGAGATATTTGATAAAAATTTAAAAAATAAATAAATAAAACAAGCACACAAAGATATTTATAGTAATAGAATACAACATATTTAAGTAGTTTACAAAAAAAAAACACTTTGACTTTTACACATTTATATAAGATTTGATTCTTTAGAACTTAATTTGCGTTCGCGTGTGTACAAGTTTTACGAAGATAATTACGATCGTGGAAAATACTACACGTACAGTCATTTCAGTAAAGAAAATGTTTCAAAATCATCAATGTACAGCATAATCAGCGATTTGAGTTTGGTGTACCTGTTGAACGAAAAATTGGTTCCGGTAGGAAAACTAAAAAAATGACTCCAGCAAAGTTTGCTCAAATTCAAGCAGCAATCCGAACAACGGCTAAAAAATTTAAAATTAATTCTAGTTACATCTGTAGAACTCTTAAAAGAAAAACAAATATTTGATACAGAAAAAAACAACGGATTCCAAAGCAAACGGAACTTCAGATTAAACTGGTGAAACCAAAGTGTGAAAGATTGATTCGAAAATTCGGTAATCGTGACTTTGTATTGGACGACGAAACTTATTTTACATTATCGCATTCTTTAGTCGGTGGAAATGATGGGTTTTATACAACTGACATTTCTCTTGCTTCTCCTAAAATAAAATTTGCCACTAAAGCAAAATTTGAAGCAAAGGTTCAGGTTTGGATTGCTATGGGTTTAAAAGGTTTAAGTCGCCTATTTATCCAAAAATCAGGATTGTACTTTGAAAACTACTTAAAAGAATGTTTGCAGAAGCGTCTTATTTCTTACATCCGAAAGCATTATTTAGATGATGGTTATGTCTTTTGGCCTGACCTTGCCAGCTCTCATTACGCAAGAAATGTGGTTGAAGCGTTAAGAGCAGAAAACATTGAGTTCGTGCAAAAGAAAGACAACTCAGCTAATTGTCTAGAAACGCGTTTCATAGAGGATTTCTGGGCAATTTTAAAATCGAATGTATATGCTCGGGGCTGGAAAGCTGATAACACAGAACAACTAATCAGAAGAATCAAATATTGCCTCCAACATTTTAATCAAGATGTTGTACGTAACCTAGCAGAGTCGACTAGAGAAAGACTTGATGAAATACGAAGACATGGTCTAGTTGAAACACGCAAATTTTTTTTTTAAGCATAATATTAGTTTGTAAGCATATTTCAACAAAAAAAATTATTTTTTGCCATTGGTTGTTATTTTTTTTAAATTCTAACAAAGTCCAGATTTTTAGACAACACCCATTAGAATACAACATATTTAAGTAGTTTACAAAAAAAAACGCTTTGACATTTACACATTTATATAAGATTTGATTCTTTTTTGCCTGTTTCTTAATGATTTTGAAAAACTTCCAGAAACTTTGTTTTTTTAATTTATGAATAAATTAAAAAATAAAAAGATTACAGAATTCTAAAAAAATTAAACAACAATAAAAAATAAGCTGTATTTTAAAAAAGTAGTCTAAAATTATTTATACCATTAAACATGTCACAGAAAAGTAGTAGAATGTATTATTCGTTTCTTTGTATAATTGTCTAAAATTGTCTAAAGTGTGAGAAACCTATGAAAACCATCAAAAATTAACCACTCTGTACAGTGTTCTGCCAGCAATTACACTTGGAATACTTATTTTATCTAAAATAAGCTTAAATTTAAAAACTTTTGTTCTGTTTACAAAACAGAAGGACTAGACAAAAATAGTATAAACCATTATTTAAGTTACTTTTTATTAGGTTTTTATTACAAGAGGAGAGATATTATGATAATTATTTTTATTTATTGCAAAATGGCAACTGAATTAGCAAAATCAAGTATTTCGACACAAGTATTTTATAGTTGCGTCTTGTCTTGAAGCTACCAGTTACGGCAATAAATCACATGCTTTACTGCTTAATTAAATAAATAACTACTGTTTAAAAACTATTGTTAACCGGTTTTTTTAAGCAGCTTTGTAGATTTTGGAAATTTGCGGCAATTAATTGCGTCATTTTATTTTGAAATTGAGTCAATTTTATGTCTATAATTTATCTAAAAAATAACTTTTAATAAAGCTTTTATCTATATAACTACTACTGGATCAAGTATTTCACAAGATATAAATTTTTTTTAAACGATATATACATAAGTAACAATAATTAAGCGAAGGTTATTATAAATTACAGAAATATACATACAAAATCAAAGAAGCAATCTAAGAAAAATTTTTTTTAGCAAAATAAGTAAAACTTAACAAGTCTACGACAAGAATCAATTAAATTTTTTTATAAACTTAGAATAGCAAATAAATTTAAAAACATAGATATAAAAAATATTGTAAAAGGATTATACCAGCAAACAAAAAGATATGTACAAGAAGCAGCAGAAGAAGCATCAGGAATTCAAAAAAAGGCAAAAAATGTTATGCCGTATGGTAGTCAGATAAAATAAAAGAACTAGTAGAAAAGAAAAAAATGCCTATCAAAAATAGCTACAAACACAAGACTCGGAAAATAGAAGAATTTATACATGTTGGAATAAAAAAAGTTAAAAATATGGTAATCAGAAATAAAAATCCAATGTGGAAAAAAATGTGAGGAATTAGACAGATACATAAGTGGAACCAAAATATCAGAAGTATGGAAGACAATCAAGACCTTAAGAAGAGACAGAAATCAGCAAATATAGAGTTAATAAATATACAACAATGGAAAGAATATTATAAAACACTGCTAAATAAAGATAGAATAGAATATGAAACATAAAACATAAATATAGAAAATACAGAAGACAGAAAGGTTCTGGAAATAACACTAACATAAGTAAAAACAGCATTGAAATCATCAAAGAATGGAAAAGCGCCTAGACGTGGAAACATCCCTATAGAGCTAGTTAAATGTGGACTAGATAATCTACATAAAATTATAACAAAAATATACAATAAGTGTATATTAGAAAGAAATGCCATCCTAAAAGATTAGACCATAGCATATATTAGCTCAATATATAAGAAAGAAAAAAACGATTATACCAGAATTATAGAGACTCAAGTATAACTAGCTCAATGAGAAAATTGTATGGCAAAATCTTAAAACACCAAATCGAAAAAGAAATCAAAGAAATAAAGGAACAAAGTGGATTTCGCGCAAGAAGATCTTGCATTGATAATATATCCGTACTTCAACAAATAGTAGAAAAAACAAAAACTAGAAATTTAGCCTCTCATTTGACGTTTGTTGACTTGGAAAATGCCTATGATACGGTATCTTAGAAAAAAATATTTTAAACACTAACAAAATGTAGAATTAGTAAAACCTATATCTGTGCAATTTTGAATATTTACCGGAACTCCAACAGTTCGGTTAAATTAGGTAACACAATTTTAGAACTTATTTGGATTACAAAGGGCCTTAGACAAGGTTGTTTCTTCATACCTACACTTTTGAAAATATACTTTCAAAAAGCATATTTGTAGAAAGAACAAATTAAGAGAATACAACAGATGAGAATTAAACATAAATTTAACAAAAACTGAATTTCTAACAATAGGAGATAAAAAATAGACCTCGATCTACAAATAAACAAAACAATTAAAAGGTGCAACAATTATAAATACTTGGGCAGTATAATATCAAAAGAAAGAGCAACAAAAAAAGACATAAATAACAGAGTAATAAAACTCCGGAAAAGCATTCGAGATCTTATCTCATTATTAAAGTCAAAACAAATTAAATTAAACACTAAGATAAAATTGTACAAAACGATTGTAGAGCTAATATTAACATATCGTTCAAAATGTTGACAGTTTTCAGAAAAAAAAAAAAGAATTGAAACAATAGAAATGAACTACCTAAGAAGATCATGCAAATTATCAAGACAAGAATACATTCCAAATGAAGAAATTCGACAACACACAGGAAGGCTATACACGACTATATAGATTATATAAAAGAACTACAATTAGTATGGTGTAGACACGTAATAAAAATGCTTAGAAACCGATGGCCAAAAAAACTGATAACGTACACGCCTTCAAACCGAAGAAGAAAAGGTAGACCTACGATATCCTGAATACAAGAAATTAAAAAAATCTAAACGATCAAGCCATAAATGAAGAAGATGTAACAGACAGAGAAAAATAGCGAACAAAATGTGGGATGCGGCAAAGGCTGTAGAAACCCTACTACATAAACAAACAAAATATATATTTTTTAAAACAATATCTACCTAGGTAATGATGATTAGTTTTAGATTGTTTGATCTATTAAATAACATAATTAAGCTTGTAAGCTCTTCTTCACTAAGCAGTGCGAATCAGAAAGATTTTCCACTTGTTTTATTTTTGTGTAAAAGTCACGTGAATCATTATTGGTTTTTCTAAAATGGCATTTTTATTGTTGCAAAGTTCGTGTCAAAACGTACTTTTAAGCTTTATTTATGCATCTATATCATTCACAGCAATCATAACATACTCACAGGAAAAAAAAACAATTACAAAAATTGATACTAAAATATTTATAACTCTCATGGTAGAACAATTACAAGATCTATAAATTATATGCTTACAATGTAATACTGTGTTGACAGTTTTCCTATATTTTGATACATATGTATATAGAAGACCGGTAATAAAAGTATTAATTACAGTCACATAAAATAATTAGCTACTTAAATAGGTATAATTTTCTTATAAATAGTTAATTATTCTAATAACTCTTGATGATGTATAATTAGTTTTACAATAAATGACAGTCACTTTTGCGTCTTTTACAAACCCATTTAAATTATAGTTGGAATTTATGTTGATGACTCATGAATGTTAGTGGTGGCACATTTTATGGTAGAAATAAATTAATCTTCGTCAGAAGCAGGCAAAGTGGTGCAACAAAATAACTAAAACGTTTTGTACTTGAATTAAAAATTTATAAAAAAATATGATGCAGTGTACAAAATCCCCCAATCTTTTAAGATAATGAAAACTTTTTTCAGGTTATTAGAAATAAAACAAAAATGTCGTTTAACAAAGTTTCTTTTAGAAGCAAGATATACATTAGTTTCTGTGTGATGTCACTTATTTCCATTGGGACGTCCGCGTCAGTTGAAATGAAAATGCAAATTGTGGTATTAAATTGGCGCCTTTAGCAATAATTTCTAAGTTTGAAAGCGTCCCAACGCACTGTAAATGTCACTTTTATAAAGATTTGTTTCTCTGTTCTGTTCCATTTTAAAACATGAGCATTCGTTCAACTCTAATTTAAATAACGATCAAAAAACAAAAAACTTGTTTTCACAAGTTAAAAAATTTCCATACAAAACAATTCAAATCGTAAATAAGTCAACGAAAAAGAAAAGTCAGCAACCGACCAGTTATTGGCAAATTCTCCGCTGAATTCAAAATTATCATTGTTTTATTCAGGAAGTGGTGCACAGAAACTATAATTCTTTCAGGTGAAAACATGTCTATCTGGTTATAAATTCGATGTTTTGTTACCTACCAGTTCAGTTCTGTGTCTGTTTGTGTCGTAGTCTAATTACTAATTTAAACGTTTTATAAAACACCTAGTCGTTTTGAAAATGCTTGATTAATACAAACGTTTTACAATGTAACTAAAAATTTTTGTTATATTATAAAACACCGGATAAGTGTTAGTCTTATCGTTAAATACAGGTGTTTGTAGCTATATTTATAAATATAATAAAACTAAACCGTAATAACTTTTATAAACCTAAAGTAAGTCTTAATCTCTTTTAATAAAATAAACAAATTACGAAAAAAAAAAGTTTTTTTGTGAATCAATCAGTTAGAGATTGGTTTTAAAGTGGGGTATGTTTTTGTAATAATAGTTAGTTGCGAAGCGTCTTACACACTAGAGTTGTACTGTAATTAGAATATAATAAATAATTAAAAGTGTAATGTTTGTCAATCAAAGTGACGGAATATAATCAGTCATATTCCAAATAAGAGACAAATAAGAAAAGATTTTTTATTAAAATAAAACTAACACTTATTTGACGTTTTATAATACGCCTAAAATTTTCCTAGTTGTTTACAAAAAACTAGGGGTTTCATAAAACGACCGATTTTGAAATTAACCGACGACATATTATATATTTTGGGCATGAATCGAAATCGAATCAGTGTTAATTGTTTTGGAAAGAAGTTTGCGGTCATAAATCCTTCTGACCCAATTAATTTCGGGTTGGAGTTCTTGGTGGTGGGGTAATTATACGAAACGTAAAATTTAGGATAAATTGGATAGCCCCGAGTATGCCAATTCGCGTCACTAATCGACCGTGCTAGCGGTCTGAGGTGAGTCGTTCCCGAAGGACCTCCTACAATTTGAATGTCGATGACCACATGGTTTAAATCGAATCTAGTTCGATCTCTGGTGGCTGTCGTGTCCGGCGATTCAATTATTCTACTGACATTCTATTTGAACATCAAAATGACAGGTAAATGTGGACGTGATGTTCGTTTTCCTGCAATCGCATGAGCAACAACGCATATTTTTATTAACCGAATGTTCGAACGGCTATCTCGTGGGTAATCAGCACTGCAGTAATCAATTATCCAAAAATAGAAGCGTGTTTTTAAAATAAAACGTGTGCAAATCGACAGGTTTTTTTGGAAATGTTCGGGAATGAAATTTTTATATTGCTTGCAGATTGGTAAAACGGAAATAACTACCTCTAACACAAATTTGCCACTTATACATATTTTATTAATTTAATTGTTAAATATAAAAAAATAAATAAAAACAAAAAAACATAATATAAGTATATAAGTACAAATGAAAGTAAGAAACACAAAAAGTAATGTAGGGAAAAATAACAAATAAGTTAGAAAAGAATAAAACGGAAATACACGAAATTGGCATAATAACCTAAGTATTAAACTATAGAAATAAAGATTAAAAACACATGAAAATATCTCACTTAAAGTGATAAAAAAAATTAAATAAAAAATAAAAATAAATAGATATCTGCTTTTTGTAGTTGTTATTCACATAAGATAATGAGCCTATCAAGTTAAAAATGCAGCCAAAACTACAAATTACAAATTTATGTTGACACAAATAACGTTTTTATAATAATAATTTTTGTGTAGAAAAACAGTAGAAACCGCCATTTGCATAAAAATTATTGTGCAAATTTTGAAAATTTAACTTTGGATCTCAAAATGTACGAAGACGGATCACTAAAACATTATAAAATAAAACTAACATGCAGTTAAATTTTGTGGTACATATGTACATACATTTAAATGTTTATTAAAAAAATTTTAGGTTGTTGATATTTTAGAAAGTTAATAAGTTTTTTAAGATTTTTAGTAAATTAATTTTTTTAGTGGTTGACTAATTTTTTACTCTTTAATTGTTGGGAATTAAAAAGCAAACATAACTGACTTAAGATTGGCCCAAACGAATTATTAGTAGCAAAGAAAAATCGGAAATTTTTGGTTTTTCTTAAAATGTACAATGCCGCAATTTTTTAAATTGTTTAAATTGTTTTCTTTATAAAAATTAAAGATTTTTTTAAATAGACGCCATATTTAACACTTTCTATTTGATAACTTAGACAGTAATATTAGATAATAATTAGCAACTGCTGGGAAAAACATTAAAATAGAAGATTTTTAAACGAAAAACTGGTTTGTTTAGTCTATTCTCACCTAGTCGTCCACGCATTATTGTCACGAGGTTTAGAATCTTGATGTCCCAAGCCTATTTCTGGGTGTTTCAACGTCTTTCAATGCTTGGTATAATTCCTTTCTAATTATGCTTCGTAGGCTATCTTAAACTCATAAAAAGCAAGTATGTTTTTAATTTTTGTTAGTAACTTTTTTCTTGTATCTGTTATAATAAAAATATTTGGTCGACTACAAATCTTTCTATTCTAAAACCACACTGGTATTTTCCTACTACTTTTTCCATATGCTTTTCCAATTTATTGTTTAGTACTGTTGCTATTATCTTTTATACAATGTTCAGTAACGTTACTTTTCTATAATTTTTACATTTTGTTTTCTCTTCTTAGATTAGACATAATGTTGCTGTTTTCGATGCATGCAGTATATATTCCTTTATCCATAAATTTTTAATTAAATCATATATCATCTTTCTCATTGTTTTTTTGCGTACATTATTATTTCTTTTTTTTTGTTGTTTTCTTCTAAGCTTTTGTTGTTTTTTTGTTTTTCTATAATATTTTTAAATTTATCATATCTGGAAAAATTTTTTTCTTTTTTTTCGGGTCTTTTTTTGTTATTCTCTTCCTTTTTATTCGTTCTTCTTTGATCGACGATTTGTTTAAAACTTTTTCAAAATATTCAGTTTATTTCTTTGTTACTGTTTTTTGCTTTCTACTAATTGGCCATGTTCATTTCAACAAAATATAGTTTTAAGTCAAAATCCCTGCTTAATTCTCTTGCATCCTTGATAGAAATTTTTTATCTCCTAATCTTTGTAATTTTCTTTTATATTTTCTATTTTTTAGAGTTGTGCTCTCGTTTCTTTTTTCCGCAAATTTATTTGTATTTTGCTTTTTGTTTTTTACATTCTTTATGGTTGTTCTGCGTATTTTCTCTTAGCATCTTTTTTCTTGTTGTGTCTTTTTTCTGTTCTTAAAGTCTACAATCTTTATCGTACTATTTTTTTGTTTTATTTAAGTTGTTCTTTGGTTGCTTGTTTAACTAATTTTTCTACAAGTTCTTATTTTTCTTTTATTGTTCTAGTAGTTTCTTCTTGTTGTTGTCTTTTTATCGCTGTTGTATATTTTTCTTTGTTGATTTGTTTGTTGAATTTTATTCGATATTGTCTTGTTGTCATATTTTTCAGATTGTTATTTGTATGGGCTGGTTTAATTTGCTAGTTTTATATCAAAAAAATAAACAACTATACAATATTTAACAATTTAGTTTTTAGTTACCTTGGTGTTTTTTAATTTTTTACAACCGTCATTTAATTTATCAAATTGGTGCTTGTATACCGTCCATGCAAAAACATTTTTAATAAAATTTAGGCAACTTTCTTGATTACAATTACTACTTTTTTAAGTGTAACTGTTTTTTTTAATTTAATGATTGTCTTTTTATTTAGCTATTTAAATTTTTCTTTAACTCTATCGACTTTTTAAAGTATTCCTTTTTTTTGTCTTTTTTTATCTTTTTGAGTGCTTGTTTTAATATTTATTTAAAAGTTATTTTGTCTTTGTGTTATTTTTATTTTTTCTATTTTAATTTCTACGCTTATTTCAAGTAGTTTGTGTAAAAATTTGATGTTACTCCTGTTTATCTGATTTTTTAAGATTTTAGTGCTAATAATATTTGATGTTTTTCTTTGCTCTTTTTTTACATTTATTAGTTTTCTTAAAAATATTAATATTAATAATTTTGGTTTGACACTTTGTCTTGTTTTAATTTATTTAGATTTTTGTTGTTTTGTTTAATTGTACTCGAATATATTTTATCTATAAACTTTTTGAATTTTGTAAGTTTTTTATTACAATTTTTTGTTACAGTTTCTTCTATATATTTTTGTAGTAAGATAGGTTAAATTTTATTTATTTCTTGGTTTGTAAAGCATACTTACCTACGTAGAGTAAAATTAAAATTTGTGGCTAAAAAAGAAGGTACATAAGTTTGCCAAGAATTGTATCATTACGATTCTCATCTATAGACATTTCTCTACATTCTAGTTATTTTTATTTAACATTATTACATAACTCAATTGTCAGCGAAACGTATTTCCAATTTATCTAAATCGAGAAACAATTGTTATTTTATTGATTAATCTCGCATTTGTCGCAATAATTACAGTTGTAAAATGCATAGTGTACGTGATTTGCTTGTATAACAAGTACTCCAGGTACTCATCAAATTTCATTTTATAGATTTTATAATAAAATTTACAAATGTAAATTCTTCAGCTCCTAATCGGAAACTAATTTGAGCTAATACATATTAATAGATTTTGAACAAAAGCATGTGATTTTCCTCCCCGCAGTGATTGTTATAGAATAGTTGCTGCAGGTGGTTATTGTCATTATTTCTGTAATTGGTGGTCGTCCATTAGAAATTTTCAAATTAATTTCAGAAGCGTGTCGCAATCGTTGTGGACAATAAATCAAAGGGTGGTAAATTTTTTGCGACACGACTTGACTCTCTATATAATTATAAGGATTTTAATTAACTGTAGGATTGAAGACATTAATCACGGGGGTGTTACTGATGAGTAATCAGCATATATACTACATAGTTTCCACCCTCGACGGCAATGAATTGCGGTACGCGGCTAACATTAATTTTATGCAATTGCTGAGTTCGCACACTCGCAAATGATCGGCTGTTGGAATTAGTTTAAACGACAGCACGCACACGCCGTTTTAACATTGACAATCTGGTAATTGGCTGGATTATTAAATGCACCCTCTTTAAAAAACAATGTGGTACTTGGAAAGTATCGATACTAAAGTATCGTAAGTATCGGAGGTACAAGTAGGTATCAAAGTATTGGAGATACTGAAATATCGAAGGTACCGAAGGTGTCAGAAGTATCCAGATATCAACGAATTAGAGGTATTGAGATATCGGAGGTATTAAAGTATCGATGTATCAGAGATATCAAAGTATTGAAGATATCGGAAGTATCAAGTTATCAGAGGTATCGAAAGTATCGCAAACATATCTGAAGTATCGATATCTTTATTTTAAAATTGGTAAATAATTCTGTTGCTCAAATTATCTTAATTTTTTTTTGAAACTTATTAAATTTTACAAGTTATAAATAATTAGTTCTAATAACAGTTACCGTACGTAGTTAAATTATGTTATAAATTCTACAACTTTTATAAATTAATATTATATTGAACCGGCTTCTAGTGTTCAATAAATATTAGAAGATAGGGAAGAAAAGAAGAAGAGCGTCCGCTTTGCACCATTCTCCACAGACTCTAACACAATTAATTCATTAGTTGCTTAGAACAAGGTGCTATAAGTAGACATTAACCATATATTTTGTCGATGCTTAGACGTGTAGAAGATTGAATTCAGTTACGGGGTCGTCAAAAACATGTTCCTTTTTTAAGTTAATGATATCAATTTTTTTTGTTTATCCCATTGTTTTATTCTTGATATAAGACTACCACATTTCCAAAAAAATACTTCCAAAAAAATCTTTGTTCTAGGTAATACACTTCTAATGTCGCTGAGTATATTTATGTAACTATTCACAATTCAAACTAAATTTTTCTGCGCTTTAGTTTTACACATGATTGGCAGCCAGAGAGACAATATGTAACCTTAATTATTTATTTCGTCGATTTTTGTCGATTTGTGGAATTGATTAATTGAACATCTCTTACTATCCTGCGGTGCAATGGTTTTCGCAAAAGCATATACTAAAAATTTAAAAAATTTATTTACACAGAATTGCGGTAGCCAATAAAAAAATAACAAAATTATAAAGAGCACAGTTACAAATTTTTAAGAAAAAATCTATTTTTGCCTAATTAGGTTTATGTAGCAAAATGCTTGTTATTTAACATTGAAGAATATTTAGATTTGATAGAAAAATAAATTGAAATTGTTGTACTGCTATCTAAGTATTTGTACATTTAAGAAAATATTGGAATTTGGAATTAAATTAAAGTCCTTTACTCTCATGTTTATATATATATATTTTTCAAATGCAATGTTTAATTAAATTAAGAAAATATTGTCAAATATTAAATGTCAATAAAAAAAAGTAATTTAAATTGTTAGATTCAATTATAATCGACAAAATATAATGACGAAATAGGCGGATATCATTTGATTAAAGCTTGTTGAACAAAAAGTTTAATATAAATCTCATGCGTTAGGTTAATTTACAATACTCAAAATATTAAAGCATATACCCTAAAGATTTTGCTTTAAACCTTTATGATAAAAACATTTATGCTTAGTGAATTTATTCTCGAGAAAATTTTACGAATTATCTATACTCCAGTGCTAAATTGCACTGTAAAATTAAACCTAACCGCATTCTAATCTAAGTAGCTATTATGTTTTATCTACATATGTTTAAGCTATTTTTTGTTCTCGTAAACGTTAATTATATTATTACTTGTCAGTTAAATGTCAATTTACAATACCGGTATTGTAAATTGACAGTTTTATGTACTTGAAATTTTTACGTTTACGAGTTACTTTAAAATTAAAGTTAAAATTAAAGTACTCATATATGAATTTAATTTGGTTTAAAAAAAATAATTTACAGGTATAAATTTTGCAATAAATGCTTCTTTTAATTTTTAATATAGAAAAATTGTAATGAACTACAAAGAACCAAGTTGTCAAGGTTAGCAGCAACGGCAGTACTAAAATTAACTAAAAATACTAAATGTCATTTGGGTGAAACTAAAGTTGACGAAATTTTTTGAAAATTTAAGTTAATAACTTGTGATTTGTATTTGTATGCAATAAATCTAGCAGTTTTGTAAGTCAACAGATTTAATTAATTAATTAAATAATTATAAATATTGTCTTTTAATAATTTCTTCGGACAAAAAATCTAATACAGTTGTCGTACATTAGGTAATTTACAGTGCTTAGACTTATCTGAAACTAAGTCTGCGCACTGCAAATTTTACCTACCGTACTTTAATGTAAATAACTAATGTTTTATTGTATGTTTTAAGACATTAGGAGCATTTTAAAAACAATAAGGCTTAAGGCTGATGGTGTGCTACTCGAAAGCCATAAACCTGAGAGAAGTACTCTCGACCCAACTTTTAATGGTCACATTGACTTAAATTGTAAATATTTACATAATAGATCTCTTGCTGTGGTGCCAGTTACAACTATCATGTACTTTAGTTGGCCTGGGAGTTTTGACGATTGTGCTCCAGGTAGATCCCAGATGTTTCTTATTTAAGTAAATAAGAGATAATGGAAAGTTTATTTTTATTACAGTAGGAGATTGATTATGTAAAGATTTACAATTTAAGTCAGAGTGGCCATTAGAACTAAGGTCGAGAGTACGTCGATCACCAGCGTTATTATTTTCTAAGGCTATTATTATTATTATTACTTATTTTTTAAAATAACGTTTTTGTGCATTATTTATTATCTAATGTACTTAAATAGAAAGTCATTACAGTCAAATAATATACTAATCGGCCATTAATTACTATTATTGTCTGTTATAGAATAATAGAGACAACGAGTTCTACAACAACTTTAGTAGTTGTAAATTTTTCTTCCGGAATTGGACGGTGGTAAATTTTGTATTCGACGTTTTGCCAACAGCCAATGGCTTTTTGCAGAAGCTACATGAAGAATGGAGTGACAACTGGTTAGAGATGTATTTAACTACGAAACTACAAATTCTAAAAATTTTGAAGTTCTAAAAACCTTGTAAAATGCGTTGGCACTTCTTGGATAATATTGACACGTACACAATAATTTATGCTTACTGTTTGGATTGTGTAGATAAGACACTTCTATAGAAGCTTTCTTGGGGGCACCTCGTTGTACATAGTTTTCTTTGTGTAAGAGTCTGCACGGTTAATCTCTAGTACTCGTGAGACCCACATGAATAACCTGCAGATTTCATATCTAAACATAAATTTGTTAAGCTCTGTTTTAAACCGAGGTTAAGACCGTAAACTTTTTTACAAACCTAAGACCTACTCGCAAAGTTTTTTTTCAAGAATCTAGTGTTGCAGGTTTACTACAGAGATGAGGTTCTATAAAAAATTTTGGCCAAAAGTGGCACAATATTTAGTATCATATCTGCATTTTTAACAATAGTTTTTAGCAGAAACATTTTAATAATGTAGAAAATAACGCGATTAAAGTAATGTTCTCAGAGGTTTTGGTAATACTGTGCAGAGTCTAAACAGGACACGCAGCAAAAATCTGTTTGTGTCTTAATATAGATCTCAATAGATCTCAATGCATTTTTTATGTGGGTCTGACTGGCCGTGGCCTGCCCGACTTACCGAGCCCAGTTGTAGTACCATGGCCGCCCGAGCCCACCACGTGAGAGGGGTTTTTGGTGGCCTTCGTTAGCGGACCGCTCACTGAGGCAATGCCCATTGTAAGCTTTCCTTTATACATTAACAACATCCATGGTTTTCAGCCGGACTCGAACCGACGTCGACATCGGTTTCACACTAGCGGCTCGGAGTGTGCCACCGCTACCGCTAGGCTACTGCCGATCCATCTCGGTATTTCAATGCATAGAAGTTCGACCATCAATATTCTGCGTTTACAACATAATCCTGTGATTAACATTTCCAAATTTTTACGACACTCAACCACAGTCCGCTGTAAAATTCTTTACCTACTAAACTAGATATTTCTTAAGCCTATTGTCAACATCTGATCGGCACTATTTTTATTGAGGGTTGGCGGTCCAACCGTTATAAAATACTTAAAGGGTCAAAGCAATAACCGCAGAATATCTTTGGTCGTACAATACCGATCTCAAATACCTGCTAGAAAGGCACATGCATGCTAATGGGCATCTGGGCAAAAGATAAAGAAACTCCTTACGTTTTTTGTAAAATTTGACATTTGTAAAGTTTTACATCTGGGTTGCTAATATTTGGAGCCCAATGCTATCAAAAAGGTTTTTGCAAACCTGTTACTGAGTTTTATTAAAAACGTAAAGCTGCTGCTTTTTAGCCCATTTTTTTGAAAAGTTGCACACAATGTGTCGATATGCTTAGGTACACAATAGACACTAATGCCTCGATATGCAGCTTGCTATTTGAACTTTTCTTACCAAAATAAAAAAATATATTTATAGAAAAGGAAAGAACAGTGTAAAAAATGATGTACTCGTTGAAAAAGCATGTCGCACTAAAGCAGACATTTCTAAACTCAGGCGGGCTAGGGGCTACAATTAAATCAGCTCGAAAAGTGCTTCTTGTTTATTTAGAGATTAAACTCTGACTTAGGCTCAATCATGGTTTGTCTACAGTTCAGAAAAAATTTGATTAGAAAATTCCAAAAACAAAAACGTTGTATAGTTGAAGAAGCGCTTAATTTAGTCTTTTACTAGGGCTTTGCAACCGTAATCAATTTTTTTCTCTAGGCTGGGCTAAGCAATAAAGTTGCTAGCAAAGAAAGTACAAATAGAAAGGGGGATTGATAGAACAGAGAAACCTAGTTATATTCATTCCTGGTTTAAATTTATAGTCATTTCTTTATGACGTAAATAAAAGTAGACTACATATCATTGGTTTGCAGCGGTTTTAGCAAAAGAACATTTATGCTTAGTAAATTTATTCTCGAAAAAATTTAACGAATTATTTATACTTTAGACCAAGAACTTATATCTTGCTGTCTATCAAAATATAAATTTTTTTATTAAAAAATAAAAACATTTTACTTTAAAGATATGCAGCCAATGTCGCTTACAAAGAGAGTACATGTAAGAGAAAAGTTGTTGTGTGCACTACGTACAGTATATCTACAAAATTTTTGCTCACCATAAACTTTATTATTATTAGAGTAAATTAGGCTTAAACCACAAACATTTAGAAACGGTCGCTTTGTTCAAATCTGGATGAACCAGTGCCCGAGACGTAAAGCTTTAAAGGTGATATTTCCTCAAATTCACATTTACCTAAACGTTATTTTTTTCAAACTGTAGAAACATTTAGGTAAATGTATTTGGTGAAAAAAAGTATCTTTTGGGAAAATATCGCTTCTAAAACTTTTTTTGCACGTCGGGCATAGAATCATCTGGATTTGGACAAAGCTACCGTTTCTTCATGTTTGTGGTTAAATTCAAATTGATTTCGATGACAATAAAGTTTTTAGTAATCAAAAATTTTGTACATATACTATAATTTTACTATTAGATACAAGAAATAATGAAAGTGTTAAATTTTTTTAGTTTTAAAGGTTAGTCATTCATTATGGGTTGCGCTCGGCTTTGCACTACACTGTGTGTGAGTGATCACTTGATCAGACATAAATTTTTGGAGAATAGCACTTGTGAGATACAAGTATGTTGCATATGGTTAGTGGATCTCTTTCTTAAATTTTTAGGTATATCGAATGGAACAAAAAAAAACTCAATCGCTTCGATAACAATAGTGTTGTCATCTTTAGGTGACAATTAAAACTAAATAAGTATAATTCAAATAAATAGAACAAATAAATCATATTTATATAAAGTGTTTTTTTTTAATTAAATTTTCTATAAAAATAAATTTAACGGATTTTTTTAACTGGATTTCAGCTGGCGCTTGGTCTATGGTCTATATTAAAAAAATAGACAGTAATGTAACATCTTTCTTATACTTTATCGAGTAGTTTGTTAGAATATACTAAATAATTGAATTGAATTAAATAAGGTCGTGTACCTAACATTTTGCAATTCATAAGATCGCGCTTATAAACTTTTGAGTTATTTTGGTAGAAAGTAAAAGCAGTTTTTACCGTCTATACAAGTAGACCTTTTTATATCCACTTTAACTCATTTTTTATCGAAATTCTTAGCACTAATAAAAAATGTACAAGCACGTCAAAACCTGCAACCCATTTCAAAAACCCCTTAATAAAACCCAGTGGCGTTCATCCGTTCTTTATCTATTTTACTCGTAATATAAACACACGTATTACGATCTCTTTTTCTAGACCGGCGACATTTCCGTCTGGAAAGAACGAAGCCGGAGAATAAGCATATATATAAGAATATGGAGCCTGAAGCGTCAAGATGACAACCCGATAAAATAAATCAAAATGCATCCGATATTTTAAAGTTTTTTCCCCAATCCATGATTAACTTACGTCGGAGAAAATCTTGATAGAAATGCAGGGAATTTTCAGTTTCCTTTAACATTTCACAAAATTCCGTATTCCAGAAAAAAATAATTACATATTCAAGAAAGTCGCGTCTCTGCTTAAACCAGCTCTCTACAAAGCGAAATAACAACTATCGCAACTGACAGTTATCACTCAAACGCGAAATAAACTCGATTGAAATGTAGAATTTACAAATAAATTTATTTTATGATGTTAAGTTCCAGGCACAAAATCTATTAAATTAACAAATCAAACCAGAATTTAATATTGATAATACATTTACCTGTTTACGAAAAAATACTATTTATTGTAGTCAGAAAACCATTTCATTTTCGATTAAAATAAATTGATATCCTAGCGGAAATAACATTACAGGCGACCTTTTTATTTGAACCATTTTCAATAAATGCCAATTTTCAGAACAATGTAATCGTTTCAGCAAACAAATATTTTACATTTTAAACAAGTTCAAAACAAACCCATTCGTTTATCTAGCTTGACGCAATTTTCTCTGTAATGCGATCGGATCATAATAAAATGCCATTTAAAACTGATTAATTTTTATTCCAGAAAAAAATTAAAAACAATTATTATGTTGCATAGTTTGCAATCTTAAATTATTTCAAATTAAATAATTAATTAATTAATTAAAATAAAAGTAATAAATAAGATAGATAGTAAAATTACACTACACAAACAACATTTACTTTATGTCGATTTTTTTTCCAGCTACTTTTTCTGACATTTTCGGCCGGCAACTGGTTTGTCTTACAAAGTGAACCAAGTTTTCAAAAGTTTTTCGAAGATCAGATATCATTTCAGTCAATAGTAACACGGAAATTCGGGTGGTAGTTGTGTGGAACTGCTGAATTGGATGTTGTCTGTGGTTTTTTTAATGCAGAATACTATATTCTGTCTAATATGGGTCTGGTGGCAAGTGGTAAATTTTGAATTCTCTACATTTTTAAAACTGAACGTGGACTTAAATTCTACTATAAAAAGTACTAAAATTCTACTGTAGGACTAAATAAAAGGTTACTATAGTAAAAAAAATCAAACAAATTTTTCGAAATTTGAGATTTGATTTACCAAAAAAACACACAATTATGTATTTGTCACTTAATCGTAAAACAAATAAACATTGCTGCAACATAAATAAAACTAAAAGAAAATAATTAAAAAAAACATATGATTAAAAAAATTTATTCTCTAGAAAGTTTTTAAATGCTTTTTGCCAATGTAAATTGTATGGAAAGAAACAAAGTTATAGACGACATTTTTTTGATCCTATTATACATGAAAAATGACTTGGACTAGAAACAAAACTTTAGCATTCTGTTTTAAAGATATATTAAAAGAGAGGCAAAATATTTTTAAATTTTTAAAGAAGTGGCGAGTCAGTTTTTTCCAAACGGATTTATATCTAAACGTTGCAATAATTTGTGGTCTGCAATATTTTTAGATTTGTCCGCATGTTTTTTTATTGTTCTTACAATTTTTCTAAGCAGAAGGGTGTACATACAATAATAGGCTATAGGTAATACCAAAATTAAAAACAAATAGATCAGATTTGAACTGCTTATGCGCAAAAGTGGTTAAGCAGTTTAAATTTTTATTGTGTTTGCTGAGTTTAGTTTCAAACCGTTATAAACTAGTTCTAAAGCATTGTTAAAACAAAATTAAAAATACTAATGACTATTCAACTCACCTGTGATTTTTGAAAATTAAACCAATAAAAATAAGACATTGTTTGGTCAACAACCAGTGACAACGAATTTTAGCGACGTAACCACGCGTGGTGTATTGTAATACCACTAGTGAAAATGGTGATTTGACTACTCGTGGTATTATAACTGATTATTACATTTTATTAATACATCATTTTTCTGTCAATAGAAATAACACCTCGTTTCTAGGTTTCAGATGATATAAACAGATAGAAACAAGTTATAGAAATAAATTGAGGTATACTCTATTTTTTATTTATTTGCCGTTGTCTGTCTTTATTAATCACATTGTTGTATATGTTGCTATGTTATACAGGGTGTAACATTGAAAACTTTTACCCATAGTAACCTTTAAATAGGTAAAGATAAAAAAACCGTTTTGACAGTATTAAGAGAGAAGTAGGATGGGTTTGTTATTTGGTCTGTAAGTGTTAATCTAATAGCACTTTAACCTCCACCCTTAAAAACTTTAATAGGACTATACTATTTGTGATACATCAAATAAAAAGTAAGAATCGAGAGAATGCGACATAAAAAATTTAACAAAATATTTTTATTATTAACAGAGATACGAAGTAAAATATATGCTAAACAGATGTTTTGCTGTAATATTTATTAACTTAAATTAACTGTTCAAAATTTGGCAATTTGACTTGCTATACCTTAGAACAGAAAAAAAATTGATTTTTTGTCAGAAGTTATGACGTTGCACAAAATAGTAACATATTATTGTAATTGAAAATTATTGTACACAACACGTAGACTAACGCAGTACCTCGTGTGATGACGAGTACAGAACTAATGATGCTTTAGAGAGTCGGTAACCAGTGAAGTCTGATATGTCAGCATAATCAACCAGTATTAGATTAACATTTAGGCAACAAGTACATAAGAGAATCTATGTCTACAAAAAAATTATAGTACCTATCTCAATTTAAATAATTTGGGTATGTGTGTAGAACGTCGGTTGACAGGCTTACAAGAAGAGTGTTTAAAACACAAATACCAAGAAAAAGCAATAACAAACAAACAAGATGAATTGACAAAATTAGGAAAACACAAATCAAAAAAAATTACAAGAGGAGGGATAAGAAAACTATTGCAATGTAGAAAGTAATTAAGACGTAGGTATAAAATTTAACTCCGCAAGCCTGTTTAACATTTAACCTGGCCAATTAGATGTAAAGTTAGCATATACGTAACATTTTATATGCAGGGTTTCCATTAACCCTTCGTTAGTCGCGCATGGAACTGGCAGTCCCATGCTTTACTATTTTTGTAATTAAATAGAAACGGTTATAGTTACAACTTTGTGGACTTATGACATCTCAAATTGATCTTTTATGAACACTTTGTCTAAGTTTGGTGCAAAAATTTAGTTTTGCTGCTTGGTAATTCACAATTAATTCATCAGGTACCTGGTTTGGGACTAGTAAATTTCACGTAAAATTTTTTATAAAATTTTTTTAATTATATAAAAATGATACTCAACAATTCATAATATGAAATAAAATATAGTATAATCAAAAAAAATATATATATAGTTTTTTTGCAAAATTTAGTACGTGTATGATAAACTTATTTACTATAAACACTTTAAGCAAAAATTTACAAGATATCCAATAAAAATGGTCAAAATATTTGTTATGGGACTGGTAGTCCCAGCGCGACTAACGGTGTCACATAGTATGGCGCGCCTAACGAAGGATTAATCATTTTAAGGTCGAAAGTGGCTGTGGAAAAAATAAAAAATGTTTTGCCTTTAAAAGGCAATGGGCCGAATTCTTTTCCCTAAACTAAAATGTTTTTTAAATATCTATTAGTTAAGTAATTGATTAGCCTAAATTAATATTTTAAAGAATATTTTAGTGAAGGGCCTATTCTAATCTTCGTTTGCACATCAATTTGTTAATCGACGTCTCTAGGCAAATTGTTTGTTTTAAATCAGGCTTTTTTGTAATTACAGTAATCTATACTAGAGGGCGCCGTTCGCCAGCTGTCATAAAATGACATTTGTATTAAATTAATGTATGTACGCATGTCATCGCAGACTTTAAATTTTAAACATTTTATAAGTGATTTGAAAGTGCAGAACAGTGAAAACTAATAAACAATGTAAGTGTTATTAATTGATTAGGTGTGTAGGATAAGTAAGCGTTTTTTAGGGCAGCTACTGGTAAAAGAGAAAGACAAAAGAACTTCACTGAGGACGAAAAAGTGAGTGTTGTGGACTTTGTTGCCAGGCACAAGCATATTTTGGAATCAAAAAAGTCAGAACCTCGTATAAATAAAAAGAAACAGGAACTGTGGGCAGAAATAGCAGAAAACTTAAGAGCGACGAGCGGTTATTATTGAGACAGTAAAACAATTAGAAACGCGTACTATAGAATGAAGCAGCAAGCAAAATCTGTAGTAGGGAAGTACAAAAAAGAAATTAGAAAAACCGGAGGTGGCGAAGGACCATCAAGTGAACCTTCGGCAATGGACTGGGCCATTGTCGATATATGCCCCGCAGATTTTGAAGAAGATATTCCAATTTTTGATTCTGATGACATGACCCTACAAAAAAATATCAAGGAAAATGTATGATTATGTTTTGGGCCCGATTGTACATTGCGCACTTAAACTTACGTTCAACTTGAACCTGTACTAAACTCAAAAATTTGCTCTTATCTGATTGCACAAATGACGCTTAGCAACTAGCTTTTGTACAATCAATATGTATTTTAAGGTAACACTTTATTGAACCGCAACTTTGGTGAACCTAAACTTAATAGTGCATTGTACAATCGGGCCTTAGTGTTAATTTTAAAATAAATTTTTATCTAAATTTAAAATTGTTAGGAGGATATAGAAAAAGATACGATTGCAACAGGATTAATAGATCCTGAAACGGGATTTGTTAACATGTAAGTATCATATTGAATTTATTACCTATATAAATAATTTTGTTTTTATGTTAGAAATAAGAGAAAAAATTAAATTTTTATTAAAACACTATTACTTAATTTTTAAGCATAAGCATTTTCCGATGCTGTTTGTATTAAGTACCTAAATTTACCTATTCTTTCCTTTGTAGAAATGAGCCCACATCAACACCACATCCAATCGTTCCTATTGTTGAAACCTCTCCAGAAACATCTCTCACTGCTACATCCCCTCTAAAATTGCAACCCAAAAGAAAGACAATAAAGATTGACCCACCAATGAGTGAATGTCAAAAAAAGATGGTTTCAATTCATAAGGACCATTTAGCAGCAAAAATAACTAACGAAAAATTAATTTGCGAAAACGAAATTTCCTTAAAATCCATGCAAAAACAAAAAGAAGAATTACTTCTTGATTTAAAAATTAAACATGAACAAATTATGATTGAAAACACCAAGAAAAAAGCAGAATTGGACCAGAAATTATTACAAATTCAAATTGAAAAACATAGTCTAGAACTAGAAATTCTCAAAAGGAAGTTAGGTGTTTAATTCTTTGTTTTGTCGTGGGTAGTTACAGGTATTATTTATTCGATTCAAAATTATCATTAAATTAATTATTATTCTATTATAAAATACAATAAATCGAGTTTAGTTTAAATAAATTATTTTGGTGAAATAAAGCATTTTTATTATTTAAGTACAAAATAAATCTAAATCTATGTATTTTATCTGCTATTCAAAATAAATTATCTTTGATTAAAGTGTCTAGCTATAAATTGTCTACGAAATATATTTCCTGCTAAATTATTATTAAGCGGCTCTTCATGTTCTGCTTCTTCATCTGACGATGATTCTTCTGAATCAATTTCAAAGTCATTGTCACGAGACAATCTTATATTATACAGGACTACCATTGCTGAAATAGCTATCTTTGCCCTTGACAGTTTAATCTCCAATCCCCTTCGTAGAGCCTTAAACATATTCTTCCATCTGCCAAAGGTACATTCGATTTGAACTCGGGTTCCTTTGTGAGCTCGATTATAGGCTATTTCAAGAGCTGTTCTTGGATTAAGTAAAGGTGTCAGCATGTATCTCGATCATGGATACCCACTATCGCCCAGAAGAATACCTTGTTTGCGGTTGTTCTAAAAATATTAATGCATTAAAAATCTGTTCTATGACTTCTATGAGTACCTAAATATTGTTATTATTTATCGTTACCTCAAAATCATCTCTGATACGACTATTAAAAAAAATTCTTGAGTCATGTGAGCTACCTCTCCATCTTGTAACTATATCAAATATTTTGGTATCTGCTCCACAAACAGCTTGGACGTTCAGAGAATAAAACCCTTTTCTACACCAAAATAGTCTCGGGTTTTGTCCATCAGGATTTTTAATTTTTTTGTGTCTGCAATCTATGCAGCCAACTACTCCTGAGAATTGTCTTAACCCATAAAATCTTCTTTTCAACAATTGCAAATTTTCTGGCCACTTCACAAATTGCGGTAATTTGGAAGCAATTGCTCTGGAAACTCGATTAACTATTCTACTCACAGACGCTTGTGACACACCATGCAGATCTCCTACAATATAGGAAATTATTTACCTTTTTTAATTAGTTATGGAAAAAACACTGGTAGGTATATTTTAAACAAAATCTTTACAAAAACTGCACCTACCTTAGTTAGGTACTTACTTACCCAACTCAACTTGATAAGAACCTTTGGCAAAATATCTAAGAGCCACTAAAACTTGAATTTCGGGGGTTAAATCAATCCTCCTGTGATATACAGAATCAAGTTGAGGTGTTAACATATTAACAACAAATCGGGTTGTTTCTTTGCTTAAGCGATATCGCTTTTTAAAGTCATTATCTGACAAAACCGCTCTCGATATATTCTTGGATTTCTCGGTATTCTGTCGACTTCTCTGATTTCATCAAAATTATTTTCAATTAATTCAATGTTTTCCAATAAGTCGTACACCGCCATTTTCAAAGAAAACAGATATTTTTTTACAACTGTCAAGTTAATAGACATTTTAAACAACGATTGGCGTTGTTTAAAATATTCACTAAATATGATCGTTAATTGAAGTCTCTAAATCCTTAATCAAGAGTAAAGAATAGGTAAAATTTAAAGACGTTATCTAACAATTTTAATGGATGTTTTAGCGCTAATATAGAGAAAAGAATTCACACTATTTTTAGCTATTATTATAATAACTATTAGACAATTGAATAACTCCAGGAACCATTTTCATATTCTCATATTTTGTTGTAGAAATAAGACATTACAATAAATATTCGTAATATCGAAAATTTCTACAGCCATTTACGATTTTAAAATCATTTATAAAAACCCGGTACATATTGTACAGGGTAATATTTTATTTGCAGTAATGCAAAAAACAATTTGTTTGCAAGAGTAAACAAAGTCGAAAAATGTAAAAAGTTGGGTCTAAAATAATATTCTTTCGAAATATCTCAAAGAGAATTTAACCAATTATTATGCAATTTGACACATAAATAACACTAAAAGTTTTTTTATTTAAATGTATATAAAATTAAAGTATGATGTTATTAATAGATAATAAGTTTAAATTAATTTTGGAAGCTGTATTGTATTCTTTAAGTAAAATTTTGAAGCGTTTTGCGGTTAGTGTTGAGAAAACGACATTCGAATAGAATGTGTTCCAGAGTTTCTGGTAATAACAAAATTCTGCCACAGTCTGTCAGTTTTTGGTTATAGCATTTTCATCGCATGTTATTAGCAATTATCCAATTTTTTGCTTTATTAATCCTCAATTTTTATTACAAAAATAGATGTTTTAGTGATTTTTTATTAAATTAATTTTACTTTATACCACTGCTACGATCTAAAATTATTTTTAAATGCGTCAATTATTTGCAAACAATTTGTTTATAAATTTTTAAAAAATGTGTTTTTTGTCAAAAATATGTAAATATAACCTCTGTGCAATTTTTTATATTTTTAATTTTAGTTTTTAATTTTTATGTCATTGTATTTCTATAACATTTTTTATTAAGGGCGTGAAGTGACTGTTTTTTAGCGGAGAGAATGAAAATCATTAGTGTCGAGACCGTAGGTAGATACTAAAAATCATTCGAACCGCTAAAAGCAGCATCACGTCTTTAATATAAACACTGTTTTTCCTACAATACCATTAAGTTTGCGATTTTATTATTTTGGAAAAAAACAGTACGTTAAGTTTTACTCTTCAACAAAATCAGCAAGGTAACTAAATTTTTTAATAAAAAAAACACAAAAAACAGTTTTTTTTCAAACTAAGTCTTTAATTAGTTTCAGGTAAAATATTTTTTTTTTATAAAATTTGGAAATTGGGTATTTTCTTTGTTGAAATAATTGTGAAGTAAAGGTTTTGTTTTAATAACCGTTCTTGATTTGTAATTTCGCCTGGGGCTTGACGTTGTGCTTCTTATAATGATTTACGTTAGTTAGATAGGGAATTTTCGCAAACGAAGAGGCTAAAGCCGAATTTAAATCACCGTATTAAAATCCGTGCTTTGATCAAATTAAGCTTATTTATCGTTTGTGAGTTGCCGTGCAGTGTCAATAAAATCTTATTTATTACTAGGAGAAGCGCAAATACAAGAGAATCATTTCTGGTAATTTCCGGGCAATAAGGAAACGTGTGAAGTGAAGGAACGCGTACAAAAGGCCGCTTTGGGAGCTGGAATATTAAGAATGCGGAGGTGCGGGTAAAAATATAGGATGCCATAAATAGAATAGGCGCCGAGATATATGTGATTGAGGCTTTCGTGAAGGAGGCTGGAGAATTGGTTATGACGCAAAGCCCGGAGTGTTTTCAGTTAGCGATCGGTGCCTATTGACGACCCGGAGCCGATAATACGTGCTCGCATTCTCGCATTCTTGGACCTGACGGCCAATATGCCGAAGCTCGTATTTTACACAAGACCCATTCAACAGACCTTTACTACTTACCGAATTTCATATTTTATCCAATACAACACGATTAACATTCTTTCATACAACGAAAAACCCAAGGATTAATAAAACCGAACGGTACAACCTCATTTACCACCATAATAATAACACAAATGTGGGGCAAGCATACATATTAACACCAATAAGAAGCGAGTATACCGAGTGTGGATGATTACCACTAAAACCATCTCGTACGAAATAGACGCTTTCACAGGAAATGGAAGATCTTTATTTAAAATTAAAAAAAATATATATAGTGGTGTTGTATATCATGATCGAAATAGCAAAGCGGAATTTTGTTAATGTTGTGACTCAATTACAGTGGGAAATTTCGCTAAGCCGATTGGCGTTACAGCAACTTCGTAATTCTTAATAATAATTAATGACTAGTTACCAGATATAATGGAATATAGTGAATAGATAAACTTTTTCGTAGGTTGTAGGTACAAAACTTACTTCTATATATACTCAGTGACATTAGAAGTTTTACATTCAAAAGGAATAATTTTTTGGAAGTAATTTTGGCAACAAAATGAGTAAATTTAAGAGGAAGGCACCTGTGTTTTTCTTATGGGAAATGCAGTGTAAAGTCTATACAAAATATCTTCCGAACTAATGCAAATTTTTTAACGATTTTTTTTAAAGTAAAAGATACATACATGTGAGTATTTTAAATAGGCTAAATTTAAAAAAAGTCATAAAACTGTTGACAGTATTTTTTTAACAATTAAAAAAAAACTTTAAAAAAAAATATCTTGTAACTAATATTTTAAGCTACTTCCATGCAAAACATTGGTTTATAATTTTCAAAATTGTTAAAATGGCAGTGTATAGAAATAATAATTTTTTAAATTTTTTGTTTTTCCTAGTTTGCTCTCGCATCAGGTCTCGTACATTAACCGTCCCTAATCTATTTGCTACTTCAAATAATTTTTGTACAGGTCATTGGTAGATTTTGTACACGTCAGCGCTCAGTCTGAAATTTACGGTTAGGTTTTAGGTGTCATCCTCTTAAAGCTAGTCATAGTAATCATTGCAATGGTTTATCTTTGAGTGTTCTTGCAAAAATAATGTTTAACCTCTTAGTTTTTATTAAGATAAGGGCTTATCAAAGCTGATAAATAGAAGTATTATTTGCAATTGCTGTGTCTTTGACTACTTGTTTTTAGAGTAAGAAAATGCCTCTAATTCGAAGGCATCAACGATATCACCATCTTAGCAATCTCGATAGAAGTAGAATAAAAAAGAGCGTTGTAGACAACTAGCTATTAAACACCGTTTTGCTACTACGCGACAACTCGGTACCCAATGGTTTGGAAAAAAAGTCGACTTGTTGGTATGCATAGTTATATGGCCGTATTCGAGCTTCTAGACTTGTTTTTTAACGGCCACGTTTAGTGCTTTCTTTAACAGCAAAACACTGTCGTCAACGTTTTGACTGATGCAGAAAACGACAAGTTTTGGAGGTAAAACACATAATGAGATATTCAGCGACAAATCGCAATTCTGCTTAGGCAAGCATGATAGCCGTTAGAGGGTAAGAAGTCGTCATAGAAAGCGAGATGATATTAAATTTGCTGTTGAGAGGCATGTGCGCAAGTCTGTTAGGGTAATAATTTAGAGGTTATTGTTTATAGAAGCCGATTACTTCTTATGTTAATTTCAGGCAATATGACAGCTGTGTGTTATGTTGATGACATAATTAACTATAAACAACTATAAACAACAGTCAACATGTTCTTTTCCAACTACGCAAGGCACGTCCACATATTGCTCGTTAAACTATAAACTTTTTCCAACAAACTGGTGTTAATGTTTTGCCTTGAGTACACCGGATTTAAATCTCATCGAGCATGTGTGAGATATGACTGTCCGCTTTGAACTGTCTTTTACTGACTCTATCTAGCACAGCTAATCCATAAGCTTCAAGTTAACTATCTTATTTTGTCGATGGCTAGACGTATACAGAAATGTACTCAATTACAGAGTCACCAAACCTATTATTAATTTTTTTCTTAAGTTAATGTTACTAAAATTTCTTGCAAATTTTATCGTTTTATTTTTAATGTAAGGTTAACACATTGCTAAAAAATCACTTCTAAAAAATTGTTTCTTTTGGGTGTAACATTTCTAATGTTGGTAAAAAATCTGTTTAGTTGTATAGCTATAGATTGTTGTAAAGAAACAAAGAACCGTGAGTTTTTATGTGTAACAGCAAGAAACTATAATGTATTTTTTCTTTTTTGCGTTTGTAACTGATATCGATTTGGGTATTACCCAATTCAGCACCCAAATTGCGTGCGTAAAGTACTAGTGTAGTTTACTTTTTTTGGGTTGGTAACACGCTTTCCCTAGAATGAAAGGTCATTTGTGAAGTTTTAGCGTTTATGTCGGCGTGGAGATTACGAGTATAATAATTTTAATCGAATAAGTTTTGTTGCACTTGATGGCCCGTATTTCTCAGCAATGTGTTTTTGTGTGTGTCTCGCAATTAACGTATAAAACATTTGAAAATGGGGAGGACAAGCGGCGTGTACAATGTGTACAATGAGGTAACTTTAACTTTCTTTTTGAAGTTAAAACAGCATTAAAAAGAGCGTTTAAGCATAAGCCATAGCGTTTAATAATCTACAAATTATTTGCTAGATGAGTATACAGCTTGATTCAGACAAGATAATGAGCCCGATGTTTTGGCGATGCAATCAAATAAACAAATTTCATTTACGTCTTGATCTAACTTAAATTAGGGTTTTTCAGTTGAATCTAAATTATCATCTGCTTATGTCACCTTGACATTAGCGCAGAAATCGGTCATATGTGTCAGAGAGAAAAAATAAAAAACCCATTTTGATGTACCTAAACTCCAATACAAAATGTGTAAAAGAATGAAGCATTAAAGGAAGATAAACAGTTCTATTTTAAATCATAATTTAAAAAAATAAACAAAGAGACAAAAAAATAATATTTATTTAACGAAGAAGGTGCTCAAAATGCAGGCTTCCTGCTTGTTCGCAAACAGCTATTCTTCTGAGGAAAAACCTTCGAACACACTGTAGAAGTTCTGGCGAAACATTATGCACTGCGTCGGTTATTCGTTGCGGTAGCTCTTCGATGGTGTCAAAAGGTGTTGCGTATACTTGCTCCTTAACAGCACCCTATAAAAAAAAGTCTAAAGTAGTCATGTCCGGCTTACGAGGTAGAGAAGCATTAAAAGCTCTTCTTACAATTCAATGCTGATTGTAAGCATGGTCAAGGTACTGCCTAACATGTCTATGGTAATGTGGTAGTGCCCCATCATTTTGAAACCACAAACCAGAATAGAAGGCTAATGGCAAGTTTTCTGAAATTGGTTCTAATGTATTTCGCAAAAAATTTAGGTAGATTTTTTCTGTCAAATTTTCTTGGAAGATGAAAGGTTCAATTATGCGATCTTCAAAGATGCCACACCAAATGTTCACCAAAACTATTCGTTGAAAATGTGTTTTACGTATCCATCGTAAATTTTCCTGAGCGTCGTAATGGCAGTTGTGCTTGTTAACATTTTCGTTGTTAGAAAATTTGGCTTTATCACTAAATAAAATATTTTGCATAAAGTTATTGTCAATTTGCATTTGAGTTCTGATAAACTGACAAAAATCTAATCTTCGTTCAAAATCAGTTTTCCTAAGTTCTTGTACTACCTGCACATGATAGGGATGAAATTTATTTTCTCTAAGAATACGATTAACTAAAGTCTGGCTGATGCCAACTTCTCGAGCTACACTTCTCTGACCGATATGTGGGTTCAGTGTCACGGAAGCTATTACAAAAACTTCATTTTCCAAAGACCTGGCAATGCGTTGTCTTACTTTATTACAAAGAAACCAGTTTTGTCGAAGTTCCCTCTCAAGACGTTTAAAAATCATGTCACTGAGATGTCGTCTATTACGAAAACATTGAGCATACAAATTTCTTGCATCAACAGCATTTTTTCTAGATTCCTTGTATATTAAAATTAAATCGGTTTTTTCGTTGTTGGTATACGACACCATTTTTAACTGATGTCAAAGCACTGTCAAAGTAACAAAAAATAACTTAATTGCAAATGCAAATCGTAATTAAAAGTAGATCAAGACGTAAATAAAATTTGTTTTTTTGGTTGCATCGCCAAAACATCGAGCTTATTATCTTATCTGAATCAAGCTGTTTAGCGATATAATAACGATGAGAGGAATCGCTGAGAATCGCGATTAATTTGGTAATTTAAGAATAATCTTGCAAAGTTTTTGGAAATTTTCTTTACTGTGTTTATGTCAATTGGAATATTTAATCAATAAACGATACGGTAGGTAAAAAACTATTTGTGAGTTACTTACACAAAATTTTAAACAAATTTGAAAACTGAAAAATTAACTTTTTTACTTAAAAATTACGTAAAACGCCAAAAGTAAAAAAATAGCATAAAGAACTCGTTTCTCAAGTCATTGTAGAACTCATTCTTTATAAAAACTTGCGCTTTGCTCTTGTTTTATAAACTTGAATTGGTGCCATAAAGTTGACTTTTCGAAACGCGTTCTTTAATATACTATTTTGTGAGAACAAAAAACCATGTAGTTTTGCGTCTTGCAGCAAAAAACACTCAAAAGCAAAAAAGCAAAAAATTGTGAAAATTTTTATGTGTAAAAACGAGAAACCATAGATTACTTATTGTAAGGACAAAAGAATTTTGCTGAAGTTTTTGTGAAAATTTGTGAAAGTACAAATTTTAAATGATCAACTAAATTTTGACGTTAATATCTATTTTATCTTTACTAGTTTAATCTTACTAGATAATTGAATGTTTGTTTATAATGTTTTTAAACTATTTTTTAAATTAAATGTCAAATTTATCTCATTTTTTTCTAAAGTAACACATGTTTTTAAGCGGCTAAAATTATTATCTATGTCGTGTCAATTTTTTAAATAGCAACCATTTGTTTATTATTATTTTTTAAATTGATTATTTGATTTATTATCAAACATAACATTAATTTAGTTGTATTAGTTCAGAAATATTTCTTGAACTCAATAAGTCAATACAACCAATTTTCACAAACTTACATAGAAGTGGTCGCAGATTTTGGCATGTTTAAACAACACTGTATGCGGGTTGTAGAACGATTTTAACAAGTAATGTTGCAAAACCTACCTCTTACGTCTTTTGCTAGACTTTTACTGAAAAGGTTGTGGAAAACATTATTGTTCGAATGGAGCAAACTCCGCAAAAGTCTGTGAAGAAGCTCTTATTGCAAGCAGGTTTTAATATAAGTATTAATGTTTAATACGCTAATTAATGTGTTTCGAAGACAATAATTAATAACCTAAAACGACGATTTATGGATTAAAAATAACGGTGCACACATTGAATCTTACCCTTAAATTTTGTTTCTAGTTTTTTATTTTTATTATTTTTTATTGTATTATTTTATAAAATAATTATTGTTGTTAAAAATTGATTCATTATAGTTTTATTTGGTATTTTTTTGACAAAACTTGCAAAAAATTTTTTAGTAATTTTATTGCCAGCTCAATCAGTATTTGTTATTCACAGTGTAGCTTTATATATTAAGTATCTTAGGTTGCTCTATGAGAACGTCCTTCTGAGACACTCTGTATAATTTAAGATTGATGTGAGATAATCTGGCTTCTCTGTGACCTTTGTTTACCTTATCTGCAACATTAAGACGACCTTTGCTTCTTCACATATCATTCACCTTCATAGGTCACTTTGATAATATACTGAGCCAGTAAATGTGTGATGGTGTGTTTGATCAGCAGGCCGCACTCGTATTTTTTTAATATTCATGATTCGTTTGCATTTCATCGAATTACGCAAATCGCTATCCTATCCATCACCTTAATTACTTTATGGAATGTATTAATACCTGTATTTGGTCGTTTATTAATTGCAGTTTATTAGTTTTCAGTGCATCATTTTAAATTTGTCAAAAAATTAAAAGTTACCTGTATATAATTTGCATATTAATAAAAAGACAATCAAAAAATTTAAAAACTCCATCAGAAACAAAGCGGATTTACATAATTGCATCGCAATCGTAAAAAAGTTGCTTAATTCGAGCGTGAATATGAAATAAAATATAGGAAGAGCGGCAGCTTTATGTCCAGTGCATACACTATTTTACCACTTGAATATTTTTACAACTAGGCGACGTTTACACTGTTTTACATATGTGTACACAAAATTAACACATCTTAGTTTTGTTTTTTTTTTACATAAATGTGCTAATTTATTATCAAATGGAGATTTTAGTTGTATGTAGTAAAACAAATGAGGACTCGCATTATATAATTTCAACAGAAAACTGTATTACCAAAAGTGAAACAAAGGAACGTGTATAGAGGATTAAGGATTGTAAAGCGAAACAAGCAATTTACTGCAAAATAGATATGGTTTATTTAATTAGATTAATAGCTACATTGGTTGTAGAGCCAACGTGGAACTTGTTAATTTGTGTACTGCAAACTAATAGCTATTTTATCTGAAATGTGCAAGAATTTAACGATACGAGTTGTTGTGTTGTTTTACATACCACAAGAATGTTTAAACACGTGTTGATTATTTTAGTTAGTCTTTTATAACATTTTATATTTAATTGAAAGTAAATCAAAATTTTTAAATGCCATTGCCATACCAAAATTCTAATTTTACAAAGTAACTGATTATTATGGCGTATCGGAGCCGGTCGGCAGTTGGCCAATTAATTAATCGGTGTAATCTAACGAGATGCATGTTATTCTTTCAACTGGTCTACACGAACGCTTAGAACCCAGTAGCGTCGATGCCTCAAATGTACCCAAAATATATTTACGAAAACCTATTATAATATATTATAATTAAATACTAATTGAGTTAGTAACTGACAATGTGCCCGTTGGTTGTACCGTCTTTAAATACCGCCAAATAAAGTCTAAATAATAACGCGAAATTACGCCACTAAAAAACAACTCGCTTACGCCGAACGTCACTGAATATACACAGCATATTTCACACCTGTAGAATTTTTAAATTCAAAATTTGATAGTAATTTTACAAACGATATATACTCAGTTACTTTAAAAATTTAAAATATATATATTATCGAACCACATATTACCAGTTGATGGTGTGTGGTATTAACTTTCAATTACAATCATAATTACAATAATTTATTTAGTTGTAAATAAATTGGGTCTATTGCTTCCTATCTTTAGCCATGTTTTTGCTTCTTTTTTTGTTATTTCTCTTTAAACAAAAATTTTTTCTATTTTTTTAAATGTTTTTCTAGGTCTTTCCTGCTTCTTTTTTTTCTGTGTTCTGGCCTGCCATATTTGTTTCACTTTTCTGTTGTCGTCCATTATGTGGAGGTGTCCCCACCAGCTCAACTGTCGCTCTTCTATGAAGTCTACTACTGATTTAATTTCTAACTTTTCTCTTATTTTTGTATTTTTTATTCTGTCTTTTCTTGTTACTTCTTTTACTTTTCTAAAATACCTATTTCATTTTCGTAGCCTGTATCTTACTTGTCATTCTCTTATTTAATACCCACGTTTTACAGCCATAAGTTAAAATTGGTCTAAATATTGTTTAAAATATGTTCATTATAGTTTTCTTTGTTACTTTTTTTACTTCAAAAATTGTTACTTAATGCATAGAAACGCCGACATAAAATAATCTGTTTAAATGTGGCTACAAATAGTTTCAGAAAAAAAAATATTGTTAGGAGAGAGTAAGTTTTAATAAAGAGTTGTTTTGTAAAACAAAAAAGAAGATAGTTGTTTTAATAAATTTTATTTTAATGCAATTTTGAACAAAATGTTATTTTGAAATTATAAACAAAAAAGTATGTACCTACATTTTCGCAATGTTTCGTTTTACGAGTGCTATAATTAAAAAATTTGCAACCAGTTTTTTGGCGTTACTTTTGCGACTACTCAGAAAACAATATTAATTTAATATTAGCTCTAATTAATTCTAAGTTGTAATCATAAATTTTACTTGGTAGTCTTCGTTCTCGTTTATGCTAAATAACCAATGTTGTTCTATTCAAAAATTTATAGATGTGGAGATTCACGGTGTCCCTGAAATGGTTTACAAGAAATTCACAGTTATGGAGAATCCTATATTGTAGAACCTAAAAAAATGTTAAAAAAATTCTATTTCTTTCTGATGTGCTTTAAGATGGATCAATGAGTTCTTAGTACATATTTAAACTATTTTGGTAGATGCTATTATCCAAATTAGCTAATTTTGTAGTACCTATTTTTAAAATTTTCACCTGGGAAACTTCCAGCATCCTTATTCTTCTACAATCCAAAATTTAGATCGCCGTTTGAGAGAAAATGAACAGTTAGCTCTTGTTACAGCAAATCGAAGACAGACGCATTGCTGATCATGAAGAATCAGTATCAGATCAATTTGAACAGAAACTAGAATATGGTACTCGTAGAACTAGTTCTGTATTTAACATTTTCCAAAATGTTGTACACCGTATTATTAAATCAGAGAAGCTTTATCCTTTTTGGTACAGACTTGTGCAAAAGATTAAACTAAAGGATTTATCTTTCAAATTAAATTTTTGTAATTGGTTCATAGCACAACATGACAAAAATTCAGAATTTAAAAAAAATGGACTGATAAAGCTTTATTTACAAGAGATGGAGTATGCAGTAAACAAAACAGACATTACTGAAGTTAAGACAATCCACAAGCAAAGTTCTCTAGAAAGCATGAAAATCGTCTCACTGTAAACTTGTGTGAACAATTCATTGGTCTTTTTATTCTACCAAAATCCTAACAATAAAGATTTTTTTAATTATTTTAGTAAATTACGTCCATTCTTATTACATTCGAAATTTGTTGTTACGGGGAAGTGGACAAGGAAGAAAAAAAACTATTTTATAAGGCCAACGTTTCGAATCATTTATTGATTCTTTTTCAAGGCTGTAATTGGTTTAATTTAGGGTTATTTAATATACATAGATTATTTACCTTATAATAAATGTCAAATTTGTTTGGCATGGTACCAACTTGTCTCGGCCAGTGGTCGCCGGAAGAATGAAAAAGAAAAGACATATGAAGTTGGTGTTAACGTACCACTGATCCCGCCAATTTGGTACGCATGCCACTCGTCATAATTAATCATATAAAATGAAAATAAAAATTCCCTAAATTAAGGCTAAGTCTAACCGCTGGTTTAGGTAAAATGTAAACAATAATATAACCTAAAATTTTTGTTTTTTTTAAAAAGTAAAACAGATTAAAAATATTAAAATAAACATCTAACCACATATTAAGCTAACAAACTTTTATATTAAAATTATTCTAGGCTAAAATTAACTTCATTTTATCACATTATATCACAGGTGTTGGTGGAGAGTATCACAGATCACAGGTGGATAATTGTTAGCATGTTTTTAAGTTTGACACAATTGGGACTAAATGAGAGGTATTTATTTATGTTTATTGGTGTGTTTATTTAATAATATGTTGTAGATGCTGCTTAAACTGTTTGTGTCACTTCGGATATTGACTGTGTTGGGGGTACAAGTTATGTGGATCATCTCGCTAATATTTCGCTTTGTTAAGATGTTTTCACGGTCTAAAATTTCTACTTTGTCAAAAATGAAATGGTGTCCAACATTGAAATGATGTTCTGCAAGTGCAGTTTTTTCTTTTTTATTTAAGTTAACTATTTGGCAGTCGTATTGATGTTGTTTGACTCTGTTTTGAATATATTGTTTCGTTTGACCTATATATGATGCATTACAATTATGGCAAGGTATTTTATAAATTAAGTTGGATTGTAAATTTAATTTAATTTTTTTTATTATTTATGTTGGTAGCTCTACATTTTACGAATTGCACAGTACGACTTTTGACATGTGGTATTGTCAGAGGTTAAAGATAATCATCTTTTTGTTTTGGTGTCTTTGTAGTGTATTCTTTCTTATTGTGTTTTAGAGTTTAATAATGAGATTAATATTAAATTCGTTGACCTTCATAATATTATTTTCGAAAGAGAGAACAGATATCAAATTTGTACCAGATTTTTTAGCTTTACTATCAGTTTTTACTACATAGTTGATAATAGTTAATGGTAATCTAAGACAAAATGAGTATCTTTTAAGTTGCAATAATTACGTCAAATTTTTATTGTAGCTAAACCAGTAATGTCCTCGCACTTGCTTGTTTAGTTAATTGTAATTTATAACTTCAAGATAACCAAGTACGTCGCGTGGGCAGTGTTTGAATTAACCAAAATGTTTTTCTTTGTATCTACTTGCGTTAAGTACTATTTATAGCTGTTTAATGCATTTCTATCAAAAATAAACACCAATTATACTTGTACTTTTATCGTACTTTTTATGTTAATTTAAGTAGATTTGCACTATTAAATTTGTTCAAATTAAGTCTGTTGACTTACGGAACTGGTAGGACTAATCTTCTCTCAAACAGCGCTCTCATTACTAGTGGTTTTTAGATAAAAACTTGGAAAACTCAGACCTAAAAGACTAAAGTATGAGGTTAAGTTAATTTGAACAAACAAACAAAAATCTGTCAATTAACTAGTTATTTCTATGTAAATCCACAAGAAAATATTTGCTGGTTGCAAAATTTATACCTGTAAATTATTTTTTTTAAATCAAATTAAATTTATATATGAATACTTTAATTTTAAAGTAACTTGTAAATGTAAAATTTACCAGTACATAAAACTGTCAATTTACAATACCAGTATTGGAAATTAACATTTAACTGACCTTTAAGTGACAATTAATAATATGATTAATGTTTACGAGAACAAAAAATAATTTATTTTGAGATAAACATTCGACAATTCGATTTACAACAAACTTAGTTTTAAACTTTATAAAAAATTTTGCGATTCAGAATTTTAAATTTTAGATAAATCAGGTAATTTATTATCCAAAGCAATCCGGACTGATCTGACTATCTCATTCCGGGTGGTGAAGGTTGTACAATCATACACAAGTAGTCGAGTTCATATTTAGGTGTTTACAGACAAATGAATTGGAAATGCTAAATTAAAGTTTTTTTTGATTAATCTTTTACTTCGTTTAAACTCTGTTAGAAAATTTTTAGTTTTGTTAAATTTTATTTTCTCTTTTATCATAAAACTGTTTACTTGCAAATTTCGATTTTTTGTAATGTCTAGAACTTATGCAGATGCAGCTGCAGATAACCCTAGAGTCGTTTCGAGTTTAGAACCCGATTGCAGTTACTCGTAAGTGGAATGTAATTGGAATATGTCCCGGATTTAACTAACCTAGTTCATAACTATAACTTTTAGAGCAACAGTAAGATGTTGCTTTTCATTTTGTACATAACAATTTCAATCTGGTAAATTCTGAAGTAAATTTGCGTTATTCTTGAGAACGGTTTATTTATCTAAAAAATATTTTTGAGTCACGTTTTCTGAAATTATAGTCTTTGGTAGAAAATCTAGCGTAAATAATTTTGATTTAATGCTGCATTATTTCGTCAGCAATCAGTTCTTCTTGTGGAGTAAGCCGAAAACTTGCCACTTAGAGTCGATCGATGCATGTGAGGAAGTGATTGCACATGGTGTCCTTCCATCCACGTCGTTAAAAAGGTTAAAACGGTTCCACGTCCGATGCATCAGGCTATTATTGTTAGGAACTAACGTTGACCGAAATAGCGCACTCTGACTCAGAGCTTACCGGAATGTTAACTTCGTTCAACAACCAACGTGATGGAAATATAATGTTATTATCTTTACACCGTTAACTTGTAATTCCATTTCCAATAACTTTGTCGCTTTTAATCAGATTAAAGCTTTCCCACTATTATAATTACACTATCAGTTTTTGAGTGGCTGTATTTTTCTCTGGCGTTAACACAATAAGTGCAAATTCTGGAGATTTTGCGCTGGAGTGGATTTAACTAGAGACTTTGAATGTGTCATTAATATTATTCAGTTATGCATTAGACTCAGCAATGTTCTTCCAGTAAATCTTGTAACAATGTCAATTTGGCAGACAATGAATTTCGCTCTGGTTAAATTCAGAGACCTTTCGGTGAATATGACAATTTCGTTTCCAATTAATATTTATGAACGCAGACGTTTGGTTAACTGCAGTAATACGTGAATAGCAGTGCATATTGGATTTTCCTCTTATCCAGCACTTGGCTAGGCATACTTCCACCGACCTCTTTCATATTGTAATAATTCTATTGGCCGGTTTAAGATGCATAAAATTGATAACTTTGCCAATTTCACGGGGAAAGCCGACGGTGGCAGGTGCGCCAATGCGGAACAGCACTCTAAGATAGATGAATGGGAAAAGATGTGAAACTAATGAACTGGACAATGGCCAGCAATTCACAGTTCATTTCCCGCACAATCTCGCTTCTTTCGACTTTTTTCCTTTGCAAATTCTTACATAATGAGACGATTCGTCCCAATCTCAATAGATAGCCACTGACAACCTAAGAGAACATACTCGTACATTTTAAGCCTTATAGAGAAAAGGTTAAAAAATACACTTTATCTACAATTAGCTTATAATTAAAGTTTTATCCACGCTTACAAACCGTATAAAGTAACACTTCATCCACTAGTGGAATAACGAAATCACTTTTTTCCACTAGTGGAACAATGAAAAAGTACAATCTTAAATCAATCGCATTTTATTATTATTAATATTGACATTAACATTAATAGACATTTCGTTTTTTGTTTTATCATATTTCACTTCGTTTCCATTAATTAGAAGCTTGTAGTTGTTATCGGTTCCAGAACAAATAGTAGTTGTAGGAACAATAAACAAACGTCTTCTCTAGTAAGGAACGACTAGTACCAGGAGAACCTTAGATTTTCCTTGCAATATCGAGCTTATTAGATACAGAATTTTCGATATAAGTTTCTGCTATGGCGGAGCTCCTCCACCTACCATGTCGTTTAATTGTTGTAAGATTAGCACCTCTATTGGTAAGTAAAGTTTTTGAAGTGCGCCTCATACAATGGCCGGTATAAGCTTCTGCGTTTGCCAGTTTTAAAAACGAAGCAATTTTAGAAGGAACTTTTGATAAAATGTTAATTCCAACAAGTTGCGATGTACATTTTTGATTAGCGTATCGTAAAAAGATTTTCTCAATGGATAACTTTTTTGAACGTACCTAAGGACATGTATTTCCCACACTTCTTTGCAGTGTTGGTAGAGAATCCTTCTTCTATAATTGTGAATTTTTGTGAAACGCCCGTCTTGGTATCTGGTATTGAAACAATGTGGTATGCACTTCTGTGTTCTACATCACTGATTTTCAAATTTGTCAGCTCACAGTATCGACAGCCACCAGACACCCCCATTATTAATGCAACCTAAAATTTTCCAAACTTTATTATCTGCAATGTCTATGTAATGACAGAGATTACTTTAATCACCAAATATTCTTTATTGCAAGCTCTTGTCAAAAACTCTTCCACGTGTGCTCTTTCCTCTTTCCAGCTTTCTTCGGCCTGTATCTTCTTGACTAATTTTTCAGATAGGCCATGAGCTTACTATATTTTCTAATGTCTATGTTTTTATAGACCTTTATAGCGGTCTTCAGCATGAAGTACTTCAACCACATGGATGAAATTGCATACTTATTCTAATTGAAGAAAGAGAAAAGAAATACAATAGCAAAATTTCCTCATTTATTGTCATTACTCCCCGTTCTCTTTTCCATTCATTAAAATCTGAAAATATTTTCTCATAATGTTTCCTAGACTTTGCAGGCAATGACTGGCGAATCGCTTTTTTAGCTTCCTTAAGAATTGTCTTAGGAACAGTACCTATCACTTTCTTCCATTTTCACCAACTTGCACAGCGTTTTGTACAAATGGAGTCGATAAACAATCGAAAATAAATAGCAACCATTCAACACCTCCTATGTTTTTTAGTTAACTTTAATGATTTTTGAGGTAACATCCGCTGTTAGAGAGTAATGTGAAATCATTTTTTGATGACATAATATGAAATTTTGGAGATTCTGATTTTAAATCGCTGTAATTGTGGATAAAACGTTATATTGGATTCGTGTTTTAGTAGCGTTTTATCTACTTAAGAATATTAATCGCTCGACTGCGCCTCGCTCTTAAACATTCTTGCATAGATAAAACGCTGTCTAAAGATTATTTTTTTGAATTTATTTGGTGAGATCGTAAAAGGGGTTGTGCCGTTTAGCACGTGGTGGGTAAAAGTGCTGAACATAATTTTACGTAAGCCGAAAAATACTGTTTGAAGAAATGTGCTTTCAAGTAATATTCTGCGAAAACTGTAAGCCGCTCTTTAAAGATGCTGTACAGTCGTCAGTTGGTTGTATTTGTTCCATGACCCTAGATGCATTTATATATAAGGTTCATTCTTAACTCGGTTATGTGGGTGGAATTTTCTGGTTCGTGTTTAGAGTGGGAAAAACCAGTGGCCCCAAACTGTTATGTTTATGCATGGTAAAATGCATAGCGCACGTTGAAATGTTTTAGAACCGCTGACCTAGCCGAGTCTAAACGTTTACTCCAAGACACCACCCTCACTCACTGATTTGTGAACGACCCTTATTTACAAGTGCGTTAGAGGTGTTGAAACAACACAACCAACAGACGACTCATACCAAAGCGGTACGTAGTTTTACAGAACACGTGCTAACCGGTACTACTCCTTTTACGATCCTATCGGACAAAGTCAAAAAAAAATAAGGCTTAAAACACTTATACAATAAATAACTATTTTTGCGTTTTTAAAGTGTGCAAAGTTGTTTCATTTTTTATGATAAGTTTTTTAGAAATTGTATATAATATATAGAAAAATATATAATAATCAATATTTTAAGAAATAATATGTAGTTATTTTTATTTCTTTTTAAATAAAAAATGCAAATTATTATTAGCTACCAAAGAAAATGTTTAACTTTTTTGAGGGACTAACAAGCAGTTTTACATATTATGTAAGTATATTATAAAATTTTTATAATATTTGTTAGTGGAAATTGTATATTAATATTATACAGGCTGTCTCAAAACAAGCGTGGCAGATTGTTGATAATTGTCAACAACATTTTTTTTTATTGATTACAACATACATTTTTTTTAAATCTAATCTAAATTTTGAGATCTGTAAGACACGTTAAATAATTTTTTATTTTAGTTTTTAAGATGTAAAACGACTTCAAAACTACCACTTTGACATCTTTAAAATTTAACTTAAAAATTATAGCATTTTGTTTAACTAATAGGCTAATTTCAAATTGAGATAAAACCAGTAGTATCTTCGGTTTCATTGAATATTAAAAAAAAATGTGGTTGTGATTAGTTGTTGTCGTGGAAAAGTATTAAAATTTGCGATACTACCGGTAGTATCTCAACTTGAAATCAGCTCATAAAACTCTTAAACATTTATAAAAAATTTTTAGAGCAGTCACTTTACATTTACGTTTACAACCTAACATAACATACTGTACAATTTCCCAAATTTTAATTAAAATTTCTGTTTCTGTAAAATTAAAGTCACTACACGCTGATATAGATAAATATTTTTCACCATCATATGTAGTATGTTTTATTAGAAAAAAAGCAAAAAATATTTTTTTTTGGCTAAAAATTTAACCCAATCTTTATTTGTGAACGCAAACAAAAGATTGCAAAGCCATTTTAAGATATACAATATGTCCCTGAATCGACTTTAAAAGAAAATTTTTTTTTTTATTTTTGATTACTCGGAAAATTTTACGCTTGTTAATTTGCCCTGCGTGTTTTTAAATCCCCAAAAGACAAATTACTTTTTATTTAGCTCAAACGGTTTTCGAAATAATATTATTTTATTGCTAGAAAGTATTCAAATTAGACTCGCTTTAGTAAAAAATTAAAGAAATGGTAAAATAAAACAAACTTCTCAAAACGCTAAATTATTAATTTTCTATTCAAATAATACTTCTTCTTTTTCTGCACAGATTTTAATGCAAGCTCTAAATTCATTGAAACTGCGTTCTATTTCTATTATTATTAAGGACTGGACTGTAGTTTGTATTCTATTTTTAATTGCTTTACATTATTGTCTAGTGGCTCACTGTATATAATTTGCTTTAAACAACCCCACAGATAAAAGTCTATTCATGTGTGTTTAAGACTTCTCGGTAGCCATAAAATAGTACCATCCTTTTCTATCCATTTATCATGAAACTCTATATTAAACCACTGACGAACAATGCCGGCATAATGAGCAAGACACCCATCTTGCTAGAAAAACATTTCTATTCGGTAGTTTAAAGGCAATTCATCTAGTATATCAGCTAAAAAATTTTGCAACATTTTCAAATAAGAATTACGGTTTATAATTTTGATCAAAAAAATATGAGCCAATAATGCCATACTACAAAACTGCACACTATACATTAACTTTTTTTAAATATTTTTTGCGACAATTCTGAAATTTAGATTCGTCTTACTCCAGTACCGACAATAATGTTGAGATAAAACGACTCCGTTAGTTTAAAAGATTAATTTATCAAAAAACATAATTCGTTTATATAAATTTAAATCTTTCAAAACTTTGTAGGTCATTTCCAAACAAAAATCCAGACGTTTAATTTTATCATCATTTTTTAAAGTTTGTCTAAATTGCTGTTTAAATAGTAAAATTTTGTTTTCTTTGATGAGTTTTTGTAAATAAAATTTATTTCTATTAGTTTGTATTGCTCTTTTTCTTAAAGACAATCTTAAAGCTTTTCTTGCGAAATGAACTGCAAGAACTAAAACAGCATCGTCTTTATTACACAACTTGTTCGACTTCTTAATGTTTAAAACCGAGTCCGTTTTAAAAAACTTGATTACCAAGTGTTTTACATTAGAATTTGAAATAATAACTTCTGGGTATTTTTGGTTAAATTTTCGTAATTAATACCACAAGAGAATGAGAATAAATTGAAAATAATTTGACAGATTTTCGAAAACGTGTTGCCAGGCAATAGACACGAGAGCGCGAAGCGCTCGAGTGGCTATTGCCAAATGGCAACACCTTTGAGAAATTCTGGAGAATTATTTTCGAATTTATCGAACTCTCGTGTGGTATTCGATGGATTATTTTTTGACGATAACAGTAAGGTTTTTTTTATGGGACATACTCAAACCAGTTTTAACCAAAGTCGGACTTACGTTACTTATCTGGGAGTTATTTATTCTATGTGGGTTTAAACATTTCAAACATTTCACAGCAGACATGTCAAAAACTCAAAAAGTAAGGTTATGTTTATTGTTCTAAAAAAAATATATATAAGAAGTTCCTGTTATTAATGATTAAAGCGATAAATATACCTGTTAACAAGTGTTAATTCTATATAAGCCTGATATAGAATGTGTGATGTGTGTGCAGCAAACAGAAACGATGGAGGCATTGCACTGTGCACCCCCTGCATTGTTCAGGCTTCAAGCACACCACGCGGGCACACCACAAATCGTTATGGTATTCTTCATCTTCTTAGAAGCACTTTCTGCGATTTTATTGTTAATTTCCTCTAATCACGACCGACTGAATCTGTTTTAATTCATTTTATCACTTAAATTAATGATAGATGACAAATAACGAAAAAAATCGTTGCCACAATAAAAAAAAACAAACGCAAGTAAGGCAAATTATTACAGCGGGAATAAGCTGGTAAAAAATTCCCACTATAATAATGCGTTGATTGGCTGAAAAGTGCACATGTGACAAAAATTAAATTTTTTCATTGGTTTAGAGAAACGTCAAAAAATAATCAGCTTACAACTCGGTAGCACTTTTTTCCAGTTCTGTAACATTGAATTTGACAAATTTTTTGTTGTAATACTGTTTAAATAAGAAAGGATTTAATTTGCAGTTCTACTAACTTATATAGATTTGTCATCTGCTGTCAGTGGTATTCTTTAATAAAATCAGCATACCAGAGTTACTTCTAAAAATTACGACTAAGCTAAGACCAGATTTTGAAGAAAAATAATATTATCTCAAAAACGGTTTTAGTTATATAAAAAGTAACGTGTTTTGAGTGTTAAATAACAAGCAGGGCAAATTAACAAAAATAAAATTTTTTGAAAAATTAAAAAGAATTTTTTTTTAAAGTCGATTTAGAGACATACTGTACAGATTCTCTGGCTTTCACAATTTATTTGCTGTGCGATTTACCGTCCAAAGATTATCCTTCGTCCAAATCAAAAATGTTAAATCTCTGATAACAAAGCTTAATTAGGTATTAAAAACGGATCAGCCTTTTTCCTGCTGCTTGTTACGCATATATGCATGTCAAACATCACATAAATTGGTTCGACCCCATTTCTATATCATAAAAAAATTTAACCTATCAAATATTCAGGATGGGTTGTTTGCGCTATTCTTAAAACAATATAAACAAAATATTGAGCTTGAAGTTGCGGCTGCTTTATGACGCCGTTACGTAACGTTACCTCCGGGATATTGTTACGTACAAGACATTATTTTAATGAGAACACTTATTACGGGCATAAAGAAAACGATTTATCCTGAAAACAACGCGATTAAACGGTTATTTACGAGCTACGCATTATTTCCGATTGAGAAAAACACGTTCAAATAGAAAATGTCGGAATAAAACTCAGCTTTTCCGAGATAATTATCATTTTCAAACGTTGCGAAGACAAAGAGTTAAAGAGAGGCACTATTTTATATTGCTTTCTTGATGGAAATAGAATGAGGAAAAGCTTTTTGCCTAAATCTTTGAAGGTATCTGAATTACGAACATACGAACAAAACAAAAGTTTTTTAATTTACGTTTTCTATTTTTATTTGTTCTAGCTTTTTAGCTTTGAATATTTTATTGTTAAAATTTAAATATTCTGGTGTAGAGTACTGGTTTCCTGAAACATAATGAATGTAACTTTTTATGGAAAGAAAGATGATCTAAAATATTAATGTTGGAAAGAGACTGTTTCTGTGCTTACATTTAGATTAATTAATAGAATTTAAAAATCTTTTCTCCATTATTATTTTAAAATCAGTGTTGTGAATTTATTAGAATTGGGCAAATTACATGTGATGCAATTTCCTTAGCGTAATATTACGTTACCTACAGCTATTAGAGTTTACATTATGTAAACTGAGTATCAATATTGAGGTTATAGCATTATTAACGTTGACCTTAATTTATTGTTTGATTTATAAGATGTACATTGTGCATTGTTCCTAAAGCGTGATTGAATGAAGGTGTAAAGGAATTACTTTGTGATGGCGGTATAATGAAATATAGTTTCCATTAATTGCTTAGTAAATTAAAGTGCTTTTACAGGTATTGTTACCAATAAATATCTGTAATTGAATAAAGAAAATAGCAGCGCTTTAAACTATTAAAAAAAACAAATAACGATTTATTATTAAAACAGTTATTTTTATCTACAATTAATAAAAAAAATACAGCTTTTTTTATCAGCAGAAAAAAATATTAACATAATTTTATTTTAAAACTAAATCCTGGTTTTAGAATTAAAGTTTAGACACTTTGTGTATGGAACATAACAAATTGACGGATATTTTGTTTCCATTATGTTTAAGTTCGGTCGTTATTTGAAATTACAGGTAAAGGGTTAGTAAATGAATGAGCGTTTTTTACGATCGCTAATAACAAAAAGAGCGTTGTCACGCATTGTTTTGTTAAAATATAAATTGGTTAAAAAAATTGCTGTTTTTCGCTGTAACAGAATCAAGAGTAAAAGAAATGTTTTAGCAGCTTTTAACGATAAATTTGTGACATATTGTTTAGTCCTAGTATTCCCGATTCTAGAAATTGAACTACTAGACATCAAAACTTTAATTATTAGCACTTGAAAGAAATTATAGTGTCTAAAGGCCTAATTACACTATCCAATTTTCTTCAAAGATTCGTACAAGTAATTGTATGAATTTCTTGAATGCACCTCTTTGATGTGTTTATGTAGTGTAAATTGATTAATTTCGTTTGACATTTCTTCAAAGTAATTGGATGTAAATATTTGATAAAAGTGGGACGTGCACTACTTTCAAGGTTACTTGGATGAAATAATTTGATGGGAGCATGCGCACAACTACGGAAAGAAAAAAGAAGAAGAAGAAAAAACAGGCGACACGTGTTTTCTTTATGTTTTCATCGAGTTAAAGTTCTGTAGTGCTATGGTGTTGATAGCTATGACGCTTATTAACGCCACTTTCTTTATTTTGTTAAGTTTCTCGTGTTGCATACTAAAACTTTTTTGAGGTTAAATAATAAAACGTCATATTAATTTTTTTTGACGTTTCATTCAATATCTTGAATCTTGGATGCTAGCACCTCGCCCGACTTCATTCAATATTTATGTTCAATTAATTGGATGGTATCTTTGAAGGAAATTGAATAGTGTAATTAGGCCATAACATAAATTTATGTTAGACTATATAAAAAATATGATTGACTTTTTAAAATTTGTTTTAATTATTGACGATTTTAATATACCAACTAATCCAACTTTTACATCTCTCATTCCTTACCAGTTTTTGTTTCTGAACAACTTAATTCAGCACAATAAAACTGTCAACACAAAGAACAAAATTTTAGATCTTGCTACAACGAAAAATTTTGGAATTGCGGTAGAGAAATATAACTCCTGTAGTTTCTAAAAATGATTATCATCTTTTACTGATGGTTAATTTGTAGTTGCCACATCAATATATAAATCCATTTCTCAAGCTCTCAACTATTCAAAATATAATTTTTGCATGGCAAAATTTTTATATTGCTTTTGCTGCATGTAATTGGTTCTCGGTCACAGATACTGTTAATATACAATTATCATGCTATAATTTTTATAAAATTAATTAACAATAACTATTAAATGATTTTGCTGCAAAAATGCGTAATTTTTTACCATAGTTTACCAAGTTCATAATCTCCATGATTAAAAAATTATAAATTGTTGAAGCTTTACAGATGGTTGACAAACTGTTGTCTTACTTTAACAAAATCAACGCATCAAAACAAAATATTTAGCTTGATTCTTGTTTACCATATAAGAATTTTGTCCACACTATTAAAAACTCATTCAGAAAAATCGAAATGTTTTGCGCGTTTGTCAATTCTAAGAGAAGATAAAAAATAGTTACAACATAAAAAAATAGTTACAAATAAAAATACAAAAAAATTGGTAATTGTTAAATGTTGCACAATATATTTATATATATTTATATATATCAAAATTTTTAAAATAGGTAATATTTAAACAAATTATAATAGTACATTATACATCAAGGTAGAGAAAACACTTTTTATAGCCGAGCGGGCTTAGTGCCCAAGATGCGTAGCATCGAGGGCAATAATAGATGCAAGGTTATATTAGTTTTCTCTACCGTGGTTTATATATGATTTTTTTCACTACTAGCACATTAATTTATTAATTGTCATATAAAAATATAACCTTATTTAACGAGCACACATCCAGACTAAACATAACTGTGTTTATTTATTGTCGAAAAGTAAATTTGATGAAACAAAAAACGATTGATATTAACTACTTACGTTTTTCCACTTTAAAAATTTAACTTCACAGATAAAAACCGAAAAGGACGTTATTGTAAGCATCTTTTATGTAAGCAACTATTTATGTACTGAAAAACAAAATAGCGTAAATTTTCTATCAACTGAAATCTTCAGAACCCCTAGTTCAGGATTTAAGTTGACAGCCCCCGCTTTCCTGGTCGGAAACTTGAACAATGGAATTTGCAACAACACATATGGTCAAATTAACTATACATAGGGCTCCACACTTGACGTGTAACCTTATGAAAGCCCATTTTTATTATTTACAACTTTAATAGCAGTTATTTTTATTAATTCTGCATAAATTAAAAATAAATTTTCTGTTCTTGTGTTTGAGCTTATGTTATTTACAACTTTATTTACCTACCAATTGTCAAAGAATTTTTCATTTCGTCACACTACAAAGTGTTTTTTACAATAAGACAAGACCAAAATACATGTATAAAGCTGTAAAAAATTACAATATTTTTTTAATGCAATCAACGGATTTGATCACTGGTTGGTTGAAGCATGATTACCTTTTTCCATTTTCTTGGATTAAAAATATTTCATTATTAAAACATCAACGTTTTAATTATGCGATTATTCTGCTTTTTAACGTTTGGCATAGATTTTATCAAGATTATGATCTGTCTAACACACACTTGACATTTGAGAAGATATTTCGCGCAAGCGCACCATTTTGTTTTGGCAGATTAGAGATGAAGTGCGGTGTTAAACAAACTTGCTTTGAAATCACAAATAATAAATAAACTGTTTATTAGGTATTTCTAGAGCACCTAATTTCGGACATTATTTTTTCGGTGAACACTTATATCTATCGTTTATAAAAATTGCGAAGATATTCGCATCAGGCAACACAGTTAAATGTCGGTATCCACTCGACTCTAGCACTTTATCTCCCTTGGTTTATAATCATTATTGACTACTAGGAGAGAAAAACAACTTCACACCCTCTCGACAAACTAAATAATGATGTCTTCTGAGACTAGTAGTAAAAAAAATAATTATTGGACTGTTGATTTTACAATTAACAAAGTTAAATGTTAAGTTAAAACGCAAATAATTTTTTAAATATTTTTTTAACAAATAGTTCATTCATTATTAAAATACACATTATTTGCCCGGCGCATCCACCATTTTTATAAAAGCTGGCTTTTATTTTCATAGTTATTATGTTAATAAATAAATTTTAAGTTAATATTTGATAATTTTGTTAAATAAAACGTTTAAATTTATATTAAAATAAGTATAAATTATTTTATTTGTTACAACTTACACACAAAAATACGATGACATTATGTGTGTGTAGTGGTAGTATCCGAGGTACCAGCAGTAGTACTAGTAGCTGCGTGTTTTGCAATTTCACAAAAACATATTCTACTTAGAGATCAAATTCGAGCTGAAGCTAATGACCGTCTTCTTCGTGTTTATGTTTTATAGCAAATATTAAAGAATTGCTGTCACAAAATAATTTATAAACTAACATAAAAATTTTGACAAAATAAATTATTTCACATGCGCTTCTAAGTAAATAATAGCTGGAAACACTATTTACTATTGATATACATAATTGTAAGCAATACTTTTAAAAAATTAATTTGACATATGCAATGGTCTGTTACATACTCGTACATATGTCTACTTTACTTTTTTTAATTAGTTATTATAGCAACAATCGGGTCAATTTGTTATTTTTTACGTTTAATGAAAAAAATAGGTATTTAATGTATTACAAATTTTTAATAACATTTGTCAGCCAAAAAAAACAAAAGTTGTTAAAAAAATAAAAATACTTATTTGTAACTATATAATAAAACTTTTTTATTTTTTAACTTTAGTCTTGTGCAAAAAATAACGTATATATCTCTAGATTTTTACTCTTGGGATTAAATGATGCACTTAATAACAAAAAAAATCGTAGAGTAGTAATGCATCACTTAAGTGCAAGAGTTTTCAAGTTACATCTACAGCTTTTAACATGACCTAACGACCATTAGTGTTCAAGACGGACAACTCAACGTCTTTTAAAAAAAACAAGGTATTTGCATGTAGTATATGCATTTTTTTATACAGGCTATAAATCGAGTAATGACCGCAATCAGGGTTGCTTAACCTTGAAGATTAAATATAATCTACAAAGCCAGCTGCGTTAAGCAGCTACAGCAGTTTTTTAATATACAAATATTCTACTAATACATACTTATTAAAAAACACCTTCAATAGTCATCAACTGCAAATAACTTCACCGCTTTTTATGTTCTAAATGCTAATGCAACTATGATTAAAATTTGTAATAAATAATTTTAAATTATTTTGTACATAAATATTTAAATATTTAATTAGAGTAGTGAAAAATACTGTTAAAAAATAATGTGTTTAGATGGATTTATTTTATTGTGAGTTATGGAGATAGAATCGATTAAAAAAGCTTTTTTTTTCTCATCGGGTGCTCCGAATCAGTGTCGCGCTCATCCACGTCACTCAATTACTCTTCTGATGCGATCCGGTTGAGTAATTGAAAGGCGTCTTTTTCCTCGACAAATCTCTTTATGATTGCATCGAAGACGTTCCTGTCAGAGCCCGGATGAACAGATAATAATGCTGATATGCTCCATCTGGTGCTCCAATCAAACCTGCTGTCGAATCCTTCCGGCACATGTGTGTACGTCTCGCCCCTTTATTTCCGATTCCCGTTGCCCCTTTTGTTTCACACCGGTGTGTCTCTTCGAACAGTTTAACTAAGGTCTTCAGGTTTCGTGATTGGAAGTACACCATCGAGGCTTCAAATGAAACTAATGAACTACGTGCTCAAAAAAGAACGGTGAAAATGTCGGCGAGGACTTAGGTATTGTCTCTTGGTGATAAACATCGAGATGCACCACCGGAACGAATGGAAATTTCGACACGGACATTTTAATTAGGACGGTTTTAGTGCGAGGAATTTAATTAAATTTGTCTTTATGCATGCCGACGCAACTAATTCTGCCTAGGATGGATATAATAATATAAGTTAGATTTCATACCAGCCTTAATTGTACGTTTGGGATCAAACTTTCAACCCCTTCGTACCACCCACACATTTCTTACAGAAAATTGCGTGCTCCTTCTCAAGCATGACAACAAAATTAATCCGAACCAAAAATATGGCGCACCAACGACTTACTTACTCTCCAAGAGAACGTTTCCTACAGGTGTGTACAAATGTCTACGCACTTTCTATAAATAACACACAACTTATTTCGGTACAAATGAAAATTGTAAATAAGACACACTCCAGAGAATTTTCTTAAATTTAATTGCTTGCAAGGAACACAAGGGTATTCTTATACAAAATTAATTAACCGACGTCTGTTACTTTTTTATAACATGATGCCATTTCAAAAAAAATATTTACTTATTATCATAAGACAAAACAAAGATAATTTTTTATTTTTCACAAAAAATATGTACATACAGACTTAAACAAAAATTTAACTAAAAATAATATCAAACAATTATGGACCGTGTGAAACAAAAGTAATGACATTATATTGTTTAACGCTGATCATGCAACATTTTCACTGGTTAAACCAAAAAGTAAATTACTGAGTCTCCAACGTACAAAAAACTGACAAAATGTGGCATATAACTAATTTCTACGGACTCTCACGAATTTGTACAAACTGTCATCAATTTCTACGAACTGCCACTATTGTCAACAAACTGACACGCCGGTGACGTTAAAACCAACTAAAATTTTAAGTTACAAAATTATAAATTCAGAGATTAACAATTTTTGCAAACTCGTAAATTGTGCTAGCATATATAAAATACAATATATAAAACATAAACAAAAAGTGTTTAAATTAAAGACTCACTATTGTGACATTTTCTCTGCCGCAATTATCTTCTACGCATTATTGAAAAATTCTAGACACCACTGATTTAGCGATAAAATTAAAACTATTTCTTTAAAAAAACTGAAATAATAACTTAACGTAAATAGTTTTTTTTTAATATCTTTTTTAGTTAATGGAGTTGAAACAAAAGAAAAGTGTTTTGTCTATCTTAAATTTAATTTTTCCGGTCTTATTTGGAAGCTTTTGAAAACGACGTTTATTTTATTTCTCTGATGTAGTCGCAAATCCTATACAGCTTTGTACTTGTAACAGCGGCGGCCGGCAGCGCATTTTATGATGGTGTAGTAAGATTTTTACAAATTGATAATTTTTTAAACGTTGTTTTAGAGCCGTTAGCATCTAAAACTTCTAGTTTTAAGCCTCAGTTTCAAATTCAAGTTTTTTGTGTTATTATTTAGGTTCAAGTTTGAAATTATAAAAAATAAGATTATAATTTTGAAAAACACAACTTTGTAAAAACTTATATTAAGTGTTTAATTTAAAAAAAAACTCTACAATGCTTTGAAACTAAAAAAACAATTGTTTTGTATGTCTGTGATTAATTTTTTACACACTTGTCAAAATAAGAGATTTCATAACCTCACTTTTCGACAATTAAAACAAAAATACATTTTAAATATAATAAAGAATGTTTGAGAAACAAAAACATCACAAAGGCAACCACAGAAAAACACACCAAGACTAAGCTCGCTTTGACGAGAAGAGAAGATATTCTTAGGTTATGGTTAAGATAATTTGTGAACGGTAAAATGGCATAGCAGGCAACCAACAATACATGAATAATTTAAATAATAAAAATTTTGTTGTTGTATGGGGTAATGTACGACATACGTAAAAATGTCATGGCTTGCTACGATTTTTTTTTAAACAAACAGCCATTAGAAATTCTAAGAAGTCAGATTTACATCAGAACGTGTTTGTTTTGCTTATTTTTAGTTTTTGAATTGCTGAAGCTTTGAGGGTTGTTTTTCAATGAAAATGTTAAAAAGTGGATAACTGATAACTAAGCTTGGGTGCTGGAGAGTCTTGTTTAAACGACGAGGTAATTAACCGGTGTAAACCAGGGGGTTGCATGTTATATATTCAACTGGTCGACACCAGTTAACCAGTAGACCAGTTGAATGAATAACATGCAACCCGCTGGATTACACCGGTTAACTACTTGGTAGTTTAATCAAGACTCTCCATCATCGAAGCTTACTGATAACTTAATTAATTTATTTATTACACAAAAATGAGGTCTGTTTAAACGTTTTAAATACGTTATAAAGTTATTCCAATTCAGTTACGAAAAGCAACTATTTTGATGTGTCATTTCAGTTTTCAAATATTTTTTATTATGTAACTGGTAAAAAATAGTGACATTATTTTTTAACTAGTGATAAATAGTGAAATTATTATAAGATGAAATCAAAATGTAACTGAATTAGAGCAGGCTGTACCAGCATAACTGTAATGATGTGTCTAATGATAATACCCACTTCCACAGCTTGCTTTCGAGAAGTCAATTTTGTAGAGCACAAATTAAACTTTATAAAACGAGGGCACAACGCGAGTTTTTATAAAGAGTAAGTGCACATCGTAGAGGGGAAAAGAAAAAAGTTAGCATGCCCTATACCGACAATGTTAGGTTCTTGATCTTGGTACAAACACCTTTTATGATTTTATTCTATTGTCAAGACTACCTGTTTGCAAATTTATAGTGGAGGAAAAACCTAACTTGGATACTGTGAAACTGCCATAAAAGATGTTTGTGCAACGATCACGATTTTAAAGCTTATGCCCACTCCTGTTATTCTTTTCTCCACGGTGCTCACAATGAGTCTACAAACAAGTTCTTTATTCAATGTTTTTATTTTGCACTTTTTACATGCTTTTCAAGTGCAAAAGTTTTTTTTTTAATTTTTAGAGATTTTTGCGTTAATAGGAGATAGTTGGTAATCAATTTTTAACATATTAACATAAATTGTAACATTTCTTAAATTGTTAAATAGCGAACTTTACTCGAAGTCATTCATTATTATTTTAAACCAAGCAGTGCCTTATACTCATCTAGCAATTAATTTGTAAATCATTAAACGCTATGAGAGTTGTAAATTGGCAGTGGTAATTGAAAGCTATTTTAAACCTTTTTTTTTTTTTCAAAAACATAGTTAAAGTTATACTTATCCAAAAGCGCTAATGTTATATGGCTCTATTTTTTTGTATAAAAAATAATTTCTTAACAAAAAGTTTACAATTCAACACGTCCCCGTCGAGCCATGCCACAACTATAATTTACTGTTCACTGCTTACTTCTTATCGGGCGATATGCCTCAGTCCTACCTAATATTTTAACTTGCGTTTAGGTCTGTTTTATAGACGTTGATCTGGCATCTAACAAAGAAACCAGAAATGGTGAATATTTTGTTTATTATTGAAGTTTATCTATTTTACTGGGGTCTTATAACGTTAGCGTTTTTGGATAAGTATACCTCATTGTTCAAGCGGCTTACTTCACTGTTTAAATGTTTCATCGGTTAATTGCGACAAACACAAAAACATCTTAATCGACGAAGAATACTAGTCATTATGTGTAACAAAATTTTGTTTGAATAAAATTATAACCTTTTGTAATGCTAATATTTATTACTTTTTATTTATTTTTTCTGACGTCTGATATACCCTATTTATTAATTTAATATCTTTGTCGGTCTTTTTTCAACACATTGTTGTATATGTTGCTAAAGTCCGTCTCACCGTCTTATACTCATTTGTAATAAAACCTTCAACGCAAGTAAAAATTCACGTTGTTATTACTACCTCTTTCTACATCATGGCCTAAAATGCATTGAACAGAAAAAGGTATTGCATTAATATTAATGTCACACTTTTTATCTTTTTTCAGCTAAACGCGACGACAAAGACGAAGCTTCTAGAGTAGTATTAGAAACTTGAATGCAAACCACATGGCCGCGCAGTCAATGACCTCAACATATTCAATACCTAAGAAATTAAAATTTTGGATATAAGAATATAATTCCTTGTATTCAATTCTGCTGCAGCAACAAAAATTTCTGCAATGTAGTTTCCAAAATTACAATAATTTTGTTATTTTAATATTTCGTTTGTGTTTAGTCAAATGTCAATTTCACAGAAAGCGATACGTCGTAGTTTGAGACATACTCTGAAATTTTTATTACAAATAGGGATAAGATGGTAAGACAAATTATATGTCATATAGATTATGTGTTGAACAAAAACGTACAACGGCAATTAAATAAAAAACTGAGTATACCAACGAAAGCATCACTAATTTAAAAAAATAAATTTTACTAGTTACTTTTTAATACCCAAATTGATATCGCATGAAGCTTTGTTACGGACGTATAATTAAAAAAAAATTGAAATAGTTGCTTTTTATAAGTGATTCAGATTTTTTTTTGTATACACGTTGCAGAATAGCTAATTTATGCACACGACGTTTTGAGCTACTTTTTAACACTTGTGGTTCAATCTTCAAGATTACTGTAAAAAACTGTTAACTTGTTGCATAAATACCGATTAGACAACTTGTGATTTTTGATAATTTTTTACAAAAATGCTAAATATTACTATTTCTACAAAATTTTTGAAGTTTTTACAAGACTTTACAAATTTATACATTGCCTTGAATTGCCTTGCTTTGATTTAATCACCTCCTCGGATTGAACACTGTTGACCATTACGATTTTTTTTAATTTAAAAAACTTGTAACTTATTTATAATTCACATTCTGTAAACGTTTGAATAATTTTAATCGATATAAACCATAATCACGTGTTCATAAAACTTTTACGGTTATACAAAATCATATGGCTTTGACATGACTTCCTGCAGTAATTACAGTTCTTCCGCTATTACGTTTGCATTATCCGACTGTGAACTTCTTGATGTCACCATCATAATTTATAGCAGCATAAAATAATTATGAGAAAAGAATTTCATTTAAACGAGATCATGTCGTTAAGCCATTTATACTGAAATTGGCTCAGTATAATTTTAATTTGGTAACAAATGCATTATCTTTATATCTCTTTGATATAAGTTATCAATGTTTGATGGTTCATAAAAATGAAACATAAAAAGATATTTCATTTTTTCTTTTATTGTTATGCTTCTTATCAAGAAGGGTTTTAAGTGATGTATCGTAGTCATTATTGTCAAAATAGTAGTAAATCACAGCAAAAGAAAACGAGTTTTTAAGGTAGTATAATTTGGCTTCATTTCCTTAAGTCAAATAATTGAAACACAGCAAGGTAATAACTAAGCTTTGGTGCTGGAAAGTCTTGATAAAACGACCAAGTAATTAACCAGTGTAATCCAGCGGGTTGCATGTTATTCATTCAACTGGTCTACTGGTCAACTGGTGTAGACCAGTTGAATATATAACATGCAACCCGCTAGATTACACCGGTTAATTACCTGGTCGTTTAATCAAGACTCTCCAGCACCGAAGCTTAGTAATAACATTACTTGTATCTTGCTAAATTAATATGTTCAATTCGAAAGATAAAACAAATGTAAGAGTATTATACTGATTTAACTACAGCTGAATGAGCTTTTAATTAAACTGGATTCATTCCAATGTATTTTAAGCTTAAATTTCTAAAATACTTATGCAAAGTAAAGTTTTATTCAAAAAATGTTAAATTTTTAAAATTGCTAGGCAAAAAAATTAAACAAATATATTAGATAAACTTTGATTAAAAATGATTGTTATTATTAATTAATAGTTATTTACTGATGAACTGACAGGACGAGATTAATAGAACAAAAGATTTTTAATTTGAAACTACATTTTGCTAGAACTAGTACGAGTAGTAGGTACTCTGCTAGCAGGATAACATGACGCTGTACAATCTATCATCAAACAATAGGTTACTCTTGTGTTTAGAGTTATAGGGCTTGTGCAAAAGAAAACTTTTGAATATCTTGTTCGGAGGTGTAGAAAACATCAGATTGTTTGTTAATATGATTGTGACTATACCTAATACTAAAATAATGCAGGAGACATGTGTTTACAATTGATTACAGATGTTTAAAAAATATTTTTAATTGTGATTTATCGCCGATTATTTTTGCAATGTAGAAAAAATGGGTGTACAGTTCAAGCTGTGGAAAAGACCACATTTAGAAACATTTCTAAAACTATTGCAGATATGTTAAGCTTTATATTGTAGAGAATAGTTATTCATAAATGTATCAAAATTTTTTCTGTTAATCTAAATTAAAGTAAGTAAATATATAGTTTTTAAAATAGTAAACTAGAGTAAATCTAGCTTTGTTTAATGAGATACAAACGCGGTTATCTTTTCTCAATGCTGATTACCTATTGTTCTTAAAATAAGTTAAAATAATTTTGAACTAACTATGGCGTCATTGTCACGTTCTCGTTGATTTTAAATTGTGCTTTTCATTGTCATTAGCTTTTATTGTTATTTTAATGAAATTATATAGTCAATATAGTAACATGGTAAGTTACAATACGTGATTTATCAATAATTTTGTAGGTGAATGATATATTTTTTATAGAATTGAAGCACATTTTCCCACATTTATAATCCAGAGTAATACATATTCTAGCAGTTGCATACAAAATGACACTATTTTAATATTAATACAATTGTATCGATTGGAATAAATCGGTCACTTTATATTTCTCGGTCAAATTTACATGTTTCGATCTGAATCAAAATAAATAGAGCCTTTCTAAATTTGGAAAATTACTGTCTTGTTTTATAAAAAACAGAAAAGCCACAAATCAATCTTGCTGCGTTTTTTACATTAAAAATAATTAGCTATAAGTTGTTTATTATGGTATTGTATTTGCTATTAATTAGGTGAAAATTTAAAAAGCTTGTTAAATAGTAAATAAGTAAATCTAGGGCTTTTATTTTTTTAAGATAGAAGTTCGTATCTACTCCTAAAAATTTACGAAACAAATTAGAGTGTCGTCCTAAAATTTCGTGTACTGTAATATCACTGAAAGGAAAAATCTATCAAGAGAATTGGAATATTTCTCCTAGATTCTTTGTATTGACCTTCAACGTTTAGATATGTTTAGAGATCCCCTAGGAAATATTTCACGCGAAAATGACACTTATAGCAGAACGTTAGAAAACTTTTCTCTTTAATATTGAACATCAATTTAATTATCTTCAAGTAGTTTCATGTTTCATGGATAGAAAACATAAAAGAAAGAATACGGCTATTTCTTAGATAAAGTTTTAATTAAGCCGCGACTTAGATACTTTCGCAATTTCAATTATGTCATTTATTTAAAGAAAAGGAGATATGCTTGAAACTTTACAACAAAAAACTTATTCATGAAGAATTTTTATATGCATCCAACCTTGTTTAAACTTTCTAGTTTATTTGTTTCTAACTTAGAAAAAGAACATCTACATCAAGTGGCTAAATACAACACATAAATTTTTAATGTTCTAATTTACACTCGGTTCAACTATATATTAAAAAGCTTTAAAATAACATGACGTTTGAGACTAAAAATTATAACTCAAGTAATAATTATAATAGTATATTTGTCAGCAAGGAACTGAAGTAAGTTTTTCAATTTCTTTGCGCTTAGGCGCTAATCACCTGAAGGATTAAGAACGCTTCAGTTCTGTGGTTTATACAAATGTTTTTCGCACTCCAGAAAACTTATTTTACTTTTTTGAGGCGATGCGGTACCTATGATTCGGCTCAAAATTAATCAAAATATTTTTTTTTAAATAATGGAGAGGTTTGGTAGTCCTCATAGAATGCTAAAAAATATAAAAACGTTAAACAAAAAACAAATAGCAGAAGGAGTCCTAACACAAAAATTCACAAAAACAGAGTAATAAAAACCATAAATGATAAATGTAATGTAGAGACCATTTAAGAATTTTGGTCTTTCCCTACTTTAACGAATAGCTACCTGGTACCACAATTAAAAAAGTAACTAATACTTTTAGAAAATGTAACAAGAAGAATGTTTGATAGAAAATGCTTTGACACAAAAAATTTTTGGAACAGCAATGTTTGCCTTCTCTCTGCTCCTATTGGTAATCGATGTTTTAAAAGATTTCTGAAGTTTTCTTCTTGAGGTAGATATGTTAGTGATCATAGTTACATGACAACTAAAATTATTTTTTCTTTATTTTAATTTTTTTTTTCTCAAACAATCACTAATAAACAACATTTTATTATATTGGTATAATTTTATTGTACCATTATTATTGCAATTTTTGTACCATCATTTGAGACAAAATAAAAACACACAATAGAACAAAGTAACTCCAGAAATAAAAAGTCGTTCAAATAGCAATAACACAATAAAAGTTCTGAATTAAAACTTTTTTGAAGCAACTAATAATTTATTATATTGCAACTAGTTACAATTAGTGCATTTCAATGACTTTACACAATAAGTTAATTTAAACTTGAGGCTCTTCTAATTTCGTGCTTAATACGTTCTCTATCGCAAGCCACGTCCTATGCTTATATCATCTGCTAGAGCGTCTCTAGGCGATTACATATTTTAAAAAAGGAGAGAAAATGTTTTTAGGGTATTTTGAGTTGAAATAAAAAATTACAAAAAATATCTATGTTTTTAAAATTGTTAAAACTAGGTTTTAGCGTCAAAACATTGCAGAATTTGTTGCTACAAAATTTTTTAAAAACCTAAAAATAATAATAATAAAAAAATTGGGACAAAAACCTAGGTTTTAAGTCTTTAGTTTTAAATAAAAAAAATTATTTGTTAATTTTGTTTAATAAGAGCGTAGCACATTTTCTTCGTTAGGTACCTCATTCCAGGAGCCTTAAGTTTACTTTTTTATTACTGACACAATTTTATGGAGAACAAATAATTTCACCTCATACAATTACTTCTCAAATGATATCATGTTTCGAGTTAAACCCGGATCACTTTTGTAATAATAAATTTCAAAATTCAACCCGAAATTTTGGCTTTGTGAATTATGTTTTTTACCGAAAATTTGGGTTTTTAAAATGTAGATCATGTTATATCACAATGTCGCGTTGACGTTGTCGTATAACATAGTTTACAAAGCCAAAATTTTGGATTAAATTTTGAAATTTATTATTACAAAAGTGATCCGTGTATATGTTCTTATATTCCTTGTGCCTAAAATTACATTTAGGACTGCGTTTGTACCTACACCCATACACTTTAAATTAATTAATTACCTACATTTTTGATAATAATTACGCATATAAACTTTAACTATTTAAATCTATTAAATTGCTAGGTGAGGTAACTATTGTAATTTAAGCTAAATTTTTGTAATGACTAGGTAGGTAATAACTTTGTGGTCAGCATAACTTTATCGACTCTTGCCACCCGAATAAATTTCCACTGCCGTTAAAAGCAGACAATTTATCAATTATTAGTAATTACACGGTCCGATAGTTTTGAAAAGTAAGCGCTCTGTTGTTCGCAAGCTGCATCGAACGCGACCTCTGCTGATGGAACAGAGAAAACCGCTGCGAGCGGCGTACACTGCGGCTGGTGATGCGGCTGTATAATAATAGGATCATAGCCGATTATAACTCCCATCAGAGGCTTAGAGCGCCAATAAATTCGGCTGTATGGAGGACTGAAGCGCTAATGCATGCACCAGGCCTCCGATGGTCTGATGCAATTTTCTGCATAAGTCCAATGAAACTGACGCCACACCAAATTGCATGCATCTACTCCATGAATAAAATAAACAAATTATAGGTGTTCAATTTGCGATAAAAGTCACGACCAACGTTTATAAATAACATCTTTTGACTGACAAACAGTTTTATACGAATGGTTTAACTTTCAAACTCAGTTGGTGTCCATTCATAACAAGGTCGGGACGAGCGTAAAGCGGTCGCAATGGGTGGCCATAAAGGCACTGAGCGAGAAACGCTACAAAAAACAAAGTGAATGCACATATATAACGGCTTTTTGTCGCCTCTTGCTATTTCTCAAGTTTCCTTTAGAACCGCAAACGTATTATTATTAGGATAGGCGACTGGGGTTTGCTAACTTTGAATTATTTCGAAACAATTTTTTCAACATTATACATTTTAATATAACTTTTTTATTCTTTACAAAACAAAAATATTTAAAATTATTGTAATTTTTTTTTAGTTTCTTGCTGTTTATTTTATAGCCTAAATTGCAAGTAATGGCAGTAGGTTATTGGTCACTTGGATGAGTGACTTGCATAAAGTACTGCATGTTATTTGCAATTTCGCGATTTCCAACAGCTGATGTTTGACAGTTGACAGGTCTAGAAAACATACGACACGGCGTGGCATAACCTTTGTCGGCATAACGTGCGTTTACATAAATATAAGTGCATTTTTAGTATATTTTAGGTAAACTAATAACTAACTGTCTTAAGAGTTAATTTTAACGAGATGTAATATTTCAATTTTTAAACGTCGTTTTTTGGAAAACCTTGGAGAAAAAATGTAGTTCTTAGCTGCAAAATGTTTTCCACACACTTTCAAAACTTTGGAGAACGTTTTTCCATCAGTAAGGCTCTTTCCCAATCTTTTCTCCTGTCTATAAATTCCTCGGTACCGTAAAAATTAACAATCTTAGCCTTACAACTGTTTAGCGGTGAAAAGAAATGAAAACTAGCACTAGGTTACTTTTAAGTGTGTGACCTCATAAAAACAACAGTTATCTTATTTTTCGTTGTATTTTTTGCTGTCCCAGACATTTTACACAAAAATTAAAAACAAAAAAGCGAGTTTAAACGTTTAAGTCGACTTTAAACGTTTAAGTCGCAAACAATAATAATGGCACGTTTTAATCTGTTTGTTCCCAACGCCACCAAAGGTCGCGTTAGTTATCGAGATTAGCCTAAATCGCTTATTGCTTAAAAGTTTTTTTACTCACAACGATATTAGCGGTTATTAAAAAATACTCAAAATTCAAAAGTTTGTTTTTACTTACTGTGGGTGGGTAAAACAGAACAACCATAACGCAACATAAACGAATAGATTTACACACAATATTTTATGTTTTATTATCTTTTTTTTTTGTTTTTTTTTTTGATACAGGAGGACTTCGCGCTCTAACGTTTGGGTGTATTCTTAGACTACGCTATAAAACGTCTTTTTTTCACCAAAGGTAATATGCATAATACCAGATTTGATAATGTGATTATTGCAAAGTACTCACCATGCGTTAAAAGTTTGCTTTTGCAGACCGTGGATAAAACAAAACTACCATAATGCAACGTAGTTGAATCTGTTTGCCCACAATGCAAAATTTGTTGGATTTGTATATAAGTTACCATTAATAATAATAATAATAAAAATAATCCTTTTGGTAAAAAAAAAACATTTAATAACGTCAGTCCTAGGATAGACTCAAAGTGGAGGAAGCTTTGTGTGGGTTTTAGAGGGTAACGCTCTTCTGTGACAGAAAAGAATTAAAATAAGAATATTTAAAAGAAAAAAAAAGTTTCAACCGATTTCACAAATAATTAGGCAAATAAATTTGTCTACTAAAGTTGTGTTATGGTTCTTTTGATTTACTTAGAACTCGCAAAAATAAACTTCTAATGTATTGTGAGTATTTTGCAATAATCACATTGCATCGTAAGTAAAAAAATTTAAGTAGTGGGCAATTCTGGCTTTGCGAATAACAATAACTGCAGTTATTTCGTTTTTTGGAAAAAAACGGTGAGCCGTCGGTTCCGACCACCAATGGTCGTTAGGTTGTATCAGAAACTGTAGATGCAATCTGAAAATTCTGCCACTTAAATGGTGCATTACCATAAAATTATTTATTTATTTTATTTTAAACATAGTTTCTAGGCAAAATTTAACTCTGCAACATAGTGGGCAATTACAGAAGTAATTTTATGAGTACCATATAGGTACAGGATGATTTTTTGAAGACAGTCTACCCTAATTTTTTACAACTATTCGATCTAACAGTTTTAATTTAAAAAAAAACAAGTGTTTTTTATTTACAGTGAGACATGTTTTAAAAAAGTGTTAAAACCACGTTGATTCTATTCTATTATCTCTTTAAACAAAGAGTTTTCCACTCTTTAAATTTAAATAAAAATTAAGGTTAAATAATATCTCATTTTAAAGATTCTTGAACAATCTTTCTATTAATTTTTTTTATTTTTGTTTTCTAAATTTTTTTTTTAAAATAAATAATTTTATTGGCTGTTTTATAAAAATTACCTGTATAATTAGTAATCAAAAAAATGGCGGTTAAATTATCGAAGAATCTAACGAGCATTTGCGCAAGTTTAAATTTTCTAGCCCTACATCAAACAGATATTTAAATTTTTCGATATTAATTAAACTACGCTACAAACTATAGACCTATCTCTATATTTCCCGCTAGCTCAAAGATTTTTAAAAAATTAATTTATAATAGACTTATAAGACACATACAAAACAATAATATTCTTAGGAACAGTCACCATGGTTTTGTAAATGGAAGATCTACAGAAACTGCAATCTTCAATGCTATCTCCAATGTTGTAAAAACTTTAGATAAAAAATTTATGGTATCCGGTATATGTTTTGATCTGTCAAAAGCATTTGACACACATCATCATAATGTTCTATTAGAAAAGTTAGAAAGCTATGGTATTCGTGGAATTCCGTCTTCTCTCATAAAATCTTACTTGGAAAACCGAAAACAAATTGTATCCATTACTAACTTGTCACAAAATTAAAATCTTGAGCACAATATTTATTCAAAACCGTTTTCAGTAAATATTGGCGTGCCTCAGGAATCCATTCTAGGTCCCTTGATGTTTCTGCTCTATGTTAATAATATATCAGATTTCATCTTATCAAACAACTTAATTCAATTTGCTGATGATACGTCATGCATTGCAGTAGCTAAATCTATTCCAGATCTAACATTTTCAATCAATAATTTGGTCGAACAAATGCAAAGTTGGTGTCAAAAAAATTCTCTAGTAATGAACGTAGAAAAAACGAGACTGATATTATTTAACAAAAAAGATTGCTCGTTAATCATCAAAGATCATAGTAATGTAGAATTAAAAGATACCAGTACAATTAAAACATTAGGTCTAAAGATTGACAACATGCTTAAATGGAAAACACAAACAGCTGCTTTGTTATCGAAAATAAATTCTACTTTTTACGTAATTAGAAATATACGAAATTCCGTTTTAGTAGTGTTTCTCAGAACATTCTATTTTGCATACATACAATCTATTTTAAGCTATGGCATTATATCACCAAACTGCAGAAGAGTACTTATTGCACAAAAAAGATGCTTACGGGCAATGTTAAAATTGCCCAGGCGCAACTCATGTAAAATGTACTTCGAAGAATTAAATCTTATGACTTTGCCATGTCTCTATATTTACCATTTGATTATGTTTGTAAAGGAACACCCTCAATTGTTTTTGAGAAATGTTGATAATTATAATGTAAATATGAAAATTATAACTCGAAATGGCTTTCAATTAAATATTCCTCGATATAAAACTACCCTTTATGAAAAAGCACTCTATTATCAGGCCATCAAATCTTTTAATGCTCTACCCAACAAAATAAAAAAAATTAAAGAATTACATCATTTCAAAAAATCATTAAGGGCCCTACTTATTACTAATGCGTATTACACCTAGGATGACTTTATCTCTCAAGCTTCCTAGCTTGCCTTAAATCAAAATCATTTTAATATGTTTCTAACTTGTGTTAATTTGTTGTTTTTAACCTTGATTTTTTTTATAAAAATTGCAATTAGTATAAAAATTAATAGTTTATAATGATATTAATAATTATATGTACATACTGTACTTTTTATGACGAAACTAATATCTTGTATAGATCTGTGACAGTGAAATAAATATTATTATTATAATATTATAAATGTTATCAATTATCATACAAATATAACAGAGTAACTTGGTGTAAAACTTCAGTCTGGTTAACAAACTTTTAGTAATAGTATATTACAGTAGAAGTCTGTTAGGGTAGCCTTTACGGCCGAGCCAGAAATTTCGTGAGACAAGCTCGAAGAGCGAGTCGAATAATACTGGCGAGGCCGTAAAGGCCCTAACAGACGTGTACTGTACAGTAGTTCTTGTAATACCTCAATAATTTGGCCGCATTTATTTTTTGATTTTATTAATTTTAATTAAAAAAAGATGATTTAGAGTGCGTTGTACGTTGTCAATATCAACCGTTGTTTACATAAAAATTGTTGGTTCGTAAAGTATTTGTATTTCCATAGTGATTTAGTCTTTACGGTCGCTCTTTACGGCCGCTCTTAACGGCCGCTCTTTACGGATCCTTGATTGTTAAGGTATTGTTTTTATTGTAACAAACTATCCTTAAAGCTATTTTTATCAATTAGGTATTACAAAAAGTTTATTTACTTCAGAAATATGTCATAAATAATATAATGAAAAAACTTTCCAAACTTTTAGCATTCATGATTGTTGAAAGTTGGAATATTAGGTCAGAATAACCCTAAAAAAAGGTTTTTGAATATTTCTTTATAGTCTAATTTTAACTATTTACATTGCTAACTAGTCGCAATATTAGTACTCTTTATAATACGAGTATCACAAGAACTTGAATTTCTTTTCGGAATTTCTTTTGATTGTATTTCAAAATTGTTATTATTAATAATAACTAACTGCAGCTATTTTGCTTTTACCAGGAACCCTAAGTCAAGTGATGTCAGAGGCTGTAGAAACGACCTAAAATTTTTTGGTAATTTTGTAAAGCATTACTGTCATAAGGTTATTTATTTCTTTATAATCATTAACTATGTTTCATAATAACTATTTTATGTAACATTTCAATAACGGCTGTTAACACATAATCAGATCCTGTATATCAAAAAAAAATTGCCATAAGAGATTGTGTCTTGTGCAAAAAAAATTTTTTTAACGTTATATTTTGTGCCTATATGGCGAAAACTGTAAACATTTCTATTAGACAATTTTGGTTATTTAACATGGTTAGGAATTTAAACAAGGGCTAACACTAGTTAAAATATATAAAATAACATTAAAAACATTATGTATATACAATTATACAAATATGGAGTAGAAAATTAAATTGCATATATCTTAGTTAAACATTAACCAAATTTTATAAAATTTTATAAAATGACAGCTGACCCGACAGACGCAGTCCTGTCTAATTTTTAAAGATTTGTCTGTCATTAATTTGTATCTTTGTAAAAAGTTATGTAAACTTTTCGACTTTCGTTTAAAATTTTCTTAAATTTTGCTGTTCTAAAATCTTTTCTAGGCCATAACAAACAAAACAAAACAAAAATTAATAAAAATTTTATAGAAAAACCCCTTTTAGTTCTTTCCGAATTTTTTAATTGTCCGGACAATTTTTCCAATTTTTTTTTGTAGAACTTTATTTGAAGTATTGCCAACATTAAAAAAAATGTGAAATTGGTCTAGACGTCTTCAAGTATTATGCTTTATTTTTTAACAGCAGATTCTATAGTTCAATTAAGTAATTTCTAATGTAACTATCAGTAACTTACCACATAATGTAAGTTGCCCAGTAAAACTGTACATTAAAAAAAAACAATTTTAGGGGTAGTCTATAAAACTGTTGTATTTTAAAACGAAGGATAAAATCTAAATTCTGTAGTAAAAACTAACTCTGCCATTAAGAAAAGCTGCTACAATAAAAAAAAAATAGTTTAAAGATAATTTAAAAAATTGGATTTTCAAGTATGGGATCCTTATTCGAACTGTGTCCTAAACGTTTTATAGTAAAATAATAATATTTTTTATCACTTTTTTTCTCAAATTTTTAATTTTAGAAAAAGTTATGAGCATTTGAATGTAAAAAATTTTTCAAAACAGACGTATAATTTTATGGCGACGTGGTAATATTGCGAAAATTTTTACTAGTGGTGTTTTGGATGTAATTTGTCATTAATTAGTCTAAACTTTGAATTTTGAAACGTGTCTTGATTGAAAACTCTTGAGTAGAATTTCTAGTTTATAATACTTACCTATATAAATATCAAAAGTTAATTATAGTGCAACATTTATTTTTATCCTCCTACAACGCTTTGAGTTTTGAAACAAGCTTTATTATAGTTATGTTTATAGATGCAAAATACAAAAATATTTTTTGACTTCTTATTTACAATTTTATGTAAATGCTCATGTTTTTCAAATAGTTTTTTATTTAAGTGTTGAGGAAACGTTATGCGAATATGTTTTGTTGTTGAAGGAAGTAGTTTATTATAAAATGTCTGTGTAATGAGTGTTTGTCGCGTAGAGTAAAAGAGTGATATTGGCATTTAATAAAATGCCAAAGCAAGTCTAGGTTAAATTTTATAAAGCCATCGTCGTGCGCGACTAGAGCTTGTGTTATGTAAATTGTTGATTACTTTTATCGTTCGATAAGCTTGAAGCAACAAAGAGCAAGTGACTTCCGTGCATCTCGTCCGTGTTATCTTTCTCTCGCGTGGAGCGTGTATGAACTTAAGAATTCTGCCAAATGAAGAATAAACAAGTTTCAAGTTTATCAAAGAAACGTTATTCTGTGTAATCCTCAATTTTCCTCCGCCCCCACTTCAACTTCAATTCCGCCCAATTCTCTTGCCAAACAAGTTTGTAAAATGAAATTTTCCTGCAAGGTTGACAAGTCATCTAATCGCAGCACTGGCGCAGCCTTTTCCTCTACATACGAACAATTTCTTTTTTCCGTTCTATTAGGAGACCTTCCTTTATTTCTTTCAATTTTCTCTTCATTCTATAGCGCAGTCCCTGGGGAACGGATTGAGGACCGGCGTTCTGCACGCCGCCGCCGCCGGGACCCTCACTTTTATAATTATAATCCGAATCTGTCAAACAGACAATGAAAGAACACACCAACATCGACAAGACTAGGTTTTACCAAAGACTCGGATAAACAGGTGCCACAATTTTACAATTATGGCTCAGATAAGCACGTCGAACAATAAAACAGATTGAGTTTCAAAATAACGGCTACCTGATAATAGCTTCAAATGGATACAATGCTAATTTTGAAACATTTGCTTTAAATGCATTACAATTAAAAATAAATTGAATCAAATTGGTTTAAATGTACGAAACCAAACTGAAACATTCGCAAAATAAAGAAAATGTTTACTTTGAAACCAACACTAGTCATTTATTTTGCATTTATTATTATTATTGCTAAAACTGATAAGTTCATTTTATAATGATACAAATATTTAATAAAGAGTATTACACTTAACTTTTAAAAGTATAGTCTAATTTTTTTTATGAGTGGTTCTTGACTTATTTTATATGAAACTGATAAGTGTATTGAATAACAGTTTATAATTAAATTATATTGTAATAGCCATAAAAATACATTGTATTATAAAAACCAACAACAACAAGAAACTACTAGAACAATTGAAAAGAAATAGGATTATCAAAAAATTAAACAAGCAATTAGCAAGCAAATTAAAGAAAAAAATAAAAATGGTAAACTTCAAGAATAGAAGAAAGACAGCTAGAAATCAGATGCTAGAATATAATACGCAAAACAGTCAGAAAAAATACAAAAAACAAAGAGCAAAATACAAAAAAACTTGCAGAAAGAAGAAAAGAGAGCACAACGTTAAAAAAATACAAGATATAGAAGAGAAGCATAAAATAAAAAGATAAAATCTGTTATCAAGAATGCAAGAGAATTAAAACAAAGATTTTAACCTAAAACCATGTTTTGTAGAAATAATCATGGTCAATTAATAAATATTTTGAAGAAGTTTTAAAAACAAATTGTTGACTAAAAAAGAGCAGTTAAAGAAAGTTAAAAATATTATAAAAAAACAACAAGAATCTAGAAGAAGATAACATACAATGAGAAATAATAAAATATGGTAAAGAAACAATGACAAAGATAATATATAATTTAATTAAAAATGTATTGATAAAAGAACAAATGTTGCAAGCATGGGAAACAGCAATACTATGTCCAACCCATAAAAAAAACCAAAAGAAATGTAAAAAGTATAGAGAAATAGCGTTACTAAACACCGTATAAATAGTAACACTACAAAATAATAAACTGAAAAAACTTATAGAAAAAGTAGTTGGAGAATACCAGTATAATTCTAAAAAAAGGAAGGTACTTAGTAGATCAAATATTTTATTACAACAGATGCAAGAGAGTCCTTCAAACCAGATTAGTAAACAATAGCCACACGTTGTTATATACATTATTTTACCAGTACCAGCGACGTAGAAGTTTTTGAAATACCCGTATGTCTCTTTATTGCTTAAGATTTTTAGTAAGCATTTGAAATGAAAAACTAATTGATTTATTAATAAACAAAAAAACAATACTTAACAAAATTTTATCACATTTGCAAATTCACAAATATGAAACACATTTTACAAATTTAAATCTGATTTAAATAAAACTATTTGTTATAGTAAAAGACTGTTTTACTTGTACATGATCGTTCTTAATTTTATGTGATATGTTTACACTATTAAATTTTATATAAAATTTTGTTTAAATATTTTTAAAATATTAAGAAAAATACAACAATAATGGATAGTAGCTTATATTAAAAGAAAAATTAAATTTATGACTAAATATGTATCTAGAAGTAGTCTGCAAATAAGCAAATGCAAGATTTGACATATTTTTATTACTTTTTATAAAAAAAAATAATAGTACAATATTTATAGAATAAAATTGATTTGAAATTTTATTTAATCAATTTTTTATGCATTTTATTAAAACATGAGGCAATTTGTTTTTAAAAACCAATTCTTTTTTTGCAATCTCAGTAGAGAGTTAATAGGTAGTTCTTTGTCGCAGTAAGATTGCACTCAAGATGGTGATTATAAATAAGGGTAGTTTTTGTTTTTGGTAATTTGATCGTTTTTGACATTTTCCAATTTTCGATTTGTCATGCAATTTTATGAGCACCGATGAGGTATATTTTTATTTAAAAATTGATACCAAATGAAATAACAATAGAACAAACTTGAGAGTGAGTAAGAGCATTTATAGTATTTTATTAGAAAATAAGAATTTAACTTAAGTAATAAATCATTGTTAACAAAGCAGCCATATTTAAGCTGTTACCAGTCTGACGGGTTTACACGAAGCAATAAATGGCCACAGGCACCAGCATTGAAAAATTACGAATTAACTCAAAATTTTTACTTGCTGTTAGTAAAATAGTCCCATAAAGTAAAAACTTGTTGACGAAAGTACTGACAGTTTAAATACGCTTGCTTTGTTAAGTAATTTATGACTTAAGTTACATTTTCATTTTCTGACAAAAAAGTATATTTCCACCGGCGTTCGTAACGTAAAGAACAGTTTTGACAACACTTTTTTTTAACAATTTATTTAAATAAAAATCTATACGTTTTTGGTATGTACTAACTATTTACATTTTGTTTATTTATACCTAGTACTACAACATACTAGTAATCTACACTACAAAATAATAAAAAATTAAGAAAAAACACATTAAGTTATATTGTTAAATTCATAATTATTTAAGTATAAATTTTTTTAAAACATTCTTAAAAAACTGTAATTAGCTTTTTAACACGCATTACTTGAATTAAGCAAACATTTTGAAAGTTTGGCGGAAATTAAAGATAATATTAGGTAATGTTTTTTTATTATTAAAAATTTAAAAAGTTAATATTAAAATAATTATTTTTTACAATTAATTGTAAACAATTAAAAACGTTTTTTTAAATTTGTTTTAAAAAATAATTATTTAATATTTAAGACAAATTTTACAAAAAGAAATAAAATGTGATATAGTTATCTAGAAAATTTAAACAAGTAAATTTTTTTAAATATATCTTTAAATAGCATTTTTATAATCATTTAATGCCTATATTTTATTTTTTTAAATTTTTTATAGTTTAGTCAAAAAACGCATTGACTCATATATTTTGTCCACTCTGTACATTTAATAATAGAATTTTAATTTTAATTTATTTTAAGAACATTCAACAACTATTGTGTTGAAAATAAGAATTTATTTTATTTTTAGTATACACTTTTATTTTTATATTTTTAATTAATTTTTGACAAAACTTTCATGACTTTTCGCATTTTTTAACTTTTTGTATAATTTTTTTTACTTTATTATTCAGGCATTGATAATGAGATAGTTTTTAAAAGCGCTTTGCGACTGTTATAATAGAATTGTTTTTTATTAAACTTGTGGGTTTAACTTGGATGTCACCTTCACTAATCTAGAATACAAATCATTCTATTTTAATTATGGTGGATGCGCCGGGTAAATGTCAAACCAAATATATCATATAATGATGAAATATATATTTATTTTTATAACAAAATAAATTTTTAGATATTCTATTACATTATGTTTAGTACCGCAAAAAAATAATTATTTCTCTGATATTTTAAATATAATATAATGGTAAATTTAAATTTTTAGTTTATTCCATTATTAAATTAAAATTTCATATAGGTCATTATGTTATTTTTGTTAATTATAAAAAAAAAATAATTTTGCATTTATATTTATAAATATGTTATAACAAAATAGTGTTAACATTTTACTTTTAAATCTTTAAAGCTAAATTTACACAGTAGAGTAGTTTGTAAATATTTACAAATTATTTTTTAAATGAAAATAATTATTTTCTTATTTAAAATTTAAACTTGTTTTTATAATTTCTGTTTATGATAATTTTAATTTACTAGGCTTTTATGCAAATATTTTAAATTAGGTTAAATTTAACTGTCCACTATTTATATTAAAAGTTCTATTAATCTAAATAGTAATACATAGCTTCCTTATTATTTTATTATTATTAATAAGTTTAAGTATTTGCAATAAAAGCAAAATGTGCAGTTTTTATTTGATTTAAATTTAATTTAATTTAATTAAGTTGTCGCTATTTTTATTTACGTTTGTCGTATTTTGATCAGAGATGAAAAGACAGCCGGAACGCTTTGACTCTCCCTGGTCTGCCGTCGGATTAATGTGTTTATTAAATTATACGGATTGAAGTTGTAATTTTGCCGGCCAGTGATGAAGCAAAGGTCAGTGCGGCGAGCAAATATTTGCGAATTCTTAGCCCACACAGCAAAATCTCGTAATTCGCGCCGAATCAAAACAGAGCAATTGATGAATGTGCTCATGAAATAGGGCAATTTTAGGGGAGCGTCTTTGGAATGTCCCTTCAAGAAGCAGCGATTCTCAAAGTTCAGAAAACAAAGAGAATGTAAACAATAAGAAGTCCGGGTGGGCCATTCTCCAATTAAATACCTAAGTTAGGACAGCATTGTCGTTGCTATTTTCGCAACTTTTACAAGGAAACCATTGTCTGTGAAGATTCGTTAAGTAGCAAAGAACTAGCGTAAAGATAAAGGCTTCGGAAGCTGAACGGCACGTCCGTTATTCCTTCTCGCAAACTATTTTAATTACGACAAGGAAACTTAACAAAAAATAGTTTCTGGGTTTATTAAAACCGCGCCCAAGCTTCCAAGCCTTTTCGGAATTAATTGCGTTTTTATCAAAGCGCGACTATATCTCATCAGGTCGTCGAAGTAATAATAATTTTGAGAACGGAGCGGCTTTTTGCTTTGTCCCACACCGATTCGACCAAACCAAAGTTAATAATTTACGCAAGACTGACACTTTTATACTTCAATTATTTATAACAAAAAATTTCAAAATTAATATTGATCACCTGATTCCGCAATTCACTCATTTTTACGATTCTTTCTGATATTTGAAAAGTTTTAATGATCAACCAAGTTCAGCAAAAATATCATCTGTTTTATTACTTTAATAATAATATCGTTCTTTGTTATTTCGTTAATCGTTTCATTATTCATTTTTGATGGCTTGTAGAATTTGTCTGCAACCGACGGATCGTTGTTTTTGTAGAGAGAAAACTTCCACTTTATGAAAAGTTTTTTGTACACCTATAGAACATCATTTTAACAAACTTTTTGTGGATTAATTTATCACTAAAAGTTTAATTTACATTTAACAATAAATTTCTCTATATTTTGCAAAACTTGCTATTGTTTGTGTCTGAATATAATTTGAATTATGTAAAACGCCTAGAGAAATTTACAAATTTTTAAATTGTGTTGCAAACAAAGCTAATGTATTAAATCACCTACATATTAGTATTCCTAATCATAAGCAACATTTTGATTAAATTACTAGATTTACGTCATCGTTATTGTTTATTCTGAGTTTAAATATTAAAATTACAAATATATTGATAAACAAAAAATAATATACATATATTTTAAAATTAAGTAAACAAACAAATAAATTATTTTGCTAGATACTTATTACTATTACGAAAAGTTAATATAAAATAATAATGATAGGCAAAAACCACAAGCGTAGAAAGCGGTTTACTAAAAAACATAGACTAACCAAAATAAATATTGTTCACTCTTTTAACGCTTATACCTTATTCTGTAATTTTTCTCTCCAAGACGATAACCTATAGAGATGTTACTGTGTGAATGCTTTCTGATTTTAAGAAGCAAAAATTTACAGTATAAAACTATTTAAAAAAATCAAAACTTTAAATGCGTAAATAGTGCTTGCATTTGCATTTGCTTAGTTCTAAAAGGTTATAGAGCTAATAAATAAAGATTATATGTATAACCAAATATGTTATTAAAACAACTGTTGCAATTACAAACAAAAAGTAAAAAATACAATTTAAAAATTTAAAGTTGAAACGCAACACTCAGTTGATGACCTCTCAAAACTGGAAACAACGCAGACAAGAAGATTCTAATCAACGTTAAAACACCTAACGTGCCACATTAAATGCCTGCAAAGTGTGCTTGCTTAATACTCTAAAAAAAGTACAAACAAACAGAAAATTTACAACGACCAATTTCTAAACTTTTTAATTTTAGAAAGTGTAAAGCTGACCCCACAAATTTAAAAAAAATCGATAAAACAATTGCTTAAAATTGCCCATTGATTCTTCATTATTGTTAATTAAATCATTTTGATTGCTAATTTTTGTAAAATAATTATTTAAAAAACATAATTGTAGAGACAAACCTCACGTTTTTCTCGTCAACGTAAAATTTTTGCTTTTATTTGTCATAAATTGATTGCCCGTTTATTAATTTTGAGATTTTTATTTGAGAGACTTTTATTTGTGAGAGCTACCTTCAGGATTTTTGTGGCAGTCATAAATTTTTCTAGTGACAAAGATAGTTTATTAAATGACCAAAATTGTCTACTAATTAATTTATTATTACTACTTTTCTAAAAAAAAAAATTGCAGAGGCTAACAACATGTTTTGTCTGCCAAAGTAAAATTGATGCTTTTTCTCGTCATAAATGACTACAAATTAATTGCCTACTATTACCCATTTATTAATTTTAATTTTTTATTTCTAAAAATAGTAATATGAAAAAAACGGCCGAAACTATCAACACATTTTTTCCGTTACTAACAAATTTATAATTTATAGTTTATCGATTGCTTACATTTTTTTACTTTCTAAACCAATTGTCCAAAAGTGTCTATTAATTAATTTAATAATATAAATTAGCACTTGCATAAAATAAAATATTTATATGCATAAAAAAATCAAAACTGGAAAAGCTATTTTTACGTTTTGCCTAAATTTTTAATTTGTAGTAGCAGACCAATTGTAAAAGTAGTTTCCGCAATTTTGTTTTCTATATAATTTTTTCTAAGAAAGTAATTATTTAAAAGTAATTTTAAAAAGTAATTATTTAAAAATTATTTAAAATGAGTGAGGAATTTTGAGCAATCGAAATGCTGTCTTTTACTGTAAATATTGTTTTAAATTTATAACTAACGGACAAACGTGAAAATAGTCTCTCCAGTATTTTGTTGTATTGAGAGAATCAAAATTATAAAAAGCAGAAATTTTACTTTGTTGTAAAAAACGTAAAGTTAGCCAGCGTAGTTTTGTTTTTTTAATTATTTTTTTCACAAAAATGAACAATTAAAATAATTTAGGAAGTAATAATGAGCAATCGATCAGCAATTCTGAACAATTAATTTTATCAATTTTTTTGAACATGGTGCTGTCAATTTTACCAATATTCTACTCAAAAAATTTGGTAAAAACACAATACAACATAAATAAAAGAGAAATCGATTTAAAAAATTTCTAAAAATTTTAACTTCCAGAACTAGAAAACAGTTAATTTTAGCTGGAGGTTTGTTACAATAGCCACGGTACAAAACAATTGTAATAGTTAATAAAATTATCTTTTAAAGCTCTAAAGTTGTACATGATTTTAGAAGTAAGAGTACTGTTAACCCTCGCAAATCATCAAAGCTTTTGGTAAAAAGGTGTAAAAATAACATAAATTAGTATATTAAAGAACGCGTTTTGAAAAGTCAACTTTGTGGCACGAATTTAAGTTTTATAAAACAAGCGCGAATGCGTTTTTATAAAAATGAGAGCCACAATGACTTTATGCTATTTTTTTACTTTACGCCTTTTACGTGATTTTTAAGTAAAAAATTAATTATTTAATCTTTAGGGACTTTTGCGTTAATACGAGATAGTTGGTAATAAAGGTCATTAAAGTGTCAATGAAGTCATTGAACTTTAAAATGTTTTTGAATTTGTCTAAAATTCTGTGTAAATAACTCACAAATGTTTCTTTTTTACCTAGCGTATCGGTTATTAATTGAATACCCCAATTGGCATTAACACAGTAAGAAAAATCTCCAAAAACATGTAAAAATGTAAAATTATTCTTAAATTACCACACTAATTGCGTTTCTCAGCGACTCCTTTCATCGTTATTTCAGACCAAGCAGTGATATACACTCATCTAGCAAATAACTTGTAAATTATCAAATGCTGTGGGTGTTGTAAATCGCCAAATAAAGGCCAAAGCTTTATTTTAGTTTCAAGTTTCAATTTTATTTTAAAACTGTTTGTTCTAAACTTAAAAGTTTGTCGCTTGTCCGCCCGTCTCATTTTCGAATATTTTATAAGTTAATTGCGACACACACAAAAACACTTTGATGAGGAATACTGCTAGTCATCAAGTGCAACAAAATTTATTCGAATACAATTATTATAATCTCAACGCTGACGTAAACGTGACGTTTTATTCCAGCGACTTACCCAGTGTTTCCAATCCGAAAACAGTAAATTGCACTAGTACTTAGCGCATGCAATTTGGGTGCGGAATTGGCTATTACAGCATCCAAATCGAACTTTGTTACCGACGTAAAGTAGACAAAATCTTTTACAGTATTAAAATGTCTATTTTTTTTATAAAATAATTTTGTATTTAGACTTTTGTCGCTTTACATTCAGCTATAAAATTAAGAGTAGTATTTTTAGTATAACTCTTAGCTTCAAAAGTAAAATTTGTTGATTATAAAATTGTTACAATGTCGAAAAAACAATAAGAAAAAGAAAGTTTCAAGTAAGTAGTTTAAGAAAATACCAGAAGAATATCGCACCTAACAAAACACGAAATTTAACACTTTTGGCAAAAAAATCTCATACAAATCTTATGCATTAGTTAATTTTACAAACTCTAACTAATTAAGGCCTTCGCTTTCAGTTTGTCTGTTATCGCCTGTAAAACTAAACTTACCCCAGACAAATGTAAATAGCTGTTTCCTAATTTTAGGGACAGATAACGTATTTTCATTATTAGTCAGAAAAATTAAATTTTTCTCTAAAGTAACCATAAAAAATTGAACTTTTGTAATGGTTCGATAAGTTTATTTAAGAAATAAAATAAAAAACCAATAAAAGTGGTTATAAATGGTCTTATTATAGTCTCAAAAATTTTAGGTATGTGTATAAGATGGAAACGACTTTCTAAAAAACAAATATTTTTTTTAATTGTTTTTTTCTGGGGAGAGTATAATCCTATTTTGTATACAAAGTTTTTCAAACTTATCAGTACACAAAATCAAAATATAGATTTTGAAATAAGTAGGTATAACTTATAAAGTAAACAAAGCTAAAATTATGTATTTTACTAAACAAATATAATATAAAAAATTTAAATAGGTGAAGAAAAAAATTCAAAAGCAGAAATTGTTTTAATTAGTAAAGTGGAAACTAAGTGTTAAATTAAACTGTTTTTTTAATAAAAAAGTAAATTATACAGGTTATTTTTTAACTTTATATTTGTTATAAAGTAGTTATTGTTGCTCAAGATTTAATAACAATTTATTTTTTAATAAAAAACTAACATTTTTTAACGTGAATTGCAAATGAACAAAATACGAGATAATTCTTATATCTATTTTCCGTGATCTAAAACGACATTCTAGAATTTAATTTATTACGCAGTTCCTTTACAAGAGATAATAATTTATCATAAGAGATAAACGCATTTACCACCTACTGCTTACACATATGTATAACTTAAATATTTAAATAAAATATCTTAACTTAATATCGATTAAAACGGTTTAACTTATCTAAACAATAAAATATTTAATAAAGACGATGACAAGCTTGGCCTTAACCTTAACCATATTTAGACATTTTCTATAAACGGTGGAAAATTATTTATGTCAATATTTCAATTTAGAAATCTGTTTTCTCTGAAAACAAAATTATCAAAGCAAAATCAAGTTTTTTTATTATTTCAAATAAAATATTTCGCTTTGCAATTAAAATAAGGACACTCGTTTTTGATAAAAAAAAATGAATAAAAGCGAGTCCATATGAAACCTGCCGTTAATTAATTCTAATTCTCTCGTTGTATTGTTCAGGAAATAAACAAATTAAAAATAAATATTCAAGAAATAAAACTTGTTAGAAGTTTTCATCGCGACAATACAATGACCCTCGAGTTTTCGCCGAGTCCGAAAATGTAAACCCAGCTATTCTTCTTTCTCGTGCCATCAAACTTTTCGGAACTGAGATTGCGAAAGATTGTTCCTATAGTTTTAAACAAGGGCGACCCTGATACGCCGACAACGTTCTTTTATTTTAGTTTTATCAGTTTCTTTTATCGTACCGTTTCGCTGTTTACTGCGCCCATAGCCAGGCCTTATAATCTATTCAAGGGATAAATTATGGTTCTAATAATTCTTGCCGAGTGTATATTCTTGTTGGGAAAAAGGCATTTTTTTTATGGAAATGAAAAGAATAAAGATAAATTTACATCATGTACGGAATACTCAGGTACCTAGAAATGTTTGCACTTATTTTGATTTAAAAGAAAACAAACACAGTAGAGCCTCGATCCGAAATATCATGTATAAGTATTATTTTTGTTATGTAAAGGTTTATATTTTACATGTAAAGGTTTATAAAGAAATATTCAAAAACTTGTTTTTCTGTTAATTAGTTAACGTTTCGGAAGAATATTTTTCTTTTATGAAGACTTATTAGCTAGTTTTTAAAATATGCTTTACATGGTCGATACTATTTTGTTGGTATTCCCTGGCTACATTGCTCATGTTGAGTATATGTTAAAGATGAATTAATAAATCTTGATAGAGAAAGTAAGTTTTTGAAACGTCGACTAAGAGCAGAAGAATGAGTTTTTTGTTCACTTTTTTATAATTTTTTTAACTAAATCCGATTTATTTTAGAGCGTGTTGATTAACAATGAACATTATAAATGGTATGTGCCCAGCAGGAATGCTGTCCGGTCCTGTAATTAGTCTCCCATGATTGGTGAGCCCCGCAAATATGTGTTATCGAGTCAACCATGAATGGAGGTGGGCGTATACGGGCGTAATCTTCGGTCCAAGCGCAGCACTTCCTAATGATACAACAATCACTCAGCTTCCTGCATAAATTCCTGACCCAGGGATCCCGTCACCGTTGGTCCAGGGGACTGTGTAAATAGTGTCCAGCAATCAGAACTGCAAATAATAATTTGATTGTTAATGTAATTTCTATGAATTTGACTATTGAAGGGAGTTCCTGTCCATCAATGGATAAACATTGTGCTTCATTCGACCGTCATAATTCGAAATGTCTACACAAGCCGGGGACAATAAATTTCCCGTGTTTGATTGCGTCCACAATGTGTGATGCGTCACAATTGCAATTCTAATTACCAAAAATTGTTTTTATTTCGGAAAATGTGCTGCGACACTTTGTGATCGATCAGTCGGAAAAATTACGCAATTAGAGAAAAATTCAGTTGCAACGATGTGAATGGTCTTGTTTTAGATTGATAGTTTAACGCGGTTTTAGGCATGCCGAAGGTTCGAAGCGCCTCATTTACGAACATCGATTGCAACTGCAGTTTCTGCAGTTTTATTTTTTTACTCTTTTTTGTGGAAAATTAAAGATGTATAACAACCACATTCATTTCTTTTTTCTGAAGCCGTTCTTGTAGTAATTTTTTATTTCTGGTTTTTAGTAAAATCATTTCAAGAATCAATCAACGAGCAATGCAACATCAAGTTTAAATTTTAACACGTTGCTCGTTTCTTGACCACTAATAAGTATGTAGCATTTATTTGAGTGCTTTAATATTTATTACAACACGCACCATTTTGTTTTTCTAGTATGAATTAATTTTAGTAAAAATAATGGCCTGATTTCAAGTGGAGATAATACTAGTAGTATCTTTGCTTTTATAAAAAAAAAAATAAAAGAATTCGAGGCTGTGGTTGGAAGTTGCCATAGAAAAGTATTAAATCTGCGATACCACCGGTAGTATCTAAACTTGAAATTAGCTCATAAGTAATATACTGCTTGACAAATAATCCATACGTTGTTTCATAGCAAAACTTGCCTTATCCATGTAGCCAGTGAGAAGTGCTACGACATTTGATACCACGCGATAAAAACAATGTGCTTGTTGCAATGAGCAATGGCAGTTAGTGTTAATTTGCGGCAAAATAATTTGTGTTAAAGATGGAAAAAATTGTTTCTGTTATACCTAATAAAGAAAGAAAAAAAATTGCAAATAGATCTAACTGGAAAAAAGAAAAAGCCAAATGTGCAAAGTAGTGCATATATAATTAATTTTATTATTTGATATCTCTAACCTGTTGTGTAAACAACTTCTTTAACTTTTTAGAGAGTTAAATATTGTTCTATTTAATATTTCAGACACGTTGCTAACAATTTAGAAATTAACAGAGAGCCCAACATGCGACCATAATGGTAAAACATACTACTGTAAAACATTAGCTCCGAGAGATTTCTATAAATTTAACCAAAATTTCTATTTTTGCAAAACAAAAGTCAAACAAAACTTCTATTTTAATTTAAAATAGAATGCAAAAGTTTCAAACTAAAAAGAGATCGACAAAAAATAGAAGGTAGCAGTAGAAAAGACGTTGTTGTAAAATATTTTATAGTGAAAGCTGATTGAGAAAAATTTGAAATACAAGTATGGTATGTCAAAAAACATTTTTAAAAGTTTTACATATTTTAAAAAATTGGGTACAAAGAGTTGTCAAACGTCATTTAGAAACTGGTCTAATGCTTAAAGAAAATTGTGGAAGGGATAGAGTAAGCAAGAAATACGCAAAAAAACGAATTTCTCTACGAAAATTTATTGAAAACTTAAAGAGAGTAGAAAGTCATTACTCTCAAGCTAAAATAGAAAACAGACAGTATTTACCAAGCGGTTTAAGCATTTCTAAACTTGGGCGACAATACAATGAAATGTTATTATGTTATGAAAAAATTATCGCCATCCCTGTTTTTTTGGAAGATTTGATATAGAAAAGATAGCAATATCAGAGTGTTTTGCGAATATGGATACATTTTGGATGAGTTTTCTTTTTACAATTTTGCGAAGAACGTCATTTAAAATGCCCAGAGTTTCTAAACGTCAAAATTTTTGGCAACTAAATGATTTCGAACGAGGTCGAATTATTGGCATGAGAGAGAGTGGTTTTTCGTTTCGAAAAATTGCCACCAGAATTGATTGTGACGCAACTACAGTGATGAGATGTTGGAGACGATGGTCTGAGGAAGGTTTCTATAGACGTCGGAGAGGATCTGGACCACAGCGAAAAACGACAGACCGCGAAGAACGACGTTTAGGACTTTTGGCGTTAAGAAACAGATTTTCAACTACGCGAGTAGTTGGAAATACTTAGAGGAAAACTTTAAATGTAAGAGTTTTAATGGGATTCATACATCGTCGAGTACGTAGTTTTGGAGTGCGTTCTTATCGTTCTTTTTGGTGCCTCTTCCTAACGCCTCATCATCGAGCTCGCAGATTAGAATGGTGTATGGAACTGGTAAATTGGAGGCAAGAATGACATTAGATTGTGTTTACCGACAAATCTAGATTTTGTTTGTGGGCCCACGACGGACGTAGACGAGTCAGACGTCTTCGCGGCGAGCGCAGAAATATGAACATGACACTTCCCCGGCATACTGCGCTTACTCAGAGAGTGATAATTTGGGATGCTATTACGTATGACAGTAGGTCTTCTCTGGTTTTTATTCCTGACAACTTAAATGCTCAACGGTACATAAAGGCTGTGCTAGAACCAATTGCACTGCCGTACTTGCAAGGGCTGCAAAATCCTGTTTTCCAACAGGATAATGCTTGCAAGGAAGACAGTAAACTTCTTAGAAGAAGCTAAAGCCATGGCCTTCCCGTTCACCGGATCTTTCGCCCATTGAACATGTGTGGGATATGATAGGCGCAAGATTAAGCAATTTACCTCATCCTCCAAACGCTTTGGACGAGCTTCGTGTGCAGATTCAGGAAGCTTGGAATGCACTACCGCATGAGATTATTGATCATCTCATTCAAAGTGTGCCAAGTCGAGTAAATGAGTGCATTAGAAATCATGGAGGACCCACACATTATTTAAAAAATGCATTTGTTGTTAATTTAATAGATTGAAATTTTGACGATTTCTTTATTACATTAAAATAAACCTTTTGTGAAATTTTCATTAAATTTTGCCCTCAACTTTTTGGTGTTGCAACTTTCATTCAAAGCAGTATAGTAATATAGTTAGGTATCTGTCAGTCAAATATCGATCATTGTAGGAAAAAGATCAAAAAGATTTTAGCATACAATAAAGTTTACAACAAAAAAAAATGTTTTTCGACAAATTCGAGAAGTGATAGCCAACGTTATTATTGACTATGCAGTGGAAAGCAAACAAAGAGACAACAATAATAAAAAACATAGACTTAAATAAAGTTTAAGAGCGAAGTTTATAAACAACTAGTGTCAGCGTTTCAACTGTTTAAAAAATCGAAAACGAACATATACATATTTCTTAAAAACATTTATTTTTAGTATCGATTTTTTTTGGAAAATAATTATTACTTACACAGTTTCTTAAAATTACGTTTTTTGTTAAATTTATATTTGGTGTGTTTGGTTTGTTTAAACAACAGATTATAACACGGTTCAGAATTAAACTGCGTCTGCGCAGTAGCGTTTTAGTAGTTCAATATAAATGCACATGCTTTGTCCAGTTCCAAACCGCCCTGAACTAATTTTAAAGCGTTGTTAAAGCAAACCTATTAATATTGATTTTGAAAAAAATTGCACCCACAAAGCTCACACGTATTGGTGTATCAAGAGATATACGGCAGAAGAAGAGAGACGAGAGAAACTGAGAATACAAACACAACTCAATATTTAAATGCAAACCGGTTCCATCATATTTGAATCATCGCTGGTATACTGTACCGTTCTTGATACGTTACAGATATTTCGTAGGATTGGATTTAAAAATATTTATATAAAAAACATGGTCAATTTTTTTATAGAACCGAACCAAAAAAAAAATTAAATGCACATACAACAACTAGATATCACCAAAATAAACACAAAAATTACATTGAACTAGAAAACACTTTACTGTCGCTGTTACCAACAAAAGTGAATTAAAACTTAAATTCAACCTTGTTCAAAGGCACAGCTGTACTTTTGTAATCAATTTGTAACAAAATGTTAATTAACATTAGTTGTTTTAACAAAAATTAGTTATTTTACACTTTGTTACATCAAAAACAAAGCTAGTTGACTTTATCAAGAACAATTTAACGACTGTTACATACTAACATTTTACATAGTTTTTACGACTACTTTATTTTTACGACTTAATTGGCGTGCCCTATATCTCTTAATGCAAGAATACACTGCGTCTTTTTTCCTTCCAATGCTAGCTCACTTTTTTGTGCAAATAGCTAAATTTTCCAGACCGTTTCTTATCTTCGCCAATCTGTATCTGTATCTATGTGTTTGTGGCAACTGGTAGATATTTTAATCTTTGTATTTTAGAACCTCAGGACGAGACCTAAATTCTGTTGTAAAAAGTTACTATTGGAATCAAAGTGAGAGCTACTCCACTGAAAAAAGTTTGATCAAAATTTGCAAAATTTGCTTTTCAAAAATACATAATAGGTCTCATCTAAGTGTATCTAAAATATATTAAGGTAGAACACTGCCGATTTTTAGTAGTTTTTTGCTTTTTCCAAAATTTTAATTTTAGAAAAAATATGAGTTTAAAGAAATCTAGAGCCCGTTTTTAATAAGCAATCAGTATTATCTAGTGACTCATGTTAAAAATAATTATTTGTTTCATTATTTGTTTATTGTTTTTACTTTACAAAATAAATTGAAGTTAATATAAAATGTAGAGTTTATATGTAACGAAGTTAATTTGGATTAAAAATTTATATAAAAGTTGCTTGCTTTTACAACTTTTCTGAAAAACAGCAAACGTTGACAAACACGAATGCAAGCACCAGTAGTAATCAAATTCAGGAAGAAAAATAAATAAATTAAGGTAAGCCTTAATAAAAGAAAAAGCAAAGATATAGTCAGTTATTACGTTTGTACATTTCCTGACAACATTAATGAAATATAAATCTGAATGTTCCTCCAGTTAGTTAGAGACGCTAGCAAAATTAGAACGTTAGTCAGCTAAAGAGCTCTTAGTTTAAAGTGGCACCAGTAAACTTGTAATTGCAGCTTCATTAAACTTCTTGCAATTTTCTTTGATGTTGACACATTTTTAAGAATTTAGTTGTTTAATAAAGCGGTAGTTTTTACAATAACGGTCAACAAAATTAAAAGCTTGTTTGGTCATGACTATATCTTTTTTATTAAAGCTCCTTATTCCTGAAACTGCCGCAGTCTGAACGATCTTTACATTTTGCAGGGTTTTATGTTTGATTGCAAGTCTGCGGCACATTTACAGAGGTTCCTAAAACCCGTTCAGGCCATCAGGTAATTACTTCTTTCACTCTTTGCACTACTCATCTAGTAAAAATGCCCCTCGACCAGTACAGTCCCCCGGAAAAATCCGGTCATTTATATTCCGTAAAAGTCATCGAAACGAATTAGTATCAGTCTAGGGCCCTATTGTCTTCAATTTCTCCCTATTCGTGTAATGGAACGTTCACCAGATAAGCCCCCAGTCCTTTTCGCAGGATGCTTATTGTCAATATCCTGCTGGCTAGGAGTGTACAGCCTGCAGTGCGCCATAGGTAGCACAGATCCTGGTTACTGATAAACGGGGCAATCACAATCTCATCAGCAATGAAAGCTACGGCCAGCCACCCACTCCATTACAGCGATTATCCCAGATAGTAGCCTCTCTTCAGCCACCGGTAAATATTGAAAATGATTCTGCATTGTGCATCGACCCGAACTGGCTCTTTCAGAGCGTTTTCCTGAATGTCCAATGGCCTTTTCATTGCGTTTTCAGCCTCTTTCGTCTAACCAATGTTTTCATTTTAATCGGAAAAATAAACTTTTTAACTCGTTTTGACGACCTGCACAAACGTTAAATCCGGAAAAGCTCGCAGAGGAATCGCTTAATTATGGAGTCACGTTTGCCGACGATTAAAATAAGGGAGAGATGGAAATCTGACTTTAAAGGCAATCTGTCACAAGGTTATTGCAGGCGTCAAATATGCAGATTATATTTTTCATATTTGCAACGGAAAGTTAAATAAGTTGGACATCTTATAATAAACGCAATAATTTTAAATTAAATTTTTTGTTGTTTCATCTGCCTGTGTCTGAATGGTTCTCGTTTTATTTTAATTCGGCATAAAAAAGCCATCTAAAAGAAAAAGGGAATTCAAGCAGTGGCAGAAGAATTAAAGTTAAAAAAACTCGAGATCATAAAAATTAAAATTTGAAGTGCTACGAAACCTAACCCGATGCGTAGTATACATTAAATAGCTTATTTTTTAAAGAATCATATTATTACACTTACTTATGAGTATTAAATCTTTATACGAGTATCTTCAGCAGGTGTAAAAGTAAGTTTTGTGTTTTCTCTTTCTTGCTTCTTTCTTTATATTATCAAGTCGTTATATTAAAAAAATTACAATGACGTTGTATTTAAAAACAAAAGCCGGTAGTGCAAAAGAATAGAAATAACATAACGCATGGCGGCCGTTAGACGAATATATCAGACGACAAACCTTCTTGTAACGACTGTCGGCCATTACTAGGTATATTTGACGTTAATGTTTTTTAAAATTTTTACCTTTATTTAATTAATTATATTACACATATACACAGGTGTTTTTGAAGCACTGTTACAAATTTTAATAGCTGATAGCCTTTGTTAAAATGATGTTAAATAACCCAAACTGTGTTATGTAAATGTTTACAGTTTTGAAAAAACAAAATATAAGGCGAAATAAACAATTTTATTTCAATGTAACAAATATATTTTTAATAAACGAGGTTTATTTCCATACTTTAAAGTCTTTCAAATTCACATTTAAAAGTCTACTTTAGTTAGTTGTTTCTTTTGCAAATTGGCAGTGAAACGTAATAAATAGTTTTTAATAAAACATAAAAAAGTTCAGTTAAAGGAAAAAAATTTGATAGTTATTTTGTAATACAAGAAGGTTAGTTAACAGTTTAGACCGCTCAAAAATGTTTTGTAGAAGCTTCAAACGTCACACATAAAGCAATATTTTAACCAAAAGTAAGTACAACACTACAAATTATAAAAGTACTTATTTTATTATTGTTATTTTATTCTATTAAAAGTACTTTCTTATAATTATATTTTCCTTCTCTTGTCATTGTAGACATTTTTTTTTCTAATTATTTTTGGTCTTTAGGCATTTAGGCGTTAATATAAATTGTACCTCTAAAATATTTTAGTTTACTTTCATAACTTATTACTATTTTTTGCCTAAGTTGTCTAGATCTAACGGGCAAATATTTGTTCTTATTTTTCTGGTTGCTTTATTTGTGTTTTGGCACGGTTTTAATAAAATGTTTTAACCCACACTGTATTTTAGTATGGTTTCTTTATTTTTATTTTATAACTTATTATAATTGTTTTCTAATTAATTTTTTCTGAGATTTTTAGCCTGCTTTTTACAATTTTTAGCTTCTCTTTTATTACCTTGTTTTTAAGATGTTTTTTATTTCTAACAGTTCTGATTTGAATATTTTTTAATCTTTTTAATTTACTTTTTTTAGCAACGTTTTTTATCAACTAATAATAAAGTGTGTGATATATTTAAGTTTAACTTACATTTTCTAAATACTGTTTATAGCTTTTTTGGTCTTCTTTTACAGTTCTTAAACATACAGGGTAAGTATTTTTATAAGAATAAAATCTGTAAATTGAATTTTGTTAATTACATCAAAAAATAAGAAAAACGTTTTTACTCTTTTTAATTTGTCACATTATTTTTGTATTTATTTACATTTTTTTCTCCATTTGGGAGAAAAACAATCTATAACTCTTTTTCCAACTGCGAAAGTATCTATTGTAATAGCTTGTTAAATAAAGTTTTAATTAAGGCGTATAAAGCACTATAAACTTTTAAATTTTGATAATTTGAAAAACGCCGGACGGTTGCAACACAATTAAAAAAGAACGCATGAAATTAGACGCTAAAAATGTTTTAAATTGTCTAAAACAAGATAAATTTTAGATTAATATTTTTTTTGCGCCGGAAGCGCATTGAGACAAGAAATTCTACGAAATTATTATTAAATTCACCCAATGACTGACCGAGAAAAATGAGTCATTGCTTTCAATTGAATGGAGAAAGCTTACAAACCATCCGGCATATTCTAAAAGAATGTTCGATTATATAAAGAGAAAGATTGACTGGAAGTTGGTCAGTCAGTTAGTAAGCACCAGACAAGCGAATAAAGTGACTAACATTAGAAAAGCTACGGCGATTGTAGTGCGAATATAGAGTAGTTTATTTATTGTTTTTGTATTAGTGTACATTTATAGTAGAAATAAATTAAGGGAATAATATTATAGTTTTTATCTAACTCTTTGAATCTAAAGAACCCGAAGACACACATAAGTTGCAATAATTTCTTTTTTAATTCTTTGTTTTTTAAAATTTATTAAATTGTAGAAGTGTACAGTGGGCTATACTCTTTGTTTCAACAGCTTTTAAACAAACTATCGCAATAGATATAATCTTTCTATTTTTTTTCAGCCTGCCATAAAAGTTTTGTGGACTTCCTGAAAGCCACATTAATTAAATTGTTATTATAAAGCATTTATTAATAAGTACTCTAAAGCAAATCTCTAACATGTGCTTACTCCTAAATCTGACTTTAGCAAAAAGAGCCGTTACAATAAGTCTTTTGACTACCTGCTAAATGAACTTACTAACACAGTAGTGAATTGGGGGATAAACATCTGATAAGCATTTGGCTTCTACTTTACATAAGTAAGCGCTTTAAATAATCTAACCACTGAGGGATTCAAAAAATCCAAAAACTTTTATAATAAATCGAAGACAAATAGAAAAATTTACCTTTGCATTAAAAAAAAATTGGGAGTGGTTTGTTTTTCAAATGTGGAGAAAATTCTAACAAAACGATGAAATAATGTGGAAAATTAAAAACAATAAAAAATTTTTTTAATTTTTTTTGATCTATTCTTTGCCTATATTTGGAAAAATTTTATGGTGCAATAGAAAAATTTACTTTTCGAACTCTCACCGATAAAGAAACTTTAGCCTCTGAATTTTAAGTGAATTCTAAAGTCCGGCAAGTGGTACCCAAGAAGCTTGAATACGATTCTGTTTGTTTGTTTCTTTCGAGTATTTATCGACGGACCAGCTGGTCGTTTCGGTAATAATAGTATTCACTTATCTTTACAACCACCCTTATTAAAACTTTTATAAACTAGTTTGTCAGTCAAAACGATCTAATTTTTTTAAATATGCAATATGTTTTCGGAGCGATTTTGAAAAAAAAACCAATTTCTTTTTTTTAATTTTTCAGAAAATTTTACTTTCGTTGATTTGCCTTGCTTGTTTTTAAACTTCTAAAACACAAATTACTTTTTATTTAACTCAAACGGTTGTTTAGAAGTAATTCTAGTAGGCAGATTTTATTTAAAAATACCACTGACAGCAGATGACAAATGTAATAAGTTAGTAGAACTGCAAATTAAATCTTTGCTAACTTGTACCGTATTTATGCTATAATGTTAATATTACAACAAAAAAGTTATCTAATTTAATGTGACGGAACTAGGGATAAGTGCTAACGAGTTGTTATCAAAAAATTCAACCAAAAATACCCGAAATTTACCATTTCAATTTCGAGTGCAAAAACTTGATGACCAAATTTTTTAAAACAGGCTCGGTTTTAAACATTAAGAAGTCAAAGAAGTTGTTCAATAAAGACAATACTGCTTTAATTCTTGCCGTTCACTTTACAAGAGAAGCTCCAAGGTTGTCTTCAAGAAGGAGGGCAATACAAACTGAAATAAGTAAATCTTATTTACAAAATTTTTTTTAAGAAGAACAAAATTTTACCCTTTAAACCGCAGTTTAGGCAAACTTTAGAAAATGGTGATAAAGCCAAACGTCTACATTTTTGTTTGAAAATTTGCCTACTAGAATTACTTCTAAAAATTACGAAAAAAACTAAGTCTAAGGGTTTGAAAACAATCAAGGTAATTGAATAAGAGTTAAGTTTGCTGAGAATTCAAAAATAAGAGTTTTTTTCCTCTTTTAAATTCTATCCGAAAACATGCTGTAGGTAATCTTTAATGGTAGTCAAGTTAATCAATAGAATTTATTGTATTTAAAATATTCGCCTTGTATGAACCACATAATATAGCAAATAAGTATATCTCTTTAAAGCTCTCCCAAAATCAAAAAGTAAAAAATGCATGTGCTTTGAACATTGGCTCATTGTCATCTTTGTGTATCTCTAGCAAAACGCGGCTAATTATCCCGTAATTCCAGTGTAAATCCGTGTCGGTATTAAAACGCGCCGATGTGGCACAATGAGAATTTATTTTTTAATTTCTGCGCACCATATGCGGAGAAGCGAATGAACAGTTTTAAATAATGCGAGACAATACGGGGCCACGGTGTGCGACCGACCATCCATTGTATGTGCAAGAGTATTGCGATAACACAGACCATACATACATGTGTTACAGAGAGAAGCGGCCCGCACTGAAACTAGAGACATCTGTCATGCCACAATGACGCCACTATATTATACAAAACCCCAAACAGCATCCGACCCATCAAAGGACGTCGTAAATTAGTTCAAATCTTAATCACACAAACATTGTTTATCTGTTTGTTATCGAGGGCTTGAGGCAAGGCACGCCTTTATTAAACAGGCGGCTGCCAAAATGCTTCCAGGTCCGACAAAAGAATCGGCGTTCGAGCGAATCACCTCATTAATTTGTTAAATATGCCGGACGCAGACGAACTTTGACCTGAAAAACCGTTTAGTTAACTGGCCGTCAAAGCTGCGTGTGGCTGGACAGCCGGGGGCGGCACGAGAGGCCGACAAATGCTAAATTTTATAGAGTTTAGTGGACGTGTCGTCAATTAGGACGGCATGCCCAAATTGCGGACTCACCAACAGAATTAGCCAACTAACTTTCAAATGAAGGCTGCTAGGATGCATAAAGAACAATAATGTTCATCCAAAATCGTGTCCAATAACCAAGTTTCTATGGTAATTTGAAGCAAAAATTTTTTATCATTACCAAGGGGTGAGAGAAAAAGACAGATGTCGCGGAATTATTAATTTACTTGTAAAGTTTATAAAATAATTTAAATTAACACTAAGCTTTAATTGTACAGTATGTCCTCGAATCCACTATTAAAAAAGAAAGAAAGGAGATCGTTCCCATCTCGTGGAAATCTAATGACCACTCAAATCAAAATTTTTTATATCAATCGATAGCTCTTGAAATAAGAAGTAATTGGTATCATTGCGTCAACTTTGTATTTCTTCAAATAAAGTGGCTAGATAAATTTAAAGTTTAAATAACTTCTGTCACTGAGTTCATAAAACTCTCACTTATTATTTATAAGGATTAAGTCGGTACTTGGGCCTCAGGTCGGAAACCGGCTAAATAGATATTTCGTATTTCGTGGTTTTTACATATTTTTCTCAATATTATCTGAAATATCTCAAACCATAATGCACCCTCTCATGGCGTTAAGCCTATTGTTAAAAGTACGATATTATTAAGGTCCAAACCAAGCTTTAATAATTTATAGACTTTCAAACATTCCTACCTCTCAATTTATCCGACCTCACTGGCTCTTACTCTTGCCAATGCATTTTGTATTGTCGTTTTTAATTTTTGAATCTTCAATAGGGACTTTATTTAATGACCTACAAAATTGACGCAATGATACCAATTGCTCCTTGTTTCAAGAGCTATCGATTGATATAAAAAAATCTCGATTTTTTATGTAAGATGGGAACGATCTTTTTTCTTATTTTTAATTTCTCAGAAAATTTTACTCTTGTTTATTTGCCCTGCTTGTTTTCAAACCCCCAAAACACAAATTACTTTTTATTCAATTCGAACGGTCTTCGAGGTAATAACATTTTTTTTTAAATTTGGACTGAAAGTATCGCCCAGCCTTAGTGTGGTATGCTGTTTTGTATTATGGCATTATTTGATCATATTTTTTTTATCCAAATTTAAACCGCAATTAAAATGTTGCAAAAATTTTTAGCTGATAAACTAAATAAATTGCCATTAAACCACCGAATAGAAATGTTTTTCCAGCACGGTGGGTGCTCTGCTCATTATGCCGGCATTGCTCGCCAGTAGCTCAATACAGAGTTTTACAATAACTAGATAGAAAAAAATGGTAACATTTTATGGTCACCAAGTAGTCCCGATCTCACAATAATGGACTTTTATCTGTGAGAGCATTTAAAAAATAGGATAGATAGATCTGCAAATTGCAGTCCAGTCTTTATCAATCTTAGAATTAAGATGCAGTTTCAATAAATTTAGAGTTTACATTAAAGCTGTGCAGAAAGAAGAGTAGCATTATTTAAATAGAAAATTAACACTCTAACTTTTTGAAAATTTTATTTTATTTTACTATTTGTTAAATTTATTAAATAAAACTTGAGTCCAGTTTGAATAATTTCTAACGATAAAATGATATTATCTCAAGAACCGTTCGAGTTAAATAAAAAGTAATTTGTGTTTTGAGGGTTTGATAACAAGCAGAGCAAATCAACAAAAGTAAAATTTTCTGAGAAATCAAAAATAAGAAATTTTTTCTTTTTTTGAAGTTGATCCGGGTATGTATAGTAAAAAGAAATGTTAAAATAAAAATTCGAAATTTTGTTTACAGTATTTATGTTTATCGATTACTAACGCACATGTGACAAACAATAATACAAAAATTAGGTACGTTGTTGTTGTTTATTGTTACGCCAAAAAGTTTTAACCCATCATATACTTTCAAAAAAATATATTTTTATAATTAAAATGAATTCGTTTTTAAATTGCAAAGCGAATTTTATTGTCAGTGTTAAGCTCTACCCTAATTTCAATACAGAAAAAACTTGTCAAAAGTTTTCTTTAGCAAAAAAAAGAAACATAAGTTGGACATAATTTTAAAAAAATAAGGTCATTGAAAAATTTAGATCAAATTTAGTTCTTCATTTTTAGATTTTTTTTATAAAATATTTTTATTGAGTTCAATATTAACATTTTTACGATAATACACTTTTTCTTTTATATATGTTAAGCGATAATTGATTTACAATTTCTAACTACCAAAGAAAACTCGATTGTGATTACAAAGCTTTTCTTAAATTTAAAAAACATTTATGAATAATTAGGATAATAGAAGAAACAAAAATATTTTTTTTTAATTTGACTAAATAACAAGGTATCTACAATAACTTAGACCCTCGCTGCTGCAAAAGTTTAGATAAAAAATAATTAAAAGTAACTTTATAAAATGATATTGAAAACAAGTGTTAAACCACAACAACTTTGCTCACCATAAAATTTTACAATGATCTATTATTAGTAAAGTCAATGAAAACTGACCACAACAGCTGTTATTTTACCTAAATTGTGGCAAGCTTTAATTGACTCACTAATAAGTGATGGTTGTAAAATTTTACATAAGGTTATTCACGAATGATGACGAATTTATTTGATAAAATTTTTATCATTTCAGTGAAAATATTGAATCAAAGTTACCCCAAGATTATCGATTTCTGTCAGTTTTTTTATAGCTTGTCAAATTTTATTTTTAGTTCTTGTACTAGTGTAACATGGTAGAGATAGAATTTATTAGCGCGTATTATTTTAGAAATCACACTTTGGCTAATTTTTAAATTTTGTGTCACAGCATTTTGCCCAATATATGGATTTTCTATAATCGCTTGAATTACAGAAATCTCATTATTTTCTTCTGTCGTAGTTTTGTTTCGTTGCTTTTTTAAAGGAGGCCAGCCTTAACGCAGTTTTGCTTTAAGTCTTTGCATTTAAGACTGGTGCAATTTGAATGTCAAAATCTATAAAGTTTAGCAAAAAATGAGTGACACATTTTTATTTTTTGAAAGAATAATTTTGATAAAAATTTTATTCCGTCACTGTCTTTTGTTTTTGAATTATAAACAAGAGTATATATTTTCAGAAATTCACATTTTGATTATCCTTAAAGATTCAGATATAAAACAAAAACATTGTAAAATGTACAGACACTTTTTACTCACAGTCCAATAGTTTTATCAAACAATTTTTAGCCAATAGTTTTACCACAATAACATAAAATTACATATTTTTAACAGTATATGGGTTTGTATATTTTAAATTATTATTTACTTATTATTTTAAAGAGAAAATAATCTCATCAAAACAAATACGTGAAGGTTAATTACAATTTTTATATCGCCAGTTAGTTTTTACATTTATTATGGCAAAACAGATGTAAGTAATTTAGGAAACATTAAAAAAAATGTTTTTTCAGTCGGCCATAATTTGTTCGCCATTTTGATATTTACATTTCTTACGACAACATCGTTATTAGTGATTTGAAAAAGTCTATGGTTACCTGTTATTTGATCTAAAACTGTCTAAAATACAGTGGTAACTGGTCTGCTTACACCAAAATGTTGTTAAAATTTAAAAATTCATACTTAACTTCGAAAAAAATAAAATCATTCGGTTAATTTTATTTTTGTAAGGTAGTTGAATTCGTAGACTCTTAGATGTACTTAGGAGCACTTAACCGAGATAGTATAGTCATGAAGTGTTGATGTTACCTCCATACCATTGTCACTTCAATCCAATTAATATGGTATGGAGAATAACATAATCATTTTATGATGAAAATATTGGCAAGACAAACTAAAAAGATAAAGATATTTTAAATGTATGAGCAAAATCTCTTGATCAAATATTTGAGAAAACATGAAGCTCTTCTGTCAACCACACAGAAAGAATTATTATAGAATGCTTAGAAAGAAAAAAAAGTAATAGATGAATTTTTTATCCATTAGTGTTTACAGTAAACACTGAATCAGATCGTGAAGACGAATTTGTAGATGAAGATAGTGTTGATGAACAATACTGTTTATTATTTGTCTGTAAATACATCTGTACAAAGCTAAATAGATAAACAATAACAAAAATTTGACAAAAAATTGTGTGTAACAATTTGTTGGTAAAGAGATATACTTACCACTTTAAGACCCTACCACCTCAGTTAAGTGCAAAGAAAATTTTGTTCTAATTTGAACTGATGAAGAAAATTAAGAAAATTTTTATTTGCAATGTATTTATCAAGAAAATTAATTAAAATATTGTTTATAAAATCTGATTGAAAAATAATCGTTTCGTAAAATGCATGGCTCGCGTTGAATTGTTTTAGAACCATTGACTTAGACGAACCTACATAAACCCACATCAACTAATTTAAGAAAGCTTATTTATAAGTGTATTAGATGTCATAAAACAACATAATCAACAGACGACTCCCAAAACAATGCGGTACGTTCTTTTACCGCACCGTGTTAAACGGTACCACCTCTTTTATGATTCTACCGAACAAATTCAAATAAATAAAATTTACATGAAATGTTGTATAACACATTTTTATTCTGTCTAAGGCATTCGACACTTATCAAAACTAAGAATTTTAATCGTAATGGGTTATTATTAAATAATAGAAAAGCATTGAGATGTCGTTTCCTCTCTTTTTTTGCTGTTCCTTTATGGTACAAATACATGGTGTTACTAAGTCATGAATAGATGAGAAATCAATAAGATTGTACCATGGGTGTCTCCAGTAAAAAACAGCGTTTGTTGAAATATGTTTCAGAGGAAAATATTGCATAAAGTCAAAAGTCAAGCAAAAAAAATATTTTGCAAATAAATTGTTTGTTACATTTTGTTGTTAATTTTGTTAATAACAAATTCAAAAAAGATCTAGCAACTTTTCATTACTTTCGATTTTAAGATTTTATATGCATAACATTTAAAAATAGAAAAAAGTTTGTAGGTGTAAGTCGCAAAATGTTAGTAATTTTGCATTTTTAGGAGCTAATTAAATTTAATAATTAACTTTACATAAAAATGCACTGATCGCATTTGTTTTAGTTATTTAGGTAATTGCGTAATTATTTTTATCAAATAGGTTTCTTATGCCTGGTTAGACAAACGTTCATCAAAATTGATGGTTTGTTAATCTCTCATTAACTCATTTTTAGCCAATCAGAGCACGATATTTTCATTTAATCAGAGTTTAATGGTCCGTCAAATTTGATTAACGTTTGTCCAACTAGGGGCTAGTATAAGAAGCAATAACAGACATATTGATTTTAAAACAATGCTCACAAATTTGTATTTCATTATTTTTCTCTCGATTTTGGACTATTGACACAGGACTAGTTTTATTGCTCGTTGCAGTTATTTTTAAAGCAGGATGCTCGTTAATTTTCAGTGGTCTGTCTTAATAGTGCTTATATCCGTTTTAATGATTTTTGCTGAAATGCTCTCAGTATAGCTGACCCTTAAAAACACCTGTCCGTAAATAAGACCAGTTTTGCATGACAACGTCCAATTCAATCAAATAGTTTCGATAATTATTGTAATACTATTTTTTTATGACTTTGGCGTGTAGAGGCGTGTTGATGTCAGATTATCCGGAATCGAAATAAAGAGATCCGCAAAAACGGCCATTGATCAAGGTAGCTTAACGAAAAGAGCGGGACGCCTGGCCGGTCAAAGCCGTCGGAGGGGCGGAAGGAAGTCGAAAACTGAAGGTAATTGGGGATCTTGAGGGAAAAATCGTAGTCGGCGGCCGCTCTGCCCCTTATCGAAGATCAGACTAATCTGAGTTCTTCTATTTGTAGTTTCTTTCGCGTTAGAGGGCGCGAAAGGCGGTGATGAAGTCCCATAATAGGTTCGTTCGCATTTATCACCGTATCTCCGGCACGTTTCCTGCTTCCCGACTAACTTTTACTTTTGCACAAGTCGTACAATCAAATAATGATGATAATTGCGCCAACTAACTCGGATACCCAGTAATGACTTTATCAAGAACTTGAATTAATGTAATGATTTGGCGAGGCAAAAAAGCAAACGATTGTTCAAAGTTACTCGTTAACGGTGTTTCATTATTTTATTTTGCCTCCGCAACCGAGTCTTTGTCTAATGAACGTTTTGTTCTTTTTTTTTTTTTTAGGGCGGATTCTCTGTTTTCTCCGTTTCATTATTATCGCCGCCGTACTCATTTCTACCGATTTTTAAGACCAACTTTTAATTGTCCAATTTCGTACGCTCAAAACACAAATGCGCCACGCAGAGACTTGCTTTTCATCCGGAAAACACGAACGTAATTAAAAAAATTTAACTAACTACTAAAGCGCAACCAAATGAAAAACTGCACTGAAACGATCCAAATAACACTTGAAATCGTGCAATTAACGCACTCTAATTAATTTATTGCCGAAGTCATTCGTCTGAATACAACCAACATACTGATAAAGAATGACATATCAAATTTCGCACTAAACAATTTTGTGTCACTAGATTTTTATACAAGCCATCACTATTCAGTGCGTTGACATCATGACTATCAATCTAACATTTTCTGGTTAAAAATGAAAAGGGAAGGCTCTAAACGCTTGCAATACTGGAAAAAACAAAGAGAGCTTCACATCAATGTTAATACACCTCACGACTCAACATGACGTAATAGAAGTAACAAGTGTTCATTTAAAAAGATTGTCAAAACTGCCATAACAGAACAAAAACATTTTGAAGTATTTCTTACTTAAATTCGGCTGACGTACTGTCAGTTATAGTTGTCAGAAATGTCGAAATTGTCCCATTATGTCGGATTACTGACCTGAAATCTATTTCATGAAATATTTTATAAAATTAGTAATCTTATAAAGCTTTTTGTAAATTATTATTTATTAACTCTTATGGGGAAACATTCTCAGTACAATATTTGCCGATTTCGAAGTGTTAACATCCTGTGAACAAAATCACTCACTTTTCTTTAATGACCTGCTGTTGTGTTCCATCGAATATATCTAACTCACCTTCAACCTTTCTACCACTTCGAAAGTAACTTTCGGCTAAAACTTTTTGTGCTGTAAAATGTAACTCACTATAACGTCAAAATAACAATTAACTAGACCCAATAACAATCAAAACTAAAATTGAAACTTAGAATGATCAAAAACTGAACACAAAAAAAAAACAAAATAAAACTACAAATAAAAATTACTCGGAATTTTGTAAACACGCACTCAAAAATAAACAAAATGATTTATTTATTTATATATAATGTTTTCTACAGATACAGTTTTGACATTTTTTTAAATAAACGTCTTTTATATAAATGCTTTGAAAAACACCGAAAATGTGCCGGAAATGTGCCAGTTGCACAATATCTCAAAATTATATAAATATGATTCCTTGGCTTATGTAATGTGAAAAGCTCATGTTAGAATCACGTGTCGTAAAATTTATTATTTTTTTCAAAAAATATTAAAGTATTTTGCTGCTTGGCAGGTACTCCTTCTATCGATGTTAGATAGCGTCAATATTACGTCAATATTATGCGTCAATAAATAAGTTTACTAATTTTAGATTCATATTGTCTCTATAACTAAATAAAAAACCTGTTAAATTGCCACTATTTCACAGTCACTAAAACACAAAAATAACTTAATTAACAGTTGAAAGAGAGTCACCAAAACAAACCGCTGTGAGCGTTTCCACTTAAACTCTGAGGCTATCATTAATTATGATAATTTACGTTTTATTTTTATTTTTTTCAGTACTTTTACTCAGTAACATTAGAAGTGTTACAACCAGAAAAATAATTTGTTCGAAGTGATCTTTTGGCAGAATGAGTACATTTAAAGCTAGTTATAGTACGATTGCAACGATTTATTTTTTACAGTTCTTGCAAAAAAAGTATATTTTTTAAAGTTTCTAAAAAAAAAGATTTATCAGAGCTGATAAATACAAGTATTTGCAGTTGTTGCGTCTCCGACTACTTGTTTTAAAGCCTCCAGTCTGAAGGCATTTACTTTAGCGATTTCGACAAAGATAAAATTGTGGTCTTTCGAGAAGTTAGTAAGTCCTATCACAAAATTGCTCGCGGTGTTGATTCTACTGCAATGACGGTAATGCGTGTATTTTGGATGTGGACAGAAGAACACAAAACAGACCAACAGGTCAACCGAGGCTTACCAAAAAGCGTTAAAACCGGCGCTTCAAACAACTAGCTCTTCGAGACTGTTTTGCTACTACGCGAGAACTTGGTGTTTAAAGGTTTAGACAAGAAGATTGTCTTGTTAATATGCAAACGTTATTTTGCTGCATTTGAGCTTCTGGACTTTTTTACCGTCTACAGTTAATGTTTTCTTCAATTGCGAAACACTGTCGTCAACGTTTGGACTGGTGCAGAAAAGAGCAGGTTTGGGAGGCAGAATAGCATAATGTAATATTCAGCGACAAATCGCGATTCTGTTAAGCCATGCATGATAGAGGTAAGACATCGTCGCGGAGAAGGACGTAATATTGGTTTTGTTGTTGAAAGGCATATGCACAGGACTGTTTGAGTAATGATTTGACAGTTTTGGGAACCACTTTACTGCTTTATTTAGATAGCCACTAACATATCCTTTTTCAGCAAGACAAGGCACATCTACACATTGCTTGTCAAACTATGAACTTTCTCAAAGAAGCCGACATTTATGTTTTGTCGTGGCCACTCATATCACCAAATTTAAATGCCATCAAACAAATGTGGGATATGATAAAGAGAAGACTGTCTGTTTTGCACCGTCTTTCAAAGACTCTGGCACAGTTAATCCACAGGGTTTAAGTTGTTTGAAACGAGGTAAATCTCATTTTGTTGATGCGTAGACGTGTACAGAAGTGTACTCAGTTTCAGAATCGCCAAACGAATTATTAGCCGGAAATCTATTGTTCAAAAAATTTCTACTTAAGGCAGAGAGATTTTATAAGCCATATGTATGTTTGTCATAGTACTAGTCATATAAGCCTAAAAAATGTTTTTTTTAAAGTTTTACTTTTTAATATGTAAGTATATTTAAACAATTGCGTTTGTTTAAAAATGGTTAATCAAAAAATTGTTGATGAATCAAATAACAATAATGAATTAAGTTATTATAAGTGTTATTATAAAAAGATGAATTATAAATAAGTTACAGAAAAAGGTAACAGATTTATTTGTCAATTTTTGATAACTCCATTGATTCTTTGTTTCTTTATTACTATTAGTTCTGTTTTTCATTAGATAGAAATTTTTATTACAATTTAAGTTTTAAACTACGTTGATTTTAAACATTTTAGAGTAACTTTTGTTGTTCTCTTGCTAGTCAATGTCTAGGAGATTCCTATATATACTTGCCACCTTTAGAATTTTTTGTTTTTAAAAATAATGCCCCATTTTAGAAAACAACTAAAAAATAAAATGGGGCACTATTTTTAAAAATTAAAAATTTTAAATAATTTTAAAGAAAAAGATATAATATTTTGCCAAACAACAATCAAAAATTTCTTTTTCTTTACCTAGATATCAAATGTATCTTTTTTAAATAAAAGTATTTTTTTCTTAAAATTAGAAGATTTACTAGACATATTCTTTCTCTTTTAAATAGTACAAGTCTTGTCTATGTATGTATTAAACTATTCAAGTTTAACTCAAAAAAGTGTTCAAAACAAAACAAAAATATTTTTAAAATGTTTGCGCACAAAGTTATCTGTTTTCATGTGCTGTTTTTGCTTTTATCTTTTTTCTATTCGTTACTTTTTTACAGATCTTAAGAAACAAATCTTTCAATTTTATTAAACTTGTTTTTTTCAGATTATAGATGTTAGTATTCTTATTAGTTTTTTTAGATTTGTTATAAGTGTAACGTTGTTTACGATTGTAAAGCTTTGGTGTTGTTGATATGAAAGCAAATCTCTTCTCTATATGTTACTTTGTTCAAATGTTTTTTTAAGTGCGACAGACAATCAATTTATGACTGCAATTAAAAAAATTAAAGAGGAGAAAAAATGTAAAACAGTAATATAATATGGAAAACAAATACAAAGAAAAAGAAGAAGAACAACATGAAGACGAAACTCAGAAGTTGCAAAATTACTAAAGAAGAAAGAACTGAGTTGAACTGCTAAACCTAAGCAAAAAAACAAAAAACAAAAATAGATAAACAATTATTACCAATGGTAAAAAAGGTTGTGATAAATAAAATAAAAAAAAGGTTTTTATATTTATGTCATTTATATATACTGCTTTGAATGAAAAATGCAACACCAAGAAGTTGTGGTCAAATTTTAATAAAAATTTTCGTTAACTCTGTTTTTTGAAAAATTTTATATAGGAAAGATAGCAATATCAAAGAGTGTTTTGCGAACATAAATACATTTTAAATTAGTTTTTCTTTACAATTTTGCGGAGAACGTCATTTAAAATGCTCAGAGTTCAAAAATGTCAAAATTTTTGGCAACTAAATGATTACAAACAAGGTCGAATTATTCGTATGAGAGAGGGTGGTTTTTCGTTTCGGGAAATTGCCACTAAAATTGGTTGCGACGCAACTACAGTGATGAGATGTTGGAAACGATGGTCAGAAAAAGGTTTCTATGGACGTCGGAGAGGATCTGGACCACAGCGAAGAACGACAGACCGCGATGAACGACGTTTAAGACTTTTGGCGTTAAGAGACAGATCTTCAACCACGCGAGTAGTTGAAAACACTTGGAGGGAAACTTTAAATGTAAGAGTTTCAATGGCGTTCATATATCGTTGAGTACGTAGTTTTGGAGTGCGTTTTTATAGTCCTTTTTAATGCCTCCCCCTAACGCCTCATCATCGAGCTCGCAGATTAGAATGGTGAATAGAATAGAACGGGTGAAACGAGACAAAAATGGCATCAGATTGTGTTTACCGACGAATCTAGATTTTGTTTGTGGGTCCACGACGGACGTAGACTGGTCAGACGTTTTTGCGGCGAGCGCAGAAACATGAACTTGGCACTTCTCCGGCATACTGCACTTACTCAAGGAGTGATTATTTGGGGTGCTATCACGTATGGCAGTAGGTCTCCTCTGGTTTTTATTCCTGGCAACTTAAATGCAGAGGCTGTGCTGGAACAAATTGCACTGCCGTACTTGCAAGGGCTGCAAAATCCTGTTATCCAACAGGTTAATTCTCGCCCACATACTGCAAGGAGGACAGTAAACTTCTTAAAAGAAGCTAACGTGGTAGTGCTTCCACGGCCTTCCGGTTCAACAGATATTTCGCTCATTGAACAGGTGTGGGATATGATAGGCGCAAGACTAAGCAATTTAACTCATCTCCCAGACTCTTTGGACGAGCTTCTTGTGCAGATTCAGGAAGCTTGGGATGCACTACCGGAGGAGGATATTGATCATCTCATTCAAAGTATGCCAAGTCGAGTGAATGAGTGCATTAGAAATCATGGAAGACCCACACATTATTAAAAAAAATGTATTTGTTGTTAATTTGATAAATTGAAATTTTGATAATTTTTTTATTACATTAAAACGAACCTTTTGTAAAATTTTTATTAAAATATGCCTACAACTTCTTGGTGTTGCAATTTTTATTCAAAGCAGTACCTATAACAATAGGTATGTAATTTAATTATGCTCTACTATTTTCTATTTTAATTAACTTTGTTTTACTTTTTGCTCTACTACTTACTATTTACTTGATTGATCTAGTTTTACTTTGAAAACGATAAGAGACATACCTGTTTACAGGGTCTTAAAAATGAGAATCACAAATACAATACTTAACCAGTTTACAATTTCATGGTCATTAACATTTGTAAAATATAGCACAAAAACACAAAAATAAATTTAACATGTTCTTAAATTGCCAATTGGGAACTATTACGAGGTAATATAAAATCGAATAATTAATCAGAAAAAACTACTTTACTTCTAAATTAGTTCTATTAGTTCGTATTAAGTCATTCCACTAATTCCAAAACCACTTCAGAAAGTTCTAATTCACCCTTCGATGCAATCTAACTCTTGATGACTCTCCTGATGCACCCTGGCATGTTCTAGACAAATGCGAAATTGGATTTATTTTATTTTAAGCAATTTATTTTGTAGTGAATTCTAAAGAGATTATTTTCCCATTCGTTTTATTCTAATATGACTGTAACATTTATCTTTATTCGTTTTTTCTCCCCTTTCACCTGCAGCTATTTGCTTTTATTAATACAGAATACGATAACTTGATTCGAAAATACATTATCTGTAATTATTTAGGGACCGATCTTAATCAACGACCCTTCGAAAACTGTCGTTGATAGAAATCAATATAATTATGATAGAAATGGTCGTAAATTTTGAGCACGTGTCTGAAGCAACAATGGCCGCTAAGCACTTGACCAAGTTACTTGTGAAATCTCACATGAAACGTTTTGGGATAAAAAAGCGAATATTCGTATGATTCTCTGAGCGGAATGAGGGGGCATTGGTCTGTGTAATGCGGAGACCTTCTAGTAAATGGGGTAGCACAAATGCGGTGATGAATACCGGGTGCAACAAAGGCCCAGTGAGTGGCAGATCTATACATAGTGTCATTACGTTGCAAATTCGACACGTTTTATTATACATTGTGCGGACTTGCTGAAATATTACTCCGACATTCTTCGGGGGGTAATTTTTTGTCCGCATTAGCCGATCTACAAATAAATTAGGGTGTTCACTTTTGGCTAATAGGCCGTCTGTGCATATTTGTTTTAGGGGACCAGGGTTCGTCATATGACACAGATCGCTGACAGATCGTTGGAAAAATGACTCCCTCTTCACCCTCTCGCGAAACCTTTCTCGTGTTTTAGATCGGCCTAAATGAAATTACTCCTGATTTAATCATAACTCGAACGCTGGTCTATCTCCCCGAAGAGCTATTCGCTAATATTAACTTCACATATACACTGTTATTGAAGAGGAGACACGCGCAACGTGATGAGAAATTTACGTTACTACCACTCTTCTCCCCTATACGTTTTTTTCTCATCGATCAGCAAAAAGGCAATTTCCCAACTTTGAGCACAAAAAATAACTCCACATCGAGCATTAAATAATTGTGCAAGATCAATGCTGCAATGGACCCTCTCTTTTAAATCAGGATAAAAGACGACAGTTGTGTGACAGGGGTGCAAAATACGAAAAGAGTTTCTACCATTATTCAAACAAATAACATCTCAATTTGTTCAAGTTTTACGAAACACCCTTCTCTATTAAAACCACCCCCTAGGGGCAACCACATGTCATTGCGTTACATTTTAATGACTCCATGTTGGTAGTTCTACATATCTCTTTAACAGCAACTTGAAAATTTTATCGCGGTCATAAACGACATTTAATTAATTTGTACGTTGAAGCGTGATAAAATTGTAGGCATTTTAGGGGACGTTATTGGTCTAGACCGGATAAGCATCTACTAAAAATTTTGTTATTCTAAGAGATTTAATCCTAATGACTCAAAAATTATGGCTCTTGCTTTTGGCATGCACCTGAACACTAGGATTGCGTTTTAAACCGGTGTAAATTATACTGCAGATTTCTGTAATCTAAATACCTAATTTGAATTATTTGAACTCTGATTACTAAAAAAATGAGTTATATAGAAATAAAAATTGATTAATTTTAATTACTGTTTACTGAAAGTTATTTTTGTTGTTATAAAGCCACTGTAAAACTCAATTTTAGTAGCACTTTTGAACTAGAATGTTCGTCATAAAGTAGTGTACCTTTTAAAGTTTCAAATTTATTGCTTTAGCACACGTCACTAATTATTCAAGAAAATATTTTTAATTTTTTTTGAGACACATTAATAACTTCTAAACCAAGAAAGACGAGTAGACTATTGTCCAAGCAAACATTATTTTGCCTCTTTTTTAATCAACTCTAATCAGCTGAAGTAACTAAATTTATAAAAATCAAATTTACAAAAAAAGATCTTAAAAAGTGCTCTTATTGTAATAAAAACAATTGTTCTTACTTACTAGTTGTTAAAGCAAAATATAAATAAATAAATAAGAACAAATATTACTTTGAAAACCTGTTATGTATTAGTTAGATAATTTTATCTCAAACATACGGTTGCTTTGATTTTATCCTTTTACAACCCAATATAAATAAACAACATTTTTTTGACAAGTATAGTAATCAAATATTGCACAGAAATTATAACCGGTTCTTCTTCAAAGACTGTTAACCCAAACTTTTTTATATAAATGTTTATGACGTTTTTAAGCTTTCAGAGCACCACGAGTCACGGACTTAAAATAAACAAAATTTTTGAGATATACCTGCGATATGAGGCGTTTTTTGCTCAAAAACAGAAAATTTTTTGAGGAAAAATTTTTATAAGGAGTTTTTCAAAAACCATCAATATTTGATAAAGTAGTAGAAAAGCTAGTAGTATTGTTTTAACAAGAAGCATCAATAGATAAAATTTTTGCACATATTTAAACTACCGCTTGAATCTCATGACAAAATTAATAACAAATATCAACAAATAAATAAATTTCTGGACGTGGTTCTTGGTAATTGTATTTTTTTTTTAAGTTTTTTGACTTTAAAAAATGTTAGTAACATTAACTTGAAAAAATAATAATAATGCGTTTGGCGACTCTGTAACTGAGAACACTCCTGTACACGCCTAGGCATCGACAAAATAAAATGGTCGATGTCTGCTTGTCGCACCGCGTTCCAAGCAACTTAAATTCATGGATTAACTGTCCCACAGTCTGTGAAGAACGGTGCAAAGCAGACAGTCTTTTTCTCATTATATCCCACACATGCTCGATGCGATTTAAATTCGGTGCACGGGGTGGCCATGGCAAAACATTGACACCAACTTCTTGGAGGAGGTCGACGATTTGTCGAGAAATATGTAAACGTGCGTTGTCTTCCTGAAAAAGAGCATGTTGACAGCCCAAACCTGCCGTTGTCTGCACTAATATAAACGTTAACGACGGCGTTTCGCACTTAAAAGGACCACTAACCGTGAACGGTAGGAAAAAAGTCTAGAAGCTCGAATGCGGGGATATAACATTTGCATACTAACAAGTTGGTCTTTTGCTCCAAATTATTTTATTAGTGTCGCGTAGTAGCAAAATAGTTTCAAAAAGCTAGTTGTCTGAAGTACCTGTTTTGTCTCTGTGGTAAGCCTTGGTTGACCTGTTAGTTTGTTTTGTGTTTTTCTACCTTTTTTTGTTTACATCCGAAACATATGCATTAGTTATTGCACTAGCATCAACATGGTGGGCAATTTTGCGCTAGGACAAATCTACTTCTTCAAAAACTACAATTCTACCTCTGTAGAAATCGCTAAAATAATAACATTGTTAGTGCCTTCGGACTGGAGTCATTTTGTTACTCTTAAAAAAAGTAGGCGAAAACACAACTGCAAATACTTGCTGTGATAAGCCTCTTTCTTAACAAAAACTAAGAGGTTTTTTTTGCAAGAACTGCCAAAGATAAACAGTTGCAATATAACTATAACTAGCTTTAATCTCTGTCGCTAAAATATGACTTTAAAAAAAATGTGTAACACTTTTAATGTCACTGAATATATAATAGTGTTTATTTTATAATTACTTTGATCAAAAGTTCTATAAATAGACTCTAGATTAACTTAGGTATGTTGTCAATATTTTTTCCACTTATTTTGTTTAGTTACATCAGAAAAAGTTGTTATGTAACTAAATGCCAAAGTAGTCTGATATTGATTATTTTTTCGAATAGTTTAATTTTCTTATGAGGCACGCTTCGCTTCTAGAAAACGTTTATTATATATTTTTTGATTTGCTATAGTCAGCTAATAATACACAACTTAAATCTAAAAAACTATAATTATAAATAAGATGATAAATAATCGAAAGATAAAAGTCTAACAAAGATTAAAATTATGCTAAACATACATAGTAAAAATTTATTAAAAAGTAGAAAACATTTTAGTGTGTAGCAAATGATAAACTACCTTGAAATCGACATTTCATAAGCTGAATGCATGATATAAATACAAGAGTGACATATATTACTGAAATAAGAAAGACACACCTTTTCTAATGCATGGTGTTGGTTTAATATTTTTAACTCGTTAAATTTTGGAAAACTTAATCTTTATTTTTTGCTTTAACTATTTTACAGTTCTTATCTCTAGGGTTAAAGAATTCTTCAAATAATATATTTTTTAAATACTTTTTCAAACTGAACTGATGTGTTGGATGAAATGTATTTCCTCCCTGTTTTTTAATAAAATTAAATATATTTTGTAGTGTCTTGGCAAAGACGTCTGAGTAAAAAAATTAAATTCAGCCGCTTCTAAACTTCTAAACCATAATCCTAAAATCGCTGAGATTAAATTTTTTGTAAGCATAACAAGTTGGGTACTAAATTTTAAATTTAAAGTAGAGTCTCTAAAACCAAATGTTTATTTCTATATAAAATACTTGCTGAAGAAAACTCAAAATTAATTTAATTAAAAGTATTGTTAATGATTTTTGTTTTACTTTTTGTTTTAATTTTAGAAAACTTTTTTAAAAATTGTAGAAAGCTAAACTATTTTGAAGGAAATAAATTACACGTATAACGTAGATATACTTTATTTTTGCAAATAGTAGGACGTTTTTTTAAAGACATATTTTTACTTATTAGTAAAATATCTGATTTATCTAATTCTTATCTTAAAAAGTATTTTGAAAAATTATTTTAGTCAGCCAACATTACAAATACTGTGGCTCCATCAAGTAGACTGTATTTGAAAGGATGCTAGATCAGCGATCTCGATCAGAAAATTCAGAGAGTTGCCATACTGATTTCTTATCTATACTGTGGTTAGAGTTTATGATGCTTGATATATTTTCAAATTGTTTAGCTAATTGTACCACAATGTCTCCGTTGCTAACTGCTAATTATTATTACTTTCACTGATGCCATTTGCGACTGCGATGTTTACTGTAGATACATAATTTTACAAACTTTTTTTTTGCTTTCGTTTAAATCGAAGTGTTTTTTGACACATGCTTTTTTTAATTAATTATACGTAAAGCTATATGGTACAAATTTAAAAAAAGGATTAGAAATTGTGTTGTTTTAATCTTTAGTTTTGACGGATGTTCTTAAGTACCTGTCTTAAATTTATGCTTAACTTATGTTCATTAGAATAGTATACCAGAGATTACTTACTTCGCTGATTTGCTCCTAAATATATTTTACTAAAGGCTTTTTACTTTTTTACTAACAAAAAACATTTTACTTCTCACAGTACCCGACTAAACAAAAAAAAATATTTGTAAGCTTCTTGTTTGAGCTTTAAAATGTCTGAATCATAAGCTTCTGTGAAGATTTATCTAAAAACTTTAATCTCGAAATTTTTCTTGTGCTATACGAAAATCCTTTACCAACCATCATCACTTGGGGGGTCTCTAATAACACTTTTTGTAATTCCAACTGTGAGAATCTGTTACAATTTGTCACTTAGAGAGCTTAACAATAATCTCTAATTTAAAAACATGCCTCACACATTAAAGATTAGGCTTCCAGGCTCAGTTGTGATTGCTTTTCTCACAAGTAGCTGCTGTTAGTGTTGTTGCAATTTCATATGTATTTTGTAATAAACTAGAAAATAAAATGACTCTGTAGTTTTATAAATTAGCGTTGGTAATAACGTAAATATTTATGTTCAATCTTGGAGCACTCGACTCGCTGAGTGTTCATTGACAACACACCTTTCAGTGTCTGTTATAGGAAAAATTCAAATAAGTAACTAAACAAAGTGAATATCATGAGTCAACAATGTTGGAGTTACACCCGGTACAATTATTCAAATAGAAGTGAACAAGAATCAGGTGTTTAACACTGGTAAGTGTTTAAATATTTATGAAGGTAAAGAAAACGTAAGTTTTGAACAAAAGAAGCTTAACGAGGGGCTACTCGGAGATGGTGTATATTTCACTAGGTTTGTGTCATGTCTCAGTAGGTGTCCTAGCGTCACAATAATAATGAGAAAGAAATTAATTTCGATGTGAGTATTGTTGCAGCCGACAACCCTTTTAGCTCAATGTGTTTGTTCAGTGTCTGGTAAATATTCTCGAGGAGTTTCACGAGTAAACACCTCTACAAATCCGCAAAAGTATCGGAATTTATACACGTCGGTTTTATAACAGTTAATCAGATTTCCTGACTCGCTAAGTGCTTTATACACAATAAAAAGCTTCCAGATAGTAAAATATTATAAGGTGCTTTATTCGAGAGGGTGTGAATGTAATGGTTTAAATAACCCATCAAATTTCTATTAATATTACGTTAGTGTCTGCCTGTAATGATTTAACGGACATTAAATCTTTTATAGGTGGACAATAAAATTCAAATAAACAAGATAATGCTCAGTCTCGTGGTGAGTTTATTCATGGAAGACGCCTCACAATGTGTGTGGTCAGGGGTGAGGGTGGCTCGCTTCATAAATTCCCAGGTCTTCCTCTTTATCCACAGTATCAAGTAACAAAATTATAATGCAAGTAAAATATTATGGCCAGTCGTAATTTGATATCACCTCATTTTTTTCATATCATACAGTTATTCTGTTTTGGATGTTTGGTCAAGAGGGATTCACTGCTTCAACTGTGATCTCGCATAATTCACGGGCTGTCGATCAGTTTTAGGAAGGGTTGCATGTCTGATTAGGTTGTCTTAGAATTTGCGGGACAAGGGAATTCGGACTTGTGGCTACATAAATTCATAGTTTAATCCCTTTTCAGGTTACCGGATCCATGAACCGAATACATATTTCCAAAGTGTCTATCTTAAGATGGATAACTTCTGCTTCACGTTAACAAGTCGGTTATAAATTTATCGTGATGACAATTGAATTTTCGGACAGTTGTTGGTCCGGATGATGAATGTTCAACTATTAGCCCTTGTCTTTCAACTTATTACTCATAGTAAACTACGCATTATTAATACTCCGCTATTGTGAATCTAAAAATTTATTTTTCTTTATAAATGTAAATGTGTTTTTCACAGCTTGAAGTCATAATAATAATAGACTATTAGTTAAATTAAAATTACTTATGATGATGTTAGTCCTTGTTAGTGTAACAATTTTTTTCTTTAATTGGGAAAAATAGGGTTTTGTAATTTTATTACACTTTACTTATTAAACTGCAGAAACAGATGAAACTAAACATTTTTTGTGAATCTATTTTATAATATTTTATTTGAGGATTAGTGAATTTAGTGACAGTATTGTGGAATTTATTCTTTATGTAATAAATACATAGTAGAACACGGCCTCCCTTTTTATAATTTATCTCATACAGAACTTGTCAAAAGCGTCTGAAAATGCCTACATAGGCGAAACCGGTAGCGGCACTTAATAAATAAAATGTAATAAAAGTACAAAATCTTATTTCTCCAAATTAAAGAATATAATTATTTACTTTGAATAAAGATACATTCTTACTTAAATGTTTAATTTTTTAATTAATCATTTAATAAAAAGGTTTAGATTAAAACATAGCATTCAATTTTAATTTACTTTATTTTGTTTTTATTTTAATTTTGGTTGCTTTTTTGTTTTTAGACGACTTTAACATTTTATTTTATTTTTATAAAAGTTTTTTTAGTAGAACTATCTTTTAACTAACTTTTAGTAGAACTAACTGGCTTTTCTAGATGTTTTACCATTTTCTCACATACATCGTTTAACATTTTTAATTTTTTACTTCACTAAAATATTTTCTTTTAATTAATTTTTTATATCGAAAACATATTTAAGCTACAAGGATTAAAAACTTAATAAAACAAACTAAGACTTAAAAAAACAATCTACCAGAAAATATTGATTTTATACTATTGGAGTTGTTTCCCCCAAAATCAAAAAACAATTTTAAGGATTAAAAAACACTAAACTTTTTTTTGTAAATCTAGTGGTCAAAGGTTACTTTAAGAATCAAGCAAAACATTTTTTGTTTTTGCACGAATTTAACATTTTATTTTTATAAAAGTTTTTCAGTTTGACTACTTTTGGTTTCATGATATTTCTAGAAATTTTGCTACTTTTTATTTACATTGTTTAAGATATTTTGTTTTTTATTTGTTTAAATATTTTTTTAGTTAATTTTTTATAAAAAATAATATATTTATGCTACAACGAACTTATTAAAAACGAACTGAAACACAAAAAAACAATCTACCAGAAAATCATGATTTTGGAGTATTGGATTTGTTTTCTCCAAAATCAAAAACACTCTGACACTAAAGATGAAGTTTCTCGTATCATTTCATCTGCAAATAATAAAGAACAGTAGAAGTTGTTTATAATGGACATGACAGGACCGTCAACATTAGTCTATTATAACCGAGGGTCTATTTAAGAGAATTGAATTGAAAGGAATTTTTTGACCGAAAATAATATTAACATACACATTACTATAAATGATTCATTTATTGATCAAAACAACAATGACGATGCAACGTTCTAAAAAAGATAAAAAATAAATTTATACATTATTCTGTATATTAAAAATAATACATACATAATTAAGTTTAAAAAGTTTTAAAATGTGATAATTAAAAAAAAATTGTAATTCTATTTTGTTTAATTTTTTTTTAATAAATGTTATTTAAAGTACTTTGAATTGAATTTAACTGACAAAGAGTTGCATAGCCATCATATTTTTTGCAGAAAAAATTGCTCCAAGGATTGAAGTGATTTTAACGCATCTTGGATCTTGAAGCATCTTGAAGCTAACTCTTGCTGTTCTCCTTCTTCTTTATCTTTAATGCTGAATTGTGACTAAATTTTTACTGAAATTCCTCAGTAAAATTCGCTTATAATAGATCTCATGATTTTAGCGGTCTATTATATACGAAAGTCCATTACAGGCGAATCTATAATAAGCGACATTTAATACATTGTTTAAGATAGTAGTTAAGACGGGACCGTAAAAACTGGTCCATTATAGATGGAAGTTCATTACAAGCGAATTCATTATAATCGAGTTCTACTGTATTAGTATCAGGCACTGCAGTATCAGGGCTTTGTCAAATAGGCAAATCTGCATTTGCACCGACATCGACAGTCAGGCTTCGCTGCAGGCCTTGCAATCGTGCAGGTACTCATCGAGGCTTGTCTGTGAATGTCACAACAGCTTACAGGAACTGGCGGAGTGCAACAAAAAGGTTGTACTTTGTTGGGTACCGGGACACTGTGGTCTAAAGGATAACGAGAGGGCTAACGTTCTGGCTCGAGAGGGTTCACAAATGGACTTCATCAGGGCGGAACCGGCTCTTGGCGTTACCAAACGACGACAGAAAGACACACTTCATAAGTGGATTGAATTTCGCCATCTCTCTGAATGGCAGTTTCAAGAAGGCATGCGGCAATCCAGGCTTTTTATTAAAGGACCGCACAAGGCACGCAGTGAAAACCTGATGCGTCTCAACCGTAGAGACCTTCAGTTAGTGGTAGGCATCTACACAGGACATTGCCTATTAAAAAGACACCTGCACGTCATCGGACTCAGCAAGGACGAGATTTGCAGAGGTTGTGCTGAAGATGAGGAAACTCCTCTTCATATTCTCTGCTTCTGTCCTACTTTTGCAAGCATCAGAGATTTACACCTGGGCTCTCGATATCTGAAGCCCAGTGCTATCGAGAAGGCTCCTGCAGACAAGGTACTGAGCTTCATCAGAGGCACAGGGCTACTGCAGTAGTGCTATTTCGAGAGGTTGCATACAATGGGCGTAGGCCTCGGTGTGCGGCTCGCGATGCGGGCCCCTCTTGTTCAAAAAAAAAAATCAGGCACTGCAAGAAAAAAAAATATTTATAAAAATAAAAAAAGCATTGGGCCGAGAACTGATCCTTGCCAAACACCCTATTTAATGTTTGTGCTTATAGATTTTATGTTATTAACTGCTACAAATTGCTTTCTATTACTCAGATGCTGAAAGAGTAAGACAATACTTCAGTACTAAAGCCGTACACTTTTAATTTATTTTTGTAGATTTCATGTGCTAATCTCGTCGCATTAGGGCTAGTCACCTTATAATGCAACTTTTTTTAGAAACCAATCATACTTAATAACTTAACAAAAATACGTTGTCATAAAAATCTTAAATTTTTAATGTTCTGAGTTAGTAAAAAAATTTAATACCAAAGTATAAGCGAAAAACAAGCACATTTACACAAAGAAACCAAATTGTAGTTTCATGAAGAAATAATAAATTATTGAAACGTTTAACAGACAAATTTAAAGTTTTAGGATTTCTACAGTTTAAAATCTGGAGATTTTTTATTTCAAACAGTTAACATTAGTTGAAAAGATTTAAAGAACTAACCTAAGATAATTTTTAGACTATACAATAGTTACACAATTAAAAGCTTTAGTGGGGTCCAAGTACCACATGTAGGTAAGACTTTTGTTTTCAAAGTTTGTTAAAATTTGATATAAGTTTACAATACGTATTGTTGATTTTTTAACTAATTTTTTGTATTTTTCTTATTTTAATTTTTAAATCCAAAATAATTTGAGTTGCGCTGTCACCAACTGTTCCAATTAGGTCACAGGTCACAGCACCACTAATAAAACGTCATTCTGTCATCACAAAATAAAGTACAGAGGCTTTAAAGTTTTAGGTGGTTTGGTGGAGCTACTCTATTACCTACTCGCGTTGATAATAACCAAACAACTTCTAGGGAAAATTTTAGACATTAAGGAAGTAAGTTCTTTATGTTGACGGTAGAAGAATGAATAAAAATAATTTATTTTAATACAAATATTGTTAACTCAGTATTGAGGTTTATGAAATTCCACGCGTTTCAAGTATTTTTGATTTAAGAAAAATAGGGCTCGCCAATTAAGCAGTAAAAGTAAAATAGTCGTAAAAACTATATAAACAGTCATTAAGTATCAATAAAGGGCACAGCAGCAGTTAGACAATGATTAGTTATTTTACGTTTTGTTTCATCAAAAACTAAGCTAGTCGACAATATCAAGACCACGGCTACTTAATTTAATGTCTGTTTACATAGTTTTTACGAGTATTTTACTTTTACGACTTTTTAATTAGCAAGCCCTATATTTCTTAAAACAAAAATACTACTCAGTATTTTGGGCACAAAGAAATTCTCTACGATTGTCTTGCTTCGATTTTTTTATTTTGTCTTATTTATTCATCATTTTGTCTTAGTTGTTTATAAATAATTGTATGGTCGTAAGATGCTGTAAAAAATTTTAATATCACGAATATTTATTGTAATGTTCTATTTTTTAATGTTCTACATTTGTCTAATAATAATTATAATAATAGCTGAAAGCATTGCATTAAAAGAATAACATTTTTTATTGTTTTTACAGTTTCCTACGACCCTACAATCATTTATAAATACTCGTTATTTACTTTATTTATTTAGTTTAAATTTAGTTTAAGTTAAGTTTAATTTATTGCTTTACATAGGAGGTAGAATGTTGTAAAAATTTTCCGAGTAGTAGTTTTCGATTAAAAAAATATTAAATACTCAAATTTGTTTTAAACAAATGGTGGTTTTTAAGATATACGGTATTAAATTTTTTTAAAAAAAATTTGATTTTGTATGAAACATGTTGTATTATACGAGTAGCAATCTTGTTGATATACAGGATTATACATGGGGTGATATACATTTGAAATAAATGTAATTGAATTATCTGTAAAAATTTTATCTTGAAAGAATTTTCGTTAAAACGATGCTTAATATATAAATTTGCCTTACCAAATGATGGTTTTTGAGATAAATGCTGTAGAAATTTTGTTTCATAAATCATCTTTTAGGTATACATAAAGTATGACAACAATATTTTTTAACAAAAATTTTAACATTATGTCTATCAAAAACTATAAACATTTTTGGCAAGTTTGGATATTTAACATTTTTTTAACGGTGACTATAACCAGGTAAAATTTCTACACATTTAATTACACTCTGTATTTCCGAACAGTTGGCGAATCGATACTTTTTGTACATTACATTACTTATTGAAACAATTGATCAAAAAATGCAAATCTATATTATGTAAAGTGGATAAAGTTTAAGTTAGTTAAAAATATTAATTTTTAATAATGAGTTTCAAGGTTTAAAGTTTCTAGGTATGTACATGACTGTTTTCTGTGTACAACTACAATTTATAAAAGTATGTGGAATGCATAGTTATCTATTCAGGCAATTCCTGAATGCAAAGGAAGATATCTAAGTATGCAACCAAGTTATTCATATCATTTCAGAAATACCAAAAAATGTTTTTCCTGCAGTTGCAGCTATATTTTCCTAGAGAGTCACCTAGTCTAAAACAAATACGTGACCTACGCCAACAAAACAATCTATTCCGGGATAAAAGCAAAATGTTAGGTTCGGTTCGGAACATTGATTAACTAGACATAAAGGAAAAAAGTTAATGAAACGGGTTGATTTTTAATCCGTTGGAAAACCGTCTGAATGAAAGAGCCGGGCTTAAGGAGCGATCCCGGACAAAAAATATCGGCACAAGCCGAAGTCTTCTTTATTTCCTTTCGAATCTTAAGGGCCGTTAAAATCGGAAAGACATAAATTTTTATAGCACATTTGCTAAGAAAATTGTATCGATTCCACGTGCTCCGGAGGGTAATTTCCGAGCTGAATTTAAAATAGGGTGTCCAATGTTCACTCAGTGGAAGGCAACAATGGTCACTCGGAAAGAAACGCATCCGGCAATTTCGCAAAAGTTGGATTTTAATGTAATCAAGATAGTCAAGTTGGAATGCTAAGAGTGAACGCAGATTAGATTACTGTAGAAGTTTTAGGCGAGATTTCTTCTGGAGGCAATATTACGGCAACTTGCAGCAATACGTTATCTGTTTTATGGAGTAGCGACCGATAGGTAATATGGACTAGGCAACTTTTAATAACGTCCAAGTTTTTCCATTAAACCGATGACTTGTGTCTGGAAACGAGCGATTTCTTTGGATACATGCTAAAACTTCATAACCGACACCAATAAAAACAAACATGACATGTTTACGTCCTCATAAAGACACTATATCCTATTTCCGACGTATTCATTACATATCAAAACAGGATATCGCGATTTATACACCGTTCACAACCTCCATGGAGATGATAAATAACTAAATTTTAGAGCCAAGCACAACTGCTGCTCCGATTCAACGAACGGTTTCAAACCAAACGGTCCTTACATCACCAGTAAGTAATTAATTACTTTGCTAAACATTTCTGAATAAAACCTAGCTTGCCTGAACAAATATAAAAACACACATTATCCTGTTTATCCGTTTTTACTGAAGTTTTGCACGCATTTAGGCGTGAATATTGTCTCAAACTAAAACTTTGTTCATAATTCACAAAATGATAAAAATTCAATAAATCCCAATAAATTTGATATGTTGCGTCTAGACGCTAAAACAAAAACTTTGTTCGTCATCACTCTTTCTTTCTATTTTTCTACTTCAGACGTAACTATTAATAAATTTTAATAGATGGCTTCGTTTTTTTTGTCGTTTCTTTTGTTAGGCTATAGATTAGAAAAGTCAGGACAGTAAATCAAAGTCATATTTATTACACCAACAATAGGTGCATACCTACTTCTCCAGTTTTTTTCTTTATACTAATTTTATTGATTTTGTAATTTTACGTACAAAATACTATTGTATTTTGAACAAAAAAAAGAAGGAAAACTGGAAAATTATTTTGAATTCTTGCCGACGATTCGCTTTATTCAGTGTAAAGCTTCTTCAGCTTTCTTCATTAGATTATTTTGTTAGCTTGTAGTTATTAAAAAAGTGGAAGAAGCAGAAAATGGGAAGCACATAAAAGACAAAAAAAAAATAGAAAAAGAGCAATAAAATTTAAGTGATTAGAAAGACGCATTTAAGACTGGCGTTTATGAAAAAAATAATCGCTTCGTAAATCGGGTAGTCTTTATGGTTATCAAAACCAAATTAAACAAATGATCTCAGTAAACATTTTAGTCTGTTCTAAAGCTTCTAACGCCATAGTTGAACGATGCGACTTAACTGATGAATTAACAATCATTCAATTTGGTGAATAACTAATCGAAACAATTTAGTTACCAAATTTGCGTTTTTTGTGGTACATTTAGAAGTCTTTCGCGCCTAGGTTCACATTACTATTATTCTTTATGTTTTAGTTGAGGACTATTTTTTAAAATTAGTTATGTTTTTTTTATAAAACCTTATGAAGATTGAAAAATATGTCAAGCGGGAAGAAAAGAGTTAGCTTTCATATGCGAACAAGTTTAGTTAATTTGATTTTAGTAAACTCTTATGTCATTTTCATAAAGGCGCTCATTTTTTGCATAATCGAGAACACGCACGACAAAAATAGTAACAGAAAACCGACTGTGTTATCACATTAAGGATAGTCTGTAGTTATATTCAGATATGTTTTCTACTTGCAACTTTCATAGCTTAATTTGTTATTTACATTATTAAAACCAAAAAATTGTTTATTTTTTAAGTTTTTTACCTACAAAAGTAAAATTAGTAGAGCAATCTTAATGCTCTAATGGTACAAATTGAAAAGAACTGAAAAGCAAATTAAACTAACTTTGGATTAACTGGGTTAGTAGTAACTGAGTAAATCTAGAAAAACTAGAAAAGTTAGCATTATTTTAAAAAATGTACAACTACTCTTTTTCGAGTTGTAAGACTGAATTTTTGCAAAAAATAGTGACTTGTAATCTACTTTATGTGTACACAAAACAAGCGCTATCAAACATTTGTTTAGGCATAATTGCAATTTAAATTTTTGTATCTGTATGCCCAGGTGAGGAGTGAATCAAAATTATGGCATAGGAATATAATATAACCTTAAAGAGCAATTTGATAAGCAATGAGTTATAAGGTAAAAAATTGATTTGTTTTTCTTCAACTAAAGAAAATGCATTTTGATTTGAGAAGAATATAATTTAAACCTTATAGTGTGAATCATTTTTATAGTCGTCTACTTTAATAATGCTTTTTGCACTAACTACAGCTGATGTTTGTGAGATTGGCTCATTTGGCATACAAAATCTAATCAGCAGCAAAAAGATTTGCATTAACTGGAAAAACAATTTTTCAGGTACATTGTTAATAGCAATAAGATATAGCAAAACTTTTTGAAACAGTTTTAAAAATATTTTTTGCTGTAGAAGTAGTACCACTGGCATTTTATTTGCAGGTTTTGTTTTACAAATTATTTATTAAGGGATTCAAATATTCATTGTTGTATTAAACTTTCTAAGTATACTAAGGACGTTAAAATTACCAGAAACAAAGTAAAAATTTGTGTTGTCAAGACGAATTTAGGTTGGTGCCATTGATAAATTTTTCCGGCGTATTGGTGCAGTGCGAATGACGACCGTTGTTATTATTGGCAGCTAAGTTTTAGTAATTTGATTTTGGTATGATCTACCGCTAAATTTCCTATGCATCAGAATTATCAAAATCAGTATATCAGAATTTTTAATAAGAAATGCTCATAAAAATTTTTTTTAAATAAATATGTGTTGTAAATGTGACTGTCATCTAAAAAAAACTGGATCAAGAAAAACTATGAAGTTTACTGCAAAACAGAATTTTTTTTGGTAATTTTGTTATCGTCTTTGTTATCTTTTTGCAGAATTTATTTTGAATATAAATAACCTGTTAGAAAATTCAAGTATCTTATATAATCGATTGTTTATAAATTTCTCCTAATAATTTGCACATACTACAAGGAATATATGTAGGATATAGGATAGACATCAGAAAGGTTAAAGAAATTGTCTGATTTTATAAAATAGAAAATAATAGCTTTAGATCATATTACAGAAAAAACACACTTTACCCACACGTTATTATAACAACGTATGATCAATAAACTTTTATAAAAGTAGAGCAAATGTTTTTTGTGTATAAGAAGAAAATTTGCTATGAACTAAAAGAAAAGTTTTTGATTATAGATGGTCTGAAGAATTATCTATAGAAAGAGTTTGCAAAAATGGAGTAGTGTTTTCAAAAATCTATGTTAAAATTTAAAGAGTTTGAAAATTTAAAAAAAATTTTTTTATTTCGCTAGCTGCTAATGCCATTTTGTTGTTGCAATAAAAAACAGAAAGTGACTAATCAGAAGTTTTCTTAATTCAATTAAACTTTAGTGAGGCTTATTTTCTAGTGCAAGTAGACTCATATTGTGTTTATTATTTTGTTGTCACTCTTACTGAGGATGTAACAAGCTGTTCCGCAAGCATTTTTTTAAGTCAATTATGTGTTATAGGTAGATTTCTTTTTATTTTGTTACTATTGGTACTAGTTATGGTACTTTTTGTTCTAAGAATGGTTTTAGAAAAACGATTTTTTTCACATTTTTTTGCTACTTTGGATATTATTACTCATGATTTAAAATCAGCAATCAAAATTTTGATGGCTGTCAATGATCTTTGAAATTGTACTTTTTCCGTTATTATTAAATAATAACATTAGTTTGTAAATAGTACCTGCTCTAATTTGCTTTTGTTTATTTGAAAAACCTGAGTATATTGAAGACACTAGTGTCTAAAGGAAGATATGTATAGAGTAATAATCGCTATTATAAAGTTGTCAACATTCTACAACAAGAGCGATTTGTACGATTTGTACAAGTACGATTTGTTTGCGTAAGATTAACAGCTGAAAATCTTTCCATTGTATAAGAAGACTAAATTAAAATTGTTTAATAACTTTTATGATTTCGCTTCGTGTAGTTGAATTGGATATCCACGAAGAAATAATTATAACCTTAGGTGTAGTTTTTTTTTTTTTTTTGAACAGTAAAAATTATGATGACTTATCAGTAAGCTTCGGTGTAAAGGAGTCTGGCTTAAATGACCAGGTAATTAACCGGTGTAATCCAGCGGCTGCATGTTATTCATTCAACTGGTCTACACCAGTTGACCAGTAGACCAGTAGACCAGTAGACCAGTAGAATGAATCACATGCAACCCGCTGTATTACACCGCTTAATTACTGTCGTTCTCCCCAAATTTGGAAAAATGACTTATGTTATAAATCTTACAACAAAGGGGCTTGGGACCGAAGTTAAGTCGCTCGCAACAAAGTTCACAGTAGGTATTTTTCTGGTTATCGAAACAGATGTTTGGGATCTGGTCTCTACCGGTCTGCCGCAGGTATAAAGTAGGGGTGCACTTTATTGCGGACGACTTAACTTTGATCCTAAGCCTCTTTGTTGTAAGATTTATAACTTAAGTCATTTTTCCAAATTTGGGGAGGACGACAGTATCTGGTCGTTTAAGCCAGACTCCTTTGCACCGAAGCTTACTTCTTATCAGTCATGAAGCGAGATGTCACTAGTGGCTTCATCTCGCATTTGCGTAATCAATGCTCTACACTCTTAATTTATAATTTTTAATTTTGATTATGTAAATGCATTGTTTTGCGTCGGGACCTACTTATTACTTATTAGTGTAAGTTAAGTAAATAAATTATTTACAAAATCGTTTTAAACCCAGCTAATTAAAATGATATAACAATTGTAATCGGAGTCCCCATGACCGGTTTAGCGGTTATAAGGAGCGATTATTATAAAAATCCATTGCCTCGGGTTAATTTTTGAATGCGGCTCAGTGCGATGGTAATCCAATTAATGTTCCCCAAGTCTGCCTGGTAGGGGAGGTAATCCTTTGCCCTTAGTCAGCGTTGGTTTTTAATTTTCGTCGAGTGATAAAACCGCGGATTTGTGTCCTTCCGCATGAGATGGTCACGTTTGATGTTTCCTGTCTCGAACCGACGCATTAATAACGTAGACGTTTACATTTTGTGCTTAAAAGTTGCTTCTCGGATCGGCTTCAATATCAGCTAACACGGCTGCATAAAGTCTCGTTGAGGAATAACGGAAGCGAAAGAAGCCTCGTCTGGAGTAAGTAAACGGTGGCTTCTCCTATATCCAAACATTAAATTTCGAAGCTTCAATCAAACCGTAGTCGCGCCACATTAAAGGTTGCTTTGCATGATTACAATATTACAGTATGTGTATCGGATTTGAAGTCAAGCACACGCTGATTTCCACGCTTTGCCATTCCGTTCGAGTAACAAGAGTTGCTCCGTTAATACGTTGTTACATGACAGGTTATGAGATTGTCGCGATATGTTGACGACGATTCTCAATCAGGTACTTGTCACCTACAGTTTGATCGATTTTATGCAATATTTACACATCACAAATTTTCAAACATAATTAACAATTATGACACGAATACGAAATCACGCAAACGATCAATTCACTTTAGTTCAAAGTTATTGCGAAATCTCGACAATTTATACTACAAATAACAGATTCAAACTCAGTGTTACTTGTAAACACAGTTTGGTTAAAATATTTAATAATTTTAATAGAAATACTTAAAATATAAGTTATTTTGCACGAACCCTCTAAAACAACAAATTAAATAAAAAAATAGTTTAAATATTTAAAAAAAAATTCTCAACGTAGTAACAGTCCACGATCTGTTTGTTTTTATGAAAACCAGTTTATTTGTTATAAAAATAAAATCAGTGAGTATTGTTGTGTCTTGTGCAAAATCAACAGAATCAGTAACATTGCTAAAATTATAATTACGAAATCTACAGTATCTTTAGGTTTTAAAGGTAATAGCAGTGATGTGCGTCTACGTGTCGACTTTTATTGTCTACATTACGTCGTAGAAAAAGCGTAAACAATGTAGAGAATGTAGACAATGTAGACTTTGTGTATACAATGTATACAATAACTATTTTGAGGTTATGTTTTATTGACCTAACTCTTCATTTGATCGTCTGAGATTTTTTAAATTCATGTTAATGTTTTTGTTATATTTTAGGATCAATTGTTAATTTGTTTTTATATTATAACTAAAAATTTATTTAATATTCTTATTTAATGTAAGGGGGGAACAGTCTTCACAACCTCAAACGTTATCTTTATATCTTTTCTTCCGACCGGTTTCGCCTGTTACCAGGCATTTTCAAGGATAAAATAATAAAATAAAATAAATAAAATAATAATTTAACAATAACTAAGGTCATTGACAGTCAAAAACATTATTCTTATAATATTCTTATTGTTTACATTGTCTACATAGTCTAAAGTAAAACTTTTTCAAAGTTTACTTTACATACTTTACACGTAGACAACTAAATTGTCTACTCCGACGTAGTCTACGCGCCCATCACTGGGTAATAGTAGAATATTTGATACGATGTTTTTAAGGTATGACAGTATGACACAAGGAAAAGCACACAACAATGCTAAATTATCACTTCTTCTTTCAACGACGATTCTATATCTTAACATCTAAAAAGCATTCAGAAAACCTTTCTTTTATTAAAACTCACTTCTAACAATAAAATATATTAAAAAAATATAACATTTTTATAATTTGTAAAAATTATAAAAGTTATCTAGTAAAATGTTTTCATTAGCTTTTTCTATTTCAATTATTGTTTTGTTGTAATTAAATTTTGTATATAAGTTATTAACAATTTTGTATTTATCCCTAACGGAGTAATACCTATTACTCCTATTAGTATTCCATTCACTTAATGCGGTAATTTCCATTTTTGCTGTGCTCTAATTCAAGAATCTATTCTCTGATGACATCACAGGAATATTGTTTCTTCCTTTACATTGATACAGTTTCATATAAGATAGAACAAATTAATTTTAATTATTATTATTCTAACATAGACTTTGTGACACTCGGTAGTACCTAAAAGGTTTGGTTTTGCTGTTTTACTATTCTTGCAACATATACTTTTTTTGAGGTTGAGAAGATGCTACACAATGTCCTCCGGATCTTTGATGTTCTTAGCGATCCGGAAAGTGTGGATCTTTAATCAACTAAACTCCCTTTTCTCATTTTACATGGAGGGAAGTACCATCTCACGACATTTTTTTTTCCTGCATGTTGTCTGTTGCTTCCCTTATATTTCTTCAGTCTAATTCTCGTCCTTTAAGCCTATTGTCTTTCAAGTTTTTTTTTAATTTGTGATTTTGTCTTCATGATCTTGACGATGTATTCATTGATATAATATTTCAATTTTCTTCCGATTTTAGAATAGTTTCTTTAAAATTATTTATTTGTAGGGTAATTCCTAATTTTAAGTCTAAGTCAGATTTTTAAACCTTTCATCTGGCGCATTCGAACATCGTGTGTTTAGCAGTGTCTTTGTCGGCGTTGCAGTAGCAGCATTTATCCTCATTTGTTTTGTCGATTTTTTTCCTATACGTGTTAAAGATGCCATGCCCTGTCAATATTTGAGTCATATAATGGCTTAACTCTCCAAATAAACGGTTAACTTAAGGTCTTATATTTGGAGTTAGTTCTCTGGTCCAGACGTCTGTAGCATTCTATCTTTGCTGCCAGTTAGATATTAGACGACTTTTTGCGGTGTCTGCATCAATTCTACTTATTCGTTCTTTTCTTTTTTTGACTAGGAGTTCAAGTAGTACATTGCTGCTATGACTAACGAGGGTTCCCTACGGACTCTCTTATAGGCTCTTGAAATCCTGATAGCGAGTTTTGTGTTAGTTCTTTCCAGGCTATCTTTGTAGGTGACTAAATTCTACACTTTTTTCTAAATAGGTGCCGCATAAAGAAGTATCAATATTGCTAGATTGGCATAGAGTTTTCTGCTTTATTTGATAGGCCTTCGATATTAGGCATTAATTTTGTTATTGCTATTGCTTTTTTTTTGGCTTTTACTACAATTTTCTTATCGTGTTTTGTTATTTTGAGATTCTTGTCTAGTCTTACACCTAAGTATTTAATCGATCTACTAGTGGCTACCTTAAAGTTGGGTGTGACAACCAAATTTATTTCTGGTACTTCTCTTCTGCCTAAGTAGGACTGCCTCAATTGTTCCTTCGTTGATTTCTAAGTCTAGTTTATTTAGTTTTTCTTTAATTTTTGTTAGTGCACTTCTTGTTCTCTCTTCCAGATTTTTTTTGTTTTTGCCAGTAACAATTACCGCTTGGTCGTCTGCAAATCCTACTTGTCTCGTTTTTTTTTTTGGCATTTCAGTTCTTAGAAGTTTGTTCCAAAACCGACCCTTGTGGTACTTCTCAACTAATTCGTTTCTTATCTGCACAGTCCGTTATTATGCTTCTGTCTGACATGTAATTCTGTGGTATATTTTATCAGTGTAGGATCTAGTTTTCTTCTTCTAATTTCGTTTACAATGATTTTCCAATTTGCTGAATTAAAAGCATTTTTTATGTTCAAAGTATCAAGTAGGCAAAATCCTCTATGTTTATGGCTAGTTTTGTTTGTTTTGTTTTTTGCTACTTCTAGAACGCTGCGTATTGCGTCCAATGTGGACTTTCTACTTCTAAAACGAAATTGGTTATCTGACAAGCCACCTTTTCTTTTTATTTCTTTTTTTAGTCTTATTGTGATTAATTTTTTGTAGATTTTGGCACAGCAATCTATTAGACAATTGGGTCTGTATTCTTTATTTGTGTTTTTTTAAACAGGCTTTTCAATTAGAACCAGTTTGGCACATCTTCATTCTACTGGAAAACTTTCTTTACTTCACAAGTTATTATACATATTTAGTAAAAACTGAATGTTACCTAAAGCTACCGCTTTTAATATTTTCCGTCTGACCGAGGGGCCTTCCTATTCTTAGTTTTTAACAGGGCAAACTTTAGTTCATCTTCAGTAAACAGCTCTGCCTTTTTTGGTTGCTCCAGGTTCTTCCAGGTGTGAATTCTTTTACATGAAAATAATTTATTTATTTGTTGTTTTACTATGTCTTTATCTAGTGGTCGGCTTTGTTTTTTAAACTTTTTTGTTATTATTTTGTAGGGTTTTTCTCACATGTTTTCATTTAATTCAGCTAGTAGATTGTACCATGCGGTTTTCTTAGCATTTTTAATGACTATAGTTAGATTTTTTTGCGCCGTTTTATATTCTGTGTAGCCTATTGTTTTTTCTTTAACAGTGATACTTAGCTTATTTTTTGTTTTGGAATATTTTTTTCTTTTTTTGATTGTTTTTTTTCTAATTTTTTGTATGTTATTTGTCTACCAGTAAACCGGAAGTTTCCCGCTTTCAAAAAAATTTTTAATGCAACTTTTGCAAATTTTTTAAATTATTTCCGTACTGTATTTTTTATCTGATTTTCAATAAGCCCGGTATCCTTTAGCTTTCTCTTCGACTCTTTGTAAAGCTGCTGTGTCTAGTTTTCATTTTTATTTTTTGAGAGATGATTGTATTATTGCGCTTGTCTGTTTAGTTTCTATGCTTATAAATATATATGTTATTGTGATCACTAAGGTTTTCGTTTTCTGTATCTACTTTTTATCTGATTATATTTATGTCAGTATAGCTTGAGGCTAGAGTGATGTCTATTATGGAAGACCCTCTGTGGGTTTGAAAAGTTGGTTTAGTACCTTGATTTACAACTATTAAACTTTTTTGTGCTATAATTTTCTCCAGCATTTTTTCTCTTAAGTTTCTAGTGTTGGATTCCCAGAGTAAGAACTTAGTATATAAGTCACCTGATATAATTATTATATGTCCTGCTTGTGCGTTAATAGCTATTTGTAGTTTATCTATAAAAACTTCAAACTGTTTTACCTTTTGTTAGGCGAAAAATAACAAAAAAAGAATACGAACTCTTTAGTTTTAACCCAAACAAACTTTTTGTCACACCCACTTTTTATAACTCTAAGTTTGTGCTTATCACAAATAAATATCACATCTTGTTTCTCACTATCACAGTAAAAATCTTTTATATTGGGTTCTTGTATAAGTACTATGTCGATTTTTTTTCTTTAATGGTTTTATATACAAGAGCAATGGCTTATACCTATTTAAATTAACTTGCAATACATTGAGTAATGAAGTAATGACCTATTTTGATTGCTAATAGCCCTGGTCTATTTAGACTTGACTTCTGACTTGACTTCTTAACTTTTTATACCTTTGTCGTTATCTTTATTTCTGGCGTCTCTCAATGCGACTCTAAACTGCCGACAAAGGTTTGTTAAGCTAGTAATAGTCTTTTGCCTCATCCATGTCCTAAAGTTTTTAAGTTGCATTAAGTTAACGTATGGTAACCATTACTATTTTATTTTTTACTTATTTTTTTAAAACAATTATTAATAAATGAGGTAGTGGAAAGCTTCGAATAATATAAGTACTATAACATTTACCGTTTCCCTAGCATATTGTTCTCTCTTCACTACTACAAATAACTAAGTTTAGAAGTAGAAGACCAAACAAAACTTTCAAAAACTAGATTAGCAAGAATATTTGCTGGAGAAAATCTGTAGTTTCTACTGGTATTACAAAAAAAGAATATCATTATATTCTTTAACCATATACCTAAAGGATACAAAGTGTACAAACTTAAAGTGGTATAACTATGGTTCCAAATATAAAAAAATAAATAGAAACAAAAAGAAAAAGAACAACGGTGGTGGCACTGCTCTTGAGATCACTGCTTAGTGTCTAAACAAAGGTGTAAGTAGCATTCTAGAGTAACGATCTAGTAAATAGACATCTGGATTTGACTTGCTATCAAGTACCAGGAGGTTAGATAACTTTGTTTTGTTGGTAGTTATGCTTTACTTATAACTTAGAATTACTAATGCTAATAATTTTTTACACCACCTCTACCGAAAGTTGTCATTATAGATCAACATTATAAGATAATTAGGATACTAAACCAGACGAATTACGATACCTACGTGACATTAGCTACGAATTATACGATATAAATACCAAAACAAGTAGAAACTAATAACAGATTTTAGCCAAAAAAATACAAAAAGTTTTTAAAAAATTACATGTTAATTAATTAGTTGACCGTTTGTCATAGATTGATCTATGTATAATCAATCATTAAAAAAATAAACTTAAAATAAAATTTATTATTGTTTTATTATACGACTATTCGATTATTTATTTGCAAATTGACTTAAAATTTTTTAACTGTCTAAAGTACATTCTGTCAATACGGGAAAAGCAAGTTTACTAATCTTAACACTAACAAAATAGAAAAAAAAAAAAATATTGTCTTTATGAAAATTTGTATGCAAAATTATGATAAATATTTTACCTAACTACTAAATCTCAACTCTTTTACAATTTAAACTTAATCAATACTACAACTTATCAAATAACCTACATCTGACACTCACACTAGACGTGCACTTCTAATCCAATCTAAAATAGTGGATAATATCAATAAGTTTTGCGTAAAATTTATGAAGCTATAACTTGCCAACCTTCAATAATCCCACTCGGAATACGAACACTTACAATGTGTTTAAATGTAACAAACCAATTTCTGATATTTTTCCAATAGAAGTGTCTGATCCAACTCAATTTGACAGTGCATAACAATGTAAAAAAAACTACAAAACGTAAACGTATATAAAACGGAATAAATTGGGGCGCGTTTCGGTATTCCACGAGTTTACATCCTGCATACAGCAATCAGGAAAATTAAAGTTGATTCGTCGACGAATTCCGACGGAAATCGGATTGTCCCTATTTGACAAGAACGAGTACAGCCATCGGCACAGAAAAGCGAACATTTACATAAAAAAAAAAACTATTACACGCTCTAAAATTTTTCTAAATCTCGTCTACTACACTTACAGCTATTTTCTGTCAACTAGATTTTTAGATATTGAAAGTGATTTATTTGTATCATTCAGTCATATAAATCTGCTCTATTTTTTAATTTTTATTTATTTTTTGGAACAAAATCACAAGGTTTTCTTTTGATTTGAAATAAACTGTACACGAAATCTCGTTGGAGGGTAGATACTGGGACACTGTCGCATCGAACAGGTTGTCCATTGGCAGGGTCTTACCCTAGAGGTTTAGGCTAGCGCGTGACTCCACTCGAAGGCCGAAGGTTAGTCCCAACATGATGGAGATACCCTCGACGATAGTTTTAAACAACCCATGCAAGTTTTTACAACTATCGCGATAAATTTTCTTTATAGTCGTTCATCGCCATTTCAGGATATTTATCGAGTGTTATGATAACCCGACATCAGTCGCTTATTTGAAGAAAACACTTTTTGCGATTGCTCACTGCGAGAGGAAGGATTTTATTATGCATTTCGTTCCGACTGTGTGCACTTTCGGGATACATCTGGTGTTGAGATGCGACGGAAAAGTGCACGTTTCTACTTTCAAATAAATGGCAGAAGTGTTCTTCCAAACTTCTGCTGAGGTAGACGAAATAATTGATGGCACAAGAATCACTTAAAAGCACTAACAAAGAATAAAATAATACTCAAATCGTTTCTAAAATATTTACACTTAGTTTTTATTAAAAAAATACATTCGTTACAATAGTTTTTTAAAGTCAAGTGAATGCTGTACAACCAATAAATTGTGTTCTATATTTATGCCAGAGCAAATACAAAAAAACGGAATCATAAACAAAGAATTGTTTTTATATTTTTCATGCAATTTTGTTGTGGTAAAACAGAAAATATGTGGAGTAAAATACTAGCTCAAAAATTTTAATGTTGACTGTTTTATTGATCTAGTAAACTATAAGAATCAGATGATTCACAGTATTATCTGTTTTGTTCACAAGCAAGTACCTAATCGTATTGAAATTTTCACATAACGTAATAAAGTTTAAAAAATATATAGCTTAGCTTACTCAAATCTTTAAATTGGGGCACCGTGCATCAGAAAAAATATACAAACATTACGGTTTTGGGCGTAAATTTTACCAATTTTTAATATGATTTAACATGGTATTAGCAGATTAAAATAGAAAAAAAATTGATTTCAGCAGTAAATAATACGTAAATTTTTTTTTCCAAGATTGAATTATGTCAATAGAGTTTTTGTACTCGACGTTTTCCTAATCATCGTAGGTAAGTACATTACTAACTATTTCTGGAGAAGCTATTCACTTACGATGGTTGGCCAAACGTCGAGTATAAAAACTTTATTGACATGAGCCAATTCATGAAGAAAAAATTTACGTACTGACTCAGGTCATAGAAGTCTTTACTCTAGTAAATAATACTTTTGTCTTTTAATTTATATAATTTTTGCAATTATTACAAGATAACTTGTAGGCGCCTGAATAATGTAAAGCAGAAATTTGATCTTTGTTGTGTACGAGATACGTTGAAAGACTATATTTAGAGTTAAAAGGAACTTTTATATTATAGCTTTTTAAAATATAGAAGATAGAAAAAAAAGCTTAGGCAATAAATGGTATAGAAGAATAGAGAGGTTTTAAAAGAGCAGATACAGAAGGAGAATTGTGTAATATGTTAAAGTTTAGAAAATATTTGTTTTTGAGAAAAAGTTTAATTAGTTTTTTTAATTTAAAGTGATTATTTACTGCTATTTGTTTAATGATAAACCATGTTGTTTTACAGAGACAACCTGGTCTAAAGAACAATTAAAAAGTTTACACAAAAAGGAATTAACAGCAGTTATGATGTGAGAATGACAATGTTTAGTAGATGTAGGTTTTCTATAAATAATTATATTAAAATCAAAAATGGAATGAAAGAGTTTGTTTCTGTTTCTATAGTAAATTTTATGTTTGTATGTAATGAGTTGATAGCTAAATGAAAAAAAAATTAGATATCTAATTCTGTTTTGGTGCTTTTGAACAAAGAGATGACGGGCGGTTTTCTTAACTCAAATGGCATTGGAGGGTCTATAACGACCATAAATTGCTTGCGATTGGTAACTATGCAATTTTTATTTTACTAGTAATTGTCAGAAAATTTGTTTTTAAAGTCAGGTACGCCAAAATTGGTTTTGAATAGTGTAAAATAAGTGTCTTAATTTGATTTAAAATTAATACAAAAATTAGAAATCCTAATAAAGAGAGTAAGAAGACAAGATTATAAACAAACATTTGATTGACTAATAAATGTACCATCTAAAACAATAACAAAACGTCATTTCTGCTGTCACGAATTTTCAGCGGTAGAAAATGCAGCTGAGAAGTAAAAACTCAGCACTACATTTCTGTGTATTGACTTATTATTGCTTATTAATTTTATCTGTGTGTTGTTAGTTAATCACTTTCAGTTCGTTAATTTTATAAATTACATTGACTGTATTTAACGAATTATTTTCAAATTTTATTAGTAATTAGCCGATAGTTGTCTAACTCCAATTTGTAATTAAATTAACAAAACTGTTTTTACTGCACGTAGTTCTACTTTGATAACTTTTATAGCTAATGATCATCAAACGATGATTTTTTTCAAAATTGGTTGTGATTTATCCCATTTTGATTAAATTTTTTTGAAATCTCATTCTTTCCATTGAAAGCTTTTCCTTGTATTCTCTCGTGTCAAATGATCAATTTGTCCATTTCATGCGGTATCATTTTTACCATTAACAAGCGACAACAGCGATTACAAACGACATAACACCTCCCGCGATTAATTTAATTTTAGATAAACATGCAACACTCAGCAGAACAAAAATGTAATTCCCACAAACTCAAAGTGTTACACAAACCGAAGCTTAATTTTGCAGCACTTTGAAACTAGTCGTGTTTTTTCACGATTTAATACAGTTTACTACAGTCTCTCAGACGAAAAAAAGGCTCTACACTTATCTAACTGAACACTAAATAAAGAATGAGACCGTCCAACTTTAATTTGTTCCAGCAATTGTAGCGAGCACTGAAGGTTTGTATTTAGTCGAATAAATAACAACAAAGACATTACTGCCAACTGAAAAACGATTATTATTACATTGCTGTAACAGAAAGGTGCATTCAACCTGATAAAAAATTATATCAAAGTTAATAATTTAAGCCGGCGATTTTCAAACACTTGATAAATTGTGGGCTGTGATACGCTCAATTGGTCGGCTCGATGTCGGTTTAAATTTATATATTTTTGCAGATTATGCAAATAAATCATAAATCTTTTACTGGTATTGGGAGGAAAAATTGCGGTGATTCGGTATCACTTCTTCATTTATTACTCGTTAAAATTATTTTTCGTTTCTCATTTACATATGATCTTTATTAACGCACTTTAACAAATTTGTTAAATCATCTTTTTTAACGAACTGTTGATATCGGCCATACAAGCAAATATTTTGACATTTCTATAAATTGTCAGCAAGTATTAGAATTCGACTGAAATGTAACTACAAGAGATGCTGCGTTATTGAGTGAGAGACAGTATTAACTGACAGTAGTAGTAGTAGTTTTTAATCTTCTTGTTAGATCTTTGTTGTTTGTCGTTTAACTTTTAAGTTAAAATTAAAGACTAAAAATTTTATTTTTTTCCGCTGGGGCCGTCGTTGTGTACTAGGCTGTCCTATTAAGTTCTTTATTTTATGAAGATACGATTAACGACAAAATAATGGAAAAAACTCTACGTTGTGTTTGACAAAATGACGGTAAAGTAATTTGAGATGTGACTGCGTGAGAGTTCAAGTTGGGAGAGTACAATAAAACTACTAGGTGAAAAGGAACCTTTATTCGTTTATTTCTTGCAGTAAATCGATTACACATTGTAAAATAAACAAAATAAAAGTAAATCAGATATCAACAGTATAGACAAAACAAAATTCACATCAAAATACATAAATAAACAATAAAGTACATATAGCATTTTATGAACAATTAGATATTTAGTGCAAGAAAGAGTAGATAAAACCATACTAAACCGTGTCTACAAATAAAATTTAAATATGTTTTCAAATAAAAAAGTTACACAAACATTTAACAAAAACAAAAATATTAACCCAACAAAGCTACTTAAAAATGGTAGGAAAAACTTTTGGTAGAGAATGCTTTAGCACAAGTATTGGTTATAAGAATAGCCTTAAGAGCCCACTGCCGACTCCTTTGAATATTTCTTAGAGAGAGCACGACTTGATCGCCAGACAAAAAGCACTATATGCTGACGTAAATTTCGGTAGAGTAAACTAAAAACGGGAAAGACAATTCTGAGAAAATACAGAAACTTCTTACGCTGTTACAAACGGACGAAAGTCCAGATACGAGTTCGTACGAAATAAGACGAACGGATAATTTTCTTTTCAACGAGAAGATGTGGTCTCGTTTAATAATCCCTACAAACTGAGTATTTTAACAGAAATAAATTCTATAACTGGACTCCCATTAGTTGGATCAAAAAATATAAAAAAAAACATTCCTATACTTTTTAATTTGCCACATAATTTTTGTATTTGCGTTAGATTACACTGGTCAACATGACATTTTTTTTTAAATCTAATACGTGTCTCTTATGTACTTTATTATGCAGATTCTAAAAATGTACTCAAAAATTGGGCATCACGTCAGGTTTCTGAAAAAACTTATAAAATATTTTTCTATACAGTGTGAACCATTTGTAATGAATAAATTCGATAAAAATTCAGGGAGTTGCTTTTCAGGAAAACGCTCGGACACGTTTTATGTTATTTTTTAACGTGCATTTTTTGACAAAAAATTTGATATACAGGTGTCCCAAAATCGAGATATGACTCTCAACTTTGAAACTACAAATGAGAATTTCAATGTTTTTTAGCATATTTGAGTTCTACGTATAATATTGCGTATTTTTACCTCCCACAAATTTTGCTAGAACAACATTATACTGCTCCGCTGCGTTGTTGTTCATGTTTAGCAACAAACTTTCGGAATTTCGTACGATGCGTTTCAAAACGTACTGAATATCATCAAAAAGAGCTGATGTTTTAAGATCAGGTACAAAATTTTTTTCATTTAATTTTGGCCCCTTACAAAAAAATGGTTTGCATTTGGAATGATCTCCAAACACATGAAAAGGAGAATTAGATATATCTGCTTTTAACATTTTATTTTTTTTCCGAATGTGGCAAATCTAAATAATTATTGTTTATATAATTTACAGCCCCAATTACTCCATACCGCAATCGTTTTATATAATTATTTAACAAATTTCTTTGACTTATAGAAATATTTTTCTTTGAGGACCTAACAGTCTTTTTAGTTAAATCCCTGAGTCTGCTACAATAGTTTCGTAAGAGGTGGTTTTTACATTCTATTTTTTTAACTATTTTGTTTCCATAAGGTCTTGCATCATTTAATTTTTTTGTCAGGTTACTGTCGCCATTTCCGACTAAAAATGCATATCGGAGGCCATGTAACTGTATGCTTCTTAAAAATCCTTCAACAATAATGTAGGATTCCATAGACGTTGAAGTTTTGTTCCAGTTTTTATAGCAGACATGATCAGGTGTTGCTTCATTTTTTCTCTCACTTCTTGCACATATGTATGCAACAATATTTGTTTCTGATGCTTAAAAATAGTACTTTCCTTGTTTCTTTTCCAATTATAACTCCCTAATATACAAAATCGAAATTATTAATTATAATAAACTGCAAATTACAAGTATACTGTCGTTCAGATGTAACTAATGGTATGGTAATTATCGAGTTATAAGTAAAATTCTGCTGTAATTTTTAATAAGATGTAGACTGGTCAATATTTCAGTATCAATATCTCGTAAAATTGTGGTATGATTAAAGAAGGTAGAATTTTTTTTTATTCAACTTGGAAATTTATCTTTCCGAATACGTTAGGTAAATAACTATTTTTACTTTTAGGGCTTACCATAACCGTAAAAAAGCAATACTTTAATTACATGTTACATTAATAACTAACAATTGTATTACATGCTGATTAAAAGTGTACCTGCCATCCCCGATCATGCATCATAATTTACTTTATACGACCGTTTTTTGCTCCAAGCTCTATCGGCTATCACCGTTATAAATAGTATTCCATCACTGACTATTTGTCTCTTTTCAATTGCAATTTTTTTTCTTCGAGTCCGGCTTTTTTTATCATTTCCCACGTAATTTGATTAATAATCATAAATTGATTAATACATCAAAAATTTTGGTCAAACTTTAGAAAGTAAATTCTTCAGAAAAAAGAATTATTTACTTACCGATAATTTTGTCTAACACCTGCTAATCGTCTTTTTACACTTTGTCTCCGTAAACAAGAAGCAAGTTTTTTATTGTTGTACTTTTTGGTTTTCATGTTTTTACAACAAAAAAACACACACGGTGTGACAATTTACAACACACAAAAAAAAAAAACGAATACACATAAAATAGTTGTAAATACTAATTAGTAATTTCACTAAAAACACACGATGTAATAATTTTAACACAAAAAACGCCGAAAACACAAGCTTTCGATGAGACTGAAACCATAGTATGAAACTCAAAGAATGAAAGAGTTTGGCTAATTTTTTGGATTGTGAATTTAATTTTTTTGATCTAGCCGACAAAACCAACACCCGTATTTGTCGGCTTTTTGTAACTTTAATCAATGATTGAATTTGTATGGTAAATAGTAAACACAAGCCGACAAAATAATTTTCTTTTTAGATTAATAAGACAATTTCCGCGAATTCAAATTTGAAATCATGTATTATCTATCACGTCAAGATTTAAAAAAAATATTACAAAATTTATCACATAATTTTATGCTGGGTTTACACATGCATACATTTCATAGCGCCAGTTGAAACTGGTGCGCCAGTAAAATGAAATTGCATGTGTAATCTTTAACTTGCATGCAATTTTACACAATTTACACATGCAATTTTATTTTACTGGCGCGCCCATTTTAACTGGCGCTATGAAATTTATGCATATGTACACGCTCCTTTACTACAATAAAATACCAAAATTGTAGTGGTTATAACACTTATTAATTTAATTAACTAAGCTTTTTACCACGAAAAAAACTGAGGAATACATGAGTAGCCATAAACCTTCTCTTCCTATAAGAAAAGTAATTCTAAAATTTTTTTGTGTTTTTAGGTATTATAAGTCATTAGTTATGTTGCTGGTTACTGTTTACATATTGGTACTGTCTCAACTTTTAAAACGCTCTTTTTTATTGCCCGGTGTAAAGCTACTTCGGATCGCAGTAGTACATGATAAAACACAACGGTGTTTTATTGGTGCTAAATGTCCAAAAATGTTTAAATAGACATTTACTACTTATTTTTTATTATTCTAATTAAATGTATAAACGAATACATTTAAAATTAAAGTAGCCGTGCTTTTAATTTTTTTTTAAATCATATTAGATTCATATTAAATTCATGTTATTAAATTCGTAATTATTGATTAAAATAAGATAATAATGACGATCCGTAAGTACTATATAATCACAATTTTAATAACTTAACAGTGTATCTGTGACGTATAAAACAAGTGGTGGTGGTACGTTTGATCCAGATTATAAATCGTATCCTAACGCCTGGTGTATAGGCAAGAATACACGAAAAATTGCTTCAGGAACTGCAAAATATCTTCAGATGTATTTATTTTACCACCATGAACAAATTGTATATACATAGAAAAAGCATCAATCTTGGGCGCTATACAACGATATTTTGAAAAAAATATTATAATTTGTTCTTTAAACGAAGCCAAAGTTAACCTTTTTTTGTAATCAATAATATTAACTTTAATAATTTTTATTTAAAAAAAGGACCCTATAGCGACCTAGATTAACATTTTATCTATCTGATACCGTTGAAATATCTAAATTATCATAACGAGCAATTGAAATCTATTGCAGCTAGTAAAGGCTTGCAAAATACGCGCGGCAGCGGAGCCTTAATGTTTGCTATCTATCTCCTCTTTTGTCGATCTAGTCCCAAAATCTTTTATTAGGTACGTTTATGAAACTATTGGCGTTTTTATCTCAATTTCCTCTTGTCCAAAAGGTCATTAATAAACGAGTAAAAGTAGTGAAAGTTTCAAATGCATCAAATACTAAGGTCGACTACTATGCACTCTAGCATTTTGATTAATTGAATAAGCTGGCTGCGTTCAGAATATTTAATAAAATCTTTAAAATTTCAAGAAAGAAAATATTTAGTGAAGCAGTCTAGACATGAGAAATTGTTTCAGTAAAATAAGTAAAGTACGTAACTAAAAAATAAGCATAACCTACAAGTGTTTTGATAAACACTGCCATTTTTAAAAACAGTACGTTCACATATTAATAGTAAATCACAATCTTTGATGAGTCAGTAAATCACAGCTGTTTATAGCCATTTGGTTATTCACAACAATTATATAAAAAACAAGTCTTATTAAGGGTAGAATTAATCAAATTTAAAATAGGTTGTATAGCTATTTATATTGTTGTTATTTAATAGCTATTATTTATATCTAAATATTTTGAGAAATATATACAAAAACATAAGCTTGCAATTAGCATAATAGATACCAAAGTGGCTAAAATAGTAACAAAAAATGTCAAATTTTCGTGTCGGGGTAGCCCATAAAACATCTGTAAAAATATTTTTTAAAGTAGTGGCTAGAAATAACAAATCTGACAGTGCTAAACAAAAGTAGTTATACTTTTTAAAAAAGAAATCGAATATCTCATCTAGACGAGACAGAAATAGAGACAGAAGTACAGTAAGTACAAATGCCTAAAAAAGATTTCTATAATAAATTTTAAAACAGGACATTTACAGCAAGCATCCGAAAAAATAATTTTTTGTGTAGATACTAAATAAAAAAGGTATTTGAATCGTTAGAAACCAGTAAAACAAGCTGCGACTTTTCTCATTAGCAACACTTTTTTAGTAGCAACCATCACTTTTCTAGTTAGCAACACTTTTTTTTTAATTAATTGTCATTATAAAAAAATTTTATTTAATAATTTAATGATTTTGAAAATATTGTTATCTTTAAACAATGTTTCTATTTTCCATTAAGTACACAAAAAAATGGCATGTTCAAGGCATAAAAAAAGTGTTTGTCTAGCTTGTCAAAACTTGATTCAAGACCACAACTAGTGAATCTGTTTTCACATCGCTAGATAACTCTCTCTTTTGCTTACTTGTTAAACAGTTTAATATTGACGTAATAAATAGCAGAAAATATGATAGAAACAAATACAGGGTATACTTTTGAAAAAGGAAAACAATAATGTTAATTAAACTTAACATATACAGGGTGTAACATTGAAAATTTCTACCTCTAATAACTTTTAAACAGGTGAAGATAAAAAAATAAGACAATAACCGTTTCGACAATTTCAAGGGTGAAGTAGGATGGGTATGTTATTTGGTCTGTAAGTGTTAAAGTATTAGCACCCCAATCCTAACCCCTAAAAACTTAAATAGGACTATAATATTTGTAATACACCAAGTGAAAGGTAAGGACCAGTATAGTGTGACAAAAAAAAACCGCATAAAAATATTTTTATTATTAGCCCCACTATAAAAAAAAACAAGTGATGGCTATTTTTTTTTCCACACAATAATTAACCCCCTAACGTAGAAAAGGTACTTGGAGTTGCTAGATGTTATCATAAATCCTCTCATCGTAAATGTAAGTAAAACAAAACCTACGTTAACCTCGATGAAATATTTATTCAGCAGGATGGCGCACCATCTTATAATTTTAGACTCTTGAGGGAGTATTTAAAAAACAGGTTTTCAAACAAATGGATAGGTCGGACAAGTAGCATCAAATGGCTGGCCAGATTACCAGATTTTACAGTTAATTTAAGTCAATAAATGTTATACGAAAACGTCCATTTATAAATTATTTTACTTCGTATCTTTGTTAATAATGAAAATATTATGTTAAATTTTTTGTGTTGCATTCTTTCGGTCCTTACCTTTCATTTAATGTATTACAAATAGTATAGTCTTCTTATTTAAGATTTTAGGAGTTGAGGTTGGAGTGCTAATATTTTAATACTTACAGACAAAATAACATACCCATCCTAGTATCCCTTGATACTATCGAAACGTTTTTTTTCCCTTGTTTTTTATCTTCATTTGTTTAAAAGTTATTAAAGGTAGAAGTTTTCAATGTTACATTCTGTATGTTCTAAATGTGATGGTAGGTACCGGAAGTTACCAACTGGAAAATTTTAGAAACTGTCATTAGAATCTCAATAAAAGTTCAATAAAATACAGAAAAAGAAATAAAAATTTAGTTAAAAATTAAGGATGAATGAGATATGGAAAAAGATAAAGAAAATCATTTTGATAGACGACTTTAGAAAAACATAGCACAAGAGTTTTAAGCAATGTAAACAGAGTCTGCATTTCTGCAATGACAATAAAAAGGTAACACCATAATAAAACAGCTCTACTGATGGTCTGAAGAAATTAAGGAAGTAACGATAAGGTTCTAGGATATTACTAAGAACGAGCAAAAGTAAGTTACGTGCTCTAATATGTCTATTTTAGAGCACGCAAAAGTTTATTATTAGTCAAATCCACCTTGGCGTGTGTGTGAGTACCTGGTGAGTACTACGTACTCCTGCTACATTACACTTCGATAGCTGGGTTTCAACTGAATTTTTCCACCACGACAACACCCAGTCTATTGCGCCTCTGACCTTCACACGCCAAGCTGAATTTGACAAATAATACTTTTTTACATAAAAAGTGGAGAAACAGCGCAAATTATAATAATATAAACAGTATAAAGAACTTGATTTTGAACTTTTATTGTAGACACTTATTTTTTATAAAAGTGAATTACAGCCAAAAAATTAACTTTTCTTTAATACATACCTCACTATGAAACAGATTATTTAATCTATCATTTGTAACAACTAGTGAAATCAGTAGTTAAAAACTAAAAAACTGGGTAATCTAGTTGATGTTATCTAAATAAAGTTTTGGTGTAAATTACAAAAGAAAGAATTCTTTTTGCTGTAAATTGTGGTTTGGTGTCAGAGTGAAAGATTTGTTAGTAAATGAATTCGAATTGGATCCATTCTGGAGTGTGTCGGTCTAGATAATGAACGAGGTCGTGATTTACGTTTCATGTAAAGTGTGCAATAAAATTCCAGTAGGACATGTCATCCCGAACGTCATAATTATTGTAGTAAACGAGCGGACAAGATTCGGCCGTGGCGGGGGTCGAGAGCGTCGAGCACGTACGAGGATGGCCCCCTCGAGCAGATGGCTTGCACAAACCTCGTCGATGGGATGATGCGTGGATGTTGCCTTTTGTCCAAGCACGCACTCGACTCATCGACTGAGTCAACTCCGGCGGGCTCATCAGGGGTGTGTAAACACGACCGGACGTGTAGCTGCCACAATCAACCCCCGTCGTGCTCGCTCTCGAAATACAAAAACCATTACAGAACCGGCGATAATTCTTTAACTACCTACGAAATCTTGGCCGCCGTCAGGGATCGATGCCGTCCATTAATTCCAGCCGACGAAAGATTGCCGCAATAAAACGACGCCGGCTCAACGCCAATGCATCATTTTTGCAGACTTACAGACATTAATAAATTAAATCGGACCCTTTTTCTTGCTGGTTTGTTTTGACGGGAGTGATAGAAGCGATAGTTTTGGCGGATAAGGCTCAAGGAAATCTTCATATTAATCGTGCTAAAAGGATGCACAAAAGACCTATTAACTACACATAGAAGTTTGAAAACTACGAATTTTGTAAGCTATTCTATCGAGTGATCAAGAATATTTCCATTCGGAACAAGCCAATGTAAGCATCGTGACTTACCAATTCTGCTGTCTGGTTATGTTTTACCATAATGTTAAAAAATATTTAATAAGGTATATTATTACGAGAAAAAAGTCAAAGGCAAGTATTTTCTAAAAAAATACCAGAACATTTCAGAATCAGTTCATTTGGAGATTTGTAGGTTTCTCAAAGTTGCTCATCGTTTGTATAACGTGTTGCCTATTTTTCAAATTTTGGGCGAAAACAAATAAAAAAATCACTCTGTATAAGGACAATCGCGACAATGAAGTCATCAGAAATATAAGTTACTGGGGTCAGTAAAGCTGGAATCTCTACTTAAATTTTTTTCACAATATAATTACTATAATTTTTCACGCATTTTGTAGTTTTGCACGACCTACCTTATTTCAAATTTTGCACACCATTGATGGGAATCCTGTGATCAAAATTGCATTAGAGTTGCTAACTTAAAAGTGGCACTCTCAAATTAACAAATAGACACAGACAAATTAAAAAAAAGCTCAAGCAGTTGTTGCCTGTCACAAGTCTAAGAATACTCCACATTTTCTAAAAAAAATAACAAAAAATTTTAGAAAAAATTAAAATATATACGTTGAATCGAAGAACCATAAAAGATTCTGAAAGATCCGCATAAAAAGAAGTTAGAAAAACTTAAACAACAACAAAAAATTTTGTTTTGAGCAAGCACAGCAACCCGGAAACAGCAGACCTGCTTTAGAGTTCTTGCTTCATTATTAGCATTGTGTATCATGAAAAAAATTCTAGGACTAAAAAAACGTCGGCTAGAATGTGGAATGAGAAATAACAAGAAAGAGCATAACTGTTGAAACTGTGATCGGTACATAAACACCTTTTATTGTCAATTTTACAGTACCCAGGCTAGCATTTTCCTTACACTACAAATTTACAAAAAATGTTTTTTTAGGTGGTCAACAAAATAGGTCTTAAAAAGTGTTTGTGTTTCTACCCAAAAACCTAACATTGCCTGTATAGGGACGCTTTCTTAAAAAAGAAAAATTTAAATAAAAAAAGTAAATTTTTTTTTAGAAAAACAAAAAAATTTTGAAAAATAAAAAAGAGCTAACAAAATAAAGTAAAGAAAAAATAAAAGACGCTTTTAGAAAAATTTTAAAAACAAAAACTAATTAAACAAGACCATATTTTGAAGAAATTTGACAGTTTGCAAAATGCTGTTTAAAGAATGATTTCTAAAGTAAAGAGAAACTTTAAAAAAAAGCTTCTTGAAAGTTAAAAAAGAGTAAAAAAATTTTTTTTTTCTAAAAGATAAAAAAACAAGTTAGAAAACTGGAACCAAAGCAAATTGAGCGAATATTTTTATCCAATGTACAGAAGGCAGTTTAAAGCTGAAACAACGGGAATAAACGACTGGGTTGACAATAAAATATATAGTTCTCTTCACTTTACAAAAAGCAAATTTTTGGTTGTTTCAGGTGATGTCTAAAGAAGACCAGTTGCACCATGCAGTTTGTGATGTTTTAGAACGACAATGTAGAGGCCGGCATTTGAAGCTAGTACATCCCAAGCTTTTTCACACAAAAATTTAAACATGCAAGAAGATCTTGCAAGAATATGAAGCTGAAATAGAAAAACTAGTTAATTTGGTCTACCCGGTCATACCTACAGGAGTCGTAACTAATTAGAAACACGTACTTTTATTGATAGGCAGCAGAATAAAAATCTACTGTTTTGAAAGTTTAAAAAACAACACAACTTTTGTCTGTGTTATCTTACATGTTCTTGCATTTTACGCCTAAGGCATCGGATCATCTGGCGTTAGAGAGACCCACCGATTGTAAATGTCCTTAGTTAAACCCCAATTAACTTGAAATAAAAAACAGTATGTTGACGGAAAAAACTAGTGGGTACATTAAATTTTAGAAGGCATTGGAAAGACAGTGAATCAATCAGTTTCTTACAAGTTTTAATACCAAGCACAATGCACAAACCTCACGTCTCTGAGCGTTTGCATATTGAAACCATCTAAGAGAACTTTATGGTCAAAATTTTGTGGCGGGTAAAAGCCTCTACATTTGATAAACAGTAATTTTAAAAATTTTCTCTAAACAGACTCCAGGGTGCTGATGTGCACACCATACAAAGGAGACTAGACTGTATGTAGGACAATATTCAAGTTTCAATCTCATAAGTGCAATAAACAACGTTTTTAAGGCATTTTTTTAGTAAATTTTTTACAGTTGCAAATGCTAAATCTTAGAAATTTTAAGCTAGAAGAAACCAACAAAGATATACGATTGACAAAGCTCAGAGTAGAATCAAAAATAATTTCAAGATCTTTGAAATTCTTAGGTCGTTTAAGCACAGAATTATCATTTGTATAATCAATGCTGATGGGTGTTGTTTTGCACGTTGCAAGACATAATTTTACATTTGAAGATATTAATGACAGAATAAAAACTATAAAGTTTTTGCATAAAGCAACAAATTTATTCAATTAGGTTTTATTGGAATCTACAGAGATTGAATAAAATAACATAATTTTTAGATTTGGAAAATAATGTCTTTTAGAAAATATTGCAATTAAAAAATGAAAATTTGGAAAATTTGTATTGTAGGCTGAATGAATATGATCAACAAAATGACAACAATGTATATTCTTTCAGCAAGAGTTTGTGTATTAATTTTTCGTTGTTTGACACTTGTTTTTTTGTTTATTGTTTATCAGAGTTACCTTCAATTATTTTTCTGAGTAAACATTAAACATTTTATGAAAATTAAAAAACATCAACTAACAGATGTTAAATTTTTGTCAAGGTCAAGGTTTAAATAAATAATTCGAGTAAATACCAGAAGGATATCGCGCCTGGTATCACGCCCATAGACCGATCGAGACGAATGAGTCATCGCTTCGCCTGAGTAGAGAAAGGTTACGATAGTTAGCAACCCATTCTAAAAAACGTTTAGTTATATAAGGAGTGAAGACATTAACCGTGTAGTTAGTCAGTTACTCGAAATAGACAAGTAAAGCGAGTAAAGTGAGCGATTTTCTCTAAAGCAAAGTGATTGAATTAGGTCGTACGCGTTATTAGTGCGTCATTTATTTATCAATTATTGTTATTGTGTGTATAGTAGAGATAAATTATTTGTTATTAATCCAGTTCTTTGAATCAAACGATCTTCGTATTCGCAAATAGGTTGCAATACTGTTTTTTGCTCTCATAGCGAAATTGTCGCAAAACGCAAAAAGTAAATTTTAAACATAAATTGATTATTAGATAAAAAAAAATTTAAAGTCAATTAGAATCTGCTTTAATCAATTGCCAAAATGGTAAAAGATCTCTATCATCACGTTACAAAAAAAAAATTGAGACAGGCAACTAACAAAACGTCTTTAATTTTTTGTATAATAACTTACAGAATATAGAAAATATAGAAAACACTAACTAACTAACTCAAAATATTAAATGCTATAAATGAATTTTTAAATTTTGTTCCTCCTCATAGAATTACGATACGCCTATGATCACTTAGTTATCATTATAACATAGCCTAGTTACCATTATAATAATACATAAGTCAGTAGCGGGTATGATATTTTGTACTAAATTTTTAAATAATTTTATCTTAATAACGATTGAAATTTGGAAAAAATCGAATCTAGAAAAAAATCTTCTTGAAGCGAGATCATCATAAATTTTTGACTATCATTTCTGATACACCCTGTATAAAGCAAATATTTAATACATTTTTTGTCAATTGCTTTTATACTTAGAAGGGAGGAAGGTTAATAAAAAACTTAACTATTTAAATAGATGTTTTGAATAGTTTTAAGTACAGAAGGACTCTGGTTCTTTATATCGAAACCAGAAACAAGCTTTAAATAATGGATGTTTTTTAATACTGATACTATACAAATTAGAAATACTATTTCTAATAGAAAGATTAACATTATCGGTGATTTAAAATAATGTAGTAAAAATTATGTCCCCCATAGTTGAATTCAGTATACGCCATTGCCGCGGATGGTTGGACAAAAGGGCGCGGGTAATGAATTTTCGACCATCGATATATGAGCTGCACCGTGGTCGGTCGGGAAACGCGCTAGGGTGTGAAATTGGGGAAGTGCACAATGCAGTAAAGTATATCCGTGCTGTGGATCTCTCTCTATATTGGATAAAGTACAATTCTGCCAGCACAGCATCGTATAAAAATAAATACCGGCTTATGGTGGACTCAGAGGGACACAGAATTACTGAAATGTACAACATAATAAAAAGTAATGAAATCATCGCTGAAAAGACCCCAAAGAAAAAAATCTAATTTCATGAACCGTTCTGATCTTCAAATTAATAGCGCACTTTCTCTCAAATTGCTTCATTTATGCGTCATAAATGAAATTCTCAAACGTTCCTGCTGCATTATAAAACAAAACAGGTGTCAATCTCTGGCAAATGAATCATAAGCGTGAGAACTCATCGGATTTGGAATCTAATTGCAATTTGCAGAATAATAAATGTGCTAATCCGGACAAAGAATGACCCTCTGAATTCATTTTATTTCTCGAGGAGAGAAATAAATTGTTCTACCCTTGGTATGTGGTCAGTGATACGGTCATTTTTAACTCGGGCTTCCGGCTGTCATAAACACTTTGACTGGGAAAGAACACAATCGTTGTGGTCGATTTAATACCGAAACCGTTTCTGTAACTGAGGCGATAAAATCTTCGTCAAATATTTAAATATGTGAAAAAGGATTTGCTTTAAACTACATATAATAACAAAATTCAATTTTAACACTTTAAATAGAAACGTTTCCAGCATCAAAGTAAAACAAAAATATAATTCGATATGCAACGTGGTTGTACAAATTCTATTGCTATTACAACTTTACAAAAAGCTTTCCGGAGGCTTCACTAATATTATTACCATTTGGTTAATTAATAACAAGAATTACAATTTAAAAATTCATATTTGTTTGTTGAAAGCAAGATTTTACTACAAATGAACAAATTAAATTTATATAAGCCAATACAGGAAATCCGTCTTAAACCTACATGAGTAACATCTTTGTTAATTTTTAAAAAGGGTAGATAGAAATTGGACAAATTCAATTTTAAACTTATCTGATAAGACAAGGGTTTTTTATTTTATGGTTTGCTATTACTGTTGATAAAGTTACAAGCAAATGAATATCAAGTATAGAGCTTTATGCAAAAAGTTCCCAAATGACATTTTCGTGTTAAGTGTTTCGTGCTCAATGAATTATGTTAATGCAAAAGTAGATTTTTGATAAGGAAGAAGATGTACTGCATGTGGGGAAGTCGATCGTAATTTTATGTATGTGGCTGAATAGTTTCTTTTATGCTGCAAGAAAGTTATAATTAGGTTTCACTGAAGTGGAAACTTCTACTTTATTTTTTATCATTTTGTACTTCTAAGTTGCAAATGCTCGGGACGATACTTGCAATAGACAATATATTTTGTGGAACATAACAGTTTTATGAAATATATCAAGAAGAAAAGAAATAAACAAATAAATAAGACGGTTAATTGTTTTTAGGTAGCTACATAAACCGAATAATTATGTGTAAGCTCAACTGAAAATTTTTAGCAGAAGTTGTTGAGTTAGTCATAGTTTACTTTTTAGATTTTTGATTGGATGATTCCACAATTGATCTTGCAATGATGTATCTACATTATCTTGTAAAAATTTACTATTTTTGTTTTTTCACTTTTTTCTATGTAACCGATTTTTTGAGGATAGGAACCAAGATATGTGAAACAGAAATCTGTTATAATTTTTAATTCTGTTGAAATAGAACGCGCTAGACATAAAAAAGTAATAATAAATACGGAAAAATTAAGACAACTTTGAGAAAGAAAAATTAATACACATAACAAAATAAAAAAAAGAAGAACAAGATACAGAAAAAAGTTTAAAACTAATAGCAGATGAAAAGAGACGAAAACAAATTTTAAAAATAAAGTAACAGTACCATAATAAAACAACAAACAACTCTTCATTAAAAAACTAAAAAAATAAGGCATAAATATTTGAAAACTGCAAAAACAGTGTTAAAAAACGAAACTGAGCAAAATGTTAAAAATTGAAAGAAACAAAAACAAATAATTAAAATTTAAACAAAAATAAGTACAATTGAGCCATAAAATGACAGAGAATGATAATAATAACCAAAAACTATTTTATGGCACACTAAAATAACTCAGGAATAAAAAACATATTAAATATAAAAGATAAAAACGGCAACATAATAACAAAGAAAGACAAAATAATTAAAAAGATAAAATTTTTTGAAGAAATAGCACGTGACAAAATAAAAAACTAACACAAAGAAAAAACAACTAAAAAAATAGTTAGATAAAGCTGACTTTTTTTACAGACAATTATTAAAAATAAAGAAGGGATAATAATATGACTCCAGAAATAGTCAAACATATATAAACATATATATAAAGAGAAGAAAAAAATTAACTAGCGGATCTAATAATGTACCCAGAAACGCAAAAATACCGAAATATTGAAATACTGACAACATCCTACCAATACATATATACAAAAAAATATAAGTAACTGTAATAACTACAGAGAAATAAGTAATAACGCTATTAAGTGTACCAGAAAAAGATTTGCGAAAACAAAAATAAATAAAATAAATGCAACGCTTAGAAGACACTCAATAAGAATTTGGAAAAAGTAAAATCTTATTTTTACATTAAGACAAATAAGTAAAAAACAAATTAACAAAAATAAAAAAATATATTTGTATATGCTTTAAGACTTAAAGAAAAAAGCGTTTATTTTTTTTATAACCGAATACAAAGAAAAAAATGTTTAAAAAGCTTTAGCACAATAGAAAATAAATAATACACTAGAGATGTAATAAAGATGTATATAAAAAAAATTTCAAAATCGTAAGAACAAATATTAAGAAATTTTAAAAATTTGAAATAAAACAAGACGTATAACAAGCCTACATTTATAGAAAATTCACTTAGAGCAGAACTGACAGATCTAATGTTTTTAGGTGATATGGTTTTATTAGCATATACAAGAAATAACATTAAAAAAGAGTTTAAAAAAGTATTAAAAGTATTATAAAAAAAAATCTGGATGTCAAATAAATGAAACAAGTGCAGCATTTTAAGTATCTAAAACCAGTTGTATAAGAAAAAAAAATTAAAAAAGGAGATGTGTCAAAAGAAGAAAAAGCAAAAGTTGTATGCAAAGTGGTTGGAACATCAATAAGATACAGGATTGAAATGTTACAAAAACAGCAAATAATCGGAATAGAAATGAGGTTTCTTCAAAGAATAGAAAACATAACTAAAAGAGACAATAAAAAAAACTTTTAGACCAATTAACGAAAAATATCGATCAACTTAGATGGTTCGGGCATATGTGTAAAATGTAGGACAATAGACGTTTAAAAAGATTTTTTGGAACGTGAGTGCTGTAGAAAAACAAGAAACAAAGATCCAAAACAAGACTGATAAGACAGGGTTAGAAAAAAAACAGGGAAAAAAGAAATGATTTGGAACGAGATAAAACACTTAACTCAAGATAGTCAACAATGAAAAAAAAGGCAACAACCTTACACTTAATGATAGGAAGACTTAGATAGGAGGACTAGATAGATAGGAGGACTAGTTGTAAGTAAGTTTGCGACCGTAGACTTTGTTGAAACAATAAAATTGTGTAAAAAAATAGTAGCCATCTTGATCATACTACAGGTAAGGAGATTAAAATTCTAACACCTCCCATCTCTTAACAACAGAAGCATTGTCGTCAAAGTTTGAAGGATCTGTTAACGCAATAATGACTATAATTAGTAGTGCTATTGTTATAAATTATAATTATTTACAACTTTAGTTAAATTTCTTTGCAGAAATAATTAAAAAACTATAAATTAAAATTAGTGAGTAGTATAGACTTGGTTGCAATCAACTGAACGCCGGTTATTGTTTACAACTTAGAAGTACGCAATTTGTACTTGTGATTGTGTTAAGATTAGGTTATGAAAAATGCTATAATTTATTTTGTTAGTAATCCCCCTTTGTTTTTGTGGTGTTCTAGCTCGGAGTAAGTACAAGGGACAAATTATCGTCGGAATTCCGGTCGATTTTTTCGACTGTTAAGAAGCGTGACGCACCGCTGCGTGAAAATTCATTAACGCAACGATAAATTACGATCACAAGCACGGGTGGCATTTAAAGTCGTCCCTTATTATGCACAGAAGTCAGGTGTCGAGTGAGAAGAATGTGCGATCGTCCACACCTGCTGTAGCGATGTCGAATCACGCTGTAAAATTTTATGACGGTCATACGGAATGAATAAGTTGAAGAAGGGCACGCAAATTATTACATTACCGTTAGAGCGCTGAAAATTCATAGCAAAAATTCCCTCATATAATACATCTCAATTAACGCGAGGGAGAACATAATAAGAGCGTCTCGGCGCACTTATTCTGGTATTTATGTATATCTCTCTTGGACGAAATGGTGCGAATTGTAATCAGCGCACTGACTGCTTCGACGAGACTCATATGCGCTTGTTAGACGAGAATCCACAATTGTTCTCTAATTTCGCTAACAAGGGATGAAATTTCTACTTTTCGACACACATGCGTGGACAATTCTGACCCTCGGCAAGTTCAATAGTCAGAAATGATTCTGACGTGATTTCGGAGTTTCATTTTTGGAACGTTTACTGAATCAGGTGTAGCAAATTGGTGACTTCGTGGATGCGTCACCCTAATCAGAAGCATAAATGTTTATTCGTATTGCGTGCTTTTGGAGTTTATATCAAAACGCAAAGGTGACATTTTGACAGAGACTTGTGGCTGTGCCGTAAAGTTTTACCACGAAATGTAACTGTAGAGACGTTAATAGTTTTTTTGTGCGATTTACAGAGCCGTTTCTTTTATACCCACCTAAATAAAATAAAGTAAAAAAATTATATAAAGAAAAACGGTTTAAGTTTTAATTGTAAATAGGTATGTATCTAGAAAACAAAAGTATGTAATATAAAGTCAACAATTACAATGGCCCACACAAAAATTTTGTTGAAGTTTAAAAATTTCTAACTTACAGAGGAAGAGAGTAATTAAGATTTCTTTTTACTTGGGTAGCTGGTTTTGTAGACTTTTAGGTGCATTGTTAAATTCTTTCTGTAGATTTTTTTATAATTGTACCAATTATGAAAGGCATTACAAGCACGTACTGTCAAAATAAATTTAGGGCACTCCCATTTCACAAAAAATTTTGTTTAAATATTTTATATGTTTTCGATAGCTGTCTACTCGCGAAACAACTTTGCAAACTTTTGGCTGCATTTAGGAATTAGAAAGGTATCTCAAGAAAATTTTTTTTGCGTTTTTTCAAATAAAACTGTCATTTTGTTTCTCTGGTTGTTATCTATTAAATAAGAGTGTACTTATATAGTTAAAGAGGCACTAAGACCGCCTCGGTCCATTAGGTAGTTGCGGTTTATTTAATCAAAAGAAGCTTTGGTGCAAAAATTTAGATTTTTAAGAAACACATTTTAAAAATATGTTCTGTTATACGGAGTGTTCTAAATATAAGTTACACGTCAAATATATGTATTTTTAAATAGGTTACTTTATATATTATTGCATATTCGCATTTTACGGATTATTCTAAACAATTTTTCTATAGCATGTTTTGTATCTATCTCCCACCGTTTTGGAAATAGAATTTATAGAATAAAAATTTACACTTAAAGTTAAAAAATGATAGTTGCTATCATTGATAAAAATGGCAAAATCTTGTTAATGGTAAATTATCTTGCCGCCATTTTTTGCATAGAAGTCTTATTTTAGGTGTACCTGCATAAAAAAAGTTTATATGACGTACAAGTTGTTCAAAAAAGATTGGCAAACTTGGCACTTTAAAATTACCAAAAACTCAACATTTTTTAATAGGAACTCTGTAGTTTTTTGGCAGATTCAAGTAGGCCGTTAAATTACCTTTAACCTGATATTACATTGTCCTATACCAATCTTGTCTCGTTTTTAATTAAATCAAATTTATGTGATTTTTGAACAAATCAAAGCAATTTTTTATTAGATACCCTGGTTACAAATCAATTCACAAAAAACGCTAACAAATAATAACATTTCATAAAACGAAAGAACAAATTATTTGTTGTCAATACAGAGTTGAACTCGTTTTTCTAAGACCATTTTAACTTGTGCCAACGCATTTTGAGTTACTTCTCTAAACTCCTATACACATTTTGAACTCTTATTTATGTCAACTTTAGTTGTCAGCGGCACTTTGTAAGCTTGTTCTTTAACACAGTCCCAAAAATGATTATACTAGTCCGGTTGGGCGACTTTGGTGGCTACAAATAAGGGCCATGACGTCCTATCAATTTTTGACAGAATGCAGTATTAAAAGCATTCTTATCGTCTTTATAGAAACACGCGGGTGCAGCGTCTAGCTGGAACCTCAATCGTCTTCTAACCATTATTGGCACTTCTTCCAATAAAGCAAAAAGTCTGTTTTCGATAAAGTTTTTAAACATTTTACTATTTAAATATCTGTCAAAAAAGTGAAGGCTTATAATAACTAATGTTAAAGTTTGTTTACTAATCAAAAAACCACCACCTGTTGAATTAGGTTTGTCAAAATTAAATTTACTAGAGTTTGACTTCGCCAAAATTTTTGGTTATTCTGTCACTTTCTTGTCATGCTCAAACGAGTTGAAAATTTTGGTTTCCAATTAAAATAAGAATGTTAAAATACTACAAACAGTTAGAGCTAGATTAGTTTCATCAACAACTACAGCTAACTGTAACATGCTGTTACAATTTAATAAAAGAACAAATTGCAGCTTCAAATGCTTGTCAAATTTAGGTTGATTTTATTGTATGTCATTTTAAAAGTTGTGCCATGTTGCCAGATGTATTTTACGCAAATTTGCGACGTTAGTGGTTTTTTGATAAGTGAACAAACTTTATAGAACTTTTCTTCACACATTAAGGAAGCATCTACGTTAGCGATTAACAGTTTACAATAAAAAAACTGCTTTTGTTTGTTCAAAAATTACATAAATTTGATTTAATCGAAAACTAGACAAAATAGGTATAGGACAATGTAGTATCAAATTAAAGGTAAATTAGTATTTAATGACCTACTTAAATCCGCCAAAAAATAATGAGATTCCCATTTAAAAATGTTGAGTTTTTGGCAATTTTAAAGTGCCAAGTTTGACAATCTTTTTTGAACAATCTGTATGTTATTGTATTAGACCTTTTCATGTCAATTCACCAAAATGAGGCTTTTGTGCAAAAAATAGCGGCAAGATGATTTACGAGATTTTGCTATTTCTATCAATGATAGCAACTATCATTTTTTCACTTCAAGTGTAAATATTTCCAAAACAGTTAGAGATAGATAGAGAGACATGCTATATTAAAAATGATTAAAATAATTCTTAAAATGCAAATATGCAATAATATATAAAGTATCCTATTTAAAAAAATATATTTTTGACGTGTGACTTTTATTTGGAACAGTTCGTATAACAGAAACTATTTTTAGAATGTGCTTCTCAATAATCTACATTTTTGAATCAAAGCGCGTTTTGATTGAATAAACCGTAACTGCTCAATGAACCGAGATGGTCTTAGTGCCCCACCTATATAAGGATGATAAGAACGGTAAGTAAATTTATTCAAAATTAATTAAATATCTATTTTTCAAATTAAAATTAATTGCATAATAATATTATTATAAGCATTTCTAACGTTAAAAAACATTTTACTGATCTCAGTCATCAATAATTATCTTCGTTCGGTAAAATGTTTTTACTGTTCTAGATACCTAATACTTGATACTATACCGAAAGCAAAATAAATAAAAAAAAACTAAAAAAAAATCTGTTTTACACTTGTTAATAGTATGTTGTATTAATTCCCGCCTTAATCCCGATTTGCCTATTGTCTAAAATCAGGGATCTCCCTTTTGGGCTTTTCAGCAGATAAATTCGGGCCAACTTGTGGCCGTCCAAACCTGAATCTATTTTCTATCAGCGCGATACTTGATATCGAATTTAATTACATAGTAGATTAGCACGTATAACCTATAACAGGCTTACGTGATTGTTAGCTGGGTGTGTATGTTGAGGGTAAAGCGGCACCAGTCGCCCCCATGTCGGCGAACAGGGGTTAACATTCTGTTAGACAGTAATGAATAGCCTCGGCCTGATGAGCTCAAATCTAGCAGGCGACGCAAAACGGTGCACATTAATCAGTATAGCCTTGGCTGGTTCTCTCTCATAGCCTAAAGCTCGACTCTCCCGGACTCATTACTGAAACATCGGGCCTCTTTCTTCCTTACAAATAAAGCGCAATGAATAATTTTCGAATTATGCGGAATGAAGGCGGCTGCGATTAATTTATCGCAATTATTTCACCTGCATTTAAATAGGGAGCGTCAATGGGAAGAATTTTAGCAATGCTGGGGTGTTTACCGCTAGCCACAATTTAATGTGAGACATATAAACAAACCGACAATTAGGACTTGTTTCTACCCAGATTTATATGTATTTTACACAAAGTGTGGCAAAAAAACTATCTACTTATTTTAACTAGCAACTAATACAGGGTGTTATGGAAAGTTTTGTAAAAATTTTAACAGGTGTTTTAATTTGTTGTGAAGATGTAAATTTCACAAATTTTATTTGTCATATCAAAAATTTAATTTTACATTTTTGTAACTCCTAATTTAACACTGCGCTCATGATGGCATTTTCAAGTTCAAGCGAAGGGATTAAAAATTTTATCTTGTAACAACTTGAGCGTTTTTTCTAGAAAAAAACACTGATAACGGCAACCGGCTATAACCTTACGTCACATTGTGTCATTGTGATCAACAATAGTGCAACAATAAATTTATAACAATAGTGCATTTTTCTAATATGGATATGGTGCCATGTCGCGGTAATGCGTCTGCAGCTCGACGTTTGTCCCAACGTTTTTCGGAAGTGTAATTGCCAAGATGCCAACGTTCACAAGTATTGTAACAACTCCAAATCATCGAGAAGGACGCCCAAGAAGCGATCACAATCTTAAAATGGAGCCGAAAATTCTTTATGTGATTGAAGATGAACCAGATCTAAGTATTCGTGGACTAGCGTTATAATACGTGAAGGTGTTTCTGTCCTTATTATGTATTGTACCCTTTATGAACAGGGTTAATAAAGTCTTATTTTGCTCTACTAACCTACCTAAAATCAGCTGTGTTTACACTTCTTTTTGGTAAGTTTTTGTCTTAAATTTTTTCTTAACACATAGGCGGGTATAGTTTTTCGTGCTCTACTTACTTTTAATTTTAACTCGGTAAGGGTGCGTTTTTAACAAAAATGCTAAATAAATATTTTGTTTATTTTTGTGAGTTCTAACTGTGATTAAATTTTTTGCATTCACTTCCATAACAGTCTGTATAATATGATATTTAAAATAAAACAGTAAGCTTTAAAGTTTTTGTTGAAAAAGGTAACATTTATAAAAAATAGTAGGTTTTTCAACAAAAGAGAGGTTTTCTTTTTCAAGAAGTATATCAGTTTAATTCAAAAAGCCAACGTGGTTTCGAATATATATCTAAATGTTTCAGTTTCCTTAAATTTCTAATATATTTGCAAACATCATAAGCTCTAAGTGGCCGCAATAAAAATAATTTGATTCTGAAAAATTCAAGGATTAATTCTGAACGGCTACTATTGCGGGTAAAAATTATCAAATACATATAGCAAAAAATACAGCAATAAACAAAATAGTTACGACCAATAAGGCAAGAAAGAGGCGTATAAATCTTGCACCTCGACGTGCACTGATCACAGCAATTTAAATATTAACCAAGTTTCTATTAATTATTCTCTTACAGAAAGCAGCTAATTTTTTTTTGAGAGGTTACAGTTTTAGTAAGTTTTATATAAATTATTGTAAAGTTTTTATACTGAATTTTGAACTTTTCTGTTTGTTACTAATTCTCGCATTTCTTGTTGCTTAAATGAAGCTCCAGAAAAGTATGAATAAGAGAAGTTTATTGGATTGACTTTGACTTTTGCGACTAGCGCGGAGAGGAAAACGAAGTAGTTGGTACTCAAAATTTTATGATTCATTGACTCAACGGTATAAAACGGAGTCGACGAGTTAGACCACGACAGTAGGAGGTGCGAAAATCCTATAGACGAGTTAGACCGCGGACTACCGTAATCCGACTTAAAATATTAAAGTTAAATTAAATGTTATGTTTGTTTATTGTTATCTTTCCGGTTATTTCAAATAATATAGTTCGTTTCATATGATTATAAAAATTAGAATTACAATAGTTCGTTCATTAAATAATATAGTTGGTTAAAGATAAATTCAGTAGCCTCTTCTGGATTTAAAATTTGCACACTAAGATGTACTTTCAGATAATTGCCTAATACAGAATTTTTGTCTCACTATTTCTTAACTAATCCTAAAGATTGAATTTTAATAAACCAATTTTGGGTCAAATGGAATCTGCAGCCTATAATATTACTGTTTGACTACATCATTTTGCAAGCATTGTGAATACCCAATTCAAAATCTATCACAATTGTTTTAGGTTTAAAAACTAAATCATATTCTAAGCATTTTTTTTGTAATAGTTTGAAATAATTGTAAATAAAATTTTGGGTTTTATTTGGTAACAAACCAAAGATCAATGGCAAAATAATTTGTAGAAAATAAAAAGTGCCACCCATAAAAAGTATTTCTACATTACATAAAAAATGTAAATTTGTGTAACACCCGAAAATAATAATTTTGTTTGAATCGTCTGTACTTAATATATGGATTTACATATTTCTGGATCTTAAAATTCAAAGCACACTAAACACTTCTTTTTAATTTTTTAGAAGAAGCGCTGTGAATTTTTTGCGGCGACATACATATTTCTTCTTACATTGCTAATGTCTCTTTCGGTCAAATAGTTATCATTACCATTGCACTTTAATTCTAAATGAATTAGTTTAGAAGGTTTTTGAAGAAAGTCTTCCACAGCTTTTCATTTAATAGAATTGTTAATTATTTTCCTTGGTAATGTCGAATCAACATTGTGGCTATGCTTTCCAAAGAAATCTAATATTTTGTTTGCTTCTGATAGATAGGTATACATTTTTGCACTACATTTTCAATCACGACACCTCCACCGAATGTTTCCACATTTACAAACACTTGCTTTCAAAAATTGATAATTTTTAAATAATAAAAGATTATGACTTTTTTGCTAAACATAAAAGTCGCGGTTGAATTTTCTATAATCAAAAAAATTTAAGCATAAGACATAAACGGTTCCAATCTTTGAGATATTAGCATCAACTAACTAAAATATTTTTATAAATTCTAATTTATAGTTTTCACTTCTTAAAGTTGCCGCTGTCCCCAAACGCAATGAAAACTGCGGGTTTTTTTTATATTTTTGGTCGGACCCGTCTACCTACCTAATCCCCAAGTTCTCCGGGAAAAAGATTAATTTTGCATTCGTGGTCTAACTCGTATACGCCTGTATAAAATACCCTTCAGCAAGATCACTGTTGTAAATTTTAAAATATAAATAAATAATAATTTTATAATATTTTATACAAGCTGCTAATTTGCCAAGTATTAATGTATTTAATATTAATAATCGTACGTTTAACTTAAATATCGAAAATAAATAAGCAATTATTTAATTTTATATTTATTTACGTGTAAATAGCTAAAAAAATAAATACTTTTGTAACGTGTGAGAAACGGTAGCTTCTACAGGGTAATAAACTTGAAATTGCAGAAAAACTTTTCAAAACATTATAGAGAACTGTTAATTAAAACATTCAAAACCCGATTTTTGATGTGAAGTAGTATTATAATTATTAATTTAAATTTTTTGTTTTTATAAAATTTTGAAAAATTGCAAAATGTTTTACAATTTCTTATACATACCTTCTTGAATATGTGACAAAATAATTTAAAAAATTTTACTAACTTTTAAATTTAATGTTTAAAAACGTTCAATTTTTGTTAAATTTTCTGTAAAGTACCTACTTGGCGTGATTCTACAAGCACTGACTAGCAATGTTGACAAATTGCCAAAACATTTTTTTTTGAAAATGTTTTTTTGTAACTACACATTTTTTTGAAAATTTCTTACAAGCAACAGAAAAGTTTGATTTCCAACAAAAGTTTGATTTACGTGACAATTTATGATAAACTTATTTTTTACTAGTTTTTTTTACATATTTCTGTTCGTTATCTTACGATACATACACAAAAGTTGTTGAGTAAAATCCTCAGAAATATATATCGTATTTGCGACTTAATCCGATATTTAACATTCACTAATTTTTATGAAGGTCTAAGTGAGCAAATCATTATTTCTAGACCTCAATAAAATGAGGTAAACAGATTTTGTCAATGCTGGGTCCGGCTCAGCACGTGCTAAACATGGTCCTGGTGTTAGGGTAGCCAGAAACTATTAAAGAATTAAAGTCATAAAAAGTTGTAAACACGATATAGTTTTTTAGGACTTTAATTATAGTCTAACCATCTCAAGGATATGTCTGTTTTGCAAATTGGTATGTTTACTTTACCCCGAGCTTTACCCTACCAATTTATCAATTTTGACAGTGTCGATTTACCAATTTTTTAATTGTAAATTTCACGCAGTCAACAGAAACACATACAATCTTAAACATGACGCGGATGTAACAACAATGTCACACCAGTCATAGATTGGAAGCTCACTTGAAATTTAAAGCGGCATATGCAAATAAGGATGTCAACAATATAATCCATATATCGATATATATTTATATCAATATATCGGAAAAACTGTATCGATATTTTGTATTGGAAAAAATCTAAATATACTCGTATCATAACATTATCAAATAAATTTTTATTTTTTATAAGTTATTTAAAAAAATTAGAACAGCCTCATCTTTTACCAAATAGTGAGATAGCGATAAATAGAGTACGTTATTATAGTTAACTATTTTATAATAACTGCATATAATACTAGAGAGGATTATGGAAAAATTCTTTATATGTTAAGAAGTGTACCTACATCATGTATTTTCTTGTTTTGCATTTTTAAAATATTTTTTAGATGTGTCGATATGCCCTTTTGATATATCATTTGATATGTTATATCAATAAATTTTAAAATTTTACATCTCTATCTGTGACTGTTATGACACTTTTTACATCCTAGGTATGTTAACAACTATTACAGATTAATATGTCAATTTTACAAGTCGATCCGTACATTTTATAGATTAATCTGTTAAATTTGACAATGGTGATTTTTAATTTTATAAAATGTAACTTTGTTTCACTTAACAGAATCAAAGTTTTGAACGTATTGTGGTATAGTGGTCCGATTGAAAAGTGGGCAGACTTATTAAGCTCTCCCAATTAACAAATCATAAAAATAATTGCAGTTACCGCAAACATCAAATAAACCATAAAACCACTCATAAAACTTGATTTATGAGATTTCCAATTTTTCGGAACCATTAAAAGATGTAAGCAAGTCCTGTCCAGGTCGTTAATAAATGTGAAGGTGTTTACTATTGTAAATCCAGTTTTATGAGGTGTTTATATTTGTGGGACTAAAGGCTTAATCCGATTGAACTGCGGCAATAATATAAACGAGGTAGATACATGTTTTGGACAACATTTGTCAAAGTTTTGAAAGAAGCATTTAACAAAATTTAGCTTAAATATCTGTATATATATTAACATGCTGCTTAAATTTTATTGCAAAAAAACCTTTTTTAAACCTAAACATTAATTTTAAGACAAATAATTTTTATGATTACTGAGTTAAAATGTTAATTTTAGATTATATGTCATTTGTCGTATCTTACCATATCTTAAAACCAATTTCAAAAATTTTGAATCTTTATTTTTTGACTACTTATTTTGTTGATTTACTTTTCTAGGCCCTCGTATTAATTGTAACATGTTGTCTTGTGTTAATGCTAATTTTCCAGACTTTAGACCACTTCTTTTTAGATAATTTATTTTCTGTGATTTTAATGTAATTTTCTAGATGCATTTTATAGTTGTATCATTCTTTAGATTAATTTTCAAAAGCTCTTCTTAATGTTGCAAAATTCATATTTTGTAATAATTTCTTTCTTTTTACATTAGATTACTCAATAAAGCGTTTTGTGTGATACCTTTTGATTTATTAAGCGGTTATTACCTACCCCATTTATTTTAATCGTTACTCTACAATTCCGATGTGACGTTCCGAAGTTCAATAATTTGTGGTAAGAATATTCCAACTTTTAACAACATTTACTTTTAACCTTATATTAAAACTACTTTTAAACTTCTCTAATTAAAAAAAATAATTAAAAATATTTTTAAATATTGGTTTATTCAGAATCTACCAGTGAAGCGAAAAAATTATAAATACTATTTATTATCTCAGGCGTCGTGACCTGCGAATCCCCAGACTCAGATTGGTCAGCATGCGCCTTTTTTCATTGGAGATTTGGGAAGTGCAGGTTGCACACTAATAGACCACAAATTGTACCGAAATTAAAAATGGATGTCAGACAAGAAATTGCACCTATTTAACCTGACCTGCTTCGTCATGTGATAGAATTAATCAGTATTAATTTTAGTTAAATCTCATATTATACGTACAACATCTTTAAAAGCTTTGCATTGTTTTTGTTTTGAAATTATTCATAGGAAGCTTGTTTTAATTACAAAAGGAAAAAGTTATGATTGTGGTATTACAATTTCCGAGCAAATGGCTGGAGGAAATTTGTTTCTTGTTATTTAGCGAGATGTGTGCTAACATTATGTCAGTAGAGTAGTGTTTATTTTTTGCTTCCCATATTACCTCAACAATTCTTGGCTTGTGACTCGGTTTTGGCCAAAGCTTCATCTCGTCAGTAATTAATGAAGTTTGAAAATATGAGTTCGCATTCCTTTACCCAATTAATTCGTATATAACTCGAGGAAGAAGGATTCGAGTTGTTCGGAAGTTGGGATGTTTTTATTTAACTTGGTTCTATAATTTCATATTTCAGGCTGCCGACTTGCATGTAGCTCTTCCAGGGATGAGGTTTTAATTTGCATACAAACTCCAAAAGTTTAAAGTTATCTTTTAACATCCCAAGCTCCAACATCTGTGAATCAAGCCCGGTTCGTTTACCTGCTGTGTACTTTTTAATTATTTAAATGAATGTTTTATTCTTTTGCATTATACATGTCGCAGATGGATGGATCCTGCGACTTTCGACGCCGTTATCCTGTCTAGTGTCGACGGCCACCGCCAGGGGCAAAGCTCCAGGCGCAGGACTAGAAGACCGCGCATCGACCCGGTGGGCCTGCTCTAGTCTGCTCGTTCAACGTTTGACAGTACGTTACGAGCTTGCTTCCAAAGCGGTTTCGTCGTTACATCCACTCCCACATAAACAAAGCATTGCCTAGCGGTCGCGCTTTTTATCAACAAACTCGCGCTTTCGTGCGGTGTGCTCCAGTTATTTTTTTGGTTCTTTTGTGACTTGGTGACTGTGTCTTTTTTCATTTTTCTTGTTTTGGTGATTCCATGGAACACACTCCAGCGAGGGATCGGCACTGAGTGTCGGCTTAAAAATTACCACCGTGGCTGGTGAGTTTACCCATGTTTAGAAATTTGGGTAGGAAACCGAGACGATTAACGCAAATTACACAAACGTAAACTTGCAGGATTCGGTCCTGTGTCAACACAACTTCCTGTCCGTTTTAACTTTTCGACTTCCTTCCGGCCATTCGTGAATACTTTTCGGCAATAATCCTATTTTTCCAGGTCGGGCTTTTAAAGCGGGGGTGGCTTTTACTTCGCTTTGGACGAAATCGATTTCCAGTTCATATCAGAGAGGAACGATTGGCTTCGTGCCAAAACTCACTGACAGCACACCAAAATTTACTCCTTTCATAAAATGTGACGTGTGTGTTTATTCTACAGTAATTGCAATTGTGTGAATAATTGGGGTTCCATTGTTAAATTCAAGGAGTTTTTCCCCTTCACAACCCTTCCATTATAGAAAAAATTTCATTAACGCGACGTAATTAATTATCAATAAAGACACCTCTGCATCCATCACCCAACTTTTTCTTTATCGAGACATTTTTTCTAATTATTCCGGATTTTACGAACACAAATTGCTTGTCAAGTCGGCTTTTAAACTCACACTTTACATCATTCGATAGTTCTCAAATATACAACTTTACTACTTTAATAAACTTTCAATCCTCCCCTTAAGCGCGGTTTAAAAATTATTACACAAACTTCCTGACATAATTGCTTTAGTAAACAACCAAACTAATGCGACTTAATTACTCGATAAAACTACTAAGCTACTTATTTTGTTCAATAATCGAACGAAATTATTCAGTTCTCTCATAATTATTGTCGGAAGTAAACGAACCTTCCACTGACCGTTAATTATCGACAAAAGTAATTGCATGTCAATGTTGGCAATATGTAATTATGATCAGGTATGCCACTGATTACTAGGACAAAGCAGCTGCCATAAAGCTTGTCTATTAAATTATAATATGTACAGGACGCTCTTTAAATTTCTTTCCCACTGAAACAGCTGAAATAATCATTCTCGTTGAAAGATTTAAGCTCTCTAACAAATTCCTGTGTACTTTGTAGATAATTGATTGATAGTTGTCATGAAAAGCAAGCTATAAATAAATGAGCTTTTCAATTTGTGTGTTGGAGCCTAAAACGTCTTGTTAGAACGGGTAGTCTGCACAAATGTTGGTTAATGTCCGCTGCAATGCGCCAATTTCCGATATAGAATCACAATTTAGTAGCTGTTTGGCGCAGGATCTAGTCATTAGATCTCTTAGGCTGTTCTGGAGCTTGCCAGGAGTACTAGTGACATATATTCAATTACTGGATCCTTGGCAGAGTGCTTTATAAATGTTCCTATTTGTAAAGTCATTTCAACTGAACGTTTTCTCTATTAAGTGTAATTCCGGTGTTGGATTTTTAGTCTATTAAAACGGAAAAAATTCTTTTTAATAAGAGCACGAATTGGGTCATTTCTTTACATGCGAACTCGGAAAGCACGCACGCCTACAGGATTTATTATGATAAGGAACAGTGCACAATTTTTAACGAGAAATATTTGTGGTAATTTGTTTCGTTATTTTCACACCAAGTCAAAAGGGGAATAAATATTATCAGGAACAAGAAACAAAACGTTTTTAATTACATAGCTTATCGCCCAAAAACGTTTAACAAATCAGATCAAAAAGATTTCACTTAATTGAGATGCACAATCTAAACAATTCAGAGAATCGCGGAATAACTTTTGCAATTATTTTGTAAGGTAACTTCAAAAGGATGAACGCGCCAGAATGTAATTTGAAGGTGCTGAGAATGCATTGCGGAAATTCTGCACCAATCAGTTTCATACAGAGTGATTTTTGACTATTCAAATTTTATCTTGTTATTGTTTTCGTACTCTGTTTGGTGTCAATGACCTCTACGTGCACGTAAGGAGTGGAGATACTAGTATATAAGGCGCAAATTAGTCTCATTGTCAATTGTCACCTGTGACTGACAACTCTGTGGCCAAAGATGTAAAATTCCTCTGCGAGAACATTTTACAACAAAAATCTTCCCAGTTTGTAAGACGTGAAAGGGTTGTTAAGACGGAAATGAAATTGAGGGGATGCTGAGAACGGAGCAAAAGTGTTGCATTACTATTAAACAATTGGACTGGCAACAATTGTTATTACACGAGGGGTGATTTGGAATTATGGTCCGGAACGCCGACTTCGTAATTTAAAGTATGACGGTTAAATGTAATGTGCAAGAGGCATATTATGCCATTTGTAATTGCATTATTTCACCACTGCAATTCATGTTTAACTGTTGTTAGTATTAATATGCTACATTCACACAACAGTTTTGCTTCAGAACTCACCCTTTTCATAGAAATGGGGAGTTATTACAAAAATGAGCTCCTATTATTGGTAATTTAGATAAAGAACTGTCGGAACTGATACACTTGTAAAATGCTTTGCTTTTTTTGTTTTGTCATCAAGACAATAATTATTCTCGGGTCAGAACGGGTTAAAAGTCATAAGATAATAGTCTAGTCAAGGTTTAAATAAATCAAAAATGTGTGTACTGTCATGTCAATAATGATACACCCACATTACGTGTAAACTGCACACATTAATTATTTACACTAGATACTCCATCAATAATATCTGGTCATGGAGCTATCGGCTTTTCCATTATCGCAGTGATTACGAAAATCTTGAATGCGAAGACCCTCGTAGTTTAATTACGGAATTTAGGAATTAATGACCTTCTACTTTACTGTCTACTAATTGTGTGTTTATTCCAATAAAAATGCGTCTCGTTAGGATTACAGACGCCTATCTATATTCAGCCTGCGGTTTTTTATGTTTGTGTTTAGATGGGTTAATTTTAGGTTTGCTTCGTTATGCATTCGAGTTTTGCGTGGGTGTTTTCGATTTAAATATTCACGAATCGGCCGCGCTATTTCGATTGTAATTGTGGAAGATTAAACCCTCGAGGGCTAGCCACTCTTTGGGGTTAAGGTCGGACTATACTCCTGACTGAAATGCCTGATTCGCTTTCGCTTTCATAATCTGCAAACTTGTACAGCACGAAATTAATATCTCATTCCGAATCAAATTAAAATAGATACCAAGAATTTTAATAGATAAGAAGAAATTGTAATTCCGCAGCCACCATTTGATGCATTGATATCATCAAATTAAAGAAGTAATAGTTTTTATTAAGATTCTCGGCAATATAACAATTAGGAGTATTATTCAGCAAGTCTACTTTAAATATTTATTAAATTATTCAATTAATGTTTTCAAATTGAAATTGTGAACACACTAAATTGTGGCCGCGCCTGTAGTACATATATAGATTTGGACGTCTTATTTATTTGTTAATTTGAAGTGAAAAGAACTACTTCGCAACTTTATAAAAGAATATCACTCTTAATTATTATGAAAAGTTTAAAGTAAAAAACTTCTTATGATCAGAATGAGTTTAAGTCTCAAGAAAGTTTTTGTAACAGAATCATTTGTATTTCTGAATATTGACTTGTAGGTTTGTCGAAATTGATGGAAATCGCATGATGTAAGCTGTCACGGTTTGTCTAATCTGCTATTCAAACATATAAAAAGTTGTTTTCCAGCTTTCTAGTGAAAAGTTTGTGTGGGTTCATCTTTATGATTTAAATTGGGTACCAAAGTAGTTAATTAGTTGTTTGGGTATGAAAAGTCAAAATTGCGCTACTTTCCGGCATCTTGTAAGCTGTCGCAATTTGTCAATGCAAGTAGCGTAGGCTCATGTTTGGTGGACCTCCAGAGGAAGCCTTGTAATAAAATGGTTAATTAGTGGAGCTTTTAGTATTAAGCTGGCGTACGTGATATTATCTGAAAACGAGCCATTAAGGCCTTCTCCGGGTGGTTCGTAGGCCGTTTACATATTTGTAGCAGTTTTCCATGTGATTTACGTGTTGGGGCTACGCGGTTTGTACTTTATATTGATGCTGATGGAGGGTTGCGGGGTTCACTTGAGCTGGCATTGTTTGTGGCGGTGGTCGTTATAAATCACGGATCCAACAACAAACATCAGTCTTCAGCCGCCGTTGCGGTCTCAGCATCCACGTTTATCACCGCACTTGTTCTGAATCAACCGCCTATCTATCTCAGTATTACACTCTCCTCCGGAAACCAACGCTTTTATTACCCCCTTAACTAACGCCCATTGTGCACTTGTAATTTTAATTACGGCAAGAGCAAATTCGGTGATGAGGCCATAAAACGGTAATTAATTTCGAACTCTTGTTTACATCACCTGCTTGAAAAACAAACATCAATCTGGATGTCAGACCCGAAATCGAATTTTTCGACTGAAAATTTCCTACACCACGAGAATAATAACTGCCTGGAGTTATCTTAAAAGCAAATACGCGTATAGACTTCGGCTATTGGGGTCTTACCCCTAGACCTGTGTCAATAACAGATTTTGTAAAAGAAAGCTCGAAATTTTACCCAAACTTGGGAAATAAAATCATTTCAGAAACAGCTGTTGAGGTCTAATAATTTTATTCGAATTGGTTAAGGAAATACCGATACAAAGATAAAGAACTGTTAAAGTAACGAGGAAAATTATAATTAATAACGACCTACGCATATATTGAAACCTTGTAAACCAATTTACTTGATACCATAAAGGAATTAATTAATACGGAATGAGTAAAGCGATTGGTTTAGATGATCAAAATATGGAACGGAGGAGCTTAAAGACTAGGTTATTTCAAGGACTAAGAAAATATTTTTCTTTATTTTATTTACCTTGGGTTATTTATAGCAGTTTTGGTTTTAATTAAGCACAGATAATCTTTTTGCGGTTTAGGTTTATCATTTACAAAGGTTGCTAATTTTGAATAAGAACATAAAAATGTAAATATTAAAGAATTCAAAGTAAATTGATCAATCCTTAATAAAGGAAAATAAATATTAATTGTGCAATTATTTAAAGCAACGTTAAATAGCAAGAAGTCGTTTCAACTTGTTTTCTCAATCTAATTAAGTTGACTAATTACTATTCTTGTTTGAAGTTTTTTAACTTAAGAACAAGATTGATAAATTCTAGAGAAGTTATTTAAGGATTTTTAAAAATTAAGATCATTTAATCACAGACTTATAAACATAATTAAGTTATATTTCAAGTATTTTTTCAAGCAATAAATAATGCTTATCTAATTTTATTACGTGTTTATCTTACTTTTGTGTCAAAGAAGTAATTGTATTGTTGATTTATTCTTTGCTCTTATAACGTTTTCTCTGTATAGGTGGTCTCAAAATAAGCGCTTTAGAATGTTGCACGTTGATGACGAATGCATTCTACCTACTCGTACTATAGGTATACACAAGTTTCCATTCAAAATTTTAAGCAAAAATATATTACGATTTTACATATTTTGTTCTTTTAGTATGGATAAATAAACATTATATAGAAATGTGTTCTGTAATTTTGTACGCAGAGAGGTTCCAACTAAAATTTTGAGAGTAGTATAGATCATAGTGTGTCTATAGTGTTTAACGAAACACTACTTAGTAAACTATTAATCAAAATGAACATAATTATATAGAAATTGTGTGTCAAATAATTAAGAAAAATATATTTCTTTGAAGAATTATAAACTTAAAAAAAATTCTACAGCGCATATAAGGTATTTTTTTTAGCGTTTTTTCTACAAGAACTATCACCTATTAAAATCTGTAACATTACTTCAATAACATCCTGTATATGTATTACCTCCTTCTTAGAAGAGATTCTAGATTAGAAAAATTTGAGAAAAATCGTAGAAAACTACTGCTGAAATTTTAAAGTTTCTTTGTTTTTGTGCAGGCTGTGCCCTTACTTATTTTGCTGATTATTGTTGTTACATTGGTCTTGTAAAATATTGAATGGCTCTTTATTTATTACAGGATGTATACAGGTGTCCTAACTGAAATTTGCACCCACTCTTGCTATTTAAATTTTTAAAGTGGTGGCTGTGGGCGCTAGAGGGATGCCGCAACAACTTTAAAACTAGGATAAAATTTGCTTCTTCTGTAAGTTAAAATTGACTCTTTTCAGTATTTATACCACACTCGGACGGAATTGGAGATTTTAGGATGTGCAAATTTTAATTTCTATATTGGGTATTTTAAGAAAAAATTTGTTGTGATTAAAGTTTATATAAAATAATTAGAATCTTTAAGATTTTTTAGGATTATATTTACGACATTGTATAAGCACACAATTTAAGAAAATATTTTATGATGATTTTCTTATCCTTCAAGCGCAATAAAATGAAGAGATAAAGAAATGTTGGGCAATTTTATTTCTAAATATTCAATTACTCATAATTTTTATTTTATTATTTCAATATATTTCTTACTAATCTATATTAATAAACATAATAAAAGATAAAAGTTACTCGTATTTTTGCTAAAGAGCAGACTAAGAGTTGAATAAGAAAGTAGATGTTTGTGTAATTTATGAACAATAAGTCGAAATGATGTTTTTTTATAATCGCTGGTGTAATACTGAGGTTTTCCTATTTTTGTAACTCTATTTGCGCAATTATTAATAAGCATATTAATGCATGATTTAGTCAAGAAATTGTTTACTAATATATGATCTGTTAATGAATGCTTTTGAAATTTTAAAAACCAATATTTTTATTTTTTTGAGAGATTGGAATATATGTCTTCAGATTAAAATGGTTTACAACCAACGAAAAAACATTGTAATCAATTCGTATGTCAAAGGCCGACTAATATCTCGACAGTTAAAAACACTTACTCATCATAGTCTTCGTTTTTCTTTTAAACAGTCTCGATTATTAATTGCTTTTATTGCTATTGTTGTTTATTAAATGATTATTAAAAAAGTGGAAAATAACTTTTCTAGGACAGATTTCATCTTTTGGTTAGTTTTATTATGTTGTTAATGTGTATAGATTTTACATTATCGATGATAAATGGTCAAAATATAGATTCTATATTTTTAGAAAGTAAAATTAAAATAATGTGAAGACATAAACAAAGAGAAATTTATGTAGGCGCTCTTTCCATAAACCATCTAGATAATGGTGATTTGAATCATAGAAAATTATAATGAGACATGCTATCATGTCTTCGTCTCGATGAAACTGCTTTCATTATTTTAAAATGTTATTATTTGGAATTCTTTAGAGAATTACTACTTAAGATTAAGAAAATCCGTCCAACCGCAACGATTTTTTAGCCTTTCACAAAGAATCTCATACTGCCTTGATAAATACATGAATAATTCTCTGTAATTATGCGGAATAACCGCTTTTATTTTCCTTTGTCGATCCAAACTCCCATTTCCCGTTACTACAAAGTTATTAACATTGTGACATCTGGTTAATTCCATGCGTCTGTAATTGTGTCTTTAAGAAAAGTATCATCCTGGTCGTAAATCAAGCCCGATATGTAAAAGCCTAGACAATCCCTCGGCGTCGGCAATTTGTTTCAGATATCGGTTTCGGCACACAACTTCCATAGTTTTGATCGAGAGTTAGACAACCGAGTTTGATTAATAGTGCTATAGACTCGCATTAATTCTAGTGCATGTTACATTAAAACCCACATTGTGGGACGAAGTGCTTGTCATCTTCGTCACCCAAATGTATCCATTCGACACGCTACGATGCTCCCAAAAAACCTCCGATAGCGTCCTTACAAATGGGACGCGCCCATTTATGCTTCCTTCTTTGTAATGCAGATGCGTTAAACTGCGATCAATCAACATGGATTCAATACGGCGGTGGTGATGATGTCCGCTATTGATGGTCATTCAATAACTTCACTCCTCCCACACGGTTTACTTTATAGCTTCCGATGAATTACCAATGATATCTCTTCGAAAAATAAAGACAAAAATACAAAATTAAGCTTTCCACATCACTGCTCAAAAGCAATGTCAGATTAATAAACCTTGAAATGTGGGGTGAGTCACAACTGCTGGTGATGGAATATCAATGAGTCTGATACACTGATGCATGAGTTTTATAAATTGATTTGGTAATTTGCATTTTACAAGCATTTTACTTCATAAATCTAACAAGAAAAATGGAAAGATATAAGAACACTCTCCATAAACTCTACTTTAATGTTCCTCAGTACAAATTTCAAAATGTTCCTTTATTTTCAATAGTTTTAATAAGTGTTCTACCAATTATGTTCTTTTTTCTCTTCTAAATTGTATTCTGTTTTTATGTGATAATGTTTGAGGAGAAGTGAATTGTTTTGAAGATAGTAGATTTTGAAGTTGTAGTGTTGTAGATTTAAGGCTAGACTACCATCACTTTTGTAAACACTTTTTTAAGTTTTCTTGTTTGTCGTAGATAAATTATTATTATTATTAATAAAAGTTTTGTGCCTATCTAAAAAGAACTTTTCAAGGAGTAAACTTCAGGTCAAATTTTGTACACTGATTTTCTCTATTTGTTTGATTGTTCTGATTTTTTGTAGACTTTGATTAATTTCCTCAAGATTACTCTGTTTTTAATTCAACTACATATTTCAAAATTTGCTGATTTCTTTAAGATTTTCTTTTATTTTCTTAAGATATTTTCTAATTCTCTCACTTGTTCTCTGTGTCAGAATTCTTGACATTTGTTTTACTAAGACACTTTAATTAAATTTGGATATTGTTTGTAGAGCTTATTAGATGTTACTACTCTTTTTCAATTTCGTTTAAAAATTAGTAGTTCTCTGAGTCAAATCATTATTCCAAACAATAGTTTACTACCATAAAAAGTGAATCAACACGGAAATGAAAAAGAATGCAATATTTACTGAAAACAAGTTGTATACAGTGCATTTCATTTAAAAAAAGCTACTCCGAATTCTCAATAACTTTGTTGTTTTAAGAAACATCTTGAAACAGTTTAATTTTAGACAACTTTTTCTAGCTTCAACAGCCTTTATTCCAAAAAACTTAAATGATAAGAGGGGTCGTGCTATCCCTCAATTGAAAGATATTTTAATTATCTAAACGGTGTTATCAATTTTGAAACGTAAATTCTAAAATACCGTTGTATTCATTAAATTCTGAGTCTAATACATTGTTTTTACGAGATAATTTTTTGTGATGTTTGTTTTTATATCTAGAAGACTCTTTAACTGCTAAAAATAGTTGTAAACATTGTAGACAATAATTAGAAAATAAAATTAATGCAATTTGCATTTAAGAATTTTGAAGTGAAGGCTGGTGTAGCTAGGGGGTCTCTGCTACAAGATACAGTTTAGCCCTAAAAGTTGCCTCTCTTCCATAAAAAAATTCATATGTTTATATCGCAATAATGTATGAAATATCGCAAGCAACCTCATTTTGCTTTGAAATGAGTTAAACGGGCGTTTTGACAATAAATTTGGCATCTTCAGGTGAGAACTAAAACTAAATAACTTAACTTTTTTTATTTTGTAGTTTATAATAACATAAAAATGAATGAACATGCAACAAAATACTGGAAAAAACAGCACCTAAAGGGTAAAGGTTTTTAACACACAAATGCAAAAAAATTAAAAAAAAGGTGTTTTTAAACTTTGCTGCATATTATAAAACAACAAAAGCGTTCGTTTGGTATGTTAATCTAGAAAAAACGGTCGTGTAAATTAAAGTAAATTAGTTTTTCTGTTCAACACATTTTTTAAATATTAAAACAGTAGTGGCTATCTGCATTTTTTAAATCAAGATTTTTTTGTTAATTATATAATTATTTATAGAACTATTTTTAAGAGCTTTTATTTAAACAATGTACAAAAAGGAGAAAAAGTTTCCAGAAAATAACACTGTTGCATGTTGCAGAAACGACCGAAAATTTTTCTTTTATATATTTTACAATAAGATTTTTTAATTTATTTATCTAAAATTAAAAACTTCTAAAGCGGTCATATAACACTATCCTACAATTATTTTTTTGAATTGACTACTCACTTAACATTTAGTTTTAGGAATAAATTAAAATTAAAATTTCTAACGTTCCTTGAAAAAAACTCTGTATATTTTACTTTAAGATTAAAATACTTATCACTTATCAGATATGTATTGTATAATCAAGCTCAGATGTTTTTCGTTTTCATTGGCAAGCTTCTGTCCATGTAATCTCATTTGTTTTTTTTAATCGCTAATTTCTTTCTGCGGCAGTTTCAATGAGATTTAATTTAGATGATTGTTTAACTTTTGTTGGCATAAATTCTGCTGAATAATTTTTTTGAAGTTTTGTATTTTGAACTTTTTAAGAAATTTTGACGTTTTATAATATCTATAAATGCATTCTCCATTTTTCTGAAATTTTGACACAAAAACTTGTAAAAGATTTTTGTAATTTTAACACTAAAACTTGTAAAGCTCTAAATGTATTAAAAAGTTATTAATTAAAGTAAAATATTATTGTATTTTAGTCAGAATTGTATTGTATAGCCAGAACTATTTTACATGTGTATACGAAATTTTATTTTATTCAGACAACTGGAAATGACTCCTATTTGATTTACAAGATGTCCAGCAGACTGATATGACAACCAACAGAATACAAGCTTTTAAAAATACCAATATTTTGGAAATTTATTTAATAGTTTTTGTAACATTTAAAATTTATTTTAAAAATATCAAAATTTTGACTATTAAGTTAGTTATCTTTTAGTTAGTTTTTGTAATATTTGCAAAAATAAGAAACAAAGAAACTCAACTGGAAGAATTTTTTTGACAGAACACCAAAAATATCATCATAAAAAAATTTAAAAAAATTAATAGTTTTCTTTGGAAAATCGAAAGTTATGGTCATTTCTGGTAAAACCGATAGTGTTGGAAAGTTGCTGTATTACTCAATTAAGAGCAATTTTCTAAAATAACAATTTTCAAAATTAATCAATTATAATTAATTTTTGATATTTTCATTTGAGCTCGGGTAATGTTTACGCAACACGGCCTTACACTCGATACAAACTTTGGTTTGCGCTTGCGTACTAATTGATGATTTTCTAAGATTTTCTCTGATTTTTTCTGATTTTCTCTGAATTCTCTTGCATTTTCTTGAATTTCTCGAGATTTTTTTCTGATTTTTTCAATTTCGTATAGCGATTTCATCTGCGGCATACCTCTTAGGACTTTTTTATATCGTCCAGATTTATGTCTATGGAGAAATTGGTCTTTTCTTTATAAACAGTTATAATATAAAGGAGCACAACAACTACTTCTTGAAGGTTTTGACATTTTTTTCTACCGTTTGTACCTGTATGGTCCAGATTTGAGTCTGATGGAATAGTCATGGAGGAATCGGGCTGCCGTTTGTCACTAATTGGACTAATTCGATGAAAGCTGTTATTAATAACCGAGTAATCAGCAATTGTATTGTTCTGAGAAACGAGATAATTGCCAATTGGAGTGAATTGGACCTTTAATCCAAGAGCCGACCTCTGACCTTGTTTCCGTTGCGATTCGAACTTTTGTTTGAATACAATTACACAAATTATATTAGTAAACGGGTCAATGAATTCCGGTCGAATTATTATAAAGTTATGCAGAATTGGTGGAACATGTAGAGCGCCTCTTTAATAAACATTCATTAACTCCAATTAGAAGAAGAAACTTCAAACAAAACCGGAGGTCTCAATCCGCTGTTTTGCCGTCGGAGGGTAAAAAAATAGCAAAGCAGACATCCAACATTTTTATTTACGTTAGGAATCCGGCACAGCTCCCGAGATAATAAATGGCAGAGATAAAGGAAATAAGCAAAAGAAAAGTCGGGAACTAATGAAACAGTGAGCGACAACTTGCCCCAGGACCGTACCCGGTGATTCCACAATGGGCATTGTCCGAATGGAGGGTTGCATAATTAATTCCGGACGTGCTTTAACCGGAACTCAAACTCCAACTTTGCACGTCTCCTGTGTCAGGATCGATTCACAGAATGCATAATTTCAAAGTTTTTACTCGGACCGAGATGTTTCCACCACTCGCGGACATAAGTTCCTATAGTCTTTTATCTCTGATTAAATTCTGGATTTATGAAAAAAGTTCACCAACAAAAACAATAATTTTTACATTGTCACGTACTGCGCTTTCCCTGCAAAAAACTACCACATCACAAGGAATTTCTCAGACGTTTTTACCAGACTTGTTTACTAACGCTCATATTAACCACAAAGTGATGTAATTATTGTTATCAAGCAGCAAGGAACTACATAAAAACAAATAAGACCCTCCTATTCCGCTTTATCGAATTGTCGCAACTTTTATCATTATTAGTCTAGGGGAGAGTAGTCTAATTTGGATCAGATAAACATTATAAATTAGTAACCTGAAAGTCCAAAAGTCTCAACTTAACAGTTTTGACTATACCAATTTTAACTAAATTTGACAGATAAGACTAAAACGAACATAATTTGAAAATTGGTAAAAATAATACTGCAAAAAGTTAGGTCAGGTCATCTACTGGAAGAACTGGAACTGGCGGTCAAAAGTCAATTAACCTATTTTATCACGCAAGTAGTCTATAAATGTTAAGATAGTGCCTCAATTTGGAAGCGCTTCTCTATTTGGAGTCAATGATGTTGATAATGTGGAGTAAATATTTAGGAGGGCAGTGGGGTTTTAGGGGTCGAAGTCGTTGAAAATCGTCTTAATGGAAGCTGTGGCTTTTCTTTATTGCACCTGGATGGGAGTTTTAATATTGGCTCTTTTAAAAAAGCAGTTCTTTGTTCGAAATCTTCGCATCGAGCATTGCAAGTGGCAAGCGGCGAGAGTATAAAACCGATCTTATTTTTCCTTTGGCTAGAAGGTCTATTATCCGTATAACGATATATTTTTCGAATGGCCGTGAAAACAAGTAAGTGATACGAAAGTGGGCCCTTGAGAACAATGCATCTAGAGTCGAGGCGAAGAAGCGAATGTAAATAGGATTCTGTGTAGGACTGAATTCTGAGACACTTCTAGATACATTGCTAGCGGCTGAATTTGTTATGCGAATTTCAATTCTCATCGGAAAAACCTTTTTTTACGTTATTTTATATTCGGGAAAAAAATTCGGTATAAAACTCGACGACTATATTCAACATTACGACGACATCACGTCTGTTAAATTTTATTACACCGACACACAAATTTTAGAATAGGCATCAAAATGTATCTGATTTGGTGAATTTTAAGAGACATGTTAAAAAACTCCAGACTGGGATAAGATCGCTCTAATTGGGTTTGCAAAGGGTGCAAGCTTCACAAAATTATCACTATCAAAACTGACACGCACTTTCAAATTTAATTTTACACAAATGGAGATCTCAAACCTTCAGCTTATCACTTTGTGCGTGCACTTCAAACATTAACGCTTCACAAAATCGCACGGAAACTAATTATGAATGCGCAAATTTTTGACTATTTAAAAGAAAAAATATGTTCTAAGATGTAGGCACGTGATATACAAAAGATTTAAGATAATACAAAGACTGGCTCAAAAGTTCTAAACCAAATCCTTTTTCTTCTTGCTACATTTTATTTGCGTATAAAATAAATCAAAAAATGTACCCAAAGACACCAAACACTTTTGCACACGACGCTGAGGCGCGTTTTGCGGTACTTCAAGACTCATTCTTACAATCTTCTTTCGGCTAAAGATACATTTTCGTTTGAAATTCTTTTTTTTTAACCTGAACAGATGATTGCTTTGTTCGAACTATCATAAATTAGTTTGGGTCATTTTATAAACAAATCTTAATACAAGAGTTAGAAAAGATGAGATTGATCAATGAGGACAAAATAAGTATTATCTAAAAATATAAATGGCAGCGGGATTAAATTTAAAGTAATTATTAAAGGAAACAACAATAGAGTTGAAATGAGGTACCAAAGGAAAAATATAGACGCGGGGTAGATTAAAATTATATGTATCGAACTGGGGATTAAATTAGCAACGAAATATTGGAAGAGAAAATTTTGAGATGGCTTAACTTTTTAGTTAGAATAGGAAATTTAGATAGCGAGTGGCTTAATCCTAAATACAAAAAAATAGAGACCAAAACAAAACGTGAAAGCTGAAGATTTTGAAAAAGAAGGAAATATACTGAAATTAAGATAAGGATAAATGGTACGAATGAGAAAAAGAACAGTAACAAAAGAGAGTAACAAAATGAACCGACTAGTATATATGTATCAAAACCAATTTTTCTGTTTGTTGTAACTTTTCGTATTTGTATTTTTGTATTTATATAATATTTGGCGAGTAAATATTATTCCGAATTTTTTGGTGACCTAACTTAACATCTATTAAACTTGACCCGTTTTTGTGTTGGTTTATTTATCCTAAAATCCAAATGTTAATAAAGCTGCAGAAAATACTTCAGGGTAACAAATGTAGTTTACGTTAATTTTCAGTATGGCTTGAAGTTTGTTTTTCCAGCTTCGCTCCAATTCAGTGAAACAAGCAGCAGTTGTGCTGTATTTTGTTCTTGCATCTGCGGCGACACAAATTCGTTCCAACAATAACACACGTCAGTTTAAATTTAAACTAGCAATTAATTGGTTTCGTTGTGGGAAAAAAGACCGGATAGTCCTCGTCTACTGAAGCCATAATAAATTCCTAGTTTTTATCAAAGAAACCTCAGGAAAATCATAAACAAGTCATCCATTCAAAATTTAAATTGATTAGAATGAAAAATAATATCGGAAGATGAAAGCGGAGCCCTAAATCAATTGTTACACATTGATGTCCAATCAGTGTTATAGGAGTGAGTTTGTAATCAAAAACCCATTACCTATCCGGATTCACGACCCCTTTTCCCTGAAGCGAGTTGAGACAATGTCGGCTGGAATTAATTCTATTTTTCCTTGAGAGTAATTGATTAGGATTAGAATTTCTGCGATTTTCATACGCTCGGGAAAGTTTTTAAACGCAAAACAACCAAGACGGGAGTCTAAAGTGGGCAGGCGAAGTTACCCAAGCGAGGAAAACTTGGAAAGGGTATAATAAAATATGCGGATGAGCTGCAAGTTGTAGTCGTCGGTTTTCTGGCCCACGAAATTTGAGATTTGCATATACAAAACGTCAGGTGTGTCTGCGACGACGGCTTTATCGCTTCCCTGTCATAACCCATTTCACTGGAACAGAAGGAAACTGCGAATTTACAAATACGGCCCTGAATTTCGACTATTGTGCACTACGGATCTCCACGGACATACTCTGCAAGTATCGCTTTCACAAGGACCAAGTGCTAGTCCAAAACGCATACAGAATGTTAAACTAGTACTCTACACTTTTACGCTTGTATAACAATTGCTTATTCGATTGTATAAATGTCATACTTTCAATATCGAGACCGTAAAAACAAATTGACTGTTCTAAATCACAATCCTGAATTCGTAAAAGCGTTTCAAAAACGAGATGGGCTGACTCAACGTAAAATTACAAAATTTCAGCTAAATATATTCGCTAATAAAAAGAAATGAAAAAAATGCAATTTCAGATATTTACTGAACGGTTCTGCATAAATCGACATTTCTTTTTTATAGCAGACATTTCAATTTTATAATTTAAGTATTTTTGTTCGATCTAACCAAGACAACTAATTTCAGCGGAATTAAACTCAAAGGTCTTAATCGACTTTTCAACTTTTATTAAAGTTTTACCTCTACCTTGAACGTATTAGCATAAGCAAATTTATTAAAAAAAGCTCCACAAAACTTAATAATCGATAAATTCACAATGTTGGAAAATCCGAAGAGAAGTTTTAGACTTGTTTCGATCTTGCTTAGATCATCCTTAACTATTCTCCTGGTTGGTATGATAGTCACTATTCCACTTTCAGACTTTTAGGCTCGTATTTAGCGTATTAGCTGGTGGGGCGACTAGAAGATGTAATATCAGTCAAAGCTTGTGTCCGGGGAGTAGTTGTTTTTATCTGGTTGTTGGTGTGTTAGATTTAAATGGCGTTAGTGGAAAACAACTAACAGTTCCAATATCGTTTAACAAAACTTTGCACCAACCAGCGATGTTTACATTTCCGTCGCTGTAAATAAGCGAGTTTACATCACGCACAAGCTATAAGACAACATTGCACTGCACTAATGATGGGCACGGGACAGCAACTCTGAAACCGGTCTACAGTTTTATGGTCACTGTGTCGGGTTGGACGCTTGTCATTTTTGGTTTATCAACTTAGATCAGCTCTTTGAGGATGACTTTATGAGCTGAAATACCTAATGTATAAAAATGTGTTCACTGAATAATTAAATTTCTGGAAATAGTAAAGTTTTATAAGTCGGTGTGTGCATATTTTTAATTTTTGTTTTGATAAATGTATAAAGGTATAATTAATTCAAAAGTTCAAAGAAGACAATAGCAATAAAACTAAATCGATTGTTACGTTTTGACAAAACAAAATAAAACAATTGCTGTAATCAACTAACAAAATATATTTTGCATAATTTATTCTTCTTTCATAAATTATTTTCTCATAAACAATTATCTGATTAAAGAAAGCTTTCCAGTCTGTCACAATGCCATTTATCAAGTCAACGAGACAAACTATTCAAATAAAGTTTATATCCAATCAGGAATCTTTCTTTCGTTTAAATTTACAATAAATCACCGAGATAATTACTTTGTACAAATCGCCGGAATCCGAATCGATTTGTTGCACCTTTGAACTTTCAATAAATGCTTAACACAGAAAACTATTCGTTTCTGTCAAGTCTTTGCAACAATACGACCAGTTTCCCTTGACAAAAACTCGTGAATTTGATATTCCTAAAGCGAATCTGTTGTTGAACTTCTTTAAACCACTATACCATTATAAAAGTTTTTCGATATATTTTTCGTTTTTGTTGGAGGCGTAAATCGTGTCCATCAGGAATGATCAGGGCATTATCAGGCTGACGGCAGCAATCCTGCCGAATCCGGTATGCACCTGAGCTTCAAAGTACAGGTCGAGGAGCACTCCCAACTGATGTCTCGCCTCCTAATGCCACAATATGCACGTTAGAGGCCTTTCGAGGACCACGTCACTCACACTTCAGACAGAACTGAGGAGATTTGAGTGTTCCTAAAGTGTCGCAGGCTTTAATAGACCGACACAACGGGGGTAATTCATGCGTTTGTACTAGACGACTGCGACAATTTTAAGGAACTTGACAACATTCAACAAAAAAATAATAATAGCAGTTTTCTAAAAGCAAAGTTCATGGATTTATTCAGTAATTAAGGTTTGTGGTAGAAAAATTAGTGTTATGAGGTATTGTGTTGTCTTCTTGGGTGCTGTGGTCGATACAATGGCGATAGCAAAAGAAGCGGTGGAGTGCACAAGAGCGGCATGACAATTAGGTCGGTTTTTCCGTTCGAAAGGAGACAAACGGTGACCCGTCGGTTCTTATCTGGCAAAGAGCAGCGATTTATATAAAAACTACTAATAGAATGTCTTTGTGTGTAAAGTCGGTTCTTAGCGGGTCAGTCAACTCGCTGCAATGCTCCCAACTTTTATTAATAACCCCACAATCGCGCCACGCAATATGTGAAAAGTTCGCCTCTTTTAATAACAGCACTGTTTATGTTTTACCTCTAAAGCTCAAAGCTGCCCCGGAAATTTTCGCACACAATAAAAACAGGCGCAATTCGTTCATGAATCATATGGGACCTTCTTCGGAAGTCATCATCCCTTTGTCGGCGAAATTTCACACGACTTCGGTCATTATTTGCTAATTTGCTGGAAAGGGTTCATCTGCTGATGGATAGATAATCCGCGGCTTTTTCGATTGGTTTATCAATGATGTTAATTAGTAGATGGATATGCAGTGGCGAAATTAATGTAATTATGATTAAAAGCTTTCGGTGGGGTTTTTACAAAAATTATAGCAAATAAATCAAATTGATTACGTTTATCCCTGCGGAGTTGATGGTGTAGCTTGCCATGGCTGCTTTTTCTTCCGGCCACCCACTACGCTCGATAATTTAGAGTGCATTCGACTTGAGTACTTCAACCGGAACTTGTATTTTTAGCCCTTGACGAGGACGCGGAATTAATTAAATCTCGAGGTGAAATATTGGGACTACACACACCCTTTTAATGTAATTACGTCGTCAAGTGCTTATTGAACAAACTTTTTATTACCGAGGGGAACACGCAAAAACTTTTTAATTTTATTTCTTTCAATTCCACTTCATCACTCGTCATTCTTTAGACAGCTTCTCAGACGGTTTACAACTCGAATAGGAATTGCAAAACACTATCTCAAAATATTGACGCCAATTCCCAAACATTTGCTCATTTATATTCCCCGACACTCTTCATCAAACGTTTTCATTGTTGTTTATAAAGATAGATTTATGTAGAAGCAAATTCTAACCACGTAGGAGCGAAAGTAAACGACATACAGACGAAATTTATTTACCAATTGTGAGCAACATCTACAACAAACTAGATATAGTAATTCCGCACTCCGCAGTGGTTAAACATTAGTGTCAAATGAAAGTTTGGCTGGGTCAGGTGTTTGATCCAATCAAAGCAACTAGGCCCCTGCGTGTCGGCCCATTAAACATGGTCGTAATACGAACACAAGGAGACCTAGTGGTTTGACTTAGAACTCTAAACATTGCTACAGCTTAAAAACTAGTAATTTACTGCTAATTGATTAAGTCTGAGACAGTTTGTATCTTGCTTTCATTGTTACTCTGACGAATTGCTCAATGACAAATCTACCCGCCTCAGATCTGGTCGATACCTGGGCAAATTCTTTGATGCCCGTCAATCAATTACTGGCGGCGCTAGTTAATGGCTTGTTTAATTACACCCAGCGTAATACGTTTGCTCTAGCTTGATTATTGAGGGACATATGACTCACGGCAGTTAATATTCCCTGATATTGATCAATCCAAATAAGGAGTGGCTTTCGACGAGTTTATAGTCAAACCTGTACCAAATCCCATCTGCCAACATTTCGTAACACAAAAATCTTCCAGTATCACATTTAATATTTACACGAAGAGGTGTTAATTGCTTCCGATGGCAATCACTGTCAACCCTCGACCTTTTTAATAAATTCATCAATCGATCGCATTTGATGAAGGAAAATTGTAGGTCTTAATGTCAGGATTATATTGTTTTGCGGCAATTGATTGCTATAATTTCACAATCATTGAAATGATAAATGAACTACTGGTTGAGATTAAATGCTCAATTTGTATAATGTTACGAAATGTCTTTAACACAATGTTAGCTGCTATGCCATAAAAATCATGTATCATAAAACAAACATCAAACTAACCGACAAATCGCACTAAATCAAATTTAATTATTCGTTATATTTTTTATTATTGATCTTTTGTGTTTTAACGACTTTTTAATGCGTGTTTCATACATACCTTGTATTACTTTTTTATATCCGGTCATGTTAACCACGTAGAAGCATTAAATATCTCGACAAGAGACACATTTATGAATATAATTTTGGGGATATTCGAGAACTTCTAACATAGTTTGTTGGCGAACAATAAAAGAGGAACTGTACAAAGATAAACTTTGAACCAGTCTAAGCTCACACTGGAAAAGGTGATACGGAGTAATACTATCTCTGTCAATTGCAAACATCACAAGCGTTTTTAATGAGCTGTGATTTTATTTTAATACCGAAAGTTTAATAGCTAGGGCAAAGTAATAAAATGTGGTCAAAATTTCAAGAGCTGTTTATATTACGAACTAAAATATAAACTAAATTTAGTGGATGCATAAAATCATTCAGCAGGTATGTTATTAATTAAAAAAATATAAAGTTTTGAAAAATAATAATTAACAGATCAAACAAATTTACTCACTGAAGTTTGATCTTGATGAGAGCAACTTGCCATCAGGTCAACATGTAGATATGCTGCAATGCAATAACAACATTTTAATATACTTATTAATCTGTTATGCCGAAACAAAAAACTACTAAAAGTTTTTTTTCAACTAAGTTGCTGATGTTTGGAGCTGTGTTGTACCTAAAAACTGGGTTTCAAATGAATGAGGTCTTTGAATTTAAAATAACTTGTTTCCATAAAAAGTATTTTACTTATCAAGCGGAATCAAGGGATTGTGTCAGTCTTTTTTCTATTTCTTGTTAAGATTCAGTCATCTAATACTATTATGAAAATTAAAAAAAAAAAAAAGAATTTAATCAAACTTAAAACCTGGAGATGAAATATTAATTAGGGCTCTGTATTTGTATTTAGGTTCACGAACAAGTACAACATAAATAAAGCTTTTACACAGGGAAACTATGCCTGAGTTATGAGCTTATTACTTTTTTGGAGTCAATACTTATTCTGATGTGCTTTTCAATGTCTTCAGAAAAGAAGGGGGTAAAGACAAGAATAAAGAAAAGAAGTACTGCCTTTGCTTATTTTTAGGGCCTGATTGTCAAAAACATATTTGAAAGCAACATTCTTACAGAAACTTTTGTCAAAACATTCCACAATTATAGTTTCCAATCATGGAAAAAATTTGTCCAAATATCCTCGGTGTAGATACTAAAGCAAAAACCCAGGACGCTACTAATCTATATTTTTAGAAAATCATGGTAGTACTTTTTATTTGTTTCTTTTAAGGGAGAAAAAACCACAGAGCAGATATCCACTTATCTCGTACTTCTCCTATGTCTAGTTGTTTCCGAAGGTTCTAAGTTATGTTTATGAAGCAAGTTTATCCCATTCATGATAAGGTGTAAAGTAGCCTATTTTCACAGAATTAGGACATTTGAGTTATTGGGTGAAACGATAATGTTGTTTAGAAGAGTCCATAGAGTCAGTTGTTTCAAGAAATTGTAGTTTATCGTTCCACATCAAGCTTCCACCATGTAGCGAATGAGCTGTAAAATACAAGTTGTAGTTTTATATTACAGATATAATACCTCTGAACTATTGGACAAAGGACACAATTGCCTTATTTTATACGTTTTGCTAGTGCTATAGTTTTTTTATCTATTTTTTATGTTATAGTGTTTATACATGTCTAAGCCTCATGGTGTCAACTGTTAATACAGAAAAATTTTCCATAGATCATCGTTTTCGGATGATAATATGTAATCATAAATTTGTGAAGAATTCTCGATCAATTGACTTCTTGATATTTCTACTTTGCAGATCTAAATGTCGATAAAAAAGACACACCACGTGACAGTAACCTTTCTAAAGATTTCCTCCTAGGTTGCCCTTGTTGTTTTCCGATTAGTTCTATGTTCCTCTGCAAATGGCTAAAAAGATAAATTGCATTTTTTTTAAGAAACAGATAGGGCGCAGCGCCGGTTTTATTCAAATTACTTTAAATGATTTGGGAATAGGTACAAATTAGGAGATACATGTTGATTTGAAGACAAGGTGCAAGTAATATAATTTTCCTCATTTGATAGTTTTATTAATACAGCGTTTTTATAGAACTTAACTAGCAACAACGACAAAATACTAATTTGGGGTAAAGTTGTTTTATGGTAATTTAGAATAAATAAAATCTATTAGCTAATAGACCTAAAAGAGGAATGAAACTTTTGCTTTCAAAAATTTATAAAATGAAAGCAGTTTTGATATTTTGCATAACATTTAGCTAAAAATCAGAAATGTTTATTAAAGATATTTAAGTTAAATTAAATTTCAAATTCAAATTTTTGCTAAGGTCACTTTTCATTAAATTTGCCGGTTTTATACTTCAATATTTAATACATTTTTTGACCACATACCTAGTTCTAATTCAGTGATTTTAGTTTAGTTACACAAAAACTTTGTTGCTATGCTGCTCAAATTTAAGTGATCGCAAATTGGATTAGCTTGTTTTCTTGTTGCTATCGACCAATTAAAATAATTGTGTCTTAAAAGCTTTTCGAACAAAGAAAAGATGAAGGATGTCACATTCACTGTCCGCCAATTGTTTAATGTACAACAGAGCAGTAAGAAATGACATCTGACTTAAAAAAAGAAAGATTCAATATCAAAACCTCCGGGGAATGTGAAGAATCTCGTTTGTCAAATTCGGTAATCTATCGGTTCACGATTTATTTAGCATGTAGTAAAACAATGATGTTTGTTCGATTGTGGTTTTGTTTATGTAAATATAATATAGTGGAGTAATTGATTCAAACATGAGCCTATAAATATCATTTATCGCCACTCATAGTTTTGTTTAATCGAATTATAGTTTTAAATAGTGGGATAAACAAGACGGAAACATATGTTTGGGATCAATTTAAAATTTTTAAGTGGTAATTAGGGTGAACGTTGTTTGTACAAGTGTTAGTATATTTTGAAAAACCTCCCTTGAAACGTGGCATATGTAGACCACCCGAGGGTAGTTTTTAGTCACCGGAATGCGATTGAAGATACTTTCCAGAAGCAGTTATTACGGCAGTTTCTTTGGACGTAAATAAACATCAGCGAAATATAAGCAGAGCTCTTCGAGCAAATATTAGTCAAAGCGAGTTTGTTATTGATTACAGTACGATATTGACGTTCGTCTTCTCCTTACCAGTCGATTTTATTCAATCTGTGTTTATTTATAAACGGCGCGCGTTCGCAAGAAATATGAACAAAACGAGTCGCGATATGTAAAATTCGTCCTGCAAAAACGAGACACGAATCCGGAGCTTCCGCTCTGAACTTCTCCAGATGTTTCGAGAGGACTTACTTGAGACTCGCAAATGCACGTTTTCTTTGACTGTTTCCTAAATTATCCAAGATGCGTCACATACTTCTCTTTCTACCCACCTCGGGGAAATAATTTAACACGCCTTGTGAAACTTTAAGCTCGATGAATTTTTAAATCTCGTTTAACAGCGTTTGTATCGAACACGTCACCCCGGCTTCAGCCTAAATTATTAACTACGGCATTGTCTCTTGAAATACTCAACCGGAAAGTCTGACATCGGACTATGCTAACTCATAATTACACGTCTACGCCCTTTGGCTAATTGCAGGAGATTGGGGAGACAACCTTCACCTCTCGACATACCAGGCCTATCAAACCAACTTCAACAATAAACTCCGAAAACACGGACTTCTCATTTATTTATTGCGCTTATTTCAATATCCAAAGAACTTTAGTAACTTTATAAGCAATGGGACTGACAGAGTAGTAACTCACAAGCAAAAATAAGGAACACCAGACTACCAGATTGCCGAATAATACCACAACATTAGGATTACCTACCTCGTATTGTCAATATTTCCAGAAACTACTAAAGGCTTCTACTGTATATTGTTGAGTTCCATAGAATACTTTATAATATTCTTTGAATTTCTGGGAATACTAAAGAAAACCCATTACAACACAAATTATGCCAAAATGCTCAAAAGAAAAAAATATCATTTAAGTTCTTTGGGATTATCTTACGATTACCGTGAGACTACCATCGAAATTTCAAAAATTTTTACGATTACCACAAAAAATCAGATTACTTACAATTACCATCATTTTACATAGATTGCCATCGATTACAAAGATTACATAGTGATTATTGGTGATTTTAAATGACTGTACAGATATAATTATATTATCAATGCATAGAGCACCTTATTGCCATAGTGAATCACCCCTCGCCTTTGGTACTGACAACAGAAGGATTAACAATTTTACTGAAATTGACAAGGAGATCTAACTTTTCCAAAAACAGAAATAGAAAATATGCGCAGAAGCAACGGTCAGGTCAGTTTTAAACGGTTTAGACTATTTAATAGAATAATTTGATCAGAAATTGGAGTCACTACAGGTCCACGTTAATTTATTAACAAAATTCAAAAATTTTCGAAATTTGTTACGGGGAAGTGGACAAGGCAGAAAAAAACTATATTATAAGGCCAACGTTTCGAATCCTTTATTGATTCTTTTTCAAGGCTTATAATAAATGTCAAATTTGTTTGACATGGTACCAACTTGTCTCGGCCAGTGGTCGCCGGAAGAATGTAAATGATAGGAATGATTTAACAAATTTCGAATGTAAAAAGAATGGGCGTGATTCACCAAAATAATTCAAAAATTTTTTTCATCAAAACAGTCAATGTAATTTATTAAATCATCGAATTCAAAGTGATTATCTAGCTAATAAAAACAGTAAAAAAAATCTAACAATTATTTTGTGTCGGTGATTTCATATGTTAAACACACAATATGGTACTCACTTGGTTTTTTTTACTGCTGAAATAAATATATTTGGTTGCTGCTTTTGTCGTAGTATTGAAATGAATCAGTATGGACAGCTGATATAAACTGAAAAATTGTCAAAAAGCTAGCATGCCCTTAAGTTAAATGCGTAAGATGGAGCCACTGATTCTTAGATTTACTATAAGCAACTTGTAATACACAATTTAAATCTAATGGGCTATAACTCTATGATAAATAATCGAAAGACAAAGATTAAAATTATCCTAAAAATATAACGTAAAAATTTATTAAAAAGTAGAAAACATTTCAGTGTATAACAAATAATATTAGTTGCCTATAGTAAATTCAAAATTTAGTGGCTCCATCTGACACTTTTAACTTGAAGGAATGCTAGCTTTTTGACAAGTTTTCAGTTTTTACTAACTGTCCATACTGATTCATTTCTATAATATGCTTTTGTTAGGTAAAACGGCAGATATTTAGTGGCATTTGTATTTGTAGACCTTAAAATATTTATTTTTAATTTGCTGTATTACTTTATTTATGGTTTTGTCAATGAAGTTATTGACATTATAGATAGATTATTGTACAGTTGTTTAACTACATTTAGGTGATTATTTCACTTGGATAATTATCAAGATGATATTATTAATTTGACAGGATTGATGAATACAAAACTTTGTTAATTCTACCACATTCTCGTGAGGGTCAGTACAAAAATATTGTTAGAATTAGCTACAAATCTTCACAAAATATTTGCTAACAAGGAGTGAAATTAACAAAACATTTCCGGCTTGAAGCCGCAACTTTGTTTGTCACCAAAATGTAACAATTTTTGCTCCGTACCAGCGATTTCTATGAGATGACGCTTAGAGTCAATCTACACGACCACTAGCTGTATCGTTTAGCGTACTTTCTTCTTAAATCTTTAGATCTTAAATTTTAAGCGAGCGCATATTTGCTAGTCGTTTTATTTCCTAGAAAAACTAGAATAGAAATAACGCTTTTAAGATATTTTCAATGCAAGAAAAATGTGTAAAGTTAACGATTTTTTAACGTAAGTGGGAACAGCTTTGTCAAAGAGATATCAAGACAGTTAGGAATTAGTCAATCGTCGGTTTGTAGGATTTTGAGAGAGAATAAGTTTCATCTGTATCATATACAACTTGTTCAAGAGTTAAAACCGACAGATTATCGTAAAAGGCTCCAGTTTTGCAATTGTGTTAGAGAGAAAATGAATTTAGCAGCTATCTATGTTTTATATGGATTATTATCATAATCATAATAATTATCATTATTATAATGCAAGAGAGATCCAGTTGGCGATATAAATCGTATTTTACATTAAATTTTTACCTGGTCAGGCTCGTTATCTTACGTGAATAACCCTGTGTTAAAATTGCTCTCAGAAATTCATATGTTATTATGACTTAAAGTTTACTGCTTCTAATTTCAAGATCTAAGTTAGTTTTTAGTGTGTCCTTCAAATCTCTGAACTTTGATTGACAGAAACATTAAGAGTGTGTCTGGTTTTGGTCTTCTCGCTTTTTGTCATTTGCTAAGTGTCTGTTTATTCGTTGAGTTATGTTGAAAATTTGAAAATGATCACTCATTATTTGATATCTTCTTCAAACAAGTGTTTATCTGTCTTATTCTCTTGGCCATCTGGCCATTATCATCGCCTTTCACTAACACCAAATTGTGGAAGTTGTATCAAGAGACTATTGTAGCGTCGTAAATAAATGACAAAGTTTGTGAAAGTTTTTGCTTTATGAGTTTTTAGATTGTTGGGGCTTGCACTCCCTCTATAATAAAGTTTGTTTCAACATTGAAAAGTTCATTATTTTGGACGTTAAATAGCGGTCTGTATTATCAGCGACAACAATTGTAGGACAAAATGAGGGTTTTAATATTGTATTTAATAGAGAAGTAGAATTGATGATTATCAATAAACAATGCAATTAAAACTTAATTGGAAATGTTGAAAATAATAATAAAGTAATATTTTGTAAACCAAATAATGCAAAAAGGACTTGATTCGTGAACAAGTATAAACGGTTGATTGCTATGAATAATTAAAGCCTTATTTAAATGCGCTCGGTGAAAATTCCAAATATAAATATGCTAATGTTCAGTTCATGATTGCAATCAATTGTGTGCCAATCATGCCATCAATTAAACATATTCACTTAGTAAAACTTCTTTCATTATTTACCACAATCGATTTCCGAAACGGGGGTACGTTTTATTTATTCAAAATTTCATTTTCCCTACATGTGACATTAAGGCTTTCGTTCCCGATCAAATATCAGACCGCAGCAGGCCACAATAGTACGATGAATATTTTTATTGGCTCATATCGTGCGCCATTGTGTTACAAATAAAACATGTCTATGCAGTTTTTTATCGTTGCAACATGTTACCTTATTTGTAGGTTCCCATCTATGGGAGGTAAACTAGCTTGTTTGGAGCAAATTTCAGAGTTGCCTTTGTGAGAACAGCGTTTGTGTGACACGTTGAATATTTTTTCAGTTCAAAATAGTCTTTTGGTCGATAATTAAGCAAAAAAATGTTTCAAACAACCCAAATTTTACGAAACTAGAAAAGCCCCGCATTGAAAAGTCTCATAATTTCTGTTGTGCTTTGCTTCGTGGTTAACCACTGTTATCAGCTGAAAGTTCACAGAGATGTCATGTCGCCAGCATTCATTTTATCTATCTCGTAAATTGTGAGTTGGAACTACTGTCATAATTCACAAAATGAAAAATGCATAAACTAGGCAGATTGTTGCAAATATACAATGCGACGCCAAAAATTTTTGTTGTTTTCAATTTACTGAAAATCATTTTAAATATGCAGAGTCTTTCAGGTCAAACTTTTCTTAAAAAGTAACATACAATTTGATCGTTTTTAACAAACATACTGTATATGCTCTCACAGCCCTACCATATCAAAACATTTAGCTGCTTTATATCTTTCAGTATTTTTAAAAACGATATAGTGTGAAACATGTCATTATTTGTTTATATGGAGAGCATTGAACGTGGTTTTTTCACGTTGTTTTTCACAAGATGGCGACGGAGTTTGTTGAAATGTGACTGCATTAGTTTTTGAAGTCGAGGAATACGAAAGTACAATAAAATTACAATAATAGATGAATAGACAATAATCACACAGTTTTGCAGGTTTCTGTCTGGTTTCGGTTATTTTTGTTGTTTATTATCTTATCAAACAAGATGTAAATGAACTTTGATAATACAAAAAAAAATTTAAAAAAAATTATAATTAAAAACACATGAGTTGGTAATTTAGTACAACATAGTCTCTCTTTTGACATATTCTGATTCAGTTCACTACAAGAAGGATCAAATAAATGCTTCCTAAACAGTATCTATGTATCTATAAGAAAACCTCAACTATATTTACAGATAAGAAGTTACAATGACATCAAACAAAATTAGCTATAAAAACTTTGAAATATTTTACGTGTAAATTTGGAGAAAACGTATCAGATTAGTTTGTCCAAATTTGCTTAGCGCCAGACTTAAGTAAAAACGGTTAAAGTAATACATTTCTAATATGGTTTTTATGGCATTGTCATTATAATTATATGTGTTGCGGTTAAGAAGGTTTTTTGGACCTATTGTAAATCAATTCGCGTGCCTGAATTCATGTTCGGCTTCGACTCAGAAAAAGAGCAAAAAGAAGTTTGATTTATAATTTTACTTGCGGAGTAGCACGTTCACTTTGTCGGTATTTTAACTTTAACTCTATCATAAAATCACATTAGAAACGCACTACTTTACTTCGCCTTGTTTTACCGACTGGACAATCTTCTTTCAACTGCTTAATTGGGTGGTTTTTGTGTTGTAGTGACTATGATGTAGCTACAATCCAACAGGTGTTTATTGTAAATTTGTTCACTGATTTTACTATTTTTTATTGAGGTTTTATGAAGAAAAAATGAAACTAAAATTAAACCAGAATTACGCACTAGCCACCAAGATTTATTAATTTTTTGGAAAAAATACTCAATTTCACCTTAAGTGATTTTAGTGTAAGCCTTTTACAAGAACCAAGGAATCAAATTTATATATATTTTAGATATAGTGCAACTGGCTTATTATTATAAAATTATTATTTGTTTTAAAAAAGGTAAACCACGGTAAACAAGCAGGGAGCATGACGCCACTTTTTCTTGAATTTTGGACTCTTAACTGTTGTAACAGAGATACAATTTTAAATATTGTATTCGGTCTTTTGTCATCAAAAACATGCCTAAAACTCGTCGGAAAACATTTAGCATTGTAGGAGCTGCACCTTCTTCTTTTGCAACAGTTTTCAACAAATTATATTTTGTTAATTTTGCAACACTTTGTGTTAAAGTTAATGTTCTTAAAAAACAGAACATTTAAATTTTTAACGATGAATTTTGTTCTAAAAAGCAATTATTACCTTGAAGGACAGTTTATTTTACACAATAAAAGTGAGCTTTATGAGGTTAGGCTGCTTTTTTAAGTCTGTCTTTTATAACTATAAACACATCAGATTTTTACCTAACTTCATTACTTTTATTGACTAATGAGCTAATTTCAAGTTGAAATAATACCACTAGTCTCTTCGTTTCTATAACAAATTAAAACGATTTAAAGTTTGATTGGTTATTGCTATGGAAAAGTATTCAAATTTGCGATAATACCGGTAGTATCTCAACTTGAAATTAGCACATTACTCAATGTGCATCGCTTGTTTGGCTGGCTTGACTATATCTCTTTTAGTTTTGAAGATACAAGTTTGAAACATATGACTTCGACATATGAAGCAAATTTTGACTAAAAAGTCACTAAAAATCAATCATTTCTATTCTGTTTAATTACGCTTTTCAACAACTACAAGTACATCTACAGTTTACTGCATTTTTTGTTGTTAATTTTGTGCAAAAATATCATCTGACAATATAATTCTTTAAACTGTTACTGCAGTATTACAGTTTAAAGCCATTTTAATTGAGTTTTCTATTAAATTCGATGGAATCATTTTATTTATTTTAATTTTTCTAAATCTTGTTTTATTTTTATTTTCTATTATTTTGAATTTTTTATTATTTCAAAGTCGTCATTATTGTAACTGTCAAAACAGAGGTAGATTTTTTACACATTTTTCTTATGATTCTTGAACTCTATTTGAATATTTTTCATCAATTTGGCACGCCTATTTTAGAAAAGCTGTATATATGTAGGTATAATGAGGTCATAACTATGTTTATTTTAGATAACCAAAACGTATATTAAATTACTAATAAAATAAAAACTCTTTAAGTCATTACAGGTATAGCAATACAACTCACTCAAATTTGTGTTTGCAAAAACTGAAAAATGATCAAAAAAAACTAAAAAACTAAAATTTTAACGTTTTGAGGATTAAAATCTAAATAGCTGCTTTTATAGGAGTGGGGAAAACTTTTCCTTTTAGATTTTGTCGTATTTCTGTAATAAAAATCCGTCATCTAAAATGTCATCATAAGTAACACAAATTGCGTGGTTTGAAGGATTTGTGATTTCATGAAAAGGTTTTCGTGATTATTATTTGATTATCGATCAGTATTTAATTAATTACTTTATCGATTATTCTTTCATTATTGATTAAGTTCAAAAATCGATTAATAAAAGAATTCATAATCGATTACTCTTGGTAGTCAAATCGAAAAGTGATTAATCGGTTTTTACGATTATAAATGATTTTGTTCAGCTGTAGTCACAATAACAGTCGCAGTAATCTCACTACTTTTTGTGTTGCTGTTTATTGCAAATTTGTAAAAACTTCTCTCTAGACAGGTTATATGCGAAACAGTAAGATTCGCTTCACCCTGTAGGTATCTCCTGGAGCTTTCACCCGTTTCCATTTGGAGCTTTCGGCAAAGCTGAAGTTGTTAAACTGGACTATTAGAAGCGGCGTTGGATCGCGCCCGAAGAAATAAACCGCGTTCTTAACGTCAGAAGAGCTTTAGTTTGCAGAAATACGAGCTGCATGCTCGGTCCATAATTCGCGTTGCCCGTCCGGCATATCTCACAGATTAACTTACATAAATTTCAGCGGGGGCTTGTGTAAAGATGGCAGAGACATAATTAATGAGAGTACGTGATTAAGATTATGTCAAGTGAGAAAAACACGGGGATTAGCGAGGATGGGAGCACGTGCATGTGAACGGGGCTTGAGCTTAATCGCGCCCTAAAAGTTAACGAGCTTAAATTAAAACAGAGCCAGCAGCTGCATCAAGACGTTCATATTGGCATAACGCCCACATGGAAATTTCCCATGAGCCGAATTCGGACTCCGGGACCCGGATTAATCACACTTTCGCTACTAATATTTTATCAACGGAAAATAAACACAGGGGATGAGCTTTGCGGCCTCTGTAGAGTGGAATTAGTTTTTTCGGAAAAATTTCCGGTTTTGATTGTCGGAATTTCATAAAAATTTCAATCGATATTTGCGGCAACTACACAATGGCTGAATTAGTCTGGGCCTTGTACGAGATATAATCTGCTTAGACGAAGGTTGACAGTTTATTATCTGCCTCTCGAGGCACAAAGCATGAGCGATTCAATATTCCCTCATAACCACACTTTCCATAACAAATAAAAAACTCGACGAAATCGACGTTTTTCTAATTTAAACGCGTGAAAATTATTAATTCTTAAAGGATTAATAAATCTCAAGGTTAGAAAAGCTCACGATATTGTAATGATTTTTTCGAAAAATAGGTCACGAATTAATTATTCACGTGTGATGTGCATTTATAGACGACGAAGGGGTATATAAGGACAATAAAAATAAAACGAAATGTGACCATAAAATTACTCAAACCCGAAAGAACAATGTGAAATATGTATGTAATAAAGTATCAAAGAATAAGAAGAAGACAAAACGTCCTAATAAAAAATTCGACAATATCTATTACAGTCTAGTTCACTGCGACAGATTCCAGGAATAATTTACAACATTGGGGTTAACGATTTTCCCGCCAAAATAAAGAAACATCACTCGTAGTTTACTTCGTACTATAAATAAAACCGTTCGTTGCATACAAAGCGCTTTTTGCTCAAATATGTTCCATTTATTGCTTGATTTTAGATGTAACTGACAGGCGTGGGCTAAAATTGTCATGGAGTATTCATGACCTAATGAATAAAGCCGGGTTAGAAATTGGCGTATTTTTTCATAACATAGTATACGAGGTGCGAAGTTGGAAATACTGTTACAAAATAAATTACTAAAAAAGAAATAGGCTTCGAGCGCCAATAAAGCCACAAGCGCGAATTAGTCGGTCAGGGCATTAGTAAAATAAGAACTCTGAAAATCGAGAAATAGCCGAAAATGAAAACTACACCAAACTAGTGAATGTTAACTGTGATTCTGGAATTTCTAAGAATTTATTAAATAGTTTGTTACCAAAAGACAATATCTGCAAGCAAGAAGACGGTACAAAATAAAGTTTAAAAAAAAGGCGAAGAAGTTAAGAAAATGAAAGCAATTATAGCAGAGGCAGACGTAGATAAACGAAGAAAGAACAGATAAAAAGATAAGTATGGAAAAATTGAAAAATAGGTACTTTATGGTAGTAATAGAAGGTATCAATAATATCTATATCTGGATCAAGATTGCGGATATAGTGATACAAATGAACTTATTAAAAAGTGAAAAGATAAATCAGGAAATTGACAGAAAACCACCAGTGAGGGAAAGGGTTCCAAACAAAGCAAACATGGAATGTTGGAGAGACATTATAATATGTGAATGAAATATATGTTGGAGAAAAAAAAGGAAATTTTACCGATTTAGAAAAAAGAGGATAAAGAACAAGTGAAAAACTACAGGGGGTAACTCTGCTTAGGACAGCATATAAAACACATGCAATTGTGCTAGATGAGAGGTTGAGAGTTGAAATTGATAAAAGTGTTATTTTATGGGATGGTCAGTCAAGTTCAGAAGAGGAAGAGAAGCTATGGAGCTAATGTACGGGTGTTCTAGAATTATTTAGCACAATTTAACCACAATTTCCTAATGGGCTAATTTCAAGTTGAGATACTCCCGGTAGTATCGCAAATTTTAATACTTTTCCATAGCAACAACCAATCACAGACCCAAATTTCTCAAATTTGCTTAGAAACGAAGATACTACCGATATTGTCTCAACTTGAAATTAGCCCATTAGACTAGTAAAAGATTAATGCCGGTAAAATAGTTGATCTGTGGCGCTTCTTTAAAAAGTTACGGCTGACTAAAATTGACGGTTTAAGACTTTTTAAATGTATTAAAGGGTTTTTACGATAACGTAGGGAGATCTACGCAAAATGTTTATTTTCCTGAAGCAGATATTTTAGCCAAATTTTATTAAATTTTACTAACTGGAACATTAGTTTCTGCTATTAGCTCTTAAAAATTTCTTTCAAATTTTTTAACGATATTATCTAAAAAACATATTTTTTTTATTGGGTAGAAAGATTTAATTATTTAATTTAGACACTTCTTTGATTTTTATAAAATTTCTGGCTAAAATCTACTGAAAATTTTTTAACCCAACTGTATTTTTGTTCCAAGTCACTCCACTATTGTTTAATTTTATGCCTTTTTTGATTTTATATAAATATTTCAACAAATTCAGATAAGTTAACACAAATCTATTATTTAAGAATGTATATTTTATAAATGGTTTGAGATCGAAGTCTGGAAATTTAGATGAAAATTGGAAAGAATAGAAAATTTCAAAAAAATGGAGATAGGAATTATTTGATAAGCCGATTTGGCGTGGATTGTTCCGTATTCTTCCTGTAGCACTTATTCAACTGAAAAGTTTATCAGTTTGTACAGAATATTTTTTTTATCAATGATCAGTTGCAAAATGACACCGGTCATCAGTATTTTAGATCTGAAATTTTAAAAAATATTGCATAACTTTTTCTACATTTTTTTTCTTATTGGGCATGTTATGTTTTATGTATTTGTATCGTCTTTTATTTTTTCTTTTAGGTTTTCCTATATTTTCCTCTTTTTGTTCTTAAATATTTTTATTTTTTTAAGAGAAGGTTTAAAGTTTAAAAAACTATATACAAAAATCAACTTTTATTATATTATCAAAAATCACGTGTTTTTCTAATTGATTGATTATGAGAGGTCAGTTAGTTTGCTGATTATTATTATAAGAGAAACTAATCTCTTATTTTGTGTAAGATAAAGCATGAAATAAAATAAATATATTAAAGGGAAATATTTTAAATTTTATCCCGCATGTTAACTTTTATTTTTGGTTTATGTTTGTAGTAATAAATTACTGTAAATACACCATTCAATGAAGGGTGGTCCCCCATGATTAAAAATTAAGAATATTAGTACTGGACAATTGATAGAGTTATCTCTAGGAATTATAAAACTGACTCATTGTTTCGTTGTCAATTTGGAAACGTTATTGATTTTTGAACAAAATATTTTTGTGGAGTTTTTCATGTATTTGGATAAAGTTATTTTTCAAACTACTTTGTCCCAAAGAAATCAACAAAATTGAGCTTAAGTGAATGTTATAATTAATGAGCGGAATCAAATATTTTCTTTGGTGGGGAACACGACGAGCCATCAGTGAGCATACGTAGCTCACAGATACCGAATGATTAGCCAATCACAGAGAGCAAGTTTAGTATCGTGTTGTCATCGCCTTAAGCGTTTACTGTTTAGACGGCGTTTTACCACGATAACTCATTACAAAGTGATGTGCCGCTCTGCTCCGAGAAAATATTTGTTTCCGCTCACTAGTTATAATTGATACATTTTGTAATAATTTTAGTTTCGTAGTGAACAAGTTTGCCTGAAACAGTTTATTTTTTTGAAACTACAATCACACAATGAAATGAGACAATGTTGCTATCTCTTTGTCTCGAGAAGTAATTGTGTAGCAAAACTGGCAAAGATGGCTGCGATGTGTCGTCTTGGTGGTCAATAAAGTTTCGCTCATTGTATTGTCTTGATGATTCCTTATAAGTCCGAAACCGGTTGACAGCTGAACAACAGAAAGCAAATAGTTGTAGTAATGTTTCCATTATGGTAAGAAAGAAGCTATTGAAAGTGTTTTTAATTGTGAGGATGAGTTGCTTATAAGCAAGGGTGAATGGGTCAAGGTCTCTTTGAAGACGACTCTATTGTGTATTCTATTGTGTGATTGGTAGCTTCATCTGTATTTGCATGAGTAAGTTGTGGGATTTAAAACAATGCTGTAGACAAGTTGGTCTCGTTACATCATGGCTTTAATTGCTTTGTTTTGAGCTTATAAAAACCCGCTCTAACGATCTAATTACGCTAGGATGGATAACACTTCTCTATTCACAAACCACGTAACAGTTTTACTCGAGCTGTTAAGTTTGACGATAACAATAATTTGTACAAGACTATCGCATTATTCTCTTTGTTTTGGGACTGTTATGGTGGTGTTGGTAGGCCTGGGGGTGTTTTATTGAGCGCCGCCCGTTAAGCTTCCAGTCCACAATGTGTATATATGCATGTGTATGAGGTTTCTTGCCCGAGTTACATTCCTAAATCATGTCTTACAACTGGGGCTTAATCCTCGTTTCTAACCCTAATAATGGTCCTTCGACGATATTCCTTGACGACCCGTCGACACGCACCACTTTATCCGCAACCATATCGGAGAATTATTCACGATAACATTACAAGACCCTGCTTTATTTTCGGACACGACGTTCTTTAAATAGATTACCAACATTTGAATATAAATACACTAAAACATTCCTACTCAATTACTCACGACTCATGTTAGGTCGCACAACAATGTCTTCCTTTTTAATTAGTAATTTAAAGGAGACTTGCGTGCTGAAGTTCTTATTTTAGAACTTACTGTTTGCAAACTTATTTTTCTTCTTCGTCATTAAACCGAACATTCCCCCTTCGAGTACTATACGGTAATAGTCGGGAAGCAGTACAAAAGAACTCTTAAAAGTATTTACTCTAATGCTTTTAATACATAAATGACATTACTTGTACATTCTTCTTTATTTAATCTATTCAATTAGTTCAATACACTCATTAAAAACACCTCATTGAACAACAGCTTCATTAGTTCCAACACATTCATATTAAATTATTCCACCGAAACAAATAATTTAACCTCATCGTCTGACAGATTTATCTAACTGTGACCTCTACCTTACATGTGGTTACAATCATCACATTTGTAAACACGTCTACTTAGTGTAATACTAAATCAGTGACTTTCTATTTCTGTAATACATGACAGAATTACTCAGATGCTTGTTGCAGATTATTTACAAATTGTTCCCAAGTGTCCAAAAGTTCAACTTCTTTGACACAATCTGAGCTTTTTCGGTAATAAATTCCTGAAAAATGTTGTAGCTGCTCGTACGAAGGGACACTCGAGATCCCAAAGGTGTTTTATGAAAATTTATACGTCTGCTATGGACTTTTAGAACGTCCCTATACAATTCCAAGGGTGGATCAACAAACTTTCAAAGTAAGGGGGAAGGATTAATTTATCACGGTATTATCTGTAGGCAAATATTTTCAGACCAATTCGTTGAGAATGAAATTTTCGGAGGAATAATTTTCTCTGCTAAAGTTCTGCATATAGTGGGCAACTATTTGTCTTCAGCTTAAAACAACACCCCTTCGTCTCTCCTATGGGGTATATTTAGAGTACGAAACTATTTGCTTAATAGGGATATTTTGTAAAATTCTAATTAAAAGAAGAAGAGTCTTGTACACTATAAATCAGAGATAATAAATGACAAAATTATATAATTACGGTTTTACTTATGATTGTAGTCGGCAGTCACAGAAATTATTTTATTAAAATTAAATGTATAGTAAACTGTGTTTTTACCAAACTTGCAGAAGATTTTTTAAAATATTTGCTGGAACTTCAGAAATTTATTTTTTTTAAGTTTCTAAGGATCTATCAAATTTAAATATTTAGTTTTTCTAACGCAAGGACCAATTTTTATAGTCAAATTAAACTTAAATGATTATAATAATCATTTATAAAGCAGGACTCAAACAAAATTTTTAAAATGGGCGTCCAAAATAAGTTTTTAGATCCAACGGTTTCAGTCCAATGGATTCTTTAAGGATTGCCGTTCAAAAAAAAAAAACAACATTTTTACTGCAGAAATTATTTATTAACTTAGCAGCTATAATATGTACACATTACTTTGAAATTGTGTTTAACCAATTCGTTTGTGTTTTGGTTAAACAAAACTTTTTATATCTTCAACTTAACTTTGTTCTTCACATGATTATGAAGGCTATTCTGTAACGCATTCTGTTGAAAGTTGAAAACTAACGGCTTCTTTATTTTTTTAATCAAAGTTGTTATTTTTTAAAATACTATTTTAGTAGACTTCTGTTAAATAATAACATGTCTTGCATTGTCAATTTTAGCGCAAATTCGGTTAATTTTTTAACAGAATTAAATGAAATTTTAAACTACCCATTATGTTTAACAGAATGTTACAGAATAGGTTTCTACATCAGATTAAATTGAAATTCTTACATCTTGATTGATTGCTACATACAGGTGGTTCTAATGTCTCTATCTCTACAATAAACATATTTTAAGCTGTAATAAGGCACCGCAAATGAAGAAAATCTGCAAAAAAATTAACAAAAAGATATTTTTTGGTACGTTAAAATCTATTCTAATTGTAAGTTTTTTACATAATAATTTCTTTAAATCTGTTCCATTGAAATCGTCAAAACGCAGACGACATTTAAAGATATTTGACTTTGTATTGAAATTTATGCATTTTCTTCTTTTGTTTCTTCAATTAACTCTTTTATCCATTAACCTTATTTTTATCTCTCCCAATTTGTAAATTAGATGCCCCAACTTTTGTCAGCTATTTTTATAAATGACAATTTTGTTTTAAATTAGGAAATATAAAGTGTATTTTAACTAAACTAAATTTATTTTTATTTTCTTGTTCTGTTGTCATAAATTCTTACACTGCTATTGGAAATCTTGCAAATATGCAAACAGTCCTGTATCCATACATGTGAGATCTAGTTCCGCTGTCGAATACACCAACTACTGGATATCGTTGTATAATTGTTATAGAACATGTTTTTATTTGTATAAGTATTGCTGTAAAAAACCTTTTATTTTAGTTATTAAGACTTTGAGCTGAATTTTTCAGCTGTCAATGTTTTTTTCTCAAAAGTTCTATTTTTGTTAACACTGCAAAAAACAATTTTTAAGAAAGAGTTGACACAACTGAATAAAAAACTGAATGTTGACGAACACACAGCACTTTCTCCTGTTGAACATGGTTGCTTAATAATAAGTTTGGTTGCTATAGAATCTTATCATAAAGTTTTAAAAAAGTTGATTGACATCATGAGATTTTTGAGGTACTTGTGTTAATTAAAATATTTTTTGTATTAGATATAGATTTCTTGATTAATGACCTGTTATAATATTTTTTAATCTGAATAGCTGCACCCAACGTTACCTAATATTAGCACCTACATAAATTTCGATCCCACGTACTCTTAGAAACACAGGTCAAGTGTCGATTTATCCGCATTTGCTAATAAATACCAACTACTGTTTGCTTATGGTTCCGCCTCTCTAAGTTAAATATCACAGCTCTTACAGTTGTCAACCCACAAATTGTGATTTATGAGAATTAAATCTTTTTGTTGGTCCTTAGTTTTGAATCTAGCGTATTAAAAACCAAACTAGAATTAATTGGTCAAATTAGGGCTGGCGCTACCCTCACCCTTGGTATAGGGTGGGCCGACTCCCCGATCTCTTGAATGATTTCAGTTCAGGTTTGACTGTGGCAGAGTTCGGTGGCTCAAAGTGAATGTTTTAAAATGGAAGGTGGCGTGTGTTTTATTGGCGGCTTCCTCTCGTTAACTGTGTGAATTGAATAACTAAATTTGGTTGTGTGTCTTTCGACAAACACTCTGTCTTCTTTGTTACCGACGGAATTACATTCATGGGTAAATATGTTTGCGATTTTTATTTGGGCTTTATACTCGAGGTGACATACATCCTGACCCGCATCATAACTATAGAAAAACAAAGAGATAAAACTGATGGATGCAGAGTGTTGTCTTATGAACAATAGCCAGACCACTACGCTAATGATGAAGAAAAAGAGATGAGGGTGTAAGGAATCGGAGACGACTTCAAAGTGGAAGGATAAAGTAGCGTTTAGGAACGGAATTCTTCTTCTTTTGTTTGTGTAAACCATGGGTGTCAATATAAGGTCGATCACTAAATATATCAAAAAAAAAAACTTTTTAACAACTTAAATTCTTTTTCCTTTATAAGTGCACGCTTGAAAAATTTTATTTTTTTGTAGAAATAATTAAATCGCAATGTCAATCTTATGAGATGTTCTGGTGTATAAGTGTCCAAATTTTGTAGAACCGCTTTGTGTACTCTATAATTTATTGGCACAATTAATCAGTTGGTCTTAGCAAAGAAACGAGATTAATTGTCCGTCATAGTAAACCAGGTTGATGTAGTCATCTGTGGTGATAAGGTGAAATGGGGGTGATAATGTTGTCTGCTGTTGAAATAAATCTGTTGGGTGTATTTAAATGAAAAGCGTGCGTGTTGTGGGATAATTACTCTTGGTTGGTAAAATAATAATGAATATAATGTAACCCCTTGGTCATGTCAGATATAATCTCGAACTTATCACATTACGTTTATTTTAGATCGGCTTGTTAAAAAAAGCACACAACTTTGTTCTAAATTCGTAGCATGTGTGCTCCGGAATGTCGAGATTGTAATCAAAGCGTAAAAAAATTTAGGAAGTTTCGTGCATCTGTCCGGAAAAGTCCCGCCTCCCGTCCGGGCGTTTTGTTACTTTAGATTGGGTCTGCATTAACGATTTTCGGAAAGTTCTCCAGAATAAGCCGTATAAAACTCACCTCCATCCGGCCGTGTAATAAAATGAAACGTTCGCGTTTAGCAGTTTTATAGGTGGATAGGACGGGCTGATCTCTCCGCCAGTTTCATCTCCTGGATCGGAGCTTATTCACATGCCGCTGAATTCGCAAAGTGCCGCAACTTTCCTCGTACAAGATATCCATGAATAACTTTAGCAGCGAGCCACAATTTCGTCGAAGCATAAGTTACCACCAACAACTTTGATCGGGAATCATTAACTGGGGATAGTTTATTCATCCAGACAGCACACAAAAGCATAAAAACGCACCCGCAGGTTTTAAAACACTGATTCGACAGAAATTCAAAAAATAGCTAGGCTCGACATACGGCCCAGTTATATCGATCGGGCGGTGACGGCAGGGGGAGGGACCAATGTCAAAATGACAAATGGCTTTCACTACATAATATCCTTTAGTTAAGACTGACATATTAAGTCAGACATTTCCAAGGTTGCTAACGTGTAGATGGCTTCTTTCGAGACTTTGCTCAAAAAATAACTCCAATTTTTTATACAACTTATGTCACAAACAACTTTCTCCACTCCAATTTTCATCAACGAAACTTCTAAGATATTGCAAGTTTATCAGTCTTCAAGTATTAAATTTATTTCAACATTAATATTTTTCTGTAATAATTTCGCACTATTTCTTATTATAGTTGTAAGATATCTTTGCCCGTAATGCAGCATTCTAAAGTGGGTGCAACGAAAATTAGAACACGATGTGCATTAAAGCACAGTATAGAAATGAACCAGTATGGACAGCTGATAAAAACTTGTCAAAAGCTAGCATCCTCTCACGTAAAATGTGTAAGATGGAGCCACTGATTTTTAGATTTTTAGGCAACTAATAATACACAATTTTAATCTAAAGGGCAATAGCTGTAAATTATATAATAAATAATTAAAAGACAAAGGTCAAACAACGATTAAACTAATTTTTATAGTATTTTATTTACAGTTATAGCCCTTTAGATTAAAATAGTATATTATTAGTTGCGTAAAAATCTAAAAATCAGTGGCTCCATCTTACACATTTTACGTGAAGGGATGCTACCTTTTGACAAGTTTTTATCAGCTGTCCATACTGATTCATTTCTACACTGTGATTAAAGGTTGTTGACTTGGGAATAACAATCATAACAAAAGTATTTGGCTTTAATTTTAATTTTCAAGTTTGATACACTTTTTGTATAATTAAAGTACCTACTCAACTTGAAAATATACAGGATGTTCTAACCAAGAGCACAAAATTATTCTAGGTTTTTAAATTGTATACAATAAATTAATTATTTATTAAAACTAACTTTAAATAAATAATTTTATAATTTATTTAGTGTCAAAAGAGTTTATTTTATCAAGAAACAATAATTTAACACAAAATCATATTAACAACATATTTTTGATTTGTCATGGGATTCTCTTGATGATATCCCACTCGTACCTTGATTTATTTTTATTATTCCCCTGCATTTCAAAAACGTTTAATAAGATTAATTAATTAATAATGTCGGTTTTTAAATGCGCTTAAAAAAACTTTCAGAAAGAATCAAAATATTTGTGATACATATTATAACTGAAAGTAGCTGAGTATGTAGTATCGCATCGGTTTCTAAAAATACCCGATATTATCATACATATTATCATATTATCATTCATCATACAAAATTTGAGTACCAAATTGCTAATAAATTGTCAATTAGGGTCCAAAAAACACATTTTTTTTTTTAAATCTGTCTTCGTTTTAAAATCTTAAAAGGTTATCAGATGTTTTTTAAAACAAATTTATTGTTAAACAAATTATGTCTCAATTATTAATCGTCTTCATTAACAAACTTGTTGGTTAAATAACTATTTATTGACAAAAACAAAAAAGTATCCGATAATTGGCTAATTTTCTCTAATAGAAAGATATGAAGTACCTACTGAAAGTCGTGTTGTATAAATACCTATTATTGGCTAAAATCAATATCAAACTTATGATGCTGAGGTGACACTAATTCTTTTCACTAAAATGTATTTACATACAAATATATTTTGTAGGCAAGATGTTATTCTATTGATTAATACTAAAATCTTTTAAAAAGTTCTTTAAAGCAAAAAAAATTGCTATCCCGGTAGAGATTAATAAATATGACAGTTTCTAAATTCTTTATAGGTGATACATCTATTTTTATATTATCTATTTTCTTGACACACTGTCAGCCTAATTTTTGAGAAAAAATCTCGGCTGTTGTAAGCTATTTCCGATTCTTTTTCCCAAAATAAATATAAAAGTTAACAAAAATGATTATAAAAGATAATATGAACATTTACAATAACAAATAGGGCAGGTTTACCGAAAAATTGGGTGAAGAATGACACTGACAGTGCGCATCTTTCACTTTTGATTTTGACGGATACATTAGGAGTGAAGGAAAAGGAAAATCTTCGCTTGAGCTCTTTGCCATTTTGAATGGGCATTTACTATTTTTGTGACTGATGCTACAAATTTTGAATTTTCATTGAGACCTATTACTGGCAAAATTTTTGACTATTACTTTGATACACCCTGTAATATAACTTCAGGTCTTCTAATTATCTTTTACTCTCATAATTTTTTTCCTATATCGTTTGTCTATATTTTTGGCAGGCAAGGTTCTGTAACTTCTGTAGCCATCTTTTCAAATATCCACCTTTCTTCGCTTCTCAGCATTATGGTGGTTATGTCATCCACTTCTATGGACCAGATTCTTGTGGTTTTTAAGACTTCAAGTCTTTGCCCAGTCCACTTAGGAAATTTTAAACGCGTCATGTATTGGGCAATCGCAATACCAATAAGTGCAAAAATCTACTGTCTTTTCTGTTTTCTCCATTAGAATAGATTACGTTTTGGCAACAGAAGTCTGCTACATTGTTGCTTTTCTAAAATTACTTATAGGTTCCTTGATAAATATGAGACCTTTCTTGTTTAATTGATCTACCTAAACACTACAATAAGTAGCAACTACTATAACGTTGCCTTAGCTAACTCTGATTTGTTTCATTATCTATCGCTTTGGCTATTCCTACATTTTTTTTTATATTTCACCAATTGTGGATAACTTCTTTTGTGTATAAAGTGAGATAACTTGACAAATTGTTCAAAGATCGATTTGCGTTCAACAAAAGAGCTTCACTTTTTTCTTTTCCGTTTTTTTTCTTTCTTTCCTTGGCGTATCTTTTTTCTGATTCACTACTATATATTAGTGATCTACCATTGTTACAGATTTTTTACATATTCACTGAGCTGATTTCAAATTCTTGTTAAACATGACTTCTTTGATAAGTGAGACAAACATCCTAGTTTAATTGTTTTATTTAAACACAACAATAATTCATGATTTATACAGATATTAATGGTCCAACTATAAGAAACACCTGTATTGGTTTTAAAAACTGTTATACGTTGGTGGTTGTAGAAGTGACATTTTTACGCCTGTCGTTAAAGTCAAATGTGAGATTTTATTGTGTCGGCCATCTATACTTATGTACAAGTTTAAAAGAGTTTTCTCGGGCAGACAAATCGAGAAGTTGTAAAATATTAACTTATAGAAGTTGTGAACCTGTGCAAGTCTTAAAATTACAGTCACCAGGACAGGTTTTATAGCTGAAGTAAAATTTGTTAGTGTTAGAAAAAGTTTTTGTTGATGGTGTGAGGATCAGCAGCGCTTTATATGTCAAAATTCACGCGAATTTAATTACTTATCGCGAATGCCATAAATATTCACAGGTGGCGGCAGCACACAAACACGATTACAGTATGATGAACAAAACTGCATTCATTTCGCATAATTTAGGCCGCCCCGAGTGCTGTATTAACAATACAAGAGCGAATGCTGTTAAAACCGCGGAATTTGTACTGTGGCAATTCCCTCTAAGTGCACCTATGGATACGCACATATGTACATACAATACATAACACAAATAGTACATGCGTAGACGAGTCAAGTTTACATAGCATTGGTAAACAGCATGTGCCCAGCATCACATCTAACGCGGTGGATTAGTGAATTAGTATCGATTGTGTACTCTACAAAGCAAACACAATGCCGCATTCGATTCCGGCAGATAGTTGATTTGCTATAAACTTATCATTACGAACGCAAACATGACAAGTCAATTGTAGTGCGGCCTCTGCAAAGCTCTAAACACACAATCAGCGCGTTTGTTAATGTGCTGTTGATTGGCGAAAAACGCAAAGTTGGGGGCCCGCTCAAGCAAGATAACAATGACCGGAAATTCGCTTATTTCCGGATTAAAAATACATCTGCCTTGAAAATTTGGTTACCCGATACGCGCAAGTCCTTAATTTCGAGCAAATTTGATATATACGGAGGAAAATAACTTAATTACAGAGATTGTGTCTTTATATTTTAACAACGGAATTGGATTAAGACGCTGCCTTCAAATTTTGCAAACTTTGTCTGTGTGACACAATTGCTCATATTTTTTAAAAGGATGGTAATAAATATAATCCAAGCGAGAGAGTATAAGGTGTCTCATTGTATTGTATTATTGCATAGCGGAAAAACAGTCACCTTCAAATAATTTAAAAAAATAGGGGATCATATATGTACTAATTAGACAGCAAGACAAAATTTAAAAAAAGATTGAAAAAGTGATTTACTAAAAAACCGTAATTATGTTTGTTGAAATAAATTTTTCCAGCTAACATATTATTTTTATTTACATATGTTGTTAATGTGTCAAGAAATAGTCTTACGGAATTAGAATTAAAGTATATTAATTATAAATTCGAAAATCTTTAATATACCGACCAATATCACTGACTTGTACTATGGAAAATTTTCTGGAAAAAATAATAAACAGAAGCCTTCAATGGTACATAGAGCGCAAGAAACTACTAATCTCAATTCAAAGTGGCTTTTGTAAAAGCAGATTTACAATCGACAACATATTATTTTTAGAATCCGAGATACACGAAGCTTTTGCTGAAAATCAAAAAGTGTTAGCCGTCTTCTTTAACTTACAAAAGGCTTTTGACATAGCTTGGAGATATCCAATACTAAACACATTACAGACATAGGAGATCCAAGGCAAAATACTTGCATTCATAAAAAATTTCTTTAGCAACAGAACTTTCCAAGTACCTATTTGCTAACGGCTACACCTCTTTCTTCCAACATCTTCCAAAAGGTACTCCACAAGGATCTGTATTTAACACAACCCTGTTCTAAATTGCAATTAACAACATCGCGAACGATTTCAAAGCACTGATAAAATCCCTTCTGTTTGCCGACGATCTAGTCATATTTACAGAAGGCAAGAATTTGGATACAATGAGAGCTTTGATGCAAGAAGCTTTACGAACTGTTAAAATCTGATCATATTTAACTGGTTTTTTGTTCTCCACCGAAAAAACCTAATGCATATTTTTTTCCAAGAAACTAAAGGTAAATCCACCACTCCTAACATTTAGCAAATCAAGTAAAATATCTGGGAGTAATTTTAGATGACAAATTGACCTGGAAGGCTCATATTAACTACAGCATAAAAGAAAGCCACCAACATTTAAGTATATTAAAAACTCTTGCACACCAAAAATGGGGAGCAGAAACTGAAATGTTGCTGAAATTATATCGCATACTTGTGCGACCAATAATAGACTATACCTTGGTAGTATACACTACCAGCTTCTTCTAATGATCTCAAACAGCTATATGTTCTACAAAACACTGCCTCAAGAATTGTATTTGCAGCCTTTCGTATAACACCAACGGCTAGTCTTCTTTATCTAGCATCGGAACTTTTTACTATCTCTTCGACGACAATACCTTACTATTACATATTGTTTAAGAGCTACAGAATATATCATCTATTTCAACACACCCTAGAAAACCTTCACTTTACCCTACCTTCAACATTCACTCTCCCTTACAATTTATGTCCGTCTTGGACCCACAGCAAAAGAAACTTTAATTTCGACCGTGCCAGCATGACACAAAATCAAGAGGACTACCATACCATTTAAACAAAATTTTACCCTATTATTAATACCATTCCAGATTCTGTAGTAATTTTTTAGGCGGTTCTAAAACCAGTGATACAGTTGGATGCGCGTATGTTATAGAAGATAATATTTAAAAATATAAACTACTCTCAATGGCGTCTGCACTTACTACTACAAGCACTCAGCTCGGACAAACTGTCTGCGCTCACAAACAAATATAATCATCTGCCGCGACTCACAAAAAAGCATGACACTACTGAATACCATATTCTCGTCCTATTCTATCATCCGGATTATACAAGACCAAATACACAGTCTTGAGTTCAAAAATCACTGCATACACTTCATCTAGATACCACCTCATGCAAACATAGGCAAAAACGAACTCGTTGATAGAGCAGCCAAAGAAGCAGGTGGAGATAACAACTCCCACATTATGGAGGAAGTATAACAAATATAACATCTTTAGGAAGTGACAGAACACCTGCGAATCAACTAACAATCACCTCTATCCATTAAATTTGATGCAAAACAAAATAGAGACACACAAACAATACTAGACGCGAAGAAGTTGTACTATCAAGACTCCGTCTGACAAAAAACAGATCTTTAAAATGTACTCTCTACAACGGAACTAGACAAAATACAAGTTTCCCACCACAATATCCGAACTTTTTAGCAACAATCATCAGACTGAAGACCGTGCAATTTATTTTCTGAAGGAGATCTAATTGTTCAGTGCTATATAACAAACAGCGCCAGTGTATTAAAGCAAAATATTTAAGGTAAAAATTAGATGTATAGTTATCAAGTTGTATCAGTGACAATAACCCTTAGATGGATACACCAAAATTTACATAAAAAAATAAAAAAAAACATGATTTTATCAATTTTATTATATTTTAATATTTATTATGCCCCGTTGCAATTATTTTAATACCACAAGCCTAAAGACAAGTTTATTACAACCCTAACAGCTTGCATCTTGCGCATTCACTCACCATTGTGCAGTCCTCATAACTCTTTATACCGATAAAAAAAGGTTTCTGTTTGTGGTTAACTTTAATCACCAATAGATTCATCATAAACAAGTGTTGAAGATTCTGTTTATAAAAAAGTAATTATTACTTGGCAATTATTAAATATTTTTAATTAGACAAAATATTGTTTTGATATCTAATTACTATTTAGGCTAAAAATAAATCGTAAATAGGATAAATTAAAACTGAAAAAATGAAACAACTGCTTTTTCGAACAAACTAATTGACAATATTTCAAAGGTGATCTGACATATTTATAAAAAAATTTATTAATAATAGCTGCGTTGGGCTTTGCCACTCCGAGGGCACCGCGTCTTTCCTTTTCTACTTTATTGAGTTCATATATCACTAATTCTATCCGGTGACTAGAACTTGATGCTTTTTGACACTGAATCCAAAACTACATACGTTCTTTGTGCACCCAGTTATTAGATGGGGCAGAAAGAATTGCTATGAAAACAATATCAAATTAGTAAATCCTAAATTCAAATAATGCGACAGATTTATCTGTCCTGAATGAGTCAAACAAAGACAGAGTAGGTCTACTCGGAGTGACAAAATTGAACGCACCTAATATTGTTACGTGACATCTTTCGTTTTTGTAAGTATCTTCATCTAAAATCATAATTTTTCCACTACTCATTTACGATGTGACACCCTGTACAACTACGTCAACAGGGCCTGTCCGGACTTATTTCTGGAGATGGTAATAAGCCTTACAAGTGAAACGTGGGCAGGGAGTCCGTATCCAGCTGTGAGGGGTCTTTGTAATGGAATCCGTAGCATTATAACCGCGTGGGGTAAATGCACACTTTTTTCCATGCCCACGCATACTTAATTTTTCCCTAGCCTCACCTAAATAAAACTGTTTGTTTCTCTCACTTTGTTTATGGGCGCAATTATGCAACAAAGGCGAGGAAACGGAGCGGATTAAATTACAAAGCACTTCGTATCCGATTCTCCAAAGGATGTTTACTTTATCGAAATATTGAAATCTCATTCACTTCAGACACTCCATCGGAATATTATCCGGCAAATAATTACCGAATCTCGGCAAAAACAACACCGTTTACCCAAAACCCATTACGATGTATCACTGATGCAAACCTTTTCATTAGCAATCGAATTCGAGACGAATTTTCCTTCATTGTTTGCCCTTTATACAGCCAAATACACACTTCAACAGTGCCGGAATTGTTTGATGATTTGCTGATGCCACTTCACACAGGCGTCTTAATTAATACCGTGCATACTTACTTTGTTTTCTTGCACTGCACGCTCTTCAAACGCATCGTCAAAATAATTTGACAGCTTATGTACATACATACGTGTGGAGAATGACTTCCGGCATTTACTTCATCGCTTAATTCTACTGCATTAAACGAATTTCTATACAATTCTATTCTAAAGCAATTCAAGATAATAATACCAAAATTAAATTTTGTTAGATAATCAATAATTCAATATCTAGCATTTTCTTTTATTGTGCTTATACGAATATAAATATTTTATAACACAAAATTGGAACAAAACACTCTATGCTTTAAAGAAGTGTTTTAGAGAGTTTGTGTTTCATCTTGAATAACATAAATGATTTACAAATAAATGGACGAAAAGTGGCCATTTTCACTAAAACAGTAGAGAATGTCAGCGCTGTTACCTCAATTACCTACCATAATCATGTTTATCACTTGGACTGAGAGGAGTAGAAACGATTATAAAATGACTAGATGTCTAATTGAAATAAGGGTACAAAATTTATTTCTTCTTAATATTCGGAGATACATTCTTTGATCGAAGATTTATGATTTTAGTCGCAGTTATTAGAGTATGTACTCTAATAAGGTACTAGAAGTTTGTGTAATTTGTCTCGAAATATTTGAATTTTATGGTCTTGACTTACGAACTAGTTTATAGGGGATTTAATAAGGGTTGTTGTAAAGAAAAGTGTGCACTATTGTTATCGAAGCGATCAGCTAGATCGTTGAAACGACCTTGGAGGGGCTGTGGTTTCTTTATCTCTAAAAAGCCAAATTACAGGGAACGTTTATTTATATTATTATAGTTTTTTTAAACAATAATCATATGTGTAAAAAGTTTTTCAATAAATTTTTAACACTTTTTTGTTTTTTTTTTACTTTTATATGGGGTTACCAGTTTTGGCCTAAAAGTCTTCTATGGATTCGTTTGTCTTAGTAAGAAAACAAAAGAATACAATAATTATATACTTTTGAAAATTTTTCTTATTATTAATTTCTTATAAATACAGGAAACAACTCTGTTTGAATTTAAAATTGAATCACTTTATTTCCCAGAACTGTTAATTTTGATTTGATATTTTTGATTAGAATTTTTGAAAATTTCGACTCCATTTTTAATCAATGTCTGTCTTCATTCCGAGTAATTTCAGTGAGAAAGTTCACCAATTTAATAGGCTTTATACAAAAAATGTTTTTCAATATCAACCTAATTATTGGTGTATAGATTATAGAACATAATTATTTTTAAAAATCAACACTCAGTTTTTCAGAATACTGATATCTTAGTAGGCCACATTATCATGACGATAAATAACAAATTTTCCTTAAATGTTTGTTTTTTTCTGAAATTTTTTTGCTGAAAGTCAGAAATCTTTAATTCTACTCAAAAATTAAATTCTAGTGACAAAGTAGCTGAAGTTGAACCTTCTAAGCAGCCAGAAGTGCATGTAAGACAAGACTAGTATTAAGGCGATAACGCTGTTGCAATAAGAATACATAAAAAGCGTATAAGAAGACAACCGTTTAATAAATTACGCTAAAGACTGTGTTTGTGCCAGAATCAAATTTCTAGACCAAGATCATTAACCTGGTGTTTGATATAGCTGACGGAATTTTTCTTGAGCAATACTCACTCTGGCTTCTCCTATCTAAAATTGAAGTTAAGTTGGAATAACGTGAAGGTATCTGGTGGGAGAAGCCTGAGGGCGCCGAGAAAACCTCCCGGTCGAAGTGTCCCAATTTAGGGACACTCCGACTTACTCCACATCGAGAAAAAATATTAAAGAACAAGAAGGTGGGGAAAATTCTGAAGGTGAAAATTATCCTAATGAACTGCTTCGAGACTTACGGATGCGGAAGTGATCAGGTCAAGAGGGCTATGAATTAGCATTATACAGAAAATGAAAGAACAATGCTTAGTATATGAACTGGGAGGAAATTGAGAAAGACAAGATTTAAGTCCAATCTCCTAATAGCACCGAACTCAAAAAGTGGTAGTTTGTATTTTTTTGTTTTTTAATAAACGGCACTGTAAACATAATTTTTTATCTTTATTTCTTTATTTTAACTCATCGAAGGCATAAGAAGCAGCAAAAAAGGTGGAGTGGGTGGAGAACATACAAAAAGTCATCAAAATCAACGCTTACAACTGTAAGAAATCGATGTTTTACTACAAAATCAATTGCTCATCAACAATTTATTACCACAGGTCAAGAGATACGGTTGCTGAGTAAAATTCTTTAAATTAAGTTTTTTGATCTTTTTTCAAATTTTTTACAGAGGTTTCTTTAACCGTAAAACATTTACAACAAATTGTAACGTAGAAATTAATCTTACTGAGAGAACCAACGTAAAAAGTTGTCTCTAGAGATGGGTTGCTTAGAGTGACCGAGAAAGTCGTGATTTTCAATAATTTACTAGAGGACATATTCTCTAAACTGAAGAGTTTTTGATATAGTGATGTTGATGATGAAAGGAGGACTTTTTTAGTGTTCATCAAAGACGACATGGTAGCTTCTAGTTACGTTGAAAATCTTCTAAAATTAACAATGTTAAGCGAAATTTTGGCAATGGTTTATATATCTCCAGTCTCTTCTACGTGTTTAACGATGTTTTGTGCTTCTTTTTAAACCAGACTTAAAATTACCAATAATCAATTTTTGTTGATAAAAATTGCTTTAGAACTGTAGATCAATAATTCCACACAATATATTAAGTTTCTTTAACTGGTAAAAGTTTAACAGGTAGTACCTATATTTAGTTCCAATTTTACAGTTACTAAGTTATTTTTATTTTACAACATAAACAATCTTCTTTAAGACAATACAAAAGTTTCATATTAACTTATTCATTCAATTAGAATCTTTTTAGTATTCCACAAATGTAAAGATTTTTTTAGGTTTTACTGGTTTTAGCTGAGTATAGTGACACTCTTTTTGAAAATGAAGTTAGTGTTGTAATTATTTTTAAGTTAACTTTGTGTATCAAACCTCTGATGTATTTTTTTTACTAGTAAGATGTTCAGATACTAATCAACCTGATCCAATTAGTATTTTACAGTTCACATTTCATTTTTTACAAACTTCTCGTTTTTCAAAATGATCTTGTTGGCACTGAACTGAAAAAACTGTTATAAATTTCGTCATATTCGTTTGATTTATCTGTAGCCCCAATTTGGGAAATATCTGCATCGTTGATCTGATTTGGACATTCTTGCGCTGTGTATCGATTAAACGTTGGAAAGCGTCACCGTCGCGTCATCTGTGTAATTGATTCGAGCGTCTAATCGGTAAAAAATTCGTACCGTCGAGATGGATAAAGCAGAGAAAGTGCTGTAGGCTATTCGAGCAACTTTAATATGATCGTAGGGTGAAAACGTGGTAGTTTTAAAGATCCGCGGGGTAAGTAGTCGTCGAGGTGTTCAGTGCCTGTGGCGTCCGACCGGCCTTTATTGATTCCCATCCTGATTGAAAACCGGATGGAGCGGAAGTAAGACGGTTTCATGTGAGCTGTCTCCAGCTCACGGAGAAATGGGAATCCATTCTGATCTCTCGGGACGCTGCCGTTCGAAACCGCTATCGCAATCTATACTGGAGGCGACCTCTATTCCCCTTCATCGATATCTAATAAGAAAACGGCCATTATTTATTAATGACTTGACCGGATGTGCCTCTTCTGTATGGATTTATTTCTTGTCCTTGTACGTCAATAAAAAGAATTGGCAAAACCTTAGACGATAAACCTTTTCAACTACAGACAATAGCCAGCGGATATCTTTTTACAAGAAATAATCAAAGAAGTTATTAGAACCCTGAGCTGCATTCGTCTCAATTACTGGATTGTCAGGATGTGTTATACAGAAAACAAGCACCTCTGGGTGTTTGGATATAAATCGCGTTTATCTAGGGAATGGACTTTATAGCCAAACCGAGTGCTAATATTTCTTCATTTCTTGAATTATCATAACCCAACCAATTTCGATTTAAAAACAAAGAGGTGCGGGTTTAAAAATGCGGGCGAAGGTAATATTTTCCCAGTTCCGTGCTTTAACAATCACCCCATATCTCCATCACAGCTAGACATTGAGTAATTGCTGACTCTCAAGCCAAATCCCTCGGTACGTTTTCTCACTTTCGGAGGATTTTCAAAGAGTTAGATCAGTGGGCTTCTGGGCCAGACTAATCTATTCAGACGGAGCTTGAATCTTGATAACTAGACCTTGTGGGAAGGTTCTAATCACGACCATCATTTTGTCAAGTTATGACCACAATATTACATGGTTATATGATCCTTCTAGCAGCACACTCGGATGGTTTTTACTGCGTCTAGTCAGCCTCTGGGGGACTACTCGCTGGATTTAAAGCGATCCCAAGACTCCCACCCAATTAAGGGGCTCTTCTCGTATATGGACACAGGTATATGCCGTGCCAAACAGATATAAACGTCTTCCACAAAAATCAATAAATAGCATGTAATAACCAAAGCTTTTTCTTTATTGTGGCTTCCGAAAAGTTTCCCTAGATGCATCAATTTCAATAATTCATACTTTGACTATATTTAGGGGGTCACTAACCGCTATACTTTTCTATAAGAGAAGTTGAAATAAGCAGAAATTGTAGTGTAAAAGCTTCTTTATTGAATTTAAAAGCGTGGTTAGTAGAAATGTAAAATTAATCCCGGAACTGTGTAAGTTTTGTTGAAATTGTCGAGGAATTAGTAATGTGACCGCTGTTATTCCATGCTTCGTTAAATATGTAGGTGTAGACATTAAAGATGTATCGAGGAATTTCTGTGAGAAATTTTCCTTTCGGCTTGAGTCACTGAAATATTAAATCAAGCATTGAATAATTAAGTATCTTTCGACCTGATTGTTTTCCACGACTAATTATTATCAAACTCACGCCCAATTAATTCAAAGTCAATAAAATTATGAAGGAAACCGTCCGTGGGATAATATGTGCGTGCCCGCTGTTATCATTCTTTAATCAGTGATATGTTGTCATAGCGGAGCATTGTAATAAAGCATGATCGATAAGATTTACAAAGCACGTAAGTGTAGATATACGTGAAGAGGCGAGCAGTGATTGTGGGCGTGAGTGCCCACATAAGAGCCATTAACCAAAGCCCTGGAAATTATCTTCGGAATTTAATTTAAAAACCTTGGAATGATTGCGCCTATATTAGAAGTTTGAGAAAGTGCCGAGTAAGGCAAAGGGTGCGCAATTAAGACTTTTCACCAGTTCGTTACAACACTTGAGTAGATTTTTGTATTATTTTGTGGCCAGTCAGCAGCTCTTAACTAGCCAGACCTTCAAGCTGTCGACTGGTGATAATTCCCACCGGCGTAATCGCAACTCGAATCGCAATGAAGTACATTACGTTAACAACAAGCGGTTAGCATCATTCGGGGTGCAGGTTTATGTGTATTTAACACGATCCGTTGATAATGAGACTCGTATATTGAGGGTCGTGGCCTCTGCTTTAATAGTCACGCGATATTGTCACGAGGCAGAGATTTCAACGTCCGGTTGTCAGCAATACCTGCCCCTTCCAAATACCCGACGTTATCGCACCACTTCAACAACAATTTATTCACGTTTGCAATGAAGAATTGCCAAGGCATAATATAATCGACGCAGGGAGAATGGATGTCCGCAGGTGGCGCTCCCCATCACTCATCCAGACCACCATCCATCTTGTCTTCTTTGTGAACCCCTGACCCAAGTCCACAGGCTTTAAACTACCAAACCTCTATTATCATCTCGCACAATTTTCAATAATAAAATAGCGCACCAGAAATATATCCTCACCCTTCGAAAGCAATAAATTACTTTAAATTCAAAGGGAAACCCTTGTTTTCTTACAACCCTACACTGTTTTGAAGAGTACAAATTGTTTGCTCAAACTCTGCAAACCAAGACTTCCAACCCCTCTAGTCTAGTTGTAAATCTTGTCTTAAAAATTAGGTGTCAATAGAAACAGTCATCATTTTGCTTGACATTCACTATGACTAGGCGTTTTTGTCATCTAGTTCACACTTTTAGGCTCCAAGTACATCAGACAACTCTATAATGGCTTGCGTGTTTTCGGTATATTACATACGTCTCGGGTACTTTATTTAACACCTCTCTGGTGTCAAACTGACATTAAGTTAAATAGCGTGTAAATATTGTAACTATAGCTTTAATACACTTTATGTTCGGTTAAAACGTCACAAAAGGGATTATTGTTTCATTGCAATAAGCCTTAAAGCAGAAATGAATTACTTACTATTCATGGGATAACTACACAACTATAATTCTCGACAGTTTTTCCTCAATTACATTTGATTTATGAAAGCTTAATAGCATGTGCTATAAATACATTGATAATTGCTGGAGCAATTAAAACAGTTACGATTTTGTGCAGATGTCAGACAAAATGGTCAAAGGCAAGCCTTTAATAATGAAATGTGGTGCCAAGTCTTTTGAAGTTAGGTGTTTTAAGACGGAATTTAATAATGAAATAATTATATTATTTTAGGCTTATACAGCAAAATACTCATACGGTATTATTTCAATTTAAATCTTTCAAAAAATAAGTTTTATACTAAGGAGATGCAATGTTATACATTAGTTTGTCTATAAATGCTTGAATTTTATGGTGCAATTGAAGCAATTAGCTTTTTGGGTCTTTATAAATAAAGAAACCACAGAATTTTTAAGATTGCTTCAACAGTTCAGCCAGTCGCTTCGGTGACAGTAGTGCAACTTCTCTCTCCAAAAACCCTTATTACATATTTTAAAAACTAGGTTGTTAAGTCAATAAAATTCAAGCATTTCGAGATAAATTACACGAATAACACAAAGATGTAAATTGTGATTTAAATCTAATAATGCCTTTCGGGACAGATTGATTGCACTTTGCTAAAGCATTTAAGCTATTTGTTGCTTGTTTCGCACTGAAATCAAATGTTTTGTAAACTTCAAAGTAGAAGGAAGGGATAGTCGGTGACAAGTGAAGATAAAGGCACAATTTGGCATTTTCGCTTGCTTTATAAACTGAAAATTAGAGAAAAACGGTTTCCTGCAAATTACATAACATTGTACAGGGTAAATATAAAATGGCTGAAACACTCTCTAGTACGTTGGAGGAGTTAACTGAACTCAAAAAAATAATTGCGTTGCTGCTTACGTAACTCGTGAACAAACTATCTTTCCACGAAATAACCTTACTTTTGCGTCTTGTTATTAGATAAATTTTTTTTCCAAAAAATCAATTTCTGATCGAGAAAAATGATTCTTTACAGTTTTACAGTACACTGCACAGCTCTTGTATACTCAAAATATCTAAAAGTGGGCTGACTTTTAAGATCCTTCTATATACCAAAGAATAGCCATTGTTCAACTTATGGAGTGGTAAACCACCGTAAGTATGGTGCTTGATTTATGACAGTTATATTTGCGTGCGAACTGTCATAAATCAAGATCCATACTTACGGTGGTTTGCCTCCCTATAAATTGAACAATGGCTATTCTTTGGTTTATAGAAGAGACTTAAAAAGTTAGCCACTTTTAGATATTTTGAGTGTAGATACACTGTTTTATTCAATTTTTTGTTGGGGATTTTAATAAAGATCTACCTATCTTGAATTATTAAAAATTATTATTAAAAAATTTATATTATGAATACACAATTTTTTTGCAGAATTTGCTTGTCAGGCTAAAATAATATTATTTATATTACTTATATAAATGGAATATATTTTGTCGCAAACGAAAATTATTCGCTGGTGGTTACAACCTTACTCGGTATGCTTTTTCAGTTGTCAAAAAATAATGTTAAAAAATATGAAGGTTTTTGTTTGAAGACATTTTGAAATAAAGATGTTGCTAATAGTTTTTTCAATGTCTGTATGATTAAGAGACGTATTCTTAGCTTAAACTTGTTTAGTTACAAAAATAATTTCAAATTTTAAAAATGGGTGTTCTTAAATTTACAACTTAAGTCAAAATTTACTATTTTCTTCGCTTTAAATGTACTAAAAATTTGATAGATATTAATACCAAAAGCTGCTTAAGGGCAACAGTGTGGGTAATTTGTAAAAGTTTAGTAATGTAAATATTATTTAGTAGTTTCGTAAAACAACCTACCGATTACACACTCGAAAGTAGTTTATAAATAAACACATCTAATTGCATAATTACAGTTGTTTGTTGTTGTTACGCTTAAAGTACTTTGAGATCCTTTACGAGCTTTATATTTGTAGGCTATAAAAAGGTTATTTACTATACAATGTCGAACGTAAATTTTTGCATTGTTTCTTTTCGTCACCTCGTGTTGTCGTTATCGTTACCGTTTAGGAAATGTCCATCCCCATGTAATTTCTCGTTCCGCCTCTTTATTTTTCTGGTTTTAATGAAGCATCGGCACGATCTGTAATCAAAGCTTGAAGGAAACAACGGTTCAGCCCCCGGATAGGCGTTAATTCGTTGTCGTGTTCGCCTGACCTGGCCAAACAATAACTTTCTGTACAGTATGATTGCTGCTGCCAGATTTGTTATTAGGCGACACGCAAGTGCTGTGTTCAGCTTTGTAATCAGCTGTCGAGCATGCAAAGTCACTTGTCACTCAAACGCTTTACTTTATTGCATTTTCGTAGCCCTCATTACCAATTAATAGAGTTTATTTTGTTTCAGGTGAGTGTTGTACCGAAGACGTGCCTCTCGCTAATTTCTCTCTATTAGGAGCTCGACAGTAAGTGATGTATATAATGTAGCAGCGTATTGTGGAGTGGGTTCAAATGGCATGCAGCGATGTTGTGTCGTATGAGACATGATTAAATTATAGAGATGTTACTGGGACATAATTTAACAGAGGTGCTCATTATTGTTCTGACGTGCCATTCTTCGGAAGGATAATAATCAACGGCCAAAGAGCCAATCACACTAAAAGACTGCAATAATTAGCACTTCTTGTCCTAAGCCTAACGATTTCTTAATTACGCCATCACACATTGTTGCTGATTTAATAAAGCGAGATCCGATCCGATCGTTAACGGCCTCCGGCTCTTTGTCTTACCAGATTGAGTTAATGACTGAAAAATGCGACTTAATTGTGTTGCTATCACGCCTAATTACTCTTCTATAGAATGCCAAGCTACGAGAAATATCACTAAAATTCATCTCTATTTCATTAAAAAGTAGATCTAAAAGCTATCAAGGATCAATTCGGTTTTAACGATACAAGAAATGTTCAATTCTCTGAGCAAAGAGAAGAAATTTATAAAATGTGCAGTATAGACCAACTGATTGCACTGCAATTTGCACTCTTTTCTGGGTCTGCATTGTGTCTTCTTTCTTTCCTACAGAATTCTGCTCTTTATTGATGAGAGCAAGAAATGTAGATTGAAAACCGGTTATACTCGTAAATATTAAGTTCTCGATCTAAAAACCAGAATTGTAGGTTTCTTCAAAGTCGTTCTAACCGGTTTTTACTGTATTTGCTTCAGAAAAACCAAAGTTTTTTTCTGGAAGAGATTGTAACGTTTTGATTTAGTTAAAATTCATCTACTATTTGATTAAATTTTTTTAATATTTACTGTGGTGCAGATAATGACACCCTAAAATTAATTCCATATATTAAAAGCATTACGTTGTCATAGAATCATAGAAACAAATTAACAAATTTTTGAAAGATTTATTGGTCATGATTTCCGCTTGGACTCGACTTCGCTCATGCATTTTTGTGGGTTTTTAAAAAATCTGAAACCTCCTTCAAGATGTCAAAACGCCTTAACGCAATAACTCATAGTTGTAGGAATCGGATAAGAATTTGAGAAGCGAACTTTTATCCGTCTTTGGCTAACGAGAACGTCGGTAGATAAGGAACTGAGGTGTCGTAAATTTGCAGAGAAACTCTGCATTCGGCTTGTCAGGCGGTCGATTGTCGGTATCTTGTGAATTATGGCGATTCGACACAGTGCGTGCGAAAGCGAATCCAGGACCGGAATGAGTAATGGCGACCGCGAGATTGCGCGATGTGCGACTCCCAATTAGGACTGGCAATTTGCCTTAATAAATTGCGTGCCGATTATTATTAATTTAACCATCCGGAATTTGCATTCTTAGCACACGAGCCAAGAAAGGACAAAACTACAAGAACCGGATTCCGACATTCTTTCGTTTTGTTGGGGAATTATCAGCAGTGTGTAATTGAAATTAGCGGCATCAGGCAATTGAGAGGTTTATTGCGTCTGTGCACAGCTGGTGAGACTTAAAGCAACGAAAATAAAACTGAAGATTTCGACATTTGAGACCATGCTCTTTGAAAATATTTATTTAAGGGCAAGCTATACTAAAATACAATACTTTAAAGAAAGTCACAGGCACTAGTTCGATGGCCGTCTTACTACAAAAAGGACCGGATAAAATCTTTCTAAACTGTGTTCACAAATCTTAAATATATTTTCAAATAACACTACGCAAAACTAAAACTAACTTTAGACGGTCGAACGAGTTGCAAAAAATTTCCACAAATTTCAAAAATCCTCAGTTAATCAGTTAAATAATTATTGATTTCTATTGTCCAAGGTTTCATTTACTAGGTTTACAAGGTTTCATACTACATTAGTTTTGTATGACTGCGTGTTTTTTAATTTATTTTACTTTTCTATTCATGCAGTTAGAAAGTAATGTAATTTATATAAGTTGAGATTATTCTCAATAAATTAATGCCTTTTTTGTCCATTGTTATTAACAACTTTAATTGTCGCATTCTGACTGCCATATTACTTAAAAAAATTAATATTGCTTTACCTGCCAGAAGCATAAAAAGATACAGTAAAAATAAGAAAGTGAAGTATTTTGTTCGAAATTTTATAAGGATAACTTTACATTTGCTTATTGTTATTTAACTTCTTATACATTTTTGTAATATAAGTGGATAATTTTCGCCATTGCTTGGTACATATTGCGACATCATATGGGGCTTTAAAAAACCCAACAAAGTTGCAGTAGCATGAACATTCAACAGCACAAGCCCTCTAATAGCGGCACCTCTATAGTGGTTCTACACCATCAAAAATTCAGCTCATGTTTACTCTGCTTGTAGGTTCTGATAACAAGAAATCACTAATCAGTTACTATCAGTCACTAATTACAGGTGTCACAAAACTGTAAAGTAATACGTTTCTAATGTGGTTTTTATGATAGGGTTCTATCACAATTATCACCCGCATCACCATGCTGCTGATAATTATAACTGCAAGGTCATAAAAACCATACTAGCATCGTTTTATTGTTTTGGACCGCCTATGTGTTTAAATAAATTATTAAAATATAAAAATTAAAGATTTGGATTATCCGTGTTTTTCATTTATACGTGGGGATAATAAAGGTTATTCTGTATTTTGAAAGTAATCTCAAAAGAGTGTGATACTACTACTTAAGGTGCCAAATTTAAAAATATACCAACAGGTATCAAACAAATCTACATTATTCTTTACCGAAGTATCTCAAAAACTATAAACATTGGTATATTTTGGTTTGGGTATTTAACATCCTAACAACTAGGTAAAATTTTAATACAACATTTGATTACAACTTGTATGTTTATGTATAAAATTACAGTTTAAAGTTTCCGCAAACAAAACACAAATAAACACAATTTTGATACACTACAAAATTTGGGCAAATCCAAAAAATACCTGCTTTGATCTTCTAGGTCATCGATACAAAAGTATTTTAGTAGGTATAATAGTAGGTATGTAATTTTATACCTAGTTTATTTACTCGTATTTTCTATAATTTGAAATGAATATTAGTGGCGCCTCATGGCAAGATGAGCAATTTGGCTTAAAACCTGAACTCATTTATTTTCATTATTTTGCATACTTATGCAAGCTTATGAATAGTAAATGTGTATTTAGATCAGTGAGGCATTCCTGACTCACAGGCAAATACTAAAACATAAATAATTTTCAGGAACAATGTCCTAAATTCCATGCAGAAAATTTTTGAAATGTTATTTCGCAAAGCGGAAGTTGATTGTTTTCTTTTTTGAATCAGTATTAATTTCTCATCGGTTTGTTTTATTTAAAAGCAATTTACAATGAGTTTTTCAACCTGTCCATTAAAAGTATATTGATATAGCGCCTCGGACAAATATGGACGGTTGTAATTAAACTCGGAATATAAAATTAGTTGTTGGAATAGTTGAGGATGTTTTCGTTCAAACGAAATACATATATGCGAAGCACGGCTGTAGTACCATAAAATACCACATTTATCTGCTTCTATTAAGTCTAATTCCTTATAAGTAAGATGAGTCCAGACAGGCTTTTTATGGCCATTCTTTAATCTTATGGGAGGCCACATTAAAAAACTAGCATTGAATGTGCGTAGGCGTGGAAGTTATCATGGGAACCACATGGTCTGCATCTGACAGATTTGTTTATCAGTTTTCGTCTTTTAGTGTAGTTTGATTAATCGGTTATTCTCTTTGTTGCATTGTCGCGATCGACATGGATTAATTAATCAAATATTCGGCGTGTTGACGTTGGACACTCTTCGATTAGCTATTGAATTTCCGAAGAATGAATTTGATCCGTTTTGTCGCGTTCGATCAAAGGTGTTAACGTGGGATTATTAATATGATTAGGTGTCTCCCAGTGGGTGTATTTACTTTCAGGCAACCTTCGCAAGCATTCTCGGGCTACATGCTAAAGAATGGTAGTTAATGTGCGGCGTTGTATAAAGATAAGGTTGATCGAATCGCGTGGGGGCCTAACTAGAGCATATTTTTCCATAATCGATTTTTCTCAGCCACATATGTTACTATTTTATCCCGTCCAACCCTAATTTGCATAACGTAAAGGTAAAATGTTGGCATTTTCCAGAATGAATGTTCGCACTTAACCCGCTCGATGTTTTTATGAAAAAAAATTCCACGATTACTTAAAAAAGACCCTCACAGGTGTTCCCGGACCGGCGAGTCAATTATTTTACCCTTTTAACAGCTGCGCAACGTCCCCTCCCATTTTTTGTTGTTATAATTTCCATCATTATCGTGTTTGTGGAGGTTGCGCTTAACCGGAATTTTTCCGGGGGGCGGATTATAGGAGTTCATTAAGGTTGGCGTCGTGACGCCTTATTAAACGGCGGCAATATGTGACGTCATTAAAACAGCGAAGAAGGAATGATAACTGCAAGGGAACGCTAATGTGTTCCAGGTTAATTGTTCCCGTCACTTTGCTCCTGCTTTATGGGGAGTAAGAGCCTCAAACACGTCTCGAAGAAAATTAAAAGTAACGCCGCTCAACGGACTATCTGTAAGTTTTACCATTCATAACGTATGATTAATGATAATTGCCGAGCGCTCCGCTATGAAGTTATAAATTACGCGAAAGGGGAGACTGGGAATCTATAGATTTATAAGAGGGCTGTTTTTGTTTACAACGGATTCCTTCTGACGGCTGGATGTCGCACTAATTGCGACTATTCCCCCGACACGATGACTTATCATCCCACAGACTTGCACGAAATTTTTTTACACAATACGCAAATGTCAACCAACAGGAATTTAAAGCCAATGGAGTTTTCAGATTATCGCGGATTCGCATGACTTAACGCCTAAACAAACAACTCTGAAACACCACATTGCTACGAAAACACGATCCCACTGAAGTTCTCAATAAATGCCATTTTGCTGCTGCCGACAATGTAAATCAGCAATCCAGCCATAACATACTGTCACTTATAGCGAAAAATGCCCGCCAATTGTTAATTAGAGTTTATATTATTGTCCTCTTCAAATTTCAAAATATTAGATTTGATCTCAAATAAATTCTAAACAAACTATAGTATAGAGAAAAGATATAAGAAACTGACTTATGCAGAAATTTATTTGTAGGCAGCCCCTTTACAACAGATCTCAATAAACACCAATTTCAAAAAACACAGATCTTAATAAACACGTAGAAAATTTTACAATCCGTCTACCTAAGAATTTGGAGATGGCGCCTGGTGTCTTGTCGTTTATTTATGGCACCAATAATCCTCTGATCATAAACTATTGTGCACTTATCAACATACTTTTATAATGAGTTTCATATGTCTTTTCCTTCTACTATACCTGTATTTTTTAAAATTATTTGTGATTTTTTCTAAAAGCACCTTTCAGTGAAAAATGAAGAGACATTTTTTTACACCAGTTAAAAGACTTGCAGTGTCAGAACAGGTATTTTTCACAAGTATTTTCTTACTACTGGAATGTACGAGTAATTATTTTAAATTACAAATGATGAAGGAATTCAAATTTTTATATAATAGTGCCAAACTTTATCAATAATAAATTAACACGTAAAGAATAATAAAAATATGAAAATTTATTTGTAATGATGAAAATTTTATTTTTCTACTTTGTGTCGTTAACAGAGACCGATTTGAGTGTCGTATTAGCCAATACGGCACTCAAATTGCGTGCGTAAAGAAGGTAAAAATGAAATTAATTTTTTCCAGATTGGAAGTAACACGCTTTCGCTGGAATGAAACGTCATTCGTTTCAGCGTTTATGTCAGCGTTAAAATTATAATAATTTTATTCGAATAAATTTTGTTGCACTTGATGACCAGTATTCCTTACCAAGCTGTTTTTGTGTGTGTGTAATTAAACACACACCGTTCTAACCGCAATTATATAAACTATATATAAACTATAAAATATTCGAAAATGGGGCGGACATGCGGCGGTAGACAAGCGACAAACTTCAGCTTTTGAGGTTAGAACAGCTTTAAAATGAAACTTAAAACTAAAACAAAGCTTTTAGCCTTTATTTTGACGATTTACAACATTCATAGCATTTGATAATTTACAAGTTATTTGCTAGATGAGTGTATAGCACTGCTTGATCTGAAATAACGATGAAAGGTATCGCTGAGAATTGCAATTAGTGTGGTAATTTAGAAATAATTATACAATGTTTTTGAGGATTGTCCTTACTGTGTTAATGCCAATTGGAGTATTCAATCAATAACCGATTCGGTAGGTAAAAATGAACCATTTGTGAGTTACTTTCATTGAATTTTTAACAAATTTAATAACACTTTGAAAAAAACATTTGACACTTTCATGACATTATTACCAACTAACTCATATTAACGCAAAAGTCCTTAAAGATTGAATAATTAACTTTTTTACTTAAAAATCACGTAAAACGCGCATAGTAAAAAAAATAGCATAAAGAACTTGTTTCTCAAGTCATTGTAGAACTCATTCTTTATAAAAACTCACGATTTTGCGCTCGTTTTATAAACTTGAATTTGTGTCACAAAGTTGACTTTTCAAAATGCGTTCTTTAATATACTATTACTTGTCAATTTTTTTTTCTAGGATAAAATTTGATCGAGTTATGGTGGTTTAAAATTTGAAATTCTGTAATTTGTGGTTTCCACTCTTTGGCTGTGGTAGGACCAAGTTGTTTTTGACGTGGATATGATTCTTCGTCATACTTTTACCACCAATTTTGTCAATATTATCCGCAAAAGTATTTACAATTTATCGAAAACGACGAATCATTTTTCGTCGACGAATTGATCAATTATAACCGACATTTGTACTTAACACTTCAGTCGATTATGTCAATCTTTTGGAAATCTGATTGAAACAGTTGAAATTGTAAATAGTCACACTAATTAAGCAAATTATTATTGCAACAGTGCTGTTGAACTTTGTTTTGTATGTACTTTGAACGTCAAACGTTAAATGGTCTGCCCTTGTATCGCGTTTAGCTTGATATCTAGTACTAATTAAAAACGTTAAATTTAAATTTAATCGAGTATTTTGTGACCATAATACTTATTTATGTATTAAGAGTATAATGAAGGTGACTACAGTACGAGGACATGTTTAAAGCCCAATGTAGGAGGGCTTTAAATTTTCGAGGGCCATTAGTGATGATTATACCTGTGGTACATACGACGTTTTATGGTATTTCGCATTGATTTAGTTGTTTAAATGAAAAGAAGATTAAAAAATTTCGGTCAATTTAGCCAAAACTGTGCAAAAAGTCGATATAAAAATAGTCGGGCTTTTTGTCTTTTCTGGGAATAATATGTTTTCATTGTTTTCAATCGCATTTAACAGTGTTGCTTAGTTACTTTGATTAACAGAAAAACAAAGATTACACTCTAATTTGCAGGCGTATAAAGAAGATTGTGGTTGCAAAATAAACTAAACTAATTTACAAAAACGCAGAGAAATGGAATTTTGTGGTAACTTATGTTTAGGGGGACAACTTGTACCAACTGTCTAAATACATATAATAGCTATTCAGATTGCAATTAATGTGGTTATAATTTATTAACGTTTCTACAATTGTTTGGAAGAAATTCTTTTTTTTCGAGCTACACAACACACATTAATTCATATTACTATTTTTCCACATGTTTCCGAGATTTTTTGTAAGAAAAGAATATGTCCTACGTCGGGCTTTAAACATTCCCTACTGCCATAATCCCCATTATTATGCTCTTAATACATAAATAACTATTATCGGCACGCTTCATTCTCCTATTGTAGGTATTCTTTTGTTGGAATTTTTTCTATAAAATGATTTTTTTTTTAAATTAAAGTTAACATTAGTTTTTGTTGATTTTACCTATCAGTAATCGTTTTTTAAAAAGGCACAACATTTGTAAAAATATAAACAATTGAAATAATTAAGGATATAGGTCAAAATAGGTAGCTCGGTTGCTTCGAGATATTATCCTAGATATTTTCGGAAAATGTATGACTGTTATCTTTGTTCCAGTTGTAAAAAATGCTTCAATTTTTGAGTAGTGTGCTTGCGTTGATTAGAAAGATAACATAATAATGGCTCTCCGGTTGTAGGCTTTCAGTTGTCTGTTCATCAGCAGCCCTCATTATCGGTAAATTGACGTTAGTTTATCGTTGAATGCGGTGATCCATCTTTTGTGTGTCAAATCCACGTTCTGCTCGACATGAAATCACACTTGCCGGGAAATAATCATAAGGGAATAAAAGAGTGAGTCATGTGCTAAAGAAAGCCCAGAAAAGATAATTAATGTTTGTGACACCAAAATAAAAATTTACCAATTTTTTATTAGGAGACAGATGAAGACAAATTGTTGATTCGAAAAGTTTGCTCTTCGCTTTATAATCTTTGTGTTGAAATAGATCAATGTCAACTTCCCGTGATAATATGATACTCTTCAAAGGAATCTCAACGGTTCGCTGTTCTGAGTATTAGTTACAGGCCTATAACTTCATTGTTAACATGTGTTTTCTACCTGGTAGACCTTTGATGGTTATTTTTTGCTTCAGATTCAAGGACCCTGATTGAATATCATTAGTCCCACGACATGTGTTATCCGCAACAACAGAATATCGTGTTGTGTAATTAGTAACATATGTGCATGTTGCAGATGAAAAATTTTGCTAATTGGCCCTCTTCCTGCTTTAATGCAAATCTAAAAGTTACAAAGTTGCGGTTTCTTTTCAACTGCAGCTTGTTATATGTTTATGAAAGAAAAGTTTGCTTTTGAATTAAACTTCTCAACTTTATAGTTATTTACAAGCGGCGAATTATTGGACTAAATTGTTATTACACTAATACCTACTTAATTAACGGCTTTGTTTTACAGCCTGTAAATTCACCGATGAGACCGATTTCGGCTGTGCTAAAACACGAAATTAGCAATAAAATCGCTGCTTTAGAGGTATTTTAGGTAGCTATTCTTTGACGGCTTTCATGATGGGAAGAGTACGGACTGACACCCAACTTTAGCACTTGAGAACTATCGAAACCGATCGGAGGATATTGAGATTCGATTTGGGTTTTGTAGCTTCAACGAAAATCTTTTACTTCGATAAAGTGACGGCCGCAAATGGCAAAATTTCAACAAAAAAATTACTTGCAATGTGGGCCTTGAAATCAACCAAGCGCTCAGCTGACAAGCTGCTGCTTCAAAAGTAATTACAACGCGGAGACCGACGGTTACTTTTGGAGTAATTACGGCCGCATTATTTCCGCGTGCAAATTTTTATTTTGATATTTTTGTACTTTTTACTAATATTGACAGTTGGCAAATTGCAACGACCCAAAAAATTGTAATTCCTATTTTTATAGCAGCAATTTTATTTCTTCTGTCAGAAAAATAACAGTGGAACAGCAAATAATGAGTGTTCTTTACAAATTTTAGCAGTTGTCTAGTAAAAACTTATAATTATTTCTAAACTAATCTGTTATTAAATAAAAAAAAGGTGAAACTTAATAAAGATAAAAAGTAATCTAAATTGAGTTGAATCAGAGTAGACCAGAACTAGAATGGACATTATAATGGTAAATCATATTATCCATAATTCTGTAATTTTCTCAATATTAATGAAATTATTTTACCCTTTATTTATTTTTTTACATAATTTTGGTTTTTGCAAGAAACTGAGGCACATATTTCCAAAAAAATATAATTACTTTAACTAATTTATAACGTTTATAAAATGATCTTAAACATCTTTTAACAAAGATCCCATCAGTGAAGTTTCTACACTCTCAAAATTTTTACAAAAAATTTAGGTCAATCTCGATATTTTGGTGGTTACGTCACAGACATGAATCCATCCACAAATTTTACAAAAAAGTTTTTAAATTTACTTTCAGACGAGCAGCAAGAAAAGTTGTAATCAACTCTCTTGCTAATATGCGATCAATAGTCTCGACTTTTATTAATGTCTCGATTATGAGTCGCTGTTATTAACAAACTTGTTGGTTAAATAATTGTTTTCGTTGCTTATTTATGCGTATGAGCTTTATTAACGCACTGTAGAGAGTTTGTTTAATACTTCTATTTACAAATTTTTGATACCGACCATACAAACCAATATCTTAACAATTGTATGAACTGTCACCAAGTTTTAGAATTTAATTTTTTTTACTTGGGTGCGATCAGTGAAAAAAATTATTAAAACTATATTTCTGAAAACACGTAATTATTAAAAAATAAAAAAATATAAACAAACACTAAAGAAATTAAAGAAATTTTCACATTAAATCTCATAGTTTAACTTAATATTTTTGACAAGTTCTGAAGCTTTTTTTTCTCCAATATTTTATCTGCATTATTTTTGTTTTTCAATATCATTTTATTTCAAATTATATTATATTTTGATCTGTTGGTTTATTTTTTAGTTTTCAAGTTTTGTTTTTTATAAGTGCAAGAGGTTTGCTTTCAATTGTTTATTTTTATTCATTCTTGTTATTACTGTTTATTGCTTTTTAGAGTGAACCAAAGTATCGTAAGTACGAGGTAGAGTAAATATCGGAGGTATCGAGGTATCAATGTATCGGAAGTATCGAGAGGCTATAAATGAATATCCCATCAAATAGCTTGTGAATTTTTTTGCTTTCATCAAAATAGCTTGTGTTTCCAAAATCCAGAGCACTGTGGAGGGGATATTCATTTATAGCCACCTTTTATCAAGGTATGGAAGTATAGGGGTACTGGAGGTATTGGGGGTATCGAGGTATCGGGGGTATCGGAGGTATCGAGATATCGGAGGTATCGAAGTATCAGAGGTATCGAAAGTATCGATACTTCGATAGCTGTTTGCTGTCGGTATCGATCGATACCTTCCCAGCCCTAAAGTTTATCAGTACTGATGAATGCATGTTGTTTATTTTCAATTTCTTTATCTTCATTTTCGAAAATATTTTTTTGTGTTGTTCTGTAAATGATTTTGGCTTTACCTTTTCCTTATTTATTATCTTGTCAAAGTTCTTATTCTTTTCTGAATTTTAGATTTTTTTTTATTTCTTTTATATTTATCAAATATCTTTTAGGTTATATATTTTTTGATACACACTGCACTATTTAAAAATTATTTTTATCTGAGGTTTTAGTGTTTTGTTTTTCATTATCTTGACTTTTAGATTCTACTGGTTATTGTTCTCTTTGTTCTTGAATCGTAAAGTCGTTCCAAAATTTATATTTAAATTTCATTTTTCTCACTAAGTCCAAATACGGATTAGTTTTATTATTTGTCGCAGCTATAAAAGTTGGTGTTTGTTACATTATTCATAGTTGTTTGTCTAAGTAGTGCTCATGACAGATTTAAAACAGGTCAGTTGATGCTCACTATAAAAAAAAAGAGGTGGAACACTGGCCCAAATCTGAAGCTTAAGTGACAGAGGGATTCTAATCCACTCTCTACATCAAATCCAGAGTAATTTAATAGCTTTCTTTGAAATATCGCCATTAGAGCTTGTTCTTGAGACTAATATTTAAGTCTACTGAATCTTTAAAAAAATAATGACATTGAATATCTTTAAATTTTAGATATAGGGATCTTAAATATCTAAAAATTTTAAACAAATATATTAAAAAATTTGAAGCATTTTTAGAAATATACAGAAAGAGAAGTAAGTATGTAGAGAATTTATAAATCCAGAGTATATAAAAAAATGCAAACAAATGCAGAGCATAATCTGATATTATTCATACAAGTAGATTTTAAAAAAATCAAAAATATCCACTAAATTTTCTCAATTCAGTCTAAACATTTTCTGAATTTTCTCGATTACAATTTAATAAAGTAGTATCAAAAACTAGAGCTTCAGTTATTAAAAAACTACTCTAAATGGTAGTTTTGCTTTTGTTCAAATAAAACGCTGTTATCGAGTACCGAAAATAAGATTATTGTCACTCTCACGTTATAATTTGTCAAGTTTTGTTGCACTGGAACAATCGATGAGAACTTCTAATCGTAACGGATGCAATTAACATTGTTATCCAATCATCCTCTAACAAGCATAATGACACAGTACATTTCCGGAAAATGTCAACTTCCGGGTTTTCAAATTGTAGTTGATAATTGAAAGGCCTTGCTAAGTCTTTCAATGATTTTAAAATAAACCAGTTAATCAGTCGCTCATAAAATATTTATTCGATGTGGAATTTATGCAAATTATGATGTAAACACAAGTTGGGGATTTTGTTTTTTTTATAAGTGCATTATAAAAGATTCCATATACCTTAAGCTTTTAGCCCTAATGCACGACCAACCTGTTTTCCAAAGTAGAAATCAATATCAGACAAGATTACTAAGTAATTAGGTAACGAAAACCCTTCAAAGTCGAGATTAATGAAAATATCTTTTCTAATATATTAAGTGCATTAGGGATAAAAATATGTGGGTAGATATAGATTGAGTGTTGATGAGGTGTAGGTTTTTTATATTATTAATGCAATCTCTAGGGATGACATTTTTATTATTTTTCATAAAAATTACGATTTTGTTAACATTGTTGGCAGTTTACAAACAAGTGTGTATACTGAATTAATTTTCACAAAAATTAAAAGCAAATTTTTTAGTAAATATTTACCTCAATTTTTCCGTCGAGACATTTTAATTTTTATAAAATGTTTATGTATATAACATAGAAATTGAAAGCTTTTTGACAAATTTAGATAAATGACGATAGTTGGGACACACTAAAATTATGCAAATAGGAAAGACAAATTATTTATGCTGTTTCTACTTTACCAACAGTACGTAATCAATCAATTCCGAATAGGGACTAGGAACATAATTTCATTTGTATTTTAAATTTTACATTAACAACTCCTCATGATTCTTAATTTAAGATCTAGGGGGAGAAAAAATCGTCATCCACGCACAATTTATTAGACAAGTTAGTGCAGTTACTTCTTATTCAAGGATGCAAGTAATAGACAGTGGCAATAAAACATAACTAATGGTTATAGAACGGAAGTAAAAAAAAACCGGATATAAGAATATAAAGTCGCCTATTCACGTCGCGACGCTTTAAGCAACCAGAATCGATGTCGGTAGTAAAGACAAAGCTCGGCGCGGAAAGGTTGCCTCTGGTCTTATTCAAAAATATGCAGTAAAATGAGAATGGCAAAAAAGCGTGATATTTATGCAGATGACGGTGTGGCGGGAATCGCTGTGCACATGTGCACGTCCTGCTTCCATCTATCATCACTATCTCCGAGCCGTTTTCCTTGTTACGCGGCGGTCCTTAGAGTTTTAATTTTTTTATACGGAGCTCTAACGCGGTTAGACTTTTTATATGTGTTTGTCAAGACATAACAACCGTCAGCGGCAGATCATTCAGAAAAACACATAATCTAGCCGAGAATTTATTTTCGAGATTTGAGGATCGATTAGGACCTTGGACCAGTAGCGTAACTAGGAATTTTCAACTTTTATATAGTTAATCAGACGTCAAAATAATACAAACCAATCAAAATGTACATAATATAAGACAAAACAAATGTTATGGCATTTTTCTAATTGGTCTACTGCAAGAAGGACCAGATAAGATCTTTCCAAGCCGTGTTCACTAACAAAGGTTAAACTATATTTTCAAAACAAGTTGGGCAAATATTCAATAAACTCAAATACAACAACTTTATATAATACATATTTGAGATGAGCTTTAAAGATAGACTCGCCTGCTTTTTAGAACATTTTAAAATGATTCGTCTTAACCAATATGATTTTATTAAAGGTAAATGTACCGCAATATCGTACTTCATGATTTCATTAATTTATGTTTCTTAACCCAAAGCAAAATGTTGTAGGAATACTTCTTGTCGTAAGTCTGGCGTTTGATACAATAGACCATAACTTACTTTTAACTAAATTAGATCAGGTGGGTATAAGAGGTACTATAAGAAATTGGGTTGCTTCATATCTAAAAGACAAATCTCAGTATGTTAATGACATGAAATCCGATGTGCCTATAATTAATAGAAGTGTACCACAAGGTTCCATATTACGTCCTATGCTTTTTTATAATTTTTATGTTTGATATGCCATACATTATAGTTGATGCTAAATATCACTTATCAGCCGAAATTGTGCTATATGCTGATGACACACGTAAAGTTGTTTTAAGTCCTACTCAACATAATACAGGAATTTGATATGTGATACAAGGAAAACTGTCTAATCATTAATTATTGTAAAACACATTTTATGCAATTTTTCACTAGAGACCTATCATACAAACATTTGAAAATATACTCAGTGACACTAGAAGTGTTAATTTTTTAAAGTGATTTTTTGGCAACAGAATGAGTAAATTTAAACCTCTTAATTTTTGTAAAAAAAAGTTTTATCAGAGCTGAGTATTGGCAGTTGTTGTGTCTCTGACTACCTGTTTTAAGGGTAACAAAATGTCTCCACTCTGAAGGCATCAACAATATTATCATCTTAGCAATTTTGACAGAGATAGAATTGTGGCCTTTCGAGATGTTGTTTTGTCCTATCGCGAAATTGCCCGTGTTGATTCTGCTGCAATGACGGTAATGCGCGTGTTTCGGGTGCGAACAGAAGAAGGTAGAGGAACACGAAACAGACCAACAGGTCCAACAAAGCGTACCACAGAGCTTCAGACAACTAGCTCTTTGAAATCGTTTTGCTACTACGCGACAACTCGGTGACTAATGGTTTGGCAAAGAAGGTCGACTTTTGGATGTTTTCTTACCTTCCACGGTTAGTGCTTTCCTTAACTGCAGAACGCCGTTGTCAACGTTTAAACTGGTGTAAAGAACGGCAAGTTTGGAAGGCAGAATGGCATAATGTTATATTCAGCGACAAACCGTGATTTTAGATTTACTGTTGAGAAGCATGCGCACAGGATTGTTGGAGTAATGGTTTGGAGGGCTATTACCTATGGAAGCTGATCACCTCTTGTGTTTATTCGAGGCAGTATGACAACTGTCTGTTATGTTGGTGACGTCCTACGAACTACTTTACTGCCTCACTAGATGGCCATCAACATGTAATTTTTCAAGAAGACAGCGCACGTCTACATGTTGCTTATGTACTTTCTCTGAGAAGCCGGCGTTAATGTTTTTGCCGTGGCCACTCTTTTTACCGAATTTAAATCCTATCGAGCATGTGTGGAAAATTATGGGGAGAAGACTGCCCGCTTTGCATCGTTCTCTACAGACTCTGGCATAGTTTTTGAATCCATGAGGTTCAATTAGCTTTTTGTCGATGCCTTGACGTATATTATCATATAGTTTACTAATCTGTAGTGCATCCTCGTATTCGAGTAAAAAATTTTTAGTGCGAAAACGAATATTGAAAGTAGTGTCTGTCATCTCTGCACGTTCTGTTTGGCATTTGTAAATAAAATAGTATTTAATGTTATTAGAAGTGAGCACACTCTCTGTGCTTTACGCGGTATTGTCTGTCTCACAGCGATCGGCAAATTAGGCTCTTTTACTTCTAATAACATGTAATACACAAAATTTCGTAGTCTATGATGACAATGATGATCATATGTCGATCGGTTTGGGAAAGCGCACGTTTTTACGTCTTGATCGTTTGAGTCTAATCCTCGCAGTTGACTGGTTTCTTCAGATTTAGCGTTCTGAGATCATCAAGTCTGTAAAAAGAGAATGACTTGATTTTACTGATTTTAGTTACTTTTGGTAAATCAGGAATTAGTTATTTTGAAGGAGGGACGGTTCATTAGTGACTGAAAGTTGATATGTTTATAACCTCTTTCACTTATACCTTGTTACGATTGCTTTTTGTTTGATTCTAACACATACACACACGAGTGAATTGGTTTTCAGGTTTGGGCTTGGCGGTCTATGCTAGAGCCTGGGAAACACGTGGCGTTCTCTATCATTGTTTGTTAAGGTATTAACTAGGATCACACCGCCTGTTTGGGTCGGCTAAACGTGCATCAGACGCATATTTTTGCGATACAAACATAATCTATTGTTTAACACTAACATCACAAAAAGCAGTATGTAATAATAATTGAATATCAAAATAAGGCCTAGGCTAGATACGCCACTGGTTGGGACGGAAATTCCTTTCGCTCTTCATTTTGGAGCGAACCGGACCGTTTATTTATACATGAAAACTGAGCGGCTTTGTTTCTCCCCGTTTGAGCTGAGTGTTATCGACAGTTGGTACGACTGTCATTTGACAGCTTTCGGAACAGCTTTCCAGTGTAACCAACTGTAGAAAAACTCGTTTTTTGTGTCTGGAAAATCTTAAATGTGTGCATAAAAACGCGATATATTTTAACAGAATTTTCCACTTGAGAGCGACTATTTCATAACGAAGTTCTGACACATATGTGCTAGATCGGTGAAATTTGCATTTCAATGGCGACAGTTGAAGTTTGTTTACACCGCCACCAACACTTCTGACTTTTTCTTATTGTCGTTATCTCGTAATTTCGAAATCGCCTACGGTCTTGACCGGCAACATCTTCCCACACTTTTCTAAAACCGATCTCATAAATGCATCTATTACAAAAACTGTTAGAAGTTAGGACGCCCACCGTGTACAAAATACCTTTCACCAGGGATATCAATCAAGTTGGTTTTATTGTAGAGCTGTTTACGGAAAGGTTTAAGAACAAGATGAATTCGCCGTCGGGACGCGTCCCTAACGGCTACGACGATTCCCACTGAGATGTTCGTGTATAGCCGTCAGATGCAGCCACTGTTTCCAACTTCTGTACCAACACATTCTTTGATTTGTTCCGAGATTCTTATCGAAATAAAAAACTTACAGATCACTTCTACCAATAAATAATCACCAAGCTTTACACGTCTATCAAGATTGAACAAATCCGTTTCAACACCTCTCAACTTTTTGACAATACGACTAATAGGACTTGCTTGTTCAGTTACAATAAAGGAAATGAACCTTGAAAAGTCACGCTATAGGAAATTGGAATTGTTTTTGTTGTTTTCATCGGCCAAATTACATGTTGGTAATTACTAAATGATCATAAATAAAGTTGTACACCGCTTGAATGTGACAAATAAAAGTCCACAACTTATTGATTCATAATATCATTATTAACGCAGAAAAATGGGTTACGCTGTAATTACGGTTTTTATCACAATACACAATTTTCAGAAATAGCTTTTTATTTATAGACAAATTATATATTAATAGAGGGAGAATTTATAAACTGTTTCATACAAGAAACAACAGCTAAAATCAACAATTTAAAATGAAACAAACAATTTGTAAAAATTCGGAAAAGCTTATATCGTGGGAATGAAAAAAGTAATTTTTTACGTACTTTCTGACTACATCGATTTATTGACAGATTAAAAATGAATGGGTAATGTGTAGACCTCGGTGGGAATATGGGAACAAAAACCCTTTACAGTCGTCTAGCTAACTACTCGTACCCGCCACGCGATAAAACATTGAAACTTGAATTGGTCGATAGTAGTACCGAAGTAGTACCGCTATCGACCAATTTGGGTTTCAATGTTTTATCGCGTGGCGGGTACGAGTAGTTAGCTAGACGACTGTAAAGGGTTTTTGTTCCCATATTCCCACCGAGGTCTAGAATGTGTTATATTTATCAGCCCCTTTCAGATCCACATTATTTTTTGCTTGCAGGTTATGAAACCACGAAAGCTTCTAAAATTGTCCGTTTTTTTGCACTTTATCAGGAGCTTGAATACAACTCATAACTACGTTTCTGAAGTGAAATTGAAATTTAATTGTTTTTTAGTTATTTGAAGACCTACTCGCATTTAGTTCGCTGGTAATAAAATTGGCGCCAAATAAATGCTCTCCATTTTATTGCACATACAAATAAGCTGTTAAGACGTCCCATTAATGTCTGAAGTAGCAAATGAGGAATAAATCAGAAATACATTTAGAATGCTAAAAGTGCAGCTGGTGCCTTAAGTGACCTCATTCTTAAGTAGTTGCGAAACTTTTAAGCTGTGAAACTAAAAAAAAATTTTATAGTTTCTTAATTTAAAAAGAGAAGAATTTTGAAATGTTATTGTTTATCTCAATCTTCACTATTTAAATACAATAAAATAGTGAAAACGATTAAAAGTACCGATTACTTTTTGCTCTGGCAAAATAGTTCTATCAAGTCTCTGTTTCTCTTTCTACTCCAACGATTAGCTATTTTAGAAAGACCCAACAAAGCTGCGCTCGGGGTAGTGTAAACATAAATTAAATAAAATATCTACAAGTTTACTCTCATTGCAAGTTCTGATTAACACTATCAATCTGTTAACTAGCGTTAAACAAGTGCTCCAGGAAAAATTGCAAATTATTTTCATAAATCTATGCTTTGTTATTCGTTTACCAAATAACAACAACAAAGGTTTTTTGAGCGGTTTCACTTATTTTGGCATTTCTAGATTGTTAAAATTAGTAAAACTACCTCTGCGTTTTACCAAGCAAGTACGACTTGGACACCTTGCGTCATTGATTTAGTAAAGCTTTACAGATTTTAACAGCTGACAGCTCTCGTTAAAAAGATGCTAAATAACCAAAATTGTATAAATGATAGTTTTTGAGATACAGGGTGATTTTTTATTCGCTTCTGCCTGAAACTCTCAAAATAGGCAACACATTATACTTTGCATAGATTACGTAGTTTATTAAAATTTAATTTTCAAAGTTAAGACATAGAGGGTTATGAATTAATGTAAACATTGTTGAAAATACTTTTGACAGTACTTCCAGAGTCAATAAAACATGGTTTCTAATTCGGAAAAAACAGATATGTTATTAGTACTGGAAGAGTCCCAGAAAAACTACGAAGCAGCAGTTCGCCTGTACGCTAGACGTTAGAAGCTAGAAGTTCAAAAATCAAAGTCAGTTTTAACATTTAATTAAAATACAATGCCTTGATCAGAACTACATTTAGTAATTGTTATAAAAAGTGTTCAAATTGTCTCCCTTCTTTTTCTTGACACAATATTATTCTACGTTCATAATTTCTGCGAACTCTGGCTAGCATCTCAAGGGTTATGGCTCTGCAAGACGCCACAACTCTTTCACATAGCTGATTTTCATTTTCTATGGGGACGCTGTAAACTTCGTTCTTGACTTTTCCCCAAAGAAAAACCATTGTTGGTGAAGGTAGCCTCATCACTAAACAAAACGTAAAATAAAAAGTTAGGGTTCTGTTCTAATTGATTCCTGATAAATCCACAAAATTGAAGACGACGTCCAAAATCATTTTCTCTCAAACCCTGAACTATAGTTACATGGTAAGGAAGAAATTGGTTAGCTTTTAAAATACTAAATACAGAGGTTTGACTAATCTGTAGCTGCCGTGAAATTTGTCTTTGATTTATCTGGGGGTTATTAGTTAGAGCTTCTGTTACTGCCGCTTCGTTATACGCATGTGTTACTGTACGACGTCTGTTGCTCTTCTTTTCATTTTCTCTTAAATTCTTATTAATTTTTCTTAACACATGATTACATGACGCCCTTCTATCAGGATAACGTCTAGCGTAGAGTCGAACTGCTACTTCGTAGATTTTCTGGCACTCTACCAGTACCAACAACATATCCGTCTTTTCCGAATTAGAAAAAATGTTTCTACTTAACAAAATGCGGCTACAAATGACCCGAATAAATTGACTTTGGAAGCACTGTCAAAAATTATTGTCAACAATGTTGACAATAATTCACAACTCTATGTCTTAATTTTAAAAATTAAATTTTAAAAAACTACGTAAACTATGCAAAGTATAATGTGTTGCCTATTTTCAAAATTTCGGGCGGGTGCAAATAAAAAAATCACACTGTATATCCTGTAGAACTTTTTTTAAATTATTTTTGAACGAGATACGATGTAGTATAGCAATTTTTTGGTATACACTATGTGATTGAAATATATACAAAAGGTTATCCTGGTAATAGTTATGGTTTTAATGTGAAAAATCAGATATATAGGGTGTTTTTGATTTTTTTTTTCAAATTCTACCAGATGATAGCCCTTGTTGAAAGGACGGAAGAAGCAAATTTGTCATATACAAATGTTTATAGTTTTTGAGATGTAGGCTTGAAAATTAAAAAAAAAAAAATAACAAAATGGAGATACACCATATATGAAAATACTATTTTTGAGCAAAAACTTTTACATCGTTTATCTCGAAATCTCTATGCTCAAAAACAGTGTTGTCATACATCGTATACCACAAAAAGTAATGTTTTTTTTTAATAAGAAATTACAGCATATATCTCAAAAACTAAGCATATATCTCAAAAACTATAATTAAACATTTGTATAAAGCAAATTTGGTTATTTAGCATTTTTTCAACGAGGGCTATCATTTATTAAAATTTGTAAAGTTATTTCATTAACACCCTGTATGTGTGACTTGACTTTCCTCTTAACTATAATATTTTTTTTTTGGTTTTTTGTATATAAATAACTTAAAAAGAGGTGGCCAGCTACCTGAAATGTTGGTTAGTTCATTAACAAGTACGAGTATTTTGAATTAAAGTATCCAAAATTGCAAAAAACTATTATTATTAAGTCAAATGATTATTTCAAAATTTACAAATTTGTCAATTTTGTAAGATCTAGGATATCTGAGGAAAATTATCAAATTTTGAAAAAATTGTAAAGATCTAAAAAAAAATGATTTTGGTAGATTTAATAAAATACAAATTTTATTGATCTATGAAGTTTAAAAAATGTATATAATTTAGGTAAACTTCAAATAACTTTTTGAACCTATAAAGTCCAATTTGGAAAAATTCTTCTCATTCTCATAGGCGCCTTAAAACACACTTTTTTAATAACTCTGTAATAATTTCGGTTATAATTAATTGACTTTCTTTTGGATTGTAACAAGACTGTACCATTAGAACCTCGATTAGAACAAACAGCTAAAGCAATAGCGAATTTAATTTAATTATTGTTTTTTTGTTTTAAATCATTTGGACAAAGTAAAATGGAACGTTACTGACATAAACAAGATTCAATATAGGGAAAAACAGGAAAATGTTTATAGTAACGAAAAGCTATATGCGCTTTTGGATAATCGCAATTTCTTTCGATAGTACTCTTAGGTACTCGTAGGTGTAAAAAATTGTAAGTAAAATTAGAAAGTTTAAGAGAGTTTAGAAATTCTATAAAACACACATACAGAATCGAGAGGTTTCAAACATTTAAAGAATCTAGAGTGTCTAATAAGTAAACCTGTCAATAGTAAAAGTTTTTAAATATCTGGTCAGTTTCTAAATATATAATAAAAAACTATTTTTAAAAAATTTATATATAATTCGAAAAAAATTATTAAATCTGTTAAATAAAAAGAAAAATAGAAGATGTATAGATACTAAAAAATGAATAAAAATTAAAAAATATACAAATTCAAAATAATTGAAGGATTTTATATACTCTTCTATTGAAAGTAAATAAGGTGAAATCGAAATGTAACTGAATCAGAGCAGGCTATGCTAGCGTAACTGTAATGATGTGTCTAATGTTAAAATACCCACATTCACGGCTTGCTCTGATTCAGTTACATTTCGATCTTAACTTACTATTAATTTAATTTGGTATTACGTAAGAAAAAAGTATATTTAGAATGCTGAAACTGCATCCAGTGTCTGAACTGACCCACTTTTAGTAAAAGTTTTAAGCTGCTGTAGGAAAAATCATTTCCTCGTTACGTCTGCTCTAATTTCTGATGAGTCATTTCAAAGTTATTTTATTTCTTGGAGAAAATGTACAAATAGGTACGCCCTAGAATCTCCAATACTTCCTGCATGTAATAAGAAATATCGACATTTCCTGTGCAAATCCTCATAATTCTGTAATAGAATTACATTCCTATTTTTATTAACATTGCGCTTTTAGAGTAATTTGATTCATCAAGTGAATGTCTTTAGTAATATACTAGAAACGTAAAATAAATACAAGATAAGAATAAATAACTTGAAAGAACAAGGCAATAAATTTGTATCGTAATAGCTTCTTGAAAATTTCGAGGAAAAAGTAAAGACATAAAAAGTTGTAATTTAATTAAAAGACTTGTTATAAGAAGTGATAAGACGGCTTCTACCATCTAATAATTTATTATTAGGATCTTCGACTGCTTGTTAGTGGTGATTATTAGGACTGTAAATTTTATCCCAGTATTTTATTTAAATGAACGAAGGTGTGTGACGGTCATAATCTTAAAATATTGATTAAAAATCCCAATTTGCACTTTTCCAGATTTGTCGGTTTGATTCATGAAGGCCCATCAGTCATAATATAATTTTACTCACCCTTCGGCTTATTTCATCGACCATTTCGTTATTCCTAAACAAGTAAATCCATTTAAATTCAAACCCAAGTTTGATCGAGAATTGACAGCACCTGGGAACACGTGCATCGAATTCTTGTATCATCTCTATGTCTGTCAAAATTACTAACCGGTCCAGTTTTGGGATCTCCGATTGATTCTGACATTTTGTAAAGTTATTTCTGGGGTGCTCTTCCAGCCTGTTATGGCAGACTGTTACAATTGTGTTTACGAAGTGCGGAGAATTTCATTAACGTACACATGTATATTAGTGAGGGGTGGTGCGGGACGATCGGGGTCTTCTGTTATTAGTTTTGTGACGCTATTAGTAGGGTCCTGGTGGAGGACAAATTGGCTGGAATTATACTAGTCCTGGTCAGCGGACAGGAACGTCACCGCAACATCGAGTCGCGCACTTTGTTAGTAAATAACTGGACAGTTGCGGCCAACGGAAACTATTGCAATATCCCGGAACTCCGCCATAAGTACGTACCATTAGGAAGTTAATCCAAAACCAACATTGTTAATTTAGCCGAGGGTGGACCGAGTCCACCTGGTGGAATAAGTTTCCCGTTTAGATTAATTCCAACCGTTCAGTAAGGGCCAAGAACAGACTCTCCCACCTTACAGCCCGAAATTACTCGAATAATACAAATTCACAGTCATTGTTCGAACAAAATTCCACAGCTTTCACAGAAAAATTTTTGGTATTTCTTACAAGCGATTTCAATTCTTCGAAATATTTTGCGTATAATATTGTGTATACAATGTGTACCATTGAGTTTATTATAACAGATAGAGGCGCAACGTAAATGCCTGGAAACTAACAGAGTTATTTAGTTTTGGACGACTATACCAGATGTCGCAACAATAGTATAATTTGGTTTACAGTAAAAATTCCATTCGATCAGAAAAGTTGGTAATATTAGTAAATAGCTCAAATCTTCTGGACAGCTGTACTGTTTTATTCGTTATGGGACCGCGCGTCGCGTCGCTCAGTACCACTCCCCCCACTCAACTAGAGGATAAACACTGACTACTTGATTAGATATTAGATGTTCATTTACATAGCATTTCGTTTTGTGCTGATAGAGGGCTTTTGGTCGCTATTATGCTGTTGAAAAAATTTCTGGAACATTTCCTTGGTACCTTTGTCACAGAATTGGAGGTTCAGTAAATGTGTGAAGTATGAAGTAAAAAAAGTCATTGCAATATTTTATTTTTAATAGATTTTTAAGTAACGTAATTCAACTAAAGAATTTTTAAGTAACTAAGAATATCGGATTTTCGCTACTTTCGCTGTAAATAATCTCTAAAAATTAATGAAGGAAAACAAAAATAAAAACAAACAAGATACACCAATGTACCAGCAACATTTATTACAAAAATGAAAAGTTTAATAAAAATAATTATAAACATAACATACATATAATGCTTTCATGTTCAAGACCTACTAAGCTAACCAAATTTATTAAAGATAGTCAAACAACTCATCCCATTTTTGCAAAAACTACAAAATACGCTTCTTAATCAGAAACATAGGAATAAACATTATTTTCATGTCGTATAATTATAATCTCAACAAAGTTAACGCTTGACGCAAGAGAAGAAATGAAAAAGACAACATACAACTGAAAAAATATAACATTTATTATTTCCATTTTAACAATAATAATTATTAATTGTAATATGCAACTTATATGTATATTATAACTGTCTTCTTACAAGTTGTTTCTCTTTCAGGCTTTTAATATTACATTCTTTATAGTAGTGACCTTCTTTTAGTTTGTTGCAAGGTTTTAATTTTACCGCAATACGTAGATTTTTTGTAAATTCATGTTGAATTTTAGCACATGTTGGTGATACAAATCTGTAAACACAATTCACCAAATAGTAAATTAAACATCCTTAAAATTATTTGATGATTACCTGTGTTTCCTATCAGGTGAAAATAAAGTTGATTTGACAAAGAAATTAATAGTGTTTCTTCTTCGCTGATTTGCTGACCAGTAACACCTGCAAGTGAAGTTGATAGGGCGTGACCAATTAACTGTTCAATAACACCTGAGGTTGATGGGCCTTCACCACTTTGCTGTTCTATGGAACCTAAAGTTGATGGGCCTGCCTCATCAGAAGAAAATTCAGGTGAACGATCTTTAAATTTTCTTTTAAAAGTTGGTCTTTCTTTGGGTAAAGGCTAATAAACAAAGTTTCAGAACGTCGTTAAAACTACCGAATTTTTAAACAACCTTTTGTAAATAACTAGGAAAAGCTGAAAAAATTGATGGAACGGCATCATTTTTAAGTATTGTAACACTGACATAACTTCGGTCGAAACAAATGAATGTAAAATGAATCGAGCAAAGTAGAGTCTTGTCGTTGGGTTCCTACTTGTCACATCTTACAGCCTTTATCCATTTTTCTCGCAATAACTTGTTCTTGGGAAACCTAAATTTTATTTATTCAGTATTTTGTAACGTCCACAGGTAGCATCTGCCAGTAAAATTTTTAAAACTTACCAATAAAAGATTATTTTTGGATTTTCTGTCGTGTCACAAGATCTGTCTGTTTGATTTGAACACCCATGAGCAGCGCAACAAACCATGTTTCCTCACTATTGTTTATCACTTATTTCTTGTCTGAACATACACTTTAATATACAATATTATAAACGCCACAAAACACCATTTAAACACGAAAAACAACAGAAACAATCTTGTTTTCTATCACCTTTCTATATGTCAAGTTGAGTGCTCCAAGCTCCAACATGGCGATGGACCGCGCATGCGCAATACAGCGGTAGTGTGGGTACAAGAAAAGACTTACGTTTAAAACATCGTTCGAAGCGTAACGTTTGTCGCAGCGTTTGTAAAAATATTTTACTATAGCTCCCCCTGGTATTGTCGTCCAGAAGCTCGCCATAAATGAGAACAAGGCATTGCGCCTCTATCTATATAATAAACTCAATGTGTGTACTCAATTTGGGTTTCCTGTATTCGAAAAATTGGCTTTTTAAATGAATTATTTGTTTTACAACAATCTAATTTACACTAACTCAAAGATAACTAAGTTTCCGTCTTGCCTTTTCGTTTCCGCAGTTAATATTAAAATAAAGAGCTTTGATTGGTAGTTATAATTGCAATGACAATTTGCACTTGCAACCTTAACTTGAAATCTGGGTCTAACTCTTTTAACAACTCAAAAAGAGATGTTTATTACCTTCAATAATTTGCTGAACAGTGGGCCATGATAACCGCTGTTTTACGCGAAGTCGAATTAATTCAGCAATTGACCTTTCACTCGTTTATATAGAGCTAAAGTTGGACTTACGTGGCAGCTACTATTTCTGAAACTACGCATCACTAATGAGTTTTCACCGTTTCTAGCAAGTTCAGAAAAGCACATTTGGCGATAAAAAACACAAACGAACACATTTTGTTATTATGGAAACGTTACGGTTTCTTATCGACACTATTTTAGTGTTTAGTTACGATTGATGCATAGCGATTAAGAAACCGTTTCAACACTGACACCAGAAAACTGTAAAAACCTGTGTTTTGTAAAACTGCGTAATATTTTTGTAAAAGCAACAAATTATATTTTGTGCCATTCTGACACAAACGTTTTAAAATATTTTTCTTTCTGTGTTTGTGTTGGAGAGACTTCATTTGAGAGGTGACTTCAACTTCTTGATTTCACGAGCTCAATCTGTTGCAATATATAAGAAAGTATCCCATCCACGATATTAACAGTTGTTACCAGATATTAGAAATAATAAAATTATAACTGTCTTGATCTTTCTAGTTTTCTGTCATTTAGCATAAGACAGCTAGCAAGCTATTGGTTCAATTTTACTGGATAATGCCAGTGTATCTAGTTTTCACTTAAATACCTATCTAACAAAACAGTTGACAGAATACAGCTGGAAATTAATTTTCTCTAAATTTGATCAGACTGTCAACCAGAATTTCTACAAGATTTAAACTAGTTAGAACATCTACAGATTTTTTTTATTGTGTTCTATTAATAAAGCTGGAAATACTAGTTATAATAAAACTATGTAAATACTAGATAATAAGTGGTAAATACAAATTATCTGGATGTTTCCAACTTAATTGAATTATCTAGAATATTATTGAATTATCTAGAATATCGGTTAACAAACAGCAGGTAAAGTTTAAAGGTCCAGTTTATTTAAAATTTATAGAAAAATTACTAAGAAAAAGTTCTTAGCGAAGTTAGAAATGGTTGTGTTGTTAGTTAACAGAATTGATAGAAAATAGCTAGAAGGTAGAAATCTAGTTTAAATTCACTTAGAGCTTTAACTGGATCTTCTAGAAACATTCTTCTAGTTAAAATTTCTAGAAATGTTGTTGAAACAATTTAAATTGTAGATGAGTTATTTTTAGGATTCTGCTTGTTAATCTCTTTCTGAAGTTGCGAAGTGGCTTCTGGATCGAATCTGGTTATGGCCGTGTGTCGGTTGCGTTGCAAGGCATTAGCAGAGGTTATAAATTCCCTCCGCCGACGCCATAGGGACTAACTTGTAAATGAATTATAACATCTGAGGCATAATTCATTCTGATACTGACAGGATGGACACCCGGTAATGCGGGTCCGGCTACAATTTTAATGAAATCAGCCGGCAGTCAGATTCGTCCGAATTTTTGCCGCCTCTACACTCTCGCAAAAATAATGAATTTAATTATATCACCCATCAACTTCCTGGCCAGGTATTTATCGTACAGAAATTTTTGACATATTTTTACGAAACCTTTCCAAATATCAAAACAGAATTTTTGAATTGAGTTCGAGATTAATTAATTCAACAACGCATCCAATGCAAAATTTCATCGATCGGCAAATACTGGGTCACTACATTTTCCGAATTATAAACTTGGTTTTAATAAGATTCGTGAAAAATGCTCGGGAAATATATCAAGTGGAAAAATCGACGCACACTTTTCACTTTCTCGAGACGGGCTCCTTTTTGTTCATCAATCCTTTATATTTATACTCCTTCACCGAATCAATGACAAAGGAGTTTCACTTTTTCAATATAAACAAAAGAAATTTTCAAATATTTTCTGCTGTTTTATACACTAAGAGCTAAATTTCTATTTTAGCTTCGTTCCCTCAAACCACAAAGCTACGAACACAGCGCTGTAATAATCTGTTTTGTTTTACCAAACGCTAAAATTAGCTTAATTTAAAAAATACGTGAATGCCCTAGATTTTAGAAAACGCTAGTTGGCGCCAGCATTACAATTACCAGCCATTACTGGTGCTGAGGCCAAAACAGATAACAAATAAGTGCACACATGACTGTTGCAGATTTTACCAAACAAAATAATTCTGAAAAATTGCTCAATATGAAAACTGAATTGAAGCCGACAAATACAGTTTTGACTCTTATTAAATTTCAAATCTGGTATTTCTGTGAGAAACATAGAAGATTTGTTATCTTGGTCTTAGATTATTGATTTGTAGACGCAAATATTGTCACTACCAGCCGTGATCTGCTAAATAGCTATTATTTATGAGCTTGTTTAGCAACCAGTTTTTTTTTATTAAAACACTACAATAACAAATAATAGTCACTATTACAGGGAACTCTAAGTTGTTTTTTATCTGCCGCTTCTTTTTCTTCATCTAAAAATAACAGCGTAAAAAATCTTTGTATATTTGGTTACAAGATCTATGAAAGCCATAAAATCATCTTTCCAAAAGGCATTGTTAAAATTTGGGGGGGTTTCTGATTATCTTATGGTTTTATTAGATCTTGCAACCAAGTTATAGACTAATTAGCCTAGCGACTATTGCGAAAGGAGAGGACAGTTAAATATAAATAGATCTCTTAACTTAAAAAGGGCTAACAATGGAACTGTTAGATATAGTCATAGTTCAGTATGAAGAGTTGTTAATTAGGTATAATGATTATAATAAATCATCCGAGTAAAAACTTTTTTAATTAAATCCATAATGGTTTATTGTCTGCTAAATAATTAGGATAGAATATACCGTGGAGAAAAAATCTTTTTGTGTTTAAGGAGAGTAATAAATGTTTTGGAGGTAGTTTTTTGTGGAATTTATTCAGTCGGGAATTTCTCTCGGCGGCAAGTTGCTTCATTACAGCAAACTACCAACTAGATGCCATCGGCGGCGCGCATGTGATTTAATCCCAGATACAGTTTCGCTGGTATCATGCCGCCCCAATTAACCCTTTAATTTATTATTCAAATCTACAAACGAGGCTTTATAATATAACGGAAACGCAATTTGCATCGCATTATTGGGTTTTGTATCAATTATATATATTTTTAATCGGGCCTAATGCGATTAGGTGTAGTCGCGTATATAAATTTACGTGTAACATAGACAGGAACACAAACATTGGGGAAAACGCCATGAATACCTCCATACCTATTCGGCAAAAAATTTAATCCGGATCGTATTCGAATAAATCTGAATGGAAAACTGCACTGTGTGATATAAACGTTACAGGTTCATTAATTCGGAGTTTAATTTACACCGAACGGCAGCAGAGATTTGCAATTTACGAGCGCATCGGACCTGGCAGGGACACAAGCCGCGACTTGGGACATGCCAAAAGCCCTATCGATTCATTTTTCAATCCTCTCGACGAGCATTTGTCACTCTGTACGAACCAAATTTTCAACCAACCAGATAGACCTACTCTTATCACAATCGTTTTCCCAAACTTATAAATGATAGATACAGGGATATTCACATAAGATAATGATAAATGATATAGAAGAATATAAACTACAAAAGCAAAGTTAACTTGATACTATTGCAATGATTTTTTTCAAATTCGAGGTTTTTGTGTTTTAAAGAGTTGTATTATTAACAAATAATTTATTTGTAACTACAATTTACACGAACAACTTAACAATTACTCAATAAATAATTAACTCAACCACACAGTATAACGCCCACAATTGTTGCTCAATAATATAGATTCGCTCCATAGAATGCCGCTCCGTTGAACCTCACTATTTGATTTAGACTGACTTCTCAATGCTTTCTGACTTGCTCATATACAGTTTGTAGTCTTTTCTCGTGCAATCTTTATTTGTCTAGAACGATGTGTAAGCATTTTTTGAATCATCAATGACTGTGACCAATATTTCTCAGAAACACGCACTATAAGGTGAGTCATGCGCGCCGTCTTATTTTCAGGAAGTAATCGGCCGGCAGATCTTTCTAGAATAGTTGCGCTATTGTTAGGAAAATAGAGATAAAAACTACCACCATCAGGTATGATGGGCATTTACATATCGAATGTTAATGCCTAGATCATGGACAATAGAGGAACAATACATAGGGTTTATGTAAAGAATGCATACATGAATGAAAGTGTATCTATAACAATTGTAACAGCTAAGGTTTGTACTATCATTTTTTGTGTAGTGCATTGTTTACTCTTGAAATGAAAATATAATTTTTGCTGATGAAAATTTGCATTAACAAATTTTGAAGAGAAATGTGCTGTTAGATGTTGCATTGTCTTTTATCTTTCGTCTTCTATACAAACATTCAATTCATCGTTTTTAAGCAATTTTGTAAATTATTATACGATATGAGCAAAAAAAAAAATTCCGTAGAGGACTTTGATGCTGTGACATGCTTTTGGTCAACGTAAATTATATGACAAGAAACAATCTCGTAGCCTAGAGGATTAATTTTCGTGTTCATATAGTAGGTATACTAAAAATTTAGCAATAAAGCAGTAAAAATAGCAAAAATGCAAGTGGAAAAGGTCTTTAGTGAAAACAGAACATAAAGATTGTTGTATTGTTTTCTAAAATTGATACCGATATTTATTCCTACATTTCGACATTATTTTTGTTTGAAGCTATATTTGATAGCAACATTTTACGGAAAAACGGTTGGAAAAATAAAAATTCGTTTAGTTTTGTTGTTTGTAGAAAATTTAATTTTGAATAACATTTTTCACTTTGCTTAAAAATCTATGATTGCTTTCTATGATTTATAGCTAAAAACAATAAGCTCTAGGACACTTTTTGGAATCATATTTTTGACGAAATGGTCTCAAAATGTCTTTCTATAAGCTTATATTTTTTTACACTACGCAACCATTAGGCTCTGGAAATTTATAAATGCTTATTGTGTATTTAAAATTTTCAAGGCTTACACTAGTTTACCTATCGTAAAAAAAAGATTCAGATGATTATTTTCAACGTTATATTTGCATTTTTGGAAATGTATTTAGTACAAATTTATTTTTTTTAAGGAAAAACTGTTGTGACTAAAAGACTCGTCCGAAAAAAAATACTTTTTGGCTTCGGTACACAAATGATTATTTATTAGCCCAATTTTGAAGACTTGTTAATTTGTTAGCATGGAAGATAAGATAAAATTTTTGGAAGTTTTTGTCGTTTGAGTTGCTGTGTTTTATGTTAAAATTTTGTAAAACACTTTTGAATCACTTGATATATCTTTAATTACTCTAGTAACATTATTGTACTACAAGTCGATACTCTCCTAAATAACAATCCCAAATAAATTTGTTGATTTGTTGAAAAATATTTTGTAATTATGTAATTAAAATTTTTTAGACAACAACTTAGTTAAACAGTTTAAATAAAGGAAAAGTGTAAACTGAAAGCTGTTTTCTGAACGTCTCCAACTGTCCACAATCGCAATAAAATCTTTACGACAGAGCGGCAAATTCAAATGTAACGGGCCATATCACCACAGCCTGTACATAAGTCATAAGAGAAATTTTAGGTCAACTTGCAAAAAAATTCTTACTTTACTTAAAGTTTTAAACATTAAACTTTGAGTGATGTTGTACGTCTTGTACAGAGTGAATGGCGTATAAAAAATGTAAAACAAGTGGTCTCATTTGAAAGCAAGTGATTTCAGTAGGTATAGGTTCTTTATGGAAGTAAACACAGCTCCCTTAAATCGTCCAGGTGTGTCTATAAAATTTCGACGCTTCCTCGACATAAAGCGGTTCGGGGCCCAAACGGATGTGCTTGCTGTTTTGGTGTTTTTAACAGTTAAAAATTCATTTATGTGAAAGAGTTCGTTTTTTATTGGTAAGTTAGTTAGTGAGGGTGCGGTGGTGTGCACCCGGGGAGCAGTAATTCATCCCCGTTAAGCCTGGTGTGGTCACCGGAGTCCGGCACAACCACGACCATTGCCATTGATTGGCACGGAATCGCGTCAACTTATCCTACCGGGACATTAATAATGCACCCAGCGGGAATTCGTTATAAAGCCCGTAAATCCCGGCCCCGCATATGCTTCGGTATATAATAAATGCGTAGGAAATTCCGGTGGAAAATCAGAGATCAGACAATACGGAGAATTGAGATTTCCCAAGTGATTGTCTTGCAAAGTCGCGTCACACACCTATTCAACGTGCATCGCATTGTATCGGACTGTGGTGCAGCGCTTTACTCGCTTCCGGATTTTTACGGCCGGAACCCGGAGTCTTCCAGCGATATTTCAATAACGCTAAGTGATGCACCGTCAGCTATTTACACGCCGAAACCGACGCGGTTTCCTACTCTCGAGAATTGAAAGCCAAAAGGAAAAATTAGGAGACGCAAAAACTTCACACTGTTGATTTTGTCTTCAGCTACTTACTGTATTGCTTTTACAGCGAGACTTTCAACCTCTTTCAAAATATACAAGATTCGAAAGGGAGAGATACGGAGGAGTGTTTTCTCTGTGTTACAAACATTAGGCATTATCTCCAACTTTTCTATTTTTACTATTAAAAAACATGGATGTAAGCATGGCTTTAATAGCAATAGCTTTACGGAATTATATGAAACAATTTTTAGCAAATTGGTACAAAAAAATTCAGAGCAGGTTTTTCATATATTGACCGGTGGTTTATTTGCAATATATTTTTTTTTTTTAAATTTCAAAATTGTATAATATTCTGCAACTATTAACCTCACGTTATTATACTCGCGGAACTCGGATCAATGGGCAACTTTCTTTCACACAACGTTTATAACACTGAAACTAAGTTTGCTCTAAATTTATGAGTCTGCAGTAATTTTTTTTCAACTTTAGAAAATTTTATGTTTGGTTTTTCTGGACTATAATAACAGCAAATATGTTTAGTCTTCAGTTGCAACCGGTATATGAAGTTAGATTTTATTATTAATTTAGATGCTATACAAATTGAATTAGATCTTTAGGTAGAAAATAAAACTTTAATATCTCAGTTTAAAAAGAAATCTATAAACATTAAGCACATTATAATTTATACTGGCTTCTTATACAAGTATCATTTATTTCTTCAGAAGTTTTTACATTATGTCTCAATTTAAAACAAAGTTTGTTGAAATAATAATAATTTTCTCAAATTTTTAAATAAAAAAGGGGGATTTTTTGAATGATTTTTAACTTTGGAACTCTAAAAATAATATAATAACGTTGCTACATATTTCATTGGTCTTCTCAAATCAATGTATGTATAGCCTAATTGTGGTTTGAATAAAAAACAAAATGATGGATTATGTATTCACATTATGTATTCACCCGTGGTATTTAATTTTGTAGTGTAGGCGCTACTTAAATATGGCCGTAGATAGGCCAAAGCAGCTGAATTTACTGAAAATAAAACTGAGAGTTTAAGGACTATACCCAAATTTGTGTTATAAAATTGCTACTTTCACAATAAATCACCAATTCTATCTTAATCTAAAATACACTGAAAGTATACTTTTCTGTAGTTTTTGTAGGCTCGCCAGATGTCGTGTTGCTTATACGAAATTAGCAATACCTAAATCTTATCTATTTATTTTAAATATTAGGTGAGAAGAAGGCTACATAAAATGCAAGATGAAACAAACAGATTTTGTTAAAATTATAAATGAAGCTTAAATTAAAAAACGAATTAAATAAATATAATAAATTATTATATAGAAGACATACGAAGGAATAATATTCTATAACTACAAGTAAAATATCGTTTTTTCTTAATAAAATAGAAAAAGTTTTTTAATTTTTTTAAAGCATTTTATAAATGTTTTTACTATAAACCAGTGAATTATTTTGCCGAACTCACTTATTTATTATATTTTAAAATTTGTTTGACATTACACTTCAAATTTTGTGACAGCTGCCAGACCCTGACCGGCTCTAAAATATCTACTTTACTGTCTAGTCAACAAAAATGCTGACATATTGACTATAGCACTTAAGGAAATTGCATAGTAATCTTATTTGTCACTTTATATTGAAAAACTTTTTGAAAAGTTGAAGCCTGACTCAACTTTGCAATTTAACTCTTTACTTAAATCTGCTCTTGATTCTGTTCTCCTAACGCTAACAAAATTTAGCACTTTTAAATTTTTTTAAATAGGTACTTAAATAGACTTTCCCATAAATTTAGAAACAAATACTCTCTAAGCTTTAACATATCGCATAATTCTCCTTCTACATATTCTCTTTTAAAACTTCTCTATTCTTGGCAGAGTTTTTCTTTCTTAAATTTGCTTTTAATTCTACGAGTAAAGGTAATCTTTTGATCTGTTTCGTACATAATAAGTAACAAATTCTTTCTTAACATCATTCAGGCGTCTACAAGAGTTATCTTGTATTGATTGAAATAAAGTCTATATCGGTCATACAGGACGAAAAGTTGAAACCAGAATTCTTGAAGATGTAAGGACAATAGAAAAATACAAAAATACAGATAAAGCAACACTCCATCTGCTATAACTTCTCATATTTTTTCTTTCGGTCATTTTTTTTCTATTGGTAATTCTAAAAAAATTTACATCTGCAGTAGAGGTTATTCTTTCCAATTTGTTATTCTTTACAATTTTTAGGAGTTTTAGAAATCGCTAAATCTACTCACCAAACTTTCCTACAAACTTTAAATAACCATGTGAATTTTGACCGCAATATTTTATCTTCACTAGTTCAATCTTCATTAGTTAATTGAACGTTTGTTTATAATCTTGTCTCCTTACTGTTTTTATTACAATAGAATTTATAACTTTTTTACAGTCATAAAAATACCATTATAGTAGAAAAATAATTGCAATTTTTAAAAAAATACATTTTTAAGTCTCTACTAATAATTATATGTTGAATGGTTGCTTAGAATAGATACATATATAATAGTAGTGCTAAAATTTTAATCTTTGAAATTGTATTGGTACAATTATAGGTATAATTTGAATTGAAAATACTATGCAGGAAAATATTGTCCAACGGCAGGTCAATTATTTAAAAATTTATTTTACATTTCCATATCTTGGTCAAAATGTTTATTTCCCATTTGTGCGGACAAAATGTTTTCAATTTTACGGCTGCTGTTTACAACCGGTAGAAATATATGATTGAATAACCGTAAAAAACGAGTTTGATGAATAAAACGAAATTATTTGAATAGTAAAAAAAACTTTTATTAACTAGACTTGTTTGTTATAAAACAATATTAAAGTATTTGTTTTTTGTTTTAGGTGAGTGTGTGTGTCCCCCACACATGCCTAGGCTTCGCTATGAGCTACTCGCAAGGTTGGTATGGCTTTAGAGGTCCGGTATCGATCAGAAGTCGCTTTCAAACACCTTCCTTTTCCCTAACACATCCCCCTATTGTGCTTGCACGTCATTAATTGAATTCCGGGCGCCATCTCCAACTACGGGTACCGATGGCCTCAAATCACTTCTCTGGTAACGTGAGAACCGAGCAATCTTTTCCAAGTATAATTTCCACTAAAACTATAGTTGTAAAGTTTTGACACAAATTATTATGGGCTTTAATTGCATCTGTGTGAGCCAACAGACAACAGGCATTGTGAATCAGAGTTAGTCCGGGAATTACGGATAATAGGCCTTGGCGAGGGCGCGCCTTGGGGATTCGTCCAGACTAGGAAGTTGCTTCAGTCCTCATCCCTACAACGGAATAGATTCCTTCCTATTTAACTCGAACAAACAGATTTCGTTCCACTAAATCTGGTCTGCCCTAGATCTACGGATTAGACTTATTATTATCCGGGAGATGCGACTGCCGACAGCGCCATTAACCAAATAATGCCTTCTTTTCGATTACAACCGATTTTAATCCCACGAGGATTTTTTTCGAAAGTTTGCTTGTCTGCGAAGGCACCTCGTGTGAGATGTAGAATACGCTCCCTGACCGGATTTTGCACGAAGTGCTTTCGCTATTATATAAGACCGTTGCGTGCTTTCATAACTCAGGGCCTTTTCTTCTCAGGCTGTAGGAAGTCGTTTCGCTAACTTTATGTCTTTCATATTTCTTCATTTGCAGCATAGACGCTGCACTGCCTCGGGCTTTTGTTTTGCTCTCTTCTTACCACATACTTATTTTTTGCTTTATACATTGTTGATGACATTACCAACCACATTTCCACCTTCCAGATTTACTCAAGTCAATAGATTTTAAAGTGATAAATGACTGGACGTTATTGAACAGAATGTTAAGTAGATTTTACAAACAGAAAAAACACTTTCCAACAAATGTTTACTTAAAATTCTACAGACAACTTATTAATTCGCCTGACTTTTAAAGATTACATTACTTTATATCGGAGCTATTTACGGTGGGGTTTCCGGAATAATAATAGTAACAATAACAATCAAATAAAAGGGAGTAAACAGCTCATCGTCTTAAACTTTACCATAAAAGCGGATTAACGCTGAAATTTTAAAGCGGAGAACGGGAATTTTTTAAATTTTTTAAGAGGAAAATATTTAAATCCAATTTGCACTTAATTTGATTGCAAAATTGCTTTATCAGAATGTATCATTTCCAAATATTTTTTCTGGACCAGGAAATGAAAAAGAAAAATGAAGGATTATTTCTAGTTAAGACAGAACGGATATTGCTCAATAAAATAATATTTTAGCAAAAACTTCATATTGCTTGAAGGTTATATTCTATTTATAATCTTTATTTATCTCAAAGGAGTTAAGGGCACACGGACTATTAGTCATATAGGATTATATTTTCCAAGAAAAAAGATTTTCTGCATTTATCACCCGCATTCAGTGAAATATTTCTTTTCTCTACTGCAGTTTGTATAAAGCGGAAGCTACGTTATAATTTTTTTATTTTTAATAAAATAGTAATACAGGGTGTTTCAGTGGTGGTGAACGCATTATTCGGATATTCATATAATAATGTCCTGTTATTGATTTGTGTTGTTTAATAATGTTGTGTACACGTGTGGCCGCAACTATATTTTTAATTAAATATTCCTTTGTAATGCACCCTCAAAAGGTTGAAATTAAAACGGTGCATTGATTTTTGATTTACAGTCTTTTTTATAAAACTAAATTTCATGCGACACATTCCGGTACAAATATTTTTGCGTAAAATCTTGTTTCGAGCTTTTAACTCGATTTTATATGAGTCTGGTTTGCAAAAAACATTTTACTGTTTGGTGGTAAATATTGTGATATTTATTTAAAAATTAGTGAGTTTGAAGCGATAAACTCTCCCGGCGCATCCACCAAAATTGAATAAAGTGCTTCGTAAGGGCTCGTTATAAAATTCCCCCAAAATGTTTTCGGGTGTTGGTGTGTAGCTGGTTGTGTTTTACGACAGGTGTATGATGACGGCTTTATTGCAGAGCTAATAACTCAGCAGCTGCAATCTGAGTAAACTTGGATGATGTTGTTTTAAAATATACAGCGCTTGAATGTAACTGTTTTCATCTTGTACATGATGAATTAAATTGGGGCTTTTCAAACAAGTTTCATTTAAACAGGAACAACAAAGAAACAAAAAGTATTACAAGCAATTATACAAAAATTAGCGAGTGAAGTGCGACAAAACAGAGCAAGCCACTAGATGTCATTGAAGCAAATAAAAACAATCCAAACGCGACGTTAATAATGGCTATAATAAAATCTGGCACGTTCAATACACTCGATGGAAATGTCGAGTCAAATGCGCATTTCCATATCATTTGCTCGTTTAGACCGCCGCCAAATGGCCGTTTTTGCCCAACAAAAACCAAATAAAGGCCCCGCTGATGCATTAGTGGAGGCGTCCTGCAACAGCTTCATATCTCTTCTAAAGCACCTGACGCAATTTCCCCCAAGACCCCAAATTAATTAAAATTAATCGTCGCCAGAACAAAGGAGTTAATTTGATTGATTCTCTCGCAAAACATTCAAAGGTGTGGGCAAAAGTTAATTTCCGGTACGACGAAGAAACAGTGATGGAGTTGCGTGTCGAGATATCTGACATACATATGTTGTCATCTCGACACGCTACATTTTGCCTTTTATATTTCATAAAATCGACAAAGGCATCCGAAGATTTGCTATATTTCTCTATAGAATAAGAATCGATGTTACGGCTGGAAAAACCCGGGCATCGCAAGAATTCAGACGGGATATTACAAAATGGCCTGCTTCCACCGGCTTAATTGAAATTCTGCCTAAATTTCAATATAACACATCACGTAGGTCAATACAGGAATTTGTTTTGTCCCCACTGTCTATAATTAATAATTTACCTCTACTAATGAAAACCTTCTCTAATTAATTAATAATTTAAGTTTAATTCATACGACCCGACCTTCTTTAAACATTCATCAGGTTGTAGTAACGTTTTTTAACTTTGTGCTGTATTCTTGATCTAGCTGGAATTCTGGAACTTCCATACCCAAATATTTACACCAAGCTTGAACGGCTTACCTGAAAAGGGCTTGAGCAAACAAATTGATTGCTGTAATATTTCATTTAATATTTTATTATCTATTTAACGCGATTACCTTTTGTTCGTATTCTAAAAAAGGTCTGTTGACATCATTGCAAAAAGGTCATTTACTGTGTTTGTCTCTAACAGATTTTTGAACACTTAACTTTAATTAATCCGCATTTATTAATCTTTTATCACTAGTCGCAAACTTTAAGTACCACTAACTTTGGCGGAATAATTACTAAATAAATCACTCCATTTATGAATTATTTATGAACAATAAATTACACTGTTACTCGCAGACACTGTCTGTCACTTCAACTTTACAGCTGAGATTACACATCAGAAAAGTAAACAAGATTCATTATTTTCAAATACTTCTCAACAAAACAAATAAAAAATCTTTTCGATTTTCTGATAACATCTTTTCGTTTTACATATTAAAAAGCCTTCAAGTCGAGTCATTTTAGACTCAATCACAAAATGCAAAAATGTAACAGTGTTATTAGAATAAGACAGTTTTATTTTTACGTCTTTCCAACTCCAAGTTTATGGATTATATAATGGCATTTACGTCAAACAGACCTCGTACACGCTACACTTGATTTAACTTTTTTTATCTTTATCTCTGGTTAATCTAAAAAAGTTGTGATGCTTTTGGTATAAATAACAGAGCTTTTGCGTCAAGTTCAGTTAAGATTTTTTACAAACTAAATAGTTTTTGCTCTAATCCTATTAAATCTCCAATAATTTTGGGTTAAATGAATTTTGACGTGTACGAGACCTGTTTAAGCTGAGATTGTCGAGTTAAGCTACACGTTAGTTTATAAATATTAGCATTTTTAATGGCGACCTTCCGGCTGTGTTGACCCTTTACCTATCACAACTTTGTAATTAAAAAAAATATGTGTTTACGAGTATAGCATATTGGATAGAAGTTTACTTCTTGGACTGTAGTAAAAAGAGAAGTTTAAATAAGTAAAGCATCTGCTAAATGACACAAAGGAAATTGCGATTGCATTCCGATTGAAACTGCACAACAGAAATAAAATTTCAATCTTTCAAAGCCAGACGTTTCCTTGATATTTTGCTAGAGCATAAAAATCTCAAATTACTGGTAATATTTCAGAAGCAGGCTTTTAGTTTATGTCCAGTCAATGGTCTCCACCCAAAGAGATTAGAAAGCGGGCTAGGCCGAGACCCGATTAAATCTGTGCTTTTGTGTTAGGGAAATGGGTTAATTTTCCGCCCATGTACCTCTAGGGATGAACGGAATTACAATGGAGGGTCGCATATCGTAGCTGTGCCTCTTATCGAACGCGATTCCAACGCCTCGCAACGATATTTGCCTTTAATTTAATTCCACACGTCCCGTATTCATATAACAAATTGAATGCAGTATTACATTTATAAGTCATTCGGAGGAGTAACAATCCACTTTAATTTTAAGCGCAGTTTATGGCGCGTTGCGCTACCCCGGAGTGTCAACAAATTTGCATATCTATGTATATAAAGTACAATTTTACTTTACTGCATAATGGAACCACTAATCAAATCGGCTTATAATATATGCAAACTACTTAATTTGCCGACGGTAATAACCAAAATTTTTCACAATCCACAAAACCATCAACTACTTTTTCAGATAATAGCTGTACCTAGCTACTTTATGTGAGATTTTATACTTAACAAGTTCTAAATACATCTTTAAAATGCCTCTAATCACACTACCTGATCTTGAAAAATTATATACCTACAGATCAAAGATGAACCGATGCATCTGTTATTATTTTCTTTGCAGATGGTACTAGTAATTGGATCAACAACTTTTTATGAAATGTTATTACATACGCCACGGATCTAATTACGTAACTATATTTGAATATTTTTTTATTATAGTAAATAAATATTCTTGGATTTTGGCGTAGTTTTAGCGGTACGACTTTATTCTCGCAACTTTTTTTAGTCCCTAATAATAGTTTGTTGGACCAACTGAATTCATTTATCTTAAGAAACTTTAGATTTTTGAACCATCTTGAGTTTTGTATTGCCACTTCTTTGCGTTGTTGAACGTATTATCTAATTGTTTAGCTACATCTTTGTCCAGCAATGATAGTGTTGAAGCGTCATCGAGGAGAGTTCCAATTTTCATTTGATACAATTAGCTTTTATAGCGACTAGAAATATTTTTAACATTACAACGTTGTTCTTTGCATTAATTGGTATACTAAGAGTATAATTTCAGATGCATCTGTTGTATTCTTTTTTCTAACTGGTCCTGGTTTTGCTGTTTGCGAAACATTTTATATTTTCTACAAGCAAGTTGATCTTTACACCTTTCTTTTTTGACGCAGCTTTCTACCCGTGGAGGGAGGAATAACAGGAGCTGGCATAAGCATTGAAATCGTGGTCCAGGCACAAACACTTTTTATGCCGCTTTACAGTACTCGGGATAGCTTTTTCCTCCACTATAATCTATAAACTATAAATTTGCAAACGGTGATCTTAACAATAGGGTAAGAACGTAAAAACTTTGTACCTAGACCAAGAACTTAACATTACCAGTATAGGGCATGCCTACTCCTCTTATTCCTTCTTCAACGTTTATACCTATTATATGACTTCATTTTCTTGAAATTTAAACACGATGTTACTTGTCTGATTTTTTCAGTTTTTGCTCTTTTTCTTGTTGATTTCGTTCTTTGTTGTGAAAAATGTTGATTTTGTTTTGTGGAATTTGTTTTTCTTAACCAACGACGTCTGTTGTTTGTTAATTTAGAGTTATCTTAATAGTTTCATACTGCATGAAGAATATGTTATTAGTCATCTAAGCATGACACCTAAGAATATAGGATTTTTTGTCTCCTCAAAAGGTTCTGTATATCTTTTCTCAAGCTCTGATCTGGTGACTATAGAATATTGAAAGTTTTTTGAGATGCTCCTTTGCCTTCGCTTTTCCCGAAGTTGTATCTTAACCAGAAGTTTATTTTATTTTGTTTGTTGACAGCAATTTGTCTATCTTACTGTTTCTTTATGTCCTAGCTCCAGATTCATTTTGATTAGCTTACGCTGCTTTATCAAACGTTCTTCTTCTATGGTTGCGGTCTTTGGTAGCTGTTTTTCTTTGTCAGTTTTTACTTTTGTATGACTGGTGACTGTTAATTGTTTTAATTTATAAAACTTTTGTCTTTTTGGGGTCTTTTTTGTTTTTGCTTTTAGGTGTTCAGGAAAACTACCAAAAACATACTGTTTGTTGATGCTTTTCTGGTTTATTCCAGCTTTCTAGACTCCGGTTCTGTGGTTATTTTAGCTCGAAGGACCAAATGTGGCTACCACTTTTATTTGTTTTAATTTAATCAATTAATCAATAATAAACCTAACAAGTACATTTGTTTACTGATTATAAGAAATGACTTATTTCGCCCATAAAGTTTTAATGTTTTTTTTTAATATTGTATAAATGGCGGAACACTTTTCATACTTGAAAAGACATTTTTTTTGACTACGCTCGATTATTTTTAAGAGATTTTTATTTACTTTTTTATGCTAGCAAATCAAAAGTGAAATTAGAGAAAATTTAATGTGAAAATCTTAAATTTGTGTTTTGGATTGGCAGTAAAGCGAATTTCAGGTTGTGTAGTTTCCTGAAAAAAGTTGTCAAAGTTTAGTCTAGAAACAATTAATTTTTTGTGTTTGTTGTAGTTATGTCTAATTATCGTTGAAGACAGCTGGAATAAGCAATAAATCTAGTTGTAGTTTTTGTAATAAGAAAACATGACATTTTAATTTCCCCCTATTCGGGCAATAAATTTTGAAGAATAGGGGATTAGACATTTTACAGCACTCTTATAATCACGACACGAAAAAGCTCTTCTTCATATTTTAAGCTCGTTGGAGTTGTGAGCGTTGAAATTTATACTCAACGATTAAAATTTATTATCTCTGTAGTAAAAGTTATCGGCAACCGCAAAAATAGATTAAAAGTCGCCGTGACGGCTACCTCACCATTAAAAGATCTCTCATCCGTAAATAATTAAGGAAAAACTACAAAATTCATCGTCAATCTTGTAACACACGTGTGAGTAATCAGAGCGGCTGATTCCCTCATGGCTCACGAACATGGCCGAAGCTTATGAATGTTTGAGAGGGTTCGTCGATCGCACGTTTACCTTGATTTGAAGAGATCGAGGGAAGCAAAAATTAATACTAACGATGATTAAAAAATCTACATACAACCCTCGACAGACGCGTCGAGACGCTTATTTTATGGTTACCCAGGGAACACGCGGACGCATTCACATGTAAAATGGCAAGGCACGGGATTAAATATCAAACGCCATCGCTCGGCCAATTTTTTCCCCAGGCCTGACACGGGCCTATTTTACAAATTGCAAATTGTCGCAAAAACATGCCAGAGGGGGTATAAAAATTTCATACGAATATTGTAACACGTCGAATTACAACACATTCTATGGATTTTAATCTTCTCATCGCGAATAACACTCGCAAAAATCATATCACAACCAATTTCAATTTCAAGATGTGTGTACAAACTGAAATACAGCAAATATTTATTATAATGGCTTCTAGAAAAATCTAGTCTATTTAAATAATGCTTCAGGATTGTTAACAAACTTTAGTCAGGGAAATAGCCAGAGAAGAGAAGCGTCAGATAAAAGGAATTAGTTGTTAATTGCTGTTTGTGTATATAAAAAAATATGCATTTATTTATTATAATGTTATCCAGAGAACTTTAGTATATTTAAATAATACTTTAGGATAGTTAACAATTAACGAATGCCAGTCAGAAAAAATTTTCGGAGAAGAGCAGCGGCAGATAAAGGAGGATCTTAGTTGTTAATTTCTGTTGTGTAAATAAAAAAATATGGAAATATTTCTTATAATGTCATCCAGAAAAATTTAGTGTAATGCTTTAGGATAGTTAACGATAGTCAGAGAAAATAGCCGGAGAAGAGAAGCGGCAGAAAAAAGAGGGAAAGAGTTAATTGCTGTTTGTGTGAATAAAAAAAAATATGCAAATATTTGTTATAATGTTTTTCAGAGAAATTTAGTAGGTATATTTAAATAATGCTTTAGGATAGTTAACGAATGATAGTCAGAGAAAACATTCAGAGAAAAAAAGCGGCAGATAAAGGAGGAATTTAGTTTTTAATTGTTATTGTGTGTAAATTAAAAAATATGGAAATATTTCTTATAATGTTATCCAAAATAATTTAGCATATTCAAGTAATGCTTTAGGATAGTTAACGAACGCTAGTCAGAGAAAATAGCTGTTCTAGTTGTTAACTGCTATTGTGTGTAAATAAAAAAATATGGAAATATTTATTTTTAGACTGGTTGGGTGTCCAAAACTTGAGATCTGGCGATTCCTTTGTGATCCCCGAAGGCGCCGGATAAAGCCAGGAATGTCGGGACAAATTGCCCAATTTGTTTTCGGGATTCACATACATTTCTGAACACTTAATAAACCCTGGCAAATCGCTCGTCATAAAAGTAATGCGTCGCGAAAGAATTTCAATTTTCCGAGACAAGAAAGCGTGTAGAAGTCATTGTCTGAACTGGCGGTAGACGTGACTTATGCCTCTGATAAATCATTTCGTTAAATATAGGATGGTCTGGACCCGTATCATCCAATGACAGTTGCAGAAATAGGGCCGGAGGCGACAGCATCCAAGATAAAGCCGGAACCATGATTTTGACAATGATTTCAGGACAGGTGAAAACGAAAGGGGTCCAATTATCCCCGGAAAAACACCGGAAGTGGTTGTAAACACGAGATCGTTCCGGAAAGAAAACAAGGCGGGTTATGGGAAAGTCTTTCGCATAATCCGGTTATAAGAATGAGGAAAAACAAAGAAATATCGAAGGGAGGTTTTTCGGCTGCAAGTTGTTTTGAGTTTACGATTCATATTCGGATCGAATTTATTTGCGAGTGTAGTAATATTAAAACAATAAAGTTGGGAAAGTTGTTCGAGCAATATCGAAATATAATTTAGACTCTCAGAGAGGAAAGTAAATGATAAGTGCCGGTAATAACACCTCGTATATTGTTTAACAAACAAAATTATGGCCCAATCTTCAGAGCAAGTTAGCACAACATTTATTATTAATGAATATCTTGTAAAATACGAGATGTCTGGTCTAAACGCTAGAACAGCATTCGCGCCAAGTTTAATGGGGAACAGTTCCCGAGACCAAATTAAACTCAACTTCTTGTATTTCTAATTTATGTATTGTTCCAGTGTTTGAATCAAGTACGTTATTAAAAATCGCAATCATCACCTCTTAACTATATTAAAAAAGCGCCGAATGCAAAAACACTCTAATGCGATTTAAAGTTTGTGATTTGTTTCGTAAATTTTTAATGGACTCTTAATGGCAACCTCAGCTAAGTTTTAATTTGATTCAGCAAACAGTGAGTAGCAAAAATTCACATTTTTTCAAGGCGTTTTTCAGATTAAAAGCCTCAGCAATTAATCAAACATTAATCACATGGAGTGAATTTGCAAACGCGAGTGACGTCATTGGGAGGGTGCTCGTATAGTTAGTTTTAATTTATATAAACCGAACGCTTGACTAAACAACTAAATTCAGGGTGAGCAAGCATAACAAGGGGGTTATATCCAATCTACCGTCCTGAAACGAACTACTTTGCATCCCGATCGTAAAACAAATGGATGCCAGATGGCCGTCAAAACTGAAGACACTTCAAAGAACGCGTTGCTTTGAAAATCGTTGCGAGAGCGTTTTAACGATCCACCGACGTTAAAAAAACCCACCTACTGAAAAATTAACGACATTTCTCGTCTTAAAAACTGCTCCGCCCGTTTACCTCAGATCCTCGAACGGATTAAATATGCATCGGGAAATTGCTACTTGTACGCGGAGGCTAGTGCTGTTAAAGTTTATGAATAACTTATTACAGCGCAACTTGCACTACACTAATAATAACGAAATTATTTAATAATATTTATGTAAACGGAAGATCAATATCACTTTATTACTCAAAGCCTCCGGCGAAAATCTCAAGAGCTTCCTGCTCGCAGAATGGCGGAACGGATTTTTTGCAACCTTGCATTGTTTAACTTGCGTCATATCTAACAGCAAACTCAAACTATCGACAAGCTAGACTGAAAAATCTTTGATAATATTAAGCACGATAATAATAAGAATAAATTTATAAAAATAATAATAATTAAATTTGTAGATAACACAGGAACTTATAACTTTGCCATTTTTTTTTTGATTCATTGCAAATATTTCTAGAAATTTTTATCTACGAACTATCCAGAAGCAACAATAAATATTTTTTAACCTGTCTTTTCTCTTTCTTTGGTAGGTATATTTCATCTTTCTAGAAAATCTTTTTGCTACAGAAGTGGACATTCAATTTATTTTTTTGGACTTTTTTTTGGTTGATTCTATGCAATTTTATAATTACGTCATTTATTTATTTGACTTTTTGAGCCTCAGGTACCGTCTTTCTTAGATTTGCTGAAGCATTAATCTCTTCCCTTTTAAAGTTTTTAAGTAAGCGAGCAGTATCTTCTTGCTAGAATCTTTAAACGTTTTTTTTGACAGATTCGGTAAGATTGCGATGCTCTTTTTATATTTTGGAACATCTTTCAAACATCTTGCTCAAAGTTGATACCATCATTTTACTGTTTTTGTGTTTTTCTTTCTCTTATGTGTTTGGCTTGGGGTAAAACTGGTTTTGGAAACACCAGGTCAGCTGATTCTAAGAAAATAAGAGCACATACTAGTTTTGTTTTGAGACCTGTCTCTATACAAAGCATCCAGCTGTATGACATCTGGGGGCAGGACTTTAGCTTTTTATTTAAGGCAACTGCAATACTGTACTTGCCTATGACAATAGAACAAAAAACAAGCTGACATGGACTTAGCAAAAACACATACAGACAGATCGTTAGGAAAATTTAAATGTTTTAAGTGTGGTTTGTAGGTTTATTTGCTTAAAAAATTAAAGATTTTGCTTTATAAGAAGATCTACTAAAACTCCGTACTTTGAAATCTTTATAGGAACCTCAACTTTAAAGGTAAATGATTTTTTCTACAAATACTTTACGTATTCTTGAGTAGATAATAATTTTAACCAACGTAGTTGCTTCTATATCATCTCTTTAAAGTTTCTGCTTTAAACCATAGTCTCTGTTAGACTTTATTTAAGTTTTTATAGACAAATACTTAATATAAAATTTTACTTGTGAATGTGAATGTTTAGGCATTCTACAGTCTATAAGTCTTTTTTTGTGTTTAGACTTGCTTTTTCTTTGTGTACTTTCTGTATTTGTTTCAGTTTTAACAAGCATTAGACCCTCAAATTGTTATGGTTATTATCATTTCGTATAGGCTTATAAACCGTTTTTTGAAAAAAAATTTGTTACAAAGTACTTAAAAATATTCGATTTGTATTTTTCCTTTTTGTGATTAGGACACGTTTAACCAGAGAAATAAAAATTTTAAAAATCAATATTCCGGGTATGACTAAATGTGATATAGAACATTTGATTTGATTGGTTAAGTTTACTTGGTACTGAAAATATGTCTGGTATTAATATTTATTTTATTTTGGAACTATAATCCATTTTATACACCCGCAAATCAGGGCGTAATCTTTATCTTTAGAGCACTGAATTTTTTTAAAGTTGCTAGGTAACAATAAAAATAAATAACTGTACATTCGTCTAGCTGTCAAATATACGTCTTCAATTTTGTAAACGTCACTTTTTACATTAAATAACAATTATCATGAAAAATTATTTATTTCAAAAACTGTTAAATACTACAAACACAAGGAGCGTGACATAACTTTTTCTTGAATTTTGGGCTCTTACCTGTTGTAACATTTCTTTGGAATACACGTTTTATCAGTTTCCATTTTGGAAAACCCCAAAATAGAAAATAACAGCATACCGTGTCCTGGTAACAGCAAGGATAGTCAACTAGTTAATCTGGATTTTTTTCACAGTTAAAAAAAAACGGAATCCAAAATATAATAAAACAATGTATGTACCACGGGCATTATCGTCACTAATGCGTCTTCGGGCTTTAAACATTCTCTCGTGCTATAATCCTCTTGTTTACGTCCTTGCCTTGATACATAAATAACTATTGAATTGCCACATTATCTTCTGTCAAAAACTATAACCTACTAACAATGGATCTATAGAAATAATGAAGGTCTTAGTTCCGAAGTACGTTAGCACGGATTTTTTGACCAAGAAGGAAAAAGTCCCTTTAATACGACACCAAGAAGATTTTTCACTTTCGAAATTCTTTTCTTGGTTATAATAAATAACTTCAAAAACAAAAAAATATAGGTTTTCTTATTTTTAGGAGTAACAAATGATTATATTTAAAAAAAAACTAAAATAAAATTTTAAAACATGATTTATGAGCTCATTGTGGCTATCCTACATACGCACATCCTGAAATAAGTTACCGTGGATGTCGTTTTGAAGTTCTAGAGAGCTTCAGATAACTCTTAATGCGTTATACCATTTATGGTATCATTCGCTTTCACACAATTTTTAGGGTGGCTTCGTTTTATCGTCTTGTTTCTAAAATTACAAAGATTGTAAGTTGCTGTTTGTTCGTATTATTCTTGGATAATTTTGCGCACATTTTACAAGTATTTTAAGCGTGTTGTTTCTCTTGTGTTGTCACCTTAAATTGTGGGATGTCTTAACGTGGATGTGAGCCGCTTGACTTTTTCTACTAAAAAATATTTGATTTGTTTTCTCTTATTAAATTAAATGTAAAAGCATTAGAATTTGTGCTGTTTTAGTTTTGACGTATGCTTTTAAATGCCTAAAGTAAGTCTATATCTTTATGTTCGTTTACGTTGTTTTTGGTTGTTTTTTCCGTTAGAATAGTTTATTCCAAAAATCAGTTACTTTGCTGACTTGTTCCTATAGCAGTATAAACTAAAACACAGGGTGTGTTTGAAACATGTGCAGGACTTGTACCTTCTGATCGTCCTCGTTAAAACAATGGTAAGTACTAAAATTGTCTTTAGACTAAATGTTGGTGGTTACAGCTACACGCTGTAAAATTTTTTTAACTATACGATGTATGACAAAAATGTTTTTGAGCAAAAACTTCCACATTGAAACTATACTTTTGGATAAGATAATTTTGGGTATTTAGCAGTTTTTCAGTGAGGACTACTAATATGTAAAAATTTTATATATTTGATTACACCTTGTGTATGTAAAACTACTAATTATACGGTTATACAAAAAAACCTATTAGAAATCAATAAACTGTGGAAAACAATTAAACTGTAGGATTTCATGGTCCCGAAGCAGGCCATGTTTGTGAATATTGGTAATCCTGGGAATTATTTGAACATTAATGTGTGTCGAAGGATATTATCGAGGCACTCTAATAAAGCTAATCCGAAAATAAATTTTTATACTTGCAATGTTTGTACATCCGATCAAGCGGGTTATTTGGTTTTTACGAGCAAATCCAGTATTGTTTTATGTGACATTTCGTGTTAAAACGCCGCTGGCGACACAAGTCGACGGCTTTTTCGTTTGACGAGGACAATTCCGAAGCATGCATGTCGACATGTAATTAACAACAATCCCTGATCTACGCGAGATATATTTACCCAACTTCCTCGTTGCGCTTCCTTACTTCCTTACAAACGAACCGATTCTTCGTTTATGTAAATATATATCTTGCTGCATCCGGCCCAGCCTCATCAGCAACGCTTGAGCAAATTCTGCAGCCAATAAATAAAATTACCTTCGTCAAAGAAAGCGAATAGGAAAAATAAGCCCGGCGCATCCACCAAAACGAACTTTACGAAAGATATTTGCAGATGTTCAGTGTTACTGGGAGAAAGGACGTCTGACCTGCACTACCTGTCGTTCAACAACTGAACAACTCGTATAAAATTTAAGTACCTCGTATTATTTTTAAGAGGCTGTAAGACTACGATAAATAATAAATTCTAAAAAGAATCAAAATTGGTAGAACAGGGTAGTCATGAAATAACCTTTCGCTTCCGCTCCAAAATTACACGTTGTTTAACTTCCGAGAAAAGAAGTTGTAAAACACTTGTACAGCTCATAAATTAAACACGGCTTGAGTGTATATTTATGAGCAATAGGTAAGTGGTTTACAACGTTCTTTTCCGAAATATTAACTGAGGTACCTTCCATAACATTTTATGGACGTTCTAATTTTTTCGTTATAGCTACCACAAAATTATTATAAAACCTGTATAAAAATCCGAGGGAGTTTATCGCTATAGGGGTGTGTATTTTTCGTTTGATTCAGTTAATTCCGCTTTGTTTGTGACCCAGTTCTGAGGGCAAAATGTGTGTGAAAAACGTGCCCGGTCCAAATCCGGATGCCAAATAGTGCAGGTTTTGCGATAAGCCTATGAAGATACGGTCGTTGTGTCGCGACAGTTCAAACATAGCGGGATTTGTAAGGAAATTCCTGTAATCATTTTGGTTTTTCCGATTTTTAATTTATTACCAAGGCATTGTCTACATTGGATAAAGCGTTGCTGCGTCAACAAGAACAAGAAAAATAAAAATTATTTTTGACAATCGATCTGTTAATTTGGATCTTAATTTTAGATAAACAATAAATAATTAAAGTCTATTTAAGTGCTATTGTAAGATAATTCAAGGCAAGTTTAATTAATCATTAGTAATTATAGATTTATCTGTTTATAGTTGCTTGATATAAATAGACTAATTATATCAATTAAGAATTATGAATAATAAGGCAAAGAAAATTGCGACGCATTTAGAAAATATGATAAAAAGGTGGAAATAATTTTGTTAAAAAAATATAAATAAATGAAATTTGTCACAGTTATTTTAAGAGGTTTTCAACATCTTTAAATAGGTTAGAAAAAGGGTCTAAAAATTAAATTGTGGAAAATTAAATCTTCCAACAAAAAATATTTGAGAACACCCTTTTTCTCTTTTAAATGTTACAGTTTTCGATAAAATTTAAAACATTCTTGTTTTAGTTACTAGTTTTTTTTATTTACATTTTAAAAATTTTAAAAACAACAAAATATTTAATGAGTTGTATAAATTACTAATAAATTCATTCTCATTCTGTTCAAATATTTTACTTGTAGAGGATGATAATTTTTTATACACAAACTAATTTTTAATACTGTTAAGAGATCAAAAGGATAACGCTGAATTTCGGATTTAGTGTTGACGTAGGGCAAAATTAACTATAATGTTACGAAAACATATTCGAAATAGCAAAGACTCCACCTTGGACAGACAGTGATTAGCAGTTCATAAACGATCAACACAACGATGAAGTAATAAAAATAGATAACAACTCAACTCAGACACAAATTACTTCTGCAAAAAGAGAACAGGATTTCCAATTCCGATTTTCACTAAATGAATAATAATAAATAAAATCTTAATAAATTTATTAAGAACAGATCCATGTTGTCTTTGTAAGTTCCAGTGGGTGAAATTAGACCTTCTGAATTAATAAGTGAATATTAATTAAATCGGAAAATAAAAAAAAACGTAAATACCAACGTATCTTAAAAACAATAACTGCTCTAAAATAGTTTAGAGTATTTTACTAAAAATTAATCGAACATCGAGCAAGCATTATTTCTCAACTAATGAAAATTGGGATTAAATTTTTTTATTATTTTTTGTAAAATTTGACATTTGACAATGTTCTGATGGGAGTGTCGACTAGAAAAAAGACTAGCATTAATTTTTTATTATATAAAATCGAATTTAATGCTTCAAATCAATTTTAGTCGTCGTCTTTTCAAAAAACTGTATTTTGTATGTGATGCAGTTTTGTTTAAGTAAGTCAAATAAACATTTTGATTCACATAAAATTGGTGGAATTATTATTTTCTCTTGGGTTTTCTACATATAAAATGATAATTATTTATAACCATTGATTAGTTATTGTTACTGATTAATCGAAATTATCATATTTTTGTAACTTGCTTCAAGTCGATTTTTAACGAGTATTTAATAATAATTATAACGAATTCTTATTCTCTTTAATAGACAGATCCGGATAAATCAAGTTGTTGATTCGAGAAAATAATCAAAAATCGCTTTTTTTCAGTTTTATGCACAATTTACATAGAAAAACTTTATTCCTAAACACACACAACATTTTATCTTACTACAGTAAAACCCAGTTATAGCGTATTCGGAAATAACATAAATGATTCTTATTTGTAGTATTCGTTGAAAGTTGAAAGAGCTAGACAAGTGCTCGTTATTTAGACTCTGTTCTGGGTAACTCTTTTTTTTTAATAAAACGTAAAATATGACAGTAAAGAGTTTTTATTAATTTTTACATAATATTTTGTTTGAAAATGTTTATTATTTAACTTTAAACGTAGTCGCAAATTTTCCACTGTTTTCGGTTTTTATTATTCTACATACCGGGTAAATTAAGTTATTTCCGCACCCCAAAAACACGTCTCAAGACACGGAAAAAAATTCTGATATTTATAAAATATATTACGTTAAATTGATATCTAATCCACTACTTAAATTGTTCTAGTAATTTATTTGACCTATAAAACTGAAGAAAAATGATTTCGGTCAAAAATCTTACATCTTGTTTTTTACATCAACTGATCAAAAATGTCTAACAAATTTATTCTGCAGAATTTATTATTGAAAAAAATGTTAGACTTTTTTATTTATCAAATATTTTAGTCTAATTTATGACTTAATAAGTTGGAGTAGTAATAAATCCCCGGGCAACACCCTAAGAATTGACGTAGATTTATGATCTATGAATTTGTTACCCGCTGCTTTAACTTTCAAATCTCCACAATAGACGTGTGCCATTTTTATGATGATTGCCATAAATTTTAAAAAACCACCACACAGGCTCCAACTAATCATAAAACTCGCTTTCAGCTTGGGCCTGAAATAAAGTTGTCGCCTTTAAAATTAAAATTACCGCATACGAATGTAAATAGCTATTTTATTTTTCTTATTATTTATTATTATTATTATTTGTTAATCATAAAGAAGAAAAAATTCTAACATTAGAAAATTAAATTATGAAACGAAAATAGTCTAAACAAGTTCTGGAAAGTAAAGACACTCAAACTCTCAGCAGCGATTGATACTACAAAAATATGAAATATTGAAGTACTTGTAGAAGAGAAACTAGATTTAGAGGGAGTGAAAGAAGCAAAATACAAAATTAAATTTGGAAAGTCGCCTGGAATAATCAAAATGGCGACCGATATGATTAAAACATTGTAAGCATAAATAACTTTACAATAATAACTTATAATTATGATGAAAAGTCTATTGAAAAGAGATGCACCAGAAGAGTGATGAGAGAGAACAGGTATTATTACTATTGCTGCCCTACAAAACGGCGCGGCGTTAGAAACTACCAATTGTACAATTGAATTATACCAACAAATAAAATTAAATAAAAAAACTTTGAAAACGATAGTGAAAACGTTAGTTGCATAGGGATCTATGTCGGACTTGCTATATAATCCTTATAGGTAATATGGCGTCGGTTGTGTCTTGCGCCCGTCGGCAGTGTCGTCATCGGTAGAGTTTGTCTCTTGTGACGGCAAGTCGACATTCATGAGATCAAGATAAAAGACAAAATGTTATTAAGATGAGCGAATGTGGAAACGGATATCCACACATAGACCACACCATTTAATGAATATTTCAGCGCGCACTTCTTATTTGTGGAATTCCTTCATGTCGCGATGTCGACTGGAAGAGACCGGGAGTGTTTGCATACAGAAACGCCACAATTACTACAGCCCCATAGACATTCCGACCAGGATTTCCGCGAATGTATTCTAATTTCAGATGTGTTGTGTAAATGCGAGGGCGGCTGTCGATGCGGCTCCTCGTAATTTCCGCCCTCCGGCGTACGCACTGTTTGGAATCGACTGAAGACGGAGCCACGATAAATAATCGCGCCTACGGCAATTTCCCGGACTAAATCATTACACTATTAAAAGACGATCATCAGTACTAACTCTTCAACTACATCCAACTCTCCCCTATGTCAGCAGAAAGAATTTCCCGAAGCACTTTTCCTGGCAGGGACAAACAACTGCTTCCCGTCTTTGTGCACTTCCTAATTTATCGTGGGAATACGTCACGTGGATTCTTCATTAAAAAAATTGACAAGTTTGAGGGCCGAGATCGGAAAAAAACATTACATCCTGGTACAAAAAAATTCTAACCTATATCGGTGTTCTAAGGTGATGAAAATTGCAGCTCTCTTTACTATACACCAAAAAACGGTTATGTTAATTGCACTACAAATTGGAGTTCCCACAGGACCACGCTAATTATTAGTGCAATTAAAATTGTACAGATATATATATATATATACAGATATATAATACAAATTGTGTAGATTAATTAAGAGTAGAAGTGAGTTTTTTAGAGCTAATCTTAGAGATTGAAAGCCGAGACGATGTCAAGGCCTGCAACTGGACGAAGCCCAAAAAAACGTTCTACTATGAGTGAAAAATACTATTTTATATCATATTACTATATAAAGTTTGAAAAGTGTGTTACATTTACCTTCTGGTACATTGCTGCAATCTGCATCAATTCTGCATCAATACCTACATTTTATTTTTAACGATATGTGACATTCGTACTTCAGTTATTTGCTAAATAAAGTAAATCAACAAAACCAGATACTAAATATACAACAAATTTTGTGAAAATGCCAATACTAATAGTTATAATATCAAGTGTTAAAAAATCGCTCTAAAGTGCTTTGGAAATAAAAGAAATAGCGAAGTATGTCGTTAATGCGATCGGCTGCTTCAACTGCCAGTGACAGAACTGTCAGACTTTGGGGGGATCAACGACACTAGCCGAACTATTTCAGTGATATAAAAAATATGTAGTCGTGAGAACAGCTGACTTGTAATCAAGAGAACCAAACAAAAACTTGGAAATCACTGAAAAGAAATTTAGGAGTAGTCAAAATTGCAAAAAATTATTATAATTCTCCATACTTTTTTAGAATGACATTATTGACATAACATAATATAATTGCTTGACCACATTTAACTACTTCATTAGGAAAAGTAAAAAGGCGACTATATCGACTATATAATCTGACTACATCATTCATTAATACATTTTTTTTATTCTACAAGATTCTTATAAATTTCATTATAAAATAATTGTTAGAATTAACTACAAAATATAATTCCAAAAAAAGAATGAAATTAAAAAAAGATTACTGTGGCATGGTGTTTTTGTGTGTGTTTTGAATAATATAATGACCAAGTGAGTTACACATTGTAGTAATAAATTAATTTGTTATTTTATTTGGACTCTCGTTATGTGGGGAATGCTGCAAATGTGATTGATTTTTCAGTGTAGTTACCTCGAATGGATAACGTGTCACAAGTTGTAACAATATTTATTATCGTGTAATTGTACTGTTCCTTCATCATGATTATAATACAAAATAGTTATTTTCAATTATACATAAATAACTGTAAATTCATTGCACTCGTATTTTGTTTACGTTTCAAACATGGAAAATAAATTTGTTTATATCGTAAATTTTGACACTAATTACTAATAAATTATTCCATTTTGTAATGAAAAGCTTTTTGTAGCTTAGTAGTGTTATTTGAATCTGAAATAAAGAAAGGAAACAATGTAACGACTGTAATATTAATGAATTCATGAGAAAAATGTCGATCATTTAAGAGTGTTTAATACTCGGTGGCTTTAAAATTTGTTAAGAGTCCTCTTGAGTGTTTTTTGATTGTCCCAAAGTGTTGTTATTGAGCCCGACTTTGTAAAATTTGTTTGAAATCCTCTTTAATCCAAAACAAATTGTAAATTTCAAATTAAGAGCCCCCCGTATATTAAAAATCCTCATGGGTGTATGCAAATGAAATTTTGCAATAATTGAAATCTAAAACCTCGTTTCGAATGGATTTCCCGGACACAAATGCATTTGAAACCTAGAAAATTTCCACCCAGTTAATTTCCCACTTGTAAGAATTCATAGATCCAGACAAAGCCCGATTACCAATTATGTCGTTTTTCCATTCTCTTTGATTTTCAAGTGCTCTGTACAGCTAAATGAGATGATTCTTGCGAGACGTGCATTTGAAATTCCGACGAGCCTAAAATCTCGTGGATCGATGAGTGTTGACAACGTGGAGGTTTTTGATTGAATCGGTCTTGAGCTCTAAACTCGTTTAAAGTGAGTGGTCGAAGTAATCGTATGGTGCAGCAGGCTGCAACCCTTGATGGGTCCCTGCCGCCTAAGCCGCGTATTGATCCTACAGACCACGAGAATGGGAGTCACCCCCGATTCGCCCTGGTTCGGAGAAATTCGTCTCTTTTCGATTTAACAACTGGCCCCGAATCCAAAGTCGAATCTCGTCCTGCCGTTTACATTCGCAAGTCGACAAAATCCATAAGCAGGAACGACTAACCACATACAGGGGGACAAAAATTTACCATTTCTCAAGGGCAAGCTCTACACAAAATTGGATTGTAATTACAAATTTGTTTAACGATTTCAAAAAGCCTTATCCATAATTGAGATAATGAAGGAGATAGAAGTGAATTGAATCGAATTTAGAAGTTTGACTAGATAAATAGTCGATTGGATCTAGATCAAAACAGGCTCTGAGACGCTAAGCAGGTACTTTGATATTTCAAATCTCTCATGTATGCTTATGAGAGATTCAATTAGTTGTAGTTAAGTTGATGAACTTTTTAATTGACCACCTCTTAGTTTATTATTAATATTGTTGTAAAGAGAAAACAAGCGAGATAAAATAGTTATAATATTTGTTATAATAAAAATAAAGGAAACAAGAATTTTAGAAGATTTTTAAAAGAATTTACAGACGGAGCAGCTACGACAGAGTCAGCTGAATTGGCGACGTCTAGAATGAAGGATTTCTCTTTGAAGTTTAAATCTGGCCTCTTAGTCTAGTAGGTAATAGTATTGACCACAACGAGGGTGAATAAGCCAAAACTAAACAAATTATGAAAAATATGGTAACTATAAGATTTTCATGGCGCTTTTTAAAGGAAAACAAATTTAGTTTTTTTTTACGAGATTCATAAGATGGTTGGTGTATGTTTGGACAGATTTAAGAAAAGTTCTGTACCAAATTTAGTTGACATTTCAGACAGAACCACCATTTAAAAATGAGGTGACAATAGGAAATGCAAGGTTTTGTACAGAAACCAAGTTTTTTTTACAAACAAAAAAGACAAGATAGATCGAAAGAGATCAAAATTCTAAGACCACGATGACAAAACTAGTTAAAGTATTGCCATTTACAGTATATTGCAGACTCGGATTATTTTCATCTGGAGGCAATAGTACCTAGAAATATTGAGAGGGAAGGGCCAATCTAAACATCAGGAATTACCTAATGTGATCAATATAACTCTGGAGAAGATTACAGTCAATAAAAAAATTAGAGTACAATTTGAACTCATCAGCAAAATAAGGAATTGTAGAGTGGACAGAATAGATAAATACGAACACGAAACGTTTGATCAGAAAAGTAGGAAGAAATCGAAGATAACAGAAGACCTCTTACACCAAAATGTTTTAGTTTCAACAACAGTCTTCATTTGAATACCTTGTCAAAACGCGACAACAGTCAAAATATACTATATCTTGAAAATTTTGATGAACTGTAAGAGTCCAATTATTAACACAAAGTAAAAGATTTGTAATGGTTGGTTTGTCAAACTGTGTTGTTTGGGTAAAATAATGTGATCAGTAATAAATGTTTTTATTTGGTCTAAACAATTTTTTTCCATAATTTTTATGATTGTAGAATTTAAACTGATAAAATTAAACTACAAATATTGACATCGAACTTGTTATCCTTGTTGAAGATAGGAACAAAAGAAGCTTTCTTTCAATAGTTAGGAAAAATGATGGAATTGATTGCGTTTACGCAAAAGAAGAGAACGTTTATTTAACCCAGGAAACAAACTAGCATTAACAGATTTTAAAAGTTGTTCAATAGAATTTACGTTTGAAATGGAGTTAGTACTTTATAGGAAGTTTAGCAGTATATTTATGTGTTAAAATCATTGAAACTTTAGAGGAGAAGGAAAAGCTATTTTATACAGTTTTTTTGGATTATTTTGCAAGACAATCTGTTCTTTATAGTGTCTTTTACTAGTGCTACTAGCTTGGCAAACATGATTTGAAAATTGTTTTAATAGTAGTCAACTCGAAAATCAGATTTTTATATTTGTTTTATATCTTTGGTTTGAGCGGGTTAAAATGTCTATTTATAGTCTTAGAGTTAGTTGTAACAGAGCTTCTAATGAGATCGAAAAACAAGTTCCAACACTGTGAATATTTTTTTTAGCGAACTTAACTTTTCAATTAATAGAACAGATCTCATCGTTAACTTTAGTAAAATAAATTGATTGAAAAGTACAGGAAGATTTAGGTTTGCTATGGTAATTAATAACTTGTAAAGTGGAGATGATGACTTAGGTGATACCAATAGGTGGAGAATTTTCGTGTTTGGTAAAAGGACTAAGATTGTTGGTAAGAAGTAAATTAAATATAAAAGGTACATTATACCATCTCTAAATTTAGTTGTCTATAAATACTTGAAATTTTTGGTGTAATACAGGCAATTAGATTGTAATTAAAGAAAGAAGAAGAAAATTTTGATTTTGTTTATCTTTTTTAAAAAAAATTAAGTACGATATTTTGACCTGAAAACGTATAAACATCAACAATAATCCTTACGTCTCTTTTTATCTCGATTTTATGCTTTCCCAATAAAGTTTGATTAGATCCCTCGTTCCGTTTTTGGGTTTAGTGCTGGTTTCAGTTTTTTCGTTTAATGTTTCTTCGACAGTAAAAACTTTTGCTATTTCAGCAGTACTCTGTACCTATCGAATTTAAGTAAAAAAAATATTTGAGTAAGCCATCTTTTTGCTATATAACATTCTATATCTATTTCGTCGAAATCGATAGTCTCAATAAAGATAGGACAGACGAATCGAGGACATTTATATTTCTTGAGAACTGTATTGTTTCTCATGTCTAAACGTTGAGTAAAGTTTTATCAGGATTTAAAATTTCCTAGGGAATAAGTACTTATCGGGATCCCTTTGAGTAAATCAATCCACCTGTATGTCATACTGGGGGCCCATCGAAACTATCGATCCGTGAGCAGTGACTGGAGTAAATCTCCTTGATACCTCCGCAAATCACTCTCCCTCGGGCACTTAGTTTCTGAGTGATACGGTCGGCCACAACTGTCCTCATAATGGCCCATGTTTTGCCGGTGATCTAGGAAATGGCCGCTTCATAAATAATGCCGCCGCCCAAATAAAATCGCCCCAATCAATTACTGACGGCGGCTCTTGCCCCGACTAAAAATTTTATATTTCGACTATAAACCGCCCCCATAAGTTACACAAAATAAATCTTTATCGCGAATTTTATGACTTTATTAGAAGATTTTTTGGGTGCCTTCACCTCAACAAGCCCACGAATTATTTATTTATTTGGCAATTAAATAGACGGTCAGTAACTAATGACGGGCTATATTTCTTAGGATGTCGCTGGCGGTTATTGGGAATCACTGAGGCGCAGAACCCCACTGACGTGACACCGAGCGACAGGAAAAGCCCTCTGATGAATGGAGTCAATTTACTACGGCGGCGCCGGTGTTGTCGTCATTTTTTCTTACAGCCTCATAACAGTCTCGCGTAATTGGTCAACAACTACCATCAACAGTTCGATCTCTATTTTATCACCAACATCACATTTGCACCTTGTATACTCCATTTTCAAACAGATCCGACACATGAATTATGTCAAGGTATTTAGACCAGCCGACCACGCATCATCTACCAATTGACTTGTAATGACTATCATTATGTTAATAGTGTGTGTCATGAAAGTTCAAAGCTAAATCACTTATTCCAAACAACAGTGTGTTACAAACAGCCGTTTTTAGGGTTCCAGATTTTAAAATGTAATGGAGTCCTTATACATTTGTAGGATCCTTTTTTATCTCTTCGTCAAGAATCTTTTTTTCAGGAATTGTTAGATATCAAGCTTAAATCAATGTCAAATTAATATCTACACTCTATAGTCTCATATTTGTGTCAAAGATTTAAATGTCTAACTTTTTTTTATACTGCCTAGCCATTGTGTTCAATGATTAATCAACAAAACCTAAAGGGTTTTTTCTGTTGGCTTAAAAACTTGAGCATGAAGGAAGTCCTTATATTACCTACTAGTAAATAGCAAAATCTACTAAAAACTACTAATTTCTCATTTATATGCATCTACTTACACAGAATTAGTTAGGAAGTACGGTGATAAGCATTGTCCACCACGACCAGTAAGTTGAACTAAGAAATGCAAGTCTGGTGCAACTAGAATAGAACCAATGACACATGGTGAATGTTGATATCTCTTTATTTTGAAAATGGAGCATGGGATATAAACCTTGATGTATCGAAGGCGACTGCAGTGGATAGACTTTGATCGATATTTGTAAAATTTACTTTTTAAGTTGTTTGCGTGTTTCGCCTACCATACAAAACGGTTTATAACAAAAATGACCGATGATGGTGCCACACGAGGGGAACGTAACATTGTATATCTTTTCAAATTTGGGTAACTGCTTAGCGAAGCTCGCTTCGAAGATCTTATTATTTAATCTATAAACTATAAAGTTCAACAACGCAATCAGCGGTCATTTGGATGGGCGATCTGCATAAGGTAATGCACATATTAGCTGCAGCTATTTTGTCGTTAAGATGAGACGTTAAGCCCTTGGTCCCGGCCATCAGTAGTCGTTAGGTCCTGTTAGAGGCTGTAGATGCGACCTGAAAACTTTTGGCACTTGGCTCAAGCATTACCAGCATAAATTTATTTTAAATTTGACATCTTGACAATTTGAAGTAAGTCAAAGTTTTTTACTTAATTATGTGTGATTTTCTACAGATTTACACTATTTCAAAATTTTAACATTTTCTTTGGTAAGTAACTAACCTTCATAACCACAAAACGAATTTACAAAAACTTAGAAAAATTAATTTTTGTGGTAGTTAATTAGCATTTCAATTCCTACAGACAATTTGGGTAAATTTTGTTCAGTAGATTTTCTTCTTTTGCTTGTATAGCTCTATTGCTTCAGCTCTATTGCATCTGCAGATCTGTGTCTAACATCTGTCTACGTCTATCGAATTTGCAATTATTCTTTGTTTTTAAAATATCGTTTCTCCACCACTAGATAGCGCCTCTACATGTGCTTTTGCTGCCTGAGAATTAAATCTCTAGATCAGTGGTTCCGAACTTTATTTACCCGCGGGGGTAAATCAGCTATTTTGTTGAGGTAACAAAGAAAACAATAATTAGGACAATCTAATAAAATATCTGGCTAGATACAGTCGAGTACCCATCATAAGTCTACCCCTGTATTGTTTGTATTGATAACATTTTAAGGTCGGGGTAAAATCAGTTTTTCTAATAGATCACAGGGGTAACAATATTGAAAAGATTAGGAATCTTTGCTCTAGATGTTCTATCTGCAGCTTCTTCCTAAGTCAGATGCGTCTAGAATTCTTTCAAACATTATGTACTGATGATCGCTGAGGGTTTCTTCTTTCTTAACGACCCGCTTGGCATTAGAATGTCTGTTTGAATAAGTATATTAAGAAAAAATACGAATTATCTTTATAAAATCTAGTTTTCTTTTTATTAATCTCACAACAAATATGAAAACTACATCTCTCGTATTAATAAGCTAGCATACTAGAGTCCGTACACTTTCAGAACAGCACACCAATAAAAGTGTGCAGATGACAAAATAGTGTCAGGCCAGTCTCATTTGCAAATTGAAAGGGAGGAATCCAAGCGGCACGTGGTCAGCAAAAGATCAGCGGCGTTCGTCATTCTTGGTCATTCTGTTTAGTGTCGTTCGCTGACAGATTTTGATATCCCAACATGCTGTTCTGAAAGTGTACGGACTCTATCTTTCTTCTCACTGACTTATTGAAGTGCGAAACGTTATCCCAGCTGCTTAACAGTTTTGCCTACCCAAATTTTCTTTCTCTGCTGTTGGCATTAGCGGAAAATTTTAATTTAAAACGCTATACTTTAGAATGTAACTTTATTTCTTACTTTGTTCATCTTTCTGTAGATAATCCAAGTTCAAGAATTTTTAAGTAAAGAAGTAAACAATTATTTATAACACTTGTTAACCTTTGTTCATTAGAAAAATAGTATAAAAGAGTCAGGATATGAGTTCTACTCGCAGTTGACGGCAATTTTTTTATAGATTTTTTCTTTAATTTGAGTGATTTAGTTGATTTTTATTAAAACTAAGAGACTTTTTCTTATTATAATCATAATTGGTTATGAGTTATGATGAAGCTATTAATTTCTGTCTTAACAATCTATGATTCTTTATTGTTGAAAGCATGACAAAGTTCAGGGAATTTTAGTGGGAATTGAATTATATTTTTAAAAAGTGGTGATGTCTGCTTGACACTGGGTCATTTGTTGGGTTAAAGACGAGAAAGTAAAAAGTGTCGAAAAACATTTTCGTTGTAGAAAGGAGAAATGTCGGTGGGTTGTTCTCATTAGCTCCAATATCCATCTTCTGCTCACTCAATTATGAATCAATCTACAAGGGAACATTTGTACTCTCAAATCTAACATTAGATTGCAAAATGGCTTTAATTTATTCAACGCAGACAACAGCAGAATATTCATTATTACATAGCACGGCAAATAGTTCCGACAAATTAAAGTTCATTAATTGTTCAGTAATTCCGTCCCTTTTTCTTTACAGGAAGTTTATTTCAGCATCTGTTCTGGCTGATGACACACTGATGGTGTCTAACGTTAAAAATAATCATAATTATTTTCATAGCTGGTTATGTCATCTAATTACGTTTATTATAGTCGAACTGTACTAATTGGGTTAGCCCATCCCATCGTTCCGTTTTATAAATTCTCTAACAACCATCTTTGTTAGATAAATCGCTTCGAAAATTACCCGAAATATTGACATAGGTAAATCTATTTTAAGCCTCGGGATACATAGAGGTTGATTGAGAAACTTTATTGTTGAAAGGGTTATTTGAGAAGAAATTCATCAAAATTAAATCAATAACCTATTCTTGTTTGCGTAATTTTCTCACGATTTATTATCATGAAACAATGTAAAATAGAAATAAAACACTTTTTTAAAGCTTGTTTGCTTAGAATCTTGCCAAATCTAGTCAAATTTAAGCCAGTTCTTGTTATCCTAATAAGCCGGCATTAATTTAAACAAATAAAAAAATATGTCGTAGAAATAACTGTAACATCTATCGTAACAGCTTTGGAAGCGAACGGTCATCGTATAAAACTATAGCACAATTACTTTGCTTAATTAATTACTCCTAAAGCTTTTAATTTTCGCATAAATGAATTTAAAAATCTTAAGATAGATAAAAGAGAAATTGTAAGTTGGTTTTGCGAAATTTTATTTATGTACATCAAACAGTGTAACACATATTTTCTGACAGAAACAGGTTGTTTTTACTTTTTAGTTATTACATGTTTGTAATAAAAGCTTTTTATATAACTTTTTCATAACATTATTTTGTTACTTCTTCCTTTTGTCGCGTAGTAAACCTAATGCAAAGTTTTTTTTATATACCTTTTAATGTACCTGGAAATGGTTCATTTTATTATAACGCCGGTAGTTAATTTTATAAAACTACAATTAATCTTAACAGTAAAAATTTTAATTCGGACATTAAACCAACCGCCAGCAATTTATTTTCACATAAATGTAAAAGTTAATAGGCTACGACATGGACAGTTTTAAAATATTGCTAATTATTAACTGTACAAAGCATAAGTGAAGTCATAAACTTGCCTACACATATTTAGTATAAGCAGATATTTTATAGTTGCAGTCAGAATCAAATATTTATGGTGACATGTACATTTCAATTTTATTGATGTAGTTTTATTGGTATTTTCGTCATTCAAATGCCAGAAAACTTTTGTTAGTAGTCACATTTTCAATATTTTCAACAATACTGACATTTTTATGTCTGAAATTTATTTCGGCATAGAATTTCATGTAGAAGATAACGCAACAAATTTACATTTATAAATATTTGAAAATTTGTTTATAAATATTTCGTAACGAATATTTTGTTGTGATAAAATAAAAATAAAACTGGTGATTGGTAATGCGTTATTGAATAATAAATAAACATAAAGTATTGTTATTTTGACACTACAAGTTTATAAGGTAAATAAAAATCATTTTGTTTCAAAGTTTTAACAAAATTTATGAATATTTTATGCAAGTTGTTAACTCTAAAACCACTACACAGCTTTTTTATTTAGCTTACATTTTTACTAAAGGGAACAACTTCATCTTTGATAATACTTTGTAAGAAGTTATAAATAGTTTTCCGAATAAAGTCTTCCCATGTTACAAGTACGTAACTACTAACTAGTTTATAAGTTTTCTCCGGATAATATTAGATGATATTGGGACTGTTATTATTTACAGATGCCAGATGCATGCATAACTTAATAAGAAATAGCAAACGACGAACACTACACAAAGAGTCAGCAGACCCGTTTTTATATGGTATAATAACATTTTTTCTACTTTTACTTTCTTCGACACATTGTTTATTAATAATAATTCTGTTAATTCAATTATTTCTTCTCTTTTCATGTTTTTTTATTTTGTGCGTGTTTCGATGATAGAATACAAGTGACAATGTATTAGGACATTTTTCTGATTGGTTTATTAAAAGAAGGACCGGGTAAAACCTTTCCAAACCGTATCCACAGAAAAGTCTTCTACATTTTTCAGATCAGCTACAAAATATAATTTAATATTTTGAATTTAATATAACTTAAAAATATTTTTATATTTTATAATTTAAAAACATTTTGAATTTATAAGTGGGAAAAACGTAAAAAACTTGAATCACTTAGTAAAACAATTTGCGGTCTACACCTTCACACCAGTCGAACACGAAAAATATTGTTGAACAGTAGAAAAATATCCTTAGAAAATTTATGCTGACAGCAAATATCCAATTAATTTTGAGATATCTTGTATATTGTCTGTACATCTTCTATCAGGTGATTCAAAAGTACGGAGAAATATAGCAATCAAAAGTTTAGCATCGCAAATGATGTAAATGTGCAAAAAAATTGTGTCAAGAACATTTGCTATTCAGGATAGGAAACGAAAAAACCAAAATAGTTTTTCAGTGCGCGTGTCTGCAAGGAACCTCAAATTTAGCCAACTTTAACCAGATAAATAAATTGAAACGATAGTACGTGAAATTTGGTTGTTGTAGGATAGGAAAATAAAACCATTATGTTTGTCGCGACGTTTCGACGATATATTTCATCTTTTTCAGACGACGAATTTTGTTCGCTTGTTTACTGTTAGTGTTTTCATGGCCACTGTCAAGGAGAAACTGAATTTAGGCGATTTAACACAACTTATTTCTATACCAAGTTACAGATTAAAATTCGTTTTTATACTTTAAACGTAAATATCTCGAAAACGGTGCGTTTTAGCAAAATTTTGCCTTTTTCTTTTTTTATTCAAGGTGTATGCACATATTCATTTTTATGATAAAAATTGGAGTTAGTAAGACAAAAAAATTGGACAATTCCTAAAAGTGTGGCGGAAGTATTTAACGAGAAACTGAGAGGATTTACTAGAATTTTGACAATATCAGCAAAAAGAAAACATTTAGCTTTGATATTGTACCAAATCTCAATAATCGGCTAAGTGGTTTTCAACATATTCTAAAAAAAAATATTTTATGCCTACATTTGAGGACCTGTAATTTTGTTACCACTTTAAATAAGACAAAATTATTTTTGCAATTTTTTATTAATGTACGTTGGGTTAAAATTTTACTCCATTTTTTTGGATCACCCCACATAATACTTTCTCTTCCTCTGTTTTTGTTTCCTTTTGTTTTTTGTTTTAAATCATCTATTATTCTTTATGTATTGATGTTTATTAAGAACTTTTTAAATATTTACTCACTTTCTTTGCTTTTACCATAAACCGTTATTATTGGCCTATATTTTTTTCTCTACTAATTTTATTTTAACTGTTAATAGCAATTTGTTTTTAATCTAATATATCTCTCTTGGATCATATTTTTAATTTGCGATTATTTGTCTTCTTCTTTGTCGTCTTCTTTTTTTCTTATTCACTTTCGATTAAAATATCCACTTTGTACTTTTTTTATTAAGCGTTTTTATTTTTTATTTTAGAAGGATTTAGAGTATATATTCTTTTTTTATATTTTTTTATTCTTGCCTGATTCTTCTACTTTTCTCATTCATTTTTTATCTTAGCTTTAAAAACTGTTTTTTTTTTCTGCTTTACCTTGCTCTAATCTTCTTAACCTACCTTCTATAATTTGTATCTTGTTCCTCATCTCCTTATTTTTGTTCTGTGAATCTTACTTTTTAATATTTCTTCCGGCTTCTTCACCATCCTTTTCCTCTTTAAAATATATGTTTTTGCGTCTTTTCTTCTGTTTTATTTTGTATATGCAGTTATGAGTATTACATTTTTCACTGTACAGTTTTAGTCAAGAAAAAAGATATCACTATATCATCACTATATCACTGATATCAAAAGATATCAGATATCAGTCTTAAGCTTTTTAATAAAAAAGCTTAAGACTGTGCACCTCTTCACTCTACAAGTGTATTTTTTCCTGAGCAATAATTTACCTCTACAAACTTAACAAATAATCACCATTTGTAAAACAAAGAAAAACTTTTAAAAAACTTGCAACTCTTTCGTGATTAAGTTTTTTTGAGTTAATAAGAGTCAAACATTGTAATTTCCTGACAAAGATAAAAGCCATTAAGCAGAATTAAGTAATTATAGACGCTACAAAGTCTTAAATTACAATGCACTCGTAAATAACCTGTTTGTTTGGGTGGTCTTTCTCTTGTTTTATGAGTTTTTTAAATTTTTATTTGAAAAATGCATTGTTGAAGTAAAAAGACCCGTAATAAATTTTCTAAATTCTCCACTGACCTGACTTGTATTCTTTTCTACGTGTTCCATTCAGAAGTGCACTCTTCAGTATTTGGGTGAACAGCTGTTCGTTCCGCCTTAAATTATTCATTTCTCGAATGTGGAGCGCTTATAAATACCGCGACTCCTGATCCAGGTATGAAATATCGTTGAAGTTGGTCGCAAAAGCGCACCTGTCTGCATCCGAATTGCATCTGGTATCGACGTCCTAGACTCTTAAATTAAAAATTAGATCGGTATCGCAAACGATTAACGAGCGGCCTTTGTATCGCGAAATAGAGATTTAATCAAAGCGTGTTTTATATGAATATTGAATTGATAGCGAACGGGAAATATACCCGATAAGATCGCAATGACAGTCGATGCATTTGCGTCCTTAATGTTTTGTTAGTGTTTGCGAATACGGGCGAGGGTGAATTACATCACAGGCACGTGCCCCTTTACCATATTTTCCTATTAATTTACTAATTCATCTTCGTCAAAGCGTGGGATTCGGTGCAGTCAACGAACACGAGCTTTGCCAGTATTTATAACGGAGAGTTTACACCGGCAGGTTTAACACTTTTTTTGATAGATTACGACGATTATACGGTTAATTTTAACGGAGCGCTTTTACTGACCGCCCACTTACCAAAAAGTCTATCTGAATATTTCATTTTTATGTCTTTCTGATTTATTAACAGACATTACAATACTATACAAAATTATATATCATAAAAACTAATGTTTTACATTCTTCTATTCGCTCCGTTCGCTCTACTAGTAGCGATCTCTGTAAACTAAAATATGAAAGAGATTTGGTTCTCTTGTTTTGATGTTGAAGGTGCGCATCTGCACTTAATACAGGCAGTTCATGAAATATTTTGTTCCTTGTCTCATCCATAATCCTTATTCACTACAAATTCCATGGCTTGTTGATGAGATGAGCCAATATACAGTAAGACCCCGCTTAACGCGTAGGATACGTTCCATCAAAGTAGACTGTAATGCGAAACAGCGCTAAACGAGGCTATCTTAACATGTAAATAATGGGGTTAGGGAAAGATAGATAGAAAATTGGTTAGGTATTAAATTTAATAATGATGTTTTTTTTATAAAAATAAAACCAAGCATTTATTTCTTACAAAAATAAAAACAATATAAACGAATATACTTATAAAAACAAATAAATTTCTAAGTCAGTCAGATCATCCAGTCTATTTTGTGTTTCTAATTTTCTGCCGTTTTATCAAGAAGGCATCTAATGTACTTTACGTTTTCCTCTTGCGTTCTGTTAGAAGTTGTTGATAAGTGGATCAAGCATCTATAGCACCCGGTTTTGCTTTTGAACTCCTGTCAAAATTTGGATCATTTTCAACAAATTGGTTCATAATTTCAATTATAGTGGTCAAACTCCTTTTTACAAAAGCCATCGAAAGTTTTTTTTGCTCTTCTTCAAAATCACTACTATTAATAATTTTGTTTTCTTTTTGCTCAGTTAATTCCTTGAGCTCATGATTAGAAAGACTAGCTGCTGTTTCTTGAACTATTTCTTCGACGTCTTCCACATTTACCTCATTTAAACCGGTTTGTTTCGCTAATTCCACTATTTCATCCATATCGACAGAGTGTCCAATGTCTTCGCTCGTACTTAAATCTGGCCAAATGTTCTTCCATACTCCTTTCAAACCTCTTTCTGTTATGTCATTCCAAGAAAGGTTTATGTTTTTTACATTATTCATGATATTGTAGTTTTTCCAAAATTCTCTTATTGATTGCTTCTCTTCTCCATCTGTTTTTTCAAACATCTGCTTAAATGTTCGCCGCAAGTAAGAAGACTTAAAATTGGATATAACGCCTTGGTCCATTGGTTGAATTAAGGCAGTTGTGTTTGGCGGCAAGAAAACAACTTCGACTGGAATGCTGTTGTTAAGTCTGATAAATTTGTTGGGTGGCTTGGAGCATTATCAATTAATAGTAGTGCTCTTTGTTCAAGTTTTTTAATTTCGCAATAACAGTTAACAGACGGGCAGAAATGTTCAGTGAACCAATCCTGGAAAATTTTCATAATTATCCATGATTTCTTATTAGACTCCCAAATTACAGGTAAAGTTGATTTAGATATGTTTTTTATCGCTCTTGGGTTTTTGGAGTGGTAAACTAATAGTGGTTTAATTTGAAATCTAAACCGAAACAGCGTTAAGCAGGGTCTTACTGTAATTTTTTATATGAAGGCATAAAGCACCTAAACCTAGAGTAGAAAAAAATGTGGAACATTAGTAGAAAAAGAAAAGTACAATAAAGTGTTAAAGGTTTATGGAAACTATACGGCATTTAAAGCTGTTATAATTAGAAGAATATAAGGATACCTATGTGCCGCTATGGGGGCCATCATTACAGTTATTACGGTAGGTTTATAACTGCAGCAGCGCTGTAGATTTGTCTAAAAACCATAGATCTTCTTTTTCGAAGTGTGTGTTCAATTAACAGAGAGAGTTAGACGAATCCACTATATTCATTTAAAAAATAATACAAAACACGCACATGTCACTAATAACTGTCAAACTGAGTAAACTATCCACTGTTGTTTTGATACTTGATATAGAACTGAGAAAACTTTTAATATTTTTTTGTCGAAAATTGTGTAGATAGGTCCCCTTAAACAACTGGGAAAGTCCTGTGGTGGGGTGTCTCTCCCTCTTTAATTTGGTTATTTATGGTCGTTTGTGTTCACCTCGTGCCTTGGCGTAATCATTTCTGTTGGTCCTTTTGGGAAAAAATCCGTCTCGCATTTTGAGTGTTTTAATTGTTTGCGAAAAGGGTTGAAAGCTGTCGTTCAGGGTGGGGTCGATGAAGCGAGCGATGATTCAGTTGTCGTTGTCGGGCAATCAGCGGGTATTCCCCGGAGGCACATTACGTCTCACACCTAAGTCATCCTTCATCTCTGGATGCGCGCTCGTCACATCTCTTCGACGCCTTATGGCACGCACGGGGCGTCCCCGGAGACGTACCACTGACGTAATTCGCACCGTTCCCGACGGAGGCCGCATGATTGCCGGAAGATGCCGCATGAATACTACGCCAAGCACTCTTATTCCCATTGTCATGGAAAAAGGTAGCGGAATCCGCACGCACTTTTCTACAAATATGTTTACAAAGTGACTGAATACCAAGACGAACTTTTGCAAAGCTTCTAGGAGTTTTGTATTCTGCGAGTGTTTATTTTTCACGGGCAGCAATGAGGGAATAAGAATAAGGTCGAAAAGGGTAATTTTATGGGGTGGAGACTAGACGGTGGCAAATAACAGATCAATGAAATTACAAATAGTTTGAGGAAGTTTACAAATTGTGTGGTGGAATTTTTGCTTTCATAACACTAATAATTAATATCGTGTAATAATATCAGGTGACTATTAAATTATTCCTTAACTGCAAGCTATTTCCTTACCACTGCATTGACAGTTTACGCTTGAGACACGTTTAAAGATGAGAAAGAGTAAAACAATCTGAGCAGTTCAACTCTTTCTCATCTCTAGTGCCTAAACTGTTATAGACTTAAAAAATATTGTCTCAGACTTTATTATACCTACATAATTTAATCTTCTACAACTATATTTTAATATTTTTTTTGTAACTTTAACCGTTTAAGTAGTGTTTCCAAATAACTTTTTGTTATTTTTTAGATACAAATATAGAAATATAATATAATATAATCTCTGCCTTCAAGATAAACCCAAAGTTCTGAACCGAACACAAGCGGTTGGCTCTTGAAGTGAAGAGTCCTGTGTTATAGGAATAGAATTATAACATTAATTGTGTAGAATAAAGTTTAAAACGAAAAAAGTCAATGAAGCTGACCTATGCGTCTTGTATATATAAATCAGTATCTTGCGATTTGACACTATCCGTTAGAACAGAAATTCAACGCGTTCTTGCTGACAACAATTTTGGCAAAAATTGAAAATTTGATTTAAAGGACGAGAGTTTGTCTTTACGTTCTCAGCAGTCAGATGATATTTTCTTCAAATTTTTGGTAGCTATGTGGTAGATAAAGGATTGTACATCATATTTGGGGTAAAGCACATTTCAATATCTGGATAAATTTAGGCTACGCCCTCTTTGTCTTCATTCGTCACATTCAAGTACTGTAATGATGCTTTTAACTTACCACTTATATAAATAACTAAATACATAACTGTAACAACGACTTAATGTAGCCAAATAAATCAAAAAATAAATAACGTTTAGTTATTAAACAACTCTATAACACACTTCTACCGTCCTAAATAATCACTCAGAAAACCGCTCAATATAATCGCTCTATTTCGCTAATACAAACTGCCGGCTAGCAATCTATCGCTTGCTTTTATGTAAAGATATCAGGTCGGGTACGCGACCATTCGAGGTGCTCTTCTAACTAATGATTAACGCTTTTAACATGCTCAACAATGGCGTGATGGCATGTCACAGAATGCGCTGAACAGGTGACGTTTCTGTTTAGAATTATGCAGAAAATCTGTGACACTCTAAACCAATAAGATGCCAAAACCCATAGTGGTGTGCTCCATTGGTCATCATAAGCATAACAATTTTACTGTATTAAAAAATAGTATATTAAAGAACGTGTTTCGAAAAGTCAACTTTGTGGCACGAATTCAAATTTATAAAACGAGCGCAAAGCGCGAGTTTTTATAAGTAATGAGTGCCACAATGATTTTTGAAACGAGTTCTTTATGCTATTTATTCTACTTTCAATCTTTAGGGACTTTTGCGTTAATACGAGATAGTTGGTAGATAATAAATGCCATGAAAGTTTTAAATGTTTTTTGAAGTGTTTTCAAAATTGTCCAAAATTCTGTGCAAGAATCTAAAAAAAAATTTTTTTTACCTACCATATCGGTTATTGATTGAATATTCCAATTGACATAAACACAATAAGGAAAATCTCCAAAACCATTGAGACATTTCTCAAATTACCAAATTGCGATTCTCAGCGAGTCCTCTCATCGTTATTTCATACCAAGCAGTGCTATATACTCATCTAGCACACAATTTGTAAAGTGGTGCCTGAAAGCCGTTTCAAAGTGTCTCTAACCTCAAAAAAAAAGTTAAAGTTACCTCATTATTTAAGCCGTTTGCCCACCCTATTTTTTAATGTTTTATAGATTAATTGCGACACACACAAAAAACCTCTTGGTGAGGAATACTGGTCATCAATTGCAACAAAATTTATTCGAATAAAATTATTATAATTTCATGACGTTGACATAAACGCTCAAACGTCGCAAATGTCAGCGAAAGCGTGTTACCAATCCGAAAAAAAAATTGCACTAGTACTTTATGCACGCAATTGGGTGCTGAATTGGCTAATACGACATCCAAATCGGTATCGTATTAAGCTTTGTTACAGACGCAAAGTAGAAAAAAAAAGTTTAAAAGGAAATGAAGTACTGAGAACACAATCTATTTTCGGAGAAGAAATGTGAAAGTTCTATGAAAACGAAATTCTTGTATATGAAGCATCAATGCAAAAAAAAGCAGACAATAACACTTCGATTGTTTTTATTCACTTCGATTGTTTTTATTTTCTTCAAATGTTGGAAAATGGAAGCAGAATTATAAGCCACTATTTTTCATTTAGATTATACACATAAATTTTTTGGAAAATTTTTTAGAAAAAGTCAATCTTAATGTTTACTTCATTTGTAGTTTTGCTTATCTTAGTCTATCGAAGTTTCTTTTTCCCCTTTTACTAACTTTTTTAAAATTTGTCTTTATAGTCTATTCTTTCTTGCAAAAAGAACCTTACCTATTTTTACGATTTGTCTTTTTTTGCTTATTTTATTTCTTCAATTGTATGCAATTGTACTTCATGTAGTTGTTATGAAGATCCTCAGTTTACTCCTCTCCAGTATTCTATTTTCACAACTTTTTGAAGTTTTTCATAAATTGGAAAAAAAATTTTTGTTTTTTTTTGTGTGTTTTGAGTAATTCTTACTTAATTTTTCTTTGACAATTACGATACATCTATTTTTGCAATTTTTATACGTTTGAGAGCATCTATTGAAATTTCATTTGTTTGCATTTCGTGATTTTCTTTTTATACTGCCGATTTATGCTCTCTTGGAAGAATGTTTGTCTCCGAGTTCAATAGGTCTTCAAGTATTCTGCTTTTATTTCGTTAAATTTGTTTATCTCTATTATTATTATTATTTATGTTTTCGGGTTTGCCATTAGGTCTTCGTTATGTTTCCTTTATAGAGGGTGTAACTCTCCTGCCAGGGGTGTTTTTTTGAACAAGTATTTTTGTACCCCAACCGCCCTAATCTTGCGCATTTATAAATAACCTAAGATGGAGAGTGATGTGGGCAATTATGATCGGAATCGCTTTTTTATTGAGGGAAGTCCCAAACTGTTGTAGAAATAGTAATGGTTGGTTGGAGTTCGCGGTTCGTTGGTTCGGCTTGTGCGGGATTTATGCAATGACCTGAACTCAGGACAGATTTATTACTTTTAATAACTAGCATATAAGAACTATCGAGTAAATCACAAACTTCCTAAACTGGTTAACATTAGGTTTTATTGTGTTTCTCTTTCTCCCTCGTAAACCCTCAAATCCAAACTTTTGAAGCAGAAAAGGGACGAATTGTATAACAAAAAAATATTTGCTTATTTCAACAACATGTCCCGCAATAAATTTGTTTTTGATCGTTTTAGCCAGTTTTGTTCAATACAATATGTGGTGAACTCACAAAAATAAAATTTATTTTCGTTGAATTATAACAAATTTGATAACATACATTTGTGAAAATATCGACATGATTTTAAAATCATCGCCTTCATAAATATCATTTTTGTTTGGATTTTATTAATCCACAAAGCACTTTGAAATTAACGCATACATTTTTCATGTAGTCAATATTTCATATTTTTCAATTCTTTCAAATTAGTCAAAATCGTCATCACATGATACAATTTGCGCCACCTCCTGAACCAACAAGCGTTGTTTGCTCTTCACCAGAATAAATACAGAATATCTAATTAATTACGCCCTCGTCAAGTTTCAAGTTCGGTCCCAGAGGAGCACTTTTTCCGGAATTGTTTTGAAATCGTGATATTTTTTCAGGCAAGGGGCGTTTGTACCCCGCGTACAGCCTCAGCGGGTCTGAAGGCGAGGACTCTCCCAGAAGATACGGATCTCAACACACGTATCAACATCCCCTTTATCAGCAACCAGCCGGTCTCAGCGACACCCCAACTTCGGAAAACGCCTCGGACGCTACCCTCACCGACTCAGAACTAGCTCTAGCTAGGGATTCCACATTGCTCGTGCATAACGGTGAGTGCTTTATCAGCTCAATTTACGCATACAGAAATACTGCACTCCAACCCTTGCCTCTTTAGGTCGTAAAAAATTTAACTAGTGGTGTAAATCTTCTGGAATATGGGAGTTCGTTAATATTTTACCGTTTTACAACTTTGTGTAATCAGATCGATAAGTCAACTGCAAGTTATTTATGGTTTAAACTCTATTTTTTTATCTATTATTTTTTAAATGATATTTACTGAGTTTTAGACGTAAGTGAGTTCTTAAATAGGTAGCCTGCATTTATACCTTTAACCTTATTAACAACAAGAAACAGAATTTATTGATATTATGGCAAAAAATGTGGATTGCTCATAGATTAACTAGAAAAGGTTTATCTTTTAAGAGTCTTTACTTACTGTTTGGCTAGTTAAAATTTATTTTTTAACTGTACTAAATAAGTTAATAGTACAAGAAGCAATGCAGTGGATTCGCACATCACTACTTCAAACCCAAAATAAACCACCTTGAGATGTAATTTTTAACACTCACAATAATCAGATCATCGGCTAAATCAATATAACTAAGTTAAGTAAAAATTTGTACAAATACCATAGTTAATTTTTAACTAGATTTGATCTTTTTAAATCTAGGTAATCTAATAGACATTGTCTACATAAACTATATCTAATATTTTTAGCTTTATTAGCATCAAGACCTTTAATAATTTTTTTGATCAATGACAAAATTAACTAGCAATTACTTATATTTTATCAACCCTCCTTTTTGGAATTGCGGAAAACTAATTTAACAAGTTAAGGTTTAATAATATTTTAGTTAACTAACTGGTCAAGATAATCGACATTTTTTACTAGAACACAATGATTGTTTTAGAAGTTAAAATGTTAAGTACTTCAGGAATTAATTAGTGTTGTAAGTTTTGGTAAATATATTATACTACACGGTTTTAAGCAAAACTGGTCCTAATCAAGTGCAATTTATTTACGAATTAAAATCCACATTTTTATTATAAAATTGTCAACATTTTAGAATGAAATACACAACTTTCTAGTTTACTAAGTTTATAAGTATTTAAACTGATAATATAGTTAATTAAATTAAAAGTCATTATGTAGATGAAACTTATCTAGATTTGCTAACTTTATTAAAAACAAGAATTTGTTGAATGAAGAAAAAACTTGGATCGCTTCTAATTTAACTAGAAAATATACTAGATTTTATCTAAATTCGTTAGTCAGTTATCTAATATTGTTTTATTTTTAACTGGTTTAATTTTAACTAACAATAAGACTAGGAACTTTATGATCTTACAAAATTATTACAATTGTGTACAATCAAATCAATAGATAAGGTGCACAACACTCCACATTTCTTAGATAGATTTCTTCACTTTAAAGGGATCTACTATCTAGACAATTCTGTTGAAAATGAAATCATATTTAAACGAAATATTGTCATTCATTTAGTTAAATTATAAAACTTATAAGCATTTTATATTAAATAATGTCAAAATAAATAAATAATTGTGAATTCTCATTCAAAAACTAACACATATAATTTAAAATCTAGTCAAATTTAACTAGATTTAACATAAATTTAATTAAATGCGCTTAATTATTTGAATTGAGAAAAATGAAGGTGTAAAATTGTTAATAATTGCCGGATTTAAATAAGCAGATCGTAGTAAGGTCACATACATGTTATTTGTGACACAAAATCTACATTTTAACTAATTTTTCTAAACTACAATCCAGTTAAAACTTATCTAGAGTTTTAAGCTTTATTTGAACATTGTTTTTATTTTAACGGGTTTAATTTTAAATAGGGCTAGAGTGGTTGCAGGTTTTAAATTTTGGTACAGATTTACAACCAACTGTATCCAGGGCAATAAGTCAACTAGAAGTTACTAAAGCTTTATACACTACATTTTTAACTGAATTGTCTCTACGTTTTAAAAGTTTAGATATTTAAGTGTCTAGATATTTCTGTTAAAAAAATGTTATCAAATTTAAATGAGATATCTCATTTAAAATAAAAGAGTAAATAAAAGAGGCGTTATGTAATTCAATGGTAGTTTTAGCTTTATTAAAAATAAGTCATATAATAACTTTTTGTATCGAATATTTGCAAAATAAATTCCTATTTAAAAACTAAATGAATTTAAGTAGATTTAACTTAGATTTTATTAAATGATAGATTAGTTATTTGAATTAATGAAACTGATTAAACTAAGAAGTTTCATCTAGACAAAATGTATTTACTATCTTAGATTTATTAGCAAAAAATAGCTCTTTATTGAGAGAAGAGAAAAACAAACCGTTTTTAAGTTTAAAAAAAGTTCAAGATAAATTTTAATTGTTTGATATATACCTAATTAGAATTATGCGATAACGATTGAGAAATTAATCAGGTAAAATATGTAGATAATAAATTATCTAGGGCTGAAATACAGGGTGATTTTTTTATTTGTTCTCGCCCGAAACTCCAAAAATAGGCTACACATTATACTTTGAAAATTTAATTTTTAAAATTAAGGCATAGAGAGTAAATTAATGTCAACATTGTTGACAATACCTTTGACAATGCTTCCAGAGTCAGTTCATTTGAATCATTTGTAGCCACATTATTAATTAATTAAATTGTTTATCGTTTGTATAACGTGTTGTCTATTTTTAAGATTTCGGATGGAAACAAATAAAAAAATCACCTTGTATATGCAGCTGCTAATGCAAATTTCACAATTTTAGTCTATATAATTAGAATTACAAGTTAAGTGCAAATTATTTATGGTTTACATTTTTCAAATTTTTAACTACCTAGTTAGTTAAAGCTTAATTTTATTATTTTTAAAAGATAATAAAATTTCTTCATTATAAAGTTTCTTTTTAATAGGTTTATAGTTTTTTATTTTTTTTTAATCGTTTTATTAAACTAACACAGTTATTTTCTTCTACATAACACTTTAACTAGTTTAGAAATTAACTATAGCCAATTAGCCAAAAATTATAATTTACAATTAGTTTTTCTCTGTTTTTTTTTTTTTTGGTAACATAATTATTTTCATTGATATTCTAGTTAATAACAAACATTATTTAGTTAAGCTTTACCTGGTATTAACAGTTTTGTTGCCAACAAAAATCAAGATGGCTCTATATTCGGTAAGCAACAATAACATTTGATTACATTAAACTGCGGATTGGTTCTAAATTAACCAGAAATTACTATTATTTATTTAATGTATACAATAGTTAGGTGGTATTATCTTAACTATCTGTTTTTCTTTACAAGAGAGAAACCAATAAAACAATCACAAATGGATGTTTCAAATTTCCATTGCTTACTAGTTACTCTCTAGTAAAAAATCAGATAATTATTAAAAAATTTTGATAAACTACATAAGTAAATCTCGAGAATCTATAAATAAAGTAAACTAAGTAGAATTCAACAAAAATTTGCCAGATTCGTTTAAAATAATTAGATCAAACTGGCGTTTTATTGATGTCAGCTGATTCAACATTTAGAATGCATCTTTTTTAAATAAATTCTTGGCAAGTGGGCTGTTCACAGTTCACACCAGCTTTATTATTGCTACTCTTCCAGTTTATGTAATTTCCGTGAATATTTTTTCCCATTTGATTCAGATGATTAGATTTTTGTCTCAACTTTTTTCATTTAAAGAAAGTAAAATGGTTTTTCCTTGACAGCTTTTAATTTTGTTTTTTGTGGACCTGGAGGCGTCGTAAAAATATAAAGTTAAATACTGTAATAAAATTGATAGTATAGAAAAGTTTGCGCAATTTTGAAACTTGGCCAACCGATAAATCCGCCATCAAACACACTCCGTACTTTTCTCCATAAAATTTCATTTAGGTTTTAAGTGTCTCGAGAAGAATAAAATTACATTAACACTTGGAGCACTTCCCTTTTCAAATTATCAATCACATGCTGAGACCATTATGGCGAATTGATAGATGGAATGGATGAATGTTGAGTCAGATTTGTACAATCAAGCCAGAGATGATATGTCATCTATTTGTAATTTCGATCCCCATCTTATTAATGACAGAATAGAGTAAACACAATGGCGAAAGCGAGAGCAGAACTCATTATAGTAATGAAACGATTCTCTCCCAGATGATTCAAAGCGAGAATCCTATTAGACCAGTAATGATACAGGAGCGAGACGCGAAACTACAGTAATTGCTCTCACTGTTTCATTTATTAATTTTTCAAGTCGTTATAACTACTTTCAATTATTTACTAGATGCAATTGCGCAAGGAAATCATCTATTCAAATAATACCTACCTTGAAACAATAAGAATTTGCTTAAATAAAGAAATTATGGAATTACCACAAATGGTGAAGGCGTTTTTATTGCTCTGGAATAAGTACTATTTAACACTTAATTACCCACAACATTGGATTTAGAACCGTGTAACCGTTGAAGAGGTATTCAAGCCACGTTTTAATAAATAAATTGGGAAAAGGGTGACACACATGTTTCTATATATGCTCCCCAAATTAATTCACCTTAAAATTTTACGACACATACAAAGTTCGTAAACGTCAAATTAAAGGACTTGTCGAATTAGTAGAGTAGTATAAATTTACGATACGGGAGGAAATAAATTTTAGTATTTAAATTGTAATACTGTTCTGTGATTCTCTATTAGAGACGTCTCTGTCAATGTATTCTTCTTACTTTACTGATTTTTAAGAAATAACAAAGAGTGCATGACTCACCTTGTCAAACTCGTCAGATGTTTCATTTCCAGTGTTGTTTTACTTCTTGTTTAAGCATCAGACTGGATTTTTGAAGAGATTCGACATTAAACGTTTGAATTCGTATATGCACGATTCATAACACTGTGTTATTTATTTCCAGCAAAAGCAAACGACAAGTAGGTACCAAAAAGAAAAAAAAAGCTTTGCAATCAAAATTGATATTAATACGGGAAAAATGCAGCTAGATTTTCTTTATAGAAACGTGGTTTTGACTGTGAAATATGGTGATACATAAGCTAAAAAATCTTGACTGCCTTTTATGTAAAATAAGAGCAATACGACTTACTATTTTGGTTTAATTTTCAACAATTAAACTTATTCTAAATTGTAAAGTCTCCAAAATACAATAAATTACGCAGCCAAAAATGACGCTATCACACTTAGAAACTCTGACATGCGAGCGATTTTTAATGCACCAATACAAGACAATATTAGCTTACAGTGCTTGGAACGGAACTATTGTCATTATTATTGATTCATACTGTACACCTGTTTGAAAGTTTTAATAATTCTATTAATGTCTATTGTTATCTAATACGCCGTTTTTTCTTCTATTGTTCTATTGTTACTACTTTTTATCAATATTCATAATTTAACTAATTTTTTACAAATTTTATATTAAAGTTCTCATTTACATTTTAAACAAATTTATAAATTACAATATTTCGTTTCTATTTTAATTAATTATTTTATAAAATAATTATATATTAAAGTTTGTTACACAAACATAAATAAAAAATTAGCACGTACTAAAATTTCAAATAGTGATGAGTATTATTAGAGGAATAATGTAAATTCAACAAATTGTGAATCTGTAATCAACCGAATATTACTCAATACTGTGAACGAATCAATCTTATTAGATTGATTATAGCATCACATTGGTAATACAATCGTTTTCATAGAACTTATTGTTATAATGAGATCTAACATGTGCGCTTTGAACTTTGAATGTATATTTCCAATCTTGCAACTGAAATAACAATGGCTCTTTTGTTAATCTAAAATAATGCATTTTCCTAGATATAAAATTTTTATCTGTGATATTGACTAGTAGTTTTTGACATAATTTTATCATAATTCAAATTATTAATAATAATGCATGTCTATAACAGGAACAACCTATGTAAAATATAAATTTGTTATTGAAGCGCTTGTTTGCTTCATGATTTATAACAAAGCCGTAAAATATTAACATGTTCCAGTAGGTATTTGTTATCAAAATCAGCAAAATGGACAAAGTTTGTTCAGATTTTCTAAATTTATTGTGGTGTAAATTTATAATTGTATTTGAATTTTCTTTTTGTATCACACATCATTAAACTTTTATCCTTTTGTGGAGATTTTTTCTTTTGTTACATTCACCATTTACTTGTGTCAACACTTTGTTTACCTCGCTTGCGTTATTCCACTGGCTGATTCCCCCTCGTATTTATTGACACTTCTTTGAAATGCACCTTGCATCGCATTTGAATAAAAAGGATATATCTATATGTTGACCCTTTCCAAACCTCCCTTTTTTACGACTTTCCCTAGTTTTGTTTGGGAATATCATTATTTTTGACTTGGCCACAAAAAGGAATGTTTGTTTTTTTGTCCTCTTGCTTCTACTCGGTGAGTTTGATGTATGGAGAGTATAGATCAGAATTTTGAATTAATTTGTCGACGTGCATTGAAATTTAGTGATGGATCGATGAACATCTGCTATGATTAATGTAATAAAATCAAATATTGCAATATTAGAGTTTCGGAATCTCTTTCAATTACTCAAGGAGGAATAATCAAAAAAACAATGAAATCATTATTGGTAAAGAAGCAAATAATGTATAAAACAATAAATAAATACCAGCTTGTAAACGCTCTGGCCTGAAGAAGATCGAATATTTGGAAGTTTAGCCATTTTTACCGAAGTAAGGAGCATAATCATAAAGATAATCTACTAAAAATGTAGAGCATTAAATTCTGAGTTGATTGAATAACAATTCTTTGCAATTTGATTCAATGGTCTTGCAGAAGAGTTACTTCTAAGATATTTTTGCTAATTTTCCATACTTACGTACAAAAACATTATAATTTCTTCTTCATAAATCAGGCAATATCTAACAAGTGTAAAAATTGTCATTTTTTATGTAGCTTTTCAACAAGATAACTTAATCAAATTATACAAAAGAATTAGTATGTAATCGATTCAGAATTTAATGTTCTACAATTTTGGTGGGTAACTTTTCTACTAAACGTTTAATTTAGGAAAAATTTAGGAAAAGCCGAATAAAGTAAACGTCGAGATCTTTTTAACATCACAACTAAAGCTCCACTTGAAAATCGGGCAAATTCAGATTATTTATGGTCCCTAGTTGAGTGATTAAATCAGTTTTCAGAACTCCACCAGCTTTTGGAACGCACTCCCATTTTGAACGTAATTTTACTGGTCTATATCGTATAGAAATTTGTGACAAGAGATTAAAGTTTTGCACGAAGCAATTTTTGATATTGTTGATATTGAGCTGGTGTTCGGTTGCATCTGCAGGTCGCCATTATCGTTGATCGTTATCCGGAATCCTCCGGGGAGTGTTTGGGATAAGTCATAGCTCCGGTCGGCAGGCCAGACAGCCCAATATCCCATTACCCCTGATCCGGGTCAATATCGAGCCGCGATTCCGTCACATCTGTCAGAGTTGTGTGTATTTGTCGTTTCCGTACGTTCCTCGTCAGCATACGAATCTCCGGGGAAAAGCACGCCCGATTTAAGATTTGCTTTAAACTCACCTTTTCCAGTTTCACAATCGAATACGTTTCCGGTTTTGTCTCATTCGATCAACTATATCCGAATAATGATGCAGCTTCCAAAAGAGATAATCGTCTCGAACGGTTTCTATAATCAAAGTCGATCCGTTTCGGTTCAATCTCCTTCGGCTGTCCCCTTCCTTCACTTTCATCTTTTATCTGCACAGTCGGACTACTGAAAGAAAGAAACTTAGTTCTTAAATTCAGTTTGCGTCGAAATTGGGAACGCGCTGGGGCGTACAGCTTTTCCGAGAGAAGAGGAATCCATGCGGGCAGATTGTCGCCGGTCACCGTGCAACTTTTTCAACTTCAGACAGGAATTTTCAACCAACACAAAAATCCCAAACGCTCAATACCTACAAATAATTTCCAGCAAAAGTAAACGACAACTTGGAACAAAACACGTTATTTAGAAGAGTATAATTAAATAATAACGAGAGATTGAGATTATAAGTTACTTCTTCAATATACACCACCAAAAGAAAAATGTATGTAGACAAAAACACACAGCTAAACGAGATATATATAGTATCAAATGAAATCTTAGATAATAGAAAGCAATAATTATTTTTTGGAGATTTTTTGAAAAAAATTAGTGATGCAACGAAAAACTCGAGAATAAATAAAATAATACATTCTGGAAATTGTTCTTTTTTGTTTATATGATTATTATACATATATCAATTACATAAACAGTAAATTAAAAAATGTTTATCAAACATTAAAAAAATTAAAATAATTTTTGTTCTGGAAATATTAATTATTATTAGTATCATAATAATAATTATTATTTTTATATAAATTAAGATTTGTAATCGAAGTTTGAAAGTGGTAAATTATGATGCAAGATGACTAATTTTTCTGCGTTAGAATATTTCTTCTTATATGTTTCCTGCTTCTGAAAACAAACGTTCACTATATACACTGCTTCCAGGGGCAGAAAGTTATGTTGCAGCAATTTTTCACTAATGTCGAGGAATCTGTTTCTTATATGATTGCCACCATAGATATAGATCGTCTTGTTTCGATTTTCTTTCAAGTTGCAAATATAGATCTAGTTCGACTGCGATTGAATTTTTTACTTCATTAGATTATTAGTCGAATCAGTGTTTATTGCTATTTCATCAAAGCATTCCCAAAAGCTTGTATGGTTGTTATTTTGTTCTGTTGCTTTTTTCTTCGCAGGTGGTGAAGACTGTGGGCTGTCATCACTAGATGTAGAAAGAGATTGGTCACAGCATTGCATTATTCCCTCTAGATTCTAGAAGAACGTATTGTCGGCCTTGTTTTGCTTGGCATTGATCAAAAAAGTAACTTATTTTAAATCTTGGATCCAGCAGAGTAGCTACCAAGTAAGCCTTAGTACCCTTCAAATAAGAAAAACGTTCGCTTAAGCCTCATTTTATAGCTAATCTGACTTCATTTACTCTTAAGGTTTCTTGAACTATCTTGTCTTTGTTGCAGTATCTTGTGAGTGTTGCTACATGCGGAATGACTTATGAAATGCGGAAATAGCCTTAACTCGTAATTTTTGTAATTTTTTCAAAAGGTTGGAGGAGCTTTAAAACTTGTTTAAGAAGTTCCCATTGCGAAGGTGATAAATTTGAGAGGGAAGACTTAGAGTGGTCAGTAAGATATAATGAAATTGCACGTTTATGCTCTAAAAGACGTGATAGCATACAAAGTTAGAAAGTTGAGTTTCACCTAGTACCTACATCTTGGACCACGTTATGTTCAGAAATACTCAAATCTTTTTGTAGAATGTGTAATTTTTCTTGAGCTGTGCTTGAGTGATTAAAGTGAGTTACAATTCTTCTAGCTACACTTATCATTTCTATGACATCATTGTTAAAGAATCTATAAACAAGTTGAAGAGTGTGTATAAAACAGGGGATGAATTGAAACCCTGTGTCTTTTATACTCTTAACCATATTTTGTGCGTTATCATGAATGACCTCATGTACTTTTGAAAGATCAGGATTCCAAAGATTTGAAATTTCTGTAAGGGCAGTTGCAATATTTGCGCTTGTATATTGTCCAACAAAATGTTTCATGTTTAGTACCGCATGTTTTATTCCAAAATCTTTGGTTAGTCAATGAGCTGTAAAACTCAAAAAACTGGCATCATTGGTCATGCAAGTCCACATATCTGATGTTACAGAAACAGCGCTTGTTTCGCTGAGTATTTTCTTAATTTTATTAACTGTTTTATTGTACACATCGGGTATAATAGTTTGTGTGAAGTACATTCGACTGGGTATTTTATATCGTGGAAGAGCCTTATTCATAAGTCTTTTAAATCCAGATTTTTTCAATATTGGTACAGGTTCATTATCGACAGTTATCATTTTGGCTATCAAATAATGGTAGTGTATTAATTTTTTGTGTATTAATCAGTTTAAACTCCATTTATTTGGTTTTTTACAATCTTCAAGCTTTAATTGTCTTAAATTTTTTTGAATTGAAGAAGGTTAAGGCGCAAATTGTGTTCCATCATTTGGTAAAACTTCTTTCTTTTGAAATCATCCCTGAAGTTGTCGCCTGTTTTTTCATGCCATCATCACCACCACGAGAAATTATAGAGTCACACAATTTGCAGTGTACAGTTTTTATATCTTTTGCACTGTCAATAAAATATTTCCAAATGTAAGATTTTTTTCTTTATTGATGCCATGATACTTCACGAAATAAAAACTTACAAATTAAAAGATGAAATAATAAAATAATTAATTAATACGTGTGAACCCGCTTAATTTAGCGGTGCAAACCAGTTTCCGTTTGTTTTGCAACTGCAGCAATGAAAATGTTCTTAGAAAAACAAGAAAAAGTTGGTGCTACTTTGTGTTGCTGAATATTCGGTATTCAGCGAGAACGTAAAGCCGAATATTCGGTATACGGCTACAGGCCGAATATACTAGTCGTTGCGTTGCATCACTAAAAAAATGTTGTCCTAATTAGCTAACCATTAGAAAAATTGATGACATTTTATGCAACCGATTATTCATTATTTATGGAGCATAGTCAGTCAATTTATTAATAATAATAACATTTTAGATACAACGTTGACTTCCATTTTTGAAAGCTTAACCTTTCACAAATTGTTCAGAAACCGTCTTTTCGGCTGTTTCGCCTTTCCGGGGTATGTATCCACGAATTGATCTAGTGTTGTGTCAGTTTTATTTCATTCGGAATTTGGGTTTTGCCGCACGTTCGGTCATAATCGCGAATTTGTGTTTGGGTCGGCAATATGGTGCTTGATTTACGAGTGCGGTAACGTCCCGGATGAATCCGGGCAGGTATAGAGAGCGGCCCAAGCGTCTTAATTCAGAAAGTTGATGAATTCTTTTTTTCGACTTCAAACGAATCCGGTCTATTGGAGTTTAGTGAGGCTTCTTGGAAAAGTCTCTTCCTCTCCGCTCAATCAAGCAACCGATATTAATCGACATTTTTCAAAGATAAGTAAGTCTTTCACTCGCTGGAAAACTCCTGATTAAATTCGGCATTTTTCTGAGGGATTAGAGAGTAATCAAAACGGGCGCGTTCAATACCCGCCGTTTCTGATACAGCCCCAGAAGGACCGTGTTTATGACCCCCAATAAAGGGGTTGTGAGCTACCGACGGAGTCCACTGATAATTCTGTGGCTTATACGCTAAAATATGGACGCCAACAGGGTACAATGGACCAAAAATTATACCCCAATAGAGGTGACTTCACTCTCCCTGTAATTACATAAAACAGGGCACATTTAAATTAGAATAGACCATTACAGATACGAGATACGGGCCCTTGTAATTGTTAAAACTCACTGCTAAGTGAAATTTTTGCCCGGTTATCCAGATAATGCCGGCATTAACATTAATCACTACGGGGTGACTCACCATACAATGGTACCTGATGGAAATTTAAATGAGTCTTAAGGGGGTACAAATAGCTAAAAAGTTTGATTAAAATACAAAAAAATGTCATTGATTTTGTGTAAAAAGCGTTGTAAAGTGAAAATATTTTAGTTGTGTGAGTGATGTTAATTTGTCATCTTAGGAAAAGCTCAGCAACTGAAAGCCATTTTTGGGGCTTTAGGAAATGTGACCGGAGCTGCTCAAGTGAGCGCGAGTCTAACTAATCCTCTTATTGCTACATTTCTCGGTCTGTTTGCTGAGATGTTGCGGCACACCAGAAAAGATGTGTTATTTATCCCACACGCGAATAAAATAAAACGAAATGGGTAGCGTCTGCTTTTGTTCACCATCATGAAACTAACCTGACAACGGCACTGACGCAATTTTTGTAATACACCCATTTATATGCAAATTACGAAATCCCGACGCAAATGAAAAAAGGACGCAGAAGCATAATTAAAATTATCCGTTGAGGGCCGATCTCTTCCTCCTCGATAAATGTTTCAGAAGGAATTCGCACTTTAAGTGACTCGCCTCAAGATTAAAAGCATCAACTAGCCATTTTTGACGTAAAAGGGTCGCCGCCATCGCAAGGGCGATTCTCTTGAAGATTATGAAGTCGTAGCTCGTGCGATGGCACTCACGAGTAATGCTGGATGTGATGAGCAGACCTCGGGTAATGGTTACTGGCTGTTATCAGCCTCCATCTTTCAACCACGTAAAAAGCGTTATGAGCCAACCCGGAAAATTGCGTAGGTGGTAACTTTTTACGGTAACGAGTAAACACACTCTTTGCATTTAGGGGGTTTAAGGGGAGCATCGAACAGAAGGTTTCTGATTTTCTAAACGCGTAAACATAACAACAAATTACATTTCAGGCATTATGCAAAGCGATAAAAGACGCAAAACGTCAACTCAACCAATCTTCTTTATCGCTACAAACACAAAACTAGCAGCCTTTTTCTAGCTTCCAAATCTTATATGGATTGCTTGAAATAGACCAATTAGAGGCTCTATAACTGCACTCATACTATTACTAGATTTCAGATAACGTAATTATATTCTCTTCTACAAGCTTTATCAATTTCGGCTTATCTAAGATGATGTGTGATTGTTCTCATCTTACTTATACTGTCACAAGGACAAATTCTACCAACATTTAATATTTAATGCCTTATCTAATATCTGTTCGATTGCAATAAACATATTATCTCGTTAACCACTAAGTTAGTGTTTATAGCGGTTAATAATTCCTGAAAACAACCTTCAAATTTTATCAAATTACTTTTTTTTCACTATGTGCTTAATTGTTTCTACACCATTTCTATAAATACAGTTTAGATTATTAGAAACAGTCTATTGGAATAAAGTATAATTACATTGACCATCGTCAGTTTAATGCAGTCTAACTGACAGCAAATTTGGCGTGGACATTCTAAACAATTTTAGTAGGATCTTAAGTGATGAAAAGCGGTTACATTCTACCATTTTGAACGCCATAGATCTAAAGATCTGTAACAGGTAGTTATTCTCCTAAATAGCCTTTTGTGGTTTTAGTCTTCTCCTGTGAAATTTATTCAGGTCTTCGGATACAGAAGTATCTAAAGCTCTTTCATATTTATCCAATTTTTTCAAAGCAGCTTTTCTTCTGAATGAAGGTGGAGCAATGTTTGTTAAAACACTAATTATCTATAGAATTGGCAACGTAAATTTAATAGTTCCTGATATGGTTTTTATTGTATTATTAATTAAGGTGAACACGAATTTTAACAGAATGTGCACTATTTAGCCATACTGGACAACAAATACTAAACTTGGAGTGATTTTGCACTAGCTCAATTGACACCAGCTAATCTACGTATAATATTGTTTAACTAAAAACTAGCCCGTTTTTTTGGTAACACTTCTTCAAATAAGTAATAAATTCTGCCATAGAAAAGACATTCCACAATTTTGTAACACACACTTAACAGACGACTAACTGGTCGATAGGAAAGAGGATTGTTGCAAGGTCATCCAGGTTTCAAAACTGCCACTACTTTAGTTTTTTGAAAAATTTCTGGTAAAATATCTGTAACCAAAAATATTAAAGAAAGAAACTTACCAGTTCGAAGCTAAACTTTCCAGGTTTTTGATAAACTCAGGACAATTGCCACCAAAACTAGTCGCTTTCTTGCACTTTATTTTCTTATTGGCAACTCTTAAAAATTTTATTGTCTACGAAGTCATTTTTTCATTTTCCTTTTGTTCTTTATTTCAAGTTTTTTTTTTAAATTGGAAACTTGAACTACAGAACTGGCAACTGAGTTAATCCAAATACAAGATCAAGATTTACCTAACTTTATTAGATTGGTGGTACCCAATTTTTGAAGAACACTTTAAACACTAGAATGTGTAAAATTTATATTTCGATTGTTTGGAATTCGATAATTTGATCGATTCGATGGTTTGGAATTCTGCTGACAGCGGCATTTTGCACGAAACATAATTCATTTTCCTGCAAACCAATAAATAATGTACTTACTTACCTGTTAAAAATATAAAGGTTTCTTAAAAGTTTCTTCTTTACGCAACGAAGTAAAGTCCAAATTCTCAGATATGAGTCAGTGTCACCAACATAATTGTCTCATAAGATGGTTTAAACTAGAAGAGTAATATATAAAAAGGGAATTTTATTAATCAGGTAATTGAATTGGAAGTCTTTTACACGATTGCCATTCCCAATTTTTAACAATCTGCATGCTAATATCAATCAATCTGCTGCCTGTGAGATATGCAAAAGCAAGTCGTTAAAATTCCCATAAATAGGTTGTTGCGGTGAGATTAGCGCCCGCATTATTTACCCATTATTATTTATATTTAACTTGTTCATTAAATAACACCCCGGTTCTCGTTATACCATCCCTCCCTGATTGAAATTAGTCTAATCGTGTCTATTTTTGGTTTGAATAATCAGCAATAATAAATGCCCAAATCTGATTTAATTTGGGGATTTGGTCGTAAAATTCCCTTTAAATATTTAAAGTGTTAGTGTCCTGGCTGGAAAGCTATATATTTGGCTTTGCCCCTGGTGTTTTCTGGACCGATTTCGGTCATGCCGCAGAGTTACACGCGCCGTTAGCCCGCGGACCGAAGAACGTGAGACCAATACTGATAGATCTACCTTTGGTTGTTAACTGCTCCAATTCCGTATGCTGTTGCCGTTCACCCCCAGAAGCCCCCTTTAGTTTTCATGTCGGATTGAAGTCCACGAATCAAACGGGGAACACGCAACGTCGCACACGTACCGTTAATTGACGCACGAGGAAGAGATGCCAGATCAGACGTGCTTATGGTAATTAAAGTGAGGAGATCGAATCAAGGATTAGGCAAAACTAGTGGATTAGTGAAAATAAAGGAAATGCGTACGATTCAGCTTAATTAATTTAGATTTGATATAGAGTGAAAAAACTTGAATTAAACGGAGACATCTCTTATACTCATATTATGCAAGATTATTAATTGGTAATTAAAAAGAAATTACGCTTCTGTTGATCTATCTTATTATAGTCAAAAAGCTGCATTCAAAATTTTTTGTTGTTGGATTTCGGAACATAACTTTATAACCATAACGCTGTAACCATGAGAATTTTGTTGTTTATTATAATGTCCAGTAGCTCCAAAAATTATTCAAGAAATTTTTGGGATTACTTAAGTCTATAAAATAAGTTTGACACTATTGATCTAGGACAATATGACAGTCACTAGTTCTTTTATCTGCCGCTTCGACGCTCCGGATATTTTTTTTGGCTGACCATAGAAAAGTTTGTTTCTTCTAGATGTTTCTGGCACGATCAAATTAGTTTTCCGTTTGTAACAATATAAATCTTATACATAAATGTATAAATCACTCTGAGATAGGGCGATAGGGAGGCGATCTAAGTTAATTTTCTCTGCTCCTGCTCGGCTAAAGTATGTGGGTGTCTCATATTTGCACCCAAAATTGCTATGGCATCTGGTGTAAGGGAAAAATATGTCTAATGCGAGTAAATTATGCACATTGGGTATAAATAATTCAGGCAATTTAATCAAGTCAAAATTAGATTCCCCCTGAACAGTAAAGCCGGTCAAGTGCATTTGAAAGATCGTGCCTGGTGCAGCCGTTCATTACCTCTAAAGCCCCCTTTAATTTTCATGTCCACGAATCAAACATGCACACGTCGCGGTAATTGACGGCGCTTGGGGATAACGCGATGTCAAATCAAAGCGACGTGTTTATGTTAATTAAATGGGACAGTTTTTGGATTAATGATGAAATTATCGTTGGACTACGATTGCCACTTGTGGCTCAACTACCCTATAATTTCTTTGTAAAAACGGAAGATGCTTCAATTAGGTCGTTTCATTACGATAAATGAGGGCAGTGTGTGATGGGTGTAGACCAAGCCCCGTAAATATGGCTATGCCTGTCGAGAACTATGCTCGTAAAATTGAACACTCCTTAAAATTAACTGCTAATAAATTACCCAAAACTCCACTCTGCCATTAACGTAACCTGGCGCTTTTGTTACGTTGCGATGATTTATAATAAGGGAGATTACCTTATGTTGCGGAATCGTTATCGCACAACTGCAAGCTTTACTACTCTTCCAACAAAATTACCAAAAGCTGCACTTTCTCTTTCACGTTTACTCACTTTGAGTAAACGTTAAAAATTTAATAAGAATATAGTGATTTTACCTTTTATATTCCAATCGAACATGATATAAAGATACACACACCTATTTTGGCGTTTTTACCTTTCATTAATTTATCCTGGATAATTCTGTTTTTTGGAAATTGGAAATAAACGTGGTCCGGACTTAAAGGTTGTATTTAGGTCTTTGGGTCTCGGTCTACTTTAACCTCTATTCGACACTCATTTTTACACTCGTTATGTCTTTGGTAGGTAACGGACACTGTCAAACAGAGAAAACCTTTAAAAAACTCCGATCAGAACAGTCGACATGCTAGGTGAGCACTCCACGTGCTTATGTCACTAACTTGATGGCGAAAGAACCACCGCAGGTGGTAAGGTTAGTTACTGAAATGTAGCGCTAGCTCTACCTCATAATAACTTGTCATAAACTTATAGAAATTTATACTATTTTGTTTACTTGACTTTGTACTGAAGGTCTCAATACAAACAAAAGATCATTTACTTAAAAAAATTCCCTAAATTAAATTTTTATTGACCGAAAGCAAAAGTTGCATTTCCATTAACTCACCCTGTATAAACAATGTCATTCTACCACCCCTATTGCACCTTATTGCCACTTAAAGCCGGAACACATTGACACCCTACATTTCAACCCCCATTGAATTTATTCACGTTGGAAAAATACAAACGCCAGACTAAATGCAAATCAAGGCGAAAACGACAACAAATTATAATAGACAACAAAACGAAAACATTTTAAAGTTTTTAAATATGATGATTGATGAGGGACTTTTTGGTGACAAATTTACATAAAAGCTACATATTTGTTTAAAATATTTATTTGTGTGGAATAATATTTACATAATAATATTTTCGTTTTTCCAAATTAATATTTCGACACATTTTTTTAATTTTAATTGATTTAGTTTAAGTTTAGGTTTAGTGTTTCTTCTTGGATCCAGAAATGTAATTTAAAAAATATTATCTAGTAAATCACAACTTTTATGAGCTGAAACTGCTATTAGACAAATCGTTACGTTAGGTATTTGATAAGACCACTCCTTTTAATTCTAGACACTCAGATTTTATTTAACGGTCGAGTGTATCAAGTTAATGGTTAGGACAAATGGTTTAAAGTCCTTTTACGTCCATTTCATTTAAAATGAAATAGCGGAGTGTAATGATGTGTTATCGGTTTTTGTTGAATGATAGTTTGTACTAAGAGAACTATTGTATGGAATATCATGGAACACAATATTGTACAAAATGTAGGAAACCAATGTCTAGGCGAGATACCAATTTCGAACAGTTTTAAGATTAAGCAGGAGAATTGTGCTATTCTTCAATTAGTGTAATAGGAAAGACTTGTTTTATTATTACAGAGCTCGACTGAAATAACTATCTTTGAAATTGTTTCAAGAGTAGAAATGTAGATTATTATTGTGAGGGTAACTATATTATAGGTCTTTTGTTGTAGAAAATGACATTCTTGCTTGCATTTTAATATTTCTGTCCAAGCAAAAAGAGGAAGTCCACTATCCCATTTAGACCGTGTGTCTGGAGGCGACTCGCTTGGCATTTTATCGATTGGTACAAAATGCCTTTCGGTCTATATATTTAACATTTCTTATAGCTTTCGCTGTTGTAATTTGATTGAACCGTCTAAACAGAAATAATAATAATTACAGTAGCGACGCCGGTGCGCGTTTCTAATTAAATTTGTCGCGATTATTCCCGCCTTTGTTGTTTAGAAAATCTTTCTCTACCTTTCCGTTTTCGTTTTGATGATAATATTTCTTGCAGCTGTTGCGTCCCCGTGAATCTCGTAATTAAATTCTCGTATAAACGGATTAAATTCATATGGAATAGGACGGTACAAGAGTCTGTTCGTTTGCCATCGCACCGCTCACTTCACCATATCGGCGTTATTTCCACATGCTTAGACGTCTCCGTCGCCTAACGTCATCAAAGAAGAAGCTTTTGATAAACCGAGCGTGCTACCGCCCGTGCCTGGAGACCTGGCCTCGTTATAACTGTCGGGGGCGAAAACTACCTCAAAGCCACTTTTTGCTACACTAGAATCGACCAACAAACGAAAATCAATCACACATATCCACACCAATCGACCGGAGAAAAATACAACCAACACTTTTTCTACAGCTTATCCTTGTATTTACACACTGAAGGTTGTAGAAAAAACTAAATGCGAAATCGTATTTTTTTAACTTTTTTTAATTGTAGAATTCCACTTCTAGCTATTCTGTTTTAAATAATTAAAAAATAAGCTGGCAATCTAGTTATATGAGCAGCATTCATCCAGTTAAAATTTACGTATTTAGTTTATTTCTAGTTATCTTTTACCAACTTCAGTTTTAACTATTATTATTAGTTATCTTTTACTAACTTTAGTTTGCACTTTAGCATTTTTTTAAACTACATATGTATATATATTTGAATGACAAATAAATTTTAGTGTGGAATTTGACCAACTTTAAACAACTAAACTTCTAACTGCTCTTTGTTGATATCTAAGTGATAGTTAAAGTCGCAGTTAAGATTTCCACAGTATTTGTATTTATAATCTTTTACTAGATGTTTATCGTAATTTTGCAATATGTAATTACTTAAAATTAGGGAACGATACAGCAATTTTATTTATTTTTAATTTTAACTATAACAGTTTTAATTTTTATCTTTTTACACTCACTTTAAACTAAATTTAAATTAAAAAGGAATTTCTCAAATTCTAGTTGCAAATCTAGTTAACCTTAAACAACTAAAATTCTAATCCCTTTTTTTTGTTATTTAACTCAAAATTGAGGTAAAGTGATAGGCTTTATCTGGTTAAGACTTACTTAGTATTTCTAGAATTTTGGGATTTTAGGAAACAACTCAAAAAGTGATTAAAATCTATATATTTTGTAGTCGTATATTGTAACTACATTTAACGTTATTACTAATTTCTTATGCTCATTAACGAGAATTCTAGCTGTTCTTTATGAACTCTTTTTATTAAATTTAATTGAAAATCTACTTAAGATCACAGGCATTATTTAATTACGACTTACTTAAAGTTTCTAGTTGGCATAACTTTCACTAGGACTGTTTAAATTTAATGAATAACTAAAAGGGACTGTTTAACTAAAATTTTGAAAGATGTTTAAAAAGTAAATGTAACAGAGTAATTGAAAACTAAGCAACTAATATTAACTTTTATAGGTTTAGCTTCAGCTAAAATACTGTCATTAATTTCTTAAGTTTGTCAACTAGAATTCTATCTGTTCTTTATTTGTTAACTCCTCTTTTTTTAGTATTGTACTTAAAATCTAATTAAAGTGACAGGTATTATTAAGTAAAAACTTACTTAGTATTTTTGGTTTCAACAAATTTCACTAGAAGTTTACTTAAAATGGCGCAATAATACATTATAAGTTATTACATTAAAATACAGTTAAAAGTTAATAGTAGCTAACTATTAGAATCAGGTAACTGTCTTAAAATTCTGACTAAAACAGGAAGTAGAACTAGAATTTTAAAAGATTTTTAAAGTCAAATTATAAAGTTACTCAAAACTAAGAAACTGACATGTATATTCTATAGTTTTATAACTGTAACTACAACTTTAATATTTTCGTAATTTTTTTTATATACTTTATTGTTTAAGCTCATAATTTTTCTTTTAACTAGAACGGACTTTCTTGAAATTTTAGTTGATTTAGTTGTTTTTGAAACTAAATCAGTTTCATTAATAACAAGATTAACTTCTTGCTTTATATTGTTTATGTATATTTTTTGTATATTTTGTTTCTTTATTAGAATGCAACATCTAAAATTTTAGTAAAAAATATAGTTAACTGTCAAAAACGAGTCCATTGTTAAGCAGGTTCTTTGGTATGCAGTACGACCATCCAGTTACTTCTCTAGCGTCTCTTACCCAAAATTGTAACGAATTTATGGTTTTATGTAACTGGATCTTAAAATCTTAATTAGAACAAGTATTTTAAATAAAATTTATAAAGATTTTAATAATTTTAAAAGTCTACAGAATGAATAGGTAAAAGCCAAAAAAACTGTTTATTTCTAATTTAAAAAATAAATATGTTTTTCTGAACTTTTGCAGAATTTTATAATAAAATGTTTAAAGTTAAAAAATTGTAACTCAATTTCAACTAGTAAAGAATTCTTGTAAACCCTAGATAAAATCTAGTCAATTCAAACCAAAATTACTATTAAGCTGTTTTCGAGTAACTGAATTTTTAGCTTATTTAACTTGTAATTTAAGTAAAATACAGTGTAATTTTACGCAATATTACTTAATTTGTTAAACTTTAACAAATATCTGTTTCTTTAACTTTTAACTGTCTTAAAATAGTAATATAAATTTTAACTAGAACAGTCATTTTAAAGAGAATCATGCAAGTTTTTTTTTTTAATTGGAAAAGTAGTTTAACACTAGAGTACATTTATGTCAACTAAAACAAATTTTGGTGAACACTTTCAAACAATTTTTTAACTACAATTTCTAAGTTTTGAGAGAGAACATCTAATAATTCTAGTTAAATTTTTAATAAACTTGAACTAACCGTCTGTTTGTTTAGTTATAATGTAACTGGACTAGACTCGACTAGGAATTAATTATGTTTCTTCTTTACATGATATACCTATATCTAGTTAATTTATTTCCTGCTTTTTTACTTTTTTTTTAAATCGGTATAAAATAATAACTAGAACAGTTTTTTCAGTTAGTACCTATTTAGAGTAGACTAGGAATTATTCATCTTTTATTGATGTCCAGTTTGAATAACACGATTTTTGTTAGTTAGGAATTTGTAGAAATCTAGTTACTTTTTCTTTAACTAATTAAACTAGTTAAAATTTTGACTAGAACAGTACATTGCAATGTTTTAATATTAAGAAACTGCTGTATTCTAGTTTGTATTAACTAGAACAAATTTTGGTGCAAAATTTCCAGGTATCCAATGAATAAACGATTTTGTATATGAAACTGATTAAAATATTCGTTGTTTGCGCTTGAATCTGCAAGTTTGCGTTGTGAAACTAGTTGTGTGTGGTCGTAATTCATTAGATAATGTCCTTTTTGCGAACAACTTAGCAACTTTTTGCATAATACTTCTAGTTGCGGCGTTTTAATTCCACACATCACCAGTTTTTAATTACATTTCGTTAATTTGTAGTCAGGCTGCTTCGGTAACAAACAGATTTTTTAATTAGCTCGCGAGCGTTATGGGTAACTTTTTAATGAAATCAAACTAGTGGACCGTTAACTCTTGATTCTGTTAGTGTAATGCGTGTGACACGTGACCCATCTGTCACGTCAATGTGTCGCAAATCGACACCCGCGGCGTGCACACTCCGGCCCTTATCATCGCAAATATACAGGCTTAAACCAAACACAATAGCAAAAAAGTACTACAAACGACCAGATCGATCTTTTTGTCCCTTTTTTCAAGCTCGCTGATTTATTGCCGCTGCCTGCCTCATCTATCCGATAATATTTAACAGTATTTCCAATTTTTACCAGGACAAATCCAAGCGAGATACCGAGCCAATCTATAAACACGATGCTATCGAGATGTGGCCCTTATATTTCTTCTTCTATGCCATTTCGTGCACTGTTTAGTTTTTCTAGAAGGAAGAGTAGAAGAGATTGTAGCAAGATAAGAGTGTGCGTTTATCGGTGGTCGAATTTGTTTGGAATTTGGTAAATTTGGGTCTTGTTGATCAAACAGCAGGAAGTTTGGCATTAATTGAGTCAGTTTTGCTTTGATTTTGCTCGTTTTTTGGCGAATCTTGGAATGCAGTGGTAGTGGCAGCTCGAAGTTTGAGTAAGTTTATTCGGTAAATTAAATGTGTTCGTGGTTGGAAAGGGTTGCCCATGTAAGATGCCTTCCCAGATCCGTTTGAGTCTAGAGAACCGCTACATCAGCATTTGATATGAAAGTAAACACGATTCCATTAAGGCACAAACTGAAACTTTCACCAAACTGTTTATAGTTCTGAAACGGATTAATAAAGTAAAAAATGTTGGTGTTGGCTAGTCTGGAATTTTGGTGCTGAATTAAATTCTGCTGTCGGCACGTGCAAGGATCGATCGGCTTCGATCCGGCGCTTTTCTTCTTTTATCATGAATCAGACCCTTGCTGCGACGTAATTGAATAGGCTAGACTGCCAGGCCATGATCCTGCGCCTATAAAGGGCATGGTCCAGAATCAGTTGTAGCGATTGATAAGGAAAAATTAGAGAAAGAAAGCAATTCCCAAGTCCCCATAAAAATAAATAAAAGGCGGAAATAACGGAGTGTATGAGGATATCTCCATTATGTATTGACCCAGTTAGGGAGCAGAGCTTGCAGGCGTGTTATCAAGAACTCACGTTTTATATCCACATGTCTTGTCTTTTCCAACATGACATATCCATAAGCTGTCGTATTTAGAGTCGCGGCAACGTGTACTTTACAGGAGACGGAATTTATGCCCCATTTATATGTATTTATGGCTTTTCCGGTCGCTAGGGATTAAAATCCAGTCAGAACTCCAATAATATCACGACCTGGGAACTCCCCGTATGCAAAATCCTTATCAGAAAATGATGTGGACGCGGTGAAAAATGTACCCTTGGAGCAGTGTGAATGGAACTCGAGGATTACTTCGGCCCGGGGATATGGAATAGACGGCACATGATGGATTATACGTTTCCTCACTCATATCTCCACCAAGTAATAAACATGCCGCAGATTTCCTAATTTGCAAAATTACCAGCTGTCTCTGGCGTCGTTTAAGTGAAAATCCATACAGACCTTCTAACAAAACCCGCTTTTCCCAGATATTTCCCGACCCTGATTCGATTTTTCGGCCCCAGGCAACACCTGCCTATAATTACGCTAAACCCAAAATCTCGAAAATTCGCACCGAACTGAATTTATTCATGTTATTATTATTATTATTGATGAAAATTCATAATGGAACAGTAGCAGACTGTAGTTTTTCAAGCAGCATTTATTTTCGGCAATAACAGGCAACATCCCTTAAAATTTACCGATATATTTCTAGTGACAATGTCACTAATAATGTGCTACTATTAACTAGAATAAAACTTCTAAAAATTGTCCTTAAAGTTGAGCTAAATTTAACTAATTAATCTTTTAAATAAGATTTAAATAAGATTATTTAAGATAATCAAGTTAATTTTAAAAAGTTGCCTAGTATTCCTAGTAAAAAAAATCATCACTGTAATCATTAACAACAAATATAAAAAGAAGAGTCTACTCCTTTCTTGCAAACGAGGATTTTAAGACATCTAAGGCTGGTATGACATTATTGCATCTTTAGTGTGTTCAAAAATTTTTTTGTTTCTGTTCACAAAGTTAAAGTTAGTGAAATGGTAAACCTATTTTAGACAACCTATGCTTTTGTAGATACGCAGAAAACTCAGAAAAGCTCTCAAAATAACCTGTAAATGACAATTTTAGCACCAATACGTCGCCATCATTATGTGAGATTACAAAGTTTCTATATTGTTTTCAATCAAATTGAAGCTCACGATATGATGGGATTAAATAGAACTGTTTTCCCATTTTCAATGCCCGCTTTTTAAAAGAAGAATCACTTACGTAAATATAATTTTAATGTTTGTGAGATAAAGAACTCAATATAACCAAAAACACAACAAAAAACTTAACAACACAAACGAACATAGTTTGCTACAAAACATTTAACATTTTACTCAAAAAACGCAAAAGCAGAGAACCTATTTCCAGTTATTACAACAATTTCCTTGCCCAGTATAATCCTACCACATTGAAATTTAAAAGCGCCATCTATAATTCAGTTTTTGTGAAATTTTTGTGTATGTAACGTAGGCGTAAATGCACGGAAACAGTAAAGTTCTTAATTTGATAACAAATTTACATCTTTACATTACAAGCAGTATTTTTCTAGGGATTTGTAGTACTGTAATCCGCTTTTGGTGGAAGTGGTGCTACATAATTGTTAAAACTTTTGCTAGAGAACGTAATAAATTTCTTCTTATTTCAGTAGAGGTTCTGAAATATTATAGCAATTTTAAAATGGTAATTAAGACGATGAAATTCGCTGCATCATGTTTTGGGGCGAAATTCGCGAATTGTGCATTTTTATTGTAACTGTTCCAATCTGGGATTATTTTATATTTCCGAGAATTATTGCGTTTGACTCAGCCTTTTTCCACCCTTGTCAGTTTCTTCTCTTTAATTTCCTGAAATTACCATATTTTCAAAGTGTAATATTCACGAACCAGTTTATTTATCTTCAGACCTTGTTCCGACGCAATTTGACAAAGAATCACGTCAGGAGCAGATTTCTCCTTAATTCTAGTCAAATATTTGACCTAAAACCTGTAGTGGCGCATCCTTAATTATTTTCATAGTGGAACATCTCGCCTAGAATTAATTTTTCCTAGTGCAACATTATAATTGGCGTAGAGTTCGTGCACGTCAAGTGTCCAATTAGTGCATCACAGCCAATTGACTCTTCGAAATGTAACATTAAGGAAGATCTGGAAGTCTAAACATAATCCACATTCTCATTTCCTTTCGCATCTTAATGAGCGCCTCCCTTGCCACCCACAATCGCTTTCTTTCCGTTTTCCGTGATTGCGACCAACAACGAAAGCCTGTTAAAATTTTACGCTTCGCAAAGCTTTCTGCTAGAAATGTAGGTGTTTTCTCCAACATTTGTTGTCATTCAAATTGCAACAAACATTTTATTACGAAGGAAAGCTTGATTTTGTTAAGGGTGAGTGTGCGAGTGTGTGTCTAGATTTAACGTGATTCCCACTTCCCCAGCTCTGAACTTATTACGGATGTGGTCACATTTCCCTCTGCAAACGACGGCGCTTGCTTTATATTAAATATTCACCCATTTGCTCGGCGCTTTTGGAAATGCGAGTGGTTTATTCCGTCGTCTAATAACGACCGCAATATTCCAATAAAAGATTTAGAAATGCAGAAAGGGCTTTGCTTAAATACACTTTCACACTTTGCACTATATTCATACTCATCCCTTACATAATCACAAAAATCCCATACAAGCACTAAACCTTTATTTAAATAACATTTGCTTTCGGGTACGGTACATATTCTCTCAACATGTGTATTAAATTCCATAAATTTTACATAAATCTAAGAAATCTACGATAGACGCAAAATTAAGTAAGTGGATTGAAATTATGTGAAATTTTACGCTTGTCGAACCATTTTTCTCACCCCAAAATTTTTTGTTTTACATTCCTCACCCAGAATACCTATTCACTCCCACTCCCGCTATGGTGTAGCTTACTGGTGTGATCTATGAAGTCTAGAGTCAATAAAGTATAGGGAAACAAATTTTCTAATGAATTTTGACTTGCTTGTTTGTAACACTAAAGCACATGTTTTGAGCAGATCCAAAGTGCATGGGATGGTTGGCCTAAGACAGGTAAAGATAAAGGCTGAATTTAGCAGGTTTACAGACTATTCGTCTCTTGTACTTTAGACTTCGAAAGCCTCTGCCTCACTAATCAAACAAGTAATAAATAACTCTTAAATATTTTATTGCAGTTCAATCAATCTCTGTCCAGAACGACACTGTTGCTAAATTTGTAGTTTAAGTCAAAATTTACTGGAAGGTTTGTTTCTCTATGCAATGAACTTACTATCAGCCGTAGAGTGGAATGTAGTATTGCAGTAGTAGAAGAAATAGTCCAACAGCAAAAGTGTTTAAGAGTTTTTGGGGACCATTACGGCTAATTCTGTAGGAATAAATCTTAGTATTATTGCTTTCAATTGAATTATTTGAGGATTCTAGAGGTTACTGAGGTACCTAAACTTGAAGTGGGAGTACTGAAAAGAACAAAGAGAAGGTTTTCGAGTATTACGGCACTTATACCTGCTACGCGAAGTAATTGGAAGCTGTTACGGCAGCTGTATAACTCTAGCTGCGCTGCAGATTTGTTTATAGACAATCGGTATGTGTGAGTGTGTGTGTTGTGTTAACTGAATGATTCAGAGAATGATATGTTTTATTTATTAATTGTAATGCAAAACACTATATCGATAGTCCACCGTTGTTTTATTTCGCTATTTTACCTCTTTATGTGCTAACTTCAGTTACCCCCTCCAGATACTTAGTCTATAAAAATAACTAAAGTGAGATCGAAATGTAACTAAATTAGAGCAGGCTGTGCCAGCGTAACAGTAATGATGTATCTAATGTTAATTCGGCTTGCTCGATTCAGTTACATTTCGATCTCAGGTTATTAGACGCACAAGAGACTGGTCGTTAAAACTTAAATTGTTTGGGCCGCCCCCTAATTATGATGTTTTCTTATGATGAGAAAACACTAGACAATATTTTTTTTTTGGTTCAAAACAACACGTATCTCAAGCCGATCAAAGTTGATTCTTTGGTAAAATTATTTTTTTTGTGAGATGGTTACTACACCGAATTCAAACTGGTAAGTTTGACGTATCTATACGTAAATTGACCGGGCATTCTAAATTTGTCAAAATCATTTCTTCAAATCCACTCCAAAGGCTCCAAAATCTTTAAAAATTTATTTGACCCTCTGTATATTAAATCGAAGAAAGGAGACTTTCAAAACAACTCCCCCACGTGTCTTTAATTTAAGAATTTGAAAAAATCATTTTTTCGAATATTGCCGTTTAGGCTCCCCATCGCTGACAATAAACCTCCATGGACCCATGTAACAAAATGTAGGAAAATTCAAATAGTACTAGACACATTAGAAAAATCAGGAATTTATATCACCAAAGTTTCAGATTTTTTGGACAGTAAATAAAAAAGTTAGCGGTCTCCTCCCAACTGTCATAACACGGATCGTGAGTACAAATCAAATGGAAAAAATTTTGAAATTGTATTTTGTTTTTGAGATTTTATTTATTTTATAAAAAATTTTCAGAAAAATTCTCAAAAAACATGATTTCATCAACAAATTAGCTTAGATCGTCTGGAGGCACGTGTTGTTAAAATTGCCTAGTGTTTTCTCATCATAAGGAAGCATTTAGGGGGCGGCCCAAAAAATTTAATTTTTAACGACCAGTCTAAAGCACAATATGTGTTTAGATGTAAAACTAACCAAATAGGTGTTCTTCCAGGAATGACTTCTTGAGAGACAATTGGTATTTGGCACGTTCTGTAAATTCCAAAGTTTTCTTCTGCTCTAAATTTAAATAGGGAGACAAATTAGTCACGATTGAAAGGGGCCTTTTTAATTTAGTTGTGGGAAAACGTGTTGTGTGTATTTTTGAATCGTATCTTCCCCTGTCGTTATTATTATATTTTTGTTGGTATTTATCGAACAGCCGACTCCATATTATTAGATTATAAGCTTTAGAAAATACATCGGTCCGTCTGGCAGATATAACTCCTGCGATAAGAATCGAATGAATAGCTTTGACGGGGCAGCTATCCGATTAAACTAAAAGGGAAATGCAACTGACAAAGGCAGTCAGTTCACCCCATCTGCATTTGTAACTTTAACAAGGCTGATCCAAGCCTTATATAATCAGTTTTCGATTCCCTAATTACCGAGTTTATGGGGGGGATGTTGATCACGTGGTGGGTATCGTGGCGATTTTTGGAAAGTCGTGATTTAATTTATGCCGAAAAGTTATAAACAAATTTCAAAGTGGTAGCTACGCAAATTGCGGTTAAAACTTTCTCTTCGTGCTTGAGAGAATGGGGAATTTTATCGCTTACCCTCTCGCCGAGCATAGCAAATTATCAAATGTTCGAAGTTTTGCCTAATTAACTTCGAAATGAGTCGGAGATTCTTGGTCTTTGGTGTATATAGGCCTCATTGACAGAGCTGCTGGAAATTTTATGATAAATTACAGCTGAGCAAATAGCACCGCTGTTATCTTTAATTGCTTAATAAATTGGTCGCTGAAATTAATAATACGTGATAGCTGGCCCTGGTTTTTTGCGGTGTCTTAATTAAAACTGGGGAGGAATTGTGATTAAGTTGTCAAAGGTAGGTGTGTTTTAGAATTCGCGTTTGAAGGACACTTGCTGGTTTTTGTTAGACTATGAGAACAAGAATGAGGTTCGTATAGCCCATCTCGAGGGTTCATTACAGCGATGGCATCTGTTATCTGGTCGATGCAGGCGTCCACTATACAAAGACGCCGCTTCGAGTACTCGCCATAAATAACCTGGAGCTTCCGTTAATTCCCTGCAATCCTAGTGACGTTTTTGCATCATCACACCATCGTCTTTCATGCCCACTGCCCAGCTATTTGTAAAGTCAGGAATTAATGCGGAGATTTGCACGAGTTTATGCGTGCTACATGCAAGGCATTAAGACTATATCAAGGGTGGAATTCTAAATAAAACCTGGAAAGGTTAAGTTGCTTGATCTGATTCCGGACTCCGGTAAATGGACACGAGCCATGTTTCTACTACTCTTGACGTCATTCGCATGAAAATAGACTTTTTGCATATCACAACTTCCGACAGGTAGTCGATAAACTTGATGGGGTCGCTGGGATGGTCCAACTTTTGTGCCTTTATGGGATTATAATATTACGGTTTCCTTTTATAGTGAAACTGAAAGCCGTTTTCCATTTGGATTTAACCCTATTGTCATGTACCAATGCATATTTTTCCCATTTAAAGAAATTGTAAAATTTTCAACAAGGTTTTTTGCTTCTTCAATTTTTAATTAAGATTGCGTCACAACCGTAGAAGGACAAGTCCTATTTTTAGTGAAATATTGATCAACAATTAACTGGCTCTTTTATCATCCAAGTATCAGCTAACAATAGATCTGGGAGAAAAATTGATAATTGGGGGAAAAAAGAAGTCGCAGGACGTCCTGCAGTGGCAGCTTGGAGCTCGTTAAATTGAGACGAAATATCGCCAGTTTGGCATTAAGAGTAATTTGCGACGGAAAGGATTATGAATTCCTTTGCCTCAAAGTAGAAAATAAATTTTCCGTTAGATAATGGGGATCATTTCGATTATGAAATCCTTTGACATTTCATACTTTCAAATAACGAATTCTCCATAAACTCAGCTCGATAATTTTAAATAAAGAACTCCTTAAATCCCGTGGATTTGCGCAGAGCAATCAATATATACCGACGAATACGTGAGACAATATTTGAGTTTCCATTGGCGACGTTTCTCAAGGGCTTCAGCCCTACTTTTGCCAAATCCATTTTTGCTCTTATTCGCGCTCTTTTCTCATCATCACTCTCTCCACTTGAGCGGACTCAAAAACGAAAACATTTCCAGTTTAAAGGAAACGAAGCTTGCAGAGGCGCTTTGGTCAAGTTAGATATCGATCCAAACTTCGCCACTTACTACCAGTGCTAGAAAGTTAGTTTTTGTTCTATTACACAGGTGCGGATTTAATTCTGTCAAAAGAAACCACACTTTTGCGAGCTTGTCCACACACACCAAATTTTAACTAGAGTATACATACGCATGTATGTAGTTGGTCTATAACTGTCGAAAATAAATTGCTCGCTTGTTTCGATTTGAAGTAATCGAATTTGGCGAACGCGCCCCATCACATCAAATGATTGAAATAACGGTTCGCTGATTGGTCGATCTGACAAATAATCGTGTCCGGTCCTCATTACCTCGTCGATCAATCAGCTAAAGTCACCGACAAGAGCTGCGTGTGATGGGAAAGACAAACATTGCAACCATGGCCACGATACCAGATTGGATAACAATGTTGTGCATCCACTCAACGAACGATTCGGCAAACAGTGCATTTGCCAGGCTGTTTGCAGAGAGCTCCATGTATCATGCATGTTTGGCGAGAAAGTCATTGTCATTTCGATATCATCCAATGGATTTGCATACAACCTCCCCCATACCTCTTAACGCCGACTTATAAAAATTCTAATACATTGCTCTTTCTTCTCCCCTTGGCGCATTCATATTTTGTCAATAACTCTACCAAAAAGAAATTCCAGCTTAGAGCAAGACCACGACACGTAGATTGAGAATTATAAAAATACTTTTTCATAAAAACTTTCCTACATTCAAGAACTACAAATCTGTAAAGAATTTGAAAACCTGTAAATCTTGCAGAATACAACTTAATAAATTCGGCAAATTTTACGAATTCTATTCTTGTAAACACAAATTCTAGAGCAGCTTTTGATTTAAAAAACTTTAAACAATTACTTTCAAATTTTTCAATTCAATTCAATATCAAATCTAAGAAATTTAGATAGGTAATGACGATAATTAAAGGCACATTTTCCTTAAAATGTTTCAAATTCTCTGGAATCTAAGATATTCTTGACAAAGTTAAAGAATCCATAAATTCTGTCAATAAAAACTTATAAAAATTCTAATACATTGCTCTATATTCTCCCCTTGGCGCATCCATATTTCGTCAATAATTCCAGAAATTCCTGCTTAGAACAAGAGCACGACACTCCTGTAGATTGAGAATTATAACAGTAATTTTGCCTGTAGTACATTATAATTTCCCATCAAAAGTTCCCTAAGAGTCAAATTGAATAACTGCAAATCTCTGACTGTTGAAAACTAAGTTTGCGATAGTATCAGTTAAATTGTCGATAAAAAGCAAGATATTATCTTGATAATGACCATGTCATGTCGTATAATTACTTTTATACATGACTAGGCACTAGTATTATCGATTATTCCTTGACGAGTTCAAGTGTGAGCAAAAATCAAACTTAAGCTGTCTGAAATAACTTAAAGTATCGATCCCCCATTAACAATTAAAATGTTCATCGGAAATAGGGTAATTTCCTCTGAAACCGGCGTTGCTTTTGAATTAAAAATATTTCAGAAGGGAAGTAAGGGTAGGTACATGGTTTAAAGTGTATAATTTTGTTGAAATATTAATCCACACTTGATAAGTAAATCAATTTATTTGTAGATATGTCACGCGATTTCGTTAAAATTGTGAAAATAAGTTCGGAGAGAAGACAAAGAATTAATTAATTAAAGGACGTGACTCCCTAAATAACGTCCGTTGCAGTACCCTAATAAATAAATGTCATAACCAGGTGAAATTTCAGACAAAGGCATTAAAATTTGAGCAAATCGTCAGTTCTAATCCAGAGGATGAGAAAAAATACGTATTGAAATCCTGTCATTATGTCGGTGCGTGAGACACCTTAAAATTTAATTATTCACAGAGATTAAGGGGAAGGAAAAGCCAATTTAGGCCTTGCCTTTCACCTGAATGCATTTAGTTCACCTTCATTACGGCTAGGGTGTCGTGAATAATAAAGTATGTATCATATCGGTGACGTTAAGACCTTCCGAGACTTCTCCTATCTATCGTCGTTATCTTTTTTTGTTTAGCTTTAAGAGTTCGGAGGTGGAGATCTCCACGGAAGATATTCCTTTCTTTGGCTTAACTTGTAATTGTGGTGGTGAGGAGGTTTTTCAACCAGTATTGATCATGCTGGGGTCTTTCATCTTTAATTAGGTTGGGCACTGAAAGACTTTTTAAGACATAGGAGAAATTTTATTGGCATTTGCTTCTATTTGTAGTTGAATTTTGTTAGAAATCAAATTGAAATAGTATTTTTTGTGGGATATAGATGTTGAAGTGAGTCTCAATTTGAATTATGCTGGTGTTTGATGTATTTGTTGGAATGCCTTGAGGCGACATTTCACATTCGCATTAATGCTATGTGTTCGAGCAACTTCTTTATCGGAGTATGCAGATGTGGAATATCGAGCACGCTTCAAGAATTTGTTTGTGAAAAATCCAGGAAAAGTCGTGGTGTTATTAGGCAAGAAGCGAGTCGAGATTATCAGACCGCTTATCCGCTGGATGTAAAATGCATGCAACTGCTCTTGAGGGATGCAAGTCGAGCAATCAGTACCGGAAGAGCCAATCTATATGCGAGGGCAAGTCTGCTAGCTCATATAATAACTGCAGAGGATGGAAGGCGGCCGGCGTCGTGCTTCGCCTCTCAGGAGTGCAATCACGGTAGATTAGTTACCGGCACAGCAGAGGTGCCGGAAAGTGCGGGGTAATAAAGCGAAACAGATAATAATAGCGTCGAGATAATGGAAGAACCGGGCGATAATAAAACTCCTGGAGGCGACGCGGACTGCCACTAGCTGGCGCTGCGAAGTCCACAGGTGCCCTCGAGCACGCCCAAATCCATGACCCCGAGACATTGATAAATGCCAGGCATAAATCCACACACTGAATGATCTAATCAGAGATGGACGTCGTGGCGCTACACTACGTATCTGTCTCCATCTACACGACAAAGGCATTTATAACGTGACCAAAGATGGAAACTTTGCAATTAAGGAGTTTGCAGGCCAGAGGCGAGGTAAAAAAGCACTCCTGTACAGACAAGTGTCGTAAATATCGGAAAGCAATAAACCTCGCGTCTTCAATGGAAGTGCGTGCTGGTAAAGTTGTATTGATTATGATCTAGTTTTGTGCTTGAGTACTTCAAGTCTAGACGTCGTTAATGTGAGGAGTTTGCGTGAAGAAGGTCCTTTAGTTGTAGGGAAAAACAAGTAATCCGCGTAAAGTTTGTTATTAAATTTTGAAACTAGCATGCACCAACACTCTTGGAATTATTTGGAAGTTGAGCTCACTTCCGCAGCAGCGGGAGCTCACTTCCGTCCCTATCCCGATCTGCAGACGGACTCCGGTGTCGCGCAAAGGACAGATTAATCGGATTTGAAACCATGAAGCCGTGTAAAGGCTGCTCACCGCCCGACTGCATAATTATCTTTCGCCGCTCTCTCAACCCAGAAATTTACATTTTAAGAAGAGGATCACTAATCCACGTTTATACATGTGACTCGATCAATTCGGAATGACCGAGGCGTGCTGGAGGCTTCCAGGAGCGCGGGACATATTTACCAACAAAAGCGGCCTTTTATACCGAGATGAATTATTCACGCCGTTACGATCTCGCGTTCCTTTTCATCCAGCCTCATCCAAATTATCACTTTGCACTATAATCTCTTAAAACTCGGCGCGATGCTGGATATTCTATCCGCGTTTTCTTCCTCCACCATTCCGCACAATAAACACGTCATTAAAACTCATTTTACTGGGTCGCGGCCCTACAAAACCCCTTCCTAACCCCACAGATTCTTAATAAATACACAAAAATACAGACGTACTACGTTATATTACTCCTAACATCAAGTGAACATAAGTCCTAATTAAGGAACTGGTGACAATTTTGGTATATGATTTTATCATCATTGATAGCAATATGTAAAGCAGCTTATAGTGTACTAGTAGTAGCTTACTATACGCTGTCCGCTGAACGGATAGAATAATAAAAACGCCCACTTAAACCGCGCTGTTTGAATAACGGCTCTTCATTGGTCAATTTTAAATAGAGCGCCTAAAGTAAAAGTCCTTAACACACTAAAGCATATTTTTAGGAAGTAAGAATTTCCAGGCTTGCTCCTAAAATAAAAGCTAAACGTAGGGTGTGTTTGTTTACCCTTTTCTGTTTTGTTTGTCTGGGTGAGCGTTTTTAAAACCAACAATTTCATATTTTAAGCGCCTACATCCACACTTCAAATAATGATACAGTGTAAATCTGACTTCACCGCAGAACGTTCTACGCTGCTTGTCTCCTCCCACTGAGTTTTATTACTCTATCTGTTCAGCGGACAGCGTATAGTGTAGTATATAACAATTTTCAGCTTCTAGAATTTATAAGCTCAATCTGTAACGATATTATTGTCAACAAGAAATATATTTACTTCATTCTTAACATTATATATGTGACACAAGATTATTATTCTTTTCAACCATGGGCTTTTTAATCAAGGAATCACCAACATCATAGCAGTATAAAATACTGCTACAAAAATTGATTGATTTTCGTAATCCTTCCTTGGTAATTTTTTAATAAAAAAAATAAAAATCTTGAAGTCATTTGTTAATTTATTTATATGAAACTTAATAGAACCAGAATCACCAGTATAAACATTTCATAATCACTGTAACAACTAAAACTATTGTCTGTATTTGAAACTTATTAGATAAAAAATACTTTAATTAGTAACGCACTTTATATTTTTATATAAAATCAGGACAATTACATAGTCTAAAAGACAAAGTTACGACAGAATTCTAAATAAAGATCTTCATTGAAAGACGACTCATTAGATCAGCTGACCAGCAGAAAGACAGATTCACTCACAACTTTGCATGTCCACTAAGCTAGACAAATGCAGTAAAAAAAATCTTTTGAAAAATGTTAGAGAGAACTGAAGTGAATTTTCTCAGATAAACAGGCAGGTAATTGTTTACTTAAATTTTGATATTTAAGCAAGATGTACACATAAATAAAGATTGAATAAAACGCACCTATTGTTGCCGAATTTCAAGTCCAAATTGTGTTGAGCAGTTTCAAAATTGCTTAGTCGGGTAGACTAAGCATAGTGTGTCATGGATAATAAGTAATAACCTCAATGAAATATAGAGTACTCAGTATTTTAAATAAAATAAATATAACTCATTTTGTTAAATATTTAAAATTACAAAAAAAATGCAAATAGAACCTTGTTATTCGAAAATAACGACAAGTGTGTTCGGTCCGCTTGTCTCATTTCCAGTGATTTAAAGAGTGCATCATCACGTTGGAAACATTGTTTACTTTATATAGATCTTTTGGTTATCGCTGTTTTACATAACGCGTCGCTTATTAGATTTTGTGTGGGTTTCTTTGGGGGCCGTCAATGATTGATAACATCTTTCAAATTTTTCGCAGAAACCGAAATTGAATTTATATAGTTCTACTCCGGAGAACTTCATAAAAAAATTGCACTATATAATCTGTATTGCATATCGTATAAAATATGAATAAATAATCAAAATCATTGCAAATACTTTTTGTAAAGTTACTATTTTATAAAAATAATAATTTATAACAGATCTACACATAGATATGAATAATGTTAATTTTTAAGTCTAGATATTCTATAGTTTTTTTGTAAATGGGTACACAAAACGTGCCAATAAGATATATTCTAATAACAATTATACAGAAGACAGACGTCCAAGTTGTTTTTTATAATAACAACACTTCGAACTTGCTTTTGGCTCTTTCTCTACGCCGCTAGGCCTTCGGTGTTTGGACGAACGCGTAGAAGACGCCTCCGGCGCTATATTTTCTGCCTAATGCTGTTTTTCTGAAATCTTCATAATTTCTCTTATAATATCTTATAATTCTCTTATAATATCTCGGTTTTCCGACTTCTGGCTGCTGCTAGCTGAACGAGTTCCTTTTAATTAAAGTTTGTGTGCCTTTTCTATAATTATAAACATAAACACTATAATTTAATAAGGTTTTGACTTTTTAAAACACTTTGATGGTACTTTTAAAACTTCTTCAGATGTGTTATTCCCAGCGGTCCGCAAACCAGACTGCGGACACTACTGTACTTATCTACACACTAAATGCAAGTTATTATTAAATTTTGAACCTCAATCGGTCATTCAGTTAAAATTGGAACAAATGCGAACATAAAACGCAATAGGTGCACACATCTCGAAAAAAGCTCACTTAGGTTTGGTAATTTGGAAATCTGAAAAATCATATTTTACCTACATCTAGTATGTTATTTTATTAGTATTGAGTTATTGAGTGTATATCGCAGGGATCTCTTCCGGTCTCATTGTTGTTTCCGTATAATATGTCGTCAAAAATATAATTTACTAAGAGGAGTAAGTTTTGGTTTTTAGCAAAATTTTTATTATTGGACGTACTTTAAGCAAATTTTTTTCCTCTGTGTACTATAGCGCAAATAGGGTGTGGATTTGATTAATGTATCTGTAGTCAATGTTTATAAAGATATCAGTTAAGTGTAATAATTCTACAAAAAAATAATATCAAATAGATCATGAGTTTGTTGAGTCCTTGTTTTTTTTGTATATGAAGCTTTGTAAAAAGTTTGAGCAATGTACCGAAGAGTTAATAAGTTTGTGCGCAATTTGCACCGTAGGAATTCTTGTAAAAATAATAATTTTACGGAGTGCGGTATTTGCATAATGTCGCAATGCCGCAACCAAACTATTCCTGTAAAATTGCAATAACTTGAACAATTTCCCTTGTAATTGTCCTTGTGTGCTGGGTGGTTGACAATTATTCCGCTTAAACAACGAACATGCATGGGAATTATCCCACTTATAAATTTAATTTGAATACAGGTAAAACCATAAACAAGGGCTTATTGCTCTCGGTATTTCGTAGATGGCTTTATCCAGACATTCTCCCAGTCCAGTCGTCGGTTTTTGCCACCGCAACTCTACACACTAATGCACAAACGCTGCTCGGTGATCTCATCAACCATTGCCGCAAATATCCTTGGCCTCCCCACGGCACTGGAGGACCTGAAAACAATCCGGCTATAATTCTTCGCAACCAATAGAATCGCTTTTTTAATTCCTGAATTCGTTGTGGCATCACATGTGCGCGCTTTCTTTTCATGGACCAAAAAACGCATAATATGAACGATAAAGCATATTGGAAAAGGGGAAATTCCGCGACCCTAAATTATAGTTCTAGGGGTGTCACTTTATAGGTTTCCCGATTTACGTCAACGCAAGATGACGGCGGGCAATGATGGGGCTCAGTTCGCGATATACGCGACTTCCTGCAACCGCAACCCTGAAAGACTCCCTCCCTAACGCACCAGCGAGATTCCCAGGGGATAACAGATAACACTTAATGGTATCTTTGCACTCAAGATTTGCACTGTTTAAAATTTTACAAGGGGCGCTTCAGCTTTATTTCACTTTCATCCCGGATCAGACGTGACAATTTTCAAGGGGCTTAAACTAATAGATGAATATATTCATAGAATATCGATGCAACTAGATAAAAAAAGGATCTCTTTTAAATTTTATTGCGACGCAAGGATTATGACACTCGAAAAAATCCAATTTCACTGTTCTACCTCTGACGCCAAGTCATAAATAAAAACGAATGGCTTCCAGCAAAGGCGACCTTTCTTTTCCAAATTTCAGAGCAAATAACACCACTTATAAAAAAACAGTTTACGATCTGAATTTTTTATAGAAGCACGGACCAAACATAAAGAGGCTACTCAGACTCCTCTATTAGTTATCCTTTAAATGCTTCTTCACCATCCAACAATTATTCAACTAGATATTCTATAAATTTTAATTAAGTGGGCCTCCCAGAAAATTGCTCTTCGGAAACTGAAATCTTATTTAACTAAAATAACACTCATTTAATTAAAACAAATACAAATGCGAACATAAAACGCAATGAAGATTAAGCAGGTACACACAACTCCACGAAAAATGCTCACATAAGTTTAGTATACAGGGTGATTTTTTTATTTGTTCCCGCCCGAGATTTCAAAAATAGGCAACACTTTATATAAACGATAAGCAACTTAATTAATTAATGTGGCTACAAATGATCCAAATGAACTGACTCTGGAAACACTGTCAAAAGTATTGTCAACAATGTTGACATTAATTCACAACCCTCTATGGTCTATGCCTTAATTTTGAAAATTAACTTTTCAAAATATAATGTGTTGCCTATTTTTGGAGTTTCGGGCGGGAGCAAATAAAAAAATCACCCTGTATTTATTGTGTTACGTGTTTTTATGTTATTGTTTTTTAAAATTAGTTTGCGTTATTGAGTGTGTACCGCAGGTCTACCGTATAATATGTCGTTAATAGTAAATCCGTCAAATTTGGCATTCGCTTCAATTTATTCTTGTCCCTTTCGCTCTTGGTGAACTAGAAATAGATGAAGTTCATATACGGAAGCCCCCGGGTGTTTTTAATAATCGTGTCGGCGCCACAGCTGCACCCCCACAACCCGACGACCCGCTGCTTCTAATATACCGAGACGTATCAAATCGATTAAACAACCAAACCGATCATTATGTCCGCGAGTCTATCATGTTATATCAAGCCCGCGGGTGGTCCCTGGACCACGTAACAATTATGGTGGAATACAATGGTTCACGTGGTCTTCGATGACGCCAGCTGGTCCTTCTTCGGGGTCCGCGGTGCATAATTTACGTGTTGTGAAATGAAAACGTGTGACTACCCATAATACAGTACCGATGAGAGAATGACGGCCCCCATATATAAAATGGGAACAACGAGGGCGTAGTCGATGACGCGAGATTGGAAACTGATCAAGATGAATGAAGTTTACAATGAGTTCGTCCAACTTAGGGCTGTGAATAATGAAATGCCGCCGTCAAAACACGAACCGATTGCAGGGTGTTATTACTCAATGACACTCTACATGCAAGAAATGCACTTGCGAGACGGTTTTCCGTGTTTATTTAAGCTTAACTAGACATAAAACGATATCGGCTCAGTTGCGGACAAATTGTAATAACATCCAATTAGAGAAAATTGAATTAGTATTTGTAATTTTATACGGCGAGGGGCGAAAGCTGTTATTATAAATTAATATGTACCACCCACGACAATGCTAGCGCGGCGCGGGTTCATAGCACGAGCAAGATTTTAAATAAACCAATAAAACCCTCAAGGATTACACGACTCGCGGAATCATGCGTGTCTTGCATATCATTTTATCATTTCTTGTTTAAACAGTACTTACACGACCAATAAAAAATGTTGTTTACTGCAGATTTGATAGAGATTTTTATTTTGTTTTCGATCTTATCAACAAAAAATGCGTAATGTTGAAAATATAATACATTGTAAGTTGTTTTACTTGCATTCCTATATTTAAATATACTGTACTAAAAGTACATTTTTATATAACTACAACTGTATTGGCATTTACGCCTTCTTCAGGCCTAAACGCGCACACCCACGGTTTTGTTTTTTTTTGCCAAATCGCACAATAAAAACCGGTGTGTATCTCACTTGTTTAGGCCTAAAGGTAGTCTAAACGTTGTTTTAATCGAACATCAAGAAGCTGCTGTCTCTAGTTAGTACAGCATATCTCTAAGTCTTATAACCATTTGAAACAGACTGAAAGTTGCTATATTCATCGGTTACAAAGCTAGCTCTAACTTGAATTTTTGTAAGCTTATAACTGAGAATATCAAAAAAACTAAAAAATGTAAGTAATGTCGAGGCGACATTAAGGTGGTTGACTTTATAAGAAGCTGCAATAAACTCGAATAGTACTTATTGTTGATGTTATGGGGATCTAAACAACACTAACTATTGTGATTTATGATAGTTCTATGCATGATTATATTTCTGGGTACGAAACATCCGTTATGCATAAAACTCTCATAAATTAAGATCCATCGGCAGTGTGGTTTAGACCCCCATAACTTCAACAATAGGCATTATTCAGTTTATTGCAGTTTTTTATAAAGTCGGCTCACTTAATTCCACCTCGACTTTATGTATTTTTGAATCAACTCCTAAAATTGCGATTAATTATTCATATCTGTGTGCTAGAAATAAACTGACAAAATTGATTTTAACTTTGGAAATGGAAGTTAATTTCAGTCAACCAAATTTGTGAAAATGTCACTTGTAGTTTATTAACAGTTCAGATCCATTTATCTATCAATTTCAGACTCTAGAGAATTTTATTTGTGCAAAATTCGTTCGTCACTACCTCTTAATGATTTATGGACTGTTTAAAACAGATCTAAACTATTATTAATACTTAGTTAACTGCTAAATGGTCTTCTGATTTCCATAAGACTGAAACTATCTCCCTTGAGAGAGATTTGGTCTTAGAATCTGAAATTTCCGCTTCGAAAGGGGAACTGAAACTTTATTAAGATTTAAGGGATCGATATTTTAGCTACTTCCATAGTTTTCTGTTTCAGACCATTTTTACATTTTTTATTTTTTCACACAATAGCAAACTTCGGACAATGTTTATATTTGTAAACATTTTTGTATTTTTGGATAGTGATATCACTATGATTTATAATTTTTTGGGTTATTGATTTTATTTACGACTTTAAAATATTGCTATAAAGTTATTTGCGTTTGTACTTTAAAAAAATTCTAGAATTTTGTATGAGAAAGTCATTAGAGATACTTTCAGTAATGTTACAACCAGAGCTTGGAAAATATGCGTGCAAATATGCACAAAAAGAAATCAAAACATACGCTAAAACAATTATTTGTTGTATAACAAGGCACTAAAGATGAACTATTTTACACGCATACGGAGCTTATAACCGTATGAGCGTAAAAAAGCAACTTAAATGCCGGTTTTTCATTAAAGACTTTTTAAATGGGGGTGGACACAAATATATAATGTTATTGACTAAATTCAAGGAGTTTACTCCCATTTATTAAAACCAAGAACTATTTCACTTTAGAAATTTTGTTCATATAAATTTGTGCCATTGATTCCTAATTCTGAAAATTTCTTTAATAATAATAAGCTTTTGGTAAAAACCTATAATATTTCTTTTACGACCCTATTTTTCTTGTAATCTTGTTCTGGAAAACTTTGAAAATAGGTACATTTCATAAAAGCTTGTGTATTTTTTACACTATAATCCTAGCTCTAGTTAAAACTGTCATTCCTCGAGGTGATTCTCTATTCGAATATTTCGGATTTGAAAATCGATTATTGAAAAATGTAATTAGTTGTATAAAAGGACTGGAGTTTCATTGACGTAACAATACTTATTAATGCGGAAGCTTTAATAATGAAAAATAAATAACTTTTATAATGCTACAAAGGTTTAATGAATATTGTAAGAAACTAGAACAAAGCCTAGAGCGGAAATAAAAATAATTTAATAAAACCTGTGGATTGATGCATTGCCTTCACTTAACCTGAACATTATTTAAAAAAGCAAACATGGGGAAGTTATTAGACCGAAAGATATCAGTTAAAATCTTATTGAATTCTTTTAGGCACGTGAATGCCTTTTGTAGGTTTTTTTTGTTCGCTATCTCACCACTCCAATTCCCCTTAGAATTCCAAATAGTCAGTCCTCAAAAATTTGAAGTTGACGTACGCTTTTAGTGAGCAATTGCTAGCCACATCATGTTGCTGATGTCTGCATTCCCCTCATGTCCTTTCGTTAGGACAAGAATGCTTGAATTACTTGGTTGCGGATGTCATTTTTGTGAGTTTAGCGGTTTCCAAGGCCATCATCTATGTTTTTTCTCTCGAGGGTGGAAATAACATTAAGAAGAAGTCATTTGAATGAAGCTCAGGAAGACGGGATTTACTCTGTTTAAATATTTGATGTCCAAACAGCTGTCCAAGTTAACAATTTGTTGGAATTAAGGCGTCGCGTCGTGGTGGGATCACGAAGATAGTGGCGTGTCTCGAATTTTCATTTAGTTGCTTTATGATTGTTTCCGACTGGTAATTATGCCGAATTTTGATTATTCTTGGAAGTTGTACATCAGAGAACAATGCAGTATTTTTGGTTATGACAAGTCGATTGATGAATCATTATATGTCAGTGTTAAAGATTGTTATCGCTCGACCACGTGAGGAATAATAAAACTGTTTTGCATTCTGAAATCAAGGTGTGAAGAAAGGAAGTGCTTTTCGCCACAACAAAAGCTTTACAAATTCCCCAACCAATGTGTAATTAAAGTACTCCGACAAAAATACAGAAACTTTTCAAATATTCATGAGGAATCCGGGGGTGTGGGGACCGTTATTTATTTGCGGCGATTACCTGAGACAGTTCGAAATTCCAAGGGTGATAGAACGTCCTCGTATCGGGTTTCTCAGATCCAGGTCGTTGCATTCGATGTGACATCGTGCATTTCCATAATAAAGATCGTGTCGCGTGCCCCAGACCAGTTGCCCTTTGTCGTAGTAATGTTCAACCCCTGCGACTGCGTACAGTTCACCGGTTTGCGTGTGTCCCACACAGACAGTCCAAGCGTTTCCGCAATATTTCGATCACACTCTTATCAGTTTTCTTATCGAACCTCCGCCAACTCTATCTGCCGCTTTCCGGCCATCCGGAGACGCCATGTTGCCATCACCCCCTCACTACATCATACACAAACGCTAATCCATACCTCGACAACATTTTCTAACCCTTACATCACACACCACTAAGGACGCCTTTATCTCGACGCAAAACTTTAAAACATTACCATCAACATTATTATTACATGAAGACTTGCTTTAGGTACTCCATATTACAGTAATGCAAGCGACGGTGCGGCGGAAAATAAAGATACTGGCTTCAGTATTGAAAATATAAAAATTATTTGTAGCACAGGGTTATTTACGTGAGATTCAGAAAATGCAACAAAAAATACATTTTGCAAAGTAGACGCTTTGTTTTTACTTTGTTTTTTAATAAATTTACAAATTATTTTCAAATTCAAATCCAGTCGGTGGATACTTCTTGCCATTTTAGACAGTGAAACCCATCCAAATTTAAAGTGGTTTTTATGACATTGCAATTGTCATTAAGAACGTCAAAATGATGCAAATTAATTTTATTGTAAGTCAAACTTGTTTGTCTGAGTCTAAGTCCATCTAGTAAGGCTAGTAATAGTAAAAAGAAGACATATATTTATAGTTTCATTGCTCAGCAGCACATTTTTTTTTGTTGTTACTGTTGCCTTTGATATAATAGGATCCTGCCATAAAAACCACTTTGAATTTGAATAAGAATACATGACATTTATTCCCATTAAACATATTCACCAACAAGAAGAAAAACAAAATGAACTTAATTTTAAAAAAATAGTTATAAAATGCAAAACATTTCTGTATCAAGATGAACCCGTTATACCATATTATTTGATATGTATATGTTACGGTAAATGTACATTTATAGGTAAATGTGTACATTTACCGGTGAATGTGCACATTTGCAAACGTTTTTGGTAAATGTAGATAGTACCTACATTTCCCCACAAGTTTCGATCATATCCACTTTTACCTAATACTCTCGGTAAATGTGCAGATACGATAAAAGATGACATCTGTATTTTGAGGTTATGTGTGTCATATTGATTAAAATCCATCTATTTTGTTTGTGTGATAATTTATGCAGATATAAGGGATTAATAATAATTATTTTGTTACATTATAATCATAAACATCGTTTCATCTCATGTAAGTGGACGTGTTTCAACAAATTAAGTATATTTTAATTAAATATTGACAATATTGCAGAAATCCAAAAAATGAGTAATGAAGAAGAATTTAACAAACAGCTACACCAGATTATGGCAAAAAAAAAACCATGTGTATTTGAATAAATCTACATATGAACAAATATTAAGGGAGGTTACAGAAGCTAAACAAAAAGAACATTTTAAAACCGCTTTAGACTATCGTCGTTTACAACGTTACGACGTTATAACTATCGGAAAAGAAAAACGGTTAATTTTTTCAATAGCTGACGCCCATGAAAATGCGACCATTAAATATTTTGTAACAACAGAGGAATTGTTTGAGATAATACATACCGCTCATTTAAATACTGGACATGGTGGTCGCAATATGCTCTTAAAAGAATTAAGTGATAAGTACAAAAATATCACAACGGAAGCAGTAATGTTGTACTTAAGTTTATGTATACCTTGTCAACAAAAATCAAAAGGAGTAAAAAAAGGAATTGTCATAAAACAATAAAAATAAATAAAACTATAAAATGTTTACCTATTACAATATTTTAATAAAATTAAATATTTTTGTGTTGTTCTATTCATTACTGTTATCTTATTTTTATAATCTGCACGTTTTACACCTAGTGTTATTACCTATTAGAGATAAACAAATACCGAAAAATTTATTAATTCACCCAAATAATCTCTTATTACTCAAAATCATTCGTAATATGTACATAGCTAATATCATTGACTAATAGGTACAAATACAAATTATTGATATTCTAACTTTAAACTCACATTTACCAGCATCATTGGTGAATGAGCACATTCACCGGGAAATGTGTACATTAATCTACATAATCTCACATTTTACAAGATGGTTCGGAAAATGTACACATTCTCCAGTAAATGTGCGTTTAGCGCATATTATTGACGCAGTAAACTTACATTTACCAGCATATTTGGTGAAAGTACACATTCACCGGTAAATGTGTACATTTCCCAACTTCGCATATTTACCGTAGCATATACATTAGAATGAGAAGCTTGATAAAGATAAAGCGATAGTTGCAACCGATAGTTGATTGGCTAAATGGGTTTGACGGTCACTTTAATAGTTATTTACACGATAAGTGCGGGAAATATATTTTGCATATGAGTGCGACAGTTTTTATACGAGTACGCTTTGCGCACAAGTGAAGAATGTCGCACGATTGAAGCAAAACTGTTCCCGCACGTCCCTTGTATATTATTTTACACATTTTGCACCGATCTTCCACAAGGCTGCAAAACGATAATTTTAAAATTTATCTTTAATTTGACGAAAAAATCAAGTGCATTGATGTCTATAATGTAAGTAAATAACTGTCAGATTTTTTCAAGTTTCTGTTTTATTTTAATAAAAGTGGTAAAGTGTATTGTTTTATTATAAACTTGGGCTCTGATACAATAATCTAATTTTAAACCGTTTTTTAAACGAGGAAAATCCCTGTGCTCTTTGCAGGCACTAGTGCGGTAAAAACGGAAGATGATTGTAAAATAGACGGTCCCGATTGTTCGCTCAGTGCGTAATTACTTGATTTTTAGTAGAGTAGTGCACAAAGTCAATTTACCTTGTCTCCTTGTCTCTATATTGGTCTGCAATCTGCATTTACTGTAACAACATAATTTGTATCAATTTAACTTTGTGATTTGTACCAAATGCTTTTACACCAGAGTGATATACAACTTTTGTTCGCCTACTTTCATGTAAATCAAATCAAAAACATAGAACAGATTTTTATTGAACTTTTTTTTAGTAATCAAAGTTAAAAAAATCAAATGTATTTCAAATAGTCACTTGATTATTTATATTCTATTTAAATCACAGATATGTACAGTCAGTCAGTTTATCTAAAAATGAAAATGTAACTTAAACCATAAATAACTTCAACAATAAAATTCCCATTAAGCAATTATTAGTTATATCACTTTAAATTGTTTTAAAACCCTGAAATAGTGGATAACCCCAGGTAATTGCATCCAAACCTAGTCCCTAATGCGAGAACTTTTATACCTGCTTCGAGCTCTCAAAACATTAAAATCGGCATTAGTAATAATTGCTTAATTAGGATTTCTTTGTTAATGTTATGTACGTTTTAAGTCACTTTTCATCCTTGGATAAACCGACTTTACCCGCACTTTTATCTTTTCTACCTATATACCATATAGCAAGAATACAGATAAGTAGGGTGATTTTTTAAATACACCGTGGGGGGGATATTTTTTTAAAATGCAACCAAATATGTATTACGACTAGAGGAAGTAAAGTACAAAAATCATGCTAAAATTATAAATTTAACGTTTCCAGTCCAATCAGTATTTTTGTTTATCACGGTATTGCAATAGAATTTTCCACCTAAGTGATACGCCTTCTAGCGAGAAGTAAATAAATAAAAGTCACGTATATAAAGAATAAAAAAAAAAACATCAAATACAGGGTCTGTAAAAAGTAAAGCTCTTTACTCTGTCTATGTAATTTAGTAGAGGATAATTCACCCCATTTTTTTCACTTTTGTTTAATAATAATAGTTTCATCTTTTCAAAGAAAAGTTCAACGTAAACTATCCCCGTTATCAAAAAACAGTACTTAGAACCTGAAAAATTTATTTGTTATACCACCAATCGCTTAATCAATTGATCAATGTACGCAATCTATGCTATTCATGCTCTGAATGATTGTTTTTCTAGTCACCAATATAAGATTGTACAGCAAGCACCTTGTAATAAATATAAAATTTACAGTGGCGAGAATAAAATCTTGGTTGTCAAATTAACGTTTTGAGACCAAGAGGCTTGCTCAGTTGTGAACATTATTACTCATTGCGCTGTCGATTACTGTCTCTACTTCTTTTATCCATTAGGATAAATTAGTTCAGATTATTTTCTACTAGGCGTTTGCATCGTTTGGAGTTAATTTGTGGGGTTTCTGATGCTTTTATTGTTTTCATAGATCTTGCAACTAAGTTTTATGCACAAATATTTCAAAATTGGTAATTACACGACGTTAACAGCGAAATTACATGAAACTACCGTAGTCAAAAAATTACAGTTTTCGACAGATAAATCCTTAATTTGAATTTTTAATGAACACAAGCATAAAAATTATTAGGTATGGTTATCTAATAATTTTAGGTTACCGAATTCTGCTAACAAAGCGGTTTACTGAGAGATGAGGATGAAAGGACCAAGGTCATTCTTGAATGTGCAAAGAAACTGTCATAAATCAATTCAACAGCTTTATTGCACGTTTGTTATAATCGTAATCATTTTTCTACCTCTGTTTAGTGTAAGCACTTAAAAAATTAGTTCAGTTATTTTATCCTTACTGTACCTGCTCAAGCGATTCGGTCGATTCGTTTTAAATTATTTTATTTTATAGAGATTATCAGGAATTAAACGGACCACTACTCTCCTATAGGTATAAGTTTTGTAATAACAAATTTCAGGTGCCCTTCTCAGGACTCACCCTGTATACTATCACTGTATAATATGTTACGACCTCTGTCACTCCCTAAATAGCTTCAAGTTTGTCAGTTTTATTAGTTATCGTCGACATTTTTATTCGTTTCAAATAATAAAACCACTGAATGTAACATGCCAGCTCCAGTTTTATTCCACGTACTCAGATTTGAGATTTTTATTTCAATTTCAGCGTTATCAACTCGACACTCAAATTCAGAACAAAAATTAAATTATTACGGTTTTTACACGTGTACAAAACAATTAGTTAATCCTGCTGAATCGATTTGTTTTAATAACAAATTTATTCTTATTTACGAGATGGAACTATTAGAGAGTAATGGACTCTCGAGAATCATAAAGTTGTGGCATCTATCGGTATAAAGCATGTCTTCAGGAATGCATTTGCATTTTTTGTAGTGGCAAGTTAATAAGTTTATTTTATGGCTAATGGATCTCATTTATGGCCCCTTTCCTTCCTGACCATGCAATTACAAAAGAACAGGTGACTAATGGTACCTGGTATTAGTCACTTATTTCAAAATTTCCTCAACCATTTATGGGAGCTGTAAAAACTTGATAGTTTCTCAGCAACTTACAGTTTTATACATTCCATTATACGGGTTACATGATGTTAAGTTGAGCATTATGTTTCATGAAGGTAGCAAGCAGATGGGTCACAACAATGTATAAAAACCTGGATTTAATTTCAGATGTAAAACATTCTAAAGGTTCGTTTTCCTTTACTTTTCTTTCGGGGATTATATCTGAAGTGTTTAGAGCTTTTTCAGGATTAATCTGATAACGTTGATTAAAACCGAGATATCAGAGTAATTTACTTATAAGAGATTCCACTAATATTCGAGTTCGATATTAAAAAATGTTGATAGAATTTGTTTACTTTTCGTTGGTTTGATAGGATTTTGAATTAATTAAAATGGAGTGGTTAGTTTTTGCTGACAAAGTTAGTATTCCGTGTTAGAAAAGTTTGATGAAATGAGCTAATGGGAAGACTGGGTATATTTGCCAACAACGAACGCACTAGAAAGTTTAAAAACTCGAAAGAACAAGCCGTTTGAAATAGTAATTTCATTAGTTCGGATTTCCATCCCCTATGCAAGTCTCTAATTAAAACAACAATAGAATTCTTGAAGAAACGACGAGGAATATTTTAATAGAGTACCTTTAGAAAGTTTGCCGTGTTGAATGGGAAAGATTTTAATTGAAATTCGGTCTCTCATTATTGCTCCTCAAATCAGGAACTTGGCAAGACCAGTCGGCAAAAAAGAGAATTGTTGAAAAGTTTGTTCCACATTTCCAGTTTACAGAGTTCCCTACTTGGATATGAAACTTTAATTGGAAATGACCTCCCGGTTCTTCCGGGGTAGAAGCTTTAAAATTACAAGACTGAGAGTCATACACGCATTATAAATTTTCTTATCGCCATGTAAATGTGCAGAAAACATATTTCATATTTATTGGAAATGTTTAAACGATGAAATATTTATTGAACGTGAACTCACGTAAAGTAGATAAAAATGCAAAATACCCTGCTGTTAGCATTATAAAAGTTTCTTCATAGAAAATACGTTTTTCTTTTACATGGTAATGAGGTTGTCAAGGCAGGAAAACCACACTATCTCTTGCAATAATACAAATATCTATCGATAAATTTTAAAACACGAAAACATCGACCCGCAATTGCAGGAAATTTAAATAAGTCCCTGTCTTCTTTAGCCACAACATTATAGAGTGTCCCAGAATACACCAAATCCTCAAACCCCCACTTTGTTTAAAACTCAGCGATCAAGCTCTTAACGCAAACAAGACTCACCGAACCGAGTCAAATTTCAAGAAGTTGACAATAACGCCAGCCCGTCACTAATGGTTTCAAATGTTGAAAGTGGCCCTATGGGTCCCCTTCACCTTGTAGTCGAGAGTACAACGCATTGTTATCTTAATCCCCTTAAAATATCAGTTTTGACCTGGAACTCGAGCGGTGGTAGTCTTGCAATAACCGTCCTCGTGCACAGTCCGTCATCTGTTGTAAACAAAAAAAGCAATCACGGCCACCAATTTTCTTTCAGGTTGTCTGCTGGACGGCGCTCCACGTCCACCAGATGTTCCACCTCGGAACCCCACCATGAATCGGTTAAATGGGCGCCTAGCCACGGCTCCACCGGCCGATCCTACTCAAGATTTCGAACCCTCTTGTCTCGTGCGGACGCCTTCCGGAAATGTGTACATACCATCGGGAACGTTAAGTGAGTCTTTTTATTATTGCTTTGTGTAAAAATAGTGATTGTAGAAAGTAAATCCACAAGTGTGCAGTGCGCGTATTTATTTATTTATTGAACACTAGTTATATCTGTCTCATAACCCGAGGTAGTTTAAAATGTTAATAAGTGGTGCAGATTGGCATAACCAAGGGCTCATTTTAATTTTCTTTTGAACACACATTATTGCGGTCTAACCGGAAGTGCCGTAAAATCTTGAATAAGGGATGGAAGTTGTCACTTTAGTTACGGTCTTGATCGGAATAATTTCGTAGAACTTATCATCACAAATAGAGTTATCGGTTTTGACATGGTCTCATCATCCCTAATTTGTTGATTTAAATTGTTTACAAATGTGAAATCACCCGAGGCCGTTTAAGCAATTACAAATCGAAAAATGTTTTCTGTTAACGCAAATAAACTTATTGGGTAATAACAAACATTTCGTGTCTTACTACTCCACTTGTGAATAAAAGTAAACATTCTTGAATACATAATCGGAATACCTTTGAGCAGTGCTTTGGGTGAAAACCGCCTTTGCGGGAATTCGCTTCAAAATTATAGCGTGCTATGTGGTAATTACGGACTTTGCACTTTTCTGTCAAGTCACAATCACAGTAATCAAAGCTATTTTCTATGCAGATCACCCCAAGAACTCGACAATTGATTACAAGTCAAACTCGTCGTGTAGTAGCCCATCGAAAGATATGAAGAATTCGGACAGATGTGGCATCCCATATGGTGCCCAGGTACCTGTCCTACCCGTCCGAAATAATTTACGCCGCCCCAATTCGAGTCATTTTCCCCAAGCTAGCCGCTTCCATTTCAGAAAGGGCATCGCTTCAAAATGCACGTGGAAATGTACGGCTATTGTGTGCATCATGTTGTCGGTCGTTTTGACAGCTGCGCTCACATATATCTCAGGTAAGGCCACAACCCTCCGAAAAACACCACTAAGCCTATTAACTCATTCAAATTTGGGAGTAATAACATTTTTTGTGTTGTATGCACCCCTCTACCAAGGGGTAGATCTATTTTAGCAAACTTTAACCAAAAACTTTTTATATTGTTTAGCCTCGAGTGTGCTGAATTGGTCGTACCAAAGCGCGAAACCCTGTTCTGTGCTCGTCGGCGAAAACACGCAATTTGTGCCACCATCCAAAACTGCCACTTCTGAGACAAACCTGTCGACTTCAAGCAGGCCAAAAACGTCTTCTTCTGGAGGTAATTTCCTTGCACATGTCTATTCGCGAAAACGTAGACAAGTGTATAACCCACCGCATGCTTTTGTGTTGTCAAATACCTCGACAAGTGTCGATTTTCCCAGTTTGAGTACCACTGAGCATGATATAGATAGAGAGCATGCTAGTACCCCTGAATCCTTGCATGACACAAATGTCACAGGAACACCGCTTTCGTCTGTTACTAATAGCTCGACAGATGAAATAAATTTCACTCAAATACAGAAAAGTAATATCACAACCACTGCACCTCCCGAAACTGATGATTCTGAAACTACGACAAATCTACCAACCACGACTGAGAATTATCAATTTGAAGGATCAGATGAGTCACACAGTTTTCTCGATGACGATCCAGATTCTTTCTTTTCTGATATGAATTTGGAAGAAGAGCCAGAAGTTGAAGCAACAGATGATGTAAAACCCCGTCAGGATCCACCTATATTTTCTTACGGGCAAGATGAAGTCGAGATTGTTAAATTGAATCAAGAACCTCTCTCAACAACAATGAAATCAAAAACGAATTACTCCATCTCGCGTGATAAAAACAGCGATTCGAAAGAACTGACTGAATCAAATTTATCCGCGCTACCGAATCCCGGTATCGATGTATCTTTAAAACAACCGGCAAATTTTAACGATCCCTTGCTGTTGCATGAATTTCCAAATGTAACTAATCCTCAAAGTGTCACTAAACAATTCGAAGCAAAAGAATTACCACATCCAAAAATCCAAGTGATTGAAGTGCCTCCGGTGCCTTCTTTCGGTTCGACTTCATCGAAAAGGGTTTTAGTAAACGTGACTATAGCCACCGATCCTGATTCTAACAATCCTCATGCCACTCAATCGGTTTACGTGCTGTCTGTGTCCGTGCCAACCGACGATGGCGTTAACCAAGCCACTAACAGCGACATTAAGCACAGCTTTCAAAAAGAAGAGGGTGATAAAAGAACCACCCAAATGCCCATCAATGCTGAAAAACACGACGGGCCTTGGGGTGGAGCGTGTGAGTGTTCTTGTCCGTCTTGTATGGATGAATTTACAGATACTAATAGTACGGATTACGACTACAGAGATGATCTGGTAACGAATACTACTTCAACTGAAGCTTCTTCACTGTCTGATTTAACAGACACGACTGGAACTTCCGAAACGTGGTCTACTTCAACTGTTTGTCCGGAAGTTACCACCAAATTACCTCCACCACCTACAATACTTATACTAGAAGGTAAAGCAGCGTCGAAAGACAACAAGCTTGGCGAATTAACAAGCTAAGCGAAACAAACTACACCTCTAATACTTTTGCATGGTATTTTTACCCATCCTCATTGTAGTTGCTTTTAAACTTTAAATTAGAGTTGTGATCATACTACTGATATTGCTGTAAGCTTCAGCCGCTTTTTTAATCTATACAGAGTGTTCTAGAATTATCTAGCACACAGTTACCTACCAGTGCAAGGAATTCAGGAACGTTATTGTTTTAAGAATGTCTAATAAGACTCAGTCTTTAATGAAACTCTGTAAAACGTTGATTTGAAAAAAACCTGTAAATATTATTGGAAACTCAATTCAGCGATGGGGGCGCCATGCCACGGTAAATTCCGAGAGGCATAACAGAAATAATTCTAGAACGCCCTGTACGAAGATTTAAACAAGGGTTCTTCCTGCACTTAATTTTAACTATTAATAGGTGCTCGCACATTCCCCGCACAATCATTCCCTCCGGACGGGACTACGTTTTCCCAAATATCATTAGGGCAGCGTCTTTCGAAAGAAATCTCGCCTTACGGTTACTGGAACATGCAATTCTATCAATCTGAAGCGGCTTACGTCAGATTCGATTACAATATACCTCGAGGGGCAAGTATAGGCGTTTATGCTCGTCGTAACGCTCTACCTACACACACCCAGTACCACATCCTTGAAGTTCTTAGCGGATTTAAAGCCCGGACGACAAGGGCGTCACACGTGAGTTGCAAATCCCCCAATTATTCAAATGACAGTCCCCCTTTTAGTCGTCAGTCAAGAAAGAAGTGACTCACTACATGGAACAAGGCCACTGGTTCCTCTCTTTGTACAACGACGACGGGGACCCCCAGGAAGTCACCTTCACGGCCGCCGTCGCCGACGACATGACCCACAACTGCCCCAACGGGTGCAGCGGCAAGGGGGAGTGTCTTATGGGACATTGTCAGTGCAATCCGGGCTTCGGTGGCGACGACTGCAGCGAGAGTGAGTTATCTTCATAAAATTTTGCATTTTCTGAATTGCGTTCAGATTTAATCTTCTTGCAACTAACAGCTTGAGCTTAGCATGACTGAATGTATTTCTATCAGGTGTTTGCCCCGTCCTCTGCAGTCAACGGGGTGAATACATCAACGGTGAATGTCAATGCAATCCCGGTTGGAAAGGGAAGGAATGTCAACTAAGGCATGATGAATGCGAAGTGCCTGACTGTAATGGCCACGGACACTGTGCTAACGGAAAATGCAATTGCATAAGGGGTTATAAAGGGAAATTTTGCGAGGAGGGTAAGACTGATTTCAGGGATGTAATTACAGGATTTCACCCGCAAAATTTTTCTTTAGTCGACTGTCCTCATCCGACCTGTTCCGGGCATGGGTATTGTGTTGAAGGTTCGTGCCTGTGTAAGAAAGGTTGGAAAGGACCCGATTGTAGTCAAATGGATAAGGATGCCCTTCAATGTCTCCCGGATTGCTCCGGACATGGAACCTTCGATTTGGATACACAGACCTGCACCTGTGAGCCTAGATGGTCAGGCGAGGATTGCTCTAGGGGTAAGTTCGATAATACCTTATTGATTGAATAGATCAAAGCTTAATTTAACCAGGTTAGTAATTGCAATAGCGCTATCTAGCTTAGCTGGACTCGGTGGTTGATAATCCAAATTTTTCAGAACTGTGTGATCTGGATTGCGGCAATCACGGCCACTGCGTGTCAGATTCTTGCCAATGCGATCCCGGCTGGTCCGGCGAGTTCTGCAATCTCAAACAATGTGATCCTCGATGCAACGAACACGGCCAGTGCAAGAACGGGACTTGTCTTTGCGTCACTGGATGGAATGGAAAACACTGCACAATGGAGGGCTGCCCCAACAGCTGTTCTTCACATGGTCAGTGTCGTTTCAACACCGATTCTATGTGGGAATGCCGCTGTGATAACGGTTGGGATGGTCCCGACTGTAGCATTTTACTCGAACAAAACTGTAACGACGGTCGCGATAACGATAAAGGTAATAACCAGTATAGCGAAAACAGCAAAAGTTCTAACATTTTTCTGTTTAGATGGACTAGTGGATTGCGAAGATCCCGAATGTTGCTCGAATCGTTTGTGTTCAAGTAGCCAGTTGTGTGTCTCTTCACCGAAACCGATAGATATTTTACTGAGAAAACAACCACCGGCAATCACTGCATCGTTCTTTGAGAGAATGAAATTTTTGATTGATGAAGGCAGTTTGCAGAACTACGCTCGACAAGAAACGTTCAACGAAAGGTATGTCGATCTATTGTGATTTTTATACGATTCGATACACCGCTAGTGTGGTGTGTTTTTTTAATGTTTTTCTCAATAACATGTTTGATGTGCCCTTGTTAAATGTAAGAAGTTTTCTCTAGTGCATTGTTGTGCCCCATGTGACAAACACTTCCTTTTTATGTGATTTAATTCATTTCAAAATCACTTGTTTTATTTTTACGTGCTTACTGTTACTGACACTCCAACTGAACTACCAGTGGTGGATTAAAGTGCAAGGGGTCATAAGCAAAACGAACAATTAATAGCAACAAAATATTTAGTAACAAAAACTATAAAAAAGGTTATTTTGAGTAATTGAGCAATCAATACAAAAAAATTAAGATTACCCAAAATTTTCTGTGTACGTTAAATTAAAAAATGTTTAAACTTTTTATTGAGTAATTAAATTGCCAAAAGCATTTCCTGAGCCCTAATTCTATCAATATAAACTAAAATCAACTGTCTGTAACCTAACAAATTCTGTTTTCACATCGTAAATTAAACACTTTTTCGTAAACCAAAATTTCATGAAAGCGTCTAAAAAAAACCGCATGTCGCTATGCCCTTTAGTTTTTGAACAGCAAAAGAACAAAGCTGAACGCGTGATGTCATATCGACATCAGACTGAACGAGCAGTTGTGTTTTTTTTTTGTTTGTGGTTACTGACAGTTATCTAAAATGCCAAACTTGTTGTGTTTTCGATTTCTGAACCCCAAGATGTTCTGTTTAATCTTTCAAGATTTTCATCGTTCTGCAGATTATTTGAATTTCCTTTTAGCTGACTTAATTCCTTTTGATATATCTTGGTTCAAAACCGAACGCGATCGAGAAAACTTTAATGACAGGATATAAGCATTAGGGTGGGCCAAAAAAATCGCCTATCTTTTTTTTTAACTTCCGACACTGAAATATAGGTTTCTAGGCACATTTAAAAAATGCTTTTTAAAAATGAGCTCTTAATTTTAATAGGATCTCCTCATCTCAGTTTTCCATTTTTTCTTTAGTTCCATATGGCAAAATCCATATCTCGTCATTAATTGATAGTACAAAAAAAAATTATTTACGTTTTTTGTAGGAAATTGAACGCTTTAAAAAAGGTGTCTTACAATTTTTTTTATAACTCTTACCGTTTAGAAGATATCAGAGGTCAAAATTTGAAGAATTTAACAAAACTTTTTGTTTTCCTTCTGATTTTTTAATTCGTATATAAATAAATATTATAAAATGCGCAACATAAATTTTTGTAGGAAATTAAACGCTTTACAAAAAAGGTCTCTTGTGGTTAATCGATTACTCTAACCGTTCAGAAGATATTTGCATTTTAAAAACCAAAATTTGAAACTAAATTCTTATTTTTTTTTAAATGGTTAGAAAAAATACCAAAAAGACTTTTTTGGTAGAGCGTTTAATTTCCTACAAAACCTTATGTTGCGTATTTTATAATATTTATTTATCTACGAGTTATAAATTCTATAAGTAAAAAAGAAATTTTTGTTAAATTCTTATAACTTTGACTTCTGATATCTTCTAAACGGTAAAAGTTATAAAAGAATTGTAAGATACCTTTTTTAGAGCGTTCAGTTTCCTACAAAAAACGTATATAAAATTATTATTCGAAAGTCCTGTTTTCAACAAAAAAATGTAACTTTTTTTATTATTTTAAAACAATATTTTTTTTTATTATTCTTTTAACCCTCTATAGTCTACACGACTCTATAAGACTATTAGAGCAAACACCTTTATTATTTTAAAAATCTATCCTAATTAATGGCCAAATCTTTGGTATCACACTACCTGAAGATAAAGTTAATTAATACAGACATATTAGAAAAAATAAAAAGCGAAGGAAGCCAATTTTGGAAAAAAAAGTAGCAGTTGAAATAAAAAATGTTGATCAAAATAAAGTTGGAGAAATAGATTTTAAATGTGAGAAAAAATTTAGAAAAAAATGATAATAACAAGCGCTATATCATAACAAAAGATTAAAAACAAACAAGGAAATTATAATATTTCAGAGCGATTTTAATTTACCTCATACTCTCACAACTGTCCTTTATTAACTTGACATTCCACTTCACATCAACTTAACAAGTGATTTTTTCGCAAATTAAATTTTGTTAACAAATGATAATTATAACACTTTCAGAAATTAAGTGATTAAATTGTATAGAAAGTACATATTAATAACAAAAATTTCAACAGCAAACGGTTAACATACAACAAACCAAAATGATTATAAGTTTTTTACTTGTATAGTTTGGCTGCAATCATAAAAAAATTGCGATTCCTCGTATTTTTTATATTAAAAAATAATTGGATAAGTATATTGACAATTAATAAATGAAATATGTATATAGGACCCCTGTAGTTAATCCGCCACAATACTAATCAAAACGCAACATGCTAACAACTTCTTCTAAGCCGGTACATCAATCTCAACCGAGAAATTAAACTCTAAATTAAATTTTAATCGATTTGGCTTTCTTTATTCTTGCTGCTCAGTATATTTTGGAATCACTTCAATACAAGGTAAGGCTAAGTTAGCCATAATAACCAACTCTAGTTCTAGTAAAAGTTATTTAGCTGTAGTAATTTGTGCCTGGTTCATTTTCATTTAAAAAATCCACTTGTGTTCGTGAGATTTTAGTTAGCTTTTATAATTTTGTGTTGTTTGCTGGTTTTGTTTATTTTTGTATTTTGCCCTAACATAAATTTCCCTTTAGCCGCTCTGCTGTTGTACGAGGACGAGTTATAACCCAAATGGGGACAGGTCTAATGGGAGTCAGAGTTAGCACCAGTACTCCTTTGGAAGGTTTCACTCTTACAAGAGATGACGGCTGGTTTGACCTCTTAGTAAATGGAGGCGGTGCTGTCACTCTACAATTCGGAAGAGCACCGTTCCGCCCCCAAACTCACATTGTTTTTGTGCCATGGAACGAAGTCGTTATTATAGATAACGTAGTTATGACAACAGGAGAAGAAAAACCAGTTTCGACAATTCCGCAACCATGCACAGCTCATGATTTTGATACCATGAAGCCTGTAGTGTTAGCTACTTGGAAACACGGTTTCCAAGGAGCTTGTCCCGACCGCAGTGCTATTCTAGCTGAATCTCAAGTGGTTCAAGAAAGTTTAAAGATTCCAGGAACTGGGTTAAATCTAGTATATCACAGTTCAAGAGCTGCAGGATACTTATCAACAATCCAACTGCAGCTAACACCAGAAACTATTCCACAAACTCTAAATTTGATCCATTTACGAATTACTATCGAAGGAATTTTATTCGAGAAAACTTTCGAAGCCGATCCTGTCATAAAATTCACGTATGCATGGAACCGGCTTAATGTCTACAGACAAAGAGTTTATGGAGTGACAACGGCTATTGTTAAAGTCGGGTATGAGTACAGTGACTGCAAGACCATAATCTGGGATGTTCAAACGACGAAATTGAGTGGACATGATATGAGTATTTCAGAAGTTGGTGGCTGGAATCTTGATATTCATCATAGATATAACTTCCATGAAGGTACTGGTGTCATAAAATGTCTCTCTTGAGAAACATTTTCTTGTTTTCAGGAATTTTACAAAAAGGTGATGGCTCTAATATTTATCTTAAACATAAACCGAGAGTGATTTTGACAACGATGGGGGATGGCCATCAAAGACCATTAGACTGCAGTGATTGTGAAGGTCAAGCGTCGAAACAACGACTTTTGGCACCGGTTGCACTTGCTGCAGCGCCTGACGGGTCCATTTTCATTGGGGATTTTAATTTGGTTAGGAAGATTTTAACGGATGGACGAGTGCGTACAGTTGTGAGACTAAAGTAAGTTTCGCGTCTATTATTACATTAATATTCCACTCATTGTTAAGCTCTTATGGGCTGATTTCAAGTTGAGATAATACTGGTAGTATCTTCGTTTCTAAGTAAAAATTAAACAATTTGAGGTTGCGATTGGTTGTTGCCATGGAAAAGTATGGAAATTTTCGATACTACCGGTATTATCTCAACTTGAAATCAGCCCATTAGACAATTTTTAAGTATAAATGTTATTTATTATTTTTAGTGCAACTCGAGTCTCCTACCGCTACCACATGGCTTTAAGTCCACTCGACGGCACTTTATACATTTCCGACCCCGAGTCGCACCAAATAATCCGAGTCCGAAACACTGAAGACTACAGTGATCCTGACCACAACTGGGAAACAGTCGTTGGTTCCGGTGAGCGCTGCTTACCAGGAGATGAAGCTCACTGCGGTGATGGTGCTTTAGCTCGAGACGCTAAACTAGCCTACCCTAAAGGCGTAGCTGTATCCAACGATAACGTATTATATTTCGCTGACGGAACCAATATTCGTATGGTAGACCGCGATGGTATTGTCACTACAGTAATCGGAAACCACATGCACAAATCCCATTGGAAACCTCTCCCTTGTGAAGGCACTCTAACAATCGAAGAAGTTCACTTGCGGTGGCCTACTGAACTCGCTATAAACCCCTTAGATAATACTCTCCACATTATCGATGACCATATGATCCTCCAGTTAACTTTAGACGGGCGAGTTAAAGTTGTAGCCGGCCGACCTCTACATTGTGCATCTCCTGCCAGTGGTTACGACATTGAATTAGCAACACATGCTACTTTAGTCATGCCACAAAGTTTAGCTTTCAGTTCAGCCGGAGATTTGTATATTGCTGAAAGCGACTCTCAGAGAATTAATAGGATACGAGTGATAGGAACTGATGGTAAAATAGGACCTTATGCAGGAGCCGAATCCAAATGTAATTGCCTTGAACGAGGATGCGATTGTTTCGAAGCCGAACACTACTTAGCATCAAACTCTAAGTTTAATACGATTTCGGCTGTTACTGTAAGTCCCGACGGACATGTACACATCGGTGATCAAGCCAATTATCGAATACGATCAGTAATGGCAAGTATCCCAGATGCAAGTATTTCAAGAGAATACGAAATTTACTCACCGGAAACACAAGAGATTTATATTTTCAATAGATTTGGACAACATATCGCTACTAAGAATATTTTAACAGGAGAGAGTAGTTATGTTTTTACTTACAATGTTAACACAAGTAACGGCAAATTAAGCACGGTAACAGACGCTGCTGGTAATAAAGTCTTTTTATTAAGAGATTATTCAAGTCAAGTAAATTCAATCGAGAACACTAAAGGTCAAAAATGTCGATTGAGAATGTCCAGGATGCGAATGTTGCACGAATTGAGCACTCCGGATAATTACAACGTGACTTTCGACTACCACGGCCCTACAGGTCTTCTCAAAACTAAACTCGACAGTAGTGGTAGAAGCTACGTCTATAACTACGACGAATTCGGAAGACTCACATCAGCCGTAACACCAACCGGCAAAGTTATAAGCTTATCATTTGATTTAAGCGTGAAAGGAGCAACAGTCAAAGTCGGTCAAAACAACAAAACCCCCATTTCAATGCTCATCAAAGGCTCAAGTGTCTCAACAAAAATGGGAGAAGCCGAGAACAAAATAATTCTCCTTGCTGATGGAAGTGTTGCAAGTAACTCTCCGTGGTCACACAGTGTTACTACAGATACCGTGCCTTACAATATCCTCGCTGATAAAGAGCCACTTCTTGGGGAGAGTTATCCAGTACCGGCGAAACAGCGGACTGAGATTGGAGGTGATCTAGCCAATAGATTTGAGTGGCGCTATTTCGTTCGACCGAATCAAAATAAAGGAAAGGCTCCGAAAAGTGTATCGAAAGTTGGAAGAAAGTTGAGGGTTAATGGTGAAAATTTACTCACGTTGGAGTATGATCGGGATACAGCCTCGATTTCTGTCTTCATGGATGATAAAGTTGAGCTTTTGAATGTGACGTACGATCGATCGGCAAGACCGGTCAAGTGGGGGCCGAGGAACGGGGTTTTCGCGGAAGTTGAATTGGAGTATGATCGGTTTAGTAGATTGAGTAACTGGAAATGGGGAGATTTAAGTGAAACTTATGGGTTTGACCGTGCCGGGAGGTTGTTTGAGATTAAATATGGGGATGGGTCGTCGCTTGTATATGCCTTCAAGGATATGTTTAGTAGTTTGGTACGTTTATTTACTAATAATTCACTTTAAGACGTAGTTAATAGCTTCTTTACTTAAAAAAACACCAAAAAAAAAAGATTTAAATAATAATAATGTTCAACTTTACCCAAAGTTACTTTCCGTTAAAGGAGCTATTAGTTATCTACCGAGAAACTGTAACTCTGTGACTCTCAAATCTAACTTTGAAACAATTTTTTTCAGCCGCTCAAAGTAACCACACCCAGAGGCTCTGATTACCTTTTACAATATGACGAAGCTGGAGCACTCCAGTCCCTAACCACACCAAGAGGACACATCCACACATTTTCTCTCCAAACTTCATTAGGCTTCTTCAAATACCAATACTTCTCGCCAATGAATCGTCATCCATACGAAATTATCTACAACGATGATGGACAAATCTTAGCTAAAGTGTATCCCCATCAATCAGGTCGCGTCTCTTACGTTTACGACGCTTCTGGCAAACTTGAAACAAGTCTCGCGGGAATGAGCTCAACTCAATATGTTTACCATGAAACTTCCAGTTTAGTTAAAAGTATTGAAATTATCGAACCCAATTTCGAACTAAAACAAGAATTTAAATACCATGCCGGTATTCTTAAAGACGAAAAACTGAAATTTAATAGCAAAAGTGGCCTTGATAATGCTCACTACAAGTACCAGTATGATGGTAATGCTCGTTTATCTGGAATAGATGTTGATATTAACGGCAAGGAATTGCCACAATTAAGACTGAAATATAACCAAAATCTTGGAATTCTTGAAGGAATAAGTGACTTGAGAGTGTATAGGAATACATTCAATAGATCCGTCATGCAAGACACCAGTAAACAATTCTTCACAATAACAGATTACGACGAGCATGGCCGAGTCAAATCAATTCTTATCAATATCAAATCGCTGGACGTTTTTAGATTAGAAGTGGAGTATGACAGTCGGAATAGAATAAAAGTTCAGAAACTTCTAGTCAGTCGAGACCAGTTTATGGACCGGATTTCATACAATACAGACGGTCACGTCTTGCAAATTGTTGGTACAAATGACTGGCATTACATCTACGACGAAAACGGGAATATCATCGGTGTGATCAAAGGCCGGGAAAAAATTTCTTTGGGTTATGACAGCGGGGACCGAGTTGTACAATACGGAGATGTCGAGTTTAATAGTTACGATAACCGAGGTTTTGTAGTTCGCAGAGGAGAGCAAAAGTATAGATATAATTCACGAGGACTCCTCATTCACGCTTTTGAACGCGACAAATTCCAAACGTGGTATTATTATGACGATCGAGGCCGCTTGATTTCATGGAATGATGATAAAGGAAACGTCACGCAGTATCTCTATTCCAATCCCAGCACGCCTGATCTAGTCACACATTTGCATTTCCCGAAAACCGGCCGTACTTTCCGGTTTTTGTACGATTCCCGGAATGTTCTTATAACAGTAGAGATTTCAGAGCAGAGATTTTACGTTGCAACGGACCAGAATGGGTCTCCGTTAGCTCTCTTTGATATTAACGCAAATTTGATAAAAGAGATTCGAAGAACACCGTTTGGGAGTATCACGTTAGATACGAATCCAGATTTTTATTTACCAGTGGATTTCCATGGAGGAATTCTTGATCCAAATACTAAATTGGTTTATATAAATAAGAGACTGTATGATCCGGTTGTGGGGCAGTGGATGACTCCTGCTTGGGAACAGCTAGCAACGAAACTAACAACCCCAACCGATGTTTTTATATATCGGTTTAATAACAATGATCCTGTTAATTCGAAAACGAGTATTGATTATATGACGAATTTGAATAGTTGGTTGAAGCTTTATGGGTATGATATGAAAAATATGCTGGGGTCGGAGTATATCAGTCGGATGGTTTATCGACCCCAAGCGACTATAACATCACCACAATTAGCGCCAGATTTTGGAGTAATTTCCGGATTGCAGTGTATTGTAGAAAAGGTGAGTCTTATTTATCTATGTAGTTCATAAATAATTCGGACACTCAGTACCTATTTCTTTATTTTTTACCATGACAGATATTATTTATTCTACTACTTCTGACTCATGTCCAGGGGGCGTATTTAACGTCGGTGTAATCGGTGCAGTGCATTGACGGGCCTAGAGCTTTGCAAGCCTCCTTAAGGATGAATTGTAGTTTAATACTATAACAATATCTCTCACTAACGCACGTCTAGTAATTCTAAACTCCGTCGATAGATAATTTATTATTTTATTATTAAATTAATTCTCAAGAAATCCCAGTTTTTGTAAAATCTTGTTTAAATTTTTAAGTAACTTGTTTCTTACCGCCCCAAATTTTAATAAAAACTATCGGCTGTGGTTTCTAATTCTTATTTAAGAACAATTAGACACCACAGGCGACAGTTTCTTACAAATTATTTTTTTTATATTAATTATGTATTGGGAGACGCGGGAGAAAGTTTTGATTTAAATTAGGAGCCGCAGGCGACAGATTAGGTGGAAGCTGTAAACGATGGTTTCACAGCAACTGATAGCCACAAGCGACAGCTTTGTTAAAATTTGGAGGCATAGGCAACAATTTCTTAAAATTCATTAAATTTTAGGTACTGTCGCCTGCGGCTCGAAATTTAATGAAACGTTTGCTTAAGGTCCACAATTTTAATGAAACTGTCGCCTACACCTTCAAATTGTTGCCTTGTAATTGAAAACTTTATTATTAGATAAGAGTTGGGAGAGGCAGACAATAGTCTTCAGAAAGCTTGAGAACCGCAGTTTAAAACTTCTTAGAGCTTTAACTGTTTGCACAGCGGTTTTAAATAAAGACAACGCTGAAGCAAGCAGCAAGGACTTTTCAATGAAAGCAGAATTTGGTCGTGAAGGACGGCACTTGAGAGATTTTCACTTAGTACACACATTTGTCAAGAATGATGTAAAATTAAGGTTTTACAAACTGAATTAAAAGACTAAAGCCAAGATTTTAATTGACACTTAAGAGTGCTTTTGGACTCTTTCCTAAGCTTTTATTTTATCCTTTCGCCAAAATCACTTTAAACCTTTCTTCTTTGATAAAAGATGTGATTACCAAAATGATCAACGTTACTTTGAACGAGTCATTAGCTCTTTTCCCCACCCCACAATTTGCAACTAAGTGTATTGGTAACTTTGTTTAATATCGTCACCTACAGAACCGCGAGGGGCGATTCCCTTAGTGTCTTGCATAAACTCTTTTATCATCTTTGTTAGCATCTTATCTTTTTTTTTTTTTTGAGGCGTTATGTTTACCTTTTACTTCCAAATTTTCCTTACAGATTTCCATCTTCTTATCATCAAAATTTCAGATGAATCTGCATGACTTTTTGTTCATTTGGTTTCTCATGTAATAGTGAGTGTCCGAAACGTCACTAATAAATCTACCATATTATGGCTATCTCATATAATTTAACTTATCGTCTATTTCAGGTCAATGAGAAGTTCACCGACTTGGGTTTCGTGCCCAAGCCCCTTCTAAAAATGGAACCGAAAACCCGCAACCTCCTCCCCCGTGTGGCCTACCGGCGTTCCGTCTTCGGTGAAGGTGTCCTCATCTCCCGAGTTGACAGTCGCGCCCTTGTTAGTGTAGTGGAAGGCGTAAACGGCGTCGTTCAAGACGTCGTCACTTCCGTCTTCAACAATTCCTTCTTCCTGAACCTTCAGTTCAGCATCCACGACCAAGACGTGTTCTATTTCGTTAAAGACAATGTACTTAAAATTCGTGACGATTTAGAAGAATTGCGTCGTTTGGGAGGAATGTTCAACGTGTCCACCCATGAAATCACCGATCATGGTTCGACCACCATAAAAGAACTGAGACTCCACAATCCTGACGCCGTTGTGATAATCAAATATGGCGCCGATCCTGAGCAAGAAACGCACAAAATCCTGAGACATGCTCATAAGAGGGCTGTGGAGCGGGCCTGGGAGCTGGAGAAGCAGTTGGTGGCGGCCGGGTTTCAAGGAAGAGGTGATTGGACAGAAGAGGAGAAGGAGGAGTTGATCTCGCATGGGGATGTGGATGGGTACGAGGGAGTGGACATTCATAGTATACACAAGTATCCGCAACTGGCGGATGATCCCGGGAATGTCGCGTTCCAGAGGGATACGAAAAGGAAGAGGAGAAAGAGTGGGTCGAGGAGAGGGAGATTGCATCGGCACGAATCGTGATTTAAATAAATTGTGGTGATATTAATTAATTCAACAGCAGAAATATTTTTATGTGCCATAAGTCAACATCAAATCAAATCCTAGTCGTTCTTAAAGAAGTACATAACTAATATATAGGAACAAATTACTATTTTTAATAAATTCGTGGCGATAATATTTTGATAATCATTAAAGTAATGTGAATAAGCCATGAACTGTCCAAGTAACTAACTGTGTTGTGTACAAGCAATCAAAAGGCCTATTTGATAACGAATGACATGTTTCCTACAGGGTAGCCAAGTCGCCACTCTTGCGGATATCTAAAGACTCTTGCACATAGTTCTAGGCAACACTAAGGACTGTACATATATCAGAAGCTTTTTATATGGAAAATTATAGTGACTCGCTAAGACATGAGTAACGAAATGATTTTGTGCTGCAGTTTCTTATGATGATTTTTATTTTGGTCATCATCGATCGTAGCATTTGACTGAACTGTATTTAATGATCTAGCAGAAACATAGTCCATAGATGTACATATTTATATCGTTTTATTAAGTTTTACAATTCTATCCTCGGTGCTTGTCTCCACTCTACCTATATCTAAAATTAGATCTGGGCCGCAATTTAAATCAGGTCCATTAATCATTAGAATAGCGTACTGTCGGTATCCATAAACATATGCATACATAGAATCTGTAACTTACTGCCACAGTTTCATTTCAGTTTTATATTTTTTTATTATTGTTCGCCATAGTTACGTATATACTGTAATAATTGTAATAGGTACAGCTGTTGTAATGATAAATGAACTCTACTTATGATTTGTATCCACATTGTCATAGTTTAGATGTACTTTTTTTTATTCACTCATTATTTGGAATGAAAGACTATCGAGAGGTGTTTAGTAAAGGGGCATTTTGCTGCCAAAAGTGGATAAGTGATATATTTTCTAATGTGACTAACAAAGAAAGCAATACTTTGTATCTTATATACGTCTTAATTACTATTAATTACATTATGTGCAATTGTTGTGTGGCTGCGTATGCAGTCAGCACTAGTACGCATTAAAGATATTGACCATAATCGTGAACTATTGACTAACATTTTATGTGTGTATATAAATTATTGTGTATATTGTTTTGATATGTAAATATATTTTGTTCTATTCAGTAATCGAATCATTTATTAAATGCAGAATTATTTATGAAGGCGTTGCTTTTCTCACCAACCTCAATTCCCTACAAACCTCTGGCTTTTAACCAACAATTATACAGCCAGAAAATCTTTACCATAGGTATTTTCAAAACTGTGAGAGTTGCTCTTGTTACAATTGTTCGAAACGGCAACCCGTTGCCACAAAATAAATAAATTTATTTTGGTGTAGAATCCATCGCCCGAAAGATGTACTGATAAGAACAATTTGAGGAAAATAAAACAAATAAATTATAACTATAACTGAAAAGACTTCATCTTATCTGAAGGTGTTTGATAGCAATTTCTTTATTTATTTTTTTTGCCTATCTAAACAGAACATAACATGTATCAGTAATGACTTCTTTTGAAGGCAGAAATACGTCTAGGTTTCTCCAGTGTTACTTTTTTAATTTAATTTAAATAAACTCTAAATAAATTTTGAAACAAATAGCGATTTTTCAAACATATTTTTTTAAAAGAACAATATAAAACCTGAAAATTTTAAAAGAGAAACCTGAATCATTAACAAAATGCTGTAATCAACTTTAAAAAAATGTTTTTTCTTAGAGAAAAAATCTATAGGTACAGCGGAGGCTCTCCAAGATTGGTTTTCGCCATTAGAAACTTAAAAACCCTGGTGGATGCCTTTTAGGAGAGATAGTTTCTATAGTATTACATTCGCAAAAATTATATCTAAATGCTTTAAGGGTCTGCGGTACTTATAATTCAGCCAAAAATTAATCAAAATATTTTTTTAAAATAATGGGGAGAATTCATCTAATAGCAGTGTTCATAGAATGTTAAAAAAATAAAAAAAAATGTTTAAAATATTAAGCTGACAAATAATTTTTTGTTGAAAACAGGGCTTCAGAAATAGATACCCAGATCTCTTATTTATTTACCAAAACAAATTTGTTTTTGGTATTGTAAATTGGATACGTTTTCTTACGACATACCATTTTGCTTTTTGTTTTTAACGTACAATTTTTGATAAAAAAAGCTTTGAATTTGGTTCTTATTTTAAGGTAACTTCAAAGCTTTTTTTATTAAAACTTAAAAGTTGATAACAAAAATCAGATTGGTATGCTCTGAGAAAACGTGTCTAATTGACAATACTAAAAACAAAATTTTTTTGGTGAATAAATAACAGATCTGGGTGTCTTTTACTGAAGCCCTGTTTTCAACAAAAAAAAACATTTTTTTATTATTTTTCTAACATTCTATCAACACTACTAGATCAATCTTTTATATTATATTGAAAAAATATCTCCATTAATTTTTAACCGAATTATAGGCACCGCAGACCCTTAAACAAATTTTTCGTTGATCATTTAGAAAAAAGTTTATCAATGCATGATTTTTTCTACAAAAGCAAGGCCAGTCTTTGACACCCTGTATAAGTTAAGCTACAAATTTACAAAAAACGCTCTCTTAAACATCTTAAAGTATAAGAAATGAGCTACCCAGAAAAAAAAGATTATCTTAATTAATACATTTTTGCAGGATTTATAAGACTTTAAACTTTGTTAAAATTTTAGGGTGTTCCATTTCAATTGTTGAGCATTGTACTAAAAAATGTTTAAATTTTCAAAAAAAATTCGTATTTCATGAAGCAAACACGAATAGTGAACTGTGAATGAATAATCCAATACTTCGTCAACTCTTTTGTAGAGTTGCTATAGAAACTTTGTGTCATGTCATAAGTTTATTATTCCTGATATTGATCACACAACTCTAAATAAAGAATTATCCTCTATAAAATTCATTCAAAGTACTATGTCGACCACCGAACGCAAACAAGATACGCTCTCAAAAAGTGCGTCAAACTCCAGCGTTTACGACGATGATAGTTTCGACAACGCAAGTGATAAAGACGAAGACTACGAGAGTGAAACTTTCGAGGAAGATACCCGTGAGGACGATTCCTACGAAGAGATGTCTCTCAGCACTTTAGAGCGATTGAGAGATTCACGTAAAATCAGAACCTATCCCAACAAAACATTCACATCGGCACAAATACGCGAAATTGAAAGAGAGAATGCAATCTTGATGAACAAAATTTTAACGTACAATCGAAAACCAAGCAAACCCAAAGTCACTCTGCCAAGGTATCAGATAAATAGCGCGGCGATTAATAGAAGGAAGAATCAAAAGAAAATTGACAGGGAGAACCAGGTACTAGTGGTAAATCATGTTTCAAAAAACTACATTTTTTTTTAGATTCTTTTGAAAAAAATTCAAAATGTAAAACCATCCATCAAATATTAGAAAAATAGTCTTTTAGATGAGACACTGTTGCCAAATATATTTTTGTATATAAAATGGTCTATTATTGGATTTTGATTACAACATTTACAACCACAATACATTTTATGTTATTGAGTTTCTGACTGCAATAACTCAACTCAGTGATCTAGTTAAAACTACCAAAAACACTTACATCTTAACGATTTTTGCTAGTTATATTTACAAATTTAAAAATACGATAACGTAAATTCTTCTGATTATACATTATCATTTTTATTAGTGGAGTACGACTACGTAGTTTATTAATGTTTAGTTAGTTGTTCCTGAAATAAATAAAACGTTAACAAAGTTAGTGAATAAAAACAGAATTTTAGTATTCTTAAAGAAACAAAGTCTACATATTTGTATTTGAAAATGTAAATCTTATCTGCTGTAAAGGTAAGTTCGTTATATTAAAAATTGTATTATAAATAACTTGTTATTATTTTGAAAAAAAATATATTTGTGTGTATTGCAAACGTAATCTACAAGACATCCTTTATAAGTGCAAATAACGGGAAGAAGATAAAAGTATTACTTCCGCTAAAACCAGCAGATAAACTTCAATATATTTGTTAGAGTAAACCCCTATAATTCGTAACTCCAACCAAGCTAAACTCTTGATTTCTTGGAGTTATAAATTATCGAGATTTTCGTAATTGCAGAATTATAGGATTAATTATAATTAATCATTATTATTTTGAGGACAAATAGTTAATAAAAAAACCGCTAGTGATACTATTTCCTTCATTGCTGCAAAGAAAACAAACGATCATTTGTAACAAAACAAATATAACACGGAAAAAAATTAAATACAAAATCTTCAGCAACATACCATAATAATAATATGTAGGTACGACCTAAAAAAAATCTAAAAAACAAAAATTAAAAATTAAGAAAATCCGTTATTTTTTGCATTTTGAAAATGTGTTAACTCATTAGGGTCTAATGTTCTAATATTTATGTGCATAATGAAAAGTAGGAGCCGGAAATTACAAATAAAGGATGTCTTCAATGCCTCGTATTATTGACTTCTTGCTATTGATTGTTCTGTGGGTACTTGAAACTCTTGAAAGTCCTTCAAATAGACACACAAACACATACTCATTTTATCAGTAGGAACTTGTTCACAATAATCAATAATTTTGGACAATAGACACTTCAGGTAAAAAGATAAAGAACCGAAATGGTCGGCTTTAACTCAAGCGTCATAAATCATTAAATTGTTATTACTCTATTGTGATTGTTACAATTAAAGTTAATATACGTAGGATAAATGTATCGATTTTACAAACAAAAATGAACTAAATCAGCATTGTCGTTCTTGTATAATTTTGCAATGAGCAAGCAAAGCGCATACAGCCGACTCTAATTCAGCTTATTCTCGTTTTCACCGTATATTTCCTATAAGGTCCTTCTCATTTAATAAAGCATCTAACTTCTAACATCATGTAAAGTTACTATTACGCTGTTATCCGTATGAAAATATTTATTGGCAATATGGCAACAATTGTTTATATAGGATAATAGCATTATCGGAGAATGTTAAGTCCTATTATTTTCAAAAAAAAAAAAAAAAACAATAATTTATTACTTACTTGAGTAACTCTTATTGATACATAAAGCAGACATGTTGAGATGAATTATCAAATATGATTCGGCCAAATAACTACCGCGACAAAAGCAGGAAAGCCAATAAACGTTAATATTTTTGGAAAGATAGGGCGTTGTCTTAAGAAATAATCATGCAATTTTGTTCTTAAGGTATTGTCCCCAATGAGCAGGGGTGATCCTAGAGGCTGTGCAAGGGGTGCAATGCACACGGGCGGCCAAATTTAGGGGCAGCCAAATTAAAAAACATTAAAAATCAAAACTAAAATTTATAATGTATTTTCAATGTTATTCAAGCACACATATTTTTTTTCTTAGAAATCTTTAAATTTGATACTTCTTGGAATGTTTTATTGCTAATATTAGTCCCAACACAATTTTTTTGAAGCTACCTTCCTAGCTAACAAAATTATAATTTTATTTGTTTGTTGGTGTTATGGTACAAAATACTTACAAAAGTTACCGCAGTTAGTAAGATGTTCCAAAAATCCTTACAATTATTGCTTTAAAAAATTTAAAAGAATCTGTCGAAAACTGCCGTTCGGATGAAGTTTTTGAACATATTTTGGAGGTAGCCAACATATTATATGAAGAAGTAGATGGTGTTTGTAAATTTATTAATCCAACTGGAGTAGGAACACGAAAGAAGAAGCGACTTTTTGATTATGAAACTAAAGATGAGCCATTGATAAATCACAAACAATTTTTTAAAGTAATTTTTTTAAATATTTTAGTAGATAATGTTGTTGGTCCAATTGAAGAAAGATTCTTTTTTACAAAATCACAACAATTAATTCGATTTTCTGTACGATATTAACAATATTAATGCCGACGCACTTTTGAAACATTGTAAGGATTTACATTTAAAATTAAGTAATAACGTGACAAATGATATTGATGGTTATATGAGGAAATAAAGTCTTTACGGATGTTTGAAGTCCCTTATGAAAGATATTTACGGCATTCTAAAATTTATATTTAAAAAAAAACTTGGCGAAATGGTTTCTAATCTAGTTATTAATATTATAATCTTTTTGACAATGTCTGTTTGCGCCAAACGATTTTTTTTTTCAAAATTAAAATTAATAAAAAAATATTTAAGTCTTTCAAACTTGGCTGTAATTTTAATTAAAAGTGAAGAATACGACAGTATAGATTTTTCAATCGTAAAAGCACCCAATAACACCAAACAATTTTATTCTGCACGACGCACGTTTCAAGTTGTCATCTTCAGGTGGAGAATTCAACTCGAGTTTGCGTCGTGCAAAGTATAATTGTTTGGTGTAATTGGGTGTTTTTACGTTTTTTTTTACACACCAAGATCCAACAAAAAGTTTAAATTTTTCAGATATGTCAAAAAGTCGCTTCTTCAAAAGCAAGATTTTAAAACAACCGGAGATACAAGTGTCTACTACATTTTTTTTTTCTTCATTACATATATGTTATACATATGTAGGTACTTAATTTTTTTAACTGAATTATTTTTAATCTTTTTTATTGTGTATTTTTATCAGTTTAGGAAATTGAATATAAATAAAGTTTTTTGGAATCTTTTTTACTCTTTTTCTTAACAAGTTATTTTACACGCTTTTAGTCAATATTTGTGCAAGGGGGCGCTTAGGGGGCGGCCATTCTAAAGTAAAACACAAAAAATCTGGTGTACACACATCAAAAAATCTGAAAAATTAAATCAGAAAGAAATCAGGACGACATTTTACAAGCCGCATTGTTAAAAAAAACTAAAGCACAAGCGCTTTCTAGTGGTTGTCTTTTATAAAGTTAATATTTGTCTATCAGTCTATCAAAAAATAAATTAAAACTAATAACAATAATTTATAATTATCTGTTGTTGTTTTTTTTTATTAATTGTGGTGCAAATAAATGTCACTCTATTATCCTATCCGTTTCTATAACAACGTAATGCTTTGAATGTAGGGAATTAAATTTAGGGTCATTATTTGCACCACAATGGTCCTTTAATAAAAAAAAACAGATAGTAAAAATTTAGAAAAGAAACTGTTTCATAAATCATAAGACCAGACAAATTGAAGAAATTCTTTAATACCATTCGAAACCTCTTGAAATATAAAAGACTGTAGCAATAAAAGAGGTAAACTCTTTTTTTGTCGCAGTTCTTTATTCCCGAAAATTGCAACAACAGTTATTATAAGATTTGCAATTTCGCTAAATAACGCTGCCTTTGGAAAATTTGTCGAGTTTTTAATGTTATTTATTCAATAATATATCTTGTAATAATGCAGGTGTTTAGCGAAGTTGGCGAAAACGAAAGAGTAAATTTACGTTATCAAAAAGAAAAAACCATAATAAAAATTTTACAACTAATTATCAAGTTAATTAGAAATGTATTTTAGTATCAAAACTGTCTATTGTTTAGTATTATTTACAATATCAATAATTAAGTACTTTAATACATGCCTCATTAATAGCAATTCGAAATTGTGAATGATGACGAAAAATCATTAGTATGTAGCCCCGTTGTATACAATGGATTTTTTGTAAATTAGATGTCAAAATTTATACCACCCTAAAGAAAATTAAAATACCTTTCAAATAAGGGGTCACTGGATTCCTTTAGCCATGGATTAGGACTAGGGGGTGCAACAAGTTCGAGTGTAGATTTGAAAGTTGTCCCTCTCCTATAAAAAATGAACCTGTTTCAAAATTTTATTAAAAATGATCGACAATGTGTATACAAAAAGGCTTTGAAGTTACCGTAAAATCAGAACCCACTTCAAATTTTTTTTATTAAAAATTAAAAGTTTATTACATAAAACAGCTATGTAAGACATGGGGAAAGGTGTCCAATTTACAATGCCAAAAACAGAATTTTTTTGGTAAATAAATGACAGATTTGGGTGTGTAATAATGAAGGCCTATTATCAACAAAAAAATTTATTTGTCAACTTGATATTTTGAAAAAAAATACATTATTTTTCTAACATTTTATGATCACTAGATAAGATAGCATAAGGTGTTCTAATCGAGCAACAACGCCGAGAAGCTGTATACCGGTTTCGAGGTATTTGCCCCTCATCAGTACAGCGTATCTTGGAGCGTTGTGCTCGATTAGAACCGTTGGGGGAACTCGCTTATATCAAGCAAAGTTCGATGTTATCTATGGTCTATACGACTACTACTACATAAGCTGATTTGTCATTTGTAATTGGAATAACAAGCCTGAACGCTAGCAAATTTTATTCAATTACCAAATTTTTTTATTTTAAATTATTCAAAGAAAAAAAAGAATTTAATTTAAAAAAAATGCCATAGTAACAAAACCATGTTCTTTGGGGTTTTGCTAATCGTTTTTTAAGTTATAATATCACAATAACTTGGATTCTTTCCAGAATTTTTTTCTAAAATTGTCTAATTAGTCTTCGCGTTCCGCTCAAACTAATTAATAATGACGTTTTTGAAATGCACGAGAAAAATTTTGATGGAAATAAACCTAAATTTGTATAGATCCAACAACAAGAAACTCGCTTGAAAAATAATTAAAATTATACTAAAATAATATGTTTTTGATACGAGTTTGTGTCCAGTTATTATATCTCTTGATTATTAAACTCCTTTCACACTAAAGAAAACATGAAATTGTATATTTAAACTTAGTTTTTTTTACTAAATTTTCTTGTCTTTCAAAATTATTGTAAATTTGTTTTCTCGATTTTTTTAAAAAGACTACTGAATAAAAACTATTTAAATTTTCGGCGACGTTTCGTACTTTATTCGTAAATTTTATACTTATTTATACTTATTCAAGCTTTTATTTAAAATTTATTTTTTTAATTTAAACATCGAATTTAGATTGAAGGCAATACTGTTCATGTAATAGTCTAGCCATTTTGTTAAAGAGATAGATGCCAACTTAAGAGGGTTCACTATCACACATTTTCTAACTTTTCATAGTATTTTGTTGTTATTGTAGGTACAGTTTTAATTTTTGGCACAAGTGTTCACATAACATAACTCTTTAACGCTACACGGTTATAATTTTTAAATTTAACAGAAAAATTTATAAAAAAATAGAACTGCAAGTAAATTTCTTTCTCTAGCTGCAAACTTATAGATATTATAACAAGTCTTAGCAAATTTTTTTTTTTTAATTCATAACAAACAAATGGCACGGAAAGTTTAGTTTATAAAACAATCACTCTAAAGTGCCACCGCCACCAAGTGGAAATTGAAAAGCCAAGTTTTTGTTGAAGTCTCTATCAAGGCTCTACATAGCTAGCACAAAAAACGTGAAATACAAGCAAACGGCTAAATTTTGAAAGCGACCGAAGAATGCTAAGGACCGTCTTAACCTTAATCTCTTTAAATTTAAATAGTTTTTATTCAGTAGTCTTATTAAAAAAACGAGAAAAATTTATATCATTAGTTTTTTTTATTTGAAAATCTTCCAGTTAAGTATCGCCTTAGTTGGGTTACAAAAATTTTTGAATTTCCATAGAAACAAAGCAATACCTACTCGTATCTCATTGTTTCTAATTATGTAATGCCATGAGGCTCTTCATTAATTACTATGGCAACACCTTTGGTGACCTGTAACGTACTCAAAGATATATAGTACCATTTGCGACAAAAAACTTAGGACATTTTGACACTGGCAGAAAAAATGTGGGAACCATCAGTCTTTCTTGTTAATTTTAACATTAGCTTACTACCATTCATTGTCATTAATTATTAGGTATAGTGTATAGTGACTGCTCAATAAAAGCTAAAATTAAAAATTGCTCTAGACAATTTCTTGTCTATCATATTCCATTCGCGACAAAAAATTCCGGATATCAAATTTTGACATTGACATAAAAAAAGAATGTAAATCAACTTTTTGTCCTCCCGTATTATAAAGTAGGCTATCATAGTTGTGCATCCACCAATAGTAAGTCGGACTTTTGTAAACTGTGCGGTAAAAATGAGAAAACACCGGGTCTCACATTGTACGGTTAGAACTACCACAGGAGATGCTTGAGGAAAAAACTAATCTTGCAGTAATACAGTTTATGTATCAATGTGTACGCACCTAAAATATTTCTACAAATAAAGCTATATTTAATAGAAAAATAATATATTGAAAAAATTGCTGAAACGTCACAGGTCTTACGTCAAACGTTGTGTGACCTGGATCCCCATTACTAACAACAATACGAAATTATAGGTATAAAAGTATATTTTGGGAAAAGTTGCTGTTAATAAATTTTAAAAAAGACAACGTGTGTATTTAAGATAATTTTAAAAATAATATGCAATTTTATATAGAACAGAATGTTAAAAGCGGTTAAAAATAAACCGCTACAGCGCCATATATTCAGAACCTGTGTGTTCCTGTCTAGTTAATAAATGTCATTATTCTATTCTATGGATCTGTGGCCATTATTGTTGAATGTTGAATCTCTCAGTAATTATCAATTTAGAATTAAAAAGTGTGAATAAAAGTACTGGAAAGACCTTTGAACATGTTTTAAAGAAAATTATGCAAGCAATGACAGAGTATTTAAGTCGCATTTGGGTACGTTTTATTGGTTTTTAGAATTTATTTGTACCTAACCTAACTTTTGACATGGCGCAAAAAAAAACAGAATTTGACTCTTTCGGACAAAAAAAATTATACAAATCTTATGCGTTAGTTAATTTTACAGGCTCCAACTAATCAGGCCCTCGCTTTCAGCTTGGGCCTGAAACAAAGCTGTCGCCTGTAAAATTAAGCCTACCGCATACGAATGTAAATAGCTATTTAATTTTTGTTTCATTTACCCACAATCATGGCATCTGTCACGACGACATTAATTAACCTTGAAATTGACAAGAAAGTGTGGTTTACACTATTTTAGTTGTCAGTGTCAAAATTTGATATCCGGAATTTTTTGTCGTAAATTGTACTTATTCAGACCACGTATGTACGGACTTATTAGTATTAGATGCCAAAAAATATAATTTGAAATTGTATATTATTTTTTTAAGTGTGGGTAGGTATAGAAAATTTAAGTAAAAAAATATTCCGACGCAGTTTTCTACGAATAATATTATTTATGGCGCCTTATCCACTTGTGTCTTTATTTGAAATATTTCTATTGTTAAGTAAATAAAATTTCGTCGAAAATTGCTCTTGGAATCTCCAAGTACGCATAATAAATTATTAATTGCAAAAAAGTTACGTAACAGTTTAAAATATTGATTATTAAAAAAGGATTTTTATATTATTTCAATTAAAACTAAAAAATAAACAACTTTATCAAAAAAAATCTAGTTCCTCTTTCAAGTTCTATTAATATTTCAGCGTGATACTAATTAAAAAAATTATCAATAACAGTTGTTTACTCACAGAAAAATTAGTAATTAAGAGAAAATTTCTCGAAACTCAACATTTAAGACCTTGATGATTCCACAAGGTTATAATGATTTTAACGAGAAATGTGTGTGATGTGTAAGACATGAATTTTGAAAAATAAAAATTTTTGAGACTAAAAAAATTGACTAAAATTAATGACCTTCCAAAGTTCACAACCGGTAAAAAACTGCTATAAAATAGAAAACTTTACATTCAGTAGATAAGCCAAGTAATTACAATTTTACGGTGATGTAACTGCATACATCAACAATAATCGAAAACAATCTAATCTACAATAACAAAAATCATAAATAATAATTTAAGTTCAAAAATCGGAGTAAAATAAATTGTTGTTAATTGTGCTAAGGTCAGCGGTCATCGCATGAAGGCGATTTCGTCCAATGTGAGTCGACCTTATCCGACCGAACATATGGTAGCCCCGTTTCACACGAACGAAATCAGTGAAAACCCGCAACAATCGCTAAAAAATTTGACAGATTTTTCCACACACAACTGACACGACCTTGAAACATCGCACGAAAAATCGGCTGTGAAATGTCAAACTAAAGAAAAACACACAAAACAATAATTATTATGCTAAAAAATCGTTATAACAAGTGCGGCCTTAACTCGAAACTAATCCATTGTGCAATTTAAAGGTTATAAACGATGCATACCCGGGGACTAATTTTTTGGTTAATCTTGAGCTTTTATCAAAGTGATTCCCTCGCCGAAGAGGCCGCCAAATCACGAGACAACTTCAAGAGTACTTATTCGGCAAATGACTTACTCCTGAGCGACAGTAAGTGCCCCAAAATCCCCAAAAATCACCCACTGTGACACTGTTCTAGGCTCCATCAACACCTGCAGCATCGACGATTTTGCCTGTCTTACCATGGCAGCCAACGACAGGCTAGGACTTGAGGCAATCAAGACTCTTCACCAAAAACTAGATGATGATGCTAATGGCAACGTTGATCTCTCTGAATCCGATGACGTAAGCCCCCAACACCCCTTGAAAGTCGCCCTAACCTCAAATTTCTAGTTTCTAAGGGAGGAATTACAGTACGACTCTGGTTATGAACGGCGACAAAAAGCCTTCCATAGAAATGACGACATGCACATCTCGGTTAAAGAACTATGGGAGGCCTGGTTAAAGTCAGAAGTGCACAATTGGACTGTTGAACAGACCACAGATTGGCTCGTTTCCTCTGTAGATTTACCCCAATATGTTCCTAATTTTATCTCGCATAAAGTCACTGGGGCTAACTTACCCAGGTTTGATACAAAAATATTAAAATTAAAATAATAAACGGGGTCTTTTAGATTGGCTGCAAATAATGTTAACTATCTTAATCATCTCGGAATTAAAGATCCTATACATAAGCAAAAAATTGCTCTCAAGGCTATGGATGTGGTGCTTTTTGGGCCTCCAAAGGGTAAGTAACGACGTACGTACATGGAACAAAAAGTAATTAATTTTGACGGTAGTTTTTATTGCTCATAAAGTCATAAATAATGTTTATTTAATGCGTTGTAAAATTTAGACGTGTTTATTGATCTGTGGTAGTATAGTCCAAATATAGTGCAGTTTTTAATTATTAAGATCGTAGGTACTTTGAGCATGTCTTTGATAACAACACAATTTTTGAAATGTCGAATTTAAATTTTTTTTATGATATCAGGTGATTCAAAAGTATGGACCAATATTTTAACCAGCTATAGAGTAATACAATTAATGGTAATCTGCAAATAAAATTGTTTTATTTCAACTGATAACAAAGTTATAACCTAAACATTATTTACTATAAAACGTATAACAAAAAAATGTGGACGTAGGACAACTAGGGTTTTGTAGATCGAAATAAAGCAATTTAACACAACTTACTTCTACAAGTGTTTCAAAACTGGCGGATCAGCTGTAAACTACAAGTTTCTCTCCTCAACTTAATACCAAATTCCGAAAAAATATTTTTCTAAACTTTATATCGTTTTCAAATTACAGCAATTTTATATTAACCAATCACATAATAATATTAATTTATAAAAAGGTAATATTCATGTTACTAAGCAATAAAATTAACCTAAAACTTTCAATAATGTATTTGGTCTACTGTATAATCGGGAAGACGAAATTGATGGATGCTGCCGATTTGGGAAACGCTGACGATACAGCCTTGCAGCAGCTTTTACGTTCTTGACGCATTTACCGTAAATTAACAACATTTCTGTATAATCAGCTGAACTGAACTTTTTTTTTGAGAAAATTGACACTTGTCACTTTGACATTTTAGTTATTACAGTCGACCAAATAATGTATATTAATTTTATTGCCTAGTAACATGAATGTAACCTTTACTAATAATTAATATTTATTTCTGTTGCTTATTGACATATGAGGGTTCTTAATGCAGTCCAAGCCATTCGAAGGAGTTGGTTAAACACCTCTTTTAACGACCTGTTAATACCAACCATATAAACCAAAATTTTGACATTTATAAACTGTCATAATCATAAGAAATTTATAAAAACGGTATGTTTGTAGATACGATACATGTTTTATTAAAAGAAACTTGAAATTGCCATAATTTATATTGTAAGTTTATTTTGGTAAATATCTGCTTATAGAGTAATATGAGGTCTAATTAATATTAATGACAACTGAAAAATTTGTTTGGGTGTTTTGTAGCCAGGTAACCGAACACAATCTAGATGTGTTAGTAGAGAGAGGCAAGTTGAAAAATTTTGGAATAAAGTTTTTCGAATTTATTGTGATATGATTTTGTTAATGTGCGATTAAAATGTCTCGATTATTAATCACCTTTATTAACAAACTTGTTGGTAAAATAACTATTATGTGGTTAGTTAATATCTGTACCTCAGAGCTAAACAGTATCAAGTCCAATTTTTTTGGGAATTTGAGGTTATAGTTGAATTATTTAATTATTCTTTCGATTAAGAAGACCATTACTTTCCTTGTCACATAAATGTCAACAACTGGTGTGAAGGTTGGTCACGTTTTTTGTAACAGTGTCATAAAGTCTTCATTAACTCGAAAAATTAATTATTGAAAACTTGTTTTTGCTTTCCTGACAAATTCTGATTTTGTGACTTGATAGTGTTTACTTCTGAGGTACAGATATAGAATTGCTGTAATTTGAAAACGATAAAGATAAGAAAAATATTTTTTCGGAATTTGGTATTAAATTGAAGAAAGGAACTTGTAGTTTGCGGCTGATTTGAGTGTACTAAGCTGCACCGTTTTAGAGCTAGATGGCACTAAATTTGGAACTTAACATTTGTTTTTTACTTTTCTTATTCAAAATCCATTGGCATATTAATTTTTGCAATAAAAATTGTTGTTAATAACGAAGAAAATTCAATAATTTAAAAAAATGTTTAATAGTAGATTTTTCCTATTTTCAATAGCCTCATCTAGTAACGCGTCACAATGTAAAAAAGATGGAAGTCAACGTTGATGACTTCCTAGATTAAAATTGTGAGACAATGCTTTACAATAATTATAAAAATTTATTGTTACCGTTACAGTACATATTTTAAAAGATCAATGAATAATAATATAACATACCCGTTGTCAAAAAACTCACCTAATATATAACTTTTTTTAATTCTAAACGAGCGTATAAAAAGAGCTCATTTAACTCTTTGTTTATGTAACAAATTTCGTAATATGTAATCGGTTATGCGGTTACCAAAAAAATGTTTTTGTATACCCAAGTTTGAAGGCCTGTAATTTTGTTATATCACATGAGATAAGACAAAAATTCTTTTGCAGATTTTAACTATTTGTGATGTATTTTTGAAATATCGCTTTATTAGTTTTTGACATTTTTGACGTTTGAAAAAATTACGTCATTATTTAAATATGTACCAAATCCCAGTGTTTTACAAACTGAAAGAAGAACATCAAACAATAAGTCAAATAAAGAAAATAATATTACTAAATCGAACTTAAATCAATTTATGCCAACTGATTTTTGATAGTCACCAACAGTGAGCTGACTTAAATTTGAAAATTATATTCCTGTAAAAAATTTGCTGTTTTTAAAATGAATGATAAGCTAAGAGCTAGTGAACATTAGAGGGTGGTTGATTAGTTTGGGCTAATTTCTGATGTATAGCATAATTTTGTGATAAAATCCAACGTTCATTAGGTCTCCGTCTATGAGATCAATTGTGTGTTTAGTGCAAATATTGTTTAATTAATTAATATTTGTATATAAAAGTGGGCAAAGAGTATGCCTCAGTCATTTATTTTTATGGGCTCACCAGATGTCCTGGTTATCCGAATTGTCTAATATTTTTATTTATTATAAATTTAAAATCCGGGGGGTTGGACTGATCAGGAGAAATTAAACGAACATTTCAGCTTACTAACTTTTCCTAATCAGTCCAATCTCCGTGATTTTAAATTTACAATAGTTAAATTCTGGACGTAATAGCTATTTACATTCGTATGCGGTAGGCTTAATTTTACAGGCGACAGCTTTGTTTCAGGCCCGAGCTGAAAGCGAGGGTCTGATTAGTTGGAGCCTGTAAAATTAACTAACGCATAAGATCTGTATAATTTTTTTTTGTCCGAAAGAGTTAAATTCTGTTTTTTTTGCGCCATGTCAAAAGTTAGGTTAGGTACAAATAAATTCTAAAAACCTACAAGACGTACCCAAATGCGACTTAAATACTCAGTCATTGCTTGCATAATTTTCTTTAAAACATGTTCAAAGGTCTTTCCAGTATTTTTATTCACACTTTTTAATTCTAAATTGATAATTACTGAGAGATTCAACATTCAACAATAATGGCCACAGATCCATAGAATAATGACATTTATTAACTAGACAGGAACACACAGGTTCTGAATAGATGGCGCTGTAGCGGATTATTTTTAACATTTTGTTCTATATAAAATTGCATATTATTTTTAAAATTATCTTAAATACACACGCTGTCTTTTTTAAAATTTATTAACTGCAACTTTTTTCAAAATATACTCTTATACCTATAATTTCATATTGTTGTTAGTAATAAGGATCCACACTTGAACTACGCTGTGCGTTGTTTAAGGTCTCACACAACGTTTGACGTAAGACCTGTAACGTTTCAGCGATTTTTTCAATATATTATTTTTCTATTAAATATAGCTTTATTTGTGGCAATATTTTAGATACGTACACTTTGATACATAAACTTTATTACTGCAAGGTTAGTTTTTTCCTCAAGCATCTCCTGTGGTAGTTCTAACCGTACAATGTGAGACCCGGTGTTTTTCTCATTTTTACCGCACAGTTTCCAAAAGTCCGACTTCCTATTGGTGGATGCACAACTATGATAGCCTACTTTACAATCCGGGAGGACAAAAAATATAATTCCACATTGTTATTTATTTAGATATCGGGTATCAAACATAACAATTTTAAGAAATTATCTGCTCATTAGCTTAATAAAAATAAAATTAAAAAAGTAAAACGAAGTGTTAACACTCTAAAATTAGGACGTTTAGAACACTTTACGTTGTTTATTATTAAATGGACGAATTTTAAATGTTTACTTTTTTACTAATAAACGAGATATGTATTTTAAGATCCATTCATTCAACTTCCGCTGGAATACTATGAAAAAAAAGCAATTGTATATTTTATTAATAAATGAGTATTACCCGGAAAATTGATAAAGTGATTATTTGGATAATTGTATTTCGGGAAACTCAAAAAAATGATCAGATAAACACTGTACAAAGGTAAACATAATGACCAAATTGTTTAAATTGGTATATAAAATTCTTTTACAAAAGCAAAATAGTCTTATTTTCTTTTAAAAGTACTACACCGTTATCAACGAAAAATACTTATTGAGTTGGCAACACAGAATTTATTATTTTAGTATAATTGAGGTATTTTAATGGATTTAATCATGGTTTCAATCACATTTTTAACAAATATTTTTATTTCAAGTACATAATTACAGATAGAAAATCTACTGATGTAATACATCTTAAATTAATACAAACATTTTTAGTAGCTTCAATACCACCCTATCTAATATTTGTTAATCACGGTGTATTTTACGACTAATGCTAATGTTTAATTATTTTCATTATATTTCACCAACTTTCTTTAAATAACAAGAGATAATAAGAAAATTTCAAGAGTTTCCAAATAAAACGCAAAAAGTTATTTAGTAATACAAGTAGTTCCACTAATAACGTCAAGTTTCTAAAAATAACCTGAATAGAAATAATTGAATACCTAAGAGCTTCTCTCTAACCAGTATTATTATATTATTGAAAAGATTATGAGCCATTCCAATTGGAACAAGGCTACTTCTGGCAGTAAACTGCATACTTATGCAGGCTGTATTTAAACCTAAATTTAATGATTCGAAGTACTCTATGGTTTTATCGTCGTCTGCGTTGATTAACAGTAATATCAAGTCGGTCCATTCAACGTCTAGCGCAACTAGATACTTAAATTGTAGGTGTAAAACTTAGATAAAATCGTTTTCCGTTAAATTATGTCAAATAATTGTCAAATTTGGATGATAAACTATTTGACAACATTGACAATATTGATTAATATTGATAATATCAAAAGTATTGACAAAAATTGTTACAAATTAGAGCAACTTGATATTTTTTGTCATTAATATCACTTTCTCATAGTATTTCTGACGATACTAAATATTTGGTTTTGCTCGTTTATATTAAATTTGCTAACAAAATTGTGATCGTGTAATAAGGGCTTATGGTCGTAATTAACAACGTATCAACAAATTGGTCCTCCAATTTTGGAACATCCTGCATATTATATTTTGTATAAATCAAACAATAAAAATATTGTCACATGACTAGCCAAGTTACTAGTCATGCCACATTTTTTTTGTTTGATTTACATCGTTATATCCGGTGAATCAAATAAATTAACTTCTTGCAAATTTTAGAGATAGTTTTGACATTGAAATATTTTCGACTTTCTGATTGGTAGTTCCATTTCACTGATGATAAATCTTCTCTTGCAATCGTTATGTAAAAATATTTGAGTAAATATTTGTCTTTAATAATTTTTTGTTTTGATAATAAGCATTAACTGGTCATCGTAGGTGTAATTTGAAATGTTTTTGCTTCTTAAATGACAAACAAATATAACAAAAATAACATTGAAAAAGTATTACATACTTAACAAATTAAATAATAATATATTGAGCAGTCTTTCAACTTTTAAATTTTTGTAAATTTACGGTGATTTGTTCGTATTTATTGCGTTTTTGCCATTTCTAACGGAACCCGCCAAACCGTGACAACAATGAACTAATTATATAACCATTACCGGCGTTAATAATAATTTGTAGATTTTTTCCGATTCAGACGTGAATATGTGCGCGAAAAAGAATGTCCGAATTGTTAAATGAGTATTTCTTTATTTTTGTTAGACGGTCAACCACATTGGAAAGACCTTACCTTAATCGTCCTTCTCATTGGGGGTGGTATAGGAGTATGGTATGCTTTCCAACAAAACAAAAAATTCAAAAATCACCTAAATCGAATGAATCGCGACATGGACAGTTTACAAAACGCAGAAAAAGCTTTAGAAAATTTACAAAAAGAATTAGAAGAAGCTAAACAAGCACAAGAAGACGTCATAACAGAAAAACAAAATCTCGAAAAAAAATTACAAGATTCTAAAACAGATCTTGATTCGTTGCCATACTCTGATTTGGAGGTGAATCAACTCAAGGCCGAAATCGAGGTAAATAAGATCAAATTTAGTTATAAAAAAGTCTAATTTTTTAAATTTAGATGTTGAGAACTGAATTGCAAATTGCTGAAGGTGAATTGAAGGATAGGTGCTGGGCGCCACCTCCAGGACTCCAACAGTGGTTGCAACTCACACACGAAGTGGAAAATAAAGCCTACTTAAAGAAGAAAATATCTGCCGAAAAGCAGTTGCAACAAGCGAGGGAAGCTGTAAGATTTTTTTTATTTCGCTTTTCGCACGCTTATTGTAGATATATTAATAAATAATTGATTTTTTTCAGTGTGAGAAATTGCGTAAAAAACGGTCGAGTCTCGTGGGAGCTTTTGTTTCAACTCATGGGAAATCAATTGATGAAGTTGATAGAAGTATAGTTGAAGCGCGGACGGCCTTGAATGAGGTTACTCAAGAATTACAAGAACGTGTACATAGATGGAAGCAGATCGAGATGTTGTGTGGATTTAGCATCATTAACAATAACGGTTTGCAGTTTTTGGAAAACACCCTGTATCGTAATACTAACGGACGGGCGATGCCATTAAGAGGTAAGGTCTGATGGTAGTACGATATTGGGAGGAGAGATAGCTTAGTTAGACGTAAGAGTTGATCTGAAAAAAGAATAGATTTATAAAGGAGTTTCAGTAAAGAGCATACAACACATTTATGTGACCAAGGAAAAAAAAGTTGACATCAGAATGTTTTTTACTACTTTTTTATATTTATCTATTAACATAATGCGGTATCACTAGTGCTATATTATCACTTCGGCACTGGTATGAAGTAGACGAAACACCATTAAGCCAATCAAGTTCTTGGCAGGTCCGCTAGTATCGAGGTGATTTGAACGAATAACGATAATACGATAAGTACAACATGCTTCTTCTAAATTAATGTCGTACTCAAATGTTCGAGACTTATGCTAAACTCTCAAAATGTTATTTTAAGCCGTTATTACTACTATATATCAACAAAAAATAGCAACAGAACCCTACAACTGACTATGAGAGATGGTGAGTTTCACCCAGGTCATTAGCACTCGAGTGTGCCATTTATTTTGAAGTATACTGTACGTGTAGTTTTCCTTTTCACGGCCTATTAAAAACCAAAAAAAATTGCAAAATAAAGGAAGGGCAAAATACTCCATTAATGTAGAACGTCTACGAAGTTGTAGTGTCTTTGGACAATGATTATAAATAATATCACAATTTGCTGTTATGTTTGTCCATATTTTTGTTTAATTTTAGGAAAACCTTTCTTAAGTTATGTTAGACTTTTAATAAAGCGGTTATTACACCTGTGCCATGCCATCGAATATATAAACAAGGAGGGTAGATGGGAAGGAGAGAGTACGACTTGAAAAAAATGGACTTGCCCCCTTCACTGGCAAAGCTATAAACTGGTACTGAAAGCAGGCGCACCACGAGGTTGAAGTCAGTAGCGTCACACAATGTAGTGTAAAAAGTTTAAACAAAGGATAAAAACACAACAAAACGACAACAACAATAACAAAGAATATTAACAATCAATTCACACAGACCAAAAAAAATCAGTAAAAAAATCAAAACAACGTTTGTTTGTAAATAACTAAACAAAAATTAGCGTCTTGCGTCAGCTACGTTACTGTGCGAAAGCAGATACGGCCGAACATGATTTGTCGAGTCGGCGCTTCATTTGAAACCTGCCATAAACTGGTACCAAGCTGATACCAAACTGTTTACACGGGAAGTATAGGGCGTACTCTCTCCTTTGTATCTAACCTTCTTGGTTATAAAGAAATAAAAGAATTAGAGGCCTTGTTGAAGCTTAAATAAACAAATCGGAGGCGAAAATGCGAAAAATTCTATACTTTTATTAAAAATCTAACAACCATATCTACTACAACTAAACTATCTAACTACAACTAAACTATCTACAACAAAATTACACATTTGAAATGAACAGTCTAGGCTTGGACTTACTCTATCACCGAAAAATTTAACTGATAATTTGAATAGAAAGGTTTTTAACTTACTTACTTCACAAATGTTGTAGTGTTATTTATTTGTATTTAAAATAGGTAGAATTATTTCATTATTTTAATCATAATGAAACATAAAAGTAGAATTAATAGTAGAACGGGGAGAATACGAGTATACTATTCACTGATAGCATTCATACAAACACTTTAGAAAGCTCAGTGAAACCACTCACCACAAATAATTAATAATAGCTGCGTTTTGCTTTGCCACTCGAGTGCACCGCCTCTTTCCTTATCTACTTCATTGAGTCCATATACCACTATCTCTACCGGTGACCAAAACTTGATGCTTTTTGACACTGTCTCCAAAACAACACACGCTCTTTGTGCACCCAGTCATTAGATGGGGCCGAAAGGGCATACGTTATCGTGAAAACAGTCTTTATATTAGTAAATCCTGAATTCAAATAATGCGACGGATTTATCTGTCTTGAATGAGACAAACAAAGACAGAGTAGGTGCACTCGGGGTGGCAAAGTCGAACGCACCTAATGAATATGGTAATTATTGAGACACTCGCGCACCCTTCTTGATGTGTTAACTGAAACTAAATATTTTTCTTTTAATACGAAAAAAAGTTTCACACCTTTTATATAACAAGTTGCCTAAACAGTCTCTAGGAAGCTAGAGACTGGTTTAGAGGTTTTTACCCTTTATCATTCTACGCATGATACATGATGTTGCTCTATGTAGTCTTTATAAATCTACGCAAACAACAATGTACAGAGCTTTATCTATTTTATCTTTGATTCAGGTCGGATCAGCAGTCAAGATGATTTGGATGATGATACTGCCTCGATCTACGGTCACCAAGGTAAGAGTATCTCGTTTGATGATGATTCCCATGATTCTGATTGAATTAACAATTATCCCGAGTTGTATTTTTCTTTGTAGGATTGTTTATATTTATGTAAATAATTTATTAAACGTGTTAGTTTAGGTTAGTGGCTGTCAACAACCTCGTGATACTTTATACTTATTTATTTCTCAACACTTAATACTCTTTCTGTCTCTCTCTTATTTATTTTCGAAAAATCATGAGGTTGTTACATTATGCTTAATGTTTGGTTCGTTGAAAAAAAAAACTTTGGCCAATCAATGGGTAACAAATTTGATTTTCAGCAACGACTCGAAGGAAAGTTTTCTCATTTTTATCAAGGATTTTATGTTGGCACACTAGCTTAGTTTTATGCATTAGCCATTTTCAGCTAACCTAATCTGACATCGTATCACTTGATTTTTTCTTAATTCTGTACTTATTTTATATATTATTTAGATGCCGTTTTCGCTGTATTTATTTTTATGCTAGGGGGCTTGTATTTTTTGTAGTTGGTTCAATCAAAATATAAAAGCCTAAGTATTTCAATTTTTTTTATGATTTTTCCGTTTCCTTTAAATTGCACTGGACAAACAGGTAAGCACATTGCTTGTAGTAGGCTATAGTGGTAACACTAATTACACTTCCTTCTTAACAAACACCTAAAGTAGATTACGACGAACCAAATATCAAGTAATTAATAAGTGCATGCTGGGTTACTAATTTTGGTGTAAGATGGCAGTATGTATACAGGACATGCTGAATCGACCATCCAATGGAAAGAGGGAGATTCATCAGGAAGTGAAACAAGTCGCCAAGAAGAAGATTCTCATTCGGAAAGCAAGCCGTCACCTAATCCCGCTGTCCACTTTATGGTGGGAGGAGAAATGTAAGTATTGGATACACAAAGGGCACATCTCATGTTTTTTTCAACAGCTCAACTTGGCCTGAAGATAGTAGTTATACTAAAATTAGCAAATTGTCTTCCAATCCGCGAAGTATTAGCAACAATAACATCGCAGTCACGACGAAATCTTCACAGATGACTAGATCTTTTTCGCAAGATACAAATGTAGGTACTAATGTAGACTTAGTCAAAGCGAAATCGTCACAATCTGACACTTCTTTGGACGCCCCTGTGAAGCCTAAACCCTTAAGACAAACGACGATAAAAGAACAGCCTTGTGCGTCACTTGAAGAAGATATTTGTTCAACGGATTCTTCATTGATGGATGAAGATATCAAAAAGAAGAAGAAAAAGTTGTTCGTTTTCGCAAAAAAGAATAAGGGTAAAAATGACTGATCAAGATGGCGTTTAGGGTGACTTTTTTGTTATCCCAGGGATAATGTGTACCTCATTCGGTTTTGTTTCTTTTATTTTGTAGCATACTAATAGGAAATTTTCAATAAGTCTTTTTTTGGTGCTTGACCTATTGAAAATTTTATTTTTCCCAAGGAAAGTTATGCATTAGTCTTCCACTTAACCTGTTTATTTTGTATATTTTGGACGAATCCTAGGAATGTTTTTGTTCCAACTTCCAATATTATTTATTCCATTGTACTTAGAAATCGTGACTGAAATGTCCTTAAACGCCTAAGTGTACTTCAATTATTGTGATGATTATCTTTTATTTCTAACCAGTTGGATAACCTAAATTGTGATAAATTACAAAATTTCATTTTAGATTTAAAATAAACAGGAGTTTTACTCGTTTATTTTAACATTCATTTGCAATAATTGAGTATTTACATTGTTTATTTTTAATAGCAGAGTAGTGTCAATAAAAATATACAATTTTTATTTGTCATCAATCAATCAACGGCCTTGTTGCCCCTCATCAGCACACGCATCTGGTTCCACCACTACACCAGCTTCAACAAAATTCACCAACGCTCTTGACTGACAATCCCCAAATTCCCAAAAGTACTCCCAACTGTTTCCTTTTTCTTAGGCCTCTGACATTTATAAACATCATTTGAGCGAACTTTTTTCACACCTTTGTGGATTTGTTCGCAAACAAAACACTCGAAAGCCGAAATTAAGTTTTCCTGATTGGTTATAATCCCAAAAGGACCTTTACTTAACAACTCTTTCAGAAAAGTGTTTTCTATTTTACCAGACTTGTGTTCAAGGAATGTTTTATACAAAGTATCATCTTGATTGACTTTTTTAATGTACTTTGCGAGTTCAGCAGGACTTGCGAAATTTTTTGCTAATATTGCAGAGTTTTTATTTGGTAAGAATACTTCAACACTGGGAGATCCCTGATATATTGGTACTGAACCGGCCATCAGAGGGCGCCATAATTTTTCAGTAATGTAATCATCGCAAATTGCGTTTTCAAAAGCTATCACAAATTTATATTTGGCTATAAAATGAAGGAACTTCTCATTGTAGAGGTCCAAGGAGTATATTTCAGAAATTCTGAAAAAGGCAAGTGTTATAAAAAGCGCGTATGAGACTCGTGTCTTACTCTTGTGGAAATTCCTTGTTTTTGAGGCATTTCCCATACGAATCAACTTTAATATGTTTCATAAGTTCACTTATATAATTATCTCTATCATTTGGAGTATCACAGTCTGACTGAATGTATAATACTGGAGCAATACTGTCTAGAAATTTATTTTTCTGCTTAACATCGATGAAATACTGAGTATCTAAAATCCAAGATGAGATAATTTGGGTCGTTTAATTATGATTCCACCTGTGAGAAGACTTAATTTTTCCAAATATTGCAAAGTAAGTGGAAAATCACTGTTTCTGCTAAAAGTAGCTGTTATATGAAAGATATCAAAAGTTTTTTTATGTAAAAATAATGCGACATTTCTTGGCGACTCTTCGTGAAAAAGAGCCCAAATCTTACCACTTTGACGTGGTACTGGTAAATCGCTTATATTAAATTGACTTCCATAGAATAACAAAGCCTTAAAAAATTACATAACTGGAAGTAATTTTAAAAAGTGAATTTTACTTGCAAATTTGTATTGTTTATAAATTTCCTGTCCTTGGTTAATATACAATTATGCTTTGGACAGCTAGTTATCTGCTCGTTTTCACCCATGAATGGGGTCCACCAGAGGATTATAGGATATTGATTTTCTTGAGCAGAATAGAACCTCAAGAAGTTCTAAAATTAAAAATCAGGGTTAAAATATTTAACCTGCTTTTACCTGTACCTGGAAAATTAGAAAACATGTCCCTAGGGCAATTGTAATATAAAAAATATTTTTTATTTTTAGTTTGTGTAAAATATAACCTAACATTTTTAATGAACACAAAACTGAGAAAAGTAAACATTTCCGGGTTGTATCTGCATTAAATTCTTATCGTGGGTAAACAGGATTCGTTTTTTTTAAGATAATAATACCGCTTTTGTGATATTGACATGGATAGGTCGCACTCAAAATAGCCAAAAAAAAGTTAAATTTTTGAAAATTGTGATCACCCGAAATTAATTATTATTACTTGTGTAGTCAGCTATGCTACTAAAAATGTTTAAAACAAATTCAATAATTCTTATATTTTTGTTTCACCGAAAATGAAACTAAAACTCACAAAAAATCTTGTCAAGTTTTAAGAGCTTAAAATTATTTATATTGCTGGTTGCATAGTTAAATTTAGAATTTGCAAAATTATTCAGTAGTAGATAGGTAAGTCAAGAAGGTTTACTAATAATCCTTTATTTAAAAGAACAGTCTTTGAATCTTATAAATTGTGCTTTGGTCTTTAAGATGAACTTAAAGGACACGATTTGTCCTTTTATAGTAGATAGAATTTTTTTAAATGGTAAAATTGAATTTTGAATATTAATAAAATAATTTTTTTTATAATGCACCCTGTGCCATTTAATTTTGATAAACTATTGCCTATATTGAATTGTTGAGTATTAAAGAGAAATAATACGCGTTCTAGTGCTACCCAAAATTTGAAATTGGTGAACTCATGCTTTATTGAGGAAGAAAACTCAAATTGCTGACATGTAGTTGACGTTTCTCCCTTAGAATAGAATAATTAATAAGGCACGTGTCGTTTCTAAACACATAGATCTAATAATAATACCAATATAATACTGGATCGAGCCTCGCGTATACGTTGCTGAAGCGAGCTGCGGTGACCACATAGTATAAGAGAGAGAGAGACATAGTATATAGCACACTCAAATGTGTGTGAGAGAGAAAATCACTTGCTGGTAGGCAAGAACGTTGAATTTTTTCTAAATAAAGGAATAATAAGACACGAAAATAAATTTTTATTTTAATTCAATAAACATATGAGCGCCAGGCCTTTATTGTGCATGCGTACAACACTCATACTTTACAAATTAATATTTAATATATCTGAAATCATAGTTATTTAAAATTGTTTAAAACGCTTTTTATAAACAAAATTGTTTAGAAACATGCAAATTTTAGCGATTTTAACACTTGTTTAAATGCAAAGACCACCTTTAACACGCTAAATACACTTAGACCATTCACGAAACCGCTTCGCTGTAATGGACTGCCAATCTCCTAACCTTCCTGTGCGTGAGTTACACGCCAACATGCAAGTGACACAGATATATATTTTGTTTCTTTCTTTTCAACACCGCGCGCCGGTGTACGCAGTTGCCAATTTGATTTTGCTTCAAAGTTGGGGATTAAAAAAACAAACAGCCCAATTTTAAATAGAAACATCATGTAACATTTGCAAAATTTTTAAAGCTGATACAATTTATTTTATTCTGCAGTCTTATATATTTTTTTCTTACACTAAATTTAAATTTAAAAACATGATATGGCAACGTTATAAAGCAAGAACTTGAAATCGTTCCGGCACAGCAAAGGACCAAGATAAACTTTTGTCCTTTAGATGTTATCGTGTGTTTCTGAACCGTATTAGCAGTCCATTACAGCGAAGCGGTTTCGTGAATGGTCTAAGTAAATACATCACTTTTAATGTTTTGCCTACCAATATGTTGTCACCATACTTCTTTGCGTACCCTCACTCCAGTCTTATTATTAACTCAATGTATAAACATCGTTGATGGAACGCGTATCGCACTTATTATTTGTCACATTAACGATTTTTATAAAATGTTGTTTAAAGTTTTAACTTTTAAAGAAGCTGTCTTCTGCAGCTCATAATTTTAATAAAAGTGGTGGCTTGGAGCTCCCAATTTTGGTATGATTTGATAGCTGCAGGTAACAGTTTTAATAAAGATTAGGAGCCGTATTCAACAGTTTAATTAAATTGGAAGTCTAAGGCGACAATTATATTAAAATTGGGAGCTGCAAATTACATTTTCGTAAAAATAGAAAATCAGATATGTTGCAGCAGTACATACCTTACCTACTGATTTTCAAAAAGAAAAAACACATGTTCAAGATTAATATTAGTAATAACACAGCAAAAAAATTTGTTAGTGAAAACTTATAGGTACAGTGGTGGCCATAAAATTTGAGACACTAACAGGAAAAAACGATTTGGTGTTGTAAATTTGCATTTAAACTGCGGCATTTTTGCGTAGTCACGACTATGAATTGTTTAGAATAATTTTTTTGATCACATTGACAATGGTCTTTAATAAAAAATCAATTTAAACGGAGAAGTTTTTTAAATTTTGAGAAAACGTTGCCAAATTTAGTGTATCCGTTTTCTATGACCACCTCTCTACTTACCTACATGATTTTTTTTAGAGTCGTTTCGTATCGAATAATGCGGAAAATTGAGGTAATTTTATGTGAATATTAACAAAAATTGAAAAATGGCAATATTTTTCTTAAATATTTTTGTATAATATGTATACATTACACAACCACTAATAAAAATATAGAAAATAGAAATATAGTTTTTAGTTACAACAACTATATTTTTTTATTAAATATGTAGAAGTAATTTATAAACGTAGGTATTCTAATAAAATTTGGTTTTAACAGTCTTTTAATAATTAACTAGAAAATGACTTGAAAATTAAAAAAAGTAATTACAAACAATAAAAATTAATTAGTAAAACAATTTCGAATGAGCAATTTTTTGAAAAAAAATAAAAATACTTATCGTTAATTTAGTTCTTAATTTACGGTTAAAATATTTGCACTCATGGGGGGACAATCTGTATAATATAAATCTACTATTCTTAATAATAACTATAGGTATTGCAACGTATGTACGAATTCGTTTTTTTTTAAATTTAAACAGTTGGATTATTAACAAATAATTTATTTCTACTATGTACACGAATGCACACAACAATAATTTAATAACTCGATATTCACACAGTGATTATGTTTATCGTCGCTTTAATGTAGGTACCTACCGCTCACTCTTCATTCGCTTCGAGTTCCACTTTAACTATGTCCCTATGTTGCCCTGTCAATATCTCTCCTTGCTTATATAACCAAGCGTTCTTCTAGAATCTGTCTGGATGTGTGAAGCGATGACATCTTTCTTTTCAATCGGCCATGAGCGTGTTTATTAATGGTTTTGTGGAATTTCTCGTTATGGTAGGACTCTTAGCACGACATTCTTCTAGTATTTTTTCAAACTATTTACTTGAAACTTTCTTTCTCTTATTGTTATTTCGAAATGTTCGTGACAATACTATTTTAATACTTTCATTTTACTATTTATACTGCAAATGCTTCTCTCCACCGCAACAGTCTATCCTCTCTTTTGTATTTTCGTTTTTCTACATTCATTCAAAATTAAAAATAGATACTACCGTTCATTTTTCAGGAATATTTTGTTAATTTCGTTTTTTAAATTTTTCTTCTACTTCAGAGTGAAGCATGTCCAAAACAATCTTTATATTCCATTTTCTTATTATAAATACGAAAAAAAGTGCAAAGAAGTGTTTTTCTTTTAATAAACATTTTTACATCTAAACACAGAACAATAATATATCTAGACAAGTGCCGCTTCTTTATTTAGTTCTGCATGATTTTTTTTACATCACCAAAGCAAAATGAAAAACCTACTTTGGTTGTTTGGTTTCTATACCTCTGTTGAAGAAAGAGCTATCCTCCAATGTTTATCTTTAGAACAGGTGTTCAAGGCTCTTCTGGTCCCTATAACCAAATTAAAAAAATAGCCCGTAACGAGACCTCTAAACTACTGTTATAACTTTTACTAAATTTGTCACCATTTAATGACATAAAAACTTTACAAACTTCACTGGTATATGTCGTCAATTGCATTCACACCATTTGGAAATCACGTGACCATAGCATGAAAACATAACATTAAAAATCAATACAGGTACGAGTATCAATTTTGTTGTAATCACCAGATTTATGATTTTTGTTCAGCATTGGGACTCAGTAAAATACTGGACCATTTGTTATTTTCGTTATGCTGCTAATGGCAATTTTTGAAAATTCGGTAGCTACTTGCAATTATACCTTATACTACGGCGAAATTAACATCCAGTTTTATTTCGGATAAGCTAATTTCGGATAACAGGGCGTCAACTGCCGTATTTGCTTGCGTAAAAGTGAAATTTTAACTATGAAAACTTCGTTTAAGATTCTCAAATTTCTCTGAAGTTTGAAAAAATCAATACACCTCATTTTTTACGGTATCAATACACCTCTCTATATTATCAAAAAATAAAATTCCTTTTAAAATTCATTTTTTTAGCGTTATTTCTAGCGCTTTTAAACGTTGTTTAAGAAAATTATACCTAATATGTAGTAATAATAACATACCTTGACCATATGGGTGATAAGACCTCATATATATTAACTACTACTACTACATCATTCTTATCGCAGGAAACTAAAACTAACTTGTTTCCCTAAAATAAATTTTCATAAATGAAATTAAATAATGATTCAAATCAAGTTTTTTAACCAGTATTTAGCTGCATTTTCCGGTAAGTTTCATTTTCTCATCGGCCTGTAATCACCACTTTTTAGCACTTCTAAATATGGTTTCTATGGGAATACACGAAGCCTGGACTTCAGTCTACATTCCACAACTTTTAAAAAACAACAAAGTCGTAACAATAACTAAGGACGAAGCAACTTGGATAACGTCAATTTTTTTCATTGGGACTTTAATCGGCTGTTGTGTTTCACTAACAATTACTGACAAGTTCGGTCGGAAAGTGACAATTTTACTGACAACAATTCCGTTTTCTTTGTCTTTTCTTACACTGCCTTATGTGAGGACGTTTTGGTCGTTTTGTGTAATACGAAGTCTTGCTGGTGTTGCTTCTGGTTTGTCTGTAGTCGTGCTACCTCTTTACATCGCTGAAATTGCAGATCCAAAAATAAGGGGAACATTAGGGACTTTTATTTATGTTTTTAATTTGTTAGGGTTTTTAGTTATGAATGTTGTAGGTTCAATATTTAGTATATTTACAAGCTCTCTGTTATCTTTAAGTTTACCGATTCTTGTTGTCCTAACTTTCAGTTGGATGCCTGAAAGTCCGTATTATTTGATAATGAAAAGTAATTACCGAGAAGCTAAAAGAGCGCTGATTAAATTTAAAGGAACTTGTAATGTTGAGGATGATATTAAAAGACTTCATGACGCTGTCAAAATTGATTCAGAATCAAAAGGAAAACTTTGTGAATTATTTACGAAAAAAACAAACCGGAGGGCACTTTTTATACAGTTTATTTTACTAAATGGAAAACAATTTACCGGTGATGATCTTTATGATGTGTATGCTCAAACCATTTTTGGACAATTTTTACATACTTTAACACCATCCACTGTAGTGGCTATTTTTTATACAGTAAAGTTACTTATGACGATTTTTAGTACTTTCTTAATTGACAAAATTGGCCGTAAGCCTATTTTGTTGTTTTCATTTGTAATTTCCGGAATACTGCTCTTGTTACTTGGTTTGTTCTTGTACCTAGATAAACACTCGATTCTGGAAAATACATATTTTGATTATTTGGCAGCCACTCTTTTAATCGTATTTGCTGTTTCCTATAGTTTTATTGCACCTGTTCCTATGATAGTAGTCGGTGAATTATTTCCCATGAATGTTAAAGTATTTGCGTCAATTTTTTGTGAAATCTATTTTTGTATTCTTTCAATAGTTGTGATATATTTTTATGAGTTAACATCGAAATATTTTGGAATTGCAGTTCCATTTATAATTTTTGGAATTTCAAGCTTCGTTCATTTTGTTTTAATTTATTTGTTTCTAATTGAAACTAAAGGAATTACACTGGAGGAAATTCTGAATAAGTTAAACCAGTCTGCGTTTTAATTAACTTAATCCTTATTCATTGTATGTACATCTACTTCCTTATTTCGATAATTTCTTTTGTATTTTTTTATTGATAATATTTTTTTAAAACTATTGTAGTATATAAAAATATAACATACAATATTGTAATCTTGAGATTATTTCAAATTTTAAAATTCTTTGCCTGGCACACCTTATCCACACAAAATTTGTATATCAATATTCAGCAAAATTTTCTAGAGAGTTTCTTTATTAAATTAATCTCTACAGAATGAGCGTTACCTCTTTATATTGCTGAAACTGCAGATCCTGAATAACAAAGGCATTAAGAACTGCTTATCATATTTTTAATTTGTTGGATATTTTACTTTTACTCAATAGGGTCATTAGTTAGTATTGAAATTAGTTCTTTTATCTTTTTAACTATTTTGATTTTGATTCTTTGTTGGATACATAAAAATCCGTATTCTATAATGAAAAAGGATTTGATTAAATTTAAAAGATTGTTTTGTAAAATATGTTTCTTTATTTGCTTTAATTAAAGGTAGGAGAAAAACAATTGCATGTCACACATATATAAAGCCTTCAGCTTTATTTGATTCCACTCATACTCCTAAGGGTTAATTTCTGCTCTTGCGACGTAATATAGGAACCTACTTATTCTCTGGAATATTTTACAAGGGCACTACAACTTTAACATTTTTAACTGTAATTATAGAAACAAACATTTTCGTAAATAAGCAATGGAAAATAAAAATTTTGATAATTTGGTAGCTACACTTTGAATAATATCTACTATTTCGTATAGCTTTATTGCACTTGTTTCTATGATAACAATGGTGAATAATCTCTCATGAATATTAATGTTTTTAATGTAATCTGCGTCTTTTTTTATGAAATTTATTTTTGTATTACATATTTCAATATTTTAGAGTCGGAGATTTATTTAATCATTGATTACTTTTGGAATCTTGGGATAAATAATTTTATTTTAATTATTAACTCATTACCTAAAAACATTAAATTTGCTGTAGAAACAAAAACAAACTCTTACATTCTATTTTTAAATTTAAATATAATTAGAAAAGACAAACTCATCTTTTGCTTTTTGAATTTCATAGAAAACCTACATTAACTAATACTGTAATTCCTCTTGATTCCAAGTATTGTTATTATCACATCGTAGCTGCTTTTAATTACTTATTATTTATAGGTCATTTTTTAATTATATATCGTTGTCTGTCTCTTTTCAATACATTGTTGTGCATGTTGCTATGTAATATAGATTATATGTTGAAAAGAAACAGACAACAGTATAGAATTAAAAAACGTAGTAGACTTATAAATTTCCCTTTAGACCAAGTTGCCTATGAAAAAGATTGACTTATCATAAAACAAATAGTGTTAAATAATTACTTTAAATTATAGGATTTAGATAGACTTTTTCATAAATTCATAAACAAATACTCTCTAAGCTTCAACATATTACATATGTAATTCTCCTTCTGCATCTTCTTTTTTAAAACATCTCTATTCGTCTATCCCTTTCATTGTCAAAGTTTTTCTTTTTGTCTTTTATATTTTAAAAAACTATAACATAAAAGTTGCTTTTAATTCTAAAGATAGTACAAGTATTTCAACATAGCACGCACATAGCAAAAACAAAATTTCTATTTTACATCGTCTACAAGTTATCTTGTAATGAATGCGATGCAGTTTATTTCGGTCAGCCAGCAGGAATAATTGAAACCAAAATTCGTGAACATGTAAGGACAATCAAAAAAAACAAAAATATAGATATAACTAACACTCCATGTGCTTTTGCTTCTCATATTCTTTCTTCCGGTCATTACTTTTCTCCCACTGATAATTTTAAAATCCTTCACATCTGCAATAAGGCTTTTTTTAGAAGCTTTAGAAATTTTTAAATCCGCTCACGATTTTTCTCTACAAAAAGTTTAATCTTTTTTAGTTTTTTTGTAAATACAATGGCAACTTGTCAAATTTTAACAACTAAAATTTATCTTTCTTTTGTCAATTTGCATTTACCTTTTTTAATTATTTTGTAAATAAAATGTCAAATTATAGTCAGATTTTAACAACTAAAATTTATCCTTCTTTTGTCAATTTATTAATCGCAATATTTGTTTAATTTGATGTTTTTTAATTCGTTTTTGCCAGCAGTTTGTTAAGTTTTATCTACCATTTTCTAACTTTTTGAATAATTTCTCTTTTTACATTGTTATGCAGGCACTGGTGACGGGACAGTAATTCTCGAAAGTGTTTTATCACTGTAATATAAGAATTTAGTTTTGATTAAACTTGTTGGTTTGAGTTTGATTTTTATTTTTTCATTATTTATAATTTTCTTTTTTGCTTCTAATTAAAACTAAAAAAAAATAGCACTGGAGGAAGTTCTGGTTAAGTTAGATCATTTAGTCTGAGATTTTGCTAACTACTAGATACTATATTTTTAATTTTATTTATGTCACTGTTTTTTTATATAGGCATTTCATTATATCGAAAATAATTTTTTATTGTTTAATGTTTACCTAAATATTTTAACTAGCTGTTGTAATATATGTATCTATATTTATTACAATTCCGAATTAATTTCAATTTGAAAAATTTTTGTCTTACATAATGTTTGATGCAAAATTTTTATATCAGTACTTGGCAACATTTTTTTGTGAGTATTTTATAAAACTAATTTTAGTTAGTAAAGTGTTTGTATGTAGCTTTATTTTTATAATTAAAAAAAAAGTAAAAAGTCATGAAGTGTACCGTGGCAGAAAAAAAATTTAAATAATCAACTAACTAGTACGAGTATACTTGAAATTGTTCTTTTATTCACGGTTTTTATATTTATGAATGGACTACAGATTCGTTCCAAGAACAGTTCAAAACGGTTTAAAATTTGATTGCGCATGCGCAGTATTGTTTTAGCGGCCAGAAATCTTTATTGCGCATACTCAGTTCAGTTCTGAACCGGTTCTAAAGCGTTGTTGAAATAACCTTATTATGCAACTATTCTACTAAATTCTATCGACTAAGTAGCAAAAGTTTTTTGAAGGTCTGCTAACATTCTTGCCGCTTTTCGAAATTTCTATTTTGTTATTTTTTAGTAAAACAGAGTTTTGTTTCACATCTTTTTTGGAAGCGTAAGAATATTTTTTTCTTCAGCATAATGTATTCAACTAGTTGATTATTATGGATCTTTCGTTTGTGCTTATCATTTCTGGCATATGTATAAATATTTATGAATATCTTTGTGTTCGTAGAAATTAATTATTTTTTCGCCATTGTTATTTAATTTTTTTTTTAATTTTTTACACAGCTATATCATTCATTGATAATTATATTTAATTTATTACTATTACCAAACAGCTCTTACCAATCTGACACAGACAGCCCTAACTCATTCTTTTATCTACTAATTGAATTCTGTTGGCAACTACTTATTTATATAAAGTCAGCTATAGAGCGTTTCAGAAGGGTTGACAGCTCGGCCATCTGTGAAATTTCAAATATTAGTTGGCGTTGTTGGCAAAACAGTTTTTATTATACACTTTCGCAGATCCACCAACATTCTAAACACTATACACATCAAGACTTTGAACACTTTTTTTAGAACATTTTTAATGGACAAATTCTAGCCCTCTTAAATATGGTTTTTATGGGAATTCACGAAAGCCGGACTTCCGTATATCTACCCCAACTTTTAAAAAACAACACAATCATTACAATGACCCATAACGAAGCATCTTGGATAACGTCAATTTTTTTGTTTGCGACATTAATCGACAATTTTACTAGCAACCGTTAAATTTTTTGTGGCTTCTATTACTCTGCCTTACTCAAGATCAGTTATTACTTTATGTTTAATAAGAACAATTGCAGGAATAGCTTCCGGTTTGTCTGTAGTTGCGCTACCTCTTTATATTGCTGAAATTGCAGATCCTAAGATAAGAAGAGCATTAGGGACCGGTTTACATATATTTAATTTGCTAGGTATTTTGCTTATGAATTCAGTAGGGTCATTTGTTAGTATTGAAACTAGCTCTTTTATGTTTTTAACTTTACCTGTTACTCTTGTTTTGATTTTTAGTTGGATGCCTGAAAATCCGTATTATTTGATAATCAAAAATGATTTTACAAAAGCAAGAAATGCATTAATTAAATTTAAAGGATTGAATGATGTTGAAGTTAAAAATTAATAATAAAAATATAATAAAATTAATATTTTAATTTTCTAATTTATAATTTAAATTTTATATTTTTCTAATTGAAACCAAAGGTATAACATTAGAAGCGATTCAAAACAAGTTAATTTTTTTTAAATGAATGTTATTTCTCTTTTGTGTTGTTTCACTCTTTTTTTACACAATTATACCGCTTGATTAGCTGAAATTACGCAAAGTCTTAATAAACCGCATCTATGCAAGTTGCATAATATAGATCTGCACAAAATTAGTCTTATTGTATGTATCTACAGAAATATAATTTCACAAGGATGTACTTAGTTAAAAAATGATGTAAGAGGTGAGTGCTCTACCATCATCACGTGCATAAGAAGACTAGTGGCTGAACGAAGTGAAAGAATCGGTAAGGTACGCTATTCTCCATTCAGCGTTCTGCTGGAGCTTTGCCGACCTGGACTTGGTGATTTTAATGCGTTGTGTGGCGCGCGGTGATATGAGTGCGAGGTGTGCACAGTAAACTTCAACGGAAAACGGAAGCTTAAAATGGTGAGTTTCTACATATTTTTGAAAAAATTTAGTGAGAACATGAAAAAAAAATTAGGCGGGCAGGAAATACATTGTTTATTTGATAGATTATTGCTCTATTTCAAAATTTTGTCTTTTAAACATTTGTTTAAATAAAAAGAAATATTAATTCTGCTTTAAGAAATTGATTTACTTGTTAAAGTAAATGGACTTTTTGAAAGAATATCTCGTGATATGTGAGGGTAAAAATTTGTGAACATCCACAGAAATACTCAGATTAAATAAGCGTCAAAAAGCAGGTTGTAAATCACCAGATAGTTACTATCCTAATTACCCTCTTATTGAATTATATATAATTTTTTATAAGTAAATAACGCTAATATTCTTTAAATAAATGCATCTACTATATTTTTGTTATGTTTTAAAAGTTTGTAAAAAGTTTAACTATAATTTATTTCCGCATAAAAGTATATACATTACATTATGTTTGCTTATTTCTTTATAAAAAAAACTGTTGAAATGTACAGAAAGTATTCTAGTCTTATGGAAGTCGCAAGATCAATCAAATTAATTTTTCTTAGTACCATTCGTAAGCTCTTCGAAAGAAGATTATTTCATATTCTTGCGCCAAATTGTTTATACATTAAACCACAATTACAAAATGCAGTTTTCCTTAGAAAGACAAGGATGCTAGACTGTGTCTAAGGATAGGTGTTTGAGCTCTTTAGTACTCGATGTTATTTTGAATTATTTGCATTTTTGCAGATAACAGGAGCAAGTTTTTTAGTTAGTACCTATCTGCTTATGTAAGGGTTCTCTGTAGGTTAACCGTAACATAAATTGAAGGACACTTTCATAAATTTGAATGATAAGAGTCAGTGGAGCTTTAAATTATTTTTTTTTCTTATTTCTCTTTTTGTTTAGTGGGCTCATAATGCATGTTTCAGATTTTGTTTTTATTTGTATTATTTGTTACATCTCTAAAAATTATAGGACCATATTTTTTTAAGTGCTTTTGTTATAACAGAAAACAAATCTTAAAAGTACAAAAATTTTTCTTGTATGTAATAAAAGTCTTTTTTTCTTGTTAGTTTAAAAACACGTTCTAACGTATTTCGGAACTTGGTTCTTCTTTGTTTTCGTATGGATTCATTCTTGTGTTATTTTTGTTATATCATAGTTTTTTGACATGTCAGTGTGACAACTTGAATAAATCGATTAATAGCAGACATACTTTCAGCAAAACGTGAGTTTGTTAATCAAATCAAATGTTTCCTTATTTCATCATAACTGGATTTTTTTTTTAACATTTTTTTTCTGGTTAAACATAGCCTAATTAAAATAGAGGATTGCTGGGGTAGCTAATATTTGTGATAACTGCCAGGTGTGTTTCGATTGCGATTAACTCGTATTTTTAGACCGATTTGACATGGTCGTAAATCCATTGTGTTTATTGTTTCAAATTACAATAAAAGCATGTACTGACATGCACATATCAACTATCTTATAAAATTACGTTGTATGTATATTTAGACTGGTCGTTAAAAATAAAATTTTTGAGCCGCCTCCTTAAAAGCTTCCTTAATGAGAAAACACCAGGCAATTTTTTTTATCAAAACAACGTGTCTCAAGACGATCAAAGGTAATTTTTTGGTAAAATACATTTTTTTTAAATATTTTATTAAATATGTCATAATGCTTTTTGACAAACTCGTTATTATTATTATTTTTAGTAATAGTTTTACTAATAGTAGATACCAATTTAGTTTTTAGACCAAATCAACTGGAAAAAAATTTGTTTTTGAGATTTTATTTATTTCGGTTTTCAAATTGTTTATATTTCGAATTAAGATGTATTTTTAGAAAAATTCTCAAAAAAATATAATTTAACAAAAAACGTCTTTAGGCATGTGTTGTTTAAAATAAAAAAAAATGCCTAGTGTTTTCTCATCATAAGGAAGCTTTTTAAGGGGCAGCCCAAAAAATTTAATTTTTAACGACCAGCCTAATGTATATCCTTTTAAAAACTGCCTTTACTTGCTTTTTTTTATTGTAACCATATCAAATGCAGTTCACTTTAAAGAATAGGATTTTCTACATTATTATTTTTTATAATTAAGCGTATTTAATAAAAAACATAATATAACACTCGTCTGGGTGCTTTAACATTCATTATAACATTAGTGCTCTAACAGACGTTATTATAGCACGCCACTGATTTACACAAAATTCAGTTTTGGCATATTAAAGTATTAAAGAACGCGTTTTGAAAAGTCAATTTTGTGGCACGAATTCAAGTATAATAAACGACCGGTAAGCTGGAGTTTTATAAATAATGAGTGTTTATAATAGCGAGAAGCAACATGGCAAGTTTTTTATTTGTAGGTACTATGTTTTATAATTAGTGTATTTATTATGTTTTAGGTAAAAACTTAAAATTTTGGGTTCTAAAATATTCTATTTTAGCAGAGGATGCTATTATGACTATATAACTGCTCCGAAATGAGTTTTATACTAGGTTTCTTAGAGTAGAGACTCAAATTATAATATAGTATTTTTTAATAACTGCAGATCTCTTTTCACATCTAACATGTACCCCTATACAATCCATGCTCCTTTCCGATTGACAGTAAATGTTACACTTTAGTGAAATATTCTAAATTGCCACATTTATTACCTAATCTATATGTCAAATTTTTTATTGGCTAGGCAGCAAAGCAAGCACATTAGTATTTATCGGGATTTTTGAGCTGTAACAAATTTTGACGTTTATCTCAAACTAATTACGGTGTCTTCAAAAGTAATTTTTAGCCATGTGACTTTATATATTATATTGTTTTTAAAGTTGCGTTTTTTATAAAAGCAGAAAATTGACAAATGGCTTCGCTGACTTCAAAGACACGGCTAGGCCGTTGTTGTGAACTGCCAACCGCGGTGTTAAATAGATACTTTATTGTCTAGTTAAGTAAATAATAGAATTTGCAAGTAACTGAAAGAGGTGTATTTGAAAATCTACTTTAAAAAATATTGGATATTCAATGAGAATACTGTTAATTGTGTTAATACTTTGCCAGATATATAAAAAAGAAAGAGGAGAATCCAAACGCCTTATTTTTCAGATACTTACTGCAAACAAGTTTTAGTTAAATGTTTTTTGTATAATGTAATAGTTAAATTTAATTAAATCATCTTCATTTTTGTGCATTCTAATAATTTTTAAAAAAAGGTTTTTTGCACAATTTGTTTATTAGTATTTTTAGTATTCTCTAGAAAAAGAATTACGAAGATATTTTTGAGGTCATTTTATTATAAAAAAATATGAAAATTTTGGAAACTAAGTTAAAAATATTTCTAACAAATATGAGGGGTTGAGGGTTTGTTATACTCTTAAAAATTTGGATAAGCACCGAATTTTACCAAGCACGGGTAATCCGTACATAATAAGTGGATGTTTACAACAGCCTCAGGAAAAATCCGCCGAAATTCGATTGAGTCCTATTCCCTCTCCATTTTGATTTTCGAGTCTTCTTTACATTCCGAAATATTAGAGCTTTCTTTCATAATACGTTTTTGATCTTTTTCTTCCACTAAGTCTGTGCTACACATTTTTATTTGCAATTCAAATAATTTTAACAGAAGTTTTTCTAGAAATGTAGAACCAAAATTTTTAACATTTTCCCTAAGGTTGAATAAAATACTATATTAGTAATTCAGAGTGACTTACACAATTCATATCAGAATTTTTAAATATTTGGAGCTTTTTAAATTATATATAAATTCTGTAAATAAATAAATTCTGTACCTACCTACAAGCATAAATAACTGTCTATTGGGGTAATAACCCTTCGAAGTATTCTCCAAGCTATGCATAAAAAGTCATTGCAATACATATATTCAAAAGAATATTTAAAATATTTGTCTTGTCATTCATCCGCTGTCGGATCTCTCGATGGTCCACGTCAAAGAGATTGAATTAGGGATTTTGGGATTTATGATAACCACTATTAAAAGTGCAATATGTTGGTGCCTTATGCGTTGTCTATGAATAATAAAATAGTACGTTCCTTTTAGTTGAAATGTATTATAATTTATTTATAAAGTATTATTTTGTACATTGGGAACGTTTTTATGTCCTCTTCTATTACCTTATTGTCTGAAGACTCCAGAAAAAAGCAGTCTCGTCGAAATTGAATTTTTTTTAGGATATTCTATTTTTTTATTCCTTATGCCTAGTTTTTAGCAAATTATGGTATTTTTTTTTGGGTTACTACATATGGTACAGACGAACCGCTTTATGCTACTTTTTTCTGATCTGCTTTCTTCTTATTCTTTCTTCTAACTGCTTATTAACAAAGGAGTTATTTACAATATTTTTTCATTTATCATGTAATAGCTATTTACATTCGTATGTGGTAGGCTTAATTTTACAGGCGACAGCTTTGTTTCAGGCCCGAGCTGAAAGCGAGGGCCTGATTAGTTGGAGCCTGTAAAATTAACTACCGCATAAGATTTGTATAATTTTTTTTGTCCGAAAGAGTCAAATTCTGTTTTTTTTTTGCGCCATTTCAAAAGTTAGGTTAGGTACAAATAAATTCTAAAAACCAATAACACGTACCCAAATGCGGCTTAAATACTCTGTCACTGCTTGCATAATTTTCTTTAAAACATGTTCAATGGTCTTTCCAGTACTTTTATTCACACTTTTTAATTCTAAATTGATAATTACTGAGAGATTCAACATTCAACAATAATGGCCACGGATCCATAGAATAATGACATTTATTAACTAGACAGGAACACACAGGTTCTGAATAGATGGCGCTGTAGCGGTTTATTTTTAACATTCTGTTCTATATAAAATTGCATATTATTTTTAAAATTATCTTAAATACACACGTTGTCATTTTTAAAATTTATTAACTGCAACTTTTTCTAAAATATACTTTTATACCTATAATTTCGTATTGTTGTTAGTAATGGGGATCCACACTTGAACTACGCTGTGCGTTGTCTAAGGTCTCACACAACGTTTGACGTAAGACCTGTGACGTTTCAGCGATTTTTTCAATATATTATTTTTGTATTAAATATAGCTTTATTTGTGGCAATATTTTAGGTACGTACACTTTGATACATGAACTTTATTACTGCAAGGTTAGTTTTTTCCTCAAGCATCTCCTGTGGTAGTTCTAACCGTACAATGTGAGACCCGGTGTTTTTCTCATTTTTACCGCACAGTTTCCAAAAGTCCGACTTACTATTGGTGGATGCACAACTATGATAGCTTACTTTACAATACGGGAGGACAAAAAAAGATAAACTTGATAATATGTAAATATGTCAAAATTTTGATTTGTAAAGTTGGCATCAGTAGTTCGTGAAAAGGAGTGAATTTTTAGAGTGCATTAGTGAAGCTCAAACGAGCAACGGAAAAAATAAATTTTACATTTTGTTATTATTTTTAGCCTTACTTTTAAATATATTCTTCTATCCATTCATACTTTCGTAAATCTGTTTATTTATTCAATTTATATGAATATAGTATGTAGGTAGTACAAACACTATTAATAAACACGACGGAAAATAACTGTTCTTTTAATAGTTTGTATACAAATAATATGCAATTATGTATCTACTAAATATTCACTATTGAGAATAATTTAACTGATGCACTTTGATATGCAATACAGAAATAATTAGCAAACTATAAATATTGCAAGTAGGTCTAATTTTGTTAAAAGATTATATTTGAATTACAATTTCATAACGAAAATAATACTAATAAGCACTTTATTATTTCAAAAACTACATAATTTTTTTGTTGAAAATGGGACCCTTATTCCAAATACGGCACCGAACAAGACAGAATCAGCATTTTTAACGCACATCAAGAATCTCTTCCGTGTCATTTTTTCACATAATAACTGTCGGAAATGAAACCAAGAAGCGCTCCAAGAAAAACTATCGAGTAACATTTCCCGCTGATGCGAACTCGTTGGGTTGCAATTACTAGAAAGTGCACGAAATCATCAATTTTATCTATGCAATTAGTCGAAATGCAGTGAAAGACATTTCACCCTAATTTAACTGGCGCCTTTAATACTGAAATGTCAACAATTTTACTTTACCTTAGCCATGACTTTGATTTGCCAATAGGAAAAAGCTATTACTGGGAACTTAACGGTTAATTAGCGACATTTTGGTAATTCACACAATTAGGCATAATTCATGTGTGAAAGTATTGCACTAACCCTTGTCACAATCAAATTTCGAGATATCCGGCTTTTAGGGTTCCTAATTTTTTAATTGTGCTTTTACTTTCAACTTGAAATCAATTCTTCAAATTCAGTATTTAGGTCAATACCTCTAATCCGCGAAACAATATAATAAGACATCGTGTATTAAATTTAATCCGTGCAGATCATAAAACCGGTACATATTATAACGCAACAAGATGCAATTACAACATTTCAGTTTTACAGTAACAATGTGCACTAACCGTAAATGTGTGCAAATATTTATGAAACAAAAATTTGTTTTTAGATTAAACTGGTACTGGACTTTTTGACTTTATTGGGTTATGAAATTCACCCGCACCTTATTCAGTTATCACGAAACTGTAGGCGGTTTAATTTTGCGCTTTTGTCTTAGATTATACACAACTTTCTCCATTATCGACTTAATTGAGAATCAGTATAGAATTAGAATGAGAGAGTGTTACATAATTCTGCTTCAAAAATGTCAAGTTTATGTTTGTACTAAAGTATTTATAATAACTATTAATATTTTCACGCTGTTATCTGTAATTACAATCAACCATCATGAATCTTCATCAAAACCAGTTAAAGTACGCATTTCAATTATTTATTTGTTTATAGATTTGGAAGATAAAAATAAATGACAAGGTTTGCACTTTTATTGATATTTATAGTAACTTGTTAGATGTAAATTTTTAATTAATTTATCTTTTGACAAATCAATTGCATTGACATTATGTCATGAGAGAATTCAAACCTTGGAACGGCTACCTTTTATTATCCTAATTACCTATATTCCAAACTAAAAATGGTTTTACTAAACATATTTTAAATTTCCCATTTCCAGAAGAAAAGTGTTTACCTTCCTAAGAAGGAAAAGTCTTTCTTTTTGTATTACAACACATTTATGTAAATTTATTAGAATTTTATACAAAACATCTTGTCTTTTTTTCGCCGAAATAAATCGGAACAGGAATTTCATCTTGTTGCCACAATGTAAAGTACTAAAGGTTAAGCTGATGAATAAATATTTTCAAGATGAAAATTATATTCTTTCATAATTTTGCTATGTATAGTATGAATCAGAAGTAAAGACACCAGTTTCGTCATTTTTTCGAATGTGAAATACTCTAGACGGCAGATGTAGCTGTGTGAAAAATATTGAGCCGCGATTTCTCTTTAGATTCTTGTTAAGGGGGTTCCACTGAACAGAAAAATGCATGTTGCCATCTGAAAAAGTACCAGTGTTGGACAGAGGGAGAACAAATGTAAACAAACTAAAAAAAAATTGAAAATTCGATTTTATATTCAGTGCTTTGTAGAGTGGTAATGTTAATCGCTATTAAGATTACGTTAAAATTAAAATTAAATATCCAAATGAAGAGAGAAAATGATAGTAATAAGGTTTGTACCACTGCGCTCAAAATAGCGAATAGAGGTAAACAGTGAACAGCAACGTAAGTAATAATAATTATGCTAAGCTTCACAATTTTTTTTAAATGTAATTATGTTTTTTAAAAAACTATAATTAGTAGGAAGTATTAGCTATATTATTTTACTACACACTTGGATAATAAAAAGTAGTTTTCAACTTTTTCGTTTTTTTTAATAAATATTTTTTAACATAATCACAATTGGCGATATTGCCAACAGGAGGTCGTCAATATCGTCAACCCCTGTATTTCTGAAAATCAATAGTTTAAATTTCTAATTCCAACAACGGAAAGACCCTTTGCTTTAAAAGAAACTTTATTTTAATGTAATTAATACAAACAACAAACTAACAAAATGGACAAATAAAGTTATCAGCTGGATCATCCTTTGTGAGTCCTAAACAATCATCATGAAGGTAATTTTTGCAAAACACACAATTTACCAAGCTACACTACAGTCCTTGGAACAACTACCAAAGCCATTTTATTTTTAAAACACTCTTTTATAAGAATAACTAATAACAACTCAGAAAAGTTTTTGCCGCCATCGTCTTTGTAAGCACAAAAAAATAAACTTTTCTTCACCTAACACTGAATATTTTTAATACGTCTATTTTTCTGTAGCACATACAGAAAACTGTTTGTAAAGTTGTGGATGTTAATTACAGGTTTCATTTATAGACAGAAGAGTATGCTTAGCGACAACTACCCTTGCAACTTATAATTTAAAAAATATAGCATATTGGCGATATTGTATAGACATACCTTAAATCAGCCTGCACAAAAAGAGAGGGTCTTTTCAAATTTCAGCCCTTATAAGAAAGGAGGGTGTATCACTATTTATGTGCGTGATGATACATGTATGCCTATGTGGTTTAAAATGTGCCCTCAGAAATTTCAACAATAATATTATTTATTTATTTTTTATTTACAATAAATTTAAAAATTACAGATTCTATAACTTTTAAAAAATATTTTTTGGGATTACACGATTTACAGCAAAAGTAGAGACATTTAAAAAAACAACAAAATATTATGCAGGTTAAATGGCTATAAAAATGCAAGTTTATTACCGGGTTTAGCATTTATTATCATTCAAAAATCAGCCCCTAATCGAAAATTTATATGTGCTCTTAGTAAAATAGTGTCATAAATTGAAAACTCATTGGCAGAAGTACTAATATTGTATTTTAAATACCATCGCTGCCAAAATAACGAAACATGATTATAAAATAAGTATTTATTTTTTGAAGGTTTTAACTTCTGTAATCAAGTTTTGTTTATCATATTCACGTAGAGAAAAGTCATAAAATCAGAAGCGTTTTATGATTTTTGAAAGACGGATTTATTTGAAAACTTTATTCTTCTTCTTGTTTTGCACTTTAAGAATTGCAAGCCTGTTTCGTCTTCATGTTTGTCATCTTCAATGTTTTACCATCCTATCATCGTTCATTCTTTCAATATGTTGTTTCCATTCTATTGTGTTCTAATGTATTTTTTCTACTTTACGTCGGTAACAGAGTCCGATTTGGGTGCCATTACCGCACCCAAATTGCGTGCGGTAACAGCTAGTGCAATTTAGTGTTTTCGGATTGGTAACACCGTGTAACACGCTATCGCTGAAATGAAACGTTATGTTTCTGTCGCCGTTGAGATTACAGTAATTATATTCGAATAAATTTTGTTGCACTTGATGACCAGCAGTATTCCTCAACAAAGTGTTTTTGTGTGTGCGTGTCGCAATTAATCTATAAAATATTCGAAAGTGGGGCGGAACAAGCGGCGATGGACATGCGACAAACTTCAGCTTTTGAGGTTAGAACAGCATTAAAGTGAAACTTGAAAATAAAATGGAGCTTTTGGCCTTTATTTTGAGCATTTACAACCCCCATAGCATTCGATAATTTACAAGTTATTTGCTAGATGAGTGTATAAACCTGCTTGACTGAATGCTTAACGGTGAAATGAAAGGAGTCGCTGAAAACCGCAAATGGAGTGGGAATTTAGAGATAAATGGAGATTTTCCTTACTGTGTTAATACCAATTGGATTATTCAATCAATAACCGATACGGAGGTAAAAATGAACCATTTGTGAGTTACTTACACAGAATTTAGACAAATTTGAAAACATTTCAAAGTTCAATGACTTCATTGACACTTTAGTGACATTTTTATTACCAACTGTCTCGTATTAACGCAGAAGTCCCTAAAGATTAAATAATTAACTTTTTTACTTAAAAATTACGTAAAACACGTAAAGTAGAAAAAATAGCATAAAGAACTTGTTTTTCAAAGTCATTGTGGCACTCATTCTTTATAAAAACTCGCGCTCGCGCTTGTTTTATAAACTTGAATTCGTGCCACAAAGTTGACTTTTCAAAACGCGTTCTTTAATATACTATTATCATTCATCGATGATAAAATACGTATTACAAAATAAAAATATTGTGTTGTCTCCGTTTTTTGTTGCCTATAGTACTCTTGCCTTCTCATTTTCGTATAAAAAAAATATAAACACACCATCTAAACTCTCACCCCACCCTGACTTCACCTACAGTTATGCGGGTATATAAACTGTAAACTGTTATGATAAACAAAACAGCATAAAAATAAATGAAAATAAGGCATAGACTCAAAATATACTCGAATTAGTCAAAATTGAAATTGAAAATAGTAAAAATTTTAATACATTCTGTTTAGAGGTGTTGATGATGATTATAATAATTTATTAAAAATTTGGCCATCTACATGATTCACTGTAATATTAGGTAGCTGCTTAGCGGAGCTGGTTTTGTAGATTATACTCGTAGTTAATCTATGTAGCTAAACAACGCAGTCAGCAGAATCATATGGATGGCTGACCGCATAAAGTAATGCACATATTAACTACAGCCATCTCGTCTTTCGGAGGAGACGTTAAATCGTCGGTCTCGGTCACCAGTGGTCGTTAAGTAATGTCAGAGGATATAGATGCGACCCGAAATTTATTTATTTATTTTTACCGTAATATTTTTTACAAAAATTTTGGTCTGATTTTGTCACTCATTGTTTAAAAGTAACTGGTATATTTATTCAAAAGACAACGCATCCTAGTGGTTAAATGTTTTGAAAAATGTCAAGCAAATTTGCCTAACGGTATTGAAATTTCAATTCACTGAACTCTCTTTTAGATATACTGAAACTTGTCCCATTAGAGACAAGACAACCCCGTCTGTATCACAAACAAGCAGTGTGTAACAACTTTTTACATCAAGTTATCACGTGGTGGAAATTACTAAAGTTACTTGTGGTCTATGCCAATATTGTCTTCCATATTGAAAATAGAATCTAGACTCCGTAAAAGTATTTATTGAAGACCCCTTCCAGTTCATGTTTTCCACTGGTTTATACCACCGTGGAAGCTTACTACAGTGGCTTCCTCTACAACAATGTAGAGTGGTCGAATTCCCAAAACTGCAATCGGCGTGGTTATGAAAGCTCCAGTAATTGCTAGCCAGGCCAAACGTTGAATCTGAGCCAAAATCTTTTTGTACTCATCTAGCGAGAGACCAAAGCATGACACGAGGTGTGACTTCACACCAAATGGTACCAACAGCTCCTCTTTATCTACACGCTCAATGTAGAATGTAGACACAAAAGTTGTTCTTCAAATGAAAGAGGGGCCACACAGATAGAATATGACATGCCCCATATTTTCTCGGATTTATTGATATGCTATAAAAGCTCTATGTTTCAACGAGCCTGAGTGCTTCACATGTGAGCTCTTCCTATCATATTTTTCATATTTAGGAACTTGCCTTTCACCTTACACCAAGTGTACTCAGCTTACAATTTGGTTTGAAAAGTGACCGTTACGAATGTCAAAACTCAACTCTATGGGGGTTGTAATAATTACTTGCATGTTTAACAAAAGCAAAATTCGCTGCGGGTGTGGGGTCGGTGTGGGAACACTGTTATAGTATATCTACGAAATTTTTGCCTATTATAAACTTTTATTGTCATTGAAGTCAATTAGGACTTAAATACAAACATTAAAAAACGGTAGCTTTGTTCAAATCCAAATGGTCCGATGCCCGAAGCCTAAAGCATACTATAAGCGTGATGTTTTTACAAAAGATGATGCTTTCTACCAAATATTTACCTAAACATTCCCACAGTTTGTAAGAAATAAAGAACTTAAGGGATTCCTAGATTTACAAATAAGTCACGTATTTTGTACAAGTGTGTCATTTATTTCAAATTGCCGGAATATTTAGGTAAATATGTATGGTGAAAATGATCATCTTTTAGAGAAATATAACTCTTATGCGTTAATTTCAAGTTGAAAATAGTTACTTGGTTTTCATAAAAAATTGCGATACTACTGGTAGTATCTCAACTTGAAATTAGCCCGTCAAAGTCTACTTTACGCCTCGGGCACCGGACTATCTAGATTTGAACAAAGCCACTGTTTCTAAATTTTTGTGGTTAAACCCTAATTTCTTACAATGACAATAAAGTTTATGATAGTTTAGAGATACTATACAAGCTAGAAAGGCAGAAGTAAAGTTAAATCGATTTTGTGTTTTTATTTGCAAAGCTAGCAGTTTGGCGATGATATGAAATTATTGTCTTTTCAGAAACTTACAAATGATATCAGAGAAAAAAATTGGGATGCTCTTGCGATTTAAGACTGCAACACCAGTGGCGGCTCGTGCAGGGAGGGCATTCGGGCATTGCCCCTCCAACAAAAATAAAAAAATAAGGAAATATTGTATTTTGAATAAAATAATTAAAAACGTCTAAAACTTTTTTGTAGAAGTTTAAAATGCGCGCAAAGTTAAAAATATTAGCGGGCGCGCATTCCGGGCACAGCTTAGCTTTGCCCTACTACGCTTGCCGTATCGTACGCACTTCCCACGCACTTTCCATTAGTTTTTCAAGAGTTTTGTTGCTGAAACAATCTGACAACAGTGCTATCTCGGGCAGAAGCCAGACTTGCCCACGAACCAATTAGCAGCAGAATTACTCCGAGTTGCTTCGATTTGAATCGATTGCTCCCGATAATTATTATTATTCATTAATTTGTATTGCACCGGTAACAACTGTTTAACGTTTTTTTCTGAGTCAAGTTTTTTATGATTGTGATTATAATTTAATCGGATTGATGATGAATTCCGTTCACAATATAAGAGAGTTAAAATCCGCGGAATTTGTTAATTTAAAAAATAATAATAATAATAAAGGAGTTGGGACCTCCGAGACCAAAGCTAAAAATTCACCAGAAACTTGTGGTAAAGGGGTAAAACCGTGGTAAGAAATTGTAATGACGGTACATACAAAAATGCAGATTGGTTATGTGGTTGTGATGTAAGTAATTCAGTTTATTGTTTTGTTTATTATTTGTTAATGGGGTCTAGTGATTCCGATCCTGCTTGGATTTGGACAGAAATACGGGATTTACAACATTTAACGAAAAAAATCAAAAAGCATTCTATGAGGCAAAAGTATTTATTTATTGGAATGTGCTACGTTAGATCGAATTGATTTACGAAATCAGCTTAGTAGCGCATTCAGACTTGAAATTCAAAAACATAACGAGCAAGTTAAGCAAAATCGTTATATTTTAGGAAAATTTATTGATTGTATAAAGTTTTGTGGTGTATTCTAATTGGCTTTACGGGGACAAGATGAAACCTACTGAAATTATAATAAAAACAGTTTACGCCTATAGCTAAATTAGTTTTAAAAAGTATTAACATTTATTACTTATGCCCTCCCACTAGAGATTCTCACGAGCCGCCACTGTGCAACACTTTTCACTATACCTACCTACATTTCTTCTGATTCATACCTTCTGTACAAACATTGATATAAATGTGCAATCTCTTAATTGTTTTGACATTTCAGTAAATGCTATATTTATGCATTTATTGATTAGATACACTAATGATAAATTTCCGCAAATTGTTAATTTCCTAGTATTAAAAAATAATTACAAATTGGTGAAGGTGCCGGGCTGATAAACAATCTTTTTGACATTTGGCAAAAAGAGGAGACTACATATTTGTAATATAAGTCATAGTCTTACAACTTAAAAAAACAATATCCCTAATTGCAATTCCAACATCTCATAAAGGTCAGGTCTGCTTTTCTCATGTGTCAACATTTAAACCAAGACATTGACCTTGATGCAATTATTATGTAATTTTGAATTTAGTTGATTAACACCTAAACTGTACTTTTTTAAATAAAAACCTGTTAATTAAACTATTTCCTGTGACACCTGACGTCTTCCTACATAAACACGCATCACTTCGCAACTGATTCTTATCGCTGCACTTCTCCGGTCATTACTTTTGTTTCTCACTCCAAGCTTTTGAAAATTATGTAAATTGCTTGTTAGTACATTTTCAAGTATTGTTGAAAGTGATTTGCTTTTTATTAATGTTGTGAAAGGTCGATGATTATATTACATTCGCATCGTCACATGATTCTAACGGAAATATAAGGAAGATACTTCACAATTGAGAAAGTTGGTATATGGTATATGGGACGTACGATCTAATAACGAATTTGTATGAAATCGTAGTCACAGAAATTTCCAAAAGTTATAGATTTATTGTATGTCTGTATTGATGATATCATACTATTATATGCTAAAATCTTTAGAACTAATTTTACTTAACTTTGACCTATATAAAAGTGGTAATCAATTTTTCTCTATCACAGCTATCAGATAAAAAATTGGTGAAGGGAACTCTCTAATAAGATAGAATTGACTAAAGGTTGGCAGATCAATCTCTGCACCCAGATTTACTCTCAATTGCAGTAAAATGTTACATATTTTCTGAATACTAGAAATTAATAATAATATCTTCCATATAAATAAAATAATAATAAATATCTCTTACATATTTCACCTTTGGCTAAGTATTTCGTATTAATTTTTATTGACACCAATGACTTAAAATAAAAAGAATTTCTTTATCGATGTTTTTTTGATGTGTAATCTGGTACGAAATCAGTTATTATCTTACCATAAATCATACCCAAATATTACATAATCGTGACGTAATTAAGACGCATCATCTATTTACTTTGTACATCATAAAAATGATCAAAGAACTTTCTTCTTGTTTATAGTCCAACGATACAAACTTTCAAGCAAAAGTGCGTCTGGTGTCAAAGTTTAACGACTGTTGACCAAGCCCTAATAAAGTAGAAGTCATTTAAATAAGTTTATAAATTATTCTATTTCCGGAACGCTTTTGTAAATACAATTTACATTGTTTCCTTAACAATAGGTCACTAGGTGTATAATTTTGACGTTTTATAAAATTTAGATCTAATTCACACAAATGCAAATTTAAGTGCGTTTTTAACAAATTGCAACTTGTTAACATTGTTTAAGGTGGAAGGATTGCCACTTTCAAATTATGTTTGCGTAATAAATTATATGGTCAGCTTCCTATTACTACTGCGATTGATGAGTTCTTTCCGTGGGCGAATAATAACGCGAGATGTGGAGAAATAAATGTCATTATTTACACAAACCACAGTTTACGGATTAATTTTTTGAAAAAATTGACTATTACTTCAGTCACGCAATTGTAAATAACAACAATATCTTGAAAAAAATGGCATTGAAATAATTTTTGTGCAATTACTTGTTATTTATTTTATTAAAAATATTTTTTCAAAAATTGCAGTTTTATTTATTATATTGTTTTAGTATTGAATTAATTCTCTTTCTATTAAAATGACTAAACCAACAAGATATTGTTTTATCAGAATCAACTCATGAATTTATTAAAGCTAGCTAATACCGTACATTAATAAACTCTATTAATTAACTGTTATCGACAAATTTTACCAATTTTAATTGAGGTTTTTAAAACAGAGCAAAACTGTATGATCCAATCCATTTTCCACCAATAACAACAATCAAAAAATTATGATAAAAACACAATACATTTGACAATAATTTTAGGGTCTACAGACAGGGTTTTATGGTCTCTGTGGGACATGAAATATATTTGACATTTTTTATACGTATATTACGGTACTTTTTGTTGTTAACAAATAGAGAGGAAGAAATAAGTTTCATTTGCATTGTTTGTTTTTCCATTTTCTCACATTTCCATCAAGTATACCAATTAAATTATTTGATAATTAAAAGAATTTTTCCTAGAATAACTTTCGCTGGGGAAACATAAATATGGTACCATTGATTAACCTATAGGTATAGGTTAATCAATGATGGTAGCAAAAATTACAGTAGAGCCCCGGTTAATTTAAATGAGCGGCACCGAAACGTTAACCAATATTATGGGTATGTGTAAAGTAATTCATTTTTTCTTGCTTATCGGCAGTAAACACCACATTTTAATGATAAATTGAAGCGCACTAAAGTGTCACATTTATTGACTATTCAATATATCAGCGTTTTTATTCAATTAACCGTCAAGTAGACACTTTAAAATTGATCAGGATTTTTCAGCTGTCACATAAAGTTAATGTTAAACACATAAAAATTCTGTACAGAAATGTTAAACTGAAAGAATCGGTAAAAAATTTGGACGTTCAATAACGCAGACTGAATGCTTTGACTAGCTTGAACTGCCAACCGTGGGATTAAATAATAAAAAAACAAATAATTATTAATCAATATTGCTAAAATGATAAAAAAAATTAGGCTGATACATCTTCTTATAATGTATAACCATAAATTTATATCGAAATGTAAATGTCTCATGGTTCTCTACATATTTTTAGTAGCCTAACGTAAAGGAACATCATATAATATTGTTATACAATTGCATAAAATGTGAAAATCAGATTGAAACATTTAAAACTAGCAGATCATCCTCAAGTGGAAACAACTACATCGATCTTAATTGCTTTTCGGACATCGTCAAAGAAACGTTGAACAAAATTTAAATTATGGCATTCAGAGATATACACAACCATGAGACTGTAAACTGGATTCACTGTATTTACTGTTTGCATCTTTCACCAAGAAACCAATGTTTGTGTTGTGCTTTGTTGAAATTGATAACTCGTTCATTATTATCATTGAATTGAATTGACGAATGTGGCATGGAGCCACAGTATTATAGAAATGTTACAAGTAGCAAGAGATTGGTTTACTAATACAGTACTCATTCTTTATACTTACCTATCGATGAGAGCGTCCGTCACTCTCCTATTTCTATCTAGTGGTTGTGGTAAAACTCGTCGATTTTGTAATAACTTAACAAAGAAGAGTGGATTTGGGTATGATCTTAATGGGCTTAGAGCGCAGGGGTCTGCGGGTCAAAAGGGCCCCTTCGTGCTCAAACAATAAACATTATTAAAATCAAAAAATTATGAAAAAGTAATGCAAAAATGATTAAAAGTTTGATCGCCAAAAGTTGAGGCTTTCACTCATTGTGTTTTGTCCCCAATTCTCTAACTTTTGCTTCTTATTCTAGATCTTTTAAAATCTTCACTTTAAATTTCTTTTTCTTGTTTAAAACATTTCTATTAAAAACGTCTTGTAACTATCAAATTTCTCCAAGATTTTCTTCTATAGCTTATGCCGACGTTTCTCTTATTTTTTATTTTCTTTCCTAGTCTTTTATTTTCTATTAGGCATATTTCCAGTTTTTCTGTAGTATCTATTTTTTCCCCCAAACATTTTTTTTTAAATCTTTTAGAATCTAATATCCTCTACTTCCTTTTTCTTTTGAACATGATTTTTGTTTTTTTATAACCATGATTTTTATCATTCTTTTTTAAACGTTATTTTTCAAGTTGTGAGAATGCATTTTGTTACCAAACACATTTGCACACTAGATGTTCACGTTTTCTGTTAAATACGTATAAAAATAGATAAAAATGGAAAATTAATAAAATAGTTATTTACGCAACCAGTTAGGAGAAATCCGATTTTGTTTAAAAATAGTAGGTTTTTTATAACCTATTACATACACTTTTTTATAATTCCGCAAAAAAAAATTTATTTTCAAAATACTTTTTTGACGTAAAGACCCACTTTGCTAACTAGTGATGTAAATGTGCCATTACATAATGCTGAAAATTAATACTTATAATAGTTCATAGTTAAAATACATGAATAAAAAAAATAAATAAACTAAAAAAAACGGTGAAAAAATCATTTATCGCAACAGTAAATAAACAAATTTTTTAGCCGTTACTGAAAGTAGCGCCTTTGTTGACCGGTTGCATAAAAAAATTTTGCTTTTATACCCTGTACAGAAAACCTCAGCTTCCTCCTATCTCTTATCATTGTACCGGTTTTAATAAGAAAAGAACAGTCTAAGTTAGACAAAAAATGATCTTAAGGGTACTGTTTTAACATTTTGAAGTACGGAATCCTTAATGATGTCAGTGATAGGTGGGCATATTTTTTAATTCTAAAAAAAATGACATTAGTATGTAAATAAATAATAGTAATTATTAACTATAAAGTAATAAATATGACACATATTGTTAAAAAATGTATACATTCCCACATTTCCGGCCGGTATGTAAAAGAGAAATTACGGCAACTAATCAAATGTTACTTTCCCTTAACGAGATTTTATAAAAAAAACGCTTTATTAATTTATACTAGGAATATCTACATAAAGCCTTTGGGGCTAATTTCAAGTTGAACTGCGTCCGATAACACCTTTGTTTCTATACAATAATGAAAATAGCCCCTATATATTCGTAAAGATGCTACATAATGACGGGTAAGAGAAACACTATTTATCCATCAAATGATAGTGAAGACTATATCATTACCTCTGTGCTTTTCCTACTTCTGTATCAAAAACATCAAATTTTATAACTATTTATGTTATATGTAAGTAAAGGTCTTATTGGACAAGCTAGTTTCGAACAATCAGGCAGGAAACGAGCTAGACAAAAGGACGAGTTCAAAATGCCTAATTATATGCGAATTGCATCCAAAGCCTTATGTTGTACAACTGCACTTTACATAAAACAGAATAAATATAAAATTATGTCATATGTCTTCTTAATTCTATTGTTTTAGTTAAAACCTCGTTCACGAATCGATTCATAATTACTTGTAATTTAGTTTTCATATTAAAAAATTAGAGTAAAATTTGAAGGTTTTTACAGACTTATTATTGTTATTTTTAATATAAAAGTTAAAGCTTTACAATGCACACCCTGTACAATTAGATGTAATTTTATATTATATGTATAAGCATATAATTTACAAGTATAAATTCAATTAAAAAATATAAATTATGAAATGAACTTGAACTTTCAATTTATAACTGAAATGATTCCCACTATTATATCAATCACTTTCGTTTTTAATTCATAAATTTATAAGACTGAATATTAAAAATATTTATAACTATTTCGCATAAAATTTCTAACACTTGATGTATGCATTCTATTACAATTTATTCCTAGTGTCTCAGAATGAGAACTAGGCCATCCGACCACACTCGAGCAATTTTGCTCATTTTCAGGCAATAAATAAACGCTAACATGCAACACAAGGACACCTATCCATTGTAAACCCACCTAATGGCAAAAAATATCATCACAAGATGCATTGATTGCAACAAACCATCTTGAATCTAATTTAAATACGTTTAAATCAAGTCACGAGTTGATTGTAACATCTCTTCCAGATCCTGGTACATTTCTTCATCTTGTCAATACTATACTACATGGTAAACTCATCCCCTGTAAGCTACCAGTATGTAAGTTTTGTAAGAGGTGGACGAAATTCAGATTCACCTGGACGAAGATCAAGAAGTTTTGGATTCGCCAGCAAACAAGTTTTTTCACAGAGTCATTTCTGGAATGATGGGGATTTTCAACCACATGAGAATTCGCTGTCTTTCGAGGAACACAATGGGCATTTTACGCCAGATTTTAGTGATGGTTTAGGTACATTTAACACTTTTATAGTGACAACTATTAATTTTAATTATTTTGTAGAGTATCCAGATCCGTATCTTCTAACAGGTGATACGGCTAAAAGAGTTGCTTCATATCTGTACAGAAAACCTTTGTTTTTTGGAGAGATCAATCATATTGACGCTATTTTCAAAAATCAAGAACAACGAAGACGAAGTGGTTTAGCAGGGAACCGTCTGGGATCTCTGCGACCCAATTTCGCACCGTGGTTTAGATCTAAGTGAATGTAAATTATTTTCAAATAAAAACGATTAAAACAGCTAAAATTTTATTTACAAAAATTTTAAAATCAGTCTAGTTGTAAGGATACAAGTCAGAAGAATTGGCAAATTGACTTTGCTTTGACTTGAGTTATTGCATAGATCTCCTCTGCAGAAACACATAAGGACTCGCCGGAAATTCCATTTTACGTAGGCGCACCTGTCTTCGCTGTCTGATGGCCCCCTGCGAAGACACATCCTCTCGGTCGCGACTCCATATTCTACAAATTTCTCTCTGTTTGTCTACCTTTTCTCTTTTAATTAAATACCTTCTTTGAGTGGATTTTCTGTTTCTAATAATTTTCCGCACCATCCTGAGGCACATGGAACGGCCTCTACACCTTTTTCCAAATCAATTTGTGTGACATTAACAGTAAACGGATCTTTACAACTTCCTAATTCTCCTCGAGATCGGCATACAAAACAACGCTTAAGCATTCCTGAAAGGTTCATTGATTCTTTCGTTTCGAAAATACGTTCAACCAAAAGCACTTACCATTTGTTAGTTTTGGTGTAAAAATTAATAAAATGAAAGAAACACTGTATAAAATTGATCTAAACAAAACCATTTTACGTCAAACTTACAGAAGGAGACATTCCACTCTAAACTTTCTCTTCGCGATCGCGAATACCTTGAGATATTATGTAGGTAGTGACATACAAGAAATAAAACGCTTTGTTGGTTGTATAAGCGTGTATTAAGGTAATTTTCTGTATCTGCGTTTGCTTGCTTCTTCTTCTTTCAGTTCTTCGTAATTTTTATATGTGCGCTTTTTGCTGCATGTTATTATAAGACCAGCCAAATAGCAAGGTAATGTAAGGGATAAAACTAGACCCAGGTACATCATATGACGAACAAAAGCTGAAATTATTAGGTAAAAATTAATTCCAAAATTTTGAGACAACCTTGAGTTAATATTCGGGCTTTTGATATTACGTAAATAATTATTTGTTGCATTCTAATGTCGTCAACTTGACAGGTATAATTGCCTTCTTCTGATTCTTTGACACTAATTAAATACAAAGTATTGAAAGTATCAACAATTATTCGCGGCTCGTCTTCTGGGTTTGGGGGTATGACGCTTTTTCCAGCTTCTAGAGTTTTTCCATTGCGCTTCCAAATAACTTTATTTTCCAGTGTTGACCTTTATTAACTGTTATATAGGCAAGATTGTTAATTTAAACTTACTCTGGACACACTAAAGTTAAATGGGAGCCTTCAGCCAGCACGAAAATTTTTCGGTACTTGAAAGCTGAAGTTTTGCCAGCCTTCCACCCCTTACTAAAACCCTCAGCATCTGTTTATGCTTTACCAAAAAAAGGTCTTATTTGGGACAGTACAGTACAACATTGATAATATTTATTTTGATTATTTAATAATAAAATGAATAGCATTTAATAAAGTGTTAAAAGTTATAAATAAATGCTCAAAATCTTTTGGTCAACTTGGCTTTTTTTATAAAAGACACTCCTTAGGCATAAGATTTTTTTTTAATTTAGAGAAAGAAAGCTAACATATGTATGTATTAGCCAAATTTTGTTACTTATAAAAAATACCAGCCTTGCTATTTTGTGAATAGAAAACTGGAATTTTGAGGATAAGCTTCTGAAGAACAACATACTCAAAAGTACCTACTTACGAAAAATCGGACAACATTTTAATAATCAAATATAAAAAATTGTACCGTACTGCCCGGATAAACCTTACCAGGATTACAAGTTCCTTCACACCCTTGTACTTGTACAAAATTTGGTATAATCCTCGTCAAATTGCTAACCCCAGGCAAAAGTCTACTCAAAATTTTTGACCGGCACCCAATCTCATTCGCGTTTTTAATAAAATGTAAATCAGTGCCATTTTTTAATTTCTCATCCGCACTTCCCTAAAAATAAACTTTAAACCAAATTTTCCATCCCTCAAAAAAGTATACCTTTTGGGTTAATTTAACTCGACAGTATCCAATTTTCTTTTTAATCCCTTCATTTTTTGGTCTTCCACAAACTTGGCATATCCCCCAAGGCCCCCAAATTGTTACCATTTCCATTTCAATTTTATACTGTTCACGAATTTCAATAAACTCAACTCCTTGGGACTGATTAAATAAAGTATTGATTGGTAAAAAATACTCATCGTGATATTTCCGCCAAATTGTGAGATTTCCCGTTTCAAGAGTTGTAACATTATCGCGGAAAATAACTGAAAAAGAATTGCTAATTTACAGTTTAAGTTAAAATTTGTTGTATACGCTCCGACCACCCTTTAAATATCGTCCAGCGAGCTTTTATAATTTACATAAGAATTATCAATTTTCAAAATAAAAATTATCACTTTTTTTAAGATATCAGCTGCAACAACCTTTAAAAACGTTTTTTTCTTCTGTAAACACCCTAAATGTTGTGCAATCAGTTTTAAATTTACATATTACATATATTACTGTTATTACATATAATACTATTATTGTTATACTAACATTATTACATATTACATATTTCAAATAATGTTAGTAAACTTTTAACAGCATTTTAAATCATACCCAAACAACCTTAAAAATCGTTCATTTTTGCAAACTTCCCGACTACCACCAAAATATCGTCCAACCACCTTTTCAATTACACAGTATACCTATTCCACATAAAATCAGCAAATTTTTTAAAATATTTTATACCACCCCGAAACAACCCTTAAAATCGCTTATTTTTGTAAACTTTCTGATCACCGCCTAAATGTTACCCGACTATACTATTTCAAATCAATTTTAGCGTACCTGATGAGTTAAATGGCAAGTTTTTCTGTTTACTTCTAGTGCAATAAAAATTGTATTGTTACCAAACGCAAGTAATTTATGGTTGTTACTTGTTAGATCCTTCGATTCTATCTGAGAAAACCGCCCGGAGCAGGCAGATTTGTCACCACTTTTACGTAGATTTGATCTGCCCCGGGCAGTTTTCTTAAATGCTATCAAAGCGTCTAATGAGCATAAATTCTTAAATTTGGTAATAATACAATCTTTATTGCACTAGTAGTAAACAGACGACTTGCCAGGTACGCCAAAATTGGTTTTGAATAGTATACCTATCAATTTATATAATACACTACTATATAATAGCAAATGGTATATTTTTGAAGTAGTTTGAAACCATCCTCAAACAACCCTTAAAATCCCTCATTTTTGACCATTTTTGACCATTTTTGACCATTTATAATTTATACCTACTTTAGAACTAGAGATGTAGTACCATATGTTTATTATAATTTTTGATCAGAGCCTGTCAATGTCATTTTGCTGTCACTGTCAAAAGTAAAATTTAGATTTGATTTGAATTATGGATTTTACTGCAGAACAGAAGATTTTTTTAGTGAAATCATATTTTCGTAATGGACACTTAGCGAACGGAGAATGGGTTTACTCATCCAGACTTTGTTTTGACGAGTTTCGGGAGAAATTTCCAGAAAAAATCATAACAAAGTCAAAGACCAATTTGAAAAACACTATCACGTTCTTTCGAGAGACCTGCAGCGTTAATCGGAACAAGGTGCTGGAAAATCAAAAACAAATCCCTTTTTAGTGACAGTAAAATGATTTTATTATCAAGTGAAATAAGTTACGCCCTACGGTTTTAGAATTTTTGTTTTTCATGATAGCCTCTGATTAAAAATTATAATAAACATATGGTAGAATAGTCGAATAAGCCGACTATTCGACCATTTTTCGACGAATAGTCGGCAAAATCACTAACTAGTCGGCATCAAATTTTAATTAAAAAAAATTGTGCCAAAAAATAATTTGTTTATAATTTGCATTTTGAAAACTATTATACTACAACATTTTGGGGTGCTTTAATAGCCATTACAGTGCTATAATATGATGTTATAAAATCCCAAAATTTTACTTCCTACCTTAATAGTTATTTATGCTATAAGTGTGTTGTTGGCCAAATGAGTCACGAAGTGGCTGAGGTTATTGTTTATTGAATGACTTAGGTCTACAATAGACGACCTGGCATACAAAACTTTATCCGACAACTCCCAATAGCCACCAAAACCTTAAAAAATTAAAAATTTGATTTAAATTAATATTATTAAAAATCAAGCATTCTGTCACGTTCTGATAACATTTTAGATGTCAAAATAAAAACTGTGCATATTTCTATTAGTAAAACAAGGCAAAATACAAAAAAGAGTACCCCACTAAATTAACGGCAACAACTGAATGTTTGAATTCTAAAAATTTTTAAATTTTTATATTTTTCTTGATAATTTTCTAAAACTGTAAACATTTTTATTTTTAGTTTTTTTTTTATTAGTTAATTATTCAAAGAGGTCTTCATTTCATAATTATATCTCTCCTTTTACTTCAAATAAAATGGAAAATGACATTTTGACCTATTTTGTCTAAACAAACCGTAACATAATGTTAAATAAATTATTAACTAAAATCAAAATATTTATCAGACAAACTATAATCATAACTAAGTAAAATTTTTAAATTTTTGAATTGTTTTGAAATCATAACTTATAACCAAAACTGAGAAAATGGTCAATGTCAAAGTTATAACTATAAAACTGAAGTTCCATTATAGTTTCTGTCCCTGACTAAAACACTTAAAAATTGGAAAAATTAAAGGTAAATATAATTGAGCCGTCTATTTGCTGACTAGTTGATTATTTTGAAGTCGATTACAATAAAAAAAACAAATATTAACTAAGCCTACTTACCCCATATAATAAATGTATCTGCTGTTCATTTGAAAAAGTCATCAAGTTAACTTTGATAAGTCAAATCTCTCATGTATTCTTATGAGAGATTTGACAAGTCATAGTTAACTTGATGACTTTTTCAAATGAACACCCGATATATATACCGGGTGTAACAAAATTAGGCTCATCCCTTTTTTTTTAATAATTTTCTTTTATACAGAAAAACGAAACTTAGGAAACTTATTATGTTAAAATATCTCCATTAATTGAGTAAAAAATGAACGTTTGATCACTTCCGGTTTTACCGGAAATGAACGTAACTTTGGATTTTTAAATAGAATAACACTATGCAGATTTTTATATTTTTGGAATCTACGTTAAATCTGAGTTTAATACACTGCTTTTTCTAACTTTTTGTGAAACAATATTTTTTTGTTGTTTTATCTAGAAGGCTGTGTCGCTAAAAACATTATTTTTAAATAATGTAGGCAACAACTAAAAAATAAAACCAGTTAAATAAATGATCTAATTTAGAAAATACAAGAGTTTAAACAATAAGTTAGTTTTTCTAGTCTAACTCATTTTTTTTTAATGGTACAATTGTGGCTCACTCGACATTTTAAATAGATATTTTTTTGTAAGTCTAAAAATAACAAAAATTTGGAAATCTATTCAATAGTTTATGTAGTATTGATAAAAATATTTTGGAAAAATTCCTAAAAGTTAACTAAAATACAAGCAGGCTCTAAAACAAAAAAAAATACAACTTATGTACTGCAGATTTTATTTTTTTATTAAAATGCTAGCTTGTTTGAAATTTTTCTTCTTTAATACATATAAAATTTTTTTCAGATTTTTTAAAAATCATTTTTCTATAAATACTACAAAAACTACTGAGTAGATTTTCAAAATTTTTGTTTCTTTGGATTGACAAAGAAATCGCTATTTTAAAAAGTCAAGTAAGCCACTATTGTTCTATTTGAAAAAAAAGAGTTAAACCGGAAAAACGAATTTAGGTATTCTTATTTAAACTCGTGTATTTTCTAAATTAGATTATTAATATGAGACTGGTTTTATTTTTTAATGGTTGCCTACATCAATTGGAAATATTTTTTTACTATCACAACCTTCTAGATAAACAAACAAAAATTGCAAAAAAAAGTTTTTTATTTTACAAAAAGGAGTTATACTCAGAATTTAATGCAGATTCTAAAAAAATAAAAATATACATAGTGTTCTATTTGAAAATCCAAAGTTATGGTCATTTCCAGTAAAACCGGAAATGACAAAAACATCGTTTTTTACTCAATTAATGGGGATTTTCCAACATAATAAGATTTCTGAGTTTCGTTTTTCTATTTTAAAAAATACTATTAAAAAAGAGGTGAGCCTAATTTCGTTTACACGCGGTATATTTAATAATTCACGTACATAATTATAGAGCAAAAAAATATTTTAAGAAAATAAAAAATAAATTTTATTATAAAAAGTGTTTTTTCACTTTTTTCGTTAATCATTGAATCGATCGGACCATTTTGAAGGTGATGAAGTTTACAAAAATAAGCGATTTTAAGAGTTGTTTGAGAATGGTTTTAAATGACAAAAGTTTGCTAATATTATTTGGAATATGTCGTACAAATTTGAAGCTGGCTGGACGACAATTCAGGGAGTGGTCAACAATTTTTATCCTAGTCTGTGTTTTAGGCAGCAAGTAACTGAAAATTTCAATTTGCCGCGCTGGCAGTGCTACCAACCCAAAGCTCAAAAAAATATGAAATGTGTAGAGGTTATAGAGGCGGAATTTTTTCAGTGTTTAAATTCAGTTTTGTGCTAAATTTTTGTAAGGAATTTAGGTGAATGTGAATAATACAAGGTAAATTTATTTCTGTTTTAATATTTGCTGTCAATTGCTGATAAAAATGAGGTTTTTGACGACCAAAGTTTGCTACGATAATATTGTTTATATTTTTGGTCTAAACTTACGGTCAACTAAATAATTGTATTTATCTTGTTGTTCCCCTTCATATCTTTCACAATAATACAATCCTGTGTCGTTTCCGGTAAAGTTATGGATAATCAAACTGTGCTCTTTGTTGACATGTACTCTTTCAAGTGTAGAATTATTATTCATGTCCAAATCGACTTCTGCAGGTTTGGGGCTCCCAATGTCCTTAATTCTGTACCAAATTTTCGGTCTCCCATCATCATTTTCGTCACTAGATTCAAATTAAAAGTGAGTGAAACATTCCGTTCATATTTGCGTAAAGGGAGCCCTCCAGCATTTTATTTAAAAGAAAAGTTAGTTTTTATTAAACCAAGAGCATATTAATCATTTTCGTACCAATAATGGCATTGCAACGTTAACTTTTGATCAAGCATTGCATCAATTAATGTGTAGAGGTCACCTTTTTCATGTTCTACTAGACGTTCCCTGTCTCTACAGTTCTTATAAATTTCGTCCGATGTATTAACTATTTTAAAAATAGAAATTAACATTAAAATCCTTATCAGTGATAATATCATTTTTGATAAATAACCATCGATTTCGTATTTCAATTGTTTCCAAGGCGGGCCATGATGTGACTTGCGCAATGTCTGATTTTTATGAATTTAAAAAAAAATCATTAACCAATTTCCTGACCAGTAAATAAGCTTGAAACAAATTTCCCTGACATATTCCAGGACAGAGGAAGGTTTTCTGTTAGTTTTACAAAAAAAGTAATCAAAATTAAAGCGTTGCTATTTTTAATTCGTATCACGTTATTTACAGGACGCGATCCTCAATCAGATGGTCGCAAAATAAATAAATTTGTTTTAATAATTTTGCTTACGATAGGACAGTCACAAACACAAATGAACACAAAATTAGTATTTTATTGTTGTTTTGGTAAATACAAGTTATTTGTCAGTGGAGACAGAATAGAAGTATTGTTGGCTTTTCCTGTCAGCATCAAAAGTACAGCGGTCCAGCTAAATGCTCAAGAAACGTCGCTGCGCATGACCATAAACTCATTTCTGCTGTTTCAGTTAAAAATTGAAATTAACATTAATAGGAAAAAAAAAACGTTTTAAGTAAATCTCAAATAATAATTTTACTGATAATTTGTCTAATTGTCTGTTTCATTTTCACCAATAGATCTTATTAAACAAAATATTTAGTTTTTCATAGTGAAGCCGTGCAGAAATATTAAAGAAATTTAGACACGTAGGTTTGCAGCAACTATTTAATATAGCCTAAAATCGGACAAAATAGCATTTACGAGTAGGACTGAAAAAAATTTGCTCGCTTTTTGATTTTTTACATGTTACAAAATTTTGTTTCTCTGAAATTGTCAGTAAAGTGAACAAAATAGTTCGTAAAGTAAATCAAAATCATCTGTAAAATAATACGTTTGCTGACTCATATGTCAAAATCAAAAATCGTCAGTGAAGTAAGATTTTTTTTTATATTAGTGCAATGCAAAGATTCTTTCTTCTTGAGAATAAAGGGATTTTGTCGAGACCGTGGGTTAGAGACAAAAAGTACAGTCAAAAGCCCAAAAAATTAGTTTTGCGTACGAAACATAAACAACATTTTTTTAACCATTGCACTGCTATAAACTGTAAATTTATTATTAAGAAACTTTGAATAATTTTTAAAGAATGGCATTATTAATTTTGCAATCACTTTTCGTAGATACTACTAAAAAAATTATTAAAAATTTTGTCAGACTGAATAAGTTAGTGTCGCCTTTCAAATTTTCTCGCTTCGGCAAATTCTCGGTAAGGTTTTTTTTTAAATGAAGTGCAATCAGCAATATATGATTTGTAACAAATTATTTTAAAATAAAATAAATAGTTTAATTTTCACTACGAAAGAATATGATAGTTTGACACAGGTAAAAAACCTTATTTTTTCTCTTAGCAGTAGTAACTTATCTTTAAAAAAATGCATTTTAACGCAATTTATTGAAACGTTTAAACCAATGCATCAGAAAAATGTTTGCAATGTTTTGTTTTAGAAATTAGAATGTTCTTATTAATAAAAAATAATAATAAATCTTTAATTTGATGATCCGAAAGACAAATACAGACTCTTCGGGCACTACATTGGACCACTGACGTAATGTGACAGTTTTTCGCAAATTACTTAAAAAAAGATGATACAAGCTAAGACAAATATATTTTGATCCACAGACACCTGTGATCCATTTAATTTTTAAAATCTCGGTATATGAAATAATACTGTGAATTTGCTATGGAAATAATTAAATAAGATCACTTTTTATTACTAGTCATAAAAGAACGTGTAGAAACAAAAATTACGTATCACAATAATTGGTTCTTGTAACTTAATTAGAAAAAATCTTAAATTTTAAAATAATTTCCGATTTTCTGCTACCATGCGTTTACAAAGAGTATGTTTAGAGTAGTTGCGAGTGTAATAATTTAATAATAATAATTTAATATTAAATGTTTAATGTTTTTCTATTTGTTATTACAATATCTTATGCAGTATAGCTGTATGCATTTATTTAAATTCTTTTTAATTACGAGTATTTAATTCTCAAATCAGAATTTTTTCCTCCCAATATAATCTGAAAAGTCCTAAACCTTATTGCACTCTCCTCGACGTTAAGCTTATTGTTGAAACTACCAACTTAGGACTCCTATAACTAGCTTTGTTGATTATGGACTCCCAAGCATTCCTACATTTCCATTGGTATGTATGTCTTCTCGCTCTAACTAATGCATTTACATTTGCCGTTTTTAATTTTTTAATCTTTAATTTACGAGTAGCTTTTATTTGAAGAGCTACACAGTTGGCGCAATGATATAAATTGCTTCTCATTTCAAGAGCTATCGATTGATTTAAAAAAATCTCGATTTGAGTGATCATTAAATTTCCATAAGATGAAACCATATTCTTTGAGATATTCGTCTATTCTTTAATGCTTATTTTACAATTAACACTTTTTTTCAAAACGAAATATGTATTATGTATTAAACATTTAGCATGATAATAGTATGTTATGCAACAAGTTTTATAAACGACATTTTAGTCACGAGTGTTTAATAAACGAGTGTCTAGAGAAGTTTATAAAACTTGCTACATACTATACTTTTTCTACGACTACAACAAATTGCAAATCCGGCGAAGCGTATATAAGCAAAATCAAGATTAATTTAAAAGTTTACAAATACAAATTACTTGAACGACGCGTCGTTATTTTAACTGATTGATGCCAAGCGAAAACTAGGTAACTTGATTTAATTTCAGCGCTTTTTGATGCGCATGTACTCGCTAAGCCGTGAGTAAAATGCACGAAGTCACGGTTTGTCAAGCTGTATCTAAAAGGTTATTTAGCGTGATGGCAACCTATACCTTAAATGGCGTTTTAAGGAGTAGGAGTAGAAAAATACATACACGTTAGCAACGCTCATAATAAATTGCGGTAAAGTGTATTTTTTAAAACTTTTTAAAGATAAATTACTATTATAAAGGAAGAGAATAAGGTTTTTTAGCGGTTTCAAAATATCGCATTCTTTCGTAGTAAAAATTAAGCCATTTGTTTCATTTTGAAATAACTTGTTACGGTCCATGTACTGCTGGTTGGTTGCATTTTACTTGAATAAACTCTTAATAAAATCGATCTTTTCACAACTGGTTACGTAAATAACTATTCTGTTTAAAACCTAATAAGGTTTGAGTGAAAATAAAACAAACAAATATCCATGTGCTTTTTATTATTAATTATAAATAATTTCAAATTATTCTTCGTAATTGAAATTATGGAAATTATTTAAAATTAACTGAAAATGTTTTTTCTTTATTCTTGTTTATTAGATAATTATTAATTTTTAACCGCCAGGAAAAATGTGCGATTATGCGCATGCGCAACAACGTTTTTAAAGCATCAATCTGGGCTGCTGTACTTTTGATGCTGTCAGCAAAAGCTAGTTATTTTTATTTATCTTCACGAACGTTCACAGTCAGATGGTTGCAAAATAAATAAATTAGTTTTAATGATTATTCTTACAATATGTTAGTCAAAAACACAACGTTGCAAATTTGTTGTTATTCTGGTGTATATTAAGCGTTTTTTAAGTAAATAAGTTGAGAAATTCAAAATTTTAGTTAGCAGATTGCGTCCTGTTTTTAGCGTGCGTCAATGATGCCGCGTAAATCTCCCATAATTCCCTAAACTTGACGTCAATATGGCGGACGAACTTGAAAGTAAGTAAAACGCGTCTTGTTTGGTAAATTTTGCATAAATACAAGTGCTTTTGTAATAAAACTTGGTGAATAATGAAAATCTAGATCTTTATTAAGTAAGTCCCCCAATTTATTATCTGTTTGTAGCTAAATAAGCCCCCGAAATAATGGAATGTTTTGGTGGGAACGATGTTTTAAATTTGAAAATATTGTTGTACCAAATTCAAAATTTTCACCCCAAAATTCCGGAAAGCTTGGATTGTAACAAATAATAACCTCGAGTTTATGTAAGCGACAATATAGTTATTATTGTTTTTATTTGAATCCAGGTGAATCAGATTCAGGGTACAAAAACGGTCACAAAATGACGAACGAGCAAGGAGTCACCGTCAAAGAGGAAGTGATGGACGAGGAGGACGACACCGAAATGGACATCGATGAAGATGTTCCGACTTTGGGACCTGCAGCTCTTGGACTGCAAAGAGTGGGTGCCCCAGCTGCACCTAAACCGCCACCCACACAACCAACACAAGTCTTAAATGCCCGTGGAATGCCTGCCAGGATCAGGAAGAAAAATAAACTGTTTTATGATGACGATATCGTCAACACTCCCCATCACAGAGTACCCTCAGCTAAAAAAGTTAAACAGACACCAACGAAAAGGCCCAAATCTAGCACTCCCTCGAAAAGTTACAGAGAAACACCCAAAAAACACACTCCGCGTGATATCAAGTCACCTCGGAATGTTACACCACCGCCTCTTCAGTCACCAGACAGGAAAATTGGCCAGAAAATCGGACTCAGATTAAGAAATGTGCTCAAATTACCCAAAGCACACAAATGGGTCTGTTATGAGTGGTTTTATAGTGATATTGATCGTTGTTTGTTTTCGGGAGAAAATGATTTTAGTATTTGCTTGAAAGAGTCTTTTCCTGAGTTAAAAACTCGGGAACTTACAAGAGTCCAGTGGACGAAAATTAGGAGAATGATGGGGAAGCCCCGACGTTGCTCTCAAGCTTTCTTTCATGAAGAAAGATTAGAGTTGGAGAAGAAACGCAAAAAAATACGAGCTTTACAGCAGAGAAAAGCGACAGAACTTTCAAGTTTCAAGGATTTGCCACCTGAAATTCCCATGCAATTGGTTATCGGTACAAAAGTGACAGCCAGGCTGAGAAAACCCCAAGATGGGTTATTTACCGGAAGTATCGATGCTGTAGACACTTCCAATAACACCTACAGGATAACATTCGAACGCCAAGGCTTGGGTACACACTCAGTACCTGATTATGAAGTTTTATCAAATGAACCACCTGAAACTATCTCACTTTCAAGTTTCCAAAATAAGTTCAGGCCTCGGAATGGCCTGGCAACTTATCCGGCAAAAATGTCGCCTTATAGCAACCTTAAGTTTAAAAAGGACCCACTTTTGTCAGGCTCAATGATAAACAAACCTGTTTTTCCCCAAGAAGAGGGGCGGATAGGGGGTTACCCGACCAAACTTTTGGAAAAAATGGTCTTAATCTCAAAAATTCTCAATGTGAAGAAAATAAAAATAAGTGAATTGAAAGCAATGAACGCTAAGGCTGAGAAATTCAATTCATTTCATACAGAAATCCCTGAAGAGTTTGAACGGAATTATGCCGGAATTTTGATTGATCTTGAAAAGCTAAATCATGATCTGCAAGTGTATCTTGACGATATTCAGAGCCACTGCCAGGAAATAGCCCCCGAGCCGAGTGTTGCAGCGATGTTGGCACCGAGTCACTTGAGGGAGAAATGCAGAGAAGAAGCTGCCGAAATTGTACAGAGACAGAATTCCATTATTGCAGCAGATAAAGATCCAGTTAGGAATAAATCGATTTTGGATCTTATCACAGATCTCACAGCATTGATGTTACAAGTTAAGAGTTTGGCTGATTCGGATCAAAATGCTTATGAGTTACAGGTTCTGCAAGGAACAATGGAACAGATCAAGAGGAAATTGAGTTCAAATAATCAACTTGTGTTCCAGAATACCGTTGAAATTCATATGAAACACATCCAAGTGGGACTTGGGCAAAACCTCGATAAGAAAATGGTCATAAACGGAGTTACAAAAATATGATTTTTATTTACTTTCTGCAAACTTTTAATGATGCTGTGCAATATGATTTTACTAGATTGGCCGCATTTTCAATCTACAATTCTTTTTTTTATTTAGTGTGGTTTTATTTATAATTGTATTTTTTGTGTGTACTATTTTGCGGAAGCTGTATATTTTACTTGTATTAATAAAAATGTAAATATAAAAACACTCAATTAAAAAAAAAAATATTTTATTGAGCTAATGACCCACTTATTTCTTATGTTTCTGTAAAGTTTTCAACAATTCATCGGCGTCTTCTGGACTTTTTACTCGTAGTAAAATGGGCACGGGTGGAGGCTGCATGTCTGGATTAGGAATACACACTAACATAACATCCTTTTTCCCCATCCTCTGCATTGGGATACTTTCAGATAAAATAAAATTACAAATTAATTTCCCTAAATTAGTATCAGCGCGAACAATAAGCTGGACTTTTTCGTTATTAGGGACAGGCTTAAGGTACAAAGTGCCCACGCCATGATCCCCAAACGCGCCTTCTTTCTTCACAAAGACCTTACATCTAATTGAATAAATATGCCCATCTTCTACAACTGGAGTGAATTCAACTTTGGGAGGCTCATCCTCTTCTTCCTGTTCTTGAGGTTTTGGATCATCAGCTGGTTTGATTACAGTACTGGTAAATGAAAATTTGCCACTTTCTGAACTTGGGTTCCCAAATGAAAATGGTTTGGATGTAAAAGAATTGTCACTAAGTGTTAGAGTGGAAGAGCTACTGCTAGAACTGAAACTGACAGTTGTAGTCATACTAGATCCAAATGAAAAACCGGTGGTTTTTGTAGTGGTTGACGTAGTTGTAGGCCCAAAAGAAAATTTCGGTGTTGTATTTGCCGGAGTTGCCCCAAATGAAAATTGTGGCACTGATGTTTTAACAGTCGCTTCAGTTTTGAGTTTTTCAAGCTCGGTAATATATTTATCATAGTCTTTGAATATTGGTTGTAGATTAATAAATGGGTTTGAGGATACATGTTTTTTAATCCATTCAGTTACACTTTCATTTAACCCTTTTAACTTTGCGTAATATTCATCGTCTGGTTTTTTATCAGACATTTCCGGTTGTTTTTCAGTAGTTCCATTAGTTTTGCTTGTTTCAGTTTTGTCTGTTAAATTAGACAAGAAATTAAAAGTGTTTGGTGTGCTGCTTGTTGTCTTTCCAAACCCTGCAAAGCCTCCAAAGGCGTTCGTTTTGCCCTCCTCGTTCTAAAATTTCAAGTTACAAAAAATCTAAAAGTGGAATAAACTCACTTGAACTGATGATATTGGATTTCGTCTTTTTGCAATTTTTATCACTCTTGTTTTCAAGACATCTTCTGAAGCTTTTGAAAAAGCTCCAGCGTCTTCAGGTTCATCCTCCCTGTCCCAATTGTCGTGATTTAAATCGCTGGTTGCTGTTCTTTTAGCCATAAATGGATAAATTAAGTTTTTAGGTTAGGAAATTGCTTACTTCACAATACACTACACAAAAACATTAATTATCACAGACTTGGCTTATTTTTGAAAGAATTGCATGCTTTATTAGGGAAAACGATGAGTAAAATTTTTTACACTAATAAACACACCTAACTTTTGTAAATTTGAGAATTGAGAACTATTCGCGTGCCGGTTTGTGACAAGCGCTCAGTCACATCGCTCAGTGGCGGCATCATCAGCATGACGCTGTTGGTCATGTGACCCGTCATTTTATATTTAAATTTTAGCGGGATTTTTCTTTTTCAGTTTTTTGTTTCTTAATCAATTTTTGAAAGAAAAATAAACCAGAGTTGCCAACTTTTCAATGTTGAAATAAAAGACATTCTCAAGTCAAAACTTATTTGCATATTATTCTAAATATACAAGTTCATTACCCTATAGTCTGTCTACATTTGGAAGAATTTTATGGTGCAATAGAGCACTTTTTCGCTCCCCAGCCCCTGAATTTTAAGTGCATTGAAAAGATCCGGCGCCTGGTTCTATTTATTTGTTTCCTTCGAGGTTTCATCGACGGACCAGCTGGTCGGTAACAATAGGGTTCACTTATCTTTACAACCACCCTTATTAAATCCCTCATAAACTAGTTTCTAAGTCAAAACCATAAAATTTTTCCAAATATAGACTGACCTGAAGAGCAGATATTATGAGCCTAAGACAAAATTTAAATGCACCCAAAAGACAATCAGCATGAGTAACTAAAATCAAAACATGTCGTGCATCTCCCCTCCATACATCAAGTATGGAGGTGTTTATCAAATCTCTAGGTAGCGCAACTATTGCCACTAAAAAAGAAATGTATGTGAAGCGTATTATTTTCCTATAAAAATTTTCAAGGTCAAAGAATTTAGGGGTCATGTGGGCATTATCTAGGGTTCCCAAAAAAAATTTCCGTAAATTCATTCTTAAAAGATAGAAGCGGACAAAAAACGCTTTTCAAACTTCAAATTTTAAAGTGGCAAGTAATAATGAAAAAAGTGACAAAAACAAATGCCCTAATAATTCAAATTATACAGTTATGCCAACCTTCTCTAGACCTTGAAAATACCTTGGTTCAAAAGCGAACACCATCGAGATTAAAAAATAATGAAAATCTGCAAAGGTTTTTGCCTGACAGGCAAGATGAAAGGACATAAACAATCTTACAACATATCAGACGGAACAGACTATGTCGGTATGACGTCACAGTCAACGTTTTCCACACTTTGGTCCCTAATATTTCCAAAACGACAAATCGCACGTATCTGCCGTTTGAAGATATGTTCTTAGATTTTTTTACCATATTTTTTTTCGATATACAACTCCTAAATAAGTATAATGATTGATAAAGATATATTTATAAATATCTTTATTTGTGTAAAAACAACTACAAATATTTTAATTTTGTTGAACAAAGTGCAATTTTAACTGCTGTTAGTCACGTGAACTGAAACGCAAATGAGAGTATAGTTAACAGAGATCATATTACACTGTTTTTTATTGGTTTATTAATGTAGTGTAGATTCTACAAGGTGAATTGACTAGTGTAAGGCGGCCGCCAAAGCACATTAAGCCAATCAACGTAAGGTTGCAACTATAGCACTATCTTTATCATGCTTCTCATTCTAATGTATACAACTCATATGGTATAGTATAAGGGGTTGCATATACCCGCTTGCAATCCTTTTGAGGTCCCGCCCATTTTACAAGGCGGATGCAGCTACCTTACAATAGTCAAATCACCCTGTTTTATCTGCAGAGGACAATGACAATTTGAAGTTATAGTAATTTTTCTTGATTTCTTCCAATGTATTCATAAGTAAACAAACTTTTACATGTAACGGCAATGAAACGAACAGTTTGTTGTTTCTCGAATATATAACTACGTCATACGACTTATACATCACGTAACTATAAAGGTTTTAGCTGGCTGTAGGGTGTAATTTGAAATGTTAAGGCAAGTGATGTGTAATAAGGTTCTAACATTAAATAAAAAGTAAATAAAACGAAGCAAAATGAAAATTCCATAAAGTTTATTTAACCCTTTCACCAGAATTACAAAGTTTGTAATTTTTTACATTTTGTGTATTTATAAATAAAAAATAAATATATCTATATTTTTGAATGAATTGAAGGAATGTAACATGTTGTTCTAATATCTACACTACGATAATTTCCTAAGAAAATAAAATTCTTATTTTGAAGAAATTTTATGTAACTAAAAAAATCAAGAGTGCAATTTTTTGTATAAGGCACTGCAAAATATATTGCACGAAATAAAATTACCATAAAATATAACAATAAATACTGTACAAACTATTTTGTTTCTGTCTCATGGAATTAACAATACATTAAAATGGAATGTATATAAAATGTAAAACTTAATTCTAATTTATGTAACAATGTAAATGAAGCTCCAACTATAGAGACTAAGCATTTGCTTTACAATATAATATATTCTGGAAATATCATACTTGTAAATATACCACTCTTCTTTCTAATGGACGGATATGAGTTTAGAGCAAATCTTCAGGTAATTTTTTGCTTATAGGCAACCGGCAGGCACTTGGACAATTTTCATTAAAAACGGAATGTCGAAACTAAACGGAATGATCGTCATATCTGTAACCATAAAACCCTGAATTTGTTCAACACAAGAAATGCAACTAAAATGTGTTCATTTAAATTTGGCTAGGGAAGCTAAATATTGGGTTTGTATGACGTCACCTACAAGAGTAACGATTTCAAAATTCATGGCTTTTTAAATTGTTCTAATCTCGAAGAAGCCATGGTTGTCGTACACTGACCTCGGGTATTTCAATCGGGTATGTCGGGGACCAATGTAAGTTCCCTATGCCAAATTTAAAGGACCACCCACTATGTTAACAATATTTTTTTACAACAAATTATCACATGATTTAATTTTTTGTGTAAAACTTGCACTATATGAAACTTGACCTAACCTAATCTTTACAAATTATGTCATAGTTAAGTAAACCTCGCCTACTGATGACTTTTACTCAACAAATGTGAATTAAATTCGTAAACATTGCAGCATTGTTCTCCACAGATATTACATTTCCAAGGATTCGCATCCGAGTGACACCCTTTATGCAAAAAATACAAAGTTTGGTCTGGAAATCCGATCCCGCAGAATATACATTGTAAACTAGACAGTGACCTCTTCCCCATGGCCCGCCATAGTGACGAATCTGAGGGTTGTTCAGGTCCTGTTGAAGTTATAGCTCCATTGGTGGTAGTAGCTGTGTCACTCGGTGAAGTCTCGGGGTTTTGATTGGGACTCGCAGTAGATCTCCCTCTGGGAGATGAGTTCATCCGCGAGACGATTTTCCTTTTTAAGTCGTCGCGGAGTAAACTTTTTAATGGAGATACTTTAATTAATGAGCTAAGGCTACTTGAGGTTGCTGTTTGCATTTGTACGCTTCCCGAGGGAGAGGTGCTTGGGTTAGGGCCGTTTCGTTTCGAAACATCATACAGCTCGTCTCCAGGTTCTTGTTTTATTGGTATAAGAGAAATTGAGGGTGTTATGTTGGTTTCTTGATCTATTCTAAGGGAGTTTGCTTGAATATGGCTACTGGACGGAGCGTTTGAATTAGAGTCGGCTGATTGCGGAGAACCGGGACATTCGCCGTTTATCCTCTGGGATACTTCGCCGCTTTGGCCAGGCAAATTCGACCTCTGGTCATTCTAAACACAATATGCATAATATTTCAAAAATAAAATCAAAAGGTGCAACAATAATTATTCTTATAATGTTATTGTAAACCACAGAACTGTTAAAAACTATAGAAAAAGCATGGCTGACCACAATTGACAGGCTAGTCCTGTATGGCTGACTCTTTCCCAAAAAAGTAATAGTGTAGTACGGAAGATCATTAGTAACTGTAAAATATAAGAGTTCCAACAATTTGACAACATTATTTTCGAATATTATGTTGCCGAAGTTGTTATTAGATTGCCTGTCCTCAATCAGCTATTCGATTGATTAGTGGTAAAACAAACCTCAATCTGTAGTAAGAATAACACTTTACTCAAGGTTGAAATATACTTGCAATCATAATTACTTATTTAATTAATTATAATTTAATTATTTCGTCACGGGGTTGAACCAACTACATGACAAAAACAATATAGTATATATTGTTAGTTTTCAAGAAGGGTGACAATGTAAAGTAGTGAAATATTGCGCATTCTTAAAAGAATATAAAGGAAAACCATTATTACACAAAGTGATTACCAATTGAAGTAAGCTAAGGAAAAGAGTCTCTGATAGCCAAACTTTAAACAACAAAAAAGAGAAAAATATGGTTAGCACCGTACAGGGTGCAATCCGTGGAGGGAGGAATAACAGGAAATGGCATAAGCATTGAAACTGTGGTCGAGGCACAAAACACCTTTTATAGCCGTTTCAAAGTACCCGGAATAGCTCTTTCCCCACTATAAATTTGCAAACGGTGGTCTTGACAATAGCATAAGACCATAAAAGATGTTTGGACCTCGACCAAAAACCTAACATTGACTGTATAGGGCATGCCCCCACTCCTCTTATTCATCCCTCCACGGTGCAATCAAATTTTGTAAAATTTTTTATCTGGTAATAATGCTAATAATAATTTGATTACACCCTGTATTTCCCACATGTTACATGAAAATTGTCTTTAAATAAAGTACTTTTAACCCTTTGCAGTCGTATACCGCAGTATAGGCAGTACACCATGTCTTATCATTACAGCGGGTTGGCCGGTCTATCAACCCCTAAACCCATTTCTAATATTTTTAAATTACTTTCCTAAATTCCGATACTAGTGCAAAGGGTAGTAATTAGAAAGACTCTTATAAATGGCTTCGGTTGAAAAGACTTACAAGAGTTGGTGAGAAAACAGGCGCCGGAGCATCGGCCATTGAAATCTCCACGTGCGGTGTTAAGAAATGCATAGGAGGTGTTGCATTATCTGTCGATCGAGCTCCTGTGGAATCCCCAGAGTCGCTATAAGTAGCTCCCGTTACGCTTACAGAAACGCTTCCGGCTAGATTTCCCAAAGAAGTCAAAGCACTGTCCATTGAAAAGCCTTGTTGGGCAGCTGCGGCAAACAGCGAGGCTTGAGACCCAGCAGGACCAGGATTATCTAAATCAATACCATGTCTATTAAAAAAATGCACCCTTAGACTCTTCATTGAACCAGCCCTGTAGCTACAAAGTGGACACGATTTGACTAAATCATGCTGCCCCACATGCTCATTCTGGAAATGAGCCCTCATGGCAATCTGCCTCTGGAACCCTCTATTGCAAATGGGGCAATGATAAGGCAACGTTTTTGTATGAGTGGTGAAATGTTCAGCCAGATGGTCTTTCCGAAAGAACCTCTTCTGGCATACTCTACACTCATAGGGCTTTACCCCTGTGTGTCTCATTTTGTGACGTCGCATGTTTGCCCCGTTACTGAATTTCATATTGCAGACGTCACATTCGAACATTTTTCGGTGTATTCGATCGGGTGGTGAGTTATTGTTTTCTGGTTCCATTTTGACTTCGTTTGTGGTGTGGGCTTGGGAAACGTGGGCTACTAAGGCTACTTGACTAACGGCTTCAAAGTCGCATCGATTGCAACGATGTGTTCCTTCACTGGAATCGTAGTTTGAACCAGTTACACGTTCGGCTTCGTTTTGTTCGGCGTCGTCTTCTTGAGTGCCATCAGGTGCCTCCTGTGTAGGACCACCACTACCCGAATCTGCTTCATTCTCAGCTGCAGTGTCGGCCATGATCACCGCAGGAACTTGAAGAATTCAGCGAACGCTCTTGGGGATTCCATCAACACCTGTAACAAAAAGAATTCGTCTGAAAAGGGTTTTTTATGGTAAACATGTAAAGGAAAGCAATAATACAACACGTACTAATAATAAAGAGAACTTGTGACTAAATAAACTGGTGAACATAGAACGATCTAGATTATCGAGTAGAATTTTAGCTTTTATTATTTATTTTTTAAGTAAAAACAAGCACAAAACAGTTTGATAATGAACCTAAAAACATTTTATACAACCTATAAAACTAAAAAAAAAGTAGCTATATTAGGAACTTCAGCAATAATCACCTCATTTATTAAAAAAAGTAGCTTGATACTAAACTTATTACTCTTTTATGTGTTTATTTATTGTCTTCTTTATGCATGATAAAAAGAAAGTAAGAATAATATTAAAGAATAAAAAATAGCGCGTGCGGTTGATCACTTGTTCAACTGTTTTGTAGTAAAATCAAGTAAAACAATCTTCAATCTGCTGTAAAAATAACATTGTGATCAAGTTTTACATAGTTTTGTAAAAGTTATTTGATACACCCTCCGATTATATGCCTACTGTTGCATCTACTTAGTAGAGAATAGATTTTTTACTAAATTTTGTTTCTGCTAGTTACACTAAATTTATAGTGATATGATTTGCTTAAATATTTATTCTAAAACTAGGAAAGTGTAATAATAAACTTAATTTGCAATAAGCTTATTTTTAACTAGATTAAATAACGCTAATTTATACAAAACTTGCAAGGTCAGGTACGATGCACATAATTACTAAATCAACTAAACTGATTAAGAATTTATTTAGTCGCTCGTTATGGGCGATTTCGAACGCCAGCAATCAGCTGATCTGAAAGGCACATTCCTTTCAAACTTTTTGGTTTTTCTTGTGCTTTTACATGATACCAAGTGTATTTTTAGCGTAAACATTGTTTAATTAATTGAATATTTTACGATAAAATCGTTTTAGGGCACGCAACGTGAAAGAAGTGCACAAAGAGTATACCTTTCAGAAATTCTTGAAAGTTTACCAAATGTCGTCTTGTTTATTCGAATACGTCTGGTTATATTTATAAAGATTCTATTTAAAAAATCAAAGCAATTTCGAGATGAAGATATGACAATAGATAGATATTCAAGTTGAGAATTTTATTTATGATATGTCAGAAACAAAATTACTAATTATGTAGGTTCATGTAAGATATAAACATTAACATTAAAAAAATATCTATACATATATCGAAAAAAATATATAAATGTACAATAAAAATTTAAAAAAAAAAAACAGCACATGGTCACACATGGCATATGTCCTTCGATTACAGAGCAAATATATATCTTAGATCCTAGTTTCGATAATTCTAGTCTTATACACGCTGTTTTTAAAGTAACTTTTTAATTTTTAACAGGTGATAGCCCTTGTTGAAAGAATGCTAAAAAACTAAATTCGCTTTATACAAATGTTTATAGTTCTTGAAATATATGGTGAAAAATTTTTTCAAAATTTTGTTTTTGTATGAGATACGATGTTTTAAAGCAATTTTTTATATACAGGGTGTCGTTGAAATATTTGAGGAAATTTTGCCCGATGGTAGTCTTCATTAAAACAATGCTAAACACCTAAATATGTTTTCAAATATTGGTGGTTTTCGAGATACACACTGTAGAAATACACTCAAAAACACCCTGTATATCTGATTTTAACATTAAAACTAGGACTATCACCAGGAAAAATTTCTGCATATACGTAATTATTTCAATCACACAGTATACCAAAAAATTGTTATAATACATCGCACCTCGTTCAAAAACAACTTTTTAAAAAAAATTACAGTGTATCTCTCGAAAACTATAAATATTTATATAAGACAATTTTGGTTATTTAGCATTCTTTTAACAAGAGCTATCACCTGGTAAAATTTATAAAGTTATTTCAAAAATACCCTGTATACACCGTGAATAATACTTACATCGTAGTAATACACTAAATAGGTTGGTATTGAAACTACTAAGTCTGTTTGAAATGAACAAAATCGATGGATTTTTTTACTTTAAGATATTTGTTAAAAATGTGTCTGAAAACCATGATTTTACAACTGAGATCTTAAAATTATGCTAAAATTATAAATTTTATATTGCTAACCTATTACGTAGTTGTTGATCACAATGTAAATATATTTTTATATAATAACACAAAAACGTTCTTTTTTCTGTATAACGTTAAGATTGGATACATGTTAAAGTTTAATAAATATTCCAGTTTTTATTTACGAATTTATTATTTAGTGATTCTAGGATTGTATACCACATATTATGTCATTTCGAGAACGCTACCAAAAACCAATTAATAATAAAACAGAAATAATAAGTTTTCCCACCAAATAAATTGATAAATTACAATAATACGATTAAAGGTATTTTTTTCTATTTATAACGGGGTGTTTACAAATGTTTCTTGGTCAAGTTAGCAATGAATTTTAATTTTAACAAATTGTTATTAACTTTCTCTTTTTTTAATTTTAATATTACTCAAATTACTTTTTCTCAAAATGTAATTTGAATTATATCAAGTAACCACCCTTTGGATTGTATAAAATAATTTTCAAAATTTAAAAAAAGTTTTCTCTTGCCTTTTTTCATACACTCAGGATGGGTGACTCCCGAAACTATAGTCCGTAACTGACAACATTTAATTATTTAAAAAATTATGATAATCTGTGGATAGACTTTGACTTTTCCTACTTTAAAATGCCGTCTTATCGAGAACTGTCATCGGCTTTGTCATCCTCAGAAACGCCAGTTATTGTTAAAAATCCTTATTTATCTTGCCTTAACCTGGAGAGTCGGGTGCTAGTTATGAAGCTACTCTATAAAGGAGACTTAAAAACTTTAAAATTTTAAGAATGCTCCTTTGAAAACTTGATTGTGGACTAGTTGGTCAATCATTTCAACCGATTTTTAGAAGAAAAAAAAACAATGAGAATCGCATGACATTATATTAGAACCACTGAAAGACAAATATTACGAGTTGTTTTAATAGAAATTCAAAATTTTCCCAGAAGGATTTTCATGTTACCTAACAAGGCGATACTTAACCGGAAGTGTTTTCAGATTAGAGGAATAATTTATAATAATAAATAAATAATTTCATCTTTCTTTCAATGTCAAAAAAGTTTATTGATAAAGAGATGTAATAATTGGACACAAAATTGCATCAAAAACATATTCTTTAGTACAAATTTAATTATTTGTCATGTGATTCTCTTGCTGAATACCACATAAATTTTGACTGATTTCTATATGAAGTGATTTTGGATGAAAAGGTGGTTTGTTTTAAAAATTACTGTGCTCGTCATTATGTAGGTAAGGAATTGACTTGGAGCAAAATTTTTTTTTTGATATATACGATTGTGCAAATGAAGTTTTTGAACTATGTGTATTAATTAATAACGTTAATATAATTCATTTTTCTTTTTAATGCGCTTCTCTGTCTCTTTTCAACAAATTGTTGTATATGTTGTTATGTCATATAGATAATGTGTTGAACAGAGACAGACAAGCGCATTAAAAAGAAAAACGAACTATAAATACATTTATTCTGACAATACAGAAAGTCGTAAGTCATAACGATTTTTTTAGGTAGTAAATGGGTTGTATAACACAACACCTTGTACTTGGATTAGATCAATGTAGTGTTATTAATGACCATCTGTATATACGTAGTCTGATTTAATTAGAAAAACTTGCCACAATTGTTTCACATCTCATTGTGAAAAATGATCTGAAAGTACAATTTAACGAGTTGTGAATCTGAATCTACTCTCTACCACATGCTGTTAATAATACATACTGACCGATTTGAACGCAATTCAATTAAGAAAACGCAGTTAAGGAATTCTCCGACATCCTCAAAAAAATTGAATATGGATACAATAGACGTGTTACCAATTGATTTTAAGCAATTTGATAAATTACTAACTTACAATAGGGAACATTAATTAATTCAATTACGGCGTCTCACGACATAATGAATCATAATTTTGGCGACTTCTGCGATCGGCAATAAAATGTTCCAAACCCATTTTCCGTATTGATGGAGAAAATTCGTTGAGATAAAAGTTGAATAGCATTTTTATCAGCTTTAGGAGCAAACATAAAACTCAAATTTAAGATTGCAGTTGTCGGTTTCAAATGTAAATAAACATTTTGCTACTTTTGCTCGTATCTTAGAATGTAAAATTTTCCAAACAATTTTGATAGTGAAAATGAATATCGTAACTGACTCACAAATTCTCTAGACGATAAAGAAAAGATCGAATTTCTAACATGATAATTAATTCCAAATAATCTGACTTTATTTTTAGAATGATTTGAAACCATGACATGTGCTTCGTTGGAAACGATTTAAAAGCGATAAGATATCCATTAATTTTGGATCCTAAATTTGTGTATTTGTACAAAAGAAATTTTCGGCTTTCTATCCATCAAGTAAAATTCCGCAGATTGCGAAACGGTAGATATTTTTGCGGTTAGTTTTATCTGAATTTTTCGATATTGAAATACTGAGTAATAATACATTAAGTAATGAAATTTTTTTCATGCCGTTGCACCTTTAGTTATGCTACTCTTTGTGCAAACCCCTTCTTTCGCGTCTTTACCAATAGATTTAGTTCTTGCGTTAGTTTCAAATTACGTCATTGTTTACTTAACACGGGTAAATCCAATTCCGATATATTCTCGTGTAATTTGTGATAATTCCTGGGAAGATTTCACTTATTTACCTGGTCCCTAAGCGAGGGTCTGTGGCGCCTAAAGGGCAAGCACCCTGCAGAGTCGCTTTGTCAGCAAAAGCAATTGTGAAATATATATAACTAGTGCAAGAAAAAAATTCTTTCGGTCCGACCTATATCCAAGCCGACTTTCCAAACACCAATTAAAAGTTTTAAGAGGCCTGTTAAACTAAACACACTATTACATCACAAGCTAGCACACAACACTCGATCGAAATGTGATAATTATCGAAAAATTTGTAAGAAACGGCTAGGAGCGTGGCCTACAAAGTTCGCAACGTCAACACAGCACAAAAGTAACGTTACATTTGGGAAATGAGGACCCCAACCAGACGTCCCGATTGAGTGCACTGCACTTAACTTTATGCACTAGATATCAACAAATTCAACTACATAACCTGTACATTCTGGCATGCTAAAACAATCGTTTTTCACTTACGTGCGACTGATGCTCGTTACGTCCAACTCTATAAACTACATTTAAAAAACACCTGTACAACGTTTGACCGCTTTTCGGCCATTCCAGGCTGACCTGTCGGAGGAAGTGGGATTGTGAGCCGACCAGGGCCGGATCCGCCCGGCGCGGCCACGCCGTCATCGGGACTTATCACCGCAAAACATGGGAGATTACCAAACGGCCATTGGAAACAATTCGAATGTTCCACGGTAGGTTCGAAAGAGAGAAAAGTGAGGACAAGGCCGACGCGGTTCTCATAACACTGATTCGCGTATTGTGCGTAATGCGGCCCTGGGTTAGAGATGTGTGCTGCATTGTTCGCCACGAACCACCTGCTGTAAAGTACGGTAATTGCGTTGCGACATAATTGCAGAGATTTAAATGACGGCTTTTCGCAGTGGGTTATTATTAATTGGCGAGGTTTTCTGTGGAGGATTTGCTTTAAGGCAATTAGCGATGATACACATCTCGAAAGGGGACTGGGATAGGTTGTAGCGGGCTTTTGCGGCGAACTGTTATTGCCGACTCGAGGCACAACAGGTGTGTTATTCTAGTTTTCAACCTGAAGACTGACACCTTGCCTTTTGACTTACATTGTGTTTTATACAAAAGGGATTTCTTTTCGGTTGGTTCTTGTCGCATTACTACTTAATATAAGCTGGATAAACTTCTCTTTTTTTGTTTATAGCAAAAATCATAAATTATGAAGAAATACAAATTTTTTTTTTGTATATTTTAGCAAACTAATCTTATGAATAATCGCTTTTGAAGGCATATTTTAAAATACTACAGTTTCCCGCTTTTTAAGTTATGGTGAACTACTGATAAGATTAGAAACTGCATTGTGCTGCCTTCTGCAATCCAATTCTTGCAAATTTTCTATAGCTATTTGAAAACTTTGTTAATAGAGGGCGCACCAACCGAAATAGTCGAAAATATTCTTCTTGTATTGTTTGTTGCATAATCCGTTATTTTAGTAAATCATGAGTGGCCCAAATCTTTCACTTGGCCTTTGCGTCTCAAAGCATGAGCCGGATTAGATTTTTGAAAAAAAAGAAAGACGTTTTCAACTAATAGTATCAGGCACGTTTCTAGTGGGGGTTTTGTATTAGAAAAAAAAAAAAAAACAAAAAAAAAAACCTCGGAAACTATTATTAAATGATTTCTGCATCCGAAATTATTCGTTCTTATTATGTTTTTTTAAATGAATGTTGTCTGTTATTCTTACACACTTTTATATTACATTTTTGTATTAATGACAAATTGGACAACTAATTAACTTTATTATAATTAAAAATTTTAAATTTTAGTTGTCTTAATACGTATATGAACTGAGTAAATTCTATTGTAATTTGCCGAATTTACTCATTTTCCGCTCCAATCTTATTACCTAAACTAATACAGTGTTTCATTGCGAGTTGCATTTGCTGATTTGTGTCCAAATATCACCTCACAACAGTATTTTGAGTGCTTTAATCGTTACAAATATAAATAAATTTTTTCAATTAATAATTATTTTGTGCAGATATACCTAGGGCAAGTATAACGTAAGAGTTTGAAACAATATTTGGTACCTAAGTACACACACCAGAAAAGTCTAGGGATATTGCTTAATATGTTAATCAGTGTATATATTTTTTTCTATTGTTAATAGATATTTATTGAATATCTACATACTATCTGACTTTACCTAAAGCAGTTTTTATAATTATTTTGTCACCTGTACGCCCGGTGCGTTCGAACTGCGGTTGATTTTCAGGTAGCGACCGAACTGCGGTTGAAGTGTATCTGCCTACCTGTCCGAACCTAATCCCTGTTCTAACTGCGGTTTTATTCACAGTATGGAGCTACGTCCCACGTTCCACAAGCCGTTATAAAGTAATAAAATCAGAATATGAATAAAACCTAAAAAAAAATTTTTTGGCCATGTTGGTATCAATTAATCACAAATGTGTAACACAATAACTCTGCATTTTTTTTTTAAATTGTTAGAAATCGTTGTAATTAGACATTTTGGTGCATTGTATCAAAGTACACCAATACACAAAAAATCATTTACCTAAAATTATAATTAATTAGACATAATTAAAAAAAACTAACCGTATAAGTAAACAATTTGAAAATGTGTTTGTTTGGAAGTGAATAAGCGTGCTTGTTTTTTAATACTTTATTTTGCTAACAGTTGATGAAACTTGGTTCGGCGTCTTGTCGACGTCTTTCTAGACACACTACTCTTTCTCGACTTCACTTGAACTCTCTGTTCCAGGGTGGCTCTCCTCCTCTCAGGGTGGTGAGAGGAGTGGGGAGTCTCTTTAGGGTGTGGGTGGTAACGTTGGTACCAAACATCCCGGCCCCCTTGAACCGATGTGTTCAAATTAACAAAAAAGACATAAATAAAAAAATGGTGAAATAAATTGAGCGGTAAAACCTAACAACGACAACAGAATTCTTCCGGTCACGCATAAAAATCAAAACGATTCTCACATCATTAACTTCGATAAAGAAGGTAACACCACGGCGCTAGGGTTACATTGGAATTGTCGGAACGACGTTTTAAACTATAAAACAAACTTTTCTGTAATTTCAAACGAATCGTCAATAACAAAACGTAAATTACTTTCGGAAATATCAAAAATCTATGATCCACTAAATTTATTAGGACCAGTTACGGTACGGGCAAAATTAATTATGCAAGAACTTTGGAAACTAAAAATAGGATGGGACCAACCCATTCCGAAAGAATTATTAAATATCTGGCGTAAAATAACAGAAAATATTCAAACTCTCAATAACATTAACATACCTCGTAAAGTAATTTCAAAATTTCCATACAAGACTATTCAATTGCACGGAGTGGGGAGTCTCTTTAGGGTGTGGGTGGTAACGTTGGTACCAAACAGTGTTCAAGTCTTCTATATGTAAAAATCAACCTCAATTTTTTTTATAATTTTTTGGTGTTTAGAAAGCAGTATTTTGGAGGTGCTGATAAAACTTGAATTACCTGGTACATACAATAAAAATTTAGTAAAGAGCTTTTTTGTAGTAAATAATAGATATTATCTACCACTGTGTTAAAAGCTTTTGATTCTAACTTTTATAGACAAAAAGTTATAAGCAAAAGTTTAAATAAAATTAAGGAGTTGATGAAAAGTATTGTCATATAAACTTTAAGCCGGAAGATCTAAAGATATTGTAAGAACCAAACTATGGAAACTAGCCGGAAAGGATTCAAATAAGTAATTTTGGTGTTTTGGTGTTTTACCTGAAAATGGAAATTTGCTTGTCACAGATTTCAAAAAACATGTTTAAGGTTTAAACTGGAAACTAAACTTCATGCTTAAATTAGGGATTTCAGGTAGATTCAAATTTCTTTTTGTCAGTTTATTGATAAAATTGTTGTTCACCATGCCACAAGCAACGAAGAAAAATTCTGTTATACACCACTAAGCTAATATCACCGATAATAGGATTAGAATTTTAGAACCCCCCGGGGTTTCCGAGCGCACCGCAGTTCCGTCCCTAAAATATATTTTGGTAATGACTCATTTATCTGGTTAAATTCTAACCGCAGTTCGGATGTCCCCTGTACGCCTGTACGCTATTTATCCCGTTTTACAGAGAGTATCATTGCTTGACAAAAAGTTGCAGATTTTTGAGTCCTAATAAACAGGGTAAAATTATGAGAATTCATGTTTTATTAGCTTTATTCGTTTCGAATAAGTGTAGAAACATCATGGCACGAAGATATCTAAATCGTGTCGAAATGAATAGGGCAATCGGGACGCTCGAATTAGGTACATACATACATACCACTCAAAGTGAAGTTGCGCGTTTTTTGGGTACCTCAGAAATTGTGATTTCCCGGTTACACGGAGGTTACCGTGAGACAAGTGATGTAACTGAATGCCACACCGGCCGACATCGCATAACAACTCCAATTCAGGACCGATTTCTGCGTTTGACTGCCGCAGAAATGCTACAATTACACCACCTGAATTGGCATTACAATTGCAAAAAGTGCTCCAAGTCACTGTTGGACCAGATACAATTCGAAATCGGTTGCGGGAAGGCAATTTGTTTTTCAGAAGACCCATGAAAGTTCCAGCCCTAACACGAGGTAATCGTGGAGCCCGTCTTCTATGGGCTCGAGAACATGTTGTTTAGGATTGGCACCAATGGACTCATGTTTTCTTTAGCAACGAGTCTCGATTTGGAATCCACCCGGATTCAAGATGAATCCGTGTTTGGAGAGAGTCTGGTAGTGTAAATCGCTTGTAACATGTTCAAGAAGTCCATTCTCACCTTGGTTAAACAATCATGATGTGGGGCGGAATACAAACGGGCCGAAAAATTGATCTCGTTTGGATTGAACCTTCCCTAATCACAATTTGATACAGGGATCTTATTCTTCACCCTGTTGTGTTGTCATATGCTGAAAACTACGCAGAAAATTTTATATTTATACACGATAATGCCCGACCACACACTGCTCAAGTGGTGACCAACTTTTTGGAGGAGCACGGAATTTCAGTTTTGCCGTGGCCAGCGCCATCGCCCGACTTGAACCCTATTGAGCACTTTTAGGATGCCCTCTAAAGAAGAGTAATCCATATGGGATTACCGCGAGAAAATCGTCAACAGTTATTTGCAGCTCTAAACGCGACGTGGCAAGAAATCCCCCAAGAAGATATCGACAACCTCATTACAAGTATGCCACGACGATGCAGAGATGTAATTAATAATGCAGGAAGTTATACAATTTATTAATTTTTTAGAATTTGTTTGTAAAGACAGTTTTAAAAAAATATATATTTTTTTTTAAATTGTTATTATTTATATTTTATGAAATTTTTGGTGTATAATACTTGTTTATTTAGTTAAATCTAATAAATTTATGGTGACAAACCCCAATTCATTTAAAAACATTTTAAACTTATATTATTCAGAAAAATTATCAATATCCCTAGATTTTTCTGGTTTGTATAAAGGAGATCGTTCCCATCTTATGAAAATCTAATGACCACTCAAATTGAGATTTTTTTGTATCAATCGACAGTTTTTGAAATAAGGCGCAATTTATATTATTGCGCCAACTTTGTAGCTCTTCAAATAAAGACTAAATTAAAGATTAAAAAATTAAAAACAGCAATGCAAAATGCATTGGTAAGAGTGAGGCCAGACAAATCGTGAGGTAGGAATGTTTGGAAGTCTATAAATCATCAAAACTAGGTTTTGACGTTAATTTTAACAAAAGGCTTAACGTCATGGGATGTGTACTACGGTTTGGGACCTTTCAGATGATATTGCGAAAAGAAATCCTGAAACATCTAATTATTTGGTACTGATATTTATAATGAAACATTTAGATATACTGATATAACGGTTATACTACAACAGTTAATTATAAAATTAACTAATTAATTAATGTAATATTAAATTATTAATTGATATACACCCAAAACTCATCTAAACATATTCATTGTAAACGTGGTACCAGAAAAACGCCAAATCGCTAAAATCACTAGTGGTACAGCCGGGGCCAAAGCAAAAGCACAGGTCAGGTAGCCGGGCCGCTAATACGCTCCCATTCTAAAACTTGAGTTTAGACCCAGGCTGATAACACAACACGGATCCGACTAAATTCATTGAAAAAATTGCATTTGTGAAAATATAAAATAACTCTAATTTAGCCTAATTCAATTTATATGTGAATACAAACGCAAAGTAGAAAAATTATATAATGTAATATTTTTTTATTTTATTTTTCGGATGAACTGCTTCTATACGTTTGTTTTATCTAAGACTTCAAAGATTGGTATTGTTTTGTTCTTAACAATCTTAACTGAACATTTTGCAGCATTTTTAACTCGATGACAAAAGATTTGGGCTACCCGTTATTTTTTAATTTTTAATACCGTATGCTTATTAAAATTTTTGATATGAGGTGATCATAAAAAACAAAAATTCTAAAAACGTAACGTTTAAATTCATTCTCAATAAATGCCATAAGTGTCACTTAAAAATATGTATTAAGGGATATTATGAGGTTTACTGCAAAGCAGACTTTTTTTGGTAGAGTCCTATTTCCGTGATAGTCATTTGGAAAATGAAGAATGGATTTACTCGACCAAATTTTGTATTAACGGTTATAGAAACAATTTTTTGCGGGAATAAAATATACGTATTCAAAATTTTGGTTTTCCATGGCCTTTCGTGAATAAATATTTTGTGGCTTGGTCTTATACTCTATTTCAGGTTGTATTTTACACAATTTTGCTGCAAAATTTTATACACCATGACAAGAACAAAACACTTAAAACCCAACTTTTTTGCCAAGTTTTTTTTTTAAGAAAATTTTAGAACTGCATAAAATTAAAACACTTTCAAACCAAAATAAAACAATTTAATACAATTTATCTCTATACTAAGTTGCACCGTCATAGACTATATGTGAGTACAAATGACGGGAAAGCTTTCCAGTACGACGGCGACGTAGGGGATGTTAGTGAAGCCCCGGAAAAATAATTATAAAATGTTCACTCGCTCATTCTTCTAGATATGACAAGGTAAAGTTAAGAATTCAAATTTTTTGTTTATACATAATTTTGAAAATTTTGTTCGTTCTAAATCATGTTATGTCAAAATCATTTTATAAAATTGCTTGCTGACTGTCAAGTTTAATTGTTAAAAGAATTCAGTTATTATTAAATTTCCTACAAAGAACCCAGTTGACTTGAGTCTATAAACGATGTCAGCGATGTGCGGATGTGCCCAAATTGTCAAAATTATTTATTTGATTTAAGAAATAAGGTACAATTTTTTTTACTATTTCTGCGGATTTCTATTAACAGTTTCCAACATCGTACTAGAAAATTTTAGAAAACGCTTAAATTACAACGATTTTTTATTATGATTTAAACCGGTAGGAAAAAAATTTAAAAATCATTTGAGTCGCGGTGGAAATGAGATCACAAGCCATATATTTAAGGACAGGTACTGGTTGAATGCTTATAAAATGTTTAAACAGGATATGGGCAGAGGAACAGAAGCCTAACAAAAATGGAAAATCTGCTTGAGATAGGTACCCCATCCCCATTCGTAAGAAAGGAGATAGGAGGTAAGAGTAAGAGTCTTCGAAAAGTATCGGAGAATATTCTTGTCGGATGATGGCTAGCCTAGATTATAAGTATAAGGTGTAGGTATTAGCGAGTATTGTTAGAAACAGGTTAAGTCAAAATAACACGCAAGAAACTTTTAGAACAGCCATTCTCAATCGATGAAATATGTATGATGAAGTAAATCCAGAATAATAGCTATGAACAGAATCTGATCTTGCACGTGCTTTTTTCTTATACACTTCAAGCAAGCATACAATTCAGTGGACCGAACTTTGAAGTGAACTGCATGAAGCAATCTAAAAGCTACGAGTATCAGAAAAGTTAACAAGATTAATTTGAATGATTTTAGAAGGATCAAAGAGCAAAATGTAGGGGGAAGATGAGCAGAAAGTTTCGCAGTAAACAGAATTTTAGAACAAATAATAGGTACATGAAAATTTATAAGGGAGAGTAGAGTAAAAATACGAAAAGAGTAATCTACCACTGTCGGTACAAGAAAATATCGCTTATACATAAATGAAAATAAAACGAACCTCTATTTGGGAACAAGAAGTTAGAAAATAGTTTTTGGAGGGTTATAAAGCAATGTGAGTGGTAGTTCTGTAGCACCAATTTGAAAAAGTAAATAGCTTTGAGTATCTGGAGATAGAGCTGACATTGTTGACAAACATACATGGAAAAAAAAAACAGAAATTGGAAAAGGCTTGCGAGAAACTCTGAGGCTGCAGGGTCTATGAGCAGAATATTAAAAGGGTTATTTCCAAAAAGAAAAAAACTTTTTTGTCTAAAACCTCAGAGGGCAAGGTGTTTGGAACACACATCGCAAGAATGCCTGACAAAAGGCACAAAAAAGAAAAAAAGGAAAGATCTAACAAAACATGAGTAGAAGAGGTAAAAACAGATTTAAAAGGGGTTGGTATAAATATAGTGAACTAAAAGGAAAGCAGGAAAAATAGAGAGGAAAGCCGTTGACAATATACATAATCTTAAAAGAAATGAAGCAATCACCCAAAAGCACCAAACAATTTCACTTTGTACGACGCACGTTTCAACAACAAAGTTTAATTCCCCACCTGAGGATGACAACTTTGTTGTTGAAACGTGCGTCGTACAAAGTGAAATTGTTTGGTGCTTTTGGGTGCTTGCATCATTTCATTCTACACACCAAGGAGATCCAACACGAAGATACATAATCTTCTCAAGAAGCAGTCGTAAACCATTTATTAAAAATCATAAATTACAACAGAAAACCGACTAGACAACAAATAATGAAAACAACAAAAATTGAATATTTATTTGTTTATTTGAAGATTTTAAATCTTTGATCTCGAGATTTATGATTTACAAAAAGAAATTTTATAACAAAAATCAAACTTTCAATTTTTGGTGTAAAAAATCTGGTTCACTCAATTTAGTTTCCAGAGACTCCCGCGTGTATAAATCTTCATGAAAGCCTAATGCACGGACGTTGCTGACGCTCCCGCCGTCTGTTTAATGTAAAGTCAGATATAATAACAACTAATAATGTTCGTCTAACTTCATGTTCATTATTTATTTTAATCTAGTTTACACTATGAGAAAAAGAAAATACACTATCAAAAAAAAGTTGACGTTACTTCCTTCAGTTCCGGTCATAATCCAAACAAACAAAATTTTACTTAAACATGAATTTCGTTGAAACTTTGCTTAAATAACTTACCTTTTGATCCAATTAGATAATTTGCTTATTTTTTTTAAATCTCTGGTGAAATATTAACCCGGAAGCCATTAATATTGATCTGTTGGTAAAAGAAGTCAGTAACCTTTTCTCGATTTTTAATGGGGATAAAGTAATTAAAAGACGATATTATTTGTGACGACTTTACTTACACTTATTATACTGATGATAACATTTTCCAAGATTACAATAAATAATCTATACAAAAGCATCGAAAAGGAAACGGATTTGTACTACTAAACTACAATCATATCTACATCAATAAACAGACAAAATAAAATATTTTGTACTACCGTCCCTACACTAAATATTTATAATATAAACAAAGGTACTTCGTAATTAGTAATACTAAAACCAGACATTTGATGTCTATTATAAAAAATAAAACTTAAGAAAAATGGAACTGCTTTCTAATTAAAAGAAAATATTTTTACGTTTGATACAGGAAGGAAGTAATTGTCAAGGACCGGAAATTGGATTCAGTTCTTTAGACACACCTGCTCGTGTTCGTTAACGTGTAACGTTCCACGTGCATGTGTGATATGAATTTTCCGAAAATTGGGTACCTTAAGAAATATAGAAATATAAATATCCAGATGCCCGTTTTGAGTCCATATTTTTAGATACGAAATAGTAGAGGTATATCTAAATCCTTAGCCAAGAGTTCATTCATACTTCGGTCTAGACTTTTTACTTTGATTTATTTACATCTGATGCCAAGAAATCTAATTTTAACTAAATCTAATTAAAATAAATAGCATTTTATTGGCAATATTTTACAGAAATTAATTTTAATAAATAGGGTTTCGATATCTACAAACAAATAGCTGTCAGTCAATGGTCCGCAAAAACAGCTTCTGGTCCGGTCCTGGAGGCCGGCATCCGGCCGAGGCCACCCCTTGTTTACTATGTCTTTCCGCTAGTAGCTGGAGAAGCGCTTGTTTCTTCGATATATACGTTGCCTCTTTTCTCCGATCCAATCTTGGTGTCCTTCCGCACTGTAACAGGAAATATTCAACATCACTCATTCCAAAATAACTTAGTAGCACTCTTTGCGACACATTCAGACTTCCTGTCAGGTTTTGGGCTCGGCTGAATTCAATTCAGGAATCCCAATTTAATTTGGAAATTGGTCCGTTAATAGTGAAAATCTTAGCGAGTTAATAAAATGTGAGTATGTCGCGTGCTTCAAGTTGCTCAGATTACATTTTATGGCTACATGTGTTCATTATCTGGAATCTTACCGTTGAGCAGTTGTTCTAAATAAACACATCTGTTATTGAGGTAGTTTCCGTCGGTGATTGGACCTATCCGAGGTTCTAAAATTTCAACCTTTTCGCTAGACGATGCTGCCATTAAACTTAACTTCGCTGAAAGCTCCTCCACATCTGCAAAAGACAAAATGCGAATTTACTACAATTTTTTTTTCACTTTACACCAGATACACTCATCCCTTATTCATGAGAAAATTATTTTGCAGTTTATTCAGATGTGCGTAGTTCCAAGCGAAAAAACAGACCGGAATTTACACATCACAAAATTCTATAACAGCTATTCCAACCCAATAGAATGATTCCAATAATGTAGGGACAAAAAATGGTTTCATTCTGTATTTTTTTGTTATAATAAAGTCAGAGTTTTATGAAGACGCATATTGATTCATTTTAAGAAATGCTTAATGTCAATAAAGTCTATTTTGTTATTATATAATTATAAAATATGCAAATGTTCTAACTTTTTAATATTTCTGTCTTTTTTGAATGTGGAATTTAAAACAGAAGTAAATGTCTTAAATGTGTAAAATGAAGGAGCACGACAAAATAAATCATGTCACGATATTACATTTGGTCAGCAAGATAGATTATTGTCGCAAAAAAATTGGTTCAAAATCACACGACAAATCTACAATGGCAGGGTTTTAGAAATATTAAAATATATTATATGAAATAAAAACATATTCTGGGCATCGCGTTCAGCTTCTACATTAAAAAAAAAGTACTTTTCAAATATTTTTAGAATCATCTGTTGCCTAGAACTACCATCATTTTTTTCTAAAATCGATAAATAAACAAAATTGTGCGTAAAGTAAACCAACTCTTGTAAAATTGAAGAATAGGTAAAATATGGAGAATATTCCTTTAAAAAAATTTAAATTTAGTGTCTCGTGTGTCAAAATAATTATAAATAATATTCTTACATTAATTGTCGCTCTCGCCTATCAGGTCCCAGATTATTTTTCATTTATAATTTTTCTTATATTTTTCTATAATTAACTTGTTGTCTTTGACTCTCAAAATTTTTGAGTGAATTTAGATATTATTTAAAAAATAATCCTATTATTATTCACAACCTAGAACCTAAATTATTTTGTTCCAAAAAAACTCGATTTAATTAATCTTATGAAAACATCAAAGTGTCCATCTCATGGTAGATAAACCATAATTTATCTTACCAAAATTAACAAAAAGTGACAGCTAATAACAAAATTTTGTAGCACTCTGTATTTTTATAACTTACTGAGTGGTTTGAATAAAAATGAAGTAAATGCTAATACTACAGAAACGAAGTAAAAACTTCAAGTAAATACTACGAAGGCGTAGTAGATTCTATTGAGCGGAGTAAATTCTTCGATATTTTCCGGAAGTAACTACAACAGTAGTTTGTTAAGAGAAAATTCGTAGTATTTGCTACAAAAGAAGTATATGCTACGTTGGAAGTATTTACTACCAATTTTAGCGGATGCTTCACTTTGAGAGAAGTTTGTAAAAACCCAGCTTCGTTAGTCGTGCTTCGAGTGTAGCATCGTCAAAACATGGAGGAAAGAATAAGAAATCAAAAAAATACCTTCCTAGACGAACTGTCGAGAGTGATGTCTTATATCGCAAATTATTTGAGTAAGAAAGAGGTCTGCATACAGGTGGTGCCTAAATTTCTAACAAATGTTTTCGTAAAATGACACAATAGTATTTAGATAACATATGCACACTTTTAATCACTTTTATCTACATTTTTTATGTGCCAGTTTCCATTTCTATCTGACCAGTAACACCGCAATTGTGCCTGAAATATAATTGGTGTAAATTATTTCTGCATTTCAAAAATTAAACGGTTAATTATTAGTTTCTATCTTAGATCTGTTGACTGACATTTTCTTAAAATTTATATCAATCTTAATTAGAAACATAATTTGGTAAACTGCAGTGTTGCTAGTCAGACAGAAATGAAATTTGGTATATAGTTAATTCTCTACAGTATATTTGGTAGTTTCTAATCAGTAAATATAAAAAGCCTATACCAACTTACTATAAAAATTTGTGTAAAAAAAATCCAACAGTTAAAAAAAAACAGTTTCTATAGAAAAAATTGTCAAAATGTACAAAAATGGCAAAAATTCATAGATGTTGTACTTTCGTACAAAGTGGTTGAAGATGTGAAAGAGAGAAATATGCGCGATTACATTTTAAAGTATTTACTACTCTCTGAAAGTATATACTTCTTTTTTATAGTAGTACTTGCTTCAGAATGTGCAGACCCTACATACTACAACGATAAGTAAATACTACCGGAACTACCAAAGTACTTCAACTTGAAGTATTTGCGGTGAAGTAAATGCTCTAACTTGAAGCATTAGCATTTACTTCATTTTTATTCAAACCACCCATTGTCGTCTTCAATTCCCATATTTTTTAAATTTTTTATTTTTTAAATTAATGTTAAATTAAATAGTAATAATGTTTGAAGCCTATTTAATTTCAAACATAGAAACCAAAATACAGTCAAATGCACAAAAATAAGGTAAAAATTTTTATGCACGTGACTCTTCAGACAGGGTACATATTCCCAAAATATTTTTAGAAATAAAGAAATAATAATAGTATTAATGAAAAAAATTTTATCAATAAGGGTTTTTCAAATAAGCATTTCTAAAACATTTGGTTGCGGAAGACGGGAGTTGTTTAAAAAATATTTGTATTTTGTAAATTAAAAACAAAATGATTTACTGGTTAAGAAAAGTGTCATTTTTCCAATGAGTGTAAATGTTACATTTATATGAGCGAGCGTTGGATTCATTATTTTTTTATGTACTGCACAAAAAACTTAAAATATAAAAAAAATACAAATGATTACTATTAAAGGTCACTCATTTCTTTACGATTTTGATCAAAGAATGGACTTTTTGTTATTCGATGCACAGTTGCTTTTGGTGCTTTAATACATATTGACAAAAGAATGCCCCATTTTAATTTTATGGATCCGCTTAATTTTCTGTTTTTTTTTTTAATAATAAATCTAGTTAAGTACCCGGTGCACTATAGCTGAGAAAATTGAATTTTTTTTGTTCTTTTCTTGAAATTTGCGCATCAGAAGACTTTGAAAAAGGCATAATTTCTCGCTTTGTTACCAGTGGTTTAAGAGGAAAATTAGCATGCGAATTTCAAAAATTAATCCTATTATATCTTGAAACGTAAAAACACCCAATGACACCAAACAATTGCACTTTGCGCGACGCACGTTTCGACAACAAAGTTAATTTTTATTTAAATTGACTTTAATTAAAGTCTAAGGTGCTAATTTCAAGTTGAGATAATACCGGTACTATCTTCGTTTCCATGTAAACTTAATAAAATTCTGGGTTGTGATTGGTTGTTGCTACGGAAAGGTATTATTATTTGCGATACTACCGGTAGTATCCTAACCTGATATCAGCCCATAATTCGCCAACTGAGGACAACAACTTTATTGACAACAAGAAATCTTTTGTACCTTTACTTGTGCAATCCCAAAAATTTACCTATAATATTAAAGAATTCTATAAATTATTAATATCCGTTCTTTTACTAAATAGAAAGAGACCAGTAAATATTGAAAATTTGAAATATGTACTTATTTGTGGTTGGTTGATTTTTAGAATCAATTAATCGCAAATAGGTATTTCAGATTCGCAGGGCTTACTGGTTTCTTTCTATGGGACAAAAACAGAGTATACAAAATTACAAAAAAAAACGGTTCCATTATAAGAATACCATAGATGACTATGCCTAATTTGTTTTATCCAGGGTTATTCATGTAAGATAATTAATGAGCATATAGGATTTTTATTATAAAATTGTTTAAAGAAAACTCTGTAAAGCAGGCAACCAATTAAATATATCCGCTTTAACGTATGAATATAAACATGGTGATGACATTTCTAGCTGGTGACGTAAATTTATAGCTAAGTGGCCAGGATTCAGGATTAAATTCTAAATCTAAATCACCATTTTTAAGACTGCCCGGTATATAACACTCTTATTATATAAAAACCAGTTTTCTATTTTTAAAACCAAAAGTTTAATTTATATTTTGCGACCGTTGCTATCGTATAAACGCTCGTATTTTTCGCAGTTTACACTTCTTCCCCTGAACTGCGTCAGTTTTATAAATTGCGCACAATTTCGCTTAAATTTTCTTAATCCGATCGATTTTCCACAAGCAATCTATAGGTTGTAACGATTTACCATATTGTGGTTGGCCCGGTTCCAACCGTAAACAATAATATGCGAGTTACTCCATTTACTGATTCTAATACGAAAATATACACGTGTGCAGAAATAAACCGTTTACTCTTATAGTACCTATGCTAATCTACGGAAAAATCCTTTCAACAGTAGTTCTGTCTAATAATAACCCCCGTAATTATAAAATTGGTCTCGAAAGAAGGGATCATTAATCAACAACATATGCAAAAAAACAATTTTTCAACCTTATTGACACACATGTGCCTTAAAAAACTGAAATTCTAGCACGTTTTAAATGTTTACCAGACTAAAAATAAGGCTGGGGTCCCTGATGGGCCCTCCCTGGCTTGTTTCATCCCAGTTTTTAGCATTGAATCGATAAATTGATGAAACTAAAGTTTTTGTAACAAACCAAAATTTCTTTTCGCAGAAACAGACATCCACTTCCGTCAACTGTTTCTGCGAAATCAATCATTTTCCGTTTCCTGTTCGATCAGCACGTCGTTTTCTACACACATTTTGTGGGTTTTTAAGTTAAAAATTGAAAAGTGTATGCAACAAGTTGCTATCTACAAGCTCTATTTTCACACCGGAAATGTAATGCATAAAAAGCTTTGAAAATTCCGGCGTAAGTTGGAGAAAAGCATATATTAAGTTTACCTGACACATGTGGTAATCCATCAGTGTCAGCACAAGAAGTCTCGATTAAAAAATAAATTTAAACGGGCATTTTTCGTAATGGAACGGAAAGTGGAAGACTTGTATTTTTAAATTTACGCCCGGAAATCAGCCACTTGACGAATGGATTTTGTGAATTTAGTAATCAAACTTTTATCGGCCATTATTAACATCTCAGACAGTGGCGTTGCTAAAAGCTAGGGGCCCTGGAGCAGAAATGTTTCGGGGCCTTTTATATTTTCACTAAAAATTATAAAGATTTCAGTAGTATAAAGAATAATCTTATAAAGAACGTAAAGAGTGTTGGGGTAAAAAAGTTTTAGCACTCTTAGAATTTTGAGTCATAATCTGATTTTAATTGATGAGAAAATATTCCTAACATAATTACCCTGAAATAGTAATATAATAATCAATTTTTAAAATAATATCAATAATTAATTTTTAAAGTAGTAATTACAAATAACTGAATTTAAGTTGAATCAAAATAGTTAATTCGAAAGGTAAATTTTGATTTAAGCAAATAAATAATTTATGGGCACTGCCCTCGTTTGCTCTACTATAGCTACGCCACTGGGTCAGAACTAAATATCCGGGAGTCATTTTTACTCAGAAGTTACATGACGGTTATTATTCGGCTATTTTTAAACTACCTAATTTCGAATCTAAACTAATTTATAGACACTTAAAATTTTAAATATTTATTTGGCTTTTCAAGTAAATAGCTATTAATCAAGTGTAATGCATGAAAGTGTATTTAATTTTTTATATCCTGATGTAAACGGTTTTTAGATTGATTATAACTGAAATAAATAGTGAAAATAATCTGTTTTTAAGAGAGGAAAACTTTCAGACATACATCACGCGAGGTACCCTGCTTAGCACGGGTACCTACCATAGAATTTTTTTTTTGTATTATACCTGCATAACCTGCGTTTCATATAATTATCATTTATCCCAGGCCTTTAGAAAAACTGCTCAGCGGCTGATTCCATATCTTGGAAGCCTCCTCACTGTTAGTAAATTTTCGCACGTTTTTTAACTTTTTAACAAGTTGTGAGAATTGTGTAATAAAAATTTGTGACCCCATCAATTTTCACAAGATTCCATATAAGGAAATGGCAAATCGGTCATCTTCCGTTTCCGGTTAGGTTATCAGATCGTAACTCCGGATTGGTTAAAAATTTTAATAAGCACCTCTCAGATTGAGACAAATAAATTTTCTAAACGGTGCGATAAAAATACTTATTAAATTTATAATGCAGCTGGCAGTTTCTAAACTGAGTTATATGGTGGAATAAAATTAGAAGTTTTATTAAAACACTTTTAGTAATTATGATACCACTAAAAGATCCTGAACCTGATCCAGATCTCTCCAATTTATTATTTAAGTTTCTTGTCTGTAGCTAATTTAAATTTGTCGCTAATTAAACCGTAAAAACCTTGAAAATAATGTTAGTTTTAGACTTTTAAACAAGGAACAGGTACAGTATGAAGCAGAAGTAATGATAGGGTCTATAATGATAGGGTCTATAATACGAAGCGATTTTGCTTGTTGAACATAAGTCAATCACATTTTAAGTTTATCAATTGAATGTGTGTATGTCAGTTGCGTGACATAGAAGTAATTTACAGCAAAATAAATTATAAACGTATATGACAGTGGGAGGAATCAAGCAGATGCGTATTTAGCTAAAACAAATAGAAACGTGTAACCCCCACTTCAGTATTGCGCAAATTTGCTCCGTCTTCCGTCATCCTTTTACGATTTACTTTACTGTATTAGCTGTGCTTAGTACAGGCTATTTGATAACAGAGCCTTTTGAATAATTTGATTTTTATCTTTTTCATAAACTTTTTAAAGAATATTAAGTTTATTTCGGTGATCGCCGCGCCGATCAGATTGAATACCTAAGTGAAGGTGTTGCCTTCTTGGAACGAAACTATTGTTATTACTTCTGATTCATACTATACGTAACGGTAGTAATTTTGGAGGATTATTTTATCTTTTTAAGTATCCTAATGTGATTATCGGACATGAAGTAACTGTTTATTTTTTAGCTGGCAAATATACAAATCTGCGATATTTTATGTCAGTCCCGGATTGTTAATTTATGAGCGTAATTTTTCTTGACGCTGATAACAAAAGCCAATTTATTTTTATAATAAAGCCGCACCAAAAAATACCGTTGTATTTAGTCTGAATCACGTGGCAAATTCTAGCGCCATTATAATGCAGTTAGGTATTCAATCAAGAAAGAAGTTAGTAAGTAGAAATATGCAGTGCTGTACACGTTTGGAATTTAAATAATGGTCGAAACATTTTTAAATGACTTTAGACATCAATATAGCACTTATGGTTCCGGCATACCTGTACTATAATTAGCTTGATATTTGGCCGGGTACTGTAAACAATTTCCCCATTATTTTTCCATAGTCTGGTGATTGTCCAACTGTATGGCTCTATCGGGACGAGATCGTTTCAAAATTCTATTAATATTGATGCCTCAAGTGTGACATTAGCGAGTCAATTTGGGGCGTTATGAATTTTTAATTTTTTTGAAGCGGTTGTGAATGCTTTCGATAATAGGTCGTTATCCCCGGATTAAAGAGATTAATTGTTTACAGGGACTTCACACGTGTAATAAAATCATAAAACGGAAATCGTTGTTCTTATGCCATTTCTTTTGTATACAAGATGCAGAACACGCGAGGAATCAACATGCGTAATGCACATGGTGTAAGTTGTGGACTTTACGTAAACACAGGAAGATATCCTCAATGGTCGCTTTATACATTAAATGTCGTTATCAATGACACACATTACGGGAGTCAATACTCATAATTATTATTGCATGTCGATATATGGTAATGTTATCTCCAATTGCTTCCATGGCCGAGTTTGCCCAATATGGTGTGTTGATTTGTCCTCACAGGTGCAGATGCTTTCTGGGTTATGAGAAACATAATGGAGTTTTTGATTTATAGACTCACAAGAAGTTTTTATTTCCCTTTCTGTAATAAAACTCGATTTAGAACCGAGTCCCAAGTTGAGCTTTCCACAATCTTTATTCACTTAACCTAACCGTATTCGCTATAATCAACTTACTTTTCTGCTTTTTATTTATGCAGTGGACGAGTACTGCATTTGAAAGAGAATATTCCGGCGGTCTATTGATCAATTATCATTAACGGGTTATGTATGGACTCTAATGGATTGTTTAATAGACATTTGTATGCGATACAGACCTACCAAAAACATCTCGAGCTTTTATTACCACCAAACTACTTATCTGATTTAAATTTGGGAAAACGTTACTTCCCACACTATTAGAAGTACTCATAAACTTTTTAAAAAGAACTATCGACTATAAAATTATTTAAGTAACAATTTATATGCCGAAGACTTAAAATTCATCATGGATAGATTTTATGTGTTTGTATAGTCATAACACAAATAACATCTTTGGTTTTTTGATGCTAAATTTCCATTTAAGGGCAAGATTAGCCAAATTTGGGTAAATAATGCTATCGTCCAAATCAGCAAATAGTACGCACACGCGATCTATTTTGTTTTTTAATACCCATATTGGGAATCAAATTAAAAATGCATTCAGAATAATGCAAAGTAGTAACGAAGATCCAAGGATAGAAGTTTTGATAGTTTACATTAAAATTTCAATTCGCTTCTAATTGTTAAACTTGAATGTTTTATTAAACAAATTGGTCATGTGTTCCCACTGTTTGGTAATCTAGACGATATATGTATATTGTCTAATTTTTAAACATAGTTTACTGGTTGTAATTGAAACTGCATTAATGGAGTTAGAACATAAAAAAGTCAAATGTGTGATAATTAATAAGAAAAGACCAGTCTCTACCTTCCGACCAACATCTTTACCTTTTCTTACCAAAACTAATAGGAAAAAAATTAATACAAAATAGATAAGTCTGATTTTCTAGTCATAAAAAAACTAGATTGATCAAACAATTAATAAACAAGAAATCATAACTGTCCTCTTGACGTGGGCAACAAGTTTTCCGCTGATTTAAGGAGTGATCATAAATAGTGGGAGAAATCAAGTTTAAGATTACTAAGATTAGTGAATTGAAGATTAACGGTCAAACGAACAAAGTTTGATTTGAGTAAAATAAAAGAACGTTAAACGCAACAGCAATAGACTAATCAGTTAGAACAGGAACAAAAGAAAAACATTAAATAGAGGGTATAAAAATATTGAAAACTGGAGAAATATTGGAGTATAAAGAAGGAAACAAATAAATAGATTAGTGTTTGACCTAGAGCTTGACGAAGAAAAGGAAAAAATTAGGCCAAACTGAATAGAGTAAGAACTAGTGAAAATAAAAAGACTTGGCAAATAACGTAGCTCTAAAGAAAATTGTTAAAAGAGCGTTAGAACAAATAAAAAAGAGTGGACGGAGAGTATGGCACAACTCACAAAAGAAACCACAGCATAACTAACAATATGAGAGAATTGTACAAAACACTAAATTCTTATTAGTCTACAAGTGCTCTAATAAAAAAAAATTAATCAATTAATTACACCCTTAATAGCTTATATAATAAAATTACAAAGCCAAAGAAATTATGCCTGCCTAGTAAAAAAATAGTATCGCTAATAAAGCTTCCAATAAAAAAAAATACCTACGAGTGTGATAATTGGAGAAGGATCAGATTGTTGTGTAGCATAAACAAAAACTTGACATAGGTATTGTTATACATACAAGAAGTAACAGGGTAACTTGTGTCACTAGAATTAAAAGCAAAGAATATTCTAAATTACATGTGTAACTATTACATTTTTCTATGTTTACGTAAAAATGAATTTTTAATTTCTATAAAGCTTATTATTTACCTTATCAGCAATAATAATTAATTATTGCTAAATTCAGTCTTAAATATTGTGAATATGGTGTGCGATGGATTTAACAGCAATTTGGTGCTATTTTTTGTCTAAAAACACCCAGAATGTGGTTAAATTTTACGAACAACACGGTGTACAAAGAATATCGCAGATATTGTTAAACTACACCACAGTAAGCTGGTGTTGATGTCAATTCTTTCTTGTTGTGGATAGCTCTTAACCGCTTTTGGTGATGATTTGATGTTAAATTTAACACCACAGTTTAACCGTGAAGACGCGGTTCTGTGTCTTCTAGTAATGGACCTGGTAGTTTTGACCTTTATTTCTCCTACGCCTACGCTTTTAAGATTGAGTTTTATTTCCTGACAACTGACATATTTACCATATTCTAAAAATGTTATATTTTAATTGTGTATATTATTTATTGTCCTTGTATTTATTTAAAACCAGATGCCATTTGTATTTTGATCAATCCAATAAATTGTTTATTCATCTAGAGTTTTTAAATTTCGTTTCGTGTTAAATATTTAAATGTTTATAATTTACTAGACATCACTTGTTTGATTTTAAGCTCTTGCCATTTAGTACCTTTAAGTTTCGGGTTATTATCGTCAACACTAGAAATATCTTACTCTAATACGACGATCCAGACAAATCTCATAATTTTAAATATTAGGATTTTTTAATTTTATGTGACAGAGTGGTCATGTTTTATTACAGAAAAGTTAAAAGAGATATACTGATAAAACCACTCTTTTGTTGGTGTTTATAGACTTTACTACCTTTATGTACTATACTATATCAAACTCACTTTTATTTGGTCCAATGTGGTGTAAATGTGTGTGCTTGGCATTAACTTTTATATAAGTTGCCACAGCAATGAGTCAGTCATTTGCACTACACGAACAACATAGACCAAATGAAAGTGATTTTGCTATACTAGTATAAATCTTTCGTCATTGAGTTACCTTTGCCTGTCAAAACGTGGGGCTTGGATAGATTCTTAGCAAACAAAAAAATGACATTTTTTTTCAGGTGAACTATAGGTCATTTTTTATTTAAATACCGTTGTCTGTCTCTTTTCAACACATTATCTATATTACATAGCAACATATACAACAATGTGTTGAAAAGTGACAGAAAAGGGCATATAAATAAAAAATGGAGTGTATGTTTTATCTAGCACTTCAAAGCTTGTATTGTTTTGTTTTATCCTGTTAGGCATTTTGCAGCATTTGGTCAAAATTTTTTTAATAATTCAGTTGTTTGTAGCATTGTATCTAAGCGTTATAGCCTTTTCGATTGACTGCACTAGTGCTTACTGATACATCTCTTTTTAATAATTGTATGTAATAGACAGAAATGGAAATGCACTCAGTGCGCTCTGGTGCAGCCAATCGAAACGTTGTTACATTTGTAGTCACAAAGTTAACTCAATAATGAAAGATTTGGTCACTCGTTACAGTAGGTGCAATGTGTGTTCCTCACCGGACGTTTTATTAATTATTACAAAGACAAAAAGGAATTTTGAAAAGATAGATGCTTTAGAAACAATTAAACGTTTAATATAAAGAAAACCAAATAGGAAAATGAAGTAACACAAGCCAGCTGAATGATTGGCAAGCAGTGAAATGAAAATGTAAAAAAAAACTGAGGATTAAGTAAAAGAAATCCTGGAATGAGAGAAACTGGGATTAAATGTTGATGAAGAAGTCGAAGAATTAAATTTTGTCTTTTCTTTTTTACTATCTAACATGTGTCCCAAAATCTGCATTATTAAGTTAATTTTGGTCATGTAAACGTAGAGTTTGAAGATATTGTTTGTGACACGTTATTTATTATCATTGAGTGAAACGACTTTCATATATTTAGAAGATGCATCATCATCAATTCCTTCAGAATTTTTGTCAAAGTCAATCAAAAATTATTACAGTTCAGATCATGGATGGCATGATGTAATCGGACTTTTCAAATGTTTCAGATAAACCGACATTCAAGAGTTAAGAAATAATAAGAAAGCATTAATGTATAATCATCAAAACATTTTTGGATGAATTTTATTGAAAGTTATGATTATTTAATCACCCACATGTTTATTTGCTTTATCATTTTTGCATCGCTGCAAAATATGTGTCACAGCATATTGTTATTGTTTATAAATATTTTTACATTTTGCAATAGTTTTTGTATCGGTTAATATTTCACAGTATCTTAAACCAAAACATCATACTATTCTAATCCTAGTGTGAGTTAGATATTTATTAACTTAAGAGATTCTTTTATACACCATATATGTTTCACCTTTTCTGGGAAAATCCGTATTAACTTTCCCGTCTCATCGTAGATTTCATAATTACGCAACAAATGTTTAAACACGCGACTTCGCCGTCATTGAGTGCATTTTTTAATAATTTCCCATCAGTTCTTTTTAACAGTATTGATGTTGCTCAGATTGTGTATGCACTTCCTAAATAAAACTTAATTGTCATTCAAAGTCCATCCGAATCCCGGATAGAGTCGGCCTGATGATAACCGTCCATCAAGTATGCAAAAACTAATCAAAGTACGTGTTCATGGTCCGAACTTCCGAAAATCAACCCGGTATATTATGATCGATAAGTCTGCAGCAACAAGTCTTGGCAAAAAGACTTAAAAAAGCTCAGCGACATGCAAACAAAAGCTAGCTCAACTGCTGCTAAAAGCAACATTTGAATATTTTCATAATTTAAACAAAACTGTTTCTGCACAATGTAGGAATATGCTTGAGCAATTTAAATTTAGAATTAATTATTTTCTACTGTGTAGGTATTATACACACACTGCTACAGACTGTTCATTTAAAAAAACTCACAGCTAGCCAAGAGAAGGTGAAGTATGTCGTTTATAAGACATTCATGTGCAACAATCGGTTGCTACTAATAATAGTCGGTCGATTAATACACCACTTGATAATCACTACTTTTAATTTTTCATTTAAAAGACAAAAATTCAACAAAAATTTGATGGAATCTTGACAAGTAAAACATTTTTCAGGTAATTAATGAATATTTTTGATGACAATGTGCTTTCATGACTAAAATTACGTTTCTAAAACTGACTTTTCAATTTCAAAGTATTCTAAAAAAATTTTAATGAATACGTGGTATCTTGTCTGTTAACTTGGAATAAAAATCTGGCGACAGTGACAACATGGATGTTGAAATATTTAAGTAAACTGCATATGATTTATTTGAAACATTTTGAAGCTAGCTTATTTACTTGTGACTGGATTTAGACGACCCAGAACTGATATGATGCTGTTATAAAATCTGGAACAGTTAAAAACGTACTCCTGTTGAAGGATAGAAATTTCATAAGTGAGGATGATAGACTTAGACAAAGCTTTGTGTTTTTGTACATCTGCGTGTGCATTAATTTTGCACGGTTTGAATCTGTTGGCAGTGGCACATTTTGTTGTCTTTGTGTCCTTTTCGAACGTCTTATTTGTAATTTTACATACGACCTGTCCACATTTGCAAGCAGAAAACATGTCGAAATATGAAGTGAATGTTGATTCTGAAACACTTGAATATGCATGATAGCCATACAGATATGCAACGAAATTTTTCGATAAATTACAAGTGCTAGTATTGAACAAACACAGGTAGGTATAAGACAGGTAGGTACAAACAATAGTGTTCGAGATGAGCGTACGTCACTTCCGTAGCGGCGAGGCCATGGATATCCATGCTTTGAATTTCGATTATTCTAATCGGAAGCACTTCTTGTGATCGTGCTGTTCTCTAGGTACCTTTAATTCACTTTGCTGATTTGCCGACTGACGGTTTAGAGTTATTCCACAATTTAACCCTCGGTTATCGAATAAATCACCACGGACGGGTCTTGTTGTGACCCTAATATTCACTGAAACAATAATTTATCATAATCAATCAACGGATTGGTTTGTGTAATTTCAACGTTTTGTTCGAGGCCTCACTGAGGATAAGGGATACAACAGGTTTTTTTATATTCTCCAGTCGTTTGCTAGACTGCTGCGTATAATAGCAATACCGAATTAAGGCCTTGTCGAGGACAAACTTCTATATCAACATGATAGACATTCACATTTTAGAAAATTTTTACTTGAAAATTACATATAAAACTATATAAAATAGAAATTTGAATTTTTGCTCATTATGTTTTACATCTTGAGTAAGATTCACTCTTAAAATGTTAAACAAATGCCCATAATTTCAAAACAAAATATATTACGGTTTTCCATATTATTAACGATTAGGAAAATATTTATTTAGTATAATCTAAGTATTTTCACTTTAATTATAAGATATAATATGTATAAGGACAGCAACATAATAAAAGAAGGAAACAAGATACTGAAACGATAAAGAGAATATTTTGAAGAGTTACCTGTCAGAGATATACAACTAGCCTAAGAAGAAGAAGAAGAAGAAGAAGAAGGAAAAGAAGCAAAATATGAATACTAAACAGAAATCAAAGGGAACAGAAAATAGAGTATAAAACAAAATAAGCACAACGCTGGTATATATACCATGCAAATTCAAAAAAGAAGCACACAGTAACTCTATTTTTTCATTTATTATTATATTTTTAAACAATGGTTTTTTTCCGCGTTCTAAAGCAATACTGTTCACTTTCTTCTATAGCAGTGACATTTTTTGAAGCTCTCAGTCACTAGTGCTCTTCTAAACTCTATGTCGACTGTAAGTCTCCAAGTCTACTTAGATGATCCTTCTTTTCGTCCTCAATTTTGATTTTAGGATCTTCTTAGCGCTGCTCTGCAAAATTTTTCTCTCTATTCACTATCTTATCTTGGATATAATTTGGTGGGTCGATTTTTCTTTGGTACTTACGTTCTATCATGTTTCTCATTCTGTGCGCTTCGTGTTTACTTTATATTCTATCTTTTATTTTTCTAATAATTTTGATCTTAAGTTTAATGGGTATAATCTCTGCTGTGTCCTGGACAACCACCGCCAAAATTTTACGATGTGTCGGCCTACATCAACAGTTACATATTTTCTGTTTCTGTTGGTATTTTTTTTGACAGTGCCGTCGCACCCCAAATGGGTACCGCTTACATAATCACCGAGTTTACCACTTCTACCAGTATTGTTCTTTTTGAGAGCAAAAGCTCTTTCACTTTTGGTATTAGTCTTCCTAGAATTGACTTGTTTTTAGAATCTTTGTAGAATCTTGTTTTTTTTTGCTGATATTCTACGTGTGAGGAAAAAACTTTTTGCTAGTTCTATGTATAACTTTCTCTAGACTCTAGACACCAAAGCTTTTTTTTGAAATCATACTGATTTATGCTCAGATTTTTATTTTGCTTTATTTCTTTTTTGAGCTTTGTCAATATAACTGTTCATAAGTATAGCTGTTCATAAAGTTTTGCCAGTACATTTGACAGACGAATAACATATATAGCATAGCAGATGACATGCCTTTGATAACAAAGATAATCTACAAAACCATAGGTCATAAAAAAAGAACTAGAAAGGTCTAGGTGGAAAACAAATTGAACAAAAAATTTAGGCTTACTTATAGAAGAAAATGAGAAAATGAGTAGGAAAATAAATAAGAGAATAGTACGAGTCAAAGATATATTTAATACAATAAGCAGAAGTCTCGAAAAGGATAATAACATAAAGCAAAAATTTAGTATAAATGCGAGGTAAATGAAGTTCTGCAGAAGAATAGAAAACAGAATGAACAAAGGTAGAATCAGAAACAAAAGATTCAGATTTCAATCAGAATTCAGAATCAGAAGATTCAGATTCAGAGTGCAATTACACAGGTACAAGAAGAACCTATAATCTATAGGTCATTTTAAACAGATGGTTACGCTTACAAAAATAATATTCTTAATGTGAGAAAAAGCCTCGGAAAAAGCAGAGAAAAAAAAAGGAATGACATATAGGAGAATAAGAAATCTAAGGCAATATAGAAAACAGTAGAAATAGTGTGCATTAAACTAACGACAACACAAACCAAAATAAAAATATAAATCAATAAATCAATTTCTCTGTCACAATAAATCAATTGTCACAACTGGTTTTCTTCTTAATTGCACAATGTATCTGGCAAAATTTGCTATAAATTATGTTGACCCCTCTTACAGTGACCCATATGGCAAAAAATTTACTAAACCACTTAAAATTTAACTATTGCAGGTGGCACGAACAAAAACACCAATGCAATAGATGGAAAGATGCAGTTTTCAACATTATTCATTATTATTTATTTTCATAAAGCTAATTCCATCATAATTATGTGTTACTTCCTTACTGAAATAATTTCATCTACTGTTATTACTCAATTTAACAAGATGTTAGATTTCTCGGTTGACGAAGCATGAGAAATTTTCAGCAAATTGCCGCAAATAACTAAACCAATTACTAAACTTTGAAAAGAAACATATTGAAATTACGAAAAGCATTTCCTGAAAAACAGCTTTTGTTATTTTTGTAAATAGATATGATATGAGACAATCCCGCCCCTTTTGCCTGTGGTTTCCCCTTAAACCACATTGCATTTTAAACTTTGTTCAATTTTGTCCTACAAGCTCCGATTTTGTAATAAACTCACTCGGGTATTCCGAACAATATCTAACTCAGAGATCGCACCATCTGATGGAAACTGGAAGAGTGCCTCTTGAGGGCAACAATTCGCCACTGATTAAACCCTACAAAGTGTTTTGGGGCAGCGAATTGAGCATAGAAATAAATAATTTTATCGTTTTAGTGTAATCGAAGTCATCCATTTCGAGATTACAAATTTAAAATTGCACGAAGATGAATATTTACGCTCGCCTCGGATTTATTTAAAGACTAGTCGGTGTATGTTTTTATTTGGGTAAAAGCAGCTAGCTTTTACCTCTTTGAAGTCATTTTCTCGATATACGAGGTGAATGATTTACGGCACGAGTTAAATTTATCCAAATTTCGGCGGGAAAATTTCAATTTGAATTAATCGGAAGTGAAGCGAGTACGTGATGTATATACGGACCCGCCAAGCCCAACTGATTTACGAGCCTAATACCGGGTGAAGATTTAATAATGAGGCGCGATAAATTACTTTAATATGATGAAGACGCTCGGGGAACATTTTCCAATTGTAAGAGAATGATGGACGTCTCAGTTGCAGATTTACGACTGGTTGTTATTAAAACTGCTGCTGGGTGTCGATAAAATCATCCCAGACATAGAAATATGCCTTTGTTGGAACTGTTGGAAATAGAACAGTCAACAATCATGACGAATGATAAACCCGAAATGATAAATATAGTGGAACATAATATTTCATGAGATCAGTGTCGCAGGTGTGATGTCGGGACGCAAAAAATATTTTTTATTCTCATTTATTTTTGTTTTGTTGCAATCCTGATTTAGCGACGCTCTAACCAGCCTTGCCAAATTGTCAGACCCTCACTTGGCAATGTCACATTACTATTTTTGGATAAAGCGTCTGACTATTTTTTAAATCTCTGTCAACGACAGACCAATCGACTATCTTGTAAACACAAGAAATCCTCCTAAGCCCACATATCAATTACAGACATCTGTTTTACATAAAATGCGATGACATAAGGTTAGCTATAATATTAATTACCACTAATTACAACTCGAAGATGGGATTTCATTTACATTCTCTTGAAGTATGTAATTAATTCAAAACATTACACAGATGTGGTTTGTTGGTGGTTTTTTACACGTGATTTATTCAGGTGGTCGATTGTCATGAAAAGCCAACCTTTCATTACTTCGGAATCAAACATTACAAATCCATTAATTTGTTTGCAACGTCGAACTGTTATTTGTAAACAAGCCATGTTTTAACCTTCGCGTCCAGAACAATTATTATCATTCATTTGAGAGCAAAAAGTAGTCGTACATTAAATTAAGTCGAGTTAGTGGCAAGAATTAAGCAATAAACCCACTGTTATGTTCACCTAAAACGGCTAAAATTGAACAACAGGCCTTTTATTCTTATTGCTATTACAAGATACTGTATTTTTTTTTAATTGCAACACTTTCGATAATTATTACCAAATTTCGTTTTTTAATAAATAGTTCTAAGGGCTGTTTTTTAACAGAGAGAAACCAGTAAGCGTTGGAAATTTCAAGTTTGAGTATTTCAAATTTGGTTTCTTTTTGGTAAAAAAACAAACCATAGTAATTTTGTTCACTTTTTCAAAGACGGGCGTCACGATTTTTCGCTCGGGCTAGAGACGAAGTGGCAAAGGGAGGCATTGTAAATAGTAAATAGCCAAACTAACTCTTTGAGAAAACTGTAAAATTCTGACTCACTGTTCAATCTAGCTTGCTATAAACCCATTAATGACGCAAAACAAGTGAAATTTACAATTATTCATTAAAACACATACCACATCCAAACGCCTTAACCGACGCATTTGGTTTTTTGGTGATACATTTGTAAGACTTTGGAGATGGGGTTGACGGTATTTTAGTATAAATTTATTCACGTATTTTTGAGAAAATAATTGTCACACTGTGGGTTTAATTTAATAGTGTTAATAGAATGTTAAAAAAATACTTAAAAAAATCTGTTTAAAATATCAAGCTGACAAATACACTTTTTTGATGATAACAAGACTTAAGTATTACACACCCAGATCTGATTATTTACCAAAAAAATTCTGTGTTGGCATTGTAAATTAGACATCCTTCGCCATGTCTTACCTAACTGCTTTTTGTTATTAACTTTTAATTTTTAATTAAAAAAAGCTTTGAAGTTATCGTAAAATCAAAATTGAATTAAAGCTTTTTTTATTTGAAAAAATTAATTGTAACTTATAAGGTGAGATCGAAATGTAAATGAATTAGAGCAGGCTGTGCCAGCGTAATTGTAATGATGTGTCTAATGTTAATACCCATTTCCACGGCTTGCTCTGATTTAGTTACATTTCAATCTCAGGTTACAAAATCTTTGATAAGATCTTTTGAATCGTTAGCGTTTGATATCTTATCACAGAAAATTTGGCGTAAAAGTTGTAAAGGTTGAGTAATATTGAAAAAAAAATGTTGAAAAAAATAATGGAACGCATCATCTGTTATTAAAAATACATCATGCTGTTGCAGTTTAAAACCTTATACGAGAGCGAATAAATTGCATGTGAATAGGTACATGCGTTGATAAATAGATGGAAATAAATAAAAAGGAAAATTAACCTTTGATCGGTTTTTCAACATTTCTAATTAATATTGCAACGTACGGACAGTTGGCGGCATTTCTGAATAATTTCCAAACTGAAGTTTCTCCAAGCATCCTATATGTTAAATTGAATAAAAGCACATTCAGCCGTTAGAATAGATACTTACTATACTAAAATTAGTTGGTGCAGAGAAAATTGCTGAAGAAGAGAGGTGGCAGTTAAAGCAACGAGTTACTTCTAGTTTGTAGTAAAGTGTGGTGTGAAGTTGTTATTATTACTTATTATATTGTTCGGTTTGAATAATTAATAAAGTAATTATACCAAAATGATTAATTTTTCATTTATTAAAAACCCATAGGTAGACAATTAGAATTTAATGCACAAAATATGAAAGTTGTGTATTTTAGACCACTTTTTTCTAATAGTTTGTTTATGTATGATGTGATTTCTTTAGCTTAAATCATTATTGTGATATAATTTTTAATGGGTTTTTCACATTAAGGCCAGAGAAAAAGGATATTGTAATTAAAGATTTTTTATTGATTTAAACGCAATAGTTATCTTATCTTACTCATTTATACACAAGGTGAGATAATTAGCTATTGTAATTTTAAAAAAAATCATATGTATTATCTCTCAGTCTGTAGAAGCCTACATCGATGAAACAAGAAGGCGAAACGTCCCTCATTAAATCAATAAAAAAAAACTGCCTCAATAATGTAAATAACCCAAACATGTTTAGTCACATGATCAATATCTTCGTTTATTATTTTCTTTAGGCAACGGAATGTAAATAGTGTCATAAAAAAATTATTTTAGTTGTTATTTTCTTGATGCATGAACGGTTTTATTATTACTATTATTGCATTGTAAAAATTAATTTATTATTTTAAATACAATTCACTCTATCGAATGGCCGAAGTTTTATAAAAGTTGGATGTAACTGCTATAGAAATTGTATTTGAAACAATCAAAATTAAAGAAATAAGAATCGACAATAACTGTGTCAAAACAAAATATGTTTTTGAAAAATCTAAATAAAAGTTCTATGGACATTAGAAAAAATGTAATAAGTAACCCGGAATGTATCGACTGATAATATCTTCGACTCGTCTTGTCAATGATATGTATGTTCACAATTATAACTAGATGTGTTTCATAGTTTCGTGTGTTTTTTGATATAAAATTACAATATAAACTGAGAAAATTTGAAATATAAATTATATGTATTTTCATTTATTTTAAAAAACTATTTTGGAAAATACAGATTGGCACAAGGGTTTTTCAAGAAGAAATTTCGACTACGTCACTGCTTTACATTAAAGCAGTTAAATTTTGTTCAGCGTTGTTTTCTTAAATTGATAAACGTAAGAGTTCTAAATAGTCATCCCGTGTTATGGCACAGTTTACTACATTTTTAATTCGTTTTTTAAATCTCATATATTTAGAAAAATCCATTCAACTTGGTAAATTGCTTGTTTTATTAAATTTTTGATGAAACTGGATTATATTTTAAAAACCCAAGATAAAAGTAATTTGATTTTAATTTAATTGGCTTAACGTCAATCCCAAAATACTTTTAATAAAAATAATTGTTCAAAAACATTTAAAAACATGTTTTTTAATTATTATTAACCTGTATTACCTAATTAATATTCATATCAAACACCTTTCGTTATCTATAATGAATAATACAGCTACTGCTACATCCTAAGTCTGTGATTAACAAAATTATATATTATAACTTTATCATTTTGTGTCTGCTGCTATATTTTGTGATAGTAAAAAAGTGCTTAAACCGTTAATAGTACCGTTAATATGGGTACCATCAATCATACAACGAACTCAAAAATGACATTTATGTAGGCTTACAAATAATCTCGCACTTGCAATTTACAGATTTCATGTCAGTCCTACATGTGTGCCAAGTGTAGGTTTTTTTAATAAGACGAAACATAATTCAACGAAAATTAGAGCTTTAAAAACATAAATAACGACTGTCTAATTAAATAATGACCGAGAAGTGTAAATTCCACTATTTATGTAATAAGAACCAACATTTGCATAGTGTCTAATTTAATTTACTCTGCTGTACCTACCTACTAGTGACAACATAACATACAAAAAATACAGAATGTCCCTAAAATCATTTATTATCAGTGCACAATCATATAAAACGCTACTTGGTAAAACCATTAGAAAACTGCCACAAAGTTTGTTTTTTACGAGCTGTATAATCTCGATTAGGAAAGTTTATAAGATTATATAAGATTTTTAAGGTTTATCAATGAGTCCTTATATGTGTAAGCTAATTCCAAATAAGCAAATTTTGCAATTAACATTTTCCAGTTTTTTTTTTATCAAGTGTTTTGATCGATATATACAGAATTGTTCCAAAATTTGCAATTATTTGGAACGACAATCGATTTATTAGTTGTGTAACTTACCGGCGTCGAAAGTATCCTTGAGCCTCCTCCACTGCTTCGCCTGATGTAGCGAATACAGTGTGATGGCTAGAAAAAACAGAAAGCAAGCGAAAACCGCCGAACTAAGGGCGATGGCTTGCCAATCCCAGACTAGCGTCTCGGCGCTTGAGAACGGTGCCTCTGTACTGGTGATTTCAAATTCTGTCGCTGAATGTTCATTTGTAGCTTCTTCATGGTGTCTACCTCTATGAGCGTGTTTATGTCTATGGGGGTTGCTCGGTTCGATAGATTTGAGAATTTCTTTGATGGGACGACATACCGTATCGCGGTGTAATTCACAAGGACGAACAGCTATATCACCTATACCGCACAGTGTACAGTTCACACATGCTTCTAATTTTGTACTAAAGTACTGTTTGCTTTGGACACAAACCGATGCTGAACTCATACACACCAAGCTTGAGATCACCAACAAGGAACCATATCCTGTCACCATCACCTGCAATCAGACAGTCGTTAGTTTAAAGCTCCAGGGGATTACACGAGATGAGTGGAGGTATTTTCATGTTGTGGCTCGTGGAATAAACAATGTGTCGTATACGAGAAAGGGTGAAATGGATATTCTCAATCTAGTTTGTTTTACATTGGGGCATTGAGCATTTATAAATAGGGTCAATCTTTTTTTTTTTAATTTTTGAAAGCTATCGAACAGCTAAATATCTTGTAGCTATAGCTTGTACTCGTATGTAGACGATGACTGAACGCTATAAATCAGAAGTAGCAGAAATGGCAATGGTTTTATTTCAAGTAAGCAACACCTTCACTTATTGAACATGGGTGACAATAACGAAAATCCATCCAGTACAATGGCGACCACAATTTAATAAACACAGTGGCAGAGTTTTAAAAATGGCCGACTCAAAATAAAAAAAAAACAACTTTTAGAGAACTATCGCTGAATTATTTTTTTAATTTTTAACAAATAAGAGTATTACTTTCATTTTAATATTATTTGGGGACTGGTTTCGAATTTTCAGCTCTTTTTCAATCCACCTACAATGTCACAATTAATTATTACAAATATAACAAATTGAAAATTGGAACAATAATTAAATTAATTTCTTACTAAGAAAAAAAAAATGGATTGTCTTATTAAGAAAGAATAAGGAGATTTTAATTGTTTTAATTTTTAAAAGCAGCTTGAATTACAATTTTAAACTTATTTTGCTTATTTTAAACAAATTTAACTTTGTCAATTGCTTTGTACCCTTGCGCACATAAGTAACGATACAGCCTGCAGTAAAAGGGCCTTTTAAAATTTCAGCCAAATATCAAAAATGTAAACAGTAATAAGCAACATAAGTAGTAACGACACAGCTTGCACAAAAAGTAGAACCTCATAAAATTATAGGTAGTAGTTTTCTACCAGAGAAGTGTGTACCTATCTTTTCTTTTAGTATACCTAATTTAAAAATTGTCTTCTCTGCAATTGATTTAGGAAGCATTTGGAGGTCGGTAGATACTCTTTTATTACTCCACAAAGAGTTGGCGCCCTGGTCAATCTTTATCAGCCACTTTTGAGGAAACTTTTAAGCTCAAAAAATAAATATTATAGAATAGAACGTGACAGAATTTTACCAAAATGGATTCTCAAAATCAAAATAATTCAGTTTTTGGAAAACAAATAATTAAATATTGATAACATCGCACTTTTTTGACAGAACTTATGCCAGAGAAAAATCTTTCAGCAGTTTTTTCAAAATGATCTCCGATATTCGTGATTACCTTCACTCATTGAATTCAACAATTTGCATTGCTTTGTTTTATGTAAATAATTTAATTGTTATTGTCCCGACCATGTTCAAAGAGTGAACGCGTTATATACTTCAAACGTAATGTTATTACCTCTGATTAATTCAATACAATTCCCGTCAAAATAAAAACGGCAGTTCATTTGTAAAATTTGTTTGCATTTTTTTGCAATTTGGAGTTGTGTCGTTGTCAGCAACTCGTCACAAAACATCTCGCATCGTCCTGAAAATATTTACCCGACTTTTTACGATTTGTACTTATTAAATAACGTCCCAGAGCTATTGTCCACTCTATACAAAGAGTGGATCTTTTTGTTGGTTAACGAGGTCCCGCTTTTCATTTTAACTTGCGGATCCTTGCATCATTATTTTTCAGCAAGATTTCACGGATAATTATTTTCTAAAAACTGACATCCCCCTCTAATTGCTTCCACAAACTACGAAATAATTGCGACTGAATCAACATGCTAGAGTCTCATTTTCAGAAAAACTTGGTCAATTATTTGCTAGAGCTGTGAACTGGACACGATCGTCACGGTTTAGCGGACTGAGTTTTCTATTATATCATCGTTTTTTCTTGCGGAAAAAGTTTGTTTCATCAGTTCGACCGATTGGACTTGAGGGATACGTTAGAAATGGGGAAAGGCTTTAAAAATTCCCTCGGACACTAAACTGCTTATCTACATTTTACGTTACATTTGCTTAAAGTTTCAATCTGGTTACGAACTATTATTATGAAAATGAAAACTTTGTTCTGTTTATAATAAATTTCCATGAAAATGGACAAGCTCCACTTCTTACTTTTTGTCTTCCAAGTTCGTAATCATCACATCCAAGATTTACTAACTGGAAATGCTATTTCAGGGAATGGAAACCGCGAGATAAACACGGCTTATTCTAAAAATAACAGAAAAAAAAAACGATGACATTTTCAGTTTTTTTAATTCGGTGAGGTATTATGCTGCATTAAGCTCAATCCAACTGGAAAAGAAATTTAATTAAATTGTTAAATAAAGGTTTAATCAGCGGAAAATCAGAGTAATGTTCGACAACAGGGAAAAGAATAATAAATGAACAAACCATGGATGAATCTAATTTAGAAAGTCTTTGTTCGAATTTTGCTCTTCGTGGAAGTTTTTAAAAATAACTGGTTAAATATGTGCACAAAAGAATTAAATGTGTCGTTACAATGTAACTAAATCAGATTCCGGCTTGTTATTTATGCACTTCCTTAAAGCATTGCCAATCGCCAACATTTTTGAACGCGAAATTTTTTATTTTGTAAACAAATTTGGGTGCATTAAACTTGGGTTCCTGTTTAAGGTGTAAAAAACAGCAGGAAAAAAGTAAACTATCCAAGAAAACAATTATACAGATAATACGAAAAAGGTAACAAGAGATAAGACAGAAACATTATAGTAAATCTGATAAACAGTAAAAAATAGGTAAAAAAGACAAAAGAAAGAGATTTGAGCTAATGTAGATATAAAATTGGAAAATAACACAGAAAAAACTAAACAATAATGGAATTCTAACAAATAGCAGATGATTATTGAATAAACTGGTTAAGAGACAAAAGTTAAAAAAACATGGACAATTAGAGCAGCACTATTAGTCAAAAACGACAAAATTAGGTTTCGTAGAAACAAAACTACTTAGTGTAATGATAAGATGCAGCCAGTGGTAACATCTGTGTCATTGGTAGAACATGAGAATATGGTTAAAAGCTTGCAAGGCAAAACTGCCTTAAATCCAATAGGACCATTTGCAACAACTAGGTGTATACAACTACTCCGAGGGCTAATGCCCCACCGGCATTAGATTACTCCATGTCGCCCACCATCTGCAACCCTAAGGGAAGTAAGATCAATGCCATTGATATTTATTTTAAACTTAAATTTAATATACTCATTCATATATACTAAATAATAATAATAATATATCAAACAGATAGGATTTTGTCATTACAAACGTATGTAGAAAGTAATAAGTAATTTAAAAAATCAGTCGTAACTGATAAAAGGAAATTAAGCAAATTATATTCAAATACAAGGTAAAAGTACTTTGATATCGATTATGTCTTTTTCCTGATCTATCTCCTCCTAACAATAACGAGATATTCTGTATATTAAATTAGTTTTTGTGGTATTTGTTCCTATTTTTTTTTTCAAAGTTCTTCAAAATTTTGAGGTATTTCTTGTTATCGCAGACATCTCCTTAGCAAATCTAGGGTTGCCAACTTTTATTAGAAGAAACAGAGTATATCTGGTTTCAAAGGAAGTAAATAAACACTAAATAGTCGACTTTTTTGTTTCTGATAATGGCTTTACATAATATTACATGACTGGCACTAGTATAGTAAACATTGTGTAAAAAAGAGTATTTTAGCATACTCTATTAGTGTTATAGATTATAGAGTACGCTTACATTTCCAGCATACATACAATACTCTATTTTAGAGTATGGTTGGCAACCCTAAGCACATCCTAAAAATATTCAATCTGGACTGTTAGCTGGCCCGGCCATCCATAAGAGATTAGATAGGAAATGAAGAAGATGGAAAGAACTAAAGTGTGTTACGAGAGGAACTTAGTACTCATAGATAAAAACGTAAAGATTTAAAAAAAAGTTTAAAAGTGTACAAAAATGCGCTAATAAAAAGAAAATCAATATGAACACAATTACAAAAATACCTATAACACTTAGCAACAAAGAGCATAAAACAGTATGCATGCAAGAAAAGACTTTGGAATAATCAAAAATGAAAAATTTAGAGTCAATTATATTGAGAGATAAAATGATGCTAGTATGAAAATAGAGCAAAAAATGTCAAAAAGTTGGAGGTTGTTTCAGACAATAAAAGATAAAAAAAAACTAAAGGCATTAAAAATATAGAAAAAGAAATTCTTAAGAAAGAACGAAATACCAAAAGCAGTAACAATTCAAAAAAAATTCTTAAAAAAGATCGAGGATAAAAGAAAGAAGACAGTTAAACATTGATTAAAAGAACAGCTACAAGATTCCTAAAACCAGAATAGAAGAAGAGGAGCAGACCCCTTTGTGTGCGCCGGCAATAATAAATTTATAAAATTAAATAAACTCTAGAATCGAAAAAAGTGGAGAGAAATTTTTTAAAAGACCACCAGACTAGTTAAAGTCCCACCCATGTCTTGCACCTTTTTATGGGCTTTAGGATTAAATAATTATCCCAACTAAACAACTAAACTTGTGTTCATTTATACTATTTACTTAATCTAACCCTCCGTAACTTGAAATCAAAGTAAAACTTTGTTATCTCGAGTGCTGTTGAGGTTTTACCGATAGATTTAGCACCCTTTCCCTTTTTAAAGCCCTTCCCCTATCAACAAAAATTCAAAAAAGCCGCTCAAAGTAAGAATAGCACCTGGACTAATATATTTAACAACAATGTTTGATTTGTCAGAAAAAAAATTTAAAAATAGCCTTAATCATAAACATAATTCAGTCTGGGTCGTAAAATTCCAGGAAAGCATAACATTCATTACACAGCTGATATTATTTTCATATTACCATCCATAATAAAAAAGTTTCATTTTATTATTTATGACTTCCTGAGCTTGCAGAAGCAGCTACCTTAGGGGTAGGTAAATCAAAGTGAAGCCCGACAGGTGTTATAGACTATTGTTCAATTGAGTTATTCCGGATGTTTTATATTTATAGAGATCGATTTATGCAAACATAAATCTCGCGAAATTTGTATCTATTTATATACACAGCCTTAAGTAATCATTTCCTCGAATTAAAATGTTCTAATTGTAGTTAAAAAAGTGTTTACACTAAAGTGACCTCTTTACATTAAGGTTACCTAAATATTTAACCCATTTTGTGTATTTTACTAAGACACACGGCCAATTTGAAACCAATTGTCTGGGATTAATCGTAGGAAATTTTTGTCGGAAATCATCATTAGTGCCACATTTACTCAAGACTGGCAACACTCCCAGATGTTTAAATGGATGACAATAGAGAAACACTAATTTATACACAGCACTAGCAGACGGCTGAATGACAAGAAAACATTCATTATTTTAAGACAAGCCGATTATCATTCCATCTGTGATTTGCATTTTGCAAAACGGTTCCACAAGTAAATCGCACGGATTTTTAAGGTGAGGTCGACGACTCCGAAACACGTCACAAATATCAATTTATTAATAATTTTCGAACAGAAATACGCGAAAATCGACCAGACGAAAATTGGTCTAAATTTAAAAAGTCAAAGGTACCGACAAAAGAGATAAAAAGAACTTGCGGCCTTTAAAAACGACCGAAACCGAATCGAATTTTTTCCGAAACTACTTTTGGTAAAAAAGATCTGTTTTATTATTTAAAAAATTAAAAAATGTATTGTAACCGACCTGACCTAGTTTAGAAACAGTTTGACATTTTGATATATTATGTATACCTGATAGATAGGTACACTATCAGGGCTATTTTCCAAAAAAAAATTCTCGACTGTTCTAAGCTATGTTTGTCCTGACTTTTAATTGTATCTATCTTTATGAAGTACAGCCACAATGATTACATACATGTCTTTCGAAGTAGGCATTGAAAATGTTCCGCTTTTTTGATAATATTAACCCTACTAATTCATTCAAACTTTCATTGGTTGTGGCCTAAGGACTGTAAGGATATATTTATTTAAAAATTCTATATCTTTATCCTTATTACCAAAAAATTACCAAATAATAATAATACACGTAAAAAGACAATGAGATCACTTTTGGTAGAAAATAATGCAGTATATTACCTAAAAATTAGGTAAAAAATGACAGTAATTGTGCCGATCTCATTTGAATAAGTAATCTGTAGATTGTTATAAATGTAAAATTTAGGCCGTTTCTAGGTGATTTTTGAATGGAACTTTAACGAAACATTCAGGAGCCAAACTGGATGACCCAAGTTTTAGCTTTTACTTTTTTGGATTGATTATTATCAAGAAAAAAGGAAAAAGATAGTATTATTGCAATCATCAAAAGCGCACAATTTTTCGTTACTTTGAATTTATTTTTTTAATTTTTTTTTCTATATTGAATTTAGTTCTTACCAGTGGCGCAGTGACGTTCCTTTTTGTATTGTTTAAATCATTTGAAATTAAAAAGCAATAATTGTATAAAATTTGCGATGGCTCTAGTTGTTGGTTCTAATTGCACAAATGGTTCTAAATGTACAATCTTTAGAAAGTTGAGAAAGAAAAGACCAGAAATCTAGATTTAGAAATGCAAAAAAAACTAGAATTTAAAAAACAACAATTAGAAGATAGAGAACAAGAGAAACCACGATTGTAAAAAAAGGACAAATAAGCTTCAGGAAAATTTTTTTTAGAAATTTTAGAAAAAATTAAAAAAATTAAAAAATTACAACTGGAATACAAAAAACAGAAAAACGCTGATGTAAGAAACGGAAAACATTTTCAAAAACTTGGGTGACTAACAAGAAGTTTTCAATAGAAACATTTTCGAAACAGAAAAAAAGTTGTCATGGCAGTTCTAGAAGGTTAATAAGATAAAAACAATAGTCAATATAACAGAAATTAATTAAGGTAATCTAATCACTGTCACAAAAACTAAACTTCACGACCGTCTAAAATTTTAAATTTTTTATAATTTTCGGATAATTTTTCAATTTAAATATTAGGTTGTCTAAAGTGTTCGTAATTTTTTTCATTAATATTTATATTAAGTTTTATCATAGAACTCTATGGATTTTGCCGGTGTCAGTGGCGGACCCAGGGGGGGGGGGTCAGCTACCAATGGTCGGTGTTATATTACGTCATTTGAAAGATAAAGAAGATCTTGGAAAGTGGTGGATTATATTTTGGTTACTTCGATAATAGATATTTAAAAAATAAGTGCCTAAGTGGTATAACCACACTCTTTGTGATACGAGTATTACAAAAAACTGGTATCACAACGATGAGGTTGTGACACTTTTTTTTATATTAAACTATCCAAATTGTTATTATTTGTTCCAACAACAGTTTGTTCGAGACACTTCAGAACAGTTTGTTCAGAATTGGACTGAGAATGCGCAATAGAAATTCTGGACCGCTAGAACGAAACTGCGCTTGTGCAATCCAATTCTAAACCGTTCTGAACTGTAGCTGGAACAATCCCATAAATTATTTATCTGTCATTTGTTGTTAATCTGTTTAGTATGTTTTGTGTTTTTTTGGAATCAATCAAAATCTACAAAGCGACTATGGTAATTTACACTACTGTTAACATAAATAGTCACAAAATTGACAATTGAAGCGGTTTTTTTTTTCTTCACTCTCACGTTTTATTATTTAAATGCGCTACATGTTTCGACCAATATTCTGTGGCCATCTTCAGGCCTATAAAAGTAAGTATAAAGTTTACTTTAATACTTACTATATATAAATTACACCGTATTGTATTATTGTAAATTCACCATATTTTATTTTTAGATTAAGTTAGAGCATGCTCAATTTTTAATTTAGGTATAGGCCTAAAGATATCCCCAGTCAACAAAGGATAAATATTTTTAATGTAACAAGTCAATCTACAATATAAATAACTAAAAAATATAAATAAATAAAATACAATACAAATAAGATGACAACAATACGTGATATAACAAATTTAAAAATTATTAAAAATATTTAACTTATTACGTTTTCGAATTTTACTGAGATTTCGCAAAAAAAATTAAAAAAATTGTTATGGTTTAGAACCTGGCATAAAAATTATTTTTATTATTAATTTTTAAATATGGGCAAAAAAATTTAAAGTTGTTATTATTCACATCTTGTGTAACTGTAGAACTAATTTTAAGATGTTTTGGTAGGTGAGGTATCAACTAATTAATATTACTTTTATTTTATTTTTTTTATTTATTATTATTGTTTTTTTATATGGTGATACGTTTCACCACTTTTTTTAGGCTTCTTCAGGTCAGGTTTGGTTTGCCAACCAACAAGGGAGTATTATGCTTTTACTACTTATTAGTGGGGGATTACAAGTTAAAATTAAAGTTTTTAATATTAAAGTTAATTTACACTACAGTTAAAATATTTATAATTAACAATTGAATGAAGCCGAAAGATGACGGATGGTGTCTTCCAAAGCTAACCCGATGAAGCCCCAAAGAAGGCGACAAAACGTAGTCACCATTAAAAAAAAATAAAAATGAAAACACAAAAGTAATATTAACTAATTGATGCCCACACCTATTAGTAGATCTTCAAATTAATTCTCTTAAAAGTATCACAAAACAAACCAATCAACAATTTATAGGACTATTTTTTTATATTGAACTGCCGGAGGTGGGGGGTGGTGGTCAAGCGCCCGCAAGTGGGCGCCCATGACTATAGGGTTAGTAAAATTTGGTAGCAGCGGTGGGGAAAGTGAACTCGAAAATTTTAGAATGATAAATTGAAGGTGAACCCGAAATTAGGCTTCATCTAACCATTTTTTAAGAATTTTATCAACTGAATTTTTAAAAAAGTTGTGATGGATGGTATTATGCATCAAAATTCTGTAGACTTTAAACGATTATCATCTACAAATCCGAAATGTCAACTGATTAGCAAGAAAGAAAGTTTTTTTGGCCATCTTTAAACAAAATTGTTATGACTAATGAACCTGAACAATAATACTAATTACGATCTAAATTAATTGTAGACGTATGTATGTACTAATATTTATCATTACTTCACACAGTTTTCTCAATTAAATTAGTGTAGATTCCAAAATTATAAAAATATACTGATTAAACACCAAAAGTTTCGATGATATCGGTCAAAACTAGAATAAATGTCAATTTTCCAATATAAACACCCGGTATAAAATGTTTACAATGTTTCGGGATTGCGTCTTAATTTAATTTGCGGTTGAATGGAGCAACAGTTATTGAAGCCTTAAAAAGTGTTAATGTTCTCGCTGCTAAAATTTTGACTCATGCTTGACTTTTCTTTATTCTTACACAAATCTGGTTATTGCACCCTGCAAGAGAAAGTGATTTATCACTCAAAAACCCAAACGTTGGGTAAAACTTGTGCAATTCCAAATTTAGTTGTGGTAAAATTTTTATGTGCTACATTACTCGTTGTAAGTTCATAAATAATGTATCAAGTGCTCCAAATCTTGTACGCGACAACTGACTCATTATTAGCATTCTTATTACTTGTTGGTAGCAGAAAAAGACAATCTAATAAAAATAGTTATGCCATGTTTGGAATTGTACACGTGCACATTTAATTCTAGATTCAGACAGATTCGAACAATGAAAATTTTTAAGATTTTATCACAGTGGCTTTTATTTACATTTTTCTGAATTTGGAAGGGATTTCTCGAGAGGCATGCAAACAATTTAAGATTATCGGATTCTGAAAATTTACTCAATCAAGCAGCCCGACATCTTGATAAATCATTCTTTTACTCTCCGGGATTTGCATAGATTATCACACTTTTTAATATTCAAGCGAGCAGTCTGTCCTTCATCCCGATTTTTTCATTAAAGATTTCCATTTTCGGTTTAATTAACATTCATTATATACACTTGTACGGACATCCCATACTTGAATGAGCAAATCCTTCCAGTCCTCCCTTGAAATCCAAGGAATATATCTATATTAAAATCGCCATTGATTTCCCGATGTGTGCAATAAGACACAGAAAAGCCGGGAGCTACAGCCACTTGCCTTATTGAATTACATCAGTATGCGAAGGAAAATTTCACAAAAGAAATAAAACGTGTTGAAGGAAATTCTCCTTGGGGAAAATTCAATTTTGGCCTAAACTAATTAGTAACTTGTATGGGCGCCATTAATTACCCCCAAAAATGCCTTTTTCAAGCCGGACGAGGGTACAGTAGAGGTGCAACTTGTGGCGGGAAATTATGTTATCCTCGAACATTTCGCGACTGAACCGCAGAGCTTTAATTAAGCTTTATAATACCACTACGTCTTAGTAAAGCCTTTGTTAGCCTACACTTTCGCAAAATTTATGTTATGGATATTGATTAAATCCATAATTAAACGAGATGATCAAGTTACAATTTTGCTTTTTTTTTCGTGATATATAGGAGAAGTGGGAAATCAGTATTGCCACTTGAGAGCATTTTTGAGGGGTCTTAAATCTGTGAAAGTTTGGAATTAATTGGTGTAATTATTGCCAAGTTTCATTAATTATCCGAGTTCTATTGACTTGGGAAGTTTTAGGTTTTTCCTATAAACGTCCTAAACGGTCGCTATTAATCATCGTGACATTGTTGATGATTTATCTTTATGGCCTTTGAAAATAGCAAGCGCTAACTCATTAAATTATCAAAAATGATTTTGATTAGAGTTTTCTTGTCCATGTGGGGTGAATCAACTCGGTCGATAACAACGCTAATTGCCGCAATGTCTGGGCTTAAGGATGTTGTTAAGGTTTCCGGTGCACATCTTTTCTTTAATTCACAACACCGTGTAATTATAAACATTCCGGGCTTTTAGTCGGCATTTTGGCCATCTGGGCCAACTCTTTCCAAGGTAGCTACTTTTTCCCACAATTTTAGCATTTTGAGGACGTCTGACATTTGTTTCCACTTTGGCACGATTGCAAGATTCTTTCAGGGAGCTCCGAGCAATTTGCCCTTGCAGAACAATAAAGTATTGCAATGTTGCAAATTGGGGCAAGTGGATAATAGGTGTCAAAAGACATTGTGGTTTGATTTTATCGCTTGTTTTTTTTTCTTTGGGTCATAATAATATTAGATGAAAGGCAGGCAGGAAAGGAAGGAGCGACCGTTGCCTGGTGACGGTATTATGGTAACCATATGTCAAAAGCACCACGGCCTACTACAACAACCTCAGCTAATGCAAACAGCATGACTTGACGCTTCAAAGAATACCACAGATTTTAAAGATCGTCTGCCCTGTGTTTATTTTCGACATTTACGCGACTATTACCGTTGTTTTATGCTATAGATAATCCCGACGTGCTATTTGTGGAGATTTTGCGAGATTTTAGATCTTTGCTAATGCACCCACGCATGCCAAACCCTGCACTGACACTCCCCCGGTTATAAATAATGTCTGGTGACCGTTAACATTCAATAAAAAGACACATTTTACTCACTATATCTTCGGAGATGCCAAGCGTCGTAAATTCACCAAAGCTGCTTTAAAACTCCAACTTTTAACTTATCACTAAATTGGAAATATTTACTCTTTTTAAATAAAGTAACAGTTTACAATCGTAAATATTACTTTCAAAGGGTTTTGCCTCCTCCTAACTAACGGCACCTTTTGAACATTCTTGTCTTAAAGAAAGTTGTGATGCACAGGCATCAAAAGGGTAAAACTGAGATGTTTTCGGTGATATACTAAACACATTAGTGAATGACGTACATCAATGTTTATAAGGTAAGGGATATTTCAGTACTTTATGACAACATTGTTAGAAAAAAAAATAGTAGCCGTTAATATATTTAGTATCTGTCGTATTTGTGCCAAAAAATTTAATAATAATAATTAGCAAGCTCTGGTCTGTTATTTTTGTATCGTTTTGTTCGGTCAAATAAAATGTGCACAAACAGCTCTAATTCAGCTTATTTTCGTTCTCACTGTAAGTAAACTTCTAGGTATATTTTTACAAAAAAAAAACAATTTACACAGAAACGCTGAAATTTATGCCGAAAATTTTTTTTAGTATGTTTAAAATTTTTAAACTAAACAAATTTTCCACTCATCCATTTCTAGATATAAAGAGGTAAAGTTGAAGATTCAACTTGTTTGGTTTTTATAAAATTTTAAAAATTGTAGTGTTTTATAATTTGTTGTACATCTTAGATCATTTATTATGACAAAAGCATTTTCAAAAATTGCTTAATAACGGTCAAATTTAATTTTTAAAAGTGTTCAATTTTATTTAATTTTCTACAAACACTCGATTGACAAATTGTCAAAATTATTTCTTTGATTTTTCAGAAAAATAAATTCAAAATTTTTTCTGCACACATGCACGTGTCCCCTACACATGGTGGGGAGTTTTCCACCATTTAATACTCACCCTGTACATCAATTGACATTATTCATTGAATTATTGAGTGAAAAAATATCTTCAAAAATATTGAAAACAACAAATTAATTAAAAAACACACCAAATAGTTAAGTAGAACAAGTACAGGGTGATTTTTTTATTTGTTCCCGGTCGAAACTCTAAAAATAGACAACACATTATACTTTGCTAGTTTTTTAAAATTTAATTTTCAAAATTAAAACATAGAGGGTTGTAAATTAAGTCAACATTGTCGACAATACCTTTTACAGTGCTTCCAGTGTCAGTTCACTTGGATCATTTTTAGTTTTTCCAAAGTTGCTTACTGTTTGTATAACGTTTTGCCGATATTTGAAATCTCAGGCAGAAGCAAATAAAAAAAATCACCTTGTATATATAAGAAGTAAAGAAAACGAGAAAAGAAATTAAGTTATTGCAGTTTAGGACAAAAATATAGTGTACGATTGACGATCTTTTTAAAATAATCTACTATCTGTTATTACAGATTAATTATTATTTTTTTATTCTTTAATTAATTTAACGCAATAAAAAATCTACTTTTTTCTGAATTATAACACGATCAAGTGATGGCGAGCAATAGGTAATAAACACAACTAATTTGTATAATTAGACAATTGAATTGGGGTTCTATTTTAAACCTCACTAGATTTAAGAAATCAAAAAAATTACAAATAATTTTTATTTGAACAAAAGGTTAGCGCTCTTATCTATGTTTTTACTATAGCTGGACTTAATACCGGCTGATAGAACGAATAAAATTCAAGAGTGTTGTCAAACTCATTTCCTGGATGTTATTTACCTATTTCAAATGAGAAATGACCACAAGATCTTAATCTTATGGGCCACAACATCTGGTCGGTTCTAGAGTCAAGAGCAGCGCTAAATCTGACAAAAATTAAAAGGTTTCAAACACACATTATTAAATGGGTCAAAATAAAAGTAGAAAAGCTGAGGTGTGTGACAAAAATTTGGTGAAATATCTGTGAATCTGCACTCATGCAAAAGAAAGCCACTTTAAACCCCCCTGAATATATTTTTACACAGTTGTCGCTTTTTGGTCTATTTATTAATTTTCTGTTTCAATTTATATTAAAAAAATTATTTAAAAAATACTGTGAGCACTTATTAAATATACTGCCACATATTTTAATACAGTTTTGTTTACCAATAACAAATGGTAGCACATTTTCTAGCCAAGCAATTTTATAATTACTGTTTTGCTAAGGCTGTTATATTTTCTGTTTTGGAAAATTAGAATTTCGGGTCGCATAAATTATTTGGAGGCCACTACTTTTCTAATATGGTTAATTATCTCTGTATTACTGCATTAGACCTACAATTATCACAGTTCTTGTTTGAAATACCCAGAAATTGCATAAAAAAAATAAGAATAATAGAACTTGCAGTGTTTGAAAAGTTCTTTCATTATACAGTGTGATCGACAAAATAATACTGATTGATTAAATTGGAAACAAAAAAATTCAGAAATTGGTAAGACTGTAATTCAGTCATTCCGTTCCTAATTTGATAAAATATTGTCATTCTAAGCGAATTAATTTTTGTTAGGTACGGTGGTGCCATTAAAAACTAAGTCAATAATTTTTGCAATATTCTATTGCAATTATCAAATGTTTTGCAAATAAAACACAATAGACCAGCCGCTCTTGTTTGTTTAAATAAGGTCAACCGAAATATTTCTTGGCCTAGCATAACATGAGATGTCTTGCCTTTGGTATTTTTTATAATAGTTAAAATAAAGTAATAATTATTAATATTTATTATAATATTTACTTAATTTCTAGCATTGTTTCTCAAGTTGTTGATGTATTCGTACATATACAAAATAAAAAATAGCGTCTTATACACATTATTAGTACTTTGTACTTACGAAATGATCATCTGGTTTTAGAAATTAAAAGTATAATTTTGTTTTTAATTGATTCTTAATTTGTTTTTATTCATTTCTTTCTTTAATTTTTCTTGTTAAATTGCGTGTCAGAAACATCAAATTAACGACAGGATCTAATTTAAATTATTTAAATTACACTCAATCAATTAAGTATAACGAACTGTTATTATCATATTCACCAGATTTGCATATATTTTTTTCAAAATTCATCGAAATTATTTTTATAGTACCATAATTAGTGACCTTCTAATACTTGTTATGTCATTACGTCTTTAAATCACTGTATTTACTTCGACAAGGCCGCTTATTTTTAACTTGAAATTATTTGATAAGCAATTAAATTGAAACCTGATTGAGGCATCAATTTCAGTTCCGTACGTAGATAATTTTTCGCGAGATCTGTTAATAAATTATGGCTCATTTGCGCGATATGCAAGTTCTCAAGCGGCAGAAGTTGATGTTTTGGAAGTCATTTTAAGTCAATATTTCAGCATAAAATTGACTTTCGCGATATTAAAGCAGCTAGAAGGTAGAGAGAATTATTTTGGTCTGTAGTAGAAATTTAATTAGTTTCGAATATGGTTGCGTGAAAAATTACCCTATTTAAGGGACGTCATTTAAGGCACTTGACCTGTAAGTTGCTGTAATGGGGCCATATGGTCTTGTTTCTTTAATTTATTGAGTAGCTTTAACAACTCAAGATTTAAACGAGTAATAAGCTCTATTATCTAATTTATATTATTGGACAGCAAACAAACAAAAAACTTGGAATAATCAAGGAAAGTTTCATTTTCTTAAAGTGAACACAATGGGGCTAAATAAATTACCTAACAATGGGAATTTTATGTATTCAGATTTTTCACTTGTGGGTTGTGGAGTTTTCTTCGGTCGCGTAATAGAATTGGGAATTAGTGAGAGCCCAAGACTTTTTATAGTCTTTGAGCGTGATTTAAACCCTCTAAAAAAATTTTTTTCTTACCTTTAAATTCTTATGAATCTCCATCCGGTAGAATTTATATCGTATAAATTAACAAACTAACAAAAACTCGTACACTTCGACGCCACATATTACTAAGAGCGCGCGTCTTTTCCACTTGACGTCGTGCGTACTTCTGTGAATCGCAACTTCAGTATAGCGGGCTTTATTTCAAAATTAGCTTTCAGTTCGTGAGTAACCGAGTCGACGCGAAAATGCAATTTGTTATTTACACAAAAAATTACTTAACAACTTGACATCAAACACCGATTTTTCGGACATGATTATGGTGTGGTCGGCACAAATTTGGAAGCGTAGCGGCCGTTACACGCACTTCTAACAACTGAAGAAAGCTTCCAACGGTGTCGAAGAAGTTAAGTTGGGTGCGTGTGAGGGTAGGGGGTGCGTAGATTGATCACATTTTTATTAGAACAGTGTTTGACAAGCTTTCTTATAAAACGATAAGTGAAACATATTTGGAAGTTTTGTCAACTTTCACAGTGATGCCGTCACCGAACTGAATACTAAGCATACAACTTTTAGAATTTTCTCTTTAATTACGAAATTCTTCGGATAAAACTATTTCACAACAAATAACAGGGGATGGAAGTATCAAAAAATACAAGAAATAGGATTAAGGCAATTTTACGATGTCTGAAGCAAAATGATAAGACCTATTAGTAATAAATAGAGAGCGGAATTGCAACAAAACCTAATCTTAACAAATCAAAGATTTTGAAATCATTCAACGTAACGAATTTTAGCAAAATTGCATATTTTGATTATTTTAGTGTATTTTACCCAACACGAAAAACGAATTGAGTGAATAAGATAAATCTAAAACAAAAACCGATTTTTTGGACGTACTTTAGGAAGTCCTTTATTTTTCGAAAAAAAAATTGATTTTTACGTATAAGGTTTAATTTTGTTTATTATAATATAAAACTCTTTTAAACCAAAATTTACGTCATTTGACGACCTTTTGAAACATACATGGTGGGCATTTAAAGAAACAGTAAGATTTTGGATATTTTAAGTTATTTTTTTCAAAAAACGGGGAACAAATAGCTGAGGTAATACTTTACCATTTTGGCGGGGGCGATTATTACCTTTAAACTTTTAAATGAAAAGTAGGACCAAGTGACACATCGTATTCGATTTCTCTTCCGATAAATGTTTTAAGATAAAAACGGGAAGTAAGAAATATTATACCTAGTACTGAGTGTTTATAAATGCTTCTTGTTCAAGTCAGTTATAAAAACAAGTTTTATGGGTTAACTTCAAGTTGAGATAATACTAGTAGTATCTCCGTTCCTATAGAAAATTATTAAATTTCGGTGTTGTGATTGGTTGTTGCTACGAAAAAACATTAAAATTTGCTATACTACCGGTAGTATTTCAACTTGAAATGAGCCCATTAATGTATAAGTAATTTATTACATTTTTTTTGGATGGCAAACAAATCGGACATGTACATTGTACAGTTAGAAGCAGTTATAGCAAAAAATAATAGATTAGGAAATAAATGAGAGTGGGAAAACCGGCAGGTATAGTATATAAATACAATATAATATGCTGAAGACAAACTTTCTTGAAAAGAGAGAAGTGCTGAAGGAAATATAAACAGAAGTGGAAAAAAAACTGGTCAGACCAACATAAGATACAGCAGTGAAACACGGACGTTACCAAAAAGGCAATTACAACAAATAAACGTGATAGAAATAAGGTTTCAGTTGCAAGAAATAGAAAATGCAACACAAAATCAGAAATGAAACCTGCAGACAAAAACTACATATACAACTGATTAAAAAGTAGTAGGTCAGCTTAGATGTTTCGGGCATGTGTGTAGAATGTCAGAAGATAAATTTACAAAAAAAGTTAGTTTCTACGCGAGGGTCGATAAAAACAAAAAGGAAAACCAAGAACAAAATGGATAGACAGAGTTAGAGAAAAAGCAGAGAAAAAATTAATGATTTGGGACTAAATAAAACACTTGACTTGAGATAGACAGTAGTGAGCAGTAGAAACAAGTGCCTGACTTAACTTCAACAGCCTTGCACGTAGTAGTAGGAAGGCTTTAAAACTAAGTAAATTATTTTAGATTTGTATAAATATTTGTTGCTTGTTAAATATATATTTTAAGTCGAGTAAAATCATAAATATCCACATTACATTAGTGAATGACTTTTTTGTACTCATGAAGTGTGAGCAGCTATTTTTCGGTGATCCTCGACGCATGAAAAGACACCAGGGTGTTTTTTATTTCCTACAAGGAAACAATTTAAATTTGCTTAAGCCATTAGGCGGTAATGGTAAAGTAACAATTTTGGGTTGGACTTCTGTTCTCAGAATCTTCTAATCAGTCACACCAACCCATAAATTAATAAACAAAACTCTCGACAAAGTTAGGTTAGGTTATTTTTTTAAAAATGTTAGTTTTATTTGTTACAAAAAATGTTCTACCTAATTATTTTGAGAAGAAATTTTCCTCATTCGCACTAATGCAGCACTCCCTTCGCTCGTGCTGCAAACAAAGTGCTCATGCGGGAAATTTATCTTCTCGAATAGTTACGTTAGGTAAATAACTAGGTATTAAAGAAGCTTGACGTAAAAAAAGGAAACCTATAAAGATTTACACTAATGGGTCCGACTACAAGAGAGGCAACAATTAATAACAAAGTTAAATAAATAAGTTTTAAAAATAATGAAGGACAAAATCTTTTATTTACAAGTTTACAAAAAAAAGAATATTTAGAATAACTCAAAAAACAATCAGAAGAAAAATGAGGATAAAGAAACTTTAGAAAAATTTAAGAAAGACAACTAAATAAGAAGATAAAGTCTTTGTCAAACTTTTATTAATTATTTTATTTAAAATAAACTTTATTATCTTGTACTTGATTTGCGAGCGGGCCTTGATAAATGACCAAAGTTTTGATAACGTCATTTTAGATCGCTACTTACTGGAAATCTTCTTAGCCTGGGAAAAGACTCACAGTTTTTCACGGAATCAGACGATGGCTAAGACTAAAATTCAAAAGTTAACATTTGAATTTTTGAGAGGTTTGAGAACTGACATGTTTGTTGTAGAAAGTTTTTAACAAACGCCAAGCTATTTCAATATGGTTGTACTGACAATTGTAGGTGGTTCTCTAATTCATCAACTCTATTTCATTGATAACAAATTTCATTTGCAAGTGCTGTCTGTGCTTCTGAATCAAACCCCATAATATTTTTATAGCATTTGTAGAACATCTTATATTTTTGCTACTAAGCCAGGCTATCATATGCGCCTTTTTTGAGGAAGACATTGGACTTTATTTGACTGTTTCGAGTGATATGGAGCATTATTCATAATAATAACACGATGTTTTTCTAACGAATTTAAAACCGGAATTAATTGATTCTGCACCCAGTTGGTAAAAATTTTCGAATTCATATTCTTAACATCTCTACGTTTAATATCCGAGCCAAGAAGTTATACACAACCTGGCAAGAAACCTGTCTCGGTACCAACATGAAGAATTGTGAATCTATTGTCTTCACTTTTACATATTTTTAGAGCACTCATGGGATCTGCCTTATTTATCTATTGTCGAATCTGACTCCCATTTTTATACATACAGGTTTCATCTAAATAAAACAAAAATGTATTGTCTCGGTTGTAAATTTTCTAAGTATTTTCTCAAAAACTGTATTCGCTTAGTTACATGTGGTTGTTAAATTATATTGCTTCAATAATTTTACCCAATTTTGTTTTGCAATAATGAAACTACACTCATCTCTAGCAAACTTCATCATCAATTGTAAAATGCTGTTTGCGTACATAATATGTATGTATTTTTCGACCAATTTTTTCTTTAAGAAATAAAAGGCTGGATCTAATTTATAGTTAATGCGAAAACGCTTTTTTTGCAGCCATTACGGATTTATTAATTTTATATTCATTCAAAACCTTGAATGCTTTAGCTATATGAATCTAAAAAAATAAATGTGGGCAATTCTTTTCAAAATATATTATAACTGATAGTAAGTACCTACGTCAAAAATATTTGCAGCTTATCACAAATTTCTTTAATCAGCAAATTGCGTTTTCAGTTTTTAGTTTACCACTTTAACCATTTAATTATCATTAATTTTTCACGTTTTGAAAGTGGTATTTTTGTTCCCTTCTTTCTTCAAGTGCTTCAAGCCATAATTTTATTTCTCGGGCTATTTAATTTAAAAGTTTTGCTAATTTCAAGACAAAATTACAAAAGTGAAATAGTGAAAGGGCAGACTCTGGCACTTTGACGCTGTTATTTGTCAATTCGATTAATTTCAGGAATGCCAATCGTATGTTTCAAATTCTCTGTGGTTTTCGATATCAACATAACAACACTTGATAATTATTTAAAAAAAAATCCGATAATACACTGTTTTAGAAGATTGAATAAGCAAGTTTTGAGAAAGTCTAGAAATTATTCCCAACAAAAGACTATTGCTCCAAATGAAATGAGAATTAAAGTTTTTTAAAAAATTATTAAATCATTAAAGAACTGCTGTTTTGCTTCAGCAAATGATCAAAGTTGGTTCCATTATGTTGAAAACAAAGTCAGAATCATCTGATTAGTAACGAGTGGTAACACGAAAAATATAGGTTTTCTAAATTATTTCAGTGGCTCTCATACTTTGTGCTGAAATTTTGGAGTTGAATGACTTGGTCAATAACTAAAATTTAAAAAAAAAATGCTTATTTAGTATTTTTCTATACACTTTTATTATCAGATTTTCTGATTGGTTTACAAGAGAACATAATAAGCATTTTTGTTTCATTATTGCAATAAAATATTTGACGTATGAAATTTTCTGTAACAATTTTTTATTTTGATTAGGATGTTTTATTAAATACAAAAATATTGCTTATATTATACATTTTTTTGCTAATTTTGTAGTGCATATTTAACCCACTTTGTATGCATACACTCCACTCTCTTGTGATAAACAAGACCGGAATTTGACGGTTTTTAAGAAAAGAATGTCATTGTCGTATTCAATTAGTTACCTACAAGCCTTAGTTTCTTGTATTCAAATGAGCGTACATTGTTAAAACACATTTCAACTTTCTTTGTTAACAATAATCGATTATTGTTCTCCCCTTTATTCGCTGTATTGTCTCAATTATCTCAGATTTTACGGCTTACATATTTTATGTTCAGTCGGCTTTGAAATGGAACAGTAAATTTATTCAGTTTTAATATAATTTTGAATAGCTACAGCCAATTAATACATTGATAAATTTTCCTAATTTGAGTATTAAATTTTAAAATTCATTTTGATTAAACAATAACAAAATAATTTCCAGTTCAGCTTATCAAATTTCAACAAAATGAAATATTACAGTGGGCGTATGACTTTTAGTATCTTTTCAGGCACTCTAAAAGATAGGTCAATAAATAAACTGTAAATAATGAAACTATAATTTTTTATTGTTTAGGTTTTACACAGCATGAGAGCCACATGAAATTGTGGTTCTATTATTAAATTCCATCGACATCTTGCAATTCCGCCCACATTTACGTGAGTATTGACATTTCTTCTCCTATTTATGTGATGGCAGTCAGTTTTAGATTTCCAGTAAATGACGGAAATGCCCGGACCAGTTGAATAAAAGCTTTCTCTACAATCCTAGAAAATATTACGTGACATAAAACGTGCTTCCTTTTAAAACCAACGTCTAGTTTCAAATGTAGCAATTTACTTAAAAATGACTCCGCTTGCAACTAAATTAAATTGTGTTTCTTGCGGCAAAACATAAAATTCTGATTTCAGAATCTCTGACACACTTGAGTTGGCATGTTAGATTTGAAAATAGAGATTGTGGGTTTGATTTCGCTTCTCACAAATCGGTAAATGATGTGCCCGAAAAGGTACACAATCGATTTCCTTTTTTTATGAGACGTCTGGATAAAAAGTATAGTTAGGAGAGGTTCTTCAAACCGATTTGAAATGGTTTTGTAGACGGATGTTAGTTCTAATAGAATGACCCTCACATACGGCTCGGAATGAGAAGTCTTGACGTCGAGAGAGATTAGATTAAGAATTGTACTGATGAAAAATTGAAAAACTACGAGTGGAAATGACTTCGTCTTCAAATATTTATACAAGTGCAGGCCAGTGGAAAATCTCATGTCCAGCGTGTATAACAGATGCTGGAAAAAATTTAATACGAGGGCTCATCCCGTGGCTAACCACTTTCCGTAACAAAAATAAAATTATATGAAAAATATTTTATTATTTTATGAAATTATCTTTACAAAAGACGGTTCTATTTTAGACACGACTAATGTTTACCTATCTTATGGATGGGGTCTATTGGAACACAGATGGTGTTACTGGGTCTTTTGTGATGACTTATGATGAAACAGGCTATTTTTCTTTTACTAACACTTGTGTTGGTGGTCACTATTTATCACCAACTATTTACCAGCTACTTAAAATTAACGTCTAAAACTATTTTGTTGTACTTACTGGTAATACTAATTGAATGATTTCTAGCACTAGGTATATTAAATGTTTTTTAACAACTTAGACTTTTAGTACTATTATGTCATTAACTAGACAATATTATTGAATTATGGAGACACAATAAAACTAAAATTACTAAGTTTAGACCACATCTAGCCTCATCTAACTATAAATTAGGTAATTTTGTTTGTTAAATAAATACGACTACAATAGTGGGTTTTACATGAGCCTTTTACATGAGGTAAGGAACTGAATTCATATATTTTTGGGATATGTTGCAGCTGGTCTACTATTTGACTGGACGTATTTTTGCTATCCAAGCAGGGTTATTTTCTCAGTGTAAACCTAAGAGCACATATCTAGAAATTTTATAACATGTTTAGTTTTTTAACACATTTTTAAAACATTCTGATTAGATAACCACCATTCTCTTTTACGTATAATTGCAATCTGCTCCTGAAAATAAACAATTTTTTTTTCGTATCAAATTTATCTTTTTGCGCGTTTTCTCTTTGAGTACAAGAAGTGTTTGGAGTCGTATCGGATACACATACCTAGTTTAATAAAAAATTGTATAATAATGTTTATTTATGAATAAAATGCTTTTATTTATTGTAGTTTCTGTAATGACTATAAAAATTACCGATAATTTTTTGACAGATTATTAAAATTAATTACACATTTATGAGCACCTGTTTTGAACAACAATTTTACTAACTTAACCTTCTGAAGAATTTAAGAATTTATTAAAAAAAAAATTACTTTTTTAACCACGTACACAAATTAATTTTCGATAATTTTTCCTCATTTTGTATTCATAGTTTTATTGTTATTGTAAAAATTAGCCATTCGTTTTTGATTCGTGCTTATTTCTACCACGACAAGCGCATTTATGAGTTCAAAAAAATTTTCGAAAACTAGCTTTACTCGACAGACCTTGTTCCGTCTAAACTTCAATAAATTTGTTTCTGATCATTTTGTAAATTTGTAGAAAGCTATTGGAAATATGTAAACAAAGTAAGAATGAGAAATAAACGTATTTTTCAGTGATCATTGTGTCTACTAACGATTATGATCATGGGTATTTAATTGGAGAAGAGTATAATACCAAAAAAATTAACCAAATAAGTATGTATGTAGTTCCTATCGAGTAGTTACGATCGATAGTAATTTTTGCAGATTGTCCGATTGTTTATTTCCACTTTCTTATTTGAGCTAAATTACAAGTTTATTATTATCTATTACTGTTTGTTATTAATACAAAGCCAAAGTAAGAAAAAATATTAAATCAAAGTTATCGTAAAAAGTCGAAAATTTGTTAAGCAGTGTAATTTATTCCTCCTTTTTACTCGTTTTTTAAAAAAGTGTGTTTATTCAACTTTTTATTTTTTTGTTTTTAAATTTTTGTACTAATATTCATTTTTTCCTATTCTGTTTATTACGTTCTCTGACTTCATAGTTGTCTTCGGTGGACAACTACTGGTTTTATTTCTCGGTTTTATTCTTTTTAATATTTTCATGTTGGATCTTTTCATTAGGTACGTAACGAAACTGGACCATTCATAATCTTTTTTATCAACGTAAGCGTAAAGTGTTAAGCATAGATCTAATAATTAATCTGGATCGAGCCTCGCGTATACATTGCCGAAGCGAGCTGCGGTGACAACATACTATAAGAGCGAGAGAGATAGTATAATACACAGATTAAATGTGTGTGAGAGAGCAAATCACTGGCAGGTAGGCAAGAACGTTGAATTTTTGAAAATACAGGAATAATAAGGCAAGAAAATAAATTTTTATTTTAATTCAGTAAACATATGAAAGGCGCCAGGCCTTTATTGTGCATGTATACAACACTCATACTTTACAAATTAATATTTAATTTATCTAAAATCATATTATCTAAAATTGTTTAAAACGCTTCTTCTAAACAAAATTGTTTAGAAATATGCAAATTTTAGCGATTTTAACACTTGTTTAAATGCAAATACCGCCTTTAACACAGTAAATACACCACTTTTAATGTTTTGCCTACCAATGTGTTGTCACCACACTTCTTGCCTACCCTCCCTCTAGTCTTATTATTAACTCAATGGTGTTAAGGGTCTGCGGTATCTAAAAATTAATAGAGATATTTATTCAATTTCATAGAAAAGATTGATCCAGTAGTGTTTATAGAATGTCAAAAAATAATTTAAAAAAATTGTTTTAAGTATTAAGCTGACAAATAATTTTATTGTGTTAAAAACAGTGTTTTAGTTAGAGGCGCCCAGGTGTGTTATTTTTTTACCAAAACCAAAATTTGTTTTTGTATATTAAACACGTTTTTTTAAGACATACCACTTTGATTTTTGTTATCAAATTGTAATTTTTAATCAAAAAAAGCTTTTAAGTTACGTTAAAACAAAGAACCAAATATAAAACTTTTTTTATCAAAAATTATAAGTGAATAACAATAAACAAGATAGTATGCCTTAAAAGAAGTGTCTAATTTACAATGTTAAAAACAAATTTTTTTTGATAAATAGGTAACAGATCTGGGTGTCTCTAACTGAAGTCCTGTTTTCAACAAAAAAAATTATTTGTCAGCTTGATATTTTAAATATTTTTTTATTATTGTTTTAATATTTTATAAACACTATTAGATCAATCCTCTCCATTATTTTGAAAAAATATTTCGATTAATTTTTAGCCGAATCATAAGTACCGCTTACCCTTAAGTATAGGTCATAAGAGAATGAAAATTCAAACCTTTATTTAATTTTTGGTTACTGAATACTGGACTAGATGTAAAAAGTAAAGGACTTTCAACTTCGTTGTCGGCTCATTACGATTTATCATAAAAAGATCAAAAATGAGTTTTTATTACTCTGATAGATAAACTTGATTCTTCGGAATGCGCTAAAAAATTTGCTAATTGCGTTTCTCGAAATTTGCGCTCAACACCTGAATTATCGTTTTCAACGAAATTATTAGCGTTTTGCGTTTTTATTATCACTGTATTTTTTAAATTTTGATCAGAATCTTCTTCTTAACTTCTAGTTGTGATGCTAAATCAAAATCAGATCTTGATTCTTTCCCAATCGTCATCATTATCATCGTCTTCACACCAATTATTCACATCAGTTTCAGGTGAAATTTTGTGATCAGGTACATAGGTATTAGGTAATACATTTTGTGAAACTTTATTTTCAGACTTGATTTTGTCCACGTTATTTATTTTGTAATTTTTCTAATGTCAATTATCTTGCCTAGTTTATAGTCTTTATTTTGATATTTTTTTTTTACTGCATCTAGTTAAAACAGTCTTTCGGCTTGTGCCTATGCCTATGCGTATTGAACTTAAAACACTTTGCGCCTAGTGAACAGCAACAACAATTTTAGGGAGCTGTATGCAGAATTCAAGGTTTTTTTACAGGGCTTAGTCAGCATAAATTTGTTCTGCTTTTAGTTTTACAATCTTCTCAGGCACCTGGTTGTGTCTTGGTTTAACGGTAAGCAAATCACCAGTTTTATTTTCTCTTTCTTTAAGTCATTTTGAATTAGAAGCGGTTCTAAGCTAAAAGGATACTGATGGGCTGACAAGTCTGCGCACTTGTGGGAGTAGGGCAAATGGGCAGTTATTCCTTTTTAAGCTATTGCACATACCACTCGACTCCGCCTATCGTTATTCTTCTGGCTTGGAACGGCCTCTACTAGGCTAATTTCAAGTTGAGATACTACTGGTAGTATCCCAAATTTTAATACTTTTCTATGGCAACAACCAATCTCAGCTCCAAATAACGAAGATACTATTATCTCAACTTGAAATTAGCCCATATAACTCTACACATGTTTATTATAGCTAATGCCTTTCAAAGGTACCTTACTATATAAATATTATTTTTAGCTATTTTAGTAGTGTTTTGTTTCACATACTAACTTACGTAATAATAGGAAAATTTATATCTTCATATTGCTATTAATATCTATATATCATACATTTATTAACAATAGACCAAACGTATAGAAAAGTTTTAAACAAAAACGAGAACGACCAAAAACGGAAAAGTGCCTGAAGACAACGGTTATGTAATTGTGATGTCTCAAGAGACACACTGTTGAACATATTTTATTACTCTCTTTCTTTTTTATCCTTCTGTTTACGGCCTACCCGGCGTAACTTCCATCTCGTGGTGATGTTTTTGTGTAAAAACATCAATAATACCTACGATAAATTCGTTTTCGTGTTTAAATAACGCGTGGAAAAACGCACCTGCGAATTGATTAGTCCAATTTGAAATAGAAGATTTATGTACTAGTTTTCTTGAAAGTCCTTTGCAAGAATGTTAAATGTTAGGTCAGTTATGTCAATTGTTAGAAACCGCAAACCGCCAGTTAAATACGTATTGCACATACCAATAATTGAAGTGATTAAAATCAATTATTTATGTTTGTATTACGTAATTTTGGGCGAGACTATCGCGTTTTTGCGTTTAAAATTGGCAGCACATGCAGATGGCTTGGCGATATAAATAGTTGTAGAGTACCTAATTAATTTGTTGGTACAAAAGAAGCATTAGATCTCGACGTTTCGCTCTGTTAAAAACACCTGGTTTGCCACAACACAGGTGTTTACAAAATTTAATTCAGTGACAGTGAAATTGAATTTATTCCTGGATGAAACTAATTCTAGAATCATTCATAAAACGCGCTAGATTTGCTAATTGCGAGGAACGGACCAATTAGTGGGACTTGTTTTGTGGTTTTATTAACCTGTGATAAATTTCGACTAAACTTAGGACAACTTCTAGGTGCAACAACCGAAGATTGCATGTTTCTATGCGGATTTTAGAAAATCCAGTACAGATTTCAATGTTTTCGCAGAATTTTTATATTTTATTTGGCACAGATTCAATGTTGATGTAATTACTGAAAATTGGTTACGATTAATAATCTAGTAACTCTCTTCAAGTTTCATTTTATGATGTTAAATGTGCAGCAATGACGTCAAATGAACACTTATCCAAGTATTTTGAAAAATGATAGCAATATCTGCGAATTTTATGAGGTTTTAGCAAATATCCGGATCAATAAAATAAGATAAACAAAATAAAAAAAATGTTTGAAGTTAATTTCCGGTGTAATTATTTTGGTTTTGCGTACTTTATCTTACATAAAAGTGATGCGAATCTTAAAATACACGTCCCGGAAAAATAAAAATGTCCCGAACAATTAATTGCTAAACTAATTACTCGTAATGATCTGATTATATTTCGTTGATTTTACTGGCTTATACATAAAAGTCAGTGATAATTTGATGACTTATATAGGTATAGTTAACACACTTTCTGCATATCAAAAGCACGGAAGAAGAATAGTTTATACAAAACAATAGGATGAATTTTTGACTATCATTACGAACCCATGTCAAATTTTATTTTTAATATTATTAATGATATCTAAATATTTATAATAATATAAAACTAGTTTTACATTGTCACAGGTAACTAACATATTTCTTTATCCGCTCCTGTTGTTGGTTGGCTATATTTTCTCTGACAGCTATCTCACAAATAGTAAGAAGTAATAAAAAGGAATAAAAAGAGGCTGTAGATAAAATTTTTATGTAAAACAAAGCAAAGCTTTATCAGAGAAAAAAGTTTAATCCAACAACCTGAAGTGCTTTAGTTTGAGAAACCAGTAACAAAATTTTAGACGTTCTGGAGGTTTAGATCTTTTACTCTTCTTATATAATAGAAAACAGAAGTACATTTTTAATTCTTTTTGACAGATAGTGCAAGACACAACTAAATTGCAAGGGCAAGTTATTGAAAGACTTCTTTAGACTTTGATCTATTCTTTCCTACAAATCTTATACCATATGTTTATTATAATTTTTGATCAGAGGCTGTAGTGAAAAACAAAAATTCTAAAAACGTAGGGCGTAACTTATTTCACTTGATAATAAAATCATTTTACTGTCACTCACAAAAAGAAGCAGTAAACCCCATAATTCAAATCAAATCTAAATTTTACTTTTGACAGTGACAGTAAAGTGACATTTACCAAGTGAATTAATCTAAGCGCTACGTTTTTAGAATTTTTGTTTCTCATGACAGCCTCTGATCAAAAATTATAATAAACATATGGTACTATTTCATCGGAAGTTTAGAAACTTCCATATTATTTTACTTTATTAACACCAGTGACGGCTAGTGTATTTTGAAATCTCTGTATTTTCAAAACTGAGCGTGTAACCCAAATTTTGTTTTAAAGGGTGACTATTGGTACCGGATGTATGGACACTGTAGTAAAAAAAAATTTCGTTGATTGTTTAGAAGAAAGTTTATTAATGCATGATTTTTTCTGACAAATGGTTGTGAAAAAATGGTCTTTTCAACACTCTCCGCATGCGTCTAAAAATTATAATAAAAAATAATACAATAAATAAAAAAATAAAGGGCTAAAAGTGATTACAAGACGCAGCGAAGGTGAAGCAAAATAAAATTATTAAATTAATTTAAAATTTTAATGTGAAATACTAACATGCTTCAAACTAAGCTAAAATATCAAAATACTGTTTAAAATTACTTGAAAAATAGACAACTAAATATACTGTGACGTTTATTATATGTGGGTTTCTGATTTAAAGAGCTGGAGATAATTTCTCGGCAAGTTTATTTACAAATCAAATTAATTACAACTAATTAACACAGCTAATATTCTAAATCACTAACGGAACACAAAACACTTTAATTTATCGCTTTCTAAAATTCGCTGGATATCGCCGGAGTTCGCCTTTATGTCGCTCTCCCAAAACCAGACTGACTCACTGACTCGCTGTCTCGCATATATATAGGGGTATGGACTCTTTCCAGAACTTTCGAGTATTTTCTCGCGTTTCTCCTGAATTATTTCAATTCGGCAAGATGATTGGAATTCAATCACAATAGCGACAAACAATGCCGACGTAAACAAGAATAAATAAACCCATTCAAAACGTAAATAATACTCGAAGTTCTATTCAGTTCCTAGAAGTGAGCGGTCCACAACACAATACTCGATACTCTGATTCACCGCTTCTTAGAATTGAGTCGTTCGCGTCACAATACTTTTTACTTGTCCGTGTCGATGACTGATAGATGGTACTTTGTATAATTGTTTATATATTTTTTTAATTAACGGAACTAATAATTACGATCAACCAAAAAGTTTTGTAATCAACTTGTTTGTTAATTCACGATTAATAATTTCTACTTTATTAAGTGCACTCGCTTCGCTCACGCGTTAAAACGTTTCGATCATTTAATTAATCGTCCTCATTAACCAACTTGTTGTTTATTAATTATATAAAGTAAAAAGTAAAGATTACTAATAGTCGCAAATTAACAAACAAGTTGATTGCAAAACTTTTCCGTTGTCATACCTTAGTTAATTAAAAAAATATTAAAAAAATTATACAAAGTGCCATCTGTTGGTCACTAGACAAATAAACGGTATCATAAAATAAGTTTCTTAGACACAGCTGCACTCCTGTGATCAATTAGTAACGAAATTTTGACATGGTTGTCCAGTTGGACAATGATTGTTACATCGAAAACAAAGGTGGTCGACTGTATTAAGGCTACGGCTATTTTATTTAATGACTGTTTACATAGTTTTTATGACTATTTTACTTTTACAACTTTTTAATTGGCGAGTCCTATATCTCTTGAATCAAGAATACTCAAAGACACAAAGAGGGTTCGACATTCGGTGATATAATAGACATTTTTTGTTGTCTTTTGGATATTTATCAATATTATTTTCTCTTGTATGAATCAGTCGAGGGCCAGCTCTCGAACAGGACGCGACACAGCCGGTTTAAAGTTGCGTGCTTTATTAATTATTAAACAAAATATATCGCGATTTTGTTTAAATAAATACATTTTTACATTTTCAAATTTCAAAATAACACAGAGATAAACAATTTTAGATATTATTTTTATTTGTGATTGTTGTAATAATAAATTCACGCGTTTTATTTAGAATATTTGTCCACCCCTCTTTTGTAAAAAAATAAATAAACGATTTAAAGTTAAAATAATTAAATGAGTCCTAAAATCAAAATTTCTTTTGTTTTATTAGAGTTTGGGCGGTAGGTTCTAAAGACATCGCTGAAAATCTGGATTAAAGGTAGATCCGAAAGAAGCAGAGGGATAAATCGTCATATAGGGTGGAAGAAGAAGCACCAATTTTAGAATTAAAGGTAGGTTCGAAAAAAGCAGAAGAAGGGAATTCGCCAGTCATCAGTTGTGCCAGAAGAAAATGCTTTAATTAAAACTTTATGTATAGTTTATGACTTTGTTAAAATTGATGATCTTTGTTTTAATTTATAATTTTTTTATCAAAATTTTGAGTTTTATTTGTAATCGATTTTTTTTGGAATTTATTTTTTATGTAGGTATAGTGTATTTTAACAACCGTTGTGTTTCAGCTTTGGTAATTTCTTGTTTTGGATTATAGTAAATTTTCTGTTTCAGGTTTTCCAACTAATCTTTCTGTTCCAGGTTTTCCTATTAATTTTGCTGTTTCAGGTTTACCTACTAATTTATTTTCTTCTTGTTTCAGATTTTCGTAATTTTTTTGTTTCAAATCTTTCTACTAATTTTTCTGTTTCCAGTTTTCAGGTGTTTCTCTGTTATTCGAGATTTAATTGATTTTTTCATAAATATTTTGTACTCATCGATTTTGAGAAGGTATTTTTCAGTCGTCCTGACGGTTTTCCAGAACCGAAGTATTTTTTAATTCTCACAAGAAAACAGTAAAAATTTGATTGAGACATTAGTCGGTAATGATAAAGCAACAATTTTGAGTTCGATTTGCGTTGCTAAAATTTTCTAGTCATTTCTACCATCCCATAATTAAACAAACTAAACTGAAGTGTTAGCTTTTATTCATTACAAAAAATTTTGTAACAAACAATTTCGTAATTTTTTTTTTGTATTTGCACTAATGCAGCACTCCCTTCGCTGGTGCTGCAAACAAAATGCTCAAGCAGAAAATTTATCTTTCTAAATATTTAGGTACGTTAATAAATTAAATTTGCAAAATTGATTTTTAGAAATAGCAGCTCTTTACCTGATACTGAAAAAGTTTATGGTAGAACACTGTCGAAAATTTTTCTTATTATTATGAAACAAATCGACAGATTTTTTTGTAATATTTTGATTTTTATCAATGTTATGCGTATTTAAAATTTAATTTTCTAAAAATATTCCCTTTAATTCGCAAATTTAAGTCAAAAAGTTATTTTACTACAATGGCCTTTTATACAAACCCATTAAAAAACAATACGAATTTCTATCTCTAAACAACGTTATACCAGCACACCACATTGCTGAGATCTTATTGATTATTTATTGTTAATTTTTAAGATTCTAATGGTAATTAACATCTGTAAACTTTCGCTAGCGGAACTCGACTAGTGTTGCCAACCGTTCTTTATTTCATAAGAAAGTCCTTTAATTTTATAAACTGTCCTTTAGTCTTTAATGTGTATGTACCTACTTAAAGGACACGATTTGTCCTTTATCTAGTTTTTTAACAAAGAGAACGAGCTAGCGTTAGAAAATTGACATACTTATTTGTAATTGGTTGATTTCAAAAATGTATTAATTACTTAGACGTCCTTTTAAGTCATCAAAATAAATTTTAAGTTCGTATAAACAAACAAAAGTTCTATCCAGACTTGAGTTATGAACCTACGTAAATAGAGTATTTAATGGTGGAGAGAAAAGACAATAAAGAGAATTATGACTAGAGGAAAAGGATGAACAGAAGTAGATTATAGAATTTGAAAAAGTAGATTCTATAAAAATTTGTAGAAAAGATGACCTAATGCCATAAAAAAAGATTAAAATATATGTTGTACAAGGAAAAAACAAAGAAAATTTTTTAAAACGTAGACAATTTTAGACAATTCTAAAAGAACTGTGGGTTCTAGGTCTATAGAAAAAAAGAATCACAAGTCCAACGACTGTAAGACAAGAGGAAGAAAATACAACTAAAACAAACGATTAAGGACGATTTAAGAAGTTGAAAACGTCAATTGGAAGGTTCTGGTGAAACAAAATTCGAGGCAAATTTGAAAAACAATATTTGAAAAAAATATAAGAATAAGAAAAACGACTTTTAAAATAAGAAAAGTTAAGAATAGTAAAAAAACAAGAAAAATTCTAGATTAATAATGGAATAATCCTTCGTCCCGGATACTGAGAAAAGTTTTGGTAGATACGGAGCAATTACATTAATTATCGCTTTAAACATTCAAAAATTTCTATTTTAGTTAACTATATTAAAGTTTTTAATATTTAGAGTTTAGGAGCTGGAGAAGACAGTTTGTACTTTTTTTTTAAATAAAAATTGCAGTAAATATTTATTTTTGGAATAATCGTCGCCTTGGGGGCTCCCAAAGTGTATATGTTCTATGGTTCTTCGAGCCAGATGAAAAGAAACATCTTATTGTTAGTATAAAAAAGACAATTTCTTGCGAGCGTTTAATTTTATCTTTTTTATAAACACTGTAGAAACATTTTTTTTAATTAGTTTTTCGGCTCACAAAGTGTATTTAAAATTGTATAGTCCTTCGAGCGGGATGTAAAAAAAAGTCTGAGTATAGACGGAACATTTTGCAATAGTAATATTTATGGCACTCTTTTTTAGACATTTACGAGTATTTTTGTTTCTGTTACTTTACTAACGCTTCAAGGCTTATTAGCCTTTATAAACCCTTAACATTAAGAAAGACATATTGTTTATAAACAAATAAACGGAAATACTGAACATAAACATAGAATTTTAGGACATTTTATATTATTATATATTTTTTATTTTAATATAAAAAATGTGTTAAAAATTGATGGTTCTTTGAGCAAGAAAAAAGTCTGAGATAAGAAGAGGCAATTTACAATAATTCTTGTTTCCGTCATTCAAAAATGTATATTTTAAAATATTTAACCATAGGTAACAGTTTTTATTTGTTTATAATAAACATTTTAGGAACATTTGTTTTTAGAATAATTATCGCCTTCGGCTCCTAAATTGTTGCTTGAAAAGCCGGATGTAAAAAAAAACAATAGAAGTGTTCTAAAGACTATATATAGTAAGATGGTAAAGAAAAATGCAAACTCAATCTTCCTCAACTCCTTTCCCCATTCCCTAAAAAACAATCTTAGATGCACTTTTGCACAAATGTCCTTTATTTCGATATCGAAAAGATGGCAAACCTAAACTCGACATATGAATGTGTTTTATTTTGAATAAAAATAAACACAAAATTTGTTTGATATATAAGTATTTTTTAAAATTTATATTTAATTATGAAGAGCCACCAAAACGATTGGAGCCATCACTTTGACAGCTTCATAATAGCTTGCCATTAATTATGTGCATATTTATTCCCTTTTACTAGACTTTTACATAAAATTTGCATACCCCATCTCAAGGGCTCAATTAATCCCCAATCAGGCCCTGTCATATATTCCGATATGTTGCCATCCAATCACATCGCGCCACACAGAGTCAGGTGATCAGTTTCATGTCACATGTCATTGCTGTCATCTGTCAAATTAGTTTAAATTTCCATTAATTAAAAAAATAAATATTTTAAAATGAAGCATTAAAACAGAACAAACCATACAGTATTTCATTTTGGATAAATTTCGCATGGAAAAATGACGACTCAACGAAATACACAAGGTGACAATCAAATTCAATGTTTTCAAATCTCATCCACTTCAGACCTTTATGAACGCCCTTTCCTATCAAATTTTCAAATTCATGGCAGACCTTCATACCGAAGATCCTTAAATTTTACTAATTATCCTCCACAAAACATCCAAAATGCTCCAAGAATAATCCAAAATCCTCCAGTCATTCACAAATCAAGTAGGTTAACATAACCTCAAAATTCAGGGTTTTGACAGGAAATTTATGTATAATGACGATTGCAGATACCCCGATTTCCACAAGGACGGCATTAATTTCAGTTTTGATTATTTTTTTAAGTTCGATTTTTGCATTGTTTCTAGTGTATAAAACATTTCCACAAGTTACAGAGTGAGTGTTGTATAAATTCCAAAAAAATGAAATAAACCCAAGTGTTTTAGAGAAGAACGACAACACATTAAACTACCATGGAATATAGAAGACGCGAAACAATTAGGCATAGTATTAAACAGATACAAAGCTGACAACTATTTTCAAGTAATGACTGGCGTTTTCACCACGTACATATTGTATCCTTTCATCACATTCTCACAACTCCAAAAATGCAAATAACAAGTTTCTTAACTTAAAGTCAGTCTGCAAACGTTTGCAATCCCAGGATCTCTATTCCTGTCAGTTCTTTCTGGCTTTCTTTTCCCTTTCACAGTTGCTTTAACTTTAGTCTGTACCTGCTCAGCTATAGGAGCCTCCCTATGTTTCCTATTATCCCAATTATTGGGAAGAAAACTAGTTTTGAAGTATTTTCCAGAAAAAGCAGCAGCTTGGGGCCACCAAGTCAATAAACACAAGGATAACTTGTTCAATTACGTATTATTTTTAAGAATAACCCCATTTTTGCCTAACTGGTTTATAAATTTGACTGCACCTGTGATAGGAGTCCCGTTGGTGCCTTTTGCTTTAGGAACATTTTTTGGAGTTGCTCCACCTTCTTTTATTGCTATACAAGGAGGACAAACTTTGCAAAATATGACAGCTGATGATTTTGCAATAAGTGCTAGTTCTTTAGTATCATTGGCGGTCTTTGGAGTCATTCCGTTATTACCAATTGTTTTTAAAGGGTGGTTCAAGAAGAAGATTGAATAGAATAATTTTGTTTGTTTTGTGTTCCATTATTGTTCATTCCGTAGTTATTTATTATTTTTAAAATAAATTTTGTGTGTTAAAAACAATTTTATTTAACAATAAGAACTTAAATAAGTTATTGAAACTTCTGGATTCTCTGCTGGAAGACTTATAGGACGCCAGTACCACCAGTTATACCACACTGAAAAACAAACAATTATTAATTGTGCTTTGTTATTTCAGATTCTTACAAACATAAGAAGGTTTGAGTATTACAGAAACTGTTCTGCAGAGGTCCCCACATTCTTTGGAAGGTTTTAAAATTATAGTACGTTGTCCTGTCCCTTGAACAAGTATCACGTAACTGCATTCAGGATTAGGTAATACATAAGGGTCAGCTTTTGGTCCATCTATCATTACGTAACGTTCAATACTTTGGCCTGACCACTCAGAAATGATGTAAGGTCTAGGGAATAAAGTCCTTATTAATCTCCCAGGAGTCATCTTATTTATCCTCCAAGAAATATGGTTGGAAGAATCTATACCAATACTAAATAATTCTTCTAAATTCCTAATGGAAGAATTGGTTGACTTGATTTGACCAGCTTCATCAAAAACATTCTTGTGATTTGTATACAAGTCTTTTAGATGTTCAAAAAAAATTTCTTCTTGGTGTGTCTGAAAAAAATAAATTAATAAGTGAGTATAAGATAAAATATAGTTACTTTGACAATGTAAGGCGTCCCAGATTGGTACAAACTGTAATTATCAAATCCTGTTAAATCAATAACAGAATGCACATTTTCACATGGCCAACATTCCATGTCTGAGACATAAAAGTAAGGATTTTCAACCAAACAGCTTTCATCATATAATCCTAGAAATTAATTTAATAAAAAATATTGTTGAAAGTTAAAACAAATACCTGTTAGTGATGGAAACTTCTTAATTATTGGGACTGACAAAAACCTCAATACTTTTAATCCAGGATAAATTAATCCTTGTACGTTTCGAAGCACTATACTGGAAGTTGGTTGATGTACATTTAATAAAACGTAAACACATATTGAAATTAATGTAAATATTAAAAACAATTTGAATATTGTAGAAAAATACTTTTGAGCGTTTGTTAGATTTCTATTTGAGCTTGGAGTTTCTTGGTCTAATTGTTTAAAACATTCTTTAAATATTTTTGTTATTTCTTTATCACTGAAATTTAATTCTTTGGCACATTTACGTAAATTATTTACATCGTTTTTGTATTGTTGCAAAAGCTCAGTCTTTGACATTTTACATAACCTCAAAAACAAAACAAGAGTCGTCAACGACACAAAATCAAAATTATTTTTTTTTAAAAAAAAAACAACATAAAATGGGTTAATCATTATAGTTGTTTAGATTCCTTCTAAATTTCACATAAAGATAAATTTTACGTAAATTTTAGTAAATTTACTTATTCCTGAATTTAAAATAACTAGGGCCATCTATAAACTAGTAGCGACATTATTACAATCGTTTTACAGGAATTTTCTTGCGTTTAAACTTTTTTTTCTAAAATAGATGTTTATAATTAATATTTATTAAATATCTAATAGTTTTCGGAATTAGTTACCTTTTGTTGCCAAACTAGAACTGGATTAGACTTTAATCCAAATTTTTAGTAAATGAACTTTAGTGTCTAAATTGTAAACTACCCAAACAAAAAAGCAGCCGCCACATACAAACGAATTGACGTCATCATTTAATACTTTGGATTGCTACATTGTATATCAATTTGGGGCATTTAATAAAATTAATAGAATAAAATCAAACTAGACTTGGTGCAGAATCTCGTGAGCCGCGACAAAAAGGTGCGCAATAGATTCACTGTGTAGTGGGAGTTCGTTTTTTGGTGCTATTGTTTTAACTAAAAATGTCGACCCGCATTTTATCAGTTAGTTCTCGACTTTCGTTATTTACTGACTGCTTCGCTGCGCCTTTTAGTTTTTTCTTTCGTTTAATCGCTCTGCTAATTATTATTTTTAAACCACTTGTTCTTTATTATGAATTAAAAATATAAACCAATGTTTTCAGAAAAGAATTGTGCTTACTCAGCCAAAACGATTGTAACCGAGCTCCTAGGTTTTCAAAGTTTAGACTCCTCCTTCGCGCATTTCGCGGCTCATAACTTCATAAGATTTTGTACCATCTCTACACATATCAAAAATAGTTGTAACACTAAAGACAATTCTTAGGAACGTAAGTAGTTGTTAAGGCTTATCTGACTCGGAACTATTTCCGAATCTGCTTTTTCAATTTGAGTGTATCTGTTTTAACCAATCGAAAAGTGAGAATATAATAGCCTACGAATATGCCTTATAGCTTATATGACAGTATAATTGTAGTCAAACACTATAAGACGAGAACAAATCAAAGCAAGGAGTTTGATATTCTATTCCATTGACAAGCCTTAGAATAATGCAACATATTATCATAATTTTTAACGACTGAACACATTTTATAAGCTTCGAAATTTAAAAATTAAAAATTCTACGAATATTAATTTTCAATATGGCGCATTGAAAAATACAAGGTGTTGATTGGCTGCGAAGTCTATCAATACAGCATGAGTTTAAGCCTTTACTTGCTTTGCAACGGTTAAATACCTAAAGTCAAAAAACATTCCAAAATCAACCAAAATGTTTGTTTGGAAAGCGAATTCAATGAGGTAACTTCAGTCAATAATCTTTAGTACTTAGAGAGTTAATTGTAAGATATTTGTTTATTGTACTTAAGATATTTATTTACATTGACGTCAATATTCAAGGAAATAGCGTTTTGTTAAGATTGAAAATAGCTAAAAATCGTACAGTTTTGTATTTACATTGGCGATAGATACATACATTTATTTGAAATCGTTTAGACTTCAGAATTAGAAAAGAAATTGAAAACAAGTTTTTTTTTTAAATAAACTGACCTTTATTGGCCTCGGTGGCTCCTATATATCTTGACCTATGAAATGTGAATTTGGATATCTAGTTGAGATTTCTCTGACTTAGAAGAGCACCTAGACAAAAAAATATTGTTAATTTTTCAGTCCAGTGTTTTTCTACTACCTTCGATTTAATTCTAATTGTCACTCCTTACAACAGAATTTGGGTCCCTCGCCTCATTTTGCAAACCTACTAGTCACCACTGCATTGTGGAATCTTATGCAGAGTGTTATGGTTATTAAGTATGCAGCCCGTTCAGGAACATAATGTGCTTTTTGGTGGGACGCAGATCTTGAAGGACTGCGGAAAAATCAAGAAAACTCTGGAATAGACTTGTTAACACTCATGCTAGGTGAAAACTTAAGGCAATGCGCGGATACGTCCCAAAAAGGAAAGATTCTGGAAAGTTTACTGTGAGAGCTTACTTTTACGGTTCCGCACCAGCAGGCTACAGACGGTCCTCATATTTATAGATTCATCTGCAAATTTAAACTCATTATGGTGGCTTTTTAAGAACTCTTCGGTAACGGAGATCAATACTTTTCAGCACTTGGTAGAGTAGATGGATTTTTTTAAACTCATTACAAGTCGAAAATGACGCACAGGCAAATCTATCTCAAAGCAGGTGACTGTAGATTTGTCACTCAATTATTTAAACTCATTTACACCATACAAGTCGTGAGGGGGTAGATAGGATTTGGTATGTTCTTCTGCAAAGGGCACAGGAGCATCTTATCGATCCAATGACCAGACTATTGTGAGCTTGCCTTGTTTTAGGTTACAAACCAGGAGTCTAAAAAAAAGGTCAATGTAGTATTTATTCTTAAGTCAAAACGTACTACGTATGTCGAAGCTAAGAGTTTCATACCAATTTACCTATACCTAGCGTCGTTATTTATTATTTTTTTTTTAATGGAATGGTGAACCAACCATGTCTGTATTTCCAAACGGTTCTGCATGAAATTGTATTTTCTTATTTTTATGGTCATGTTACTTCTCTTTCTCGATGAGAAAAAATGAAGCGCACTTTTGAACGTCCCACATAAAGTAAATTTAGTTTCTATTTTTATAAAATTATAAACGGTTTTATTTAGAACAGTGTTAAGTTTAATTTAGTTTAGTAAAGTCATGGGTACATAGTTAAAAATTGGGCCATATTAACAATTCAAACCGGACTGCACAGTAGACTGTATGTCTTAGGAACTTTAGGAGCCTGAGCAATGCTTTCTAACAGTTATTAAGGCGACCACAAGTTTTTTTCTGCTAAAGCGAATGCTACTACAAGTCTCTCTAAGGCGGAGTATTCTTTCTTCTTTTATGGGACCTTGATTATCGTATTTACAAGTTTGGTGTGTATTGTCAGACGGTCGTATAGCTATTCTGGTGAGACACAAGTTCTTAGATGTAACAGAAAAGCTGAGATATTCGAAGAAGACACACAGAAGAAAACACAAATCACATACACCAAAAAAAAGGTGTGACCCTTGTAAAAAGGTAAAATAACGTAAATAACGTAATGACATGGCTTTTGATTACTGATTGACCTAGAGACCACACGTTAAACACAAAAAGAAAATGGTTTCAAACACATTCTGAGCGCGTAGACGAGCTGTTGTCAAACCTAGAGATTTCAAACTCTTTACATGTTTTGGTTCTACAATTATGTTAGTAGATCAATAGTACGTAATAGTATGGCTTCTCTGCCTGGTGGACCACGACAGACACATCTTGGGTTACTTTACCTCGCTGTGGAGTAGGGTGCTGCGATGAAGTTTTTTTGACTCTGAAAATATAAGTCTGATATATAATTTTCATATAAATCTGAAAATGAAGAAAATGAAGAACGACAGTATAGTCTTGGGGGATGTGGAAAAACACAGGAATCTTGTTTAATTTCCATCACATAACGACAATTGGTGTTAAAAGTCGAGATTAGTTATTTATACAGATTAGTTTGTTATAAAGATGGATCTTTTAACTCTTATGTAAGCACTCAGGTAGGTATTAATAAAATTTCTATATTTTATTCAAGCTTGTATAGGTACCTGTACACTGCTCACTAAAGTTTCGTGGTGTACCTTTTCTTGATAGGAAATGTAAAGCCCATTTTTTCTTAAAATCAATTGCCAAAGGGTTTTAAGGTTGATAACTCCATTTAAAATTAGCCTTTTTAGTTTCGTTTCCATGGCAATCTAACAGGGTTTCAACACAATTTCAGAATTTTTGACACTGACAATTGATTTAAAGAAAAAATAAGCTTTATTCTACAATGCCGTAGCTGTTGACACTTTTGGCAGTCAAATTTGTATTTATGTATTTCAAAAGTGAGACTTTTATTAATCTCATTCTCTTTACATTGGTGTGTTAAAAATTGATAAAAGACTGTCTTGGGGTGTTTTCCAGAACATACTTTGCAATCAATCATATTTTTTATTTGACTTTTATATCGACAGTAAAAGTAGAGAACAATAAAAACAATTTTGGCTATAAAATTCACTAAATTTTCCATTTCACTTAATTACTTTAACATAATCACTACTTGTTCCTAAAAATGGAAAGGAATCGAAAAATTTGCAAGTAAAGAACCTAACTGTTTTCAATTTCTCTACTTTCAAGTGAGCTTTCAAGTGTTTGGATTTTTTTTGTTTTTGAGTTTTGTTTTGACCGTCGCGTCCGTCGTGCTGATAGGTTGGTGTGACTACACACAAACTCACAATGACCATTGTGCACGCAGTGATTTGGATTTTTTATATCATTTATCTTTAAATCATCGCAAATTGTAGATCGTTCTCGTTCATTTAGTTTTAAATATTATTTAGTTTTATATGCGCCGGACGTGGTAGTTTTAATTTTTTTATATTTTGATTGTTTATACAAATATACAATAGTATATTAAGTATGAAGACCGGTAAGAACAAATATTAATAGTAAATACTAAAATACTAAAAAATAGTAAAAACTTTTTTTTTTTTGAAAAAATCGGTCTCACAAAAATATAGAAAATATAATTTAAAACTTATCTACCATAACATATAACATCTATAACATCTATAGCAAAAAAAATAATTTAAAAAATTTTACTTTCCTGTGTATATTATCGTAAAACAAATCAATTATCACAATTGTCACTCCAACATAAAACTATTATCTTTTTGCAATTTGAAAATATAATATTTTGAATCATTATGTTCTTCAGTTTAATGGTCTATTTGTTCTATTGTTGAACTAATATCAGTTTAAACAAACAAATTCATCTTGTCTACCTACTTTTGTTCAATATGTACGAATTTTTCTAATTTCTTATTTAAATTAAAATTTAAAATTATGTTTTTCAGTTTATTATACCCTTATTAGTACATAAATATAAGCCTCGCCAGGAAAATATTTCTTTACGCTATTAATAACGAGAAAAAGGGATTTATGAGGAATTAGGTAGACTTTTTTGCCCCTTTAGCCTATTGCAGAGTCAAACATGGTAAAAAAAACTATTACTACTGATTTTTTTGTAATCTGTAAAAAGAAATTTTACGAATTTTTATCTTCCATCATTAACATTTCAGAAAATTTTTGCTTGGAATGTAAAATTACTCAAGCAAGGGCAAGAACTGGTCGAAGATTGACCCAGCTCAGATAGTTTTACGAGTTAGACGAATTCTAATTTGGCCAGAGATTTTATGTATTAAAAGGATTATAAAGATGTTTATACTCTCCAAGAACGGTAAGTCTGCAAGGTCGAGAAATTTTTGGTCTGAGGGTAAGTGACCCGAAAGCTATAGATATCAAAATAATATCTATAGTGCCTAAAAATTTTAAATTTTTAAATAAATAAATGAAATGATTATTAGTTTTTATGTTGGGAACGTGGAACAAAAGCTAACACATTCAAACGACTTAACTTGAAGCAACGTCTCGTACAATTTTTATTTTGTGCTTCCTTAGGGTTTATTATGTTTCTAGAATTACATACAACTTACAAATAAAAATTGAAATGAAATACACTTTTGGGTTTGTCTTCTTTTCCAACACACACATAGATTGACATTTGAATACATTAATACAAACAGTACTTACTGCACTACTGCGGTCGGAATAGATATTTTGTCGACCAATGAAACATTTGAACGTGACAAGAGAACTATGAGTAGTTAGATCTTATACTAATTTTGTAGACAGATAAATTAACTTTTCTTTACGAGAAGCGCTAATATTTCGATCCCTAAGCAAAAATGGACCTGCTGATCATATCCGTTACAGAAAGGTATCTCTCTGCTATATCTATAAATCTATTTATTCTGTATACTGATAAGTTACTCATTGGCTATAGGTCTAGTAGATCTAGCGAAATAGTAGAGTGATTAAAGCAATAAAGTCATAACCATTGTTAACTTAACAAGGAGCAGTACTCGATTTAGGCTGCGAAGATGGTGAATGGTGGATGGCTGCGAAGATCGGCCTGTCGTAAAATTTTCTGCCACTCGATTGTGTTGGTTTCCTGAAATCCCAAGGTCTCGAGGCAGGTGGGTATAACGAACCCATCATCTGTGCAACCGAACTTGAATAACACTCTTTGCTAAGTTAACAATGGTTATGACTTTGTTGCTTTAGTCACTTTACTACTTCGTTAGATCTACTATACAGTGGCATTAAAGGATTTTACAGTCACTGTAGCTTTAGGTATGATGTAGTGTGTCTCTAGTCTGCGTTCTCAAGTAGACCATAATAATTGATGTCTGATTAATAAACCCTTGGTGAGGTTGTCTTTTGGTGGCAATACAATGGAAAATTTTTGATCAAATTTAAAGTCTGCAATTTGCAAGCGACCACCTACTTTTATTACTTGTGTTTTGATCGTCAACAAATGGGTTTATACTGAGAATAATGATGCTTTACTTATTTAATGGCTCATTATTTTTAATAGCTCATAATCATTTAAAAATGTTATTTGTTGTGTCAAACGAATCAAAACTGAAATCGATTTGTTTAACTCTTCTGAAGTTAATTACCTACCTATCTGTTTTTCTATTTTTAGCTCGGAATTTGACATTTATGTCAAATCTGAAAAGTACTGAAAACCTAATGCTATTAACTCTGTAATTTTGTAGCTGATGAAAATCTGTTAAAAATATCAAAATTCTATTGTTTTATATTCATAATAATAATAATAATAACAATTGTTTGTTGGTCAGTAGGAAATGCGGTTCCAAGTCGATATCATAAAGTCGTAGAGGGTCCTGAAACCAAATACATATAAAAATTTCCAATTATTAAATAGTTTTACTTCTAAAAGATGGTAAATCTTCTGGTTTTTACATTGCTTTGATACATGATACTAATTGTCAACATTTATTAGTCTCCAACATTTTACCTGCACGTTTTCTCACATATGTTTTCCAATGATTGGATGACCTTTTGATCCAACACAGATTTACTGTGGAATCTGTACCAAAGTAAACATTATTATTTACTATGTGATAAGGATGATTGAATATTTCTGGACGTCGAAATAACCCTAAACATTATTATTTACTTTTACAGCTTCTGTCAAATTTTATGTGTTAATTCTGTTGCTAAAAGGACGCTACACAACTCAAGTTTAGCAAGTGTTAAATTTTTATTGGTACTATTTCAGATTTTGCAGCTAAAAATCGAATTCTTAAATTTTGTTTAAAGTTTTTCTACTGCAGCACCCTTCTTAATTTTTGGTCCTATTAGTCACACAGAGATTTCAAAATCCACCAGTTGCCACTGCAAAGTACTCGTTCTTATTTGAAGTGAATTCTTCAATTATGATTTAATTACTATTAAGTACTGGAAGTTGAATATGTCTAGTTAACAAATAAAGTAAAATCAAAATCAAAAATAATTTAAAAATACTGGTAGAAGCAGAATCTTTATTGATAAATTGTATTTTTATTTTTCAATTTACTGACGGCATTTTACGATTGTTCGATTCGCGAACCACACAAGTGAAACAAAAGACATACCAATGACAAAGACAAAAACATTTTAAATAATTATTGACTAATAGTTACATATAGATAAGTTAGAGCGTCACTGTTTGATCAGACGTGTTACATTCCTACTAAATTATTGAGGTTTTTTAAAATATCTACGATATGCAGTCTTTTTTTCCACAACGCTTGTCTCATAATTTTGAAAGCTGAAGGCAAACATTCTTTATGTTACTAAAATTTTGTGATATTAAAATTTTGTGTTACTAAAATTTTTTGATTATTGTTACTAAAACTTAAATTTTAGTTAAATGATTGAAATTTATAAAAACAGTCAAAATAAATATTTTCAAGAAAGATAAAATAAGTTTATTTGTTTTATTGAATACTTACAAATTTGCCTTTTTTGACGTTTAGCACATCTAACCCACTACAAAAATTAAATACAATTCTCTTTAACTTTTTTTAAATCGTTTATAATTTTGACGTTATCTGCGACCATTATTCCTAGCACTAATAGCAATCGTTCATCACTCTATCCGAAGATAACTGACTGATCAATGGTTCTTTACAATAACTCAAATTTATGTTCCATTTTACTGTAACCAATTTTGAATGTAAGACATTATATTTAATATAGCATCAAATTAGGTAATAATAGATACTATACAAAGGAGAACAAAACTTTTCGTCATATTATGTCGTTATGGTATCGACAATAATAATTGACAACCTTAAGCTGTTCATTTTGAATGAGGATTCTTATTCAACGCTGTTAATAACACTCTAGTAACACTCAAGACTCTTAAGGGTAAGGTTTACACTAAAGTCAGAATAAAGGAATCAATGTTAAAAGTTTTCTGTTTTAGGAAAACTTATAATTGGAGTAAAAATTAAAAAAAGCACCATTAAAATCTACGAAAAAATTAGAACAGAAGATAGTGGCTTTTTTCCCAAATTTTTTAAAAGAATTAATTTTATTGATTTAGTGGTTAAAAGTTTTACGTAAATACTTGTTTTTGTTTATTTTAAATAATAATTGATTTTATATTGTTAACTAAGAAAATTTGATTGTGAATTGTGATTACAAATATTTTTCAGATTTAAAAAATCTTTATAAACAATTGAGATAATAAAAAGAAATAGAAGTGTATCAGCTATTAACCATTTAATTTATTATGAAAAGTTTGACTTAATAAATGGCCAATTACACCCTTTTAGAACCTTGGTGTGAAATTAGAAAAACCCTGGCAATTAAGGGCCTGGTCAAATATTTGAAGTAACAAAAGAATAATGATGAATGAAAAACTACAACAATAATATTTATTTATGTATTAAGAGCATAGTAAAAGTTGAAAGAAAATGTTATGCCATTCATGTATAGAACGTTTTTTGTCCAATTACCAATTAAAAGAAAAAATCTGAATTTTCAAAAAATTTAAAAATATTCAATGTTAAAATGTTAAATGTGGTAATTCCGGTCAATAAAATGATTAAATTGTACATAATAAGCTATTTATGTAATAAGTACATAATTTAGGTCTTTATCGACGTGTCCAAAAGTTTATAACCGAGTCCGCGCAAGGCGTATAAATTCGACAAGTCCATAAAGCCTAATTAATTATGTACGAATTACATACAAAGCTTTATATTGGGTTGCATACAAAAATTTCCTTTTTAATTTGTCAAAATCTGCTATTAAAAAGTGTGATTATATGTAGTGTTAGTAAGTTACCAAGGCAACCAGGTTTGTTTATAAATATATTTAACAGCAAAAACACAAAAAAATGTTTCAAAATTTAGGGAGGAAATAGGGAGTGTCTTCTTCCAAAGAGACTTTGTACGAAGTCTTATACGAAGACTTTGTACCTTCTATAAGAAATAGTGCTTGAAATGAATTTTGATTTAGTTTTGACAGAAACTACTTTTTTGACAGGCGGCTGTTTTACTTTATCATTATGCACGCTGAAAAGGCCTTTAGCCTCAGTAGAGCAAATGTAAGAAACATTAAATCATGTAAATTAATTTTAAGATATTGTCGAAAAAAAAAAATATATGATTTTCTATTCGTTATCATTATGGTCCTCTAAAATGCTCCTTTATGGATTCTAAATAAAACAATAATCAAGTCGGTGAAAAAATTCTTTGGGTGAAGGTAATTTTTTGAGGGTTATCAGAAAAAATCCCAATAAAATGAAGTAAATTGACGTTTCAATGGTTTATTACCATCTTCATTCTGAAGATGGTAATAAACACTTATAGACACTTCATTCTGAAGAAGATGGTAATAAACCATTGAAACGTCAATTTACTTCATTTTATTGGGATTTTTTCTGATAACCCTCAAAAAATAATCAAGTCGTTATGATACAATTCGACATAAAATAATAATTGCCAGTCAAAATATTATAAAAAAACAGACATTTTAGCGCATTTAGTATATAGGTAGTTATGACAAATTAACATTTTTACATAAACGTTTAGTTACAAAAAGTTTTTTTTTAAATGATGGTTTTGGGGTGGTGCAATTTGGATGTCTATATACAAGATATCTCAGAAACTAAAAAGTTTAGCTATAAAAACGACCGACATATTATCGATCCCGTTTTTTGAGAAAATAATTTGATAAAAATTCCATTTCGTTACCGTTTTATGTTTTTGAGTTATAGCTTAATAAAAGTTGTTATTTGCAAAAATTCATATTTTTATTATTGAAGATAGAGATTTAATTGCGCCAAAACGAGCACTTGGGAGTTTTAGAAGTTACTAACTACGATTTTTATGTCGCCATTTGGTTTTCACAGTTTTTACGCAAAATGGTGTGCATTGAGTGATCTAAAAAACATTCAAGTGTAGAGTTTCATGTTATTTTGGCTGATACTGTCTATAGTTTGTCTAGAAATGCCTCAATTTTACGGTTTGGACCTACAAACTAGTTTATGAGAGATTTAATAAGGGTTGTTGTAAAGAGAAGTACGCGCTATTGCCACTAAAGCGACTATCTGGACCGTTGAAGCTACCTTGAAGGTCTGCGGTTTTTTTGTCACTAAGGGCCCAAAAAGTTAGTTGCTTCTAGTGTACTATAAAATTTAATTTATAGACTTTTAGGGATTTTATTATTATGTTTTTATTATAGATTTTTAGACTTTTTTAATAGACTTTTTAGTAGACTTTTAGAACTATAGCACTTTTTACAGTCAGCCATGCCATATTTAGTTCGCTATTTTGATGTTTACATTTCTTATGACAACAGAGTAATGAGCGATCTGAGAAATATCTTTTTTTATACAGGGTGATTTTTTATTTGCTCTCACCCGAAACTCCAAAAATAGGCAACACATTATATTTTGCTAGTTTTATAAAAGTTAATTTTTAAAATTAAGACATAAAAGTTTTCCCAAATTTGCTTATCGTTTGTATAATGTGTTGTCTATTTTTGAAATTACGGGCGGGAGCAAATAAAAAATCACCTTGTGTAATTAGTCGTTATGACATAAAACGTTCTACGGAGGGTCCTTGTTTTGTTAAGGGCCATAACGACCTCTGGATGAATAATATAAAGTCTTCTATTTTATAAATTTAAACAACTCCTCCGGTCGTTATGGTCTATGGATTTTTTAATAGTCCTCGGTACACGGTTACTATAACGATTTACAAACAAAATTGTCTAATTAGATAATTGTCAATACAGTATATTATGCAACGAGCATTTAGTGATGGCTATTAAGATACGACTATGAAAAATTTGTAACGAATATGGGTGTTTTAGTAGCCATTAAATGCGTGTTGTATACGCTATTTTTTCCAGAATGGTTACAATAATCTCTATATATCCAGTTTAGGTTTTATATTTATTAATGTTTAACAGATATTGATATTACATAGATTTCAGTCTTCAGTAAGGTGTCTATAAAGGCGTAGATTTAATTTATATATTTTTTGATAAAACAAAGCAGACAATTAAAACATTTATAAAACATTTAAAGAAAAAGTTATATAATGATACATACTTACGAGTAGAATTTTTCCTGTGGTTTAACTAATTTATTTGCAGGTAATAAACTGTTGGTGGCAATTGTAATTTGACTAGCAGTGTTAAGTTTTCCACTTCTCTGTCAGTTTCATATATTTTCGTCTAAGTTTTCACTCACTTTAATTTTAAACTCCTGCGAATTGTTATAATTTTAAACATCAGAATAACGTAAAACGGTCATGGCGGTTCTTAATTATCTGAATATTGCCTTCCCATTGGTCACAATTTAAATCAAAATATTATCTTATGCCGGTTGCATAAACGTTTATCAAAATTGATGAGAAATTACTTTCTCTTTATTGCATTTTTAAGTAAACAAGGCATTACATTTTGAGTTAATCAGAGTTTAATGGTTCATCAATTTTAATGAACGTTTACGCAACCGTGCATTATATTTGTATCATAATAAACATCATTAAAGTTTAACTAATAAATTAATAAAAGTTTAGAAGTAGAAAAAACAATTTATTTAGTGACGAACAATTAAAAATTGTAGTCTGAAAATGGCTCACAGTTATAACTTCTTACATTTTTAATACGAAATACTATTTTTTTTAATACATATGCCACAATCCACAGTGACACATTAAAAATATAAAGCCAATAAGCATAAGATAAGAAAACATCAATTTCTAAATAAAAATAAATAATTAAGTAAACTAATATCACAACATGTCCAGTACAAATTTCGAGTGCTCCTTTCAACTTTTTCCAATTTGTTTTCCCAAAAAAATCCTCGTTTGCCCTATTTTCCGTATATGTGACTATTCCATGTCCTAAACCAAACGTCAATGAAAATAACGTAAAATTATCGTAGCTAAATTTGTGAACTATAACTGTAAAAAAAATAAATAAATTACTTGACAAGCCTTCACTTACATAAACTAAATCCTGACATAGCCAGTCCAAAAAGGTACAAAATTTTGATTTTCAATGTTGACAGTTTACTAAACACGGGATGCCCTGCTAGAAAAAACAACCACGAGAATCCTATAATTGTTAAAATAAATGTTGCTTCAGTATGATTTCCGTTACTATTTTTCAAACACATCATATAGGGAGCTGTTACGAAAACAACAGTGGGCAACAAAGTATTGACAACACTGGATAAAATCGCTGGATAGAAATAAACACTTTTCAATGTTCTAAAAACAGATTTAACAAAGTACTCGCGAAGGAAATTCTTCAGTTTTTTTCTTCTTGCTTCAATTTCAAATCGAGTACTCGAAGTAATACTAAAACAACGCGGCTTTTTCACACTAACTTCAATCATTTCATCTTCTTCTTCTTTTTCAACACCTTCTACAATTTCATCTGGCTGATATAAATTGTTTACACTTAAGTTAAGATTGCGAGGATTGTTGTCGTTTATGTCTTGTAAGATAGCACTGATTCTGCTCAATCTTTTGCTTGTAATTTCATTAATATCTTCCTCTTCTTCATTTTCTTCAGGTATATTTGGCAAAATTTTAACACCGACATTTTGGAAATACTTTTGGACGTTGTTTGCGGGCTCAGGTTGTGATTCAGGTGTGTTGACGCACTCGTCTTCTATTTCATCATCATCATCATCACTTGATGATGACGATGAAGGCTCAGTGATGATTGGTTTGTGAGTCAAATCGTCCATTTCAATTGATAACCTACATAATTACATTAATATTTTTGAAATAAATTAGGAAACAATAACCTGTCAATTGTTTTAAATTTGCATAATGGTGCATTATGGTATCTTCTTGTTTTGATAAGAAGACAAGCTGGGACAATATTGAGAATAAGTGCTCCTAGAATCATTATGCAGTGTTTTGTCCCGTACAAGTTTGATAAAACTAGGACAAAATGAGGCATAAAAATTAATCCAAATGCTTGTACCAGTTGGTTAATCATGTAAAAAAGTTTTGGTCGGTTTGTGAAAGCTTTGTTTGTTGCATATTTAGTATGGACGTAGATAATGCTTGATAACAGACCTCCAAAAATTCCATAAACAAAAATTTGTGTTGTTTTGGTGTTAATAAAAGAAATTGTGACAAGTTCGATGGATAAGAGAAGAGTTGCATTAATTATGTTGCGTTTGTGTACCTTATGCCTAATATTGTCTAAATGTTTGCAGTAGGTTTTTGTCCAGGAGCCTGGAAATTTACTTAAATAACATAATTTAAATAGATTTTAACTGACTTGTAATTTTTGATACACTGACGAAAATAATAGCAGTCCATAAGCCAGTCTTAAGATTGTATAAGTCTTCCCGAATGAATTGCATTATAAATACTCCATAACAAAGTATCAACACAGATAAGAGAAACTGGAAAACATAAAACATATTAAATATTTCAAATGATGGAATGATATCTGTTATCAGACATGTGTCTAACTCACCTGGATTATTCCAACTGCTATTACTTCTATGTAAGGAGTTTTCCAATTTCCATCCGAAGTGTCACTTAGGCTGGAAGTGGGTCGGCCCATTATCACGATTTTAATTTATTTGCATACATTATATTAAATATTATTTAGTTTGGCATGACTGGAAGGAATAAATGTGAGATTTCCTCACTTGGAACGAATATTTCCAACAGACTATTTCTTATCTTATCATAAAAATAAACCTTTCTAATAATAAAGTAAGGAATGGATTATTTCTGTCTTTTTCTATATCCGGCTGATTGGAAAATTGGAAAATTTACATTTTTTTAATAATGAATTTTCTCTCTTTTATAGAGACTGTCACAAGCAACTGTCTATAAATTAAATATTGACATTTTGACAAATAAAAAAAGGCATTTAAATTTTAATTTTTGTGTTTTAGACAAAAAGATTGATTTTTTTGGTTAAAAATGATAATTTGTTGCTAATTTTGTAAGACCATATTTTATAATCCTGTTACTAATAATTTGCAAGTATTTATAGTTATGTAATTATGCTTGTTTTATTTGTAAATAATATGATAAATTTGGTGATTTAATTAAATTTTAATAATAATATTATCGGAAATAGTTGATGATGAAAAAGCGAGTATACATCATTTAGGACAAGTGGGGGTATAGCTCAGTGGTAGAGCATTCGACTGCAGATCGAGAGGTCCCCGGTTCAAACCCGGGTGCCCCCTAACTTTTTTTTCCATTTTTTAAATAAAACATTGCTTATTTTATTTAAGTTTTTACAACTTGATATTATTTTCTTTAACAAGTTCAGATTTTAATGTAACTTTTACGACTATTAAGTTGCTCAAATGTATTATTTATTTTTTATAAAATATTCCTAAATCCTAAATAGACAAGATAAATCACAAAATGACCAACTACATTTTGCGCAAAAGAAATACGAGTTTTTTTTTGGTTGAAGTAATACAGGGCGTAACATTGAAAACTTCTACCTCTAATAACTTTTAAACAGGCGGAGATAAAAAATTAGGAAAAAACCTAATTACCGTTTCGACAGTATCAAGGGGGACGAGGAAATGGTTATGGTATTCGGTCTGTAATTGTTAAAGTATTAGCACCTCAACCCCAGCCCCTATAAACTTTATTAATAGGTCTATAATTTGTAATACATCAAATGAAAGGTAAGGACCGGTAGATTGCGACAAAAAAAACCGCATCAAAATTATCTTTTATTTGATGTATCGCAAATGGTATGGTCCTATTAATGTTTGTAGAGGTTGGGGTTGAGGTGTTATTACTTTAATTCTTACAGACCAAATAACATATCCATGCTAATCCCCCCTTGATACAGTCGAAACAGTTTTTTCCTTATCTTTATATCTACATCTGTTTAAAAGATATTAGAGGTAGAAGTTTTCACTGTTACATCCTGTAGATATAGACCTAGACCAAAACAAAAAAATCTTTAGTAGTCTGCGCTTTCCATTAACAGAGTCGTTCTGTCCCATCAAATTTTATGCTACACGCGCTAGGGTTGTCAACCGTCTTTTACTTCAAAAGATAGTCCATTAATTTTATAAACTGTTTTTTAGTCTTTTAGATGTATTTAAAGGAAACAATCTGATTTTTTATCTAGTTTCTTAACCAAAGACAAACGAGTAAGTCTTAAAAATTGAAATACCTAATTGTGATTAGTTAATTTCGAAGACTAATTAATTGTCTAGACGTTCTTTTATGTCACAAAAATGAAATTTTAAGTACATGTAAACAAGCAAAAGTTCCTTCCAGTCTTGAGTTATATGACTTACGTAAATAGAATATTTAATGAGAGAGAAAAAAGAACAAGGAGAAATACGACTAGTGAGAAAAAAATAGAAGTAGGTTCTAAAAGAATTTATAGAAAAGGTGACCTAATGACAAAAAAAAACCTAGTATGTTGTAAAAAAACAAAAAACAAACAAAACTATAATACGAAAGAATAAAAGAATGATTCTTCGAACCGGATACTGAGAAAAGTCTGAATACAGATGGAGCAATTTACAATAATTTTTGCTTTCCACTCCCAAACATCAACATTTAAAGGTTTTTAGTAGAATTTCGGAGCTAGAGACGACAATTTGTACTCTTTTTTTAGAAAAAAGTGCAGAATTGCAAATTGTACGAGTATTAAACATTTTATGGGCCTTCGAGCCAGATGTAGAGAAACGACTTATTGTTAGTATAAAAAGGACAATTTCTCGCAAGCCTTAAATTTATTTTTTTTTATAAATATTACAGAAACATTTTTTTATATTAGTCGTTTTTTAAAAATTGTATAGTTTTTCGGGCCAGATATAGAAAAATGTCTGAATGAGTACAATTTGCAATAGTCCTGTTTGTGGCTCCCATAAATTTAAAAGTATATTAAGAAGTTCTACAGTTTTTTAAGTTGTATCGACTTTTATTTTTGTTAGTTTGATGCCAACGTTTTAGGGCTTACTGGCTAACATTGCCAACAAACCAACAAAAACAAATATGAAAGTACAAACAACATAAAAAACATGTAGTTTTTTATAACCAAATGAACGTAATTACCTACCTACTAACATAAGATATAAAATTTTGAAACACATTCTATTTTTTTAAATATGAAAATTGTATTAAAAAATATATGGTATTGAGAAGAGTCTGAGTATAGAAGAGGCAATTTACAATAATTTTTTTTCCGTCTCTTATAAATGATCTTAAGATTTTTAATAGAAATTAGGACCCAAAGATAACAGGTTTTATTAAGCATTTGTTTTTGCAATAATGATTGCTCTCAGCTCCCAAATTGTATTATATTAAAAAGCCGGATGTAAAAAGAGTCCGAAGAATTACCCAAAAGAAGAGTTCTGACTTCTAAAGACAATAGTAAGATTGTAAAAATTCAAAGTCAGTCCTCCCTTGCTTCGCTCTCTTAAAAAACAATCCTAGATACGCCTTTGTCAACGTTATTTATTTCGATATCGAAAAGTTGGCAACCTTACAAGTGGCATACATTTTTACCCGTCTGGACAACCTTTTTCTGTCAATTTTATCCTCCACTTATACACAGAAATGTGTTTAATTGTTTCCTTATTTTTCTAATTTTGGATAATGAAAAACTTTTTGAAAATAATAACTCTATGACTTAATCCTAATACCGTTTTAGTATTTAGTCTATTATCTAACGAGTGGCCCAAACTTTTTGTTATCGAGTTACCTTTGCTTGTCTAACGTAGAACTTGGACAGATTGCTACAATATTGTGACAAAATGCCCAATCGGGTATAAAATAATATCAACACTTAAAACATTAAACATTTAATGAAAATCATTATTTTTATCGAGGGTGGTATTTTTGAAGCGATTAAAAAAAACACTTGATTTTTATGTCTTCGGTTTGGGATGTGAGTGTGCAAACACTCACCCATTTTACTCCGAAGTACTCACTCCTACCCTGACCTGACGAATTTAGCTTCGAATAATAATGTATCACAAATAAGGTGTTCTCATTCAAATTATTTTAAGAGTGAGTTCATTAGGGTAAAATAGGTGAATGATTACACAATCACATTCTAGACCCAAGTAGACATCCTTGACTTAAAAATCAAGCTGTTTTTCAAAAAAATAATTCGCTTCAAAAATGTCAAGCGCCGATGAAAATAATCATCTACCGAAAGATATTTTAAAGAAAACAAAAATAAAATAAAATCAACAAAAAGAGTGTTTAAAGATCTTTAAAATTTGAAATTACTTGATCCACTTTTTCTAATTAAGTTCCGGAGGTGTTCTGCCTTGTGCTCAAGGGGGTGGTACGAGCAACGTAGTTTTACCACGAAAACATATCTTCCTAGAAACAAAAATTGAGTAATCTTGTTTTTCTTTAAAACAAAATCGTTACCAAGCAAATTCGGGTAGACTGTTTTCAAAAAATCACCTTGTATAAAGATCATTATTGTTTTATGTTAAACTGTAAACATTTAAGTTTTGTGTGAGTAAAAAATCTTGTCTATGATAAAAACAACTAATCAATCTTGTTATTTAGCCGAATGTGTTGTCGGAAGACAGGTGAAACAATAGGTCGAATTGAACCTTGAGCTAACCCGATAAGAATGATTTTACGGATAGAATTTGTACAGAATGGCTGCAAGCTGCAATCTGTCCCACTGTTTGCAAAATGTTTGAACAACTACTCTATTAGCTCTAATACAGTACCGTTTTTACAATAAGAACCACCTTTGGACTCTGGAGTTCTCAGTTGATGAGATGATAGAGCTAAAGAAAAGGATCTAAAAAAATACCAGAATTTTTTTTTTTTTTTTGATTAGCTCAAAGCTTTTCTACATTATGACACCAAATACATTGCTATACCAAATATCAAACGATTATCAAACGAAATAAATCTACTAAACTGCTTACATACTACAAAATTTCTTTTAAAAAATTGTTATATGATAATTTTTTACAAAAAAATTTTGTAAAATGAAACCTGAATTAATGTAAACAAAAGTATAAAAGTAAAGCGAATTAAAATTTTTGATATTTAAAAAAAAAACAAATCGCAAAATTTTAGATCTGTGTTTCACCTTGAACATTTGCTACATATTTATTATACAAACATATGTTTTGTTGTTTGCTTGCGTGTTCATTTTATATCGTTCATTTTTTAAATTGTGCATGTTTTTTTAAGGATAATAGGGAAGTTGTGCTTACAATATTTATTATTTGTTTAAAAATTCTTATTCTTTCATGATTTTGAAAAACATCAATACAAATAAAACCAAAATTATGTAAAAAGAAATTTAAAATATGAAATTTAGAGATCTGTTAGCTGTTTACGGTTAGCGTTTCATTGCCTTTAATTTTATAGAGCTCGTTAAACAATGTTATACTAACAGATTGTAAGAGACATAAGAGAATTGAAAAATCGCTAAAAAAATTTGTCTTTATGAGGAATGTTATGAGTTAGTGAATAACTTCATTAGTTTGTTATCATTACTCTAATCGGCGACCACTTTTGAAGTGTGTATCTGGAATAAGTTGAACAAACATATATTTTTTTAATAATTAAATATTAATGACAATCAAAATCAGTGTCAATCAAATTAAACCCACAAGTTTAATCAAAATTCTTGTACAACAGTAGCAAAGCCCTTTTCGAAACTAAAATTCCATTATTGGTGCTTAAATAATAATGTAAAAAAGAAAGTGATATACAGTGTGAACCATTTGTACGGAATAACTTCGATAAAAATTCAGGGATTTGCTTACAGGAAAACGCTTGAACACGTATCCTGTTATTTTTCAACGCGCATTTTTTGACAAAAAAAATTGGATAAACGGGGTATTGCAACATCGAGATACGACCCTCAGTTTTGAAGTTTCAATTGAAAACTCCAATTTTTTAGCATATTTGAGTTCTACGTATAAATTCCCGAATTTTTATCGAATTTATTTATTTCAAATAGATCACGTCTTTTTTTAACCTTCATCTTACAGGGATTGAAAAATTACGTAAAGTACCAAGCGGGGTACAAGCGTACCCCATCAAAATTTTGGGAAATATAAAAAACTTTTAATAATTTATAGTTTTACTAGATTATTATACAAATAATAATTAATTCTAAGTTGAAAATTATAACAAAAAATTAATTTTTCCTTCTTAAAGTTGAGAGGATGTGTTGAAAACAAACTGTTTAGTTGAATGTCTGCCGCATACATTTTTCTTACATAAGTTATATATTTATCGCGATTTTCGGTATTTTTTTGGCTGACACACGTAGCAGCTCCCAGATGAGGCATGCTCTTGCATATTTTGTAGAGTGTTTGAGATTAGTTCTGGTACAACAGTGACCATATGTTACTTGATATAAGCAGGTAAAAAATGAACGTTATACCGAAAAATAATATTTTCTTTAACAAGTACTTTTTCTAATTCTAGTAAAAATTTTCTGGGTTTATCTGGGTTATTCTTACTATAATCTGGATGTTTCATTTTCTAGAACTTGATGGCCAACCAACTATATCGATCAAATGAAAAAATATAGACATAGGCCATCTGTCTTTTTTTTGTATTGTATTGTTTTGCTATTTGGTCAGTAAAAAGTCAGTAAAACTTTGGGATTTACCGGAGTTTTACATCAGTCTATGCCGTTCATTGATGCATACACTAGACGACTAACATTGGCGCTAAATTTCTGAAGTTCTTCAAATTCAGAATCTCCTTCACTAGAATCTTCTGCTTTTTCTTCAATTTGTAAGAGATAATCTTCTTCACTATCACTCTCAATTTCGTTGATAAAATCGTGGAACCCGGATTCATAGATTTTGTGAAGTATTTGCGTTTCTTCTCTTGTCAAATTGCGTGGATCACGAATAGGAACTATATTCGTCATTATTTTTGAATTTAACTTATTTCTATCTTGCAGAAAAGCAAACTAAATTTATTTCTGTACTTGATAGAACTTGTTTTATGTAAATCTGTTACTTTTCTAAAAACTCCGCTTACTAATATGCCTAGATAATTAGTTTTGAACATTAATGACATCCACAAATAAAACGAACAGAAAATGTCAAGCGGGGTACAGATGTACTCCATGGTCAAAATTAATTTATAGAAAATAAGTTTTAAATTGTTTTATTAATATAATATATTTTTGAATTATTTAAAAGAAAATATGAAGCTAATGTAAAGCAGAAAACGGTAAAAAAATTATTTTACGAGTTATTCAACAAAAAACATGAATGGGGTACACTTTGTACTCCGCTTTGTAAGATGAAGGTTAAAAAACAACTGAAAATCGTCATAGTGTGCGCTATATAAAAAATACGCAGAATTACACATAGAATTCAGATATGCTAAAAAAAATGGGGTTCTTAATTGAAATTTCAAAGCTGAGGGTCGTATCTTGATTTTGCGACACTCTGTATATCCATTTTTTTTGCCAAAAAATACGCATTAAAAAATAACAGGATACGACTCAGACCTCCGGTTGCACAAACGTCAATCAAATTTGACGGACGATTAAACTCTGATTAAATAAAAATATCGTACTCTGATTGGCTGAAAATACGTTAATGAAAGATTAACAAGCCATGAATTTTGATGAACGTTTGTGCAACTGGGCATAAGCGTTTTTCTAAAAAACAAATCACTGAATTTTTATCGGATTCATTCATTTCAAATGGTTCACGCCTTTTTATCAAAAACAACTAAAAATCGACATAATGTGTGATACATAAAAATACACAAAATTATTCTACCTAGAATTCATATGTGCTTAAAAAATGGGGTTTTTATTTAAAATTTCAATGTTGAGGATCGTATCTCGATGTTGGGACACTCTGTATATTCATTTTTTTTTTGTCAAAAAATGCGCGTTGAAAAATAACAGGACGCGAGTTAAAGCGTTTTCCTGAAAAACAAATCCCTGATTTTTTATCGAAGTTCTTCCATACAAATGGTTCACACTGTATAGTTACAACAGATATGTATTTTCTAACATAGTTATATAAAGTTATATTAATTAAACCTTAATATGAATTAAACATGAATTTTTAATTTAAAACATATATTAAACATAAATTACAATAAATTAAATATTTCGTTTTTACATTATTATTCAGGCACTGATGGTGGAACCTTAGTTTCTAAAAGCGCTTAAATAAAGTATTGTTGGTCTTGCACTTCACATCTTGTTCATTTTTTTAAATTTTTATTGACTGTTTTCATTATAATAAAATTGATGTACAGGGAATAAAGATAATTTTTTAACACTTACAATACATATCTCTTTTATATTCTGTATATTAAAAAAATACCCTCTTTTTTCGTTGTAATATAACAATTTTATTGTCAACTGTTTAAACGATTGTCGCGAATGAAAAATCAATTTGAGTCTGGTAGCTATTTTGGACAAGTATTAATTTGTACGACTAATTTAATTTTAAATAGAAATAAGAAACATAAATTTCAGCATTTGTTTTTTCTTCATTTTTTTTTATAGAAAATTTATTGCCTACAAGATTACGTTTTTTGTAAAGAGTGGTGTGGCAGAGAGTTTGCACAGGAATAGGGGTGCAAGATTTACATATCTTGTTGATACTAATCATTTCCTGCATACTAAAAAAATCTTATTCCTTACACGAAAATATCTCACATGTTAATTGTACAATTTTTAACTACTTTTATTTTGTAATGTGAAATACTTCTGGATTTTTTTAATACTGTAATGTCAGTTTTCACCGCACAAGTGCAGTAAAAATTGACCTTACTACACCAAAAATAAAATAAAATATAAAAATATGTTAATCTGTTTCAAGCAAGAATTCAATATTGTAAAACACAGTAACAGATACGTTCTTTTTTGATACGTTCAAGACAGTTTGCTTTTTTAAAAATTTTTGTTACCAGTAGCGTGTGTTTGATTAGCCATTATTGTTACCAGTTACCACTGTACATTCTAAATGAATTTTGCTTTATACAATTGTGAGGGAAGATTTTTATTGCTACTCTATCTGAAGCATATTGAAAGCGAATCATTTATAACTGCATTGTTTAAAGATAAACAAGTTATTTATTACCATCGCACTGAAGATTCATATTCTATTGTCAAAAATGGCCAAATTGGTTTACAAATATATGTTGGTAAGTTGTTTTTCTTAATTTTTTACTAATCTGTTAAAAATTAATATTACATTATTATATACATTTATTATATTAAATTTATTTATTAAAATTTATTCTAATAACTATTAAATTGGTCCTGAATACTAGGTACTGATATATTACAATATAAACATAAAATTGCTTTATTGGCTGTTATATTATTAAAATTTATTGTGTTCGAGCTATTCATCACCATTCGGGCAGGTATCTTAAATCCACTCTTTGTAAGGCCCAAAACTACCAAAATTTTCTCTCCAGATGTTGTTAAAACAAAAGTGATAATAATTATGAATTATAAATATTGTAATAACAACAATAAAAATTGTGTTAACAGTGTAGTCAAAATAAATAAATTAATTATTCAAGCTTATACGCTTATTTAATTTTTATGTAGGAATGTATTATTGATTAAATGGTACACATTTAAGATTATACCAAATGTTTCAATTATTTAATTAAAATTTTGATGAAACATTTTGAGATAACACTGAGATGATTTATTATTTACTTAAAGTAAATGGTTTATACTTTTTAATTTCCAAATTATTATTCATTTTTACAACCGTAACAATAATAAACAATAGATGACATCAAATCTTTATTATTAAGTAAAAAAAGAGAAATATTTGTGCAAGTTAAATTAATAACATTTTGAATATATCTTTTCGCAAAACCGGAAGTGGACTTTAGGCGTCCATTTGAGGGAATAGAATGCCACATTTAATCCCTTGGGATTGAATTTAGTTTTACTCCGCAGGAATTACATGTAAGTAAAACAAAAATTATGTTATTATTTAATTATTATTTTTGAACAAATTTAACATTTTACAATATTAACTTCTGATAAATTATACTTATCCCATTTTATTAAAAAAATTAGTGCTTGAGTGAAAAAAGCAGTGTATATACCACAGAAGTGTTATTTATGTTATGCAGTGTTATTTATGTATTTCTACTAATTCTATATAATTGTTCTTAAGTGAAGAGCACTAACCTTAACCTGCAAGATTAAAAAACGTACTTTACATCTTCCATCTTTGATGTATAATATACTATTTATCTAACTTCTTCTTAACAATTAAAAATCTATATAATTAATTATAATTAACTTAAAAATCCTACAGTTTTATAGAAAAATATAATTCTAAAGAACATCTGGAACAATCATAAAGCTTTTTTAAAAATTCTACAATATATATGGATGCTACATGACAAAATTAATAAGTAAAAATAACTCGAGAATTATTCAACGTAGCAATTTTTTACCTAGCAAGACAGTGTAAACTGATGTGCCCAAATCAAAGATTTTTATTATTTTATATTATTAAAAACACTGTCTATTACGTTTTCGTTTATACTCGTTTCCAAACCTTTATATCTTTAAAGGGTTTTTATAAAATTTTTTGATTGATTAAAATTACTGTTTTGTCACTAATGATATAATTCGTGCTTGATTTATTTTGATATTGTTTTAATTAAAATTTGTATATTTTGTTTTGTATAATTCCTGGATTTTTTGTGTAATTTCTGTACACTCAAAAAAAATCGTAAAAACACATACAATGTGATCATCAAGTACTGATTGAGTTGGCAGCAGTGAAATGTTACTTAAAATTAACTATTCTGAACTTCAAATTTAAATTTGATATTTAAAAAATTTTATTAATAAGTTGTTATTAGTTGTTGCTCAAGGTTTGTTAAAATAATTTTGATATTAAAACAACGAAATTAATGGTTGACAATATTTCTTGAAATCAACGTACGTCCAGTTTTAGCAAATTTACCCCGAAGCGGTTGTAGACTTTATTATGTTTAAGCAACAGTGCCTGCGGGTTGTGGAACGTCTTTTAACATGTAATAATTTTTATAATGTTGCAAAAACAATACCTGAACCGCCTAAACGATTTTCTACTCTTACTAAAGATGTTGTGGGTGACATTTGCTTTCGAAATTGAAAATTGTTTTGCCAAATGTGCACGAAGTAAAATGAAACAACCAGTGGGCATAAATACTGTTAAAGAAATCATATTTTTTCTATTTTTTCAATAATACTTTATACTATAAGTGTTAATATTGATGAGTTCAGGTTGATTTAAACTATTTCAAAAACATTACGAGGGATCTAATCATCCCGTGACTTCTGAATTTATCTCTCTCTTAGTGGGTAACACTTCTTTTTTTATTTCATGCGACTCTTTTCAACCTTATACATTAGAAGTGTTACACCTAAAGGAAATAATTTTTGAAGTGATTCTGTGGCAACAGAATAAGTAAATTTAAAGTTAGTTAAAGTAACTATTGCAACGGTTTATCTTTGCAAAAAAAGTTTAACCTTTTAGTTTTTGGTAAGAAAAGGTTTATCAGAGCTGATAAGTAGAAGTAGTTTTGCAGATGTTGTGTCTCTGACTACTTGTTTTAAGAGTAACAAAATGTCTCCATTTCGAAGGCATCAACGGTATCACCATCTCAGCGATTTCTACAGAGAAAGAATTGTGGTCTTTCGAGAAGTTGGTTTGTCCTATCTCGGAATTGCCCGCCGTGTTGATTCTACTGCAACGACGGTAATGCGTATGTTTCGGAGATGGACAGGAGAAGGTAGAGGAACACGAAACAGACCAACAGGTCAACCGAGGAGTAGCGTCAAGACAGGCGCTTCAGACAGCTAGGTCTTCGAGACTGTTTTGCTAATATGCGACAACTAGCTGACCAATCGTTTGGAAAAGAAGGTCGACCTGTTAGTATGCGAACGTTATATCGTCGCATTTGAGCTTTTGGACTTTTTTCGTAAGGTCTACGGACGGTTATAGTAACTGGAAAAGATATTTGAAATTCATTATAAAAGTCAGTTGATAAATGCACAATAGTTTATGGTCAGAGGATTATTGGTGCCATAAATAAATGACAAGACACCAGGCGCGTTCTCCAAATACTGAGGTAGACGGATTAAGAAATTTTGGACCCTTTGCAAATCTTTGCATTCTTCTCGGCTTTAACTTGAAATTTCTATTTCGGATAATTGCTAATGTGTATTTAATTTGAAATGTTAAGTATGATTGACAAATATCTATATATTTTAAGCGGGTTAAAGATTAAGAGAAAATTTTGTTTTGAAATAGGGGTAGTTTCAAATATATTATCAGTTTGAACTGAATCTTCGAGCGAGTCAGTGTGTACTGTAAAAGATGTGGCGACCGTGGGAAAGTGAATTAGTTGTTCAAGTAAATCCGAATAAAAATGCAGAGGGTGAAAATGCTGATGTGGAAGAGGATGAACTGCGAACCAAAAAAAAGAAAACGTAACCATTTATCTTACGATGAAAAAAGTCTTATTTTGTCAATTTACGAAAAGAAAAAAAGTGAGATGGAAGAAAGGGCCTTGGAAGAGACTTGCAAAATGTTTGGAATTCCAAAAACTACAATGTGGCGTTTGGTAAAATTTGGACCGTCCCAAAGAAAAATTCGGATTGATAACGGAGCATTAAAAAAATTGCTGCCGAGTTAGGAAGATCAAATTCGCCGAAGTGTTTATGACTTTTACGATAAAAACATTGTGCCGACTATTAACTTGTTGTACACCAGTTTAATTGAAAATAACATTTTGTCGTGCTGTAAAAAAACTTTTGTGAAATATATGAAAACTATTGGTTTTACATTCAAACGTATTAATAAAAAAAACTTTTTAATGGAAAGTGATGTAGTGAAAAAGTGGCGATATCGTTATTTACAAGAAATTGAACAATATAGAAAAGAAAACCGGGACATTTTTTATCTAGATGAGACCTGGTTCGACACACATGAGACAGTTAAAAAAGGGTGGACCGACGGTACTAGAAGATGCATTTTAAATAATCCTCCTTCCAAAGGTAAAAGAATTTCAATTTTGCATGCCGGGAGTAAAAACGGTTTTGTGCTTGATGCATTACATTTGGGGTGTAAAAATTTAAAAGATGCTAACGCCGACTACCATTCTGACATGACTGCAGAAGTTTTTGAGAAGTGGTTCACGGAAATCTTAATACCCAAACTTCCAAAAGGTAGTATTATTGTGTTAGATAATGCCAGTTATCATTCTGTGCAAGTTGATAAGGTTCCGAACTCCAGTAGTAGAAAAGAAGAAATTCAAGAGTTTTTAATTAAGAAAGATTTGTTCTTTGAAGAGACGTACACCAAAAATGAATTATTAGAAGTGGTTCGAACAAAAGTTACAAAAAAAATTACAAAATAGATCAGGTTGCGTCTGAATATGACTTAATTGTTCTGCGGTTACCGCCCTATCATTGTGTTTTCAACCCGATTGAGATGATATGGGGCCAATTTAAAGAAAAATTAAGGAGGCAAAACACTGGACAAAAATTTAGCAATGCAACATTAAATTTAATTAGAGAAACATTTAAGTCAATTACTGCGGAAGCCTGGAAGAATTCTGTGCAGCACGTGGTGAATATTGAAGACGAATACCGAAAAAAGAATGTTAAAGACCTAATAATCGAGCTAGAAAATGATAGTGACAGTGACAATGATTAACAATAAGTGATGAATCTGTGAAAAGACTGTGCGTCATAATGTTTTACGTTTTTATTTTTGTGTAGTTTTAAGCAGTTTAAATTTTTTACGAAATTCTGTTTTTTAATTTTTATTGTAAATGTGTATTTTATTTTATATTTAATATCAATATATTTAGTGTGTAAATAGATACAAATATTTGTAATATAAATAATTTTTTTTTGTAAATTAATTTCAAAATAAATATATGGTTTCACTGTTTTACAAATCCTAATTACTTTATGACTATTAAAAAATATTTGATTCTGCATGTTTGCGTTTTTATTTCAATTCTAATTTAACCGAAAATTTAACTTAAAATATTTCAAGTCCGGCCCAGTTGTAAAATTTACCTTCGATCGGTGGGTCTTTTGTAGTTGACCGTAACCAGCTTAGTGTTTACTTGGGTCTGTCATAAAGAGGCTGGCTACTAATAAATTCCTGCATAAGTCGGTTTCATATATCTTTTCCATTTAGTTTAGTGAGTCTTGTAACTGAACACCATCAGCGTTTGGACTGGTGCAGAGAACGGCAGGTTTGAGAGGCAAAATGGCATAATGTGATATTTAGCGACGAATCGTAATTCTGCTAGGCATGCATGATGGTCATCGGGGGTAAGACGCCGTCGTAAATAGCGACGTGATATTGGATTTGCTGTTGAGAAGCATGTGCATAGAACTGTTGGAGTAATGACTTGGAGGCTGTTTATTACACAAGCAGTATGACAGCTGTGCGTTATATTGATGACATCTTACAAACCACTTTACTGCCTTATCTAGATGGCTTCTACATGTTCTTTTTCAGCAAGCTAACGCACGTCTACTTATTGCTCGTTAAACAAATAGACTTCTGCAAAGAAGCCAGCGTTAACATTTTGCCGTGGCCACGCCGTTCACCGGATTTAAATCTCATCGAGCATGTTTGAGATATGATGGGGAGAAGACTGTCTTATTTGCACCGTCTTTTACAGACTCTGACACAGTTAATTCATGGGGTTCAAGTTGCTTAGAACAAGATGCCACAAGTAGACAAAAATCAGTCATCATTATTTTGTCGATGCATAGCCATATGCACGAGTGCACTCAGTTACCAGGACGCTATAAATACATTTTTTTTTCAAGTTAATGTTACTAAAATTTTTTGCAAATCTCACCGTTTTATTTTTTATATAAGTTTACCACATTACAATCTCAAAATGTGGAAGTGATCAGAAAAAAGTATGTGATTTTTTGAAAACAAAAATAGCAGGAGGCAATAGACTGTCTGGTACAGAAATTGTTACTGGTTCTAGGAGAAAAAGTAATACTGTTTTACAATGGCCTGCAATGGAACAGGAGACAAGTGTCCAGCAGTATTTATTTTTAAAAGTGAAAACGTGTAAAATTAAAAGATTCTAAACAAAAGTGATGGATTTTAAGGCTGCTTATTTGCTGCTTCTCAACACGTCTGGATATAATTTTTTTATATTTTTTAATTAGGTACTTTGAACATTTTTTTGTGAAGCCCTCTAACCTAATCTGAACTTTTCTTCTGTTTTTCTGATTTCTGATAATCATGCTTTTCACACTTGTTTAAAATTAATAGAAGTTGCTGTGAAAAACTATCAAAACTTTATTTATTTGACTCTGTCCGGTGAGATCACAAAAGGAGTGGTGTCGTTTAACAGATCTTGGGTAAAAGTACGAAACATAATTTTAGGTAAGCGGAAAAGTAATGTCCGAAAAAATGCGCTTTCAAGTAACATTTTGCGAAATTTTTAAGCCGCTGTTCAAAGAACCTGTACCGTCGTCTGTTGGTGGTATTGTTCCATGGCCTCTAATCCACTTATATATAAGGATCATTCTTAAGTCGGTTGAGCCTAAATGTTTACTTCTAGAGGCCACCCATATTAACTTATTTAAGAACGACCCTTATTTACAAGTGCTTTAGAGGTCATGAAACAACACAACCAACAAACGACTCATACCAATGCGGTACGTATATTTACAGAACACGTGTTAAATGGTACCAGTCCTTTTATGATCTCGCCGGATAGTGTCAAATAAATAAGGTTTACCAATAATTATCTTACTGCCATCGCACTCAATTTATTTGCTTTAGCTTCTCAATCTGATAGTTTTTAATTCTATTAAATTATTGTGGGATATACATTTGCAAATGGTTAACACATGTTTAATGACGATTGAAATAAGAGAACTGTGGACAAACTTAAATAATATTATTTTTAGGAAAATTTTAAAAGCAAAAAAAATTAGTCTTAAAATTTAGATCTTTGTTTTTCTATTGTAAGCCATGTCTTCCTTCAAATTTCTATTTAAATACGTCCACCCGTTTCAGCAATATCGATAAAAGTTTAAAATTTTAGGTTAATGTGGTTTTTTGATCATTTGGGGGTTATGTTGTTTGATTGAAGGATTACAAATTAGAAATATAGTTAGAGGAATTTTTCACAATCATTTTGGTTTTTGTTTTAAGTCAATCCGACTTATAGATGTCGAGATATTTAGGAAATAGTTTCTAGAAAGGGCAAATTACGCATAGAATGTCCCGAAAAACGCCCCCAAAAAGTCGTGTGGAACATTCCGGAACCGGAAAACTTATTTTCAGTGTTATATGTATCGTAAGTAACCGGTTGAAAAAAAATTAGCCTTCTGCAAAAATTTTCCTTGTTGCTTATTAAAATGCGGTAGATTTACTCCACTACAACATAAAGTTCATAAAGTTTAACAAATTTTAAAATACAAAGTAAAATATAGTTTGTGTTTAAAGTAATTTTTGCAATTGAAGGTATGCACTTCTGGGAGTTGACCTTACACATTTCCAGTAGCTTTCACAAATTCACAAAACGGTTACAAACAAATTAATTTGCTAAAATTTGACAACGTCTGTGGAGTCAAAGTTTTTTATAAAACTAGCGCTTCGCCGCTCGTTTCATAAACTTGAATTTAAAATTTTTTTAAAAAAGTTTGGACAAGAGCAAAATTCGGCTGAGCATTTTAATTTTAAGTAGAAAACCGGACTTGTGTGGAGAAATTACTGGAGACACGCGAACCGTTGCGAAAGAAAAAATTCATTTTACAAATTAAAGAAATGTTTTTAAAAAATTTTGTTTATTGAACATTCAAATTCGCTATATGTAAGTACTCCACAAAAGACAAAATTGTCGGTAAATTTTGATTCATCATAAAGAACAATAATAATCAAATTATAGCTTAGGATCAATTTTTTCCGGGCTAAATCTGAATTTTTCTCGACTATAAAATGTTGAAATGATTTATTAAATTCAGGCATGAATTAATTATAGTCAATTATGCTGTAAAAACATCTCTTTAGAAGGTCAATATTGACTAAATAATGCTCCACGTATAGGCACCTACACAATCGTACTATTCTCTAGAAATTAGCATTAAATAACTATCATTGTGTAAAGTTAATTAACCTAAACTAATGTCGACTGTTTTAAACTAATAACAATACTTTTGTTTAAAATTTATTAAAAGATACGATCTCTAACTTTTGTTAAAGTATTCATAATAAAATTTTATTTAAAAAGTTTTATTTTGTAAGGCAAAGAAGGGTTGCTGAGTTATGATGGAATAAAAATAAATTGTCTCTGCGGCTTTATAAACTTCATTTTATTGGTTGCCTTTCATAATCTAGTCATATATTCTGAATTATAAAGAAGCAATAAAATTTTCCTCAACTTATAACTTTGTTATTTTTCCACTAGGGATAATTTTCAACGCATTTTTTATTTAACGCATATTGTGAAATGTGACACACCGAACTGAATCATTTTTACAGAAACCTATCGAATTATCACATAAGACACCTACATGTTGTTATTGTCGTTCTTTTACACATATTTCTTATCAATATTTTTATGTCTGCTTATGTAGGTGTAGTAAAGCGCAAACAGTCTCAAATAATCAGATTGTAAGAAAACAAAAACAAATTTTATACGGAACGCGATAAGGTCATTTTTCACTAAGTAGGTTTGTTCCAACGACAATTCAGAAGTTCAGGACGGTTTAGAATTGAACTGCATTTGCGCAGTACCATTTTAGCTCTCTGAAATCTCTATTGTGCAAACTCAGTACAGTTCTGGACCGTTATAAATTGGTTCTGAACTGTTGTTGGAAGTGTTGAAACAGACTCAATAACTACGAAATACAATGCTGTGACATGGACTTTGGGTTTCTTGTGATTTAAAGAATTGGATTTTTAAATAAATTAATTTACACAAATAAAATAACTCTCAATAATTAAAAACTTAATCGTCGGAGATTCACTTGTGATAATAGCTACTTTTTGCTAAGTCGAACTACTGTTAACCCAATGACCTGTCGTTGCTATATAAAACCAAAACAGTATACGCGATCATTGCCAAGGTTACGAGTTACCTATAAGTCATCGTTTTCATTTCTTGTAAGCTTGAAAACAAAATAATGTCAACGTCTAAGGCATCCAGCTCTTTTCGTAACTCTACCTTCTTCTAAAATATTATTCGTGCCAAACAATCTTCACCTTGGGCCTTTTTACTTTTGCAATGCTTTCTGCTTTTTTTATCCTTAACGAGCTGCTGGACAATGCATATTCACGAGCTACTGTAAACGTTTTTCGTTTTCATTGGCCGTCTCTATTTAGGTAAATTATCCTACCAAATTTGAAGCATTAGAATCTTCCCACACTGCTAGTTGCAATTTGTCTCATTTTTTTCTAAGTGGTTTTAAAAGTTGTTTCACTGAATCATAAGAGATAGCTCGTATTCTAAAGCATATAAGATAGCATCGGCAAGTACTTTTCCTAATTTTAGAAAACGTTTGTAATTTTAGGAAGCTCTAAGAGTACGGTCAGATATTCTTCTAAACTCTCATTGTGATTCTAGATTCTCCTGTTGAAAATCGTAGTATATAACTGTATACCAGCTTCATATGGCGGTTTCTATATTGTCGTTTCAACACATCGGTAAAGTGTGTCTAAGTTCCTTTGGCCTATCAAATTTTTTTTATGGCATCTTAAAAACCACAATTATTAGCTTATTATTATTACCTAGTGAGTGTTTATTTATAAAAGCTTAAAAACAATTTGACAGACTAGAATGTTACGAGCCTTAATTTATTTTATCAAATTTACGAAAAAAGAACCTTAATAGCATGGTTTAACCTGTCAAATAAATAAACAAGGAATTAAACATGGTCTTTTGAGTTTTGAGCCTTCATAAATAAACGCTCAATAAGTACTAATAATAAACTAATTATTGTAGTATTTAAAAAGCCCATAAAGTTTTGTAGTGGACGTAAAGGACATAGAAACACTTTAATCGCAATAACTAGTAATTTTTTTAATATAATATTCCTAAAACAATTATTGTTTTTTTTTTCTTACAGTCGTAGTTTTTTATTATCTTTTCTTTCCGACTTTTTTTTAGATTTCTTTTTTCTAGTCTCAAAAATTGCTTTTCTAGAATATTCCATTGCTCTTCTTTTAGATCGAGTTGATGGCGTCGTCTTCGAACTTCTCTTAGAATTTTTAGTTATCTTTTTCTACCAATATCGTTTTAAAAAAAAATTGAAATTTTTTTTGCTTTACTAAAACTTTTTTTTTAGTTGTTTTTTTTTTACTATTTTTAAGATTTTTTTTTGCTATTTTTTATACCAGCTGTTGTTTCTCAAATTCTTCTAGATCCTTTCTTGTTTTTCTATTAACCTTCCTTGCTCTTATTTTTTTATTTAGCAAACGCTTTTAAAAACTATTTTGTGAAGTTTTGTTTTTTTTACATGCCGATTTTTCAAGCTTTTCAATATTTTTTTGTTTTCCTAGGATTCTTAATAGCAAATGTTTTTTTTAAAGTTGTAAAATCTACGTTCTTTTCTCGGAATGTTTCTTTGTTATTTCGAAATTATGTTTAGTTTTCTTGTTTTTCAACTTCTCGTCTTTCAACTTTTTCTAGAATTTTCTTTTGCTCTAAAGAGTAAAGAAGGGATTTCACTAAATAAATCTACAAAATATTGTTTTACAAAGTCTTTTTTTTTCTTCCAAACACTGTTTTTCTGAACTCTTCTAAAATTATTTTTAACTTTTCTAGAATTTTTCTTGTTTTTTTTTAACCGACGTATTTCTACGTTCTTTTGTTCCAACTTTTTACATAATGACCAAATCTGTTCCACCATTCTCTTTGTCTGACTTTTAGAAAATAAATTATTCAGATTCCTGCTCAAACATTTTTAAAGCTTTTTTTGATATTAGTGTAAACTCGGGTTTGTTGAAATTTAAAGAATTGGATTTATTTATAATAAATAATTTAGGTATTTCATAACAAATTAATTTACACAAATAACTCAAAAAATCTATTATAGGCTTCCTTACTCTTACAATGTCTTGTGGCTTGTCTCCTGTTTGCCATGAGCTTCTCGACAATGCGTTTTTACGGACTCTTGCAGACGTTTTTCTATGACGCGCGTTTCTTTTTTTTCTTGATGTAGTCCTTCTTTCTTTTCTAATTGTCTTTTTTAAGTTTCTTTTAAAACGTCTTTTGTTTTTCTAAATTTTTTTATTTGTATTTTTCTTTTTATCGTTGTTATATCAGTTTTTTCAACATGGTATTTTATTCTTCTAGTGTTTTCTTTAGCTGTTTTAATCGTAGCTTTTCGAACTTATCTAAGAATTTCTTGTTCTTCTTGTAGAATTTTTATTTGTCTTTGTTTTAAATCCACGCCACGCCGACGATTAACATCTTTCAATTTTTTCGAGAATTTTTTGTTGTCTTTTTTTACCAATAACTTTTTATATTTTGAATAAGCTTTTCTAACAAATTTTTATTGAAAAGTAAGTAATTTACATTTCCGTTTGCCGAAAATTTGCTTGTGATAGTCGCTGTCTCTCATTATGTTGAACTGCTGACAACGATCTATTGCTTACTTACATAGAGCCAAGGTAGACGTAGAACACGCGACTATTCCCGAATCTACGCGTCACCGCTGAGTATTCGCTTTTTAGAATTCTAGTGTCTAGAATTTACGAGTTTATTCAAAATTGTTATTTATTTTTTATTTTACCGAATACAAATACTGGAAGTGTACAAAAGTCTTTTTGTGTACTAGTTATTGTAGCAACTAACAGACAACGAATTTACAATTATTTTGTTTTAGATAACCATCTTTATTAAAGTTCTTTGCTTACAACATGTAATGGCTAATATTATCCCAAGGCATTATGGCGAATTAAAAAGTACTAAACAAATAGAAGACGCATTTTCAGACATAGTTGGTAATCAGGCTCTTGCTAGTGTCAGTTTTGCAACATATAGAAGTCAAAAATATACCACAATTTGTTGGAATGAGAAAACAACATTACACTTTTATAACAATGGTACCACGTATGGTTATACAGAATATTCAATTAGCATGGAAGTAGTTCCAACATTGATACCAATCGAATATGATGATGTTCCAACAGAAACTTACGAAATTGAAGATCCTGATACAAAAGAAAGTCGAAAATTAGATTTTATAACTGTTGACAAAAACGATATCGGAACTGTCAAACAAAATCGTACTTTGCTTTGCAAATCTGGCAAAAGTTATTCCAAGTCATTTATTGATTTACCAAAAAAGAAAAAAGTAGAAATCAGATTGAAACGAATTTCTCAAGTATTTTCAGGTATTATGTAAAAAATGGCTTGACTCCATTTTGTAATTTTATTTTTTAGGTTCTGGAAACGCTTTAGAAAATTCAGAAAACAACGAAAGGGTAGTAAGTTTAAAAAACAAGATATCACAAAGAAAAATGCCTCATCCAAAAATAAAGGAAGAAAGTGTTAATAAAGCTGCAACTGTATCAATGAGAAAGATGTCTCATCCAAATATAAAGGAAGAAGGTGATAATAGTGCTGCAGTTGTATCAACAAAAGAGATGACTCTTGCAAACGAAGAAGGTGCTGCAGGAGAAGAATCTGATATTAGGGAAAAAATAACTGTAGACTCTGAAACTTCAGACGCAAATCTACCTACACATTTGTCCGAGACTTCGCTACAAGAAAATGGTAGCTCAGATCATGAATTTGCACCTAGAAGAAATCCGTCAAATTTTGATGATTCAGTTTCGGTGGATTTAGACTTAAGCTCTAGTATTGAAAGCTCATCTTCAAACCCTCTAACAGAAACAAAAACAATTACCTTACCTGAAAATTCAGACACAAATCCAACTTTAGAATCTGCAATATCCAGTGACGACACAAAGACCTTACAACCAATGCAATTTTCAAATAGAAAATTACCAAAAAATTCTTTTAATTTACATAAAGAAACTAACTTACCTGAATCTACAATTCCATCTTCATCTGAAAATGATGATGATAAAAATCTTTCTTCTTCAGATCAAACAGAAGTAGCTGAACAGGATGCAAATGCACATTCATCTACAAATCTTTCGATAGAGATAAATTCTAATGAAGAAAATCCTCTTTCAAAAACTGAATCAATAGATTCTAATGAAGAAAATATTCATTTAAAAACAACAGAAATATTAGACAATGTCGATGATAATGGTGATCGAATTGCGTTATCAAAGGATTCATCCGAGGAAAACACACAAGTAAACTCAGAAGCTGCTGTGCAAGATTCTTCTCTTAGTACAGAAGAAAAAAATCAGAATATTCCTGGAGGCATATCTCAACGAAAACTTGGGGGTGTTATCGTTGGAAAAGCTCATTCACTTCAGCCGAAAGGAGCAGTTTCATCCTCTAGTGAAAATCATCAAATTTCTGGAGGCATTTCTCAACGAAAACTTGGGGGTGCAGTCGTTGGAGAATCACATTCACCTCAGCCAACAATGTCAGTCGCATCCTCTACTGAAAATGATTATGATCAAAATCTTTCTTCTTCATCTTCTCCTGAAAATGATTATGATAAAGTTTCTTCCCAGGCAACAGAAGGAGCTGATCAAAATACAAATGAATTTAAATCTGGACAAATTTCGATAAGTTCTAATGAAGAAACTCCTGTTTCCAGCACATTAGACTTAAAGAGTTTATACGAGGAAAACAAACCAGATTTACAGGAAAACACAGGTCAACCAAACTTTGGGAGTGTTGTCGGTGGAGGAACAGCACAGTCACTTCAGCCATCAATAGGATGCAAAAATGGAAAACTTGTTGCAAAATTAAACATGGATATCATGGATGGAAATTCAAAAATATCAACCGTTACAAAAGAAATGGAAATTAATCTAGATCTGCCTAATTCTAGTCAAGGATACAGCGGAGATTTTGGTATTGATTTGGGACTTTTACTTCGTAATTATTTAGGTAACCAAATAAATAAGTGTCCTCCAGCCCAAAGTGAGAACGCTGGGTGGACACCATACGGTATTCCAACCTCCGGTCCATTAAAAAGGTTTTACGTGGACCAATATGGTAAATACCATGTGATACCTTATCAACCAGACGACACCAACTCATTTTTCGGTAAATTATCTAGCCATATAAAAGGTTTTGTTGACAGGTTAAACCCTTTCTAGAAGAAGCTCTATTATTAATTTTGTGTAGTCATTTATCTTATCAATTGAAATAAAAAATGCAATTGTTTAAGTATGCGTTTTATTTAAATGCAATTTATTTACAAAAATTTCAGTAAAGATGAAATCCTTGATTATACTTGTGGTAAGTAGCCTTAAATACGTTGTATCAAACAATTTTTTTTTTAAGTTTTTTGTGTGCTTAGCAGAAGCACAAGATTATACTTGTACAGCCGCTGGAAGATTTAGGTACAGAGACACAACTTGCCGTTCCTATTATTTGTGCAGTTTAAACAATGGTACTTATGTCAAGAGCGACTACACTTGTCCCAGTACCATGGTTTTTGACCCAACCAGACAAATTTGCTCTAGTACTGCTGTCTGCATTGATAATATCTGCTCAAAAGAACCAATGATACCACTTTTTCCCAAAAAACCTGATCCAAACGGTCCAGACTGTCGTACTTATATCCAGTGTATGGGCTTTATAGATAAATACCCAGTGATCGGAACTTGTCCCAGTGGTCTTCTTTTTGACCAAAATTTTAATCCAGAAGCTGATTGCTGGATTCAAGGAAATTGCACTTAAGAATAGACTTGTATGTTGACTTTGTAGTTAGTAAAAATATTTTAACAAGATTATGATATTTATTATTTAATAACAATTAAGACAATAATTAATTAGTTTCCCTAATTTTATATTTTACTAAACTTCTTTTTAAAATCTGTAGTAATTTCTTTTCAAATAAAGAGAGAAAAGACTTTTCTTTGCAAACCATCAGAAGTGCTTAATGACTTTAATCATCCAATTGAATTTAATACAAAAAAATTAAGAAATATACAAAAAAAGCAAAGAACTAGATTTAAAAATACATTATTACAATTTAGAAAAAAGAGGTAGATCAAGAGATTCTAAAAAAAACATGGTTGGATAAAAGTTTGCAAAATCTTTAAAAAGAATAAGTAGGTATAATAATCAGTTATTTATTAGAATCAGAAAATTTCTAAAATCTAACACACTTAATACAAATTATGCATAAAGGGCCAAAACTATAATAATACATTATTGCGCTACAATTCTATTAATGATTTAGCAATGTAAGAAATTTGTTTTCTTGGATTTTTCTGACAAAACTCCAACCAGAAATCTTGGCAGCTACAAATTGATGACTTAAAATGATTCCTTGGATTTGTCAGGCTCTTAACTTCGTCTTTCTGTTAACGACAAAAATTATAATTATATTCCAAGTGGGGAAAATTAGTAACAATTGATAAAAATAACAAAATTAAAAATGGTTTCTAAAAATAAATGCGTTATAACAGCTTTGATTAAAATGGCTCCGTCACGTAGTGTCACTTGTAAACCGCGATGAAAATGCACATGCACTTCAGCGGTCGATAAAAATTATGTCAGGAACCAGAAGAATAATTAAGAATTGCGTAATTTTGTTGTAGATGGCGTGTGACTCTGAAACTACTATAGAAATAAATCAAATTTGGAAAAAAGTTGGACAAAGAGAGGTCACACACCTAGGTAAAGGAATGCCAAGAAAAATGGCAGCTGTAACTTGTTCACAGAGAAGCAAGTGATTTTTGGGAAAAAAGTGCGTAGGTACGATTTAAGAACAGCAAATTAAAAAAAAGAGAGATAAAAAAGCGACACACTCAGAGAGAAAGAAAATTTTGTATCTACCACAGTCCACTAAGTGGTGCAGCAAAACACACAAAAAGCGCAAGAGAAGAAAGAGTGAGAAGGCTATCGTCTACAGATTAGTGCGGAAAAGAATTAAGACAGGAAGAAAGCAGAGAAGAATGAGCTAGCGTCCACGGCCACGGAGTGATGAGACGATGCTCAGTAAAGGATATTTTTTAATAAAGTTTCTTTTTAGTATTTTAGTAGAATAGAGTCTTTCTCTTGCTGACGTGTTTTTGTCGATTGAGACTCAAGACTACTTTTTCTATTTTTTGCAAAATATTTTCAAAAATATAAATATAAAAAACAACAAAAAACAAAACAAAAAGTCAACATAACAGGGATTCTAGGTGAGCAATGTACCGCTGGTTACATACGAGTATCTAGGAGCTAAATCTCATAGAATGTATGACACAAAATCAGTAAGCGGTATGGTGTATTGCCTAGGCGATTGAGGTAATTTTAGTGACTTTTACAAAGTCCAATTCCAGCCACTGAAAGATTGTTACAAGTAAAAAAAATTGTTAAATAGGAAAAATAAATAATAAATTCCTTGCCTTAAATCTGCACCTAGACGTCTATTTAATTTTAAAAAATGTGTTACAACACAAAATTAAATGGTTAAATTTTACATGAGATTAACTCAATAAATTATGTAAGTCTACCAAAACAGCACAATGTGGAATCTTACGTTTCCAAAACAACAAATTCACAGAAATTTTCATTCCCAGAAAAAGTGTCTACATTTTTGGTGGTGCAAATATTCATGAAACCTTAAGATTAATTTTTTGAAGAAACTTAAAGTAACGTGTTTTATATTTAAAAATTTTGCGCCAATTTTCAGCTGACATTATATTTTTTTATGCAAAGGTGCGGTCTGATAATTGTTTCGTTTAATGATTCACTTTATTGACACCTTATCATAATTTATGGCATACAATTTCAGAGAAGCCGTTGTATGAAAATGATATATTAAAACTTAAATCTGTAATGAAATTGATATTTTTGACTTCAGTTATAGTTTGGTTGCTTTGTTTGATGGCAGAGTATTCTTGCATCTAGAGATATAGGATATAGGGTTCTCCAATTAAGTAGTTAAAGTAAAGTAGTTTACATAGTAAAAACTATGTAAATAGCCATTAAATTAAGAGCACTTGTTCTTGATACAGTCGACTAGCTTTGTTTTTGATGTAAAAAAGGGCAAAATAACTAATTATTGTCCGACTGGACAACAATGTAAACATTTCGTTACTAATTGATTATAGAAGTGCAGCTATGCCTTGGAACAAGGTTGGCTTCAAGTTTAAGCTTTAATTTATTTTTTCCGGTGACAGTGAAACGTAATTATTGTGTTTATTTTGGTGGTATCTAGTTGTTGTGTTGTGCATTTTTTTAACATTGATAACGATAAAAGAGACATTTTTAATTTTATTTTAGTAAGTTTTTTATCTAAATATTTTAAAAGCCAACCCTCCAAAATATCTGAGATGTGGCAAAGATGGTACAATAACCCAGCAGTAGTTCAAATATGATGGAACCAGTATGCATTTAAATATCGAGTTGGTCGTCTGTATTCCCAGTTTATCTCGTATCTCTCTTCCTCTGCCGTATATCTCTTGATGTAACAATAATCATGTAGTGAATTTTTAATAGTGTGAGCCTGCATTAAGCCACCACGTCTTTGTTTATTCTTTTTAAACGGTAGCTATTCGATATGCTGGAGAGAGAGAGAGCTGTAGCTGCTAAAAGCTGAAAGAAGTGGTCTCTACAAGGTTCTGTCATACTATGGTTCTGTAATCTTGAGATTTTTTTTATCATCACGTTTATTATAAAGTTTTTAGAAAGTGGTAATTTATATTAAGAGCGTTAAATGGTCACTAAGGAAAAATTCCTTATGTTCATGCTTTCCTCAACAAATATTCTTGCTACCTTTGTTTCCAAAAGGTTTTGCATGGTCTTCTCAACGATAGCTATTTGATATAGTGGAAAGAGGCCAAGCTGATAGGGCAAAACTAGTTTCTATAAAACTTTTACCATTTGGGGCTTTCTGCTACTCTGTTTATTAATGATTGTTTGCAAATAAACTTGCAAATACCCATGGGGACATCAATCACTATTGGGAGCAGATGGAAAAATATTCGTAAGAACTTTTTTATCAAAGCTTTCTCTACTAAATGTTCTTTTTACCAATTTAAAATAGTTTCATTGTTCTAGTTACAAATTTTTCAAGAAAAAATGTATATTTCTCATCTCGTTAAGATTCTGTCAAATTCAAATTTTTCATTTGTATCTTTAATAATGTAAGAATCTATCTTGTATCTTTCCAGCTCACACTATTTTATTCTTTGTAAATTTTTAATAAATTAATCCAACACGTTTCCTCCACTTTTAAATGCAAAATTTTTCAAGTTGTAAATGATTTTGTTTAATGCTGTGTCACATATTATATGAAAATACAAGGTGTTTATAAATGATTGTAGGATCGTAGAAAGCTGTGAAAATTTTCGATATCACGAATATTCATTATAATGTTCTATTTCCGCAACGGACGATTAGAGAATTGTTCTTGGAATTACTCAACTGTCTAATACTTATTATAATAATAGCTAAAATAATTGTTTTTATAAAGCAGAACATTTTTATTGTTTCCACAGCCACCTACAACCCTACAATTATTTATAAACACCTCGTATATTTGAGCTTTGTTTGTAAACTCGGTTTAGGAAAATTTTTATCCTTTCCTTCTTGAAGTCAACTAATCAAAAATGTTTTTAATCAAACTATTGACACTATTGAAAACTTATTCACTTTTATTTTATGTATTTTACATAAACTGCAAGAAACACCAAATCAAATAAATATTCTCTTCATTGTAGTTTTATCCTACTCTTCTAATTTAAACCTTCATGCAGTCACATTTTAGCGAACCTTGCTGTCATCTTCTCAAACACAGTGTGGGTACTCTTTTCTGCCAGATGACAAGTTTTAAAACAGTTTTAGCCATTTTGTTTGAACTTAGCACGCAATTTTGAGCTTTTGGTCATAAATACAGAAGACAAATTGCGTAAACATGATTGGTTTTGAGAAAAACTATAGATTTTACGTTTCTTAATCCAGAAAATATAAATTAAGTAATTTTAAAAAGGGTCCAGCAAAGAACAAGTTCAATCCTGTCAGCCAACACTGGGTTGCAAAAGATTAAAAAATAACTTATGTGTTAAAAAAAATACAAAGAGATTTAGATTTAAATCTTTTACTTCAAATTTGTGCTGAAGTTTAAAAGTCTTCTAGTACTGATTGAAGAAAAGCAATGAGCAGAATAAAATGATATCCCTTAATGGAGGCAACACATAATTTACCATATGAGCCTATAAAAATTACCTATTACGTGGTGTAGCTTATGTTTAGCTAATCAACAATTCTTAGAATTTATAAAATGGTTTAGTAGTGTAAAGAATTTATGACGACTCTATCATTAATTTAGTGTAGTCATTTATCTTATCAATTTAAATAAAAATGCAATTGTTTAAATACGCGTTTTATTTAAATGCGCTTTTTCAGAGAAATTTCAGCCAAAATGAAGTCCTTAATTATACTTGTGGTAAGTAACTTCAAATATAATTATCAAAATTTATTATTATTATTTTTGTAGTCATTCTTGTGCTTAGCAACAGCACAAGACTACAATTGTACAGCTGCTGGAAGATTTAGATATCGAGATGCAACTTGCCGTTCCTACTACTTATGCAGTCTATACAACGGTGCTTATGTCAAAAGCGACTACACTTGTCCCAGTACTATGGTGTTTAACCCAACAAGTCAAACTTGCTCTAGCACCGCTGTCTGTATTGACAATATCTGCGCAAACCAACCTCTGGTACCACTTTTTCCTAAAATACCAGACCCAAACGGTCCAGATTGTCGTACCTACATCCAATGTATAGGCCTTGTTGATAAATACCCAGTAATTTCAACCTGTCCCAGTGGTCTCCTATTTGATCAAAATCTCAATCCAGAAGCAGATTGCTGGGTACAAGGAAATTGTACTTAAATGTTGACCTTGCAGTTAATAAAAATATTTTAAAAGGATTATAATGTGTATTATTTGATAACAGTTAGGTACTCTTAAAATATAGTTTTCTCATTTGACGTTCATTTTTCTTTTACACAATGTTGTTTTATTACTCGTGTCTTTTCCTAGTGGTAAGTCGATAAAATTTCGTTACATTTCACAAGTTGGTGTTGTAGGTCGCAATTTTTGCCGACCAAATTCTATCAGAAGATAGTTGTATAAAAGCAGGAAGATATAGATATAGAGATCCTAAATGCAAAAATTATTTTTTATGTGTCCATCATGAGGATTCTTTGGTTGTAAGAGACTACGTTTGCCCTCCATCGACAATTTTTAATCCTTCAACAAATCGCTGCTCGGTGAATGCCCATTGTATTGACGACATTTGTGAGAATTTACCACCATGGGTCACCAAAATTGCCGATCCTAATGGTAGCGATTGCAAAACTTATATTGAATGTCTGGGATCGCAAAATACTCGTTATCCTGTTGTAAAAACGTGTGAAGTGGGTTATTTTAATAAAGATTTGTTGCCTGAACCTGGCTGTGGCCAAATACCAAATTGCTGACAATAAACTTGATAATGAAAATGTTGTTTTTTAAACTGCCAGATCCCTTTTGTAAATATAGTGTGATAACAAAAGTTAATCCCTCTTTCTAATAAGATTCCGTGAAAATCACAATGCAGATCTAATTGTGGTCACAATTTTTTTTTCTATGACCATAAATCACTAATCTGAGTTGATCCCTGGATGCAACAGTTAAGCAAAACCAAATATTTGCAACTCTATATAATTTATAGTTTCACATTAATAAAACGCATTCTTTAATTTACCTAAACGTAATCAACAATGAAAATTTTACTATTTTTGGTCCTGGTAAGTAATTAAAATTGAATTAATATTTGTTAAAATTAAATTTTAGGTATTTGCACTAGTGCATCAATATTGGTGCATAAACTGTGTAGCTCCAGGCAGTTTTCGGGAAAATAATGACCCGACATGTCAAAAATACTATACTTGTACCTTAGTTTTGGGAATGTATTACCTCAAGAGCAGTAATACCTGTGGAATGTACCAAAGATTTAACCCAACTACTCAACAGTGCGATTTTACATCAATCTGTATTGATAGTTTTTGCACTAATCAGCTTCCTTTGGCATCTATGGCAGATCCTAATGCTATTAATAGCTCCTGTAGACAAACGTATATACAGTGTGTTGGAATCACAAACCAGTACCCAATTATTCAACAATGTACGGCCGGATGCTGTTAAACATTTATAAAGTTTACATGTAATTATAAACAATAAATACATTTGCAACTTAATTTTTTTTTTATAATAAAAAGTGGTGGAATATTGAGAGTGTAACGAACCGGATCGTCACGCGTTTAAAGCGATAAATAATTTAAAAATAATTTAATTTTGATTTTTGAGCCTTATTATTACATAGAAGTCGGCGAAGGAAGAGTTATAAAGCTATATTATCGAAGAATTATTTAGAAGTAAGAGAAAAACAGAATACATAAAAAAACAAGATGAAAAAGGTTAAATTTGTATTTTAACAGAGTTAAATTTAAAAAAACTTTAGTAAATAATAAATTAATAAAAAATTTGACAACAAAATATGGAAGAAAAAAAGTGGAATACGATATCAAACAATTAAAATTGACTGAACGAAATAGAAATGAGAAAATAAGCTTCGAAATTTTGAAAAATATGTGAGATTATAAAAAAACATTTGAATAAGCAAGAATGACGACCCAAGCAAAATTAAAAACTTAAGCAAAAGGTGTAAAAATGAGAATCAATTGCAAGATATAGAAAACATCATAAAAGAGTTGATAACATAACAATATTATAGAGATAAACCATTAAAGATAAAAAGATACCCAAATGAAAGTAAGACCCAGATAAAGAACAAAACAGAGCGAAGAATTAAAAGCAAGAAAATAATTAAAATACGAAAATAAAGAGTCATTAATGAATAAAAAAGGACCAAGCTTACCATCTTTGATATTCTAGAAAAGTGTGATCCGGTAAGTCACTACAAAACAACAAAAAAGAATCTTATTTTATATAAGCCATAGAAGGTTATGACTTTATTTCATTCTATATAATTTACATTGGCAAAAGAAAAGCATTTCACAGCCGCCTTCTGGACGATAAATTTTCTTGATAATGTAGTAGCACACATCGGCTTTCACAGTTCTCTTGCTGTGGTTACCAAATATTCCAGACCTCGTTAAGGCTTACGTAATGTTCAAACTGTATATGGGCCCTTTATTTTGTCTTTAGACTTATTAGAAAAAGATCAGCAATAACTACAGCCGTCACGGTAAATATTGTAACCAATACGACTTCCATGGCAATTCCTCTGCATAAAGACTTTGCAGATTTTAACACTTTCAAAATTTGAACCTCAAGATTGTAAACATCTTGTATAAATAGCTTATTGATTATAGCTGTTGGATGAAAAAAGTCTCATATAAACTTTCTTCTCTGTTATTCAATTTAAAAAAATTACGAGGGAGACACTTGATAGTAATAAAATAAAAAAACCTCAGCTATTACTCCTTAGTTTATTAACAGAGAGACAGAACGAGAAGATAAACTAATAGAAAAATACAAGAAGTATGATATGAAACTAATATATAAAAAGAACTTGCGGGTACCAGATGTTGGGTTCTGTAAGAATACCAAAATCTGTAAAGCACAGAGTTGCAATAATTTTTGTCTTGGTCAATCTCTTTATTGTGCCAATATACACTCAAACACAAGTGCCAGAAATTTTAAAAGATCCAGACGATATTATAGGATTCCTTTTGCTTTTGACTGATCTCAAAACTTTGTTAAATATTTTTTGTTAGCTTGAAAGCTTTGACATTCTCTTTTTTCTAGAAGTTTTATAATTCGATCTGTCACAATGTGAATGTATGGCATACAAACAAAACCCAGCTTCTTTTTTTTGTTTTTATTATTATTATTATCTTATCTTCTCTATCTTATAGAGCGGTCTGCTCTAGCCAACTCTCTTTTAAAATAACCTTTCTATTCTAAAGCGTTTTCAAGATGTTTCAACTGTTCGTTTAATTTTACAGGTTTGTAGATTAGCTCGTTTCAGGATCTTTATGATGCTTCTTTTTTGTTTTAGACGATGATTGGAATTTTTCTTAAATTGGCGCACTTTGAAAATTTATGTATAATGTTACGAGTAAAGTTCGAATGATGGGTAAACCTAGAATTACCCGGATAAACCTAGAAATACCTATGATTCATGGGTAAAGTCCAAAGTGTAATTTAAAAAACACACGTTTTGAGCTTTACCCGGGTAATCCGCGTTCTACCCACTTTCGCTTGGGTAAAGTTAGATGTAGTTATTCTGGACAATGGTCAAAAGAGCTAAGATTTGTCCATTTAATGAAGAATTGGGCATATCATGATGGAAGAAAACAAGCTCCTTAAACTGCTATGTTTGGTAATGACATTAAAGTTAGTTTAGGTACATCACCTTTTCCGAAAAAGGTTCATTAACAAATCATTAACGAATGTGGTATAGAAGAACAGCCTCAGCAAGACAGTGACTCAAAAACTGATAATCCACAAAAAATATAACCGGAGGCGACAATATAGAAATTATTAGTAATAATTATCAAGAAGTCGATAATAGTAGCATAAAAAACGTTAACACTGTGATGGCTAAACGTGCAGAATGTGATAGTCCATGCGTCACTGAATGGAGAGTGTACACTTTGTTTGCACAAAAATATATGTATATCCACTCAAACAGACAAGAGGTAAAAAACAATTTAGAAAATCAAGCAAAAAAAAAGACTATCAAATTCAAAGTTTCCTTCCGTTGGAGACACTGTGAGGGTAAAAGTTCATGACGTGGGTCGAAGAAGAGGAGATTTTAGAAACTTTCTTAGGATAGTTTTAGAAATTACTGATGACGGTTTTTACAAGCTAGAAAATGAGAAAGGAACTATTGAGAAAAAGTTTTCTAAAAATCAATTTTCTGTCTGTGCTGAGAAACTTGTGACTTTTGAAAGTGTATCATTAGAAAAGAAAACTTTGTGTCAACTTGCAAACGAACAATCAGTTTAAAATTACATAAAAAATGTATCTGCAAAACTAAGTGTAAAACAAATAAATGTTAATGTAAAGCTACTGCAAAACTTTGTAATTCCAATTGTCACAGTATGTTTATGTTTGTTTTTGTACTGGCTGGATTTAAATTTTTGTTTATTTTACAAATTTTTGTAAAAGATTGTAGTATTAAATATGTATTTAAACAGTTTATATCGAGGTTTATATCAAATCATTTTCAATATACCTAACTTTACCCAACAAAAGCGGCTAGAACGCGGATTACCCGGGTAAAGCCCAAAACGTGTGTTTTTTAAATTATATTTCAGACTTTACCCATGAATCATGGGTATTTTTGGGTTTACCCAGGTAATCTCAGGTTTACCCATTATTTGTGCTTTATCCGTAACATATATACATACAATCTTGGTAGTAAAGCTTTAAGATTTTTTCAGTCTTTTGATTTTGGGCTCAATTGAGAAGATTTTAATTACGATAGCTGATTGATGGTTGGTTTTTCTAAGATGCTTCAACATTGCACTCGCTTTGTGAATGAGACTGATTTACCTTCTGCAGAAATATATTTTTCTTTCTTTTAACATTTTACTACAAGTTGTAAAACAAAAATTACCCCAAAAAAATAGTGTTTAATATAATAAAATGTATAAAATGATAATATAAAAAACTGCAATAGCTACATTCAGATTATCCAAAATTATAGAATTTCCTTCGTAAAATTGGTATACATGAGCGAATTGAGACGAGAAAAAGTGAGATACTCGTACACATACGGATTTTAATGGTAGGGACGCGAGACTGACGGTAGGGACGCGTAAAAATTGTGACGCTTTATATGTTTAATATAAATATATATAAAAATTAAATGGTGTTTTTAAATATATGAAATTGACTTTGTTGGAAGCTACAACAATAAGGCTTTATTTTCGTTTTTTAATTTTTTTTGTTTTTTGTTTCCAAGATTTGAAGATGTAAAAAGTTGCTGATTGTGGCAAACCTTAAAACAAGATAAACGTATGTACTTTTATGTTGATGGACTTCATAAGACTACGTGTAATTTTGAAATTTTAAAAAATTATTACAAATAACTGATAGGTGAAGATTTTTGTTAAGGTTACGACGATTTAAAAAAACAAAAATTGACGATAATTCCTTTTTGCACCTGCAAATTTTGTTCTATTTCGAAATTTTCCTGGAACAAACTTTGGCTTTTATCCTCAAGCCCTCTCAAACTTCATTTTTAGGCGCTTTTTTAATTTTATCCAAATTTATTTACAGAAATGTTATATACACTTACAGTCTTGAAAAAAATATATTGGTCGTCAAATTGACTTTTTTCTACCAAAGAAAATGCTTGTAAACATAAACTATAAACATTGTTTATGGTTAATAATTGTGTGTACGTTAGGTAAAAATAAGAAAGACTAACTATGAAGTGAAAGATGGAATTACAGAATTAGAAAAATAGCGAAAAAATAGAAATTATATGAAATAAAATAGATGAATACGAACATTACCGCAAAGTAGCAAACAATGAAGACTAAATTACAGTACTCAACTCCACTAGTCTACAGCTAAAGGTACACATACTTACGACTAAAAAAGTAAGGATAATAAAAAACAATAGATTCTGACGTGTCCTGCAAATTTATTTTATTTTTTGCATAAATCATTACGAATCGTATAATTTCCTTTCATGAAAGTTTCAGGCTGATTTAACTTTCAAACCTTACTGAAATAGATAAATGTCAGAAAAGGACACGCTTTAGATGACGACGCGTCTGGAAATGTGCTGAAAATTCAGTCCCACGTCTTTTAATAATTCACCTAAACAATGGCTTTCCGCCCGTCTTGGCTCGCAATATCGAACCATTCGATTCTGATGGTTGTCCGATTTAAATTCTTATTTGGAACGGATAAAAATTATAGTCACATGCAGGGACACGGAAATTCGTTTTTGTGTAATATGTCGCGTGAAAATTACTTTTTCTCATTTTATTTGAAAGCACTGAAAATTATTACGGTACTATGGAGCCGAATTTTACATTCTCAATTACTCTGATTAGTTTAATTTTTACAACGTCTTTGTTGAACCTACACTTATTCAAATTTAACAAGCCGGAATTGTACATAAATATTCTGATAATTCGAGCTCTAATATTTACGAATGCGGTAATTGTGTATAATTGAGTTTTCAAATAATTAACCGAGAATAACATTTACCGAAGAAAGTTGACGCTGACCTGCATAAAAATGATTTAAATTTTCACAAATTTTTACGTCAACGAATTCTCCTAAATTATAAAAATATTTTCCCATCATTTGACGATAATGATTACACTTCTTATCATCTGTCGAAAATAAAATTATAGCACTGGGCAATTGTTCTTAATAACCCTTTTATGTCAACCATCATAAAATTAAAGATTATAGCAGAATACAAACAGAAAATATATTTCGAGATTTTTTAACGTTTCTTAATTAGTACTACCGCCGACTGTGCTAAAATATTGTAAGTAATATTCCAAGCATTACAAGATAATACTCAAACATGATATTTTTAAGGTTCCTCAATTAATGGTACTGTTGTCATTATGTTAATATTAAAAATTTTAACCACTTTAATTATTGTAAGTAACTCATTAGAATCATTAAAAAACAAATCAAATTAATAAATATAATTTTTAGTTGTGCAAAATCACAGTTACAAATACTGAATTAAACGAATTTCGTTGTCAGGATGTAGGAAGATTTCCCAATCCTGAAGATTCAAGTTGTACCAAATATTTTTTATGCACCCAAACCCCTGACGGCTCCTTTATCAAGACTAGTTATTCCTGTCCAGAAAATTTATATTTTGACCCAATTGCTGAAGACTGTAATAAAGATTACGTTTGCTCTAATTTCAATTGTACAAATTTTGGAAGATTTCCTGACCCTGAAGACACGACATGCTCCCGATATTATCTCTGTACGGACGTAAAAGGAAAAGGTTTTATGAAAACATTATACGATTGTAGTGATGGAACAAAATTTGATCCAACTATAAAAGAATGTGTTACGACTTATAAATGTCCGAGTAATTGTAATGATGATGAAGACAATTTTGAATGTAGTGAAGCAGGACTGTTTAAAAAACCTGACGACTTCGCTTGCAGTAAATATTATCTTTGCGATTCACTTCCAAGTGGAGGTTTTATTAAAACTGAACATTATTGTCTAGGAGGGAGTTATTTTGATCCATTTAAACAAATCTGTAGTAGCAGTTACAAATGCCCTTGTTTTGACAATAAAACAACACCGTCTTCAACAACAGAAGGGTCTTCACAAATGATTTGTACAAAAGAAGGACGTTTCGAAAATTCTGAAGACACAACATGTTCAACGTACTATTTATGTGGGTTTAAAAGTAGTGATTTACTAGTTCAAAAATTATACGTGTGCCCTTTAGGAACATTATTTGATCCAAATTTTCAAACTTGTAGTACTGACTATGAGTGTCCATCAAGCAACTCAACTCTTCCAACTGATTTAATTACAACATCTTTTCCAGTGACTTCAAGTGATTGCAATAAACCACAAACAATTGATTTTTGGTGTACTGGAAAAGGCAGATTTCCAAACTACAAAGATACAACATGTACAACATATTTTTTGTGTTCACTATTAGACAACGGTTCATTTATTCAATCAGAATTTTCTTGTCCAGAAGGATCATTTTTTGACCCAGAGGAACAACGTTGTAGCACGTCTTATCACTGTCCCTGTTCAACCGAATTAATTACATCATCATCAATTCCAGCAACATCAGTAAAATTTTCAACAACATCTGCAATGTGTTTGGCAGATTTGAATAGCATTGAAGATTTTATTTGCATTAACAAAGGAAGATTTGTTAATAAAAAAGATCAGAGTTGTTCAACATATTTCTTGTGCTCACTGTTACAAAATGGATCTTTTATACAAACACAGTACACATGCCCAGATGGCTCATACTTTGATCCTGAACTGCAACTTTGTAATATACTTTATCAATGCCCATGTACAACAACTACAACAGATTTGCCAACAACTAAAACTCAAACGACAACAAAACTTACAACATCAGCTACATGTTTTACAGATTTAGATAACATTGAAAATTTTACTTGCAACGAAAAAGGAAGATTTGTCAATAAAAAAGATCGGACATGTACAACATATTTCTTATGCTCGCTGTTACGGAATGAATCTTTTATTCAAACAGAGTATTCATGCCCAGAAGGATCATATTTTGACCAAAACCTGCACTTGTGTAATGTGGATTATCATTGTCCCTGTTCTGCTACGACAGAATTAAGCACAACTTCAACTCAAATTTCAACTGAACTTCCAACAACTACATCAGATATATGTTTTGCCGATTTAGGCAACACTGAAGAGTTTACTTGCGATGAAAAAGGAAGATTTGTCAACAAAAAGGACCGGACATGTACAACATATTTCTTATGCTCGTTATTACGAAATGGATCCTTTATTCAAACAGAGTATTCATGCCCAGAAGGATCATATTTTGATCAAAACCTGCACTTGTGCAATGTAGATTATTATTGTCCCTGTTCTGCTACGACAGAATTAACCACAACTTCAACTCAAACGTCAACGGAACTTCCAACAACAACATCAGATATATGTTTTGCCGACTTAGGCAACATTGAAGAGTTTACTTGCAATGAAAAAGGAAGATTTGTCAATAAAAAGGATCGGACATGTACAACATATTTTTTATGCTCGCTATTACGAAATGGATCTTTTATTCAAACAGAGTATCCGTGCCCAGAAGGATCATATTTCGACCAACATCTACACTTGTGCAACGTTAATTATCATTGTCCATGTTTTGTTACAACAGAATTAACCACAACTTCAACTCAAACGTCAACAGAATATCCAAAAACACCATCAGATATATGTTTTGCGGATTTAGAATATATTGACGAGTTTATTTGCAACGAAAAAGGAAGATTTGTCAATAAAAAGGATCGGACATGTACAACATATTTTTTATGCTCATTATTACGAAATGGATCCTTTATTCAAACAGAGTATTCATGCCCAGAAGGATCATATTTTGACCAAAACCTGCACTTGTGCAATGTAGATTATCATTGTCCCTGTTCTGCTACGACAGAATTAACCACAACTTCAACTCAAACGTCAACGGAACTTCCAACAACAACATCAGATATATGTTTTGCCGACTTAGGCAACATTGAAGAGTTTACTTGCAATGAAAAAGGAAGATTTGTCAATAAAAAGGATCGGACATGTACAACATATTTTTTATGCTCGCTATTACGAAATGGATCTTTTATTCAAACAGAGTATCCGTGCCCAGATGGATCATATTTTGACCAACACCTACAATTGTGTAATGTAGATTATCATTGTCCTTGTTCCGTTACGACAGAATTAACCACAACTTCAACTCAAACGTCAACAGAACATCCAACAACAACATCAGATATATGTTTTGCAGATTTAGGCAACACTGAAGAGTTTACCTGCAACGAAAAAGGAAGATTTGTCAATAAAAAAGATCGGACATGTACAACATATTTCTTATGCTCGCTGTTACGGAATGGATCTTTTATTCAAACAGAGTATTCATGCCCAGAAGGATCATATTTTGACCAAAACCTGCACTTGTGTAATGTGGATTATCATTGTCCCTGTTCTGCTACGACAGAATTAAGCACAACTTCAACTCAAATTTCAACAGAACTTCCAACAACTACATCAGATATATGTTTTGCCGATTTAGGCAACACTGAAGAGTTTATTTGCAACGAAAAAGGAAGATTTGTCAATAAAAAGGATCGGACATGTACAACATATTTCTTATGCTCGTTATTACGAAATGGATCTTTTATTCAAACAGAGTATTCATGCCCAGAAGGATCATATTTTGACCAAAACCTGCACTTGTGCAATGTAGATTATCATTGTCCCTGTTCTGCTACGACAGAATTAAGCACAACTTCAACTCAAATTTCAACAGAACTTCCAACAACTACATCAGATATATGTTTTGCCGATTTAGGCAACACTGAAGAGTTTACTTGCAACGAAAAAGGAAGATTTGTCAATAAAAAGGATCGGACATGTACAACATATTTTTTATGCTCGTTATTACGAAATGGATCCTTTATTCAAACAGAGTATTCATGCCCAGAAGGATCATATTTTGACCAAAACCTGCACTTGTGCAATGTAGATTATCATTGTCCCTGTTCTGTTACGACAGAATTAAGCACAACTTCAACTCAAATTTCAACAGAACTTCCAACAACTACATCAGATATATGTTTTGCCGATTTAGGCAACACTGAAGAGTTTACTTGCAACGAAAAAGGAAGATTTGTCAATAAAAAGGATCGGACATGTACAACATATTTCTTATGCTCGTTATTACGAAATGGATCTTTTATTCAAACAAAGTATCCGTGCCCAGAAGGATCATATTTTGACCAAAACCAACATTTGTGCAACATAGACTACCACTGTCCTTGTTCTCTTACGACAGGATAGGGCACAACCACTGAAATATCTACTACTATACCAAAAATTGACTCTTGCCTCCCACCTAAATACGATAATAATTTAACTTTTAGTGGTAAAGGAAGGTTCCCGAATGAATTAGATATGTCATGTGCAAGTTATTATTTAGGTAATTTATTAAAAAATGGTAGTTTTGTTCAAACAGAATATTATTGTCCAAATGACTCTATTTTGATCCAGTTCTTCTCATTTGTAATATTGATTATGAATGTCCTTGTAATATTTTGCAATAAATCATTTTTGCTGTCACTGTCAATATGTCGTTTAAATAATGTGTTATACTTGATGGACACTACTTTATGTCTTTATTTGAGGTAAACTAAAAAGTAATGAAAATTTTTGTAAATATTTACCTTTTTTAATCATTGCAGACATTAGTAATCGGTAGTTTGGTACTGTTATTTTTATCACCTGAAATGTCACATTCTAGAATTGTGGATTTTAGCTCAGATAATTCGTTATTTCATCCTTTTGTCCAGAAAATTCGAAACTACAGAAGTAAAGACTATTTAATCAAATTACTTAAAAGGAATTTGGAACAAAAACTTCGTAAAAATCGTATGCTGTACGACCAAAAAGTAGATGATCACTATCGTGCCAATGAAAAATTAGATCGACCGAAATGTAACTGCAACTGCAAATGCAACGAAAGAAATTTCAACAAACGTTGCGAGCATTGTGAACACTGTTCCAACAGTAACAACGGAGAAAATAGTAACCCCTGTTCTCAGAACATGGAAGGTGGAACAGGCAGTCCATGTTCTCACAATAAGGAAGGTGAAACAGACACTATTTGTTCTAACAATAACGAAGGTGGAGCAGGCAACCCCGAGGGCGAAATAGGCAATCCCTTGAGCAGTCCCGAAGATGAATTTGGCAATCCCTCTTCGAGCAATACTGAAGATCAAGCAAACAACCCTTGCTCTAATAATAATAACAACGAACATAAAGATAATTTCAAACATTTCGTTTGTCAGAAAGAAGGTAGTTTCGCAAATCCGATAAATTGCCGTCAATTTTACATTTGTTACCATAATGACACAGAACCTATCGACGTCACGTGTCCTAAAGGATTCGCTTTCGATACAACTGAAAGAAAATGTACGAGAAAAGCCGCTCGTCAATGCATCAAAAACCAGATGTCGTTTTATAACTGAACAGATTTATTAGTTTAGAAAACGATTGCGCTTTTACATATTTATTTTTTACAAACTACGAATATGTGACTACAATTTCATGCCAAGGAAATCGGGAACTGTCGTTTCTCTTTTATGTAAAATAACGTGAGCGTGATTACATTTCGCCACCAATGCCAAGACTTTTCATTGTAAAATTAGTTATCCTTCATTATTTTGTATGACGTTGAGGTTTCGTTAGTTTCTTGTTCTACTCCTGGGAGATCAGCTAGGCTGGATTTCCGAGATGGAGTAGATCCCACCCTAAAAAATACAATCACATGTTAAAATTATTGATAATTGGTTACTTACCCGTAGGAAGATTTCGCAGAGGGGCCTCTCCACCACCAGAAACACATGATGAATAAATAATATTGTTGCTGCAATTGAATATTTGTTTGGTAGTTAAGATAAGCGGTTATTGCTCAAGGCGTGATTCAGTGCATAAGACTCTTATTTTTAGAAGTGATCCAATTTTACCCTCAAACCCTCAATTTATGCACAGTGCGTTGTTCGGAAAGCCGTCTGCATAACAATTCCTCGACGTAACACACCTTATTGGTATTTTCACTAGTTCACCCACTTTTTAATTGGCTAAATCTGTATTCAAAGCTCGATCTAACTTGACCATTTCGCAGAACAAACTTCCCATCATTGACTTATTTGAACGAAATATTTGGACGTTTGGTTGAATTAAAGATGAGTGCTTGTACAATTGAGCACTTTCTAATTGTGTTTGGGTAATTTATTGGAAAGATGACAATTATATTAGGTAAGGTCCAAGATGTTTTGTATAGCTTATCTAATGCTAGTAGTAAGAAGTTAATAGCCGAAGAACAGGTGTGAATCAGATCTATAAAGAATAAATAATGGTTTTGTGGCACTTTGGCCTTGATCTCAGCAAACACCTACAAGATATCCATTGTTGGGCTAGTTAATAAGGTTGTGCTTCGTTTATGAAGTAATCTTCAGAACGGCTGAAAATTGTTATTATTAGAATAACATTACGATTGTTGCATCAACTGATTAAACTTAACGACTGGAATAAATTTTTATTGAGGCTACTTTACCTCAAATAACAATACAACAATTTTCGATTTCACTCAACTAAACCACATTTCGTAAAAATTAAATATGTGACAAGGTTTCAGAATAGTTTCGGAAACTTTAAGCTTGTAAAATCACAAATGAATAATTTACTAGACAGTTTACATCTTTCTCAAACTCCCTAAGATAAGTAATAATTGATGACGTCACGTCACAACTCTTTATCATTTGTGACAGAATTGGGGAAAAGCAGAATGGGGTAAGCGGGTTTAGGATTTAGAAAGCATACTTTTCCTGTGATCAGATTATAATAATCCTCTTTCGTATCACGATGTATGCTAATTTTCCAAATGTTTTGATTGGGCTGATGTGACTGACGATCGTAAATGTCTCGGCTAATGAACTGCGTTTCGTGCTAGAGTTTTTCTAAATTATTTCATATAAAGTTCATTTAAATGTTTTCATAAATAGGTACCAATTAAAAAGTGAAAATAGTAAATTGAGACATTAATTTTTTCACTCATGATGAATATCGATGAAATTTTTTTAATTAGTTCATTTCCTAAAAAATAAAACTGTATCATAAAAAACTTCTAAGTGCACAAGTTCTCTGGTGGTTTGTCAGAGTTTTTACAATTTTTGAACATGCAAATTAATTAATAAATAAATTTCAGGCAACGGTCTTCATTCTAGTCCCTAACCCAAAATTTGTATCTGCTTCTGAATAGTATCAAAAATTAAAAACTCAGTAGTTCTGTTACACATATTTTCATTTTTTCGTAAGCCAATAATACAACCGCTTTTTTTTTTTAAAAAAAAAAGGATGCTAAGAAAGTACATCCGCGTTATGTGAGACAACAAGACAATATTTTTATAATTGATAAAAATTATTTCAAAAATCAAGCCATAGTATATTTAATTTGGATGAAATATAGTAACTAAAATTCTTCTGCATCACTCTGTACATACATTCAAATTTTTTAAGACGTCGAAAGTTGCGTAAAATTGATTGAATCTATAAAATATTGCTTATTCATTGTTTAAATTGTTTGTTTTATATTCTTTGTTTTTGCGGTTATAAGATTTGTTCCACATATTAAGCGGTTTTGCCTCACGCGTTGCGGCGAAAACAATTTTTTTGAAACATTTTGTGGTGTGTTAAAAATTCATTGTTTTCGCTGATAATAAATTATAAGACCATTGTCAATAAGATAAACATTTTATTTGTATAACTTATAACATTTCGTAGAAAAAAATGTCTTATGCGTTTTGCTTCCACCTTCCCTAACATAAATGGTCTATTAATTAAAAGTAAGTAAATTAAATGTTGTTAAATAGTTATTTAAAAAAACAAGTTCTATAAGACAAGTCTTAAGGCACAAATTCAAACTTTAAAAACGAATGGCTTATTGTTTTTTACAAAACGAGTACCTCGAGAACTTATGTCAGGATTTTTTTATAATATAATTTGTAATTTGCCTTTTATTTAAACAAACATTGTTAGTTAGGTTGATTGGATTTAATCAAACAAGGCTTAATTCAATAGTTACAATTAATAAAACATTGTTACGATTATTTTTAAGTCGTACTTAATTAAGTTTACTTAAGTTTGTTTTGATAAAAACGGTTCTAAATGAAACAATTACATTACATAGTGGGAAAAAAATGCTGATGATACAAGTCCATTATCTGAGGTTGGAATGTCTGTTTTCTTCTAATTTATTGGTGACAATGTTTATGTTATAACATTTGCTACTACTGTGTAAAAAAAAGTAGAAAGTTGTCAGAATCATAAGATCAGCTTAATTCAGAAAATTAAATAGTTATTTATGTTATAAGGACGAAAAACGAAATTTTTCGGGCGATTTGCTGGAATTGCTGGACGAGGCAACGCCGAGTCCAGCAACAGCAATGAGCCTGAAAAATGTTTTTCGGCCATATATCATACATAATTTTTTATTCGATTGCAAAACTTTTATGAAATTCAAAGAATTCTGTTGAGAAAACTGAATAAAAAATATTTACACTATTAATCAAATGGCCATGAAATTTTTATTCCGTTGTCAATATGACATTCAGTCAACAATGAAAAAATAAAGCATTAAAATGTCGAGTGAAGATGAGTTAATGTGTACTCCTCCTGAGGTGCGGGAGACGCAAACCAAGCTTCCATAGAGTTGCTCCCGCAAAAATCTAAAGAAGTTTATGAGAGGGCATATCAAACGTTTGAAACTTACCGCCAGGAAAAAATAATTCGAACTGTCTCCGAGAATGTTTTACTGGCATATTTCTCGAATTTAACTCAACAAATGAAGTATTCTACTGTATGGTCTCATTATTCTAGGGTAAGAGCCATGTTGAATTTAAAACATAACGTGGATATATCAAAATTTATGAAACTGCACGCATTTTTAAAAAGTAAACATAACGGCTATTTACCCAAGAAATCCAGGGTCCTACCTCAGCAAGATATTCACAAGTTCCTTAATGATGCCCCAGACGCCAAGTATTTAATGTGGAAGGTATGTTACTGTTACTACTATTATATTCCAAAATTGCACCAATTGTAGATACGTTTAATATTGATAGCAAGTAGTTAATTTATTGTTAAATTTATCTTCAACAAACATTTAATAAATAATTAATCAACCATTAACATTTACATTTATGCCGCCGAAAAATATTTTTCGGCTTTGGACGAAAAATGACGTTACTTAGCAACTATGACCTTTAACAAAAAGATGCATTTTTCGTCCAAATTTTCGAACCGAAAAATGTCATCTTTTTATGCAATCGAATAAAAAATATATTGTGCTATGTCAATAACAAATAAGTCAAAGTTTATAGGTTCCAGGGAAAGAGCATTAAATGTAATAATTATTTTAAAAATTTTTAATTAAATGTTTAACCTTTCTGAGTAAATCATCAATTTTTTGCTACAGAACTGATATATAGGATGCGCTTAACTCTAAATTCTAACTGCCAAATGCCTTTTTAAAAGTGCTCGCTGAGTGTGCATCTAAAGCTGAGTTCATGAAAGAAGTTTATTAGTCTGGCTCTTTGGCATATAAATTTTATATTACATTAATCTCTAAATTTCTTGTTTATTAGTACCCTTTCATATATTTAGTTTTGATTTAGAATACAAGTTAGTTTGATCGACCTTGCATTTCAGGGTATCTTCCTCAGAAAATATTTTAGAACAATTCAATTTGTTCTTTTTATTTAAAAATGATTCACTGTTTTCTTTATTAAATATATAAATGGGTTTTAGGTCATCATTTTTTGACAGTTAAGATCATCTTTATTGCAAGTTGTAGTCACTTAGTAGCCGCAATCGGCGGTTCATCATCTGGTGAAACATTTATTCTTCAATTGCTTTAATATTAATTCAAACTTAAACCAAATTTTTCTCTAAAATAGACGACATCTACCTATACAAGGTAAGTATTTTTAATAGAATAAATTCTGTAACTCAATTCTCATTACTTAGATCAGAAAATAAAGAAAACCATTTCTGCTGTTTTTAATTTGACACATAATTTTTGTATTTTTTTTTAAATTTTTATTTGGGTGAGATATCACCTCTATATATTTTTTTAAATGCAAAGGCATCTATTGTGATAGCTCCTTAAAAAAGCTTAAAACAAAAGATATGTGCCATTATAGGCACTTTCTACATTTTGGTAAGCTAATAAGCACATTCGCTTATCAAAATTAACTTAACAAAACATTAGCAAAATAGTTAAAAAATAACGCAAAAAATCAGACAATAAACCTCAAAAATGTTTCAAACTGTCAAAATTAAAATATTATTTTAGATTACTGCTCTGTCAAAAAACAATAAAAAATATTTTCCATAATTTTAGCACTAAAAATATCGGTACTCTTGCATTTAAAAAAAAGTTAGAGGAGGTTTCTCTTCCAAATGGAAAGAAAATCCAACAAAACTCAGAAATATGTAATGTATCAAATTAAGTAATAATAATCAAGCTTTAAAGTCGTGTAAAAATTAAGTTAGGCAATTTGAGTCTATTGTATTTTTGGTGGAAGCCGAAATAAGACTGCCTTGTGGCAATACTTTTGTGTCCATTTTTATTTTATGTGGTAGGTTGGCACCAATGGCACCATTTTGACGTAAACGATAAACAGGGTTGGCATTAAGTATTTTAATTCCTTTATGTGTTTCATCAATAAAGCAAAAGCAGATTGTTGAGTTATTTTGGTGTTGGTTATTTATTGATTTTAATCTCTAATTTTTTTTTATTTCTGATTATGAACATAACCATATTTGGTTTTTATTCAGAATTATTACCACTTTTTTTAATTTCTACGGTGTTCTAATTTTTTCTGTCTTGTGTTTCACAACCTTACTTTTCAATAACTTATATTATTTAATTTTTGTTGCAATCGTTTTTATTTTGTTTTTAATCTCTAAGTTTTTTGCTTTAGTGCTTCTGTTTCTTCTTTTGTATAAATTTTTAATTTCAATTTTTTTTCTTTGCTATTAATTAAAAATAGAAAAATATTCTGCTTTTTTAGCATGCGCACTCAGTGACATCTTCGAGAGAAAATTTTGGATATATTTCATGTGTTTGTTCAAATTTGACAAAGTAATTAAAAGGAGTCAATGTGAACATTTACAATAAGAAATGGACAATTCTACACAAAAATTGGTAAAAAAATGTCAAAAATGTAGATCGAGTTATTTCATATTTTTGTGACTATTTTTTGGCTGATTTGTTCATTGTTTTTATCTCATTATTTCATTTTTTTTTATTTTACTGTTACTTTTTTATCTTTTATCTTTCTTTATCACTTTCCCAGTAGTATCAAAATAGCAAACTAATTAAACATTTAGCGACTCGACCAAGAGACTTCCTGTAATCAATCATAATTTTAGGATACAGCATTCAACATTTTTTAATACACATATATAAGTAAGGGAGGGTGGGGTAAATAAATTGTACAAGTAGGTCAAGTCAACATTCCTAAGTTTTGAAGTCTTTTGTTGTCATACATTATTTTTTGAAATGAAATACGTCTACTGCCTAACTTTTTAATATATGAAACATTTTCGCCTTTAAAAGTTATTCTAGTTATTAGGTATTTGTTTGTCTCAAGCGTCTAAACTTAAAGAATTTTGTAGCTGGGAACTTTATTGGCATTTCTAAATAATGAAAGGAATTTGATAAGATAAATGTCTATTTCAAAGTCCCATGTAAAAGTTTGTTAGTAATTTAAAAAATTCGTCCAAAATCGAATTTCCTTTAATTGGTCAAAGTTGTAAACAATTCGTTTTAAGTTGTCTGTAGTAAAATGAGATTACCAAAATAAATCCTGGTCCGTATCCTCTGGTAAACATCCAGTAAATTGAACATGCCAGAACAATGCGTAACGTCCCAATCGAAGCTGTCGTCCCCACAAGATAAATGTTGGAAACAATCTCAACATACCAGGCACGCAATAAACCACTTTTCCATGCATTCCTTCCCAATGGTCGAATACCAGTCGAGAGTGAATTTGGCCATCCCCTTACCGGCCAGGTAAGAGTGGGCTGATATGGGTCACTGGTATAAAATATCCTCGACCATCTTCATCATGGTTATTTGCGATGAGAGAGCCGGTATAACACGGTCACCCAAACTCCCATTTCATTTGTTCTTCCGGCGATCATCCGCATGCTTTCTCCCATCGTGATAGTACAAGACTCTGGTGCTATTAGTGTCTTTGTGTGTGTTCTAATGGATTATCGCAGCTGCGGTCAGTATTCATTTTTCATGCTCTAGAAGCCGGTGCTAATTGGTGGCGTCAATTTTCAGACCCACTCATATAAACCCTTACCGGGCCAAGAGACCATGTGCCATATCCGGAATTGATTGCTCGTAATATGGCTAGGTACAAGGTGAGTAATTCAATTGTATGCCAGGTTGTGGTTATGATTGGTCTCATACTATATACTAAATAAATATTTTATTTTGTATTGTTTCTTTGAGGAAATTTTGAAACAATGGATGATCCACTTTTTTGTAGCACGTTTCACTCGGGGTTCACACCCACTGGAAATGCATTTTTCTTATTGACACTCGACAATTATCTCTTTTCATAATTTAATTTGTCGCTTGATTTATGGCTACACCAGTGAACGCTTCAAGATTAATGACAGTTCCGATACAGTAGCCAATGCTACAAATTCATTTAACAAACAAAATTTTTATTGGCCTGGGATTTTTTAATTTCCTGTCCGGCTAACTAGCGAGAGGTTTTCTCCACTACATTCTTGTTTTTGTTTACTTTAATTAATTAGCTAATTTCTATTTCATCCTCTTTTCAGACTGTTTTTTCTTCTCTTCACAGCGGTTTATTTTTAGTACTTTCTCTGTTAACGGTTATTTTCTTTTTGTGTTCTATTCTAGTTCAAGCATATGAAGGTTAGCTTTAAGAAAATATTATCTCAAACCACATTCAACTATCACTTTTTATTTATTTTATTATTAAGTTGTAGCGAAATTAATTTTAACCAGGTTTTTGAGTTATATGCTAATCTTCTGGTATTAGGAATGAATATTAATCCACGTAATTTACATACTGAACGCAATCTAATCTATTAAAGACAGATATGTGGAAGGGTTCTAAGCTAGATAAATTAGATACCCTTAAAATCCATTATCTAATCAATTAAACCCCATTTCAGCCATACATAATGTAACATATGATAGAAGTCTTGTTATACGGAGCGTTTTACTCTCAATATTTTATCAAAAATAATTGATTGATGGGTTATAAAATATTAGGTGTAATCGGAGTTTTGTTTTGCTTTAAATAAAATTTGACAGCAAAATTTCACCTGTAAAAAAACACTTTTTTTTTGCTATATTTTTCTTAACTTTTAAAAATTTTGTTTATTCACTCGTTATATTTTATTAATACAAAAAACAAAATTCATTGTTGAGTACTTAAAATGTGTAACATGTTGGCTACAAGACAAGAAGCAATAATACATAATAATAATGGGTTTTATAAATTACTTGCACCTGAAAACATTCTATTTTTAAATCAATCAAAAAAAATCTTTATTTTTCTTGCTTAATGTCTCTTGAATTTCTGTGCTGCACCTATTATTTCTTATAATTTTTATTATGTTGTTTTGAACAATATTTTTGCGTTTTTAATTCTTCATTCTTTTATATTTACGTTTTTTGTAGTTCATTTCTTTTATTTTTTGTTTTTTGTGTCTTCTAATTTTCTTATTTTATTTTTTCTGCTGTTTTCACGTTATCTTATTATTATCCTTGTTCTATCTTCTGTTTCTATTACAGTAGACATGTTTCAAAATTAATAAAAAAAATTTGGGTAGTCACAACTTTTTTCAAAAATAATGACTTATACTCGTACAATCTTCTTATTAGATCTTTTTGGTGTGTCAAATAAAACAAAAAACAAAATAAAAAATCACCTAACTACCTGAAACCTAAAATATGACTTTTCTCTTATTCCTAAATTAGCACAGGGGCATGTACTTTTATTTTCACTGACTAATATATCATAAATATTAATAGGTAACTGGTATCCCAACTGGGTTAGCTGTGCTAATAAGATATATACCCTGCTCTTGTTTAAAAGTGATATTTTAAGAAAATATGACTGAGATCTCCCTATAAGCCCTATCGGCATAAAGTATTAGGATAACCCAATTCGATGACGATAAGCCGGAAACATCATCTGGTTAGTTTCTATTCGCTTTGGGAAATTTGTTGTCTAGGCCAGCTTGAAAGTGAACTTATGATACAATACAATAGACCTACATTCCGCCCGCGATAGTTTTTGGAGGTTGTCTGAGTCTGAATTATGACAAAAATAATCCCATACGTTGTTAACAATGTCATCCATCGGTGTTCTTAAAAAATTTCATTTGTTTCTTATACGGGACTATCGGCTACAATGTAATATTTATGTTTTTTAAAGTCGGATTTATATCTACAAATTGCTTGCCACAGATTTAAACCTCGCTTATATTTTGTTTTTACTTATTAGTCCAGATATTTATGGATTGAGACACGCGGTATTTTTAAACCGGCGATCTTGCTTAAAGTATATAAGTTTTTTCAGAAAAACATGACCGTAGATTTATGTGAAAATATGATAAAACCATTACTAGAACGCCAATTAATTTCTTTATTTTTTGACATTAGATTTTTTTTCTCCGATTTTTTGCTTTTATATTTTTTTTCAGTTTTTTATTTCTATTTTCTGTATTCTCAAATTTTTATTACCTATTTGTTTTTATTTTTGTACCTTCGTTTTTCATTCTTGTCTTGGATTATTTTACTTTTTATTTCTAATTATTTTCGTTTTTATTTATTTTCTGCTTCTTTTATAATTTGTTGTAATTGCATATTTGTTTTTCCTGTCTATTGTATGGGGTGTTCAATTAAAAAGTTTATCAAGTGACGAGTACATCTTTGAACCTGTCAAAGCTTTTTAAAGCATTTCAGAGATTAACTGCATCAAATAAACCATTTTCACTGTTATCAATTAACAAAACTTGTCCTAGAAGAGCTGAAAACGGCTGGACACTTTCGTTTGCCAGTGACAATAGTTTAGACCCTGAAGGTAATAATCACAACGAACAACGATAACAAATCTTACACTTGACAATTGTCAAAACTCAACTTTTAGCTTCGGTTATTGCATACAACATCCATTTTGCTCCATCTTCTTCTATTGTCCGACTATAAATATTCTGCGATTATTGCTTTGACTCTTCAAGAACTTTATAACAGTTGGACAGCAAACCCTCAATAAAAATAGTGCCGACCAGATGTTGACAATAGGCTTTAGAAATATCTAGTTTTGTAGGTATATAAAGGATTTTACAGCGGACTGTGGTTAACTGTCGTAAAAATTTCGAAAAGTTAATCACAGGATTATGTTGTAAACGCAGAATATTGATGGTCGAACTCTAACATAATTTTAAATGTAGCTTGATGAACTTTGCACTTAAACACGCCACATCATCCTTTGTATTATTATTATTATTTTTTCTTTGCTAGTGTCCTGTCTCTTTTGCTTATAAAATTATATAATAAATTGTTTGTTTAATTTGTATATCGTTTTGTATTTGTTTTAATTTTTTTAAGTATGGTTGTATCTATTTCTCGTATTCTTCTTAAAATTTTTATGCTGTTTTATTTTTATTCATTTGTTTTCTACTCTTTGCTTTTTCTCGTTTTTTGTCTATTTGCTTTCTTATACAGAATAAATACAAAATGGCGAAAAAGCTCTTCACTATGTTGTAGAGGACTATTAATAGAGCCCTGAACAAATAACGCTAGTCAGTGGTTATAGAATCAGATCTACTGCGTACTTTCTTTAAAATGTATTTTTCAAAATATCGTAAAACTAAAAAATGAATCTTTGACTTTACCTCTTCATACTAAGGCAATGGGCGATTGAAATTCTTTTTACTATTTTCGAGACTCTATTAACAATTTTCTTCAACGTACTGGAGACCTTATTCGTCATTATCTACATATTTAACCTCTTTTTACACTTTTTTGAATTCCAAATCAATTTTTTTGCTTATTTTTGTGCTTGATATCTATCTTTCATTTTTGCTAGCGCAAAAATCTTCCAATATGTAACTATGTTTATCAGTTGATAATTCTACTGTTTTACTTCTTTTTTTGTTTCACGGTTTTTTGTGTTATAACATATTTAGTTTTACTTTTTTATTATCTTTTGATCTTTTAAGTTGTTTTCAGTTTCTCTCTTTCACTTTTGCGTTTTTACTATCGATTTGATATCTTCTGTGTTTTATCACTACATATTTCCTTTTCTGCTTTTTTTAAAATTTTTTGTCTTTAGTTGTTTACCAGATTTGTCATCATATATTGTTTATTCTGTTTTTCTGTTTGTTTTTGTGTTACTTTTAATTTTATTTTTTGTAATACAAATAAATATTATACATTTTCTCTCGATACCATATTTAATCTAAAAATGGCCGATATTTGTCACGAAACAAACAGTTTACCCACGAGCTTAAAAAGCGAGAGTATAACTTTTTTTAGTGACTAACAAGCAATTTCACGTTGTTACATATAACACCAAATTTTATCTAAAATCGCCCGCTATTATCGAAATAATTAGAAAATTGTAAAAAAATACCTATCGTTAGAAATTGTTTGTCAAATGTGAGTCAGGAAAACGAACAGAGGGGGAAGAAACAAGCAATAGACATAAACAGGTACTGTTAATAAAATCTCTGAGTTTTTACATTTCTTCATTTTTTTTAGTATAAATGTTAGATATTAGTGTTTAATTTTGTGTTGATATAAATTAGTTCAAAACCTTGACGAGAGAATCTAATAATTTCGTGACTTCTTCTTAACTTTTCTCTCACGCTATGAGTAATGTTCAATATTCTCTACTCTCTGCTTAAATGACTACAGAAATTTACTTATTACATACGACTTATCGATTTTGGATTAAATATATTTAGGGTCTCGTGTCTAAAAAATAATTTTAAATGAAACATCCTGTAGTATATAACTCCTGAAAATTTCATATAATATGAGAGATTTTAATTTCCTGTTCTGAACTCGTGTTTAACCAACTATATAAAACCAAAAAAAAAAAAAAAAATGCGCTGTGAGTTTACCAAGAGCTCAATGCTCAATATTATCTTTTATCTTATTTTAAAATACATTCATATTTGCTTCTACCTTTGCAGCATTTATTTTGTAATTTGCGTCATATCAGATATTGCAGTAAAATGGCAAAATATTTACATGAAATCTGAAGTTTTAATTACAGCGCCCACTTATTGTGTGAAATAAAACGAATGTTATGTTTTGCGTTAAAAATGTCGATAAATCAACGTTAATAGAAGACAGGTATGTTCCATTTGTGACGTTGACAAGGGTCTGCAATAAGTAGATTAGATTGAACATGAAGCTTCTCATCTAATTGCAAACGATCAAGCTTAGTTGACATTTTCATGGCCATTTGCTTAACTTTAAAGGAACATACCTGCTACTATTTACAGTGAAATTATTTGTATAACACTTTTCTGTTATTCAAGTGGCGTGTGTATTTGCTTTAGCCTTTTGCAAACTTCCCGAAAATGCAAGAGAGCATTATAAATTACAGCACGATTTGCATATAAATAACACCAAATTTAGTAATTTATGCAAATAACTGAAATATTTGCAAATTTATACACAATTTGCGATCAGCTTTTATATTCAAAGTCGTGGAGATTCCAGAGCAGACATAAAAACAACATTTTCGAGAGTTATGTCTATTACTGCTACTGAAATAGATCAGTAGAACTCTAGAAGTAATAACAAACAGTTTCACGCGTATATGAGCGTATAAAATTCTTACACGTTTATGTATAAATTAATGACATAAGTCTGCAAAGATCATGATAAATAAGAAATCAAAAAACTCCTCTTAACCGACTTTCTATTTCTTTAACTGCTTGTCGATAAGATTCAATCGAGGTTATAAATACAAGTAATATAAAGTTTATGTGAAAAATTATTTTCCTCTCGTAGATGTCTCCCACTTTATTATCGAAGAATGGCAAATAAACTCGAGATTCCTACCAAAACAAGTTTGATAAAAATGCTTTTTCGCGTCAAAAATGTTATTGCCTATGACATGCTATCTGCACGATACATAAATAAGGTCGACGAGAATCTGTATTGTTCTCAAATAAAAATTCCAGATCATTTGACAATCTAAATTTAGCGAATTTATATAAAAGTGTCACCAAAAGTTATTCATTTCAAAGTCTTCACACCAGTTACAGTGCTAATTTTGGCAACATTTTTTTATTTCATTATTTTTGTTTTTCTGATTTTCATTTCTCATCTTGACGTGATCTTATTTTATATTTGCTTCTTGTTTCTTTGTTTTATATTTTTGTTTTTTCAGTTGCTATTTTTTGAGTAATGTATTATAAATTTACCTTTTGCAAATACCTATAAATACAATTATGTATTTCCGCTGTTTTTAATTTCTTTTTTTGTGTATGTTTTTTTGTCTCACTTATTTTTTTTATTTCTTTCGTATTTTTTAGTTGTTTTATTTACTCAATGCTTTACTCATATTATCCCCTAATTTCTATTAATATTAAATTCTGTTTTATAATGTTTTATTTTCTCTTTTTGTTTTTTAATATTTATATTTGCTCCTCGAGTTGGCTCTTCATTATTTTCTACGTTCTTCTGTTTTTATTAGAGAAGTCAAAGATTTTTATCTATGATATATTAAAACAGTCGCATAAGAAAATGTGGCAGACTATTTAATTTAACAATACACATAAACCCGTGTGTGTATTGTAAAAAAACGGAATATGTTCAACGCTTTAAAAACTTCAAAGGAATAGCTTACATCTTAGCTATTCCATAAACCTTTTTTTGGTTTTTTAAATTTTGTGTGTTTGTTTTTTAATATTTTTTACATTTTTTTTTGTTTTTACAACCAATTTCTTATTATTTTTTAATTTTTTCTGACGCTTAATACACACCTGTTTTGTGTACATTTTTCTCTTGCGTTTTTTCTATTTCAGTATTTTAGTTCGTCTTTTGTTTTTTCTGTCTCTTTTTATTTTTTGTGTACATATTATTTGTTTTTACATTTTATTTTTCTTGTTTATCCTTGGTTGTTTTTCTTATATAGATACAATTTGAGCAGTTTTCTTTTTCTTCTGTTTTTGAAATATTCTATTATTTAATTTGAATATCTAATATATTATCTAACCATTTATTTCTGATTCTAATTTTTTTGATTTTATTCTTTTTTATAATAAATTAATTTAAGTCTAACTTGTTAAATTCCTTTTTATTTTCTTGTATTTCATGTTTAATGTGATTAGTAATTCTTCTTATCTAAGTTTGCTTTTGCTTCTCATCTTATTACTTTTTGTTGTTTCTTGTCTTTTTGTATTTATTATATTAAATCCATTTGTTATATTAAGGTAACAACTATCTTGACACAACAAACGTTGATATGAACAAGTAGACTATATTTTTACCCGTTCTTTTCGTCTCTGCAGATTCTATATTTTTACTTTTACTTTTATGCTATTTATTCTATAATCCCGATATTTCTTATTTCTTTTGATTACTCTTTCTTGTGCATGTTTGTCACTCTTATTTTCTATTTTTTTTATTTTCTATACATTTTTTTTGATACTTCAATTTTTACTTGTAATTTCTAAGTCTTTATTTTTATTAAAATATGTTTAAAATTATTTTAATTTCTTTGTTACGTCTTTCATCATTTTTATATTTGTTTTTATCGTGTAATACATTTGTATTATCTGAAACTTCTTACTTTATTTTTTTTGACTCTTGATACACATGTTTTAAAAGTTCCGTTCCGTTTTTTCTCTTTCGTTTTATTCTATCTTTTATTTATTTTGTTTATATTGTTCTGCTGTGTTTTATTTGTGTTTACTTCATTTTATTAGAACCAGTTTTGCATGGCATTCCCTGTCTATGTGCGTTTCTTGTAGTCCTCAAACGCATCTACACATTCACCACTAGTTTAGTAACTTTTTAGTTTAGATTTTCCTTGTTTATTTTTGCTTTTGCTATTTTTTTGTATAGTTTTGGAACATTTTCTTTTTTAAAACCTCCTTTTTTCTGTGTTTTTTGTTAATCTTATAACATTTTTTTCTTTAATCTTTTATTCATTTTATTATTTTCTAATTTTATTTTTATTTGATTTATGTTTACTATTGTTCTAACGTGTTTTTTTCTTATTATAGATTTTTATATATAAACTATTTTTTGCTGTTTTCTAATAAATATTTGAAGTTATTTTTTTCTTTTTCATTATTGTGTCTTATACTTGATACACCACTATAAAGTTCCTTTTATTTCTTACGGTTTTTTCCTTATATACCATGTCTTTCGTTTCTTTTATTAATATATTTTACACTTTTTTTTAACTCATTTTTGGATTTATAGTTTTATACCTTTGCTGCTATTTGTTTTTACTCTAATACACTTTTGCTTGTTTTCTTGTCTTTTCTAATTTTAGTTTAATCTGTCTCCCTTTATTAAATTCTTTTATACTTTTTCATTTTATTCCCATTCTATGTTTTCTTTTAAATTTGTTTCAGTTTTGTATTGCCATCTGTGTATTTCCACTGTTTTCTGTTGCATTATCCTCTGTTGTCTTTAATTTATTATGGTTTGTTTAAACTTTGTTTCTGTTTTATTTTATTATGGTATATCTTCTTGCTTTTATTAGTTGTTAAAGTAATGCTACAATTTGTTTCTTCTTCTCTACAGTTTTATTTCTGTTTTAACTTTTCTATCATTTGTTTGGTATTTCCACTGTCTTTGTTTTTGCTGCACTTTATAGTTTGTTTGCTTTGTTTCTTATTTTTGTTTTTTATGCCAATTTTGTGTAAATTTGTCTTCGTGTCAAAAATTTTACAGCCTATAACTCGTGTTATCGGCACGCTACACAAATAAGGTCAAGAGAAATCTCTGTATTGTGAGTAAATAAAAAATTGCGGTTCATTTGACAATCTGAATTTACATATAAAAGTGTCGCGAAAATCACCGGAAGTTATTCATCGTTTTCACTCAAAGAAATAAGTCTTTATTCGGTCAAAGAGTGAAAACTCGCAAGTATGGATTTTCCGCATTCCTCTTGGGATAATCTTTTACATAAAAACTATCACCGAATCGAATTTGATTAGGAGCAATTTTTCAGTCACTGCTCATGGTAATTGTGTGGCAGACCGCGAAGTTAACAACTAATTACCTATCAGCGAATTTGTAATTTAAATTCGGATAAAATTGGGGTAATCGATGAGGGATCGAGATTACAAGTTACATAAAGTGAAAGGCACGCTTTTTCCATAAAACACATTACTTCTTGAAAAAATGCGTGAAAATGATGCTGTTTAGACCGAAATGTAATTAACTTAGGATTTAGCATTTAGGAGGTAATAAGAGAACGTCGTGACTTATGATCCTCAGTAGTCGTGTACCAAATACATGCAGGAACATTTTCGCTTTTTTAATTAGCATCAAGGACAGGGCCGGCTTGGACGGTATCTTCCTATTTCATGCATTCCCATTTCGTGCTTTCTTAGGTTTCTACTGGGGAATGTATGTACATTTGTATACTAGATTTCTTTTTTATCATGAGTTCTCGTGTAATTTCAAAAAATTTCAGGTTTCTAAGGATTTCTATAGATTAGTAAAGAGTAATCATTTTAAAAAATGAGTGCCAGAGTGCCTACTATATTTATTTAACAAATAGGAAAAAGTAAGTATTTTGTAAAAAAGCTACCTCGCTAGTGTCTTGTCTCACTAGTAAATTAATAGGCATTTAATTTATCTAAAATGAGCATAATTAATATTTTTCACTAAGTTTAGTCACATAGTCTCATTTTTCGACAATGGGCAAATATATCACACGTTATAAAGGGTGATTCAAAAAGGTCAGACCACCGTTTGTGTGACGAAAGAAAAGAAAACCACAAAAAAACAGAAACGCAATTATGCTGCTAAAATTTTTGTACGACTCTTTTTTTAAATATTAATTTTTAAAAACAGCATAATTAGACATCGCCACAGTGCGTCTTAACACACCTTACAAATTACGTTATTCACTTGAAAAAAGTTAACTCTAAAGTACCATCTTTGAAGAGCTGTATATATCTCAGAAAAATAATTAAAAAATTTTGATCCCATTTTCGAAAATAACTTAATATTCCTAATAACCTTGCGACTCTTTTGAATCACCCTATATATAATACGTGACATGGTAGATTTACTAGATGAGAGCAGCCCGTTCATTGAAGTTGTAATGATTCTAACTAGTCTTATATTAAATTGTGCTAGTATTGAAAAAAAAACAATATATGAGCCACTGTATATAGGAGAACCTCGCATTTATGATTGCCCTCAATGCTACTCTAGTTATAAACCTGACCGGCTGTAAAAAATGTTTTTTCTATCTTAATGCACAATAATAATAATAATAATAATAATAATGTGCGACTAATAATAATGGTTTTAATACTTACCAAATTATTAAAGTATGTTACTTTGTCCACTTAAGCACAGAAAATCGTTAATTAAAACAAACAAATGTAAAAACTGCGTATGCGTATTGACTGCGACCCCATTGAAATTTCTTAGATTTCTTCGTCACTTCAAATAGTTCCTATAAATTTCTAAGAATTTGTATAGAGTTTCTAAAGTTCTTTTGATAGATTTACCCCCCTATTCCTACTTGTTTTAGTCCCACTTCGTGCGTCAAAAATAATCAACAGATTTAGCTAGTGCTACTTCGTGCATCGCATCGAAAAACATTTACACACCTTCATTTAGCACCTGCCCGTTTTATTAAAGACATCAGTGAATTAATTTCAATCTCAACTTAAATTTGAAATTGTACAAATTCAGTGACGAGCAAGAATAAACAGTACGATATTTTTTTTATATAATATTTGTCCTTATAAGTGTGGTTTATAAGAACGTACTTATCAGAATGTTTTGTGACCGTAGATCAAACATGAATTTATCACTTTTTGAAAAAAGATATAAATAAAAATTTTACTCGTTCTCTAATTATTCTTTCTCACACTTCACACCAAGTTTTTCTTAAATTTTGCACTCTTAACTGTTGTAACAGATATTCGATTTTAATTATCGTATCCAATGATCTGTCATCAAAAACATGCCCAATATTTCTTCTTGCTTTGAAACAATTTTTAACAAATGGTTTTAACATTGCATATCGATAACATTCTGACGTTGATGTCTTTAAAAAAAAATAACACTTTGGTTTTTAACAAGGAATTTGTTTAAAAACAATTATTAACTTAGAAAATATTGTTTATTGTTCTTACTAAAGGTGAGGTTACTGAAGTTAAGGTAACTTCCACTCCGCCTCCACAATTTCTTTGGTCTAGTGGTGTGGTCTTAATTTGGGAGAATGCGTATTTGGCTAAAATGAATTAGAACGTCTACTCTCCACTCTAGCATAGCGCAAGTCCGTCGCCATTCTTTTACGATTTACCTCGCTAACATAATTATTTAAACTTTAAATAGCAAAAATCTTGTTTGAGATAATACTTAAGATTTATGTAAATATTTGTGTCCAGAAAACTTTGATACAAAGAAAAAAATCTAAACTTAGAAATTAAGACAGGATTTCATCAAATGTCAGAAATTTTAACTTTCTAAAAAAAATCTTTTAAAAATTATAACATTATTTAAAACGTTTTTTTTTATAAAGTGTTTTGTTTATTTAAAAAAAATGTACAGTTGTACCTATCTACATTATCATTTAGGCACTGATGATGAGACTTAGCTCTCGAAAGTAATTTGCAACTTTACGTAAGAATTTATTTTGTTTAAGTTTATGGGATTAACTTGAATTTTTAATTCTTTCATCATTTATATAATGAGGATGCTTTCATTGAATTATTTTTTTTTAATAAATAAGATAAGTACCTACAGTAAAACAAGAAATAAACAATAATTAATCATCTAATCTCTGTTACTATAAGCTAAAACTACTAAAGCATGTTTTTTAAAATGTAATTCGTATAATTTTTTCCTATAAGCAGAGAATAAGAGTTAAAAAGCCCTCTCTTTTATTCTAGGGTACATTGCTCATAACGTGCGCAATGGTATAAGAAAGCAAACTTAATAGTAAATTTTGACTGAAATAGTAAATTTAACAACGCTATTTGAGACAGAGGTTCAATTGCACTGACTGCAGTAAAATACTTAAGCTGTTTATGTACTTTAAACATTTGCTTTGCTGTATCAAACAAGCAAACATTAAATATGTAATATAATAATGCAATCAATCTCTGTCCCAGAGGATAATGTTGTTAGATTTACAATTTAAGTCAAAATTCACTATTAGGTTTGCTTTCTTATAAATCGAGTTCAGGTTAAGTTCATCTAGGCATATTGGTCCTATGTGGATGACAGCGTTGATAGCATTGACAGTTGATATGTTTAGTAACTTTATTTTGGTTGAATCTATGCTTGGATCTACTAGACATTTAGAAATTATTAACCATTACAACGTAAACAATGAGATAGATGTCTACTTTTCAGATTTTAGTAAATTTTAAAATATTTTAAAAAATACAAAATTAGACTTATATATTCACGCACTCAAATTTTATTAGTGTTTCAAACAAAAAATTCTTTTTTGGCCATTTTTTAGCTCCTTCTTAAGTGTACCTGTGCATTTTATTATTTTTGACTGACTTTCAAAATTACTATATTAGATTAGTTTGTTTTTTATTGATCGTTTGTTAATAGACCCATCATTATTTGATTTAAGAGAATTATTAAGTCATTAAACGTATAATTATATTAACAAACTATTTTGTTAAAACTGTTTTTTCTTGTTTTTTTTTTTTTGATATTTAGGTATAATATGAATGAACTGTAATAAAGTTTTGAAATTTACCATGTTCTTAACGACAAAATATTGTAATCAGCTTTTGAGGTGCCCCTTGGAAATCTTACTCATGCGGGCCTGAATAAACCAGTCCGGTTCTGATCAAGGATGTCCTTTACATTAATTAACAGATTTAGATTTAATAAAAAATGTGACTTGGAACAAATTACTTGTTAATTGTCACCAAATGCCACCTTCTAAATATTACACTTAAGCATCATAATAAATTACCGCATAGCAGATGTCGGCGTTAATAAGATGACCCACATCCATGTGCGAAGTAGTTCTTCATTGTACACAGTTCAGGGTTATCCACACAACCGAAGAAAGTTTTTAACTGAGAAGGTCTTGAATGGGAAAGGAAATCGCATATAACTGTGTTATGTGTATGCTAAACTACGTGCCCCATCCGATTACTTGTTGTTGTCTTTTTTTGGTTCATGTATACTGAAAGTTTACGTGGGAATTCAGCTAACCGAATAAGTCACGCAAATTGTTGTATCGGTTGTGCTCTTGAAAGTGAAACTGGTAAATGCCTTTAACAACGACTTCTAGAATTAGTTTTCCGTGTTACCGGAATGGAGTCTAAACGAGAATAGCTTGGCATTATAAGGAAATAACTAATGCTATTAGATATAATCCGATTAAAAGGCTCTTCACTTCCACTGACTAGAAAAACATTATTAGCAAACCTATACGATAAGAACTTAATGGGATGAAAAGCAATCAGCTATTCTTATAACGAACTGCGACATTATTGTGATTTGATTTGATAAAAATAACATCAACCTCAATTCCTTACTTGGGCTTTCACCATTAAAACAACCCACGCGATTTATTACACTTCAACACTTTTTATTAATTAAATTTTAATTGTCAATACAATCATCTCCATTCAATTGTCTTTTTTTACAGATAATCTACTTGCTACTCCTCACATACAATGTTTATGTGTCAGCAGAAGAAGCTGAAGATCGAACAATTTCTCTCAAACCACCCGACAAACTCTTACTTCAAAAATCAGCACCTTACAAGAAAGAAGAACCAGGTTTTTTATCAAAAATATCTAATTGGTTCTTCCCTTCAAAAGATACAGTACCTGCAGAAGGTCATCACAGTGGCCCTCAATACTTACCTCCACAGCCATACCAAAGCCAAACTGGATGTAACCCCTGTAACAAATCCCCATGGATTCCTATTGCCTCCAGTGTAGGACACAACACATTAATTAATTTTGTACCTCCTTCTAGTCATCTGGAAGATTTGAGTCCACCACCGGCCCAGTATGGTCCACCACCTTCCCCTCAGTATGGTCCTCCATTACAATCACATGGACCACCTTCTTCCCCCCAATATGGACCTCCGCCTTCCTCTCAGTATGGTCCTCCTTCACAATCACATGGACCACCACCTTCCTCCCAATATGGACCTCCACCTTCTCCTCAATATGGTCCTCCTTCACAATCACATGAATCACCACCTTCCCCTCAATACGGACCTCCGCCTTCCTTCCAGTATGGTCCTCCGTCACAATCACGTGGACCACCTCCTTCTTCTCAGTATGGTCCTCCCCCTTCGTCACAGTATGGACCTCCCATCAAATTACACCAATCTCGTCCTTTAGCGCAGTACGGACCACCACCTCAATCACATGGACCCCCTATTAAATTACACGATTTTCCTCCTTCTTCCCAATATGGACCACCGTCTCAGTCACCTTCAAATCAATATGGACCTCCTATTAAATTCCAGGAGTCTCCTCCAATCCGGTTAACTCAAATGTCTCCTCCGTCACAATATGGTCCTCCTTCTTCCCAATACGGTCCTCCAACAGCTCCACATTTCAGACCTAAACCTGGTCATTCAATGACTATTTTGAAACCACCCCCAATAACCCACCTAAAACCTATTACAAACAATTACGTTCCAATCGGAATGTTACCTCCCCCATTAAGAGGCAGTTACCATTCGCTACCAACACCGTCAAGTGCTGATTTCAACTTGCCGCCTCCACCACCACCACCTTCTGATAGTTATGGAGCTCCTGTATCAGGACCAAATGCTGATTATCCAATCAGAGAAGAGTACTTACCACCAGTTGAACAATTACCACTATCGTCCAACGTACCACTACCTTTACCAAATTTAAGTCCTGGTCCTGTTTTACCAATTCACAATGCTCAGAATTTCCATGATAGTATTCCTCAGCAAGGAGAAAATTATGAAGTTAAAGCAAATAATAACGTTCAAGTGGTACCAAGTATTAAAGTTGCAGATTATTTAGCATCGATTGAACATCCAATTAATGTAATACAATCACCATTAGTTGAAGTCTCAGTCAAAAATACAGATTTTGTTGACGAAAACAAAAATGAAGAAAGTAGTGATTTGAGACCTGGAGGATTTTATAATGAAAATTCAGGAAAACTAAGTGAAAATCCGATTGTAGTAGAAGATACACATGTTGCAGCAAGTGCACATAACATAACTTTCCAAGGAAATAATCTTCCAGAAGAACATAAACAACAATCATTTAGATCAGAAAATCAAAATATTTTAAATTCTGATATTATCAAACAAGTTTTGTTTAATGAAGAAACTTCACGTAACAACACGTTTACTCCTCCTCCTACAATGGATTATAGTAATTGGCAACCTAGATGGCCCAATGTGGTAGTACCGTCTGCAGTAGGACCAACAACTTGGTTACAACCATTACCCTCAACAACAAAAAAACCTAAACAAATCCAAATTATTGTTCCTTATGTCAGTCAAAAGAAACCACAACCTTTTGATAAAAATGTCGGTCGGATGGTACCATCAAAACCATACACAACTCTTCTTCCTGTCTATTCCCCACCGTCAACAACAGAAGAAGTCTGGTCAAAATTCCTTGGTGATTTTAATATAGCTGAATCAAAGAGAGTTACAGCTACTGCTTTTACCCCTCCTACAACTCAAGTATACAATATTAGAGATCTATTAAAAGATACAAAAGAGTTTTATCCTTCCGAAAATCTTCCTTTTGATGTCATTTCCTTACAAAATAACATCGACGATTGGACACAACAAGCCTATGCAAAGATGATTCAACGTGACCAGAAAAGTAGCACAAGTGCAAAATTTGTGCCATCAAAGACAATTCCAGATGAATATTTAACGACACCAGCTTATAGTGAAACTACAACAATTGCTTTCGATCATGAACAAGCTGGTTCTAATAAAAAAGAAACTAAACTTGAAGACGATATAGAAACGAATTTGATTTATAAAGAAACAACTACTGAAGCAGTAATTACGACGACTCCACCATCGTGGGATAGTGCAAGTGTTACAGTGTCTCCTCTTACGAAAGAAAAAGTCTACGTCGTAACCCCTCAACCTTACAATTCTCAAACAACGACTCCCTTAACTGCATGGAGTCACCCACCACAAATACAAAACCTCAACCGAACGGTTGTACCAACCCCGAAATTCATGATTCGGGTTGACCCCGAGAGCAAAAGTAGTAGAGAAAGACTGACTCAAAATTCCGGCCCTTTAACTGTTGTTTTTAGCGAATGGCCGCATTTGAGTGAGTATTGCGTAATATTTTTCCAAAATTTCACTTTTGTGAACTTTCGTAAATTTCTAATACGATTTTAATTTGCAGTTAACAATTTGCAAACGACTACAACGCTCAAGCCGCCTACATCTAAACATCCTCTCCTTGGTTTGATGGATTTGTCTGCATACACGCCACCTCCAAATTCCACAGTGCAGACAATTTCAGGACATTCAAGAGTACGTAATATATCATTTTCATAAATGCGATTTTACACGAGATTAGTCGCATTTTCTTTTTCATAAAATTAAAATGTTCTCACGGAGGTTTTGTAAAACCGCAATTAAGATATCATGACCTATTTTTCGTGCAATTATTATGATTTGTTGTTCTAATTGTGACCTTTTTAGGTTGTAACTGTTGTGACACCGGCTACAGTCACTCAAAAGGATAGAGTGGAAGTGAAGAAGAAACTGGCGTGAAAGTTGAATTATAAACTAAATGACCACAAAAACAGTGCAATAAAACGTAATTTAAGTGCAAGTTAAATGTAAGTAAAAGTGCAGAACTTCCTAGTGGTCGGATGAGTACAAGTATAGCCTTGACTATTTTTACCTTTTTGTAAGAGGTTTAATTTATACTAATGTATTATATTTTCTATTTATATTTATAATAAATTAATAAAATATAGAACAAAGATTTTTATTTTCCATACCCTTATTATCTTGGTAGCAGCAGTGTTAGTTATTTTAATTTTTGTTGCCTTTATATTCAAAAAAGTGTCTTAAAAAATTTAAAATATGAAAAAGATAAAAAAAAATAATCATAATTGTGAATCTTCAAAAACGCATAAAATGTGTAAAAACGTGATTTTCCAGCGAAATTCTTACGAATTTACTTCAAAATAGTAAATACTGTCTTTCACTAAATTGTAAACTTTCGACAAACCATTTTTTTTAAATATTTAAAACTCAATTTTACTCAAAAACGTGTGAAAGAATCGAGAAAATAAGTGTTAAGTAGTGAGTAGGTGTATACAAAGAGGCCAACAAAGTTTTGAGTTAAAATTGCTGCTGGCAATTTAACAATGCAATTGTAAACGAAGTACAAACCAACAATTTTGAAAAATCAGCAAAGATATAAATAATTTAATCATTAATAAGTCATAAATCGCCATTAAATTTTCTTTTTTTCAAATTAAACCATTACAACATACCTGTTTATAAGTATTTTCTGGTTTTGAAAAGTTTAGATAAAGTTCAAATGTCAAATCAATTTAAATTGTTGATTTTTACAAATACGAGTAAAAAAGTCATTGCCAAGAGCCCAAACGCGACACCAAATTAAAAAAAAATTGTTAAAAAAGCGATGAATCAAAGATTTTATGCGAATTTAGAAAATTTCCAAAAAATTATTCTATACTAATTATTCTAATAATTACATATGTTTATCATTGTATTTTTTAGTATCGAGTAATTATTTAATTAAAATGACAGTTTAATCAAGTCAACACCTTCGGACGAAATAAAGCTTAGCAGATCTTTGTTAAAGATCAGCAAGATACATTTTTATTTAGATCACTCGAAAAATGAAATTTGCTTTGTTTTAGAATAATTACTTTACCTGGACCGTAGAGTCCTAACTTCCTCAGTTGTCTGACAGATGAAAGGACAGCAACTTTTTAAGTTCCGTCTTTTTTCTTCGAATGTCTATTACTTCGCTAAAAATGCAATAATTTTAACATTTTTTTTCAAAATCTTTGTTTTTAAATATACATATTTTGCAACAAAATTGTAAAGGATTAGAAAAATTAATAGTACATATTTTTTAATTTCTGAATTATATAATAAAAACTAATTTTTGAAACCGGGTTTATCAATTTTTTTTCATATTCTTCAGTCCAAAACTGCCGTTATTTAAGATTAAATTGTTTCACAACTAGTGATGAAAAGCCGTGAAAAAAACAATTGCTTGGTAAATGCTTGAAGAAATCGACTTTACTCTTGTCCAAAAAAGAATCAGGGAAAAACTGAGGGTCATTAAAGATAGTGGCTCGCTATCAATAATTTGATTTTTAATTATTTGTTGTTAATTGTCGTAACATTTAATTTAAATGATTATTTTATAAATTATTTCTTTTTGGAAAAAAGTAAAATAGTGAAACAAGTGTGTAAAACAGACACCTCTACCTGTTTAAAAAATGAAACAGTTTTGAAAAAGTTATTATACATCTTATAAAATTCCTATTCTTTAGAACCAAACGTTGTTACGAACTATTTTGAAAGACACACTGCTTATTAGCAAATAACAGTCTCGGTTTTACAAACTTTAACGGCGGCAATTATTTGGTCTATATCGGCCTACTAATGGCTTTAATAAATGTTTAATATCTAAATAAAATAAAGCCAATAAAATATTGAAGAAGCGAAAGCAAAACCGCAATATTAAATGTGGGGGAGAAAAATGCATGTCAACATTTTCCTCATCTACTCTTTCCAAAGAATAGAAAGACCATATATAACGCTGCTCCCAGAAAATATATTTTTTTGATGAAGAAGGAGGTTTCACCATAAAAATTGTGTTAATTTATTGTAATTGTATTAATTGTATTATTTATCAAATATGTCAAAAAAAATTCTATTCTTTTTGTCGGTATTTTTGTTGACATTCTACAAGTTATTATTTTTCAATTTATTCGTGAAACACCTTTTGTTTTTCTTTTTTTAAATCTCTTTTCACTTTTTTTCTTCTAAGCGTAATTTTTTTCCGCTAATCGTCTTTCTTTACTGTTTTTCCAGGAGCTGCGGCTTTTGTTCTTCTTTTTCTTCTAAACGTCCTTTTTCCATTTCTTCTAAAAGCTTCTTTTCATCTTTTTTCTGTTCAGAGCCTCCTTTATTATATTTTATAGTATTTTGTTGGTGTTTTCCGAACATTAAACGAAATTGTTCTTGTTCTAATTTATTTCACCACAACATTTATGAAAATAGCTCTGAATAACACATTATTATTTCTTTGAATTATTACTGAAAAAAATCGCATAATTTAATTCCTCTACTCTGCTAAACTAAACAGCTTGGTCAACGGCTTCTCATTTTTGCTTACAGAACAAGCTCAATTTCTTGTAGCTTTGCATCTAGTGTAGTAGATGTAAAGAACGCGTTCAGTAAATGAATAGGTATTATGAATAGAAGGGATGCAATAAAGAAGTCAACTCATTTGTTCAGAAATAAAAAAGTATGTACAATAATTATTCAACTAGGAAGGTAATTCAAAACACAGAATTATGAGACGACATGAAAACTGTAAGTAGAACAACTATTGACAGAAAGGAGCCTTACATGAAAGGAAGCGGTAAAACTAGCAAAGATAGATAAAACGAAAAACTTTCTGCAAAGCAGCACACATAATAAATTAAAACAAATGACACAAGCAACACTACCACAAAAGAAAAACAAAAATAACCATTTTATCTAAAAGAATGCACATATCTACCTGCATAAATTAACACATACTACATGAAAAAGCAAATTAACTGAAAAAAAAGTTGAAATAAGGTATCTAAAAAAAGCTATACATAGAACTGAGCAAAACCAACATGAAAAAAAATTAAAATATAATAATAGATTTGAAAGAATCCCCAAAAAAAGGCTGCGAAACCTAGCCACCATGTAAAAAAAATGAAAACACAAAAGTAATGTTAACTAGGCATTACAAAACAAACCAATCAACATTGTGATTTTATTGTTAAATAAATTATTGAAAAATCAAGCTTTCTGTATCAAAGGACCTCACAACAAAAACACGTTTCAGTATCTGTTTCTTTGGTTTACTATATAAATTGCATTTTTGTGTCTCTACCGTTTTCATAAATTTTTCATGTTCATTTGGATATTATTAAAAAAAAAATCAAGAGAATAACAACTTGACAATGCTTCTTACGAAATTCTAAATGAAAAAATGATTTTTTATGCTCTCGTATTGTAAATGGATTATTACAGTTGTTCATTCACAATAGTAATCCGGACTTTTTGGAAACTGTGGTAAAAATAAGAAAAACACCAGGTCTCCCGTTTTACGGTTAGAATTACTACAGGAAATGCTTGAGGAAAAAACTACCCTTGCAGTAATAAAGTTTATGTATCAAAGTGTACGTACCTAAAATATTTCCACAAATAAAGTTATATTTAATAGATAAATAGAAAATTTAAAAAATCGCTGAAACGTCACTGGTCTTATGTCAAACGTTTAAAGCACTCAGGTTTGAGTTATTTATTTTTCCAAAATTGATAATTATTTACACAAAAAACAGAATTTAAAGCTTTCGGATAAAAAACCTTATAGGTACACATCTCATGCGTTAGTTAATTTTACAGACACCAACTAATCAGGGCCTTCGCTTTCAGCTCGGGCCTGAAACAAAGTTGTCGCCGTAAAATTAAACTTACCGCATACTAATGTAAATAAATATTACAAGTATTTGAGAAGACAAACACAATTTATTTGGCAAAATAACATCAAAACACTAATGTTATTTTTGTTATTATTTGTGAGTGTTTTGACAGATATTTTCCAAAACTGTATTTCTAAACTCAGCAAAACCCTGAAAGTTCCATGTAAAAGAACTATGAAACCAAATCATTTTTCCAATGCCAATTAAAAACATACAAAAAAATAAAGATAACAGATCTATATAGTCACCCTCTAAAGCAAATAGCAGTATTTAATGCAAATGAAAGTGTTTCATAATATTATTTTAAATAAGAAATATAAAATGTTCTATACTAGTTTATCGCCTGCAACCAACATTACAAAAACTTTAAACTTTTTTTTTGAGGTGGGTATAAGCAAGATTTATTTATGCTCGTTCAATGAGATATCTAAAATATAAGCTCTAAAAACAGTCTGACACCAAAGAAGATTTTATAGCACTCTTAGGAACAAAGTTCGGTAAAATGTTCAAGATTTTCCTCTCAAGAGACATAAATGACGCAATAGCAAATTTTTCACTGTCAAATGAAAAAATAAATAAATAAAATCGGTATTTCCTTTCAAATATTTTTTATAGACTTTACTAGAGAGGTGTAAGGTAATAAAAATAAAACAACATTAATTTAAGATTAATTTTATTCATTGTATCATACAATAGTTATTATCATTCCATAATAAATAAACAGTAACACTATGTCTTCCAATTGAAAATAAGTTGCCAGTTTCGTTGGCGTTGAGGTTCTAATATCACATTTTTTGTGCAACAATGTTTGAAAATTTACAAAAGTGGTTTACTAAATTCCGGGGTGGGATTAGATGAGATTTCGACGCAAGTCCAAAGCCGCTGTTGTTGAACATACGGAAGAACTTTCGCAACTTGCATAGTCCCCTGTAACAAAGTACATCCCATTAACTTTACGCCATCTCCTAAATTATCGATAAACCCACCAGAAACTTCTTCTTTCTGCCTGGCTCTTGTCTGAAATAAACAAGAGCGTCCTGTGGGATACTGATATGGCTCTGGTCATTTCCTGGCGTGAGAGATTCGAATCGGCTCGGCTGACAATCAAGATCAAGCCGAACGATGCCAGTGGTGAAATCCACACTGACTGAGAGCCACGTCCATGCTGCAATCAACGAAAATAAAAAATAGAGTAAATAAAGAAAGACTAAGCGCACGTATAGTTAACAAACTAACTTTGATCAAACACGAAAAATAAACAATGGACCGAAATAACTCTCACAGAGGGTAACTTGAACCCTTTTCAACCCCCTTGATTTGTTCACGCTTCTCTGAGTATGGAATTTTATTTACTACACCTGCGCCGGAAGATATTATTATTTTAATTATCTTTTGATACGGATGGCAAGCCGGTTTTGATAATAGAACTGAAATTGCCGCTTAATACAATATGATCGCTGTTGAACCGAAAAAAAAAAATTAGGAAAGAATATCCTTTCAAAATTATTAATATACTTAGGGATCATTTGATTATCAATCGTTTGAAAAATATAATGATTTGAGGCCTTTACAACGGCTAGAAAATAATTTTTGCAAACCGGCCGCAAAATCCGTTGTCACTATTGATATTTGTCACCCATTTCAAGATTTCTAATTATTAATGTAGTTTTTATTAATTATTTATTTATGTGTGCATAAAAAACCTTGGGTGCACCTCGTCTGCCATGAATATAGGTAAGAAAAATCGATCATAGATTATACGTCATTGGTTTAAAAAATAGAAGAAATTAAATATTAGGCATTTAGGGGTTAGGCTACTAAACCAGAAATTCTTAGTTCGGGAAGGTAAAATTCCAAAGCAACTTTTGGTGGGAATTAAGGTTCTACAAAATCTACAATGCATCATCTTAATTATTAGATATTCTTAGTTATTAGTAATAACTAATAACTCTTATAACAAACTAATTACAATTACGTCTTTTAACTGCCACATTCCTTGTGAACACAGCGTCCTCATCGGTCTTTATTTTCGCTTAAATGCTTAATATCAGCTTAAAAAAAATTAGGAGGAAGAGACATCTTAGTTACTTAGAAGTTACATTAAAAAAATCAAGTTCAATGAAAACAGTATATGAGTTATTACACAATAAATAGAGCATTTATCAGCAAAATAGTAGACCAATACTGAGATATAGATGTAAAACATGGATACTGTAATCTATTGTCCTTTTTTGCATCGCACTCGACGTATTGTGTCCATGTTAGACTAGTTCGAGGTGTTAAGGATTCATCGGCTTCGACTGAACAACGTAAATTTGGTTGTGCCATTTATTACAATTTAAAGAGGTTTCAAGTTAAGGAAAAGTTACTCGAGCATCTCATAAATTTGAGCACAAAAATTATTTTGTAACACAGAACCCAGCGTAGAACAGCGGATAATATGAAATAAATAAGTCGCCAGTCGTACCAATGTTTTTTAACATAAAACAGCCGGTAGGAACAATGGTCTCTAGCTTCTCTAGCTTTTCCTTATATTTCTCACATTGTACTTAATCTTCCCATAACTTTGGAAAAACGTTGACTGCTTTTTTTTGTAATCTGAAGACCAACATGTGAAGCAAGAAAAACAATCTCAAAATCCCATACAAAAAAATCTAAGTGAAAATTCTAAAACTGAAGAAATAACCTATTTAAGTAATTAATCAAACATATTTATGAAAATCAGGTCATTTTAAAACAGTGTGTAACACCATATGGAAAATATTGGGTTGGCGGTAGCCTTAGAGGGTGCGGCTTCAAACTTCGAGCAGTTAGAGCAAAACCGATGTAGGTTTGAATCCTGCTTAACCATAGATGTCTATAAATGTTCTAAAGCTTGTGTACAATAGATCCAGGCCTCAGTTAAAGAGACTACAGTCAACTTGGGCAACTCCAAAAGGAAAGAGTAATGATAAATCTTCATGTAGAACGTAATATTGGACAGAAAAAACAATAAAGAAAATCTTTAACAAAAAAAGACTTAATAAAAGACGAAGAAAATAGCAGTAATTGAAAAAAACTAAATACAATTTAAAAAAACTGTTTAGAAAAGATTTATGATTTTTGAAAAAAGCTGATATATTGGCTAGATTTCCATAATTTCTCGATTTTCAACTTTAGGTCGTTTCTCGTACTTCAAAAACAATCTGTGTCGAATTTTCTATTGCGGCAATATTTTTGCTCATTTACTTTCGCTAAAATCACGATGTGGATTATTGCTGTTTGTTGCTAATCATCCGGTAGATGATTAAACGTCAAAAGTCTTGTACGTCAGTGATATAATTTAGGTAGGTACTAAAAAAAACCCATCTAGGGTTATGCCATTAGCTAGGACATGTTATCCGATATCAAAGTAAGCCACCGATTTTTTTTTACATGAACACTGTCTTAGATCCCAACATGACCTTCTGAGAGTATTTTCTCCAACGATTTCTAGTTTCCCTCTGGTAAAAAAAATCTTAGATCATAACGAGCAATGTTTTTGAATTTTCCAGTAATTGGGTACTTAACAATGTTACGTTAATCACTCGAGTATTATATTGTTAATCAACTAATTACTGTTGTTGCGAAATTCATTAAAATTGAAATAGTTGTGATTGAGCATTGTAATGTAGTTTTAGCCCAGAGATAACACGCTAAAACATATAAGCAAAATTTTGCTAAATTAAAGAAAAAAGGGCGCAGTTTCATTAAACTAGAGTTTATTTAAAAGCAGCGAAACTTTTAATTGTATTATAATAAAATTCAGGAAAAGTTAGCATCTCTCAAGTTCTGTCATTAGTGACAATTTGCCTGATTCAGCCTTTAATTAACTGTGTTATCTCTGAAATTTCCAAACTGTTGTCTTTTATTTGTTTTTAATTTGTTCATCCGTCTTTTAACAAAGAAAAATAAACCGAGTTTGAAGAGGAAACGTATCAATATTTTATATTCGCAATTTCCTCAGTTTGCAAGGACCGATTCGATTTCCTGGCCTCGATTTTGGTCGGATCCACGCTCTTTTATGAATTATGCATTCTCTTGTGTTTGCATTAAACCATTTAAAACTCGCAATACCAAACAAAATTAAATAACAATACCCGCTTCCGAAATTTTTTACAGGTTTCCCTAATCCCGTTCCAATTTATTGACCGAACGTATTACAATAAAAATGCAAATGCGTCCTTTACTCCTTTGTACACCAACCGAACGAGCCAATATTTGGGTCTTGAACGATTATTACTCCGAAACAAACAGCAATAATCGATTTGCTACTTTACATTTGATGCTATGTCAGAAATGAAAAAAGTAGACAAATCCCGTCATCAATCATAAAACGTTTCATTTTTTCCTAATCCGCTTTTGATTCCTTCTCATTTAATTCAGGACTGAGACCACTTGCCTTTCCAACAGAAACTGTTCCGGTCGAAGGTTTTGAAAGCGACACAAAACGTTTAAGAGAGAAATGCGTTAAAGGTTTGAGAGTAACGAGCAAAGAAAGAATTTTCATAAAAATTCTCAATAACACGTTTATGAATGAGGGTATTTCATTAAAATGAGGGTGAGAGTGGATGCAAAAAGCACAGCGAGATTGATTCGCAAAATTCGGTTCCAGAATACATAAAATATCTTGAAAATCAAATGGCGGAAGAGAACACGAAAACAAAACCGTGATTTTCGTGAAATACTTGGATATTAATGTTGAGTTCATTAGAAAACCCAAAAGCTATCAGTTTTTTGAAAGAGACGCTTTTAAGTCATCAACTGAGAGAAACTTATAGAAAATTTGAAGAATTGCTTAGGTTTCCATTTTAATCTAAAAATTATTTTGAAATGTAATAGATCGCAAAAAAGAGAATGTCAACAAAAAACTACATAAATAAATAAGTTATTTTTTGGATAGAAAGTTGGAGTTGTTATTTACGTTGAGATGTCGGTGATCCTTCACAGCAGGATCTAATATTCGTTTTAAAATACAATTCTCAACATCGTGCTGGTCCTTCGACGCTGTAGACTAGCCAAAATAAAGAGGAAGCAAATATTATTACAAGAAGCAAGAATAAAAACTCCACACACAGATAAAAACGAAGGGTTGAAGAAGAAATTTGGGTACAAGCAGATGTCAATAAGAGAGCGCAAGATCTGGATATTGACAAGCAAACTGCCAGCACGATAAAATCAAAACATAAATCCCAGATTTCTAGACGTTGATAAAACTGTGATAAAACTAAAGCAACTGGAAGCTCAAGTAAAAATAAACAAAGAGTTGGCAAACATTACTATTCATAGAGCAAGAAACAGAAATTAAAATGTTGTTTGTTGGCTGAACATGAGAAGTAAAGTTTAAAACGTACAAAAAAAATGTGACGCAATAAACCTGACTTAGATTGAATTTTCATTGAATAATGCTGTACTAGAATTACTAGAAGTAGAAATAACTGTAGAAAAATTTATTAGGAAATACATAGGTGAGAGACTGAATTATTGTAAAATGACAATAATTTCTATTCTAAGATATTAGCACTTCAGAGTCTGAACTACATCGAAAAGAAAATGGAAAAAATAGCAAATTTGAAGAAGCATATAACCAAAATCGTGTCTATGTACGGTTGTTTCCAGTTTCGTGTTTTTGGACGAACACAGCCCACCCAATTGTTTATAACATAAATATTAATACGGACCAAAATGTAACTGCAAGGTAACTTCAAGGAATAAATAAACCTGATGATGAGGGCGGCCGCCCTCGAAACGTCGTAACAAAAGAATTTTTCGTCTTATCATAACTTCTCCAAACTCCGAGAAATTTCATCATTTACAGAAAAAAAAGGGAGAAAAGAAAACAACATATAACATATAACCAAAATTTTTGGATTAGGTATGGCATTATAACAAAAATGATTATGACAAAACGTATACGCAATAAAAGTAATTAAAAATAAATTACACAAAAATGAGAAGAAAATATTCAGGCAGAAACGAACTGCTTTTTCTGCCGATAAAATCAAATAAAATCCTCAACAAAAATGCTTTAGAATTTAAAGATCGTCACCATCAAGCACTTGAAGCCATAATTAACAAACATTATGTGAATAATTATCTGGAGATTGTGGACAACGAGGAAAAGACAATTTTCTTAAAAAAAAAAAATAGTTATGCTAAGTAAAGTAGGAAGTTTTCAATTATATACAAATATGTGCATGGGCAATCAATTCTAAAGATTTACTTAAAGAGATACATTATAGTAACATACAAGTAAATAAACAAAGCGGGTTCTGGAGCGGATGTAACGCGGATGGCTTGCTGAAGACATTTCTGATCTAGAATCTTATTTAAGACGCCGAATTATTCCTAAATCATACAGATACAGAAAAAATTCTTAGAATTAAATAGGTTTCAAATAAACATGTTTTATTTTTTCGACTAAATTTTAATAAAGTTAATAAAAGAATTTAATCAGAGACGAAAAGATCCAACAAGCGAAAAGTTCTAAAAGTTGTTATGTCGATTTACGATCCTTTGAGCCCTTTAAGATACTATATTATAAGAGAAAAAATAATTTCACAAAACATTTGGAGAACCAGTTTGGATTGAGTTGATGAAATCACAATTACAAGTGAGAAAAGATGATTAAGTTGGTTTAAAGAATCAGAGACAATTAAACTTTTAAGAGTTCCTAGATTTTATTTTATAGGAAATACTTGAATCAACTTCTTGTTTTTCTGATACTAGTAAACTTTGGATGTGTAGCATATTTTTGATTCAAAGGTGAAAGTAAAGTGCGAAATAAAGTTTCTTCAGTAATGTCAAAAACGCAAATATCTCCTTTACAGTCTATATTGATACATCCTTTAGAACTATAAGCGGCATTATTAGCTTGTCGTTTAGCGGAAACTAAGAAAAAAAAGAATACTGCAATGTAATTTTCTGGACAAAAGAAAATGTAGCAGATGAGTTAACTCGTAATGAAAAAGTAGTATATTTCACTATAGAAAAATGGTTTAAGGACCCTCAATTTTTATATTTACCTACCGTAAGAAAAGTAGCCCCCCAAAAAAGAAAAGTGCCCCCCCCCCAAAAAAAAAACAAAAACAAGTTTGTTAAAGAAGTAAGAAACAAAGAATTAGAAATAAAAGAAGAGAAAAATATTCTATTAATTTGCATAAAACATTCAGAGTTTTTACCGAATAAACACAAATTTTCTAAATGGATTAGTCTAATGAAAAGTTCAGTGCTAATTTTACAATTTGTGAAGCTACGTTAAAAAAATAATGATATTCCAAAAGTTATTAGACAAGAAACTATAGTAGTAGAAGAAGCAAAATATGTTTGGTTGAAGACAATGTAGGATTGTTTTAAGAAAGTGATACTATTATTGAAGCGTAATTAGGTTTTAGAGAACGACAGTAAATTATATATATCGCCCAATTGCCAAAATTATAATTTGTTCTAACAATGTTTAGAGATAGATGAAGGTTTTTAATGAAGCTCTTCAAGTGGAGGAGCAAATGTTGAATATTAGCTGCTTTCGTTTTGCACCTAATCTCAGATATTCTCAGCTCAGTTCGTGTAGCTCACTTATTTGTTCGTTCCATTTGTCTTTACTCAGATGAATTGATCTGAGATTCTCACTTCCCCCCTTACCGCCAAAGCATCACCCACAGCGGTGGTGCAGTTTAGTGAGATTGTCTCACTTGGGTAGTAGGGGTAAAAATAAACGCGGTAAAGACGTTCAAAAATTCTACAATTTTAGTTTATAGTTATAGTTTTGTAATAAATTTCGGAATATTAATGAGACCCTTTTAGATATAGGTACTGTATTTCACATGAAAAATATTTAGTCCATTTTAAGTTTGTCTATCAAACGAATAGGTGTTGCATTTAAAATTTGTTGTGTGTTACCACTGTGTGTACCACCATAATCGCATAATCCAGTAAGATTCATGTATGCAAAAAATAAGTAAGTGCGTATTTTTTTAAATTTAAGGAATTAATCGGTAATTTAAGCAAAATAAAAGATACTCATTTAGAGGAATAGTGTTCTCAATATCAGTCATTTTATGTATAGGTACTCTACTAGACACAAGTCTTTTATAAAATTAGATTTTACTACGTTAAATAGATCACGATATAGCCTTTCATACTTCTGCACCAAATTTTACATTACACTGCCTATATGAATAAAAAGCTATAATTTCAAAGTGTTCAAAAAGACTAGTAAGAAGTTCCTAGTTAACGAAGTCTTCTACAGTTTTTAGCAATATATTGAATCTGTATCAAATTATTTTAGAGGAATGTAAATTTATTTTGTAAATTCTAACACAATAAATTATTATTATTATTATTATAGTTAGTAACAAATAGCTAAATACTTGACTGATAGTTGAATCGTTGAATTGAGGTTAACTGAGACGAGAAACTCAGATGTCAGTTCCTTTTAACCACTATACTGAGATGATTTAAGGTGAGCTGATCATATCAGTTCAGCTGATCTCAGCTCAGAAGCGATTGCAAAAGAAAAGCTACGATTATTTAGGTTTAAATTTTAATTTAAATATCATGTCTATCAGTAACAAAACAAAAGAGAATGCCAAAAAGAAAATAAATAATAAATTCTTCTTTGAATAAAAAGTTAAAAAACGCAGGTTTAAAAAAACTAATTATTTTATTTATATGGACACGTTGTTGATCCCTCAGAGCTGGATTCGTTTTAACGCAGAACTCTCAAAATTTTTGTTATAAAAATGTATAGAAATAATAAGAGATGTAGATTAGCAAAAACTTACCCACAAAATTATCAAGTAAATAATTTAAATAAACTCACTTTAAGTCAAAAAATCTTACCAGAGTTCTACTTATCTACTTTTATACGTAGATAAGTAGTTGGTAAGATGTTAAAGTCAAACTATTTCCATTATAACATTTGCTTGGATCTCTCTGAGAGTAGATTTCTGCTGTACAAAATTTATAGCTCTGAAATTCCCAAATGTCTTTTATGCGACCATATTTTCTCCTCGTTTTATAGCCGATCGAACGGGGAATGTGCTAAATAATAGATGACGAATTTTCGAAAACCACAAAGCTCAAATAAGAGAATTGTTTATAGCGAGTATTACGAATATAAATATTCGATGACATTGTTGACCCCTCCGAGAATGTAAATCCGCTTAGATCATTGTCTGTTAATGAAGGTTTCTGTATTCATCGTTTCTATTTACGCGCTACTCCCTCAACGAAGTGAGTTAACAAATAGGAAAAATATTCAGATTTGGTTGAGGAAAAGGGTCGATCTTTTCATCGCTTGTCCATATTTGCATAAATACGCGAAGCTTTTAAGATGCTTTTACGCTAATAGCACGCCCTATCCAAACACTAAACCACACTACATTAAATTCCTTCCCTCGCAAAGAGATTTATTGGAGCGTCCTCGACCTCTAGTCCCCATACAGCTACTGCATTAACAAAAGACTTACCGGCTAAAGGTGATTTGCGATGGTGTTTCGGCAATTCCCAATCCATTTGTCTCAGTTTCGGTGATCCTTCAATTCTGTATTTAAGCATGACTAGAGCCATTTTCGAATTGGAATTTAACTGAAACCAAGGCGTGAGTCTTCCCGGCGAGTTAACCGAAATGAGCGTACCCAAGTTGTTTTTCTGTTGGCGATAGAGGAAGACGACGGTGAATCCTTCGGGACTATTCATTGCAGTTGTAACAACTGTTGAATTTGGTAAAGGGACGTTTCCGTAAGGGAGGCGGAATTTGTAAGCAGGGAAATTGGGGATCGGGCCTTCGACTAAAGACACACCCTGATCTTTAGCCGATACGTTCATCAGTTTAAGGATATCCACTTCATCTGAAAAGATACATTATGCAGGAAATCTCCAACTACAAACTCTAATACTTTGCGATAAAAGAGGTAAAGCTGGCTCCAAATAAAAGCGATTTTCGTAATTCTCTTTTATTTATTATAAAGGGTAGCTCAGCAAAGCGGCAAAGTCGACTGAATGGTAAAATACTCAATTATTATTTGCAAGTCTACAAGGTGTTTCGTAAAAAGACATCACATTTTTTTAAATTAACTGTGATTGGTCATTTTTTGATCTATAAAAAATTACCTTAGCCACAACTAAAGTTGAATTATAATGAATAGATTTGTATTTTATATGGTAATCTATTACATTTTAAAAATTGTATTGACCATGGAATAGGTATTGAATAGTTATGACAGGTTCCTTCGCCAGATGTTTCGCACTCAAATATAACTGTCATAAATCAAGATCCATCCTTGCGGTGGTTTTAAAGGTCTTAAAAAGTCAGCCCACTTTTAGATATTTTGAGTATACGTAAATAAATGGTTCCTGCATGTATGTATTTAAATATAAATTGTTGTTTGTTTAGTGCTTAACATTAATAATAATTATAATTAGTACGTACTGCAGAACAAATTCGATTTAATTAAAATAGCATGTAATTCGGAGACAGTATTATTTGAAAATTTTATCTCACTGATTATGGTGGGAACATAATATTGAGCTGCTCGCTCATGTGACAAATAGATTAACTTTATAGAAGATAATGTGACAAATTAGTTTATAAAAGAGAATATTAATTTATCAGCCCTAATTAAAATATTTTTACAAATATTCAAAAATAAATACTTATGAATTAAAAAAGTTTATCATCAGAGTCTGGTAAAAATGACTTTCAAGCTTTGCACACTTGTTACACTCCTAATAAAAAAATATTAACTTTCTTTTGTCAAATTAATTTTTATAATTGAAGAGTACAGGAATAAAACAATGAAAGTGAGTAAAAACCCTTGAGTAGACTCAGGAGCCTTGACAGTTATTGATTTTAACAATTTAACTGTTTTTTATCAGTATTTGATTCAATACTGATGAAAAACGATGTAAATCTCAGTTCTATAGGAAATCGAACTTTTGGATATTCCTCTTTTTATTCCTGTACTTTTCACTTATGACTAGAAGGTGCACTAGAAAAGACATAATTTGAGAAAACAAAATATTGTCAGTAACTTACTCAGTTTTGAAAAGTAGCATCTCTAAGATGAGCACTGTCTCATAAATAATATGGCGTTTGTACCAAACTTATCTCTGCGCAAATACTTGTTCTCAAAGATTGGGTATTGGGCATAAATACCCCAAAAAAAATTAAAACAGGTATTGCTGCAATTTTGCTGACTGCGCAATATCGCCAATTTTTGAAATCATTAGGTGATTCAAAAATAATAGGTGCTGTAAAATATTTAGCAACACAGTAGTCATTTCAAAGATGTTATGTTTAAAAACTATAGTTAGTTTTATAAACGTGTATCCTTTCAAAATGTTATTTATTTATCAGTTATTTTGACTTATCAGACAGTTTTTGCACTTGGTTCAATAGCATATTAATAAATTTAAATAATTTTTTGTGCAGTCGGCCAAAAAAAAGCTTGTTTTACATCGGCCACAAAATTTGTTACTTTGGACCACAACCGCCAAAATCGTATTTAAAACCACTGTCATTAGTAACAACCAAAAAAGATTGTTTTCTGACTGTTGCTATTAGTGATTTTTTTCTCGTATATAACTGTTTAAAATTAATTTGTTTTCTTAAAAATCTGTTATATTAGTTACACAAAAAACGTTGTGTACACCTCGTCTGCAAAACGAGTTTAGTGACTTCGAAATCATACAGTCATTTCTCAGCTTAGGTATACAAATTACTGTTTTGTGCATCAACTGTTCGCAAAATAGTTGTTTTATGGCCTCTGTATCGACCGCGAAATTCGTTTTCGCAGCCTTTACTAATGCCAACGGCAAAATGCTAAAGTGTGGGCATAATTTTATAAAAATTAGATTAAGCAATTTTTTTTGGAAAAAAATTTAAAAAATCTATATTGTGCTTTCATATAGTGAAAACCGCAATGAAAAATTTTTATTTGTTAACGAGTTATTACTTTTCAAAAATTGCTTTGATTTTCCGTATGCTTGAAAACGGAACTGTCAGCCTTAACATTTAAATTTTATAAACTTATTTTAAAAAATAACGCATCTTGACATCTGCCAGAAAATATACCTATCTGCAATTGGCGTGCTTTAATTTACCATTGAAATTATTTATAATATAATAGTTATTTAAGTATCAAAGGAATAAACCGCCATGTTAATCTCGTGGCTGTAGTGATGCCAGAGCGACCGCAGGGAGCGAGGGCATCTTCATCTAAGGGATTAACGAAGGTTTATTCCCAAGATGCATAAAAAGCTTTCTTCCCAAGCGGCAGAAGTGATAATTCTGAAAGAAAATAATTTGCCGGTACGATAAAATCCAGGTAGTGTTGGCTGGCGGTTGCCAACGACACAGTTTGTTTATGTGAAAAAATCGTTCTGTTCCGATTCAAAAAATTCTAATTCCCTAGGGAATAAAGTACCTCATTTTTGATCAAAAACGAGGAAATGAAACTTCACTTTATTCCCGCTTGGAAAAAAATATAATTAATTTTATGTAAATTTGTATCATTTTAATGTTCAAAAATTGTCACGATTGACCTTTGTTTTTAATATTTTTAATTAAAATTTTTCAAAAATATGATTTTTTCTTTCATTATTGTATATTGTACATACAAGCACACAAGAATCTATTGCAAATCGGGAATTTATAACCCTCCTACGTCAGATTCTAAACATTCACTCGTGCCATAATCTTCTTTTATCGAGCCCTTATGGCCCTTATTTCAAGTTTAGATACTACTGGTAGTATCGCAAATTTTAATACTTTTCCATGGCAACAACCAATCATAGCCCTAAATTCTTCAAATTTTTCATAGAAACGAAGATACTACCGGTATTATCTCAACTTGAAATTAGCCCATTAATACATGAATATCTATAATAAATCTTTGATTATTCGTTTGACTTGCTTTAATTTTTAAAAATAAAAAAAAAGTTTATTTCTATTATTTGAAATTAAATTAGTATCCTTTGACCGACCAGTTCTCTTGCTTTGATTATGCATCGAGTATTTAATGATAGGCATTAAGACACAAATTAAAAATTGCGATACAAGTTTTTGCAAGTGTCATAACGAACACGAGTGCCTCAATAGCAACTACATACTAAATGCGTGTTGCATAGAATATTTTTTCTACGATCAAGCGCAATAATCTGGATAGATTCACTTTATATTTAATATTTGATAAATAACATAGATTCTAAACCGAGTAATGTGTCCATGATGTCGTGGATTTAGTTTTCATTGATTTTATGATTAGTTTTCTAAATCAAAATAAGCAATAATAATTCTCATTGTACACAAACTTTTACTTAAATAAAAGATGTGTATTTTAATCATGAAAAAATTTCATATATTTTCATATCATGAAAAAATTAAGATTTTGAAGACTATTAATTTTTAATAATAGATACGTCTTTCAATATGTATAAGTGTAATATGGCGAATTTAATATATATCTACAAATTGAGTTGATAACAATTTGTTAGGTTCAAATGTTATCAAAACAATTTGTTTATTTTTATCACGTTTATAATAAAACTGAATTTCCCAATCAAAACAAAAATTGAAATTTCTTCTACTGTTTTTAGATCTTTATTAATAAACTAAAAACAAATATGTTATACCAAACAAATCAGAACAATAAAATAGACAAAGTCTAAAATAGGCAACAATGAAATCTGCATCAAATATTACAAAAAAAATAAATATAGAAATACTTTTTTGAAACACCTTGTAAATCCAAAAATAACAATGAATAACACATTAATATTATGCATACATAAAACAGAGCCACCTTGTAGTCCCTGTACCCTGTACAACAAAAGCAAAACCGGGTTAGAATAAAGCCAATCCGATAAGACGCTATTCTTTTATTATTCTTTCCGAACGAGTCAGAGATAGCTTTACCACAAGTGCCAAAGTATAAATTGAATTAATCTCTTTGTGAGAAGTTAAAATTTGATTCCCTACCGTGTAAAACACTGGCCGGCGATTTTGGGTTGATGGGATGAGTCTCGTGACTGTCCAATTCATTTTCCCGAGGATGCGATGCAGTGGTTAATCCCGGGAGACAATAGCTCATAGCCAGCCATACTGTCAATAAAAGCCTCCCCATATTTCACTAAAATTAAATGTTGTTATGGAAAGAATTACAACACCTAGGGATATTAATCAACTTTATTTCATTGTTTTACAATCAATAGAAGTCTCGTGATGAAGTCATTTTAATATCGAATTCTCGGAATACGAAAGGAAGTTATCTACTGTGAATCGTCTATTAAAGTCTTGCATTAATGTAATAAAAATGACGGAAGTAGAAGCGGCATTATTTCATGTTTTGTGTCATTAAATAACCCGTTTGCACACTTTTACAGCGTAATCAATTTATATTTGATCGTGAAATGGAATCGTCTTTATAAATGCTGTTTCAATTATTTCAGTAGTATTAAATTTCCGGTGGTGGAATCGTCAAACAAGAAAATTAAATTTAATATACCCATTACAGGATCTAATTCTTCGAAAATTAGTTTGAGAAGTTTCATCAATTTTCGCCAAATAAAAGGGTGAGATATTAATTGGAAATTTAAAGTAAAAGCTCACATTTTGCTCTATTTTTTTAATCTTAAAAAAACAACAAAGATGAGTAAATTAATTCTCTAAAAGTGGAAAGCTTTCATAGAGTATAAAGTGAAAATGGATTTTATGCCTACACAAGCTATTTTTGTATGAACATTATCTAAGGCATCGATATTTTACACTCTTGAACAGTATACACATAAAGTTTCGTGACGTTTATACTCGCGATAGAGATAAAAATTTAATATTATAAAAGTGGCTTAAGAAATATTTAAATATTTTCTATATTGTTTGTATACCAGCGTGTACAGCTTAAACATTTGTTGTAGAGATAATAAAAGTACACAAAGTAATCAATTTGAAAATGTATTTAGTATAATAGAAATTTAAAAAAAAAGTGAGAACCAGATGCCTGGTTGCACAAACGTTCATCAAAACTGATAAGCCATTAATCTCTCATTAGCGTACTTTTAGCCAATCGGGGCACGGTAGTTTAAATTAATCAAAGTTTAGTAATCAGTCAATTTTGATTTACGTCTGACAAACGGAAGAAAGGATTATTATCAAAAGTGGTCATTAAATTTCAAAATTTGAAAAAAAAAAAGAGATACATACACACCGATTGTGACTGCTATTTATGTTGTTCTATTTATATTGTAACGCCAACTAAATTATTACTATTATTAAAACCTTGGCGGTCACATTTTATTAAAAAATGTACATTCCGCAGAATGTCTAGAGAATCTGCAGAATACTATCAGATTTTAGTCAGTTCGCGGATTGACTGCTAATTTTTAGTAAGCTTGCAAAAAGTTGGCTGACTTTGGCAGTCTGCGAACTGACAAGATTCGATCCTCATTTTGCCTACTTAAAACAAAAAAAAAATGTTCAAAAGTTGAATCCAAAGCTGTAATTTAATGAAGTATTTTAAACGTAGGTCTTCAAATATTTCTACACTCTTATTCTTTCGTAGGAGGCACGTGAATATTCTAAAATTTCAATATAGAGAGAAATACAGTCAAAAGTATTTAGATTTTTATTTATTTTTTATTCTTATGGATTGCCTGTCTTAGTTTGATGAATATAAACACTCTTTTAAATCAGACAAACATGCAGTTAGTAGTTTTCTACCAATTTCAATGAAACCGCCACTCTGACTAGACAAAGTGAGGATTGCGTCGCCGTCGAGTCAATTCACAAAAGATTAGTGATGATTCGACTACTGATTTAATTAAGCATTCAGCACAATGTCTAAACATTTCGCAAAATGTCGTATTTCTTACACTGTCGCTAACATATACACTCATATAGGGTTATTAAAAAAAGTAGAAAAACACAAATCTGTAGTCCAGCTTTCAGTTATCCTTCTTATTGATAAAATCATATTCTTTATTATAGCATCAACATTTCGTCCATTTAAATGACTTTGGGCAGTGTAGCAATAAAAGAGGTGGAGCTTTTTAACAATGTGCTTGTCGAAAGTATGACACACTCTCTTTGATAAACCCATAACTCTTAGCCAAAGACTGTAAAACTGTTGATACCTCCACATATGCAGTGATTTTTGGGTACTAGAAATGGTAACTAAAACGTTTTAAATCTCTTGGTAAAATGAGTCAAAACATTCAACTCAAAATCCAACTCCCACCAACCGAATTACAAAACAACCTTATTTAGTATAAGTGTGTTAGGTGCATTACAGTTTCTACATACCCAAAAAAATGTTCCTTACTTTCGTAAAACACGTGATACAAAATTCTATCTCTTTTATTGCTTTATTGTTCAAAGTCATTTAAATAAACTTTAAAACATTCAGAGAGTTTATTAACAAAGTATTGTTTTTTACCTATTCTTGTGATTTAGATTATTATTATTATATTATTTATTAAATATAATGTAAGATGTATCTAAACTTTTGTTAAAAAACTAAAGCAGTTTAAGCCTATCTACATTAAAACTTCTTGTTCTCATGTAATTTGATATGAATAACTAAGAAGACCCTCAGTATTCGTTAATAGAAAAAAGCTTTTAAACTAGAGTTGTGAAACAAGCTAAGTTTCACAGATTTATATTAAAGTAAAACTTGAATAGTTGCTAAAGTTATTAATGGATTAAATGACCAAGTATTTCATCAACTATGAAACTAGAACTTATGTTATGTTACAACAATGACAATAAATATCTCGCCCTTGATAAGTTGCTTTATAAATGAAGCGATAAGCAAATAACTATGTATTATGTAATTATAATTAATTTTGATGGTTAATGTTGTCAATGAATTTAGTGAAGACTTGATTTTTAGAATGTACATAGGTAAGTAAATACTTTTAATAATCAATCCAAAGAAATCAATTAAAATATCCGTTGAAAATGTTTTTTTGCGAATATGTTGCATATATTTTTAGTAAAAAATCATCAGTACAAATATTGTAGACAATAAAACTTACAACTTTTCTATAAACAATATTTTTCTTTAACAAATAGTTGAGTATTAGCAACTAAAGTAACATATTAGGACGCCACAACGAGAAGAAAAAATTTCAAAGACAATCAAACGTAAATCAACGTGTTTTTAAACAGAACAATTAAATTTTTTATAATTTCTAAAAGTTCTGAAGTTATTAAAAACTATTATTCAAAGCGCTTTGTAGGGTGACGAGTATTCTAGTATTTTTTTCAGTAAATAATGTAACTCATAACAATAAACAAATTAGGAAAACGCAAAAAATAGATTTTTGTAGTAGTTAATTAAGCTAGTATCCCAATTTCCACAGACGAAATTTTCAATTTCATTAAATTAATTTAAATTGTTTTGAGAGTGGTAAGGTGTAAAACGTCCTGATTTTAGAATTTTATTTTTTATTTTTGCTGACTAGTTTCATATAATAATATAAAATATATTTCATAAAATTAACAAGATATTGTTATCGTTATTTCACACAACGAAAAAGCATTTTTATAAAAATAAGATACACCTACAAGAAGTTAAGCTGCATTGAGTGAGATTCGTGGAGACAAAAGTAAATATTTTAATATTCATAGAAATATTCTGTAGTCTATTTTTGTACATTTCAATTTTGAATTATATAAACAATGCATTTTTAATTACGCAAAACAACAAATGCATTTTCGGTTCATACTCAAACTGCTGATAAATCATAGCTCGGAATCGCTTTATCGTATTTTTAATAAAAATAAAGTAACTCGTTTTGATAAGAATTGGAAGTTGGTGATAGAAAAGTACAAATTTTCACCTACAAAAATTTTGAATGCAGACGAAATCGGAATTACAACGGTTCAGAAACCATACAAAGTTTTTGCGAACAGAGAATAGAAAAGAGTTTATATCAAGTGCACCAGAAACTTACATTCCACCCTTATTTATCTATTTACAAAGAATAAATCTACAATTAAAGAAAAATGTGCTATTCGCACTATTGCTCCAAAAAAAGAATGAATCAATGAAACATTGTTTTTACATGGCCTCGAGTATTTTATAAGTTTATATTAAATAGTGACTTAAATTACAAATCTTACTAACAAAGACCTCCTACTTGAGCTATTGGCATTATTGTATTTCTGGTAAAAATTACAGTTTTGCCAATGCAAGATTAGAGATGTCGTAAATCGTAATAATGCTAATAGCCTCTGTAGGGGTACTTTTTTAATAAAATTTACATTTTAAGTCACTATTTCTATTTCTCATGAAAAAATTTAGCTATATCAAAACATCGAAAGAAGAACCAGATCTTTTACTAATTGATAAAAATGGACACCAACTCTACACTAAATTCCAATTTTGCAGTATCTTCCAAAGAAAATAGCATTTTTATGCTAGTAGCCATACCATTCCCCAATATCTCTACCCTAACTCAAAAAAATAGATATGTGTATGACAGTTTTTTTTTGAAAGTCAAATATTTGCTATAAATTTAGAATTGTTTATAGTGATTCTGAAAGTAAAAATCATATACTGTCGTCATATCCGTTATTAACGGTGACAAAATAAATATTTTTAAGTGGTATTTAAATGGTTACAGATGTAACATTGTTATAATTATGGCATTGTAACAATCCGTACAAAACACTCGCTGTAATAATTGGTTTCCAGTATATTTTCTTTGCCAATACATAATTCAAAAAAGTTGGTATTGTAAAAAATATTGTTTATATACAAAATTAGATGGTTTTTGAAGTAATTTTACAAATTTTACCAGAGGATAACCTTCATTGAATGTATACTACAATAAAAAAACAAATTTGCCTTATACAATGTTTATAGTTATTAAGATATTCCGATATAAAAGTTTTTGCTCAAAAACAGTGGTATCATATATCGTATATATTTAAAATAACATTTTTTTGAAAAAAAAAATATTCAGCGTGTATCTCAAAAACCAGCAACATTTGAAAAGGTAAGTTTGGATATCTAGTACGATTTTAATGAAGACTATCACCAGGCAAAATTTTTGAATACATTTCAAAGACACAAATAAAAAAATTGCTGAAATAAATTGTATTTCGTACAAAAACAAATTTTTGAAAAAAGTTCTAAAAAACTAAAAAAATTTTGAAAACAATAATCATTTGTATAAGACAAATTTGGTTTTTTAGCTTCTTTACAACAAGGGCTATCACCTGTTGGAATAAAATTTGTAAAGTAACTTCAATAGTAAGTATATAAGTTGTAAAAAAATATATTTCATAATAGTTATAATAACGATTTTTTAGCAAAAACGTAGTAATCAAAATATTAGTAAAAAACACGCATAAGTTAAGATACTACCGGTCGTATCGCAAATTGTAATACTTTTCCGTAGCAACAAACAATTATAATCCCGAATTTTATTAATTTTCCATGGAAACGAAGATACTACCGGTATTATCTCAACTTGAAATTAACCCATAAATCTTCACGTAAACATAATTTTTATAAAGCCTTTTTTCAAAACTACTAATTTTGGAGGTATAGCTAAATGAACGATTTGCCAATTAATATTCAGCAGAAAAAAAAATATAAGCTAATGGGCTAATTTCAAGTTAAAATAATACTGGCACTATCTTCGTTGCTATAACAAACTAAAAAAATTCAGAGCTGTGATTGGTTGTTGCCCTGGAAAAGTATTAAAATTTGCGATACTACCGATATCATCTCAACTTGAAATTAGCCCATATGTTAGTATAAATAAATATGTTATAAAATATTTTATATAGAAAGTATATAATTTCTGAATGCACTTAAGAAGAAAATATGAATAGGTAAATAAAAATTTTCTTGATTAAAATTATTTTCGCATAAAAGAAAATTCCAAATTTTAAACTAATAATAAATTATTTAACGTCTTTAAAGGAACAAAAAATAATTAAAAATTTTAAAGGGAAACAAAAAAGAGAGTAGGTATTGTTTGTAATATTAAAAGCTTTAATAAGTATGTTGATTTTTATTTTAATTAATGACTGCTTAGTGTCTTATTCCAGACCTTTATTGCTATATTTTCTGACTCAAATATAATTAAGACAATTACCTACAAAATTCTAAGATTTAATGCAAATAAATAAATTCGATTCCAATAATAAGAATATTGTATGATGTATTTTATTTAATAAAACAATCGCTCTTCCACCAATTTTATGTCAATATTTGCTTAACAAATAAACTAGACAAGGGACGAGAGAAACTCCCCAATTTAGTACGAATTTTGAAATGTGTGCATATGAGTACAAAAATTTACAAATTCAATTCCTAAAGACGGAAATGAAATATTTCCCGACAATGACATAAAATACACTCGGAAAAGTTAATTCCGACTAATTTAAACAGCACATTTCCATAAATTTAACTAATTTTATTACAAAATAATACCGTTTACTTGATAATCCTATAGACAAGACAAATTTTATTATACAAAAACGATTACACTATGTAGAACGGGGATAATTGAATGAAATACTTTTCGAAAAAAGAGCAACAGGTACCGAATTTTGTATAAATATAAATCTGTTTAGTTATAAATAAGAACCAACAAATTTATTATTGAAATGCTATCTTAAGTTGTAATGAGTTCATTAATATTTTATTTAATTAAACGGCGAAAACTCAGTTCGTGAATTATCTAGGATTACGAATCTCATTCATAAATTTATGAAAAGACAACACGAGACGTGATTTAAGTATAAAATATTTATAAACCGTGGTAAGGGGTGCCTTCCGTTAAGCCATACAATAAATTAAAAATTTGCATGACTAAAATAATTAAAAAAATTTTGAAAAAAGAATTTTAATCAGTGTATATTTTATGATACAGCTCATAAAAATGGGGCATTGACGTCTTTCTTATCTTTACAATGCATTCGCGTTTCATGTGGTACTTACATAAACTCGTTGATGTTGTTAATAGAGGGTTGTGTAGCAAGTGTGCATGACGACGTCACAAAATTCTCGATACAACTGATGTCTTGTATAGCCCCCTACAACCAGATGGTCTCTGTGTGAATGTTAACTTGACCAATAGCACGCGAAACTCCCAGCCGCGCAGTCTCTATCTTCGTATATCGACCTAACGCTTTTAAACAAGCAGAAATAACTTCTGATAAACTTCATCTAGATGAGAGGATCAAGTCCCGAAGGAAAACCATCAAAACTCACAAACCTCTATTTTTTGAATAGTTGATTTTTGACTTGCAACTCCTGAAAAAAAGCGAAACGGTGACCCCCCTGAAACGCGACATTTCAGGAAACGTTGCAAATGTCAGGCATTGTGAATCTTGACTTTAATATATTTCGTGACATTAATGCGCTTCAGTTCCATGTCTGCGTCTATTTTTGTCTTTGCGATGAGAATTCGACCTGACTTTGAACGAACGAGGGTTATCAAGACTCAATTAGAGTATTTGTCGTGATTAAATGTTGAATGACTTTTATTAAATATAAATCTTATCGAAGCGCGTCTGAAAAAGAGCAGAGGAAAAAATTCAAGGGAGTAGCTTTTCAAAGCGCCCACTTCACTCTTAATCGATGAGGAGTAAGTGTTCCTGCAGTCCTTTGGCCAAACTTTTGGAGGGAATTTACTGCAGAGCTTCAATATGCTTAAGGAACTTTTGGTTACACAATGGAATGCTTATAGACTCAGGAATTAAGCAATGATTATAAGAAATAGTTCTCTGAAGACTCAATTTCAATAAAGCTGGCATTAAAAATCAGCGAGGCTGTAGTAACAGACTGCTACTGTCTGAGTTTCTGATAGCGTTTAATTATCTCAACGACTCTTCTTTTAACTTGTTATTACTAGGAATGCCATTTAATAAAAAGTAAATAACACGCTTGTTGTTCCCTTTTTTTTCTTCTTAGTTTTAAGTGCCCAATATAAAAGGTCGAAAATGTTTTCTTGCTGATTACACTCCACAAAAACAGACAATGCGTAATTTTGCTGTGGCGAGTGGAGAAAATAAACACGAGATCCTTGAGTATGTCGTTGTCTTACTCAGTTATGACATGACGAAACTTTTCATCTTGTTGGAAGTTCAAAGGTTCAGGGTCTCCAGGCCTGGATTATAAGGATTATGAATTCTACTGAATGGCAATGAAGAAAATTCTGAAATTTTGGAAGTTTGTTGAGTTCGGTCTCTAGAGATGTGGGCTGGCAGGGATTTTTTTATTTAAAATTTTTTTAAATAATTATTTCCTTGACAAATTAACAAAGTGGCAGTAACAAATTCAATATAACAGTAAACTAAATAAAAACTTCAAAAGTTTTTTATCAGAGGACAACTAATAAATTATATCTAATTTTCATATATGTGTAATTGTAAATTTGTCTGCTTTGACGAATGAACTGTAACAAATTCTATTCTGTTCTAGTATTATTGTTATTTTCGACAGACGCGTTATTTGAATTTAAAATTTAGCAAAACATAAAAGTGTTTTCATCGTAATGAACAGAAGAACAACGAACACTTTGTGAAAATGCTATTTGCTCAACTTGATAAAATGCGACAGTTTACAGCTGAATTTTTTTATTATTTATGAAAAGCATTTAATTTAAACTAATTTCACTACTACATATTTTAATATAAAGAAGAATTTTGTTTAAACTAATTTTTTAATTCAGTTACTTAACAAAAGAAATTAATTAACTTGCATTTTAAATATTTCAAATGTTCAGTATAGCCTAAGCGGTATAAATATTGCTGAGTATGTAAAAATCATAAACTGCGTTTTTTTTTTTAGACAGGGGACGATGGGGACTGGCGCTTTGCAATAAATGCAGACAAAGAGGCAGATAATAGATTCATTATAGTTGTAGTTTATAGAAAACTTATAAAAAATTCTAATAAACATAATATGGTACAAGAGAACAATAACACTGTACTGATTAGGAAAACGCCATTTAACCACTCGGAAAAATGGTAGGTTTTCCTGGTGGAGAATGGGTAGCACTTTTGGTCTACTTCTTATAACTTAACCACCGAGAGTTTTAGAAATTGTAGAATTTGGTCTCAAATTATTTGTTTTTCAATAATCAGCACTTTTTATTATTTAAGTATTATATGCAAATAAAATATTAATTAAAACAATTAGAAGAAGCTTTCTATATTTTAAAAACTAAAAGGTATAAATAAAATTTCAGTAGAGAGCATGCGATTCTAAGTAAAAATCTGTAGTAACAGTACATATTTTATTTTATTTTGTAATCATAATCTACTTTATACGCCCGCAAATCAGAGCGTAATCTTTATCACTGAATTTTTATAGTTGCTATGCAAACGTTACATTTTAGATTAAATAACAATTATCATGAAAAATCATCATTTATTTCAAAAACTGTTAAACACTACAAACGCAGGAAGCGTGACACAATTTTTTCTTGATTTTTGGGTTCTTACCTGTTGTAACATTTCTCTAGAATACACGATTTCACATACGTTTTCATCAGTTTTCCTTTTGGAAAATTGCAAAACAGGCAATAACAACATACCGTATCCTGGCAACGACAAGATAGTCAACTAGTTAATCTGGATTTTTTTCACAGTTTAAAAAAAATACCGAAATTTTGAATATTCTTTTGATTTGAAAAATTAAAAAGTAATAACCCTCAGAAAATTGAAAGCCCTCCTACGTCGGGCTTTAAACATTCCCTCGTGCCATCATCCTCTTGATTATGCCCTTAATACTCGTATATAGATAACTATTTTGCCTTTTCAATTGGTCAAATAAGGTTACAAGACCTTAAAAAACGCGCTAAAAAATAAGAAACGCTCTTTAGCTTAAAAACAAAACCAATAGTTTAAAACAAAATTTATCATTTCTTCTAATACTGGAACTAAGTTTTGGTACTTCTTCATAACCGAGTCGAATTTCTTTAATGAAAGTAGGTTATAATCTTCCACTATACAGAGATGTTTTGAATTAGGTTTGTTAACATCTCTTTTAGAAGAGTTTGCTTTTCAATATGCCAAACCTCTACTGTACTAAACTGACAGCTTAGATCAATACTTCGATTTTTTGTTCCCAGTTATTTAATTTATCATTAATCTCTCAAGCAAAAGACGACTGTGTAGTAAGTCTCCAAAATTGTTTCCAGTTTTTCCTGTCTTTGTTGGTCTTATTGTTCTCATTTCTCAATCTCATGTAATTATAAATTTTTCCTCTTCTCACTACCTCCAGCCATCATCTTAGAGTTAGACTGGAATTTTTAATCACTGCGCTACTCCATCGGTGTAGCGCAAAGTTACGCCATCTAATATAAATCATAACATAATTATAATATAATATAAATTATATTATAATTTTTAATAATTAGTATTTTGAGTCTCAGTGAACATATATTTCGAAATTTATTTCTGCTATTGATAAAGATAAAAGGATAAAAATTCCACCCAGTGAATTATATAGGTATTCAAAACTACGTATACATAATTTAATTTTCAGTTTAGAGCTCTGGTAGATAAAATATATAATTATAATATAAATTGTAATGTAACGGTGTACAAGCTGTAGATGGTGTGTGGCAGTACTCTGCTACTCTGCAGCAGCTTGTATGAAGAAATTTAAAGCACAATTCCCTAACATAATTGTTCGTGACGATCAATTGAAACAACAGCTTAAAAAAAAGGTTTTTTGGTTCTCCTGAAAAGTTTAAGAAAGTAGAGTTTGCAGGTTTTGTGGTGGAAGCTTGAAAAGTGGTCGTATCCAGCTCAGCATGATATTAACTTCGGTTTAATTATTTAAAAAATCTATTATTTTAATCCAAGCCCAACGTTTATAACACCAAAGGTAACTTGACTCCGAAACTTTTGGACCTCTCGTTATAAATATATAGTATAGTAAAGTTACGACGTTGCCTCTAGCAACTCAAATTAAACCGGCAACTCAAATTAAAGAATTAGACCCTAAAACACTTTTCTCACAGTTTTATTTTTTGCATTCATTTTATCTGGCCATATCACCTTACTTGATTTTCTCCAGCATTAATGTGTCTAATTTTATCTATTTTTGTTTTCCTCAAATTCCCTTTATAAACATTTACAATCCCTTCGAAACTGCAATTAGAGCAAGAATAGAGACGAATTTTACCGGATCTTCGAGAACCGCGAGACGAATTCAGGAAACAGAGCTTCGAAACAGGTGTGCAGCTAATAAACTTTTTTTGAATGATGCACATATATTGGAAAGAATCCGTTTTGCCCAGCAATTTATTAACCATAATGATTTTTGGAAAAACGTTGTGTTTTCCGATGAAAATAGATTTCAGTCATGTAGTAACAGAGGAGTGCGTTTTTATAGACCAATTGGACAGCGATATAGAGAAAAATAGGTATATGAGACAAGGAAGATCTTCTGTAAATGTGTGGGGTTGGATAAGCGCTAAAGAGCTCAGTGTGTGCATTATTGTTGAGAAAAGATTAACAGCCTTAGTTTTCAAATTATGTTACCATCTGTAGTTCAAATTTTCGGAAATGATTTTGTATTCCAACATGATAACTGCCCGATTCATAAAGCGTATAATGTTCGAGAGTTTTTAAAACAAAGGGGGGTAGAGACAGAAGATTGGCCTCTAGGAGCCTTGATCTAAACCCGATTGACAATATTTGGGGAATAATGGGGAATAATGACAGACAGTGTTGTTAATGACGAGAAGGTTATACAAATGGTTAGACTCTGGCAGTGCACCTATAAAATATTAATTGTTTTTTTGATTTTTTATTTTGTTCAATAAACCTTGATTTTCACGCCATTGGTTTTAATTATTTTACTAAAAGTGACAGTGGCAGTCAGACTAAGGTCAAATTCACAAAGCCAGTTTTTTTTGTTGTCAAAAGTGTACCACTCTTTTATGTCCACCACTGTACTTACTTACTTGATATAATTTTAATTTGAATATAACGCTAAAATTAACTTTTGATGAAAGCATCTTTTCTCGAAGTGCAAAGTGGGGTGATTTTTTTATAATTATTTATCTAAAATTTTCTGTAAAACTTTTTTAAAAAATTTTTTTTTGAACGAGATGCGATGTATTATAGCAACTTTTTTGGTATACAGTGTGTGATTGCAATATATACAACAATTTTTTCGGGTGATAGGTCTAGTTTTAATGTTAAAATCAGTTATACAAAATGTTTTTAAATTTTTTTTACAAATGTTACCAGGTGATAGCGCTTGTTGAGAGGATGCTAAAAATTCAATTTGCCTTATACAAACTTTTTTTGAAAAATACGATGTAGACCAATTTAAAAAATATATTTTTCTGAGATACACGATGTAGGACAATACTGTTTTTGAGCAAAAACTTTTTCATCGTATGTCTCCAAATCCAGATACTCAAAAACAGTGTTGTCATAATAATTTAATATCTTAAAAAGATTGTATTTTTTAAACAATCTTAAGCGTATATTTCAAAAACTGTAAAGGCAGATTTAGTTTTTTAGCATTCTTTCAACAAGAGCAAGAGCTATTACCTGTTTTAATGTTTCATATTACTTCAAAAACTTCCTGTATATGTCAACCGTGTTCTGAGAATACCTCCTATCTACAGAGTTTTTTATTTGATTTCCACTCATTTTACTTTAATACTGATAGAAGTACAAAGGTGAAAGTTAGTAGATTCGATAATATTTTTTTGTATTGTCCTTTGATTGACAGAGAACAGGCAAGGCCTCCCTAAAACGTGACGCTGCTTTGCAGGTAGTATTCTTAAAAACCAGACAGAACCATCAGAATAATAAAAGGTTGTCAGCCTACTAACCTTAACATTTCCAATTTGATAATCTATTTAACTATATTTTACTGATTGTTGATAGGAAGAAACAAAGTATAAATCACATTCTTTTTGTAAAAAGTAAGAGCGTTTGTGTGCTTCATTTATCGGTTTGGAATCCACAGATAGAAGCTATTATTGAGATGAACCAAGTAAATAACGATTTAAGGAGCGTTTCAAAACTTTCGCTATTAAGTCGTCTTTGGAAGTTTACACATATAATAGATAGAGCAATAGAATGACATTTCCATTTTTGTTACATATTTGCCGGATTTTATTTTTTTGATCTTGTTGCAAGTTTTGACTTTACTATTTTAATTCGTATGTTAACATCATTGACGTTTTTAAAACTGTTATCATTTGAAATATTTGAATGTGTTAACAATAAATAGTAAAATCTATATTATGAAGTTAGTATTGGTAAAAAGAGGACTCGAAAAGGATTTGACCAAAATTGTTTGTTTTTTAATAAAGATCATCAACAATTTTGATGTCCTTAACTAATTTGAGAGCAATTTTTTTAACAAATAGTGTATAACACGTTGTTGGTGTAAAACAAGCCACCTCATTTCGTTATAAAAACTATCTAATAATTACGAAAGCGCACAATGCAGAACGTTATTATTTTTCATCATCTAGTGTGAAGACCGCTGACTCAAACGGTTCAATGAAACTTGTTATTCCGTAATTCTTGTTTCACTTGATCGCGTACATTTATCAACAGTTGTTTTATTATGCAAGGTTTCACAGCAGTTCCAATAATCGGCAATAAAATTTCTAGTACCCTTTTATATCCTTAAGGAAAAAAAAACTTGTGAAGTTGGCAGATTTTAAGGGTATCTATGTCATGGCTTAATGGCCGGACCGAGGAGGGTTGGTAATAAAGTTCCGTGACATTATACTGATGGAAACCGTGAAAGACGGCCTACAATACACAAGAGGCCCAACTGCTACGTTTTATAACCGAAATGCTTTTGTCAACTCCCTAGGCAAGTGCTGCAAAAACAAAGTGTCTGACTTTTAATGCTTAATTAGGATTTAAAGCTCTACATCGGACGTTAAGCTTCAAGGGAGAGAGGCTTTAATGTTTCTTTGTGGCTTAAACCCTTTTCATTTCTTGATGCTTTTATTTTGTTTATTATTTTTACGGAGCTTTATTAATCACAAGAGATATGGACTTGCTAAAAACTTTCTAAATTTATTTATTTCATTAAGAACATTAATCAAATAAATTACGTTACATTAAGCAGTAAACAAAATTAAAAAGGATCAGTTTACTCCTTGACAACCTTCATTAGCAATTTACTGTACTTCCGTCAGAATTTGTGATTCTAATACGCTATTTTGCATTTCTAATCGATTGAATACAGTTTGCACCACAATAAAATTTCTCTCAAAAGTTCCTACTCTAACTCAGAAAAGGAAATTGCTACAGAACGTTACGTTGTGTTGGTTCAATTTTTAATTACCTCACCTAATCTCTTCTAACATCGGCTGCCATTCTATTCATTATCTAAAAATGCCCTAAGATGACATTTTCAACAATATCAAGTGAGTGTTCTTCTAATAAACTAATGGCTTCATTCGTTACATCCCAGGATTTCTCATCTAATTCTTCTAATTGCTTTTCCCCTAAATCCAGACTTGAGCAGTATTTTCTAAAATCACTCATTTTTCATCGTCTTAGAGCGACAAAATCTGTAATAAATTTAATTATTTTTCACTTTAAATAAGTCTTGTCTTTGTAATGCCTTGTTTATAAGAAAAAATTGAATTACGCTTCGGGTTGTTTTTGAACAAATTTGCTTGGCTCGTCAACGAATAAACAGAAAAAGATAAAGTTAACGTCTGTGCGCGTTCGGTAAAAAATTTTGCTTTCGGCGATAATTTACGTAACGGAGAAATAAGAAAATCAAGAGATGGATTGAGATGTTTTATTCTATACATGAAGAAGTTGTTAATGTTGAAACGGTTTTAATACGGACCTGATTTATCCAGCTACGCTCTGGAAATATTTCATTATTTTTCAGTCGTAATCAGTCAGGTTTTTGTGCGAAATGTTGCTCTTTCAAGCGAAGCAGTTTTTTATTGGTTTGTTGATGCCTGTTTGGTATTTGATCATCAAATAATTTGATTTCATTTAATAATATAAGAAGAAATTGAAGATAGATTAAAACTTAATGGAAAAAAATGGCAATTACGTTTAATCACTATTTCTTGCAGCAAGGTTTTGCCTGATTTTCTATTCTCCAAAGTTTTTAATTAGAAGTGAATGAATCAATATTCTTACTTATTTTTATAAATTTCCCTTTAATTAAAATGCACTAAATTCAATGAATTACTTACCTCAATGAATCACTGATATATTTCGGCGTTAAAATGATAAAACTTCAAAAATACCAACCGCCGATAAAAATAATTTTCAGAAGAAAATTTTCAAAGAAAACAAGAATAAAAGTAGATTAGCAGAAAGAGTGTCCAAAGACCTTTATAATGAGGTATCACTCTTCTCACTTTCCTTATTTAAATTTTAGGGTTGCTCTGCTTTGTGCTCAAGAGGGTCGCAAAATCACCTTGATTTTACCACCCACGAAAAATATCCCCATAATAATAAAAATCAATCTGTCTCCATTTTTTTAAATTGAAATCGTTACTGAGATAATTTGGGTAGAGTGTTTTCAAAAAATCACGCTGTATTTATATCTGTTAACTTCTCCTATTTTTCCTCTCTCGACTTGTAACAATAAGTTAAATATCTGTAAATGTAGAACAAAAATGGGAAACGAATAAACGATAGAAAAAATTGTGAAGCAAGCACTCTAGAAAAGCAGAAAAAGAAGATAAAATCTAAGGGGCTGATTTCAAGTTAAGATAATACCGGTAGAATCTTCGTTACTAGGCAAAATTAAAAGAATTCAATTCTATGATTGGTTGTTGCTATGGAAAAGTATTAAAATTTGCGATACTACCAGTATTATCTCAACTTGAAATCAGCCCATTGGTATGATAAAGATTGTAAACTAAAAGAACGTATGAAAAACATGACACTACAGAAAATAAATGCATAATAGTATATTAAATATGGAGAACGGTAAGAAATGCTTACCGTTCGAAGACAATTGTTTGGAGGAGGAGCGAAGCGACGACTCCAATTATTGTCTGAGAACGGTAATCCTTAACGTTCGACATGCTTATAACGTTTTTTGCGCGATTGGAGTTTCTAGAATAATAATAATAATAATAATAATAATAATTTACAGCAATACATTTGTGATAATCGGGAAGATTGAAACTGAAAACTTTGGGTGGCTGTTCCATGGTTGCTATGGTTTTGTTCCAAACTAGTAAAATTGTCTTTTTGATACAATCATTCCTACATAGTTCTGTTTTGTGGTTCCGTTTTCAAAGCAAATATGAGCGATAATGATGATCTACCGGATGATTTAGAAGACGCTTGGCAAGAAGGATGTTCGGCAATAATTCCAGAAAAATCTAAAGCCCGATATGAACAGACATACAAGTTGTTTAAGGAATGGCGTAAAGCAAAGAAAATTTCTGTAAATGAAAAGAGCTTGTTAGCGTATTTTGTGGTGAGAAGTGGACACTTGAAGGCCGCAGGCAGTTTATGGGCGGAGTATTCTATGCTGAAGAGTACAATTTTTCTCCATAATGCTATCGATATTTCTAAGTTTGCTACATTAATTGCTTATCTTAAGAGAAAAAATATTGGATATCGGCCTAAGAAGGCTAAAATTATTACCAAAGAAGACATGGAAAAATTCTTGAATGAAGCACCAGACGAACAATTTTTAATTCAAAAGGTATGTTGTAGATGATGAAGTGGTACAGATGTACACACACAGATGTACATACAGATGAGTTCTAAGGAAACAATATATTTGCAGGTAGCAATGATATTGGGAGTATGGGGCGCTTGTAGACGAGAGGAATTGTACAATATTAAAATGAGTGACATAGAAGAACGTGAAGAAATGTTTGTAGTAAATATTCCAAATACAAAAACGAATATTCAGCGAACGTTCACAGTTATTAATAAAGAAAATGAAGCAGTTCATTATTTGGAAATACTTCGAAAATACATAAGAATTCGACCAAGCAACCCAACGTCAGATCATTTACTTCTGAACTATCGAAATGGCAAATGCACTAGGCAAGTCACAGGAAAAGGCACAATTGGAGGCTGGTCGTCAAAAATTGCAAAGTATTTAAAGTTGCAAGCCCCTGAAGGTTTTACTGGACACTCTTTCGACGCACATCGGCTACACTTTTGGCGAATAACGGAGTTGATGTGTTGAGACTAAAAAGACATGGTGGGTGGCGTTCATCAACGGTGGCCGAGGAAGATTCCCTCCAAAACAAAATTGAATTTGCTCATAAAATTTTACACAGCGATGTTGGTGGACTATTACAACAACCTGGGACTTCTATGTCGGAAAGTTTGTCTATTAACACTAGAAACTCAAATGCGAGTGGTATTACTACTATTAATTATAATAATTGTACATTTAATTTTAATAAATAAATCGCAAAATTGTTTTTTTTTAGATTTAATTGCTTACCGTTCACTGAACGGTAAGTGAATTACTTACCGTTTTGTTACACGTAGCAACCAGTAACAGCAACCTACCGTCGTGGAAACAGGCACAGTGAACTGATAAAAACAACCGATCGCGCAAAAAAAATAGTAAAGATTGAAAATAATAGAAACCATCAAAGATAACTATTAAAACCAAAAAATAAAAATATAAAATTTAAACAAGGATACTAATAAAAAACAATATTTTACCAGAATAAACGTGGTTAACTATTAAAAAGATAAAAAAAAATAAATAGAAAGATGTGTACATTATTTCAGAACACTATTAAATAAATAAGGAATAAATAAAAGAAAAAACAATTAAAGAGAAATGAAACAATAGAAAGATCAAGATAAATATAAAACATTATCAAAAAAAATTACAAAAAATAGACAACACCAAAAGAAACAGGGTTATTAGCCATATTAAATTAATAGTGTTGTTTGATTTATGTAAGCGTAATTATGAAATATATTGTGTAATAAGCGCATTTACTATAGTAATTGTAATGATTACTCACGCAGTGAGAGAAAAAGTATAAGAAGTCACACAAAATTTTTGAAATAAATTAAATTAATATTAAGTTTTGTATTATACCTTGTGTGGAATTAGTTACTCAAAAATTAGTCAATCTGCCCTGCTTTATTTAATGGAAACACCTAAATATTTTTAATTATTTCGATAAATCTTTTAACTCTCGAAATGGCAACTCCCTAATACCAAACTATTAAATTTGAACGCTGGTGAAAAGTCAAGTGGGCGTTCTTACACACCTAATCAAATACCGGCGTTTGTAAAGTATAAAACAGTTTTGTTAACATTTTTCTTTTAATAATTTATTTAAATAAAAATTCGTGCCTTTTTAATAAATACCATTTACATTTTAATTATTTATACCCAGTACTACAACAGACTCCTAATGTAGTCTACAAAATAATAAAAAAATAATAATTAAACAAATTATAAATTAATAAGAAAAAACAATTTATTTAAATAAATATTCGTACGTTTTTTAATTTGTATTACTTACATTTTATTTATTTATACGTGGTAGATACTACAACAGACTCGTAATGTACACTACACAATAATAAAAAATTAAGTAAAAACACATTAAGTTTTATTGTTAAAATATTAATTACTTAAATAAATTATATTTTTTAACTTTCTTAAAGAACTGTTATTATCTTTTCAACATGCATTACTTGAATTAACCAAACATTTTGTAGGTTTGGCGAGAATCAAAGATAATATTCGATAATGTATATTTTTTTTTTATTGAAAATTTATAAAGTCAGTATTAAAACAATTAATACAATATTTCTTTGCTGTTCACAAATCTTTCAAAAATTTTACAAAAAAACAATGTGTTTACTATAATTATCTTAAAAATTGAAACAAATAAAAATTTTTGAAACATAGTCTCGGGTAGCATTTTTATAATCATTGAATGACTATATTTTGTTTTTTCAAAATTCTTTAATCTTTAGTCAAAAAACGCCCCTATCCAGACATTTGGTCCACCCGATATTTATTACTTGTAATGTAAGTAAATACTTAAATTACATTATAGATTAACTGGTGACAAAGTTTGTAACTTTTGCTGTATTTATGGAACTTAAAACCTTCAGAAGGATGTCGCTCCGTAGGTCATAATGTAGTGATAAATTCGACGAAACCATTATGGTCACGCCAATGACGCAAAACTTTTGGGCACGGGCTGGAAAGCAGTATCGTTATATAGGCAGGCAGAGACGATAACCGAGAATTAGTGAGAACCCGACAAGCGGTTGAAGAGTGAATAACGCTTTATCGAAGCGACAGTAATTTATACTGTAAATATCGAGTTATGTATTTATCAAATTATTGTTGTGTGTATTCGTACGTAGTATAAATAAATTATTAGTTATTAATCAAACTCTTTAAATAAAAAGAACCACGAATTTGCACTTACATTTCAGTGTTTTATATGCAGTATGTATATTGCTCTAAAAAAAATTCTGTTGTATATATTTATAATAACAATTTACAACTAAATATTATCAAAACCAATCATTCATTTCCACAATTTCATTGGTATATTCAGCGCATAATGGAATTTAAAAAACAATTAGCATTTGGTTTAAAAAACAGGCATTTGGTCGGAATCAATTAAATTCTTGTTTACTGTAAAATTGGATATTTTCCAACTAATTAATTAATTGAGAATTGATTACTAAAAACTTTTTTCATAAATTCCGTTTTAATTAAAATTCCTCACATTTAATAAAAACTTACCTCCAACCATCACTGTTATAAAAACAAAATAAAATAACATTAAATCATATTAAATTATCAAGAAATTATCCGATTTCAAGCTTCATAAACCAATAATTAAATTTATCGGTTCAATTACACGAAAACGAGAATAAATAAAACTCAAAAAATAATTTAATTAATCTTTATTGAAAACCGTTTTAGACTCTGTTACAAAAACAATTTTAAATTTGTTCTACAAAATTACATCGAATTAGTGTATTTTTTATACAAATTTAAGAACTTTTCTCTACACGAAACTTGTGTTTTTAATTTTGAACACAGAAGAAATACTCCTGATAATTTCCTATGTAACGAATAAACTTCTTCAGGCGGTGGACAAAGTCGATGTGTGACCATTGTAGGAACCAAATTTTGTATCCTAGCTGTCATATCTTGAGCCGAAAAATCATAAGCCTTATCACAGCGGAACACCTCACCTAGTATCATCACAGCATCTACGTGTGCGTCTTCCATTACCTAATAATTAATATTCATGAAGTTACTATTCCCAATTTTTTGTTAAATTTTTTTTGTGAGCCGGTTTCGGCTGATAAGCCTTCCTTATGTCCCAACATATGGGGTTATATACATTTAAATGTCAAATTAAAAAGTTTACAACTCTAACACAAAATTAAAATAAACCCCATTACCTTGCTTTCGTAGCCTGTCAAAAAGCCCAATTCCCTTGAAACTACCAAAACCGTTTCTCGATCAGCATCACATGAAGCCTTGAGAATTTTAACATACTGATCCATAAAAGGCTTAGAATATTCACGACTAGCACCAAAATCGAGCAACATAATTTGTTTCTTTTTGGGGTTGTATAAGAAATTTGCCCAGTTTGGATCAGTTTGCATGTATCTAAATTCCAAAAGTTCTAGTAAACATAATTCTATGATCTTTTCGGCGATAAAACGCCTATCTTCGGGCGGCATATTAAAACACTGGTCGACTGGAACTCCATCTAAGAGTTCAGTTGTAAATACTTGGTTTGTAGATAAATCATCTAGAAAAAAAAAAACACACAATGCAGGTACAGTCGGCAGCAAAAAAACCGGACACTAAGTGATCTGGTATGGTTTGGTGTAGAATGATATGATTTGGATGAGTTATAAAAAAAATCCGATTTTTTTTTGCTCGCCACTGTAAGTTGAATTTTCCTATTGGGAACTAACCTATGACTTCAGGTACGTAGTAATCACTATAAGGCTCTAACAATCGACGGAAGATCCTAGTACACTCGGCTTCTCTTCTATAATCAACCTCCCAAGCTAGCTCTCGTTTCGCTACTCTCATTAAATTTTCTAAAAACATTCCTTTGGGAAAAACATCCCAAAATTTCATAATTCCTCCCAAATTGTCAATATCACTCTCTATCCCTTTCGCAACTCCCGGATATTGTATTTTGATAGCAACTTCACGCCCATCTTTAATCCTTGCCCAATGCACTTGACCAATTGAAGCAGCAGCAAAAGGTTTGTCTTCAAACTCCAAAAATTCATTCCGCCAAGCATGACCCAATTCGTTGCTCATTACTTGTTCTACTTGCCAGTTCGGCATGAAATCAGCTGATTTTCGAACACGTTCTAAGGCTCGGGCTAGCTCAGGGTTGATTACTGCGTCATCTTGGATGCTTAGTAATTGACCGAGTTTTAGAGCAGCACCTTAAATAAATATTTGCGTAGATGGAAGTGTCGGGAATTAAGTGTTTAGTGTACCTCTAACTTTACATAAAGTATCAACAATTCGGTCTAAATTGCTTGGGTTTAGGAAAAGGGTGGAGGGATCTGCTGATTGAGACTGGCCAAAACCAAAAGTTCTTTTTGCGTATTCTGTTGCTGTTCCGAAGCCTAAACCGGCTGCCAAACCACCAAAAGAAAGCATTCGTCCGATGCGGGATGATGGGACTTTTCGTTGCTTTGAATTTTCACTCAACTATAAAAAAAATTAATTTATTATTTGTTAACTTCTCATTTCAATCATCTCATCTAAAGAAGAGACCAATGACCAAACAGTCAAATTCAAAATTAAGTCAAATTAGGTGAAGAATAGAGCGGAGATATAAAGTGATATCAAGTTATTTATTTATCTAGTTATTATTGTATTGTTCGTGTAAATGATTCTTTGTGTTTTTCAGGCAAAAATAAAACAATTTAACACATCTTACCCAATTGCACCGTTTAGGTGTTACAGAGCGTCAAAGTTAAAGATCAAAATTCGTTTTTATACTTTAGACGTAAATATCTCGAAAATGGTATGTTTTTTAAAAAAATGCATTCTTGTATTTTTCTGAAGAATTCATTGGCATATTCATTTTCAACATATAAAAATTGGAAAACCGGAAATTGAAATGATTCCGCAAAATTTCGCCGATCTCAATAACAAAAGTACATTCAGCATTATTTGTGTACTAAATTTCATAACAATCGGTATTCGAGATATACGAAAAAATGTTTTTTTATGCCTAACTTTGAAGGTACATATGTAATCATGTTATCAGGTGAGATAGGACAATAGTATATTGTGCACCTTAGCTAAAAAGGGGCAGTTTCCAAGCCGAAGGAAGAGAAAGAAGGCCACTTTCTGAGGCTTGGAAAAACCTCCTTATTGATGAAGTGCACACTTTATTTTTTATCCTACTCAAAATAAAAAACTTTTTTGTTTCTAATAAAATCTCATTAGAAAATGTAAACAAGCAAAAAACCTAAAATAAAGTAAATATATTTAGATGCATCAAGCGACAAACCAGAGAAAAGTATAGCCTATGAATTAGAAGAATTTAGAAAAAAATCAGCAGTGGATGCCATTTATAATTCAAGTGTTTATAGTTTTAGTAGACCCTTTTACTGCAGACAGTTTATTCGAAAACAGGTAACACTCCAACTCGTAACACCCATAAAATCTCATCAGAATATGAAAGCAAGCAAAAAAAAGTATATTCAGACGCATCAAGCAAGAAAACAGAGAGGAATATGGCGTATAAGTCAGAAGAAATTAGAAAAAAGATCAGCAATAAATTTTTAAATCATATATTAAATCAAGTGTCTGGAGTATTAAGGATGGTATATAGATCCTTATGGAACAAGCACTTGGTTCAAAAATAGGCAACAGACATCGGAATATGAAAGTAAGCAAACATCAGAAATATTTGACCCCGAATTAAATCTAAGTCGTTTGTGTTCCAACGAGCACGAGGCTATGGATTAGAATAAAATTGTACTTTTTGATAACAAATATCTTTACTTGGAATTAGTGAAACGTATCACAAAAACGAAAAATGCGGATTGTAAAGTGCACATCGGGAGAGAAAAATTGAGTTGTCATCTCAATATTTTACAATGTTATTCTGAACTTTTTGACGGTTACATTGCAACAAAAAACACCAAATTCTGTCTGAGAAACGGTCGTTTGCGTTTATCTACGACTAGACGGTTAACGAGCAGTAGTCTTATAGATAATTTTCACGAGAAAATGTCCATACTTTTCGTTCAGTCTTGGGTGTTTGTGGATAATATCGATGTATTTAACGAAGACACATCTGTCCTACTTTATGTCGACGATAAACAAACAAAAAAAGTGTCTAAGAAGTTAGGAAATTAAAGTTTTGTTGTATTCATGATTTCTTCCTGATTTTAGTCAGTTCGTATTAAATTTAGACAATGTTAAAAATCTACTCTGCTCGAACTACATTCGGACCAACTGCGAAATACAAATTTTCATAGCTGTTCGGTGGCTAAAATATGACTAAGAAAATAGAAATAAACTGAAATCCGAAGTTTGGAAATGTGTTAGATTCGGGAATGTAGCCCATTAGCAACTTGTTGATACCAAACAAAATCCCGAAAATCTCGAGTTTATGAAATTGACTGGAGATTCTTCTATTTGTAAGCAAATTGATGATGATATAGCGTTTGTAACTATTAAACATTGGTATGGCCAAGAGAACGAAAATTTTCAATACGTGAATTCACTTTTGAGTTTCCTAAAGAATTCGAGTGGCATGGATAAATAGTATATTATATAACAAGGAACAAAAGTGCCTCCTTTAATGCCGAGAGTAAAAGTTTGGAGCCCTCAGGTTTTAATCATTTGAGAGCTCAAGGCACTTTAGTATTGACTTACATACGCTATTTTTTTCACTTTATAAATAAAAAAAGTCATTAGTAATTTGAATTTGTTCACATTTTAAATCCTATGAGATTACTATAGTCCTTTACTAGGGATCAACTTTAGTCAAGAAAGTGAAAAAAAAAAACATTAAATGATTAAGAGGTACCATTTTAGGATTAAATCCCAAAAATTCGCTCTAGAATTACTATCAACTACATGTTCTAAGGTACATATACGGTCTCGAAAAGGAGGGTAATGACAGAAGTATCAAATTCAATAATCCTGTACGCAGCATCCATTTGGGGCTTTACGGCATTGTCAACGAAAAAAATATCAGTAGAGAATGCTAAGTGTTGAAAGAAAAGAAGCTCTTCGAGTGTGCTCGGCATACCGTAAAATCTCGGTGGAGACCTCCCAGGTCATAACAGTGATCATACCCATTGATCTCAACATCCAGGAGACAAGAAAAGTGAATGATAGAACAGACCACAAACACGAGGAGCGTGAACAGTCCTATTACGGAAGAGCAAACCCGATGGAATACAAGTACCAATGGTAGATGGACCCATCGGCTTATACTCAATATAAGACAGTAAATAGAACGGAAAAAGTACCCTGAACAAGTAAATTATTACCTAGCTTAGATGAACTTTCAGGTCATGAAAATTTTAGATGATATTTAGATGATGACGACAGATGCGTATATTACGGAGACACGGAGATAGCGGAGCTCTAATGTTTCAAATGCCGAAAATGGGAGAGTATCCGGCATAGGCTGGAACTGCTCATAGAGGAGATAGTCAATCTAGATTATATCGTAGAAATCATGCTGAAAAGCAGTGATAACTGGAGAATAGTGCATGGTAGTAGAGAATATCTTAAAAATCAAAGCGGAGAACGAAAAAAGAACATGTAAACAACATAAAAATCCCTGCAGATGCATCGTCGATACAAAGTGCAGGAAGACACTAGAAAAACTCAGTTGAAGTTACAACCCGCTGGAAGGCCAACTGGCAAAGAATGCTGCATAAGAGGGTAGACAGTTCAAGTATAAAAACGCGAGTTCGCTTTTCTTCGCAGAAAGCCATGGAGGACGAATGACAAGCATCTCATCCTGACAGCGATTCCAAAACGTCAGGTTGCAGAAAACAGAGAGAATACTTCATTCTTAAGACCGAGTTTTAAAACAACGAGCGAGGTGGAGCCCGTTGACAAAAAAAAGGTAAATATGCTTATAAAAAAAAATATTTGGACTTTTACAGTGTTTTTACTCATTTAAAAATAGCAAATAAAAAACTGGATAGCTAACCATATGCAAAATTCCTATATCCTATATCAAAATTAAAGAACACCTGAGTGATCAACAAATGACAGTGTCAACTTTAAACCGGCTTTTAGCTTACAACCTGTACCAGCAGATCTTAGAAAACTTTTAACTATAACTTGTAGTGACCATATAACCGACACTTCAAAATGTGTATGTTTAAAAGAAGAACTAAAATGTTCTATTGACTGCTTGTGCAAACATTGCAACAACTTTCAAGACACCAGCAACAAATGAAGAAAAAAAAATAGCCTTGTCAATATTTTACATGAAAGTAATTTTGATTATAATAACAATCAAATTACCTTCAAGTAGTCAACGTAACTGAGATCAATCTGTGTTCTGTATGACTATGTGAGTAGATGTACATTTAAAAATAACGTTGGCAGAGTAGCGCCACGCATTAGCGGCATTAGACTTGAACTAAAAAAAATTATAATTCTAAGGGCCGATTTTACCAACATAAGATAACCTTAACGTACAGTTAAAAACAATCGTTACTATGATTATAATAATTGTTGCTATGGTCTTATTCGATAGTTAACTTTAACTTTTGTTGGTGAAACCGGCCCTACAACAAGTTTATTTAACAATTTTTATAAAAACTTTTTATAATTTTGAATGTGCACAGCCGCGAGAAATAGTATCTTACATATCACGTGTGGTAACAGTCATTTTCATATTCAAAGAACCTTATTTATAAACAAACTAAGAATTATAGACTAATTGAGAATTTAATGTGGTACGGGGTTAATGAAAGAAGATGTCTCGTACTTTCAATAAGCACATTGTTGAAAGACACCACCTCTTTTATTGCTTACACCGGTCAATGTCATTTAAATGGAGAATACCTGGCTGTTTTCGTAGGGTAACGCGGCGGAAAAACACTGTCAGATTATCAACTTTTTAGTAGAGTTTAGCCACTTTAGAACAACTCAAAATTTTTACTTCCTATGATTAGCAGAACATTAATTGCCAGGCAAAAAACAACAAAAATTAAGGTTTTTGAACGTAAGTTTTTGATTTTAATTTTTTCTTAACTACTTAAATTGTTAACTAAGTAATATTAGTGACATTTTATTGTTTAAATCCAACAAACCTTTAATTAATTTTTTTTAAGATTTTCTCTTTCCCTTTTGCTGCAAAATAGACATATACAAAAATGTAATAGAGAATAAATTCCTTATATCTCGGTTAAAAATCAACTAAATTTTATGAAATTTGAGGTATGAATATGATTCGTCAAAATCCTACCGAATTTCAGTTCAAAAAATTAAATACAGTTGTATGTTTAGTCAAATTTAACGAAATTTTGAGAATTCTAAATCTTTTGTCCCTTTGATGGTACAGCAATTTTCATTATTGGGACAAAATGTAGGCTTTTTACGTACTTACGAGTATATACAATTTAATATAGAAATAATTTCGTTCAATTTACGCACAATTTTTGATTCCGACATTGGTGTGTTCGTTTATATTACGCAAGCTTTTGTAATTCTCATGGTTTATCAAATAAATCATCTGATTACTGTACGCATATAATACACAAAAGTTTGACCACAAAAAAATAAATCAGTAAAGTTGACATTATTTGAAATACCTTCAATTTTGACTTTGGATTCGGACTGGCTGTCACTTGTCCCTTACTCTCTCCCTGTTTCTTCATTTTCTCTTCTTCTTGTTTTCCCTTACTCTCTGCCTGTTTCTTCATTTTCTCTTCCTCTTGTTTCCTCACTTTTTCCTGTTCCGTTTCTTGTTTTTTCCTCTCCTGTTCCATTTCCAACTTTCTCAATTTTTCCTGATGTTCCAAATCCAACTTGTCCAACAATTCTTGATCACTTTTACTTAATTTAATTTTAAATTTCGTTTCACCACTTTCCGCCTTTTGTGTCTTTATGTTTTCTCTCAAATCCTTACTAGTCTCATTTAAATTTTGATAATAACCATCTGTGAAATAAACAAATTGTAACCAGATGCTCACTTCACACCTTCACTGACCTTATATGGTTTGGTAGAAAAATATTAGTCATTATCCCAACTTACCTGGTTTAATAGATGCATTTGAGGCGTACTCTTTAAAACCATGACAGACTGTCGCAACACGATCTGCTGTCTCGAAAACGATGTTAGTGACATTGTTTGAGTTAGTTCGATTTTGATTGATGCAATCTTGAATTAAGACGCGATAATTCGAATTTTTCCAAATGTGAGTAAGTTCGGAAGACTGTAATTTGGCGGCTGCCTCGGCCACGAGCTGCAAACCGCGAATTATTCCCAAAAAATCGCCTGAACGAGACATTAGGTACTAGGAAATCAAAACGCAAAAAGCCAACATTTTAATCATTTTCCAATTTTAGTTAATTAATCGGACTTGTTACCACATGCTGTCTACGTACCTATTTCACTCAAAAACTCGAAAATTAATATTTAATCAACATCCACAAACACCCACACAAAAGTGAGGTTATATTACGTCACAAATGACAGCTGTCACATCTGTCACACATGGTTTTGAGGTTATGTTGTTTTTGTAAAAAGAACAAAATTTTTAATGAAATGAGCGACACAGCTTGTGCCTCAGTCGAAAATGAAGCAGAAGAAGTACCAGAACAGGCATGTCTAGAAGACAAGCCTCAGAAACCTCTAAATGTAATAATTGTGTGATTGGAAGCCCCCTTGTAATAAATTTTTTAGATGTCTCCAGGTGCTGTAAAATTACGTAGTTGGCTCAATAAATCTCTCAGAATTCAGATGTTTGATGGCCGGGTTTTAGTTGGTGTTTTTTTGTGTACTGATAGAGATGCTAATGTTATTTTAGGTTCATGTACTGAATATTTACCAGCTGAAAACAATGGTGATGGAACTATTGAGGAACCAAGGATGTTGGGCTTAGTTATGGTTCCAGGAAAACATATACAAACTGTTTCAATTGATCAGAATCAGCACAATACAGGGGGGGATTTATGTACTGCTTTAACCAAAGATGTTAATCCTGAAGAAGTTACATAATTTATTTATAGTGTGATACAAAGTTTTTATTGTGGGCTATAAACAGGCAATTTCATGATAGACTCTCCTTTTTTCGTATATTTTTACTCCATCTGTTGATTTGTTTGGAATTCTGAAATGAAAAAACTTTGTTATAGTTAACTAGCTTTATTTAAGACTATATTTACAAAGCAAATTATACTAATTAAGCTATTTATTCTCTTGGCTTCTTTCATCAAGCGGTTCGTACCCTTGTTTTTCAATTTTTTCCTTAAATTGTAGATAATTCCTTCTTCTATCAAAGTGTTTAACCCATTGAGCTGAACACGATTTTTCGTATAATTTTCTAAATTCAGAACAAGTTCCTTTATCGTCTTTAACGTCTTTTATTGAGTTTTTATCCAGACATTCCCAGTAACGATCCCGAGCACCCCAACACAAATTACGTTCCTCTCTCGATGGAAAAGACATGACTGAATAGAAAATAAATTAATAGAAAATATTTGGCAAAATCTTGAGTGGTTTAAGTAAATCAAAATATGTTTAAAAATAACATCGAAATATCTTATATTTCCGCCAAAAATATATTCTGTTGACAGTAATATGGAAAGTGGTTGTAATAAATTGGAAATCTACGCGAGTAGAGGACACACGTGTGAAAATTATAAATAAAATTGATAAATTGGGGATTTTAAATTTGGCGCGTTGATGGGTACCAACATGAAGAAATTTGTTGTAACCAGAAATTGATGAATCAATTTTGTTAGGTTATGTTTAGGTCAAGTTTAAATTGAATAAAATAAATTTGTATTTGGTAAGTGATGTAGCTTTTATCAGTGATGATAGGAAGAATATTACCTGATTGTTTAGTAAAGTTGGGTTAATTTCTAGGGGTTGGTTTAGTTTTTCCAAGAAGGAAAAAAATTGCCACCAGCAAGTGCAGAAATAACCTAAAAATCCCTGTTGATTTTCCGTCAATATGTCTGCTTTAGCGAGTTTATTTTAGAGCAAAAATAAAAAATAATTTATATTATGCTATCATTTAGATTATTTATTTGTCGCACCAAAACTAAATGGGAAAATGAACAAGAACAGTAATAAAATAAATAAATCAAAAAAGTGCACTTCAACAAATTGTGAAGCAAAAAATGATCTAAATGGAAAGGCAAAAGATACGATTTTGAAAAAGAAACACTCAAAAAAGGGTAATATAAACGGATTAGTAAACGGTCTAGTGAATAATGCACAAGATTCAACCAAAGGTAACGAGAAAAATTCTGAAGAACGCATAATACCCACCAACAATGAAAATTCATATAAAAGTAAAAAATCTAAACCACAGAAAGAAATTCCCAAGCAAAGTGAAGAAGAGGGCATTAAAAAAGACTTCAAGTCAAAACTTACCAAATTAGATTCAAATGAAAACATTTCCAATCATGAAAAAATGCTAGAACACAGTCAGGAATCAGACGTATCATTTAATTTAAGCAATAATAGTACAATTACGAATGAAGAGGACTCGATAGCATCGTGTAGTAATAAAGTAACTAGTTCTAGCGACGAAAAAATATCAGATATAGTTCAAGATCTGAAGTCTGTTGAATTAGAGCCTAAGAGGGAATTACCACCAATTAAATATGTTCAATACGAGTCAGAGCTACAAATGCCAATGATTATGAAAATTATACAAAAAGACCTATCTGAACCCTATTCCATCTACACGTACAGGTACTTCATACACAATTGGCCAAAGCTGTGCTTTTTGGTAAGTTTTTTTCATTCAGTGTGACTAGTTGATGTAAATACAGGGTGTAACCGAAACTACATTAAATTGGAAATAAAGAGTATTCATTTAAATTTGGTATTGCAATCGTTTGTGAAAATTCAATTTTTGAACATACCACATAATATAATTTAATGGGCTAATTTCAAGTTGAAATACTACCGGTAGTATCGCAAATTTTAATACTTTTCTGTAGCAACAACCAATCACAACAGCGAATTTTATTAATTTTCGATGGAAACGAAGATACTACTGGTATTATCTTAGAATTATATATTTGTGATATTTTTAATATTTAAATAATATAAAAATAAATAATTAATAATACTTTGGGGCTCATAACAGTGCCTAGTAAATGTGTGTTGCGTTTACAACACCACTGTCATTGTCAACATTAACGCCAGATTTAAAAGAGAAAAGAGCACATGGTAGAAAACCTAATATTGAGATAATTAATCTATTAGAAATTAGATAATGGTAAATAGAACAATTTGCTTATATTTTGTTTTTAGGAAGTGCCAAAAAATTTTAACTTTTTTTTACAATTATATAAGTGGGTTTCAACTTTAGTCCCGGAAGTGCAAAAATTTATTTTATCTATGTTTGCTTGGATAAGACTGAATTATGTCACCTAGCTAGTAAACTTATCTAAATTCAAAGTGGTTTTTACGATCTGCAATTGTAATTAGGACTGTCATAATGATCAATCAATCCTATTGTCAATCAAATTTATTTGCTCTAGTCGAGGTCCAACTAATATTAGTAAGAAGATTTATGTTTATAGTTTTATTGCCCAGCAGCACCTTTCCTTTGTTACTATAATTACCTTTAATACAATAGGGCTCTGTCATAAAAAACCACTTTGGATTTGGGTAAGTATAATGTAGTAAACTTGAAATGTACTCGTAACTGATATAATGAAATACATTTTATTTTCGACTTTTCTGCTAATAGGAATGAATAACCCCATTTTTTAATACTTATTTCACTGCAAAACTTGGAAACAAGAGAAAAGAATAAATTGCCTGATGGCTACGAGGCTGTAAAGCAGTAATAGCTGTAGTGATTTTCATAAAAAAAATCAAATGTAGCGAAAAAAAATATTCTTAGCCCTAAACTCGTGTGATTACAAAAAACTTGGGACATGCCTTCGTCCTCTGCAATCTTCACACTTGAGCACTGTAATTATGCTTTTATCTTATTACCACTACTAGTAAATAACTATAAAAAACTGCTTGGTTTAGATTACATATGCGGTCTGTGAAATAGTGATTTTGTCTTAACAGTATCTTATTCTGCTTATTTGAGCTCTTATGTCATTTGTTACATTTCTTAATAAAAAGTCTGGATATAGTCATTCTGATACTTTGACAAGAGTATCAATAGTTTGTGTGAAATTTATTTTTTCTTAGGTACTTAAGTTTGAAATAATTTGATATCTACTGTAATGACTATTTTGTTTCTGTCTTCACTTGTAGTGTGTTCTATGGTAAAATGAAATTTTGACATAATTATGGAGGGGAAAGGAAATAATTTTTTGGTAGAAACAGAAGTATCAAAATTGAAGGAGATGTTTTTGTCCAAATAGAAATAAAAAAGCAAATTTTAAAGACACAATTTTAACATTAATCTTGAGATCCTATAATAATCACTGAAAATGTTTAGTAACTGACTCAATAAAAACTTCTTAATCCTTAAGCTGGGTACATAGCCAAAAAAGATGACTGGCATTATTAATTTATTTTTGGCAACGTTTCGATTATACAATTTAACCTTCAAGCCAATTTGTAGTTATATTTTTGTATAGAATTGCGAATTTAGTAAAAAAAAACCTTAATCTTTAAGCTGATGGGGACGAGAACCAAAAAAGAAGACTATAACTTTTCATTAATTTATTATGGTAACGTTTTAGTTACACAATTTAACCTTCTTCAAGCAAATCTATAGAAAACTTATTAAATTTTATGATTTTTTTTCTACGAGTAAGGGTTGGAATTCGATGTACTCATTTATGATTGATTATTTTCTAAATTAGCAATCACAAATGAGTATTTCAAATTTCCAACGCTTTCCGGTTGCTCTTTTGGTCATAATTAACACATTAATGCCCTCCCATAAATACTTGAAATTGTGCCCAACCAAGTGGGATGTTTGGGAAGATTGAGGACGCCACCAGCTCCTATTAGGAGCAGTTAAGTTTTTTTTGAGGCATACATTGAAATACATTGTTCTACACTACTAATTCATTTACATAATTTAATTTTTTTCATTACCTTACTTTACATTTATTAAACCTTGACTCTATAATACGACAATTAATCTACATTCTTTTTTATTATTTTGCTTTTCATCCTTATAATTCGTCCTCATTTTTCTAACTAAACTCATTTGCACTTTCTTTTATTTCTATCGATCTTTTTTTGTCTAGCTTCTATTTCGTCGGTTGACTGGTCCAAAGTCCAACAACCATGCATGTAATCACATGTAATGAAGAGTTGCGAGACAAGTTTTTTTGGACACAAATTTCATTTTTGCATTGCATTTGATAAAAAAATAATTAATGTTTTCAATTAGGCCAGTAACATTGACGTTCAAAAATTTTTGCTGACAGGTGTAATAATTATCACATGACGTGTTTCAGTTCTATTTGTTTTACGCATATAAATTCATGTTAAACCGTTTTTTCTGCTATTCTAATATTCTGTCAATTTCATAGTTTTGTAAACAAAAAACAGAGAGAATGACATTGAGTATCCAGACTCTTTATTACAGAGGAAAGTCAAAATGATATAGAGGGGTCCTATACTTATCGATCACAGTAGTTATACTCACTTTTCTTTTCTTTATGATTTTCACTGTTATTTTGCAACATATTGTATTGTTTTATCTAAAAATTAATTTAGAGGAAAAATGGACAAAGTAATACATAAGCATTAATATAACTAATAAAAATAATAATATAAGCATTAATATAATTAATAAACTTGTTGCTTAAATTACTATTAGTGCTGTGTATTAAATTAGTTAATGTTACTTTACTTTTTGTAAATCTCTTGTGTATTCTATATTGCACATTCACAATTTAAAATCTCTCGGTATTTTTTTGTTTATCTCTGTGTACATCAAGTTTTTTACCTAAGAATTAGGTAAAGAAGAGGTAAAAACTTATATGAAACAGATACTTCTCAAATCACTGAGTGTTCGGGCTATATATAAATAGCACAATAAAATGTTGGATTTTTACTTTGTACTTAATACAAAGCATTCAGAGATTCTTGATTAAGCTATTTAACATAATTTATCTTTATATTTATGTATGTTGCACCATTCAAGAGCTAGTAGAGGGCGCCAAAGTTTTAAAACTATTTTCGTTTTTGCTACATAAGTTTTTAATTATTTATGTGGAAAGTTCTTTTTCTGTTTACAAATCAGGATTCAAACTAGTTTCAGTTACACTTATTAGTATAATTGTTAATTTGTTGGTAACTGGTAAATTTTCAGGCAATGTCTGAAGAAAACTGTGTTGGTGCGATAGTCTGTAAACTGGACATCCACCGTAAAGTGATAAAACGAGGCTATATAGCAATGTTAGCTGTAGATCAGAACTATAGAAAATTGGGTATAGGTTCAACCCTGGTTCGTAGGGCAATCCAAGAAATGATAGTGGGCGATGCCGATGAAGTGGTACTTGAAACTGAAGTGACCAATAAACCGGCTTTACAGTTATACGAAGCTCTGGGTTTTGTACGGGATAAACGTTTGTTTCGTTATTATTTAAATGGCGTAGATGCTCTGAGATTGAAACTGTGGCTGAGATGAGAATTTTAAATTTGTTGCCATATGCTCAGGGTATGGTGTGAATTTGTTAAAATTAGTTAAATATTCAGAATTTTATTCTTGTTGTTTGTTTGTTGTGTAAGTTTTTTCTCTGATAAGACGCCAAATTCAGACATCTGGACTAGAGTTTGTTTGTCTTCCAAAGATGTAGTCCAAAATATAATAAAAGTTTCTTTCAAAAATTAAGTGGCCATCACTAATCGCATCACTACCCCCTCCATAGGTTTTTTATTTTTGTATGATTTAAGTGTAGATAAATGAATGTGTAACTTTGGATGTTCATTTAATCAGGGTGTCACGAAATATCTGAGCTTTTGTAACAATTTCATACTGACGTAAGCTGAAGAATATTTAAACTAGAATTGTGTGCTTACATGAATGTTTCTTTTAATATATAGACGATTATTTGTCGGTAATTGTAAAAAAATGTATATATTATTTTACTGTATCATAAATGCATTCAAAATGTGTTGTAATGATTGAATAATATACCAAAATTTATAAACAATCGTTTATTTATATAAAAACGACAAAAATTCACTTTTTCTTATTACTAAGTGCCTCAGTTTTTCTCTTCACTGACTTCACCAATACACTTAATTCTGCATCTTTCTTCACCGGCTTTTCCTTCACAACACTTTCACTATCATCTTTCCTTCTCTTAATTTTCTCATTGATTAACGTCTCCATACCTTTAGTCTTCTTATAATGCGGATCTGTAGGATCAATATTATACAAGTGACTGGAAAAGAGAGCCGAAAATCGGTCATCATTGACATTAACTTGAAAATCATCAGCTTTCTCTTCACTATCTTTATGCTTTCGTTTCTTCTTTTTTGTTTCTTCCAACTTCTGAATTTTCTTCAAACTGAAATGTTTCTTGCCATCTTCATTTGCCAACAGTAATTCCAATTCAGGATTGTCTTCTTCAGACAGTGACATTTTTTTCTCAATCTGCTTCTTCTTTTTAAACTCAGGATTATTAAATTCTTCCGCAAAATAAGGATCACTCATATCAATATCAGAAGGTATATCATCTGAATCTTCATCTTTCTTCAACTTTTTCTTCTCTTTACGTTTTTCTTTACGCTTATCCAAATATTTCTGGAACGGTGTTTTCTCTTCCTCATCTTCAATCTTCTTCTTCACCAGTTTCTCAGTTTTGTCTTTTAAATCAATTCCCCAACTTACTTCCATTTCAATTTCTTTGTTCTTCTTCTCTTGTTCCTTTTCTTCAATTTCTTGTAATAGTTGCTTGTATTTATCAATTGGATTTTTGCTATCATCTTCTAATTCTGCTTCAACTTCTTCACTTTCATCATCATCATCGTCACTTACTGCAACAAAATTTTGAAGCTCATCTTCTGGAATATCTTCAAATTTGCCAGTATTAAGTTTCTGGGTTATTTCTATTCTATCAGGATCAGTTTCATCCCAAGTTAAATCAACTTTTGCCTGTTGTAAAGCAGTAGTGGTAAAGAATCTGGGTTGGTACCTATTCAATTCTGGTAATTTATCACATTGTTCTTTAGGATCATCATCAAATGTCATATTATCAGGGATAAACCTTAAATCAAGTTTTGTAGCACTTGATTCATATTCCATGCCATCACACTCTGTATATACTTTATTTGCAGTATTTATACTATCAAATGTGATAACAGCGTAATAATACTTCAATCTGTTTAGCTGATACTGTCTTAATTTCTCCATGTGATATTTTGACCCTTCTTCAGTTTCTTCATCTTCATTTTCTGCATCTTTACGTTCAACCAACTCAATTGGTCCTTTAACTTCCTCTTCCTGCATTCTAGCTTTCCCAAATTCTGATGGATAAATCACCACTGATTTAACAGCCCCTCCAGGTGGTAAAAACGAATTAAACAAAACCATCAAGTCAACAGCTCTAATTCTATCCCAATCCATATTACAAGCAGCCAGTCTATACGTAGCCTCATCTGTACTTTCTGCATCATTATCTAACTCTCCCCAATTATGTTCAATTTTCTCCCCTTCAGAAATCTCTTCATCACTTTCATCATCATCTGAAGAACTCTCACTAAACAAACTTTGTTCCCCTCTCGCATAATCAACTTTCAAATCACGTAATTTCTTCTTTACATCATCTGGCACCTCTTTATCATGCTTATGCTTCACTTCTAGATCATCTTTGGGGGCTTTGACAAACTTGCCAGGTTCCTCAATTTCTTCATCTGACGAACTCTCACTTGAACTAAGCTCATAGTAACGCTTCAAATCTTCTGTAGAAGTGTGATTAACCGGTCTTCCTCGCTTATCTACAGTGTATTTCACTTTAAATTTCTTGTCTTTGAACATGGACTGGAACCGTTTATCGATTTTGACTTTGCGGGCCCCTTTGGGTATCCGACGGAATTTGGGGTCGGTTTTAATATGCGCAAACCGCTTATCTTCCATTTTTAGCAATTCGTGATAAATGTATTAAATAATTTGTTTAAATCTTATTCTAACCTCAATTTGACACTACACGTGGTTTTGACAGATTATGTAACGTCAACATAACGGCAGAGTGTTCCAAATTCCCCTAAATGTCTAAGTCAATAAGAATTATTTTATGTGAAAGATATTTTTCTATTAATTGGAAAAAAGTGCTGTTACAAGAAGTACATTTTAGTAAATTTTTCTGCTTTAAATTGCTTTAAATGTGAAGGTAATTAGCTTTTAAACAAAAAAATTTTTAAGGCAGAGCTACCAACCATACCGTAAAAAGTTACTGTTCCTCTCTCCAAATGTCAATCTCATGAATTTGCTAAAAAATATTTTTAATTTAAAAATTCGGCTAAAACCTGCTAAAATAATAAATTCTGTGACATAAAATACTTTTCTTTTAACCACAAGTAAGTATATAATTTGAAATCAGTGTTGTATAGGCATATTTTCCGAAAAGTGTGGTTATGTCATTTTATAAAATTTGATTTTTATTACAGATCCTTTTTGTCATTTTATTTTATACCATAATAATGTATCGTTTTAATTATTTAATTCAACAAACAGTACGACATGGGGGGCAAACTGTAAGTTAGGTAACACCTGTGTTAATTATGAACTTTGAATTGCCTTAGGTCCGTCGATATTCGAATGAGCCCCGAAGACAGACTTTTCTGTCTCGCTTATACGATAATTTTAGAGAGGAAATGGCGAAAAACAAGGAAATGAAAGAATCGTTAAAAAAATTCCGAGAAGAAGCAGAGAAACTTGAACAGAGTGAAGCATTAAAAGCAGCTCGACAAAAATTTGAAACGGTGGAAAAGGAGGCTAGTAAAGGTAAAATTATTTGATTACGTAACACTTTGAGATAACTGATTACTGTAGGAAGTGAGGTTTTTAAAGAAAAGTTTAGTACAATTAAAGAAAAAGTACAAGAAGTCATAGATGAGGCAGGGAAGGCTGAAATTGTGAAAAAAGCAGGGAAAATATCGGAAGAGTTGGGCAAAACGACACATACAATTAGTGAAAAAGCACAGGAAATTAGTAAAACTGGGGCTTTTCAGAGTATATCACAAGCAACGAAAGCAGTGAAACAAGAAATTGATACTACGAGCATTCAAGGTATTTGTGGGCTTATTTTCTGCTGAAAAATATCGAAGTATGATTTTAGGGAGGGTTTATGTGAGTCCTACATTGTTGAGGAAAAGAAGTGAAACTTCATCTATACAACATCAGAGATATTACGAAGCAAATCTTGAGGCCACTGGGGTTGAGCTTCACAAAGATTCAAAATTTTACCAGTCTTGGCAGAATTTTAAAGACAATAATCCGTATGTTCACAAGGTAATGGATTGGAAGTTAAAATATGACGAGAGTGATAATCCTTTAATCAGAGCGTCGAGGCTATTAACTGATAAAGTGTCTGACATTATGGGGGGCCTATTTCAAAAAACTGAATTATCTGAAACACTCACAGAGATTTGTAAAATAGATCCAAGTTTTGATACAAAGAGGTTTTTAAAACAGTGTGAAACAGATATAATTCCTAATATTCTTGAAGCAATGACTAGAGGTGATTTAGAAATTTTAAAAGATTGGTGTCATGAGGGTCCTTTTAATCTTTTTGCAATGCCAATAAAAGAAGCACATAAAAAAGGGCATAAAATAGAGTCAAAAGTTTTAGATGTTGATAATGTTGACCTAGTCATGGGAAGAGTGATTGAACAAGGCCCTGTGTTAATTATCTCATTTACTTCCCAACAAGTGATATGTGTTAGAGATGGCAATGGTAAAGTCGTTGAGGGAGACCCTGAAAAGGTACATCGTGTTTCTTATGTTTGGGTTTTATGTAGAGATATAACTGAACCGGATCCTAGAGCAGCGTGGAGATTAATTGACTTGTCAGCAAGTAGTAATGAACAATTGGTATAGATTTTATAGTTGTTGATTTGTTATTGCTTCAATGAAGGAGTATTTTACTATAAATCCTTTATTCAAGTAACAAAAAATTTGAATTGTTTAAGATTCAAATGATTCTGTACAGATTTGTTTTTCTGTTGTACAGGAAAATTGTATAATTTATATAAATATTTTTTTCATAATTATGTTGATGCTTAATTCAATATGCCCTTATTATTGGTGGCACAGGGGGGCATTCCCCTTCGTCTAGAGTATGATCGTTTACTGGGCGATACGTGAAACGAACCTACAATATAAATAATATAGAAAACTTTTTTTTAAGTAGGCTTACATTTCCGGTTTTAAGGTCAATCCAACTTAATGTATGTTTCCTCCAATGTTCCTCAATTGGCTTTTTTTGTTGTCCTTCAATGGGTTTTGCGTAATCATACTCATCGATTCTTTTCTGTAACATTATAATAAGGTCATTTATAACTTGACGTAACAAAAAAATTAAGGTAAAACTAATTAAAAGGGTCACTTTAAATTTGTTTTTGATTTAAAAACAAAGTATACAGGGTTATTCAAAATGATCGGACCGCTTGTGTGGCGATAGAAAATGTTAAAACAAGCGTAAATATGCTGTTAAAATTTTTCTACGACTTGTTTTGAAAATACACTTGATTAACGCCGTAATACACTTTGTATATGAATATACGAGGTATATACAGCATTTTAATAGGTGATAGCCCTAGTTAAAAGAATGCTTTTTATTTTGCATCCTACGGATCCTCGCAATCCTCAGTATGGCGTTTGAAGAAATACTAAAAGCGGATTAGCTAATACAATTTTGCATCCACGTTCGCGAAGTCTGCGAGCGCTATCAATCTAGTGTTTCACCCTCTGTTACACCCTTAAGCGACGAGAATAGTTACGTCAGTTTTTCCCTACCTTATAATCATCCCTTGCATGTGCTCCCCGTGATTCCTTTCTATTTTCCATGGACTTTATTGTTTGTATAGCATTAATAAATAAATTTTGCAATTCTATAGCTTCAAGAAGATCTGAATTCCATATAAGTGAATCGTCACATACTCGAATTTTATCCATTTCGTTATACAATTTTGAAACTTGATCACAGCCCTCTTGTAATAATTTCTGATCACGGAACACTCCAGCAAACTTTTGCATAGTTTTTTGTAACTCAAGCCGTAATTGTCCTACACTACGATCACCATTTTGTTCTTTAAGCTTTATTAAATTATCAATTGCTGCAGCTCCCATCCCCTAAAATTTGTTACTATATTAAGAGCATTCTTAAGGCAAAATATACTTCTTGAGGTTTTGGTATTTCATCTCCAGGTCTATTACACTCAGCAATGGCGTCAGCAACCGCACGCCCAAAAATAACAGTTTCAAGCAGAGAATTTGCACCAAGTCTATTGGCACCATGGACTGAAACACAAGCACATTCCCCACAAGCGAAGAGTCCTGTTACCATTTCATCGCATTTATCAGCCTTAAAATTTATTAAAATGTAAACAGTAAAAAGGGAAGAAGTGTCATACCGATTGGGTGAAAACCTGTCCTGTATAATTTGTGGGAATCCCTCCCATGTTATAATGCACTGTAGGTACTATAGGGATTGGTTCTTTTAACACATCACGTCCTACAAAGCCAGCAACTAAATGTGTAATTCCTGGCAACTGCTTTCTGATAAGTTCTTTCGGCAAATGCATGAGTTCGAGATGGACGTGATCTTTTTCAGGACCTACTCCTCGCCCTTCTAGGATTTCCATCGCGCAACTTCTGGAGACTACATCACGAGAGGCCAAATCTTTAGCTTTGGGGGCGTATTTCTCCATAAAACGTTCTCCTTTACTGTTTGTTATGTAACCACCTTCACCTCTTGCGCCTTCAGTTACAAGAACACCAACGCCGTAAATACCTTAAAGTGTTATTTTATGAGCAACAAAGAATATATTTTATTAATTTAATATGCGCTAAGATTTAATTATATTTGTTCGACAACTATCTAACAAATAATTAAGAATTATGTTGCGCTGTAGATTTGCATAAAACTTATGAATTTCCTTTTTTCAAGTTTACGTAGCGCGATAAGCTATTCGTAGCCCCATATCAGTGTATTAACAGAATGATATAGTTTATTTATATGATACCAATAACCATAGCTGTCAATCTGCCCAACGTTGTTTCGCTATTTCACCGCTTTGTACTTGTATCGAGCGAATACAAAGTAAAATATTATGTAAGACTAAAATAACTTGTATTTTGGAATTGTCTTATTTACAAAGCGGCTTGTTCCAGCCAGGCACAGCTTCAGGATACACTCTATTGATGAGGGGTAATTACCAGAAAACCCGTAAAAATTTTCTAAATTGTATCTGGGTGAAACGTTCTTATTTAATTGTAAAAAAAAAATTGTTTACCTATACGTATTTGTAAAAAAATAATATTAAGTACCTGTGGGATGAAACTGGACAAATTCCAAATCCTGCAACGGTATCCCCGCCCTTGACACCATTGCAGTCCCATCTCCCGTGGAAGTATGAGCAGTCGTACAAGAAAAATACGCTCTTTCAAATCCTCCAGTGGCTATAACAGTATTCCTTGCGAAAAAACGATGAAACGTCCCTCTCTCCAAATTCCAAACTATCGCTCCACAACAGCGATTATCATCCATAAGAAGATCCAGAGCGAAATATTCGACAAAAAATTGACAATCATATTTGACTGCTTGCCCGTATAAAGTATGCAGCATAAATTGCCCTGTACTGTCAGCCGCAGCACAAGTCCTATGAGCCTGTCCCCCTTTACCACATTCCAAAGACTGGCCACCGAAAGCTCTCTGATAAATTTTGCCGTCTTTGAAACGCGAGAAAGGCATTCCGACATTTTCAAGCTCATAAATAGCATTAGGGGCTTCTCTTGTCATGTAGTGAATTGCGTCTTGGTCACCTAACCAATCAGAGCCTTTGACGGTGTCAAAGAAGTGCCAGTACCAGGTGTCAGGTTCGTAATTGCCTGGAACTTATTATTAGGACATTAAAAAATGTTTTTAACAAGACCTAAAGCTGCGTTTATTCCTCCTTGGGCTGATACAGTGTGGGACCGCGTAGGAAAAATTTTGGTCACTACTGCAGTGTTGAAACCTTTAGCTGTTAAGCCATAAGCAGCTCGCAGTCCTGCACCTCCAGCACCGATGACCAAGCAGTCATAATAGTGGTCATATACAGGTACTGTGCTAGTCTTGCTAGGCTAGGGATACAATTATGAGTGTTTTTATTGATTTTAGGGAATTGCTTACTGAAGAATATCTTCGTGGGTAGAAACTGCGTATTTGTTTTGATATAGGGTTTAAACATCTTAAAAGTTTAAACATTTTGTTTCAGAAATACTTTACTGTCAAACTGAAAGTTGTGTTTAATAAAACAAAATCCATAGTAACAACCAGGTAATATTTAATGAAACAAAAATTAAACAAGACATTTATTTATATTTTATAATGTATGTATGACAATGAATCGAAAACTCAATAAAACAGTTAATCAAAGTTCTTAAATGCCTGATTAGGAATTCTATTACTTTTATGTAACTCTATAAAAAGTAACAAGGCTCGTTTGAAATCGTAGTGACACGCTTTTAAAATTCTGAAAAAAAAAACCAGTCAATTTCTGTTTTGATAGAGACAATGTTATAACGAAAAAATCTCAATTTAGGTAGGCACAAGTAAAAAATAAAAAGGGAGGCATCAAAGGTGGATGAGAGTAGTCACGTAATATGAGGCAAGTATAGTATACCTTCGAAATTTTTGCCTACCATAAACTTTATTGTCATTGAAATCAATTAGAACTTAACTTAATAAACATTAGGAATCGGTAGCTTTGTTCAAATCCAGATGGTATGATGCACGAGGCGTGAAGCAGATTTTAATGGTATAAAATGGTACTATTTTCCCAAAAGATAGTGCTTTTTACTGAATATATTTACCTAAATTCCCCACAGTTTGAAAGAAATAATAAATTTAAGGGATTCCTAGATTTACAAATAAGTCACGTATTTTGCACAAGTTTGTTATTTCTTTCAAATCGTCGGAATGTTTAGGTAAATGTGCATGGTGAAAAGCATCGTCTTTTAGGGAAATATCACCCTTATAGCCCATTTTACACCTTGGGCATCGGACCATCTGGATTTGAACAAATCCAACGTTTCTAAATGTTTGTGGTTAAACCCTAATTTACAATACGTCAACGCAGTGGCGGTCGGTGAATTTTTAAAACGGTGAATTTGGATGGGATCCAAATTCTGTTATGAGGATTACTATTAAGACCAAATTAAAGGCTACTGGTAAAAAAAAATTGTTCGAAATTTGCCAAATTTGATTTTTAAAAATGGTGAGCCTCTCCTCGTTATTTCCGAAACGGTTTATGCTAAAATTGTGTCGAATTTTTTTTCAGCATTATGAGACAAATTAACGACTAATCATATTTTGGTTTTTTCCATTTGAAATTTTAGAGAAAGAATATTTTTCGAAAATTAAATTTTAAATGCTCATAACTTTGGATCCCATGCTCCATTTTCAAAATATAGAGTTTTAAAAAATCACCGGCCGCCACTGCTTCAACGACAATAAAGTTTATGGTGGGCAAAAATTTTGTAAATATACTATAACTCACATAAAGATCAGTGTTTTAATATTTTCCACTAAACAAAAATTGTGCCTTGCGACAAATAATCAAGTTACTTTTGATTGTTCTCTTACCATTCTTTGAGAGTTAAAGCTGAAATTCATGCTAGATTGATACTAATAGTCTTCACTGGCTTGGCGAACGTAAATTAAAAATTGCATTAACCAATCAACATCTACTTTTTCTCTATACGCCATCTTATGGGTTACTAAGATCCATAGGATGCAAAATAGAAATTTGTTCTACTGCGCTCTGCGCTCGTTGCTTGAGTTTTTCGCTCCTTACTGAACCGGATCTCTTGGTCTTTTTCGATTGAATATCTTATATAATTTATAACTTATTAAGGATGCGTTAGGTTTCCACATTTTTTTGTTGATTTAAAGAATCAGCTTTGCTTAGATTGACAGTAACAATCTGTCGTGGGTTTCCAGACTTTAATGTGTTAATTTCAAGCTGAGATACTACCGGTAAGTGTTGCAAATTTTAATACTTTTTTATGACAACAACCAATCACAACCCGGAATTCTTTTAATTTTTCATGAAAATGAATATACTACCAGTATTATCTCATCTTGAAAGTAGCCCATTTGTCAAGTAAACAACTAGTTACTTTGAGATGCTTATAACTGTGTCCTACCTAAATTGAAGTTTTTCTCACTAGGTCGTTATTTATTCTTACTTATTGGCACCTTCCTTGTTAATAAGGTTTGTAATTTCAGCAAAAGCATTCATCATTTGATTTTCTTGGGCTGAATTTAGAGCTTGTAGAAGAGCTTTTGTTTTTTTAAATGCTGTTGGTTTTCGTGACGCTGAAGCATGACATACATGTAACTGTTCATTAACTATGCGATAAAAATCATCACGATTTTCCAGAACAAAAAATCTATTAAATTTTAAAATCTTGTTAATGTTTAGAACTTCCATAAACACTCCTGTTACAATTATTGCCAAACATTTGTTCTGAAAAAAATAATGTTTTTCTTAAAATCATTGCGGTAACACAAAGCAAAGATAGACTAATACAGAGCATACTATATGCATATTGCATAGTGGTCGTATAGACAGACACAATGGGCCATCTAACGAAAATTGCTGGAAGGTATTGTGAGTTTCACTGACTCTGACGTCCCAACCAATAAAATTAAAATATACACCAGATACAGAGAGCGGCATTCTGTAGTTACATTTCTCTAAATATTAAGCTTAAATCTCAATTTACTAAGAATGTTACATGAAAATGAGGGACTGAGTTCAGGGTTTCTACCGCAGATGTGACGAAAATGGCGAATCGGGCAAAAATAATTTCTATGTTAACACATTCTTTGAGTAAGTGAAGAATTAATCGGTCGGCATCTCCAACTGCATTTGCGGTTTCTTCTGTTAATAATTGGGATACCTATAAACGGCTTATTGCTCGGCATTTCAAAATTACTGAATAGACCTATAGGGAGTGTTGAATAATAATGTTGGCGGGTAACAATGTTACCACTTTGGCTCTCGCTCGGCAACCAATATAACCAACCTCCACGATTAGGTACTTCAAGGATTAAAGCCCCGACCGACATTGAATTACATCACCTAATCGCCGAACCAACACCATACTGAACGGCAGTGTAACCAGAACTAGCATAAGATGTTCCAGTCGAACAACAATGTCGAGAAGCTGTATAACTGTATACTGTTTCGGGGTATTTATCCCTCATCAGTACAGTGTATCTCGGAGCGTTGTACTCGATTGGAACCAGTGGGAGAACTCGCTTATATCAAGCAAGGTACGGCAAATTAATAAACTAATTACTTGACTAATTATACCAACCCTTGCTACCTTCCAGTAATCTCCATTAGTTGGTTCATTGTGTCTGTCGATACGATCACTATACTTACAGTTAAAAAGTAAAAACTTACCGTATAATACACCACATCAACTGTGAATGAGGAAAGATCAAATTCACAAGTTGGAAACAAATTAAATAACTCTACAATTTTTGTCTTTCCAGTGAAAAAAATTGGATCACCTTTTGGTATATCCACTAAATTCCTGGAATACTTTTGGCGCATATTTCTTCTAGAACATTCATTTTCAAAATAAATAATAATAACAAAAAAATTTAATACTGTGCACTCTTTGATGATTTTTGTTGAGGTAAATATTCAGCAGTCATGGAGAATAAAGCATCATCATGATAAAATGTTTCAAGATTACTAAGATCTTTGATTTCAAAGCACTGAAAGTAAGCTTGCAAGAATTGATCAACAAAATCAAAAACAGTAGTATTACAAACAAAATTACGTCTAAATGAAGGAACTCCATTTTGCCTAAGTAAATAACCATCCTACAAAAAATAAATGATAAAACTATTTTGATTTTGGCGAAAAAATTGGAAATGACAATTGTGAGCGCACAAAATTTCAACTTTGTGTTTTGTGGTACATTCACAATTTCCATCACCAATTTCGACGCCTTTCTTTTAATTACCAATTTTTCGATTTTGGGGCAATATTTAATTATTTGTTGCACGTAGTTATGTTCACTGTATAAATCACATACAGGATTTCTGTCCAAAGACAATATTGTAATATTAAAATTCTCCAAATATTTCAGTTCAGCTAAATCTAAAATCTGCAAAACCATTAAATTTGCTACAAATCAAATAAAACCTACCAAGTTATTTCTCAAATCCAGTGAATGAATAGTGTATGTAGTAAGAACTTTAAACGCTTCTAAACTTTTAATTTCATTGTTACATAATTTCACAGTTTTGGGTTTCAATTTTTTAGTAGCATTTAACACAAATGCTAGTAATTTAGGTTGTGATAGTAAAAAAAATTCAGTCAAGTCCGGATCTTCACAGAAGTTATTCAAACATAAAACACCTGCCTTTAAACGTTTTTGCAACACTTTCAATAAATCATTTGACAGATTTACTTTCACTTCCGCTGTTGTTGTATATTTCAGGATAATTTTCAGTTTAAACTAAAATTTTGAATTTTAAAGTGGGCTAGTTTCAGGATTTTATCTTACAGGTTTGGTGTTGTCCAAAGGGTTAGGAACTTTTAATTTGTTATTGCAAAACTTTTCGATAGCCTGTCTACAAATTCTTACGTAAAAATAAGCACTCTTGCCATCGTTATTATACGATAAGGGTATTAAATCAAAAGGCTTAACATATTCTAGGAGAATTTTTAGTATTACGTTACGTGAATATCCATAAGTGTCTATAATCTGCAAAATCAGTTAAAACCATGTTTGATAGGCACTCAAACCCTTACAAAAATTTTATGCCAGTAGGTTTTAACATCAAGAACTTTTCCACACTGCCCAATTAGGCACACAGTTAACTCATTTAAACTTATGGCATCATAGGAAGGAGTGACTGTGTTGAAATCCATTTTATTATCACCTAATTTTATTGAGACGTTACAAACTGAGCTAAAACAATGTTTTTACCTTAAACATTTGTCCTAAAAATTACAAAACCTGGCTGAGATTTCTTACCTGCTTGCTGATGCTAAAAGTGGCAATATGGGAAAAGTGTTGTCAAATTTTCAGCTGCAATGTTTATAAAAACACCTGATATGTAACAAAGATATTATGATTAAAAATAACTGATTATTAACAAAAATTGATAACAATCCCGCGCGAATGTCGTGTCACATGTAATTGTTTTTAAATTTGAAGGAACGCCAACCTCAGTTAAAGAAAATAACTAGACAAAAAAGTTTAAATTTAAGAGTGAATTTGCCTAATTCTGACAAAAATGCACCTAAAGTGGAGGCATCTCAGTAAAAAAAACAAAGCTTGGAGGAAGAGCCGCTAACAAGATAATAGTGACTCATTCAGAATTTTTACCAAACTCGGAGAAAGGACTAGAAAAAATTTTCCTTCTGAATTATTGATCTCATTCGTTTATAATAACGAAATAACGGATCTGTCATTACCTGAAAAAAAAAAACCCTAATCTTTCTGTGAATAAACTTCAGCTGACAACCGGAAAGACATAAATAAATAGTTTTCTTTCCAAACGGGAATAAAGTGAAGGTTTATTTCCACGTTTTTGATCAAACATCAGGTACTTTATTCCCTAGGGAATTTGAATTTTTTCACGATTTCTCAGAACGATTTTTTCACATAAACAAACTGTGTCGTTGGCAACCGCCAGCCAACACTACCTAAATCTTACCGTACCGGCAAATTATTTTCTTTTAGAATTATCACTTTTGCCGCTTGGGAAGAAAGCTTTGTATGCATCTTGGGAATAAACCTTCGTTAATCCCTTAACTGTAGATTCCCTCGCTTCCTGCGGTCGCTCTGGCATTACTACAGCCGCGGAATTACTTAACAAGGCGGTTTATTCCCTTGATACATAAATAACTATTATCCGATCACAACAGTTACAAAAAAAAGAAAGGGATTTAAGGACAACCATTAACAGAGGATCTGTCAAATATAGTTTTATCTGGTAGAAAAGCAGTCACAGGACTAAAAGATTCTTGTTTTTCAATGATACAGAAGCAATGAGGAAACAAAGGATCTTTTCAAGGAAATGCGGGAAAACTCGGAAATGTCAACACAGACTCGGAGGTTAAATTTTATCCCTTCTGGGACAAATTAGGTTCTAGAAGATGATGAAGAGGCATCAGTGATTCCCGGGGACAGAATCTCAGGGAAGCGAAACCAATACAGAGTCATCAACAAAAACCAACAAAATTAAGAAAAGCAATGCCTTTTCAAAACAAAACAAAAAATTAACTGCACTGGATGTATATTGGAAGCTTAGTATTTCCGGACACCTCCAAGAAGACAAGTCGGCAGGTTTTCAGTGTCGAAAGATTTCTGGACGTGGAAAATAAACACAGTCCCTATCTGATGAAAAATCAACAGACTTTCCAAAACATGGATAAAAATATTTTGGGTAGGATTAAATTGTACTTCCAACTACGAGAAAAAAAATCTCAAGGAAAGTCAACAACTTTAGTGCATTTGTGTTCAATTTTTTGTCGCAAATAGTACATGTTTATACATACATATAATATGTAGAATTATGTACAGTAATAGGCGTGTGGGATTACAAGGGGCGCCGGATAAAACAGAGACCGGATTAACGGGGGTCCACTGTATATGCAACTAACAGTATAGCGACATTATTTTAATATTTTATTACAGGAAAAAGGTGGTAATGGCTAATGAGCGGATCCAATGAGGGAACAAAAAACACTGTGCAGCCGTCTAGCAAACTAGTCGCACTCGCCAAGCGAAAAAACCTTGATACTTGAATTGGTCGATTGAGGTAGTAATGACGTGCTTACAAGTCATAAGCGTAGATCTCAAACACTTACAATTGTTTTTATTTTGACCAGGATAAATTCGTGTTTTACACTAACTTTTGATTAATAATTCACTTTTAAATAAAATATTAAATTGTTAAATTAAATTAATTAACGAAAGAAGAATCCTGCAACCGTGTTGATCGTACCCGCAGAAAGCGATCAGTGCGGCGCCTATGAGCGTGCCCTTCAAATTCCTCCTTGTATCCGATCATTAGTAATGGCACATACAAGTGAGATGGGGTTGTGCTACATTTTTTTTAAATTTGGTAATTGCTTTTATTTAAATTTCTTGTGTATAAGTGTTATCTATTTAGCCTTCTAATTTTTCTACGTTTTTGTTAACAATAATTATACTATTTGTCGTTTTAAGGCTAGTCAGACCCCCCTAGAAACTTTTCTATAACATTTTTTTGGTCTTTAATTATGTATTTTTTTAATATATTATACATCAAAAGACGTGTTTTTTAAATGCCTAGGGCGCTTAACTATTGCCATAAATGAAAAAAAAAGTACCATTGTTTTATTTAAAAAAAACGTGTTTTAATTTTTTCTATGACATTCTTTTAGGTCTAAATTTTGAGAAAATACTGTAATTTTTTTTTGTAAATAGATAATATAAAAGTAAAGGGCGCTTAACTATTTTCAACTTTATTAATCAATAATTTATTTAAATATTGTTGCCAATATAAACAAATCAATATCTCATAGTTTACAAAATCTTAAAACATCAAATTAGACTTACTTGTCTAGAAAAATATGCCAAATATTATCACCATTTAATAATTTTAAAAAATCTTTTCAGTTTTAAGTTTTTTTAATGTGTATTTACGTTAAAATTAGCGCTGAGTTCATAGGGTTTGCCGCCAGAGCGCGCACGCTTTGAAAGTATTAGTGGAGTAAAATCGACGTCCTTTCTTGCAAAAATTTTTTTAAGGTATAACCAAACGGGACCTTCACAGTCTTATAAAGTATCATTTTAGCCATCCGAAATCGTAATCTACAACTTTTTTTAGTAGGACCGAACTTTGTAAAATTATTTTTTTTATGTCGGAGCAACAATTTCCAAAATCGTGTTTTTTAAAACATACATCGTGCTTATAAATTAACTATTTAAGATAAAATTTTGAAATTTTGTCCACTTATAGAGAAAACCAGAGCGCATCTAACAGTAATTACAGATTTTAGAAAAAGTTTTTTGCTTTTGAGAAAGGGGTCTCTAAATTGACTAGTTGCGAAATTGTCCATTGACAATTTCACCCAGCGGGGAGCTATGTGAATTATTAAAAATTTAACCATATAATGTACATTTTCGTGTTCACTAAACTCTAAGTAAGTTTTTTTAAAAAAAATCAAGTCATTAGATTTAATAGTTTCCAAAATATAATTTTTTTAAAACAAGGTTTTGTCGCGCTGCTACACCACGCCAGACGCGTTAAATCTCTGTATAGCCTATTCGCACCAACCAACACAGTAAAAGATTACAGAACTATTCAAAGGTTAATAAATTAAATAATTGATAAATACTTCTGAACCATTATCACTGTCAATCATCATTTGCTACGAGTGTTTGTCAATATAAAATTTAGATCAAATTTTTACTAGGTATTTTCCTATATTTTGACTGTTTTATACGTAATATGAACTAGATTAGATCAAATATGTTACTTTTTCGTTTAGAATTATACAGTTATGTAAAAAAAATCTACGTAAAGCACTTACATGTTAATTTTAATTAAAATTGATATACTTTATACAACTTTTGTTATTGTTAGTCGTTCTTGCCCAAAAGTATATTGCTGAATTCTGTGAAATATTATTACATACAACTAGCAAAATGTTTTAAGTTTTGTTGGTTTTGTGGTTTTGATAACAACAATTTATGTTTCTCTGTAAGTAAAAACCATGGTGTTAAAACGTTGGAAGATCTATATAGCAATCACGAAGAAGCTGATACACGATTAATTTTACATGTATTATATGAATATAAAATGCAACAACAGAATACAATTTTAGTAAAATCTGTAGATACGGATGTTTTAGTTTTGCTGATTTACTATTATAATTGTAATTTACTAAAGACAGATCCAAAACAAAATTTATCTCTTTTTATTGATTCAGGCCATGGATCAAAAACAAAATTTATTTCAATTCCAAACGTAGTAAACCATTTTCAAGATAAAATTTGTAGAAATCTTTTGGCGCTTCACGCTTTAACCGGATGTGACACAACAAATTCTTTTTATAAAATTGAGAAAAAAACGGCATTCGATATTCTTGTTAAAAGTGTAGACGGTTTTAATTTGCACGAAATAGCTTCATTGCCGGATGTAAACAAAAGTATTGAAGTAGCTACAAAAATTGTTTTGGCATTATTTAGAAATAAAAATTAAGATATTAAAACGTTAAATGATATGAGGTACCATTTAAGCCTGAAATCTCAAAAATCAGCTTCAGAATTACCACCAACTAACGATTCCTTCAAACAGCATGTTTTAAGGTAAATATAACGAAGAACTACTATGTGTGCAGGTAGATATAACGCGTGTGGCGCGGAGTAGCGCGGCATAACCTTGTTTTAAAAAATTTATATTTCGGAAACCATTAGGTTTATTTTTCTAATTTTGTTTAAAAAAAAAGTTATTTAAGGTTTTGTAAATCCGAAAATGTACATTATATGCTCAAATTTTTAATAATTCACATAGCTCCCCGCAGGGTGAAATTGTCAATGCACAATTTCGCAACAAGTGACTTTGAAGACCTCTTTCTCAAAAACAAAAAATTTTTATAAAATCTTGTAGTACGGTTAGATGCGCTCTGGTTTTCTCTATAAGTGGACAAAATTTCAAAATTTTATCTTTAATAGTTAATTTATAAGCGCGATGTATGTTTTAAAAAACATGATTTTGGAAATTGTTGCTCCGACATAAAAAAATTAATTTTACAAAGTTCGGTTTTACTAAAAAAAGTTGTAGATGGCGATTTCATATGGCCAAAATGATACTTTATAAGACTGTAAAGGTTCTGTTTGGTTATACCTTTATTTCAAAAATAGGCGTTATTTTAGCCCGATTTTACTCCACTATAGTGGAGGGAAATCATCTCAGATATCAGGATAAAAATCGTCTATTTTAACTTTTTGGTGTAGGACGAGCTGAAATTTTAATTAGATTATCTGAAGTGACCAATTAAGACATTTTTTCATGATTCAGATTATCGAAACTTGAAAAAAAATGAAAATTCAGACTTATTTAATATTTATATTTTGTTATCTTTACACCGAGCTATCTCAGAAGCCATAGTAGCTATTGAGTTGATTTTTGTTGCGTTCGAATGTAAAGACGTGAGCGCTTTTGGTTGTTTGATTAAAAGTATTTTACTTCCCTTTTTAATATATTTCGTGATAAGCTAAATTCGAACTTCCGGTGTCACGGTAATCAATTATAGACGATGCGAACAAAATTTTTATTATTAGAGATAAACCCCTACGAAACCGAACGAAATGTAGAGAAATGATCCAGGAAGTTTTTAGTAAAACCAGAATTGAATTATTTTTTGGGGATTTCGAGATATAATTCTTTAACATGGTTATTAGCGCGCTGTGAGATGGAGGCTTGTTTGGACTTTCGATCGTAGGTATATGCCAGGAAAAACAAAGATTTTCATAATTATAATGGTGATAATAAAAATAATACTGAATTCTGATTCGATAATTTTCTATATGTGGTTTTACGACCATTTTCCTCACCTGACAAATAATTAAATTGAAAAATTCATCACCCTGCTATAATACAATAAGGAATCAAGATTTTTTATATTTTGAATTATTAAATAAAATAAGTAAAATTAGAAAAAATGTATATTATCATGAATTCACAACATTTTAAATTTCTGCACACAAACACATTTTTGATAATGTAGTAAAACGAAATTTAATGAAAGCTGTACAGTTATTGGGAAAAGACATTAGAAAAATTTGTACATACTGTACCGAGCAAAAATAAAACAACTTTATGATTTTACAATTGTGTTTTATATAATACTTACTTGCATAGTATTTAATGTTTAATACCAACACCCTTAATAAAAAATAGAATTGCATTATAATTGTTACTAGGTAATATCTTTGAATCTATGGATACAAAAATTAAAACATTAAATTTAGGGGAAGCAAAAGTAAAGCAACTGATATTGAAAAGAGTTTTATTAATATTTATAAAATGTTTTGATTTTGTTGTATACCCTTTATTTGCGATCACCGCGATATATTGAGTTAATTAATTCATCAATAATGGTTTCTTATAAAATGGAACTCTAAACTTCGTTCAAAACTTGCATAAAATTGTGCCTGAAAAATTTTTTCACAATCTTTGCCGTGTGCTTTGGGTAGTTATCATGCTGAAATATCCTTCTCAGAGGCAAATTGTCGTCAGCATAAGGTAGCATTGTATTTTTTAGTATTTCTAAATAATTTAATTTATCCATAGTTTCATTTGTACTAATTGTGTTACCGCCTCCGTGTTTAATGGTACCGACAGTAAACTTTTCCTAGCAGGTCTCTGAATCTGTACAAGCAGATTTTAAAAAAATTGTTTGGAGAAGATATAAGATATCAAAAAACCATCAAACATATGGCAAAAAATTATTAAATACTGTGACGCGAACGACTCAATTCTAAGAAGCGGTGAATCAGAGTATCGAGTATTGTGTTGTGGACCGCTCACTTCTAGGAACTGAATAGAACTTCGAGTATTATTTACGTTTTGAATGGGTTTATTTATTCTTGTTTACGTCGGCATTGTTTGTCGCTATTGTGATTGAATTCCAATCATCTTGCCGAATTGAAATAATTCAGGAGAAACGCGAGAAAATACTCGAAAGTTCTGGAAAGAGTCCATACCCCTATATATATGCGAGACAGCGAGTCAGTCAGTCATTCTGGTTTTGGGAGAGCGACATAAAGGCGAACTCCGGCGATATCCAGCGAATTTAGAAAGCGATAAATTAAAGTGTTTTGTGTTCCGTTAGTGATTTAGAATATTAGCTGTGTTAATTAGTTGTAATTAATTTGATTTGTAAATAAACTTGCCGAGAAATTATCTCCAGCTCTTTAAATCAGAAACCCACATATAATAAACGTCACACTGGTGTCAGAAGTGGGATTTAAAGAAGCTTGGTGGACAAAGAAAAGTTTATGTCTCTGGAACCTTCTGGAAGAACAACAAGAAGTCAGACAAGAACCATGGAGGAACAACTTCGTGTATTCTTCGAGAAACTAGAAAAACAACGCTTGGAAGATAAAGAAGAACAGAAGAAATTTCTGGAAGATCAAGAAAAACGAAGAATGCAAGAAAAAGAAGAAGAAGAAAAACGACGACTGCAAGAAAAAGAAGAAGAAGAAAAACGTCGAATGGAAAAGCAAGAAAGAATTTTCGAAAAATTCGATACCTTACAAGATGCTCTTAAGAAAGATGTCGAAGAAGTAAAAAAGGAATTTGAGGAAAAAGTTTTCGAAGTAAAAGAAGAAGTAAAAGAAGAGATAAAAGAAGTTAGGGAAGAATTAGAAAAGAAAGTTTTAGAATTGGAAAGTAAAATGAAGAAACTTGGAACAGGACAAATTTTAGGAAGCGAAGTAACATCGCAACGAGTAAAACCCCCAACTTTCGATGGTCAGTCTTCGTGGTCAATGTATAGGAGGCAGTTTGAAGCAGCGGCGGAGATAAATTGCTGGAATGATGAAGAAAAAGCCACAGCTCTGGTGTTAGCACTGCGAGGACCAGCTCTCCAGCTGCTTCAGAATGTATCTGATCGTGATCAGAAAAACTATCACGCAGTGGTCAACGCCTTGGAATTGCGCTACGGAGACCAGCACATGGACAGAGTATACCAAATGATGCTTAAGTCCCGACATCAGAAAAGCAACGAAAGTTTGCAAGAATATGCCGCGGAAATAGAAAGATTGGTTAATTTAGGTTATCCTTCCGCACCTGCAGACCTTCGCCATGAGATGGAAGCCAGCGCATTTATTGATGGTTTAAGAGATGGCGATTTACGACGTTATCTACGTCTACATAGATATAAAACCTGTGCTGACGCGCTTATCCACGCGTTAGAATATGAGGCGGCAAATGAAGACTTTTCACGACGACCAGCTCAACGCGTGCGATTGATGTCCGCAGAGGAAACTCCAACAAATAATTGCTGCTGCGAAGAACTGAAGAGTATGTTGGAAAAGATGCAGCAGACACCAGCACGCACTGGAGGACGGCCTAAGTGTTATGGTTGTGGTAAGATAGGCCATATAAGAAGGGATTGCCGCCAACGGGGAAGGTCTGAGGATGTAAGGAGGGGTCAGGAAGATGTCAGGCCCCTCAATTTCCCGGCATCAGGGAAACTAATTTCAGCTAGCACTTTGGGGCGTGTGCTAGCTGATACGCCCAAAGCCCCTAGGATCATCTCCGTCTCGCAGCTAGGAAAAGGAAATGATAGTCTGTTGCTGGATGGACGAATCAACGGTCGAGACACCAAGATGACGGTTGACACGGGAGCAACACTTTCTCTAGTGAGACGGGACATGCTGGAAACATCTCAAAATATCTACATGACAAGATGTAACTTCGTTTTGAAAACCGCTACTGGTGAAACAGCACAAGTACATGGAGAAGCTAATGTCAAACTTGAGATAGGACCATTCAATATTGTACACCGAATGGTTGTAGCTGAGATAGTTGATGAAGTGATCTTGGGTTTGGACATTATGGACAAATATGGATTTGTGCTGGATATTAAGAACAGGATGTTACAAATGGGAAACGAAGAAATCTTGTTACATTCTGCGACCGCTTCATCTGACCATGTAAACATCATCGTCTCAGAATCAGTTCGTGTCCCCGGCAATTCTGAGAAAATTGTGCTGGCAGAGTTGGAAAAAGATCCTGGGGGATACCGAACGGGAGTTGTTGAACCGGACATGACGAAATTCACGAATGCGACACACAATAAACAGATCTTGGTAGCTAGAGCACTCGTTGAGGCTGGTGGAAAGATTCCTATTCGCATAGCCAATCTCAGCGAAAATCGAGTTACGTTACAGAAAGGGGAACAGATTGGCTTCTTTCAGCCTGCATTACGAGTTGTTCGTTGTGAAGAAAAGGACAACAAGAGTTACCAGGAAGGAGAAGGTAAAAATAACCCGGAATTGGAAAATTATTTTCTGGAAGAATGGCAACACTTATCAGAAGATCAGAGGAAAGCAGCCACTGCTTTTATTCGAAAGGAACAAGACATTTTTGCAATAGGGGACAAGATTACGGGAAGAACTAATTTGGTACAGCATCGAATTAATACGGGATCAGTACAACCTATTCGTCAGCCCCCGAGAAGACTCCCCTTTGCGAAACAGGAAGAAGTGGCTCGAATGATCAAAAAAATGAAAGAAGATGGCGTCATTGAAGATTCGTCAAGTCCCTGGTCTTCACCAGTTGTACTAGTAACAAAGAAAGATGGGTCAACTCGTTTCTGCGTTGACTATAGACGGCTCAACGAAGTAACGAAGAAAGATAGTTACCCACTTCCACGCATCGACGATACACTGAGCATGTTAGCTGGTTCCCAATGGTTTTCTACTTTAGACTTGAAGAGTGGGTATTGGCAGGTTGGAATTCACCCTGAGGATAAGGAGAAAACTGCCTTCTCGACTGGAACTGGACTCTACCAGTTTAATGTTATGCCTTTTGGACTTTGTAATGCGCCAGCTACGTTCGAGCGGCTAATGGAACTTGTCCTTCGAGGGTTGACTTGGAGAACTTGCCTTGTGTACCTTGATGATGTGATGGTTATTGGGAAAACTTTCGAAGAACATCAAAGTAACCTGCAAGAAATTTTCAGCCGATTGCGAAACGCTCGTCTTCAACTTAACCCTAAAAAGTGTTGCCTTTTCCAAAGAAAAGTCAAGTTTTTGGGACACGTTGTTTCATCGAATGGGATACAAACTGACCCTGAGAAGACTGCAGCCGTACGGGAATGGCCCCGACCTAATGATAAGCACCAACTACGAAGCTTTTTGGGTCTTTGCACCTACTATCGCCGTTTTGTCAAAGGATTCGCCGATATTGCCAAACCTCTTCATAAACTGACCGAAAAGAAGACGCCTTTTATTTGGGACAAAGAGTGTGAATCGGCCTTCAAAACATTAAAAGTTACACTCTGTACGGGACCAATACTTGCTTACCCAAGGGCAAAAGGTCAGTTTATTTTAGATACGGACGCCAGTAATAATGGAGTTGGCGCAGTATTAACTCAAGTACAGGATGGCGAAGAGAGGGTTATCGAATATTATAGTAAGGTTCTTTCTAAACCTGAAAGGAATTACTGTGTCACCCGAAGAGAACTGTTGGCTATCGTGAACGCGGTAAGCCATTTCCACAAATATTTATACGGCCAACATTTTACAATAAGGACAGATCATGCCGCTTTAAAGTGGCTGTTAAATTTGAAGAATGCTGAAGGTCAAACAGCGAGATGGATTGAGAGACTTCAGCAGTATGATTTTGAAATCAAGCATCGCTCGGGAAGGTCTCATCAAAATGCAGACGCCTTGTCCAGAAGACCGTGCAGAGCCGACTGCAAACATTGTAGCCAACGAGAACAAGCTGACCACCTGTGCAACCTTAGAAGGCTAGTTTTGCAACCTACTGACGGATGGACAGCTGAAGAAATAAGAACAGAGCAACTGCAAGACGATGAGATCGGACCGATTTTACAAAGCAAGGAGAACGGAAATGTAAGACCGCAATGGCATGACATTTCAAATAAGAGTCCTGCTCTGAAGGCGTTGTGGGCACAATGGGACTCCCTGAAAGTCGAAAATGGGCTGCTCAAAAGGGCTTGGGAAAGCGCGGATGGAAAGACGGTAACAATGCAGCTAGTCCTACCGAAGAGTCGTGTAAAGGAAGTCTTAAGGGAAATCCATGATGGAAGATCTGGAGCTCACTTCGGCGTCAACAAAACCTTGGGGAAGGTTCGCGAACGCTTTTATTGGGTCAATAGCCGAGAAGATGTCGCTAATTGGTGCCGGAAATGTACAACATGTGCTGCGAGTAAAGGCCCGAAAACTCGTAGCCGGGGAGCCATGAAGCAATACAACGTTGGGGCTCCGTTTGAGAGGATTGCGTTTGATATTGCGGGTCCATTTCCAGTCACCGACTCGGGCAACAAATACATTATGGTTGTTGCCGACTATTTCAGTAAATGGCCTGAGGCATACGCGTTACCAAACCAAGAAGCTATTACTGTGTCTCGTGCTTTGGTGGATAATTGGATTTCTCGTTATGGGCTTCCCATGGAAATGCATTCGGACCAAGGGCGAAACTTTGAGTCAGGGGTTTTCCAAGGAATTTGTGATCTCTTGGGTATTCGGAAAACCAGGACTACACCGCTGCATCCTCAGTCCGACGGAATGGTCGAGCGCTTTAACAGCACCATGGAAGAGCACCTATCGAAAGTTGTAGAGGCCCATCAAAGAGATTGGGATCGCCATTTACCGTTGTTTTTGTTGGCTTACAGAGCGGCGATCCATGAAACTACAAATCAAACTCCAGCCAAGATTTTGTTTGGACGGGAACTCCGCTTGCCTTGTGACCTTGTGTTTGGGACACCCACTCAAGAACCCAAGGAAGTTAGAAGCTATGTAGAAGAGCTTCAAGAGACGATGTCCCATATCCACGACTTGGCTCGAGACCGAATTGAGATTGCCAGTGACAGGATGAAGACGCGGTACGATTTGAGGGCGAATTCGGTAGGGTTTCAAGAGGGAGATTTGGTCTGGCTATTTAACCCTCAACGGAAGAAAGGGCGATGTCCGAAGCTTCAGCCGAAATGGGAAGGCCCTTATACCGTACTGACCCGACTTAACGACGTGGTGTATAGAATCCAAAAGAACCCCAGGGCTAAGATGAAGGTAGTGCATTTAGACCGTTTAGCCCCCTATGCGGGTTCAAATGACGATGAATGATTGTTCGAGACGAACAATTCTTAAGAGGGGGGTAGTGTGACGCGAACGACTCAATTCTAAGAAGCGGTGAATCAGAGTATCGAGTATTGTGTTGTGGACCGCTCACTTCTAGGAACTGAATAGAACTTCGAGTATTATTTACGTTTTGAATGGGTTTATTTATTCTTGTTTACGTCGGCATTGTTTGTCGCTATTGTGATTGAATTCCAATCATCTTGCCGAATTGAAATAATTCAGGAGAAACGCGAGAAAATACTCGAAAGTTCTGGAAAGAGTCCATACCCCTATATATATGCGAGACAGCGAGTCAGTCAGTCATTCTGGTTTTGGGAGAGCGACATAAAGGCGAACTCCGGCGATATCCAGCGAATTTAGAAAGCGATAAATTAAAGTGTTTTGTGTTCCGTTAGTGATTTAGAATATTAGCTGTGTTAATTAGTTGTAATTAATTTGATTTGTAAATAAACTTGCCGAGAAATTATCTCCAGCTCTTTAAATCAGAAACCCACATATAATAAACGTCACAATACTCTTTGTTTTTTGTTTTTAAAATTCAAGTCATTTGTAGTTAATAAAATAATGTTTTAATAAAGTTTTTTGTGCTTTAAAATAAAATATTCTATACATTCGTTAGTTAAATTTTTAACACCGATTTACACAAAAAGCTGTCGATAACATATTTTAAGTTTTACAGTTTTTAAAAGAGCACATAAAATAGATAAGAAAAATACAAAAGTTTGAAATGGGCAACTTTCACTGAGAATATTTCATTTTGACGAATCGTGTTTCCAGTTTTAGGTCGAGTACTAATGGATCCTCTGTTCGTAAATCTCTTCAATATTTTTGAAATAATGTCCTTTCTCAAATGTAGTTGTCTTGCTATTTTTAAAAACCACTTCCTGTTAAATAATGTTCGAAAACAAATTATTACTAAAGTGTGACAATAAGAATTATTTCGTTGATCGTCAATTATTATTATTTTTCTTCTTCGACTTTTTCTTCTTCTTGTTTTTATTATTATTATTATATTACTAATATTATTATTATAATATTTAATTAGCTTTTTCCGGCATATACGATTCGTAAGAGTCTAAATAAGCTACCAACTCTCAACGTGCAAGTAATGCAGGCGTCATCGTTTTAAAAAAAATCATATCTCGAAATCGACAAAAAATAATCTAATTTTGGTTTTACCAAAAACCTCCCGGATTATTTCTTTACATTTCGTTCGCTTAATGTAAGGGTCTATCTCTAATAATAAAAATTTTGTTCGCATCGTCTATAATTGATTACCGTGATACCGGAAATTCGACTTTAGGTTATCAAAAAATATATTAAAAATAGAAAAAAATTTTTTGAATTAAACGACCAAAATCGCACATTCGAACGCAACAAAAATCAACTTGATGGCTATTACGGTTCCTGAGATAGCTCGGTGTAAAGATAAAAAACACAAATATTAAAAATGTCCAAATTTTAAGTTTTTTTTTAAATTCCCATACTCTGAAACATAAAAAAATTGTTGTAGTTAGTCATTTTGATAGAGGATAATCCAATTAATAAAATATATAACGTTTCAGCTGGTACTACTCTGAAAAGTTAAAATGGACAATGTTTATTCTGATTTCGCTTCACTATACAATATGACATTCATCAGGTCACACAAATGTATTTCGGGTTGTCGAAACGATAAAATTCAGCGGGGCAGATTAGAAATCGCAGCTAGAGTCTGACTAGCCTTAACAGGTGAACATTGAGTGGACGATGCTCAGTATTTTCATCTATTTATTTACAATCGCAAATTGTTTATTTAAATCTTTAACGCTCAGTTTTCAAAACAAATATATTGTTAACAAACTAAAAAATGATAAATTTAAGATGTACGTCGATTCTTCAAAGCTTATATTATAATTTTTGTTTGAGAATAAAAAATATATATTAAACATTAACGGGCTAATTTCAAGTTGAGATACTACCGGTAATATCGCAAATTTTAATACTTTTCCGTAGCAACAACCAATCACAACAGCGAATTTTATACTACCGGTATTATCTCAACTTGAAATCCGCCTATTAGCGTAATAATTACGTACGCGTTAGCAAAGCTCATGATAAATTGCGTTAAAATGCATTTTTTAAAATTTTTTTAAAGATAAGTTATTACTGTAAAGGAAGAAAGTAATGTTTTTTAGTTGTTTCAAGGTATGTCATTTTTTCGTAGTAAAAATTAGGCCATTTATTACAATTTAAAATAACTTGTGACAGGCCATGTATTGCTGGTTGCATTTCCTGAAAATAGGACATATTAGGGGAAAAAAGTACGCGGTAGTTGGTTCTTTGGGGGAGGCTTCTACGCTCTGTTATTTGTTAATTTTCTGAGTCGGAGGTGTTTAATCAGCTCTGCATTTAAATTAGGGTTTAACCTTTTATGGCCCGTGGTGGTTTTGATACCAGAGTAGTGTGTTGCATACCCAAAGGGATGCAACGTAATCTGTGTTGTATAAGCAGGGCTAAGATTTTACTTGTATAATGGATTGCCTAATCTTGAACTAACAAAATACACTTGTACAGTATTTGTGGGCCGACTTTTTAAGACCCTTCTATAAACCGAACTATAGCCCTAAATGTAATTGCTACTCCTAAAAAACTATTACATGAAGTAAATTTTGTTTTAAACTTTTAAAATTAAAATTACAATGTATTTACAACAATGAAGATAGGAACAGATCCGACCAATCTCCAACAAACTGCTTTACTGGTTGCCTAACTTTTTCTAGTATTCTAGTATTTTGAAAAAAAAAAATAGAACTACAACTTTTTTCTTTGTATTATTTGGAGGAGTGATAATTAGTGTTTTGCTATAATCATTCATTAATAGTCTAGAACACAAAACTAGTGATAATTTTGCGTTAAATAACTGATTAGGTATTTGTTGCTAACTTCACTTTACTTTACTAGTGTGTTTGTTTATATCTACACGGTTCTTGTGTAGAGTTCTTGTATTTTAGCTGTTTTTTTCTTACTTTATATTTTAAATTTAGTATTAAGAATACGCTAATAACTTTCCGCTTTATATTTAAATTGTTTGGGAATATAATTTGCAAACAATTTTGTCATAACCTAAAAATGACTACAAATATGTTTTGTGGTAGTGATAACCAGTCAATCACAAATCTCGATGCTAGGAAAATTCGGCAAAGTCCTCAAGCTATTGTTGTTACCGATTTTTCTATACAAACTGGTGTAATTTACAAAAATAAGGAGGTTTTGGAGAATCCTATTAACTGGCATAAATTTATTGTAAGTTGCTGTCTTTCCAGTACTTTCTTTCTAAAATTTTACTTTAGGTGAACAACGCTGAAGATTTTAGTAGAGATTTGATTTTGAAAACAATTTTGGATCATGTATCACCCATGGATTTAATTCCTGTTTACTTCTTAAAGGAGGGAAGTTCTGCATCTTTTTTAGCCAGGAATTGTGGGGCCGCTATTGAAAAATTGTGCAAAGATAATTTAATTGTTGATAATCCTTACGTTAAGAACCAACCTGTAATTTTTCTCATTGTTATTTTTTTTTTTTTTGATACAATTTTTCTAGTTCAAACTGAATATAATCCTAAGGTTTTCGACAACAAACGAAGTGAAGATAGATGTCTCTAAAAATATTTCAAAAGTTTTAAAAAAGAGAACAAACAATATCACTGGGACAATTCATCTTGAAAACTTTTACCAAGATCCTGATTTGGTAGAATTTTGTGTCTTATCACAACCAAAACTAATGTCTTACGTGTTACACTTATCAAGATTATCAAGACCTAAAGCTCTGGTTTTAAGTAACAATGAAATAAGAAGTTTAGTACCAATTGAAGCTTTATGGGGAATTAATTTGACAAGTTTAGATTTAAGAAATAATTTAGTAATGAGTTTAACAGAACTTGAACCTTTGTCACAACTTAAGATCACTGAGCTTTGGTTAGAAGGTAATCCTTTATGTGATAACTATGATGAACATACTTACATATCAAGGGTTAAGGAGTATTGCCCAAAACTTGAGAGACTTGTTAGTAAAACGATCAAAATTTCATATTTATTAATTTGTGTTTGCAGGATGGGATTTTGTTAAAACAGAACGGTTTTCCTTCATTTAGAAGAAATTACTTGTGTAATAACACTGGTTATGATTTAGTTGATCAATTTTTAGAGTATTTTTTTACTTCCTATGACTCTAAAAATAGAGCTATGCTTAAAAATCTGTATCATAAGGGGGCTTTATTCTCGTTGACTGCTGATTATCACGCAATGCAACTGTCATCACCTACAGCAATGTAATACATATTTAAAATACTAAAATTATTTGTCCTAATTTTTTTAAATTTAGTTTGAAGAACTACAAAACCCATTCCAGAAACATATTGGCTTTAGCAGACTTATCACGGAGCGACATGAACTTAAAGCAAGGAAACCAAGCAATTATAGACTTGTTAAATACATTACCATCAACAGAGCATGATCCATATTCATTTACGGTGGATTTAATTCATCATTCTGTATGTCTCTGTATGCAACTAACTACATTTTCTGTATATTTTCTTTAGGATATTTGTGCCATAATTGTTGTTACTGGAGTGTTTAAAGAATTTCCAGAAACAATTTTAGATATGGAAAGATACATGGGTTTTAATAGATGTTTTGTTCTTGAGTCTATCAATGGAGAATACTGCATTATAAATGAACAATTACATGTTTTCAATGCACTGAGTTCACAACAAGTCAAGGCATTTAAACATGAAAGACCTATGAGACCTCAAATGCTTTCAACTGCCCAAACTCCTAAACAAAAAAGTCAGGTTATTACAGCTATGAAACTTATCACAAACTTGACGACTGAATGGGCCAAGAAGTAGGTCAGTTTATTATGTAGTTTTTTTTAAATATTGTTTTTCAGATGTTTAGAAGAGTGTCACTATGATCTAAAAAGCGCAATTGCTCTTTTCGTAGATCTATACAAAGTGGATAAGATTCCTGCCGATGGATTCCAAAATTAAATTATATTATTTTTAATTTTTTTTGTTAAGAACCTACTATACAATAAACAATATTTACCTAACGCTTCTGTATAATGAGTTTATTTTAGACATACAAGACGTATATAAATCTCAAGTGCATTATAGACTGGATAATTAACCAAGATTTTGAGAATAACTTAATTTAAAAGTTTTATTGTTACTACAGAAACTGTAAATTGAATAAGTATTACTTAATTCTGTATTAAATTCTAACGCATTGAGACTTAAGACTTACAGTAGTGGGTTTTAATGCATTTGGAATAATGTTTTTAGCGAGAATATTTAGCATTTCAAAAAAGAAGCGGGCTTTTTCACATTAGTGAAGATAGCAATGGAAATATTATTTTTACCTTTCCGCGCAACATCAAGAATACAGCCGCTCAGCTAAATGCGGGTAGATATATTTTTTTTGAATCAGTTCCTGAAGAGAAATATTAATGAAATTAACAGAATGCAAAGGTATTAAGTAGCTATTTAACATACTGAATAATCGTCGTGGGACAAAATGGAGTTTAGGACTTATGATTTTATTACGATTTTTGGATTTTTATGCAAGCTGCAGAAATTATTATTTTTTTTTTGAACTTGTTCTTAAAGAGAAATATGAATAAAATTAACAGAGTGTATAAGTATTTAGTAACCATTTAACATACTTAACAATTGTCGTGGGACAAAATAGGATTTAGGAGTTATGAATTTTTTACGATTTTGGATTTTTATGCAAGCTGCAGAAATTATTATTTTTTGAACCTGTTTCTAAAGAGAAATATGAATGAAATTAATAGAGTGTATTCAGTAGTTATTTAACATACTAAGAAATCGTCGTGGGACATAATAGAATTTAGGAGTTATGAAGTTTTTACGATTTTTGAATTTTTATGCAAGCAGCAAACATTTTTTTTTTTGAACTTGTTTTTAAAGAGAAATATGAATGAAATTATTAGAGTGTATAGGTATTCAGTAGTTATTTAACATACTAAAAAATCGTCGTGGGCCAAAATGGGGTTTAGGAGTTATGAATTTTTTACAATGTATGAGTTTTTATAATAATAATAATAATAATGTTTATTGCAGCCATAAATCATACAAAATAAATAGATACAAAATAAATAAATAAATTACAAAAGCAAATAAAAAAGAGGCTACAAAAGGACTAAAAATCAGTTCTGCGAACTGTTTTTCATTTTAGTCCATTATTATATTCTAATAATACTAATTCTAATTACTATTCTAACAAAGTTATTTTTAATTTTCTTTAAAAAGTTTTAAAATTATCATTTTTAAATTCATTATCAAGGCCATTATAAATCCTAGGACATAAATAGGAAAATGATGACTTATATAATTCCGAAGTATATTCAAGTTGTAGAATATAAAAGAATAGAAAATAAAATTACATCAATATCTCGGTGCCACCTGCTATTTGATCTTATAAAATCTTATATTTGTAAATCATTCTTGTAGGTGTTTTAGTTAGTATTGTCATATTATTTAATACATACTTTTGCAGATCAGATGATTAAAATACCGACGCCACGCCTCGCACAACCACCATGGCTCTCGGAATTTGTATTTATGCTCGTTCCTGTTGTAGATTATGATAAAAATAATTACTTTAAAGTAAAAATGTTTTGTTATAATATGTAGAAAGTTTTCAGGTATTTATATCATTGAAAAAACAGCACAGTACTTTAACATCTCATTTGAGTCTATATTTGAAAATGTGTCAAGACTATGTAGAAAAGCTGTTGTGATCATACAAGAACTCAAACCGCTCATCTAATTTTGTAATAGCTGTGTCTACTAAGAAAAAATAGAAATTAACTTTAAAGTGCAATTTTGGATTTTGTATAGGTTTATCATGATTTTAATAGTCAAACAATGGCTGTCTCTTTCTTGGTCGAATACAAGAAATAGCTAGAAAAGAAATTTTACAGTCTAATTTTTCTGCAACATTTTTTGATTCATCAAGCATTTGATTAAAAGCTGTATCAGATTAAAAGCATTCATTCAAGAAAGATTTAACATCTTCTAACATTTTAGTAACTTCTGGAAGAATTACTGAAGATTTTTGCAAAGTTTTGGACACAAAATTAATTTTTAATAAAATGTACCAAGTAATTAAAAAAATTTAACGTTCTATAGTATCATCATATTCTTCGTTTATTTCAAAACTACATTTTTTTACCTTTTTGGGCACCACAGAACAAGCAAAATTTTTGACAATGTCTTCCAATTTTCATGTAGGAAGCTACAAATTGGTTGAGAAAACTAAATTTGTATTACATATTTAATTAACAATTTATTATTACTTATGTTTTTATTTCAGAAGACAGAAATATTATTAGAACATCCATGGCAGAACAACAGGACCAGAGTATTCCATTTTAATGCAGGAGCTACATATTATCATTATTCATCATAAAATTTAAAAATAAAAATTATACTGAGTTTACAATTATTTTTTTACCACTTTTACTCAAGATTTTCTACAATTTGTGTAAAAATTCAAAAATCGTAAAAATGTATCTCTTAAATCCTACTTTGTTCCTCGACGATTTTTAAGTATGTGAAATAGCTACTGAATAACTATATGCATTCTATTAATTTTATCTATATTTCTCTTCAGGAACAGGTTAAAAAAATATTTCTGCAACTTGCCCAAAAATTCAAAAATCGAAAAATCGAAAAAAATAATAACTCTTAAATCTTATTTTGTTCCACGACGATTTTTAAGTATGTTAAATAGCTACTTAATACCTATGCATTCTGTTAATTTCATTAATATTTTTCTTTAGGACCAGGTTCTAAAAAAAATATATCTGCAACTTGCATAAAAATCTATGTATCGGTGAAAATGAAACAATTAAACATTTTTTAGTGATTTTTGTTAATTGTAGATAAATTCAAATCATTATCAGTAAATTTGCTGTTTGAAATGTAATATGAAAACCATTGTTTTTTAACCCAAACATGACTGCGCAGTGACGCTTGCACCACATTTAGATGGGCGGCTGTATTCTTGATGTTGCGCAGAAAGGTTGTTATTTTCATGACCTTGAGATATCAGTGCGCATGACCGCTAGACAAATTTAAAGGCGTAGTTTGTGTGGTGTATGGGTGTGAAATCAAGATTGCATGGTTGGAAGCATGGGTATTGCGTGCAGTAAGGCAAAAGAGGCGCTAGTGTCAGAGGAGGTCTTTTAGGCGGTCGTTTTTAAATTTTGAGACAGTTAACCAGAGTTGCCATATCGTGCATCTGAACATTTTCTGAAGAGTTTTAAAAATTATTTTTTTCGAAAAATACGAATTTACGGTGTGCAACAATTTAGGCGATGCTAGTAATTTAATTTATCGACTATTTCTTATTTTTAGCTAATTAAAAAAAATCAAATTTATTAATTAGCATAACCGGCAACTCCGCTTGCTTGTTGTCGTTCTGCCGCTTTTTTGTCGCTCGAGGTCATTCATGTCATGTGGAGATCGCGTCGTGTGTTGTGAAGTTGTGATAAATGATTTTGTTTTTGTGTGATTTCAGTTCAAGTGATTTCATACAGGTGAAATAATGGGAAAATAGTAAGTTGGCCTGTTGACGTTAATCATTTGTAATGATTTGTTTTTATTTACAGATTGACCGTAAGTCGAAATTAGGTTAGGTTAGCACGTGCTTGAGGCTGATCGTTTTCAAGTGTTTTTCCGTTTGAGTGAAGCATTTTATAGCAAAGATAAGTTAATAAGTGCAGGTTCTACACCAAATTAATTTGGTTTTTTTTTCAGGGTGTCCTTTTTGGTTAACTTCTTTTTTTTCTTTTGCTCTTTTTTTCTTGTGCTGCCGTTGTTGACGATGGAGAGCCCCGGCCAGAAGAAAATTTGTTGTAAATATCCAGGATGCAACAACTGGTATTACAGCAAAGTTCCAGCTGGCTTTAAGAACAAGCGGTTTTTTAGATTTCCCAGAAACCCTTTAAGACACAATTTGTGGCGAGATATTTGCAAGGTAAGACCTTCTGACAATTCGAAATATTGGAATATTTGTGAGGACCATTTTGCTGAATCGGCTTTTGCAAATGAGAGGAAAAACAGACTTAATCCAAATGCACTCCCAATCAGTTCTTTTGATCCAGCACATCTCGTAGAAGGTGTTTCTGTTCTGGGTGATGATCCTATTCAAAGTGGAGCAGGAAATGAGGTAATCCTCGAAGAGTGTTTTACAGCTTGCTCCTGCAATCATCAACCAGGCACTTCTACTGATGTTTGCTCTTGTAGTTTTTCCTCACATTCGCAAACTTGTGAAATAATAGACAATTCTCTTCAAGACCACAATTATTGTTTAACAAATAATGACAACTCGCCCAACTGGAACAAATTCGATTTTTTAAAGGATGATTCCAATAAGAACGGAATATTGACAAAAATTGGCCTTTCTAAGAAAAATTTATCGCCGCGAAAAGCTTTAATGTATGAAGCCCACCGCAAAATTTCATCTCGTTTATGTAAACTCTCAAAGATGTTAAAAGTAGAAAAAGACAGAGTGAAAATGTTGGAAAATTTGTACAATGCCGGAAAATTTGATTTCATTTCCGAAAATTTGAATCTTGTGACGAAAGAATTTATTAAGTCACAGCTCAGGAACGCGGACAAAAAGCCAACTGCGCGGAGGTGGACAGATCAGGATAAAGCTTTTGCGTTATCTCTGTATAAAAGAAGTCCAAGATTGTACAAGTATTTACAAACGTATTTTCAGTTGCCTTCTTCAAGATTATTAAAAACCATTTTGTCAAAAATTCCGTTTGACACTGGAATAAATCCTGCCATTATTAGTCATTTACGCGATCAAGTAGGGAAAATGAACGAGGCAGATAAGTCCTGCAGTTTAATTTTTGATGAAATTTCCATTTGTCCAGGATTTCATTATGAAAGTGCTAAACAATATATAAGTGGTTTTGAAGACATGGGTTCTTTGGGACGAACAAACAAGACAGCCAACCATGCTCTTGTTTTTATGGTTCGCGGCATCAGAAAACAATGGAAACAAGTAGTTGCCTATTATTTCACAGCCAACACCGTGTCAACAAACAATTTGAAGTTTTTGATCAAAGAAATAATAATCCAACTACAGGATGTGGGACTTAATGTTGTTGCCACTGTTTGTGATCAGGGTAGTACAAATTGCGCAGCCTTGAATCAGCTTTGTGTCAATGCTCATCCTGGCCAAAGTCCTTATTATTTCTATGTAAATAAACAACCGATTGTAGTCATTTATGATGTTCCTCATCTTCTGAAGAACACCAGAAATGCATTGTTGACATGTAAGATCCAATTTGAACCTCACAAATTTGCCAAATTCAAATACATCGAGGATGTCTTTAATTTTGACCAACAAAAATCTTTCAAAGCTCTGCCGAAGCTGAAGAGAGACCATTTTAATTTTGCAGATTCTTATGTGAAAATGAAAGTGAAGGTTGCTGCTGCCCAACTTAGCAGCTCTGTGGCAAGTGCCATAGAAACATTTGTTACTTTTACAAATCTGCTACCTTCAGAAGCCATTTTTACAGCGGAATTTGTGAAAAAAATGGACACTTTGTTTGATTCTCTTAACAGCTCGAGTTTTCAAACTGTGGACCACAAGCCTCTCAGATGTGCGGTGTCTGAGGGCTCTCCTCATTTGGAATTTTGGTCAAAATTATTGACAGAAATGGACCAATGGAAATTAATTGATCTGAAAACGAATGCTGATATTACCAATCGGTATTCGTTTGTCAGAGGTTGGCAAACGACAATCAGGTCAGTTATTTTTCTTTGGAATCACCTCAAAGATGTAGATGGATTTAATTATCTGAATTGTCGAGGGTTGAATCAGGATCCAGTTGAGAATCTATTGTCGAGTATTCGTGAACGTGGTGCGGCCAACACGAATCCTACATGCCACCAATTTACTGCTGCTTTGAAAACTGTTGTAATTAACAAGTTAGTTTCAACAGGAGGGGCTGTCGGTAATTGTGAGGCTGATTCGTGCGAGCCATTGGATAATCTTCTAGACCTGATGCGCTTTGCAGATGACTTGAAAGAAGTTGAAGAACCTTCATTTTCAAAAGCATCAATGTATTTTAATACTACAGAACTGGATGATCTTCCTCCAGAAGATTGTCAAGGGCTGGCCTATGTTGCAGGTTGGGTATTAAAAAATATTAATGTTCCTGAATGTGAAAAATGTCGAAGTGTACTATTTTCCGAAACAGTTACTCATCGGCACTTATTCACTTCTTTCAAAGAATCTGATGACGTCCAACGGTTGACATACGCGAGTGATTATGTAATGTCTCTTGTACAAAATATACATGACTGTTTAAATAAATTCTTAAGTGAAAATGCCTATCAAAGAAATTTGAAAGACCGTTTTATGGAAATTTTTAATCATAATGTACATTTTGAACAAGAGCATTGCATTGATCATCGCTGTGGAAATTTAATTTTAGATAAGTGTGTAACTTTTCTAATTTTGAAATTTTGCAGGGATCGACAACACAAGAAAAAAGCGATGTCAGATGGCCACTCAAGGAAAATGAAGAGGTTTAAGAAGATGTAGGTTTTAATTTGACTTGCATGTATAGCTTTTTTATAATTACTAATGTATATTTTCTTGTTTTTTTTGCCAGAATTATTTTTTTAGTTATATATACATATTTTATTTGTTGTTGAGAATGAAGAATTATTTATTTTGTTAAGTTTTTAGAATATGATTTTTTTATGTTTGGATAATATTTTTATATATTATTAAATCGTTTTATTATATATGGAGTTCACTTTTTGTTTTATAATTGTTAATGTATATTTTCTTGTTTTTTTTTGAGAAAATTTATTTATTTTTTTATATGTTTTTTTGTTGTTATTGAGAATGAAGACTAATTTATTATTCTATATATTTTGTTATTTATTTATTTATTTTCAGAATATGACTTTTGTTTTGGGCAATATTTTAATTTATTATTAAATGGTTTTATGATAGCTATAGTTTCCTTTTTGTATCGTTATATTTGTTTTTTTATGAGAATCAAGAACTTTTTATTATTGTAGAGTGCCGTCGTCGAAAAATACGTCAACAGCAATTATTCAATTAATAAACGAAAAAAATACGAAGTTCTTGATAACATTTTAATTTGATAAATTTAATACATGCATACTGTTGGTATTTAAAAAAAATTGTATTCTTTTTTTCTGTAACCGACACCGTATTATTAAACTTTTGAATTTTTTTTACATTTTTTCCAAATTTTATTTATATTTTAATTTGTTATTAATAATGAAACTTTGTTGTAGTCTTTTTGTTTGGGATGCACTTTGTGTTTCTATTCGTTTTTTATGAAAATTTTTATGTTTGTTATAGTTGTTACAACTCATTTTTATCTTTTAAGGGTAGCTACATAATTTTTTCCTTCTCGCCTTTCAGTAAAATTCAGAATAATACCTGCTCAATAGTTGACCTATATTTTGTTTTCCGGAAGGCGAGAGAAAATAAAATTGTTTGGAATTTTTATTTTATAATTGTCGATTAAGTAGGCCAATTTTGTGTTTTTTCTTTTTTTTATTAAAACGTGTTCCTAAACTTTTGTCACAAAATTGACTTCATTATAAAACAGTTTGCGACAAAAATTTGGATCAAATCATCAACTGCTAACAAGGCAAACTATCCTTCCGTTTCAATTTTGACGTTATGTTGTTTTCGTGAATTGTGAATACATACAAAAAGTCAAGGTTGATTATACATGAAAAATGTTGGTGTTAAAATTTCATGTGCCCAATTTTTTGTCGCCTGTATTTAATTAACAAACAATACACAACTAGGATTTACTCCATAAAATTGTACTCTTACAAATGAATTTGTTATATTTTGTTTTTAATACATTTTTTTTATTCAATAAATTATTTAATTTAATTTTTAGATTTTTTTTCCCTTTATACATGGATTCATGTTTTTAACCAACATTATTTATTTGATTGTTGCCAGATACTTTGCTGGTAGCAATCAAATAAATAATGTTGATTGAAAATATTGTGAAATAATATAATTGAATAGTCCAATATTTAAATTTACGCGCGTCTACGCAATTTCAATTTACGCGGGTCTTTTGTTTTTCCTTGAGCCCAAAGCGAGCGCTACTATCATTATGTTGCCAACGTTCAATACAGGGATTTTCACTTCTTGAGTGTAAGTGTTCTGTGGTGTACGGTATCCGTATAACCGGTATAACCTATAATTTTGCTCTCAAATTATTTTTTGAAAATTCTGGAAACATCGAGTGAAGTGGTGTAAATTTACTAAACGACAAGAAGCTTTTGTGTATGGTAAGCAGTGTACGTCAAAACAAGTAAGTCTTTTTTATTAAAAACGATTCTGTAGGTGAAAAATCCAACATAACCTAAAATGCCTAAATATTACTGTGACTATTGCGACACATATTTGACCCACGACTCTCCCAGTGTTCGAAAAACACACTGCACAGGTAGGAAGCACAAGGACAACGTTAAGTTTTACTACCAGAAATGGATGGAAGAGCAGGCTCAACATTTAATTGATGCTACAACTGCAGCCTTCAAGGCAGGCAAAATTGCGAATAATCCGTTTGCAACACCAGGCAAAGGAGTTGCTATACCTCCTCCTGCACAACTGACTGCGATGGGGCAGCGGCCCGGCGCTCCGGGCACCCCCGGAATGATGCCACCTAGTATGCATATCTAATTTTGATTGAGTTCAAAACTGATTTTATTTATTTCAGCTATGGGACCTGGTGGACCTATGCCTCCAATGATGATGGGGCCACACGGCCCCATGCCTCCGATGATGGGAATGAGACCTCCAATGATGGGGATGATGCCGGTGGGACCAATGGGGCCAATGGGAGTGAGGCCACCCATGGTAAACCCTCCGCCACAAATGAAAAATTAAGTTTATTATTTAATGGAATTTGTTTTTTATGCGTTTGTAAGTTAACAGTTAAAAATTTAAATATTATTATTTTTATACAGGGTGTTTATAAATGACTGGGCATCAAGTTGGCTTTGCAAATTTTGTTAACATGCACGCAAGGCATGAATTTGGTTTAAACATGAGACCAAAAAAGATAATTATATTAATTGTATTACGTATTATAAAATTCCAGAGGTAACTTGATACTCAGATTTATAAACACCTGGTATTATTAAACTATATTATTATAATAATAATTATCCTACAAATATAGTATTTATATTCTCTTTTGTGTTGATAAAATTTCATTGTAAATGAATTTATTTTTTTATATTCTTTCTACTAAATTAAAGAATAAGTACAAGACCTTTGCATTTGTTTATTCAATTCAAATAATCTTCATTACTGAAATATTACAAAAATGTTTAAAAAATTTATTTATCATCTTTACAACTAAGTTATTTTATCAACTTAATATGCAAGGTTAATCACGAATGATGACGAACCAAATATTCATGTTAACATGGTAGGGATGGAATTTATTAGCGCGTTTTATTCTAGAAACAGAACTTTGGCTGATTCCTAAATTTTGTGCCACAGCATTTTGCTCATTATTTTCTGAAATCGTCTGAATTACAGCAACACATTATTTTCTCCTGTCGCAGTTTTGTTTCGTGGCTTTTTCAAGGGAGTCGAGCCCTAACGCAATTTTGAACCACTCAATGGGGATATCTTTTTGCATAAAGTCTTACTGCAGCTGAAGCATTTTTTCTACATTTTCCAAATATCAGGATCATGACAGTCTTCTCGTTATCAGTGAACATTTTGACTAAATTTGGTCAAAGACAGTCAAATTAATAATAATAATAATAAAGTTTATTGCACATTAAAACAAAAATGTACAAAAGGTTAAATGGCAGACACAAATCTGATTTTATAATTTAACCTAGAGAAATAGTTAAAACCTAATAAATATATCTACAATAAACATAACACAAAATAATACAAATAATACAGATTAAAATTTGCTAAGATCAATTGCTAAAAGTTTTTGCGACAAAATTAGTTTTTTACATTTTTTTTTAAATATACAGAAGTGTCAACTGTGAGAAGATCAGAGCAGTTACTTAATATATATGGTACAATATATGAAAAAGACGTCTGAAATAAAGTAGTCTTGTGTGCTGGAAAGTGAAAATGCTTTTCAACAAGACGTAAATTTATAAAGTGTGTTTCACAGCGTTTGATTAATTTAACATACAAATAATCAGGAATTTTTAACTTTAGTAATTTCAAACAAAAACATAAATAATGAACAAAGCGTTGCTCATTCAATTTAAGCAATCCTAAAGATTTTAGGTAGGGAGTAACATGTGCAAAGTGAGGTATACTAATCACAAATCGTAAACAGTAATTTTGAATTTTTTGAAGTTTTTGTTTATTACTTTCAGTTAGGCGTAGGCCATAAACAATATCACAGTAATGTAGATTGGATAAAACTAGTGAGTTAATTAAAATTAGTTTAGTCTTTTGATTTAAAATCTCTTTAAACTGTGCAAGTTGCTTAAATTTAAAATAACAATGTTTAGATAACTGGGTAACATGATTAGTAAAATTGAGTTGTGAATCCATAGTGACACCAAGATTTTTGACTGTACTTTGGGAAGGAATTCCTACATTATTAATTCGAACGGTGAGTTTTAAATTTTCTGCTTTATTTGTTGTTCCAAAAAGTATGTTCTTACATTTAGTTGCATTTAACTATAGTGAATTACATTGGGTCCAATTATATATTTCATTAAGGTCACTGTTAATAATATTTTCAATATTTCGTATTTCTAGGGGGTTAAAGCTTAGGTAGAGTTGAATATCATCTGCAAATAGATGTATTTTGCAAAATTTAGTTGCATACTGAATATCTGAAATAAAAATAGAAAAAAGAAGTGGGCCTAACACCGATTCTTGAGGAACTCCTGTTAAAACATCTTTAATATCTGATAAACCTAAAGTTGTTCGGCATGTCTGCTTACGATTGTGTAGATAACTATTAAACCACTTGAATTTATCATTATAAATTCCATAATACTCTAATTTTTTTAGTAAACAATTTATGTCAATTGAATCAAAAGCTTTACTTAAGTCTAACAGAGTTAAAGATGCTATTTTTCCTTTGTCCATATTTGATAAAATTTCATCGGTCACCGATAAAAGGGCAGTTGATGTACTGTATCCCATACGAAATCCAGATTGCACTGAAGGTAAGATATTAAAAGAAATACGTAATCGTTCAGTTGGTTATAAATTATTGACTCTGCAATTAACATAGAAGCCGGTTGAATATTTATGGGTCTTAGATCATTGAGACAAGTAAGAACAAATTTTTTTGGTATTGGTGTGACACAAGAAGTCTTCCAGCTATCAGGAACATATCCCTGCTCAAAACTAGTATTAATTAGGTGAGTTAATGGTGCAGCTACAAAAGGCAAAGAAAGCTGCAGCATGCGACCTGTATACCGTCATAACCGATTGTTGATGGTTTTATTTTTAAAATCATTTTTTTAATTGACGTTAGGTCTACAGGTAAATATTGAAATTTGTTGCCAGATGGAAAATTTGAGCGCTCAAGATACTTACGAAAAACTGGTGAAGATGACGTGTTAGGAATGGACTCTATAAAGTAATTATTAATTTGGTTGGGATCAGAAAACTCAGAAGAGATTTCACAATTATTATTATATTTAATTATATTTGATCTTTTTAAGTTTTTCCAAAACTGTTTCGGATTCTTGCTAAAATTTTATTCAGAACATATTAACATAAAATGATATAAAGTAATTATGATTGCAAGAACATTTTTTAAATTAAATTTTATAAGGGTCTCATGCGAAAATGTAAGATTGGTTGTATAAATCTCTCGTCTTTATTCATGAATAAGCCTGTAGGTATTCATAAATTTTCTATTTTTTTATCACGCAGAATCAATTGGCTTTCTTCCGACTTTTATTTCTCTGATTTGCCTCTGTTTTTTATGTTCCCAGTGGACGTGCGCTCTGAAAAATGGTTTATCTAAAAGTTGGTACTACCGTTTCTTGTTCTGAATATTAAATATTCTATTCGAAAATTGTTGTTACGGGGAAGTGGACAAGGCAGATAAACTATTTTATAAGGCCAACGTTTCGAATCATTTATTGATTTTTTTTCAAGGCTTATAATAAATGTCAAAATGTGTTTGGCATGGTACCAACTTGTACATTTTGACATTTATTATAAACCTTGAAAAAGAATCAATAAATGATTCGAAACGTTGGTCTTATAAAATAGTTTATCTGCCTTGTCCACTTCCCCGTAACAACAATTTTCGAATATAAAAAATACACCACTTAATAAGGACGTAATACACCAAAATAAAATTAAATATTCTTTGATCTTGTCTTTTAAGTTTTACAAACACAGTTTGCTTAATTTTTATTAAACAACCTGCTAAACAACGCTGTCTTGGGTGTTAAGATTGGCACATACAGGGTATTGTTGAAGTTAGTTTTCAAATTTTTTAACAGATGATATGTCTTGTTGAAAGGGTGCTAAAAATTCAAGTTTGCCTTATACAAATATTTATAGTTATGGAGAAATACGATGTAGAAGTTTTTGCTTAAAAACTGTCTTTAAAAATTAATCATTTTGGATAACAAATCTCACTATGCACTAATTTTACATTTTTTCTAACTTAAAATTAAATTTTTGGCATATAGCAAAATTAAAAACATCGTAAAAACTATCTCCATCGCAGAATTAAAATGTTCGGCATGTTCTTATGAATTTCAAAGGAATCTTTTTTGAGAGTTTTGCCTAGATTACTGTGAGAGAAAACAGAAGTGGTTATAAAAAACAATTCAATTTAGCGAATGTATTGCTCAAAATGTCCCCCCTCAACTTTCATACAGTGATATAAACGATTTGCAAAAGAATGCATAACATTTTGCAACATTTCGGGGATGATCAAATGTCATTCTGCAACGATTCTTTCTCGAAGCACTTGAAGAGATTCAGATGATGTTGCATAAACTTTGGACTTTAAGTGGCTCTACAAAAAGAAATATAAAGGGGACAATCGGGAGATCTAGCTGGCAACTCAATGGAACCTCTCCGCTCTATCCATTGTCCGGCAAAACGAGCATCTAAGAAATCACATACTCGTACATGATAATCGGGAGGCGCTCCATCTTGTTGAAAGAAAAGTTGGCTTTTGTGGATATTTGTTTTCTTCTAGTGCTTGAGTAATTATGAGGTCAATAAAGTTTTCTAATAACTGCAAATAGCTGTCGCCAGTCAAATTGCTTTCTACAAAAAGTGGCCCGACAATGTTTGCCCAAACCTTCAATTTTTGAGGTGTTCAATTTTGAGGTGTCCGTCTTTGAAGTAAAATGTGTGGATTAGTATCACTCCAATAACGACAATTACGCCTATTGACTTCACCGTTCAACATAATAAACGTACTTTCATCAGAGAAACAAATATGGAAGAGTAAATCTGGGACATTATTTAAACGCTCATTAAAATTTTGAATTTATTTTGAATGAACGAGCTTTGTGATTTTTGACAATTTTGACACGCCAGAATCTTGACCAATTTTTCTGATATTGTCTGTTTTCCATTAAAAGATGACCAAGAACAGCCACTTCAACAGCGTCGGTTTGGGTAAGACGCTCACGGTGATGTTTTTTGTTTGCAACAGAATCTGTTTACTCAAATTTCTCAATTAAAGTAGTTACTTATTGACGACTAACTTGTTCCACATGATTTGCGTTAAATAGCCTAAAGTGACACTGGCACAATTGTTATTATTACAGTAGGACTTTTACTAGTTCAATTCTTTGTTCTGTACTCAGAACCGGACACCAGCAAAAATGGTGTGCCACCAAAGTGGGACGAATTAAAAAAAAATTGGAAAAAAAAAAGTTTTGAAACAATCACTCATGCTAATCGGTAATAAAAATCTGATAATAACAACATTCTGTAGATTTTACAGAATTATTGAAATCGTATACTGGCTATGCCGATTACTGAGAAGTAAGTATACAGTGAACGGAGCGTTCATTATTTATTTAGATCAACTCTTGCTATGAAGTTTGGTTCGACAGATTTTTATTGTCTTTGATAGTATCAACGGTTTATTTGAATGAACGTTTAAAGGCGTCAAGCATAAAACATTCATTATTGAATCGTATTTGTGAAATCAACTTAAAATTGAGGGAGAGTGAAACTTTAGCACTAGTGCTAGTTTGGAAGAATTTCGCCAAAGAATTTCTTAATCTCACTTTTTTAAACATACGTTTTGAATTTCATAGCAAGAGTTGATCTAAATAAGTAATGAACGCTCCGTATACTTACTTAGTTACACACACTTTAACACAGAATTCAAGCTACAGTATAAACCTTCCCACAATTTGTAAAAAAATAATTGGAATTAATTTACTAATGCTTACACTTATTAGGCATGTATCATCTGTAACAAAGTTTTAAAAAAATAAGGAATTATATTTGTTTTTTGCTCAGTTCGTATTCAGCATTTAGTGTGATAACGTGCCTGAAAATTTTCTATTAACTGAAAAACAAATTGTTTAAATTGAATGAGTCTTTTAATATTTTTTAAAAATGTCAACAAAAGAAAATTAAGTGGTGCACAAATAAGAAAATTAAATAAACAGAGGGAAGAAAGAAAAGAAATTTTGCAAAAAATGCTCAAATTAGAATCTTTTTTTGTAAAAAAAATGATGGTAAGCTTAACAAAATTATTAATGAAAATGTTTTTGTTATTACGTAATTCGTAATTTATATTTAAAAGGTACAATGCAAACTTCTTCTGCAGGGGAATCTTTTAGAGACAACTTTACCTGGTACATAAAAAAAGGGTTTTCAGATGAATTACATTCACAGGATCAATCCGAGAATACTACAGTCTTATTGGCCAGTAAAAGATGTTCTCTTTTTTTATTATCATTTTTTTATGTTACTTAGTTTGTAAACAACAATTACACTTGAAATTGAAGAAATAAGCTGCGATTCTGCTTATTGGACTGTAGACAACATCAATAAAGTAATAGATTTTGTTTTAAAAACTCAATTCGCCAAAATTTAGATGGGTTTAATTTTGAAAAATCTAAAAAAATATGTATATAACTCACAAAACCGTTATTGTTCAAAATCTGTTTTTTTCAACTCTTATTAATGGAGAGATTTTTCACCGCGAACAAAGTTATGTCAATATTTCCGAATGTTGATGTTGCGCTGTGAATGTTCTTTTGCATTCCGGTCACAAATTGTCGAAAGATCATTTTAGACATTTAAAAGTAGATATAATTTTTTTTTAAAAGCCCATTAAGACAGGTGGTACATATTCCGCTTTAGGCTATTGAGTCAGATTTGGTTAAAAATTGTAATTTTGATAAAGTCATAAAAGTATTTGTTTTTATGTAGTGTCAGAAAATTAAATTTTAGTGTTTATATTGCAATATTCTAATTATTTAATTTAATAAATACTTGTGTTTACTTTTTTACTTGAAAACGATAAGTGTAAATTATATAAAATAAAAAAACGGCACCCATTTTTTCTATGAAATAGCTGGGGGGGGGGGAGCAGTGTAAGATAAGCCTAGGGGTGCTAACAACTGTAATCCAGCTCTGTCTGTACTATAAACCATTTTATAAACTACGGGTTATTGAACGACAATAATGTATGGAATCAAGTAGAAGTTGTGTAAAAGCTGATAATTTTACGACCTACAGCAAACAATTTTTGTTACTTTAAAAAGAAAAAAAGATTAGTGCAGACAAGATAACGTTTGTGAGTCCATCCCTACCAAAAACTTGTTCACAACTTGAATAAGTGTTCTGGATTGACAATTTTGAAAATTTAAATAAGCCTAAAACAATTTTGTGGTTCTTAAAAAGAATCGTTTAAAATTTATAAAAGGTACGTCGTTGCATAGACAATGAAAGCAGCTTTAAATTGATGTGTCACTCGATCTCACTTGCTATCTACATTTTTGGAAGGAGTGGCTCTGGGCGCTAGAGGTATGTAGTAGGAAATAATTTTGAAACTATAATAAAATTTGGTTCCTCAAATTAAAAATTTTAGTTGGGATACTGTATATTTTTTTGAATATAAAAGTAATTTCTAAGATACGAACGGTTTTTGTTTACGCTGTGTTTGAAAGTAGAAACAGCAGAATTAAGGATTTTTTTGTGAGCAAGCAATGTACGTTATAATGTGTGTTCGTTTAAAAAAAAACTCGTAGCAAGCCATGAAAATTTTTATTATTTACATTATTCATGTATTGTTGGTTGCCTACTGCCATTTTACCTGTCACAAATTATCTTAACCATAACCTAAGAATGTCATCTCTTCCCGCCAAAGCGAGCTTGGTCTTGGTGTGTTTTTCTGTGGTTGCCTTCGTGGTGTTTTTGTTTTTCAAACATTTTTTATTTTATTTATCAGTATTTTTCAATACTAAATTTTGTGTTTTCCTTGAATTGTAATCATGGTGTACACCAGTGGTCGAAAGGCTTTTTTGTTGGAAAGTTATTTCCGAAATGGAGAGAAAGTTAACGGTGTTTGGAAATATTCAATTCAGCCGTGCCTGGAGGAGTTTCGAGAAGCTTTTCCTGACGTTGCTGTTATGTGTGAAGAGTTTAAAAATACTCTCCACCGAAGTGTAAGACTGTTTTGTGAAACTGGGTCCGTTATACGTAAAGAGAGCAGTGGAAGACCAACTAAACGAACAGAAGAAGTTATTCATGCTGGACAAGAGATTCTACAGCAAGATCCAAAAACGTTGATTAGACATCTGTCTCAGAAAGTTGAGCTTTCTGTTAGTACATGTCATAAACTCCTACGAGAAGATTTACATATGTACCCTTATCGTCTCCGAGCCGTTCAAGAGTTACGACCCGTAGATTTCCCTAGAAGATTGCAGTATTGTCAGTGGTTTTTAAACAACATTGCAAATAATAATGAACTCTTTCAAAAAACTTTCTTTACGGATGAAGAGTGGTTTTACCTGTCCGGCTACATGAATTCACAAAACATGAGAATTTGGCCAACAAAACATTCTCATGAAATTGTAGAAGAACCTCTCCATTCACAAAAAGTAGGTGTTTGGGCAGCCATCAACAGTTTTTGTAGGTAATAAATGAATATTTTTACAAAAATGTATTTTTATTTTAATTGTCGAAAAGTGAGATTATGAGATCTGTCAGTTTGACAAGTGTGTAAAAAATTAATCACAGACATACAAAACAATTGTTTTTTAGTTTCAAAGCACTCTAGAGTTTTTTTTTTTAAACACACGATACATTTTTGTTTTAATAAGATATAGAGCAAATATAAAGTACTTAGGAGCAATTCGGAGAACCTACATAATCTTTTTGTGCGAATGAACTCTATTTGATTGTTTATTGAGCCTGTTTTCTAGGTAGTAAGAGTTATTTACTGGGTGCTAATGCTAACTCGTCGGTAAGTATTTTGTTTACTAGTTGCTAGTTGCGTCATTAAGCATTACTTACCGTCTAGAACGGTAAATAAATTTATTCAAAATTTATTAAACAATTATTTTTTTGTATGAAAATGAAGTACACAAAAAATGACAGAAGCATCGCGAACGTTAAGAACATTTTTATCGACCTCAGTCAATAATTAAAGGCTGTTACCGTTTTCTTCATGCTTAATATACTATTACATATAATATATGAATATAATGGTTTCCAGGTCTAACAATAAAATACATTGTTTTTGTTAAAAAGTAGTGATTATTTCTTACTTTTCTTACTTATTTTCAGCATCACTAAAAGACATTACGTGTACATTCATATTATGTATTTAAAAAACGGTTCAACAGATTTTTTCTTTTCAATAACTTGTAAAATTATGTAAGAGTAGAATGAAAAAAAATTTATAGGTTCAAGCGAATGTAGGTTGAATTTATTCAAACCAATCGTGCACTATTACTATTGGATCAAATTTTAAGTCTAAAGAGGTCGTTTGACGCAAAATTCAATGCTCATATTTGTTATATTTGAAGTTTTTTGCTAAGATGTATGGTAGCAACAAAACTTAAAAAAAATGTTAACATTTTCTGATTGTTTGGCTTTCAAAACTTTAGCTCATCTTCTGTGACCGTGCAAACTCAGATTTTGAATATAATTTGACTGTTCTAAAGTCTTATTATTTATTTATTAAATTGTGCAGATTTTCTGCTAGAATTTTAAATTTTTGTTATAGAATAAAGACAAAGAATTATTTTTTAAATTTTTGGCAGTTCTTAAAGAATTTTGGATTTTGGAAATATCGAAATGTTTTAGAGTTCTTCGGAGTGTCTTAAAATTAAAGCATTCCGAGTTTGGAGCCTTGTGGGACGTACCACTACGTTTGGAGTAAGCTAAAATGTACAGAACGCTCGAATTTTTTAACAACTCTTTCTCTTACAACGGTAACGGTTGGAACTCGGAATTTCTTAATTTTGAGACTATTCTTCTGCCTATAAGTTTTAATTTACATGAAAGTCATGAGATCAAGTGCTACTCGTAAAACGGATAAAGGTTATAAAGTCAATAATTTACTATTATATATTTTTTTAAATGAAAGTGTCGCAGCTAAAGTTTTACAACGTGGAAAATTGCGACGAAACTAATGACATAATGGCTCACCTAAAGTAGTGGTATCTTGTAGGAAGGATATTGGAAAAGGGTTTTTTGCGTCTCGTCGAGGATAATTTACATAAATAATATTCTCAATTTGCACTTAATACATGTTTCATTAGGTCCATCTCTAACGGGTTTGTTTTTAGCCAGTAAATTTATTGTGTGAAATGTCAATACTATTTTGATTGAATAGCAAAGTTCAGCATTTTTATTTCGAGAGGAATGTTTAAATTACAATTAATAGAATTTATCGATGGACATTTTATGTAAACTAATGAAAGCGATGAAAATGCTAAAAATAACACAGCACTATATAACTAACGAAAATAATTAATTAAATAAATATGTAAATAAGTTTAAAAAATGTTTTTTTAATGTTAAATTTTATAAATTTGTTTTATTCTATCTTTATGCAATTCAGTACTTTCTCAACTAAATTAAAGTTTCTCTTAAATTTCAAGAAACTATTACTTTTGATCGAAAAGAAAACTTCTTATTTGTTTCATTCAATTGAATGAAATTCGTCAAGCACATAAAGACATCTTCTGAATTCACTTACTAAAAGTAACATTAACGATTTTAATAGGAAATTTAAACGAAATTAATTAATGTTAGCGTTATCTCTTGTATTTATTTAAAGTTAAGTTTGTTCGAAAGTGTTAAAGCAGGGTGTAGTAAAGGAATGCTTTGTTCCCTAATGACTAGATGGAATCTTAAAATTTTTGCATAGGGTTTTAGTAAAAGTTGCATTCAAGAGATCTGTGTAAAGTATTTTAATGAAATTTAAATATTTATTAAAATGGGAAGTGAACCGACCAAGCATTACATAGAGGGTAGCGTAGCGAAATAGTATTCGAAAAATGCCGCCTATAACATTTAATTGAATTTACATACGACTGCCCTGAACATACATTCGAAGATAATAAACGTAGAACTTTAATCAATTAAAATATGTACAATAGGCAAAAAATTTTAACTGACTACGATATATTATTTAATTAGTGCAATCGAAGAAATCACTGCGGTACTCTACTTTTAGGGGTACCGTAAAGTAGGGCTTTTTTGGACAAACGGATTAATTTTGGACATTTCCCCTGTTGTCGACTAAAACCTCTTTGACATCTTACAATGAACGCCAAAATTTCAATAAATCGAAAAAATGTACCGTGCATAGTGTATTTTACAAAATGAAGGTATCGATTAGTTAGTTTACGGTGAGTTTTTATTTATTAAAAAATATCACTAAAAAATAATAAGCACTTAAAAAATGTGAATTTAGGGTCACGCGTTTTAGATAATTTGCCAAAAATTTAAGAATTAACCAATGCTTTCAAATTTTGGCATATTATTTCTGTAATGCATACTCCCAAAGGTTATCCCTTTACCATAGATTTACAACATCTGCATTTTTTTATTTAATATTAATAAAAATTGGTAATGTCGGATATGATTCGGATTTACCTATATGTATAAGTTGGGACAGAAAAAAAATGTAAAAATGCAAATTATTTTGCAGATACGTTGAAAAAACTCTACAATAGATGATATACAATAGAAGAAAAAAACTTCAAGGCAAGATGCAGAATTTTAAAAAAATCTAAAATTAGATTTATCGGATAAAATTTCGGGGAAACACTTTTTAAAAGATGGTTTATTGTCAGAAAGGGAGGAGAAAATTCTTATAGAGAGCGATTTTCTCTAACAAGTACAGATATAAAACTTATTGTAAAAGGATATTTAAATCGAAGTGGAAGAACTGTTTGTTTTTTTTTAAAGACAATTTACCTGGAACATATTAGTACCAAAGTTTTACTAGGTGAAATGACTGAAATGCAAAACTTTCTGAAATATTGGCACAAAATATCAAACGATACCAGGCAGAATTAACACTTTAAGAAATTTCTAATTATTTAAAAAATTTAAATAATTCTTTGGAAATATCCCCGCCGAGAATAAATGAGAGTGGCATCAAACATATTTATAGAGTAATGGACAACTCAATAAGTAGTACTTTTGTCATGATGGCAGCCAGTGCATCAGAACAGATGCTGTTTCCCTATGATATCTACAAACCAATTTATTTATATCTTACTTGGACCGAAAGTGGACTCACAGGTGCGCATAAAATAGAACCAACAGTGAATGATTTACTCAGGTTTGAAGATTAGTTATGCCAAATTGCGTTGCCCTATTTGAAAAATTTAAATTGAAAAAACGTTTTAATTGGAGACAATATAAAGTGTGAAATAGCGTTTGTGTTACTGCTACCGAAATAACCCAAGCCTATCCATCATCCATCAGTTACAACCACTTGACGTGTCATTTTTAGTCCACTAAAAAAACAGTGCACAATTGCTTAACATCTTGAAAAAAAAGTAGGGCTTTACCCAAGACGGGGTTTCCTAAATTATTAAAAAAACTCTAGTGTTATTAACTTATTAATGCAAATTTGTCGAAAAATATTAAATCGGGATTTAGAACTTGTGGGATAGTGTCATTTAATCCCAGTTATGTAAACTGCCCAAAGACATTAGTAAAGCTAGTAGAAAGTTTGGACAGGCAGTGATGTTCACTTTTTAAAGGAATCGAGAAATCTTGAAAAAAAAAGCTAAAGGCGAAGAAAAAGAATTAATATATGTAGAACCTGGTGGGGCCAGGTTTTTGGATCAAATCCGAAAACATTAACCAATCCAATGTTTCTAATAATAATAAAATGAAGTATGAAGTGGTGGCTGAAGTTGAGGACGAAGTAAATTTGCCAACCCCATCACATCCTACTTCTTCCGACATTGATGTTGCCAATGGTCTTCAGATGAATGCAATGACTAAAAAAACAGACTGTAATATTCTAAGCCATGATTATATACTCGTGGAAGTGCTACGCCAAGGCAAAAACAAATTTTGCTTTTACACCGCCGCAAGTACAAGAATTTTGTGGCGATAACGTATTGTTGTATTAAGAGATATACGACAGAGGAAGATAGATACGACTGATACGAGAGAAACTGAGAATATAAACGACTAACGCGATATTTACATGCAAACCGGTTCTATCATATTTGAATAATTGCTGGTTTACTATACCGTCTTTGATACATCTCAGATATTTCGCAGAATTGGCTTTAAAAATATTTATATAAAAAACATGGTCAATTTTTTTATAAAACCGAACTAAAAAACAAATAAAATGCACACACAACAACTAGATACCACCAAAATAAACACAATAAACACAAAAATTACGTTTAACTAGAGAACACTTTACCGTCACCAACAAAAGTGAATTAAAGCTTAAACTTTGTTCAAGGGCACAGCTGCACTTTTGTAATCAATTAGGAACGAAATGTTAACATTAGTTGTCCAGTTGGACAATAATTAGTTATTTTACGCTTTGTTACATCGAAAACAAAGCTCTTCGACTGTATAAAGAACAATTTAACAACTGTTTACATAGTTTTTACGATTTAATTGGCGTGCCCTATATCTTTTAATGCAAAAATATATTTAGTGTCGTGTTTTAGAATGAATTTGGGAAAACGGAGTATTTTTATTTACCCGATTTAGTAGATGAAGCAGTGGTTCAAAAGAGTGACATTATTACGAAACAGATTGGTGTTTAAAGGCATACCAAGACATATTAAGGAACTCAGATCTCGTTAATATTGACTGAATGTTTATAATTTTTTTAGAATTTATATTTATTTACTTATGTTTTAAAGATTTGTACAGTTCTTGTGTTGAGATCTGTTAATTTCAATAAAGTCTTACTAAAAGTTTTTATATTTTTTTAATGACAGAAGTGCGTTGAGCCATATTATTGTGATAAAATATGTCCGAAATTAGCTATAATACATGATTAATTCTGCTTTTTATGTTTTTTAGATGAACCGGAATAACTCTTCTGACTAGGGCTGGACGATACCTGTTTTTAGGTATCGGATCTAGATACCTGCAAAGTATCGATACTTGCCCATTGATCTGTCAATGGTATCTGGATAGAGTGATGGGAGATTATTAGTGATGCCAAGGTATAATGGTCAGCTGACCACAGGCAATGTCAAATTTGACGGGGGTAAAATTTAAAAAACATTGTTGAGTATTGTCAGTGTCAACCAAAGTGTAAGTTCCTTTTTGAAACAGAAAAAATGATATCTTCGTGTAGTGCGGTTGGGTATACAAAACGCCAAAGGAAAGGCGAGATTTCGTTTCATTCGTAACCAGCCAACAAAGTAAATTAATTGATTTTACCAAAAGTTTCATTTTTTAGAAATTGATTATGAGTTTGTTATGAATTTTGATAGCTCAGATTAAATTTAGGTTGTCTAAGGATCCAATTTTGAGAGAGAAATCGGTAACCGCTGTAAAGAGGAAAGGTTTTGTGTCATCTTCTGCTTTCAAATTATGCGGCAAACATTTTAAAACGAAGACTAGTATATTTCGCATTTTGTTAGAACTCAACTGATTACTAACGTAGTTCCGTCTATTTTTGATTCAGAGGAGAATCTGGTAATTAAACAGAGACACCTTAAACTTACCAATTCGTCAACCATGTACGCTAAATGACTTAAGATGCGTACTTTAATCTTTTTCTGTTTTTCTAGTTGTGCATTTTAACTTCTTTGAAATGACAAATTGAAGGATCTCAAACGCCTTCAGCAATTTTGTTTAAAATTACTTCTTTTTTAGTACTATTTGCGTTAAATAATATTAATTGTATATGTAAGTTGAGATTATTTTTGAAGGTACTGACATTTAATTCAATCATTTTTTTAGTAACTCGTTAAATGTTTTTTGCTCAGTTACTTAATTGGTATAAATTGTTTTACCGTATAAATAAAGGGCTTTATATAATGCTTTCTGATTTTTAATATTTTTTGTCAATTTGTTTGTATTTAGTCATAAATCAAGTTCTCTGCTTATATGTCAAATTTTTCTAACCTACAAATTCTAGTAAGTGACAGTGCCTGTGGTCACGTGACATTGATCCTGGCACCACTTTCTTTTGTCAAATAGCTATAATTACTCTATCCAGATACCACTGACAGATCAATGTACTTGCCAAAGTATCGAGGTATCGGAAGTATCGAGGTATCGGAGGTATCAAGGTATCGGAAGTATCGAGAAGTATCGAGGTATCGGAGGTATCGCGGTATCGAGGTATCGGGAAGTATCGGAGGTATCGCGGTATCGAGGTATCGGAGGTATCGAGGTATCGGAAGTATCGTGGTATCGAGGTATCGGAAGTATCGGGTGGCGATAAATAAATATCGCATCAAATAGCTTGTGGATTTGTTTTTTTTTATCAAAATAGCTTGTGTTTCCAACATCCAAAGCACTCTGAATAGGATATTCATTTATAGCCACTCTTTATCAAGGTATCGCAGGTATCGAAGTATCGGAGATACCGGAAGTATCGGAGGTATCGGGGTATCGAGGTATCGGAAGTATCAAGGTATCGGAGGTATCGAGATATTGGAGGTATCGAAGTATAGGAGATATCGAGGTATCGGAAGTATCGATATTTCGATACCTGATTGCAGTCGGTATCGGTGTACGATACCTGAGCAGGTATCGATACCTTCTGTAAGTATCGATACTTTTCCCAGTCCTACTTCTGACAGGTGTTATTTCGGACACCTTTACTGTATTAAGTTGATAATATAAACAATACGTTAATTACATTTTTTTTATTTCTACGAAAGTTATTTTCAAAAAACCTTAATATCGTGTTCAAAGTAGCCCCTCGTTTATTTAATTTCACCATATTTCACCAAAATTTACTACAAATTTTACAAAGTTTTGGACTAGGTATTTTAAGCTTATGTAATTATTAATTATTCATTGTTGTGTACGGTCTTATTTTATCAAAAACGTGGTTAAAAAACCTAAAACTCTTTTTGGATAACGTACAGAACTCACACTTTATTTGAAACAGTTGTGCAACAAATTGTGTCAAAAGGGGGTGTTAAGAACTTTTGTGTTAATAGGTATCCTTAAAAAACAAAAATAACACTTTTGTTTTTAACAAGGATTTTCATTAAAAAAATATTATTTTGAACTGTGTTTTTATTTTATGTTTTTTAAGGTTTTTTAGATATTATATTATGTTGAAAGTCTCTGGAAGCAGCCACTAATTAGTTTCAGTAAAACCTTTCCCTTTTTCAGAAATATACAATTTTCCTTTAGAATTCCAGATATTTTCTTTCTAGATAATGACCCTAGAGAGACTGTAATCTTTGATGACTACCTTCTCCATTTCCCAATTCTTTTATTCCTGACCCTTGCATACTTTAAACCCGAGTGAATTTGTGAGGGTTCAGAATTTTATTAGAGTTTTAATTGTAGTGATACGAAATAGGAAAATCGATGAAAACTGTTGTAAATAATTTCCAGTAACCAACGTTTCAGTCAATTATTAGACGAGCTGGGATACACTGTGCTTAATTAACATTTTATCTGGGGACAACTATCGATTGGATTACTGTACAACACAACAAGTATCATATATTTTGAAATAGTTCATAATAAAAATATCTGTGACTGAAAGTTATCGTCTCACGAGAATTCCACAAAAGACATATTTTACTTAAAATATCCAACATATAATTCCATATCGCAATACCACACATAGCAGGTACAGTAATTTGCATATTGCACTATATTATTGCTCAGTGGGAAATTAAGTTTCATTAGAATTAATTAAAGCGCGAACACAGTTTACGACCAACTTGGAAATAAAATCCTACATTAAAATTTCATACTAATTCTTCAGTTTTATGGTCTTACGAAACTTCACTATCTATTTTCATCGATTAAAAGATTTAAAAAAAATAAACATAATTAGTAGTATCAAAATTACTTAATTATGATTAAACTTTTCGAAACCAATATAACCAAAAGCCGTGTTTATTTTATATCAAGTAGAGCCCACTTCAATATTTATTGAAACATAAAAGTAAATGCATATTTATGTGCACAATTATGCCATCACACATATAAAATAAAGCAGATTATTGCGTCCATACAAATTATTTTAAATGCAGTGATAAACGAGTATAATTTTTCAGCTTATGTTTATTTACCATTAGAGTTGTATAAACTGTGGTTACATAAAATCAATCTCTTTGAAAAATCACCAATGTTTATTGGGAATAAGCTCGTAATCGGGCTTTTATTATAGCCTCATACTTTGTAAGTATTTTTATAACTGGAATTTTTTATATCACAATCGCATTCATTAAAAATTTACATCAAAGCATCTTTTTTTTATTATCGGTTTATATGATTTTAATGAAAAGCTTCGAATAAAAATAAATGCAAATAAGGCCAAAATTGTAAAAACAACAGAAAAATCTATATTTACGTAATTAACGTCATTGTAATTCATAATGTTATTTCAAAAATTCAATTCAATGTGGAATAATTAAGGCAAATATGAATTTTAAGTGAATGCAAAAATTTCAGTAATTAGTCAAATTATATTTGAATCAATATTGCAAATAAAAAAAATTGGGTAACTTGTCAATAGTGTTAAAGATCTCAAAATACATAAGGTATACTATAAAAACCCAATATTTAGGCACTAACATAGTGGATATGTAGCAACTTTTGTCAAAAGTTTAGCAATCGTTGTGTATAGAGTGGTTCAAATAAAACTATGAGCTTGACAAACTTTAAATGAAGCTAAAAGACAAATAGATTTAAAACACGCTATGAGTTTAATATACAACTTCTAAGTGAAGTTTTATAGTAAGCCAAGCTTCTATTTATACTAGTCACCTTGTATAGTTTTATGGTGGTCATAACTCATAGCAAATAATACTTTGTGATATAATTCAAGTCGAGTCTCAAGTAATGCAGATTATACTTACGAGGATATTGACCAGTTACTTAAACAATTACTAATTTCGTACATTGTCGCCCGAAACATAAATACCTATAGCTTTTTGTGTACTTTTCTGAATTACAAATAACTGAGCCTAGAAAGGAAAGTTTGACTGCGCTACAGGCACATGGCTGCTAACTAGGAGATTTATCCGCAGTACCTCAGCGCTACACTATTTTTCTTAGAAACATCGCAACAAAGAATCTCATTATATACAGACTGTTATGGAAGTGAATGCAAAAAATTTAATCACAGATAGAACTCACAAAAATAAACAAAATATTTATTTAGCATTTTTGTCAAAAACGCACCCTTATCGAGTTAAAATTAAAAGTAAGTAGACCACGAAAAACCATACCCGCCTATGTGTTAACGCAGCGATCAAAACACACCAGAAAAAAATCAAGACAAAAACTTACCAAAGAAAAGTGTAAACACAGCTGATTTTAGGTAGGTTAGTAGGGCAAAATGAAACTTTATTAACCCTGTTCATAAGGGGTACGATACACAATAAGGGCAGAAACGTATTATAGCGCTAGTCTACGAATACTTAGATCTGGTTTATCTTCAATCACATAAAGAATTTTCGGCTCCATTTCAAGATTGTGATCGCTTCTTCGGCGTCCTTCTCGATGATTTGAGGTTGTTACAATACTTGTGAACGTTATTGGCATCATGGCAATTACACTTTCGGAAAACGTTGGGACAAACGCCGAGCTGCAGACGCATTACCGCGACATAGGACCATATCCATATTAGAAAAAAGCACTATTGATATAAATTTATTGTTGCACTACCGCAATTTATTATTAGAATACTGTTGATCACAACGACACAATGTGAAATAAGGTTATAGCCGGTTGCCGTTGTCAGTGTTTTTTTCTAGAAAAAACGCTCAAGTTTTTACAAGATTAAATTTTTTATCCCTTCGCTTGAACTTGAAAATGCCATCATGAGCGCAGTGTTAAATTAGGGGTTACAAAAATGTAAAATTAAATTTTTGATATCACAAATAAAATTTGTGAAATTTACATCTTCACAACAAATTAAAACACCTGTTAAAATTTTTGCAATACCTTCCATGACACTATATAGCATCAGGAGCTGCTACAGTTTTTTTAAAATGCTTGGAGGGTATTATGTTCCAAAGTGTTCAGTTAAGTACAACTCCGAAGGTCATGGTAGCGAAACAAACACAATTAATAATGCTGGGGTCTTTTATAAAGTCTATAGTAATGCAAGGTTATGAGACCACACGGTATGTTCTGAAGAAATCTTATCAAAACGGGTTCTACAACTGTGTCGATACCACCATGCGCGTAAAAGTGCCTAGAATGAATTCGAAAGAAGATTTGATTTTTAACGTATTGAAACCTACATTATGACACCAGGAGTTAAATGCATATGGTGATGTTGAATGAACTTTAAGTTTTGCTCCTGTAGGTTTCCTAATTTTTACGCACCTTCATAATCATAACAATTTCTGAATCGCTGAAGATGATTTCTTGCTATATTTGGTCCCAGTGTTATTTGTTCTGGCTTTAGGTACAACAACCTAGTAACCATGTGTGGTCTTGTTGAGAGCGAGGCGAAAGTAGGAACGATACGAACGCAACAAATGAGCGATTTCATCATTAAAATGTTATTGTGGGTATTTGATGACTAATTGCTTTCATACGGTTTAATTCTACTACTTTTAAAAGTAGTACTTTTAAATCGCACTTGGCCTTAACAGCCCATCTTCAACTTCCTGTGTTGCTCTAGGTAGGTGATCCACTGACTATACCACGAACATGCAAGTGTTTTTTCTGCTAGTTTATATATATTTTTAATTTAGGGAAGCTTATGTCTACTTCATGTATTTCAAAAATTTTTTGTTATTTTTAAGACACTAATAACTTATACCTTGGCAATTATATTATCTATCAAATTTAAGAGATAATGGGTCCTGGAATTGTGTTGAATGCTAAATTAAATCAGAAAGGATTATCTATTTTGAAGTTCGTGAATAGTTAATTACCAAAGACAAAGTAGCAGACAAAGTAGCCTAAATGAACATTTTCAGAGCATTTATGATGTCAGTGATGTACAGCCAGGGTCAAAGCAAATGCACAGGTCAGGTAGTCAGGCCGCTAATACGCTCCCATTCTAATACTTGTGTTTAGACCCAGGCCGATAACCCAACACGGTTTCGACTCAATTCATTGAAAAGTTGCATTTGTGAAAATATAAAATAAATTAAATTTTAATTTAGACTAATTCAATTTAGAGGAGAATGCTTAAAAATTGCCTTGAACATCAATTGAAATTTAATTATGTTTTAATTCTTATTTTTAGTCATTTTAATTATTATAAAAGTCGGGTGATAAATTAAAAAATTATTGTGACTTTATATTAAGTGAATTGCAAAAAAAACTGTTTAAAAATTACTAGTAATTCTTTTAAAATAATATATTAAATATTGATTTTTACAAACAAATAAATTATTAAAAACTCTTGTTTTAAAAAAATTAAATTTGTAAAATAGAGTGGTATTAATTGTTAAAAATAAAACATTTAATAAAATATATAAAAATATTATCACTTTGTTTTAAATTCATTGTTTTTATAAAACCCTGCTTTCATTATAACAAGTTAATAACGGTAAGTTTACATTAAACTTTTTATAACATATTGCAATATTTAAAACAGGCCAACACTGTGCAAATATATATTTATAAAAACAAACTAATAAACACTTAAAATAAAAATTAAACCTATAAATTAAGAAGCCAAACATTTAGAGACTATGATTATTACCTTTTCATGAATTAACATCTTATCGTTTCTGACTCAAACACTTTCATTACAGTAACCTCTTGCAGTAATATTTATTTCTTGCAAAATTTTATATTTCAATAACATAATGAAAAATTGCCTTGAACATCAATTGAAATTTAATTGTTTTAATTTTTATTTTTAGTCAATTTTATTATAAAAATCGGAAGCTAAATTAAAGAATATTTGTAACTAGCTAAATGTGTTTAAATAGAGTGTGCACTAGTGTGAGCCAAAAAAATCGATTATTTTTTGTTTTATCTTCCGACACTGAAAAATTGATTCCTAGGCACTTTTAAAACATGCTTTTTCAAGATGTGCTCTTAATTTTAATAAGAAAGACTCTCTCATCGCAGTTTTTTATTTTATTTTTTTCAGGTCCATATGGTAAATTCCATATCTCGTTATTGCTTAATTGTACAGAAAATTTGTATTTACATTTTTTGTATAAAATTGAACGCTCTAAAAAAGGTATCTTACAATTTTTTTATTTCTCTTACCATTTAGAAAATATCGGAGGTCAAAGTTTAAAGAATTTAACAAAAATTCCTTTTCTAATTCTAAATTTTATAACTCAGAGATAAATAAATATTATAAAATGCACAACATATGGCCTTGTAGAAAATTAAATCCTCTATAAAAAAGTTTCTTGTAGTTAATCGATTACTCTAACCACTTAAAAGATATTCATTAAATTAAATAAATATATTTAATAAATATATAAAGATATTTATTAAATAAGAATTAACCACAAACGACTTTTTTTCTAGAGCGTTTAATTTCCTACAAAACTATATGTTGCGCATTTTATAATATTTATTTATCTCTGAGTTATAAAATTTAGAAGTGAAAAAGAAATTTTTGCTAAATTCTTCAAACTTTGACCTCTGATATCTTCTAAACAGTAAGAGTTATAAAAAAATTGTATGATACCTTTTTTAAAGAGTTACATTTTCTATAACAAATGTAAATAAACTTTTTCTGTACGATCAAGTAGTGACGAGATATGAGATTTCATATTAAAATTAAGTGCTCATCTTGAAAAAGCATTTTTTAAAAGTGCCAAGGAACCAACATTTTAGTGTCGGAAGTTAAAAAAAAAATAGTTGATTTTTTTGGCCCACCCTAGTGTGCACACTACATAATACACATTAATATTCAACGTGCACACTCTATTTAAACACATTTTTTAAAATTGAAAACCGTTTTTTTAAGAGCTATAACAGTTACATATTAGTGGTTAAAAAATATAACTTTAATAATATTATTACATTATATATTAATACACACATTAATATGTAATGTGCACACTCTATTTAAACACATTTATGTAGTCACAAATATTCTTTAATTTATCACCCGATTTTTATAATAAAATTGACTAAAAATAAAAATTAAAACATAATTGAATTCCAATTGATGCTCAAGGGAATTTTTAAGCATTATGTTATTGAAATATAAAATTTTGCAAAAAAGAATTATTACTGCAAGAGGTTACTGTAATGAAAGTGTTTGAGCCAGAAACGATAAGATGTTAATTCATGGAAAGGTAATAATCCCTTTACTACCTGACGGACACCCAAGCGATCATAGTCTCTGAAAGTTTGATTTCTTAATTTATAGGTTTAATTTTTATTTTAAGGGTTCATTAGTTTGTTTTTATAAATATATATTTGCCTGTTTTAAACATTGCAATATGTTATAAACAGTTTAATGTAAACTTACCGTTATTAACTTGTTACAGTGAAAGCAGGGTTTTATAAAAACAATGAATTTAGAACAAAGTGATAATATTTTTATATATTTTATCAAATGTTTCATTTTTAACAATTAATACCACTCTATTTTACAATTTTTTTTTTAAACAAGAGTTTTTATTAATTTATTTGTTTGTAAAAATCAATAATAATTATATTATTTTAAAAGATTTACTAGTAATTTTTAAACAGTTTTTTTGTAATTCACTTAATATTTTTGCAACTTTAATTATAAAATTTGTGTTTTGAAAGTAAAGTAAATATTTGTAATTTACTTATAACAATATTTTTTTAATTTATCACCCGACTTTTATAATAATTAAAATGACTAAAAATAAAAATTAAAACATAATAAAATTTCAATTGATGTTCAAGACAATTTTTAAGCATTCTCCTCTAAATTGAATTAGTCTAAATTAAAATTTAATTTATTTTATATTTTCACAAATGCAACTTTTCAATGAATTGAGTCGAAACCGTGTTGGGTTATCGGCGTGGGTCTAAACACAAGTATTAGAATGGGAGCGTATTAGCGGCCTGACTACCTGACCTGTGCATTTGCTTTGACCCTGGCTGTACCTATTTGTATACATTTTTACTATTTGGACAACACTTTGCTGTTTACATAAACTTATTTTTCATTTGTTTTTTTATTGCTTTATCTATTTTAATTTGCTTGTGCAATTTTTTTAGAATTTCTGTTTCTGTTTAGTTTTTTTTTCTTGTATTAAACTTTTAGGTTATGTAGTTGGTCTAGTATTTAGTTAACTACGTCAATCTTCTTGTTCTTCTTATATAACTTATGTTTACATTATTTTCTCAGGACGATTGTCGGAGCAAGTTTAGTCAGTCACCAGTTCAACTCAATGAGTGATATGAATAAAGAGTAGCAAAAGCTTTTACTAGATAGTCATCTCCTTTCAGCAAATGCTGAATGCATAGGTTTGTCCTGTTTTTATCAAGCAAAAGCATTTGCTAAATTTTTATGCATTTCACCCAGTATGTCGAGAAGTCAACACCACCAAGTCTGTTTGGTTATGCCAAAAACCAGTTTTTCCTAAGGGTGTATTTTTGTATATGACTATTGTTTATAAATGCTTAAGCTTATTAGTGGTGAGGATATTAACAAATAAAACGTTTAATTACAAACCTTTTATCTATATATTTTTTCCTTTTGTATCTATTTTTTTATTTTATTATTTAGAATATTAATATATTAAACACTTTTTAGCTGTTGCTTTGTTGGCTGAACAATTTTGTGATCACGTTTTTGTATTTTTTAAGGTCAGAATTTGACATTTCTTACGCAAGTGGACATGTTAATTTACAACTGGATGATGATAATTGAAATTATTAAAAAGGAATCAAGCGTCAAATTGCAATAATTGTATTAATGATTTTAATGTAATTTCTTCTTTTTCTTTTTACAACTCTTTTTGTTTTATCATATTTTTTTTCTTTTCTGACGAAACTGATTTTGTTTTTTAATGTACCTAAATGTATGTACCGTGATAACGTAACCGTTGAACACTGACTGTGAGTGTGGATCAGGAATAACTCGACTCGGAAACCGCTCTTCATATAAACGCCGAGCATTAGCTCATCTCCTAGAGTCACTAGGCATTAGTCAAATACACCATTTCTGCTAATTCACACTTAAAAAGCTTATTTAAAAAAGCTAATCCCCATGAAGCAAATAACTATAGACCTATAACTATCACTTCATCCTTTTCGAAAATCTTTGAATATGCTATGTTAAATAGATTAGAGTCATTCATTACAAAGTACTGCATACTGACCAAATGCCAACATGGTTTCAGACCAAATCATTCGACAATGAGTGCAATTGAATCATTTTACAATAAATTAATGGACTATATTAACATTGGTGAATATCCCGTTGGTATATTCTGCGATCTGTCTAAAGCATTTGATTGTGTAGACCAAGGTATTTTACTTAGTAAGCTACATAATTATGGTATTAGAGAAAATGTCAACAAATGGTTTTCATCCTACCTTAGTGACAGGACTCAGTATGTTGAACTTTGCTATTCTGAAGATGGAATAAGCAAATTTGCACGTTCAGAATCATTAGCCGTAAAAAGTGGAGTTCCAGAAGGAACAATCCTATTTTGTTTGCCCTTTACATTAATGATTTACCACGTGCTTTAAAAGGAAACAAAGTGGTAATGTATGCTGACGATACTTCGATATTGTTCTCTATTAAAACGCCAAACTCTCTCGAAAGTGCCCTAAGTACTATCATAAATAACTTAACCAAATGGTTTAGTTCTAATAAACTGCACCTAAACGAAAATAAAACTAATTTTCTATGTTTCCACCTCAGGCAAAATAAATTACCTAATTCTATTAAACTCAATTCAAGAGAAATAGTTTTTAATGAACAAACTAGGTTTTTGGGCCTCACACTTCAGGAAAAAATAGAGTGGACTCAACAATGTGAGCTAACAATTAACAAAGTTTATAAACTTTGTTATCTCGTCCGCCAACTAAGAATATTTTTAACTACGGATCAGCTAATTATCTTTTACTACGCTAATATTTATTCCATATTGTGCTACGGCATTTCCTTTTGGGGAGCATCTCGCATGTCTGGAGCAGTTTTCAAAAGTCAGAAGAGAGTCATACGCTGCATATTTGGGGTTTCCTCTAAACATTCGTGTAGAGGTATATTCAAAAAAAAATAAAATTTTAACGGTTGCCTCCATTTATATTCTTAATTTACTAATGTTAGTATATAAATCTAAAAACCACTTTACACAAAATAGTGATATACACCATTACCCCACCCGTGGTTGCCAAAATTTTCACTTTCCTAAACCCAATACAAAAACTTTTAAAGAAAACCCACTGTACATGGGTCAAAAAATTTTTAATATGCTTCCAGCCGAGATCAAACAAGCTAGAAACTCAGGTGTATTTAAAAAAATGGTTGTGAAACTTCTTCATGTTCATTGTGCTTACACTGTCAATGAATTCCTGTCTTGTTTGTTATAATTATTATGTTTTTCTTTCCTTTTGTGACTTGTCTTATACAATTTAATTGTATTTTTGGGACGAAATAAATTATTATTATTATTATTATGTGTTAAATTCGGCAAAAGAATAGGAATCATTTCAACAATTAATTTTTTTTTTATGTGAGTTGAAATTATAATTGATTAATTTTTTATACAAAAATTAATTGATAAATAATCCCTACGTCTTTTACACACCACTGACCCGGCAGTATAAACTTATAGTCAGGCAAGACATCATTACGGATAAAATTATCAAGTAATGATGCTAAAACATAAATGAAATGAAATGAAAAAGATGTAAGGAACGAATTTCCTTACTTGACGTCAAGCGTGACTACAAATCGCCTGCCACGCAACTTTGTTCTTGTTGTGTTAGTGTAGTGTTATTAATGTTAAAAAATTTTCTGACGATGTTGCATGTGTTCAAAAGTATTGATTTTTGAATTTCAATTATTAAGTTTGAATTTAATTTTAATAATTTTAAATTTTTATTAAGGATTTTTGGTACAATTCCAGTAGCCGACATAATCAATGGAAATATTTTAACTGTCTGCAGGTTCCATAAATTTTTGATTTCTCCAGCAAGTAACATGTATTTTGACATTTTTGTAGTGTATGTTGTGTGTATATTGTGTGAATTTGGAACCGCAATGTCAATCAAGTATGCCTGTTTGTCGATCTTTGAAATTAAGATTATGTCTGGACGGTTAGCAGTTATGTTTAAGTCAGTCAATATAGTTCTATCCCAATATAATTTATAATTATTATTTTCAAGATATGGCTTTGGTTTGTATTTGAAATAAGGTGACTTGTTTTCAATTAAACCTGAATTAAACGCCAATTCTAAATGGATGATTTTAGCCATCATCATGTTTTTTTTATATTCTGTTTGCGTCAACACAGGACAAGATGAAATAATATGTTGAATAGTTTCTGGATGAGATGAACAAATTCTACATGAATCATCGTTTTCATTTTTGATTATAAATTTATTATAATTTTTTGTTTTAATGACCTGATCTTGAATTGCAAAAATAAATCCTTCTGTCTCAGGGTGAATGTTAGACTTTGTCAGCCAAATGTGTGATGCCTCTTTATCAATGAGAGGATCATCAAGCTCTTTGTAAAACCTACCATGTAGTGACTTTTCTTTTATAGTATTGATTAATAATTTTTCATCAAAATTAATTTCTTGTAACCTAAAGTCACTAAGGTTTAAGGGTGTATAATTATAGTCACTTAAGCATATTGATTTAAACAAAAGGTTTTCCTGGCTACGTTCAAGAAAATATTTCTTTAGTAAATTAATCTGTTTGTCATGAAGATTTTGTAAGTGTAAAAAACCACGGCCACCACTTTGCCGTGATAAAGAAAATCTTTCAATAGCTGATTTTGGATGGTGTTTTCGGAATTTGGTAAATAAAGTTCTAGTTTTTATATTTAAGTTACTACTATCCGTTTTTGACCATTTAATAATGCCAAAGGAATAACTCAATACAGGTACAGCAAATGTATTTATAGCTTTCATAATATTTTTACCATTTAGATGTGTCTTTAATATTTGTTTAGATCTTGATATGAATTCGTTAAAAAGTTTTTCTTTTATAATATTGTGAGGAATGTGACTAGATTGTTGGAAACCTAAATATTTATAAAAGTCACCATGATCAAGATTTTCAATGACCTCATTATTTTGAGTAGTGTAATTTATGTTTTTAATTTGGCCACGATTAATTGCCAAGATCTTACACTTATCTACACCAAAACTCATGCCAATATCTTGTGAAAAATTTTATTATTATTAAGTTATATAAAAAGAACAGCTTACAAAGTAATAAAAAACTAGTGCTATCACGATTTAAGATATGAAAAAATAAGTGGTGACATTTTACCTAAATTCAGTTTGCTATTATGTGATATAAAACAAAAATAGCAAAAAGTTTTAGTGGGTTATTAGGGATAAAGATAGTGACTATGTTTGCTCAAAATTTTAGATTTGTATTTGTTGTCTCACATATCAATTTTAAATTTTGAAATATGCAGTTTTAAACATTTTTAAATTTTAAATTTAAGTTTTTTACGGCAGAACCTAAGTACACGAGCTACTCATAACTTTTTGTTTTTTTTATGATAAATGAAGATAATATTTACTAAAAACTCACCCTCTGAGTTTCATCCAGAAAGAAGCTAAAGCTAGGTGAAAATTGTAAAAATAACAAGAAAACGACTGAATTTCCGAGCGTTACCAACATTTAAAACTCAAAGGATATTTTACGATTTATTTTTTCAGAAAAACTAGCTTTTTAGCTTAAATGAGACCGAGAACGTAACAATAATTCTAATAGAACAATTTTAATGGTCAAAAAGAAAAAATGTTAAAAAGCACTTTAGTTTTCGTTTAGTGTAATGGTAGTAGTCAACCGGAAGTGATCGACCTAAAAAATAAAAATAAAATGATATTTTTTTTTGACACTTTTACACAGTTTTATAAAAATCAAAAATGGTGAGGCTTTTAATTTAATTTATTTTTGATGATTTTATATGAAATGACTCAATAGGAAGTGATAGCCTGCCCTGTGGACGGTAAATTTCGTTTTGACCTTATGTGCCCAATTTTAAATTATGGGTTAATAAAATATAAAAATTTATTTGCAATATTACATATAAAATTGGCTTGTATTTATTAGGTCAGTGTTTTAAATCAATATTTGATCAGTACTTTAAATACAAGTTCGTATTTATATTAAAATGGTTGTACATAATTAAACAACCAGTATAGCATTGCTAATTAAAAATGTTAAATATATTAAAAATAAACTATGATTATACTATATGAATCTTGAAAGGTAATAATATATACGGTAGGTATCATTAGGTCATTAGTGAATAGTATATGCTATTCTATATTGAGTATCAACAACGTTAGGAACTTTTTTTAATGTTTGAAGACCTGGTGGAGCGAAGCGACGAATGTGACGTTGAATGAATTTTTCTTCGACGTGGATAAACAGTAATAATCTTTGCTTTTTCATCTTTATTGTAACACCGAATGTACACAACAAAAATTGGAAAGCAAAGATTATTACTGTCCAAGATTTTGAAAAAAGTTTATAAAAACATAGCGCTCCTCACCTCAAGAAGGAGCACTAAAATTTTCTGAAACGTAGACAACTGTAAGAAGAAAACGAGTCTCATTTCTCATTAATAAACAATAATAAAACAGCAATAAGGATGTTAACAAACAATTGATTTATAAGCCATACCTTTCTAATAAACAAAAACGTTTCACTTCGAATTTTATTATTTCATTATTTGTATAAACATAAATGGGTTTAAATCGTTATAGTAAAAATGCATAAAATAGCTGTTTATTTCTATTTTTTATTTATATTTTTTTAGTGCTTACGCATTAAAATCTTATTTTTTTAGTGCTGCAATATTTATTAAAGAAAGTAAACATCTAATTACAATCAATTTTAAATTATAAACATTATTTTACTTAACTAGATAAAGTAAACGCTTTATATTTTAATATGAGAAAGGTTTGTTTAACTCTTTTCTTTAAGCGTTTCTAAGACCTAACTATCAGATAAAAATATTGCAGTTTTTATTATACAAATTTATATTTTTTAACACTTTTTGTATTTTTGGTTTTTTGTGCAGCGTTTTCAAATAAAGCTAGCGCTGCACATTTTTTAAATATTTAATATAAGTAGGTAACCATAAACAGAGAAAAACAAAAGGGACAGACCAAGAAGAAAATGCAATAAAGAAGTCACAGAATCGCTAAAAAAAGGAAGCGAAAGATAGGAATAAATACATCATCGCTTTCACACCTACAGTAGAAGTTGCGGATAAGTAAAGTAGGTAAGTATAAAAAAAGAAATTTAACCAAAACATTTAGACACGCTATACGTTTAGTCGAAAAGGCACAATCGCGTGCTAAAAAGCGAACAATTGGCTATTAAGTGTTCCAACAGCCAACCGATCAGTTACAACTTTCCTGAAATATTATCTGAAAAAAAAGTACAGTAAAGTTTACTTAAATTGCTTCAAAGCTTTGACAATAACATCAGTCGCTTCAAGTGTATTCATCTCATCCACGCGTTGTGGTCTCGAGTTAGAGCCGTCCACAAGTCGTTAATGACAGTTTCAGTCACAAGTGTCCAGTTTTCAGGCGTAAGCTCTCCGCAAAGCTCCGTAAAGCCTCTTCCGATTGGAAATAAAGTTAAAAATTGGCCGAGATGTGTCGAGTATTAAGGATGATGGGCTCTCGACGCGTGCGGTCCTTGTTCATAATCAGGAGGGTTGAGTTCGGCCCCAAACGGAATTCCAAGTGCGAGTTCCGCGCAGTCTGCTCGAAAGCGTCGCCGTGAGAGGATTATACTCGCATTTCGACCAAAGCGCGCGTGGTGCGAACGTATTTTCAGTGATACAGATTTATTGTGTTGGGACAACTTAAACATTTTTTATTGCCAAGGACTTGTCTAAGGTAGGCATTAGAAATTTTTTTCACAAATTTTCTAACCGAAATCTACATTTTTATTAAGTCTAACCCTTTTTTAATTGGAACAGACTGGACTTTATTACAGTCACATGCCTCTAAAGATTACTCTGCGGTTTTTTTTTAATAATAAAAAATATATTTCGGCCTGATGGAAACATCGATTTCGTATAACTCTTTTGATTTGGGTGGGTTTGCATGTTCGTATTTTAATAAAAACAATTTATTGAAAGAGCAAAGAAGCCACAGGTGTATATAATTCTTATCAAAATTTTTGATTTTACAGTATAATAAGAAAAATTTTTCAGTTGAATTGAAAAGCTGCTTTATTACGTTATTTTGTTAGAAGAGTTTTAGACGCCAGTTATTCGATCTATTATATTAAAATGCCGCGGAAATATATTGTGCGAACAACTTGAGTCCACAAAAGAAAAAAATCAGTCTTCTGATAGAAACGACGAACTCACATTTTATCATACAGACGATCCAGATTTGTTCTTGTATAAATGCAAGATTTGATATCGTCATGTGACATTACCAAAGAAATTTATTTTTAACAAAAATAAAACCTTACCTCAAAGCTCTCTTTGACGTTTTCTTTGATTCTACCTGTTTGGTCACAATCAATTTTTCTGCTTGAAATATTATAAAATGTGAGTACTTTATACAAGAAATGTCAATTTTTAAACAGTTTTACAAAACTTTTATTTATGACTTTAAAGCTTCAGCAATTAGTCAAATTAAAAAGTGTGGCATATTCGGCTATCTTCAATATGAAATAACATTCCGAGGCGTCTCGTTCTGAAATAATGACACAAGCTGGATCTGTGCCAGATTCAGCTTTTGAAAAAGTATAGAAAGCGATTAAGATTGGGTTAGCAAATCATTGAGAGAGGTTGCACTGTACTGTTCTGATCCACCATTCGATATTCTAACAGGATTTATTCAGGAGAATCACGATTTCAGAATGTTGAATAAAATTTCAGATAAACGAGACGTTTCTAGTTAGAAAATATTATAGGTGGGGAAAAAATTCGAGCGGCGTGTAGTTTCTATATTTCATCTAATTGTAGAATATCAGGGAAGGGCACACGTGATGTTTAATGATTTACCGGAATTTCGGCAATTTAAAAATCTTGCCAAATTTCCGGTGGCACGTACAGGACGGGTCTGAACCCCAATACTTGATGACTTTGTTTCACAAATAAACCCGGTTTTATATCCTTAAGGATTCTATAGTGTTCCCGGAAAAGTAAAACCTTGGCAAAAAAGGTAAATTTGTTATTTTCTCTCTTATTTACTGTTTAAGCAGATTGACAACGGATTACCTTAAAGTTGTTTATGTATATAATTTTTGGAAGTTATGAGCAAAAATTTGTTTTTTTGTTAAAAACACTTAACTTTTTTTTGAATTTTGATATTTGAGTTTTTAATCTTAAAACAACTTAGTAAGCCTTTTGTAACTCAGAATTACATCCTATTATTTGTTAGCGTTTTTTTAAATATGTTTATAGAAATATTTTGTATAATTTAAAAAAAAATAACACGGATTTATCTTTAATTATTTTCGTCAAAATAAAAGTAAATTTTGTTTTCTTTTGTACTAATCTGCTATTAACTTCCTTTTCCTTGTTACAATCCTTCGATAAGTTTTTCATATCCTGCTTACTTGACATCCGCACAACTAATTAATTTCTTATTTTGCTCTTAATTTTTGAGCAGAACTGGCATATTTCTTACAAAAACTGTTAATTTATTTAGCAATTAATTTTTCTTTACAGTTAGGGTAGAACACAAAAAATAGTTTGGAAGAACCGATTTTTTTAAATAAAAAAATGACATTGACATTGCGGTTGTCAATTGAATGAATAATATACTTTTGAGTTTTCCGACTCTTTTAAAATTGTTTCTTCACCAAAAACTTTATGTGTGGCAGCGACAATAAGTTTTTGATGGTTTTTTTTTTCGGTCAGTTGTCTTGTCAATAATATAGGTCGTTGGAGTGAAATTGAAGAAATTTTTGTCTCATTCCTCTGGTGTTTGTTTATTAAATAATTTTTACTTGTTTGTTATTTTCTTAGAAAATTTTCGTGGACACAACTTATGAAAATTTTTTATTTTTTATTTTGGGTATAGTCTGTTTCTAATCGACTAAAATCAAAAAATTGTTTTTGATATTAGCCTACTAAAAGTTTTTACTTAAAGTCGAGTCGTTTATTATTATTTACACAATTTCAATCTAATAAACTACTTGGTGATCGAAGCTCACTATTTACACTGTCACAATTATCATTTGTCAACTTGCAAAGCAATGACATTGCGAGATTCACTTCATTTGTAATAGTCTATTTTAGTAATTCCTCAACTAATCACATTAGGGTTATTCCGCAAAATGTTAATGTGCATTTTAGTACAATATTCAAGCTTGAAATGTAATTGTTAAAAAAAATCGAAAAAGTTGAACATCGAAATTAAGTTTTTTTAACATTTGTTATGACGTCAGTGTTACGATCACGCCAACTTCAATAATACTACAATAATAAAACACGATAGTAATCATGGCAATGAAGCAGCGGACCAGCGGACGGGTTGGTGTGCCTCGGGTCGCAGCGGACACTTTTCGCATGTGTTTTGATTGGATCATTTATGATCATGTGACACATGAATATATTGTTGATCATAATAAAACTAGTTTTTGGTTATTATTAATAACATTATAAGTGAAATTGGGCTGAAATTTTGACGAATTGTAGGTAGATGAGTTACATTTTTAGCCTGAATTTCGGGAATTTAATATCATCGATGATTAATTTATGTGTTTTATTTGATTAGGCAATATAATGATTGAAGATACTTTTTTAAAGGAAAAAACTACTAAAAAATTGATTTATCTAAAAAGTCTAATGGGCTGATTTTAAATTGAGATACTACCGGTAGTATCTTCGGTTCTAGGCAAAATTAAAAGAATTCGGGGCTGTGATAGGGTGTTGCCATGGAAAAGTATTAAAATTTGCGATAATACCGGTATTATCTCAACTTAAAATCAGCCCATCAGTCTAAAAAGAATTATTAGAATCGTCAACAACGAATGTAAAGGTTATAATTTTTTGTTTTTGAACTCGTTTTTTATCTGTTTGTTATACGAGTATTTAGCTCTGATTTATTGTTTTTTTATTTATTGTTCTTTATTTTACATTGTCTTTGTTGGTTGGTTTTCTTTGGAAGTGTATTTACGCATTTATATTACCTACGTTTATTGTAGATCTCTATATGTCAATTACGTTGATAGGCATCAAAACGATACTTTAGTGCCTGTTGAGGCTACTCCACAATCACCTATAAACAGTAGGGAGAACTAAATAGGTATTAACTTTATATCTGTCAAATAAAATGTATCTCATTTACAATACTCGAGTAAAGAACGCTAAACTCTTCTGCATCTTCTTTTATGTAATTGATACAAAAATTTATAATTTTAATTTTTTTAGGTTTTAGTTATTTAAATTATTTTTGTTCTTAATTCTTTTATGATTTTATTAATATACATTTTCTGTTGCGTTAAAATTATTTTCGTCTATCGTCAGGCATTTCTGTAGGTACAGTAATTTAATAAAATCATAAAGGAATTAAGGACTAAATTAATTTACAAAACTGAAACCTATACAATGGATCAAAAACCACAACAAAATTGGTATTTTGTTTATCCCAATATTATTATTTTTTATAGGGAGTGTCTACTACAATGTTCAGACAAATTTCCAAAATATTTTGGTGCATTCTATACACACATTTGCGCATGCAAATATGAAAATTATTAATTTCAGATTTATTAACCTAGATGTATTATTATTTTGATTTTATTTGTACACAGGAGGGCTTTGGTCTCTAATCCTACGAAAAACATTTTCCACTTTGAGTCAGTCCTTGAGCTGACGCTGTGGAACGTTTTTATTCCGTAAAGTGTTTATTTATTAATTTTCTGTTAGATTCTTTATTTTTTAAAAACGTACTTTTGGGCATATGCGACCGTTAAATAGTGCATAATTTTACTATATACAGGGTGTATTCAAATGTTATACAAAGATTTCTGAAAACTTGATAATAGTCTTGGTTGAAAGGATGCTAAAAATTTGCCTTGCACAAATAAATATTGATGGTTTTCGATATAATTAATGTAAAACTTTTTTTCAAAAATTTGTTTTTGTGCGAGACACGATTATAGCAATCTTTTTATGCAGGTTGTGACTGAAATATTTGCGGAAACTAGTGATAGTCTTTTTTAAAACGATGCTAAATACCCAAATTTGCTTTTTTAAATATTGAAGGCGGCGTTTGAGATACACGCTGATGAACTTTTTTTTTCAAGTTACATGAGCAAAAACTTTTACATCGTATTTTTTTAAAATTGAGAACAGTTGTATAATAAGGTAAGTTTGTATTTTAAACATTTTTTAATGAAGGTTAATTCAGGAAATTTTTTTGTACATTTGATTACACCCTGTATAATTATCGTTGTCGTTCTAATTGATGTTAATTAATATGCTTTTAAACAAATAAGACTTGTAGTTTTTTTTCTTTCTAATTTTTCTTTTTAATAATTCTATTTTAAATAGAATAAATCTGAATAAAAGAAAGGTATTAATCTGTTTTTGGCTTTTTATTGTTGAAATATATTGATATTTTTTCCAGTCTACTTGATTTTAACGACGTGAACGAAATTGATAAAAAATGATCCCGCTTGGTATCTCTATAATATAATATTGTCATGTCTTGTGAAAAGCATCATTTGTTACGTCTGTTCGGGAGCAGTTTATAATTTTTGCCATTGACATAGGTTTGCAAAATAAAGTCTCATTCATACTCCACACGGAATTCCATATCGATTTACCGTCATTCTTGAAAAGAGTTTAGAAACAAGACGAATGCGGCAACGTTATTAATAAGGAAATACCTAAATATTTACCATTGCTCGAGAGATAAATGTCACCCTAAATTAGCAGAAAATTGGATTTGATTTTGTATAATAGCTATTTGTATTACAAGTTCGGAAACTGTCATTTTGCGAGTACGAATGGAGCGAGACAAAGCAATACACGAGTACAGATTCCGAGCGTGTGATACACAAAATTTTTTTTGTGCTAACGTACTTCTTAAATCAAATTTTTTGCATTACTGTTATTTTATTCGGTTCTCTTATATTTCTTCGGTTTTCTCTTATACTTATATATTTTTCCGACACATTTATTGTTGAAATTTTTAAAGGAAATTTAAAACTGTTTTGTGACTTTGTCTCTTTTTTTAAATTGTTTTTTAATAAAATGAATCAAATGATTTTTTCTTACAAATTTGGAAACGAGACTGATCTTATTTTATTTGCACAAATTTGCATCAACTGAAAATATACAATTTGAAGGAGTTAATAAAAAGGATTGACTAATTGTAAGTGAACTATTTGTTTTGTTTTTTAATTCAATAATAAATAAGCAAAACGATTTCTTTGAAATTTAAATTATTTGACTTACATTTGCAAATTTAATAATGATGTAAGAAATAAATTTATAACAATAAAAAAAATTGAACGATGTAGATGTAGTGGGGCGTTTGACCAATTACAATTACAAGAAAAAAAGTTTTGAAATAAATATAGCGCTGCACTAATTATCTACTTAAGTTTTTTTTAAATCTTTCAGTAATATTTTTCTTAATTTTTTAAAATACATGAATAAATTATGAACTAAATCAACAATCATTCTCAAAATAAAATCGTGTTTTCTACCTGGAATAATATCAATGTAAAGAAATAGTTTATCAATAGATATATGGATTTTATGGCTTTTAAGGGTTTTTAACTATGTATTTGGGTCGTTTATTTCAAAACATATATTTTATTCAAAAATATTTTTAATATACGGTTTTGAATAAAAACGTTCTTGCATAGTGTTCTGTAATGGATTTATTGGGATAGTAGCTAGATCTACTATAAAAGACGCAAAAAGCTAAGGTTCCTTTAAACGACGCTGTGGTTTTAAATCTGCCCTTTTCTTTTTTAATAAGCGGCAACCTAAAGTACAAGAATACTATTTCGTAATGATATTACTAAGACGTACTGTCTTAACGCTGTCTCAAAAAACCGTCTTTACAAACAAACCACTAGGGCGTATGTTTTGTTAATTTGTACGGCGATAAGGTGTCACCCGTGGCAAATTCTAGGAACTAAAAAAAAGAATAATCAAAATAATTATAATATATTGTTTATTTCAATTTCTTTAAAGTGTATTTAATTTATAAATATATTGTAAGTTTTTACACTTGTTGCTGTTATGAAAGTACAGTTCGTTTGTTTAAATAAGCGATATTTTAAAAACATTAATTATAAAAAAATAATACATTTTGTGTAATTTTACAATGCACCTGTCTTTAAAAATATGTATACTATACATAACATATTATAAAATTAGATTTTTTGTATACGTTTTAATTAGAAAAATAGTGTTAAAAAATTACAAATTTTTTTTTAATTTAAACAATTTTATGAATCCAATAACGCAGTTGTCTAGACAATTAAAAAAGCTTTGTTTTCATGTATAATTATAGGTGAAACGATTAACTTTAAGAGAACTATCTGCTAATAAAGTAAATGCTCCTCTTTAGATGTTCTTTAAATACCTTTAAAGACTATAAAATTCTTATATTTACCTACTGCTAAACTATACATTGTATTTAATTATTATTAGACGTGAGCAAGACTATAAGTTATTGAAAAAGTGTAATAACACGAAAATAAAGAAATACTTATTTATTCGAAACAATTAATTAGCTATAGGCGAAATCAGAAATCATAAAAAAAATCATCGTACAGGTAGCCAATGATGGCGTCTCTATATTTTGCTTTCTTGGGACGGAAAAATTTGTTTTCTGCAAACTCCGAGTATATGTAGGCATGGAAACTTGACAAAAACGAACCAAAGCACAAAAAATAAATAACAGCGGGATAGTAAAATTTTTATGTTGTTGGAAAGTTGCGCTAGTTAGCTCTAATATTATCAGCGCTCGTTATTTAAATTACAGACAATTTGGAAGTATTCAAACGTAAAATTTATATCCCGAGTAATTAAACGTGCAGTGTTAAAAAAGGGAAAAGCCGTTATAATTAAATTGGCATAGTTTCCCGTTTGGAAATGCAGTAAAGTTGGGTTTGGGGTCGATTTGGATTCTTCTTAAGTTGAGTTTATATGGACGCTTTTTAGATCCTTTCCTGTCGGTTGTTTCCTTTTATTTTGACATTCCGAACGTCAAGGCGAGTAATAGGAGGAGATCCGAAAGAGGAAATGTAATCATCTGTACTCACATGATTTTTACACAATCAGCTTTTCGCACTATGCAATAAGAGAAGGCTTCTAGGGTGAATATCGATGAGGTTTTTGCTTCCGCGTGATTCTTGTCTTTCTGCCAACAAATTTTACTCCAAATACATTAATCATTAAATAATCGATTTGTGTTATTACATTTCCTTTAGGGAGTTGTATGATATCACTTCGTCCCCTCTTTTGTACTTGTAATATCTTTCACAAGGCGTGAATGTGACGTTTCCAACATCTGGTGAATTCTTCTTAGATGCTTTTACTCCTGTACTTAGTTGTAATTGTAACTGCAATTTTACTAATATTGCACAATCAAGAACGACATTAATGGTAATGAAACGTGTTAAACCCGTAAAGTACAAAAATAACAGTATTGTTACTTGTTAAATAGCTTGCTGAACAGAAACATGAATATTTAATCTAAGATCAATGTATAGCATGTCGGGTAAGAAAAGCCAAATTTTAATTTGCTTCATATCTCAGATATTTATCAATCAGTTAAAGAAATGCCTAAGGATCTCTTCTCATCGATTTTACGATTTATGCACGATAATATATTTGGATATGGGGGCACAAAGGGTTAATGTTGGCTTTGATTAGTCTGATTAGTTGACTGAATGGAATGCATCCTAAGTATAGCTACAAGGGCTGCGGTATGGGTTAATTGTCGTAATTGGGTTTATTGACATAACTGCTCATTGTGGAAAGACTGAAATAGATGTTATTATGGTTTTGTTGTGACTGATGGTTTGATGATCAAGATAATGCGAATAAAAGTGTGTGTGATCATTTTGAAAGCGTAGACTATTATATTGTATTGACTCTTGGGGACTTAACAGGCCTCATATGTTCTCTAGCTGTTAGTATGAAGTAAAATATTTATTATCTTTGCTACTATCACTTGAGTTAGAACTCCCTGTTGAGTAAGACTGTGGGGAGGTTTCAAGCAATTTATATTTGGCAGGCATTTGACATTGCAGCGGTAAGGAAACATTTTTATTGAATTGATTGAAAGAATATACGGAAGTGAACAAGTAAAATAAATAATTATTGACAATTTATTTTTGTTTGAAGTTTTATAATTAGGCATTTTCTAAGGTACGTTGTGTAGCGCGAGTCTAGGTTTAGAAAACGGACTTTTTCTTTTTTCTAGAGCAAAATGACTTTTGTTGTACAATTTTTTTCCAATTGTTACAAATAGTTTTTGCAAGAATTTGTTAGTTATTGGAATCATCTCGCAAAATCTGATTTAATTCTAATAAAACGTCTTAGGAACAATGGAAATTATTTATCGGGCGACATTTACACTTAAATTTTTATCATTTCAAGTATACTTCACTTTTTTATTTGATATTTTAAATCAATTTAGTTTTTTGAATTTCTTTTCTAACATTTTTTACTATTATATCTGCGGATATCAGATTAATTTGTTAATGTAAAAAAAAACAACGTTAAGTTTCTAAAGATTATAATAATATTATACATCATATATACCAAATTACAGTAATAAAGACAGTATATCGCTGCTATCAAAGGTATAACTACGTAAAATACCACAAAAAATAATTCAAATAAATGTACTGGAGCAGAATTAAAAAAAAACACTTTACCTTGCTGTCAAAAATGACACTGTCAAAATTATTTTGTAGATACGGTTTTGCCAATTCAATTTTTGAACTTTCACAGCCATCTGTAATGTCAATCGTTCTGAAATGCGTTATAGTCTTTAGTAATTATGTCGAGGCAATTGAGTAGACGTCACGCGACGTTGTTTTAAAGATTTTTGGGTTTTTATTTTCTGTAAAATTGAATCAGAGCAAAGATTAGATTTTTTTGTTAAAGGTAATAAGGTTTTTGTCAGAAATGTCAATGATTTATAACTATGAGCATATCTATATAATAATTAATATTATAATAAAGAACGACTTTTAAAAACTCTATTTTGTGTACGTTTTTAAGTAAACGACGTTAGTAAACGAGCGGGGAGTGCGAATTTTATACAGAATGAGTATGCACTTTATATAGAATATATATGTAGATGGTTTTAATTATTTAAACAAATTTAGTAGAATTTTAATACTTTTTTTAAGTTATAGATTAGATCTAAACGGTTTTTGTAAATCAAGTAAAATTTTTAATTTCTAGACGTAGATGACATTATTTCAAATTTTTGTAAGCATTGTTTATTGATTTTTTAAAGGTGTATTATAAAATTTTTGAAAATTTTAGGCTTCAAGAAAACTAAGATTTTTTTTTAAGATATAGATCAGTAGATCCAGTCGCTGCTATCTTATTTTGTGTGCTGAGATTTTTTAAAAATTAGCATGAGATCCAAATCTATGATTTATACAAGTTTCTTAGATTTTTCTTTTTTAAAATAATATAACGCCAAATTATGCTTTTTTAATTGAAAATCTTTTTTTTTTTTTTGATGTTTAGATGAGCATATTACAGTAGCTAATAATTGCAAATTTTTTATGGTTTTGAAAGTTTTCAATCACGTGGGAACAAAGGTCGACTTATCAACTGGAACAACAATCCTATCCTCACTTTTTTCTTTTCTTATTGGTTAAGAGAGAAGGGAAGTAAGCAGAATTGTTGTAAATTATTTACTTGTAATTTTTACCTGAAGATGACAACATTGTTGTTGAAACGCGCATTCTGTAAATATAATTATGCATAAAATATTAATTTATTTCAATTTTAATTTGTTGATTTTGACGTAAAATCATTAGTTTGCTTAAAATTCTATAATAAACGAACGTTCAAGTATTGATTTTGATTTAGTGAAACTGTTTCTAGATAGAAAATATTTCTGTTTATTTAATAATAACCATAATAATATGTCGATCAACAGGATAAACATCTTTAGATACGGTAAAACTGTCATTAATAATGCAGAAATATTTAATGTTATTGACTTTTTAAGAACTACACGTATAAAATATGGACAGATAATTGTCATTTTATACCTCCTTACCGTTTCGAAAGAAACTGCAATTTTATTTACATTTTATTGAGGTAAAACTGCGTATGTAATTTTTTTCTATTAAGCAATGGAGCAATAAAAAGTCGCATTTAAGCACTCTCTGGCCTAATTACCTTAGCCAATTTGGGTCAGAAACTCTGTTAAATAAAAAAGCAAACATGTTAGAGTTTGGAGTAGGTATTTACGCAAAATTATCATTGTCTTTTTCACTATCGTGAGCACAGTGCTACTGTTAATTGGTGAGAGGCTGAAAATTCACATTTTAAGATAATTACTGCGGGTTTAAACTTTGAGCAGTAATTCATGTAGTGGTGCTTTTAAAACCGCAGGTATTTTTTCCTTTCTCTTGAAATAAACGTTTTCTGAATGAGTAAATTCATTATTAAATGGAAATGTGTCTGTTTAAACTTCTCGAGAGGTAAATTTTTTTCGTTGGAAATAAAAGCAAAGAGATAAATTTTCGTATTGAATAGCGATTTGTGTTTTGTAACCTGTGTTTTTCTTTTTCAACTTGGTCAAAGCTTGGATTTTTGTGTGGTTAGGGCGATAAAGTTAGACTTGGGAAAATAATACAAAAGAGATAATACCATATTAAAAACAAAGTTAGGAAACAAGTTTAAAACTTTTATTGCAACGAACAGAAGTTATTGTTTAAATGGCCGCCGTAGCGAATTCTCGGTAAATATCAGGCAACCTGCATTGCCAAAGTTACGATATTACTTCCAGAAAACCTATAAGCAATACTAATAAACGGAATTTATTGAATTGTGTCCGTGTTTGATATGGGCAGCGGTGTTATTCCGGAAGTGAGGGGACCCACATCCAACAAATTAATCCGATTAAGCCCGGTCTGTTCTAAAAAAATCGTCAAATTCATAAATCACTCATTCAGTTTATTAAGAACATGAAGATTTCCAGCGATGAATTAAATTGTCATGTTTTGTTCTGTGAAAGACTGGCTAATTTCAGACCGATAATTGCTCTTAGGGCGGGTAAGCAACTTCCAAAACTCTCTTAGAAAGTTTACATTTTTTGTTAATTTTTAAAGGAAATTACGTTCTGAATTCAATTAGGAAGTTGTTTTCTTCAGGGCCATCGTAAATCACTGTCTTCTCTCCAAACTTTTGACTCATTCTAAATATTTCATTACAAAATTAGTGACCACTTGGAGTTTCGACGACTGAAAAATTATTATCCAGCCGTTTCAAAACTCTTTTCAGTAAAATGCTAAAATGGATAAATGCTTTAGGAATTTAATTAATAATAACTTTGTCTGACTGATGGATCAGTCTCTCAAGACACATTTATTTAAATTAGACAACAAGTAGTCAATTTCACTGACATGACATTTAATTTCATTCAGATTCTTACCTTAGAATTTAATTTGTCTCATAAACTAAACTAATTTTATGAAATATACAGAGTAGTTTATTTTAAGTGTTAAATTAAACAAAAATTAACTTGGCATTTTTGTAAATCTTGTTTATTTATAAATGATTTACAATAATGCGATGTCTAGAGATACTAAATTAAGTTAATTATTGGTAGTATTCAATATAACAAGAGATATTCGCCAACGTTTTTACATTTTTTGAGTTGTTGATTTCCATGTTTTGTTTCTTCTAGACGTTGTTTTTCTTGTTTTTTTATAATGGTTGTTATGTTTTTACAATCGTCGTTTTTCATACTCTTTTAGAAACTTTTTTGTTTTTCTGCAACCTTTCTTTGTTTGTCTTTTTCGTAGTATCATTGTTTTACAAGCTTTTTAGAATTCTCCTTAGCTCTTCTTTTACTTTTAATTGTCCATTTTTAATTTTTTTTAGAATCCTTTTTGTTTTTTTAAAGACTGTTTTGTTTTTCTTTTTTTAACGGACGATTTTCAACTTTTAAAATTTACTTTTGTTTTTTTTTTTCGTTAACAATCGTTGCCTTTGAATTTTTTTTCTTGTGAATGCGATTTTCCAAGCTTTTTCAGAATTTCCATAATTTATTGTTTTACTTTATGTACTTTTTTTATCTTTGTTTTTTCAAACATGGTTTTTTAACTCTTTTAGAATGTTTTTTCTCGTAGAAAATAGATTCTCTAGGATTTTTCTTGAGTTTGCTTCTTCTTCCATCTGACGATAGGTTTTTCGAACAGTAACCGACACTGTTCAATATTTTTCTGGTTTGACTTTCTGCAATCGGATCCTGGAAAGTACATAATTCGAATTTTTGTTTAATCTTCTTGATTCAATTAACATGACATCAGTTTGATTTAGTGTAAAGCTACAACAATTTACATAATAACTTAATAATTAAAGAACTTAATATTACACTTTTATTATTTTGAATAATCGCCGAGGCTTTACTTAATGTAACCGCTATTTTTTGCTGTTTTATATTTATGGAACTAAGGTCGGACTTGCACTATTCTCAAATTATTAATTTTTATTTTTAAACGACGCTCGTGGATGAGGGATTCTTCCTTAAATATCAATTTGTCTCTTTGTATTTTTTACCTGCTACTTTAAATCGTTGTTAGAAATGTCGTCAGGACATTAGGACGATAGGCTTGTCATTTGTTCTTTTGAATCCTTTCATTATATAAAAATATAAATATATAGAATACACTTGGCTTATCTTAATTCAGCCCTTTCTTTTTTTTTACAAATTATGAAGCAGGTTGGTCAATAGTCTGTCGGCTTCTCTCTTTTTTCTTCTGGTTTTTCGAGTAATACTAGTTCGGTTTGCTTCTAGTTCTTTGAAAAAAAATTTTCTCGTACAGAAGACTATTATAAACTATCAGTAAGAGTTTTTCTCTTCTTTCGTAAGTTATTGTTTTAACAACTTAACTGATATGTTGTTGGGATCAGGTATTTTGCATGTTTTAAGCTTATTTACCGCGTACTGTATTACGTTTGAGGTGATGATTTTTTACTTCATATTTTACTGCGGAGTTTAATGTTTTCATGGGATGTTTTGGGAAAAAAACACGTTTAAATTTTTTTTTTTAAACTTTGGTCTAAGGGTTGTTTGTGCGACATTTTCTATCTCGTCTATGAGTTGCTCCCATTTGGTTTTTTTGGCTTTTTAAATAAGACTACCATTCGCTAAATAACATCTAGCAATAAGAAGTTTAGGCTAGAAAATCAAAATTTGATGTTCTTCGCAAAAATATAACAATCTAAGACGTCAAAGGTCTTTTTAAAGGTCGCTAGCAGCTTTAACTTGTCTCTTGCAATTACAAACATCTAACTTTTGTACGACTTTTTTACTTTTGTGTCAAAGTAGGCTTGTTTTTTTTCTTTAGGTTACTTTGCAAACAATCCGGTTTTAATAGCGTTTCTTCATATTCAGTACAGCGTTGGTAGAATAACTCTCCTTAACAGTACTCTTTTTTTTTCTATTTTTATATCTCATGAAGAGCCTTTTCCCATAATTTTCACATACGTTAATGTCCCGATAAATTTTATAACAAATTAGTAACAATGTAAGATAATGACAATAATAAAGAAAAGGACATTTCGCAAGCGGATAGTTACAAATAAAATTAATTAAAATTTTACCATCTCTTTGTGGAACCTGACAGAAAAAAGTTGTTAATATTGCTATTATTAGAACTGTACAATTCAACAAAACTGTACTTAGTTACTAAAGATAAAACTAAAAATACAAAATGTTGGGTATCGGTGAGAAGTAACAGATGAATGTTTAATTGTTTAAATTTGCCCAAAATTTTAAATAGAATTTCTATAAGTTCTGTTGATGTTAAAATTTATCAGAAAATATAGTTGAGAAAATTTAAAGCGTATAATGTGTCAAACATGGAGAAATACAGCTTTTTTACAACTCAATGAAATTCTAAAGTTTCAACTTGAAGCCAAGTGTTTTGAGTTTTATTTTTATCATCGTCTTGTTAACTGGAACATCCATTCATAAATTGTTGTTCTTTCCCAACTTAAAGTACAATTTTGTAACTTCTTTGAGATGTGTCACATCTCTTTCTTCCACATTTTATAAAATAAAAATTCTTGATGCATCTGCATCAGCCTCAATGCACAGCACAATATTCAATTCTATATTGAAACAAGTAGAGAACATCTCCCTTGAAATTTCCACTTGATGCAAGCATCCAATATTTGCTCATGTATGGCTTTAAAATAAAATTATTAATGCAATATAAGAAAAATGTACAAACAAATCAACATTACCCAACCTAAGATAATTTAATATTTACAATTCAATTTTGAGAGAATAGTAAATGCAGGTTTGAAATTCCGAAAGAGTTTATCGAGGAAAAAAGAGGGCTAACGTTAATATTTCACACTTAGAGAGCAGATAATTCGGAGGAAAATAAAGATTTTCTGTTTAAGGCCTACGAGAAGAGTCAAGGCTTGCCTTTAAACCTGTAACGTTTTCTAAATTGACGACTTCGGGCTAAGTAGAAGAGTATTTGCGACATGACGTAAACTTTCTAGAGTTTCCTTTACATTTTGGACAAAATAAAACTATTTAAAATTTATGAATAGAGGTATAAAAAGTTTAGAAAAAACCCTCTTAATAAAAAAAGTAAATAAATAAAACGTTGACCTACATTTTGAATTTACTGCAATTTTATTACATACGCAGTCACCCCTAGCATTTATTTCTTGTAAGAAATCATCAATGTCTGGAACAGAGCTATCAATTTTCTAAACTGCACATACATTACCTCCTTGCGGCAACTAAGAAAGTCATAAATTGGCCATATTATTGGGGGTACTCAAGCAGAATTAATTATTTACTCAAACAGTTCAATCCTAATTTGTATGAAAACTCAAAGAGACTTAGGTGAAAATCAATACTGTAATAAAACGCTGATTTCGCTGTATTTTATGATAGGCAATTTTTTTTTAACTCAATTAACTTTGCATATGTGCTTATCTAGGACGAAATGTTTTTTCAGCGAAGTAACTTTTTAGGTGTTTTAACTTATTTGCTTTTATTGCAAAACGAATTAAAGTCAGACAAACTCATAACAACTTGTGCACGATAGCTATAAACCTTAACTGGATAAAGACTATTCATGGAAAATAATAAAGCGTCTTTTAACAGGGCTCTCAAGACATGTGAACAAATACAGCTGCTCGTCTTGACACCAAAAAAGCGATATATCACTTTGTTTCATTTGTTTTTATTATTGATTTTGGGCTGAAAGCAATGATGTGTTGGTGGAGTATTTATGTTTCGAAAAAATGAAACTGATATTGATTTTATTCAAATTGTTTCCATCAAGGCAGCCAAATAAATATTATTGCCGAGGTTTTTAATAACGAGAAATACATGTTCTACGGTAGTTCATGTAGAAAAAATTTACACTTTTTTTTTATCTTTAGGTATTTAACCTAAATTGTAGAATTAGTCTTCTACTTTCAGTGTTTTAGTTATCACAGCAACATTGCTATGCCTAAAAATTGACCATTTTTATAGTAAATTAACCTATTTAAAACAGAATTAAGGGTAATGTCCGTTAGTTTAATAAATTTATCAGTTGAAATAGCTAAAACTTACAAATAGTAGGTAAACCACTCTTCCAACTGTTGAAAAAAGAGCAAATAAAAATTTTAGTGAAGAAGATGACGTTTTAGAGAACAGGACAAACAAAAGATGGAAGATTTATAAGAACAAAAAAAGATTCTGAAAGGGTTTCTTAGAACAGAGTTTGGAAAGAAGAATAATTAAAAAACGACGTTTGTTAGAAAAAAAGATCAAAAGATAACAAGGCAAAAAACTCTAGGAGAAAGGAAAAAGAAAAGATTTTTTTTTAAAGAGTTTGACAACAATTATTGGAACAAGAGGATGAGAAACAAAATTTTTAGAAAAACAGACAATTTCAAAATGGTTTTAAAAACGAGGATTGAAAAAGAAAGAAGACTCAAAAATAATGTCTTAAGAAAGTATCTTTGAAAAGTTTAATACTTTATTAAAGATTAAATTTAAAATGTTTTAAAGCAAGACATCTTCGAATTTTTCGGAAAGGATTTCTTCTGAGAAAGGATTTTTGGAAACTGGAGGAAGGACAAACTACAAAAATGGAACCAGGTTTACAACAAGTGAAACTCACGAAATTTGCCAGTTAATGTTTAAAGTATACAAGGCAGTTTAAAGCAGCAGTTAAGATGTATGGCTGGAGGTATAACGAAAAGGTCACAGCTTTGTTGTCGACATTACTAGGACTAGTTGTCTAGCGTTTCAAGCCAAATTGGAACAGGATAAGAACTTCTACGTAGTTATCTATGTGTTGGAACAATGAATTGAAGATTGATATATAAAGCTGACATGTTTGACTGTAGTCTACAGAACTCAAAAGAAATTTAGAAGGGCATCGAGAGCTTGCAAGAATATGTAACCGAAATACAGAAACTGTTTAATTTGGCATATACCTGGAAGTTTATATTTTTATTAGTGGGCTGCAGGGACTATTTAGAACGCTTTTTAAAACTGGAAAATGAAAAGATTTTGTCGTTGTCTAGTTAAACAACTCGATCTGTGCAAACTGTCTTCCTAAAATAAGCTCTAGATGAAATTGGTGACTTGTGAGAAGAGCTTAGATCCATGTTAAAAAAAATATTACAGATAGCAATTTGCATTGGATACAGACTCAGCTGTTTAAACTGTGGTCGGTTGGGTTATTTAAAAGTGTCACGAAAAAACATCTGGCAAGCACTGCAAAGACACGTTGTCTGGAAACAAAAAAAGGCTCCTTGCAAAAGTAAGGAGGCCTAAGTCAGTTTATTCGGGACAAAAACAGTCTTTTAGAAATACGTTGTAGAATGAGTTTGCGAATTTGGAACAATAAGAAGCACAAAAAATGGTTTAGGGAGAACATGAAATGTTCTGGAAAAGCTTAAGAAACGGCGGCGGCGTTTGGAGAAAATTTTTTTGAGACACTATGATTGTCAAAAATAGAAGCGGAAATGACAATTTTAGTAGTTTAAAGATGTCGACTGGAAAAGAAATTAAAAAATTTAAAAGAACTAAGGAGATTTTAGATAAATTTAAGAGACAACGATTAGACGAGAAGGAAGTGCTAGACAAATTTAAAAAAATATATAATTTTGTAAAAGCTTGGAAAACAATTGTTTGGTACCAACGTTACCACCCACACCCTAAAGAGACTCCCCACTCCTCTCACCACCCTGAGAGGAGGAGAGCCACCCTGGAAGCGAGTTCAAGTTAAGTCGAGAAAAAAGACACACTAGTCTAGAAAGATCAGACGTCAACAAGACGCCGAATGTAACTTTATTAGTTGTTAGTAAAATAAATTATTAAAAACTAGCACGCGTATTCAATTCTAAACAACAATTATTACAGGAAAAGGACGAGTAAAGATAGATTTTACAAGAAAAAAGAAGTTTCTTGATGTGCGCAAAACGACGATTGAAAGAAAAAGATAAGCAAAACGAACAAAAAACTATTAAAAAAATACTATCGGATAAGAAAGAAGAACAAGAAAAATTAGTCGAACCAATATTGGAAGACAAGAAATAATATAAGAATCTTTTGGAATGAAACCATAACTAGAAGAACAAGAAAATATTTTCGTAAAATTTGATATTTATCAAAATGCTTTGGAAAGAAACTACAAGTGAAGAAGGAATTTAAAGCAAAGCATCTGGAAGTTAAAAAGGATTTGGAGAAAAAATGCTAAGGACCTAGAAGGCGGACAAACTACGAGGATTGAATGGTTATCTTCATGGCCAATGTATATAAGAAAGTTTGAAGCAACAGCGGAAATGAAGACTGGGACGACAAGAAGGTTATAGCTTTTCTGTTGATATAGAGGGGTTAGCTCTCCAATTGTTGCAGGAAATATCGAAACAGAATCAGAAGAACTATCACTCAGTTACTGAGGTGTTGGAATGACGATGTGGGAACCGGCATACTTGATAATGCTCAACAAAAGAAATCAGATGAGGAATAATATGGTTTCTAAATACACGTATATAGATAAACTGATTAATTTAACCTATCTGAGCGTACTTGCGGAAGTTAGGTACTACACTAGAGATGGGTGCTGTTAAGGACATGATAGAAGTCCTCAACGCTTTCTAAGACTAAAAATGCACTTTTGCTGATGTTATGCTACAAGTCTTAGAATACAAAGTTAACCTGTTTAGACAAATAACTTGTGCAAGAAATGTGGAACCTACAAAAACCGTGGTAGACCGAAGAGGGCCAAAAGACACTGCAAAACTAAGAAGCGCTTAGGTTTGGGAATAGTTGCTAGTCTTGGCTCTGTTCAAGTTAGCAATGGTGAGTAGTTTTGAGAAATAAAGTGATTAGACTGAACAATTTGCCAAACGATTATTTAGCGCTATAGTACATTATAAATATGTTTGTGTAAATTTTTTGTTATTAAATAAATTACTCGTATATAATTCTAACTTTTTATATTATAAGAAAACTCAAACATAAGAAATTAACTAGTTTTTCTTGTTTTATAAAAACAGAAAACAGGAATGGCAAACAAAACAAAGACAAATAATTATATAGTACATGTAAAACCTGTTTGCTCACTATTATTAGCTGTTTTAGTTATTTTTGGAACAAAACTGTGTAAACGCAAAGATAAATGTAAATTCTTTCTAAATTAGTTGAATATAAGTTATATGACAGTCTATTTGTAATGTGTAATAGTATTTAGTCAGGTTATTCAGGTGAGATAATAAGGTTTGTTATTTGAATTTAAAAAACTGTAGAATTAGTTAAACGTGTAAGAATGTGATGTATTTTAGTTGCAAGCACTAGATGAAATTTTAGTGTGTATAGATACGTAAAAATTTTGTTAGGGTGGGATTTTTGTTGGTATTCTGGTGTGTATTAGTAAATTGTTTTGTCTGTTGCTGTCATAGTTTATGAAGAGTGTTTTGAATTGAATTGACGAGCGTCGCTTGATTAAACATGCAAGGCATGTGTGTAGTAAATTCGAGCTGTAAACAGAGCATAGTTGATGCAAAGATGTGTCTTTTGGATGATATGATGTTCCTCATATACGTGCTTTTATATTCTTTCTGCATGTCACTTGAAGAAAAGTGCGAAGCGCCACATTCGAGATGTGCTCATCTGAATAATTTAATACACGGTTGAGTATTGAATTCATAAGAAAGCAGGTGAAGCTTGAGATAATTTATGTATCTATCTGCAATATAACTAATTACAAAAGCTGATTCTATAAATATGCAAATAGTCTAATAATTTGAAAAGTTCCTTAATGAAAATTGGAATCAATTTCATAATTCCCCAGGAAACTTTTCACCAAGAGTCAAGTTTTTGATTAGCGGAACGAAAATTTTGTCTTCAATATATCAATGGATAAGAAAGGCGAATTGAATTTATAGAATAATTTGTTCGTTATTGGAAGCGTCATTGATTTAAAACTTTCTTTAAGCTCGAAAATGTGTCAATTTATTATACGAGCTTCAAATTTAATGCTTTATGGCAAATCGAAGGCAATTTTTTACAAGCCTCTGTCACACAAATCACGATCTGATATTAATACCGAAAAGGGATTATATCAAACGTGCTCTCTAATTATACATAAATTCAGTTTCTATAATTTAATTGTTGTGATAATGGAAATGTCGACTTGTGATTTACAAAACGAACAAGTCTACTTTTGAAAATGAATTTAATTTAAAATACTGTATAGTCGGCGGCTCCATTAATATTCCGGGATTTTGTCCGCAGCACTCTGACAGTCATCCTGAAAAAAGTGCTACGATAAATATTTACGAAAAATAAATGACATTACAAATTGTCGTGGAATATAAATACAAATCATTAACGAAATGTTTCAATTAAAATCAGAAAAAATTCCAACAATGAAAAATGAACAATAGCGAATCAAATTATGGCTGACATTGCTTGACATTCTAAGCAAATAAAACAATTTGCAGGGAAAACAAGATCTAGTTTTTAGGATGCAAGGTTACGCCTGATTTGAATAGAAGCCTGATTAATTCATTAGAAATGTTTTTGGTCAATACTAAAACTAGATATTGAAATTAAATATTAAAATAGAGAATACTGCAACTTTTATATTTATGGCACGTTTTATATCGATTGTAAATTTATTATTTATGGACATCATTCGCATAAATTTTGTTTTTATAGGGCAATTTACAAGTATTCAGTACTTTGAACTAGGAATTTAGCTGTCAATACTTAATTGTTTATTTTATTTTATGACGGTTTCCTTCAGTTCTCTGAGGAAAGACTTTTAATTAGATTAGAAGTAACTGAGAAAGTTCAAAGTTAGATTGCAAGAAAATAACCTACTTGTAGGAAATGTCAGAGTCAAATACTTGTTATTTAAGGAAGTCTTTCTTTTTCTAGGCTACGCGAATGACGGTCTAAACTTAACTATACTTTCTAAAATTGAACACACATTCTTCGGTTCAAATTTTTAGTTAGTAAACGAGAAATTTATAAGTGATTATTAGACTAAGCTTCCAGAGCCAGCAAATTGACCCAAAGCAAACATATTCCTGCACTAAAATGAGCGTTTAAAGAGGTCAAACTCTAGCTTTCCAGGCTGTGTTCTAGGTAATAATTTTTGAAAACGTTGGATAAGCGTGATTTTTATTTTTATTGAAGTTCAGAATTGAAATTGTTAGTGTTTATTTGTACTGTAACAAAATGTATAAATTTATATTTTATTGTCTATAATATTAGGTACCTTTAGACATGTTCTATCAATATAAAAGATAGATGCTTTGCTTATTTAACGTTGGAAACAATGTTATTATTTATTTTGAAATTTTGATTTCTTGAATTTAGCAAACAATTGTATATACTATTATTAGATCCTATCCAGAGCAGCACAAACATTACATTTTAAGCAAAAATATTATTTATTCCAATTTTATCGTACTACTTTAAAAAGGTTATTTTAAACAAGGCGTCTACCGGCGCGACGTCGAAATTATACCCTTAACAATAAATAAACAAACACAATTTTTGTGGTGAAAGCTAGCAGAAAAACACTGATAATAAGCATGTCTAAAACAGTTTTTAATCATCGATTTATATCGACTATTTCACTCATAATTTTGTTTTATATTATTATTTATAGAGGTGGGCAATCAAAATTGATGAATGGGCAATGGTGGGCAATCGGTTTGTAATCACTTAAGACAAGAAAAAGCAAAAATTTTACTTTGACGAGAAAAGTTGTATTTTAAATATTGGTTTTTACAAAAATGGACAATCAAAATGACAGAGGGCAATAATAGGCATTCGATGACTAACTGTTTTTATGATATTTTTAAGCTTTGTGGGGCCAATATTAGACAGGTGGAGGAGTCGAGTATATAGAATTTATATGTGAGATCTGAGAACTGTTATTGTCAGTAATTACTGACAAGTACTGATAATTAAATTAATCTAATTAATCACATTAACAGTAAAGTGTATTAAATGACAAGTGAAGAGACATTGGTGGATATTTTTTCTTATTACATTACATAAAACATTACAACTCATAGAATTTTTTTTCAAAATTAATTTTTGGCCCGGCGCATCCACCAATTTGACTATTTGAAATGTTTTTTAATAATACCCAAATCCAAAGTGGTTTTTAAGTCAGGGTTTTATTGTATTAAAAGTAATAATAGTAACAAGAAAAAGGTGCCGCTGGGCAATAAAACTATTAACATAAATCTTCTTACTAGTACTAGCCGAACTTCGGTTTAGGTAAACAAATTTGATTTACAAGAGACTTCGACAACTTTTTAATAGCAACATAATGACGGTTTTAATGATAATTGCAGTTATAAACACTACTTTAAATTTGGATAAGTATAATAATTTGGTGTTTCTGTTAGAAAAGTTTTTGGTCAACTGTTTAGTGTAATATGTAAAAGTTGAAAGCTGTTATTATTAATAGTGTATTGAATGGCAATTGAAGTGACATTGGTGGATAATTTTAAGTGGATTAACCTTATTTTTTTGTAGGGAAGGCTTTATTTTCACATACTTACATCACATAAAACATTATCATACATAAAAATGTTTGTAAAAATGAGGCAATTTTTTGACCCGGCAGCGGCGCATTCACCAATTTGACTATTTGAAATGTTTTTTAAATAATTTGCTCTTTAGTTTAAATAGACAGAGTTGAACCATTTTTGTTAGAAATGTTTTTGTTTAATTGTTTAGTGTTTTATTTGTTTTATGATTTTAAGATTAAAATTTTATTTGAAAAAAAAAGTTTTAAATGTGTTGTTTGTTTCAATATTTGAAATTTTCTATAAGAAATCGACAACAAATTAAATTTGTGATTTAGTACTTTTATCATTTTACTGTTTCTAATGTTACTAAAGAATATGTGATTTTTGTAGTAGTCAAGTTTGAAAGAGAAATCATAATTCAATTTTGAAATTTTTACCCGGCGCATCCACCATTTCATTGACAGTTTAAAATATTTTATAACACAATTTTACCTCGTCACATTTATCATTTTTACTGTTTTTTTAACAAATCATGTAAATATAGGTGTCAAAGAACAATTTGGTAATTTCTATTGTCTCATCATTCATTTATAACAGCAGTTACATACGGAATTTTACCACGTCAGAGTGCATACACATAGCAAATCATTTTGTAATAATTTCTGTTTTTGGTTACAAAATATATAATATAGGTAAAATTGGAGAAATAAAGTTAGATTTAAGTGACTGCTATTGAAATGCTGATAACTCTTGCTGTTACAAAATTGCTAAATTATTATTTAAGACTTAATTTAAGTATTTTTAAGTGCAGATTCAACTTATATACATTACATATGTAATTAATTGAAACAAGATCTTTGCTCAATAGTTAGCAGAATTTAAAATTTAGTTAGAACAATTTAAAAGTTTTATTAAGCCAACTTTGTTTTTATACATTTATAATTGTTTAAAATTTATAATTATAATTGTTTTATCTTTTTTTTTTCGAGCTGTAAATAGTATGTTTTGACAAAAGACCTGGAAAACGTACAAAATACTCAATAAAATTATATGAAGATTGAAGACATAACACAGCTTATCTAAAAAGCATTACATAATACAATTTTGAAATGATACAACACTTTTAAAAATAATAAAAAATAAAAATTGTGGCGATTGAACACATGTTGTATTATTTATTACTAATTTTAAATTATGACTTTTTTTTGTGGCGTTCTTATCATTTATTTCAGTATACCAATTTTTAAAGTATTTAGTCAATGTTAAAGGATTATTCTTAGCACTTTGTGTTATGATTTTTTACTGATGCTTTATGTCAATTCTGTGTTTTACGCAATATTTTTTCGAAAATATTGATTGTCGTGAAATTGTATTACAGCCTCGTAATTGGGACGCCATTTCAGATTGGAAAAAATCGGTAATTAAATTTCGTGAGTTCTGACTTTAATAAAATAACCCGAATTAAAGAAATTTGTACTTCCGATTGAATCTTTTTAATTTTTTCCTCTAGTATTTGATAGTTTGTTGAAGTCAATTAGCTTTATAATCGACCGACTTAAAGTTATAAATCTAATTTTTATAGTTTACGGCTCTTTTAAATCAATACCAGCTGCAACTTTGTTATATAAAGTGACAGAAATGGCTTTTTACCAAAGTACTTTTACATTGTTACCTCCATACAGTGCGTCTGTCTGAAGCCTCTTGAGAAATTTCCACTTGACTTATTATATTGATTTTTGCTATCCTAAAGTGTTAACTGAAAGTTGGTGATAAAAACCCTTGGCAAGTCTGTGGTTTGAGGTCGTGGTGTGAACGTGAACATAAACAGACTGGGTCAATCCGGTAACCAACGCATTGAATAATATATTCGCTTAGCTCCACAAATAAAAAAGTAAAACATACATCGTGTGTGTTGTTTACCCGTTTGATTCCATGCTTGTGTTAATTGAATTTGACATCGTGCTCTCCTGTCCTGTGCACAGATTGCTGGATACGTGACATTACCATATTTGTAGGTGCTGCTGTCAGCTGCGACTTTTATTAACATTGTTATTCTGTTCAAAAGGCTCAAATTGGAAGCAAACTTGCATAATGAGGTCTTCGATTGCGTTTATCAATATCTTCATAAACTACAAAATAATAAGACAAGTTTGCTTGTTACCATAAAAATGGACAGGTACAGTGGTGGACATAGAAATGTGGGACACGTTGACTTAGACTTTGTGAATTAAAGCAAACACTTTTATTTTTTTATGGAAACAATTAAAATAGCTTTTTTATAGCCAGAGTTGAAAAACTTTAAGTTCTAGGAGTTAGAATGTGTATAGGTCGCTTGAAGGAGTGAAATATAATGTCACTTAAAGCAATTTATACAGTAGAATTAAAATTTATTGTCAGTTGATACACGAATTATTTACAAATTTATTACCTAAAATTTAACCGGTGTGCGATAGAACACAAATCGCTCATATATACTCAAAATGTCTAAAAGTAGGCTGAGTTTTAAGACCCTTATGTAAACCAAAAATAGCCATTGTTTGATCTATGGAGAGGCAAACCACCGTAAGAATGAATCTTGATTTATGATAGTCTCTTTCGCCAGAGGTATATGTTTATTTATTTGCATGCGAAACATCTGAAGGTGTTATTACAGCCAAGAAAATAAATAAGTTTGTGTCCGAATTACCGTTTTTTTGTGATTCGCATAGAAGATAAAATAGAATATGTCACTAAGAATATAATTCAATCTCTCCGTCAAAAAGGCTCACTTCTGCTGCTAATGGTATATAATCTACTGTTCTCTTTATTTTTTATATATTTCTTTTTATATATTTTTCAGTTTATTTTTATTTCTATTTCTATTATTATTTCTTCCAACTTTAAAATGCGGATTTTTACAAATAAGTTTTTAATTACCCTAAAAATACTAACATTAATTAATTTAAATGCGGCAGTTTTTTAAATTTTGAGGGAACGTTGTAAAATTTGGTGTACCACTACTGTACCATTTTTGTGAACTAGTTGTTTGTTTGGAGTCAAAATTAATAAAATAATTCAATTTTCTACAACCTGTCGAAATCATGTAGCGTTTCTGTGGTTGGATTGCGTTCCAGCTCTTCAATTAATTGTTGTTAGGTGGAATATTTAATTGTACGTAAAGTTAATTAATTTTGATACGTTCTCGACACGGTATAAATTTAATTACAGTCAAAATGTGAGTCTGAAATATGCCAGGGTCAATTAATTCCTTTATAAGTTTATAAGTAATTGTTTAAAAACGTGAAAACACCAGAAAGCAAGAGGGAGAATAAATAAATTAGGGTACAAGTTTTCCCATGAGATGCTACTGTTTTTTCAGATATCCGCATGAGATAATGCATACAAAACAGAAGCTGAAACTGGATATTTTTTAATTAGAAGTATTATAAATATTTTATTTTTTAGCGCTAAATGTAATTCTTTATATTATATTTTAATATTTTGTGTAATATTAAACTAATGATTTGTTAACTCCATTACATAATTAATCAGAATTATTTTATTACAGTACTGTGGAATATTTATATTTAATAAAATATATAAATTTGGTTTTTGTTTGTTGTACGAAAATTGAAATAATTTGGCGAAATTTCACACGAAGAGAAAATGTGGAGCTCATAAATATGCTGCGGTTGGTTAACATTTTATGAGATAATAAGTGATTACTGAAAAATGTGATAGCGATGAAAACTTGCTGGAAAAACAAGTAAATTAGCTCAATAAAATTTTTCTGAGAGGTTTTTGCTGACAAATTACGCATAGAGCTATAAAGATAAAACATTTGCACAATTTTATAAAACTCAAAGTTTTGTATTTAGCATTTGGAAAATTTAATAACATTATTTCTGTAGCAAAATATTTTTTTTGAAAACCGTCTCTGAAATTAAACTTTTGATGGTTACATTGAGTTATATAAACAAATTTTTCTCACAAATTACAAAAGTATTTTACCTGACTTATCAAGAAAAACTTTACTTGACTTATTTAACAAATGCAAAAATAAATTAAAAAATATTTAGTAAAGAGTTAATTGTAGTTATTAATACTATAGAAATGTATATTCTTTGCAAATTAGTAACCTGTTCATATGTTCTGAAATTAATGGTGAGAGAGAAGTTAATAGTCTTGACTAATGTCTGAATTATTGTAATCAGTGCATGTCGAGATGCAAGGCTCATTTGCCTTTTTTTACTCCTTTATTGATTTAGTAGGCTACACCTATTTTGTTTGTTATTTGTTGATCTACATAATTCTTTCGCTACATTCGACGATCTCTACTTTCTATGTCATTTGAAAGTTACAATACCTAGTCCTGACTCTATTACCAACAATGACAATGATTGTCAAAAGCAATGCTTAGTAAACTTGATGACGTTATTAATTTTAATAAATTTAGCTATGGTATGTTTTCAACTCGATAAAATACCAAGAACCAATAGAGTGTAAATGGTTTTCTAAGAGCAACATACATACATTATTTATTTTTTTATTGGATGTATTTTTGCGATTTTTCCAGCAATTGTTAAGTGTAAGGGATATTTTTGTTTCAGAATCTGCTATTTGTACTAGCAGAGTGGACCTCCATTTTTAATTTATCATTATCTAACCAACTTTGTCGCAAGGACACATCTTAAATATACCAAAAATAAGAGCGTTAATAGAACTTGGTCTAGAGTAAATTTTTGACACGAAATTACAATTTACTGTAATGAGAAATCTTAAGCAATTGTTATCTAAACATGGGAATTTATGGGAAATTTGTACAAGAGAAATTTCTGTGTTTACCTCTCGGTATTATACTTGCTTGCATATTAATTTATATAAAAATCTAACAGATTTTGACGTAATTTGTTAATATATTGAAATGATTAAAAATTTAAGTATTTCGCTCTATTTGAACATAAATGCCTTCTACAATATCTTCAGTAAAAGTGGAAGGTCGATCAGATTTTGTTTTTGCAACATTATCTGTATTTAAAGACGTCCAAATCTGCATGTGGTGTTGTTCAATTATAATAAAATCTACAACCACTTCGGGATTAGTTTTTTAAAATTGGACGTACGTTGATTGCAGGGATTATTTTCAACTATTAATTTTATTGTAGACTATACTTTTGAAGTATGTCATTACAATAAAAGTGTCGCTTTTTAGTTCGAAAACTATTTTAACAAAACTTAAGCAACAACTAATATTTTGAAATGTCAAATTAAAAATTGAAGTTTTGTCAGAACAGCCACCCCAATCAGTACTTATTGATTACATTTTTATTGAGATTTTAATAATAATAATAATAAACTACGGATACATAGTTTTACTAATTTAAAATATAATAATAACATTTTTTTAAATATTATATTTGGAAAAATCAGAGTGCAGCAGCGATTTAATAGAGCAGTTGTTAAGCAATGGTGGGACATTTAAATAAAATTAGTGTAAATCTCTGTCGACAAGAAAAATCTATACGCTGTTTAGAGTAAATACCGCCAGTTACTACAAATTGTATCAATTTGTCTTTATTACAATAAATTAAAACGAAGAGTGTACAATCTGTTGCCGTTGGGTCTGATCCTTTGTTGATCATAACATTCATTTGTAAGCAATTACCGCCATTCCTTGTCACTTAAGTGTATTAGAGGTTGGTCAGGTCCCGAAATAATTTTTCCTTTCAGACCATTTTCCTGTAGTGTGTATCTTTGTGAAAATGATTTTAATTTCAGTTCGTATCACGTATACCTCGTGTAATGTTTAATAAAAATAAGCACGTATCCAAAAATCCAATCTCTGAGATGGTAAAAATAGGCGTTGTGTGAAAAAGGAGCAAAGAAATGTCGACATTGTCCTGTTAGTTGATCCTCTCGGTAACGTTAAGCGTCTACTCTAATGTACTTCGTTAACGTCAGTGGCTCGCTGGTACTTAAAAAGGGCCAAGTACGTTGCGAGTGGTCTGAGAGGGGTTAATTTACATTAGTCTCCACAGGGACTATGCGGAGCAGTGCTCTTAGGTTTTCCTGGGTATTCTCGATTCCATCAATATATTTAACCGGCGAGAGGAACCCAAATACAATTTGCCGCATTACAAATGCATGCATCTATGCAGTCGGCAGAAGACTACACAATTGGATTGATATGGCGTGTATGTATATGGGACATCTATAGCATGCGAAATGGCTCAGATGACACAACAAGAAATATTCCCTTGCGCGATTTATTATTTGCCAGCTTCTCCACTGTCTGATTTATTAAAAATTCAAGCGTGTCTGCACCAAGCCGATATTCGACACGTCAACACGACAACATCGAGCTTAAGGGGTAAGAATATAGATATGAAGGAGGCAATACTAAATACTTCTTTTCTATAACGTATCTACAACTATCTAAATATTAAATTTCATATACGATATTTATGATTTATTCTATTTAAGATATTGTTACGAAAATAAAATTTCGAATTGCTTTTACCTTTCTATTTTCTCATTTTTGAAATGTATTCGGCTGCTTTACATTCTTCCAATAAAATTTTTAACTTGACATCTTGTCCGTCTTGACATAACTTTTTTGAAATTTTTCAATAAATGACGTTTTATTTGACAAGTCTTCTCTGATATATTTCTAGAATTATTACCTATTTCGATTATTTGTAAATAGGGCTGGTTGGTCTAGGTAAAATAGTACAATATTTTCTTCAGTTTTATAACTAACGAGTAACTTGTAACTACTTTTGTATGGTCAATGTTTTTTTACTAAAGAGAAACCAGTAAACGTAGGAAATTCGAAATACCTATTTGTGATTGGTTGATTAACGATTCATCACATTGAGTATCTATTAAATAAAACAAATCTTAGTTTTTTTATTTAACAATATCTTAATTTAGACGATCCAGTTATTTTTGCACTTAGGCACTCAAGTTATAACAAACTAAAACTGATGTTGTGTTATACACCTAGAAGGTCTAGTTGTAAAAATTAGATTTAACTTGTAACTAGGACCTTATAAATTTTTATTTTTAGAATTTATAGAATATTTAGTATGTACATTTATAAAAAGCATGTAATGTATTTTAATTATGTAATGTATTTTACATAAATTTTAAAATTCTAGTTGTAACTAGAAATATTGTGACGTTTATTATATGTGGGTTTCTGATTTAAAGAGCTGGAGATAATTTCTCGGCAAGTTTATTTACAAATCAAATTAATTACAACTAATTAACACAGCTAATATTCTAAATCACTAACGGAACACAAAACACTTTAATTTATCGCTTTCTAAATTCGCTGGATATCGCCGGAGTACGCCTTTATGTCGCTCTCCCAAAACCAGACTGACTGACTGACTCGCTGTCTCGCATATATATAGGGGTATGGACTCTTTCCAGAACTTTCGAGTATTTTCTCGCGTTTCTCCTGAATTATTTCAATTCGGCAAGATGATTGGAATTCAATCACAATAGCGACAAACAATGCCGACGTAAACAAGAATAAATAAACCCATTCAAAACGTAAATAATACTCGAAGTTCTATTCAGTTCCTAGAAGTGAGCGGTCCACAACACAATACTCGATACTCTGATTCACCGCTTCTTAGAATTGAGTCGTTCGCGTCACACTACCCCCCTCTTAAGAATTGTTCGTCTCGAACAATCATTCATCGTCATTTGAACCCGCATAGGGGGCTAAACGGTCTAAATGCACTACCTTCATCTTAGCCCTGGGGTTCTTTTGGATTCTATACACCACGTCGTTAAGTCGGGTCAGTACGGTATAAGGGCCTTCCCATTTCGGCTGAAGCTTCGGACATCGCCCTTTCTTCCGTTGAGGGTTAAATAGCCAGACCAAATCTCCCTCTTGAAACCCTACCGAATTCGCCCTCAAATCGTACCGCGTCTTCATCCTGTCACTGGCAATCTCAATTCGGTCTCGAGCCAAGTCGTGGATATGGGACATCGTCTCTTGAAGCTCTTCTACATAGCTTCTAACTTCCTTGGGTTCTTGAGTGGGTGTCCCAAACACAAGGTCACAAGGCAAGCGGAGTTCCCGTCCAAACAAAATCTTGGCTGGAGTTTGATTTGTAGTTTCATGGATCGCCGCTCTGTAAGCCAACAAAAACAACGGTAAATGGCGATCCCAATCTCTTTGATGGGCCTCTACAACTTTCGATAGGTGCTCTTCCATGGTGCTGTTAAAGCGCTCGACCATTCCGTCGGACTGAGGATGCAGCGGTGTAGTCCTGGTTTTCCGAATACCCAAGAGATCACAAATTCCTTGGAAAACCCCTGACTCAAAGTTTCGCCCTTGGTCCGAATGCATTTCCATGGGAAGCCCATAACGAGAAATCCAATTATCCACCAAAGCACGAGACACAGTAATAGCTTCTTGGTTTGGTAACGCGTATGCCTCAGGCCATTTACTGAAATAGTCGGCAACAACCATAATGTATTTGTTGCCCGAGTCGGTGACTGGAAATGGACCCGCAATATCAAACGCAATCCTCTCAAACGGAGCCCCAACGTTGTATTGCTTCATGGCTCCCCGGCTACGAGTTTTCGGGCCTTTACTCGCAGCACATGTTGTACATTTCCGGCACCAATTAGCGACATCTTCTCGGCTATTGACCCAATAAAAGCGTTCGCGAACCTTCCCCAAGGTTTTGTTGACGCCGAAGTGAGCTCCAGATCTTCCATCATGGATTTCCCTTAAGACTTCCTTTACACGACTCTTCGGTAGGACTAGCTGCATTGTTACCGTCTTTCCATCCGCGCTTTCCCAAGCCCTTTTGAGCAGCCCATTTTCGACTTTCAGGGAGTCCCATTGTGCCCACAACGCCTTCAGAGCAGGACTCTTATTTGAAATGTCATGCCATTGCGGTCTTACATTTCCGTTCTCCTTACTTTGTAAAATCGGTCCGATCTCATCGTCTTGCAGTTGCTCTGTTCTTATTTCTTCAGCTGTCCATCCGTCAGTAGGTTGCAAAACTAGCCTTCTAAGGTTGCACAGGTGGTCAGCTTGTTCTCGTTGGCTACAATGTTTGCAGTCGGCTCTGCACGGTCTTCTGGACAAGGCGTCTGCATTTTGATGAGACCTTCCCGAGCGATGCTTGATTTCAAAATCATACTGCTGAAGTCTCTCAATCCATCTCGCTGTTTGACCTTCAGCATTCTTCAAATTTAACAGCCACTTTAAAGCGGCATGATCTGTCTTTATTGTAAAATGTTGGCCGTATAAATATTTGTGGAAATGGCTTACCGCGTTCACGATAGCCAACAGTTCTCTTCGGGTGACACAGTAATTCCTTTCAGGTTTAGAAAGAACCTTACTATAATATTCGATAACCCTCTCTTCGCCATCCTGTACTTGAGTTAATACTGCGCCAACTCCATTATTACTGGCGTCCGTATCTAAAATAAACTGACCTTTTGCCCTTGGGTAAGCAAGTATTGGTCCCGTACAGAGTGTAACTTTTAATGTTTTGAAGGCCGATTCACACTCTTTGTCCCAAATAAAAGGCGTCTTCTTTTCGGTCAGTTTATGAAGAGGTTTGGCAATATCGGCGAATCCTTTGACAAAACGGCGATAGTAGGTGCAAAGACCCAAAAAGCTTCGTAGTTGGTGCTTATCATTAGGTCGGGGCCATTCCCGTACGGCTGCAGTCTTCTCAGGGTCAGTTTGTATCCCATTCGATGAAACAACGTGTCCCAAAAACTTGACTTTTCTTTGGAAAAGGCAACACTTTTTAGGGTTAAGTTGAAGACGAGCGTTTCGCAATCGGCTGAAAATTTCTTGCAGGTTACTTTGATGTTCTTCGAAAGTTTTCCCAATAACCATCACATCATCAAGGTACACAAGGCAAGTTCTCCAAGTCAACCCTCGAAGGACAAGTTCCATTAGCCGCTCGAACGTAGCTGGCGCATTACAAAGTCCAAAAGGCATAACATTAAACTGGTAGAGCCCAGTTCCAGTCGAGAAGGCAGTTTTCTCCTTATCCTCAGGGTGAATTCCAACCTGCCAATACCCACTCTTCAAGTCTAAAGTAGAAAACCATTGGGAACCAGCTAACATGCTCAGTGTATCGTCGATGCGTGGAAGTGGGTAACTATCTTTCTTCGTTACTTCGTTGAGCCGTCTATAGTCAACGCAGAAACGAGTTGACCCATCTTTCTTTGTTACTAGTACAACTGGTGAAGACCAGGGACTTGACGAATCTTCAATGACGCCATCTTCTTTCATTTTTTCGATCATTCGAGCCACTTCTTCCTGTTTCGCAAAGGGGAGTCTTCTCGGGGGCTGACGAATAGGTTGTACTGATCCCGTATTAATTCGATGCTGTACCAAATTAGTTCTTCCCGTAATCTTGTCCCCTATTGCAAAAATGTCTTGTTCCTTTCGAATAAAAGCAGTGGCTGCTTTCCTCTGATCTTCTGATAAGTGTTGCCATTCTTCCAGAAAATAATTTTCCAATTCCGGGTTATTTTTACCTTCTCCTTCCTGGTAACTCTTGTTGTCCTTTTCTTCACAACGAACAACTCGTAATGCAGGCTGAAAGAAGCCAATCTGTTCCCCTTTCTGCAACGTAACTCGATTTTCGCTGAGATTGGCTATGCGAATAGGAATCTTTCCACCAGCCTCAACGAGTGCTCTAGCTACCAAGATCTGTTTATTGTGTGTCGCATTCGTGAATTTCGTCATGTCCGGTTCAACAACTCCCGTTCGGTATCCCCCAGGATCTTTTTCCAACTCTGCCAGCACAATTTTCTCAGAATTGCCGGGGACACGAACTGATTCTGAGACGATGATGTTTACATGGTCAGATGAAGCGGTCGCAGAATGTAACAAGATTTCTTCGTTTCCCATTTGTAACATCCTGTTCTTAATATCCAGCACAAATCCATATTTGTCCATAATGTCCAAACCCAAGATCACTTCATCAACTATCTCAGCTACAACCATTCGGTGTACAATATTGAATGGTCCTATCTCAAGTTTCACCAGTAGCGGTTTTCAAAACGAAGTTACATCTTGTCATGTAGATATTTTGAGATGTTTCCAGCATGTCCCGTCTCACTAGAGAAAGTGTTGCTCCCGTGTCAACCGTCATCTTGGTGTCTCGACCGTTGATTCGTCCATCCAGCAACAGACTATCATTTCCTTTTCCTAGCTGCGAGACGGAGATGATCCTAGGGGCTTTGGGCGTATCAGCTAGCACACGCCCCAAAGTGCTAGCTGAAATTAGTTTTCCTGATGCCGGGAAATTGAGGCCTGTGACATCTTCCTGACCCCTCCTTACATCCTCAGACCTTCCCCGTTGGCGGCAATCCCTTCTTATATGGCCTATCTTACCACAACCATAACACTTAGGCCGTCCTCCAGTGCGTGCTGGTGTCTGCTGCATCTTTTCCAACATACTCTTCAGTTCTTCGCAGCAGCAATTATTTGTTGGAGTTTCCTCTGCGGACATCAATCGCACGCGTTGAGCTGGTCGTCGTGAAAAGTCTTCATTTGCCGCCTCATATTCTAACGCGTGGATAAGCGCGTCAGCACAGGTTTTATATCTATGTAGACGTAGATAACGTCGTAAATCGCCATCTCTTAAACCATCAATAAATGCGCTGGCTTCCATCTCATGGCGAAGGTCTGCAGGTGCGGAAGGATAACCTAAATTAACCAATCTTTCTATTTCCGCGGCATATTCTTGCAAACTTTCGTTGCTTTTCTGATGTCGGGACTTAAGCATCATTTGGTATACTCTGTCCATGTGCTGGTCTCCGTAGCGCAATTCCAAGGCGTTGACCACTGCGTGATAGTTTTTCTGATCACGATCAGATACATTCTGAAGCAGCTGGAGAGCTGGTCCTCGCAGTGCTAACACCAGAGCTGTGGCTTTTTCTTCATCATTCCAGCAATTTATCTCCGCCGCTGCTTCAAACTGCCTCCTATACATTGACCACGAAGACTGACCATCGAAAGTTGGGGGTTTTACTCGTTGCGATGTTACTTCGCTTCCTAAAATTTGTCCTGTTCCAAGTTTCTTCATTTTACTTTCCAATTCTAAAACTTTCTTTTCTAATTCTTCCCTAACTTCTTTTATCTCTTCTTTTACTTCTTCTTTTACTTCGAAAACTTTTTCCTCAAATTCCTTTTTTACTTCTTCGACATCTTTCTTAAGAGCATCTTGTAAGGTATCGAATTTTTCGAAAATTCTTTCTTGCTCTTCCATTCGACGTTTTTCTTCTTCTTCTTTTTCTTGCAGTCGTCGTTTTTCTTCTTCTTCTTTTTCTTGCATTCTTCGTTTTTCTTGATCTTCCAGAAATTTCTTCTGTTCTTCTTTATCTTCCAAGCGTTGTTTTTCTAGTTTCTCGAAGAATACACGAAGTTGTTCCTCCATGGTTCTTGTCTGACTTCTTGTTGTTCTTCCAGAAGGTTCCAGAGACATAAACTTTTCTTTGTCCACCAAGCTTCTTTAAATCCCACTTCTGACACCAGTGTGACGTTTATTATATGTGGGTTTCTGATTTAAAGAGCTGGAGATAATTTCTCGGCAAGTTTATTTACAAATCAAATTAATTACAACTAATTAACACAGCTAATATTCTAAATCACTAACGGAACACAAAACACTTTAATTTATCGCTTTCTAAATTCGCTGGATATCGCCGGAGTACGCCTTTATGTCGCTCTCCCAAAACCAGACTGACTGACTGACTCGCTGTCTCGCATATATATAGGGGTATGGACTCTTTCCAGAACTTTCGAGTATTTTCTCGCGTTTCTCCTGAATTATTTCAATTCGGCAAGATGATTGGAATTCAATCACAATAGCGACAAACAATGCCGACGTAAACAAGAATAAATAAACCCATTCAAAACGTAAATAATACTCGAAGTTCTATTCAGTTCCTAGAAGTGAGCGGTCCACAACACAATACTCGATACTCTGATTCACCGCTTCTTAGAATTGAGTCGTTCGCGTCACAATATTATACAAATACAGTAGTCAGTAATTAACGTGAAACACTTCAAACATATTATTTTGATTTTTTTAAATCTTATTATATGAGAGCGGCTTAAGTTTTTGTTTTTTACAGTGCTTGTCTGTGACGCTCTGTATAATTTAAACAACAAACAAACCAGAAACACTAGTAAACAGCTTAAAGTATAAGAAATAAGCTACCAAGAAAAAAAGCTTATTCCAATTGATCAATTTTTCTACCAGTTACAAAATTTATACTTTGTTATATTTTTAGGGTGTTTTGTTTTAATCGTTGACTACTGTATTAACAGCTTGATCACAGTATACAAATGAATCAATATGAACCGCTGATAAAAATTGAAAACTTGTCAAAAAGCTAACATTCTTTGAAGTTAAGTGTGTAAGATGGAGCCACTAATTTTTAGATTTACTATAGGCAACTAATAATACACAATTTAAATCTAAAGGGCTATAATTGTAAATAATATAATAAATAATAGAAAGACCAGGGTCAGGCAAAAATTAAAATAATTTTTATAATATCTTATTTGCAGTTATAACCCTTTAGATTTAAATTGTGTATTATTAGTTGCCTATAATATTATCTAAAAAATAGTGGCTCTATCTTACATATATAACGTGACGGAATGCTAGCTTTTTGACATATTTTTGAGTTTTTATCGGCTGTCTATACTGATTTATTTCTATACTGTGGCTTGGTGCTTGGTTTAAGTAGGCTATAAGTTAAAATGTTTAAATATTAACTTTACAGAGAATAGCTAGACATGTCCAGTTTTTTAATGTTATTATTATGTTAATAAAGTTGTAAATGATAATAACTTTTGCCGGACTAGATATGCATCGTTTCGCAACAGAAGTAGTAGTAAAAGAGAGGCTTTCTTTATTTCCAGCCAGTTTTCTAGGATTACTTCCGGTGTATTGCTACTTAACTTATCTGCGCGATGAAAAATAGCTATATAACAGTTTAACTAGATTGTTGCTTAAAACGCAATTAACAAAAATGGAAATATGAATTTTTAAATGTTAATAAAATTGGTAATAAGTACTACCAAAAAATATTTTAATTGAATCCGACCATATTTTATGATGTATTCTTTAAGTGTTTAAAATTAACGGTTCCGTTATTTTTTTAACCAAAATCATTTTTCTGTAAGCATTACATATTTTAACCGACATCTGTGATATTGTTCTGCAGGATTAAATTTAATAACCACCTGTTAATTTTTAACGTAATGGTTACAAAAAACGCTTAAATGTTAAATAAATTCATATTGCATTATATTACATAGATTATTAGGTCAAATAAAGTTAATAAGACTGAAAATGCTAGTCATGCGGTTATTCTATTAACATTATTAATACAGTCACTGCTAATACGTTATATCTACGGTTACAAGTAAGAATTTATTATTTAGCAACATAAGTCATACAAGAATAACTTTGTAAAAGTGTCCTTACAGATTGTTAAAACGTAGGGAATGACATTATAAAATTAACTAGATTTTTAAATGGACGAAAGACAATTTAGTTAACATTTTTTTATAGGAAACTGAACTGAAAAAGTCATTAAAATGTTTTTTTTTAAATGTTGGGTTACTGTAGTTATAGTGGTTTAAATTTAACTAGATTTAAAAGAACAGCATATTGAATAGTCTCACTTTAGTTAAAATTTATAGGAAAACTAGTAGAAAAAATCGAAAGTGATTAGAATAAGAGTGAAAATATGTAGTTAAATGGCAACTAGAAACTTAATTTTTCTAACTAGAAATCTAGTTTAAATTTGGTTAGATTTTGAAATAGTTTTCTAAAGATTTTACTTCTGCTAATATTGACGGAAAATATAGTAAAATGAAATTAAAATTGTATTGTTAATAAATCTGAAAAAAGTAGTTTCATCGCAGGTGGATTATTTTTATGATTTTAGTTAAAATTTGACATGGTTTAAAATAATTAAACGCGTTTCCTTTGTGACGTCATGGAATTAGTTGTATCGTAAATGAATTATGTTTTTTTCACTATAATTTCATTAAGTTTTTAACTAGAATTTCTAGAGTTTTAATCTAGTTAAAACTTTAGTAACTTTAGTAGAAATTTGTTAAGATCATTTTGTTTATAATGATGGATTTTGTTTATAATTTTAAGGGGCGGTTTACAGAAAGTAAGTTAACTACGAGTATTTAATTGCTATTAATTTTTAATTTGCGATTAATTGGTTCTTTGACATCTGATTGGTCCAAATTGATATTTAATTCCAGATTAATTATTCAACTAACTCTATTTGGTTCGTTAATAAAACTGGAAATCATATTATAAATGGATAATGTGTCTGTACTATAAGTGTGTAGTTTAACTTTTCTAGGATTTCTAAGAGTTCTACTTCTGGGAACATAGGAAGTTAATAAAAGTTTTTTTTAGTAAAGCTAGAAAAACTAGTTATATCACAACTGAAAGATGCATTTTAACTAACAATCTATTTTAAATTTAATTATCTTTTTAACTAAAGTTTTATTTCTTGTTGATATTTCTTCAAATTTTTAAAATAACTAAGTAATTGCAACTGTGTAATGCGTTTCTAACTAGAAGGCTAATTTAAATTCGACTAAATTTTAAGTAGATTTTTTACAGTACATATCAGATTTTTTAAAATTTAAAGATTAATTTAGAAAAACGACATTAAAAACATTTTGTTAATAAAGCTACAAAATTAGTTATAATCACAACTGAAACTAACTTTAACTACTCTAGGTGAAATTTTACTGCACTTTTGTAACTTAACTAAAACTTTTAAAATTGAAATTTACGTTTTATCAGAAAAAAATAAGTTTTTTGTAAAAAATTGAAGCAAATAATTACTTAAGAACTCAGTTAACAATAAAATTGCTTTAAATTTAGTCTTCATTAAAATGTGACTTTCTTGTTAATGATGAGTCTAGGATTTACTGTAGTTAGAATATAATAAGAAATTAAGAAAATAAGAAATAAGACATTTGTTAGAAAAATTAATAAGGGTGAAAAAATCAAAGTATTAGCTAGTTAGATTTAAATATTAAACTGGAAAATTAAGTAAATCTTAAATGGATTTTGCCTACTCAACAAGATTGTTCTATATTTTTAAACCTTAAAAAACTTTTGTTAAAAATATATTGGTAGTTTTCTCAATACCGACACCATGTTTAGCGAATAGTTTATCAAGTACTAGCTTTAGGAGAATTATTAAAAAATTTATTATCGAGTAAGCACTAAGTGCTAGATGGGCTTATGTCAAGCTTAAAGCAAGTTTTCTTGAAACCATAAAACTTTATGGTCCTGCTGAAGACGTTATCGTCTAATCGCTGGGGTGCACTGGCGGTAGCGAAAGTGAACATTATGTTTTGCGGTAAGCATATACGAATTTACAAATTTCTATTTTATAACTAAATTTATGTTTAAACATCAAAGAAGGCTGAATTGCAAAAAATTTTTCTACTTCTAATTAGGTATTTATATTGTGTTTTAAATTAACTTTTCTCTTTTGATTTAGAGTCGCTATAAATTTTGTGATATTTAAAATGCAACTGGATGCAGAATGAAAAATAGTTTCTTTCGAGGAACTAATTTGAACGATTTTTCTTCAATTTTTTTATATCAGGCCTTAAATATTTACTGAGTATGAATTTTAAAAATAATATATTTGATCGTTATTATAAAATTATCCGATTTTATTATTTTATGAATTACATTTCACATTCTCACATAAGACATTCTAGAAAAGCTTATATCCGTTATTTCATTTGAAAACTTATAATTTTTTTCCTTTTATAAATTTATGTCGATATTTTCGAAACATATTTTTATAAAAAGCTATCTTGTTTTGTTTGCTTTAATTTGATTTACATTTAAATTTACGTAAACATTTTTTAATGCTGGGCTGCTTTATAATATTTAATTTGATAACATTTTTATAATTATCTATGCCACAAGCATATTTTTGTTATGGTTAGCAAGATAAATAAAATTAAAAAGCAACCTTATTTATTTCAGTAATCAATAATAATACAAAAATTTAGTTAAAAACCTAAATAAATAACTAATGTGTCTTTAAAAATAATCTCAAAACACTTTGATAAATGAAACCAATTGTGTAGTTATAGTAAATATTAAATAATAAAATTGGTTACGTGAGTTGAGATTATTTCTGACGGCACTGTAAAACTTTTTTGATATGGCAATATGTTTGGGAGAAAAAAAATCAAGGGCATTTAAAGTCGTATTATTAAACAAAAGAGTTTAAAGCAGTTGATTCTAATCAGCAGATTGATCACACAGGTCGGAAATTTTCCCAATTTATAATTATGGAGCTTACTTAACAAAATTTATTGGACTGCCAAGATTTAAAAAATATTTGAGGTAAAAATATTTTGTCATTATTGTAACTATTTAGCACATTTTTAAACAGAAGCGTCTATTTTAAGTTGCGGCTGTCAATTTTTTTAAAAAACATTGCAAGTTCTGTAATTGATTCATTAACGAATGGCCTAAAATTCAGCTAGTGAAAAATAAAAGCTGCTTTTTGTTATAATAATTTTATTTTACATTATTTTGAGCATTTTAAATTGTCATATGTTATTGAGTAACCCTTGGATTAGGCACTCGTAAAACATGATTTGTTATAAACTCTGATATACACAGAATTATTCAGCTCAGTTCCAGTCTTCTGTAGCTCAGTTAAACTTAAGTCAGAATTTTGATATCTTATAGACAAGAAAGTGTAACTTCATAATAGTATTTTTTTTAAATAGCTTGCTATTATTTTTTGGGTCTATTAAGATGTTGTTTAGTTATCTACATATTTTCAAAACTTGTTTTAATCGGTTCAAAGATTTTCAATTTTTTTGTTTTTGAACTCTTTTAATGAAAATCGCACGGTTTTATAAGAGAACTAATATAGAGAAAATAACTGTAAAAAATATTTTTATGACAACTAATAAAAATAATAAGAAATAATAGATATTAAGAGACAATTTTAATGAATAAAAGTCAAAGTTGAGTTTATTAATTTGTATTGTAAATAATTATTTATTGGTTTTAATTTTGTTAACATTTTTGAACCTATTTAAAAAAATCATGATACTTGAAATTAAGAACAGAAAAGCATGTTAATAGGTACAATATATCACAACAATTTGAGTAACAAGAGAATTACAGAAGACGGATGCTGAGTTGAACTAGCTTGAATCACTACATCATCACTTGCTTTTTTCTACAGTTTTCAGGTTAAAAGTTTTATTGCTATTTACGTTAGATGGGTTTATTAATACTTGGAAAATTAACTCTGAAAACCTGAAGACAGCATTGAAACTTGTAGCTACTTTTCTATCACAATTAATTTTAATAAAAAATAACTTTTAAAGCGTGCACCCGCTAGACAAAATAACTGGCATAATTAAACTGGCATAAGACAATTGAAAATTGAAATACTTTGTTATCAACCGTGGAAACATCAAAAATAAAATTATAAATTTAATCATCTAAAATGATCAGTTTTCAACAAATTTTGTGATTAAAATTTAATCCACATCTCACTTAGTTATAGTTAGAAGTTGTAAATTACTAGTTAATGTAACGTAGGGTAGTTATTTAAAATGGTAGTTTTACGCATTTGGGTCAATGAATAATTTGTTTAACTCGATTAAAAGTTGTGGGGTTTGATTATGGAGGGAAAAGTTTTATGTAAAATCGTTATATCTAGTCTTTCGCAATTTATCGAGAAGTCTTTTCAATTTCAAATTGTTTCGTTTTAGATTTGAAAAGTACTTTTGAAGTAATTAAGAGTATCAAGTCTGCGATAAAAAGAATTTTATAACAGCATTAGCGCGATGTGAGTCTCTAAGTTTAAGGAAAATTGAAAATACGGTTTCTTTATGTCCCGCTGTGGATAAACTGGCTGAGAAACGTCAATTTCTTGGCGGGAGACCAGCCGAACCTAGATTGGTAAGTTTTATTTTCTGCCGTCAGATACACCGGTTTCTCGTGAAGCTAGACTTTCTGCTCTATTTTCAAATTATAATCCGATTTCTAACGCATCTCCGGTATCGAATCACATCTCAAATAAATTTTTCGCCTCGTTTCAGCAATATTTGAAAATTCACAAACAAAATCAGATAAGTCGGGATCATGGGATCATTATTTTTCCGTTAGCTGCGGAATCAAAGGTCTCTTTTGTCCTTTTTGCGGCGGAAAAAGGAAATTTGTAGCAAAGGGTCTGCTACTAACCGGAAAACTCACGATCTTATATGGGGGAATCTCGCCCTTACTTGGATTATTTATGGTGGGAAATACCCCAGTTCATATTATTAGTATTAATATTCCGACGCATGATTTAGTTCCGTTTCCGATTTTTCTAATATTGGGTTTGTAGTGATATTAAATCGTAAATCACACTCCGGAAACATTAACCTCCAACTTTACCAATTTGCAGAATTAACACGTGGCCTTCGGGTGGTTTTTTTTGTTCACACGCTGTAATTCATTTCATGATATCTGAATTTCAGCCACATGCAGATGAGTTATTCAAAACTAATAAAGAAGATAAACGCCGCTTTAGCTTGAACTGGTTTCATGAAAACGATACGTAAGGTTCACTTCTTTCATAATTAACTTACTGTAAAATATGTTCAGCTTAAGGTAAACACGAATAATTTAGAGAATGCTGCATATTCATAATTGACTTTATACATAAATTCTGCTTGGTGTAATTTGTGTAAACACTCCAAAGAAGGTTTACCAAGGATATATTGCATATATTAGGTACTTATTTCATATAAATCTTTGAATTTAATTGCTCCCTACTCACTGTTCCTCTCCAAATTAAATTACTCTGACAAGATTCCTTATCACAAATCTGGGATCTGGGACTAGGCGGAAATCCGTTTGCGGTACTCAACAGTTTTATGTCATTGAGAGAGCACTTAGAAAAATATAATTTGAATTCTTGATCGAAACCGGAGATACTTTTTTCTTTCCTTCAGCTCAAAACTTCTTGAATAATAAATGACAAATAAATGATAACACTGTATGGATGCAAGTGCTTATAGTAATTTATGTAAATTGATGCGAACGAGCATACGGTTTCATGTAAACTTTATAACAGAATAAGTCAGCTTTTGTGGTGTTTTCCAAAGTTTCCACGTTATTGAATGTGGAAATTTTGTTTGTCTCTGTTTTCCAATATTTTACAAAATATTCTGGGGTGTGTATACTGAATAATATTTATGTACATAAACAATTTTGTCTTATTCCTTTAGAGTCGACTAAAGAATCGTTTGAAAAAAGAAATAATTTTATTTATTATAAATTAAATTAGGGATGACAAAAGCAAAGAATGGTTTTGATTTAACAAAATTTTGGTTCTGGGGTGGTTTTATTTTTTTTTATAAATTTTTGTTATTTATATACTTCAAAAGATTTAGGAGAAATTAATGTAGGAAGTAAATACTTAAAGAAATTAGGAATATAAGAAGGAGTAAATAGGCAAGAAAAGTGTGTGAAATAACCAGACTTAATACAAATAAAATGGCAAACGAGTTGGTGGACAGAAGAAATGAAGTAATTATAAGTCTAATACAAAGAAAGAAATATATAAACAAAAGACTTTAAGAAGATACAAAATACGTACAGTATAAAAAACAAAGAGAAATAGTGATGAAAATAGTAACGAAAGCAAAAAAATCTTATAGGAAGAGTTTGAAAGTAAAATACAGTGTGTTTCATAATGAAACGGCAATCTCTAGGATTTCTAAAAAATTGCTTGAATTTCTAATGTAGGTACATACTTTAGGAGTGAAATTGTTTTAAAAATGACCAGTGAAATAGTTATTTAACCAACAAGTTTGTTAATGAAGGTGATTAATAATTGAGACATTTCGCTTCGCTCACGCGTTAATAGACGTTGAGATTATTAATAGCACATTAGAAATAGCGTTGATTACAATGTTTTTCTGTTGTTCATATCACAATAAACTTGAAAAACTTTATTTCAAAATTTTTTAACTTGCTTTTCTCTACTAACACATTTAGATTGTATTCTGTTACCTGGTTACAAAACACCTAAACAAATTTTTTAGTTGTCATCAATACTAATTGGACCTCACAATTTTCTATAAGTAAGTATTTATTAAAATTAGCTTACAATATAAATTATGGCAATTCAAGTTATTTTTAATAAAATATTTATTTTCAAACATACTGTTTTTATAATTTTTTTATGATTATAACAGTTTATAAATATGAAAAAATTGGTTTGTGTGATTGTTATTAACAGGTTGTTAAAAGGGTGTTTAACCAACTTCTTTAAATGGCTTAGAGTGCATTAATAACCCTCATTATGTTAACGAGCAACAAAAAATAACATTAATGACAATGGAGAAGCAAGGGATTAAGTTTTGTGTTTAGCAAAAATTAGAAGTTAGCCAAATCTACCAAACTTTTTTCACGATTTTTTGTATGCAAAATTTATATCTTCTTGTGATAACACTGAGAATACTTCAACAGAGTTCCTCTTTTTTAACGGTTGAGTTGTCAAATTTTTTTGGACTCATCTGACACCAATAACTTAATTCAATAAGGTTAATTAAGATACTGTCATTTTTTTACAAAACACCTGTAGAATGTGACGTAAATAAGAATTAAAAACTATTTTATCGCGTTTTAAAATCGTTATGAAGTAAAAAGCAAAGAAAACTTTAATTACTCAAACCAAGAAAATAATGGATAGGTGGGAAAAATAGTTTAAAGAATGTGACAAAAAAATTTAACACTACTTTTAAAGAGGAAATTGCTAAATAAAATTCGTATGTCAAGTAACACCAGTATAGAAAAAATAAAGAGATTAAATTAGAAGAACTAGAAGTAACTATAAATGCTCTCTGAAGTAGATTTTTTGGGTTATTACTAATCTGCATTTTTTTATATAGTACATTAAAGAACTAGTTTCGAAAAATCAGTTTTATGGCACAAATTTTATTTTATGAAGTTAAAGAGCACGAGTTTTATAAAGAATAGGTGACTTTAATAACATAGAAACAAATTCTTTATATTATTTTTTATAATTTCTTTTTTTAAACTACCTTTGTATGTGAAAAACTAAAATTATGCGTAGTTTATAAACGCACGTAAAGAAGTATTTTAATAAGTTGCTTAGGCACACAAATTATAAAAAAAATATTTTTGCAAATTTAAGAAACTTATAAAACTCATGTATGTGCTTTTATATCTGTTAGAACGCTAGTGCTTTATCAGGCGTATTACGCCACGCAAAATTTTATTTTTTACATAAAAAATAGGAAAGAAAGCGCAAATTATAAAAAAAGTATAGTAAGTACATTTTTTATAAGTAAATACATACACTCATTCCTTTTGAACACTTCTTGCTCTCCTCGTCGTACGTAAAACTCATTCGTGCACCAATCATTGTCTTATACAAAGCGTATGATAATATACTATTTTAACTCTTCTTTTTTAATTATCGTTTTTGAGCATTTTTAAAACCGTTTTTTGTTAATTTTTTTTTTGTTTTTTGTGATTTTTTGTGTAATTGTCTTTTGTGTTTCTGAAGATTTCTTCAGTTTTTTGTCATTTTTTGATCTTCGTATTTCAAGCTGTTTTGAAAACTTTTTTTGTTTTTCTTATACCTATCTTTGTTTTCTTTCATTTTTTTCAGTCAACGTCTTTTAACTTTTTCTAGGATTTACTATTGCTTTTTTTACCAATTGACGTTTCTTAATTTTTTTATTTAAACACCATATTTTAAGCTTTTTTAAAATCTTTATTTGTTTTTATAGATTCTTTGTTTTTTGAAAAACTTCTTTAGTTTTTCTAATTCTTTAAGCTAACATCTTTTACAATATTTCTTAATTTTTTTTGTCTTTTTGAATAACCTTTGCAAACAGTACACGAATATGATTTTTCAATAATTTTAGGTGACTGTGTGCAGTCGGAACCAAGAAAATAAATCAATCAGAATCTCGTTTAAACTTTCTTAAATCTTACTGTTTACACCATTGTAACGTGGACTCAATTTGGGTTTTTTACCATTTAAAGAATTGGATTACTATAAATCAAATAATAGCTAAACAATAACTTGATTGGTAAATAACGAACTTAATAATATACTTCACGGCTTTTAATAATCGCCGATGTCGTTGAGAGTTGTGAAGCAAAACTGGTCGACTAACGGCCTATCGCTCGCAAATATAGAATCAAGATTGGGTATACTCAAAATATCTAAAAGTGGGCTGACTTTTTAAGACTCTTCTATAAACCAAATAATAGATATTGTTCAATTTATAGAGAGGTAAACTACAGTAAGGATGGATCTTGATTTATGAGTAAGGATGGATCTTGATTTATGAGTAAGGATGGATCTTGATTTATGGCAGTTCCCTCCGCCAGATGTTTCGCACGCGAATATATTTTGGAAACTGTCATATATCAAGATATATCTTTACGGTGGTTTGCTTCCCGATAAATTAAACAATGGTTATTCTTTGGATTATAGAAGAGTCTTAAAAAGTTAGTCCACTTTTAGATATTTTGGGTGTACGCGAATATACCAGGTGTTTCAACAGATCACTCATCTGCTTTGAGTATGTTTCAAAGCATTAGCTTTAAAGCGAGTCCAAAATAGTGAAAATTGAATTTGTATAACGAACCTACAGAAAGAACTCAATAGTACACCTAAAAGTTTGCGAGACATGCTAAGCAACAAAAAATTATTTAAAAGCTTTTAGACTTTGCCAAAATTATTGGGCGGAATATTTCAATTGTTGGCCACTTTAGTTACATTTGTAAACAAATAACTTTTAATAATTAAACAACTCAATGACACACTTCTATCGCCTGAATTATGTTTATTTATAAACAGTTTGGCACGTAACTCTTTTACGTGTTTCCAGCCGTCAATAATTTATGTTTCACAGCAAGTTTCCACAGGTATCATCAGATTCTAACACTATCAAGATCATTTCGTAAGAGTATTTTAAAAATTATTTTGCATTTTTAGTCAAAAATTTATATTTAATTACGAAACATACATTTATTAACAACTGTTATTTTTGACTCCTACTACAATAAAATAATTCTAATTATGAGCCTACTTTTTTAAAATATAGAAAGTAATTTCTTAATAAATGTGTTTTGAACATTTTTCATGAAATCGTTTTTAAATGGTCGTTTTAACCAGACCAATTAAACGGATTTTCTCAATTTTAGCTGAAACCTTTTGTAAGTCGTGTGATTAAAACTTATAATGTATAGCCAGTTTCTTTGTATTGAGACTTTGAAGCATTTCTGTGGTTTAATAGACTTTTCTACCGGAAAATTAATTTTTGTTTCTTTTTCAATTTCTTTAGAAGCTTCTTAACTTGTTTACAAAACCGGACTTTGCTGTTAATACCAGCTACGTATATAATAAATTTCCACTCGCAATTCCCTCTGTGATCTTCCTCTTTACTAATTTTTTGTACTTTTATAGATACCTACCATCATAAAACTATTTCAGATCAATAACAAGGTCTGAGTATTTGACATTTTTACGTCGGTCTCTAATCAGGTTTCCAGTAAGTCACTCTGTCATCGTAATTTTAAATAGGACGTAGCGATGTCGGGCTGGGTTTACGTTTTATGTCACTATCGTAAAGTCCAAATAGTTGGTGAAGAATAGTAGAAATGCTCGAGGACAACCCTGGAACTTAACCAAGCAAGCAAGATATTGATGAGGGTTTTTATCAGTCTCGTTTCTGCTTCCTGCTCACATTTTCATTTTTAATCTGATCGGGATTTGGCGCATGTTGTGATAAAAAATCGGAGTTTTTAATTTAATGGCTCTATCATTTTATTTGTTGAGGGATTATACTCTGTTTTTTTTTCAGAGAGATACATTGCGTCTTGATACTGTTGACATTTTCGGACTTAAAATTTAATAAAACATTCGGATAAAACCTTCAAAGAAGTGGGCTTTTTGTGACAACAGCCTCAGGCATGACGAACTACTGAATTTATATTTTTTCAGGGGTTAGCACGTGGTTCATTTTTCAGTCACGTTATCGAGGAATATATACTTAAAAATAAATGGTATAGATTTAGTTCTTCTATTTCATTCAAATTTATTGCTTAATGATTTATTCTTGCTTTTTCTTTGTTGCATTAAATTTATTATCTCAATGTTTATTAAGGCGTTTTTTAGGTGCTCTTCTTTGTTTTCAGCCTAATTTTTATTTCTTTTTTTACATTTACGAGCATATAGAAGAAATTAATTAAATGCCCAATAAATTATAAACATTTTGGCAATAAAAATTTTCTACAAACACGTCTACGAGTTCATCCTAGCTGTAACAATTTGAAAGCTTTTGTTAGCTTTTCATTGTGTAAAAGCGGACAAAAGACTTTATTGCAAGAAATTGATTATAAAAGACAATGCAATCAAGCCACCAACACAAAACTATCCATTCCGCTAATAATAAATTGAAGACAGATAAGGGGTGATAATTAAAACGACTTGAAAGTAACGTCAAAATAAATAATCACGTTATTTGTTTTACGACTTTTAATAGGCAAAGTTTATTGGCGATATCGTTTTTAATCACAAGACCGGACTTGATCCCTGGATTAAATCTTAACCGCTTATACAAAAGCGAAAGTTTTATGGAGTGAAAAAGGTCATTTCACGCAAATTTTATATCATTAATGGAAAATTCTGGCAGTGATGCGTTAATTGTTCACTTTAATCAAGATATCAGTATTTTTTCTGATAGCAATTGAGTAACCCGTCTGCTCTTTGGTAATTGTTGCTTTGATCTTTTCAAAGAAAATTCCAAAGCGATAAATTCAAAGAAACCGACCTGTTATTGTCATTAGATTTATTTCGTTTTGGATAAAACCTTCCTTTCTTTTGTTTCTGGGATATAACTTCTGTTTGATTTATTTTTATAATTTTTTGATCCATCTCTTTACACAAACCAAAATTTATTTCGTCCTAAAAGCGAAACTTATTAAATTTTTATTTATCTCAATGTTTACCAATATTATGTTTCGTTCTTCCCTATAATAAGATTCTAAATAAATAAAAGAGCTAGCGTAATATCGATTCTTTTCTTTTTTAGTTCTCTTATAATAGTTCTTGGCTTTGATGCAAATATGGGCAATGTACAAAGTTTTCTTTGATCTTTTCTTTAAAACATTAAAATGATTGAAAGATAATCAACAATATTAAAAACATGAAAAGAGTTACTAACCGACAATTTAAACTTTTAAACAATTTGTGTATGTGTATAATAAAAGGCATTGTATTTATACCCTCATCTAGATAGTTATTATCGGAAAATTGCTTTAAAATGAGCTTCAAAAGCTTCCATAAACAGCTTTAAGTCGACTTGTGTAAATGTTTGAAAAGATTAAATGCAAGTATTGATTTTTCATTAAAAGTGGGTCTTGAAGCTTACTAGTTATAATTGTTCTCTCAACCCCACTTTGCTGTAATAAAAGAATCATAAGATGATGTTCTAAGTTTACCTAGGGTTACCCGTCATAAACTTTGCATATGGTGTACACTTACACGAAGATTATGTCATCCTGGGATTAACACCGAACTTCATTACAGGAACTAAAATAAAGTTGAGCTTGGAAAGTGCATCAGTTTTTGTCTATTGATGCACTCATAAAGTACTGAAATGCACTTTTCATGTAGTCTTATAAAAATAAACACACATTAAAAATATTATTTTTCTTTGCATGTTTACGGGTCCAGAGGATACAAAAGCTTGGAAAAGTTAAATTACTCCACTTCCATTCAGCTTAAATAAGTGAAAAAAGTTTTTAAAAGAGTTTGTTTTTATCGCGAAAGTCTGGCTTGACAAAAAACGTTTTGATCTTTTCAAACTTTTGTAAAGATTTTTTGCTTTCATAAACATTTATTTAAATAAATAAAAACAAGAGGATGATGTTTTAATTGCTTGAGAAATTTTGTTAATCGATTATAACATTCCTCGAATTTCTTTGAGAACTTTTAAAACGTTACCACTCTAATAATAGCCGGCTAAGGACGGTACTTGATATTGAGTTCACATAAAATTATTATTTTTTTTTGTGATTAAGTATTTATAGCTCATACTTAGTTAATTATTTAAAAGTTGCTTAACTTAAAGAAAAAAACAAATGAGAATTTTTCCTAACAAGAATTAATGATTTAATGCATCTATCACTTAATTAGTATTTAACATGTTAGGGTGACTGGGGGCAGCTAAACTTGGATATTGAACCAAAATAATAAAACTACAACAAAAACATATAACTAAATCTGTTAACATACGTCGTACCACTGACACACCCCCATTTACCAAATACTGGATTACAAAAAATTTGGCCACTGTGACTAAAATGATAAATTTTTAAACAATAGATTATTGGCGAAGAACTTAATTATTATAAATACGTTTATTATTTGAGTTGACAGGACTAGAAACAAGCAGTTGCTTTCTATATGGGCAAGTAAATAAAAAATTTGCTGCAACAGTATTAGATAACGTTGGAAGAATTGAAAACAAGCTATGTGAAGATAAAATAATTGCAGCTAAACTCATTCGTTCTTTTGAAACCTTTCCTGGTACATTAGATGTAATCGGCTTAGTTGCGAAATGATGAACAGACCTACCATATTTTATAAAATTATTACAATCAGTCAAACAACGACGATCTTCACCTTGACTAAAATACGGAAACAACAGGATAACAGAGAGTGACACAGAGAGCTCTACATCTGATCTTTTTTAAACATTAAAGAAATCTTTAAATTAACGTATCATCACGTTCTTCCCAACAATAACAATATTACAATAAGATATTAATGAATTTGTTTATCTTTTACGTTTTTATATTAATAATTTTTTGTGTACATTAAACCAATTTTAAGGGCTAAACAATAGGAAAGTTAAGAAGCTACAATTATTTTTTTAAAAAATTTTAGTCAAATTTTTTGGAAAAACTAACACCATTAAGACAAAAAGAGTAGTTCTATGACGACTGTCAGACTCTCTATTTCGTATTCAACTATTATTAAAATTTTCTATTTTTATATTTTAATTCGGCTTAAAATATGTTTTATAAATTCGTCTTTAGCTCTTAATTCTTCGTCTAAGTGTGAAAACAAAATTGCCGTATTTTACACAAACTATCTTCTAATTTACGAAATAAAAATAGAAAAACTAAAAAAAACAATAAAAACGTTTTGCAACTCTAGCCCTACACCAAATGATATACAACTCAGTTTTATTTAAAATTTTTAGAACTCAGATAAATAGGATTTTTTCGACATTTTCAACACCATGTGAAACTCTGGAGTTTGTCTTGCGACGAAAAACAATTCTAATTTTGAAATCAACTAAACCTGGAATGAATCCTAATTCTTATAAACTAATAGCTTTAACATGTATCTCGTGCAAATTACTAGTCAACAAACATTTTTGTTGGATACCAGAAACCAATAACATCGCTTTATGTTAGATAACCTCACACGTCTAGAATGTAAAATCTAGGAAAATCTTACGATATGGTACGAAAACTTACAACTATAAGCCATTTTGTAAAAAATGTTTATGTAAATGGTACCACTTCTAAGTCCACCACTTTGATAAATAGCTACCCGTCAGGTTCTGTACTAAATGTTTGTTCCTAATCTCAGCTTCTCTATTTGCAGATGACTTAATTCTATACTTTATACGATTTAGGAACCGTGGAGGGAGGAATATGAGTGGGCATGGCCTATACCGGCAATTTTAATTTTTTGGTCGAGGTACAAACATCTTTTATGGTCTTATTCTGTTGTCAAGATTATTGTTTGCAAATTTATAGTGGGGAAAAAAGGTATCTGAGGTACAGTAAAACGGCCATAAAAGGTGTTTTTGCAACGACCACAATTTTAATGCTTATGACCACTTCTGTTATTCTTCTCTCCACGATAGGAACGCATGTATAAATAAATAAACATTTCTAAATAGCCATAATTAAAAAAAAATTTAAATAGTTTTTAAAACACTGCTTTTGTTTTACATCAGCATTTATAAAGTTTATTTCTTTGGTTTACTCTTTAACTCAAAACGTAGTTGGAAACCACACATCTAAAATTTTAAATTTGTTTTTTTTAAAGAGCCTTCAACTTCTAAGAATACTAGCTTATTAATTTAGGGGAGCAGACACTAGGTCATTTTTGCTGTACCGCAGCTTAACTTGCTTTTAAACCAACTATGGCGCAATAGTAGGAGTAAGCATGTAAGTTTATTCTAAAATTAATAGATCCAATACGTTCTATGTCTCTCTGAAGCTTTAGTTGCTTTTATTACTAACCCCAGTCAGAATTTACTTTGCTCAGCGTAGAAATCTCCACCCAATCTTTGAAGACAACTCACTCTTTGATTTCGAACATAGCTCAATTATCCCGACCGAGACATAAATACAGATTCATTGAATTTTTCTTTGCTGAGTGCAGCGGTTTTTTTTTCTGACCAGTTTACCAAACGATTAAGATTTTTTCTCCATTGCAGTTTTTTTGGTAATGAACTTTACACTATCCAAAAAGCAGTTTTAGATGCACTTCTACAGCAGCAGCAGCATTGTGATTTGTTTTAATTTTCTGAGTGTACTATAAGAACTACAAAACTTGATATTAACACATTGTTTTAGAAAATAATTGAGCTTTGTGCTGAAATATACATAAATTTTCTTTATGTACGAACTAATGGAAATCAGAAAGCTAGTGACTTAGCGAAACAAGCTGCAATTTCCAATACCACAGAAAATCTTTTCGAAATTTTATTTAGTGATGCATTGGTCTAGGTACATTAACACTAAAAACAAAAAAAAAATTTTTTTTACAGAAATATGGCAATCGTAATCGTCAAACAGCATGCAGTGTTATCTCTAGTAAATTCTAATGTCCAGACTCTAAACAATAAATTGTCTTTTCAAGACTGCGCAGGTCGTAGCAAAATGACTCGTGGATAGATTCTAAGTAGATCAGAAGAATCACAATGCTTCTTCTATGGAAACTTGCTCACAATACACGTTATCAGGTACTATAACCAGATACAAGTACAATGAAGGGCGATAAGACACAATGGTTTCTACAATAAAATGCTCTAGGACTGGCGTAACATTAAAATTCTTAAAAAGTTTTTGTTTACTTAAAATTGCTTTTATAAAATAGGTTTTGATCTACAGATCTTATATTATACAAATCTTATACAGCAAAAACAATGGTTTTTGCTGATAACTCTACGCAGTCGATACAACATTAACATTAAATAAAAATAAAAATTTGTTTTTATTTTAAATTTTAAATAGCAAGACTTTGTGATTTCAGTCACAGTGGCCAAATTTTGTCGAGCATATGCTGTAATACACATATTAACATAATTTAATACTATGAGTAATAATCGATCTAGACATGACAAATAAAGTTTAACGAGTTAAGAACCAATAATTTTTTTGTTTTACATGACATTTTATAGTTAACAGATCACATTAAGAAATGGTTAGATATGGCAATGTTAACAATTGGACAAAGGAAAAGTGTTTATGGTATTAATGATAATTATAGTTAAATATCAAATGTCGCTTGCTCTAGATCGAACAAAGCAGGTGGAAACCCATCACATTCAACTTTGAAGCTATGGTGAAACTTTGAACGTATAGTGGGTGGGTTTAAGCAACAAAGTGCATCACTTGACGTGAAAATTTGCCCAAGTCGTAACCATAGAGATGCATTTTTCATGTAGGATGTTATAAAAGGTTTCTTTTGAAAGAAAACGAGGCAACAATAAAAATAGAACAAGTCCTCGAGCCCAGTATAATGTGACCAAAGTATAATTCATACACAATGGCAGTTGGATTTCGCTACAATTCTTGTAGGGCACCTGAGACAACATCCCGTTTGTTTTATTTTTGTTTTTTTAGCGATATGTTAAATCCTCACGTCGTTCACTTCTCCCCTTGCTACAGGTATAGAAATCTAAAATTACGTCATCCCCTTTGAACTAATCCCAGCATGTTAAATCTAACCCGAAATGAGGAATAAGTAGCAAACAATAAACAACAAATATTAGGGTCCTTTTCCACCGATAATTCAACCCCTCGTTTGCGCATCAATGAGCACTTTGAACAGACGTAATCGAGGATGGCACTAACGTTACCAACTAAGCGCGCTTAAATAGTTTTTACGCAATGTTGCTCTTGAACAAACACAATACGATTCGTAACATACTGTTCGTGCGACCGAACTTGTGTCAGATTTTTTCAGGTGCCTATTGTAGCAAACGTCGGTATTAAGCACCAAAGGCACAATTATTATTTTAAGCACAATAGGCGAATTATTTACGCTAACCTTATTAGGGTCCGGCTTTATCGATTATGAGAAAGTTTCATTTATTAGGATAGAAATTGTCTTACGCATATCAGAAGTTACTGAACACTAACAACAACTAATAATGTGAATTTGGTTAATTAAAAAACTAAAAATAAAAATAGCATGTTAACCAACACGTAACTCGCCTATGTATTACCTAACGGGCTCTACTGGCTAATAATAATGTGCTACAAATACACCAGAACACTTATTTGAAAGACGATATTATATAAATCTATCAAATAAAGGCCAAGATTGACATTGAGAATTTGATATGTCTTTTACACCTACATACCATGACAGTTTACATGTTAAAAGAACGTGTTGCATGAGGCAACTTTGGCTGCACAAACTTAAGTTTAGCGAACGAGCAACGAAGCGCGTGTTTTATAAAGAAATAAGTGTTTGCATATATTTGTCATTATTTAATTTCTTTACGTTTTACTTACGATTATAAATCTAGCAGCGAAGACCAAATTTCTCAAAAAAATGAATACCCCACAATGACTTAACTTATAATTTTACTTTCTTTTTTTACTTGAACAATATTAACAAAGACATACCTAATTAAACATTTTTTATAACAAATTCTAATTATTTAATTTTAGTTATAATTTTTTTTATAATTTTATATATCAGGTGATTTGAAAGTATGGATCAATATTTTAACCAGAAACACAGCACCAAAAATGAGTAAAATCTGCAAAAAAATTCGTCATCTTTTAATTAATAACCTAAAACATTAGTTATTATAAAACAACAGGTTTTTCAGATCAAAATAAAGCGATTTAACTCAACATTCCTCTTTACCAAGTTGCACCATTTTAGAGCTAGAGGGCGTCAAAATTGAAGATTATATTATTAACAATTATCTCGAAAACGTTACGTTTTAGTAGAATATTGCGTTTAAATTTTTTTATTTACAGTTTGTTGGCATAATTATTATTGCAATTAAAATTAGAGTTAGTAAGGAAAATATCGGTAATTATCAAAAATATGAGACCAAACTGCTTAACCGGAACTTGAGAGTATTTAGCAGAATTTTGGTATTATCAGGAAAAAGACGACATTTAACATTATTTATGTACTAAGGTTAATAATAATTGGTTAAGCGGTTTTCAAGTTATTAAAAAAAAAATAATGGTTTTTAATACCCATCTTTGAAAGCTTGTAATTTTGTTATCACTTAAGATAAGACAAATTTTATTTGCTGATTTGTGTCATTTGTGGTTTTGTATATTGGGTTAAAATTTTGCTCCATACTTTTGAATCACCTCATATGTATATGTATGTTTTATTGTACTCATCGCTTATGAGAAGCTATTTTCTAGTCGTACTAGCCGCATGGGAAAATGGTTTTTTACACTGCGATGTTTTTTACTTTTTCAACTTATTCAGTAATTGTTTTGCTTTGGTATTTATTATTTAAGTAACTTGACAATGTGTCAGAATTCAGATCTCGGAATTAAAAACACGTTTAAATTAAAAAAAAAAATAAATAAAATGAAATTATCTGATGAAATCTACAAATGTTTGTTATGTACCTTTTTATCTCTGGCGACTATTTCTGGAAGAGATTTTTTGCATTCGCACTAATGCAGTACCTACTCTCTTTGCTCTTGCTGCAAACAAAGTGCCTATGCGGAAAATTCATTTTCCAGAATACGTTAGGTAATTAATGATAACGTTTTTAAACGTTTTAACGTAAGACGGTGATAGTGTTATTAACTCAATATTATACAACTTTTGTTCCTACTTGATATTATGCTCTTAAAAAACAGGATATTATACTCTTGAGAAAAAACCACCCAAACTTCAAAACAATATAATTTTCAAAAATTGTGTCCAGCAGTGCTTCTTGGAATTTTTTTATTTATTAGTTAGTAAACAACAAAATAGTACATGTTAGAGGTAACTGTGATCTTTATATATACTACAAAATATCAATTTGACCGTTTTTATTCACTGGCTGGTAAGTGTAAATATTTGTACGACGCAAATTGGGTTGTTTAGCTTATATTTTCAACAAGGGCTATTAGCTGGTAACAATTGTAAAAAATTTTAAACACACCCTGTATATCTGATTTTAACAATAAAACTAGAACCATCACCAGGAAAAATTGTTGGATATATTGCAATCTTACAATCTGTTTATACTAAAAATTTGCTATAATGCATCGTATTCCACTCAAAAATTTTTTTTAAAAAAATAAGTTTTACACTGTATATTTTGAAAGCTATAAATATTTGTACAGGCAAATTTTGCTTTTTAACATCTTTTTAACGAAAGCTACTACATTACCTGTTAAAGTCTTTTACATTACTTTAAAAAACCCCTGTATATTAGGTAATTTAAAAATATAAAGCCATATTTTAACCAAAAATATAACACCTCAAATGATGAAAATCTGTAAATAAATTGTCCTATTTCAACTGTTAACAAAATTATAACATAAAAATTAATTATTATAAAGCATATAATAAAAAAATTTGTACATGTTTTTGAATTACCGCCTATATTACTCTCAAATGCCATGTCAATATGTTCTTTATTTTTTGTTCGTCTAATCGTATATACATGTAATCATTGCTTTTTTAGTCACCGAATGGCGAATGTAGATCAAGGCAATAGGGGTTATCTCCAAATATTTTAATTTGCATTTGATCTTCTAACAAAAATTAGTAATTTAATGCGGCGTTATTATTGAAAATTAAGCAAAAAAAATTAGGCTTACTTTCTATCTAGTTTTATAAAATGCAATAAAAATATATGCAGGACAATATTCAAACGATAACCGAGAGCATCTTGAAGATCTAGATGAGTCGTCTAAGTGTCAGAGATTTTTGGGTGGCGAAAAACCTCAAGGGATCAAAATCAGGAAGATTCGGTTATCAACATTCGTTAAAGCAAAGCACAATTTTTAATATGCATTCTATAAGATGCAATAAGATTTTTTTATTTACATTTATGTTACTTTATATTTTTTTTCGATTTCTTTCTAAGATTTTTTTGCTTCTATTTTTATTTATTTATTTATGTTTTTTAATATTCTATGTAAATTTGTGATTTAGTGTATGCGTATTTCTTTTGCTTTTTTTAGTATTTATATTGTACTTTTTGTATTAGATGTCGGGTCACAGCTTAGCTTTTAGTCTTATTGTTAATGGCGTATTATTTCTGATTTTTGAAAAAAAAACTGGCTGTATTGTTATTGGTTTAGACGTATGCATATTTTACCGAAAGTAGTTTGTCGACACTGACTCTGGTCTTAATTGTTTCATATAAATTACCCGAACTAGAAACGTTCACGGCTTGTGGTGATTATTTATTTATATTGCTCGTATGTTGAGGAATTAAGTACGTATTTAACTATTGTCGGAAACTGATGACGTTTATGCACCACCTTTATTTAACTGTAGTCATTATCGATGTTTCTGGTTTATTATCTGACCAAAATCACACCTAAATGCTTTTAAACGTACTTGAAATTTTAACAGATACATTAAACTATGCATTAATTTGATTATTAAACATTCATAAGTTAATGCCGAACTAAACTGCATTAAATAGTTTTTTATTGGTTTTTTAGTTTTGGTCTAAACATAGGTGTAAGTACACATATGTTGGAAACTTTATGAATTACGACTTCAAGCTCTTTATAATCCGGTACATAAACAATGTTAAGTGGGTGAAGCATATTGTTCATTGTATCTAACACAGTTTACCTTAAATTAATAATGCGGTTATACAAAACCCAAGCAAATATTATAATTGTTGTCCACTAAATTGACCGAAATTTAGTTAACTTGCGGTTTCAGCAATAGTTACAAGTTCTGTAAATAGATAGGTAATAATAGTTGCTGATTTTCCAGACGGTGTGGTTACAAAAGGAGGGAAGATGCTATACAAGACTTGTCAAAGGTACTCCTAAAGCAAAGTTTGTGCTTTTAGTGAAAATGGGTTAAATAGATTCTGTTTAGTTTCAGTTTTAATATTTGATTTATTTACTCTGTACATACACCAGGTATTGTAACATCAATCCTAAAAATGCTCTTCTAACTGAAACAATATGTATGATCCACCCTATTGTATTAGCAAGTGGAGTCTTTAAATGAGGACAATCTATAAACTTTATTTATAATTAAAGTAAAGTTAATGGTTTTGTTAATTACGTTTAACAAATAATTTGAAGCTTTAGCTTTAAGAATTAATTAATTCTATGAAAATTGCTTCTGTTGTTAAACCGGAAATTTAGGAAATTTCTATTTGTTTGAACTTTGCTTTGGATTAAATATTTACTGGAAACTTTTATTATTCGTATATCCGATCCGGTGCGATTCAAACTTATAACAATTATAAATAAATTTACAGATTGAAATTTAATTGGTCCTCATACAAATTGGATTTTAAAAGCAGCCGAATACAACAAACTCTTTGAAATGCACTTCTATTGTATTCGCTACATTTACAAATAAATTTACATTTGGTTAGTTGACCACTCTCTTTGGAAAACACAACAAAATAACTATATATTTCAGCAAAAACATTATTTTCTGAATGAAGGTTTTATAAACTGAAAAAATAGGGAAACAGGATTAGAGAATATTAAAGTCATATTTTGCCAACGTTTAACGTGTGGAGGGTGTATTATAGTTTCCAGTCTTTGTTTACTTTGACATTTCTGTCAAGTCCTAAAGCTTCAACTGTCCCTAATGTAATAGGGTATTTACAATACATTTTTGGGTCCTTTTGTGAAAGATGAGCAGATGATTACTATAATAAGTTCCCCACGGAGCTTATTGATGTTAAAATAAATAAAGTCTGCTCTGTTGTTTGTTTCTGTAAATTTTAGTGTAAACAAGTTTTTAATAATTTTATTTAATAGATAAAAATGTATTTCAAAATATTAGCAAAACACAAATACATCACGTATCTAGGTACTTGATAATTACAAAGCTTTTAAATTTTATATCACATTTCGTAATGTATAGACATTCACAGAAAGTTTGCATTTGATGAATAATATAAAAAGCATTTCAAATAATGTGAATGCGAAACTTTTAATAAATGTATACAGAGTGTATTTTTTATATTTAATGGAGATAATGGTTCTATTCTTATATTCGTAAATAATAAAACTATTTGAAAAATTAAAATGCTTTTATAACAGTACGGAATTATTTTGTTTACACTTCCACTGCAATTAGTAGAAAAGTACACAATTACATTTTATAATTTGAATTTTGCATTGAGTGATGAAATTTTGATGAAACATTGGAGTTCGTCCATAGATTATCGCAATTAAAACAAGACAACAATTTTATCGCGTAACAACGAATGCAAACAATTCAAAATTTATTGTCAATAAATAAAAATATTCCAGTTTACATTTTCAATTCTTGAAGCACCGCAAACAGTTTATATTCGTTATCTTTGCATTATAATGCAAGGATATCTCAGCAACTCCTTAACAATCAAATCCAAACTTTTTACTGGTGAATGTAGTTTTAAAATGTCGACTTCGTTAGTCTCGTTAGTCATAAACATGCCATTTTTGTTTTCTATTGTGTTTTTTAGTGGCGAGAAGCATCTTTGCATTCAAAGCAGCTCCGGCTATAGAAAATGAATTGTAGGTATTGGTTTTGTATAGTCCACATGCGCGCAAACGCTTAATTGGTTGAATTTGGTAAGGAATCGTGATAACGAGACGCAAATTGCTTCGTGTCTGCAGATACAACCTTCCAGTGAGGTAATCAATGTACTGCATCGGAACTAGAAGCCCATTAACACCGTGTACAGGGAATTATATTTGATGATAAATATGTGTGACAGTTCCCTATGCCATTATTCAAGCCACATTTCTATTGAAATGAGCAAATCAATCGATCATAACGAGGCCAACCGTTGAACAGATGTTCCTAAACATGCAACGATGAATGTACTTGAATCTAATGTTGAAAGCAACTTTTGAACTTGTTGAACGGTGAGATTTAGATGTGGCGCTATATGTACTAATTCTGTACCAGAACATGTAAATTTTAAAAGTAATAATAAAAATTAAATTGTAATTGGTGACAAATTGTATTTAAAATGATGAATAAATTCTTTGTTTATTTAAGAAGAACATATCAAAATATAGAAATATTTATATACACACAAAAACACTATACACACTATGCTAACTACTGTAAACTACTTTGTTTAGTGTTGTAATGCTGGGTGTTACCATGTGTTACCATAGAGGTATGGAGATTTGTGGAAAAATTTAGACGACAAATTGTTTTAATTGTTTTTGAATGGTTGATATTGGCAGGCGTCTACTAATCTCATAATGAAGAAATTAAGAATGTGTAGAATGTAGAAGATGGGTATCCAATAATCAACTAAACTCTGACCAGCACAGGTTTACAACAATTTTTTTAACGTCTGCATTTTGATAATGCTGAAGTTTAAACAAGAAAGAAAGGTTTTTATCGCTAATTAGAGTTTTTCTTGAATTGTGCTTATCCACAGCAGAAGATTCATATTCGAACATTTTAGTTTTTTAGATTTTTAATTTTCATCTTTTAGTCTGTCTGGAACCACATACATATATTCTTAATTATTTTGGTAAATTACGTCCATTCTTTTTACATTCGAAATTTGTTGTAACGGGGAAGTGGACAAGGCAGAAAAAAAAACTATTTTATAAGGCCAACGTTTCGAATCCTCTATTGATTCTTTTTCAAGGTTTATAATAAATGTCAAATTTGTTTGGCATGGTACCAACTTGTCTCGGCCAGTGGTCGCCGGAAGAGTTGGTACCATGCCAAACAAATTTGACATTTATTATAAGCCTTGAAAAAGAATCAATAGAGGATTCGAAACGTTGGTTTTATAAAATAGTTTTTTTTTCTGCCTTGTTCACTTCCCCGTTACAACAAATTTCGAATATAGTCTTAATTTTGGATTTTACAAAAAACTAGGGTACTAAAAACAATTTACAAACATTTTTATTACTTTTTAATTTTTTTTTATTTTTTTAAATGAATTAATTAATTTTGACGGTTTATTGCTTTAGACTTGAGAAAGCTAAGGCTTTTACCTTTCCAAAAGTTTTAATATGTAGGGGCTAAATACTACCACAACCGCTTTCGTCTTGGCTTTACTTTCTAATACCTTTTTTTTGTTATTTTTAGTTTTTTCCTATCATCGTTTTATTTGGTTAGATGTTACCGTGATTTTTCTTTTTATTTTTATGACCTAAGCGAATTAATATGTTTTTTTAAACTATTCTTACATTACCATGTTTTAGTTTACCCTTCAGTACATCTTTTTTCTTTCTTAATTTGCTTTTATGTTACCTTATTTACTTTTCTGATATTTATTTTACGGTTTTTTTAACTTCGCCCGTAAACTTTCGAATTTTTCTTTTTTTATGGTACATTATTTCTTTTTTTTTGTTTTTCTAGAATTTTGCTTTTTGGAAGATCTAAACAGGACATTATTTGGATCCAAAAATTTTTCAGAAAAACTTTGGCAATCTTGATAAAGGGTTTTTTGTAAGATGAAGCTGTAATAAGTCTATGGTCTCAAAGATTGATTACTTTTGTCTTATCGCCAATTGGATTTACCATTACAAACATGTTTTGATTTTACTTTTTCTTTTTTTTTTGATAACTTGTTTTATTAATTAACAAATTTTGTTGTGCACTTATTTGAAAACCAAGTTTGAAATATTTTTTTAAACATTTTGAATTATAAAAATCTCTATCAGAATATATTATTATGTATTATATATAATTAGAATATATTATTATATATAATATTATTATTATTTTATCATTTTTTTCTTTAATTTAAGACTTTGCAAACCTAGAACAAATTTAAATTTAATTTTAAATTATTTTATTAATCTATGTTATAGCAACTAGAAAACGTTTACTGCTGTCAATACCATATCACTCCTCTGTATTTTTTCAGAAGAGAATTTTGTACCTGGGCATAAAGTTTCTAAATAAGGTGCCAATAATTCAGATGTTGGACTATTCTTTTAATAAATTTACGCAAAAACGCAAACGCGTTTAACAATAATTACACAAAATTTTCATTATAGCACGCAAAACAGTAACTTTTTCATTGGTTATGTTGGCACTGTAAGCGTAAAAATTACGTCTACCGCCTACGCAATGGAGATGGTATGGAATAGTAGTTGATAAAATTATAAACGAGCTGTCGAAAAAAATTGAAGCAAAATATCAGTTAATTAGTAAATCAGTTGAAAACCTTAATAAACCTGACAATTGTCATTACTTCATTAGTGCTAACCAAATTTGTCAAAAATCCCAAGTTGTAATAATTCTTTAAAAGAGATTTTTTGAATGCTTTTTTTGCAACGCAAAGTAGAAAAAATAGTATATTACACTCGTTTCATAAGACGACTTGTGACGCTCATTCTATTTGAGCACTTCTCGTTTCGCTCGTCTTGTTCAAAACTCATTCGTGTCACAATAATCGTCTTATGAAACACGTATAATGATGTACTATTTTAAGTTGTCCAAATTATAATCTTTTAGAATATTTAACGGATGAGCTAGTATAAGTTTGTATTTCTGTAATTATTGTAACTATTTTTAATTGATTTTATTATATTGTACATGACGAAGCCATACTCTTGTAAAGAGTCTAAAAGTTTAGTAGTTTATTTTATTCTATTTTAATTTTTATTTGAAGAGAAGGTATTTTCAAAAATGTTTACTTGTCTATGTCATTGTAGTTTTTTTAACTTTTTAAGTTTTTTGTGTTGCATTAAACTTTTATATTTGTTGTCTTTTTTTGTTTTCTTCTGGTGTTTCGATATCCTATCAATTTTTTTTTACACCTTATATCGTTATGTACGTAGGTAAAGACAAGAAAATGTGACAGTTCAAATTAAGTTTTGCAAAGGCGTTAACAATTTCTGTAGCAATATTATTATTTTTTTCAACAGTAATAACATCCCACAATTCAATTTTTTTACGTTGTTATTCTCTGTGATAATTTTTTCTAAGTTTTTTTTGTTGCTATTTATCGATTTTTTTATTATTTTTTATTAGATATTTTATACTTTTGTCAGTTTTCTTTAACATCTTGACTTTTAACGATTATTTAGCCTAATTTGTTTATTTATAACAAATTGCTATGCTAATTTGAAGCAAAGAATATTGAACACTTCGTTGAATTTACTCACGGAGTGAAAAAAGTTATAGAAAGCCACAGAATTTACGGAATTATTTTAAAACTCTCGTAAAGTTTTTGAAATAATGTAAATTAACAATAACCTTAACAATTACAGTGAAGAATTACGTTAGCCAATTGATTTAGTTAATATTATTTATTTATTATATTTACTTGTTATTTTGTCTATTTTACTGACGCAAATTGGCCAAATCAATAAAAGGTGTTACCAAAATTTTAGAATAATTTTTTTAACATTAACTTAGTTTAGCTAGTGGCGATTTTAGATAAAATTTTGTATTATATTTATGTGGAATCGCGTCTTATTTACTCAAGAAATTAGCCACATTTGTTTTGAGCGTCGTGTCAAAACATTTTCTTTCTTACATTTTTTAAAATTGGTTTTATTTATAATTACGTTTAATTTACTCTTGATCTGCACTCAATAGAAATATTATTAGACAGTTTTAAAAAATATATTTGCAGTCATAGACCAACACCGTCTGTTCATAAAAATTCATAATTGCAATTATTAAAAAAATTAAAAAATCTTAACTATGTAATACAGAAATTAATTATTGTTATTATTTTACAAAGGATAAAACCAGTAATTTGTAACAGAGGACGTCACACAAAGTTTGATGTGATAATCGAATTTTTATTTTTAGTACTTGAAGTTCTATTTGTATAATTATTTTTTTTATGTAGTGGCATTAGATTACCGACATTATTAAAAAATGTTATATGCTTTAATAGTTTAAACACTCTGCTAATTATCCATTTTTAACAAACATTTTATTAACATTGTTATTCGACAAAAACGTAGAAATTAGTTGTACTTTGTACCTACTCAAAAAATAAATTAAAAACAGTTGTTTTTTCACTATCCACAATGAGCGCTCTGGAATGTAATTATTCTGATGTTAGTTTTAAGCAAAGTTAGCGATAATATAGTCAAGGACCATGTAGCAAATTAAAACTGAATTTTTTAATTATTCTCTGAATTTACACTGCATTCTTTTAACTAATTTTTATTTAGCTTTGTTTGCAAAAATAGTTAATATTTGACTAATGGAACAATGTGTTAATTAAATTTTATTATAAAAAAAACTTGTGGGTTGCATTGATATTAATAGACGTTTTGTTGCTATTGTTAACTATATTATTCTTTGACAAACATCCATTTATAAAACATAATATGAAAATACCTTGAGGCTTCTTCTTATTACTTTGTATTAACAGTCTAACAACAAAATAAATAATTGAATTTTGTTTATGTTTCAGATTTATATTGGTGATTTAAAAAGGTAAGTTTTAAAAAATTAGAACATATAAAATGGTATATAATTATCTGTAAGAAAAAATTCTTGTAGGAAACTTATTAAAAATTAAAACAATATTTTAGTGTGCTTTCTATTTTGGGCCCCAGCAATTAAAATTTTTTTTTTAGTAAAATGTATCCTACATGCTATACATAATTACGGGTCTGGAAAATGTAAAAGATTTATAGTAAAGTTTCCCAAGTTTTATTTTTATTTATATTTGATCGTTTTGTAGTGTACATACATTTGGAGGATTGATTTATTTTGAAGTATGTCAGTGTCATATCAGCGTCACTGAATTTAAAAGCGTTGCATGTTAGAAAATCGGAAATAAATCCACCAAATAAAATTACCTTCATTTCAAATTGATTCAAATTTGATTGCACATTTGGACCACTTTCGTACGACGCAATTATTCAGCGTTTGCGTGATTTTTCCTCCCGCTTATTTTGCAATAAATTACAGTTTTCTCACCCGTGATTATGCAAAGCTAATGTAATTTTCTAGCCGGAATCGTCGGAAGTTACCCAATCAAAATTTATCACTCCTGGGAAAAAATATTTCTTAATATTCTAAAATGACAACAATAACTTTTCTTATTAATTATTGAAAGCTAGTCGTACAACTAAAATTACAGTAAAAACCGTAATACTTAGAGTCTTATTGAGACAAGTCATGCAATCCAATCGATAGTTTCACACACTGGAAAGTGGCCAAAGGTTATTGTGTAAATATGACAATTGAAAATCGGTACGATTTGTTACAATACGTCTGTGTCTCGGAAGTTGTGATATAAATTGTTTTAGTTTCTAACTTTAATAAACCACGGGACAGAGACATCTCTTGAGAGTAATTTCTGGATGCTGCGTCTCTTTCCGAGACCAGCTGCGACCTGGAAGATAATGGATATTTAAAACACCAATTTTGTTTTAATTCGTTTAGTTTGATTGATTTGCAGGAAATCACAAGTTAAAGTTGCTTGAAGTTGTTACATAAGATGCATGTCTTAAGATTTGCGTTTATATCTATTTGTAGAACTTTTACAGTTTTTTTTATATGTATTATTACTACACCACTACACATACACAATATAAAATTTATGAAGATAATTAGTTCTTTTCGAAATTAAATATTAACTTCTGCGGTTTCTAACCCGGAGCATCTACCATTCTGCAATTTATTCTATTTGAAATAACTGAAATTTTAAATTAATATAAAAAAGGACTTTAAAAAGTCTTGTTTTTAAAAAGTTTATGACTTTAGAGTATGATTTACATCAAAATTACAAGTTTTTTTTGCAGAAAAAACTTGTCGTATTACTACTAATTTTAAAAAGTATCTCTTATTACAATTATTATAAATTATTATTGTTACATAAAATTTAGTAATAGTATATTATACATCAAGCGACAAAAATAAATTTTTAATTTTCCAGGTGAGGGTTGGTGTCTAACCGCAGCAAGCGACTTTTAATCTTTTATTGCTTTTTCCTTTTAATGTTTTCAAATTAGTCGTTGTCTAAAACAACGCGTGTTTGATTAAAAAGTGTATTAAGCTGCTTTTGGAATTATTTTAGAAGAAAATGAAGTGAAAAGAACATGTGATAATCTTACCAAAGTTTTGGCAAGTGTCAAAAAATTAATTTTTATGCTTTTTTATGTATTATTAAACATTAGTTTTTGCGGTGGGTAACCCGGCGCATCCACCAATTTACGATTTTTTATTTAAAATTATTAATATTTTACAGTATTTAAAAAAGACTTTGAAATGTTTTGTTGTCAAAAACGTTACAAAATAATAATTTATATTAGAATTATAAAGGTTTTTTTATTACAGAAATTAAAACTCGGCGCATCCACAAAATTTGAAAAATCTATACGAATAATTGTTACGTGAGGCAGATAGAGTCAGGGTGCCCCACAGAAAAGGGCATACCCCCTGTAACTTTTTTATTTATTAGTCGATCTAAATAAAATTTAGAACATAAGCATTAATGTGTACGGTCTACATTTTGCTGTTAAAATATTTTTTTATGATGTACCAATTTTGCACTCGAAAGAATAAAATTATGAAATCGCACAAAATTTTTTCAAAATGCATATTATTATAATGCTATAACTCAAAATACTGTAATGACAAATTTTGTTTTAACACAAATCATTTAGAATTCCTCGAATTGGTTCTTAAAGAACACGGAAAAAATTCGTTTTTTTGTGAGAAATATTGTCATCCATGAAACGGTGTTGTCAGATTGTAAATGGAGAGTTACCTGAATATGAATAAAACGTCAGTGAATTTGTCAGTTTGACAATTGAAAAAATCAAAAAGTGTCTAATCCCAAAAACCGTAAAATAATTTTAGCTTAGAATTTCTAATGCCTGCAGCTCTTATGTTACGACTTTTGGCAGGTTAAACGTTTCTGATACGTTTCTGTAGTTGTCACCAATAAAACATTTTTTGTGGAAACACTTTATTTCTGTAACGCAACGTAACAATTTATTTCAAGAAACAACTTTTAGAAGCTGAAGTCACGACCACAGAGTTCTAGAAGAGCACTTTTCAGAAGTATTCTACAGCTTGAAAAAGATCGGTAAAGTTGTTGGACTATTTGAAGATGCCAGTTTCAATGGTAAAACCCAAATGGGCCCCTCTTTACCGTAAGACATAATCAAGAATTGGTGCAAGTTGTAGGAGATGTTGTACACGAAGATCCTAACATTAGCAACAGCACTATAGCACGAATGCTGACACAATATGAGCAAAGAGTTTTAAAGACAAATTAAATTAATTCCTTTAAGATTTTATTGCATCAGGAATTACAGCCTGCATTATTGAGTAGGAAAGGAGAAAATTCGTGGTGGGTGCATAAAGTAAACTATAAATATCGAAAAATTTCTGAAATAAAAAGGATAGTTAATAACGTTTTGACAACAAACGTCTTAGACTTACACATTAAATGTTCAAACACATTTCCATCTTCTTGTAAGCAGCATGAATGACAATATTTCTCACAAAAAAACGAATTTTTTTCGTGTTCTTTAAGAACCAATTCGAGGATTTCTAAATGATTTGTGTTAAAACAAAATTTGACATTACAGTATTTTGAGTTATAGCATTATAATAATATGCATTTTGAAGAAATTTTGTGCGATTTCATAATTTTATTCTATCGAATGCAAAATTGGTACATCATAAAAAAAAATTTAACAGCAAAATGTAGACCATACATATTAATGCTTATGTTCTAAATTTTATTTAGATCAACTAATAAATAAAAAAATTAAATAAGGTATGCCTTTTTTGGTGGGGCACCTTGTATACCAAGCGACTGAAGTAGATTTTTTAATTTTCAAGATAGGGATTAATGCCTACACAAGCGCAGCAAGTGATTTTTAATTCTTTGTTGCTTTCTTCTTCTAAAGTTCTTATATCGCCATCTTTTAAAATAACGTGTGTTTGATTAAAAAGTCTATTAAGCTGCTTTTGGAATTATGTTAGAAGAAGATGAAGCAAAAAAGGCATGCAACATTAAAAATTTTGACAACTCGTAAAATAAATTTTCTAAGTTTTCGGTGAACTTAATAACTTGATACTTTATCTACTAGTTTGTTTTTAATTTGAGAAATTGAATTAAGTTCTACAATATTTTGAGAGCTTTAAATAAAATTTTGAATGAGACAACATATCGGTAAAGGACTTGGGGATCGTTGATTTTGTATTCAAGAAAAAACACTTTAAAACGTTCTGAGGGTTTTTACACAATTATGGTTACTTTTATTACCCTTATCTGCATCCTTTTAGATTCCTTTTTTTGTAATTATATTTTTTACCTGGAATAATAAGTTGCTTATTTTTGTACCAAATATTTTATTTAATTTCTAAAAGGCTGATATTCGATTTTAGAAATGTTTATCAAAATTGATGAGCCATTAATTTCTTAATAATGTATTTTTAACCAATTAGGGCACAGTATTTTGTCTTAATCAGAGTTTAATGTTTCGTCAATTTTGATTGTTAATTGTCGATTTTTGTCGTTTGTACAGCCGGGGGTGAGAATTTATTTTTAAAAGATTTCACAGTGTACTTTGTTTTTCTTAATTTTTGTAATGTATTGTACAGAGTGTTCTGTAATTATTTTGCACAACTTCAACTACAGTTACTTTTGACCATTAGAGGATGAAAGTCGGTAAATTTATTGTTCTGCGGCGCTTCTGTAATAACTTACAGTTTCTGTTAATATTACTTAAATTTTTATAGCTATTGTAATGAAATTTGGGCAGCATATTATTAAAACATCTACTTGCCTTAAATTTTATTAAATTTGCTTAACTGAAACATTATTTTTGTTAATACCTTTGACGAATTACTTTCAGAACTTTAACAGATGTTATTCAAATAACATGGTGTTACTATTTTTTAATAAAGAAATTAATTTAGATTTTTTTTTAACTTTTACAAAATCTTGTAATAGCCAAGCAAATTTTTAAATTATTTTTATTTATCAAAAAATAATAAAACCATGTTTTTTGGAATAATATCTGACAAAATTCTGAAAGAAATTCTTTAGAGGTATTAGCAAAATTAATGTTCTAGTTGAGCAAATTTAATAAAATTTTGTTAAGATATAGGTCTGGTAATATAAACAAGTTGTTTGAATTTTACTGCAATAGCTAAAAAAAGTTTCTAAGAAAGTTAAAAAAATCTCAAAATCGTCAATTGTGCCACTGTAACTTTTTTCAGAGACGCCACAGAACAATAATTTTATCGCCTTTTATTTTTACTAGTTTAATTAGATAATTGTGGTTAAATTTGTGCTAACTAATTTTTGAACAACCTGTATATATGGTGAGACGATCAGCAATACAAAATTACTGTTTAATTTGATTAATATTTTTTCTATATAAATTAATATAATTGTAAAGTTTTAATTTTTTGTTTTTATCAATTATTTTGAAAAATGCTCTGAAATTATTCTGAGTGTACTTATTGCAGCAAAGTAAATTAACAATCGTTTTTAATAAGATACTTCAGATGAATAGTTTAATTTGTTTATAATGACTTCTGAAAACCTATTGCTTGGCGTTTTATGGTTGTTAGAATATTATTAGAATTATTACCGGACTGATATACAGCGTCTTTGGTGTCAGAAAAGTATAAATAACTAAAAATAATAGGTTTATTAGATTTAAAAAATACATATTAATTTCAATTATTCTCTTCTAAAATAATGAGCAGGTTTTGCGGGATTAAACTTTGCTTGGATTATGTCGCTAAAAAACGCCAAATGTGTTATTTTTGCAAAATACCATTTAATATAATTCTGAAAAATTGCATGTTTTTCGAAGCGAGACAATTCATTTCGCGGTCTAATTTTCGTAACGACATCACCTCATTTCATTTTATTTTGTTTTGTGGAATTATTTTGCTGTTGCATCGTCTGTAAAATAAAATGAGGTTGTCTGCATAACTACTGAAAAATAAACACTTAACTGCTTGTTATGCGATTTTTAAAGAAAACTACATTTTGCAGAATGGTGGATGCGCCGGGCAAATAAATATTAAGATTGCATTATGACTGAAAAACACCTTGAATAATTTATTGTTTATTTTTATGAAACAACTTGTCTGACTACAAGAGAATTTTTAATAGATATTGGCCAAATCGATATTCTTTAGAAATATCCAGAAGGCAAATTGTAATGTACTTTCACCCACCGGGGAATAATATTTTCCTCAGAATTTTATTTGAAATTAATTTGCACGTCTGTATTGACAGGCAATACAGCCACTCAAGCCACTAAAAGCAAAAAAAAATTTAATGTTCTAAATGAAGTGACGAAGTTCTAACGCATAAAGGAAAACTGCGAGAAGGATCACCTTATCTAAAGCACACACTTAGCTAACTCAATTTTAGGATAAATATTGTCTGTAATTGGATCCGAACTAATCAGATTTATATAATGATTCATTTAGGTGGAGGTAATTCATTTTGCGTCTAATGTTTATGACGAGATCATAAGAACCATCACTGTAATTGAATTTTTTTCGCACTTCCGTTATATTATCATTCCGGAAATAAATATTCGGCTCATAAAAAGGATTGGGAAAAATAATTTAAATTTGGTTTAAGCCGTTATTTCCAAAACGGATTAAAAATGATCTAACGATCCTGGAATTGCTACATTGAAAATACAATTCGTTTATTAATTTCCAGTTTAATTCAAATGAAAGGAAATAAAACAAAAGGTAGATAAATATTTAATTTCCGCTTTCTTTCAACTTATAATTTAAAAACATTTAAACAAATTGTTGCTGAAGATAATATCACTTAGTTATTCGAAAGTTACCTGTTTATCACAACACGTTGAATATTTTATTTCTCGAAATTGATGAATTATTTGGTATTATTGGTAAATCGATATTCTTGTGAGTAGAGAAGAGTGTCTTTAGTTTTACATTCTCACCTACATTTTTTGTCGTATTTGAGAATGCTCTGCAGATAAAGCAAGAGAGAGGAATTATAGGACACGTGTCTAAAAGCTGTAAAATGTAGGTAAAAACGGGAATTGGAGATAAAGTGCTATTAAAGGATACAGGATGAAGGCGGGTTAGGGTAGGATAAGCCGCAGCGCCATCGATTTCATCTTGGTTATACATTTTTCATTTGGTAAAAAATCGGTGTTTGATTACGATGGAAAATATTCAAGTAGAATGACAGAATTATGTGCCTGTTCATTAATGATCTTGCTAATGATCTGGCGTTATAAATTTATTTATGCTGATGGTATCGGTCCAATATCTAGCTAATGAGGGTGGTTTAAATCCCTAGATGTGTCGATAAAAGTCGTCATTTTAATTAAAATTCATGTAACACACAAAGTTCTCTACTGGAATTGAGAGATGACATCCATTCTAGTAAATCCCTCTTCATATTTATGTTTGAAATTTAGCGTTAGGTATTATTTGCATATATCGGTGTTTCGTGCTCTAACTCGAAAGAATACCAAAGTTTCATCATAACTCAAATCTTGAGTTTGCAAGTTTGTGAATTATTTCTCTGACGATTGAGACTTGCAGTTTTTTGCGTTTTAAAAAGCAACAAGAGTTTGTTATCTCTAGTGAAGTAACGTCAGGAATAATCCTAGTAGGTAGAAGATACAAGATTAGAGACCAAAGGAGAAAACTGATGAGTAAAATAAATCGAAACCGTCGATCCTTTAATCTCGACACATCCTGGCTATACTTCTTGCTAGATATTGAAAGAGCCAACATAGATTCGAAACGGTACTCTAGAAAATTGCAACGAACGAAAAGCTGTTGTAATGAGGCGTATGCACCGACTGGGTTTCAACACTGCCACAAGCAAAGGAAATATACATTCTATTGCGGGCTATTCTGACTGAAGTCAGACAATTTAATCCCTATTTAATTGGCTCTTACAAACGGACAACTCATTATAAATAAAATTTCAAAATGTTGTGACATTTTAGTTTATTGCTCTTTTCAAGTACTTCATTTTTTTTCATTTCGACTAAACTAATATTAATACGGTGACGAGATGAGCAGGTTAAACTCCCATAGTGCTGCTTATCTCCCTTTTCGCTATTGTTGCTTGTCTATATATTTCCCAGGTTTATCTTGTTGAATTGGCTTGCAACGTTTTTATTTCGTGGGATTTATGTAGCAAACAAACTTTATCAGGCTTTAAGATGATGCGATTGTTTTGAAAGTTTTATCGGATGGTTAAAGTTTGCATGTCTAATGCACTCCTTGTCAGTTACAGTTTATCATCTTAAACTGTTGAATAAATATCCGATTTTATTTTATGCTCCATTTTTCTTAATGGAAGCTGTTTTATCGGTTTCAAAGAATAATAGAGTTAGATTGTCACAAACAAAAAGTATTGATTTGGGTCGATTTTTATAGCCAAAGTTTTTTACTTATAATTTAATTTTTTATCAAACATTTTGCTACACAAATCTCAATAAGTAAATGATTCTGAGTGAAAAGTTTAAGACGAACTTTCTTAATTTATAGAAATAATCAAAGCTCTTTTTAGGAAATGAGGAAAGTTTAGTATCTCGTCCTAGATGATTTTGTTTTATTCACTTTAGTGTTAATTTAATGCTAAGTTCAACAAAAGACTTTAACAGATTTTTTGTCTTAATGAATTTTCAATTACTCTAAAGCTCAATTGATGCAATTAATAGTAGCTTATGAGTGACAAAACTAAAAGAGAATTAGAAAGGTTAAAAAATATTTAAATTGGAAGAACAATAAATTATCCAAAAAATCAAAACCAAGATGTAAATTTGAAATTGAAAAGACAAGGAATTGTGAAAATCATAAAGATATCACATTGTTTTGCACAGAACTTTATGAATAAATACTGAAGACTCGTTTGAAATAATTAGTAGAGGATGTAGATAGAGGAGTTTGTATTTTTACAAGAGTACTTAAGAACACAATTAGTTATAGTAAAAACATAAACAAAGGTTGGCCAGTAAAATATTGTAAACAGAATTTTAACAATTTTATTTATTTGATTTAAACCACAAAGATACTTGCGTGATATCAAAATTGTTTGTTACACCCAGAAAGAATAATTTTTTAGAAGTGATTTTTTGGCACTAGAATAGCAACTAGTGCAATGATTTAACCTCTTAGTCTCTGTTAAGAAAAATGCTTATCAGAGCTGATAACTGAAATTATTTGCAGTTGTGTCTTCGACTACTTGTTTTAAGGGTAACAAAATGCGTCCAGTCTGAAAGCTTCTACAATATCACTATTTTAGTAATTTTGACACAGGTAGAATGTTGGCCTTTTGAGATGTTGGTTTGTTTTATTACGAAATTGCTTGCTGTGTTGATGCTACTGCAATGACGGTAATGCGTGTGTTTGGGATGTGGACAGAAGAAGGTAGAGGAACACGAAACAGACCAACAGATCAACCGAAGCGTATTACAAAGCGTTAAAACTAGCGCTTCTGACAACTAGCTTTTTGAGACCGTTTTGCTACTACGCGACAACTCGGTGACGAATGGTTTAGAGAAGAAGGTTGACTTATTAATATGCAAACATTATAACGCCGCATTCGAGCTTCTGATATTTTTTCTTACCGTCTGCAGTTAGTGCTACTTTTAACTGCAGTTTAAAACACTGTCTAAAACACTGTCGTCAACGTTTGAACTGGTCAGGTTTGGGAAGCAGATTGTGATATTTAGCGACGAATCGCTATTCTGCCTGGGCATGCATGATATTGATCTCTACAACATCAATATCGTCTTGTAGAGATCGACATGATAGACATTGAAATTGCTAATGAGACGCATGTGCACAGAACTGTTGCAGTAAGGATTTGGAGGCTATTGTCAATAAAAACCGATTATTTTTTGTTTATGTTTATTTGAGGCACATTTCTGTGCATATGCGTCTCATTAGCAATTTCAATGTCTATCATGTCGATCTCTACAAGACGATATTGATGTTGTAGAGATCAATATCATGCATGCCCAGGCAGAATAGCGAGTATTACAGCTGTACGTTATGTTGATGACGTTCTATGAACCACTTTATTGTCTTATCTAAATGACCGTTGACATGTTCTTTTTCAGCAAGACAACGCACGTCTACATATTGCTCATCAAACTATTAACTTTCTCTAAGAAGCTGGCGTTAATGTTTTGACGTGGTCATCTCGTGGTTCACCGGATATTTGAAACAAAAATAATGTGCTTTTTTATTGAAATTGAAATATCACTTGTGAGATCTTGTATCAGTTCGTGAAACCATATAAACTTTTTTAATGTTTACTTATTTTATTTTGCCATTTTCTGAGTGTTGTTGTTCTAATGGTTGCCTTTTTTTGCAATAACATTTTTTAGTTTTTAGTTTCTTTTTCTAGTAGCAGGTCTATTGAAATTATTCTCGCAATTACTCTTACGTTTTTTCTATTCTAGGTGAAAGACAGTTAACATTTTGTTACGTATTCCAAGTGTTTAGTAAATATTAAACTTCTGCACATAATTAACCTCGTACTGGTTGCATTTTTCAAAATTGTTTTAGAAGGTACTATTTCTTGTTGAGGAGTCCTTCCATGCAAGAGTTTCTTGAGTTACGTTCTATTATATTATAATCTAAAGCGATTTTGGCGCCATCAGCACAAGTTTTATGTTTTTTCGTTTTTACACGACGTTGCAGATTTTTTTTGCTTTTGATATCAAATTTATCACTGCCACGGTGAGGAAGGCCAAACTAACTTATTTTGGCTGGAAATTTATGCAAGCTCTGTTACTCTTAATTTTTCTAGAGATGAGCATCGTAACTTTGATAAATGTCATTTTCATGGCTATGCGGGTCTCCATATCGTTTCTTCAATACATTGACAACTGGGAGCTAGTTTTTCTGATTTTATTTAGGTGTTCTTTAATAGTAACTGAACATTTAACGTTTGTATTTCTAAGAACAAAGTTGTGGCTTTTCTTTTATCATTTTGTTTATTTATGTCGGCCGCTGCTTTGAACTGACACACTTGTTGTGATGCTAGTAGCGACGCACAGTGTTTCGAACATATGAGCGCGGGTGGAAAAAAGTCAAAACTCAGCGTAATGCGATTTGTGGTTTTAATGTTCGTATCTTAAGGTAAAAACCTAAAGGAATAGAGTTGATCAAAGGATTTTAATTAACTTCGTGACATTTGAAGGCTTTATTTTAAGTGGTCAAAAAAAGTCTGCAGTTATTGATAATCAGAAATTTATTAAAACAAAAAAATATTTACAAAATATAAAAAAAAACATTTTACGGTCATACAAAGAATATGTAGAAAATAATTGTATTCAAAATTTTAAAAAAATCATTATTTTTTATTAAAATAAAAGATAAATCAGATTCATATGTCGAGATCAACCGTTCTAGGCTCTTATCCGCTTTAGACCACTATTCCTCAATTTTGAACGGCCACAGACAAATATTATTGTTTTTAAGCTCGATATTTTTACCATCAGATATATTACTTAAATTATAATTAACAACAAGGTAACGGTAAATTTTTTCAGGTCTTTCATCCCTACGATGTTTCTTCTACGCTTCGAAAGATTCTCTTCTAGATATGACGCAACCTGCAGCTAAGAATTAAAAAAATATATATTTGCAAAATCGTGCGCTGACAACAGATTACATATTTGAAAACAGCATTTAATTTTGCATAAGATGTTTTTTAATTTAAGACTTGATAACGCGGTACTCACATTTTTTTTTGACTAATAACTTTCAAAATTTGCTAGCATCCCCCCACTCTTTTACATTGACTATTTTAATTTACTAAATAATTAAAAACACAAAGTAAGTTATATAATTACCTTCTAATGAGATTTCCATTGATTCTGTTGCAAACAGTTAGTACCACACCATTTACAAAATATTTGCTAATTCGTTGTGAGCTGCTAGAGGCTTATTGCATTAGGACAATAAGCAATATTTATCAATAAAAACATTGATTTTGAAATCTCTACCCTACCCCACTGATGCCAAATTGACGTTTTTTAAAAAATTTTGACATGACTTTTTTCCACCTAAAATACATACGGCGAAACACTGTGCGACGTAGCGATTCTGATAGTTTGTTTTGTTTTCAATTGCTTAATTTTTGCTACATTTTTCTATCTTTTTTCAAGTTCTTTTTAACTTCAGAAATATTTTAAAAGCTTTTATTAAACTTGCTTTTATCTGTCGATCAAACTGCATAGAATCTTGCAAGTCAAATTGATTCTAAATTTCTGTTATCTTGTTAACCGAATAAAAAAAATATTTCAGAAAATTGAAAATTTCTGTATATATCGCTTACTTTCTCAGATCTGCTATAAATTTCTTACTTATTTACCACTACCATCAAAGTATCAAAAGTTGGTTGTGTCGTATCAAACAGCTACTGTTTTTGGGTTTGTGCTAATTGAAACATTTTTTCTTGTTTATTTTATATTTAAACTTACATACAGCAGGTATTAACAACTATCACAAGTAATTCGTGTTTGCTCACCTAATTTCTTTCCGGCTATTTTCTTTGATATTTATTTGACAAATTGACCTTACTAGCTAACTTTTGTTGCAAAATGCTTTTGCCTGTAAGTATATGGCGACTCAACTTTTTCGAAGTTTTTTGAAGCTCAGAGTTTTTTAGATAGAATAATAACTAAAATTTTTGTGCCTATTTTCCAAAATGTAATTTTCTATTTTGGAAATAGAATTTAGTGTAAAATCCACTAGCAGAGACATAGATCATGTTCCGAAAGTAATTCCAGAAGCAATGAAATTCTCTCAAAGTCGGTATTTCCCGACACAAAGACATTAAAATCTCACCGCGCAATAAACTAGCATGCCATCAGTTTTGCTTAAATTGTAATGCTGCCATCTCAGACGGTGTGAATCTTATTTATTATAATCCACCCGTCGCGAAGTTGAAACAAAATGTAAAGGTTCAAGATTTGTAGTAATGCCTGCAAGTTTTTTGCAGGGAGTATTTAATTAAGATCTCTCCACGCATGGATATCGCTAAAAGGGCAATAGTATTAAACCGGTTTCAAAATGAAAAAAGTAATAATAAAATGTATTGCTTAAAAGCGTGATGTTAAAGGAGGTGTTGATGATTTCGCCTCGATCCTGAAATTCCAGATTGCTTTTTAAACGCGAAATGTAATCTAACTGACAAGGGAATGCTTTAGCGTGGCATTTTTATTGCAGCCAATTTTACGCAAAGTGATTCGAAATCTGTTTGTTTTATGTTAGTCTTTTTGCAATCAAAAGGTGTCTCTAATTATTTTTGTTTGGGGAAATAATCTAGAACGGCTCGACTTTCGACGCCGTTATTTATTGGGATGGACAAAGGATGCGCGCGCCTTTTCACAGACGAATCCTTGGCGATCGTCCAACGCTATAAATTACATCCTCGTAAAGTGTGCTCACCGTCAGTTGTCAGACTCTCCTGAAACAGATATCGCCACATTAAGGCGTTGTATTGATTGCCGGTTAAAAACTGCCTCTATCTCAGTTCCTTTTTACGAAATTTATTGCGTCGTTTTACCGATTTAAACTGTTCAACTTTGTTGGTTTATTCACAAAACTTTTTTATGTATATTACGTGAGACCGAATTGTTTTCGGACTTCCTGCTTCGACTTTTTTTAAATGACGTCTTTACCGAATTTTAACACATCTGGCACTGCCAGATGCTGCATCATGAATAAATTCGAAAAGTGCATGACCTAAGCCAATTTACAATTTTACAAGCAGAAAATAAGGTTCTTTACAGATAGATATGTAGATTATATCATGGTAAAAAACTTATAATTTACATTTGTCGTTTTTTTTTTATAGCAGATTAGGTAAGTTACATCCAACACAATTCTCAAATTTGTCATTAAAATATTTCTCAAAACTACAAAAAGCCTTAGTGGTTTAATAGGTTTTTATGAATTTTAAAACAGTATAACCGATAAACATTGTATTTTGCAATGAAGCTTATTAAAAAGTTTAACAAAATAATGGTTCAAAGCAATTTATGGTAAGTTATGGAAAAAATTAAAAGGTTTAGTTATACGACTTTAACTTGTTTACTAAATACATATTATAAACAATTAAAAATATAAATGCAGAAGTGTAAGGATACCTAGAGATATAAAAAGAGGCCTGTAGTAATCGCAAAAATTTAAATAATTTTTGTAAACATGCAGAAGGACCCTATGCCCATATGCCGACAACTACATAAACAAGAATTAATAAATACAAAATAAACATTTCTTACTGAATTTGGGTATAATTGCTGGGCTATATTTTTTTATAAAAAAGACATTTATTCTAAGGCTGATACAGCTCTCGAGTTTCGTTAGCTTAGGGTTTCTTGTTAAACTGCAGACAAAAAGTAGAAATAGGATCTATTCATTTAAGTACATAAATTTTTAGCTGAAAAAAATTTGGTAGTTTATTGTAAAATATATTTCCTCTATAAATATTTGTAGATAGCTTGTTTTCTCTCTAGCGTTGATTTTTGAAAAGTTCACAATACCACTTTGACTCGCAGCAAATACTCGACGTGCTTGACACATGCAAATGCCAATTCATGAAATTCAGAATACTTATTAAATTCTCTGCATGACTAAATTGGGAATTACCAGGCAAGTCCCTTAAGAATGTCAGAAATTAATGGAAGTTATCTATTAGTGGTGAATTAAAAAATCAAATTGCTGATAGTTTTTAATTAAAACTTTTTAATTATTTTTTTTATTAATTAGATATAATTTCATTAACCAATAGGTTCTAACAATATACACACATTTCGCAAATATACTAGATTGTTATTGCTTGAAAAAATTAAAACTTTAAAGAAGTGAAAATAAAAGTCACTAGAAAACTAAAAGCGTACAAAAAGTAGATATAGCAATTGAATACAAAATGAAATAGAAAAAAGAGGAAATATTTTTGAGGTCTTGAAAAAATGTTATTAAGCGTCTTTCAGGAGAAACTTGAAAATAGTAAAAGGTTAGTCAAAAGCTTTTTTACAAAATATTAACAACCAATAAATACATACAAAAGATAGAGCGAAAAGGATATCAACAATACGGGTGATTTAATGGCTGGGTAGAAAGATTATTTCTAAGAATTTTTAAACGTTTAGATTGAAATGAAAAAAAGGAAAGAAGTAACTATAGCCAGAAAAATAGAAACAAAAATATAAAGAATTAATATAACAGAAGAAGAACTAAAAAATTAGATTAAAGTAGTTAAAATATACGGAAATTTTGCAGGACATGTAACAATGTAACATCTAAAGTAATCAAACAAATGAAAAATAATGAAAAAGGTACTAGTTGAAATGTGGTGTAAAGAAAACCACAGAAGAAAATGAGAACTCGAACAAACGACTTATTTATATCTTTCTTTTGATATATTTACCAAAGAAGACCAGAAAAATAAACATTACAGGAGAATATTTCTGTTAAGTGTTTTATTAACCCATTTTTAGTTTAGGTGAATGAAAAGTTATTAAAAGTTTTTCTAAAACACTACTTAATATTTTCTAATTAATATTTTTATAAGTTATTCAAGGAGTTTATAGACAAGGAGTACCTATGGATTACTTTAGGAGTACACTGTACTTATGATCATGATGGACTAAACCAAAGCAAAGAAGCTACAAGAAATTACAACCGGTAGCGATCAGATTAAATCTTTGCTGACGATGTTGTAGTAAGAGCTGACATCGAAATATTACTATAAACATACTGCAACGTTTTACTTTTTTTTGGTTTTGTAACATCCACTTATTGGCTATTTACGCTTGATTTCAATTTCCACTAAAAATTAGATCATTAAACGTACTCGTTATTTGAGTGATAGATTGAAAATATCAGAATATATTTATAATATTTTTTTTACTTTGTGTTTGTAACAAAGCCTAATGCGATACCGATTTGGGTATCGTATTAGCCAATTTGTGCTAAAAATTACTAGTACAGTTTATTTTTTTTTGGGTTGGTAACGTTTTTGTTGGTGTCGGACTTTTGAGATGACGAATGAAACGTCATTTGTAAGAACATTTGTGACATTTTAGCGTTTATATGTCAGCGTTATGAGATTATAATAAGTTTATTCAAACAAATTTTGTTGCACTTGATACAAAAATTAAGTATTCTTTATAAAAATGTTTTTGTGAGTGTCCCAATTAACCTACAAAACACTCGATTAGCGGGGTGGGCAAACGGCTTAAACAATGAGGTAACTTAAACTTTTTTTAAGGTTAGACGCTTTAAAACGGCATTCAGGCACTACATGCAATTTCCATAGCGTTTGATAATTTACAAATTATTTGCTAGATGAGTATACCTATAGCACTGTTTGGTCTAAAATAACGATGAGAAAAATTGTCGTATAAATTCCGCGATTCCGTAATTTAAAAAATGCTGCAATGTTTTTAGAGATTTTTTTAAATGTGTTTATGTCAATTAGAGTATTCACTAAATAACCAATACGGTAGATAAAAAATAATCATTTGCGAGTTACTTACACAAAATTTTGAACAAACTTTAAAACTCTTTAAAAATTATTTGACATTTTTATGACATTTATTACCAATTATCTCGTATTAACGCAAAAGTCTCTAAAGATTGCAAATGAATTTTTTTCTTAAAAAGCACGTAAAACACACCAACTAGAAATAAAAGCATAAAGAACTCGTTTCTAAAGTCACTGTGGCCACTCATTTTTTATAAAAACTTGCGCTTGTTTTATAAGCTTGAATTCGTGCCACAAAGTTGACTTTTCGAAACGCGTTCTTTATATACTGTTTTCTACTAATTTATTGCTCAGATTTTTTATATTATTGCTACAAAAAATACGATTTACTTCACTTATATTAGGTATATTATATTCTACCCTTTGCGAGATGGGTGCTGAATTTATTTAACGCTGACCAAATGCGTCCGGTCATTCGTGCCGAGTTTCCACCTTTATATTAATGAAATGGGTTACAAATTGCTGTCTTATCCACTTTATTCACCTGATCTGATCCCTAGTAATTTATTCTTGTTTTTAAAATTAAAAACTAATAAAGTGATACTCGAAAAAACGCTAATTTTAAAGACCTAAAATTTTTTTTAGAAACTTATTGAACCAAAATTGCAAGAGAATTAGTTTAAATTAAATTTGATAAAAAATAACATATTTAACATTATTTTTACATAATATATATTGTTATATGCGTACAGTAATGACAATAACCGTAATCAAAAGATATATTTTTGTTGATACTATATTAATTTTAATACAAACAAAATTACTAATTTAGATAAACTCAGATTTTTTTACAATTGCAAATTTTGAGTTGTGCCACTATTGTTGCCGGCAAGCGATAAAATGAATATATTGCAGTGTTTAGAAATTTTTCTGAAACTGGAAAAGTCAAATGAGCCAATACAGGTTTGCCAACAGACCCATACATTTACAGCCATTCTCTATAAAATTTTAATTGAAAATAAGATTTGCGTCCAAGTTAAAGACGCTATAATTTTGCAACTAATTGTGGTCGTTATAAATTAGAATTATCCTTAGGATATAGTGTTCAAAAATCATCTTCGTATTTAAATAAAGTAAAAATTGTAGTAACATGTTTGTGTATTTTTTATATCATCAAAAATATTTGTGTAGTAACATTTAAATAATACGATTGAGACTCTGTATATTAATTAAAGAATTGTTAGTTATTAGAAAAGTTTTTTAACAATGTCAGAAACGAATGAAAATTACCTGTTAGTGGCGAATAAAAAAATTAACCTGCTCATAATCTGTGATTACAACTTTTTAAATTAATTTCCCTATTAATATAGTTATTGCACAAAAGCTTCCGTTAACAATATCGACAAAGGCGTCTCTGTGCGTGTTGAATTAAATTAGATTTTCCTGGTATGGTCGAACAAATCTGCATTCCTCATCTGAACAAAGCGTCCATTGAAATGAACAACTTAATTTTAGGCGGTGTGACGCCCTTCTTCGACGAGTCGTGTTTTCCGTGTGTATTTTGTAAAGAGTAAAATATCGGTGACAGCAGGAAAATAATCGCTGCTTGGTGACGATGAAAATTTCGAAATCCGGGAGTTTGGGAAATCTTAGACTCTATTATATGGACAAAACTTAAGTCGATTTTCGTGAATTATTTATTGTGGCTTACAACTTTTCTCGGTTAATGATTCTTTAATGTTTTTCAAGTGTGTTAAAAACTACACTGGTTAGTATTTTGAAACTTATACTAGATTGAACACGAGACGGTCGGTTTCTTCAAAGACGTTATAACCGGTATTTACTGTAGTTTTGGTTCAATCAAATTGGATTTATAGAGACTTGATACTGTTTAGTTTCAATTTATAATTAGAGCTGGTCATTAATAACTGATAGGAAAGCGGTAATTCTCTAGTAGATAATCTTCTTAGTTTGAAATTTGATACATTTTGCCCTGTCGAACCTTCATATTTCTGTATAAAGTTATCGACAGGATAACGCGGTATTGTTTGAGCTTTCAAGAACTTGAAATTTTGCGTGTATGTTTTGCGAGAGTACGTTCGCACAATTATTCTACAGTTCATGTCAAGTAACACTTAAGGAAAATATAAAAGAAATAGTTATGAAGTAATAAATTTTAAAATAATTACCTACGTTCTGCTACCATTAATTCTTGATTTGAAAAATATTAGTTTAAAAAACCGTTAATTATGTTTATTTTTATTTTACGCTTTAGCGTACTGACCTATTTTATCTACATAAGTATTACTCATTTTACTGATAAGGCAATCTTTTAATGTAGTGCTATTAAATTGACTTTAGTTTATAATTTACAACAGTCTTAACTAGAGAATTATATACTCTTAATAACAATAAAGAGTGAGATAAAGGTAATTTCAGATTGATAATTAGAACTAATTAACAAAAATATTGATACACAAACAATAATACAATAATTTGGCATTTCTTAAATTTTTTTTCATTTACACATCTTTTCATTTCTTGTTCTTCACTGTTTATTTTGGCAGAAATATTGGCATTCTCATAAGATTGGTCATCACTAGCGCTCTATTGTCAGCGTTAAGGCTAGTCAGACCCCCCTAGAAACTTTTCTATGACATTTTTTTGGTCTTTAAATATTTTTTTAATATATTATACATCAAAAGACGTGTTTTTAAATGCCTAGGGCGCTTAACTATTGCCATAAATGAAAAAAAGTACCATTGTTTTATTTAAAAAAAAATTGTTTTAATTTTTTCTATGACATTCTTTTAGGTCTAAATTTTGAGAAAATACTGTAATTTTTTTTGTAAATAGATAATATAAAAGTAAAGGGCGCTTAACTATTTCCAACTTTATTAATCAATAATTTATTTAAATATTGTTGCCAATATAAACAAATCAATATCTCATAATTTACAAAATCTTAAAACATCAAATTAGACTTACTTGTCTAGAAAAATATGCCAAACATTATTACCATTTAATAATTTAAAAAAATCTTTTCAGTTTTAAGTTTTTTTAATGTGTATTTACGTTAAAATTAGCGTTGAGTTCATAGGGTTTGCCGCCAGAGCGCGTACGCTTTGAAAGTATAGTGGAGGGAAATCATCTCAGATATCAGGATAAAAATCGTCTATTTTAACTTTTTGGTGTAGGACCAGCTGAAATTTTAATTAGATTATCTGAAATGACCAATTAAGACATTTTTTCATGGTTCAGATTATCGAAACTTGAAAAAAAAGTGAAAATTCAGACTTTTTTAATATTTATATTTTGTTATCTTTACACCGAGCTATCTCAGAAGCCATAGTAGCTATTGAGTTGGTTTTTGTTGCGTCCGAATGTAAGGACTTGAGCGCTTTTGATTGTTTGATTGAAAGTATTTTACTTCCCTTTTTAATATATTTTTTGATAAGCTAAATTCGAACTTCCGGTGTCACGGTAATCAATTATAGACGATGCGAACAAAATTTTTATTATTAGAGATAAATCCCTACAGTAAGCAAACGAAATGTAGAGAAATGATCCAGGAAGTTTTTAGTAAAACCAGAATTGAATTATTTTTTGGGGATTACGAGATATAATTTTTTTAAAATGGTGACCATCCGCTTTATTAGCGCGCTGTGAGATGGAGGCTTGTTTGGACTTTTGATCGTAGGTATATGCCAGGAAAAACAAAGATTTTCATAATTATAATGGTAATAATAAAAATAATACTGAATTCTGATTCGATAATTTTCTATGTGGTTTTACGACCATTTTCCTCACCTGACAAATAATTAAATTGATAAATTCATCACCCTGCCATAATACAATAAGCAATCAAGATTTTTTATATTTTGTACTATTAAATAAAATAAGTAAAATTAGAAAAAATGTATATTATCATAAATTTTTAATTAGAAAAAAATTAATAGATTATATTCAAAATTTAACATCTTCTATATCTTTTACAAAATTGAGCCGAATGTCAATATCTTGATATTTACACTTGTCACAACATTTTAAATTTCTGCACACAAACACATTTTTGATAATGTACTGAAATGAAGTTTAATGAAAGCTGTACAGTTATTGGGAAAAGACATTAGAAAAATTGGTACATACTGTACCGAGCAAAAATAAAGCAACTTTTCGATTTTACAATTGTGTTTTATATAATACTTACTTGCATAGTATTTAATGTTTAATACTAACACCCTTAATAAAAAATAGAATTGCATTGTAATTGTTACTAGGTAATATCTTTGAATCTATGGATAGAAAAATGAAAACATTAAATTTAGGGGAAGCCAAAGTAAAGCAACTGATATTGAAAAGAGTTTTATTAATATTTATAAAATGTTTTGATTTTGTTGTATACCCTTTATTTGCGATCACCGCGATATATTGAGTTAATTAATTCATCAATAATGGTTTCTTATAAAATGGAACTCCAGACTTCGTTCAAAACTTGCATAAAATTGTGCGTGAAAAATTTTTTTCACAATCTTTGCCGTGTGCTTTGGGTAGTTATCATGCTGAAATATCCTTTTCAGAGGCAAATAATATTATATAGCATTGTATTTTTTAGTATTTCTAAATATTTAAATTTATCCATAGTTTCATTTGTACTAATTGTGTTACCGCCTCCGTGTTTAATGGTACCGACAGTAAACTCTTCCTAGCAGATCTTTGAATCTGTACAAGCAGATTTAAAAAAAATTGTTTGGATAAGATATAAGATATCAAAAAACCATCAAGCATATGGCAAAAAATTATTAAATACTCTTTGTTTTTTGTTTTTATAATTCAAGTCTTTGTAGTTTGTTAATAAAATAATGTTTTATTAAAGTTTTTTGTGCTTTAAAATAAAATATTCTATACATTCGTTAGTTAAATTTTTAACACCGATTTACACAAAAAGCTGTCGATAACATATATTAAGTTTTACAGTTTTTAAAAGAGCACATAAAATAGATAAGAAAAATACAAAAGTTTGAAATGGGCAATTTTTTCTGAGAATATTTCATTTTGACGAATCGTGTTTCCAGTTTTAGGTCGAGTACTAATAGATCTTCTGTCCCTAAATCTCTTCAATATTTTTGAAATAATGTCCTTTCTCAAATGTAGTTGTCTTGCTATTTTTAAAAACAACTTCCTGTTAAATAATGTTCGAAAACAAATTATTACTAAAGTGTGACAATAAGAATTATTTCGTTGATCGTCAATTGTTATTATTTTTCTTCCTCGACTTTTTCTTCTTCTTCTTTTTATTATTATTATTATATTACTAATATTATTATTATAAAAATATTAGCTTTTTCCGGCATATACGATTCGTAAGAGTCTAAATAAGCTACCAACTCTCAACGCGCAAGTAATGCAGGCGTCATCGTTTCAAAAAAAAAATCATATCTCGAAATCGACAAAAAATAATCTAATTTTGGTTTTACCAAAAACCTCCCGGATTATTTTTCTACATTTTGTTCGCTTAATGTAAGGGTCTATCTCTAATAATAAAAATTTTGTTCGCATCGTCTATAATTAATTACCGTGATACCGGAAGTTCGATTTTAGGTTATCAAAAAATATATTGAAAATAAAAAAAAATTCTTTGAATTAAACGACCAAAATCGCTCATGTCTTTACATTCGAACGCAACAAAAATCAACTTGATGGCTGTTATGGTTCCTGAGATAGCTCGGTATAAAGATAAAAAAACACGAATATTAAAAAAGTCCAAATTTTAAGTTTTTTTTAAATTCCTATACTCTGAAACATAAAAAAATTGTTCTAGTTGGTCATTTTGATAGAGGATAATCCAATTTATAAAATATATAACGTTTCAGCTGGTACTACTCTGAAAAGTTAAATGGACAATATTTATTCTGATTTCGCTTCACTATACAATATGACATTCATCAGGTCAAACAAATGTATTTCGGGTTGTCGAAACGATAAAATTCAGCGGGGCAGATTAGAAATCGCTGCTAGGGTAAGACTAGCCTTAATATTATTTCTATATTATATACAGGGTGTACCAGAAATAATGATCAAAAATTTAACCAGTGATACATTTCATCAAAAGAAACAACTTTTCTATATACCATTTTGCGACAGATGCCAAAAATTTTAAATAATAATTTTAGTGACTACAATCTATTTTTTTCTATAATTAGCAGTTGTTATCCTCAGTGTTATCTAAACTAAAAAGTCAATCCAATATATTAATAAACATTTTTATATACTTTTATAGTGAGAGCTGTTTTGGTTTGAGTGAAAATTTACTTTAATAAATATTTTAAATGCATTAACACTAAAAAAAATTCCATGGAATTAATATCCAAGTTTTTAAAGAGTGTTTTTATTAGCGACAATTATATTTAAGTTATAAATTGTTTTTAAAGATGTTTTTCATTGTATTACTATAAAATAATAAAAGCATTTATAGCATTTGAAAAACCGTTAGAACACAGTATAGAAGTGAATCAGTATGGACAGCTGATAAAAACTTGTCAAAAGCTGGCATTCTTTTACGTAAAATGTGTAAGATGAAGCCACTGATTTTTAGATTTTTAGGCCACTAATACTACACAATTTTAATATAAAGGGCTACAACTATAAATTATATAATAAATATTTAAAAGACAAGGGTAAAACAACAATTAGAATAATTTTTAGAGTATTTTAATTACAGTTATAGTCCTTTAGATTTAAATTGTTTATTATTAGTGGCCTAAAAATTTAAAAATCAGTGGCTCCATCTTACACATTTTACGTGAAGGGATGCCAGCTTTTGACAAGTTTTTATCAGCTGTCCATACTGATTTATTTCTATACTGCGGTTAAAAGTTCTTACAAAGTAATAGAAAATGTTAAATAGGATTTTATGCTTATAAGAATGTACTATTTTGGTGAATGTGCTGGGTTAGTGCTAAATTTTAAAACTCAGGAAATTGAGGATTGTTATTAAAGTTCAAAACTTTACAAATTTATGGAATACCATTAATTTAACTTTTTGATATGATCAAAGGCATATATTACAATAAATAATAATTATAAATAAAATGATAACATATTTAATAATTTTGCAATTTAAAAGCAATTAATGTGTAATTGATATTAGAGCAATATGTAATGAAATATTTTATGTATGTATACTCGTATTTTTTTATTAATGTTCAAACTTTTCTTCATGATAAATTTAATGATCGATTGTAAATTAAGTTCAAGGCCTTTTGATAAATTCTCTAGCATTATCTAACAATCGCTGCTTTATTAAATGAAATTGTTATTGATGGTTTTAATTATTTGTCTGGTCATCGACCTAAATGACAGATATTATACAATAAAGAGCGTTTATTAAAGACTAGGGAAACAAACCATGCTGTTGCTTGCTTAATGAACTTTGAGTCGATCAATCTTTCAAAGCTCAAAAGAATGTTGAATTTCCTTGAAACGAAGAATTTAGCAATGACATCATTTCCAGTTCATTGTCGATAAATAATTTCTTCCCAACTTGGCAAACTGATCCGTTATTAATATAACTTTGTGTAAAGTTTCATTAGACGTCTATTTCCGAACAAAGATGTACGTGTTGGATATAAAACACAGAACAAGCCAAAAGTTCCTGATTAGAGTCTTAGGAAGTAAGTAATGCTTTTACCATTCACTTTGTAACAAGACAACAATTTTTTTTTTTTTTGGTAAGCTTTAAAAGGGTATTCGTGTCATATGAATATGTACAAAAACACAACATGATAAGTGTTTCAGTGTCTCTTGAAAAATCAAATTTTTGCATGTTCAGTAGCTTTGTTATAATTGGGCTAAAAATAAATATTTAGTAATCTTTGTGTGTTTTATACCCCATGCAGCATTGATTTATTAAAATATGCAAATGTGGCATTAACATTCCTCAAACGCTAGAAAGAACTTAAAACTTTCATAAAAAGTTTTATGTAATCGATGCAGAAAGACTCCGTAAAAATTCTAAATACTTTACATAAAGTTCCGAATTTTATTTTGTACACTTAATCAAAAATTCATGGTGCATACACTTAAAATTAAAAGTAAAAAACACAGTAGTTTTGCATTAAAAATACAGTTTTGCTAAAAGTTTTACCAATGCGGAAAACTTTGAATTCAGGTAAAATTTCAGTGCATTATGGGAAATTAGAATTGGATGATTAATTCAGTGTTATTGTAGTCAGGGATGTTGTGTCCTCTGGGTCCATCTATAGACTCATATATTCAGATATAGTTTGATCCGCTCCCTATATATCATTATTACGACACGTTGCAGTGGCTGTCGATGTGATTTACTTTAAAACTTCCACTTGATTTATTATGTGTCGTATCCAACGGATTTGCCCATAGAACTGTAAAATATGTTGGAAATATTTCTCAAAAATTCGTCAATTAAATGGCAGATCGAAAGCAAAACAAAATCCACCACATCAAGTTAAACTCTTGTGACTTTCGAGAGAAATAAACCGAGTTTGCGAAATATTTGCATCTGAAAGTTTTACAAAGCTTACGTGCGAGTAAGTAAAGCTTTGACGTTGTTTCCCGAGAGAGAAGCCGTGATACATGAAAGCTCGCTCAGCAAATCCGAATCTTAGTTATGTCATTGTTATATTGCCTAGAATCGTAAATCCGCCGGAACCGGCCAATATATCAACAAAATGCAACAGTACGAGATGATAATGCTAATCATTTTCTTTGTGCATTATGTGCCCGAGTGCTTGTAATATAACAATGTCAGGTTCCTTGGGGACACATAAGAAAAACCTCCTTTGTAATACGTCTTTCTTGTTGCAACTTACCAACTTACAAGCGACGTTCGTCTCTAATTAATACGTAAATGATGGAGACTTTTATCAGACACATACGTCAATAAAAATTTATAACAAAGCATGTCAGTGTATTAAGAATCGGACTTCCATTGTACATAACGCATGATACATCATTAAAAGTTGAAACAAGTTGACAGTGAAGAATGGCGAGCTTGATACCAAAGCTGTAATTACTACCCAGTTATGCATTTATACAAGCCACTATTAAGCCAAACAATGACTCGTTATGGTAATTTTACACCTCTTAAATCAAACGACGTAAAAATAATAATTCACGTTTCAGATATAATAAACAAAACGTAATTTTCCTAGTTGCTTTTAAAAGCTCCAGTCATAAAAAGCTAACTGATTCAGAACTTAATTCCGGTAAATGTGCACTATTTACAGTCAGATTCTACTAAAGTACTACGTAAAATTGGTTTAGTGGCTGTAGTAGAAAGAAGTTGTTATGAAAACACAAATCCTTGAGACTGACAAATCAAATGCGTGATGCAAATTTAATGCTTTATAAAGACGAGATTTCTGCGGATTGGTGTCACTTTTCATGTTCTTTCTGCTGAGTGATTTGCAAGAGAACGCAAAAATAGGTGCATATAAATCAGTCAGAAAAAATTGTTATATTTTTGTCTATTCTGCACAAAATTAAATCCAGAAATGTACAATTTATAATTTATTTTATTTTTAGTTTTGGTGGATGCGCCGGGCTAATATAATAAGTAATTTTAATTTTAATTTCAGTAATTTACAATGCATTTAAATATTTTGTTAAATAAAAAATTTATGATTTTTGAAATTACTACAGTAATAGAAAATCACATTACATCACACACTAAAATAAAACTGAAGTCATAAAAATGCTGTAAAATGTAATAGCAACGTCAAAAATTATTTCCGGTAGCATTTATTATTTTTGTTACAAGTTGATAATTTTTTGTACAGTGCTTTTTATAAAAAAGTGGGACATTAAATTTGGCAACGTTTCTCAAAATTGAAAAAATGCAAAATATACAATAAATATGATACGTGGTTGAACTGCATTATTTAAAACAATAAATCTTAAATTTTAAAACAATTAAAAATTGATTTTATGTCTTCTCGTATTGTAAATAGGCTATCACAGTTGTTCATTCGCTAATAGTAAGCTAGACTTTCGGAAACAGTGCGGTAAAAATGAGAAAAATACCGGGTATCACATTTTACGGTTAGAACTACCACAGGAAATGCTTGAAAAAAAAAACCATCCTTGCAGTAATACAGTTTATGTCTGAAAGTATTTGTACCTAAAATATTTGTGCTAATAAAATTATGTTTAATACAAAAATGAAAAATTAAAAAACTCGCTAAAACGTCACAGGTCTTACGTCAAACGGTCAAAGCACACTATGTTTAAGTTATTTCTTTTTTTAAAATTATAAATTATTAACACAAAAAATTAAGGCTTTCCACAAAAAATTTTATACAAATCTTATGCGTGAGTTAGTTTTACAGGCTCCAACTAATCAGAAACAAAGTTGTCGTCTGTAAAATTAAAGTTATCGCATACGAATGTACATAGCTATTAAAGTTTGCGGTGACAATCATAATAGAAATGCATTATAAATTGAATTTCCTGGAAATTAAGTAAAGGAACAGTAATCCAAAATTTTATAAAAACATTTAAAAATTCTTACAAAATATTTAAGATAAAGAATCAAAACCGCAGGGCGCTACGATCTTTAAATTTTGAACAGCGAAACAACAAAGTTGAATGCGTGACGTCATACCGACATTGAACCGAGCGAGCATTTCTGTTTTTGTTTTTTTTTTGTTGTCTCTGGTTACTGAAAATTATTAAAAATACTAAACTGTTTTCTAGTGCAATAATAATTTAAAAAATTCTAACGTGACGCTGCATAATTTTCGAATTAGGTACACCTACCTTCTCTTTTCGTCTTGTCAAATACTTTTAAAATTAATTTTAAAATGGCGCGAGAAATGTAAAGAGTCGAAACTTAAAACTATGTTTTCCAATGCTTTGTGGTATGTACTACATTTATTTTTATTTGTCATATTTGTTCTGAACTTTAGTGCATTTTCAGCATAACATAAACATTTTTTTGTTTTTGGCCTAAATAATACCTACACAATTTTCGCACTTACACCAAAATATTCTGATTAATCTTTCGAAAATTTTTTTGTTGTTCTGTAGATTATTCGGACTATTCTTTAACTGACTTAATTTGTTTTTGGTATACCTTGGTTTAAAGCCGAGACCATCTAGATTAAAAAATAAGGAAAAACTGCAAAGTTTAATAACATACGAGATGACAGGACATAAACAATCTCACCACGTATCAGCGGAATAGAACATGTCGGTATGACGTCACAGTCAACGTTTTCTACACTTTGATTTCTAATATTTTTAAAGGAGCAAATTGCACGTATCTGCCGTCAGAATTTTTTTTTTAGAAATTTGTAGAAACTTGACAAATTAACAAATTGACAATAGGTACACACTATTGTCAAAATTTTTAAACTTCGTCTATGAATTGTTTAAGAATAGCTATATACTTTGTTAAAAATAATAGTGGAAATAGCACATAATCCTTGTATCTTGTAGGACAAACTACGAGTACTATGCTCTGACTTTTTGCTTTATTTGTGTTTATTTAGCGTGCTCACGGCTATTTTTGGTTTTCTTTATCTTTGGGTACGCTTAGGAATGCAGTGATTTAAGCTCTCTGCAGAACTGGTTTATTGAGTGACGTTATTGTTAAGGAAAATTATTGTCGAGTTTTTGATATGGATGTTTTTTTGTTATAGACAGTTTTTTCTAGACATTTGGGTCTTTCTGCAGTGCAAGTTGGATTTGTTGCATTTTTTTTGAAAATGTTTATAATTTGTCTACAGAATCTAGTTAATGTTTTTTTCAGTTTTTTAGTAGAACAGCTTGCACAGGTTTAGTTGTTTGTCTAAACGGGAAAACGGGTATCTTAATTTTTTCCAGTAGATTTTCTTATTTTGTTTTTCTATTTCTCATTGTTCCTTTACAATATTTCTTTTTATTTTGGTATAGTTTTTTGTTTTTTTTAAGAGTAAACGTCACCTTTACTCAAAGGCTTCTGAATTTTGTAAAATATAGCTTCTGGTTTTTAAAACTACAAGAACAATATCGTTTGTGTGTTTACTAGATTATTATTATTAGTTGTAGATTATTAGTTGTTAGGAAACATTATTTTTGGCTTTTGAAATTAGCAAAATTACGGCTGCAGATTTTAATTTAGTAAAATGTCGTTTCTGGTTTTTAATATTAAACAAAATGCAGCTTTTGCATTTTGATAAATAACTGATATTTAAAAATTAGTTAAATTTTTTTTTTTAATTTAGTTGAAGGTCGCTTGTAAATTTGATATATAATGTTTTTTGCATCTAAAATTGTACAATTTTGTCTTTGTGCTTAATAATTTTAAAATTGATAAGACATATATGCGTTCTTGAAGCTAAAATTCTCTAAAGTTTAAAATTAGTAAACTGTCGCCTTAGGCTTCCAAAATAAAAAAAAATAGTTGTTGTATTTGGAAAGGTACACTTAAGTGAGGGTTTTTAAAGTTAAAGTTTTTAGAGTTGATGAAACAAAAATAAACCAAGTAAGGACTTTATTACAACAGTTGTTATAAGTCGAAATTGGCTAGACTAATAATACAATTCTTATAATGAAGGTTTTTCTAAAAATATTTTTTGAGTACGCCACTGATGTCACAATTTTTTTGAGTGCGTTTTTTATACAGGGTGTTCCTTAATCATATGCAAATATTTAAGGGTTTGAATCTACATGAAAAATTAATGTTAGTTTGCCTTATAAACTATGGTCCAAAAATGTTTCCTTACAAAAACTAGGGGGTGTTGAAGTTAAAGGGAAAAAATGGAAATTAATTAATATTTTCAGAACCGCTTCATGTGTCAAAATGATGTCAAAAGCCAGTGACATATTCCAGAGCAACTAGATATTTATTACTAAATTGCAATCTTCAATTATTACATTAATTTTCTCAGACAATAGATCGGTTTTTACTTTTTTACTCAAAAATGGCGCATCGGAGGAAAACAACTCAAGAAAGATCTTATGTTTTAAATTAAACTGGTAATTCGAAAATAATTTTTATTTGGAAAAAAACCATTGGCGTACCATTTTTTTCTTAAAAAATATCGAAGTCAATACCCGTACGCACGCCACTGTTAAAGCTAAATATTCTTTTTGCATTGAAAAATATGCGCCTTTGTTAACTTTCACTACGTATTAATTATCTCTGAAATATCTAAAGCAGTTCAGAAAATATTAATTATTTTCCATTTTTTCCTTTAAACTTCAACACCCCGAGTTTTTGTAAGGAAACATTTTTGGGTCATAGTTTATAAAGCAAACTAACATTAATTTTTCATGTAGATTCACACCCTTAAATATTCGCATATTATTAAGGAACACCTGTATATACGGGAAAAAATTCCTGAGAGGTTATCATTGTATGTACATACGTGTAATATTAATCAAGATTTGTTACTAAAAATTGTTATTCTAGCGATGTTATGCTTAAGTAACCTTTTGTAAACATTTTTTTTAAATATAAAACACTTATTATTTTTGCTTTAGTTGTGTAACTTTAAAATATGTTTACAATTTTTTTAAAAAATGTTTTAATATCTGTCTCTTATGCGTTTTATTATAGTATAATCTTATGCAATTTTTTTTGAGATACTTACTTTTCTGTTTTTTAATCGACTATAAAATTTGCGTGCTTGAGACAAAACTAGTGTTATTAAACTGTTTAGTAAGTCAATATCTTTGAAGACTTTCACACCTCACCCCATCTTAAGAAACCATGGAAGTTGGTCAGCTTATAAAAACTATTAACTAATTGAGTCGAAAATTCACTGTGTTAATTATCCCTTACGACGTCGATCTAATGATCTAAAACAGTTTATAATGGCCAGGTCTTGGTAGAGCATCTCTCGGAAATCCCGTAAGACTGATGTCGGTTTCGTTGAATAATTCGTGCTGATGATTGATGGAGCTTTGAATTGGTCAGCTCATGTTGTATCTCCTGCAGGCAAATTGCCTAGTTGTATTTTCATCGTCCGTAGGCAAGTTCAAGGGGATGATTTCCTTGTCAGCATTTCACAACTAACAATAAACAAATCCTTTGCCTTGTTAATAACGCTATCCTGAACCCGAAAACGTTACAATAGAATTTACGTTTTAATTATTTCACTGAAGTTCTTCTCATTGTTAATTTGTCGAAGCAAACCAGTACTGCGGTCCCACTTTGTGCTATAAATTAGAAAACTTATTGGCGATCTCGGTCTTTAGCAGTTGGTTTGTTGTAAACTTTGGCAAATTTACTAGTGGCTAGGGAAAGCTAACAAGTACAACAGTCATATTTAAATTTTAAATTAATAGATGGACTCGTATCTATTTTTTTGGTTTGTGGTTTGTGATTTTAACGCTAATTTCTTTTTAATTCGTTGCTATTTGTTGGATCTAATGAGATTCGATCAGTTTTAATTGGGTCGGTCTCCAAATCCCATGCTAATCAATGTTGATGAATGCAATAAAACCCGAAACGTAATGAATCCACCAAGATTGTTTCAAGCGAGATTTTTCATCTGAACTAACTGTCAGAGTTATTATCCCTATAATCCCCAGGATTGTTTTTAATATTAATTCTATTTAATTGTGCAACGCATGTGTCGTATGGACTAAACAATAACCATAAAGATGATAAAGCGTTCTAGGTCGAGCTGACCGCAGGGGAGTGTCTCTAGTGGTCGAAACCGTTCCAGCTTCTAAGGTGTGGCTCCACTTTGGGACACTTTACTAACTGCTGCGAGCCTAAATTTCTCAGCAGCTTTATGATTTACTAAGCAGGCCAGGTGTGCGGTCTGCCATCACAAACCACAGACTCAACATCAAACACTGCATCAACAACGGTAAAAAAGCTCAGAATTCTTGTGCATTATTCCAAGACGGCATTTCTCACATCTCGAGTTAATTTACGCGAATTCAATTACGGAGATAACAAACGGGAGTTTAATCAAATTTTCACATTTCGCATCCGAACATCTTTCGTATCGATTCTAAATAATTACTTAAATCACGGCGTTCAGGAAACTGCGGTTTTACGTTGCAGGAAAAGCGTCCAATAATTTTCTGCAAATAATGCCGACATGAAATGTAGGTAATAAATTTCTCGGTGCGATATTTTTCGAACAGTTGGAAGAAGTCACGGTTTTTTAAAAAAACCTTGACCTATTTTTGAAACGACAAATCGCAGGAAAACTGCTTTTCGAAACTTGGAAAAATATTTACTTGGACGGAGTGCGAGATTTTACACTATTTATAAATCCTCGCTTTTTCTTTTTTTACTCGTGAAAAGTGTACGGGTAATTATTCTTGTTCTGAGAACAGTTGTTCAGGTTCATTCAGGATTGGAGTAGTTTTTAATCAGAGAGTGAAAAGCCATTTAGTCGACTTTTATTTGTTGAAGCTGAGATTGATACCGTTTTTTATTATGGCAAATTAGATCGATTTTATCTAATGATTATCATTAATTCTGTATAAAAAAATATATTTTTGAGGGCACGCATTGGTACAGAATTAAATTTGGGTAAAGGAAATGAAATTTAAATCAAATAATTCAATTTAATTATATTATCCGTTGATTAAACCGATTTACATGGTCCAAAATAAACCAAGATTAATTAAATGTAAATTCGAGGAGTCTGAGTAAAAATTGTAGTGGTGATTTATTAATTTATTATTATTATTATTAGAAACTTTTTACACAACAACAAGAACAAAGTAGCCGTAAATACATAAATAAATGGTTATTGCTATTAAATTGAAACACGACGTGCAGCTCAGTTTCTAATAACTGAATACTGTAAAATAGTGAATACACTATTTATTCTATTCGCGACAAAATAAAACGGACATCAAATTTTAACACTGACAACTAATCGTGTAAACCACACTTCCTTGTTAATTTTAAGGTTAATTAATGTCGTCGTGACAAACATCGTGTTTGTGGATAAATGAAAGATAAATAAAACAAAAATTAAAGGTTGATTTACACTCTTGTTTATGTCATTGTCGAAATTTGATGTCCGGTTTATTTTGTCGCGAATAGTATTAAACTTTTTGGTTAATGACTTTTACTAAAGAATGATATGATAAAATAATATTATAATTTTATAAACAAAGCAGAAAACATAACTAAAAGTGATGCGAATATTTTTTGATGTAAAAAGAGAGAAATGTCAACTTAAAAAATATTACACATAATTTTTGTACTTGTTTCTATAAAAAAGTAGTTTCTTTTAGTATTTTCTGTTTTATTTACATTTAATTTTGATTATTGATTACATTTATTTCCACTTGTTTTGTTGTTCCTTTGGTTGCATACTACCTTTAGTAATTTCTATGTCGAATTGTTGATTATAACCATTCTTTTTTTTTCGGAGTCGCATTTTTGGCTTTACTTTATTAATTAAGATTTTGTATTTTTTTATGTATTGTAATTTTATAATGTTTTATGTAAATATAGAGTTAAATTCAGTGTTTGTTGAGTCATATATCTGTTGGAATTTAGCTAGTACAACATAACCGGATTTTTGGAATTGGAGAAGTGTTGACAAACGTTTTTGAAACATTTATTACTTAATGACTAAACAAAAACAAAAAAAGTTTAAGATCTTGTTTGAGCATAACTTCTACTTTCTTTAAAATGGTTTGTTACTGTTTCGTCTTAATTTTTCTAGAAATTTTATTTCGTTTTTGTTTCGAAGTTTTTTTTTTATTTCTACGTTTTGGGAAAACATTTTGACGGCAAACATCAAACTACATTACAGTGAGGACAAAAAAGATTTTTTAAGAAACATGTTGTGTCTTGTCTTAATAAAAAAATCGCCAAAAACAAAATTCTTTAATATTATTACTTTCTTGTTCAAGATTTTGATAATACATTTAGGACAATTAATTGCAATGTAGTTAATTAATTTTTTTAATTTAATTAATTTTAATTTTAGTGAATTAATCAGTGTGCTATATGCTATGTCGGTAACAACTAAATTTTTCTGATTTTTGTTCGTTATGGGTAGTTTTTCGCCACTTAGAAATCACTAACATTTGGACGACCGATCTAAATTTTGAACATCCTCTCGGTCATCGTTGGTTTGCGGAGTTCTGCTGCAATTGTATAATCTTATTAAAATGTGACTCCTGTCACTAAACATCGAAGGAATTTCAAAGGATAATGCGATTTTTTCTCAAAAATGGCTTTGGGAGAACGAGTAGATGTCATTGTACTTTAAAAAATTCACACTTTGTCGGATTTGGATCTTTTTTTCTTGGTCAAATAGTATTTATTACTCTTGTGCGAAATACGCTAAATCAAGTTTTAAAAATTTGCAATCCGTCGCCAAATCACAAGAAAATAACATTTCTTTATAACTGTCGAATTTGCTGGATTATACAATGTGATTTTTTTATTTGCTTTCGCCCGAGATTTTAAAAACAGACAACACGTTATACAAGCGATAAGCAACTCTGGGAAAACTACAAATGATCCACTTGAACTGACTCTGGAAGCACTGTCAAAGATATTGTCAACAATGTTGACATTGATTTATAACCCTTTATGTCTTAATTTTAAAAATTAAATGTTAAAAAATTAGCAAAGTATTATTAAAATAATTGATTTAAAAAAATGATATTCATAAAATGATTTTCATCTAGTCGTATGTGAATTTCCCATGTAAAATAAAAAATGCCGCTTGTGCAAATAGGGGTAGCGAGTAAACCTATTTTATGTTGCATGCCAGCGTTATTAGTCAATGAAAAACAAAATCTACGGCTAAAAAGCACATAGTGTACATTTTTGTTTTCTTATGAAGCAAATTCAGAAATGAAAATTTATTTTCAAATTTCAAATTTGAATTAACATTTAACTGATAAATAACAGAATAAATTATGTCAAAATTAAAGAATAGAGCGGCATACAAAAATTAACATGTAGAACCATTTCAAAAGTAACTAGATGAAAATCATTTTTTGGGACCCAGTATAATGATGTGTTGCCTATTTTTGGAGTTTCGGGCGGGAGCAAATAAAAAAATTATTCAATGTATTATTAGATAACGATTATAAACCTTTAAATGATCAATGGTTTGCAAATCTGATACTGAACTATCATTCTGATGTTTACGTCTGCGATTTTAATTGTCATTACAATTTGTGGGTTTATTCTGAAAATGGTAAACATAATCTTGCTCTTGTTTTACGGATGGAATTAAATAAGCTTTCTTTGTACTCATGAAATGTGAGAAGCTATTTTTGGGTGATCCTCAACGCATAAATAGACAGGTCTACTTACCTGAACCGGGGTGTTTTTTATTTCTCATAAGGAGTTAAAATTTGCTTAAATTATTAGTAGTACAGTAGACCCCTGATTATCCGAAATGGTCGGGGCCAATGGTGTTTCGGTTAACTCAATTTATCGGATAATCAAGCGGTTACTTTTTTGATTTATTTCTTAGGCTTTTTGAAAAACCTGAAAATTAAAAAAACACTATTTCGCTTTTCTAATTTTTGCAATTTTTTCTCTAATTTGAGACCGTATTCACGCCTACACCATAATCTGTTGCTGCCTTTTTTAAAAGTTCGCCACTGTCTAAATATTTGATAGCCTTTAATTTATTGGAGATAGTAATGACTATATGTTTTCTTTTTTCACTCATGTTTTAATTGAAAGCAGACACACAAGCAACGGTGACAGAGTAAACATAGAAAATGCGTAATCTGCTTTGCTTTTGTCAATTCTCAGAAATGTATTTATTTGATATTTTTCCAATTTCGGATAATACGATGTACGGTTAAACCGGCAACCTTCAAGAGCAGATTATTTCGGATATTGCGGCATTTCGGATAATCGGGTTCCGGATAATCGGGTGTCTACTGTGATGGTAAAGCAACAACTTTCGATTGGAAGTCTGTTGCCAAAATCTTCCAATCGGTTTTACCAACACATTTATTAACAAACAAAATTCTTGACTAAATTATGATAAATTATTTTTAATAAAATGTTGGTTTTTATTCGTTACAAAAAATGTTGTACGTAAGTATTTTGAGAAGAAGTTTTTTGCATTTGCACATATGCAGTACTACCTTCGCTTGTGTTGCAAACAAAGTGCTCATGCGGGAATTTTATCTTTTCGAATACGTTAGGTAACTAACTAATTTGGTGTTTGACGGTGAAATTTGAGTTTTATTCGGCTAGGTGAAAGAAGGGTACAATCCTTATTTATGTTTTGTTACAATATATAACAAAATGTTATTACAAGTATCACAAGATCTGGTTTACTACGTATCCAACATTACCTAGCGATTGTTAAGCTTAGCATAGAAATAAAAAAATCTCTTCTTTAAAAACCTAGATGGGATATCTCAAAATCTAAATGGTTTGTGTCAAACGAGTGGATGGTAATCTTTCTTGGATTTCGCCAACTGCAATGAAATATCACAGAATTGCTGGTGTAACCAAAATGTTGCTACAAAATTTATCCCTCGAGGATTTAAAAAAGATATATTCTGTGCTGGAACGCTGTAACAACGACATGTACAATATTTTAGTCCTAATTCAAAGAACAGGATTGCTAAATTAAATTAAATTTATTGAATAAAGCGAAAAAACAAATGTTTTAAGATAAAAATTAACTCCAATAATGTCCTATCCTTACAATTCTTTGTTATTTCTAATTTTGGGACCGGTTTTGAACAGTTACAACCCATTGTTAACTAAAAATCTTTTGTAACAGAACTAGTCGTTGGAACAAATACCAACAAAAATTCGGCTAAGCTAATTTCGAGAAATTATTGATATCAAGTTAATGGTACGGTTTAGAAAAAAAATTAAAATATTACGTTTTAACATAACGATAAACAGATAAATAAGACTAAAAAAACCAATGAAATAGAACACAATCTTGAAGGATAGAACGTAAGGGATCAACGTATTAAACTGCAGTGATTATCATGGACAGCATAGGCTAGATATATTACAAAAAGAATAATAATGTGTTTTTACTGGAAAAGGGGAAGACTAGGAAATTGGTGGAGAAATGCCTCAGATAAGGGAAAAAAGGTTTTGAGAATATTAGAATGAGAAACAAAAAGCAAAAATGGCTATGAATGGAAAGAAATTCCGGAGGCAGTCAGGACCAGCAACAAACTTTTAATTCAAAGAACTTTTAAAAAAGCTTTCTCAATAAACGGATTGAAAAATTCTTTGCCGCACCTATTATTACTTCAGAGATTTTAAAATAGATAAATGAATAAAAACAAAATAAATACTGTCGTTTTTTTAATTTAGTTATTTATTGTTTGATTTCGAAATAAACAATCAGAAATGAAAATTTTAAATTTCTAACGCTTACTGGTTTCTCTCTGCTAAAAAACTTTCTTAATTAGTTGTAGGTATATCTTGTTTTATTTCCAGACTAATTTCTAAACAAACATCTAAAATAATTCTATTAAGTTTGTGTATTTGTTCTAAGATCAAGCTTTGCACATCTGCAATTTCAAAATGTTTGTTAAAACAGATTCTTCTTTGTACTTGTTACTTGTTGCATTTTCAGTCAGTGTTAATTAATTACGGAACCGTCTTAGACACAACAAGACATTTCCTGATTAGTTTCCTCGTGCAGGCATATTACATTACATACAGAAAATCTCAATTCTCCCAAAATCCTTTGTTGAACTAAAATAACGTCCGACATCCAGGTGATAAAAAGTCAAACACTTCGACCTGTCTTATCTATTTGATTCGACTTTCCTGACATGTGATATTTCCCCAAGCTTGAAAAACATTCAAGTAAAATATTTCCGACATCAGCCTGTAGGCAGCAATCAATATATTTTTATTAGATAAGAACACTTAAAATAAATTTTATAACCCGCCTTAAACACATGTGACCCAGTCGCTGCGAGGCGGATGTTTTCGAACTTCCATTAAAAAAATTGAAACTTCCCTAAAACGTTTGCTCGAATGTGGCGCAGACATAAAAGGTCATGTGAGTGGTATATCGGAAATCACAGCGTTACTTTATAATTCTCCACCTTTCCAACAGCTTAAACGTTCCATCTTGGCACCATTTTACGTGCCTGAAATAACACTAACATTAGATAAAGGTTTAGTGTAGTGTTTATAAATGGTTTTTTGGTCAAGTTAGTTATGAAAACAAATTTTAATGTACCGCCTGATCAAGAATTGTTTTCTAATATCTGTTGATCATAAAAGCCAGTATTGTGAAAAATCCTTGTTGATCCTTATTTATTCTGTCTTAGACTAAAGGGGAGTTCTATTTAACGAGACCACTCTATAAAGAAAACTCAGAAACTTACTCTAAAACAAAGAGTACTTTATATGGGGTTAGGCACTGTAAATTCGTTTTTGATTTTTTAGTATGTTAGGAAATGAGTTTTTAAGTGAAATTTTTTTAAGGAAATGGTACATAAGATATAAAACAAAAAGAAACAATAAAATTGGCATTATTTCTAGAGCGATAAATTGGTAGGTATAATTAAATAATTTTAAAAACAATGACCCTTTTTAAAGAGATGGCAAATGAGAGAACAACAGCAATTTCGTTATACTTGTAAAAAGAAAAAAACATTTATAAACACTCTGTACATAAAAAACGCATTTCTGGTCAAATTTTTAGATATTTTTGTTCACGTCATTAGTTAGCGGTCAGCTCATCAACTCCACTAATGATGATGAGTGCACCACATCAACTTTATTAACTAAGTGGATCATATAATTTTTTATGTCTACGGTAAAAAAATGTGAAATACGGTCTACATAAACAAAACAATGCAGAGAATTATCCACGATAATTTTTATCTTCAAAAGAATCTAATTTATTTTAATTTCGTTTCTTTTTTTGTACAACATTTTGTGTATTTTCCTAATGGAGCACATGTCGATATTTGTTATTTTCTGGTTTCTCCATATTTTCTTTATCTAATTGAGGTACATTTTCTTTTTTGTCTTGTTACAGTTTCGTAAATAATCTGTTAACATTAATTTTATATAAACCGTCAGTTCCTGCCACAATGTTACTTTTTTAGCGTACAATAATTAAAATTTCATCTTGTCCAAACAGACTTTTATCACCTTGTGAAATATGACTGGTAGAAGCGAGCATTAAGCTTTTTCCGGACTAATGAATCGTTAAAAAATGTGGTTTTCTGCCTGGAATTTTAGTCACGTGTTGATGGATCTCATTTTAGGACGGTCATTGACATGTAGATACAGATTACTCTTAGTTAAACGGGTGGTTAGGTAGATTTTATAGACAATATATGAGGGGAATTATTATTAAAAGAGAGACTATGAGCTGTAGTCATAAAAAACTCGCCGCATTTTCAAAAATTTGTTAATGTGCATGTGGTCTACTGTTAAAAATGCTTTTGTCGAATCATTGTTGCTAAGTTAAAAAAAATATATACTTAAAACTAATCATATTGCATCAATGCAATATAATAACTTAGAAAATTACAACTTATTAAAATAATTGAATGACAAACAAATAAAATAACCCGTTGAGCTGACGGCTTACTTAGTTACAAAAAAAGTGACAAATAAACGAGTTTTGGTCTCACACCTTATAAATAAATTAAACAATCTAAAAAACTGAAGGCTAAGTGTCTGGATTAACTAGTAAAGTAAATAATCGAGCTGAATGCTCCTTACTTCAAAAAAATAGGGTGATTAGTAATTAAGAAAACTTGTAGGACGTGATCGTCTTGTGCTCTTTAAATTTAGTTTTTTACCATCTTTACCTTTTACCAAAACACCCTGTATGTTTAAAAATTAATTTACTAATTATTAAAAAAATATATAATAATGTTAGTTTTATCTAATATGTATTATAATTGTCATTCTTTTTAATTATCCTTAAAAATAATAAATTTTTTAATGGTATTTTTACGGGATTCTGCTTTGTGTAAACATTAAGCAGAGCCGAAAATTTCTATCTCTATTATTAGTTTAAAGTTTATGAGAGATCGTTGACTCTTTTATCATCGGAAGGGATCGATTTAAATTAACAAAATTTTCTCCAGTGACCCAATTTTGTCAAAACTTTAAAATTTGATTAAACTTAAGCCGTTTGCTGTCATTTTTGACTTTACGACGTACACAATAAATGTAATGTAGTGTATTAAACCTCGATTTTACGACACAAATTCATAACACACATGCAAAAACTCTAGTAAATAACAAGATCATAAAAGTTATATTTACGACAAGAATTTTCTCGCGATAAAAACATTTTCCTGTAATTTTTGGTATTCAGTATTTAAACTAAAATCTTGTTGAAAATAACTCTCTCTCTCTTAAAAACCATAACACGGGTCGGCTGTAATTTATCGTCTTGCAAGAACCGATAAAGTCCTAATAGTGACAGAAAACGGTTTGGGGCAAAATGTATAGAAAAAGCAAGTCTACACGGATAATTCCCATTGGTTATAATGATATATTCTGGTGAGTGAAGAGAATGCGATCCGTCATACCGGAAGTAACATTATTGTTGAGATGAAATTGTCAAACTGGGATAGGGCAACATTATTCTTCAGACGGGATAACATGAATAGCCCCAACGGTCTTGTAGAAATCTTTCAAGGACTTTGAGTACATGAAACTGTACAATCGGGGATGGTTTCAGGTAATTCAACTCGCAATTAAAATGATGTACTAATTAGACTGTAAAACAAGAGGGGGGATGCAACAATATCAAGAGCCTACGGCTAACCCCAGGGATGAGTTTAAATGAAATATACAGGGCTTTTAATTACTATTGTTCAATTAGTCGGACCACTTTGGAAAAATTTAATGGAATTGCGGCATAAGCAAGTTTCCCAAATGGAATAGTTTGGTTTCGGGTTATTGTAAAGATTTTATTTTAATGGGGCAATTAATTGAATGTTTTACACCTTATTTGCACTAAAAGCTTGTTCTGATGTGGTCTGCTTTTGTAACAAAGAAAACGGAAAACTGAAATTATTTATGTGATGGAAACCTGTGAGTGAAACGTAAAACACCTACTAACATCAAACACTACACTTAACACGACGGGCGTTTTGACAACAAAGTTATCATTTTCAGGTAGGATTTGAAACTGTTTTAATTAATAATAATTGTTTGGTGGTAGTGGGTGTTTTACGTCTTATTTAACATACCAAAAAAATCCGACAAAAAGATTACCTATGATGGGATGATTTCAAAAATTAGCCAATCATAAATAAGTACATATTTTTAATGGTTTCAGTTTTGTTTTAAGAGAATTTAACAAGGTTTTAATTGGATTAACCGCATTATAGACAATGAAATAATTTCAAGCAATGAAAAACTATGCTAAATAAAACAAACAAGACTTAACAAAGAGACATTATAAAAATTATGATTTAATATCCTAAACATTCTACTTATCGTTAAATCACAAATCACAACAAACTTAGACCTAATGAAAAAATTAATCTAAAACAAAATGTAAATGCACAGATTTCCTCAATTTCTCAGCTTCAACGCAGGTCTAACATTCGAGCGAATTCGAGCGAACCATATCGAATGTGAATTCTTTCCATTTCCAGGCGCGGATTTCCAATTTTGTGCATACGACAATTTTTGACAGTTGCTTTACAGCTGATCGGGTGACTTTGACAACACGAGCTTGCACAGTAGTTTTTATTTTCGATTAATTTCTTAATTTTGTCAAAGTTGTGAACAAAAACAAGTTGTGTAACTTGTGACTGGATTAAAATTAGAATATTTAGAGTATTGGAGTAGAGTGCTTGATGCGTTATTTGTGTTTCCATATGTAATTTTTATCAGTTAAAGTCTAATTATTATAATTTCAACTTTGTGTACTGATGCAATAAGGGCGACTTTTTAGAATAACAGTGCTTTGAACTTAATGCGTAATGCGTAAATGGCGACTCATTTCTGGAGCGTTTTTTTTGATGTCAGTGGACCAACACGATTATGAAATGATATGTTTTTAAATCTTAAAATTTAACCGACAAAATCAATAATTAGTTAATTGAATTAATATTTTTTTTAGCATAGGAATTGTAAAATCTACATTAAAATAGTAATAAAAAAGTAATGTCAGAATATGGAGTCTTAACAGTATTATACATATAAATGTAGAATATTTACTAAGTTTTATTAAAATCGATAAAGTGGTTAAAAAGTTGTTAATAAAAACAATTTTTAATTTCTAGATTTGGCGCCCTCTAGCCGCTAACCGGTCCAACTTGGGATATAGGTAAGTTGCCTTAAATCGATTTGTTTTAGTCTCAAAAATATTAGGTTGTTTGTAGTAACATCTTTTGGAGACACTTTGTATATTTAGTAAATTAAAGGTTTTATCTTTTGCTGCAATACAAATTATTATTAGTTGTATCAATAGTTATAATTATAGATTAATTACAGATTTTTTTCTAAATGTGGTCGATTAGGTCAAAGTATTGAATGTTAGGCACAAGATAATAAAATAAAATGTATTATTCTTAATAATTTTAAATTCACATCGTGACAAATTAAGCTTAGATGGATTTTTTTGTCAACAATTAAATTTAAAATACTTTGCTAATCTTGTACTTCTTAATCTTGTAACAACCATCAGAGAAAAAAAGGTTTAATATCAACATGAACATTTAAAGAAAACTAAAATTATATAAAATAATCAAATACTAGAGACAAATGTAGCATAACAAATTACAATGGTGATCAAAACATTATTCATATTAATTGAACACTTGTTGAATAAAAGTCAAAAATTCTCTATTCACTAAAATAATCTCAAATTTAAAAAAGAATGAGCTTCTACAATAGGTAATTCTATGTGATATTTTCTAGAATTTTTGTTCAAATAGAACGTGATATTTGGGGGGTTGACGTAAAACTCGAAACATCCGGTTTTACGAATTTAGAAATAATTTATTAAAATCGAAATATTTATGTGTTATGCATTATGTTTAATATTTTTTATTTATAGTATATTATAAATCAGGAACAATAAAAATATTTTATGATCGAAGACAATAGTTTGGAAGACGAGCAAAAAAATTTCTTTGAATACCTAAATTGTTCAAAAACGTTGTTTGAAGCTAAAATTTTTAAAAGTTTTATTCTACAGTTTTACTTTGTTTTTTACTAAATCATCCACTAAATACTTTAAATTTTCAACCCTTATTAGTTCCTCCTTTGGGAAAAAAACAGATCTAGTTAAAGTTTAGTTTTCTACATTTTTCTATAATAATTTTTCTATTTTTTATTTTTTTATATGTTTTTTATATGTTTTGTATTTCTATAGGTTTTCTAAAAACAAAACGTAATTGTAATTCTGGTTATTTTAGTAGGTTTCATTTTATTCTCTCAAATGGATTTATTTGATTTAGATATTTTACAGAAAAACCGTTTTACAAATTTCTGCATAATGCTCTATAGCCACTGGACAATATTTTACAATCTTAAATATGTATTCTAAAACAGATTCGCATAGCTGTACTCAAAAGTGATATAGAAAATTCTTTAAATTCCTCAAATATTTATCTTGTGTTTTACTACTAGAATAAATATTAAACGTACTTTCTAAAAGTGGAAGAATAACTTTACATCAGCAAAGCGACGTTTGAAAGTTTTTTGCTTATTTTTCAAGAAGTGTAACGTTTTATTTATCATTGCAACAACTAACAACTGAATTTTTAACAACTTTGTAGCGAAAAGTCTCATTTTGTGAAACATCTTATTAATTACAGGATTTAGTAGTAATTTTTTTTACAATTAATAATTATGGTTTCCTATTGGCAGGCTCATGGGGTATTTGCATTTATTATGCATAGTTTAATTGTTGGAATAAAATATGTTGGCGTGTTAGCTTGCATGTAATGATTTTTACAAATAATATAAAAGAGTATGTAATTTAAACATTGTTGCACGTTATTTTGAAATATTTCAGCGTTAAATATTTTTGTATAAAATCTTTTTGTTTACAACACATTTTATACATATTAGCGTACTACTACAGCTAAAAAAAAAATAAGTAGAGGTAGATGAATAAGCTGGATAATGGAAGAACATTTTATATATATATATGTTACGAATGAACAAGAGCATGTTATACACTAGAATATTCTTTTTTTAATAAACAATTTAAATAATAATTAGTCTAGTACATTACTGAAACGTTTTCTTTTCTACTGGTTGAGAAATTTGTTTTTGTTTACCAAGAAATCACAGACCGGTGACAAGACTAGCTATTAGTAATTGTTAGATATAACTCTAGCGTTATCAATACAACAATTTACAACAGTAATACAACAATTTTTTGTTTTGTGCTACTTTAACAACATTATTATAGGAAAATGTTCTAATAATAATAATCGAAGAGTATTGCTTTTGTCTTTAAAACACGTCACAGTTTATGCTTTTTATGTAATGTAACAATAAAACTTCGAATACCAATAAATAAATAAATGATTACATCGAATAATATGAGCAATAATAATACAAAATAGTTCTTATAATTATTATAATAGAATCGAACTTCCAAATGTGGTAATTTGGTAAATTGATCAATTTAAAACTTAGCCCTTTTACGAGTATATCGATTATTCAGCTAAGCAATAAATTTTATTATGTCTTGAAAGAGGAATATTCTTTCATTGCCTATAAATATTTTAAAGTCAAAACAGAACTTTTTGTGCAATTGTAGATGTACTCCCTCTACCAGCATAAATTTTTTATTTCTATTGCGGCTGGTTCTTACATGCACCCCTTGCATTTATAAGAGACAAAGTAGAATTTGCAGCGTGTTCTATACATTTCAGCTTCATTATTATTTCTCTCGTGTTTTCCTATTCTTTTATGTTGGGAACTTGTGTTCAATATAGCGTTAATATTTGCTTACAAGCGGCCTTCGGCAATAGTAAAAACGTGCCGAGGCAAAAGATCAGTCTCGAAAGTTTTGTGATTATCTCAAGACAGTGCAAATGAATCAATTCCTAATGAAATTAATTTACGAGCATAACGTATGAGTGTATGGCGAAACTAGTTGAAATATCTGAGGTCAGGCCCCAAGTTAATCGATAAACAGTCCTAGTAGAAGTTGGACTAACTCGCTCCAACTTATCATATTAAGCATAAATTACAAACAGCTACACGATTTCTAACCCCTTGTCCTTCCCGTCGACTTACAAATCCCAAAACTATGCGTAATTCCAGCCAGGACCACATTAAACTGATACAACGGAAGCACGCGAAACTCGAGATGACCCTAATTCATTATGTCACTTAACACTAATTTGAATAAGCTGATGTGAAGATTGTTTCTAGGCTCAGAATGCGACGTTTCATTGTAGGGATGACCCGAGATAACGAAATTGTACCCTCAATACTTTATACTTTGTACCCACTATCGATCAACATTTAGCAAGTTTTATTAAATATTATAATAAATTGTTATTTATACATAATATTATTATGCATATATATTTCTTTAAAAGTAAACAATATGCAATTAACCTATTTTTAAAAACCATTATTTAGTTTATTGTACATAATATATTTTAGTAACAAATATTCAATTAGCTGTTTACAATATAAATGTTTACGATGCTACAGTAATTACGTGTATTTGTCGAAATGTTATATAAATAAATTGAAGAATTGTGGAAAAATATAATAACACTCATCATAACGGTGAAAATGAAAATTGTGAAGTTCAATAAATTCGATTAATATAAATTTGTTATTATTTAATAGACACTTTAATAAAAAAGTTTTTTTTATAACGTACTAAGCTGAAAACGCTTGTTTTTTATATACCTACTTATACGGGGTGTAATTAAATGTTGCACAAAAATTTTACCTAGTAAAACTCCCCGTTGAAAAAATGGTAAATATACAGATTTGTTTTATACAACTATTAATAGTTTTTGAGATACGCTTTAAAAGTTTTTATTAAAAAACTTGTTGTTGTACATCGTGTATCTCAAAAAATGTTTTTTGAGAAAATTTTTTACGTGTATCTTAACTATCATGAACATTTAATAAGACAAATCTGGGTATTTATTTAATATCATTTTAACAAGAACTATAACTAAGTAAAATTTATTCATATATTTTAATCAGACCCTGTATATCAGTAAAATTACTATAATTTAATCAGTGACATTAAGTTATATCCAGAACGAATAATTTTTTTCACCGTCCTCCACAGACTCTGATACAGTTATTTTATTAGTTTCAAGTTGCTTATTTTTACAATAGAAGACTACAATAGACTACAATAGAAGACTAGGTATGGTTTCAAAAAAGTGCAAATTTAAAAGATGATAAAGCACGATTTAAAGAAAAAAACTATAAAAAAGACTTGAAAAAATTAGAAAAAAAAGACTTGAAGAAATTAGAAACTAATGATAAATAAAAAAAAATTAAAGAACATAATGACAGGATGTTGAAAAATGACAGAAGTTCATAAAGGAAGATCCAGTTTATAAGAAGATTAAATACAGATATAAATTTTGTAAAGTGAATACTCTTTAAGAGTGTGACAAGGCACAAGTATCTTTTGAAAAAGTTACTTTTTGGTATCTTTAAATTGTTTTAACACAGTACAGTTTTAATGGGCACAGTGCTTTGCTTTTGTACTCACTAAACTAATAGTTATATATAATAGCTCTTCAGACCCTCGGGCCTATGGCTTCAATTTTTTCGACAATTTTTTTATATTTTTTTTTGTTCTTGCTCTTTTTCATTAAGTCCCAAACTCCTACTCCCTTTAGATCGTCTTTTACCATTTTCAACCATCTCTTTTTCGGTCCCCATCTTCTTTTTTTACTTCCTTCTACTCCCAGTGGCGCTTTTTTTGTGTTCCTATTCGACGCCATCTTTGCTACATGTTCTTCCATCTTTTGGTTGCCTTCCTCATCTTTTTCTCCCTCAAACACTTTTCTTAGTGCTTTTTTCTGTCACCTTTCCAACTTTTCCGAGGTGCTTTGGGTCATGATCTACGTTTCACATTCATATAGCACTACTGGCTGGATTACAGTTTTATATCAGAGGTACTGAGGCATCAGAGGTATTGGAGGTATAGAGATATCAGCGGTATCGATACATTGGAGGTATTAAAGTATAGGAAATATCGCAATTATTATTCGAGGTATTGAAGATATTTATAGTGGTATTAGAGGTATCGGGGGGTATTTGAGATATCGAGGTATCAAAGTTATCGGAAGGATCGATATTTTTCTCAGTCTTAGTATGAAGCCCAGTTTCTTATTGTAGGATCTCTGAATTGTCGCATCTTTTTGAATGTAGATGCTGATGTAACATCTTCCTCTTGGTTATTGATGTTTAAAACATACGTACACTAATTATATACCGATTAGCGTTTGTTGAAGTTAATATTAGCGTTTTCTCTACTAAATCTTTCAAATTTTTATGGTCTCACACCACATTTAGTGTTTTATGGTAATCAAAAACACTTCTTTGCATTACACCAGTTTTCACTAATTTCAGTTCAGAGTATTGTTTTTGGAGATTTGGTAATGGTAGATATCAACACAGTACAGACTACATAGAAAATGTATGATATGCAACATGTATTTGTATTACTCTTTTCTTTTTAACATTTACAGCTTGTAGGTATTAGTATTTTTTTACGGAAGCAACTCCTTTTGTCTGATTCTGTAGAATTCATTTAGGTTTGCAGCTGCCAGCTGATTGCCAGCACCACTTTTTAGTATTAATTTATTACAAACTTTACACTTATTATACATAAAGTGGTAAATGGTTTATTATTACTTATTTTTAATTGAATTCGGTGTACCAAAACTTAAAGAGAAAGGAATACTCAACAATTTTATGTCGACGAAAGTTTGCTTTGTACATACAAGGTTTATTGAAAAAGCTGCTGAAAATAAGCTTAAGCACTACAACCCGGATTTTACTAAAATTGGCAGCTGTTATTCTTGATTCAAGAGATATAGGGCTCTCTAATTAAAAAGTCGTAAAAGTAAAATACTTGTAAAAACTATGTAAACAGTTATTAAATTAAGTAGCTGTGGCCTTGATACAGCTGACAGTGATACTTGATACAGTCGACCAGCTTTGTTTTCAATGTAACAAAGCGTAAAATAACTAATCATTGACCAACTGGACAACTATGTCAACATTTTGTTACTTATTGATCACAGAAGTGCAGCTGTGCCTTTTATTGATATTAATGTCTGTTTACATAGTTTTTAGAACTAGTTTACTTTTACGACTTAATTGGCGAGCCCTATATCTCTTGAATCAAGAATACTCAAATTGAATGGCCAATCTAAAATATTAATATACCTTTTTTCATACCTTTTTAACAAGAATCTTTAATACGAGTGGAAATTTTATAAATTCTTTGCTTTTTTAAGAAGTTTCAAAAACAGTTTATACTTTTTTACCAGAAATTTTTAACTTTGTAATAATTCAAAAACTTGTTGTTACCAGACGTTGTTTGCACTAGAATCAGAATCAGGCTTAACACCATTGAAGAAATTATTTTGAACATTTTGTTCTTGCGATCGTGTCAGCATAGAAAACTGAATAAGTTATAAATTGTTTTCAAAAGTGTTTTTCATAATACTGCCATAAAATAATAAAATAAATTTAGCACTTTTGTCAAAATTTTATAGAAGCACTTGCAAGATAATAAAAAAAGTTTCATAAATTGTTTTTTTGGATTGCCTTTTATTAAAAGCTTTACTGTTCTCCAAGAAACTGCGCGTTTTTTGACACGCCCGATATAAGTACATCAAATATTTCTGTCACATTGAATTCTTAGAATTACTTTTTCAAGAAAATAAATCCTGGTTTTGAATTTTAAATGAACAGGTAATGCTAATTTTAATCTCATGTTTAACTTGTGGTTTGGGACCAGAAACACCTATAAATAATTTATCGGTTTCTCCTTGTCATATCTTTTTCAGATACCTACTTATCTTTTTAAATAAATAATTTAAAATAATCTTATAAATAATTTTTTTTAATATTGTAAAAAAGGTTGGTTATTTTGGACTCAAAAGGACGATTTTCTTATTTAGTAGATTTAAAAATATTTGCAAATGTGTGAATAATAACAAACTCTTGGTGGAATATGTTATTAAATAGTGATCAAATTATTTTCGCATACAATTCTCATTTGAGAGTCCATCATGTCCCAAACATTGGATTTAGAATTGAATGTAATTATCAATAGTTCTCCCATTATGCTAAACAAGTCATAAATATTAATCATAGCACATAGTATTTGTAAACAGTGCTAGATTTGTTTGGATGATTGCATCGCAGATGGAACGCGGCTAATAAACGTTTATTATGCAATGCGTATTTATAAGGGGATTTATTTAAAGAGCATGATTCATTGTGTAAATCGCTCATCATTAGAAATAATTTCACTTTTCATCGTTTCATATTTTGCTTTTGTCAACTCAACAATAATTTGTCTCTTGCGGCCATATCATCATCAGAATTGTAAAATACCCCAAATTTTTACAAGCTCTATTTAAATTTGAAATGATCAACGTTTACAAAATGTCAAATGAGGCATCAAGTTTATTCAATCAAAAAATGGGAACGACACGTGTATGTATTCACATAATTTGAAAATTTGTTTCCTTCTACTTCTGTTTTAGAAGCTTTAAATGGACATAAAACGTTTTAGAAATTCATACGGCAATCATTTTATTACTACACTATTGTGATTTTATTGATGAATAAAATTTTCAGAGCTTATAATACATAATTTGATTAAATTGCCGCAGTTTAGCTTGCCATAGCACGACACAAAAGATGTTTTGTTAGCTAATAAACACAAAATCTCTTTTTTTAGATATTATACCACACAAAATATCAACCATCAAACTCTTGAAATTTTTATCTAAACTAATTATTATTCAAAATCAGTTTATTAATTAAAGTTTTAGAGGGAATATAAAATTGATTTTAAAATGCTAATATTTTAAAATTGGTTGTTAGTGTTTTAGACTTGCGTGAGTTAGTTAACTACGGTCATTCCATGTCCTTAGTGTCGACGTTATACTTACAGTTGCAATTATTTCTCCTTTTATTATTTTGCACTTATCCAAATTAGTGGTTTAAGCGTGAGCGAATAAACTTCTAAATTTTGAATTTTATTAGGCTTCAAAGCACTAATTTGCTACTGTTGTTTCCATGATTTACCATTTTTTTGCTAGATTTAATTGATCTTCTTAGACAATATACTAATAATGAATGAAACGGAACATTCTTTGAGTTGTAATGTGTGAAATAATGGGAATCTGGACTTATTTTTGAGTGAAACACCCTTTTTTTAAGTTCACATTCCCACTATTTCACACATTACATAATGAGTATGGATGAAAATTCAATCAATGTTTATTCTTTGAGTTATTCTGTTAAAACAACAAACACACTCATCGGCGCGTTTTGATAGAACTGCGTTAGGCAAATTAAGAAAAAAAAAAAGATTTATGCTTTATATGCAAATCTACAGCGCAGTTGCAGTTAAAAAGGTGTTTTTATGGTCGCCAATTACTTCTCATAGCAGGTTTAAATGCTGTAATAGCTCCTAGTTGAAGTTTTAAGTGTTTTTTAGTCTTTTATTACAGCTTAGGTGCCGTCATGGCCCCTAAAACACCATTGTTGTCGTATTATTTCTTCTAATACTGCCACCGTTGCGTTGGTATGGGAGCATCAGTAACCCATACATTTTTTTTTAATCAAAAACAATAATCGTAATAAGCTATCTTTCTCTGCTAATGTATGTTGTTTTAACTATTGTAGTGCAAGTAAATGACGTCCTAATATTGTTTACATGTCAACGTAATGCTTTTAATATAGGGAATTAAATTTAAGGGATTGCTGTCTGTACTACAGTGGTTTAAAAAAGTACATATTAGCTTTAGGTACACTAACAGCCTCCACAAACCCTAAACTCTATTGGTGTACTATTTATTCTATTACTGCCAAACCTTTCTTTCTATAGCAGGATTAGATGCTTTAATTATTTTTCAATGACTCTACGTAGTATTTACTATATTGACTTATCTGATTAGCAGGGCTTACTATAGCAGGTGTTAAAAGCTTTTCATGTAAGTAAGAAAGATCACGCACGATATACCGTTATAAATAAGTACTGATTTTATTTAAATAGCCTAATGCATAGGTAAATGCATGTTTTTAGGTATGTATAGGTAACAGGGTTATTTTTTAATTGTAGCAGTCCGAAATATGGATAACCCCTAAGAGGGTGAACAATGCAATACTGCTAAAAGAAATTTTACAAAAATACAAATAACTAAAGAATAAAAATTAATGTCAAAGCCACAAGTTTACTTAAATGAAATTTTTATATAACAGTGGCAGAACGCTTTCTAGAATTATCTCATCATCAGTGCCTGAATAATAATGTAAAAATGAAAACTATACATAAACTAACTCTAGTTACAACAAAGAATTTATCTAATTCAATGTTACGGAACTGGGGAAGAGTGCTACCAAGTTGTTATCAGAAAATTTAACCAAAAATACCCGTAAGTTACCATTTCAAATTCTGGTGCAAAAAACTTGGTGACCAAGTTTTTTAAAACGGGCTCGGTTTTAACATTAAGAAGTCCAAGAAGTTATTCAGTAAAGACGATATTGCTTCAGTTCTTGGCGTTTATTCTAAAAATTACAAAAATATTTTAAATAACAAAAAATTCTAAAACTTACTGTTAAAAATTACGAAAAAGTCCAAATTTTGAAGAGAAATAATATTATCTCGATAACTGTTTGGGTTAAAAAAAACTAATTTTGGTTTTGGAGGTTTGAAAACAAGCAGGGCAAATTAACAAGAGTGAAATTTTCTGAGAAATTAAATATAAGAGAGTTCTTTCTCTTTTAAAGTCGATCCGGGGACACTGTATACCAAAAATTGAATAAATCGTTATTTTTAGCATAATAGTTGTTGATCGATTTGAAGACAAAATATAATTAAACAAATGGTCGCTATTAGGTAAAGTGACAAAGAAAAAAAACTGTTTTTTAAAAAGAAATGACATTCGATTTAAAAAATAATTTAAAAAGTATAAATATTAATAAAGAAAGTTTTCTAACTTTATATTTGAACTGTAGTTTTCGAGTTTAAATTTTCTAACTTTTTCTATATTTTTTTACTTTATTATTTAAGCACTGATGACGAGATAGTTTTCGAAAGCGCTCTGCTACAGTTATATAAAAATTTTATTTGTTTATACTAGAAAAATTGATTTTGGTTTTTATTATTTCATTATTTGGATGCAAATCACCCCGAAATAAAATATGCTTTCATAAAAATTTTCTGAAACGTAGTTAAAGTAGCAAATGTGCATGTACACATTCTACACCAATGCACAATATAATTAATATGTAGTTAATGTTCCTTTACTAGAGATACACTAGTAAGCCTTGCCAATTTGAAATATTTATTTGTGATTGGTCAGTTTTTGAAATCAACTACCTAATTATAAGTGAGTTTTACTTTTTTTAAATTATTTTCTTGAGAATCTTTTTCGAACTGTATCTCCGAATATTTCATAATTATAAATTATAGTTTATTTTAATTAATTTTTAATAAATTTCGGTAACGAATGCCCCGCCAGTATTTTGTATTTTAGTTCACAGAGGTCACGACTAGTACAGCGCATGAAGCGAGTGTCCTCTCCTGCGATGATCTTATTGCAGTTTTAATTTATGGCAACATTAGACGTTTTCTTAACTCTCTATAGCTTCGTCTTTTTCTATCGAAGATTTCCTTTGAATATGAGTACCGCTGTGCAGTTTATGATAGGACATGTAAATAAACAGTCTTCTCTAAACGACTTTCCTGCCTAATAAAGTAGCCATTCATAAAGTTTTGTAAAGTTTCAAACTCACATAAACTGTGTATTTTCGTAATCAAATAAGAGCTTTCATCAGAAATAAGGGGTAGATAAATTTAAATTAAATTTTAGTGCGTTTACGTGGTAGTGTTTATGTCAACTGAAGAAAGGGAAACTGTAAGTAGATACTCTACTTTGATGTAATTCTAAAATAATATCTGTTGTAAATTCTTGATCAATAATCTTGTTGACGTTAAATTAGACTTTGATGTGCTAGAAAAGTAGTGAGTAATTATTTCTGCTGGCAAATTAAAATCCGATTTAATTTAATTAATTTGGCGTAGTCGCAATTAATCATAACAGAAAGTTAGTGTGTATAATTGATGACTCGGCGAATTCTGAATCAGCGTTAAAGTTCACAAAGCTTTTATAAGATGAATTAAATGTGAGTGATTAAAACGATCATTCTGATGACTTGTTAATACATCACAAAATCAGACACAATCTATCAAAATAATATTGTTGATTTTGTGTTAAGCTTTTCATTTAAATGTCGATAAACGTTAATTCCGGAAATCTCAAAAATGTGTCAACAGAAAAAAAGATTGATTTAGTGAGGATTATTTTGTATGCAAAGTATATTTTATGTGAGTGGACAATGGTCCGTATAAAAACAACTATAAACATGAACACATGTGAAATATTTATGATATGCAAATTTCGATGCACAGTCCTCCAAGGAGACTGCATTATAAAATTCTCTAGTGGTGCATATGTCACATACCATGCAAGTTTATGATGAAATACCAGAAGGTCGTAATACTGCCGACAAGATTTAAATTTGTGGTTTATCACTCTTATTAATGACGGAAACTTTTCAATTATTCTTCCATAGTTTGCAGGTTCTAGTAAGTCCCTTCCTGTTCATTTCGTTTCAAATAATTTATGTCGACTTTTAGGGCCATTTCATGAAATCCTAATCACGATTTCCCTATTTCTTCAACCTGTAACGTTATTGGTGACTTTACAGTATTGTAAAGGGGGAGCTTTTTTATTACTTTTGTTATAGGAAAGTTTGAGTGTATCGAGCGAATTTGGGTCTAGTTTATACCGAACTCGAAAGTTATTACTTTGCAATTTATCTAAAAGCGAAAAATTAAATTTGGTCTAATTAAAAATCCGTCGTGAGTGCGATGACGATGGTTTTAATTTAGCACGAGTGAGTTGATTGGATTCTTGTCGGCGGGTGTACATTTTAATAAATTTGGTATGCTCTTCCGTCACCTGTGAGTAAAGCAAAGCTCTCGAGTCATTTAAAAACACATCACGCGGAAAACTCGCCGAATATACAATGAATATTTTTATCATTTAGTAAGAGGAACTCCCTAGATTCCTTGGATCTGAACTCACATACTCATTAATTAAATCTAGGGGAAACTCATAGTTGTCAATTTATAATTTATGCAATTTAAAGTTTTCCGAGTCGCGTAAAACATCCGAATGGGTAACATTAAAATTTTAGAGAATTTAAGCAAACTTTTTTCTCATTATAACTTTACGAGAAGTTCTCTTTATATCAAACATGTACAGAGTGGCATCGATTAATTTCAATGTAACGATGAATTAGTTATTTTTACAGTTGTACATGCAACTACCCATTAAAACTTTCATGTTTTAGTTACTTTAACGACTGTTTGTTGAAAATTTTAACTGATGTCGACAAGTTGTAAGTGATTACCTGATTACAAGTTTAATTCTATTATATACTTCGGCATTCTTCATCTTATTCCGTTCATTTTCAACCCCTTAGTCAAAAAAAGTCAAAAATCATTTATTTTTTCAAATATGTTTACAAATTTTCTTAAAACTATGACAATTATTTTAATGCAAACATGGCCGCTGCTGAGGCTTAAGGCCTTTTCAGCGTTTTGAGACTTAAGATATTTTATTTAACATTTGTAGGCTTAATCTAACTAACATGGGTGACTTAAGATATTTTATTTTTGGAGGGGAATTACAATAATGAATTTAAAGGAAAAAAGGGGATCTTAAAACTAAATTAAAACTAAGAGAAATAATTGGGGGCGCGCGGGGTGTCCAGGGGGGGGGTCTAGGGGTGGGCGGTGAGTCCATGAAAATAACGGGTGATGGAAAAGTCGAGTAAAGTTCGTCGGTCCGGGAATTGAAGAGTTGGTTTTCAGCGCATCGAAAGAGGTGTTTCGTCCACGAGTTGTTGAAGTTCCGGTGGGAGCGTGTCGTAGGTGGTGGCGAGAATGGCGGTTGGAGGGTGTCGAAATTTGCGTTTAGGGATTTTAGGAATTCGATTTAGGAGGCGGTTGTTTCTGGTTGGGAGTTTGAATGAAGTGTGAAGGGTTTGTATGGCAATTTGGTTGTTGTTGTTAAGAGTTCGGTTGACAAAGGATTTTTGGAGTTTGATAAGTCTTTCGGTGATGGGGGTGGTATTTGTTTGAGCGTGAAGTTGGTTGGAAGCAAATCGATAATGAAGGTGGAAGATTTTCCTGAAGATACGGCGTTCAGTGGCGGCAATTTTTTGAAGTTGGTGGGGAGGGAGGGTAGAGTAAATTGGGGCACGGTAGTCGATAATGGGGCGAATAAATGAATTGTAGGTGAAAAGAAGAGTTTGGGGGTTGCAGCCGTGAAAACGGCCGCGGATATGGTAGAGAAGATTGGCTCTATTGCGGATTTTTTTGAGGGTGGTTTGTATGTCGGGCATGAGGGAGCAAGTGTTTGAAAAAGTGATTCCAAGATATTTAATTGTTTGATTGTGAGGAATTTGTTGGTTATTGAGAGAAAGTTGAATGGGGATTCTGGCTCGGCGATTTTGAGGATATGACATGGTGATTGATTGGGATTTTAGGGGATTGGGTTTGATTCTCCATTTGTTTGTCCATGTTTCGATGCGCTGAAGTTCTCGTTGGATTTGTTCGGCAGCGGAGACTGGGGATTTGTGAGAAGTCCAAATGGCGGTGTCGTCGGCGAAGAGTCTTGTCTTGGTCCTGGGGTGATCTGAAATTGGAAAATCTCTGCAGTATACAATGTACAATAAGGGGGAAAGAATGGAGCCCTGAGGGACTCCGGCGTGAATTTGGATGGGGTTTGAAATGGAATTTTGAATTTTGACACTGCAGGAACGGTTTGTAAGAAAAGAAGTAATTAGGCGGACAAAGCGAGAGTTGATTTGCATGTCGATTAATTTTTGAATTAGGCCTTCGTGCCAGACCTTGTCAAATGCACGCTCGATATCTAAAAAGACACCGATTGTACATTCTCCAAGGTTGGCAAAGCGAGAAGAATCAGTGTGAAATTCGAAAAGGGGGTTGATTGTTGAGGATTGGGGGCGAAAGCCAAATTGTTGGGGTGGAAGAAGATTGTTAGATTCGAGAACTTCGCGAAAGCGGTTGTTGAGAATTTTTTCGAGGATTTTGCCAGTGATATTTAAGAGTGAAATGGGGCGATATGAAAGGGGGTTAGTGAGATCTTTGTTTGGTTTGGGAATCATAATGGTGTGAGCATGTTTCCATGCAATTGGAAAGTAGAGTGAATTAAGACAGTTGTTGTAAATGATAACGAGAGCGTTAATGGCGGCATCTGGTAGGTGTTTTAAGAGTTGGGGCTTGATGGTGTCGGGGCCAGGGGCTTTTGTGTTTTTTAGTTTAGAGATAATGGGTTTGATTTCTGCAGGAGAGACTTCGAAAGTGAGAAATTGATCATTAAGTGGGGCAGGTGGGTGGGGGTCAGGGGGTTGGCGTCGAAAATCGTTAATTTTGTCGGTTGTAAGATAATAAAAGGGGTTGTCGAAATGGGGTTCGTGAGGAATTTGGTGGATTTCTTGAAGAGATTGAGCAAAAAGATTGGCTTTGTCTCGCGGGTGTGAAAAAACAGTGTTATTAATGTGAAGGTGGGAGTGGGGGGTTGATTTTTGGCCTGTTAATAATTTAAATTTGTCCCAATATTTCTTACCTTCTCTGTAGTCGAGTTCTTGACAAGTCTTGATCCATTGTTGTTCTTTGTAACTGTTGATGTCTCTTCGTATTTGGGCATTGAGTCTGTTGAATAGTGATTTTAGAAGCGGATCTCGGGTTTGGATGAATCTTCGGAAAATTTTTCGTTTTTCTTTAATTAGGTTGAGAATGTGAGTAGGGATTTTTGGCCGAAATTTTTGGATGGTGATTTTTGGAATTGAGGCGTCACGGGCGTCGGTGATTAGGTTTGTGAAGGTCCGAATTTGTTCGTCGATGTCCTGGGGGTTGATAGTGGCGGCGAAGTTGGGAAGGTTGGAGATGATGTGATTTTGGAATTTTTGCCAGTCTGCTTTTTGGAAGTCGAAGATTGTTCGGGGTTGTTCTGGGGGTGGGGGGGTGGCGAATGTGAAATTGGAGCAAAGCGGCAGGTGGTCCGATGTGACTGTTGTTCCAATGGTGCAATGAGTGTTGATATGTGGCAGGAGGCGTTCTGAAACAATAATATGATCGGGAATGGAGCATCCGTTGTAGTTGACAAAAGTGGGGGTGGTGTTATGAAGGCGGCTGATTGGAAATTGGGTAATTAGTCTAGTTAGGAGTCGTCCGTTACGGTTTGTCGTTGTGTCACCAAAGTCTGTGTGTCGTGCGTTAAAGTCACCAAGAAGTATGGAGTGGGGGAAATTAGAGACATAATTAATTAGGTCGCGAGAAATTGTAGATTGGGGTGGATTGTAATAAGAGAAAATGACAATGTTAAGATTATTGATGAATAAGTTAGCTGCGATGACTTCAAGGTGTGAGAGGTGGGGTGGGAGGGGGTGAGGTGAAGAGGCGAAAGAATTAGAAAGTAAAAGAGAAACTCCGTAGGAATGTGGGTTTTGAGAGATGTTTTGATAAGAAATAAATCGGGGAATTTTGATTGGGTTGTTTGTTTTTGTTTCGGATAGGGCTAAGAAGAAGAGATTGTCTGTGAAGATGAGGTTTTTGACGAGGGAAAGTTTGCGGCGAATGCCGCAAACATTTATACAACCAAAATTTAAATTAGCCATTTCTAACTAAAGGTGAAGTGGATTCGATGACCGGAATGAGAGATTTTGGTGGAGATTGCGAAGGCGGCGCGAGAAGCTTTTTCTAGGACTTGTTGCATGCGGGTTTTGTCATGTGGGAAGATATCGAAGAGAATTTTCGCAAAAAATGCGACAATTTGGCGGAGGGCAGTTTGAATGGGGTTGGGGTCGACAGGGGGGTTTTGATCATCGTTTTCATCTGAGATTTCGATGTCGGAAAATTCTGAGGGGGGGTCGAGAATAACTGTCTCAAGATATGGAATTTTTTCCTTGTCAGGAATGGGGGTCTCTTTGAGAGTGGGGCATTGCCTGGACCATGCAGGATGGGGGCCTTTACAAAAGGGGCAGATTGGGTCAGTGGCAGGGCACTTGCTGGGGTGATGAGAGCCGGGGCATTTGGGGCAAATGGGTTTGTTTGGGCAATCAATGGGAGTGTGTCCAATTTTGAAACATTTGGAGCACTGAACGGGGGTTGGGGGTGGTGGGTGTGAGACTTCACATTGATAGACGCGGTGGAAGACTTCGATTCCTTTTGAAAGAAGGATATCGATGGTGGTTTTGGAGTCAGAAACGACACGGATATAAGATGTGGGGCGATTGGTTTTTCTTGAGATGATTCTGAAGAGTTTGTGGAATGAAAGATGGGTGTTTGCGTTCATAATGTCGCGTTCAGAAATGTCTTGTTCAACGTTTTTGATGACAACGGAGAACATGGGGGCCTTGGGGGAAGAATTGGGGTTTGATTTTTTGTTGATGGGGTCGATTGAAATGGCTTTGTCGTTGAGGGCGGCGCGAATGTTGTTTTGCATGTATGAAGGAATGGGGGCTGAGGTGATAACGAGAGCGGTGTTGTTGTGGTTGACTTTGAGGGTGATTAGATTTTTGAAGAGCATCGTGGAGATTAAGAAGGAATGGAATTTTTTTTGGGTTGCAATTTCGTTGGGAATATTGCGGATGGTGTATTTAAAATCGGAAGGTGTTTGAGACATTGTGCTTGAAGAGCGTGAGGGGCTGACTGACATGGTTTTTGTAGGAGAGCGTGGGGACCGCGAACGGTTTAAAATTGGAAAGGACTCACCTGATTTCCTGGGGCGCTTCGGCGTCGGCGATGGCGAACGGGGCAGAGTTGCACTCGGAGAGCCGCTCAGATGAGACATCTTCACAGCTCAAACACAACTCGAAAAGTGACCCCTTACAAAGTCGGTTTTTTTATATAATCAATGGTCAAATGGTCGTCAGGTTTGTTTTGCTATTCGTTAGTGACAAATGGTAATTTGGCTATGCACTAAATGTCAGTGTCATTACATTTGTGTCGATAAATATTTGTAAATAGTTAAAATATTGAAAATAATATTTAGTTTTAAAACAAAATTTACTTCATCACCGAACAGTTCTGAACCGTTAATGATAAACGGTAAAAAAAATTCTTTAGTGTTCTTAACCTAAAGTCTGACATGGGGAATTTGTTACCATTTTTTTTGTAAGATTTTAACTTTTTTTTTAAGGTTTCTTTTTTATGTTAATGTAGAGAAATGTCACCAAGTGAGAAGTATTTTAAGAAATTTGATACATGCAGTTATTTAAAAACTAGATTACAAAATAAAACTTTGATGTTCTTTTTGTCCTTTTCATTATTGTTTCATCTTCTAGTTTAGTTACTTTTTTAAATATCTTGCCTAAAAATGTTCTCGGACCATTTTTTATTATTAAGTTTACTTTATTTATTAGACTTTTGACTAATTGACTATTAGTCAATTATTTTTTTTCGTAAGTTTGATTTTGGTATTGTTTCTTTATTCTCTTACATTCTTTTTTTATTTTTGTTTCTTTATTTCATTTTGACAATTTCTATAATTTTTTACTTTTAGATTTTATTTTTTTACAGTTTTTTTTCAATATTGTTACTTTTAGTAGCTGAGTTAAATTAATAATTTATGGTACCAAATTGATGTCAAGTTTTAACAAAATGTCATATGTTTAGGCAGTGAAATTTCTTTTTCTTTAATAGCAACCATTTATTTCTTTCTTTATTTCTTTCATTATACAGTGACTTTGAAGTATGTTTGGGTATTATGTATTTTACATAATAAAAGAAGTCGAAATAACTCAACTTGCCTTATACAAATGTTTATAATTTTTGGGATATACCTTTTAGAACTTTTTTAAGAATTTTTTTTTAACGAGACATAATGTATTACAACATTTTTTTAATATTTATACAATGTGTGATTGCAATAAATGCAACAATTTATTCTGGTGATAGTTTTAATATTAAAATTAGATATACAAATCTTTTTCAAATTTTTTTTACAAATGCTACCGGGTGGTGATAGCCTTTGTTGAAACGCTGCTAAAGACTTAATTTGCTTTATAAAACTGTTTATAGTTTTTGAGATATGTATATGCTGTTGACATATTTTTTCAAAAAACACTATTTTTGAAATATACGATGTATGCAACATTGTTATTGAGCAAAAACTTTTTCATTGTAAATTTCTAAATCTATATGCTCGAAAACAGTGTTGCCATACAGACTGTTATGGAAGTGTATGCAAAAAATTTAACCATAGATAGAACTCACAAAAATAAACAAAATATTTATTTAGCATTTTTGTTAAAAACGCACCCTTACCGAGTTAAAATTAAAAGTAAGTAGACCACGAAAAACCATACCCGCCTATGTGTTAACGCAGCGATCAAAACACACCAGAAAAAATTCAAGACAAAAAGCTTACCAAAGAAAAGTGTAAACACAGCTGATTTTAGGTAGGTTAATAGGACAAAATAAGACTTGCCTGATAAATTAATCACAAATTCACAATAAATGTTCAAAATGTCGTCCTTCGTTGTTAATACACGCTTGCAACCGGCGCCGCGGCCTGGGACCTACAAACATTCCTGGATTTGCGCGAACTTTTTCTGCAATTTGCATTACACGATTAGTGAATTCTAGGAGAGGCATAAACTAATTGTTTCACAAAAAAAATCACTTAGGTTTACGGCCATAAAAATGGGTCCATAACGACCCATCCACTTATTTTTAAAATGATTGTTTTAATTGATTGATAACACAAATGATTGTTTTTGTTGTAACACAGCACTTCACATTAGTAAACTTCACCCTCGACTTTACCATTGTTATAAATTTATTGTCACACTATCGCAATTTATTAGCGAAAAACTGTTCACAACTAAACAATGCGAAATGAGGTTACGCCGGTAGCCAGTATCAGTGTTTTTTTCTTAAAAAAACGCTCAGGTTTTTATAAGATTAAAATTTTTATCGCTTCGCTTGAACTTGAAAATGCCGTCACGAGCGCAGTGTTAAATTAGGGGTTACAAAAATGTAAAATTAAATTTTTGATATTACAAACAAAATTTGTGAAATTTACATCTTCACAACAAATTAAAACACCTGTTAAAATTTTTGCAATACCTTCCATAACACCCTGTATATCGTGTATCTTAAAAATAACGTTATTGGAAAAAAAAAGTTTTTTAGGGTGTACCTTAAAAACTATTAACATTTGTATAAAGCAAGTTGGGTTATTTTGACTTCTTTTATTATGTACTATAACTGTTTAAATTTTTTAAACATACTCAAAGTCACCCCCGTATTTAATAATTTTTTAATTAATGTAGGATATTGGAAGTATCTCAGCCGGTGTTGGAATGTCTGATCGAATATGTGCTTTCAAGAAAATCTTTATCAATCTATATTTTTTGAATTATTCCTACTGGTGTATCAAAGGCACAACAAAAGTTTTTTTGAACAATTTTTCTGTATTTTGGTGTAAGGCTAAATTTTGAAAATAACTGCAACCAAGGTTTTTACCACCAGCCGATTGCCATTCTTACATTGAGCGCTTGGTACTTTCAGTAGGAAGTGTTAACTCTGAGTTTCTTTCTGTGCTGTTGGTAATCGCGGGACATTTAAATTTAAAACGCGTTTCTAATTTTTTTTATTTTTTGAAAATTTTTTGGTACAGTTTTTATTTATTAAATTTTTACAATTTTTTGACATTTTTTTTTTTGTATTATTTAACCTTTTTGTGTTTTTCTTTTCTGTATTTTTTAATTTTTTTATTTTTAACTTTTATTATTTTGAATTATAACTCTGATTTTTGTTGCTTTTGTTCTCAAGCTTTCTTTATATGTTTACTTGATCTATACTTTCAGTTATCTTTACTCAGCGATTTGTATGTTTCTTAATTAATTTTGTTTTTAAGTTTTTTTATTCTTTGATGATCTAAGAAGAGAATGTTGACTCGCCTCTATTCTAAAATAACTTATTTATTTTTATAGTTTATAAATTTACACCAGGTTTTTTTCTCTCATTTTGTTGACATTTCTATATTATAATTTTATTTTTTCATTTATTTGTATGTTATTTTTACTTTAAAAAGCTATGAAGAAGAACATTGAAAATAATGCTAATGTTTGTGTGGAAAATTTGCGTTACATAGATTTAAACTTTAACCATTTTTACTTGTACAGGATGTTCCAAACTTATTTGGCACAAATTTAACCAAAATTACCCTGGACCAATAAAAGATGAAATCTAGTGAAATTATTGTTTGCCGCGCTTAATAATAAATTATAAGAAAAGAAACAAAGTCATTGCTTTTTAGAAAATATTTTGTTACCATAGTGAAAAAGTACTTTAAAAAATATTTTTATTTATGCTTTTCGTGTTTATGTTTTGCTCTTTTGTGATCTTTTTTTTGGCGTAATGAAAGTTTTTAATTGGGTATTAGCTGATCTAGTTTAGCTGTGCTAATTAACCTCTGGTGTTTTTTGTAGTTGGGAATCCAGTGTCGGTAGGTGGTATGCATAGTAAGTAAAAACAATATGTTTTTGTCAGTTTTTCGGTCGCAAATGTTCGAAACGTGAGTAGATGATTTATGTAGGGGAATGACAGCAGGAAAGTGTCTGTAAAATACGTGACGCCATATCCAAACATTGTGCTGTGCTTGTCAAATTGCACTCCGGCCATGTGGAATAATTGGACAGCTTGAAGGAAAGGGTCGCCACTAATTCTTTTATGAAAGTCTAGCACAGAAAATTGAATCTTTTATAAACAATATTTCTATTCACCTGTCCTCTTCTGTGACATAAAATTCAATTATTTATTGACCCTTCGACTGTGTTCATCGATTTTGGCTCACTGAATATTTATCGGCTTATTCGTTATAATTATTATAACCGTTTCAATATATGAATGCGCTAATTATTGTAATAATCGCATAAATTTTAGCTTTAATTTGATGTGATTCATGTAAATTGCTTCATTACATGTAGACATGATTCATTGCTACATAAATCCACCCGCATCAATACTTTTAACCCAAAAATACCACAATAAATTTACACCACTTAACACTTAACAGTCAACACTCCCATCTTTGAATTTTATCAACTAATCACTATTTATAGAATTTGCAACATTTTAATGCACAGTTCAATTCTTCAGAGATAAAGTTTAATTTGCTCGTTAAATTTTTCACGCAACGATAAACTTTTCAAACAATTCCTAATTTACACCGTCGTATTTTTAGACCAAAATTTTGTTCAACCGGGGATTGTTACATCGAAAATTTATGCCAACTTTACAGTCAACATCACAACGGTTTTCCACTAAAATGCAGAAATTTATTTATAATCATTACTCTACATTTATAGCTCCGAACAGCCCTAAATTTTACACACAAAGATAAACGGAAACGCCGACTGCGCACCGAATTTTACATCCAATAAGCAAAAAGTTACATACTTTTCTGGAACACGAAAATAGCCAATTAAACTAATAAACTGTAATAATATAATAACATACTTGTAATGTAGTAATATAACGTCTTTTTCTAAATTATCGTCGTTTGAAAATAACAATAAATCATTTGGCTGAATTGATAGGAATGAAAGAAGACAGAGATTTCCAAATGGAAAATTAATAATGAAAATAAATTAGATCAGAAAACAAAAGCATCACTACTGAAAGCAGCAATAGGAAAACTTACAACCAAAACTCAAAAGATGTATGTTTACTTTTGAATTTTTAAGTGTGAAAGAGATAAATCGTGTAAGGAGCGTGCAAATAAACTCAATAATTATGCGAATTCTATAGCTAAATCGGTAGTATTGTTAGGATAATATTAAAGGCTGTTTTACATGTACTAAAAATTAACAAAAGTTTACTTAAATGTGTTATTCAGACACTTCTGACATAGTTCCTGTCAGGTTCGCTGGTATTGAGGTGATTAACTAATTACTATTACATGATTTCAGACATTCTATAGATTATATGATTCTATTCTTATTATATTATTTATTTGTTATTTATTATTTGTGGCGAGTTTCTATCTCAATTTACATTTTTATAAACAATTGTGGCGAGTCTCTAAGTTAATCCACAAATCAGGAATAATAATTATTATTATTAATCTCGGGAACATAAATAATAAGTGCTACTTGTCATTTATTTTTATTATCGTCCTTAAAATTTAAGATTTTAACTTGTTCGTAGAAAATAGCTATTTAGGACAGGAGCAAAAATACAATTTTTGTTTACCGCAACGTTTCGACTGTGTATTCAGTCTTCTTCGGGCGGAAACAATTAGCTATCGTGTTTGAAGCATGGTCACTGAATGGTAAGAAAACAATTGTTACACAGGATTAATAAAACATGTACAACAGTAAAGAGCTGTGAGAAGCAACATACAGGAAAATTTTGCAGCAGTCTACAGAAGAATGTTGAGAAAAAGCTCACAAGACAACAGCAGAAAGCACTACGGACTTCCATACTAACAGTTGTCAGAGCAACTTCTTTAGAAAATTGGTTAGAGTTTTTTATGACGTCAGGATAACATTCCCAAGACATGATACAGTCACCAATGCTGTGAAACTAAAATACTCCACTGATATTTAGATCAAACTCTTTAAAACTTTTTAACAACCGGTGAAATAAAAACGCTTAATTAGGGCACTGGAGCGAGGAATTCTTGGTTTCTTCTCTGAAAGAATGTAAGGTTCCATATCTTTCAGTAAGCTAGAAGCCAATTAGTTTAACTTGTTGCATAGGGAAACTGCTATAAAAATGATAAACTGACGATGACGTCTGATATAAACATTAATCTTATAAGCAATGGTAATTACAATTTAGTAAAGGACGGTCTACTTTAAACATGGAGGGTAGCTATAAGAGGAGTTGGCATGTCTTATACCGACAATGTTATGTTCTTGGTCGAGTTATAAACACTTCTTATGGCTTTATTTTATTGTCAAGACCACCGTTTGTATATCTGTAGGTGAGGAAGAGAGGGTAAGCTATTCCGGGTACTTTAAAACTACCATAAAAGGTGTTTGCGCAATGACCACGATTTCATGCTTATCCACTCCTGTTATTTTTTCCTCCACGACTTTAGATTATTTTGTTTTAAGAAAAAAGTGAGAATTTAAGAACAGTTTTCTATAATTTAGAAAAAGCGTCTGATAGGATCTAGCAATACGGCATCTTGAGTTTTTTGGGTAACAGGACTTGCAGAGTTAGATTAGGTAACATCTTTTCTAACAGCTGCACTTCAGAAAAGATGCGCGTTAATGTTGAGAGAGTGACAGTAGAGTTGAAACGTGTTTGCACGTTGATGACCTCTGCATAATTATGCAGACAATTTATTACAATAAATTGGGCTTAGACTATTGGGAAAATTAAAGACACCTGCAAAAAGCTGTCAATAAAATTATATCTAACGTTACAGGTAGTAGCTTTAAGATATTTAAAGACAGAACCTACTTGATATGTTTTTGCCGGTTAGGTTAGACCCTGTCAGTATGATCCACCACTTTTCATGCTTCAAAATCTAAAACTATGTTTTTAGAATTAATCTTTAACTTCCCTGAGGCACTAATAACGGTTGAAGGTAGATTATTTATTGTACTCTTCTGCTTGTGAAACGCTGTTGGCATTTTTTGATGCTGTGAAAAATTTACAAGCCTTTGAAGTTTTTTACACTAGCCTATAAGCTTATTTTCCGAAGTTGAATGTCTAAATTATCAACAAAAGACACTATTTCTATCCTACCCGGTCATAGTGATGTGGTCATTGTCAAGGATGCTGTTCTCAAACGGCTTGCATTAGAGCGATTTGTTTCATCTGTGATAGATGTGCTGCCACACGAAGATCTATTATATACAACATTGTCATATTGTCGAGAACTCATAATATACATAGACGGATCCAAAACCGAGAAATTAACTAGAGTTGCAAAGGAAATCCTTAACAATTTTTGCCGAATTGTACTCAATTTTGCAAACGATACGTTTTATCGAAATGCATTCTAAGAGTAAAAATTACAGCATTTTTGCTCTTGGTCATGCAACGAATAGAATCTATTTACTAAAAGTTACAGAGTAGAGAAATGATTAGAGATTTGCCAAGATTGTATCGGGTTACGTCTAAGCCGGAAGAATGCTGTCAATAATATATGTCTTCTTTTGGGCTGATTTCAAGTTGAGATAATACCGGTAGTATCGCAAATTTTAATACATTTCCATGACAACAGGGAATCACTGCCCCGAATTTGTTTATTTTTCCATGGAAACGAAGATAGTACCGGTATTATCTCAACATGAAATCAGCCCATTTGACTGCTTTTAAAGCAATATTATTGAATTACTTTGAAGTGGGTGCCAGATTACCAAGAAATTGAAGAAAACAGACAAGCGGACTATTTGGCTAGGAAAGGAATTGAAACGGTACTAATAGCTTCTTTACTAACTGTGTGAATTTGATTACAAAACCGTAAAGATGGAAGTAAAAGAACTATTAAAACAAACTCACAGCTTGCATTGGAATTTTGCCTTAGAAGTGAAAGCAAGAGCTTACGATTTGCTTCAAATAAGCAGGTACCTACTATAAAGACTAATTGGGCTTTTTACAGGACACTGTTAACTTAAGAAGCATGTAGTTAATTTAGGGTTAAAATAAAATTTTGAATACCTGAAATGCAAAGAAAAATAAAACATCAGCTTTTAATGTCGAACAATACAGGACACTATCTTTAGACCATATTCTTTATTTTTTAAAAATAGTCTTGAAACTGACGTGGGATCTGACTGCTCTCTTATTTATTAGAATATTGATATTATTATTGTAAATTATATGTCAGTTGTAGTATACAGAAAGTACAAAATTTCTCTAAACATGCTTTTTTGAGAACCGCCTAGATAGACATAGGGTTAAGTGTATTCACTTTTCTGTTTAGCCAAAAAGAAGAGCTTTCTTGGTTTCCCTTGTACTCCGCTGTGTCAACCCTTGTTAAAAGCCTGAGATATATTAAGCAAAGCTGCTCAGTAATATCTTTTAACCTCTCATTTTTTTATTTTTATTTTTTATTTTTTTTATTTTAGTCCACATTTCAGATCTGTAGTAAAAATACAAAGTAAACTTGCAGGAAGACACACATAATATTGTTATCCAGGATAATTATTTGAGCAACTTTTTAAATACAAAAAGTTTCTTAAAATTGTGCGATTTTTTATTTGTGAACTTTTGGTGAAGTAAATTTAAATTAAAAAATTATCTTTCTCAAAAAAATATTTGAAGCAAGCATACTTAAATTGAACTAATGAATAAACAAGTCAATAATAGACAAATAATAATAAAAAAAATTCCGTGTCTTTGAGACGGCTAATAAAGAAACTAGTCTTGAAAGCTTATATCTAGTAGATTCTATGTTAAAATTTATTATACCAGCAATATATGTATATTTTGTTTCGAACGAGAATAAATTATTATAATGAATATTTTGTTTGAAAGTTTAAGTATATATTCTCAAAGAAAACATAATTTTATAATCATTTATAATTCTTAAGTTAACCTTCAACATTTTTTTGTATAGCTAGAATAATTAGTGGTTTTAAAATGATTAATTAGTACTTTGCGACTTAAGTAAGTTATTCTCTAAACTCCCTAAATGGATTCATAATTAGCTTTGTAATTTCTAAATCAATAAACTCGCTTACCTGTTGAAACCGTTTTGAGTAGCAATATTTAATAAGTATAATATCAGTGAATGCACTGTCATTGTAAACAATTAATTTTCAATGATGATGATTGATATCGCAGTGTTTTTGAAAATTTAAAGTATCGAGTTATCGGTGAGGGATCAAAATGCGATTTTTGCATGTAAGGAAGTCATTAAAACATGCTTAAAATTTCTTGCAGCGACATAATAGCAAGGAATTTTTGTGTTTTCGCCGGTAAATATTAATTGGTTTTTGCACGGTAACAGGCTTGCCATTATCTTCAGCTTGCTCCCTATCTTTAACATCCCAGCTTGTTTTAAGAAGAGGCCGGAAGTATTAACTTTAATAAAATCCTGTGGATAAAATCGATTCTGCTAAGTGAAATTTCGGGTCTCCAAACAAAAAAAAGTTTAATGAAATAAAATAAAGTCATGGGAAAGTTAATTAGGGCAATATTCACATTAATTTCCCGAGAGGATCCTGTTAAATATATACAAGGGCGAGCCTTAACCCTTTCACAATCCTTAACTAGGACGCGATTATCGTGTATTATCCGTGTTATAATGTTGTCCTTTCCGTACTAGGGCCTACACTTGCCAATTATTAAACATTTACAAAACTCCAACTGACTTTAAACAAATGGCTCTATAAATTCGGGAGCCTCCGGCAAGAAACTGCTTTAATTTCGACACAATTAAATTTTTATAACCCTGGATTTTTTAAGGCGAGGCTTGACTGTGATTTAGGAACTTCCGCGATTCCTATTTTTTTATTACGTTTATTGTAAATTAAACCGACTTGTGAAAGCACAAGGATTTTCAAAGCACAGTCAAACAAAACAATATATGCTGTTTTGTATTTAATTAAAATTGAGTTGACAGTCACTAAAGTTGGTTAAAGAAGCTTTTGCGTTCATACTAAGATCTACTTCTGGCACTAAAACAAGACAAAATTTTGTGGCGAATACAAAGCATTTGCTAGAATTCAGCTTTACGTCTTATCACACAGACATAAAAAAGAAAATATATTAGTTGCTTTTGGAAGTTTAGTTAATTACGATGTCAAGGTCCTTTTCACGCTTTGTCACTTTGATATTATCGTTATCAATAATTAGGTAAATATTTGAAAAGCTATTCACGCAACGCACTTAACCTTTTGTGAATGGAATAAAAAGTTTTCAGATTCCATTCTATTACTATTGATTTTTGCAAGTATCATTAATAATGCAGGAAAACAATTTTTTGGAATTTATTTGCTTCTAAAACGTGAAGCATTATCGAGCTTTTTTTTCGACAGAATGTACGAATTGAGTGGAAATTTAGCTTAACATTGTGAAATTCGACGTTTTTTGGTACACTAATCGATAGGTGGAAGTGCTATCCGATGCTTTTCTTCTCTGTAAGTTTTCAACAAAAAAATAGGAATGGATTTTTTTCACTTATTTAACAGCTATTAGATGATTTATGTGGCTTGAATATTCTCTAAACTATAACAATAGAAAACTAGGACGTGCAAAATTACTTATACCTGATCCTTTGTTAGTGAGACTACCTTCAACAAGGTAAACTAACTAGCTAAACAGGAAATACAAAATTTAGATCATAATTAAGTAGGGACATAGTGTGATTAATTTTAATGGTTCAGAACAACACTTCGTCGTTACTAAGAAACAAAAAGTAACCCGTGACGTTGTTTTTGTCACATATTAACACAGCTTTGCCAGGAACGTAAACATTAAAATCACCAGATTAATTAAGAGTATTTAGTTTTATTAGTATTTAGCAAATACGGTATTTGCTGACACAAATATCAAATAAAACGAGACTTTGCAAGTGACTTTGATTGAATGACAATTTGTTTTACGTGAGACAAGGGCACATTGTTTGTCAGTAATTCACGTTATTGTAGAGTTTTCTGCAATATTTTCTGTTTGGGTAAATTATGAAAAAAACTTTTTTTAAATTATAAAAATTTTAATTGAAAAAATTGAGTTAAATCATTATTATCAGTGCAGAGTTAAAAATATTTATTATTATATTTTGAAACTATCATCTTGTTTATGAGCAGCCAAATACGACAACTAAATATGGAAATAGTTAGATACAGCATTTAGCTATGACAAAATCTATTTTTTAATTGTCGATATTGGCTCTTGAGAAATACGACAATACGGTTTGGCTGATGTCAGCAATAATTTGAACTGCAGAAAACTTTGCAGAAAAGTCGATGTACCAATTTACTTAACTTTTATTATAATCTATTCCTTAATAAACGTAACTAAGTCTAATTTTTTTTTGTTATCACCACAGACATAATTTTCTAACGTGTAATCATTCACATGTTTTTCGATTTTTTGTCGTCTAATCAAAAGTTTCAGTCAAACAAGCATTCATTTTCTAGCAGCTGGTCGCCTCATTTTCAAAGAATTTTTGATCGAATTTAACTTAAGACTTTCACTGTTACGTTACAAATGTGGTCAAAGTGATAAAACAATCCCTAAAATAAAAAAAATAATATATTAGAACAATCTTGTAAAATTAGTTTTAGAAAACAGTTGTAGAGTGGATGGGCTAAGTGATCTAAGTGCCAAAAACCAAATTTTCTGAAAATAAAAAAAAACAAACTGCACGAAATAGACAATTTTTATTAAAAAAAACCGAACATCAAATTAAAGGTGGTTACCATCAGGCGATAGATTACTTAGAACTACATTGGCAATGATTAATAATAGATCACTTTGGTCGAAAAAAAAAAAAAGAAAATAATTGACACTTAGATCACTTAGGTCTGCTGCTCTACATTTTTAGAAAAAAAAATACGTGTTACAACCTCTCCTTTGTAATACTCGTTCTTTGTAACACTCGTATCACAAAGAGGATAATTGTAACACTCGTTTTCTAAAGTCTTATTTTAAAATGTAAATTAGAAAAAAAATCAGTTTTCATTAATACAATTGTCTTAGTAAAACTTAGTCCAATTTTGCCTTGACAGTCTTAATAAAAAAAAATTCCTCTTGTCTTAGTAAAAACTTTTTTTTTCTCATACAAACTGTTTTAACCAAACACCATTTTGTGTTATGTAAAAATTCTACCTAATGCTATAATGACTATTTAAGTACCCAAATGAGTGTGATAATAGTGTCTCCTAAAGATGCAAAATATAAAAAAGCTTTTTAAATTTTTAAAGTTAATTTTCTGGACGTTACTGACAGACTTGGTTGAATAATCAGCATAAACCTAAACCTCGGCTATCGCCTTGGATTACAAATTTCAGCTACTCTGCGTTAATTTGAAAATAATATGATTTTTCCATGAACAATCAGACATAAATATTGCTTTAGTTACGGTAAGCATAAATATAGTCTTAATTTTCATAGAATATTTTAAAGGGAGTTATGAATCCTTAACTCTCTAATATGTTTTTTTTTAGAAAACTTAACAAGGACAAGTATCAGTTTTCGAATCTACTACTAATATTGTTTCCGTACTATTAGTACTGCAGGATTTTTCTTGTAAATCGTGTAATTTAAAGGCAACAAAATTTAATCATATTTTTTCTATTTTGGGTCTGTAACAAAGTCTTATACGATACCAATTTGCTTGTCGTAGTAGCCAATTCAGCACCTAGTTATTTGCGTGCTAAAAAGTAACTAGTACAATAACCGTTATAAATGTCAGCGTCGTTATAACAGGTTATAATTTTATTGAAACAAGATTTTGTTGCACTTGATGACTAGTATCTTCAATCAAGATGTTTTTGTGTGTGTCGCAATTAATTAGTCTATGTAACACTTGAACAGTGGTCTAATCCGCTTAAACAATAACGTAACTTTAACTTTTTTTTTGAAGAAAAAGACTTTGAAACAGTTTTTAGCCACCACTGGCGATTTACAACCTTCACAGCGTTTGATGATTTACAAATTATTTGCTAGATGATTATATAGCACTGCTTGGTCTAAAATAATGACCCGTGGATTTCTATAAAGTTGAACGAAGAAATATTGCAGTATTTTTCAAGATTTTATTATTGTATTTACGCTAATTGGAATATACAAGCAATGACAGTTACGGTAGGTTAAAAAGAACCGTTTGTGAGTTGCACAGAATTTTAGGCAAATTCAAAAACAGTTTAAAGAATACTTGACACTTTCATGACATTTATTACCAGCTATTTTCTGCACGTAAGAAAAGCTCGTAAAACGCTCAAAGTAGAAACAATAGCATAAAGAACTTGTTTCTGAAGTCAATGTGGGCACTTATTCTTTATAAAAACTCGTGCTTAGCGCGCGTTTTATAAACTTGATTTTGTGCCACAAAATTGACTTATTGAAACGCGTTCTTTAATATACTATACTATTAAATGTAAATTTGCATCTTAGGATCATAATGATTTTAAGTAACATTGTCTCTCAGACTTAATGGCCTTCGGTTTTGTAACGCCATTGTCCACGGTTATTAAAGCCCTTATAATTTATTTATAACAGTAGTTTTTTTGTACACTGTCATATTTTGATATGTGAAGTATTTATTTAAAAAGACGGTTATTAGCTCTAGCCCGCGATTGGCTTTAAAGTCGTATGTTTTTGTAAAGGTGGAAAAGGTGTAGCGCATATTGTCTTCCTGACTGTTTTCTAAATTCTTAAATTTATGTCACCTGATTTATGGCACCTGGTAAAATTTTTTCAAATGATAATCTAGATCTATTTTTAATGATGTTTACTTTGCTAAATGCTTTAATAGCTGTTTACACTCATATACGGTAAGTTTAATTTTACAGGCGACAATTTTGTTTCAGGTCAGCGCTAAAAGCGAAGGACCTGATTAATTAGAAATTGTGTAATTAACTATCGTATAAGATTTTTTGTTCGAAAGCTTTAAATTTTGTTTAAACACAACAAATAAATAACTTAAACATAATGTGCTTTGACCGCCATGTTTACGTTTGACTTTTCAGTGGCGTTTCAGCGATTTCTTTAATTTTCTATTTTTTTATTAAATATAGTTTTATTTGTAGAAATATTTTCGGTACGTACACTTTGATAAATAAACTTTATTACTACGGGGATAGTTTTTTTTTCAAGCATTTCTTGTGGTAATTCTAACCGTAAAATGAGACTCAGTGCTTTCCTCATTTTTACCGCACTGTTTTCGAAAGTCCTGCTTGCTATGGGTGGATTTACATCTGTGATGACCCATTTACAATACGGAAGAACAAAAATTTATTTTTTTAGTTTTTAGCTTTTAATTACAGTGTTGCCAAGTTATTTTTTTTTCCTAAAATACAATCTTTTATAGAAATTTTATTATGAACACTAAAAATGTAAAATCTCGTACGTTACTTTCTTTTTTAATATACTTTTTATGCAATTTTGTTATACTTTATGTTCCTGTCAAGTTAATTATATGCTTTTTATATGATTCTGCTATACCGGATGTTTCTGCTTACTTAATTTTGTTAAATTAAGCACTATGCATTTTAATGTTGAACGTAGTACAATTTGCATTTGATTATTTGGTTTTTACTTCGAATTTTTGTTTGCTGATTTAAACCTCTAAGAACTTCTTTATGTTATAAACGAAACCAGTTTTCCACCCTATGCACTTGTTTTAATAATTAACACAATTAAGCATTGTGAGTGGGTGCAAAACACTTTGTTTGGGAAGAACGCGATATATTTACATGAATTCAGTGGTTTGTTTGTGTAAATTATCAAGAAAAAGTAAAAAGAGAATCACGAGATTCCTGTGTAAAGTCTTAATTGCAAATTGTAGATCGGATATTACACTCCTATTTATAAATAATTCTTGTTGACTTTAGCAAGTAAAACACGCTTGGTAATTATTCAAGACGTGTTCTAGTTGGTGTAAATAAGTAATTTCTTGTAGATGCATCCTGAAATGTACCTGTTTGGCAATGGTTAATGTTTGAGTAAGTGGATGTGAAAATAAACAGAAAAGAAGAATTAAGTTGGAGTAGTAACATGTTTCAAAGAGACTGCGAATGTTGTGGATTTTATAATTGTCTGGTTGGTGATTTTTCCAGTGTTTATCCGAGATCTAATTAAATAAAGCAGATAAGCTTATGCAAATTCTTTGTCGGTCTTAATTGACCTTCTTCTGTTTGTTTGGAGTAGAATATAAACCGATTGGTTTTGCGAGACAGGTGAATTGTTATACATTGTTTGATAAATTTGCATAGCGCATTTTGATTGTATTAGTAATTTAAATGAGAATAGCTGGTGTAAATTGAAGACGATGGTTGACAGGGTTCGTATTTGCGTAATCAAAACTCAATCAAAACATGCTAACATTTAGATTAATGAAGGGTTACACCTAAAATATGAGAGGAATTTCTATTCAGGGGCTAGTAATTTATCCTTTATTTGCTTATTAATCGGGTCTCCCCTATAATTCTGTTTACATTCTAATAATACAGTCTGGAATCACCACGATTAGAAGGATCAAGTAAAATATTTTCAAGTTTGTTTTGTGCTGACGTTTGTTCTTGTGATCGGTCCACATTCTTTTATCTTTCGACCATAAACAATTTCAGATAAAAGCTTTCAATTGATCCGATACCCTTCATTAGAATAAAAGAGATCACAGGCCGATTCTTTTTTCAGCCGTCTTCTGTGTACCCTCAAAAAAATACACGTCGAAAGCAATCAAACGTCAAAAGCTTTGGACAAAAAACAAATTCAATTAATTTTGATTCAAACAATCTGCAGTTATAATTTCTCCCATGTTTAGAGTTAATTAAGAGTGACGGTAAACAACACAGATCTGGAAATGCCCTTAAATGTAAAAATTTGTCTCGGAAAAATTTTGAAACAGAAAAATAAATATCAGTAATTGCTTTATCTGAAAAGCTTTTGGTATAGAAAGTGGCTGGCTTTATTTGTTTTCTCATAGCTTGAGATACCATCTTTTTATCTTCATATTTCTTGCGTCAATGGCATTAGGGCTGTATTATACACCATTTAATTGAATTAAAACCAACCCTTTTAAGATAACCTAAACTACATAAAATTTTATCTCAAGTTTATTCAGTAGTTGAACGTAGCGCAGATTCATACTTTTGATTTGTTTGTGCTTTTGACCACAATTCTTGTACGTGCTTTATTGCGATCAGTTACATACGTGTCCAGCAGGAAATGGCTATTCCTGCAATCCCAAGATATATCACGATATCTGTTCCAGTTTATTGCTGTAATTTGTTGGTTTTCGCCACCCATTTTTAAACCTCGATCGATTAAACAACTCGTGGTTAAGAGGATTTGATTGCTTGTTTAAAGGTAAAGTGATCTTGTTGATTTGTGGTGTTGAAGACGATCGGCTGTTGATTCAATTCTGGCCTAGTTTGAAAACATTGATTGGTTCAATTATTCTCAGACGCAAAAAGGATGCTTACGATATTTGAGAAACGACATTTTTATTGATTTCGGACTAAGATGTTAAATTCAATAGCGACAAATTGAAGCTTTCTTGCTGAGCACAATTTTATGGGGTATCTCCTTTCAGGATTGATTAACCTGATACTGAAAAGCTTCTATTTTAAGTTTAGCCTCTAGAAGTCTAGACAGTGCAAGTGAGGGATCGATGCCATTTTTATGGTACAGTTGGATACTGATAAAAGTGCATTGGGAGTGGTTCAACTGGAAACTCGGTTGACCCACAAGCAAAGGAATTGTTCTGTAAATAGTCAGACAATTTAAAAAAAAAATTATTGTATAAAGACGTAAAAAATAACGAACAAGAATGATATTAAGTTACGTGTGGCTTACACCTTATCTATGAGTCAAAAAATTTGATAAATATGAATGACATATCGTAATTATTTACGAGTACGTACAGAATGTCAAATATAAAAGATTACGTCCGCTCTTCAAATTTGAGGACCGACAAAGCAGGGTCTTTATTTGGCTAAGAGCGTAGTCTACTCTTGGCTTGAGGTATTGTCCATGCAATATTTGTAAGGCTCGCCTATTAATAAGTCGTCAAATGTACAAGTCGTAAAAAAGTCGTTAAATACTTGATACAGTCGACCAGCTTTGTTTTCGATGTAACAAAGCGTGAAATAACTAATTATTGCCCAACTATACAACTATGTCAACATTTCATTACTAATTGATTACAGAAGTGCAACTGTGCCTTTGAACAGGGTGGGCTTCAAGTTTAATTCACTCTTGCTGGTAACGGTGAAACGTAATTTTTGTGTTTATTTTGGTGGTATCTAGTTGTTGTGTGTGCATTTTATTAATATTGATAAAGATAAAGAAGACATTTTTTAATTTTATTTTAGTAAATTTTTTATGTAATTATTTTTTAAGCCAACTCTGCAAAATATCTGTGATGTGGCAAGGTCGGTACAGTAACCCAGCAGTAATTCAAATATGTTTGAACTGGTTTGCATTTAAATGTCGAGTTGGTCGTTTGTATTCACAGTTTGTCTCGTATCTCCCTCCCTCTGCCGCATATCTCTTGATACAACAATATACAACAATACATTCGTACAATAATAGTCAATGATATTACGTCTGTAATGTAGCACATCAGGCGTGCAATATTTATATATATTAAGGACACAAGGAGATTGTTTAAAGTCCGACGGTGTAACGGAAACCTTTAAAAGTGTAACGAAAAAATTGAAATTTTTCGCTTATAAACAAGATTATATTCAGTTCCAAAAGAAAATAAATAAAGTACTTTACGGTTTACGGACCTAAAGTTAAATTTCTGCTATGGTAACAAAGATTTGGTAAACAAGGTGTAAACAAGTAATTTTGGTTCAATTGTGCGTAATATTTATTTTTCTACTCTCATACTCTAATTGTTTTATTGTTCTAAATTCCTGTACTTTAATGACGTTTATTATAATATATTTTTTTATTAAGATATATATAATATTAATCAGAATTACAATTACTTTGTAAGGGATTTGATCCGCGTTTTTATCTGACATGTTAGCGATATCTTTATTATTATAATGTAACAGTTTTAAGTCGCACAAATAATAACAACTCCCTACTAGACATTTCCCGATTGTCATCTCTACAATTTTCTTTATTACATCACTAGCTACGTAATGAACTTTAATACTCAAATCGTGTCAATAAAGGACCTAACAAGTTGTAATTGAAGTGGTCCTAGATAAATGTACTTTACTAATTTAAAAAATCAGTGTGTACAGGCGTATATTTTCGGTTGAAATATTTCGTATGTGGTAGATTTTTGTGTGCGCGTAAAAGTGGCATAAATCGCGAGTAGAACGTGTTCCTAATCCATAATTCAGCTAACAAACTAGGTCTTGTGCAATAAAGCAAAAGGGGTATGATTGGACAAGCGGTATGCCCTAACAATGACCACAATGGTCCGTATTCTGTATGAATGGAGCGAGTAGTGTCTGCCTTTGACCTAGGTCGGCTGTAGAGGCGTTCATCACCTCACACCCTCCAGCAGGAGGGCCAAAATGCGGTATTTCCATGTTAAATATGCTGTCGAGGATTCACTCATTCAATGCAGCGACAATCGGTTTCGTTACACCTACCCAATTTATTACTTTCGAAAGCTAATTTACAAGTTTATTGCCGATTGAGAATAACAAATTGACCGTTTGTTGCAGTTACATGCTTCCTATGATACACCACTAGCATATCTGATTAATGGTTTTCTAACGACTGTTAACCGGTCACCGTGGAATGTATTATGAAGTGTATTGAACATATTTTTTGTCAATGGCTGAAAGTTCATAAATCATTTTGGGGATTAATCGTCGACCTCGGAGAAAATAATTAAGTCGGTTGTAACGGGAAAACAGGAATTATCACAATACTTCTTAAGGTCTTTAATTATTAATGACGGAGTCGGGGAGCCGAAACGTCCTTAAAAACCACAGAAAGCTCCCGGGAGAAACTTCAAATTTCAATTACTTAAATTAATAACTTGCTATTAAAAAGCTTTAAATGTGTTTGAATAAGGGGGAAGAAATATTTTGTTTTACACGGGATTACGTCGCTGAATAAATTATACGATTATCAAATCGGATTTTCGCTACAGGTTTTTTTACTCAAACAATAAAATTGTTTTAAAATGGGGCACTCACGTGCCGGGGTTTTAGTTTTAACCACTTCACACTCAAATTTCAAAATTTTTTGATTTCTATTTTTGTTTTAAATGTATTACTGTCGATATGTCAAAAGAAAAAGTTTGAAAATATCTACTGTTTAAATATGAGCTTTTCATGTAAAATTTGATTGACGTGATCAATGTGTACTAAAATGAATTTGTGCAGTTTATTAACAGCCATTGTACATACAATACAGTCCAGTAACAAAAAAAAACTTTTACTATTTAATCGGATTTTCGTGTTAAAATACGGAACACAACTTATTGTGAGCAATTTAAAAAAAGGACGAGAGTTTCTATATAATCTCGCCCTTACCTTTATGCACCAAACGTTTTATAGCTTGTCGTTGACTCGACTTAAAACAAGGCGAATATTTTTTCAACAACTGTTCCCAGAATTTTTATTACATTTTCTACTGTCTCAATTCGCGATATTTTTCGAGTGATGTTAATATAAATTTTTTTCATTGTGGATTTGATAGAGGACCGACATTTGAATGACATTTATCAAAAATTAAATCAGCATTACAACGGTTTTGATACAAAAACGTTTATTTTTTAATTTAAACAAATTTTTCAATTGATTTTTATGTGTTGTATTTTATGTATATGTGAGGTAAAAACAAAATAAAGTATGATAAGATTAAGCTGCTAATGTTTTGGAATCGCTTACAAGCTCTAAAGAATTAGTGCTTGTTAACAATTATTATTTGAAACTGCAAATAAAAGAAGCAAAATAAAATTTGAAGAAAAGTCGAAAAAAAACCAAAACAAAAAATAAATCAAGGTGTTTAGACGAGGGAGAGGTCTTGATCAACACTAACTTTATTATAAAACTTAATGTACAACAACATCTTTAATCTATATTCGAAAGCCAACAGTTCTAAATCTATTTGCAATTTACATATAACAAACCATAAGCATAATCTAAAAATATACAAACATTTGCAGCACCATTGCATTAACCCAGTGTTGCTCTTGCTGACATTGTATAATCTTTAGGTTGCTTTAAAACTCATACAACTTTTTTGAAATATAAACTAAATATTAAGTAGGTTAAAAAAACAGTAATTTAATTTAGAGTTTTGAACCTGATGAACTGTAACCTGATTTAAAAGACATATTTTAAAATTGAATTAAAAAATTCCTTGTTTAATGGAATTAAACACAAGGTAAAGAAAACTTGTCCTTGAAAATTCTAAACAAACAAATAATTAAATAATTCGTTTTAATTGACGATAATTGTACTTACGCATAAGTATCGGCTTTAAGGATAAAGAAAGATGAATACTAATACGCTCTAAAAGAACGAATAGCACAGTTGTGGGAAGTTGCACTTGGCAATAATTTCAATACAAAACTTAAAGTTTCAACTCACATACACGTCTCGATAACGACCAAAATTAAAAATAGAGAAATGTACATTAGCTTAGTAGTGCCAACGCAAGACGGAAAAGTCAAATCTAAGCAGCAAAAGTGAGTCAACAAAATACTGAACTTTAATATTTTGGTTTTAAAATAAACTTTCTAAACTATACTAAATGGAAAAGTAACACAATCAAGTCTAGAAAAATCATGGATCACTTGAAACTTTACGAGTTTGAAATGGAACGACATTTTCTGTGTCAGCAAAGGTGTTCCAATCGAACAACAACGTCGAGAAACTGTATAACGGTTTGAGAATTTTTGCCCTTCATCAGTACAGTGTATCCCGGAGCGTTGTGTTTGATTGGAACGGGTGGGAGAACTCGCTTATATCAAGCGAAGTTCGGCTAGTAGTTGTATAGACAGACACAGTGTGCCATCTAACCAAGAGTGCTGGAAGGTAGCGAGAGTTGGTATAATAAGTTTCTGTGTCATTTAAACGAGATTTAATATTTTTGTTTAGAATGTAGCGTTTTTTATAAATCTGCATTGCCTGTGAATGATTTTAGGGACACGCTGTATAAAAATATCAAATAATAATTATTATTATTAGAATAAAAACCGTTAGTTGTATCAGAATAGTATACTAAAGAACGCGTTTGGTAAAGTCGTTTTAAATTAAACTCTTTCTTTCCAATTTAAGATAAGAAGATAACGGGAAGAGGAGGAGGTAAATGGAATATTATAAATGGAAAACTATAATTGATTAATTTTCTAACTTTGCAGCCTTGTGCTTACTAAACAAGTATTTTATTTTTTATAATTTGCGTTCTTTACTTAATCTTTTTATTTAAAAAAATTGTGGATGTTGTAATAGGTTTCTAGGATCACTATAACTCTGGTGTTTTCATAGCTATTAACTTAAGCAAAATAAGTAGATCTTGGTTATTTTAATTAATAAAGGTTTTGAATAGTATTCCATGTTTATTTAAAAAATTAAATATTGAATTTTAATGACATATGTACACCTGCCTACAATTTTTCTATATATTTCGTACTTAAGGCTATAAACTCTATTAAAAATTTTTACATAAAAATCAATTTTCTTAGTTAAAGACGTGGATTATCAAATAGTACCATATGATACAAGTTTTATAAAAAGCATAATTGTCGCAGGCGTAGCGAGGAGTGCTTTAAACAAGGTATCGTAATATAGTAATTGATAAGGAAAAAAAATTAAAATTGAATTTTAGTTTGATGTAAATTTCTGAAATATATATATTGTAATTTGTTTCAACAAAAATATTATTTTCACATGTCTACTGTTTAGGTTATGTAAATAAGAATAGATTACAGGAAGGCATCATATATGCATTATGCAACCTCTAGCTCTGGCGGACAAACAATCTAAACTTTTCTGAATCTGAAATTTGACTAGATGTAAGCAACCATCATATCAGCTAGACAAAAAAAACTAAGTGACACTGAGTTATTTGATAAGTTTTTTTATATTTTTTGTGCTCCAGTTTTACGTTTTTGTTTGTTTTGAAAATTATTAAAGTTAGCAAATGGCTTTTTTGTTCACCAGACTGGGTGGTTGACTATACAATGCCACCAATTTTACCTAAATTAAAATTGTTTCTTCGTCAGAACTAAGGGTTGCATATAAAATTTTTGCAATCTATATTGATGTATTTAAACATAACTTATATGGGCACAGTTATAGACAATTAGCTTGATTCTGGAAGTATTCTGGAATGACTAAACTTATCACCGCAAAGAATTACTCTTCCAGGAAATTGAATCACTATTTACTGTAAATCCAGTGGTAGTTTCGACCAAAATCAAGCTACTAAAATTCATCTGCCAATGTCGTCAATGGTTGTCTTCCGCATCGTACCAATATGGAGTTTTGGCGGGAAAATCGATCAATTGTCAACACAAATTTATGTGTTATTGACATCCTTTATGACACTAACAAATTTACTAAATTAAAATAGTTTGTTATGTTTTTTTTTAAATTATTACAATTGAGTAATTAAGTATTCTAAGCAGCAAGGCATTAGTAGAAAAACAGTAGATTGTTTAACAAGTATAGAAACGTAAAAGGTTTTGGCGATTCTGAATCAAGTTTTTAAGAGCTGGGAAACAGAGAAATGTTTTTCTGGGTTTTTCATAATAATAACAAAAATTTGCTTCTATTTGATAAAAGTTTGTTTTTCATTTTGTGAAAATAGAGGTCTTGACTATAGACTCAAGCTATAATTATCTATTTGCAATGGAAGTATACTATTTTCACAATAATGAATGGTTTGTTTATTTTTATCAGTTATAACTGTACTTGAATTTTTCTTTATAAAATTTGCAACAACCGCAAAAATGTACTTTATTCTGGAATCCGCTTAGAGATATTTTTCTTGTGGGTAGCCAACCCCGCATTTTAATCCAAATTCTTGATTGATGTAATAAAAAGGGTCTCGGTTGTTCCGATAAATATCAGTAGCGTTCAAGTAAGACACCAAAAAGTATGGGGAGAGTTTGGAACATAAGCAAAGTATAAAATATTGAAGCAGTTGTAAGCCTGTATATTGCGGTTGGTACGTTCAGACATAGACTGCGAAGCACAGCAGCTACCTTAGAATGTTAAAATAAAGTAAATCTACATAAAAACAGCAGTCACGAAGCGTTGATATTAGCGGTGTGAACCACAGGGGTGCAGATGTACGTGAAAAATAACCTCATAACGTGTGCTGCATATGCAGCTTATACCGGTCCATTCAAACACGGATTTCAACCATTATCATTCAAGTTTTTCATAATAGAGGCTTATCGGAACGACATTAAGAACCTGAACAAGAGTTTAGAGAGTCTTAAATCAAATCACAGTAAAACCACTGATAAGAATTCCATCACGATCCACAACGATGAATACACATTCGAGTGTGCTTTGAATCCGTTTTAATTAACTCGAATTTCATGAAGAATGTTTTCAGCACATATTGTTTCCGCTTTATTACTGAAATTATGAAATACTTGTTTTCAGTGTTTTCTTCATTCTATTTTTAAAACTTGCACGTTGTCTTATAGAATTTTGTTTATATGAAAGAATGTTACTCAACTTTGTCTTTTCATTGCAGGATTTAATTTAATTTGGCAACGCTTCGAGGATACCATAGCTAAGGTTAGTATAACAGTAATATTCTCTATTTACTGAAAATTGAATTTAACGATACGGGACACTACGAGAGACAACAATTTGCTTCAGGAATGCTAATAACACGACAGACTTAATAAATATCCAAATTTTCTTGTTGCTCTACTAATTAATATTCTTGCTAACTACATTGAATTTCATATCAATAATGTTCGGTTTACAACGTGTTATTGGTGAAATGGACATTCTACCTGCTTTGATGTCAATATTTACCTGAACCATCCCTCATCGACTGAATTCGTTATGGACAGATTTCGGTGCAATAATGTATGTATTGTCGCAATTATGTCATATCTGTTGTGATAAGCGTTCTGGTATTAATCATGATTAGATAGTAATGCCTGCTTGACTAACCATTCAGCTAAATTTTATTATTTAAGACTTTAAATATTTAAATTGTCACTCGAGATTTTCGATTCTAACTTATTTAAATATATTCGGGTTGAGATTGACAGATGACAGATATGTGTTTTTGCCTTTCCAGAGTAATAATTAGATCTTATTAAATAATAAAGGTTTAGTACGATTGAAAATATTGAATGTTGCACACAGAAATTGAAGTGTGAAGTAACATTATTTTGTTCTAAACAAATTAAAACTATTATTTTCTATTTGGTTACTTGTGTATTTTATATATTTTGTATTTAGAATTAATTATTGTTTTTACAATTAATTATTATAACATTCTCAATAAATATGTTTTTAAATATATATTTATGAAAAATAATAGAGGAAAAAATGGTGGATGCGCCGGGTAAATTAATTTTAAGTATTATTTTGTAAAGCTTCTACTGAATGTAAACAAATTAAAAATATTTTTTTTATAAATTAAGGAAGACTATGTTTCGCATGAGCAATATTTTTCAAGCCTAAGATATTAATATTTACCTGTTTCTACATAACATATATTAATAGTAGATTGTTTATCAAGTAAAGAAAAATGGTCGTTTTCGAGTGAAAGAAAATGTTTGTATCAGATTTACACAAACGTGGAAAGGTAACTTTTCTTACGTGATGAACGTTTTTAAAAAATTAAAAATTTGGGTTCTTTTGAAATTTTAACGAAAAATATACAATGCTCTGATAACTTTATGCCAGAATGTTAATTACTGTCATTTTAAATATCAATTTTATGGGAATCTTGTTTTTTTTGCGATAATTTTTATTATCTATTTTATTTGTTTATACATTTGTTTATTTGTATATTTTTTAAAATTTTGGTTTTTATTATTTTTTACCACGTTGTCTATTGCTCTCTAGCTTATTAATTTTTATAATGTTTTTTTATTTTACAAAAAAGTTGCTGCGTAGAATGATACGTCACCAATAGTTGAAAAAATGTTGTTACTACATAATTGAGATAAATGTGTTAGGGCCTAATTCTAAATCAGATTTACGCCGGTGTAACTTGAGTTGCTAGTGACAACGTCGTAACTTTACCATACTATTTATATTATTAGATGGCGTAACTTTGCGCTGCTCCGATGGAGTAGCGCAGTGATTTAGAATTTCAGCCGTTGTCAACTATATTAAAACAAGTGTGACAAAGAGTTGTATTCGGAAATCTGCATTTTATTGCCACTTTCAAAACATTTTCTTATTGAAGATTATTGTGCTATTGTTGTGACTTTTTCATTATGGGAAAGTACAAGAAAAATAATAATAACAGTAAAAAAAATGACTGTCGGCTTCAAGAAAAAAAATAGACGTTAATTTTTTTTTATATAATGGTTAGACCCCTTTTAGCATCATCTTGAAGCATGACCTTCCAAAACTATTTCAAAGCACGACGTTCCATCCGTTTCTATAAATGATCCAATAATTTATCTAAAGCACTTAAATCTTCCTGAAACTTCTTTTTCGATGATTCACCGTAACGATATTATAATTCCAATAATTAAAATATAGTATCTTTTTTATATAGAAAAGCGGAAACTTTATATTTTTGTTCAATTTTGTGCAGCTTTTGTCTCACTCTAGTGAGTTATAGGATAATATATTTATTTACAATGAGCGTACTAATAGGCTCTCTACATACAGATGTTGAACGATTTTTTTTTTTAAATTTAAGTATAAAATTGAAACAAAAGTTGTAAATGTAAATGTGGCTTTATTTATAAACGTAGTGGGTGAAACAAGTTTAATTAATAACACTAGACAACAAATTTTATTTTTTATTTTTTTTAATAAATTGTACACAAATTTGTTTTATTTTATATATGAGATAATTACAATATAAACATTTTTTTTATAACACGTCAGGTTTTGCAGAAAATAAAATAATAATATAAAAATAAATAAAAAATAGAAAAATATTTTATAAGTTTTTTTAGAAACTTGAGGTGATGGCCAATTTTTGAGTACATTTTTAGAATTTGCAAAAAAGTACATAAGTGACGTGTATTAGACATTAAAAAAAATCCATGTTGATTAGCGTAATTAATTGAAACGAAATTAAAAAAACTATTTAGAAAAATAAAACATTTTAAGTTTTATTTAAGCGAAACACAATGTTAAAAAATTTGTTATTAACAAAATAATTAGTTACCAGCCAATAATGCACAGTATGATGAAGCACAACGCATGTTTTTTTTATTTCAAATACTACATATTTTCCATAATTTTCAGCTTGTTTATAAAATCCATTCGGTTTTTGCAGTGTTTTTATTTGTACTGAAAACCTTTATTTTCCGGTGTTTTCAATTTTTTTTTACATTTTCCAACATATTTGTGATTCATTTTAGAAATATCGATCTAACTACAACACTCTAACGACTCGCAATAATCCTGACATATCTACTTAAAGTTTACACAAACGGTTAAATTTATGATGTTCGTTTACAACTCTTTTTTATTTCTTACAAACCCTATTGGATTTTTGGCAGAAAGTATGCTTTTTTTACGACAACGTTGATATTTATAGACATGTGTTAGTAAATTTATTACGGCAACATTTTTTTTCAAAAATAAAATTTCAAGTTATTATAAGGAAAAGTAAGCGAAAGTGAGTGTTGGAAGTATTATTAAAGACAATGAGTAAAAAGTCAAAGTTTTAAAAAGTTTAAGATCGAGTTTATATTCCAACAGTTTAAATTAGCATTTGTAAAACACGCGACTTTTAAAAAGACGAGATCGTTCTTTTATAACAAATTTTTTTTTAGCAGTTTTTGATTATTAATTGAACTGAGAGGCAGCCTCCTTCTTGAGACCGCCATTTACAATTTAAACCTCGTAAAAGCTGATACAATTAAACGGGGTAGAAGTTATACCAGTACTGGGGGTTGAGATAATAAAGTCGACAAGTATCTTTATTTAAGCTTCGGGAACTAATGCCATAAATCTAGATCCCTTTATTCTGGAATAGATTAACTGGGATACAGTTCAGATACTGAAGAACATAACCTAACAAAAACATCCGACTGAAACGTAATCATTCTGGATCTAGGAGAGTCCGGTCAGGGGGTTGCGGCTTCTGTGGCTTGATCCCCCCGAATCTTCCTCAGGCTGGCACATTGAGTGTTTACTGGAAAGAGAACTGGCTTAGTAACACAAACCACGCACTTGCCTAAGATAAATACTACCGTAAGTGGAACGAAGTGCTGGGAATTTAAAGAATTAATCGAGTTTTAATGTTAATTGGATTATTTTATGACCCTAGGATGGGACTAGAACAGGGAAAATCAGGTAAATTGAGAGCGAATGAGAAAAGGGCAAACAGGAAACCATTAATCTGGAACTGTTTTATAACATTTGATTCTTTTTTCAAATTTTGTAATTTTTATTACAAAGTTTCTTTTGTGCAAGTTTTATTGGTAAGTGTGCTTAGATAAGCAAGACCGGTCTGCAATTTGTTTAATTACGTTTGTCTAATATTTTTATAAAAAATTAAACTTTTTTTGGTTTTTATTTTTTGTAAAAATAAATATAAAAAAATATTTACTCTAATCTCCTAATACCTAATTTAGTTTATTGCTTTTTCTAGAGATGAAGTTTTATACAAAAAAAAATTATTTTTTTTGGTCTTAACTATAATGTAGCTACATACAGTAGTTTGTTTAGTCTTTTTTTTAGGTTAATATTGACATCAAAGCTGGTTGTGTTTTTATATAACTGACATAATTGTGAAATAGTATATTAAGTATCAAGAAAGGTAAGAACAGTACAAAAAACTGATTGAGTACAATTATAACATTCTTAAAACATTCGTGATGCTTATAAATTTTTTGCACAATTAATTTTTGTTTAAAAAACAATTATTTAATCAATTTTGAATGAACTTAAATACTTACCGTTCTGAAACGTTTGCACTACTGTGTAACAACAAATTGCATTTTGATTATTAAGACAGTTTATAAAATAAAAACTAATATGTGTTCAATAATTGTTCTGGTCGTGGTTTGCTGCTTTTTTCTCTTTCTAGCATAAACGTAGGTTGACGTGATAAGTCCATATGCTTTGCTGTCAACTGTCTAAATATTGTCTTATTTTTGCATTTAAGAGTTTTTGATAAAAATCACATTGCAAATCATGATAATTGTATGCAAGTTCTGACAAGAACTGATTTTAATATAGAGTAAAACACAGAAACTCGAAAAGTATGCAAGAGGTTAAAAAGCGGAGCACCGACAGCTGTCGTGTGTCATTGTTTTGTAATGTTAACCGAGTCATACGTTTTTTGTGACAACTGACACACATAGGTGATCTGACCAGAACAATTTATTATTAAACCTATTTTATCTGATGAAAAAAAATAGTTTTTGTTGCATTTTAGTTAAGACAGTTTGTGAGAGGTAAGGTTTTTGCCTCTTAATATATGAGGAAATTTTTTTTTTAATCATTTTATTTAAAAATAATTAAGAGTGGTATTGTTTTTGCATAATATCTAAATAAAGCGAACTGAAAGAGGAGGAAAAGTTTGTTAGTTTAGAATTTTAAATTAGGCATCTTAATTACGATAGTTAGTGGGAAAGGGAAGAGAGGGATAAGGTACTTAAGATCTATTGCTCAAACCTACATGTGTAAATTTCAAAATTAGTTTACTTGTGTGTAGAGAAGTTGAGTTTTTGAATCAAATTCAAGATTCTTGTAACAATGTATATTTAATAAAAATAAAATAAAATAATCAGATAACGATAAAATAATTAAATAATCATATAGTAGTAATGCAACACTTAAGTGTCAGAGTTTTCAGGTGACCTTTACAGTTTCTGACATGACCTAACGACCACTGGTGGCTAGAACGACGGCATAATGCCTACTCCAAAAGACGAGATTGCTGCAGTTAGTATATGCAGTACTTTATGCCGGTAACTCATCCAAGTGACGAACGCAATTAGCGTTGCTGGAAATAAGGGATCCTATAAGCTGTAATGATCGCTTTGGAAAAAAGCCGATAAATACGCGTGACAGCGCCACAGGGGGTAACTCTGTGGCTGGAGAAGAGTTAAAGAAAGAACATACTCAGCCTAGATACCTAGATATAGCTGCCACTAGTTGGCAAGAATGACGGCAAAACAACAGTGAGAATAATACTAATTGTCCTGATTTAATAAAGATGTTCTGATATTTTATTTTTCATTTATGCATTTGTACGATTCAAAATTATTCTCTGACGACGGCCCAAAAATGTGAAACGACAAAAAAACTAAATCAATGTAAATGTAATTTTCAAAAACAATTTCTGAGTCGTAACTCCACCAACAAGAAGTCTCAGTGCAACACAACTTCAGTCTTAAGTCCTCTAAAACCTTGACTGATGTCCAAGACTCCGTGATACAGCCACATATAGCTTCTTTAAACTTGTAACTCTCTGTATTTTGTTTTCGAATAACGACGGATATTCTAATCAGATTTTAACAAAAAAACTAACTTGTAGACAACAATTCAGCTACAACTTGAAAATAAAGTAAAAAAAGAAGGATCTTTAAAAATAAAATAACAGCACCATGTAGTATTATTGAAAAAACACGACAAAAATACCTTAGTAAAGTGAACCATAGCGGCAAATGAAACAATTTGTATTTTATTAGATTCTTAAAACATTTTCAACAAGGGTGGAGAAAAATATTTTTTGCCAATCGACATTAGATGGCACATTTTGGTAATACTTAAAGCTCATTTAACTATGCTTTATTTATAGCCTAGCTTATTGTCTTTGTAACATGAAAATCGTTTCCAATAGACAGTAAAACAGACATTTTAAAATCATATATTTTTCAACTTTTACAAAAAACTAGACTTTAAATACCTTAATAAAAAAAATGCCTTAACTGGCTCCAAATCCTCAATTAGCTTCGGATTTGCATTTTAATTTTTTTGTGCAATTGAACTGTTTTTTTTATTTATTTATTCTATTTTATTGTCTCAGACAATAAGTGGAGTCGGCGCTTTACCCTTCTTTCAAACAATCCTCGATAGGTAATATATTTTTATCGAAGTTGATATTTAATATACTGTTCCTAGAAACAGTATAGAATATTAGGGTTAAAAAAATATTAAAAACAACACCAGTTTTATAGTTTAAAAATCTCGGTCTATTAAATTCTCGCTCTGTAACGGTCGCTCAAATTTAATCAACGAGATTGATTTTTAAACTTTTTGTTAAAACTTTTATCTTAATAACTTATAATATAAGTCAGTCAAGGTGAAGCAATAAAGTTGTTTTCTATTTTGCGTTTTTTAAGAAACTTATTATAACATTGATTTGTGTGCTTTATTATTTATTATAGTATCGAATATTTGCACTATTGACTGGTAAGTACAAGTTACTTATGTATAGTTCAATGAAAGATAAGTGAGCTGACTTTTTAAGCCCTCTCAATAAAGAGAAGCATAATAATTATTGCAGTTACCGCAAGTCTTAAATAAACGATAAAACCACTTATAAAACTTGATCTATGAGTTTCTTTTTCTCGGAATCATTAAAAGATGTAAGCAAACCTTGCCAAAATCGTTGTTGAATGTGTAAGGGTGCACCCTCATAAATCAAGTTTTATGAGTGATTTTATGATTTATTTGAGGTTTGCAGTAACTGCAATAATTTTTATGCTTCGGTTTATTGGGATCTCGATTGGGATGATTTAAAAAGTCAGCTCACTTATCTATCGTTGAACTACACAGGTGGTCAATGTCAAAGCTGTGCTAACCAAAATTGAAATTGGTTCAAACCAACATTCAAACATATTATTGTTTAAAAAGAAAAGAAATGCTACAATTTTTGTTTAAACTAATTTCTTAAAATGTACTTTGTACAGGGATCTCAAACATTTGAACTTTTAAATCAATTTTTGCAAGTGGGATCACAAACTGTGTTTAAACTATTTATCATTTGTGCCGATGCTTCAGTAGCAAAATGAATTGACTATTACAGGAGACCGCATCGGTCATATAAAATGAGCGGGGCCTCAAAAGAATTGCAAGCAGTTATATGCAACCCGTTATACCATACCATATAATTTGTATACATTAGAATGAGAAGCTTGATAAAGATAGCGCTATTGTTGCAACCTTACGTTGATTGGCTAAATAAATTTAGCGGTCACCTTATAATAGTCAATTGATTTTACCTCAGTAGTAGTTTTTACCGCAATATAGTCAAATTCTGACTGTAAAGCAAATGAATTAGTTAGTTAAAAAAAAATGTGCAAAAATTTCTAGAATTTCAATTTTATTTTTAATTTGCGAAATAGGATAATAAAGTGATATGTGCATAACTATAAAATTACTTTTCATTTGAATAATTCATAAGTGAATTGTGCTCAGTATTTTAATTTGTGATATGAAGAGGGTAATTATTCGATTGTAAACTATTTTAATGTTTTTTCTGAGGGGGATTCAAAGTAATTGTAATCGACTACAAATGGCTTTTTGCAGTTGATAAATTAATAACTATTACATTTTGCCACTGTGTGCATTTCGTTATTTATAAAACTCGCACAAAATTGATTTTATGAAAAGCGTTTTTTAATGTACATTATTATATCGAATAATTTTTAACATATGCATTCTACAAAATAAAGAATGTTTGTTTATGTTTAGTTTTTGTATTGAAACTTACAAAAATAATTTTTATTACAAATTTATTTTTCTTTGCAAGTTTTATTGGAAACTATCTTGGGACAAGAGCGGTCTATAATTTAACTAAAAGCAAAATAGTTTGTCCGAGAAACAAGGGAGGAAATTGAACGTAAAGCCGTTCAGTTAGCGTCAGCCTTATTTTACATCCTTTCAGTAGGTTGATGTCGTCTTTTTGCATATTCAGTCAAGCATTGAAGAGATCATAAATAAGTATTGACTTTTCGTATTTTATTTGCTCTTGTACTATAATTCCAACTTGAAAATACATTTTCTACGATACAATAAAATTCTATTAGGGTATTAAAAATTTTCAATCGAGCACAAAAAGGTCAGTCCTAGAAAAACAGATGCAAAATCGATCACTCGAGTGATAAATTGTTTTTACATTTTTGTACTTACGAGAGTGATTTATATTCTCGCTAACTTCTTAACAATAAAGATGCTTTTGCTAAAAGCTACTTCGGTTTTACAACTTTAACAGCCTTGTTTCATGGAACATGTCCCAAATGCTCTATTGGTGGGAAAGAGGAGATTTTAACTGTCGAACGGACGAAAATACACTAAATCTTCGTTCGGTAAACAATTAACCACAGAAAGCTGTTTCTAACAACGATTTTTAAAATCAACAACTTAGGTACTTCTAAAATATTTTACTTTATCGTTATTTCTGGTCGGATTATTTTTTTCAATCTTGGCTGTTTGCTCAAAAATTCTCGCCTAAAATTCACCTTAAGTTCGGCAACGAGTATGCAGATATACACACAAATTAGATCAGCGTTGACAGCAACAGGATTTCCTTGGCTTTGGTGTATTTGCCAAATAACAATTTACAACGTTGCCGTGTTTTAGATCAAAGTAAAGCATTAAGCACGTGACCTACATACAGGTACAATAAGTTTTAAGTTCAATATTCATTATAAATTGTGGGGATTTGGTGTACTGTTGTAAGATCAATGAATTTAATGCAAATTTTCGGTCGTTTTTGCCAAAATAATATAATTTTTTATGTCGCAAAGGCAGACAATTACGCGGCTGCGACCGCAAAATATGAACATAAACCACAATTTATGGTAATGTAAAAAAGAGGGAAGTATCGATCGTAGTGCTACTTGTATTAAATAAGGGGGAAAGTGTATGTAATATTTAAGGAAAACAAATAATTTTTTTGGTATCGATCACGTTTGGCAATGGCACTTGAGGCTTCAAGAAAGAAATATAGGCTTAAAATGTGGCATGTCTAAACTTACTTTGTCATACATCATGTTTCCGTGTAAAACTTATATAAAACCAGTGCGGAATAATACAATCGAAAGTTTTAAAAAAGTGTAATACCTGCAATAAGAGAGTATGAGTACTACAAGACGATAAGATCTCAATTTTCCATTTTTACTGTAATGAATGTAGGCAAAGTGAATTATAAAATGGATTTATTATTAAGAGCTTTTGCATTACCTGTCACACTGCGCACTTTTTCACTTTGCCACTGCTTATAAAATGCGGAACTTTTGATTCCGCATTGATTTTGTAGAGACACTCACAGCTGAAAATGATGTATTTGGGCCACGTTTTATTTAGCTTTTACATTGTTTACAGTTCCATAATTTTTCTTTTTATTATCGCAACTGCACTTTCCATTGTTGCATTGAAAATTTTAAAACCCATTTCGGGTTTTCACCAGCTTATATCACGTTCCGTGTAATGCACTGGAAGTTGGAGATTTTCATTGTGTCACGGTGCATTAGAAAAATGATGGACGTAATCTTAGCACAAACAATAACTACAAAAACTTGTTTTCTGATGTGGAAAATGTGAAACATCGATCGCACAGGTGTTGTGACGAAAATCTGCATTAATATGCTCTCCAGTTTTGTTTTTTGAGGGGAAAGATATTGTTTTTTCAGGCATACAAAAAATTTAAATACATTTTAATTTTATTGAATTTTTGGAAACGCCGTGTTTTGATGTCAAAATGCCTGCGGTTTGATATTTTGTCATAAATTAGGGTACTTTGTTCCAACAAGTTGTCCGTATAAATGATAACTTTGGAAATTCTTATGATGCGATTTATATTGTTGTGTGACAAAAAGCAATCATCTAGCAAGTTTTATCTTCATAAAATTAGATGGCACAATATCCTTGCTTCTGATTATATTTTTTGGTTAAGGATAAGATATGAGTAGAGTAAAGGAGAGAAAAATGTAGTGAAAGTTATGATGGATATCCACCTTTAAAAAAGAAAGACAGTCTTTCGCCATATTGTAAATGTCTTTTTTCAGGGAGTGGCTGAAAAACTCGTATTATAATGCAGTGTCGGAAGAATCACATTTTTCATTATATGAAAAGCCAATTTGTCAGATGACTCTATTTTGTCAACTATGAAATTAAATTGTGGACTTAAGGAGGGTGCTTCCACTCAATTTGATTAAACCGCAAAATTGTAAAAATCGGTTGTTAATTGGTTTCGTTCCAGTCATTATTTATGGAGTGTGAACTTCCAACACCGGACCTGCATTATGCATAAGTGGATAGTTTTTCTAGTTTTCTAGAAAATGCTGCTCTTAATTGCTGCAGTGCGAATTTTACTTTGTAATGCAATTTCTGTTTACAATGTAATCTGAAAGAGGTGAGGACCATTTACATTTGAATTTTTCGACGATCTAAACGACTCGTTGTTTATTTACGAGGCATGAACGTTGAATATTCCCAACATCCGACGCACTCTTCATAAGCAATGATTACAATTTGTGGTCGTGTTTGCTGTGTTTTTCACCGGAGAGTAATAAAAAGGAGTGTTGCTACCATTCAACGTTTCAACATCTATGCAAAACAACACTAAGCTTTAAATAATATGCTTCGACTTTTTCAGGACTGTTTATTTGCACTACTTGAAGGTTTATCAGTTGCTGAAATCGTATTGATAGTTGATGAAAACTATTAATTACTTGAGACATTTGCGTAAACATATGAGATAAACTTTATAAAGTAAGGACTGTATTATGAAAATTTAAACAAATTGGTATAACTAAACATTTAGTAACTACGAGTAAATATGTCTTTTAACTGATAACAAGTTACGACAAAAAGAATTATACCACATGGTAGTTATTTGTGTATAATGGGTTAATTTCAAGTTGAGATACTACCGGTGGTATCGCAAATTTTAATACTTTTTCTTAGCAACAACGCTTAACAATCGTAACTTAAAATTAGCCCATAAGGGCATAATCAAGGGATTATATCCCGACGCAAGACAGTTTTTCAAATTCTGAAAGCACTAGTGATAATCATGCTAACGTTTTGTTTTATTTTGCACTATTTGGTTGTTTTTGTTTAAATCAAAAGATGATTTAAAATTTTTGTCAACTTAGCATTTGTTTAACATTTTTTGAAATGAAAACTGAAACAATTCCCTTTATTTGACAGCGTTGCTTAGTAACATTGGCGCAATATAAATACAGAGGATACATCTTGACTTGCGGACATATCTTATAAAGAAGATTATAGTTTCAAAAGAAAATAAAAAGTAAAATAAATGTAGTTTTAATTACTTACTTAGTATATTATGTATACAGGGTGTTTCAAAAACGAATTCAAAAATTTTAACCAGTAAAGGATTTCACCAAAAGAAACACCTTTTCTAGATAACATTTTTGCGAAAAATGTGGGGCGTTCCGAATTTTTTTTACCCTCATATCTCCCTATAAAAGTAAGATACGCTCATGAAATTTCGTAAATTTTTTGTAGTTATCATGGTGACCATTATAATGGTGAACTACTGTTTGGACCAGTAGCGGTATGATTAATTTTGTCCGGATAACGGTTGAGATTCGGAAAAAATTATCTAGAAAATACTCTTCTTTAAACGAGATCTACAAGTGGTTAAAATTTTTGTGTTTATTTCTAAAACATCCTGTATAAAACAGCAAGTTATTTATCAAAACTTTATATAGATATGTTACATATTTTTTTAAATCTAAAACATCAAATCAAAATTTAATTGATTTTTGAAGTTTTTTGACGGATTCAATTTTTATCATTTCTTTTATTTTATGCTTTTTTAAATTTAACAACTACTCGTAGTTGTGAGAATTAGTATCAGTATCGTTGAAAGAATTATACTTATTTATTAAAAGATAATAATGTTTTGAAAAATTCTTAGTTATTATTGTTATTGTTACTGCTATTGTGGTCACTGTAGTCGACTGTTGTCTAAATAAATTTTTTGGTGGATTAAATTTAGTGGATCCTTATTAGCCCAGTCATCTAAACCTAATAACTCCAAGAGTGTTTAAACCAGCAACAAAATCCTGGAAAACTATCGACCTAATAACAGATTGTCAAATAACGAGAACTCAATTAACAACAAAAATAATAATCTCACAAACAACATAGTTCCATAAATTACTATTTGGGCCCGCTGAGGATCCAAACCTGAACTGTGGTTTGCCATAGCGAAGGCAATGTTTAACTTGTTCAAAATCACCGTGCTCTTTTCAGAAATTGCTAACGAAGTGAGGAATCTTATCACTCAATCAATACGTTTTATCCTAATCTCAAGGAGGTTATAATGAGCAGAACAGTAGTCACAGAGACGTAAACAAAAAAACACTGCTTAGCTCAAAATTACATCAATGATCGGCTGTGGCAAGAATTCTAATCTTTTTAGCAACTGTGCTTCGTGAAAATCGCAAGAAATATTCTCAAAACAACACTTTTTCTGATAGTCTATGCTTTTCTAGAAATACTTGGTAGCGACTACTTCCCGTATCATCTATCCCAAAAAACTACTTATTTTTCTGACTAGAGGCATTTGGTCGATTCATATTGTTACAGATTTTTTGACTACCTTCTTCTTGTCAGCTGTACAGATAGAGTTGAAGAAGGTATTCTAGACTTCTAGATTTTTTAAGTTTCTAAATGTCTATAAATGCTTTTAGTGCAATTTGTTTAGTATTTAACGTTTTTGCTATTTATGAATGCTCAGTTTGCAGCATTTATTAGGTTGATATACATATGGTAATTTTTTAAAAAAACTTTTTAAAACATTGTCTATTATATGCCTATAAATTATTTTCTCTAGAGAAAGGACGTTAAGCTGGGACAAAAGAAAAGATTAATAGAGTATATTACACTCAGAATTTGGTAAAAGTGCTACCAATGCAATTTTTCAGCTGCTTGGCTCATAACTTAGAGCTACTTTACTTTTAATTAATGCGCACAGAGAAGAAAAAAGTTCTTCTATTTTATTTTCTCTATTGTCTACTCAAGTTTTGTTTTGTTAATTCTTCTGCTTGCTAACTTTTAGTTTTGTTGATGTCTACTTAAACTTGACCTGTATTATTGTGTAGTGTAGATTGTTTTAGAAATGTGCGTTTCTAGTCGAATAAGTTTTAACGTATCTTTCTTAAAAGTCATAAACGTTTTTCCAAAAAACTCACTTTTTCTCGGTAGCTTTTTAAATTCAACTGCATTGCACAGAGTTTTCTGTAGTAGATTCAGCTGCCTCACTTCTCTTCGTCGGGTGTGTTTTGCTTTCTGAAGTGCTACTTTTATACCGATTTCTTTTTTGAGACCTGACTTGACCTGACCTGACCTGGTTTTTTAATTCAGTTAATATTATCTAAACAAATTGAAATTGGATAAAATTGTTAAAATTCTATATCTAAAAATTCTAAAAAGAATTACGGTAATGGCAATAGAAAACCGCTTCTGAAACTGAATGAGCACAGTTGAGATGACATCTATTATTATTGAACATTTAATGAAAAGACAAAATCTACAACTAGTTTTAGTAAAGACTGCTAGCGGGAGGGCAAAAACTGAAACACTTAGTAGAATATGTTTAGCTCAGACATAAAAAAATGGAGAAGATATTTAGAAGTTGAAGTTATGTAAAGAATCACATAGTGATGACAGCTAAGAATATAATAATAACATTGTTAGGAAGGCTGTTGCTAAACAACTCTTGAGTGAAAAAGTTTTTGCTCTCAAAAAAGATGCTACTGAGAGATGTGTCAAACTTATTTGGGGTTCGAAAAAATGCCAGTTAAGACTAATAAATGTTCAGCGAAAGGCAATCTATATACGTGTATGCTTAGCATACAATAGATCTCTAACAGATGCTGCTCAGATCATAGCATCAATTTTAGGATCCAAAAGCAAAGAAAAAAAAGTGGTAGAACTACATTGTCAGCACAAATCGCGTAAACGGTAATGCGTCTATTATTTATATGTGAGATTCACTTGCTATCAGCAGTTAACGTATTCTCATTAAGCTAAATACTTCTATTTGTAACAAATTGCTTAAACTAGTTATCACCATTGACTTCCAAGTACGTTTTTGTAAAACACTGACTCAACAATTTGCTGTCAACAGTTAAAAACTGATTGAAACTGCATCTGTGAAAAATCACTTATGCTATGGCAAATAGTTTATAACCAATATGTAAGAATATTATTATTATAGTGTTCTTGTTTGTTTTCTAATTTTAAAAATGATATAATTCTACTCGGATATTGATAGTCTGTAGATTTGTGCTTGTATTCATTGGTTGCTACAACTAAAGGCGCTAAATGTAAAAATATACTAGCGCTTCTCAAACAAAACAGCTTCATCGCGTATGTCAAACACCATAAGTATTTATATGCACAACAACAAACACACAAACAACAACAACCAATATTTACTAGCTAAAATTTCTATATATAATTTAAAAATACCTTGTATACAGGGTGTTATGGAAATGAATGCAAAAATTTTAATCTGAAATACAGCACCGCAAATAATAAACATCTGCAAAAAAAGTTTGTTCTATCTCAACTAATAACAAAATTACAGGCCGTCAAAGTTGGGTATAAATTTTTTTTTTGTTATATCTCGAAAACCGCTTAACCGATTAATACCAAATGTGGTACACAAATGAAGTTGAGTAGATATACTCTTTTTACTTCTACTAGCAAAATTTTGCTGCACATTTCAATTTCAAGTTACGGCACTTTTTTTTCACATTTTGGGTAATTAACCAATTTTTTTCATATTAATTTCCAATTTTCGTAGCAAAAATGGATATGCCAGTAGATTCTAAATAAAAATGTAAGAATGCAATATTTTGCTAAAACGTACCGTTTTCGAGATATTTACGATTAAAGTCTAAAAATGACTTTTATTCTTTATCTTTGGCGTCCTCTAGCTCCTAAATGGTGCAACTTAGAATTAAATTGTGTTAAATCGCTTTATTTTGACCTGAAACACCTATAATTGCCCTATATTAAAAAAAATTGTTATACGTTTTGTAATAATTAATTTTTAGGTTATAATTTTGTTATCAGTTAAGATAAGACAAAATTTTTTTGTAGATTTTCACTATTTGTGGTGCTGTATTTCAGGTAAAAATTATTGCATTCATTTCCATAACAGCCTGTATAAAATTTTAGGTTGAAATGTTTAACTAGATATGTAGTTTTAAACTGAAACGCTTATTTTTGTCAGTTACCGTGTTTTATCATCCCTAAAGTATCGCAATTTATGGAGGTATAATTTAATGGAATCGAATAAAATTAATTAGGTCTGGTTTAGCGTTAGCATCAATTAAAAACGTGTTATTTTTTCGTGCCAATGAATTTAAATGCAGATCTTTAAATTGGCCATAGAACGTTCTAGATTTAAACTCGAATAAATTTCCCCGTTGGCTTTAAAAAAATCAGAGATAAGAAATTTATTCAGATTATTGTTTGCGGGAGTATAATTCATTTGGACATCGGAAACACCCCAACCAACAAAAAACACAATAAGAGCTAGCAAAATTAGATAGAAATTCCCCGATTGCGGTTAACCTTAAAACAAATTTCTCTCTGATATAAATTAAATTGGAGCGAAAAATTTTTTTGGCAGTGTGAAAATTCGTCACGCTTCATTTGGTAATTTGATTGTAGCAAATGAAAAAGAACGGCTGTAATTTCCTCGTAGCCGACCAAATATTTAACATTGCGTGTACGTACATATAATTTTAGGGTCTGGTGAGAATTTCAGCAAAAACAAACGATGCTCGAGTTAAAATTTTTGTAGGTTCTCTAGGGAATTAATGATCATATCCGATATTTACCCAGACCTGTGGGCAACAGGCCGCTAGGGTCGCTCATGTAAATAGCCATTTCTCAATTACATATTCAGTGCAGGTCACATGTACCCACCTCTAATTGAATTAGTTATAAGCGAAAAAGAAGCAATAAATTAGACAAAGTCATGTTTACTTCAGAATTGAATATTCTCAGACAAATGTATAAATTGTTGAGGTAGTAGCACCTGTTTAGTTTTCACGTATTGATTATTCTCAAAACGGTTAGTTTATTTCTAATTAGCGTGCTAATGAGAACTTTAATTACTATCGTGAAATGCGCGCTCTATTCGTCGTGAAATCACTGAAACCGACAGAGTTAAGTTTGTCCGTTTGTGAAAATCGTGACGCAATTCTGCCTTTTTAACTGTAAATGGGGTGGAGCCGGAATTCTCAACTGCAATGACTTCATAAGAGAATTAGCAAATTTACTTTCAACTAGCTTTTTGCTGATATGATTTTTTAATTTTCCAAATTGATACTCTATCACGAAGAATACTGAGTGTCCCAGCGAGACAAGAGTCGGTTGAAGTGCTGAAGTGGGATCGATTCTAAAATCGGTAAATAAATAACAGACTTCAGACATTATTCTCTTTCATAAATTATAAAATGTATTAATCTGGTCATTTATTCACAGGTTTTGAACCGAAGTAAATTGTAATGAAAGATCTTATACAAATGAAAAATTGTGACTTGTTTCACAGAAGTGCAGTGCAGTGTTGACTTTTTAGTGGGACGATTTAGACATTGTTCTTTTAGATAAATAATAATTTTTAATAAGATGTTGATGTAAAGTTTGATACAAAAAACAGTGACTTTTGAATAAGACAAATGTTTCAAGCCGAACTAGTTTTATTATGAAAATATTTGTTTTATTTAAAAGTCTCTATTTTTGGATCAAACTTTTCATCAATACTTTAATACATTTTTGTAATATTTTAGTTGTTGAGAGCTGCTGTAAAAGGGTTATATACCGAAAAACAAAAATATGGTAAAAAGAATTCTAAGAACGAATCTTCAAACGGCAGATTACTTGCGATTTGTTATTTTGGAAATATTAGAGACTAAATTGTGGAAAACGTTGACGTCATATCGACATGTTGTGTTCCGTCTAATACGGTTATGAGGTTGTTGATGTCCCTCTTATTAATCTTTGTGGTTTTTCATTATTTTTAATCTCGGCCGTTTTGAACCAAGGTATACCAAAAATAAATTAAGTAAATTAAAGAAGAATATAAATAATTTGCAGAACGACAAAAATTTTGAAAGATTCAACAACATTACTTGGTGTGGGTGCGGAAATTGTGTAGGTACATATTATTTAGGCCAAAACCAAAAGAAATGTTTTTGTTGTGTTGAGAATAAACTAGAGTTGAGAACAAATAAGACAAATGAAAACGAGTGTAGTACATACTACGAAGCATTTGAGAACAAAGTTTTGAGTTCTGTCCCTTTAAATTTCTTGCGTCATAACAAATTTTAAAAAGTATTTTACAAGACAAAAAGAAAAAGTAGGTGTACCTAATGCGAGAATTATGCAGCGTCACGCTAGAATTTTTGAAATTATTATTGCACCCGAAAACCCAACAGCCTGGCATTTTAAATAAATTTTAGCAACCATAAACAACAAAAAAAGAACAAAATTCAAAGACTCGCTCGGTGCGATGTCGGTATGACGTCACGAATTCAATTCTGTTGTTTCGTTGTTCAAAAACCAAAGATCGTAACGATTTGCGGTTTTGTTTTTTTTTATATTAGATATTTTTTAAGAATTTTTAGATGCTTTTGTGAGATTTTGGTTTACTGCCTCTTTAAGGATTGTTTGTTACTAAGTAAACACTAGATAAACACAAACACTCTTAAGTCGTTTTTTCTGGTTAAATTAATTTATTTACACAAGAGTTATTAACAACTATAATTTAACTATTGTCGGTAACTTAAACTTCTTATTTTATCTGCCGCTTCTCTTCTCCGGATATTTTCTCTATTTTTTTGATTACTATGATTGAATCACTGCAACGCGGCGGCTAGTTGTGCTTGGTACCTGTGATTGCTTCGGAACATTCAAAAACTATTCAAAATCGAAGTCAAATTTCAGTCTAGTACAATAGTTAGGAAATGAATCCACCTTTGTGAGAACCTGAATTATTCTGTGTACTTAATTAAAATTTTTGATTTTTCTGTTTTTATTAACATTAAGTAAATAGTAGTCTCATTTTGTTGGTGCATTATTTGTTGACTTGAGCTTATTTAAATATTATTTAATAAATATTTAGTGTAAACGAATTTTTGCAAAATTAATTTGCACAAAAACTGGAAATGATTAAAATGTTTTCTGCTTTCCAAATAGCTACCACTCTATTTCCTTTTACTGTGAATAAACAGTCTTTAACGAAAACCCAACTTTCAATGATTTAACTTTAAATGTTGAAACACTGAACTGGACTTGTGTGTACAAAAGGAAAACAAATTCGAATTTTCGACTTGAATAACGTATAACCTCCAGAATTTTCTTTCCATCAAGTTTTGTTAAAAAAAGTTTTCCACCAATGATAAAATCATGCATTTCACTATGAAAACGTCCAACACAAAGGGTTTCAAATTCTTTCGGAAACATTTTAAAACCCCAGGATTTTCTCGTCCTGTCATAACACGATAACCTGAGATTCTTTGATATTCACCAGTCGAAGTGATTGCAGGGCAAATATTGTTTTTTGTATTCTTCTGAAAAAGCGTCTTGTTTCAGCTCCCTTTTTCTAATTTCGTATTCAATTCCTTGTTGCCGTTTAAGTTGCATTATTGCGGCAGTAAAATGTGCGTAAAGTTGGCACTCATTGCGCCCGGAGGAACTCCTCGTGCATTACCTGCTATTCCTTGGGCGTTGCAATGTGCACATACGGTCGTATTATTAACATATAGACTTGGGAAAATATTTGTCGCTTGAGCCCTTCGTTGATGCTTTCTTTTGAATTTATTGCTATGAAATATCAAAGTTAGGGTCGTGAGAGGACTAGGGACTAATAAATATTGAATTCTCCGTGTGTGGAAATGTTATCTTGTGGCAGGGAAAATCCGACGTACGTGTCTTCAAACCGCTGCACGACTTTGCTTGAGGGATTTTCACAATTAGGGCTTTACAACACCTCATCGAAGATAACCAAATTTAAACCGGACTAACAAACCGAAAAGAAACGAAAGATAAGGATTACATATGGAGCAGATGGATTTCTAGACAAACAGTAGATTTACTTATTTATAAAAATAGAAATGAATTCGAAATTAAAAAAAAATAAGAAGGAACAAAAAGTTACAAAATATGATAATGTTATGACCAAAAAAATGTTCTTAGCGTAAGAAGAATTGAATAACGCGTTATAAATCCAGAAACCGAAAAATCGTTAAAATATAATAAGATAACAGCTGAAAAAGTAAAAAAAGTAGTAACAATCTGCAAAAAAAAGAAAACAAAGATTGTAACAATTATACAAGAAGAACTCGGTCAATTACCATTAAACAAACAAACAAGTAACAAAGTAAAGTAAAAAAGCTAGCTTAATCATTTTAAACTTGTTGAGAAGGTTTGTGGGTGAATTTAAAAAAAACAGAAGTAAAGAGTTTTAAGATTATCAGTAAGAGAAAAGAAATGAACAGAAGAAAAACTATGAAAAGTAAAAGCGGATGAAGTGTTGGTTATATCTGTATTTTTCTACTTTACTATTGTCTTTACAAGTACATGTATGTATTCTTGTTGGAATCTCCCGTTCTGTCTGATGGATGTAATCTGCGTTGCTGTCACTACCAGATATCATGTAGATGTCTCAATGATTTAAAAAAAGAAAGGCTACCTTTAAAATTAAAAGCAACTTTTATTATTATTATTTTTTTAAACATAAAAGAAAAAAAATGTTATTGAGGGAGAAAACACATTAAATTTGTATACACGTGTACAGATCTACAAAATGATTTTGACTGCCAAAATTTTGATAACAAAGGTATCAACGCATTAAAAAACAATATATAAGAATAATTTATATAAAGAGTTAATTAGTAGTAATCAACTTTCACCATAGATATAGATAATTTCATAAAGACATACCAAGTACTACAAGAATTTGACTCTGATAATATCTGATGATTTTGGTTTTACAAACATTTGTTAGACAGTAGTGTTCTTAGTAATAATAACGTAATTTACTATTAATATTGGTAAAAGTTAGAAACTGAAAATAAATTACAAGAAAATTTAAAATTTTTCTATTATACGGAAAGAGAATACAAAAGTGATAATAAAGAAGAATGAAAAACGAAAATATATGAGGTGTAGCAGTAACAATTCGTAATATTACTACCGCAATGTTGTTCAATGTATAAACTTATTTTAACATTAGTTTCTATGGGAAAAACATTTTAACAATAACATTGCAGACTGCTAGAATTTAGAGAATAGCACGTTTTGCCTGAATGCTAAATCAAAAATATTTGCAGGTTATAAAAAAAGCATATCTTCACTCTAAATAATTAATAATTAATTATGTACAAAGGGCATTATGAAAATGCTTGAGGACCATAAACAATCAAGTAATCCCATGCTGCATATAAAACTGTATGTTTGACTTTAAATAGATAAATAAATTAACAATTTTAAATGTCAATAGTTATTAGCATATCTAGAGCTGTTAAAAAGTCTATAACGATCTAGGGAACGTAATGATCCCGCGGTTGTTATGGCCCTTAACAGTACGTGGTACTTATTACACTAATTCATTATTTATTTAAAAAAAACACTTCAGAATTTGTGTTTATTTTGACAATGGGCTATTAAGAAGAAATGCGGACTGTTATAAGTTTATAACGCCCGCTCCGGATTCTAAAGTGTTATTGACAGCTTAACGGTTGACAAATGTCAATGGTTATTGATACCATAATGATGCGGTATGACGAAAAATAAACAGGACATTTGTCATAGAAAAACGATTATAACACTTAGAAAAGGTTTTAGGGCATAAGGGCTCAATATATTATATAATATAGTAGTATGTTTCGTCTACAAGGTATTAATAGTCGATAATGACAACGTGAAAAATAAACAAATTAAATTAATTAACTTAGAAAATGACTCTGTAGAAAACCAAGTTAATTTAAACTGTTATAAATTTACAAAATTTAAATTAAAGTTTAAAACTAATTAATTAATTTAATTAAAAAATAGTTTTTAACAGTTGACTTTATTAACAAATAAAATTAAAGATCAAACAAAATACAAACTGAACTTTTGTCTCCTGTGTTCGCAGATCTTTTATATTATCCTGGAGGACGACTTTGGTAGTGTGTGGTTTATCCCACATGGTAATTTTGGCCTTTTAACAGTTGACAACTTAAAGGAAAAGATTCAAACAAATTCTGAGCATTTAGCAATTGATAATTTGAAGGAGAAAATTCAAACAAACTCTGAACAGGTATTATACTTAAAATATAACAGAATATTTTGATTAAGGAGTACTAAAATATGCCATGAGGATTTGTAAGATATGAACAAGTTTTTAACGTTTGATTTGTATTCGTGGAGGGTTGTTTATATCTAGCTGTGTAATGTAATTTTTAGATGGTTTTAAGTGTCGATTTGTTCGTCAACGGTGGTTTGCTACGGATTCATCTTGCTAGTGAAAAGCCCTCAGTTTCAGCAAAGCACGGGTAAGATTTGGATACCTATTAATTTTAATTAGACTAAAAGATATAAATAGTTTATGCAATTTTAGAATGAACGAGTAGATTCAGAATGGTGAAGGTAGTAAACAAGCTATTTCAATGATTTTAATAAAGCTCGTTCTGTCTGCTAGCAACTAATTGCATCAGCTTATAAACTGTACTTAGATAAAATTGAAGGCACGTAACATAACATTTTTCAAAACTTATGACAATATATTTACTCTATAAGGAAGGTTGACTACAATAATACTGCATTAAGGATAATCCTCAAGACATTATCATTTGCTTGCTAATAAGTTTTCTAGGACCCGCAATTCTAAAGTTGACTGTCAAATCCCGAATGTAAGTGAATCTATATTTCTATTAGCTATAACTATTCTAATATTTTACTTACCAATTTACCTATCAGAAAGTTAATTTTTTTATACACATAGAAACAAGCTAGACGAAACTTGTTCATAAAAAAAGAATGCTGCAGTAGTTAGTTAATAGCTATAAACCTATTTCTATTTTCTTAAATTTTGCTAAAGCGTTTAAAAAGTTTATCTTTAAAGATGTAGATAGCTTTTAAGCCAAATAAAACACAAGGAATCTGCAGATGAGTTTCAAAGTTATTGTCCCATGCACAGTCTAAACAGAACAGATTTATAAATTATATGAAGCTGCTGAACGTGGTTTCTATAGTTATTAAAAATAGCAACAACACCATGAAGGAAGAAAGAGAAAAATAACTTTTCTTTTTTATTATTGCTAAATTTGCCAAACTCTAGTGCACAGAGATTGTTGAAATTTAACTGTAGCAGCAATGTTTAAGAAAATGTTAGCTTTAAAAAAAAACGTTACTGGACCAATTCTAATCGTTTAGTAATTCTGGTAAAAGCACAGCTTTGGCAGCAAGATATCTTATACAAGAAATACAAAAATGCTATTAGAGCATCAAAACAACTGGTAATAATGTCAATTACGCATCGGAAAACTTCTCTTCGAGTCGTAAAAGCATAAATTTTTCAATCTAGTGTTTCTGTGGCTGGTTTGAAGCTAATCGGAGTTAATCTACCTACGAAAGCCTGACTTGTTAGATTGTACCTAATGGCTAAATAGAGCCAGGATTAAGAGTGTCAGTCGAGCAGAGTTAGCTTCTCCAGCAACTAATTCGATCAATTTTTAAACTGCTATCAATTCCTCCTAGAAATATAGAAAGCACTTGGAAAATCTTATTCGGCCGTATATATTTTCCCCACACTGAAAGTATTAATGGCTTTTTGCTGTAAATTTTAAAACACACTTAGATTAATGACAAGAATGTTTTCGCACGGTTCAAAAATTTTGAATCAACTTTTCTTTTTATATCAATACGAAATGTTTTTTAAGAAGATAAAGGGAATGAGAGAATTCAATAACAGAATATTTTAATTATTTTGTAGATTAAAATTCCTCCGACGCTGTGCGCTTCGATAAAACTGAAGACACTTTAAAAATGTGAGAACTGTTTTTTGTCAGTGAATTGAAATAAAATTATAGCTCTGTAATTCCAATCCGCTCTTATTATTATGATATTATTAAAATTTAGTTGTATGTGTTTAGAGCAAAAATATTTCTTTCAACATTCGATTAATTTAGAAAATGCACTAGAAATTTACAATGGAAATCTCTAAGTACCAAAATGCAGCGCTTGGAAATTCCTCGTTGTTTTCCAATAGGTATTATATTTAATTAATCAATGGACTAATAATGATAATGAATGCTGAAACAATAACGAGAAAATAACATTGTAATTTTGCATAATAGAGTAGCTTTGTTGACTTAATATAAAGTTATTGTAGTGTTGCACTGAAGGCAGAGAAATTAACAGTCATTAATAAATTAATAATCAAAATGAGATACTCCAAAAACAATTTTTCTTATAAATTGTTATTCCATTAAATTGAATCTATATCACATTTGTCATTTCATAACAATAATATAATTATTAAAATTACTGTAATTAAATTTGGCATTTATGTATATTGTATATTATTTTCATTAAATTATTTTGTTTCATAAACAAAATGTACAATACTACTCGTATAACACTAATTAAATAATGTTCAATTATTTAATTATTATAGAAAATAACTGAAACTAATATTTTTTGTTTATTTTGAAAATTTAAAATCAAAACCTACTCACATAACGCAAACAAAAATTCCATAACACAGTTTTGCTGCCAATTTCAAAGTAGAATCTTTTGTTAAATGCGTAAATAAAACGCTCTTCTTTGTTAAATTAATTTAATATTTAAACACAACAATAATATTTCACAACTAATGTTACATAAACACACGTTACTCCAACTAGTTAATTGTCGACGTTTTTTTCGCATTTTCTTTATTTTTTTATCGGACTCACTAGTTAATAGACTACTCAAGTCTTTCTCTGGCACTAGTGCAACGTGTCACGGATCATACTTGTTACCTGGAAGATTTTCGTCGTTTTTACAATACGAAAAAAGTACCAAATAAAAAGAGTAAATAAAAAAGGAAAATGAAAACATTTTCATAATTTTTGAATCGAATTATGGAAATTGAGTTTGAATCTGTATGGGGTACTGTATAATTAAATTTGTTGGGAGTAAATTAATATTACAAGTTAAAATATTTTAAATTTGATGGAAGCGTATTCTCTCTTTCTCAAAGTGTCGTGATTTTCACGTAAATAATGAAAATAAAAATTAATGCCGAACACACAAGTTTAATGAAAATTTTAATACAATAAGGGTCGGTTTACAGAAAGTGAAATTAACTTTAACTGCGATTAAATAGTTAATTCGCGATTAAATCGGCTTTCTTCGTGTTTGATTGGTCAAAATCGGCATTTAATCGCGAATTAACTATTTAATCGCAATTAAAGTTAATTTCACTTTCTGTAAACCGGCCGTAAGAGTGGCAAATCGCTTTCGGAAACTAAAGTTTTATTGTCAGTGCCTGAATATATGTAGTAATGTAAAAATGAAAGTTGTATAAAAAGTTAAAAGTGTTGAAAAACTCCCCAAACTTTTGTCAAAAACGAGTTAAAACATTAAGTAATAAATACGTACATTAAAAATAAAATAAAACGTTATTTTCAGTTCGATACTTTTTGATTGACTTAAAGACAAAAATATAAATAAACAAATTATTGCTATAAACAAATTGCTGCTATTGCTAAACTGACAAAAGACATATAACTTTCAGTTGTCTAAAAAAGCTTTCCTACACTTTTTAAAGTATCTATTATCTATTATAAAAATTTCAAACGGTCAAGCTATTTCCTTATTTAGATAATGATATTATAAACAAATAGTCCCCAGAACAATGTCTTTAAATTTTTTTTTTTGATACACAGAAATGTAAAACTTTGTGAGTGCCTTTTTTACAACGAGTTTGACAAACTTATCTAATTGGAAACTTTCAGCGCTTCTACGTTTTCGAATGTCGTCATACCGACATCTTCGGGGTGGTGGACACTCCATACGCAGCATGATTTTTGTCGGACAAGTTGACCACAATTTTTAAATTTTAAAACTATAATAGTGGTCAACTTGTCGGACAAAAATTATGCTGCGTATGGGGTGTCCATCACCCCGAAAATGTCGTTATGACTTCACTCTCTACGGGAGTCAGCTCCGTATATCCTATTTTGATTTCTTGAAATTTGTTTAGTAAAATTAATTTAAAAATAGTGGTCAACTTGTCCGACAAAAATCGTGCTGCGTGTGCGGGTGTCCACCACCCCGAAGATGTTGGTATGACGGCATTCGAAAACGCAGCAGCGCCGAAAGTTTCCAATTAGTTAAGTTTGTCGGACTCGTTGCAAGAAAGGCACGTACAAAGTTTCACATTTGTATGTAAAAAATTTTTTTAAGGGCATTGTACTGGAGACTAATACTGTTTTTCTTAAAAAAAATCATGTATTTCTGCCATAATCGGACGAGCTTATCATTTGAAAATATTTTATTCAAATTATTTCAAATTATTCCACGACTGTGCAGAGTTAAATTACTATTTTAAATCCTATAAATTCGTTTTTCAGATTTTTAATTTTTCAAGTATGAGAGAACAGACGCCTTAAAAATCTATTCATTGCAATTTTTGGCAATTTGTTTAGTGTGTGAAATAACATCACACAGTGTTTTATTATAAAAGTCATTGCTAATAAAATTTTTTACAAATTGCTTGTAAGACGTGTTTTCTAGTATAAAATTTCAGTTCAGACTTAAGAGTTTCAAAAAAGTCTGAAAAACTTAAAGTTTTCTTTAGAACTTACTATATTAAAATGTTGTTTTGAATAATATTGTAGCTTTCAAAATTTCTAGCTATTTTAATTTTTTTGAAAGTTTTTCCATTAAAAATTAGAAGACTTATAAGTTCGTTTTGAACTTAAAATTTTGGCTAAAATTCTAGCTTATCACGATTTACTCGAAATTTAAGCAGAATGGCGCCATGTCTTGTAAATGGTAATTGTAAGTTTGTACGCTATTGTATTAGATATGTACTATTTATCATATTTGTCACTTTCAGCAAGTTACCTATGTTAAATTTTCTGGTTACCTATGTTAGCTGGGGAAGACTTCGGAATCTTAAGCAAAATTAGGTTTTTGTAAACAATGGTATTGAATATTAGTAATTAAACACCAAGGTAGAGAAGACATTTTTTTAAGCCGAGGTAGGATTAAAGAAGCGAGGCTTAAAATTGTCTTCTCTACCATGGTTTATTTATTATTTTTTTTTACTACTTTCATCTTTATTTGGGTCTACACACTCAATTTTTTACACTTTTTATAACCACAATAATCATTAATATTATTTTAGCAGTTCCAATTTTGAGTAAAACGGCCATATAAGAAAGTTAGTGGATAAAAGCCGGCCATGCTAATACTAACTGCATCGTTTTACAATTTTTTGTTTTAGTCAAAACCTGTGCGTTTTACAAAAAATTGCAAGAAATAAAAAATTTCTAAATTAAATGGGCTTTCAAACAGTAGTAACGCTTACGTTAAACTAATTTGTGCTACATTGTAGGGTGGTTATCTAATAGAGAAAACGTATACTAAGTTTCATCAAAATCGAGAAAGTACTTTCTCAGATAAAAAAAAAATTAATATATTTTGGCGCGATTTTAGAGTAATAATTTTGCAAATAAAATAAAAAAAAATAAAAAATATGTGTCAATTAATTTTTACTTCTTAATCTTTGGTTAAATTATATGGTTTATTTAAAATTATAGGTTCGTGAGACATTCTCTATAATATCTTTATCCCAGCATAGTTTGGATCCTCATTGTTAGTATTATATCTTGTACACATTTTTAAAATCAGTCCTTTAACAAGTTTCTGATAAAAACGAACAGTGTTTTTATTTAGGTAGATGGTTTTGCAAGAGCAGAATATTAGCTTCTTATCCTCATTTGGGACTGGTGAAAGATGAGTTCTGGTAGGTTTTAGAACGTTGTGTTTTCCCCCAACACCAAATTTTAAAGATTTAAAACTATGCTATTGAATTCGTTCCAATAGTGATTTTGACAAAAAGCACGATGGGATGCAAATTTTGATTTTGGTGCTATGAATCTAAGAAATTTCACTGCAGTTGCGCTAACGCTTATGTTGAGTAAATAGTAATAGGCTATGATTTTGTCCAAAATTTCAAGTTTAAAGCGTCATAACTTGGCCACTTTTTAGCAGAGAGACTTAAAAAAAGAAAATATTAAAAATTTTGTTAGTTAAAACATTGACTAATTAGAGTTTTGATGCGGTAAATAATTACCGAGTGAATCCTGAAAAAACATCGAAAACTACAAATTTTAAAAAAATTCAAATTTTAAACCGTCGTAACTGGACAATTTTTATTCTAAAAAAAATTTTGTACAAGTAAATTGTAGTGAATTTTATTAGCTAAAATTGCAAAAAAAAACAGGTTTTTTGACGTTTAGAAAGTTATTGAAAAGGAGGTTTATAATTTCTTGATTGTCGATTTTCTCATATTTCAAATATTATTTGTGCCAAATTTGGTTAATTTTTTTGCTGTTGAAACACCTATTTTTCTTGACTCAAATAAAACTGTATTATTCTGTTTAAATACTTAAATAAAATTTGTTGTAAATTAATTTAGAAATGCTTAGATATTGAGTTATTTTTATTATTCACTCGTTAATATAAAATTGTCATTATTCAAGAGAAAGTTAGACATAATACCTACAATATTAAGCAGTAGTGAAAGATGTTAACGTAATTAGGGCATCATTATAGCCTTAAATTATTTGTCAGGTAATATCCTTGGTGTTTTACGATTTGGCAAACTCACGCACTGATGTAAAAGAACAAGATAGAAACATAAAAGAAAATGGTTAAGAACGTAAAATGAGGGGATTTATTACCTAATACGGCAGTGCAGTTGTGTGACGTTTATATTGTTACAAATCTCCACAGGGGCCATCAGATCTTGAGAAATAACTAGTAAAGTCTCTCGTGTCTATGTCGTCAATTCCTTTGGGAATCAAGGTGTATGACAGAACCAATTTTTAAATCATAACAGCAATATATCGCAAAACGTAATTGCATTGCAAGTTTTCTCGAAATACAAACTGTTGTTTCCCTAATTAGTAATTACACTGTTTTTAATTAAAACTGTGTTGTAATAAGAAATTTTCAAGTGTTGTTTAAAAATTATGCATTGAAAGTAATTTCTTGTCCGACGTATCGGAAAATAGTTAATTAAGTCTTTTAGGGGATGTATGGGATATTTTTGCGCACTGGTGGATTGAAGACCCTAGAGGATTTTCCTGTCACCCGTAATTCCGATCATTAAGAACGAGATTATTTGAATTTGATAAAACCCTGCTGAGTACTTGTAGTTTCCCCTATCCATTAGCCACCCTCGGTGCTGCCCCCATAAATTATTTAATAAAGGCGCATATGTCTCTGCTGTTTAGTATGCTGATGTCTCGACCTCTTATCGAAAATGTGACACTTTATAACGTCCATTTTTAAAACTTGACACTTTTCAGCTTGAAAGAATTATTTATTTCGCCACTGATAAGTTGACTAATGCGAATTCGAGCAATCAATTAATTGCGAAACTCCAACATTATTAAGATTAATGTCCTTTGGGATATATTACTATGCAAACTAATATCTGTAATCTTTATTTTGCTGTTATCAAATCCTGATAATTCAAAAATCGAGCAGCTGCACAGCAATTTGTAATTAATAGACGTGTAATCAATCTTTGTTACATTTCTAGGTCACAAGAATAGAAAGGCGAGATGAAAATTATTTAATCTCAAGAGTTCATTTTAGATCCTTTTTATCTCTACGAGAACAGACATTCTTAAATCTGACACACAGTCAATATACAGGCTTTCGATCCTTGCTATAATTTTTTTATCATTTCTTATTCGGATTTTAATAGTTGTTTACAGTTCAGCGTGACGTAAAGAGGTATTTTGCAACCTGAAAGTTGTTTAAAGCACGACTCCTGTTTAAGGAGTGTTTTATTGGCTTGAAGGTTGTACAATACTAATTACAATCCAAAGATGTATTTAGCTTTTTGGCCGTCAATTACATTATTTTGATTTTGACAATTTTTGACAGAGTAACTGTCGGAGTTATCAAAAGATGTTGTTCTCATTTCCCATTTTTAAATTGATTTTAAGTGATTTTTTCAATTCTCAAGGTAATAAACTATTTTCTATTCTTATTATGAGAGCAACCAGGAAGGAACTAAATTGTCAAAGTGTCGGTTTTTATTAGATTTTTTAGATGATTGACATCGGAAATAGTTGAAATGAAGTTACAAAATACTTCGATGCAGTACATTATTGGTAAAAGCAATATTATCTAGCTCGAGGTCATCGCTGAACAAAGTGATTTCCCCACCTATATACTCAATATTTCAGACAATGCTAAAACTGAAAAATTGATCAGAGTATGGAAATTGACTTGTTTGTTCTGAAATAAAGTTTCTAACCTTCCTTTCACCTGAAATATTCTGAAAATAAATTTAATGAAGACATCCAATTATGTAATATGTTGGATATGTTATTTTTACATTCGCAAACACTTACCTTATTTGATAAAACAGGGTTAACCAGCCCTCATTGTGTAAATTTTTAATAAAAACACTTGAGATTCCAAGTGAACATATAAAAAATATTTATTTTACAGAGAGAATTTAAATGAATGTTATTTCTGTATCTTTTAATGCTTGTTAAAAGGAGTAGATATTAAACTGTAATTAAATTATTTAAGTATATTTTTATACCCGGTTTTCATCAGTATCAATTTTTATCATTCAGATAAAAAAATGGTTTTAAATCCGTTTTTACGTTCTGTAACAGGCGACAGTAAAACTTTATAGTCCAAATAATACCCTGTTTACTATTTAATCAATGTTGTGTAGTTTGATTTTACAGAAAACATGAAAGATTTACTGCATAAACAAAATGTAAATCACAATAATTTATTTTATTTTATTATTTATTTAATTTCTATTTTAGACCACACCTTTTTTAATTTATTTTATTTGGAGTTTTTCGTGCGTCAGATTATGATCAAACTTGTTAATTGTATTAACGGTAGGCATTGCGATAAAACATTAATAATTAAAATAATTTGACTACAAAAGACTTCGTTGAGGGGAATTCTAATACCCAAACATACCTTAACTTAAACAAATGCTTTGCTAAAATCATTTGTCTCATACATCGGGTATCTCCATATTTTGTACAGCGTGTACCTCCCAAAATCATCAAAATTTGTTGAAGCAACTTCAGGTATACAGATTTTTTTTAATGAGGACTATACTTAAGGTTATATATTTGCACATATTTCAATTAAGGCAGTTGATAAGGCCATATTTGTCTAGCTGTTAAATAGACGTCAATCTATACGATTTTTACTTACATTACTACAAAGACGGGACACGACAACACCTTTCTGTTGAATTTTGGACTGTGAACTGTTGTAACAGAAATTTGATTTTTAATCATTTGATTATTATTGTATTCGGTCTTCTGTAATCAAAAAGTTCTTGCGTATAATATACAAAACGCAGGAATTTTGTTCTTTTAGAGTTGTTTAACATAGTATGTTAAAATTGCGTGTATATACATAATACTCTGAAGTCAAAATCCTTAAAAAATAATTACATTATAATTTTTAATATTTAAACTTTTGATTAAAATAATCACTACCTTAAAAACACCTTTTATTTTAGTGTGGAAATGTGAAGTTACTGGGTTTAAAGTAACCACAAACACTTCAACTCCACCAGTTTTTTGATCTCCTATTGTCTTAACCTTTAAAAAATTTATATACTAGTAAAATAAAAGAAAAGAAAATAGCTTTAGTTGTTGCTCAGAAAATAAAATGTAAAGATTCGAAAGTTGCGGGCTTCTGTTATTATAGAAAATAACGCCTGCACTTGTTACCCATTCTCCCTCACTTGATCACCTTCTGTTTTCACTTATGTTTGCAAGCATTTGTCATTTATTTTGCAGAATTCTAGCACAAAATTAAAATATATATATTTTTGTTTTATAAGAAGTATATCACTTGTTGTGATGTTAGATTATTGTGATGAGGAAATAACGAATCCAAAAATTGTTAGACTAAATTATGTTTCGACGGTTAATTTATATCTTCTTCAGATATACAAACCTATGTACAACAAGAAATAAGCTGAAAAAATACAAATAGAAACAAGTTGTAACATACCTTAAATTATAAACACATCTACATGTGTGGTAGAAGGAAAACTGATTGACATGCATTTCTTAAGAAATAAAAAAGAAACAACAAAGAGTTTCTTTTTACTTTTATCTTTATGATAAAGAAGGTAATACAAGAAATTAACCTCACTTCTTTACTATATTTTCCTGTTTTCATGTGCTTTGTTTTTTCGTTTTATTAAACTATAGAACTAAAGTAGTGTCTAATTGTTGTTTTATACTTCTATTCTTAAAATCTGTTTGAGAAATTAAAATTTCTTATATCTTTCAAGCGTACAGCCAAAAATAATTAAATTGCAGCTGTGAAGAAATTAATGATTTATTAGCACCTGTTCGAAGTACATACACATAAAATATAAATTGTCACTTCGTCGCAAACGATTAGCTTTACAACTTAAGAGTGGCATAGTTTTGAATTCTCGGTATTTCTAGATTTTTTTCCTTACTAATTCGATTGAGTCAATCTAAAGTCAGTTTTGTTTGCATTTTGATTGTCTACAATTTATGTCTTAAAAACATCAAAATTGCTCTTTTAATTTTATAAGGAAAAACTTAAAAAAGACAATTTTTTTATTTAAAAAGTTAATAACAAATTAACCAATGACAGTTGCGTTCAGAAAACATGACAAAAAATAACTACAGATTGTTATCTTCTTGTTGAATCTTCTTGGTATGTTAAATGAAACGTAAAACACCCACTAACACGTTACTTAATACGACACACGGCATATTTGTATATCTGTATTTTTGTCATAGGATTAGATATTTTATGCTCTATTGTTTGGCTTATACGTATAATGATTAACCTTCTAATCAGTATGCTTTTGTACCTTGCCTTCGAGACTTGTTTGAACAAACCGTACCTGACCTGACCCGATCTGATTTGGCCTGACCTGACTTTTTTTGGGAAGAGGAAAACATACATTTACATACAACCTCCGAGACACCTTATGTCCCAGAAAGTGTTCGACTCTCCGGCGTGATGTTTCGGCTCGAGACGACCCACTAACAACCCTTCTTCTTTAATCCTCGTCCCGATTTCGGGACCGTTTTTGCATTACTTTGAGACCGAGTTTTTGTCCAGTTACCGTTCATGAGTATTATCTTTACACCTTCTATGCTCCATTCTCTTTCCCTTCATCACCACGGTCTTTACGAACTTTACCACTGACACCCAATGTTTTTTGAATTCTACCAACAATTTAATACAAGGTTACCTTTAACTGGCCAAGAAAGTATCTTATTGAGGACCTTCACGCGCTTCCCGTTTCACCGTTTAGAGTAGAGGAGTGTGTGTACAAGACTATTTACCACAAAACCAGCAGTCTTTGTTTTTTGTCCTCTATAGATCCTCCATATCCTCTACAAATAGGATTCGAAACATACATGCCCTGTTAACAGCTGTGTTATGTTGAAGTTTTCTTTTCCATTCGACCATCTTTTTTTGCCATGTTTTTATAGTTTCTTGTCAATATCTATCTAAATCACTGTCTTCCTATATTTCTCTCATGGTTCATCTTTCTTGTACTAGTAGGTCAATTGATGGATTTGATGGCCAAAACTTGTAATGCTTCTACGGATACTGTCTGATACAAACTGGTAACTCGAATCGCCACTCTTCTCTGGGCTGCAAGAATATAGTTGTTTACCTTTTGCACTTGTAGTGCAGAATACCAGTGTATTCTAATTACATGTCGGTCAAAAGTAATTTTTTGAACTAATTATACTCCTCGGTATTTTATAGCCTTACTCGGTTTTACTGTTATGTTGCCAACTTAGACCTGACTTGACCTGACTATTTTCAGCGTTTAACAATTACGAATTTGTTAACTCTGCCTGACAGATTTGAACGGGGCGACCTAATTGTCTGAGTTCTTAGTACATTCTTACAGATTTCTATTTTTATTTTATTTTCGCTCAATGCAACGGGTAGTACCAAAAAACATTTTCTATAACTGACAAAAGCAAAGTTTTAGTCAGATCTACAGTCAAGCAATTATTTATCTCTAACAAGGTCTTTGATAAAAGAAGTTATTTACATTTACCTCCTGAACCTGAAGTACATCTAAGTCTCTTATTGGGCTTCAAACCACTGGATGTCCTCAACGCATACGGTCTACTTAGTAATAATAACTTTTTTTTATTTGAGTTAGACGGAATAGTGCTGTAACGAACTATGAGAAAATTCTGCGGGAGTGTGCGCCAGAGGGTGACTCAGAGAGTTTGCAGAATTGTGACGTGAAGTCGTGAACAGATGAATTTAGATTTGAAACTATAGAAGCAGAGCGGTGATATATAGTGTTATTAAGTTTTTTATTTATTGTTCATGTAGATTGTTCGTTGTTAAATAAATTATTTATTAAAAATCTACCTCTAAATTGAAAGAACTTGGCGTTGAACAGTACAAAACACATTTAAAAAAGAAGTTGAAGAAAAGAAGCCTCTCATGAGTTTTGGGTCACTCTGAATAATTTTGAAGTGAACTGAGTTTTAGTGGAATAATTCGAAAAGTTTGAACAAGTTTGAAACTAATTAAAGATTTAAAGTTCTAAAAATAAAACACAAATTAAAGTAAAAAATGCGATCAATAACTAATTACTTTTGTAATTTGCTACAAAAATTCCGTTATTTCCGTTTTAAGCCAAAAATTGATCTCATATTTAAAATTAATTTTTAATAAAAAAGGTATTTGTTTGAAACTTTCTTAAATGTAAGTTTAATCAAATTAAAAAGTTTAATAGCAATCACAGGTAGTTATTAATTACTAAAAATTTTATTCTGAATGAAATTATTCATTTGATTTTCTCGAAACTTTTCCCTTGTTAGACGTCAGATCTCATTCCCTCACTCTTATTATTAGGGTATTTCATTTGGTTTCAGTCAATCTCTAAGGTTTCAAACGCACTACACCTAATATTAATTTCCATTAGTTCTTGAATATCCCAGATTGGTTGCAGCAAACTTTCAATTTAATTCCGTAAATGTAAATTCAGTTGAACAATAAACTTCCGTTTCAGTTTGTAATAATTTGTTAGTGTCTGTATGATGTCGAAAACTGTCACTACACAATTTAACTTTAAAATTAGAACTAGTCAATGACGAAGTTACCAGTAATAAAATTTATTTCTAGTCTCAGTTTTATACCTTGCTCCATTTCTCACGCATCGATATTTTTACTGTGAGTACAAATTATATATTCAAAACTCTTCTGCCAAAAAATATCCGCGAGGTGAGGCAATTTATCGGGTCTGTGTCGTGCTACAGGAGATTTATCTGAATTTCGCCGCAATAATAATTATGGCCGGAATTTGTTCCGGAATTGTCTTTGACTAATGGCGCTGGCAAATCATAAAGAACACAAAATATAAATTCTGACTCCGCCATGTCTGTATTTTATCGGAAAAAGGGTAATTTAATCACGTGATAAGTGGATGATTTAAATCGGGCTCAAGGGCTGAAAGAATTGTTTTTCTACAAATACGATCGAGTGGAACATACATTCCTTCCGGGCATGAAATAAGATTTTCTGGAGTTTCTAACTCACAAACAGTTTTCGATGTCAAGATCATCACACACATTTCCTTTGCTTTATTTTTCGTTTGAGCTTTAAAACTAACCGACTTTTTTTAACTCTTTTACAATTTGGCGTAAAAATGTTACATAAATATAAAATTACACATAAATCCCTATCTATAAGTAATAAAAAGGTTTTGTAATTGCTAATGTAGCAGATTTTTAAAGCAAAACCTTTATTTTTAAATATTACAATAATTTTACAAAAGTTATAGCTATAAGCTACAAAGGTTTTCTCTGCATAAAATAGTTATCTAAAAACTGTCAATATTAAAACTTTGTGTGACTATACAACTAATTATCTTAATTATTGGACTGCTAGAGGAAAACAAGTGCCTAGGATTTATAATTTGTTTTTAGTTATCTAATAATAGGTTTCGTGCAAGTGACCAGCTTGCACAAATTGTATAAACAATTTGTTTTACCAACTAAATGATTTTCAAAATAAGTAATAAATTGTGAAAAATTTTTTGGGTAATAAAAGATAAAATGTTCAATTTTTGGGCAACGTTTTGAATATGATTTATTCTTCTTCAAATGGTGTATTTTAAAATTTTCGAGTTACATCTACTACGTCGTATAAAATCAAGTATTCATAAGTATGTCTTAATTTTTCAATTAATGAACTTCTATAATTTTAATTATAGTTATTATACTTGACAGAGAAATGTTTTGGCTGCCAAATTCATGTATACCTAGAAAAATTACGCAAATACCATGCAAGAATTAGAACTAAAAACTTTCTAAGAAATCATTAATCAAATTGAATCATTTATTTTTTCAAATTTATTTTACAATATTTTTAAAAATAATTAACAATTTTTAATGCTTTTTACATGTGCGCTGCTGAGGCTTAAGGCCTTTTATTCTGTCCTTTCCATTAATAACTGTTAGTCTTTTCTACTCTCTTACCAGTATCTTGCCTCTCTGTCTTTGTACACGTACAAAATGCATATAATCTGCTTATTATAGTCTGGTAGGCTACTTTTATTGATGACTATCGGATGCGCTTGCTTTGAATTGAATGCACGTCGAATTCATACTCTTTCTGTCTTTCTTTTACTTTTTCACAGCAAGAATACGGAAAATGTTCTTCGTTTCACCAATCTTCCAGCGGTCGTCACCGTACTCACACTTTTTGCTAGCTTTTTCTTGCAGAAGCGCGAATTTATTACAGGGGTAGGAGTGGTACTGACATAAGAATCGTCACGGGTACTGTATATTGACCTGTACAGGTTTTACATAAAAACATTATTTTACAAAGCCTATTTAAATTTTAACCGATTTATAACTGTAGTAAGAAGCTTTAATAAAAAAGTATTAATGGAATATTATTATTTCAAATTTGATTTATTTCACAAATTTGAAAAAATTAGCTTTTTTATTTATGATTTACATTTTATAAAAATTTAGAGACTTTTACAAAGTTTTTGTTTGATATTATCATTTCTAGAACTGGGCAATCAAAAGTAATGGCTGGACAATCAAAAACACTAAATGGACAATAGTGGGCAATCTATCTGAAATCATTTATTATAAGAAAAAGCAAAAATTTTGCTTGGCGAAGAAAACGTGAAGTTAGCTTCCGAAGTTTTTGTTTGATATCATCATTTCTAGAGCTGGACAATTAAAAGTAATAACTGGGCAATTAAAAGCACTGAATGGGTAATAGTGGGTAATTAATTTGAAATCATTTATGACAAGAAAAAGCTGAAATTTTGCTTAGCAAAGAAAGCGTAAAGTTAGACCCCGTAATTTGATTTTCGCGTAGTTTTATTTTCTAGATAAATGTTTTTTGGAGAGTGGTAATTTAAAATAAATTATTCGGCAATCTTGGGCAATCGACAAACAACCATTTACACTAGAAAAATTTATAAATTTATAACTGACGAACAACAACAGGTGCAGATAGCGCGCGCAGGTTTTTGTTTTATATCTTTAGAGGTGGGCAACCAAAAATAATGACTAGGCAATGGTGGACAATCGATTTGCAATTATTCATAAAAAAAATAAAAATTTTCTTTGGCGGGAAAAACGTGAAATTAGTACACAGCTTAGTTTTACAGGTCCTATGTGATGCGCGTCTTTGTCAGTATTTGTTCCACTTTTTAAAATACATATTTTTTATTAGTGATCTTGTTATTTTTTATTAATCTATTTTACCACGTGTCCCAAATTTTTTTGTCCAAGTCAGTTTCGACTGTTCTTGTTATAGGTATCTTCATTTGTGACTTTATCCTAATTTCATAACACTTTTTCTTTCCTTCAACACGCTTATTTGTGATTTTACTGTAAAAATTTTTCTTTATAAATTAAAAATGGGTGGATACAATCATAATTATATACTTTAAACTTTGGTTTGTGTAGGTACTTACTTTGCTTTGACTTAGAAACGGTTTTCAAGCTAGTCTATTGTATTATTAATTTCGTGTTCTATATTTATTTTATTGTTTACAACAGTTCTAGTTATTCCATCTTTCGTCCGCTTATACGATTTATTAATTATTATGTGTTCATATCTCTTGTTATATCTTTATAACCTCCTACATTTCAGTACGTATTATTCTGAACTCATCCAAATGTCTTTTAGATGTGTTCAAGTTTTTTTTGTATTTCAGTTTTTGTAGCCCGCATGAAATTTTTTTTAAACTTTACTGCTTTTAATTTTACCTTTATTACCTTTATTTACTGTAGGGAATCTCATTGAATACGTTGAATCTAATTATAAAATAAAACCTTGTAAATTATGATTTACTTAGGCAACTTTCATTGATAGACATGTTAAAAATAAATTTAAAAGGGGATGTTGCCCTAACGGCTACCGCGGTTGTACTGGCAGATTTTTTAATCAAATTTGCGATTTTTGTCAAGACAGCTAGTTGAATTTTTGCAATACCGCGTTATATTTCTGTTTTTAATTTAAAGACTGTTTGTGGTGCTTTAGTATAGGCATTAAATTTTACAAAATTTTAGAGGACAAAATGGCACAGCTTGGAATAGTAGAAAAAACCATTGATTTGTTAAGGCTGTTCGTCCCTTGAGACAATGTTCGAATTTTCGAAGGGCGGTCACTGAAATCAAATTGTGAGATGGTTGTCACATAAACTACGTGTCTGTCTTTGTCTGCGTTATACCGTATAAAAAAAAGGGAAATGCCTTGAGCTCCAATATTAAATAATTTGAAAGAAAGTGTAAATACGTCTTTTAGTTGAAAGCTACCAAAAAAAATATCTAATTAAATTATAATTACTGGTTGCTTTTGAAATGCAATTTCTTAAGAATTGAAAAAAATTATTTTTCATAAATTTTTGGATACTCTATTGAAAGCCGATTTGTAGCTGTTTTTTTTTATAAAAAAGTTTGCTCATTTATTTATTTAAAATAATATAATAAAAATATGAAATAATAGGCTTTTAATTAATTCACTAAAGTCATGATACAATTATTGTTATGACATATTATTACACTGTAATGTTTTTAATCTTGGAAAAATTTTGCTACCAAAAAAATATGGGTAGAATGCAAATGACACACATGTGCTATGCAGATTCCTAGATTTTGTACACAATAGTAAGTTCTTCCCTTTTCCTCGTCCACATGTTCATTATTGTTCATTCTGTCTGTCGTTTTGGTTCGAGACTATTGTGCTTTAGTGACTGTAATAAGTGCATTACGTTTGAAACTGTTGATTAAAAGTGCAAAATGGATAAAGATAGAAGGCCTTATTGGAGGAAAAGTGTGAAATCGCGAATGAAGCAGTAAGTTTTTAATTAAAATTGTCAAAACTGTGCTTAATCAGATACTTTGATATGTGTTTTAGCATACGTGCCATTAAAAAAAATGTCTTAGTATCTACTTCATCTGATAACTTGGTAGGCCCTGTCAGTGCAAGGTAGGTGTTTTTTATTATAACAATTACGTATTTATTCAAGTTTGCCTCTTGCAGTACAACACAAGAAAGCAATAAAGTGCCTATGGAAGTAGAACCAACTTACATTGAAGCTTCCTATTCTGTGACTCACGATGATATTAGTGGCAGACGTTTTTTTGATATCACTTACTTTTCTAAACAAATTCAAGAGGCAAATGATCATGCACCATTCAGTTGCAATGTATCCCACATGCATATAATTTCTGAAAAACGTACTGGTTTGAAAAGTACTTTTTTGCTAAAATGTTTTATGTGTAATACCGAAAAGAATTTGGCAACAGAATCTATCCACGAAGGGTTAAACATAAATATTGCGTCAGTCTTGGCTTGCGTATCTACTGGCGCCGGATTTTCTCAGTTGGAAGAACAATGCGCTATTATGAATATACCATCTATGTCAAGAAAAATATTTGAGAAGAGCTTGGAAAAGGTTGCAACGACGATAATGGAATCTTCTTGGAAGGTTATAGCGGAGGCGGGAATAGAAGAATGCAAATTAGCACGTGAAAGAGGTGATGTTGACAAAAATGGAACGCCCTTTATTAGCGTAATAGCAGATGGAGCTTGGTCTAAGCGCTCCTATAAAACTAATTATAACGCCGCATCTGGAGTTGCTTGTATAGTAGGTGCTAGGACTGGAAAATTATTATACTTGGGAGTGAGAAACAAATATTGTGCAGTTTGTGATAGGAGCAATTCATGTCGAAAAGTCCCTAAAAATCATACATGCTATAAGAATTGGACTGGTGCGTCTACTCCTACCGAAACTGATATTATTGTTGAGGGGTTTAAAAGAAGCTTAGAACTTCATGGTCTAAAATATACCCGCTTGATTGGTGATGGCGATAGCAGCGTTTACAAAAGGTTGTGTGAAGTTAAACCATATGGAAGTAAAACATTGGTTAAAAAGGTGGAATGCACTAATCATTTACTTCGAAACTTTTGCTCTAGATTGAAGGAATTGTGCACAAGAAGATTAAGTTCTTCTAAAAAAGTTGTTCCGCCTAAATTAAGACAAGTTTTAAAGCAGAGTATTTGCCGAATTAGGACAGGTATAAAAAAGGCTATTGAATATCGGAATAAGCAAGATATATCTGTAACCGAGCAAACGCAGCTATTGGCTAAAGACATTTCAAATGCTTCAAAACATGTGTTCGGAGACCACAGTGATTGTGACACATACTTTTGCACAGGCCCTAAAGAGAATGAAATCAACTACTTATCTCAAATGACCGAGTGTGGACTGATGACCGATATTACATTTTGTTCTAATCGTCTTGTACAAAATGTTTACAGTTTATTGTTAAACATGAATAATAATGCTGCTGAGACATATAATTCTGTTGTCTGCAAATATATCGGAGGAAAAAGGATTAACTTTTCTTTAAAAAATTCTTATGAAATAAGATGTCAAGCAGCAGCAATTACTTATAATGCTCATGAAAAATATTACAGCTTGTTGCACAAAAATCTTAGTGACAAAAGTCCTGGCACTCATACCAAAAAATACATGCAGCAACGACAAAAGCGTCAGTTGTGGCTGAAAAATCGAAGGCAGCTATTTTCTACAACAGCAAAAAAACGAGAGTCCATCACGTCACCGTCGGTCCAGACCAAGATTATGGGCAAATAGATGAAGAGGATATGGTTTCACTAGATCAGCTAGATGAAATAAAAGAACAAATTTTGAGTGGCCTTAAAATTTCGGAAGAAGAAATTTTACGACTGGAACGAGATACAGTGGGACAAAATATCAATCCATTATGGGCTGAAGCCAGAAATTTACGTTTGACAGCATCACATTTTGGAGAAGTCTGTAAACAAAGATCTACGACAAACCCAAAACCTTTAGCAAAGAGGATAATTTGCGGGAACTTTTCTAACAGTGTTGCTTTGAGATGGGGAAGAGATCATGAAGATGTGGCCAAGCGTGAATTTTCGAATACATCTGGCCAAATGATAGAGGAATGTGGTCTTTTTATCAGCAAAGAGTTTCCATTTTTAGGTGCAAGCCCCGATGGTTTGTTAGGGTCCGAAGGAATTATAGAAATAAAATGTCCCTATAAAATTGGTTCCCAAAAATTAAATTTACATCCATTAGAAGCTGTTGAAAAAAAACTTTTGTCTTATCTTTTAAAAAAAGAAGATTCATTGATTATGAACCCTAATCATAATTATTTCTATCAAGTTCAAGGACAACTACAAATAGCCAATAAACAGTTTTGTTGTTTTATTGTTTGGAGTAATAAAGGTTTTGAAGTAGTTAAGGTTGATAGGGACAAAAACTTTTGGGAAGAAAAAATGCTTCCAAAACTAAAAAAATTTTATCTAGAGAACATGTTACCCCATTTGGCTCTTAATGAAATTAAGAGTTTCAAATAATAAGTATAATAAAAATATACATTTCTAATTTTGTAAAACATGTCACTTGTTAAATAAATGTTATTTACTATAATTTGTTTTTTTTTTTTAGTAACTTGGTACGCGTACACAAAATCATGCAAATCATACAAAAATTACAATTACAAAAATTCAGCTTTCTCGCTTTTATTTCGAGGTATATCACAAGAAACGCAAATCCACAAAAAATCGACATCTGGTCTACGATTCTGTATGGGAACACGTGTACATACATGGCTCCGCCTCTCTCATCGCCTGTAACAACCTACCTTGCAGTAATTTTCAACAAATTTGTTTGATACTTTTTGCAATAATTACAAAAAATATTTTGATAAGAAAAAATATAAAAATCATTAATAAAATTTCATTTTCGTATTACAGAAGTTTTTACGAGCTAAAAAATATTTTTTAATTATTTTACAATTATTTTCTATTTTTTTAAAGAAAGAGCGCTGTACTTCGAAAGATTTATTAACTTTAAAGAGCTGATAAAATTTTGGTAAACTAATATTCAAAAATAAGCCTAAAAAACATCAAACAATTGTCACACCAAGAACCAACAGTTGCTGAAATTACAATTAAAAGACAGTGCCTTCTAGATCTTGCGGCGGCACACATTTGACCGAAATTACTTTGTTTTACTTTAAAATTCCGTATTAAAAATTAAGTTTTTTGCCATACCACTCTTATGCACTTAATAAAATTGACTGTAAAGTTTAGGGATTGTTGAGAGGGTCACTACCTGCCGCTCTCAATTTTATAATTGACACTAGTCTTGTACATACATACAGCCTGATTCAGATAAGATAATGAGCCCGATGTTTTAGTGATGCAACCAAGTAAACAAATTTCATTTACGTCTTGATCTAACTTAAATTAGGGTTTTTAAATTGAATCCAAGTTATCATCTGCTTAACCCTGACATTAGCGTAGAAAACGGTTACTGGTGCCAGAGAGAGAGAAAATAAAAAACTCATTTTGTTGTACCAAAACTCCAATAAAAAATGTATAAAAAAATGAAGCATTAAAGGTAGAGAAACAGATCTATTTTAAATCCTAATTTGCAAAAATGAACAGGTATTTGACACCATTTTTGGTTGCATCGCCAAAACATCGAGCTCATTATCTTATCTGAATCAGGCTGTACATACGTGAGACAATTAAAAATAAAGTTTAAAACGTTTAGAACTTCTTATTTTGCTTATTTATTAATATTTTTATTAAATTATATTTTATTTGATGTTTCTTTTTTCTCTTAAAACCTGAATTATTAATATTATACGGAATGATGATGGAATTTTTCCAGAACATTTCATTTAAAAAGGTGTTAATTTCAGTTTGTCATTACAGTTGTTTCTTTAGGAATTTCATCAATCTTCATTGTCCAAGCTTCCCTTTTTATATAATTCCTCCACCCACATACCAAACTGTTGAAATTTCTTTGACGCACAAAAAGTATCCGAATTCTACAAATTTTTAATCGATCGTCAATAGCCCACACAAAATATTTTTCAGGTATTTATTCGTTCATTAAATGGGCAAAGATTAGACTTCTAAATTCGTTCATTAAGAAAAAGAATGTTGAACTGACAAAATAATTGCGTGCTCAAGTCGAATTAAGTTTGATGTAATCGGTTTACTTCTTGTTCTTTATTCACAAACTGTTTATCAGATGCTTTCGGAGATAAAATTTCTGACTACGCAAAATTTTCTCGCAAAGTACAAGAGTCAATTAACACCAATAGCTTTTAAAAAGGTATACAGGCTAATAAGAAGAGTCATTAATTAAAAACGAAGCTTTTAAATTCATAAGAATATAAATGTGATGTTTTAGGAATTTTTTCTCAAAAATTAATTTATACATTACCTCGAGATGCTCATCTGCGAATTCTCACATAAAAGAATAAAAATAACGTTAGTTACACTTCAACAAGTTAAATTTTCTACTTAAACTTTCAAACATTTTATTTTGAAAAATAATCAATTAATTGTGTGACTTCCGACTTCTCACAAACTTAAAAGCTTCTTAAATATTAACGAGTCGTTTAAATTTTTTATCTTTTTCTTTTGCCTAACAAGGTGCGAGTTTCATCAAATAAGCTTGTTAGTGAATTTTTAAAAACAGTTTTGTATCTCATTTTATGACTCACCTATCATGTCTGTTGCCCGTGCCTAAGGATTTAGCTACTTACTTAAACGTCACGACTCAAATGCATAATTTATAATAAAGTATAATGCAAGAACTGAAAAAGTTTAAAGCAAGGCACGTCACGCAGACTATAGTGTGTAATTGTCTTACCTTGAATGAATAAATTACAAGTTTTACATTCTCGACTGCTCATTTTCTGCTGTATAATTTTTTGCTAAGATTACTCGCGACAGTAACATTTTTTCATAATAATTGAAAATTACATTAAAGTACAGGGAAGTAGCTAATGAAGTGCGAAAGTGCGAAAGTGCGAAATAATAGCTTAATAACGTTCATTAGTTTCATTTTATTTTCGATATTTGAATCAAGATGGTAAATTAAATACTGAGGAAAAAACGCAGGGTCTAGTTACTTTAATGTACTCATAATTATTTCGTAATATTATAATATAATATTTCTATTAAATATTGTAAAGAAGATTGTGGTTTGTGTGTCGATTCAAAGTGTTTGATAACAAAAGCCTTTGTTCAAACCGCAATTAAAAAATAGAAAAACCAATTCAATCACACTTAAATCACTCTGAAATTATCGCCTGTTGCAACGTCGTATTACTGAATTTCTCGAAAAATCGAGGTCGAAGATCATATATTTTATGTCACTAATCAGTGTCAGCTTTTTATCGAGGTTAAATTCAGTAATTTGTAAAAAATTTTCTGTATTTTTTTGAGTGTAGAGATCAATGTAATGTTTAACAAAAAATAACTTAGTTAGATAGTTACAAGTCTTGTAAATAATGTAAAATTTAGATACATTTTTAATTTTTGTTTTTATTATACATTCTACTTTTGATTAAATTATTATTTTAGACATTAATTATATAAATATATATTATGTAAATTATTATTATTAACTTATTTATTATAGGTCAAACTTAATCAAAAATTATTAAAAGTGGCACAGTTTTTATGCATAGGAAACGTCAATGTAAATTTGACAAAAATAACTCATCTAAAAATTAAAATTTTTAATTTGGGGTTTCACTATATGAAAGCACAAACACATAGGTTAAATATGCCTAAATTTTTTAATAGTATTTTTTAAATTAAAAACGTGAAATGATTTGTTTTAGCTGCGAAGACGAAAATTTTTAATCACCAAACAAAACAAAATTTTTAGTAAGACAAAACTAAAAATTATTTAAACTGCTAAAAACAGCTTTACGCCGGTAATATAAACAAGGTTTTTTTCTACGATTAAATCTGCGATTTTTTTATTCTTTTTTAGTAAAACAGTACGTGAGGTAATGACTTTTACTGTTAGTATAAGAAGCTTTTTTACTAAAAAAAAGTTTATTTTTCACTACAAAAAATAAAACTTTGCATACTAAAATTAGTGAAAGAAGTTTTCTTTTTTTAGAATTGTAGAAAAAATTGTTTTTTAAAAATTCACGCAAAAAAACAACAAAAAAACAACTTTTATCATTCTTCATTAAAAATTGAAGAATGTTCGCTTAAATTTCTGAAGAATTGGGAGCGACGTATCGTTATATAAGCGGGCAGAGACACCAACCGACAGTTAGTTGGTTAGTGTGGAACTTCACAGCGATTAAAGTGAGCGATATTTTTGGAACCAACGTTATTAAAGTGACGGCGATCGTAGCTATTACTGTCTCATTATCGAGTTATTTAAATAAATAAATTATGCGTTATTAATCTAACTTTTTGAATCAAAAAAGCACCAAAACCAACTAGAACTGGTAAACGACAATTTTTGTTAATTTTCCTAAATTCTTAAAAATTTTGTTTAGGACTTACTGATTTCTGCAGTGAAAAAGTTTTATAGATTTTTTCAAAACTAGCTTTAATGAAATTTTCAATCCAGGAAAACAAACTTTGTTGAAAACAAAACACGAAACAACTTTAACTTGCTTTAAGTCGCAAATATTTGTTTACTTAATAGGGGTTTCATTTCGTCACATCTTATAAAAGATATATACATATATCAACTGGATACTTTTTTGTTTCTGCAAAAAGTTTTGTAATAAAATTTGCAACTTTTTTTGAAAAAAAGTTTTATTAGTCCAACAAAACTATTTGAGGTGGTAGTAAGAACCTTTAATAGAGCCATTTTTTTTCTTATCCCAAGTTGCTCCCTCTCAATGGTTCATTAAAGAAAATTGTTGATGGTTCATTAAAAGCACTGCATGTTAAAAGTTAAAAGTAATGTGGAAATTACTTTTGCATTTGCATCTCTCCTCATCACAACAAATAACTACAATAATTAGAAGACTAACCAAAATCTTGGAAAACTGTTGCAAGAAGAAAAATGTTTGGTAGAGAAAATTTTGACACGAGAGTTTTTTGAAATGGCGTTAATGTTTACCCTCTATCTGCTTTCAATGACAATTGATGTCTTAAAGGCTTTCTAAGTTTGTTTAATCGTATATAATATTTTTGAAAAACCTAACAAAGCCATGGTAGTTTATATTAAAAATCTACCATATAAAGGTACAAATCAACCAAGATAAATTTTAAGTGTTGTCAAATGTGCCCTTTTTGACACGTCCGATATAATAATAGTATATGCCAAGTTTGAAGAAGAATAAAAATGAAAAACGTCGAAATTTTTTGTCTTTCGTCTTGCCATGTTCGTAAAAAATGTTTTACGTGCTATTTCTGACCGAAAATTTAGATAAAATCCTAACTGATAAACATTTATTCTTGTTTACTTTAGCGATTCTACATTTATATATTGTACAATTGTACATCCCTGTAGAGTAATAAAAATTTAAAAGTTGAAAAATTAAGGATAAGTTTTTGTTGTGAAAAAAACTCAAGAAACAAGATTTTAACAAAATTGAAAACTGATTACATTTTAGCAAACTTTGTAATTCAAAATAAATGTTTTAAAAATTTTAAGTGCTTTATTCAAAAGTTATCATTTCCATTAGATATATTGGGGCAAAAATCAAATTTTAAAATAAATATTTATTGAATTAAAAGCTCTTAAATGTAAAATTTAGAGGTTTCTCAGTTAGTATTTGCTTTTAAATTTTTAATAAAGTAAAATGTTGGTTTTGATTAGAATTCATTAAATCCTCCCCTATTTAAAAGAAAAATAGTTAGACCAACTGCAGGAAATTTTCTTTACTTGTGTGAACCTTATCTCCGAGTTTTATGTCTTCCCTTGTTCACCTTATTCCAACACCTGTGCATTCTCAACCATTTTCATTACTTGCAAATTCTTTTAAGAATTGTTTACAATTATTGCATTGGGATTAGGATCTGAAATGGGATAAAATATGGATAAGCGGTTTCGACTTAATTAGTTACATCCTTCCTGTTGATTATTAAGCGAAAAGTCGTTTCTCCAAACGTACACTCACGAATAATCTGATTATGCGAAACAGCTATAAAGCCAATTTGCAAGGGTTCAAATGGAATAGGAAAATAAAACTTTAATAAGATTATGCTTGTTAACTGATTGGAAATACGGCATCATGTATGATGCAAAAATCCGAAAAATAATTAATCATATCCAGGATAAAGAAAAGGATTTGTCCAGGCTAGACACCAATAGAAAATTCAATTAACATTATTGATCTGGCAAAAATACATATTCATTTTCTTAAGCGGTTACATCAATCATATTTCATGTCATTGGGAATTAGGTTTGATACATTCATCGTATTGGATCCTTAACTGCTTTTTAATAATATAGAGGCTGGTCTAAGGCTAGGGAACGAGTCGATTATTGTTTTCCGTTCGATTTCACTCAACTGACCATTCGAATATAAAACACCGATAACAATGTGATAAAAGAAGACGAATAAAACACATAAAACTTTTTCCCCGGAATTCGTTTACCCTACCATTTATTTCATGAAAAAAGTAGCCGGAGGTTTCATATTGAAACTCCCCCTGAGAATAAAATATGCATTTTGGCGAAGTTAACAAAGAAACCGCAATATGGACAAAATTATTTTTTACCAAGTTTTAACAATTAATCTTTTTCATTACCGACATCAAAAGCTTTGTACTTACTGATCACGACGTCAAGTTAATAGACACAAAGCAACTAAAATATGAACTTGAGAGCTTAACATTATCTAATGGAGCTTTTAGGATATTTATTACTAGAACATACTCCACATCAAACGTCGACTTTTTTCAGCCTTCTTTAGCAAAATAACTTTGTTTGCTTACATGACAAAGCTTTTCTATTTAGACTTCCAAATCAAAAATTTATAAGTAAAAAATAGACGAGCTTTATTAGAAAAAATTCCAAGTCTTAGCATGTTTTTGCGCTTTGCCTCCATTACCTTATTCTCCTTTCTATATATGCACGTTTCGTCTTGTTTACTTTATTTACTGTTCAGCCGACCTTTCTATTTTCACAAATCTCTTATAATCTTAGACATCGTCTAAATTTTAATTCAAAATTTTTTATTACCGACTTAAAAACCCATATTAAAACACACTTTACGACATGCACGCTAGCTCAGATTAATAGATACACTTTTTATTATTATAAAATCCAGACTAGCGACTTTAATTAAAAACTAAACTTTAATTAGAAACATTTTTGTTTACTTGGGAAACGTTCAATGTTATTTCTGCGCGTTTCTAGATTTTAGATGATCCTAAATAGAAACATAGTCGTTTGCTCTCTGATTTTTCGTGCTTAGAACTTTGATTTTATAACAGACTTTCTCGTAGAATAGATTTAGTGGTTTTAGGAGATTTTATCAAAAATCAAATTCGGGTGTAAAACTTACAAGAGACCCGATAACGTGAACTCATTTAGATAAGGTCTGCTTGCACCACAAATCGAGCAAAAATTAAACGCTTGTTTAAAATACCCCAAGACAATCTAAGAAGGGAGGGATAACATAAATCTTTTAAGACAGTTTTTAAAAGAAACAGAAAATAAGGGCATCTACACAAGAGATTTAATTTTTACAGTATACCAGTGTTAAAGATACCAGGGTTGGCAAACATCAACAAGATAATGTGGCGATAAAACGTTTATTAATAATTCACTAGCTTTGAGTTGTGAAACACGTTACTAATAAATTCTTATTATTTAATACAAGTTTTCATTATCAAATTTAAGAGTGTAATGGTGGGATATGTATTATAACTAAAATAAGCGGATGCCAGTGCCCGAAATTTCTTAGAAAATACTCAATAAATGCTTAAACGACGATAATCAAATAAAGATAAGCGGCATAAAAAGTAAAGTAAAACTAGAGAAAACAAGCAGAAAATGTCAGGTCTTCTTTGACTGTCAACCTTGACTTTACAATGTTGAAGAAGCTAGGTGAGAAAGTATAAAGACATAAAATAACATTTTTTATTGTGGCAAAATTTGAAGTAGAAGGTAAGGGAAGAATAGATTAAAAATCTCTATTTAGATAAGTGATAGATGAACGAGATTAGCGTAAAATTTATTTATTGTTTGTGTCAAAACAATAATTGTTCTTTAAACGGAAAAACTCTATAGAACCAGCCAAGCGTGAGAAATAAAAAGACTATAATGCTACAATTGCATCAAAAGGAGATACAAAGAAGATATCTGCAAATCAAAAAACAAGAAGTCTTAGAGTTTTAAGGGTCAAAATTAAAAGCATAGAGGAAAAACTGTAGCAATGAAAAACTTAAGAATAGATGCTTTAAAAAAGATGACAAAGAGTCATCAAAACAGAAGACAATGGTCGTAAAAATGATTCAAGATCTTTTAATTTAAGTTCTCAAAATATTTATTGACAAAGTAGACAAGAAGATCACTGTTGAAAAAGTTGCTAAAGTATGTATGAGAAACAAAATTTGATAAGTAAACGTTATCACATAGCAAGATATATTTTTAGACTGACAAATAAAGTAAGAAGCTGCTGGTAATAAGACGTTTTAATCAAATTTTTCCTGCATGATGTCAAAATTTTAGCATTACCGAACTTATCTTTAGGACCATCTAGCTAGTGATTTATAATGTTGTTTACAATGTTAATTTACAAAAACCAATGTTGAATTTAAGAGTGATTGGAAGAACAGAACGCTGTATAATCTACGCGCTAAACACTAAATACACAGCGCTGCTAGTACACTTAGGTTACCGACAATAATAATGCAAAAGTTTGGAGTTAAAATGTGAAATATGTTATGGTACTTTAGATAGAAGTCGTCAGATGTGGTTCTAACGACGCGCAAAACATAGGCTAGGATTTTTAATAGATCTGGAAACATTTATGCTCAAAGTTTATCCATCATCGGTTTTGTAGTACATTAATGGAAATGCTTGCAAATAAATTAGCAAGTAGATTAGTAGATCCAGACCACATGCTATAAATCATCGAAAAAATTGTATCTACAGCAGTTTTTAAAAGAAAGACATATTGCCTAAACTATTTTAAAACGCATTTTAGCTTCTTTTGTGAACAATAGACACATAGTATTTAGCTGTTATTGGTACTTTGATTTGAGCATTTATCTATATTTTGTTTTTTGTTTGACGTTCGGCTTGCTGTTCATTGTTCATTGTTTGAGTTAACAAGAAAGACGGAAAATATGACGAAAAAACATCGGGAGTAGTTTGAGTTGTGAAGCATCTTATCAATAAATTCTTAATACGTTAAGAATTAATTGTTAATAATACAAGTGCCCTTCTTCAAGCTTAACAGAATGACAGTAGAATGAAGTAGTTGGTGAAACAGGCAGTCAGAGAATAACGGAACAAAAAAGCGGCAGATAAAAGAATAAGTTGGAACTATCTGTGTTGTTTGTTGTTCTTAGTTGGTACTTTAATAATTTCGCTTCTATAATTTATGTAAAAAATTTATTAATTAATTATTTATAAACAAAACTTGATACAAAGCAAGTACAAGTACATACAAACATGGCAGAAATAAAAATTTATCACGACTATAATATAAATTGATAAACAACTTGATCATATCTGCAAATAAATTTTTCTCATGTCTGATCAAGATCTTTATTGTTTTAATTTAAATCTGAAATGCTAAAGCATGCAACTTCAAAATAGAAGGCAAAAACTTATGATATTAATTAAATAGGAAAAGAGAATTTGAAAGAAAAATTACTGTCATTTGATAAAAGTAGAAGTAATATGCAATAATTATGAGTACATTAATTCAATAAGAATTCATATAACTCGAATGCTTGAATCGTGACTGTAATATTTTGTAAGAGTATCAAAGCAATGAGAGTAAAGAAAAGCGAATCACTTTCTTAATTATTTGTTGATATAATTCATTACTGCAGAACACGAAAGCTCTTCAAATAGCTATCTCTAACCTGTGCTCCATAAAGCCAGTAATTCGTTTACTTTTAAAGCTTGAATTCTCTCATAAAAGTATCATTGAAATAAAACGTGACAAGCTAAAAGCTCAGTTTTAATACTTAATAAAAAACTGCCTGTCTGAAATATTGAATGTTTAAATAAATTAATTCCGAAAATTTTTATCTGACACAGCAATTGCAAATTAATTCTGATTTAAATTCGTTAAAACGAAATTACTCGATTAAAATATACCTACAGCCAAATTTCAATTTAATAAACATCTCGTTTATATTAAAAATGTCTAATCTAATTGAAACAAATTTCTTCCTTGCAATATTTTTCCTAATTTAACTACTACCTCCACAAGTTTATTTTTCATCCAATTTATTATCCTAGTCATGAGTCTCATCAAACAAAAGTTTGCAAGAGCAAACTCTACTTAACACAACTGCAGTTCAAAAGCGGATTTCTGCAATAATCCAAGGGCCACAGGACCCGCCGATAAGGTGATGTAAAGTTGTGGATTTAACCGGTCGTGAACGTGACCCTCATCCGGCCAACGTCCTGTCCAATTTTGCAAAAAAAAACCTAAAGAATGGCATTACAACTTCAAAGAAAAACTTGCTTCTAGTGTGTGAATCATTAGCACCTGATGATGGCACATATTTTCACACAAAGAGACGGAAATTCAAAATTAATTGGTCGCTAACGCCCGACTTGACTCTTTCTAGCGCACTTGCCCTACAATAATGCATGCGTAATTAACGTCCGGTTCACGCATTAGAAAAAAAATTCAAAGCGATAAAAAGATACATTAAGGATAAGCGTTACTTGGCTTTCAGGATAGGTTAAATAAATAACTTTCCATTTGCGTGCTGCCTACAGGAGCGTCGAAACAGTTAAACGGTCAAATGGTCAAACGTTCAAGCAGTGAACTATTTAACCAATAACCGGTTTTAGAACTTGATTGCAAAGCAAACTGGAAATAAGTTCTAAAACTTGTTTCAGCTACTTGGTTCCAGTTTTGACTTTTTGAGAAGAACCGGAATTACACGTTCAAACAAGAAAATGCGCACACTTATCGGTAAATAATCGCTAAAGAAAAAAACAATGTCTAAATTACAAATTAATTGAACAGAAGTTTTGTGAACAGTTTGAAAAGTTAGTGAAATTTTTGATATAGAAATTGTGATTGCTAGCAAGTGAACCATTTTCTTCTTTACAGTTTTATAAGATTTAGTCAGATTAAGTTCATTGGTTCATCACGAGTTCATTGTACTTACGCTGCTTATATAACGATACGTCGCTTCTCGAAATTTTCGCAGAACATTTAGAACAACGATGGCTTAGCTTCCTCAAACCCCGTTAATAGCCATGATAAATATTCTTTAAATTACCCGTTATAGTGTGATTCATAATTCTGGCAGTGTTTGGCATCTTTCTGAACTAGTTTGTAATAGTATCATGATTTAATATTGTAGAGAACATGTGGTCGGACTGAATGAAATTTAAAATTAAAGAACTCACCACCTGTTGAATTAGGTTTGCAAATTAAAATTTACGAAAGTTTGATCTTCAAGCTTTTTCTGAATTGTCGAATATGACGTGTTTCTTTAAGAAGCAAAAGAAAATGATAAAGATGTAGATTTCAAAGTAAAACAACAAGGCCACACTTTTGTTAAATTATCAATTGTTTTATAAAGCTGTTAGGTTCTAATAAATGTACAAGGTTCAAATGACAACAAAGGCTAACTTAAAAAAGTTAACTGAAAAGACACCAAATTAAAAAATTTACAGCGCTTTTTAGATAAACCGCTATAGTGAATCTAACCGTAGATTTGACCAAAATTAAGTTTCTAAAATAAAACTCAACTGCCAATGCTGTTAACAGTTTTTATCCGCATTGCATCAATACAAAACTTCGGCGGGAAAATTTATCAGTCGCACCAATCTAAATCTGACTTAACACAAATTTTTACGATGTTTTGAAAACTTTAAAGTTCATAAGATATTTAAAAAAGTTTAATCTATCGATGACTATATTATACATCGTGAAACTTAAGCAAATTTCAAAAACACCCTTTTACCGAAGGCAACAATTCTAATAATTAAGATAAGAAATTGATTCCGAAATTTCTGATGTATGCTATAATATTGTTTGTTCATGTAAAAATGCCATATGTCACGCATTTCCCGTGCATGGTGGCAGTTAAATAAGCTAAATATCATAATATCTAGAAAATTACAGACTCTTGTGAATTTAAAACATTACACTGTTTACATTGAAGGAAATGAATATAGCTTGTAACGGTGTAATAAAGATTCTACCAAAGGGTGGGGAAACAACATCAACCAGACTATTCATTAATATGAATATTTCAAGCAATTTCAGCTAATGACTCCCGGAAATGCATAACTTCTTTTATTCCCTAAATACTTGGTTGTTTAATCTAGTAACAATTTGCATATTAATACCAATCGATACTGTTCTATTTACGGTGCTTTTTTTCCTAATCGTTATTATTTTATGATGACTTTTGTCCATTTTGTCAGTCACAAAGGATTCGTTGATGACCAACCTTCAATTAAGCTAATTATTCTCTGCAGTATTTATCGTCAGTCACGACATTTCTCTCAATTGATTTTGTTTGGCTAAAAAACATATATTTAAATTAATCGTGGTTTTCTCTAAAAGAGTAGGATTTATACCAAGAGAGGAAAAATTGCGGCAATCTACTTGATGTGATATTTTCAGGACTGGTTTATGCATTGAATGTTTTATCAACAGAATTATCCGCAGCTGAAGTGCATAAAATACGGTTTTTACACTGTATACAAACAAAAATTTGTTTGTAAACATTGAGTTTTATTTTTAGCAGGGTTTTTGTTATTTTGTTTTAGGATGTCTCTTTATCCGTTTTAAACTAACAAACTTATTTTAAAACAGAAGTAGTGGAAAAGACGACAAACTGAAATTAAATTCGACCAGCCAAATAGTGAACAATACAAATATGAGTGAGAAATTAATTAAAAAATCTGATTGGGGTAACAAAACTGGCACAAATGAGTAAAAATTTATCAAAATTTAAAGTCATTTGTTAGTGTGATGTTTTAAATTTCAAAATTTAAATGTCACGTTATGTTTATTACTGCTGCAAAATTTTGATTGAAATCTGATTGATAAAAATCCGACATCATATAGAAAACAAAACTAAAATTGTAAATTTAATATCAGTGATTGGTGTGTAATGCATATTGAAATTATCAAAACAATAATATTTCTGTATTTTAGTTTTACGTCAGTTTTATTTTTGTATCAAATTTGTTTTACCGAATGATGTCTCTATAATAAATACAGCATATAAAATAAATAGAAATTAATTAAATAAAAAACAGATTATTATTTACTTTTATAATTAAAAAAATATATAAATATTTGGATCACGCCAAATTTGATGTTAAAATAAAACGTAGTAACTTATTAATTATTTGGTCAATTTTTATTAATTTATAAAGACATGTTAAGACGAATTATAAAACATCTTGTTGGACAAATGGCTGCCGCGGCTATGCTGGCAAAGTCTTATCCTTTTGAACAAATTCTTCATTTTTGCGTAAGCTATTTGCTTAATTTCAACAAAAACACGTTGAATATTTGTTTCTATCGTAGTTTAAAGACTATCTGTAAAAGTTCCTGTGGACTTTGTGAAATCGCTGCTTAAATTTTTGTTGGTCTTCAAATTTTTCCCGTTAGGTTTTTCCACTTTTTTTAATAGTTGTGGGTTGTCTTCTTTCATTTGTAAAAATATGTAGATACTGATTTTTAGATTCGCAGAAAGAATATTATATACTTGTCTTTGTCTAAAATTTTTTTTTTCAAATATTGCGGTAAACTTTGATTTATGTAGGGTAATATTTTTTTTACGATGTTGTCTTATGGTTTATGTCCGTAGATATCGATGCGTTAGATGGAAAATCTAAAAATTTTTCAGACTAAATTTATTATTTTTATATTATAAAACTGTGTCAAACTTTCGAAGATTATGCGCTTCTTTATCAAAAACACTAAATCTTGATAAAGAAGAATATTTTAGCTTTTAATTCGTTGTATAACATAAAAATAATAACATTTGCTCAAAAAATCTTTTGATCTTTAATCTAATTTATTTTCATTTTACTTTTGTTGTAAACGCCAAGCTTTTTCTCTTTCTCTCTCCTTTTCTTGTCTATTTTTATGTAGATATTATTTTGTTTTATTGTTTTATTTTGTACAATGGCGTTTACAACAAAAGTAAAATAAATTAGATTAAAGATCAAAAGATTTTTCAGGCAAGCATCAGCTAAATTAAATTAATTAAATTAATTAAATTAATTTAATTATTTAAATTAAAAATTACAAAACTAAATGTCCAAAAATACTACCATATAAAAGCTCTTAATATTTGTATTTGAAGAATAACAAAAACCATTTTACGACGTTTTTCTTAGGGCGCGGGCGGTTGATGTTCAACTGGCCCTATATTAAGCGCTACCTAGTGCATATCGAAGGCGTGGCTCAAAACTAAATTTCTCAAACCTTTAGTTAAATTTGCTAAGCTTTCTGTTTTTTTCTCTTATTTTGTCTTTTTGTTCTAATACTTTTTTTAATTTTTTACAAGTGTTAACGTTACTGGTGTTTATGCTTAACCACTTCCCTAACTTTGTAAATATTTTTGAAGTGTTTTTAGTTTAGGTTTTAGTTTAGTATTCTTGGTTTATTTTTTCTGCTACCATTTACATCTTTGAAATATTTGTCTTTATTTGGTCTTCTTTATAAATTGACCCTCTACTTTGACAAAATTTTTACTTTCTATACTTTTGGTTATATAACCAGAGGAATCGTATGCAAAATAATGAGTAAAATTCGTTACAAAAAGAATAACACCGCGGAAGGTTGTAAAATTTAAATTAAAGTTGGAAACACAGGTTTTTTTAGTTGTTTTGGTGTTGTAATATCTAGTTCTTAAGAGTTGCTTTAAGAATTGCTTTCCAAGTAAACTTATTTTCGTATTTACTTGTAGGTATATACGAGTAACCTTGATTTTTAATCGTCTTTTTGCTACTGTTTTTATATCTGATACATTTTCTTTATTTGTCTTTTCTTAAATCTTTCTTCAATTGTCGTTTTTTGTCTTTTCTTATTTGATTTCTTGTAGTTATCTATTTTTCTCTTCTATGTTTTAATTTATTAAATATTTTATTAGCTTTAGCTTATCAAATATTTTAATTTATCAACATTTTTTTGTCGTTCTGTTAACACGTTTTTATCTTTTTCTATTATTGTTTTTTATACTAGTTTTTAATTATTTTTTTAATCGAACTGTATGTAGCACTGCCATCATTTTTTAACACTTGTTAAATTTTGATTATTTCTGTTATTTTCAAAATTAATAGAAATATGTCATCTTTATTTCTCGCTTCTGCATTTCAATCTTTCTGTAATCTTTCGTGATTCAACAATTTTATCAAAAGATTTACATATTCTATTTCTTTATTTGTTTTATTGTTATTTGTATTACTATCTCTTCCTTCTTTTGCCAACCTAAAATTTAATTATATTCAAATTGGTGTTCTACATTATCACAATTTTGTAAATTTGTATATTTTAAATTACTGCTTTATCACATTAACTAATTTAATCCTGTTTGAGAGATTGTTAGGAAGTTGAATTTAGCAATGCATATGCCACAAAGTGGAAATATCGGCATTCGATGCAGACTTGAAACTACTTCCACATTCATGCATTTTTAGAAAATAGAATTTAATACTATTGGAGCACCTTTAATTACAAACATTGATTGACTATTATCATTAGCATTAAATAGTAGTAAGTTGTGAATGAGTCTATTACTGCAACCGAGAACAAAACCCCTGAAAATAAAAACCTGGTGATAGCCCTCGTCTTGGTACGCTATTGTATGCAAGCGAGAAGAAGTAAAAATTATTATTAGCATTCATTTCGTAAAACCGTTTCACTTAGTTTGGTATAAAAGCGGTTGTTTACGATTGTATATATTTTTCCTGTAAATTTTCTCGAATGTTCACTTTCAGTTGAAGTAAAATGAAATTAATTAAAGCCTCGTCTGAATTACAATGGACGTGATGCGACTGTTATCGTGGTATATAATAGTGTCTATTTGGTTTCAGGTGTCGTCATCATGAGATGTTCCCAGCGTCTGGTATTATTGCTAATTGCGACGTCAGTGTGCATGGGTGCGACGTCGAGCAGTTGGAAAAAAAAGGATCGAAAGAGAGAGAAGGTGAAATCTCAAAGAGATGCAAATCTTTGCACAATGGAAGGAAACGCTGCCGCTTTGCATTGCGTTTGTGTAGGAGGGTCGCCCCCTGTCAACACGACAAGCGCTGAATGCTGGGTGTTCACCGAAGTCTCAAAAGATCACAGCATATGGTCCCTGTTTGCGACACAACCGCACATAACGCAACTGAAGTTTCTTGTCAGGTCGCAAGGACTTTTCACGTTCATTCCGACCAAAGGTCTGTATGAACAAATGCAATACTTTCTTGTTTTTGATTTAAATTTGCAATTTTTTTCATATTTTTATCTATTTTTTGTACCTACCATGTTTTGTTTAAAAAAAATTTTATTTCAATTTGTACACAAAGCTCTTTGGGTTTGTTAAATGTTAATAGCTATTTCGATGCTAAAGTAATCCTTTAGTACAATGTACTTATTCAATTTGGTGACGTATATTGGAATTTCTGATAAACTACACTATAAAGTCGGTGATTAGAGAACATACCCGGTAATATAGAATATCTTGTTTTTGTCAAAACTACTTATATCAACTAACAATAAGTGTAATTGCTAAAATTACATTTTTATAACATTTATGGTCTTTTGTTAATAAAAAGCATAATTTATGAGCTTTAAACGTGTGGCAGTTCTGACAGTTGAAGTAATTTTGACGCTCCTGCAACTTTGAAGCTACTTATAACAAAATGTATTTTACCGGACTATCTACAGGAACATTATAAATGTCTGTAGTCTAAGTAGACTGTGCATTTGTATTCTGTTAGCTCCCTTTTAATTTTTATTTAACATCCATCTTATAATGGTTTTTATTACGTCTTATAACTGTTGTTTTTATTTGATTTTTGTAAAATTATCAAGTAAAATTAGTATTTTTTAAAACTTTAGTTAAGCTAAGATTAATAACAAAAGTACGTGGTAAAATTAATTACAAAATAATTTACAAGGTTATTCATCGAAAAGTTGTGCAATAATTGAAAGTGTAGGTTTTTAAAGGTTTTTTATAGTAAGTTTCCGGATATTTAGTATTTTTTAAAGACTCACTGTCTATCTCAAGTACATATATTTCGAGTTGCGTCTTACGTTTTTAAAGCTGTGACACCTTATAAATTTTTTTTATATTTGAAAGCTTGATTTAATAATTTTTTTTGTGAAAGTTATTATACTATTTTACGTTTGCAAAATTGTGTTTTGATCAAAAACTAGTGAAAACTACTGTTTTGGATATCAAAGCAAATAATAATTAAAAAATCCCTGATACGTATCATGTTGTTTGTATGTGTAAGTCAGGTCAGCCATACTCAATTTTTTGTCACATATCTCTAATGTAATAAAGGTAGAAATATTATTTTTACAAAACAAGCTCATCTATATGCACATATTAAAAGCCTCGAAAAGGTAGAATCAAATATGTTTGAAGATAAGGTAATTTCGTAATTAATAACAAAAATAACAAACTGAATATGATGTATTACTGTTTTCTAAAAGAACTTTTTCTAATTAATTAATTAATGGTGTGCAAAGATGTGCATCTACTGATAAAATAAATACAAGTAAAAGCTTTCAACGTTATGAAAAACGCAAAAAATTGTCAAATATTATTAATTTATATCATTACCTTTTATCCATTCTACTTAATAATATAATCTGCATTATGGCTAATTTTTCTTTAAATAGTGTTAATTGTACTAAAATAATGCAACTCATAGAAATCAGTTTTAGGACTATTTCCAAATTATTCAATTCTGAGTTTGTTAGCTAAAAGAAAAAGTCTGAAATAGTATATTAATAAAGAACGCGTTTTGAAAAGGCAACTTTGTGGCACGAATTCAAGTTTATAAATCGAGCGCGAGCGCGAGTTTTTATAAAGAATTAATGCCACAATGACTTTAAAAAACGAGTATTTATGCTATTTTTTCTACTTTGCGAGTTTTACGTGATTTTTAAGTAAAAAAGTTAATTATTTAATCTTTAGGGACTTTTGCATTAATACGAGATAGTTAGTGATAAATGTCATTGCAGTGCCAATGAAGTCATTGAACTTTAAAATGTTTTCAAATTTGTCTTACATTTTGTGTAAGTAACTCACAAATGTTTCTTTTTTACTTACCGTATCGGTTATTGATTGAATACTCCAATTGGCATTAACACAGTAAGAAACATCTACAAAATCCTTGTAAAATTATTTCTAAATTATTACACTAATTGCGATTTTCAGCGATACCTTTCATTGTTATTTCAGATCAAGTAGTGATATAAACTTATCTAGCAAATAATTTGTAAATTATCAAATGGTGTGGGTGTCGTAAATCGTCAAATAAAGGCCAATTTCAATTTTAGTTTCAGTTTCATTTTAAAGATGTTCGTTCTAACCTCAAAAGTTTGTAGTTTTTCCAACGCTGCGCCGCTTGTCTACCCGCCCTGTTTTCGAATATTTTATGGGTTAATTGCGACACACACAAAAACACTTTGTTGAGAAATACTGCTGATTATCAAGTGCAACAAAATTTATTCGATTACAATTTTATCCTCACGCTGACATAAACGTGACGTTTCATTCCAGCGACAGCGTTACCCAGTATTACCAACCCGAAAACAGTAAATTGCACTAGTTGTTACGGCACACAAATCGGACTCTGTTTCCGACGTAAAGTAGAAAAAGATTTTTAAAACCTCGTGTTAAAACTTTTTTTAATAAATTTTTTAGTGAAATAAAGAAAAAAGCCAAGCAAAGAGTACTTACATGTAAGATACACACATGTAAGATATTTTAACAAAGAATAGGAAAAAGCTCTTATTGTCAAAATCACCAAAGAGCTTATACACGTGACTTATTTTGATTTTAAATACCAATCTTAGTACTAAAAATGCACTTAGAATAATGCTACTTATTTTAACAACAAAGATCTAAGGCTGGTAATCGTGATAGTTTACACTAAAATTTCTATTTGCGTCCCTCTGTCAAACTTGAAATTGGACAATATTATTGTTACTAAATGTCATCTGTGTTATTTTAAACAAATGTTATTATATTTAATCTAAAATTTTTTTAGAGAGACAATCTTTCTGCTTCAATTATTTTTTTCAACCACCTGTCTCGCATATTATGTTCCACCAACAGCAACACTTACTGCCCATGCTATCATTACCATAAAAATAGGGCATTAAGCACGGATCATAGGCTAGTAAACGTGGGCCGTAAGCAAATTAATGCCCTCTTGTTCATTCAGGTTATTGAAAAAATAGTAGGTAAATAAATTTTAAGGCGTAAGCACTTTTAATGGTCTCAAACCTTAAGAAACCTCTGGTTTCGTTTTCGGTATTCCAAGCTGCGTTCTCGACTACAATAATTTATGTTATACTTACTTTAAAATTGTTAATTCTAGCGCTGCGACCATTTTAGATTGGTACAGAAATTTTCTGTTTGTAATACTGTCTCCACTCTTTTTTATAGCTGTTTGATTTAAACTTTTTATCTTGCTGGATTGTATCTTTGTATCATTTGGAAGGATTTAAGCTCTCAACAAAAATCATTTTTATCCTAGCTTTTGGTCTGAGCTAAATATCATATCAATAAGTTAGTGTTTTTACATGAGATAAATCCCTGATCCAAGTTCAACGAGTTCTATTGTAGCCAATCCAGCATCTAGTTCTTCATTAGTTATTCTGTCATATCTTTTTAATTCGCATAATTTCAATGTTTTCTTTTCTGTAAACTTTTACGCAGAATGCCTCATTTGTGTTGAAAGTCCTTGTTATTATTTTAGTTGTCTCCTTTCTGTTTTTATTGTTTGTTTTTCTCTTCTTTGTTTTCCTCGTGTAACATTTTTTTGAAAAATTTTTTAGAGACGAATACGTGCTTGTCTACGTTCTGTTCACGTTATAATTATTTACAGCATCTTAGACTATAATGGGTCTGAACCTCAATTTCCAGCTTTTGTTTTGCTTAAGGGCATTTTTCCGATTACTGCTTCGTAGATGGAGAGCTAGTGAACATTGGATAGTGGTTATTTAGCTTGAACTAATTTTTGGTCTACAGCTTAACTTTGTAATAAAGTAGCCACAATTAAAATGGCAAAACGATTAAATGTTTCAAAAAGATTATCAGATCCTCTTAGGTGTGTGACAGAGATGTTGAGATTTTAATTATTCCCTTCAAAAGGCATTTTTCATATGTCATTTTGAACATGGTTGTGTAGTTGCTATACAAAATAGCAGAACGATATCGCGACTTTGACTCGTGTTAGAATGAAAGATGGAACGCTACAAATTGAACTAAATACCTAGGCTTTTTAACTAATCTGGGTAAGCACGAGCGTTCTGCCGAGAATTATTGAATTTGTTTTTATTATTTTTTTTAGTTTTTTTACATTTGTAATTAAATAGCTGAGAAGAAAATACGAAACGAAAAAATCAAGACTAGTACTATTTGTAGTCCGATATAAGTAGGTATAATCATGGTATAATTAACTAATTTTAAAACATTACTATTTCAAGGAGAATTTCTATTTGCTCTTTCATGGCAAATTTAAAAATGAAGCAATTCCATTGCATTCTTAACCTAAAAATATTCTAGAAATTCAGTTTTAAACCTTGCTCTTTATGCCTACTAGGTCCTAGCTAATATAGGGCCAGTTATGTAAGAATTAAAGTAGTCAAACACCAACCGTTGTATGTCTGTGGACAAATTAGAGGAGTAGTAGCCAATGTTGTTGTCTCTGAAAGATCAACAATAATAAAAATAATAGTCTTAAACACAGTTCAAAAGCGGGTTTTAGAAGCAACTGATGTTAATGTTTCTGCAGTCCCAAAAATCGCCCAAGCTAAATATTAATCAAGGATGGAGAGACAGAAATATCTATTTTTTACAAATAATAAAATTAGTAAGTTTTTACGTTTTATTTCTAGAAACATAAATAAAAAATAGCGGCAAATACCAAAGATTAGAATTTTTTATTTATAAAAGCGATTTTTTTTCTAAATACTTCTTAATTTTTGTTTAAACTGGTATGACTTTAATATTAATACCCGTAATTATTTGGACCTACTTTTTTACAAAAATGTATGTGCAATTTGCACTTGCAAAGGTAAGGCGTACACTGAGAAAAAAAAGACTTTGAAATGCTAGCTCGCTTTTGCTTTCGCGCAAGCAACTGAAATCTGTACTTTTTTACTTTTCGTAACCAGTCATACAATGTTGTAACGAAGCGTTTCCATTTTTACGGACAAGATAAGGCTGACATCGGACCGCGACGTCATCCGAATACGTCATGTCACTTCCACTGCCATGACGTACGCTTCCTACTACCGACAGACCACCACCAACGCCTCCCTACTCTTCTCCTATCGTTTTCCTCGCTTAGTCGAGGGTATATATTGCACTTTGCTGCCGCCAGAATGCACTTATGGGTGCATTATTCTTGTAAATCACTTCTCCCAAATGGGTGCATCAACCCAGTGGCTTCCTTCTTCCTGAAACCGCTACCCACGATGCAATAACCCGTGGGTATCCTACCATTCCTCTTCGACAAATGCTCGCGGCGCATTAACCCGCGAGACACTTAGGAACCGACACGTGGAGGACGATCTGCCGAAGATAACGAGGCCGGAGTGTCGACTTCAGTAGTGTTACCGTTTTATTAAAACAGGATTTAGTTTGTAATTCAGAATTATTATTTTATTTTATTGTACATAGTTTCTATTTAATAAAACCCTATCATAATTACGTTTTTTTCTTTTTCTACGTGACCCAGGGCCCCCGCAAATAAAACACCGTTGCAATCTCTTGAATTATGTTCTAAAATGACATTTTAATGAAAAAGAATAATAATCAGTTATAATACCACGAGTAGTCAAAGTTATGTCGAACATTTTTGTGGTGGCATCACGAATTGTCATTTCCTTGGTATGAACACCATGAGTGCGAAGCACGAATTGTGTTCCCAAGTAAAATGACCATAAGTGATACTACCGGAAAAATATTCTACTCAACTTTGACTCGAGTTGTATTCGGAATTTGACTCGAGTTGTATTAAAGTTGAATTCAACTTTGACTCGAGTTGTATTAAAAATACAGATCCTCAAAATTGAGTTACACATGATTTTCACCGCAACCAGCAAACAAATTTTTGTTACTCGTAATTGTTACCTCAAAATTTTGGCGAAAAGTGTGTTATTCATTTCTTAAAAATATTCAGTATTTTCACTAGTGGTTATCTCAGTTGAATACACCACGTGTGGTTATCTCACTAAAATTCGTTGTGATTGGTTGTTAGCCAAACAATATCTTATTTTCATTGGTTTAATTTTCAAAAATCACAGGTGAATTGAATAGTCAATATTATATAAGGAAAGAACCAGTGTGTGTCTTTACTTGGTGAGATTATTAGTCATAGTCGCCCATTAATATACGAATTGATTACAATGTTTTTTCGTTGACCGTAAACCGTGTTAAATTGAAGAAAATATGTCTTAAAATTTTAAAATTATTCATTGATGTAAAATCGTACTTTAATATCTAAATCAAGTAGTTATTTATGCATTAATTTGTTTATTAATAAACAGTTAACAAAAAAAGTAATAAATAACAACGAATAGTAAGTAGAAGTATTTGAATTTATTTAAAAAAAAACAGATTTGGCAAACCCAGAAGCTTGTAATGAGCTAATTTTTTTCTTTGTTTTACATTACCTAACTTTGAGGTTTTATTTTTTTTGTAAATCTAAAACTTGTCGAAAATGTTAAATAAGTGTAAGAAAATTGAATTGTCTTTTGCAGGATTGCGGCACTTAAACCACCTCAAAGAGCTCCAGATAATGTACGCCAGCATAAACGAAATTCACCCGTACGCCTTTGCGAATAGTTCGTCTTTGCGGGAATTAACACTGTCTCGTAACAAGATCGTGGTGCTCGATCACCACGCATTCGCGCATCTTACCAACTTAACGGAACTGTCCTTGGAAGAGAACAGGATAGCGGAAATACGTAGAGACGTGTTCGTCGATTTACCACGCTTGCAGAAGCTTTATGCGGCTCACAACAATCTCAGTGTGATACAAGAAGGAGCATTTCGACATCTCGCTCATCTCCTGGACCTCGAACTGGACACGAACTACATAAGCGTATTGACTAGAGACACGTTTACCGGACTCGGCGAACTGAAAAGGCTTGATCTTAGCACTAACAAAATCAGCATGCTTGGAGATCTCACTTTTTCGGAGCTGTGGGTTTTAGAGGTGAGAATTTTTTTATGTGATATAAACGATGCGGTTGCTCACGTTTCTTTTTTATTTTATGTATGATTTGATTGCCGGATGGAGAGATTTACTAAATCACTATGCTAACAAACCTAGTTTATGATCCGTGCAACACAACTTCGGTCATTAAATTAGTAAATGGCGAGGTACGATGTACTTCTCAGACGCGGACATCCTATAATACAACCGAGGAAATTATGCCACGCGTTGTTGCCGCTCTGGACATGATATAGTGCCACAACTGTTCAAAAAGTTTTTACGAGAATTAATAAGGCGAGAGGAATGTTCGTACCAAGCATGCAAAAAGGATCATTTTTCAAAACAAGAATAAAATTAACGAGATGAGTGAATATAACGCTAGATAGTCATTTCGCCATTACTAGGAATAACAGTCACATTTCTTTTTGTACAACTTTTAAATTTAGGGACTACGTTCTTAAAATATTCTTTAAGAGTGCAAACATCATAAAACAACAACGTCGCTATGGTGCACGCCAAATATAACCGACAAGGTTTAATAAACTTTGACATAAGGTGAAAAATTAAAATCGTTGAAAACTTAAGTTATAATGACATTTTAATCATAAAACTTGTGTGTTTGTTACATTAGTTATAACCTCTAACAGGTTGTAGTTATGATGTGATTATACTTTTCTACAAAAAAAAGAAAATAATTGCCAAATATCTATAAAGACACTTTACACAAACAATAAAACAAATCAGTGTGGACAGCTGATAAAAACTTGTCAAAAGCTAGCATCCCTTCACGTAAAATGTGTAAGATGGAGCCACTAATTTTTAGATTTTTAGGCAACTGATAATACACAATTTAAATCTAAAGGACTATAACTGTAAATAAAATACTATAAAAATTATTTTAATCGTTGTTTCACCCTTGTCTTTTGTTATGGCCCATTAGATTATAATTGTGTATTATTAGTTGCCTAAATATCTAAAAATCTGTGGCTCCATCTTACACATTTTACGTGAAAGAATGCCAGCTTTTGACAAGTTTTTATCAGCTGTCCATACTGATTCATTTCTATACTGTGCCGTAACTAAACATAATTTTGAAACAGTGACAAACTTTTGAAAATCACAAAACTTAAACCGTGGCTATTAAGAACGTTTTAACCCGTTTTTTATTATCATAATTATGTGAAATTTGACATTCTATGCTTTCGTGTGGCGCCCTTATAGGTCTCTGCTGACTTTTCTGTTGCCTATTATCATAAGGTATAAGTGCCTTAAAACATTAATTAAAGAATTATTTTTAACATGATACATTATCTTAAAGGAGTTGTATACCGAAAAGTATGGTATATAAAATTCTAGGAACAAATATTAAAACGACAGATACGTGCGATTTGCCGTTTTAAAGATATTAGAGACGAAAGTGTGAAGAACGTTGACTGGGACGTCATACCGACATATTAGGTGGTTTGAATAAAAATGAAGTAGATGCTAATACTATTGCTAATGCATAGTAGATTCTATTGAGCGGAGTAAATTTTTTGACATTTTTTGGAAGTAACTTTAACAATTCAGAAAATTCAAATTATTTTCTGAAAAACAGAGAAAATTCATTATTATTTGCTACAAAAGAAGTACTTACTACCTACTTGAAAATATTTACTACATAATTTTGACGGTTGTTTCACTTTGAGAGAAGTTGGTATATTAAACTTTCACATAGGATGAAAATTAAAATCGTTGACAAGTTACATTGACAAAATGAGATTTTAATTATAAAATTTGTGTGTTTGCCACATTTGGGTTTGCCAACAGTTTTTTATTTTAAAGGATATTTTTTTAGTTTTATAAATTGTCTTTTAGTCTTTAACATGTTTAAAGGAAACAAATTTGTTTTTTTTTATCTAGTTTTTTTACCAAAAAGAAACGAGCAAGCGTTACAAACTTGACGTACCGTAAAAAAATAAATTATTTGTTTAGACGTCTTTTTTAGTCATCAAAATTAATTTTAAGTACGTATAAACAAACAAAAGTTTTATCCAAACTTGAGTTATGAAACCTACGTAAATAGAGTATTTAATGGTAGAGAGAAAAGAACAAGAAGGAGAATTGCGACTAATGGAAAAAGAAATACAGAAGTAGAATCAAGAAGAATTTGAAAAAATTCCTACATTTTACAAAAATTTGTGGAAAAGATGATCTAATGACAAAAAAAATCGGAAGATTAATATGAACGTTGTACAAGTAAAAAAAAACAGAGAAAAATTTTAAAAACATATTTGGACAGTCCTAAAAGAAGTATAGATTCTAGACCTATAGAAAAATTTAAAACTACAATCCCAACTATTGTAAGAGAAGAAAAAGCATATACAAACGGTAAAAGAAGATTTAAGAAGTTGAAAACAATCAATTGACCTCCCAATTGAGAAACAAAATTTTTGTCGAATTTGAAAAACCATATTTGGAAAAAAAAATAAGAATGAGAAAAGCGACTATTAAAGAAAAAAAAAGAAAAGTTAAGAATAGTAAAAACTAAAAATTCTAGATTAATAAAAGAATAATTTTTCAAGCCGGATATTGAGAAAATTCTTGGTAGCTACAGAGCAATTACAATAATTTTTGCTGCAAACACTCAAAAATCTGTATTTTAGTTATCTATATTAAAGTTTTTAATAGGGTTTGGAAGCTGAAGACAGTTTGTATTCTTTTTTATAGAAAAATCAGATGAAGAGAAACGACTTATTATTAGTAAAAAAAACAATTTTTCGCGAAAGTTTAATTTTATTTTTTTATAAACACTGCAGAAACATCTTTTTATATTAGTTGTTCTTCGGCTCACAAGGTGTGTTTAAAACTGTATGGTCTTTTGAGCGCGATGAAGGAAAAAGATTTGAATATAGACGGGACATTTTGCAATAGTCCTATTTATGGCACTCTTTTTTAGACGTTTCTGTTACTTTACTATTACCGTTTCAGGGCTTATTAGCATTTATAAATCCTAAAACATTAAAAAAGATATACCGAACATAAAACATAGAATTTTGAAACACTATATTTTCATAATATTTCTATTTTAATATAAAAATTATGTTAAAAATTGATGATCCTTTGAGCAAGATATTGAAAAAATTCTGATATTAGAAGAAGAATTTACAATAATTCTCGTTTCCGTCTTTCAAAAATGTATATTTTAAAAATTTTAATAGAATTTAGGAACCAAAGATAGCAGTTTTTATTTGTTTATAATAAACTTTGTAAAAACATTTGTTTATAGAATAATTATTGCTTTCGGCTCTTAAATAGTTGCTTGAAAACCCGGTTGTAAAAAAAGTTTAAGAGCCTACATAAGAGAAGAGTTCTGTAGAATATAGTAAGATGGTAAAAAAGATGCAAAGTCAATCCTCCTCTACATTACCCTTTAACATGATACAATATTTTAATTAGTTACTTTGTTTGATGTTTAAGACTTTTTTAAGAATTAACTGCGTACAGAAGAAAATTTCAGACAACACCGTTACCGTTTTGAAAACCTTGTTGTTCACTGGTGTTTTTCGGAGCCTGTATCCAAACAATTTAAACAAAAAGCATATTTATTTAGTTCCGTAGTAAACACGTTTTGCCATTTCTCTCTCCTAGATTAAAATTAAAAAACAACAGAATTTAATATAAATGTAGAAGTTGTTTATAACTCGTAATAATGGATTCTTTGAAGCGCATTTATAACAACTAAATCAATTGTGTTTCAACAAACTACAAATGTTAGACGAAAAATACAATTCCTTCCGTAAAGCCAGTCATGAGAAAAGTTTTATTCAAGTTTTATTTGAGTAAATAAAAATCTTAACTAAGTAACTACAAGTTTGTGGTATGATAGTGCTATTTAAAATTTAGTTTTGTTTGGCAATATTAATAAAACATAAATTTAATGTTCAAAGTTTGTAGAATAAGATCAACAAGTATTTACCGCAAGTGTTAAGTGCTTTATAATCTTAAAAGGAAAAACCCGTGTAATCTACTTAGAAACTTAGATCAGAAATACTTGAAATATGATTTTTTATTTTTGACATGAATATCTATTATCTATATTGTTGTAGTGTAAAAAAAATAAGCTAATTAGACTATTTCTGGTGCTTTAATTTAGTTTCCTATTTGAAAAGTTTCCTTTGTTTCATAAAACGAATTCTAAATTTATTTGTGCACTGGAAACGAAACACACAACTTTTAATAAAGCAGTGCAGCACAGCATTTAAAAATTTTGTCAACATAAATGAAATTTTTGCGTTCAGTTTTTAATTGAGGGAGCTAAATTAAAATGATTTTTTAGAGAAAAAGTAGATTTCACGCTTTATTCAATCACTGGTTTCTTGTCGAAATCTCCCTTTAAATTATAGAATTCTCTTGAAAACTTCTTGTCTAGACAGATAGCAACCGTTGCATATTTAATACTTAATTTAATCAGAAAGTGACTGGCATCGTGTCAAAATGTTCCGTTATGATGATGACATTTTTTGCTTTTGTGCTATTCGTCATAAAACTGTCGCTCAGGATTCATTTCGCTCTCAATTTTAATTAAAAAAATTCTCAACTTGTTAATAATTTGCTCACTGTGCGGGTCATCCCTCTATTTAGTCGACATACTTGAAATGCGAGTACCAACTTATATTATTCGCTGCAGAAATTGATTAAACTGTATTGCAGATGCCGAATATTTGAAATAGTTTCAACCAAATGAGCGCATTCTAATTAAAACTATCACTATAGCTACTGACCTAATATTGCTAATTAAAGCACTTTGAAGAACACATTATTACATACTTACACATGTGCGTTGCTGGAATTCATGAGGACTCTCCACATTGTTGTTTATTTACTTTTAATGAACATTTTGTTGATTAAACATAAATTGGAGTTTAATGATTCCGATCCAATTACTGTCAAAAAACTAAATTTAGTTTTTAGTGTGAAATGCGATGCTTTAAAAACAATATATTTGGTATCAAACTTAGCTCAAGTTTGAATAGATTGTGAAACTTTAGATAGAATATTATAGGTAGAAGTAAACTAAAACAGAACTCGTTATTTATTTTGTTGTCAAAATGTTTAAACGCTTGACTGAAATTTTCAGAGGGATTTTGTGTAAACTTGTACTAAATATGATAACGCTGCAAACACATTTGAAAACTCTATAACACAATTGAAATATAAAATTATGGGAGAAATTTGTTTCATATTTTAGCAAAAATGTGGCAGATTTTGTGGTCAATTAAAATTTTATTAATTTATATCGGAACTGAACAATAATTATAGTAACAAATGTTTATCTGTATTTTAGTATTTTTTAACATTTTTATTTATTTATAAACGGTTATTTACGAATGATGACGGATCAATATGCAAACAAATTTACATATTAAAAGCAAATCTTCCTTGCAAAAATTTTTATTTCAGTGAAAATATTGAATGAAAGTTTCTCAAAGATTATCGATTTTTGTCAGTTTTTTTATAACTTGTCAAATTGAACGACTACTAAATAATTTTGTCAGTTGGAGCATTTGATGGGGATATCTTTCTGCATAAAGTCTTTCTGCATAAAGTCTTTTTGCAGCTGAAGCATTTTTTCTACATTCCTCATATTTCAGGTTCATGTCAGTCTTCTCGTTGTTAGTGAACATCCTGACTAAATTTGCTCAAAGACAGTCAAATTAACATAAAGTGACATAAGTAACAATGGTCGCAAAAACATTTTGTAAATTAAATTTTATCAAAGCTTTATGTGAAAATGTAAGATTGGTTGCATAAATCTTTCGTCATCATTCGTGTATAAAATTTTTGGAAAAACAATTTTTATTTATTTTGAAGGTATATTTAAAACTTTAAATAAAATGGAAGGAATTCTATATTTTGCAGATACCGACTTTGAGTATTTGTCATTTTTATTTAATCCTAATAAATTAAAATTAAAGCTATTTTTACAAGTGATTATTTCTTTTTTTTTTACACATGTTTATTATATATTTTTTTAATTGGCTTGTAATTTAGATAAGCTTAGTCAACTTCAACCAATACTGTTAATAATAATAATTATGTTGAAATTTTCTATAACTAAATCAACATAAAATGGAAACATGACATGTTTTTTCCACTGCCCTGTCAACTGTCGTTACATGATTTTGTAACAATAAGCTTTAATTTTAATTTCAATTTGTATAAATTTATTAGGACTGACGGATGATGGAGAACAGTTTGCTGAAGCGTTATTTGTAAAAACTTTTAAAAACTACTACATACACAGGTTGTTTTTGAAGTAATGTCGGAGCTAATTACGTTTGTATGCGGCAAGTTTAGTTTTACAGGCGACAAATTTGTTTCAGGTTCGAGCTGAAAGCGAGGGCCCTGATTAGTTGGAGCTTAGTTTAATATATCCTGAGCTACATTTTTAAACTTTTTTTTGTTAGAGAAACTGGCATAAATTGAAAACTGTGATAGCATTATGAACAACTGTGATAGCCTATTTACAACACGAAAGAAAAAAAAAAGATTTTTTGTCCTTCTGAATTGTAAAGTTTACTTTGACATATTGTACACGTTAACTGAAAGTGTCACTTTACGCACTAGTGCGTCAAAAACTGCAGTAAGTTTTAAAAGATGTTTAAAGAAAAAATTAAGTGTATGACAATAAAGCTAATTACACAAAACATTTCTTTACAAAAGAAGCAACAAATAAAAAAAGAAAATAAATTTATTATTCTATTTATTTATAAAATTATAGCGACATTTATACGAATTTAAGTAAGTTTATAATTATCTGTATTACCGACATACCGACCGAGAGCGAATGTCAGAAAATACAGTTACACGTAAAATATTTTTTAGTTTATTTAGTTTCAGTTTACTAATTATAATAGTTATAATTATAAGAAACACTGCTGTATAAAGAAAAACAATTTACAATGGCTAAGACTGGGTTTGTCTTTGTAGTTTTTAGGTACCTAATTTTAAAGGTTGCTGCTTCTTTTATAAGACTGTTGTAAATACTGGTAATAATGAGCAGTTTATTAATCTAATTCATTCAAAAAGAACTTAAAACCATTTCATTCTCTTGCTTCCAAATCCAGCCAGCATGAATTACATGATGTCTTATCACTTCTCAATTTAAAGTAACATGACAACCTGATAGTGATTTTTTCAATTTTACAACAGTCATAATTTACCTATCTTCCTTGCTAGTATTTTGAAAATATTTAAAAAATTATGGAAGATTTTCTATTTTGCTCTAAAATTTGAAGCTATGTGTGTTTATTACATTCTTCTTAAAGTCACTTTTTGTTGTTTTGCTCAATATGTCCTGGGCCACAGTTTTAAACGTTTTTTTTTTAGTTATAGGAGCGTTAAACGTTTATCGTTCGATACTTTCTCTTTTAAAACCGGCATAAATTGAAAATATTCAAAACCAACAAAGTAGTATTTATGTCAAACTGCCAACTATCTGTCAACTTTGCAAAATTTGTCGGACAATGTTATAAAAATTTGGGTATGAAGTCATTTTAGAGCGCGACAGCTTTGTTTGAGAAACAAGCCCATAGGCCGAGTCTCTCATTAACTGGGGCGCTGTAAAATATATGGGCTTTACCCTACTCTAATGTAAATAACTATTAAAAGGTGATAGTTTTTGTTTAAAGGATGCTAAAAAACCAAATTTATTTTATACAAATGTTTATGGTTTTCGAGAAACACCTGTAGCACTTAAAAAAATTTTTTTTGAACGAGATACGATGTATTTCGTATTTTTATATTTATATTCCGATGTATTAGCAATTTTGTTGGTATACAGTGTGTGGTTGCAGTATATCCAACAATTGTTTCTGGTGATAGTTTTAGTTTTAATGGTAAAATCAGATATACAGGGTGTTTTTGAAAATGTTTTACAACTGTTAACAGATAATAGCCCTTGTTGAAAAGAGGCTAAAAACCGAATTGCCCTTACAAATGTTCATAGTTTTTGAGATATACGCTGTAGGGAATTTTTTTCAAATTCATTATTTTTGAGATACACGATATGTATGACAATGTTGCTTTTGAGCAAAAACTTGTACATCTTATATCTCCAAATCTATATCTTTAAAAACAGTGCTGTCACACATACATCGTACGTCGTTTAAAACCAATTTTTTAAAAAAATCTACAGCGTACGTCTCAAAAACTATAAACATTTGTATAAGGCAAATTTAGAGCCGGTTTACAGAAAGTGACATTAATTTTAATTGTGATTAAATAGTTAATTCGCGATTAAATGCCGATTTTGACCAATCAAACCCGAGGAAAGCCGATTTAATCGCGAATTAAAAGTTAATCACAATTAAATATTTAATTCACCTTCTGTAAACCGACCCTTAGTTTTTTAGCATCCTTTCAACGAGAGCTATCATATGTTAAAAAATTTTTACATTACTTCACAAACACTCTGTATATTTGATCTGCAAAAAGTAGATGAGTGATAAAGAACAAAACAATTGTTGATTTTCTGGAAACACTATTTCCAAAATCCAGGATGTACAAACACAACATTGACTTGTTTCTTTATAAGCTTTCTGGATTACTTTTTTAGCAACGATTTTTATTTTTGGCTATTATTTTTTAAGTTACAAAAAAATAAAACTCTTTATTTCTGAATTAGGCTTTTACAACGCTGCTTTGTGTCTAAATTAATGTTAGTTTGTATAAATAAAATTGGCAATCGATCTTTCAATCTCGATGTGTATTTATTAAGTAGCATCGTTTGTCGTTAGTGCCTTTGTTTGCCTTCGGTTCATGTTTCAGTAATTTTATCAAAACTACCAGTATATCGTTGACCAAGTTAATTAAACGTTGATGCAAAAGCTGTGTACCTATATATCAGCTTTTCAAGTATAGGTATTTGTATCTCGGCATCAGCTGCAACTGCCAATTATCAACCTTTTTCCAATGACCTAATAAACCTAATACATGATTAAACCCGTTAAGAACCTAAATCGTATTTTTCTTTTCTTGTAAAAACTTAATTAAGAAAGTGTACGCTAGAAAATTACTCGAAGAGAGAGAAGTTAAAGCAATCCTGAGATATTTCCCTCATGTTCAACAAAACAGCTCAACGGTCAATATGTGCAACACCAACCGCGTTTTACTTTAATCTACTCCGAATATTGAGCCACCGGTTAAATTTTATTGACTGCTTGTCTAATTAAAACTGCTCCGGATGAAATTAACAGGTACGGCTATATTTTACTATAGGGAAAGAGATAGATATCAGAGTTGCACTTGTGCTAATTTTAAATGACAATCACGGATAAGCTGCGGCTTAAATTCATTGTTTTAGGTGACAGTAAATGGCTTACCGAATTTTAATTTTAATGCTAGCACTTTAATTTGATTACAGCCTTTAATATAAGAATTTAATAGACTTCATCACCAGTAATTATGAATCAATGAATTCCTTTCTTTCGAAGAGACTGGATTCGGTAATTACAATGCTTTATTGAAAATTTTAGACAGTTCTGCAATCAGCAAATCGCTGACTAAACATAAATAATAACCATAATAAGTATAGTTTTCACGAAATATAATTTATTTAATCTAAAAATATTTTATGGCTTTATATGATACGAAAGTAAAAATTAATTCACGAGTACGTAACAGATTCGTCTGGACAATTCCTGCGGTAACTCTGCTATTAAACCGTGTACCAGGAGCCTTAGTTATTGTTCCTAGCAATGTAAATCACGGACATTGGAAAGGTACACTCAAAGCCAATTTTGATGTATATAAACAAGAAAAGCACTAGAGTGGGGAAGTTCAAATTACCAATACAAAGCGATTGACACGAGCAAACCAATAGCAGGCGATAAAAATGTATAATTAAGTGATTTGATCTACAGAGACTTATTTTTAATCTATTCGTAACAAGAGAAGTGAGTTTACTTTTTTAGTTGAAACCACCATTGGTATGTTTTGAGTACGCTTTTGCAAAAAAAAACATAGAACATCCTGACATACATTTATGAAATTGGTTCTTACATTTTAGTATAATTATTTCGTAAAATAAATAATGAAGAAATACAAGATTCGGTAAAAAAACAGTCTATTTTATTTAACTAATAATTAAAAATTGAATAAGCAACGATATTATTTTTAAATGAAACAGTAAGCTTTTAAGTTTTTCTTGTAATTCTTAACATTTACAAAAATAATGCGTTGCTTAGACAATGAAGATGAATAAGGAAAACGTCGACTAGAAGATAAAAAAGGCAAAGAAGTTTTGAGAAGAAAATGAAAAACTATAAATGGAAGAAAATGACGAGGAAAAACGAAAACAATGAGAATTTTTTTAAAGCATTCGATAGGATACAAATAGTATAATAAAATCAAGAAACCAAAGTGCATTTCAAAAGTAGAGTTTGTTCAAAAAAGTCCAAACTTTCTAAAACACTTTAGTTTTGAGGTATGTGCGCTATTTTTTTGCACCTCCGATAAATAATGTCTTTGTGATTTAGATGTATCTATAATTTAAATTTCAAGACATTTCAAATGTCACTTTTAAATATTAAATAATTTTAAACGTCATTTTTAAATCCCAAGAGATTTTAAATATCACTTTAAATCTCTTGGGACTTTACTCTAAGTCTTACTTTACTTCTTCTCAGTAAAAATTAATCTAACAACTTTAATCTGGGAAGTGCAAAAATGCATTTAGGAAATACATTCTAGAACCAGAAGTCCAAAAGAAAAAAGTTTATTAAAATAGAAGCAAAAATGAAAAAAGTGTTGACAGGAAGATTAAGGAGATATGTATAAATAACAGTTAAAGAATTGAGAAGTTACAGGAATAGAATTAGCTTCGTAAAAAGTAAAACTCTCAATATTGATACCTGGTTATTCATTGTAACTCCATGTCAATGTATAAAAATATAGTTGTTTTAGTGGCCGAGAAACATGGGTGAACATGCTTTTAAATGGATTTTAGAAGGTTCAATGCGGTGCCTTTAAGATTGTTGAGAGTTTAAAAAGTTCGAATTTTGCCAGAAGATATAAAGAAAACAGCATTTTTTACCAACAGCAGGCTATATTAGTTTTGTGTTATGCCTTTTAGAGTCTGGAATGCACCAACCACCTTCAAGTGGCTGATGAAGCTAGAAACTAGTGTCCCAAGGGCGAAGCTGGAAACCTTGACTTGATGATGTTACAGTTTTTTGAATACATTGAAGATAAGAACACCAGGAAAATTTGGATGAAATTGAAACGCAAACCTTCGGCTTCTTCACCTTTAGGATTTTTCCAAAAGATTTAGAAAAAAAGCATTTTTAACCAAGAGCAGGCTGTCAATGTTATGCTTTTTGGAGTTTGGAATTCACCAACCACCTTTAAGTGGCTGATGAAACTAGTTCCTCAAAGGCGAATCTAGAGATCTTGATTCGACGGTGTTACAGTTGTTTGAAAATATTGAAGACAAAAACGCCAAAAAAATTGGATAAAATTGGAACGCAAACCTTTAGCTTCATCACCTTTAGAATTTTGCCAGAAAATATAGGAAAAAAGCATTTTTGATCAACCGCAGGTTACCTCAGTTTAATGTTATGCCTTTTAAAATCTGAAATGCACCAGCTACCTTCAAGTGGCTGATGAAACTAGTTCTTCAAAGGCGAACCTGGAGATCTTGATTCAATGATGTTACAGTTGTTTAAAGACTTTGAAAACAAGCGCAAGCACGCCAGAAAAACTTGGATGAAGTTGGAACGTAAACCTTTAGCTCGATATGAAAATACTGACAATAAAATACCAAAAATAAAAAATCAATTTTTTGTGGCATGTGGCATTACCAGTGGCGATCCAAACAGATTCTTAGAAGATTTCTATTGTCTGAGAATGGCCCCTAACACAAGATAAGAATCAAATGCAAAGTGTCTTGAGCCTTTGCACCTCAAAATCATGTTTGGACTCAATAGGATTTTTTAAGGGGCAAAAATAAGCTGATTAAAAAATTTAAGAAGAATTGATTCCGAAAATTTACTACATGTGAACAAACAATTGGTACTGACATCTGCCATACTTTTTTTAGGCATACAGAGCCATTGGCGACACAACAAGCCAAACACTTACCAAGAAATTGTTTGGTTTATAAAGAAATTGAAGGATATTGGGAGTTATGAAGAGCTTTAAGAAGCAGTGGCCAACATCTACAACACTAGGGTAGATTGAGACAGCAAATGACGAACAATGTAACAGATGATTCTAAAGAATTCTAACGCTAACACACTTATTATGTAAGCCTGATATCATTATTTCTAGAAATATGATTCACGGACCGTTAGGCACGTTTTTGGTACTAATGGGAAACTATTAGCGACCGACTTTGATGTATATAAACAAGAGAAACTCTAGAGTGAAACAGTTTAACTTTGTGAAACAGAGCGATTATTACAGATGAATTAACGGATTAATGATGACCCCAGATCACCAAACATTGAACACACGTGATCTATTTTGTTTTTTAAATATTAATATTGTGTGTTTAATTAAAAAAATACTCTAAAGTGCTTTGAAACTAAAAAACAATTGTTTTGTATGTCTGTGAGTAATTTTTTACACATTTGTTAAAATGAAAGATCTCATAACCTTACTTTTCGACAATTAAAACAAAATTATATTTTAAATAAAATAAAGAATGTTTGAGAAACAAAAACACTACGAAGGCAACCACAGAAAAACACACCAAGACCAAGCTTGCTTTGGCGGGAAGAGAAGATATTTTTAGGCTATGGTTAAGATAATTTGTGAAGGGTAAAATGGCATAGCAGGCAACCAATAATACATGGATAATTTAAATAATAAAAATTTTGTTGTTGTATGGGGTCATGTACGACATATGCAAAAATGTCATGGCTTGCTACAAGTTTTTTTTAAAACAAACACCCATTAGTAGGATGCTATAAATGCATTTAGAATAACGCAAATTGCTCCAATAACAGTGAGCTAAGAACGGCAGTCTTGATAGATTACACTGAAATTTTGTTCTCGTCTATTTTTCAAATTTGAAAGTTTTCTTAATAAAATTGGTTACGTGTGTGTACTGTTTAGTGATATGGACGGCATTACTGAGTTGTTGAGTTTCCGAGTTATTGTCGAGCGATTTGTGTAAATTAATTGTTGGTAAAAAAAATATTTGTTTAAAAACACATCTGTCTAAAGACAATAGTCATTTTTAGTTTGAAGTTTAAAAAAAGAGAAGCAATAATCAGAAAAAATAATAACAAAAGTTACTTTCTTGTGTAATTTTTGTTTTACATTATATAGTATTGTAATAGGACTGAGGAAGTGGTAATTATAACTACGAAACGTGGCAAGCAAAAAAGCACTAAATTTTAATAATTAAAAAAAAATTAAATTAATGTCTTACCCATTCAACTATCCTAAATTGAGCACATATACTAAGTTACAAATATTTATTTGTTTTGTTTCAAAGTAAAGCTTTTTAAATTAAATAAACCCAAACTCCTCGTTGTTTCAATAAATTCTTCCAAAATTTGTTCTTGTTTTGCTTTACTTATGTTACAAATAAAGAAAAGCGCTAAACGGGCTTAGGGAGGCTAAAAGAGTGGATTTTAAAAATCCTACTATTTTGAATTTTTCATTTAAAAATAATAAAATATTGTTTACTTGTATTTCTTATTTATCTAACCAAAAACATTTCAAACCAATGTTTTTTTGTTATAAATTGAAGATTTTAGTTCTTATTGACAGAATTGGGTCAAGAAAATTAAGTAAATCATTTCTATTTCCAAGTGATTTGTTACTTTCTTTATCAAAAGCGGGGTTTTATTTATTAAGTAGAAAAGTAATTAACTCGTTTCTCAAACTACAAATTACTCGATAAGAGAGTAAACCGTAGAATAAAGTGTTGTCGAACAATAATCAATGCTTGTAGTCGAGGCAAACAGGGAAAAGTTTCTGACGATAATACTAAGAAGAAATCTCTAATTGACTACCTCAGTTGAATTATAAACAGCTCGGTGACCAGTGGCTGTGTAATTAAACAGAGCAAATCTCAACTGACTCGAATTATTATCCAACTATCAGCAAAAACAGGAGGATGTTCTTTTAAATCTGGATATTTTTTGTGCTTGTATTGATTTCATCTCTATCATCAGAATAAATAGATGCGTTGAAACTCGCAAAAAATATAAACAAAAAAACCCATTTGCTCTTTATGACATCACATTCCGTCGACTACTTGATCCGCTCAGACCCATATTTCTTCCCCTAAAACTTGGTGAGTTGCAGGTGGACACGCGTGCGAGATCGATCTGTTTGCTTAAACTTGTAAATATTTAAATATTCTGAATGTTATCGAATAAACAAGTTGCTGACAATTCTGGTGTTGCAAACTGGAAACTTGACTTAATTTCAACCACAATGTGACAACCACAAACCTATAAACTATCCAACTTTCACAAACGTCTCATCCTTTGTTCTTCACAGTGTGTAATTAAAATCACGAAACTTGGATTCAATAGAGAAGAATTTTAAACACGCAATTCTTTATCAGTTTTCGGGTTAAGAGGTGCAAAAATACATACAGGGGGATTAGTGCCAGTTTTAATTTATTCCAGTGAATAGATTAAGGGATTATTGAGAAATCTCATTACTTCCCATTTCATATCCTTTAGAAATCTAAATGGAACACGGTTGTGCATATTTGGAACAAAATTATTTTCCTACATAATGGAAGAGTATTCGTGCTTTTTATTTAAGTGTCAATATCAAAAGAGCTTTTGTTTAAAATATATCATCTTTAAGAGAGAAATTGCAATAAAATATATATTTTAATATGAATTTAATCAACAATTTGACATATTTTTATTTTAGTATACAAATACATATTTCAATAAACTTTAATATTTTAATAAAGAACTGTTACGAGCAATTGAAAATAACAATAAAAGAAAAAAAATTTTGTCAATAGATCAAGAAAATACTAGAAAGAGATTGCACCGGAAGTGCATCGAGAAGTGAAATTTCACGAAATCATTAATAGACCCGCCCATGGACCAACCGGTAGAAATAACGCATTGCTTCCAATTTAACGCAGAAAGTTCACAAACCAACTGGTACATTCTAGAAGAAAGTTTGATTATATAAGGAGGGAGATTGACCGGGATTTTGTCAGTCAGTTAGCAAGAACCGGACAAGCGAGCGACGTGAGTGATATTCTCGAAAGCGATGCAATAAAATTGACTCGACGACGATTGTAGTGTGAATGACCAGTTATTTATTGTTGCTACATTAGTGTACATCGTAAAAATAAATTATTCGTTATTAATCCAACTCTTTAAATCAAAATACTTGAATACCCATTTACGTTGCAATACATGGTTTAATGAAATTAAAGAAAGAATGTAATATAAGCGTTTAAGACCAATTTTTTTTGGCTGTCCCAAGCACACTGGAAGCATTTCTCCGTTAAATATTTAAATAAATAGTTATAATATTGGATCAATAAAAACTAAAAGCGAGACTTAAAAAGTTAGATAAAATTTTGATGTGATGAAGTTTAATGTGGTCTTTTTAGTAACTCAGATATTAGAGCTTAAATAGAGTTAAATATTTCGGCTAAATAGGTAAAAATGTTTTTTTATTTGTTAGATATAATTTTAAAAAAATATTGTAATAATTTGGTAATTAAATGAAAACATAAATGAGCAAAAAATATAGTAATGTAAACATGATCCAGTTTTCTATTTGTGTTATAATCGGCTAATTTAAAAATTGTTTATCTATATATTTTCAATGCATCAATAAAAATATTTGTTTTCGATTTAAATACAACAGGATCAGAGTTTATTGTACTGCATGAATAGTTCTAAATTGAAACCACATTTAATAGAGGATTTAGAATAACCACAACAGTTTAAAATCGTATTTAGGATGCAGTGTTTTAAATAAACAAAGCAGGAGCTTTGTTGTAAAATCTAATATCTTAATTAACAAGCAACCTATTTAAAAAATTGACTTGAGCACGCACACATTAATCTAAAATCGCGATCAATATTTTATTTTATAAGGTTCGTATAGTGTCGTAAGTTGTAAACTTAAACTAAATAAAGTTTTATGATGTGCACTTTTAATGCCAGTTTAAAATGGAAACAATAATTGTGACTTATTACATTCTTTCTAGAAGTGTTTCTACACAACACAAAGCTTTATATTGTTATATAAATTATAATAAATGTGTGTTCGCATATTTTAGTGATTGGAAATTAAAACGAAATGAAAGTTTGGCGTAAATAGTACTAATTAATTTTCTCTTTGACAATGTTTAGCATAAAATGCTATTTATTATAAATTTCATTATTATTTCATTTAATGCAGACGTGGGTTATGAATTTTAATTGTAATAAATGTTTAACAAAATTAATTTAAAGGATAACAACAACATACGCACAAATTAAACATTCCTGTTTTATTAATGTTTGAAGCAAAAAAGCTCATTTTTTAATGTTGCTTGAGCATTCTCATATTTTTAACGAAATTGTTGAAATTCTAACTTTTTTACTGTTTTCTTGAGCTACAAGGAATTATTCGGTTGTTTTATATACAGCCCAAGGGAGATTTTTTAAGGATTTTTTTCTAAGTTAAAGTATTTTATTAATAATAGATATGAAACAAAGCGATTTTTGAACTTTGAGGTTTAAGAAGAAAGATATTAAACAATTTTTACTTTTATTTTCTTACAGGTAGGTATACATTTTTGATTTGTAAATTATTAAGAATATAAATATTAATATCCAGATTACCAAACAGTGCACACACGTGACTAATTTGATTAATCAAACTTTAAAGTTTGACAATTAAACGCAAATTGAAATTTCAATGTAAACTATTTAGGCCATAATCCGGAGAACTCTGTTACTAAAACAGAATTATTCTAAATGCATTTTTAGTATCGTAATACTGATATTAGAAAAACAAAGTAGGTCACGTGTATGTACTGTTTACTGATCTGGACGATACCCGTATACATTTATTAAACTGTGACAAGCATTTTAAATGTTAATGAAATTATCAGTCTTCATAAATAACGTAATTGTAGTCGCAGCTAGTGTATTCAGTATTCAGTGAGGTGACGTCATTAAAAAAGCTTCAACACAAATGAAAATAATTGCAGTTTATATTAAATAGGACTTTTGTTTAATTTTTAAGTTATTATTTATGTAGATTACATTAAATGCGTTAATAATAACTATAAATCTTTTTTAGATTTTAATATCAATATTAAATATTATATATTGATGATTTAAGAATTTTTAAATTGATGACGTAGACGCACTGAATGGTGGCTGCCTGCGGCTATTATACAGATAGAATATAAATTTTTATAAACAATTTTATTGAAATGACATGGCACAATATTGACCTTAATACTTCATTTAGAAACGCAAATTAAAAAAAAAATAATAATCTTATGGTCGTAATTTTTAACCTAATTGCTAAAATTTTTTAACACGTATCTGCAGTCTTAATATGACCTAGCGACCATTGGTGGCCGGGAGCGACTGTTTAAAGTAAAAAGTAGGGATTGATTCGTTGACTGCGTTCATCATAAAATAGTTGTTTATACGGGGTATAAACGAAATTAAGCTTACCCATTTTTTTAATAGTATTTTTTTAAATGAAACAATGAGATTTAGGAAACATATTATGTTGGAAAATATTTTTTTTTAAATATAAAAATATACATAGTGTTTCATTTAAAAATCCAATGTTAGGTTAAGTTGTTTACATTACATAAGATATTTCAACGTACCTAATAAACGCAGACGAGTGTAAATAGCTATTACACAAAGATGAAGTAAATCGCACTCTACTACATTTGTATTTAATTTTTTTTATATTTTTTACCTTATTTTACTGTTACTTTGACAAAAGATTTTTACAATATTAATAATTTACCAAACTTTTAAAATTGTTATAATAGTTTTGTTGTTTATTTAAATGACTTTGACCCATGTAGCAATAAAAGAGGTAGAGCTTTTCAACAAGTGTTTGTTCAGAAGTACGTACGAAAATTTTTTTGGTAAGCAAAAATTAAAATGCACCTTAATGCATTTATAAATAAAGCTGTTTTGTAATTTATGTGGTGGACTTTGAGTTGACCATTTTGATTCATCTACACCAGTGGATTTAAATTGTTTTAGTTACCAATCATCAATATTACTTAAAAAATTCAGTAAATATGTGGAGAAATCAACAATTTTACGGTCGCTGCTTTAGTAGGATTTAAGATCCAACCCACAAGTTAGAGTTAAGTAAAATCATATTTATAAAGACATTAAAAATTATAAGCTAATTGAAAATTTAATATAGTTCGGATTTATAAAAAAGAATGTCTCATACTTTCAACAAGCACGTTGTTAAAAAACTCTTTCTTTTTTATTGCTACACTGGTCAAAGTCACTTAAATAGACAATAAAACTATTATAAAAACTTTTTTTGCAATACTTACTCTATTTTTTTTCTAATGATTGTGTGGTTTCACATTCATATAATTTGATAAAGATGATTTGTTGTGATTTTTGACGAAGTAGAGGCTTTTAAAAGCAAAATTTAGAACTAAAAATCACATAACTATCCTTGAAAAATTGTGGTTAGGAGAAAAAATACATTTCATTAAAATTGCAGATTTAAGGTCTGAGGAAGCTTTTAATTTTGTTTAAAGTTGCCGTTTATTTCCGATTTGTTGGATAGTTTTCGTTTTTAATGGATAGTGATTATTTTAAATTTTGTAATTTTTTCATTCTGATTTTACTTATTAATTTTCATGTTATGTTTAAATAAAAATATAATTGTTTATCGACTTCTCTACTGTTGTTTTTATTTCTCGCGTATATTTATGTAGTACTTTGTGTTACAAATATTTAGAGACTCATATTTGTTATCAGCAAATTACCATCTATAAAAAACTGCTAATTTGTTTTTTGTTTTTACTTTTACATTTTCTCTTAATTTTTAATGTAATTATTTACAATTTTTTTTCTGTACTCTTCATTGTTTTATTAAACCCGCCACTCTTGTTTTTGGTTTTTCAGTTTCTTTCAGTTTTTCAGAACTCAATAATAATAAATTCTTATTGTTTAGTATATCTAGATGACCTTTATCTTTTTTATCGTTTCATTTATTACTACTATATCTATAATCTTATTATCTCATATTAACCTTTGTAGATTTTATGTGTGTTTCTATTATCAACGCAATATTTTTACTACCTACTTCGAAATAAATATAAAATAAATAACTGAGAATTGTTTACATTAAACCTCGTCTCTTTAATTATTTTTAAAATAAGAAATAATTATTTGTATTGAAAACAAGTTTGGTTTTACTCTTTCAGGAGCTTAACTTGGAGTATAATCAGATCGAACTGATCTCAAATCGCGCTTTTGCTGGCCTAAATCATCTGAAGAAACTTAGCTTGAGTCATAATCGTTTGGCTGTTCTGTCAGGAGGACTTTTAGGAGGCGTTTCCACCATAATCCATCTAGATCTACGATCCAACTATCTCGAGACGATTACATACGACAGCGTACAGCCCATCATTCATAATCTACGAAATGAGAGCAGCCATTTCTATATAGCAGGTAAGAATTTTAAAACTCCCCTCAATATTACCAAATAAATATTTAAACATGATTCCTTTGCGTTCTGACTGCGGGAAAACACAGATCAAGTGTTTCAAATTTCGCATGAAAACTAGCTTCTAGTAGCGATGAAAACTGACATATTCATTGTAAAGAGGTGCTTCAATGTATTTATGAAATGACGTGTCTGCCGGATACATGATCCTACTATAAATTTGAACACGCTATCAAAACGTTGGATGACATACTCAGCTAATGTATTTTAATGGCAGTCAATAACACATACACAGCCACTTCAAAAAATTAACGGCTGGAATGGTGTTAAGTTCCGATGATACTTAAGATCACAGCAACCTATAGCAGAGTTTAAGTTACAAAAAGATGCGGAAGGACCCACGTCAACGACAAAAATGTACACTCGAGAACCTCTCAAGCTTTGGACTTTGGTAACAAAAGTAATTGCATGACGGAAATTAGCTGCGGTAATCACAAGTGTTAGAATTTTCTCGGTGTTTGACCTTTTGCAAAATGTTACAAAGGTCAGACACAACTCTTTAATTTTATCTCATAAATGCCAATAACAAGTATTTACTATTTATTATTGAAAGGGTAAACCGTAAAAAATTGCGTGTTTCGCAGAAGCGAGTTCACAACACACCTCAGTTATCAAAAATTAAATAAAACTTCTTTAAATATAGCCAATATAATTGGTTAAATTAGCAAATTGAATGTGATTCTCTAACTTAAAGAAACAGTTAAAATAACAAAGTAATGTGACGTTTATTATATGTGGGTTTCTGATTTAAAGAGCTGGAGATAATTTCTCGGCAAGTTTATTTACAAATCAAATTAATTACAACTAATTAACACAGCTAATATTCTATATCACTAACGGAACACAAAACACTTTAATTTATCACTTTCTAAATTCGCTGGATATCGCCGGAGTTCGCCTTTATGTCGCTCTCCCAAAACCAGACTGACTGACTGACTCGCTGTCTCGCATATATATAGGGGTATGGACTCTTTCCAGAACTTTCGAGTATTTTCTCGCGTTTCTCCTGAATTATTTCAATTCGGCAAGATGATTGGAATTCAATCACAATAGCGACAAACAATGCCGACGTAAACAAGAATAAATAAACCCATTCAAAACGTAAATAATACTCGAAGTTCTATTCAGTTCCTAGAAGTGAGCGGTCCACAACACAATACTCGATACTCTGATTCACCGCTTCTTAGAATTGAGTCGTTCGCGTCACACTACCCCCCTCTTAAGAATTGTTCGTCTCGAACAATCATTCATCGTCATTTGAACCCGCATAGGGGGCTAAACGGTCTAAATGCACTACCTTCATCTTAGCCCTGGGGTTCTTTTGGATTCTATACACCACGTCGTTAAGTCGGGTCAGTACGGTATAAGGGCCTTCCCATTTCGGCTGAAGCTTCGGACATCGCCCTTTCTTCCGTTGAGGGTTAAATAGCCAGACCAAATCTCCCTCTTGAAACCCTACCGAATTCGCCCTCAAATCGTACCGCGTCTTCATCCTGTCACTGGCAATCTCAATTCGGTCTCGAGCCAAGTCGTGGATATGGGACATCGTCTCTTGAAGCTCTTCTACATAGCTTCTAACTTCCTTGGGTTCTTGAGTGGGTGTCCCAAACACAAGGTCACAAGGCAAGCGGAGTTCCCGTCCAAACAAAATCTTGGCTGGAGTTTGATTTGTAGTTTCATGGATCGCCGCTCTGTAAGCCAACAAAAACAACGGTAAATGGCGATCCCAATCTCTTTGATGGGCCTCTACAACTTTCGATAGGTGCTCTTCCATGGTGCTGTTAAAGCGCTCGACCATTCCGTCGGACTGAGGATGCAGCGGTGTAGTCCTGGTTTTCCGAATACCCAAGAGATCACAAATTCCTTGGAAAACCCCTGACTCAAAGTTTCGCCCTTGGTCCGAATGCATTTCCATGGGAAGCCCATAACGAGAAATCCAATTATCCACCAAAGCACGAGACACAGTAATAGCTTCTTGGTTTGGTAACGCGTATGCCTCAGGCCATTTACTGAAATAGTCGGCAACAACCATAATGTATTTGTTGCCCGAGTCGGTGACTGGAAATGGACCCGCAATATCAAACGCAATCCTCTCAAACGGAGCCCCAACGTTGTATTGCTTCATGGCTCCCCGGCTACGAGTTTTCGGGCCTTTACTCGCAGCACATGTTGTACATTTCCGGCACCAATTAGCGACATCTTCTCGGCTATTGACCCAATAAAAGCGTTCGCGAACCTTCCCCAAGGTTTTGTTGACGCCGAAGTGAGCTCCAGATCTTCCATCATGGATTTCCCTTAAGACTTCCTTTACACGACTCTTCGGTAGGACTAGCTGCATTGTTACCGTCTTTCCATCCGCGCTTTCCCAAGCCCTTTTGAGCAGCCCATTTTCGACTTTCAGGGAGTCCCATTGTGCCCACAACGCCTTCAGAGCAGGACTCTTATTTGAAATGTCATGCCATTGCGGTCTTACATTTCCGTTCTCCTTGCTTTGTAAAATCGGTCCGATCTCATCGTCTTGCAGTTGCTCTGTTCTTATTTCTTCAGCTGTCCATCCGTCAGTAGGTTGCAAAACTAGCCTTCTAAGGTTGCACAGGTGGTCAGCTTGTTCTCGTTGGCTACAATGTTTGCAGTCGGCTCTGCACGGTCTTCTGGACAAGGCGTCTGCATTTTGATGAGACCTTCCCGAGCGATGCTTGATTTCAAAATCATACTGCTGAAGTCTCTCAATCCATCTCGCTGTTTGACCTTCAGCATTCTTCAAATTTAACAGCCACTTTAAAGCGGCATGATCTGTCCTTATTGTAAAATGTTGGCCGTATAAATATTTGTGGAAATGGCTTACCGCGTTCACGATAGCCAACAGTTCTCTTCGGGTGACACAGTAATTCCTTTCAGGTTTAGAAAGAACCTTACTATAATATTCGATAACCCTCTCTTCGCCATCCTGTACTTGAGTTAATACTGCGCCAACTCCATTATTACTGGCGTCCGTATCTAAAATAAACTGACCTTTTGCCCTTGGGTAAGCAAGTATTGGTCCCGTACAGAGTGTAACTTTTAATGTTTTGAAGGCCGATTCACACTCTTTGTCCCAAATAAAAGGCGTCTTCTTTTCGGTCAGTTTATGAAGAGGTTTGGCAATATCGGCGAATCCTTTGACAAAACGGCGATAGTAGGTGCAAAGACCCAAAAAGCTTCGTAGTTGGTGCTTATCATTAGGTCGGGGCCATTCCCGTACGGCTGCAGTCTTCTCAGGGTCAGTTTGTATCCCATTCGATGAAACAACGTGTCCCAAAAACTTGACTTTTCTTTGGAAAAGGCAACACTTTTTAGGGTTAAGTTGAAGACGAGCGTTTCGCAATCGGCTGAAAATTTCTTGCAGGTTACTTTGATGTTCTTCGAAAGTTTTCCCAATAACCATCACATCATCAAGGTACACAAGGCAAGTTCTCCAAGTCAACCCTCGAAGGACAAGTTCCATTAGCCGCTCGAACGTAGCTGGCGCATTACAAAGTCCAAAAGGCATAACATTAAACTGGTAGAGCCCAGTTCCAGTCGAGAAGGCAGTTTTCTCCTTATCCTCAGGGTGAATTCCAACCTGCCAATACCCACTCTTCAAGTCTAAAGTAGAAAACCATTGGGAACCAGCTAACATGCTCAGTGTATCGTCGATGCGTGGAAGTGGGTAACTATCTTTCTTCGTTACTTCGTTGAGCCGTCTATAGTCAACGCAGAAACGAGTTGACCCATCTTTCTTTGTTACTAGTACAACTGGTGAAGACCAGGGACTTGACGAATCTTCAATGACGCCATCCTCTTTCATTTTTTCGATCATTCGAGCCACTTCTTCCTGTTTCGCAAAGGGGAGTCTTCTCGGGGGCTGACGAATAGGTTGTACTGATCCCGTATTAATTCGATGCTGTACCAAATTAGTTCTTCCCGTAATCTTGTCCCCTATTGCAAAAATGTCTTGTTCCTTTCGAATAAAAGCAGTGGCTGCTTTCCTCTGATCTTCTGATAAGTGTTGCCATTCTTCCAGAAAATAATTTTCCAATTCCGGGTTATTTTTACCTTCTCCTTCCTGGTAACTCTTGTTGTCCTTTTCTTCACAACGAACAACTCGTAATGCAGGCTGAAAGAAGCCAATCTGTTCCCCTTTCTGCAACGTAACTCGATTTTCGCTGAGATTGGCTATGCGAATAGGAATCTTTCCACCAGCCTCAACGAGTGCTCTAGCTACCAAGATCTGTTTATTGTGTGTCGCATTCGTGAATTTCGTCATGTCCGGTTCAACAACTCCCGTTCGGTATCCCCCAGGATCTTTTTCCAACTCTGCCAGCACAATTTTCTCAGAATTGCCGGGGACACGAACTGATTCTGAGACGATGATGTTTACATGGTCAGATGAAGCGGTCGCAGAATGTAACAAGATTTCTTCGTTTCCCATTTGTAACATCCTGTTCTTAATATCCAGCACAAATCCATATTTGTCCATAATGTCCAAACCCAAGATCACTTCATCAACTATCTCAGCTACAACCATTCGGTGTACAATATTGAATGGTCCTATCTCAAGTTTGACATTAGCTTCTCCATGTACTTGTGCTGTTTCACCAGTAGCGGTTTTCAAAACGAAGTTACATCTTGTCATGTAGATATTTTGAGATGTTTCCAGCATGTCCCGTCTCACTAGAGAAAGTGTTGCTCCCGTGTCAACCGTCATCTTGGTGTCTCGACCGTTGATTCGTCCATCCAGCAACAGACTATCATTTCCTTTTCCTAGCTGCGAGACGGAGATGATCCTAGGGGCTTTGGGCGTATCAGCTAGCACACGCCCCAAAGTGCTAGCTGAAATTAGTTTTCCTGATGCCGGGAAATTGAGGGGCCTGTGACATCTTCCTGACCCCTCCTTACATCCTCAGACCTTCCCCGTTGGCGGCAATCCCTTCTTATATGGCCTATCTTACCACAACCATAACACTTAGGCCGTCCTCCAGTGCGTGCTGGTGTCTGCTGCATCTTTTCCAACATACTCTTCAGTTCTTCGCAGCAGCAATTATTTGTTGGAGTTTCCTCTGCAGACATCAATCGCACGCGTTGAGCTGGTCGTCGTGAAAAGTCTTCATTTGCCGCCTCATATTCTAACGCGTGGATAAGCGCGTCAGCACAGGTTTTATATCTATGTAGACGTAGATAACGTCGTAAATCGCCATCTCTTAAACCATCAATAAATGCGCTGGCTTCCATCTCATGGCGAAGGTCTGCAGGTGCGGAAGGATAACCTAAATTAACCAATCTTTCTATTTCCGCGGCATATTCTTGCAAACTATCGTTGCTTTTCTGATGTCGGGACTTAAGCATCATTTGGTATACTCTGTCCATGTGCTGGTCTCCGTAGCGCAATTCCAAGGCGTTGACCACTGCGTGATAGTTTTTCTGATCACGATCAGATACATTCTGAAGCAGCTGGAGAGCTGGTCCTCGCAGTGCTAACACCAGAGCTGTGGCTTTTTCTTCATCATTCCAGCAATTTATCTCCGCCGCTGCTTCAAACTGCCTCCTATACATTGACCACGAAGACTGACCATCGAAAGTTGGGGGTTTTACTCGTTGCGATGTTACTTCGCTTCCTAAAATTTGTCCTGTTCCAAGTTTCTTCATTTTACTTTCCAATTCTAAAACTTTCTTTTCTAATTCTTCCCTAACTTCTTTTATCTCTTCTTTTACTTCTTCTTTTACTTCGAAAACTTTTTCCTCAAATTCCTTTTTTACTTCTTCGACATCTTTCTTAAGAGCATCTTGTAAGGTATCGAATTTTTCGAAAATTCTTTCTTGTTCTTCCATTCGACGTTTTTCTTCTTCTTCTTTTTCTTGCAGTCGTCGTTTTTCTTCTTCTTCTTTTTCTTGCATTCTTCGTTTTTCTTGATCTTCCAGAAATTTCTTCTGTTCTTCTTTATCTTCCAAGCGTTGTTTTTCTAGTTTCTCGAAGAATACACGAAGTTGTTCCTCCATGGTTCTTGTCTGACTTCTTGTTGTTCTTCCAGAAGGTTCCAGAGACATAAACTTTTCTTTGTCCACCAAGCTTCTTTAAATCCCACTTCTGACACCAGTGCGACGTTTATTATATGTGGGTTTCTGATTTAAAGAGCTGGAGATAATTTCTCGGCAAGTTTATTTACAAATCAAATTAATTACAACTAATTAACACAGCTAATATTCTAAATCACTAACGGAACACAAAACACTTTAATTTATCGCTTTCTAAATTCGCTGGATATCGCCGGAGTTCGCCTTTATGTCGCTCTCCCAAAACCAGACTGACTGACTGACTCGCTGTCTCGCATATATATATAGGGGTATGGATTCTTTCCAGAACTTTCGAGTATTTTCTCGCGTTTCTCCTGAATTATTTCAATTCGGCAAGATGATTGGAATTCAATCACAATAGCGACAAACAATGCCGACGTAAACAAGAATAAATAAACCCATTCAAAACGTAAATAATACTCGAAGTTCTATTCAGTTCCTAGAAGTGAGCGGTCCACAACACAATACTCGATACTCTGATTCACCGCTTCTTAGAATTGAGTCGTTCGCGTCACAGTAATATAAAAATCTGGTATAATTTTTTGGTAATTTAACAAATAGTTACATTGTTTTAAGAATTTTAGTAATGCTACTGTCAATACTTGTAAAATCAGCATTAAACTTAGGCGATTTTAGCCAAATATTTTGTACATTTACTCAACAAGTTTTGTAACATTAACAACTTTTTATTTTTAATACAATTTGCGACAACATAAATTTGAGACATAAGATTTTGACATCGACAAATAAAACCTGTAAAAGAACTTTCTTTGCTTTGTATTACAAGTTTTTGTGTCAATATCAATATTTGATGTTCCAAATTTATATTAACGGCAAAGGTGTTATCGATAAAACAGAGTTGATGCTTCAAAAATTTGTTGAAATATGGGTAAACGAAATACATATTTCACTAATTGTAAAATTGCATGAGTTTGTTGTGGTTTTTATAACTATCTACAATAAAGTTACTAATACAAAATTGTTAAAATTTCTAGTTAGTCTCAATTTAACCTCAAATGTTTTAAGGTTAATAAATAAAATATACAGGGTGATTTTTTATTTGCTCCCGCCCGAGATTTCAAAAAGAGGCAACACGTTATACAAACGATAAGCAACTTTGGGAAAACTACAAATGATCCAAATGAACTGACTCTGGAAGCACTGTCAAAAGTATTGTCAACAATGTTGACATTAATTTACAACCTTCTATGCCTTAATTTTAAAAATTAAATTAAAAAAAATTTGCAAAGTATAATGTGTTTGCTATTTTTGGAGTTTTGGGCGAAAGCAAATGAAAAAATTACCCTGTACTAATAATAACACTATTGCATTAAGGTAATAATAAAAATGACTAATATTTTGTCTCGTTGATCGTTTAGAAAAAAGTCCATTAATGTATGATTTTTTCTGAAAAATCGTTATGAAAAAGGAGTGTTTTCAAGACGCAGCTAAAGTTTAAAATTTTAAATTTTAATGTGAAGTACTACCGTTTTGCCCTAAACTAAGTTAAAATGTCAAAATACTGTCCAAAATAATTTAAAAAATAGGCACCTAAATATACTTTTTATTTATCAAGTGACATTCTTAAGTTTTTTGAAATTAACTAAGGTACGATCAACGGAAAAGTTTCGTAATCAACTTGTTTATTAATAGGCAATTAATAATCTCTACTTTATTAAGCGCATTCGCTTCACTTATGCGTTGAAACATCTCGGTTATTAATTGCCTTTATTAACCAACTTGTTAGATAAATAACTAATTTAATAAAAAAAACAAATAAAATTAAATAAAAATTACAAATAACTTAATTTTAATTTTTTTTCTAAGAAAATAAACTCTTCTACTGAGGAAAAAGAATATTTGTGCATGAAACATAATTTTTATAAATTTTTAAACTTGTTCTAATAATTTTTCGTATTGCTAATTAGCCACAAAATGCACCTAAAAGAAATTAAAACACTTAGATGTTTTTAGAAATAGACTTCAAAATGTATTGGTTAGAAACAATATGATACAATTGTTCTTTGTTTTTACTGCTACTCGTAAAATGAATATGTTTGGTTGTTACTTTTGTTAGGTAAAATGGGTGATATTTAGTAGTATTTCTAAAACTTTTAAAACATTATCTATTTGTGCCTTTGCCTCATTAGTTTATTTTGATTTTGCAAAGAAAATCATTGATGAAACGTAATCGTAGTTATTTGTAGTTGCAGACAATTCTGTAAATAATGTAATTTACAATATTAAAATGTATACAAGGTATACAATGTAAAAATTTTTTAAATTGTTTTTGTACGAGACACGATGGTAATGTACCAAATTTTTTGGTATACAGAGTGTGCAAAACTGTTACCTAGTGAGAGCTATTAAAACAATGGTAAATTCCCAAATTTTTATTTTTAAAATTGCTGCTGGTTTTTGAAATACACGCTGTAGAAATTATTACTAAAAAATTTTTTTTGAGATACAGATTGTCTATAAATGTTTCTTAGACAAGTTATTTATGAAAATAAATTGTAATATGCCGCTTTATTGAGAACTGTCATGGCGTTGACAGTTGCGAAACGCCAAATTGTGAGAAATTTTTATTTATCTTGTTTTAACTCAGAGGGTTGGGTCCTACTTATTTAAAGACTTTATAAAACAAATTCAGAAACTTACTCTAAAATAAAAAACATTTTATACTGCGTCAGGAATTTTAAATTATTTTTTTTAAGTAAGTAAAAGGTATGTATGGGCAACTCAAACGGAATTAAACTAACCAGGGTTTTAGATCTGAGTAATAACAAACCATACAGCTTTTTTGCTGCGAATTATCGAATTTGTTTTCGTTTTTCTGACTTTTTACAGTATTAATAAAATTGTAGAAAAAATATTATATCAAACAAAAAACAAAAAAAAATGTTTTGTTTAAACATTTAATAAGTACATATCTTAGGTATAATTAAATAATTCTAAAAAATCACTATTTTGAAAAATGGTAAATGCAAGAATGACAGTAATTTCATTGAGAGTAAGTTGGGTTTTTAACATCGTTTCGACGAAAACTACTCGGATTACTTATTAAAAATTTTAAAATAACTTTAAAAAGGACTTATATTTAAATGGGCTCATTTCAAGTGGAGATAATACCGGTAGCATCTTTGTTTCTATGGGAAACTAGAAGAATTCAGAACTGTGATTGGTTGTTGCTATGGAAAAGTATTAAAATTTGCGATACTACCGGTAATATCTCAACTTGAAATTAGCCCATTATGTAGGTATTGTCGGGGAATTACTCTAGAACAGTCTTTTAACTTTTTAGAATTATAATGCTAACAGGTTAGGAAAAAAATTAGATTTTTGAATGCCGCCAATTTGAAACTTCAAATTCAGATGTCAAAACTGATAATTTTTTATTGGTTTATATAACACGTTTAAAAAATTTGGTAAATTAACAAAACTGGTAAATAAGCAACAAAATCTATAAACTTGGCAATATGAAAAAATAATTATAATCATTAGGATTAGTCAAAATTGCAAAAAAGATTTTTTTGCTTAACCACATTTAACTATTTTATTTAGAAAATTAACAAGGTGATATTGATAATTTGACAACACGATTAATAAATTCAAAACTTGTTAAATTTACAATATTTTTATAAATTTTATTACAAAAATATTTTTAGAGTAAAATAAAAGCCCTTAACTCCACAATTTGTTTTTTTCAAAAAAAAAAAATTAACGGATTTTTCTGTATTGGGCCGTTTTGTTAAGTTTTGATTTCTTTAACTAACAAGACTTATTTTTTTATGTTGTTATTTATGTCATTTGTAATGTGGGATACGCCTTCAAACTCTATTAGTTATTACGTTTTGCTCTGAAATAGCAATTATCCAAATAAAACGTAGTCATTGAGTTTGTTATTTGTTTTTGAAGAGAAAATCAATATTGTATATAAATTGTAAAAACTTTACAAAATCTTTTTATTTGCTTAGTATAAAATCAAATTGAGCAGCATTAATTTATGTTGTATGTGTTCTACAAGCTTGTTGTATGTTAATTAAATGAACTGCAAGTTGAGTAAACATGTTAAACAATCTGGGCGCGAATGAGGTAAACATAAATAATAAAGCAAAATTTGCAGTATTGGAAATGTTGTCAATAAATTGGCCATATGTTATTGCTTTGTCATCACATCTCTTCATACAGCAGCCATCGGAGCCTGTTTATTTTCCTAGAAACATGTAAGAAAGTGCTCGTCAAGCTATCTCGAGCGAAATCGATAAAAATAACTTCCAAATAAAAGAAGAAGTATAAATAAAATACCCCAACGGTCGATGAAGTGAAAAACAAACACGTTTAGTACTTAGCCTCATTTAACTTTTACCAACATATGTATAATTACATGGCTATAACAAAGCAATTCGTTAAAAACAAAGCGAAATTGTTGCCGCGTGAATCGCGCCAATGGTAAACGAAATTTATGCAGAAAACTTTGCTTATATATGTGATTTACATGTACGTTCGTATAAGCTACTCTTGCTTTAAATTAAACACTGGAATATTACAGTATCTTGTATATACCGGAACGATGAAACAGCTATAACTTTTCACTAACAAGTTTTCAACTATTTTTTACGGATTAACAAATAATTCAACAAAAACTAAATTAAATGTTTCCTCACCTTTGCTAACTTTTTACTACTAAATGAGAAACTGGAAGTAGGAAACGGTAATTTATAATTCCGAGTAGTGGAAGTCACCCGGCGCCTCCGCCAAATTTTACACACTTTTTATTCAAGATTATTATTTAATAATTATTTATTTAAATTGTTGTTTACACAATAAAGTTCTCTATTTTGACACAAAAAAACGTAACAAAAACCAAAATCAAAGAATTTTATTAGAGTAAATTGTGGGGGGAAACGTTTTGTTGGGTCAAATTGAGCACATTCTCCAAGTACGTTAAGTGCTTTTATTTTTTGTGTGTCGTCACTTTAACTTGTAGAGAGTTTTAACGTTGATGTAAGCCTTCTTGTTCTTATCATAGTTTCTAGTTTTGTGGACAACAACAGCTTTGTTTTATTTTTTATTATAAAATTGTAGTTTTGTTTTTTTTTACTTTTTGTTTTGCTCTCAAATCGAGAGCACAAGATTGTTTTAATTAATATTTTATTTACATTTATGACCTTCACCTGTCAACTGTGACGTTTAGTACTGTGCAACTTCTACTACAGCTGTTAGATTGTGACGAAATAGACGGAAATGCAAATGCAAGTGCCATCTTTGTCTATAAAAAATTGTAATTTTTATAATTAATTTTTCGCCGTAAATATTTTAAAATCGGGAAGCAGCTGTCAAAAATTGCTTCACCTTTGGCAGATTTGGGAATATTCTAGTGAGCAAGTTGAATTTTAATTAAAATAAAAAAATAAAAAATATAAACATAAAAAAGGTACAAAAGATATTGGCAAAACAATATAAAATAAAACTTGTGAAGTAAATAATAAATTGCATAATGTTAATTACATTACTAAATATTACCAAATCATAGCTAGCTTTTTTGTATTAATTCGACTTTTAACATTTAATATTATATTATGTATACTTAAGTTTTTGACTTGTCTGTATAAATGTAGACTAGCATTTTAGAAGTCAAGTACCTGTCATTAAATATAAAAGGATAATTCTGCTGATTGCCGACTTTAAATGATTCGCACATAAAAGTAAACTTTAGAGTTTTTATATTTGCAGCCATTTAACAGCTAAAGACCTCTTAAAACTATATTTTTGTATAAAAATGATGACTTCTAATTTTAAAACCGATTTATTTTGTGTAATTTTAGAAAATGTGGCAATTTACATTTTCGGAACATCACGGTGACAAAAATATAGTAGCAGTTTGCGTTTAAGACAGTTCTGAAAATAAAACTCTTATCCCACAAACGCAGTGGTTTTACGACCGAACTAAACTAGACAGTACATTAAAAAAGTAGCGTGTTTGCATCATGATTAATGCAAAACCTACATGGAATTTTCAGTTTAATGGAAAACGTCCGGTTATAAAATTCAAGAAGCGCATTTGGTCGTACAACATCAGTTAAGAACGACTTTAATAAATTTAATTTCTTTATGTCGGTTCCCCATTGCTTTGGGAGATTATAACTTCCACTTATACCATACATCAACGTGTAGAAATGCACAACAGATTAAGAACACTTGTTTGTGGATTTATGGGCGTAAGGGAGAGTTATTGGTGGGAGTTAGGAAATCCCGCTACATCAACGTCTCAAATTAAAATTGTAAATCTTAATCGTAAAATAATTAAACGGAATGCTTTGTAACCCATACATTTTTACGAAAAAAATTAGTAAGAATGATTGCTACAATTGAAAAAATTATAAGAATTTGTAGAATTATACAGTTGCTAGATGGAATTATAGCTCAATTTACAACAGGTTTGTAGTGACTGTATTTAAAAAAAAAAACTCTTTTAAATTGTAGTAAATTTTTTTACAATTTTTTATCAGTTTCTGCTACATATTGTTTATATTTATAAGCAAAACCTTACTAATATCTTACAATATTTTTCTATATGCTGTAATTTTAAAGTAAATTTAAATTTGTTATTATTTGTTATGTTATAATGTTCGTGGACGAAAAGAGATAGGCTACAGCACCGCAATTAAACCCTATAAAAACACCGTCTTCAAACTACTAGAAAGTAGCAGACTACTTGAGAGGTTCTTTGTACCAAAGCATTTCTATTAAAATTTTGTTACAGAATAATAAATGGAATTAAACATTGATATATAAACAATGAAAAGATTAAGTAGTAGCAAGATGTAGTTTGTGACGACATTTATGTTTGTAGAGTTAAACAAGCATTCTGTTCTAACAGATAACTTTTACTTTTTATCATGTTGGGTGCAAAAATTACTAATGGACTTTTGCCACAATAATGAAATATAAAATAATACAAATTTTTTCAGATAATACTACAAATTGTAGGTTATTATTTAGCTAAATAATTTCCTACATCTTTGTAACAATTTAGATTTCAATTTTTTTTTCGTATTTGTACAATCTTCTCCTATTTTAATTAACAAATTTTTTAGTACAGTCAATGAAGCCAAAAACATAAAATTATTAAAAAAAATTTTAACTGTTTTTTGCGATTTCAATCTAAGAAGTTTGTTAAATATATAAAGGGTGTTATTGATAATATTAAAAATTATAATAGGTGATAATCGTTAAAAGATCTAAATAACCAAAATTAACTTTTGTTTAATAAAAGTAACAAATTAAATTTTTCTTTAAATGAGTTTAACGGAGTTAAATAATTTTTATTCAATTTTGACATTATAAAGTGGCATTATTTACTCCATGGTAACCCGTATAAGCAGTCTATTATTTACTAGGGAATTAAAAACGTTTTAATTTACTAGTGATTTAAAAATTATTTCACTAGTGATTTAAAAAGAAACTTTAATAAAAAACAACAATTGATTGTTGAAGAATTGTTTATGATTTTTCTTGAAATTAAAATTTTATTATGAAGTGAATCTTCTGTGTATCCTTCCACAACACTATTTGAACGCTATCCTTCGTGTCTTTTTACAACTGCTAAATTTGCCCCAGAACTAATCAGTAAAGTTGCACTTAAAGCTATAGCCAGTATATTCTTCTGGTTTTTGAAGACCAAAAAATGGTGCAATTTTTTCAGAAAATTTTATAAAAAACAAAAATTCTAAAAACGTAGCGCCTAACTTATTTCACTTGATAATCTCACTTTGCTCATGTTTTCGAAGACATTGATAAGAGTTGCAGGAGTAATATTGTTTATCACTTCCTGAATACGGTTTTCTTGTTGTTCAATATCATTGACTGGCTCTCTAAAAATGATTTCTTCTGGAAAATTATTACTTTTAACAGTGACAGCAAAATGAAATTTATCAAGTGAACTAATTTAGGCGCTACGTTTTTAGACTTTTTATTTTTCGTAGCAATTTATGATCAAAAATTATAATAAACATATGGCAGTATTTATTCCTACTGGTTGTACTGTGCATTTCTGTTTTCTGTAATTGATGGACAACCGTTTGTGTAAAATACTTTTGGGTCGTAATTTTCTGTACTTTCCGAAAATGTCAATGGCAGGTTTAGAGTTATTTTTATTAATAATATTAAATATTTTAGTCATAGAAGTCTTCGTATCAGGAATATTGACCACAATTACGTTGTCTCTGTCACCAAGATTATCAACTGACATGGCGACCAATTCACTACAGCCTCCAAAAACTCCCACAACTAGAACCACTTTTTGCACAAATATTCATCATCTGAAGCAGTGACTAAGAACTTTTCCATTTCTTTGAATCTGAAAGACTTTAGATTTTATTGATCTGTACCCTACAGAGTGTTGTTTTAGGAAAGCAGACACCAGATGAAATTTACAACAATTATCTAATAATTCAAAACTTATAAATAACATCATTCTCACAAACCTGCTTGTGTCAATATTTTTTTTAACATATAACATTTTCTTCAGTTTGGAACAATACGCCCACAATGACGAAGATTTTACATTTTTGGATCGTTTAGAAATATAAGCCAAAATTATTCTCTCGTCTACTCGAAGAATTAACCCACTCGCGCTAAATGCGCTCGTGGTATTAAACATTCCTATTGCAAATAAACAATGGTTTAATTCACTTATTATATAATATTTATTACCAAATTTTTTTTGCAAAAGTATAAAAACTTGTATAAAAAAAGTGGCTAGTCAATTTTGAAATTTCTGTACCTTCAAAACGGAACATCTGACTTTCTGTTTTCTGTTTTTTGTTAACGGAATCACTAATACTGCAGCTAAATTACTGGGATTTATTTGTAAAAACACTAAAGAATTCAAAAATTTAGCATGTGTAAAACAATTTTTTATAGTCTAGATAGCACAATAAAAATTAGAATATTACTTCATTATTTGGGCATTTTGTTATCAAATTTATCATCAGTTTTATTGAAAATATTAATAGCAAATTTAAATTTCTTTTCGACATAGGACAGTCAAAAAATTTGGGAATCTAGTAGGCCAAATTGTGCTATTTCATAAATTTAATTACTGTGAGCAAGAGTTGCATATGAAACATATTCTACCTTTATAATTTAGAAACATGCACTTTTAACTAGTTTTTAGTTTAGTAAATATTTTCAAGATTCAAATAAACAATTATTTGCATTTCAAATTATGAAATCACTTTTTGTTACATACAAATATGTAAAAACTAAATTGAGCCAATTCTTGTGGTCTATATTTATAATTTTATCGAGAAAGAGCGCGCGTCAAAGGGTTAAAAAGGAAAGTTTAAAGCGTTCTAGTATTATTTTTAAACTGCGATATTGTTTTGCCATTTTGTATGTGAACTCCATAACCGAAACGACATTAGAAATGCAGTTTGAATGAATAATTAAAATCTCAAGATCTTTGTTACACACCTAAGGGGTTCTACCGACCCTTTTGAATTATTCATTCGTACTGCCATTTTTATTGTAGTTTTATTGTTACAAAATGGGAGCTGTTTACCAAAAATTAGCTCAAATTTAATAACTACCTTATGTTGACTTACTTTTCGTTTTAATGTCCTTAACAAATTCAAAGAAAAATTAGTTAGCTGGAAAGATTATCTTTATTGATTTTTAAAATTTGATAGATTTACGCCACTAATTTACACTATTTTTGCTTTATAGTAGCAAAAATGACGTCAAAATATTATCAGTTTTAAGAATTTTTTTCAAAAAATTTATCACATATTATTTATGTAGTTATGCTACAAATTTGAGAATATTCGTTCAACTTAATATATGAAATATAACAGAATATGTGATGTGCTCGGAGGATAATATATTAAAATTCATATAATTAATGTAGTACATCTTGGAATAATTATTTTATTACAAAATTATATTGCATATTTTAACCCAATTTTTTTCTGTATGTAAGCTCTGAAATAGGTGCACATTTTTCTATAAAACTTTGATGAATTTTAATTAATTTCAAGTAAACCTGTATATGCAAATGTAATTCTCGGACCGAGAAATTTCCGGTGTACATTTAGGTAGTTGAAAATTTTGCAATTTCAGCGTAGATATCTATTAGAAACAAAATACCTTTTGTTTTCTTTTCATTCTTGAAATCAATATATATTTTATTGTGTTGTTCAATTTTTCAGAGCAAAATAAACATCTAAGAAGTGTAAGTAAATATTTGTAAATTCAGTTCACTCCTGAAAAAATCTTTCAGGATTCCAAACGTGTCTTATGCAAATAAGTGATGACTTTAATTACTTTCTCTAGTGATTAAATTAAGAATCTTTTCATGTGTTTGATTAAAATTTATTTCTTTAGTTAATTAATCATAAACTTGGTACTTTACAAAACTTACTTAATTAATATTGCTTTCTGTTGTTGTTTTAAGTACGTTTTGTTCTGCTGCAGGCGTAATAAATTTATTTTGCCTGCCTCATACGCACCTTATAAGTAGTGTAAAATCAGTTGTTAAGCTCCAAAGTTTGCAGGAAGAAGCACTATTCACAGTTATCTAAGCTGAGTGTAACTTATCACAATTCTCTTTGATATGTAGATTATTACGAGTTTGTTGTTGGCATTGATAAACCTAATTCGCAAGCGGAATCCCTAGATGAAATCTCATGCAATTAAATTAATTCTCAACTACATAACTAAAAATTAAAAAGCACTCAACTTTTTCATGTGAGGAGACGAGAAATTTCCGCCGAATCGAATAGCTAAATGTTGCATGAAATGACACGTAAATGTGAAATTCCTCGTCCAGTCCTTTCGCATAACACACAATATCACGAAACGTCAACGACTTAAAGAGTTTCACTCTCAACACTTGACAGCATCAGACCCCCAAATTGTTAAAAAGGGAGTCATAGAGGGAAGTTGACCGGCAAAATCACGATCAATGATTTTTCTTCAATGTCATGCCACGATTGGAATTTTTAGCAATTTAACCGCCGTCAGGCCCTGATGCGACTGATAGAAACATCTTCAATTCTTATAAGGGTCGAAACGAGGTTTGCGCGATTTAACGCCAAAGAGGGAATTTTCACGGTGGTTTATTGCAAGATTTGGTAGTTTTGATGATTTAAAACTTTGTAGCATTTTTATTTAGAATTAACAGAGCTTGTTTATTTGACGGCTGAAACACAGTAAGATATTTTATGTTTTATTTGTGTTTCATATCTTGTACTTTGGCTTTCATTTACGAAACATTTCCTTGCTCTAGCAGTTATCAACTCATTAACTTAGCCTCTAGAGTTTCTTCTGTAGGAGGTAAAAGAGAAATAGGTAGTATTAGAGCGTTTCATAAAGTTTCAACTAAGCTTTGTAAACTGTTTGTCAACATATTTCAGAGAGGTTGTTTTGGATTTATCATCTTTATTCATACAATGTCGTTCAAATTTAATAAATTGGACCGTAAAGTTAGTTTCTGTTTTGAATAGAGCAAATGGACAACTCTATAGCATCCTGTATATGTTTATTGATTTTGAAACTTGACGAAATAAAATTCTATAAATAAGATTGGGGAGCTACATTTTCCAATTTCACACCATATTTCGATAATAACAACAGTTAATATATTAAATTTTTCGGTTTTCACTTGGTGCAGAATGTAATATCGGCAAGAGATATTTCATTTCATATTTGAGTGAATAGCGAAATGTAAAAAATATTGAATAAAATTTTTTGCTTGTATTCTCGTAAATATTCGCTTCAAGATTGAGCGGTTTTATTAGTAGAAGCTACGAGAGATTTTACGGTTTTGTTGGTTTATACCAATTTGGAGAAAATTATCTGCTACATACTCGTACAAGAACATAATTTGAATAAAATTAGTACGACCAAACGTTTAAATTAACGTACAACTTGGATAAATTTCATAGTAATTTGCTCCTGAAAAGCTTCATAAAATGGATCCTGAACTTCACAAAGAAAAATTCTTGTGCGTTAATTGAGTATGCAAAGACCAACTGTTCAAATTATGCAAATTTACTGTAATCAAACATCACTTAATTATTTCCAAAAGTCGACAAAAAATACATTATATTCTGAGTTAAATCAATAGCCGACATGTGTGAGTCAAATGTTGTAAATAGTGAGACTGGTTCAATTAGAAATTTCAGAGCAAAAAATTCGGGATAATTAATAGACGGAAAGCTCGTTACGCGTTTGAAATTTCAAGTTTTATTTTGCCGAACTGTCTGTTAACTTTTGGGTCGTAAAATATGGTACAAGTATTTTATGTCGCTTAAGTTTGATCGCTTCAAATTTTATGTTTTAGAATTTTGATGCATTCATTTAAGGACATATGTTTTGTGAGAGTTTTGGGTAAAACTCACGCAAGCAGGAAACGGAAACCTATCCGCAAATAAGACAGGAAACATATGTAGTTAAATGTCCAGTAGTATGCTTGTCGCACATTGCAGTTCCGGCACAAGTTCACCAATTTGTCACGTACAAACATTTGTGCAATTGTGATGATGGAGAGGAAAGTACTTCTCCGAAAACTGAAATAACTGGATTATAGTCGCTTTAATGATATTTATAGAAGAGAAACTGGATATGAAGTGGAATTCTCAAGTACGACTAAAATGGAGTGCTTTTAAGTTTTGCACCTTTTACCACACGATAAAATAAATTACCTTAGCACACTTTTAAAATAAAATATTTAAAACAATGGCAATCCTATCTCTTTTACATAACATAAGACTCAATTACAATACAAAAAATAGTTTTTATAACTTCAATCTCATTTTTTTTTCTTTAATTTTCTCACTATTTCTCTGATACAATTTCAAAAAATTTAACTCCTGTTTATGTTTTGATTCAAAATAAAAACTGCGTTAAGCCAAGTGTTTTTATATTTTACAAAAAATACTATTTAAGCAGATTAATTTATAAAGAAGTTTGAACAAAATTTTTTTTGAAACTTCTCATTTTTTTAAAGCATATTTATTCTGGTTAAGATATGTTGATCTCTTTATTCAAAGATACTAAAGCAGAATTAAATATTTTTTTAATATCAACTCATCACATAAAAACATTAAATTTATTGCTGAAAAACCACTCCGAACCACTGAAGCCAAACCGATGTAAGTTTGAATCCTACCGAGGCCACGGGTGTTTTGTGGTTGTCTTAGGAATTTTAAAAATACAGAAATAATATTATATAAAAATGTGAATAATATAAAGTAGTGGTCGAATAAAACGTATGCTTTAATGGCCTAATTCTAAGTCAGATTTACGCTGGTGTAATTTGAGTTGCTAGGGGAAAAGTCTTAACTTTACGCCTTATATTCGATGGGGTAACTTTACGCTACTCCGATGGAGTAGCATAGTGATTTAGAATTACAGCTTAAGACAAGAAAAAAATATTTAAAAAAGACAATTTATCTCTTGCTTTCAAAGTTACTCCCGATTCAAAACATTGTAATTCTCACATTGTAGCTGCATTTAGATCTTTATTATATAATTCTCTTTATTTTCCTGACTATGCTGTCTTTAAAAAAGAATGGATTATCATAGAACAGATGACAATGAATAGTCACTTTCTATTAAATGATTTAAATCCACTTTTCTGTAAATTTAGAAACAAATCTAATCTTTATCATATTATATAATTCTCTTTCTATATCTTATCTTTTAAATCTCTTTATTTTTTTATCCATTTCATAGGCAAACTTCCTTTTTGCACTACTCTTTTAAAATCAAAGTGATTACGCAGTGAGTAAACAATCAAGACTGTCAATTTTACTATCATCCTCCGTTTTTATCGCACTAGTGCCTGCAAAAATCCCAGGGATTTTTCTCGTTAAAAAAACGGTTTTTAAACTAGATTATCGTATCAGAGCCTAAGTTTATAATAAAACAGTCCACTTTACTCCTTTTTTTAAGATAAAACAACAAAAATGCACCTTGTAGAGGATCCATACAATAAATTATATACAAGAGACGTGCGGGAACAATTTTGCTTTATTCGTGCGACATTTCACAAACTATCACACTTATATGCGAAATATTTGTTCCTGCACTTATCGTGTAAATAACTATTTTCTATCATATTTGAAAAAACCATAATATAAAATTTGCTTTTAATTTTTAAGGTAGTCTTTTGATTTACCTGGTACGCAAGAAGAACCATTTTTTTTTACATCACTCAAGTATCCACAAGTTTACAAGTTATTTTGTGATGTCTACAACGCAGTTTATATCGGTCAGACAAGACTAAGAAATGCAACAATAAATAGAAAAGTACAAAAATTTAGATATAACATTTCATCTGATTTTATTTTTCATATTCTTTCTTTCTGTCATTCCTTTTTTTTTTACTGTTAATTATAAAATCTTTTACATCTTGAGTGAAGATTTTTATTTAATTTTTTTAAAAGCTTTAGAAATTTTTAAATTTACTCAGGAACCTTTTTAACAAACCTTAATGAACAAGCAAATTTATTTTACTTAGTTTATGAGAAGTAGTTGTAAAGGAAAGTGTGCGTTATTATCACCGAAGTAACCAGCTAGTTCATTGAGGCTAAACTGAAGGGCCGCGGTTACTTTATAGTTAAAGACCTAAAAAGTTAATTACTTCGATTGTATAATAAAATTTAAGATTTTCTAGTTTAAATTAACTATAAGTTTAATTTTTAAAATTATTAATATAAACCGCAATTTAAATTTTGAGACAAAAATTTTATTTAAGCATTAAGACTATTAATATTTGAAAAAATTAGGAAATGATGAAAAACAAGCAGCAAAATCAAAGAACATTAAGAAAGAGGAGGGCAGCACCGAAGAACGTCACTTTTTTTTACTCTCAAATCTTATTAATTAAATATGAAGTAACCAACCTCTTTTCCAGAAAAAGTCCAATTCCAGAAAAAGTCAAAAATGTTAAGCAATAAGCCAAGTAATTGGACAAGTCGGTGAGAATAAGAAACGAGTTCAACAAAAAATTAGTCATGATGTTGAAGAAGCAACTAAAAAATGGTTACTGAAAAAATTATTTTGAACTTAGAAACATCTAAATTTAACTGTTGTAAGGAATGTGGAAATAAGGTTTTGTTAGTAAATTTAAGAGATCAGGCTTGTAACGCACAGGGGTTAGGATAGCTTATACGGCGAGTTTGATTAATTACTTTTCCTTTCTTTTTATTATCTTATATCTTCTCCATCTTTTTCAAAGTGATAACATAACACTAAAAATTATTAAATAATAGAAACCATTTTGAAACCGAATTACAAACTTGGTAGCTAGCTTATAAGCCAAGAAAAATTAGCAAAGGATGAACGAAAAATTGCAAATCTAAAGTTGCATCTATGTATTAATATTAAATAAATATTGTAGTTAACATTTAGGACAGGATTGACTAAATTTATGTAAGATAAAGTAGACAGTTTTGTCAATTACTATTACCGAATATATTGTTAAAATAGGTAAGGATAAGACTGTACTCAGGAAATGCTTTCTTGTTCTTTTTTTTGTTTTTTATTGAGCAATACTCACGTAAATTAGTACAAACCACCAACCAGTTTTTAACAGGTAGCAAAAAATTCAAAACTCATTTGTGAAACTGGTCGGATGCTTTATTTTTAGTATTGTTTTATTTCATATTTTGACTCGTTCTACTGTAAACAAGAGTGGCTATAAATAAATATTTTGATCTGTTTATGAGTGTTACACAATGAAGCCTGAATACAATTATTGTCTTGTTTCATTTTTATATTTGAAAATTTTCAAATAAGTATTTTATTTTTTATAAATACTTTTAAAACAGGCCCGGTTTGTATGTTCTACTTTTTCAGGTAGCCAACGTTGGATCGTAGATAAAGTGTCTGCTTTTACTATATATATCTACTTACATTTCTACTAAATTAGAAATCTAATTTTAAGTAAATCTTTACCACTATTGAACATTTGCTGCTAGATAAATCAATTTTTTCAGTTAATTACATTAAGGTTGAAAGGTGAAAATGTAATTACAAGGGTATTTGTGTTGATTCACGTATTATTTATTAGTCCACATCCCATATTATTAAACGTATGGTCACTTAGCAAAATGACAAAGTCTCTTTATACTCCCAGAGTTCCTCTTTCGATCCACCCCGTTCCGGCATGAAATGTTCGTTCAACTTTGTTGGTATAATTAGACAAATAACATACAAATGTGTATGCCATTTGATTCAATCAGGATAATTAAGTTAGCTGTAGTGAAGGGAATAAAATAGGAACATAAGTAATGAAATTATCTACCAAACCGGTTCAGTTAAACTGGTAATAATTACATTTGGCGGTGCATCTAGCGCCAAAATGAATTATCAAAAACAATCCTCAATGTGTATATGTCAAGCCAGCAAAACTTTGGGTGTAAAACATTAACGCTCGACGTGTCTAGATTATAAATCAATTCTGTGCTTCCAGCTAACATTAATTACAATCATTAAACCGTAATAGATCATAAATTTTAAGATATTTCATCGGTTTCACGTGTCTTGAGAAAATATTTATACACTCCCTGCATATTAATTTTAAATAAAGTTTTCATTTAAACGTCGCTTAATATTTATTGGAGAGAGAACAGAAAGTTTTGACACACCCCTAGCAACGTTTTTAAAATTCCGTGTTAGTATTCATGATACCAACTTTCGGGAAACTGCAACGGTTACTCCCAACTATTCAAATCAGGGAACTTTCAAATTCACACACAATTTTTTTCATTTACAGTTACACTACTGTCAACCCTCCATCATTTTACAACCTCGTTTCTGTTTATTTTTCTTTTTTTTAGAGGTGTTGAACCCTAATTAAAATATACAAGATTGATGAGATGTAATCCATCTTTAAAATGGTTAGCCTAAGGAAACTCTTATCTGATATTGCACGTTTTTAACGTCAACTTGCCAACACCTTAAAACAGAAGCTTTTCGCTACAAAAATTATTTACTTTTATTAAAAATGCAAGCTTGTTCATTCAATTCAGAATTTTATTTATTATCTCGATCAGAAAATGACAAGACGTTGTAAAGTCTCGTTTGATCAGAATTTCCTATTCATCAAAAAATATAACATATCTATCGGTACACGATTCTAACAATACAAGTACAGCACAAATCTTTTGAACTGAATTTAAGATAAGTTCTTTGAAATTGCAGTAAATTCTGCAATACGAGCTCCCTGAAAGATTTCATCCGAATCGAAAACTTTGCACCGAGAAAAAGGCATGACACAAGTGCTGAAGTCAAGGAATGATTTGTTTCAGTAGCTAATATCAAATATAGGAGCATTGTCTTTTTCTATGTACTTATCTAATTAAATTTTTCTTTGTCAGTTTGCATAATAGGTTTTACTAATGCAATCCAAAGCGTTTGTTAAACATCTCTCTAAAGTTTTTGAACTAAGTTTGTTTTTATTCTATAATAAATTGTTAAAAAGCCGTCAGGTTGGTACTGCTATTTGTTAATGACAAACGGTAATTTTTTCATGTTATGTTGCTAGCACTAAATGTCAGTGGCATTCTATTTGGGTCGAAAAAAATTTTATGAACAGTTAAAGCAGTGAAAAAATTATTTGCTTTTAAAACTAAATCTACTTTACCACCAAACAGTACTAGACTGTTATTGCTAAAAGGTAAAACAATTTAATTAGTGGGCTAAATAAACTTTGACATAGAAAAAATGTTATAAAATTTGTTGGTAAATACAGGTTTTAGGGTGGATAGTATGGTTCTTCAAAAAATTTTGACAATTGATTATAAAGAGATCAAACTTATATCTTGACATTATATAAACTGCCATCAAGTTTCCAAAACTTACTAGTTAAAAAGATATTACTATTTAGTCTTATTTTGAATTTATTTACATAAATTGATTAAAAGTGGTTAGAACTCCTAAAAAACAATGAATAAATTTTATTTGTAATATGACACATTGCAAAACAACGTGAACGGTTTAATTATTTTTTTATTTAGTACCATGTTACTATTTTGCCTTATATTGGTACATATGCAAATCTGCAGCGCTGCTGCCGTTATACAGCAGCAAGTTTAAGTGTAGTATTTTCGTTTCTATGGAAGAATTCTATGGAAGAGAATAACATTAAAATTTGCGATACTACCGGTAGTACCTCAACTTAAAATTAGCTTATATATCAGGTTAAAGTGTTGTAATTCAGTACTACATTTAGGATAAAACAATTTCACCCTAACTGTATAAAAAATTTAGCAAATAAATTAACAAGAGTCTACGGTTTGGTTTAACTCTGAACATCTCTAATAGGGGACTAATGATCAAATGTCCTTTTTAATGATATTGGAGTACAACTTGTTTCTGTTTTGTAATAAAAGTATTTTAGATGATTTATTTAAATTATTGATGCTTTAATCTTTTCTACTTCTCTTTAAATGATGTATTCTTTCTAAGATGTTTATTATGTTTAAGATTAAGTTTCTAACATGACAAGCAGGTATCTAGCTGCAACAGTTATTATCTGACAAAATTTTATTGTTGATTTTAATACGCAGGAGGCTGACAAAATAATAATAATTTTCTTTCACACACCTTGTTTTAACAAAGTAAATCTCTATTATTTAACTATTTGTTTAGTGCACCTATAAAAAGTGGCCAAAACATAATAATTATATTTAAAAAAAAACAACAAAAAAAACTTGTGATCACATGCAGAGGGAATGTAAGTTTTGACACATCAATAACGTGTAATTTCACACTGAAACTTGAAACGCAATCGTCAATTAAGAGGCATGAATATTTAAAGCTATTATTTCTTTACGGGCCATATTCAAATAAATCACGTTTTGTGAAACACAGAAATGGGCATAAAATAACGCAAGATTGAATCTCAGTGAAATATTTTCATTTAACACGGAACTTCATTAAGGATCAAATATGAAACACAAAAAATTAGAACAAAAGATCATTTTTATAAAATTTCCAACCAACGAACAAAGAGATTTCCGGTGTTAATCCCTTATTGATTTAACTCTAACCCAGCACATCAATATTTTGATTCAGCTTTTATTACTTTGGGAGAGGTCACATCTCCCACAAAAAGCTTCGATACAAGAGATTTTCTTTAATAACATATAACAATGCGTTCGAAAGAAAAACGGGTGGCCGAATTTTTGCAGTCGAGATGAGAATAATTACCAAATTTTGACAAAAAAAAAGTGTCACAAAGTTAGAAACTTGCCAAGATCACAACCCCTGCGGCAATTAAGTGTAGAATATGTAAATCTGTGAACAATCGTTGCTGTAATATTGTTGGTGTGTTATCTTGCGTAATATACTTAAGTTGCAGTTAATGCGACGTCAAAGCGGTGAAGTGCCGTCAACTTTGTCGAGTTAGAAGTTTGACGTCTTGCAAGTTCCTTTCGCTTCAATTATCAGATAAGTAGTTCACGTTTGCGACCTGAGAAGTGGGTGAGCTTCCGTGAATGCACATTATCCTGTCATACAAAATATTTCCAAATGGAAATGTCAACTTTTCCAAACAACCCACAATTAGCATCAACAACTATTTTTACACAACTAATGCTAGAACTACATACTGCTTTAATCTCGATTTAATTCAACTGCAGCGTTATACGTTTATGCAGCCTCAAGAAGCTCATTAAGATCCTCACTGCGGATGTTAAACCAATTCAGCTTTCGGTGTTAGTAATGTCAAACATCGTAACGTTTTGTTTCAACCAATTTAAAAAATCAACCAAACCTCGTTATTTATTTTTGAAAATGTCGGAAACTACTGCAGCTTCACACTAATTGGATTTTTCTTTGATGCATTTTCTCTAAATTAATATCGTCTCAAGAGTCTTTAAATTCAACTCAATAGTTACGTTCTCAATAGAACATCTTGTTACTGTCTTGATATACATAAGGAGTAGGCGAACCACCTTTAGAGACTTTTTTTATTGGCTGTGAACGCAATATTACGCACCCTGTGGCGTTAAAACGAAGGGAAAGTAAGGACTGGACCTAGCGAGAAACTCAAAAACCTCATTTTAACGCATTTATCACTTGTATTGGTTCAGTCAAGCGGATTTAAGTCTGTATAAAATGTACACTCTTGATCACTGGAAATGAATCTTCGGACTGACTACGCTTTGTCTTTGTTGACAATATCACAATGGAATGTAGATTATTTAGTGTTTAAAATAAAATAAATATGCCTTATTATGTTAAATCTTTAAAACTACAAAAAAATGGAGATAGATTCTTGTTATTTTAAGTGTTATCGGTTTGATTGTCTTATTTCCAGAGATTTATAGAGTACAACATACCAAGAATTTTTTTTCTTAATAACAATTATTTAACCAATAATTTAACCAATGCTCGAAGTGAGGTCAAGATTATTAATCGCTTGATAAAAAAAGAGTATGGTTCAATATTTTTTCGTTCAACGCATAAACTGAAAAATTTTGTTCCAAAAGTAGATGACAACTCGTATAATTGCCATTGCAATCATCGCATATATTTTGTATTTATCAGTTTATCACATAACATCTGCGATTTCAATTTTTATTCCTTTTATTAATTTTGATAAAAATATTTTTATTATTATATTTCTATAATCTAAATTGTATAAATTGTAATTTGTTTATAGGTTGTTCCTCTCAGTTCTATCTTATCTGGAGATAAAATTTTACCTACAAATAAATAATGTTCACGTTATTACCATGCTTTTTTACCTTTATCGTTGAACGGTTTTCCTAGCATTGAGTCAATCATTATACTCTTTTCTTCTTCTCCAGATATTGATTCTCCATATGCGGCATTTGTTTTACACCTCCTACGCCACTATGTTGATCGAATGAAATTGTTGTTTAATTGTTTATTTTAGAGTAGCCTTCATATTGTCTAACGTGTAGTTGTTATACAAATTTTTTGTCATTGTGGTTTGATTCATTTAGTCAGCCACTCCTTTTCATTTATCAAATTGACGCCATTTTTTTGTGTTTTTCGCTTTTTATCTCCGGAAACAGCAGCTTTTTTGTTTATGCCTTTTCTTTCTACACTTCTTTTTTCTGTTGTTGGACAATAAACAACATTTTATTTATTTTACTTCTTTTGGCATTACATTTTTTATTATGAAACGTCTGAAAATAAACTCCTAATTGCTTTTTTGCTTTTCTTTATCATCCTATCTAACTTTTTAACAAGAGAGATATTATATTACAGTCAAATCTGTTTAAGCCGGAATCACGTGGGTCCAAAACTTCATTCCGACTTGAGCAGGTAACATACCTATGACGGAAAACAAACCTTTACAAAACAGAAATAACTTTTACTAAAAATATTATGTTAATTATTTAATAAAAACACATAATAATAATGTATTTTTTTCCAAAAAATATCAAGAGTTTTTTGAGTCTTTTTGTATATAAAACTTTTGCCTCTAAAACAGTCCAGAGCGCCACAAGACCTTCTAACATTTTAGAAAAACCCACACGTCTTGCGTAGTCTTCAAGAACCGTGACTGTTTTTAATGCATAAGCAAAAGAATAATTTTTTTCGTTATTTGGTATGTTCATGATGATTAAAACACACATTAAATATTTATCTATTTCAACATAATGTTGTGGTTGTTTCTGCATTTGTATGAATTATTTTTATTAAAGCTTGAATGTTATTTATTTCCTGTACTAAATCAGATTATTTTACAGTTTCCGTACCATTTTTTTCAAATTTAAAGACAGCTTTTTTAAAACAATTTGTTATGAAGTTGGAGTGTAAATTTTTATGTGCATTAAATATACCCAACGAAACAGAAATTTTCTTAGATAATTTAGTTGCTGAATTATAAAATCCATATTTGTACAAATACATGGCAGCACATGTTTTTTGTAATATACCTTAAAGTTCAGAATAATTCGTTGATCTAATGGCTGTGACAAGCTAATTGTGTTTGGTGTCAAAAAGCATAATTTAATGTTTGAAAGATGTAGGTGTGGATGGCAGACAGCATTATCCAAAAACAAAAAAATTTTTTTTTGATTTTGCATTTTTTGATTTAAAGATATGTCACTCTTCTATTAAAGTAGAGGTTATTCATGCTTTTTTGTTTGCACGCCAAGTAACGCCAAGTGCGTGAATATTTTCATTTTTAAAACAACGGGATTTAAAGGTTTTCTATCTATCAGCAAAGGCACATAGAAGAACTGTAAGTCGTTCTTTGGGCTGCTTGCCTCCGATACATCTATCGTTTTTTACTGCTAATGTTTTATTTGAAAGAGCACAAAAAAATAGTCCTATTTCATCACTATTAGCTACATTTTTTGGATCATAGTCTTTAATTAGTTCAGTTATTTTTTCTTTCTAGTTTTCAACAATTGTTAAGTCAACATCTTTGTGGAGAACCACAAATACGTTTAAAGTCTATTTTATGCCTAGATCTAAAGCTATCTAACCACCAATTAGATGCTCTGAACGAATTTATGTTTAAACGTTGTGCAATTATTTTTGCTTTTTCTTGTAAAATAGGACCAGAAATTGGTACATTGCGGGACCTTGCATTCACAATCTATTCATACACTATTTTGTTGACATTTTCATAACCGTTTTTTTTTTTAAATCTTCGTTTCGAGGCACCTAACCACTTCCCGCTTAGCCATTCTTCTGTAACTTTATCTCTCTCTTTTATGAACTTGAGTTTTTCTACATTTAGGGTAAAACGGGTATATACGCCCCATATTTTGAAAAAAATTAAAATCTTAAGATACATAAATATATTTTTGTGAAAGTTTTAACGATCATAACATAATACATATATTCTTGTTATAAAAAAATATTTTTTTAAAAAAAATTACATTTAGATGTCAAAACAGTATATTTAAAAAAAAGCTTTGATGGGGCGTTTTTCACTGGCACCAGTGAAATATGCCTCGCCCAAAAAAATAATAATTTAAGCATTTGGTTTGCATGCGCACTTGCAACATACATCTTCATAACTTGTGCAATTTTTATGTAGCCATTTTTCGCACTTTATGCACTGGATCCAGTAAGATTTAGACTTTGTTGAATAGTAGTAGTCGCCACACACTGTACGCAGACATCTTCCACTTCATCAGAAACTTCAGATTCCGACAAACTTAAAACTGATTCACTTGCAGAACTAGATGAACTGCAATTCCCCGCCTTCTTCCTTTGCTTCTTTTTTTTTGCCAGTTTATTATTGGTACCAGTACTAGCTTCGGAAGCGCGATTGTTTTTGTTTGAAGTAGTACTTATTTTGTTTTCTGCGACAAGTTTTTTACTCGATTGATGGGAGATGTTAATTCTAAGGCCTGCTGTTTATGTTTTGAAACTGCCGTGGGGATAAGAGGAATCGGATCGCTTTTTCAAAGAAATTTTGAGGGAGTTTCTTTTTTGCCTGAGATGTTTGTTGGTTTTGCTGGCGCTCTGTAGAGTTGGATATAGAGGGCACGTTTTGATCAATCACTGGAGCTTGTTCATTTAATAATGCTGCATCAGAAATTGAAAAAAAGTGCTCCGGAATAGCTTCTGGACTATAAAGAAAAATTCCGCAACCTCTGAAACCAGCGACAGCATTTGATACAGTTGCTGCTTTGCACCATGCATTCCCAATCAATGTTGAAATTACTACTCTAGAAAGTTTCCTATTTTGGTGTTGTATCATCCAGTTTCTAGCCTCCTGGAAGAAGTATTTCTTTATAGAACCAAAAAATGCTTTGTCGAGTGGTTGGAGTGCTTGAGTGGTATGACTAGGTAAATATAACAGCACCACATTATTTTCTGCAGCAGTTTCCAATAATTCCATTGCATTACATTGAGATGCATGACCGTCTAATATTAACAGAGCTTTTCCTGCACCCTTTCTTGGCAAGAAATATTCTCTGAACCATTTCAAAAGTAACTCGGTGTTTATGTAGGAAGAATTTGGATTCATAAAAACACCAGAACCAGGCGGAAGTCCATCGGAGAATTCATCTTTTTTGTTCTTCCCCTTGAATATTAAAACGGGTGGAATAAAATACCCTTCTGCATTGCAGCAGGCAACCAAAGATATATTTTCTCCCCTTTCGGTGCTGGTTATTGAATAAACGTCTTTAGCACCTTTGGTAGCAACCACTTTTCCTGGTCTATTATTTACTAGAATCCCTGTTTGGTCTACATTAAATATTTTTTCAGGTTTATTAAAATTTGCAGTAATAACTGAAAGTAATTTTCAACGTCTGTTCTATTCATTCATTTTGCTCTAAAAACAGATAAGCCTTCGGATTTGCGACTTGACAACTCTTTATTGCGACGTAGAAATGCCTGAAACCATTCATCCCCTGCTGAGCGGCGTTCTTTAGAGAATCTGTGGTGGATTCCAAGTTTCTCTGCAAACTTGAAGGCCATTTATTTTACCGCTGCAGCATCTGGAGCAAATCCAACTTTTTCCAATGCCATTATGTGTCTGACTACTCTTTTTTCATGTTCATTCCCTAATTCTGGGCTGCGACCCAACTGCACTTTCGCATTACCTTTCGCTAAATCTCTTCTAATAGTACGCGATGGAATCCCATAGATTCTGCTAGCTTTATTTATTCCTATTTTGCCAGAACCAATTCTTTGCATTGCCTCTTCTAATGTCTCTTCACTCCATTCAGCCCTATTTGATTTTCGGACGTATTTCTTGCCCATGTTTCCTGGAGAAAAGTAACAAGTGTTCATTTAAAAAAGTTGTCAAGTGTGCTATGAAAAAACAAAAACATTTTGAAGTATGTCTCAGTTTAATTCGGCTGCTGTACGTCAGTTACGTCGACAAATCTCGACTGCGCGCTCACTGTGAAGCTGTGTATCAAGTTCCGACATCCCTTCTTCGCTACATTTTCTTTTATCAAAATCTCATAGCACACTTGACAACTTTTTTAAATGAACAGCCGATACAAGAAAATGTCTTAAAAGCACAATTAGAATGTAGGGCGTATTTCACATTTTGGTCTGAGGCATTTTTCCCCAAGTACTTGTGAAAAACGCCCCACCTGCCCAATAAGTCCGACAAATGTACTGAAGCAACGAGCACGTGACGTTTGATAGGTTATAAACCCTACTTACTCACAACGCATTTAGATTTTGCGAAAATTATTAGGTGCAAGCAAAATTGATAAAATACTAAAACTTACCTCAAATTTTTGTTCTCCCGTGCGTATTCAGTTGCAATAAAAGTCGTGTTAATAAATGAATGGATCGTTTTTTCGCACCACAACTGCTTGCAGGTTGAAGAAACACCACATGCTTTACTTTTGCGCCGTACGTCCTGACATCTCTTTAATGGAAGTTGTACTTTGAAAGAGTGGGGCATATTCCCCGATGGGGCGTATTTACCCGTTTTACCCTAGATTTCTTGCAAAGCTCTTTAACACTTAAATGTCAGTGTTTTTCGTCATTTAAAAGATTGATTTTAGATGTTAAATTTAAGGTATAATACTTTTTTCCAGCCCTGTTTATAACGTGATTTGTTTTGACTAGGGCAAAAACTATATAAGTGTAAATGCAGTTTAATCAATCATCGTTTACTGTGCATAAAATTAACTATTGCTTCCGCTTTATACAGTCTTATTTTTACCCGCGCGGAACCAAGTTTCTTTTCCGTTTCCACGTTATGCAGTTTTCGGTTCGTCCAGGTAAAATAACACATAGGTATAGCACTATATGGAAAATTGGGATTGGGAAAAAAAACCGCCAGGTTTTCGTCTCATTAAGAGTCCGTTATAGACAGGTTTGAGTGTATATAATATTATATTTGAACGCCATTTCAATCCTATTTAACTTGAGTTGATACAGCAGCTTTAAATGCAAGACTTGATCAAGGCCGAAACGTTTGTGATTACTGAGTAGAAAAAAATTGTAAACCACTATCATATATTTTTTATAAGTTATAATATCTTAACCATTCATTTATCTAAAACAGCTTCTTGCAGGGTGATTGTTGGATATTTACTTAGCTGGTTAGTTAATGACAAGATTGCGAGGTTCATTGACATTTTCTTGTTGATGCATAGTCACTTTTTCAAAACCAATACTAATGGTGTTAGTTTTTTTTATTTGGGAAGTTTTTTACTTCGTGTTCTATTTCACTTTTCTTTTTCTATCTTTTCTTTTTTCACTATTTTGCCTTTATCTTCTTTTCGTTTAACTTTTATTATATTTGGATTAAGAGGTTATATTCCTTTTTTTTTATATCGTTTTACTTCTTGTTTTATGACAATTTTGAATTGTTTCTTTTTCATCGTAATTTTTTCTTCATTTTCTTGTTTGCTAACTTATTCGATCTTTTTCTCATTTTTTCGTTATTACTTCTATGAATATTCTTACTTCGCTCATTTTGACGTAGTGGGTAAAGAAAACATTTTTACTCAAAAAAATTTAAATTCAAGAATATTTTTCATATATCCACCGAGTTAACACTAATGTAACAACTGATTATCAATTTTGTCAAAAAAATTTTGTGCAAGAACTTTTTTTTATACAGGCTGTTCCTTATTGATATGCGAATATTTAAGGGTGTGAATCTACATGAAAAATTAATGTTAGTTTGCTTTATAAACTATGGTCCAAAAGTGTTTTCTTACAAAAACTCGGGGTAATGAAGTTTAGGGGAAAAAATGGAAATTAATTAATATTTTCAAAACCGCTTTAGATATTTCAGTGATATTTAGTACGTAGTGAAAGTTAATAAATGTGCATATTTTTCTCTGCAAAATTTTTTTTAGCTTTAACAGTGGCGTGCGTACGGGTATTCACTTCGATATTTTTAAGAAAAAAATGGTACGCCAATGGTTTTTTTCCAAATAAAAATAATTTTTGAATTCCCCCTTTAATTTAAAACATAAGATCTCTCTTCAGTTGTTTTCCTTTGATGCGCCATTTTTGAGTAAAAAAATAAAAACCGTTCTATTGTCCGAGAAAATTAATGTAATAATTGAAGAATGCAATTTTTATTTATTATTATTAACTTTTACTACGTACTAAATATTAATGAAACATCTGAAGCGGCTCTAAAAATATTATTTTCAATTAAATTAATTTCTATTTTTTCTCTTAAACTTCAACACCTCGAGTTTTTAAAAGGAAACATTTTTGGACCATAGTTTATAAAGCAAACTAACAATAATTTTTCATGTAGATTCACGCCCTTAAATATTCGCATATCAATAAGGAACACCCTGTATATAATTTGAGGTTTAATTGCATTATCTATATGAGTCCATTTTGTCTTTTATTTAGATATTAGGTATATATTAGTTGAATTTTGAAAGTATGTAGATATTTTCGAGCTTTCATTTTTTATTTTTATTAACATTATTTTGTATTAAAATAGGCGTATCTATGAATATTATCTACTTTTGTTTTCAATTGTAACAAAATCCATTCAGTCAATTGTCTTTGTTTTCGAGCTTTGACATTTATTTGATGATTTATGCATGTTTTATTCTAAAATTACGTTAATGTATGATTATATTTCACCAAATTTACGTTAATGTTAGTTTGATCTAACTTTTTTTATTCGAAATGCATCATAGCGGATGGCAGGATAATTAATATTGTATTATTTATCATGAAGTTCCGAGATCATCAGCAAATTTATTCACTAATTTGTTAAAATTTCCTCCATTTTTTTTGGAAAAATATTTGCGGTTTTTAATTAAGAAAAAGTGTCTGTGTCGTCAACTAAAAAAGTCAATAAGGGTTCCTGAAACTTTGTGTGCTAATATCGCCTTTGAGCGGTTTTCGTCCGGCTCTAGTGAAGTAAAAAACGTGGGATTACCGCTGGTGAAGTGCTCAATCCTCCTTTTAATACATCAAAATTTGCTGAGGAGTCTTTGGGCGGTATTCGTCTGGTGATTGTGAAAGGTGGCGCATACATAATTAAAATTATGAGGTGGTGGTATCGATTCGGTGAACGGCGGTGTTTGTCCAAATCCCCCGCGAAAACCCAAAGCCTAATTTGCATCGGTATACCTTTAACACCTTCGTCTGTGGAAAGGATGAGTCGATGGAAATGCCCACCGGCGACCTTCACTTTGTATGCTAATCTTCGACACGGAGAAAGAAAACCGTAGATAGACACGTAATCATTTTATTGCAAATGAAAAACGTGAACTCTGACTTCATTTGAATTGAAACTATTTTATCCTCCTCCTCGTTTGAAGTGCACCCGGATGCAACCGCGATACGAATTAGGAAAAGGATCATCACAGCTCCCTTTAGTTAACTCGCTGCAATTTTCAAAGAACTTCAAGGGAGTTCCGGAGGGAGCTTTCCCAACGTCGTGATTAAATTTTAAAAAAAGGACCTGATTTTTTTCTATTTTATTACTCAATCTGATAGTAGTATGAGACTCATTCATGGCACCGAGGATTAGTTTTGAGGATACTCACGAGGGGGTTGACGACACAAAATATTCCTAACTCGTTCCAGCTTTTATATTACATCTTTATTTTATTTAACCACCTACACGTAACATTTAAATTACTTTTTCTCATCACAACTTTATGTGAGCTGGCGTTTGCTGAATAAAATCTCTAATAAAATCTTAGATTAATTGGAATTTACGATATCTTCTCTCACTTACTCCATTTTACACTTGTCTTATAAACTTTATAATTAAATAACACAACCTCATTTATTTTACAACAAAAATTAACTTCATAAACTCCTAAACGATGCACTAGCCAAAAAAATTACAAAACTCATTAATCTTAACATTAAATTATTATTAATGGAAATTTTACTACAAAAGTATATTAAAACAGTCACCTATTGATTGACTGTCCTACAAAATTTATGTTTTAAAAAATTAACAACAACAAAAAAAAATTTTATAATTTAAGAAGGTCGCCTAACTTACCGAAGAATTCACACAGAACGGCTGACATTTGTCAATATAGGACCAGTCAAACATCGACCATTCTTAAGAAAAGATCAAGAAAACTTAAGCATTTAATGGCCCTTTCATTTAAAAAAACCTTCTGTTTTTGGTCTCTGGATAAACTAGAGAAGGAGCCAATGTCATTGACTTGATGCAGCAGAAAGAAAACGAAAAGACAACAATAATAAAAAAAAACAGATTTGAACAAAGTTTAAAAGCGGGTTTAAGAAGCAGCTGGGGTCAGTGTTTTCACAGTCCAAAAAATGGTCTAAGCAATTCTAATTAATTGAAATTCTTAGAAATAATAAAATCAGTAATTTTTCAGGTTTTATTTTTTTTCCTCTGAATGTTAGCTCACTTTTGCTTTCACCCAAGCAGTTAAATTCTTTAGACTGTTTCATATTTTTATCAATGTGAAAGTGAGAAATCTGTAATACTGGTAATAGCTCAACTGGTTATGATACTCGTAGCTTAGAGATAACAACAGCTATGAAAAGAGAATAAAAACAAAACATTGAAGAGAAGAAGAAGGCAACATAAATAAAATAAAAGGTGAAACGACGTTACGAAAAAAAAACCACATGGACAAAAACAAAACAAAACAAAACTAAAAAAAGCCAGAATCTACGGCCCACTAAATAAATAAAATCAAACATGCAGTTAAATGAGAAATCTAAAAACTTAGACAAGAGAAATCAAATAGAGAAGAAATCTAAAGAATAAAACAAAATGCTTAAAGACGTTAGCAAAGTATCTAATTTTTCAAAATCGGATTTCAATTGGCTGGTTCAGTTCTCAATTTGCTTACTTTGGCACTTTTCTCTAAGGATACTTAAATAAAAAAAAATGTTTGTCAATAAACTTTAAACCATTCAGCAGCTATTTGGGTTGACATTTGAGGGTAAAATAAAAACTCTAACATTTGTCATAGAATGTGCCGTAAAACGAGCCCAAGATCGTGAGAATTTAAGTGGCGGCTGCTACTTACTAGATATTATAGTTCGTCTATACGTCAAAAAAACTCTATGCATCATCAGACTTTAATATTGTAAAAAAAATGTACATTTTCAGAAGTTTCAGTTACTTTAAACTCTTTTGTAAGTTTTGCACCATCCTGTAAATAGCTATGGACTGGAATAAGAAGCTGAAATTTATTGAGAAAGCAGCTAAAAATTAGTCAACTTTGGCTGTCAAGTCAACTTAGTCAACTAAGCCAATGTTACTACAGAAGTAAAACAAGACTTAAAAAATGAGAAAAACTTGATAAGATAGTTTAATTTAGGTTTAGAATCTAAAAAATGTTGACGTTCCTGTCTTAAAGGAAAACCTACCTGAAAGGACTTAGCGAAGTGTCAATAACTCAGCAGAGAAGGTAGCGAATGTAGTAAAAACACTAAAAGAATTTTTAACCAAATTTAGCACAAATGTTACAAATGTTATTAACTAGGTACCAATAAGGAATATTTTATTGAAATTTGAACAATATTGGTCAAGTCACTGATGGTAAAAGAATGGTGTGTTGACTTGCTTGATAATCTGTTAACTTAATCATTTCGCATTTAGAACTATTTTAAAAAAATTTCGACAAAGGTCGCTTCTAAAAATTTAAGAACAAAATTATAAAAACTTAAATTATTAGATATATTTATTATTCAAATTAAAAACTTAAAAATTAAAAATTGCCAATATGAAAAATTAAGAAAAAGACCAATATATTACCCTAAATGGTGCTTTATTTGACCTAATGTATAAACATTTTACACCAACTTTGAATTGTGACTTTGACTTCTGTCACAAAAATCGAAATTAGTGTTAATTATTAATCAAAATACCAATTGCTAGAATTTAAAAAAGTTATTCAAAATTATTCTTTTTGGAAAAAAATTTAAATGGATAAATTACTAATAAATAGTAAAAAAATAACTGACACTTTCAAATTTCTAAATTAGCGCTTTTCATTGTACACAACATTATTAAAATTATAAATGGAAACTTTAAGGTTATAACTAGAGCTCGCACGATATATGGGAACAAAATCGCTTTGCAGTCGTCTAGCTAACTACTCGCTTCTGTCACGCGATAAAACATTGAAACTTGAATTGGTCGATAGTAGTACCGAATTAGTACCGCTATCGACCAATTTAAGTTTCAATGTTTTATTGCGTGGCGGGTACGAGTAGTTAGCTAGACGACTGCAAAGGGTTTTTGTTCCCATATTCCCACCGAGGTCTAGTTATAACACAGCAGATGGTATTTAAAAGACAACCGGCGCTGTAAATCTTAAATAAAGAATATATATCAACTGTTGATTTAAAAAAGTTGTCAAGTGTGCTATGAGATTTTGATAAAAGAAAATGTAGCGAAGAAGGGATGTCGGAACTTGATTCACAGCTTTACAGTGCGCGCGCAGTCGTCGTAACTGACAGTACGGCAGCCGAATTAACTAAGACATACTTCAAAATGTGTTTGTTTTTTCATAGCACACTTGACAACTTTTTTAAATGAACACTTATTATTTACAGTTGCTGTTTCAAATCTTTAAATTTTGTTTAAAATATTAAATTTTAGAGTCATCATGCCGCGACATCTAAAAAGAAAAGGGCGTGAAATGAATCACCAGGATTTTATCGTCATCGTTAAGTCCTAAGGGAGTGTTTTATATCTTGTTTAATTTAACAGCAAGTGATATTACATAAATAGTTCAATTTTTAATTTTTTGATTATTTTTTCTAAATTTAGTTTTAGGCGTTATAAAAATGCTAATATGTTTTGACAATAATTTTTTGGGTTAGAATAAGTGGTTTCTTATTTAGAAAAATTGCTGCACGCATACACATGGTTATTTTTTATTTGCTTCCGTCCGAAACTCCAAAAATAGACAACTCCATTATACTTTGCTAATTTTTTAATATTTAATTTTTAAAATTAAAGCATAGGGGGTTGTGAACTAATGTCAACGTTGTTGGCAATACCTTTGACAGTGATTCCAATGTCAGTTCATTTAGATCATTTGTAGTTTTCTTAAAGTTGCTTATCGTTTGTATAACGTGTTGCCTATTTTTGAAATTTCGGGGGGAAGCAAATAAAAAAATTAACCTGTATACTAAATAAATACACCGTTATAAATACAACATTATGCGACGTTATCAGTGATGCACTAGTGAATGTTAAGAACAAAACAGAAGAGGTTGTAGAGCTCCAAGAAGAAGTAATAACAAGCCTCAGAACCGTCGTTTTCAAATTCTGCCAACTCGCTTTTACTCAAAAAGTTTATCAGTGTTCTAGTTAAGTAGTGTCAAATGTCTTTTGCAGTAATGCACTATTGACTCTTTTTCTTTGTAATTAAGTAAAAAATAATTAAACTTGTCAGAACGTGCTACTTTTCAGAAGTATTTAGGAAAATGTTATTAAAAAAGACTTCGATTATCATTCACCACCAAATACTAAAGGTAAATCCGAAAACAACATAACAAATGCTCTATAATCAAATGTTTGGTCAAAAATAATTAATGAAATACACACATGGAGCCAAACCGGTTTGGATACTTTTTAAAATTTACGATGATTGGTTTAATACTTCAAAATTCCAAATTGAATTGTTTCTCTCAGTAAAATTGAAATAACCAGACCTCGCTTATATATGTATCCTTTTACTCGTTTTCATCTTGCATTGTGTCTCTCAGTATGGCAATAGACCTTTTGAATGCAAACTCATGCCATCATTAACCAGAAAGTTAGCAATAGTGGCACAATTCTCGCACAATTAATGATGGAAATACACTTTCTGCAAGTCGGAAGCGGTATACAGTGGCGCTATCTACTTCCCGAGCTTATACCGAAACATGCACTAATTTAGTAAATTTAGTCATGTGGGTCTTATCTGGTATATTTTATGCTTGAGATCTGTGTCAAAGCTTTGATGTTTTAAAATGTTTTCGTGACAAATTTGTATTAATATTGTCCTGAGACATCAATTACAATGTCGTGTTATCGAAAATATAAAAAAAAAGATTGCGAGAGTGATGTGAAATCACTGACAATATAATTGTGATCGATAGGGTGTCGAAGTAATTACACAACGATTCACGCGATATATCCTGGCATTAAATAGGTATAGCTCGAATACGAAATACTCCTATTTCGTGCTTGCTGTCTTTATCTGTGTGGAGTCCCTATCTAAAGACACTCCACGTCGATTATGTGTTTTGTCTGATCGATAAGCTTTGTAAACTTTGCTTGATCACATGAAGGGTCTCTTCCTGTGCTTCGGTTCCTCTGGTTATTCAAAACTAAAACTTAACGTAATTAAGGCTTACGTTTGGCTAACATTGTTAGTAACACTATCGAGTTTCAAACTAACACTATCAACAAAACCAAATCAGATTTCCTACCGGTTTAGAAATATCGCGCGACCGTTTAATTTAATAAAATAATCATCGCAACTACTAACTTTACTCAATTACCAAAACAAATTCCGAACATTTCAATTTAAATTTAATAAAAAAGTTTTATTTAACTTGGACGTTGCGAAAGAACTTGTTTATAAAGATATACAAGACATTCTAATTTAATATCACTTTCAAACTCGATTCATCTTCCAGATTTACTTTAGAACTGACACCGATAACTTACATGATTTTTCTTCCCAATTCTATGTTTGATTTATTGCCATTTATATTCAATTTATATCTATAGTTTTCGATATTTACACGCGTCAATTCATTTGTTGATATCTGATTTCAATCAGTTTCATTATTTATCATGCAAATTTCAACTATTGACATGAGAATTTATATTAAATTTTAAAATTTAATTTACTTTAATAACTGACCAAAATTTTAACAAGTATAACTAGTGCCCAATCTGTTGACAGGTTAAGACCAAAATATATGAGCTTCATATGAAATTAAAATTTTGTACAATATGAATCAGTAAAATATATATCAGCAAAAACAAAAATTTAGTCAAATTTGCACTGAAAACATCTTATATCTTTAATAACACTACTCAAAATATACTATGGATTGGTGGTTATTATAGTAACGAGGCAAGTTATATTGCAGTTGCCATCTGGGCCTAAGCCTAAACCACGTCTTTATCAAAAATGTGTAGTCTTCTTAAGCTTATTGTTAATTATTGTTCATTATCTATTTCAAAATCTTAGATATTTGGACCAGTTGGATGAACCAAAAGGCCTTAAAATTTGTACGGGTGCTACCGCAGAATCACCAAAAAAGTATTTATTACACTTCTTTGAGAGTCTCAAACAATCTCAAAATGCATAGGCGCTGACGTAATAACATTTTACATTTATTTTCAGCAATTTGAGAAACGATTTCTTGGGTCTCAGATTAGCTTAAATAATGTGAAAGTATGCTACCTGAAAATAAAAAAAAAACTGACAGGAAACAAAAATTATAGTCGGTCATGTATTTTGATGTGGATTTAAGGACAACCTTATCTCAAAATGTAGAAACAAATATTTAAGCTTCCAAAATTCGTTAGTAAAACTAAGTCATATAGAAAAACTTTTATTTACGTGCGAGTGACACAAAATACAATTTTAAAAGAAAAAAACAATAATAAGAAACAGAAATAATGTGAAAGATACGAAAAGTGAACGAAAAATTAGCACTGATATTGCTAGAGAGAAGAAAACAAAATATTTGAATCTTTTTTGCATAACAGCTGAAAGCTGTGTGAAAAAATTAAAAATAAAATTAATAATTTTAGCAGTAGGTTAGAGAAGCAGCAAAGACAACCTAATAAATATTTGTAGCAACCGTTCCGCTTAAACATTGTGGTAAAAAGTAGTATTATCTTCTTTGCGGATGGCATAAACTTAAAAACTACAAATCTGTAGAATTAAAGGGAAGGCACGTGTATTTCTTTTATGGGAAATGCAATGTTAAATCTATACAAAATATTTTCCAAACTAATGCAATTTTTTTAATGATTTAAATCGCTAAATTAAATAAAAAGTCATAAAACTGTTGACACTATTTTTTAAACAATAAAAAAAATATTTTTATTTTTTTTTAAATTTATCTCATAGCTAATACTTTATACTTTAAGCTAGTCTCACTCAAAAAAGCGGTTTATAATTTTCAAAATTGCTAAAACGGCAATGTATAGAAATAATAATTTTTAAATTTTCTGTTTTTCTTAGTTCGGTCTTGCATCAAGTCTCGTACTTTAACCGTCCCGTATAGCTCGTTTGCTATTTCAAATAATTTTTATACAGGGCATTGGTAGATTTTTTACACGTCAGCGCTTGGTTTGAAATCTATGCTTAGGTTTTAGATGTCATTCCTTTAATATAGAAAAAAATGCTTATGCCAGAATTGTAAAAGGAGAGGCAACTAAATATACACCATTAACTTAAAGCGGTTTATTAGTCTCTCAAATTTTGTTACTATATAGGGCGATGATGTTATGAACTTAAGCATAAGTGAAATCCATAGCCTTCTTTTCCGGCTCAAATTTAAACACAATTTTTAAAGCATGACACTACCTTATACATATTATATTGTGTATACAACTAAAATTTATTGTTTTATATCGTGGCTTATAGACGCCCAGCCAAAAGTTAACGTAATTAATTTTATCCTTAAGAAAGCTGGACGATTCAGAATATTCTTAATTCCACAAATCGCTTATTTTATCGTTTTATACCGCTTATTATATACCGTTTTATTATCGCTCTGATCCTGAAATTAGAACAAGATATTACTTGTTTTGAAATTTTTATTTGCTTGTAATTTTTCTTGAAATATCCTGGACTTATTTTCTATCTTAACGTCTTTGTTTTTTTTGTACCGTTACATTGAACTGGGTTGTTTTAAATTAAAAATTTATAAACAGTGCGATAGTGTTATTTTTTCTGTGTTGAAAAATAATAATATTCAAATGTCGGACGATTTACAGCAAAATTATTTACCTTAAGATCACTTAAACAAAAAGTGTTTAGGAATAAATCCACAAATTGAAGGAGATAAAAACAAATATTTCTTTCTCAGATCTGCAAAATGTTAAGCAAAAATTGGTCAGTTAGTTTTAAAAATGCATTAGAAAACGCTCATTTGAGCCACAGAACACTAACATACCAATTTCAAAACAATAAAATCCCAAAGTTTACTATTATCCAAATTTAATAATATTATATTTATTAATTACTTACATAAGATGAATCGTTCTTTTTGTCAAACTCAGTTTTTTGCTGTAAATTTTTTCACTAAAAAATTGGAAAATCAACTACCCCGATAGACCAGAGTAAAGAAATCATAACATATCTGAAAATATTATCGACATCGCAACTCCATTATGCCGTAAACAACCTCGGGAAAATCTTAAGGCACAGTACATCAAAGTTTTGAGGTTATTTCCAACCACGAGATCGCCGTGGTTGTGATATAAGGAAATCACTCCTTATAAAAAATTATAATAAACGAACGTTATTATGAGAATTTTGGCTATCAGCTCTACGATTGCAGGTTTTGCCCATCAAAACTGATTATCGTGGTAGCGGTCTAATGTATTTCATTTTAATTTTCGCTGAAGATTAATTTATTTCAACTTTAAATTTAATTTCCTTTTGCTGTATATCCTGTAATTTTTATTAATTTTATTTTTTAAATTGTAAACATGTTAACGTTTTGATTTAATCTAAAATCGAAAGATCAAAATTGCCAAAATAATTTTAATTTACAACATACTCTAATTATAACTCTAATTATGATCACATGGGAGTTCCAGTAATTTTCTATTGAATTTAGTTCTCCTAAACAGGTGTAACACCAATTACAACCCAATTGACAAATTTGGTGTAGAACCGTTTTTTTTTAATTAGAAAACCTCTAAAATTATAGTATGAAATAGAAGTAATCAAAAAATTACAAAACAAAAGGAAATTAATTAAGTTTGAATAAATTAATATAAAATTTTGTTTTATTCTTTTTTTATTTTAGCAACTAATGCTTTGGTTTATGTTCTTAATAGGTATTTAAAAAAAACAGTGAGTAGACAATATTTTTAAGTAATATAGTATAATTGCTTTTCAATAAAAAAAAAATGTTTAAAAGTTTAAGAATATTAGCTTCTGAATGTTATAAATAAGCAGTTTTTGCGCGATTTGTTAAACAACTTGCGATAACAAACGGTAAATGAGCTGTTCCAAGCAACAAGGGGCTTTATATTTTTGAGACAGTTTTTTTGTTGATAAAAGATCAAATGCTGAGAATGATTAAACAAAAAAAATTAATTGTTTGTACATTTGTTCAAGAGGCCAAAATTCAACGGAAAATCGATGCTTGCTTGTGCAAATTTTGACAAATAGTTAAGTATTTTATAATTCATAATTAATAAACTAAGTAATTCGAAAATTGTTGTTACGGAGAAGTGGACAAAGCAGAAAAAAAACTATTTTATAAGGCCAACGTTTCGAATCATTTATTGATTCTTTTTCAAGGCTTATAATATATGTTAAAATTTGTTTGGCATGGTACCAACTTGTCTCTGTCAGTGGTCGGGTTGGAGACAAGTTGGTACCATGCCAAACAAATTTTAACATTTATTATAAGCCTTGAAAAAGAATCAATAAATGATTCGAAACGTTGCGTTGGCCTTATAAAATAGTTTTTTTTCTGCCTTGTCCACTTCCCCGTAACAACAATTTTCGAATATAAAAAGAATGGACGTAATTCACCAAAATAAAGTAAGTAATGTTCGATATTGACTGACGTATAATTTTGACTAGTAGATGGCTCAAAAACACGTTTAAGTGTTTTCTACTTAGATCGCACTCTAAAAACAATTTTTAAATAAATCATCGCCATAATATGTCAGTAGTATTAGATCACTCTGTATGAACTTCAATAAATAACTATAATGAAATTTTGTATTTGTGTTTTGCGCGTTATTTGCATGGGTGCACCCTTTAGTAAATATATCTTTTATATTATAAGCATATCACCCACTCCCTTTATGAGACCATGACAGTTTTGACGACACAATAAGCGAGACCTCACCCTAACCCCAGGCGGAATGATATACCAATGCCCTTGATACGACTTGGCTGTAACTTGTGGTTTTAATTGGGCTCTAAATTTTGGGTAAGCCAAATTGCGCCCATAACTTAATAAAACAGAAACGTGGCCTCTTTTGAGCAAATGTGCGATTTTGTGCTTATTTTTAGCTGCCTGGATGTGACTGAGTTAATTAAAGTAGTTTTCAGCATCCATTAAATTTAACAAATCGTCAAAATCCGTGTGATTTATTAACGCGACGATGTCAATGGCATATATAATAGTTGTGCATGAAGTTGATGAATGATAAAAGTAACTTTTGAAAATTTACGGTAACATAATTGAATCTGCAAGTGTAAAGAATTGTGGAGATGAGTGAAAAGTGTGGGTATAATGTAGTCAATTACCGTCTAGGATGAGCAAGCTACTAAAAGCTCGAATTGAAGTTTGAACTTTGCGGCAATCGGTTTTTGCAAAATTACAATATTGAATGAGGGAGAGTGGGGGAGTGTAATTCTATATGGCTCAACGTGAATTGTATAGCGGGATGATGTAAATTTCGTGCGACGATCGGCTTAGTTCAATGCTACAATATTCTCAAAGTAGAATTTATGAGGCGAAATAAATTTCCGAATGATACTAAAACCGTAGAAATCATTGGAACTATTCATCAGATATTAATTAATTTATTAGTTGAATGAAAATATTACTGTCTTTTTTGCAAAGATCTTTTAATGACTCTTTTGAAGTTTTAGCCTTTATAAATAATTCAATTGATGTTTGATGTTCACTTTAGCTAATTAAAGAAGCGAGTTTTATGAAATATTTCTTTAATCTAAGGTAAACATGCTAATGTGACTGACGACGAAACTGCAAACACGAAACTTTTACCCTTTAAGAGTATCATCTACCACTTTTCAGCTGAAACAATGCTGTTCAATCCCTATTGCGGCTGCATTTCCTTGCTACTAGGGATTTCGTATGAAATGCTAAAACCTAATAAACCAAAAGTCATAATACTCATAAATAATTCATAAACTTCTGCGAAATGAACGAACTAATCCTACACTGTGATAAATCAAAATTTACGGTTTTAATACATAGGGGTTGAAACGCACTGATTTTTTTTTGAAAAAACTAGCATTAGTCAAACAATCGATGTAATTGAAAACAGTTCGATGAACAGATGTTTCAATTTAAATAAACTGGTTTAGCATACAAATAATATTTATTCGGACAAAATAAATGATCAATATCAGTTCAGACACAAAGTGAAATTAATAGTGATTGAAACATTACAAACTTTATAAATAAAATGCAATTTAATTAACCTGACCGATGTTTACTTTACATCAGGAAAAGTAAATGTACGTGAATTGTACTGTTTACCTAAATTTCAAGCGGGTCTATGACAATAATGTCACCTGATTAAACATTTATACCTGTGAAAAAGTAAACAAGTTTTGGATATATTCTTGCCGCTTTTTGGCTTGCAGCAATCTCTGAATTAAATTATGAAATAGCTGGTACAAAAGCTCACTAATAATAAAATGACACGATGTGGGCATAGAAGAAACTGTATCTACTAATTGAAATATTTTGAACATAGCAAATTCTGAAGACAATTCCAAAATTTTCAGACTTATTAAATAATCTTTTTTTAATGAGCAAAGTCTTGTCTCCTCATCTAGAGTCTATTTAAAAGACTTTCTCCTTTAGAATCATGAAAAATATGGGATCTTTTAACACGTGTGTGGTAAAATAATTCAAAAAAACTGCGCCGCATTGGACTTTTTTGCATTTTGCCATAATTTTTAGGGCACTTATGAATAAGGTTTTCTCCTAATGGTGCAGAGCAAATCTCAAGGTAACTGGAAATTTAACCCACACCAATCAATTTGAGAAAGAACCTTATTTAAGTGTGCTAAATATCATAAAACAATACAATGGAATCCTAGTCGGCACAATCTACTTGAATCACTGCACCAAGCACGTGTTAAAAGTTCCCACCGCTTTTATAATTCTATAGGCCAATGTCATTAAATGAACTTTACAGTATTATTCTTTTTATTAAAACTAAGTAGAAATATTTCAAAATATGAAAAATTCTAAAATAAAAAAAATTATACCAAAGCCAAAGTATTGAAAAATCAATTAAATAACATGATCCTTTAGGAGTGTGCGAAGAAGATGACATCATCTTATAGAACCGACCAAGAAGTTCAATTCTAAGAATAAGTTATCTTGGGCGCTTCTCGAAAAGCTCGAATAGTACTTAAAGAGTCGCGTGTCTGGTCTTGGTGGACATACAGAGCAGTACCTAGTTTAAGCAATATTATTTAATAGGTAATACTATAAGTTAATTGAGTAGTATTTTGAGTTTGTGTAATAGTTAATAGAACAAGTTTCTAAATAATCCTAAAAATCAAGTTCTTTATTTCTTATAAACCTACACAAGCTTTCGTAACATTAGGTGACGTTACACATTCTATAACAAAGTTCTGTTACCATTTGTAATTTTGCGAACTTGGACACAAACCACAATTTTAATTATTTCAGTGGTTGTATTTACTGAATCAATATTAAAAAGTTTAATTGAAATGAAATCTATAACCATTTTGAGGTAGTGGACGTTAAATGCGCACATACAAAGTATGTACCTACAAACTTTGTCAAAAATTTATGGTTTTACGTATCATGAAGTATTGTAGCAATTTCATTTTGATTCTGGTTGTGATTGAAATATGTGCAAAACATAATTTTTGGAACACTTTCTTGAACCTCTTGTATAATTAAAAATATTTTCTTGAAATGCGCTGTAGTAAATAAAGAAGGTATACAAAATGTTCAGATTCCAATTTAAGTAATAACATAGCTGCAAAGGGTGAGAGTTAAGCTAAATCAGGCTGTATAAAATCCATTTTGACTTGAGGTCATGCATTGAGACTTTTGGATAATTGAGATATCGAGAAAGAGTGCATTTATCTACCGATCTAAGGAAACCTCTCAGAACAGTTGGTTGCTGGAATCAAACCACTACCTACCTCTTGAATGCTTGTAAAGCACACTACTCGTTTAGCCATTACAGATCTCCTTAATGACTCTGAAGTGCTGAGCAATATACTATTTATATTTTTAACCCAAGGCACTGCAAATGCAGTTGAAGATGTCGAGCGTTCAATTCTAAATTTACCTATAAAACGTCTTAACATAGAGATCATTTTTGCCTGAATCGCCATTCTTGTCACATCTGCGGTAAAAACCCTGAACAAATTTAGTTCTTTATTTCCAGGTAGCTTTCTTAGTAAATTGAGATTTATGCTTAACATTTAGATCAATGCAACTATAGAATGCCACACTCTGCATTTGGTCAATATTAAAATTTTATTATTTGGGACCTCAGAGGCAGTGAGGTCACAATATGCTATTCACAATAGCTCTTTGTCGTCATTTGGTTAAAGAAGTTCTAAGCCTTTCTGTTGCTCTTGCACTTAGATTGTGTAATTTCTGGAAACTACCTTCAAATTTTGTTAAATTACACTCTTGTGGTGCCGTTTTTGATCAAACCCTTTTATATCGTATATCTTAAAAATCTCAAACATTTGTATAGAACATATTTAGATATTTGGTATCCTTTTAACAAAAAATAAGTATTATCGGGTAACCTAAAAACTACTTGATAAAGTTTTTAAAATTTTTACATCGGAATACAACAACAGATCAGTTTCAGTCTTCTACTTGAAAACCTATTGCAGTTCCTTTATTTCATGTTTATCACACATCTTCTTACTTAAATCCTAGAGGTTGTTATCTTTCTAAAGTTTTCTTTGCTCAAAACATTTGTAGGCTTGATCACACAACATCGGCATTCTTTGTGTGACTTATTGACCACCGCTCATGTTTAGTATAGTATTGCTTCATCTTTAGTTTTTTTTTTTTTTCGTTATTTCTGACACCATTCTAATCAGTCATTTAATTGCTGTTATAAACAAATCCGACTATTTATATGTCGTAGCATATACCTTAAAACCGATATCAATTTTTTGGTATTTTTTGAATGTTTCAACTATCAGTAGCTTTTGATAGAACTATCTCAAAGAGGTGTTGGAAAAAAAGTTATTTGTATGTCACTCATAAAACGTTTTTTTATTCTGGTGGTTTGAGACAGTCATGGATCGTGGCCGTTACTAACTTATTTTTTTTATAATCCCTTTTTGATTAATTTTCTCGAAAAATTCGATTATTTGTTTATCTTTACCAATACTTTTTCTAATTTAAATAAGAAGTTACCGAGATGTGAAGCTGGTAAATGCTAATGCTAATGTTGATGGGCTTTTTAAATTTATAAACCTTTTGCTTACAGTTAAGTTAGCTCTTCACTTATAAGCTGAAGCAAGTTTGATCAAGGAATTCTTGTAGTAGCTTGCTTTAAGCCACTTGATTTGTTTTGATAATTTAAAATTGACTTCACCAATTATTGACTGAGATGACAGATATATTATAGCTAAGCATTTGCTAATGATCATGATGTTTTCACCCGCACATGTGAAAAATTTTATTTTTAATTATATTTTATCATTTTATTTCAGCTCTACTCGCAGTTCCTTAATGGCCACAAAAGATAAAATGATTAAAAAAGTATTATTTTGCTTAAAAAAGCTTTTAATATAATATTAATTATAATAATAATAATAAATGAGCAAATTAATAATGAAGCTAAATTTTTATAAAAGTAGGAATCAATATAAAATGAGATTGTTGCAAATAGATCTTAACACTTAAATAGATCTTATCACTCAATTTAAATCAACCAGTAAGTGCAACCCGAATATAGACTGAATCAAGGTTCATCAAGCATATAAGCATCAAGATTCTTATAAATTGAAGAAGTGCACATAACTAAGCTGAGTTTTAGACATTTAAAAATCTATTTTAATTCATTTAATAAGAACATTTCAAGTTCAGAAATGATTCCCCTGCTCTTAGCAAAGTCATTGTCTCAGCAGTGTGCTCATGCCACTTGAGTCTAATGGAAATCGTTTTGAAAATAAATCTAATCTACGATCAAGAATCCGGCGATGACGCCAATACGAGTCGACTTTTTACTATCGAACATCTCTGCACTGAGTACCCGTAATTTTGGCTTACTCAAGTGAGATTAATGGTAAAAGCACACAGAAATTTCGTCTTGAGCGTCCGATATTGCAATCACACTCAACGATTAATGGCATATAGCGGTATTGATGTTTCTCTGATCTCTGATATTCAATATGAACAAATGAGGCACCACATTTAATTACAACTACCCTCTTTTTACCCTGGTTTATTCAAAAGTAATTTAGTTAGTTTGTTCAAATTGGTTTCTAGTTTGGATAAACGCGTTTTCCCAATTTATAAAATGCTCATCAGAAATACTCGGTCGCCGTATCGAAATTACTATTGATTGGATTTTATCTACTACAATAAATTCAAATTTATTCGGAATGATCTATTGCTGATGCTGCTTTGAATATAAATTTGACTCGTTGGAAAAATTAATTAGTTTATTCCGCAATACGCTTGTTTAAATGTGATAGTTTCAATTAAATTAAGTCTCATTAACTGCAATCTGATTTAACGCTCTTTCGCTTTTGAACAATTTTTAAATTCAAAGTGTCTGAGTAAACAAAAGTATTTATTCTGAAATCATGCAAATCTGAAAAGAAAATAATTTTTTTGAATCGATGAGAAAATAAACATCAAGATGTGATTTAAACGTTGAACGAGTTTTTGAATATTTAATCCTGACAATATTTAAAATTTTTCCATATGTGACATTTTAATATCTTTGAAGCAGTTTTATGCGTTTTTATTTGCAATTTACTCTAATACCCAGGCAAATGGCTCCGTTCCAAATTCATATTAAAGAACAGAGAGAATTATACACCTTTTCTGTTCTTTTGCATTGTGTTAGGCCAATTTCACTTTAAATAGTGCTACTAGTAATGTAAATGCTACACAAAGTTGATTCATATCTACATCCATTACGGTTATGTGTAGAGGACCACTCTCCACTCTACCTACCCGGAATTAATTTTCTAATGAATTATAATACAATCAGATAAACTTGTATTTAAAAATTTCTATTGTGTTACTCTTCTAACAAAAGCACCAAAGGTTTTTAAACTGTTTGAAACACATCGCGTCTAAGAACTAAATTTTCTTTTTCTATTAGAAAGATAATAGTAAACCTTCATAAATAATTTATAATTTGAATCTGGTTAACTGGTGTATTGATTTTGGTAGATAACTGTGTAACAATAATTAATAATTCCTATCGTGCAGATAGGGCAAATTCTATGCAGACCATTGTTCATATTCTGCATAATGTATACAAATATATTACAATAATTGTTAGTCTTATAACCAATCGTTTATGGACTCATGCCAACAATAATAAGGTTCATTTATTGATGGAGTACTAGGCCATTATGAAGTGATCAGTGGTGCGCTATACAATACTGAGATAACACTGCACAAATTAATACCAGCTCATCTATTTTGCAAAACTAAATTAAAATAAATTTGCAGCAATTAAAAATAGCTTCTGGTGAATTAAACTAGAGCGAATAGATTTAACCTAAACCTAATTTTGATACTCAAAAATAAATTGGTAATTGTGTCGAATGCAACAATGTCATACCAACCTTCGATGGTCAGCAAAATCCTAAAACTAGTCTGTAGTTTCTTTGTAGTACCTTTTGCGTAGAGTCTCTGAATGTTATTTTTATTTATCTTCACTCTTCAGGAAGCTGCTTTGCGAAGCTGGCTTTGCAGATTATATTCAATCTATGAAGTTAAGCAACACAGTCAGCAAAAATTCTTTAGATGGGCAACTCACGTAAAATAATGCATATACCTACTGAATGCAGCTACCTCAATTTTAGAGAAGACGTTATGCCGTCGGCCCCGGCTTCCAATAGTCGTTAGGTCATATCAAAGGCAGTAGATGCCACTTGAAAACTCTGGCACTTAGGTGTAGCATTACCACCAAAAAATTATTTATTTTTTACTTTTTTTATTTTTTTCAACATTAGGTACATTTGAAAAAGCCGTAAAATTCAAAATATTTTAAGCTTTACTTTCAATTCCTTTGCGTTAACTCATAAGACAAAAACAATTATATGGTCTAGTGAGAAATAAATCTATAGAAAAGGAAAATACGTTTTGAAACTGTTTAATGTGTTTTACTTGACAGTTATTAAACTGACGTAACTGGCTCACAGCAAAACTGATATCTGGTTTTGAAGCAGCAGTCAAATAGGTCAAACATGCTACCAATTCTTAATAAGACAAATAATTTCGAAAAAATCCTTGTTCTTCTTCAGTTTGTACTGATTTCGTTTGGACATTTAACTGGTTTAATCGGTCAAAACAAAATCAAAATTATTATTTATATTAAATTATATAATTAGTTATATTCCGCATCTTTTCAAGCAATTGCTTTATCGCAACTGGTATATTCTCCACCGTTATCTGCTTGCAGTATTTAATTTTTAACGTTTTTTAATTTTTAATTATCGCAATAGACTTCTTCCTTACTTATTTTAAAGTAGGTACTACATCTTTTCGATTTAAAAAAAATTACCACCGGCATTTTAAATAATCGTCGATAATTTCTAGAAAATAATCCGCACGACACAAGGATTCTATTTGCATCAAAAAACAAACGTCCGTTGATGATATATATTAATTCCAACATTTAATTTTTGGCCCTTTTTAATGTGGACTGCATCTTTCACTAAAGACAAATTTTGCATTTGACTGAGATTTTTGTTAACTTTATTCTTACTCGTTGATTCAATATTAGGCACCCGCATTGACCGTTTGTTGATAGCGTAAACCACATCTCTCGCATTTCAGTGTCCACATTTCGAATGTTTTGTGTGGTATAGCATTCGCCGCCTAAACTAAAGAAGCATCGGCAGTATCTTAGTGGTAGCGGCTGCACACTACGAGATACAACTGCCCAACCGATGTAGGTTCGAATCCTACTGAAAACCATTGGTCTTGTAAATGTATGAGGGGTAGTTTACAATAGATATTGTCTCTGTGAATGGTCCGCCAACGAAAAACCCACACACGTGATGAGCTCGGTCGGGCACGATACAAAGGGCTCTGTAAGTCGGGCACGACACGACTAGTCCGACCTCCCTTAAAAAAAATTTAAAAAATCGAAGAGGATGTCACAGGGTCTATCTTTACTTTATCAATCTCATGCCTATAATACATTCTTCCAATTTAATCATTTTTTTTTTCTAAATGAATAACAGATCTCGGTGTGCAATACTGAAGCCCCGTTTAAAAAAATGCAGCTTGATGTTAAACAATTTTTTCAAATTACTTTTTTAACACATAAATAAGTTAAAAAATTTATACTGCGATTTAAAAAACTGGCTATTTAATTTGTACAAACTATTCTCAGAAGTATGTTAATATAGGAAGTGGCATTTTGTGGGTAGAGGTAATACATGGGACACACGGTATATTTTTTATTTGAATAAAAAAACTTATTTTTTCTCAAAAATGGTCATTTTGTGGCTGATTCAGTTTTCTATAGCACATTATTATAAGACAAAGTGTTACAAAGACCGTCAGAAAAATGAAGAAAATTTCATTTTGAAAGAAACCTGAATAAAGCAATAATAGAGTAAGCTTTTGAGTTTATGGCTGGTTTCATTATGTAAAATTAATTATAATTTCTTTGAAAATATTTATTTTCCAAGTTGCTGAAAGTGAAATAAAAATGTCAAAAAAACTGGATATGATTAATTAAAAATGAGTCTTTTGTCTCCTTAATCAGTTAGTGTTCTCTGCGAATAAAATCTGGAGAGTATAAAAGAAGTAAAGTGAATGAAATTATTTTGCATCTAAAAACCTTGCCGATCCATTAAAACCCTTCCAGCTTTTATAAAATATAAATGGGAAAACTGGCCGTAAAATCGAGTTTTACGACCACATGTGGTTAGCTATCATCGGTTTTAACAAAGGTGTTGTCTAACAGAGGAAGCCCATATTAATAAACGTGTAACAACGAAGGTATGTTTTGCTAGTATCTCACGGGCCCCATTACTACATAATCTGTTGTATTCTCTATTTTGTTTCGAAAAACGAGTATCTCGAACCTATTCCAACTTAATTAATTCGCAAAATCGACATGTTCAACTTGTCTGAATTTTTTCAAAATACAAGTGCATTGGGACCGGTTTAGTTTAATTAAAATAGGGGCCCTCTTGTTGGAAAAAAAACACACATTTTCAAGTCCCTAAGGTACTCCACCCCTGTTTACATTAACTATTAATATCTAACAGTGGCAATAAAAACAGTAGCATTGAACTGTTTGACTCGGTGAAATCCCTTATGAGATTACCACTAGGCACGACATGTGACAAGGATCAGAGGTACATTATCATATCTTTTTGTATTAACTGAACTAAATCAACGGGAAAAAGACAGAGGGGCTCAAGTGAAAAAATAATATAGTATGAACAAAGATTTATCGAGGAAAGGGTCGCAAAGATCCAGTTTCTTTATGGAGCGGCTCCCCAATAAAACAAAATGTTGTCATATTTTGCATGTCTTTCACTAATAAATAAAAGCTCACTTGACGTGTAAATTGATAAACGTTTCGGTTTACCATAAACTTTAAGGATTTAATTGATCGAGACATGTGTAATGAGTCCATTAGTTCTTAATAATGCTTTTTCTAGGCTCCTCTTTTTATTTTATTACTTTTATCGGGAAACTTCAATTAATTACATGAAAAACGGATCGAGAATGTAGATCGAAAGAAAAAAAGTTTCATTTGCTTTCATCTATACTCTCAGAACTTTCGGTTCTTTGTTCCTAATAAAAGTTTTGTTAAAGACAGATTAGACCCACCATTTCAGGTCTTTTTAATTAATTTTTGCAATTGCCACCGACACGAGATTCCCCTTTTCATGTTTTTCTGTTATTATTAAAAAAACGGTATTTTTTGCAAATCTTCCTAGAGAGGAAATTACTTTTCCAAATAACCTCACAAAGGGATGTAATTGGAGGACGAAAACAATGAGACATTTTTTTCTCTTAACCTTTATTGTTTTATATACGGGGTATCCCGTTGACTACTCTTATAAATGTTAAAACCTACAAAAAATGTTAGTTCTAAGCATTTCTAGATGCAGGGGTGTATTAAACGTGGGTTCTAGAGTGAAGTCGGTGCAATGCATCGACGAGCACCTATTGGAAAGTGACATCTTTGGTTCTATAACGTAACTAACTAGGGCCTATAAGGTCCTGTTTACAGTAAGGTACTTAAATTAATTTAATTTACCAATTAGCTTAACATATTGTCAGTTTAATTTATTAGTAGTTTTAGAAATTTAATTTTTATTTAGATCCCAGTCACAATATAGATAAAAAAACTCGCTCTAAATTTTCTGATTAAATATTACCAACCTAGCATCCTTTCAAGTAAAGTCCACTAGGTAGAGCCACAGTAATGTTGGTTGCCTAAAATAATTTTTCAAAATATTTTCTTAGAAGAATTAGATGATTCAGATATTTTACTACTAAGTACATATATTTCTTTTAAAAATATTATTTACAAAAAATAAAGGCACAGTCAGTATATCTACGTTATACATGTAGGTTATAGTTCATTGAAAAATGTTTAACCTCTTACATATTTTAATATTTTTGCAAGAAAAACAAAAAACTTTTCACTAAATTAATTTTGACTTTTTTAGCAAGTTTTTTATATGGGAGTAAACATTAGTTTTTAGAGACTCTACTTTCTATCCAAAATTTTGTACCCAACTTTTTATGCTTACAAAAATTTTAATTTCATCGATTTAGGATTAGGGTTTAAAAGCTTGGAACTCTCTAATTTTTTTTTATGAAGACATCTTTGCCAAGACACTTTACAAAATATATTTAATTTTATTAGAAAACAAGGAGGATATACTTTAATCCAATACATCAATTCAGTTTGAACAGGATTTACAAATTTATTATTTGAAGAACACTGGAAGTTGAAATTGCAAAATAGATAATATGTATAAAAGAAATATTAAAAATTAAATTTTTCAAAATTTAACGAGTTAAAACAAAATTGAACCAACACACAATAGAAAATATGTGTCTCTATTGATTCAGTAGTATTTATCACTCGCGTATTTGCATCTTGCAGTCATCTTAAGACATGTCGATTTATAGGTAGTGTATTATTTAATTTGTTACACAATGAAACGTTTTCTACTTTTCACTAAATCTTTACTTTGTATTTTTAGCATAATTTGAATCTTTCTCTGACCTTTTTCTTCCGATCATTTATCATATTATTTATAATAATATTTCTTTAGATTTAAATTGTGTATTATCAGCTGTTTATAGTAAATCCAAAAATCTGTGGCTCCATATTACACATTTTACTTAAAGGGTCAGTAAATCAAAATTTTAAGAAAGCGTTTAAATTCTTAAAAAATATCTAAGATTATAAATCAAAACTGCAAGTCACTACGATTTTTGGTTTTTGAACAGCGAAACAACAATGTTGAACACGTGACGTCATACTGACATCGGACTAAGCGAACTTTTGTGTTTTGTTTTTTTGTTGTTTGTGGTTACTGAAAGTTATCGAAAATGGCAAATTGTTGTGTTTTCGGCTGCAGTAATAATAATTTAAAAAACTCTAACGCGACGCTGGCTGCATAATTTTCGCATTAGGTATACCTAATCTTCTGTTGCCTACATCTTGTAAAATACAATTTTTAAAAATTTATTATAGCGCGACAAATTTAAAGAGTCGAAACTTAAAACTATGTTCTCAAACCCTTCGGGGTATATACTACACTCGTTTCACATTTGTTTTTGTTCTCAACTCTAGTTTATTCTCAACACAACATAAATATTCTTTTGGCATTTTGGTTTTGGCATTGATACCTACACAATTTTTACACCTAAACCAAGATGTATCGTTTAATCCTTCGAGATTGCAGATTATTCGGATTCTTCTTTAACTTACTTAAATTATTTTTAGTACACCTTGGTTCAAAACCCAACACCATCGAAATTAAAAAATAATAAGAAGCTGCAAAGTTTAATGACAGGCGAGATGACAGGACATAAACAATCCCACAACCATCTCACAACATAAACGGAACAGAATATGTCGGTATGACGTCAAATCAACGTTTTTCACTCTAATATTGTCAAAGCGGCAAATCGCACGTATCTGCTGTTTAAAGATTTGTTCTTAGAATTTTTTTCACCATATTTATTTTTTGGTATACAACCTCTTTAAAGGGATGATAGCTTTTTGACAAGTTTGTCAGAAAAACATGAAAGGTGTCAGGTTCAGGTGTCCATATTGATTCATTATTATATTGTGTCCCAGTAGTTCTCAAACTTATTAGCAACATAGTCCCCTTTTCAGTAAATAATTAGAAAAAAAATTGAATGTAATTTTTTTTGCATATGGGCATTAGAAACTGGTGTCTGATGTAGTTCTTAATCTTTATACGTTAGTGTTGCCTTGCCTTTAAATTTTTTATATCTATTAAAATACTCTCTGCGACATTTATTTTTGAAAAACTATTGTTTATTGATTATTAACAAGAAGCGATACACGTTCTAATGTTAAAAGTACGGACTAGTGAACTCACGCGTTATTGAGGAATGAAACTCAAATTGTTGTGGTTGACGATTTCTCCTCAATAACATGCATGTTTACTATATCTTGTTTTTTAAAGAACGAAGTAGGTGGTAACACTATCGGCAGTTTGCTTCATTCAGTAAAATTTAATGGGGTAATTTCAAGTTGAGATAATACCGGTAGTATCGCAAATTTTAATACTTTTCCATGGCAACAACCAATTACAACAACAAATTTTATTCATTTTTCATGGAAACGAAGATACTACCTGGATTATCTTAACTTGAAATCAGCCCATTAGTCAGTATTTTATGAGATAGAGCAAGTAGCGCCACTTTCAAAAGACACTGGTAAAAGAATTGCTGTTTCCTTGCATTTTTTAAACCCACACATTATCCTCGAACGGTCACAATGAATACAACTACTCCCTGAATAAAAGGCCCGACAGGCATTAGATTACTCCATTTTGGCCGCCTCATCAGCTTCAACAATTTTGTTAATATTTTAAAATATTTACTAGAATTGTTCTACTAAGAATTTTGGCTGCACATACTTTTTACATTAACTTTTTACAAAAATTAGCTTTATAAATTTTCTTACTGCGCGAACGGGCGGGCTCTTCAACAGTTTGTACCGAACTCCAAAATATTTTAAAAACGACCCTGTTTAGATACCTGAAATATTTTGAAGGTCGTATTTTAATAAACAGTTGTTAAAAGTCCTAATATAAAATGATGCGTTATACATTGATAGGTCTCCCATATTTTGACCAATTTTATTTCTTTCCTGTAATGGGTAAAACTTTTATCAGGTATTCTTTGTATAATTCAAAGGCAGACAGTGTTTGTAAATCCTCTACACAGTGATTACCAGAGAGTAAATCCTTCGTTAGCAGGTGCTCAGAACTTATGTCAGATCAAATGTTTCAAGTAATTCATGACCTTGTTCAAAGTTCCGGTACAGCCGGAATAAACAGCATTTAATCGTTGTTCCTCTTGGTGTAGTCTCGCATACTAAGAAAGTCTCAAGTTATTGATAATCACAGAGTTAATGTAGTTGATCTCGTAAAGAGGGTCAATAGTGCAACTATCTCCCTAGTTTTCTTAGCAACTAAGCAATTAAGTCTGTTAAATTTGCATTTCGCTATCGGTTGAGCATCTCAGACGTGATAGTTGGTTAGTTGGCGGAACAAATCATAAAACACTTTAAATGTACTATACACAGATAAACACAGTTAAATGGTCTGGATTCGCGGTCGAATCATTTAGCTAAAAATCTTTGTTTCCTTAATTCTGGATTAATCTACACCATCTAGAAAATAAATTCCTAGTTAAAACGTTGTCCTGATGTTGACATTGCGATTTAAAGCGAAATTAATTTTCATCATAACCAAAACTAAGTAATAACAAAAGCCTCAAGCTTTATGGTTGCAAGTTGATGATTTAAACACGTCGATGCCTTAATTAAATATAAAATATATAAAGGGGGGCGGAGGCCTGCGGCGACTCCAACCAGGTTGTTGTAGGTTAAAGATTTAATTACTCGATAACTACAACGTTACTGCAAGTAATCTTTAAATTTGATAAACCCGTGCAAATTCCGTTTTAATCAAATTAATACAGGGCTTGGTTCAGTGCGGCTGACGTGGTGGTCAGCTTTAAATTACCGGTGGTTTGTACTTCGGGGCACTAGCCAACAAATAAATGCAAATAGAGATATCAAATCTAAATGTTGGATAAATAAACCTCTGGCACTAGTTCGCTATTCAGACCGAAACCACTTTTAATTCGACATTTTCATATTCGAGCAGTATTCACCAAGTGATAACGAATTTCACACCACTTCCAATACTTAGATATCATCTAAAATGATCTTTACACAAAGAAAGACATTTAATAAAAAAGGTATACGTCATTAAAAATTAAAGAGAAATTATTGACAAAAGTGTGAACACGCAACATTAATATTACAGTATTTATAATTTTATTGACATTGCTAAAATTATAGTATATTAAGTATGAAGAACGGTAAGGAATGCTTACCGTTCGAAGACAATTGTATAGAGGAGGAGCGAAGCGACGACTCCAATTATTGTCTGAGAACGGTAATCCTTAACGTTCGACATGCTTATAACGTTTTTTGCGCGATTGGAGTTTCTAGAATAATAATAATAATTTAAATCATACATTTGTGATAATCGGGAAGATTGAAACTGAAAACTTTGGGTGGCTGTTCCATGGTTGCTATGGTTTTGTTCCAAACAAGTAAAATTGTCTAACGGATGATTTAGAAGACACTTGGCAAGAAGGATGTTCGGCAATAATTCCAGAAAAATCTAAAGCCCGATATGAACAGACATACAAGTTGTTTAAGGAATGGCGTGAAGCAAAGAAGATTTCTGTAAATGAAAAGAGCTTGTTAGCGTATTTTGTGGTGAGAAGTGGACACTTGAAGGCCGCAGGCAGTTTATGGGCGGAGTATTCTATGCTGAAGAGTACAATTTTTCTCCATGATGCTATCGATATTTCTAAGTTTGCTACATTAATTGCTTATCTTAAGAGAAAAAATATTGGATATCGGCCTAAGAAGGCTAAAATTTTTACCAAAGAAGACATGGAAAAATTCTTGAATGAAGCACCAGACGAACAATTTTTAATTCAATAGGTATGTTGAAGATGATGAGGAGGTACATTTGAGTTCTAAGGAAACAATATATTTGCAGGTAGCAATGATATTGGGCGTATCGGGCGCTTGTAGACGAGAGGAATTGTACAATATTAAAATGAGTGACATAGAAGAACGTAAAGAAATGTTTATAGTAAATATTCCAAATACAAAAACGAATATTCAGCGAACGTTCACAGTTATTAATAAAGAAAATGAAGCAGTCCATTATTTGGAAATCCTTCGAAAATACATAAGAATTCGACCAAGCAACCCAACGTCAGATTATTTATTTCTGAACTATCGAAATGGCAAATGCACTAGGCAAGTCACAGGAAAAGGCACCATTGGAGGCTGGCCGTCAAAAATTGCAAAGTATTTAAAGTTGCAAGCCCCTGAAGGTTTTACTGGACACTCGTTTCGACGCACATCGGCTACACTTTTGGCGAATAACGGAATTGATGTGTTGGGACTAAAAAGACATGGTGGGTGGCGTTCATCAACGGTGGCCGAGAGTTACGTGGAAGATTCCCTCCAAAACAAAATTGAATTTACTCATAAAATTTTACACAGCGATGTTGGAGGACTATTACAACAACCTGGGACTTCTACGTCGGAAAGTTTGTCTATTAACACTAGAAACTCAAATGCGAGTGATATTACTACTATTAATTATAATAATTGTACATTTAATTTTAATAAATAAATCGCAAAATTGTTTTTTTTTGATTTAATTGCTTATTGTTCACTGCACGGTAAGTGAAGTACTTACCGTTTTGTTACACGTAGCAACCAGTAACAGCAACCTACCGTCGTGGAAACAGGCACAGTAAACTGTTAAAAACAACCGATCGCGCAAAAAATAAGTTTTAGCTGATTTTATTCCCTGAAATTATAGTTATGTATGTATTTGCTAGTTACTTAAGTAACAAGGAATGTAAAGACGTGTTAACATTCAATGTAAGCATTTGATGTAAGCGAGTACAAGTTGAACCCAAGGCGAAGCTTCTTGCTTGCCGAGGATGTTAATAGCCAATACATTCCTCGTTGTTTTTTACATTTTGTCTGCTGTCTATAGAAATTTACTAAGATCCTGTAAAAAATCATATTGATTTAATATCTGTTATCAAATGGTATATTATAGAATACGTTTTCAGAAGTCAACTTTGTGGCACGAATTCAAGTTTATAAAACGAGCGCAAAGCGCGAGTTTTTATAAAGAATGAGAGCCGCAATGACTTTATAAACGAGTTCTTTATGCTATTTTTTTACTTTGCGCGTTTTACGTGATTTTTAAGTAAAAAAGTTAATTTTTCAATCTTTAGGGACTTTTGCGTTAATACGAGATAGCTGGTAATAAATTTCATGAGAGTGTCAAATGTTTTTTGAAGTGTTTTCAAATTTGTCCAAAATTCTGTGTAAGTAACTTACAAATGGTTCTTTTTTACCTACCGTATCGGTTATTGATTGAATACTCTCATTGGTATAAACACAATAACTAAATCTCCAAAAATATTGCAAAATTTCTTAAATTATCAATTTTCGATTCTCAGCGATTCTCTCATCGTTGTTTCAGACTAAGCAGAGCTATATACTCATCTAGCAAACAGTTTGTAAAGTGGTGCCTGAAAGCCGTTTGCTCAACATTTTCGAATGTTTTATAAGTTAATTGCCGCACACAAGAACACCTTGGTGAGGAATACTGGTCATCAAGTGCAACAAAATTTATTCCAATAAAATTATTATAATATCCTAACACTGACATAAACGCTGAAACGTCACAAATGTCAGCAAAAGCGTGTTACCAACCAAAAAAAAAAAAAAAATGCACTAGTACTAGTACTTTACGCACCTAATTTGGGTGCTCAATTGGCAAATACGACACCCAAATCGGTATCTATTACAGACGCAAAATAGAAAAATATTTTTTTAATTCAATCTTTTTTGTTTGACGTGTTATTTTTATGGTGGAAGGACTGTCAGAAAGTACAGTTCACATTGACAACGTCACTCTCTTTGGTCTCTGATAAAATTTTTCAAATTTACACCAATAAACCACAAAAAATTTCTCTCTAAATGTAAAATATTTTTTTAAATTTGTGATTTAAAAAGTTGTATTATTAACAAACAATTTATTTCTACTATGCACACAACTACACACAACAATAATTTGATAAATAAATTACTCAAAATTCACATAGTAACGCCGCGATTTTCGATTCAATAACGTCGCTTTTGGGAATATCGCTCCGATGAACCGCCAAACGCTATACGATTTTGGTTTCCACTGACCCGGTCATTGTTCTCTCACCGCTTATATACCCATAAATCGCTTTCGACTATTTATTCCAATGTGTTCTCGAACAGTTTCTATTCTGGCTTCTTGTCCAGTCTTGTCAATGACCATGACTAACTGCGAGCTATAGTGTGATTTATAAGGTCATACATGTCGTAATTTCGGAAATCTTAGGAGGGGATCTATCTGGAATAATTCGTTACAATATATATCAAAGTCTGCAGCCTAAAAACTGGTAAATTGGCCGAGAGCTATAAACATTAATTAATGTGATGCATACAACGTCTAATTTTTTTACTTTTAACACGTAAATAAATCAGTAGATATAATATCATATTTACAGAAGTGATAAGTGGAAATCATAAGGGGACTCTACAGTTTTTTCCTTCCAAGAGAGTTATTAATTTATCATTTTAGTATGTCCTGTACTGGTATCCATGGTATAAACGGTAGCTAAACGAAAATTTTTTTTTTGAATATATCTTGTTTTCTAATAAATGCACAGCTGGTTTTAGCTTAACATAACTGTTATTTGCCTCCAATATCTGTTTTTTTTTCTGTTCTTACCATATCTTTTCTAGGTTTCCTTTTCTTTTCCCACTCTTAACTATTTTATTTCCGGTTATTGTTTTTACATATTGATAACATTATTAATTCAGGAATAAGTTTAGATTTAAGCTCTTTCTCTGTGTAACATTTCTGGTTTTTAGAATTTTTTTTACTACTTTTTACTTTACTTCTTATTTAAGTTGATACCTACCATTTTGTTTTTTTGTTACATTTTTTTTAGTTTCCACTTTTTTAAATACATATCAATGTAATTAGGTATAACATTTTGCATTTTGCGTCTTCTAAAGCAATTTCTTTCAACATTGGATTAATAATTCCTCTCAGTATATATAAAGCTTTTACTATTTATTCTGTATTTTTGTTATTTTGTTGGTCTTTTCTCTTAACTGTCTTTCTCTAAAATTTCTTTTTTGTTTGTTTGTATTTCTTATACCTTTTCTTTGAATTTAAATATAGATATTTTCTATGTTGTTTTGTCTTCTTATTTACTTGACTTGTTATGTCTATCATTTAGTTATTTTATTTATTTTTGTTTACTAATTTTGTTTTGTCCCAACGTTTTTTTATCTTTTGCTTCTGTCAGTTCATATCTTATATGTAAATTCTTTATTTGATATGAAGTTAAATTTAAACCAACACTCTGTGCTGTTTTGATTTTTTTTCATTTTTATATATTATAGCACTTATTATTTTGTTATTCTTCTTTTTTTTGTTGTTTATATTTCGCAAAGATAAATATTTGATGAGGGCGCTGCGATCACAAGGAATATGGAGTTTAAAAGAAGTTTTGAAAGGAGTTTGCAAGTGTTTACGCTAATTTATTGACAAAAATTGTTATTCGGTTTACAAAAAAACGTTCTTAGAAAAATAGTGAAAATAAATTGTAGTTTTGATATGAAGTTTTCTTATCCCCGAGTCTGTTTATTACACCCAAAATATTAAAATAATGAAAACTTTTATACATTTAAATGCAATAATTATTTCGGCAAAATGTTATTCTTTCTGAGACATCAAGAGACATAAGCGGTGATTTCTGATTACCTAGGATTAGCGAGGATTATTAACTTAATAACAATGTTACTTCTAGCAAAGACAACCTTAAAAATAATGTTGTTTCAGCTAAAATACAAGGCCTAATCTCACATACTATTCAGATTTAATTTCATGGACTATTTAATGTGGACTATTTTAGAAAACAAGGAATGTAGGAAAATTTGGGATAACACAAATTAAATTCTGACTACTTCTAACAACACACTAAAAATTTATGATATGAGATTTCTCCGAGAAAATCGTCATTCCATTATAGAGAAAAATATTGGAAAAGCTAACCAGCTCTGTTCACACATTTCCATAAAAATAAAAAAAGTGTAATAAGAGAAGAAATGAAAGAAAACTCGTGTCCGTAGCAAGTTTTAAAACACACAAAGTTCAGGCTTTAAATTGCATAAAATTAGCAAAGCTTTTACGGACATTTTAAAAAAATAATGTTACTCTTTGTTTTAAAATAAACCTGAATTTAAAATTTGCAATATTCAATTTTTTACAAAATGTTTAGTCTTGTATTTTCATCATAATAAATTAGTTTGCACAGAAACATTTTTTATTTTAATTACAACAAGAAAACACGGAATAAAAGAAACACGGAAATTTTGACTGTTTACGAAAAATTAATTAACCCATTAACATTTAATTTAAGTGTAAACGCGCGTTAAATTAAATAGTAAAAAATGTTTTTATTTACACAGCTTTTGTTGTTATTTTAATATTTATTAAAAAATTATTTCTTAAAAAAATTGCGCTAACGCTAGACTTTTTTTGGTTAATTGTTAATCTAACAAAGGTAATATGAAATGCATAAAAGTTTTTAGTGTTTATGAAAACTTAATTAACCCATTAACAATTAATTCGGTCTAAACAAAGCCAAATTAAATAATAAATTAAAAAACATTTGCTCACTTTAATATTAATTGGACTAAATTGCAATATGAATTAATCAACAATTTTTTTATGTTCAATATTTACCATTTTTGAAATATTATAATTTAAAAGTTTTATGATTATGTATGGCGAAGAGCACCGAAAGATATTGGTAAGAAGGGATGAATTTATGGTTAGATTTGTGAATTGGAAAGGGAGCCAGAAGATTGCATTTGCTTACAAAATGAAAGTTGTGCTTTGTGTTGGCTATAGAAGTGGATGCTCGTGCTTCTGGATTTTCCTTATATTAAAGCTTCGACACTACAAGTGATGGCGAATAAAATTTCGCGTTATAATGCAGTCGAAAAGGCTTTCCAGCATTAAATAATTTAATTACTGGGAAAAAGTAACACGAGATATGAAAATCAATAAAAACTTTTGTTAAAATTTCATTACGTAAAATAACATAACAATTCCCACAATTATCAATTTTCCTTTGTCCGCTTTCTAAAATGGACAATCCTATTTATATTCCATTGTGCATCTACCATGACAGAATTGTGCAATTACGCCAGGTATTAAATGATAGGTATTAGATAAACTTTCAAATTACCTTCTCGTAAAATAATCAGTGCAATTTACTTCTACTACTCTGTCATGACAGACGATTGATGTTCCCAGAATTAGTATTTGACACTTTAGTGCTAGTCAAATTTTAACAAGTGAACGAAATAATGCAAGATTTTGATAAATTGTGATCGAGAGGGGTCAGGTCAGACCCTGATAACCTTATCCTTTGCCTCATCGAATGGAAAGAAAATTCAATCTGGAAGGGAAGGAGCAGATTAAATAAAAGAATTATGAGTACCTGGTTATCAAACTGGTTGAATTAATTAAGAAAAGGCAAAGCGAGTTGTTTGACTTATTATGCACCCTTTAAGACTCCTGGTAATAAAACCGTATAATAACTTTGTGCATCACAGCGAAATAAATCTCTCAGGGATGTAGTTATAACAACTTTTCTACATATTACACGCCCTGATATAAAACAACTGAAATTCCATCCGAAGAGTTTAATTATTGCTTGAAAATCTCGTTGGGATTTGATTGATTAGTTAATTTTGACGAAATTACTTTACTGTAAATTTATAGCCGATTTTGTGGTTTGGAACGAGCATTAATTCCAGATAGATATTTAGATGGTAGAGCTCGTGTCAATTTCAGATTCAGTAAACCATTATTTGAGTATATTCCTTGGTAAAAATGTGTCTGCCTTAAGTCTTATTTATGTGTTTCCGGATTCTGACTATAAACAGAAAATATTTCACTTCAAACATTTGATGTCATTGCGAAAAAACAAAGACTCTGATGGAGATACAGAAAAAACTTGAGGACACAAGGAAAATAAATAAAACGAGCATTGTTTCCTGCTCTTAACCCCGGAATTTATGAGGGCTAATGCAACTCCAACGAGATTCGAATAAATATCACTACGGTAATAAGGCGATGTCATTTCGGGGATTACATGAGCAAAAAATACAAATTTTGCTCATACGAATGTATTGTTAGAAACCTCTCATGAGTGTTGTGTTGTATCCTACTGAGTACAAAATATAAAGCATTTAAACAAACTATTTTTTATTGAAAAAATAATCAACAAACAATCTCTACAACTAACACACTACTAGTCAAGCAAGTCATCATTGCGAATGTGAACATGATTGTCAAGCAATGATGCTGAAAAGAGCCTAAAGAGCCTAGATGTTGTTGACATTTTGCTTATTGTTACAATTATTATTTTGGGTGTAAAATTCATGTTCAATAGTTATTTATATTATTAGTGTGACAAATGAGTGGAAAAATTGCAAAAAACGAGGACGCAGCCCGAGTCTATCTGTAGTTACACGAGTTACTGTAATATTGTTGGCATCCTGCCTATTATTACAATTATTATTTTAGGTAAAAAGTTTATCCATTTAATTTTCTTAATCGGTTTATACAAAAGAAAAATAATAGTTATTATATTATTAGTGTGACAGAAGCATTAACAACACTATGAGTGTGAAAATTGCAAAAAACGAGGGCGCAGCCCGAGTCTATCTATAATTACACAAGTTACTGTAATTGGATTTAGACCTTAAATATACAAAATTTTATCTACAAATGCCAAAAATTCAGTGCCAAACAGTCTGACGCATAAGATAAAATAACTAAAAGAGTGATTCTAAAACAAAAAGTTGACCTAAAGAAATTCAAAGAATTGCGGCAAATTCAGTGTCTTCAATTTTGTCGAATAAATCCTAAAACTGTATGCAATAAATTGATGAATTTTTCATTACATCATTAGTGCAATAATAAATAATATTCAACTAAACATAGTCAAATGAGTGGAGAAATAAGGTTATTACAATGCATTTGTAAATAAAAGTAATAACATTGTTTACCAACGTTTCTCATAACAACAGTAGACTACTATTACTAAAATTAGTAAATTTTAAAAATTATTTCAATTAAAATACTCAAATTTATTTAATTTTTCAAACTTTGATGTAAAAGTGGTCGCTGTAAGATGAAACGTTGTATATCATACATGGTCTAAATGTTATTATTCTTATTATTAAAGCTTGTGAAGTTTATTTCATTCGCACTATCGTGCTTTCACTTGCTATATAATACATTTTTGTTACTTATAATTTGCTGTTACTTAATGTATAGAGTGACTACAAATCGTCTGGTACTTTACTGTATTCTTGTTGTCTTACTAGAGTGTCATTAACGAATTTTCGGGCAGTATTACAAATCTTTAAAGGTAGAATGTTTTAAAAACTTAGCAACTGTTGAGTAATATTAATATCTAAGAGCACAAATGATTGAGCTAAAAAAGTTTATAGCACTTACATTATGTTGTAATTATTTCTTTGTAAGAAAAAGCATCGAAAAGTTTAAATATGATAGAACTAAACTAAAACAGAATTAAATAAAAGTAAATAAAATTTTACCATTTTGTTTTCTTGGTGTTGATGATATTGGATTTATATCCTGTACAAACCGAATCCTTATTTCCAAAAAAACTAAGTTAAAACTTTGGTTCACAAAGTAGAATTTATTCTCCCAAAAGAGAAATTTTAAATTTTCAGTCGTTCCGAAGGGAGTCTTTTACTCTAAATTGCCAATTGTCAGTAAAACCTGTTCCAAAAAACACGCTTTTTGCAAATTAGATTCTGTCTTTGTCTACTAATTATAATTAAAATCTATTAGTGACGGTGTCACTGTTAGAATAATTGAAAATAATATTCCATAGACATCAAATGAGCATATATAACACACGATCTCCATTAAACTAATTTGAAAATTAGAGCAGAAAAATAAATAAATTTATAAGTGCATTGCAGGATAATTATAAGTAATTATTTACAAACTTGTTATTGATCGAAACATTGCTATAAAAAATGCGGTTTAGTGGCAAAGCCATTGAATCCACTATTAAAATTATTTTCAGGGCTTAGGGCAAAGCCTATTGATTAAACAGCAAACTTTTCAAAATAATTTTCACGTATAAACGAAACATCCTCTATACAACGTATTCATTTGAAATAATAGCGCGTTTATTGAAGCAAATACAATTAATATTCACTGGAAGTTTCATAGATTTTTAAACACATTTGCATATAAATTAAATGCCGCAGTAATCCGCAGAATTGGCATTAGATATATTTTTACTGTTTAATTAGATGATAGTGAGGTGTGAAATCAGTTTTCCGATCCCATCGAGTATCTTTCCTGAAGTCATGATAGTATCCTGACTGATATTATCCCACCGAGCTCTTAATGTCTTGTCTGAAGTTCGCGGGAAGTTATTTATGTTACCGGAGTTGGCTTCGAACATCCCAGCTACTGTTATACTCAATTACAGCATCAGTTCTACAATCAGCTAGGGCATTTTCTTTGATTCATTGGCGGATCATCAGAGGGTTTCACGGCTTACAGCAAAAAACCGACATCTATCTTACCAAATTCACAAAAAATGACTGAAATTCGAAAAGGCATAAAAGTGAAGTGGTTATTTGAATCATAATACTACCTTAATACACGGTAACTTTAAAATTTAACACTATAAAAAAGTGTAATATCTCTGTCAAAATAACAAATAGTATTTTGTATTTGCGAAGATTTGATTTTTGTGAATTGCGGAACGTTTAACGTCTCTTTTCCACGTTCATGTGCTTCTACAGAACAGTGTAAATTTAGCTGTGAAATTTATCATAATTTAGAAATTTTTGGAATTGAAGAAAACTTGCTTCCGAGTTACTTCATACATTTAAACGTGAAGAATAGTTTTGGAACCCAACGTCTAAGAATGAATAATAAAACTAAATTAGAAGGTAAATGACCACCAGGAACTAAGTTTTCCTTAAATAGTGATCGCTATCAAAAAGCCATAAAAAAAGAACAAATATTATTTTCTATTTGCAAAGGGTTGATTCTTCCGTATTGCGAAACATTTGGGGTTCCTTTTCTGCGTTTATATGCTCCGACAGAACAGTGTAAATTTGGTTGTGCAATTTGTTAGAATTTATAAACTTTTGGAATTGAAAGAAACTTGTTTTCGGGTATCTTCTTACATTTAAACATATAGTTTAACTTTATGCATTTAAAGAAAAAAACGAAATTTTTTTTAAAACAGGAGCAAAAAGTGCATTTAAATTAAGGAGGTTTCTATAGCTTTCTTTTATCATTTTTCACATTAAAATCCACTAACCCATATAGTTAAAGTCATCAAATAAAACAGGGAAAGTAGCCTTCAAGTTTGACTCCTCATTGATGCAACTATTTTCAAAATTGTTGAATGTAATAGATTGCACAAAGAACACACAGAAGCTACTAGATGGGATATAGTGATGAGCTAATTAAATGTGAGCTAATTTTGAAACAATTATTTGGTTCACATGAAGAGAGATCTAAGTATTTTTGTCTTTTTTGATTTTTATTTAGGTGGGACGGGAAAATGGTTCTATAGGTATTGCGACTGTGATTTAATAATAAACGAGTGATTCTGGTTTTAAGCCTTCTAAATAATCAGCTCTTTTTACAAATAGATGGACTAACTGTTGTTTCTTGGGATGTCCAAATGTGAAGGAATATATTTAATAAATTGAGAAGAGGAAGCTAAGAAAGTCAACGCAAATTGAATCGTAAACAGTTTTTTTAGTAGCATAATGTATAATGACAAAGCAGAAAAATAGTAAATTCTTTTAGTGAAATATGAGCGAACAGATAAGGTAAATAAAATAACTAAAAAATATTAATTTATTTAATTACTCCAAATAAGCAAATTAAAAGTTAGTAATGGTTTTAATTTAACAGTGAAAAACAATACAAAAAAGTTTAAAAAGAAAATAATTAGTCAATCACTAATTAAAAAAATGTACCCGTCTATTAAACATTTGTCCAACTAGATGAACTGCTGTAAACGCATTAAATAAATAAAAGATATTTGAACTTACACGACGTAAACTTTTTTACACTACGTAAATAAAAATTAAATTAAATTTAATTTGAATTAAATTGATTGGAATACGCTCTTAATCACGCACGTCTGATTTCTTTCAAAGTCAAACTTTCTTCTTTCAATTCCTCAAAAATTTTATTTCGGTACTAGCTTTACCTCTACTAGACCCTTATACATTCAAATTTGTGCTCTACTCTGTTTAAGCTTTCACTTTCAATTTGTTCATTTCCCATTCTAAACAATTATTGAAGCTTACAAACGCTAGCTATTCTCCCGGCTTGGAAAAGTCTCTTTTCTTTATCCAAACCTCATTCTTACAAGTTTTTTATTTTGTTCTTCTCAATGACCATGTTTTTTAAATCCTACAGCTGTTGCAAAGAGTGTGGACTAAATGTCTGTCAGATTAATTATTTATGGCGTCATTACATTTTTTATTTTAATTTTTTTAAGAGAAGCAAAATTAGGGCTAGAAGTTGAGCATCATGGCATAAGACTTCTTTGCTGTTGGCACGGATTTTATTCTATCTTTTTAATCCAATTTTTTATGTCCCAGTGTGTATGTGTATGTATGTCTAGAGTTTTCTGTTTCTTTGAAGAAGATCGTTTATGTGGAACTAGCAGAAGTCTTATTATTATGTGTTGTATTTTTCATAATATTTGTGGTTCTGGTCTGTTTGTGGTTGTGGCACTAGACATGACTATAAGTTTAAACTTTAACGCAAATAGACCTTTAAGATAAAAAGAAAAAGAATCAAGAAAAGTTTCTGAATTTTATTGCACCTAATTTAAAACGTGTCTCTGGGCTCTTCAATTTTAGCTTTAGTGTTTAGAAAATTGGAGAAACACCTATAAAACTGGTAATGTTCTTTTTTAAGACTGAATATAAGTACAAGGCGAGAACAGATATTATGCTGTAATTTCATTAACTGCTCTAAAGTTGAAACAAGTAGATCAGACGTCAACCACAATTAAATCTTGAGAGTGTACCCTTTGTAAACTAGAAACTCAATATTGTTTCATAAATTATATACACTTACCGAGTTTTGTTCAAAATAAAAAAGAGGTTATTAAATAAAAGCTTTTTTAAATAAAGTTTCACTCGACAGATCGGGAATGAAAAAATTATAACAAAAATTTTGCTCTAAGCGTTACAGGCAACAGATTTAAATATTTTTAGCAGAAAAAAGTTTAAAGTACAATTATAAACACGATTGTGGAACAAATATTTTTTTACAAAACGAGTCTGTGTAATTGTATGCTCCAGAAATGTTTTAATTAAAATAGCTTTACTTTGTCACAAATGCAAAAAAACTTTTAAATTAAAATATCACGATCGAACCTGAGATTTCAGTAATTTTATTAAATTTGACAAAAATTTAAAGCTGGGTTGTAGATAGCTATCACGTTTTTGTTTCTAAGTGCAAATGCGAATAAAAACTGCACTAACAGTTAAACTTTTGTCTTGAAAATGGAAATTTCTGGTATAACAAGGGTAGTTTGGAACAACAAAGAAAAATAATTCAAGTTTACGATTCTCGTGAATAGTTTTTGTTGTAGAAAATGTGTTTCAAATCTTATTAAAAATAATTTAGTTTAGTCTGCGAAAGTACAGCACTGGTTAATATTTAATCTTTTTGAATTATTAAAGTTAAGGTCATAACTGTAAATTCTAGAGAGTTTGGCCATCAATAATTCATTAATTTTATAAATTTAGGTCCTGTGAAAGAAGAAGGAAATCTAATCTGAAATCAGGAAACGTCAAGCTGCTTTAAATTGATAAAATGTGGCTTCTTTGTTCCTTTAGAAAACATCTAAATGGGGTGCGGAAATTGTCACCCTTAAACAAATAGCAACAACTCAATGGACGTCTTTACGACCAGTCAATTTCTCACATCTCAGCTTCTCAATCGCTATTTATGTTGATATAAACAGCACCATATGTGTAAGCAGGTGTTTACGTTACCAATGATGTTCCACATATCTATAAAACTACTTTTTGACTTTGAGAATTGAGAAAATCACTTTACACTTGTGTCAATGTATACTTTAGTGAAACTATTCTTACTGTGCGGTAAAATAACAAAATACACAAAAGATCAAAAAATATTATAAACAAAATGTTGCTTACAGTAATTATGTTTATAGAGCAAAATTTTAGACTGATTTTAATACAGCAACTAATCGATAAATAGAAACTCCACAATTTTAAAATTAAAAAAGAAAGCGCTGCGACTTCCTTTGAAAACTCCGATAGTTACACTGATAATAATAAAATAATGACAATCGTGAAAACTAAAATCAAAACTATAAAATAAAGAAAATACAGTTTTTTATTACTTTATACATATTTCATTAAAATTTGTAAACGGCCAAAAAGTTAAATACATTTTTCGTGTGTAATTGCTGTTATTCTTAAATACCTATTTACCAATCTCTGCTGTACAAGTTAATAGTTTTATAATCTACCGAAAATTCTCAAAATTTTTTAAGCTTTGATTTCAAAACAGTTCAAGTAAAAGAATAGTTCTTATAGTGTTTTATAAAAAATGGATTCCTAAAATTATTAGAACGATTTATAATAATAATACTATTCATTGTCCAACAGAAAAGAGTTGTTATTACAGTCCAAACTAAAAAATGAACAATGAACTTACTATATTGTTTACCACTTTCCATTCAAACCAAAAACATATTTTTTTTTTCTAATAACTGAGCCAACATTTCATGACTTTCCAGTAGTAGACTATATTCAATATTACGTTTACAATAAATTCTATCTGATTTAAAAGATAAATATTTAAGAATTTTTTGATTTTTTTAGGAGAATCAGGTCCTTGAAAGAGGTTGAAAAACAGGTTCTTGGAAGACAACTTTGCAATAGTATATTACTACCTAAGGCTCAAGTTATATGATCGAAAGACGAAGCCTCGAGGTCAGATAGAGCACGAAGAATAATAAAATTAGATTTCCACTGTGCTTTGTATGGTATTTTAATTACAATTGCATTTTCATTAAAAATAAATAAATTGCAATATAATACCCTGTTTTTTGATGCATTGATGTAGTATTCGTAGCTCAGAGTAAGCTTTGCATATAAATTGCGTGTTACATTTGATAAAAAGAATATTCACATGAACATTCTTGTTACATTTATTACACTGTCAGTATTTACTGTAATTTTCGAAATCTGAAAATGACAAGGAATTAAAGCAGTACTTCGTTTGGGCTTAAAAAATTAGTTATATGCTCTAAAAGTTCTCAGAATATCAATTTAGACTGTTGTACTTGCGTACTTCAGTAACTAGTTGGCTACAATAATAAAAAGCCTTTAATTTCCATCGTACTTTTGTACTTATTGTTGATGACAATGGAGTAAGCAAGATCAAAGCCTATCAAAGAAATCAAGAACATAATACATATTCTTATAACATCTCCAGGTAACAATGGTTTTTCAAGAAATTTTGACATTGCCAATTTATTATAAAAAAATAAATTTTACAGATCGTTACTTGGGAAGAAAACTGGCATAATTTTAAAAATTGCAATTGTTTGCTTAAGTCGTAAAAATCGAAAATGTGGCATATTTTTTTTTACACTCTTCTTCATAAAAATATACCACATTTTCATTATGATTATGATTTAAGCGAACAATTGCAATTTTTTGAGGTATGCCGGTTTTTTTTTCAAAGTAGCGATATCGTTGCATATAATTTGGAATTACCATTTTGCTTAATTTGATAATTTAAAAGCAAAAAGCATAACCAGGATCATAGCAATATTAACGTTAGCCAACATATCATTTCCCACTCAAGAGGAGAAAGCAACGTCTGTCATTTCTTATTCAAGAGAATGTCAATGAAGTTGAAATGACATATTTCTCCATCTCTTAAAAGCGAACAGTAAACAAATTACAATAATGATTGTAAATAAACAATATTTATTACAATAAATAACTTATAATCAAAAAAAGTTATCTCTAGAAGACTGTGAAATGCTTTTTATCAATGTAAATTAAATGGAAATAAACATTGTCATAGTCTTCTAGAGAATAATCTTTTTTTAGGCACATTGTACTATTTTTTCTCAAAATTTGAACGGGTAGTCATTGCACCGATTTTTTTGCCTCCTTTACTGTATGTATTAAAAGGTTTTTCAATAAGGGTGGGTCGATGTTAAAATGGAATAAAAGAAGCTGTGTGTGAGGTATTTAAAAAAATCTTTTTTTATATGAAAGGTTCATGCATGCCTTTATTTATGGAATATAACATCGTTCAAATGTCCGCCGCGATTTCTAACTGTGGCATGGATCCGAGTGGACCAATTTTGAATGACTCGCTCGCATAGATCTGGTTAAATTTGACCGATGGCATTGGTGATATTGACTTTAAGGGCAACGGTCGATTGCGGCTGATTGGTATAGACCTGCGACTTGAGAAAACCCCACAAAAAAATCTAGCGGGGTCAAATCGCACGATCTTGGTGACCAATTTACGTCACCTTTGCGAGAAGTAACTCTGCCCTCAAATCTTTCATGCAGAACGTCCAGCGTGGCGTCTGCTGTATGGCACGTAGCCCCGTCCTGCTGGAACCACATGTCGTCTACCTCCATAGCGTTTAATTTAGGGCAAAAGAAATCTGTTAGCATCGTTCTGTAGCGCTCTCCATTGACGCTGATGGCCTCACCAACGTCATTTTCATAAAAGTATGGACCAATGACGCCGCCGGCCCAAAATCCGCACCAACAGTAACTTTTTGTGGATGCATTGCAACTTGCTGAACCTCGTGTGGGTTAGCGTCGTCCCATATACGGCAATTTTGAGTGTTAACTTAGCCATTCATTCAAAAATGCGCCTCGTCACTAAAGATGATTATTCGACCAAATGTGGGGTCTTCTTCTAGACGGTTCGAAGCCCAGTCAGCAAACAAACGGCGTTGTCTATGGTCATTAACTTTAAGCTCCTGAGTCAATTGGATTTTGTACGGGTGTAATCCGAAATCCCGACGCAAAATTCGCCAAATTGATGTCTGCGAAAGGCCGAGTTCTTGTGCACGACGCGGAATTGACTGCCTCGGGTTTTGCTGTACACTTTCACGTACGGCAGCAACATTTTCGGCCGATCTAGCATTTCTTTGACGACGGGGTGTTGGCCGATTGTTTACCAAACCCGTTGTTTCAAATTTGGTCACCAAACGCTGCAGAGTCGATTTTGAAGGACCACCGTGTCTTCTATAAAATGGGCGCAACGAGCGCAATGTTTGAACTAACGAACAGTCAATTTGATAATAAAGTTTTATCATTTGGACGTGTTGCTCAATTGTGTAATTTGCCATGGTAATTTGGCTTCAGGGACTAAACAATAAACACCAGATTACACAGACACTACCAAAAAAACATGGCCGCCACAGGGTGCCAACATCAACCCATCCTTATTGAAAAAACCTTTACAATCTTGCAAATAATTACATTTAAACATTATTCTTATTTTTATAAATGTTTTTTAATTTTATCATTAAGGTGACTTTTTTAGAAAACTAAGGAACATATTTAGACTGTATAAAAATTGTTTAAAAACCGATGTGCCAAAAATATCATAAAGTGTAGAGTAAATATTTTATGTCAAGAAGGTTATTGACGAATGATGACGAATCTATATGCAACCAAATTTACATATTAAGCACCTCTCTTGATAAAAATTTTATTTCAGTGAAAATGTTGGATTAAAGTTAGTCAAAGATTATCGAGTTCTGTCAGTTTTTTCATAATTTGGACTACTTAATAATCCGTTATTTTTAGTTTTTGTATCAGTGTAACATGGTAGGGATGAAATTTATTTCCGCTTACTATTCTTGAAACAGAACTTTGGCTAATTCCTAAATTTTGTGCCACAATGTTGCCCAATATGTGGATTTTCTGTAATCGCCTGAATTACATCAATTTCATTATTTTCTTCTGTCGCAGTTTTATTTCGTGGCTTTTTTAATGGAGGCCAGTCTTCTTGACGCAATTTTTCTTCAAGTCTTCAAAAAGTTTTATCAGTTGGAATCACTCGACGGGGATATCTTTCTGCGTAAAGATTTACTGCAGCTGAAACGTTTTTTCTACATTCTCCATATATCAGGAGCATGTCAGTTTTCTCGTTATCAGTGAACATTTTGACTAAATTTGCTCAAAGACAGTCAAATTAACTTAAAATAATATATAGTAACTGTAATCACAAAAACATTTTTTAAATTAAATTTTATCAGTCTCATGCGAAGATGTAAGATTGGTTGCATAGATCTTTTTTCATCATTCGTAAATAAGCCAGTATAGTTGAATATAGTAGGTTTTTTTAAAGTTATATTTTTTAACACTGTTAATTTTTGGAAAGCGAGTAACTTTAGATTTAGCTACAAACTTTAAAGAAATTGAAAATGCTAGGTGTCGTACATCTTAAAATAATCTTCGTAGGTCGTCATTGATTAAGTATTATGAGTTATGTAACAATTATAACACATCCTGAACAATTCTTAGTTATTAAATTTCTTAATTATGAAAAGCTTATAAACGCTAATTTCTCTCCCATTTTAAATAAACTATCTTTCTTTTGTTCCTCTTTTGACACGTAATATTTGCTTTTTCTTCCTATTCAAAAATAATAATATGAATAATAATAATAGTACAAGTTTTGGAAGACATCTAAATAGGAGTCGAAAATTGTCACTCTTAGACAAATAACAACTCAATGGACGTCTTTACACCCAGTAAATTTCACACATTTCAGCTTCTCAATCGCTATTTATGTTGATATAAGCAACACCATATGTGTAACGTGTTTACGTTACCAATGATGTTCCGCATGTATAAAACTACTTTTTCATATCTTATTCAATCGCAGAAAAATTTATATGGAACGATCTTCTCCAAGTTGGCTTCGAAAGAAATCAAATGTTATTGTCGCATTGAATAACCGAAAATTATTTTTAATAAATCAAATCTGGGTGCCGCTTGTCACATAAATCATATATAGGACTGTATAAAAGTATTTGTCGTATGCGAGGCCATCGGAACTATATTTCCACAACAATCAGTCCATTTTCATTCAAATGGTTTAATTTCTATGCGTATGGTCTACGTGGGGTGAATTCGGTCAGAATGAGGAAACAGGGAGCCAAGGGCGTGCCCCTACGGTGACATCATCATTGGAACATTAATTATGAAGGCGCCGAGACGTAAAACGACGTGATGAAGTGGGCGTGATTCGGAAATTGTTGTCTGTGGCTCCTCCTGATCCGGCCCTGAACAAATCAGCAATCCCGCGAAAAAGCGACTTTTATGTGGAAAACGCGGAAATTAACATTCGCGAAAATTCGATAGTTCCGCATAATAGAAGGACGAAAACGACACGAGAATTTAAGGCGGAAGTTTGGCGAAAAGTTTTATTTTATTTTCAAACCGTCAAGTCCGAAACTCGGGATAATATCTACCAAACAATTGTCGGTTACCATAAACTTCGCCTACTCTTGTTAAAGCGATAAACTTTATTTATTTCACAGGATTTCTCCAATTGCAAGGAGGAAGTAATAACGACTTACAATAAATAAACATTTAGATACTTTAAATAACAAATAGACACACCAACTGTAAAATTTTGTTCTTCATCAGCACAGCACCACTGACTGTCACCTTCCACAAGTGCTTAACGTTCTATATATTTATAATATTTCAAAAAAAATATGCTGTTAAAGAAAAAGTACCGTTGCTAGATTCTAATAAAAACTATCTAATGATTTTTTTCCTACCTTTGCGATCACAAATAAATTAATGTTTTAATACCTGAAAACTGAAGAAACTTTCCTGATAATTTGCTATAGCAAACTCAACAAATTTTTAAGATAAATACATAAACCTATGTAGAAATACTGGTATCAATTAAGCTATACGATCTTAATAAAGTAATACATCTATCCGGACGCGCGGTCAGTGTTCTCATATGTATCACTTCAGTAACTGATAGATTAAAGTTTTGATCCTGACTTGTTGTATTAAGATTGATCTTTACAACAAATATTTCTAGATTTTGATATAAAAATACAATATTTTTGTTATTTATATATCGGACGTATTTTATTGCTGTTAACTGGCAAATTCACACGACCCTTTACGTCGCAGCTTACGCCATACTTCTAATAGTTTGTGACTATTGGGGTATAGTGAGGAACAATGACTGAACAAACTTTCGGGGCATTACTTCTGAGTCATATTGTACTGTATGGTTTTACTGATTGATAATTTTGTGGAAGAAATTATTTACTACTTCACTACCCAAGTTTTCGCGATAATTCCGGTCGAAAAATTTCTTTTGAGCTCGGTTTTGTTCATTCAATTAACGGAAGTTGCCTTCTAACTTTCCCGAATTTTCGATAAATATCTCGTCTCCTTTGTCGGCGATGTTTTGCTAATTTTCCCAAAGTCTTCTTTGTCAATGTCTTAATTGTCTTTTGTCGCTTTACAGCTAAGACAATCTATAAATTACTAATTCAACAATCAATTCAAAGCTTGCGTGTTAAAAGCTGACAACTATGTCGCGACTAACTAACACGATATTCTTGTTTGATAAGAACAAGAAAGGAAACCTCTAATAATTTTAACCTCTGTAAAGTGGTTTGTACTTTTGTCGTACAAATTAGCAAAACAAATTTACATAAAATGTGAATCTTGATCATAAAACAAATTTCATTTTCAAAATGAGAAAAAATTGGATTTAATTAAGGCAAACTTATCACAATTAGGACTTATGCTAATTTAAGTCGTGCCGTATAATACGACAATTATCACTTTGTTGGATCAATCTGGGCTATTTAGCTGACCCCAAATTCATGCAAAGGTGATTTCAAGCGACAATGGGTCCTAATGAACTTCATATCTTTTTATACATCTGTGTCATACAATAGGACAGCAACGGAAAGCAAATTAACAACAGAATTTTAAAAAACCTGAAATTATGTCTTAAAGCATGCACAAAACTTGTTTTCATCGGTCGAGTTTAAAGAATGTGACAACTTCAACAAAAATTCCTTTCGAAACAGCCTCGTAAAATTCAACGCTTCGCTTTACAAATGATCGTACGAATATTACCGTTTTTGGTAAGTGGAGGAACTTTTCCGTCTTAGCATTTATTGCGACTTGTTCTTTTCCCATTTCGACAAGTTAAGATTGATGATTGATTTTTCAAAGTTTTTACAACTTTACTCGAAGGAATAAACCTTAAGAATTTATTGCTCTTGTTATTGATACATTATTATTATTATTTTTAAACTACTTGTTAACAAAAGCCTACAATGTCTACTTTAGAGATATGCTAATAGAGATATGTTATCCAGGTCTAAAAAAACGATTCCTAAAATTCTTGATTACGCAATTACTTATGTAACGTTTAAATGGCAAGTACACTGCCAACTTATAACAACAGAAAATTAGAATTAATTTTTTTTGCCTTTTTGTGTTTCCCAGAACCTTAAACTTAACCGAAAAATTACCTACTTTACCCCTAGTCTTCTTGCAGTAGTTCCATCCACTCAAGGGTTCTAGCTAATGTCATTCTATTCGTTTTGATTTATCACCGCTAATCTAAGCTGCGTCTTTAACTTAGAATGGTCTCGAATTGTTTCTGATGCAAATCAAGTTTAGCTGGCAATTATTTATTTCTAAAACGTTTTCTAAAACACTCTCGAATATGTTGTCTATGTTTGGATATTAGATAATTTTTTAGATATTGGATGGGATATTAGATATCTACGTCATGCTTCATCAGTGCTATTAAACGCTCCCACTAAATCGGCAGATTAAAATTTTATTTAAATCTTTCAGCAGTGCTATTTTTCTTGCTTCCTATTTTTTCCTAAAAATGCGTTTTCTATACCATGACAGTTTGTACCATTTTTACTGTCGACAGACATGCCTGAACAAACTAGTGGACAACGAAGAAGTTAATTCAAGATATACGCTTTAATAAACAGGATACGTAAATCATCAAAATTTATTCCAGTTATTTAAAAACATCAGCATCTTTTACCCGATTATCTGGCAAAGGTGAAGCAAGAGCATTTTATCGTTTAAAAATCCCATATCTAGAAGTGAGATTCTTAAGAATCTTTCTTTTACCTAAGTTTTAGTTTATCTCCCTTTAAAAGCTTTGGATACACGCGTGACACAATCATCTCCAAATTTCTTCAATTAATCTATCAATCACAACAACGAACTAGCAGAAGCATTGGATAACGAAAATCTTTTGTATCATCTATGTTCCAAATTTTTGTCAAAAGTTTTGATTATGACATCTTCATCTTTAAAAGGTTTAAGCGGCAAAAACTTTTTGTTTTTTTTTTTGTCGTCTAAAAAATCTTATTGCACAAGCCAAATCACACGTTCTTCTGCTACATAGACAATTCCCCTTTTTTTTGGCAGTTGCTTGGGAAGCGAATGGTCTACCATCAAATGACATTACAAATAATTTGAAAAGTAGATGCTGTTCCAAAGACTTATATTGTGCATCTTTAACATTAGTCTTTTTTTTGTTAATTTTTTCTTTGTCGAGTTCTTCTGATTGTTCCTTTAGTCACCACTGTGGTAAATTATACAAAATTTGTGTTTTCTCATTCCATTCGATTGAGAGGTTGAACCAATGTTTTTCACAGCTTTCTATTCCGGGAGGATTATTCTCTTCTGCCTCAACGACATTTTGCTGGGATTAATAACAGTTTTCGTTGTTTTTTGCACACAAGATACATTTCTAAGTTTGGAAACTGGCAAGGTTTACAGCAGTAGGTATTGACTGCTCTCATTATTTAGATTTTTCTCTTTTTCTCGTATTTTTCATAGTCCAATTTCTTACATAACATGCCAACTTGACAACTACAGTGCTTATAGAACAGCTTGCAAAACAACTACGCCCTTGACGGCACCCAGAAAGACAACTGTTTTGGTAGGAATGTTATTGTGGCGACATCAAAAAACAATAATTTTAGTTTTAAAGTTAAAATGAGTGCTTGTTGAAACACTTAATATAAAAATAAAAACAGGCAAACGCAGTTACCAAATAATTACCAGAAAATTATTAACAGTCACTATTAGTGTGACAATAGTAATTACTATTTTTTTAAAAGCTGAAAGGCGCATCAACATCTAAGGTTATTAGCGCTTCAGTACAGTTGTTTACATTGAAGCCAGTTACATATTATTTGATTTATATTAAAAGCTGGTGGATTTGATATACTGCATTATGTTGCTGGTAGGTACCTTTTGGTTGAGGGCATGAGCATGGCTTGGTCTTATGTTGTGCGCGCTCCGGTGTTGTTCATACTTTTAGCATTCAATTAAATGTTTTACTGATACGGTGGTACATGAATCGTATATAGGAGAAGGCGTTTTAGCCATCAGATGTTGGTGGGTTGCTCTAGTGTGTCCAATATTTAATCTGTTCCATATAACCTGTTTTCTCCTGTTGGCTGGGAAGTTTTGTTTTGCTTTTTAGAGAAATTGATATGATCTCCTGAAACTTGCAGGTGTTGAGATTCCATATGTGGGTCCATTTTTCTTGCATCTTCTCTTTAATGTAGTGTTTGCAATTTTTTTGTGACAATATCTATAGTTTTTTCTGCTTCTGCATTATCTTCTGCTATTTCTTTTGCTAATTTGTCAGTCTTTGTTCCCTTGATTCTGGTGTGTGATGGAATCCAGATAAATGTAATCTCCGATTTTGCTTTTGAGACTTTTTCTTGGATTTCTTGGACTATTTGGTTAGTATTTGATTTTTGTTGAATGGCTTTGATAGAGGAAAGTGAGTCAGAAAGAATTGCAAATTTTTTTGTGGTTGGGATTCAATAATTTTTAGGGCGTATTATAGTGCAATTAGTTCTGCTTTAAATATACTGGTCATTGGGGGTAAGCTAATTTTCCTGGTAACGGTTGGTGTAACTACAGCTTTGTACCGTTCCGTGTTGATTTTTTGACATTGGTATAAAAAATTTGGTGGTTGTGATAACAATTTTGTACTTCTTCCAAAAAAAGTTTCTTGTAGATGATCTCGTTTGTATGTTCTTTGTGATGTTTTGCTACGTCGATATCGGTTTGATGAGGTTGGATTTACTAAGGAGGGGTTACTGATGCTTTAGTAGGTTTGATCGGAGGGATTTATATATTGAGGTCTTTGATTATGTGGAGGACTCAAATATTAAGTGGGTGGGACAGCTTAGGTTTTCCTAAATAGTGATTATTGTCTCTCCCTCAAGCATCGTTTTGAATTATACGTATCGTCTCCTTTAGTGTTTTTTTTTCTTTTGGTTTGATAAACAAATATCAAAATTATAACAATACAACACTGTTACTATCCCGGCACCTCCACCCAAACTCAGTCCGTGAATAATTTTAAGATTGAAGAGGATATAAAAAAAATTGGTGAGGCTTTATTGCTGTAAATAACTCTGCTAGATTTTTTTTATGTTGTCTTATATTTTTGTTTCAATTACAATCATTTAAAAAAAAAAGACAATATCAATTGAATCTCTCGATTGCAATGTGCATGCCTATTACATCGTTTATTAGGCGCAATTAATACCCATTAACTAATCGCGTTTTTTAAATCATTTGAATTGCGTTTATTAATTGTCATAATAGGCATAAAATTATTTCTTTGTTAAATTGGTATTTTACAAATTTATTTACATCAAACCAATCGAATCAAGAGATTGGATTGGTTTGTTGTAAGTACTGTAAATTAATATTATTATAAATTTGATATAATAAAGTAGTAAGAATAGAATTCGGTTTAAGTGTAACATTCTAAAATGGAAATATGACGAAATATTTACAGAGAAAATATTTCTAGAAAATAAATTTCTGCAAACTCTGCATAATGCCGGTTTTACTACTCCCAATTTACGGTTGTAAAATAAATATAAATTTTTATTCCGTAATATTTTTACGTTATTACATTTCTTGTTTTTTGCTCTAAAATAAATAAGAAAATGTAGTTAAACAAATGATTTTTATTCTAAATATTTATCTCGTACACCAGTCTTGTGCGATGTATTCAATTTATTTTCTTTTGCTTTGATTCAAAACGCATGCCATTTCTCACGTATGCCTTAAAAACCCCCATAATGAATAATTTAGATGACGTCTTGGCAAGTCGAAACAAATTATTTGCTAAACCGTGGTGCATATTTGATAAAATAATGCATTCTTGTAAAGTGGTGGCGGTAATATCAGTACCTCACGATCAGAAAGAGTCTAATTAGCAAAAACCGTTAAAAGCTTTTCTTTTATTTATGGTGGTCCGGGTACATGTGTGTACCGTAGGTAGATGCATGCTGCCCTCAAACACATTAATTCCGCCATTCTAGGGGTCCCGAAATAACACGCGCGTTTCAGAGACACGGTGTAAATGTAAAATACATGTTTCAGCGCCGCTGAAACACTGCAATTATGCTAATTAATTCCTACTACTATCTGATGCATGTATTCCGTGCTTCTTTTTTTTTCGACCCTACCACTATCAAATTTTTACTTGTTTCCTGTTGTTTAAGTCCACGTCACCGTGTTTTTGCCTCGTTACGAATTCCAGATGAAACTTTTTACTCAGCAAGTTATTCATGACATGTCATGATTTTTCGTTAATTAGCGCTTTGCTTGGGTATGATGTTTCTGAATTTGAGAGCCTCTCGTAATTGTATTATTGGAGTTTTTACTGACGAGTTAATTAAAAGTGAAATTTTTAAAGGTGCGATTGGTACAATCGATAATTACTGGAATGAGGTAATTTGTATTTTTCATGAAGGGGAAAAATGCTTGCGTGAGAGGAAATTGGGGATTTTTGCGGCCAATGCTACAGAAATGCCAATTTTGTATGCATTTATGCGAAATTTTGATCAGGCAATTTTTTATTTCAATCGTTTTTATTTAAATATAATTTCATAAACGTTTCATTAACATTTGACAGAATTTGGAGCTTCAACATGATTAACGTAAATTAACCCAACTTTGAAAATTAATTCTGTAAATCACTGATAACTCCAGAAACCTGGCTATATTATTTATTAAAACGGCTATTAATATCTAATTAAGTGACAGTAATATTTACGTAATAAACAAACTGTAGGATATATATTTATTTACTTACTGTATTTAGAATTTTTTACTAAAATTTTTCACTATTTTGTGTGTTCTTATCTTATTCATTTATTTTTGCCATCTCAATTCGCCATCCAATTCCAAATGTTTCCACCTTCTTTTTTTTGTTTCTGAATTTTTTTTTCTTTCTTGTTTTAGTAAAAATTAATAACATTGTAGTAGGCCAAGACTGTGTAAACCATATATAGCACTATAAAAACGTGTTATTAGTAAAAAGTAAACATATTAATTTGTCAAAGTCAAAATAAAAAATTATGTTGTTTCTGATTAATATACATTAATAATATACATTATTCTACACCACATTGTAACAGTGTAAACAGTTTACAGATAATATCAAATGGATAGCCGTATAATACCAATTGAAAATGATGAAAAACTTCACCAAACTAAATTTTTTTCCCATCAAGAAAGTTTTATTTGTTTTTTATTTGTCTAGTAAAATACTTAATTCTCTATAAACGTTCACTACTGACTGCGCCAATTATGTACTTATAGTTTATTACAACACTACATTTTGGTAACCACTGATCACCCTTTTGTTCATCTTGTTCACATCTTTATTTTCTTTTAAAAATTGTTATTAATCCTGCTCTTTTAATCACAATCTACGCTTTTGCATTTCACAAACATTAGTAACTTCAAAATAAAAATAAAAGATATTTATTGTTAGTTTAGTTTGTCTTAGAAATGCACCGTCATGTCTCGCTTCCTAAAAACTAGATAAAAAATCCGATTATGTGCAATTTAATTTAGCAGAGCACCGCCCATCCTAAATCGATATGCAGAGAGGCTTTTAAACAACTCGAACGATTATCATCCAGTCCAGATCGCAAACGATTTTAATTAACATGCAGTGTAGCCACAATTCCCTTACCATGGTATGTAGTTGGATGTTGTTGCTGTTAGAATATGGCATTTGTTTCAAAGAGAAAGCTCAACTTTATGTTCTTCAGGTCAGAAGGCTCCAACCTCCGGGTATAGATAAAATAACTTAGGGTAGCTTAAACCTTGAAAAACATAATAGGGATATCGTGTTACAAGCAACCCTCATTCCCGTAGATTTGCATAAGAGAACAGAACCAAAAGCATATTCCTTTAATTATCCATGTCTAGTGAATGTAGTCTTCCTTACAAATCTTAAGAACCGGGATCATACTATTTCCTGAAGGCTGATAAAATTTTGTTTTCAAATCGACAGGAAACATATCGATATAAAGTAATTTCCGTTTACGTTTGTGCAAAATGCAATTTCTTTTTATTGGAAATTTAAATGAGTTATAGATTTCATGTAAGCCAGACTTGTCTTTTTCTTGAAACTTTGACAATTTAATCATTTTTTTATATGAAACACACAGAAATTTGTATAAATAAGGATATACAAAATAATGAATGCTCTAAGAGAATTAATATTTAGAAAGTTCCCCAGTCAATAAATAAAAGTGGGATTATGCTACGCAAATGAGGAAAAAAAATAAATAAATAACGAACGCAGGAAACGGAAATGTGTGCACACGCACAGGATACCAAAAAATTGAAGACAATAATAAGGTCGACAAAGAAACCATTTAATTTAATTAAACTGAACAAGTGCTTCATTTATATTACCGAAAGAGAGACAAGCATTTACTGGCAAAATTATTTTCTAATTAATCAATACTTTAACTGTAAAATGACTGCAGAAAATGCATTTTATATTAGATACTTACAGTTCCCTTGATATTAAAAAATACTTTCTGAATTCTGGGAAGCTGCCAAGTTCAGCTTTACATTATAAATGTGCACACAAATGCAAATCAGAAAGTGCAAGAGATGCCACTGTAAAATTATTATTTAATTACATAATTTAAGTGTCTCGGGATCTAATTTAATTTTAGAAATTAATTATTGTTAGTTTTAGACAAATATTGTAGTAGGACACAATATTGTTACAAAATGTAATATAAAAGATGGTACAAATGGAGAGGACGTAGAGAGTCGATAAGTTAAGTAGAGTTGCAAATGCGAACGCGAAAATGCCAAATAAGAGAGGAGCAACGAATTAGTAGGAGTTACCTGTGATTGCGTGTAACAATATTGTAGTCGTAGTACTAGTTTAGATAACCTCTAGCTTCTAACCTCTATCTAAGGGTAGAGTTAAACAAACAAATATTACAGAATTTAAAGCAAACAACAAAGTACAACATACTTGAAATTTAAAGTGAGCTTCCATTTTGCAAAAATAAAATTATAACGAAATAACAAAATAGGCCACCACAGTTATTAGGGTACAGATGGCAGCTTTAGTGGACAAAAAACTACAACTGTGGAGTAGTTGCTTCTAATTTTACGAGTAAGTTGTAGAAATAGCTCTGGTTTTGAACATGTTGTTTCGATAATGTATGTTCAAATGAAAACGCCAATTTAAATTTTACAATAATTGAGGTTTATAGAAAAAAAATTGTTGTGTCGTCGGTGGGATTCAAATTCGGTCTGCTAAACTGCAAGATCCAGTGGCATATACTTTTCTATATTATTAAATTGTGTCACCTACCATAATAGAAGGTCGCTAAGTTATTCCTTCGCCAAAAACCCGTTTGGTTTCGACTGAAACGATTGTTGCCACGGTGGACTCCCGTTTTACGATACCTAGATCGAAATCCTACAACTACGGTGATAAATAAGTGCTGTACAAAGTGCGACCGTAGTATGGAGAAAAAGGTATTATCATGGGTTTTGCCTCGTGAGGTGGGGTTGAGATTAAAAACAAGTCTTTATAAAAAAGATGATTTAATTGCGTAGATATACATAATACAAAATATACAGAAATACAAAATAAGATAAAAGCTACTTACATTGACATCGTAACAAACTGGAAGGGTCTAGGTATATGTCACATCTTTAACACTCGACTGTTCTCCACCAGAGCTACCACTCGACTCCCAGGTTAATGCAACCTGTCAGTTTGCCAACGCCCCAAATGCTGAGCCAGTTATTGCCTCAATCGACGGTGATTTAGTCGATATCAGCAATAGCCCATCCGCACCAGAAGGTTCTGGACTCAGCAGGCTAACGAACTTCCGCTTTATGACAGTATGCACTAAAAATCACGTCGGTGTCACTAATTATAGATTAGAAAATATTGCCTGGTCCTCGGTCTAGTAGGATTTGAATCCACATCTCATGTATTACCTGTTGTTTGCTTTACTTCTAATTTACAAAGTCAGATATGATATCTTTCTTTATATTATTAAATTAATTTTATAGCCACTCTATATAATTAATATAACCACATTTGATTCAACACAAAACATACAATGAGATGTAGGTATACACTTTTATGTAGACAATCCTACTGAAAGTAGAATGAAGGCGTCAAAAGTCGAAGGATGGTAAAGATTTGACAGGACTGTAACTATAGAAAACTCAGCAGTGGTACGTAGAAATTCTTTTTTCTGGGCTGAATCTTCTACTTTCGATATAAATGGACCTCAATCAACAATTTGAGCTTTAGCCTCGGTAAGAAAAAGTTCCTAATATTAAAATTAGTTAGAAAAGAAAAAAACGATACAAATTTTACCAAAATAGAACGCTTACAAAATGGCGTAACCACGTAATTCAAATCAAAAAGATGACCAGCGAAATCTCAAAGCTTTGTTTGCAAAACGCTTTAAAACGTCATGTAATTTAAAGCATAGCATTTTTAGAACAAGATGCCACTAATATTTTTAAGAAAGTCATGGTTTTTCCAAAAAATACTCGTTTTTACGACTTCTAGTTCTAAAAAGGCACAATAAAAGTCAAAACTAGAGTCAATATCATTTTGGTAAGCTATCTACTCGAGTTTAAATCATGAGCTCAAAAACTTAAATTAACAGACAAGCGAAAATTACATAATAGAGACGGCCAGTCACGCAAAATTGTTCAAATTTTAGGAACAAAGCAACAATAAAACGATACGTTATAGTAAATCTACTTGTAAAACCGTATAAAAGCACAAAGATATGATAAGCGGCACAAGAAATATTAAAATATCTAAAGCATGTAGCTTTCAGAGCAACAAAATGATAATTGACAATAATTATTTCTGGTTAGACGTCTGTAAGAAAGTCTGTAAGTACTGTATAATAATTTTTAGAGATTAAACGTTCGATGTTATTTTGTCAACCACGTTTTAGTACCCAAACAATTGCGAAGCCCTTAAGGCCCCTTAGACCGGCCCAAATTATACGACATTTAAGATCGGTATAAAAGATATTTTTTCTGACATAAATTAAAAAATAGGTTTAGGCAGACAACCGGCAATGCAGATTCTATTTAATCTGCAAAGATCCCATAGTAACCAACGGTTACAAGTTTTACAAACGTCTTCAGATCCATTAAAACAGTAATGTGACAAATAATTTATTTGGCAATTTTCAAATCAATAATTTGATTCTGTATTTTGCACTGTTAAAAGTAACGAATTTATATGATTTACACATATGCAAGCTATAGCTTTTATTTGCAATATATACGTAAAATACAATGTCAATCACTGCCTGAAACTAATCCAAAATCATGCAAAAATACGAGTTTTATTCGTGCTAAACTAGTTATCCACTTATTCGATTCAGTCCAACTAATTTATTAAATAATCTATATTCTACGTATAAACAATAACAAAATATGAAATAAAACCGTAAAATAAGCAAATTTATATATTACTTATATCAATTTGTTTATTGGTCTATGGAATGTAGTAATTTGCTACTTATATGTGAATTAATTGTAGGTAATTTCGTGCTAGGACTAAATTTAGTAATAACCAAAATCAACGTTTGTATTTGCTTACATGAATGAAATAATAGAGTCAATTAGGGTAATTGCGTGCCTGAACCGATTAGTTCAATATTGAAATTGTAAAAATGCTCTTGTACCCGGATTTGAAGTCTGCCAATTAGCAAAAATGCGAAATTTATTATCCTATATGAAGCTGTATAATCACAGTAAAGGGCACATGCCTCATTATTTGGAATTTATCTGTTATCACAGGTCCATTATGGAACGTCATCCGTTGAGAATAAAGTAGCAATGTATGGCTATTACGCGTCACCCATTTTCAGAGGATCACTTGATACTTTACAAGTTGAACGTGTAAGGTGTGGTTAGGGACAAATAATGTTATTTATTATCAGGGATCTAGTGTTTCTTAGGACTTAGACCCTACATAGACGTTTGCACCTGAAAGATTTATCACCATTTCACCGGTCTAGTTCCCATCGGAATCTTCATCAAGTTAATTCAACAATTACTTACGAGACTCCCAAATTTCATTACTCGGACACTAACAGAACAATCTAGAAAATTTAAACATGACTCGATGTTGGTTCGCTCTCTATAGCAGGAAGCGTTTTGCACAATTTGACAGAGTGCGATAGCTGCGTCAATTCCGGCTGTTGTGGCTGGCAATGCAGCCGACTAAAGTAAATATGGACACAAAATGACGGAACTGTATGAAATATGTGCAAACGACGACCACAAATCACTAATAAACTTCTTATTAAAGCGAACCGTCAACAACAGGAAGTTTCGAGCTTATTTATCACACATGTAGAGCTTTACCATTACCTAACACTAAATCAATAGGGGAATGGGGAATATCAATGCGGAATGTCGCCCTAGGTTGGCATATCCACTGACCCTAAGGGCGCTAATCTACACTGATACTAATGCCAATTAGGGCCCGGAGTGCGTAAACGAGTTTCCACGAGTTTAATGTTAACACTTGATCTTCATACGTCAATTTACCTTTCGGATAAATGTAATTGTAAGGGCTTCTTTTGGGTATTCGTAATTTGAATTCAGGGACGATAAATTTGTGCTCTTTCATTGATTTTTGCTTCATAAAAGCTTTTGTTTTGTTACACAATATATTCTTTCAAATAATACAGTTAAAGTTACATCAAAGTTCATCATGTTTTGTTCTTTTATCATTAGAAATAGTAAGCCTTTGACATTTCGACTTGCAATCGATTAAGAGAAAACAAGATCTGTTAAAACTTTGATAACTTTGACACCAACTGTAATTACACGAGGAATCAAAATAGAAATCCAAATGTTAAACTTGGAGTAGAAAATCGAAAAAGTTACGCCTCATCTCTATACTAGTTCAATTAATGAAATGATGTCAGGGAAAAACTTAATTATCTTTCCAACAAAACGTTTTATGCAACTTAAATTAGTTTAACTCTTTTATCAGTATTCTATAAGAAAAAAAGTGAGATGTGAATAATCCATATGGTTAGATAACGTAAATCTGATTACCAAAATTTTAATTTAAATTTCTAAAGTGGCAGCTCAAGCATATTCTTAAACAATGTGAAAAATTGAGTCGTACATGTATGTGAGTCGGTGAAACTCAATTCGCCATTTCCATTTGAAACAGAATAAATTTCCATTATGGTAGAGAACAAAAGTGTCCCTTAACATTCCAAGAATTAGCATTATACAATTTCGTTGGCCAGCTTTTATGCAAACAATCAACTTCCATGATAATCGCCTCAATCTAACTGTCAGTGTTATTTCACAGTAAGATCAAAATTACCATTTGGCCATATAATAAGCTAAACGTGTCATGTCAGTGAATAAGCAGAAAATGACCAGATTACCACCAAAGATATTTAATATTTGAGACGCGTTCACGTGGATTTTGTTCAAAACAATCCATTACTTCATTCCATCTTTAAATCAAATAGACTTTCGATGACTTGAAATTACTCGACTGGGATAATCGGTAAACCGGGGAATCGAAGAGACGCCCGTATGTGGCTTTGACCCAGTCAACGACAAATAATACTTTGAGAGAGCGGCATTGATTCGTGTTAATTATCCAAGGACTAGATCAATGTATTAGAAATTGAGGCATACTCACACGCAACTCTCTAATTTTGAGAAAACGTTTAATTATCACGAGACGAATTTACGCTGATTAGGAATAAGTCTTAACTGAATTTCTCAGATGAATGCTTTGCTAGAAGAATCGATAACTTGTGTAGTTGCAGAATGCGGTCTATAACGCTGATGTAGGATTATAATTTGGAGCTGAAACCGGAAAACGTGCAAAAACCACTTCCATCTCTCTAGGCATTACATTTAATCCTTTGTTAGCACTAGGCGCATTTTTCTTTAAGATTTGTTTTTCTTATTACATCAAAATGGTGCCAGTAGCAGAAAAGATCATACTAAAATTTAATTTTAATACATTACTTGAACAATAACAGGTCCAAGACCATAAAACATAATTTATTTTAACTATGTATACTATCAAATTTAATAAAAGCTTCTCATTTTACTAAATTACAATTTAAGGAAAAATTTATTAAGACTATTATTTCTGAAAACGTTAATCACACCAAACCTGAGAGTTTATTACATGTTTATTGACGGTAGTTATACCTAGGAATAATTATTATTGATATCGGTTTTTCCCTTTTAACGAAAAAATATTGTAACCAACTTCAATAATTTTGCTTTCGAGTAAATATATAATTAAATGTCATAATAATTATTTGCTGTTTTTAAAAAACTTGTTAATTAAGTAATTATTCATGTCTAAAAACTGTCATTTAAAATGTAAGAAATGTTAGAATTGAGTTTCAATTTTTTTAAATATACTTTGCCTGAAAGCTAAAACTAAATTATGACTAACTACTTCTAACTAAATTTAGTAGCAAAAAACACAGAGTTCGTACTTACTTTATAATAAAGTTTTGTCATTTGTGACTGATGAGGTGACAATAAAATTTAACTTAAAATAGACAAACCTCATTTTTATCTTAGTTTGTTTTAATTTTACGACTTTTAAATGTTTCATTATAAAAACACGAATATTGATAAGCTTTGGTTTTAATGTGTTACGTTTGGCTTTTTAGTTACAGCAGAATTCTGATATTTATATATTTATAATCTATTTGCATTAACCATTTTCTAATCTGGGCCATCTGTCTGTAACAATTCTACAAAAGAATAGTTGATATCTAAACTACAAAGTAAAATGGGTCAATAGTCAATTCTATTTCGTTAGTTACTTGAGGTTTCTTTGAATATTGAATTCTTCCTCTCTTAATCAGCTTTTAAAATATTAGTAAATTAATCAAATTTTAAAATAATACAAAATATTCTGAAATTTTCTGAATTAGAGCAAGCTCTGGTCGGTCATATTTTTGATAGGTTTTAGATTAGTCAAAGGACTTAATATAATATAACAAATCTCGACGTAATATTAAAAAATTTTTAAAGATAAATAAAAGTAACATTATTAATTTAAAGCACAATCATTGATTTAAATTAACAAATACTTTATGAAAATGGTAAGTTTTACAGTGAGAGAGAAACAACAAAGTTAGAAAAAAAATAATTATCTTATTTCAAATCAAACAGAAAAAGGTACTCATCTAGCTCTTGTTCAACCAGAGGAACAACTCGACACGTATTAAAATTTAAAAAATTACTTAAATCGAGTTTACTCTACGTGAATATTTACATTTACATATTTACAAAATGTTCTAAATGGTTGCTAAATATTAAAAGTTTTATGGACTAATTTCAAGTTGGATACTACCGGTAGTATAGCAAATTTAAATACTTTTCTATGGCATCAACCGATCGGAACATAGAATTTTTTTAATTTTGCTTGAAAACGGAGATACTACCGGCATTATCTCAACTTGAAATTAGTCCATTAGATGGCAAACGCTGTTAAATTTTTTATGGCATTAATTGTGTGATAAAGTTTTTTGTAAGCGATAAAAAGGTTATTAAGTTTTAAATTAAAAAAATTGCAAAATAAAATAATCCAGAATTACCATATTTGTTTGTTTTATTACACGATTACATTGACTATGTTGACTTTGGCAATCTAAAACTTTGAATTTTGATATTAACAATAAATTTCAACCAAATTTTTAGAAAAGCTGTACTCTTTCCGATGCACCTGAAATTCACCCACTTAAAGTCATATCAAATTGACATTTTTGTGTTTTTTTGAATTTTGAACAGTAATTAGGGTTTTCTAATTTAGCATCTCTAAACATATTTTGTTTATTATGTCTGGATGCCGTTATTTCAACTTTCTAAAATTGAACTTCTTTGAAGATTGTGTCAACACGACGAAAATGTAATTTTAACGAAATGAAATTTAAATATTTAGATACATTAATTGACTTGACACACATTATGAAGATACAAAAAAAGATTAGATAAAGATATCACAATACACCTTCTAAAAGTTTTTTTGTTAAGTTCTGCCTTTTGTATCTCATGGTCTTCTCGCCTTGATTTATTTAATCAGAAATAATGCTTTCTTCTATTTATACTCCTATATTTGATTTCATCTATTTAATTTTAAAAACTTTCGTCGAGTTTGAAAGTCGGCTATGTGTTTTTATGGTTAGATAATTTAACTCTTTGGGTCATATGCATAAAAATTAGCAGAAAAACGAGTTTTTTCATAATCTCTCAACTAAAATTTATGACAATTTTATTTTCTAAATAAAAATTTTGAAGACTAAAAATCTGTTTTATTAAGCTGCATTTTATGCAGTACTTTTATAATGTTATTTGGAATATCTACTAATGGTAATACTACTCGAAATGAGTGCGTATTCACTTACTAGAGTAGTTATTCAACTTTTTGCATTCGAAACATGAGTAAGTATGTACTCAGCAAATAGGTAGCTGCTTGGAGTCTGAATTTATACTCAACCTTTGTCTACCCACCTCAAAAGTAGAGTACCTATCACAAAAAACTGGAGGATAGGTACTCGATAGGTACTTATACTATTGGTTTCTTAGTTATTCTATCTCTACTTTTTCCAATGTTTTTTTTTCTCACTTTATCTGTGTGTTTTCATAACAAATGCATTTGATAATCGCATAAACTTTTTACTTTCTGATTTCTTAACAGGGTTGTTTTAGGTTGTATTAGTTACTCATTCCATGTTTCACCCAGTTTTGAAATATTGATTCACTACTTTGTTTGCTTTTCTTTTCTACGAAATTGTATTCCTGATTCTAACAGGTTCCTTGAGCTTAGCATTTAGAATAATTGTAGGTTTTTTTCTCAATTCAATAAATAGTATAGTAGTTAGTTTAGTTTCTAACTGCAAATTACCAATATTACCTTCCTTTCCGTTTTTATGTCTTTTATTAGTTAATTATAAGGCTACTGTCTAGCGCCCCATCTTTACATTTTTAAATAGTATAACAGATGAAGATGCTGGCAGTTCAAAAATGAAATTGTAGTAAACTATAAAAGCTAGCAGCAACAAATACAAAAATGTGAAGTATTTGCGCGTATTTTGTGGCCAAAATTATTATTTCAGGTGAAAAAACATAATAATTATCTATGCACACTGTACACATTAGTTTAAAAATCATGAAAAGGCATTGTAGTAATAGAGTTTGATCAATTATCATTATTTAAAAAGAGTACCTACTCTTCGTAGTACTTAGAGAATTACCACCAGGTCGTTTTAAACATTATTTTCGCAAATACTTCAACTAGGATGCTGTCAAATCTCTATCTTCATTGTCAACATTCTGAACAAAATTATTGTTTACTGTATTCTTCGATTTTTTAGTTTCTCTTTTTTATTGGTCTCTTTTTCTTATTCATTCTAAACACTAAGAAACTGGACAAGATAAGATAAATACTCATATTAAAATACAGTAGATTTGCGAACAGAATAAACCCAATTTTACTCAAACAATCTGCTTACCTGACTTTTCTATGTAACCGTTTTATTTTCAGTTTCACTAATCGTTAAGCAAACGGTATTCCAATCAAACGTTTCTCTCATATTTCCTGTTGCGTTCTCTCTATTGAGACGTAATCTTTTTGATAAACTCGATTAAACCAACAACCGGAGCTAAAACAGGAATACTCAGATTGCTTTCAATTAGGATAATGAAAGTGATGTCAAAATTTTCCCGAGAGAATAAATTGTTTGTGGCGTTCTTGTTAATTTTTTAATACAATTGTTACATGAAATTAGTTTTCAATAAAAAACATAATACATCCCTGATTCGCCATTATCCTAAGACATGTAAATGCTGAAAGAAGATTAGTAGAGTTTAGCACAAAAAAAAGGGAATATACGAGTATCCTGTAAAATAAGCTTAATGTTTAAATAAAATATGCATTAAAAAAATTCAAAAACTAGTAAACAAATATACAATTTTTTACTGGATTTATAATTATTTTAATCCTGAAACTTCTCATATTCATCAAGTATAAGGTTTAATAAAAAATTAAATTTTAAAACAAGTAAAAACATTGCAATACTTTGTTTATATTAATTTAACATTAGAAAATAGCTTAGTCGTGCCATCATAAATAGTTGATAATAAAATACGGAAACAAATTATTATTGCAACAGAGTTGTTCAACTTTGTTCAAATTTTGAAGTACAGCGTGACGCGGGCTTTTTACATCTGTTCTTAAAGCGCCAAATTTGAAAATTTTTCAGTGATTCTCAAACAAAATGGCTACATCATTTATCCTAAACATTTAGTTATGTCAAATTTGGGTATTTAGCATCTTTTCAATGAGGACTATTACGAGGTAAAATTTCTACCCATTATTTGACTTCCTGTAGACGTCAGACGTCACGAGGGGACGCGGTATAAATTATTATTTGTAACTCGTCTTACAATTTATAATAATAATATTATTAAAATAACAAAAACCTTAGAAACTTCAAAATGATCAATATTAGCATAAAATAGGACAAAAAAAAAGACAAATTAGTAAATAAGCATAAAAGAAACTGTTTTTATTTTTTGAGACATAAAACTTTATTTGCCTATATCAATAAAAATATTTACACTGTTTAATAAAATAACGGAATAGCATTACGCTAGAAATCCGAACTTAGGTATTTCGCTGCACAAACCTTTCGTGTTTTATCCTTTGATCCTTTAAAGTGTGTCGATTATTCAATTGTATGATCGACGGCAAGTCTGTCCGTGTCGTAATTCGTGGGTATTTGTAGTAGAAGCTTAACGTAAATCTCTTTTAATAGCGGCGTTATCGGCGATCTCGTTGAAATCTTCAGGTCTCCCCGACTCTTTCTCCCATTACTAAGCGCCCATTTATTTCATTTCAGATAACAAATTCGTCTGTGACTGTCGTCTGGCCTGGCTGCACACTTTACGTAACGAAACGAAAAATCCGTTGATCCGAAACACCCTGGACGAGATCACATGTTATATGGAATCTCCGGGTCAGAGTTCAGCCCGAGGCACGTTGCCCTCACCGACCACCGCTCCCAGAACAGTCGATAACCAATTTCCTGAGAACGCCGAAGACTACAAATACGACTATGAGACTGTCGAGTACGACAACGACATCTACGATCAGCAGCAGGACAGCTCTCTGAATTACGTGACGGCATCCGGCCCGAAGGACCCCAGGAAGCGGCACTTTTTCGAGATCCCGCCCCAGGAGCTGCCCTGTCCGCAGGAAGAGCACCCCACCGAGGCGCCCAGGACACAACTGCACACGCCGGGATACGCAGGGATCAACGCCAGCGGAGCCCCCAGGCTGCTTGGGGGCACTCTTATACTGCTCACCGTCATTCTGAATATGACGTAAAAGCAAAGGACAGATCGAGTCAGTGGCTGTGTACAGGAATCATTTCCGGCAGTGCTTAACGCGCAAAGGAACGGATCTAGGTCAGATGTGCCCATTGTTCTAAAGACTGTTAGTCCTACTCTACACAACCATTTTATAACCCTCCGATCACCATCACGTCGCATATCGTAATGTAGCTCAATTCCCAAAAATGGAACGTGTTTTATTCTTTTTTAACACACAATCTAAATTCTGGAAATTATTTCGGGTCAGTTGTGGTACTTAACGTCCAGTTTTTTGCAAATTTTTTATTACAGACGTTCCATTTATTAATGTAAATATTAAATGTAATAACATGGCTGTTTAATATCACGATTTTTAAAATAGTTTCTGGATGTACTCACACAGAAGTTTATAAAGTTAGTTTAGACTAACAAAACCTAAACCTAGAAACATATTTTGTAAATTATTGAGAAAAGCCTAGTCTTTAAGTGTATTTTTAAATATGTCGATTCGCACTGATGTAACTAATGCCATTAATTAATAAGCAACTATTTTGAAATATTAAAGTTAAAATGTGTAATTATAATGTAAAATCTAATGTTAATTCGTTGTAATGTAGGAAGCTATCAAATTTGTTTCACATTTAGGACAAGTTTCTACAAAACGACGTCACAGTTAACAAAATTTTGCTGAAAAAATCTGCATGACAAATTGAGTAGATAAAAGAATAATATTTTTTTAAAACTGATTTTTCTAAATTTGGCGTTTTAGTTGGATCTGAAAATTAACAGTTGTGAACGTACCAATTAATTGTTGGTTTGATATTTGAGCTGACTTAACTTCTTTGTAAAACACAAAATAGTAATAAAAATTAAGCGTGCGACATATGCAGGGTGATATAGCACTCCGGTGGATGAAATCACTCTATATAATAATTATACATTGAATTCTGAGTTTTCTTGGCAAAAATCAGCAACCAACAGATCGTGCTGATTTGACATGTAGCCTCCCACTAGAATGAAGAGTTCTTATTTTTGGTACTTGTTTGTTAGTGTGTTAGTTACTAATTAATAGTATCAAAGTCATGTCAAAATTCTTGTGAAAAAAATTACTGTGAAGAAAATTGTGATTCCAATTTAGATAAAGCATGTATATGGGAAAATTCTTGTTATGTTTTCATGTTTTTATTCATTTATGCATATACTCTTTTGCTTGTTAAAACAGTTTAAAATTTGATACCAGAGGTCAGGAGCTTCGGTGAATTTTTTCTATTGGAAACATTTTGTGAAGTCATAAAAATTTGCTTTCATTGTTATATTTTAATTTAATAGGCTGTGATATTACAGAGTAGGCAAAAATTAAAAATTAAACAAATGCTATAATTACTTCATTTTTGAAAATTCAGGCGTCTAGTCGCTTTTCAAAACATCAGAATTCCCACATACAATTTTTTTTTTAAGCCAAATGTATACTAATGAAATTCTATTCTTCTGAACCTTTTACAAGCTGTTTACATTATAATATCAATAAAATCTTACTTCAATAAAAATTGTTTAATTATAACATAATGGACTTGTTTGGTAATCAACACAAACATACTAAAGTACATCTATAAATGTCAACAGAAGTGGTACCCTTCATCAGTAATCAACTCAAAGAGAAATTGTAGTAAAATGCGAAAATAACCATTTATATATATTTGTTATATATGTAATAGAATTGTGTGCCAAAGAGAGAACCCATAACCGTCTGAATAATTTTTTTTTGAAATTGGCGTTTACAACAGCCTGTTTATTTGCTCACTTAGAGAGATCTCCGCATGGCGCTGCTAACATTGGCTGGGATACTAATAGAAGAAGCAAAGGTTTTAAAATGTTTTAGTAGAATAATCTGACACAATTTTCAGTTTTGACAGGTTTGAATTTTGACTTTTGAGAGATTTGAAGAAAAGCCGATGTTAGCAGCGCTATGCGGAGATCTTTCTAAGTGAGCAAATGAAGAGGCTGTTATAACGTCAATTTCAAAAAAAATATATTCAGACGGCTGTAATAAAAACAATGGAAACTCCAGAAATAGCTTAAAATTTATGGCACGTTCACAACATTGTTATCACATCCACTTTATTTAAAGAATTTTTTTATTTAGTTACTGGAACATCAACTAAATATTTGTAAATATACTAAATAAAAGTAGATAAAATTGAAAAAAAAATGAGAAATTGTAAAGTCAAGCGACGTCACACTATAAAAAATAAGTTTTGAATAAACAAAATATCTCATTAAAGCTACAAATATACTTTTTATATTTTATGCCGATTATAAAAAGAAAATTTTCTAATTAGAAAAAATTTTTGGAGATATGAATTATTCCAGATGCTCTAAATTAAATTTTTATTAGCTGAAAGGCCTAGAATTTGTGTTGAAAAACGTCCTATTTCTGCACAACTTATGTGTTTTCAAATTTGTACGTATGTGTTAACCTGTGTATTTCGCTTATTCTAAAATCTATACTCATAAGATGTCTCTTCTCTTATAATTTTTGTAAATACCTTTCATGTGATTTTCATTGAAAATAAAATTCTAAAACGAGCTCGTTTAGTTAATGACATTCCCTGAAACAAATTCGATCAGTGGATAAATGTGCTGAAACCCACCTCTTATCAGTTGTAATTAAAACGTAACCTTTTGGCCCAATGTATGTCACACAGGCCTCGTTAAAAGTGAATGCCTCATTTTCCTGCAAATCCTTTCCTTAATCTCTTTTCAGTTCGAATAAGCCCTAGTCGAGCAAAAAAATTTGAAAAACTCCTCAAAACTTTCATTTTGATTAATTAAAAAAGTACAAGAATGTTTGCTGCTCATAAAAACAAAACGGACGTGTACTCACTGGAAAATCTTATAAAAGGCGTATCTTTCTTTTTCGCGATCTATCACGTACTTGATTCTTGGATAAGAAGTAAAGCGAAGAAGAATGAACATTGATTTAACTTCAGACGCTTGGAAATCGAGGAACGCGTCGCAACTTTTATGAAAAAAAAAACTTCGAGCTACTAGAAAACTATTGCATTTATTGTAATTAAATACATCTAAGAGGTAAGTAAAAATAAAAAAATGAATTTTCGAGGAAGCTGCACGAACAAACACCCATTTTCTTGATGGAGCACAATAGATAAACAATAGATTTGCATTGACTAAAATAGATTATGTAAATTTCAAACGCTTGTTCTTTGTTGAGAAACAACTCAATCCTCTAAGCACTCGCTTCTTTTCAAAAAAGATACATAAACAATTAATATCAAGAACGGAAAAATACGTTGAAATATAGTGTGTCTTAACAAATTAATCAAAAGTGATATAAAAACATATTTTATAAAATTATAAGTTTAGGCAAAAAATTAATCATTCTACTGAAGTTTTCTTTAAATGATATTACGATGTCTTTTACTGTGATGTCATTGAAAACTATTTCACCTCACTCACACCATCTATTTTATTTCTAAGGTCTGAAATAACGTGTGTTAAATTTAAATCTCCTGCGGTTGCCAGCATTGCCAACAGTTAAGAAAGAAATATTGAGAATGGTACTCTATTAGTAGTTAGGTGCTGCCACCGTCCATCACGGATTTTCCCTATTTCTAGAGATTTTTTGTACAAAAAGAGAAAAAAAGAAACTTTTCTATTTATCTATAATTTTTTTTAATTTTTATTACAAAGTATCCAAACAACTAAAAGTCTTTTTGTTTAACGTCTTTCTTACACTTACATAATATATTTGATAAATTATTATAACAGTAGAAACGACAGGATAGAGAGTAAAGCAAACTTTTGTTTTAAAATTTTTGCTCATTGTTTTACCTCTTTAAATGTTTCTGAAAAGAATATATAATAACTGAAATTACTAAAATTGCAAGAGAATTTATTTAATTGTATATTTTTACTTAGTTTAATTTATTTAACCGTATATTTGGTTTTTATTTACGCAAATATGTTTTTGGTGTTTATGACATTTATATTAAACAAAAATACGTGTCTAAGGATAAGTGCTTGTCCTCATCTTTCAGCACAGAGACAGTCCGAACAAAGATGGCGAGTCTCACACACAATTTGTTTTATTGTGATTGTAAATTACAATTTGTAAAATCTCATTTTGGATAAATTTTTGTGTTAAATTTACAGATTATATTTAAAATCAAATTATTTGATAAAATTCATATTTGCTTTGTCTTATTTTATTCTATTCTACCCTACTATGGGTTACTTTTACAAAAGTATCATACCTGTAATAGATAAAAATAAAAGATCTACGAAAAACTAAAAAAAAGAAAGCAAAATTACGGAATAAAGAGAACAGTGAGACTTAAAAGGAAAGTGGAAGCAAATGTAAAAAACGGTGGAGAAACCATGAAAGAGACATTAAGAACAACAAGGACATTACAAGAAAGATACAGAATAGAAAAGTAAAAATTGTTGACAGGGCAAAAAAAAAATAACTCAAAAAAATTAAAAAATTTTTATAGTACCTACCCCTAAAACAACCATTCTACCCTCGCAAAACTCAAAATTTTGCCCAATTTTTAAATTGATGTAAAATGACCGTGATCGTCGTTGATCATTCGCAGAGAACATGAGTTTTTGTTTCCGAAGAGCAGCTTATACTCTTCAGCATACAAAAATGTTTTAAAATAAAATTTTTTCAAGCTGGTCTAGCTTTAATTGTGTATTACTGAATATTGCACTTACGCTTTCAACATCACTCAGTAACATCCTCCTTTAATTTACTAAGATGCTAAAATCGTAGTCTCTAGCTATAGTTTTAGCCACAGAAAGTAACCTTCAATTTCAGTACGATGTATTTTTTAAAGTAGTTTTTCTTTTACAAGACGTTTTGTGAGACAAGCTAGTAATCAGTAACTTTTTTCTGTATTTGTCTAAACTAAGAGATATTGAGCGATTATGGTGATTCATTTTGTCAGCCACTTCCTCACAATCCTCAAGTCAGGATCATTAAAACTTGTCCAGTTCTCAACACAATGCTAAACTCCATTTAATTGACTTTAACCGGTAAGATCATAAAAAAGGTGGTGTCATTTAAAACATGTTTGGTAAAAGTATGTATTGCATTGGTATCAGCCGTCTGTTGGTTGTGTTGTTTCGTGAGCTCTAACGCACTTATAAATAAGGTTTGTTCTTAAGCCAGTTTATGTGGTGGGGATTTGCAAACATTAAGCTCGGCTATCTCAGCGGTTCTAAAACATTACACCGTACGCCATGCATTTTACTCCAGAATTTTTAAATTAAATTTTACAGAAAATAAATAAAATGCCAAAAGACATTTAGTTGATAAAAATAACTCTTGAAAATAGAAAATTTTAAGACAAACGACAATCTCATAAGTGTATAAGCTGATCCAATAACGGACGTGTTAGTAGGTTATTTAGTGAATGAGGTAAACAGTCAGAGAAAAAGGTTAGAGAAAAAGAGTGATAGATAAACCAATGAGAGAGTTACCTATGTTAGTGTAATATTAGTTGTTTAAAAAAATACATAAACAGTATTTGCTGTTTAGCAAACAAAGCTCATTTGTATATATAGTTACAAAAAATTTGAAGTAACAACAAGAAAAAGAAAGTTTTGAGTGGATGGTTCGGGAAAATACCAGTAGAATGTCGCGCTCATTTTTACACCGAGGCGTTTTTTATAAAACTGTTACTAGGTACAGCTTTGTTCAGAAGTAATGTCATAGTCCCAGCTTCGAAGCAAGTGTCAACCGAGTTCAGGATCGCGATCCGGCAACAGAGCAGTTGTTCTTTAGCGACGAAGGGATGTAGTCGTTTCAACTTTTTAAATTGAATTATTTAATTAACCGAGAATTGAAATAAAAGACAATAACAAATTAAACATGCATTTATATTGTACTAAATTTGACGAATTCTTAATAAAATTTGGTTAAATTTAAGTTTGCTAATAAAATAATACAATCTAGTAAATTTAATAATTATAAAAGTGTAATAATATTTGTAATAGAAAAAAATCTCAAAAAAAACTTAAGTGTGTTAAAAATATTACACGAAAATAAAATTTTTACATACAATGCACAAGAGCAGATTTGAATAGTTGTTATAATTAATGTTTATTTACGGAAACCTCTTAAATTTTATTTTTTAAACAATTTTATTGCTACTTTTAAAATTATTGTAAGAAACACCCACAAACTCGATATTTGGATATTCGCGAGTTAGTTTAGAAATAAGAAAAAAATAGAATAAATTAAATAAACTAACCAATTTAACATTCAGAAATCATTTATATTTATAATTATAGTAAAGGGTTGTTTTACAAAATTTGTCCAAATGGCTGGCATAGTAAATTAGGAATTTTGCGTTAAAAATATTTTGTTGTTTAAATCGTCTCATGTTGAATCATGTTGTATATTTCTCTAATCAACACTACTAACTCTGTACATCCATAGACTGATCGAGATCGATTGACGTCATCGCTTTACACGAGTAGAGAAAAGTCGCAAAATTTCCAGACACATTGTAGAAGAATGTATGGTTATATAAGCGAGCCGAGACATTGACCTGTTAGTGTGAAACTTGACAGCGATTAAAGAAAAGCGGTACATCAAAGCGACGATAATCGTAGCTACTATCGTAATGAATATTGACTTATTGTTGTGTGTATTCATGTAATTAGTAGAAATAAAATATTTGTTAGCAATTCAACTCTTTGAAACAAAAGAACTCTGATTTCGCACAAACGATGCAATATAATAGCGTAAGCTATAAATAAATATTTAAGTCGATTTGCCCTATATGTCCAATTAAAAGGGATACTTTGTATATGTGAAACAATTATGGTCATTGTAATTGTATATTATGTGCTATATTTAATCACGTGAAAAGCTTTGTCTGCTCTCTGTATTGCAAATTTGATAAAATTCCAATTGATGGTATTTGTAAATTATTTACAAAGTCTAGTTCAACATGTTCATAATCTGGCAACTTCAAAGCATATTTTTTGGTAAAAAGCAATGAAAATACATTTTATGTTGCAGTTTTAATTAAAAAGAAAATCAGCTTTCTGTGTTTGTTCAAATAGTTTCTAGTGCACTGATTTGAACAAATATTGAAATTTTTATGCATTAGGTATTTATACTTTTTATTGTAATCAATAATCTCTTTTGGGTTGTTTTTAAACCGGAAGGGACCCTTATTAACACACAAATATCATAAATTCCAAACCGAAATGCTTAATAAGCAAGTGCTCCGATAGGGGTAGCTTATCTTAATGCGAAATGAAATGAAACACCATCCATTTTTCTCATCCATTAACTTTAACATAATAAAAAATTCTATGCTGTGTAATGATATTTCCAATTCCATTACGTTCATTAGTTTAAGTGGTTATTTCATTATTTTCACAAAAGCACATTTAAAAAACACATTATAATTTTCATCGACCAATACCTGAATAAATATAAACATAAATCAAGATAATGGCTGTACATCGAGTCAAGTTTCTACAATTTTGCACGCTATATGACAATACACTATAAAGTTTTAAAAAAGCAATAAATTATTATGGTGAAATATAAATCCTGGCTGAGAGTGCTCAAATGACAAATTTGTTTTTATTTTGAATGACTGAACTATGATCATTAATCTAGTTTTTCAGTTTAATTTCAAAATTGACAACTATCACATTTCTAAGCGCTTTTTACCAGAGTGGTTAAGCTACCTGTCGGGCGTGTCTATAGATGGCGGTTAGAAGAATGGCTAGAGATATTGTAGTATCAAGATATATAAGTCAAAAGAAGAGAGATAAGAAAGAAACAAAGAAAACAGAAGACCAATTTGATATTTAAATGCAAACCGGTTCCATCATATTTGAATCACCGCTGGCTTACTGCACCGTCCATACCATATCACCGATGTATTGCAGAGTTGGCTTTAAAAATATTTACATAAAAAACTTACTAAAATTAAAATTAAAAAATGTTCTTTTTAATTAAACGTCGAAGAATTCAAGCCAATCCCACAAGTTTATTCTAACAATTTCTTACATAAAAGTAGCAGAGCGGTTTCAAGAGCAGTTATCTCATTTTCCATTATCAGTGCCCAAATAAATTAAATGTAAAAAAAAAATTAAATGGTTAGAAATTTTATTTAAACAACTTATCAAGCTTTTGTAAATAATAAATTAAAACATAAAAAATGAAATGTATAATAGTAAAAATAAAATAAATCGGTATTTTTAGTAAAAATATGTTGGTCACTCTGACATTTGTTTTTGTAATAAAAGATTTGACAATTAATTTAAACAGTAATTTAAAAAATCTCCAAGTCATTTTATCTATTTCTTTTTTTCATCTATTTTTTAAGACGTTTATCTCATAAACGAACTAAACTGTGACATGACTGACTAAACAAATATCATATTTCCCCATATATCTCTGAATGAGACACCCTTGGCGTATTCAAGTCACCCCTTGTTTTCATCCCCTTTGCAAAAATTCCTCGAAACCTCTTCCATCATTACTGTTCTCACATTTGTCATTTTCTAAAGTTTCGTCGCAAACAAACCCTTTCTAATCTCTCACATGTTTAAACTAGCCGATTATAAATGACTCCAACTCCAAGAAAAATTATTTAAATAGAACGGATATGACTTGACGAAATCTGGACAATGAATTTGATTTGGTTATATCTAATAAATCTTCAATAAGTATTTCAACGCGTCATTCCGCCCCGTACATTTATAATTTGTTGTGACTTCTCGTCAGAGAACAACTTTTTTACATAACATTAATTCAAATTAATCCCTTTTGCCCTACCAGTCACCAATGCATTACCTTAATTTTGATTTATTTAACAAGTTTTGCGGTACTGCCTTGCACAATCAATCCAAGTACAAAAAAATAAATTTTGCAAAATCGATTTTTATAGAAATAATTGTGTTATTACTATAACAATGTTGCATGTAAAATAATGACTTGGCCTCAATTTTAAAGAAAATCTATAATGCAGTGACCTACATAAAAAAATTAAATAATTTTTTGTTATTATGTTAAATTAGCTGAAATAATCGCGCACTTGTACCCTTCTTCATCGATCTTTTTCCCCATTTATTTCACTAGACTCAACCGAGCGATCATTTCTGAAGTCATTTATTCACACAGTCTTACCTAGACATTTTTACAACCGTTGGTATTATGTTCGACTTAATACGAATACTAAAATTCTGTTTAAACATCTCAGAGACGCGTTTTATGCTCGTCGTAATTTGTTTGATGTTTGCTTTTCATCGTTTATTGAAATCTGTCAATATTTTAGTGTTATAATTTTCTACAGCTACCTTGAACTTCCTTCTAATTTGACACATCAATAAATAAACTTATCTCTTATCAAAATTATTGACAGCTAAATAATCAACGCAACTATAATGCGTTTCAAAGGAAATGTTCCAACTGTTGAATTCATAAACCATCTGGAAATTGTGGATGTAATGGAATTTCTATTGTCCCTTATTTAGCGTTTTGACGAAAATGTTTATTGACAAACGAAAGCAAAATCAATCTACCTTTATCAGCAACTTGTGATGGAAACTCTATGTTAAGTTACAAATATCACACATCTAAAATTTTTAGATCAATTTAAATGTAAATTACATATACATACCTACACACTATACGAGCATCACTTCGATATTTTCACACAATTTTCTTACCTTTTTAAAAGAAAAATGTTTCTTCTACAAACAGCTCATGTATTTGAATTTACTGAAGTTTATAATTTTATTAATTGTTTTTTATTTCAAAAATGCAAGTATCACAGTATAGAAATTAAATACCCATAAACAGTTAATATTATACAGACTTATTTACAAATAACAAAAGATTTATGCAACCAATCTAACATTTTCAGATAAGACTTAGATAAAATTTAATTTAAAAAATGTTTTTGCATTCATAATTACTGTACATCATTTTGTTAATTTGACAGTCTTTGAACAACGTAGTCAAAATGTTCACGATAATGAGAAGACTGACATGGTCCTGATATATGGGAAATGTAGAAAAAACGCTTCAGCTGCAGTAAGATTTTATGCAGAAAGATATCCCCATCGAGTGGTTCCAACTGACAAAATTTTTCTTGATGCAAAATTGCGTCAAGACTGGCTTTCCTTTGAAAGTCACGAAACAAAACTGCGGCAAGAGAAAGTAATGAGACTGCTGTAATTAGGTGATTACAAAAGATCCACATATTGAGGAAAATATACGTACTGTGGCACAAAATATAGATATTAGCCAAAGTTCTGTTTCTAGAATAATACGCGCTAATAAATTTCATTCTTGCCGTGTTACACTAGTAGAAAAACTAAAACTAACAGATTATTAGGTAGTCATTCAATTCCACAAGTTATACAAAAAAATGACAGAAATTGATAATCTTTGGGTATTTTTAATTTAATATTTTCACTGAAATGAGAATTTTATCAAGAAAGCTGCTTAATATGTAAATTTGGTTGCATATGGATTTGTTATCATTTGTGAATAATCTTGTGTAGTAAGTAGATAAATAGTAATTACAACATTAATGCTATTTTATCAAATTTTTAATAAAGTTATAGGGTAATAAATGTTAGACATACAAATGTCACCAAACCAACAAACTTGACTTGGTGTGACAATCAAGCTAGATAATAACCACTAAGAGCCTAATTCTAAATCAGATTTACGCTGGTGTAATTTGAGTTGCTAGGGGCAACGACGTAACTTTACTACACTCTTTGTATTAGATGGGGTAACTTTGCGATACTCCGGTGGAGTAGCGTAGTGATTTAGAATTCCAGCATTTAACTATTTCAACAAACTCTTTTGTCAATTCAATTCTTTCTCTACTAAATGTCCATGCTACCAGTTTAATAGTTTTCAAAAATAATAATTCTATAATTCTGTTCTCTTTTTTTTCCAAGTTTAAGGTTGCCATTTTTATCAATTCTACAAGAGTCAATAAGTTTGGTTTATATATTTCGGGCCATGATTGTCTAAACGTATCACAGCTTCTTACTTAAGTATTAGTGTGAAAAAAAATTTATATTATGTTTGTACTGTAGAGAAGATTTAGAAAAATTTTATTCAGTTCTTCTTACAGTAAGCTATTTACAAATTGTGTTACTATAATGTCAGTTGCCCTTTTTTATTAATTTATCTATTTTGATTTATCTATTTTATAATATGCAATACTTTTTTTGTGTAATGTAAATTTTGTTGTGTTTGTAGTATTCACAACTATCAACTAATTTACTTTCATTTTCTTGATTTTACTTTCCCAAACAATTTACTTATAGAAACAAATCAATGTTTTCTTCTATATTGTAGTTTTATTGCACTCCCCCGTCTCAAATTTTCATGCAGTTATATGTCAATAAATTTCGCCGCCATTTTGTCAAGCACAGTGTAGGACTCTTAAATGACTATCACTATTTTAAACCAGTTTGAATTTAGTGCGCAATTTTAATTTTTTCAATGGTAAAAACAGTCATTTTGTGTCATTATTCATTATTATAGTAAAGACCAAATTTTTTAGTACAATACAATAATTGTTATAAGAAATCGCTTTGTAATATTAAATTAAGTATTGTACATAATTAAAAAAATATATTTTAAACGGCTAAAATACAGAAATAGCCATCACTTTTTCTGCTTTTATTTCTCATATTCTTTTTTCGGTCATTACTTTTTTTTGTCAATTTGTCCAAGTGGCAACCGCTTATTTTAATATGTCGGATCGATCAACATTTTTTTTACTAAAAATAACGATTTATTCTGTTTTTGTAAACATTTTTATGTTTTATGTTATTTTATTCTTGGGAAATGTTTGTTAAGTTTTTTAATGGTTTTGAAACAAGTATTTCATCAAGTTAAGCTTTAGTAATCTGTGAAGGGAGGAATAGCAAGAGTGGGCATAAGCATTAAAAGCGTGGTCTTTTTCCAAACACCTTTCATAGCAGTTTCACAGTGACCGGGAGAGGTTTTTCCCCTACTATTAATATGCAAACGGTAGTCTTGACAATAAAAGAAGACTATAAAAGGTGTTTGTACCTTGACTAAGAACCTGACATTGTACATTGTTGGTATAGGGCAGGGGTCGGCAACCTGCGGCCCGCATGCGGCCCTTTGCAACTTTTTGTGCGGCCCGTCAAAGCATCAATATAATTTATTTTTAATAATATATTTATACTCGTACATGATATTAAAACACTATTTAAAAAAAAGATTTAAGTTACATTTGAATATGTGGCCCGCATAAAAAATTTTATTTTGAAAATGGCCCGCCGTTCGAAAAAGGTTGCCGACCCCTGGTATAGGGCATACCAACCCATGTTATTCCTCCCTCCACGTAATAGTCAATTGTACGTAGACCAATAACTTATTTAGCAATTATTAAGCTCTGTTTTATAGCGCAACAAATGTTTCAAAATTTAGCTCAATTTTGTTAAAAATATTTCTTGTTTATTTGGTTTAGAACCGATGTTATTAGATTTAACACTCTTAAGTTTTTTCTTAAATAAATTAGTATAATTCTTGCAAATCTTATTGCTCACGCAATAATATTTGTACAGGTTACCTACTCCTGCGAATCGAAAACTTAAATTTTTAATTCTTTCATCATTTATATTAAAACACTCTAATTTAAAAAAAAAATCTTTGTCTGGTCTGTATGCGACAAACGTCTTTCCGTTAAATTTGTATACACGAAGTGAAAGAATTGAAAAGAGTATTCATTGGTCGTCACAAACAAAATCAAAATACCCAAAAGAAAAACAGCATCTTAACCTTGTCTTGTCCCTTAAATTAAAAATTGCAAAAAAATGCAAATACCTAGTCACATATGGGCTAATTTCAAGTTAAGATAATACCGATAGTATCGACGTTTCTATGGAAAATTAAGAGAATTCAGTACTGTGACTGGTTGTTGTCATCAAAATGTACTAAAATTTGCGATACTACTGGTAGTATTTGAACTTGAAATTAGCGCAATAAAAAATTAAATTTATAAAATATGTAATAAAAAAATAAAAAAAATTCTGGGACATAATAATTAAATTCTTAATATTTATAGCTATTAAAAAACAAATCAGAAAAAAGTGCTAGGACATATTTTATAGAAATATTTCAGATAAAAAAAGGAAAGACTAAAATTCCATTTTTGCAAAATGGCTTTAATTTAAATCGCTGCATAAACGGTTAAAGTTAAAAAAAATTAAAAATAAAAGTTGTAAAAAATAAAATTTTGTATTTTGGCCACAAAGCCATAGCTTTATCTCTAATAGTTTATACTATCTTTAAGATACGTCTTTTCTTTATATTTAAAGATAAGAGAGAGTTGAATAAATCATTTCATATTCCAATACTGCTATCCAAGATCCACGATTTTACTTGTTAATATCTGAATATTACAAAGTTACAAAAAATAGAAAAAATCTTTTTGCAGTCATTACTTATTTAATATTTGATAATGTGTCTATAAATGTTTTAATAGTCTTAAGTTAAAGCAAATTTGACGAAACTTCGAATACACTATTACGTATAAAACGGGTTTCATGAAGAAATAGCCTGTGCTATAACTCGGGAATTTCGTGGCTTTATAGAGGTCTAATTAGAGGTGGAATTAAGGTTTTGTTTTGGCGAAGGTTGTTAAATAAAGATATTTAAGACACTATTGTCTTATTTATTGCTCATCCTTTCCTCGACGAAAAAATAGTTTAGTGACTCCATTATTATTAAAAGAAAATACCATCCATCACAATATTCTCCAAACTAGCTATATTATGTTACCCCTTTGTTTACAAAACAATCTTAGTTTCAGTCTACAACCAGGAACTTGTTTTCTTGCTGTCTATTCTTGATATAATAAGAATAGAGCAAATTGTATAAAATTTATTTGGTAAAGAGTTTGATATTAAAAGCCAAAATAGTTAAGTAAACAATTACGGTGTAAATAATATATTCATTCTCACATAATAATTTATAAGATAAACAAACATTGTATAACATGACGTACAATTCCCATTTCATTAAAAAACTAACTGTTGAGCTTACACACCCTGTCAGCTATTGAAAACTCAGACGGTAACGGCAATTTTTTTCAGGCTGTGTTATTTGTTGTATGGACAAGCTTTTACACAACTGACAAGCTGAAAAAGCTATCGATTAACCACGTCACTTCCATTAACTGACGCCGCATTTAGACAATTCCGGTTTTTGTGTTACTGCTGTAAATAGGACACAAGCACAAAGATTTATCAGAGATGTACTGAAAAATATTCAGGATTTCAAGGTGGCAAATTAAAAATAGATACACCTATTAACTGGAAGATGTTAACTCAATCACGCTACTATAAACAAATATTTTATTTAATAATTACATCTTCGTGCAGTGAAATTTGTCTTTGATCGACAAAATTGTTTTTTCGCCTAAATGATTAAGTAGTTCCAAGACGAACTTTGCACGATAATAAAGTTGTTTTTCACTATTTCAAGTCGATCGTCCATCATGTTCACGAAGAAATTTGACGTTGTGTTAGTTCTTACTATTCAAATTATTTTTATTGTGCTATTTCTTATTTTTGCTACTTATGATGAAAAATATGATTATAATTCATATCCAAGTAAGTACAAAAAAATTTACTTTGCTTGTGCTACTGAAAAAAAAACACTAATGTAACATCGAAAAAACATTACCTACCTATACATAATTGAATTTTTTTACAAATTACTGTGGTCTGTTTATTTATCAAAAAACCACTGTGGTGCAAATAAATCAGTCTGTAATTGCTTTCAAATTTTAAAATAAAAATCTGTTATTTACAAACAATAATCTTTAGAAATTCAGAACTATCTGGTTTGCTGTTTTAAATCTAGCATTCTTTTCACCATCAACTACTACGACCATAAACTTACTAAAGCTTGTGGCAATGTAAATTATACTTTTTCTATTCGAGAAATAAAAATACTAACTTAAATTGTAAATCTTACTAACAAAAACTGCTTATTTAAGCTAAAAGCATTGTTTCCGACAACCTTAATCCTGCATTAGCAAAATCGAAAATGTGTTGATGTCAACAGATGTTTGTTTTTAAGTTTACTTGTAAAAGATTAGAAACGACATACATTGTAGTAATACTAATAGCTCATTAGTATTTGATAGTAATAAAATAGTAAGAAGTCAAAATTTTTATTCCTCATGGAAAAAGTATATAAGATAGGCCACTATCTTTTTATTGTTAATAACGACCCCCCTTTCATTTAATCACCCTTAGAAAATTTTTAATAGATTGAACTTTTTAAATATCTTAAGAACGTTAAAATTACCAGAAGCACCAGAAAAATCTGTGTTGATTTTTGTATGAATTTTTGCAATTAGAGTTTTGAATTATGTTATTGACGTTTTGTTACTCAAGCAATAAAGCCAACAAAATTTATAGAGCAACTTGACTACTACGAATAAGTTTTTAAATTATTTTATTTTTGTGAGAACTGTTGTGTACTTTGCTAATTTTTAACAATGATTATATTGTTTAACTGCTCATCAATATAAACAACTAATAAAAATTTTAAATACTGTGGTGCCCTGAGATTAAATTAAACACAATAATTGATCGGTCAACAACAATATATTTCGCTCCTTGCGCGGCAGTGTTCTCTTTATGACTGCCCAAATTTTATATCATTTTTACAAAGTTTAACACGTAAATATAACAACAAAAGAATTGAATAATAAACATCAAAAATGACTAATTATTTGTTATGCAATGCATCGGCCGGTCTCCACAAATACATAAAATTAAAGCTAAATATAACAAAGGCAAAGCAAACAATTCTGCAAGAAGTAGCATGCCACACTCAATTCGTTAAAGTTTTAACAATTTTTGAAAGAATCAGACAATTTTTCTAAGACTTGATTTGCTAAACAAGTTCTTAATAAACTTGGATTGCAATATACTATTTTTGTATAAATTTTCGCACTGAAATAGCTTTTGTACCAATTTTATGTTTAAAAATGCTACACAAGCGTAAATATCAAATAAGAAATGCTTAATTTAAATGGCACGTTCACAATAAATGGTCAATTTTCTTTTGAAAATCTTTTTATAAAAGCATACCCTCTTGCCAATTTTCGTAGCAAGTATCAAACTAATTGACATTTTTGTTTTTTTTTTTATTTGCAATGCCCTTGATTACATGATTTGTGTTAATTTAATAAGTTGAGTTAATATCAATAAATATTACTTTGATGTTTTGATTTTTTCCAAAGACAACGTTTCGCCGTGACTCTACGGCTTCTTCAGATCTGTGATATTTTGTATGTATAAAGATTTGCTCACCAACAGTGTTATATTTAATTTATTGATAATGTGGACTGCTTATGCTAATTTTTTTTAAGATAGGTTATTATTTAACTTGATTACCTGTTGCTCCTCGTTGGTGGGTGAGAGAATTACTCGTTAAAATTTATTTTTTGTTCTAATAAAATTACATTTACACTTAAATGTTAATTTAAGTTAATTTAAATTTTTAAATTAAAAATAATTTAAATTAAGTACTTACGTTATTAAATTTTTTTCAAAAAAATAGTTGCTAGGGTATACAGTGTGGAAACTACTTATGGAATAAATTCAGTAATTTCAAAACTAAAAACATTTGCCGAAAACGCTGAAACAGGTCAATTATTATTTCCCATAATGCTTAAAAACAATCAGTAAACTTTGACGTTTATCTAATCGTTTTTGATGTTGTGGTGGAAACGTAAAAATCTCAAGAACTGTTAAAAATACAGTTAATTAGTGTAAGTTCATTAAAAAGAGATTTGATAGTACTTTCTTCAAATTTAAAAAAAATGTAGCATGTTATTTAAAAAAAATGCGTGTGACGTCACAGCTCTGACAAAGATGACGTCACAAATGAGTTCAATAATTTGGAACCAGCACAATTTAAAGTAAAAGTTGACCTGTTTTAGCGTTTTACAAAAATATTATTTATTTTGAAAATAATGAATTTATTCCATAAGTAATTTCCACACTGTATATAAAAAATAAGATTATTACAAATTAAAAATTTGTATATCGCTGGCTTTATTTAAAAATACTCCTTAAACAACCAATAATACAAAAAAATACGTTGTAGAGAATTAAATTCTGTATAATAAATCCTTGGAGCCAATATACTTATATATCTGTGATACTTTAGGTTGTAGAGATTTTTAAAGATTAGGTCAAATTCAACAACCCTTCGAATATTCCAGTATAAGACGTTTACTTTATTATTAGTTTATTATATAATAAATTAAAGTAAAATAGCTAACTATTTTTTATTTATTAAGTGATTTTTGTCCTACTTCATAGTATTTTATTTTGATTAACCGAGTTTTGTAAACAATAAAAAAATTGTACTAATATTTATTATATAATAATGCTATTGTAAAAAAAATTGCGAAAAACATTTATTATAATCAAAAAAATATTAACGTAGAACCTTTTAAATTTTCCACTTTTTAACATTAATAATAATAACGCATATCAGTATCAAACGATCTGTGTTCTTAATGAAATACTAGGGAATTTTTGTTCCTCTGATTAAGACCATTATATTGTCTGACAAGTGACAAATCTGGCGGTCAAACAAACAGTGGTGTTTTTGTAAAAATATAACTATTATTTGCCCGCGTTGTCACAAATTCGTTTTTATTAATTTGTTCAGTTGTGTGTTTGTGAACAATTGTATTCGGACAAAGTTTTTTTAGTTATATTTGCATTGCCGCAAGAAACCAAAAGAATAATAGCATGGCAGAAGTTTCTTCTTCAAATGAAGATGGAAAAGACAGGGGTTCACCTAAGTTATTTGACCCATCAGTTGATATGCTTGTTCATGATTTTGATGAGGAGAGTACTTTAGAAGAAGAAGAGGTTTTAGCTGCTGAGAAATCAGAAGATCTTAACGCAGAACTTTCTAGTTTACAAAAAGAGAGTAGTATACCTTTAGAAGAATTACTTGCATTGTATGGTTATCATGGCGAAAATGAAGAAAACGATAGTCCTGTCAAACAAGAATCTGATTCTTCTGAACCAATGGAAGAACAAGAAAGTGAACCTGAGAGTGAAACAGAAGTTGATGACTTCAGTTCAGACGAGGACAATAAGAAAAAAATTAAAGTGGGCGGTGACCATCAGGCGCAAATTCCTGAAGACTTGTGTCACTACAATGATGCTTTACCGTACCAGAACAACGATAAACTGCTCTGGGATCCCCTCGTAATCAACGCAGATGTAACCGAAGATTTTCTAAAAAAAGCTGCCGAAATTTCCAATCCACCAATCCCTTTGGGAAGTCATTTAAAAGATGATGAACAAGCATTGTATTTATTACAACAGTGTGGACATAACGTTGAAGAAGCCTTAAAGCGCCTGAAGACAAATGTAGTGCCGAGTTCCGAAACAATGTGCCTTTGGTCAGACAAAGAATATCGAAATTTTAAAGCTGGACTAAGTTGTTACGGAAAAAACTTTCGCAAAATTCAACAATACAAGCTGCCTTCAAGATCAGTGGGGGAGTTAGTACAGTTCTATTATTTGTGGAAGAAGACGGAACTGCATGACATATTTGTGAAGAAAACACGATTTTAAAAAAAGAAATACATGTTACGTCCAGGTTTCACTGATTTCATGGGCAAATATTTAAACAATCTAGATGGAAAAAAGTAGTTCCTCACCTAGTGTACATTGAACATTGAAGTGCAAATAATGAAAAAGTGTTCCAAAAAATAGAACATAATAGACAAAATCCAAATCTGATACATAGTTATTTTAAATTAGAATATATAAACTTCTAATCATTTTATCAGCAGTTGTAGCAATTTGAGTAGGTTCTGAAATTTTGTAGTCCTACCTAATTTTTCGTGGCTTATACATAGTAGTAAATATATAGTTACTCTTGTAAAAATAAAAAAATAAATCCTGTTAAAAAAATACACATGTCAATAATATCCATACAAAATTATATTATTAATAATAATTAATAATATTAGTTGTGTAAAGCAAAAATACGTACCTTATTTGTGAATATAGAAATTCATTAGATTCGTTATTCCTTTCAAACTATGAGAATGTTAAGTAAATGGATACCTATATGGTGAGAAGCATCATCACAAAAAAATCGCCCTTAATAGTTATGATTCTATTATAACACTACTGACATAATTCATACTTGATTTGTTTTGATATTTTTAGTTAAAATTTTTATATTTTGAGGTGCAAATTTCTTAGAGAATCTGCTTTCATACATTGATTATTACTGAAAATTTTATTTTCCTGTAATTTTAGCAACGTAATTGCACTCCACTGCATGTCGTGCAATTAAAACATTGCAAAAATTGCACTCAACAAATTTCCGGAAATAAGTAATCAATGCACTTGAAAGATTATAAATGAATATTTTTGTAATTATATTTATAAATTTTACGTTCACCTTTGTATTTATATTCTGTTTTTTAATATTTTGTTCATTATTGTTTTAGCAATTTTCAATTTTATTATCTAAATATTTCTAATAATTTAATAATAAATCTAAAATCGCTAAACACTAATTTTCTCTCGGCCTTTTATCAAGAACTGATCACTTTAAATTCTTTCTCACCTCTTGATTCTTAAATTACTTAAATAAATCTCCAAACTTAGATACACTTTCCCAGACAATAATTGTTACAACAAACATTAATTTAAAAAAATATATGTTTCTAAACATAAATTAACATATTGTACGTATAACTATTAAATTCAGAGCGCTTGTTCGTTGTATCTATTGTGTGAAGATTTTACCGATTGTAAATTTTTACATCTGAATAGACAATAGACAAAACGTTTGACTAGAATCTCAGTTCATTTTTGGTTATCACAAAATCACCACAAAAATGCAACGTTTCTACGATTTATACACTATTTACCAGCGCTCGATGCAGCGATCATCAACATCAACCAACCCCACAATCGGCAAAGTCCAGCGTTTCAAACTAGCCCTAATTATGTTTTTCTTCCAACTCACAATCGCTGTAATATTCCTAAATTTTACGGAATATTCCCAAGAAGCTGATGCTTCCGATGCTAGAAACTCCTTCGGTCCCGTCTTTGGGGGTTTTAAAAAGAATAAGAAACTGTTTGGCGACTACAAATGTACACTCATCGACTAGGTAATTGTAAAATCAATCCCTAATTTATATTTCAGTGTTTCAGGATATCCACGTGATGATTTTTATTGGTTTTGGTTTCCTTATGACATTTTTACGACGGTATGGATACAGTGCTGTAGGTTTTAATTTTTTATTGGGCGCTTTGATTATCCAGTGGGCTTTGCTTTGTCAGGGATTTTACCAGCTCAATGAGAATAATAAAATGGAACTCGGAATTGGAAGGTGGATTTGATCCTCTTTTTATAATTCAATTCGAATTTGTTTTGATTGCAGCTTATACAAAGCAGATATCGCCGCCGCCACTGTGCTTATTTCAATGGGGGCGGTTTTGGGACGAACATCGTACATGCAGCTTTTGATTATGGGAATTGTTGAAATTGCTGTTTTCTCAGCTAACTCGTTTCTGGGCTCGACTATTTTTCAGGTAAACATTTTCTTCAATATTTCAGGAATGACGGACGAAAGTTTGAGCTAAGTCGACCCTTGAGACCGGTTGCAAACTTTGTTTCTGATATAAACAACAATAATGTTCTCTCATGTACACCACTGTTATTATTAGTGTCCTATTACCAACACACATGCCACTTTGTGTAAAGCACAAACGAGACATGACAAAAAGGAAGAAATTAGCGACCGGCAAAGAGCTTAATTTCATATCCGACTTCAATCTTTTATGAACTTCCGGTGAGCAGCAAATGGTGTACAATAGATTTCCCTGACGTAACAAATAAAGCGATAGCACTAAAACGCTGCAAATATCAATTATAAAAATTACTAGAAGACAATCAAAAATATTTATTCAGCTTTTTTGCAAATTTATTCTTCGCAAATTGTTTCTCTTACTTATTTTAGAAATTAAAAAATTAATTAAAAGTACTGAATTTAATTTCTTTTCACAAAATTACACTTAAGAGTAGTATGGCAGACAGTTCAGTCATTTCAGGGGTAAAAATGCAAGACTTTATTTACTAACTTAGTTTTTTGATGCCGCTTTTTCTAGTTTCATAAATTTATTCAAACGTAACAATAACAATTAGCAATCAATAAAGCCTTTTTGTTTAAAAAGTGATATGAAGTAAAACCGAAAAAATACAAAAAGTAATAAAACTTCATGGTGACGACTTTATGTTAGATAGAGAAGAAGCAAAAAGGAAACTAGTAGCAGATCAAGACTCACTAAAAAGAGTTGAAAACAACACAAAATAGCAAAAAATAAAAGACGTTCAAATGTTGACAGTGTCGACGCGTCAACAATGTCAAAGTTGACACAAATTATTTATTGACACCGCCCACATCTCGATTTGTTCTGTATCTGCAAAGATTTGCATTTGAGTTCCTGATATTTGGAGCCCAATGCTGTTGAATAGGTAAGCTTCTGCAGACAACGTACTAATTTTAGTCTGCAGAGGACTGCTGCTTTAGTCTTCCTGCAAAAGGATCCTGCGAATGGGCAATGACACCTCAGTGTGTGGGTCAATTTTTGACACTTCTTTTTTTTAAATTGTAAAAACATGTTTTCAAGAATAAGAAAAGACATTAAATAGTAACAACAGTTCAGAACTAGTTAAACATTTCAGAACTAAACTGAGCATGCGTAATAAAAATTTGTAACCACTGAAACTATACTGCTCATGGGCGGTAAAATTCTAAACTAACTTATGCTTTTACAAAATCTAAGAATATAAATCTTAAAAAAATATATTTAAATTTTGTTTTCCAAGATATAGGTGTAAAAAAAATATTTCCAAGAGGTCTAAGTAGTTAAAACCTCTCAAACAAATACGTTTTCTGTTATGTTTTATAGTAGATTAGACGCTCTATCTAGCCATTTATACGCATATTTGAAAAATGCCTTGTTTTATTACAAACTATAATAAAACAGTCCTCCTTATTCCAGCACAAATGCCAAATTCCAATTATTCCAACAATGCCAAAAAGTCAAAAGTTAATTTAAAAAAATATCTTTAAATTAAGTTTGTGGAGCAGTGGCTTTATTTAGAAACGCTGCGCATATAAAAATTTGACGTTTTATGTCACTAGATAAAAATTATGTTATGCCCAATTCGACAATAAAGTAGAGTTAACGCCTTGGCTAGCTCCAAAGCTACGGCTGTGCTTTTGTTATGTTAAAACAAAAGTTTTTAATGGTGCTGAATTTATTTACAATGTTGTTTTTTATTAAGAAACCAAGATGGGCCTCTAGAGAAGGAAAACATAACTAAATTTTTTTTAAATTAAGTCAGGAGGTATCAAATTATGTTTATCAGTGTGCTCACTTATTTATAACTTTTTCACCAAGAACTAAGACAAGCTTTGGAGGAAAAAGAGACAAAACTCAAAATTTCCAAATTATTATCTTGGGTGTCGAATTATGTGTTTTCTACCCCAAGAAACCTAAAAGAAACCTAACAGCTGAAGAGCTAAACTAAATATTGTCAAATTATATGTTTTTTAGCCTTTCAATTTTAAATTCAAAACATAGTCTTTAAGAAGAAAAAGCAACACTAAAATTATTTATTTTAGTCCAAAACTTGTGCTATAGCTATGACCAAAAGCTTCTGTCATAAACTTATCTATTTTCGTAACAAAACCTTACAATGCAAGTAAAGATTTACGTTCGTATTACTATCTCTTGCTACACCTTTCTACAGCATAGTCTAAAATGCAACAAAACGTATTGTATCAAAAATGTCACACGTTCTGTCTTCCTTCAGCTTAACGCGACAACAAAGACAAAGCTTGAGGATGAATATTATAAACTCAAAAATTCAAACCAGATAGCCACCAACATTCTAAATAAAAAGTTACTAAAATATTAGCGCCAGTTTACACATTTATCTTTATTTAATGCATTCTACTATGAAAGAAAACATGATTTTATTAAGATTTCACAAAGATTTTGTTATAACTTATTCATTGTTTACGTTTTTATTGTTGTTCTCCAGTAAAAAAACATTAGTTTGTTAGGTACTGAAAAATCAGTTAATTCATTTATGTTACTCTATTAAAGTCGAGAGTTTTATTGTAAAAATTGGCCCAAATGTAACAACTAAAAATGTTTTGCAATAATATACCCACTAGATGAAATGACAATATTGTTTAAATATTAATGTTAATTTTCTGCAGAGAAAAAGTGATAGGTTCTAAAAAGAATAAATTTGAAAAATATAAATTTAAAAAAAACACCTAAAAAACAAAATAAAACAAAAACACAAAATAAAACAAACACTTCAAACAAAATATAGGAAAAAAATTTCTCTAAAGCAAAATCTTTAGTTTTCAACCCCAATCACCCTTACTTTTTCTTCGACTTTTGCAACACAAAATAAATATTTTTGTATTTGACGGGTTATAAATCTTGATGTTTTACCGTAGAAACCTCAATAATTTATTGAGTACATAAACATATTTTTCTAATTTAAGGTTAAGGATTTTTGTTTCTAAACGAAACTGTAAGTTTTCAAAAAAAAATTTTTTTAAAAGAATTAAAATGTAAAAAAAAATCTGCAAGACATCATTTTTTGGACTTTTGGCCAGCTAGAATTCATTTCGTGCAACTGTGCGGCGACCGTCAAGAAGAATAAATAAATGAACGATCTTAAATATTATATATTATATAAATATTATGAAAGCCGAATGTTATTATATCGAACGTTGTTTTTTAGAATGATTAAATTTATTACAAAAAATATTGAACGAGACAGGGTTTCTATGCAAAAAAAACAAACTTGACTGATTATAAACTTTGGTTAGCAACCTAGTTTAACCACTTCAGTCGCATCTATTATTTGTTTTATATCAGCCTAATTATATTAATAACTAAATACAGTAGGCCTGTCACTTGTAATTTTCACCGATTCTTGGCGGTAACTGCTTCCGCCAAATAAGCTTCTCAAAGATTAGCCAACTCAACGCGTTTTTCAAAGTTTCTGTTAGGTTTCATATGGCTCATTTATCAGTAAATAATTCAACATGCTTCACTGTTTAATCGCCATTTTGCACGCCCCTGTATAACAGCAATCAGAAGATTAAGCTGTATTGTTAATTCCCATCATACCTCTGCATCCAGCAGTCCAATGTCAATTTAAAATAACGCAAATAATGCCGCATTCATCCATGTATTATCATCACAAGTCATAAATCCCTTCCAATTCGCAGATCAGCTATTCATCCTCTTGTCTGCAATCGCATCACTGTATGTGGTGCATGTGAAATTTGTTTATTTCTAGGTAGCGGACGCTGGAGGATCGATGTTTGTCCATGCATTCGGTGCCTATTTCGGTTTAGCTGTTAGTTACGTAATTGAGTTGAAAAAAGAAAAAACAATCACAGAAAACAGCCTCGAAGAATCAAGATACACATCTGATCTTTTCGCCATGATCGGTATAATCCAACGTCACATAAAACAATAACAATCTCAACTGAATTATTTTCTTAGGAACTGTATTCCTCTGGTTGTTCTGGCCCAGTTTCAACGCGGTCGAACTAACAGGAGACGGCCAACAAAGAGCAGTTATGAATACATATTTGTCTCTAGCTTCTTGCTGCGTGACTACATTTGCTGTTTCGCTCATCTTCAGCGAGAATCATAAATTTGATATGGTGCACATACAAAATTCCACTCTTGCAGGTTAGATATATACAGAGTGTAGTCAAACATTGTGTAGAAATTTAGCTGATAGTAGTCTTCGTTAAAACGATACAAAATACAACATGAATCCATTTCGTTTGAAAACCGCTGGTAATTTTAAATTTGGCTTCTTACTAAATTGCTTCCCTACAGTATCTTTAAAACAGCAACAAAAAACAAAGTTAAACAGTTGAAATTGTTATAAAGTATTTGTAATGTCATTACTTTAAAATATTACTCATGATATAACAAATACTTTACAACAAATAATATGTAAGCACATTATTATTTCAAACAGTGTTGGTTAACATAGTTTTCTGTTGTTGTTTTAAAGATGCCGCGGCAAGCCATTTTAGTAACGCGTCAAATTTAAAAATTATCAGCGATTTTCAAACAAAATGAATGCATGATTTATCTCAATATTTTGTTTTTTGTATAAGACGATTTTGAAAATTTTGCATTCTTTTAACAAGATCTATTGACAAGTAAAATTTCTACACAACATCTGATTACACCCTGTGCATAGAAAAGAACAAACTTTTTGTGATATAACCTCAGGTGGCGTAGCAGTGGGCACCAGCGCTAACCTAATGCTCCAACCCTTCGGCGCTGTTCTCATCGGCTCGGTTTCCGGTTTGATTTCAGTCGCTGGTTATGCCAAGCTGACAGTGAGTTGCTCATAATCGCATCCAACACATCCCAAACAATGAATTCCAGCCTTGGTTGAGTACAAACTTCGGAATTAGAGATACTTGTGGCGTTCATAACCTTCATGGCATTCCCGGAGTATTAGCGGGTCTAATTGGGGCATTCATGGCCGGAATTGCTTCAGAATCCACTTACTGTAAAACTCTGTACGAAATATACCCAGCACGAGCCAGTCCAAACATGACGGCAACAGCAGAGTATACGTTTTTAAAACCAGGACTAGGACGAGATGAAGCACAACAAGCGGGTTACCAGATCCTTGCACTTGTAGTTACGGTAACTTTAGCGGTTGCTTCTGGGTTACTAACAGGTAAGAAAACAAACCGTTGTGATTCAAATAATTTACAAGAAAATCGTTCAGGAGTTATTTTAATGTGGGAGAATTTTTTACCATTAAGAGAAGAGTGTTTTGATGATCGACTTGCTTGGCATTTGCCAAGAAATCATTTTGAAAATGTTGCTGTACTACCAAGTGTCAGATTTAAACCAATGATCAAAAACAATAATTACTACAGCGTGTTTGAAAGGGTATTGTAGATAAATATTGTTTCACTCCCTAGATTCAGAGTAAAACGACCCTCTGTAATTGTAGTGCACTTACCCTACAATTTATTTCCCGCACTTTCAAATTATGTAAATATGTGCAAATTACACAACTATTTAGCTCTGTAGTAACAGCTCTCTAGTGGCATATGGCGGATTTATTTATAAGTTAATTGATTTTTTTTACGAGTCAATTGGTTTATGTTCCGGTGGGAATCACAAATGATTACATATTGATAAAAAAATTCTTTTGTATAATCAAATAGTTAAAAAAAAATATAAAGCGCTTTTGCCTTAAAGAATTATTTTTTTTGTTGCTTTATTTATTGTATAGCGGTCAGATATAAATTAGAGAAGCCTATAAAAATAACCATCGAAATGAGCTCAATTGTAGGCAATGTTATTATTTGATCTTTGTCTTGTTTCAATTTTTTTTTTGTAAAAGAATGAGAAGATTAAGAAAACCTTATAAAAGTTATGTACCTTTTAATTAAATTATCACTAATTAAAAATTTCCAGGATTTATTCTGAGATTAACGAAACTGGGAAGCATTTCACCTGAAAACTTTTATAATGACGCCACCTTTTGGATTTTACCGAAACAACATGAAGAAGGACAAAAGGATTCTAACAAGAGGTGGCATTACGACAACCCTAGCTTTGAGCTCCCTGGTAATAACGGAGTTTATCCTACAGATGTCTACACTTAAGTCAAATTCAAATATTTTTGTTTTATTATTTACATAAAATAAAATCTTAAAAAAACTAATTTTTTTTAATGATAATCTATTACATCCTTTAATTAAATGATCCTTTAATTGAAGAATATGATATATTATAACAATCCTTACAATAATACATGAAATTATTGAAATTAAAAGAGATTTTAATGTAGGTAGGCTATGATTATAAAACAGAATTAGATAATTCATTGCAGGTTTTTGTTATAAAATATACCAGGTACCCCATGGTTTTTTTCACCCTTTTTTTGCATATATTCTTATCACAAAAAAAAATGTATACCTTGAGTATACTCGTACCTACTATGCAAAGCGTAATTTAATCATAGTTAATGATATTATTTCACATTATTTACTACGAATAATATTACTACGATTTTGAAGAAGTTTTGCTATTAATTGGTTTTGCTGAAACATGGCTTTCCTCCGACATCGCTGACAGTGAGCTTTTTACCGAAGATTATAAGTACAGTTTTTCGCTCTGACAGGAATTTCCTGTTAAGTAATAAATCTAGAGGTGGCGGTGTACTGTTAGCTTTTAAATTACCTAATTGCTCTATTGTTAAGCTCAATCTTGATAACCTGTTCTGTATATCAGATAATATTGATGTACTTGGTTATAAATGTATATTATTTCATTCTGTGTTTTTTGTTTATATAATTTACATAAGTCCTGACATTAATAATTCAGTTTCTGATTTATTTTTTGATACATTTTAAACTCATTTACTCGTTAAAATAAATGTTATTGTTTTGGGAGACTTTAATACGCCAAACTTTGTTAACGCTAATAATTTAAATTTTGTTTTTGATTTTCGTACTCAAGAATGCTCAACTTTTTCCATTACATTAGTTTTTATTAATGAAATAAAATCACTATCCATAACGACCGTTTGCTGGACCTAATGTTTTCCATTAACAAAATTTCTTTATCTAGAGATGAATTTCCTTTTGTATCTGAAGATCTACATCATCCTTGTCTATCTTTCGATTTTTTCTTTCCTGCAAATCTCCTACTAAAAACTTTGTAATAAACAATAATACCAAGGATTATAACTTAAAAAAAAACCGATTACCTGGGTTTATATAAAACACTTTTAAAAACGAATTGGTCTGTTCTAAATGTTCTAAATCATAGTGTAAACGTCTGCTGTGATGAATTTAAAAAAATTATATTCAGTATTTTAGATCGCTTTGTTCCAACAAAGAAAACTATCAGAAAGCTTAATTATTTTTCTTGCTGGTACCTACTCTCCTACGCTAATTAAAAATATGTTAACTAAAAATTAATTATTGGCACAAATATAAAAAATATGGCAGACTTTCTGATTTTTTAGAATATAAAAAATTGCGCAAACTTACTAAAAGCCAAATAAATGTTTGTTATGCTGAATATCTTCACAAAGTACAAAGTTTTCTTACAGAAAACCCACAAGACTTTTAGAAGTTTATTCACAAGAAAAAAAAAGATTCGCATATCTAGCTCTCTATATGACCACAATAAAGCTCTTATAGATTCTCCTGAAACAGTTACTGAAGCTTTTCGTAATCATTTCAACAGTGTCTACACCACTAGTCACAATATTAATCTTATTAACAACGTTAATCTTCAATGTAATTCTAATTCAAAATTGTTACATTATTCATAACAAAAATTTCGCATCAGGAGATCCTACTCTCAATAAAAAAGTTGCCTAACAAATTAATCAGTGAAAGTGACCAAATACCAAGCTTCTTAATAAAAGATTGCTCAAATGTATTTGTTGAACACCTAAAAATAGGTCCTAGAAATAGGTCCTCGTTGAACACCTAGAAAGTCTTTCAGTGTGCCTATTTAGCAGAATTTAGTCTGTAGTATGCAATTACCTCTCACATCAACATGGTTTTATGAAAAACAGGTTTACTAATACCAACTTAATCTTTTACCCGTAAACAACACTCATCAGCTTTGATTATACAATTGATAAGACTGTGCTTGAACGACCTAAGAATTTTAAAGATCTAAGAGTCCTTTTTGATTCATCTCTGGTTTTGTCAATCACATATCTTTGTTGGTTTCTTTTAGCTTAAGATCTCTAGGATTTATCATTCGCAACTGTAAAAAATTTACCACCGAAAATGCCTTAAAAACGCTGTTAATTGCATGCACTTATAAGATCAAAACTTGAATATTGTTCTACAGTCTGGTCTCCTTTGTATTTGTATGTTGTGTACATACATTAGCAGCCTGGAATCTATTCAGAAAAAATTCTTAAAATTTCTGTTATTCAAATGTAGAGGGTTTCACCCACCTCAACACATTGACCACAAAGCTCTCTTATTAGATAGTTTCAATATGTAACTAAACGCTCAGACGTAGACGTGAACTTTGCGCATTGTGCTTGGTAGTAAAACATGTTAGAGGTCTGATTGATTCGCCGCATTTACTACACCTAAAATTTAATGTACCCACTCGTTTTTCCCGTCAGCATATTGTTTTTTATCTTCCACTTTTCTTACTAATCTTCTGTCAAACTCACCCCTTTACCGCATGTGTGATTTTTTTAATCTAATTTATTCTCATTGTGACATCAATGTTTCTAGTTTATCTAAAATACTCGCTACATAGTAATATATTCACTTAATGCGAATTAATTTTATGTCATTTTTTGAGTACTTACTTTAAATTATTTACGAAGTTAATTTTATTAGAGATTTTTTTTATGTTATTGTAATTTTACCCTATAATTGGATGTACTTATAATGTCTGTTGGGCAATAAAGATTTATTATTATTAAATAGAATTGAAACTAATTTTAAATATGTGCATTTTCCTGAACCTAAACATTATAAACCATACACAACCGCGGCTCTCAATTTTTAGAGCTGCCACACCTACCGTTAAATTTTACAATGGGTTGAAAATGTGAAGAAATGAAAAACATTTTAAGCACTTTTAAAAAACAAGGCGCTATATTTAGTGTCACAATTACACACAGATAAAGTTATCCTGATTTCTTGCGATAGAGCATTCCAATAGAATTCCGTTCCAACTCCTTGACAATTTCAACAGTTTCTTGATCAAGCGTCCATTCATCATCCAGCCCAATATTGCGATTCTCAAGCATCAAACGATCAGATTCTAAATTTTGAGCCAACTTATAACGCCGGTATATCACAAATCCAAGAACAAGCAAAGCTACTATTCCCAAAAAAATCAAAACAGGAGTTCCCCAATCAATTTCAGCTCTAGTCTTGCTATCAGTCTTAGTTTTTTTCTCAAAAATTTCAAAATAACTCCATTTTGTATAATCGCCATACCCAGCCAAAGAAACGGCCCTCACTCGTATTGAATACTTCCCCGATCCAACTGTGAGTATTTCAAAACTTTGGTTATCAAACCTTTCACTTGTTATACAAATTAGATTTGCAGTTTTTGAATTTATTTTTTTGTATTCCAGATTGTAAGCTAGGAGTACTGAATTGGGGGCTTCTGGTTTAGTCCAGCTCACTGTTACCTCATTTTTCTTAACACTCAAACCCAAAAAAGTAATAGCATCTGCGGTTCTTCTCTTTAGGGTCCTCTGAGACGCCATTTCACGTCCCCCACAATGCTCACTCTCATTCTCAAAAATTTTACTATTACAAGCTCTCAAAAAAAATGCATAGCGAGTAAAATGGTCAAGTCCATACACTGGTATTGTCATTTCGTCTTGTGTAGCATTGATTGTAAATTCCAGAAAATTCGTTATTGTACTATTTAAAATAATTGGATTAAATTCCTGAAAGTCTGGTATTGATCTTTTTTGTATCTTGAAATGTTCTTCATATTCAGATGGGTCAATAATACTGTAAACAGTTTTATTGTTGCAGTAGTGATCTTCGTCTTCTCCTATACAAGTAGTTTTGTTTAGAAACAAACGGATGATTTCTTTCTTTTTACAAGTGCAAGTATCTTCAATAAAAGGGTGACGGCAATAATCCCTTTGACGTATCAATGGTAGGTAATCCTTCTCAAGGTAAATCGCTAATTTGTAATGAGATAAATCTCCATTTATGTAAATTGGAGATCTCCAAGTTAATTCAGTCATTGTATCACTTTTAGCTTTTGCTTCAAAATCTATAGGTTCAGATGGATCTCCTGGAATTGTATGAAAATAATAAATTGGTGTTTGTTCATTTTCAGAATTGTTCAAAAAATGAGTTTTAATGTAAAAACCATAACGTGTGAAAGGGTACATTTTTTTAACTGTCACGTTTTTGTTACTTCTTACAAAAAGACTTGACCAACTGTCTATTGTCATTAATCCATCAGTATCGGCATAACCATCTTTTAGTTTCAATACATTCCTATCATCCATCATAGGTGTATAATAAATGGTAAATCCAACAATCTTTGTTTTGTTATTTTTTTGCCCTTTGGACGTGATATTTTTAGAATTTACTGTATCAAGTCCAAGAATCTCTGACTTGTTATTTATTTCCCAGGATAATGTAATATTTGTAGAATTGATAGCGTCAAATGTAAAATGTAAATTTTTGATATTGCAAGCGGTCTGATACCCATTACTAAATTTATACGGTTCGTCTTTACTAGCAATTCTCGTAGAATTCAAAAACTTTTCAACGTAAAAATTACACAAATGTGGGTTGTCTTGAAAAATCACAGTTCCTGACTTTATACTCATCTTAAAATTCCGATCAAGATTCCACAATTCTTGCAAATTTTGATTTTTAACAACATATAAAGCGTAATACTTGCTCCATAACTGTTCCCCTTTAATAGTACGTAATTTCTGAAAAAATCGTAAAGTTGTAAGTTCATGTGATCTCGTGATTTTTAAATATTCCGAAATTGAAACTATTTTCCCCAAACAACGATGAAGATCTTCAGTGGAGACACTTCCAGAGATTGAAATCTCCAAAGATCCATTTATGTGAGTACAATTCACTAATTGTTCCAGTTCAAAATGATTGATTATTTTGGTTCCATTACATACTTTATTATCTAAATAGACACACGTTTCTGCAGAATTGCGCGTTGCCCCTTTTGGGCATTTTGGAACACACAAGTTTTGGTAAATTGTCCAAGAACCTGGCTTGGAAAGACAATCTTTTTGTTCAAGACATCTTCCAGAGTAGTTGTCAACGAACCTAAAAAAATTTTTTTACTAAACGTCATTAAAAAGGCCAGCAAATTTAGATCCGAAAAAAGTTTCTAGAACCTAATTCCCGGAAAACTGGGAATCGTTTTAAATGTATAGGTGATATTAAATATTGGTAATCTGACTTTGCACGTTCAGAAGAGGTGAGCTAAACTGTTGGGAGCCAAAGGACCATTCACATGCAAGAATTAAAAACATTATATTTTCGGTCAAATACTCTCCCTAAATTTAAAATTTAGTCCATAAGTATATACTGCGTTTTTTTTTATATACCGTTGTCTGTCTCTTTTCAACACATTGTATATGTTGCTATGTAATATAGATTATATATATAGTAGTATATCTATATAGTAGTAATTGCCAAAAAAACACGATTTTGTTTTTTTGGATGAGATTTACTATTTTCCCCCGAATTACGTTGCTTCAAAAATCAAACGATCAGCTGAAGACCTATTCTAAATCTGAATTAGTTTCTTAACCATCCTTCACACATAATAAAACGGAGATGCGTAAAACAAAAAAACCAATCTATTATAAACTATTTTCAAAATATTTCAAAACCAACATATTTATACAAAACTACCTGTAAATGACGATAGCTTTCTCTTTCACCAAATGGTTTGGAAGTCATGCTTGGCAAATTATGTAAATTTTTTAAAGCAGTACCACCAGCTGAGAAAACAACTACAGATTTATGGGCTGATTTCAAATTGAGATAATACCGGTAGTATCTTCGTTTCCATAGAAAAATAAACAAATTCGGAGCTGTCAATCGCTGTTGTCATGGAAAAGTATTAAAATTTGCGATACTACCGGTATTATCTCAACTTGAAATCAGCCCAATCAGCAACTAAGAGCACTCAAAACAGACACCCTTCTGCAGATACTGTATTTACTAAAGCTATTGCTGCAAGCATCACAAAAGAACAGTTTTAAAGATAAAAAAAAGTATTTCTGTTCTACTACAAACCGTTTTGGACATATTTAGAGCGGACGCACCATTTACAAAAATCACACTTTGCAAATTTCGTTCAAAGTTCTCCCACTGTTTTTATTTGGTTCCAGAAGGTCACTATTTATAAAATAATTTGAGTACCGTGCTCCATTTTAAGCACACAGGATTTTAAAACTCACCAGCCGCCACTGCTGTGTAGGAGAAAAGTGAGGAATATATAAAATTAATTGTAAAGACTGTAATCAAAAGTATATTAGGCAAACACGTAGATCAATTTACAGTAGTTTTAAAGAACACATGGCTTATCTCAAATTAAACACAATAGAAGAATCTAATGTTGCCCAACATCATTTTTTGAAAAAACACAGCATTGACGAAAATAATATTAGAATTATTAGGACAATCAATAATTGTAAATTTCTTGACACTTTCAAGAGTCTAGAAATACATAGACATAAATAACGCGTAATCAACGCTGATTTTAGACTTATCCCCACTTCTTCTCTCTTTTCATTGGTGGAGAAGAGGCGGAACTGAAAGCTGGTGGAAGTCGGTGCGATTAGTATATGTAAGCTAACAATTTTTGTAAATGATTTAGTTTCAATTACTAACTGAGGATGTCAAATTTGTTGTAGAAAGGCACGTCGAATTAAGTGTTTGGTGACAGTGGATGTTTTACGTTTCATTAAAAAAAAAAGATCAAACAAAAAAATAGGTTTTTGGGTTCTAAAAGAGCCTAAAGATCCAAACTTGTTCTTATTTGGAAAATTAAAAAAAACAATTTAAAAAAAAACGTTTTTCATCACCATACTATTAGATGAAATTTTAAGCTTAAAAAAATTATTTGACGCAGAAATCAATATTCTTTAATTCTTGCCAAGTTTTTTGCTAAAAAGTGCGGTTTTGCATTTACAGCAACCAAACCAAAAAATGTCAACATTATCTAGTTCATTTGGTCTGATGTTCAGCTCACCTCCTGTGACTGTGCAAACTGAGATTATTCTTATTTTACATCTATTAAAGATATTAAAACGGTTTTAATAAAACCATTTTCAACTTTCCAGAAATTCAGAAATGGAAAAACTCTAATTTTACTGGCCTTTTACAAAAATAGTGTTTACAATTTTTCTGGACAAGCTCGAACACATGTACCACTGTTATTAAAAAATTTGCATTGGATACAGTGTTTAGGAGAGTTGTCCTGCGTGCAACCAATACAAGAAGAGTCGCATTTAGTTATGGTTGTGTTTTGGCAAGTATAAGTATTCCAACAAAATCCTAAAATTTTGGATTGTGATAAAATATATTTGATAAAATTGTATAGGAAAGATAAGATAGAATGAGCCGCGAGATGCGCAGATGAGAAAGTGAGAAAAACGATTATACAGTCTAGGTAGATAAGCGCTTAGTTGAGAGGAAGCGAGAAAGAGAAAAACTTGTTCACTGCGCATTAACATCTCACGGCTTATTCTATCTTGGGAGAGGTATACACACCTTGGCATTCGTAAGGACACACCTGATCACTACAGTCCGAAGTTTCACTGTAACTAATATTAGAAACGCCCATAGCTGTCCAATTAATTGTATTTACGTAGCAAAGATTTGGACAATTTGAAATTTTTATATTTCCTCTTTCAATTCTTCGTAAAGTTTTTAATCCAATCTGCAATTTTACCTCTTGTTACCTGTTGAAACAATCCTGTCATCACATGCAAAGACTGTTCTAACGTACCTCTTCAAGGTTTGGCAATTCATAGATCACAAGTGCATGTCCGAAAAACAGTTTATTTCCTTTAATATTAACAAGTTTTGGAAATATTATATCCAATGAGGTCAAGCCCAACACCCGATAAATTATTAAATAATCAGTAATTTCATGTAATTCTGCAAAACTTATATTGGCATATTCGTTAACTTCATCAGGTTTTTCCATTAGAACAATTTGTAAAAAACCGTCTATTACTCGACAATCACTAAATTTGGAAATGTGAGAAGGCGTATTTCTTACGTCTACTGATTTACACACTTTAGTTTGAACATTTAGAATTATTGATGAAATTATTATAAGATAAATATAAGACATTGTGGTTGTATGGTGAGTGAGAATAAACTGAATATTCAAATAAAATTCTGTTAATTAAAATAGTATTTACAATGTCAAGTGAACACCTACTGGGGTCGGCAAGAACAGAGGTCAAATTGTCTCGATTGAATTATTTGTTTTATCTTAATGTAATTTGCAACTAATTATTGCTTTCGTAAAAACTTATTGAGGCCACTAGATTTTAGTACAAGACATGGAAAAAGAAAAAAATCAAAAAAAAACGAGCGATCAGAGCAAATCAGTAAAAATTGTTAAGAAAACAAAAAACTTACAAAGCAAATTTATTAGTGTAAATGTTAGTTAATACGGTCAGAATTAAACCTAATTTAACAATTTAGGACAAATATGTGATTGTAGAATATAAAAAAAAAAAACAAGAAAGATCAAAAACTTTGTCTTATCCGGTTCAAAATTCAGTTAAAGAAAAATTAGTAGAAAAACTTGAAATAAAAAAATTACGAAAATCTGAAACAAAAAGAAAAAAATTAGTAGGAAAACCTGAAACAGAAATATTAGTAAAAAAAATTGAAACAGAAAAATTACGAAAATCTGAAACAGAGAAAAAAAATAGTAGAAAAACCTGAAACAGGAAAATTAGTAGGAAAACTTGAAATAGAAGAATTACGAAAATCTGAAACAGAAAGAGAAAATTTCCTGGTTAAACCTTAGTGAAACAGACAAATTAGTAGGAAAACTTGAAATAGAAAAATTACGAACATCTGAAACAAAAGAAAAAAATTAGTAGCAAAATCTGAAACAGAAAAATTAGTAGAAAACTTGAAACAGAAAAATTACTATAACCCGAAACAAGGAATTACCAAAGCTGAAACAGAAAAATTGTTAAAATACATAAAATACCTACATACCTACATAAAAAATAAATTGCAAAAAAATCGATTTCAAATAAAACTCAAAATTTTAAATAAAAAATTATAAATTAAAACAGAAATCAACAATTTTAATAAAGTCATAGTCTATACATAAAATTTTAATTTAAGCATTTTCCTCTGGCACAACTGATGACTGGGAATTCCCTCCTTTTGCTTCTTTCGAACCTACCTTTAATCCAAATTTCCAGCGATGTCCTTAGAACCTACCCCTCAAACCCCAATAAAACACAAAGAATTTACTTTAAATCGTTTACGTATTTTTTGCAAAACAAGATGCAAATGTACTTTAAATAAAACGCGTGAATTTATTATTAAATCAATTACAAATGATGATAGAAGATACTTAAAATTATTTATCTCTGTGTTATTTTGTAATTTGGAAATGCAAAAATGTATTTGTTTAAACAAAATCGCGATATACTCCATTTAATAATTAATAATAAATAAATGTACGCAGCTTTAGAACGGCTGTGATGTGCCCTGTTCGTGATTTGATGCACGACTGATCAAACAAAGGAAATATCGATAAATTTGCAAAAGGCAACAAAAAATGTTTATTATATCACCAAATGTCGAAGCGCCTTTGTGTCTTTCAGTACTGAATCATCGTATTATGTGAGCAATTAGTTCAAATAGTAAATCAAAAATATATTTAAATATTTAAAAAAAATGTTTTGATATTTTGTCTTCAATTTATATTTAATCACGAAAATAGCGCCGAAAAGACAATAATTAATTTTATTTTAACAAATGAGACTAAACATTGTTTTAAACGGCTACATTATTACTAATTAAAAAAGGAGTTCAAAAATCTTTTGTCAACATCTTACGCAATCACAAAAAAAGTGTTTACATTTTCTAAAGTCTCAGTTTATACACAAGATGTCCCAATTTTATTTCTATTGCAAGTCCCAGTTTATATAGAGGATATCACAATTTTATTTCTATTGCAAGCCCCTTTTCACCCTATCTTTTATCGGAAAAGTAATGAAAAAAATAGAGTGATCTTTGACAAGAGACTACCAATTTTTTCCTCCCTTAAATTAATTCCTCAAAAAAAAATAGTCAAAATAAACTATAAACTTTCTCTTATTGAGTTACTTGTGACTGTAAATTTCGCGAAATTTTATAGGAATTAATAAAAAAAATAATTAGGAAATCAATCTGCACTTTATTTTAATTAATTAAATCAAGCAATTAAATTCTATTCTTAGGAAAAACCATTTTCTGCTTTTGTGAAACTTGTGCGAAAGTAATTAATTGAAGTTAGTTACTTGAAATTAATTATAATAATCTAGGTTAGAATTAACAAAAATCACGCATACCAACAACTTCCGACTATTTAACAACTCTTTTAAAATTTATCTGTCAAAATTGTGAGTCTATTTATATATTTTGACAAATTCTAAATCATTACGCTACTCCATCGGAGTAGCGTAAAGTTACGCCATCGAATATAAGGAGTAGAGTAAAGTTACGACAATTATATAAAAAAGAAATGTGCAAGTATACCAAAATACATTATTGATGAAAAAATAATAACCTGAGATCGAAATGTAACTGAATCGAACAAGCCGTATTAACATTCGATACATCATAACAGTTACTCTGGCACAGCCTGCTCTGATTCAGTTACATTTCGATCTCACCTTATAAACTAGTTAATACATTATTAAATGCGAGCCAAAAAAACAACCTGTTCAATAAAATTATTTCAGATGTGAACAGTATACACTCCTAGATAATATTTTTTTAGCAGTTTTTCATTTTTGTTCAAATCAAAAGTACAATTTTAGAGAGTAGAGACATAATTTAGGACATTAATTCGGTATTATTAAGATTTGACTATTTACAAAACAGTAGGTATTTTGTATACTAAATTTAGGTTAAATTTAAATTTACCACCAACTGAAAAATTATATGTCGGCTTTCACACTGTGCAGTTGCTGCGTGACAAAGTGCTACAGTCTGGTTTTAGGTGTGATTTGTGAGTTACACATTGTAAGTACTCTTTCTTTGTATTTTCTATAAATTCGAAGCTACAAATCAGCGTTTTATTAAGATGAAACTATAATTTGTTTGCTATTTTATAAATAACTGCAAAAACAACATGGATCTACCATCTTTCGATAAATAGCTGAAGCTCCGCTTGTGAGCTATAATGAAATCCATAAACGTAAACTTCATCATACGAAACTTTTGCCACTAGATGCCGACAATAGCTCGAAATGAACTTTTCCAACTTTTAAAAGTTAAATTAAAAAGTTTGGTAAAGTAATTTACTAATGATTTAATTCACCTCTAACAATAAATCAACATTTTTGAAATTTTTATTGTTTATTGCAGTGGCGGCCGGTGATTTTTTAAAACTCTGTATTTGAAAAGAGGGCATGAGATCCAAATTCTGTTATAAAGCATTACTACTGAGACCAGACTAAGAACAACTGCTACAAAAAAATTTGATCAAAATTTGCAAAACTTGATTTTTAAAAATGGTGGGCCTCACCTGGTTATTTCCGAAACGGCTTATGTTAGGCCAGTGCCGATTTTTTTCAGCATTATGAAACAAATTAATGACTAGTTTATTTAAGTTTTGTTCAAAATTTTAAATTTAAGAAAAAGATATAAGGTAATGAAATTTTAGAGAAAAAATATTTTTCGAAAATTAAATTTCAAATGCTCATAACTTTTTCTATAATTAAAATTTTGGAAAAAAACAAAATAAAACTAGTCATTAATTTGTCTCATATTGCTGAAAAAAAAATCGCCACAGCTCTAATATAAGCCGTTCGGAAATAATCAGGTGAGGCCCACCATTTTTAAAAATCAAATTTCGCTAATTTTGATCAATTTTTTTTAGCAGTTGCCCTCAGTGTGGTCTCAATAATAATCCTTTATAACAGAATTTGGATCCCATGTTCCATTTTCAAAATACAGAGTTTTAAAAAATCACCGGCCGCCACTGGTTCTTGTAGCTATGGGATATTAAAAACTCTTAATTTTCTGAAAAATATTTATTTGTACAACGTTTACAAAATATATTTCAGGTGATATATAGAAATATAACCTTTCATAATAATAGGAATCGCCATAGGTACATTGAGTTAACACAACAACCTTTTTTTTATGAATATTCTCCCGGCTTACAAATTGTCAATTTTACCCCTTTGGGCTAAAAAACATTTGTACACACGTTTGTATTGCCTATACTAAAAAAATTTGGTTCCCCACTTGCAAAACAATGATAAATTATTAAATAAAAATAAAAAAAATAAAAAATACTAGCCACTTAAATTAACTTAAAAAAATAGGTAACATTGATCCCTTGGAATTCATAATAAATCATTTTCCGCACTCACTCTAAGGCAGGACACACTTAAATCATAACCCTAGTGACTAACATTACATATCACATTTAGTTTGAATAGACTTAACACTTAGGATGAATTAAACGATGACGTCGACGACGGTGAGCCTGGACTTAACTGATATGGCGATGACTTATTCGTTCTTTGGTTTGCAAAAGGTAGAAATTTCGTTGGACGGTTTGGTTTGTTCAGATATAAATTAACTTCCTCCTCCGACGGGTCATAGTGACTAAAACACTCATCCTCCGTCCTTGAAATCATCGCCGGAGGATTATAAACCCTTGGCACCGCATTTAAACGCAACTCAGTCCCTTGTCGACTATAACAAAAAGCCACCAACCGAAAACCCTCCCCGACATGATTCACTAACTCGTCCACTATACTGAAAAACGTGGGTCTGTCATTGGGCCGCCACTTCCAACAAGCACTCATTATCTTATACAACAAATCCGAGCACTGCGGCGGCATTTCAAGCGTCCTCCCGGAAGTCACAAACTGCAGAACTTCCTCATGACCCAAGCCTTGGTAAGGCAACTCTGCCAAAGTCGCCATTTCCCACAACACAACCCCGAAACTCCACACGTCAGAGTCTGTAGTAAATACCCCATCAGCGAGGCTCTCAGGGGCCATCCACCGGATAGGTAACAACCCCACAGTCTCTTTTTTATAGTAATCAGTCTCATAAATGTCACGAGCCATACCGAAATCACCAATTTTCACAGTACGATCAGCTGCGACCATACAATTCCTCGCAGCTAAGTCTCTATGAACGAATTTTTTAGCAGAGAGGTATGCCATTCCATCGGCAATTTCGGCAGCCATTCGGTACATTTCATTAGTGGTAAGGTTTTGTGAAGGGCCACGACAGTGTCTCAAATATGACTTTAAGTCTCCACGCTCCATTAATTCCATTATTACAAAAGGACGATCGCCACGTGATACAATACCCAAAAGCTTGATCACATGGTGACCATCACTGAAGGCTTTCATCACTGAACCTTCATTCAGAAATTCCATTTTGCTAGACAAGGATGATTTCTCACTTATAGTTTTGAGAGCACAGGGGTACCTCCTGGATTTTATCATACCTTCATAGACAGTACCAAATGATCCTTTTCCTAATTCCCTTGTAACCTCAATATCATTCCGATCAATCTCCCAGTCATCCTCAACATAGACAGGTCCAGCATAATCTGGGTTTATACTAGTTATCAAATGATTTCTTTCAACAAATTTCCTTTTTCGGTACCAGTAAAAACCACCAACAAGTCCACACAAAAACAAAACAATTACAATAATAGGAGTATAGATTTTAAACGCTCCACTTGCTTCCGAACTGATCTCAAAGTATCTCCACTCGCTGAAACTTCCAGGACCGGCAAAAGAAATCGCTTGAACTCGTATTGCATACTTTCCTGGATTCATGTCAAGTAAATTAAATACACGCCCAAATCTCTGAAATCTATCTTCAGTTATACATTCATAAATTGGTTTGGAATGTTCGGAATCAGTTCTTTTGTACTCCAATTGGTACGCTACCAAGATTGAATTTGTCTCTTCCGGTTGTTGCCACTCAACACGAGCATTTTTGTTATCAATTGAGACACCAACTGATCTTATACTATCAGCCTTTGGGCGTTTTTTTGTCCTTTGAAACACCATTAAATTACTACCACAAAGAAACTCCCCGTTCTCTTTGCGAACATTACAAGCTTGCAAGTGAAATATATACAAACTGTAGTGGTGCAGATTTTTAAACTCGTATGAAGTCTCATTTGTGTGAACTACATTGAACTCAATTTCTCTTTTACCGAAAAAACTGATAGGTTGGTGGTAAGTACTCCTAATACAACTATCGATTTCGTTATCGGCTTCGTTGCACGTAAAGTCTTGTGATACTAACTTAACAAAAGTTTTTTCACTACAGGAACAATTCGTTGCGTTTTGTATATTTTGCTCGATTTTGGGAGGTTTAGGTCTTTGAAGTATTTCAACATGTGGGAAATAGCAATAATCTCGTTCTTGTATTAGTGGTATATAGTCTTGTTCGCGTCGAATTGAAATGGAATAATGAGAAAACAGTCCATTGAAAGTAATTGGGGGTTTCCAACTAAGAGCAATACTTGTATCACTTACGGCTTCGGCTGAGTAATCTATTGGTACAGAAGGTTCAGTTGAAGCAGTCTCAAAATAAAAAACCGGAGTTTTCTTCCTTTGGTTGTTAGTCAGGTAAATTTTAATGTAGTAACCGTAACGAGTAAACGGTCGTAAGGACTCAAGTCGTACTTCATTTTTCAAAACAAAAATTCCGTAGGACCCATCAATACTACATTCGTCTTTGTTTTCAAAAGCTGGTATGTTACCATCAGCCACTGGTTGGTAGTAAATTGTGTAGCCAATAATTGTTTCGTTGCTTGGTTCAGTTTGCTTCCATTTCAGTGTTACATTAGTTGGGTTATTTTCAAGGATTTGAACTGTTACGTTTATTTGGTTGCAAAATGAATTATAACCATTGGATGATCGGAAAATCTCCAAATCTTTATCAATTTTACCCCAAACAATAGTCTCCAATGTCTCGATTTGAGAGGGACATAAAAAAGGGTTATCGTTGATACGTATTGAACCTGTAGGTATTGTCAAAGAGAAATTGTTAAAGTCCCAAAGTTTTTCCAGATTTTTATTTTGGAACACCAGAAAGGCATATCGATTATTTACTAATTTATTTCCTTGAATCACTTTCAGACTTTTGAAAAATTCAAGTGATTTTACTATTTTAGAGTGAGATATTTGGAGATACTCAGAAATATTGACAATATCGCCGAGACATTCCTCCAAGTAGGGTTCTAAATAAGTATGTGAGAATCTTAGTTCCAGTGAAGAGTTGATATGAGTACAACCCTTCAGTTCGAGCAGTTCATCTATAGTCTCAATCAGGCCTCCACTACACTCCTTTTTATAGTTTCTCCCTACGTAAAGACACCCTCCTGGGACTGTCATATCCCGATTATAAAACTTAGGACATGTTTCAATACAAGTGTCATTAAAAACCCACCAAGTCCCGTTTAACATCTTCTCACATTCGCTATGGGTCATGCATTTCTTAGAAACATTATTGTGAACTCTGAAACAAAAATATTATTAACTTATACACTTTGTAGTTATAATTACTTATGTTTGGGACAAGTCTTGACGCATTTGCCTTCATCTTCGAAGAATTCGCAGAACTTGGGAGGCAGTGTTTGACACGTATCTTTGTTCCAACAGTGTCCTGTAAACATTTAATTAAAATCAATTCAAAAACTAATTTGTAGTTCCTTTCGGAGGGAGAATGTAGGCGTGGATAATGACCGATTTATGAAGTAGGACTTAATTGGATTTAATTGTTTACTTACCACAATTCGGACACGGTTCACTTTTACAGTTATTTTTCTCGTAAAAAAATACTGTGCAGGCCCCCAAAGCTTGCCAGTTGACGGTATTAACGTAGCATAATTGTTCGCAATTGCCAACTATAATGCCCCCTGCACCGATGTGTTGCAAACTCGATAGACCAATCTGGAAAAAGGGTCAAGACTTAACTCTTTTAAAAATAAATTTTCGACAATGTGTTTTGCACCAGTTTAAATTGGGTTTACTGTTATTCCAGACAGTGAATAGATAATCATCAACATCATCAACAATAATTTCGTTGTGACGTGAGATGCTTGTTGAATTTCTTACAAAGGCCATTGTACTTTTTAAAACAATATTTTCTCTGTCAAGCACTGAAAACTGCATAATTTTTATTGTTATTGAATAATAATCTTATACTCATCACCTCCAAGAGATGCTTATAAATAATTCATTTAAGTTAATTACATCAATTTATTTGAGTCATAAAATTGAAATAGATCAGATATTGTCAATTCCACTAAGCCCTAAATTTACAACACCCTGTATTTAAATTTATGACAAAATGGAAATTACCTGATATGTTAATTCTGTTTCTATGTAAACATTCTTTAGCCAGAATTAAATAATTGACGACCTTCAGATGTAAATTTTGGGAACACAATATCTAAGTACCAAATATCAAATAAACAACTTAATAATGATTTTTATCAATAAAAAAATGTAAGTCAAGTATCGACATATCATTTAGCGGAGTTTCTACGTCTAGACAAACCTTGATTTTTCACGCATAGATGATGAATCCATTATAATTTATGACAAGAAGAAAAAATATGAATGATATCATAGAATTATCTAGTGTTTGTCCTTGACATCAATATTATGAAAAAAAAATATAAAAAACAATGCGAGTAGAAATACGTCGAACAAAGATTAATCCGTTATACTCATAGGAGTAAAAATCCGGTTCGAGTTTATGAGTTGAGAGAATGGGTTATCAAAATGCATGTCAACAAATCTAAGAGTAACGAACTATTTGGCGTCAGTTGTTGTTAACTTTTGCATATTTTACCATATTTTAGATCAGATAAAATTAAAATTTTTTCTTTCGTTGCGTTAAAAAAATATTTATATACCTATTTATTTTACTAATTTTTAAAAAACATTAGGTATTTAATATTAATCTTTTAATGCTTTTACCAGATACAGATTTTTGTTAACCATTAACTAACATTAAAATATTTAAAAAGTTGTGAATATTTGTCAAGTCCATGCCAATCAAGTCAAGTCACTCCGCGGAGTGCCGTTTAATCCTAATTAGTCAGGGTCAGCAGTCAGCACACTGGGGACTGTGCACTACTTTCACTAGACAACAAATTTTATTTTTTTATTTTTTTAAATAGATTATATACAAATTAGTTTTATTTTATATATGAGATAATTACAATATAAACATTATTTTTCTAACACGTCAAGTTTTGTAGAAAATAAAATCAGCAAATTAAAAATTTTTACTCTATGTTAACTAAATAATTATGTACATTACTGTGGCGCTTATACACTAGTCAACATGATTTTTTTTTATGTCTAATATGTTAACATTTTTCGAATTCCTGCCCTGATCTCGGCGGCGGTACTTGAGCGATGATGTCATGGACCAAAAAGGTTCTAGGCAAGGGACGCGGAAACGCCGGAGGCTGGGAATTGCCGTGACGAGGAACGTCTGGAGTTTGGTGGCCTCGGGCACTCGGTTTCAAGCTTTCGAACTGTTTTAAGCTTTGTCGATTATTGTTCAGTCAATATCACTTGGACTTTTATTTATAATAAAACTTGTGGTTTGAATATCCGCATTTTTATTTATAATAATAAATAGTTTTTAACATCAGAAGTGGGATCGTTCGCAAAAAAAAGACCCAGTGCTAGTTAGTGATAGTGGTTAATAGTAGTACTTAAATTTTAAATACAATGCCGAAAGTGAAAAGACTACGCAAAGAAAAGCGTCATTCATCACTTTCTGAAAGCGATGGGGATCCCAGTGAACATCGTCGGCGAAGTCGGTCGACGAGTACTGAGGTGGAGCATCGACGGCGCCAGAGATCGAAAAATCGTAGGCATAAACGACGGAGTCCAGAGAGGCGGAGTCCATCTGAGGGTACTTCACGGCAGCGGCAGCGGCGGCGTCGACGATCGCAAAGGAGTGACGTCACGGCCTTGAGCGAAGCGCTCTTGAAAGGAATGGGACAGTTGGTTCAGGGACAAAAAAAAGGGGTAACTGAAAGTCACCAACTGGTAAGTGTTACATCTAATTTAATCGCCGAATTCAACCCGGTAAATGACAACGTAAGTGATTGGTTGGATTCAATTGATGAATATGCCGAAATTTATCAATGGGATGAAAAGACGACAATTCATTTAGCCCTAAATAAATTGCGCGGTTCTGCGTCCGATTGGTATCGAGGTTTACCTTCCAGAATCTTTACATGGTCGGAGTGGAAGCAAATGTTGACTCAAAACTTTCTTCCAAAACGTAATCTCTACAAAGAATTGGAAACTATGATGTCATGTGTGCCTAAAATGGGTCAGAGTTTATATGAGTATGCTTTTAAAAAGCTAGCTTTAATAAACAAACTTAAGCTCGGTATCACTCAAGCTGATACAAGTTAATCTTATTATGAGTAGCATCCCAGACGACCAAATAAAATTTACTATCGAAACAGCTGGGATAACCGATCCCACAGTCTTAGCATCACATTTAAAAATTTTAGACGAACAAAAATGTAATAAAACTGGGAACAGTGGCAAGGCAAGTACCTCTTGTTCAGATATATCACAACTGAATCGCGCGTTAAATACGAGTTCAACGACAAAAGCTAGTTCTCGACGTACTAATTCAAATAATACAACCGTACAATGTTATCATTGTCTTAATTGGGGTCATTATAAAAGAAATTGTCCTAATAAGACTCAAAAAAACGCAAAAATGTTAGCCATTGAACCCAAATACGTTAATTTTATCGGACAAGAAGACAGTGACAATAAATTTATAAAAACTATTTATCTGAATGGGAAAGCAAATAAATGTTATATAGATTTTGGTAGTGAATGTTCCCTAATCACTCATGTTGCAGCCATTTCTTTAGGGCTCACACAATATAAAGTTGAGGACGGAATAGTTTTAACGACTTTAACTGGTAACATGAAACCAGAATTTTTTACGAGAGTCGAAATTAATATTGATGGAGTACAAAAAAATATTGAATTATATATTGTCGAAAAATGTGTTATGGGAGTCGAAATCTTAATCGGTCAGAACTTTACCGAAATATACGATGTCTCATATATTAAAGTAGGTAATAATTTACGGTTTGTTAAAAACGGTACCGATACTGAAGTCCAGACACACTCAATTAGTGAAACGATTTTGAATGTGGGAATTAATAACCCGGAAATTGTAAATTCACTCATGGACTTATTGAACGAATTTGAATCTTGCACTGCACAAAATTATTTAGAATTAGGGAAAACGTCTTTAGTAGAGATGACTATTCAATTAACTACGGACAAACCTGTATGCCATCGACCGCGTCAATTTTCCGATTTCGAACGCCTTAAAATAAGGGAGATCGTTGATGAATTACTGGCTGGTGGTATTATACGGGAATCGCAATCACCGTACGCTCGCTAGTCCGGTACTTCTTGTTACCAAGAAAAATGGACAGTATCGATTAGTAGTTGACTACAGAGCTCTCAATAAAATCACTGTAAAAGATAAATATCCATTGCCCTTGATTGAAGAACAATTAAGACGGTTGTCGGGAGCAAAATATTTTACAAGTCTTGACCTATTTTCTGGGTATTATCACATCCCTGTCGCGGAACAGTCAATTCCATATACCGCATTTATCACACAAGATGGACATTATGAGTTTACGCGCGTACCTTTTGGGTTGACTAACGCCCCAGCAGTCTTCCAGCGCATGATAAACACGGCACTTGGACAATTACGTTTTTCAAAAGTTTTAATATATTTGGATGACATACTTATACCTGCCACAACAGAGGATGAGTCAATACACCTCTTGCGAACTGTTTTACAAATTTTACAAAATCATGGTCTAACGTTAAACTTAAAAAAATGCTATTTTTTGAAAAATCGCATAGAATATTTAGGTTACGAAATTAGTGAATCAACAATTAAACCAAACAAACAAAAAATAGAAGCAGTAGCACAATTTCCAACACCTACTAATGTTCATGAAATCAGACAGTATTTAGGCCTAACTGGATATTTCCGAAAATTTATTTCTGATTATGCAAAAAAGTCAAAGCCATTAAGTTGTCTCTTATTAAAGGACGCTAATTGGGAGTGGGGTAAGTGTCAGGATGAGGCCTTTCAAATATTGAAAGAAGCCTTGACTTCTGAGCCGGTTTTGGCATTATATGACCCAGGAAAGGAAACTATTTTATACACCGATGCTAGTCGGTGGGGTCTAGCCGGCATAATGGTACAGTTGTATGAGGGTAAAGAAAGGGTTGTTGCGTATTTTAGTAGGCAGACAACTCAGGCTGAGCAAAAATACCACTCCTTTGAATTAGAAACACTTGCAATAGTCTCTGCTGTCAAGAGATTCCGCCAATATCTGTTAGGCCGCCCATTTACTGTCATCACTGATTGTGCTGCAGTCAAAAATACGTTTGAAAAAAGTGAAATTAATCCACGAATTGGACGGTGGATATTAGCCTTAAATGAATATCATTATAAAATTTTGCATCGTAAAAATGATAGAATGCGTCATGTAGATGCCTTAAGTCGACACCCACCAAAAAACGAAAAGTTAGTTTTAGTCACCAAAATAGCAGAAATTGATTGGTTATTAACTATACAAGAAAGTGACAAAATTATTAAAAACATAAAAGAAATTTTACAGGGAGGTGATATTACACAGAATAAAGACATTTTTCACAATTATTCTCTAAAAGACGGACTTGTTTATAAATTGAGCACCTTTGGGTTACGTGTAATTGTACCACGAATGGTAAGGTATCAACTTCTTCGGTTATGCCATGATGAATCTGGACATTTCGGATTTGATAAAACCTATGACTTGCTCTCTAGTAGATTTTGGTTTAAAGGTATGAGACGATTTGTTAAGAAATACGTAAAAAATTGTCTAAATTGTATCTATTTTAAATTACCGGGCGGAAAATTACAAGGCTTTTTACATCCAATTAAAAAAATACCTAAACCATTTCACACTGTACACACTGACCATTTAGGACCTTTTATAAAATCAAAAAGCGGAAATACCCACATTTTAGTCATAATCGACGCATTTACAAAATTTATTTTAATTTATACCGTTCGCAATACTAAAACTAAATTTGTCATAAAAAGCTTTCGCGAAATGATTAAGGTTTTTGGTGTACCACGACGTATTATCAGTGATAGGGGAACATCATTTAAGAGCAGTGAATTTCAGTCATTTTGTGCAGAAATCGGTACCAAACATTATCTAAATGCGGTAGCCATACCTCGAGCCAATGGACAGGTAGAGCGTTATAACAGAACTATTTTAGACTCTTTGAGTACAATGGGCGCCTACCAAAATGATAAAAATTGGGATGAGAATATTTCAAATATTCAATTAGGGCTAAATGGAACAATAAATCAAGCTATTGGTGTAGCACCAAGTGAGGCATTAATGGGCTATCGTGTTGTTTCACAGGGTTTGTTGGAACCTGGTGACAGAGAGATGGTGGACGTCACGGAGGTTCGGGCCCGGATGGAACAACATGTTGATCATTACCAGGCAGAACAAAAAAAGCGGTTCGATGCGAAACGAAAAAAAGGACATTTATATACCGTAGGAGACTTGGTCCTTATTAAAATAACAAGTGCACCGGCTACTGGGGTTAGCCATAAGTTACTCGCAAAATGGAGAGGACCATTCCGCATCACGAAAGTCCTGGGTAATGATCGATATGAAGTTGCTGATATTCCGGGGAGTTGTAGGTCGAGATTGCGGTACAGTGGAGTGGCCGGGGTGGATAACATGCGGCCATGGATTCACTTGGGGTAGACAGGGCGGTCGGCGGCTTTGTCAGCAAGCGTCCTTGTGTAAGGCTAGACAATGGACGGTCGGCGACAGGCCAGCATGCGTCCTTAGCTCCCCCCAAGGTATAGGTAAAAATCAGGACGGTCGGCGGTAATGTCAGCATGCGTCCTTGCGTAATGCTAGGCAATGGACGGTCGGCGACATGCCAGCATGCGTCCTGAGGTAACGGTAAAAATCTAAACAGGACGGTCGGCGGCTTTGTTAGCATGCGTCCTTGTGTAAGGCTAGGCAATGGACGGTCGGCGACAGGCCAGCATTGCGTCCTGAGATTTAAATAACATTTATTATATATAAGGTGCATAACAATATTTCTTTTTTTTATTTTTTTTATGTTACTTTGTTTTGATTTTTTTTTATTATTAGGAGATTTATTTAATTTAAGTCGAATATACATATATATATATATATGTTATTGACGAGTTGATTATATCTTATGTGCAACTTGGCCAAGTTCAAAAATTTTCAGAAAACACACACAAAAAAAAAAAATCTTGAGGCGGTGGTACCAGAGTTCCTGAATTATATAATTTAAGAACAAAAGGGTGTTTCTGTTGTCAATATTTTTTTGCTTAGACGCTTGTTGAGTTTCAGATCAAGAAATTATGGGCTCGATGAGTGAGGGCACTCACGAATGTCAGGAAAGGCCGAATGTTAACATTTTTCGAATTCCTGCCCTGATCTCGGCGGCGGTACTTGAGCGATGATGTCATGGACCAAAAAGGTTCTAGGCAAGGGACGCGGAAACGCCGGAGGCTGGGAATTGCCGTGACGAGGAACGTCTGGAGTTTGGTGGCCTCGGGCACTCGGTTTCAAGCTTTCGAACTGTTTTAAGCTTTGTCGATTATTGTTCAGTCAATATCACTTGGACTTTTATTTATAATAAAACTTGTGGTTTGAATATCCGCATTTTTATTTATAATAATAAATAGTTTTTAACAAATACGTGTCTCTTATGTATTTTTTTATGCAGATTCTAAAAATATACTCAAAAATTGGCCATCACGTCTGGTTTCTGAAAAAACTTAGAAGATATTTTTTTTATACAGTGTGAACCATTTGTAATGAATAAATTCGATAAAAATTCAGGGAGTTGCCTTTCAGGAAAACCCTTAAACACGTTTCCTGTTATTTTTCAGCGCGCATTTTTTAGCATTTTTTAGTTTTTTAGCATATTTGAATTCAACGTATAATTTTGCGTATTTTTTTATGTAGCACACCGCACACCCTATGTCGATTTTCAGTCGTTTTTGAAAAAAGGTGTTAGAAAAAAACTATTAACATAAATTGAAATGTAGAAGAATTAATTCATAGTAAATATTGAAAAATAATAGGATACCAGGCCGAGCGTTTCCCTGAAAGGCAAATCTCTCAATTTTTATCGAATTTATTTATTTATTAGAAATAGTCCAGGCCCTTTTTTCAAAAACAACTGAAAATCGACGTAAGGTGTGATACGTAAAAAATACGCAAAATTATACTTAGAATTGAAATATACTAAAACACACTAAGGTTCTCATTTAAAATTTCAAAGTTGAGAGTCGTCTCTCGATTTTGAGACACTTGTATATGAAATTTTTTTGTCAAAAAATGCACGTTAAAAAATATCAGGAAACGTGTTTGAGGGTTTTCCTGAAAGGCAACTCCCTGAATTTTTATCGAATTTATTCATTACAAATGGTTCACACAGTATAGAAAAACATTTTATAAGTTTTTTCAGAAACCTGACGTGATGGCCAATTTTTGAGTACATTTTTAGAATCTGCATAAAAAAGTACATAAGAGACACGTATTAGATATCAAAAAAATTATATCATGTTGACCAGTGTTATTAGAGATGAAGTCTAGAGTGGTCGAGAGGAAAAGGACTACAACAAAGTAGCATAGAGCTATATAACCTTATCTTTACAATAGTAACTGCGCATTTAAAACCTAAAATGGTATATAATCCGTTGCAATTTTGTTTAGCTGTTACAAAATTTAAGATACTCCTTCAAAACTGCCGTAATTATATACATATCTCTATTGTCCAATTTATTTGTACTGGGGGATTACAAGAGTACTTTATTTATGAGTACCCTTGTAATCCCCCAGTACCTGTCGCTTCAAATATAACATGTGTTTCCTCACCGGCAGTTAAAAACTCATAAATAAATTGGACAATTAAATAATAGAAATAATAATAATCAATACGGTTTTAAACGAGTTTGTGAAAATTTTATGGCAGCTAAATAAACGAGTTTGCACCGGACTATAGATATTGTGGATTTCACTGACCCTGAGGTCCCAACTAATAAAACTATAATATTCACCAAATGCAGAGAGCGGCATTCTGTCCTTGCATTTCTCTAAATGTTAAGCATTATCACAATTTACTAAAAATGGTACCTGGAAATACGAGACTGAATATTTCGTTCAGGGTTTCTACCTTCGGTCCTGCGATGTACTCCAAAATATTTCCTCTGCATTTAACAATAGGGTTATTTTTGCTGCAAAGACATTATCGTGAGATGCTGGTATTCCAGTGGTATCTAAAATGTTTTCTGATCATTAGATTTCAATAAGGGAACTTCGTAGTGCACGTTGTGTTTTGTGTGTGCTCATTTGAGAGACTATTTAAACAGTGACCGAACAAAACTATTTTCTGTTGTATAAACAACTGGGAAATGAAGGAAGAAGTATTCTTAAAGTCTACAATTATTTTTTGAAAGAAAAAGAAGAAGGACAACAATTTAGAATCTCTCAACTGTGGCGGCTCGTGCAGGGAGGGTATTCGGGCATTGCCCCTCCAACGAAAATAAAAAAATAAGAAATTAAGGAAATATTGTATTTTGAATAAAATAATTAAAAACGTCTAAAACTTTTTTGTAGAAGCGTTTAAAATGCGCGCAAAGTTTAAAAATATTAGCGGGCGCGTATTCCGGGCACAGCTCAGCTTGCCCTACTACGCTTGCCATATCGTACGCACTTTCCATTAGTTTTTCAAGTGTTTTGCTGCTAAAACAATCTGACAACAGTGCAATCTCGGACAGAAGCCAGACTTGCCCACGAACCAATTAGAATAGCAGAATCACTCCGAGTTGCTTCGATTTGAACCGATTGCTCCCGATAATTATTATTCATTAATTTGTATTGTACCGGTAACAACTGTTTTTCTGAGTCAAGTTTTTTATCATTCTGATTATAATTTAATCGGATTGATGATGAATTACGTTTAAAATATAAAATAGTTAAAATCCGCGGAATTTGTTAATTTTGAAAATAAAAAAAAATAAAGGAGTTGGGACCATTGAGACTAAAGCTAAAAAATTCACCAGGAACATGTGATAATGGGTAAAACCGTGGTAAGAAATTGTTATGACGGTATATACAAAAATTCAGATTGGTTATGTGGTTGTGATGTAAGTAATTCAGTTTATTGTTTTGTTTATTGTTTGTTAATGGGGTCTAGAGATTCCGAACCCGCTTGGATTTGGACAGAAATACGGGATTTAAAACATTTAACGAAAAAAATCAATAAGCATTCTATGAGGCAAAAGCATTTATTCATGAAATTTGCAACGTTAGGTCGAATTGATTTACGAAATTAGCTTAGTAGCGCATTCAGACTTGAAATTCAAAAACATAACGAGCAAGTTAAGCAGAAGCGGTATATTTTAGGAAAATTTATTGATTGTATAAAGTTTTGTGGGGTATTCGAATTGGCTTTACGGGGACAAGCTGAAACCTACTGAAATTATAATAAAAACAGTTTACACCTATAGCTAAATTAGTTTTAAAAAGTATTAACATTTGTTACTTATACCCTCCCACTCTAGATTCTCACGAGCCGCCACTGCCTCTCAATACAGCTACGTACAGCAACAGCATGTGACATAAGCATCAGTACCTTTCAGAGACTTTTACAACATTGAAAACGATATGGTAAGGTTTTTTTTTTATTTAACACGGCAGTAAAGCATTTTTTGGATGCGCTGTTAACGGTTTTGGATGCAGCAAGCAAAGAAGAAATTCGATCGCAAATATATTCTTTGAATGAAGAATTTGTAATTTGGAACTACTTTCGAAGGTTTCAAAAGAAAGAGCAATTCTTGATGTTAGTCCAACAACTTTGTGGAGAATCATAAAAAATTTAGGTTTCCGTTATAAAAAAACCAATAACAGAAAAGTTTTATGCGAATTGTCACATATATGTAGTGGTCAAAAAACATGACTTTCTTAAGAGATACGTGGAAAATTCAGAAAGCAAAAGTCCAAAAGCAATGGTTTTTTTTTTGATGAAACGTGAGTTTTTGCTAGAGGTGCGGAAAAAAGATCATGGCAAGATAACAGTATACGTTGCTTTCAAGAGCCAAAGAAAACAGGGAATGATAAACGATTTATGATCATTCATGCGGGTGGTAATATGAGTTTTATACCAAAAGCCAGAAAAGTAATTACTTCCCATAAAGGCATAAAGTGTAAAAGGACTATATTTTGAAAATTGGTTCGAAACTTATGTTTTAAAACGTTTGGAGAAACGGTCGCTAATTATGTTAGATAATGCTTCATATCATACAAAAAGATTAAATAAAACTCCAAACGGTTCTTGGCAAACACATGAAATTGTAACGTGGTTAACTTCCCAAAATGTTACCGAAAATTATAGCAGACACAAGGCTAAATACAACAGTAGTAGCAGAGCAAAATAAACGCATAGTCTTTTACCCGACTTGACCTAACCTGATATTAAAATGCCTTGTTTCGATGTAGAAAACATACATTCATATTACTCTTCCTCCTTTTTCTCGTTTTCCGAGGTTTCTCGTCAGCTCAAACAATTCATAGTTTGGATGAATCACAAAAATCTTAGTAATTGCAGTCGTTCAAACCGAACAATGATAAACAATTGTAAACGATTAAAAAATATTTCTTTTAATTAGTTCAAACGTGGTGGCGTATGGCAGGCTTGGCTTTAGAATATTTTTATACTCGTACTTTACAAGGATTCGGCCTGGACAAAATGAATCGAATAAAACTCTAATAATTCATTTAGCAGGATTTGATTATGTTACCAATTTTTTTGATTAATGATTTTTGACTCTTTGATTAAACGGTTTTATTGATTTATTGATCAATAGATTTTTTCTTTTTGTTGGATCTTCTTGGTGTGTCGAATGAAACGTAAAACACCCACTGAGACAAAAACACTACACTGAACATAACAAAGTTGTTACCCTTAGGTAGAAATTAAAACTGTTTTAAGTCTGTTGTCGAAACACGCGTTGTATTAAATATAGTGTTTGGTGTTAGCGAGTGTTTTACGCTTAATTAATAGATTAATTAATCAATTACTAATAATTGATCGTCGATTTTACCACCTTGAACTTTAATACCATTCCACTAGCGTAATAATCTCTATAATAATCTTCATATCCAGCGTTCTATGTATTATTATAGGCTAATTTTATGTTGAGATAATTCTGGTAGTTTCTATAAAAAATTAAAAGAATTTGGAGCTGAGATTGGGTTGCTATAGAAAACTATTAAAATTTGCGATACTACCGGTAGTATCTCAACTTGAAATTAGCCTATAAGTTATTTATATTGTTAGTGGGATATAAACATTATTACGGCACGAGTGGGAAGTTTGCAGATGACGAGGGCGTAGCCCGAGTTACTGCAATATGCATGCTCTAGCCCACGAATGATATACAAAATCTTACCTACAAATGTAAAAAATTCAGGAAAACCAATTTAATAATTTGTTTTTAAAATCAAGAACGAACGGACAAAAATTTTGACAAGTTTAATGCATTAAAATATGACGACTAAAATAAATGATTTGAAGTGATTGTAAAGCGGAAAATCTACCTAAAGAAGTTTAAAGAACAGTTGTTAATACATTATATTTAATTTTGTCGGATAAATCCTACGCATGTAATTTTGGTTTTAGTAAAATTTAAATTGACAGATGTTTCATTACACCATAAGTGTAATAGTCAATGGTGTAATAATACCTAAGGGTCATTACTCATTACTTAACTCAAACAGGTTAAAAGGAAAGGAGTAATATAGTGATTATAATGCATTTGTGGTCCCAGTGCTTCATGCTGCAGTCCCAGTTCCAAAAATGCCACGTGAAATGTAATTGAATGAATGGATTCGTGAAGGTTTTGTGAAGACTCTCGACATGATATTAAAACAGCAATTTCTCGCGCGGTTATGGAACATCATTCATTCCGATGAATTATTCTACTTTTACGACTGCATTCCCTAAATAATGTCCCTATAACTTCGTAGGTATAGTAATGTACTACATACTCCTTTTTTTGAAATACTGTCTTATATTTGCGTATATGTCATCCAATTTGTTTGAGTATCATTCCGTTCTCCGTTTATGAAACCGCAAAAATTCAATAAATGTCAGTCAAAGTCAGTTTTATTCATTTGAATGCTTTCTTCGTGGTCGAGTGAGGCTTTATTACTCCTAACAAAAATAGAGAAAACTATAAAATTTATTTTAATGTAAAATTTGTTTACCCAGAAAATTAAACCTCGCTTCCGCTTTAATTATTTTGAAACCTTAGTAAATTCAGAAATTGTTGTGAAAAATGTCACGCACCAGTGTGGAAATTGATCAATAAAATCTGTTTTCAAACAGTAATTTTTCCATTGTTTCTTGTAGCGATAAAACAAGTAATAAATGCGCAATTTTCGTTTGAATGTGTAAAAAGTCAGTTCGTTCACCTGACAAATGTCCCTTCGCAAAGTGACAACTTATAAAATTTCTGAATTCTTGCCAAGAAAATCAAAATACTCCCATCAACATAGTTATTGCACTAATCAGCATAACACCGCGAAAGCATCAACCTAAATTGTTAGGCACGTACACTTGAAATCACACGTTTGTCATGTTTCTATAGCATATTTACATAAATATAATAGACAATCACTTATTATTGTTTATGTTCAATAAAACATTTCAACTGATAATTTATTTTACTTTTTTATACTTCCTACAAGGTTACCCTCAGCATCCAAATCAATGATTTGCATCTCTTCAAATTCAAGGATTTACTAAACACTGCAATTTTTTTAAAGTATCTCATGACAGGTTATATAGAACCCTTGTTAAACAATGAAATTGCCTCGAGTAATTTGGTTATCATCATAGAGCAAATAGTTGTCGATGTATCTGCTTAGCGTTGAGGGAAACCTTCAGGCAGTTGCTCATATTATTAACAGATAAAGCTTTTGCTCACTTCGAAGGAATTGATATGTCAATCTACAACGTAAATGCAACAATCAGACAACATGATATTTACATAAGAATTTATAAATTAGTTGTAATTACTGTATATTTATAAAGTACACGCAATTAAATAATTAATTAAGTAATCAAACATTTTGATAAATCAAATCATGATTAAAGCCCATAAAGTGCTGAAAATATTAGCAATAATTTAGCAAAAAAATATATTTCACCTTTTGAATAAACAATACTTCATACATATTAATACATTTCCCTCCCACAGTTCTTACTAAGCTAGCAGATTAACAAAAATCTTATTTTTAACGGATTTGTGTAAGTAACTCAAAAAAGAAATCCTTGATATTTAAAATACAACGTAATACCTACATTCTGAACAAATGTTCCAATTTGCGAAAGCTCTCCTTGTTTCAACATGATCCGGTCAATATTTACTAAACCGCCTGATAAATAAATAAAAAGCTGCATAAGACAATGCTGAAAAGTTCGTTGAGATGAAACCCAACCGTTTTGTCGGCTAATTGTTATGTTTCTAGTGTTCGCGGTTCTTATCTGCCAGACATTTGAATACTTCATTACTACAACAATTCTGCAAGTCATTAGCCAAAGTAACGTAAACAAGTGACAAAATTGATGATGAAAAATGCGGGAGAGAAAGGAATGGATTACAGGATAAAATGAGATCAGATTAAAAGACTGAATCCGATTAAGCTTTTAAATTTTTATTTCTGGTGTTACTGCAAATTATCGAGTTAAGCTAACTGCTGAACTTGAAACGTTAGTCAAGTAAATTAAGAAATCTATTCTAGTGCTGCAACAGGAAAAAATAACCCAAACATAAACGTGGACGCGTAATTTATGAAATTATTTAAGGACGTCAGCTCCTAGTCTTATTTATATTTGGATATTATATTATAGGAATATATGTGATAAAATTTATAAATATTATTATTGCAGTGTTTGTTCTAGTTGGTTTTTCGAAAAGTCATCATTAGATAAACCAAATAAATTTTTTGAAACAGTGTGTTAGATAAAATAAAAAACCCACGAAAACGCAAATAAGCTCATTTAAAATGAAGAAAAATCTCCAATTCTCATGGATCCCAAGCCAACACTGACCATCGGAGAGTATATCGATATTAGTTTGAATCGCAAATGTAATCACACTTCCTATTCAAAATTTAGAACAATCACGCTTTCACAAAGAATCCTGGCGTTATTGTATTTTTAGAAATTATGAGCCGTCGTAAACATGTTGACAGTGTTTTATGACACTTTCGCGACGGTTATTTCTTTTTGAAATTGCAAATTTTTATAGAAAAACCACTGGCACATGTGTAAAATATATGTGGAACATATTTAAATCATTTGCCAGGTCTATAACTGTTCTAACAACAATAAACTAATGTTTTATTTTCTCTCAAGTACAAAAAGGTTTAATATTAATTAAAGTATTTTACCATATTAATTTGTAATTAAATTAATAAGAATTTCATTCTACATTCACAAAATTACATCAAATTTCTTCTCTCTTAATATGCGTTTAACTTATTAACTCCTGTTTTTGTATATACATACATACCCAATTCTGTTATGCGACTGTTTGTCTCTGATCACTTTTTTATTTATTTTTGTTTCATGTTCATTCTATTGTATTTTACATATTTAATATTTTCCTTGTTATTTGTCTTATTTACACTTTTTTCTGTATTTTTTTTTTCGAACCGACAGTCGCTGTAAGTCTTGATCTCTTTGAATCTTTTGTATCTTTTCCTTTTAAAAATAATAACCTGTATAAATCCGTTCTACTTCAGTTGTAACTTATTTCAGTGTTTATAATTATGTAGTTATATTATTTTTATATTTGAAAGGATTGTTCATAATTAAATTGTCAAATGTCCAGAAGTCAATTAAGCTGTTTGAGGCAGCGAACCATGACCACATAAGAGGGAAAGCAGACGACTCGAATGTGAAATTCATATATGATGCGGAACACACATTACTATTCTACAGTCAGTAGCCACCCAAAAAGTAAAGATGAGATAATTAACTGATGGTTAATGAACAAAGGATTGATCAGATCCGAGGATTACAGAAGACATTGAAGAAAAGTGCGGTTTCAACAGAACGTTTGTGTTTAAAATATGGAAAGTAAATTGACGCAAGAAACAGAGAATGCTAAAAGAGAAGACGACTAAAAGACTTTGGTTCTAGTATAGAAGAAAAGATATGAATGGGCATCAAGCAGATATCTTATCTATCTTATGAGAAAGGAAGTTAAAACTGTAGTAAGAAGCAGAGGTCTAGACAGTCCAGTGCTAGGATTGACCCTAAAAAACGTATTCTCTGAGAAAGCAAGCAAACTAAAGATAGTAGACCATATTGAAATCATCTCTGTTATAACATTTGAAACAACTGATACAAAACGCAAATGAAATAACGTACAGAGCTGAGTATAAAGAATAATAAAGTTCATCAACAAAAACCAAGACAATTGTACCCAAAAATAAAATATCCAAAAGAGAAGTCATGTAAGATTGCGGTCTTAATAGTATAATTCCTTAACAAAGTCATATTTATATTTCACAAAAACTACTAAAGACTACACTCCTCAAAAAGCTGAAAGAATATAGAAAATGATAAATACTTCACATAGACAGAGGGCACCCAGTCCGAATTGCGTATAATGTGAATCACAATCTGAGCAACAATTCGACAAGTGTAACAGAAGCTATGGAGCTAGGATGTTAGAATTGACACAACGAGTAATAGCGCTAAAAAGGGTAGAAAGGATACAAGACAAGACATAAACGTGACAATAACCTGGTTGTTATTGTCACAGATACCATTACCCCTTCTAGTTCTAAAAAGACGCAAACTCCACTGAACACTTCATAGCTGAAGAACAAGAAAAAAATATTCAAAGATAAGTAGACGCTTGTAGAAGCGATCTTCATTGCATATTAAAAAGAAAAAATAAATAAAAAAACAGAGAGTACATACATGTTTGTGAAAGAAGATGCTAAGGAAACTGATATGAATACTTATGTTTTAAAGAAGGAAAAAGAAAAACTAAGGGAGAAGTTAAACCCAAAAAAAAACAAGAAAAAACAAAAAACAAGATCCTAGTAATCAATTAAATAAAATTTATCTAGACAGGCGAACCAAAGTAAACCATTCCTGGTAGATAATATGCTTGCAGAAAATGATACCCATCAAAGGGGAAGCAAATGACTATAGAAAAAGGTGTTACACTCCCTAGTCAAGACACTAAAGACAGCTCATTAAAAGGAATCTGAATAAGTAAAGATCAATCATAAAAATACACAAGTGTGAAGATTGCAAATAACGAAGATGTAGCCCGAAATTATCTGTAATCACACAACTTATTAGTTAACATGGTTTAACACATAATTAATGTACAATATTTTATCTATAGCTGTTCAGAGTTTTAAAAAAGGATATATAATACTTTAAATTTTAATGAAGCATTAAAGGAACGCAACAAATAAAAAAACTGCTGTGACTTCCTAAGTACATATTTAATAACAGCCCTACCGCGCGCCGTAATAAAAGTAATATCGGTCGGATGTTTACGATATCTGTAGGAAAATAGAACGCAACAGAAAAAAATTACAAAAATTTGCTGCGACATCTACACCCTCTATATTCGAACAAAATATGGCAAGTTTAATCCTTCAAAATGCATGGACAAACTTTTCAAATTTCAAGTCCACTCCTGTAATAGTCACGACGCTAAATAGTAGAAATGTTGATTTAAATATTTTTAGCGTCGTAAATAGCGAAATTTTAAGCTTTTTAAAGCTACTTTACATGTTTTAGGATTATCATACTTTAATCCGCTCACGGAGCACATTTTTTTAAAAAAAGTTATAAATATTAAAAGAACCGATAATTTGTGAAACAAAATTGTAACACACTTTCTTTAAATTTCTTGTATCTTTGTGTTAATAAGTGTTTAAAAGATAAAGAAGAAAGGTGAAACAGCATCAAACTTCCCACTAAAACATTAAAAAGACCTCTTCAAGTAAAATCGGAATACCATTTATAACAGAATAAAGTACAATATTTTTAATTTGGTAAATTTGAGAAAATTGTTCTAATAATAGATTCAAAAGTGACTTTACATATTAGGAACAATCTTTATTTTTTGCATTAAACGGTTGGATATTTGTGATATGAGATATTTTGTTCGTGCCGCCCGGTTTCAGAACTTTATATTTCTGTTATTTTGAAAGCATGATACTCGCACATAGTGTGTCAGATCCGACAACAATGCATCCTTAAACGTGGTTGTGGCACTAAATTTCTGGTTCTTTACCTAAATATAAATTAAATACCTATGAAAACGCTGGGAACGTAATTTCAATTCTGTTGTCAGAAAAAAAGGAAAATTGATCAAGTTTATTACATCACTCAGTTAGGTAATAAGTTTATTACACCATTCAGTTAAATAAAGAACTTCGCTACTTAAATACATACATGATAAAACTTATTTAAGTAATTTATAACATTCGCTACAAAAAAAAATTTAATTTTAATCTGAACATTAAACAAATAGAGTCAACGTGGTCAAAACCTATTTAGATCGGTGTTTTTATTAAGTGCTGTACATAATCCAAAATTTCTAACTCGAACTTTAGTAGAATAACTGTATAAGAACTCTACAGCAGTAATATGCTATAAACTGGTGACCAATAAATCATCAGGATTATTAAGGGATAAATTTATGACAGTAGGAAGTTTTGTCGAAAGATGAAGAACACTTATCATAAATTTAACGCGTAATAAACTTTATGATCTATCGGTAATGATACTATTGTCATGTCGGTTCTCACTGTACTATCGCTGATGTAATCGAATATTATTGAAATCAGGTGTAGCATTACACAAGTTATTAATCTTGACTGGCGCGAGATAATGAGATTTTAATTAAACTTTTGTGTCTAAATTGAAAAGCGATAACAATACTATGCCATGAGCAAGGTTGATCGGATTAGAACACTCGCTTTAAACATTCAAAGGTGTGGGTTAACATCAATAAATATGTTTACTTGATAAATCAAACAGTGTGAATTAATAAAAATGTGGTAAAACTACATCTTGTACTTTAAAGTAAAATTAGTTTCGCAGTTTCAATGAATGAAGCTGATAAAGAATGATAGTAAATGAATAGTAACTAGATAACGTACAAACAAATTCCATTGCTAATACGAAGCAACTTAGCTAGTTTAATAATTCATGAACATTGCGCCATTTAAATTCAAATTTGTAAATAAATTCATGACTGTACAAAAGACGAGTGGATATTTCACTCTTGTTGAATTTTTTTTGTATTAAAACAGAGGGTAGAATCGGTTTGAAATTTTTGGATTTATTGGGTCACTACACACAAAATGTGCAGATATTTTACCAAATGTGTCACTGCAGTATTTGAAGAGTTTTATCAGTAATATAAAGTTTTAATTCCTGTGGTCGAATGAGTCCATTTCTCTAAAGCAGGCGCAGTCATAAAAGTTTTTACAGAAATAAAGTGAGAAACGTAATTCAATTATACTCTGACTAATTACAAATTTAGTACAAAGCTGTGGTTTCCCCTAACCCACATTTAAATTAAATTTTCCTATTCAATTAAAACAGTCAAGTGGTGAACTGGACATAATTTATTTTCTCCTCTCCTCAATCAAAATACGTGATAAAAGAAACACAAAACATGTTTCTCACTTTTACGACTGCATTAAAGACTATAAAAATTTTATGCTATGCAAAATAAGTACCTACGTGTAAAATTGTGAAAATTTAAATTCGGAAAATTTTTCGCCTTATCAAAAACACAATAATTCTTATCACAGCTTTTATGCATACTTGAAAATACGCCGGACAATAGAAGTTGTTATTAATCTCGGTAATAAAAAATAATAGCGCTGTTGATTTTGCAGTTTCATAAATATTGGCAAAGTTGCAATTCCACCGTCAACCCTTTTCAAAAGCTGCAATCAGCGCTCAAAGTTATTGTGCACATTTTCCGAATAGGCCTTAAGAAACTTTTGAAGAAAATTCAATAAGAGAATTTTCCGCAATTGGCACTACCGGCACAATATAAATTTCCAGATTTCCCTGTTGAAATGAGGTAATTTGTTACAAACATGAGAAGCTTGTTTCAAATTAAAGTGTGGTTATTACAGTCAAAATTTTCTAATTATGACAGATTACAACAGGTGTTGCTACAAAGAAAATGAGACTGGCAAACAAATTTCCATGTTGTAGGCATTAATTTAGTGATATGTCACCAAGAACACATTCAATAAGGCTTAGGTAAATCTATATTACAAGAGCATTTACATTTTACGCCTCACGTTTAATTTATTAGTGGCTTCTCATTAACTCAAGTCATTTAGCTTAAATTAAGTTAAATATGCAAATTGGGGAATTGAGGGTATTATATACAATCAGATATCAAAAGAATGCTTATTTCGTTAAGTACAAGAATATAAAGGAAAACTCAAATATTTTTATTACACCTGTTCAACACCAAATGTTATTTCGGGAAAGACGCAACGACATTTTATTTAAATTATAATGTCACAAGTTCAGGGGCAACACTTACTCACACACCAAAAATTAATTCTAATTGTTTCAATGTAAAAATTAAAATTTTCAAAAAATCAACTCTATGAATAATTAATTAGGTTTCTACTTTTAGCTTGAGTTTAATTATTTAAAAATTCTATCTATTTTATTAATAGAGTCACCGTGGTAGAAAATACCCCTACAACCTCGAGGAAAAAGCAAGACTAATCTGAGTTAAGAAGCATTTTTCGAATAAAATTACACTTGTTCTGTTAAAAAAAACTCGGAGACTTCATACAAGTATTAAGATTTTTTTCAAAATTCTTCCGAAATTAAGGATGTATTTGTAGAGTCTAAAAAATGTAGAACATTAAATTCTCCGTAAACTAAATACCAATTTTATCCAGGTTTTTATAGAATAAAAAAGCTCAAAATTTCGTTTTTATAAAGTCTAACAAGTGCCAAGAAGCTTAACCAATAGATAAGTAGATACTGTCTTTCAGGTTGAACTAGATTTAAGAGTTGCGAAAATAACCCTTAACTCAGCATATTATACTATAAACTCTTATACAAATAATATGCTAAGTTAAAGCTTATCTTTGAAGCAAACCTGCTCAAACTGTTTGACAGGACCGCTCTTGCCCCGGTCTATCAAGCGGCTTCATAAACTTCATAAAGGTTAATTCTCTAACAAATCTTATTAGGATGTAGCTTATTTGCCGTTTTACAAAAAATGAATCATACTATGGGTACCGTCAACCGAATACCCCTCAGCCTCTAAACTCAGTTTAAAAGACTTTAACAGTCTTGAATTCTAAAGAAGAAACAAAACCTTTAAAAGTTCAAAACCACTATAAAATGTTCAAAAACTTTATGATAAAGACAGTATTCAACCTCACTTTTTACCTCCCACAGAAGGCAAGATGATAAATTTGCAGGTCCAAGGGTGAAAAAACAAACCACTGGACTGCAATGGGGCTGAAAGAATTCAAAACTTATCACCTCCTACCAGTTCTTACTGCTAAAAAAAAAGAACCTGAGAAATTTATTAAAGCCATTGCTGCACATTTCTAACTGCAAGAAAAGTACTGAGATTGTGTGTAATTCAGCCTGATTCAGATAAAATAATGAGCCCGATGTTTTGGCGATGCAATCAAAAAAACAAATTTCATTTATACGTCTTGATCTACTTTTAATTACGATTTACATTTGCAATTAAGTTATCTTATGTTACTTTCACAGTGCTTTGACATTAGTTAAAAATGGTGTCATATACCTGTTTATTTTTGCAAATTATGATTTAGAATAGAACTGTTTCTCTACCTTTAATGCTTCATTCTTTTATACATTTTGCATTGCAGTTTAGGTACATCAAAATGAGTTTTTTATTTTGTCTCTCTGGCACAAATGATCGTTTTCTGCGCTAATGTCAGAGTTAAGCAGATGAAAACTTGGATTCAATTTGAAAATCTTATTTTAAATTAGATCAAAGAAGTAAATGAAATTTGTTTTTTGGGTTATTAGGCTCATTATTTTATCTGAATCAGGCTGTATATACAAAAGCCGCCAATCCTGCACAAGTAATCAAACTAAAATCCCAATTCTCGATAATAATGACTGCGACATGGAATATATCATGAATCAAATAGTGGTATATTTCAAATTATTTTCCTGCAGAAAAGATCTTCATGGCAGCCTTTCAAACATTTCCAGCTATGGTTTGTAGGAGTTCTTTAGATGCAGCACCTTTAATAGTAAGAATCTTAATAGTAGGAATCGATAAAAGACCGACTTTTGACGTCTTCTAGTCCCATTACAATGGGTCCAATAGATTGTTTTTTCATGAGTGCACCTGCAAATACGTCCTCAAAGAATGCCGTGAAGCAGCTGCTTCCGCAGACAAAGAAGTAATATTAAATCATGTCGATGCTAGGAATTTCTCAATAATTTGACCGCATAGCATACCTAAAAGTTTTGTTTCTTCTTCAAAATAGAGGAATGCTATATGTGCTTTTGTCCTAAGTCATAAAGCTCATTTCGTCATCAGAAGTAGCACGAGATTTTTAAAATAACTTTGCTCTTTTCTGCAGATTATTAGTCTGCAGGCCTTGAGGAATGTGCTTTACCGATAATAGGTGAATATATGAATAACTAAGAAGTCCATCTAACATTTAAAAAAATGAGTTCAGATTTGAAAAAATAAAGTGAAATAATTTTGAGAGAAAAATGGTTTGGTTTAAATTAGGTAAAACAGTACCCTAGGTTTTTGAAGTTTTTTGTAGACAAGCGTGAAAAACTAGCATCTTTTGAAGTAGTTTTTCTATAAGACCACTTTAACTGATTTGCAACATTATTATTACATATTAATTATAATAATAATTATTATTTAATCTACGCACCATTTTTAATGCTCTACATTTTTGCAAAGCTCGAAATCTTTGAGGTTATTTTAAGCACGCCCTTTCTTTACTGGTGTATAGGTGTCATTCTTTTTTAAACTGATTGCACATCTTACGTCGACGTTTTTACTGACCTTTGGTACACTTATAACACCTAGTTAAAAACCTTATGGTGAACTATATAAAACGTCAACATATTAAAAAAGCTCATATACTTAGTGGGACAAGATTCAAACTGGGCCGGCGATGGGCACGAAGCAACGAGGCGGTCGCTTCGAGCAGCAAATTTTATTGAAAATTTTTTTAAATGTCTTATTTCTGCGATTATAACGATAACCATTGAACGATATAGCTCGAAAATTAATTTACCGCGTGGCGCCTTTGTTATTGTTAAAATTGTTATTTATATTATTATTATTCAAAAAATTGCCTTGTCTCATTTTCTAAAGGCCGCAAATTTGAGTTTTGCTTCTGGTGGCAAAATATCTAGCGCCGGTCCTGGATTCAAAACTCACTCAGTTACAAAATCTAATAGACAAAAAAATTACTGTAGTGAAGGATTTGTATCCGACTTGAACAAAATATTAGTGATTTTCTTAAAGGAACATACTCTAACCGTAGAATGTTCTATCTTTCGTTTTCTGTTTCTCTTCCATATGACGTTTGTAATATGTATGACGGAGACAGAAGTATACAAAACAAAGGACAGAACATACCAATTGGTTATAGTATGTGCTTAAAGAAAATTACCGTTGAGAAAATGGTTCCCTAACTTATTGTTCTCAATATATAGTCTGTTTAACAAAAAACCACCAACACCACAATTTTTCCTCAAAATACATCTGGCAACAGGGCACAACTTTTGAAATGAGATGCATATATGCAAATGGCAGTCTCTTGACTAATTTACTCAAAATGACAGTGTCAAAATGTAGTAAATTTAATTTTGACAAGCCAAATATAACAGTTGATGCTTTTTTGATAAGTAAACAAACTTTAGATGAATGATCTCTTACTAGATTCTGAAAAAGCCACAAGCGGCGGCAAAAAGTAGATCGTAAATATAATTTATATTAAAAATAACAGTTCAAATCCTGAATAATATTGATATATGCACACATCTAATGCAAAGTAGAAATCGATCTTTGTCTGTCAATAAACATTTGAAAAACATCTTTTGTGTGGTTAAGAATTTGATGTTTCTATGAAAGTTTCAGTAAATCACCAAATTAGGTATCGTAACAATCCGGCCTATTCTGTAACTTTCTTTGATATCAATTGTTATCCGTAACAATAATTGAAGAGAATCGAATTGATATGAGTTCATAACAATCGAAGCCATTTTTGGTATTCTGTAACTTCAATTGCTGAGAGCCGAATTGAAGAGAATTCATATCAATTGATGACACACTTGTTGAGGACCGCAGGTATACCGCGCATGCGCTTTCGAAATTTGGTTTAAATAAAGGTTTAATAAACATACTTTTACTCAATTGATTTATTTAAACAAATATCCATTACTTGACAGTGACAAATACTTATCTTTACATCAATTGATTGTAATTGTGGTTATATAATTTACATGTTTACAGACGTGAAATGAATATAAGTCTCACGTAAAAAAACGAACCAGAGAGCTGAAAGTAGGGCAAACACAAACCGGGGGAGGAGAGGCAGATAAAAAACTTTCTGCTAGAGACGAGCGGTTGTTGGGTTGTTGGGACTCAAGAGTGTCGATAGATGGTTTAGAAGGTTTCTTCTGTACCAGGGTTGTGTTTTAAATAAAATTAGACTGAAAATACTGATTTTATTAAAATGTTTTTATAACCTCTCTTCGAGTTTTTCCAGTTCTTCAGCAACACCTATTAAAACTTGTCCTTCTAAATCCATTTTATAAACCTGATTTCAGTCGTTTTGAAAAAAATGTTATACTGAATTAAAAACGAGGGCAAATAAAAGGCACAGAGAACAAATTCAGAAAACACAAACACAGCACTTAGGGCGGTGATAAGTGACCCACGCTGAAAAGTGAAAATTGCAGATTTCAGCGCAAGGTCGATAAAACATTTTTGTCCCGGTCGTTTTAAATTTCTATTCAATTTTAAATTAATACATAAAATAGTACTTTTGTACTGAATAATTACTATTTTAATACAAAAAATTACTTCAAACTTGTCATCTTACAGTCTTCTATCATCCCTTCAATTGCCTGATAGCAATTGATAAGTCTCATCAATTATTGTTATCCCCTCTTCAATTATTGTTACCCTTCAATACTTAGAGAATACCGTTTTTGAAGAGCCGATTGTTATGACCGGATCTCATCAATTATTGTTATGTATCAATTGATATGAAACCTTACAGAATAAGCCTGATTACCTCTTATAGACATAAAATAGAAAAACAATTTTGAATTTCTTATATATTGTTTATTTTTGTCATTATTAATTGTTGTGGTTAATAAAATTTAGATGAAAGATTGTTTAAGAAAGTTTTGAAATGTCATGGCTGAACCCGCTGAACAACTTTGTCCATTGAATAAGAAGTTCCAAGAAGGTTCAGTCATAACTTTCGTTCTTCAAACAATACCGAAAAAGGTACCGAAAGGAGCAACAAAGAACCGATTAGTTCTGCCTAATAAATTCGCAATTGTGAAGAAAACAGTTAGAGATTGATAACTAAAGTGTAGTATAGTGTACAGTAATAGTATAGTGCCTTACAGTCCGAGTGGTTTTAAGAATATTATTCATAAAAACAAACCGATGGCAGGTGAATAATGCTCATAATAGCAGGTACAGTTGTCTGCATCTTTCACACACAGGGTGTTTTAAAATTACCTTTGAAATTTTAGAAGATCGAAACGATGCTAATAATCCAAACTTGCCTTATACAAATGTTTATGGTTTTTGAGATATACAGTGTAAACGTCTTTGCTCAAAAACATTGTTGTTATATGTCATTTCTGAGAAAACAAATTTCAACAACATTTAAAAAGACAAATTTGGGTCACAATCAAGACAATTTTCAATTACATCGAAAATTAAACATCGTGTCTCGTACAAAAACTTTTTTTGGCCTTTTTTTCAGTAGTTTAATAACAACTAAAACTAAAAAGTGTTGAACAATATATGTGATATGAAACTGTTTTAGGATTGTTCTTTATTAAGTTAAATTATTTCGATTATTCATCAGTGTTTCGATACAGCATGATTACTAAACAAGAGCAGAAAAAAAATTAGATGAAAAACTTGAAATAAATTTATAAGCGTACATTATAAATATTTTAAATTAAACATTTTAATTGCTCAAGTTCCTAATTTGCACAAAAATTTAAATGTGCCAATAATAATTATAAAGTTCATTTTCTAATGGCTCTAATTATTTCTAAAATTTAAAATTGTGAGTTGTTGTATAATGACAAAACTAATTAAAATTTGTGGGTGTTAATCAAATTCAAAATTTAAAACATCATTTAAAATTTAACTGAATTGTATAAAGTTTCTATCTAAATTTCTAAAGCGTTCTAACTTTTAATGATGTAATTAGCAGATTTGTGTTCACTACTGAAAATCTGAAAATAAAAAGAGAATTGTTTTTGACAACAAGAAGAATATATTATTATTCACATGAATTGTTTAAATATTATTTCCGTTAGAAATGCAACTTCCAGACATGTTTCTCTCATTGTAAAATTCATAAAATGACTCAAACAACAATGTCCTGAAATTTTTACAAGTGTCTTATCGAGAAAAGATAAAACATTAACAACTACTCGAATGTTATCAATGTCAAATACATTGTGCTACAATGTAATGTCTGATTTATTATTTATCGATTTATTTTTTAATTGAGCGATAAAACTTCTACTCCGCTGCTAAACTTGTAACAAACGAGAGAAGACAAAAATCGGGCATTCCTCCCTGAAATTAATTAATTGGTAGCTCTTTGAATAAAATTTGTATAATGGACTGTATTTGCTTATCTAATGGGGCGTTTAATTAATGCTCCTCAATCGATCCTCAAGCTATTTGGATGCCCCCCATGGATTTGACCCTTCCCCATCATTATTTGGTTAGTGGTGATGTGATCGGAATACCTCAAAGACTCCATCAGGGTTTGGGTTTAATAAAAATTTATGAAGGCACCTGAATTCGGGATCGTGATTTTGAAGTTATTTTCAGTTAACTTGACGTCACATTGTCAGAGCTTTTATAAATAACTTCAATCCGTAAATCAAGCAAGTTCGTAAAAACTGTTGGGACTGGTGTTGTAGATAATTTGTTTACTTGTCGATACTGATAGGGTATACGAACATTTATTTTTACACGTGAACAAACTCTTGTGAATGGAATAATGGAAACCAAAATACGTCTTGCGACATGTCAAAATCCATTTGCAATAGTTCAATTTATTTTATCTACCAATTTAGGAATCGAGGCTAATTTGGTGTCCTAATTAATTATAGCATTTGAATAAAATTTTAAAAAATGTGAAATTATTTAATATTCAATTAGGTGTTATGCATAATTCTGAAGATTTATATTTAGTTTAGGTTAATTAGTTATTTTGAGTTAGGGAAGCGGTCCAAGATGCATCGAATATTCTCTTCAAGTTTTTCGAAAAAGTTCATTGCTCGCTGGACGCTAATTCATTTTTTCTTGTTATTATTACGTAATCTGTGGGCGCGTTAAATTCCGGTCATAGTTGTATCTGCAAGCAATGAGGAGGATACGCACGATTTCCTTCTAAAAAAATTAATAACAGCCTTTCTACGGCCCATTTTCTAATTGCCGAATAATTCGCCAATCTGACAGCTGTGATCAATGATTTTGGTTGTAATGAACCTGAAAATCATCAAGCATTGTAAAAATGTTTGGAAGGTCGTTGACTTATTGGCAGATGTTTATTTGAATTTAAAAATAACAGTTTGACATCAGGAAGTGCAGGAAACACATTTTTGCAAAGCTTGTATTTTTTCTTCGTTCCCACGAGATTTGGCTGAAATTGTTTTTTGGCGACGTCAATTTCACATGTTAAAAACACGAAAAACGACCTTGGTTTATTTTTTATCTGTTTTTGAGTAAATTACGAGGATTACTGGAGAAATTATTGTTTGCCTTGTAACCTACTTAGAATTGTGTTGGGGTTTATCTCGGTGTTTACGTTGTTTGAATAACCCAATTTAGGCAAAATTGGATCGGATTTAATCCACAAAACGATTCTTTTCACTTTTAAATTGGACAATTTAAAATGTATCATTGCTTTTGTAAATGTGTCTCTAGTTTCTTCTCCATTTCCTAGATTTTTTAAAATTAATTATTTTTAGATTTTCTTTATCCAATTTTTCATACTTCCAGATTATCTACATTTTGAAGGTTTTCATTCTAGATTTTATGCTAATTTCCTAAACACTTCTTTCTTCTTATATAGAGTATTTTCCTAGTTCATCCAAATCTTGCAATTTTATAAATTCTAAACTAGATTTTTTAAATTCTTCAAATACTTTAAACTAAATAGAAGTTTCAAACTTTCCTCATTTTATTTTTAATACTACTTTCCATAACTCATGGATATATTAGTATATATTAATTTTCCACCTGTTTCCTCTAAATTCACTCTAAAATTCGTGTGAAGTTTGTGGTCCACAATTTTCTACATACATTCTGTAGATAGATGACTCATTTTCTAGGTTTATCTTGTTAGGGTTTTGGTATTTAAACCACAAAGTTCTTCTGACACCACTTTATTTAAGGAAAATAAAGAACCATTTGATTATGGAACTTTTCGTACAGCGATTTATCTCACAAACAATCTCGAAATCAACTCGAAATCTAACTAACTATAAAATCTGCTCTTAATCCCTTATATTAACTTACTTATTGGGTTGGGCTAAAACATCCCTCTTTTGTCTTAAGAGATTTCATTGGTTTTTATCTGTGATGTGATTGGTTGGAAATAGCGAAGGGTTTTCCCTTAAAGTTATGATTTACCATATGGTACCAAATGTATCCATACGTTTAAAGTTATACAAAATAGGGATGTTATTCCTAAACATTGCAGTTTTAAATATTATCTCTAAAACTTAAAATAATACAAGTGTTTCCAACAGTTGCTTGCGGTTTGTGCAAAGCAGGTGGTTTCTTGTATTATCAATAAATAAGATGTACGGCCTAAACAGTGGTGGTACATAACACACCTCCCCCTATAAAAATTTTGTTAAGGATACAAAAATGCTTGACAAAATTGAATGTAAAATAATAAGAAGAAAAAGCAACAATAAAATTAACTTGAACATCTAATAATATTAAGAAACTAGTGTCAGAATTATGTGAAAAAATCTACAATGAAAGATAAAATACGATATAAAAACTATAAAGATATGAAAAAATTCATGCATATAACGAAATAATAATAAAACATAAAATAAGTGTTTGATTTATCATAAAACCTAATTAAATGATGAGTATATAAGTAAATAATTCGCACTTCCATGTGAAAGGGTCTAAATAAACAGTCTTTAATATAGTCTTTGTGTTTGTTTGTTTTTCACACTTCTGGTGTTGGGCACTACACTGATGCTTTATTTTAAACTTCTGTGTCACTTTGATTATTTAGAATGACTATAAACACTAACACATTCACAACTGGAAGGGTGCTCGTTTCATCACAGGCGAAGGAGACTTCTTTTCCCTTGGTAGTGGACGTCTAGAACGTGGAATAGAGTCGCATTGAAGATTGGTAGACTCCGTGATTGTACATTCGTTGTTTAATGAGGCTTGTTCGCGTCCTTCAACAATCGACTTTAGGGAACTCATTCGGAGATCTTGTTGCGATCCTACGGCTGGATATATTTTGTTGTTTGCAATTGAATTTTTGCTATTTATGCAGATTTCGAAGATATTGCAATTTAGATTTCTTTTTGGAAGGAATCTTCCGATAATTGGAAGTTTGGAGAAATTGAAGCAATTGCAGCAACAACAGTAACAAAATATAAGCAACGAAGTGACTAATAAGATTCCACATAGAAGACTAAACCATTGGACTTTTTTGCTTATAAAGGGTTTGTTGAGATTATCTTGAATTATAGCATCGAATTGAGCAAGTTTGTCGTGTGCATTTTGCAGTTCTTCTAGATTAAGATTTTTCAGATCGATAGGTTCCATTTCTTCGGATTTGATGATGTCTATCTTCTTAATGCAACAGTCATCTTGGTTGAGGTTGATGTCTGGCATGTAGTTTGTATAATTAGATGAAGAATTACTGTTGGCGATGAGAACAGTTGATCCGGTGTAACAACGACATTTAGGTTGCAGTGTGAGTATGCCGGATTTTTCGATGCGAACTTCAGCAGGGGCAGCTCCGTAGCAGTGGATTGTTGCCATGGTAGGATTAGAGGTTAAAAAGAGCCAGGAATTTTGGGATAGGGTATGCCATATTTCCATGTTGGCTTTGAGAACTTTAATTGGACAATCTTTTGGGACTTTTGTAGTGAGTTTGTTTTTTAGTAGTGTTTCACAAACTGGTTGCTTCGTAGTTAATTGAATAATTGGATCTTTACAAATATATTCACGTGGACTTAAATTTTGACATGAAGACAAATCCTTTAGACGACTGTAATGTATCTTAGTTGTACTCAGTAACAGAAAAGGATAGTCAGGGTCAATAAAACTAAAGGTGTTAGAATTATTAGAAGAAGGGATAGGTAATGAAATAAGATTATAAAGATTATATGATTGTTCATGAACTAAGGGAATTTTTATAGCATAAATTAAGAGACCTTGATTGTAAATAGCATTAATCTGACATATTGAAAAATATTTATATATACTATCATAGTCTGTTAATTCAATTGGAAATTCTATATCAGATCTAAGTTTAACTTTTAATAGTTCATCTCTCAAGTGTTTTGGGGTAATAATAGCTGGATGAAGAATGTTTTGTTTGATAAATAAGATAGAAGATATAATAATGTCAAATTCTTCATTCAACTCGTTTGTTAGTTGGGTTAGTAGATTAAGATGATCAGTTATTAACTGGGCATGGCTGAGATCTTTGATTTTCTTGTTATTTCTTTTAGTATAATTGTTGAACTTTTCTATATTATTATTGAGCTTTTCTTCATTTGATTTTAGAAGTTGAGCAGATTGATTGTAATTTGAAATTGCAGAAGACAATATGTTGATTTGTTGTTTTAATAATAATTTAGTTTCATGATTTTGATGAACTAGATCATTGATTGAATTTGTATAAAAAGTTGCGTCTTCGGCATCTGGGGTACCGAATAACCATTTAAAAGCATATGAAACTCCATCAATTAATCCTCTTTTTTGTATGTTACGTTTGCGACCTATTAGATGAGAGATAGTTTCGGATTTTTCCTCAAGATTTGGTATTTGAATTTTTATCAATTTTAGGGATTCTCCACAATGAAATGTGTAAATAGAGACTTCAACATTGATGGGTTCTCCACAAATAATAACGGATTTATCATAAACGTTTTTTATTAGTTGTAGTTTCATATGGTAGAAACTTAAGTTTGTATAAGATAAAAGCGTAAAATAATCGTTAGATATTTTAGCTTGTCCCAAGTCATGATAGAAAATACCGGATTTAGAGTTAATTGTAGTTACGTTGAAATTTTGTCCTAATGTAAGTTTTGTAAAAAATATTAAAAGGAGTGGTGGTAAAAAAAAGGTAAAGGATTTTATATTTTTAATGTTCTTCAGAGGCATTTTCGTCATCAGACGCTGTAGGTGTCTCTGGAATAAAAGGTTTTAAGTTATTTTTATGATATGTAACTTCCTTGTTTTTGATTAAAACTCGGACAGTCTGATTTGAGTTCACTTTAATAATTCGATATGGACCTTTATACTTAGGAGATAGTTTTTTGTTTACACCTGGTTTTGAACTTTTGTCGGAGACATACACCTGGTCGCCGACTTTGTAACTTACATCTCTAGTGGTTTTATCATATTGATTTTTTGTTCGTACTTTTGAAAATATAAGTTTTTCTCGAGCTAGTTGAAAAGATCTATTTAACTTTAGTTTTAATTGAGAATAATAGTCGTCATAAGTATATTTAAATTCTGGTTTAGAGGTGAGTGACGAAGGTATATTAGCTTTATGTCCGAATAATAATTCGTATGGAGTAAAATGAGTAGCAGCATGGATGTGAGTGTTATAGGCAAACATTGCAGTTGCTATGAATTCATCCCAATTATTTTGAGAATTATTAATGTAATGTTTTAGATAATCTTTTAATGTTGAATGTGATCTTTCTAAAGCGCCATTTGTCATTGGGTGGTAAGGTGAAGATAAAATATGCTTGATTTTAAATAATTTGTTTAATTCTTTGATTAAATTAGAAGTAAAATCAGTTCCATTATCAGTTAAGATAGCTTCAGGTAAGCCAAAGATCATTATGAAGTCAAAAAATTCTTTTGCAATAGTGACAGCTTCGTGATTTTTTATGGGTTTAGCAAATGAATATTTTGTTAGGTCGTCTTGTATTGTCAATATGAATTTGTTATCGTTTTCCGTAATTGGTAAAGGACCAACGATATCTAGAGCTAGCCTTTGAAAAGGTCTGTTTGAGGTAGTTGTTATTTCCATTGGTGCTTTAGTTGGATGTCGGTTTGTTTTGTTTATTTGACAAGATTGACAATTTGTTATGAACTTTTTTATGTCTCGCTTCATATTTTCCCAATAATAGTTTTCTTTTATTCTTCGATATGTTCTGTGAAATCCGGAATGACCAGAAATAGACGAAGAATGATTTTCTTTTAATATCGCATTTATTTCATCTTGCGTATTAGGTTTTACTTTTTGTTTGTCGACTAGAATTATTTTAGTCGATGTTTTTGCAAATATATAGTGTATCATACAATTAATAAGTTCTTGTTTGAAACTGCTGTTGTACTCAACTGGGTTTTTTACAAATATTTTGGCAAATCGCTTTTCTTTAATCTTTTGTCTGAGGTTTAATAAAGAGTAAAATAAATCTTTATAAGACATAGTGTCGAAATGATTTAAACGTGTAATAGCTATAAGGGATTCTTGTTTTTTATCGTTTATTAGATCTATTACATCATAAATGTTGATTTCTGATTCAATTTTTTGTAAATCATGTGTGTTTGATAACGAACAGTAATAGGGGTTATTTTCATCTAAATCTTTTGACATAAATAACGCATTAGGAAATTTTAAAAATATGTTTTCTTTTATCTGTTCCATTTCTATAAATTTGTCACATTGATAATAAAATTTTACAAAGTTGTCATATGATTCTGCATCTGCATTTATTGAATTAATTGTGGCTGCTGGATTTCGCGATAATGCGTCTACATTTGAATTTACTCTACCTGGTTTGTATTTTATTTCGTATTCGAATTCTTCGAGTGTTAATCTCCAACGGACAAGTCGGGAGTTTGGATCTTTACAATTAAAAAGCCAGGTTAAAGGTCTGTGATCTGTGATTATAGTGAATTTCCGACCGTATAAGTAAGGTCTAAAATGTTTTGTTCCGAAAATTATAGCCAGAAGTTCTTTTTCCGTGGTAGAATAATTACATTCTGCTTTATTAAGTGTTCGGGATGCGTATGCAATAGGGAGATCTTGTCCTATAGGACCTTGTGATAAAATAGCTCCAACGGCATAGTTAGATGCGTCGGTTGTTAATATAAATTCCTCATCAAAATTAGGAAATTTTAGTAAAGGTTGACTCGTAAGAACTTGTTTAAAATGGTTAAAGGCTATTTCTTGTTCATTATTCCAAATAAATGGTACATCCTTTTTTAAAAGATTTGTTAGAGGTTTTGCATGAGCTGAGAAATTTTCGATAAATCTCCTATAATAACCGACTAAGCCTAGAAATTGTTTTATTTCCTTAGTGTTTTTAGGAGGTGGATAGTTTGTGACACATGAAATTTTATCTGGATTAGGCTTTACGCCTTGATCTGTAATAATATGTCCTAAGTAAGCAATTTCTTTATGTAAGAATTCACATTTATCTGGTTGTAGCTTTAGGTTATTTGTTCGCAGTCTTTGGAACACTTCTTCCAATTTTTGTGTATGTTCATCAAGTGAAGAAGCATATACAACGATATCATCTAAGTAAACGAAAGCGTGTGTTCCGGTTAAGCCAGTTAGGACGTTATTCATTAGTCTTTGAAATACGCTGGGTGAATTTTTTAACCCAAAAGGCATTCTTAGGAATTCGTAATGCCCGCTAGGAGTGGAGAAAGCAGTTTTTGCAGCGTCTTCTTTTTTCATAGGTATCTGATGAAAACCAGAGGCAAGATCTAATGTTGTAAAGTATTTTGAGTGACCTAATTGATCCAGAATTGATTCAATGTTGGGCAAAGGATATGAATCTCCAACAGTGACATCGTTTAATTTACGGTAATCTACTACGATGCGCCATTTTCTCTCTCCAGAAGCGTCTATCTTTTTAGGCACAATCCATAAGGGACTATTGTATGGACTTACCGAATTTTTTATGATTCCTTGTTTTAACATTTTTGCGATTTGTTTGTTTAATTCTTGTTCATGGATTTTGGGGAATCGATATATTTTTGTTGTTATTGGTGTTTGATTTGTAGTAATAATTTCATGTTGTATTGAGTTTGTGTGTGTTAAGTCGTCACCCGGTAAATAAAATATATCATTATATTTATTGCAAACGCTTTTGATTGAATTTTCTTCTTCCTTATTTAAATGATTTAATCTTAGATTGTCAAAAAGTAATTTTAACCGATTCGATGAATCAGAGTTTGCATTTATGTTTAGTATTTGATTTAAGTTTTTGATTAGACTTTTCTCTTTGATTTCCTCTAAGTTGACAGAAATGTGATTTACTTTTAATCTGCTGTTAGTAGTATTAAGAATAGTAGTAAACGCCTTATTGTTTTCATTGACTTTTAATATTGCTTTTGCTAAATAAACACCTTCTAGTATTGGAATTTCAGGACAGATTCCTTCTTTAATTTCAGGATTTAAGACATTGATTTCGATCACAGTTTCGGATCTAGGATTTATATAATATTCGGGACTTGCGAGAGGATTTGAATTATTATACATTTTTATTGGAAATTCTATTTGATTTAGACGTAATTCATTTTTTTCGAAATTGATACACGAGCAGTTCTTTAAAAAATCGTAACCCAAGAGTCCATCGAACGGGATACCACTTGGTTCTCTCACAATGTGAAATTTGATTGGTATTTCTTTATTGTGAATTTTAAAATTTAATTCAATACTACCTGCACTTTCTGTAATTGCATTGGCTACAAGACCTGTCATTCGAATTTTGTCATTTGCATTGTAAGTTAGACCTCCAATTTTTTTTAGTTTTTCCGTTTTTATTAAGGAAACGCTTGCACCTGTGTCTAGCAAGAATTTAAAATTTTGATTACGGTATGGGAAGATAACATATGAAATATCGTTATCGCTAACAGAATAAATATGTACAATGTCGCTGATATCAGGAATTAAGTTTTTATTAGGATATTTGTTCCTTCTTAGTGATTCTTTAGAATAATTATTAGTGAAAAGTGAATTACAAAATTTGTAATTGTTTTCATTTACTTTCAACGAATCTTCCGGATTATCATTCTCGAGGAATGCGTTACGGGATTTAGAGTTAGAATATTGACTTGTTTGAATCATTTTTATCGAATTTTCCGGATTATCATTCTCGAAGAATGCATTACGGGATTTAGAATTAGAGTTTTGATTTATTTGAATCATTTTTATCGAATTTTCCGGATTATCATTCTCGAAGAATGCATTACGGGATTTGGATTTAAAATTTTGATTTTTTAAGGAATTTTCCGAATTATCATTCTTAAGGAATGCATTTCGGGAGTTGGATGCGTCCTTATTACTTACAAATTGTCGACTTGCTGGACGCTTACAGACGACATTTGGGAGTTTAAATGTACATCGCGTACATTATTGTGATTCGATTTTCTTCTATTTTCATTAGGATTTTGATTTTGATTGCGATTATTGTTGTATTCGCGTTTACGGCACTCGTTTATTAAATGGCCTTGTTTTTTACAATAATTACAAAATTTATTGTATGTGTTTTGAGGTTTTTGTTCATTAGCCTTTGGAATTTGGTTAATGTGAATTCTTTTTTCAAATTGATATTTATTTCGCGTGGAGTTATTTTCTTTGAGCTGGTAACATTCGCGATATGTATGACCAGTTTTCTTACAATTAGAACATTTTGTGATATTTTGATTTCTATATGAAAGAAAAGTATTTTTTCTTTCTATTAAAATACGTTCTTCGCTTTGTGCAAAGTCTAAAGCATCTGAAAGGTTTTCTGGGTTTCGTAATCTGAGAATATGCGAGATTTCTTCCCTTGTATGGAGAACAAATCTGTTTAAAGCAATATCTCTAATCATTTCTGACCGATATTTACGTTCGACAGGTTTCATGCATGAAAATGTATTTAAAATTCTTGTAAGCAAAGATTGGACCCTATTATAGAATTGCACAACTTTTTCGTCGCGATTTTGGCGGAGAGTGTTTAATTCTTCCATTAGTTGAGATTCCGTTTTCTTTTCGGAAAATAATTGCAGCAAGATTTGTTTGAGTTCAGACCACGAACTGACAGTTTTGTCTTGAATTTGAGCGCTAGCATGACCCGTTATATTTGAGAGAATAAAACCTAAAAGTGGTTCTTTTTGACGGCGAGTGGCGAATCTGTGAGCTGTATCACATATTCTTAAAAACTCTTGTAAATCAGAACGTTTTCCATCAAATGACCGCGTAATCATTCGAAATAACGTGTTGGTACTGATAATCTCGGTTTCAGGTGTTGTACTATTGTCGTCAGATTCCATATCGTCATCGTCAGTATACTCATAATCAGGAAATTTTTTTGAGGATTTTTCAAAGGAAGTATTTCCAAGCGCATTTTTTATGTCATTGACATTAAATGGTTGTTGGGTACTAGTGCCTTGACTTTCAAATTTTGTTTCTGCTATGTTTTCAGAGCTCATTGTTGATTTGGGTATTGCGACCAGTAAGAAAAATGAATGATAAATGAATTAGATTTGAGTGAAGGATTGAGTGAGTGATCGACAATTGAGTACACTAAGTTACATAAAAAGTCGTACTTACAATTTTCGTAGACAGGGCCAGGACTTGATCCTGTGTAGGAGCCTCAGCTACTTGTTGTTATCAGGATATTGGACGGAAGGGGTTCGTGGAATGCCTTTTGGTGATCGTCGACCAGTCTTCAAACTGCAAATTGTCGTTACACCACTTGCACTCAATTGCACTTTAAAGGATTAAAATCCACCGAATTTTCGTTAAAGTATCCCACTTCTGACACCAAATTAATGTTAGGGTTTTGGTATTTAAACCACAAAGTTCTTCTGACACCACTTTATTTAAGGAAAATAAAGAACCATTTGATTATGGAACTTTTCGTACAGCGATTTATCTCACAAACAATCTCGAAATCAACTCGAAATCTAACTAACTATAAAATCTGCTCTTAATCCCTTATATTAACTTACTTATTGGGTTGGGCTAAAACATCCCTCTTTTGTCTTAAGAGATTTCATTGGTTTTTATCTGTGATGTGATTGGTTGGAAATAGCGAAGGGTTTTCCCTTAAAGTTATGATTTACCATATGGTACCAAATGTATCCATACGTTTAAAGTTATACAAAATAGGGATGTTATTCCTAAACATTGCAGTTTTAAATATTATCTCTAAAACTTAAAATAATACAAGTGTTTCCAACAGTTGCTTGCGGTTTGTGCAAAGCAGGTGGTTTCTTGTATTATCAATAAATAAGATGTACGGCCTAAACAGTGGTGGTACATAACAATCTCTAGAAAAATTTTTGTCTATAACTGACCTTCTAGACATTCTTCTGAAAATTCATATTCTATAAATTAAGTTTCTAGGAGACTCATTATTCAGATTAATTCCCAACAATCTTTCCTTAGACTCATTTTCTACATTAATTTCTTCTAGATTTACAATTTTTACATTAATTTCTAAAGAGATTCGACAAAAACTTCATTTTCAGACCAACATAATAATAATTTTTTAAAATCTTCCTTTAATTTCTTAAATTCATTTTCTAGACAACTCATGGTCTAAACATATTATGTTGTAGAATAATCACAAGACTCATGTTCTAGATTTATTATTTGAGCAGTTATTCTCTAGATTATTTCAAAAGTCTTCGTCAGACTCACTTTTTAGGTTAGCTCCTAACAATCTTCCATTGCCTAGATTTTTAAATTTTTTGAAGGTCTTCTTTTCTAAATTAAATGATATAACTCGTTGTCCAGAATAATTTATTCTCTAGATCCAAAAAAAAAGATTTTCTAGATACTTGTAATGCATTCTCACGACTCTTTCTTTAGTCGTTCAATAGACGACTCACTTTCTATATTCTTTTCTCAACAACTCATGCTAGGTTTATCTATAAGCTTCCTCAAGACTCATTTTCTAGATTAATCATTCTCTGGATGACTTCTTAACACTTATTTTCTAGATTACGGGTAATTCCTAAAAAGCTTCTAAATGCTTGCTCTAGATTCATTTTCCAAACTTCTCAAATCGAGTTTATCCATTTTCTGAATTATTTATCAAAAATATTTGTCCAAAATTTTTTTCTAGATGATTCTATCTTCTAAATTTAATTTCAAAACAATTTATTTTTCAGATTAAATCCCAAAAACTATTGTCTAAACTCATATTCTATATTAATTTCAAAATGTTGTTTTCAGATCAATTTTTGAGACGAATCGTTGCCTAAAAATTCGCTCTAAAAACTTTATCAAACTCATTTTCTAGCATAATTTTGTACACCACTCATTCTCTAGAATACAAATTAAGAAATGAATTATTTTCTAAATAACACATTCTGTTCTAAATTTACTCTCCATCGGACTAACTCCTTATCAATAAGCTTCCTCAAGACTAATGTTTTACAAAAAAACTACTTTTTTTTTTATTATGATTAAGTATGATTGCTGCATTAATATTCTAGATGTTTCCTTTTCTAGATTCAATTCAAATCATGTTGTTTAGGTGTATTCTCTAAATTTAGATCACTGATCAGCTTAGATCAATTTAGATCACAAAAAATCCGGACATCAAATTTTGACTAACTTCAAACTATTTCTTTAGCAAGATCCTTTGATTTAATTTTTATAAATTCATTATCTACCTACATTAAATCCCAAAAATTTTCCGAGACAAGATTAATTCTCTTTAATGAGAGTAAGTCCTAAAGGGCTTTCTCAAAATTCGGTTTCTCAATTAACGTTTTAGATGCCTCCTCCTCTAGATAAGCTTAAAACTAGTTATTTAGCTTTAATACCCAAATCTGAATGACTGAATCATTGATTTACTCATTTTCCAGATAACACATTAGCTCATTACCGTGATTGATTTTATAGTTTCATTTGGTACACTACTCACTTTCTAGATTCTCATTTTTTTAGAACAACACATTCTATAGAGTTTCCAAGTGTCCTTCAAAACTCATTTTCTAGATGACTCTTTTTTCAGAATACTCATGTTTCCTTTTCTAGATTTTTTTCAGATTTAATTCTGACACTTTGTAAACTCATCTTTTCTAAACGAGAAATGCTTTATGACTTACTTAGAATAACTGAGTTGGGCTTTATCTGGGTGTTAACATTGTTTGAATATCCCAATTTTACTAAAATTGGATCAGATTCAATCCAGAAAACGATCCGTTTTCCTTTAAGATCAACTAATTTAAGAACACTGCTTTTGCGGTGACCTTAATTCTTATTTTAGCAATTTCCTGAATTTATTTAATTTAGGGTTGTACTTTTATTCGGTTTACATCTAAAATCTTAACGTACTTCATTCCAGTGGTTAAATCCAAGATAGCTTTTAACTATGATTAAAATACAGATTGAATTTTCCAATTGCACTTGCCTTTATGGCTTTGTAGTTTCTAAATGGATCTCCCATCGATTTTATTAAAACTAGGATTCTTGCTTGATCAAGAAAATATTATATTTACTAATTAACTCCAGACTAATTTGATATTGTCATTCACCACTTTTTACCCGTCGAAGTTAATAACCTTAATTACAGTTTTTCTTAGACTCTTGAACCTCGTTGGAATTCTCAGAGACAAGCAATTTCTTGATGACATTACGGAAATTTCACCTCAACGGCGTCGTATTAGACGCTTTGCAAACATATTTCGCAATGCGTTTTGGCGTCTTGAATCAGCAATTTTCTATTTCTACAATTATTTGAAATTGATATGTGAAGAATGGATAAATTGCATGACCATCTTTCGTGTTTTTACTGCCATTCTGTCCTTGCTTGTCCCACAACAATAGACATTATCTTGTTGAAAATGAGTTTGTTTAACCCTTCGGAAGCCGTAAATTGAAATCCGTAGCAGTATATTCAATGAAAAGGACATCCAGCTGTTTTCAGTCCGAATATTTGTATTGGTGGGTCATTACTCTTTACATAACAAAAAGGAACGGTCATGTCAACTTTTCAAATTGATGAACTAATCTATTTAAAACATCTCAAAAAATACGGTGATTGCGTTTCAGATATTTATAACTTGTTAAGTTCGTTTGTGTAATTCAATCTTGTGCATTAATACAGCTCACCTCGTTTCGATTTTTTTATTTGATTAAATGCTTTTGCTGGTTATTGGTCTGCATAAAATAACAGGCAATTAAATACCGTTATGGTTTGTTTTCACATTTCAAAGCATTTATATGCAGTTGTTAATTATTTTCAGCCATATTTTATATTTTATCTCATATTTTATATTTTATCTCTTTATAATGAGACTGGAGAAAGAAAATTATTCAGCCCATCTATCCCTACTACAAAAAATACAAGTAGAGCTTTTAAATTTTATAACTATATAATACAAGTGTGAAATGTGCGGAAAGAAAAAATATGTCGGTGAACTGAAAGCGAAGAGGTAATTTTCTTTGGTGACTAGTAAGCTTTAAGCAATTTCACAGAAGTATAATACGAAATTTTAGCCAAAATCAACTGTAAGTGAAAATTTAAGCCTTCAATTTCTTACAAAAACAATGTGATTCCAATTATAAAGATATAACCCCTATCTGAGTGTTTTTAAAAAAAACTACCCACATCAATACAATAAAAAAATAACAAAAAGGTGTAGGAGATAATGCAAAAGTGCAAAAATAAATTATTATTCAGTGAAGATGATTACCAAATGTATGGCTTAACCACGGTTATCAAAATAGAGAAATTCGTTTTGGTGAGCAAAAACCGCAATCGTGGAATGGTTTGTCAAATACTAATGACACACACAGTTATTTATTTAACTGAATTTTAAGAAACAAAAGTTAAATTTAAACCAAATTTGAGGCCCTTTTATCGTTATTTTAAACTCACATACCCAATTTAAAAATTTACAGTACCTGGCAACCCTTATCCAAAATTTGAGAGAGAAAGCTGTATTTTTTGACGAACCAGGTTTTAGAAATAAAACCCTAGCGAAAAATATTTCTCGCCCTACATACTATTTTTTTCGAATTTATTAATTATAACTGGTAGGTAATTAACATTTTCGGGTTAAAACAATATATTTAAAAAACACCATTCTTGGTCACCTCTAACCATAAATGTCTTGGAAAGCCGACACAAAAACAGTGGAGGCTTTAATATGTTTACTAAAACATCAAAAAATAAATGTATAGGCAATCAATCAATTCAGATTTCTAATACATTTTCGTCAAATTGGCCGTTTTTTGATTTAAATTTACTGGACTAAAAGGATATTTCGGAAAGAGTGGGAGATATTTGGAGGCGAACGGCTGTCGGCGCCAGTATTTCATAATTAAAAACTCTTAAAATTTTATATTTATTGGCAAGAAAATGAAAAGCAACGAGAAAAAAAAACAACAAAGTTGAGGGGGAAAAAAACAAGTGTCTATGAAGTTTGGTGCGGTTGTAAATTACAAGAAGTAAGCTTGAAATAGACTTAAAGTTACGTGCTATAAACTCGAATAAAGCTTTTGTTTGTTCAATTATTCTATTTTTGGAAAGACACGCAATTGGATTAAAATCACCGTCAGTATATTGTTTACTTTAAATTTGTTTTGGTGTCGAAATAAAATTGTCAAGTCTTTTTATCTACCACATCTAAATAAACTCGATTTTATAAAATAAAATCAAAATTTTTTACAAATAAAATTGATTTAAATCCTCCTAACTTTCAAGAGCACAGATTTCCCCCAACAAATATAACTTTTCGCATCATTTAATGAGGAAAGTTTTCTCGAGACGCACAAAGTAAAATTATAATAAAAAACTTGTTTTGCACCCCAAAATTAGCTCCGAAAAATGAAAAATGCTTCAACGATTAAATTGTATCGATAACAAATCAAGTTGCTGGAAATGTGTCAGTAGCAGATTAATAACAACAAGCACGTGACAGATTTCTTCAGATGAGTAGATTTGGGTATTCATGCGTTAAGTTTCGAGTTCTTTCATTATTAAGATCGAGAATGTTTGCTTGCGATTCACGTGCCTTTTGTGAATTTTAATCAGCTTCAGTGGACTTTTCTGATGTCATTTTTAATTAAGTTACAAGACCAAGTTATCCAAAATGGATGGAATCAAAACAGGTCGGGACAAATTAATAATAACTGTCACCGTAGTTAATTGCATGTACCTACTGTGTATAAAATAAAAGAAATGAAAATGACTCTACTTCTGTCTTCCAAAGTCTAACTCTGTGGTTCATGCTTGAATTAATATCTTGTCAATTATTAGAGATTGCACATAACTTGATGCACACTTGAGGTAATTAATGTAAAGTTAAGTTCCAATCAATGTCTTGCAAGTCTTGCACAACCAAACTCTTAAGATCATTACGTGCAATTAGTTCGAGTTCTATTTTAATACAAGTTCTTTGCGTGATATGTCTCCGTTTTCAATTAGTGTCTAATAGAGATGTCAGTTTAATTTAATGCAAATTACTTAACAAGGTTATCAGATGTTTTGTTTTCGATGGTTAATGATTTTTTAAAATCTATTCATTGCAAAATCAACATTCTTAAATTTTTGCTTCGAGATAAATAGTGCACTTTATTTGTTTATCCTTGACAGGAGTTTTATTAATTTAGATTTGTATTTATTTAAATAATTCTAGAATTAAGCAATAATCGTAAATTATGTTCAATAAAAATTTTATAGCTATTTTAATATAAGATTATTTTATTTGTTTCATTAAACACAATGATTTATGCAGGGCGTCTTGTTTTAAGTTATTTTCGCCTGTTGTATTTTGCTGTAATTTTTGGCTTTTAAGCAAAGTACAAAAGTGTAAATCATCTTTTTTAAAAAGCTGTCAAGCTCTGCTGGCTCAGTTTTCTAATATACTCAGTGACATTAAAGTATTACAACCAGAAACAATAATTTTATCGAGGTGATTTTTTGGCAATGTGGTAGATTTACTTCAAGAATGAAACGATGACATTTGCTAGAAATTTTACTAACATTAACTTAAAAATAAATAAACAAAGCAGACAAACCAACTTCTTGAAAGGTCAGAATTCTACTTCTGTTAAAATCGCTAAGATGGTAATATCGTTGATGTCTTCGGACTGGAGGCATTGTGTTATCCTTAAAAAAAAATCGGAGACACAACTCCAAATATTTTTACTTATCAGCTCTTATGATCCTTTTTCTTAACAAAAACTAAGAGGTTAAACGTTTTTTAAAAGAACTGTCAATGATTACTATAACTAGCTTTAAAATAACTCATTCTGTTGGGAAAAGATCACTTTCAAAAAATTATTCCTTTTGAGTGTAACACTTTTAATGTCATTGAGTATATTACGTTCGCTAAACAATATTGGTCTATTGTCTATTTATAATTGATTTAAACAACACAAAACCGATCTACAAATCTACATCATATTATGTAAAACTTTTTGTTAAAAATCCCGCTGTGTGGGAATACAATATTGCATTCCAACATTTAAAACATTTCCATTCTTTTATCTACAAATACCTTTCGCAAATGTTATAAATTCTGATTTTAATACTTTTGAAACAATAGACTAAACTGAAACATAAGCTGATAAACGTAACATTTATGCAATACCTCTTTACAATCTGTGACTACTAAGCATGAATAAGCCAAAATTTTCGCGACTTAGAGAATCTGTTTTCATAAGAGATAATACAATAAGATTACTCACTGTTAATACGAAATCAATAAAAACAATTTTTTTGTTATCTTTTAGAGAATGTTAAGAGTTCATTAAAAATTAACTGTATTCCGACAAAAAATCAACAAAATAACTGCACTTTCAATGTTAGTTAAGGAGATTGCGAAGCGCCACAATTAATTTAGCGTAAACAGATTGGATTAAAACTTGTGAAACTCGATTCTTTATTTAAATCGCACTATTGAAGTGACAGTATTTACTCAAACTTTCTGAAAACGGAATATACAATATTCCTATTTCCCCTAGGTTTAAATAAACAAAAACATAATAAAATGACCAACATCTGCTTAAAGGCCAAGTTTATACCAAGCATACGAAAGCCATAAAGTGGCTATTAATACATACATGGAGCGTCATTTTATCACAGTGTTAATAAAAACAGATCATTTCATTTTCATAAATTAGGCGTAAATTGTAAAAGGAACCGACAGGTGATTTGGTGAGAAAATTTCGTCGACTTTATTTGTTTGTTTGTGACGCAATACATTCATGAGGGAAACTTCCCCTTTTGCGACCTCAGCAAATATACCAAAATAAGCCCCAATTATAAGGGGAGGAAATGTCCCTTCAAATTTAGTGGAAGCCGTCGTCCTTTTAATTTAATAAATATTTTTCCAACTTTGTGCGTTACGATTAATTTACGTGATGTCAACAAGCTCTCTGAAAATATATTTGAATTCGAACTAGTTTTACAAAGCTTGTGATTTCGGTCATTAGAAGACCGCACATAATAGAGAAATCACATAATAATAGGGCAGGAAACTGCGCACTTTGTGGTTTATGCTTCGCAGCCTTTCTTACCGTACAAAATTTGGAACAAAATATTGTATTACCCTAACGACTGTCAATCAATTGGTTTGTTACCTTTGAAACCTGTTGGAATATAACAAAAGAGCAATACATTACATACAACATCAAAAGAACAGATGTTAGCACCAGTGTGACTTTTCGAAGAAGGAATTTTACACCGGTTGCTGACAGATGATTCTTCAATGAACCCTAGACCACCTAGTTATAAAAATAAAGTTTTTGACTAAGATTTACTGGTTAGTGCATAAGTAGGTCGTAGTCTAGAGGACAAAATTGAATTACGACTGTATAATGACTATATTTTATCACGAGTTAGTCTAGGGAAAATATTCTACCCATTATATCCTGTGTGATGAACTTAAAGCACGTTTCTTCTCCGATAAATATTTTCTGAACGATTTGTAAACATACTACCAACAAACCTCAAAAATATTAATTCCACATTTTTTTACTGTGCAATTCCATTTAAAATAATGTGCAATTCTATAGCATATTGGACACATAGACAAAATATACTTCATTTATCAGAAAATGAGAATGTGACTTAAGTCATAAATTATTTATCAAAGCAAACTTACTTAAACTGTCAAACGAGTTTTCAATTTATGACACTATTTTACAAAAAGCAAGTAAAAATTTTGGGTTAGGGGATGATTTTTGAATGCCGTTGTCTGTAGCCATTTATTACTTCGATTTTAAACCCATTAGTTGGTGGTAGATTTCAGCAACGATGTAAGTAAATTTTGACTTAAGTTAAAAATTTCACAACAATGCCGTTTGAGACAGAGGTTGATTGTATTGTAATAAAGTGGTGGCTATAGATTTCTCTAAACTTCGTCCCTCTAGGAGTGAATTTCTTTCTTTACGTTTCAAATTCTATAGATCTACGGAATTTTAGAAATCTACGGAATTTTAGGATCCCATAAATGATCTCCTACATTTTTTTTTTTGTTTAGTCTACCATATTCTAGAAGCCTGCGGAATTCGAGGATCGCGTACAATCCAGCTCATAACCTTCACTGTGACGTTATAAACGTGGTCAAAGCGATGATACACCAAAAGTAAAATTTTCATTAAAAACAGTTTCAACATGAATAAAAATACTGTCATATAGAAGATTATTACATTCTCAAAAAGTTACTGGAAGAAGTTTTGTCAGGACCATAGTCAGGGGGCTTCTCTAATGCGCCCTTATTCCTTCATCAATCGTAGTAAACTTTTAAAAGCTATTTTTAATAAAGTATTTATACAAAAAATACAGTTTTAAGCGATTTGAAAATAATAAATACAATAATATAATTTTTTCCATTTATCCCCCTGAATATTTGGGAGTCTCCCGTATGATTTCATTCTGGCTAAGGCCCTGAATTTTGTGCATCGATGACTTTATTTTACCACGCTTCATCAAAGCTACAAATAAACGTTAAAGGAAAACCCAACTTTTTTGTTCCGTTTTGTTCTCGAGCTTACTATTCATTTCGTTTATTAACATGCTTTATAAAATAGTATTTCTACTTTCCAAAATAGTGTATGTATCTTGTGGTGCGCCAAATTTTTTTTTAACGAAGATATAGAGACTGTCCTAAAATTCACCTACCCACTTCTTTTAATGTCCAAGAAACAAGGTTCCAAACACATTTTCGGTTACTCCTATTTTTACAAAAGTTTTCATCTGAGTTATACAGGGTTATTCAAAATTGCAGCGCAATATTAACCTGAAATACGGCACCACAAATACTACAAATTTACGAAAAAAAGTAGGTGTTAGTTTCCTACTTTAGCGCCTTCTAGCTCCTAAACTTGCAGCTTGGTACACAGGCACATAAGTTATATTAAATATATTTGTTTTAATCTGAAAAATCTGTAGTTTTTCTAACAATAACGTACTGTACTTCAGTCACGTAATTTTGAATCATTTCTGTAAATATTTGTAATATTTTATCCTTAAATCTGAAAAGAATTTTGACTATAAAGTTTTTGCATTTTGCCTGAAAAAGACTTTTGAGTGTCTCTAAGTCTCTTTGCTTAGTCTACAATTTATCACATTCTTAAAAATTGTTCTGATTTTAAACTTTTCCATTTTCGCAACATTAATTATGGTATCTATAAAACGTTCCAAATTAATGATATCTCAATATAAAAAAATATTATAATACTCCTACAAAAATCGTTTAATACTTGTCAAAAAAAAGTTTTATTCATATAAATTGCAAGCGCACTACAAGCTTGAGCCTTAAACAAAGCTGTTACATTGTAAAATTGAACAAACCGCATTTTAATATAATACTGTTCACATCAATTGGCAAGCTTTATCTGGTTTTGCAAAAGCGTATTGTCGATTACAGATTGTTATAATATTTATTAAAGTATCCATGACGACCAGAATGTCATTTTTAAGGTTTATTTACAAAAATAATTTGAGATACTAGTAAATTATAATTTTTTGATAAAATGTCGTTAGTCAACATGTGTAATACAAATCTTGTGCTAACAATTCTTGGTACTTAAGTGTGGCTTACAACGCTCAATTGTTAAAATACTCTGCTGTTTTTTAAAACGTTTCTTGCAAAAACACGGTTAATATGCATATTGATTTATTAAAGCGCGTTAAGACCGTAGATTCTGTATTTTATCAATTTCCAGAATTATTTTTAAAAATTTGTTTTGAAATTTTTGCAGAAATAGGATCTATTATATATCTAGACCGGCTAAGACGATTTCAAGCATGTGTTAAACATAATTTTTATCCAACTTATTGCTCTTTTCAAAATTTGTGTTTCTCAGATATCTAGTGGGCATTTTAAAAAAACGTTCCTCAAAATTATAGAAAACCGGTTTAATTTATACAGTTTAAATCTCGTTTCGTTCAAAAAATCTCGTTTAGGTATACCCTCTTTCTTGCTTTTTTTTCTAAAGAATTAATTCAGGCTTTAAGAAGTATTTATAATACATGGTGTAAGTATTTTAACCTTAAAAAAACGATTTTTAATATTAGTAAATCTCAAGTACCTATTTGAATATTCGACTAAGCAGAATTTTTGGCAGCCATTTTAGAAAATTCTCTTCTAGAAGTTTCGTCTCACCACAGTCAAAAAAAATTGTGTTGTTAGAGAGTTTGTCAGCCATTTTTATAAATGTTTCATTTATTTTGATGTGTTAAACTAATTTGTGTGACTGCCAACCGTACCCCCACAATGATATTAGAGAATCGAGTTAGAATAAGATTTGTGATGATAGGAACACAAACGTAATTTTTAAGTATTAATAGGTAATAATATGCAAAAACTAAATTATAAATCCCGAAATCATATAAATTTTAATTAAAATATATTCTGTTGAGTATCGACTATTCGAGCCGAGCAATAATTTAAATGAAATGGGGCCCAAATGGGCTTCAAATATTTATATCTTTGAATCATAGACGATTCCTATTAAAATTTCCTCGGACTTGTATGTTTGTTTTTATAAAACCTTCCTTTGAAGAGTGATGATTGACATTTTTGATTATCTCTCGATATTTTTAATATTCTTGAAAAAAAAATCAATTATTACTACATCTCTGGAAGATACGACAACATATTTCCTGCTATTTTATTAATAGATTTCATGATAAATACCAGTTTTGTTCTTGACTGAATTATTCAGGTTATACTGGAAACATAGTTCCAATTAATTTATGGGAAATTCTTAATCTTTCGCTCTGGTTTTTCTTACGTAATGTTTAATTGTAAACAAATCAGAATGCAATGCTGTCCTCTAGACATTCTAGTGTTCAGTGACCTTCAAGGTTCTTTTGTGTCTAGGAGGTCTAGGTTGATCACCCCAAATTAAAAATCAGTTGGGGGTAAAATTAATTCTTTGATGCACGAAACCTCGAAAAGTTACGCTAATGAAGGCCTAACGATCACAGATTTTTTTTCATAATTTAATAATCGGAGGTAAAGACTAGATTTTCAACGCTTGATGGAAGAATAACAAAACACCACGAAAAAATTCTATTACAGTTTAAATCGAATTCTTCTTCAAAACATCCTGCATCGACCAGATATTTATTTAAAACGTTAACGCAATGAATGTAATAGTCATTATTGTTTATGTTAATTAACCCACTACTTATACAATTAACAATAAAATAATTTATATTTATAGTGTAGCTTTTCAATATTACGACTGTTGTCAATAGATTTTTAGAGTTCCATTTATTATTTATAATTATTGTGAAACTACTTTCAAATAATAACCCTCAGTGCAAAATCCCCTTTTTGTATCCTATTTTTATTAAAATAAAAGATACATAAATAAAACCTGATGTATGTACAATTGGCAAAACAGAAGTAACATCACGTTCCAAAAGCTTTGTTAACTGCATACAAAAATGCTAAATAAACGACGATAAATGCTGCAGTCTTTTTATAAGTAGGTATTCAGATGAGAAAATTTCGGCCAAAATAACAAGGTATTTACAGGTTTTTTAAACACAAAATTCTTAAGGGGTTTTGGCGCAGAACTATAGCAGCTTTTGTTTGTTTGTTTTCACAAAGCTTGTCACTGGTTGCCGATGATTGATATTTTTAGTTGGCAGTATGTAATATGTTTGGAAGTTCTTCAGAAAATATTTACTAGAAAATAGACGTGCTTTAAGTTTGTCACACAGGATATGGGAGTAAACACTATTTACAAACTTAATTGTGATAAAATAGGTACAATATGACTCAGAACTAATGACAATAGCAAGTAGCTTCACGTACGCACAAGCTTTAGACATCAAGATAGTGGGTAATTGCAAAATTATCTTCTAGTTCATTATACGTAACACAAAAGAATCCCGTTTTAAACAGCTAAGAAAAAAATTGCTTATAAAGATGTTTTATACAATTGAAATAATGTTAAAAATTTTAACAGATGATAGTTCTCGTTGAAAAGATGCTAAAATAACCAAAATTGTCTCATACAAATGTTTATACTTTTTAAGTATATTTAAATGGTTCTGAAAAATTTACAAAAGAAAAAACAGAAATGTTTGCTGTCTCATGAGAGAAATTACTATAACAAATCAAAATACGTGTTTACCACATATGTCCAAAATTTCTGGAAGAGTATCTTTAAAATGACAGCAAAATTTTTGAAAAATCTAGAATTACAAAAACAAGCTCAACATAAAAAGTGAAAGTGTGTCCTCGGAAACGGAACTAGTGTCATTACTTCTAATTCACACTGTACTTGATTAGCTGATTTGAAGAGAGGTTTTCGACTACAAAGACATTCTCTAGTAGTCTCCCTTCCTGATGAAATAATTCGTGAAACGGAAGCAGTAAAACAGCTTCGCCCTCACCATGCTTTTAATTTCCGGAATGAAGTAGAATTCACTTCTACTTTGTTATTATTGATATTTCGGGAAACAAATAAGGATTAAGCAACCAGTCACAAATTAATTAAAGATATATAATAAATTGCAGATTCCGCGAAATTTATAAAACGTAAAAATTACGTCATTACTCTCAATGCAAAATTTTCCATAAAGTGAGAAATATATAACCTAAAACCTTTCCGCATGCTTTCATAAAGATAATGATAAAATGCGATAAATAAAACGCAAATTTCGTCTGTCATAATCATGATTTTGAGGCAATTATTTGGTTCAACGTCCGCGTATCGCATACAATGTAACTTTACGGTCTTCTACTTTGTATTTTATAGAAGGAGAACATAAAATCTACTCATTCCAGTACGGTCCTTCACCACATACACAATGGAGACACATTAATTGTGTATTGTATATAAATAAACTCAAACTTTAATTTATTCTATAGACAAACAGAATTTAGCGATGTAAATGTTTGGAATTTTGCATGAGATTGTGTGACCTGTTCTTCAGCTATTTTTATTTTTTACAAGCGTGAATTTTCATCAAAATTCCGATCGTCTGCATAATGTTTACGAAAGACCGTTAATTAACAACGTACCGCTTCGAAGAGGATCAATGCTTAGCTGAGGGATAATTTGTTCGATTTGATTGAAACAAGTGTCGTTGATAATGTCCTGATCCAATAGCTATCTATATTGCATTTCACAAAATCTCCAAAATCTGGAGCCCTATAACGATAATTTGATCCGTGAAGATGGGAAAAATAAGGATCATTTCGTATATCCATCGATTCACACAATTTATGAAGATAAAAACATACAAACACATTAAAATAAAATAGGACGAAGACATTATCAGGACGAAACCTACAAAGAGACGGCACAAAACTGAAGACGACAGATTAGGCGGAGACAAAAAGTCTGAGGATTAGAATCGCTTTTTGTCTTAATGAAATCTTTTAGACAGTTCATGTTTCATACTGGGACTGGACCTATTTTCTCAAAAATACTTATTTTATGTGGCTTGACATATTGTTACGGTTATATTTCACAGAGGAAACACAATTTTGTAGAATTTAATTCGTAGCTTCTTCAATTTCAAAGACTTTGTAGTCTACAATCCTTTCAGGTGATTAAAATCTGTTTCTACAGGGTATATCAAACTAAAGACATTCCGAGTTCAGAACGTTGTAGATCCTACCAGAATGTTAGCGTTTATATTTGTTTACTGTGTGCTCTGTTATGTGTAATAATGACTCCTACAACGCTCTGAACTTGGAATGTCTTAATTTGGGACAGCCTGTATGTATTATTTTTCTCCGTAATGATTTGTATTTTTGTTTATAGCTCGATTGACTTTTATATGTAAAACAACACTGAAGTTAAATTTAATCGTTTTTACCCTAAAGTCTTAAAACTGTTTAATAAAATATTCCTAAATAAAAAACTAATAATTTTTTTTTCTAATTTTATAGTTCTCTTTTGCAACAAAACAAAAGTAAAATTTTGTTTAGTTTTGGTAAAACAAGTTATTAATTTTGAGATTTATTCCCTAGAAGAGTAATCCTTAAAGCCTTTCGCAAGACTCATTTTCTATGAAGCTTACCCCCTTGATTAATTAACTCTTAAAAAAACTGCCGTTCACCTAATTTTTTCAGTCTCTCATTCTCTACAGTTAGCAAAAATTCTTTTTTAAGACTCATCATTTTCTAAATAAATCGTTCTCAAAACTCATTTTCTAAACAAATAACCCACCACAATGATAAAAGCGTTTCTGTAGAATCACTTCTAGATTTTCTCCCTTGAATCATAGTTAAAAGTATCTCAAGATTCATTTGTTATGTCACTCGTTACCTACAGAAATTATTCTCAGACTGTTCGTTACTTATTTCTTATTATCATTGTCTATATAAGTAATTCTCAAAATCTGTTTTTAAATTCGCTTTCTAGATAACTGGTTCCTTAGATTAATTTCAATTAGTCTACCTCAAAACTCGTTTTCTACATTCTCTAAAGTTGTTCTCAGAAGTCTTTCACAAAAATTATTTTATAAATTTATTGCAAAATAAGCTTTTTGAGGTTTTTCTAAATTTATTCTCTAGATTTAGTTTGTAGATAATTCCATGTAAGTCTCAATAATTTCCCAAAAATCTTCCTCAAGATTCATTTTTAGATTAGTTACTGAACGGTTTAGAATGATTCCTAAAAATATTCTCAAATTTCGTTGCCTATTGGCAATTTACAAGTCAAATCCAATACGCATTCTAGAGTAGAACTTGGAATTAGTAGACGTGGGTTTTTGAAGAAGATGCGATCAAAGTCAAATTCAAAAAGTTTGTTAATTAATGCTTTTCGCAAACCTCAATTTCTAGATCAATATTCTATACTACCTACTCATTTTTTAAATTAATTTTTCAAAACCTTCTCAAACATATTTTCTATCATCAATTGCTAGACCACAAATTATCTACATTAAGTAGTAATATACTATACTCATTTTCTAAACAGCAGAACCATTTTCTAAAATGACTCTTTAAAGCCTTCCCAAAGCTTATTTTCATTACTACTCATTTAGTAATAATTAATTTTTTAAAACCTTCCTCAAATCATTCATTTTTCCCAACTTCAAACTTCATTTTCTAGACCACACAAGATCTAGATTACTACTAAAAAAATTTCCAACAGACAAGGCTCCTTGCTGCTTCATTTTCAAAACGACTTATTCTCTAAATTCAATCTGTACGCTGACTAAAATTCTTAAGACATTGTTATCTAATTTCACTTTCTATGAAACTTCTTACACAAATTACCAAAAACTTCTCTTAAGACTTAATGTTTACATTTGTTCTGAAAAATCACTCTTCTAGATCTAATCTGTTCTAAATTAAATTTCTAGATATCTTCTTTACTAATTCTACTAAAATTCTACTAAAATTGTTTTCCAAATTTCTTCTACACTTTCTTCTTAACTAATTCTTTAGATAATTTTGTACAAGTTTTCTTCAAAAATCATTTTGTAGAATACTCATTATCTAAATTATTTCTCAAAAGTCTTCTTGAAGACTCATTTTCTAAACTAGTTCCTCAAATCATATTATTTTCTAGACTAATTTATCAGAGCAAATCTCTCATTTTTTCTTCGACTTATTGTCCAGAATAATCCCTAAAATTCCTTTTCTAAACGGCTGATTATTTAGATTAATATGATTTAAGACGGGTCTTTAGGTGTACTAGCAGTACTACAGTACACTTATGAAAAAAATAAATACCATCTGAACTTACCAAAATTAAATTAAATAAATATATACGCATCTGAAAGTTATCAATTGTCTTACCGGGTTGCTGGAACTGAATTTTGGTGGTGCACTTCTAAATGTTTGGTCCCCAAGTTGGCACTATTTAATATGAAGTAAAACTGCTTTTCAAGCTGCATTCACTTTTGTTTACAAAAGTTTTGTAACTTCGAATACATATAACAACCCCGTAAAAAAATTTTTGGTTTACATATGTATCTTAATTTATTTAATTTGGTTTGGATAAACCCAGATGCTATTTGATTTACGAAAAGCTTATTTCTCTCATAAGCGCTAACACACCTAAACGACAGCCTCAATAACCAAAATTTCACCTTGTGAAACCAAATGTACAGTACTGTAGAGTGTTGTATAAATTTAAATGCAACAATTCCAATGCAATGTATTAATTTGAACAAATAACATATTTCTGCCTGTCTGATTATATTGTCCATTTTTCTGTTATTTTATATCATAAATATTGTTGTTTTATAAAATTCCAAATATTCAAACACATTAATGTTTAATTAAAAATGTACAATTTACTAACAAATATAAATCCCTGAAAACAGTTGTTTACAAAATGCCATCCCACTTTATTGCTTCATTCATTCATTCTTAACATTTTTATGTCAGTATTTAAACCAACCTCAAAATAAACGAGATTTATGAAAACAGAGATCCAACTCTTGAAATTACAGAGTAAGTTTATCTTAATTACTATTAGCGTTGAATCAACAATACGGATCTTCCCACTGGGATATTATTCCATGTGACACCATTTCAACCCTGATTATGCTATATGCATACAGAATTGGACTAAGAATATAACCCGAATTTCTAATTAACTGCTAAAAGCCTGTCCTCGGTGAGTACTAAAATAGGCCCTTTGACGAGTTTAAAACCTTTAAAACCTGCAACGGTAGTGGATAAAATTCTGGGAACATTTAACGACCCTCATCAAAAAGTTCGCGTAATAAATTAAGACAATTGGATGAATATTTTACATGAGGTGAAAAGTTTCTCTCAACTTCATTCAAATTTGCAAAATAGCAACACAAAGTGAGACATTGTTGGTTAATATTTACAAGATTTGATCTAGTGGGACCCTCAAATTTACAAAAAAAATCTAATGAAACTTTAGCTAAGCTGAGTGTATTATACTATTTTAACTTAAAATTTTAACTAGTTGAGTACACCGTGTCAACAAAATTTTCACAAAATCAAAAAGTTCATGACAAGAACGACTGCAACACGTCTGCGTCTCTACATACCTAAGGAATAACTAGTTATTCCATACATAAGGAATAAGTAGAATGTCCAAAAAATAAATTGTTTTTTTTTTTTCAGTTAGTGATATTATAAGTATAGAAATTAATTTTCTCATGGTAAGAGTTGAAATTAGAAAATAACTGAATTTTTTATTTGGTTATTTTTTACCTATTATGTACTTATTTTATTTAATAGATTTTAAAAGGTTTTAAATACAATGAATAAGAGTAAAAAAAGGACTAAGTAAAAAATCCAATCATTTCATGGTATTACATACAGTTCTCAAGTTTTGCCAAATTTTTGTAAATTTTAATAATCATTAAAACAGTTTTAGTTTAACTAGCATTGAGAGAGGCTACTAATTTGAGTGTCAAAGTAAGACAAATTGACAATAAATTATTATCTAACTAAGACGATTAGATGAGTGATTTTTACTGAGCTTTCGATTTTATTTGTATGTTCACATTGAGTAACACTGACTCAAATCGACGTTAACAGTTTCAAAAGTGAAAACAGTTGCAAGAAGTGATAGATCAGCTAAAGTCATATAATTTCTGATGATACTGATCAACACCTATTAATTTCCACCAAACCAGACCTAACCACACCGAACCACACCAAAACTTTTGCTCCCTACGATAAAGACATAAATATTTATTTTTAAGGTAAATCGTTAGAATATTATGTGTGATGCTTTGCCATTTCAATTTTTACTGTACACTCTAATTTGTTGTGAAATTAGAATAAGGATAAAATTTATTAGCGTTATAAATAATAAAACAGAGGCATCTCATACAGTACAAAGGTAGAACATTGAAAAAACAAAACATATATTTAGTGAAATTTCAATTTTCAATCTTCCCTTATAAAAGTTGCTATAAATTTATATATTTGTCAAAGACGTAAAAGGCATTATGTAAAAGCATATTTTTAATAAGATTTTTAAATTTACTAGATCGAGATTTTTAAATTGAATAAGGTATGTAATAAATTGTAGAAATTAACGCAATAATATCCCCTGCCATTAAGGGTACTTCTGAGTCTCAGAAAATCATTTTATTGTGATTTTTATGAAATTAGGCTTACGTTTCATTATTAATTCAACAAATTATTAAGTTTACAGCAGAAATTGAAATGGTAAAGCATCACAAATATTATCCTATGATATATGTTTAAAAAAAATTATAGGTTTTTGGTTTTTTAGGTTGTACATTAACAAAAATAAATAAATGCGCTATTTTTAACAAATAAACACCACTTTAGCATATGAATAAACATCAATATTTTTTTATAATTTCTTGCAATACATTTTTAGTGCATTTGAACAAATTATATGTAAATATGCTGGGAATACTAGTTACGTTATAACTAGGTTTAGGTAAATTTACTTTGACTCTACATTATTATTAAAGTCAAATAATAAAAATAGTTAAAAGGCTTCCTGATAAAATTTGACTGGATGCTAACTTTTCGTTAGTTGAGAGTGTGTAGTGTTTTTGTTAGGTACAGTGACCTGCACAAAATCGTACGTACCGTTAATTTGATACACAACTTCAAAAAGGTTTATAGCATTTATTCTTCAAGCGACTACACTTTTTTGCCCTTGATCTAACAAGAGAAAAGTTCGTGGAAAAACATTTACAAAGTTATCTGTAAAAAAAGTTTTGCCACAATGTACAAATATTGATTTTGCAAGTTGAATTGTATTTCTACTGGAAATGGAATTGTAAAGATCTAAAACTAAATAATTAAAAGTTCATTTTCTATATCTATACTGTGTCATCAAGACTACCTATTTATTTTAAAATAAAAAAAAGCATTTCATGTAATTATTTTATTTTTAATGAACAATTTTTGCTCTTGGTAATGTCTTATTGACAAACAATGATAATAATAATCAATAATTTACTTCAAAGGCAACACTAATCGACTTTGTCATAAACATACAGTCTGAGCTCTAATTTAGATAGTGTACTTGTTATTTTATGTTTTTAACGGTTAAGTAGTTTACAATCAATTGTCGAGAATAATTTATGAATTCCAACCAATAATTAAACCTATAAAATTATATAGAAGTCACGGTTTTGACCTTATTACAATTTCAAGTCGGCCAACAACAAACAAGTTTTCGTTGATTCAACATTTCAATCCCACATAAAAATTATTCATGTTGATAATCAATTTTGCGTAAAAATTGAAATAAAATCAATACTAAATATCCACTCATCTCGTGATGATACCAAACACAAAGCGAAAAGGGAAAAATTTCACTTTTATATTGAACAATTTCACAATTCCCATTGATAGCTATTTTTAAACCCACGATTAAATTGTCTGAAGCAGCTTAAAAGATAACACAATAAATTTCCATTACTTTATTGCATCGAAATGCAAAGAGGAAAAATGTCGGTTATGCATAAAACAATAATGAAAACTCAATCTTGTACGACAAGTTTCAGCAGAAAAAAACTATTGATCGGTGGCTCAGCACTCAGCAGGAGCTTATCCTTCCGCTACATTTTAGGCTATCAATGAATGTATAGTAGAGTATATATGAGAGGGTCGTTAAGTAAGAGGGTGTCTTTTTCATCAGAAGAAGTATCATTAGTTTGGTTACAGGCAATTTTTGTCATGGTCTAATCGTTTCAACGATGACTTGCCATTTTGGCTTAATTTATGTTGTCCATGTGTTGATATTTTAATATGTCTGGTTTTGCATCAGAAATTTGTAATTCAAGTTATCAATAAATAAACGTATCCGAATTTATCGCATGAATCACCTTGTCAACGATATCAAAGTTTATTATGAATCCCATTCAAGTCTCATGCAAACAATCAACTTTTTACCGTATAGGAATGTTGATGCTTGGTTAATAATATACGCGTTAAGACTTAATAAGAAGAAGTTCAGGAAATATTATCTTCCAAACTTGAACTACTATTGTTTGTTATTAACAACCGAAACAGGATCGCCCACCTTAATTTATTCATGCTAAATCGTCCAATTTAGATAAAATCTCTGAGCAAAAATATTTTGGCAAAAGTTTGACACATCACAACACCTGGTTTATAAATCCTATAACGGTTTTGTAATGAAATTAATAAAATATCATTGTCATTTCTAGTGCGTCATATTAAAAATAGAGTTTAGTAATAAAGTTTTTTCTGGAAGATTTGCCAGATTTTAGTCTATTATCATAAATAAACAAAATCCCACGAAATATTTAGTACGCACTTGCTGTTTTATTCGCCATTAATAAAGAATAATTGGAATTTGACGGAGCGTTCGATTTTTGATTAAACCGAGTTTACTGCTATCAATCAAGTATTGTTCAGTTAAGAAATTGCGTCTTATTATTATAAGACACGAGATTAAAGGTAAATTTTACTATCAATTAGTAAGATTCGCCGGATCATGACTGGTTTATTGGCTAGACTGGAATTTAGCCGACTAGTAATTACACTGTATCCAGGGACGGAGCGAGCAGTATTATTGGCCCCCAAGGAATTAAACCAAATGGATCTCTATATTAAATTAAAAGATCAAAATAATTATGTCTAAACTGAACTTTCGCGTACGAATTAGAACAGGTTGCAGAATCTAGGAAAATCGTAAAATCAGGAACCTCCACAAATTAACATTTGATAAAGCCTCTTGTAGAATAATCCGAACTAATACACGAGTATGACAGTCTGCAAAAAAAATTTGCTTGGGGTGTCTCATTTTATGATTTTCACAGGCCTTGCAACCTTGCTCAAAATATTTCCAAAAATTATATTTACGGCGTCTCAAAACTAACCACTATAAAGTTCCAAAAATCTAGTTACTTTCAAAAATCCCTCACAACAGCTAAAATAAAAAAATCTACGTCATTGCTTTTTTTTTATTTCAAAATTTGTTTATTTCTTTATTTTAACAAACGGGGCTAAAACGATAAACCTACAGCAAATATAAGAAACATAGGTGTATTAGCGCCGTTTAGTAAAATTTGGCGTTTGGTCTCTTATTGAATGAAGGAGTCCATATATGGTATTAATTCTCTTGAGAGTTTCACAGAGACATTATGAATTCTTAACGCCCTACATAGTTTTTTTAGTAGGATTAACAAAGATAAATTGCTTGTTCTTGAATTTACCAATAAGACTGTTTTCAGTACCAATACCAGTTTTTTTTTAGTTTTTCCTATAAATCCTCTAATTAATAATATTATTATAAAAATAATATTTTTAATACATCCAATTTCTAAGAAAATAAATATAGACGTTGAATGGCTATAAAAATGCAACTTTATTATCGTGCTTAGCATTTTTATTTATTTAAATTTTAGAGATAAAGCAATATTTTTTTAAATAAAAGCCCACCTTATTTTTTCTCCGCGACAAGCTTTTAAACAAAGTTTTGCTATATCACCTTTCTTTATTAATGATTTTAAAGGTTTAATATAAAAAAATTAAAAGTTCTTCTGAGTCATCAACGCCAATGTAATATTAAAGAAGCAGTTCGAGTTAATTTATGATTTTATGAAAAATATTGAAAGCTGGTATATCAAAGTTTGTTTACTAATCAAAAAACCACCACCTGTAGAATTAGGTTTGTCAAAATTAAATTTACTAGAATTTGACATCGTCAAAATTTTTGGTTATTCTGTCACTTTCCTGTCATGCTCAAAAAAGAGAAAATTTTGGTTTCCGATTAAAATAATAATGTTAAAATACTACAAACAGTTAGAGATTTGTTCGATCAACATCTACTGCTAACTGTAACATGCTGTTACAATTTAATAAAAGAACAAATTACAGCTCCAAATGCTTGTCAAATTTAGGTTGATTTTATTGCATGCCATTTTAAAAGTTGTGCCATGTTGCCAGATGTATTTTACGCGAAATTGCGACGTTGGTGATTTTTTGATAAGTGAACAAACTTTACACAAAATGGCCCAAAATAAAAAAAAACAACCGTTACGCGAAATTTTTTTATTTTTTATTTTGGCATTCTTGCCCATCTTAAAACTTCTCGGGCCTTACGCCCCTTGGCCCTTGAAAGCCCCTTGCTTTCGGTAATTTCGGTAAATTCGGTAACATCTTTATAATTCCTTTAATATACATATGTTTCAGAAATGAATACAAAAATTTTAACCACTTTTAGATCTCGTTTAAAGAAGAGTTTTATCTAGATAATTTTTTTCCGAATCTCAATCGTTATTAAGATAAAATTAGTTAAAGTCTTGGCGAAAATTCCATACGCGCCACTGGTCAAACCAGTAGAATGCACCATTATAATGGTCACGATGATAACTATAAAAAATTCATAAATTTACAAAATTTCATGAGCGTATCGGGGGGATATAGCGGTAAAAAAATTTGGAAAAATTTTATTTTTCGCAAAAATGTTATTTAGAAAAGTTATGTTTTAGTTGAGATCTATTACAGGTTAATCATTTCTGAAACACCCTATAGAGGTAAATAATTACTATAGCTACTTTTTGAAACATTTAAAAATTTTAAATTTTGAAACTTCTAGTGTGGAGTATCCAAAATAGCTATCAAAAGCTCCCCAAATATATATTTTTCCAAAACACTTCTATAAAATGAATATAATTAATATTTTTACTATTTTTCAGTTTTGCCAATATTAAAAGAACATTTTTTTAAATCAAAATATGTAGGTGGATCTAGTTATAACCTAGTTCTTACAAGATGGCCGCCAAACATTTTTTAAAAAAATCACATAAAAGAAATTTAATTTGTACAAATCGCTTCTGCTCGAAATTAAACTCTCTCCATTTTCAAGCATCTATATTCTTGCAGATCCTCTAAGAAAGCCACAAAAATTCAAAAGTAGTCTCTTCTAGAAATACAGGATTATGCAGAATTGCTGCCCAAGGTTTAAAAAAATATGCCAAAAACAGACAAAGTTTCATTATACCTTTCAAGCACATCAATGTGAAGAACTATTTTCTAATGAATATTCTATAGACCCTTTATATCCAAACTTCTGATACAAACTTCAAAATTCCCATTAAAACTACAAAAATACAATTTTTGCAATTCCAGAAAAATCGCCAGCATATTTTCCAAATCAAAGGTTTTGAGTACTCTCAATGCACAAATCACTTATTCTAATTAAAATAAATCTATAACTATTTTATTTAAGGAAAATTTTATGTCTGGGTTATTCAAAGTGACAGACAAATATTGTAGAGACCGTTACTTTTTAACTTTTTCGAAAAATCTGAACAACTCTTGGGCAATAGCCGATTTGACTCGGTTTTTTTAATTAAGGAACGCCTTAATGACTTTTGTAGCGAACTATTTCAGTTATTTCAGATATGCTACTGCAAATGTCAAATAATAAATGTCAAATTACCAGTTCATTGACATGATTTGGTAGGTTCACAATCTAAAATTTCCAAGAGCAAATAGGGTAGCAAGACCAATCTTTACCCATTATGTTTCTTTCATATTATATTTCTTTCATTAAAAGTTGAAAACCCGTTTTTGACAAATGATTGAAGAGTTTTTGCAAAACAGCCTATAAAATCTTTGAAATAAATATTTATTTAACAAAAACAAACTACAATTAATTGTTTTATTACAAAATTCAAGTTTTTGTGCTTTAAGAGAAGACACGAAATTTCTAACTCTCTTCACAAAACCTTGGCACCCAACAGTTTTGGCCTCAGGCCAGTCCGGCCCTGACTGCACTTTATAATATCAGTTTTTTCTACACTATTAGAAGAAAAGATAATATACAAACGCGGAACCAATGAGGAATCTTTACCATCTAATATGGTGCTAACTATTCGACTTGATAGCCAAAGTTTACGTCATATTTGAAGTGAAGTATAGGCAAGTAAAAGCAAAACTAGAAAAAAAATGTGTGCAGCTGCCTTATTACATAAAATTGCTAAAAAACTACGAGATAATTACAATAATTACAAACGTTGCTCTCTAATACGTGTTGTTATATTAATTATTAGCTCAATATGTCTGACCTTACATGGTCTCACATCAGGAAAATAGCAAATCAATCGTACAAAACACTTCAAATCAAAAATATTTTTTCGATGTCCGTTCTTGAACTTGTGCCACTTTTTAAATTTCTCTATTTATACACACCAGTAGTATTTGCGCGTCAATTTCCCATTGATAAAACTAGTTGGCAAATGACCATTAATTGTGAAAATGCGGTTCATATATTTAATTAAAGACAACTTTTGATCCTTGAAAGGATTACAATTTCCGTTCGTGAAAATACATTGCTCCCAATAATTGACGTCTATTTGGCCGCTTGTCTAGAACTTAATTTATGTTACATTGCCTGGAAAACATTTCCCAGCATGCTACGAAAGTATATCCCAATAGAAAACTACAAAATTTAATACAATCTAGAGTCTAGTGCATTTTTGAAATATTAATTAGCAATAATTTCGTATTATACGGTAGGATAACTTAAAGAAAAATTAAAAAGGATAAAAACTGTGCATTCGATAATTCAAAGCCTTTATAATTTGCATAACTTTTCACTCCGTTTGTTTCAACCGAATTCACTTATTTAGACCCTAATTTGTATAAAAGGTTTTTACTTACTCATTTTATCCGATCTTTTACAAATTTTAGGTGTCGATACACCCTAATTCGGAAGCTGTGAAAGTCACTTTGACAATTCAACCATAAACTATGTCATTTTGGTTGATCACAATGTTGTGCATATTCAGTTTGGAAACGCACACAAATCTTCCTATCAATTTGAGTTATAAATTATTTGGATCCTACTCTATTTACAAAGCGCGCGAATACCTCAAAGCAAAATTAAACAAATTACATACTTTAATACGCACATCTCATAACAAGCTATTAAAATAGAAAAAACTCCGGAATATAATTATTATAAAATATTATAACGATTGGTTTGCAGCTTTTTATAAATTTAATCGATAAAAAAATGCATTGAAAAATATGCATTTCCATACGGACATTGTCATTTAGCAATTATAGTGTAGGTCAGTAAAAAAAGTTTGTTATATTTGTGTTTTCATATCCAAATAACAACCTAATGGTAAATTACTGTAATAAACGTGTAATCGTTGTAAAAAACGGATAAAAAGATGATAAAAAATAATAATTATGTCTATATTGACATTCACATACATAGATAATTTTACGATAGTTTATTTTTGATGCAATCCAAAATTATAGCGTGTTTACCATTTCGTAACAAAAGAGAAATAAGACCGAATAGCATACTGTACAACGAGTATGTAATTGTACCCATTTTCCACCAGTATTAAAAGTTTTCAGTACCAATGAGAAATGAGCCTTCCCTGCAAAACATTTTTCAACTCCCTATCTACCCGCTATAATTTGACAGATCCGTTGAATAATAGATTTATTATTGTTGAACGAATCTGTCAAATCTTCCTAAGCAGTAAGAAAAAATCTTCAAAAATTAACCGAATAATACATATCTTTCAATTTAATGCAGGCCCAAGTCATCACATTTTGATGGTTTCGTGAATGGATTTTGCACCGAAAACCATCACTCTACTGTTATACCAGCCCTGTACAGAACTCAATCATAATTCATAATTCAAATAACTAACGTAAATAAACAAATCATAACTTACGACACTTGAGTGACAAGTTTTGTATTATGTCTGTTTCCCTACTAAAGTGGTGCTGTTAAACATAAATTACGAATTTTAAGACAGAAATTTTTGGTAGAAGTTCCACACTGTAAAAACTCTCAAACAATAATAAGTATGAGCTCTGTTTTCTAACGAAGAGAAATACCCAGTAATTGGGAGATTTCGAAAATTAACCAATGTAAAGGTATTCCAAATTTCCAACGCCAACTGGTCTCTCTGTGTTAAAAAGGCAGACATAGTTAAGACCATTAAGATAGTTAAGAAGCAGATCATTTCCTGGATTTTTGACTTCTTGGTGATAAAGACAACATAACACAAGCTTAGTTAAAAAAAATTAAGTCTAATTTTATTTAATGTCTACTAATTATTTAATTGAATGTAAATTGAATGTTTGATCCTTAAGAAAATATATAGAAAAACACTGCAAAAGAAAGCAGTCAAGAGAATTTTGAAACAGATAAAAAAAGAGTGGTGATCAGAAAAGAAAATTATTTTTCTGTAGAAATGCAAAAACAAATTTAGTGCATAGGTTAACAGAGAATTTAGAAAAAATGAGTTTATTATTTATAACTTTTATTTCTGCAAGATCGACGTTTCGACGCTCCGTACCACTTCTTCAGCACCAACTAGTATTAGCAAAAGAGGAAGAAAGTGAGAATAATGATATAGAAAGAAATGTATCAGACGAAAGTATGAATAAGTTTAGAAAAGAGGAACAAGAAGTTATAAAAACAAGTAAAAAGAGAAAGGTGCAAACGGAATATATCGAAATATATCGGTGGAAATGTTAATTGCGAGACAACAGATTATAAAAGTATACATATATAAAACTATAAAATTAAAATTTGGAGAGAAGAAAGTTTGCTAAATAAAGCAGGGCATCATACTACATTACACAAATTAGAACACCAAGCATATAAGCTATGTATGCTTAGAATAATTAGTAACCCAATTAGATAATTTGTATTTGTTATCTTCCCTAGACGGTTCTCCAATTTGACCTAAATCGGAATGTCCATTATTTTTGAAATCATAGCTTGCCATGACTAACAGATAAGTTTGACACTATGTGACTGTTTTTATTTAAAAAATTATACTTCTCTAGGTAAAATGATTACTAATTGTAAGATGTAAAAGCTTTAGTCTCAAATTTTAAATTACTCTCACATTCATAGCAAATTTAAATGCCTTTTTCGAGTGTTAGATAACGCGACGTTAACTAAACGTTTTTACACATTTCTTTCGAATAATATGACACGTATAAGCTTTCAATAAAAGCTATTATAAAGTTTACCGCAAGCAAACCTAAATCGTTGACTTTGATAGTTCGATGATAGTATCTAGTATCTACATCTGGTCAAGTCGTAGTAAGCTATTGATAAAAGTAAATTGTATGATAAAGGTAAAACACCTGGAGAGTATTTTAGAACTGCCGGTTAAAATTGTTATCGTATTTTGTTTCACTGAATATTATTAGTTGAAAAAAAGCATAATATTTCAAGAATTTATTCAGATGCATTTTGTGTATCTGAATCTCTTCAACTTCTTCTAGATTACATAAATCAATTTTTTTGGTACTAATTGTAATAAGATCAAGAAATTACACTTTTTAGAGACAATAAACACTTAAAGACACATGAACACGGTCTGTGAAACAGAAAGTAGGTGAAGCAGGTAGTGAAACACGGAATAATATATACAGACGCACTGTATAACTCTTTTATACTTGCACAAATAACCGTGCTAAAAATCAAATTTGAACTTGCTTTTCTAGGAACATAATTAAAATACATGGGCCTAGGAATACTTAACATCTTAAGTTCAGAAAACACCAAAAAAAAATGAAACAATAGTCGCTAATTTATCAAGATTAAGTTATATTTTAAGTTAATTTTTAAACCAAATTTGAATATCGAGACACAAAATTTACCTTTATACAGTCTCTCCTGTTTTCTGATTTTTTTACATGTGACATTTTTATTAATATATATTATTATAAGCTTTATGATAGTTGATTTTATGTAGTTAATACTAAAATAGGCGATCCAAATATTCGCGTATATTCGTTTCTGATAGGTTACTTCAAATTGTAACTGAGAATGGGCAAGAATATTACTAAATTTTAACTTAAGTCATAAATTTAACAACAATGTCGTTTGGGCCAGAAGTTCAATAATAAACTATAATGACAATAATTAACAATAATTATGATTGATATTATAATAATTATATATTAATTATTAACATTTATTTATATAACAATAATTTATATTAATTTCTTTAGCCGCGATGGTCATACAATATTTGGACTCTGCAGCTTTTTTAAACATCTGTTTTGAAGAGACGTAATCAGCAATAAAGAGGTTAACCACGTTATTGCATTACAATCAACCTGTGTCAGGCAGCTTATCACAAAATTCACTACTATCGTTGTTTAAGTGCAATTGGTCAAGAATTGAAATGTAATAAATAAAGAAATTAATTAAACTAATAGACAGGTATGTTATTGTCAAATTAATAGATAATTTAAAAAGTTTGCACTTTGCATGGTCTTAAAAATATTGTTTGAATGCATTGGTGTATGCAACAAATTCTCACATTATATTTATACCATTCTAAAATTGACGGATCAGTTGAGTAACTGATTTATTGTTTAACAGATCTGTCAGATGGTAATTCGCTAACTTTATTCCTCATTTATGAGTATGTACTTTTTCTAGACAATCTAGTAAATAAATAAATAATTTATTTTTTAAGCTTCCAGACTGATGCTTACTCATTTGTTACATCGTTCAAATTACAGTAATTTTACTGACCTTAATTCCTTAATGTTGACGAAAAAATCCATTCATAAAATTTGTAATTTATGTCAATTTTGAATTGTAAAAAAACAATTTACAAAAAATTCTTATTTCCGTAGTCAAGAATGCGGAAAATGAGCTTAAATTAATTATTTTTTTTTAATTGCGAATATAAATATTCAGAAACGAAATTTATATAAATAAAAAACTTTAATATTTAATAATAAACACAGTTGAGTTATAAAATGAAAATTGTATTGGCAATTTCGATTCAGGAAAGGATAAAATACAAATTTAGAGAATTAACGACGTCATTTTTTGTATTGTATGTAAATGTAATAATAATAAATTTGAACTCGAAAAACACTCAGTGATAATACATACGATATAATAAAACCATAATCCAACGTGTTATTATTTATTAGAGAATTTCATGAATTATACATCTCTTGTATGTGGCTGCATACGTATCGATAATTAAAGTTTTTGTATTTCCGTTTCAAAAACTCACATAATTTTAAAACTTTCCATAGTTTGAATTTATGTATGCATTGATAAACTAATTTAACTTTGTACAGTTTTATAAAAACATTTTAGAAGGAGAGAGAAATCAAAAAACAATTTGACTACGAATGTCAGAAGAGACGAAATTGAAAATACCATTGGGTCTAAATTTACATAAGCTTCGGACAAAAAAATTTCAGCGACATGTTCTTGTCAGATATACGAGAATTTCACTTTGTTTGTAAATTTACAGGTCAGTTTTTCCTTATAGGAGAACTTGTGACAAACTCTGTACAATCTAATACCAACTTCAGAGAATATGCAAAACAAGTTGTCCATGACATTGGCTGAGAGGAATATTAACTATCGTTTCTTGCCAAATAAAAAATGTTTTCACTGTTAGCATTACAATAAATTGCTATAATTTTCAATTATACTGTTCGGTGCACAATTATGACCCGTCTGAAATGATCTGCGAATTGACGTTTGTTTTCATGACCCACAGAACTGTAAATTTTTGACGTTAGCTGTCTACAGCTAATAACACATCTAGTCGTATCTCCCATTAAGATAATGCAATTAATTAAATTGAAAATGCCTGTTTATATAAAAGCAAAAAATTTGCAATGTAAATTTAGAAAAGATGTAAATAGGTCACGTTGTGATAAAGCGGGAAGTGGCCCATACAATAAATTTTTGTGTTATCGACAAAACTTATCTGCCAAAAATTACAAGGCCGTACACGTGATGGAAATCTCGCCCTAGGCTCTTAAAACTCCAACCTGTTGTAATAAACAACACAGAAATGTAATTATTAATAATTTAGGCCCAAAAAATTTCTCGGTTTAATAAATCATAAAAGTGCGTAAGATAAACTTCGGAAGTTTAGCCGTAAAGAATAATTTCCTTCTGAAGTGTGGAACAGAAAGAAAATTATTAAATCCTTCGAGTATGATCAAAGCTACCCTCTGAGTGGTTTGAGGAATATTTCTTTGAACGATAAGCAATTTATTATTTATTTGATATGTAATTTATAAAAATATATCTGCGCCTTCGAAAAAAATCTTTCTTTTTGATCCTTTTCTTGTCGAAACTATTTAATTTCCCGTGTTTCCAACAGTGAGTTTTTGTTGGAATTTACTACAACGAACGAGTATGTCGTAACATTTATTAAAATCTCACTACCAAGGAAAAGCCTGCTATGCAGCGTTACGGAAAACACTCGCAATAAATTTCAAACATCGTAAAATCGATTTTAACACTATAGGTACATGATTTCAAAATAGAAATAGACAATATTTTGCATATTTCATACACGTCGAAATACAATAATTAAGAATTTAAACTCGGAGCAAAAAGAGCAAAAATAATTAAATAATTTTCAAGCAAAATTCCACCTAAAAGGGTGTTTTTGCTGGTAAACAAAAAATAAACAAAGTACCCATATTTTTTCAATTAACGTATCCAAATGAATGTGACAGACAAATAAACCCTTTGATAAAGGTTAAATAAAAAAGTGGTTTATAGGAAAACGTGTAGGTTGATTGAAAACATTTTGTACTTATGAAATTATTTGTTTAGATAAAAAAAAAAAAGTTAAAAAGTCTTATTACAGGATGTCTCATAACTAAGGCATTCCGAGTTTAGAGCGTTTTAAAAATATATTTAAAATTTATTGCTGGCCGCCTTTTCCCAAGCTACGAAATAATTCTCGTATTCTAGCACGGCTGCGGTTCCCTTTTGTCCAAAACTTGTAAAAACGGATTTTTTTCTAGAGTGAATACAAAACGGCGGAAAACCTCTCCAGTAGGGTACTGATAACAAAGCCCCAAGAAAATTATTTCAAAAATGTTTTCACTTAAAGAACAGAGTCAAATCTAAATGTTAAAAAGAAGGCTAAAAAAACTTAAAAATCTAAATCTAAAGACTAAAAATTCATAGCCCAATAAATCACCGAAACATTTTTTGATTTTTCAAAGTTTTGGATAATTCTTAGAATCTTATATTCCAAAAAAATCAAAAAACAATTTTGAAAATTTAGCAACATCGCTGGCCAGTGATTAGAATCAAATCTAGTGGGTACTTGTTGAAATATTTTAATAAAAATTGAACACTTTTGGATTTCGTAAAAATTTTTAAAAATAATTTTGCCATGCCATGATCTAGAAAATGTCACAATTTTCAAATTTTGAAATTTTGTAAAAAAAAATTAAACCCTCAATTTTACTTCTTCCGGAGATATTTTTCAGGGCTCTACGAATTTTTTAACAATTCTTTTCTTACTGCTGGAAGATCTCCACGAGCTAAACTCCAGAATACCTCGCAAATTTATAAATTTCTTTGTTGTGAAGAAGTTAGTGTTACAAGTTGAAATATGCTGCAGTATCGACATAGCTTCTCCACCAGTATCAGGATTTAAACTTCGAAAAACAAACGTCATCATGTACGACCGTTCAACAGTAAGAAAACTAACAAACAAACTCAACAACAAAAGTATAACTAACTAATCTCCCAATCTTTACTTTGCGAACAATCACACAACATGAACTTTAAAGGTATTGGTAATATTGAAGTTTCGGATAATGATAGAAGATTAGGACGAAAGTTCAATTTCATAGATACCTGTGCCAGATCCTCAAATTTATTTAGTTCCAGAAACGAAAATATCTAATTATGATTATAAACTACACTTTAAGCACAGAAAAGCCATCTCACGTAAAAGAGATTTGCTGAGAGAATTTGAGATCTCTATTACATGACTAAGAAAGAAAAAGAAGAAAGAAGTGAAAATATACAATACAAACACAAACCAATCCAAAAATATAAGTATGACATTCAAGACTAGGTCACCTAAATCAAAAAGAATTAAAGAACATGATTACGAAAAAATTAAAAAAATTACCACACGTGAAACATGCACTAAGTGGAAGTAAGCACAAATGCCATTCCCAAAATTTAGTGATAAGAAAACAGATGTTCTGATATAAACAGTAGTTCACTCTGATATTTATAAACTAATAAGAAGAAATTTAGATAAATGTTTTTATCGCTTTTATTGACGACGTTAGTAAAAGTCAAGATGTCTTAAAACAAGAAGAGAAATAGAAATTTTTGAACCATTCATCAAATTCGAAGCATATGCTGAAAAACAGATCAGAAAGTAAATTAAAATGCTCAAGTCAAGAAACGGTACAGAATTACTCAACAACAATTTTGAGACACAAGTTTTTTGAGAAGTGTAGAATAAGAAGATTAACTCAGAACACTGGGCAAATGGTAGTTGAACGAAAAAACCGTACTTTGCATTGGTAAGAATGGCGCGAAGTATTTATGATGATGCTAGAATTGAGATTGTCACCATATATCAACTGCGAATTACAGCAAAAACATATGCCCCTCAAAAAGTATTGGAGATAATATTACACATAAAATATACAATCGAAAACATTTAAATAAAAAAATAATAGAACTAAACCTCTAAAGACCTAAAACTAAACTTAGTAAGAAAAGTTTTAGAAAATAGAGATATGTATTAAAGCAGAATATATCTTGATAATGAATATGACAACGGACATATTAACTAAAAAAAAGGAAATTATCAATCCTAAGAACTGTATCAAGATGAGTTTATCAAATTATTGTTCCTTGAGGGGAAAGAAGTCATAGGAAAAAGCTAGTATTACAAGTTCAAATATTTCAATACAGGATGTTAATTTAAAAAAATGAGTGTGTAAAAAAAATAACATCATATTGGTTTGTTGTAATATTCATAACTGAATAAAAACTGTATCACCTGCTTAAATACTCAATATTCTTACATACGTATTGTTTTCCTCTTGTTTCCTTTGTATTCCTAAAAATAAATTCCGAAGGTCGTATGCAAAACAAACGAAATATAGACAGGACAAAAATATTGAGGCCAAATTTTAATAAAGCAAGGATCCGGGTTTGTTTATTTTTTAATTGTCTTGGAATGGTAACAAGGCTTGCTTTTCACGAACAAAATATTAGAAACACACCTAAATTAATGTTCAGCTTTGTTATTTCAAAAAATAATAGGGCTATGTAATTTCAGCCCAAGACAGTGAGGAGTCAATTTTGTCCAGATGTTTCTTTATGCCTTCTGAAACGTATTAATTCCTCGAAACAGGATCCTTACCGGTACAAAAGAGGATACGTAAGATTTTTTTAGGCTTGAATCAATAAAGAGCGAGCACCAAATTTCAATGCTTTTAATAAAAAAAATGTAACCAAACAAATAAATGAAATATTGAAGTATCATCTACACATTATTAAATTTTTTTAAATCAATTTTTACCTGATACAGGTTTCTTTTTCTAAAAAACAGGCAAGATGAGACAATCACCTGAATTCATGAATTTTATGAATGAAATTCCAGACTGTAACATATTTCGACCATGAGAATATTATTAAATTTAAAAGTTGAAGTCTTATCAACATCAACGTAAAAATTCCTACAAAAATTCGAGGACTTTAAAGAGAGAAAAAAAACACAATTTCCATCACTTCTGAGCGATCGTAAAAGACAGCAACGCAACGCCCTGAACCTGCTCGACGTCAATAAAGGGAAAAGGGACAATGCGAAACGTATTTTGCCACTCTCCCAAGCATAAAAATATGTTCTTTACTATTCTGCTTTTATCGCGACTCTAGTTTTATACGTGTTTAACTAGCAATTGCCTGCGGTTTCGCTTTTACAAATGACAAAATTTATATAGGTTTGGCGATTTATGTTTGTTCGTAAACCCTTCCAGGCATAAAACACCTGAAGGGAGGTCTATTTTACGCAATAATAGGCAAAGTTGGAGAAATATACATACGAGAGTACATCCTAGGTGAGTCAAAAAAAATAAAATAAATCGGCAAAAAATATATAAATAGGGCTGTGTTTTATAAATGAAAAACAAATAATAACTAAAAAACCTTAATTAATAACTGTTATTTTTTTGTCGTGATGGTGACCATAAATAGCTTGGTAAACAATATGGTAGATTTAATAATTAAATTTTACAGAGCGAAATCAATTTGATAAAAGCGCGTTGTAAAATTGTTAAAACACAAAATTTATATTAAACTATTTTCTTACTAATAAAAATCGTTGTAAGGTTTTATAGTGGTTAAAGAAAACTCAGTTACGTTATAACCTGACTTTTCTCTTAAACGTCAAAAATATGGCAGAAATCTGTAATTGACAATGGGCTTTCACAACGAAATGGCGCTTTCCAATTGGAATTACAAATGTTGTAATAATTTAATACATTCGTGTGTAGTAACTAAATTTTACAGCGCGAAACTAATTTGAAACACAACGCGACAGCAAAGTGTTTTAAAAATTGAGCGCTTTAAAAAAGTTAACACACACAATATTCGTATTACACTTTTTGACCGACAAATTTTATTAAAAAAATCAAAAAGATAAAATCAACTTTTTTCATTCAACAACTTCAAAAGTAACAGTTTGTTACTTTGGTTGCCAAAATGCAGAAATTTGTAATTGACAATACACATCTGCAATACGAAATAGCGTACCTAGTTAAAAATGTAAAATAATCTAGTGTTCTTCATTTAACAATAATTAAAAGTTGGGTAAAATGACGTTTCAATTAATATTATTCCGCTTTACAACAGGATTTTTATATACGTATCAGAAAGAAAAAAAAATCGAATAATTTTTACCGAACATTACTGTAAAATCACATAGAAAAACCTGAGGAATTGTAAATACGAATTTTCCAAAGCTGTCAGTTGTAGTTAATTTGACCTTTACCCGTCATGAGATCAAAAATACATATTTGTTAAGTCTTGTAGCTGTAAATATATTATTTTGTCCTTTATTAATTTAAGGGGTTGTAGCCACAAACATCATATTTATCAAGATAGAATATCATTCACCCGCGAATATAATAATTATAATCTAACAATTTTGAACGTATCTAAAGATGTCAAAATTTAACAATATACCTAGTGAGTGTTAGACTAAAATAAAGTTTCGTTTTACCAAAGATTTTTTTTATAAACGTATAAGAAGGATTAAAAATTTGAATACTTTCTACTGAACATGTGCAGTAGATCCCATAGATAAAACCTAAAATAAAACGTATGGAGTTTCCAAAACTGTCCGTTATATGTTAATTTGACTTTTACCCTGTCATGAGCTCAAAAATATATTTTTGTATGTATGCTATAAAACAGTGTATTTACGTCATCAATCAAAATTATATTTTAAAAACTAAAAAAAAACGTAAAAACACCAACCAATATACTTAACACGACGCGAGTTTCGACAACGAAATTGTCATCCTCAGGTAGAAATGAAAACTGAGTTGAGTTGTAAGCTTTAATTCCTACCTGAGGATGACAACTTTGTTTTCGAAACCCGCGTCGTGTTAAGTACAGTGTTAGTGAGTGTTTTACTTTTCATTTAACACACCAAAAAGATCCAATAAGAAGATTTCAAAAACGTGTTTTGTGGTCAGTAGGCGTAAAATTTGACGCTAAGCGTCATCTTACGCAGATGGCTGCCTTACTGATGAAAGACAAAATTGAACCAGAATTTCCTGTGTTGTGTTCGATTGAAATATTTTTTGCAAATTCTTTAGTTGTAGATATATTGTCCAACTATAGATATTCTGCGATTATTGCTCTGACTCTTCAAGAACTTTATAACGGTTGGACCACAAACTCCCAATAAAAATAGTGCCGACCAGATGTTGACAATAGGCTTAAGAAATATCTAGTTTTGTAAGTAAAGAATTTTACAGCGGACTGTGGTTAAGTGCCGTAAAAATTTCGAAAAGTTAATCACAAGATTATGTTGTAAACGCAGAATATTGATAGTCAAACTTTTATCAAGACGTGAGAACCATATAATCCAAAGTGACCTTAACAAAACTTTAGAAAATAATTTTGTGTTTACGTCTCAGTGAAATATTAATGTCTAAAATTTCAAACTGCATTATTACGGTATTACGTAATAGCAAAAAACAATGTATTACCAGAGAAATTCAATCTCTTTACAATAAAATTCAACGTTTTGATTAAGGGTCTGCGGTACCTAAAAATTAATCGAGATATTTTTTCAATTTAATGTAAAGGACTGATCTAGAAATGTTTATAGAATGTTAGAAAAATAATTTTAAAAAATTCTTTCAAGTACATATTAAGCTGACAAATAATTTTTTTGTTGAAAACAAGGCTTCAGTTGGAGGCACCCAGATCTGTTATTTAATTATTAAAATAATTTTGATTTTAGTATTGTAAATTAGACACGTTTTCTTAGAGCATACCATTCTGATTTTTATCAACTTTTAATTTTTGACCAAAAAAAGCTTTTAAATTACCTTAAAATAAGAACCAAATTTAAAGCTTTTTTTATCAAAAATTATAAGTGAATGACAAAAAGCAAAATGGTGTGCCCTAAGAAAAACTGTCTAATACACAATACCAAAAACGGAATTTTTTTAGTAAATAAATAACAAATCTGAGTGTCTCTAACTAAAACCTTATTTTCAACAAAAAAAAATATTTGTCAGCTTAATATTTTAAATAATTTTTTCTTATAATTTTTTTAACATGCTATGAACACTACTAGATTAATCCTCTTCATTATTTTGAAAAAATATTTCGATTAATTTTTCGCTGAATCATAAGTACCACTTAACCTTAAGAAAATTAAGTCATACTTATTAAAAAAATGTCGCACTTAAAACCTTCTGGTTCTAAGCAGAAGTTAATAAATCACCTGTCTAGAATAATAGTGTCCTAACTCCATTTGTAACAAATTCTACAGGAGAGACGTTTATGTGCTGCAGGTAATTGAAAAACGAACAAATAAATGCATTTGTTACCAGAGATAGGTACTAGGTAGTTTTTAAGGAGTTAAAACGAGAAATAAATTTGTTATAGCACTCAAAACATGTAAAAGTGGAGTTAAACCGTAATGGTGTAAAAATTTCAATTTTGGAAAAAATTGGAGATAGAACACTATTATTCTGGGCAGGCAAAATATTCAGATAAGTAATGATAATTTGGTGGTACGTTTGGCAGAAAATAAATATACAGTATGTCTCAAAAAGAAGTCAAAAAAAACTAGTTGAAAGAGAGTGGGAAATTCATTAAATTATTAAATAAATTAAATAATTAAATAAAATAATAATGAAAAATCGGAGAACACTAGAAAACAATTCTTACAAAAATTTCTGATAACACATAATTTTTGAGGCACCTGTGTAATGTAACAAATAACTTTAAAAATTTAATCAACAATCAAACACCAAAATGTCACCTTTAGAACCTTATAGATATAAGGTCCTGAATTATTTTGTCTTTTATTAATTTAGAGAGTTGCAACCACAAATAATATCTATCAGAATAGGATATTGATCCATGAATTTAATAATTATAAACTAACAATTTTAGACGTGATGCCAAAATTTAAAAAAAATCCTATTTCAAAATTATGTTAATATACTCAGTGAATGTTATACTATTTTAAAAAAATCAAAAATTATTCAGAAATATTATTCAAGAAATTCAACTTTTGATGTTTTAAGTGTTCGGTGACCAGTCCACTTAAAAAATAATAGCAGAAACTCAGATAGTCAAAACGATTTTAAAATTTTGAAAATTTTTATAAAATCTCCGAATCTTTTTAAATTTTCTCTCTAGGCGAACTTTTATAAATTGGTAAATGTCAGTGAAGTGATATATGAGTTGTTTTGTAGAATTAATTAATCAAGAAACTTTGTCTAAATCTTCTAGTTAGTTTCGTCTTAATTGACCACACAGCCTGTAAAATCACCCGGAAGTGGTCTAAACTCACTTCTCATTATCTAACTTATCTGTGCAAAACACATCAACATCAAACCCACGTGTCACCAGCACACACCTCCTGAAGATGCGGCATCCTCGCGATCACCAGCGCATAGTCCCGGAACACTCTTCTCCCACGTATGATCCTCAAATTTGGAAAAAGCTTATTCAAACTGGTCAAATGTTGTATACTATACAGCATCAAATAATCCACAATTTCCGTAAGCTCCGGAAATGAATATTTATCAAACACACTTTCATTTTTCACAGTATCAAAGAGCAAAATTTGGACACTTCCCATGATGATGGTGCAGTTCCGTAGCTTCTCCAGTTGGTCCGGACCGTTCCGGATATCCAGCGAGGGGCAGACCTTGCCCCCGACATGACCGGTGTTTACAAACAGTCCGAATATCACCGCGATTGCTACAAAGTCGCGTTGCATGGTGTCGACGACCCGCGTCGTGTCATACTCGCTCCTCGACGTTCGGCGCTTGACTGACTCCTCGGTGCAGAGATCTGGCGTGGTGCGTCCACACGCTTTGATTGCCTTGCGTAGCTGTGAATAAGTGGTGTGTGTGTGGTTCCGGCCTACACAGGTTAGTGTGGTGGATATAGGTCAGCGTAAGAATGAGGACGTCGCGACGCTTCCACTGACCAACACAGGTTCATTACCGATTGCATAACACGTGTCGGACACGGCGAAACGTGACGTAAATACACGGAGGCGGGGCCTGACGTACCTTATTACGCAGACTAAACATTTACTATATCATATCGGAGATGCGATAACCTTCGGCTTCTTTATCTATTTCTATAGTGTAAATACGGCTCGACGGACTTTTTCACGTTTTTGCGTGGAACACGCCGATTATTTTTCTGATTGACGTGGGGTACATGCGATAAGAATAATTATGTTGGTTTTACCGGTTTAAATTAATTTATTTATCTTTTGCGACACCCGGAATTAACAATTTGTTTGTCCAATAAAGTCAAAAATATAAAAATAAATAAAAGACTGCATTATACACAAGGTCAATTATCACACTTTAACCACTAATCAGTTTTTTGGTAATTGACGCGAACTATTTCAAAACAACTTGTTGCACAACAAAGAACTAATATTTTAATTACGTAAAATAACATTAAAGTGAGAGATAATGTTGCCAAAATAAGTTGACATACGGACCTGACCTGACCTGCTATCGTTTGAGTTGACTGAACTGAGTGATATGGTACTTAGCATATTTTTTTTTATTTATTCATTATTTCATTAGTGTTAAAGGGTGACCATTCGTCCGGAAAATTCCGAACATGTCCGGATTTTGAAGTCAAATATTGTGTCCGGGTTTAATTTTATTTTTTCATTAATTGTACGAAATCTCAGTTTTAATCATTTAATTATATTTTTCCAAAATTAAAAAAAAATCTAAAGTAGAACTAAAACTATAAGTTTTTAATTTTAATTATTTAACATTTTTTATTTTTTAAGAAACTGAAAGAAATTACATTTACATTGTCATGTGGAACATTTAAAAATGCGTTCTACTTTTCTACATTAAAAAAAAATAAACGTAGTATAACATGAAAACATTTTGATACTTCAAAACGATATATAAAAAAATTGAGCTACTTATATGCATCTACAGATGGTTCCAAAATAATTTAACATTGAATTAACTACGGTTACCCTAGTACAGTAGAATAGCAAATCTCCAGTGATTAATTAAGGTGATAGAAGTGTGTTTTAAAGAAATATGGCATTACTATTTTTTTATGAGGATTTACTTTGAAAACTATTCTATCTTTTACATTTTTCTTATAAAACACACCGATTTTAAGTAAAATTGGAAAATCGGTAACTTGTCTCCAGAGATCAACTGACATATGGTCACCCTAATTATTCAAATAACTGATTAAGACTTAAATTTGCAAAATAATTTTTCGTAAATTATACTTTTTCTTAGTTTGAAGTGTTAATATTCTTGATTAACGGTATTTCTTTAATAATATCAATGTATTTCGTTTAAGCGACAGATATTCCGCCAACTTTCAAATTTAAAATTTCTATAGATTTAAAAATACAACGTATAAAGCAAAAATTTCCTGGATCTGGTAGATCATTTTTATCTTTCTTATCAATTTACTAAAATCTGCGATTTTTATTGCAATTTATTTTGAAATGTAAAACACTCACTAACACCAAACATGTATATATCGGGTGTTCATTTGAAAAAGTCAACAAGTTAACTATGACTTGTCAAATCTCTCTATGAATACATGAGAGATTTGACATATCAAAGATAAATTCATAACTTTTTCAAATCAACACCCCTTATACATTACCCTTTATATATGGTTATTTTTCTAGACACACCAAAATTAAAATTTTTGATTTTCTACTTCAAATATTAAAGAAGCCATCAATTGCAAAATTGAACTTCAGTGAGACAGAGAGTTATCACTGACAGTAGTGACAGTTTGACATATTTTGGCTTTTATTTTTAAAATTAAAGTATTGTTTAATATGTTTTTGAGTTTTTCTACAATTCCTTTCCGTGTAAAGGTTGTATAACTAATGTCTGATTTTTCAAGTTGGAAATTTACAATTTAAAAAAGTCTTCATTTCGAACAATATTAAATCACACGCATAATCACTGAAATTTTTTTAGAGATATTAAAAAAATGTTCATTTCGTCTCTAAGAAATTTATGAATTACGAAATGAAGCAATGACTAAGTAATAAGCATTACATTACATCTACACAACAATAAATTGTTTTGTTATCAAATTTATCTAGTCGCTGCAACAAACGGATGTTACTTCATCGTCAAAATCATATTAAATTACTATCTTTTATTCGTTTTTTCTCATGCTGTCCTACTGAATCGAATATTATAAGAATTGGAGTTAAGTTGCCAATTTTTAAAATTTTAATTGTTTTACTACAACATAGTAACATGGGAATAGCAATGCTTAAGCTAGGGTAACTGTCATGTCGATTATTTCATTAGGAAAGTAAAATTATAAAAAGATGAATTAATTTCCCAACTCAATTTGGATTATGAAAAATTATACATTATAAAAAAGGTCTATACTCAACTTATTATAAAGTTTGCAAAACTAACTCGCTACGCTCGCTCTATTTGACAAATATTATATTTATTAAACAAAATAGTTTTTTCTCAGTTAAAACACTATTTATACAATATGATCAAAAAAGATTATCATCTCGAAGGCTGTGACTTACCATCCAATATACATTGTCAAAAATCATTTCACAGGCTTCATCAGCAAGTAAGGAATTTGTTCCTTCTTGAATTTTGAAGAACCTGAGACCTATTTTTCGAAGATTTATGATTTCAATCAGAGTGGCTATTTTTGTCGTAGCTGAGTATAGGAACATTAAATGATTTCACCTCCTTTGGGAACTAGATCCGAAAAAATAAGGCTCAATATCATAACAAACACTTGCCGATAAAGTCAAACCAGGCAATAACGAATAAAAAAATACATTATACTTAATGGTAATCAAGGTCAATTGCCACACCACTAAATGATTTTTTGAGGAAAGTAATTTAAAAACATTTTGTTGCACAATTGTTTTCATTACATTTAGATATCTTCGAAAAGTTTATAAAATATAAAGGATTACAAACAACAAAAACAGCAACTGTCGTAAAACATTTTTTTTATTCTGACATTTTAATAGTGGCGTAGGATTTCATACCTGTAAAATAAATAATAAGTTTATGACCTCTTGAAATGGATGATTTATCTGGTCTTTTTTTCTCATTAACAACACTCTTGCTAATGTTAAATGTCAGAAGAGATTCACGATTAAAAACAATGCTTTTAATGCTTTTGTGTGGGAAGATTAATGTCAAAAAACTAATTAGACTAAACTTTTTAGGATCGATCGCGAACACTTGGAGACTTGTGATAAAAGTTTCTGATCATCTGTTCCCATTATTTTATCTGAACGTCACATATTTTTGCTTACGTATTTTCTAATAAAATATTATAATAAAATTGCAATCAATTTCGTTTTTAAACACGCAAATGTAATTTTATAATATTTATGAGGTCAAGTTGTTTAAAATAGTGCAGTTTTGGTTTACATTTTTGTTAGATATATACACTGCTCGCCATAATATTTATATGAGGCTTTTTTTATGGTAACCATTATCATATTCCTTTTAATAATCAAAGACATTTGCCCTTCTAAGGGGTATTTCACACCGCTAGATCAAACATAATATGTACAATTAATTTTAAAGGCTTTTTCTCTTCCTGCTCATGGCTATTGGTAATGGTTACAATATTATTGCAAAGTTCGAGTGTTTACTATCAAACAATTGTTTACTAGATTTTCTAAAATTTTATATTTTTTATATAATTTTATATAATTTTAGATAATTATTAACAGATGAGACAATTTTATGTCAACACATTATGTCCTAATAATGATGATTAACCTTAGGCGTGAGCGAGCGGATTGTCAGTGGCGTGATTTTGCGTTACTATTTACACTTTACTTATCGTTATTTAAAGGCGGTACAACTTAAGGGCACATTGACAGTCAATCAGTATTTGATAATACATAATAGACTATTAATAGGTTCTCTCATTTAAGCAGTAAATATATTTTGGGTACATTCGGGGCAACGACGCTGCTGGGTTTGGAGCGCTCATGTAGACCATTTGAATGACTATCATGCGCGCGCTGAATTACACCGATTAATTATCTGGCTAATTGCTGAGGTACTCCGGGACGCCTAAGCTTAATGATCATACAATATCCAATTGTGAAACCACTGATTTCTCAGCAGGAAGTGTATTGCGGAACAAAGAAAGGTATCCATCAAAACTACACACATCAAAATAATCTAAGAGACACTTGAGAGTGAAAAAATATGTTGTAAAGAGTGGGTTGGACTACAAGACCCTAAAGATAAAAGTAAAGGAACTATTAACACAAGATTACTGCTTGCATTAGAAATCTGCCCTGTTTATTAGTGGGCATTCTAAAATAAGAGCTAGCAAACTGCTACAAATGAGCAGTCAGCAACGCAAGAAAAGAGATGGGTCTATGGTAGGACACTGTGAACAGAAAAGAACTAGTTAAATTAGGAATAGATGAAAATCCTGAATGCAGGAAGTGTGGAGAAATATGTAGCTTCCTTGGACATTATTTCTCAGGCCTGGACTACTTGGATTTTAATGTCAAAAGGCACAGTTACTTTGGTAGTGTTAAAATACAGACCGAAGAAATTATCTATAGACTATATCTTTCGGTTTTTTGAAGTCTGTACAACATATTTGGACTTATTCAGCTGAATCGGGAGAGGGGCACTCCAAACCGACAATATCAATAAATAATGCGGTTCAATGGCGGCCAGTGGATTTTTTAACTTCTATATTTTGAAAATAAAAAACGGGACCTAAATTTTGTTGTAAGGGGTTTTTTATTGGGACTAATCTAAGAGCATCAGCAGTTAAAAAGTTTGTCCGAAATTTGCAAAATTTGATTTTCAAAAATGATCTGCCTTCCCTGGGTATTTCCGAAACAGCTTATATTAGAACAGTGCCGATTTTTTTCATCTGAGACAAATTAAAGACTTTTTTTGTTTTTTTTTAATTTTAATATTGCAAAAAGTTCGAGATAATTTTCAAAACTGTTGTGGTTTTCTTATTTTCTAAAAATTTAAAAATTGTTTTTAACGAATTCAGCGTCACCCTAAATGAGAATGCTTTACAAAATGACGTGTTTTTGCTGTACAGGTCTGATTTTTCAAATTTGCAATAATTACATCTAAATGAAAACCTAAAAAAAACTGCCAATGGTAGAAACGGTGGTTGTCTGCCTGTAAATTTGTTTTTATTTTTAATTTATGTTATTTATATTATTTTGTCTGGTAAAAACGCGTATTTCGAGCTCTCTGAAACCGCACACCGCAATTCACTCCGGTGGTTAAGGGTTAAGTAAGGCTAACTTTAGCAAATATCTAGTGGGCAAAGGGATAATCACATATTGTATAATAAAGGAGTCACCCTTATAGTCCGGTTCGAGTCATAAAATGCTGTGCCAAAGCCGCAACTTCTTATAAAGTTATAAATTTCAATAAATATTCTTTGAAAATTTTTACTTTGCCTTTGGAGCTTTACATTTTTAAGATAAATAATTTTTAAATAGAGATGTGTGGCATTTTTTACCAACGTCACTATACAGAAAAACATTCAAGGGTAAAATGTTATACAAGGCGTAGGAATAGGGCTGCGGCGCAAAAGGCGCGAGTACACTTTCGAAACGCTAAGATAATTGACCATTTGTTTTTTCAAAAAAAATATGATATAAATTGGTATTTCTTGGTATTTAACGTATTTACACTTGAAATTATTGGGACAATTTATAGTCCAAGATGCTGCGAAAATTTGCTTATTAGTATTTCTATTTCTTTGAGAAATAGAAAATAGTGACTTAGATTGTAAATCTTATTAACAAAGCCTTCCTACTTGAGCTACTAGCATTATTACAATTTATGACCTCTCTAATCTTGTATTGATAAAATCGAAAATAAACTTCTGTTGGCATCACCCCTCTGTAACAAAATAAGTAAATTGCATTAAAATGTTTTATTTTGGTGTCAATAATCTCAAGTAGCTTTATGAGAATACCTTTCTGAAGCCATTGTATACTAATTTATGTAGTGCTATAATAAGTCTATTATAGTACTATTATAATGCTATAATAGGTCTATTATAGCACGCAAAAGTTTACTTTTTTACATAAAAAAATAGATTATTTCGATATTTTTGTAGTTCAGAATAACGTTTATCTAGCAATTGCAAGTAAACATATATAATTATTTAGGAAAAAAAATTTCTTTAAAATTTATGTGCTATGAAATGCCATACATTTATGAAAGGATCAATAACGGAGTAAAACAGAGCATAAAATAATGATAGCCTCGGAAGAAACAAAATTCTTATATGTACCATACGAGTCACGTAACATTAAATTGTAGAGAATTGTTTTGACCCTGTAAATACCAGATAATAATTATCAACTATTTAGTTTTTGAAAAAAACATCATTTTTTTCTGAGTGTTCCAACCAATCTGTTCGAAAAATTAAGGTAAGATAAGAATTAAAATTATAATTAGAAATATTTTTAAAAAGGATTTTTTTACTTCTCTTCAATTAATATTTCCTAAATTAAACAACCAACAGAGAAAAAACAAACACAAGCAAGGTGAATTGTCTTGGGATCAAATAATATTAAAATTTTTTAGGATTGTAGCGAGATATTTTTATTTGAAAAAGAGTAATGGCTTTAATTTTTAGCAACAATGTTTAAAAGATAAAAGAACGCTACTTTTTTCATTTTGTGGACTAAATTATGAAAACGGAAATTTATTTTCAGGAGTTGTTATGATTAAATATTAATAATTATGTTACTCATATGTTCAAACTGTGTATTTCATTTATTTAAACTCCTTGACACTAATAACTTCAATGTATCAGTTTATCGTTTTAGATCTCAACATATAACCTGTATTAAAAAATAAAAACCTGTCCTTTTATTATATGATATGTTGTTTAATTCGAACGATGCTAATTAATCAAATGTTCTCTTGGTGTAAATTACAATTTGTTCTGACTCATATAATAACAAGAATTTATAAAAAAATTCAAATTAACAGTACAGTAAAATATAATTAACATAATTTTAGCAGTAAAATAATCACCCTTGCAAAAACATCTTCATATTAGAAATTATATGTAAATTAGTAAAGTGTTATATTATCTGACTTACGCTCTGTCAAGACAACATCCTTTATTGCTTCATTGTAATAAAGGATTACAATGTTTTGAGATTATTGAATATTGGAAGATTATAAAATATCAAAGGAAAGCAAACTAAGGAAAATATTGGCAGACGCAAGCTCATAACTCATGCTTCCCTTTGCCATTTATAGATAAGTTGATATTGGTAGAAACCTCTGTTTTTATTAAGTTACGACATCCGCTGTTTGCGGCAAACATAATCCTTTTCATCCTATATGAAAATTCTCAAGGTCCTTCCAAATTGGTTGAATTCAAACCGCGAAAAATGTAAATACAATAATAACATCTGTTAACGTTAAGGTTTGTTTTTCCGTAATTCCAGGAGCTTCTAAGATTACAATATAAATTGGGTATTTTATTGTGACAGACCTTTTACATTTCAACAGCCAAACTCATTAATAAATTTTAGGATAATAGGTTTTGTGATTTTGCCAAGAGTTATTAGAATAGGAGAAGATCAGATGTTTTTGGAAAAGGTCATGGTATAATGAGATGTTATGACGTCTGATTTAGAGATCGAAAATCTAATTTTCTTCTTTACTTGTTTCGACAAAGATTCACGGACAAATCCTATCAGATTTTGTGCCGTGATGTGATATTAATGTTTGCTTTCTGACTGCATTGAAAAATTCTGTTTGCTACTTTACTCCCATTATCTTATTACCAAGTACTAGACCAAAAAATTTAAACAAACATTTTATACTTGACTGACGGAAATAAGTAAATAAAATTTAGGTCGCACCTGTCTAGATTTTATCTTGGTTAAACTATTACGAATTATCAATTTTTTCAGTGCTACTAGGGTCATAAATTATAAAATTTTGCTAATATTTGACATTTTTGGGCGTTAGATTTGTAAATTCTAGATTTTATAGCATTTATACAATTTTTTTTCTAGTGAAGTGTTTTTTATATTTGGCGCCGAAAACTGTCATGAGAGTGCATAAGAGTTTGGTTGAGAACCTACTGGTGCATCTGTCAAATATAATCTAACAAATTATTTAATAGTTGTTATTTAATGAAATTGAAGTTTGTCTTGAATAATTCCGCTTTGACTTAAAATGCAAAATTTACAGGAAATAATATGTTTCAGTCATAGAACAGGCTGTCTCGGTCAATAGCTGTCATATTTACATTCTTTATAATATTTGAATTTGTTATTTATTCTAAGTTTTGTAAATCTTTTACACATTTTTGTAGAATTTGTAAGATTTATTTTGAATATGTAAAATTCTAGATTTTACAAATTTTGGACATATTGGTCAGCTGTGTTTTGTCAATCAGCAGTTTGTGTTCATTTTATTAGATACAACTCTTGTAATAGGGTAAGTAAAATGATTACAGAAGAAATTTTTCAAAGATCAGGTCAGGTCATACTTTAATCTAATCTTAAAGTTTCTCTTTGGTTTTACTTGGTAATTTTTTATTAAAATAAACAATTTTGTATTATTTTCATTGCTTCTCAAACAGTTTCTTCGAAAATCTTCCATTTTGGTGGATCATTTTGCGACGTAAACCACGTTCCACAATTTCACGCGGTTCCTACAATGGTGGGTCATTCTTCTAAAATTCTAAAATTTATGTCTGAAAATCTCTTTTCTAAAAATTTATCGTATTTAAGTAGATTCACAAGATCATCAATACATGCCTTTCTGTAGATCATAACTAAAGGTCTCTCTTCACGGCACACATTTTACCTCTTCTATATTACTGAATGACATTTTTTTCGCAATGATTTATTAGGACTATTATTTTGTTAACACTAAATTAATTAAGTACGATGCAACCAGTAATTTTTGGTTTAAACTAACGATGCGATAGTCTAACTCCCTTTTACCCAACAATACATTTTTGCAGAAGAATGCTTTTTTAGCCTAGATGGACTCGAAACTTAAGTCGCAACTTACTATGTGCAACCTCTAATAAAACTAAGTATTTTATCTACAGAAACCATTTCATTGGGCTTCAGTTATTGGGAACTGTTATTTGTAAATGCAGAACAGTGATAGAAAATCTAAAAAAAAATATTAGGTTAAACAAGGTTTTTTTTTATAAAGATCTTTGCTACATGTTTCGTCTATTAATATTGTTTATAAAAATCGTTGTAAATTTGTAGTTGTTATGACTTGTCCTTTCATATACATGTATATTTATGTATCTTATTGGACGTAAATAAATCTAATCTAATCTAATCTTCGAATTTACCGATATACTATGGGAATTCCTCAACGTGTTTGAGTGCCACACGTGTGAACCCTCTTGCCTCATTTAAGCACCAGAATGGCTACGTCATCAGCTACATAACTCTGGCCATACAAGTGCTTACAGCATGTAAATAAGATTATCCACGATGAGATCCCACAGATGAAGAAGAGAACTCCTTCTTGATGCCAATCACTTTGGAAAAAATGAACTCATGCTTGTTTTGATAATTCTATTATAGTTTTATATTATAGGATTATTATAGTTTTAAAATTTAAAAATTGTGGTCAACTTGTTCGACAGAAATCATGCTGCGTATGGAGTGTTCACCACCTCGAAGATGTCGTTATGACGGCATTCGAAAACGCAGCAGCGCCAAAAGTTTCCAATTAGATAAGTTTGTCGGACTCGTTGCAAGAAAGGCACTCACAAAATTTTACATTTGTATGTATCAAAAATTTTTTCAAGGACATTGTACTGGGGACTGTAAGCTACGAATCACACTGAACATTCAGAATGATTCTGATTGTTTTTCGACGTTTCTATAAACCATTAGAAAATTTTAATTTTAGTCACATGTGTTCTTTTCAGCCAATCATATATTATTATAGCGAGAATTTTCTACCTACAGTTGGCTTCAAAAAAAAACGGGAACTGTCGGAAGAAAGTCTGTCAGATTTTATTAAATTTTTATATTTTGAAACAGTCTTTTAGAATTTAGGTTAAAAAACTGCACTTATGTGTCAAAAATGTGTTAGAAATGTAGACACAAATTGACATTAATTGACAAATTAAATTTCTAATTCACATTAGGTCAAAATTTTTTTTCCCGATTTTTTTGAAGCCAACTGTATCTTATTCCCGCTGGAATAATTTGAAGATTTATTTAAAAAATGAAATTTTTTTACTTGACATCTGTCAATTTTGTTTTATAATTTTAGTTGAATTGAAATAAAATAAATCCAAAAAGGTTTAGCAAGTTATCATTTGAAAAAATCAACAAAACAATTAGCGTCAATGAGTAATCTATCGAATACCACACGAGGATTGGATAAATTAGAAAATAATTTTCTAGAATTTCTCAAACGTGTTTCCATTTGGTAATAACATGTTTTTGAAGTTCTGTCAAATTATTTTCAATTTATTCTCATCTCTTGTGGTATTACTACTGAACATTTATTATTACCGACTAGCACTTGTTTATTAAATATTTATGATCGATCAACTACTATCGTGTGAACACAATTAAACAATCTGTCATTGTATGTCATAGTCATCATACTTGTAATCAAATAATAAGGTAATTAATAATTTTCTAATACTAATAATGTTAAGTTAAGTTTGTATATATGCCTGAATATTTGCTTCTAATAGTTGTATACGTTATATGTGTGTAGGCGTTATGCATTTTGATTATCCACCACCGAAAAAAATTTGAATTTCAAACATAATCCTCATTGAACAATTGTTATGATCTTTACAGTGTGAGGTCCATCCTTGAAAATAACAGATTGCTCTGTCTAAGACGACCGTGTCTAACCAACTTCTCTTTAAACTTTGATTATTTGGCCTTTGTCTTTATCTAACATTTTCCAGGCATCTACTACTTAACCTTAATGTTTTAAAGTATGTACTAATGTCCATAGCTCGGTCCTTTCGTAGTCTTTGACTTCACTGGTTTAGTTTTTCGTTTCTCTGCACTTCATTGCTTCTTTAACTTTGTTCTTAACCACTTTTTGTCTTGTTTTTTCTCATTTCAATTTGCAGACTTTATACGTATTTTACTTTATTTTACTCTTTAAAACATTATTCAATTTGCAAACATTTTGGTTAATTTTTTATTTCATGTAAGTAGTGTTGGTTTATGAACTTCTCTTTTGTTTTGTGGTGTGTTTGTTTCAACATTTTGCTTACGTGCTTATCTTTATAAAAAATTCCAGTTAGCCCTGCTTGTAAATAGGTAGAAAGAATTTGTACTTTCAAAAAATTTTAATTTAAAATTCTCAAGACAACATCTTTTGCCTTTAGATGGTATTCACTTTCTCTGAGTTACTTCTGAATGTTTCGTTTGCCAGTCTATTCCACCACTGTTGCCAATATAACAAACATCGGCTGTGCCCGTGATCTGTCAAACGGTTAATGCTAATTAATTTATACAAACAGACAACAACTAATTACGCGTTATCGTAGGTAAATTGTTCTTTATCTTTCGATACTCTTTTGTGGCAATTTTCTCAGAGACTTTATCTCAGAATAGTAGTGACTGGCAGAAAGTCAACCAATGCTCTAATCGTTTCTCAAAGTTGTTATCAAATATTTTGTGACAGATCATCTCAATTTGAATGAATCAGGTCAGTTTGTAGTATTTATTTTACAGTTATCAATATCAATGAACAAAAATTTAATTTTTTTATTTATGTTTTTGGGGTCAACTTTACACTTTTTTTATTTTAATGTTTTTCTTATCGAAAAATGTAAAGAGTGTGTATTATCTACATATACACTATAAAAATAGCAATTTAGGACACTATGATAAAAATTTATCATTTCTCGGTAAATAAAAATTAAAGTTAAACTGATAAGATCAAGCTCATATCATAAAATCAATCAATATTAAATTGGTTTTTTGCCCATAACATTATTTTCTTGTTTTTTACAGGACTCTATTGATTTCTAAACAAATTGAATAGTCATTAATATCAAATAATGTCGTCAGCAATAACTTGCGGCATTTTAACAGGTTTGTCTTCCTTTACTTTTTACCCTCTTTTCCACCCGTTTACTTCTAGTCAGCGATTCATGCTTTAAAAAGGAAAAGCAAGATACTTCCGGTTTGAAATTAGAGAAAGCTTTCCGCCAAGCTTTTCCGAATTTCGAAATAACCCACAAAGCTATAATCCCTGACGATCAAACTGAAATAATCAATAAACTCAACAAGTGGGTGGAAGAACAATGTAATATTATTCTAACAACTGGCGGAACCGGATTTTCTCCCAGAGACGTAACCCCGGAAGCAACGCGTTCTGTAATCGAGAAGGAAGCACCAGGAATTGCGTATGCCATGCTCACGAAAAGTCTAGTCATCACCCCTATGGCGATGCTTTCACGAGCCGTCGCCGGTTTCAAAGATAAATCATTGATTGTGAACCTCCCAGGGAGTGCCAAAGGGGCACTAGAGTGTTTTTCTTTCATTCAAGACTGCATCCCTCACGCTATTGCTTTAATAACAGATGATAAAACAGCGGTAACGAAAGATCACAAAAAGGTTCAGAAGGGGCGGCTTATTGACAGCGGACCGAGTAAAGTGAGTCGTAGCATAGAACAGAAGTGAAATTCGCAAACTTCTTGTAGGTTATTACAGGTAACGTAGCGGAAAGGCCGAGAGAATCCACTTATCCTATGTTGGAAGTCGATGAAGCGCTTGATGTGATATTGAAAGCGAGTGAAGTTTCGATTGAAAAGGAACAAGTAAGGATTGAGGAAGCTCTTTATCGGGTGCTAGCTGAAGATGTTTTATCTAGTGATGATGTCCCATCTTTTGATGCTTCAATTAAAGATGGTTATGCTGTTCGTGTTGATGATGGAGATGGTCCTCGAAAAGTCAGGACTGCTTTAGGAGCCGGAGATCTTGTAAGTCTTATTGTCACTCAACTCGAAGAATCTTAATTTATTTCAGCCTTATGCTTCACCTCTACAACCCGGAGAAGCTATCCGTATTGGAACTGGAGCTCCTATTCCTCCAGGAGCTGATGCAGTAGTCCAAGTAGAAGACACAAATGTTTTAAAAAAAGAATCCGGTGAGGAAATTGAAATTAACATAAATAAAGCTCCTGTCAAAGGCCAGGATATCAGGTGAATGTCCTCACTGAGTCACTATTTATATTCTTTATTATTACAAAATTCCAGACTTATGGGTTGTGATGTTGCTAAAAATACAGTAGTTTTGAGGAGTGGTGAACGTATAAAAGCTCCACATGTTGGAGTTTTGGCAGCTGTTGGAAAATCAACAGTTACAGTTTATAAGTAAATATAAAAACCCAACTTGTCTACTTATTAATCGCTTAATTTTAAGACCAGTTTCTGTTGGAATTTTTACAACAGGGAACGAATTGAAAGAGCATTACGAGGAGTTGCAACCTGGCCAAATTCGTGACAGTAACAGATTGGCTCTAATTAATCTTTTGAAGGAATATCATTACGACTGTGACGATTACGGAATAATCAGAGATGAGTAATAGTTTCCAGTTACAAGTTACACAATGAATTAATTGCGTTATTCTAGCCCTAATACCATCAAAAATGCTATTGCGTCTGCTCTGTCCCTCAATAACATCCTCATTACTACCGGGGGTGTGTCTATGGGAGAATTTGATTTCATTAAAAGAGTCCTAATCGATGATTTTAATGCCACTATTCATTTCGGTCGTATTAACATGAAACCGGGGTAAATACAAACGACAAAACAACTCATAACTCATTTTGCACCCTTTCAGTAAACCCACAACATTTGCTACTTTAATGTATGAAGGTGAAAAAAAGATTGTTTTTGGATTACCAGGAAATCCGGTGTCTGCTAGTGTAACATGTTTACTGTTTGTAATTCCACTCTTACGTCATTTGGAAGGTGCTAATGTGTGGCAATGGCAGACTATTCCCTATGTTGTGGTATGTGCAAAAATAGCTTTCACGAAATACATTTTTATTTTTAGTCTGTTAAAAAACGATGTACTGATGCTCGACCTGAGTATGTTAGAGCGGTTGTGTCTTACGTCAATGGGAAAATTGTTGCTGAACCTAATGGAGGGCAAATTAGCAGTCGGTTGAATAGCTTAGTAGGTGCTAATGGGTTACTCTTGATGCCGGCGGACATGATACCTATGAAGAAGTATCAGTCGCATATTATCCTTATTGGAAAAATTTAAGCTTGAGTTTGGAAGTTTGTATTGATCTGTTGGCTCTCTTTAGAATAAATCTTTTTTCGTTAGTATACTTTTTATTTTATTTTTCCTCCTCCCTTTAAAACAATAACTCTGGATTTTACGGAAATGTAGAAGCGTGATTTATGGTTTTAGTTTATAAGTTTTACGTTTTAGGAAAAAATAAAAATTTTATTCTTACGAAATGTAATTGCTTTGAGCAGCTAGTGATAGTAAAAAAAAAGACTGTTAAATTAGCAAACAATTTTTTTTTTATAAAATGTAATCTTATTAGATGCGCACCTTTTACGCCAAGACTTCAACTTTCAATCTTCGTGAGATGCTGCGTAGTGTCATTGCACGAACGTTAGATTTGAATTTTGATCAGTTTTATTGTGATAAAAGAATGCAAAAAAAATATTTGCGAAACCGCCTAATAATTCTTATTAAATGATGGTAGTGGTTGATTAACTTGAAAGCTAAGTTATTGATGAGATTGAACTTGGAAGAAATGTGAGAGCTTTTGTGCAGATTTTAAGAACAGTCTCTATTTTCAGGAATCGTAGTTAATGTACCAAAATCGATAGGAAATTCCAATTACTTAAATAGAAATTGTATTGATTTGTACTTGTATAACTTTGTTTTATTTCGTTTTTCATTTTTTTTTCTTTTAATTTTCTTTGAAATTAAATCACAATTTAGATGTATTGAGCAATAAATGTCTTTTTTATGTTTTCATATTAAACAAAAATATTATTATACTCTGAGGAAATAATTTTTGGTTTAATGCGAACCATAGAACAGTCGACTTCCGTAGGGTTAGGATAGGATAACAAGGTAATTATATTTTTTAAGGTAGGAAAATAAAAAAATCAATTTCCACCAAATTACCATACAAAAATAATTTAGTTGTAAATTTTTGAACTAGTTATATAACTAATATTAATATTAATTCCATGCTATTAAACTAAAAAAAAAACATTACTTACTGTATGTAACCTGTCTGTAATAATTAAAAAAACTGGGTTCTTAATTTTTTATTAAAGATATGTATTTCCTCGCTCAATTTGTTTAACATTTTATTTGATGAACAAGATAAATATAATAATTATCTAAAAATATACCGGATGCATTTTTTTTATTAGGTGCTCAATTTTTAAATACGTAATTAAGCCTTTTTTATGTGTTTTATGTCCTGATTTTTATCTGCATACCTATAAATTATAAAAATATTTTCGTGTTACTTACTTCTCTCTTTTGATGAGAGAAAAGGGAGCACATTTTTAAACATCCCACATATTGAAGATTTACTTTCCATTTCCACCTTTATCAAAAAATAAGCTGATTTTAATTGGAAATTTAAAATCAATAAAATCATAATGTTTGTTTGGTTAATTTTATAAAGCACCTGCGATTCGATAATTTCAAAACTTAGCCAATCAAAAACGAATGTTTCAAATTTCCAACACATACAAATTTCTCTTTGAAAAAAAAAATAAAGTTTAGTGTTACGTTAAAAAAATTAAAATAATGAGTGTTCTAAAAGTCATGGAACCTTACTTAACCATGGGAGTAAGAAATAGATATAGTGACGGATGGGAAATGTATAACATTTAAAATGTCAGAACTGTCAAAATTAAATTTCATTTTTTTTATATTTGATGGGTCACTGAAACACAAAAATTAAATTGTTGTTACTGTAACTGCTATAGATCATATTGAAAGAGAATTGATCAGAATCAATGACTTCTTAGCTTATTTTATAACAGAATTTTGCAGTTATTTCTGAGAGGTAAGCTTTCTTCTTTTTTCAGTGGTACTGCAAGTCCCATTATCCATAATAATTAATATATTAATAATAAATAATTAATTAAATAGTAAAACTTTTATATAAATAATAGCATTAGAAAAAATAATTGTATAATATTTAAACAGATCTATGTTTTTTCATTTTTTATAGTTATCAAATGTGTTAATATGCAAATAAAAACTAAATTCAGTTAAAAACAAGAAAAAGTAATGTGTAACGAATAATAAATACAGATTAATGCAAAAAAATCTGGTCGTCACTGTCAATCGAAATTCTGATTAATCTTAAAAATTTTTGAATTTAAGCTTTAAATTTGGAAAAAGTATATCGGTATCAGTTATTTAAACAGTTCTAATTCCGTATCATACTATATGTAGTTTTTTCATTACAATTCCAAGACGTAATAAATTTTTGATGATTTAAAAAAATGACATTCAAAAATGACATAATTTAAAAAAATGACGATCAGAATTTTTTGCATCAAATTCTCGATCCTTTATTAATTTTTTACTTTCAAAAATAGTATATAATGGAAAATCATGCTTTGGAAAATTAGGAAAATAATACCGAACTTTATAAAAACTGAGATTGACACGTATTCGCGAAAATAATGACGAATGAGTCTGCTACAATCGCTGACGAAAGAACTGTTTTCAACCGATATTTATTAATTATGTGGTATGTTTACGCTGTCAAGTAAAATTAGTTTGTTTTGAACAAAACATTGTTATAATTTAAAAATTGTTGTTGCAAATGAAGTTTTAATACAACTTATAAAGGTGTACCCACGTCTATAATTTGTCATTGGTTGATTTAATTTGAAGGTTCTACCAACAAAAAACTAAAATGCTTTACATGTGCCCCCACAATTTTAGGTTTAAACAGTTTTATGTCCTAAAACAATGAAAATAATTTAATGGTAATAAGACTGAATGTACAAAGAAGCTGATACTTTAAAGAAAAAAGTCACAAGAACAAATCTATAAATAACACGTTATAAAACAACTTTCTTAAATCTTGATCAATATAGACTGTAACTTCAAGAAATGTTATGACAAGTAGGACATTGGTACAAACAGTTGGTGTAGAAATGGAACAATCTAACCTGTCAACTGCTGCCACTAATTTTTGTCGATATTTGGAAGAATTTTATGGTTTTGACTTGCAAACTAGTTTATGAGGGATTTAATAAGGGTGGTTGTAAACATAAGTAAACCCTATTGTTTGACATTGGCTAGTCCGTCAATGAAACCTCGAAGGAAACAAACAAACAGAATCGTATTCAAGTATCTAAAGTGCCACGGACCGGACCTTTACAATCCACTTAAAATTCAGGGGCTGAAGTTTCTTTATCGGTAAGGGACCGAAAAGTTAATACAGTAGAACTCGATTATAATGGACCCGCTTGTAATGGACTTCTGGCAATAATGGACCAGTAATCACGGTCCCGTCTCAACTACTATCTTAAACAATGTATTAAATGTCGCTTATTATGGACTCGCCTGTAATGATGAAGTTCATTATAAACAAATTTTACTAGGAATTTTCAGTAAAAATTTAGTCAAAATTACAGCATTGAAGATGAAGAAGAAGAACAGCAAGAGTTAGCTGGAGTTATAATCTAAGATGCGTTAAAATCACTTCAAACCTTGCAGCAATTTTTTCTACAAAAAGATGAGGGCTATGTAACTCGTTGTATACTGGGTGTTCCAGAACTGGCAGATCAGCCGTAAACTATAAGTTCATTTCTTCAACCTAATACCAAATTCCGAAATTTTTTTTTTAAACTCAATATCATTTTCGAATTACAACAAATTTTATTTTAAGCAATCACATAATAAATATTAATCCTTGTATTAGTAAAGGTAATATTCATATTACTAGGCAATGAAATTAATATTTATTATTTAGTATTTATTATTTGGTTGACTGTAATAACTAAATTGTCAAAGTGTCAATTTTATCAAGAAGGTTAGTTGGGATTAATTTTATTGCCTAATAATATGAATATTATTTTTACAATTAGTATTTATTATGTGATTTGTTAAAATAAAATTTGCTGTAATTTGAAAACGATAGAGTTTAGAAAATTATTTTTTCGGAATTTGGTATTAAGTTGAAGAGAGAAACTTGTAGTTTACGGCTGATCCGCCAGTTCTGGGACACCCTGTATATAAATGTCTAAATTTATCTTTTATTTCTATTTAGAACCTTGTATCTTCATTGCATGAATGTTTTGATCAATAAATGAATCATTTATAGTAATATACATATATGTTAATATTATATTCAGTCAAAAAATTCAATTCTTTTAAAATGGACCCCCAGGTTATAATGGACTAATGTTGACGGTCCCGTTAAGTCCATTATAAGCGAGTTCTACTGTACCTCTATTGAACCATAAAATTCTTCCAAAAATAGACAGATATAATTTACTGTTTCTTAACTGGCGACATACCGCTTCAGAACTGTCTTATATTGTTGATGCATTTTTGCAAAAAAGTGTCATTCCAGTCGTAAATAATCAAACTATGTAAAGAGGAATAATCAAACCAGGTAAAGAAGTAAAAGACCCAACAACAGATGGATTATCATCAAAGTTTGAGAGGTCCATCAATTATTGCTATAAGTAATCCTATTGTTACAACTATATACAACTTAAGTCGCATTTTCTTGCAAAATATGTACATCAACATTACATTAAACAGTCCTATTCAATTTTTTGACTTGCGTTTGGGACTATTTATGGATTCTGGGTTACTTAACAAAGAAAGAAGAAGCAGTAAGTAATTTGTTCATTATTGAAGTTAAACTATTTTATTGGGGTCTTATAATGGTAGTGTTTCTGGAATATTAATTATACCGAGTTTGCAGCAAAATGGTCAGTCGTATTTTATTTAAAAAATCAGTTACATTAAAATTTATTTTAGTAATAAAACGTTAGTATTTAATTAGCTACGTGTAATTTATTTATAATAAAAAATTCTCAATGGAAAAAAGTTTGGAATTTCATGAAATTCAAAACTAAGTTAGTTGTAAATTATAAATGTAAAAATTTTGTATTTAAATAATCTAATTTTGTTTATCACCGTAGCGTGATAGTAGGTACCAGAAAATTTGCTCTAGAGGTCGCTTTAGTCTGTCTTTTACATCTTCACTGATTAATAGATTTTGTTTCTTTAGACACAGATCAATCATATTTTTCATAATGCAATTCTGAATCGATCTGCACATCTCTATTTTAGGCGGATTGATCCGATTTAAAGCCCTTCTTAGTGTTTTTACGGGGACATCCGAACTGCGGTTAGAATTTAACTAGGTAAATGAGTCATTACCAAAAAATATTTTAAAGACCGAACTGCGGTGCGCTCTGAATTTCTGAAACCCCGGGATGTTCTAAAATCCTAATCCTATTATCGGTGATAGTAGTGAAGCTTAGTCTTAGTAGTGTATAACAGAATTTTTCTTCTTTGCTTGTGGCATGGTGAACAACAATTTTATCAATAAACTACATAAAATCCCAAATTTAAGCAGGAAGTTTAGTTTCTAGTTTAAACCTTAATCATGTTTTTTAGATTTGTGATAAGCAAATTTCCATTTCCAGGTAAAACACCAAAACACCAAAATTTTTAAAATTACTTATTTGAATCCTTTCCGGCTAGTTTCTATAGTTTGATACTCACAATATCTTTATATCTTCCAGCTTAAAATTTAGTTTTAGTTGTAAAACAGCTCTTTTCTAAGTAAAACATAAATAATGAGGATGCCGACAAGCTTTTGACAATACTTTTCATCAATTCCTTAATTTTATTGAAACTTTTGCTTATAATTTTTGTCTATAAAAGTTAGAAACAAAAGCTTTTAACACAGTAGTAGATAATATCTATTATTTACTACAAAAAAGCTCTTTACAAAATTCTTATAGTATGTACCAGGTATTTCAAGTTTTATCCGCATCCCCAAAATACTGCTTTCTAAACACCAAAAAATTATTTAAAAAAATGAGGTTTATTTTTACATATAGAAGAAGATTTGAACGAATTTTCAAATTGTTTACTTAGACGGTTAGTTTTTTTAATTATGCCTAGTTAATTATAATTTTAGATAAATGATTTTGTATGATTTGTATTGGTGTACTTACTTTGATACAATGAATGCTGCACCAAAATGTCTAATTACGATTTCTTACAATTAAAAAAAAATCACAGACTTATTGTGCTATACATTTGTCATTATGAATTGATACCAAAAGCAGCCAAAAATTTTTTTTTAGGTTTTATTGACATTCTGGTTTTATTACTTTATAACGACGTGGGGTTAGGTTCGGACAGGTAGGCAGATACACTTCAACCGCAGTTCGGTCGCTACCTGAAAATACACCGCAGTTCCAACGCACCGATTTTTATTAACCGTATTTAAGATTTTGTAATGAAGTAGGTAGTGATTAAAGCACCTATAAGTCTCTAACTTTTATTACAGTTCTTCTTTCCTCTTTTTTTGTGTCTTTTATCATTTTATTTTTTGTTCATATTTTCCTGATTATACATATAATTTATTTTGTTGTCCTCTATAGACTTTAGTAATAAGTAGTAGTACGTATTTATAAACGGTCAAATTAAAAACAAATTATATAAACATGAAATTAAATAATTATATTGTTATATATTAAAATTATAGACAAAAAGAGATAAATGTAGTTAACAAAAAAAAAAATAAAAGTATGTATTATATTTTTTCTTCATTAACTTCTACGTATTCGTCTGAATTCCTAAAACAAAATACACAAATAGCAATTTCATTATTTTATCTGTTTTCCTAATTTTAATAATTTCATTGTTATTGTCTGGTCTTTAATCCACTCAAGGCTGAAATTATCCAACTTTTTTCCAATAAATTGTTTGTTGTCATTTATAATATAAATAAAACACGAATCAATATTTTAATAATATTATTAGCGTAACATATTTACATAATATAAAAAAGATATTTACACGTATAATCCCTTAATAATACATCAAAACAACAACTACACTACAAACGACTTAATAAAGCTAATCGGCTTCCTCCATTGTCCTTTAGGCGCTAACTCATAGCAATTATTCGGTGACCCTGCAGTGACCGCAACATCCAACACCCTCAACGAGTTCGGGGTCAATAGAATCGGTTGATACTCAATACACCCACTCATATCAACAGAAATCTCCCCTCGTTCCTCCTTCCTGTAAACATTTCGTCATGACTTTGTCACTCATTGTTTGCTTTTATACTAACGTGTTAAGTTTGGGCGTGACGAATAACATTTCAGGAGTAACGCCCGATAGTTGTAACGTAATCACTTTAATCCCAAGGGGTCCCAATTCGTGACGTAGGGCATTACTAGCTCCTTCCACGGCATACCTGCTGGCTGTGTATGCAACCAAACCCGCTTCGGCGTTGTCAACTACTCCAAAGTTAATTAAACGGCCGGAAGTATTGCGTAATAAACCCTGGAAAGTGCGTGCGGTGCGTAAAACGCCAACGACGTTGGTTTTCAGGATTGCGTCCCAATGGGCAATGTCCTGCTGATCCAGGCGACCGCGGTAAGATAAGCCACTGGTGTTGATCACCGCCCAAATGCCTGAGGGAATAAATGAGCGGCTAGTTAGGAGTTTAATAATTAAATCGGTTTGCTAATTAGTACTCCTATATAACAGGTGAGGCTCAGTTATGCGAGAATGGTTGGTTGCATAAACTATGTGTTATACAATTTTTTAAATAACTTTGAAATAATTTCAAACAGGTAATTAAACCGAAATTTTAATACAAATTGATAAACATGAAAATGTTTTCAAATTCTGTTTATAGCTGGTCGCTAAAAGCTACAAATTGAAGTGTCCAATGTTATGAAAACTAATAAACTAGAGTTATTTGATATTTTATAAAAAAAATTAGATTAAACAAACAAAAAGCTTAACTTGAAAACGAATACGAGTACACTAATTACAACAAAAAAAATAGGCTGTTTTTGTTTACCAGAGAGAAACAAGTAAGCATGATTGAAATATTCATTTGTGATTGGTTCATTTCCAATATTAACCAATCACAATTAAATATGTATTTCAATCTTCCAACGCTAACGCTACTGATTTCACTTGGGTAAGTAAACAAACCTTAGATTGAATAATGCCTTCAAATGAATTAAAGATTAAACCGTGGAGGAAGGAATAATAGGATTTGGCATCAGCATTAAAATCGTGGTCGTTGCAATAGAATAAAACCATAAAAGGTGTTTGTACCTCGATCAACAACTTAACATTGCCAGTGTAGGGCATACCCACTCCTCTTATTCCTCCCTCCTTGGGTTAAATTAAGCTTAGAGACAAAGAAATAATGCGGTCTTCTCATTTTTAACGTGAGGAACGCTTTCTACGCAATCTAGAAAAATATAAGAAAAACTCGAACAGGAGAAAAACATATTCAAAATTTTAAAACAGAGATAGATGTCACTTCTTAAGTACCTATATTAGTACCGTAAGGAGTATTGGTGTGGTATAGGTAATTATAGATAAGGCAGTTCCTGAAAAGATAGAATCGTGTTGCTGACAGATAGCATTATTTTTATGGTAAAAAATAACTAGGTAAAACCTAAAAGAATAGTTAGGTATCTAGATTGGAAAATGTCTTTTACACCACACAATAATATAAAGGTGGCTGCAAAATGGCGCAAAATGACAGTGAGCAAAAAAAGACGAAAGAAAAAGACACTTGAACAGAATGTTCAATAGATTTACCGGAAGAAGCTAGTCAAGGAAATCTAGCTACTTCCTCGTGTTGAAAAACACCATAATTAAAAATATGAAAAGGGTGAAAATTCTAGGTGGCAAAGATCAAACCAGTAACCCTGATAGCATACCTAACGGACAATTCTAAGAATATTGGTAGGAGAAAGCGAAGACGCTCATCTTTAAAGACGAGCCTTAGTCATTGGGCGGGGAAGGATTATTTGTTAAAACAAGGCTGAATTACACGACCCCCAATTCAAAAAACAAATACAAAAAATCAAATAAGAATCTATTTGGAAAAAGACTTAATAACAGCAAATAGAAATAAAGAACATCTAGAAAATAGATTTATGGAACAAATGTGATATGTTCTTCATTGATGAAATTTGGTGCTAATGAACACACACGTTATTGACAAAGAATCGATAAAAGTTAAATTCAATTATTTATAAGGCAGTGTTTTCGAGATTTTTGTGAATAACATGTCAACAATTCGAATTTTCTTCCTCACTAACGCATGTGTATATTAGTGCAAATATGAAGGACAACATCTTCCAGTACAAAAAATATTCAACATAGATTGCGAGGATTGCAATTAAAAAGTTCTTAAAAAAGACTTTAGTTAAACCGACATGACACATCTCCTCAACAAAGTTCAAGTACATACCTACCTATTTATGTAAAAAAAATATGTAGCAGAAGTTGTAATAATTCTCAAAATTTCAAACCAGACGAGCTTCTAATAAAGTCTTATAGTGAAGAGCAGTATCAATGTTGCAAGTGATATCAAGATTATTTAAAAAAGTACTGTTGAAAACCAATATTAGAACAGAAATTCTATTCTATCCCATCAGCTTAGCTTCAGGGAAAGCAACATTATCATAGATCAAGTTGTACAAGAAACAAGACAGAGAAATCGTTAGACAAAAAGAAAGTCTAATCTTCCGTTTTCTATGATAAAGCACCACAGTTTTTGATAAAGTCTGGCTAGAAAGCCCTAGGTTTAAACTAAACAAACCACTGTCCTAATAATATGCGCAACTACTAGAATAGTACACTCCAGAAAAAAATTCAGAACTAAATACAGTCAGAAGATGCTTCCTTGAACTTACGAGAAATTTATGCAGATGTGTCAAAAGGAAATGTGGAATGACCAGTATTTTAACTTTCATACAGCAATGATCTTTATTTCTCAACTAAAATATGATGTCATTGTCACATTTATTTTGCTGATAATACTGCTATGTCGGTAGATGAAAATCAGTCCATGTTAATTTTACAAATATAACAAAAAAATTAGCATGCTTAAATTAAGTAGCAAACAAATACCATACGCTAACATATAATTAGCTGAATTTAACTTCAAATACAAGACAGTATTGGAAAGTTCAAACAAAAAATAATTAAAAAGAGTAAAGAGCTTAGAATCAAAAATAAGATGAGATGACTGCTAGGACAAAAATCTAGTTTGTTAATAGATTCTAAAATTTGTTTGAACATCCATAATCCAGTTATATGTGTGACAAGGAAGAAAACACCTAAGCTATCAAGAGATTCTAGAACACGATATATACTAAGAAACGTTTAGGCTGCCACAAAATTTGCCAAAAGTATTTTAACCAGAAATAAAGCACCCCAACTGATGAAAATCTGAAAAAAAGTGTTTGCCTTATCTCAACTGCTAACAAAATTATAGTCAAAAAATTAGTTATTATAAAATACATAACATAAAAAAGTAGACATAAACCAACTATAGGTTTTTCTGGCCAAAATGCCTCTATACCAAGTTGGGAGCTAGAGCTAGAGGGCGCCAAAGTTGTAGATTAAAATTCTTTTTTACACTTTAAACGAAAACATCTCGAAAACGGTACGTTTTCGCAGAGTTTTGCGTTCTTACTTTTTGTTTTCTTGAATCCACTGGCACATTCATTTTTATAATATAAATTAAAGCTAATAACGCAAATTTTGGATAATTACCAAATATGTGAAATAGATGGACTCAACCGGAAATTGACAGGATTTAAAAATATTCTGCTATTATCAGCAAAAATTACAAAATTTTATAATAAATGGTTAAGCGGTTTTCGAGATTTTTTTTTTAAATTATATCAAATTTTAAAGACCCGTAATTTTATTATCACTCGCGATTTTACCATCGATGGTTTAACCGGTCACCGAGAATAACACATCAAATTTAGCTCTGGCAGACATTTAGGACAACTATTAATTTGCAAGATTTGAAAGAGAAATAATAACAAATTTTGGCGTTTATTCTTATTCTTTTTATAGAAAATTGATTATCACAAGAATTAAATTAGGATGAGCTAGCAGACAGTTCGTTTAGGATGCAAAAAAATAGGGGTGTAAGACTTACACATCTCATTTCTATTATTCATTCACTGTATAATAAAAAAAACCTTTTCTTATTTCTAGTACATTAATTTTATGATAAAAAAAATAATAAATAATTTTTTTATTAAAAATGGTCAATGTAAAGAACTACAAATCCATCAGCTAATGTTTCTTTAACTAATGTTTAATTATTAAAAATATATATTTTTGTTCTTATTCCGAATACTAACTCGTAGTTAGAAAAGAGTTACCGCTTAGGCGATAACTGCCTCTGTTTTTGAGAACAACATTTCACAAAATAAATAGCAGATAATTACAATTTAACAACATTATTATGTACATATAAATGTAGTTAGTAAACTATTACTTCTTCAGTTTATTATTTTTTTCTAATGAAAGATTTCGGAGCTTATCTTAGCGACAATACATTGTATCGAATGCAACAAACAATCCTGGGTGTGCCTTTTATTAGTATTCAAGATATGTAATTCTGAGATCAAATAAATATGTAAAATTGAAAATAACTTCTTCGAAAAAAAAGGTTATGCAGTAGCAGTGTGTATAATTTCTAATTTCAAGCTGTTGAGAAACGGGAAATTTAGTCCTTTTTTCCAAGAGGTTACACTTAGAAAAAAGCACCGATTAGCTGCTTGATTCTACTAATTTCCGCTGTAAACTTTTACTGCATCCACTTTGTATTTCTAATTATTCCACTATCTAATGCAAAAACAATGCAATGTAATCGCAATTAGCACAAGACTACAATACATTTTTCCTGCATTTTCTTGTCGAACTGCTACACCAATATATTATCGACGTTCTAAAACACCATGACCCGCAATCCAAACATTCCTATTGACATACTTTTCTAACACGTTTAACCAAATTTATTATTGCGTGTGCGTATTTATGACCCTCCAACCACACTCCATTCACGAAAGGTCGTACATTTGTAGGCTTGGGTAACCGTAAAACTCACCGTCTTCTCCAGCGGGTAAATGTGCTCGGATAATATCAACAGCTTCATGCAACAAATCTTCCCGAGTCACATCCAAAGGTAAAGCTACTAAAGCCGAATGACATAAACCTGTCAAACTCTCCCGATGTTTCTGCCAAGCTCTTATTACACGAGAGGAAACCGAATCGTCAGAGGATCCGGAAGAAGCCCCATCTTTCAAACCGGCAAACACCCGGAAACCCATATTCGCCAAATGAACAGCAATCTACAATATTCGAGTTAGATAGAAAAAAATGCTTGCGGTTGTTTACTTGAAGTCCGATCGAAGTGTCAGCGCAAGTTACTAAAACTGCTTTTCCTCCTCCGGGGGTGCTTCCTGCTGCTTCTGGACCATTGCCAGCCTTTATTTTGCATAATAAATATAACAGGAGAGCTCCAGCGATTGAGAAAAGCGCTACGAGTTGAAGGGCTAACACGAGGGCTGTTTGTTCATCCATTACAATCTGGAAAAAATAAATTTTTAAATATCCTTGACCAATAAAATTGATATATGGTATCGAATTTGTGGCATGTATCCGATATGATATTAATTGGAATAATTAAAACACGTGTGATGAAATTTCTAACGAGTTGCAAACTGTAATTCGATACGGATTTTTTATGTGTGCACAAGTGTTTACGTAAGTTCGCATTTCCCTAACAAGTTTTTTTAAGAGAAAAGTTCGATAACATAGAACGTAATACAGTAGAAACTCAATCATTCCAACTAATTGAGACCGGATATTGTTCCGTATACTCAACGTTACTACAAAGAAACAAACTATAAACTTTTTTCTTTTGTTTTTTACAAGTAACTTTTCCAAACATTATTTACACCTATTTTTTATAATTTAAATTTTTTTTTTCACTACAATTCCTATAAAAGATGTAGGTACAACCTATTGAATGTTTCCGATACAATAAACGCATCGGATTGTTATAAGCGAGTTAATTAGTCTCATTTTGTACTCGGATTGGATTAAATCAAACCGACTCCAACATAATTCACTCAATATAAACATCAGGATTTGAGTTTTTTGTATATCCGTCGTATATCGTAGCTATAAGTTTGAGCAGTTTTGATAATACGGAGTAGCCATTAATGATTGTAACTACTTTGGTGTAGGCGTTGCAATTTGCAATATTGGCTTTTGATAATGAGTCGTCTTAATAATTCGATCAACAGTGTCAAACTGTAACCTAACCTTTTGTTGTTCATTTAATTTATTAATACTGCTTTAAAAACATTCCTTTTCAAGACGTCATTGCCGAGTTTATTCTTATTCTATCTTCCAAAATGGTTTAAAACACCATGTAATATAACGTGTCCATTAAAAAACCCATGCTCCTTGGCTTTGTTCAATTAACAAGAAATTCGTGCCCATGCAACTTCCAGATTTCCACATGACTAACGAAACTAACAAGACCAATATTCAAGACTATCGGTCGTTTCAGATGGACTGAAAATGTTGATAAGAAGAATTCATAATTGGAAAAAGTAAGATTAAAAACTGCTGAGAAAGTATTCCAAAATTTGGAACTATTATGTTTAGAATTCAATAGTGGATCTTGTTGCGTTTCTTGCGATATGAAGAAAACCAAACTTCTTCTATATACACATTTATTCAACATATTACAAACTGAGTCGTACTACTCTCGCATACAACTCTTATACAACTCTTATACAATATCTCAAAGTTGGGGTGCCAACCCCGGTCGGGCCAGCTGGTTGGAGCGGGGAGACGTGACGTAACAGATCTTTTAAAACGCTTATGCAAAAATTAATAAACTTATAAAAGAATCATTTGTTCGAAAAACCGTTGTAATGACCTAACTAAAAAAATATTTGACGTATATTTAACTTTTTAATTCTTAAAAACTTCGAGTTAGCTCCTTAAAGGCTTTACAAAAATTCTTTTACTTTTAACAGGGCACGTTAAATAAGAGTTAGCGACCGAGCAAAAAAGAACAATAAAAGTTACCCCTATGTTAATGCCAAAATAAAAGATTTGATACAAAATATTCAAAAATTATGTACAAAAACCTCCAAAAACAAACTTCTTGGACTTTTATATTGTTTATATTTAATAAGGTTTCCCAAAATTTTTCGAATTTAGGTGATTTTGTAGATTTTCTAGATTCCAGATTCTATATTCTGCAGTATTTAACAAATCTATAAAGCTTAAAAAATCTTAAAACCAGCAAATTCATAAATTTGCAAATATAAGTTTGAAAATTTATAAGCAATTAAGATATTAAGGGTGTTATAGAAGCAGACACTTGAGGTTAATGATGTGCTGCTACTCGAGGGCCGCAGGCCCAAAAAATTAATTCTCTATAACCTTTTCCTTTAGATGCTTTTATAATATGTTGGACTATTTAGGCAACGTTTTCCAGTAATCCAGTAAAATTACCAGTAATTTTTTTGTTACACAAATTTTAAGAATTAGTCTTACAATTTTTAATTTAAAGCGCTTTGCAAGGTTGAACATCGATGTTGTCTCCCTTAGGCACATTCCTATGTAGGTCCCATCTGACGAGTGAAACCGTAAAATCCTTTCTTTACATCATGTTTTAAGCATAGCTACGATTATACTATAAAGTGAAAAAATAACTTTTTTTACAAACTTCTTGCTTAGAAATAAATATCTAAAAACGTTAATCAAGTTCACGCTAGACACATATTTCCCTATTTGATTGACAACAACAAGAGAGCATTGTAATTCTCTAAGTTGATTTGACATAATTATGCCACAGGCGTTCAATAATATTTAGATTTGCACTGCTTGATGACTACATTAGATAGTAATCAAATACCATTTTGCCAACACTAAAATCCTTCTTGTTTTAAAGCAACAACTATACAGTGCATTTTTTGACAGAAAAATGTTTTGTAAGAGGTTCTACATATTTCATTTTTAGCATAATACTCAAATAAAAATATACGAAAGATACAGTACTTAGAAACTGAATTAAAGACAAAAAATTCCCTAAGTGCTCAAAAACTGCTCGGTTTCCATTTAAAAAAAGCTTTCAACACAATTAAACATTAATCTCTCGTGGCAAAACGAAAATGTAATTCTTTAAATTGGTGATAAATACAACTCTCCTAAAGCATAATAAAAATTGAGAACATTAAGTATCACTCAAATTTATATCTTGGGAATAAAGACATTCGAGTTATCAACATTCTACTGTATTATGAATCCACCAGCTTTCTAATATTTTCTAACAGATAAAATACCTACAGAATGCTAATAGGACACACCTACGTGTCATATGAATGGATGGTTATAGTTTTTTCGTGAAAATTCACTTCAATCGATGAAACTTTCATCCATCAAACTCAGTGGCGCAACAATGGGAGTCGGCCAAGTCCACTCACAACCAACCGATTTTTTAAGGGCAGTGGTTCTTTTCAGCATAAAATTTACTGAACAAATTAAATTTTGCAAAAAATTACTCTAAAAGATTAAACAATTAAAACAATTTGAGATTCAGATAAAAGTAATGTATACCTTAGCACTAAAGTTATTTTTATATAAACTTCATATTCGTGATAAAAAAATAACTTTAGTGTCTTGTTATACAATACATAGTTACTTGTTTGATAACGCAACAAAACAGGAGAACAATATAAAGCATATGATTTAAAAGCGCAGCTGACAGCTCAAAGTCAAGACGCAGCCGTGTCTTTGTAGCTATTTTTCTTTATATGGCAGAAAAGTCACACTTTTTTGACGAATCTGTAGCAGTTTTATTTTGACGGACAAACGCAGCAATGAGTCCGCATAAAACTGATCAGACACAAACAGTGACTTCGCTGCCGCAAAAAACGCTATTTTTTTCAAACGTACGACTTATAATAATAAGAAAAACGTCATTTCTGCTGTCAGAATTTTCAGCGGTAGAAACAAGCTCTGAAAAATAAACATTTTTCAGACTGGGTTGTTACTTCTTGGCCAAAGCTGAGAAGTAAAACTTTAATTATGGCAACACAGTTCAATACTGTCAAATTTCTCTCTAAAAATTAAATTGACGGTACTGACTCTGACATTTGATTGATAAAAATAGACATTTAATTGCGAATTAACTATTTAATCGCAATTAAAGTTAATGTCGCCTTCTGTAAACCGGCCCTTAGTCTGCCTATACTCGGTCAAAATTTAATATAACCCGAGAGATAGCAGGTAATTTGAAGAAAAATTTGATAAACGCTGACATTTGCTTCTATCTTTTCCGATTTTTCGAGATACGTAGAGCCGAGATATATGAATAGGTAAAGAGTAATAATTAAATAGAAAACTATGTATTTAATTATTGACTGCAAACTAGCTGGCAGATCAATGATTTCATAATCAGAAGATAAGTACTAGACTACCAATTTTCAGCTTTTATCAAATTTTTTCTCCAAATTACCTGCTATCTCTCGGGCTAATATATTAACTAGTCAATAAAGATGACACATAATGTAGGACTAGTTTCTTTTCTCATCTATAAAAAAATATCACTGCAGTTGAGAGGTTAATTAGGCATAAGAATATATTTAAAAATTAAGCTATAAAATGTGTCTATCGTGTCCGTTAAACTCTCACAATTCGTCTGACGCCTCTGTTTTAATTCCATCACTCTAAATTATTTCTTTCGTATACCTTTTATTATATTTCGTATATATCTTTTCTATAAAAAAAATTGACTTTATATGTAAAATAAGTTATAAAAAGATCATATTTAATACTATTTGAAAAAAAAACCTTAAAGCATTTTTATTATTTATCTATTGTTATTAAAAAACAATTAGGTACAAAAGTATACCTATCAAATTTATAGATTTACAATAAATTAGCGCCTTTTTGAGGGGTCCAATACCTGCCTGGTTAAACTACTTGGAATACAAAACAACCGACATTTGGGATCTAAACCCAATCAGACTTTTCCTTGAAATATTCCCAAAAGGCTAATATTGTGTAACGACATAAATTTGTTAAACCGGTTCATAAAAGTGAATGTATACTACATAATAATTGTAATTATATTTGCTCAACTGAAATTAATACTGTTAGCAGTTCAGTGACTGTTTTCGAAACGCAATCAGGAAGAACTTTCCGTGCGTTTTAGTTTATTTTGTTCAACACGTTCGACTAACTGTAGCTCTCCGCAAAGTCATCAGGTGTGAATTTAACAGGATTCTTTAACAAAAACACTTTAAGGAGTTCGTGCAGGAATAAATAACTCGCCGAGATATTATGCCGTTTATTGAAGATCAACAGAAACGTAACCTTCATAAATTATTTAAATACCTGAAAGGGCAACATTTGCATTTAATAAATACGTGATAGTATTTTTCTCAACAGATTTTTTCTATTTCAAGAGTGAAATGGTATTTTCTTTAAGACACTTGACCTTTACTAAATATTTTAGCAAGAGTTTCACTCGATTTGGAAACTTGCTCTCTTCACTTCCTACTTATCCGGAAATGTAATAATTCATGTAGAACTCATATTAGAAATTGTGTGCCGATTTAAGCAAACATAACTCATACAATTAACAATTATAATTATTGATAATTCTGACCACGATTACATTAATTCTTATCTTCTGACCCTGGCTCACTTAACAATTTACATATTTTAGGTCAATTTTTAAACCTGTTGAACAACTAGCTACAAGTATTTAAAAAAGTGTTACTGTAATCAATTTACATAATTAGTAGAAAAAATAAAAACCCGAGTGGATTTTTTACATTCATCTCAGTTTTCATTAAAAAAGAGTTAGGAATTCCGCTCAACCTTGTAATTACGAAATTTTTTGTTTGCATAACGTAAAATTAAAATGTACCTAATAATATTACCAAGTCAGCTAAAATTTTATCAAAAGCGAATTTTATATTAACGTTATGTTTACAAAGAAGATATAAGCTTCAAAATGAATACAGAGGGGGTAATCAAATGTACAGAACTTTAAACATTTTAATAGTCCTCGTTGAAAGACTTCTAAATACAAACTTGTGTTATAGAAATGTTTATGGTTTTTGAGACACAAGATGTATATATTTTGTTTGAAAAGCTTTGGTATAGTTTTAAATTTGGCAAAAAAAACGTGTGCGCCACGATGGCAATGCAAGACTCTACAATTTGACATCTTTTATTTTCAAAATACTAAACATAGTTCAACAACACCGTTGTAATAACAACGTGCTTACGTATTATTTGTTATAAACTATTTGTGTTACCATAAGTTCTACCGATTGGTGGTAAAATAATGCACAATCTTCCATAAAAATAACAATGAAGCTTTAAATACGTTTTTTGTAAAAGCTATGAAACAACTTCTACACTGGGAGCTACTCTAGGATAAATAGTACCAGATTTTACAAATGTCGGAGGAGCCGGGAAAATAAAACTTCAGATGGCTAGCCGAGAAAATAAACTGTGTTAATAATAATTATCATAAGACAATAAGCTTTCTACCGATTCTCGTTCAACAAAAATATCGAAACCATAACTACACAGTTACAAAATAGGAGCTGTACATATAAACTAGTAATGCTGATGTAATGTTTGATCCAAAAACAGAGACTTTAAATAAAACAAATGTTTTAGGCCGAAAGAACAAAACTAGTCGGCCAGAAACATTTGTTTTATTTAAAAGTCTCTGTTTTTGGATCAAACTTTACATCAGCACCTTAATAAATATACAAAGGAGTAACCAATCTACTAATAATATACTAGTAAGGTATAAACCTTTAATATTTTTTTAATTATTTTTAATATTTTTTTTAGAAAATTTCGAGGATTGATTTTATGCTCATAAGCAGCGATGTAGCCAAAATTTGCCAAAATAGACTTACCAGTGAATCGAAATAGTTGGGGATTAATTTAGTAAAATTGTTGTTGAACTTTGTTTAATAATTTAAAAATCAGAAATGTCAAGTTGTCGGTTAAGACACCAAATTTCAAAAATATATCAGTTTCATTGCTAGTAACAGTTAAAAATATTTATATATTTTATTTAAAAGTTAATTTTCTTTAACACATTTTAATATTTATCAACAGTATTAGTATTATAATTAATTGATTTTTAATTTGTTAGTATAATTGTCCTTATTATTCAAAAACACACCTACCATAAATAAATAAATAGTTTTTTCTAGTAAGTAGTTTTTAGTAAGATCTTTTAAATTCTATAAATTCCTTCCACTGTCCTTAATAAATATTTTGCTCATTCGTAATTCTTTAATTTGATAACTAAATACCTGACACAAAATCAGAAAGAAATAGAAGTTATTTGGAATAAAAAAGCACAATTCAGCATTTTTAAATATTTGAAACAAACGTGATCTCTCTTAGTTTTTTTGAACGGTCTCCCAAGAGTCACGGTTATTGTGGTTTGTGGTAACAGTAAATCCAATTGAAAATATTTACTCCCAACTTTGCATATCAATATGCAGTCTGTTCAAAAATTAACAGTCCTTGCCTAATTAATGACGCAATATTTACGCTTCAAATACTATTTTTGCAAACAGTGCAATCCAATTTACATTAACAACCTAAGCCGGTGCAACATGACTTTATCTGACTTTCTTTGACCTCAAAGTCATTTCCATATTGCTGATTTTCGCTTTGTCATACGGAAATATCACCTGCAATAACTTTCTCCAAACTTTAATAATAACCTTCATTACCCATCATTCAATGTTTCGAAAGTTACTTTTATTTAGATTCAATTGTAGGCGTCTGTCATAAACTCGTCTAATAATAGAACGGATATCTGGAGGGATGTTATGATTTAGGATTTTATATCTCCCATGTGTATCAAATAAAGTTGTTCCTGGCAAGGCTCTGGTGTAATATCAAAGCCCGGTTTGTATTGTACATGTAACTAGCCACTTGATTCAGCTTAATCATTATTCACCTCAATGGCGGTGGTTTCACTCCATGTCAATCTGGTCACATTTCACCAGTGTATTGCTTTCATATTGTTATTAGACGTGCTATTTACTGAGGGAGCACAAATTAGTTACACAATGAGAACACAAATACGTGTGCGTTATAAAAACTATAATTTTGTCTCCATTTTTGCCAATTACAAGCATGAAACTCTGTTCTAATTACTTAACACTGATATTGCTCGGATGAAGGTTACGAAAATTACTCATTTCCGCTTCTTGTGGACATCAAAGACTCGTAGAAACACAAACCGCAAACTTTGATGCCGGAGGAAGGAACTGCAGATAAATTTTACATTACGAAACCACTTGAGTGGATTTTGTTCGCTATTGATGAAGAGAACCGGGCTATTGTACAAACAGGGCAAAAAGTTACAAACCACAAAACTCAAGGAATTCAATTATGTGTACCATACATGTGTAATTTTATTTGGGCGAGGTTGTATTAAAGTTTTGAAACTAAAAAATTTCTTTTGATATGTATTTCACAAGTCCTTGAATTGATTCTTTTGATTACATGATTCGTTAACTCGGTACTCTAAATCAATAATATTTTAATCATTGTGTTTACATTTATTTGTTATATTTACATTCCTATCAATACAGTATAACCAATATTAACTCTAGAATGTTCATTCAATTGCGAATAAATAATTCAAAACCTGGCTTATATACATCAGTTTTTTCAAACGTGTTGGCTAAAAAATTACATAAATGTAATGCATGGGTAAAGATGTAACCATTTTACGGTACTAGAGCAGTCACTGTCGCAAGAATTTGAAAGGTAGAAGGTAGATGACTCAAATATGGTAACAACAATCTCAAGTGTACATTCACATATTTAACTCTTTTGTTTACAAAAACAATTTTGCCATGCTTGTGTATGCATTGAAAATTAAAAATATCTTCGAATCGTATAAAGTGTGAAAAAAAAAAACTGAAAATCTTTTGATCTATATGATAGCAAACCGAAACAAATCCAGGCCTTTGCCTAATAACAACACATAACCATAGTATAAAACCATCAATAGTGGGACGTAAGCGCCGCCTACTCCTTACACGAAAATCGGCTTTCTGTCGCTACTAGGTTTTATACTATGACATAACTCAATCGATAGATATTATACCTTACAACGGACACGAATACTTCTGCTAGAAGAGATCAGTGTTCCTCTACATAAAATTCGAATTACCCCTCTAATAACTTTAAGCGTGGACCCAAGATGTAAATTCAGGAAAGCAAATTCGTTTGGTTTCCTGAAACAATATTCAATGGTTCATCCTCACAACCAAAAATTACTCCTGATTCAAAGATTAATTGCAGTGACAAAACGAAACTTAATAGAAATATATAATTCCTTGATGGAGCCACACCCTGTACCACAAAAGAACTGTACAAGAAATACTGTAAAACAGTAGATTAGAAGATAAAATTAAGCAGCACACTATTAATAATAAACGCAAAAATCTATGAGAAGAATTACCAAGAAAGCAAGATTTTACCCACACCTGACCCCGTTCCAAATGGTCTTTCATACACTTCGAGTAGAAAACGTTACCTTGAATTTTACATGATGTTAAACGTCAAATGTGTGAATTAAATATATACCAATAATATCATAGTAAATATCTCCTTTCTCACTATATTTATAGAAACCAGCAAAAATTTATAGGAAAAAGCTATAAAAACCATTGTGTTAAAAAAGCCTCTAGATATGATACAATATTCCCAGAGTTTATTAAATATCTTGATCGCTGGTGTTAAGACAATTCAAGGTATCCAAATTAGAAAGACCCCACAACAAGCTGATGAGTCTGTTTCTCCCTGCCAGGCTAGATTTCCCACTAGGTTTAGCTGTTGTTATTCTCAAGTTGAAAAAACTGTACCAAACGTTAAAATGATAAATTTCCTTAACAATATGGTAAAAACTCCATATTTTGAAGTTGTAGACAAAGATAACACTACTAACTATCGGACTAACACAAGAATCCTTGCTGGTCTTATCTTCTTCGATCTGCATATAAGTAATGCTCCAAAAACAAACTTTAAAAAGTTCTGCTGTGCCATTAATGGCATGACGACAGTGACAAAATCTTAGGCCTACGAGCAAGAAGAAAATTAAGATGGCCTAAGTCAATATCACCAAAACAGAAGATTACACCCTTAAAACCAAAGCATGCTGCTTTCATTTGAGCAACTACACAGCAAGCAAAAAACTAAATATATTTTTTCCGATAAAAAAAAAATCGAAAAATTAAAAAACAGAAATAACTTGATTTAAAAAGTTACGGCAACAAACTAGAAGCTAGAACTCACTAGACACTCACATGCACGCCTATCCCCTGGATTCAGTCCTGGCAACATTGTCTATCTTAGTCGACAGCTACTGAAAATTTAAGAGTGTAACAAAATCGCTCACAGTCCGCCGCTCTCTAGAGATCTTCTCTTATATAAAATACTAGATCTTTTACTGCCTAATAGACTTTAATATCTAGTTGAAATACTTTTTGCAGCAAGATTTTTTCCTCATATGTAGAAAATTGGACGTTTTGTTTTCAACCATCTTTACAAAAATACCAACCTGCCATGAAAACAATCATTTTCAGAAGAAGATTTGAAAGAAAACAAAAATAAAAGTAGATCAGCAAAAAGAGTGTTCGAAAACCTTCAAAATAAAGATCACAAATCCACTTTCCCTATTTAAATTGCAGGAGTAAAAAACCATGTGCTCAACTGCTTAAGAGAATGATGGAATCAACGTGAGTCTTCCACGAAAGCATGCCCCCCTGGCAATAAAAATCAACCTGTCTTGTTTTGTTTTTAAAGCGAAATCGTTACCGAGAACGAGATAGACTGTTTTAAAAAAATCAGCCTGTGTAGAAAAAATTATTTCAGATATAGGACAATTTTTACAAATGCGACTTTAGTAATTTTCGAAATAGACCTTACAGTAAACAACAACCAAAAATTTAATAAAAAAAAATAAATTAGGTGACAAGAGCGCTGGAAAGTGAAGGATGACATAAGTAATAAAAGACTTCAAAACCTAGAACAAAAGACAGTGTGCAGAAATGAACAATAACTATCATGTAACGAAAGTGGTAACATGAATTTTTAGGATATGTAAGATATAACATCAGAAAAAAGAAAAATACAACCTTGGTACTGTAAAAGGAAAGACACTGTACAGCATAATGTCCTAGAATGTCAAAAATAAAAAGATGGTAGAAGAACTACAAAAACAATCTACAGCACGAAAATAACAAAAAATAATGTAGGAGATCTACTTTTAAAAGATCTCATGAGGACCGGGATGCAATAACGAGTAAAACATGGAAGAGAAAAGAAGGCAAAACCTGTAAGCAACCCACCAATCCCAAAGTAAACCCCGCGAACCGCAAATGCGGTTCCAGGGGCTGCTGGAAATCAGTGATATTTTTTTTTCATGCTTATACAATAAGACCACCTGTACATTAAGCCATTACAACTATTAGAAGGGCCAATATTTATTTACACATTTATAAGCTAATTTCAGTAGTAGTTCGGTAGTATCGCACATTTTTCACACTTTTCCATGACAACAAGCAATCACAGTTTCAAATTCTTTTAATTTTCCATAGAAACGAATATTAATAATTAATATAATACCGATATTATTTCAACTTTATATTTAGAGTTTTAAAATTTAGAAAATAAATTTGGGGTTTTTTAAATTGAAAATTTAAACATTTTTAGCACCGAGGTACAGACATGATTCCAGAGCAGTGTGTATGTTAGGTATCGAGAATATTTGGATACCAAATAATAAGACATCCTGGTAGGGCTGGGCCACCCAAAAACCCGATGTATGTGATAACATTTTGGCTTTTCTGTTTGTGTATTTACTATTCAAATATTTGGAATGTGTTGTGTGGGTTTTAAACCATTGACTACGTTTTTATGCATATACCACACACAACGTCACTCCGATCATGTATTCAATTTTGATGTAACGTATTTACACAACAAATAATTTCAAGAAATTTTCAGCAGTGTTTACTGACCTAATTCAGGAAAATTTGTATGAAATATAAACGATTGCGTGAAGATTCATCCAATCTTGACTTGAGACAAAAGAAGCGAAATCTTCTCACATACATTCCGCAAGTTCTTTGCACATTTATAATTCAACATGGTTCAAGGTTGAATCAGGGACCAGTTAAGAAGTTCGTTAATTTTTGAAAATTTCAACTGACACAATTTTTTACAACAGTGTCCGCACATAAGCAATTTTTATTACGTCCCACTTATTGCAATAAATTAATTAAAATCGTTCTAGATAATTAGAATAAATTCTTTCATAAATAACTTAATTTAAACAATTGCACTTGTGTCTGATTATCATAATTTAATGTTTATAAATAGAAATCGAAACATCGTTTCGCTTTTTACACCCGTGCAAAATTTTGGAAAAATCTGAAGTGAAATCAAGGGTCAAGTTCATCACCTTTTGGTAAACACTCGTACAATCAATCAATAAGCAATAAGCTTTCAAAGAAACTTTCCAAGCACACACTTTTCGAAGTGTTAATACTTTCCCGCGGCTTTAGGACAATATTCGGGTAAATATGGGAGTGTGACTTGGGAGTGTCAGAGGGCTACACCTAAACTTAGGAGTGTAAGTGGTGTCAATTAACGCTCCCAAATCTCAAAATAATGTCAAAAATTATTACCAAAACTTAAAATTTGTATCCAAAATTAATAAATCCAAATCATTTCAACTGGCCACAAATCACAAAAAAATCTTTTTAAAAACGCATCACTCAAAAATGCCCGCTCACTAGTTCACATTAGTTTTAACACTTATCGTTGTAAGTTCGCCGGATTTCAATGCAAGACTGGCTACGGCGACGAGAAACGAGACTTGAGATGCCGGCGGTAGATTGGTATGCCTCTTGGGTAAGGCTCGTAATACTTTACTGGAACCTGAAGTTTACAGTTAAAATGTAAAAGCCTTTAGGGGCTTGACTTTTAGTGAACTTAAAGATTATGAACCTTAAACAGCTTTTTGTTGAATTTGTAATTAGCACCGTTTGCTTTGCTACCTCCTAATTAATAGGGTGTAGCTGAAAATAATCTAAAGCTTATGAATTTTTATTAATCAGAGTTTAAATTGTTTTTGTGTTTTAAATCCATTTCCTTTTATTTGTAGTGATTATATTAAACAAACTGAAACTCGCGTTTCGTTTAATTTAAATTGCCTGTCAAGAACATTGATTTGATTTGATGCATAAACAAACAGTTTTAAAAGTTTCTGAAGGCAAGGTTTTTTTAACAATTTACTCTTTTTGTATTAATTAAATTATTCAACAAGTACAAGTTATTTTTAAATATTAAATGATTAAATATCTATTTGTTTTCCCATCAGTAGTTTTATTTTTGTTTTTACGATTTTTATAAGAAAATACAAAATTAGATTTTAATACCGTCTCATAAGATGACTAACTTGAGTAAAATTTTCTCTCGCTAAAAGTAACAAAACTTTGAGTTAATTCGACTTTAAAATACTTTTTTATATTCAGATTTACAAGGGATTTAAATTTATAAAAAAGTCGTATTCATTTTCTTGTCAGATATTATTAGCTATTGAAAAGCGTCAGAAAAAAAATTGTTTGGAGTTTTTAACTTTGTATAAAATATTCTTGTCTGTTTATTTTCTTTAATAAAAATGTCTTGAAACCAATTATCTTTCCATAGACTAGCTATCACTGCTATTAATTTAAAATAAGTATTTAATTGATATATCTATCTTTTGAAAACTTTTGAAGTTGCAAGATAAATAAAAATTAATTCTAGACATTTTTAACAAAAATATTGGAAAAACTTTTACAAATTTTTATTTGCGTTGCATTTAGATTTTTTCAGGGACAAATTTTTTCGTTTAATTAAAGTTGCCAATAAAGGAAGGGGTTTAATGCCGCGACTGGCAGTTCAGAGCTAAATAAGGTGTAGCTTTGAATCCAGCCAAAGCATTAAATCTGCTTTATTACCGCATTAAACGTTTTGTCAAACTTATCAATTACTCTTTTCTTAAAATAAAATTAAATTTGATGGAAGCATTCTTTCTTTCTCAAAGTGGGGCGATTTTTATATGTATAAACAATGACAATAAAAATCAACAACGAACCCAAAAGCGCTTTTCGAAACTAAAGTACCATCATTAGTGCCAATCTTTTGTCAAAAACAAATTTAAACATTAAACAATTAACATGTATATTAAAAATAGAATAAAACGTAATTTTTAGTTCAATACTTTTTGATTGACTTAAAGGAAAAATATTTTTCTAATTATAATTATTAATGTAAAATTATAAATATATTAATGATACCTATATCAATAAATAATTTATTTTTAATGAGCTTAATAGACTATTAACTAAAAACTTTTTGTATGTAGCAATTTTTTTAATACTCGTATTGTTATTTATCTATGGAGAAACACACGGCAGAGAAATATGTCAAAAAATTTCTAGAATGTATCCATCCAACCAAATAAAAGCTATTTTTTTAGGAAAGACGAAAAGCCACTATCTTAAACAATCTTGTTTTCTATACACAATTTCTCTAACACTCAGACACACATTTTCAATCTTGTAGCAAATCTTTTATCTGATTCTTTTATTTAATTTAAGAAAAGCCAAAACGAGCGTAAAGAAATTATCTTGTTGTGCTCTATGTGAGTCCGTAACAATATAAATCAGTGTTAGAGAGTATTCCAATCTTAATAATCGAAATGTGTATTGAAGCAGAAACAATTTATTCTTAAACCGCACCTGCCTATAAAATTCATGATGATGACGGTACAAGCTGGAAGCAAAACTTTCAGCTGTCGTCGATTAAGTCAAGGCCATTTTTTCCAAAATCTGAGTTCTTTTATGAATTGATTTAGCCCAGAATTAAATTCCTGTCACGGAACCGGAAAAGGAAATGTTCTGGAAAGTGTCTTATTCCTCTCCTGTTAAAATTTTCGATCAAGTCACGAATACATTTACGAGCGGAATAATCATGTCCAGCTTTCTTCCTCTAGGCAATACCATTTAAACATACTTAAAATAGAATTACTAAAATCGTTTCTCTCGACTAAATCCCGTGTACAAGACAAGAACGAATTGATTTTTGCTTAGCTAACGACATACACTCCCAAGTAATCAACATTCCACTATACGATTAACTGGGTTTACCTTCATGTAATTACGTGTCAGTAAAAAAATCACGTAAATTACTTTTGGTTGACCAACATCACCTTTCGACCTTCCATACCATCACCAATTTTGCATTCAATTCGATTGTGTTTGGTTTTAAACGACCGTCACACTTTTCCGAATGAAAGTACAGTAGACACCGCGTAATGTTATTATTATCAATAGTTTAATGTGATCAAAATGTCTTAGAACGTCGTTTATTATAATCAAATTAGTCAAAAATTGAGCATTATTTCCAGAAAAGTAGAGTAATTTTTATATTGTATTTGTACAACACATAATGGCATAAGTACATTATATTTGTTATTAATTTGCTTTCCGACTTAAAAATTCAAAATTGTGTGTTTGGAACGGAGGCTCTCACAGCCAGAGGCAGTATGTAAATTTCTTCTTCAGGGATTGGACCGTGTCACTGGAGTTTTCGTACTCGACGTTTCGCTAATCATCGTACGTAACTTCTTCAGGAGTGTAGTAATAACTGATTGGAGATATACTCAGGAGTTGAATATAAAGCTTAACCACAGAAAGAATAACCATATAAATTTCAAAAAAGCAACTTTTATATTGAGATATAGATTAGGTTTATGTTTGGAATCGTAAATTTTTATATTTTGTAAAAATGTGAAGTACATAAACAAAACTATACAAAAACGTTACAGACTCGTCTGTAGATCTTGTGAGCTTATCTGGTAACTTTACAAACAATTTTTGATTTTAACATGAAATAAGTTTATAAAAATACTACTTTACAGAGTACTTTGATTTACTTTACGGACTATATTGTTCAATTTATGATCAATTTTTCAAAAAAGATATTTTTACACTCTCAATTAAGTTTCTTATCAGATAATATAAGCTCAGTTAACGATGAACATAAAGAACGATTTTATCAGAAAATAGCAGAGTTTTAAAAGCATTGTCAGGATAGACTTTATAAGAGTAAAGCTAATTGATCAAAAAAATTTAAAGTTTTTACTAAAAAATGAAATTGTGTATCGTTAAATTTATTCTTTTTAAATAAATTGATAAATTTATTTTACTATAAAATCTGACGTTATTTAAAAACCTTAGTTATCATTTTTATACAGTGTATAAAAGACAAATGGAATAAATTCATTATTTTAATTACTGTGCATATTTATAAAAAATATCGAAACACGTCAAATTTAAATTATAAATTGACATCTTTCAACGTAAAAATGCGATTTCTATCGGCCCATCTTTAACCCTCTTCTAATGACAGGTACAATCCTCAATTTTTTAAATGGGAAGTATAGGCTTGTGATATATTGTTTGAAAGGTCTCTTCATTCTCTCCTCAAAAATGTTATACTTTCTAAAGTTTATCGCAAGAATAAAAATTGCTATAATATACTCAAAATGTAAAATGTAATGGAAAATGTAATAAAATGTAAAACACTAAAAAGAACTGTGAATTTCAATGAAGTGGATGTTCAAAATGTTCACCGCGAACGTCTTGGCAACATTTTCTATTTTGAATATATTATAGCGAAATTTAATTCTATCTTCATTCTTGCAATAAACTTGAAAACAATAACATTTTTTAATAAAAAATGAAGAGACCTTTCAAACCTTTCAAAATATATTACAAACCTATACTTTCGAAGGGGGCTGAAGGTAGAGATCGCATTTTTACGTTAAACAAAGTTAATTTATAATTTAAATTTGACGTGTTTTAAGTTTTTTTTATAAATATGTACAGTAACCAAAATAATGAATTTACATAGGTATTCCATTTGGCTTTTACAGACTGTATATTATACTGTAAACCCAGTGAAAAAAAGTGTTTCATTTTTTTAAATACAGTTTGCATATCACGTTGCCCCGGAGAATTATTATATTGATTTGTTGTTGATTTTTCGTAAGTTGAAAGTGTTTAGAAAAAAATTAACAGCGCATCAAGTTTTTTGTGATAAGCAAAAGAGATTGTTAATTTTTAGCAATGAATTTATTCCAGAGAAGTTGGTCGGTGAAGATAGAAGGGATGAGCTACGACAAGTTAAATTTACCTTTTCACCGCTGCCATTTGGTACACTAATTTTATTCGCATTCATGTTGCATATTTTTTGTTATAAAAAAGATGTTTATATCTTATTTTCTAAAAAAATAATTCAGGTGGATTATATAGGGTCACGCCGAGTGAGTAGTTATATGTAATTTTTAATAATTATTATTTTTTGCTTTTTTTTGATTTATTTATTTGATACAAATAACAATTTAGTATAGCATATACTATAGTATAGTTATATAACAATTATATAACAGTATAGTATATGGTACAGAATGACCAGTTTATACGTATATACAATTTTTTGAAAGAAAAGACATGGCACGCTTCGTAAGGGTTTCTGGCGACGCTCTAATAGAAACAAAATTGTAATTATTGTATTCTCCATAAAAAGAAATACATAGTAGTCATTGCGCCATTGGGGCAGAACCAAAGGTTTAGCTGCAATTATTTGTTAAAGATTTAGCTCGATTTTTGCTTCTGTAGATGTATTTTTTCTTGTTCAATTCAAGTTGCTGAAGTCAAAAGTGATGAAAACGCAATAAATCTGATTGCAAAATCCCTTTCTAAGGAGTTACCGCATAGGTTGAATAAATAAACTTGTCACTTGACAAATGCGACAGATCTAAGCAAAATTTGAGGTAAATGACAAATTGTTAATAATTAATTTCGGCTAAACTCTTGGTCCTGCCATAATGGTGCAATGACAACTATTTTTTATTTGTTCATAGAGAATACGATAATTACAATTTTGTTTTAATCAGAGCATCGCCACAAACCCATAAAAATCGTACTATTTTTTTATTACAATTTTTATGAAAAGAAAAGGGAATATACCTAATGCAAAAATTATGCAGCGTCATGTTGGATTTTTTAAAATTATTAATGCACTTGAAAAGGCAACAATTTGCCATTTTTGATAGTTTTTAGTAACCATAAACAACAAAAAAAAACAAAGCACAAATAATGCTCGCTCGGTCCGATGTCGGTAAGACGTCATGCATTTAACTTTGTTGTTTCGCTGGACAAAAACCAAAGGTCGTCGCTAGTTGCGATTGTAGTTTTTTTATATTAGATATTTTTTAAGAATTTTTAGATGCAATCATAAAATTTTGGTTTAGGTACTACCTTTTTAATACAATTTTCAAAATAATTAAAAACTATTGGGTAATAACATATTCAGTGAGTTTCAAAGTAGCCCTTTTGTGCATAGATGTAGAATCACAAACGCTTGACAAAATTTTTCGTTACAAAATTTTTTCGTTAAAGCTTTTAAATTATTGTGGGTCGAAACGTAAACTTCCGTCTCTATAATTGACCAGAGAAACCAGGAATGCATCTTCCAGCAGACGTCAGTCCCGGCTCACAGAACGGAAAAAAATTAAAAGTGTTGCAGAACAAAGGAAATCTGTTTTTTTAATGAGAAATGTATGCATTAGATTTTACTTTTATGGACTGCAACATCTAGTCAATTTTAGAGGTATACTCAAAATAACTAAAAGTGGGCTGACTTAAGACCCTTCGATAAACCAAAGAATTGGCATTGTTTGATTTATGGAGAGTCAAACCACAGTAAAGATGAATCTTAATTGATGACAGTTTTCTCTGCCAGACGTTTCGCACGCTAATATATTTGAGGGAACTGTCATAAATTAAGATTCATCATTACGGTGGTTTGCCTTTCCATAAATTAAACAATGGCTATTTTTTGGTTTATAGAAGGGTCTTAAAAACTCAGCCCACTTTTATATATTTTGAGTATACAAGTATGCCCTAAGTTTCACAAAAATTTGAAAGCTTTAAAACGAACTTTGAATGGAACAAAATATAAGTAAAACAGTTGTGACAATTGGCGATTAATTCTGCCAAATGTTTGAAACTGCATTCGTGAAAAATGAAACCACTTGAAACCATCCTTTGCTACTTTTTGACTTCTTTGTTGAACTCTTAATAAAAACTTAACTCAAAAAAATGTTGAGTTCGCCTGTATATCAAAGAACTAAAGTGTGAGAGTAAAAGTTTGAACTTTAGAGCTTAAAGGTCTAAAGTTTTATCGGTTTAAAAGCCTGAAAATCACTCGGACAGGACGACAAGTCGATTTTGTTAGTGAAGGATACACTTGATGGTAATAAAAGCACAATAAGAAAAGAACTCTCCTTAGTAAGGTGACAGCTTTTTATTAAATTCTAATATAAGAAACACAGATCAAATGATACATCATTTCAAAGAACATTTAATTCTTTTTTCAATTTCACTTATTTTTTTAATATAAATTGTCATTAACTCTCTGAAAATTTGAAAATACGTTATAAGAAAGATTAGATAACGAGCAAAACAATGCGATTTAAAATACGAAGTACACTTTGACACAAATTACTGTGAGAATAAGTTATAAAAATGATGTATACCAGTCAAGAAATTATTGAAATTAACTAGAGTGGGATTTTTTCGGTTGACCACTTTGTATAAAAGACATAGTTCTTTCGTTAATTTAATTTCTTTTTGACTTTTCTGATGCCTTGGATCTTTGTTATCAGTCGGTTAATGTGATCAATTTCCTGGATTTCAAGGCGATCACAATAAGCGTCGTCCACTGTAATTATTTCAGCATTTGCCCATGCTGAAAACACCACCGTTACCTGTAAACATTCAAGTTCAACAACCGTGTATTTGCATACCGTTCAAATTGTTAGATAAGCAACATCTGAAGTAGAAACAGCAATAAACAACGATTGCTTCATAATTTATGCACGATAAAAGAGGTCACAGTATTGTAACAAGTCGATTTGATGATGGGTGACATCAACTCGCCACCAATCGTCTCTTCTTCACCTTGCTAACCACAAGAAAGACGTAAATTGGATTGATTGAACCATTAGTGTGACAAATGGTTTTTGCCACAACGGCTACATTCGATTAAGATAATTTATCCTGTTTCAACGGAAACGAACATTATAAATCAAAATTTAGTTCTACGATTGGAAAAATAATTATTTGCTAAGACGTTTTACCTATAATGAAAGCAAATATACAGACACTGTACATACAATTATATAATTAAAAAATATTACCACCTCTATTACGAAATATGAAATATTTTAATTATAGCAAAACTGTAATTTCTAAAATTTATAATTTAATTTTAATTCATGTCAATTACAAATTTAAAAACAATTTAATTACAGTTGTACTCGAAATTTACGAGCACGCTATTTTCTGATTAGTAAATTTTGTCGCGTGTGACTGAAATACTTTCAACAAAAACGTGCTTATTATTTTATACTACGTTATTGTTCAAAAATCTGTGTAACTATGTAAGTAATTAAATAAAGTATAAAAAGAGCAAATTTTATAATGGAAAAAACTAGCTACAGGTTGTTAATTAAAACAATTTTACGCTTAGCTTTAAAGCTTTGAAATTATTATAAAAGGAGCAAGCACAAAACTTTTTACTGCTTTCATTTAATGTTTAATTATCCCGTCTAATGAAACTGAATATATACATAAACTGTCACTGTATCTTCGGTTATAAAAAAATTATTTAACACTAAAGAACCAATTCTAGAACGGTATTACTTTACCCAACAGATTACAAACAAAAAGATGTGCTGCTGTGCATCTTCTGAACAATCTGCAACATTTTTTATACCTACTAATAAAACGAAAAACGAATTGTTTGTTATAGCACCCAATATAAGAATTAAAGATGCCTATAACAGAAGATAGAAAAATTCCACAAAAGATTAAAGGTAATTTAGGGTTTAATGGCCGGTCGTTTAAAACAGCCGTTCATAATATTTTATTAGATATCATTAATTCTAGATCTAATGACAACAATTTTCTCTGGAAAAAATGACAAAATTTGATATATCAACTACGAGATTACTCTTTTATAATCTTGTATTTTTAATTTATTAATTTGTTTGATAAAAGTGTTTATTCAGATTATTGAGGTAAATTAATACGAACAGAGTCAGGCATAATTATTATCTTGTACAAAATATAAAAGAGTTTTTCTGAATTACGGTTCGGTACCCATACTTTGGACAAAAATTAATAGCGATATTTTTTTAAAATAATGAAAAGATTTGGTCTAGCAGTGTTTTACAGAATATTAGAAAAATAATACAAATTTTTGTTTAAAATATCAAGCTTACAATTTTTTTGAGTTGAGATTCTTGGTGATAGGCACACCTAGATCTGTTACTTATTTACCAAAAAAATTTTGTTGTTGTTATTGTAAATTAGACATATTTTTCTGTGTTTTCTGTATAACAAAAATATTAACGTTTTGAACAGGTACAATAAAATAGGTAAGAATGGTTACATGACGAATGCAAGAAACTAAAGTCAGTTTTTACAAAAAAAATAGTAAATAAGCATTGGAAATTTAAAATACAAATTTGTGATTAATGGTTTATTTCAAAAATTAACCAATCACAAATGAGGATTTCAAATTTCTAACGCTTACCTATATTAATTTCTCGCTAGTAAAAAAAAAGATAACAGTAAACCTGGATCAAAGTCACAGGATCACAGACAAAAACGACTAAAATATTGACTATAGTTACGTCAAATAAAATTATAGCTGCTAATAATGTAAAAGATCAGAGGTGATTTAAATAATCTTACCTCTGGACTGTTTTCGAATTTGCTTTTAACAAAATTGCATTAAAATAAATATTTAGAAATTTTCATTACGTAAAAAATTAAAATAGAAAATTTAAAATGTTCGGCTATAAAAATAAACGTTTTTTTTTAATTTTTTAAAATTTTTTTGTTTCCTGGAGAAGCCGATAAAAATAAAGTTTTGTTGAAACGTCAGAATTAACCATTGCCATTTTTACTATTGCAAAAATTTCTTAAATAAATTATATATCAGGTGTGTCAAAAAAGCCGATTAGGCGGGATAGCGTAGATATGCCGTCATATATAGATCAAAATTTTACATATAAAGTCTCTCTCACCGTCTTATCCTCATTTGTACTAGCACCTTTAACGCAAGTAAAGATTTACGATTTTATTGCTATCTCTTTCTACATCATGGCCTAAAATGCAATAAACACAAAACGTATTATAGATATTAATAATGTCACACTTTTCAGCTTTTTCAGCAACAAAGGTTTCTGCAGTAGTTTCCAAAATTATAATATTTTTGTTATTTAAATGTTTTGTTCGTGTTCTGTCAAATGTCAAATTCACACGAAGTTATACGTCGTAGATTGAAGCATACTCTAATAATAATTTCATTACAAATGGGGATAAGAAGGTGAGACAAAGTTTATGAACGAATACTGTAGGATCTTACGTAATAAAGAAAAACTCTTAAAATAATGACAGACACACGGCAACACTGTACAAAAATTACCTATCTTTACCACAATAGGAATTACTATGGTGATTTCAGCACCTGAAAGAAATGAAACATTGTTAAAAAATAATTAATTCAGAAACGTAAAAATTTAAAAAAAAATTAAAAACTACAATAAATGTGCAAAATGACGGCCATAATTAGCTAACAAACTTGTTTCGGATCGCTGTCTCATACTGTCTGGAATTCGTTCCATCATTTCTTCGATGATTCTATTGGAAGCATCAAAAATACGCTCTACTAAGTCTTGTTCATTTTGTGGTAGTGTTTGGAAAACAATACCTTTTAGATATTCTCAGAAAAAAAAGTCCATAGGATTAAAATCTGGATAGTTATTTAACCACTGTCTTACTGGAAGAGCATAATGCGGTTCTGCTCCGTCTATTTGGATCCGCAAACACCTTCTCATGGCTAGAGAAACATCATCTGATAAAACTTTTTCCAAATCTTAATAAATACTGCAAGAATTCAGCTCTATTTAACCGGTTAGGCAAAATATGTGGCTCTATTAATTGGTTACCAATTATACCAGCCCATACATTTGGGCTAAATCGGAGCTGGCGCCCTGTTTCAAACATCGCATGTGGATTATTCAAGGAAAAAAGTGCTTGTTGTGTCTGTTAAAAATTCTATTATTTGTAAATAAAGACTCATCTGTCCACAAAATCTCTTGGAAAGCTATCCGTCATTTTTGACACACCTGATATATTATAACTTATAAAGATATCAAATAAAGTCACACAGTGTTTATTAATAATAAAAAAAAATATAATTAATAATTTTTTTGGTGGATTACGTCCATTTTTTTATTAAATTCGAAATTTGGTTTTACGGGGAAGTGGACGACAAGGCAAAAACAAAAAAACTGTTTTATGAGGCCAACGTTTCGAATCCTTTATTGATTCTTCTTCAAGGCTCCTAATAAATGTCAGATTTGTTTGGCATGGTACCAATTTGTCTCGGCCAGTGGTCGCCGGAAGAATGAAAAAAGAATGATAATTAATAATAAATAAACTACTCTAGATCACAGATTTGATTATTTATAAACAGGCAATTAAAAGTACTTATATCTACAAATTATATAAAAAATGGTATTCTAAATTACCCGACATTCTTCGTTTTAATCTAAAAATACAAATCCAGAACAAATATTTGTAAAGAAAGTGGAAAATGATATCTAATGTGTTTCATTATACTGAGTAAAACTTTCTGCGTTTATGATACCGTATAACCCAAAAATTAGAATGTAATTAATTAGAAACTAAAAGTTTTATTATAAATAAATTCAGCGTAAAAATATTTTTTGCATTATAAAACTTTTGATTAGAATACGATAAAGCTTATTAAAAATTCTTATTATGGAAATAAATCAATTAAAGCCGAGAAGCTTAATAAACAAACGGTGGCATTATGAAACCCCTCGCATATTAATGAACTTACTTAATATTTCCATTTATTACTAAACATCTACCTACTTAACTCATCCACATGTAAATTCCATTTAACATATCACTTGTATGTGATCGGTAATCTCCTCAATCCCTCCAGATTAAATCAAATTAAAAGTTTATGCAATTACCGGATTTGTAAATAACGTGTATGTGACATTTGAGATAACTGTTTAATTTAGTTGGATTCTGAGTAAGTGCATCCAGGTAACTAGTGGAAAAATGTCATTTCGTTACCGTTACTCGGGTTATTGTGTCACATTCTCTATACGTAGACGAAGACATTGATTTGGTATTTGACCCACCTCAAAACCCATCATGTGTTAAACATGTTAGTTATTTACATAATAAAGAGAGTATGATGATCGGTCAGCCATCAATAGTTATATAAAAGTAGAAAGAAAAATGCGTGGAAATGTAGAAATAAAACATGAATAGGTTGGTATACGGTTAAATCAAATCTATAATTACTTACTAATCAACTGCTGATGATATCATACTGAGTTGCTTATACTCATTCTATTCTATTTGTGTGAGGTAATGAGTCTGTAATTTGTATTACGTAATATTATTGTGAAGATGTAAACAAAAACAAAATACTAATTTTATATTTTCTCACTATTGTTTGAAATTATTGTAACGTTTTGGTTCTGAATGAGATACCGCCATTAAATGATTTTAAAACGGATATTTTAATGTGTGAAATACCTATTAGTACTTGCTAAATTTGTAAAAAAGCAAATTTTCACACAAATTGTTAAAATTTAATTGGTGTAATTTAAAACAGATAATGAAAACAAAAAGTTGTGGATAAGAAAATAACACTTTAATTCAACTAAGGTTCTTGCTCATTAGGGAGCTAAAGTTGGATATTATTTTTTTCCACTTTGGGTTTCATGTTAGTTCTAATTAATTTTGCAAACTGATCCATAGGGTGAAGTTAAGATAAGTTAGATCCACAGAGGACGGATTTCTGGTAGTGCACAGTTAGTTAAACACATATCCGTACAACTAGATTTGTGGTTAAACAAAGTTGGGTTGTTAAAGTGTAAAGTGATAGAATAATAAAACCAGTTGTATTTAGTATTTTCTACCAGTACTACATAGATATTGTTTATTGATAAATATTACTTTAATAGTTTTACCTATAAATTTCAAAAATATTTGAAATTTACTACAATTTTAAAGCGAACAAAATTTATCGCCTGAAGAAGACAAAATATATCATCGAAACGTCGCAACAAATTTAATTGTTTTATAATTTTAAATTCGAGCTCAATAACTTTTGAAAGAGAGTTTATCATAACATACCAAGTGATCTGTTTTATAGGGCGTTTAATTTCCTATAAGACTGATGTGTAAAATCATTTCAGTAAACTACTCAGTAAAGGAACTACAAAAATTTATAGTTCAAAAAAAATTATTGCCAATTTGAGCACACTAAACTATTATATTTATTGATTAGTCAATATGTCAGCATTTTTCTTGACGAAGCAGTAAAGCAAGTACTTTTGAGTCTTTCAGGAATTTTTATCTGTCAGATAATTTTGAGGTTGAATGTTAAACAGCAAGTTTTACAAAAAAGAGTAAATTGAAGGATCGACGAAAATATTATATGTTCAATTCGCTAATAATGTGGATTGAATATATAATTTTTAATGCTAGTTGCGGCATTAAATTACATGTTTTATTGCTTAGTTAAACAAATACTATTTAATGGAAAATAGAAAATCGCGATGAGTTACCTCTAAATATTAACAATAAAAGAGCTGATATTTTTGCCTAAGTGTTATTTAATATCTAAGATTAATTTGTATTTTATGAATCCAAAGATTGCTTCTAAAGTTCTAAATGGATTTTTTAGCATACAACTTAGGATTCAGCTGATATAAGCTTTAGTTATTGATAAATTTTTTTAAGTGTGGATTGGTTAAATGATTTCTTTGTTAAATTGCTATTTATCAATGAAAAACGTGAGACATCAAAAGTTTGTAAATAAGTGCAAAATATTTATTTAAGATAAAACATGAAAAAATACAAAATATACTAATCAAAAAACCACCATTATCGCAATTTACTCCTGAAGTACCACCGGCAACATGGCCAAATATCTGATGTAAAGTTAACCTTTGTTTTCATTTGCACCTTGTTTTTCTTATTAGGACCTAACATTAACAACTTTATAAAACCGGGTTTGTGTCATTTTAGTTTTTTGTTTTATTTTAAAATTTAGATTTTTAGCTTTTTTGCTCTTGGACAGAAACGCGTCAAATTTGACGGTTTAGAAAAGAGTTCGAATATCAAATTCTAGAAATTTGCTTACCTAATTTAACAAATATTTGTTTTTGATTTTAATTTTAATAGTGGATAAAAATTATGTCATAGTTTTATTCTACGAGTATATGAGACATTGCTTCAAACTTGTTTTATGTACAAAATTTCAGTTATATATTCTAGCGCATGGCTGTAAAACATTCTTTATATCTACAATTGCTCAACTGCCTATCCGCGGTGATAATAGTTCAAAACGACTTCTGGGGAAAATTTCAGATACCAGGAACTAAGTATTATCATGTTGCAGTTAAAACAATAAAAACGTAAATTATTTTAACACAAACTTTGTACATTTACGATTTATAACTAACTTAGTCTTAAACTTTATAAAATTTTACGCGTGTCGGGATTTTTAATCTAAAATAAATTAGGTAATTAAGTATAATTTTCTTCTGAAGTCAAATTAAACGTAACTGATTTTTTTAATACAAAACAATTGGCTTCTTTAATTGAAACTGCATACCACTTGATTATAATAATATCCGCCTACTTTTAATAACATTGCTTAAAACTTCGGGCCGCAATGTTTTTTCCCATGTTTCTATTGGCGTTTTTTAAAAGTTACCTACTTACCTATTTGCAAATATCATAAGACTCTGTTGTTTTTTAATATTTCTAGACCTGCATTTATTAAAACCTACAACGTGGTCATTTTAGAGCATCTTAATGTTTTGTTGACAGACCTCTAAAATTAAATCAACTAATAACGTGTTATATACGTAGGTACGTTTTTAAATTCCAACAACATTTTGTTCAAAATTAAACCAATTTTAATTGACAGCATCAACATGACACTGACATTAAATGACCATACTTAAAAAATAGACAAATCACAGAAACTGTATTGAATTGGTAGCTATACTTCTTTTCTTTGCCATATTTAAAGCGATTGTAGCGCCTTCATCGGTCACTATTTTTGTGGATAAGTGCGCATAGTAAAACTATAATTTTATAAGTTTACATAGTCTTTACATTTTTATCAAAATTATCTAGTAAGTAGTAACTCAAATTTTTTTAACAAGCGTTAATTTATCTGGTTTAGCTCGACTAAGTGTTTTGAAGATCAAATCAATGAAATCTTACAGTTTAATGTTCTGACCATATCACAAATCATATTGTAAAGCTATTGTTATGCAACGTAAACTACTAGTTGAAATAAAAGTATTGAAAGCAAATAGGACCCCTCCACGTTCTTCAAACAGACCAAAACTCCGAGGTTTTTTTTTTTTGAAAATAATCCTTAAAAACCAGCTTAAATTATTTTTGCTGCTATTATACTATTATTTGAATGTTTACGAGTACCTTGAAAGCTGTAGGTATTACAGATCTGCGTCATAAAAAATCTTCAAAGAATTCGTTTTTTTTACTTAAATAAGAAACTAAAACATGTAATATAACATTTTAGTACCGATGAGAATAAAGTTTGTTTACTGTTCAAAAAACCACCAACACCGGAATTTGCTCTCATAATACATCCGGCAACATTGCACAACTTTTGAAATGAGATGTCATGACAAATGACAGTTTCTTAAATTTGCAATTTACTTTTTTGCTAAGTCGTAACAATTACAATTAACTTACAATAAATAATAAATCATTACAATTAACTTCAGTGTTGATCTTCAACTTTTTGTGGTATTATGTATCGAGGTAATAATAAGACTGGAGTGAGGGTAAGCAAAGAAGTACGGTGACAACATATTGGTAGGCAAAACATTAAAAGTGGTGTATTTACCGTGTTAAAGGTGGTATTTGCTTTTAGACAAGTGTTAATATCGCTAAAATTTGCATATTTCTAAACAATTTTGTTTATAAGAAGCGTTTTAAACAATTTTAGATAATATAATTTTAGATAAGTTAAATATTAATTTGTAAAGTATGAGTGTTGTATGCATGCACAATAAAGGCCTGGCGCTCATATGTTTACTGAACTAAAATAAAAATTTATTTTCTTGCTTTATTCTTCCTGTATTTTCAAAAAATTAGCGTTCTTGCCTACCAGCAAGTGATTTGCTCTCTCACACACATTTAATCTGGGTATTATACTATACAGGGTGTTATGAAAATAAGTGCAAATATTTTAACCTGAAATACAGCACCACAAATAATAAAAATTTGTAAAAAAATTTTTGTCTTATCTCAACTGATAACAAAATTATAACCTAAAAATTAATTATTACAAAACCTATAACATTTTTTTTTAACATAGAGCAATCATAGGTTTTTCAGGTCAAAATAAAGCGATTTAACACAATTTACCTCTATACTAAGTTGCACCGTTTAGGAGCTAGAGGACGCCAAAGTTAAAGATGAAAAGTCAGTTTTATACATTAATCGTAAATATCTCGAAAACGATACGTTTTAGCAAAATATTGCATTTTTGTAGTTTTATGTAGAATCTACTGGCATATTCATTTTTGCTACAAAAATTGGAAATTAATAAGAAGAAAATTGGTTAATTACCCAAAATGTGAAAAAAAGTGCCGTAACTTGAAATTGAGATGTGCAGCAAAATTTTGCTAGTAGAAATAAAAAGAGTACAGTCAACTTCATTTGTGTACCAAATTTGGTATTAATCGGTTAAGCGGTTTTCCAGATATAACAAAAAGATGTTTTTTTATACCCAACTTTGACGGCCTGTAATTTTGTTGTTAGTTGAGATATGACAAAATTTTTTTACAGATTTTTATTATTTGTGGTGTTGTATTTCAGGTTAAAATATTTGCACTCATTTCCATAACACCCTGTATATCTCTCTCTCTTATACTATGTACTGACTATGTTGTCACCGCAGCTCGCTTCGGCAACGTATAGGCAAGGCTCGATCCAGTCTTATTATTAGATCTATGGTAATCTTCTTTTATTTCAAACTCAAATTTTTTACCACCTTTTTTAGCATCAAAAGAGAGAAACGGATATACCAAAAAACATGACAATGTCAAATTCTAGTAAATTTAATTTTGACAAACCTAATTCCACAGGTGGTAGTTTTTTGATAAGTACACAAACTGTACATATAAAAGTCAAACTTTACGCAGATATTTTATTTGTTCTAAATTAAAAACAATTGTTAATGCCAAAAATCTTACACTAACTTTGACATCTGTCACAAAAATTGAAATTAGGGTTAGGTATTTATCAAAATGACAATTTGCTAATAGTAACTTTGTACCTACAATAAAGAATGATCAAGCACGAAAAGAAAAAAATATTCAAAATTATACTTACTGGAGGAATATCTTGAATGTCACTTTATAACTGATAAAAATAATTGATTCTACAAATTAGTCTTGACACGTTCAAATATCAAAATTAGGGCTCCTCATGGTAGACAACATTAATAACTCACTAAATGCTGAACTACTAACCTAACCACACTTTGACAATTGTTTTTAATTTAAAATCAATAATATATGTACATATTAGACTGGACCAAATAAATCGACTAGTTTTTTTTAACTTTCGACACTGAAAAATTGATTCAGTTCTATGGTAAAATCCATATCTCATTATTGCTTTATTGTACAGAAAATTTGTATTTACATTTTTTGTACAAAATTAAATGCTCTACAAAAAAGTTATTTTATAATTTTTTTATATCTTTTACCATTTAGAAGATATCGGAGGTCAAAGTTTAAAGGATTTAACAAAAAAAATTTTTCTACTTCTAAATTTTATAACTTAGAGATAAATAAATATTATAAAATGCGCAGCCTATAGTCTTGTAGAAAATTAAACGCTCTATAAAAAAGTCTTTTGTGGTTAATTGATTGTTCTAACCATTTAGAAAATATTTGCATTTGAAAAACCAAAAGTTGATACTAAATCTCCATTTTTTTTAAATGGTTGAAGTAATCGATTAACCATAAACGACTTTTTTTGTTGAGCGTTTAATTTCCTACAAAACCGTATGTTGCGCATTTTATAATATTTATTTATCCACGAGTTATAAAATTTAGAAGTGAAAAAGAAATTTTTGCTAAATTTTTTAAAATTTGACCTCTAATATCTTCTAAACGGTAAGAGTTATAAAAAACATTGTAAGATACTTTTTTTAGAGCGTTCAATTTCCTACAAAATATGTAAATAAGTTTTTTTCGTACGATCAAGTAGTGACGTGATATGGATTTTGCCATATGGAACTGAAAAAAAACAATGGAAGACTGCAATGAGAGAGTCTTTCCTATTAAAATTAAGAGCTCATCTTGAAAAAGCATTTTTTAAAAGTACCTAGAAACCAATTTTTTAGTGTCAGAAGTTAAAAAAAATAGTTGACTTTTTTGGCTCACCTATACATATATGTATTCGAATTTTTTTAGATAACAGTTTTATAAGAACGTTGAAGCAATTTATGAATATAAGCATTTGCTATAACGTCATATGTAAATGCGTTATATTGTGTTTCTTAAATGGAAGTAAAGGAAGATGTTCCAAACTTATAGAAAACGGAAGGCCCTTTATATGCAGATATTTTACTCATATCCTCTTAGAATGATTTATAGACTCTTTAAGTCAGACTCGGCAATTCAAAATAACGTTTTTCTATTAAAATTTGCAGAATTTGTTAAATGTATTTATTCATTTTGTTGAAACATAATATAACAAACTATAAAATACGTACTTCTAAAAACAAAAACGAAAATTTATAATTTATAAATGTCCCTAATAAATTCTTTGTCAATATTTCTTGTTTATAACTAAATTGATTCAAGTCTTATTTGTTAAAAATTGATTTTAATTATGAAGTAACTCTAAATTTTAAATAAATTTTGGAAGAATATCGAAATATCGTGGATTTATTAGTAAGTTTATTTTTAACTCTAGAAGAAAAATTCGAAGCAAGTGCCATCTATAGAAAAGACCTGAAACACTAGTTAGAAACCCTTCTAAGCCCCAGTTTGACGTAACATTTATTATTATTGTATATAACAATTGCGGATAATTTAAGCAATAACCAAAACTTAAAATTTATATTTAAAAAATGTGTATTACTAAATAAAAATTTAATTTAATAATGAAGGCTTTCTACTTTATCGGCATTTGGTGCGACCTTGAAGTATCTTTTATTTCCTCCGGCAGAGAGCAGCACATCCCACGAAAGCTTGACTTTTCTCACGGGCTTAAAATGGTGGCCTGTCATAGAAGCAGCACGTATCTAGGGCGGGGAGATTTTCGTTCGGTAGCGATCTAATTACGTGTGTTTGATTTTCCAAAAAAAATAATTCACAATGCGAATTAAATTTTCTGTGTCGTACGCAATTCAAAGTGCTTCAGTTTCGTACCTGTGTCTGTGTTCCTCTATGTTTAGTTAATTCCGTGTATGTATGTGTGTGTGTCATCCTAATCAAAGGTAAACAATAGGATTTTTTATCTTTGTCGCTCTTGTAATTGCTACGATTTCGTTCTTGTGCAGAAAGGAAACCAGAAATTAACTGTTAGAAAATGTGTACAGTGTTGTTTTCAATCGTGCGTTCTGTTTGTTTTCTCAAAGATTTTCCTTCTTGAGGGGTAAATCGATGGACGGGGCTATAGGGGGTGTCCTTATCAAAGCAAAAGGCGCAGGTTCCAATCCTGAACTGCACGTTGAATACCCACACAACAGGAACATTGTCCTGCTAATTTTTGCAGGAATCGACCCACACATGTGTTTACTGCTGCATTTATAAATATAAAACTGCATGTGAAAGTTGTAAAAGTGGTCCGAAATCTACGGTTTTTATTCTTACCTTGGACTATTTTCTCGAGGAGAAAGTCACATTTTTTGAACTCGGAAAGGCAAACCAAAGATTTTGCTGTAATCTAAAGTTTGGAGGTCAAATTCCTCTTTAAAAAAAGGTTTTCTCTTCATCTACTTCATCATGATGATAAGACAAATTAAGTAAATTATGCCTATGCCTTTACAAAGAAATAGACGGACTGTTAAATTAATAAGAATGAAACAAGTTCCGGTAAAAACTAAGAAACAGAGTGATACAAAATCAGAAAAGGATTACATATCCGAAACGATTTCCTTTGTAATTAAAGGAAAATTAACACCAATAAAACCGACTTTTGTTACAAAAAAGGGTAAAAAGCCATCAAAAAAGAAAGAAATCACCGATACTAAGCAAAAACCAATGATGAGGAAAGCGAAGAAAGTAAGTGAAAACATCACTAAAACCGGCACAAAAGTTCAAACAAAATCCGCCAAGAAACCAACAAGTGCTACTAAGATCCTTAAGAAATCCACCGACACAAGCTTAATCCAAGACTCCAAGAAAGATATTAAATCTGAGAATATTAACGCGTCAAAGAAAGCCGCCAAAGAATCTAAACCTCTTAAGAAAGTGAAAACAGAAATTCCTGACGTTAAAAAGAAATCGAAAAAAGCCATCACAAAACAAGCTAAATCGCCACAAAAAACCGAACCTGACGAAAATCAAAAAGCCGAAGATATCAAAACGAAAACTATAGAAAAGTTACTCAAACAAGCTAACAAAGCGTTAAAACAACCGCAACTAAAATCCAAGAGCACGCTCCAAAAATCGAAGAAGGCGAACAAACCGAAAAAAGCTAAACCTGAGGTTACCATTTCAAAAAAACCTAAACCGAAACCAGTAAAGCAAGAAACCGACATTAAAAAACAAATCAAGAGGAAAACATCCAGTGAACTTGACGATACTTCAACTTCCGATGAACTAACTCTCAACGAGTTATGCCCTATTAAAATCGAACCGGAACAACCTAAATCAAAGAAACTAAAAATAAAATCTGAACCGGTGTCAGACACCGAGAAAAAAACACGCAAGTCTCTGAAACACCCTCCAAAGAAAATCACACCGAAAACTAATTTAGTCCTAATGAAAAAACGCGTCATGTCTGCTGTCAAAGATAAAGTGAAACGTAAAGAAAATCAACGCGCAAGAAAAATGAAGCTGTTAGGGTTCTGGAACGGACCGAAAAGACACAGAGTAGCATCTCTAAACGCTCTTGCGAAAGTACACTGCTTGTACGAAAATGAAACTAGGAGTAATCTACTTGACCCGGTTGAAGTTGACAAAAAAGAAACACAAGAAGAGAAAAAATCTTCAGAAGATGATGTTGTACCTTGCACTCGGACTCTTCGCTCAGTCCCAGGATTACGCGCAGTTGGGAAACACTGGGACATGCATGATACCACCTCAAGCTCCGAGGATAACAGTGGTTATGAAAGCACTTGTGACGTCGAGGAGAAACCCAAACCGAAAATCAAAAAAGAAGTCAAAAAACCTGAAAGTATCAAGAAGCCTGAACAGAAACGTCGCAGAAATCGCACTGAACTTATCATGGATTTGAAAGATATGGTTGTTCGGAAACGTATGGCAAGTCTCAATGCCAGCGCCATTTTAGCTGCGAGTTATTCAGTGGAAAGACGCGCCTCAAAGAGTCCGAAAAGTGACTCTGAAACCGATTCCAGTGACTACTTTATCACGGATAACGAAGAAGAGGCCGATAAGAAGTGCTTCGAGGCGAATGTTAAAAAGGAGGAAGACAGTAAATTGATTGAAGTTAGAGCGACGCCGAATAAAAAAGTCGCGGTCATTCTCAATCAGGACACAGATGTTACGATAACTGGAGTGTATGTCAACAGCACTACAAGATCTACACATCACGAGGGATATTGCAGTATCGCTGGAATGCAGTACAGGATTTCAGCTACCAGTCATACACAGACCGCTGCTACTGCTGTCGCTACTGAAACACTTCTGCAGTCGTCTTCCAGTAGCACACAGGAGAATGTGAGTTGAGATGGTTGAGGGTACTTGTATTTTTCTGTTAATAAAACAACGAGTGAATCAGTTTAGTCGTTTCTCATTACTGCATGTTGCTTGTCGTTTGATTTTCTTTTATTTTACACTAGGAAATTGAGTACATGATACTGCAAAACAAAATTTACATAAAACTGCATTTTAAACGTACAAAGGGAAATGTGAATTTTAAATTAATTTTTGCTCGCAAAATGGTTTCTTTTTCCATTGTTTACTTTTCCACTCAATTTACATTTTCTCGCTGAATTACAAACACTTGAACAGATGTTTGTTTAAATGTCTTGGTAGATCCAAATGTGATTTTATATGTAAATCTGCTATTATCCATTGATTTTGCGATTAAATGATTCTTGTGATAAAATCTCCGCTTCTATTTACCACTGAAATTTCCTGGTTGGAATTTATGTGTTATTTTTAAAATAATAGCTTGAAATAACTGAAACGTATTTATTCAACATATTATCTCACTTTCAGTATTTTTAAAGCTGGATTTTTGCGGAAAATATAAAAATGTTTAAATCAAAACTCACTTGTAGTGTGAGTAGGGAAATTAAAAATTAGTTAAATATTTTATTACAATATAAAAATAAAAAAAGTTAAATTGGGGTAAAATAAAGGGTTTAATACGAAACATGCTTTAAAAATGTAGATAGGACAGGTTTCATGAATGGTATGTCTTTTTTTCCAGATGATACAATTAATTAAATGTAAAGTACTTGTGTATAAAATATTTCTTCACTTCATCAAGCACTGATTCAAACTAATAAATTTTAGTTAACTGTTTCTCACAAAATAGTCGATACATTTCTTTGATCTCGACTTACAGTTAATTAAAATTTTTTCTACACAGATCAGACAGTTGCTTTGAATACCAGACGGTATTTTGATTATACACTTGTTGAATAAAACAATGGTGACTTCCAAAAAAAGAATTATCATTTATTTTCATATTATTTGTCGTTACAAAATCAATATAAATGCAAATGTTATTATACAATTATTGAGTCACATCAATTTTATGAAATCACGAATATGTCACTAAAGCATTAGTCAGGCTCATCTGCATTTTTTTGTGTACTTAGCGTGACTATTTCTATCTGTAATGACCCAAAATATATTATTCTATTGCCGTATAACAATTGGGTTAGTGGTTAAGCTAGTATATGAAATTAGAAAATATCTAGCGATTTTATATTTGTAGGATTACTATTTTATAGGACTATTACTTTTTTATTTGCTTTGAATTTTGATCAAGGTTTAAACTGTGTTGTTTCTTAAGTTTTGATCAAAATTTTATTAAGGTTTATGATAAATAAGCACTTTCAGGTTTTTTTGTAGTTAAAGCACACTAAATACTGTTCCCTGCGACTTTTTTTGAACTAAAATTTATTTGTACGCTTAATTTACTCCGATGCAGAGCTACAGTATCCTTTAATATTTAATTTGTTTTTGTAAAAAAAAAAACGTAAACAGCAATTTTTTTATAGAAGGTATATCAACAAGTTAATGTTTTAGGAGTCACGCAGCTAGAAACCCGAAACGGTTGGAGATTACAATTTTGACTTTTTGCGTAACCAACGTATTTATCGGATTTTGATCTCACGAAGAATTTTTGTACAGCGCGTTTATCCTAAAAACTATATTAGAGACTTTGATTTTGATTTGAAACTGCTATAAACTCTGGAGTAATTATATGTAAAATTAAAATTGAGGAAGCAATGAGACTTGAGACAAGTCCTGCTATTAGTGGTAAACTAACAAAAAATTAACAAAGTCAGCAGTAAATGCAATTAGCCATAAAACAGTTTAAGGAAGAGAGTTATTAACAAACCACTTTATGTAAAGACAAATACCAAGAATTAAGAATAAATTCGTAGATTCAGCAGATTTTAGTTTAAAATTTGAAATCAAAGAAATTAAGTTGGGGTATTCTGAAACTTACCTACTTAGTCCTAAGCCTTTTTATCGTTCGTTAAGTCTAAGTCTGGTGGTGTTAAGTCCAATATCTGTCTCTATTGCTGTCTATTTTATGTTCGGTGTCTTATTTCACTTTAAATTATTCTTCTTTTCTCTGTTTTTTCTCTCTGTTAATCAATAATTAACAGAGTATCGATAATTAACAATATCAGTAACAAAAATATTAGTATAAACAATAATTAACAATATAATCCTAGGTCTTTCTTTTTACTTTTTCTTAGTACTGGCGTTTCGAACACTATTTTTGTAAGTTTATTGTCTAACATTCTATACATTCTCTTCTCTTACTTTTGTTACCGTTAATCGTTAATCATGTTTTACTGCTTTATTTTATTGTTGGTCTCATCTCTTTCTTTATTACTCCTACTTTCTTCTTCTTCGGTACTTTCTGCTTTCCTGGGAAGGTTGTCTTTAATATATTCTGTATATCCTTCTCTCTTCGTATTTTCTCATTTATTTTCTAATCCATTTCCTAATTGCTAAATATTGATTTTTCGTATTTATTTTCTCTGCTGTTTTTAGTACTGTGAGGTTATGTTGTATCTTTTTGTATCTGTGATTAAAGATATATAGTATCTTCGAACACGTAAGTTTTTTTTTATTTTCTAATAGCGCAGTGCCAATTTTTTTATCTTTTTATTAACCTTCTTTTCTACCTATTTGAGTACCGAGTCCAGTTGTAAACAGACATGGGCGTGAAATGCATCCTTGTTTTACGCCTTGTTTCGTTTCAGAGATTGTACCACTCTTGTGTTTTTTTTTATTTACTAAAGTTAATTTACTAATTTTTTTTATTTACTTTTTTTCTATCAAAAGCTTTTTCTAAGATAATAAAATATAGAAATTTTTCTATGTTTCTTTATTATTTATATCATTTGTGTTTTTTGATGAAAATGAGATCTAGCTTGTTTTTGTTTTTCCTAAATCTGGGTTGAATGTTTTCTAATGTTGCATCAATTTTTATTTCTTGTTCTTTGCTTTTATTATTTACACAAATACTTTATACGTTTGATAGGGTTATCTCTCTGTAGTTGTTACAGTTGCTTTTCTCGTTATTTATACAGAGTGGCTCACTAAAAAGGCTCAATCTAAGTTTCAATGCTTTCTTGAGTGGTATACACCATTTTTTATAAATTGTTATTACACTAGTTTGTGTTAAGTATACTTCGTTCTTTGAATCGCTTTGTTTTGCCTGTGATTTGATCTTTTTGATCGCGATTTTCGAATTTTTCAGAAAATTAATAAATATTGAGAAATTATGTGGTAAAAAAGAGCTAATGTCTTTTTTGTACTCATCGCCAGAAGCAAGACGGTTTTTTCAAACCGGGTTGTTTTTTATTTTTCACAAGGAAACAGTTAAAATTTGCTTTACCCATAGTCGGCAATGTTAACTCAACAACATTAGGTTGGATTTCTCTTGCCAAAATCTCCTAATCAGCTCTACCAACCCATTAATAAATAAACCAATTCTCGACTAAGTTATGCTAAATTATAGAAAACATTATTTTGTGTTGAAATGTTGGCTTTTATTTTTTAATTGTACCTAACTATTTCGGGAAGAAATTTCTTGCGTTCGAGGTAATGCAGCACTTTTTTCTTCGTGCTGCAAACAAAGTGTCCATGCGGATAATTTATCTTCCCGAATACGTTAGGTAAATAACTATTAAAATGATGTATCACTTGAGTTACATATATTTCCTATAATGATTTAATAAAGGGTTTTACTTTGGGGGTGTTTTTTATTGTGTTTTTACTATCATCAAGTGTCCTCTTTGAAAACAAAATCGACCTGTTTCAGCGATTTTTTCTAAACCAATAAGGGAAGAAAATCTAGGTGGGACCTATTTAGTGGACCACACGATATACAGAAGACCCACTTGTACAAAGTAATGTGGCTATTTCATATAACTGAAAGTTTAGATAATACGAAGCTCTATTAATTAATAAAGACAAAGACTAGTTTATTTAAATAAACACAAATATCAAAAGCTTTATTATTTTATAGAGATGTATTATTGCTTCTTCTGCAAAATTGAGCCAAAAAATATATGGCAGGTCTGATTACGCTGTTGGGTAAACTACAGTTACAATTTCTTTCTCCTAAGCTAGATTTTGGACAATTTAGTTGTAACAGTTTTTGTATAACACGGCGATTTTTCGCCTATATTTTATCACTTCTCGGTGATATTCTTGACTGGTGCCTTTAATTTTATCTTTTTTATGGCTACTTTTGTTTTTTATTCTATTATGATTTCTGTTTCGTATTTAGTTTTCACTTCTTTCTATTTTCCTCATTCTAGTCTGTTATTTTGTTTTATGTTATTTCTTTAAAAAGTCTCTCTTCATCCTTAAATTATTTTATTATGTTGTCGTCTTTATGTTTTATAACGAGCGACTAGAAAAATATCTATTGAGAGCAGGTCATGATTTTGACAACTTGTAAGTTGCCAGTAATAGGTTGCATGCAAGTGCCACTCAATTGGTGGTAAAGCAAAGCGAAAATTACTTTTTACTAATTCTTCTGTGAGCTTTTTAGGGGTACTTGCAAACAGATAGGCTTTTAAATTATGTTTACCATCTATTTCGGGCTCTTGTATATGATTTAATTACAGAAAATTGAGATTTTAGTTAAACAAATTAAGTTAGTTTATGTTCCAAAACTTTAAAAATTCTTCAATAAATTAACAAAAAACAACGTTTAAAACCTGATACATATCTAAACTGTATGGCAAATAACATTAAGAAGAAATGGTTTTATTATTGTATAATTTTGAAAAATACGTATTTGTTTTACCACCAATTGCTTTGCACGTAACGTATACTGTCAATAAAAAGATTTATAAGGTTCTATTTTATTGACAAATTGCAAGTGGTTAAAGTCACATTAAACGTCATGGATTGCTATTAATGGATATTTTTTTAGCCGTTTGTTATTTGGATTGCGTTATGCATAACTTGACTAAACTTCAAACTGATGTTTTAAGGGAAAAAAATGGTTTTGTATTAAACTCAATTTGAAAATTAGCTTTTTTTGCATGTATATGATACATTAAAGCAAGGGTGTCAATAAGGTTGATCGCGATCTACCAGTCGATCTTGCAATCCTTTTATGTCGATTGCCAAAAATATTCAAAAACATACTCAAAACGCAACTCAAATTTTTTTTCTAAAAGCAGATCACACACAGATCACAACTGCATAAAATTGTAAAATTTACAGGAGCTTAAGAAAACAAGTTAACAAAAAATACAAAAATATTGGATGGCAATTTACTGTGTTCTGATCGTCTGCCCATTTGATGGAAATTGTTTGAATTTACAACAAGTGTGTTCTATAAAAAGTGTTGCTTATGCTTTAATTAGAAAGACTAGGTTGAGAAGCATCACACATGTAACAAAATTTTTGAGAATGTACTGGCAATGTGAATTATTAGGCAATTTGCAGAATGTCTAAATTAGCACTCGATTCGTCAAATTTCTGTTATATATATTATTTTGGTGAGTTCGCAGATTGTGTGCTAATTTTTAGTTAGTCGGCAGAATGCTGCTCAGAAGGAGTAATTTTCAATTTATAATTTTTCGTCTAGAATTTTAGTATAAGGAGAGATATATGAAGGTGTCAAGTAGATCTATGGCCATATTACTCAACCTCATTACAACAAGCATAATAAGAACTAAATAAGCGCGCTACTTAACTAAACTTTTATTTTAGGAGAAATAACAAGGGGCGCTAAATTTTGTTCGCTTGACGAATGACGATTATAATTATTTTTTTGTTATTATTGCTTCTCTCTTTATTTTGTTTTTAGTTTTTTATTTCTAATTTTTTTGTCAATTTTTTTATCAGCTATTTTTACCGGTGTGTCTGTATTGCGGTCACAGTTAAATTGGCTCTACGGGGAAGATGGGCGTTTCATTGCGTCAACCCGAAGATAAGTTTGAAGTAAAAGATGTTTTTTGTAGCGTTAGAGGGGGAAGCTCTCTGTGTAAATAAAAACAAAAAAAAATTACTTAATGGGTGATGTGGTTAAAGAGTAGCAAAAATTTTTACTAGCTAGTTATCTCCTTCCAGCAAATACTAATTGCATAAGTTTTTCAATTAAAATTTATATTTTTATTCACACCACTCAATTGTGAATTCCGCTCGGCCATCGCCACAATCTTTTTTTTTTAGTTTGGACTAACAACTCTACTTAACTCATCGACCAGTTCACTTCTATAGCACGACATTTTTGTTTGTGTAGTTGTAACAATAAAAAAAAAAATATATATTAACTTGGTTAAATGTTAAACTGCGTTTTTTATGATTTTGTTGATGATGTAAATTCACTTGTTTGTGGCCGCTACTATATGTGCATGCACTTTCTTTCTTATGCATTTAGTTTAGTTTTTATATGTCTACATTTAGTTTTTTCGTTTTTTTATCTAGTTGTTCTACGACTCTTTGTAAGTAAGTATTCAGTCTTTATTCACAATTATTGCTGTAGGTATAATTATTTGAATTAGAAAAATATACCTAAAAATATGTTTTACCAGTCGTTTATAAAACTCATACTTCGCTGCTCGTTTTATTAATCTGAACTCGTGTTACAAAACTTATTTCTACGAAACGCCTTGTTTAATGCACTATAATTAGAATTTAAAAAATATGCAGAAAATCTTTATTATCTGTTTTTAATAATTCAAAACACTTTTTTGTATGTACTTTTTGCTATGTCAGCTTAAAACCTGCATTTAATCAAACATCTGTATTCTCTCACACTTCTAAAGCCTCCACTGCTTCGCTCTATAATTTTATAATTACATGCTCCCAGCGTTGATTTTTCCCCATAATTATCTTTCAGAGTAACAGCGAGTCATTAACATCGTGTAAATCGTACACCCCTTTGGACGCATTGTCCAACATGCAACCACCACCTGGACCAGGTATCCAACATCCTCATCAACATATGGGACCACCGCAGCATGTCCTACCTTTGCCGCAACATCAGCTGTCGCCGAGCCGAAGGCACGGTTGTCCTAGCGCTTTCTCAACCCCTCATCCAACGCCGTATCCGCCCCACCACCCGCCACCCATTCCAGGAGAGCCAGGATACGTACACGGTAAGTTTGTCTCATTTCATCTAACACAATTAAGACATCTTTGATGTAATAACTAGTTTACATCAAGGCGATCTGTTATAATGTTCACCGCAAATACACGTTCATTTAATTATAGAGTTTTTGAAAAAAAACTTGTGTAGGAGGAGAACTTTGGCATACTTTGAGAGTGTCAGCCAATGTTTAGTTTGTCCTTTCCATAATTTTCATTGTTTCGTGCTTGGAAAGCCGGAAAAGTCGACTGTTATCTCAGGTCACAGCTTTTGGGTTAAGTAAAGCTTTAAAGATCTTAACGTGGTATTATTTTAATCTGTGATAGTTTTCAATTTATTCGTTTAATACACGTGTCATAGTCGTAATCACATTGTGATAATTTGTCGGACAATTGATATCAGGATAGATAATAGGTCAGCGTTTTTTCAGATTTTAACACGCAGAGGATTTTAACGAGAACGTAATTTTCTAACTATAAATTATTAATTAACAGTAAATATTTTAATACTGACACTTTATGATTGATAATGTTATTATCACTTTTAAAGTATACAGCGGGAGATCACAACTTCAAGTAATTTGTCTTTAATAATGCAACTATTATAAACGCATTTGTGTTTGCTACTTTAAAACTTTAATTTATATGTGTTTAAAATTACTATTTTATACAAAAAATTATGTAATTTGATCGTTATCCGTATTTATATTATTAATTTGTTTTAATAATGTATTTATGTTTTTGGTTAAAATACTCAAACCAATTTTAATTTTTTGATTGTTTATAATTTATGGAAAAAATAAATAGATAGTCATAGACTATATTTATAGATAAAACAATATGATGGTCAATTGTTTGCGTTAATTTTTTATTTATATAATATTAATACACCGAGCCTTCAAAATGAATAATTTTGTCACACGAGTCGACAGCCGAGTGTGGTCGTTTATGAGCACGCAAGACAGTTTTCAGTGAACTGCATAAAGCGCTGCCTATTGAAAGACTTGCTTTTTGCACCCCCTATAAAGTGACTTTGTTACGTATTTAGCAAAACAAATCTACTTATAATCTGTCTATATTTGGAAGAATTTCTGGGTGCAATAGCGGAATTAACTTTTCGGTCTCTTACCGATAAAGAAACTCTAACCCTCTGAATTTTAAGTGGATTGTAAAGGTTCTGTTTGTTAGTTTCCTTCCATGTTTTATCGACCTGACCTGACCTGACCAGCTGGTCGCTTCGGTAACAATAGGGTTTACTTATCTTTACAACCACTCTTATTAAATTTCTCATAAACTAGTTTGTAAGTCAAAACCATAAAATCTTTCCAAATATAGACAAACTTTATGCACCTACCTCTGAATCAGCTGATTTCGAAAAGAAACGCTTACACGGAATCAAATATCAAGACTCAAATACACTAGCTAACCTTATAGTAGCAAATTTAAACTAAATCCAATTTCACAACAAATTCAACGACTTTAGCTGAAATTTTAAATTAAATTACGTAACGCCTAAGGGATTTAACTGGAAATGTTACAGCACAATATTGCTATATTATAAAAAAAAACAAAAAGTGTACTACGTTTAGCGTAGCGCAACGAAACCAAAATGTCTTTGAAGGGCTAACACAATTGCAATACAATCCAGGAACGATTATACAATTAGCTTGGTCAAATTTCGGTGACCAACTCCAGACGGATTTTTTTCAGTCCGAAATTTTTTAAAACCACAGCACGACACAGAATCTTTTTCTCGGGATTCCATTGATGCTTCAACAGATGCTTCAAAGTTCTGCCACACAACTTTAGTGAGTCTCTTTGGACATTACTTATGTTTTTAGATGTCCTGAAGACGTTAAAAACTGATTACAGTCGCAGACTTTGGAAACAGTTTTCTGAATGTAAATATCTCGGTAAATCCAACTATATACAGACTGTTTCACAAGTAATAATGAGTCTGCGAAGCTAAAAATACAACCAGCAATACAATTCCAGAGTAAACGTAGATGACACAGATTTAAAAATTTTTTTGTCGAATTTGTCACCGATAAGAAAAAATTTATTCAAACAATGAAAAAAGCGACATGATGATGATATATGAGAAAAAAGGTCTCTGTCGCGATGAGTTTGTACAGACAACGTTTTCCGGGTAGAAAAGAACTTTTGCTGACACCATATTCGAACGACTTGAAACTACCTTTTAAGGAAAAATTGACCACTTTTAAAAAAGCCAAAAGCAAGAACAGCTACTGGTCCTGTTCACATGTAAGTCAAAGAATGATTCCACAAGCAAGTGGCATTAGTTTGTCTTCAGTTAACTGAAAGATTAAATGATTTTTTATTTAATGTATTTGTAAACAAAAAAAATAACTACGTTACCTTTGGAATTGTATTGCTGGTTGTCTTTTTAATTTCGCAGGCTCATTATTACTTGTGGAACACCCTGTATATGAACGATGATGGTACTGTCGTCTTCCCCAAATTTTGAAAAATTACTTAAGTTATAAATCTTACTACAAAGGGGTTGGGACCATAGTTAAGTCGTCCGCAATAAAGTGCACAATAGGTATTTTTCTGGTTATTGAAACAGATGTTTGGGATCTGGTCTCTACCAGTCTGCCGCAGGTATAAAGTTATATTATTGCTATATTATTGCGGGCGACTTAAATTCGCCCAAGGCCCTTTGTTGTAAGATTTATAACTTAAGTAATTTTTTCAAATTTGGGGAGGACGACAGTATGGAGTTTCCAAATCATCCGACCAATGCACTTGTACCCAAGATCTGTATTTTTTGGTCATTTTTTGTCAAACGGCGTTTCTTGTATTGTTCATTTAAACGCTGTTTTTTAGGCTCTTTTTTTTCTCTTCCAACCGACGTTTTTCCACTATTGGGAATTAAAATATGAAAACTAGGTAGTTGTTATAAATTTATGATATAAATAACTCTTAGTACACTGAGGGAAAAGATTTGCTAGGGGAACAGTAAACATGTCCAGCCTAAATAATTTGGTAAAACAACCAAAATTTTATCTGTCACAGAGAAATAATTGAGCGGGGAAGCTAGGTTTTGGTTTTCTTAGCCTAATTATTTAGCTGTACTTGTTTTTGCAAATTTTTTTGCTACTCGAACAAGTTTTTTTTTTCTAAGAGTATTTAAACAACTGAATTATATACTTCTATTGCCTTTAATAACCTTCTAGAACTCGTCGTGATAATTGCTGTTTTTTGCTAAGTCGAACTACTATCCGACGAGTATCACTGGCTAATATATAGAACCAAGGTCTTTGCTTTTCTCCAACAATCGTTGTTTTTTAACCTTTTTCTAAAAACTTTTCTTCTAGATTTTTTTTGTTTCAGCAAACAACAAGACTTTTAACTCCTAGAATGTTTAGAATCTTGTTTTTACTCTTCTACAACCATTCTTTGTTTTGTACTTCTTTTCTTTCAACTTCTTCTAGAATTTTATTTTGTTTTTCTTTTACCGTCAAATGTCGTTTTCCAAATTCTTTTTGTTTTTTCAAACGCCACTTTTTTGAACGATTCTAGAAATTTCTTTAATACCTCTAGAAGTTTTCTTGACTCTTTGCTTCCAACCAACGTCTTTCGTTGTTTGATAAAAGTTTTCGAACAGTAACCGAATTTGTGGCCCCATACTTCCTGTCAGACGGACAATACAATATTAAAATAAGTTATTCGGATTTTCGATCAAACTTTTTTAAATCTTACTTTTGAGTCTTCTAACACTAGTGTGACGTGAACTCAATTCCGGTTGCTTGCGATTTAGTGCTATATTTTTAAACGATTAATATTGTGTGAATGAAATATTGAACAGACGAGACGAAAGTCGAGTGCGGTCGTTCTACAAATATAAAAGACATTTTGAAGATTTGATCTTATTGTTGAAGTGATACTAAATACCTAAAAGTGCCTTATATAAAAACGTTGATGAGTTTTGAGATACGATAGATACGATTTATCTATTTTCTTTGGGAAGCTCTACAATATTTTAAAATTTGTCACTTTGAGCCATGACAAACAATGAATCTAGCTTTTTTTTAGTAACATTTATTATTATCTTCTTGGAAGTGATTTTTATCCGTTAACGGTAGGAGGAGGGGCGCAAGCAACATTCGTCCATGTCAAACCAAGTGCCTCTTGTCAAGTATTTTTGTATTTTTGTTGCTTTTTTTAAAAGGAGTAGCTGATACTTACTCAGTTACCCTGTATAATAATTTATTAATTGGTTTGTATTTTGTAAATTAGTATTCCATGAAATCTGTTGGTTTGAAACTTAAAATATTACAAAAGCTGCTGACACAGATTAAGAGGATTTTTACATTTTACATTTTGAGCGAAGTCAGAATTTCTCTCTATTCTATTTAATTGGTCTGTATGTTTACTATGTGAGCAAGCTTTTATGCGAAATAGGGTTGCTAGCGGACCTCTCAAGTAACGTACAATAATCACGGCTACAGTTGTTCACAATTTATAGTGGTCTCTTGCGCTGCTAGGCAATAAATTTAAGACTGAATTCGGGTAAAAAATAAATAAACAAGAAATAAAGCACATTTATCAAAATCCTTCTATTTGCAATAATTACATATTTTTAAAGCCAAGGAACAAATGTGGGAAACTAAATTATCACATGCTCCTAATTACTGTTATGTACAATATTACATAGATTTTTATAAACAAAATAAAAAACCGACAAAATAACAATAGCAAAATTTTATTAACCCTTTTAGGTATGTACCTTACATTACAGTCTGCATAGTAAGCAATGATTTTATTATTATTATTTTTATAAAAAAAATTAGATACACAACTTAAACATGTGTGTACCTACAGTCAGGTGCGTAAAGTCCACTTCGGATCATAAAAGACTGCTGAAGTCGCAAACATGAATTATTTTTTCTTATAAATATCAATAAACATTTTCTCAAAAATTTTTACTTTTATGTACCTATTGGGACTTTTACATTTTTATCATAAATGATTTGTTAATTGAGAGAGGTGGCATTCTTTACGCACTGTAGACTATACATAACTTTTCAAAATATGTGGTGATCGTTTATAACCGAAAAATGATACGATGAGGCTAATTTTGATGAATTTACAGTGATGAAAACACAATATAGAAATTGATAGAGCTGATGCCGACTATGCATTTTTTTATTTGATGCATTTAAGTACTGATAAAAATTATAAACACTTTCAAATATTTAATAAAGTACATATACAAAAACTGAAGAAACTGCTTGTGTAAAAGGAGTTCTTTCGCAAGATATTGAGAAGTAGTACATAATCCTGTACAAATATTTAAGAAAAATAGATTATCTTTAAAAAAAAAATAATCAGACCTACAACAGTAAACAAAATTTTTGAACAATATTAAAATTATACAGGTGTATTACAAATGATGGTCAAAAATTTAGCCAGTGATTGGTCTCTCAGTGATAGGTAAAAATCTTAAAGAATATTTTTTTCTAGGTTCCATTTTTTCGGAATCTCAACCGTTATTAAGATGAAATTATTTAAAAATTTAGTACAAAATACTATACACGCAACTAGTCTATGTGGTATTATAATGGTAACTAGGCAGACCTAACCTATTTGAGAAGTGATCATAAATAAGCCTATCGTGATTTTATGGGAAGGACAAAATTCAAAATCTTTAGCATTTGTCGCAAAAATGTTATAAAAAAAATGATGTTTTTTTTGACGAGATGTATCACTAATTACATTTTTGATTATCATTTTTATCACCCAGTATTAAAATAAAACTGACACATCGTAATTAGAAATTACGATGATTATCGGGTGTTTTGGACGTGCAAAAAAATAAAAAACTTTTAATCTCTTGGTTACGTTTCGTAGCCTTTATTACCACTTCTTCAGACATTGGATTATAATTTTAATTTTAGATGTTTATTTGAATATAATTTCATTTTGGGCCGGAAAGTATTAAGTAGTCCCCCATTTTGTTGAAATTCAAAACAAAATGGAGAACCACTTAATACTTTCCGGTCAAACATGAAATCATATTCAAATAAACATCTAACATTAAAATTATAATCCAAAGTCTGAAGAAGTGGTAATAAAGGCCGCGAAACGTAACCAAGAAATTAAAGGTTTTTTATTTTTTTGCACGTCCAAAACACCCGATAATCATCGAATACGTAATACAAAATAATGGACAATAACAATAATAATCAGTAATTAAAAATATCGTAAAGAAAATATTTTAGGTAAAGAAAAAACATGTATGTAATTAAAAAAATATTTTTATTAACATTTAAAGTCAAAAAATGGTTTTTCTCCAAAGTTTTTTGCTTATAAAATTAAAACTAAAGCCTTATACACATTTTGTGTAATGTAACATGTAGGTAATTTAAAAAATATATATAGTGTTTTATTTAAGAATCAAAAGCTATAGTCATTTCCAGTAAAACCAGTGCGTTACTATTTAGCAAAAATATTATTAAAAAATGAATAAGTCTAATTTCGTTTACATCCTTTATACTACGGTTCTATTTAAAGTCGTCAATGCCATGAAAAAATTTATCTGGTTTTCTAAAAATTTGTGGTATCACTAAGTACACATTACCATTATATAGCACCTTTATTATAACAGTTATGCCCTAATTACATGACATTTTTGATCATACCACAAATTAGTATTGACAACCAAAATTTTTAGTTAATAGTTTTTTGCTTTTACGGACGTCCGACAGTCCCAATTTTCTTTTTTCACTCATTTTGTCACGAAAAGTACAAAATACAACTAAACGTTGAGTAGACGAATTAGCCAATTTCTTTATATTAAAATTTCTTGGAAAGCATAAGTATTTACAGGAACTACAAAGGGAGCGTGCCGATACCTAGCTGTGAATGTGAAGAGAGACGACGAGAGAGGATAGAGAGTTCGATAATTTTAATTCTTATCCATTTTACAGGAAAATTTCCTCAAAAAAGTACAGCGCCGCTAATTAACTGACGAACCTCAAATTTTAATAGTATATAGAAAACATCTTGAATTTATTGCCTTGAATATTTTTTTTGGGAAAATAAATGATTATCTAAGCAAAATATCGTTACAAAGATGACATTTCATTTTTCTGAATTTCTCAATTTTTTTAAAAGAAATCTAATAATTTTTCAAGGGTTTTTTGGTTCAAGACATCTAAGTCATAATGAGTTGTGTTATATATATTTTTTTCGTAGAAAAATATCGAATAGGTAAGTCACAGTTTTTTGACGAAAATCCCACAAATTCCCATTAGTTGATGGCTGTGTAAGAATCCCCTTAAAACAGAAATTGAAGCTGAAACACAAAAGTGCTGGTTTACAGAAGCATCATTAATTTTAATTACGATTAAATAGTTCATTCACAATTAAGTGCCTCTTTTGACCAATCAAATGTCAGAAAAGCCAACTTAATCGTGAATTAATAGTTAATAGTTAATGGTAATTGAATGTTTAATTCACCTTCTCTAAACCGGCCATTTCAGTAAATATTTAATGTTGAATTAATTTCTATTGAATCGCACTAATTTGTTACACTATATTTAAGTAAACAGCATGATTTTGTGACTCACTGAATGATTTTTCCTAGAAAACTTTGCATAAAGGAAAACATTGCGGTTGTATCAAGCAAAAAACACGATTCTTCTCTGTTTAGTTTTTGTAAATTTTGCTGTAGGTATTGTGTTGTCTGGCGTAGTGACCCTATTATCAGAAAAAAGGAAATAAAAGTCTAGGTTTTTATACCTACAATCTTTGAAATTGTTGTGGTGGAAAATAGATTTTTTCAGCTTGGATAAGCTGGAAAAGTTGGTTAACTATTAAACCATAACCTCTTTAATAGTTAAGCACTGTGTAAAATAATGCTTTAATCGAATTCGATTTTTGTGAAAGCTATAAATTTAAAGAGTATATTTCGTTCGACTTTTTTCCAATTTTCTAGAGTAATAAAGTTTTCCATTTGTGTCTCTATAAAATCAATCGTAGCAAGGACTTCTTGACGGCTTGTTTAACTTAAGAGTTTCGTTTTATTCACACCCTATTACTTCATATTGTCGACCTTATTATATTCCACATTGTGTATTCGTTAGTAATTGCATGAAATTGAAGCGACACCTGATACATAGTTGCAAAACATCTAAGCAATGAAAATCTCGTTAGTTGCATTTGAAAGCCAACATCAAATGCAGAGGATAATTAAAGGACTCATTTTTTTTTCACTTTAGCGCTTTCACATAAGGATTTAATGAATTTCTAACAAACGGAAAAACGAGTGAAGTACGGAAAGTGGCACTTTTATTGTCAATTAATAGAGATTCTGATAAGTGCTGAAAAAGGACTATGCGCCAGGATAATGTAGCGGAGTTTGACCGAGAAAGCGCCGGTAACCTTTGACCTATATTCGTGAATAAACCGCCACATTGTTCTGGAGGTCCGTCTGTCTATGTTAGAGGAAATCAGATGATGATGATAATAACATAATAATGTTTGTGCGTTTCCATCAAGAGTTTATAGATAGATATATACCGAAATAAACGACGCCTCCAACAGAAAGCTGTTTAACGTTGTTTACTGCCACTCCGTCTATATAAAAGCTGATGGTTTTACTTTTATTCAATTTGAGGGGGAAAGTTCAGATGGTCGACCAACTTTTCCGCGACTTACTGACAAACTGGCAAATTACCGACTTTATAGCCTGAAAACGACGCGATTTTTAAGACGGTATTTTCAATATTACTCTACTTATTTAAAGTGGCAGCAGATGGAAAAGGACATTTGTTCTAGTAAAGAAATCTGATACAGTTTTCAGCAGTGTTGTGTTGTAATTTTCCTACATAAATTTATTCAGAAGCTCTTGTGGAAGTGTAGAGAGCAACTACAATATAAAACAAGAGAGCAAAGTCGCGGGGAATTATATCTTGACTTGCGACAAAGAATAATCTAAATATCTTTTAATTTATTGGTGTCACATCGGAATTTCTGCACAGAGAAGTAAATTACGCATACAAATGTTACCAAGACAGTTTACTCAAGTCATAATTATTAATTTATTTATTTTATAGTAGAATACGATGTCGAATTTTTTGGCCTTTGTGTTATTTTTCGGGTCTTTTTTGGTTTTTGAGTGTTTTAATTTTATATTTAAGTAAAAAGTCTTAAAAATCACAAAAAATGTATTCCAGTCTTATGGAAATCGCAAGAACTCAAAGCTCCTGAAAATATGATTATTTTATATTATTGCGCCAAATTGGAAACATTACAAATAAAGTTTCAATTTTGTGAAATGGTAAATGTAATTTTATTAGAAAGAAAAGGGTACGGACGGTGTTTAAGTGTTGGCAATTAAGAGGATATTGAAAGACTTTATTTACAAAGGTATTAATTTGGCGCAATGATATGAAATGAGTTTTCAAATGTTTTAAAAAAATATTTTTTAAGGTTGATAACGTTGGTGAAATGTCAAGAAATGTCAAATTTTTTAAATGTAGTTTAACTAAAACTTTCTATTTCATCGTTATTAATATTTTATACCTATATAATACATAAATCACTAGCAGATTTTGCCAGAAAAATTGCTTAATTATTAAAAAGTTTAAGTTGTTCCAAGTGAAAATTGCATTTTTTGTTATTTCATTCTGTTACCAATTATAAAACTATTACAAATTTGAATAAGTTAACGTTGTGTATAAAAAATAAGGAGTTTTTTTTATTGCTTTTATGTTACTTATACTGTTATAAAATAGGTAAGTATGTAGGTACTATTACATTTATAATAGGCTCAGAATTTTGGTGAGTTTTAAACTAACAGTCACTTTTGTAACTGTCTAACGTCACTATACAACAGTTTTTAGTTAATATGCATATTAATTAAGATTTCTAGGTATTATACATAAAATCTAATGTTATCGCGAATATGCGAAATCTAACATTTTTCGTTTGATTCGTTTTGGCATATAGTAAGGTTCAAGTACCTTCCAAACATCTTTATTTTGTCTATTTTTTGACACAGGGGGCTTTCTCCAAACGTATGTTATCTAATGTCTAGGTATTTTGTGCAATACTGGATGTATATTAACAGCATAATAACTAAAATTTTAAAGATCTTTTGTAATATTAACTAAAATTTCTGGGGTTATGCATAATACCCAGAGATCTTAGTTATTATGCGTCTTAACTGAAATCTGCATATTAACAGTGACATCTAAACGGATCCAACATTGGTGAACGTACAAATTCACAATCAAATTTTCTCAAATTTACTCCTATTTTGTAATATCAAACAAGATCGTACTGCAACCTGTACTCTGTAGCGAGATTTAGAAAAGCATTTTTTAAAATAAATCTAACGCTGCAAAAAATGACGGGAATTCATGGGTCACATTGCAATTTTACCCTCAAAATGTGTGTAATTTTTTAATATTTTTGATATAAAACACTTCAAATTACTTAGAAGTGTGATTTTTAAATTTTTTGTTTTTTACTTTTTTTTAAAAATGTTGATCTTTTTATTATTTTTAAGTGTATTTTTTCTTACATATTGCCTCTTATTTTTATAACATTTTTGGGGTTAAAGTACCTAGAATTGTGTAATTTTTAACAGTTTAGCCTTTTCACCCCCAATTGCCTTTTAAAGCTTAAAATATCCACCTTAAAATTTGCCAGTAACGTTGCCTATATGCGGCGAAACCAGTGCCTTGTATACTCAAAATATCTAAAAGCGGGCTGACTTTTTAAGACTCTTCTATAAACCAAAGAATAGTCATTGTTCAATTTATTGACAGGCAAACCACCGCAAGAATGGATCTTGATTCACCAAAATGAAACCGTCATAAATCAAGATCCATTCTTACGGTGGTTTGCATGTCTATAAATTGAACAAGGTCTATTCTTTAGTTTATAGAAGGGTCTTAAAAAGGCAACCCACTTTTAGATATTTTGAGTACACATACATGAATTTACATCCGGAAAATGCAACAAAATTGTTATTGTATTTTTGACGGACTTCTTGCGCAGTTATCCTTCCCAATTACTTAATGTAAAATAAATAATTACAATAAAAATTAATGTCGAAATTTTTATTCAAAATTTTAATCCAACAGTGGCAAAGCGATCTCGGAAACTAAAGTTCCATCATCAGTGCCTGAATAACAATGTAAAAAGAAAAGTTATGCAAAAAGTTAAAAATGTTGAAAAACTTGTCAATCATATGATATCTTTTTATCTTTCTTAAGATTGTCTACAGTAATGTTTTCTTTATAATAATGTTATATTTTTTTATTTACATAGCAACATTTATAAGATAGGTACGTAAAGATTACCATTTATATTTAAATTAAAAGAATATATCTTTTTTGAGTAAATGAAGTACCGTTGGTAACCGAAAATGTGTAGTGAACAATACACAATGTAAGGACTAACAATCCTTAAATAAAACAAACTTCAGCTTTACCTCTGCCTGTACAAAACTTTCTGAATACTAGCATAACATGTCCTTACATTTCTTGTATTAACTTGAATAATTATTTATGCCGCTAATTTATCATTTGCAGCTTAGGCGTAGAAGTGAAAATTACTTACTTTACCATACTTAGAGAACGGTAAATTAGGTTTCACAATCTATCTAAATCATAATATCATCAGAAACCGCCCCACATTAATTCTTGATAATCCGAACTAAATTTATGACAGTCCGGTCGTTTGTTTGAAATTCTTTGGTTTAGCCTAAATAGATGTTTGGTTGCACTGGGGCTGTTATAAATTAGTTCGGATTATTTTACAACCGCTAATATCAGAAGTTAATTTAAGGGGAAATCCTGATGACTTTTATATATGTATCATAAAAATACATCTTGCAACCTACTTTAAGTCAGTTCAATAATCTCAAACCCGTCCGTTTAAAAAGACTATTATTTCCCTTTCAAATAATTTTATATAAAAAAAATGTGTTAATTTATGCTGTAGTGCTACAGATACACGGCCTTCGGTTTTTTTGTATAGAGTAAGTTGTTCGTAGAAGGTAATTGATTTTAACAAAATCAGGATCAACGTTATTGAAAATCGTAAACAAAGTTTCTTGATTATAAGCAAGCGTAAAATTAATTATTTACATTCTATTTAGTGTCTATTTTGACTAATTGTATCTATTCTAATAATAAAAAGTATATTAAAAGCAAAACAAGGAAAACAGCGTATTGAATCACTTATTTGATGCATTATTTTTGGCAGTATTTGATAAGTAAAAAGCCAAATGCATCTTTAAATGTTAGATATTTATCGTTTCTGCTGAAATGCATTTAATGTAAAGCGGTGTGATAACGTTTTACTCGTATTGTTATCAAAAAAAGTTTGATCAAAAAAGATGTTTTATTATTGATTTATATATAATAAATACATTATTATTATAATTTAGTTTGTACAATTACATAGATATTTATAGATTTATATACATAAGTTTTTTACGAATGAAAAAATTGATGCTAAATGTTCTGATCAATTTTGAATTTTAAAATGTAGCTTTAAAAAGTTGTATGTATCAAAGTGTGCTCATTTCTTTCTCCATTATGGTGGTTTACAGTTTCTGTCAACTAATAAGTGATTTAATCTCAATACGAAATTGTAGAAATAAGGTATTTTTCGCTTTTTATGGGCTTTTCAAGTATAAAAAGTGATTTTTCAATTTCTGGGAACTTTTGCGTTAATAGGAGATGGTTGGTAATAAATGTCACGAGATTTGAAAAATTCAATTTTTAATGTAATATTTTTTGAATTGTTTACAAATTTGTCCAATATTCTGTGTAAGTAACTCACAAACTGTTCTTTTTAACTTACCGTTACGGGTATTGTTTAAATAGTCCAATTGGCATAAACCCAATAAAAAAATCTGCAACATTTCTGAAATTTTCAAATCGCGAACTTTATACGAATCTACGGATTTTAGACAAAGCGGTGCTACATATTCATCTAGCAAATAATTTCTAAATCGTCAAACGCTATGGGTGTTGTAAATCGTCAGTGGTGGTTGAAAGCTGTTTTAAAGCCTCCTCCCTCAAAAAGAATGTTGAAGTTACCTCATTATTCAAGCGGCTTACTTCACTGTTCATGTGTTTTACAAGTTAATTGCAACACACATAAAAAGATCTTGATGGGGGATACTGGACATCATGCACAACAAAATTTTATTTGAATAAAATAATTATAACGCTGACATTTTCTTTGAAGTCCGATACCAGCGAAAGGCGCTACCAACTTTAAAAAATATATTGTTACTAGTTACTTTTTAGGACGCAAGTTAGTATTGTATTAGGGTTAGGGTTTATTATTTTATTGTACTGGGGTTCCTACAGCCTTCGCCGCATCCCACATTTTGTTCGTCATTTTTCTCTGGCTGTTACATCTTCTTCATTTATAGCTCGATTGTTTAGAATTCTTTTAATTCCTTGTATCCAGGATATTGTGGATCTACCTTTTCTTTTTCGGTTTGGGGGCGTGTATTTTATCAGTCTTTTTGGCCATCGGTTTCTAGGCATTCTTATTACGTGTCCATACTATACTAATTGTCGTTCTTCTAAATGATCTATAGTCGTGCACACTCTTCCTGTGTATCGTCTAGTTTCTTTATTTGGAATGTGTTTTTGTCTTGATATTTGGCATAATCTTCTTAGGTAGTCCATTTCTATCGTTTCGGTTTTTTTTTTTTTTTCTGAAAGCTGCCAACATTCTGAACCATATGTTAATGTTGGCTCAACAATTGTTTTGTACAATTTTATCTTAGTGTTTAATTTAATTTGTTTCGACCATGATAATGAGTTAAGAATTCTAATGCTTTTCCGGGCTAGTAATACTCTGTTATTTATGTCTTCTTTTGTTGTTCCTTTTTTTGATATTATACTGCCTAAGTATTTATAATTGTTGTCCCTTTTAATTGCTTTGTTTATTTGTAGTTCGGGGTCTATTTCCTCATCTCCTATTGTTATATATTCAGTTTTTGTTAAATTTATGTTTAATCTCTATCTGTTGTATTTTTCTATCAATTTTCTGAACATAAAATCCATATCACTTTCATCACTTGTTATAATTACCTGGTCGTCGGCAAATAGCAGCGTTGTCAGAAATTGCTTTTCAATTTTTATCCCCATTCTCTTAATTCGTTCTTTCCACGAATATAGTGCTTCTTGAATATATATTTAAAAAAGTGTAGGTGATAACGAACAACCTTGTCTAAGGCCCTTCGTAATCCGAAAAGGTTCTGAAATTGTGTTACCTAATTTAACCGAACTGTTGGAGTTCCCGTAAATATTCAAAATCGCAGAGATATAAGTTTTACTAAGTCCACATTTTATTAGTATTTTTTATAATTTTTTCCAGGGTACCGTGTCATAGGCTTTTTCCAAGTCAACAAACGTTAAATGAGTGGGTAAATTTCTAGCTTTTCTTTCTTCTACTATTTGTTGAAGAACGAATACATTATCAATGCAAGATCTTCCGGCGCGAAATCCACTTTGTTCCTCTATTTCTTTGATTTCTTTTTCGATTCAGTTTTTTAAAATTTTTGTCATACAACCTTCCCTTAGGCTTTGTTACAGACGCCAAAATAGAAAAAAAAAACATTACAGAACTCTCTTCTTTTAATACATGTAACTGTTTGGACGATTCCTTCAACAATCTGTTTACGTCTTTTCATCGAAAACGTTACGTAAAACCAACAATGACTGCATTTTTCCTTATCAGTTTAATATTTTCATCGTCAGCGTCAGCCATGTCAATTTTTAATGTCTACAAATTGGAAATAAATTTGTTAGTGCTTTAATCACATTATCGTCGACAAAAGGGTGGCAATATTCCAATACATCAGTGTACATTTCATCCTCCCTCAATAGATTTTTCTCAAACACGCCTCCATCTTTGAACTTAACCCGTTACCTCCTACACGTCGAATTGTTCCGGAAAGTGGTAATTCTAAACCTCTTGTAAACATAAAATTCAATTCCCAACAATATCCACCACTTTTCTATTGGCGGGCGACCCCAATTATTTAAACTACGTAGTTTATGAAACATGCGCAGAGTTTTTAACCTCGATGGGAGCGAACAGTCGGGACTAGTGAACTTCCTGCGTGCTTTATTTACCGAGAGCTTTCGGTGTTTGCCGATTCGGTGGGTTCATTGCCGCGATAGACGTTTCTAGAGATTCAAACTCGTTGAAGAGGCATCAAGTTCAGTAGTGATTTGTGCTTTAGTGGTGTACAAGTCTCGGCACGCGTGTTTCTTCAGTGTTTTGTGGCTGAAATAGAGCATGACAGCATCCCGATGTGTAAATGCGGGTTTTGAGAAGCCGACCGAATGGCATTTTTGCGGTTTCTTGTGACGTTCTCGTTTAATGCGCAACGATAACACAGGACGCGGTGCGTGCACATGTGAGTGCCTTTCCTAGTGGCTTTTATGGTTTAGTTCAGGTGCTTTTACCGGATTACGTTGGACCGACTAAAGGATATGTTCACGATGATTTTGGCTAGTTCGCAGATAGGTAAATAGCATTTTCACGAACAGCGACAACGACCTTGGCACAGGACAAACTAGAGTTCAGGAAAATTCCTTTGTAATTATTATATTGCTTCATGATAGGCTTCGACACTAGGCAAAACCATTGTCAAGACCAGCTGGGAGAGTCTCCTGGGTCTTCAGTCACCTTTGTTTATGTTCACTAAGCTCGATATTTCGTAGATTTAGTGCTTTGTTCCGAGCAATCTCATTGCAGTCCTTTGTGTATTAAACCAATTTTCAAGGATAATTTTTCTATAATTTACTGGATGTATCAAAAAAAAAACAGTCATTATGATTGATCTAGCAGTAGCAGGATTATTAAACTTACAACCGCAGAAAATAAATACGAATTAAAATATGTAGATAACTTTAATAACGATGAACTCTGCTAAGAAAATGTAGCCAATACTATTAAATTTGTCATAGCTACTATATTTAATATAATTAGACAGCTGTTCAAAGCGACAACCCGCCCCACAGCCATCAGGGTGAAAAAGTATATTCAAGGTCTCTTACAGGATGTGTAGAAAATTTCAGTTTTCAAATGGAGAGATACTCTAGTACTAATGACAAAGATTAAATTTGTTATAATGTTTTATATTTTATACATATATCTAATACGAAATATTGACTTGAACTGTAAGAACCTCTGAGACAGTTGTTCATACATCAAAGGGAGGTTGCTGTTTATACACGAATGGAAACACTGGGAAGTTGAGATAAAAGGTGTTCATTTAAAAAAGTTGTCAAAAGTGCTATGAACATTTGATAAAAATAAATGTGGCGAAAAATGGATGTGGGAATTTGATACACTGTAATTATGGAAGATATTATAAATAAATAAATTATTTTGATTAGTTTTGAATGCCTGTTTACAAGATTCCGAGTCATTTTTATTTCCACTTTCATTTTTTGTTTCTTCTTCTTCGTGTTCAATTTTTGTTTGTTCTAGGTTTCAGTTTTGTTTGTTATTGGGTCTGGTTAATGGTATTTTTTCGTGGTATTTTGTCGCGATGAGTAATTACACTTTAGAGCATAAAAAGTTTTTAGTCGAATGTTACTTTTGAAGTGGTAGAAAGGTTGAAGGCGAGTGGATCTATTCGATGGAACACAGAACAATGTCATTGACGAAGAGTCAGTGATTTTGTTCACAGGATGTTAACACTTTGAAATTGGCAAATATTGCACTGGGGGGATGTTTCTTCGTACGAGTTAATGAATAATTATTTACAAAAACCTTTAAAGATTACTGATTTTGTAAAATATTCCGTGAAATAGACTTCAGGTCACTAATCCGACATGATGTGACAACTCCGACATTTCTGACAACTATCACTGACAGTACGGTAGCCGAATTTAACTAAGAAATACTTTAAAATGTTTTTGTTTTGTCGTGGGACGCTTGACAACTATTTAAATGAACACTTCTTATAATTAACAAATAATTGTCAAAATTAAATTTTTGATACAAAATGATTATTATACATAAAACATTTTTTAATGTAGTTCTTGATTTAATATTTAATAATATATATATATATTTATTAATTTAATACTTACATACAAAAATGTTGTTAAAGTTTTAAATCTTATAAAAACATTCGGATAAAGCCGTTTAAATCTTGTTGGCCAGAGACTTTTATACAAATTACAAATCTCATGATTAGGTTATTTTACAGTGCTCTAACCAAGGCCTCCTAGGGTACTTAAACAAGGCCGGAGACTCCTGTTTTAATGACGGCAATCGGAGTTTCATTGTCTCATATAGCAAAGCGTTTGATACAGAAACATAATGGATAAACAAAACCTACAAAAGTAGATTTAATTGTTAAAAAAAAATTCGTAGACAAAACAATAAATTCAAGAAAAAATAAAACAACTAAACAGTTAAGCTGTAATAGAATTATCTGGTGGATTATTGTTCCATATGAATTTCACTTAAGTGGATGCTATAAAATACGAGTAAAATAAAAATTGATAAAATGAGATTAGACGATTTAGGTATATACCTACTAACGTAATATTTAAAATTTCTAAGGCACCATCTTTCAAAACAATTTTTTCAAACAATTCCAAGAGATTTTCTTTCATTGAAGGATAGTTTCAAATGAGTATTTTTTGGTGATAATAAAGCACAGACTTCTCTGGAAGATTAGTTATGCCCTATCATTATACGGCGTCATGATCAATTTTTTTAAATAGTGCCTTACCTTTTATGACACTTCATGTGAAAGGAGACTTAATAAGCAATCTATTTGTGTAGTTAGAATTAGATCTACTAAATAATTTGCTCAAAATAATAAAGTAAAGATTTAAAATTTGGAGTAACGTAAAATCTGATTTTTTTTTGGTATTTTAAATTTAGAAATTATAATGTAAATATAATAATTCAATCATAATTGAATAATTATTATTAAATTGATTTCAATAATAAATCAATTCAATTTAATTTTGTTTTTGGCTTCACAATGTACAATTTCTGTTTTATTATATACTATATTTTTTTCGTTTTATTATATACTATAAAACAAAAAAGGATCTTTATTCTTCATAAAGTTTTATTCTATCAGGTTAAATACCCTTCATAGTGTTATTTGTAATTTTTGTACTGACGATGAGCTTTGTCTCGAAACTGCCTTTTGTATTTTTAAAATAAAGTTTTACAATCTTTCCTTGGGTTTTTGGACCTTACATTTTTTATCTTTGAATTTAAGTACAATAAGGATTATAAAATTTCGAAAAAAAAATTTCTATTTATTAGGCGATTCAGTTCTGATTATTTTAATAGATTGTTTTCTATATTACCTTTATTTAAGGTGTCACAAGAGAAAGAACTGATACTGACTATATCATCATAAATGTTTGAATAGTCTTGCCTATTCAGAACTGTCATTACTTCTTACTTCCTTGCATTTCTTCTATCTTAGGTAATGTTAATTTCTGTATGTTAAGGTAGAGAAAAAATAGGTTGCTCTCAGGATGATTGAAGCAACCCTCATTTATATTTTTAAAGGCTGTATTTTTTTCCGGATCAGATTTTCAAAAAGTTATTTTTATAAAATATTATTCGTTTTGCACATTCTATCTTTCCTCAAAATTTCATCCTTAACTAATGAGTCACTTTTTGCGGTTGCTTCTCCGCGAGAGAAATGTCCTCGATCAGTAAAATGTTCTTATTAAAATTATCTTAAAATTATTGTCTTATTACGTAGGATATGTAGGGTTGATTGCTGGGCTTCTTCAAAGAAAACTACGTGCATCTATTGGCACTTCCTCAGACCTTTAATTACATTGATGTTGATGAAACACAACATTAACATTAAATTAAAGAGAGGTATGCTAGGTAATTAATTAAACGAATCTTTTGTGAACATATTATCAACAAATATAAATTATTGTTAGTATAATTGCGATTTATTTGTAATTTGTGACATTCGATTGGTTAAAATTGACACTTAGTTTGAAATTACCAATTTTATCGCAATTAGGGTTGAATTTCAAAACAGGTTAATTGTGTACTGGTTTTAATTACTATTCCTAATTTTATATAGTTACTTAACATTTTAATCCCTATATTTTTGTAAGTCAAAATACTATTCCATGTTAAGGTAGATTACGAGATTCATTAATAAGCTACGTATTTACTCCAGGTTTGCTGTTTTCTTCAAACTGTTTAGTTAGTTGGAGAGTTAGTTTGTTTAGTTGGGGGCGAGGTTGGAGGTAAATGTGTCTGATCAAAAGAGTTAGTTTTTGTGTAAATATCACGCTTAAAACAACTTTAACCCAAGGCACTACTCGAAATATGAGTATCTGTGTCTCAGCAGACAATATTTGTGGTTGACTGTAATCGAATTCAATGACAATAAAGTTTTATGGTGGCTAAGAATTGCAACAAGGATCTACATGTATACTCTAGACTCTGTATACTATCGAGGATGAGTTTGTTTTATTATAAAACTTGTTGATGTACTGGAAGTTTATTTATGTTAACAACAAATTGCATATACTAAGGAACAAGAATTGTAATTTGACAGGTCTTAATTATTATTCGTTTATTCGTGACAAGTTATTTTAGTCGAAAGTTGGAGAATTCTGTATTTAGTAGATAGTAGCTTACAGTGCGCCATTTACTCTTTTTTGAAGATGTAGTCTAATAATTGTGAAAAATCTAGAATTCTTTTAGTATTATCATAAATTTTTTAACATCTCTCACCTTTAAAAAACAGGAATTATAAGGTTATCTGTATCTTCTAATGTCGTGCGTTCTCACTTCGTGTGTTTTAACCCGTTTTAAGTGTTTTATGTAGTATGTAGTACTAGTTCGTGCGTTGATCTTAATAGTATATTAAGTATCAAGAATGGTAAGAATACTTTACCTATTGAAAACAATTGTTTGGAAGAGAAGCGAGGCGACGACTTGAGACAATTCTCAGATGGGTAAAATGTTCCTAACGTTCGGAATACTTGGAGAACCATATCTGCGTCTCCTAAACATGGTGATCATCATAGAAATGACAAATAACTCTGCTTACGATCTCTAGGGTCGTAATAAGATTAATGGCCTCTATTTTAAATTTTTTACAAGTTTTAGAAATTTTTTAATTTACCTACGAACCTTTTTTGTAAACCTTAACTGACAGTCATATTTGCGAAACATCTGGTGGAGAAAAAAGTCATAAGTCAAAATCCATTCTTACGGTGGCTTGCCTCTTCATAAATTGAACAATGGGTATTCTTAGGTTTATAGAAGGATCTTAAAAAGTCAGCCCACTTTTATATGTACGCAATTTTTATCTGTTCGACGAAATTTAAACTTTTTGTTGGATCTTTTTGGTGTGTAGAATAAAACCTAAAAACACCCAATAATACCAAACAATTTACTTTACACGACGCACGTTTCGACAAGAAAGTTGTCATCCATTTATTTCTTCATCTGAGGATGACAACCTTGTGGTCGAAACGTACGTCGTGTAAAGTAAATTGTTTGGTGTTATTGGGTGTTGTTTCTTTTAGACGAAGTGTTGATTTAAAACCACCGATATGTTGTTTCCTTAAAGAAGATTATTATATTTAAATAAAGCATGATATACAAAGTCCGGTTAACAAAACTAAAACTTTTGTGTCTTCGTGTAGACTTTAAGGGTGCTATTTTTGTTTTCATGCGACTTATGGTTGTTGCTTATAAGTGAGAAGACATTATTTTACGACCAGCGCTGGAGTAGTTACAACTCCTAGTTCTTCCGTCACCTTTGTTTATGTTCACTTAGCTCGATATTTTGTAGATTTAGTGCTTTGTTCGGAGGAATTTCATTGGATTCCTTTGTGTAAAGTAGACACTAAATGCTTTTAATGTAAGCGGATTGTCAAGGAACATTTTTGTTAATTTATTCTAAAAAGAAAAAAAAAAACGATAAAATCGCCGCAGCAGGATTATTAAACTCACAACCGTAGGAGAATAGATAATGCTCACGAGTTAGTTGGAAATAATTGCAGTCTCTTGGATTCTACAATTCTAAAAGCTTAATCAAGATGTTTGTTTTTTATTTCCGTACATGATTTGTGTCGAATTGAAGTTGATTGCATTTATGCTGGCACTGGAGAAAATTATATGTGGCGGAATGCCTTTACAAGACTTAATTAATTTAAAACGGTTGCTTAAGTAAAATAAGTGACAGATTTAGCCGAATCTAATTCTGGTATGACAAGTTGTGGTTGAGAAAGCATTTTATTTTTATGGGGTTTTGTACCATAATTTTATAAACTTCGGTCTATAATGGTGACAGCTTTCAAGTGAACTCTTACAAAAGAGAAACTTACTTGAAATGAGGTTATTTTTATTCCCTAATAAAGTTGCACGATTTTATCTGACATAAACTTGAAAAAGAAACAATAAAATAAATTTATTAAATTACATTTTGTCCTATAAGCTGCTGCAAATTCTATTAAGTTTGATTTCATAATAGCGTTAATAAAACTTTTAATGAGGGCACGTCTAGGCAGAGATATTCAACCGATTTCTTTGTGTAAAGTAACAATTTTATTCATTTTGAAGCTCAAAATGCTTAAAGTGTAAGAAAGTATAAATAATTGCATTCACTGAAAATTTATTGTTGTTTGCTTTTATTGGTATGCTTTATTATTTACAAATTAATGATATAATTATGAATTATTAGAGATCAAATAAAAAGTTTTTTAAAAATGGAGATTAATCTGGGCATTTTGGAGGCTTATTTAATTGGTCTTTCTTGTCTTATATTCATTCCCTCTTGGAGAATGCCCAAGGGGCTGGTTCTGCATAGTGAAGCTAATCACACCCACGTGAAATTTTGCAACATCAAGACGATCGAGGCTAATAAAAATTTTGTATTTCTTAAAAGTGCACCTTGGTTTTCAAATTTTTAACAGGTTTTTTTTAAATACGTTGCTGTGCTGAATGTCTGCAGATATCTTTGACGATAAAGTCTAGTCAAGAATGCTGTGCATGTTTCTATGTTTGTTGAATGTTGTTAAACACAATAACCAAAATGAAAAACTAAAAAAAAAAAAACGTGAGTAGCAAAATGATGAGTGATAGCGAGTAGAGCCCATAGACGATTCACCGTTATTACATTTGATTAGTTTGATAATTACAATGTCGTGCAAAAAGACGATTTTATTGTTTTTTCTTTTGTTTTATTATTAGAATTGAAATAAGTGTCTTCAAATCAGTTGCCTAAATTATGTGAATTATACTCCATTTTTTATTTATTTGCCGTTGTCTGTTTCTTTTTAACATATTTTTGTATATGTTGCTATCTCATATAGATTATGTGTTGAAACAGAGACAGACAAGGGAATTAAAAGAAAAACGAACTATAGTTTACCTCTTATTGTGACCCACATTTGTGCAAACACACCAGTGTTTCTTAAAATAAAATTTTATGGTGCTTAATAATTTCGCCGTTGCATAAAAAACATTGACAGCTAAATAAAAATAGTTACGTAATGTTTGCGCATCTCTACTCCTCACCATCACTCGTGTTGTAGGGTCTTAATATCTAAATAAATAACTCAGATATCTTTTCATATTTTTTATGAACCCTGGGAAGATCAAAAACAACATATTAAACACAACCCTTCCTTGAAAATTCTTTCACTCTGTATATTCGTACCTCAGAACAGAACTGTATTGTTACAAAATAGACTGTCACACGAAGGAAAAAAATAATTTTTTAGTGTTTTCTAAGCTGTGCAGTTAATATTTTGAGCTTGATTTAGGTACTTAAAACAATTTGTTAATAGTAAAATAATTGTCATTTTAACATCTGGCAGGGGCTTAATACACTTCTGCTTCGAGGTAGGTACGGATATTACAGTAGCGTTTCACTAATCCGGACAAAATGCATCTACTGCTCCGGATAATACATACGAGTATAGTCATTTATTACTACTTGTAACTAGTGATGTAATAAACATTATGTAACTCAAATTTATGAACACCAAAATTTTTGACTGCTTTTTTAAATCCTTGTTTCGTATTTGATATACAAAATGGAAAACCTGGCTGTCATTTTTTACATTATCATTTATCAGTCAGCAGATTATGAGTTTGTCTTTCCTGCAAGCTCTATCAATTCCTGTTAATACAATCTTAAAGTTTAAAGATACGAGTTCTGCAGATTACCTGTATTGTAACTTTTTTTTTGTCACCAACTATTTTTAATTCTCATCTTCTTGTACAAATTTTAGTATCTTCAGGATTTATGACTTTTGTGTCTCTGTTCCTTAAATTTCTTTTTCCAAAATTGAATAATTCATTTACTCAATACATACAAATTTCTGTTTATATATATTATATATTTATATATACATATTTCTTGACCTAACATCGAATAGTACGTTCAAAGGCTGAAAGGCTTGTAGTGACTGGATGCTTTTCAAAATACGCTAACAAGGTCTTTTCCTTAGTTTCACTTATCATTTTTTTGTGATTACACCAATCGCTTATAAACTTGTTCATACTTAGTTCTTAATTTTTCTAGTAATAATGATAAGACCGCGTTAGTTGCAGCTTTTTCTATATTGAAGAAAAGGCTTTTTTGGTTACACTTGAGTGTCTATTATCAAAAGCTTGCCAGTTTTATTTGCATTCTCAGCTAAACTAACTCGGAACATAATAATAAATACGTCTAAAGACTGAAAAGGTTGTGGTGACAGGGTAAAATTTTCAAAATAGGCTAACAAAAACCCTTTCTTTATCACCATTCATGATTATTTTTTTTGTTAGACCAATTTTTGTTGTTTGTATAGCTCATAAAAGTGTTGGTACTTAGATTTCAATGTTTTTGGTAATAACAAAAGAAGATTGCTTTATTGTCGTTTCTTTTTATTGGCAATTTACAGTAGAACTAGTGAAAGGTTGTGGCGGTTTTTCATAAAAAACTGTCAAGTTGCTATGTCATTAAGGGGGTCAGTGCCTCACAAATTTAAAAAAATGACATTTAAAAAAAAAATTTTCAAAACTACTCCTAAACCAAGAAACCGCAATTTATAAAAAAATATTTAGGTCACTTCCAGTGCTCGGATTTTAAACTTGCAAAAACCAAATGTGCAGGAAGAGTTGTAGTTTTGAGAAAAATATATAAAAAAAATGTAATTTTTTTTAGTTTGTTAGGCACTGACCTCCTTAAAGAAGTGATATAACAGTATACCCATTAAATCACAAATTGTCTCTTTAATGAGTTGAATAGCTTAATTTGAAATCTTATTCGCATTTATCAGTATTTGATGCAATCATATATTAAATATTGTATGTTACACGTAGGTTAACAGGCTATAAAACACTCGTGTTCTGCTCGACTCGGTCTATGACCTCGTTATATAACTATTGTATTATAAAAAAAATGTTAACTAACCTCCTAGTAACATAAATAATTGAAAAAGCGTTCAGACGAAATGCAGTATGAGATCTTTGCGCGTTTATTTCAGGGTTGTTGTCTCATTCTCAGCGCAGCGTAACTTGGCGCTGTACCTGAACATCACTGGCAGGTATGGGAAATCACTGTATGTGTTAGATGGCAATTTGTCATTTTATACCAACACACCATTCCTAGCTACCTAAATGTGCCAAGATATATTGCACTAAGGACGGGACAATAACTCCTAAACCGGTCTGCAGTTTCCTAGTGCTACTTTTAGCTTAAATACTTTGTTTATTGTTGTTGTCTGTGCCAAACGTGGGCGCCGCCAAGAAGGCCAAGATTGTTTGGGGAATAGTTGTTTCTATTTTGGTTGTTGGTGTGTTACCAATCACTATTCAACAGACACACCGATTTACATACTTGACAGCGATGCTTTGAGATGGCGCTGCGGCATTATGTCTCGTCTACATAAGGAACCATTAACCACCCTGTTTTCAATTACTTTAAAAAACTCTTAGAGTAAACAGAGATTTTGAAGTTTGTTTTATTAAATGATTAAAGTTATGTGTTGTTTTCTTTTCCCCTTTTTTATATATAATAGTGAAGTTTCTTGGAGTTAGGAAATAGTTATTGTGAATGATTAGAATTAAATGATTAAAGCCCGATGAAGTAGTTACATATACATTACGGGTACGTTAGTGGTATCTCAACAAAAGTATGGACTCTTCAGCTTGAATTGAGTTTTTTTAATTTACCAAAAGTACGATCAACGGGAAAATAATGTAATTAACTCTTTTGTTAGTTAGCTATTAATAATCTGTATTTTCTTAACACTGAGCGAAGTGTCATCATTAATATGTACAACAAATTGTTTTTAACAAACCTTTGATTACATAACTTTTTTTTATAAATCGCAGAAAATGTATTAAAAATAAATCTTGTAAGATATTTTATTATAATTAAAAAATAACTGTTTTGTTAGGATTATAGGTATTAAATTTACTTTTCTATATAATGATGAAGATATAAAATCAATATTTCAAGCGAAAATGTTTATTTTAACTTTACTTCGTAAACCAGAATAATATTTACTTATTTACTTTTATCACATTTATATTATTTTTTCTTTAACATCGTAAACTAGTTTTTAAGTAGTCGTTTTTAATTATTATTTATCTAAATTAAGATATAAATTAACATAATGCAACAATTTTGTGGAAGATAACTAACAGATTAATTTGTTTTAAAAATTTTCTGACAACCAAGCATTTTTTGTTTTGTAGGTCAAACAATTTTAATTGCTTTTTCCCTAGTTTTGTGTTACATTAAACCTCTCAATTTGCCTCATATTACATTGGTATACATACTTCACTCAGTACATTGAAAAATGAGCAACTCAATCACATCAGACTGCCGACAAGTGAATACAAACCCATCTAGTTTTTTGATTTGATTAATACCTAACATCTATTTTTATTTTTTGTCTCCTGCTCTAGTTTTACAATTTGTCACAAGAAGTCTGCGCCATACTTCAGTCAATGTATGGTACAGCTTCATCCTGTGACTAAATCAATCGAGAAAGCTCGAGGGAAGCTTTGGAAAGGCTTTTAAAGCTTCTGCGATTTCTTTCTAACAAAATTGTCAACAAGTTGTTAGAATTTTTGCAAATTACGAGGCGGAGTGTAGTGACTAATATAATTCGGTAGAGAATGGGCCATTGTTATGATTTTTTCCTGTGTGGTGGCTGTCTTGCGTGCAGCTGCTTCAGACAGCTGGCGATCGAAGAAAAGAAGACGGTTTCTTTATCTCGTTTTTGGTGTTTCTGCATGGTTTATAAGTAGATGATTATCATGGGTAACTTATTATAGGTTCGGGTCTTTTCTTAATTCGTTATATTATTCGGAAATTTGGGCAAATCTCCTGACCTAGCTCAACTGTTGAAATTTTTATCGGACTTGTGACATAAAAGATGAAAAATAAAACGTCAAGTGATTGTGTTTGGAATGTCACAAGTTCTAATTGCTAAAGTTTTGGATTTATGGCTAATCTCGGCTTTTTCACTGACACACATTGCAGTATTTTATAAAGTAATAGAAATTCGGGGTTTGTGATGTCGCTGGTCGATTGTATGTGCAAGGTTGTCTGTAACCGGACTACCTTCACTTTGAGTGGCTTCATTGCCTTATAAATTGGTACATATGGCACCAGACAAGGTAATTTGGAGGAAGTCCGAAGGACCGTTGAATGAGTATAGGTCTCGAGGCACGAACAGTAGGTAGTTTGTTGGCTATCACCTGTCCTATTGTGGTCTTAACACCTGCCCCCGCATTGGAAATGTCCTTGTCTAATAGCTTTATTTGTGTGAGTCGCCATCTTTATCCGGCACGCGCCAGTTACGTGTTTCGATTAAGATTAATGAGAAGGACGAGGAGTAGATACACATCTAAGTCTACCTGAGAATCCTTATTAGTTTCGGATAATAATCAATTAACTGACCGCATGATATTCGAAAAATTTTACGAGTCCCTAAAGTCGCTTCTAGTTAATTACTGCTCTCACCGACAGGTATCACAATTGCAATTAACAATGAGATGGTGCTTTAATAATTTAACTTTACTGTGATTTCCTGCCTGAATAGTGCTTAGTTATTAGTTATTAAAATCTAGTTACATGGGTTTGATTACAAAGTCATTCAAATGAGAATTCAAATTTTTTTTTGGCAAAGGTTATTCACTCGCAACTGAGCGATTTATCATCTGTTGGGGATTTAGATTAAGCTTCCTTGATCTTTGTGTGAGATTAAGGAATTGTGCATTTAATATAATACACACAAGAATGATTTTCAGAATTTGGTGAGAAAATAACAGATTTATTTTAAATTGAAAAGTACTAATGTATTGTTCGGCGCCTCTCGATAACTTTACGACTTCTAATCATTATAAATCTTACATACAGTTATTCCTGACTGACATTGCCACTAAATAAAATAGGTATGTAACAGAAAAATAATTATATACATGCGTAATATTTTTCTTGATATCAAGTGTTACTTTTTTTATTTCAGAATATGAACAAGGGAATACAACTTTGGAAATCTGCTTTTTGTTAGAATTTTCATCAGTTTATAAGTTATTGATCTAATCAAAAACCTGGTTACAAAACTCACTTTACAACATTTTCATCATTATCTGTAACCCTTGTTGATTAGGGATTAAGTGTATAGAATGAACGGTATATTGATCTTTTTTCTTTGGAGAATCCTCTTACAAAAAACAATTCTTTTAACTAAAATGGTTCTTTATTTATGTATTCAGCAATTTACTCACAATGTATCTTATAACCATAGGTATAAATAAAGTTATACTTTTTTTAATTTGTTAATTCGATAATTTTTATAATGAATTCGAGTCGTACGGGTATCAAAGGCTATTACGATTAACTGTTTTAAAACACACTAAAAAGAGCTTAGAAATGAGTTACCTACTTAAATGCGCTTAATTATTGTTGTTTATAATGGATAACCGGCACGTGTCGATTATGTGTAAAATATTGTAATTTTCTGAAAGTAACTAATGGTAGAAACACATTTCGTTACATTTGACTTTAGAAAAAAATAGGAATACAGAAAAAAAATGTATAAAATTTGTTTATGACTTGGTTTATTTATGGTGGGATTCCGTAAATTATTAAGTTAATAACAATCGGGTTCTCAATGTGCAATTAATTGTTAATTGTATAATTAAAAGCTTGTGTAGTTTAGATAAATTTGTTTTCTTCAATATTTTAGTTGTTTTAATAATAATTATAGACATAGATCTAAAAGTTTTACATCACCTGATTTGGTATGTTACAAAAGTTGCAGAAGAGTATGTTTTAGCTAGGGTTTTTACTGATGTTTATCTCTTAGAATGATAATGTTTTTGCACTTTAGTGTCTCATTTTGCTGACGCCTGTTCATAGTAATTTTAAGTTTTAAAGTGCCATCATGCTCCGAAACGTTATTTCTGAATTAGATCGGATGAGAATAGTGGTCTTAGTAGAAGAAGACCACCCACAACGCTGGGTAGCTCAAAGAATTGGCTTTTTACAAAGTGATGTTTCTCGCATTTGGAATCGCTATTTGGCGACCAATTCTGTGTGAGATCGTCCACGAAATGGTAGGAGGTTTACTAATCGTCAACAGAACTGTCTTATAATGTTGACCATGCTAAGAAATCCCACCATGTCATTGCCACAACTGCGAAGAGAGATGCGTCATGCACTTGGGGTTGACATTTCTGTTTCCACACTGTGCGACTTTGGAGAGGGGCTGTTGGTGAAAATTTTGTCTTCATGGGTAATAATGCCCGAGCTCACCGGACTGCATCAGTGGATGAGTACCTTGAGAGTAAAGAAATCACCTGTTTGGCCTGGCCTGTAATGTCTCCTGGCATGAATCTGATAGAACAGGCTTGGGAAATGCTTTCCAAAGTAGTTAGCTCTAGAAGAAATCTTTCTCAAACGATCTTGGAACTCGTCATTGCGGCAAGAGAGGAATGACAAAATCTTTCTCAGGAACACTTACCTGTCCTAGTTAATAGCATGGGCAGGCGTCTATAAGCGTGTATTCATTCAAAAGGAATAAATACTCTCTATTAGTAATTACATACTTTTTAATTTTATTTTATAAATTTCAAATGTCGGTTTTGTTTTAAAATATTTTATATGCCTAAAATAACTTCAGAAGGGAAAAAAAAACATGTTCAAAATTTTTCTTATAATTAAGAAGATCGTCATAAATCTTTTGCTATTTTTTTTGCGATAAATTAGTCTAATATACGAAAAATGAAGTGATGCAAAACTTTTGAATCTAAGTGTATGCAGTATGATAGTATGACTAGTAAATTATTATTACTACATCGCCATCGCGTTGTTTTGCAATTCGCTAATTGATTGTGGTGGGTCTTTCTGTTCTTTACATTTTAAAATTAGTTGTTGGTCTTGGCTTCTTTTGTTCTTTCTTTCTTTTCTATCTTCGTTTTCCAGTGTTTTATTTCCAATATTTCTTGTATCTTCTTCTCTCAACTTGTTCTTGGTTTTTATTTTTATTTAGGTTAGATAAACATTTATTGTATTATATCTTCCTGATCATTTCGTTTGATCTCTTTCTCAAAATATATATTCAGCTTATAACTATATCGTTACGATTTGTTTTGTTGGTATTTATTCTCGTTATAGTTAAGGGAACAATAAATTCTAATGTTTCTCATATATTTTTAATTATTTCGTAATTTTTTTTGGAAATGAGTTTGTAGGACGATCCTGTGAGGATTAGAGTTCTCATTGACTCCAAAAAGGAATGCATCTCTTAATATCGCTATTTCGAACTTCTTAACATATAATTTTAGAAGTACTATTATTGTATTTTTAAAAAGATTCAACTGTTTGACGCTTATTATTATACTACTGTTATTATGATATATGCAAAATAATCAAACAAATCGTTATTTGAAAACGCTGCTCAAATGGATAGAAGTACAATATAAAAAAAAATTGGGGAAAAAGTTGTTAAGAATTAAATATCGTTGCAAAAAGTCCGCGAGGTAATATATTTATTTATACTTTTTATACACTTTTCCATTTCTAAATGCATTTCATGCCTAAGTTATTAAAGATAAATGTATCGTTTCGCAAGCTTTCTTATACAAAATTAAATTTTTTATAACTTTATATTTTTTACACGTTGGACCGTTTGGGCAGCGTTTTCAAACAAAGCCAGCGCTACACTTTAAGCGTCAAATATATATGTATTATATATTTTTTTATATGTACTAGTAACTTTTTTATTTTTTTGTGTGTAATTAGTTTTGCAAATTTTAATTCAAAGCGCACTGCAAAATTAAGCATTGATACTGTCTCTCTCAAGCACATTTGTATGTAGGTTTTAGCTACCGAGTGAAGACTCTTTTCTATATTTTACTTGAAATCTAAATCTAAGGTTATATTACATTTCGTCAATGAGTTCATCATCCGACTTGAAACCTAAATGTTGTCTGCTTATGGAAGGTATCTATTATGCCCAATTTTTTTTGTGTAAAAACTTTGTTTTTTTGGATTTTGCAGCTCTTTGCTCTGGAGAAGAGAAGAGAATGGCGGTCTTAATTGCAAGTGCTTAATCATAAAAGTTTATTGAATTATCTTCCTGATAATTTTATTTTTTAACAATAGGTTATTTGGTTGGGGATAATGGTTCTTGTTTTAATGATTCCGCTGCTGTTTTTTGGAATCTCATATTCTCACGTTGTAATGGGATTTTTAGTTCTCTTACCAATTTGCTTCTGTTGACTGAATCAAAGAGTTTTGAAGTTGTTCCTTCATTTTGTGGCTTATTTGTTCTAGTGTGTGTGATGGATGACTAAGTCTGAAGTCATTCTGGTAGTTTCTCAGTATTTTGTCAGGTTGTTTTACCTTCTTATTTCTTCTTCTTATTTCTCAAAGTTTCTGAGATGTTATAGGTATCTGTAATATTATTATTTATCACAGCTGAGGGATTGTTGTTTCGGTTATTGTCCTGATTTAATTACATCGATACAGTATCAAAAACTAAAAATTTAAGCGTAGCGCACTTAATTAAGTATTTCACTGTTTTGTCATCTCGTTTTGGTGATGAGATAACATATTTATTCTGTATTTATTGCTCTTTAACTTTTAGTGATTTTGGTTTTATTCGATCTGAAGCTTTTCTTTTTTTTCTGCGTTTTATTTCCTGTTGTTTTTCGTTTATTGTATTGTTTCATCTTTTACTGTACAGAATTTCTGAGCAATATTGTTTCTAAATATTTCTTATTTTTTGTGATTCATTCTGTTTTACCGATTTTATCTTTTACTATTTTAGTTACTTTTTTATTGTGCTGTAGTAATTTTCGGGGTTTATCTATAGTAATTATTTAACTTACTTTTATTTATAAGTTGTGTTTTCTAAAAATATTTTTTTAGTGGCACATTCATTAAAACAATATTTAGGTTTGGTCTTTCAGTTTTTAATTTATTTTTATAATCTACCACAGCTGTTTACAAAAAACTCTTAGGCGTTCCTAAGGATGACCATATACATTTACTGAAACGGCTGTAGTGGGTAGATTGTAAGGTAAATTGAGAGCTAAATAACTAAACCTAAATTTTGGTTTATTAAATAATAACTATTTTCACAATGAAGCTTTAATTTTATTTTTACATTTTTCAGTTTATTGGATTTTTAACTGTCTATTTATTTTATTTATCATTGCCAGTAAGTTTTTTGTATATTGCGTTGTTTCTTCAAGTCTTCTTTAATTTTTTATATTTTTACACAAATAGATTTTTGTGTGGTTTGCTTAGCGATGAAAGCTTATTCATCTTACAGAGCAAACTGTTAGGTGGCATAAAGTTTTAGCCCTTTAAGCTTCTCTATAAACGGCAGTGGCACATTTGCATTAGTCTTCTTGCATTTGCGTCACAAGACTGTAATTTGTCAAATGTTTGTTCTCCATGTTTATTTAGAAGTGAAATTATAAATTTCACAAACTTAAAGTCATTCTTAACTTTTCCTTCAACTACACAAAAAGGAAAAAGTATGACAAGCGTCTTATTTTGATAGAAACATTTTGCTGTTTCATAAATTTTATACGACTTTTAGTGATTAAATCCAGTAGATAAATAATATTATTCTGAAATGAATGTCAATGTTATGTTAAAGCTGTAAAACTGAAATTGCTACTCCTTTCAAATTCTATACATAGAGAAAAAAATGAGTTTAATTTTAGTAATGAAATTAGTTTAAATGGTTTTCAGCTTTCAAGCCAGATAATCTAAATTTCAGCTTAAGGAAAAGTTGCTTCCGTCATAAAATTAAGATTTTTCCTCCAGGATGTTGCGACACATCAGATACAAACTCATTCAGAATGTTGAATGTGCGGTTTGCTGAAATTTCCACATCAGCATGAATTCAAATATAACTCCCCCTTGAAAATGTTATCACCTTAAAGTTATATATTTTTCTGGATTCGCTGTGATTTCCTTCAATCGTAAAACATTGTTGTATCAGGTTTCAGTGACCTCTGTTTTGGATAACCCACGTCAACAGGTATATACTTAATTATGTGTGGGCACCGGATTTTTAAAACAATTTCCGACCGATTAATTGAACATAAATCATCGACGTGCCTATTTAAAAGCGGTAATTTGGCAGATGTCTGTTAGGTAGAAAAAAGGACTTTTTCGGGGGATAGAGAGCAGTTGCAACATGTGAGATGCTTATTATTTCCCAGTTCACAGGTAACAGGGAAGTGAAGCGGCACAACCCTTATCTCATCTTGTGTTAACTTGTTTGAGGGTAGCTAACGTACATCGTTTGTTCCACTTGTTGAAACGACCTTTTTGCATAATGGTCCAGGTTCCCAGACAGTTAATTTTATAATAAGGGGATGATTTGTAGACGACTAGGCCAAAGTTTAATACTAATGATACACTTTTTTTCTGTGATTCCAATAACACTAACGTATGTTACATAAGTTTTTGTTAAGATTTTTTTGTTTAATATGTGTAACGTGATTTATTTAAATTGTCTCTTTACCAGCATTTTACCTAATATTTGTGAGTTAATTCTGCATTGAAAATAATGATAAAGGACTGTGGTCTTTATTGGTAACAATTTTTGTCAAATATGTTCCGTCATATTGTGAGCGGTAAATAAACTCTATTAATCAATTACCTTTTATTTTGAGCTTCTCACTTATTAACAAACTTTTTTGCACTACTCTACTAAAAATCAAGTGATTACGCACTGAGCGAACAATCGGGACCGTCATTTTTACAATCATCTTCTGTTTTTACCGCACTAGTGCCTGCAAAAAGCACAGGGATTTTTCTCGTTTAAAAAACGGTTTAAAATTAGATTATCCCAGAGCCTAAGTTTATAATAAAAGAATGCACTTAACCACTTTTATTCAGATAAAACAACAGAAATGCATTCACAATATTGCATTTAAAGTTTAAGCTTAAGCAACGCCATCTGTGAGAAGTTGTGTAAGACATTATAATGTCACATTTTTACAGTAGATTTTAGTAACTTGAAAAAAATCTGACAGTTATTGACCTACATTATCGACATCAGTGCACTTGATTTTTTCGACAAATTAAAGATATATTTTAAAATTATTGTTTTTCGGTCTTGTGGAGGATCCGTGCAAAAAATAATATACAAGTGACGTGCGAGAACAGTTTTGCTTTATTCGTACGACATTCTGCAACACTGTCGCACTCATATGCAAAATATGTGTTCCTGCATTTATCGTGTAAATAACTATTCTGCTCAATACTCCCTAAAAATCTTCGGTAGATCAAGCTTGCGGAACAGTTGGTAGCTTATCAGCCTTCCTTAGGTTAGTCAATAAATGTGGTAGTTTAGTGCGCCTTTGTCCCTAAAATGTGGGTTTACTGTCGATTGTCAAACACTTTTTAATAATTAATAATTACATTAAAGCAAATAATGTAATCATGCATTTTTATTAAAAAGTCAAACTTGAATAAAACTCAAGACTAATATTACCTTTTTTGACAGGACTTCCACATATTAAAAAGTTGTAATTGCTGTGAATAGTAAAGGTACATTGTCTATAATTTGTGCTATTTTTAAACATTAATATTTTCAAGAAAAAGTAGTGTAGAAAATTTTTAATAGCATATTTGCGCTTTTGTTACCATTTTCGAACACCACACATCATCCGACTTTTTTTTGAATCATCCTGTATTTGTCAGTTTTGCATTCATATCACAGCTATACATAATTTTTATTACGATCGTGAATGTTTTCGTCTAAATCCAGATTAATTTACATAAACTTGCAGTACGGAATAATGAAAGTCTCATCTCGAGCTATTGAGTTATAATGTAAATTCATTTAAAACCTACGTGACGTCGCAATACGGTTCTTTAACACACGTCAATCACGTTTTCTTCTGTCTGACTATAATAGATGCAAAAATAAATGTACAGTTTGCAGCTGATTGAGGCAAATCCGAATTGGAAAGCCAAGATTGATTTTTATAAAATTTTATTGTACGGGATTAGTTCCTTGGAACTTTCTCTAAAGGATCAGATTTCATCAATTTCTCTACATTTTTTATGAAGGGTGTCGAATAGATTGAATTGTTGTCAGTTTTACGACATTAAAGACTCTTTATTTATGTGTCTCTTAGGAGAAAATTCCGTTTGATCACATGCTTGATGAATTTAACTTCAGAAGAAAGGACGAAAATTTTATTTAGTTCAGAAACATCCTTTCAGATTTTTCACAAAGGTTAGGTACCTCTAGCAAGCTATATATTTTTATTATCTTGTATAGATTGTCTCCGTAAATGAAGGTGGTCGTAAAGTTACTCAATTTTTAGTTTACACCTTGCAGTGGCAGACTTTAAACTACTTAACTATGACAGCTAAGTACCAATTAAACCAGAAAATTGACCATAAAGGTAATTCATTATTTAAGATTTTTTGACTAGGTAGTTAGATACAGATACTCAACGATCTACAGACTGCGTGTAAACACTTCTAGCTTAAAATTAATAAATCTGGCAGAATTTTTATCAACATAACGAACAACTGAAAATTAATCTATTGTTATAAAATTAATTATTGTTATAGTGTTTTTGGAAACATCGATTACACAAAAACTAAAAGAAGGTTAAATGAAAATAAGTTTCTTTTTGATCTGTCTAAAACTCTGTATTTATATATCAAAAAGCCTTTTTTGTTGTTGAAATCACAAGAACCATTATTTCTAGACGTAAAAGTCGTGTTCTTCTTTTTTCCGGAATCGCCGTTATTTTTGTGGGGTTACAACGCCTCAACACGTTTAACAAAGCCCCTCCTCAGATAAATTATGAACGGTTTCGGCACAAGTTAGCAGACTTCTTCAACACCAACAATTCATTTTGATGCGTCAGTCATTTGTTTCCACATCACGTGAGCGTAGAGGCGTTCGCCCGGTCCGCAACATTCTCGAATCTTCTTTTCGTTTCGTGCGGTTTGAAACGTCCCGTCATGATCCTCTCTTCCATATTGTATTTATCTCTGCTGGCTACGGCTCAGTGGAGTGAATAGGAGCGTTTTGTGCTACAATAAAATCATGTAAATCGTAATGCAGTTCCTGCTGGCGACCTGCCAGGATTGTTATGATGGTCTAATATTGCGATCGATTTTTGCTGCAATTGATCCAAGGACGTGAAATCGATCTATTGGGGATAAAAGGACGGTGTAAGCAGGACGGCGTCTGCAGGAGCGATCGATGCCGCAGGAGAAGGGAAAAGAGGGAGTTACGTTTCTGGAATGAGGACGATATGGAGTGAGCCTTGTTGGCTGACGTCCGCTAGGCTAGACTACAGCTCAGAGGGAAACTTTCCAGACTAACTGGTAATTTAAGAAGTATTGAGACCAATTTGGCAGGACTCAATTTCTTTGATGAGAATTTTCGACGGTTTCACGGGAATTTTATCTGAAGCGTTTCGTTTAATAATCTTTGATGTAAAAACTTGTTAACGGTTTTATCGATCCATCAACAAATTCGATTATGGATTAAATTGCTCGACAGTTTATTCCGACATTTATTGTAGTGTGTTTTATAACCAAGCGGAGAAATAAATAAATACAGACAGCAATTTGGTTTTTTAGTTTATTAAATCGCTCCGCTTTGTAGCTTTTACATTAATCCATGTTGGTACAAGAATAAAGTTGATTTCGATTAAATTCATTTAATTTATGGAAAAATGGAAATGAAAGTAAGTTCTACAATATTTATTACGTGTAAAATATAGATAGTACAACCTGATTTTAATTAAATCATGGAAATTCTACCAAATTCTCCTTAAGATCTATATGATGATAGAGGATGCATGAAAATCAACCGGTGTTTTATTAACCCTTGAATCTGCAAACCTAGATTCCTAGAACAAAGGAAATAATTTGTATTTGTGCTGCTATGAACTAAGGGATTTATGCACTGCTTAATCCACCGATAACTGCACACTAATTAACAGATAATGACGTTTTATAACCAAAAATGAAATTTTACTCTATGCAAAATTTAAATGAGAAATGAACAGCAATTTTATTCCTACTTTTTTCATGGATTTTTCATTTTTGTCCACTGTAATAAAACTGAAAAACCATTATAAGTAGTAGTATATCGCTTTTACTTTACAGGTTAGAGATAACAATATGCATTGTGGAGTGGATCAAATGTTGAGAATCAAACTTTTGAGACATTTCACTACTTCGAATATACTTCCCAGTCTTTGCTGTAGCACTTTCCAATCTTCTTTTTGGGTTGTACGGTTGTACAGTCAAACCAAGTAAATTCCGTTTTTTAGTTTTTAGGGTCTTAAGGTCGTATTTGGACAAAACAATCTTTCGTTGTTTGATGGAAATTTTCATGTAATTCTTTTGATATTACGCACATCAGGAACTCCTGATTGTTCTTATGACTACATCAGTAGGAGGTCTCACCTCACGTTCTATTATTAACACTGCCGTAGTATACTAACTCGTGACTGGCGCTTTGACATAGCCAATTGGACTTTCTATCCCAGTCTCGTTCAGTTCTTCGATTAGCGTTATGAGGTAATCGAAAACTGTTTTGTTAAAACGCCAAATTGCGGATGAGGACGTACCTACTACTTTTATTTTTTATTTATTTGTGATATACTTATAGGATTCCGGATCAGCGCGACTATACTGTAGTTTTCTCAATTAAATTCAAAAGTTTTTTTAATAAGAGTTCTCAAATGGAAACTTCATAGTTTTATCAATTATGTATTATTTCGGCCACTATTTGTATCATAGCCTTGTGGACTATTCTCTTCTACTACTCTTTTTTGTGTTCCGCTTTTTTCCCAACAACATTGATGGTACAGTCTTTCCAAATGGTGTTTCCAAATAAAGACAAAGGCAATCCGAAGAGAACTAACAAAACTAAGAAAAAATTGTTAAAAAAATTGACGACTTCTCCTCACAAAGGAGATACAGAGATTTGAAGATGTAAACTTTGCATCAAGTTATCTTCAAATAAAGGCTATAAACTGTGGCATTTATTTTTATTTATTATAGGCATTATTATGTATACCTACCTAAGAAATAAAAATCCAAAATAAAACTTTTGAAAAAGTAGCTTCAAGACGGATAGAAAATAAGCAGTTTTCGCAAATTTTGGTCAAATAAGAACAGCAACGAGACTAGAATATTATATCGTTGCCTGGGATAAGGCCGTCAAATAAATTTTTTAAAGGTGCTAAATACAGTTTGCGCAGTGTTTGAACAACTTTAAAACGCGAATTCCTTTTAGGAGGTAATTTAAAATCTGTTCTGTACATTTTTACTTATTCCAAGGATTACCCCTTACAACGCTCCGAACTCGGAATACTTTAATTTTGAGAGGCTGTGTATTTTCTGTACAAGCTAAGCTTGCTTTCACCATTTTTAAAAGTTTCCTTTTACTCGATAAATTTTCCAAGGCATTATACCGTTTGGTATTTTCTAGTTATTTTTATTTTCTGTGTATGCTGTTTTTGATGTGTATTCTTAGAATTTTATAAGCAAGGTTAAGCAATCCTATTTTTCTATAATTTACACAATCTGTTTCGTCGTTTTTGCTGTACTAGTATTATTCTTGTTTTGAATCCAGTCATAAGGTTTGCTAATTATCTGATAGTCCATCCTTCCTAATTTTTAAAATTTCAGCAGACATACTAGTGTTGTGTAATAAGTTCCCATTACAGATTTTAAACGTTCGAGTACAAATAGGGATTTATTGCTAAAATCGTTTTCAAGTTACACAAAAAATTTTTAGGGTTATTTGTGGTATGTATGTCTTTTCCAGCTGGATGTTCCAAGATATTGTGTTCTTTTAAATCGTTAGATTTTTTATTTTGGCAAAGGTCTAGATTTAGTACACAAATATTTTGTAATGTCGTGTACTTCGAGACTCGAAAGTTATCTTTCAGCTTTTTAAAACCTCTGTTTTTGCTGGATAGGGTTCACTTTTTTCTGTTTAAACTGTGGGGGTTCAGATATTCTGTGTTCTGCTCCGGCAACCTGTTTGTCAGAAGTTTTTCCATGAACTATGAGACATTTTCGAGGTTTTCTAGTTCAATCCTTGTAACAGTTATTCCATTAGTTGAACGACATTACATTAAACTGCCGGAGTTTAGCAGATATCGTGAGTGCAGTTTTTTCCTTATCTTCAGGAATCATTTTCACTTGCCAATTCCCATTTTCTAAACCGAAAACTGCGATGATCTAGCGTCGTTTATTCTTGATAGTGAATAGGTGTTCCTTGTAATTTCTTGTAATCTGCACACAACTCTCGTCCTTTTTTTTTACAAGGACAACTGACTAGTCGAAAGACTCGGTAATATATGAAAACCATCTGTTGTTTTTTTAATTATATGATTGCCTTAGCACTCTTTTTATCATAAATATTTTAATATATTGGTTTAAGTCCAATAACGGTAGGGGTCTAGTATAAACTAGCAAACTTTTCCAAGTCGGTTTCTCTTTGCTTGAACTATAATAGCGTTTAAGGTTTGCAGTAAATTCGTGCTTAATCCTTAACGAAATTGTTAATAACTTTGAAATAGAGATGTTAAGCAAAAAGACGATGCTTTGCGGAATAACTTTACTTCATAGAGTTGAGCTGGAAATATTTGCAAACGGCGTCAATTAGTTTATGACTCTTAACAGTCGCCCCTAAGCCGCAGACTGCCATAAAACTATTTAAAGGGTCAGAATTGCGTACCAACAAGCAAACAGGGGCGGTTTCATCAAACAATCACACAACTTTGCTTTTTGTCACTTTATATAATATAATGTTTGTGCTTTATAAAATTAATCTGTCTCAAAGCTGATGTTGATTTGAGGTTAAACGCAAGATTGGGACTACACCTAACTTGAATAGGGTGCGTGAAATTAGCAACAAATCTCGAGTTGAATTGAGTCGAGTTTCGTGCTATTTGAGTTTGTTATTGTATTAATGTTGAAATAATAAACAGTCACTTGATGGTAAACATTTGGCGTCTAGAGTTGAACCTGATAATATTTTTTTTTGAGTCATGATTTTCTAAACAGTTTTAGTTTAAAATAAATCTAATGTGACTGCATTTCGTGTTCTACAATAAAATGTTATTAAATTAGAGAGGATTGTGGTACAAGTGGTTCCGAGAAAGCAACTCTTATCTTTGTTTGTGTTCCCAGAGTCCTATTCAACATGCATGATGTAGTGCAAAACTGTACCCAAGTTCGTGATGAAATATAAAGTCGCGGATTTCTTGCTGTTTATACAAAATATTTCAAGTTTTATTAAATTAACTCTTTTTAAGAACGTAAATAAATATAGTTATTTATACATATATCAAATACTCAAATACAGTTTTAGGGGACGAATGTACTTGAGGAGGAGGCGACGTTAGGAGGCGAGGTTTTAATGAGAGGACTTCTGTTAAATTAATATTTGCATACGTGGCACATACAAGATTTTTTTTGGACGAGTTTATAAAAGCAACAAATTTATTAAAAATTGGTTTACTTATTTCTAAAAAAATATTTTCGTACTGTTTCTTTTTAAGGAAACCAGTTTCCTTATTGTAAAAATCAAATCAGTTGTATTTTGTATCTTGTGCAGAATCAGTGAAATTTTTAAAACTGTCACAACTAAAGCTAACCGTGTAGTAACTTTGCGTTCCACACAACCGCAAAACAACTTTGGAGAACTATCATGGAGGAGATAATTATCATCTTTTAAATGTGTGGCACAAGAAAAAACACAACAATGCAAGATTGTCACTTTTTCTTTCAGATATCAAAGTGACATTTTGTTTACTTTTGTTTACTCAAATAAAACTGGATTTATGGGCTAATTTCAAGTCGAGATACTACCGGTAGTATTGCATATTTTAATATCTTTTCATGGCAATAACCAATTGCTGCCTCGAAATTTTTTAATTTTTTAGGGAAATGAAGATACTACCGATATTATCTCAACCTGAAATTATATCAAAAACCGACTATCCTATTTGGTTCTTACAAAGCATTTTGAAAAGCATTTTTTTTTTTTAATTAAATTTAGATTTAACAATGAAATACTCTTTCCAAAAAATATAATTCGTTCATAATTTGTGAAAATGATAAAAATAATCTGCTAAGATGTTGTCATGACGACTTTTAAGTAATGGGCTGCAAAAAGGGCATTTTGCGGCGCGTTTTGAGTCCGGAAACCAATCATTTTATTTGGGAGCGAATGCAAAGAAATAATTTAGCGGCCTGAACAAAATCTCTCGTTCTATATTTTTAGGATTATTGAGCACGAGTTTTTGGCAAGGTGCTAAAGGTGATTACGTGACGTCATAACATTGCGGCGCCGATACTAACATTCTGTATCGACAAACAAATGCACATCTTTCAGATAGTAAAGCGTGAAATACATTTTACTAAATTCACACAAAAAATTTCAAAGGATTATAAGTGTGGATTCATTTTAAGCGGGATTGAAACAAGGATTACACATAGTGCAGTTTCACGTAACGATTTATTTGATATATACAATGTACAATGAGCAGCGTGTGTGCGTCACAAACTGATTTTTTTGGCTTTGGTTTATTGATGGTGTTATAGAGGCATTAAACAAATGACCATTACAAGATATTTATTTTATTTATGATTTGTAGATCGTGTGTAGGTTGATAAGTCGGCTTACAACTTCTCACCTTCTTGTTACTTCAATAAAGATAATTGGAGGAGGAAGGAAATTATACCAATTTCTTGTGGAAGTTATTCTCCCACTTGACACCTACAACTTGAGGTGTAAGATTTCGATAAAAAGATAATAATAATAATTTTTCGTGCTTTTTTAGATTGAGTTTTGAAAAAGTTTGGCTGTTTCAGTAGCTATAAGCTTCAAGAGATAGTTATTTTAAAACAGTGTTTATACAATAGTTTGTGGTTAAAATCAGATGTTGGATAATGCGATAATAAACCTTGAACTTAAAAAAAAGAATTTCTGATCAGATAGTGGACATTTTTTCCTGGTCTATTAATTTAAATTTGAGGTGGAATTAATTATTATTTACATATTTATACTTTAATTGTGGTTTATTAACTTGGGCAGATGTTTCGTTTTAAATATCTTTACGATACTCGTAAAAAAATTTATTTTATTAAATTGTAGTAAAATCGATTTCTAGTATTTTTTTTAAATTGATAGTATGTAAATGGAGCATTCGATGCCAAAGTGACTTACGAAATTCTTTGATATCTGCGATATTTTTGAAATTTTTATTTTATTAGTAGGTACTCGTTGAAAGAAGCTTTCATACAAATTTTCAGACTTTAACATATAACCTTTCGCAAAAAATTTGTTTAGATTATTTTAAATGAATGTACATTATAAAAAAAAACAATGTCTATTGTGATAGGTACATACTATTTTTTCTCAAAATTTGCCTTTTGAACTAATATCTTTATAACACTATGAAAGAAGAAACTTAAAACACCAAACTTGCTACTTGATGTGACGCACGTTTCGACAACAAAGTTGTCATACTCAGGTAGGAATTAAAACTGAGTTTATACAACGTGCGTCGCATCAAGTAAAAAGTTTGGTGTTAGTGGGTGTTTTACGTTTCTTTTTTCATTTAAACACACCAAGAAGATCCAACAAGAAGATCTATAACACTGTTTCAATTTTCTAAAAAAGAGTGTTTAAAAGTCTTGTCTGCAATTGGCTTGCTTGAATTCAAGCAAAACCTCAATAATTTTGCTGACATTTTGCAGGATCTGGTTTAATTTGATAGCTAGACGCGAATTTAGACAGAAATTTATTATTTAGATCAGACAATTTTCTTTGTATGTAATGATATCATCTTTCATTTTTATTGCAAAAAGTATTTAAGTACTTGCACACAGGACTAGCGTCTTTCATTCTTTTTCGACTCTCAAACTAAATACATTTTCTACCTCCTCGGGAAGTTATTTTGTTATAATGAATGTACTTTTATAGTGATTCAGATGATTAAAGTTTTGTATGAAACATTTATTCGTAAATAGGCTATATCAAAATATTAAAATTTTCTTCGTTATAGATTATATAATTTGTGGTGCAGTTTTTTTATAATCCAACGCTATAATAAGTGCGCATTTCATTTCTAAAATCGAAAGTTTATTATTTTCCATAACTTGTCACGTTTATTCAGTTTACAGCCTCGCCTCGTAAAAAGCTAGACATCTAAGGAAAAAGTAATAAAGTCGATTTCCCCTCAATAAATCAAATAAATTTTTATGTTATAGTATTACAATTTTTATATCGTTTATATCCAGTTATATCTTCCGTATGTAGGTATATTCAGTGTGGAAAGCACAAACATCGCCCACTTTCACGCGCGCGTTCCCGCAACACCGAAAAAGGTTTTATGAATTATTACAGTAATACATTTTTCATGATGTGTGTTAGTTCGCTCCTTAAACAAGTACAGGTTTTGTGGCCACCATTAAACTCAATTTGCTTAAGTAAAAGCAAGTAATTTTCGAAAATTACTCATTTGATTATCGGTTTCTCTTTCGTAAAATTTTTCAATTCTGTTTTTGTTTCAGGTGAGTGTCTTTAAATGGTTCAATTAAGTCAATCCCGATCTGGTGAGTACACGAGAAAATTGCGTTCATTTAATTTATCTTAATCTAAATGAAGAACTTGATAATACACTGCTGCTGCATGACACAGCAACAAGTGAGGTCCGCATGGCGCCTATTTTGTATTGTTCGAGTAATCATCTCGGGGATTTAGGGGGTAATCCCGTTAAAAAGGTGGATAATTAATTTTCGGTGATTTTTTTTACTTACGCAGGCAATTACATTCAAAATGGGTTGTAGCAGTATTAGTTGCCTTTTCAGATGTATTTCCTGACATGTCGTAGGCGTTCGTGTGGGAGGAAACTCCGGGATGATCTGACGTCAAACAGTTTCAATTTCTTGCTATTTCTGCATCTTTATTAGCCTAGAGTCTAGACAATACCCAATAAAATCGAGCAAAAAACATTTATATAATATGACTTAATCAAATATTTATCAATAAAAACAATTTGTGATGTAGAATCTTGTTTTTGTTTGTAATAACGTGTTGTAGAATTTAGCAAAGAAATCATTTTTTTCACATTTGAAAACAGAGAGGACTCTCTACACTGAATTTTTGGGACTATTTATTTAAGAGGGACAATGTACCTTCAAGGGTTCTAGAATCATACGGTATAAATTTAAGTTTAGCAAAACCAATTGAAATAAATGTTTACTGAGATACATAGCTGAGAAAAACTTTAATGCAAGTGTTACTATTGCAATCGTTATTGCACGGTTTAAAACAATCATTAAATAAAAGTCGAAATTGCTCTATGCGTTCGTTGTTTATTCTTCTAATTGTTCAATCTTGTTAGAATTCAGTAAAATGTAAATTAATTATTATTATAAAGACATTAAAGAAGTGTTTTTTTCGGATGCCAAGGGTTAAAAGATAATGTTCCAACAGTATTTTAGCCCATATAACATATTAAAAAATCAAGACTCTACCACAATTTCTATAAATATTTTGTACATTTTGACTGAGTTTAATAGCCCGAAATTTCGCGGTGATAAATTCATTTTGGCACAACGCTGAAAATCCCACTCCTGAAATATCAATTTCAGTGCTCCATATGTAATGTAAATCGTCGGGGGTGTGCGGTTTATTTATGTGTAAACGGCTGCTGGCAAATACATTTTTCAGGAGTTCTGCATTACAAAACATTCGTCTGAAGGATTCAGCTGATATGAAATCGCATCATGACACCAAAAAAAAAATGTTATTTGCTATAATAACAGAGGTTTCGAGTACAATCATAAACGTGTATTTCTAGTGTTTGGAATGGCGAACGTATAATGCGATGATCTTTTGACTCATATTTCTGCAGGATAATCAAGTGACTTCAGCAAAGTGCAAATAACGTAAATCTTTTTAAAGTGAATAATTGACGATTCTCTTTTTGCTCGTTGAACGCCCTCTGTTGTAACTGGATTGAAAGAGTGGGGTTACACTGGGGAATGTTGGATGTTTAAATTTTCAAATGTTGATGCGTCTTTTATTAATTAAGATAACTTGGGTTATATAAAATTAAATTTTCTTTGTTTTCTTAATTGAAAACGTTTGATAATTATTTCGAATACCAGGGAAAATAATTTAATGCAAATTGTTCAATTGCTTGAATTATTTTACCAATGTTCATTGAAAACAAACATAGAAACACAAAAATGATTGTATACCCGTTGCCACACACTAATGAATGTAAGTCATCATTTAAAATTTCGAATTATTATTAATGTGACATATTATTTGGTATATTCAAAGTAAAGTATGTAAAACAGAGTTGTGACACTAAATTCTAAAAATTCCAATTAACTTGGTTAGTTGTAAAACTACGTTTTTATTAATTTATTCGTTGGTAGTAGCTTCTACGGACGTAAATTTTTCTAGCCGACTTGATTTCATATTTTACTTTTTTGCACAACTTGGGTTTAAATAAAAGCGGATTTGTTGTTGGCAGAGGGTAAAATACATTTGAGGATTATTGTAAGTTGGTTTTTTGTCACGAAACAATTTTATAAATCTTGTTTTAACTTTGATTACAGAAAACAAGTTTTGAGAACTGTTATTGAATGTAAAGTTGCGAAAACTTTAACGATACATTATAATATACTTAACTGTAACTAGCACTGTATTTAGCGTATCGATTTATGACAAGTTTGCCAAGCTAACTTTTTTTGAACTTCTATTGCTTGTAATAAATGTTATTAATTCGTTAAGACAAGAATTTCTAGTTACTTTTCTGTTTTGTTGGTGGTCTGATCCGCTCAATAATAGACCGTGATAATTCTAATATGTCGACGTCCAACACGATACAGTTAGCTTAAACGATCGTGTTCTGTTTAACATCATGAAATATCGGCAGTGTTAGTGTCATTGTTGTAGCATTGATTTCTCCCGGGGGTGTCATGTCACTTTAGAACAGATAGATGTGACCATTTTTTTGGGTCGAAAATTGATTGATTTCAAACGGAATAAGCGAAAACGTTTTCGCATTTAAAAAAGCTTTCGACAACTCTTTTATGATTTTCTTCAACGGATGACACTCTTATTTCCGACAGTCGATCGTTTTTCTTGCTCGACCGGAAGTAGTACAGGATACGTGCTCACTGAGCAATCTCAATCGATAACGTATCTTTTGTGGTCCAAGAGACCCTTCTCTTGATAACAAAACGTGTCAATGTGTCGTATATTTGGATGGAAGATTTTCTCTTCAATGAATTTATTAACATCTTCTTTAAAATTACACTTTTGGCTGAATTATAGACATTGTTGAGTTTACCGCAGAAAGATCCAAACTGCCAGTGCATTTTAATTTATGATAGTTCTATTGCGGGTGTTTCAGGAAGAATTTATGAGACAAAATAATAAAGCAATTAAAAAAAGTGTTTTAAAAATATTATTCAATTTTAAATTTATTTAATATTAAAGAGATTTCTGTATAATTGCTATTAGTAATAAATATTATTATAAGCGTACGATTATTATTGCTGGAAACATAAATGTCGTCTGTTAGAACCTGTTCCAATTAATAAGAGCAATCGAATATTCTGTTCGCGCTCTAGTTGGCAGATACGGCTGATTTTCTGTGGGGCTGTTGTTCGAGGGATCAAACTGAAATTAGTTTCAGTTGCAGGCGTTGTACGCCGTTGGCGATTGTGCAATTAATATGACACCCGGCAGACTTACAGGTACCAAATTAATTTAATTCGATTTTAATGATTTTGTTTTATGAGGTTTTTAAAGGACTTTTATTCGTTTAATGTGATGATTGCATCAAAAACGATAAATAATCGACGAACAGGTCTGCTAATTTCCTATAAAACTTTTGACACACTTTTTTATTGCATGGTCGTGATACGCTCATGACATGCGATGATTGGTTAATGAGACGTGCTCATATTTTTTATTCATATGCCAAAGGCCAAGATTTTAATAAGAAGACTATAGAAATATGAACCGTATTCGAAAACTTTATATTCGAGAATTTTTACAGTTGCAGCTCATAAAAACTTAAAAGACCTTAAAAATTTTAAGAATTTTAATTAAGTAGTTAATACGATTTTATTCGTACTAGTTTGTTTCCTGCAGAACAAAAAATGTTAAAGACTTTCATATTACCTTCATAATTTTCGTTTGTAATTTTGTTTTCTAATGGTAACACAAATGAATAACTATGTATAGGTAGTAGACACGAATATCGTATTGCATTTTTATTGCACCTGCATGATAATAAATATACATTATATAATCTTCTCTATAGGCTTGCAAATCAGGATATATTCTTTATCTTTATGGAACTGAAGTCACTAAACAATACTGTTGACTACGATATTTTTAGTTTTCATTTCAAAAAACGTCAAACGAACAATGAAAACATTATGGTATACTTTTCCAAACCGATTTTGGCATCCCCTGACTTTAAAGGCAAGTTTTTTGTTTATTACTAATCTGGCATGCATATTTGTCACCACTTTTACGTCGGTTTGATCTGCTCTGGGCGGTTTTCTCAGATGTCACCGAAGGGTCTAATGACCATAAATTACTTGCATTTGGTAACAATACAATCTTTATTGCACTAGTAATAAACAGAAGACTTGTCTTTAAAGTCAAGTACGCCAAAATTGGTTTAGAACAGTATATCCTCAAAACGATAAAAAATCGACTATTTTTTTATTGATTTTTTGTAGTGTTTACTAAATTGGCCGGAATTTTTTATTCTTCTTTTTATTTAAAAAAATAAAACAATGCAAAATAAAATAAAACGTTGTTACTACAGCTATAATTGTCACTAATTGTCCTTGGATATGTAAAAGCCCTCCTACGTCGGGCTTTAATCATTCCTTCGTGCTACAATCTTCTTCATTATGTCTTTAATACATAAATAATTATAATGTTTTCAAATAACAATTATAACAATAAAAAATGGGATATTTTTTGGTATGGTGGAAACCACTAAACAGTGCACAAATGCATGTGACCGATTTTGATTTTTTTAGTACCAATAGCAGGAAACTAACACTGATATTATAGATAATTAGGGCCAAACAAAATGTAATATACAGATTTTTTGATATTGCTTTTGATTAGGCCATGGAATTTTTATTGCTAATCTTTCTTTCGTTGTTTTGTTTTGGTTCTCTTTCTCTTAATTATGTTTAGAAAATAATTTATTAGATATTACAGCTTTAACTCTTTACTTTATTCAGCTACTTCTGGTGTTGGGCAGGGCTCTAGTTTGGACCCTTTACTGCTTCTGTTATTTTTAAAATGTTGTTTGCAATGTGCAACATTGGAACAAACTCTAAAAATAAATTTTTTTGCACTACTTTACTAAAAGTGATTACGCACTAATCGAACAATCGGGACCGTCAATTTGACAATCATCTTCCGTTTTTAGCCCACTAGTGCCTGCAAAGAGCACAGGGATTTTTCTCGTTTAAAAAACGTTTTAAAATTAGATTATCATATCAGAGCCCAAGTTTATAATAAAACAATGCACTGTACCACTTTTATTCAGATAAAACAACAGAAATGCATTCACAATATTGCATTTAAAGTTTAAGTTTAAGCAGCGCTATCTGTGAAAAATTGTGTAAAACATTAAAATGTCAAATTCTGACAGTAAGTTACCTACATCATCGACATCAACGCACTTGATTTTTTCGACAAATTAAAGACAAATTTAAAAATTTACGTTTTTCGGTCTTGTGGAGGATCCATGTAAAAAATAATATACAAGAGACGGGCGGAAACAGTTTTGCTTTATTCGTACGCCATTCTTTACTCGTTGGCAAAGCGCACTCGTGTAAAAACTGTCGCACTAATATACAAAATATATGTCCCCGTACTTATCGTGTAAACAACTATTATCAATTTTTCTGAAAATCTGTAAATAAATATTGACAAACTACATATTTGTAGTGTAAAGAAAACCGTTTAGATCTTAATATTGCTAAGTACTAGGTAATTAGTTTCTGCTATAAAAATCATATATTGTGTTTATTTACAAAATAAATTTTGTTTGTTTGTTACCTTTTGAAAATTGTGATTTGTGGGTAGTTTTTGATAATTATCTTACATTTTTATGTCATGTGGAGCGCATGCTTTAAAATAAATCGGATTGATCATGATAAACCGGTACTTATTTAATGATTTTGTTTGTGAACTGCTGATATATTTTTAAATTAGTTACTTTAAATTGCCGCGTGCAGTACGAACGATCCTATCATTTGGTATATGAATAAAAAAAAATTTAAAATAAATAAAAAACGAAGTTGAACTCTGTTGCTATAATGTGCTTAGTTATTTATTATAGATAAATTGTGATATCATGTGTGATTTTACACAATTAAGTTGGTTACACTAAAGTTTTTATGAGTTTGATACACTAAAATTAAAATCCAAAATTTAAAATAACTAATAGATGCCAATTAATTAAAAAGTACTTTTTCTTTAGTTTTCTTCTATAGTTGTTAAGTTTTCTTGTAATTAATTAATATTAATTCTAAAATAGTATGTACTTTAATACTAAATAATAGTTTTTTATTATTTACTCTTTTTTTTTCATATATTTTTTTTCATTTTGTTTGTATCTTTGCTTTTCTTTTAATTTCTATATTTTTTAATTATTTTCACTTTTTCTGATTCTTCAGAAAGTAGTCAGTAATTAATGTCGATTTGTAACGAGTCATAAAGCAGGATTACAAAATTTTGCATCATGTTAAAACAATTTTATTGGCTTTAAATGTTGTAAAAGTTTTGTGTAGTTTTTAAGTTGGCTTTATAAATACTAGCCATCTTTGCGCTTTATTGAACATTACCATAAACACCGTAATAACAATAATTTTCAAGTCTATTATAGCTATCACAGAAGCAGAAGCGCAAACATAAAACAGGTAGCGAAGTCTTTAATTTGAACATTTATAAACTTCCAATTAAACGTCTTGTTAAAAAAATCGAGATATCATTGAACTTTGTGGCCTGTTATGGCAGGAAATACGCCCTATTTAATTCAATTAATCAAAGTAGCACGTACAGTGATCACATTTTCGATTTCTCTAAAAAATTAATTAAAACTGATCGAGTTATTTAAATGTAAAGATTAAAGAGAATTGTAGAGAATAAAAGCTTCATAAAGAACAATGTAAAAAGTACAAAAAGAGTTTTATTGCGTTTAATTAGCATTAAAACAAGATTTTATAATTGCAACGAGTTATTTTTTGATCGATCGATTGTGTCCTTAACAGGGATAACGAAGAAGCCGAATAAAAATTATCATTCGTTTCATTAGTCTCTCCGATCGATAGTTGCGAATTTACAACAACGTAGTTGCTCAAGAGTAGGTCATTTATTAGACTTTTCCATAATTATAGCTGCGGTGTGTTCGCGGGATTTTCAAATTAAAATGTTAACTTAATTGTAAGTGTAATAAATTACTACACGTTCATATTAAATTGACCATAGAGAGTGTAGTAGGGGAAAGTGGGGTAAATTACGATTATTTTAACATTTCTACATTACTAATTGAATTTATTCATCAGAATTATTAGTGCGCGAGACAAAAACATTTATTTTATTTGATATACAAGACTCAGAAACAAGTAATTAACTCTGTTTAATATTTTTCCGTGTCGTGCGTGAGAATTTTTTAACATTTTTGCATCAGTTACTTCATATCTATTTCAAAAGTGTCCTTGACATATGGATCAATGTAAAATTTTGTCGTATGCATGAATTATTAAAATTCTATTTTAACTATGAATAGATTCTCGTTAGTGGTCCACTAGTCGATAGGTTTCCTTTCCGGTTCCTACAACTTTTCTAAATACTGTATCCTAGTAGTTTTGTTGTGTTACATAATTCATAGGTTTGAATACTATTGTAATTTTCGGTATAGTTCACACGTCTCAAACCTGTTTTCTCATAGATTTGTTAACAACTATTGACAAAATAAGATGTTTACGTCGTTCAAATATTCATTCATTTAGGATATGGGAGTATAAAAGGAGTTAACTCACTTTACCTGAATTTCGTGACAGAAGGTTTCCCTCAGGATCCGACGATGTTACCTGAAATTTGTTTTGCAGGAAAAGTCGAGAAATTGCATTTTTCGACGAAATACCATTTCGGAGGGACTAGACTTCTTATCTCGTTTATTTTCGATAAAAAAATTGTTATCGAGTCAGTTGTAGTTTAAAATTTTTTGTTATCAAGAACAGCAGTAGATCTACAGAAAATATTTTGTTGGGAGCACAGTAAATCATGTATCAGTATATCACATGTCATAAATTTTGTTTTTTTCAATAGCAATTCTGGGACATTTACAAATTGAATATCTAAGGATGGCAGCCTTGGATGTTAGTTTGTACTGCAATTTCAATTCGCGCTTAATTGCCAAATTGAGGTTGACAATTTGTAATCAATCAAATGTTTCTAAAGTATTAAGACGTTTGATGGTAATTTTTTGTGACGAACTGTGATAGTTGGTTTAGTGCTTCTATGACTTTCTGTTGCTAGTTTACATTTATTATAGTTTTGTCTAAATTAGCTTTTCTGGTGAATATGGAGCTTCATTTCAAAGATGTCATATAACCGTTTAAAAACCTATTAAATACAGCTGATGTTTCTATTATTAATTAAATATTTGTAAATGATATTGATGGCAAGGAGGACTTTTTATACCCTTACTAAATGTTTAAGTACTAAGTAATGTTTAAGACAGTAATAAAGTAGGTTTGTAGTTGCAACAGTAACAACATGTGCACAAATAGAACGGTTAAAATCCACAGAAAGATATATCGTGTTTAGAACCTTTTATGGCTATGATTCTTTAATAAGTTTGTGGCCAGAACCAGGACAATGCTTAGCACGTGTACGGGCCTGGCCTAGCATTGACGAAATCTTTTTGCCTCTCTTTATTGGGGTCTGGAAATGATGGTTTGCGGTTAGACCCTCATAAAAATTAGTGAAAGTTAAATACCGGATTATGTCGTAAACACGAAATATCTTTCTGATGACTCTATATCTCAATGTGGATGTTTGAGGGTAGATACTACTACTATATTTCTTAATATTTAGAAACTTTAGTGACTAGCTAGGATTGCAACTCGAAGCCAGGTTGGGTTAGTAAAGGTATACACAAGAATAAAATTTAATGTGCTAATTTCAAGTTGAGATAAAACCAGTAATATTGTGGCCGAAAATTCGCCACTAGATAATTATCGATTAATTGACTAATAATACCAATAGCGAAGATCATATTTTTTTAAATGATTTTTTTTTATTTAACAAAAGACCGCATCAACCATAAAGGTTATTAGCGGTAGGTATAATAGGTTAAAGGTATTTATAATAAGTGGATCATCTGGACTGCTTTTAGAAAAGATTTGAGTTTGTCCCAATGACTTCGCAGAAGCGTTTCCATAGATTCCGGTGCGAGGTGTTGTCTTCGGTGTTGTTGAAACTGTTTGCATTCGTTTACGATGTGTTGAACAGTGAGAGGAGCAGTACACCAGGTGCAGAGTGGTTTTCTGTCACCGGTGACAAGATAGCTATGCGTTAGACGAGTGTGTCCTAGTCTCAGTCGAGATAATATTATTTGTGACTGCCTATCAGATGGTAAGGTCATAGATTCTAGCACCGTGGGTTTAATGTTCTTAAGAGATCTGGAGCTTGAAGACCACACAGATTGCCATAAAGAGTAAATCTTTGATTTAAGTTCAACACGAAGATCACTGTATAAATTGAAGAACGAGAGAGTAGCTTCAGTGGTGTTGATGGCAGATTTTGCAAGCGTGTCTGCTTTTTCGTTGCCTGTAATTCCTACATGAGAGGGGGTGTACATAAATGTTAAAGTCTTGCCAGTTTGTAGAAGAGCCGATCTGTATTCTGCAATTTGTTGTTTTAAATGAATTCTTTTATACATTTTTTAAAATTACAAAACAAAAATTCAACATCGCGCTGTTAGGAATCTGCACGTGGGTCACATTAAACGTCGATCAAGCGGAACGAGAAGGGTCATAAAAAAAATCATAAAATCTAAGAATTCGTCTAAATTTAGCGCTGACAAACTTAGAAAAATTCAACATATTCAGTTGACCCAAACTAGCACTTAAATGGACCAATCATAGGCGAGATTGAAAATCATTTCCATATATGGAGAGTTTGTTGCGGCACGTGCAGAAATTAAGGTGGGGTGAGAGATTATAAATAATCTCTCATCGCTCCTTAAAAACAGAACACTCAGATCAGTCTGAATAGTCTCAAAAAGTAAAAAGTCATAGTGCCCCCAAAGTTTCCAACCCGCCCAGAAGGAAAACTTCAAAGTCCCTGGCAGATCAGTAAGTGTTTAATTTTGAAGGGTCTCGATTATTATGTCTTTTTATACGCTAATCGTCATTCTGCTATATGATGCAAACAATCAGTTAAATTAATTTTTTTGTAATAATGTGATAGTTTATTTAAATCAAGGGGCCCAGAGTTTCGCTTGTCGGTGTATAAATTACAGATCCATTAGTAAAGACGTGTCAGATTAAAAGGTTTAGTAGAAATCATGAATAAGGTTGCACTGTTAATATATCAAATCGCTGTTGGACATTGGGTTGCGAATAAATTGTTGCTAGTAAATTATAAATTTGAGTTAATGTAAAAATTCCCAATACATAATAAAAGTAATTTTTATTAATTTTTTTTATTAAATTATAAGAGAACAAATATGTTTGTATTGTAATTTGAATTTTCCTTAACTTTGATAATGTTCTCTTATTTCGTTTATAATGTATTTACGTAATGCAACTTCAGATCGTTTATAAATTGTCATTTGGCTAAAGAATCCACTAAAGTCTCACTGAATTAGCTTTTATTTAATTGTTTAGAAAACTGAGATAAAATTAACTGTTGCAACAGATTGTCAATTATTTATTTAATGTTTTATTACACGATTAACTTATACTTGAAATTGTCTGTTTTGATCCAAGAACTTATATGTGAATTTTGACAAAAATCATTCAAAGTAAAACCCTAACGTAATTGTTAATTGCTTTAAATATTAAATGTAGTTCTAATATCTAACTATACATTTCCTTGTTATATTCGTGTGTGTATTGTCAACTTATCCTTTTTATATATTCAATATATTGTTAAAGTTTATTGAGTAGTATTTTTGACTGCAAGTTTCTGAACCCAATTATTAGTTGTAGCTCACTCATAACATTCTGCAGAGCTTGAATCTACCAAAATATAAATGGTAATTGTTTACTGTCGTGGCAAACCGTCTCGAGACAGAAATCAAATAAAATTATTATCCAGAAATAAAATAAAATGAATACGTTTCAAAAACGCTACGACAATATCTTCCTTTTCATGGAAAATTAATAAAATTTTGAGTTGTGATTGGTTGTTGTTACGAAAAAGTATTAAAATTTGCGAAACTACCGGTAGTATCTCAACTTATAATTAGCCTATAAGACTACAATTTTTTGCATCGAATTAAGACTTGAAATTTGTAACTCGCTGAAGCCGTGGACAAGACTCGTACTCGTAAAACTGATTATTTTAAGTAAAATTATGAGTTATCAGGTAACTGAGCTGATTGATAGAATAATTCGTTATCAGGTTCTTAATTTATTACATTTTGAAGAAATACAAAGTTGACACAATGATACCAATTGCTCCTTATTTCAAGAGCTATCGATTGATATAAAAAAATCTCGATTTTAGTGGTCATTAGATTTCCATAAGATGGGAACGATTTCCTTTATTTGAATCTTCGGCATGGTTTCTTGTTTCTCTCTTCTGAAGCGAGCATAGAACCTGGTGAATTACTTGGAGATGGTGAAATTTTCTGGTGGAAGAGGATTTTACTGAATGTACTTTATTTTTGACCAGGGGTAGAAACCTGGCTCACTACGCATTAAAAACAAAACAAAATGTCGCCGTGGCATTTCTGACCTATGTTACTTCTAACTTTTTATCTCACAAATGGCCTTTAATCCGCTCAATTGCATCGCTTTTGTAACCGCACTTGTTCCCTCAACCTACTCGAAATACTTCGCGTTTATTGGGACTAAAAATTAATCCGCTGCTTAATTTTCTAGCCTATGCTACATATTTTCGGAGCGATTGTTTGTGTTGTTGTTTTTTTCGATCAAAAGTGGAAAAGAACGAAAATAACTTTTCTTTGCTAAAAAGTAGTTTACAAGAAATAATTTAAACTTCTTGTTGGATCATCTTGGTGTGTATAATGACACGTAAAAACACCCAATAACACCAAACAATTTTACTTTGCATGACTTACGTTTTGACAACAATGTTGTGATCCTCAAGTGGGGAATTATACTGAGTTAAAGATTAATTCTCCATTTGAGGATAACAACTTTGTTGTCGAAACGTGCGTCGTGCAAAGTGAAATTGTTTGGTGTTATTGGCTGTTTATATGTTTCTTTAAGAAATAGTTTGTTGTTAGGCATAAAACTGTATGTGCATTAACAACATTTTTTATTTGGTTCAATCATTGTGGTATTGTCATTGTCATGGTGTGATCAAAAATAGAAAATGATGTATCAATGTTTTGTGATAGGTACACTCCAAAATTAAAGAATAAACGAACGACAAAATTACAGTTGTGCCTACCATAAAATTACATGTTTCGTATATACCACCTAGTTGTAGTTCAATTTGAAATTGTTTTGTTCCATTGCAGTAAAAACATTTATGATCGAACATTTGATTAAAGAACCATTTTATAACATCTTGTATAATAGCAGTAGAGTACCTATTTTATTATTTGTTTGCTAAATGTAGTTTTGTATAGCTTAGAAATTTTACCATTGGACTGTTGACCATTTTGCCACATGTTATAGTTTCTATAACATTATTTGCCTCAACTTATAAAGAAAATCAAAAGATAAACTTCTCGTGTGACAATATTTAGTTTTTAAGAAATTTCTAAGCTCATCCACAATATTTTTTCTATATAAACTTTTTATCTTGTTGATTTTTTTGACAAAAATCTATTATTCTGCAAGTTTAATTGCTTTTGTGTTTTACAATTTCTGTAATTACTGAGAATTATGAGAAATGTAATTAATTCTTGTCACAATAATTTGTAAATCTTGGCCAAGTTCGCAAACTACGCCTTCAGATCTTCAAGAAAATTTTGTTTTATTAGACCGCACTTCCGTTTAACAAATTCTAATTTTAAAGCGACTTTTCAAAACACTATTATTTTATCAAAACCTCGGGTTTATGTAGGATAAAAGTTATTGCAGTTTTATCTAAAAATGAAACAGGAGAGAGCAGTGAAATTGAGGTTGGTTGAATTTTGTTAGCACGAATTAGATAATTACACCAACATATCGCGTTACACAATGTTTTTTTCGTCGAAATCTGCCCACTTCTTACCTAACCATCGTGTTATTTAATCTGAGCTTTCAGCAGGAATTGATTTCGGACCGTTTTGAATATTAATTAACGATGCGCCACTATCCCGTTCCTGCTGAAAGCTCGCAAGCTTCTCCATCAGCAGGAAAAATTCTACGTTCGTAGATTCGATACGTAGAGCGCCACTTACAAAGCTTTCGATGACGTCTCTCTGACGTAGCATGACGCACTGTTCTCTGATTGGTTCTTTCTCCAGTGAACGGGTTCCAAGAGAGAACTGACCGAGGTGTACGCCAAAGGTTAGGTTAGTCGAGTTCCGACTGTTGAGAGTTGGGTTTGTGTTCGATTTTCGTTCAGTTTTTTCCGTATTAGATTTTTAAGAAGGGAGCGACAAGTTCCGGGTGATTCCGGTTAGAGGAAAATTTTACGCGACTGTGTACTGTGTTGTGATAATGTGATTCTGGGTTTTGTTTACAAGTGTGCAGTGCCTATAAGTTGTGAAATGATATGTGATAAATTTGTGATTTCTAAAGTTTAGTGATAATTTTTATTCCACGATGAAAATTAAGATGCCTTGTAAATTGTGTGAGATGACACTTGACCAACAGAAATTGGGAGGTTGTACACATTCGCCTTTTGTCATAGGGGGTCAAGTTGCATCGATGGCACCTTTAGGATTAGGGTTCCAAAATAACCCCTTCATTATACCCCAAATTAGGGACATGATGTTAGCTGCCTACCTGTTGCGAGGTGAGGACTTTTAGAAATTATTCTATTAATCAATCGGGTGATTAAAATTCAAAGCAGATAGTTTTGTCTCGTCCAGAATCTATTTTTATAGATTCTATTTACAGAAAAGTATTCAGACGAGTTGCTCGACTTGAGAAATGATTTAAAAATTATAACAATTTTAAGAATTAAACAGTAAAAATGGTTTTGTTAAATTTGACTACAAATTGGAGTCTCCACAGTCCATGCTAATTATTAGTGAATTTCAAAAATATTTCTTTTGTTAAATATAGTTAACATAATTTGTTAAATTAATGAATTGAAAGTGATTATCTAACTAATAAAAATAGTTAAAAATAACAAATTAACACATAGAAATTTAAACAATTTCAATAGCTAATTACACAATTTTATGCCGGCAATTTAGCTGCAAATAACTGTAAAGTCTGCAACAATTATTTTATTAATAGGTGCCTTTTTGCAACAAACTTATGCGGTTTTAACAAAATATTTGATGCACTTACGTGCTAATTTCAAGTTGAGATACTATTGATATTATCGCAAATTTCAATACTTTTATGTAGCAACAACCATTCATAAACCTACATTATTTTAATTTTACATGGAAACGAAGATACTACCGGTATTACCTCAACTTGAAATTAGCTCATTACTCAACAAGTTTTTATTAACATTAACATTTTTTTTAATCATTAATACAACTCACGGCAACAAATTTGAGACAATGTTAAAATTTGATGTTCCAAATTTATGTTAACGCAAATTGTATTATATCGCAAATTTTTGAGTATACATAGGTGTACAATCTCAGAAGTAGACTTTAAAATTGGTTAAACACAATATGGTTCTCACCTGTTCTTGCTTTTTACTGCTGAGATGAATATGCTTGGTTGTTGCTTTTATTAGGTAAAAGGATAACATATTTAGTGACATTTGTAGATTTTAAAACATTGACCATTTGCGCCTTTGTGGCACTCAGTTATTTCAATTTCGCAGACAAGCTCGGTAAAGTAATTTAAAACTTTTAATACTCGTAGATTTACTGTTTACCAAGCTTAAAAACCTTAAACCAAGCTTATGAATGTTTAATGAAGACCACCAGTACAGGTATGTACTTAAACTTATGCGTTTCAAAAATAATTTTTATGATAGGGTTTTATTGTGTTAATACCGACAAAGGTTCCCTTTTGCAATAAAACTATAAATCGAAATTTTTCTGGGTTCTTCTCTGTATTCAAGCAAAGCCTAAACACAGAGAGTCAAATTTTATTTATAATAGACGCCAAAGATCTTCTTAATAACATCACAGTGCTGGTCATAACTATAACTGCAGTGTCATAAAAACGACATTAGAAAAGTATTAGTTTACATAGGTACTCATAATTAAAGTCCGATTAGGTCTAATACTTCTTTTAAAATATTTGTAGCCATATTTCAGTAAAAATTTAACACCATATTCTCTTCTATAATTGCATAAAATGCTTGCTTAGCAATTGTTTTTCTGGGCAAGGTTATCTAATGGTTTAGGTTCCCTTATAAAAATGTTAGATCTCTTAATTTTTTCTTTCTCTAGGGTGACATTTTAAATATTTTTAGTTTGTTTCAATATAAATATTAAAAGTTCCACGGCTTCGCAAAATATTCGTGGTTAAAGATGAGACGAAGAGTGTAACCAACCACTTTTAAAGAAACGTAAAACACCCAATAACACCAAACAATTTACCTTGCACGACGCACGTTTTGCAAATTAAACTCTTAAAAACCACTTTTAAACCAACAAAAACGTAGAAAACGCACATCACCTGTGGAGGTGATGAGGCGCGTTTTTTTTTAACAGGGATTCTCCTGTAGGGTGAATTTATGATATACAGCAGGTATGTCAATAAGGTCGATCGCTATCTACTTTTTACAATTTTTTTGTTCCTCCAAAAACTTAACACTTGTTACCTCACCACGGAAAGAAGAAATTTGAAACACAGCAACTCAAAGTACTAATAATTATATGTTTACCTCTTTTCTAATCCGTATTTGCGTATTTCAAAATGCGAGTACAAGAACGATGTGTTACTTGGAACTGTCGAGTTCCATATAACATTTTTTTAAAATTCGCTAAATTAAGACTCTAAAAAAATATATATTTCCCGAAATTGGCAAAACGAATAGGTATTATAACAATTATTAGAATTAGTTGATATTGTAAAAAAGTAAGTTTATTCTTTACACTTTTTTGTTTTAGATTGACGTTATAGATAGATCATTTTACAATTGAAGGGTTGGCTACAATAACCAGGCAGCTCCACCTTTTGACGAATTGCACTTATTTATTTTATTATGTGTAAAAATATAGGACGATCGTTTAGTGCAAGAATCAGGTAATTCCAGCTTAATACCTGGAATCTGCACAGTAATCTGTGCATGTGGAAACGATATTTGGAACTGCCTGGTCAAAATTTTGAAAAGTTTTTTGTAATGTCTCATAAATTCTTGAAAATGGAGCTGCCTGGTTATCGCACCCAACCCTTTAATTGCTTAAACACATTTTATTTGGAAAATTAACAAGATAAAAACAAAATTTTCTTAATTTTACAATATTCTTGTGAATGTCTTCATAAAATATTGTTGGAACTAACTAGAAACAATTTGACTACAAAATATTTGTTAAAAAGGAGTGCAATTAAAAAAACACTACGTTGTGCACTTTATTTCAGGAAACCACCAATTACGTAAGGGACAAGATGTTAATTTATGTTTAACTTGTTTACATTGAAGCTATATGAAATGATTTTCAGAGATTGTTATGATAATTAGAGTTATTTATCTGTTTATCTTTTAGAGTTAAATGTTGAACTATAAGCATTAAATTCACGCATAAGTTTGTATTAGTCAATTCACCAAATTCTCTCCTAATTGTACACTTTGGCGATTACACTAAAACACAGCTTGCACAGTGGTTTTGTCTTGGTTTCGGATGTAATCCTCTTCATAAATCTTAACTTTGTGTTCGCCATCATGATGCTGAAATTAATTCCTGTACAAAATGCTTGCATGGATGGTTTCATTCAGACCGTTGCAGAAATTTTTAACAAAAAAAAATCAAGAATTAGACGCGTTTTTCAAGTTCCAACTCTCGCCAAAGTTTATAAATATAAAGGCAACAACCCTTCTTGGCACGGCACTTTTCCACTCGACAATTTGTTGGGCAACTCTCGCGGAATCTCTTGTTTGTTTCAGCAATTACATTTGGGAAATTTTAATTGGATAGTTTTACAATTTTAAGAGCTAAGCAAGTTTAACTTAAAAGTAGGATTTCTGTTTCTTTCTTTACAGTAACTAATAAACAACCTTCTAAATTAACTTTATCGTTTTTTTTTTATTTAAACAGAATAATAAAAGGTGAAACAAGTTTTAGCGTAATTTTTTAAATTCGGTTTCGAATAGCTTTGGAATTATTTACTCAGCTATAGATTTATTTAACAAATTTTTTTCTAAGTTTTGAATAGAATGAAAATTCTAATAACAATGCAACTAGTATTTACAATTTTCTTAGTAGGAGATCGGATGGACCGGTTAAATACTCAATTGATGGGTTGACAAAATATCTATTTAAATTCAATTACAGTAGAATGTAATCGTCCTAGCCGGATGTTATACAAAGGAGATGGAAATAACATTAAATTGTCAAAATAATGACTGTCCGTATTGTCCTAACTTCTCGCCTAATCACTTTTTTTTTGTTTTTATTTTCTACGATAAATATTTAAAGGTTTAACGTGCTGCGTGAGAGCTGACATTGTTATGACGAAGAATAATTTGCTGATTTCGATTAATTTTTCTTATTCCGGTAACTACTTCTGGTAAATAAATCTTAGTACTAATCAGCATTCACGGTTCTATAATTTTCTAGAATCACTGCTTAAAATAAAATAAATTTTAGGATCCATTATACCATTTACCAAATATTATAATGCTCTTTTCAATGACTTTGACCGGTCTAGCATTAAAAGAGGTGGAGCTGTTCAAGACGTGTTCGATGAAAGTACTTAATGTATTTATAAATAAGGTTCTTTCTTATCTCGGATGTGGGGAATTGGTTCTTGAGTTCTTCTAAGCCAGTATAAAACAGTTGATTCTCCTATGCACTATGTTTCTTCAATCCGCTGGTATAAATGAGTCAAAATGTTTGAAAAGGACCTTACTTACGTGGTTTTCTACACTGTTTTTAGAAATGTTTCTAAATTTTACAGATTGTGGTTAAACTGCTATAGGTATTTTTTTAAAAAGACAAATTTATAATTATTGCACATTATTTTTGATTTACTACTGTGAAACACCAAACTTTGGTTGCCCGAAATCTCCTTCAAATTTTTACTGATTTTTTATTTTTGTTTTTATTCATTTCTTGTATCACGTATTCAATTGACAAGCTCATCAGGATGTTGTTGGAAATTTCAGTTATTTTTGAAGCATCTCTGAGAACAATATTCTATAAAATTTTAAATATGAGACCAACAAAAAAATTTTTTAACAAAATATTTAAGTAAAATATTAAAAGGCCTTCATTAGGTACTAAGTTTAACACATTACCTAGTTGTGGCTTTCCTAAACTAAATCAATATAGATTTCTTTTGAAAACGCCACTGTTGTTTGCAATCTCAGCTTTACCCATTTCGTCCCATAACATAACTTACTTTTGTTTTTTGAAATATTTTTGATAATTATGGAAATCAACGCAAAAAATTTGATCAAATACTACTAGGTTTTTTGACTATTCCAGACTTTTCAGCACTTGTGGTAAATAAATTACAAATAATATTAGCTAGGCATTAGATATATATCGAAAAACTCCGGCAAAAATTTTTTGTTCTTTAATAACTAGTTGTATTTAATAACTAATTAAATACAATATAACTGTATTTTGTGAACATTGTAGTGCTAAATGTACTACCAATATTAACTAGTTAGCAGGTAAATATAGAAAAACTCAAAAATTTAGTGTTGGTCTTATTAACTAATATTTTGCGCTAAATAAATTACAAATTTTAATTAGTTATTAGGCGAATCTCCTAGAAAGATTCCGTCAAGTATTCAGTAAAAAAACACAGCTAAACTTCTAGCTGTTTTGTGTTAACCAATAAGTTAAATACATTCAATTAAATTCACAATCATTGTGTAGCTAAATATTTCACTATAGTTTTCGTAACAATGTGATTAGTATAACAATGGTCAAAGAACTAATCCCTCTTACAATTAAATCAACTAGAAAATGATTCATCTTTTTTGCTCACTGTTGTTTTATCAGGGTAATCTATTCCAGTCGACGTTAACTAGATCAAATTGTTTAATGTGCACACGTGTATCATACGTTATTTCTACTTTTAACGCTTAAAACATAAAACTTGCCTGAGTATTACAAACACTGTCGCTGTTGCGGTTAACCACAAATTCGTTAGTTTAGTAAATTTTTCCTGCTTGAAAGTGATTTATCAAGACGTTTGAGTTCTCCGGTGGGAATCTAACTCGGTGTTGATCATTTCGTGACGGATAGTTTTCTTCCTATTACCCAGAATTGCAATCCCACGTGCTTCTTCTCCACAGCTTTGTTTTTTCCTTGCTTTCTATTTTTAACTAAACTATTTAAATCTTGTGATTCTGAAAATGAAGCGAGCCGACTCTTTAACTAATGATGCAGATAAGCCCCTACGTTATTCCTTTTTTGGTTTCTCACTGATTTTCCTCTAACACTTTTAAGCTACTTAAAGTGATTAGTTTATCTTAATCTTCTCACAGTTTTAGTACATTTGTCGTAATTGGCTTAGGTTGCCGATAACTCGGCTTTATTTTTTTTTATTGTGTGTGTACATTGCAGAGAATATTTACTTAGAATTGATGCATCCAGACGGTGTTTAATTCAATTTAAATCGACTAGCTTTTAAAAGTTGTCGAGCTTGAGGGCAAATCAGTAAGTTATGCGCTTTGTTTACATTCATACTAAAGCCGTCGCTTTCGCTTAGTTTTTGTTTAAAAACTAACGATCTTTCGAGAGATTTTCAAAGAAGTTTTCGTTTAATTGTGCATATTTCTCCGGTGCATTTTATTATTCAAATGCATGCTGCAACGGGAATGGAGCACCACCGAAAGAGAGTTATTATGTTTAACAAAACGTTTCCTGAAACGGGAATGAATAAATCATGAAAATGTGCTCTCTCTCTCTCTTCTCACTCGCTTGAAAAATTTATACCGTCAAATGTTTTTGTCGTTTTATTCTCCTAATTTAATTAATCACCGTTATTTTTACACCCAAGAAATAATTATATTATGATTATGGAGTCGTTTAATTATCATTGTTTTCGATGTAATTTGCGCCTGAAATTGATCTACCCACAAAATTGTCTTGCAAGTGGGTGCCGGAACAATAACGGCAAGTTTTTGCGATATTTCGCCGCTTGATTATTTTATGACTTATATACAAAGGCTTATCTTTATTGTGGTGTGGAGTTTTTTAACAAACTTTCCTAATTAATTAACTCATGTTTGTAAGTTGGAGAATATAAAATTTTAATATTTTAAACCGCAAGAAGTTGCGGTGAACCGTCGAGGAAAATAAAACGAGTGGAGTCTCCGTACAAGTAAATAACTCTTTACACCCAATTAAACTTGACACTATCCACAAAACACCTATACGATACAATAAAATGCATAAATGGCGGGAGTATTTCAAGCTCCACCATGATAATCTCGCACGAAGCTTTTGCCCAGATTTATTTAATGTTAATTAAAGTGTGTGACTTAGGGGATTTTAGGTCGGCTAATGTTTGATTGCGTTGACTCTTGAGAGATAGGTGCTGCTATTACGTAAATTACCTCTAGGTCACCTAGTTTGCCGGTGATAATCGATGGTCGAACATCTGGATGTTATTAGACGAGGGTCGTACTAATAAAATATTCAAAAGGACGAGACACACTTTGGAAATTAAACAAGCACAATATTTACTAAGAGACAAGAACGGTGCGATAACCTTAACATTGTAAGTTGTAAAATTATCGATTATTCGGAGAATTACAAGAATACAACCAATATGGAAGAATTTTTTTCAAAATTTCAAATAATTCATTTTTATCTAGATAGGAATCGAATGAAATATGATCAACATTTACGTAATTTATTGGCAATTTGTTTTCTTATCTCTGCCTACTTCATTTAATTGAAAATACTTCTTCCTAGGCTTTATTGTTTATAATTTAACAGTTAATAATCGAATTGTAAACCATTATTTTTGCCGAAAGGAACTAACTTTCTTTGCATCACAAATACATAATGTTTAAAATTTAATTTTAAATAAATTTATGGATATTATGGGAGCAGAATGAACGCGCCCTGTTTAGCCAGGTATACCCTGGTATAGCCAGAGATCAAAAATTAAATGAATCGCAGGTGCTTGTGTTTACTCGAATTTTTTTTAGCAATAAATGCGTTATTATTAAAGTCGATTCTTGTTTTAGCGTACCTTAAAGTCTTTTATTAACAATTAAAAGTTTATAACAAAAAATAGAATTACACGTCTTAGGGAGATATGTCTAATTTACAATGCTTGTGTAATATAAGTATTTTTATAATTTGAGTTTAAATACAGTCAAACTCGGATATAACGTCAATCACCGGACCAGCGGAATTTTGACGTTCTAAGCGGACTGACGCAAAATCCGAGGTGAAACTAAAAGTCTTAAATGTTGCAGGGACCTCTTAAATGTTGCGTACTAACCGAGTTAATTCTCTATCCGATGACGTACTAAACGAGTTTGACTGTACCTATTTTTTATGTAAAAAAAAATAAATTTTGCATGCTTTTTGTGGGCTGTAATAGGCCTATTAGAGTACTAATACTTTACTACGAATGCAAATTGTAATAATAGTATTGTTGATCACCACAGTCGGTTATAACGACCGTACGAGTATGTACTTTTTAATATAGGTACTGTGATGAACGCGGTATTTAGAGATTTTATTTATTAATAATCGTGCAAGAAAGTAATCTCAAATTAGAAATTTATTAGATAAATTTTATCAATATCGATTTGTTTCCGGGGAAAATAAAAGAAACAACCAATTTAAATTTAGTTTAAATTCTCACGTGTTTTGCAAATATTTTTTGTAAATGTTTAGAAAACGGCCGTTCCCACGAAATTCTTCCAAGAATTTTAAGTGTTACAAATTGCAATACGATGTTTTTAAAAGACCATATGGTAGCGAGGGACGCTTTGAAGCGATTAGGGTGACTAGCGTCCATCGCCACCCACCAAGTCAATCGTCCAGAGAAATATTATACAACACATGTAATTACAAATAATTCCATTATTGTTTAAAGTTAATAAATAAATTACAACTAAAAGTTTATAATAAGTTAATATTACTATTTAGAAAATATTTATAAATTTATATTTGAAAGATTATTACAAAATTAGCTAAGATTTACAATTTGGTCAGAGTAAATTGGGTTTGAATCACGAAATTCCTAGTTAAATTAGAGGTATAATAAGAATTTCAACAGTTAAAATTTAAAAGCTACACTCATAGATTAACACTTTTAAATTAAAACAAATTCGTTAAATTATTAAAATTATATAAATATTCACAAATAGATTCGTCGATTGTAACAGGAAATCTGGAATTTAAATTTGTCAGAGATAAAGCCGGCGGTCAAGTGTTTCTTTAACGGTGACACGCCCTTAACACAAAACTGTTATTGCACGTGTGGTCATTTAGGAAAATTTAGTAAAATTATTAAATTGTTGCTAAATAGAAAGAATCCAGTACCAAACGATTGTTTTAGAAAAACGCGTGAAATTTTCTGAACATTTTGATATAAAAATTAACCCTAATTTAGGCTGGGGCAACCGTGAAATTGCATGTAAACATTTTAAATTATTTAAACTCATTGTAAAAAAATTTGGTACGACACGGTGGTTGTCCATTCACTAACATAGTTGAAATGTAGGTGAAAATTCAATAGAGAAAAGTAAGGAAAACACCAAGTATTGAAAAATCGTACAAAGATGGTACCGGTTGCGACAACTAATGGAGGGTAGTACCGCGAAATTACCGCGAATTTTTTCCCGAATTTTAATCCTATATTTCCGTAAAATTTTAACAAACGAAATTTGTTGCTGCATTTATTTGCCACAATAATGTTTAAAGATAGTTTCAGACAAAACGGCAACAAACTTTGGAGTTTAATTTCTCTTCCCGGTTAATAGGGGTTGATTCGATATCGTGATTGTGTTATATTCGGTTATCAAAGAAATTCACAAATTGTATGTTAAATAATATAGGAAAAAATCGAATCAAAAATACCCTTACTAGTAAATAATATTTTGTTTAAGAGAGTTAAACGAGGGTTGATCTTAAGCCAAAATAGGGGGTTGGTTCAGGAAGCGTCCTTATTTCATAAAAACAGATTTTGCGTGGATTTTCGACAGTCAATTCTTGACGGTCTTTCGAGATAGTTAATTTTCGAATTATTCTCTTTGTTTAAATTTATTCAATTTAACAAAGTCCAACCTCGACCCTTTGGGTTTATGTTGAATTTAAATTTATTTCATCATTTAATAATCTTTTTAATTTTGTGCTAGCAATAGTGGAGAATTAATAATATATTTTTTTATTTCATATTTAAATTACATTGTGATGGTTTGTGTTAAAAAGAAAAACCAACCAACTTGCCAATTTAACCACAGGGGTTCCACGGACAATCAAAGGATTAAATTTCTTGGTAAGCCCACAAAAGGGTTATCTATTTATTATAAATTTTATACGAAGATTTTATTTTATCCGAGTTTTTTCAAATCATGTGATTAAATTTACACTATTTAACCTTCATCGTGACCACAAATTTATTTAAATTTATTAATTGTATTACTTTTAATTTGGTTTTGGAAGTTTGACTTCCAAAAATATTTTCAGCTCAATTTGTTTAAAATAAATAATCAGAATTTTGAGATATTAATTATAAATAACACAACCGTCTGAATGACGTTTTTTGAAATTGATGTTTATCATCAGGCAAGAGAAAATACCATCACTTGTACGTACCCTATTTCAGGTATCAGTAATGCGTGGTGTAAAAAAACCATTAAATTTACCTTATACACATGGACCAAAACAGTAACGCACATCAAATCGTCCGAAAAAATTTAATCTTTTATTTGATTATTTTTAGACCCAATTTTCAGTTTTGACAGATTTGAATTTTGCTTTTGACAGATTTTAGGTATTGAAGGTGAAGGAAAGCCGATGTTAGCAGCGCCACGCGGAGATCTCTCTAAGTGACCAAATGAACAGGCTGTTATGGTTATAAACGTCAATTTCAAAAAATGTCATCCAGACGGTTGTGATCATAGATAAAGAAGGTTGTGATAAATAATATAATTTTGGCGAAAAGATGCAACAATTTTCTGGCACAATTTCAACCTTTATTTTTTTTATTTACTCGATCTGGATGTGGCTATCAATCCAAAATAATTAAAATTTAAGACAGCAATCATCAATCTATTACAGAAAGGGTTTTCAACAATTACTCCAAATGGTCACTTCAAATTAGTGCAAAGTTTTGTTGTTACAAAATTTCGGGAGATTGAATTTGTTGCATATTTTGAAATTAGGGTAGAGTAGGGTTGTTCCTGTCTTGCGGCGTGTTAGGCGAGGTTCCACCTGAAATTACAGACTCGTTTGTCGGCTATCTTCATGAGGAAAGTCGTGGTTCCCGGGAACCCTTTCCCTCCAACTTTACTAAGGCTAACTCACTGTGTCAGGTCGTAGTTTCCGGCAGTTGAAGTTAAAATGGGCATAGTAGACCCGCTCCAACGGTATATACTTGTATATGCAAGCTATTAAGAGATAAACGAGAAAAAATAACCGTCCCGGTTACCTGTAATAAACTGGTATCGCGAAAGGGCGAAGTTCTGAATAAGTCTTTGTCCAAGCTCGTGACCGAAATTTGTGAGAGAAATGATTTCTACAGGAATTTAGTTTATTTTGCAAAGATTTGTATATCATGGTTTTATTCGGATTTTGTAAGAGGTGTTTTGGCACCTGACTTTTACCAGGGTTGGTGTTCGGCGATAGGGCGCAATAGTTAATTGCGATGCACGTATAAAAAGAGAGCCGCGAGCATGTAACACGCCAACTCAGGTACAAGAGTAGCTTATCAAACGTAATACTAAACTTTGTCTTGAAATTATGAATCTAAGCAAATATAAATTGAAGTTTAGGGTAGATTTACAACACAGAATTAGGACCATTGAAACAGGAAGAGTAAATTCTAATTAATAATGTTAATAATAAATTTTTTTATTACTTAGACCAGCGAGTAGATGTTTAAAAAATTATGGTCTCAAATTTGAATAAATGGCAAATTTGGATTAACCCTTATAATTTTTGCATTGTTGTAATAAACATTTTGAAGATATGTAATAAACTTAGTTTTGAGGAAACTTGACTTTTAATTTCTTCCCCCAACCGTTTGACACTACTTTGAATTCGAATTTGAGTTACCATTTATCCCTTCTGTTCTTACAGAAAGGGTTAAATTAATTATCACTATGAGAGTGATTACTTTAGACGATTAAACACAACGTAGGCGAGCCGAATTAAACCAAACTGGTTTAAAATTTAAAAGAAAATTTTTAATATATAATTTTGTTGTTATTTATCCTTTTTCCACAACGACGATCTCATTACAGTACCTTTTTAAGATTGTTAATATACATAATTTCTATTCACTGTAGTTTTTAAATTTGATAGGTATTCAAATACATTTGAAATGGGTAACCAATTACCCAAGTATAATATACTTACCTAATCTGTTTCAAAGTTGAACCGCTCAGTTTCTTTAACGGAACTTGTGGATTGTTATTTCTATAGATGGTTGATTATACATTTAGTATTCTTTAGCAGTTTTGCTTGTGAGAAAGTCTTGTTTCTAGTAGTTCCAAGATTGCGTAAAAATCTACGTAAAAAAATAATAATACAGTAATAAATAATATAGAATCAAAACATTTTTATTTCTCTAAACTAAATGGCTAGGGTCACATCATTTTCGAGTAGGAAGTATACAATTAAAAAAATGTAAATTAAGACAATTTGTAAAAGAGAATTTTTTTAATATAAATAATTTTTTGGCAGTTTGAACAATGTTAATGGCCTTTAAACCATAGACAATAAAAAAATACTCGGAGTGAGACTTTTCTAACTTTTATTAATTTATGTAAAATACTCTTTATTCCTTGAAGGATCCACAACGAAAAGTTTAAAACTTTTTACCGTTTGAAATTGATTCACAGATTTCTGAAATCAGAGTCTTTTTGTCATAACGAATTAAGTAAATTAACAATATTATGAAAGAAATGTCTGAAATATTTAATAATTTTAATTATTCTACTTGCTGTTTCTTCAGTTTCGATGATTGATTTATTTAAATGATTAATAATTGATTAAAATTAATACTAGAAAGATCGATCTTCGATATACTAACAATGACTAGGTCCTTCTTTTTATTTTTGTTTAGTGGTAGAGTTTGTTTAAATTTTAAATGTGTATTAGGCTTTTAGAAACACTTGTAAGCTATCACTACTGTGTTCTGTCAAGCATCTCTTGTTTATAAGTCGATTTTTATTAGTGAAATTGGTTGTTTAATTGCGTGATTTACTCATGACAATTAACTACTGACACTACACTATCACAGGCAACTTGCTTTTTTGTCTGCCGCTTTTTTTTCAGCTATTTTCTCTAACTATAATGTTTATCTAACTGACGGACTTGATTACATTTTGGATATACATATTGCTAAGTTTCCATTCGTGAAGTATTTACTATAAAGAAATTAAGCAAACAGACTTAAAAATTAAAGCTCTTAATTTTACATTTTACGTTTATAAAAGGGATACCGTTATTGGCCCGAAAACAAGGCGCAATTATTTTCAACTGAAGTAAGCTTTTAAAATTGAATGCGGATTTTTTTAGGCCAATACGTTATCTAGAAGCAAATGATATTCAGGAATGCTAAATGAGGTAATTTTTTTAAATTTTAAAACGTATTGTTGATACGTGTGTTATTTAATTAATCTTGTTCTAAACAGGTTTAATAAAATTCGTTTCTTATAAATTTTAAAATCGTATCCTATACACTTTTTTGTGTTGTATTCTAATTAATTTTAAATTAATTTATCTTCTCGGAATAAGATGTCCTAAATCCCTTGTGTTATTTGTTCTAAACAGGCAACCTCTGGCATTAATTACATTGAATGTTATGAACTCAGTCGCATAGCTTAGTCTTGTCTAATGTGTGTAAGATAATTACAAATTAACATATTTCTAGTAGATTATTTTAACCAGATAATAACATCTGCAGCATGAAAAAGTTTAATAATAGCTATAAAGTACCGTTTTTCGCAAAAAGAGGGTCAGGGCTGACTGGCAAAGTTAATTATAGTTGTGTTAACCGCCATTCGATACAATTTATATGATTCGTATCGATTGAATTCGTGAAAAATGCAAAATTAAAGAATCATTGGCTACTGATCGAGAGATACACGATCTCACTTGACATTATGTAAATTAACTAAATTGAAATTCTTCTAAATAATTTATTTTTTGTTCACATTTTATGTCTGGATTTAATTGATTTATTGTTGAATTAAAAATGATTATCGTACCCACTTATATACGTTAATAACAAATCGATAAGTTTCGTCGGGGAGGTTAATAAAACAGTTTTAATATCTTCTCATCGAGGATTTGATGGACATCGGACGCCTTAATATTGATGACGGGTTTTAATAGATTTGCTCACCGTAATTAAACGGAATTAATTATCAGATTCATGAGGAATTAGTAGTAATGAGGAACGACGGATACGATAATGAGTCGAGTGCATTTTTTCACGAACATTTTATGTTGATTTACAAGCACAATAAATATTTTTATGGCAACAATAAAGTCAATTCGATATCATTTTCCGGAGTGTCAGTCTTACATTTCAAGTGTGAGACTCTCCTTAATTGTTGATTATTTATCGTGTGTATGGATTGTGTTTTAAAGTTTACCGGTAAGGTATGCTGCCACAATCCAACTTTACACGTGAGCAATAAAACATTCTGTAAAAGGAAACACAGGATCCACGAGAACAGTTGTTTTAATGATTTACAAACTGCAACGACTCCGCATTATTTTAACAGGAAACAACAATTTCAAATGTAATAATGCAAAATGCTGCTTCCTATACAATCCATCTCGAATGCACTTTATCTTATTTATGCGTAAATGATGTAATAGTTAAACGCGACCTTGGCTCGTGTTATAATTAGATGGCAGTGAAGCTGCTCCATTTTTTTGAAATTTGTGATTTTTTACGCGGATTGAGTTCACGTGCATAGCTTTATGAACAGTTAAATTAGCTCAGTGTTTTTAAGTTCAATAAACTTGTCACCTAACTGTTTCCACTCTTGTACTTCTCAAACGTTCCATATTTTTCGTTTCGCTGTATTGTTTTTATTTTAGTAGGTGTCGCTTTCATTTGCTATCGTTTTATTTTATCAATAAATAAGCGATCGGCGTGGATAATAATCATTATTATAACCGTTTATCCTGTAAGTGAAACATGCAATTTTGAATAAATCATTCCATATAGGGAATGCAGTCTTATTACCAGTTCTTAATTATTTCATGTACTACATATCGGTCAGACAGTGGTTGACATTTATATTTTTTTAAACAAGCATTCATCGTAATTTACAAGGTTGAAACACACTGACGCGTTTTGTAAAAATTGTAGCGAATTGATATAATCGATGTCAGGAACAGAACTGTTCTACGAAACTTCAAAATTGTGATTTTAGTTAAGCAGTGTTCTGGAAATTAACAGTAACTTATTTTGCTTCGGTAACGAACAGTGCTTAGTAAACAATTTCAAAGAATTGAAAGTACTCAAATACAGAGAAGCACAAAAATATCAACCGGAAAAAAATCGCAACTGTTATTTATTCGTCGGTCGACGCCACGATTTTGATCCCGAAAGAATCAAAAATAAAATATCTAAATCAATTTTATTTATTTAATAACTGTAAAAGGAAAAAAGCATAAATAATTCTATAAGGTAAGTTTGGGTATAGTCAATAAAATTTACTCTTGGGGTCAGAGGGTTGATCTGGCTAAGTACCGCCCTTAATTTTAGGACTGAAGCATAAAGCGAAAAAATGGTACTAAGTGACAAAAATTTTTAGAAAAAAAAAATAGAAAAAAAGTTTTGGCGCTATTTGCAACCTATTCAAGACTGGCAAAAAGGTGTATTTGTACCGTGGAGAGAAGAATAAGAGAAGTTGGCATTCCCTATACTGACAATGGTAGGTTCTTGGTCGAGGTATAAACACCTTTTATGATCTTATTGTTAAAACCACCGTTTGGAAATTTATAGTTGGGGAAAAAGCTATTCCGAGTACTGTAAAACTGCCATGCACCTGTTTGTGCAACTACCACGATTTCAGTGCTTATGCCCACTCTTGTTATTCCTCCCTCCACAATTTGTACTTGCTTTTCACACTCTCTTGCTAATAAACAGGCTTAAATGACAGCGTGGTTAGAACTCTTACTTCTAAAATCCTGTTCAACCCCTGAGCCTCAAGCATCAACCTTATTGACTATATATTTAACATTCTTTCAAAGAGAACTATTACTATATTTTTTATATATGACGGTTTAACAAATTTTATAGCGGAAAGCGGCAGCACATTTTATAAACAATAATCTTCGACTGCAAATTTTCATTGAGAAAAATTTCAAAAAATTTAAATAGTGGAGCTAGAGCCAACAGTATATTTTACGAACTGTGGCTTACGGCTCCTGAGTGTTTACAAAGTGTCTCAAAGGGAATGAGAAAAGGTAGGATACTACATACAATTTATTGTTCTAGTTGTGAAAGGTCTTTGAAAATTTTGTCGAGAATGTTCTATCAGTGAAATAATTTGTGTATCTATAGTATAGAAAATAGTACTACAGCATTACCATGTGATAAAAAAATTGTTCTCTAGAAGGTTAATGTGAAATGTTTTTTGTCAATGTCACAAATTTGTAAATTTTAAGGACAGAAACAAGACATAGCCTTCTAGACATTTAGAAGATAATGTTTTTTAAATCATATTGTATTGGGAGGAGTTAAGTTGGTTCCCGAATTCGACAATCTTTTCTAATTTAAACGACCTTATTTATAAATAAGAGGTCATGAAACAGCACAACCAACAGACAACCCATACCAATACGGTACGTTCTTTTACAGGGCACGTGTTAAAACGCAGCATCTCTTTTATGATTACATCGGTCAAAGTGAAATAAATGAAGTATACTTGTCTTTTTTTCTGAAAATAGAAAATTCTGGTAGGTCAAATTTATGTGAATGGAGTTTGCTTTTTAGAATAAGAAAAACTGATTGAAACGAATGTTGTTTCCAGTATTATTGTTTTAGCTTTACATAGAAAAGAACCCGAAGGCAAGACGTAAATTAACCACAATGTTATTGGTAATTTATACTAGAAGAAATTTCTCTTTGTAGATGTTGAGAATTTTCTACTTTTCAACATTTCAAAAATGTCAAAAATATTCTAACATACAATGTAAAAAGAAACCTTAGAATTTGTGATTTGCTAGAAATACTTGTGTTTTTTACATAAAAATTTGTTTAAATAAAAATAAAAATGATCGGATAGATTTCAAATAGTCATTTAAGCATACATTCCCTATTTATACATAAATAGAAAAAATAAACCTGATGAAAGCCTGCACCTTAACCATTTAAATCTACCCGCTCACCCGGGAACCTAATTGATCTATTAGTTTTTGTGGTTTTAATTGAAATGACATTTCTTTATATATAGTGATATACAGGTTGATTCAAAGGGACCATACCATCACACGCATGGTTTTTAGTATCATTAATTTTATACTAACTTTTTTGACGTATTGCTTACGAAGATGCTACTTTAAAATTAAATGCAAATAATTGAAATAATATTTTGCGTTTTTATTAATAATTACCTTTCTTTGACAGGTTAAGTCAGCAACAGCTTATCAAAAAGTTGTTACTGTGAATAGGTAGTATTAAAATATTGTTTCAGATTAGTGAGAACACAAGGTGTGTGTATCGAGGTGTTGTCTATTTATGATAATAAATTTATGTTTATAAACCTAATATTTTCAAAACTACGAATTGTTGAAAAATTTCACCAGCATATTTGCAGTTTTGTTAACGTTTTCTGTGACCACAGAATCGGTGGTCAGATCTTTTTGAACCAGCTTATTTATACAAAAAAATTATATGCGTTTAAAATTGTTATTGAAGGTTTTATAATAAAGTAGATAATAAGTTGGATTTTAGAGTCGAAGAACTTAATATCTCTAGGAACACCTATAGTATCCGGCTGCCGTAATATTTTATTAAAGTTTTTAAAGTACAATCATTTTCTATTTTTACTTCTTGAAAATATTGTGTTAACGTAAATTTTGAAAGGCTTTGAGCAAATTCTATCAAGACTGAGCAGATATCGTATTTTAACTTGAGATGTTAGGTTTTTAACAAAATTTACTTGTTTAATACCAGATAATTTAAATAAAGGGCACCAACGAAGTTTGATTAAGATCGAGAAAATTGAAAGAAGGATTTTAAACGTTTTATAAAATGAATAAAAATGGAAGTGCTCAAGTGCTCTTGTGGAAGCGAGTAGAGGATACAGTACAGTCGATAAGTCCGTTTGTGTTTTTTTGCGAGCTCACTGTGCACATAAACCGGGCAATTAATTTGTGTTAGATTGATATCAATTTTATTCCAGATAATTATTATAATTCACAGGATCACGGCCTCCGGTCAATGCCGTATTATTATCTATACAATTCGAGCGAGTAGCGATTGAAAATGATAATAGGGATTAAATTTATTTAATCAAATGCTGGTAGTGACTAATAAAATACAATTCTATTTTAGTTTTTTTACGATTTGGCTCATAATTGCAGATAAGTAAATAATTTGGATTTGTTCAGTTGCCAAGTCGTTTTGCTTTGCCAATAAGCTTTGAGTTTTTCCATGTTTGAAAGTCTTCACGACGTGAATTTAATGTCCGACCCACACTTTAACCATAAATGTTTAGGTTTGTCATAATTTATAAAATATGAGAACTGTGATACAAGTGCCGCGATTTATTTTAATAATTAGTCACTTAGTGAAAGTGTTTTTTTATTTGATTTTTAAACACTAGATACCAGTATAAAGTGCGTCTGAAACGGCAGTTGAGTTTAAATTACAAATAGCAGATGTTGAAAGTGTAATTTTGCTATGCTTTTAATGGATGCTATAAATATAGCTATACGTATACTCATAATTTGCGGGAAATTAGTATTAATTTTTGCTTGTCAAAATTGTAATCACCTCTATGTCACTTTACAAGTGTATTAACATTTTTTCTAGCAATTAAAATTTTGTGTAATTCGCTTGCCGCTCGTATAAAAATTGTATGCAATGTGTAAATACAAGTTCGGAAGCGGAATGCGCGGTTATATTTATTTTTCTTATCGCAGTTAATGTACAGTTATAATGTGTAATATTAATGTACGCAAATACATGAATAATTTTTACAAGCAGTTTTATTAATGTTATGGTTACACTTTAAACATACGTTCTAAAGTTATGGAAGTTTTTTATGAAAAAAGTTACAAATTGCTTTTTATATGCACATGGAATTTAAATGAACAACATGATGGTTAATAAAATGTTTAGAGAAAGTTTGTAAGGAGTGTCATTTTAAATCACTTTTTAATGATTTAAATTAATTTATCTATCAAGATTATTAATTAAGTTAATCTACTAAAGTTGAATTTTTAATATAACAGTTGGTGGGATTACAGTGGTGTATATTGATTAGTTAAAAGTACGGAACTTTTAGTGTTCACCTAACTAGAAACATCCAAATGTTTTTTTAATTAACTAAAGGTGATTTATCTGTTATATTTTATTGTAAAGTTGTTGCTTTTTCACTCTGTAAAATTGTATTGGTAATAATAAATAACCAACCGTTAATTGCCACTGATTTATTTGTTTGAAGCAAACGCAATTACAATTTTCTTTGACTAATAACTACTCGAAAAAATTGTTCACGGAATTATAGTTTTTATTATCTGCTATTATCTATTTTGTTCAATTCCTTCTAATTTATTTTTTGGTTGTAAAGGAGATGTACCTACTTTTAATTAACAGCAATATTGTATTTTTTTTAAATTCAACGTTTATATGTTATCTACTACAATTAACTCGAAACTTTGTATATTTTTTATACAGTAGACAATATCGGCTGTCTATAACAACCTTGAAGGAATTCTTTACTGTCCCAAGGACCGTTCTATATGGTATGTATATAACATTTTTCTAAATCAGACGTCACATTGGTATATAGACCTGGAAATAAGATATAGAGTGATTTTTACTTACTTATTTTACTTATCTTTACTTACTTATTTTTACATTATATTTTGCACACGAATTAATTTGTATTTGTATCTATTTGTTGACCTTTCAAAAAGCTTTATAGCATATTATTCATCTGTACCAGTTTGTAACAAGAAGTAATAAACTATAAATTGACTACTAACCAATTAGGCTAAGTTGATGCCCCCTTTTGGTAAAAAAATTGAGAAAACTTTGTTTTTAACGACAAAACAATAGCAGGTTGACAAAATGTACAAATTTTTGTAATACAAGACCAATCCAATGTTGTTGCTTTACCATTACTGACTGATTCTTCAAACACTTTTTGACTGTTCTTTTTAGCTTTTGTTCAATAGTCTTTTTTTTAACCGGCGCAGGAATTTTCTACTTTTCTATTCTTTCTAATCTCTTCTGCTTTTAGAATAATTTATTTTCAGTTTGTCCTAATACATTGAGGAATCAGAGAATTTAATAATTTGTTTGTTTGTTTTTGATTTATTTATCAATATATAGGAACTTTGTCTTTTATTTTCGCCATTTTTTTTATTTTCTAAATTACTTTTGGGTCTCTATATTTCAATATAACTAAATTAATGCAATAGGAGAAAATTCGTTCAATCATTTCTTTGATGTAGTTTTATTTAATGTCTTTTAGAAAATCGGTTCATGTCTCCCAATGTAAACAAATGTAACAATGTAAAATATAAACAAATTTCAGTTTTCTTTTGCGATCATAATGGCGCTTGATATTCTGACACTGATAATAACTTAGCGACATTCATTAACATAATGTGCAAATTTTGAAAGTGGACTATCTCTCCACGTGATCCTATCTCTCCACGTGGTCCTCTTCGATTAACCTATGTATACAAGAAAAAAAAGTTTAGATCCAAGAATCAAATGCTTCGATATTCGCAATGAGAAAAAAGATTTGCTAGAATACGTCCAACAATGAAAAATTTGGCTAAGAAAAGTTAAAACTTAGTTTTTATTGTAAAGTATTTATTATAAAATATTCTTGCTAAGAACATCAAGTTTTGGATTAAGTCTTTATTTAAGTTAAGTTTATAAGTGTATGATATACTTAAGTTAAATTTATTATACTTAGTTTAAGTAATATTATACTTAACCTAAAAGTTTGATAAATTGTGTGTAGATATTAATATTGTGTCCTGAAATTTCTTTTAACTTGTTTCTTGATTTTGAATACGTTCTAATAGTTTCTTGCACTAAGCTTTAAAATGACCTAGTCTGTAACAATAAATGCCTTTATTGGTTAATACAATGTAATTATTAATCATAAGTATAGACAAAAAGTAAGTAGAGTTTCACTTATTCTTATATTTGTTTTGATGTTTTCTTCCTTTGTCCTACCACTGCTATAGTAGTATTCTTTTAATTTTTTCCGAATGTTGTAAAATTGTGTCAAATAACACTTTCCTATGCGCTACTAGTTTTATCTTTGTTGTTACTATGCGAATGAATGAAACAAAATACAAGCCGTTAAGCGTTGTATACTTTGCATCGGAGAGTAAGATGGAGTACCAGTAGTTCTCAAACTATCGGGTCATTTTTTTAGATACGAAAAGTTGTTTAAACTAAACATTTTGTTAATAGAATTGTTACCATGATAGTATGATAATGAAAAGTAAATAGACTTGTAGATACATAATTTCAAATATTTGTTATAATTTTTCTTGTAAATAAATTTTATCTCGTTGCATTTTTAAGACCTGTTGAGAATTACTGATAAGTTTTAGGTGGGTAAATTAAAGAGGCGTGCTAAAGTTTGCTGTCTCTTTTAAATGGCTTAGGAGCAAGAGAGACAACAATTCATTCGTTGGATCAGGGAGCGGATTAACTTGCTCGGACCTACGTTCTCAAAGAATAAGAAAGAGAACAAAGTTTTACGACATTTAGGGAAAGAAAATACTACTCAGTATACCAATAAAATTGTCTTTTGCAGTCTTAATTCTTAAATGCATTATTATATTTTTGACGCAAACTTTTAAAAACTTTACCTATCTTACCAATTTTAGGTAATTTCTCGTTAACATCGGCTAAAGCTTATGTCATTTATTCGACTTTTCTAGTTTTCCACACTAAATATTGACTAGTTTTATTTATTTTAAGAACAAATTATGTTAAAATTGTTTGTTTTCTATTCTACCAACATTTTTTATTGTAATAATTTTTAATATAAATGCGGTGAAATCTTCTGAATCGATGTTGCATTATTGAAAAACTTTAAATAATTAAACAGCCTTTCTACTTATTTATTTATAATTTGTTTACTCGTTCTAAGATATATCTATAAATAATAAATTCATTTGGGATCAAAATTTAACTAGCTACAAGTGAATCACTTTTAGTTTTTTTTTTGTTGCTTTATACAGAAGGACAATTATAGAGATTTGGTTTGTTTAAATTTGTTGTTTACATAAGTTTGTTTTGTCGGAAGATACCCACAAGGCCAAAAATTAATTCATTCAGTCTGGTAGACGATTTTCGTGTGTTTTCTTATCTGTTCAAGAAAGCGAAAACAATTTAAATTTTGTGTTATAGATAATGATCCCGATTGGGCAAGGTTGTGTTTCTTTGCTTAATGGAATAACGTTATCTGAGATAAATCAGTTAGATTAGGAATTTATTTGCTACAGTTGAGTGCATATTGTTATCGTTTGTTTTTGTTGAGATAGTTCATTTGGTGGCGATGGGTAATATGATTTTGTATCTAGTGCTGTACGTCCGGTTAATTTAATAATGGCAGACAATTGCCATTTTGTTTTATTACGTCAATCATCGGTTCAGCGATATGAATAAATATAGGACCTGTTGATCGTTGTTTTGTGTATAACCGCGCTTTCGTAATTATGCCGCGACGATTTATTGCCACGCTCTGTGAAGGTATCGAAATATTAAGACTTGGAAAGTTGCTCAATTATTTTAAAAGGTCACTTCGCAAGTGTTAATGTGTATTTATTGGAAAGGTTTTATGGTTCGGATAATTGCAACACAGGGCATTGTTAATTTCACATACGAGCCACTCATCGCATGTCTTAGAGGCATCATTATGAAAACGCCTTCCAAGCCAACAGCTAATTACTTATTCGGCTGGTAATTTTTTCGGAATTAAAAAGAAAAGCTAATAATTGAGCCATTAGGTATCCGTTTGAGTATAATAATGCGATTAATGTTCGCTCCATCCAAAATATCATTTTTCACTATCGCCCTGTAATTGAAAGCGTAGAAAGATTGGTTAATCTCTCGTTTAACAAACTTGATCAAAGTGACAGAAATTCTTTTTGAATTAATAAATTTTGCGCTTTTAAACGAGGTCATGTGATATCTTGGGAGCAGAACCGGACTCCAGAAGCGGAGTATTCAGGTGTGTTTTTAACAGGTAGAAGCACTGGTGATGGTGGGGCGTGATATAAACTTAAAGATAAAACAACTATCTCTGACCGATATCTCTTACACTCGGCATTTATTCACTCGAGACGGAATCAAAAGAACAAATTGGAAAGGTGCTCGATTGAATATCACCGAATTAGGACGCCTCTCCTTTGCATGCTATTATTAGATGTAATTGATTACTTTTGAAGTACTGAACTTTAACAATACACGATGTTTATTGATCCTGAAACAACCAACAAACATCTACTTAACTTTTATAGCTACAACTTATCGTTTTGAACGAGAATAAATGTGCTATTATTTTACCAAAATAGGAGCTAGGATCCAAATCTAAATTAAGCTTTCATCGCTTTGCAACTGTAGAAGCTACCGGTTTTAAGATTTATTTTTATCCGACGTCTCATTATTATTAGAACTGAATAAAGAAAAATATTAGTATCATGATTTAGCAGAAAATCTTGCTAGGAGCGTGTTGCGAAGATATTTTTTAATGAGATAATGATTAAAGAGTTGCTTAGTGTTGTAAAAATCTAGTATATTTATTATTGTACACGAACAACTGCGATGTATTTCACTCAATTGATTCAATTGTGAAGAAAATTTCTAATGTTGTCTAAACTAAAATTTAAATCTAATATTCATTTTTTTTACTTGATAGACTACCTAGTCAGGCAAAGGAAAAGATTGCAGAGACTCATAGATGTGTGACAAATATTTAACTGCCTACTAATAAGTACCTGCTATAAAATCTTAACAAAGTAAAATATTGTAATCTGGAAATCTTACGATTGGTCAAAATAAAAATATTTTGTTTTGGTCATATTTGTTTTTTTTTTGTGGTATAAAGGTATTTCACCGAAATGAAAGATATTTATATATATTTACGACTATAATGTAGATTGTCTGTTGTCTGAGGGTAGTTAGCAACATAAAATGAAGAGACACTTTTATAAACTGGAAAATCTGGCTTTAAACCGATTCTGTGACTTTATTTAAATAGCAATTTGGCGCAATGATATGAAATAGTTGTATAGTACTATTATTGTTAAGTGAAATACAAGTAAGCTTGTATTTGTGCAAATTTGGATATTATAGCCTAACAAATCTGACAAAGGAGACCAAACAAATTTTGAAGACAAGGTCTACAGGTGTTTCAGAATTATTTGGCATAAAAACCAAAATTACACTTGACCAGTAGAAAATGAAAGCCTTATTGTTCTCCGGAGCTTTTGTAAAAAGTTACAGCTAACTAAAATAAATCTCAAAACTGACGATTTTGAGATTTATTTTTTTTTAGTATTTTAAAAAGTTGATGAAATTTTGGCAGCATGTTTATATAAACATGTAAACACAAATTTTATCGAATTTTTATTTATGAAGGCATATATTTAAGCCAAATTTCATTAAATTTGCTTTATTAATTTTTGTTAATACCTGTGAAGAATTTCTTCCAGAACTCTGACAGATGTTATCTGCAAAACATGATTCTATAGGTATACAATTTTTATAGATAATTTAATTTAGAATTTTAATGTATTCTTGCAAAATCTTGATAAATCGCTTTATTTTTGGGTAAGATGCACAATAACTGCTTTACAAAATGATAGTTAAAAACTTTACTAAATATGTAGATATAGCTGTTATAAGGTTTTTGGCTCCACAATTGTTGTTAATGACAATCATAAGTTTATTTCCGTATTTTCATAATCGTGATGGCGCCTGATTTCCTGTTTGATTTTTATTTTCAAGAAAAATTATTGATTAATTTTTAATTTGAATATCCGATAACTTTTAATTATCTGTATCCTGTAGGTGTTAGAAGGAAAGCTAATTAATTTGTGTTGGAAGAATAGAATGTTCATGTGAGGTTAAAAACTACAAATTATGTGGGTACAATAAGGTGGTGTTGGTGCACATACCTAAAACATTTTGTTGTGATATTTATTTGGATTTTGACAAGAGGTCCAATATTTGAACTACTTAATACATCTGATGTGAGATTCAATTTTACGGCCAACGCTGAAAGAATTTGTGACTACATTCTTTTCAGGTAACTCTGACAAATATCGCTAAGCACACACCTGTAGTTTATTATTAACATTGGTTAATAATAATAACTAGCAGTAAATAGTATTTTTTTATATTAAGGGCGTGAAGTGGCTGTTGTTTAGCGGTTAGAATGAAAATTTTTTAGTCTAGACGGTAGATCTATGAGCTAGACTAGAAATTATTTCCACCGATAATATTAACAATTCAATCTCCAATTAAATTACCGATTTTTTTACTAAAGTAGCTAAGATAGTTACCTCACGCACGGTGAAAAAAAAGTCGTGAAGTAGATACTACAGCAGTACAGTAGCTACACACTATTGGTAGAAAAAAAAACGATAAACAAAGATAAAGTTGACACACTGAAATTAGTAAAAAAAAGTCTTTTTTTAACAATTGTAAAACAAGGCAATTAAATGGCACACTTTAGAATGAAGAAGACCGACAAAAATTTGAAATTCTAATTTGATTTCAAAGTGTATTTTTCCGGCCCAAAGTACGAGACAAGTCATTGCTATAAATATCAAAGTGAACACAAAAGCATTTCTCTAACAACTTCTTATTTATGACGTTGAAAACAGTCGATTCGCTTTGCCAAGATCAAAAATCAAAATTTTCATGGTTATACAACAGTGTTATTGATTATGTTGTTATGGCAGATGATTTACAACCTGCTCGTTTGATTTGAATCAGATTTTTCTGCAAACTTTTCCACCGGAGGTAACATGATTATGCGAGCTTTTACGTTTGTTTTGTCTAATTCCATTAAAGGAGTAAAATTGAAATTTTAATTTTGAAGTCACAATATTTGATTAAATTTGTTTAATTCTGCCGATAAATATAAAATAGTTATGTTTACACTGTTTAAAACCAAATTAAATACAATTTAATAATCATAAAACAAATATTTTCTTTTTCGTGTGGCAAAATGAATGAAATAAATGGAACGAATTCCGAATGAGATTCTCGTGTTAATTAATTAGAGATGTTATTTGTTGACATTTAAATATTTTACAACTGGTATAAAATTCGGATAAAATCGCACTCTGACTTGTTTTTTTCTTCTTCTTAATCAACCTTCATTATTGTAAAGTTCGTTAAAGAATATTTAACTAGTTAATGTTGGTAATTATCCGTTGTTTGTTTACCGATAAAATTTGCATAAGATATTGTGACGTTTATTATATGTGGGTTTCTGATTTAAAGAGCTGGAGATAATTTCTCGGCAAGTTTATTTACAAATCAAATTAATTACAACTAATTAACACAGCTAATATTCTAAATCACTAACGGAACACAAAACACTTTAATTTATCGCTTTCTAAATTCGCTGGATATCGCCGGAGTTCGCCTTTATGTCGCTCTCCCAAAACCAGACTGACTGACTGACTCGCTGTCTCGCATATATATAGGGGTATGGACTCTTTCCAGAACTTTCGAGTATTTTCTCGCGTTTCTCCTGAATTATTTCAATTCGGCAAGATGATTGGAATTCAATCACAATAGCGACAAACAATGCCGACGTAAACAAGAATAAATAAACCCATTCAAAACGTAAATAATACTCGAAGTTCTATTCAGTTCCTAGAAGTGAGCGGTCCACAACACAATACTCGATACTCTGATTCACCGCTTCTTAGAATTGAGTCGTTCGCGTCACAATATTGTCATGTCACCTTTCAAAGCACGTTCTCAGACTGAAGGTCTTCTTTAATAGGAAGTAAGAAGACATTCCCGACATTACCTTGCCTTTAAAAGCTATTCTATGGATACAATGTTATTAACATCAGAATTAATTTCTCGTTACGAGTAGATGATTGGTTGTTTGTGCTGTAGAATGATCTCTTTTCAACTAGGAGGAAGCTTGGCACCAGGCCATCCAACCTAGTAATTTTAAACACATTTCCACCTAATTGCCACATTTTTTAACTAACGCCAAATATACAATACGCTCGTTGAAAGTCACTTGTTAACAATTAACACACTTTAGTCCTTTTGTAAAGAATTCAGCACAAATCTTGCCACGACTTTACAATTAACCGATTTCTAAGTTTCACGCCCCAAGAAAATTTTATCATAAACGGTTTAAGCTTTCGCTTCACAGATAATATCAAAACTAAATACACACTAAAATTTAGTGAATAAATATATAGTTTCTAGCTAATTTAAAAGCACTCACGGCTATTTACCGGTTGCGCGTCAAGCCACATTAGATTTAGTCTTGTCGAGTTTATACTGCAAAAATACTAAAATGGTTAGGTTGGCTTATCCGTAATTCAAATACGCGGAGTTCTACTGTAGTAAACTGAGAATAGTTTTTACACGTTTACTACCGTGTACCTACAAAATAAAATATTAGAAAGATCTATTCACTTGCTGGCCTGGGCTCACATAAAAATTTGTTAGTGAGAGTGTGTGCATTAGCTGCTTAACCTTACGATGCGCTTTGAATTGAAAACTGCAAAACTGGTCACTAAAAAAATACTGTCATATAGAACATTAAATTCTTAATATTTATAGTGCGCGAGGTTATATTTTGATCTCTACCAATTTAGGCACTACAGACGCTTAAAATTGAGAAACAGTCTTAACAACTCGGATTGTTTAACTATTTCTCATCTTTTAGAATATCACGAGCCTAACTTATTAGATACTATTTTTATTGATTTTTTTTTTACTTTTTTATGTTTTACCACTGCGTCTCTTTCTCAGCCTTTCTTTTTAACATAGGCCCACATTAAGCAAGCGGTTGCCAGTGAGTAAGTTCCAGTCAAAATCTGGTGGTAACAGTATGTATAATTAAAAATCATTTGTAATTACAAGCCCAAGACAGTCTAACAATAACAGAGTGTGGGTGCCAAGCTGGCAAGGCCTTGAATTTCTGCGTTTTGTATATAATAGTGCACTCTGGTGTGAATCTCCTTATTACCGTAACACGCTCGTAATTCGACACGTTCTTCAAACAATATCCTCAAGCTAGAGTTCAAGGCATTTGCATAACACAACACGTGGCGGTTTCTTGTTTTCTCTGATTTGTTTCCCTATCTTGTTAATTGAAAACCCATGGATTCGCGTAATAATAATTCCTGAATTTTTTTCGTCTGGTGCAAGCTTTTTATCAAGATTGTTCTTGAAGCGGGTGTGGTTTTTACGATTGTGATTAAGCTTTTAGCTAGCCTGGAGCATCAACAATTACAATAAAACGCGTGCTTATGGACAAAACGTGTGTGCACTTGAAAATATTACACGAGATAACAGTGATGTCAACACGGGGCTTTTATTATTCAGCCGGTTGGAATCTCCCTAAAAACCTCGCGCTATTTATAAATCCCGTCTGGAATCATTCGGCGATTATGTAAGACTGAGAAAATATTCCCGATTTCATGGATGTCGGTATATTAAAGGAACTGATAAGGTATCTGACACACCCTACATGACAAATAATTAAATTTTGATGAAACATGCTCGAGATTTTATCGGAAAATGTGATCAAAGAACAGAGTGGGTTTTTAGTTTACGGGTTTTTCAAACAATAAAACTTGCTTCAATAAATATATCGGTGCGTTCTTTGTGCATATTGCGCGCAATCTTACATTGTCGGAGGCATAAACTGTACAGACTTACAATTATAATTATTACTGCCGGAGGTGTTTCGATCACCGGTTAGATCTATGCATAACTTATCATCTATTTCATTACACTGCATAATGAAATTATTAACGCTGACCACACTTCAGTGCTTCCTTTTACACTTTTTATAGTAATAGAAAATTTGCTTTTGTACGTGTCTGTAAATAAAAATATTATTTTTTTTGAAATTTTTGTACTTCGAAAAATCTAGCTAGAAACTAAATTCATCAAAGTCAAATGCGATATCTCACAAATCAATAATCCAAAGCCCCAGTAATCCAAATCGCCAATAATCCGAACGTCAACCAGATATTACAGGTAGAAAAATATACAAGTTAAATTGAAATATTTCACAGTTGCACAAATACACAAGATTTCTTGAAAAATAGTTTGTGGTGCAACCGTTTGCAAAAGTGGCAGCTACAAAGATGGAGATAACAAGGAGTGACAAATTAAAGTTGAACAACTCAATGCGATGACACACAAGACACGAAACCTTTTAAAATACTCGAAGAAGATGACCAAGATTCTAAAGGAAGTGAAAAAGACCAGGAATCAACTATACTGTACAATAATCGTACCCCAAAAATTGAATTAAGAATTTTCAGAAGCTCGCAGCTTCTAGAATGATACATGATAAACTGTCATAAATAATATTAGTCAAGCAATTCTGATACCTTAATAATCGTCTCTCAGACCGACTAAAATGTAAGCTGGATATATTATTATATTTATGTGAATTTCGAAGCCCGTTAGGCCCTTTATACCGGCTTCGCTTGGTGTTGTTGCCCGTGCGAATGCCAAGGCTTTTTAGCCCCTTTGATTTTTTAATTATTTGATTTTATTTTTATTCGCGTATCTGCTGCGTTAGTGGCAATGAGATCATATGATGAATAATAAATAGTTCTAAAATGCGTATGTCTCTTTTTTACATTCGTTTTCGTCACCTTGACATTAATTTCTTGGATTTATTTAGTTTAGGGGTAGACAATGTTTCTGTCTTCTTATTGCGTGTTAAAATTTGTCATTAATATTACGGAAATTAAGGAGTCTTTAATACTGTTTTACTTGACATTTCCATTACCCAAACTCTCTTGCATTAAAGGGATTTATATAACATTTTAAAATGTATAAGTTATCTGTCAAACAACTTTTATTTTTGAAATGACTCGAAGTTTATCTTGTTTTTACAACATCGAAAATATAAATATTTATAAATTTCGCATTTTTTGTACTCAAATTTAAAGTAGTTTTATCATTTGTAGTAAAATTTTTAAAAGCTTTTAACTAATTAAATTAAAAATATTGATGTGGACTTACCAATGTTTTTCGTATTAGCACTTTGCTAAACTAAAACACTTGGAAAACTATTGGTCACTAACTAATTGAGTTGCACTAAGTTAAATGTTGAGTAAATGATTCATTTAACATTCTTAACATTTTGATAGTAGTTGCCGACAGCAGATGGCCCTAGTTCTAAGTTAGTTACATTACATAGGAAGCATTCCAAACTTGTTGAGAGTTGCTAAGTATTTGTGTTTTTGTTGCAACAATTATATTTATTGGTTCGGACAGCAATCAAGTTTTATAAATAATTTTGTTAATTATCTTCTCTCAGAACGATCGAAAGCTATTAAAAGTGGCAGTTTTAATTAGCTACCTGTGTGGACTTGTCGCTAGTGAAATTTATTTCACTGGTCGTGGGGGTTTATGTGCACTTAATTGATTTTTCAAAATACATTACAACCTTGAAACATTTTAAACGCGAATGTTCACTACATATGTTTCCATATATCATCTGCTACAGATCTAGTTATACAGATATTGCAAAAAAACAGAACGGAAATATCAAGATAATTGCCCACTAGATACATTGCATAATTTTCCTGAAAAATTCAAAGTTATGAGGCAGGAAATTTCAGGTTCGTGTTTTAGATTTCAGTCGTTCTTGCTGTCTTCAAGCTCTTTTCTCATGGTTGTAAATTTTTTTCCCGAATTGTTCCTACTTGTTCAGTCTCCCGAATTTCTCTGGCATTCGCGTAATGTCAAGTCGGTTGCAAGACCAGAGGCGGCACTACAGGTGGGCCAACCCGACAACTTTATATAATAATAATCGACGAAGTTTACACCACTACACAGTAAAAATTTAGTGTAAAATCAGCTAATGTGGATCCTATATAAGATTGTTGGATTGTTCTAGAGTTTTTTGGAATCATTTAGTGTTGTAAACTTATGTAGTACCTACACACGCCCTTTTTGGTTTAGTATAGATGAGAATAATGAAAATTGGAAATCCCGACTTTCTCTTTAGAATATTTAGTGCTAAAAATTTAAGGTTAAATGTAATTCTCGTTTATTCACTCGCCTGCTCTGGCCCACATAAAAATATCCAAAAGAAAGAGAGCATTAGCTGCTTAACTTTGCGCTGCGCTTTGAATTAAAAATTACAAAGATAATTATATAAATAAAAACCTAATTACAAAAAAAATACTGTCATAAACAAGATTAAATTTTTAATATATACATCAATAAAATTAACAAAAAGTTACATTAACATATTGAAAAATATAATAAAAATTTGTAATTTGCACAGCGCTAGAAAATGCTGCGCAAGTAGTTAAAGCTACAGAAATTGTTAACAAAAAAAGTTGTGAATTAAATGCTCTATAATAAAGTATGCTGGGCGATATTTTTAGCTCTATAGTCGTTCTTGGAGGGCACAAACACTTTCGTAATATCCTTGACTTTTGATACATAAATAATTAGTGTGCGCTCAATTGGAAATTTGTTGGTTCATCTTCTGACCCGCCCTAAAATATGGTAGTAGTTCGGCCAGTGCACAAAATATAATAAGGAAAAGAAATCGTTAAAAATAAGAAGTGTGCGTGCACTTTGACGCCAATTTCTAATTTCATATCGTTCTCAACTTGGGAAACTTTCACGTGAATATTCCTGATGCGTTTCTGTCGTAATTACGTAAAATTAGTAACTTGTATTCCAGTGCTATTAAGTTGGCGCCTCGTTTAAAAATAGATTGTATAAGACGAAGATAACTAGTTTCTTGTTCAAGATATCGTGTTGTAACCAAACAGACAAGTAAACTTGCCGCATACGAATACATAAATTACAAGATTTGATCAATTACTTAACATCTCACTTATTCGGATAAACATTATCATTTGCGCCGCTTCGATTGATTTATGGAAAATCGGTCGGGTGTTCATACAACTTATGATTTATATTCGACAGGTGGATGATGCTCTAAATTGCATTTGTATATCAATTCATCGCACAATTACCATTCCGTTATCTTTTTTAAATATTTTTTTTGGTGGTCGAATTTATACGGAATTTAATTTTCTTTTCAGCGAATTAATTTAAATTATACAGTCGAAATTGCGCGCAAAAAAATTACGAAAGTCAGTCAAGAGGAACGGCATAAAATAAAGGTTCTTGCTGAGTGACTATCGACTATCAAATAAACTTGGATATAACACGTGATCAAGCGAAATTGGAATTATTTAAATTAGTGAAGCAATTTGTAAGATTGTGTTCAGTGTGATACATAGTCCTAAATCTGAAATGCGGTCACCTTAAAAAAGTTTGATTAACTATGTGTACCTTAGAGAAGTAATTTAGCGGAGGAGTAATTTGCGAATCAACAATGCAACGCTAGTTTGTAATTAAATTAATGGTTCTAGTTAACTCTGATTTTGACAGAATAATGTACAGAGTGGATCAGCATTCTATAATTATAAAGAAATTAAATATCTGCAGGGATTTATGCACAATTTTTACTGCTTAGACTAAAAATACTAGTTAATTGAACAACTAGCTAGAGCTGTTCTCCGTTAACTTAACTAATCAATTTTTATTAGTCTAGTTGTAATGCAGCTAGTTTTTTAACTCGTTTTAGCTATGGTGAAGCTCTTAAAAATTTGTGTTAAAAATATGCAGATTTTAAAATTTTTTCTACAATGGTAATTTCTAATTCTTTTAATTCCAGGAGCAGGACGATTATAAAAACAATACGGTCCGATAAATTTACTCCCAAAATTTTATAAAAGCACAAAACAATATGTTAAACGGTATGTTGAATTAAAAAATTTTTGAAGCGCGCATAATTTTTAAAATTGCACGAATATCAAATAAAACGAAATTTAAAATTTGGGGAAATTTGGGGGTTTGTGATAATATCTTATTGTAACACTAGATGCTATAGTGGCTGTTATAATAACCGAATGAGTATTATAATAGGTTTCTTAATGACGCAAAGATAAAAGCAAAATTACGAACTTCACTGGACATTTTTTTTACTCAAAAATTCAGGAATCTGACTGACAGGATTAGGACTCTGATTTGTGATCCGGTTTCGTCCAGGATATTTCCGAAACTTGAATATGGCTAAGGTAACCAAATTTACAAGGTAACTTTTGGTTGGGCGCTTTTAAGTACGATAGCTGAAAAACAGTAATATTTTAGTTATACGCTTCAGTTTTTTGCTCTTTGGTGCTTTAGACCGGCTAGATGTATGTACGGTCTTGTACAATTTTAATTTCATAGTTGAGCGTTAGAGGTTGGTCTATTGGATCCTAATGGATCAGTAGAGTTAACTCTTAGAAATTAGTTGAAAATCTAGTAAAATTACATTATATTCTATTAGTTTTCTATTTATGATAAATCCGGATTTCTGGCTTTATTCAAAGAAAATACAAACTAATGGGCTAACTTTAAGTTGAGATAATACCGGTAGTATCTTAACTTTCATGAAAAATTAAAAGAATTTGAAGTTATGATTGGTTGTTACTATATAAAACTCTTAAAATTTGAGATACTACTGGTATTATCTCAACTTGAAATTAGCCCACAGAAACTAATTCTGCGATTCTAGTTATGTCATTGTTATGAAACAGTGTAGAAATTTCCGGAACAAAAGTAACATCCAATCAAAATTAGTAAAATATTTAAAGGAGCAATATCAATTAGACTAAGGTAAATCGTAAACAAATGACGACAGGAGGGGTCAGGGGAGTGCATATTTGGCTAAAACAAATTAAATTGTGTATTTCCTTCTCTAATATTGCGCAAGTTTTCTCCAACTATCGTCATTCTTTTAGGATTTAGACTTACTTCTAACAACGAAATAATTGTTAAACTGGAGCAGTAAAGTGAACCTTATTCTAATACATACTAACTTGAAAAAAATCGAGTGTGTTTACTTTTAAATATGGATAGTCTATCATTATAAAAATACTGAAATTCTATTCATTTTGTTTTTGACAACATAATATAGTGTTTAGGAAAGAAGTGATTAAAATTTCAACAAGGATGCGTACCGTTTGTTAAAATTAATTTTTCGCATTCATTAGTAAACGATGTAGCTAGAAAAAATGTTTCGGAATGCGAAATGAGAAATTAAGTAGTCGCAACCAATTTATAACGACTTTGTTCGTTAACTTCCAAATGGTGAAGTGCTAATAACAATTTGTATTCAAACGTTCACAATTAGTGGCTTGAAATTGTAATATAAGTAAAAAAGTTGTATTCTGGAGCCGTCCCAAGTGCTCTGTCATAAATCACAATTTACTCGATTTTATATAGTTAATCTGAGATTGCACGGATGATTTTTATGATATTTTTCCTCCGTGAAAACAAACATCAAACGATAATAATATAAACCTGACACAGGCAATCCTTTTGTGTATTTATTGGTTTTTATCTTGTCAAGTTCACGTGTTTTGTAACGTTGAGATAACATCTGTAACCGCATAACCTTGATGGTCGTTCTTCTCTAATAATTAAAAACAAATATAGGTAGTGGCTATTTACTAAATTATAAACAAACTGTTATTAAATATTATGATGAAAATGAAATTCCGAGCGGTGTGTAAGCTGAACCTAGCCTATTAAAATAACCAGTTGGCACTTAGAGGTAATGCCTAATTTATATGAATATTTAAGATAATGTACTCCTCACAAAGATAGATCGTTGCTTTGAAATGCGGAGGCGTCAACATCGAAATTTTATAAGCAACTAAGCACTAAACACCGGTTGTTGATCGATTTGTCAACATACCGAACGAGAACGCTATTTCAACAATTTTTCAAGAATTATTGCGTTTATTCACTGGATTTTATAGCAAACAGGAAACACTCCGACAACTACAAACGTCATCTTTTGATCGTAGCCAGGAATACAATAAACGCCCACAATTTAGTTATGTGTCGACACACTTACACATCATCAACGTCACGCAATTGTACACCCAACATATGAGGACTGGATAGAAAACGATTTAGAAGGAATCATTAATTTTATCGGATTATAATGTCTAGGTTAAGGAGAAGTTCGATTCTAACGGAATTGAAAGAGTTTTTTGAATGAATTCGAGACGTTTATTGCCAATTGCACTTTGGATGTTTGCGAGATAATTGCCAAAAAGCAAGAGACTGGGTTAAAAATACAGGCAGGAAAGTTTGGAAATTCCACAATAATTCATTCATATTTTACTCTATTTACACACAAAAATTAGCAATTAATTCAAGTAACTCGAAGTTGTGTTACTTTATCTGCCGCTAATCTTCGGATATTTTCTCTGACTGTCGTACTAACACAACCTCTAAGTCAACTTTCAGAAAGTTTTTCGAGGGTTAGTCGTTTATTAACAGTTAAACAAATAATCTTTTTAGAAAAATATAGCTTAAAATTAGATAATTGTAGTTGGGTTGTAAAAACAAAATAAATACTGAATGACTATAAACAAAATAGATTCAAACAGAAATTCAAATTTTACCGTATCTCAAATCATGTTATTTATTGAAATGTTTAGTTCAGTTTCTAGTCACGAAACAGCGATTTAGGTAGTACCTGCCTATAATTAATTGAGTCAAAACATATTTTATCTTTTTTTTATAACAGTGAAAGTTTGGATGGGGCTATATTTTGATTGCTGAGTTTGGCATAGGTCAAAAGTTTAACCTAAAATGGAACAATAGATTTAGCTATTTATATTAGCATTTGAATAATTAATTTGTTTTTAAAGGCGTTCGATAAGTTTTGTAGCCGTTGAACTTTCTACAAAAATATAAATTTGATTAATAGATACGTAATTATAATTTTATAAAGTTATGAACTATTGTGTTTAAAAGTGGGATTATTCTATCAACTATACTATCTTAATTTCAGTGATAAAATAATTTCTACTAGCTAACGGCATGCCTTTGTGGTGTCTTCTAAAGCTTAAACAATAGTTATTTACGTGTGAAAAGTAACTGATGTCGTGCGAGTGAAAGGTTTAAAAGGAGGTTACTAACAAAGGGTGCTGTTTGTACACCTAAATTGACCATCCTTAAGTCGATAGGCTGTGATTACTGGATAAACTTGAGCTATTAATTGTTTTTCAACTAATGTTAATTCCTTTAATAGTTCGGGATGTGAACCAGAATCCATATTATCACGTGGACGCAACTCTTACGATAGAGTTACACTTTTAAACTAATAATTTATTTACAGCAAGGTAAATAGTAAAAGAATAACAATACGAGGAGCTAAAACGAATTAAAACGTTTAAATTCCTACCGTGATTTCGCGCAAGTTTTAGTTCACATAAATACTCGTAATTCAGAATTAACTCACAATAGTTAAACAATTCAATAATACACTTTTATAGCTTTGATTAATCGCCAATGTTTTGCTTGCAATAATTGCTGTCTTCTGTTAAGTCGCTCTACTTCTTGATAACCGACCTACATAAGACTTTATAACAGCATACGGGTCACCGATTAGTCATTTCTTCAGCTTTAATTCATAATAAATATAAAATCATAACATATTCCGCCATAAAATATGTATATATTAAATTTCAAGTCTAGACGTTCAGTGGTTTTTTCTAAAATATCTACTCCACAAAACGTGCCAATAGTTTCACCTACGTAATAAACAATTGCGGCTAATATTTAGAAAAGTTTTAAAGGACCTTTTTTTGTCTTGTGGATTGAAGGTAAGCTCATAACCAATTTTAAAAATGATTCAATGACATTCAACCTCCAAATGTTAATATTTGCAATGTAAATAGATGGTTAGTTTGCGTGCAAAAATGTTATATCTAATTACGTTTATCAAGTTTGTACTGTAAACAACGCTGTAATGACCCAAACTAGGCCATACTTACCGCCATAAACCCAAATTTGTGCGCGAAATTCAAATTTAAATAAAAGTGGCCAAAGTCGTGATCGTCGTCTAGTGGAAAGGCTCCCTACGTTGTGTTTAACAAAATGGCGGCAAAGTTCTTTGAGATGTGACTGTATGAGGGTTCAGTTGGGAGAGTACAGTAAAACTACCACTTGGAAGGAGGCATTTATTAGTTTGTTTCTTGCAGTAAATAGCTTATAAAATGGTGAATTAAATAAAAAAAAACGATCAATCGTAAATAACACAAATAAATCACTAAACAAATTAAAAAAAATACAAAACAAAACAAAAATTTTGAAATAATTCGAAATTTAAATAAACAAAGAAAATTAACATAAAAGCAATTTATAATAATAAATTATAAAATTCGAAGAAAAAAGGTTTACTGCAAGACGGACCGGATAAAACCTTCCCAAACCGTGTCCATAAACGATGCCTGTGTATCTTTTCTCACTTCATGATGACAAATCAATTTATAACAATTTAAATGGCCTACAATGATTTTAGTTTGCATAAAAAAACATTTAAATGTGGAGAGAATCTTGTTTTATTATTGAATTTAACATAAGCAACAACGAATAAAACCCAATGACATGAAATAAATGTGAGGGGATCGGCCACCAAGTACTCATTGTTTTTTTAGATACCTATTCGAATCCGAAAGCTACACAAAAAAAAACAAATAAACAAATGACTGGCTGTAGTGAGAATACTTAGACCCAGGCAGGTTAAGCATGAGGAGAGTTCCAATAGTTGCTACTTAACGTCCCCATCCAAATCCTCGTCTCTCCAAGCATTCACTAAGAAACGCAATAGTGGAAAGCTACCAATTGATGGAGTTTTATAGTTACTACTTGTACTCCATCAGAAATACCTTCCCTCCACCACGATCGACTACTTTGAAATAATTATGGCGTCGCGGTAACACACAAAATAAATAAATATAAAATTAATAACAACGCGACCGTTAAATTAAATTCTTAAATGGTGAGAAAAAATGGCGGAGATTTCCACGAATATCTAAGTAACCGACGCCCCCACATAAAATAATTTAGAAAGACCCCTTTTGAATAATCAGAAATACTAGAATCAAATAAAAATTTACATTACAGAACGTTAAAATACGAATAAAACACATTGAAATGGTTTTGACCCTGAAAATATTCTGCTGACTCAATGTCTGGGAACCACATGGTAGACAAAATATGAATTATCTTTGAAAATCCGTGTTTTCGCGAGTCATCCACATTTAAATGGTACAAAAATAAGTTCTAAACTGATTTTACAATACCTGGTTGTTAATAGTGGGTGAAAAACTCTAAAGAAACTAAAGAAATGCACCTGACACAAAAACAACATGCACTCGGTACTACGTTAGTCTATCGACTCCAAAAGCACAAAAACCATATTTTAAGCAAATCATGAATAAATGACAATTTTAAACAATATCTAATAATGAGAAAAGGGTTCAGATTACCTGTAGAAGAGTTCAAACCACATGGAAGTATTTTTTTACTGAACTGATTTATCACAACAGTCACGACACGTGGGTTTCCATTTATCGACAAAAATCTTGGTTTTTCAAAGCCATCCAAGTAAAACATTATCAGCGGTGGTCTTCTTAATAGTTTCGCAGTATTTTCACGTGGTTATTTCCCGAGGTGTGGCTGGGAACTACTCTCGTGGCCCGTGGCCGACTGACTGGTGTCATGGCCGCGCATCTCTCTCGCTTCTCCAACTTCCCTCCAGCAACGCTGCCAACCTTAACTGTACTAGCAAGAAAACCCGGGATATTCGAATTTGAAGTGGGATATTTCAGACGCCCCCAAGAGTCTGCGGAGTGAAGAAGTTTTCGGAAGGACTGGAGACTCTTCCTAAGGTTGTCGTAGTTCGTTGAGTACCTCTTGGTTGTTGTGACGTAGTCTACTCTGCGACAGCCTTGGTTGGTGTCATTCTTTGGAACGCCCCCAATGTGTTGAACCCAGACATCCCATCCTCTCCGAACATGAAAAAGAAAAACAAACAACAGCAGTATCATGGTCTTTGAAATCAACAAACGAAAATCTTAGCACTCTCCACGGAGACCCCCACACAAGTCACATCCTGGTCACGGCACCAAAATCTGTAATGACCCAAACTAGGCCATACTTACCGCCATAAACCCAAATTTGTGCGCGAAATTCAAATTTAAATAAAAGTGGCCAAAGTCGTGATCGTCGTCTAGTGGAAAGGCTCCCTACGTTGTGTTTAACAAAATGGCGGCAAAGTTCTTTGAGATGTGACTGTATGAGGGTTCAGTTGGGAGAGTACAGTAAAACTACCACTTGGAAGGAGGCATTTATTAGTTTGTTTCTTGCAGTAAATAGCTTATAAAATGGTGAATTAAATAAAAAAAAACGATCAATCGTAAATAACACAAATAAATCACTAAACAAATTAAAAAAAATACAAAACAAAACAAAAATTTTGAAATAATTCGAAATTTAAATAAACAAAGAAAATTAACATAAAAGCAATTTATAATAATAAATTATAAAATTCGAAGAAAAAAGGTTTACTGCAAGACGGACCGGATAAAACCTTCCCAAACCGTGTCCATAAACGATGCCTGTGTATCTTTTCTCACTTCATGATGACAAATCAATTTATAACAATTTAAATGGCCTACAATGATTTTAGTTTGCATAAAAAAACATTTAAATGTGGAGAGAATCTTGTTTTATTATTGAATTTAACATAAGCAACAACGAATAAAACCCAATGACATGAAATAAATGTGAGGGGATCGGCCACCAAGTACTCATTGTTTTTTTAGATACCTATTCGAATCCGAAAGCTACACAAAAAAAAACAAATAAACAAATGACTGGCTGTAGTGAGAATACTTAGACCCAGGCAGGTTAAGCATGAGGAGAGTTCCAATAGTTGCTACTTAACGTCCCCATCCAAATCCTCGTCTCTCCAAGCATTCACTAAGAAACGCAATAGTGGAAAGCTACCAATTGATGGAGTTTTATAGTTACTACTTGTACTCCATCAGAAATACCTTCCCTCCACCACGATCGACTACTTTGAAATAATTATGGCGTCGCGGTAACACACAAAATAAATAAATATAAAATTAATAACAACGCGACCGTTAAATTAAATTCTTAAATGGTGAGAAAAAATGGCGGAGATTTCCACGAATATCTAAGTAACCGACGCCCCCACATAAAATAATTTAGAAAGACCCCTTTTGAATAATCAGAAATACTAGAATCAAATAAAAATTTACATTACAGAACGTTAAAATACGAATAAAACACATTGAAATGGTTTTGACCCTGAAAATATTCTGCTGACTCAATGTCTGGGAACCACATGGTAGACAAAATATGAATTATCTTTGAAAATCCGTGTTTTCGCGAGTCATCCACATTTAAATGGTACAAAAATAAGTTCTAAACTGATTTTACAATACCTGGTTGTTAATAGTGGGTGAAAAACTCTAAAGAAACTAAAGAAATGCACCTGACACAAAAACAACATGCACTCGGTACTACGTTAGTCTATCGACTCCAAAAGCACAAAAACCATATTTTAAGCAAATCATGAATAAATGACAATTTTAAACAATATCTAATAATGAGAAAAGGGTTCAGATTACCTGTAGAAGAGTTCAAACCACATGGAAGTATTTTTTTACTGAACTGATTTATCACAACAGTCACGACACGTGGGTTTCCATTTATCGACAAAAATCTTGGTTTTTCAAAGCCATCCAAGTAAAACATTATCAGCGGTGGTCTTCTTAATAGTTTCGCAGTATTTTCACGTGGTTATTTCCCGAGGTGTGGCTGGGAACTACTCTCGTGGCCCGTGGCCGACTGACTGGTGTCATGGCCGCGCATCTCTCTCGCTTCTCCAACTTCCCTCCAGCAACGCTGCCAACCTTAACTGTACTAGCAAGAAAACCCGGGATATTCGAATTTGAAGTGGGATATTTCAACGCTAAGGTTAGTGTTGACTATTTTTATTAAATTTAACAAAAGATGGATGGTTTAGTTTCATTTTCTTTTTGACACTTAGTATTTCTGCATTTTAATGAAGCTTTTGTAATTTGCGAGGAAGCTTAATTGATTTTTGCATAGTAATTAATTAAACACCTACATTTTCGCTAGTCACTACCGTGAACTCGGGGTCAGACATGGACGATAGCAAATAACAAACGACATCATAGATCATATGGGATCAGCAAAATAAAAAATAAAAACATTAATTAATCGTATAACGATGAAAGAAGCGTCAAAACAGCAACCGAGATGAATTGTTATAAATTACACAAAATAAAACCTAGACAAAGTATTTGAAATCAGACTGAAATATCATTCTATTAATAAATCTCAAGGAATTAGTGCTTCAAATCTACAACAATGTATGCGTTTTTCAGTGATAGACGATATAAATGTCACGAAGGACCAGGAAAAGGTTAAGTTTTTCAGAGTGGTGTAAAACCTTGCAAGAAAAATTTAAATTTACGTCGTCTGGTTTCGATTACAATAAGAAGTTGAGCCGTTGCGGACGATACATTCCTACTTAATTGTGTTCTCCGTAGAGGATTTATTAGGTTGAAGTCCCGGAAGAAATGTTGTTGACTCCGCTCTGAAGGTTTCTCGACGAAAACATTGACGTTTTCCGATATCGAGGCCGCGTTAAATAAAGCCGATAATTTATTTTATTGATTTGAAGAAAACTTGTGGGATTGGCATAAAGAATCGTCTCGTTATTGTTTCTTCCTTGGTATTTACCAGCATGTGGTTAATCAGATGCTATATCAAATTACACAAATTCTTAAAATGAACCAGCTTGTTAACAAGTTAAATATTACGCACACGTAATTACGTAACGTTTTATTAAATTTTTAACGAACTTTTTTTTGTTGCAGGTAAGGAGTCAGTCTTGCGAACACGTTAGTTGGTAACGTACTCAACTTTTCCTTCTTAATGTCCCTCATTATTTAAGTCACTCAGACAGAACATCGTACGCCGGTTTCAACCTTAATTCATGCAATTCTAAATAAGGCAGCAGATGCTAACTATTTTCAAATCCACTCCTCTAATCATTGGATTCATATCTTTTCCGACCTCAAAATAGAGCAAGCTGTCGCACTTAAATAACTTAAATGACTGTCATTTTAAAAGACGCATCTGCTGCTACTATCGATTCGAGGGAGGAAATTACTCTTTCCAAAACCAAGAAACAACACTTGCTATTGTTTGCTCTTACAAGTTTGCTCTTAATAAGAAATAGCAAAAGCTAATTACTTATAGACACTATTTGCGTATCTCTATATAATGCACTTGTAGGTACGACGGATTCTGTTTTTCAATAATAGAGGCATCATATTTAATGTCAACACAATGAAAGTTGTATAACATAACTAGTCCTCAGAAAGATATTTCGTGTTTACAATCTTTTATGGCCTGGCCCATCATTGACGAAATCTGTATATACCGGATTAAGTCGTAAACACGAAATATCTTTCTGAGGACTCTACCTGGGTCGTTCAAATGATAGTGCTGGTTACACACCAAAATCTCTATTATGAACAGGGTTCACACTCTTAATCGTCAATTAGTTTGGAACTGATGCTAAACTCAAGCTCGTACACACCAAGTTCTTAACTAAATGTTGTAACAAGTTCTTCACCATATTTATAAAAGTTTACTAAATACTAATTGCCGAGGCAGTGGTAATTGGAATGTTACTTGAAAGCGCATTTCTCCAAACAGTATTTTTCCGCTTACGTGAATTTATGTTCAGCACTTTTACCCACCACCTGCTAAACGACACAACCCCTTTTACGATTTCTCCCGACAAAGTCAAAAAAATAAGGTTTCATCTGAAATGCCATAGTGTATTGCATAGTGATGTCGCGTCACTGTGTATTACAGTGCTTTCTATTGGTTAGGGGTATTGCATAGGCAACCACCAGTACTGTGGTTTATTAGTTGCAAATTACCTGTACTTTAATGATGTTCATTATGATACAAATTTTTTATCAAGACACAATTTTGACCAATGAGAACGATCTACTACAGCAAGATTGTCATTTAAAATTGTGAGAAGTCGCAGTGGTTTTCAATTACAATCAACAGAGTCAGTCGGTATGGATGATAGTGACCGTGAAATGAAAAATCTTACGGTTCCAGAGATTGTAGAACAAGCCAGAAGCACCACAAAGTTTTTGTTGCCGGCAAAATCTGTTAAAACCTAGGAAAAATTTTACTCTCAATTTATGAATTAGAGAGAAGACAATAAAGTTACCATTTATATACCGGACACTGCTTCCGTCGCATTTCTGTGACAATATTGGTTAATGCTAGTGGTGATATTACATCACTAAAATGCAACGGTGTGTGGAAGTCCACTACAGTAGCCGAAAATTATATAGAAGTGAACTTGAAGCAAAAATTTTGGATTCGATTGAATATACATCAACCCTCCTATAACGCGGTGAGTGCGTACCGCGTTATATGGAAACCGCGCTATAAGAAACTCAGATTTAACCGTACAAACCAGGCTAATTCGTAGCGTGTTCTATTGAAACCGTCTACCGCGTTATAAGAAACATTGAATTAGTACAAATCAAATCATTCGTACCGCGTTATATGGAGACCCATAAAACAAAAGACAATATAAATTATAAATTATTTTTTTGTCCTCCCGTATTGTAAAGTAGGCTATCATAGTTATGCATCCACCAATAGTAAGTCGGCCTTTTGGAAACTGTGCGGTAAAAATGAGAAAAACGGGTCTCACATTGTACGGTTACAACTACCACAGGATATGCTTGAGGAAAAAACTAACCTTACAGTAATAAAGTTTATGTATCAAAGTGTACGTACCTAAAATATTACCACAAATAAAGCTATATTTAATAGAAAAATGGTGAATTGAAAAAATCGCTGAAACGTCACAGGTCCATAGACAACGCGTAGTGCAAGAGTTTTATTTAATTACTAACAATACAAAATTATAGGAATAAAAGTATATTTTGGAAAAGTTACAGTTAATAAACTTAAAAAAATAAAACGTATGTATTTAAAATAATTTTAAAAATAATTTGCAATTTTATATAGAATAAACCGCTACAGCGCCATCTATTCAAAACGTGTGTTCGTGTCTACTCAATAAATGTCATTATTCTATAATTATTCTTTTCTATGGTCATTATTATTGTTAAATTTTGAATCTCTTATAGTAATTATCAATTTAGAATTAAAAGTGTGAATAAAAGTACTGGAAAGACCTTTGAACATGTTTTAAAGAAAATTATGCAAGCAATGACAGAGTATTTAAGCCGCATTTGGGTACGTTTTATTGGTTTTTAGAATTTATTTGTACCTAACCTAACTTTTGATATGGCGCAAAAAAAGAGAATTTGACCCTTTCGGACAAAAAATATTATACAAATCTTATGCGTTAGTTAATTTTACAGGCTCCAACTAATCAGGCCCTCGCTTTCAGCTCGGGCCTGAAACAAAGCTGTCGCCTGTAAAATTAAGCCTACCACATATGAATGTAAATAGCTATTATTGAATCGAAGATTTCATATAAGGATTGATAAAAAAAATTAAACAAGAATTAAACGAAAAAACTGTTTTCTAACAAAAACAAGAACGACCTTTGTAAAATTATTAATTTTTCATTCATCTTTGCTGTCAGATATGGGTCGCCTAACTCGTCTTCTTTTAATGAGCAAAATGTCTTTTTCACTTGGTACTTCTTCACATTGGTTTTCGATTGTAGCTTTTTTTCTAACTCCACTAAAACCTTTCTATAGGGAGCTAAGCAATTTCTTAACTCTCTTTTAAACTTTGCGCTGCGCACCGTTGAAAGATCAGCTTGAATGAAATGAAGTTCTAATTCTTTAACGAAATTTATTAAATTTAGATAAAAATTACTGTAAATTCGTATTATACTGACAAGTCAAATATTTAAATCGTACTAGAGTAGATACCGCGTCGTGTTTCTATAGGTCGCGTGCACAGGATTTTACCCCCCCCACACTGGAGGACCAACAAAGTCAGCTGATCCATTTGATTAGCATTGAGTTTACTGTTGTTGAAGTGATTTTCGTTGTTTTTTAACGTTTTTTGAACATTTTGGTGTCAGTTTTGTTATTATTTATTTAATAGAAGGTTTAGTGAGCATTTTAAATATAAAAAATCTATTTTAATATATTTTTTTAGTGGAGTTTTCGGTGTATTTAATTGGACTTGTGTTTTATTATCCAGGATGAGTGTGTTGCATTAGTTTTAAGGTTTAGTAATTGTTTTAAAATTAATACCTAATTAAAAATATAACTCTTTTTCAGTTGAGTAAATAAATACTAATAAATAGAATATTAGATTAAGGATTCTTTGTTGGTTATTAAGTTATACTTTCAAGTTTTTTTATGGATTTCCTAACATATAGGTTTGAAGGTATGTAAATATTTTAGTTATTTTGTGTAACTAAATTTTTAATTATTGCAGATAGACAACAATGTCTGGTTTAATGAGCGATTACTTTATGCAGTTGAATGAAAATAGTAAACAAAGATATCTTTTTAAGATAAATGCTATTGGGGGTGTAGACCCCTATATGTTGGATATTAACTGTTTGTCAACTAATCGAAGATTTTTCCAACGTCTTATATCCTGATATTGCAATTACTTGGTGAACACAAAAAGTGCTTACACCAAGGAAGAAATGTGTGCATACAAGGGCATTGAAGCTTATAACCAAGCTGTTTGTGGGTGGGTGAAGAAAATTGGGGTAAAATTATTTGGTGATAATTGTCTGATAATAATTGGAAAGGTAAAATGTCATTAAATTTTATTGACTTTATAAAATTGTATGTATTGCATTCACAAAGACTAAACGAAAAACTTTTAAATCCTTGGATTATTTGTAAAAAAAATGGATATATTCAATCAGACCACTGTGATTGTGTTGCGGGGTTAAGGGAAGTCTGTACCCACGTGTGTGCTGTTTTGTTTAATATTAATGAAATTGTGAGGAGTAAAGAAATGACAACAAGAACTGGTACAATCACGGTTTTTATTAATAACAAACTTATTTGTTACAGAAGAAACAGGTTTGTATAAAACTTTAAATGTGTTTCATCCACTTTGTAGAGAATAAATTTATTCTATCATGATAATTATTATTACTTACCTACCTAACCTAAGAATTTTAACAGAAATTCAGAAAAATAAAAGATCTAAAAAATAGATTGGATAATCTAATTTACCAAACTGAAAAATTGTTTTATTTTAAATTAGGTATTCATTTAAAAACCATGTGCTTACTACTTACTAGCTATTGGGAAATCCTAAAAGCATAACTACATATTGGTAACCTCTAATAATCACCAACAAAAAATCCTTAACCTAATATTTTATGTATTTATTCAACGTAAAAATAGTTATATTTTTAATTAGGTATTAATTTTAAAACAATTACTAAAGCTTAAAACTAATGCAACACATTCATTCTGTATAAATCACCCAGATAAAAAACAAGTCCAATTAAACACACCGAAAAGTCCACTAAAAAAATATATTAAAATAGATTTTTTATATTTAAAATGCTCACTAAACCTTCTATTAAATATATATTAACAAAACTGATACCAAAATGTTCAAAAAACGTTAAAAAACAACGAAACTCACTTCAACAACACTAAACTCAATGCTAATCAAATGGATCAGCTGACTTTGTTGGTCCTCCAGTGTGGGGGGGGGTAAAATCCTATGCACGCGATCTATTGGCGAACTGTTAAAACGTTGCGCTATGTATCTACTCAGTTGTTGTATTTTCGTTCAAGGTCCCAGAAAATTGAACCATGTGCATCAAAGACACCGACGAGAATGACCAGACATGGTATAAAACTTACATTTTAACCTCTTACAATATCTAGTTACTAGAGTGATTCATAAACTGTGCGGAAGGAACTTACAGGATTTTGTTGAACGGAAACCGCGCTGTAAGAGTACCGCGTTATGGGAGGGCTGTCGCAATTTCAGCTCCGCGTTATATGGAAACCGCGTTCTCAGAGTACCGCGTTATTGGAGGGTTGACTGCAATTAGACCAATAATTCATTAATAATAGCTCCATCAATATCAACAACAACATCTGCCAATATTGCTATAGGACTGCTAAGAATGCCGCAGTTGCAGTTTAATAACTGCACTATTTAGAACATGACAATTTATCAAAAATATTAATTTGTTTACTTTCTGTTAAAATTAACTTTTTTGTAATTCGCTTTTGTTTTATTTCGTGAGTTCAAGTTTAATAAACTTTTATCTTTTTTTATTATGACTGGTCGTAGAAAAATTAGTGTATGCAACACGCATTTAATGGCTATTAAGACACCCGTATTCATTACGGCACTCGCTAACGCTCCTGTCGTAATTTTCATATTCGTGTCTTAATAGCTATCATTAAATGCTCGTTGCATCAAATACTATTAACGTACAAAAATCCAAAAATGACCTACACCATCTTGTGAGAGTATCTAAGGACCTAAAATACAATATTTTTTAGTATTTGGCATATTATGTTAACCGACCTAAGAATGTATGGCTATTTTATAGAGAGGGTATTATCGCAGTATCGCACAATGGCACTGGACAATAAATAAACAAATTCCTGAATGTAATGACAATGGAACGAACAGTTTGTTTTGTACATAAGTACGTCATCCGAAAACGCGAAATTAGATTTTTAAAAAGTTGTCAAATACCCTATTGTTTACTTATTTTAAAATTTAGAAAAGGAGATTAGGTATACTGAAATCTATTAACTCCTAACATAAGTATAATGTGAGATACCACACTCTTCCTATATTCATTTATAAGACTTTGGTATGTAGCAAAATACAGAGAAAATTTTGTTGAGATATAGGATTAATAGTTATTTAATAAACAAGGATATTAATGAGTTAAAGAGTTTATTACAATGTTTTTTCATTGATCGTAAATCATTTTATCTTGAAATAAAAATTTCTTTTTAATATTACAAAATCATACATTAATATCAATTTAATCAACAATTAAATGTTGTTAATAAGCGGTCAACCAAATTTGCAAATTAGAGTTGTGTGTAAATTGTAGATATTCAGGTTGATTCTGTTTAAAGAATAACAATATGTATTGTTAAAATAGCAATATTGATTTACTATGGCAACAACCAATCAAAATTTTAACAATATTATTATTTTTCAAACAGAATGACCGGTCAGGTATGGATAATATAAGCTTGTACAATAAATCAAGCAACAATTTTTGCTAATTAAGATAGTGATATTTTTTTAATATAAAATTTTGCTACAGATGATAACTAATTTGAGAGTCAGAAAATTTTTTCTCGTACCGCAATGAAATAAAATTCCAGTTTCTAAGTCAAAGAAACCACACATGTTATTGTTTGTTCTTAGCAGTACTCTCGCATGATCATTTTCGTGTTCTACAAGAACACCTGTTTGGTCTCCACGTATGATTGTGTGAAGATGTTGGTGGTCTTCGTGACAAGGTCGAAGATAAACGTTTAAATGCGCCTTAGAATCGCTTCCTTATTAGCATGCCGACTTCGTACAGTTGTCCTCAAATAAAAGTGCACGACACTGGCCAAACAACGTTTTCGTGTCGGTGATTTGTGGAATCGCTGCGATCTGATAATCCGCACCTATAAATAATAATCGGCGGAAGTTTATTTAATTGATTCTTTCAACGTCACGCTATCCATGAAACGAATATGAAATCGATAGCTTTTACCAATCGCGGCGAAAAAAATCATATAAATTAATTGATCGTAATCTCTCTCTCGAGATCGAAACTTGTCCTGATAGAGAGAGGCGCGATCGTGAAACTTATGCTCAAGCCACCGTAAATCCACAGGTAGTTTTCTAAGACCGGTAGTAATGATGTAGTGAGTATATGATGTTTTAAAGATAACTACAACAGTTATGTTTAATTATATCGCACTTGCCGCTAACTTGTGTGATGATTGTTGTTGGAGGTGTCTGCTGGGAATAATTACGGTGTAAATAGATGCATATTTATATATTTTTGACTTGTCAAGAATTAGCTAAACATTCTTTTGACGTGTTTTTTCTTTCGCTACGACTCATATTTACATAATGTGTATTAATTTGTGATGGGAGAAACTGAGTTGGCGAGTATAAGGAAGTAGAGATTTGTAGGATGGGACGAATACCAGTTTGGGTTATTTAGACGGAAGCACAATTCTAAACTACGTGGTTATGAATTAAGTGGGATTTCTAAAACATCGACATCAAACGTCTTAATTTATGATGTTTTAGTTCCTTAGAAAGTTGCAGCTTCAATTTATTTGAGAGGTGTTATGCTATATTTGTCGTTGTATAAACACGAATACACTTTAATGCGTAATACTTTTGAAACTTTTAAACTAACTGTGCAAATATTCTAAATTTATCACTTTTATTTGCATATGTAAAATTGCCAAACATGTGTGGTGCTCTATAAAAACTTATATAACTTCAATATTCGATTTTATGAGTATGTAATAGTTATGGATTATTAACAATCCATTCAATTTAAATCTAATTGATCTATGAATAATTTCAGACAGCAATAAAAGTCATTTTGCGCGTACTTCAGCTGGAAGAATCGTAAATTGTCTTTACTTTAATCACTCGCGCTTTAAAATTTATCCCGTTAATTAATCAAACAATCGTCTCATTAACTTGAAGCTTTTTACTCGTGTCGTAAGTAACTGTAATAGCTGTGATTCGTTATCCAATTTTTTGAGATTTGATTTGAAATGCGTTTCGTAAAACGGATATCATTTGAATTTACCTATACCAAATTAAATAAATTTATACGCATATGAAAGTTAACGAAGCTACGGAAAAATTCTATAATTTGAAACGTAACATTGTTTTATTTTATTTTGGAACCATAATCTACTTTATACTCTCGCAAATCAGGGCGTAATCTTTATCTTTCTAGCAATGAATTTTTTAAAGTTGCTACGCAACAATAACAAATAGATAACTGTGCATTCGTATAGCTATCAAATAAACGTTTTTAATTTTGTAAACATCACTTTTTACATTAATCCAAAATTAATAAAATCAATTCAAATTAAAATCCAAAATATCCAAATAAAATAAAACGTATGTACCACGGGCATAATCGTTACTAATGGCTCTCGGGAAATTGAAAGCCCTCCTACGTCGGGCTTTAAACATTCCCTCGTGCCATAATTCTTTTGATTACACTCTTAATATATGAATAAATAAATATTATTTTTTAAAAATTAAGTATATCTAATAATACTTTTAAATAACTTTATTATAATTATTTAATTCTGCTGTATCTGATTGATTACACCTTTGATTGTCTGCACCTTTAAGAGTATGTACTCCAATTTTCTATGTACTCCAACAGTAGAAGGAATAGGGTAAAAAGTCTCTAATATCTGATTTTTGTTCGAAGGTCTACTGGGGTACTTAAATAAAAAAATAAATGCCACTTTGTTATTGTTTCTATGACAACGTAATGTTTATATATGAAAATTTAAATTTAGGGTGTTATCTACACCACAGTGGTTCTTTCAAAAAAGAATAAAAAAAACAGATAGTATATGCAAAATTTTAGAACGAATATTATAAATGGTAGATAGCTCTTGAAAAGACGATCTTAAAAGACGAAAGTTAAGTCTTTTACGTTTCTTAATTTATGGGCTATATAGCAAAGGGATCAAGAAACTATCCTGCATTTCCTCAGCAATCTTTTTGTTTTATGGAACTTACATTTACCGTCTCACAAAATTCAGGTTGTAATTGTGACTTTATTTGTAAAGTTAGCAATTTGGCGCAATTATATTATTTTTTTCTATGATTCCGTCTTTTTAAGAACTTTGGAATAGTCTTAAAAAATTTAAAATTAGCTGCACGGTGTTATGCAAAAGGGAACCAACCAACATCAGATCTGAATTAAATACAAAATTGTTTGATAAACAACTTATTTTGTTGTTTAGTTAGTTTCTGTCATCAGCAAATGGCACCATTATGTCTCTAGCACTTACCTTTCTATTGCAGAATGTTAAAAAACTTTTTTTAAGTTAGAAAAAAGATCTTATCTCATTTTATGACAGAATGGCGGTTGATTTTCTCACGATTCAATTGATCTTACTCTTTTTTGTTCATTTATCAAAATACCTTAACTAAACTGGCGGCAAAAATTTAGGGATATCGTTAATTAAAAAGTAAAATGCAATGAATCCAAAATAAATTTAATTTATACTTATTAATTGATTCAGTTACACGTAATTATACATGTTTTTTTGTATGGTTTCTTAGTTTTTATTAATGTAATTGGCCAGGACTAAAAGATGTGCTAAACTTACGATTTGCGACATTTTGTTAATAATGGGTGTGTCCGCCCCTGACTTCCAAAACTTTCGCAATTCTGTTGGGTATACTTCTTATGAGATTATCAATCTCTTCTTGAGGCAAATTATCCCACAATTGTGGTAAAACTACCCTTAACTCTCCTAATGTTATAGGGGCAGGTTAATGCAGATCCTACCTTCTCACCACAAAATTGACAAAAATCAACACTAAACAGCACGCACAGATAGAAAGAAACTTAATACAAATTTTAAGATATAAAGGTTGCGCTGATAATCGGGGTTTTACTTTTTTGGGAATTATCTGAGATGCCAAATATCTACTTTAACTGACTCTTTTTTTATTCAAATTTTAACAATCAAAACAGAAATATTAAAAATAATTTAAAATATACAAATATCTCAATATCCTTAAATTTTTGCCTCCAGTTTATTTCACAAATAAAATTTGAGTTAATTATTGAAGTGTTTTTTTTTTGTTTCGGCCAATAAAAATGTTGTAAATATTGGTATATTAGTGTTTCTTTTCATGGTTTCTGAAAATTATGAGCTTACACGTCAAACAAAACATTGTAACTTAAACAACTAACAATTTCAGTTCAGTAAACTTAAGATGACTTCTAAAATCGTATAAATAGACAATTATGGACGACAGTTCATCACAAAGACCGCCTACGGACCACTTACAGAAGTGCTTTTAACAATCGCTTGAGGCATCTAACACAGTCACTTAAAGAAAAAATGTACTCTTTCGATTATTTAAAACATCAATTATGGCACCTATTAATTAAAGAGTTTCTCTTCTGAACTCTTTATTATTCTAAGACAAAGTTTTTTTTTTCATCAATATTGAAAGGCATGTTTCGAAGTTGTACCGTTGAGTTTAGGTCACGAAATGATGATCTAAGTTTTAATAGCGGTCAGTTGTATAAAATTAACTCAGTCGTAAAAAACAAACTTTTTAAGTGTCACACTTCGGAATGGAGTTATTCGAGAACAAATAAGTGTCAGATCGGGTCAACTCCACATTTCTAGTAAAGTGTAAAGATGGCGACAGTAACCGGATCCAAATTATCAAATTTACTCGCAGGTGCTTCATTCTCGAACACATTAGGTGCTGATGTTTATTTCTTTCAACTCTTGCCGAATCGATATGTGGTCCGAAATTGCATCTTCTGTCAGCCAAATAAATAAGACTTGCCCACACCACCCTGCACTTTTATCCAGTGGCGTAGCAAGGACTTTTATCATTGGCGCCCAGGACAGAATTTCTATTTTCCGCCCTTCAGCATAGAAAGTATTTGCTCGATATTTTATTATATAATTTTAGAAACAGATTATGGCAGTATTTTAACAATATTTGTATCCAAAAGAGACATTACTTAACAGTTTTTTAACATTTTAGTAGACGAGGATAACATTTTACTAATTTTTAAGCGAGAAGCAATATTTTACTAGTTTTTAGGAACTGATGATAATATTCCTTGAAAATTTTTAAATGATTAATACATGAACTTTTTTTTAATACTGGGAGCCGAAAGTGACAATTCTTATAAATTCTTAAATTAATAGTAAAGGATGTTACATTTTACATGTAAAATTTTACCAATTTTTTAGTGTGGTGGTGTAATATTTTACAAGATTTGCTTATGGCGTTTTTTATGGTGGTCTGCGCCCTTGGCAAGTGATTCTATTGCCAGATCTTTGCTACGACACTGCTTTTATCGTCTCTTCAGATTTTCTGCATGCAATATGAAAGCACATTTCGATGTGAGAAAGTCGCTCGCTCGAATAGCTTTCACGAGTTGGCTACACAAGGATGGGCACCTAAATCTTTAAATGCGATCAGCAGCAATCCGTCTTTGATGTATTTTGTCAGATAGTGGGCCCGTGCCGGATTTACTTTTACTCCTTGTTCAAATTGGACGTATACATGTTTGGCCGGCTTCCTAAAAGGCGAGCCAATGAACCTTACGTGCTGCTTCTTTTTTTCAGACGAGCCCACTACGACACAAAGGATTTCAGATTACGGTCATTAATTTTTAGGCACACGACGGCTTTTTTTCGTTTATTGCGACGAGGTAACAAGTAGAAACAAGAAACGTCATCATCATTACAGACGAGGGATTAGTACATTGGCAATTACGGCGCGCCTGGTTTTAGACGAGGTGAAAAGGTACAGGGACGGATTAAGAGCTCACGTTCACACATTACGCGACTTTCTTTTGTATTGTTATTCACAACTTTCAGTGTGGAGAATTTTAGGTGACTTTAATCCCAGACAAAATATGCAGACGGCTCCTACCTTTGAAATACAGGATTTGCTGGAAGGATTCAGTTTTACATTTTGTAGGTAATTTGTATTCATTTAAGGATTCTAACAGGAAATTTTTATTTTTCTTATTAAATACATCTTCTAAGCAACGAACTGATTCAAAAATAGTAGGCTGTGTCAACGATATGTAAAGTCGGGATGTTAGCCTATTCTGCATATAAAAGGAACCCTAGATTACTGTGTATTGGGTGTTCTAAGTTCTACCTCTACCTTCATAGCACTTTCTATTTGAACAAAAACATCTTGTTTAAATCTGAAATTATTATATGAATATCGCAGTTTTGTGATGTTTATTCAATAAGTTATTAACTACATTTGATGGTTTTTTGATATTAAACCTCAAAAAACCATCAAATGTAGTTAATATAGTTAATATATATATAAAACGAAAATTTGGTCGTTTGCAGTCTGTTTATTATGCAATTGAGTTACCTTAGAGGGTAGTTTTTGTACGGTCATGCGCTACTTTCAATTTGTACTTTGTAAAATTCAATTTCATTCAAAAACTAATAAAAGAGTCCGCAAGGCTTTTACTCTTTGAACAGGATTGACGATTAAAGTTTGTTAGTTTATCGTTATTTGTTAACACCCATATGCATAGAAAAAAAACTAGACTGCCAGGTTGTACACAAATAGCGTATAACCTGTCTAGTACATCAAAGGATGCTAGGACATGTATGACATAATTGGTAAGGTACAGATCCTTATCTTCTTAAGTGTTCATATACTACAATATATTTAAAAATTTCAGTGTCTACATCCTACAAGTAAAAATGGTGATAATCGTCATGTGTTGTAAGAAAACTATACCTACTATTATTATTTCTGATTCATAATGCAGCTAATTTATAAATTAAATTCTGTCGTTTTTCTGTAGAAAATAAAGAACTTATAAAATACTTCCTATCAAATCGAGTGTTCGAAATACTTTGCTGACTTTCTTTGGAATTTCGTCCCACCTTTCACCGCAAGCAACAGTTACGTAAAACATTTTTCTGTGGGTTGGTACGTCGTAATGAATTTCGTTTAAAATTTAATTATCCAACTAGCGAGTATCTCACATTATTATTAATGCGGCAAGGATCGTCTTAAAGGAGTACATATAATGATTAATTTATGCTAATTACGTGTCAAGTTGTTGCAAATGCATGGTCGCAAATTAAATTTGTTTGTTGTTGTTTTTTATTTTTTTAATATTGTGTTGGTTTTTTCTTTTCACGGCAAAGAGTCGACGATTTATGACCCAAGAGAACAGCTAATTCGTGACGATACGGTAGCACTTAATAAAATCCGCACGACATGTCGGCCGGTGTGGATCTATAAGTGCGCGACTTTGTGCGGTCGGGTATAATGACCGCGGTAGGTCAGGTATACCACACCAATCGAAAATTTTGGGACATTGCCTTTATCTCGGAGCGGCGGTTGTGCTAATTGACAAAATCAACAACAAAAAGGAAATTTTCAAGTTAGTGGTCACTTTGTGGTCAACGAGATGTTGGTATTTTTAGGTTTTGCGAGAAGTTGCCAACAATTTATTAAATCAGGAATAAACTTATGGAGTTTTCTTATAATCTTGGAAGATAAACGAACATTTATTTTTGAATACATAAATTTTACAAATTAGAAACAGTAAAATGTCAGATTGAAAATTATTAAAACGCTAAATAATATAAATTTTGTGGGAGTATTAATTAGCGGCTTATTTTAGTGATAACATATGGTGCTTTGAGAATTTTAATAAGGTGGTGATAACTGGTCATTAAATGTATTATAAATTTTCAGTGAATGTTTAATATAGAACTGCATTTATGTACGAATATAGTAATGGCTCTAAATGGCATTACTAGATATTACAGTTAAAGCATTAATATAATTTGCATTTACAAATACCCAGTTTGACTCACCGCTGCATGATATTCAAGATAAAGTGGATATAGGTAGATCCTAAATGAGTACAGTCAACTTCACTGAATATGCCCATTGCCCAGCTTAGGTAGCGATGAACTTTCTCAGTCGGCAATGTCCCAAACTTTGTGTTATAGAATCTAAATATCTTCAATAGGTCGTATTCTTATTTTTTTGCTGGAGCAAATTATTAAATAAATCTTAACATTTCGATGGAGTCAACTAACTGTACAGCATTTAAAATATTAATTGCATTAATTATTATATTATTATTAAATCCAGCTGTGTATCTGAAGTTATAAGTGCATTACAATCAAGTTAACTAAAAAAAAATTTTGAGAGTAAGGTTTACAATTATTTGACGTAGATTTATATGTATAGAACTTCAAAAATAATACGGCTGACTTTTAAAACTTTACCAAAAATCGTCTTTATTGGCAATTTGCTTCAGAAATTTGGAGATTGAGATAATCGGTCATTGTGAAGTTTGTGTCTGTTTCTTGGAGAATCTTTGCCACATCTTTTATATATTTAAGAGTCTATGTTTTTTATGTTTCGTTACATTGAATTGTGAGCCGCTTTTTTAACATTTTTGAGTTATATTCGGTGATCGTTATTGCAGTTGTAGCTGTCACAATTGTCACATTGTCACAGGTTAAAGACCAATCTGAAAGTTTTTTATTTAGCTCATTTGACTTTAGGGCAACTTCTAGTAGTCTTATAGAGCAGCAATCTTAATGAATATGATTCGAAATCTTCTCAATATGGACTCAAAAAAACATTATGTGACAGCTCTTTATTTATGGTTACAGCGTTATAGTTATAAAAGTCAAAATAAATTTATTTTTTCTTAAGTTTTTTTTGACAACTTTAAGCGTGTGTGAAAATTGTTATTCTTTTATTATACTAATGATTAGTTTCTAAAACAACATAATATCTAATACATTATTGTATGAATAAATGGCTTCACTCTTTTACGTGATATGTAGCTAAACATACCCTAAAAATGTTAGGCATATAGTCAAAGAATCTAAATCTGATATTGCTTGAGTTTTATTAGTTTCTAATCTGTTTGTTCTATCGATCTCTGTCAATAAATGAGATATTAACGAGACAAATTAGGTCTAGTTTGATCGAGAACAGAGAAACATTAATGTCAATCAAGACTCTAGAATGTGTGTTAGTTCCAATTAAATTGTTTTTAATTAGTTCTCTATTAAATGAATCTAACGAGAAAAAGATTTGGTTGTGTGTATCGCTTACAGGAAGTAGATAAAGAAATTGTTATAACGGATTCTTTGTTTGATTAGAATCTATAGGAGGTAAAGCTGATTAAAGTTTCTTTAGAGTTTAACAAATAATATTTGATTTTACGCTTTGAAAAATACTTTATGTAAAAAGACAGGAGTGTTTAAAGGTCCTCCTTTATTTATAATAGATTTTTATTTTAATTTATTTGAACAGTTTATAGTTTTTAATACATGTCAGTTGTGAATAAAAATATTCAAACAGAGGAACAAATCAAACGTTGTCTTTCTTCCGGTTGACAGCCGGAAATGACATCAACTTGTATTTTACATTCATGTTATCTGGAATTTTTGGCGCCTCATAACTTTATCTGAGATTTTTCCTACACGTTGTATTCAAATGTAGAGTATTCGATTTTAAACGCCGACCAGTAATTAACGAGGTAATAATTTTTTGTCGAGGTCGTCGTCCGAAAAATTACGCAAATTTTACAATCAGACAATGACAGTTAAAAAAACGTATACCTAACGAGATCGTGCTTCTAACTTAATGTGATTTTCTCACATTTTACGTGGACATAAATAAAATTTAAGAATTGGAAACGTTGGCTTAATTTGTGGCGTTGTCCCAACATCGGCACATAAATTATGGATTAATATTGAACGCAGCAACGAAACAATGAGTTAGTATATGTAACATCCATGATTAATGGTAATTTCACGGAGAGCGCGTTAACTCATTAAATTAATGGTATTATTTCGCTTGATAAAAGCGCTCCCGTTTGATATTTCACTCGGCTTTTACGAAATTTTATACCGAGTTTGCAAAACGAGTGCTTTCTCGACTTTACACTTTCATAAATTTACATTCGCGCAAGACGAAGCTTTCACCACGAACTCTGACCTCATATTCGAGTAATCGGTACAGATGTAAGTACAAACTCCATTTTACCAAATATTTTATTGAGTAGCGGTCATGAACGAATGAATTTAAGTCAACAAAAAAAACATAATAAAAACGCAGTTTCAGATTTAACTACATATAATTTAATTAAAAACATTTTTAGTGTCACAAATATTTTGTATGTGCTTTGAATATTAATGATTAAGTACGCTCAATTCATGCCACATTTTTAGGAATCAGAAATTTATTTATTAGTATGTGGCCACGGGTATACTTGTATCCGCTTCTGCATCTGATTTACCACTACGATATCGTTTGCTTATTAATTATTGCTTATATCGGTGTTACTTTATTTTGCAAATAACTAGTACCCTATGTAATGATCACCATTTATCACAGACCTATACGAGATAGTTAAGTTACTCACTCGTGGCACGGCTTATTACAGAGAACGTAATTATGTAGCATAATCTTGGATTTTATTATATTCTACGTCTTTGCAGATTATAAGAAATACAGGAAGTATAATACAGTCATATTTTTATTTTAAAAATTATTCGTGCGATACTTGGTTTAGATAATAACGAAAGGGACAACAACCTTCTTGTTCTCTATTTGCAAAAACGATAAGGAGAAAGTTTCAACTTTAAAAATAAAGAGTATCTTTAGATGGCACGATTGAAAAACAAAATGAAAGCAACAAGAAAATCGCTTTATTGCAAGCTGCGATAAACATGAACGTAGAAGGCAAAAATTGAACTTGTAATGTTGCTTTGTCTTAATATTTTATTCATGTTCTTATATTGAAAAGTAGGAGGACTTTCAAGTCTGCATCGTAATGGTTTTAAGTGGTTTTATACTTAAATATGATACGATGATATACAAAAGTAATATTTGAAGCTAAATTGTTTACTTTGACATACAAATCTCTTAATAATACATAATTATTAATCGTTATCTACAAAATCTGTGTCTTTGACAAAATAAATGAAACTAAAAGCTTGGATCAATTCCTTCAAACAATGGAATGATTTGTCAAATTAATTTTATGTTACAATTATCGGCAAGTTATAACAATACAACAATGGCTTAGGACGAAATAAACAAATGTAAAAAAATAATTTAAACGAAACGAATAATTAAATATATTTAAAAATTGTAAAACAAAACGAAATTTAACGATTATAAGTTTATAGAATAAAATCAATTAAACGAGCCATTTTATTGTTAACTATTAACTATAGATAGACAAGAATAGGTGGGTATATCTACTTAAATATCGATATTTAATCAATAATTCAATAATTTAATCAAGAAAACTAAAACTTGGTGGTTTTAACAACTTATTTTTGCTAAGAACACCAAGCTATGGTTTTCTTAAGCCGAGTTTTTTATTGTTTGACGTATTTTAGTAAATTTTTTTCTCTCACTGTAAAGTTTTATTCGTTTGGTAGTTATGGTAGTTGAAGGGATTTTAATGCTTATGAAACTTTTAAATATGTACAGGATGGTTTATTTTCGATGATTTTTATAAGTTTTTTATTTATATTTTCGATCATATCACAAAGAAACGAATAATACCGAGGGATGGATACGTCTTAAAAAATGTACACAAGGAAATCTTTTTGACAAAAAGAATTTTTCAGATATCTCTAGGAAATTTCCTGGAAATCTATAAGAAATTCCTTGGAAATTCTAGGTAAACTTTCGAAAATCTTCAAATAATAAGAGATACTAGGAAATCTACCTAAAAACATAGGAATTATACATCGGAAATCTCTATGAGCCCACTGGAATAATACGATCTCGTGCTAATTTTTTGAGACAAATTCAATCGTGTTACCAGTTTTGATATAGGTATCATTTTTTGTTTTTGAGATACAGCGCCTTACTGATTTTTGTTGTTTTTAAAAAATTCTGTAATTTTTTAGTTTTTATAGGTAGATAATAATTTTTAGCATTAGAAGAAAACACAATTATTTACAAGCTATTACAAAAAGGAGAACATGATGCTTGGACACTTATTAAAATAAAAAAATAAAATTTGTTTTTTTTTCTAATGAAAAATTATTTTTTCAGTTTTTTATTAATGTTATTTTACACTGGATAAAAAAGAAACTATTTTTTTTTAATTTGTTGGAAGGAAAATACGTTCCGGTTCCGCAACGTTTTGCGCGGGCCCCCTAATCTCGTTTTTATACCTCTTTTCTGATATCTTGGCGTCTATTAGTCGAATTAATTTGAAACACAGGATAAATTATTTGTAACAAATTTACCTAACATCCTGAATCAGTAGTAACTTAATAAAATCAAAAGACATAATAAAATGAACCTCTTCTAAAATTTTGAGTTTTTCGTAATAACTTTTTACGGAATAAATAAATTTTGACGAATCTTTTGTAAAAGATGTAGTCTACGATAGCAAATACATGTGTCAAATTTTAAGGTGATAACTGATAACCTAATCAACCTAATTATTGAAAACCACATTTTTTTTTTGAAAGGGGATTACTACTTTATTTTTTTGAGCAAAGCATCGTAAGAAATTTTTTCTTTGAATAGGATTTTTTATGTACCTACTTTAAAACGGTATAAGACTTTTTTTACTGTAAAAAAAGGGGAATAAACCGTTTTTTTTAAACGCTTTATATCATTTTGAAGGGCATAAAAAACCTTACTATTTGAAGAAAAAAAATTCTTTACGACTAATTGTCTAAAAAAATACAGCGGCGGCCCTCTTTGGAAAAAAATGGGGTTTCTAACAATTGTAGATTAGGTACCACCTTGAAATTTAGTACACTTGCTTCTTTGTAATAATAAAGTACATCTTTTACCACAGTTTTGTCTTAATTGGTTCATTACGTGAAGAGTTATTACAAAAAAATTAAAATTATGAACTACGCTTATTCTTGCAATATTTTAATGTAAGTTTTTTGATTTTATTTTAGTTAGAGATTCAGGGTGTTAGGTAAATTTGTTATAATTTGTTTATTTGAAATAAATTGGACTATTCGACGCCGTGATTTAAACAAAATAACAACAAAGAACGCGTTTTTTATGTAAATTGTCAGAAAAAAGCGTTTAGGGAGGCGCGCGAAACGTTGCGATACATCTTTACTTTACATCTAATATTTATAACAAATTTTTAAAAAAATGGTTTTTTATGGAGATTTTCCTTATTGATCTTTCAAATTCGATAGATTTACTTCACTAATAATATGTATTTTTATAACTGTGTAACTACGGTTTATTATAATAAGTAAACTGTTTCGCGTAGGTAAGCATAGTGTTTTTGCAATTATATTTCATTTTATACATTGCAAATTAATACGATATAATAATAGCAAAAAAAAAAGAAAATGGTATTTCATAATCACCGACTTTACTGAATAACTTAGGTATATTAAGAACTTCAGACGATATATTTTCAATTATCTGTTGGTATAATAAACTGTATCAAATATGGTTACAATGTACGATCCATAATTGGTAAATTTACCGTGTCTTGTGTGTGTAACTTTCTATTTTGTTCAAGTAGTTTCATAAGCCAGCTAAAAATTTCAATGTTCCGTCAAAATGGTGCCAGAAAAACTCCGTTAAAATTGATTTGATCGCATCTTTTTTTTATAGTCGTAACAAGTTAATCAAAGTAAATGATTTTGATAATAGCAGGCAAGAGTTAATAAAATACCGCGAGTATACGTTACGTAAATGTATCATAGGCTGGCAACCAGTTAAGGCGACGGGATGTGGAGGGGCGGAGCGGGCGTCCCCTCTGTTCCTGCGCGTCTCTGTAAGAAATGAAATGGCCGACCGAAGTCGGTTGGTTGTTCAGACTTTGGGGCTCTAATAAGAATTTGTTCTACATTTTACTTTGTTACAAATTTTTTACGCATTTTTTTTATTTAAATTTATTGTGACAGGTAGATAACAGGTAGATAGGTGCTTGTTTCTCTGATATTGGTCTGAGAAATATGATATATTATATTTTTAAATGGACTATTTATGGAAAACTAATAAACAATATCTAATTGAGAAATGTTTGTTAATAAAAAGAAAATCGTTTAATTTTTGTCTTATCTTTTATTAATTCGAAAGTTGGGTAACTTAAATATGTATATGGTAAATATATGGTTTGTTAGTCTGTTATACCCACCCACCTCAAATAGGTACGAATAATAATGAAAAAACTCGTTGTCGTCAATGGCAAATCAAGGGACTGCCGTCATCGCTTGTTTTATCGTAGCTTATCGATAGTTTTACGAGTTTATTATTAAATTTTACATTTTAGCTATTTAAAAATATTGTTTTAGTAATGTAGGAAGTAAAACTATAGCAACAATAGGGGCCGGTTACATAAAGGTTAGTCAAAATTAATTGATTAACGCATTTTTAACCAATCAGAGTACGTTATTTTGAGTTAATCAGAGTTTAATCTCTAATCAATTTTGATTGAAGTTTATGCAACCGCACTGAGATAAAGGATTTGCTATGTAGGGGGACACGTTCAGACTAAATATTTCGTAAAACTACAAACAACCAAAACTTTATAAACTTTAAAATAATTACCTGGAGGAACAAAGTTTTGGTTTTCCCAGACATATTATTTTACTGGACGTGATTTAGCAAATCTTTTTGCTACCTGAGCACGTTCTTTCTCTCATTGCGGCTCTAGGTAGTACATCAATTTGCATGGGGGTGTGTGGCATAAAAAACTTTTTTTATATTTGTAGTGCATCTAATAAATTTTCGTGTAGAAAAATTGTCTTATTCGTGGTGTAAATTTATCAGAATATAATGAAAATTTGGTGCTTTACAAATACTTAAAAAAAAAAACAACAATATATTACACTTTTATAGAGAGTAAAATTAACTTTATTATGTAGGTAATATTACCAAAAGGATGGAAAATTACTTTTTATCTTAACGTTAATATATAAACATATTAATAATTAATGAAAATTGTACATGTTTTAATGGCAAAATTACATTCTTAGAGTTTGTCTATATTTGGATGAATTTTATGACCCAATAGAGGAATTAACTTTTGGGTTCCTTACCGATAAAGAAACTCCAGCCCCTGAATTTTAAGTGGATTGGAAAGGTCTGGCGCATGGCACCCGTTGTTTGTTTGCTTCGAGGGTCTAGCCGACCGCTTAGGTAACAATAGCGTTCACTTATCTTTACAACCACCCTTATTAAATCCCTCCTAAACTAGTTTGAAAGTCAAAATAATAAAATTCATCTAAATATAGACAACCTTTACTCATGAAAATTTCACACACTTTTTACAGTGCAGGTAGATTATACTACCTCTCATATCAGACAAAATCGTTAGTATATCTTTTGAGACAAACAACAGTGATGATAATGTTAGTGAGTCGGTACTTATTTATGATTGTTCTTTTTAATTTGCCTACACTTTGTTCTGGCTATTTTACAGTGTTTTCTATTGTTTTTTTTTTTTATCATTTTTGCAACGATAACAACAGATTTTTTGTAACTGTGATAAATTTGACATATTACGAATTGCTCCTACACTTACTGATAGAAGGTTAAATAGAGAAGCATTTAATTCGATTATAATATAAACACTTTTTTAAACACGATTTTTTATTTATATTTCAAAGGAGATTGTTCCCATCTTATGGAATTTAATGACCACTAAAATCGAGATTTTTTTATATCAATCGATAGCTCTCGAAATAAGTAGCAATTGGTATCATTGCGCCAACTTTGTAGGTCATCAAATAAAGTTCCCATTGAAGATTAAAAAATTAAAAACGGCAATACAAAATGCATTGGCAAGAGTGAGAGCCAGTGAGGTCGGACAAATTGAGAGGTAGGAATGTTTGGAAGTCTATAAATCATCAAAGCTCGGTTTGGACCCTAATAATATCGTACTTTTAACAATAGGCTTAACGCTATGGGAGGGTGCATTATGGTTTGGGACATTTCAGATAATATTGAGAAAAAATGTAAATACTGTAATATCCTCATCCAAAACATCAAAATTAAGAGATGAGTAAATATTTTATTATTTCTTGAAAAAGATCGTTTCGTGCACGTGTTTCAATACGGAATTTTTCTGTGAAATTTAGACAAACTTGACCGGATACATAAATCCATAAATTCAATTTTACAAAAGAGACCGCTTTACAGCCGTTTAGAAAGTTTCTACGAAAGACCTAAAATACCCTTAAATCTGGCGACAATCTGGCGACCAGATGCCCGAAAACTGAAATGTACAGTTCGTACAAAATAATTTTCACTAAATTGTTATGATAGAATGCCAAAACGTTAGATTTTCAAATTCAACCTAGTTAAATTCGCGTTGTGTCAAAACCACAAAATTGTATGTCTAGTTTTAAGTTAATTAGGCTTTAATTGATTTTTGGGACGAATCTCTCTAATTTTCCAATTTTCTTAACAATCTATTTACCTATTTTATTAATTCTGTTGCAAATTATTTTCTACTTATTTTGGTGCATGTGTCTTGCAAATTATGGCTATAAAAGTCATTTGTTTATTAAAGAAATAGCATTATTAAAGATTTGGTTTTCACAAACAGACAGGCAGGGACATCTAGTGCCCTTTTGTCGAAATTCAAAAAAAGTAGATTTCATTTTTTTAAATAGATTTAATAATTTTGTAATAAAAATAGGTAACACATTAAGCACAAAAACAATTCAGATGCATGAATTATTTGACAAGACTAACCCTTTCTTTTATTGCTTGAACTTTCAACCCTTTTCTTCTGGCTCGTAATTAGAGAGACCCAAAAAGATCATTTAGTTAGGATTTATTTAGGTAATTTGGATCCAGTGAGATTAGTTGTAAACCAGATTGGTATTAAATCATCGCAATTAAATTGTTATAACTAGAGAGGCGGTGTCTGGATTCTATTTAATTTTAAGCTTTATTTATTGTATTATTTTTTATTCATTTTTGGTTTCATTATTCCCAGAACTTGGTACTTCTTTTCTTATTAGTTTATTTAGTAACAATTTAGAGAATATTTTAAACAAACAATAAGTAGTTAAGATTTTGACCAATCAAAAGACCATGTAGCGGGTGTAGAGTGGGGTAGATACCCTTGTGGAAACAAATTTGGTAACTGGAGGGGAGTACGAACTGAGCTTTCTTTGAGAACAGACGTGCTTTGTTTTGAGCTTTGCTTAAATTTGATAATCTGTAATTTTTATTACATTCTGTTAATTCAATTTGATTTGGTTTAAAGTTACTAGTGTAAATTTAAATTCAGTTAAGTTCGAATTAAATTCTGTGTCCAGTGCTTCCTTCCTGGAACCAGTCGAGATAAGTACCTTTCTCTTCCTAATTAGCGAAAAGCTAATTAATCTCGTCTAATTCTTTGTTTGCTTGCATGTAACATTAACTATTTCTATAACTACCTATTTACGGGTGTCTATAAATTTAATTCTTTGATTCTTAAATTAATTGAAAATTAATAACTTTGAATTTATTTAATTAATTAGACCTTTGTTAGATTTCGGAAAATTTAACTAAATATTTTCCTACGTTTTTTTTGAGTTTTTCTCAGAACATTTAAATTCATTGTTAGTTTTATTTTAATTTTTTTGATTTTTAATTTTAAAGCTGTTTATTTGGATCATGCTATTAAGTTAATTATTATTTTTATTATTATTATTAAATTAATTTGTTTCGTGATTTGGAGTTAATCGCAAGTCCATTCAACAATTTTAGTCTGGTTTAACAGGCAAGTCATAGTTAATTAATTGATTTAACTCCAAAAAAAATTCTAAATTAAAGGATTTTGTCCACATTATCCAAAGTTAACCTAATTAACCTGAATTTCGACTAGACGGGACAGTTGCCACAGCGGCCACCCCCCTCCCATAAGAGGAGGAAAAGTCATTAATACAGTTGAATCCATCGCTAATTACGTATTAGTAATTAACCTTTGCTCTGTACCTTCCTGCATCAGTGAGAGGGGTGCAACAACCTGGTCCATCTCTCCAACAAAATCCGATTGTTGCTAAATTCATTTAAATTGCAATCATTTAAATTTAAATTTTCATTTATTACTTAATTATTTAATTAATTTTTTTTTTATTTTTTTTTTTTATTTTACTTGAACCTCATTACTAAATTTTGTCTCTTTAGCTTTAATTATCAATTAAATTTTAAAAGGTAATAACTACTAAAGTTTATTAATAAGTTTATTAACACCTTTTTTGTTTTAAATCGTGAATACAAATTCTAGCACTTTCTTCACTGCATGATTTCTTCTTCTTTGTCAAATTACCAAAGTATTAGTAAACTTCTTAACCAAGTTCTGGGTTGATTAGTTTAGAATATTTTTTTTGTTTGTTAAATACAATTTATTTATTTTTTTTCTGTTGTTCATTTTTTTTTTTTTTGTTAATAAATTTAAGTGTAGTGTGAATTGATTTTTATTTCACTAGTCCTTTTATTATCTTGCAACTCGGCCTCACTATACGACTGAGTTTGATTTGAATTTTGTTTTATTTTGTTTCTGCCGTGAATTTTTTTTCTCTTTTCCGGTCCCCTCACAAACAAAACACAACGTAGGGCCAATCCAAAAATACCAAGTGGGGACTGAGCATTACATCAAAGAATATCACAATACCAAGAAATATCTATTTTGCCGGTTTCTGACCTGAGGTCCAAGTACCGACTTAATCCTTAATGACATATAAATAACAAGTGAGAGTTTTATGAACTCAGTGACAGAAACTTTAAATTAATCTAGCTACTTTATTTGAAGAAATACAAAGTTGAGGCAATGATACCAATTGCTCCTTATTTCAAGAGCTATCGTTGATATAAAAAAAATGTCGATTTAAGTAGTCATTAGATTTCCATAAGATGGGAACGATCTTCTTTATCATTATTATTATATTTATTATTTATTTACGATAATACGATTATAATAATACAAACACGTATAAGAATTTAAAAAATAAAACTCGGTTATAAAATTAAAGAAAATATTTAAGCATTTAATAGTGAATTTAGACTTAAACTGTAAATCTAACAACTATGCTGTTTAGGACATTGGTTGATTGCAGTGCACTAGAGTATTTAAGCCATTTATTGCTTGTTTGGCACAGTGAAGCAGATGTTTAAAGGTACAAAGTGCAAGGAACGAATGGTATGGGGCAGGTAATGATAAAAACACAATTTAGCACCATAAATAGCTTAAATACTTTACTGTAGTGCAATCAACCGATATGTAAATGTAATTAACTTATTTATTAAAATTGCTAATTTAGAATGATCTTATCGGTTTTCACAAGACCAGATGATGATGAAATTAAATTTTGGTAACCGTCATAATGTTTTGAAAAATTTTGCTTAAGAACTTGCATGAAAGGATTTTTATCACAATTTAACTTCTGTATTCAGCTCTTTCATGAGATTGGATTTCCGTAAACTGGGTAGGTTGAGTTACAAAAACTCCATGAAGTTGATTATAATTCCATACGTATGGAACACGGTATGGAATCAATATTGGCTTCTTTCTAAACACTTTTAATAAAAACTAAGAACTTGTTTTTCACACCATGTATTTTTTTTTCTGGTCGCGTTTAAAGTATTTTATACAACAAATTAGATATACAATTTAGGTGAGTTGTGTAAAAGAATAATTACAATAATTGAGGTAAATAAACCCGAAATGTTATAACAAATCTAACTGCGTTGGATCTTTGTCTAACAAATGTAACAGTGGTAACTTGCATGACCTTTTATTTGATTTGTTCTTGTCTTGTCTCTACTTATTAAAAATGATGTCGTTTTCTGCGGCTGTGTGAATGGTAAACCTTCATCCTCTTGGTCAAATTTATGATTCTTGTCAAGACAGTTTATTAATTTGAGCAAAAACACTAAGAATTTTGTTTTTAGTTCTGAGCAGAATGAATTTTATATAGTGTATACGGTCCTAAAATGACCTCAGAAATCGATTGGTATATACAAGTTTTGATTTTGTAGCTTGATAAACTGTTGAGATACCTAATTGGAAATATTCATAAATTCCAGAAAAATTCTTGAAACTCAAGGTAAAAGGAAAACTTACGAGCAGAATAAAATTTAAATGGTGTATACGGACTTAAAATGACCTCAGAAATCAATTGGTACAAGTTTTGATCTTGATTATTTTGTGGTGTGTTAGAGATGGTACAGAATCTTATGAGCCGTGAGATGCGCGAAGGAGGAGTCTAAAGTTTGAAAACGTAGGAGCTCGGTTACAATCGTTTTGGTCGAGTAAGCACAATTCTTTTCTGAAAATATAAGTTTATATTTTTAATTCGTAATAAAGAGCAAGTGGTTTAAAAATAATAATTAGCAGAGCGATTAAACGAAAGAAAAAACTAAAAGACGCACCGAAGCAGTCAGTAAACAACGAAAGTCGAGAACTAACTAATAAAATGCGAGTCGACATTTTTAGTTAAAACAATAACACGAAAAAACGAACCCTCACTACCAGTGAATCTATTGCGCACCTTTTTCGCGGCTCACGAGATTCTGCACCAAGTCTAGTATAAGCTTTGAACTTTACAAATTTCTTAGTAGACAGAAGATTTGTTAAGACAACGTTTTTCTAGTTATGTAATGTCGAAAAATGCTCAACTAATAGTTATTTATATTATTAGTGGGATAGAAGCATTATTTTTATATTATTTATTAGTGGGATAAAATCATCATTACAGCACTACCAGTGGGAGTTTGCAGATCACGAGGACGTAGCCCGAGTGCATCTGTAATCACACGAGTTACTGTAAAACACTCAAGCTGAGTAATAATACAGAAAATTTTATCTACAATTGCAAAAAAATTTAGAATAAATCAATTTAATAATTTGTTATTCATAATCAATAACGAGCATGAATTTTGACGAGTTTAACGCATAAAATAAAACGAATAAAGTAAGTGATTTGTAGTGATTCTGAAGCAGAAATATGTCAATAAAGTTAGCAGAACACTTTTAGCAGAACATATATTTCTTCGCAGAAAAATTTAAAGCTAATTAAGAGCTAATTAAATGCTCTAATTAAAAATTTTGTGCTCGTATTTTTTTTAAAAAAACAACATGTTCTGCTAGCTTAATAAAAAGTTAGCAGAGCAACAATAAAATATGACATAAAACGTAAATATAATAATGGAAATATTTTAAGCTTATTACGAGCTAATTAAATGCTATAATTAAAAATTTAATGCTCGCTAATTTAAAAAAAAACACATGTTCTGCTGGCTTAATGAAAACTTAGCAGAACAACAACAAAATATCACATCAAACATAAAGATTATAATAAAAATATTACAAGCTAATTACGAGCTAATTAAATGCTGTAATTGAAAAAATTATGTTTGATTTTTTTAAAAAAAACATGTTCTGCTAGCTTAACAAAAAGTTAGCAGACAAACATTAAAGTATCACATTAAACGTAAATATCATAAGAAAAATATTTTAAGTTAATTACGGTCTAATTATGTTGAAAAATCGTTGTGAAAAAGGGGTCAGTCTTTGGGAAAAAAGGGGTTCGCGCATGCGCACAATTGTCAAATAAATAAAAATGTTTTTAGGAGTGATTATAAGACGCAAGGAAAGTGAAACAAAGTAAAATTATCAAATTAATTTAACATTTTAATGTGAAATACCACCGTTTTTTCCTAAACTAAGCTAAAATGTTAAAATACTGCCGAAAATTATTTGAAAGATAGACACCTAAACATACACATTTTTAAATATTTGTGCGGTGACTGATAAATGACACTTTGGATAATTTTTTAAGTATTTTTTTAATTAACTAAAGTACGATTAATTAGCTCGTAATAAGCTTTAAATATTTCCAATATTATATTTACGTTTTATATATTTTATTGTTGTTCTGCTAACTTTTTGTTAAGCTAGCAGAACACATTTTTTTTAAAGGCAAACATTAGATTATTAATTATAGCATTTAATTGGCTTGTAATTAGCTTGTAATATTTTTATTATAATCTTTATGTTTGATGTGATATTTTGTTGTTGTTCTGCTAACTTTTCATTAAGCCAGCAGAACATGTGTTTTTTTTTTAAATAAGCAATCATTAAATTTTTAATTGTAGCATTTAATTAGCTCGTAATTAGCTTGAGATATTTCCATTATTATATTTACTTTTTATGTCATATTTTATTGTTGCTCTGCTAACTTTTTATTAAGCTAGCAGAACATGTGGTTTCTTTAAAAAAAATACGAGCACAAAATTTTTAATTAGAGCATTTAATTAGCTCTTAATTAGCTTTAAATTTTCCTGCAAAGAAATATATGTTCTGCTAAAAGTGTTCTGCTAACTTTATTGACATAGCAGAAATTATACCTGAGGAAGTTCAAAGGCAGTAGCTAATGCAGTCAGAGTTTTCGATTTTGCCGGATAAGTCCTATAATCAATCGAATGTAATTTTGATTTTACTAAAATTGATGAAATTTATGGATTTTTTATTACACCATTACTGGAGTAATAGGAGTTATTTTTCAACTCAAACAGGGTCAAATGAGTGGAGTAATAAGGGCAGGATAATGCATTTGTAGATAAATAAGAATTTACTGTCTCTTACTGTGAATTTAAATCTGGCGTAACCGTTATTAATTATTAATCTTCTTAATTATTTTATGTTGTTTCAATAGTTAAATTTTAAGACTATATTATTCTTTTTATATCCTAGTGACTACCTACTTCTACAACACAATTTTTATCAATTTTGTATTATTTATTTTGCAATAATTGCTGTAATCTTATCTTATTTACACACTTAATCTTAGAAGTACACTCTAATTTCTTTGTTTGTAGGTACAATATTTTTTACATTAAAACTTTTTTGTAACTTAATTACGGCGAATAAAATCTAGATTTTTCCTCCCTAATTAATGTCTCTGATATAAAACCGCATCGTCTAAAAATTGTTCATTTCCGCTTATAAAGCCCCTTGAAGCTTCATTTGCACTCATAAAATACCTAAATGATGAACATTATTTTGCCAAAACTCGTTCCAGGTGTATTTTAAAGTGCGTGCATGCAGTCTCCCATAGCTTTTTTTTATCACTGCATCATTTAACTTGAAGAATACCAAGAAAGAAAAAAATGAATACTCATTACTTATCATGAGTGTATAAGTATGCAATTAGTAACAGCCAGAAGCAAACACTTGATTTTTTTTGAAGGTAATGAAAGCGGAGTTTTTAAGAGTTTAATGAGGGGAAATTGATTGGCGACACAATTTTTTCTTTGTAAAAGTGTTAGTGAAATTTTTCAGCAGTGTAATTAATTCTTGTAATTTGATTTATAAAGTCTTGAGGTAAAAACTTGCCAAGTCTTTAAGTAGTTTGTGGAGTCGATAGCGATCAAAAGTAACTTACTGAACACCGTTTAAGTTACTGGTCGGTTTATTATGCAGGTCACGTCTGGCGTGTTTCTGGACTGTCATTAAAAGGCATTCGTAATCTATGGATATCCTCGGCGTCGACTTGTTCTGGTCAGTCGTTTCTTCATGTCTTCTTCTGGAGTGATGTTGATTTTGTTTGGTTTGGCGTGTATTCGATGCGTGTTGTTGTGCGTATATGCTAATGCGTCAATTAATTAAACTATTGTTCTTTCATGTTTCGGGGCGATGGAAAGACATTATAAATTATGTCGATGTATGAGACCACCTGTTGCCGATTTTACATTACCCCACGTTCTCAAGCGAAGTTATTGTGACATGAGCACAGGTGTATGGTAATACGGTCTGCCTTATGCGCCGTCAAAAAAGACAGGAATGTATATTGCCGGTCTTTGTTTTTAGCAACAAACACCGCGAAATGGACGAGAACTTGACGAGTTGAATTTACATTGGTTTTGGTTGACAGTAAAGGGACATTACAAAAGGTTGTGATAAAATCAAAATTTTAAGAAACTGAAGAAATACGAAGATTTCTTTATTTTTTAACGATTCCTATTTATAAAAACCGAACATTTGATATGTTTTAGTGATATTAGTCTTAGTTATTGACAAGTATATACAATCAAGGGACATCACACATTGCCTACCCAAAATCTGTTGTGACTAAAACATTTATTTCAAAATTAAAGTAGACATAACTGATCAGAAAGATTAACTAAATAATTCGATTTTCAAATATCAGAAAACAAGACATTCTGTCACTTGTCACATGAATTAAAAGTATCATGTTTCATAAAACAGTCACTTTTTAAGCGTAGCGAGCCGGAAAGTTATATATAATCCGGTGAGCCTAAGAATAAAATTTAACTGCAAGTGAAGCACGAACAACGGTTTATGTTCTTTTCTTCAAAATTCTGATTTTTTATTACTATTTATCATTAATATCTGCAAAATATTAATTAAAAAAACGTATTACATATTGCTATTGTTTAAAAATTTTTGTTAACTGATGGTGAGTTTATGAAGTCGTAAACATTACAAAATTCAAAAAAGTCTAATTAATTAAGATAACGTAGAGTAAGCAAATTAAACAATATGACATTACATATGATAAACAATAAGTTAGTAAAGCAAGAAAGAAAATAAACAGAGAAACAACGGGAAATTTGACGTACCTAACAGACAAAAAGATAACGATTTTTACAGAAGAAAATCAAAAAAAAGGAAAAACAGGTTAAAAAAAAAAGGGAAACGACAGCATTGAATCAATTTCTTGAACAACAAAGGAAGGAACATTGTTATTTTTACATCGTATAAAAATTAAATATTGTATGAGCAATTTATGAGTATTATATCTTATATCTGATTAATATCTAAATCTGCTCACCCATCAAAACACAAGGTATAAATTATACTCTTGGAAATTTTATCGCAGTAAATGCTACTGTGCTATAATAAAGAAATTTAGGCGTTTCTTGTAACATTAATCATGATTACGAATAGTTAATTATAATTAAAGTAACAATTTAAACTAATTACAACACATGAAATTAAATTTAACTGTGTATAAAAATGTACATAAGTAAATAAATTGTTTTTCGCACATCTGGTGTGTTTAACATTAAAATTTAACCTATACATTAACAACGCAAGAAAGAAACTTATTTATTTTTTTGTTAATCTTGTCATAAAATACAAATATTTTTTTATTAAACTAAATAATAGTCATTATTAAATTTACAGCAGGCAAGTATAAACTGTGGATGAAACTTTTTGATTATGGTGTTTCTTAGACAGATGTTTTCCGCTAAAAGTATGTCAGTAAAGTCTATTGTTATAAATTATTTAATGCACGTTGGTTTTGCCTTCAATGTCAGAGCGACGCTTTTCCTTGTTTAATTAATTTATTGAAACAATACGATAAAATTTATAACTAGTAATCACACAATCACAAGTACGTTGAGAACGAGAATGTATAACATTGCTAGTTGGCTTCGCTCTTTTGCCTAATCTAGTAAAACTATCAAAAGTATGACAGACTAGAGCATGCTCTGATTCAACAAATTTTTGTTCTCACGGTAATTTTCACTAATGTCTTTCCGCTGTTAAGCTATTTTCTTTGTTACATATCTGCATTTTTTTCCGTTGTTTTGGCGCTTTGGTCCAACGTAATGCCTTTTTTATTTGAAGGGTTATCTTACATTTTTCTTTTGTATTTTACACTGACTACACTTATTTTTTTGCTTAATTTTTAATATTAACCTCAAAAGTTGATACTTTCGGAGGGCGTGTCAGTTGACTTCAATAACTCAGTGCCTTTCATTAATTGTAGTAGTGAGGTGTGGCAGAACTTTTGCGTTTATTTTGCTAATGCCTAATGTTATTGTTTTGCAAAAAAGTATGATCAGAAAACATCTTTTAAACTACCTATATTTTTTTTCTTGGTTACTAAAATACAATAAGTTTATAAAACACGAAAATAAGTCTCCCAGACTATTTGGACGATTTTAAAATATTGCCAGACTGCCCCAAACTTATATTGTGAGATTTATTAATGCCAGGAAGTTGTATTTTTAACAATCGCAAAAAACAAACTTTAAAAATAAGTTAGCAACTAGGTCGAGCTTTTGGCGTTATGAGCAATTTTTAAAATTTAAAAAAAAATCACATTTCACATTGTTTTAACCTGAACTATAAGTTTAGTGTGCTAAAAGGTAAATTAATTTTTTTGGGGGTATGACTCTGCTATGCGATTTCTTTGTTTTATCTCCTTTTTAACCGCTTTATCTTGCATCATTTTTACTATGTACTCGAACTATCTTATGGTTATAGTTATTGATATTTCTTTTTTTTTTGTGACTTATTATGTTTTTCAACCACTTTCCTCGAATGTATCTGATTAATACTACACTAACCTAATATGTACTTACTTACTATTGATTAATGTCTGAGTCCGTAGTTCGCTTCGTATTATTTAATTTTTTTATTTTATCTAGTATTAGTGCTCTTACAACTTTTCGTAAGATTTTTACTTGATAAGCCAATATTTTTTGTTTTAGTTTTCTCTTTAGGACTCTGTATAGAAGCATCGGCACGAAAATTGAGTCATAAATTGTATCATATTTGCTTTCAGCATTTTCTAATTTCTTTTCTTGTTAGTACTGTTAAGAGCCTTCTTCACCTAGGTCTACTGCTGCCAGAAACATTTTAATGTTTGTTGATGTTAAGTTTTCTGCAATTTGTTTTATTACCTAGTGTTTTTGATATTATTTATGGCTTTTGTTACTGTTTCGTTATTTTTATCTCGTTCTGTCTCGTGTCTTCACCGTCATATTCTCCGCTGTTGTGTTTTGTTTCTGCTTGTTGTTCTGTATCACCTCCACTTACCAAGTAGTTGTTCGTAATATCTACAGTCGGTTTAATTTCAGCAAAGAACGCATTGGTTTTTGTTTTCAGTTCAAAGATTGTTTGTAGTGAGCACAGACTTTCGATTTTACAAAATCTCAAAAACAAAATCGTAAGGCGTTAAGTCGAAGGAGGAACCAAAGATTTGTTCAGATACTGTTTTCTTACTCGTGTGATTTCCAAAATATTATTTCAATAAGAATTATTATTTTAATAACAATTTTTTTTTAAATAAAATCTAGCGTACCTATTCGATGAAGACACTTATTGTATTCGTATGTACTTTAATCGGATTATACCGTTGTATACTTATCCAAATTCTAAGTGGTTTTTACGACACTGTAATTGTCATTAGGACCGTCATAATGATGCTATTAAAAGGGTTGTCGAGGTCTGTTGTACCTAAATCAAATTAGTTTGCCTGAGTCGAGGTCCGGCTAGCTGGTAATAGTAAGAAGATTTAAATTGCCCAGCAGCACCTTTTCTTTGTTACTATCACTACCTTTAATATAATAGGACCCCGTCATAAAAACCACTTTGGATTTTGGTAAGTATACAATATACGGTTCGAACTTTTTTATATAACCGCAAAGAATTACATTTAACCAAAATATTTGGTCTTATTTTTTACTCGAATTGGATACAATCAAACCAAATTCAACGTAATTCATAGAATATAAACATTGGAATTCAAATTTTTCGCACATATGTTATGTGTTGTATATCGTAGCTATAAGTGTAAGCGGAGTTAATATAGTCGGATTATAAAACGTCTTCGATTTAAACCGGAATTGGTATTTTTGCTTTTTTTCGGATTTTTTCCTTTATCACACATCATTTGTCTCTACTGAAATCTACTAATTGGTACCTCGATCCAGTGTTATTCTTGAAATTATTTTTCTTCTTACTGAAATTTTTATATTTAATTCATACAATGACTCTAGCGCGGCAACTGTACTTTATATTTTTTGCGTGGAAGGTTCTAATTTTTGCATATTTTTCCAATAAAGACAATAGAGCCTTGTAAGAATTATTAGATACAAATTCGCAAATACGTATTTCATGTGTACTTACTTTGTGCACGGAAACTAGATAAAATTAATTAACAATTTAATTTATACGTGCTACAATTTCTTCATTATCACAACACACGGAGGTGTTATATAACACAGTCATAAAGGTGTTAAATTCCAAATTAGTGCTAAAGTTTCGGTACAGAGTCTTGATTTGTTTAGCGAATATAACGTTGATTTAATATTTTGTGAAACATAACCTAAATAAGCAGTATAATTTGCGACAGGCTTTTGTTTATTTAGTTCACACTTCTGAAGCTACAAATATGTTTATGGTTTCGACAGTGAATAGAATAGCAAAGTATCAAAACTGAATATTAAATACTGGCGTCATTTAGAATAATTTGCGTTTATTGAAACTGTTCTAGATTAATTTTAACGATGCACATTGATGGAAAATTGTGTACACAACTTGGTTTATACATGTATATACCAACTTTTTTAATCGTAATTACTTCCACGTGTTTATTTAAAATGTGACTGCTACACAGTATAAATTAATAATCTACACTAATAATTTATGAATCAGTTGTTTTATTTATTCATCGTTCCATCCTATTAATTTTTAATGTAAATTTTTTTGCAATGTATTCATGGCCAGTCTGCTTGTCTATACATAAAACACTGTGCGACAAAATTTACAAAAATGGGATTATAATAAAATGCTTTAAAACAAATATCAAAATACCCACAAACTCTTCTAGGTGATAAATTAATAATTTCACAAATTTGGATGAATTTTTAAATGATTTTAACATGTGTTTAATAGCTGCCAGCGTAATAAAAATAATCTAGCAAATGCAAGCAATTAAATTTAGAACGGGGAGCCTTTTGTTGGATTTTTTTGGGGTTATAGAGTTTACAACTTGCTGTAATAAAAATGTAATCGCAAAATAAAGAGCTTTTATTTTTTTTTTTTTTATTAAAATACATTTGGTCATAGACCAAAATATTTAATATTCTTACAAAAAGTGTAGATAACGACGCTAGTTTTCTAGACTTTACAGATAAAAAAAAGTAGGAAAAGGTGCTTTATATTTTCCGCTTACCCAAAAAGATGTTCCGTACTTTTGATAAACACGTGTTGAAAAGCTCCACTTTTTTTATTTCTTTACTGGTCAGAGTCATTTAAATGGACAATAATTTTTTTTTGGCGCACAGTGTAATACGTTCGAAAGTTTTATCAATTTAATTTATTTATTGCAAATCAGCAATTTATTCTGGAAACGATTCAATGTTTATTTGGAAAATATGTTCAGAAAATCAATCGACAGCTTGCCTAATCGTAAAATGAAACTTTGTTGGGACAGTGCCTGAAAGTTTTTTTACCGAAAGCTTGAGAAAACATTTTGTCCCGTTTCTTTGATAAATCACCTCAATCTATTTCGCTTCCCGTCATTGTTAGCATGTAGCTGTAATTTTGATTTTTGTGGTTCTTATCTGACACAGCACGTTGTTAACAAGACGGAAGTGTCATTTAAACGAATTTCTGCATCGTGTGTGCACAAACCTGACTTATCTAAATCTCTAATAACCTGTCTCGTTCTATTTGTTTCTGGTTTCACCTTGAGTTTATCATTTTGTCATTTCATCATTCCAAGGTTAGGTGAAGTGACATTTTATGCAGTTTCTTTTTGTGTGTGCTCGATTCATATGCAAAAATATGTGCGCGACCTTAATCATAAATTTGATTAAATAATTAGGCAACCGGACCTTGGTTGATAATAATCGATTGATCTTGGCTGGATGTAATCGGATTGACCTTCAGAGGAATGCGGTGTTAAGTGATTAGATAATAGCTTTATTAGTTGACAAATATTTTCTTTCCGTTTGTGAAAACAATAGACATTTCCAGGTTTCGGTACCAATAAAATATTAATTATCATCACATTGATGCAAACGAAAATCAAATAAATTTTCATTCGGTGTCGAACATTAAATTTACACGGTATGCAAATGTGTTCAGTTTAGTATGCGTCATTTGATACAGCTTTATACGATAAATGGAAACATAAAGTTTCAAAATGGAAATCTACCATACGGATTTGGTACAACCGTTGTTTATTTCACTACTAGATTCAAGGAATACTACACGATATTGCAAATTATTTAGAAAATTGTGATGACACCTGGGTCGAACAACATCTGTTTCAGATTCCAAATCCTATCAAATTACAGATGAAATCAGTTTACTACAACCGAAACGAGTTGTGAGATTATTGATATGTCAGTCTGTACATCAAAAATACAATTTTAATGTAACTAAAATTTGATGAATGTCTATTGATATATCAGAATTTCTATCATTTTTTTACCAATGCTTGATTAATTACTAAAAAATGTTAAGGATACAGTCAATGGTGTATCAAATGGGCGATTATAAGTTACAGAAATAGCCAGGGTAAGAATTAATGCTTTTCCTGAGTTGCGGAAAACAATTCTCAACTGTTTTGCTCAATCTTAATCTGTGGTTATTTCTCTGTTGCACCTATTCAAAATTTAACAGAATTTGTTCAAATTCTATAAGGAAACAAATATCTTCAGCAGTTTTGATTCTTTTTACGAAATTGTTAAACGTTTTATTTTGACAAATACGTATACATAGATTAGGGAGATGAATTTTTCTGAGATGTGTTTGCCAACTGTTTTACAATTCGATAGTACTCTAACTCTGAAGGTCGTTCTTATGTCTGAAACTGCTGTATCAGTTAACTCAAATTTCGCAAATGTGTCTTTTAATTTCAGAAGCGTTACTTTTGTTGTTCATTACGAAAATCTCGGTTTATTTTGGAAATGAATCTGTTACAATCAGAGATTTATCTTCTCAGCATGGTCCTAGGAAATCTATTATATATATATATGTGCAATCTTTTCCGGATTTTCTAAACTTTAAGGAAGTCCTCCAACATTCGTCTTTCAACCTCTCTGGTATCACTGCTCTATATCTTCTTCACCCTTTTTTAAAAATTCCTCATTCTTCTTTCTCATTTTCTTAAAGATTGCGTCCATTTTGGTTATTTCGGCAACCTTTTTGTTATCAATTCCCGTTGTAAAATTCAAATATTCGAAATCGTTCTTACAATTTCTTCAGATTACTTTTAGAGGTGCTCTAAATAGATGATCGATTACTTGGTTGTCATTTCTTTTTTGTAAATATATAATTAAACCGGGCTGGATATCTAGCTTATCTTTAAATTCTGGTCACATACATCTCCGGGATTCTGGTTGAATAAAGTTAAATTGGGTTATGATCTGTCTTTAGAATAAACTTGTTATTCATTAAATATTGTTGAAATTATTCTTTGTTAAATTATTAAAGCTGCTTTGCTTACTATATTACTATATACTTAATTTCTTATGCCAAAAATTTTTCAGAGGTGAAAGATATTACTAAACACTTAATTACTCAATACTAAGGTGAGATCGAAATGTAACTGAATCAGAGCAGGCTGTGCCAGCGTAACTGTAATGATGTATCTAATGTTAATACCCACTTCCACGGCTTGCTCTGATTCAGATACATTTCGATCTTATGTTAAATTATTAAATATTTAATTTCATAGAGGTGAAAGCTAAGAGGACACGATTTCTTTATTCTGGTACCGGTGAAATAATGCTGCATCAATCTCTTTTTGATGCATCGCAATATAAATAACACCAACAGTATCATATTGTGTCAATTCTCTATGTATAAGGCGATTTTATCCATGCCGCTTGAGGATTATAATAATTTACTATACCCTAAGAAAGATTTGAGTTTACTGATGATTTAGCGTCTTTCTGCGTTTGTGATGGATTTGGCCCTTTTTGTATCACTTCTTTTAACCACGTTTTGGGATTTTATGATCCACATAATAAATTTCATCTTGCAAAAATCCACACTTCTTCAACTGCGTTTTTAGTACTACATCTTGGAGTCTTTAATAACACCCTGTCTAGATTCTCCTCAGCCCTGCGACCTATAATTAACTTTTAATGGTCTTTAGTAATTCTTCCGGGTGCTTCTGAAAAATAGCTGGGCGATCCCATATCATTTTCTGTTTATCTAAAATATTTAAAATATTTTTTTTTTTGTATATTGCATGCCAAAATTTTACTTGAATTTTTTATCAGTTTCAAATTGAGCATATTCACCTGGCCCAAGTTTATTTTTGATCATTGCTAACCGTTGCCGTATTATTTTACTCTCAATCAAAGGTAATTGAAACTTTACCTTGACTAAATACTTGTTAACATTCATTCGATAGTCGCCAAATCCGATTTTAGAATTGGCATAAATTGCGTTTTTATTCATTTGAGTGAACTAGAGTGACAATTCCTTTTTCTAAACGTAGAAGCTCGTCTTAAACTTCTTTCCTAAATGCAAGGGGAATTGATCGTAGTTCGTAGATCGAATTTACAGAATACTGGACTTGCATTTGGTTTGCTTCTCATCATCAGCTTGATATGTTAATACCAGTCTCACCTTCCAATCTCACCAGATCGGTTAAATTTAGAACTTCTAACTGTATTAGCTACTTAAGATATAAGTTATCCTTGTTTTAAATTGTTCTAATGTTATAATTTTACCAGAAAAAGATTTTAAATATATGATAACTAACTGCAATTTAATTTTGTGCAAATACTTTTGGCAAATACACTAATTTACAGTGGAAATGACACTATCTGTCTCTGTTATCAACTTCTTTATTCTCGATTTGAACCATTAGTCACTAGCGTCAGATTCTAAATTATAAACCTTTTACATACATTGGGTAAATGTCGTTTGTGTTTCATTTATGGTATCTATATCTGTATCTACTCGTTTGACTCTAGTGATGTCTTTTTTTTTACAGTAATTACACTCGATATTTTTGTTTCAATTCTGATACAGTTGATGATGGTGTTGTGGGCGTTCTGGCTGCTGATTGGTGTTTGGTGTTCTCTTGACGTTTGTATGCTCCTCTTCTTTTGCACTCACCGCACATTATTTAGATTTGCGACCGATTCATGTTTTACCACGATTTCACCTAAAATCTCGAGTCCTTTTCTTCGCACTTTCTTGATCTTTTCTTCATACAGAGAGTTTTGAATCTTTCTTGATTTTAAACCGATAAAGACACGTTTAACTAGTTGCTACAACATTTTATTAATCCCAAAATGGAATTACCATCTAAATATCATCTTGTAGAAGACTGGTCTAGACAATACCAACCTAATAAGCGCGGGCTCCGGGGATCTTACCTCATCATTCTAAGCAATATGATTCACGGACGGTGGCAGAGTACTGAAAGTCCTTTTTGATGTTAATCAACAGAAGAAGCGCTATAGTGGGGCGAAGTTCTAGCGAAACACAGCGATTATTACGGGCAAATCAACAGCGATTATTGAATGGATAGAAGTGTATTATTGAGTTGTTTAATTTGAGAGTTATTTGTTATTTATTTAATAATACAACTTTTTAAATCGTAAGAAATGCGAATTATGTGAACGCTATAATATTTACATATCTGATTTAATAAATATATTAACACTACACTAGTTATTAATAAAATGAAGCCAAAACATTTGATGAAAATTTTACAAACTTTTACTAAATATAACAATTAAATTTTTGAAATAGAAATATAAAATAAAAATAGAAACATAGAGAAAAACACTACAATATATAAAATATTCTTTTCTTGCTGTTTGACAATGGAAATGTACAAAAAAACTTAAACGTATACGTAACAATCAGTTGGATTGCAATAAATGTTGCCAACCTTAAAAAACTAAATTGTGCCTATTTCAGCATCTAAATAGCTATTAACGAAGCCAACTGGGATCGAAATAGCTTTGTTACAGATGCTAAAGAGAAAAAAAATCTGGCAATTTTTTTATTCTATTTTTTGGTATTGAATGAAACACACTCTGTATAAATTGTATATTATTTTCAATGTGTGTTCTGTTACTGAGTTGAAAGATGATGAAATTAGTTTGCCGCCTTGGCATTAATTATCCTAAATGAGTCTTTATTCGATCGCAACAGTTTCATTTCTAATTAGAATCGTGTTTGTGCTTTTGAAAAACAAATTAGGTGAAACGGATCGTTTCACGTCTCCGCGATAAAATCTCTCACATATTTTACTGGCTTTTCCCGTTGCTCAATAAATCAATAAAGGTTACGAACACTGAACAGATTTAGTCGAGTCGGACGAAGTACTGTGAAATTATTTACAGACAATATAACAACAGATATTACACGTTTCGAGCACTCTGTAGTCGTGCTTGACATGAATGAGACTATGAAAAATAAACTGTTATTTAACCAGAGTAGGGAAAATTATCGTGAAGATTCACGTTGGCTTGTAACACGTGCCTTTTCGATGGAATGCTCTCGCTGGAAATGCTTGAATTGTATGAAATTTTTGTGGTCAATTGGCATTGCTCCCGGATACCTAAATCGTCACTGTCAAAATAACGGATCGCTACTGCATTGAATACCAGATGTCCTTAATGCACATGCACGATAACTATGTCGTTGATTGTGTAAGCGTGACGCGACATTAATTTATTATTAATGCAAGCGGTTGTTCGTTTAGTAATTCACGATAAAGGCATACATACCAATAATAAAAATTCGGAGTTTAGCCCTTCAGGCACATCTTTAAGCGTTTTGCTCGATTTAACAAATCGGGATTTACAACTAATAAAATAAGTTGTTTGATACAACAATTTACATGAATTGGCGGTGTGCTACTAATTCTAATCATCGATTAGGAAAACATTTTTAAATTGTTGATTCGATTTTGTTAAATTTTAATTGGAATTTGTACAAGTTGCAATTGTGGTTTGCGGTGGTACTTAATAATACATTGGATAAATAACGGAGTGCTGCGAAGAGTTGCTATTTTCATCAGTAATTGTATGGAAGTAATTGTTAATTACTGTCAATACCTCGTCAATTACCACTGAGGACTGGGAGGATCATATGGCATGTCTTTTAAAGCTATTTCCAGGAAGAAGTTTTGAATAATAAATCTTTTATTTTATTATTTAGCTTGCTGATCAAAGCCAGTATAATAGCAGTAGACTTATTTTTACAATCATGCTCTTGTGTGTAAAGTAACCTGTTTACTTTACAACTTGAATCCAAAGAAAATTAAATAGATTTGCGTTAAGGAATCTGGAAATGACTAAAGGATTGTGGTAGGTACTCTAGATATTGCAAACAGCTACCGATAATTCCGGGAATTTTTATCGAGGCGTGTTTGTTGGCGTTTTATATTTGCGGTAAGATTAGTGAATAATGAACACAACAAGAGTTTTTCAGATAGTTTAAAAATTGAGATCCATATTAACAGACCGAGATTGGAAAAAATGTGTAGTTTTAAAATTGCAAAATTGGTTATCCATACAGCTCCTACTTGGGTTTCATTCAAGTGAGAACTGAAACTTCTTTATTTTGAAAGAGAATTGAAACTGTTATAGGTAGGTATCTAAAGCTTTTGAGATCTCAAAGAGATATCAAAAAGTTATTGTTTTAAAATGACAACACATAATTATCAATTTTATTATTTTTAATTTGCTTCAGAAAATGAAAAACCGTAAACATAATACATAATCGTAATGGTTGGAAATAACAAAATGGCATAACATTAAAAATTTAATTTCTAAGTGTCACAGTCTTACTTTACAATTTTTTTTTGTTGTTATGCACTTCATCTGGCAAATTTTATTAAAAATTAATATAAAAGATGGTGGACAAATACGGAGAAAAAATTGTAATTTATTTTATATTTCAAATTATGATAATTAGTAATGAAAAAAAAAAGTGAGAAATTGTAGATAAAGTAGTAACAGTTGGGCTAATTTCAAGTAGATACTACCGGTAGTATCGCAAATTTTAATACTTTTCTATGGCAACAACCAATCACAGCCCCGAAATCTTTTAATTTTGCCTAGAAACGAAGATACTAACGGTATTATCTCAACTTGAAATTAGCCCATTAGACAAGCGAAACAAGTCTACTCATATTTACTAGATGAAATTATTTTGGTAAAGTCCAACCAAAAATATAGTGCCAATATTGCTTTTTGTTGTTAAGTAATATTGGCAATATATTTCTGGATGGACTTTACGTTTTGTGTTACCATTTACAAAAAAGAGTTGCAATAATTTTGTTATTTATAAGGTTGCAACACAAATTAAACGGTGCTGACGTTTTTTAAGACGTTTGATCATTACTTTTACGAAATAAATTTGATAATGATAGGAAAAACAAATTTTAGTTTCTCATAAAAAATTGTACTGAATCTACAAACACTAAACAGTAATAAGTCGATAATTCACATAGGTACAATGTGAATCAAGCTAGTTTGATTTAGCGATAGACAACTATTATAAAGGACAAACCACTCACGATTATTTAAAGGGCTAGAAGTATTGTTTAATTGTTAAGTTATTTTTGAATTATTTGTTTAAATGAATTTGTTGGTAGATAAAATATTCGTTTAATTTGAATTGAGTCCACTTCACAATATGGATTCTATTCATTACCTAACGTATTGAAAAAATGCTTGTTGAAGAACAATTAACAGCTGTAGACTTAAAGGTGGTTAATTTGGCTATACAAACAAATCGGCTAGCGCCTCGTATTTGCAACTTTACACTCGCATGATATTGGCTGCTTTTTCAGATTCGTTAGGTAATTAACTATTATTTAGGTTTTTCAAGTCACCACAAAGCCATGCTTTTAGCTAGCTAGTAATGAAAGCGTTCAATAATTAAGACGTTTTACGCTTGATCGTTTAGAGTCGAGATTATTTATCGCTAATTAACAAAAGAGTTGATTACAGCATTTTTACGTTGATAGCACTGCACGGAGGCTACAGAAAATAAATTAGTTTTGCCTGTTGCAGAAAACCCTTCATTATTTTATGATGTTTAATTTAATCATTTTGTCGCGGCTGAATTCAACGTTTTTGCAAATCATCAATAGCCAAAGACGCTTACAGTCAATTAAACCAACTGGATGGCTATTAACGTGAACAGGCGATCGCTAATTGGTGTAATTTTAACGAACAACACGTTGAAGTCGAGTATTCGCTCGTAATGTTCCCAAATGGAGCCGCATTGCATATACGCGGTTTTAGAGAGCTTGCTCACGACTGCCGTTATAGAGGTTAATGTATCGCTTTGCATAACATACGAGGACTATAAGTACAAAAAAGTTTTCGGCGTTGGTGTCGTCTGTTAATACTGACAAGTCCTGTTAATGGAGTTATATGAACGTGATGTTGTGCAAATTTGAAATTAATGATTCGAGAGTAGATGGATAATGTCGGATTGTTATCGCAGTGCTAACAAACATTTCTTGCTTTGATACGGTATATGGGAAATTTCGATAAAATTATTTTACATAATATATGCTGAGGTATAAATAACACTGTCAATTTTACTATAAATTATTTAGGGATTACAAATTTGATTGGAGAAATTAATACCACATATTGGTACGGGAATTGCTTTTATAAATGCTGATGATAGTATGAGTGTCGTTTACAATTATTCAGTATTTAATAATAGGTAGGTATGCATAAATAATGGGATGTATGAATAAATTTAAATCGAATTAAATAAACTATACACAGGATATAAACGAATAACTCTCTAAATAAAATAGTGACATATTTTAACAATACAAAATTTGGAAAATAAATCAAAAAGTTGGTGCAATTTATCAAATTATGGAAAAGACTGGATCATAAGCTTTAACCCAACGTATGTAGAAATATGAATACAAATTTACCCTCGAATTTACTATAAAATCTGGGAAAGGTTAGCAAGAATGAAAATCTAGTTACATTATTTTTACTATACCTAAACCACAATAGTTATTTATATTAAAATACGGTAAATGTAATTCCACAGTGCGACACAAGTCTATAGGGCGCGTGCTTTATTAGCTGCAGCACTGTAAAATGGCGTAACGCATGAGATTTGTACAGAACTTTTTCGTCGACATGCTTTAAACCCCTTTGATTCAAATATTTTATTGTTTTTATTATGTTGACATTTGCGATTTCACAACATTTTAGTTTTGAGATGTACAAGTAGACTATTGCGATTTAAATTTTATTTTTTGATGTAAAATCGAGAACTTTTAGGTAAATGAAAATGTTTTAGGTAACAAGCATTTTGTTACATAGACATATGCTCGTATACAAAGACAGTTTTATTCTTAAATATACTTAGATTAGTGAAATCTTATTTTACCGTATCGCTGACGCCTTTCTTTGTTACATGGACAACTGATGGCACATATTTATTGGTTCACGAAAGAAGTCCGCTAATAAACACGCAAGTCTGGCTCTCCTGTCGGTTGCTTTATATCCAAAGGATCCGGACCTACATATTTGTGAACAGTTTATTTGCTTCTCACAAATGTGCGGCATTTCAATGGTAAATCAGCGAACAGGAGAGACAGATTTTCGTGTCTAGTTGCTTGATCCTTTTGGTAGTTTATAAGTGGTAGTAACTTTTTGGAAGTAACAAAGGCAAGTTTCTCTGTCAGTACCTAATAATATAATGGGTTCTGTACGTTCCACAGGAGTATGTAGTATAAATTGAACAGACGCTTTTATTAAGTGATATGACGTGTCATAGTTTATATGGTTTGTGTGACTTTATTTACAAAGCTACCAATTTGGCGCAATGATATGAAGGAATTGTCTTACGATTTTTTTCCTTTTCTTTGAATGAAAAAGTTTTATTTTTATGTTCTTAGTATATACTTACTCAACGCTACTTACCTTAGATGTTTTTATGTTTATGTGTACCAAGTACATTTTTATTAATATTAATGGGGAACTGAAGACAACCTTACTGTATATTACAGCTATCTCTCCACAACAATGGTGTTTTGTGGGGCATGGTTCACTTTTAATTGTAAAACAAAATTTTTGTTGATAAGTCGAATAGACGAAAGGCGTCACATCTTCTTTTGTAAATTATTCGTAGCCTAGAAAAACGTGTATTGAAAACGCTTTTTTTTAAAGCAAAAACGACTTTTCTATGAGGAATGCAAGTTATACTTTCTTCGATATTACGAGAATTAATTTCCGGATTAGCGTCTTGCTAATCAGAAGTCACTAATTAATGCACGATATGATTTGGATTATTGATATCCGGATTAATAGAACATAACTTTAAGGCCATTTTGATTCTTTTTTGATATCCGGAAATAAAAATAAATAAAAATCTGTATTAGAAGATAAATTATGTGAATGCGAATTACCAAATCAATCTAAATTCAGATCAACTCGAAAGAGTATCAACTCGAAATTAACCCATGCCCATGTTTCCAATTTGGAAAAAAGAGTAAGCTGTTTATTTTTTTATTTTTTAAAGTTTGTTTTTTTAAAGGTAGGCTCTTGAAGTCAACTTGAAATCAGCCCATTACTATAATTAACTTTTTTTGTCTAAAATTCTTTTTTAAACAATCATTGCTGATAGACTGTATTTTTCTTACAAAGGGAGCTTTCATTTTGATTTTATTTATTTAAATTAAACAGTAGAATACTAATTGAAAACTCAGGTTACTCGTTTATCTGCCGTGTTTCTTCTTCATTTTCTCTTAGGTTTAAATTATTACGAACTAATATTTTAGCTTAGCATTTGTAACTTTTTGGTAAACAAACTTTTCGGAAGTTTCCTTTAAAGGTTATCAACACTTTAGTTATTTCCAAAAATTTCTATCTGATTGTTTTCTAAGGAGGCAAACAGTTTTCAATATTTGATAATATTTTAATAAGATACTTTTTAAGTATCTCTTTTTGAATTTTTTTATTTATTATTTTCTAGTTCTGTTTTTAATAGAAGCTTTTTTTAACTATTCTCTCCTAAAGTAAATTAGTTTTTTTGGAAGTTTCTTGAGTTTACAACGATATAAAAGGACTTAATTAGTTTTGAAACATTTTTTGGTGTTCAGATGTTCTAAAACAATTCAGATTGCTAGTGTTGGGTAATAATGCGAAGCAGGAGGGAATTTAAGACTGTTGATAGTTTGTCTTCTGTTTATACAGTTCTGTGTGATTAAATGTTTAAAAATTTTGTAGTATTTTGCTTAGATTGCTTATTGCGTATGTGGAATATTTTGAAGTATTTGTTGGTTCGGCTGGTTATAATATTCATCTATTATCAATGCTAATTCAATAGTGAATTTAAATATCGTGAGTTTTAGCATTTGATAAATAATGTTTACGATTAAAGCGACATAACATTGGAATTGCGTGTTGAGTTTCTCTGTATAGCAGTTGCATATAAAGACCGGAATAGAAATTGGTTGCATCACGTTAATTTCTAATAATATAAATGCGAAATAATTTCAGGGTAAGTGTTCTAAATATTAGTGGAAAGTACGTTTCCACAAATTACAAAGTCGTGCATTCCACTTGAACAATTTGAAACTGTAAAACTTCTCGCGAATATAAGTTTCCTCAATATGACCCGAAGTAAAAGAACAAACAAAACAGCCAACGTAATTGTCTTTGTTCGAGTTAAACATAACGTTACATGACGAACTAAAATTCGGCAGTAAGGAGAGCGTAACGGCCGAAGATATTCCGTAAAATTGGATTGCTCCGGTCGCCGTGCAAGAACTAATTGTTCCCACTACACGGATATTTATTTAATAGTGTTGTTTACATAAAACGCGTTTTTCAATCGTTGGAAAATGCTAAATTATGCAAACTGCCGAGATTCACTCTAATCGCATTATTTACAAACATCGTAACGGTGCATTTATTTGTTTTTTGTTGCAGGATATTACCAACCAGCAGGACCATTAATAAGCGTTCCACATGGGCACACCCAGCAGCAGCAGCAACCACCGCCGCCCATCACCAAGAGTGCGCCACTTTCAGAGTCTTCGCCGACGTCGGCGTCGCCCATACACCAACCGCCTCCAGCGCCCAGCTCAAATGGGGATTCTTCAGATAGCGAGGCACGTAATTAAATCATTTCAGATTCTTGGGATACCGAAACGTCAAAATTTACGATAAATCAAAATAAACTAACGAATGAAGATTATTTGTTCGCGACGCTTGGCTGACTCTGCAATCGGTTGGGAAATTTTAAACGGAAAACCATTAAATTATGCTAATTTTTAAATTACAAAATAATATCTATATTCTATGTGAATAAAAAACAAACAATGCGGCTGTCAAAATTTCGTGGCAATTGAAACATCGTGTGTTGTTTTAAGTTCTAAAACTGTTTTTTGTCAATTTTGGAAATTCAACCTAATATTTTTTTATTAGGTGATAATAACTTCAGTAACAACCGGCAAAGATACGGTACCGCCCCCACAGCAGCCACCGACTACCTACCGATATTCACAATATCCCGGTACGCCGCCTGGATATCCCTACACTTATCCACCACATTATTATCCAACTCCACCCCCGGCACCGTCCTACGCTCATCATGATCTGTGTTATTCAACAAGTCCCTATTTACATCATAAATATCCACCAACTACATACAGAAGGTTCTTGCCGAGTACGCAGTATTACGCCCCCAATCCACCGGACATTTACACAACACCACCGACGGGACCCTCTCAACAGAATCAGCAGGTTTGTTAAAAAAACATTTATTATGATATGTATGTGTGTCGTTATTTTTTAAAAATTTAGTTTTTAATTCATTTTAATGCCGGTTTGGATACCTACATGCATGCAATTTAAATAACAGAATAGCGTGTGTTTTTTAACTGTAGTATAAACTTATTAATCTTTTCTTATCTTGACAAATTTCTCGTGCAGGTGTAGATTTTTATACTCGTTCTAATTTTTTAAACATTGATAATGTCGCTCACAACAACTATATTTTGTTTCAAGTCACAACAAACTACAAATAACATTTTGTTAACAATATATTATTTTCTCTTTTGGTAATACTCAAAGAAGGCTTATGAAACATCAAATCTTATTTATTTGTATGTTTCTCTGTCAGTCTTTTAAGGACAACTTAAAAGCGTACTGTGATTAGCTCTTCCTACTTTAACGACACTGAACCTTAATCTGTTTAATACTTATTTATTTTCCAATCCTAGTAAATAAGTTTAGAAACATATAAACGAGTACTGTAATATTCGTTTACTGGTTATACAACGTAGGTACAACAAAGTAAATCGTATAGGGATAACTCGGGGCGGTATCAGAGTGGGGATTACATACAAGTTTTAAGTTTTTTTTTAACCAAATATTCATTTTTAATTTACTTTATTACCGAAGTAGTTTTAAACTGTTTCGCTTACCAGGCCCAAATTGAGTCCAGTACATCCAGAAATACGGAGATAATGAAATAAGAATCATTCTTTGTTAAATCGATCACTAAAGAATCTAAAGTCGACTGCAACACTTTACAAATAAATGTGAAAAAATTCATATTTCAATAACCAATAGAGATAAAATTAGCAACTTTCTTTTGTTTAATAGCAAAACGATGCAGAAGTAAATCATAGGATTTATTTTTGGAAAATAGATTTATGAATATTTATTTTTTATCTTTCTTGTTTGAGTGATTTTCCAAAAAGCGGTTATCAATTTAAAATTCTGAGAGAAATAATTTCAATTTTTTTAATTTGTGAAGATCTCTCAGAATCACAAAACAGACTTTTCAAAATATTTTTTTATAATTTTTATAAGAGAGCAATGCATCGCATTGAACACTAATCAAGTATCTAAGATTAATTACATAAATATTTAACATTTTTGTGCAAATTATTGCATTTTATTTTAACAGTTAATTATGTAATTACAGTTATTTGCTATAGCCATTATCAGAACTTTATTTATAATCTTATTATTGTTCAGTGAACATTTAAAAACGGAACATGAAACCTAAATTCTGTTGCAAAGGGTTACTATTGGCGCCTAGCTGAGGGCCACTGCAGAGAAAAAATAGTGATCGAAATTTGCGGAATTAGATTTTCAAAAATCGTGTGCTCACTTTTGGTATTTCTGAAAAGAAAATCGGAAGAGAAAAATTTGTGTTTTTTTTGTATTTTCTAAAATTGTATTTCAAAAAAAGTTATGTGAATTTGCATTTTTTTAAATATTTTTTTTCTAAAGTTTTATTATTTAGGAGTGTTGGCACTTTGCGCTCGTTTTATGATCTGGGATCGGCGCTACAAAATTGACTTTTATAATTTTTTAAAATTTTTATTGTTTATATTAAATAAATTTAAACAAGTAATAAGTGCAAGTTACAAAAAATGGTACCTATAAAGAACTTGGTTCGTTTAAGTCATTATGGGTACTCTTTCTTTACAAAACTCCGGTTTTGTGTTTGTTTTATAAACTTGAATATATGCCACAAAACTGACTTTAAGACACGCTTTAAAATTATATTATTTTGAAACTTGTTTTTTATATATTTTTTTAATATATTACATATATGTACATTTTTCGTACACCTTTTTTCATTGCTATTTTATGTACTCTTTTCTAATTGCTGCTTCGTGAACTTTTTTACATATATATGTGCATAATGTATGGTTCGAAAGTTTTGGAAAAAAATTTGTTGGTTGGACTGGGTGACAGAAATGCATGTAATAAAGCAGATTACGGAAATGAAATATAACCAGTCAGTAATCTAAATAAACAATGCAAAAGTTTTTGGTTTCTGTTTTGCAAAATGTTTTATGAAATTGATCTTCCTCGAGTTATTTATAATCTGATTGGGAGAATGTTGAAACGAGACATTATCAATATTTATCAAGATCAAAACATAAGCAAATCGATAATTTATTGCACAGTCAAAGAAGGAATAGTACCATGTAGAAACTTGTCTAAAAGCGGTCGGCCGCGAACTTTAAACAAATTAAAAGAGGCTAGACTAATTCACGCAGCTAAACATAAAATTGGAACGTGACAGCAAAAACTGGCTCGAAGATTTAATGTTGGAAAAACCTCGGTGTTTAGGGCCTTATCAAGTATGAATAGTTTTCCGGAAAAAGAGGAAAGCTCCAAAATACACAAAGGCTCAATTAGAGAGAATTGTGAGATGTTGCCGCGCGTTGAGACGAGCGCATTTCGTCAATAAGTTGATTGTGATGGACGACGACAAAATATTTCGCCGAACAACAAACAACACCAAACGCATTGCCTTTTTCTATTTTATTATCATAAACACTATCACTTTATGTTCACTTACAGCTTGAAAATTTAATTAACTTACTAAACCGCCAATACTGTAATGCATTTTTTTGTGTAAGTAAATAATGTGTTTAGCTTAAACTTTTTCGTTTTCTTGTGCTTATTTTTGCGGCTAACGAAAAATGAACATAAATATTCATCACTGTAGCTTTCGTAGTTGTTTGTCAGAAATCTTACGAAGATCTCGTTTCGTAATTTCGGTTATGTTTGATATTTGGTTCTTTGTGTTTATTGTTCGGTAACATGTTTAATTGTTTAATAGGCTAATTTCAAGTTGAGATAATACCCGTAGTATTTTCATTTCTATGGAAAATTAAAAAAATTCAGGGTTGTTATTGGTTGTTGCTATGGAGAAGTATTAAAATTTGCGATACTGTCGGTAGTATTTCAACTTGGAATTGGCATATTAATCTGTACGAAGCAGATACATATATAAAAAAAATGCCTCTTTTTTTTGAAACTCGTCTTCTACTTCTATTACGAAATATTTTTCTTTGTTGCTTTGCTTCTTGGAGAGCTAGGTTTCAAGTTTTATTAAATTATAAAATCATCAGTAACTTCCTCCAAATTAGCTTCTGATAATGCCTGGTGTAAAATAATCCGAACTAATTTAGGACAGTCCGGTCAAAGCATCAAACATCTGTTTAGGCTAAAGGATGAGGTTCGTGACAATTTTATGATTTTCATAGATCTTGCTACTTACTCTAACATCGTAACATTTGGTTTGTTCTTCTTTATATTCTTGTCTACCTAAATAAGCTCCTCTTTATCGAAGTTGGCAACAAAATTGGTTATGGTGAAAGAATTTATTTCAGTTATTCTTCTTTCATTTCCACTGAAATGATTGCTTTAGTTATTTCAATTAATCTCCCGTTCAATTAAAGTTGCATCAAACTTATTTAATTACAAATAAATTCAAATATTACAAAAAGATTAAAAAGTTTTATTACATTTATTTGTATTTACAATCGTGCATACAGAGTGTTTGAGTTCCGCCAATCCGCCATATATTTTTTCACAATGTTTAAATTGCTAATAAGCGTAAATATGTTTATGTTTCATGATAATAAGGATATTGATGTCTTATCAAATCCGAAATGAAGTACAACCTACACTTACATGTTGATTAACATAGTTGAACTATAACCAAGCTTTTCATGATTGAAATTTCTTATTACCTGGAGTTTTAACACGTTAAAGCATACAATCAAACTAATTTAAAATTAAGTGGGCAGAACTTGTATATTTACTTATTTCTTAATGTAGTTTTACGACAGTCATCATTAATCATTAAAATAAACGTGATTTGGATAAAACATTGCCGAGGATTTAAACAAACACGTTTCTTGTGTGACTTGAAACTACAAAAAAGAAAAGTAAATAAAAGGACGTCCAGTAATTGCAATTAGCGAACTAATTAGTGCGTCATTTATTAAAATGAATATATTAAATTAAATTGAGTACATTTATTTACTTTATGCTTATTATCTCAATTCATTTTTTTACTCCCTTCATATAATTTTAAATGAAGCTCTTTTGCAGCTGCTTTTCTACCCTTTCGAACAAGTTTTCAAAAATAACTCTGACTTCATTTTGTGATTTTGTCACGATAAATAAACCGTTTTTGGGAGTGCACGAGATCATTTATGATACCAATTGAAAAACCGTTATGACAAACTGGAAAATAATCCGAATAAATTCTATTATTATGACTAACACAAATAATGATTATCTGTATCACAGATAAAGTTATTCAGTGTGTTTTTAATGCTTTACAGGTAGTGACAGCAACACCAGTCTCAGCCAGTAGCAGTTCCTACCAGCCGCCTCCAAGCGGACCACCTCCTGCGATTATGGAACCCTACCCGCCGCCACCACCACCTACGTTAGTGGAAACGTATCCCCATCCACCCCACTACTACTCCAGCTATGGGCCTGCGCCGCCCCCATCCTGCTATACACATTCGCCAGCCACCAGAACCCTACCCTACTTAAGTAAGTGAAATTTCGATCTAGGATTTTCTGAATTAAATTATAAATATTTATTTTGTTTTTAAATTTTAACAACACAGGTGTGATAAAAAATTGTGTAAAGTATGAATCAGAATTAATGACAACTTTTTTCGAGTAAGTAATGTTTTTACTTTTTCAATAGGATATGGTTAAAAATATGTAAAATTACGTATATTCTATTGCGAAGAGATGTTTTTAGATGGTCATCAAATATTTGAGGATAATATTTCGCGTGAGGAATTTCTAATAGGAAATGAAAAGGCGTTTTTAATTACAAAAATATCACTTTCTTAGCTCAAATAATGTAGTATAGAACGTTGTGTGACATTATTATTCGCAGCGAATTTAAAAGTACTTAATTAATTTCTTTTAAAAAAACCTTTAAAATAATTGTTAAAAATAGTGCACTACAATTGTTACAAAATAGTGGAGTTTTTAACTATACCATCACAAAATATCGATTTATTGAATGAAAGTGTATATCTAATGTGTTTTTTCTGCTACAAAAGTTTTTTTCAAAATGATCGGCTGTAATTTCAAGATACAATTTTAGAAAGCATTAACACAATAATTAGCCTGAGCATTTTCAAAACATTGTCTCGACAAATCGATGGTTTCTTCTGCGATTTGACGTCATGCAATTTCGTTCTCTAGGGTTTTATAAAATTCAAAGCGTAATATGCTAATACACAATTCTCTATACTGAAAAAAGAAATCCATGGCGTTTTTATTGAAATTAAACCAACTGCCTTAAGAAAAATCGAAAATTTTATCAAAAAGGTCAGAGTCTAGTGGTTCGTTTATACGCAAATAAGTAAGAATTGTCTGAGTGTTTAGTTTAAAATTGAATACAACTCTACAACTTAAACTACAAATTTACAAAAAACGCTCTATTAAACATCTTAAAGTATAAGAGATGAGCTACCCAGAAAAAAATTCTCAATTAATAATTTTTTGCAGGAGTTACAAGACTTTAAACTTTGTTAAAATTTTAAGGAGAACCGTTTCAATTGTTGCGCACTGTATGTAAAAAGCAAAATTTTAGAGCAACAGATGCAAAAATAGTCTCAAAATTCATTTTCTTCTATTTTGCGTCTGTAACACAGCCTAATACAATACCGATTTGGGTGTCGAACTAGCCAATTCTATACAGATTGCGTGCTAAAAAGTAACTATTAACAATTCGTTTTTTTAAAGTTGGTAAAGCTTTTCGCTGGCATCGGACTTCAGAGAAAATGAATGAAACGTCATAAATATGAGCCTTATAATTTTATTCAAATAAGTTTTTTTTTATACATAATGTCGCTTTATTTGTTACTCGCTTTTCAAAAGAAGAAAACGGGCTTATATCCATTTTTTGGGGAAAAATTCTATTGCAAAATATTTGATTTGATTTTTTTCTTTTTATAATAAATTAGGTCTTTTTTAACCAGAGAAAAAATGTAAAAAATTAATTTTCTTTATATGACATATTTCAATATCTTGTTTGATTTATTATAATAAACTAAGAACTGAACGCAGTGTTACAAAATAGAAATGTTAGTCTTAATAGATTTGATGGTTGTCATTGCTTTTTCTTGAGTTTATTATTAATATAAACAATAAAAAATAATGAATTACAAACTGTCAAGTGTGACAAGTAGACAAAATATGAAATATCAAGTCGCTGTAATTTCAAAAATTGTATTGTCAACTAAAGCTCATTTTTTCTTTAAATCAATTATCAGTGTCAAAAATTCTGAAATTATGTTGGAACCCTGTTAGATTGCCATGGAAACGACACTAAAAAAGCTAATTTTAAATGGAGTTTCCAAACTTAAAACACTTTGACAATTGATTTTAAGAAAAAATGATTTATATACAGCAATTTTACAGATATTATAGAAAAAAATACTTTGTCTGGTACTAGAGTTCCTGGATTTAGTATTTTTTGACGTTTCTAGTCGTGACCATTATTATTTATTAGATTATTTTCAAAGAAGGAGAAACAGATTTATTGCAAGAGACAGTATTTACTATCAGAATGCAGCTTAAAACCGTGGATTTTTGACTTGAAAAAAGTCGCAAAATTTTTAAAATGGCCGCCCGACATTTAATAATGGTGAAAACATAGTTTTTCGATTTATTTATAATCTAAATTGAAAATAATTTTCGATTTATTGGCTTTCTTTATTTAATTAAGTAATCTAAAAAAAGCTTTGTGATTTTTTGCTCTACAGATTTCTTGATGCGACAAAATTTATGACCTTCTACTCTCATGGAAATAAACTAAGCTCAATTTAAATTTTTTGATACTATAGGAAAGCTCTTGAAGTGACCGCTAAATGTGAGTAAAGTCCCAATAGTACCTATATTAAGTATAAGTGGTCTTACGGTTTCCATAAAACTGGATCTCTCTCTTTTGACTTAAAGCTACAATTTTAATAGCTAGACGTGAGATCTCAAATTATCGCTGGTAAGTTTGTGGATTGGTGGTTAGCTATTTGCTATTTTATACCGAAAGACCATCCTCAACGACCACAATGGAAATAACTACTCTTTTGACAAGAGTTCCAGTAGGCATTGAATTACACTATCTTGATCGTTTCACCAGCTAATGCGCCTAATATAAAGCTAGCGCAACTAAAGCTAATATTAATTTTAACTAAGAAACTGATGAAATCGTTGAATAAACATTATTTATAGTGATTAGTAAAGGTAATTATTGTAGATATTTTTTGGTGGTTTATCCTAAAACATTTCTTTCAATTCAGTGAATGATATTGGGAGAGAGTGTTAAAATTTGATATCCTTAATTTATTATCGCAAATTGCACCAAAAATAGTTTTTGATATCAAAATACAGTTTATTGCATCTGTTTGTGCAAAGTCCAGTACCAATTTTTCAAAATTTATGTCAAAATTGTGAAAATTTATGATTTTAAAGAAGAATTACTATACGTAATGAAAACCGGATTTTACCAATTCTGATTTTATCAAATTGCAATAGTTAATTCGTTAAATTGATAGGAACGATTTTTTAAAATGTTGGTTAGTGTTATTTTGATTATTAAATGAAGAGTATAACAGTTTTTCACCTAGAAGTTTATCTAGTTTACAAAATGATTGTCATATATTAATAATATGTTTTAAACTTTGGATCTCATTTTCCTAGCTTGTTTATTTTCTTTGAATGATAATGTCAATTGTATCGATCTTATTTTTTGTTGTTGTTTATAGATGCAACATATCAAAGTTGTCCCTGTCCAATGCAATCGTGTCCAAAAAACGTACTTACTGGGCCTCTTACTGGTGATAGTAAGAGGTCTAACATTTCGTCAATCGCTAAAGACTCAATGCCGCTACCACCTGTTGCCTTAGCTTTACCTCTGGAACCGGCAAGTGCCACAGGTCCTCCGAGTCCTGCCAGAGGATCAGCCGGCATGCCACCACCACCATCACCAGCGGGTGCAACATACCAACCGCCTCCACCCGCTCCTAAACAAGAAGAACCAAATGAGTGCAATCCAGTTGAAAAAAAGAGAAAAGCACGAGTAGGAAAAGCAATGGTGAGAAATAACATCGCTGCCATACAACAAAACACAATGCTATTGATGTGTAATCCAAATCAACGGAGTTTTCCTGGAGAAGTTAAACGAGAAATTGAAAGTCCCAAAGAAAAGGAAACGGAAGCTAAAAAGGAGATTTGCTCGGATGAGGATGTTAAGACACCAGTTGAACCGGAAATTAAGAATATTGAAAGGATACCGGAACCAAACTTGAAGAAAGAAGAAAATTTGGAGGAAAAAGAAGAAGGAAAATTGGAGGAAAAAGTATTGGAGGAATTACCGCCAGTCGTTAGTACAGTAGCAGAGAATGTTAAAGTGAAGAATATGAAAAGGAAAATGTCGACTTGCAAAGATAAAAAGAGTGCTGAAGAAAGTGAAGATTCTGTAAAGAAAGTTAAATTGGAAGCGAAATATCCTAATGGTTCTTACAAGGATTTGATTAAGAAAGATTTAAATACTGTGAAAATAAATAACGGAAAAAGAAAATTAATAACGGAAGAGGAAGATACAATAAAGAAACCAAGTAAATCTAAAACAAAGAAAACAACAAAGAGAAAATTAAGTTCAACAAAAGAAGAGGAATCAACACCTCCGAAACGTTTAAAACAAACAAAACCTCTCACAGCAAGCAATCAACAAAACTCCAAACAATATTCTAAAGAAAAAGACAAGAACAAATCTGAACCTGTGTTAATTGAAAACAAAGAACCGCAAAAGAAATCTAATAAAAAACTTCCAGTCAATGCAAAAACCTCAAAAAAGCTTGCTCCGGCAATTTTGGACTCTTTAATAGCTAAAAACAGTATAGACAGGACAATTGATAATGTGATAATTGAATCGTCAGTGCGGACAAACACAAGTGCTTTAAAGACTGTTGATAAGTGCGCGAAAACAAAAGAGCCAGTTTTAAATAATCGCAAGAGTACAAATAAAAACGGACTAATTAAAAATAAAACCACCGAGTGTCGGAAAAGTGTGGTGACGAGAAGAAAGTCGAAATGTAAGGAAGTGCCACAAGTTGTCGCGAGGGTACCGAGGAGGTCGTTGCAGATGCCCAGGTGGTCCAATGGATGGGCGTGGGAAGGGGAACCATATGAAGCAAAAGTATTTTTAAATGTAAGTAGAGTAAAAAGAGATTTGACCTTTCCAATTCGTGTTAGGATTTTTAAAGGCCATATGGTTTTTGATTTGTTCGTACAAATGTCATAAGTGACATTATCAGATAATCGATGACGGAAGTGTAATTTACTGGTATGCTGCTTATGTATTTATCTTCGAAATTATCTCGGTTACAGTTTCCAGTTACATATGTTCGAATTTCATCCAATCCATTTGACTTTACAGTAAAAAATGACATATTGTACAACTGGTAATAATAAAATTTGTTTTTTGTTGTGTTTATAAGAGTTAACGAGACTATTACAAATGAATTGTTCTGTAATTAAAACAGCATTTTTATTTTTTTTATTTTTAGTTTTTGTTTCAATAAAAAAGGTTATTTAAAACGTAATGTTTAATCCTACTTAGCTATGGTCCAAACAATTCTACGATAAAAATATTTGACATTTATTTAACACTGATTTTACAAGTCTACATAACCGAAAAGATTAGGATCGATTTTGAAATCTTGATCAATAACTGTGTTTTACATGGTTTTTATATTCTATTTTTTGAAGCAAAATTTAAAATGTTCTCTTATAAAATAGTTTTTTAAGAAGTAATGCAACGAATAGTACATTTTGCATTAGCCGAATATCGTATATTCGGTATTGCAAAGTATTTAAATTTTTTTCGTGTTTTAAGAGTTATTTACACGATAAGTGCAGGAACATATATTTTGTATATGAGTGCGACAGTTTTTATTGTACGACTAAAGATATTCTGCGGTTATTGCTTTGACCCTTTAAATACTTTATAACGATTGGACCGCACACCCCCAATAAAAATAGTGCCGACCAGTTGTTGACAATAGGCTTAAGAAATATCTAGTTTAGTAGGTAAAGAATTTTACAGCGGACTGTGGTTGAGTGTCGTAAAAATTTGGAAAAGTTAATTGCAGGATTATGTTGTAAACGCAGAATATTGTTGGTCGAACTCTACACGAGTGCGCTTTGCGCACGAATGAAGAATCTCGCACGAATAAAGCAAAAGTGTTTCCGCACATCTCTTGTATATTATTTTTTGCACGCATCCTCCACAAGGCCGAAAAACGATAATTCTAAAATTTATCTTTAATTTGTGAAAAAAAAAAAAATGGAGCTGCTTAAACTTAAACTTTAAATGCAATATTGTGAATGCATTTCTGTTGTTTTATCTGAAGAAAAGTAGTAAAGTGCAAAGTTTTATTATAAATACGATAATCTAATTTTAAACCATTTTTTAAACGAGAAAAATTTCTATAATCTTTTGAAGCACTAGGGCGGTAAAAACGGCGGATGATTGTAAAATTGACGGTCCTGATTGTTCGCTCAGTGCGCAATTACTTGACTTTTAGTAGAGTAGTGCTAAAAAGTTCTTACATCATAATCTACGACTTTTTTTGATTATAAATAAATTATGGTTTATAATATTTCTAATTTTTACATAAAATTAGTTCATAGAATTAAAAGTTGTAAAAAATATAGACGATTTTTTTTTATAAAATTGCACTTTGATTAGTATACATTTTTAAATAAGGTTATAACGCGCGTCCAATTGAAAAGTTTATCAAGCTACTTATGGAATTATATTAGAAGAAAATGGAGCAAAAAGGGGATGTGATAATAACGTAACCTAAAAGTTAGGCAAATGTCAAGTGTATAATTTCTTAGCGTTGTTCATTGTGATTACATATTATTTTAGGGACCAAACCTTCGTTAGATGTGACAAAACAACTCTTGTTAGTTGGTAACCGTGAAAATGGTTTGTTTCGTGCAGTTAAGAAATGCAGAAATGCTTCAAATATATTTGACAGATCTTGAAGTAATTTGATGAACTTTTCAATTTATCACGCAATATATTTAGTACATAATTAAAAAATCTAATTATTGTTAAAGTTGCTTTAACAATTTTAAAGTAAAAATTTTTGTTAATTTTATTGATATAGGAAAAATGACAAAGTTTGTCTGACAGTTCTTTAAGATGAAATTTCTGTAGTGTAATAATAATAATAAGAAACCTACAAATCCTCATTCTTAAAATAAAACGGGAATTTTCAAGTGTAAATTACGATCAAAACTTTATTAAAAATTAAACCAATTTTTACAAAATTTAAAATATCACAACACTCAGATAATAAGGGAAATAATAATATCAATGGGTCGTTTTATAAACAATTTTTTGACTACTTAACTGCATTAAACTTAGCTTTTGTTCAGTGGTGTCATTATTAAAAAACATAATAATCAAGTTACTAAAACTCAGCTGCTAATGGTTGTCATCTACAATGTACAATTGCGACTATCCAAAACTTCACGGTTTTTTGTTATTATGGCTTTTTTTCCCGAAGTTAAACCTGGTTTTTATCAGTGGTATTTTTCATTTTGTGGAATAACTTGAAATAAAAAAAGACAATAATTAAATAAAAAATTGATGTTGATCTAGCTTCTTGTCCTAATTATTAATGACGATTATTACAGTTCAACAAAATGTAAATTAATTGTGGCATGGAGTTTTAGGGGTAATGGACAATTGCGCACTTGCGATTGCGGTAATTTTAACACCGTTATTAAGCGTCTAATCTTCAAAAGGGGCACGGGACGATTGTGCGCTGAAAGGGATTAGGTTTTCCGAAATCTCCTTCTGAAGAACTGCGAAATAACTACGTTTCCAACTAAGAAACCACTTTCTAATCTCACTATGAAAGGCTACAATGGGTAATAAATTTCATTTATTACCGAGATTCTTATTGTAACTAGTGCACTTGAACTTACATTTTTTTAATTATGCGGGGATCTTATGAAGCAGTTTCAAAATTACAAATGCTTTTCCACACGTTGTTAATTTTGTCTTTTTTCTTTATACGAATGAGTAAAACATACAGATTAACTCACCGAAAAGTTTCCACCTAAGTTAATTCTAAAGTTTTCTTGAATGGTGTGATCTTTTTTACAACTTTTTATCACTTATCACAGTAGTCTGTTTTAAACCTTATTCTTTGATTCGCATTGTTTTACCTGTTATTTAACCCTTTGATTTCGTTTTTGGATTACTCAGAAAATTTACACAGTAAAAATTAAAAAACTAAGTGCCATTGAATAGAGAACTGAATGTCTTTTACTGTGACGGGTCCGAAGAATTTTTTATTTGTTGCATGAAAAACAACAAATTCTCGGAATTTATGAGCACACTGTATTTTGAAGCAGAAATTAGCGTTTCACAATTACTTTTTTAAGTAAAATGATTTTTTACAATGTTATCATAAAAAAAGGAAAAGCGCTTGCGGTTTGAAGACAAAAAATTACGTTGTGTTAACAAATTACAAACTTTACAACTTCATTTTTCTTTCTTCTATCAATTAAAATAGCGTTATTTAACATACAAACTACGTATGTCAAGAAATAAAATATAAGCAAGATTTTAGTCCTTTATTGAAATTATTGCGGCGCGCAATCGTCTGGTTCTAAATTCAATGGTGACGCGCAATTAATTGTTCTACGAAATTAACCTAAACTGGAATCGGTTTTGATCGCGGCGCAATCGAACTTGTCTACATTGTGAAATACATAGTATTTTTCATATAAAGGGTGTGAAGCGACTTGTTTCTAGCGGTGAGAATAAATTTTTTTGTTGAGACCGTAGTCCAAGACCAAAAATTATTCAAACTCCTAAAGAGAGCTTTATTCCTGTAGTATAAACGTTTCTTCTAATATTAAATTTGCAATTTGTTTAATTCTTTTTACTAAAACAGTGAAGTAGAGATGGTACAGAATCTTATAAGTCGCGAGATGCGCGAAGGAGGAGTCTAAAATTTGAAAACCTAGGAGCTCGGTTACAATCGTTTTGGCCGAGTAAGCACAATTCTTTTTTGAAAACATTGATTTATATTTTTAATTCATAATAAAGAACAAATGGTTTAAAAATAAAATAATTAGTAGAGCGATTAAACGAAAGAAAAAACTAAAAGGCGCAGCAGACATCGTTGTCAGTAAACAACGAAAGTCGAGAACTAACTGATAAAATGCGAGTCGACATTTTTAGTTAAAACAATAGCACGAAAAAACGAACCCCCACTACCCAGTGAATCTATTGCGCACCTTTTTATCGCGACTCACGAGATTCTGCACTGTCTAGTTATTTCATGCACTGTTAGTAGAAAAGAAGCGTTTTTTTACTGTAAAAAAAGACAAACTTTACACACCGAAATCACTGAAAATAGGCTTTTTACAAGAACTGTAGAAAAATTATTTTTGTCTTAACTCTATGACTAAATAAGTGAAGTTACACCAGAAAATTTTAGCGTGTATAGGCCGATTGTAACTGTACCAATAGACCTTTGGCGAAATATTTTTCAATCGCACCAACCTAAATCAACCTTGTCAATACAAATTTTTTACGGTATGTCTGGTAGAACGCCGCGAGGTAAAGTAGATTTAACGAAATAGTAGAGTGACTAAAGTGATAAAGTCACAATCATTGTTAACTTAACAAAGAGTGGTACTCAAGTTCGGTTGCACAGATGATGGGCTCGTTATACCTACTTGCGTCGAGGTCTTGAGATTTCAGAAATGTTATACAATCGGCTGGCAGAAAAATTTACGACAGGCCCATCCATCATCCCTGCAGCCTAACTCGAGTACCGCTCTTTGATAAGTTAACAATGGTTATGATTTTAGTGCTTTTGTCACTCTACTATTTTGTTAGATCTACTAATATTATATATTAGTACTAGTAATATAAGAACCTAAATTACTTTTTTTTAATACGAAAACTCTTGAAAGACAATGATTTCATAAAATTTTGCCAAATTGCTAATTATACAAATAAAGTTATAATTAACATTTTGAGTTTTGTGTAACAGTAAACGTAAAATTTTAAGAAATACAAACTATCGTGTTTGATAGTCGTTTTGTTAGTCTATAAATTAAGAAACGGTGAGAACTTAACGGGGGCGTAATAGTTATTTGCATGTTTGCAAATAACAAATGGAAGTTTCTCTGACGATACCTGTTTATTTAAGGGTTGTTGTCAGCAAGTTAACCGCAACATAAATGGAAAAGACACTTTTACAAACTTGATGTGCTTTTAAATACACTTTTACAAACTTGATGTGCTTTTAAATGATATAAAATTTAAGACAAAAATTTTGTGTTATTGCTTCTCTTTTTGTTACATGTTGTACATTTTTTTAATAAACAAATTTTATTTATTTTTATAGAGCGACGAGACAACAGTGGTGCGCACATGTTACCCAGCGATGAGGCACGAAGAAGGCGATAAAATCGAAGCGAGAGACTGTGTTCTCCTTAAGGCAGGCCCAAGAAAGAACGATTTGCCCTTCGTTGCGAAAATCGCATATCTATGGGAAAATCCAGACGACGGTGAGTTTGTCTCATTTCCAGGAAAATGAGTTTCTATTGTTGTGTTGACAGGTGAGATGATGATGTCGCTACTTTGGTATTACCGACCTGAACATACCGAGCAGGGACGAACACCTGCAGACCAACCTGATGAAGTCTTTGCTTCGAGACACAAGGACTCGAACAGCGTCGCTTGTATTGATGACAAGTGTTACGTACTTACCTTCCATGAATATTGCAGGTATGTAAAAATTAATTCCGAGAGGGAAATGAATGTAACGAGGGGAGTTACAGGTATCGCAAGAATTTGCGGCGATTGGAAGAGGGGATCGAGGAGACTTCGCCTTGTATCCCCATTCCGGAACCATATCCCAGGTGTAACAGACAACCGCCTTCCCCTCTTCAGGTGTCATCAGACATGGTCTTCTTTTGCCGAAGAGTCTATGATTTTAGGCAAAAAAGAATAATGAAGAATCCGAGTTAATTTTCTAACTCAAATCTCCAATGTTTAAGTTTTTTTAACTTATTTTTGTTAATCGTTGGTTATTGAAATTTTATGATTATATTTTTTAGAGAGACGCGTATTTTGTTCAACAAACTCAGTCGAGACAACATCTAATCAAAAAACTTTACAAGTTTTAAATATTCCAAAAAACAAGGTTTTTATATAGAGTTAAGAGTACAGTCAAGAGGATTTTTTAAAGATTTTTGGTCTTTCAGAAAAAAAATAAAAAAACATCTAAATTTGATACGTATACATATTGTTGCATAAGAAGAAAAGGGAACATTTGTATTATAAAAATTAGTTATCAATACTGTTGTATAGAAAATAGAGATGATTATATTATATATTTAACACAAAGGAATCATATTTATAATTAGTCTTAGTCATCGCTGGTGTAAAAGGTGTGTGCTTTTATAGATTGTAGAAGTGTTTCGTCAATGTCGTCTCTTCAAATATTTTGTAATTGTTTAGCTCTCGCATAAGTAGAAAAACAGTCAGCAGTTACTTGAATAATTTGCGCTGAGAAGAGTACAATGATAGTCAGGGTTTGTACTAGTTTTTTTGACATCTTTAACAAACCAAATTTTCGTGCCGTTTACAATCATTCGTACTTCTCTCAAAGATAATACAAAAAAATCGCGTTATGTAGTCGCAAACTATTTTCATATTTGTTATGTATTTTTAGACAAGTTATAGTACCTACTTATTTTTTCTAGTTTCTTTTACTTTAATTTATGAGTAATATATTATTTTTTAAGCTCTTAGAGCCCTAAATCGATTAATTTTAAATTGTAGCCAAAGTTAACGTTATTATTTTATGTTTATTTATTGTGTTTAAATATTAAAATATTTGTATTGGTATTTCTCCATGTTTATTATTGACCTATCCATGTGAACATTTTATTGTATCTTACGCCTTTTTAGGTGCCTTCTCCAATACCTCCAAGGCTATCCACTCGGCTTTATCATTTTTGTATTATTTCCCTATTTCATGTTCACCCATTTCAGAATAAATGTGTGAAAAATTACCTACATTTGTTTTTTAACCACATCTTTTTTCATTCTGACAATTTCCATTAACACATTTTAACCGAAATTTTCCTAATTCTTAATAAATCTTTCACAGAACATTTGATTGCTATTGCATGACGCAATAAAACTTAATTGTTTCAACAAATCAACTTAATCGTCTTTTCAACCTTAATGCTTTCCTTTAAAATTCATAACAACACATTATGCAAAAACAAGGGACGTAATACGAATTCCCGGAAAAATATGTTTTGTTTATTAAGAGGGAACATTTTTGGGAGAAATCAGATAAAATGGAAGTTTTCCAACACAAATTCTTTCCAAATATTATTTATAAACAAGTTAACAAAGCAAACAAGGTCATATATTTATCCCGCTCTTATATATTTATTGTTGTGTCATATATTTATCCCGCCAGAGTTAGGGAGAGACAAATGATACGTTTAATCAATATTTTTTAAAGAAATTGTAAAGATTTGTGGGTGAGGTAATTTAGGATTTTTTCTTCCAAAATCTGGTGAAGTTCTGGAATCTATTTAAATCATTCAAGTAGGCTTCTGAAGTTGTTGCGATTTCCAAGAGGGGGCTTCAGCGTTATGTTAAAAAAAACCGGATTTTTTTGCCGGTTTGTTCTAGATTTTTTTCGAAATTAGGCGCATAATCGTTAAGACTGCTAACCAAATTGTAGAGCATTAAATTCCGTATCGGGTGAATACCAACTATTTGCAATTTCATTAAATGATCTTTTGCTGACAATTATTTGTTTACAAAGATTTATTTCGTCTCTAACACGCAATATATGTTTTTATTAACGAACTAATTTAACTCTGTTTACCTAATCAGTAAGCAGGTATTAATTAACCTTCCTCAATTTTTTCTAATGGCTTAATTAACCAAATCCATTTATGGTTTTTTTAACAAACGTAAGTTTTTTTTCTAGAATTGGAGCGTGTCAATGGAGTTTTCGTACATACTGAACATCTCTAACCAGTTGTCACTTTACACTTGAAGAAGCTACCTATGATGGCTGCCATAACGTCGAGTACGAGAACTCTATTGACACGGTTCAATCGGTGAAGAACTCTGGACGTGGAAGCCTTTGTTCCAAATTTTATGTACCACTATTACTATTTATATTGCATCTTCCCTTTAAACCATCTTCTACAAATGCAACTGTTCTTTTTTTCAATACAATTTTTTCTTTTGTATTCTTATACGAGTGTTGTTTCCTCTGGGATTTAGATTCTGCATTAGATAGGGAGAATGAAGAGTCTTTTTTACACTTAAGCTTCTGGGTTGGGCAGATTATACCACTTCTTCGAAAGGTAGACCCTACACCGGTTATTCCTTGAGCCAACCTGAAGTGTGGTTCTACCTAAACCAGAAGTCTTCCAGCTGCATGGATCTTCGGATACATCAGAGCGTTGGAGAGTAACAGAGCACGTGCTCTATACATTCATCACCTTTATCGCTTTCTCCTCGACATTTCAATTTCGACGATTCCAATTCTGTGAGGATGCTTATTTAGGCGACAAGTCCAAATACCTATCAGCTTTGTGAGATTATCTTTGAACAGCCGCAGGCAGAATTTAGCTTGATCATCATGACTTTGATCTACCCGCAATTTTCACGGTCTTCTCACCTCGCTGCGTATTTACTAAGAGGGTCTTGCTGTATAATAGTACTGAGGGCGGTAGCATTTAGCGCGATCCCCAGCGTTACATCTCTAGATCAGTAATTATGCGAGCACGGTGAGTTGCTCTCATGATCTCCGCCTGAAGAGTGGTGCTATGTGTTCCCAAAGACACGCTTTCTCGGATTTTAGCCAAGGGTAAACACCAAGTATGACTACTCTTGCAAGCTCATCATGCGATAGGGTTTTTCGAAAATAAATTGTGTGAAGAGTACTGTCTTTGTTTTACTAGGATTTACCGATAAAGAATGTTTGGTTTTGACCGTCATTCGCCTAATTTTTTTGTAGCAGACGAGACCCTTCATAGGCACCCGGAACTACACGTTTTAGCGCTCCGGGTAGTGCCGGACTCGTACTGGCTAAAATCTCTTCTTATCGACCTTTTTTCTTTATCGGTACCGCTTCACGTATTTTTTCGATGAGGGGCTAGTCTTCTAATTTTCTAGTGATCTAACACTTTATTCCCTATCTTCTTTTTATTTTATAATCTTACTTAGCATTTTCGTTACTAGAGTTCATTTGTTCTGTTAAGTTTCCTGTCGTAAGTTTCTTGTCTATTTCTACTTCTGTGTTCTTTCTTGTTTTTTACCTCCGGTTTTTTTTTTTTTTTTTTTTGGTTTGTAAGCTTTACTCCACCAACAAATCTATTGGAATTATTCTCAAAATCACTCTTTCGAGCATGCCGTATGACATGCTCTACTTATTCTTAAAGCCATCTTTCTTCGGATTCGGACTTTTTCTATTATTACCTGGTATTTTGTCATTTTAAAGACTTTCCACTAAATTTCGCAGTCATAGGATGCTAGCGTTCTGTTTCGCCCAAGGCGGTTTAAATTTCCAGCCATGTCATCTGCCTTTTTTGTCAACCGCTACAAGTGTTTAGTAAATGTTAAACTTTTAGCTGTAATTATCGTCAAGTTACTTAATTGTATCCTTCGTAGGTATTTTTTCTCCTTTTAGAGTAAATGCAACATTTTCAGGACTCTTTTTTCGAATGCATTTTTTATATTATTTATAAAAACTAAAACCTGAATTTTATTAGCTTTTCTTATCAGTTTATTTTCTTATTTTGCAGTGATAATTACTGCCTAATCATCTGTAAACGCCAGAACTTTTACTCATTCTGGTCTTTTAAGCTTCAACAACTCGTCATGTAGTATACTCCATGGACCGGTTCTAACAAACTGCCCTGGGGTTTGCCTCTACATATTTCTATTATTTCTTTGTTATCTATTTGGAAAAATCGATTTTGATAATAGCTGCCAATTGTTTTAAGTACCTATAAATGTATTGGGAAATTTGTCTAGTTTTTAGTTTTTTTTATACATAATTTGTTTTTAATTGGGTGATTTAAAAACATTCCCTGTATCAGTGTGATAAGTGCACAACATTTCCTCGTTTTAAGAAACTTCTTCTCTGATATTTTTATCTTCTTTATCTTCTTCTCTGATATTTTTTTAATTTTTTCAATACCTAGCTTGTATCGTAGCTAATCTTTTTCAAAACCTAAATTGGTTGTATTTCCTTTGTCTATTTGTAATTAACTGCTCTAAGAGTTTACTTGTCGGATTCAGAAACCATATTGGCTTACCTATATGCTGAATGTTTTATATTACTTTTGTTTCGTTTTTTAAGAAGCACCAATTTTGCAATTATTTTATCTGTTTAGAAGGTTTCCTTTTTCTATAATATTAATCATTACCTTTGTCATTTAGTCAGAAAATTTTTGAACTATCACTTTTATTATGTCTAGAGGGATATACCTAGAGTCCGGTTTTGCAGCTTTATTACTTTTATTTTTTTATATATTGCCGCTTCTATTAGTTCTTTTTTGTGAAAAAAGGTATCTCTCTGTTATTTTCTACAAGAATCTTTCTTTCTCCTGTTCAGCACACAGTACCTTTATTATTTCTTTTTTCTTACCCAAATTTATTTAATTTTTTGGTAACTATTTTATCTTCCTGTCCTTGCGGATTGTTTTCGATTTATTTAGCTATTTGTTTCAAATGGTTATCTTTTGACTGATGTACTACAATTATTCTCCTCACCAGATTTTTCTCTAATTACTTTGTAGTCATTTTGCTTTTCTGCAATATCTACGTCGTTGATATGTTTTTCTTACTTTTAATGCTGGTTTTTTTTTGCAATCACCACGCATTTGGTGGTGATTTTCTTTTTTGGCATTGCAATATTACACGTTCTGGTTATAATCTGGATGCAGTCTTCTTCATTTCTGTCTTGAGAAGTTTTGATTCTTGTTTTTAATTTATTATGCAACCGCTTCTTATCCACATTTTTCAATATACAACCATCACTTGATCTTTCTCTTGCGTCTCTTCTCTCTGTTCCTATTTTCACGTATAATGCGTAATAAGTGATCAACTAAGTTATAACATTTTTGCTAAATTTTTTACTGGTTTAAGTTAAGTCATGTCAATGATGGATATTGCCTCTCCTCTTTTAATTGTTGCTCTCAATGCCTCTATTCTGGACTATTATTCTATTGGGGAATATCCAGTCTGTCAATACTTTACCTCTTTTATTTAACTTTTTCTTCTCCCATTTAGATGATTTGGTGTATTTCATAGTAGCGTCAATTTTTACCTTATCGTATAGAAAATGAGGCGGCACAGGAGACTATCTTACATCCCGTAGTAGCGGGAGTATGACTCCACTCCGTGGACAGCCCCTGCTCATGATTTCACCCCATGGGATCATCAAAAAATTATTTTTAAGAAAAGTTTCTTTGTTTAGCAATTATATTGTCGAATTTTTAATGTGGAAAAACTGTAAACATAGAAATATTTACTTAGTAGATGAGACTAATAAATTTTCAAATTTTTATCGGCAACATTACGAGTACATAACTCAGAATCACGTGTTTATTGAAATGATAACTTCAAGCACGGCTTTACTGAATACGCAAGACAAATAAATTGTTTTGAGTTCTTGGTAATTTAATATATGTGATAACTTCGAACTTGAGAGTATATAATATGAATTAGTTTACCGTGTGTCACAGTACCGTGCTGGTCGTTGCTGTTGGCAAAATTTGTTCTTCTGTTCTTTATTATTTTCAATTATTAGCAAAACGCGTGTTGAGTTTGTTTGTATTATTTAATTTTTCAAATGGATGTAGAACATTTTAAACATAAGCTTGAAGAAATTTCTAAACAAATAAATAATGGTCAAAGGAGCGCTAAAACTGTAAAAAACTTTAATGTTAGTGAAGATGGTTCTCCAGATTTAGAAGTGGAAGTGCCGGGTATATCTGAGGATAGTGAATGTGAATCCGGATCTATTGCAAGTAAGATTACGAGTACATCTGCCCCTTCTACAAAAATTATTTTGGAAATTGGGAAGTAAATACAGTGGACCTCCGTTAATCCGGCTCCTGTCTAATCCGGCGCCCTTTGTAATCCGACACCCTCAAAAGGCAAAAAATTCCGGACTATAAAGTGTCTGTGGCAGTACTCTGTAATCTGACAAATTCGATAATATGACACTGCTCTGCAAAACATTTGTCGGATTACCGGAGTTCCACTGTACTCATCACACATTGTCTAATTTTAAAAAAATGCAATTATTATAGAAATACTATTTACGCCTTTATTAAATTATGACTTTTAAAATGATGTAGATTCTAGCAAAAGATCTTTTCTCAACAAATGATTAGAGCAATACTCTTGGGTTGTCTATTCCTCCAAACTCAAAGGGGCTCTATGTCGACATTGAATTTTATCCATGTCATAGGTCAAGTTGTATAAGAGCCACCGTGGCTAAACATGTTTAGTTCGTCTCTGCACTTAACATGTTACTTAGTTTACAGGATTTTTTATTAATTTTGTTATTAATTGAAATAAGACAGACATTTTTAGATTTTTATAATTTGTAGTGCTTTATTTTAGAGTAAATTATTGCTCTATACTTTTGAATCGTCTGATATGTCTAATAAATGCACATTAACTCTGGAAATCACTAACACTTTTCTTCAAATTTCGGAAAAAAGATATATCAATTGATTTTAAATTACGGAGTAAAATTTTAATTTGAAGTACGGCACTACAATTAATTATATTCAGCAAAAAAATTTGTTTGAGCAATAACAAAATTTCATGTCGAAATTGGGTATGTCTCAGGCAAGATGAATTGACTATTATAAGGCGGCCACATCCGCCATTTAAAATGGACGGGGCTTCAAAATAATTGCAAGCGGTTATGTGCAACATGTTATACCATACCATATGATTTGTAAACATTAGAATGAGAAGCATGATAAAGATAGCGCTATAGTTGCAACCTCACGTTGATTGGCTAAATGGGTTTGGTGACCACCTTATGTAATAGTGAATTCACCTTGTATCTCAGTAACTGTTAAAAGATGCTCTAAACGACGCTGTGATTCTAACTCTAACTCTGATTCTAACCGTTCTTCTTTTAATAAGCGCCTGCTCAAATTATAAGAATACTATATCATAAGGATTTTAGATTTTGATTTTTCTTCTTCATTTTACAATGCTATTGCTAAGACGTACTGTCTTAATGCTGTCTCAAAAAAACCGTTTTTCTCACTCTCAATACGAGCTAGTTTATTAGATTTCTACAAACAAGCATTCATGCCGTATGTTTGAATTCGTACGGCGATAAAGCGGCCCCGATGGAATTGCCAGGAACTAAAAAAATATTTTTTATTTTGTTAAAAAATTAAAACAATTATAATACAATGCTTATTTCAATTTCTTTTAAGTCTCTAAACCAACGTTATTTTAAAAATATTAATTATAACAAAAAAAAACAGTACATTTTGTGTAATTTGACAACTCACTTGCTTTTAACAATGTCATATACAAAACATATTTAAAAATCAAATAAAAAAGAGCTAAAAAAGTATAAAAATTATTTTTTTAAATTTAAATAGTTTTTTTTTAAACCAATATGGCAGCTGCCTAGATAATTAGAAGAGCTTTTATTTGATGTGTATAACTATACCCTAGTAGCACAAAACTCGGAACTATGTAGAAACTATATACTTTCTATTCAGTTTTTATGTCTGGAACCAACGTACAATAGACTACATAGTTTCTATGTAGGACGTATATAGCACATCCAAACATAGTTTAACTGATGTGGTTACGAAATCATTCCGATACTGGCAATCCAACATTGGATTTACGTTGTTTGTCAATATAGTTTCTGTGTAAGACAAACCTAGCACATCCAAATGTAGTCTAAGCCATGTAGTTGCGACGTTGTTCTAATATTGCTAACCCAACATTGGATTTGTCTTGTCTGACTATATAGTTTTTATGTACGATATATATAGCACATGCAAATGTAGTTTAATCAATTTATTTGCGATATTGTTATGATATCGTCTAATTAATATTGAATTTACTTTGCCTACGTATGAAGTTTTTCGTTATAGAATAAATCATGTCATCCTACATCCTTTTTGTATAAGCACAGAGTGGAAATTAGTTATAAAATAAATTCATTATTTTCAAAATGAATGATATTTTTGTAAAACGTAAAAACAGGTCAACTTTTATTTTAAATTGTGCTGGTTTTAAATTATTGAACTCATTTGTGTCGTCATCTTCTTCAGAGCTGTGACGTCACACGCATTTTTTTTAATAGCATGCAACATTTTTTTATGTGATGAGATGTGCTTGCTATCACAAGACCTAATAAAATTTCGACTTCACCTCGATGAAAAATAAAAAGACTATAGTTTTACAATGTGTTTTATACAATTTTGTTAATTTCACATGTAATTTGCGTAACTATATCAAAAATTATTTCTTTAATAATAATATAAATATTTTTTTTAATTAATGTGTACTAATTTGTCTACTTTTTATGTTGTTTTATTCGTTGCGAATTGTTAAAATAGAGTGATATTAAAACTTTCTCTGTTATTTTCTAATAGAGACACATGGTCGGTGGGTTTTAGGGTTTAGGAAAAATTTGTTCATTGTATAGAAGCTGGTGACTAGCCGACACCAGTCGCTACAAGCTCAAAAACTATGTAAAATCAAATGACTATAAAATAACAAATGAATACTTGGAAAATTAAAACTCAGAGTTTGGATGATTGGCGGCAAAATGCAGTGTTATTAACCGAACGTTTTTGGTGCTTTACTTAAAATGTGTCATAAACTCATAAAATAACAATGCGAATTGTAAAGAACGAAATACATTGAAACCAGATGTCCGGCAAAGGGCATACTAAAAAATCCGTTGTTGCTGGTTGAAATAGCCGTATAGATCTCAGTTTACGAAACACTATTTCTATCCTTATTTTATAACCTAGATGTTTAAGTAAAAGTGAGACTAAAAGAGCCTGTTAAATTGCAAACACATTGGAAAATATTTTTACAGGCATAAGGTTTTCACAATATCGGTTTAGTCGTTGGGTCGTTGCTCACTCACTTTCCGTTGAGTTTTCTAAATGAAAAGACGCATTTAAAAACGTATCTTGTGAAGTGATTGAAGTGATGAAAGTGTTCAATTACCTAAAATGTGTGGTAAGTATTTTGTTGTCTAATTATGTTGTTTGTTTAATTTTTTTATTACAGTATCCATTTGTACAATATGAGCAGCAAAGTTAGGTAAAGTCATAGATTTTTGCAAAAAATACGACAAAAGAATATTAATAAAAAATCAGACTTTTTAAATAAACAGAAATCAAATTTGATTAATGATGTTGAATTTTCAATAAATTGCAGCAATGAAAATGCTATAAAATAAAGTACCTTTAAATTTCACAATATCGAAAAATGTTATTAAAAAAAGTTGATCAGAACTAAAAACTACGCTCAAATATGCAATTACATCCATTTGCATTGAAAAAATAAGTCTTGTGCTTGTTCAATATTGTTTCCATTTTGAAGAAACACTTATCTCTTGTGGTTATAAAAGTCATAATAACCTTTTCGTTTCTTAATGTTTTCTAACAATTTTAAATTTTAAATATGACTAACTTTTTTCGATGCAAATGGCTGTAATTACATATTTAAACGTAGTTTTTAGTTCTGATCAACTTTTTTTAATAACATTTTTCGATATTGTGAAATTTAAAGATACTTTATTCTTGACTAAAATTTATATTTTGCGACAAACCTCATATACTACTAAAAAAATTGATATCTGGATATCTGATGATTATTGTTTTTCATATTTTAAAACATGCAAAACTTTTTATGAAGAATGTTTTTTTTCTAAAATTAATAAAAAAAAACTTTCTCATATGGTTTCAACTTACTGAGACATAGTATATAACATAATTATTAAAAATTTTTGCCAGATATGTTATTTTGAGATAAATTTCTAAAGACATAAAATCTACTTTTTATCCGAGATTTAGTACTAATCGTACTTTTTTCCAGATGTTTTGCGGAGAAGATTTCCGGATTCCTTGAAAAACATGAAACCTGTTATACATTTTTTTGTGTCTGCAAAAGACAAGTGTAAAGCCAAAATACCTTAAATATAATGTAAATGTAAAACTTTAATAAATATGTGAAAAAGTAAACTTAATTCTTAATTGTTTCCTTCATTTTCCTCAGTATTTTATTTGTCACTCAACAGATGGCGCTACACTTATCGTGAACTAATAATATTCGGACAATATGTTTCTTATGTCAAGTAACAATGTAGGATCTATATAGACTATCCTATATAGGATAAAGGTAAAAAAATGACATAATTCCTGCGTAACAGCAGCTCCACCTTTTGGTCACCTTAATAGTAAAATATCGTAAATCCAGTAGATGGCGCTGAAATTATTATGTATTTATACAGGCTCCCCATATAGTCTCTATATAGGCTAGCTTATATAGGATCGAGATAGTCAAACTACCTACTTACTATGTTGTTTCGACAACGTTCCGACATTGTTCCTATATAGGATACCTCTGCAGTTTCTACATAGTTTTAGCGTTACATTTCGGAATAAAAACTACATTTGAAAACTACATAGTTCCTACATAAATGTGCTACTAGGGATAGGTGAAGCATTTAACTGTAAGAGTAGTATCTGCTAATAAAGAAAATGATTTCTTTTAGAGGACTCTTAGGCCGATTGTCATGAAATTTTCCAATAACCAGTTGTAGTATTTCGTTGGACATTTTTGTTAATGAGCCAATTTTTCGTCTTAACTCCCAATTTTTATTGTAAAATTGAATATTCTAATGAAATTTAAATAAAACTGTACTCTTGCAAAATTTTGTTAAAACATAGTTTTTGAGATATTTATGTTTAAAATATTAATTTTAATTTGATTTATTTGATTATTTGAAATATTGATTTTAATTTTTAATTTTGGTGTCTAGAAGTAGCTTTATTTTAGTCTAGAAAATCTCTAGTTTTTTTGGGTCATTATTTTTTTACAAGTTTGTTATTACTTAACATAAAACAATTTTTTTGCAGATTTTTATCAATTGTGTTGTATTATTAAAAAAATAGGGTGAATTTATTTATAAAAACAAGTTAAAATTTTTACTTGTATTGATAATCCAATCAGTTCAATAATTCGTACACTCCCTGACATCTATTAGGTAGTTCGGTTTAGCATAACTATACTGTATACTTTTAATTAGAGGAAATGGGAGATCAGTTTTGTCATTTAAGATTTTTGAGATGGGGACTGTTGGGGTACTGTAGGGTTGGTGTAATAAGGTCGAGTTGTCTTTAAAATTGTCTCCCCTTAACTAAGAATAACCTGTTTTGTGATTTTTGTTAAAAACTAATAGATAATAATGGCAACAACAAAGATATTAGGGTCGCTTGGTAATTCGTTTTAATACTGTATAGGTACTTTTGGTATTTTGTGTTTATTGAAGCATTTTATCGCTCGCAGTTGTCACTTTTGACACGTTTTGACATTATGACACTTAATATTAAAAAAAAATTTGAGTATTTACCTGGTGTTAGTTTAACCAATGAAATTGCTTCATTTTTTAAAATTCAACCAATCATGTTAGAATTACGTGATAATTTTCTATCAAAAAATTATCGCGGTAATTTTTCAATAATTTTTTGACAGTTTTTTGACAATTTAAGACATTTATTTTGTAGCATTTAATTTGCAACAAATTAACATTAATTAAATATAAACGTACAAATATTGTAATAATTATTTGTTACGTTTGATGTTTACGGTTTTTTCTTTTAGCGTCCCGAGCTTTTCTGGCTTCTTTAAACGTCGAATCCGAAAATGGATTGAATTTTACATTATAGTTTTGTTCGTAATATTTCTGAATTTTTTTAGCTATTGCATTCCATATCGTCTTCACAACACATTCTTTATATTCTTGACCATTCTTCCTTTTCTTGTTAAATCTCCAATCTTTTAACATAAAGGCAAATTCTTCTACCGATTTTCTGTTCAACGAATAATTGCGAGCTTCGCAAAACTCCGTGAACTGTCTCCATATATATTCTTTACTCTTTCTTCTATTTTCAGGCACACACTTTGCTATAGCGTCATCTATAGCCCCCAAAGCTGTAGTACGGAACCGTTTTGTAGCATTCATTTTCAGAAAACACAAAAAATTTTTTGCAGGTTTTTTACAAACAAATATGTTTGTTACGTTGTTATCGATGCTTGTTATTAGCGTCTTGATTAAAAATAATTTTTTTAATTTTAAATTTTGGCGTTCACTCGGTGAATACTCTTGTAAAATTACCCTCGGGAACCAGAAAATACTTTAATTTTGCGTTGGAAATCACTCGTGACTGCAAAGCAGGAGGGAATTATTAAGACAGCAGGCACTCGTGATTTCCAACCCAAAATTATCCGTAATTTCTTGTTCCCTAGGTAATTACGTATGACAATTTTGATTTTTGCTTTTAATTGTACATAAGTTTGTACATGAAACGTAGTATGAATGACGGACATATACTGCCGATCCAGGCTCAAATAGCCACTCTGACTTGAATCGTAAATCTTTACATAACAGATCTCTTGCTGCGGTGCCAATTGCAATTATCATGTAGTTTCTATTATCTCTTATTTATTTAAATGAGAAACCTCTAGGATCTACCTGGGGCACAATCGTAAAAACCCCCAGGCCAACTAAAGTACATGATAATTGCCATTGGCACCACAGCAGGGGATCTATTATTTAAAGCTTTACGATTTAAGTTAGAGTGGCCATTCAAGCCTGGGTCGACAGTACGTCTCTAATGGGCCACCTACGTCGGGCTTTTAACATTCCCTCGAGCTATAATCTTTTTTTATGACAATCTTAATAACAAGTGTTGACTTAAAAAACTTTTTATATGAGATTTTGATGAAAGAAAATATGTCAAAAAATGGATATTAAAACTTATACTGTAACTGTGTAAAATATTATAAATAAATCAATAAATTATTCTGATAATTTTTGAGTGCGAATTTACAAGACTTCGAGTCATGTTCATTGCGAATAGTTTTGTTGTTTTTAATTTCCAGTTTCATTTTGTTCCTTGTGTTTTTGTGTTCAGTTTTTGTTCGTTCTTTACATAATGTGACAATTTTTATATTTCTGGCAACTATCACTTACAGAACGGCAGCCGAATTTAACTAAGAGTACTTCAAAATGTCTTTGTTTTGTCATGGGATTGTTGGCAAGTTTTTTAAGTGAACATTTGTTATGTAAATAACTATTACGTTACAACCCAGTAGTATTAGAAGTACTACCGGACGTGTATCGTAATGAATTTTAGTGATTATAACAGTATCAAAACCGGAAAGTGTCATTTACCGACTCTGATCCTAAGATCACTTACCGGACTCAAATTGGTTTGGGATATTGGCGTGAGTAGTACAGTGTACAATAAAATTATTATGTTTTTCTTTTGCTTACTTTAAGACTATCAGAAAAAACACTCTAAAAAACTAGAAATTACAAATAAATAATATTTGTTAAATATTATAATTATTATGTTAATTTTTTTGTGAGAGATTGCAAAGATTTGAATATAATAATTAGATGCTTATTAAAAATTCAGTATATAAATATTGAATATGGAAGGTGTGCCTATAAAAGTATAAATCATTTTTACACGAATCCTATCATGTTGTTCTATGAAATCACCGACGTTCATAATTCATTTCTGTAAAAATTAATCAAAACTTTGATAGTGTAGTAATAAACTATAATATGATAATCAACTAATATTGTATCAGTAAATAACAAAATAAATATTTATAGATAAATAGATAAACTCAAATATGGCTTTTTGATTCTATTATGAAATTCAAATGTTAGTTTATGACGTAAAAGAGTTTTTTATTAATGAAAGAAAGCGCATTTTGTGCAAATTTTAAATTTTAATTAGTTGATAATTTGAGGGAAAGTTTAAATGAAAGCCAGTGTTAAAATATATGAAATTTGTATTTTTGTAACAAGAAGTATTTTCTTTGTTTTAACCAGCGTTTTCATTGACGCTTATTGTTGATAATCAGTTGATAACAACTAAAAATAGTAATTATTATCTGGCCGCGTAAATTTGAATTGCGTCTAATTTTCCGCTAGTAGGGTCAGGTGATCGACTTCGTCTTGTACAGGTAGTCTCCGCTAGATGCCTCTAACATTGTAGTGCCGGTAAAGTAGGGATTGTACGACTGAAGTCTTTATCGAATGGGTTTGATAGCTGGTCTTCGTGGAATTTCGGTCCGATTAGACGCAATCTGATTGGACCCGAGTGCGTCCGAACGGGTCAATGATGTCTGAGCAACTGACTGCAAGTGTAATGGTGTGTTGAAAGCCATTGCAAGTAAAAAAATGGTTTAACTGTCGAAATTAACAATGATAAGCCAGTGCAACCGGTCATTATAAGTGTGCGCGAACTTTGTGTGTGTCGCTCGGAACATTTACAGATCGAAATGTCCGTTTGAGGTGCGTGAGAAGGACAGGTCGTAAGAAGGGTGTCAGCAAGAAATGTGATAGGTCTGCGAATAATCGAGTTTAGGAGAATTTGCAATGAGCGGACGCCCCAGAACCACGTCCTTCGCCGAGGGCAACAAGCAGCCGCTGAATCCCCCCCTGGGAGGCATGAAGATTAGCAGTAAGTGTGTGATTGACGTCGCAGCGGCGGTTGGTTACGGTGTCTCTGCGGTCGCGTTCAACATGGCTGCGCCCCGACGGGCCGTCAGCCGATTCCGAGGACCGTCACAAACCCATCGATCCAGGTCTACTAGCTGACGCAAAAACGTTACGCGCGGATTTGGGGCTCCGGGGGCGGCGGCGCCTCCGAGACGCCCGCCGCCGACCCGGGGGTCCGCCCATTGCGCGCCCGACACGCCACCAACGGGGTACCATCAGTGGCCAGGGGCTAACGCGAGCCCTACAATCATTGTAGGCGGTGCGGACCAAACGTCAGGTTGACAGGTCCAATTGTCATTTCATAGTTTGACGTTTGTCACATTGATTCCAGTGAAAAGTATTTTTCCAGTTATCTGCTCCTTAAACTGAATTTTACTCACCACAAATTTCTTTTCATTATGATAATGGTACATTTTTTAACGCGCTGATGTGTCAAATCCTTAACATAACTCACATTCAGGTAATTATGAACATAAATATCGAAACAGGTTTTTCGTTTTGTGGTTTACATTTCCAAAATTGGAAAAAACGTATCACCTTCGAAAATTCGACAGAAATAGGCCTGATTTTAATTGACAAATTTAATGACAGTAAAACATTGGCATAGCGCACCTTGATACGGAACAAAAGTATTTTTACAAAAGTAATTAAATTTGCTACACTTTGATAAGTGTTTTGTTATATTATCGAATAATAATGAATACAGTTGTTCGGAAAGTAAGTCATTAAAGTTAACTAATTATCCTGTCGCAAGCAGTAATATTTCATTGCCAATGTCATTTTTTCACAATTGACAAAAAAAAATTTTAGGCCGCTTAATAAATTTGAGACAGTATTCTAGAAGATTTCAAGAGAAAATATTGCTTTATTTATACATTTTTGACAATTTTGTCAACAAATAAAATGTTTATCACTTCTTATGGTTTACAATTGACAATTAGAAGGTTTGTGTATTTTACAAAACATAAAGGCTGTAACAGTATGATACATACAGGGTGTAACATTGAAAACTTCTTCCCCTAATAACTTTTAAATAGGTGAAGATAAAAAACATTAGGAAAAAACCGTTTCGACAGTATCAAAGGGGAAGTAAAATAGGTATGTTATTTAGTCTGTAAGTGTCAAAGTATTAGCACCCCATCCCCTACAAACTTTAATAGGACTATATTATTTGTGATACATCAAATGAAAGATAAGGACCGCTAGAGAAAGAAACAGACCTCACATTGAATCTCGATAAATTTTTCTTCCAGCAGGATGTCGCATCACCACATTATTTTAGACCTGTTTTTAAACGACAGGTCCCAAAACAAATAGATATGTAGATATATATACTGTTAATTTAATAAATATTACAGCAAAATATCCGTTTATCAATTATTTTACTTCGTACCTTTGTTAATAAATATTTTGTTGAATTTTTGTGTCGCATTTTCTCGGTCATTACCTTGATATAGTCCCATTAAAGCTTATAAGGGTTGGTATACTAATACTTTAACACTTACAGACCAATTAACATACTCATCCCACTTTCCCCTTGATACTGTCGAAATAGTGTTTTTTTATTTTTTTATCTTCACCTGTTTAAAAGTTATTAGAGGTAAAGTTTTCAATGTTACAACCTGTATTGCTACAAATTTATGAAACGACAAAGAACGTCTTATTAATCTTATTATAAGAACGAATTATTAGAACCAATAAATGATCAAAATCATAGTCTGTTTTCGTGTTTTTTTTTATTTTTTCTTTTTTATTAATAAACTTACTATTGTTTCTAACAGTCTTATACTATTGGATTTTTTATGTGATGTGGCATGTAATTTCATGTTACTATTTTAAGGGTAAAATAGGGAAAACTATACTAAAAGTTTTCGCTGTTTCAGCAAAAACCATAGGTCGGATGAAATTATATAAAAAAACACCATTAAAATCTTTCTCCATTAAAGTATTAATTTTATTAAATTGAAGATTAACTTTTTTGTAACAATACCAGTTTTTGTTTATTTTAACCGATAATTGATTTTCTACCTAAGAAAATTAATTGTGATTACGAATCTTTTTGAGATTTTTTTTTTTATAAGTGATTGTGATAATAGAGGAAATAGAAATGAATGAAATCATTTTGAACAGTTTGACTTGATAACTAGGCGACTGACCGACTTAGGCCCACAACTGGGTGGAGCACCCACACAGTTGGTGGTTTAGTAAAATATGGAAAGTAATCCCATAAAAGGATAATAATAACGAGTACAAAAACCACAACAATAAAATAATAATTGTCAGTCAAACTATTATAAAAAGCGAAAAGTTTAGTGTATTTATTGAATAGTTTTTTACATAAAAAGGTTTGGTTTTAAGAGTTTTTTTTTTAAATGAAAGTTTGTTATTTGCACAGGGTGGTGCATTTTAGATGTTCATATAAGATATCTCAGAAACTATAAATAGGTTTACGAACAACGAGTGAATACTTTTGAGCTCGTTTTGAGAAAATAATTCGGATGAAAACTATATTCCGCTACCGCCTTTTGTTTTCAACTTATACACAATAGTTGATATTGTAGTAAATTTTTAATGTCAATAAAGTTAGCAGAACACTTTTAGCAGAACATATATTTCTTTGCAGGAAAATTTAAAGCTAATTAAGAGCTAATTAAATGCTCTAATTAAAAATTTTGTGCTCGTATTTTTTTAAAAGAAACCACATGTTCTGCTAGCTTAATAAAAAGTTAGCAGAGCAACAATAAAATATGACATAAAAAGTAAATATAATAATGGAAATATCTCAAGCTAATTACGAGCTAATTAAATGCTACAATTAAAAATTTAATGATTGCTTATTTAAAAAAAAAAACACATGTTCTGCTGGCTTAATGAAAAGTTAGCAGAACAACAACAAAATATCACATCAAACATAAAGATTATAATAAAAATATTACAAGCTAATTACAAGCCAATTAAATGCTATAATTAATAATCTAATGTTTGCCTTTAAAAAATATGTGTTCTGCTAGCTTAACAAAAAGTTAGCAGAACAACAATAAAATATAATATAAAACGTAAATATAATATTGGAAATATTTAAAGCTTATTACGAGCTAATTAATCGTACTTTAGTTAATTAAAAAAATACTTAAAAAATTATCCAAAGTGTCATCTATCAGTCACCGCACAAATATTTAAAAATGTGTATGTTTAGGTGTCTATCTTTCAAATAATTTTCGGCAGTATTTTAACATTTTAGCTTAATTTAGGAAAAAACGGTGGTATTTCACATTAAAATGTTAAATTAATTTGATAATTTTACTTTGTTTCACTTTCCTTGCGTCTTATAATCACTCCTAAAAACATTTTTATTTATTTGACAATTGTGCGCAGGCGCGAACTCCTTTTTTCCCAAAGACTGACCCTTTTTTCACAACGATTTTTCAACATAATTAGACCGTAATTAACTTAAAATATTTTTCTTATGATATTTACGTTTAATGTGATACTTTAATGTTGGTCTGCTAACTTTTTGTTAAGCTAGCAGAACATGTTTTTTTAAAAAATCAAACATAATTTTTTCAATTACAGCATTTAATTAGCTCGTATTTAGCATGTAATATTTTTATTATCATTTTGATGTTTGGTGTGATATTTTATTGTTGTTCTGCTAACTTTTGATTAAGCCAGCAAAACATGTTTTTTTTTAAATACATAGGAGCACAAAATTTTTAATAATAGCATTTAATTAGCTCGTAATTAGCTTGTAATATTTTTATTATAATCTTTATGTTTGATGTGATATTTTGTTGTTGTTCTGCTAAGTTTTCATTAAGCCAGCAGAACATGTGTTTTTTTTTTTAATTAGCGAGCATTAAATTTTTAATTATAGCATTTAATTAGCTCGTAATAAGCTTAAAATATTTCCATTATTATATTTACGTTTTATGTCATATTTTATTGTTGCTCTGCTAACTTTTTATTAAGCTAGCAGAACATGTTGTTTTTTAAAAAAAAATACGAGCACAAAATTTTTAATTAGAGCATTTAATTAGCTCTTAATTAGCTTTAAATTTTTCTGCGAAGAAATATATGTTCTGCTAAAAGTGTTCTGCTAACTTTATTGACATAAATTTTTAAGAATTCATATCTTGAGTATTAAAGGTAAGTACAGATTTAGGACAATAACATTATAGAGGCACATTTTATGCACAATTCTATAGTATTAACAAATATATTTTTAGTCAATAGTTTTGCCACAATAATAAAGTATTTTGAAATAGTTTTGGAAATCAAATTTAGCAAATTTTGTTTAAAGTTTTTTTGTTTGTTTAATGTTTTACATTTGTATTTTATGACCTGCATATGTTTTTCTTCTGTGAATTTTTTTTAACGTTAATAAACTTTACCATAATCTGCCGTATTTATGAAAAACGATAGGAATCCCACCTCCCACCTTCAATCCTAAAAAATGCATCTTCAAAACTATATTACATGGTTTTTGTTTCAAATCTATACTTAAATTTTTCAAATTTTTTGTGTAACTTGAAAACAAAACACGGTAGCAAAATATGATTTTGATCTTTTTTAAAAGCTTATTCTCTAGACTTCTTGATTTCGAAATTACGCTTATATGGACTATCAAGTTACACCACCCTGTTTCGTTGTTGTTGTGACACTTATAAAACAATACATTATTATGTTTTTGTTGTTATTTTTTTAGGGAGATTTAAATTAGCGCAAGTGAAAATAGTTTTGTTAAAATCTAAAAATTTAATGTAATGTACAGAACCCAACCACATTTTGACATGAAATATCTACATTTTTACGATAATATTTTTGATTTATCAGTTTGTTGCAGAGTAGTACATATATAAGACAATTTTAAAAACTAAACTTCTCAATATTTTAAACATTTTTTTCTCACAGAATCACATCCCGTATTTAATGGTTTTTAGTTTAGGAATTCATGAAAAGACATTTCTCTTCAATACACAAAGGCATAGTGTAGTAAAAAAAGGGGCATTGGTACTTTCTCCTTGAACTAAAATTGTCACAATTACATTAAATTAAAAGAAAAATTCGTAAAAATTTCCAGTCAGATGTTTATTTAACTTTTCCGTAGATTTATTTTTTCGCCATAAGTGTTTAAACATCATTGTCATACTGTTTCAACTTCAAATAGATATTTGCTTTTGCTATAACTCGACAATAAAAATAATTTGTTTTTTATATCAATCTTCTTTATGTGTTAAATGATACGTAAAACACCTATTGACACCAAACACTTTTTAAGTAAGTGTTTAAGTTACTTTTTAAGTATAATTTCACCTGAGTTTTTATTATAGTTGTGTTTACCAAAAATAGACCCAGCGAGTGCATCGCATCAAAAACGATTATAAATATAAATCAAATTCCACCTGCGGCCTGGGTGTATATTTGACGCGCATAGAAAATTGCTTTATATAAATTAGTTATTAATTTAATTATTTTATACTGCGAATTGATGTAAATCAAATGATATATTTTTTCATTTTCTTATATTGACTTTTTTTAAAATATAATTATTATTTGACAAAAAATGAACACAACTTTTTGTTATTTTGACATTGTTAATGTTGAAACATAAGTTTAATAATGAGTAATAATAGGTACATTATAATAGTAACAATCACAAATAGTACAATAACAGTTACAAATAGTAGTTAATTTTATGATTAAAAAATTTGACAAGTGATGTAATTATGTTGTCAAATTTTGTTACTGTTTGTATTCAATGTGATTTTTTATTAAACAACAAATTATAAGTAAACACGATTTCTATTTTATACTATTATTTATTGTTTCGTGACTCGAACACTCCACTAATTAATTTATAATTTTCCATCATTCAATGTAAAGTTTTTTTAATCCTAGTTAACATTTTTTATTTGAACAGACCAGCTGTTTCAATTTTTCTTTTTTTAACCCACAATTACGACTGATAATTACCGTTTCTAATCAGCACAAATGACCTCTACGCAAGCAAAGATTACCGAATGATACAAATTTTATCAGCTATTACACCTTCTATCTATCTATTAGGTCTCAGGCCATCGTTAGAGGTCAAGTTATAAAATATTTGATGTTAACTAAACTATTACGGTTAGTAATTACAGTCAGTTGGTCAGCAAATTACACACTGCTTAATTATTTAAAGCTGCCGTTAATTATTAATAATTGTTTCTTGAAATTCTTGACTAAAACTGCGTGGTTTTTTTTGGATTTAAAGGGTTGAATAATTTCATTTATCTTATTGAATTTTTCTCGTATTGTAACAAACTGTAATAGCGATAAATCCAATTAAAAGTGAATACGTCATTGAGGCAGGTAGAGAATTTGAGTGGGTTTGGCATTTCTTTTGAAATAGGGTTTTAGCTATTGGAAACGTAAACAAGGATCACAAATATCAACCTTTTCATGAAAGAGTTTCTTATTTTTATTAATTTTTTATCTAAAAGATTTTTAATTGCGGCTTTTCTCTTGTGTAATAGTTAATCTGAAATGTGTAAACATTTATTATGTTGCAAAAATACAAATAGGAGTATTTGTGTTTAAGTACGTGTAAATATTTTAACTAAATGTCGGTTGTGTTCTGTCAAAGAGATTCTTTGGTAAGTGTGACGATACTCGTGGTTTAATTAATTTATTCAAACAGTAATAATAATTAACAACTGACACTACATTACCACAGGTAACTCTCCTTTATCTGTTGTTTTCTCTCATACTGTCTTGTCACACTGTGACTGAACTATTCTGGATACTTGGAGAAATTTTATCCGTTCGGTACAATATTTTGACTCTTCATAATCAAATTAGCTAAATGTTTGGTGATAATACTGCAGACAAAAGAATACTGATCAATATTTTTGATATATACGGGACTTTGTACCAGGTGTTTTTTTTATCTCAGCTCTTAAAAATCCTGTCGTACTAAATAAAACTTTCAAATTTATTATAAGCACCTTTTATAGCTTTGATAAAAATGTGATGTTACAAGAAAATTTTATGTTAGTTTGAAATGTTTACGTGTAAAGTTTCCAAACGAGTAATTGTAATAATTATTTTACAGTAATTACGTTAAATTTCACACTCATGATTTTTGAAAAAAAAAGCTCGTTGGTAACAGAATACTATATTGAAATTTTAACATTTCTTTAACATGAATGGTAATTATTAGGATAAAAAATATGTAAGAAAATACGATAGAATCATGTGATTATACACACGCTAAATGTTTTTGAAATCGTTGAAATAAATCAGACGTATTTTGTGTTCAGTCTTTTCCCACAAAATGGAAATTTCAATTAAAATTCAAAAATTATACACAACCTCGAACTTTGCGTATTTAGTAGAATTTTTTTTATAAAATGTCGATACAAAGTACAGTCAGCGTCGAAAAGGATGACAGTCCTACGAGTTTAAATTGACTAAGATCCCGAGTCATATGGTAAATAGTCATTTATATGACAAGCCTTTATAGGCGAACCGGAACCGGAAAATTTGCAGGAAGAGTGAGTCTAAAAGCTATAGCGAATCCAGCCGTATATTCGACTAAATAAAATTTTAAACTCAACTGCCAATGCAGAGTACCAATGCGTAGCCTTGGCGCTAAAATTTATTAATCACACCAACCTAAATCCGTATTATCAACATAAATTTTTACGGTATTTTTGGTAATTTTAACGTTTTTGGATTATCCAAAAAAATTCAATCTCTAGATAAATTTACTATAAGTAGTTATAGACGAGCCGCGTACAACTTTTTTATCTCTTCTTACCCAAATTGTTGTTTTACCATGCTAATTCAAAAAAAAAAAAAAAAACAAATGAAAAATTACGGATATATAAACATGGTTTGTTGAGTACCATGGAATGTTGAATTGTTATTGTTTGAATTTTTTTTATCTGTCAATTCGATCGAGTTTAAATTGATTAATTTAGTCAATTAATAGTTAATAGCATTTGAAAATTGCGGACATCTCACGACACAAACGTTAAATAGTATATTGTGCACCTTCGCTAGAAAGAGGAAGTTTCCAAGCCGAAGGAAGAGATAGCCAGCTGAGACAAACTCGGAACTGGTCACTTCCAAAATATTTCGTAATGACTTGACTGTAATAACAAGAAATCCTCAGAGTTTTTATCTTTTTACCTGATTGTTGTTAAACATGTTGTATGTCGAGGTACTTACTGTATAAAAATCACATTTTTCAAACAATTGACCGACACTAATTACATTGATTACCGCCAAGATATCTTAATATTACAGCATAGATTACAGTATTTGTATTAAATCTCGTATTTCAGCAGTAGAAACCACATTATTACGTAGATTTTAAAAAAATTGAGGCATTAGTGACGTATAACACAACGCCATCTAACGGCCACAAATTGCGACATGCTTGTTTCCCTAGCGAAACAAGAGCGATTTTCTGACCTGTCAAGAGGTTAGAATTAGCAAACTTTGAAGTGGAGTAGGATAAGAAATATTTTGTTTGTACTCTGTTACACACCTTGCAGTCTAATTTTCGTCTAACATCATTATAAAAAAAAGAAAAAACTTATCTTTAAAGATTTGTGAGCAAAGTAATTAAAACACAAACTTATATATGTACTAATAAATTAAAATGATCTCCTAATTTTTGCTGCCCGAAGTTAGGCTATATCTGAAAAGTAAAAACGTAACACTTTGGCAAATTTATAACGCATTCTGTCACTGTACAGTTTTGTTTTTTGCTTTTTTTTATTATAATTGTTTTGTCTTTTTTTGTTTTTATATTTTACATATAATTTTTTGGCGTTTGCTTGCTTTTAAATGACAACTTTTTTTTACGAACACTCTTATAGATCGTCTGTTACGATGGCTTAATGGTGGCTATGCAACGACCCTTGATAAAATTTTCTGTCTTTATGAATTTGAAGCCGTCATTTTGTGAGGTTTTACGTCGATGCTGATGTTGAGTTTATGCCATCGTAAACCTTGGAGAATTCAAAAAATTACCAGTTTTTTTGAAAATGTTTTTGACATTATCAACTGATACCATTGACATAAAGGACCTTTAATGTGGAAGGTTTTGTAAATTGGCCAATACATCGTTTTATTGGTATAGCCGCCTCGGAAATCTAAGGTCCCTGACTTCTAAAACCCGCAATAAAGCAAATAATGGCCATTGTTGATTCTAATGGTAAACTAATTTTCAGTAATAAAATATTTATGCAAATTTTACTTATTCTTATAAGTTTCACGGTTCCTATCTACTCCGTCTAGATGTTAGCTTACAATTAGATTTAACAATGACTATTATTTGGTTTATTCCAGACTTTAGAAGTCAGGGATCTTAGATTTGCGAACTGACTATACCTGGCATGTAGACTTATTTAACAGGTCGGTTCACACGACAGCAAACGAGTACATAAAGACATTTTGTTTTAACAAAACTCCAAAAATATATCTGATTATACTAAAATTTGTGGAAACCACAACGGTTTATAAGGTGACATTTTTTCTACGTCGACTGTATATTTCTGTCATTTTTCTGGTTTAATGAATCTATTATTCAGATGTCTTTTCTTATCAAATCGAACAAGTAGAAATATTTAATAAAAGCGTAAATGTGTTAATTCCACCAGTTTTATGAGTGTTAAATCGATAATCATACTGAAATATGAGTGACATAAAAACCAATTGTCGAAATTTATTCACGTAACAAATAATTGAGATTTTACCTACATTACAATTTTCAAATTGAACATGATTCGTCACTTCCGCCTAAAATTGACATCATTGTTTTATTTTTGCTATTACAGTAATTGCGCTATTACACCGAGAAAAATGTGTTGCATAATCTGTAAAACTGAGATCAGTCTGTTATATTCCATGGCCGGTCAAGTGGATTGATCGAGTCGGGAAAACCGGCTTAGAAAAAAGCCGACAAGTTCCTCCAGGATCACTTAATGTATGTTGAAATCTCGATAATCTCAGGATTATAGGGGTGAAGTGTAAACTGGCAGTTTTGTGCCAAGTTGCTGTTCATTACGAAAGTTTGGTCATTTCGGTTGATCCTGATTCTATTTTAGAGAGTTTTTGTTTCTTACATCTTCAACTATACTATAAATAAGAGACAAGAAGCTCACGCACCAATTAGTGGAAGACTTTCTCTCATTGTTTGTGCGTAGGGAATCTAATTTCATTCATATTTCGGGTCACCTGATCCGATCCGAAAATAGAAATTTGCGATTTAGAAAATTGGATTTTTTTTATGAAAAATGTTGACAGATGTGTACTTGGAAAAATGAAGTTTTAAAAATAAACTTTTTTGTTGTGTCGTGTCCAAAAGTTGGTCCTTGATGGACTCTTTAAACAATTAAAATTTAAAAGTAAATCTGTCAATTTTCGGTCATATACCCACTCTGTGAACTGAATTACCAAACAGCTGGATGTAATAATATCTATTTTAGTACACACTCAATAATAACAACGCGAAACAGCGCTGAAAATTATTTTCTAGATGGTTTAGAACGAGATTCGATATTCGAGAAAAAATCTCATTCTCTCAATTGCTATTTAAATTTTCGATGGTAGCAGGAGAAACGAGAAATTTTACATAATCCTGTTTCGAGCATTTCGATCTCTTATTTATAAAGCACTTGTTTAAATTTTGAACACAGATCGAACACTAACTTGATGAAAGGCAGAAACGGGAAGTGTTAAACTGGGGTATAGCGAGTTTCTTGATCATCTGGAACCACAACTCGATTAATTATTCGTAAAGGTAAATGGATTAAATAAATTCACTCAGTTTTCAGATCAGGTAAGCAATGGCGTAGCTATGGTAGGGGCAGGGCTCGAAGCCTCCCGGTTTTTTGAGGAAACCAGTGAAACAATAGACAGTTTGTATCAAGAACAAGTAGAAGTATTTTTTTAAAAATTATTGATCAAGAACTAAAAGTATTTTTATCAATATGTACTCTTTTTTTACGTAACAATTTAGGGAATTTTGTAAATAAATTATAAATTGTTAAGTATTTTAACTTGAACTGATAAAATTTAGATTGGACGTTAATAGGCATGAGAGTTTGTAAATTTTAAACCTAGGTCAAATTAAGACACAAATTAGAATGTATAAGGGGTAAAAATTTGTACAGGGTGGGATTAGAAAGAAACTGAGACGTGAAGTACGACTTGAATTTTAAAAGAAGTCAGACGTGCATGATTCAGAGCTTATTCCAATCTGAAATATTTATTTTATTTATTTATTAATAAAAATTTGTTTTGATTAAATTTTATTTGTTTCAAGTTTGCGTTGTCTAAATATGAACTAAGTTATTTTTTAAGTTTAATTTCGTGTCTAGTGGTTCCTCAGCTTCGCCAATACCTCATCTTTTATCTCCCAATCGTAATCGCAATTTTCTTTGCCGTAAAATTATTCACAGAAACTTTGACGTTATTTTGACATTAATTTATCACATAACTGACATCTCGTATCGAAAATACTAAGCGTACTAATGTGGGGATATTACAGGGCTTAATACATATCAGCACCATCTGTTGGTTGATTTTATTGATGAAAGATTTGAGGATCAACTCAAAAACACTTTTGAATGGCCATTACTGAATTTATCTGAATAAAATTCTCCAGAAAGAAGACCGCTCTGTTGAGCAATGTATTATTTTTATAAATGTTACCAATTATTATCAGAAAAACTTTAAAGCTTACTGTTTCATTTAAAAATGTCATTATTGTAAATACTTCACCACTGCAGCAGAGTCAAAGAGTTTGACATATTGAAGTATTTTTATTGGAAAATCGTGAAAAAGATGCGTCATTCTGTAATCTATCATACGTTACAGTGTAGATTCATGCATGAGAATATTTGTTTCAGTACACTTCGCACAGTTTCCATCCATGCATGTAATACGAATTCCATCCATTACCTGCATGAGGTGTACCTTTTTTTTTCTCAAAACAAACTAATGTTTCATCAATCATCGTCTGATTATTTTTAGATTAAATAATTAACTCACGTTCTAAACCAATTTATGGACAATTACAAATATAAAACGATTAATAACCTTTAAATTTTATCAAAGTGTGTCAAGTGCATTGCATTTTAAATCAAATTTGATTAGAATTTCTAATTTATTGACATTTTCAACGATCCTACGTTATGAATAAACACATTCATACTTTCAGGTGTTATTTTACGGCAAATAAATTAGTTGCCTATGTGCTGTTATGTTTAAACATTGAAACAGTTCCGTGTTTTGTTTACGAAAATAATTGACATTTGTTGAGAATTATTATTGTTTGGATTAACTTTAATTAAATGGACCGTTTTTAAAGTTGTATTTATTCCCATGATAATTAGGAATTGTTTTACCAAATGTATATAACAAAAGGAAAATTAATGATGTAACGATCATTAAATTAACTTTGTTATGTTTCTTGGTTTGGTTTATCGCTATTTTGTGTAGTACTTAATTGATCGACTAATCTACAAATTGACTTTGATCAGTTATAATATGTGGATGAATAGGGAAACAACAGAATTAACTCAACCTTGATTTTCATCGAGATATGATTCATGTTTTAATAGAGAGTAGTTTCTGTTTTTCCTACTCATTACCACAAAAAAATTATATATTTTGACGCACTTTTTATATCCGGTGTGTCAAGAAGCGCGCATTTTCTTTGAGGTTTAGTAAACAGCAGTAAAAGAAGTTACGAAACCTTTTTAATATGAGTGCAAAAGTTTCTGGAAGTTTTACAAAAGCGCTTAATTTGTTTTGTTTTTTATAGTAATATTATTCTGAAAAATATTTTTGAAAACAATCCATACCATATAATTTTTGATATTAACAGGTTCGTTCCCTAAAAGCAAAGGTTTTTAAAAATGATTTTTTTAGTGGTGTTAACGACTTTTAACAACATTAAATTCCATGTAAACAAATTTTTGCATTTTTTAACAATTTAAAATCTCTTAAATTTAATTTTCTATATTGAAAGCATTACATTGGCATAGGTTGTCGTGTCATTTAATGGTAAATGTACAGTCATAATTTAGATTTTAGTAGTGTCAGTTTAACCTTAAGCAAAAATCCAAAAAAAATTAGACACATTAAATTAATATTTATTGACGAGTTTCAGAGTGGTGTACAATGTGCAACATAACGTGCTTATTTATTAAAGCGTATTTACAAAATCTAGAACGCGAAGGGGTTCTCTTCGAATTTTCGATTGTGTAAATAAGAATTTTGTACTTAATTTCCAGATTTCAAATTTATACTGATGAAACTCTGACGAGACCCTGATTCAGAATTGTTCGTTTCAGGGAAACAAGAAGTATTGGGGAAATCACATGGAAGACCCAGAATAGCTGACGAGGCGCAATATTTTTTGATGAAACTATTAATATTCTGAAAAATATCGTTAACAAATTTTGGATGCGTTTGTTAACCAATTGAAGGATGGGGATAGGCAGGTGGCATTTTTCCACAAGATGATGTGACAGCGCATTTGGATTTTTTGCAACAAATTTATGGTAATCGAAGAACACCTTCCCGATTTTCGGAATTTTTCGATTTGTGCTTATTTAAAAAATCACTGTTTAAGGGAGAGACTGCACAACTTGGGGATGAAAATTAGAGGATTAGTAATTAATTACAGCTGCATACGTAGCAATAAACGAGCAAATGTTACAGAAAATTTTTGAAAATGAGGAAACTTTTGAAGTTCTTTATGTAAGAATAAAGTAATTTATTTCTTACTAAACAATTATGTACAAGTAAATATTACTTTAGATACGATAAAATATAGTCTGAATTTCTATGGGAATTATGAATTCTTAACTTCTTCTAATATTTTTAAATTAATAGTTTTTAAGTTTACCACTAGGAATGTTTTCTGTATTACATATTAGTATTGTAAGATTATTCATGTAAATCGTGTAATTTAATAATATTAAAACTTTTAAGAAAACTAAGGAGTTTTCGACCTAGCTAGTTCTATAGGAATATGATTTTTTTTAGTAACACTTTCTGTTTTTCTGAAACAGCCGACAATCCTGAATATTGGTGAATATTATGTGTTTTTTAAGTTTTGTCAGTGATCTTGAAATCTATAATAGTAAAATAAGGTTCTAAAGTCCATTTAAATGACGTTGACCAGTCTAGCAATGAGGTGTGAGGCTTTACAATATGTGTTGAGTTTATTATTCGATTATTCAATTTTTTGAAATGCACTCGAAAAACATCCAAAAAGAATATGTGATATTCTAATTGAAAATATTTAGCATCAGCAAAATTTGGGAAAATAAATTAAAAAAGATTACTTTACTCTTTTTTAATTTTTTTGGTCTAAAAATATTCTTACTTAATCACTAACGATAAAATATCCACCCAACATCAAACGGAAGCTGTGTGATTTATCACTCAATGCAATTTTAATAAAATGTTCATTTAGACTCCTAACATGTTCTTGGCAATAATTCAATAATGTGTCAATAAAGCTTATCGAAATTAACACTTTTCTTATTTTAAAAATTTTCAATTGTTTTGATTGAATGATTTCTTATTTTTGTTCTGAAAGTCGAAAAACATTGAAGACGTCACAAATTTGCGACGTCAAATACTATTTTGCCAAAAACCATATGACGCTTTTGGCATCTATCGATTCTACTTAGTTTCACTTTTATCACTTCTTGACCTCTACAACTTCAGTGTTGTCAACTTAATCATAATAAAATTTTGGCTTTTGAGTTACTAAAACTTTTAATGGACGGACTATTTTAGTAAAGTTGTGCACACATACTTAGATATATTTAGAATTTGATTGCACAGGAAACGATGAAAGGCAAGCACGTGGTAATTTTTCGTTCCAATTTTTGCTTTTAAAATTTCGATAAAGTCCGGTTTTATCAGTTTATTATCTAATCAGAGAGATGTTAGTGGATTTCCATCAGTTTTGGATCATCTGATCATATGTGAATCGTTTTTAATTCGTCCTCCTACTGTAAATATTTGTCTCGTTGAGAATTATTATTGGAAAGTAAATATCTTCCTTCTCGCCGTGACATTCTACTCCTAGCATTGCTCTCAAGACTCAAGATCAGTCTTATCCGAAACGTGAGTGGTGGCAGTTGCGTTTGTTGCAATGGAATTTGGTGTTTTAAGACGACGGTATGCGGTTCGATTAGCTGATCGATTTAGTGCTTAACGAGATTCATTAAACACCCTGTTGTGTTTAGTGTGCGTATTTGATTTGGACTGTTTGAGGGGGCGTTAACACCTGTGTTGTTTCACTGACCTAATTTGCGAATTATTTCTGCACACGAAGTTGGGAAGCGCAATTTTGGATTTATATCAGATTAATCTTCATTTGAATAAATATGATACTTCCGACATTGTTGTTAAGTTCGAGTGAAGTTTTTTATGAGATTATTTGCATGGAATAGAAGAGTTTATTAGAGAAAATCAAAATTTTTACATACAAGAAGTTAGTGTCATTAACATTTGTTTATTGAGATTAGATTAAACGGAAATATCTTTTGGAATTATACCAATTAAAATTAATTATTAAAAATTACTCGCATGTCCCTGGACTAATATAAACAACTCTAGACCATGGCATATTTATTTTGTAAAGGATGAAATGGACTGATATATGTTATTAAAGTCGGGTTTAAGGACTGAATTACGATCTTTTTATTAGTAATGTTGATTAAAATTTTTATGAGTAATTGTATACAACTGTACAGCAAGAGTTGTAACAATTATTGAAATCTTAATAAGTTACGTATTATTTTGCACTCCATAAATGTTATCGATATAACAATAAAATGTTTATTGAGATACCTATAATTGCAATAATTGCTTGTCGAAAGCTATTTTTATATAGCAATTACGTGCTAGTCCATGATTTTATCTCAAAATGTTTTCAACAAATTATTTTAAAAATACTCTTGGTATAACATTATATACCTAGTAGATCTGAGTTTTTTAGCCACCATAAAATTTTACAGTCATCGCTTATTAGTAAATCGATGAGAGCTTAATACAATTATTTACAAGCAGTAATTCTGTTGAATAAGAAATACAACATTTTTCGTTAATATGTTTTTGTAGCTTTGAACGTTTAGGCAGCGTTTTGAAATAAAGTCAGCCTTGCAAAAATTTTAAGCTTCCAGTATTAAAAATATATGTTTCACAAACTTTTTTTTAATGCATATCAATAAGGAAACATTGTTGTCAAATTAAATTTGAATTTTCCAGCCTCCTGCGATTTAATTTATATTTAAATTTACAATAACAGTTTTGATAGTTTAAATAGATTAATGATTTGTATCTCTATTTTTCTGTTAGTTTACATTCTTTTTGAATCACTCTGTATCTCAGAATTTGCAAATTTTATAGACCATTAACAACTTATTTTATTCAGAAACAAAATAACGATTTTTGTCATGAGATACACTATCTTATCTTTATCAAATCACTACTCTTATAATAACGTTCGTAACATAAGTTTTGAGAAAAGGGATATTTTTTTAAAATAAAGTATAACGTTCTTTATTTAAGGAAAACGACGAAAAAGTGAAGACAAATTGACCCACAGAAGTTTTTATTGAAAGGAGCAAACTAGTTTCGGACACCGCCCATCTTCAGTGCTCAATGCTCTACAAGGAGTTTTTTGCAACAATGTAACGTCAATTATAAAATTTAAAAAACTTACAAAAAAAGTTTTTTTTTAAACATAAAGGACTGCACAGAAAAAGTTTGTATATAATATAACTTTTTTGGTAAGTTTTTTAAATTTTATAATTGACGTTACATTGTTGCAAAAAACTCCTTGTAGAGCATTGAGCACTGAAGATGGACGGTGTCCGAAACTAGTTTGCTCCTTTCAATAAAAACTTTTGTGGGTCAATTTGTCTTCACTTTTTCGTCGTTTTCCTTAACCATTCACTACCCACTTCACATATGGATATGTTAACAAAATTCTTTATTTAAATTGCTACTTTACCGGAATTTTAATAAATGTCAAATTATGCTATATTGATTAATGTAAGGAATTTAGATAACATTTAGTTTTTCCTATCAAATGTATAGTTGATTAATAACATTGCGGAAATTTAAAACAAAAACTATTTTAGAAATTTACATAATAATTTTTGATAAATTTAACTCATGAAGAAAAGCTATTGCTTTCATATAGTAGTGAAAACCGAAACTAAAAAGATTAGCTTGTGAGTTATTTTTTTCAAACATTACATTTATTTCTACGCTCAAAAACGGGAATGTTTTCCTTAAAAGCGTGTCAATAAGCTAAATTATAACACGCCGTGTTTAAATATTTTATCGTTTATAAGATTTTAGTCTAGAGACTTAAAATTTAAATTTGTTTTGATGTTAAGTTTCAGTTTTGTTTCTATATTTAGTGTAATTCAATATGATCGCACAAATGTATTTTCTACGAGTCTAGAACTTCAAAAGGATATGAAGTTCTTAACAACTTAAATTTTATTTAAACTTTTAAACATACTTAATAAATTTGTTATTAACCTTTTACTAAAAATAAGCTCAACTGTCAGTAATAAACGTTACAAATTCTTATCGCTGCCAACATGAAGTGACATAAAAAATTCGGGTATCGATACCTGCAAAGTATCGTAGGTTTTGTTGTCCCTTTAGAAAAAAATAAATAAAATAAAAACACCAAAGTAATATTCATTGATATCCATCCAACCTATTAACTCAACAGAAATTAACTTCTTTTTGCTTGGAAACAACCGACAATTCTGAATATATATCTTGTCAGAGTTTCATCAGTGATGTAATCTGGAAATTAGGTGCGAAATTTTGACTTCCAAGCGTCAATCTAATAAACACAGCGTTGTCTTTGGGGTTCATTATTGCGAAAATAGGCAGACTGAGAATAATCACAATGGGCAGCATTTACCGCGAATTGCATACATCACTTTACAACCTAGTGATAATTTAAGCCAAAGGGTCTTATCGTTCCGCGTTTTCCACTGAGAAAAAATGTAGAAGTACAGAATTAAAGTTAAATTCTTCGCTACGGAATTTCCATTTTCGGCTGATTTTAGGTTTAGGTCTCTTAGGTAATTATCAAAAAATAAGTATCTGAAGATACATTAGTACTAACTTGTTATCGTTTCGTTCCATCATTGGATAACAAAATTTTGTCAAGGAATAAATATTATCGTGTCGCGACATCTTTAAAAAGTATTTTTTCTTATCGCCATTTTTTAATCGTCTCTAAAATTTAACTCAAGTTATCCTCGTGTCGGAAAAAAAACTTTTTGTAGAGATATTTTAGTTACTCATAAAAATTTAATTTTTTTTTACTTTTTTGTTATGTTGGCAAACTTGTTAAATTTAATTCTTTTATTATATTTTAACAATATAATCTTTCATTTTTTAACAGCTGAGTTTAGTTACTTGGTTGATATTTACCTAAACGGTAAACTCAAGTTATTTAGCACCTTTAAAACCAACTCACGATGTCCTGAGCTTGGAATGAGTGTCAAATAATCTCCCATAAAGCTTTTGAAATAAGAATAATGACAATAAAATCAATTTCGAACCTACAAGTTTAATCAAAATTCTAATACAACAATGGCAATGCGCTTTCGGAAGCTAAAGTTCCATCATCAATGACTGAATTATAATGTAAAAAGGAAAAGTTATATAAAAAAGGTAAAATTGTTGAAAAAACTTATTACCAAACTTTTGTCAAAAACGAGTTAAAACATTAATCTTTTGAAATGATGTAAATAATTATTTCGATATTATTTAATTTTAATACGGGCGATTTTGGATAGAATTTTGTTTTATACTTGTGTGCAATGCTTTTCAGTCACTCAAAAAATTAGCCATTCGCAAAATTATTTTTCTTTCGTGACTAATTTATCTACGCTTGTATAATAAATAACAATTTTTTTACCGTGGCAAAATCATCTTTATTTTAATAATAATAATTGACTGTTGTTTTTAATTAGCTTTTGTCGTCACTTTATGTTTTCCGATTTAATTTGGAAACAAGAAGAAAACCTTAATTGAATAAATTATTATCGTTGCCTGCTTTCCAACTTCGAGCAAAATTTTCACTTTTCAACTTATGATTAAAGGTGATTTTAAATTTATCGTTGAAACCGAAACCGCTTTTTCATTGTTTGTGTTTCCGTGGCATGTGAGTGGAAAAGTAATTCTCCCTATTTGTTTTTACAATTCCCGATCAGCCGTAAATCGTCGATTAAATATTTACCAAAGTGCAAAAATACCAATCACTGCTAATTAATACCACAGGTGTAACTAGTATCCAATCCGGTATTTTTCTGTAAGCTTCAGTTCAAGTCAGTTCGGTGCGCGCAAAACTTTGAAATTTATCCACCTTTTTAGCATAACACCCGCTATTGTTTTCGCATCACGTGTTACAATCGTGTTTGTGTTTCTTGTATGTTATGTTTATGTAGATTTCGTTTTTTTTTACCGGATGGGCGTCTTAGATGCGCATTAAAATCACTAGTATTACCTTGACCAACCCATTTTTCTCAGTAGCACCGGCTGATCGAACCCATGGCACCAAAAATCGCGCGAACCGACCAAAAGTGATGATAATGTGCTCAATAAACAATGTGCGTGTAAAAAATTACAGAGTGTTATGCCTGAAAAGAACAAAAACGCTAGACCGAAATACGGAAGGTCAGTTTCGGTCTGTGATCTATCTTCGGATAAACAGAAAGCAACAAAGAAGAGTGCAACATTGGGGTCAGTTCCTGCGATCGATGGACTGGGGAAAAGTCAAAAAACTGGAGGCTACTCCAGGCTGTTATATTGCTGGAGGAAGTTGAAGAGGTCGCTATCGAGTTCCGGAAGTAAGTAGGAAAATTTTCACAATGACATTTTCAAATTTGATGACTTGAAAGTGGTGGAAACAAAACAGAAGAAAGTGTTACGGAACATAATCGAGGACAATGATTAGAATCTGACTTTCTTCACCATTAGAAGAAAAACGACAACTGTTGCGTTTTTTTCGGACCTTATTGTGTATGTAAATAATTTCTCGCCAACAAAAAGATTGTGAGAAATTACAATTTTGTGAAAATATAGAAAAAAAAATCTCAATTGTTCTAAATATAATTAAACAAGGTTATACTCTCAGTGGACCTGCTATTTATCGTCGTAATCACTTTCCAAAAAAAATTCCGTTGCGATTTCGCACGGTAGTGTTCTGGTTAAATCAATTACGAATCGTTACTAATCGAATGTTATCTAACTGTTACAAAATATTACTTTTGGACGAGAAAATCCGCGTTACAATAATAGGCTTTGTATGATCCGGATCATGTAGTGGCAGCCACAAAAGCCCACGCAAGAAGACCCTTTAAGCGTGGCTAAGAATAAATTATATCAGGAAAATCGTTGTCTAAAACTAAAACATCGTATACTATCTAATTATTTTAATTTAAACCTTTATGGTATTACATTTTTTTTTTAGTTTGGCAGGCACAAGTATGTTGCAAAATTACCATTTGATCATCTAAAGCATCTGTTCGTAATAAAACTTCAATAAACAATTTTCTATATACAGAAGTAAAATTTTTTATTGTTGTGGGTTTATAGCTTAAAAGGTCAGCATATGGACGCCTACATTTGTGGCTATTTGAAGAGTTTTATAGCGTCGTCTAAATAGTGCAAAATTGTTTAACTGCAGAATTAATTTTCTTTTCCTGGACTCGTATTGATCCAAAGTTTTATTCCATTGGGATGTTAGGTTTTCTGAATTTTTTTCATTAATCATGTGCTCGTACTATCGTATCATATCCTAATCTGTCAATATGTTACTGTATTTATGTTTCGGACGTATATCACAATCAGAATAAATATTCTATTGATTTCATGAATGTTTGAAAATGTGCAATGAGTCGACAGAACAATGGTGAATTCTTGACAAGACAAGATTATCACATTTTTCACATTATTCAGATAAATTTAATCAATACATTTTCTTATTTTTAATGTACAATTTTGATTGTATTATTTCTTTTTTATTTCCTTATGGGAAACAGAAATAGTGACTTAAATTGTAAATTTTACTACGAAATACTCTTTATTGAGGTTATTAGTAAGTATTATTACGATTTGCGACATCTCTAATCTTCAAGTGGTAACACTGACAAACAAACATCTGGCATCAGCTTTTTTTGGAAAATACCATTAGAGAATGTATGGGTGATTATTAATTGTCACTGTTTTACAAGATTCACACATAATTAAGAGAATATGAATATACCTGCTTTACACCACATTTTAAGAATCTTTACTACAACAATTTGATGAGGAAATAGGAACTTATAGACATTTTTTTAATGGCTGTTTTAAAAAAATTGATCTTTAAAATATCAGAAAAGCTAAGTTATTCCCGATTTAAAAAAGTTAATCGTTATTATTTAATTCCCCTTTTGAGGAATACCGGTTTCTACTTATTGGTTATCATCAGCCCTACCTACAATACAAAAATTTTCATAGCAAAAAAATTATACCCTAATAACTTTGTAAAAACTTTTCATTCCTAGTCAAATTATGCAAGGATTTTTAAAATGTGGCAGAACACAGGTAGAATGATCTATGGACTGAGGTTAGATGTTTGTTTTCTGTTTAGCCAGTGCAAGATTAGAGATATTGTAAATCGTTACAATCTTATTAGCTTCAGTAGGAAGTCTTTCCTGGTATAAATTAATTTAAAATTCTCATGAAAAAAGTATACCACATGAATTTTTTCCAAATTTACATAATAAGAAAGGACATAAATTTCTGATTGCAATGTTAATCATGTCATGTTTTCAATATCTGTCAATTTAAAAGTGATAAAACCCAACATGTGTTTCTACTCTACCAAAAAAACAAACACTATTATTTAAACTTTGACAAATGGAAGTTTTATGTTTGCAATATTTTTTTAGAATGCAATTAGAAAGTTGATAAAACTTCTCATATGGAATAAATATTAATAAACAGAAGTCGTTCAATACTTGCTTGTCTGATATAGAAGTCTGGATGTTGAAGGACATGTTTGTGTAATAACAAAAACTACTTAATTTGATTTACGCGTGGTAATCAATCAAAAATTACATCACCCGGATTTCTAATTCTTAGCTTAAGAAAAAGTTAACTGAAAAGTGCAAAAGGTTTTTAATTTACTGTATAATTTTCTAGTTTTACAAGATAAAAATATTTTTAAGTGCATTTTAATTATTATGAACTATACTGAACACTTTTATTATAAAAATTAAAAACTTGTGTTTATATTACATCATAATTAACACGAAAACTATTGATTTAATAAATAACTATAATTTTAATTCAAGACATGCTTTGCTTATAAATCATGTGAGGGGTACCCAGGAGGCTTTCTTATAAAAATTCTAAAGCTGCAAAACGTATGTAAATGAGCCTTAATTGATTATTGATGAGTTACACATCGTTAAATATGAAATAAATGAACTTTCTTAACGAAAAGTAATTGCATCGTTGCGCTTACATGATCGATTCTTGGTGAAATTAATAGAGTTTATGTCAGATCGATCGACAAATGATTGTGTTTATTTAGTTATGCGACGGGAGCGCTAAATAAATAAGCCCTCACCTTGTATAAATTGAACAATGTCAAACCCACGCGCAATCTCTTTAATTTTAATCAGTGACTCTCCTTTTGATTGAAGAAAATCTACACTTAATTAAGTTTAAGCTTGAGAATTTTCCTAGGTTTGGTCAAAGCAATAGTTTCTCGGGAATCTGATAAAGCTTTCAAGTGAACTTCCGAATTTTAAAAATATGTACCGTATTTAAAAAAAAATCCGGCAGCGCGATGTTTGCATAAACTAAATTATTTTTCAAAATAAATTTTAATAGTATATTAAATTTCAACGGGCGTAACCCTAACTTTTCATAGTCGGAAACGTAGATTGGAACAACTAGGGTCAAAACCGAAGTTTCCTAAGCATTCAAAACAACAAAAAGTGCCTCGAAGTTCATATTCTATTTTTTCAACCACCTGAAATAATTTAATGCCTTTTGAATGAGTTTGGGACCACGAAAAGTTTTTAAGGCCGCGAGGTTTATTTTTTCAACTACCTGAACCTGAAAAGAACTTTTATCTCTTCCCAATTTTTACTTTTGTTTAATGTGTGAAATAGTGAAAAACAGGGTTATATAAATGTTCTTTTCAAGTGATTGAAAAATAATATATGAAACTATACGCTGTAAAAACTTTTCGTGGTCTAGAACGCATTTAGAGTGCATTAATCGGCTTGCGACACTAGGGATCGAAATATGTATTACATGGGCAGTAATTTTTGCTTACTGTTGCTGTTAGTCAAGCATTAATAATGTGATTAACAAGACAGGTAGTGGAAAAAAGTTATTAAACTTACCATTGTATTTTCTAAAGCAGTGTTAACATTACAGAAAATTAACATGCTTGTTTAAAAATCTATTGAACTAATTTCAAGTTGAGATAGTATCAGTAGTATCGCAAATATTAATACTTTTCCGTAGCTCAACAACCAATTCCAGCCCAAAATTCTTTAAATTTTTCATGAAAACGATGATACTACCGGTATTATCTTAACTTGAAATTAGCCCATATGTCTTTATTATGTATTAAATATTCCAATTGGAAAATCACGTTTTAAAAAGTCTGTCTATTATATAATTTTGTTTTATACAATTTATTATCACACATAGGATATATAAGATTATTTACGTGATAATATTTGACAGCTAACATTAATACAGGTAACTCTGACTCGTTCTTTTATCTGCCGCTTTTCTTGTTTTTTCTGCTTTTTTTTCTGCTTAGGATTGAATAATTTTTAAAAGTAATTTATTTTCAGTCGATTGTGAACATACGAATTATACAGGGTGGGTTATAAAGTCGTATTTTTATTATTTTCTGAGGATCTTGTAAAACATTTTCAATTAATAATCTCCTATACGTTATTAGGTTTGTCTCTGTTTTTTTCTATACGAATGAGTGAAAGAAGTTACAAGTGCGCCATACTTGGCAGTGTAAAATGGGTGGAGCAACCAGTACTTCTTAAACAAAGGAATAATAGTATTTCGACCTGTGTATGAAAGAACATTTTCGGAATTTGACAATGTTGTTCTCTGACTAAATAAAATTATAATAATAAATATTGCATGTATTATTTATAATTATTTTTCTGTTATAAATAGAAAAAATATTTTACTGCGTTACATTATTTGGACCTGTTGAATGTTACTATTTTGTTTTGGTAGGGTGAACCGAGTAGGCGTGTTCATGTTTTCTATCTCTTTTTAATGATTTCAGTGTGAGTAACAAATAAAACTATTGGTCTGGTGAACGTTTGTCTTACTTGCTCGTTATCTACTTTCTTGAAGAGGGAGAAAGACGCCAAAATTTTACATTTGTACAAAATCAAAAGTCAATCGATAAAATTTATTTTGTTAATAACTTTGTGACTGCAAAGTACATATTTAGATCAATGGGTACGTTTTTAAGTTTTAAAAATACTATCTTTTAATGTTTTTGTATATTTGAGATCAGCCAAAAGTGCACGCTAATATTTTCAGTTTGTTTTTTAAATATTGCAGTCATAATTGATTTACTTTTTCTTGAATTGTAATAAAAAATGGTCATTCACAATTAGAACAAAGAGCAATAGAAATACAAATTTCATTTAATTATTTTTTCTTTTATTTTAAATTATCCAAAAAAAAAAACAAAAACTACTGGTGACAGGGATCAGATTTAATCTAAGGAAAAACTACCATAGTAACAAAAAACGTGCACTTTTCTCTTCTCTTACTTCTCGTTTTTTTCTATTTGTTTTCTATAATTTGTTCAGTTCTTATGCTGTCACTAGTATGTCAGTTGATCATGTTTTTATGATCAAAATTCGAAAATCGCTTTTTTCAAGTTTCTAAACTGAACATGTTTAACAAAATGAGCAACAAAACATCGCTTTTTTATCTTAGCCCTTTTGCCAAATGTTACCTTTTCCAACTAACACTACCCTATCACAGTTAACTCTAACTCGTTCTTTTAACTGTCACTTTTTCGTGTTATTTCAGTAAGAGTTTTTTTTTTTTTTTTAATTCTGTGCGCTCTTTACTCTCACCACTCGAGCAAACTCGAGCTAACGCTACTGATTGCGTTTTTAAACTAGATAGATAGCTTTTACTTGTTATTGGTAAGTCGTAGGTTTAGTACACTTATTGTAGGTTTTGTCATTTTTTGGACATTTACATGTTAGTTATAACTTCTGAATTCTTCATGTGAAAATGACATTGCGAAGCGTTCAGACAAATATACATTTTTCTTTTGTAACTAACTACAAGTATTTAAATAAGTTTTTATTAATAATTACATAATTTGGAAATTAATATTAATTTTTTTGTTTAGCTTGTAGGAGTTCAAATGAAATGAGCTTTGGCTTTGAATTTTTTGGATTTTTTTTTAATATCCGACAATTTTTTCAAATAGCACGCTTGACAGATTTAGATCTCGAGGCAAATTTTGAATACGCTACATATTTTTAAAATTGTACATCATCGAGTTTCTACCCTAGGTCGAATTTTCATGCGATTAGAGTTTATTATTATTTCTCTAATTGTTGTTGTATTTGACACCGTCAAAAAATTTTTTTTGACAAAATTAAAGTAGCCGGCCGCCGCAGCAACTGTCATACCGATTTTATTAGATTTAACCCTTGTACGTAAAAAAAGTGTCAGATTTTATAAAAATATTCTTCTTTAGTTTAATCTCCTAGCCTGAAATTATCTCGGCTTGCGAACAAGCAGCCTTCATTAAATTAAAATTCGGATTCAAGTTGGAGAAGAGTCTCTCGCTCTGTAATCGTGTGTCGCAAGATCTTCTCCGATGGCCACTGGTGCGAATATAAGAGAAAAAACCCGTGAAGTGTTCGACGACGATCAATACGTCATTGCTTCGACCAAACTCAAGTCAGGTATTCAAGCACTTGTTTAGCAATTATACGTTGTAGACCGATTTTCGGTGACTGCAATGAAGCGGTTTGATTTATAAAATTCGGTATCTGCCGCTGGTTTGCAGTCCCATCACGAGTGTCCCATAACCGTTAACCATTCGCCGCACGTCTTTGCACAATTGTGTATGCATCCATTTTGATGTAATTTGATTGATTGGAAGATTCATGCATGATCTTCCGGTTAATCTTGAGAAACAGACACGTTACTATGTTATATTTTTTGTTGCTGGTGGTTATATAGGTAAGGACGGTAGCAAAATTACCACAGTGGTAGCAACACCTGGACAAGGTCCTGACCGACCACAAGAAGTTTCATATACTGACACCAAAGTTATCGGCAATGGCAGCTTCGGAGTCGTCTATCAAGCCAAGCTGTGCGAAACCAACGAGTTCGTCGCCATCAAAAAAGTCCTCCAAGATAAGAGGTTTAAGGTGAGTCTCCTTAAGTTTTAAGTGCACGTTTTGTTTTCAAGTTTACTTTTGTAATTCGAACTCTTTAGGATATGAATTGAATTAGACAAGGTTTTTTAACATTTTTATTATATTTTTTCTTTTAAAGAATCTTTTAAGTTGCTTCTAAGATCATATTCAGCTTTTTACAACTTTCTTAATTAAATCAAATTTTTAAAAGACAAGATTTTTTTTTATTTTCTTTGCCTGTATTTGTCTATGTAATAACATTCATCACATGACAATTCACTTGACAAGATTAGTCACAAGTTCAGACGTGAATTGAATAAACTATTACTTATTTAAATAAACTGCTACGTATATTTTATACAATTGGAAGAGTTTAAAGAATTTGTTATCATCATTGACGCATGTTAATCCGAAAAGAAATATTTATTTTGTAGTGATCTGTTTTGACGGGCATGGGTCACTTGCGCGCCGCGGTCAATATAATCGGCAGGTGCTCCTAATCCAACAGGACAGTAGCGCACTGGATACTCTTCACTTACAGGACACTTGCGCGCCGGGTCATTAAAGCAGGTAAAACCACTTAATTGCTTATTTCCAACTATATTCCATAAAGAAGACAGTAATTTTCAATCTTAATATCTCAAATGCAAGTGCAACATTCAACCAAATGGCTAAAAATTCAATTTTCTTTCTGACTTTCTGACAGCAATAAGACTGAACTAGTGCAAGTTATCGGAAATTGCACTAGTGTAACGTTTAACACCTAACATGGTCTTCATGTTGATAAATAAACTTCTACTATAATAATGAACCAAATTTTGAACTTATGCATTTGTTGATAAAATTAGCACAATATGGGAGTAAAAGGAGTCAGAAAAGGTTAAGTTATAGAAGATTTTATTTTAAAAATTACAGGTACCTAAAGAAAGTATTTAGACGTACTAAAAGATAATTTTGCCTTTCACTCTAAATGCTTCAGAAATTTGGAAATTTTTATAATTATGTCGACAAAGAGAGCAACTAACTTTTTTGAAAGCGAGGTTTTTCTGTTAAAAATAATCTACGAATACAACTTATTTATGGGATTAAACATTTCCGCTTAATCCTCAACCGGCGCGCAAGTGTCCTGTTGCCGATTTGGGTATTAGGACACCTAGCAGGGGTTAACCTGACCGCAGCGCGCTACTGACCAACACCCGTTTTGACCTAAAGTATAGTGAAGTTAATAAAGATTTAACTTATTATTTAAAAACATAACTTTTCGAAATTTGTTCTTTAATATACTGTTCATATCGGCTTCATAACATTTAAAATCAAATTAACGTAGAACTAACAGCTAATTATAAATAAATTTTTCATCCTTTTGTTTCTTTTATAAGAAAGTCTTGTTGTAGTAAAATGAAAGAATATTAATTTATTGAAGCCTCATTTTACCCAACTTTTAATAGGTAAACGAGGAGCATTAAATTATTTTACATCATTTTTAACTGCAATTGGAAGACGCCATCTCGTTTTGCAGAAGCGTATTGTTAATTACAAATTTATACCTTACCAAGATTGAGATACAAGCGTTGTTTTGTATGACTTTCTCATTGATCTGTTAATCCTATCTGCTCTTCTTTATCATCTGTCGATTAACAACAGAATTACGGGAATTTATGGTTTCATTTTCACAATTTCAGATTTTAAAATTTTGCGAAGTGACAAGAGTCAGAAAGATGAAACCAAGCATCATCTAAAAAAATGTTAAATCCTACAACCTGTTGTCGTTTAAATCATAGAGAAACCAGTTACAGTATTTCACATGACATGAAGGGTCAAGTGGTTTCAGTATTGTACCGTTATGCGATAGGGGTGCATTTTTTGTTCATTTTTTAATACTTTGATACGAGTAAGTAATGCAAGGGACACCAGATTGCAATGACAATAATGACATCTTATTGAGAGATTTGTTTAGACTTTGGTTCTTGCACTACCTCAATTGTTTTGGGTCTTCCATGTGATTTTCCCGTTATCACTTCCCTATTTTTCTGAAACGACCGACAGTTCTGGGTATGGATCTTGTCAGAGTTTCATTAGTGATGATGAAATCTGGAAATCTTTTTTATAAGCTTCAATCGAACAATTCCACCAGCGATTTCTTTGGCTTTGACGATTGTGGAATTAAGCTTTAATGGTGAACACCATTTTAGAAATTTGTTGTTCCCAATAAATAGCTTGTTATGTCACTTGTAATTAACGCTTGAACAAATTAGTAAAGTTAATATAAACAAAAGGCGGAAAATTATCAACATCTACTGTAAAGGAGATTTATTTTTGGTTATTCTGTACTTCTGATTTGTTTAAATCTGTGAAGTAGGTAAACATAAACAATCAGCGATTTAAAATAGGTTTAAAACTTTTAAAAAATGCGTATTACATACAATATTTATTATTGTAACAATAATATCGTTTTTGTTTTTACGTCTAGAATAGCAAATCAAATTGGCTTTTTTTAAATTTTTTTAATATATTTGTTACATCATCTTGTTTCATACGATGGAGTGGTTAAGAGATTGCCATATATTTTTTCAAAATATATTTTTCTAGAATTTAAATTAGCATAAATAATATAAACACTTTTTCATCACATTGCGGAAAAAATATTTATTAGATGAGTAACCTCTTAGTTTACTACCTGGTAAATGTGATAAAATTTTATTATTAAATATTTTGGATACTTTAAATAAGATAGCTTATCTGTAATCGGTTTGTACATAGTTATTTTATCGGTCAACTCTGATTATGTCAGATAATATTCTTCCATGTTTATTCATATCGTTTTCTTGGTATACATATTTGTATCGAGTGTGATAAAATAATCAAGATTCCCAGCGTAACTTTAGACACTTCGGTACCTCAACAGTATAAGAAATTGTTACACGGTTCGTTATTGTTAATAATATGTTAATAGTTTGAACTTCCTTTCATAATAACGCACATGACCACTAGGTCTGTCACTAGGTCTCAATTACTCCATCGCATTTTGTCTGTTTATGGAAGAATGAGAATGTGACTTAAATTGTAAATAATTCCAAAAAAGCAACCCTAATTAAACAATTATTATTATGATGTTTTGAGAACTCAAAGTGGTAAATAATCTCAGACAAGGACATCCAAACTCAGTTATTTCATAAGAGTTTTTGCTTTCGATCGTAATTGTCAATTGACTGTGTAGACACATATACGTACAAAATTTTGACATTTTGAACTAATTTATTATTTTTGCTAATTTAAATCTTATCTGACTATTTTGATGGTTGATTAGACCAGAAACCTTGATTTCTTTATTTAAAATTTTTATGGATGAGGGTCAAAAGCTTTTAAAGCGGTCTGCAGCTTCTTGATATGTGCAATTTAATATTTTTGAAGAGTTCGAATTACGTCGTAATTACTAATTACTAATTTTTTTATTTGTTTCAGAACCGGGAACTACAAATTATGAGGAAATTAGAACATTGTAATATAGTTAAACTTAAATATTTCTTTTACTCCAGTGGAGATAAGGTAAGTTGATTTTCAGCAATAAAATCGTTACACATGCTATATAACAATAAAAAATGAGCAGTTTGTTTGCCAATTTGAAGAGATTTGCCGAATGCTAACACAGAACATGTAGTACCATCTACCTCTCACTACACAAGTGCATAATAACATTTAAAATATTCCATGGATAGGGTGATGTCAGTGTCCGATTTTTCTAGTGTTTATTTCGTCGTTAGCTAACGATTTCTACGTTGGCTAAATGTCATTTATGAGCTCATTTGCAGTTTCCGCCTTGCCTATTAAAGTAATTAATCACGGTTCAGCTGCAACAAGCTCGACTACCTACGAAGCATTATATTTGAATATCGGCAAAACGCAAACTTACCGATAATTTATTAACGAGCGGTTTTATAAAAATTAAATTGATACAAATAATTGTTCTTTTATATTTATCTCAGGCTGAAGTTCCTTGCGATATGTCCATATTCATGGCAACAAGTGTGCAGGTATGGTCCTGCTTTATTTTCTTGTAGAAAGTTGGTCCCCCTGGCTATATAGAGTGATTTTATGCTTTTCAAAACAGTTTCGCGAGCGTGATATAAAAAAGCACCACTTGTCGCTGTGGATAGCTATTTTCTTTTTTTTTTTTTGAGATGTCATTTAGAGTAGGCTTGGAAAATATATTTAACCAATCTACTAATACATTTTGCTGCCAAAAAACATTTTTGCGACCTGGTTGTGGTGTGAATACATTATTCTTATAGTAGGTGATAGATGAACCTTGACACTGGCATTCAAGGCATTTAATATATGATAATAGAGAATTGTAAAGTATAAAAAAACGATTTGAGGAGGGCTTGTAAACTAATCGAATATTACAAGGAGACAAGTTAATCTAGTAAGAATTTTTAAAGTTACAAAGAAGTTAATAGATGTCAAGTGAAGTTTATCGGGAGTAAGATAGAGACTGGAACATTTGGCGGTGAAAGAAAACTTTCTAAATTCTACAGAAAAGCGAGTGAATGATGAAGTTCTTTCTTTTTTGATTAAATTGGTCTTTTCAAACTATCTCTGCTCCAATAAGAATACATCTTGCAACCAAATAAATTTTTATTCGGGGTGAACTGCGATTTTTGTGTTTTGACAAGAAAACTATGTTCTTTATTTTCGAAAACTATCTTTATATCACTGAAAAAAAGACTTACCGCATTTTTGCGTTTTCTAACAAACTTTAGTTGATTTAGACAGGATTGGCCAAAAGAATAGAACTAAGCCACCAGACGTCACTTGTTACAGGAACCTGTAACTTGTCTGTTAACTTACAATCAGATAAATGTAAAACATACAACAGCATTTTCTATTCAGTATAAACAGGACTTAATAGGACTTAAAAATAGTTTATCATCCAAATTAGACAATAAATATTTTAATTGATTTTGTCGCAGGAATTTGGACTCAGAAATAAAACGCTGTTTACCTGGCTAACGTTTCGGCTTTATTGTTGAAGCCTTTATCAAAGCTAGTAAACTTATAACACATGGCATGAAAACGTCCAGAGCCTCGTCCACTTATACATGTTAAAATAATAGACTTGATATAAATAAAACTTGTATAATTATAAATAAAATTGTACAAATATAAATAAAATTGTATAAATATAAATAAAAAAATTAAAAAAGGTTGGACTTTGAAAAAATCGACTTTCAACATAGACGACGCTCTAAACATTGCAAATAATAATAATAATAAATGGACTACGAATGGCCATAAGAAAGCAATATAACAAGCTTTTTAAACGAAATGTGTCAATTTCTTTAATATTGACATTAAAGGCTTTCTATAAACATATGTTTTTTTTTTTGAGATAGAAAGGAGTTTATGACTTGGAAGAATACCTATTTATATTTAAAAAATGCTGAATTCAAAACATGGATAAATTTACAATTTTACAGTTGTTAAATGCCTACATGTATTTTCTTAAAAATGTTTAGCCGCAAATTGCTTGATTTCATAGTTCTGGTCAATCCTGTATAAAAATTAACGAATAAAAAATAAGGAAAATAATATTCTATCTAAATAAAAATTATTTAAACTGATGTTTTAAAAATTGGTTTTCTTTTCTAAGAACTAAATAATTCACAAAAGTCTCAGTTTGCTAGATTTAAACAGGGTGTCTTTTTTAATTAGACTGTTAAACGGTGGAATTAAGCTCTGATTGTCAGTTTTTTACAGTTCCGCCTAACCAAACAATGCACTTATAAGCCTGCCTTATTTATGCGATTTTCGCTTTCTCTTCAAGAACGTTCTAAACAGAAGCTTAGCTATTCCATTATACCCAAATTAGTTCTCGGAAGTAGTTGTTTCCACCTAGTTGATGAGGATGATCTTGTTAGTGTTTAAAGTGGTAGTTTTGTGTTCTACCAATTATGATTTTTTTGCTTGTATCTGCCGGCGCCACTAATAGATGTCGCTAACTGGAGAGTTGCTACTAGCTGCATCTAGTTTCCAAATAAATAAAAGCACTGACCATAATCATAATCGGTCATTTAGAAAAAATCAAAATTAAAACCAGTTTAAACTTCGAATCATTTATTCTGTTTTTTTTTTTTTTGTAATTTGATTGTAAATAACGTTATAGTTTGGATCTTGGGACGATTTTAGGAAGTAGTTTTTATACAAGTTCTACAGAGTGATTTGTTAATACGACGTCGTCGCATTTATAAATCACACTATAAAAAATTATATATTTTCTTTTTTTTTACATACGCAATGTTGTTTTTGAGAAAAAATATTATTTGTTGTAAGCTATTTCCCATATGTTTTGCCCTAAATGTAAAGAAATGTCGACAAATTAATTAACATGAGTCAATGTAAACACTTACAATAAAAAACAGGGAAGTTCTACGCAAAAATTGGGCATATGTCCAAAAAATAGATAATAATTTTTTTATAATTTTGTTACCAAATTTGTTACGGGTAAAAGAGTTCTTTACATAACTAGTGGTAGTGGGATTAACGCAATATTACAATACTCACAGAAGTTATTGTAATATACTTTAGCCCACGCGTGATGTATAGTATTTTGTCTAACATCTCCCACTTTTTGTAGTTCTATAGAAACGTCAGCAGTAATTACATACGTATATTACATTTTAAAATATTCTTACTTTTTATAATTTCTTTTTAAATAAAAAATAACATAATAGCACGAGCAAAAAAACAACAACTTAGGTAGATCATAATTAACCATTGTGACGAACCAATTGAAAAAGACACTCTGTATGTTCGTATAGTATCCCGCGGCTGATGTTATCCTTACTTTTTCCCCAAATAGTCAAAATTACATAGAGTGCTTTTTATATACCAGGCCAACCCATTTTCTAACTCGTATTACATAGAAAAATCTTCAGAAAGTTTCACTTTTGTGTAGTTTTTTTATGTCATCTCTTTAGAAATATTTACATGGGACTGACTGTTAACGGTTTAAGTCCTAATCAGTAATAATTATAACTGTCATTCCCGTGTCATTTAGCTTAGTATGACACTTTTATCAGATGTATAGTGGCTAGATTTCAATATTGTAATAAATTACATCGAGGCGAAAACACCACGAGAGAGGTAGAGCCTGTCCTTGCAACAAAATCTGTTTATCTTTTTGAATAGAATGAATAATTTTGCATTAAGTCATTTCAGATGCGCCTCCTAATTTTTTTTTATTTAAACTTTAACTTAATTTAAGTCTCCCTTGCGTTTTGGTTGAAGTGTCTCAATGTCATTCATATGAAAAAAGTGAATGGTATTTATTTTCGATTACAGAAGGACGAAGTGTACCTGAATTTGGTGTTGGAATACATCCCAGAAACGGTATACAGAGTAGCAAGACATTACAGCAAATCAAAGCAAACTATCCCGATAATATTTATCAAGGTATGTTATCACAGAAATGTAAAATTGTGTGTTTGATTTTTTGTTTTTATTGTTAGTTGTATATGTACCAATTATTCCGCTCGTTGGCGTACATACATTCGTTGGGTATCTGTCATCGGGATATAAAACCACAAAACCTTCTATTGGATCCAGGAACCGGCATCCTGAAGTTATGCGATTTCGGCAGCGCGAAACATCTCGTCAAAGGCGAACCGAACGTTTCGTACATTTGCAGTCGTTATTATAGAGCGCCGGAACTAATATTTGGTGCTATCGACTACACCACGAAGATTGACGTATGGAGTGCGGGATGTGTTCTTGCTGAATTGCTATTGGGCCAACCGATATTCCCTGGAGATTCCGGTGTAGATCAATTAGTCGAAATTATCAAAGTTTTAGGTACGCCAACTAAGGAACAGATCAAAGAGATGAATCCGAACTATACAGAATTTAAGTTTCCACAAATCAAGTCACATCCTTGGCAGCAGGTTAGTCACTTTTTTTATTTTTCAGTTAACATGTGATTTGTGCATCCTTAACTAACCGGAAGTAACCTCCAAGTGTCTGAATATGTGTTATGCTTTTGCAATGTAGAGGTTTATTCGAGAGGTACTGAATCGATTAAGGGTATAAAAATTATGAGTAATTATAAAAATTAATTCTGCCATCGTGGCGCCACAAGTTCTAATTACAAATCTCTACCACAGTTATATTTTTTAAAAATTGGTGTATCGTTGTCTTATTAAAGAAAATAATAATGTTAAAGCCTTTTAATTGGCTCATATTATTGAGTTTCAACATCATCTTATTAACACAGTTTTAAAAAATATTGAAAAATTGTTATACGACTATTCCGCACATAAAGAGACAAATAAAATCTTGAACGTAGCGCAGAGGTAAAAAAGTCATACCAGTCTTAGATGTCTTAAAATCCTCGTTTGCAAATTCATTCCGGATTAAAATCGACATCTGCGGCTGTTGTTGTATAGTTGTTTCACATTTTATAAAACGGATCTTAGATGTAATATGACTTACACTGTAAATCACATTAAAAGCAAAAAATGTGGTTGACATCAGTGATTTTAAAATCAGTATTAATTTGTTCCACTTCTTGATGAGGAACATGGGGTTGTGACACCTTGTTTTGATTTTTTTACACAGTTCTATTAAACACTTCAGTGATAAAAATAAGAAAAAGACAAGGAAAACCAAATGTTGGAGTTTCCTCAGACTTGAATTTAAAGGGGTTGAAAACAAATTATTCTATTGGCTACAATTAAAGATTTATCTCAATTCAATAAAAGCAATGAATGTTGAGTGGCTATAAACATGCAACTTTATTAGCATATTTAACATTATTTATTTATATTTTTCAGATAACCATAACAATTTTTTCTAAAGGAAAGTTGCTGTAATTTTTTTCTTTGAAACAAGCTTTTTAAATTAGATATTGGTGTATCATTTGTTTTAATATTAATATTTAAGATAGTACAGTGTAGATATATTGTAGATAGTACAATCTTTTAATACTAATATTAAAAAAAATAAATTCCATAACATATCATTTGAGAAGGTTGTATAAGAGAAAAACAATACTGTTACATAATGTTAAATACGCAAATAAAATTGCATTTTTACAGCTGCAACCTTTATATTATTTTGTTATCGTAAAAATATTTATAGTTTATTCAAAAATCGATCAGTGCCATACATTCAGCTACCCCTGTATAACGACCCAACACAAATCTTCCGCAAACAATACACAGTTTTGAAATACTTGAAGATTTAAAAAATTCTAAACTGTGGCAAATGAAAAGACGTAGATTTAATTATGATTGTTACGATTTCGTCAAATTTAAAATTTATTACTCTTTTCGTGCGACGCCCTCATGGGTCATTTCGGTTGCAAATGGTGTGAGATGGATATCTGATTTTTTGAAAACCTATTAAACGTCAAATGGAAATAATTCGTAACAGCATATCCATCACAATAATTTTTTATATAAACTTTATTAAACAAAATATCAATTTTTTTTTGACTCTATACCTTTACATTTTATGTTGAGCTTTAATAAAACATGAGGTTACATAGTTTGTAGAATTTTTTCCAACAGTTATAAAAAATCTGTCTCTAAGGAATAGCATGCTGACAACATTATGAGTGTACGAAGTCTTACTATGCCAAAGGGACAAAAATGTTTTGAATGTGGCACAGGAGGTTTTTATTTGTTTCCTGATTAAATGTTTAAGCTAGTAAGAATGTCTACAAGAATCGATCGTTGGGCAAACACAAAAACAGTCGTCATTACTTTGAATGCTTTTCCACTATTTTCATTTAAAAAAAAAACTTTACATAACAATAAGTTGTACGTACAAGTAACGGTTGATTGTCATTTGCAATCGATATACAGCACACGTCGTTGATTTTATGCAACAACTCCCTTTAGTCGAAATCGCGAACCTCTCAGATAAATCGATTCCGCACGCATCGACTACAAACCAGACGTTCCACCACTTGTTTTTTCTTTTTCTCCTACGAATTTTGATTTGTGTCTGACACAGAAAATAACATACTAACATTTTTGTCATACGTTTTGTTAAAAAAAATTTGACGAGGACGTCTGTTTGCAGTTTTTGCTGTCGAGAATGTCTCTACCACATTGTAGCACCAATCACCAAAGAATACGTGTAAGTGGCTTTGGTTACTTGCCGTCATTCATTTAAACACAATGCTTTTGCAGTGTTTATGTAAAAAAAATAATAATTTTATGCATGTGTGTGTGCGTGTGATTGGAGGTGATCGTTTTGTTGGGTGAAAGTGACAGTTTTAGTCATCATGTTTTGTAATTAATTATGTCGAAATGAAATTGTCAGGGGAAAAATTAAATCTGTTGGAAAGAGACAAGATTTATTACTTGATGAAGGATGCAACACATCAAAGTGTCACGCACAAGGATACACCCTTTGTGGGGTTTAATATGTAATTTTTGATTAAAAGTGAAATTGATTCATTCATCGTATCGTACAACTGAATGAAATTTGAAGCATATTGAGTTGTTTTGTTTATTAAAAATTAATAGCACATATGATCTAAAGTAACGAGCAAGTGAGAAAATTTGTAATTTACAGAGGCGCAGAAAATTGGTCATTGAGATTCACAAAAAAATTTTATACTGAGCGTTTTACTTAAAAAAATGAAGAAATTTAAGACAGCACCATTTACAGCTATCGGTAATTTCTTTAATATTAATAAAGGTTATTAATAAATACAGTTTTTTGTTTTTTATTTATATAACTTTGCTTTTTTTCAAAAGCTCAGGTACATAATTCTAAGTGAAAACAGCATTACTTTAATTTAAAACTTTATAAAAGGCTCTTAAATATTCTTCAACAAAGATCTAATCAGTGATTTATGCACATCTAAAATTTTTTCAAAAAATTGACGAAGTTTTGATTTGTTAGTGGTTACTCTACAGATTTGGAGCCGTCGAGAAATTTTATAATAATGTTTTTTAAATTTACTTATGTACAGTCGTGGTCATTGAAAAGTAAGACCAACAATTTTCAAAATTTTAAAAATTGTAGCATATAAATTAATTTTTAATTTAAGGTCGTTATTGTCAGTGTGATTAAAACTGTCATTTTAAACAAATAACATACGTATGTAAAAATGCCGCCATTTCAGGACAATTTCACCAATTCAAATTTTTTCCTGTCAAAGTGTCCCACTTTTCAATGGTCACTACTCTATGAACAACAGAAAAAATGTAATCAAATGGTTTGTTAATGCGCTATTAATAAACTTGACTTTTACTAATGTCTCGATTATTAATCGCTATCGTTAGCAAATTTGTTACTATTTTGTAGTAAACTTTTTATTTATTTTGTTTTTTTTTTTATTGAAAAATAACTTTAAGCAAAAAATAATGTGACATAATTTCTTTCTACAATTTTCTTGCTTGTTTACAATAACACCATTAATGATTAATTTAGGTTTTAATAAAACAAACGTTGGGTAATAATGGATAGTTTTTCATTTATATCATTGTAAATAAATTTCGTAAGAAAACAACTATGAAAATTATTCCAAATAAAGTGAAATAAATCAGTGTGAAAGGACAAGGTAACGGTTCATTTCGATTACTAAAATTGTAATTATATAATACCTGTCATCGAGATGTTTTTTATAGTTATATTACATTATTTGATACATCGTAGGAAATACTAAATGGTATGGTCAAGATCAACGAAACTGTGCACAGTAGTTTTCCAATATCAATATTATGTTGGCAACCACATACGAATGAATTTACGTCATAATTTAATTTACATAAAAACCAGTTGTGAAGCTAAACGATATTTCTTATCAACTTGTGAGAGATTACTTCTCTCGAAAGCACTCTGCCACTTTTATGTAAGAATTTCTTTGATTAAACTTGTAGGATTGACGTGAATTTTTAATTCTTTTATCATTTATATTTTTGTTTTTAAGTAAAAGAAAAAACTAACTTAATCTTATTTTTTTATGAAATGTCTTGGCTTTATTAAGATAATAAAAATGATGTTACATTATTAATATAAAAAGGTAGCCTACAAAATGTTATAGTCGCCTCGGAAATCTAAGATCTCTGACTTCTGAAGTTTGCAATAAACCAAATAATGGCCATTGTTAAATCTTATTGTAAGCTAACATCTGGACGGAGTAATTCCCTACCTGAGGCATCGGCAGAGACTGTATAACTTAAGGATAAGTAAAATTTGCATAAATATTTCATCACTGAAGCTTAGTTTACCATTAGAATCATCAATGGCCATTATTTGGTTTATTGCGAGTTTTAGAATTCAGGGACCTTAGATTTCCTTAGGCGGCTATTCAGTGATGTGTTGGGTGTTCGGTACAGTACACCAAGGTATAACAAGGTCATACCTGGGTGTTCAGTACGGTACGCCAGGGTAAAACGGGATTAAGTGATTTTTTTCCACGTAACATGCATTATCTACCAAATGGTATTACCCCGTTTTACGATGGTGTACTGTACCGGTGTACTCTACTTCAGTGTTTAGTACCGTATCAGACACCAGTGACGTCACTGCGGCAATTTTGTGGGTAATCTCTGTAGAGTGACCTTCATTGAGAGATAAACGATAAGTCAAATTAAAAAACTTATTCGACTGCTAGTGGTTTTTGATGTCTTTGTTAATAACATGTCAACAATTTGAATTTTTTTCCCTGAATAACCCACATGTGTCTATTTCAAAATTCCACAACTAGAGAGTGTATCACTCCCTTGTTATTTGTTACTGCAAATATCCTATTAAAAAATGATACTAGGATTTTAAAATATTGAAGAAAAATTTTGGGTTTATTACATTCTAAGATTTGTTTAAATGATTTGGAATTTCTGAAATTTTAATCAAGGTTATTTTTCTAAGCTGACTCTTTATAGATTTTATAAAAATGTAATTATTCAGTGATAATTTTTTTTATATTAAAAAATCGTTTAATAATAATTAAACTTGAGCTGTAATGTTTAAAAAATGTAAATTTTAGGAAAATATTTACAAGAGTATTAAGGATAGCGTGACAAAAGAATTCGTGTGATTTCTTTTAGTACTAAAAGTAAAGGATTATGGCAGTAAATATTTATTATTTTCCTTTGTTTTCTTCTAGTGTCTGTAAAACAATTTATTTGAAGATGATGAGAGAAGGAATGTTAAATAAACAAGATTTACAGTACCTTAGCAAAATAAACACAGACATTTATTCTTATAAGAAGCAATTGGAAATAACATTTTTATTTGCTTCGTGCCATAAATGTATTTTTAGGAAGTAAAAATGTATGGAGCAACGCCCTTTTATGTAAATTTTGTGTCAATTGGGCATTGAATTTACTATCAAATTTGACGTTAAACCCAGACAAATATGTTTTTATTTTAATATTTATTTACTTTGGGTATCACAACAGCAAATGCTGATTATTAAGTTTCTTTTGTCACATGTTTAGTTTAATCTATAAAAATTACGTAACCCCATAAAAGTTTTAATCCAATATTGCGTGATTCTGTATGTGACACATCCAAAAAAAACATTGTTCCGTCAATCAATCGATTCCCCAAACAACACAAATTATTAAAAATCGTTATAAATTTTTTCTCCATAGGTATTCCGGGCACGGACTCCCCCAGAAGCAATCGAGCTAGTAGCCCGACTTTTGGAATACACTCCATCATCACGGATCAGTCCATTACAGGCTTGTGCTCACGCATTCTTCAATGAGCTTCGAGACCCCAACACTCGTTTGCCATCAAATAAGGAATTGCCTCCCTTGTTCAATTTTACGGAACAAGGTGGGTGTAATAAAAACTATCATGTGGTATACGTAATTGTTCTTTTGTAGAGTTGAGTATTCAACCATCGCTGAATTCCATATTGATTCCGCGTGGTGTACAAGAAGCGGCAAACAGTCCGCAAGATGGCGCTGCGTCGTCTGGAGCGACGGATGCTGCTGATACGACGGCGGCTCCTGTACAAGCGACCGCCGCCGGAATACCTTAAGTAGTTCAATCCAATGGGAAGGGCGGTTTTTGCTCGGCCCATATTTCTCCCTTATAATCTAGTAAGCGATCTGTGTGAGATTGTTGATTGGGACAGCTGTACTATATTTAATATACGTGCGTTTGTACAGAAATTTGATTAGTTGTTTGTAGATGGCGTTTGTTTTAATGCCCACTTGTTTTAGCGCGTTTATTTTTACAAATTTTGTTGCGTTGTAAGTATTTGAGTTAACATTGAAAAATCTGATATCGCAGATTACAATATGTACATATTATTTATACATAAAATGGATAACAAAAAATGTAGGTTTAGTTGGAAATTTATTTTGTTTTGGAACAGATTTTTCAATGATATCAATATTTGTATTACCAGATATAAATTCGTATATATATTTTTAAACAAAAAATAAGTTATTAATAACGTAGATCTTCTATTGGTGATTTTCATCGTTATATTAGTGGTTTTAACATAATTTACTTACGCAAAGCATTTGGTGTTAATTATTTAAGGTTATTCGTTTTTTGGTATGAAGTAGTAATTGTATAACAACCTGACATTGAGATAATATCCAGGACCGTAGAGTTTTTGGTGTGAATATGATATGAGTATACAAAAAGAGAAAGATATTTAATCTTGAAATATTGTGTACTTCTAGCTTACGCTTTAGAAAAACAAATGAGTGAAACATTACAACGTAGAATTATCCTAATGATCGTACTAGCTTACGAAGTGCAATGCGTTAACAATTTCTGAACACGCCTCCAAGAAACTAGGACATTATTATTAGTTTCCATAGATGTGCACTGTCTACGGTTTGGAGTTATTTTTTCAAAGCAAAAAAAAACAATATATTATGTGCAAAGTGTGTTAATTTGACATAGCCAAATTATTTAATTTTAATTTAAGGTAAAAGCACACTCTCCCTCATCCCTTTTTCCTTCATCACCCCAACAATCGCAATATTATATTGACTCAATTTCAATGTTTCCTAAAATGCGAATAAATCATCTAAATAAATGACTTTTTTCATTTCAAAACCCTGTCTGAGTAAATTGGGGTGTGCTTGTACCTTAATTGGTTACAGGTGAAGTTTTAGACATTTTGACCCCAGATCTCAGTCATTTTTTTAGGTCTTCATGTGAAGCTGGTGCACTTTTCATTGTCTGATCAATGGAGAGGATATTAAGTAAAATGTCTAGAATTTGTAATGAATGACTTCTACGCTAGTAGTATTTATGATTGTATTGGTTAGTTTAAAGATGGCGTCAAGTCTGTGACTAATCCTTCAAAACGTCTGTCACCCTATAGCAAACATGTATTTATATATTTAATATTTGTTATGTAAATAACTTGTTTAAATGACAGCAACGTTATTATATTTTGTGATTCAATAGATGCTCTAGAGTAGAAAGTCAAAGAAAATATAACATATCAACATATTTTAATGATTTTTTATGAGTAATTAGTTGAAGTTAGTTTTTATTTGGGTGTTCTTTATTTTTAATATACCAGGTAACTATGAAATATTCGAATTTGAATTTTTACAGTGTTGAAATCTGTTTATTAAATAATTCCTTGTCACTTTCACAAATTTAAAAGAACACTCGATATACTGGAATTAATTTCAAATTTTTTCATAGTGCCACCTTCTGAAATATATATTTTTTCTTCTAAAAATATGTTATATAATAGCGGGTGTACTTTTAAATCTGATATCTGAATTTAAATTGTCAATTTTTTATGGCAATTTAAGTAAGCTAATCCCATTTTTTGTGTAAGAAAATAAACATAATTTTTGAGACATATTCGAATATATAATTTTGGTGAAATTTTTATGCTGAGTTTTCAGATTATAGCACTTTTATAATATTGCTACTCCTAACTTTGATTACAAATTTTAAAGAACTCGATAATATACCAGCGTTTCAGAAAGTTTTCCTAAGCTTTGGTTTTGTTTTAAAACAATATGGATGAAGTAAAATGTTTTGTAGTATTAAGTTTTGTATATATTGATCTATAGATTTGACATGAGGCAAGCTAAAGAAAAGGGACACCTCGAAATTGGTTCTTGCTTGAAGAAGCATGTTTTTTTCATGAATTCCTAAGAAAAATAAAATTTATATAATAACGGGTGTAAATTTAAATTTACTATGTATATAAATTTTAATTCAATTGTCATTTGACATAACCACTTTTTATGGAAGAAAATATACATAATTAAACAGTCCCTTTAGAATTAATCTTAACCCTCGTGACAAATTTGCTTAAAATATGTCCACACATTTGGTAATATTTAACGCAAATGTTATTTTGATCATTTTTTACTTTTATCAGTGGCTTAACTTTAAAAAAAATGTGATACACAAACGTTTTATTAACATTATTTAATTATTTAGTCACGTCGATTGAGATTATATCTGAAGATACCGTATATGTCATTAGGATACAATATCTATAATACATGCGTTTATAACAATATCGACAGGCTACTCAATTACCAAATTTAAAAGAACGTACTATATTTTTTTGAGCAGCATTATTCTAATTTTAGCGACGTTTTTACACTGGACGCAAATTTTTGAAAAGTTTTACTCTTGAAAAATTTACGCTATATCTGTATTTTCTGTTTATATTGTCATTTTGACAATAATTTTGCAAAAAATAATTTTAATGGTGACAGTTTTTAATAAGTAATAATAAAATTCAAATCTAATAAAAACTTATTTTAAGTAGGCATTATATTTTTTGACTGGTATGACCAAGAAGGTTCTGTCCTTGGTAGGACAGAACCACGTTTCATTGAAAATCTTTTTAATGAACTGACCAAGAAGCGAGTTTTAAAACAAAACTACAACACATTTGTTAGATTGTTACAGCTGGTTGGCGGTGGACCACGTAAGAGCGAAATATAACCGCATAGGAGCGAAATTTATATAAGTAACGCATAACTTTTGTATAGTTCAGCGAAAAATAAGTTATTTAAAGTATTGAAGACAAATTCAGGTTTAACTTGGTTAGGTCAGGTCTAGTCATGTCTTGAGTGTACCAGTAACTTTCGCTTCTACATGGTTAGTAAAGTTAGACAGCGCCGACATAAAATACTTTTTTTTACTTATTATTTTACATAGATTTCAACAAGTAAAAATTTGAACAAAAGTATTTTCTAGTTCCTTGTGTATATTATTCAGAATGAAAAGAGCCTCACTGTAATTTATTTATAATTTCGGTAAATCTGAACTTTTCTCTACCAAGTGAGATTGGAAAAAACAGCTTTGTGTTAGAATATGCATTCTATGAATGCACTTTGATTGTTGTATCATGAACTAAAAGTGCTCCTAAAATCCTAGTGGCAGCATTTTTTCTTCATGTTGTCTCATGTGTAGCATCAACTAGCTAACTGAAGCAATTGTAAATAATGGTAATTTTGAAGGCAATAACCCAAGCTCTTGATTGCTGCTTTGGCAGGGTTGTCTTTATTGCCTTGAAAAATTTTACAAGTAGACGAAATTCAACTTCCTGCACAGCTTATCTAGACACGAAAAAATCGAAAGGTTGCTTCGGTTTTATATAAATTTTCATTCTGGACAACCAAATATACTCCTCAAGGCCCGCTCAGTGTGCAGGTTATAATCCAAAAATTGTTCAATATTTCGGCAAACTAGTGTAAATTTGTAAATAAGCTTTTACAAAAAAAAATATTAACGAGCCTACAAAAAATGCAGTCAAAAGTATAACCAGGTTATGTTTGGTTGGTCCTCGATAACTGCTGTTCTTAGTCCTATGTAATTTTATTTAGAATATTTAGGCGGATTATATTTGAAAATTTTTTTCAGCTCAATGTTTTATGCTGTATATATCTCTTGCTTATTATATGTAAACTTGACACTGGAATATGCAATATATACCATGAATATTTAAAATATAAAGAAAGTATTAAAAGTTTATTGTTTATATAATTCAACCCAACAATACTTTTTTCATTAAATAGGCACGAGGAGGACGTAAATCTTCATCATCTTCAACACATTTCGCAGAACACAAATATTGTAATAGAGGAATTCGGTATTTACCACAAAAATCGACGAACTTGACGTGTTCCACCCTATTATTAAAAAATACACCTAAAAAAATTATTACATCACACAGAAAAAACAACAAAAAACTTACCTTTACAATAAGGATTTACACAATGGTGCGCTGAATCCAAGTAATTTAATAAACTTAACGGTATATCTCCTTTTTCTACACGCATTTGATGTAATTTTATCACACGAGCAGAGAGTTCTTTTAGACTAGCTGTATTGTGTCTTATATTACTTACAAAACGGACAACCAAAGGATTATCACGAAGGCTCAACTGAAATTTAATTTGTTTTAAGGTAAGTGCTGGATTATAATCGAGATTAGGAATCAGTGCGTGTGGTCATCAGTTTTTTAATATGGAGGATGCAAGGAGTATTTCAAACTTGAAAATAACATTATTGTTTAAATGTTGACAATAAAAATCAATATCGAACCCACAAGTTAATACAACAGTAGCAAAGCGCTTTCGGAAGCTTAAAGTTCCATCATCAATAGGTACCAAATTTTTGTCAAAAACGAACTAAAACATTAAACAATAAAAATGTATATTTAAAATAGAATAAAATGTCATTTTAACTTAAAGGGAAAAATATAAATAAATAAATTTAGGTACAATTAAATTAAACCTTTGTCAAAGTAAACTCTTTTTTTTATTATTTTTTTTTTTGGTAAGAAGTAAGGTAAAAAAGGTGACGTATATATTATAATAACGTATATTTTTCTATAATTTTTTTTTCCTGTATAATGAAATTTTCCAAAACGTCTCGTTTATCAATGATTCTTTTTCAATTTGTTTCAAAATGATGAAATTTCTCAAAACTATATTACGTACAACGAATCGCACATCGTTTAATTAAGTCTCACTGTACAATAACCGTGCAGCAAATTTTATTTGAAACTCAAATGTAATATACTCAGTCTTAATATACAATAAATAAATAAGCATATGGCATAAAAAATATCAAAAAAAAAGAAATACAAGAAAAGGTTTGTTTATGACTCATAACAAAATTCAGCAAATCAAAGATATCAATGCTCAACTTTTGTAATAGGTAAACTAAAAATTAATAGCGAGTATGTCTTGTTCGTGCTCGTGTGACTTCCTGACATTGACGGGACATACTGTTTGTTAGATGTCTTATTCGTTCTTGCGGGATTTGTTCCCGTTCTTCAAAGGAGTTTCTAGCAATTCTGGCAACATGGGGGCGTGCATTATCATGCTGAAAGATAAAATCTTCGCCGTAATTTTCAGCATACGGTAGCTTATGGTGTTGTCCAATGTCCATAATGTATCGTTAGACGAAATCGAAACTCATCAAAAAAAAGTATATGTTACCAATCCAATTCCGCCCAGTTTACGTGCTGACGACAAAATACGAAACGGTGTTGTCTGTTGAATTCTGTCTGGTACCCTGGTTTGTTTATATGCTGCCTTAGTAAATTAGCATGTTGACGCGTCGTCCAAGGTAGATTTCGAAATGCATTTCGTACCAAAATACAGTCTTCAGAGAGCGTTGTAATCCGTGCATGAGGTCTGTATGGTCTTCTTCTTACGTCTCCAATCGGCAGAAACAGAGTCCATCTCCTTAAAATAACGGACCGAAGCTTGAAATGTATTTAAATATCTTCTGTGCACCTGTCCTTTTTCTTTCATGATAATAAAATTTGGAAACGAGACTCATTAGCCTGCTAGGTCGAGAACCTTCTGGTGCGGATGGGCTATTGCTGACATCGACTAAATCATTGTCGGTTGAGGCAATAGCTTGCTCAGCATTCGGGGGGTTGGCGAACTGGCGGGTAGCGTTAACTCGGGGAGTCGAGTCGAGTGGTAGCTCTGGTGGAGAACAGTCGAGTGTCAAAAGTGTGACATATACCCAGACCCTTCCAGTTTGTCACGATGTCAATGTAAGTAGCTTTTATATTATTTTGTATATCTGTATATTCTGTATATCTACGCAATTAAATTATCTTTTTTTATAAAGACGTGTTTTTAATCTCAACCCCACCTCATGAGGCAAAACCCGTGACAATATGTTCATTTTTTTGTTTGTGATAATTTAGGGCACAATAATCAAAAAATGTAAGTGATCTCTAATTCATTTTGCACAGTATATGTTAAAAAATCAATTGCGTCAATTAAGAGTTTTGATATATTTTACAGCCGTTACTAGTGGCAACGGCCGCGAAAACGAATTTTGTCTTTAATGGCTTCTATAAGTAATAAAAAGTTTTTGAACGTGTTTTTGTTGTTTTTTTCTAATTTTATTAGTTTTTATCATATTTAGCTGCATTAGCTACGGCATCAAAATAAATGAGATTATAATAGAAACCTCCACGCACTAACTCGTAAACTCTCCCTTACTTACCTCAGTCAAATTTTTCAGCGCAATAATTTCAGGCGGCAAAGTGCGCAATTTATTTTTGTGTAATTGCAGCGATTTTAGATTATGCAAATTGGCGATATTTGACGGCAGACTTTCGATTAAATTATCACATAATCCTAAAGCGTGAAGATGTTTTAGTTGACCCAGAGTTGAAGGAACTTCGACTAATTGATTACCACCCATTGACAAGATTTGAAGGCTACAATTATCACTTTAGTCGTTATTGACACAAAAATTACCACTTACCAGTTTAATTTCCATATATTTTTTGGTATTGTCCTGATTTTATTTCCTCCTAAATACAAATATTTCAAATTTACAAAATCGAAAAGTTGTTCTGGAAATTGCTCAAATAAATTCCCGCTCAAATTTAGCTCCCTCAAACTTGCGCTAATTGTAAAACTTTTCGGTAGAGATTTGTTATTAAAACAATTATTTTTTGCAATTAGTGTTGTTAAATGCCAAAATTCAAAAACATCAGGTAGCACTGTTAAGCCGTTATTGCTGATATCCAAAACTTGTACATTTGTGAATTTCGCTAGGTTTTTAGGAAATGTTGTCAATTGATTGTGGTGCAAAATTATACACTCGACGTCTTCATTTTTGTTATGATCTTTACTTAATTCGTCCAAATTTTCTTCCAATTGTTTTGAGTCAAAAAGCAAATATGCAAAATCTAGCACTTTATTCCCATTTGTATCACTGTCACTACTATCAGAAGTGTAGTTCTCCATTCTTTAACTGCTGTTTAACGACTGCAGATTGGTACTAATAAGAGCATGACTAGCAGCTCTCCTTGAATGATAACTTCTTTTGAACTGTGGGCCCCCCGATTAGACAAACGCTGCAGCAGGGAGCTAAGGTCAACCGTTATCATATCAAATTTAATTAGTAAACAGAGACGTAGTTTTACGTGGAAGAAATTTAACAATAAATAAGTTAATTCAAGGATTTTGCTATTTGTTTGTCTAAAATACATAAAAAACATTTTTGAAAATTTATTTCAATTTTAATTCGAGGAAACGAAATATTCAGGGCCCTTCTAAGAGACAAGCAAAGCAAGCAAATGCTTAAGCCACAAAATCAAAAGGACGCCAACTTGGGTGCCAATAACTTAAAAAAATTGAAATAATAGACTAAATTATTTAAAAAACGTAAAAAATATGAACAAATCACGAAAGTCAAAATTATAACTAGTCCTGAGGCATGAAAACCAAAGCTACGTAAATACGTAGAGCAAAATTCACAAAAAAGTGCATAGGTATTTGTGAAAATAAAATTTCTAAATTTGATCGTTAATTTTAGTTCTTATTATTCATTAAAAATGTTCTATTTTATAGAATCTATCTTGCAATTGGAATAAAATTAACATTGCTGCAGTTACAAAATAATTGCGACCTCTTAACTGAACTTTTATTTTTGATACTCGAGTATTTTTAACAGATCTTCCATAAGAAACTCTAGAATTTACTTGAATTCCATACTCGTCAATAAAAAACATTTTTTGTCTTTCATGCATTAAACCTGTTGCATCGAAGAGCATAATCAAAGCGAGCCTGGATTTCCTCCGGTGAATTTCTTCTGTCGGGAACGAACGAAATTCTTTTAAATGAATAACAAAAATTTTTAAGAGCTCTGTCGATTGTAGACTATGATACATAAGATGCGGCCACATAGTCAAACACCTTTCTTTTAGTTGCCGTAATCTTTATCCACTCAATCACATATTTGCTCTTTTTGAACCAAGGAAAATTTTGAACTATTATATCTAGCATTCTTCTTAACAGTACTATCAGTTACTTTATATGCTTCATAAATTTTTCGAACCGTGTTTGGAAGAACATTGAATTGTTCTCCTACATTTTCTACAATAGAAGTAGTAGAAGCTTTATTCATACTATGAATTAATTAACTCACGTACTTCATTATTTATTTTCGCGTTCTTTCTTCGTGCCATTATCTCATTGGTTTCACAAATAAACAAGACTACGAATAGTAATAATTGTGAATGTCAATTGTCAAATAGTGAAAGTTATTTGACAAAAAGCAATTTAATTTGAAAAGAGAAACTGACTCTTTAGCACGCAAGAAAGTCATGTGATATAAAGTGAAAAGCTGAACACTGCAAGATTTTGTATAAAGCGGCAATTTTTATCTCCTGCTTCGAACAAGTATTTGTATCTAAAAGGGGTAAGTCAATCCATTAAAGACATAAAGCGGTGAAATGGCTAAAAAATGGTGGCCAGTTTGACACAGTTATTGTGCTTTGTGTTACATTTATTAATAAATAAAGTAGATTATTATTCTCTAAATCATTCTATTAACAAACACAATTACACAGTAACAGTGTTGTTAAGTAATTAATTACAAGTAATTGAAAAAGTAATTAAATTACTTTTATTGTAATTGAAGCAATAATTAATTACTTGGTGTTTAATTGTAATTCATTTGTAATTCAATTACTTATTTCGTTACAATTACAATTACTTTTCACAATTACATTCCTCAAAAGTTTCTTTAACATACCATAAAAAATCGGCAAATAGAAAATAGGATTAGAATAGTCACCAGGATGTAAATGATCTAAACTCAATATCCTAGGAAAATACTGTAATAAAAATCGATAATCTCCATTGTAGGAGTTTTTTTTTGTTGATGCAGAAAATTACGGTTGAAAAATTGGTCCTTTTAACTCTTAAAAATTTTTATTCAAACTTGATAATTGATTACAGCTGTTTCTGCTTTTTTTATGCCATCCTCAGATCTACATCTACAAAAAACTGTAATTTGAAAACACCGCATTACTCATACCTGGAAAAAGGCAAAGAAATTATTTATTTTGTTAGAAGTTGGTATTATATCAACCTGCAAATCGCAAAAGATATTCCTCAATTTTGTTAAAAAGATAAGAATACTCAGGAAACATTCTAAGTGAAAGTATTGCTAAGATATTTTAATATACTCAACAATTGAAGTGATCCACTCTATAATAAGTGATGTTTTCAATTTCGTACATCATATTTAAAAAAAAAAAAACGTTATTAAAATACAAGCCGAGTCAAAAAAAGAAAGGTACACATGCATCGCAACATCGTAAATCAGTTATTTATTCAACTTTTTACAAAAACAGTAAATACCCTCAGCAATATTTTGTAAACACATATTGTATTTACATATTTATTTATTAATCATATTGTATAAATTAATATCTAGTAGGACCACCTCTAGCCCTATAGAAGAGAGTCATACATCTCCTAGGCATACTTTCTATTAAATTATTAACGACTTCTTGAGGCACTGCTTCCCATTCCTGTTCCAACATGTTTTGAAGCTCCTCAAAAGTTTCTGGTTGGACATCTTGTTCCGATAACCTGTGCTCTATGTACGATCATAGACGTTTGATGGGGTTGCAATCAGGGGAGCGTGCCGGCCACACCATTCGTTCAATACCATGTGCATTAAGAAAATTGTTCACAATCCGAGCACAGTGCGGTCATGCACTATTATCCACAAACACAAACTCATTTTCAAAATTATTGGCAAAAGGGACTACAATCGGTAGAATACACACACAAGAATCCATTCTTCCGGCGACCACTGACCGAGACAAGTTGCTACCATGCCAAACAAATTTTGACATTTATTATAAGCCTTGAAAAAGAATCAATAAATGATTCGAAACGTTGGCCTTATAAAATAGTTTACCTGCCTTTGGACAAGGCCTTCCCCGTAACAACAATTTTCGAATATAAAAAAGAATGGACGTAATACACCAAAATAATTAATAAAAATGTTTTTGTTATTACGTAATTCGTAATTTATATTTAAAAGGTATAATGCAAACTTTTTCTGCACCGGAATCTTTATAGAGACATCTTTACCCGGTACATTAAAAAAAGTTTTTTCAGACAATAACATTCACCAGATCAATCCGAAGATACTACATTTTCATAAGCCAGTAAAATACCTATGTTTTCTTTTTTATTATCATTATTTTTATGTTACCTAGTTTGTAAACAACAATTTGCTCTTCATATTGAAGAAATAAACTGCGATCCTGCTTACTGTACTATAGACAACATCAATATAAAGTTAGATTTTGTTTTTAAAAACCCAATTCGCCAAAATACATATAGAGCCGTTTAATGTCGAAGAATCTAAAAAAATATATGGCTTACAAAACCGGTATTGTTCAAAATCTATGTTTTTTACAACTCTTATTAATAGAGAGACTTTTCGCCGTGAATAAAGTTATGTCAACATTTCTTATTGTTGATGTTGCGCTGCGAATTTTTTTCGAATGCATTTCGGTTACAAATTGTTTGGGAGAAAGATTATTTTCGACACTTAACGATATTAAAAAGTTTTTTATAAGCCTATTAAGGCAGAAGAAATTGATACGTCTTTCGCTTTAGGCTATTGAGTCAGATTTGGTTAAAATTTGTAATTTTGATGAAGTCATAAAAAAATTTGTTTCTGTGAAGTATCAATTTTCCGATACTTTTTCCGAAATTTTAGTAATGTTCATTAGGGCGGGCCGAAAAAATGGAATATTTTTTTTTAACTTTCGACACTGAAAAATTGATTCCTAGGCACCTTTAAAAGATGCTTTTTAAAGACAAGCTTTTAATTTTAATAGGAAGGACCCCCTCATCTCAGTTTTCTATTTTTTCTAGTTCTATTTGGCAAAATCCATATCTCGTCACTGCTTGATCGTACAGAAAAATTTTATTTACATTTTTTGTATATAAAAAAATTGAACGCTCTAAACAGGGTATCTTACAATTTTTTATAGTTATTAGCGTTTAGAAAATATCAGAGGTCAAATTTTAAAGAATTTACCAAAAAAAATTTACTTCTAAATTTTATAACTTATAGATAAATAAATATTAGAAAATGCGCAACATATAGTTTTGTAGGAAATTAAACGCTCTACAAAAAATGTCTTTTGTGGTTAATCGATCACTCCAACCATTTTAAAAAAATTGGGGATTTAGTCTCAAATTTTGATTTTTAAAATGCGAATAACTTCTAGGTGGTTAGAAGAATCGATTAACCACATGATATCTTTTTTGTAGAGCGTTCAATTTCCCATAAGAGTATATATTTTGCATCTTTTAATATTTATTTATCTACGAGTATGTTTAAACTTATTGCTTTATTAATGTCTAGAAAGATGCTAAACTTTTACGTACAAAATCGGAGCACATAATTAAAGTTGTACCAAACCAAAATTCTGTCCCCCACTATTTTTTTTATTAATGAATTAATTAGATCCCTGAAACCATCCCTACAACTACACCCATGACAGAAAGTAATTCAAAATTCGCAGTGATAACAATTTTTGCTTAAAATTAAACGTTTTTTATTTTGTTTGTAGATTATCATAAATAAATATGATAATTAAATGTTTATTATTTTAAATTTCCTGGAATTTGTGATAAATTCTAATTATGGAAAAAGTTCGTTATGGATTTAGATAACACGGTTTGGATTTTGCGCGTATGCGCGTTATAAATTTATCAGTATTTGTGTGCATCCGAGGTGGTAAACTGTGTACTTGTTAAATAGTCTTTTTTTATTGTAAAACTGCTTAAACAATCAGAATCGATGAAAGTGGAAATGGAAGAAGTAGACGATACCACAATTTGTGATTCTGTGGTAATTTTGACACAAAAGTACTAAATTATGTTATGTCAACTTAACCCCACTTTTGTAGAACTCACTAGTGGAAGGATGTAGACTTCCAGTTCATATGACTGGAACTAAAGACTGGCGTAAGTATTTTCAGCTTTTTATCCTTCTACTATCATTCAATTTTTAGCATTGGCCGAGATTATCAGTATTAAGGACGTAGAAGGAGCAAAATGTTACTACGTCCATTATGTTGACTGTAAGCCCTTCCAAACACTTACCAAACCCCACACACACTTTTTCTACTTTTAGTCAATAAAAGATTAGACGAGTGGGTCTCTGAAAAATCTCTTGATACTCGTAAAGTTCATTTTCCAAGACGTGATGGCGGGAGTAACACTGGTGTATCAACACCTAAAAAAATTCATATTGGAGCTGGTGGACCTATTGGTTCAGTTTCACGGTACGTCACTACAGCCCTAAAATTACACCACTACTGGATTTTTTTAGGCCTTCGAGTCCTGTTGCTGGATCAGAATTAGTGAACGGTACTGCTGTTTTAGCAGCAGCTTTACAAAAACGGATAAACAGAAAACGAAAAGGGCCGTCACTTGAAAGTGAAGATTCACAAGATGGGCCTACACAGATGCCTCCAGGACCCAGACAATCTGGCAGCATGGTGTCCCATCATGATGACATTGTCACTAGAATGAAAAATATTGATTTGATTGAATTGGGAAAACACAGAATTAAACCATGGTATTTTGCGCCATATCCCCAGGTAAGACACTAAAATGGGAGCTGTGGTTGGTGGTTGCGATTGAAACGAATTTTTATTCAGGAAATGGTGAATTTAAGTTGCATTTATATTTGTGAGTTCTGTTTGAAGTACAGAAAGAGTAGAAAGTGTCTAGAGCGACATTTAGCCAAATGCAATTTAAGACACCCTCCGGGGAATGAGATTTACAGAAAGGAAAACGTCTCATTTTTTGAAATAGATGGTCGAAAAAACAAAGTATATGCCCAGAATTTATGTTTGTTGGCAAAGCTTTTCCTAGATCATAAGACACTTTATTATGACACGGATCCATTTTTATTTTATGTAATGACAATTTTTGATAATCGAGGTTTCCATATTGTTGGATATTTTTCAAAAGAAAAGGAATCAACGGAAGATTACAACGTTGCTTGTATTTTAACAATGCCACCGTATCAACGGAAAGGTTATGGAAAGTTATTAATTGAATTCAGTAAGTACTCTAGTATAATTTTTCTAGAAATGCTTAAATTTTATGACTTTTACTTACAAACTAGTTTATGAGGGGTTTAATAAGGGTTATTATAATGAGAGGTGTGCCCCAAACTAATTGTAAGGTAAAATGTCAAAAATTTATAAGATATGCAACTTTTTATTTGTCAAGTGAGCTATGACCGATATTTTTTTTTAATTCACTTTGAAAAAAAATATATAAATTACATTAAGGGCCGGTTTACAGAAAGTAAAATTAACTTTAATTGCGATTAAATAGTTAATTCGCGATTAAATGCCGATTTTGACCAATCAAACACGAAGAAAGCCGATTTAATCACGAATTAACTATTTAATCGCAATTAAAGTTAATTTCACTTTCTGTAAACCGGCCCTTAAAGTACGAGTATAATCAGTTATATTATCACAAAAGCATCAAAAATAATCGATTATTTTACTTCCCGATCAACGAGAATTGGAGGGAAGTAATCGATTATTTTTGATGATCGAGTGAAATTCGTTATGATTATGTAATGAATGGAAAATTAATTTAACAAGAAAAAAATAACTACCTGCTCACTCGTTAATGCTGTAGAACTTGATATCCTCTTGTTTTCTGGGATGTCTTGCAATTGTTTTGTTTTGGCTCCACGTGCTTTTCTGGCGTCCTCAAAGACCAAGTCTTTAAAGGGGTCAATTTTTCGGTTAAATTCCTCAAAATATTTCCTTTGGACAAGTTTTGCGGAAATATTTCACTTGGTTTTTGCCACTCCTTCTTTACATTCGCTACCATCTACTTTCTTCATGTTGAATGCCAATTTTTCACAATAACAGCTAGGTCTTCATTGTTCTGTTGATTTAACTCACATTCGTCACAAAATTTTATAAACTGCCTCCAAACCGATGCTTGCGCTTTTATTCTATTTACCGGTGTTAAATTCAGTATTTTTTCACAAATTACGTCATTAGAGATTGTTTTTAACAAATGACCAAAATCACAACGACATTGCTATGGCAACGATTTTCATAAACATGACTAGATTGAAAATTTTTAATTATTGTGGGACCTCGCGGATGACCAAAACGGTTATATCACGTCGTCAAGAGTTTAACCTTTTGCACTCGTATGCTGCCGTATAGGCGGCACACCATGTCTTATTACAGCGGGTTGGCTGGTCTGTTATCCCCTAAGCCCATTTCTAATATTTCTAAATTGCTTTCTTAAACCTTCGGTGAGTACATGTTTTACAAAGGATAAACGTATCGTGGCGACTATACGGCGGCATACGAGCGCAATTGTAAAACCAGGCCGTTTTCCAACACATTCTCATGCAATCGAGGTCGCTGAGGGTTTAGAGGGTGCGGAACAGTAAAAGCGAAGGGCAGACCGACACATCCGCATTTTGAGCAAGGCGTCTTTCGCATAAAGGTTAGCTTACAAGAGAAAAAAGGAACTAAACGTGCGTATACATGGACGGTTAAAAAAATAGTCCAGATATTGTGTCTTTATTCTGGAAACCTCAAAAACATGCACAATTTACTATTGAATATTGTTTTTATTACTTATAATTACACGAGGGTTTTTTTTTCGAAGTAAACGTCACATTTAGTGATTATTTTTTGATGTGTCTCTAAACCAATGAAAAAATTTAATTTTGGTCACATGTGTACGTTTAAGCCAATAAAAACATTATTATAGTGGGATTTTTCTACCTAGCTTATTCCGTTTTTACCGTAGCTTAGTCTGGTTTTTTTTTTATTGTGGCAACGGTTTTTTGCCAACTATTTTTTTACTTGACGTCTGTCAAATTTGTTTTATAATTAAAATTGATTTGAAATAAAATGAATCCAAAAAGGTTTCGCAAGTTATCATTTGAAGAAATCAACAAAACAATCAGTGTCAAAAAATAATCTATCGAATACCACACGAGAGTTCGATAATTTAGAAAATAATTTTCCAGAATTTCTCAAACGTGTTGCCATTTTGCAATAGACACGAGAGCGCTACGCTAGAGTCCGTACACTTTCAGAACAGCATGTTGGGTCATCAAAATCTGTCAGCAAACGACACTAAACAGAATGACCAAGAATGACAAACGCCGCTGACCTTTCGCTGACCACGTGCCGTTTGGCTTCCTCTCCTTCAATTTGCAAATGGAACTGGCCTGACACTATTTTGTCATCTGCACACTTTTATTGGTGTGTTGTTCTGAAAGTGTACGGACTCTACCCGCTCTCGTGTCTATTGCGTAGCAACACGTTTTCGAAGTTCTGTCAAATTATTTTCAATTATTATCTCTCTCTCGTGGTATTATTATTGAGAATTTTGTTTTCTGTCAATTTAACGAAAAAAATGCTACGGAGTCGTATTTTTTTGACAGTTTTTGAGTTAAATTGCCTAAAGGAAACAAAAAAGTTTTCTTCGTAAAAAAAAAGCTTAAGGGCCGGTTTACAGAAAGTGAAATTAATTTTAATTGCGATTAAATAGTTAATTCGCGATTAAATCGGCTTTCTTCGTGTTTGATTGGTCAAAATCGGCATTTAATCGCGAATTAACTATTTAATCGCAATTAAAGTTAATTTCACTTTCTGTAAACCGGCCCTAAGTGTTTCAGTAAGACAATTTAAAAAATACGTATAAATTAACAAATAAGGTATAAGTTTATTTAATTTAATGGAAAATACAATTATTAAAAACACAATTCTCATAAACAATTTGATTTTCAGAACTTTTTTGTTAATAGTTTGCTGCATGCTGGTATTTTGAGCGGTGGTATTAACTGTTTCCTGGATGGTCGTACGAATGGACCCAATAATATCTCTATGATGTTCTTGATCTAAATGAAGGTACGGTTTTAATGACGATGGATTGTTATGTCCCGTAATTTTCACAAGTTTTTGTTCACCTATACCATTCCTGGACAATTCAGTTACGGTGGCAGCTCGATTAGAATGGTTCGTAATTTTCACCCGCTTGAACTTCTGATTTCCCCCTTGTCCTGTTTTCGAAAACATTAGATTATATTCAACTCTTCCGGTCTCTCTTCCACTGTTGTCTGTCTCGATTTTAAAATAGAATACCTTACAATTTGCTGGTTCTCCACCTCTCCAAGCTAATTCATAGGCAATAATATGATAAAATTTTCATTGGAGCCCTATAGGTTTTTCTTCACTCCAGAATAAAGCCATTAAAAAAAAAATTGTAAGAGCTTTGGAACTCACCTTCCTCTTTTCTGGGATTGCTTGTAAAATTTTGCGTTTTGTGTCGCTGGCGTTTCTCTTATAATCTTTAAAGTACCTCTCTTGTAACATTTTTGCTGAAGTGTTCCAAAGCGTCTTGACTGCACTCTTTTTATAATCATCTCCATTGTTCTTCTTCATGTTGAATGCACAGTCACATAAAATAGAAGCTAACTCTTCAGTGGACGTTTTTTTAAGGAGTTCATATTTTTTTTCCACACAAAATAGCGTAAATTGTCGAAAATTATTGGCACATTATTGTTGGTGGCTTTTTCAATTTCTCTACTGGAAGATTCTCCAAAGCGCGACATTTTCACAGATTAGATACTGAAAACGCAAGTTTGAGAAAAATTTGTTTACAATTTTTGGTTGTTACGTCAGGTTACTAGAGACCGATGATGCGGACCTACTAGATTCAGACGCTTTTAAAAGTTAGGTTCCGTTTTGTTGCTGTAATAACTACTTAGGGCAAACTTTTGTCACTGTCATAGTACTGTAACTGTAACAACGAACTATTTACACGGACCATTCAGCAATAACTTTCAATAACAACTTCAATTATCGCCACTCTGTTTCCATACTGAACTCGACTCAACTGTCTTCTCTTCGCCTATATACAGCCAGGCAGTTTTCCAGCACATTCTCATGCAGTCGAGCTCACTGTCACTGAGGGTTTAGAGGGTGCGGAACAGTGGAAGCGAAGGGCTGTGCGACACACGCGCAATTTGAGCAAGGCGTCCTTCACATAATGGTTAACTTACAAGAGAAAAGAGAGAAATTAAAGGTGCATCTACACGGACGGTTATAAAATAATCAAGAGATTGTGTCTTTACTCTGAGAACCTTAAAATTATGCGCAATTTACTATTCAATATTATTATCATGCATAAAAACGTAAAAGCATACAATGGTAAAATAAAGGCATAAAAAATTTACTTTTATAAGGGATTTATTAAGATTTATTATCAGCGGATTTATGGGAAAGAGGCACTCTCATCGGTCATCTCGGTTGCCAATAGCAGCGGTGCTGTTATTACTTACTAAGGGTTCTTCAAATAAATGCAAGTAGCAATACATGCCCTGGGACAAGTTGTTTTAAAATGTAATAAATGGCTTAACTGTCACTACGTAAGAATGTGATACTTCGAAACAGCCAAAAAACACTTATTTTCTTCCTTTGCTGTAGTAACTTATCTTTAAAAAAAATTCATTTTAGGACACTTTATTATGAGCTTTGCTAAAGTGTATGCACTTCTTAAGTTAAATGTTTAATACATAACGTTTGGTCTTGAAAAAACATCTCAAATTTAACATTATGTTAGTTTGTTAATAATATATTTGATTTTAAAACTCGGTAACGGCACAAGTATTGCTGGTTGCATTTTATTTGAAAAACAGGTGTGATTCTTGATATTATTATTTACTTGAAATTGATCAAAAAAAGTGATTTATTGTGATTAATTATTTCAGGTTATGAATTATCAAAGTTTGAAGGTAAAACTGGTTCACCCGAAAAGCCTCTTTCTGATTTAGGTTTATTATCGTATAGAAGTTATTGGGCACAAACCATTTTAGAAATTTTAATGTCAATGAAACCAGTAGGTGATAATGAGAAGCCACAAATTACGATCAAGTAAGTGTTGTTTTATTAGGGACGTTTTTTTCAATGGTTTGTTTTTAGTGAGATTTGTGAATTAACGAGTATTAAAAAGGAAGATGTTATTTCAACATTACAAAATTTGAATTTAATAAATTATTACAAAGGACAGTATATTATTACGTTAAATCAGATTATTATGAACACTCATAGAAAAGCAATGGAAAGCCGACACATAAGAATCGATCCTAAATGTTTACATTGGACACCTAAGGATTGGGGAAAGCGGGCAAAGTGGTAGCTTTATTACTAAAGATTATAATTTGATCATTGAAATTGGTTTGAGACAAAAGGAGCAATAAAACAAATTTGATTAACGCGACGTTTTGACTGTATATTCAGTCATCCTCAGGCGGATGACCACTAGTGACCATACCTCAAGTAAGACAGCAGATTGTTTCCGCCTGAGGATGACTGAATACAGAGTCGAAACATGGCGGTAAACAAATTTGTTCTATTGCCCCAAAACTCATTTTTGCGATCAAGTTATAATCTTAAATTTCAAGGACGAGAAAAATGACAAGTTTATTAATAAATTTTTTTTACACATTACTTTTTCATTAATCCTTTCCAATTTTCCTTAGTAAACCGAGACAACGGCAAGGGGGCAGAACTTCAAATATGTATATAAGGACCCTGTAATAGTACCATTAAAAGTTAACTACTTCCTTCCACATTGGTACAAGAAAAACTTTAATGCATATACATTAACGTATTTTTTCAGACTTAACCTTACCTATTCATATACGTTCCTGAATGTTCCGTGCTAGAACAATCCTGTTGCTTTAAACTAATATTTTTAAAGATGTAAAATAATCAATAAAACACTTATCCTTGTTATATCCTTTTATTTTGATATTTATTTTTTGAAACCATTATTATTTTTCAGGCTACAACACATTCATGGACAGATTCAAATTAACTGGATTGTTAAATATAATTATTTATCAATCAAATTTATTACTGCTCTGCCCATGAACATATCGTAGACAAGTGCTTGAAATAAAAAAAAAATCAAACAAAAAAATTAAAAAAATGGAACTTTTAGGACTAGAGTCCAGCTTCTGGTCTCTGTCCCGCAACAGGGCGGTGGTTCTTCGCCAAGTAGTCGGCAAACTCCTGATAAGGTGTCTTGGTCAAAGGCATTTCTTTCCACAAATCAGGTGTCAAGTAGGCGTAAGTCTTGGCAATTGCAGCATAAGTGGCTTTAGCAAAATTGCCAAGAGTACCAGTCGAGCCTCTTGCCGAAGTGTAGCAATCCTCAATACCAGCCATTTGGAGAAGCTTCTTAGGAACGGGAGCAGAGACAATGCCTGTACCACGCGGAGCTGGGATCAGACGCACAGTGACTGAACCGCACTTGCCTGTGACCTAGAACCAACAAAAAAAACATTTAACCACCACAAAATCTCAAAAATAACCAAAATAGATTTGGACTGTTTGTCAGAAATTCTGGCCATCATGGAGCAGAGCTCTCTGGTGGAAACCGCGAAAGAATAAAAGTCCTTCATCATTTTATATTTTTGGAGACTAAATTGTCAAAAAATACGATATTTACCTTGCATGGTACTGTATGAGGTTTCCCGATTTTGTTACCCCAATAACCACGACGCACAGGAACAACGGACAGTTTAGCGAGAATAATAGCCCCACGAATGGCAGTCGCTACTTCTTTACTACACTTAACTCCCAAACCGATATGACCGTTGCTATCACCAATTGCAACGAAAGCCTTGAAACGGGTACGTTGGCCAGCACGAGTTTGCTTCTGGACAGGCATGATTTTCAGCACCTGGAAAAATGAAACTAGTCAAAAACTATCCCTATAGAGAACTGTCAGTGTATTAAGGCGGGAAAGTCAGAATTCTTGGCCATCATAAGAATGGAATTCTTCTGGTGGAAACCGCGAAAGAATAAGGTCAATCATCATTGTAGAATAAATGCTATGAGATCAACAAGAGATGTTATGTAAGCACAAATGACAATTATTGATGGTCTTTTAATTCGTGTATTAAAGTTTCTCCACATATTTCTTCTGATATGGATTTCTATTTTAACCTTGCATGAAAGTAACGACAATTTAATAATAACAAAAAAAAAATCCATCATTCGTGTTATTCCTGTGGAAAAATAACCAGATATATTTTGTGGAAAGGTTGGTACCTACTACGTAAATTAAAATTTTACTATAAATTAGTTTAAAAAAAAGAGTACATCAAATTGAAAAGATAAATGATCTTGACTTTACTAAAATGTCACTTTTTTAAAAAATTAACGAAAAACTGTTTTATTTATTGAATTCAAAATAAACTTCGCTATTTTTTACACAAAACTCACAGTGTAATTGGCTAATTTCATTTTGAGATACTACCTAGTATCTCAACATGAAATTAGTAGTATAGCAAATTTTAATACTTCTCCATACCAACAACCAACCACTATTCCGAATTCTTTTAATACGTCATTTACTAACTGTATTATCACAACTTGAAATTAGCCCATAGGTATATTTGTCCCTCATTTGGTGCATAAAGCATGCACAGGTCAGATATAATATTTTTCTATGGTGACTTACCTCATCTTTGAGAGAGGGCCCAATGAAGAAATCGATAATTTCGAATTCTTTGATAGGAAGAGAGAACAGATAGATCTCCTCAAGAGAACGGATTTTTCCGTCACGTACAAGACGACCTAGTTTAGTTACAGGGATCCATTCCTTTTGGTCTTCTTTACCGCGTCCACGACCTCTTCCGCGACCGCGGCCACGACCACGTGGACCACCACGTCCTCCACGTGAACCGCCAAGGCCTCCACGAAAACCACCGCGCCCACCGGCTGGAGCTGCGTCCGCCATTCTGCAAATTTTAAATTTGTATTGAAATTGGTCAAAATAAGGGGTTTGCTATCCGGTTTAGGACAATGGATAAAAAAAAAATAGTTTTTGTTAATTTCGAGTTTTGGAATTTCTCTGTATTTATCGTAATCCTATTATGAGAGTACTCTAATCTCCTATTGTAGAAAATTTAGAACATCCAACAGCAAATTATAAAATGGCGTCCCAACGCGCTTTATAAGCACGTGATCCATTGGAAAAACTTTAAATATTTCGATAAATAATGGAATTTCATAATAAAATTTTTGATAAACTAAAAGAATTAAGTAAAAAGTCTTCAAATTTGATACAAAAACTATATTTAAATGCAAATATACATGAAAAAATAGCGGTTTACTTACGTTTAGTTCTTTCTCGGTTGAAGGACAACGAACGAAAGAGAACGATTCGTTTTTTTGAGCTACGTCATTGAGTTACATAGCAACTGCGCATGCGTCAATGACAAGTTTACAGGTTCCTGTAAGGTGAAGCAACGTACAAGAAATTAAAATATATATTTAAATTTATTAATTTCAATTCTACAATTAACTAATGAGTAAAATAAAATCAAATTTTTGATATCATTTAATAAAGCGGTTAATTTATATAAGTTTTTTGATAATTTTGAAAAAGTTCAATTATTGTACCACGGACTGGCGCTAGAGGGTGTACAACTTGAGTGACTTTAAAGTGCAACATACAGGCTTATTCACGAATGATGACGAAAGATGTATGCAACCAATCTTACATTTTTGCCTGAGACTTTGAGTCCAAAGTTTATGCAACACCACTTCCATGTCTTCAAGTTCTTCGAGAACGAATCGTTGCCGAGTGCCGTTTGATCATACCGGAAATGTCGCTAAACGTTAGACAAATTTTTGAAAACTGATTGTACCATTGTATGTAAGTAGGAGATCAATAAATTCATTAAATTAAATTGTTGTTTCATAACCATAACTTGAGTAACCAAATATCTCTTGACATTTTTTTGGATTCTCTTAGTTAGGGAACTAACTATACGTCTACAAGTATTCTTGATTCACGAGATATAGGGCTCGCCAATTAAAACGTAAAAATAAAATAGCGAAAAACTATGTAAACAGTCATTAAATTAAATAACCGGGGCCTTGATACAGTCGACCAGCTTTGTTTTCGATGTAACATAGCATAAAATAACTAATCATTGTCCAACTATGTCAACATTTCGTTACTAATTGATCGTAGAAGTGCAGCTGTGTCCATGATGTGACCAGAACAGAGCTGGTCGACTGTATCAAGGCTACGGCTACTTAATTTAATGACTGTTTACATAGTTTTTACGACTATTTTACTTTTACGACTTTTTAATTGAAACCAGCATTCGGTTGCACTGGAACTGGACTAAGATTTTTAGTACCAGTTCTGTAGCTGGAGTAACAAAATACCTTATGCCTTTTCCTGTGCTCCGAATACTGGGATAGGCAACCTACATAATCATTTGCATAATTTTCTCACTTTTCTGTGACTCTGATACTAACTTAAGAATTACCTAGTGAAAATTTTTAGTAAATCGAATAATAGAGAATTACTGAAAATTTTTAGTAAATGAATACCTTCTTCTGTAACCCTAATATTAACACGAAAATTATTGAAAATTTTTAGTAAGTCCAGTAACCGAGAATTATTAAAAATTAGTCCTTGTGAAATTTATTCTTTGTAATTAGTATCAGGATCTCAGAATGTATGAGGAGCTCTTTATTTACTATAAATTGTCAATAATCTTCGATTTGGTATCAGGATCACAGAAATGCGAGGAGGTTTTTGGTTTACTATAATAAGTTTTCAATAATCTTCGATTTGGTATCAGGATCACAGAATGTGTGATTTAGTATTAGGATCACAGAATGTGCGAGGTCTTCATTCCCAAAATTTCAATATTTCTTGATTTAGTATTAGGATCACAGAATGTGCGAGGAGGTCTTCATTCCCAAAATTTTAATATTTCTTGTTTTAGTATTAGGATCATAGAACGTACGAGGAGGTCTTCATTCTCAAATTTTCAATATTTCTTGATTTAGTATTAGGATCACAGAATGTGGGAGGAGGTCTTCATTCTCAAATTTCCAATAATTCTCAATTTACTATCAGGATCACAGAATGTGTGAGGAAGTAGGTATTCTCAAATTTTCAATATTTTTCAATTCACAGAATGTGCGAGGTCTTAATTCTCAAAATTTCAATATTCCTAGATTCAGTATCAGGATCACATAATGTGCGAGGAGGTCTTCATTCCCAAAATTTCAATATTTCTTGATTTAGTATTAGGATCACAAAATGTGCGAGGAGGTCTTCATTCTCAAATTTCAATATTTCTTGATTTAGTATCAGGATCACAGAATGTGCGAAGAGGTCTTCATTCTCAAATTTCCAATAATTCTCAATTTGCTATCAGGATCACAGATTGTGCGAGGAAGTCTTTATTTACTAAAAATTTTCAATGAGAGATAGAGAGAGAAAGAGCGAGAAAGGGTCATAAATTAAAATGCGTTTATTAGAATCTTATCATAGATTTATTATTAAATATGTACAAAAAAGTTATATTTTTCATAATATAACACATTTGATGGTTGCGTATCTGTAATAAAGTGCAAAAACAATCATTTTTTTACATCTCTACATGCAGTAGTAGGTTTGCCTAAGTAATAAGCAATATATTTATATTAAAAACGAAGGCAAATTAAAAAAAAAGGTTTTAATTTTTATAGAAATAGCAACAGTACACAATGAAAGAAATAAAACACGGTATAAGCCCAACTTTTTTTTCTTTAAAAAAATATCCACCAAACTTTCAGGTAACAGCATACAAATCATTTCAAATGTCCTATCCGTGTGTTAGTTTTTATTGAAATATCACACAAAAAAATTGCTTAACATGGTAGTAGATACACTGAGTGAGATAATGGATGACTACATATTTTTATTATTTTTTAACAAGAAAGCAACAAAATCATTTGCAATCTTAAACACAATATCATAAAAATATCAATGAAATTAAAAATCACAAAATGTAAAAGGTGTTATTACTATAATAACTCCTATTTAATTCACTACTGTTATATATTATTTGTTATTACTAATAAGATCATTCTTATAGTAATAATATTCTTTTACATGTTTGTTCGAATAAAATTCTGCCTTAACAATTATATTTTAATATTTATGAGATTCGGAACATGAACAACCTAAAACACTCATTGTAATGATACATAATGTTAAAAAAAGAAAGAATACCTACAAGTTACGTTAAAGATGGTTACTATTCAGGACAAAAATATAATAAATAGTAAATACAACGCATGAATGAATAGTAACAATCAATAAGGTTTACACAGTGTTTACAAAAAATCGGACTGTAATTGAAAGTGTGTTTATCTACAGAAAAAATTACGTATACTTAAATAATGTGATTGTTGTGGTTAATTAACTAGTTAGTGGTAGTTACATTCCGGCAAACACTCTATATATGTGAATGTATATGGCACACGTGTGTGCAAATAATTTTTTATTGAAACTACCAAAAGATAGTTAAAATAAAAAAAGACAGTTAATGTACAAACCATGATCATACAAAAACTGTTCCCCCTTGAAAAACCGCATAAAAATATTTACATTAGGCAATTCATAATTGAGCAGAATTTACACGAAATAATACACAAGACTTAGGCCACTAAATACGACAGACATGATAAAAATTTGAACTTACCGCCAAAAACATATACTTAAAATTACCACAGTACAACGACTTTTTCAAAAATATCAATTTATGAATATTTGGCAGGATGAGTTGAATAAATGGAAAATGACGGAATTATTTCGCACTAGCTAGCCTACGAGTTAAAAAATTATCAAAAACTTTCATCACTGACTGTGAAGCCGGCCCTGTTTTATTTTCGCCTGGTTTGGTACAGGCGCAGGGGGACTCCCTTTGGGTACAGCGCCGACGATTCGGACTCTAGTCACTTGTCGGTTATCACTGAATTGAGGCGGTGGGGCTAACACGGCTTCGGGTGTGTGCTCCGCGCAATTGTTGCCGCCACCGAATTCCGGCGGAGGCGGCAAACAGAAGTCTTCTTTTTCGTCACTGTCGTCCTCTAAAGGGGGCGGCAACTGTGCAAGCGACACGGCGTGCCGAGACAACAAGCCTAAAAGTAAAAAAAAAAGTATTGAGCAAATTTTGGGAAAAGGTTCCGGTATATTCACTTCACATTTACATCAAATTCATTTCACATCTTGTTATAAATTTTGAAATAATTTCGAAACCAGATTTCGTTTTTGTTCGTTCACTCCATTTCTCATTTAACCAATATTTATATCACATTTTTCTTTAAATTTAATTTTGCTTTAATTCTTTAAAACTTTGTTTTTTATTTTCTTCATTCACTCTACGTTCAAGTCAAATTTGCTTTAAATTTTAGAAACAAATTTAAAATACCTACTGGATAACAGTTTCACATTATATTCATTTCTAATTTTGAATTAACTTTTGAAATACATATTTTTTGGCTAAAATACAACAATTTTTGAAAAAACAAAATAGAAGCGTTAAATGATTATAAAAATGCTACCCATGGCTATGTTAAGAAAAATTTTATTTGTTTAAATTTTTAGTATAACTATAGTAACACTTTTGTTTTTTTTTGTGAAATTTATCCGTATTTTTTTTTTAAAGCAAACCTTTTAAAAGAAATGTTGCTGTACCAATGTTTCTTATAAAAAGGTAATTTTTTTTTTAATAAATAAATAAGGAACACTTAATCTTTATCAAAATTGTCTTCTTTTGCACAATCCCAGTAGAGAGTTACTTTAGAGAGAGGTGGTACTTTATCGCAGTGAGATAGCACTAGTCATAAATAGGGATAGTTTTGACATTATCCAATTTTCGATTTGTTCCACCATTTTATGGGCATCGATTGTACATATTTTCATTTAAAAATTGATACTAGATGAGATGGCAATAGGAATAGAACAGCTCGAGGGTGAGTAAGAATGCCTACTTGACCTTGTTTTTTAAATACTGTTTTTTTTTAAAAAGGAAAAAGATTTTAGAATTAAAATAAAATTTCCAAAAAAATTCTTTATTTTGTATATGACTTTCATTCCGTTCACATTGTTATCAGCCATTCATTACAGGTTTAGCTCATTTTTTTAAAAAATTTCATGTTTTTTAATTTTTCATTCACTCAACTTTACATATTTTTTCTATTAGTTACCTGTATGTTGTCTCTGTACTTTAGTTGAAGGCAAAGTCACACTTGTATGTTCTTGTACATTTGTTTCTCCTCCTGTTGGCACTTCTTGATCGGAACTTACTCCTGAAGAACTATTATCACCATCTTCCATAGTTCCAATACCTACTTCGTTCTGTTTCTTCAAAAAGTCTTCAGGATAAGACTTAGAAGATTTCAGTAACGATTTTCCTTTCTGAATTTCTTCAACACTGAAACTGTGTGGCATGGAACTACTACCCGAACTACTACCACTGAAAAAAAAAAAATAAAAAAAAATTAAAAACGCAATAATTAAAATGTTTAGCCTAATAAAAATGAACAGGATATTCTATTTGGAGTCATTTCCGCTAAACCTTGAGTTTAAAAATTATTTGAATGATTACCATAGTATCAATAAATATTATAAAATAAAATTCGCTTCAAAATTATGAACGTACAGTGGCAAGAATAAAAGTTTGGTTGTCAAAGTGTCAAATATGATTGTTTTTAATTTTTTCATTACTTTTAAAGGATCTTTAGTAGCAAACAAAAATTAGAATTGATGATAAAAAAAGCAAAGACCATCAGCTCAATGCCAAAAAATTACCTAACAGTGCTCACAACTGAGCATTTTTCTCGTTGTCAAAAATCAATTTGACGGGACGAACAAGATATTTTCTCGATACTATAACATGAAAATGGCAATTTTTATTATGAGTTTTAAAAATACAAGCAATTTTAAGTCACACGATATATTAAAAAAAATAAACACCGTTGCTATAGTTTCAAAACCTTATTATTTTGACATTTCACAATTTGTGACAATGTCCGTTCCCACTGGACTGGTTTCTCACGCTACTCGAGTGAAGAGTCTGTACAAAAAAGCTTTACGAAACCTAGAATCGTGGTATGATCGAAGAGAAGTCTATCGTTATCACGCTGTCCTAATGAGAGCTCGATTCGATGAAAATGTTTGTGTTGAAGACAGAAGACTTGCTAAAGAACTCCTTGAGAAAGGTGAAGAAGAATTATTTAAATATCAGCATATCAACGTAAGAAAATTTTTTGATTCTCCTGGAGGAAGTGCTTATTTAAGAGAAGTAATACCACCGGATTGGGTTGTTGATTATTGGCACCCTTTAGAAAAAGCGCAATACCCTGAATATTTCGCAAGAAGGGAAGAAAGGAAACGGGAGTATATCAAGTTCTGGAAAAAACTGTTTTTGGACAAGGGCGAGAATGATAATGGAGATAATGGTGATAAATCAAATGATTGTTAGTACTAGAATAAACCAGTAGACACAATTAACGAGTTTCATTTTATTCTGACTTGTTTTAACATTGACTTCTAATTAATCTTATTTTTCAAAGTTTATCGGACCTCAAGCCTCGTGCAAATATAGGTATTCTATTTTGATTTGATAAAGTAATTTGAAAAAATTACCTTGTGTTGCTATTTCCGCTATTTTCGACCGGTTGAAGATGCCCTGATTGCAGCCTAGGCACCGCCGCATGTTCCTTCTCTTCTTCACTCTCCCTTTCTGATTCGCTACAACTATAGTCAGGTTCTGGTATTGGTGGTGCATTTCCTTGCGCCATAAGAACCACATTCGATGCCGATTTACTTGAACTAATCTTCCTCCTCCTTTCTCTCGTTCCAGCTGAAGAATGCGACCTCGAGGCTCTTATCGGTTGAGCATACGGATTCGTGTTATTTTTCCCAGCCGGTGATGACACATGTGCAGGTTTAAACGTTGAATAATTCGTCCTCATACTATGCGACTTCCGTACATGCGGCCTTGACGAATGCGACGGCAAACTCTTCGACCTGTACCCTACTGTCTTCATATCTTCCGGTGAAGCATACAGTTTAGCACTAGCAGTTGGTTTGAATGACGATACGACATTCTCTTCTAAGATTTCTTTACTCAGTGAATCATATTCGGATGACCCTCCTCTCGAGACTTCAACTTTCACGACTTGTACTGTTGGGGGTGGTGGTGGCGGCGGGTGTGTCGGAGGTGGTAAGGCCCGGCCGTTCAACAGTGCTAGGTCTTCCTGACTTCTGTGATTTTTATTCAAGTGCAAAGCTGCGACTTCTTGGGCTAGATCTGGAGTACTGTGGAAGTCGCGGTGTAGTTCACCACCGGTGAAGATACTTGTGAAACGAACTTTGGAGTTTTTGTTTTTGCTTCGTTTCATTTCGGCAACACTGGCGTAGACTCGGGTTTTGGCTGGTGATGATGGCGTGTTTGAACTGCCTTGAAACCGGGAACTGCTCATGAGGGAGTTGTGTTTAGCGTCGTCTTCTGTTCTTTGTCGCTCGAAAAGTTCCTCGAGTTCGGCGGAAGTTATTCGACTTGAGGATGGTCGTTGACGAATCGAAGCTGTTCGGAGTTGAACGGGAGTGGAGTTGCCGGTGCCTCCAGGGGTGAGTTGGTGGATTGACTCAGCCGAACTTGATTTCGTTATGTCTTCAGTCTCTTCTTTTTCTCCTCCTTCTACTAAAAAAGCAAATTAAAAAAAATAGATATAAACAAAAACAGAAATGTGGCTTACCTAAACCGGCTACCATACTTTTCGCACGTGCCCTACCGACACTCAAAGTGGTTTTAGGGTCCCTCCTTGGCGGTAAAGGCGCTTGTGTTGACCGTCCCAAAGTCCCACACGAATTGCCCATTTTCCTAGGTAAAGTCGCATACTGTCGACTTAAAGGAATTTCTGCATTACCAGGTAAAATTGTTGATTTACTCATTGGAATGGCAGAAGTTGTACTTGGTGCTAAACTCATCACTGTCATTTGAACTAAATCACCCGATTTCCTAATCAAGTCAACTACGTGCTCATGTGATGCTGATGAAACATCCTCGTTATTAATTTCTAAGAGGAAATCTCCTTTTTTTAAGCCAGCTCTGTCTGCTACACCTCCAGGATCAACATCATCAAGGTATTGCAAAGCTGGACATTTATCACTAGGAGTTAATTCCATTAAAGGCGAAGTTGCTTTAGCACCTCGGAGGATAAAACCGAAACCTTTACGACCTCGATGGAGGACTACAGTGCGTGGTTCGGACTCTCCGTAACTAAAATAGAAATTTTATCTTGTTAGTTAACACCAACTCGAATAGTTAAGTTAGTTGCTTACTTCCTAACTACTTTTAAAAAATTCTTAAGATATTCTAGTTAAAAAAGACTTTTAGCTGAAGCATTAACAGTATTAACACACTGTAACTTAATCTATGTAGTTAACATCAACTAAAAAACGTTATTTTTTATATCGAATTAAGTTACTATTTAGGTTTCCAGTTTTTAACTAGTTTTAACTACACTTAAAATGTAATTGGTTAATTTTTTCCTTTTTAAGACAATCTTAGAAACTTTTTCAAGAGATGACGGTTTTAAATAAAATTAAACAAAATTGAAAATAATGCTATAACGTGCAACAAACTACTGTTCCAAATGTTTTAAAAATCTTTCGAGTTTTTGTTGAAATTATGATTGTAAAATTAGTATCAATTGTTATCATTTATGTGGTGATCCCCAAATATAAATACTTAATAGTATTTTAATTGTTTCTACAAGTGTTCTGTCAAAAATAACTTTTTTAGGCCTCCGTCCAGAAACACTAAATTTCTAGTAATATAAATCGTCCGGAAAGTAATCGTTTGCGTTTGTCACTATTTTGCACTGTCTAGACATTGAAAGTAAAATCTAGAGATTTTTTGTTTTTAAATTGTATTCATTGCAATACCTGTTATAAGTGTTATATGATTTTTCAGACAGCAAATTTTCAATTGCCTTTCTGGCTGCATTTTTTTATATGTTCTGGGTTATTGTCGTCATCCATTTTCTGATTTATTGGAAGAAGTTCTATTTATTTTAGCACAAAAGCACGGTTTGACAGAATTTATAATTGTTTATTGTCAATGATATTTTAAATTTAAAATCTAGTGATCATGATAATGTTACCAACCTCAGAAAAACAAATACTCTAGTGCCAATTTTTTTTACAATAAAAATGTTTTTTTTTTAATTTAGGCAACTTTTCGGCCAAAAAACGTTGTTTATCACACGGCCAGAAACTCCTTCGCGAGTATTCGCACTTGTGGGCCTCGGCTTCGCCTCAGCCCACAATCCGTGCTTATAATCACAAAACGACAGTTTCTGGCCTTGTAATAAAAATAACTATTCTACTTCTTATTGAAATATCTGTTTTTAAAATTTCTTTGAGAAACTCCACTAGTTATTGTTATTTTCTTAAAATTACTACGAAATTCCCAAAATTTTCTTACACAAATATTGGTGGTTTTTGAGATACACGTTGTAGCGGTTTTTAAATTTGGTGCCTCTAGCCATGACAACCAATAAACTTATACAGCCGAATTTTCGAATTGGTGCCGGTAAGTCATAAAACTTTATTGCTGGGGTAAGGACCGAGCGGTTGAAGCGGCTGAAGACAGGTTCAGGCATAGTTCAGCGCTTCTCAAACAGTTCTCTAATACTAGCGCAACAGAAATTGATAAGGTATAGTAATAGCTAAAAATCATTGTATTTAAAAAGCAGAACATTTTTATTGTTTCCACAGCCTCCTACGACCTTACAACCATTTATAAACACCTTGTATTATTTGTAACCATTTGACATCAATCAACTACATTTTTGGGTACGCTGGAAAAAATAAATGCCCTTTCACTATGCAAATATTTTTCTTACTAGCCACTGTTTGTGTCTTTGTTCAACACACTTGTTGGACGTAAACATCTTGCTTTGTGGGCATAAAACTCATCTACCTATCCTGATATCTCCCAACAAAAGACACCCTCTTTAGCTTCCAAATATTCTGGTTTGGTGTCAATTATCCGTCTTTGTTAAGAAAAATTTATGACTTAAACGATTTACAACTTACCGGCACCATTTCGAAAATTCGGCTGTAGTCTGTTTTTTTACCAGAGGAAGACTGGTAAGCGATGCAAATTTGAAATATTCATTTGTTTTTCACTTCGATAATTAACTAATCATCAATAGATTTTTCAAAATTCGAATGCGTACAAGCCTGCCTTTGGTGAAATTAGCAAACTTTACATACAAAAAAAAAAAAAAAATAAACAGCTCACTCTTTTTCCAAATTGAAGACATGGGTTAATTTCGAGTTGAGATACTACCGATAGTATCGCAAATTTTAATACTTTTCCATGACAACAACTAATCACAACCTCGAATAATTTTAACTTCCCATGAAAACGAAGATACTATCGGTATTATTTCAACCCAAAATAGCTTATTAGACTAAAACTTAGAACTCAATACTGATCAAGTGTTTAACTCGATTACTATACAAAGATGTTGCAAAAACAAAACCTTCTGATCGACCTTCCACACTTACTAAAAATGTGGAATTAAAATTTAATTAATAATTTAAAATTTAATAAAATGTTGTAGGAAATTAAACGCTCTACTAAAAGTCTTTTGTGGTTAATCGATTACTCCAACCATTTAAAAAAATTGAGGATTTAGTCTCAAATTTTGGTTTTTAAAATGCGAATATCTTCTAAGTGGTTAGAGTAATCGATTAACCACAAGAGACCTTTTTTGTAGAGCGTTCAGTTTCTTATAAAACTGTATATTTTACATTTTCTATAATTTATTTATCTATGAGTTATAAAATTTAGAATTAGAAAATATTTTTTTGTTAAATTCTTCAAACTTTGACCTTCTAATAGCTAATAGCTATAAAAAAATTGTAAAATACCTTTTTTAGAGCGTTTAGTTTTCTACAAAACATGTAAATAAATTTTTTTCCTACGATCAAGTAGTGACGAGATATGGATTTTGCCAAATACAACTAAAGAAAAAATAGAAAACTGAGATGAGGAAGTCCTTCCTATTAAAATTAAGAGCTCATCTTTAAAAAGCATTTTTTAAAGATGACTAGGTACCAATTTTTCAGTGTCGGAAGTTAAAAAAAATATTCGATTTTTTTGGCCAACCCTGTGTATATAGGTAGTCTTAACAACCGACAACTTGCAAAAAAATTCTAGTAATTTTATTGGCCAACTCAATCAGTCGGTATTTGTTGATACGGTGTAGGTAATTATTGCAGTTAATGACTAAAACACAAAACTTTTTAACTAGTTTTCTGTTTGTTCTCTGTCCCTTCATCCGATTTCCTATTATTAATAAATCTCAAAGTACCGTTTTTATTATCATGATGTATTAGGTAAATATGTACCAAAAAAACTCAGAGAACAGCTATAAAAGTGGCAGATTTTTCAGGAATTTAATGCTACTTATTCCGCTGAAGTTCCACTCTAGTGAAATATAAAAATTGAAACTATAAAATCTAGTTAAGTTGTGAAAAGAAAAGCTGTAAATTTTTTGGAACATACGTTTTTTTCAGTCGTGGTGCTGTAGCAAAATGTTTTGATGTGTTTTCCCTGCGCCCCAAAACCCGTCCATTGTTGGTTTTATTTGATGGTGGCCTAGTGTCCCTTGCAACCATCATGGGCGCTTGGATATTGTGATGCCTGAGTCGTACTTCCTGGACACAGTGTGGTGGAAATAGGCCACTTTTACTACCGCCACTTCTTGTCGTTCCTTCTAGTAGTCCATCATCTGTTGTTCCGGTCACTATTAAAAAGTCAAATGAGTGTCCTCGAAAAGTCATTTAAAATGACTAGACTATAAACTTTTTTAAATTTTTGCCTCGGAGGTACCCAGCATGCATCACAAGGTCACCAAGATGACTGGTTTGATTATAATTGAATGAGATAAATAGCTATTATTTCATCTACCTTCGATGATGTCTCCTTCTCGAATACTGATATGTCCTTCTTCCTGGGTTGAATAGGACTCTATACATACAACCATAGTTCCAGGAGTGGCCAAATAGGTTGTGTCGGAGTTAGCAGTGCCAACTCCTGAACTGTCGCTGATGATATCACTCGTATCCCCCAAACTCTTATCTGCAACACCCAGTGCGAGCACTGAGTAACATCAAATCATTTATAAAACGTGCAGTTATGCTTATGGGGTTCTGCTTGTGCATTCGCGTTCGGCAGGTGTCGTGACATCGTCACATTCACCAGCTGACCAAAAAACGAGCCATTCCAAAAATGAGTCGAAAACTAATGCACACTGACCATGCATATAATAAAAGCTTTAACCGGACCTCGGCGTGAACCGAATCGGTTTCGCCGAGATCCGGTTCGGTTCAAACAGACTATAAATACCTGTGACGATGCTGGCAGTGTCAGTTTCGTGGCCGGGAGGCGCACTGCTGCTATCGCTTAGACTCGAACTGGCCGAACTGAAAGGGGCCGAGGATCGGTCGCTGGGACAAGGACTTGGAGGTAAGGCTAGGGTGGTCATGGATGGGGCTCTGTTCAGCCATCCTAGGGCGGACCTACGCTTCGGATTATAGCTGGGTGGGCCGCGGTACGGGACTGAAATTTTAACGCTAAATATCTAGAAAGTGCTCAAATTATATCGCTAAGACATCGATCACATGGTTGCACTTCTACACACAATCACAGGAGATTACCTCGCATTTTACATTTTAGAGCCGGCAGACGCCCCTTCCAATGCAAAAAAACACAACATTTGGAGCGCATTTAGTCGATTTGTCAAACTAATGGTTTTGAATGCGCTTCTGATTACAAAATGCACAATATTGGCTTTTAAGGTATTCCAACACTCTGGGAAAGTCGCAGGATTTATTACTAAACGATTCTCTATTGGATTGTAATTTATCTTGCGGAGTTTTGGAATAACTTCCAAGAAATTAAATTAAAGCATTTTTTTTTAAATAGGTTTACAATTAATACTACACAAACAAGGTGAGTTTCGCTAAAACAAACCACTGGGGATTTACCAGGTCTCCACATACCTTCCACTGGAAAACTACTCACAAGCAAAAAACTAATTATTGGAAAATTGGGTTTAAGGAGGATAAAAAACGCCATTCATCTCCTTTTATCTTCAACAATTTTAATTAGACAAAGATTTGATAAAATTGATAAAAAAATTGACAGTTATTATGTTAAAAATAGTCGTTTTATTTATAATTCTTTTTTACAAAAAGAGCTATCAATAAACATACATCAGACATTATTATAAATTATTAGTTGTTCTTAGTCTGGAAACGGCCCGTTAGGAGATCGTAACCGGTTTTAAAATAAATAATTTGTATCAGCTAATAATTCTATTTTTCATTATAATAATCATTATATGTATATAAAAATAGATTTTAATTTATATAATTCATTTCATCAGTTGTATCAAACTTTAAAGAAGTAAAATAATTATGAAAAAATAAATATAGACTATTTTATGTAAAAAAAATTCCAGGACTTCTTGTTGTCTTCTAAGCATATCAGAATTAAGAAAGAAAGCCATTATTTTGTAAAATGACAATTTTTTAATACACTGCTTTCAGAAATGATCTTACTCAACGTGATCAATTTCCGTATAAAATCAAACTTTTTTGTATAAGGCAAATTTATTATTTGCGGTGATTATTTTGGCCACTTAATGCTTTTATTATTAACTATTTTATTATTAACTCTAACTTCAAAAAAGTTATGCACAAACGTTTTATTGCAATCTTTGTCTTTATTTAGTCACGTGGCTTTTAGTTATTTCTGAAGGTATCGTACAAGCTGAGTAGCAATAAAAGAAGTAGAATTTTTCAACACGTGCTTGGCGAAAGGACGTATGCTTTTTGGATAAGCGGAGAATGTAATGTGGAAAGGTGATTTTCAGTTCTTGTTTAAATATACAAAAATAAAGCAATTGACAACACATATTTTGGGTGTTTTTTAAAATTTTTAATCAGTTTGAATTATTAGTAGTAAAATACTAAAAAATAAAGAAGGTTTCAAGATATATCAAAATCGTAAAATCATCAGAAAATTAACTTCTGATAATGTCTCTTCTAAAATAATTCGAACAAATTTATAATAACCAAGCCGAATAAACATCTGTTTAAGCTAAGAGTACATTTTCGTTTGAAATTCTTTGCTTTAACTTAAACGGATGTTTATGTCGACAGGGCTGTCATAAATTAGTTTGGATTATTTTAATATTTATTAGACTAGTCGTAAAAATTAAATTTTTTGGTCCGCCCCCTAAAAAGCTTCCTAATGATGAGAAAATACTAGGCAATTTTTATTTTTATTTTCTTTGAAACAACTCATGCCTCAAGACGATCTAAGCTAATTTTTAGGTGAAATCATGTTTTTTGAGAATTTTTCTGAAAAATACATATTTATTCAAAATATAAACAATTTGAAAACCGAAATAAATAAAATCTCAAAAACAAAACACAATTTCAAATTTTTTTCCAGTTGATTTGTATTGTGACAGTTGGGGGGACCGCTAACTTTTTTATTTACTGTCCAAAAAATTTGAAACTTTGGTGACATAAATTCTCGATTTTTCTAAGGTGTCGAGTACTATTTGAATCTACCTACGACATTCCGTTACATGGGTCCATGAAGGTTTATTGTCAGCGATGGGGAGCCTAAACGGCACTATTCAAAGAAATAATTCTTTCAAATTCTTAAATTAAAGACACGTGGGGGAGTTATTTTGAGGGTCTCCTTTCATTGATTTAATATATAGAGGGTGAAATAAATTTTTAAAGTTAAAATTTGCAAATTTTGTCAATTTGGGCCCCATTTTGGAGTCTTTGGAGTGGCTTTGAAGGAATGATTTTGGCAAATTTAGAATGCCCCGGTCAATTTACGTATAGATATGTCAAACTTACCAGTCTGAATTCGGTGTAGTACCCATCTCACAAAAAAATAATTATTTTACCAAAAAATTAACTTTGATCGTCTTGAGGCACGTGTTGTTTTGATCCAAGAATAAAAATTGCCTAGTGTTCTTTCATCATAAGGAAGCTTTTTATGGGGCGCGGGCGGCCCAAAAAATTTAATTTTTAACGACCACTCGATTATTTATGTTGTGTGTCCATTATTTAAATTTACAAAAATCCACGGGAAAGTGGACTGGGGCAATAAAAGACTTTGCTATACAGCTTACGTTGCGAGCCCTTTTTGACTCTTTATTAAGGCTTAGTTAAACAATAATTATAAGCCTTGATGAAGAGCCAAAAAGGGCTCGAAAGTTGGCTGTATAGCAAAGTCTTTTACTGCCCCAGTCCACTTTCCCGTGATTTTTTCTAAATTATTTTATTATATTTTAATATACGAGTATCATTAAAATATAGTATTATTATAACTTAATTTTTCATAGAACTTGCAACAAACAAGAACATAAGTCTGGATAGGAAATTGATCATAAAATTTTGCTATACTCGTAATCCCATATTCCACTTTCCAAAGGGTAAACAGCTCTGTGTTATTATACTTCATCGAAACATCAGTTGAAAATACCCCATTAGCGTTAAAACATTGAGTTTATCCTGACTGTAAAATCCGATTTTTATAACTTGTGTTCCTACAAGTGGAAGACTTGGAGCGTAACCATCTGAATCTAAATATCATCGTATGTAATATTAATACCAGAAATTTTTCGTAGACATCCGCAGTGTTTTCTGTTTTGAATTAGTCATTCACCTGTTTTTTCACTCACAATTTCCTGCATAAGAAATGATTTGGAAAGGAGTTATATCCAAAAACAGCAACATGCTGAAAAAAAAGATTCGAAGAAAGAAGAAAAAAATTCCAGTATGATTTCTGTTTCATAATAAAGAATTGGGGTTTTAATTTGAATCATACTGTCAAAAGGTAGAAACGATGATAAAAACGTGCACAAGATGCAACCATGCAACAATGTTGAACGCTTCAATCTCAAACTTACCGACATCTTCCTGCCTGTAATTCTGGATAATCTCCGCCAATTCCATGTTTCCAGCAATGACAGCGACCTGACACGGCGTTTGGTTGGCATAATTCAAAGCCTGTCTATCGGCGCCCCTAAACAGCAACTGTCTCGCACACGACTCTTGGTTATTGACCGCACAGACATGCAGCGGGGTATTCCCCGACGCATTTCTCGCATTCATATCGGCGCCGTAGAAGAGCAAGTGCTCCAGGTGCTGCATCATGCCCGTCTTGCACGTCTGGTGCACCTCTTGCCAGCCCTGCAGGTCCTGAGCGCCGGTGGTGGCGTGGTCGTGGAGGAGCGTCTCGGTGAATTGCGGATCGGCGTTGTGCGTGATGGTGAGGTAGAGGGGCGTGAGGCCCTTGCCGTCCTTGTAGTTGGGGGACGCGCCCAGCTCCAGGAGAGTCTTCATCGCTTCAAGACTCTTGTGCTCCACGGCGCGGTGCATGGCGGTTGAGCCGTCCTTGGTACGGTAGTCCAACAAGGCGCCACCGTTCACCAGAGCTATTAATACTTTAGCAGGTTTCTTGATTCCGGTCGCAATCGTCAGGGGAGTTTCTGAAATTGGGGGTGAAGCAGAAAGGGGATTGGGTGGAAATGGAGGGACTTACCACCTGAGTCTTGGCAGTGGAAGTTCGGATCGAGTCCTTTTGAGCACATTTTCGTTATCTTCTCCACTTGCCCATTGTGGACGTAATCCAGGAAGCGGCGCAGGTTGGCTCGAGTGTGCAGGCTTTTTAGTTGTTTTTCGTCTAACGAGATCATCTTGTAAACGCGTCTTTTGTACTTTAACTAGAAAAAATACACTAAATTCAAATCTGTGGAGTTTTATAGTTATATAATCCAAAATATTAAACGTACGATAGAGAATTCTGTAGAATTGCAATAGTAGACAGTTTATCCGGTAAAATATACTCATGTTTAATTAATTAAAATAACATTTAATTAAGTAAATATAAAAAATATTGATAAAAAATCTAATAAAATATTTTATTTAAAATGAAGGAAATTGTTATCTAATAAAACCATTTTTATAAAGATATTTCCGGCCAATCAGTGAAATAATATACCAATAAAAAAAAGTGAATCATGATGATGGTACTCTAACATGAAAACGTGTCTAATTAGTCGTCTAAAATAAATATATACAATTATTAGCAAAAAACTTAAAGGTGTTAAAGGAGCAGTTCGGGTTATTTTTCACTTTAGCCCAAAATGTAAAAAATAAAAATTTATTAGATACGTATTTTGTAAGCCGTTTTGTGTCTGAATCGCCGTAAGTAGATTAATACTGCGGCCAAAGCCCTGAAATAAAAAACTAATATTTCGGAAACCGTTATTAGGTCTATCAAACTTCTTTTAAAAAACTTATTTTAAGTATTGTGAAGCAGCAAATGTACATTAGATGGTCAAATTTTTATTAATAAATTTAGCCCCACGGTAGGAAAAATTTTGTAATACACAATTTCGATTTTAGTGGTTGTAAAAACCGTTTTCTTAAAATAATATTTTACGGATCAAGTTCGGAAAGTGAGGTTTTACTGGACGAATAAGCACATATCGGCTGGTAACTTATAAGATGAATAAAATCTCAGTTTTTCGAACGTGATGCGTAAACATTTTTTTGTGCACACAATACTCCTTTATTTTATTTCAAACAGTGATATGTCCTAATCTAGGACTTTAATAAAAAACACGAGTGTTTAAATGATCAAGAAATAATCGTGGTTGCTTTAACATCTTCAACAGTCGGGATCCCCCATAAACTTTGTTCATCAAAAAAGGACATCAGAAATCGAAGCATAATTTAATAAATGAAATTTTACATGAAAAAGTAAACAGGTATCGTCAAAGTAAAATAGTCGTAAAAACTATGTAAATAGTCGTTAAATTGTTCTTGATACAGTCGACCAGCTTTATTTTCGATATAACAAAGCGTAAAATAACTGATCATTGTCCAACTGGACAACTATGTCAACATTTCGTTACTAATCGATGACAGAAGTGCAGTTTTGCCCTTAAGCAGGGTTGGCTTCAAGTTTAAACTTTAATGTATAATAATTAAAACATCTGTGATATATGAAGGACAGCGTAGTTAACCAGAGATGATTCAAATATGATGGAACCGGTTTGCATTTAAATATCGAGTTGGTCGTCTGTATTCTCAGTTTCTCTCGTATCTCCCTCCCTCTGCCGTATATATCTTGATACAACAATACTTTCTTGCCGTAAAATCGTACTGTAATGAACAACTTTCGGGACGGGTGCAGTAAAACTTTTTATTTGAGAATTTCTCACTGATTTTGGATGCGCTTTAGTTTGCTTTACACGTTAGTGGAGAAAAATTCTAACTTTTAGCTTAAACGTTTAATTTACAACAGCAATGTTTTAAATCAACTTCTTACTGCCCAAATAATAGAGTAGAATCCTTTCTCCCTGTTTTACACAAAATTTTTAATGAAATAGAACCAGATGGGTCTTTAATAGTTTTTCATGTAGGAGCATGTTAAGGAAAATTGTAAATTAACTATATTTAAGTTACGAAACAAACCAGAGCACATTTAACAATAACAGCACTTTATCTACTTTTGGGAAAATGGCCTCATCCTGTAGGAAGTTACATAAAAATTTTACCATTCTCCAACGTACATTTTCAGTTCTACAAAACATCAAATAAATTGTAAAAAATATAGTATGATATACATAATAGTTTCCGTTTCCGAAATATTATTTTTTTAATACAGATGTTGGCTTTTCGTACTACCGCGTTATGGATCTCACCGGTGAATAAAGAAGAAAGCCTTAATAATTTATGTTTTTTTCCCAATTCAAAAATTACATAAAAATGTAAAAAAGTAAAAGTTTTTGTGTTATACTAGTCTTCTTAGAGAAGTAGTAATCGAATGCTTTAAAATTCTCTAACAGCCGATATTCCCATACCTATTGTTCATGTGTGAAGAAATAAATCCTAATATAATTAAATATGTAATTCTACTATAAGCCAGTAGAAGTAGAAAGATACTTCCCATCCGCAAAATTGTAGTAATCAATATTTTCCGGACGGGTTAATTTGCCATATAAGTAAATATATTTATAAAAAATATTATATTTTATTAAATTATTAAAAAAATTATATTTATCAAACGGGCAAAATAGAACGTCAAATAATCTAGGTAATAATTCATCCATTCTACAGTAAAACAGAAGGTAATTTAGAGGTATAGTAGAGTCTCTGCTATCAAAAATTTAATCCAAGAAATTAAGTGACTGAATAGTGGAAAAAATTAGAACCATTTTAAAATTTGGTACAGACTCTTTTCACGATTTACTCTTTTAGTAAGCATCATAAAATTTCATAGCTGATAAATTTTTAATAATTTTCTTTTCTTTCCAATGATTTCCTAATTGTCGACTTTGGAGCGTTTATTACAGTAATACAGGCTCTAGCAAAATATACGACTTATTTTATTTTAATTGATTATTTACAATGGTAATATTTTCAAATGAAACAATAACCTTTGAAGTTTCTGATGTAATTTTTACCATTTATAAAAATAGTGTATTGGTCAATAGAAGAGCGATCTTCTTTCACAAGAAATGTGTTCAGTTTAATTCAGTAATTGATTGAAAAGTATTTGAGTTGATCTTTACATTTGTTAGCATCAGATTACTGTCAATGAGGCTATTTAAAGCATAAGGTGTATTCACAAAATTTAAGGAACGTAAACAAACCATACATGATACAACGTTTTACTAATAAATTTTGCCCGTTTTATTTTTTATCCATTCTTGAGTTGATGCTTAAATTTTTTAGCATCAGATTATTTTATAAGGTGTACTCAGAAATTTAAGGAAGGTAATCAAAATACTTGAGATCATACGTATATATGATACAACGTTGTACTAATAAATTTTGTCTTTTTTTATCTTTTATCCATTCTTGAAAATATCAGATTTACTATTTTTTTTACAAAAAAAGCAAATAGTATAATTAGTAATCACACATGTCAAAACCAAATTAAAAATAAATTTGTTGTATTTCACTATAGGCATTACTGGAGGTATAGCTCTCGAAGTATTTACAAAACTTGCGACCATAAGACCTGTCGCCCTTGGAAGGCATAAAACCCTTCATAATGTCTTCATGGTAACTAAGGTGTACAATAAACAAGCAATTCTAAATCAGTTCTAATTATGTTTACAATGTGTGAAACATCAGAATGAGAACACACTTGCCGCAAGGATTTGAAATCGATGTTTAAATAATTATCTAGCAATTATTTATATGATGTTGCATCTTTTTAACCATGTAATAGCTACGTTTTACTCATCATCTAAAATAAAGAGAATTGTTTTCTAATATATTTGTTTGTAAGTTGTGAAATTTTTAAAGAGCCTGCTTTGTGTAGCTCAGTCTTGCAGAACTTCAAGCATGAAGAATGTATTTTTCCCGTACCATAAATAGTTGTTTGTCTTGTACGAACAATTCGATTTAGAATTCAGCATTGATTGGTGTAGAAGCACTTACCTCTAGATAGCCCACAGGTCCGCTGAATGGATAATCGCCCAATCGTCGTTCTTCGTCCAGGAATTTTCCCGCCTTGCCGTTCTCCGGAGGGCAAAACAGTCCATAATTGAAGCTTTCTTTCAGTTCCTGCAAACACACCGAACAAAGTTAAAGTCTCGTCTCGAGGGTACATGACATGCAAATGTGAGAGATGCATTAAAACAGCGAGAAATTTTCGTAATTTTAGGGTACTAGCTGAAATCGGGGGCAGGGTTTTAAACAACGAAAATGGGGCGGTATGCTCTGTCATTTATAATTATTGCCATTAAATTCAACCTTCAATAATTGGTTATTGCACGAACGCACGTCCAGGCTTTTTTACTGAACGCCTACACGTTCTGGTGGGACGAAGAATATTAATTATTGCGGGCTGTGCAATTAAGGTGAGGAGGGATACAAGTCGTATTTCACGACATGAATCTCAGGAGATCTACTCGCTTGAAAACAGCGGTGCAGATCGAGTTTCAGGGTGGATAACATTGATAAATATCGGATTGGTTGCAAAAAATCTGTCTAGTCTTATACCTTTGTTTTATTTTTTCTTGTATTAGAGATTAGATAATAGATAAAAACTTTTATTTTGACACTCAATGCCAATTCGTGACTGGCTTCTTATGAAATGAAAACAATAACAATAATTTCAGAAAAAAATAAACATAATAATATTACTTAAAAAAACAACCAATAAAAAACACGAAACATAACAAAGTTAAATTCATGCTAATGTAATATTCCTTCTAAACAGTGTTGCTGTAAATCTCATCGAGTGTTACTTTTATGCTCGACAAGAGATAAAAGTTATATGACCCTTGAAGAATGTCCTTCGTATCATTTTAGTAGATGTTACTTTAGTATTTTATTATGTCATTCGAGAAATAACTAAAATTAATAGACCTATAGAGAAGTGTTCTTATGATGTGACAAAACAATTTTTTATTCTTAATGTTAATTAATCACATTTCAAATAACATTTTTTATGAACAAAGTGAAGTCGAATTTGAAAGAGAATTTTAAATTTGTAAATGAGTCTGGTAATTCTTGTTTAATTAATCCGGAAATCAACAAGTAATGACAACCAAAGGTAAGATGGCGATGTACTTAATCAGATCACAGCCGAAAAATTGCAAGGACAAAGCCGGAACCAGTAAAGCAATCCATTAACGAAATTCTTAACAATTAAATTAGTGATTTGCCTCAATAATAACTTCTATACATGATAAGCACTAATAAGCTTTGTCCGTTTTGTCCTTAGAAATTCTATCTGATGGTCCCAAAGACGTGACCATTAAATTCTCTCCAAAACAACTATTCCAAACTCTCCAAAAGGTTCAGGATCTTATGCACCGCGAGAAGAAATTGCGCACTAGTCACAAAGTAGAGTGGGGAATTCGTTTTCCTTGCTATTCTTTTAACTTAAATTTCAAGCTTCTACTTATTAGTTAGTTCTCAACCCTTGTTAATTGCTGACTGTCTCGCTGCGCCTTTTGGTTATTTTTCTTTCCTTTAACCGCTCTGCTTTTATTCCATTAAAAAAAAGTCTGAATTAAAAATATTAAGTCAATGTTTTCAGAACGGTCGAGGAGAATTTAACCGAGCTCCTAGGTTTTCAAGCTTTAGACTCCGCCTTCGCGCATCTCGCGGCTCATGAGATTCTGAACTTGCTCTACTTCCTTCAATGAAAGGTAATACGATAACAAAGGACGAATAGCGTAATTGTGTTAAGTCAAATTTGATAAAAATCCCCTATAAAAGACTTTCAGTTCAGCCAAAAGCAACTAAAGTTTGTCAAGAGATTTTTGTTTTAAATATGGACAATCTAAAATAGAAAACAGGGAAAATTACTTTATTGAAGCCCAGAACTTTAGTGCCTTGAATTGAAAAGAGCAATTAAATTTATTTTAAGTTAACACAAAGAAAGAAAGAAGAATAGAATCACCGGCGCTAAAATTGGACGGATTGGCACAAATAAAATAAGCAACTTGTGTTATCGGTAACCAATGGATAACAAGATCAAACACAATAAACAAAATCAAAAGCGAATTATAGAATATCATGAATGGAAGAGTAAAACAAAAAATTAAAAAAGTGCGGAAATGACTAGACAAAATTAGAAATGAAAAAATACGAAGTCAAACTAAACAAATGGAACAACAAAAACTGAGATAATTGAGGCAGATAGTATTAAAGAAAAACAATAAGACAGTTAAAAGAATATAAAAAAAAGACCAAAAAGAAGATAAAACGAATGAGTTGCATAATTATAAAAAAGAGAGGACTAAGCTGAACCCAAGCGAAAAAGGAAGCAGAAGACAGAAATGAATCATTACCTCTACAATTATGGCAGAAATGGTAGTTGATGAGCAATAATATGAGTAATATATCCACTTTTTACACAAAATGGTGTTTCGGGGGTTTTATGGTATAGGTAGTGACTTAAATAGGTACAGATAATTATTTCCTACAAACACGAACTTCATCCTATTAAAAGTTGGGTTCTGGAGTAAAACCAAATCTAAATTTTGTAAAAAAACGGTATTATCCATATCAACAAATTTGTGTAAATATTATTGTTAGTTAAGTCGGAGAAAGAAACGAAAATACTTAAAAAAAAATATATAAACCAGAGGAAATCGAGTTATATGAATGCCTGCCTGAAAAAAATTAAATACATGTAACAATTTGTATTGTTTATCTTGCTTTACATTGTTAATTAGTATATTACTTCAAAATTGGTTTTCTCATTTTGCTTAAAATAAACTTATTTTCTGGAAAGTACATAAAAATAACTAAATAACATAAACATACTATAAAAAAAGTATGTTAACAATTAGATTTTTAACTTTAAATGATGGGGCATAAATGCTGCGAGGAACTTTCATGCACTACCTATATCTTTCGCTGAATCTCCAAAAAAAAATTGCACTGCAGTGTTTTGCCCATTTCTTCTTCAAATTTTTGTGGGCAAATGAGCAAAGTTCTTCTATAAGAGGAAAAAAGAGGACGTGTAACTATATCTAGACAAAATCGTTTTCTGTGATTTTAGGTTTGTGACCAGAAAAATCAAAAAAGATATATCAATAAAGATACCTAAATAAGATGAATTTATTGAAATTATTAAAGAACAACACGAGAGCGTTTAGAACTTGTTTAAAAGAATACCTAAACTTGGAAGAATATGATTAGACTCAAATCTGCTCTTTATAAACCTGAAAAACGATCTTAGTGCAATTTCGTTGAAGCATTAAAGTTATAGAGAAAAATCAAGCAAAAAATCTAGTGCTGGTGAACAAAAGAAGAAAGGCGTCAAATTCGTATAATATTTTTTTTATTTAAATATAAATTATAGAGCTGCATATTGTACCTTTTTAACTCATGACATTTTCTTAGTGCTTTTATCTTAAGAAAGTTATTAACATATTTATCTATATTAATAGACACGGAACGCCTTGGCCACCAAGAAATCCAGATCAAGTCCAACTGGACTCTCAATGAAAGCAAACCGTCATTAGAATTTTTTTCTGTTTTATTACTTCTGTATAATTTCTTTGTTTTTTAGCTTATATCTACGTTCATATAATACTTTTCTACAGTTTTTGTTTTCTTTAGTATTTACTCAATTCCTTTTATTCCGATATTTCGAAACAGTAAACAGTGATCACTATTTATGACTGAATTATTCTATTCTTGTTTTCTCTTCAACCAGCTAGTTATTATTTATATAATACAAATATTTCTATTAGATTCTTTTTTGCGAACTTATGTATAAACCGATCTGGTGTTTCTAAAATATTCTATTCTAGATGTTTTAAAAAGCCTTGTTGGTAACAATACATACATAGGTCCAACATTTTTGTCTAAATATAACAGTGACAGAAATAAACAGCAATAAAACGAATCGTTTCTAAATTAATAATCTTTCAAAATCGGTAAAAAATGCATAAATGCTCAAAAAGGTAAGTACTTTATTGATAGCAATTTTTATAAGATATCAAATCATCTTATTTATAGTACTTGTAACGTAACTTCAAAAAATTAATCAATAGCATAAGCAGATGATAACAATTTTTGAGTTCCAAATCTACAAAAAATATAAAAATTTTATTTTACGTATATCACGAATAATACAGGTAAAAGTCCTGGTCTTTATTGGCCTTGACCTGCTTAAAAGACTTGTTATGTATTTTATTAAATCTATTATAATTATAATTATGCAGAAAAATAAGTTGTTCAGCATCAAATGCATGTAATAAACATCATAGAATTATTGCTAATGTGAACACAACTATCTCTTGTAAGACATAAAAACATAAAATTTATTATTAATGAAACTCAGATTCTACATACGTGTGATGTTTATAAAAATAGTAAAACAACAAAATTTTATATTATCTATCACACATTTTCAATATATCTGTTTATTCAAAACTTTAACACAAAATTTGCAAACAAATTGAGAGAAAAACCGAAAATGGACTCTAGATTTTGACCTCTGAAAGCAATTGAAAAAAAAAAGCACTTGATAAAAATATCTGCTCTTCTAAGAAATTTTAATAAAAGATGAGATTGATAAAATGTTAAATTTGTGACAATAAGATTATGAAATAAAAATGTTATTATTGTTACAATACGGTGATAATTTTGGTATTAGGTATTTTATTGTTGTATTTTTCACTGGTTTAATCCGATTGTAAGCTCATTTCATCAAAACTATTTATTGTCTATTGAAAAGCGTCAATGAAAAGATATTTGAAACATCTTTGGAATTTCGGTAATACTAATAAAAAATTGAATTTTTTGAGATGATGTAACGATTCTATCATTTCCATTCATAAGAGGGCGTAATTACTAAACATAAATTACTGAACTATCATTTTATTTGGAAATGACAAGGAATGTCTAGTCTGAGAATTTGCAAAAAAGTTAGATAACATTACATTTTGGCGAACTAAAGAAATATTTTTGACCATTCTTTAGTATTTTGCATCGTTGTAATAATATAATGTATAAAGTGTCACAATCAGTTGCTCCTTCTTCATGCCTGTCAATTGAAAAATATGTGTGAAATCTGTTATTACAATAAAAGTGACGTAAGAAATGATTTTCTTGGCAAACTCTTATAAATTTGTAGTGAAGTAACTAGCAAACATTAAAATTCTTGAACGTGTGCCTTAGTTAGCCATTTAATGGAAAACCTCTCAATAAAACTCTAGGAGACTGAAAAATGTACTAAGAAAAATTGTTAAATATATCTTCCTAGCTGTAAATAATTCCGTTAGAAATTCTACGTTGCTGTTTATACCCTATCATACAAGCAATTATGGAAAAAATCGTTACCATGTAAGGACAACTCTGCTTGTTAATCAGTAGTAACATAAAGCGCCATTTTTTACGTGCATCCGCCAATTATTTTGCAAAACCTTCAACATATACCAATTTTGTGTCTTTCTATTGTTCAATCAGTTGTTATTGAAAAGTTTTGGTCCAACAAATATGACATAATTACGTCGACTTGTTGGTTGATTGAATTCAACTTTGCGGAGATTCTTCAGAGGGTCAACGGTCATTCGGGATCACGCCAGTGGCGTACAAGCAATTCTCGCAGGTGTTACGCCTGCCAGCAACACGCAACCAAATAATGCGTTACGCAAACGATAAACACGGTTGACCTGTGAAAGTAAATACCGCACATAGCCCAAATTTCGACAGAAACAACAAAGCAGGCACAATTTTCTGAAGAAAGACCAATACGAAAATGTTGTAGTTTGCTAAAAATTATTTTTAAAGTCGAAAAGTTGTGGTATTTGTCTTTCTTCTGTAATAATAACTCCCACATTGACGTGATAAATATAGCCCAGTCAATAGGATCTTCCCGCATAATTTTTTATTGCATTTTATGAAACTACATAAAAATAAGCCTTCATCTATTTTTTTATTTTACTACAATATTAACGCCAAAAATTAATAAATGTTTGTTCAGGCGGGGTCAAGTGACGTCAATAAACTTAATGTGTTTGATTGGACGCAATTTCGAAGTGTGGTGGGAAATGTACGCGACCCATTGCTTAGTTTTTGGTTGTGACGTTACAAGAAAGATACAATTATATTTCACTTCGTTTCAACCTGAGTATCAGTTTAATGTACTAAATTGCAAATTAAAATTCTGCGGAATGACCCTAAGTATTGGGGATTCAACGGGGCATTTTGGGTACGATACGATTATTTTTTTATAGAAAGAGTTTAATGTAAGATTAAGAGTTTTTGGGGTAGAGGCAATCAGTCGCTATTATGGAAATAAGGGAGTAATAAAGAAAATTTATCCACACTTTTCTAGTATTTGACTTATCTTTAAGAGCTTTTTAGCGCTGCAAAGGGAGAAAAGTCAAAGGTAGGTGAGGTAATTAATTGTTGCTTTATTTTATGAACATATTATTTATATTGTTTATTTTTGAATCACAATTATATTTATTAATATAGGGTGAAACGAGGAAAAATTGTTTTTTTTTTAAATGGTTAATTCTCTCCTGATCTCCTGTCCCGTTCCTAATTTAGCCGAGCTATGAAGTACGTGAAATAAAAAACTTAGCAAAACTGTAGCTCCTATTTTTACAAGAATTCACTTGAACTATAGACTAAAGAATAATCCAAAAAATAAAAAAAAGTGAAAGACAAAGTACCTTATGGATCGATAAAAAAAAATAAGAAAAATTATAAAATTATCTGATTCCTGAATGTAAATAATTTATGTATAACAGCCAAGAAATTAATGACCCTGATGGGCTGATTTCAAGTTGAGATAATACCGGTAGTATCTTCGATTCCATGAAAAAGTAAACAAATTCGGGGCTGTGATTTGCTGTTGCGACGGCAATTAAATTTAAATCGGCAATTAAAATTTGCGATACCACCGGTAGTATCTCAACTTGAAATCAGCACATTAGAGTGGTAAAAATTAATACAATTCCTATGCTTCTGAATTTTCTGAAAGTTTCTAAATTTTTCTCTCCATTTAAAGAAAAAAACACGTATATAATTTTTTTTGGCTAAATACAAAGATATTTACTGTAATAGCTTGTTAGAAATAGGTTAAAATAAGAAAGGAATATCACCCACTAAACATTTTTGCATTCTGGTAATCTGGTAAAGTACGTAGATAGAAAAGATGGCTGCCTTTTTAATATACGCAATAAATGAATTCCAACAATTTTAACTGTAAAAAATCTAATTTTTGTTTTTCTAAAATTAATAGAAAGTCTATAGTATAGTCTGGGAATCACTCCAGGTCAGGAAATAAAAAATAAAAATAAAAAATTCCCATATTATACCTTTGCATTTGAAGAAAAAAAAGTTGGACATAGTTTCTCTTTTAAATGATACGGAAAATTTTAACCGTCGCAAAAACAATATATCAAATTGTAAACAACACACTTTTTTTTATTTTTTGGTCCAACTGATAAGATTTTAGTTATAGAATTTATTCCATCTCAACACTCACAGTGTAAATTAATATGATTAATATAAATAACTATCATTCAAAAAGATAAAAATAACCTGTAACAAAAATAAACAAATCAAAACATAATAATATGAACAATAAAAGTATGTTGAAATAAAGCAACAATAATTTTGTTTTAACTAATATCTATTTAAAAAAAACACAGTGGTGTAAATAATTATTCTCCAGTTCTTGTTTCTATGACAAACTCCTGCTTTTAATATAAGGAATTAAATTTAGGGATTACTATTTGCACTTAAGACTTAAAAAAACAACAGATATTACCTGCTTTACCCCACCTGCCCTTAACTTTTCTCTATTTGAAGCACTAAAAACTCTTAAAGATAATTGAAAAAATAACCAAGTTCTTTATTATAAAATGTCCTATAAAAAAGCTCTTATGCAATGTTTTAATAAAATTAATAGTAAAAGAATTATTAAAGGCAATAGTTTTTCATGCCGTAAATTTTCATGAATTTTTGATTGTAACAACAAAGTTATAGATATTTGTATGGTCTATAAAAAAGCTCTTTATTATGGCGGCCAAATGCCAGCACGCACGACTCTGAAAACTCAAATTTAGACTTACGTTGAATATCCTTAAAAAAAAAAATTGCGTCCTACCCAAAATGCACAATTAATCATTTTTTAACGCCGCATTGACTGGACTAATAATAATTGAGAAAAATCATCCAACAAGATATTTTGTAAGAAAAAAGATGGCTTAGTCTACTGTCAGATTTTTCTATATCTATGGGTGGATATATGCTTCAAAATGCATTTTTTACTCTATCTACATATAAACTAAATCAAGCAATAATTATCTCCAGTCCGATCTAGCCCTGGTGTTAGGTCATGCAAAAGTCAGTCCCCAAACCATGCATTAGAAGTATTAAAAAACTGGCCAATCAAAAATTACCTACCCGATACCAAGTGGCCACCTGGGAGCAGCGCCACCGGAAAAAGAAAAGTTAAAAAAAAACAGAACTTGTAGAATGTCATCGAACAATCGAATCAATTGACTCAACTTTTGATTCTTCTAAGAACTAAAAGTGTCTCGAAAATCCTACACAGAGTTACAGTTTTACTGATCAAGCAGTGCATGTCTGTGATTTGTATTACTTTGTGTGTTGCTTTGAATTTTCCTTAAATGGATTTTACCTTGGGTAATGCGGCTAAACATTGTTGTTTGACGTCCCAAACGAGTTGGTCCCGAGGAAACTGGAGGCACTTCTGCACGTTGAGTTCCGGTACGTGGATCCTGACCAGAAGGTAGCCCTCGTCGGGGCCTCGTTCGCCCTCCTCCTCCATCGCTGCTCTAGGTGTTCACATCTGGAACCAAAGATTGATCGCTTGAAATTAATTATTACTAGCAAGGGGCGAAAAAGAAAAGATTTTTTTTTTCTATAAGTGTGTCTGGGGAAATCAGGAAACATCACCAAAATTAAAAAACATATATAAAAATTCAAATGAGGTACTTATAGTAAGAGTCGCTGATTGTGTTAACATTTTACAAATGTCAAAGTAATTAGAGAAAATTTAAACTAAAGATTTCCTCTTCGTTTAGAAACTAATTACTTAACGATCAAATCAAAGGTATTTCTTCAAATTGGATTGCAAAGCTAATTATGGAAAATTTAACATAAGATAACAGTTATTTGTATAACAAGATACTTCAGTTGTTTTTTCATCACGAACATGGTGTTAATCGCACCGGAAAAAATGATAGGAAGTGGACAAAACGTTTTTTCTGAAATCGTATTTTTTTAAAAATACTTATATAGAGAGTTATTCACTTAAGATGACGAGCCTGACCAGGTAAAAATACAACAAAGTAAGATTTATATAGCCAACTGGATCTCTCTTGCATTATCATAATGCACATAAAGCATAGATAGCTGCTAGCTGTTATAAGAAAATTGCAAAACTAGAGCCTTTTGGGGTAATCTGTCGGTTTTAACTCTTGGACAAATTGTATATGGTACGGATAAAACTCATTCACTCCCAAAATCCTAGAAACCGACAATTGACTAATTCCTAACTAATTGTCTTGATATCTCTTTTTGACCGATATGTGAATTTCAATTATTTCTTAGCGTGCTTTCCAATCTCCAAAAAATTTTGTCGGTCGGAGCTCGGAATTTTAATTTTCTAATTCTAAAAAACAATGAGTCCTTTGTAAACTGTATTTTGCGAGCATTTTTACCTGGTCAGGCTCGTCATCTTATGTGAATAACCCTGTGTAAAAATATTTGGAATATTATGTTACCAATATTACACCAATTCTTTACAGATTTCTAGTTGACATTGTGCCATTCTCAGAAAAACACTGGAAGGTGTCAAGTGTTGGTATAATAATTTTGACAGGTAACAATATTACCAGTTTGGCTTTTACTTGTCTACCAACAAACAGCCGATTGTGTTTAATTGGAACACCTTTTCCCTGTGAAATTTACTATAATAAATACACAAATATAAAAAAAATCTAAAACTACTTTCTTTACTGCACTGGTGATGTAAAAACTCGTTGCGATACTAAAATATTCTAAAATCTATCATTTAAAATAATAGAAATAGATAAAAAATATTTAAAAAATAAGCAAGACCAGAAAAATAAAAAAGCACCTAGAGAAAAAATGAAATAACAACAGAAATGGTAAAAAAGGGAAAATCAATAAAAAAGTGGTGTTTTTAAACACCATTGAAGTAACCACCATTTATAAATAAAATGAGGAATAAAAGGGGATAACAAAAGAATATAGAGACTAGCATTATTATCAACGATGTTATGATGGAAATTGTTTAACTGAAATTAACCCAAATAGAAACTTAAAGAATATACGGGGGCTTCAGTGAACCTACAAAAAAATTTCGAAAAGTTCGATCATAAACTTCATTTTGTCAATCTAATCAACGGGTGGTGTACCGATATATTCGTTAATTGTGACCGTATAACAGAATGATTTTATCATGATGACTGATTATAACCGACTTTGAATCACGAGCCAGGCACAGCGTCAGACTATGTTGCACTGAGAATGGGATACTAGCCCCGAAACCGGTCTTCTGTTCCCTGGTGCTGATTGATACACTCGTCATCATTCTGAGCTCGGACGTTTATTACACTCCTATTTAGTTAAGAGCTGGAAGGGTGGTTAGAAAATTTAATTCAATGCCAGTCGGGACTCTTGTCCCTGGTGTAGTTGTTTTCATTCTAGCCGTTAAGAACTGTGTGCTAGATTTAAGTGGCGATAAAAAAAACAGTTTTAGCAAAAGGCGCAGTAAAAGGAACTGAGCAATAAGAAGCGAATAGGTAGTAATTTTGTTATCGGATAAGAAGTTTGGATAAGACAAATAAAAATTTGCAAATTTTGTGGTAGTGTATGTCTGGTTAATGTATTATTCCATCTTTTTGAATCACTTGATGTATGTATTGTATGTATTGCACGCCAAAAAACATTTTCACCCACCAGGGTTTTAAAATTTGGAAAATTCGGTCTACATACCTCCCATTATTAATATTTATTTTATGTAAGATCGATACTAAAACAATAATCTTCTAGGTGTACTAATATTAATGAAACATCCTGTATATCATGTATACTTAAAGTACTTAACAACATACGTAGCTTAAAAAATTCCTTATTATATTGTGTCGGTTATCGGTCATAAAAATGCTTCTAAACATCATAATAAAACCACGAGTTGTAACGAGAATTTTACTCTTGAACTATTACAAATAATTACATAAATTATTACTCTTGATGATCTTAATAATTAATTAACGGTTAACTACATGCATAAAATGCACGGCACAATTTCACTAAACACATGGTCAAGATTAAAGAAGACATAACAGGATATTTCAAATCAGATGCAAACCTTTACAACTTCGATCATTTTTTTTGTTATTCGATCCAGAAATTGTAAAACGATTCGAATTGTTCTATATTCGAGATTAGAACGTATAACGAAGGTTATCTACGTGGGATGTATGGTTTAGAAAGTGGGAAATACACGTAATAGACCATGGCGTGTAACCAAATGCCGCTTGCGAATCATTGATAAAAATTTTCGCACAATAAAACAGAGCAAAATAGCTTGCTGGACTAGTTTTCACGTAAAATATGCAGAACTAATCGAATAACTGAAACCTTATTAGCGTAATAGGTGTATGTAACTATTCCTAGTATTTTAATCTAGACAAATTTACTATTGTTAATTGGTTATGAAAAGTGAATTGCGACTCTACAACAATAAATTTAAATGTACAAAATATTTTTCATGTTGAAGATAAGATTAACAAAAATTATGATACAATACACAGTGTTATTCATCTAAAACAAACTAAAAATACAAAAACGTTCAAAAACCTCTAGTTTTGCTCAAATCAGTTAATTTAAATAAAATCCCGAGATAAATTCACATAAAACTGTACATTCTAGTTGAGCAGTAACTATTTACTGTTGAATATTTGATTTTATTTATCGCACGACTAAAGGCATACCACATATCTTATAAATTTTTTATTTAGTTAAGCTTGAACTGAGATTCTAAAAAGGTGAATAAAATTCCCTCTAAATTATTCAAAAGTGAGAAAAGATGGAAAGTTTAACTCTTTATAAAGTAATTTTGTTACGTTTGTTTATCTCAAGTTTAAAACACGAATTGTTGAAGACTTAAAATATCAGAATGTTAATTCTTTAATAAATTATTTCCCTTTAAAGCTAGAGAAATTTTTTTAATTTAAAGCTTTTTACGACCGTGCGATAAAATCCACTTTACCTCACTATTCTTCTAGAAATTTACAGCCACAATATAACCGCTTAACATGTATGTTGCAATAATATGAAACGACTTTAGTAAAACAGATACGACGAAATGAACAAATCGATCTTTTTGACAAGCCGTAAAGAGAAGTTTTTTATGTCTGAAAAGTTACGTGATGTTAGGTAATGGCTGTACGTTTTTCAGACAGAAAGATTGATCGTAAAAGCACCTCATTTTCTACCTCTGTTCCAGGAGAAACACCTTTTGTTTTTACATATTCTCTAATATCCACCACCATTTTTCTAATAAAACTTTGACGAGGACAAATTGAAGTGCCAGCTGCATAAATGAATTACCACATAAGAAAACTAAGAAAATTTTATTTCTGATTACATTACTCCACTTTCACAAAAATAAAATAATTGTTTATCAATCTCACGCTCTTAAAACAATGAGGAAAATTCGTGTTAAAAATCTGGTTATATAAACCGTAATAAGATGCGGTAATCAGATTTTACTCGAAGAAAAGGAAAGTTAACATTTATCCGATTAACAGTGAATACTAATTAATCTCGGCCAATAAAACTCAATTGCCTTTTAGTCTTTTTGTTTAAGAGATAAATCGATAAAAAATCGGTTACATTGAACCTAAGAAAAGCATAGTAATTTCACACGGCATTTGTTACTTTATTTAATGAGAGAATTCATTAAAATCAGTGTAATCCATTTTACATACCCATCTCAAAGACGCATCGAATCCTGCAGTGAAGAACAATAAAGATTACGAAATTTACGTTCATCAGGTGGTTATAACAAGGTTGAGGTCACCTCACACTTGACCTAGCACGAGGAGTGACTTTTTCTTTTTATTCACACTTTTATAACAAAACACTGAATAACAACCGATCCACACGACAATACAACTGATACTGTTTTTTTAAATCTTGAAGATATCTTATCAGACCGTCACTAGATTAAGGTTTTACTAAAAAGTGCCTTTATTTGGCCAAGGTACACCAACAATGGAAATGACTTTGAAAGTGAAATGGAAAGTTGAGTGCTCTTTGATCAATATTTAATGTCCTCGGAGTTAGTTCTCAAGAAGTCTTAGATAAATATATTTTCTTTAAAACAAAATCAAATATAAATATGTGATACAATTGAAAAGATTTTAATCAGATAAAATCTATTCCTCATTCCCGTAATAATTTTGTAATTACTCACCCAAATAGCAGTTTTTAGAACTGATTTTTTAAAAAGATTTTTTAAGTTTAGCAATCTTTTCCAATAATATCGATGAAATACTTTTCTAAATTACAGATCAGACGTAAGGCTTCAATGGTATTAAACTATTTATTTTAGAAGTTAATGATTCTTTTTTATTATTTTACTATAATGAAGGCACCAACAAATCTATGAGTGGCTCTAAATGATTGAGTCTGTTGTATCCTGAGGTAGTAATTTTGATATTAACTAAATTTCTAACGCTTTCAATATTGTAAATAAGTATAAAAGTCAATCTTTTTTCAACGTAGACTGAATATTTACAAGTATTCAGACATTTTTCTGACACAGAGTAAGACAAAAGAGCCAATGCAGGTTTGCCAACAGACTTTGCCAGTGCAATGCAAATTCTCTTGTTTGGCCAACTTCTTTGCATGCGCTTCTTCATCACACAGGAAAATTTCCGCTTGAAAATCTTGGAGATCATGCTATCGTTCCCCAGTTTTAAAATAAGACCCAATATCTAATAAAAATTCTTTTATATCGCGGAGTTGAGGAAAACTCATCGCAGCGGCCTCCTCCACAACGAGGTGGAGTAGGCGAATTCCTATGAGGAGCTCCATGGCTACCGTCGGCGTGGTTTCTAAGGTCCCTGTAATTGCCAGACAAGCCAAACGTCGAGTCTGAGTATTTGTAGAGATAAAGCATGATACAGGGTGTGGAACCCCAAATTTTGCCAAGCTCATCTACACGCTTAGAGTATTGAATATGGTTGGATTTTGTGTTCTAAATGTCATGTCTCTAAGTCAGTAGATAGTCTAAAATTACCCTCAACTGCTCAAATACTCAATTCTGCGATCCACACGAAGTTGTTAACCATTACCTGATCCCACCTTCTCTTAGTGAAATAAAAATAGATGAAGTAACAAAGCAAATTAGATTATAAATGGGCCATTTGAACCAAGAAGTTAGTGGAATTAAAAAAAACTTAAAAAAATACGAGAAAAAGTTGCAGAGGTAATTGAAACCGGATTTCAAAAAATTGACAAAGCAATAACAGCAACGACCCTTTAGTTCGATCGCAAAACCTATAAAAAAGATTAAAGTTGTGTTAACGAAGAAATTTAGACCACTGCGGCATGAGACCTTTTTGTTTGAAAAGTTACACATTTATAGGCATATTTTGAAAAAGCCACCTACTAATGAGTATAATGAATCTATTCGGATACGACAAGAGAATAACAAGGTACTATGGAAGCCGACCGACAAGCGGTCTTCTACAAGCTATTAAACGTCTGGTTGTTTAGTTTAAAAAGCAAAAGAACTTAGCTTCACGTCGCAGGAAGCGTGGAAAGGACCGTACCTAATAGACATTGAAGATAAATAATGTGATGTACACGATTGAATTCAATCAAAACTTAAGCGAAATCTGGTATATGTCGGTAGGTTAAGGCAATAGTTGGTAACGCAAATTCCCTACCACTAGAAAAAATTCTGCAACAAACGTAGAAATATAAAATTGTGTATTTTACCAGAAAGAAAAACGAAACAGGAACTTTGAGAAATGACTAAAATGTTGGTTTAACAATGAGCCATACAAATAAAGAGTAGCATATAAGCTTACACTTCCAAAATTTGAAGCAAATGCTTCGGGTTTGCATGAATAAAATATATAGTACCACCCTTTGCTCAAAAGTACTGAGTAAAAAAAATTATCAGCAAGAGGCTCTGCTATTTTAGAATGAACAGAGTAAAGCTTCTGCTCAAACCTTTTCAAACCGTTAGTAATGGATACTTTCAAGAACTGTTAGAAAGCATACTTGCTTGATCTAAACTAAACAAAAGATAAAATTTCCCTAGACTAAAAATTTTCCTATCACTACACAAGTAGATCTAGGGGCGTAGTTATTAAAAGTTTTGGATGGCTGAAAAAAAAACCGATTTTGCAATATATCTGTAGTGTTACACATATGTTGGAAGTACATGAAATACATCTTGGAGCAGCCGGCTGTGAGTCAGGCATTAGTCAGGAGGAACGAGAGGTCCATAGTCGAGGGTGGTTATTTAGTATATAGTTATAGTATGTTATTTATCAATATATGTGTAAATAGAACCCGTATATTATGAAGTATTTCACCAACACATGATCCCATATAATATTGTAAATTGTTTTATATTGCAAAATACATATTACAAATTTTCTGGGAGATTGAAGTTTTAACGTTGACGAAGAACATGTTGATGGTCCTGATAATTATGATTGACGATAATATTGTTATCTGTATTCGTGAACAACCAGTAAGACAGATTTTGGCATTAACTGAAGAAAATTCCCTTATCATATTAACAATAATTGCAAAAACGCTGCCAAAAGCTAGCGTAATTTATCGCATAATTTACCAGCGCGTCTCAATAAGTCTTGTCTAACAATTGTTGTTCGTTTTACGTCCGAGAGTATGATTTGGTACAATTACGTCCATAAACCGTACATAAGTTGTCCATAAGACGTCCAGGGACCCTTCGGCATTGGATGGTCCAGAAATGGTCCAAATTAGTGAACTCGGGACGTTCTAAAACCGTCCATCGGATGTCCCATGTACGCCGAATGGACGGTCCCTGGACAATCATTCGGACCAAAAAAGACGTACAATGGACGTCCACTGGACGTACTTGTGTTACTTGGGAAGTAGGAGCTTAAAAATCATTATTCATAGAAAACGAAGCTTTATTTTGCTCATATTTCTAACTTTTACTTTGAGCATTGGCTTATAAGTATCTGCTTCGTTTTTATTCATATGGCCCAAACTCTGAATGTACTAGCAAAATTCTCCCTAATACAAAATGCATTAAATATTTACAGTTTTAAAATTACATTACCCATTTTACAGCATAATTTTAATAACAAATAGGTATATAATCGTAAAAAGTTTAATTTATCAAAAAATGTTTACACAGCTGATAAAATTGATGGTTGTATTGAAAAGTTTAAAACAAAAAATTGTGTTACATCTTTCTTTAAACATAACTTGAATTCATAATGTCATTAATAATGATATTTGAAATTCTGTTCACGTTTCTTGTAAAAAACGTGTTCGGCTTGTAAAACCATACAATCGGCGTCGTAATGAAAGTTAAAAATTCATAGGAGGAAGAGTAGTAAAAGTTAATTTGGACATAGGTATAGACAGAAATTTTATATTGTGAGGAATTAATGAAGTTCGCACATTGTTTGGAATTTAATGAAAATAGTTGGTAACTCTATTTTAAATTTTAATATAATATATGAAGCTCATAACAACTAGATTAAAAAGCAGAAAATATTAAATGTAATATGTGCATGTTCATTTTTAATTTGTTTGTTGACCATAAACATTAATCTTTTGTTTTATGTCTATACAATATGAAGCGTCTATAGTTTAGTATTTATTTTTAATGTAGCCATAAATTAATGTAACCATAAATTAAACACAACATTTATTTTTTAACTGAAATCTCTTTTAATTAATAATCAAAGCACGTCCAATCTAATCAGTTATGAGATATTAAAATAACGTTGTTTAAACATTAACTGTAAAAAACCGTATCCTGTAAATTCATCCAGGATTTATGAAACGAACCCGAATAAAGCATAATCTCCGAGAAAAATGCTGAGCAAAATTTAATACCCCTAGCTTAGTGCTGTAATAAAGGGATACTCAGGTTATATTTTTTAAAATTATGAAAACAAACGAGATGTTTATGCAAACATTCCGCGTTCAAGTGACAAAATTGTTATTTAATTACTGAAGACTTAAAATAATCACTTTTTTTTATTACATTTTTAGTTTAGTCACGCTTTTTTATTTCAATATTGTGAAAGCTCGCACACCTTTTATTTTCAAACACTAATCGATTCGGTAGCTTTTATTTATCATACTTGGAGTGCAACAACAAAGCATTCTAACAAACAATCATTCTTTTCAACGAACGCTTCACTCGTATCTCTCTTTGTAACGCAAACAATAAGAAAGACAGATAAGATACCACTCATTCCCTACTAAACGTCTCTCCAATTAAATAATTATCTGATTCCAATTTTAGTCTTGAAAGTGTTAAATTTGAATAACACAAAGTTAATGAAATCAATTTTTTTTGAGGTCACTTTGTACGAGCTAAAAGCCTATTACGAATGATTAAAGCGATGTGAAGCATTCCCAGTAGCGGATTGCATGAACAAGTTGGATGAGAATTAATTAAGGATCACAGATTAAGCGGGTGAGTGTTAAGTGGTATGTCCGGTTCCGGGCTTCCGGTCGTACTCTCTCCCCGCAAATTTAATGACACACAACATTATTACGTCAATGAATTTAACCGTAAACTCATTTTACAAGGACGAACACCAAAAATGAGGCCAAAGATTTTTTTCGCTTTTTAAGAATCATAGTAGTCCTAAAAATGTAACAAAAAGAACAGAAAATTTCGTAACAGCCTGCAATTTAATGTCTTATTTAACACTTTTGATTCAGAATTAAATAGTTATTTACTTAATTAGGCAATAAAGCATGTGATTTAATGCCGCCATTGGCAGTTCATAGCCCGCTTGACATTAAACGTCAAATTTTTGTGACAACTGACCAGCTTTAAAGAGTCTCCTTTACTGCCTAATCAATAAAAATGCTGACATATTGACTAGAAAATCAATGTCTCAAAATTTTATTCTCAAAATACTTTTCATAATTAGTAAAGTCGCACTTTACGTAACTAGTGATGTAATATATGTCATAAAAACGCCAAAAATTGATGTAAAATTTAACGTTTCATAACTGAATGAGGAAAAATCTTTTACGTATTTTGTTTGATTTAGTCAAAGAGTAAACCGCGAAGGAAATCAGTGTATTAACTATTTTTCTATCTATAAAAAATGTTGTTACGTAATTTTATTTTTTATGTTTTATTTATATATTTTATACATACAGAGTTTACCAAAAATATTAAATAACATACATACCTTTTAGACACCTCATTTAAGTAGTAAACGTTCGGACAGGTAATTTACCTGTTTAAAGCTGGTCTCACAATGTTAGAAAAAAAGAAGTTAAAAACAAGATAAATTAAAAAATATATTTAAAAAAAAAAACAAAACTGCGAGGGCAACTTCACAGCTTTTCCGCCAAAGTAAAATTTCTGCTTTTCCTTCTCATAAATGATTGCAAATCGATTGTCCACCATTGTTCATTCATCAATTTGTGACGTTTGAGCGTTTATGTCGGCGTTGAGATTATAACAATTTTTTGCAATTAACCTATTAAAACATCCGAAAATGGGGTGGACTTGAACAATGAGGTAACTTTAACTTTTTTTTTATTGAGGTTAGAGACGCTTTAAAACGCTTTGGAGATTTTCCTTCTTGTGTTTATACCAATTGAAGTATTCAATCAATAACCGATGCGGTAGGTAAAAAAACCATTTGTAAGTTATACTTACACAGAATTTTGGACAAATTTAAAAACACTTCAAAAATCATTCGACACTTTCATGACATTTATTACCAACTAACTCGTATTAACGCAAAAGTCCCTAAAGAAAGGAAAATTAACTTTTTTACTTAAGAGGGTATTCTAGTGTATAGAGGCATAAATTTGAGATGTTTTTTCAGGTGCTATAAATAAAAAACAAACAATATTTTACTATCCATTTTTTCACAAGATATTTATTAATATTTTGAAAATACATAAAAAAATAAAAAATGTTAATAAATTAAAAACTCAAAATGTTATAAGTTTTTAAAGTAGGTGATTGGAACAAAAATGGTGCGCCAAGTTTGTCACGATTGCAACCCTTCTAATGATCCGAAACAAAAAAATAAAAAAGATTATTAATTTAGATGAATGCTGCTATCGTACTAACTAAGAAAAAGTGTGAAATAAATTTTTTTTGCTAAATTCCGGCTGTCCGAAAAAAAGAAAAATTTTTGTCCTATTTTTTTGCCTATTCCAATTTTTCTAAAAATAGTAAAAAATTTATTTTGTTATAATAATAGTTCGATAGAGACATGTATTGAGAACACTCACACCAAATTTCATGTAAATTGGTTAAGTAGAACCTGAGAAATCATGACAAAATCTTTGAAAAATGTAGTTTTGAGAAAAACGCGTTTAAAGTTTCGGGTAAAATTAGGTATTCTCCGTTTTTTATTTACTTGACTTGTCTGTCTTTTTTCAACACATTGTTGTATACCTTGCTATGTCATATAGATTATGTGTTGGACAGAGACAGACAACGGCAAGTAAATAAAAAACGGAGTATAGACGCGTGATTCCAACGTGTTTTGTTCGATTCGTTCCGGTCTAAGATTACCATTCTCTGAAAATAATGAAAATTTTACCAAATCCTTTTAAGGACATATTCTTGAAAGGTAAGCTTTAAAGATACTAAAAAAATTTTTTGATTTTTTCAAATTTCTACACCAGAATACTCCCTTAAAAAGCACGTAAAATACGCAAAGTAGAAAAAATAGCATAAAAAAACTCGTTTTTAAAGTCGCTGTGGCCACTAATCCTTTATAAAAACTCGCGCTTGTTTTATAAACTTGGATTCGTGCCACAAAGTTGACTTTTCAAAACGCGTTCTTTAATATACTATAGTGCTTCAGAGAACCCGTGGAAAAAATCTTGTAAAAACCACATACGCAAATAATTTTAGGGGAATCGTCTTCAATTACGAATTGTTAACTCAATTGTTAACAACTCTATTTTGCGTAGTTCCGTAGTTGATAAACAAATAACTATTATATGTTTTAAGAAATTATGTGAGCCGCAGGTGGCAGTCTTTGAACAAAATCAAAGTAAATCTTAAGAAAATTAGGAGAAATTTTGAGGAAATCAGGGTATTCTAGAAACAATCTTGAAGAAATCAGAGGAAATCAAAGAAAAAAGAATAATTCGGTATACAAAAGTTCGCCTGCGATGTACCCTTTAGATTTAGTTAATTAAAAGTAGGCAAAAAAACAGTAATGTCACATAAGGCGTTAGCAAGCCTTTACCTTCATTAGTTCATTACATAGCCGTAGCCGCGGGCTACTAATGTCCACACTTTCTGCTCTTGCGACACAATGTACTATTTTCACTACTTCCTCATTATCTCGTGACTTCACCAGTGAATAATGAAATATGATCAAACACCTTAATTAGACCAAGAGCGAATCTGAATATGATCTAATCCAATCGAAAATAATAATAATAATAAGACCATCGTAAACAAATAATAATGATACAATTATGAATTACGACATCGATGTGGGTGATCCACTTCTGTTATTTGGAGACTTATCACTCGATCCTAATCTGCGATAAGTCGCTCAATTGTTCTATTAGAATAACAATCGCCGCGCGGCGCCATAATCCTAATCTCAGCCCACCGAAATCAATCTAAATACCTGAAATAATTTTCAGTGTAAGGTGAGGAGAAAAACGCTCGTTACACGGTGAAGTTATGGCGTTTTATGGACGCGCTGTAAACCCAGCCCGGGTTCATGGTTCTGGAACTGCAAAATTCGCCCGGAGCGGGGTCGTCGTCTGTCTGGTCATGAGAAACGATGAGCACGACAGCATTGTTTCGTATCTCATAATAAAAAACGAATCTCTTCACCCGACCTAACCTCTTCACTTTCGGTGGTACCATCGGCTACAAACTTTCAATTTCGCGCTGCCAGAATTGTTCTACAAACGGATTTAATTGGCGATACGGTTAAACATTATTACGGGATCGGTCGTGACCACCGGACTCGGTGTCAGATAAATCAATTTTGTAGTAACTGGAGTCTAATAACGGTACTACTATCGTTCACATTTCTATAGATCTCGGTACCGGTCAAAGAACGTAACATCGAGCGCCGGAGACAAAAACCAGGAATTCAAGGAACAATACAAGCTTTGGGAATTACCCGTTATTCGATTTTAAGATAATAATTTGCATTATTACAGTTTTTATAAGTGCTTGAATTTTATGGTGCAAGAGAGGCAATTAACTTTTTGGTTCTTAAGCGATAAAGATACCGCAGTCCCTTCAAACTTCTTTCTTCCTTCCAGCTGGTTGTTTCGTTGACAATAGCGCACACTTTTCTTTACATCCATCCATATTATTTCCCCCATAAATTAGTTTGTAAGTCAAAATTATAAAATTTAAGCATTTCTAGGTAGATTATATTATAATTGATAACATTAGTGGGATAATTAGCATAGAATATGTCATAAAAATTATATTAATATTGAACTAGTTCAACCTTATAGGTGTTTTGCCAGTTCCACATTAGTGCAAGATAAAACAGGTATTCCGAGAGTGGTAAAGATTTTTTCAACAATAGAAAAAGATAGATAAAAGCATCAACGTGCAACTAAGACTGGAATAGATGAAACACGCAAAATACAATTACTTCGATCTTTGTTACACTCGTAGATATATTGAATAACTATTAGAGAGAAATAGAAGAAAAAGTTGATTCCATAACCTTCAGTTTGCTACCATTTTGAACATGAACGCTGAGTTTGTTCTCTATTCTGTAGGAGGTATGAAGTATTTAAAGAAGAAAAAAGAAATTAAAAGAGCAATTAATTGTATATTGTAAGTATTAATGGTCGCATTTTTAAATGCGTTTGGCAAAAGAAAAAATAAATTTAGCAACATATAACTGAGATAAAATTGTAGAACGATGTAGAGAATATTTTAGGAAACCAAGATATACATACCAACACTGTCACAATTATTTTTTATTTAGTTTACTTTGTATGTTAATGATTAAGTGCTCTTATTCATGATAAACGTCAATGCATTTATGTAGATCGCTAGTGTACAAGATAAAAAAGAAATGGTAAAAATCTCAAAAGAATATAAAGCCCACCATAAAGAACAGTGAAAAACCTTGAGTTTCCAAAATAACCAAAAAGACAATTGAAGTAACGTTTTTAAATTTAAATTTCCCTCCAATAGTTTGGCAACAATTCAATTTTGTTTCAGGAACCTTTGTCAAAATTGCCTTTAGGTGTTTGTAGCTTGGTTAATTTGTTTAGTAGAGACCCACAAGCAGAGAAACCATATGGTGGATTTTTGATGGTATAGGAACTGCATGGAGGCCTGGTCCTGTAAGTCCATGCTACCACGGCCTTGTTGATTCTTTCGACAGTAGCATATAGCATATGTCACAGAAAGAAAGATGATAGAGGAGAAAGTAGCCACGTTGATAGAGAAAATGTAATCAACTACAGACTCCATTTCATTTATTAGTGAATCTTTAGGGAGGGAGAATCTAGATGTGGACGTTAAATAGTCACTATTGAAACGATTTCTTATGTCCGGGTTCCCGTCACTAAATATTCTCGCTACTTTATTTTCCGAAAGTTTCGCATGGTCTCCCACACATAGTTATTCGTTGTAGTGCAAAGAGACCAGGATGCTAAGATAACGGGAGACATTACATTACTTTTATGATGCGGGGGCTCTCGACTACTTCGTTTATAAATCATTATTTAGAAGTAAGACAATAGTTTTAATTATCATATACTGGCATGCTAAACTTATAAAAACGCTTTGGGACATCAAATATCATTGCGAGCAGACAGAAGATAATCACTAATTCTCGTGTCAAAGCTTTCTCTATTGAGCATTCTCTTTACTACAATTTTCAAAGGTTTTGTTGAATCTTCTAATCAGAGTAGCTATTCGATGTTGTGGAGAGAGACCAGAATGCTAGAGTAAAATAGTCACTAGATTCTTTCACTACACCATTTATTTATGAGTCTTTTGGTAGAACAAATTGAGGGGAAGAGAGAAACGGCAATAGTTGTCATCTTTTGCTATCAATCGCTAAAGAAAGGGATACCAGACATTTGTGATATTCTAACCAATTCTCGTGTCAAGGCTTCTGCACTAAATGTTCTCGCTAACATCTCTAAATAATTTTGTTGAACCAGTTGCCAGAAATAAACCTATATTTCTGTTCGTCATCATTCCGCCAAATTCAATTTTGTCATTTTTACTTTTTTGCAAGAGTCTGTTAGTTCATCTTGTATATTGTTAATAACAGATGTACTACAGCTCTTCACATTTTGCCATTGTAAATTTTTAACTAATTAACCCAACACGTTTCCCCCGCATTTATATAAATATTTAAATAAAAAATGTTTCAATGTTATTGTAACAAATTTAGTTAGATTTTAGTGTACCTTGTTAATTGAAAATTTATTTACGTATTAATCGTAGACACGATTTAGGAAAATTTCATCCGGTACATCTTGCCGTACACTAATCAGACAATATCATAACAGAATGTTACATGTACTTTAGTGTAAAATTATGAGTTTTTGAATTACCTGTTTTATTTTATAATAGTTTTGTTTTATTTGCATTATGTATTAACAAATGATTCACTTTTTTTTATTTTTATAAACGATTTGCTGCAAAAAACAAGAAATATTGTTGTTTTATTCTACTCTTCCAACTTGAACCCTGATGTAGTCACATTTCAATAAACTTCGCTGCCATATTTTCAAACACAACGTAGAACTCCTGTTCTACCAGATGATGATCACGAATTTCCGGTACTTTGTTAGAATTTGAATTTAGTGCACAATTTTAAGTTTCGGGAGGTAAATATGGCGGCCGTTTTAGGTTAATACACAATGATACAAAGGCTTAACATTGTAAATCCAATTTTTAATCGTTCGTTATTGTTCATGACATAAACTTTTCTATTTTTGCTTGAAATTCGTCATCTACACACTTTTACAGTTGCAAATTACGTCGCTGATCACAGAAGAGTATACCTAAAGAAAGAAAAACCAGTACTATTCTACTAATATCTATATAAGAAAAACAAAAAAAAGAAACTGGAAAAGTTTTAGAAATTACGCTAAACAGTTATCCCTGAGAAAGTATTCGCAAACCTTAAAAGATGGTAATGCAGATTGAGAAAAAAAGAACACATATCACTTCATGTTCAAAATTAATCAACATATATACTATGTAATCAAGAAATAAATATAGATGCGTTGAAGATCCAGAAAAATCCTTTGACACATTCCAACAAAAAAGCTACGGAATATACTTATAGAAAACAAGAGTGAACAGTTATGTTATCAATTACAATACTCAAGAACTCAACTGAGCAAAAACAGCTATAAGTCTAGTTTTTGACTAGTTAGGAAATCAATCGAGTTGAAAAAAGTTTAACGTGTGCGTGATTTTCAGATGATACAGATTAATTGCCAACGAAAATATTTAGACAACTCATTGAGATTACAAAGAATCTCGCTGCTTTTATTCTAAATTGCTTTTCAATGACATCACGGTGATTAATTGTCTCTTTGGAAATATCAGCGAGAAGCCGTTAGACGCAAGATTGATTTGAGGCAAGTTTTATGCTCCAAATAAAGTCACTTCGGATTATAAAATTCAATCAAAATTTTTAAGCATTCATTGTTAGCGAAATTAGATACGCAATATCTGGTTTTTCGCATTACCAAATCAGGTTCTGTTTATTCAAGATAAGAATAATTCAAAAACAGTCAGAATTAAGAAAGTATTTCTGTATCATTTTTTTAAACTTTGACAAGCATCTAAATAAATGTTTTGTTGATGGAGAAAGTCTACTATAATCTTAATCTAATTAATTTTCTCTGTCACGCTTATACAAAAACTGTTTTGCAATTTTGTAATAAATAATTCAATGTTATTAAATAGGCATCAGAGCACAGCAAGGCAAAAAATTCGGTAAATAACTTGCCTTGAAAGTGGTAAAATTATGAAATAATTTGCAAAAGAATTTAAAAATTAGGCCAAAATAATATACCTGCTTCACCTGCTTAAATGCTGGCAAGTGTTTTAGCAGCATAATTTAACCTTTATTTAAATCAAAAGAACCATTATAGGGCTTATTTAACGTTAACAACACTGTGGAATAAACCATTTGAAATTATCATTTTATTAATACTAATGTATCCAAAACCTATTATCTATTTTTTGAGATACGTACTGTCATTGTCATTTTTGAGACAAAATCTCGCCTGTTTTACTTAAGAAAAATTACCAAATATTAGGAAAAATCCGGTTGTTTAACTCACAATGTGAACAGTGTGCAACAGTATCACATTTTAGCACAAAATATAAATACTCTAATCGCAATAATCGGTGAATCAATTTTAGTGTATTCACTTTGGTTATGTTGGTAGTTCTCAGCAACTCTGGGAACTCAGTCTTATACCAAATTTTTCTGTCGTTTGAAAAAAAATCTTTTTGAAGTAAAGTATTTTCTGTGAGTTTCAATCATTTTCATTTAAAATTCGCGAAAAAAAACTGGTCTTGAACATTCGGATATTGAAAAAAATGGCTCCATATAGGATTCTATTGTTGGAGAAATTTATATTTAAATAAACCCTCATAGCCTTCTCGATTTCATTGTTAAGCAAACACTATAAGGCGGTTTAACTTTAACTTTTTATTATATTTAGAAAGTGCTATTGTAGGGGGATGAATGCCTATATGCAAGTCAATTCATCTTTTGCCCTGATCTCCCCTATGCTCCCCAGAGAATCGTAAATACGAGGATAAGGTAATAAGAGTGTAGGACTGACTACCTTAGAACCACTAGAAACCCTACTAAACAGCCCCAAAATTGTAATTTTGAATTAGTATTTCAATTGACGCAATGACGTTTATATCGTCGCTCCTAATTTTAGATAAAACGTGATAATGCTAATTTTATTGTTTTTTAAAACCTAAAGTAATCTCGCTGTAAAACAATTTAGCTGGAAATTATAGTGAAACAAATGGTCCTAATTTTGTATAACATGCAAGAGTATTTTTGTTTAATTAAAACTTGTAAATTAGTCGTGGATTCAGAACACTGACCTACCTTAACCCTACATTCACGTTTGAAATATTTCATTCAAAACAAGACAAAAACTGCGAGCCCAAATTAATACCAAAGAAATTTTTAATCTTTTTTCGAACAGAAGTTCTCCGAAGAAGATTATTTCAATCGTGTTCATCCCAGACACAAAACAAATTAAAAATTTGCATCGGAATTAGGTTTTGGAACTCGCCTGAAGGCATCAACTACTTTTTGCCACGAATCTAGTTGTGAGTCTACAATTCAACGAATTTTTAAACGACTAGTACTTACGTCTAAAAGTCAAATAATTTCAGTCTCGAATCGTTTTAACGGTTTGTAGTTTGTATCCATTAGAGCGGTTTCAAGTTACGAAATACGACCTAGCCTCTACCTGAAATAAAAAGATAAAAATTATCACTTGTGAAATGTTTTAATGAATTGGTTGGTTTAACGATTTGTGAGCACGAAAAATTTGTGATTTTTGGTGGAAAAAGTGACCTGAAAAAATAGGGCAACGAACTCTTGGCATCCATCCAAAACCCTCCCCCTTTTATACTTCAATCTGAAATTCCATCTAACTTCTTTCAATCATCGGAATTTCTAATTTTAACCAGTTCTAACGATCTCAATTAATGAGTGGTGCGCAATTGTAAACAAACAAGCTCAAATTGTAACAATTTCCTCTTGTAGAGAGTAAGAGAGAAACGATTGATGAGACAAGGACAATGTAAAAAAAAAAGCTAGAGGCGAGGAGGATGTTGCCAGGCAACGAGTCAGACGCCGTCTGATCAATAACAGGAGACTCGAAGCGTTGCCAACAAAATACGCATTTTCATTGAATTATTACTTCTGGTGGATGCGCCAGGAGAAGTCGCCGAAAGCTCGAAATGTGAAGAGAGTTTTTGCCGATATTGACGATGAGAGAAAGTCGCATCACTAGGTTCAAACACCTCGATGTCGTTTCGTTATTTACCGATGATTCGTTCCAGAGAACTTAGGAAAAAAGATACTAACATCCGGGACTAATCAGGCTGACGGTACACACAATTTGTAGCTGACGTAACTGAAATGGACATTGTGACGCACTTTCTAGACCTCGAGGACGAAATAATTAAATTGTGCAATTAAAATCATACGCAAAATTTTTTTATAGGACCATTAGAAAAAATGTTGAATTTAAAGCCTCTAATAAAACAAAAGGATGTTACAAATGTTGCAAAATAATAATAGCCGCATATATACGTGTTTTTTTTTAATATACAGAGTAGCATGTAAATAGAAATGTATATCTGCATATTCTTCGTACGTGTAATAAGAGCGACAACTTTAACAGAACATCAGTGCTTAAACGTCAGTTTGACAAATTTTTAACCGTCGCCTCACACTAAGAACTTGATTCATAACATTAATACATTTATTGACAATCTTCTGAACTTTTGTTCTTTTAAAAAAAAAATGGAAGATTTAATAGCTTTAGTATTGCCCAGAAGGGTATTAAATGCTGACCGCATGGTATACCCAAGATTTAAAAAAAAATATTTGTTGTGTTTCAGTATTCTTAAATCTTCACAGCCTCTAATTATAAACATTTTTGTTCAATGTAAACAAATTATTATCTTTTCCAAAAATTGGTAACTGCAACATATACAATAACCGAAGAGACATTATTCGTAATTCCGGAAATAAAGATCTGCAAGATTCTCTACTGGTTAAATTAAGAATTTATCTAATAATTTTTTCTGAACTATAAACACTTTATGTCTATAAGAGTCCCTCCCCAGAAAATGCTTAGAATAAAAATATACGGTTATCAACAATAAGGAGGATTCTACTGGGGCTTAGATTTTATAGATCTGCGAGAGCCAAGTTTTTCCAAACACTTATTACATTTCACGTCATAGAAAATCACTAATCAGTTTAAAGATGTTGTCAAGCCTGATTTGAGGAAGACATAGAATGTAGCAGAAATAATAGGGGAAACCGGAGACGAACAGAACATCAAATACTCGTACAGCAATCAGAATCGTAATTCTTTTACAGAATCGTAAAAAAATACAGTTACAGACGAAAAATCGTGAAATTTAATCGTTTAGTTCATTTTCTTTGAGATCTCGTATTTTTTGGTATAAAGTGATACTGCTTATGAAAGGGGATCCTATTTGTATTCGTCAAAGGGGGTGTGGTAGCTCCATATTACAGAGCTGACAATGTTAAGCGAAATTTCGGTGATGGTTTGTACGTCCCCAGTTTTACAACGTTTCATGCCTTTTTCTAAACCAGATTTAACAATATCTCATGAAAAATGACTAATTTTTGGTAGTATGGCCTGCATTAAGTCTATAGAAAAAAACAGACTTAGTAGATCTTTAATTTTTGATAATTTTGGACATATTCTTGTTCAAAATAAGCAAAAAAAAGAAGAAAAATTTTGAAAAAAACATTCAAACGACTTACATTTTACTGTTAAAAATATTGCAAAAAATTATTTCCATGTCAACTATTTAAAATCCTAAGTCCAAATTTTTGTCATTCGTTATCTTTTATTAGATGAAGTTTTCTACAAAATTTGTTAAAATCCATCAACTCCTTCTAAGTGTAACACTTCTATTGAGTTTCAGTATGTGTGTAACACCCAATTATTATAGTTACCAATTTCAAAACTATTTATAAAATCCGTAATATATCCTAAAAACTGCAAAGCATAGTTAGGAATAAAATTATAACGAGTGACTCAAAAAGAATTAAATCATCGAAGTAGACAAAAATCCAGTACTATCTACTATTATCTCCTCACCTAGAATATTTGTCCGAGAACTGCATTTGATTCTATCACTCGATATGTACATAATAATAATAATTATTAAATATAAAAGAAACAATTAATGTATTAAGAAAAACTTGTATACCATCAATAAATGTGGTGTTATGTTATGTGTCATCCAAAATTTCAATTTCCATCGCAATGTGTTCGTATATCGAATTTATCCCAAGATTTTCTAATTACTGTTGCATCGAGCGACACAACCCCTCATAATTCACGTTTCCAACCCGTTGGAAATAATTTATCCTTTCGTTGGGGTGTAATACATTTAAGGTCCATTGGACGAAATGAACACCTTTCCGGACCTCGTTTGATCACCCCTACACAGTTATGAGGGTAAATATCATGTTCATATTTTCGTTTGGGGATGAAATATGCCGCGATGAGACTATTTACATTTTTATATTCGTTGTGTCGCGTCGGTAGGAAACCACTGACAGAATAAAACGATGAAATGGTTATTGAAGACGACACACAAAGTCGGCATCTGTGATAATTTCAAAGCTGTTCAAATTGTTACGTGGAATCGTAAATTTCGTAATTTGTAAAAAAAGCTTGTCAAATTTTGTGCATATTTTAATTTGGAAAGTTTGAATTGTAGGATGTTCGATACAATAGCTGTTCTTTTTGTAACCGCCTTATGAAGAAGGAGCGTAGGTAAATGATTATGCAAGTTACGACAATATTGTAAGCAAATCAATTAGCTACGAGAAAAAAATTCAACAGAAGTTATGTTTTCTGTCAAGTCATTGGCCTTATTCTTTTAAACAAGCGGGATTTTGTGGTGATGTATTCATAAGCTTTATTAATTAAAACTTTGATTTTTGAAGCAATTACTCGATACTATTTTAGCGAGCTACATTGATGTTACCACCAAAATTTTATCCTAATTAACATCCACTAGATTAGATCAGTCATTAATTGTTTATCTGATTTACTAAATTCAAGTTGCAAAGACTGTTTATTTGTAAAGCTAATTTTAAACTTTAGTCCGATTTTTAACAATAACTTTAGCTAACTATAACGCAAATAAGGATGTCACCTTGAAAATAGGGTAACATCGACTGTGTAAATCTTAATTTCCTCTTAAGCTTCATACATTCAATATTGTAGATCAATGTGGAACAATGTGGATCTTGTAATAAATAATGCGATAATGTAAAACGTAATTAGCAACATCCTCAAAAGAACAAGTCGTGAAAAAAAAGGTCTTTACAACGCCTACGATTACAAAATGAAGTTACAAATAAAATTTTTGGCGTGGACTTTTGGCTCATTACAACTGTACATACAAAGAATATTGGAAATTAGAAAATAAATAGTAAATAATAATAATAATAAATGAGAGAATAATACCGGTAGAGTAAAGAAGAGAAAGTAACATTCAAACCGGGCGATAATAAAAGTAAAAAGAACATAAAATTTAAGAAAAGTGAACACCAGAAACAATAAAATATCTAAATGATAAAGAAAAGAAAAAAGATATTAAATTTAGGTTATAAAAATAGAAAAACAGAGAAAAATATTAAAACATGTACTATATGATTGGGAAATTATAAACGGCTGATAATAATAATAATAGCTTCTTTTTAACGAAAGTTAAAAGTGTAAATAAAATTTAGATGAAATCAGACTCTTCCAAAAATTAAATTTTTTTCGAACATATGGCATTTACAATTTACACAAAAGATTGAAACGATTGTGAAAATTATAGAGGTATCACAAGGCTTTGAACAGCACTAAATTTTATGAAGGAAAAGTTAGAAACAACTTACTAGAACAACACTAGTTCATACTGTTCAGAAATTACTTAAAAAATAATTAAGAAAAAAAGATATTTTTAGATACAATAATAAGGAAAGTAAAATACGTATGACATATAAAAATGAGAATAAACAGCTGAGAGGTTAAAGGGTATATTGAGTAAAACTGATAATCATGATAGTCACCATGACAGGAGTAAGACAAAATAGTCATCTAGTCCAGAGATAAAGTCATTATTAAAAAGAATGCCAGAAAATATAAAAAAGCTAGTGTTAAATTGGTAGATGATAAGCTCCAGTTTGCCTAAATAGATACGTGTGCATCGCAAATAGATGTAAAAAAGAAATAAAAAAACATACAGCTAGAGAAAAGAAAACTAATAGTATTAAGTTATCAGCTATAAATAAATAATAAATGATAGTAACAAAAAGACATTAATTAAGCTCAATTTAATTTAAGAATACAGACAAAAAAATAGAAAAAGTTATTTTGTAAAAAAAATCGCATGGAAAAATGAACTGGACTTTTATAACTATAGCACCAATTTCATTATGGAAAAACCAGAAATAATAACCTGTGAGATAATGTTTATTTTTTGAAATTGTCTGTAAAATAAACAAAACAATCCGTAAAAAATCAGACTGAAGACTTTGTATTTGTATATTTTCTAGATTGCATATTTAAACTTTTTACAAAATATTAAAAATCACGATGTCACCACCTGTCAACTGTCACCATAGCAAAACTGTCAAAAAAGAATTGTATAAAGGGTGGCCAACTCAAAACGGAAGGTCAAATTTGACCACCCTCATAATATAAAACGATTCACATAAAATTACAAACTTACAGAATTTGAATACCCAAAAGAGAGTTCGCATGAACAACCAAATGAATTAATTATACAATATGAACAAGAAAATTAACTTCCAGAGGACTACAACATGCTTTTTGTCAATGTACATTACATAGAAAGAAACAGGGCCTTCTAGATGATAAATTTTTATACCATATATACAGGGTGTTATTGAAAAAATGTTACAGATTTTAACAGGTGACAGCCCTTGTTGAAAGAATGCTAAAAAACAGTGTTGACGTACATCGTGTATCTCAAAAAATAATGTCTTATGAAAAAAAATCTACAGTGTATATCTCAAAAATTGTAAACATCTGTATAAGACAAATTTGTTTTTTAGCATCCTTTCAACAAGAGCTATCACCTGTAAACTTAAATAACACCCTGTATATATGGTTTAAAAATTTCCTTGGGTTCGTCAGACTAAACTGTTATAATATATGAATCATGTTGTAAGTGTAATCCTTAACTTCTTAATATAAGTAGATAGTCTAAGAATATTTGTAGATTTTTTTTAATATGAGTATGATCAGATTATGAGTAATTATATATTTAATTTAAAATTGTAATATACCTGTACTTGAATTTAATAAACGAAATAAAACTATAGGAAGTTAGAAATTATTTTTTTGTGTGCACAGAAAATGTAGAAGTCTATATTTTTACATAAATTTTATTAAACAAAGAATATACTTTCTTGCTTATTAAATATAGATTTTTACAACGTTCTAAGAAGTGTAGAATATTGTTAAAAATCCCACATGTCCCATAAACTTTCATCAAAAAGTGTCTTCATCAAACCGTTTCAGGGAAAAACCTGTGTTAGTCATTCTTTGTTAGTTTTTTTCTTTTCCCAAAAAAGTAATAAATATATGTTTACAAAATAAAATGTACAAATTAATGCACCACATTTTTGTCTAATTTTCTACCCATCTGAATCTGCACCAAATAAAACAACATCCAACTTAAAAAGTTAAAAAGAAGTCTAGAGTGATTTAATTTTTAACAAGAAACAAATGTTATTTCAAGTATCTTGAGAACATCTAGAATTACAAAGTTGAAAACACCCAAGAGATTTAGTTCTACCTAATTAGCGTTTGCTTCTTACCATTTCGACAATCTTAAAAAAGCAAATATAAAGAATCTGTTAAATAAACTTAGTCATTCCTAATTTATTAAAATTCCAATAAATAATTGAACCGTTTTATAAAAACATTCCCACATCTCCATTCCTGTCGGTGTTACAATTTATTTAGTAATAAAACAAAGAAAGTGTGCTAATTCATAGTTTTCACTGCACTATTGTGTTTTAAAAGCGTGTTTTAACACCCATTGAAATCCAACAACTTCCTGTTAATACCGCCAAGAATGTAAACTGGGTTGTCTTCATCATCCCGGATTTGATGACATTATTATAATTACGTGGTTCTAGACACAGATTTCACACAAAAGATGTTATAGAAAAGCGAAAATTATTATTAAAACGACAAGACAAATAGATTGTACCGTTATCTTAATATGTGGTTTCAAATTAACACATGCGGTGCTGCTATTTACTGAATAAATATGAGTACTGTCACTTTATTGTTTAACAGCTATTTGTATGAAAGATGTGATTGCGATAAACACATAACCGGTGCATGTTGCAGCAGCAATTAGTTCCAGAGTGGAAGCGAGCTTGATATTACTAGAAATATGTACAACACTAAAAAAAGATTAATGTGTTAATCAGAACATCAACACGATGCTACCGGGAGATAATTACAAAAAGAAATTGTAAAGTTACGAAATCGGAAAAATAATAAAATTATTTCAATCTAATGTGTCTGCAGAACCTTTGAAGTTTGACAATAAAAACAATATTGCATTTTTTTATCAAATCCTAGAAACATTTGTTGTAATACAATGAAACAAGACCAAAATTTTAATCACTCAGTTATTAAACCCGTGTTAAACCCACGGTAACACCCGTGGGGCACTGACCCCGCATCCAGATAGATGTATTATTTTGTTAAGATCATATAGCCCAATTTGTACAAGTACACGTAACCACAAAAGATTTGTTAAGCTTCCAGTGTTTGTCTCACTGCTGTGGTGACCATGTCGCAAAATAAGTTGGCAATGGGAGCGTAGCTCTTTATTTGTTTATGAGAAATCGGGGTTCGATAGTAGAAGCACCTTAATTACTGTCATTGGCAAAAGTCAAAAAGTCCGATTGCTTAGAACAGCTGGTATTCTAAACATAACATTATTTTAAATTTATGATTGAAATGACAGTAGTGTGTCTCTAGTTAAGTTCAATAAGTAATGATTTCCAGCGCCGACCTAAATTGAGAATAATTTCGTTCACTCGTTACATCAAAATGTAAAAATCATTTCAATCGTAGAAGTTCTTTATTTGCTGGGAGTTGGCACTGATTCAAAAAAGATTTTTACGATTAATGAACAAAACTTTTGACATTTAACGATGAAACAGTTTCCATCAAAAAGAGAAAAAAATCATTTTGACATCATTTTTCATCGATTTCAACAACAAAAAGCTTAAACGTTTTCCTAGTGTTTAATTTATTATACGAAAATATCTAAAATTAGAGAAATAATTTGAATAAGTATATCTGTAATAAATTTATTGTGCGACAAAGAATCATTTATAAAAAAATCTACAGAATTACAGTAAAATTTATGAGAACAATATGAAGTAGCATTTAATATAATTGGATTTGGCTGTATTGATTTAATTTGCGTGTGTAGGCAGACAAAAAGCTTTTGCTAATTCATTTTATTCATTTGGGAATTAAATTTAAGAACCTCTCCAAATATAGCACAACCTCTATCTTTCTCAAAAATTAATACAAATTGCTTCCTTTTTTCAGCAAATCCAAAAATAAATCATTTCAACACACAGTCAGAAATGTTTTACACTTTCACGAATCAAATCTTATCTTCTCTTTTGTCCCCCAACATAAAACCCAAACCTCTTAAGTGCACACAATTCCCCAGTATCCCCTATTGTCACCCCTACGAGTTTTTTACGTGTCTTAAATAAAAACTAACGAAATAAATCAAACCGAATGTGGAGTTGAGGTTTAACGGAAAGTCAAACAACTGTTTTCGGTTTTGTGACAATGATAAACAGAGTGTCGCGGTTAATTTTGAATGTAGGTTAAAGAGGTAATTAATCACATTTTGCGTAATTTTCAAAATTGATTCTTTTGTGTGAGGTTTTTGTAATTGATAATTGACCCTAATTACGTGAACTAGTTGAAGCCTTTGAAAATGGATTTCATCAATATTTCGACCCGAATCAAATAACACAGTAAACTCTGTTATTAAATATTTCAACCGATTTCACATCTACCTTGCGAAAACCATAATTCTTGTAAGTTGCAAGGTGGTACCAACAGAACCCATCTCCATTGCTAATTTATAGAGTGATAAATAAAAGTTAGAAAAGCTGTACTTAGTAATTCCGCAAATACCTACTCTGATAAAAGCTGGTGGTTTTAGATCGATAAGACCGGCAATCAACCCTGACCTATTAGGGGTCGTTCACACGACAAATATTTATCAAATTTTTCATCAACATACCGCAATTGTCCACAAATAAATCCCTTCAAGTTGCATTCTTGCATAATCCTCTGATCACTGCCAAACCAAGTCACAATCGCGAATATCCAGCTATGGTAGCTGCCATTACACTGGGTTGGAAAAGCAAACAACGCGCACACCCACACTCAATGACAGCAACTGGGACCTGTGCTTGCTGCGAGGTCTTAGGGGTGAAAATCGATGTTGCCACCTACGACGAAACTCGAAGAGAGAAATATCGTCGGTTTTCAACGGCTTCGGAGAAATTAGGCAACAACGCAAAGCAAAGAAAATGCACTTATGGAATGCGAAAAAGGGATTCAATATTCAATTAATAGACACCTGTGTGGAATGCGAAATGTTATATATAAGGAGTTTTTTCAAAGACCCTCGTTTGCTCAAGGGTCATTTAGTTTCGAAAGATTGTTAGGGTGGCGGTGAAAATCCTTCAGTCACAACGTCTTATTTACCCAAATACCCACAAAGCTTTCAGTTGGAAGTTGGGGGTTTTCAGGTTTCAGAAATTGGTAAGATAAAAACGGAAAATCTTCTCAATATAATTAATAACTAAGTACCTAATAAAAGTGTTAATTTTTGCCTTGATTTGCGGCCGTATAAAGATGATTATGGTTCCAAAATAAAACAAACTATATTTACAATATATAAGAATTCCAGGCACTATATATATATGTATTTGTTTTGTTTTTAAACATGACATGACAGTCACCTTGTTAGAAATAAGAAATGCTTGTAAAATTCCAAAATCCAATAAACTAAGAAGAACAGCTTGGACTTGCAGACATATTGAAAAAAAGAGATGTATAGCTTTAAAAAAAAAAAGATTTGAATTTAAAAATTTGAAATTTTTTTAACGATCAATTAGAAAATGAAATTATAAGTCGAACGAAAAACGACAAAAAAGGAGATTACGAAAAAGAAAAAAACGAAATGAAGGAAAGCAAAGAAAAACATAATAAGGAAAAGCATCGCAAGGACGAGATAAAAAGAACGAAATTTGAGAAAACTGCCGCTTCATGTAAATATACTATTGTATAGTCCAAAAACTGAACTGGAAGTGATCCACGTCAAAAAACTAAATCTATACCAAAAGTAAGACATGAAGGTGCAAGATTTCGGAAGAATAAGCTGCTTATAGGTAAATAACTATAAAAAAATACGACAAAGTCAAACTTTGAGAAAGAGAATTAGCTAATGTTCAAGAAACTTCCGAAAAATTGATTTATCCTAAACATATAAGTAAAAGCAGTTGTCAAGAAGAGTCAATTAGTTAGGTAATCGCGTAATCAAAGAAAAAAGCCGAGAAAGAGCACCGGTACATAGATAAAGAACAACTTAGAGTTACTATCTAATAATAATTATTACTAGATAGTAACATTAGTAACATAATAACATAAAATAATTAAACCAGTACTAATAAAAAAAAACGTGAATAATAGAAAAAAAAGCAGTAGCGATAAGAAATCTGAAAAGAGAAGAGACATTTGAACACGTCGGAATATGAGGATATTTATTATTACTCATTTTTGTAGAGAAATGGTAAAAATATAGGAGGACGAAGAAAAGAAAGAGAAAAAAAAAGAGTTGTTGGAAATATTAGAAAACAGAAAGAAAAACATTTCTAAGAATTAAAGTTGAGCCTTAATAGTACTGATATTTAAAAAACAAACACAGAGACTGAAAAAGGCTAAAAAATACAGAGAAGTTCGAATAAATATTAAAACTAAAATTGAGATGTTGGATTAAATTTCTCTAGGAAAGCCTAAATAATAAGATACCGAATAAGATACCGAATAAGATAACATTAAAAAAATTGCGAGCAAAATCATAATTATGTTAAGAAAGCTTTTCACAGAATGTTAAGACCAAAAATTCAAAAATATATAGATGGTTCAATATTAACAACAGAAAGGTTATAAAAAACGGTGATAAATTAAAGTAATCAATAAATCTTTATAAGCATAATTATAAGGTAACTATTTACTAATAACTATGAGATCTAAATGAACTTACAATCACAAATATTAATTTATCATTCGAGAAAAATTTAGGGCAGTAGACTGAGTCCCTTACTGTTTATAACCAACATGAATCAATTATAGAAAAAATCAAGAAGTAGATCGTCAATTTAAATGAAGTGAATATACTTGTAGAAGACGTTGTAGTAATATCTACGGTTTGTTTTTTTTTACCATAGAGAAACCAGTAACCGTTAGAAATTTTAAACTCTCATTTGAGATTGGTTGATTTCGAGTACTAACCAATCACAAATAATGATTTTGAACTGCCAACACTTACTGGTTTCTCACTAGTAAAAAACAGACCAGAAACAGACTTAGTAATAAAACCAAATTATAATACAAAGACAAGCAAGAAGAAGAATTAGAATAGAACGAGAGCAAACTGCAAGAATTGGAAAAGCAATAAAAAGATCTTTTAATTAAAACATTGTTTTTTTGGTTGAATTTTATACATGTAAAAACAAAAACCTGATTTACCAAGGTATATTATAGAAAACAAATTGTCTAACATCGTTTGCTGAGTCTTGATCTCCCTTTTCTTTTCGACAAGATCGTAATAAATCAGTCCGCTTAGAAGGTCAAAATACAAGCACAAAATGCAAATAAAATATATCTAAGAAGAATGAATAATTAAAAGCGTTGTAAGAAAAGATAAAATAAGAAACGACAAATTAAGAGACAAATTAAAAATGGAAGCAATTCCGGATTCCATAGGTCAAATACAGTAAAAATAGTGAAGTAACTTTTAAAAAATGGACAGCATTATATATCATTCAAAAAAATTTTTAGAAAAAAAATAAGAGGAAGGCCCAAAGAAAGATAAAGAAAAGAAAACCCTGCCAAATGCAAAAATGGAAATAGAAATTTCAAATTATATGTATATTTAAGTATTTCAAAAACTGGCTACGAGTATAAATTAAATTGTAATTTTGTAACCGAAATATGTCGAAAATTAGTAACAGGTGTCTAATGCTTTGATACTTTCTTGAGATAACAAAAACCGACCATTATTTTTTCTCATTAGTTGATTTAAATTTTGGCCTAAAATTTTTTGCAGATTAATTTGTTATTTGAAACATATGGGAAGCAAGAAGTGTTGAGATTAGTTCTAAGCACATGCGATGTAGCAATTTGATAATAAATTATTTACATATACGTTATGTATATTTATTTCATAATAACAGTCAATTATCAAGAAAACCGGAAATTCAGCCTCCTAATACGCAAAATTTTCTGCATCACACGTTGCCGCAAGCGATAGGAGAATCAAGAATCATGTTCTCATGCATAACATGTAAATAATCAGTCATTTTCCCATAATCAACCGAAAAGTAAAGTTGGTTTAATGTGTGAAAGTTGACGTAACGGATATACGATTAAAAAATAAGAATATATCACAAGAAGTTGTTGATTATATTAAATCACTGGGAAGAAATTGAAACTAAGAATTTATTATTAAGTACATAAATTAATTAATAATTATAGATACACAAGTTAGATTTGTACGACATAATTATACAAGAAGATAATTAATGTGAGAGTGGTCAACCAAAAGAAAATTATCCGAAACCGAATTATTTCAGTGGATTCAATTTCCTACCAAAAAAAGAAAAAAAGCTCAGTGAAATGCAAGAGTTTTAATACTTAAATACCAAATACTAACCAAAAAGAAAATATGAAAAGCTGCTTTCTATCTTTTTAACATAGTTTGTGAGTTTTAAGCTTATTAAATAAAAAATACATCGCGCTACATTTAAAAGCAAAATGTTTATTATTTTCACTGAAAATACAAGCTTTTCGCATGCTTTCAGCTTAACGAAAAGACTGAATTTCACGTCCTGTAATGTCTGATAGATAATTAAATCCAACAACTCAATCATTACAGGCATTGTTTTTCCATAAAAATATCAAGACAATCAAAGAAATGTTAAACAGGTAAAAAACAAAAACAATGATGTATTGACTATTGTTGACAATTTTTATCAAAAAGCACCACAACACATTCAATTTTCGACTGAAAAATACCGTTTCAGTATCCATACATAATAATTAACTTTCAAATGATTTTATTTGCATTTTTAGCAAATAATTAACGCCAGGAAATAAATTAAAGCAAACACTTTTAATTTTCCACACTGTTATTTGCACCTAAATGCTCGTTTCTTAATGTTTTTATAAGTCTATAACAGTTAAGACAACTTTTAATTTCAATCCTACCTCAATTGCCAAATTCTTTCCCATGGTCAACGAGTTTCCGTAATTCTCAATATTTTTACACCTACACAAATATTTCGTCTTGACCAGTTTCAACTAAAAATTGGAATGAACATTAAAACTTATAACAAGACCGGAATCGACAATAAACTTATAAAATTACCTCACATCGTAATAAAGTAATTCAAATTAAGCGGAACGTAAGTTAAGTCACTTACATAAACTATAAAAAGAGAGAAATTTAATTAATGTAATAATACCAGTATGAACTTTAGGTGATACAATTATTTACGACCGGATGCGGTAATAAGTTTAATTTGTGTTCCATTTTTAAGACCAAGGATAAAAATCGGCGGATTATAAAAGACTTTTCACGTAACGAGATATAATCAAATTTATTTTATTTTATGATAGTGGAACTATGTAATTGATTAATTTTTATTTAGTGTACTTAAAAAATTTAGAGCCCTGCCTCCCACTCAGAAATTAAATTTAAAGATCAAGTGAAACATTTTCAAAATAAGCGCAAAATTTAATTTGTTAATAAAACACAATTGCAATAATTTTTAATTGGTACGTATAAAACAAAGTGCACAGTTGCACACATGACTATTATTTAAATTTTAATCGTTTGAAATAAAACATCAATTTAAACTTCTTGTGAAAATGCGGCCAACTAATGTAAACGGCGGCAAATCAATGTGCCTAGATTTGCCTCAACACTTGCAGCCACAAATAGGCTAATTTCAAGTTGAAATACTATCTGTAATATTGCAAATTTTAAGACCTTTCTGTAGCAACAACCAATCACAACCACCAATTTTATTAATTTTCCATGGACACAAAAATACCACTGGTATTATCTTAACTTGAAATTAGCCCATTAGGCAAGATTTTTATTGGATCTGCCTAACTGAAAATGTCTTGATTTCTTGTCCAGTTTTAGCAAATTTTTTCATCAGTCTCTCCTACCTGTCAAACAGGTGGATGCATTACGTCGACCAAAAGATACATCCTCCGAACGGTTTATGTAAAATTTTCTCCATACTTAAGAATTTTTTTTAAATACAATGAAAAATTGCTGTTTGTGCAGCGTTCCATAATAAATAATAATTAAACGAAATTACTAGACATTATTTTGTTAAAAATTCCAAAAAGTCCAAACTCTTAACTTAGAATAATGCTTCAAAATGGTCATATTAAAATATTCTCTTACCTACTTCATATTACAATCCAAATATTTGTAATTTCCGAATAATTAATGTACGTTTTTTACAAATTAAATTTTGCGCTTATTTTAAAACACTGGTTATAACGAAAAAAATTTTAATACAAAAAAGGCTATACGAGATTCAATTCTGCCATATGCCACTTCGTTTAAACTAATCCAAAAAAATTTTTGTTAGTTTATAATCGTTTACAACTTTATTCTTGTTCAACATGTGCAATTATTAAGATTTTTGTGTTTTCATTGAAGCTGTAAATAGTGTTTGGTTCCAAAAAATCCCTGAAAAATGGTTAGGAAAGGTAATACAAGTTACTGTGTCTCACAAAGCTAGAGAAAAGGTATTTTTCTACCAAAAAAAGGATAGTAGTTAAGAAATTCAGTTTCAAATTACGTATGTCAATGTCAAATGAAATTAATTGACTAGCACAAAAATTTATACATTTTTCTAGACTTTTGTAAATTCTTGTTCAATTTTTTCAAAAAATTGGTTTCATTTATGGAAGAAAAGGTTAAAATACTTAAAAAAAAGTATCAAAACGCAATCCAGCGCTAACCGAACAAAGATCAATGAAACACAATTTGAAAATATGTATGTAGTGCAAATTTTTTGAAAATCACAAACCTAAAGCGTTGCTACAAAAAACAATTGACCCAATTTTATATCACAAAACAAATACATGTGGCAAAAATACCACTCTCATGCTCCCCTCCTATAGCGACTCCATTGGTCACCTCTACTTCCTATAATTTAAGTAAAATAAAAATTAAATACGCAGCACTTCACAGACTACAGATAAATTGAGACGAAGAAAAACCAAGCAAAAAAACTGGTTAAAGCAACTAAAAACATAAATTTGGTAAGAAAATAAACATTTTTAAATAGAATATATGTTAAAATTAAATAAATAAAAGTACACTTTGAGCTCAGTAAGCATAACTATTAGATATGAATAAGATACAATAATTTATTTATACAAGGTGGCCTAACGAATATAAACCAAGCAAATTTTTAGATATTCAACGTAATTTTTTTGGAGAATTGCTTGAACAGGTCAATTTTGTTTAAGAGGAGAAAAAATACCTGTGGTAGTATCAACACTGGTAGTTCACCCCCTTAGCGGAGGTGGCTACCACATTCAGAACTTTAAATTCGAAGTGAGTCATTATAAAAGTGATTAAATTCTATTTAAAACGGTGTTTTGTTTTTAGAAATTGGATAAGTGGTTTCAGGGTTATTACAAATTAAGATTCGCAAAAGTGACTCCATTCTCTGAAAACAATTTAAATTTTTATCTTTTTTTAAAATTTAGAAAAATTTAGCTAAACGAGTCGAAAAATGTTTTTTTCTACTTTGCGTCTGTAACAGATACCAATTTGGGTGTCGTATTAGCCAATTCAGCACTTAAATTGCGTGCATAAAGTACTAGTGCAATTTTTTTTTTGCCTTTGTAACAAGCTTTCGTTGAAATATGAAACGTCATTTGTGACGTTTTAGCGTTTATGTCAGCGTTGAGATTATTATAATAACTTTATTCGAATAAATTTTGTTGCACTTGATGATCAGTATTCCTCACCAAAGTGTTTTTGTATGTGTGTCGCAATTAACCTATAAAACATTCGAAAATGGGGTGGACAAGCGGCGGTTACAATGAGGTAACTTTAACTTTCTTTTTGAGGTTAGAACTGCTTTAAAATGAAACAGCTTTCAGCCACTACTTTCACGATTTGCAACCCCCATAATTTGATAATTTACAAGTTATTTGCTAGATGAGTATATAGCACTGCTTGGTCTGAAATAACGATGAGAGGAATCGCTGAGAACCGCAATTAATTTGGTAATTTAAGAATAATGTTACAATGTTTTTGGAGATTTTCCTTACTCTGTTTATGCCAATTGGAATATTCAATCAATAACCGATACGGTAGGTAAAAAAGAACCATTTGTGAGTTACCTACATAGAATTTTGGACAAATTTTTAAACACATGTTTTTCGATACATATGACACTTTCATGACATTTATTACCAACTATCTCGTATTAACGCAAAAGTCCTTAAAGATTGAATAAATAACCTTTTTACCTAAAAATCAAGCAAAATGCGCAAAGTAGAAAAAATAGCACAAATAACTCGTTTCTCAAGTCATTGTGCACTCATTCTTTTAAAAACTCGTGCTTTGCACTCGTTTTATAAACTTGAATTCGTGCCACAAAGTTGACTTTTCAAAACGCGTTCTTTAATATATTATAATATGACTTTCATCAAGTTGAATAAAATAAACTTTATTTTCAATACGATTTTGAAAACAATACTAATTGTATCCCTTTTTTCTATAAAAAAATTATAAGAAAATTAAATTATTTTTGGAGAAGGCTGCAATTTTAATTGACGCTGACATTAAATAACCATCTAACCTAAAAAAAATTGATAAATCACAGAATTTGTTTTTGATTGGTTGGTATAGTTTTTTCGTCTACCATATTTCAAGCGACTGTAGCGCCTATATCGGTCATTATCATCGCGGATAGACCAGTTTCGAGTTATTTGTTCCTCATCAGTGCGGTGCATTCAAGTGTTGTATTCGAGTGGAACAACCTGTCCTCACTAGAATAATTGAATTAATTTTCGAAGACCTATCATTTTAAGGTTCGTTGGTTAGTCTAGTCCTCGAGCATTAAATTAATAACGAAAACCGATAAAACAAATAACTAACCGTGACAATAAACTCTTGAAAGAGATAAAAGTTATGGTGCGAATAAGTCGTAAATAAAAGCAATTGGCAGTTTTCAATGTAAAGACACCGAAAGCAATTGAAAAGAATTGATGGGATCATTAAACTGGACAAGTGGGAGGTCGGTATCTTCGTGTGCACACACCAAACAATACTTAACAAGATAGCAATTAAGGGCCAATAGGAAAAAAATCAATCTCAAGGACAAAGAGTAACAAAGCTCCGATTAATTTCTTGCTAAAATAAGAGACTGGGAATTTGTAAATGCACATGTAATGTTCAATTAATTCAATTAAAATGCAATTTGAGAAAATACATGGCGCACGTCCACGACGATTTAAATGTATCATTAATAAAGACGTGATGATAGAGCTAAGTTAACGGTGATTTATGTGTGAGCACGCTCTTATAATCTTTCTAGGATTGATACATGATAAGACATGAACGGTTTCATCAACCAACAAATGTTGTAAATCATCAACTTCTATCGGATTCTGTAATCAGAACTTTTGATTCGTGATTTTTTTCAACACGTTTCGTCATTTTCTACTGATGTGGTCGATCAATCAAAATTTTTCCGGAATAAAAAACTACATGGACGTGAGTTAAATCATGGTTGTTGGAGTATTTATTACAACCAATTACAAAGTGAATTATTTCGGATTTTTACAACAGAGTTAATCAAACCTGCTTGTTATTGTTATTATAGATAGTTGTGGTTATATTAAATGTTTCATAATGTAACCACATACCAGCTTGGACAAGGCAAAACCTAACACTACCTTTTGTAAAAATATACATACTTTAACAAAGGAATCCGGATATCTATCTGAACCAAAAAATATTAATGCGAGAAATACCAAAAAACAAAACACATAACAACAATATAGTCCAGTAAAATTAAACTTTAACTTAGAAAAAATTCTGAACTGATCAATTGTTACTTCTTGCATTTCTGGAATCAAGAAATTCATTGCCTTTATAATTTCTATGATGCAAGATACGAAATCATAAAAATTCATGAAGTAAAACTTCATCCAGTCATCTTGAACCTGAACCTTTACTTTGTATATAGATTAAATTATTTTTCCACAGCAAAATACATATAATATAATTTTTAAATATGTACTTGAAAATCATAGGTAAATTTAACTAGTTCGCTTGGCCTACAAAGTCTAGGAACATTCTTGTCTATACTTTTATAAAATAATATTTTTTTAATAATAATAAATTTATATTTTTTGGAAATGTTTACAAAAAAATATTATTAAAAATTTGTCTAATTTTTCTGAGTTAATATAATTATACAAAAAAAAAACGTTTTCGCCGGTTATTTTAATTCAGCTCCCCTCGTTTTAGTACCGGATGTCAATAAATACTAAGGAACCCCCGTATCTTATAAAGTCTGAACGTTAAGTAGCTCTTAGCCACAGACTTTTGAAACAAAAATTCCAAAAAACTCAGGAATAAAAAACGGAAACTTGTCTGAATGTGCAAGAGAAAAGGAAAACGCCTAAAGTGAATAATATGTATATTAAAGTTCAATGAAACTTAAAACCGCATTCGTCAGGTGTACAATTTGACACTGTGGGCGAGAAAAACAGTTGTTTAACAATGTTTTAATCACCGAGATACATAACTTCAGCGAATTTTTTAATGTCGTCTTTGAAATCCAAGAAGCTCTTCATAAAATGAGAAATGGTACAAGTCTCCTATTGCAATGTACTCAGATATGTGTATTCAACTACCAGGAAGTCATTGTAAACTACTTTTATGGTCGTATTTCCTATTTCATTAGACTACTTGAATTTCGATCTCTGAAAAGAGAGCAAATGTAACTTCAAGACAATTAAAAATATTTTGTTACAGAAACTCTCAAATATTCTGGGTTAGAAATTTTAGTAAAAATATTGGGCAAGATTTTACCAAGCAAGCTCGGGCAAGAATGGAGAGTATTTTCGGTGATAAAATCGACTTCACCTGGAATTTTTAAATTTATAAATTACAGTTATTTAAAAAGCAATAACGGTGGATGATTCAAAATTATATAACTTTATTTTGGAATCTGATCAGTAAAATCCAGAGTGAAAACTTTGCAAAGAAATTACAAAATGAACAAGAAGCTAAGCTTCAATTGAAATTCCAATAGATCAAAGCAAGGTTTCAATCGTATGGAAATCGGAAAACCGCTCAATTGCAGATTTTGGAGACATTTCAAAGCTTTTAATCGGATATTTACTGATTTCATGCAAGAAATTTTATTTTAAAAATAAAAATCAAATTGACAAAGAAATATTTTTTTTAATTTTCATTCAAAAGTTTGAAGTTCAAAAGATAAATACAACGAAACTAAATATGAATTCTAAAAACCAAAGGCTCAGAAAAGACCGCATAAACATCGCAGCTCTCTAAGAGCATTAAAATTTCCTAATTATACAATACAAATAAAAAGGGAAAATAGATTCAGCTAAATGAAAGTTAATGTATGACAAAAACAATGGCGAGTTGTATAAATTTTTTCTGTTTTTTATTACGTTATTTTAATGATTAAATTAAATAAGACTTTTCCAGTAGATAAACAGAACTTAATACACTTACTATAGTTCAGAAAAAAATAAACGTTTATAAATCAATGGCACCAAATTTAAATAAAAACCCTTACAGCGTGTTGTTTTACCGACTGGTCACCATCTTTTAACTGTCTATTTGGGTTGTTTTTGTGTTGTAGTGACTATGAAATAGAAGTAATCTAACAAGAGTTTATTTGTTAATTTGCTGTATTTACTGCTTTTTCTTGAGTTATGGAGACAATAATCAAGCTAAAATTCCTAAGTTTAGACCACAACCACGCACTAGCGCCATCTAACATTATTAGAATAAAATTACTTAATTTAACAACGGCCAGCTTTAACTATTATGGCCATTCCACTCCAAAACAGCTGCTTCCAGAACTAGCGACCCCTAGCGTTTTTGTTTACAAATAATATTAAGCCGACTGACAGTTAGAAGTTAGGTTAGGTCAAAAAAATTATTAAAACTTTGTTCATTATTATTGAGATTTGTAAGTTAGAATTTAGAAATGCATCGCTTTTTGAATTTTAGTCTTAATTTATTGCCATACGCAACCGTTTGTAATTAAACACATATTAAATTTTCAATGTAGTCTGAAACTGTATTTGTTTCAATAAATGATGTGTAGAAGGCGCCACAATTGGGACCTATTTTGACAGTTCCAATTTCGAGTGGGACGGCCATACAGCAACGTTAGTGGATAGAGATAAAGCTGGCCAAGATTTGACAACTGGTTTTAATATGAGCCTTTTACATGAGCCAAAGAATCAAATTTATATATTTTGAAAATAAAAAAGTACCTAAATAAAAAATGCTCCCGCAAATTACCGAAAAAATTTATAGAAACTTAATGGTCAGTGCTCATTGTAGTATGTATGCGGGATTATAAATCGTGTTTCTAAAATTTTTGTGTAAATTCTAACAAGTGATACAACCAATACCCAACTTGCTTTTTAAATGCTGCTAGTTTTTTAGATATACGATGTAACTTTTTTCAAAAAAAAATTATTTATTCAACCAATGATATAATTGTGAATAGCTAAAACAATTGCGTCCATATCATGGTAACGGACTATGGTAAAGCAAAGGTTTTAATTTCTCTCTAAAAAAATGCTCTCAAAAATCCGACCTAACCACCGACTAATATTGAGTAAAAATTTGGTCATTTTTAAGAGCCTTTTCTCACACGAAATGTTAATATCGTATGTCTCAAAAGTTTCATCAAAAGTTTATACTAAAACTTTTGAGACATACGTTAGTATGTCTACGTTTGTCTTCCAGAATTCTAGCTTAAACTTTTACCTTTAGAATTAAACTTTTTGTTTTTTGCAGTGCCTGTCTGTGATACCCTGTATAATTTAAACAATAAATCTACAAGAAACGCTCTTTTAAAAATTTTAAAGTATAAGAAATAAGCTATTAAGAAAAAGAACATCATCACGATTAATAAATTTTACTAGGAGTTACAAGACTTTAAATTTTGTTAAAATTTTAGGATGTTTTCGATTTTTTTGGGATATTCCATGTGACAATGTTTTTGAGCAAAAACTTGGACATCGTATATCTTAAAAACCATAAACATTCAGGTTTGGGTATTTAAAATCAGGAATCATTCTCGAGTACTTTTGCACTGAAAAGAGTCGTTAGGCCTGTTAGGCCCACATGTGTGTTGTTGTGATCTTACTTCGCCTGTGTATTGTAGGATTAACAAAAGAGTTGTAACATTTTTTTGTTGATCTATCTTAATAAATAATTTAAAAGAACTTCATTCCAAGACTTGATCATATTCAGCTTTTGAACTTAAAAAATCTACCCTAAAAACAGAAAATGTCTTACATTCTAAAACTTTTGCTTTTTGTACACCAAATACTGAATATTAAATATCTACCAGAGCTCTAAACTGGAAATTAAATTATGTATGCGTAGTTTTGAATACCTGCGCAATTCATTGGTGAAATTTTTATCTTTTTATTCTCTTTGTTCCAAAATTGGTTACAAGAAAAAAAAATAATTAGAGTTTTGATGTTTAACAATTTTCAGAGAAAGTAGTGTTCTAGCAAAGTTATTTTAAGATTACCTAATAAATAAAAAAACTATTTTTGATCAAGAATTATTTTGAAAGGAATATATTTTGCAACTTTATATGTAAGCAATGTTGCCTCTCCATTTATAGAATTGGCATTTTGGTGTAAACACAAATTAATCATCGTTTCAGAAACTTGACATTTCAATTTTTCATCTAAATTTTTTTTGAAGTAAATGAGACATGTTTCCTGAAAAGTCTCGCCATTCTGAAGAGTGTAACTTTTTTCTTGAAGAGTTGTACTCTTGCACGTGTCGGTTAGAATAAGATCGAGCAATTGCTGTGTAAGGAAAGGTCGTCGATGCCATTCCCCGATGTTATTCAATAGTGTTGGGACTTGGTGCAACTCGATAGGTGGTGCAGTGTTGGCGTCGCCTTATCGTCTCATATATACCAAGAACCGACGTCGGTAGCGCAAGACAAGCACATTCCGATTTCTTGGAGTCGTGCGATAACGCCGGTCACTATGCAATATGCAGACCACACCCAACTCAACAAGTTAATAAAGCATGTGTGAGACAAGATACCGAATGCTTCCTCAGGTCCTCCAGACCAATTTACTACCGGCGGTCACGCGACCCAACCCGGAAATTTCCGTTTTTTACAAGATCTCCGGCAATCGATAGATGGGCGTGCGCGCACCCTTCATTTCTTTCAATTAAAACCCTAAACATTATCAGCCGATGGCAAAGAAGAAGAGTTGATGGTCGGCTGTTGGTGTGGTTGTCACCGAGCACTTAGTTGCCATGGAAATGCCACGGTTAACGAGCTAGGTAAGTGTCTATCGACTTGCGAAGGGGCGGTTGAGGGAGACGACACCAACTGGAAGCTCAGCAAAGCGGGATCGCAGACATAAGAAGGATCAAGCAAATTTAATCGACTTGAGATAATTAAAAGGGTGACGAAACTTTACCAACTTCAAGAAACAAAACAAAAAGTTTTCTCATTACTTGCTTGATGAAATATACAAATCTATAGATTACTGATTGAGATTAGACCGAATTTTTGCCTTGAAATCATTTATCCTTGGATATGTAATGGAAATTCAGGACGTGAGAGAATAATTCAAATGAAACATACACATACAAGGAGAATTTTTAAACGCAATTATCTCAATTTACTTTTCACTTATTTAATAATGAATCTCTTTTTAGAGAATGAATACATAATCTACAGTGAAAACTCGTTATAACGATTCTGAAGAATTGTCGTAGCGTTCACGATTTTTATTTTCCTGGCCTACTACGACGATCCACTACAATTTTCAGCTGTAGTTAAGCTTTAATAAAAGCTTCAAAATCAAAACATTAATAATGCACTAATAGCTATTTACATTCGTATGTGGTAGGCTTAATTTTACAGGCGACAGCTTTGTTTCTGATTAGTTGGAGCCTGTAAAATTAACTACCGCATAAGATTTGTATAATTTTTTTTGTCCGAAAGAGTCAAATTCTGTTTTTTTTGCGCCATTTCAAAAGTTAGGTTAGGTACAAATAAATTCTAAAAACCAATAAAACGTACCCAAATGCGGCTTAAATACTCTGTCACTGCTTGCATAATTTTCTTTAAAACATGTTCAATGGTCTTTCCAGTACTTTTATTCACACTTTTTAATTCTAAATTAATAATTACTGAGAGATTCAACATTCAACAATAATGGCCACGGATCCATAGAATAATGACATTTATTAACTAGACAGGAACACACAGGTTCTGAATAGATGGCGCTGTAGCGGTTTATTTTTAACATTCTGTTCTATATAAAATTGCATATTATTTTTAAAATTATCTTAAATACACACGTTGTCATTTTTAAAATTTATTAACTGCAACTTTTTCTAAAATATACTTTTATACCTATAATTTCGTATTGTTGTTAGTAATGGGCTCCAGAAGCCGTGACGTAAAAAATGCGCGAAATTTTGAAACACTGTCATTCGATAAAAATACCTTGAAAAAGTCGACCTTATTGCACATGTAAATAAGGTTGAATTTATAAAGATCAAATTTTATGCGATGAATAAATACACTAAATAAAATAAATAAGACCTAAAAATGTCGACATTCGATAGCCTAAACATTTCATTTATTGATAAGTCACGAATTACAACAAATTTACACTTAATAAAGAATTTAACGGAAAATAAAATGTTCGATGCACAGATTTCCTTCATTTCTAAGCTTTAACGCAGGTCCAACGTGAGCGAATTCCAGCGAACCATGCCGAACGTGAACAATTTTCTCTATTCGTGAGCGCGTTTGCGCGCTACTTTGCTACTCGGCTATCTACGGTAGTTGCTTTACAGCGGTTCGGGTCACTTTGAGAGCACGAAGCCCGTACGGTAATTTCTATTTTCGATTAATTTCTCAAATATGCGAGAATTGTTTACAACTTGTGTCTGGATTAAAACTAGAATGTCTGGAGTATTGGAGTTGAGTGTTTTTATGCCTTATTTGTGTTTCCATATGTGATTTTTATTCGGTCAAAGTTTAGCTGTTATAATTTCAACCTTATGTATTAGTGCAATAAGGGCGATTTTTTTAAGGTATGTTTTCAGAATGACAGTGCTTCAAACGTTCGCGCTAAAATTACGACACACTTCTCCAGCCCATGGGGATCCACACTTGAACTACGCTGTGCGTTGTCTAAGGTCTCACACAACGTTTGACGTAAGACCTGTGACGTTTCAGCGATTTTTTCAATGTATTATTTTTGTATTAAATATAGTTTTATTTGTGGCAATATTTTAGGTACGTACACTTTGATACATAAACTATATTACTGCAAGGTTAGTTTTTTCCTCAAGCATCTCCTGTGGTAGTTCTAACCGTACAATGTGAGACCCGGTGTTTTTCTCATTTTTACCGCACAGTTTTCAAAAGTCCGACTTACTATTGGTGAATGCACAACTATGATAGCCTACTTTACAATACGGGAGGACAAAAAAACAACTTTAGTTTACTAACCAGTGTAGACTTGAGTACCTAACCGGTTTATTATAAAAATTGTGTTTTTTATAGATTTAAGAGGAATCAGTACCTTTCCTGTCGACTGCACCTTATCAAGAGGAAATATTGCTGTGCAAGGGTTGTGAAGTCCCCATAAAATAAGAAGTAATATTAATTTTTTCTAATAAATTTTTGCAGTTTCTTGTAGGATAAGGATCAGGCTATGCTTCTCTAGTGATGTTTTATAATTATTGTTTTCTAATTACTTCTTAAAGCTGCTGTTAAAATGACTGAAAAAAGACAAAGTTTGTATGTACTATTGTACTCCAATAATTAAAAGTAAATTAAAAAAAAAACATAACACTAGAAAAGCATAGCCTGATCTTTTTCTATAAGAAACTACAAAAGTTTATTAAAAAAAATTATTTCTTATTTTATGGAGACTTCAAAACCCTTGCAAAGCATTATTTCATATTGGTAAGGCGCAGTCGGCAGGAAAGATACCGATCCGTCTTAAAAATTTCATCATTATTCTATCCAAGACCTGTCTTATAACCAATTTTCACTATAGAAAACTCCCCGGCTAAATATTTAAGTTAATAATTGGTTTTCTAAAAAATCAGAAAACAGGTCGATTTTGTTTGCCAATGAAACTATAATGAAGGTAATTTTAAAATTCAGACAGTATACACCTGTGGAAAAACCATCCCTGTACAAAAAAATTAAATTGCAACTTGGATCAAGTGGCAGATTATTGAAAAGGTAATTAAATTTTCTGTATAAATACCTAGGTAAATAATTTACTATGACTTTCATCAAATTGAATTTTATTTTGATTATAATCACAAAATAAAAGTAAATACATAACATTGTATCTTTTTTTTTTAATTTCCCTTTTTATAGGTCCCTATAGCCAACCAAATCTACTTGTTTTTGGATTTTTCAGCAAAACAATTATTTAGTAGAATATGCCACCTGGAGACTTTTCGGTGAGCCACCTTGTATTACTATGAAATAACGATATCATAAGGACAAAATTCACTATAGATATTTTATTAGTGAGACAACATTATTATAGTACTACGAGTGGGAAGAGTTCAGATGACGAGGGCGCAGCACAAGTCCATCTGTAATTATACGAATTACTGTAATATGCTCTAACCCACGAATGATCAAAAATTGTATCTGCAAACCTCAAAAATAAAATAAAAATTCATAATTTCTTATTCAAAATCAAAAACGTACTAACAACAATTTTGACGCAGCTTGACGTTAAAATAACTGAAAGAGTGATTCTGAAGCCAAAAACCTACCTGAATAAATTCAAAGGATGGCAGCTAATGCAGTGTCTTCAATTTTGTCGGATAAATCCTATGATTGAGACTAAATTTGGTTTTAATAAGATTCAAATTGATAGATTTTTCATTACACTATAAGTAGAATAAAATGGGTCAAACAGGGTCAAATAGGTCAAGTAATAACGTTATTATATTACATTTGTAGACAAAAATATTTAAAAATCACAAAGGAAGTGAAATAAAATATCTACTATCCTTATTAATGCTTTTACCGTACTTCTTTCAACGTTTTAACCAAGTTTATACAATTTTTACAACAAAGTGGAGTGATAACGTTATTAATGCATTTGTATATAAAAATGTTTAATGAAAAAGTCACAAAGGAAGTGAACTAAAATATCTACTATCTGTATAAATGCTTTTTCAACACTTCTGTACTTCTTTCAACACTTTAATCACATTTTAACAGATTTTACACCTTTTTAATAAACTCTGCAACAAGAATTGTATTTATTATTGTATTTAATTAAATTTGAATTGGTTGTTCAACATTTAGTGATTTTACTTTTTTAAGGAACACTAATTTTGAAATTTGAACATATCAATTATATTTTATTAGCTTCTAGTCGTTTATCCAATCAAGATATTACTCTAATAATTATAATTTTGAAGAAACCTCCTCTTTTTGTGCTTGATGACTCTTCAGACAGCTTTTAGGGTAATAGAGTCTGGTCTTTTTCTTAATTTTGACATACGTAATTGTTTTTAATTTGGAATAAATCACATTGTGATACACAAATACTGATTAATTTAGCAACAATAAATTCGTGTTTTTAGTAATGTTTTAGTACTTTATACTTAGTCATGAAAAATTAGGCCACTGTAACTAAAATACTGAATCTGTTCACACTTATTTAAACCAGAAGACCAGATGCTGCTAATTTAAATAAATAGGTGTAAACATTTTTTAAATAGACGGAAATCAATTGTTTGAAAATTTATGATTTTAGTTACAGTAGCCAATTTTGCCGTATATTTGTTTTAAGCGCTGTTTTGACGTAGCATTTTTGGTAGAATCTACATAACGAATAGAAAATATTATTTGATTTCATACGTTTGAAACAAAAATTTTTAGTAACTTTATTGTTAAGTTATTCAGTATTCGAAGAACACATTCTTTTTTTTTTGTTTGCAACAAATGAGTTTTCATTTCCATAGCAACGTAATATTAAAATACCGAATGTTTAACAATAATGGAATTTACATAGACCATGAAAGAAAAAGGTAAACATAATTGTCACGTTAAAAATTGCATACAATTAATTTTCTTTTTTGACCATTAAACCATTGCTAAACGGTGTTTTACGTACTCGTTGTTTGTTGCTATATGAACAAATACTTTACGCAGACGCTGCCATAACAAGCAGACGTAAAGAGCAGCCGTAAAGACCAGATTAACAATAACAATGCAAATAACAATATTTGGCAAATAAAATTTTTAAATAATTCTGTAATAATTTTTGCTTGTTCACTTTTAACAACAAGCCCCTGTTGTAACGTTATCTAATGATCTTTTATTATTGATTTGACGAAATTTTAGAATGAAAAATAATTATTGTATTCGTATATAGTCTACTTTAGGTGTTATGAAATATTGTTAAAAATATAATCATGATGAAGTTTAATAATTTTCGTCTCTTCTTTTAATAGAAGATAGAAGTTTCAGGATTCGTTGATTAATGAATCATTTTTAGCTACAATTATCGCTTTATGGACAACGGAAAAATTTACAGAATTAACTATAAATCACCAAAGATTCACAAATTTCTATTACAAGGAATAAAAACACAGGTTAAAACCAAGAACATAACACTTATTCACTGTTTCAAGTTACGTTTACCTATACTTACCTAAAATTTGACACAATACGTAATTTTTACATCAGATTGAAGCTTGTTTTGCTTGGTTTTTACCACCAAATCGTCGAACAGCGGTTCAAGCCCACCCTCTATTTATTGTTTAATATTACTTATACTTTATTTACGTAAAAAACATGGATAATATTAAATAAACGCATAATTGCATAAAAGCAAGCAACTTTTTATGAAATTGATTCGTGCCCCTACCAGCATAACATACTTCAAAGCTTTTCAGCGTAGGGTAGCCACTTATAGAAAAAACTAGTACGATTTTCGGTGCGTAAAAACTTCCTAAATAATAATTCAAAAAATAAATAGTAGCAGGGCTATCATTATGTTCAAAAATGGTGGGAAATTATGTAATTATAAATAACCTAAATAAATAGTGAATATTTAAAAAAAGTAGGATAATATCCCATTGTTTGTATCCCTTGATGTTGTTTAATTTGGACAGTTTTTCATGAAATAATGAATTATGTATTTATCTAGTTCTTCTGGGAAAATATTTGTGTTCGTTATTCGCAAAAAATGATTTCTGTAATACATGAATACACATTGAAGCAACTGCTATTTTAGTTTTTCACAATATTTCTGAAAATTTTATTTCCTTAGAAAACTGAACTCCACATTATAAAATAGAATCACTAACCGCCCAAAGCTTATGTGTATTTCAACGTCAGCTCAAATTTTCCAGTTTCCTGCTTCAGGATCTCCTATTCATATAAATTTTAATAAACGGCAAGTTTTACATTGTAACATTTTCCATTATCTACTAAATAAATCTAAAATTGTGCAAATTTTGTCCATCAATCTTTACCACCGGACGTTTTCATAGATTCCCATTGTTACGTCACGTCTCCCCGCTCCAACCAGCTGGCCCGACCGGGGTTGGCACCCCAACTTTGAGATATTAGAATCACTTGTATAAGAGTTGTATGCGAGAGCAGTACGACTCACAATTGTAAATATGTTGAATAAATGTGTATATAGAAGAAGTTTCGTTTTCTTCATATCGCAAGAAACGCAACACCCATCAGCGTCCGTTATGGTAAACTCTTCTAAAATTTATTAGTGTTGAATTTTGTCGCTAGGGGTCACAGTATGGGTAATAAATTGTTAAAAAAATTTCTAGCTAATTCAAAAACATCGATAGGTCTAACAGATGTTTTATACAAACATCAAAGCCATCTTCTTCTGTAATGACAGTCTCTTTCAATCAAAAACCTTCAACACGTTGTGAACCTGTTTGATTACACTATCGATAGTTGCTAATTTGGATTTGATTAAACCGAATTTCGACTCATAAGGTACTAATTAATTTTTTTCGGTCGAAACAAAACGTGAATTGCTGTGATGTAATTACGCAATAGGCAATTATACGGCCAAGTCTGAGCATGTGAAAGCAACAAAGCGGTCCATAAAAACCAACGCATATATAGGTACTTCAACACACATAATCCGCGCCGCCATTGCGGTCTTAAAGCTATAAATTTATGTATTATATTATCTCGTATGCACATACAAAGCCGAAGGTACATACTATATAAATTAAAGAAGTCCCAAACGAAACCGTTTGGCGTCGTTGAGAATAGTTAAAAGTTTATGGTCGATTACTTCAACAAATAACAAATATTTATCTTTGAAGCGATTGCAAGACGGCGAAGAATTTCTTCTTTTTTCTAATTTTAATGTCCATTTTAAATTATCACCACAATTCCGATCAGATACTTTTTATTAGTATTCATCAAAAAAAAATTTATACAATCGCTATAAAAATTTTATTATATACAAAAAAATTGATTTAATTAACACAAGGAAGAAACGTTTTGTCATTCTCAAATTATTAGCAAATGACCAATAAAACGATTTGGGAAAAATTTGTTATTGAAATTAATTAGACCAAAAAACTTGATCTCTAAAAAATTATTGACGACTTAACCAAAACCGACCTGACAGTGACAGTGATCCTCCTACCTAAGATCGTAAAAAATGAAGGACTGAAGCCTAAAAAATTGCTAATTGAAGATCAAGGTTAAAAGCATCAAATCCACGCATTTGCGTTTAGATTTATTAAAACTCGGGTGAGAACAACAGAACAATAAATAAATTCGCGATGTCTGTTCCACTTTTATCAAAGTGGAACTATTTCCTGCTTGACCAGTAAGGACACCAACGTGAGATTTTTAAATAGAACATTAGCCTATATCAGATCTGGTACAGTTCACCTTGCATTTCATTAAGAAACTATACACCAGTGCATAAATACAAATAAAACTCTAATTAAATATGTAAAACCAGATTTATTTAATAATGTTAATAAAGTGCATTGTTAATTTTAATTGATACATATTTATTGCTTTTACAATAAAAGAATGTATGTAGTTGGAAAGTAACTATACGACGGGAGGTCAAGAGAAAATTCAGTTTTGAGCCGTTATTAAATTTCTTCCAAACCAAACAAAATTGTAAGGAGCATTTTCTTTACGGCCCAGGTTTGATCCATATTTAACTAGCCTTCTGTAAACCGCCCATAGTTTTTTATTCATTATTATTATTTGGTTCTTGTTTCTCTTATTTTCTATACGAGGAAAATGATAAGTTATACATATGTTCTCTTTTTCTGCCTTCTTCAAAAAATCCTAAAATCAACGAACATTTCTTCAACTTTATTCTTCTTTTTGGTTCTTGTTTTTTTCTCACCTTCAGTAGGAAAATGATAAGTAAGACCCCCATTAAAATGATTAAGACCCCAAAAAATCATTGTTGTGCCTTCTTCAAGATGTCTTAAAAGTACTATCACAATACACTTCTTTATCTGTACTTTTCTTTTTGATTCTTGTATCTTTGTTACATTTACTAGAAAAATGGTAAGTTACTTCTATTTATTACGAAAGATCATTTACAGATCATAATACACTCCTTTATCTTTCCCACTTATATCAGAAAGTACTATTTAGTTGTAAGCCCTACCCGAGAAGAGGGTTGTGCGTACACCAGCTCAGTAGGAGAGTGGAGTGCTAGGTCATGAATTCAGAGTTCATAGAATGAAAAACTACCCAAAACAGTACATACTATAATAAAAAAAAATCAAAAACTACAGAAATAATACCATATATTTCTTTGAATTTTTGATCCGAAAGAAATAATATTTTAAAAATTTTGCAAATCCTATTTTTTGCAAATCTTGTTCGACGATCCCTAAATTGGTAGTCCATAAATCAAGAAACGGTTGACTCTACTAAAAATGTAATAATTATTTGCATTTTTGCCATTACAAAAGCAAGTTTCTTTGTTGGTATCAGCTTATTAAGGGTTGTCAACAAATTATCCGCAACATAAATTAAAGAGACGCTATTGTAGCTGTCAATACGAGGCAATGAAATGTCTTTCAAGAGTTTTCGAATGATATAACAAAATTTAATGGTCTTACAATTTTCAAAACACCGAAACACTCTCCTTTATCGTTATTTTGTTATACTTGTTATGTTTTTTTAATGTTTACAAATAGTTTCTTAACATTGCTTTTTTTTTGTTTTTATACCTACCTATTTTTTTATATTGTATTAAAGTTTTTATTTCTAAACAAGGTGAATGGTAATTATTACCGTCCGGATCGGTGACTTTATAAAAGTGACAATCCTAGAAAATGAACTAACATTTATTCATGTTAACGGTTATTCCTAGTAGAATTTATTAAATAAGCAAATCTTCAAAATCCTAACCCCGTGACGAAACAAATCGGGTTAAATTTTTGTAAACGCCTAATTGAAGGGTGAAGCAAGTGGATCGACAATGTTTCTGCAATTCGCAAATAAATCTAAACGTTTTAATTAAAACGCTTGTACTTTTGGTGGTCCATTCCTAAGACTCTGGACCCCATTATTTTTATAAAGCGTTTTCATTATTTAAATATAAATCTAAACACGTATTTTTGAGAAAATAATGACTAAACTTTAGTAAACTTAAGTATTTTTAAATTGGATTGTCCTTTATTTGTAAGTCCTTTTAAAGGATTACAATTATAACTAAAGTTAACTAGCGTTCTAGTCTTATTATTAAAAAAAGAAATCAACAAAAGGCTCAAGCCATTTTCTCCCACTTAATTCTTCCGATTAAAACAGCACTCCCAGTCTATGCAACGTCAAGTTGTTGGTCATAACTCTGGACGAAAATCGAGAGTGGATTACAGATTACAGCCCCGATACAACAAAGTGGTGGGTCTTAACCCGGAAGATGGGACAAAGAAGTTCCTTTTGTTCAAAAAGGGACGCTCAAAATACTATTCGGACTTTAGATTCGATATAAAAAGTCGATAGAATTTGAAAATTCAGCCAGTTTCGTCTCCACCGTGATCATGCTAAATCTCCTGTTATTCATCAACAAATAATGCCTTTCTATTTGTTGTTGGACCATTATCAGTTAGCTGAGGATGAGGTAAAACGTTGAAACAATTGCACTGATATAAAAAAAATTCTTGTGGGGTGACATCGTGTTTTCTTCCTTCAATTTGAAAATTTTATAGCCCTTCGAAATATACACATTCGAAATCCGCGAACTGACTAATAAAGCGATGAACTGCTGATTTGAGCATTCTGTAAATTGTCTAGACACTAGACAGTCCGTGGAATGTCTGATTTTTGATATTGCCCCTAAGACATACATTTAACTTTATTTTGTCTATCTCTTCTATTATTTCAATAATGCATACATATTTAACAAAAAAATATTTTTTTTTCTGAATAAGATTTGAAACCGTTGGAAAAATATGCATAACTATGAAGGTACCCTCCTGCTTTCACCCGTAGGCGGAAGAAAGCTTGGCGTATTTCCCTGAACCTTCCAAGTTCATTGTTTTGATTTTTATTAAAAGTACTATTATTTGTACTACGTACAATAGACGACATTGAATGTAACAGGTAGGTCACAAACCGATAACATGCCATTCAATTCATTTTATGATTTGTTTGTTTCGCATTTTCAAGAAAAGTCTGAAAGACTCCTTTCATACGGTTTCTGTTACCTTATTATACTCGTTTAAGTGTGTACAAAGTTGTTATTTTTCCACAAAGATGTATCAAGATAGGTCAATTTTCTCTCGAAAAAGCATCCTTTCCGCATTTCAGTTTTCAGGTTTTCAATTTCAATTTAAAGACTGTGATTAAGAAGGTACAAAAGCTCGTAAATCTGTAAATTTAAATTCACTTGCCTGTAGTGCTCATACCAGTTGGAATTTATGCTGCATTACGGTGTATTAAAATGGATCTTGAAAAATTAGCAATAGAGAGTCGCTTAAAGCAAAGTGAAAATATAAAGCAAATTATACTTATATGAGTTTCAGCCAGCGGTTATATCAATTTTAATAAAATTTGCATCAATAAATTAATAATCCTGACTTGGAACATTGTTATGCAAAAAAGTAAATAATCATTTTAGAAATCGTATATTAATCTACTTATAAAGTGAAAAACAGTTAGTTGAGAAATCGTAAAATGAAGTTAATTTACGTTTACGATGTCAATGCATTTGTCGACATTCCTCGGAATCAGAATCCATACATCAGAATTTGTTTTGATTTTTTGACTGTGAGTAAATTACAAATTACCGTTTTCCAGTTTCACAATTTGTGTTATTGCCGCTGTATACAATTCGTGCAACGCCAGGAGGTTCGAGATCAGATTCAATGAGAATAAGAAAAAAATGTCCCGCTAGACGTATGTACCAAGTCTGTGCATTGTACCGTTTCGCAGTTGCTTGAAAAATCTAGAACACTGTAAACTCTTTATCTAGTCTCTAGCCAACAACTCGATCTTTTCTTATCGATGATGAGTTATTTCTCACCATCAAAACCAATACATCTGGATCTATTGCAAAAAATGCGTATTACACGAACAGACTTGGATGGGATGGTCGGGATGCCGGGTATTTGCCTGGTGGGCCGGTTAAACTTCTCGATTTTTCAAAAGCGTAAAATTATTGTTTAACATAAGACAGCGAAAATGAGAATAATCTTGAAGATGTTAAAGAATTTCATAGATGAGCCAAAAATATTAATTCATAACTGCATTTCGCGGTTGTTACTAGTGGCAGCGGCTGCGAAAACGAAGTTCACGGCCTGTTCGCCAAAACGAATTTTACGGACATAAAAGCCATAACACTATTATTTTGCAAAATGTAGCAAAAAAAATTTTCTGCCATTGCTACTAGTGATTTTTCAACTGTTACAATTTCTTTTGTTAATTATGCAGTTTTTATTAATTATCTATTATGGTTACACAATACGCATTGTGTGCAACTTGTCTGCGAAATGTGTTTAGTGTCCTAGACACTTCTTTTTCTCTTTCACCTCTCTTTTCACTTTTAAACAGTATTTTAACAGAGGTATTTCTGGTAAAATTGTAAACACTAGAAAGTTTGTCTATTATTCAATTAATAACAGTTTTTTGACATAATGTAAAGTGTGTGCGAATTCGGGGTTTTTTTGATTCAAAGAGTTGGGTTAATAACGAATAATTCCGAGAATATCACTTACTCCTCACTTGCTTGTCTGGCTCTCACTAACTGACTAACTGTCAGTCATTGTTTCTGGCCGCTTATATAAAGATACTCGCTACTCGAAATTCTCGAGTAAAAATATTTTTGCAGGGACAGTTCGCAAGGTCCCAACATCCAACGCTATACAGAAGACTCCACAGCACGATATACTTATTGAATATCACGATACTCCAAGCCAAGTTGGACCATACAAGTCGTTATTTCTCCCGCAAATTACCGATCGTATGTGAATGGCTCTATCACGTTTCTGAAGCGTCATTATTGTCGCTTAATTTGAATAAGTGGCGTTGGATAATTTAAATATCATCAGTGCTGACAAGCAGCTTAGTCTAGACGTGAATTGGTCGCGAAATCCATACGGTCTCAGCTTATCACACGTCATCGATGATTTATGACGCTTTAGAACCAGAAAAATACATCAACAATGCGGTTCTAATTATCATTGTTCGGTCCGACCGTGCGAACGGCTAAATTCCCTCTAGATGCGATTTCTTCAAAGATCACGTACGAGTATCGCGTGTTATCTGCATCCAATACATTTTATTTACTTTCATTTTGCACTCCCCCACATAAAAATAACAACTTTTACTGTCTTTTCTTGAAATTGCAACACGTACAACACCCAAAATAAAAAAAATGCAATTTCTTTGTCTCTCGCAACAATGCATCTGCTCTAGGATAAAACAAATTGGATAAACCCCATTTAAAAAAGTACCTCAACTGGGAGTGCATCAGCAGGACACGACTTCAAATCTGAACCAAACGAACGCTTATTTCCTCTATTGTTTTTTACAAATAGTGGTTGTATTTTGTTAAAATAAACCGTTAAGTAAAATAGACCCACACAAGGAGTAATAATGGTTTCCTTGAGCCTTAATAAGGAAAAAAGAAGGTAAACTGAAAAATACGCATTTACATCATTACCGTAGAAATTCAAAAATTGAAATAATGCGGCTTTATTTATCATTATTTGTAACAAACAAAACGCGAACTGGCTGTTTAACACTTATAAATCAAAAAATGTCTGAATTTGAAAAGAATCCTGTAAAAATAATCAAAAAATTCCCAAAGGGCAAGCATTTCAATCATTCAATAAATACAGGATGACTTTGAAGTATGTTTGGGAAATTTAACCAGCTGTAGTACAGAGTAAAAGAAGTCGAAATAACCCAACTTGCCTTATACAAATGTTTATAGTTTTTGGGATACACCTTGTATAAACTTCTATAACCTTCTATAAAAAAAAAAATTTTTTTTGAACGAGATACAATGTATTTCAACAATTTTTAAAATACAATGTGTGATTGCAATATGTGCAACAATTTTTTCTGGTGATAGTTCTAGTTTCTAAAAAACCCAATTTGATTTATACAACTTTTTAGTTTTTGAGATATATGCTGTAGATTTAAAAAAAAACACTGTTTTTGAGTTACACGATGTATGACAACAGTGTTTTGAGCAAAAACTTTCAAATCGTAAATATTTAAATCTATATGCTCGACAACGGTGTTGTCATACATGTGTATCTCAAAAATAAAGTTATTTGAAAATAAAGTTCTACAGGGTGTAGGTACCTTCAAAACTATTAACATTAGTATAAGGCAAGTTTGGTTATTTCGACTTCTTTTATTATGTACTATAGCTGGTTAAATTTTCCAAACATACTTCAAAATCACCCTGTACATATTAATATAAAATTCTTTTACGTTTAAAAAATTGCGATTTTTATGCAAGCGGCTGCAAAAGGTATGTTTTGTGGCCCCTATATTACCTATGTTAACTATACTTGCTACAAACTATACTTAACGTCTGACGAAGAAAGGTCTTTATTTGGTTAATCTGGGCGTAATATGCTTTCGGTCTACATATAGCATTCTACGCACAACTGTAAACAAAAATCAAAAATTTTTAAAAATTAAGTGTTAGAATTAGTGGCAGTGGATTGTCAAAAGTCACAAATTCGAATTTGTCAAGCATATTACGCTCGTGATGTGGAACAACGGGTGTTTTAATTACTTTAAGCCCCACGGGACTAAAGTTTTTTTTTGCCATGCTATTACCAAGGTGTAAACAAGCAATTTTGATTCAGTTGTGATTAATTTTTTTACGATGATACCGACCACAATCGTATACGAAGCTACTGCCACTAGTAACAGCAAAAAATTAGTTCTTGCAGGTTTTACCAGTAGTGACTTCCAGCAATTAACCAAATTGTATATCTACATTAGACTGGTCGTTAAAAATTAAATTTTTTGGGCCGCCCCCTAAAAAGCTTCCTTATGATGAGAAAACACTAGGCAATTTTTATTTTTTATTTTTGAACCAAAACAGCACGTGCCTCAAGACGATCTAAGCTAATTTTTTGGTGAAATCATGTTTTTTGAGAATTTTTCTGAAAAATACATTTTTATTCGAAATCTTAAACAATTTGAAAACCGAAATAAATAAAATCTCAAAAACAAAATACAATTTAAAATTTTTTTTAGTTGATTTGTATTCACAATCCGTATTGTGACAGTTGGGGGGACCGCTAACTTTTTTATTTACTATCCAAAAAAATCTGAAACTTTAGTGATATAAATTCCCGATTTTTCTAAGGTGTCCAGTATTATTCGAATCATCCTACATGGAAGATTACATTCCGTTACATGGGCCTATAGAGGTTTATTGTCAGCAATGGGGAGCCTAAAGGCAATATTCGGAAAAATAATTTTTTCAAATTCTTAAATTAAAAGCATGTGGAAGAGTTATTTTAAGGGTCTCCTTTCTTCAATTTAATATACAGAAGGTCAAATAAATTTTTAAAATTGAAATTTGTAAATTTTGTTACTTTGGGCTCCATTTTGGGGGCTTTGGAGTGAATTTAAAGGAATGATTTTGGTAAATTTAGAATGTCCGGTCAATTTAGATAGATGTTTCAATTTTACCAGTCTGAATTTAGTGTAGTACCCACCCATCTCACACACACAAAACAAAGATTTTACCAAAAAATTAACTTTGATCGTCTTGAGGCACGTGTTGTTTTAATCCAAAAATAAAAAATAAAAATTGCCTAGTGTTTTCTCATCATAAGGAAGCTTTTTAGGGGGCGGCCCAAAAAATTTAATTTTTAACGACCAGTCTAATCTACATACTATAATATTTCTTCCTTTTCCGTTTACTTTTTTTTAATTCTTAATAAATAAGCCAAGATAAAATTTTAAACAATAAAGAAAAAAAGAACATGTTCTATAAAATCGCTATGGAGAATTTTACAAATAGACTGGATACTCTCCATTTGCTTGATCAGGAACTAGTGGTCAAGAGCCTTCTTGCCTTATCTAAGTCACCAACTTCGTAAAATTTCAAATAGGTGTGATGTGTGTACCAACTAAACTTCCACCACTTCCTGACTTGACCTCACGGGATAAATATTTTATTTTCAGTGGCAAAACCTCGAGCAAAACCTTCTATTATTCAACTGTTGAGCAAATTGGGTTTAACAACAAAATAAATTTTCAAATGGCTAGGTTATATACAGACGCAAAATATAAAAAACATTATTGAAATTAAAAATTAAATCAATTTAGATTTGTGATTGGTTGTTGTTACGAAAAAGTATTAAAATTTGCGATACTACCTGTAGTATCTCAACTTGAAATTAGCTTATTAAGCATCATTTTTAGGTAGTATCTTTGTAGTAATTACATGTTAGCTGTTTATTTTTTGTTACTCATAACTAACCATAAAAATTTTAAAAATTGTACCGTCTGTTTACATCTTTTGTAAAAGATCTTTTATTAATATCGTTATTGTCAGTGTCACTAAAATGGCATTTTTGCTAAATCATTGGTGTGCCGTACCGTACGGTAAATTTGGCAGTTTAAAGACAAGTTCATAAAACCGACATTTTCTTGTCCCACTTTTCAATGACCACCACTGTACTATGTACTCAAGCGTAATTTAAAGTTTGTCTGACTATATATCTTATGCAGTTTCTTATGGGCTAATTTGAAACTGAGATACTACAGGTAGTATCTTCGTATTCATGGAAAATTGAAAAAATTCGAGCTTGTGATTAATTGTTGTTACGGAAAAGTCCTAAAATTAGCGAAACTATCGGTCGGATCTCAAGCTGAAATTAGCCCATAAGACTACCTACATACACAGCAATATATTTTTCATTGTTTCAATAAGTAACAAGGTTATGTTCACTATTATTATTATTTCTAGAGTCGACGTTTTGGTCATTTGATCCTTAATCATGACTTAAATTCTATGCTAAAAAATATCCTTAAGAGCCAATTTAAAATTTACAATATTCCAGAAACCAGTACAACAAGCCACCATGTGTGTGATTTTTATTGTTAAATAATTCGCGCAGCCCAAGATATGCAACAGATACCTGCAGTAGGTAACTCAAAAACCGAATACAGGGTCCACCAAAAAGTACAACCTATTTTATTTGAAACAGTAAGCTTTGAAGTTTTTGCTTTAATTATCAACATTTATAGAAGTAGTGTGCTGGTCAACAGTACCACAGTCTTATTATTGAGAAATTTTTTTCAGTTTAATCCAAAAATAACCGCTCAAAATGTTTTTGAGTTGACTTTAAGATTTCTTAAAGGATAATGTGTTTGCAAATATACTCAAAAATTTAAGGAAGCTGAAAAATTTGGTTATCTACTCGAAATCACCTTAGAATAGCTATATTTTTTAATTACACTGAATCAATTTGCTAAGAAAGAGAACCGCTTTTCTGTTGACCAACGCACTATTTTAAGAAATGTTAACAATTACAACAAAATCTTCAAAGCATACTGTTTCATTCAAAAATATGACTACTGTAAATAGTAGATTCAATTTTTGGTTATAAAACTAAATAAAATAAGTCGTTTTTTTTATATTTTATATTTATATAAAAATTCTGTTCAAAATGTAAATGTTTGAAGGATAAAGAGCTATTCATAAATAACCGATTTCCAGAAAGTGGCAAGCTCTTACTGAAACAGTTGTAAATTTATAGAAATCTCCCGTCTGTATCTCGCAAACGGTAAAATCTGTTCCAAGTTTCGTGCGCTTTTAATCTCCAGAAAGCTGCACAAGTGTCGAGATCTCGAGCAAGTTGGCGGAAGAATTTTATTTATGAGGATCATTCGGAAAAGCAACATGAAGCGCGTGCGCTTCTTAACGCCATGGGGCTCCGTCAGAATTGATTGATTCAGAATCCGAGAGATAAAAGGCAGAAATGTTTGATTTCTAGCCTGGAGCGAATCTCCTTTTCTGTCTACCGACTCTCCGCTTATGTAATTACATGCATGTATGTAGGTTTCGTCAAATTAGAATTTGTCATATGGGAGAAAGGGCGCTTTATTTTCGCCGGAATGTAAGCATTTGGCCGCAGGTTTCAGGAAATGAGTGGAGCGGTGAAAGATCTCCCACAGATTAGGAGAGTGAGTAACGTTTTGTTTAACTAATCCGTTTCCTGTTGCCCTAACGGTACCGCAAGATCCTTCGTTATCCTTTCGCTTTTTTCGGAAATTCTATTCTGGTTTGAATAATTCTAATTAAGACTGGTATTTTCTCATGAGTTTGACCCCAGCACACACCAATCTCGGCTCAAACCGAGCACAATCATTATTATCCAAGTTCAAACAATGAAAATTCATCAGTTACAAAGTACTGTTGTCGGTATATCATCGTTGGAGTCACGACTCGAGCACCACGGCCAAGGCCCTCACTGTCCTCACGATGCTTCTAGCAACGAACGTCAAATTTCTTGGACGTCGAACTGACCGAACGTAATGAGATGAAATTGGCTCGGTTCTCGGTTGTTTATTTATGGTTGATGCGATTTGAATTTGATTTTTTCTTTATTTCAAAATGGAAACGTTCGTAGGTACGTCGCGGTGCACCGCATAAATAACATCCCAGGATTGTTTGCATTTATAACACGGCAATGCAATAACAACAGACAAGTCTATTTGTAAAGTAACTTGAGCTATCCTTTTTATCAATGCCCTGCTGCCTCCGACATGACATGCGCATAATGCATTTGCACTGACGAGGTCACGTTACCACAAAAAGACAAAACGGCATACTATCAAAGAATGCTTTGGATTGCTACAGAGTTAGTCCAGATACTAAAAAAGTAGGTATCTCCATTTGTAGTAGGTACGAAAGCCTTAAAATATAAAGTTTCCAAAAAAGATATAAGCATTTTTACTCAGTTTTTTTGTGTATTTTTGCCTTTTACATTACAATCTAACCTTCACTTGAATTTGACATTCATATCACACATAAATGTCACTGTTTTATATCGTAACAAGTTCGAAATTTCTAATTTTCAGAGGTAGGTTGGTCTTATGATAGTGACAAAAATCGTGGTAAAAATATTAAAATATTTGGATAGAAGACGTTTAAACCTTGTTGGCTAAAGTTTTATCCAAATTTCGTGCGTTAGGTTACTTTACAGTGCTCCAACTAATAACACACAAGCCCGCAGGGCAACTTGCACTGTAAATTAAACCTACTGGATTCTAATGTAAATAAATATGGACCCATACATAAATAAGCATTTTTCTTAAAGTCGCTTGGAGTTGAATGTAGCGGAAATGTAAGAAATTCATTGCTTTAAAAAAATTACTACAGCATTTAATACCAAACGACTATAAAAACGCCTTTCACGCTAGTACAATTTTTACTATGGATGAAGTGCGCCAAATGTCTTCCTTTTGCAGTAATTCAAAAATAGTTTTAAAGACATAGATTACGCTGATTTAGGGCTAAGTTACTTCACAAATTTTAACAGGTGATAGCCCTTGTTAAAAGGATGCTAAAAAACCAAATTTCCTTTATACAAATGTCTATGGTTTTTGAAATATACGACGTAAAATTTAATTTTTTTCAAAAAATTGTGATTGTAATTAGAGATGCGATGTATTATTGCGATTTTTTTATATACATGATGCGATTGAAATATGTTCAGAAATTTTAACTGGTGATAGTTACTAAAAGATTGCTAAATATTCAAATTTGCCTTTTAAAATGTTGCTGGTTTTTGAGATACTCACTGTAATTTTTTTTTTTTTTCAAAAAACCTTATTTTTACTTTTTAGATACACGTTGTATGACAACACTGTTTTTGAGTAAAAATTTCTACATCGTAGATATATCTCAAAACCTATTAATTTAAGAGTTGTATAAGGCAAATTTGGTTTTTTTAGCATATAAATCCTTTGAACGAGGGCTATTATCTGTTAAAATTTGTTACTTTAAAAACACTCTGTATAAATGCATCATTTAAAATTTAAAATTGCCAATACTAAACTAATTTACATGAAAATAGTTATAACACTAAACAATATTTCTAATGACTTAGTTAGTTGTAAAACTACGTTTCAATTATATTTTTGATGACGTCAATGCATTTGTATGTGGCCGCTAATATAAACTAATTTAATGAATCAATCTACACATCTCTTACATCAACCATCAAATTGATTTTACATTTTTATGTAAAAAATGGGTAAAAAAAATTATAAAAAATAGTATGAAGTCACAAAATTGACTTTTCAAAACTGTACTATTTTTATTTAAGAGATTTTTGTGTCTTGTAAGGTTTCTCTTTCAAATCTTATTTTAAATAATTATTAAGTGGTTACAATTATATCTGTAACTTGTTTTACATTAATCAAAATAATGTTACCTTGAAAATTTCGTCTATGCATAATTCAAATAATTTTAAAATTCAATAATTTACTTTTAGTGCTTTTTAATTGAATTAATTTATCATAAATATATGTATAGTGGTAATCAAAGTATATGTTTATCATTCCTACAATGTTTAATTTAACAAGTTTTCCGATGTTTTAACAAATTATTATTCATAAGTAATATATTTATTTATTTATTTATTATTTCTTATTTGCTCTACAATATTTTATTTATCGTTTTATAAACTCAATTAATTTTTTTTTTTAATTCTCGAGTTTCATCGTTATTCGTTTTACATTTCACATCCGTTAATTGCATTTTCTTTATTTCCAATGTTTGAATTTCATAGTGCAATAAAGGGAATTAAATTTTTGGGCATTTAGTGATGAAAAAACTTAACTTCTTCAACAGTCCAGCTGGTCGCTATAGAGTGTTTCTACGACTGGTTATACCGTGGTAGACAAAAGTATAGAAATATTTTAAATCCAGATGTTTATTGTTTCTAATATTTTAAATAATTTATTTTAGTTAAAAAAAAACAAATATTAGCTTAAAATAAATAGCAATTAGTTTATTACTAAATTGTAATGACTTCGCATTATCTATTATATCACTTTAACACAATTATTATGAACAAAAGTATAGAAATTATTTATAAATTAAAGATTTTATGTAAATAGAAAACCATTTTTAATATTTAGTAGCCCAACCCTTAACTTTGATAACTTCTTAACGTCGCCTGGGCATTGAATCAACCAAATTTTGACAGATACCAACAGGAATTTTTTCCATTCCTTCTGCAGCCCTTCCCTATAGTTTCGCTTCAGTTGTGATGTTGTGTTTACGAAATTATTGTTCTAAAATGTTCCCAGAGATGCTCTATGGGGTTGAGATCCGGTGACTGCGCGGGCCATTCCAGCAATTACGTTCTCCAAAAACCAATCTTTTACTAACCGCGAGATGTGCTTCTGATCGTTGTCTTGTTCAAATCCTCAACAAATGAGCATTTCTTCTCCAACAAAAGGTATTTTCTTCTAAGATGCCCTTTTTACTATGGGAGCTGCGCCATATCGAGAAAAACATCCCCTCACCATCACGTTGCCTCCGCCATGCTTCACCGTTGGCTTCTGGTGTTTAATATTATACTTAGTGCCAACAAGCCTTCGAATACAAGATCTACCATCAGATCAAAAAATTTTGAACTTGCTCTCATCACTCCGTAAAACAATATTCCAATTATCCAAAGTCCAGTTCAAATGGCTTTTAACAAATTTTAATCGCTCCTTCTGATTCTTCTATGAGAAGAGAGGCTTCCTTACGGCAACTCTTCCAAAAAGACCAGCGTCGCAAAGTCGATGTCTTACAGTCATATCTGTTATATTACCGTGATAACTATTGCAGATTTCGTTTTTAATTTGCGTTGATGTTTTTGAGAATCTTTTAGTATAAGTTTTCTGATCATTGTTTCTGCATGTTTGCTTGTTTTTCTGGACTGACCAATTTTTGGGCGATTCACCACCCTTCCTTAAATTGTAAATTTCTTGAGAGTTTTAGAAAGAGCACTGCAAGATATTCTTAAACTTTTTGAAATTTCATATTGTTTTATCCCTTCTCTCTTTAAATTCATTACCCTCTTTCCTAAGTTTTCCGAAAGATACTTGTACCCATTTCACAAATTTACCTAATTGTACTAGACTCCTCGCTACATGCTAGAACGCTTAATAGTACTTGATAAGATACAAGCTTGTATCACACGTATTCATAAATCTAGTAAAAGAAAACGTATTACACAGCCACACAGGGCCTACTCGTTTTAGCAAACGGTCACAAAGAAAGTCAATGGATAAGTCAATTTGTTGAAGAACAGATTTATTATAAATGCAATGTCTTCCGGTGCGAAATACCATTGTTCCTCTAATTCTTTGAGATCTTTTTCGATTCTGTTTTCCAAAATTTTGCCATACAACCTCCCCATTGAACTAGTTACACTTATGTCTTTACAATTCTGGCATTAATAATATTAAATTATTTTATTTTATTTATTTACCATTTAAAAAAAAGAAGAGAAATTTTATCTAATATTGCATCAAATTAATAATTTATAAGTAAAAGTCGAATACTTTCTTGTTAGAAATGACCTTCCAAATTTAAAAGTCGGGCACTCGTCCATCCCACGATTTGCGAAAGAATACATTTTCCCATAAATATTTTTCCACTTTTTCTTCATTTTCCATTACTCACGCTAACAATCTCTCACATATCTTGCATTTTTCCGAAACCCAATCCTCGTCAATCACCTAGTTTCAGTTTCCCATATCACCATTCGCCAACTGACTGTAATTTAGTCTCGACTCAACACCAGACATCGCATTCAAGTAATAAAAAATCGGCATTAAGTTGCATTTTCCCGTTGCAATAATGCAATCTCAAATCGAACGAAACAAAATCAGGTCCGCCAAAAGTGTGCCACGTGTGCGTATAATTAGCTTAGTATTTTGGCTCTTTAACTCGAGTTCATCAACATTGTCATTGATGTTTCTTTCATTTCAAGACCAAGTTGGGCGAGTGAACGAGAGAGAAACGCGACCGAGCCCACATGGTATTAAAGTTTTTACCATATTTATGGTCAGTGGGCGATCTGGAACTATTATTTTGCCGTTCCTGACCTGGGAGTGTTTGCGTTTTGGATTTGTCATGTTCTCTAAGGGCCGCCCCGCCGAAAAAATTCACTAATCGTTCGATTTCCCAGCAGGAAATTGAAAAACCTGCTGAGTCCCCACGCAGTCTGATTGTTCTTCGAAATGACGCGTGGGTGCAATATCCGTGTGTTTTTATGTTAATCGCGAAACGTTGACATTAGGATTGGATTTGAGTTGAAAGACACCTGAATCAAATGATTAATTTTACTAATTTGCATCGAACATAATTACAATAAATTAGGTTGGTTAAGTAGCGATTTGGTGGCGCGTTGACTGTTATATCTCTTGCCAATTAATTGCTCTGCGATAACTTTCAAAAGTGTGACATTTAAAGAACAGGAAGTTAATTTATTATACGCGGTTGCTTCACAAGATGACGTACGGATTAATAACACCTATTTGTTCAGATGACCCATCAACTAACAGTAGAATAGCAATAAAAACATAAAAATAACGACTTGAAGAAGACAGATATTTTAAATTTTTATTTAAACATCTAATCCTGTTATTCTTCCGCAAAAATTAACTCTAATCTAGCATTTAATTTATAAGATGAAAAATGACAAGCGGAAAATAAGCCCAGATGGAAGAGTACACACATCATTCATAATTTTGATGATGTATCATTAGGTAAAAAAAACAAAACGGATATCTACCGTAAATCACTGAATTTTAACGGTGAATTTCAAATTTTTAAAAGGATAAATAGATGGTTGACGTTTAATGAACTTTACCTACGTCTTAATTTATTTTATTCTGCGACTTATTTATTATCTTCGGTTTTACAACTACTACCTGTAGAGTTCAGTTGATTTGCGTTAAATGCCACACTCACCTTAAGTGTAAACTACGCTATAAAAAAAATCTAGATAGGAAAAATGGTTTGAAAAACGCACTATATAATAGTAAACAAAACATTCTTTTAAGGTTATAAGACTTATAAGATTAGTTTCTTAAAGAATCTACAACAATTAATTGAACTTTTGTAATATCTCATTGTTAAACGTTGCTTTACGTACTGTTTGTTGCTATGTAACCAATCCCTTTACGAAGATGCGGCAGAAGAAGCTAAATCACTATATTTAACAAGTAACAACCCAAATCGTGACAATAACAAATAAATCTGGAAATTGTTACAGATTGACAATGAGAACTAGCGCATCCTCACTCAATTCGTGTTTTTTTATGGAAAAAATTAATTTGAAATAAGAGATATTACAAAAATCTGTGTACAGCATTATACTGGAGCTTATTGTCTCGCAAACTCTCTGCCTCGGCCTTAAAGGCTATCTTAATAACGGATCTTTACTGTAAAATACTATATTTTATCAAAAATAGTAGACGAACAATCAATCAATCAATTAATATTAAATAATGAAAGAATTAAAATCCAAGTCAAACCCAGCAGTTTAATCAAACAAAATTTTCTATCTCTAAGATCTTCAAAAACTATAACATAAACATAAAAGTTGCTTTTAATTCAAAACGTAGTCTTTCGACCTGTCTGGTATACAACAAGGATCAAAGTCCTTCTCCTTTACATCATTCATGCGTTTTCAACTTACCTGGCAATGACTGCAATGCAGTTTATATAGGTTAGACAGGACGAAGGAATAAAACCAGAATTCGTAAACACGTAAGGACAATAGAAAAGTACGAAAATACAGATATGACCAATACTTCATATACTTTTCCTTCTCATATTCTTTCTTTCAGTCATTCCTTTTCTCATACTGATAATAATTAATAGAACTTCTTTAATATCTCATTGTTAAATGTTGCTTTACGTACTGTTTGTTGCTATGTAAACAATCCTTTTAACGAAGATGTGTAAAGATAAAAACTATAACAACCCAAATACGCTAAAACCAAATAAAACTAGAAATTATTAAAGGTTATTATTTAGGTTATTATTAATTTTTAAATCTAGCGTATTCTGACTAAATTGGTGTTTTTTACGAAAAAAATCAATTACAAATAAGAGAGGAGTACACAAAACATTGTACAGTACTATTCGAATTTGTGTCATAAACTCTCTGGTTCGGCCTTTAGCCCTAATAACGGATTTTTACTGTAAAATACGATATTTTATTATAATTAGAAATTTGTTACGGGGAAGTGGACAAGGCAGAAAAAAAAACTATTTTATAAGGCCAACGTTTCGAATCGTTTTGATTCTTTTTCAAGGCATATAATAAATGTCAAATTTGTTTGACATGGTACCAACTTGTCTCGGCCAGTGGTCGCCGAAAGAATATTCTTACGGCGACCACTGGCCGAGACAAGTTGGTACCATGTCAAACAAATTTGACATTTATTATATGCCTTGAAAAAGAATCAAAACGATTCGAAACGTTGGCCTTATAAAATAGTTTTTTTTTCTGCCTTGTCCACTTCCCCGTAACAAATTTCTAATGTAAAAAGAATGGACGTGATTCACCAAAATATTTTATTATAATGAAAGAATTAAAATCCAAGTCAAACGTACTAGTTTAATGAAACAAAATTTGTTTTTCTATCTTTCATATTTTAAAAAACTATAACATAAAAATTGCTTTAATTCTAAAGGTAGTATTTCAACCTGTCTTGTACACAAAAAAGATCAAATTCCTCCTTTAATTCCAGTTAATATCGGTCAGGCAGGACGAAAGATTAAAACCAGAATTTGTGAACATGTAATAACAATAGAAAAATTCGAAAATACAAATATGACCAATACTTCATCTTTTTTAACTTATAATATTCTTTTTTCTAGTTATTCCTTTTCTCCTACTGATAATTTTAAAATCGTTCACTCTGCAATTAAGTTTTAAATATTTTAGAAGCTTTAGAAATTCTTAATCCGCCCACGAACAATCTTTACAAACATTAAATGGTCAATTGAATTTTGATTGTAATACTTAACTAAACTTGTAAATCTTCATTAGTTAAATTAATGTTGGTTTATAATCTTGTTTCCTTACTCCTTTTATAAGTCTTTATACGTTTTTAAATTGTTTTTTAAATCAAATGTCAAATTGATATCAATTATTTAAAAAAAGCACTTATTTTTAGACGGCTAAAGTTTTTTGTCAATTTTCCAAATAACCACCATTTGTATATTTATTTTTTCTTTTTCGTTTTTATTCTTTTATGTTTTTAATTAATTTTTAGTCAAACTTTTTGTAATAAGATATTTTTTTCAAAATTTCTGTAATTTATAATGATTATTCTAACATTGATAATTTATTTTTTAATAATCACAGTTTTTTTCTCCACCAAGTTTTTCGTAAAATATGGGACTCATCTTCCAGCAATATCTGTCACTTCCATCATTTTCACATTTATAATTTTTTATACATTATATGGTGATTCAAGAGTCAGACCACCGCTTATGTGGTGATAGAAAACGTTAACAGAAACGCACAACTGTTAAAATTTTTCTACGACTCTTTTTTTAAATATTAATGTTTAAAATTGACACAAGTAAACAAGCTGTAGTGCGCCTTAATCCACCTTGTATCTGAAACAATATTTTATTACCACATATTTATAGTAACGACAATTTTTTAATGTGCTGTCGCTTGCCAAAACTGTCAAAAAAATTCGTTTGTCACAAAAGTTTGGCACCGAACTTTAGTGTACGAAAGCGCTTTGCCACTATTGTATTAGAAGTTTGATTTTTATTGTTATTATTTATATTTTTTCTTCATTTTTTTGAGTATTGTTAAAGGGTTTTCAGAAATAAGAAGAGTTTTAGGTTAGTTGAAAGAAAAGCAGATATTAACAACAAGCCCATTGCCTAAAGGTTTAAGTAAATCTCTGTCTAAAACATTTTTCTGCTTGAGGTATAGGTATCTAATATTATAAATGTCAAGTTATGCACCCGTATGAGAAAAATTATTAGCCCCTTATACCTACTTGTTAAAAAATTATTTTTAAGTTTTGTGCCACTGAACAATATATAAATTTTAAAAAAATGTATTTAAAAAAAAAATTTCTGGTGTTACTCTATCATTAATGTATTGGAAATGTTCCAAATAAATTGACAAGAATCAATGAAAACACTTGATGAGACATAGATAAGTTGTGCGGATGTCACGTGAACTGATAATAATCTTAATTTTAGTGTTTTAAAAATTAAGTAAAACTTTATTATGTTTTGAGGTTTGGCCTAAAGTTTTTAGGATTAGATACAAGGTAAAATCTGAATAATAATAGTTATTAGTGAAATACTTCGTGATCCAATTTGGATGAACGTGCAAAATTCTGGTGATAGTGAGATGTAATATCCTGTAGAAAGGAACACTTTCATTGCTAGTTTTAATAATGTATGAAGTATTTAATTAATTTCAATTTGTCATAATTTTAAATATCTCACGTCAACAAGAAACACACCGTAATAAGTAGATACAGTTGACAATCCTGCAATTACAGTAAGATTAATTAAATACAGGAGAAACTATGGGAAACAATGTTTGTACACTTTCAACAAATTCTGCATCCGACCTTGAGTCGTCGTTTCCATGCAATTTACAAAAATGTAGCAATTTTGAGTAATTTTCCAATCGACCTTCACCTTTAGAAAAGCTTTCGTTAATGTCCGATTTAGAATAACTCTCGTCTTTCAAATTAAAACAGTTACAATCAACCTCTCACACTTCTTAATCCCCGCATCATCATCATCATTAGGCCTCATCATCATTGTCATCATCATCGAGAAGGTCGCTCTACATAATTGATCACAGGAAGCGCCCGACTAATTGAGTATCGCAGATTATGGAATAATTACCCTCATATGCTCGAATTTATTCCGGTATTACCGTAATCCGTGTAGGCGAAAAGTATGTAGAAAAGGAATATCATGGAATGTTATAACGGTTTCCTCAAGATTTAGTTATCGTGTCGATACTAGATTTTTCCTAGAGCGATTTTACACAATTGTGATAAGATGTGTCTTATTTAAACCCGCAATCAATTAAAATACCGATCTGTCGTTGGGCACAATCTCAATCTCAAAATTAATCTGATATTATATAGGATAACCAGTTTCGAGCATTGTTAAAATACAAGTTACTTGATATGGCAAGAGGCGAGAAAATCTCACTGTGACAACAAACAGCGGCCCCCAAACTTTTACTTTTATTGGAGATACCACTTACGATTTTCACATTATACACAAGAATCCAATATAAAATTTAGCAAAATTATAGACTAATTGGATAACTATCGAATCTTATTAGCAATTACAAATGATTAGAGACATTTTATTGCTCATAAATAGCAAGTATATTGATTTGAATAGCGACGAGACATTTTGAGAAAATGGCTGCTTTGAACTTTTATTTCGTTTTAATCTACGCTATAAAGACAGTGAAGAACCAAAAAGGAATAAAGGAGATGATACAAGGCTGGTCTCTTCTCTCTACCTACGACAATGTTAATTTGCTTGTGGAGAACAATGAGCAATTATTGGATTCAATGTAATTACAAACAGACGACAGATATTCATTTATCTGCCATCATTTATCATTGAAAAAATATGATTAAGCTTTAATTGTATTGTGTTTCCGTTTATTAGATTGTTATGTAACTAACTGGGGCAAAAAAATTTAATTTACTTCTAGATACCTTCACAAATAAAATATGTATTGCTATATAATAATTAAGTTATTAATTATTATTTAATGTATCAGAAAAAAAGAGCCATAAATTATTGTTTTGTACGAAAAAACTATTACATGTTTCAAATGTGGAACAGGAGTATATTGGCAAATATGGTAAAAATAGCATTATTACGATTGCATTATATATAATTTGTCTAAATAGTTTGAATTTTATGGTGCAATAAAGGCAATTAAATTTTTGGTCTTTAAGAAAGAAAGAAACCGTAACTCTTTCAACGGTCCAGATTGTTGCTGATTGATAATAATAGAATACACTTCTCTTCACAACAACCCTTACTAAAACCCTCACTAACTAGTTTGTAAGTCAAAAGCATAAAATGCAAGCATTTCTAAACAAATTCTACCAAATACTTTTTCGAATACAAAAACGTAACATTGTAAAAAGATAAATCTATTACATATCTACAAACTTAAATAGAAACTGCTTTAAAATAAAAAGACATACAAATAAACCAAATTATAAAATCATATTTTCGTAGTCCAAAAACGAAAATACCGCACAAAAGCAATTTTATGTTGTAAACAAAAAAATATGAAGAACAAGAGAATAAATCAGAGAATTATAATTATTAAAGAAATGTGACTAAAATAAACATGAAATAATTACAGAGCCAGCGAAAAAAGCATATGTAAAATAAGATAGAAATTACAAAAAGGTTTTGAAAAAAAATATATAGTTGTTACAACCGAAACTATGCAAACGTTGAAAAACAAATTTAAGCCAAAAATTTGAAAAAGATTTGAAAAACCTTAGATCAAGATTGCACAAAAAACCTTCAATGTGGTTAGAAACAAGAAAGTTAAAGTTTGTTTTATCATATACTTCAATGTTTTAGTACTATTCTGTCTTCAACTGGGAATTTTGCAGTATTTGGTAATGATTTTATTAGTAATTTAAATGTTTATAGCAATCTATCTAAGCGAAACTCGATAATAAAAAATTTGAGACATTTTACATAATTCGAATTAAGGAAACCAGATTATGTATGAACGTTCTTCTTTTCTGATCTCAACTGTATATACATGTATATAAAGAACTGGTGAACAAAATACTTTTTATAATAATCGATTAGATGCAGAAAACATAAAAAAACAGAAGAAAATACAAAAGATAAAAGCGTTATGAATGCGGTTAATAAATTAATTTTGTCAATTGTCAATCAATTGTGCCAAATTGTAAGGTTCTATCGTCTAAAGAACACTTGCTTTCCATCGGAAAAGTTTATTTTCCCTAAACTTCTGTTAACCACTACACTAAGCATTTAAATCCAAAAAATTACAAGGATGTTGTCTATTTTGACTTTTCCAATTTTGATGTAGTACCTAAAACCGTCTCTTAGTGAAACTTAACTATCATATAATAAGAGGACGACTTCTTCAATGGTTAGAGGCTTTTTCTTTCGGATCGTTTTTTTAAAGTTAAGGTAGATAACACAGTGACACTTTTCTAATCTTGGAAAATGGTTATTTCACTCAATGTTGAGAAACATTGCATCTAGAACTTCCAAATCCAAAGCAATCTTAAATTGTTTGTGCCTGATTCAGTTTATGATTTGATTGTAATTGTAACAAATTCTTTTTCTTGGTCTGTACATATAACTAATTTAAAAATTCAAGAGCATAGCTTACCTTCTAAATAGAATGTTTGCTGGGTCTAATACCATTATGGTAGTTAACCTCTTTAAAATATATGTTAAGTCCACTTTGAAAAATGCGAATTTTGCATGATATGAACTCCTATACTTCAGCATAAAGTAAACTCTCTAGACGCAATCCAAACACAGACAAAAAGAGTTTCTTTCGGTCGCACTAAGCCATCTTAAACATGAATTTACCTACCCCATTTCAAGATGCAAAAGAAGTGACCTTATTACGGCCTTCCTTGTAATTGAGAATGCTACCTTTTCTAACAAACATTCCACTTATAACCTTTCAAATTATCGAGAGACAAATTTATATAACTGCGAGACAGGACCGCGTTTTGTAACTAGTAGAGTTTTTAACCCTTAAAATGCCTTGCCTCTACAAGTTGTGTTATGCAGAAAAAATGCCCAGAGTAAGTCTAAATATATAGAGATCCAATTAATATGATGTATTATATCCACGTATGTTATACGCTCATATCAGATTTCGGTCTCTGCTCGCTCTTGTCCTTATGATAATAACATCAAAAAAGAAACTAATAGAAGCCACAAGAAGACTGAAAACAATAAGGCATCGAAGCACACGGAATAACAACAAATATAGTAAAAATTACAAGAGACTGAAAGAAAAGAAACAATTTCTGGAAATATTAAATGAGACATCAAAAATGTTATTCGTTGTATGGAATTCTTAAAATGTGGAGCTTTCAGAAATAACCTCAACCCACGTGACTAAATAAAGATAAAAATCGTCATAAAACGTTTGTGTATCACATTTGCTTAAAGTTATGCTACAGATAAAAGTAAAGATGGTAAAAGTAATCGTTTAGCATCATTTGCATTAAATAATACGAATTGTATGTTTTTAAAAAACAAAATGGGTTGAAATCATTTTTCTGAAGGCACTGTAGTAGTTGATGAAAAAAAATATTTTGTTAACAAAGAATACTAAGAAGGTAAATAGTAAATAATGTCGCAGCATTCAAGGTTCACATTTTGTCTTCTTAAAAATGTTTATAGTTTAGCAGAAAAACGCTTGATTAATAAATAAAATAAAGTTAATGAAACAATGAGGAAGCACTCCTTTACACTCTTAGGGCAGAAAAGGTCTCCATTTAAAGGTTGGACATTTTAAAGAATCTAATGGGCTAATTTCAAGTTAAGATAATACCGGTAGTATTTTCGTTTCTATGGAAAACTAAAAGAATTCGGAGCTGTAATTAGGTGTTACTATGAAAAAGAATTAAAATTTGCGATACTACCGGTAGTATCTCATCTTAAAATTAGTCCATAACTGCAATTTCATAACAGTTTGTGACTTTTATTCAATATGTTCTCTGTGCCAAAGCCAATGTATCTATTTAAATGACTCTTAACGAGTTTGAATCATATCAGTTTTTCTCTCATACAACAAAGAACACAACTGCTAAATACCTGCCTCATTTAAAAAAAAAAAGATGACAAAGCGTCAAAGTCGTCACTGCAACACTTTTCTCGCTTGGCACACAGTGAGAAGAAAACTTTATCGGACCTCGGAAAAACTTCACTAAATCACGTCCAGCCAAATAATGTGGCTAAGGAAACCAAGATTTGGTTCTCCCACCAAAATTATTTAACTGTGACTGAAAAATTTCGGTTTTCTTACAAAATTATTTAGGGTGGACGTGTTTTCTGTTATCCCAGCAAATCCTTTCTCCCAGTGCATAGAACCTCCGGAATTTCCACTCGTCAATTATTACAAAATAATTTAATTATTATCAAGAGAAATAATTTATTGTTTTGTCTAAAAAAGCTATAACGTTTCAAAAGTAGATTAAACGCTATCTCTTACATCAATAAAATTCTAAAAATATTTTGTTGCTATATAATACCTCAACTTCCTTTTGATATAATTAATAATTGTTCGAGTGCACGATCAACGGTATATTTGCTGTAAATTTAAGATTCAAGATAATATTTCGAACAAAAAATCTTTCAAGTTACAGTTTTAGGAAAATGAACAAAACGATAGGTATCATGTTGTAGCCTTTTAAGACCACAGCTACTTTCGAAATAAGATTTAAATCTCAATTTTATATTTCAACTAGGTAAAAAATTCAATTGTAGTAGCAAACGCAGCGAAATCAAACATCTCTTTCACAAAATGACTTTACTTTAACCAATTCAAAATTTTAAAAAGGATAACGCTGATGCTGATGTAATACCTGACACGTGCAGACAGTTCCGTATAGAGGAATGTACTATACTATATTAATTGAGAAATACGTTAAATAACTCATCAAAACTACCTACATCGAGGAATAATACTTTGATATAAATATTGCAGATACTTAGAACGATAAATATCACTGGGCTAACGTAATCGATAATGTTAATAATAAAATATTACGTAAAGTAGAGAATTATCGATTTCTTTTCTTCATATAAAAACTTCAAGTTATTTATTGTGTGACCCAGATATAAAATATGTTAATAAACTTAGAAATTTACGTCATTAAACTTGAACCTTTTTACTTTCTTTATGATGTTCTATGATTAACCAATTAAATGTTATTTTGTAATATTTGTTAATGGATAGAATAATAGACAATTTTCACAAATTTAAATGCCAACAATCAACAAACACTTAATACGTAATTTCTAATAGGGTTTTCTCGAAATGAAAGTAGGAAAAACCTAGATGAAATGCATCAGATTACTAAAATGTGACACACTTTGAAACAAAAACCAAATAATCTACCAAATTTAGACAACTGAAATTTCCTCAAAGCACCGTTTATTTTTTTATTACTGCTAAAACAGTAAAACGTTTATTTCATGTTTGTTTTACTGTACATTACAGAAGCAATGAACACTTTGTAAAACTTTTAAACACCACATTCAAAAACTTCAAAACATTAACTTTTTTCCCAACAATAACGGAAAATACAAACATTAGCAAATTGATAAACGGCAACTTGTATACGTAATTACCAAAAAAAAAGTAACAGAGGACAATAAAGAACCTTATTCGGGCACGAAAAATTGCTATAATTTTGAAAATAAACAGTTATAAACTGAACATGATTAACTTGCACATAACTTAATTAGGTTAATGATTAAATTATTATGAATCATTTCTACAAAAATTAATATCACTAACCCTTAACCTATTCTTTCACGCAACTCTTTTCTCCTACAATACCTACATTAAAACGTGATTACGCTACAAATAATAAAACAAAACAACAAAAACAAACAATTGTGTAATTATCCTCTACATTAGTAATGTGTGCTAGACATCAAAGCTAAAAAACGTATAAATAACATGACATTTAATAGACCAGGCAAATTAGAAATTTCTGGAATAAAAAATCGAAAAATGGCAGGATTTCTACTTGAAAAAAATTGTGAGAGTAACTGAATTCGACTAAACCAACAAAAAGATTAAGTAAATATTCTGCGTCTTTCTTTGAAGTTTGCTATTCAAATTCAAAATCGATTTTATAAATTTTAAGACCTTAATTACAAACCATTCATAAAATGGTTATATTTGAAAAAATAACCTCTTTAAGGAGAGAGAACTATCTCAACAGTTCTTTTCAAAATTTGTGTTTTGAATCTGCTCCATAAAACAATACTCTAAAAAGATATCACCAGCGTTTATAAAAAAATAAATTTCAATTTTTAAAATTCACTTTTTATTACATTGCATACAATAATTAAAAAAAACATTAAATTGACATTAAAAATTCAATAAGATAAATAGAAAAATAATTTTGGCTTACAAATGCGTAGAACAAATAGCAGTTTCTTTCAAAAAAATATGAGAAAAAAAATCGGTGAGTACACTCAAATTCAAAAGTGAGATTTTAATTCGAAAATTAAAAAAGTATTTATTATTAATCCTTTTAATCTTTTTCTACAGTTTTTTCTTTCGAAAAGTAAATTTCAAAACTAAAATTTTGGAAAAAAAATCTTGATATAGTTCCATTTCTGCCGAGTTACAAACATTTAAAGAAAAAATGACGTAGGTAATATTTTTAATTTCAAAAATTTAAATAACATAGAATAAACCAAATACCCACGATAATTTTAATCTTAAACATCGCAGAATAAATATTAGTTTTTGTAAAAAAAATATCAAAACAATTCACTACACACACAGTTTCAAAAAGGAAACTATAATTTTAAAAATTAAAGTTTATTTATTATATGATGTTGATATCTTTTTACTATTTTTTTTCTGCAATACATTCAAAAACAAACTTTGAAAAAAATAAATTTTACGAATGAAAAAGATATTTCAATGGGTGCTAAAAGAATAGAAAATTTCAAAAAAATCGCAGGTGTCAAATATTAATATTTGGTAGACCGATTTGTCCCAGAACACACGTAAGTAATAATTTAATTCACCTCACAACTATTTTTCATTTTGTTTTTTAATTTTAAATCCCTTTTTAATCCCTGTACCTATACCCTATACCACTCTTACCTACATAATTATCCCTTAATAATTTTATAATCCATTTATTTTTTTAGTACTAATAATAATGACCAACATCAAAGTGATTTAAAAAAATGAGTCAATGTAGGTCTAGGCCAAGAAAAAAACTTTTGATTTGTGTATTTAACAATGTTCATTTAAATTACTGTAACACACGAGTATAACCGTGGTAAATTTATGTATTTTATGTTAGATGTTACTTAGAATTAGCAACAAATAAGCTAGAGTCGCATGCTTTCTCGAACCTAACTACTTCTACGTCTATTTGTTACTTCCATGACCTACATAAATTCATTTTTTTAATCACTCGATATAAACAAAGATCTTAAAAGTGAAAAACTTCTCTTGGGTATTGTGTGGTGAAATGACTTTTATTAAATTTTAGTCTAATTTGCCTGAACTATCGATAAACAAAATAACAAAAACCATCTTCCTCATCCATGCTGGGTAATCTTCAAGTATGTGAATGTAGTGTGGATGGTAAAAATGTGTAATAAGCAGACAAACACCTAGGATGCAAAGGCAACTCCCCTAGACGTACCACTACGTCACATCACACGGTATATTGAATGCGTGTTATGCAACCTAGTGGCGGGACCTTGGGAGCAAATTAAGGACCACCGCCGCCACCATGCAAGGACCTTCACCTATGACCCTCTTGTAAAATTCAAAATCGGTCGAAAATCTTTGATGTTGAATTTTACAAACAAGTCGAGTATTAATACTAACTACTTCAAATGGATATCAATTGCAAAACGTATTTACCAAACAGTACAACTCGAATAAATTTCCATAAGTAATGTGCAATGTGAATCATGCTTTGTGAGATGTTAGATGAAATTTTTGGGCGTGATAAAGCGTGTGCGAAAAATTTTAGTGAGTATATTTACGGTGGTATTTAGTGGCAAGAAGCTGCACGCCACACATGCAATCAATACCAATTATTCAATTAACGCAATCCGAGATGCGATCATTTCAATAATTTCAAACATGCGAGTCAAGCGCAAAAACAACACGATACTGGACATCATTAACGTTGCTAAGAAAGCTGAATAATCGAACTTGCTGCACTTGAAGCTATGTCATAACACATATATTATCAATCTGGAGCCGGTCAATTCACTTAACTACAGAAAATCAAAAACAAAAATGCAAACAACTAAATTCAAACTTGATGCCAGTCTACACTTTCTCTTTTCAACTGTAAAATAAGAAACATCTTCATCAGAATTTGCAATTAATACTATCTTAATAAATAAATATGTTAATAAAAGGGATTATCGAGAGTGTTTCAAGCACGAACGAGCTTTAGCGAGTGAGTTTCTCTAATTGTTGACATAAGAAATCCATTTTATTTTGTAACAAAAATGCGCCTTTTTTAAGGTATTTTGAATTCACATGTTATAATACAATCAGCAACCAAATTTTGGGACATCAAATTTTGGTATAAGAACTAAAATCGCGTTAATCACCTTTTCTTGTCAATTTCGATATACATATTTCCATCTTGATTAATCAAACAAAACTTTAAATGTTAATTTACACCCTTTTTATGTCAGTATCACAGTTTGATCTCCAAAAATATATTTAAGAACTGTACTAACTTCAAGAAAACTAATCAAAAACATTGCCGCAATAGTAACAAAAATCAAAGAATTATGAAATTAGTAGCACAGATGCTCTTTGAAGAATGACAAAACAAACGCCCCCAAAGTCGAGAATCAAAAAATAATCGGAACTGCTCTCAAAAGCCCCTCAAAAGTCAAAAAACCTGCTTTTTACAAATTTTGTTAATTTGCTTAAAAATTGAATAAGTTCAAAGAAATTTGTGTGTTTCGCTGTTTTTCTTATAGCAGACAAAATTTCCAGTGTTTTTTATAATAACAATTAGCCGAGTTGTGTTACCACGGCGACGCTTTGAAGAAAAATTTTTGGTGAATATTTCCCTCATAAAAATTAAAACAACAAAATTTCTTAAAATTTTAAATTTCTTCCAATCACAATCGAATTACAGGGAAAATACTGCACTAGTGCAATCTTCGATAATCTGTATTCTCTACGAGCGCAGAAATTCGCTTTTGGTTGGTTGAATTTTGTGATTTTAAGCAATTTCATTTAACTATATTTACTGTCAACCCGATATCACTTCTTTGCAAAAAGAGAATTTCTGAGAAATTGTGTAAAATCAGGATTTGGTAATCAATTTTGTTATTATTTTTTAAATCAGTTTAATATTGGTTACTAGTTAGTTTTCCACATCTTCTACAAAGAAAATACAACAGAATTCGACTTAACCACTTATTCCTAAGATAACAAAATTATATACTAAATCCTTGATAGAATCGAACAGTGTATACCCGCCTTTTTGTATGAGCACTTTTCATTTTGACCTGTGGTATTGCGAGAACAGGATATTAGTTCCAAAACTTCATCTAGGGCTGGCGGACGATGAGTTCTAATTGGTTTTGAAACGTTGGTGTTCTTTTTTCAGTATCAGTTGGTGAATTTTAAATCTTTGTACTTTCAAAACGGAGCATGAGACCCAAATTTTCTGGTAAGAGGTGATTATTGAAATCAAAGAGTAAGATACTGCAGAAACTTTGAACAAAATTTGTGAAAATTGGTGTCCAAAAATAGACGTGCCTCACCGTGTATTTTCGAAACGGTTTTAATACATGACCTAGTTTTCATTTTATAAAACATTTTTAGAAAATTTAATTCTAAATGCTTATAACTTTTATCAAAAATAAAAATTTTGAAAAAAAACAATTAAGGAGAATATCCAATTGTCTCTTAATAACAATAAAATAAATCGGCACTGTTCTACTGTAAACCATTTCGGATAAACATGGTGAAGCACGACCATTTTTAAAAATAAAATTTCGCATATTTAGTTCAAACTTTTTTACTGCAATATTCTTCCATTTATTATCAGTAGTCACCCTTTATAACAAAATTAGGATCCCATGCTCTGTTTTCAAATTGAAAATATAGAGATTTCATAATCCATCAGCCGCCACTGATTTTGAAGATTTAAAACTATGTAATTTACTTCCAGAAAAGCCTTCGCTCCAATAGTGATTTTGATAAAAAAAAATGCGATGTTGCTGATGAGATTGGATTCAAGTTTCACAGTAGTTGGGCTATCATATTTATTTCAAGTAAATCGTAAAAAGATAGAATTTTTATCCAAGAGACTTAACAATAAATTTTGTCAGCTATAATGTTCACCAATATAAAATTCCGATACAGTAAATACATTCCGAGTAAGTCGCAAAAAATTGTGAAAACCACAAAATTTCCAGAATTTCAAACCACCATAATAACTGGGTCAATTTTTATTCTAGAAATTTTTTTTTACAAGTATCGTGTAGAGAATTTTATTGGCTACATATTGCGTAACTGTCCATTGCTGTTGTTTTACATATATCTGATTGCCTACATTAAAATCATTCATTAATGACCACTATTTAATTTTTAATAAAAGATATCTTCACATTAATAGGGTTATTAATAAACAATTAACCAACAAGAAAAGTCTAACAAATTAAATTAAATGATTAGATTATTCAAAATTAAATTTGAGGACTATCTTGACAACCACAAATTAAACATTCTAATAATACGTTTCAGAAATTTTTGTCATTCAAGAAATGTATTTTATATCATGTAAAATCCATTTTTAGATCTTACAGGATAATATATTAAAGTAAAAAATCTTTTAGTCGAGCCGATAAATTCAACCAAATCATTGATTTCAATCACAAGTTGTTTTTCGCTCGTTTTTAAATGGCTTTTAATGTCAAATTTCACTTTAAATACATGAATAATAAATCAAGATAAACACCAAATTTATGTGTTAACAGACTTTCAACTATTTCAGTTGTTTTAATTTGTGCTAATTTATTAAAAAATTAGATATGAACAGAATAAAATGGGGATTTCAACTTAAGAGGCACCCAATGACCCAACCAGAAAAAGCGCTCTACATTTTTTTAAACTGATTATGAAATAACATTACAGCAATTTTGACTACGGTAGGTCATAAAACGAGTTTATCAAAAAATAAATATTAAAATATTGTGTATATTCCCCTATTACTCATATCTAAATTTTTAAGAAATATCTGAAACTTTTTGAGATTTATATCATTGACAAATGCAATTTTTCTCGTCTGATATCATATCACACAAACTAAACGTTTACCTAAATAATCATACACAAAGAATCTCCTGTCTGGGTGTTTATTTACAGTATGCATTGTGCAGGTAAAACCAGACATAATAAATTATCCATAAGGTACTGGACATTTGCTTCTGATCGAACTATTGATTAATGTGAATAATTTATTAAATTTACTTTTTAAAAAATCGCATTACAGAGACAGAATAATTGAGCAGAGCTTTTATTCACAGTACGTGTGATTAAAAATAAAAACATTTTCAAAATTTTATCAAATGATAGTATTTTCGAATGTTAATTGCGATGAAAAAATAATCAAATTGAAGAAATCAGTGAGTCTGTACAAAGTGAATAATTCGATCGGTATTTGATGTGAAAAAGCAGTCGAAAGAAATCACTTCGCCAACACGTTCTAATCAAACCCATAATAATCCCCACGTATCAATCCTGATTAGCAGTTTTTTTGCTGTTGCGAAAATGTGCTGAGTAAGAAAATGGCCCGTTGTCAAAAGGTCCGGCTGCAGGCGACCGTAAAGCGAACAAAAAGAATCATTTAAATTAATTGGAAACCGATCGAATCGGCATCTCTCGCAATCAAAAAAATTGATTGGCCGTTCATTAAAATTCCGGTATTTACTTAATTTCCGAAATAATTATCGGCGATGTCGTTTTTGATCTGGCCCAGGGCGGATTTCATTTCCAGCAAGTGGGTGTACGGAAGCGAAATTATCAATTAAAGGATTCATCAAGGATTTATCAAGCGAACGTTGGATTTATTTTCCATTTCCTTATTATACGAATTGAAACACGGTTATCTAGTTCTAGTTGCTAATTAATGTAATGCATTATAAAAGCGAGCGAACACGGCTACCTGTTTCCAACAACAAACTTTTAATGTACGGACGCGATAAAGGATAGATTGGACGAACAGAGTAATTTACTATTAATATTAATTATCGATAAATACTGTAATTTCACGTGTTTGAGGGATTCGGAGACTCAGACTCGGTTTACCGCTAAAAATTAATTGGACGGTTATGGTTTCCGGCCAAAATTTTACTAAACTTGAAATATAACGGACATATAGACACTATAGCGAATATTTGGAAAAAATATCCTGAGAAACTTTTTTTCAAAACGTTTAAGAATATAGACACACTGCAACTATAGAAAATAAATCACTTGGTTAGATAACATCACAAATAAAATAAATAAACATAAAATTTTGACAATTTTATGAATGTTCACAATTTTAAACCTTTCAAATCAACAAACCCGCGAAATTAAAAATAATCTCAGAAATAACATTAGAAATTTCTTCAAAAATTCTCTTCACTTCTGCCTTAAACGGTTAATTTTATTATTTTAAACAAGGTGAATATAAAATAGTGGAAAAACTCTACAGCAGATTCGTTGTAGGAGAATTGTTGTTTTCTCAAATTTACATCAAGTTTACCATGAGATGACTACCATATAAATGACAATGGTTGTAGTTATAGAGTATAGACAGAGCCGGATTTAGGTATGATATATTAATGGGCTGCAGTCTAGAGTCACGAAAATCAGAGGGCCCTTTCACCAACAAAAAGATGACGTGATTAAAAGTTTGACACAAAGTGTGTTTTCTTATTACGGTTGTTCTTCTTTTACTTTCAAGTTATCTCCAATTTTTTTTCTTCTAGTAGTCGTTTTTCAAAAGTTTTTTTGGTTCTAAATTTTTTTAATAAAGTTTGCGTCTGATCCTTTCTGAAGTTATTTTAGAAAATTCTTTTCTTGCAAACTTGCTTTTAATCGAAGTTTTTATGTTTTTTTTCTTTCTTAATCGTCAATTTTTAAGTTTCATATAATATGGTTTATAATTGTTTTTGATCTTTTTTTTCTTTCAGTAGTGATAGAATTATTTTATTTAATAATTGTAGAATTAGTACTGGGTGGTCTTTTGGTGACTGAAAGTCTGAGTTTAAGAGGTTTTGCAGATGTGAGGGTCGAGCGTTAGAAAAGTTATGCATAACAGGTGGATGTAACGGCACTGATTGGTTGATTTGAATGTGAGGGTGGATTGTGTGAGCAAATGTGTGAGAATAAAGACAGTTAGATACAAGAGTTAGATGTAGACGGTTAGATAGGGGAGTTAGATTTAGACAGTGAGAATGTAAAGTTAGAGTTAAGAGTTGTAAGTGTGTGTAAATAAAGAAGATGAAAATAATAATGTAGTAGTAATCATTAATTAATTATTTACTTAACATCTATGCCACTACCACCGATCTAATTTTCTCCGGATTATAACAATTATCAGAAGTGGGATTGGATTAATGCGATTCTTAGATCGCTCGTGTTATCGCTGACGAAGAAATTGTGTTTTGTGTGAAGAAAATGTTGATACGAATCGGGAATTTAAGTTTACAAGAAGTGAAACGACAAATAGAGGCTGTGGTGAATAAGGCAGTGGAGACAAAGATGTCGGCTTCACGGACCGTACTACTGGGGGCTGGAGAGCTTGGGGCACAAGAGTTGTCCGGAGACATGGATGCAGCGGGGCTGTTGGGGTCGTCCGGAAACCAGGAGGTGTCGAAGTTGGCAAGTAGTGCGATGACGTTGGAGCAGGTAAAGCCGACAGCTGAGTCGAAGACGGTCAAAATTTGGGAAAAAACAGAAGGTGGCAGAGATGTTGAGAGTAAGACGAAGACGACGAATTCTGGGGTCGTTGAAGCTGGAGCGCCGAGGACACAGGGGTTGTCCGGAGACAAGGATGCGTCGGGGACGCGGGAGTTGGACAAGTCAGTGGCGTGGGGACAGGTAGAGCTGTCGAGAAGTGATGAAAATCAGAGAAAAATGGAAACTAGCGAATGTGAAGAATGTGTGAAAAATTGGGGTGATGGTGGTCCAGAATATGAAAGTTTATGTGGAATTAATGAAGATTGGTATGAACAAATAGATTACGACAAGACAAAGAACATCGTGGATTGGTTGAGAAAAGAATCTGGAAAAATGTTGTTGTGTCATGAAGAAAATCGTTTTATTGTTCGGTATTTGGTGTGTGTTTGCGTAGAGTTTTTGCCAATTAGTTCTTATTTTGTAAGAAGAAATAGGTACTTTGTGGACAGTGACAGTAGATATAGACAAAGTAGAGAAAAACAGTGACGGCGGGTGAAAAACCCTTGGTTCGTTAAAGTTAGTTAATGTATTTTTGTAGCTAGGAGGTTTTTCTGACATTTATGTTGTATTTAGATATACTTTTGTTTGATTTTAATTGTGTTAAATTTTGAAGCTATTTTTATTGGTTGTTTGTTGTGGAAAATGTTAGTTTTAAGCAGGTGAATGATGCTTAATGGTAATGATGCTTAATGATGTTAGGTATAGGTTCTCGAGGACGAGAACAATGTCAGGAAGGGCCGAGTTGATAGAATTATTTTATTTAATAATTGTAGAATTAGTACTGGGTGGTCTTTTGGTGACTGAAAGTCTGAGTTTAAGAGGTTTTGCAGATGTGAGGGTCGAGCGTTAAGAAAAGTTATGCATAACAGGTGGATGTAACGGCACTGATTGGTTGATTTGAATGTGAGGGTGGATTGTGTGAGCAAATGTGTGAGAATAAAGACAGTTAGATACAAGAGTTAGATGTAGACGGTTAGATAGGGGAGTTAGATTTAGACAGTGAGAATGTAAAGTTAGAGTTAAGAGTTGTAAGTGTGTGTAAATAAAGAAGATGAAAATAATAATGTAGTAGTAATCATTAATTAATTATTTACTTAACATCTATGCCACTACCACCGATCTAATTTTCTCCGGATTATAACAGTAGTTTCGAGTTCATCTAAAATTACCTTTTGTACTCCTTTTTTTAAAAAACTTTTTTGTCAACATTGAAATGTAAACGAATCTGTTTTCAATTATTTTTTCTCTGCTTTATTATACAGTGTGGTGATAAAGTAAGGAACAAAATTCATATTTCTCTTATTGAATGTTTTTGTGCAAAACACTCGGACAGGTCATTTTTATTTTTTAATTTGCCACTTTATGTGACGTCATGTATTATTGCGCATTAGTTTTTTTAAATGACAACCCCATTTTTTTTGGTGTTTTTTGTAGGCGGTCCAACTACTTAAATGATGGTGTAAAAAATTGGTACCTTAGATAACTATTTTTTTGAGAAAATAACCCATTTATGTTGGCTACCTAAATTTACAAAAACTAATTTTTTACACTCAAATCTGACACGCAATACTGTTTACACTTTTTTTACAGAAATTGTCAAAATCACAGTAAAAATTAGGATTTTGTGCTGAGACTTTTATTTTTCAGAAACAACTTTTAATTTTCAAAAAAAATAATTCAATCACAAAATAAAGTCGTTGATTTGACTTATAACAAAAAAATATATTCAACAATAAATATTTACAAAAACACTAAATAACACGGAGCACATAACTCTTCCATTCTTGAAATACCAGAACGTAATTTTAGAATAACTCTTGTGTAACAGAATATGTAATGTAATCTAATAAAACCGATACGTTCTTAATGACTGCTGTCTAGAATTTTTCTATTTAAAAAGGAAAGAAAAAATGTCAAAATGTTACCATGATTCATGGTAGCAATCCCTAAACTGAGCGAATTAGAAGGACCCCCGACAGTGTTAGTACAGGGTCACCAAAGTTGCCCTAAGATCTGCCCTAAGTTAGATATGAACACTAAGAATTCATCTAAGGACGCGTCATTTTCAAATTGACCGAGTGTACCTCCATAATCATGTTATGATAAAATAATTTTTAAAAAGTGCTTATTAACTCTTAAATTAAATCTTCAAAGCGTTCATTTGTTATTAAATTTTCTACAAAATACACATTCCACTGAATTAACAAAATACATTTTTTGCTGTTTTTAATCAATAACATGTAAAGATTTTTTCCGGGACCCTATTAATAGTCCCATACGACGTATTGGAAAAGTATTCCGCCATTTTACATTCACATTAAATATAGACACACCAAATGAGGTAGAGCTCCAGATTTTTCAAAATAAAAACTGTTTTTTTTTTGTTTTTTTTTAAGATCTTTTAGTTTACACGATACGACGGCGACGGCCAAAACATAATTTTTGATTACTTTTTCTCAACATCTAAAGTAAATTTTGAGGTTTAAAAGATACGATAAAAAAAGACAATTTTTTTAATCTCTTTTAGTTTTCAAAATATAAAACACTTTCACATCTAAAATAAATTTTGACTAAAAGATTTTTGCATTTTGTTTAACTAAGACTATTGAACAATTATGTCCATTTGCATTTTTTGTTCTCAATTTTATTTAAATAAATTATATGACAACCTAACTTTAAACTGTACAATTTTAGCAGTTGCTTTGAAATTTCTTAGTCAATTGCTTACTTGTTTTAGGCAATAATGCAACATTGAAATATGTATCTCTTGTTAAATTGAAAAAAGACAGTACAACACAACATGGGTTGTTTTATAGGGTAAATACGTCGTGCAAAAGAATGGTAGAAAATAGGTTTCGACATACCGGACTACTTAATGTAAAATAGTTTTAAATATGTACGAAAAAGACAAAAAACCCTTAAAGAAAGGTCATTGTTTTTTAAACAAAAATTATATTTGACATATCTACTTTTGAAATTATACAAGTATATTGGCTATTTTGTTGTTAATCATTGTTTTTTTGTAAACTAGAGTGCATTGCAATAAAAATTAATTTTTATAGAAACATACTTCAATCCTTCTTCTACTTAGAAAAAAATTCATTGTTGCATTATTGCCTAAAACCACTATACAATTAACTATTTACAGTGTCTAAATATCACGATTTGAAGCATTTTTATCTTAAAGCGTGCCTACAGTCTAAAATATTTGAGTTAGATATGTCGCCTCGCAGAGTTTGTTATATAGAATTTAATTTTCTACAGCCTTTTCCTTTAACATTTTTTTGTAGAATTGATCCTTTACAAAACACCCTGTATGTATACCAACTGTTTATTCTACATATGCACTGTCACTATTGGCAATGACATTTTTAAGAAAAAATCTCGGTTAATTTTACGATTTCACTTGTGTTTATTATTTTTAAAAAAATTAAAAAAAAACACTTCTTGAATTATATTGGTAGTAAGAAAATTTCACAAAATAAATTTAGTTTTAAATGGTTGATCAGGGTAAAAAAATCTCATTTTGTCACTTTTAACAATACAAATTGATTTAAAATTGGAACACCACATTTTTAAGTCTGATTCTTATAAATTACCTTTAAAAACAAAAAACTTACTGGATGCAGCAATGAAGCAAGCCCTTATACAACATTTATTAGTTGATAAAGCAAATTTCGTCAGATTTTAGCCACTGACAAATTCAAATAAAATTTTCCAGAAGTCTTTTCGAAACTTTTATATATTTACTAACCATGTAGGCATTTCGTTCAACAATAAAACATTCTATATCCATATAACAACAAAAAATATCTACAAATAAAGGTGGAAGGAAAGAACAGCCTCGCCCAACACTTTTTAGTTCTTTGATTCGATTTTAGACTCTTCATTAGATATTAAACTTTTCTCGTTAAAAATAATCAATTTATTAAGCACTTCTACTTAAAAATAAACGATTTATAGCACTTTTCTTTGTCTGAGAGTAAATTATATTGAAAGAGAGTTGGACCCTGGTTTGGGTTTATCAAGGAGTTTATCTATCCACTAAATCCCAATGAGCCCGTATGTTATAAACAAAAGTGAGAAACAAAATTAATAATTATACGTTTACGTAAATTATTTAAAAAAAAATATTAAATTTAAGCGTAAAGTTAAAACGATATTACAACTTTAAAAATTGTAAAGTATTTGTAAATTTTGTACTTACTGCATATAATAATTTGTAAAGTGTTAATATCGTAAATGGCGTAAATAAATAAATATTTATTGTAAGTATCTATCTAATGATTGTTTAATGCTATTTCGTGTAATTATTACAAATTTTAAAAAATTCGTGCATAATAATGTAACCTCAACATCTTTATCTATGAATTTTTCCCAATGTCAATTTTCATCTAATGTTGTCAATTGTATTTTGTGATAAATTGCGGTGTTGGTGGTTATTTAAATAAAACTCAAATAATAATGATTAGTGCATTTTATTTCAATTGGATAAAAAAATTTAACAAGAGGCAATGAAAAGACTTAGTTAGAAATAGTGAAATTCTACCTAAAAATCGTGTAGAATTTTTTTTACAAATGCACAGATATTAACGAATTTTGAAAGACCATAAAGTTTTAAACATTTTAATTATTCTCCCATTGTAACAAAATTTAAAAGTTGGTATTTTGAAAACAAAAATTGAGATTTGATTAATAGACAACAGCGGCGTAAAATATAAAAGAACATCCTCTATCCTTTATAGAAGAAAAAACGAGCGGCTTTGTTCAAACATTAATAAAGTGCATTAAATTTTCAGTATCAAATTTCAGTAAACCAGTTTTGAAAAATTTATCCATATTACTTTCCTTAATTAAAGTGAAAAAACAAGGGGTCTGAAAACTGGCGTGAAACCGAAAACCTCCCCCATGTTGTTAGTTTTCCCCCTTACAATACGGCGCCAGTTTCATAACACACAAAACAGTAAATTATGTCAATAAATCGATCGTTAATATTAGTCGCGCCTCATAAAATTAATCTATAATTTTGGCAGCTATTATTGCCAATAATTCTTATCCTAATTTTGTTACACACTAGCGGAAAAACATCAATACAATGTTAGAACTTGAAAAGATCATTTTTTATTTCCTGCAAAAATGGAGTTTTACCTTGGACTGTAAAATAAATAATGCAGAAAAAAATCTATTCAATATTTGTATCGTTTGGAACAAGCAATTCGTTCTGCATATTGCGGTTTTTGATTGAATATTTTTTAAGCCAGAAATGATTTGTTATTTAATTGGCTGACATTGCATTATTAGTAATACAAACTTTAAGTTTTTTGAGGATAATCTCAAATAATACCAACAGTTATTTAACAAACAACTGGAACAAAATAAACATTCCTTAATCGGTTTTTACGCAATTCTGAGATGGAGTTAAACACAAAAAGCGGTAATCGAGTGAAAGATTGTAATTATTCTCGCGGGTAAAATCAATATTTTGGAATTTGATCCTTCAAAAAATTTTATTAATTATATGTTATTGAAGAATTTTTTACTGAAATAATTTGTTGTGTTGATAGCCTAATTGGTATTAATTTATTCTGAAATAATTTATACGTCTGAAAGAATCTTTTTGGAATCAATCAATACACCCTATCAGTGGGTGCATAAAAAAAGAGAAATTTTTTGCAAATGTGTGTCATGCATTGATATGATGTAACTAAAAAGTAAAAGCTGAGCAAGATCAAAGGTACAGACGATGATCTCCGACCACACAATATAAGTTCAAAAAACAGTCAACCTTGAATATGGAAAAAAAATCGCCTCACGCCAGTTTTTTTACGTCCGAATTGAATCATGTAGGTAATTTATCATTGCTCGTTTGTTTACATAAAGCGACTTCCTACTTAAAATTTTGGCATTGACTTGTAAAATTCAGATCGATTTGTTAAAATTCGCGTCGAGCTAATTTTCGATTTTATCTCAGGACCGGTACCAAAAGGTGATTTAAATGAAATGTCATCTTACCTTTAGGCGTCGAGGAGGCTGCAGCGGCGTCGTCTCGAAGGCTATAAGCGCCAAGCCAAAATCCTTAAAGAGATAAAAATTAAAATCCAAACTTCACTAAACACACCGATATTTGCGTAACAGATAAACTTTAAAAAACTTGTCAGAGTACCGCTACAATAACACCACAGTTACCGTTCACTTTGAGCGTCCAAGTTCAACTGAGCCTTCCTGCGGAGCTCTCGAAACACCGCGGTGCAATGGTTGTTCCACCTTTCTTTCGGTTCAGCGCTAGTTGCTGCAATTGCAAAACAACAAAAGTGCCGAGTCCTGGATTTTTACACTGAGGATTATATTATGCGTAGGTGCGAAACAGTGAGGGTTTGCGCTACCTCGAAATCCGCCCGTTTTTGCAATCTGATAAGGTTAATGGTCAAAGAGACGGTCGTTGAAATTAAACTCGTTTCCTGTTGATGATTTTGCTACTTTTGCTGCTTGCTTTATCGATGTAATCAATTTCAACATGAAATGCGATGACGAAGACAAAAATAGGGTGCTTGACTCTTTCCGGAATCTAATTCACTACGACGCGAAAAAAAAAAAAAAAACGCGAAAAACGACGGTTTCCAAAATGAAATGCTAACTTCCAGATTTTACCTACTAGAAAATTTCAAACCAAAATTGAAACTGAATTTAAACCATTTCATAGCTTTGCACAAACAGTGGATAAATAATTTACAAAATCAATTTAGAAATTTTGAAATTACATCGTTTATTAAAATAAAATTAAAACGTTAAATTTTCCAAAATAAAAAGATTATTAAAAAATTCATTCTTAAAAAAAAGTTCGGAAATAGAAATTTATATATTTACGTCAAGTTAAATCACGTTTTTTTTGAATAAGAAATATAGAATTATTAAACTCTATTTAATACGTCGCTAAGATTTTTTTATAGGATGAACACACTGTGGTGCAAAACTTATTCAAGATGGTCACTTCAAAAAATAATCAATTCGATAATACACTTATACAGGATGTTCGAGAAAAATATTGCTGTAACTGCAAAGCAACTTAGCGTCTTTGATTTTTTGAAGCGTTAACAAACACATAGTCCTCTATAGCAAGTGGAAACTTTTAGGGGCTACTGGTCGCTAAATTTCTAGTGCAAAAACGTTTTTAATTAACAATTCTAACTTGTTTGTGGAAAATGATTATTTGAGACAAAAAGGGGCAATAAAACAATTTTGTTTACCGCAACGTTTCGACTGTGTATTCAATCTTCTTCAGGCGGAAAAAATCGGCTGTCGTGCTTGATACATAATCACTGAATGAAAAATGATTTTTAAAATAACCATTTTTCACGAACAAGACATAATCTTAAATTTCAAAGACGATAAAAATGACAAGCAATAATTAACAATTCTGTAACTCTTATATCTATTCTAATCAAATTTAAATTTGATGGAAGCATGCTTTCTCTCAAAGTGAGGTGTTATAATATAACTGATGAAAAAATTAAAAATCCAAGTCATCAACCATCCCACAGGTTTATCAAGTAAATTCTCTTATATACACGGCAAAGCGCTTTAGAGAACTAGGTCTCATCATCAGTGCCAAGTTTTTGTCAATATTGTCTTAAAAACATAAATGAATAGAGAATGTATATTAAAAATAACTCTTAATCCAATTTTTAATTTACATACATTGTTATTTCTTTTATATTTTTAATTCAGTATTGACAAAAAAATTGGCCCTTATAATGAGAACTATTTCTCGAAAGTACTTTGCCACGTATAAGTTAAGAATTTATTTGATTAAACGTGTGGTATTGACTTGAATTTTAAATTCTTTCACCATTTGATTAAATTTGGTATAATATACGCCAAATCGTCCTATCAATAAATACCTTGACACCTGTTTTTTGAAATTTTCTGTTCATTTAGTAGTCTTTGAAAGAAGTTTTTATATAAGTTTTCAGATCTAAAGTGATGTTAAACTATTCGTAAAAAATGAATTTAAAAAAAAATCCTCTTTTTATACAAATGCTTTGCAAAAAATCATGATATCTCAACATATTTTTTAATTTGTGTTCTTTAATATACCCAACTTTATGATAAAGATGTAGTAAATAGATATCAACAGCGTTTATAATATTCTTCAATTTTTAAAATAAAATTTCATTTTTGAAATTTTGTAAATATTTTTATTTTAATTTTTTTTACAAAAGCTACTATTTATTTTGAGATTTTTAAGGCTAAGCTTATCGTAGATAATTCATCCGTTCGTTCCATCATTGCAATTTTAGAAATATACTTTTTTTTCAAATTTCTGGAATTGTGTGAAAAATTAAATAGTCTTAATTTTTCTTTTAATTATAATTGTTTTTAAAAATATTTTACAAAAAATTGTAGGAAAAAATAGAAGCATATAACCATGCTTATTCTAGATAAGGAAATACTCTATAATTCTTTAGTGAGATAAATTAAACAGTCTTCCTTAGGACAAACCATTCAGCTTTTTGTTATAAACTTTTATCTTTTAATAAAAAAAGCTTTGAAGTTACCCTAAAATATTCGCAAAAATCGATTTCAAAGGTTCTGTTATCAAAACTTATAAATGGTAAACATTAAGAAAAAGTATCTAATTTACAATTATTATCAAAAATTTAAAATATTAAAATTTTTTTGGTAAATAAATGAGTGCATTTATAAATTTTTCTCACAAAAACTGCTATTGATTCTACAAAGTTTAAAACCAAATTGTTTCTAGGTAATTTATTTATTATTTGTTTTACCTTATTTGATTTAAAAAAAAAATTCCATGAAATTCAAATTTTCCAAAAATTGACATAAACTAAGGCAACTCAATTACCCAAAAATAATTTTGTCTTAAAATACGTAAAATAAATAGTAGTTATTATTAAAAAAATAAACATTCATCGACAAACAAGTTTCAAAATGGAATTTTATTTTATAAACTGAAAAAAAAAATTCGTATAACTTTCACTTTTTTTAGAGTTTCATATCTTAAAAAAATCCGACTTAATTATTTTATATTTATCAATTATTTTATCATTAAATTTAACGTTCTACCTTTAGTTTGGCTAGTTTTATTAAGATTACCTACCAAAAAAATTTGTGACCAAAGGAATAAATTTTATTTTTAAAAACAAAAATTTGTGAAAATTTAGCAAAAAAAAAATGTGTTTATCATATGCATGTACTAATAAATCGGCAAAGCAGTAATTAACAAAAGGTTTTTAATTTAATTAATTCATAAGCCACAAAATAAAGGCTTAATTTAAAAAAAAATATTTTTATATAATAAATTTTATTTTATTTGTTATTATTAATGAGCGGATCCAATGAGGGAACAAAAAACACTGTGTAGCCGTCTAGCTAACTAGTCGCACTCGTCAAGCGAAAAAACCTTGAAACTTAAATTGGTCGATTGAGGTAGTAATGACGTGCTTACAAGTCATAAGCGTAGATCTCGAACACTTACAATTGTTTTTATTTTGACCAGGGTAAATTCGTGTTTTACACTAACTTTTGATTAATAATTCGCTTTTAAATAAAATATTAAATTGTTAAATTAAATTAATTAACGAAAGAAGAATCCTGCAACCTTGTCGATCGTACCCGCAGAATGCGATCAGTGCGGCGCTTATGAGCGTGCTCTTCAAATCCCTCCTTGTATCCGATCATTAGTTATTATACAACTTTATAAACTTTAGTAAAACATAACTGGAAAAATAAATGAATAAATTTCAAATAATATTTTCTGGAGTTAGAATTCCATTTTAGAAAACGCAAAACTTAAATAATTACAAGAAATATTATTACGTCATCTGAGATAACTATCCTTCAAAATTTTTTGGTTATTTGCATATTCACGAACCTGATGTTAACCTTTTGATCCATTGAAACCGAATACTTTTCGATAGTTTGAATTGAAGAGATGTGATCAATACTTTCTTTTGTGCTTGATCAATTCTTTGGCTAAATGGAACTGTCAAATGTTTGAATAACTTCGAATGAAACGTTAATGATATAATCTGCAAAGAGAGTCAATTCAGTGGTAACATTTAAAAATACATATTCCGATTTTTAAGTATATGCTTAAAGTGTTTAAAGTATTATTGTAAATATTGATTTTGAGCAGTGACATTGAACTAATCACCTGTAGTGGTACAGAGCAGGTGTGTTTTGTACTGGATTTTTTATTTCCTCAACTGTGAATATTTAAATAATTTTATGTTTTTGTTGACTCTTCTTATGAAAAATGCAATAATAGCTTATATAAAATGTATGTATTTGTAATAATAGCTAACAAGTAAAAGTTTATTCCTATGACAGACATTTTCCTAGCAATTAGCGAGCTTAAAATATAAAAATTTTATGTAATAAATGACCTATATGAGTAAAAAAACTCAAGCTGAAGTCGTAGCAATGGGACTAGTTAGTGACTTCATAATGTGACTTTTTTTATTAAGAAATCATACGTGTATACTTATTTCATATATTGTCGTAGCTACACCAATTTCTTTGTGTATTAAGGGTTGTTTTGAGTTAGTATTAGTGAAAAATTCATAATACCACAATAGGCTCCTGAAGTGTGTCGTCATTTATGCCCTAAAGTGCACTGTCAGCCTAAAAATATACCTTAAACAGGTCGCTTTTATTGCACCAGTATATAAGGTTAAAATTATAATGGTTGAACTTTACTTTAACCAAAGAAAAATCACATATAGAAACACAAATAAGGTATAAAACACTTTACCCAATAATATAAAGATTCTAGATTTAATCCAGTCACAAGTTACAAATAATTCTCATATAATTACGAAATTAATCGAAATCAAAAGCGTGCAAGCTTCGTGCAGTCAAAGTTATACAATCAGCTGTAAAGCAACTGCCAGAGATAGCCGAATACATAAAATTGGAAATCCGCGCCTAGAAATGAAAGGAATTTCGTTCACATCCGGCAACGTTCGCTGAATTCGCTCAAGTTAGACCGGAGTTGAAGCTTAGAAATGGAGGAAATCTTTGCATCAAACGTTTTATGTTCGATTAGTTTTTTCGTTAGTTGTAGGTTTGTTGTGATTTGTGACTTATAGATAAATAGAATATTTACGGTATTGTGAGGCATTTTTAGGTCTTATTTGTTCTATTTAATGTATTTTTCATCGCTTGAAATTTGATATTTGTAAATTTCATCAACCTTATTTACATATGCAATAAGGTCAACTTATTCAAGGTATTTTATCCAATGACAGTGTTTCAGAATATCGCGCTGTAGTGACATCAGGGCTACTGAAGCCTATAAAAGCAAAAAACAAACCTAAAGAAACAAAGTAATCTGTAATAAAAATACGAAACAATATGACTTTCTCACTGGCTTCAAACTAACGCAAGATCGAAGTGTAACTGAATCAAAGCAAGCCGTGGAAGTGGGTATTAACATTAGACACATCACTACAGTTACGCTGGCACAGCCTGCTCTGATTCAGTCACATTTCCATCTCACCTTATATGTGCAATAAGAACTAACAAAGTATTGACACTTGTGACAGCAAAATTTAAAGTTTCAAAACTGGAACATTCAAAAAATCTGTTTTTTTATCTCATTCAGTTAATATTAGTTAAAAAGAGATAAAATACTGATCTGTGATAATTTGCAGATTATACATATAAGTATTTTATTTTTATGTACCGAGTGTCCCAAATTTTGCAAACTAATTAAACCTATAGTAAAACCACATTACAAAATAAGACAAGTAGCACATCCAGCAACCGAAATCCATTCCGAGAGTGTTTAGTTCATCGACAGAAAAGAATAGACAGAAGGAACGACGTGCAAGTAAGATTGAGATAAACACCACCGGTAAAATTCACCATATCCGTCTTCTTTCTACTCGTGGATAAATCAATAAGTCGTAGAGAGAAAAAGAAAAAAAACATCCCCTCTACAATTTAATTAGTTTATTGCCATTTTTGTGTCTGCTAAGTTACTTCTCTTATCTTGTACTGTGAGTAGAATTTATCTTTTAATGGGCTAAATTCAAGTTGAGATATCGCAAATTCTAATACTTTTCTATAGCAACAACCAATCACAACCTCGATTTTTTTAAATTTTCTATGGAAACGAAGATACTACCGGTATTCTCAACTTAAAATTAGCCCATAAGTTTATATGCCAATCATGAAATTAATGTATGTATGTACAGAAAAAAACTGATATCTTATTAAATTAATTCTACCTAACGTACTTAATTAATTGATTATCAAGAAATTTTGAAGATGTTACCAATTTTTTTTAATCATTGTTTGTTTTTACTAACAGGATTTGATATCTTAACAAGTAGACAAAAGGTTTTATTTGTGCAAACACCTTCACTATCTTTTTTTTTAATTTTTTTTTTTGAAAAGGAGTTAAGAGAAAACAGTAAAGAGTTTACAAAATTAGGAAGACGAATTTCCACTAATTGGCACTTTTGGTACTTATATTAATATTAATTCTCGGTATACTCTGTTTAACTGCAAAAAATACGTAAATTCGGCAGCACACTATATCAAATCAAAAATAAAACTCTTAGCTGTGTTAATCCCTAGTTATTATAAAATGTTTAGAAAAGTATTGTCAAAATGTCAAAAACATTTTCTAATCGTTGTTAACAATTAATATTGCAAATGAGACAATAGGTGGATAAGACATCCCCTTTTATTTTATTACATTTTATAAATTGTGGAAGTTAATTTTGACCTAGAAATACATCTCTTATTAGTTATTACTCTTAATGAATACATTATTGTCTAATGATTGAGGTTATGATTAACGTCCAGAAATTTTAAATATGTATGAGGGTTAACGGAGGATGGACAATAAAAAATCAGTTATAAAATTTAGTCGACGTTTCGCTGTTCTTTACAGCTTCATCAGGACTTTATTTAGTAATAACAATTTAGTAATTTATTTAGTAATAACAATTTAGTAATAAAGTCCTGATGAAGCTGTAAAGAACAGCGAAACGTCGACTAAATTTTATAACTGATTTTTTATTTTCCATCATCCGTTAACCCTCTTACATATTATTGTCTAATTTTCGTCATTTTTATTGTATTTTAAAAGTTTTGTGATACAACGTGTGATACAATGATGTTGTCCTTAGAAGTGAGACCCAAAAACCAAAAATGTTTCTGGCGATTTAGAGACCGTGGATGCTGAAGAAAATGAGAAAAAAACGCATCAACATCTATTACTGAAAAGAAAAAATAATTTTCAATGTTTAAGAAGTATTGCGTGCAAAAGGATTTAGTTATTCTAAAGGATTAAGAACAAACAACTATATTAAACGAAATTCCATAATCAACAGTAAGAATAATTGAAAAAAAAAAAAAACAAATTGTGAAAAAAGACCCATACTAAATAGCAAATTCAATTGAATAAGTAAAAATTTGACTGTGAAATAAAAGATGCCAATTACGATTTCTACAGAAACAACCTAGTTTCCACTACAAAAAATTTGATAGAAAAATTAGAAGCAAAAGGATAATTAAATAAAATACAGTGAGATCATATTTAGGAAGTACAAAAAGTTTATTTAACAAATAAAATAAAAATATAAAGCAAAAGTTGAATTGCCTTAGTTGTACCACCGAAGAATTCTTGTTTTACCGGTAACGTACATAAAAGAGTGTTACGAACTTTTCTAATCTTCTAATAACACTTACAAATTATAGTAAAAAATGTGTGAATGGGATAAGTGGTTTTTAGTATTATTTTACCTATGTCTGATAATACAGAATTCATAACAATGTTTTTTATTTCTATAATTTGTCGCCCTGAAAACAGACCTTATAGTGGCCCTGGCAACAAGTCTTCAAAAAGTAATTTATTGCAACGGAGCTAACAGAAAGTAAAGAAATTTATGATGACTAAAATTTTAGAGAATAAATTTTAATTATTACACACATAACAACATACCTACTTACATTATGGGCTGGAGAAGTGTGTCGTAATTTTAGCGCGAACGTTTGAAGCACTGTCATTCTAAAAATATACCTTAAAAAAGTCGCCCTTATTGCACTAGTGCATAAGGTTGAAATTATAACAGCTAAACTTTGACCGAATAAAAATCACATATGGAAACACAAATAAGGAATAAAAACACTCAACTCCAATACTCTAAACATTCTAGTTTTAATCCAGTCAGAAGTTACAAATAATTCGGGCATAATTGATAAATTAATCGAAAATAGAAATTACCGTGTAAGGTTCGTGCTCTCAAAGTCACCCGAACAGTTGTAAAGCAACTACCGAAGATGGCCGAGTAGCGAAGTAGCGCGCAAACGCGTGGACAAATGAAGAAAATCGTTAACGTTCGGCGTGGTTCGCTGGAATTCGCTCATGTTGGACCTGCGTTACACCTTAGAAATGAATGAAATCTGTGCATCGAACGTTTTATTTTCCATTAAATTCTTTATTAAGTGTAAGTTTGCTGTGATTTTTAACTTATCAATAAATGAAATGTTTAGGGTATCGAATGTCGATATTTTTAGGTCTTATTTATTTTATTTAGTGTATTTATTCATCGCTTGAAATTTGATCTTTGTAAATTCAACCTTATTTACATGTGCAATAAGGTCGACTTTTTCAAGGTATTTTTATCGAATGACAGTGTTTCAAAATTGCGCGCATTTTTTACGTCACGGCTTCTGGAGCCCATTATTTGTGTGCAAAAAATAATTCAAACTGCTTAAAAAAATGTTGACAACAGTCAAAAAACTGTAATAAAATAATTACAAAATTGGATTTCGCTGATATAATCCCCAAATAAAAATGCTGGTTTTTAAGAGGCTTGGGACACTCGGTATGCAAAAATCGATCCCTATTTCAAAACAAGAACCTGTATATATGCAACCCACAAAACCGTGCAAAAATTTACTGATAATTAACACTATAAAATAAATTTTCCAGTACAAACACAATTTTTAAAATGATTATTGCACATTAAAATTGGCAATAACTGTAATACACTACTCCAATTTTTAATTTAATTACTTGAATTAATTAAATTAAGGCTGACCTAAACGTTGGTTACCACTGACAGTCTATGTCATTGGCCGAAATTGTCACGTGTTGGACAACTGCGACATCTTGCGAAATATTTAGTAACAAGAGGTGTAATCAGTGGTACTCAAAATGTTGCTTGACTTGCGCAGTTTAGTTTGTGAAATGTCACACTACCTATCACATTATTTTGTGAAAATTGTTATTTTGTTATTAAATAAATAAGTACTTTGTCAGTGCTTTCAAATAATTTAAATAAATGTTAATGTGTTGTTAGTGTTTTTGACATGGAATGGTGTATAAATATATTTAATAACAAATTCTTTAAAAAAATAATTCAAAATATGCATTGAAATATTTTATTTTTAAAAAGTTAAACATTACATTTTTTCAATACTAGTTCAATACAGATTTTGATGTGCTGAATTCGTGGGGAGTTGAATCCAGTGTCCAAATCAATCTAAAAATTGAAAATAAATTTGCATAAAAATATTATTTATAATGAAATTTCAAGATAATAATCCTCTTATTTATACATTTCTGTTTAATTTTGTACCGAAAATTTAATAGTTACCAATAAATTGACTCTCTTTGAACGTAATTTTAAATTAGAACTACCAAGTGATTAAAAAAAAACGAATCCAAGTAGGCCAAGAAAAAAATTAAGCATTTTAATTAGTGCATAAAAGAAGGGTTAGTATTTTGTGTTGTACTTACTTACCATTAGTTTGGACAAAATTTTAATCCTTCAATGTATAATTGTGAGTATGCCAATTCTTACAGTTCAAATGAACTGGGTACAATTTGGACATGACCCCCCTTTTTCTTCCGTGGTCTACTTAGAACTAATTTTTTGAATCACTCAATCACTAATTAAATTTTTAAAACCCAAAAACAGTGTTTGTATCAAAGAAAAACTACAACTGCAAATTAGATTTACAATATTTGTTACAAGATATCTTCTTTGCAGTTATGGGAAAAATACACTGTTTTTTTTTGAGAGGAGAAATAAAGAGTAACACATTGTTATTTACATATTTATTCTCATTAGAATAGATACATTCATAAATTTAAAAATTCTGTCGAATCACAAAAAAGTATATAATATTGTATAAATAAAATGCAGTGAAATGTCAAATTGAATAAAAAAAAGGATCAACAAAGGTCCTGCATACAGTCTTAAGATTCGAACAGGCGAAATATTACTAAATAAAATTACAATAATAATAAAATGTAACTTAAGAATCTAAACACAATAAAACTAAAATAAAAATCAGTGAGGTAGAATTTGTTCATGTCAACCAATAAAATGTAAACAAAAAAACGGAATTTCACAATGACATTAAATTAAGTATATTTGTAATTAACTATATTTACAATGCAAAAACACGGATTGGAAATTGTTTCCCGATCATTTCCTGAAAATGTCCCATATCTACCATTGTCTCTCTAATTCGCTAGTCAAAATTGTAAACACCAATTAGGGTAAGATTTGAAATTTCTTATTTGTCACATTCATTAAGCATCATGAATCTTTCTTTTTATAATAAAATATTCTACTCGTCCACTAACACTTATAATTAGAAATCCAAACAGCTCAATAAACTTGCCCATTAATTAAAATATTCCTCTACTTAACAATACATTCATATATTTTCTTCCTTATATGATATAGCGTTTGTCAAGCCATCAAACAATCTCCAATATGTCAAAAACTAAAAGAAATTACAAAAAACAAACAATACGTACCACTCTAGTATAAAATTACCTATCGTTATGATATAATTTTGAACAGTCTTAATTTTAGATTTTTGTCTCTAAATGCATTGTAAAAGAATAGTTTATAAAAGTTATTTTCTGGGATGATAGAAATATGGTAGATACAAACTATGTTAAAAACTAAAATCTATGTTACATAGTGAATTGTTTATTTCCTTGTTACTAGAATTATTTACAGTGTAAATAGACTGGTTGCTACCAAGTACCAACTGCATTACTATTATATACAAAAAAAAATTTAAGTAAAAGTAGAGTAACAACCAAGCCACACACAAATAATTCATGTCTTTAACTAAATCAGTCAATAAATAAATATGATGAATTTCAGTCTATTTTTCTAAATGATGATGAGCAAAAAAAAAAAAAAATGAAAATTCTGCGACGTACTTAAGTACAGATTTTGATTTAGAAACCTGTTTGAGTTTTCCGCACCTGAAAGCCCACAAAAACCACAACAATATATATAAAATAAAAATTAGGTAACCTTCTAATATTATTCTTTGGTTCATAACGTTATTTTATACATTTCTTGATTTTGTGGGAAATCAATTGCTTGAAAACTTACACATAAAAACCAAGAGAAATATTTTTGAGATCAAGGTTGGTTAGCAATTTTCACAATACATCACATAAGTTATAAATAAGAACACATTTTGTATATTAAAACAAATTAAAAAAAAAGACGCGAAAATAAAATTTTAAAATGGCACTAAAAACGTGAAAAAATCTGTATAAAAAAGTCATGGCAATTTACTAATATTTCACATATTTTGGGCAGTGAAACTGGCAGTGATTAATTTCAATTTGATAATAAATATTTACGCGCTAAAATAAATAAGAAAGATACGAGCTTGATTGAAGGAATGTTAAAATAATTTAATCTAAAAATAACCGGTTGGGACATGACACAAAATTTTGATTAAAATGGCACATGAACGAATTTTGAATTGCCACAATATGATGAATTTTATCACAGTTTCAAACCTCATTCCTTAATGAAGCAACAGATGAATAAATGACTGTTATTTATAATTTGGAATAGTGTCATATCCCTCCGATGAATGAACTAAATTATTTTGTAAATATTGCGAACACACAAAAATTAACTAAAATAATATAATAATTCGTCTAGTCTATCAGAAAGTTTCTAACAACTATATAACCAGTTCAATGGCAGTGATACTAGGCTGGTTGTAAACGGTTAAAAGCTTTCCGTTCCGTCTCTACATTTACTATACAAAACTTTCTGTACATAGTGAAAGACTTCACAAATATACATCGTGCTCCCATACATTATTATTTACCAATCCAAAGCGAACCTTTGCAAGCGAGATCCAACAATTCCGAACGAAAAATTGAATGACTGACCTTATAAAAGGTTGTCTGAACACAAGCATGGGTTTATTACAAAGGCTCACTCATGACTTTTTACAACTATATAATTTATTAACAAAAAATTTATATCACGTTTGCTGCTTTGAGATGGGTTTGCGACGCCGTTCTTGCCTTCGTTGATCCGAAGGAAATAAGTGGGATATGAGGACGTCTTTCGCTGCTGAATGCAGTGAAGAGATTGGTACTGACTTTGTCGGTACGTACTCTTTCTCCGTCACCCATTCGTCGGGAATTCTTAAACAAACAAACACAAAATACGTTAAATAAATTTCTAAAACAATTAAATAATATTCTTTCTATTTTGCGCTTTCATAAATTCTACAGAGGAAAATCATCAAAATCAGCATCGGCAGTTAGTAGAAATAAAACTGTCAACTAGTCAAAGAGGGAAAACATTTTAATATTGAAACATATATTCCACATTTTCTGAAAAAAATACGCCAAAAACCCTCATAAACTAATATTTTGTTTATTTCATTTAGAACTGTGTAATATTTTTTGAGAAAATCACTACTCTAGCTACACTATTCAAATAAGAAAAACACTGACGCCATCTAGTGGATGCTGATTTTTACCAATACCAATTCAATGAGTTGAAATCTACAAACTACCGCATTAAAATTTTAAATTTTCGTTTATAATTTAAAAAAAAATCGTTTCGTAAATCGGCTGGCATTTGTATTTAGCAAAACCAAAGTACATAAATGTATCCCACGAAACACTATTCTATTCTAACGCCAAAGCTGAATGTCGCAAAGTAACTGAATTGACAATTATTCATAAATATTGATAATAAATCCAAACGCTTCGGTTAAGACATTTGCTCTTTTGATGGTACATTTCTAAGACTTTGGAGCCCGGGTTGATACTATTTCAATATAAATCTTTACACCTGTTTATGAGAAAACAACTGCTATAGTTTAGGTTTAATTTGAGACTATTTTTCAAACTGAAATCTTAAAAAAAAATTAAAAATTTAAAAAATATGTCAATTTGGTAAGAAAAGGTGTTGGCTTTCATATGCAAACAAGATTATTTAATTTGGTTTTACTAAACTCAAACGCTATCAGTTTTAAGTACATTGTTCTTATAAGCGAGTGCAAAATTAAACTCGGCCTTAATACCTCTTGATCAAATAATTTACCCTCTAAAAGGCTGTGAAATGCTTCTTGTCAATATAAATTATATGGAAAGAAAAAAGTCATAGCCTTCTAGAGGATGTTTTGAGCATATTGTACAAGAATTTTAGTGATGTATTAAACACTGGAAGAAAAATAAATACTTATATAGTCCGTTCTATATAAATTTGCCGATCTGTCGTAAACTTTTTACTGCGATTTTGGTCAGAGAGAGACTTCCGTACTTCCTTTATTTAAATTTTTATTGGGATTCTTCTATGGTTGTTCTCTAAAGTATAAAGCCCATCAAAACTGTCATTTATTTTTTTGACCCCGTGAACATGAGTAACGTTATTATAATTACTTGTGAGTTAAAAGTCAGTTAAATGCCAATTTACAATTCCAATATTGTAAAATGTTATGTACGGGTAAATTTTTCCTTTTCGAGTTACTTTAAAATAAAAGTATTCACACATCAATTTAATTTGGCTAAAAAAATGAATTTACAGATATAAATTTCGCAATAAATGTTTTTTTTTAATTTTTAATAACAAAAAAATTTAAATGAAGTAAAAAGAATGAAGTTTTCAAGGTTGGCAGCACTGTTGGAAGAACTACAAAATTCGTGCTGTCAAAATGCAGTTGTTGTTGCCATCATAAAGCAAATTATCCGCTACTGTCAAAGTAATAATTATATATATTATCTTTTAATAATTTCTTCGACCAAAAAATCTAATACAATTATCGGGCGCCAAGTAATTTACAATGCTTAGACTCATCTGAAAGTTATACAATAGATGCAGTAATAAAACTCAGTGATGGAAGACTAGCAGTGCGGTAAAGTCAGATTTACACTGTATCATTATTTGAAGTAAGGATGTGGGCGCTTAAAACTTGCAATTGTTGGTTGTAGACGTTTTGTAGCAGTCTAATTACAATGTTGTTTTGAATCACTTTCCATAAAACTATTCTTATTTTCTAAAAATATGTTCTAGTGTGTTAAGGATTTTTATTTTAGACCCGAGTAGTTTTTTGATTTGTTTATAGTCACGTGATACTGACCATTAGTACACTCACCGGCACAAAATTCGATCCATCATTTATATTTAATTTTTCTTACGTAAATGTTGTTCTAAGCGGCAAGAATTTTTTGCCTACTTTAAATTGCACAATTTCAAATAAGTAAACAAAAATCAGCAAAAATTAAACAACAGGTTTTTTTTATTTTCCAATAACAAAAATTAAAGCCTAAATTAAAACCTAACAACATAGTAAACCTACACTTAAGACTAAACTCGAGTTTAATAATGTGTATTGCCTCCTCTTGGTTGAATTACAACTGCCATTCTTCTTGGCATTCCCTCAATAAGTTGTGCAATCACTTTTTGGCCGATTTACTCCCAAATTTGGGTTTCTGCCACATTTAGGTTTCTCAGAGGTACTGGAGCAAAAACTGCTTCGAATCTTTCTTCCCATTAAGTCCCAAAGGTGTTCAATCGGATTTACGTCTGGACTGCGCGTTGGCCATATCATACGCTGAATACCAACCTCATCGAGATACGTGCTCAGAATAATGCAGTGAGAGCACGTACATAATCGTTCATGAAAATAAAATTTTCACCAATAGTTGGTCATGAGGCATGGGGTTCCAGAACGTCTCGATGCGAGCTTCCAAACTAATGTCACCCCACATCATTATAGAACCTCCTCCAAAATTTAGTTTCGCGACAAATTACACTGGACAAATCTTTCCGTAAGCGTTGGCAGATTCTTTACCGCCCGGGGAATGAAAACAAGATCTCGACTCATTAGAGAAAAGAACTCGTCTCCAATCACCAACATCCTAATTCTCATGTTTACGAGTAAACCGTAGTCGCTCTACTCGATGTTCTCTGGTTAACTTGGGGCCATTTGCTGGTCTTCTTGCAAGTAATCCTTCTTCGTTTAGTCTTCTTCTTACTGTTTTTTCGGTAATTGTTACACCTCTTACTTCTTTGAAAGAATTACGAGCAACAACAGCTGTCGTGACTCTATTTCTCAACACTTGCAGTGCGAGAAAATGATCATTTCGAGCAGTACATCGCTTTCTTCCGAAACCGTTCTACAGCTCTTTGCACACTGCATCTTGAAACCCCAATAACTCGTGCTACGTAGTATTGTGATCGACCATCTTGAACTAAAGCAATTGCTCTAGCTGCGTCCGTTGGAGTTAGAACCATATTTACTCTTATAAGATTAAACTAAGATTAAGCCAAGAATAGTGGCAGTTATCTACAGGTATCAAAATAAAAGAGAATAAATAAAGTTAAAAAAACTTAAAAATTCTATCGGGTGCTTATTTTTTTTGTTTTTTAATTTTAACCAATGGTTAGAAATGTATCGTCTTATTTCTACCTAAAAGTTCTCTGTCTGAAAAAAAAGATAAATTCGTTTTTGAGAAAATCAAGTATGGATCGAATTTTGTGCTGGTGAGTGTATTATATTTTGCCCGAAATAAATACACATAACTTCGTCCGTACAAAAAAGTTAAAATAATAAATAATCCACACATCTAATAATAGTTGAAATAGTAATAAAAGCTATATTTGAAAATATGTATAAGTAATTCTGTATAAAATTAAGTAGATATAAGTAATTGCATATATTTTTTTAAGATTGTTTATACGTATGTCTAAGTAGTACTACTAAAATCAACTATAGTTGATTTGGATGATACATTACATTGGAATGATATCTATTATAAGTTTGAATGATTAATTGTAAGTTTTGTAACATCCTAAAATCAGTTTAATTTGATGTTTAAATGCTGCCAACATTAAATAACAAAATGGCACTAATTTACGAAAAGACACCGAAATTTACGAAAGTCGCAAAATAGAAAATTTCCTTTTAAAATTTCATGTCAAAATAAATAAAACTCACAATCCGACTGGATCCCACTTGACCAAAAACTTGACTTTCCCATCGGGTTCGACCCTCCTGGCAATGACTTGGCTCAGCAAATTTACTGAATTACCAGCATTGTGTATTTGCCCCATGGTCCTGTCTTGCGTAATTGTCAACAATTTATGTTGCAGTCCTTCCATTATGCCAGCATCAATAAAGTCAAACATACGTGCTAAAAAATATCACATATTAATTTTGTGTAATGATTGCTGCTCAACGTGTTTTTATTCTTATACTTACGCAACAAATTAATAAAAAAAAATCTAAATGTTTACCTGACCAAGGCTGCCTTCTGAACCTTATTTTTTTCCCGTTCCTTTTGAAAAGCTTGACGGATGAATTCTCGGTTGATTTTTTGGCGCTGCTGTTTTGATTTCCGTCGCTGGTGAAGTGACCATTCACATGTCGCTCCAATGTCAACTATTAAACAATAAAAAAAAGTTAAATATATTTAATAGTTTCTTGATTCTTTTTAATTATTACCTGTGAATTAAATCTTTGGCCACATCCATCGACGATACATCGGAAGGGTTTCGTTCCAGCATGTGCCAAAACGTGCCGTTCCAACCATGATCTTGAGCAAGAAGTGCGTCCATGCACTTTGCAACCCAACCACAGGCAGACGTAATGTTCTTGAGTTGCTTGCGATATCACATGTTTTATCTGCAATAAACAAAGAAAAAAAGTGTAGCAAATACCACCAACCAGAAGATTTCTTTTGTAAGAATTGTAAATACTACTAAAGCTGCAATAAAAAACGAATAAATCGGATTATCAAAATTTAACAATAATATTGAACAGTAGATGACTCCAAATAAATATATAATAAGATCAATAACTCCGACAAATTCCTACAGATATATGAGAAAACGAGAGATGTTAATTAGATTCAATGAAAATTACTAATAACATAAACAGATAATCATATTTATACACCTATAGACCAATCAATAGAATGTTTTTGTAACAAAAATAGTAATAGAAGACTGACTAATTACATTATGGAGTACATTATCCTTTGGGTTTAGAAGGGTGTGACTAATTTTTGGAAAGGGTTAAAAAAGTTATGTAATAAAATTCGTCACTTCACTGGTTACGTAATGACAAATTTTATTGCATTGCTAGGAGTAAATAGAAAAGTGCAATTTTTTATCACTAGTTATAGAAAGTCTTTGAGAATAAAATTTCCTTTTTGACTGAATGAGAAAAAATTTTGTACGTAATAAGTTAAAAAACTTTATAGTTTAATTAGCATAACTTGCAAAACTCTTCGGTTCGATTACTGTCATATACTTAAGAAAACAATTTTTTTATAGGTAACTATTATTTCACTAAAAAAAAAATATTTCACGCTGCCATATAAACAGTTACTAATGGCAGTTATCATGGGTTTAATAATCTTATTTCAAAGTGTTAAAATAAAATATTTTAATTAATTTCAGGATTTTTTTATACGATATTAATAAATATTCTGATAATACCAGTATAAGTGAAAAAAACAATTTACAATCAAATTGTAAGGTCAATTTAGGGTCAATGTTTAGGTCAATAGGTTCAAAAGAAGGGTTACAGTAAATACCATGCTAATTCACTTACTGGCGCCCTCTTACATCAACTGATCACCACTTTAGCATAATTAAAGTCAATATTGACCTAACATTTTCAACTAGATAAAAACTTTTGCCAACTTTGTGAATAAATTTTCTCCTGAATCATCTATTATTCAATTTGTATTTGAAAACTTAAACGCTTCACTCACCAAAAAAAAGAACGTAATTACCATACTAGCAAAAATTAAAAAAAAAACTTTTATAGCGACCTGATTAGGCTTGATTATAGATTTATTTTACGATTTGACTGATTATGACACAATTTTTATTAATGATGGATAATATTGAACACTAATGATCGATTTTTCTGCAATTAACCTCGTGTAGATTTGAAATATTTAATTATTATTGAAACTATCTTCGTTTTACAGACTTAACGTACAAATAATATTAGCAATTGGAATAAAATGGTAAAATCGTATTACATTATTCAACAGTTTAGTGACCAGTAGAAACCGCATGCAGACAGCTAGTTAAAAAATGTCGAATTTTTAGGCATAATCCAAAAAAAATGGTTAAAAAATATTGTTTTTTTAAAGGACACAACTTCACTTGAAATTAAAAAAAAAATTGTGTCACTCGCCTTCGTCTCGTGAACTACTTCTTTATAAACAATATCATGTAATCTATACTTATTGACTTAACTATTCGTTTTCCATTTTCTTCTGAATAATCCATGATTTATGATAGATAAAAAAACTATTTATATTATTATACCAATAATAATAGTTTAAAATGCAACAATATCTTATTTTAGGTAAGTGTTGTAAAAAAAAACAATGTTCATTTTAAATATTTTGTGATGAATTATTCATTTCTGTCTCGTTAAAGTTAATTTAGTTTTAATCTTTTGTTTTGCAGTTCTATTAAAACGTCAAAATTTCTGTGAAAAACACACTGTCTAACAAGGTCTGGGAATATTCGCTTAAATTGCCATGAAAGAAATATTCCTAGATTTTGCTGGACAGTATATTATGGTGAAAAAAATTGCGATTCCGATAGAGCTTGAAGACGGCTAAATTTTTGCCATACTATAAATTTAAACAAAAAATCTTAGAAATTTGAGGTCATTTTAACTTCAACTTTGATGAATACATTTTGAGGGTCTGTTGTAAGGCTATGTAAAGACATTTGTACAATTGTACATTTATGTCGTTTTCCCATTAGAACAGTTTATAGTTTGACGCCAGAGGTCAGCCACTTTGCAGATTTTCTGCTTATTACTACAAAAAGTTGATTAAAAAAGCAAAATAACCAACATTTATGAAGAGTTAATGAAATATGTATTTTTAACAACAGCAGTCAAACAGTGTTAATCAATGTGTAGATCGATTCAGAATCGAATAAAAAACACAAATCAAACCAGTTTGCAAAATTTAAAGAAATTCATAAAAATTTATATTAGTTTTATATATTTCTCAGTTTTTTCTAAAAAGTGAATTTTCCTTTTATTAACAATAGCTTAACAAATGCTATATCTACGCGCTCTATCGATATAATTTAGAACTAGTCGACACGATGTATACGAAGTACTAACTCTTTTTTACATTAGAAGATTAGATAAAATAGAAGAAGAAAATGAAGAAAGGGAAATTTAGGCAACAATGGAGCCTATAAGAGAATGTTATAGACTAAAGCCGGTCTAAGGTGTACTCAAGAAAATTGCAAAGTCAAAGAAATCACAACAAAAAATGTCTTTAAAGTAGATTTAAGAAGAAAAAAAAAACAATTCATTCACGAATGAAATAAAACCTGGAATTAAGACCGACGAGCTAATACGAGACTGACAAGCTTAATTCAAGATCAAACGAATCATACAAGCCGAAGTTAGTTATATTTTTATAGTCTTAATTTTTTTCTTCACGTTAATTACAAAAATTGTAAATTGGAATTGTTCAATCGGGAATTAAATTAGATATAAAGAAGAGAGGGCTTCCATCCTTTATCGCCCTTCTATCATCTTAGTAGTGAGGATTTTGCCCCTGCTACCACCTTCCACTTTTCTCTGCTTTCCAGCATTTCATCGACCATTTTCTCTGGGTTTAGTCTACCGTGAAGTTTTTGTTGGGTTGCTTCTTTCGTACTCTCCCAACGTGCACATTCAAAGATGATATGGAGTGTCGTGTCGCGATCTCCACAGTAACTGCATGTATCTGTCTTTCTTTTAACAAATCTTTGGAGATATGCTCCAAAGTCACCATGACCAGTAAAAGCTTGGGTTTACTTCTTCCTATCCTCTTTCTACCCAGCGTCCTGTCTCTAATTAATGTTTTGGTCTAGGCAGCCTTTTCTCTCCTACACTCATACTTCCATCGTTTTTGCCAGTGTTTCATCGTTTTTTTTTCTCTTTTTTATTTTGTCGCCCTTCTGGGCCTTTATTTGTCTTTCTGCTGTTAAAAATATATTTGGGAGAACTCCAGTAAGAACCAGAAAAGCCTCTGTTGGTGCGGTCCTATAAGTCGCACATATTCTTAAAACTGCCCTTTTTTGAGTTTTCTGAAGATGCTTCTCATATTTCTTGTATTTTAACTCGGCTAACCATATAGGTGCGGCATATAGCACCTTAGACGTTACAACTCCCATTCGGAAGGAGCCTAGAAATCTCAGTAGCTCTCCTTTGGCCTTTTATGACTAAGTTTTTGATGTGTTCTTGAAATCTACATTCTCTCTCAAATTTAACTCCCAAATAGGTAATGCTCTCAGCTGTCTTTACTGCTGACTAATTGTCCTAACCTGAACTGACCTGACCCATGACACTCATATAGGGAACAAATTAACTGACCTAAATCACCTGACCTAACCTGACCTGACTTGTTTTGTCGCTGATCTAACCTGACCTAGGCTTGTTTTTCACTCACTCTATAAGAATGGTCTATCAAGATTATCATGGTCCTTCAAGATCAAATCCTGTATTTAGCTTCTGTTGGACAATATCGAGTATTGTTCTCATTATTAAAATAGGCAGTTTGGACTAATTTATAGTCTAGCTAATGATCGAAATCTATTCCAAAAGAAACAAAGATATCAAAAAAAATTTTAATGACATAAAAGGATAGATAAAAGGATCAACGTGCATGTGCGATTGAGATAGGCAGAAAGAAAAGACAAAATGTAGCTATATTGATTTTTTCTACACTCCGAGGTAAATAAATGAGCATTACAAAGAGACAGTAATTAGTAATTAACAACGTAAAGAATTTATCTATCTCGTGTTGTGATTGATACTAAAAATAAGTTGCATCATGCTGAGATAGTAATAAAGTCACAGCACAAAATTTGCAACTTGGTTTATCTTGTTTATAATATAAACATTAAAACGGTTGCACCGATCACTTAAAGTGGCCTACCAGTGTGTTCTCCACCTCTATTTCTCTGGTGGAAACCGGTTTGAGAAATCATGCTTACAATCACAGTTTTATTTAAAAAATTTAAAAAGAATTGATTTTTCTCTCACAATAACGCACGTGTCCACTATTTCCAAATGTCATAATTGCAATATGTGATGTTTCTTGATAGTTGTCAATATATTTTAAACGGCTAAAGTACTTCAAAAGACGAAAGATTTGAGTCATTGTTAGTAGAAGTTGTGTTATCCACGAAATTCTGCAAAGGTTGTGACATCTATAGTTTGAATTAAAAAACCAGAATTCAGAGAGAGATTTAACACTACATATTATCATTTCCCTTTGAGCTTTAATTAAAAGAGGAACCTCAAAATGTTGACATTCACACTGCCCACCGTATAACCTTTTGAATTTGACTTTAATCGTTTCTTCCTCAATAATGTACAAGTGATTGTACAAGACACATTGAATTTAACAATTTTAAATTTCCATGCCACACGTGACGTCAAATTTAAAACAACACACTTTAGATGGCAACCTACCTGTAGATGTTCTAATAAGGCCCCACTGGTATCGAATTGTGCGTTGCATTCGGCCCATCTACACAACCCCGACTCTTGCGAATGCGTACTTTTGGTATCCTTAACATCATCCTTTGCCTCCTGTTTCGCCGGCGGAAATCTGATTGTCTTCGGTTGCGACAAAATGGGCGATTTCTGCGACGGCACAGTAGCCTCCTCTCCAATCTCCACTTCTAAGTTATCTTTAAGTGAGACGCCACTATCGGACGATTCCGCCGACGAAGGCGATTTATCGTCGACAATCGTCGACCTCCTGACCACATCCTCCATCGGCGGCCGACGCGCCTCCTCGATCCTGACCGTCGGCGTTGTGGCACATTCCGCCGTTTTCGGTTGCTTCGCGGAAAGCACCGTCGGAACAGCCGTTTCAACGCTAAGCGTCGCACCATTCAGTCTCGAAGGCAACGTGTTCAACTTGACGATAGGCACTACCGTTGCGTTTAATTTGACACAATTAAAGTTATTTATGATCTTCTGCACAGGCTGTATCACATTTAAGCAGGGAGTTCGGTTGATAATGGGGATGGTGCTGTTGTTGTTGGTAATTGTCGCAAATTGCGGCACGAAAATGCTGTTATCAGGCGGTTTAGGAGCTTTAGTATGGAGATACGTCAAGTTCGGCGGAAAGCTGACGGCGGTTAACGTTACCGTAGGCGCGAAATTGACAGGAGGGTGATGGTGGTTGAGGGATGTCATGTTTTCCGGAAGTTTACTTGGGGCCGGAAGGATCTTCCTAGGAACTGTTACGTGGTGCGATGATTTGCGCGACTTGGAATTCTCGGACGTCTTCTTCGCTGAGCTGGACCGAGAACTAGGAGGCCTGATGCCGTTGAACTGGGTCTGCTGGTCGACTAGTGATACGAATTTGTTGGTCACAGAAGACTTCGACACGGAATCTTTTTTGATCACGTGCAGCTTCACCTAGGACAAAAATAAAACAGTTACAAAAAGTCCAAAATTCATTGATTACAAATACAGATAATTCTTTTGGTTGAGACGTTTCATACATCACATGTAGACTGCCCCCTCCCCCAAAAAACACGTGATAAATTATTATTGATACGCTATCAGTTGAAGTCCAAGGAGTACGAAAAAAATGTTTTAAAAAATTAATTAAGAACAAAAAATGTAATAAAATGTAGACTAACTACTGCAAACAGACTAATAGTCGTTCAAATGTTTTAATTAAACAAAATGCAAAGTCTTTTCAGTTAAATATACTTCAGATGCCAGTTTTAGATCTTGTATCTTGTAAATTAAAAAAAGTAGAATCTTTTAAATATTTTTATCGTGTTCTTTGGACCACAATTAACAACGTAACAACAATTTAGCACGTCTTTTTTGAACACCTATATACTCGTACATATAGAGAACTAAAAGGTACAACCACAAACTTGTTTTTTTAATGGCAACATATTTCTTTACATTTTTGTTTTATTCATCATAAAAATATAACTTGACATTGTTTCTTAATAATACTTCTATTCCTAAACGGCTTTTTAGGAAAGTCAAGTTCACAAAATTAATTTTTTTTTGACGGTGTCCCATTTTTAAATGACCACCACTGAACGATCATTTTAGATTTTAAACAACGAAGTAAATAGTTGTCTCCGGTATAACTAAAACTGCTACAAAGTTGAAAATATTTTAAATTAGTGAATCTAGTAAATTATGTAGTAATATCTCTTGGTTTTCCATAATCTTGTAATGACCCTGTACAAAATTCTAGCTAGATCAAATTCTAAAATGTAGAAAATCATGCATATCATAAATCGCGAACAATTACCAAAAGTCCTACAGAAAATCTAATCAGTCGAATCATCCCAAGTCAATAGTTATAATATAACTATTATAACTAATTAATTAGTTATAAACTAACTATTATATTATACATTCGCGTGTAGCAACTTAAATTTTACAGTGACAAATTAATTTGAAACACGACGCGATAAGCGAAATGTTTTAATAATTGAGCGCTGCAGAAGCTTTGTATTAAACTTTTTAAGCCGACGAATTTTATTTAAAATATTAAATTTATTAGGTAACAATTTTTTTTTATTAAACGGTAAAAATGACATTTTGCTACTATAGTTACCTTTCTGAAATCTGTAATTGACAATACCCTAACCCAACACGAGATGAAGTCTTTCAACTGCAGTTAAAAATATTGTAAAACATTTTTTTTAGTAACTAGTTGTTAAGGGTTGCCTTAAGGATTGTTTGTTATCAAGTAAACAACCTCTTAACGGATGACAGGCAGTAAATAGCTTCTTTACAGTCGACAAAAAAAAATAAACGCTTAAAATCTCTATAGTAGGTAACCCAAATCTATTTTTTTGTCAACCTTCAGGTCTGTAGTTTTTCGTCGGAGAAAAAAAAAATATGTAACGAGTTATAGAAATATTTCAAAAAATATTGTATAGTACACGCTGTTAGGGCCTTTACAGCTTATTCGAAGCGCGTTTCGAGTAAACACGAACTTGTAAAATCCTACAGAAATAAAATTAGGAGTAAGTAATTACAAATATAGAGTTTCCATAGCTGTCAATTGACTTCTACCTTTCATGAGACCCAAAAATGTTTGAATATATTTTTTTTCAATTTAACAAAGTACAATCAGCAATCAGTGCAAAAATATTGTAATTAACTCACTTGTTAATAAGCAATTAATATCGATTATCGAATTCTATTATCAATCCTTTACGAACCAGTTGGTCAAATAACTACAAAACAAGAAGTAAGAAAACCATGAGATAGTGCTTGTCACCTGTACCATGAAGTTATTTATTTAAATTGCGATGAGAAATGATAACATATCTGTTATTACTTAGAAGAAGTACTCAATTCAAGTAATTTTTGCAATAAACTCAATTGTATTGAAAGTAACAATGCCGCTAGACTGAGATGTTGAAAAGAAAATTGGTTACGTGTGAGGAGTGTTTCATGGTTTGGACAATAATGTGAAATAAAAATCGGGTTCAAGACGCCAACGATACAACAAAAAAGGAAAAATCCAACATTCTACCTGTTTCACTAAAGGGTTTATCACTAACTGACCTGTGACTTGAAATACTCCGTGATCTTTCCCTGCTTCGCCTGTTCGGGTTTCCTCGACGTTTTCTTAACATTACCGGATTTATTGTTATCGTTTGGACTAGGGTTGTTGTCAGTAGCGGCAAGAGTTTGTCCCTTGACCGTCACTTTGTTCGACGTCGACAACGACGTATTTAGGCATGGCGGTGATTGTTTGCTAGTTGTGTTGTCCTCGTTGGACTTGAGTCGTTTCGGGAAGGCAGTCTTTTCAAGTTGCATGGACCTCTTATTAATAGTCGAGCAGTCTTCCGTCGTCCATGGCCAAGGTGGATGATGTGCAGTCTGCGTCGGAGGCATCTTCGTCGCCGATTGCGACCCCGAATCCTCCGAGTGACTCGACGCTGTGCTGAACGGGGAGCCGGGGTCGGTTATATCGCTCGACGCTGTGCTGCTCCCGCTGCAATCCGTGCAGCTCAGTACCGCCACTCCACTATAACAAAAACAAAAATTAGTTTGCGGTACCAAGAGTGGTTAGTGCACCCAATTAAAAAAAAAAAAACTAAATATGTTGTGGTGAATTCCTGATTAACAAAAACACTTTGCCTTTGACCTTACATATTTTATGAAAATTAGCTCGTCTTGCATTATTGTTACCAGCAGGTGCATGAACTTAATTATTAAAAGATTTGCAACGAGTCGTCGCGTCTAATCCGTTCTATTATGGGTGTTATTCAAACGGTTTGCCTGACCAGTCGGAACCAGAATTTTGTAAAAATCTGGATTGACTGTGTTTATCAAAAATGGCATGATTTATGGCAGTTTCCGTTGAACTTGGGAGAAAGGAAAAAATAACATCATAAATGTTGCTTGCACGCTAAACTTGGCTGTTTGGTCGATGAGGACGGTGGCCTCTCGAGCAGTGCTGCCACCTGTGTGACGGCTTGACAATAAATTCAACTATTAAATTCTCTACTAAACCACTATTCATTAAAATAATTGCCTTACTGTTCCCATACAAGTCGAGCTTAGGTATTTGACAATATATTGCCGTTTATTGCAAAAACCTTATCGATTTAAACCGTTTATGAACAAACACTTATTTAATTTATTGATGATAACTATTTGCACCCCGAATTTATTATGAATGTTTCTTGAGAAACGAGGAACAAACAATTAGCAATGTCAATAATATTACATCCTCTAGACTCGCGACTCAGGTAATTACTGTACGTGGAATTTCATCAAATATAGAGGAAAGATCCATTTCATTTCAGGATTGTTATCAGGTATAATAGATAATAAAATGTTTTACAAATAGCTCATAGAAATAGTTCTACTTAAATATTCTTACAAAAATCTGTATTTTATTATAGTGAAAACCGCCATTAATTTAATTCACTGCTGTGGTGTTTAGTAAATACTCAGATTTATTATAAATTATCTATGCTATAAAGTTTCTTGAGATAAACTAATAAAAATTGAGAAAGTTGTAATTTTATAAACAAATTTATCAAGAAAGGGGTGTGCAATGACGTGATTTGTCAAGAGCAACAAGTTATGAAAACATTATGTCACGACTGACAATATGTCAAAATGTCATTGGGTAAGATTAACTAGAAAATAGCACGGCCTTATAGAGAATCAATAGAAAATTACAATTGTAAGAGAGATATATCTATGGCAACAATCAAATTTTAACTACATGACAAAATTAATAGAAAATTATTCAAAATTTCTTTTTGAAAGCTCGTAAAACAGTGCAAACTGATGTGCCTTTCATTGTTTAATGTTATTGAAAACACTATCTATTCTGTTTTAATCTTTATTTGTTACAAAACCTTGACATTTTAAAACGATTTTTATAAAATTTTCAAAATTTTTTGATTAAAATTATATTATTGTTCTGTCACTATTGACACAATTTGTACTTAATAATGTTTTAATATTATTAAATTAAAATTAATTTATTTGTCGTGCGATTTTCAAAAATCAGTGCTCTTAGGACTAGGAGATTATAAGTGAGAACTTCAGTGCGTTGAAGTCACCAATAAAAAAATCAAATTGACAGTTTGCAAGTGGTTAAAGTCACAGTACAATCAGTAAAGTCATGGCTTCCTCTAAATTGATATTTTGATAGTCACTCGATACTAAGAGTAGGTATTGTTAGAAGAAATAATGTTTCATCTACTAGAAACGCTTTGACATACAGATTTCGAATTAAAATTTAATTACCACCTGTAATCTGTTTGTGATAGTGCATGAAGTGTTTTCCCATTTAATTTTATGCGCCTCATTTGATAGTTCCATGAATCCACTAAAGTAAACCTTATTGGTTACATTTCCTACCTAATTATTTCCCGTGATGTCCCATAATGTAAAAATTAGGCAAATGATTACAGAGACAACACTATTTTCTCCTTTATGATTTAAACTTAATTACTAATTTTGTCTTAACTGTATAATTATGAAAGGCGACAGACAGTAATATGTAAGGCTCCATCATGGTGAGATAACATCCAAATGATTATAAATCAAGCTAAGAAATGCCCTACAAACTTAAAATTCTTAACTGATTCAAACGATCAAAAAATTGCAAAGAACCGATATGTAAATATATTTTTTTTTCGGTTAACAACAGAAGCTGAATTTATGAGGCATGCAAGAAAATGATTGAATGGCAAACCGCTAAGTATGCAATTATGCAAATTTTATATAATATATTATCAGAATATACCGATCATTTCTGATAAAAACGATCCTTTTTTGTAATTATATGCATCATAAAAATAAATGTGAATTACATATTTATAACAGAATTATGATTTATACACGAAATTTTCTTTCCCAAGTTCAAGGAAGTCCGTACCTGCATTTCTACGAATTTTATTAAATAAATAATAGTACTTCAGGTAGAAACCCGGAAAAAAACCCTCATAAAATTAAATTGTTAGGGATTAGGTGTATTTACAGAGGTTTGAATAAGTAACGTGCTGTTGGATAATAAGTTCCACAAAAGAAATTGTCAAGAAATTCAAGAAGTGTGGGGATAATCATAAAATGTGAAAGTTTGAGGGTAAGGAAACAGTCCCTTATTTAGGCACTTAAACCGGTCTAGACTAAACATCTATCCTAAAACCAAGGATACTATAGAGAAGAGGATTGTCAGATCCCTATGCTCGCAATGTTGTAGCGTACACATTCAGTCGTGACGTAGGCGACGGACCCGTTCAGCGTTCATGTTCATTCTCGTTTATTCGCGCTCGCATCTTTGATGGTTCGGTGTTTCTTTTTTTGTATTTGATCGGTATTAATAATTTATGTCTATTACAATATTTGTAATTAATTATTCATAATTGTGAAAATGCCTGGAAGACGATGAGCTGTGTTCGGTTGTAATAATAGCCGTATGTCGACAAAAAAATTAAATCCTGAAATTATTTATCATAATTTCCCCAAAAGTGGTGATTTTACATCAGTTACCATTCGCAAAGAATGGATACATCGCTGTAGGCGAACAGGAAATTGGAATCCGAATAACTGTCAAATTTGTTCTATTCATTTTACTGAAAACGATTATGAACGTGATATGCAAAATGAATTATTAGGTAAAAACATAATATAAAATAAAAAATTGAGATTATGACATTTTTTGTTATTAGGATTACCTACACGGAAACGACTTAAAAAAACAGCTGTACCAACTTTGAATTTGTCAAAAGAAACCGATAATGTAGAAACTACAGAACGCCAGAAAAGATATTTGAGAAAACAAAAAATCGAAGAAGATATGAAAAGAAAAGAAGAAGTTAATGAACTTATTGCTGAACAATCTTTATTAAACATTCAACCTGAAGCTATTTTAGAGCAAACTGAAAATAACACAAAAAAAAATTTAGAAGAGGAGAATGAAGATTTAAAGAAAAAATATAAAAGTTTGGTACAAAGTCAGAATAAGTTAAAAGCAAAACTAAATCTTCAACGTAGACAGTTACAATATTATAAAAAGAAGATACGCAAATTAAGCACAATTTCTCCAAAAGTCGAAGAAATAAATGTATGCAAAAAAATTTTAACAGACAACCAGATTGCTATTCTTTTAAATAAAAAAAAGAGAGTTAACTGGACAACTGAAGAAATTGCGATTGGTTTTACACTTCGATATTTTAGTCAAAAAAGTTATTTGTACATAAGAAACAAATTAAATTTTCCTCTTCCAGCTTTATCCACATTAAGAACTTGGGCAGCAAAAATCAACATAAAACCTGAAATTTTAGTAGACGTTTTTACATTTTTAAAAATTGCGGGAGAAAACATGACTTCTAGAGAAAAAACAGTTGTCATGATGTTCGACGAAGTGAAAATTAAATCGATTTTTGAGTATGATGTGGCTCAGGATCAAGTAATCGGGACTTATAATCAAATGCAAGTCTGTATGATTAGGCGATTATTTGCTAAATGGAAACAACCTGTTTATATAGCATTTGATCAAAAAATGACCAAAGACATATTAATGAACATCATCACAAAGTTACATGAAATATCCTATAACTGTGTGGCAATTGTAAGTGATTGTGGTGCTAGTAACATAGGATTGTGGAAAGAACGTGCTGTAGATATAAATAAAACTTATTTTAAACATCCTTTAACTCAAAAAAACATTTACGTTTTTGCGGACGCTCCACATTTACTAAAACTTTTACGAAACTGGCTTTTAGATAAAGGCTTTATTCTTGAAGATGGAACAAAAATTAATCAACTTCCTCTTCAAGAATTAATTAAATTGACTGACGTTGAAATTAATTCATGCTACAAAATTTCAGAAAAACATATTTTAGTTGAAAAAAGCCAACGTCAAAATGTAAAATTAGCGGCAGAGTTGATATCTCGTAATACAGCACAAGCATTAATACGATATAAACCTGGTCCAGACAAAAAATTAGCAGAGAATGTGGGGAATTTTATTGATATTTTTAATTCGTGGTTTGATATTTTTAATAGTCATGTGCAAGAGTTTCCACATTCAAACCCAATGAAAGCCCCTTTTGGTATACATTTAAGTCAGCAAGTAGAGCATTTAGAAAAAGTTGAAAATTTGCTTCTGCATTTAAGAGCGGAAGGCAAAACTTCAATGCAGCTATTTCAAAAAGGAATGTTAATTTCCATCAAATCTTTAAAATCGTTGTTTTACGATATAAAGGAAGACTTTGAAGACATACATTACATATGCACTCATAAACTGAATCAGGATTGCCTAGAAAATTTTTTCTTCCAACTACGTTGCAGAGGACCCAACGAACACCCGTCACCGCTTGAAGCGATGAAGAGAATTCGAATGATAATTCTTGGAAAAAATCCTGGAATTTTAGAAGCACAGGTATTTTAGAAGGTATTACTTTTAACAACAACAATATTTATTTTTTTAAAGGTAAACACTGAAGAAAAATCAAGAGAAGAGTATGTTGTATCAACAGTTTTGGAAAATGCAAAAATTTCGATTAGTGATGAATCTTTCATTGAAGAATCTGAATTTGGCGTAACTCAAAGTAGCAGCAGTGGCAGTTCATTTTCTTCTGTTGAAACCTCAGTAAACGTTGAAACTTCATCAGCAGAAACAACAAAGGATGCCCTCGAATATATTGCTGGTTATATTGCCAAAAAATTTAAAGCCACTCATCCCCAATTGGGAGATCATACTTACAAAATCAAAAGTGATCACAACTATAATTTACCATCATGGGTGCAACAATTGTCGTTTGGCGGACTGATTAAACCCACTACTGACTTTTTGCAACACGTGACAACATGGAATAAATTTTTTGAAAAATATCATGGTGACAAATTGAGAACAACACCTTGTGTTGTTAAAAATTTAACAAATAAAATTAAAAAAAGGGACCACCTATCAGAAGATGTCATAAAATCATTTTGCAAACTAAGAACAATTATTAGAATAAATTATTTAAATGTAAAAAAAGCGATGGAAAAAGCTCAGAAAATGCGAAAACGTAAATTAACTTCAAGTACACCACATTCGGACACAACTCGAAAGCTATCAAAAAAAATGAAAAAAATTCTCAATTAATTAATCACTGCGTATTTATGTTTACTTTTTTACTTTTTTAGAATTATTAATGTAATAATAGATGAATTAAATATTTTTAAATGTATATTTATTTTATTTCATGTGTAATTGATTACTTTTGATAAAAAATTAGACTATCCAACGCATACGATGAAGTGGTAGGTCCGCCGGTGACGTCACAGCGCTCATGCTACCGCGGAGAAAATATTCATGCATCTGACAATCCTTCTCTCTATAGTATCCTTGTCCTAAAACAGTAAAGCTATCGTGTGAAAACAGCTGAGACACTTTATTAGTTAAAATACAAATTGGTCTTTATTTAAAAATGATTAGTCACAAATTGTGCTCGTATGATGTGGGTTCGAATCATAAAACAGTGACTATCGTCTTTAGTTTTTTGTATTTAATATTACATTTTTTGTTAACAAATTCTCCAGACTTTCACATTGTTTAGACGATTTACATCAAGGGTGTAAAAAAAACTCGATCGTGAAAACCTTTCGGGTTGATCGCTACAAATTTTAAAGAGTAGAAATTTGAGCTTTTTTACTTTTTTCAAAAAGTCGATCTCAAGCAGATTTTGATTAACAAAGTAGATTTTCTGAGAAAATTACACCCCTGATATATATTTTCTTTAATCTAGGTGGTACTCCAGAATTTAAGAAGATTCTGCGAATGCACTAGATCATTAATTTTTAAAAATTGTTAGTTTAGTATGATAGAAACGTGGACAGACAACAAATTATTATAAAATGCATATAGTAACTACCTGCAGTTAAATCTAAATTGGAATACTTATTGAAACTTGAAATATTATACATTTTTAGTTATCATTCATATTTTATGATAGGTTTGTTTCAACATCGGTTCGAAATTGAACTGAGCATGTAAACTAGCATTTAGCAGCCCCAAATCTCTATTCCTCATGCTCAGTAAAGTTCTGAACCATTCGGAACTAATTCTCAACTGTGCTTAAAACAAGCCTAATAGTTTGTTGAGTTTCTGTATATACTGTTAACCCTGCAGAAGAACGAAAAATAAAATTGGCGAAACATTACGAGTAGTAATTTATATGTTTTTAACAATTGAAAAAAATGTGGACGTCACAGTATCAATCAGAATTATAAAAACCAGTCTGTTCATTAAAAAAAAATCGCATCTAGCCATGATAAAAAGTATGTCGTATATTAGACAACGAACAATGGTTCGTTGCCGAATGACTAATAAAAGTCGGTCAACCAATACACTACTTTTGATCGATAATTTTTATTGTTAGTGCACTCGTTTAAGAGATCAAAATTCATCAAAAATTTGCTGACAAGTAATGAAACATTTTCAATATTTTCCGAATAATTAATAAATATTTTTGATAACAATGTGCACTAAAATTGATTAAAAATGTACCAACTAAGGTTTTACCAACAAAGAGCCGAATAGTCTTTTAATTGGGTTTATTATACCTCCCTAAAATTTTCTAATTTTTGAGTCTCTCAGCAATTCAACAGCTAATAAATTTCCCCTTGTTCTAAATCAAAGAGAAACCCCATTTCAGTAGTCTAATGGCAGGCATATTAAAGAACGACTACTGAAACAACACATTAAAATATGCGTTTCGTAAAGTCAGTATTGTGGCATGAACTTAATTTTATAAAACAATTATAACCCGTGTTCCGTAAAACTTTTTATTCCATAAAAAGTTCATCAAGCTATCTTTGAAATTTTGTTAGAAGAAAATGGAATAAAAACAAGCAGTGCGATAATAACCTAACCTCAAAGTTTTGACAAGTGTCAAGGAAAAGATTTGTTAGCGTTGTTCATTGTTATTATTATTTTTCCAAATCTTTCCCAGTTGCAAATTAAAACCAGTCACCAGAGTTTTTCAAAAGTTTTAGGTCATCTCCGTGTAATTTGAGTTTGGAACAAAACAACTTTTACTAGTTGATATCATTGAAAATGGTTTGTGTGGTGTAGTTATTACTCTCAGAATGTGAATACGTGTATGGTCAATTGGTAATATAGAGAAGTATCACTTTCCTAACAAAATTGACCTAAAAATGACCAAAAAATTATGTTAAAATATAATATAACCATTGCTTATATAAAATGATACCCAAACATAGTCAAATCTAGGTAAAAAAGATGACAAATCTGGCAACCTCAGGCGGTTTTCTCAGATGGCATCGAAAAGTCTAACGGCCATAAATTATTTGCGTCTGGTACAATTTTTATTGCACTAGTAATAAACCCAAAACTTGCCTTTAAAGTCAGGTACGCCAAAATTGGTTTGAAAAAGCCTAACAAAGATCTCCTACTTGAGCTATTAGCATTATTACGATTTATGACGTCTCTAATCTCGTACTGGTAAGACCGAAAATAAACATCTGTTGGCATTTTTGGTTTTGCCAATGCAAGATTAGAGATGTCGTAAATCCTGATAATGTTAATAGCTCAGGTACGAGATCTTTGTTAATAAGATTTACAATGCAAATCACTATTTCTATTTCTTCTTGAAAGTTTTATCAGGATTTTATTTTTTATATTCTTGCTACAAAATTTGTGTAATTTTTATTTGTAGTTCATTAAAAAATAAAATAGAGCAAACTAGTCGGTAATTTTCGCTGACTATTCGCCAGCTAGTCGTATAATTGAACCATCTCTAAATTTGATAGGTAAAACAATTGTTCTGCAATTCCAAAGCACTCTTAGAGTTTTTTTAATAAGCTGGCGGTTTTTGGAATTTGTCAATATTGACAATTAATCAGAAGCGATACGTGCTTTTAAGGCGTATTACATCTGTTTATTGCCAATTCCATATTTTCTAAATTGACTAGAGTTTTATTAGATTCTCTAAAGCATCTCGGTTTACAATGTAATGTGTTTTCTACTTTAGAAATTGCCTAGGTGTTTATACTTATGTGGACACATTTTATAAATAGCGGTAAACTGCGATTGACTACTTGATTTTAAATACGAACAGTATCACCAAATTATGGACAGTCTGCAAGTTAATTGCATTCAGTTTTCTTTTGAAACTATGTTGTTGTTTTTTTGTAGACTTTTGTTGTGGAATAAATTGGGCGATTTCGAACAGCTGACATTCGACAACTGCCAGTAGTCAGCTGATCTGAAAGACATAAGTTCCGTCAAACCTTTTTATGACCTTTTACATGCGCAGACGCTATAGACAATAGACTTACTTACAATAGAATACGAATAGAATTCTAAATAATTATTATTATTTAAAAACGAACTTGTTTCTTCAAGTATGTATTAAATTTTAAGTTATAAGATAAGACTTATAAGATAAGAATATCTTCAGAGCCTTTGTGGCCTTTAATTTACTAGTATAAAGCTAGGCATGTGTCACATTACAATAATAGTTAAAATACCATTTGTGTTTTGTACAGTTATGTACAAAAGAATGTTAATAATCTATAATACACAATAAAAAAGCGCAAAATGTATTAAAAAAAAGTTGGTTCAAATAATAAAACAGTGCCTAGTTTTCGAGCACGTTTTTGATAAATCTCGTGCTTAATTTATTTACTTTGTGCTTTTGTACAGTTGTTCACGAAAGTCTATTGACAATCGATAAACAATACAGTGGGGAAACGTGCAAAAAGCTCATCGTTGAAAGCTCTGAGTGTATCAGATGTAAAAAATGGCGTAGTGTCGCCACTCGGCCGCCTTCTCCTTATCCTATCAATTACTAATCACCAATCACCTGTTAATCGAATGTAGACACATTTTAGAATCCACAATTCCATGTCACCCCCACAAACCACAAATTCCACTTACACCAAAAACCCACAAAACCCATCGCCGAGGTTAGAACGTGGACCCGACTAAACAACAACACGTCGAATTCTACTCGCATAGACCCATTTACAACACACAATAAAATTATGGGGAACGAAACGCCTGCTCAGACTTCAGGCATCCACGGCCGGCTCGTTCCACTAACATGACTTAAGTCATAATTGGCACGCTTAATTGGCTTGCTGATCGAATCGAGACATAAAATGTGAGATAGAGAAATGATGGGAATGTGTCTGATCATGATGATGGTGGCTACAAGTGGAGTTTTAATCAAGGAAAATGTGGGCAAATGCACGCCACTGGTAACGTGGCCGTTGCCCTGTTTAAACCGGTCTCGCACCCCTACTGTCTGTCTTTTTCCCTTCGGATCTAATGTCCCGTCGGCTTCTGTATGCACTTCATCAGCTGCGCAGGGATGGGCGAGATTAGGAAAGACGCGTTTTGGCTATTGTCAATATTGAGGGCCAATGGGTGAGGATTTTACCTAGAATGGGCCTATTTCGACATGGACCGGCTTTCGACCAACTTGAGATGGTATCGGCGAAATTATCATGTTTCCACGAGGAATTGTAAGAAAAGACCTGCATTGTGGTCTTTATTTCACTGTATTTTATTGCAATGGACATTACATTCTGTCGCAAGAGATTATCTTTATTGATGTGTGATTTACTGTATACTAAAGGTGCTATTCCTTTATCTTTGTATTAAAGATAAATTACTGTCACTTTTTTAACAGTTTAATATTAGACAAGGTCATAATTGTATAGTTATTCCGTTACAATCTTTAAAAAAACTTAGTTCAATGAACAACTTTTAGCAACGTAAAAGTTACAGCGTTCTTTCGTAAATCTCGTTTTACTTCTTCACAGTTTCTTGTAGTCCTTAAAACACTCCTTTTACGCCAGGTGCAGCATCTATTTAGTCATAAATGATGAAAGCTTTTTTTTTAAAACAAAGGTAGTGCTTTTCACTATTCTTCAAGAATATGCCATAAAAAAAAAACATCGCAAAGAAGCTCTGAATGTTTCAAACTCATTGCAACAATATTTTTTCATTTTGAATGACATTTTTAAGCTCACGCTCCCATTCATTAAATACTAAAAGACATAACTAATCAATGTTTATATAAAGTGGGTTCACGTAAAAGTAAAAAAGATGACAATGACAGATCAGCTGACTACTGGCGATTGTCAAATATTGTCTGTTCCAAATTGAGAAAGAAATACAGAATACTCTACTCTATGTTTTTTTTTTTAGTAGTTGTTGGAAATTGAAAATATCTATATAGCCGCCTCGGAAATCTAAGGTCCCTGAATTCTAAAGTCCGCAATAAACCAAATATGTAATCTATTTTTTAGCCAAAAGTAAAAACATTACTGACAAAATACTTTATATGTGACAAATAATTAAAAAATATATAGTGTTAAATACTATTTTTTAGACCGAGTATAATAAGCTGGCACAAATGATCCATTGGCTCTCGAATCACAGATGGTTTATACCGGGTCAGGCACAACTGACTCACTTCAAGTAAAGGGCGCAAATGAATCAGGCGTAAATATTCCGACTTCCTAAATTCAAACCTTAGACCTGATTTACAAAACGTAACTTTAACTACGATCAATTAATTAGCCATAGCAAGCCAGGTTAAATTGTCTTATTTTAGAGGTTTTTTTCAAGAATTTCAGATTGCTTTATAGGAACTAGGAACAACTTTCTGAGACATTCTGTATAATGCTCTCTTTATGTGCTATATCCATATCCTAAACTTCTCGTACAAATCTATAGATAGAAGATGACGTCACTCTACATTTTTTCGGTTTTTAAAGACCATAGATATGATCCCGTAATGAAACTAATAGTCTCACTAATTAATAATCTAATGATAAGACAGGTTTTTTTCATTTATTTTGACCTTCTAAAAGTTCCCAATAAGAAACTACAATTCTCTTCCAAGAATTTTGGTCCACTGTGTATAATTATTAGTACAATATTTAAAGTACGTTCAGAAATAATTACATGAAGTAGGCGTTGAAAAACTAAGTGGCAACCAAATAAACGGTACTTTGCTGTTATATGACAGCGTTGTCCTGCCATATTAGATGTATACAGAATATAAACACTTCATAAAATTTTAAAATGGCTACATAGTTTTCTATAGCTTTTTTAAAGCAATTCCAAGAAGTGATTCCCTAGCAATGGTTCAAAAATACTACTGATTGATGAAACTAGAGTACTTCGCCATAAAGATGTGGGATGAATTTTCATTTTTTAACTTCTGAATTCTAGGAAGCCATAGTGTCGCCAATGACCCATAGTATTTGTATTTAAGATGAAGACATTGTATTTCTAACGGTCCAAGTAAGAGAGACCCTGTACAGTATTTTAAAAATTATGTCAAACTTATTTTCATATCAAATGCACCAGTAAAATAAACGAATCTCAGATTAATATTATTTTATCAAAGTTTCAGATTTGTAGTTTTATTTCTGTAATTCTGGGTGGTGCATTTCATAATTATGGATCTCTACATGTTAAATAGTAAAGTTAATTATTGACTTTAAAGTCATTTAACTAAGTCCGGAATGAAATTTACTACCTTTCATCTATAATTTCAAAACATCTTTAATTAGGAAATTAACTCATGTGTCATATGACCTTCCCTTTACCATTTTGACAGGGTAAAATAATGAAACACATTCGCAAAAGAGACTTATCAAACTGATATGGTAATTCTATTATCGCAAGTTACCCGTCAACTGTTAATTATCATATCAGTTTACAGACTTCGCTGTCAGTTTGGACAATCAGAAATTTGCCCACTGAATGTTATCTAAAACCGTTGAAGCATAACGATTGAAGTCTTACAGAAAGAGACAAAAAGAAAATTTGTCTTTTTTACTTTTCAAACTTATTTCGTAATTTTCTTTGGCAACAAAAGTTAAAATTAAAAATAGTAAGTAATTGTTATTACAAGATTTTATAAAATTGATAAATTATAAATCTATTGTAAGGTTCATAACTATTATTTGGTTTAGGTTAGCACAACAAAAATGCCATAAATAATAAAAAAAATTGTAGGTGAAGAAGAAAGATTTGTTCTAAACCAATAATAAAGTTTGGTTAAAATTGAATCATTTCTAAATTAACACATTTAAAAAAAATCGAAAGTGTATCCAGTAGAAATAAATTGATCAGAGGTAACACAATTAAATTGTTGAAAAAAATATACTTTGAAACTATGTATATGTAAACGACGCGATGCGAGAATACTTATCAAAACATAAAAACTTCAAAAGTTCCGCACCGGTTTTGTGTAATTACTTAGATTATTAAAGTTAAACTTATCATTAAAAATCTGATTATATGGTGCTAACACATAATTTTAATATCGGTACATCAGGTGCAAATAAAATGTCTTATGCCATAAGCTGTAAAGTTTTTATTTGTTTTTTTCTCTTGTAAACACGAAGTTGAAACAAGATACTACTAAAATAAAAATGGATCACAAGTAATACTTATTTATCTCACAATATTCAAAAGTTTCATTCAACAATTCTTTCAGTGCAAAAACCACTTTGAAAATGTGCGTACTGAAGCATCTTGCAGTAATTAAATTACTGAAGTTCTCAAGGATCTTGTAGTCATATAAAAATAGGATAACTTGTAGCGATAAATAAACCGGTATTACGTTAAATAAATAATTAAAACGTTTTAAAACTGTATCCATAATAAATAACCTATCGATCGGTTGAAAAATACGAGCAACGTGATGAATTTCAACAGAGATTCTCTTTTACAAATTGAAAAATAATTTACTTTTTATTTTATTACGATAAAATAACGTGTCAGGACATTAGGATGTTGATAAAAAACAAACTAAAATTCTTCACATAAAAAATGATAAATGTTAATTTCCAAATAACTCTGTTTTATATTTCTCATTACATCGCATGCTGAAGCGAAATTCGTCGAGATTATTGCAGGAATAAAAAAGCACGAGGTTACAACTATCTACATTAATAATTCTCGCCTTAGGGAGATATCCGATTATACGCCCAACATCATCGACATCCCTCTTAACATATTTCTCGAAGACGGTGCGATTATTATCAATTATATTGCACCTATTAAACAAGTGCGATCACGTGACAGCGACATCCAACCGGAAGTGCGTGGGCGGAAATAGTATTACCGTAACGAGGGCGTGGCTGAGTCCGCACACAAACATAAATTTAATACAATGTTGAATAAAGTACAGGGGCGGCGCGGCGTCCCGGTATGGGCCCATCGATAACTTATTACTTTTTCTATTCTGTCATCGACCGAATAAATCATCAACGAATAAATAACTCATAGATGATGAATGAAACTCTTTCATATGGATGTTCCACGGATGGATGATGATGCGGAAAAAAATCATTACTTGAGCAAGTTCCGACGAATCTGGGGAGTGACTAAAATTTTCAGGAAATGTTAAAAATTCATCATTAGTAGCCCATCCTTTTTCGTGTTTAGTTTTGTAAAAAGCTAAAAATTTGGAAATCTACTCGTTAATTTAAAAAAATTGTACCGCATTCAGCAGAATTTTTTATGTGACTGACCGTTTATAGTGAACAGTAAAGGATAATTTGTATTGATTTAAAAATAAGTTAATAATCAGTTGTTAGTGGAATAAAATTCGAGCGATGCAATTTATAAGTTTTATTTTCCGCATTCCGTTATGAAGTGCCAGATTTTACGTCAATTTTTGATGTTATGTAATGACATATTTACACATAATTGTCATTAAGGTCTGTTTGATTGACACGGCGTGGCGGCGGCGCAAATTTTGCATTAAATTTAAAACAAAGTAACAGAAATTGACTACGATATTGCATGCTTTTGGTCCTTCACGAGTTCTCTCTCACTTTCTGTCAAATTTTATACAAAGATATAAGATCACGTCAAACGAGCTACGTTAACCAGTCACGTTTTTGCTTCTCATCACCAGTTATAAAAAGTATGACACAATTAACAATATTTATATATTACATATATTTATGATGCACCTAATTTTATAATGGTAGAACCGTTAACAAACATCTGATGGCATCAGCCCCTTTTTGGTTTGCCAATGCAAGATTAGTGATGTCATAAATAGTAATAATGCTAATAGCTGAAGTAGGAGGTTTTTGTTCGTAAGATCACAGTATAGACATAAATCAGTATGGACAGCTGATAAAAACTTGTCAAAACGCTAGCAGCCCTTCATGTTAAATGTGTAAGATGGAGCTACTGATTTTTATTTAAATAAAATACTATAAAAATTATTTTAATCGTTGTTTGAGCCTTGTCTTTTGATTATTTATTATATAATTTACAGTTATAGCCCTTTATATTAAAATTGTGTAGTATTAGTGGCCTGAAAATCTAAAAATCAGTGGCTCCATCTTACACATTTTACGTGAAGAGATGCTAGCTTTTGACAAGTTTTTATCAGCTGTCCATACAGACTCAATTCTATACTGTGGTAAGATTTACAATAATTTAAGTCACTATTTCTATTTCTCATAGAAAAAGAATATAACTTCAAATCTAATCGAATTGATCGCGTTCGATAAAACGTCTTATCTACCACCAAAATCAACAAGTGGAAACTGTTGCTAACTTAAATTTTAATATTTACAGCCTCTTGCAATGTCATTTTTTTTTTTTTGAAATTTACTGTAATATTCTAGGCATGCTGTCTCCACAGTAACAAAATTATACTCTAGCCTTGCTGCCGTTTCTTTTTGACCAAAATTTGCGAGAATTGACTATTTTCCTATTCCGCCTTAAAACTACTTCTTCATTATTATTATTTTTAATCAATCGTTTAATTAATTTTGAGACACCTGTATATGTTCATCGAAAGTTATCGATTTTCAATTTCAGTAGCTATTTTTTAAACATTTTCATGTATATGTGGTTCCACCATATAAGATACAAATGTTTCAATTTTTAGGCTGACATTACGGAACTAGCAAATAGCAAATGTGGCAGTTTCAAGACCTTCGCTCGACTGCTGATATTTATCTGTTTTCTAATAGCAATAATAGTAAATCTGCCAACCAAATCAGTGTAATAAGACTTAAGACACACGTTCTTCCGTAGATAAATTTCGCAACACCGTCAGAGTTCTACTCGCCTCTAGCATTACGCCAAAAAGATCCAGATCTTATCATAAGCTTTGCTGTCTAAGACTGCTACTTTCTCTGTCAAAAATTTGATTTCGACCTTTAATTTTTTCATTCTTCTTTTCCTTTCCTTTTTATTCACACACTGGTACGATTTTTGATTTATTAAATCTCTGCATACTCCAATCGTCGACAAAATGACTTCTCCGAAACTTTTTTGTCTATCTTCACTTACTTTTTGTTCTACCAAAGTGACAGAATAAAAGGCAGAACTACATCGAAAAACTTAACGAATGTGTTTGATTCTTTTCAATAATTAAGTGTTTTAGCTTTTCTGTATATAATTAATGTTCTTCCTGCTTTATTTGCCAACGTCTGATGATTCTATTACCATAAAAGCAAAACTGAATAAATTACCAATAAACAAACACTAAAACATCCGTTGCAAAAATATAAATAAAAATAGTTTGAAGTTGTCACTCCTCACACCTGGTGCAATGTCTCCAAGTCAAAATTTCATTGGATCCACTAACCCACAAAGTGCATCGGGCGCGTCGACAACGAGGTGAATGCTCCAGGCCAAGGTCGCCGGTTCGGCAACGCACACACGACTACCTGCGACCCGGACCCACGTAAAAAATCTAACTCCGATGGAGATTCCAACGTGCGATCAAGCAACGAACCTGCAAAGGGTGCGACTTTTCCTATAAATCGATCGATATTGACGACTTATGCAAATCGACCAGATGTTTCTTAAATGCTAATTAATCGCATTCATAAGTTGATTGATGTAGATAGAGTTTTTATGGCGCGAGCTGCGGTTTGAGCATCCAGTCGTTTTCGGCGGGGCACGTGCTGGATTATAATGGGCCACATTTCCGCTGCCTACGCTTACTGTTTTTTTTTTCGTGGTGACTATTTTGGACAGGTTGAGAGGCTTGGGAAAACTGAAAGGGAATGGAGTTTGAGGCGAGGATAAAACATCCTCGTTGCGATACGTGGGAAGGACGAAGTGTTGTCTAATGTACCAGATGGGTGAAAATTTACGATTGTGGTTTTAGTTTCATTGCTCTTACTACTCATATTTCATTCATTTAGCAACATCAGATAAGTGAGTAGTATTTATCAAATACGCATAAAATATAAGAAAAAATATATCTGATTGCACAAGACACTTTTAAAAAAAGACAATATATCATAATACTATACTAAATCCTCAGAGACAGTTATGCGGCTTTGGTCCATTATGGTTTTATTTTATTTTTAACAGTTTCGGCTGGATAACCGTTGTCTTTATCTTTTGTCCAAAATGATCTCCACATTTAAACTACCGTTAGCTTATGTGTAAAGATTTAATTAGTTTTTAAAAATATATACTAATTTTTAGTAAACAATACAGTATATAAGATCTTTATATAGCTACTATTTATCATTGGTGTATTTTACTTATTATTTTTTCTACTTTTTAATATAAAAATTAATAATTTAAGTTCTATAATATCTTATTACTGGATATTATAATGGTTATTAAAGCACTCAAATAAGTGTTGTTACGAGTCGTAAATATTTTTTGTTCAATTGAAGAGTACATCAAGTTATCTTTAAATCTGTCAACTCTCGTTGAAACATTTCTTAGATTGACTGCACTAAAAAAACATTTACACTGCTATAAACTAACAAAAGTTAACCAAAATAAGAGAAAATTATACAGCTACACCGAAAAAATATTGAACATAAACTGTTACAAGTTGTAGTGCTATCAAAAAATATTTGTATTCTAATGTATTCTATTCGTATGGTAAAAATTCTGAAGTAACTTTTACTACAAACCTTATAAAAAATAAAAATCCTTTATAAGAATAGAGTGCCTGTGTAACTCTACAAACATAGATGTCAGCATAAATTACATCTCGCTACTACTTAACGCTTTCGTTGCATTATATAATAACGTTTAATTGCACTTATTATTCTGTAACAAGATTTGGATTGGATTGCCTTAATACATCTTACTAATCAACCACACCAGTTAATGGCGATTACTTCCAACAAGAAAATCAACACTAGAAGTAGTTTAATTTCCCTCCTAGTAGTTTAAAAGTGGTGCTGTTAATCGACTTCAATCATGGTATAGTGCCCAACCACTTTTCCAAAAGCATCGCAACATCATATTCATAATATAACACAGAATAATTTAAATTTACTTTAAAACTGTAACAAAACAGAACAGTATTGTAGTAAAAATTTACTAAAAATGTTAAAAACTTTTGAAAGCAATTATAGAATTTTTTAATACATTATTGCTTAAAATGCGTAACAATAAGCTATAGAAAAAATGTAACAAAAACTAGTGTAAATTTACGAAAAGATTTTATTATAATTTGTAAGAGTTCTTATTAAAATATATTGGCTACAAACCTGTAGTTATAATTACATCTACAGCTTATAGTTCTACAAATTCTAATACTTTTTTTTGGAACTATAGCTACTCTTGGTGACTGATTTCAATCGACAAAGATTTAGGCCGTGAAAATATTAATCACAACGAACAACGCTAACAAGTCTCACACGTGACCCTTGTCAAAAGTTTTAAGTCAGGTTATTATCGCATTACTTTCTGGCTCCATTTTTTTCTAACATAATTCCAAAGATAGCATAATCAACTCTTCAACTAAACGTGAATTACTTAGTAATAAATTTCAAATTTGACATTTGTCAGTATTGACAAACCTCCCTCAATTTTTTTATCCAATTGACATTTCGTTTTACAGATTCTGTCAGTCATGACATTGAATAACATACAAAAATTTTATTAAGGCAATAAATAGAACAAAAAAAAGTTACAAAATGACATAGCAACCTCATTGTAAAAGTGTATATTACAAACAGTACTGATCGCTCTCGTTTCAAGAAACACCAACAAAAGATTCCCCGCTACAAAGTAAATTTCCTCCTTACTAGAAAAAAGATTTAGGAAAACCCGGACATTAATCACTTGCAGAAAAATTTTCTTTTGAAGAAAACTCGTGGTAATTCTGTGTCCATTAATCACTGTAATTATGAATGATCATGTGTGGAATTTTGAACCAAAAGAATTTTTACTGGCAAAATAAATAAGAATGTTAACGTCTCCCTATTTACATAAAATGCGTTTAAATGAGATAGCAATCGAAATCCTTGAAGTAGAAATTTTATTAGCACCCGTTTTTCGTTTAATCTAAACCCTCATTTACTCACTGTTTCCTTTTCATGTTGTCACTTCACATTCCTCACTCGTCACATTAAAACTAGTGTAAAGTAAAATTCAACGATCAAAATTGCTCATATTTATAAAAGCACCCCACCGCTGAGTAAGAAACCTAACAAAAAGTACACAAGAGTTCCAACACATATGAGGGCTTTTTTTATTGACGCCGGTCTATTTCTGGCACTACTAAACATACACCTAACCAGTTGATGCTGTGCATGCGATGATTGTTTTTTTCTCACAATATTTCAATTGATATAATTAAAAATTACAAGCACACGTGACATGGGGTGAGGTGTGACCAACCGGAAGTGTTCATTTAACACCCTCGTCGACTCGAGTTCCGGCTTTGTTGCAATCTCACGCGATTATCGTCTTGCTGTCCAGAGTCTTAATCCAAACCTAGGTCATTTATTTATTTGACAAAAGTAGACAACTTGCACATAACACGCGTTAAGTTGAGGCAATTAGGTCTTGCGTAACATGTGTGCATCTGCGGGTTAATTATCATATGAACGACTTGCTCGAAATAAACCACACCATGTGAAACATTATCCCTTGCCATGCTCAAGCGATGTTTGGACCAACGTCGAAAAAAATTGCAATAACATCAGACACACGTCTAGATCGTTATCACTTTACAACCAGTAATTAAAACCGAATTTTTATGTAATCTAATAGAAAACACCTGTAAAATGACTGCAAACTCCATGTTGCTATTTATTAAATTTTGTAACGGCAACAAAAAAAAACTAATACAAATAACAAGTGTTTTGCACATAAAGTAGTTATTAATAAACAATAAATTATTTATTAGAGTTAAAAATAATAACTGACATTTAATATTAGCACACCGAGTTTTTATACAATTTCTGATAATAATAATAAATTTAATCAAATTACTTAAAATTGGATCAAGGTTTATTTATAGATAAATGATTAGACAAAAGAAAATGTATGCTTTGAATAATACAGAGCGCTCAAATAAAAACGCCATATTAGTTTGCCATAGATTTGAAAAAGTTGCGTGAGGTAACTTAAGAAACGTCATCTGTCATTTACCTGCAAAAATTTAAACTAAACAGTCTTGAATAGAGTACTGTCATTCGTCTCTAGACTTTCTGGTCAATGTTTTATGAAGCTGATGACAGGTAAATTATGTTAAAATCCACGGCACACTATGAGGTCGATTTTACTTGAACGCTCTGTATATTCCTTTATACGTATGTGAAATCTTAGTGTAAATCTCTGGCTCCCTTTGCTTTAATTTTTAATTTACTATCTCATTCAAATCACATTTGGCAAAGCTACTACACTCATCAATTAACATTAAGTTGGTTAGCTTTAATGATCATTTCCGGTTCTACCCCAAATGACCCCATCTTTCTTATCTTAATTGCAATAAATTAGCAAAAGATGTTACTGTTTTACCTGAATAGCAGATGACCCTCGGGAATGGACAGAAGGTATAGTTAACAGCACGAAACTGGCTTAGATTAATTGTCACCCTTTTAATTTATTGCATTAATCTGGTTTTTAAATGACTGTATAAAAATGTAAAAACGAAAACAGCATTAAGGGTCGGTTTACAGAAGATAAATTAAATAATGTTCGCGATTAACTTTTAATTCGCGATTAAATCAGCTTTGCTCGCGTTTGATTGGTCAAAATCGGCATTTAATCGCGAATTAACTATTTAATCGCAATAAAAGTTAATGTCACTTTCTGTGAACCGGTCCTAAAACTTTTCAATTAATTTATTTTTAAACACATTTGACACATTAGTTTTGCTGATATTGATAGTAATATTTTGAAATATATTCTGTGAAAATAGATAATAAATTTGATAAAATACGATAAAGATATATTACGTCGCAACGAGCTTTAGTGTTCCGAGATTGTATTTGATGGCTCAGCGTAGCGTGGACATCAAATTTTTCTGTCTATGTGTAATATAAAACAAATTTTTATCTGTAAATCAAAGATTGTAAAAATAAGAAAAAACAGAAGACATAAATTGAGACTTTCTGGCACATTTTTTAGATTGTTGTGTCTAAAGGTGTCTAAAAAAAATTATATTGTATAATCGCTTTTCTTTAAATTACATTTATGTAAGGATAATTTTGTATCCAACAAAAATATGATGAAGACTTTGTTATAGCATATAATACCACCAAATTTACCTATTATTTTTTTTAATTACTGTAGTTAATTTGGAAAAATAATTGAAATCAATCAATTAATACTAACTAATCAACTCATGTTGGTCACCAGCACAGACGAGTGATCTGCTGATAATTCTGTACAATGGCAATTTTGGATTTTTATCATATGGCATTACACTAAAAACCAAATTTGAAATCGAGGCTGAGAGGACGACAGACGTAGAAATTCAATGCTCTGCAATTTTCAGTCATTTGGAATAACCGTTTTGGAGTGAAACAATTTTTGTGAAATTCAGAGTTTGAGCACAAAATGCTTAAAATATTTTAATAAAAAATATTTTGAAATAGGCACAATTATAAACTAACCGGTAGAAGCAATTTTAAAATTAATTAAATTTTAATTAAACACTTTTATTGTCAAGCAAAAGTTGTAAAATAACGGTTTTAAACAGCCAAGAAAAATTATAAGTTGGTAGAACATAGGATAAATGGTAAATAAATTCACTGTGAATATATTTTCCTTCAAAAATCCTCTATTCCATTAAAAATAACATTTTCGTATTCACTAAATATTCAGTATCTAAATTATTCATAAAGATTTCCTGCGGAATAAAAACTCTCCCGGCAAATTGCAACAAAAAAATTATATATCCACTTAATATAATAATGTATAATTAACCGCAAAAGATTATAGATAAGTTTTCTACCTGTCGTACTAGTCAAACGACAAGTGAGAAACACCATTACAAAAAACTTGTAAGCGACTCCAAACAATAAACCCAAGCAATTATAATCTCCTCTAAAAAAACTTGGCATCAAAGCAGTATTTTTCATAACCCACCCTTGTGAAACACTCTAAAATTCCGATTTAATTTAACATTTTGTGGCTTCTTTGTGCTCCACGCATTTCATGCAATCATCGATCGTCTTCAAGCTTTCATCTTGGATTTTCTTGCGAGTTTTTCGAACAAAAACGAGTGCATTTACAGGAGCAACACTGCGTGGTTCCGTGATAGATGCAATGAATAACGATCTTCTAGTGCAAGTTAAAATAAATATCGTAATCTTTCTTCGCATGTCGTGTCTTGTCTTCCGTTCCTTCAATTACACCATGGAATAGATCCGGCGTGCGGTCGTTGTTCTTGGACTTGAAATCCGATTATAACGTTTTCGAGAGAAAAGCAAGCAAGAAAAAAGGGTACCATCATCGAAGGGTGGTATTGATCGAATAGGCTTGCAGTAGTACACTCTGGTTGACGACGCGTTGCGAGTACACTCACACCACCCACCCCAAAGCATTCGGAATAGGGGCGATTATCGAGAATATCGCATTCTGGTCATCTCTGGAGAATTTAATGGAGAGTTTCGGATACCTTGACCTGGATGAAGGATACAGGAAAAATGACAAAGTTTACAAGTCATTCCAAATATTGGAGAGTAAATATTATTTTAATGTTTCTTTGTTCCGGAAAAGGGGAGAACGAAAAGCTAAGCATCTAGCAATACGTTCTTGGAACTAATTAATTCTATTTGGGGGAATACAAAATTAAAAATTGAAAGAGGTTGGAACATTAATAACCATAAAACTCTTTAAATTGCTGATGACTGATGAGACAAAGAAGTAACCAACAAAATATAATTTGAAACGGTTGAGTAAATCGATTGGAAACCACGATGAAAGAAACAACTCGTAATGAAAATGTGATGATACAATAACAGTTCAAAAGATGATAATACCTCTATTGACTTTAATTTAATATAAAAATAAAACACTACGATGAACAAACAATTTATTAAAAGTCAAATATGCAATTAAATGAAACTTTTAAAGTGCTATTATTATATTCTCTGCACAAAGAAAACTGTAGCAAATTGTCTACACTTTTCCCCTTATTAGACAATATTATTGCAAGCAACAAGTCTTAAACCTGATTAACTGTACGTTCTATCGTTTGTCAAAGATTGTATCTCGTCATGTATAAAGCAAAAGTAAAGAAATAATATATCCTAACACGCGAGGAAAAAGTATAGTGCAATTAACTTGTAAAATGTTGCTTTACGGTTAAATAAATGCGTCCATAAGGGATAACATGTAACCTTGACATGTCGTGCCGTTGTGCCTTATTATTCAAAACTTTGAAGGTGAAGAAAGTACTAAAATCTTTTCACTAGAAAAATAGATCTTACGACATTCATTCCGAAATTGTAAACTAAAAACGAGCGACTGCGCGATGTAATAATATTTTTTGTACGTGTTCAATATACAGGGTGTTATGGAAGTGAATGCAAAAATTTTAACCTGAAATGCAGCACCACAAATAGTGACAATCTTCAAAAAAATTTTTGTCTTATCTCAATTGATAACAGAATTATAAACTAAAAATTAATTATTACAAAACGTATAACAAAATTTTTTTAACATAGGGCAATTATAGATTTTTCAGGTCAAAATAAAGCGACTTAACACAATTAACCTCTGTACCAAGTTGCACCGTTTAGGAGCTAGAGGACGCCAAAGTTAAAGATTAAAAGTCATTTTTATACTTTAAACGTAAATATCTCGAAAACGGTAAGTTCTAGCGAAATATTGCATTCTTGCATTTTTATTTAGAATCTACTGTCACATTCATTTTTGCTACAAAAATTGGAAATTAATAAGAAAAAAATTGGTAAATTACCCAAAATGTGAAAAAAAAGTGCCGTAACTTGAAATTGAGATGTGCAGCAAAATTTTGCTAGTTGAAATAAAAAGAGTACACTCAACTTCATTTGCGTACCAAATTTGTTATTAATCGGTTAAGCGGTTTTCGAGATATACCAAAAAAATGCTTTTTTATACCCAACTTTGACGGCCTGTAATTTCGTTATTAGTTGAGATAGGACAAAAATTTTTTTGCACATTTTTATTATTTGTGGTGCTGTATTACAGGTTAAAATTTTGGCATTCACTTCCATAACAGTCTGTATTAAGTCAAAAAAAAAAAAATGCATCCTTAAACAAATCCTTAGTGCTCATCTTAAAATCTCTAATCGCAACCATTCTATTTGGTAATCATCCAATCACAAATTAGATGGAAATTTGAAAGAACGATAATTTCTTTTAATTTACTATGTTTTGCTGCAAAATTTAACATCTCAACTGGTACGGATGCATCTTTTTTTATTTTGACCGACTGTACATACCGAATACCTTTAAAAACAGCTTTGAAAATAAATGATACAGTTGACATTTTATACCAAGCACTCTAGAGATCGTTTTTTAATAAACATTCGTTACTTCAAATACAAAACTGTATTTATAATAGTTGAATTTGATATTTATGAATCACGTAAATTTTTAAATGCTAACAATCATAAGAAACCAACTAACTATAAGCTGATCTTTAATTTTATGACTTTTAAGTATCTCGTTACCTGTAAATCCGAGCGGCCCATGAATTTGTAACGGCATTATCTTTGATAACTATTAACAGTCTTAAAATTCATCAATATATTCATCAATACATAAAAAACTTTAAGTTTAAAACGGCATGTTATCAGATGATTTTTAGATAACATAAGCACTAAAATTCTATCTGAAAATATAATCCATTCTGAATATATACTGAAAAAACACTTAAACCATTAAAGAGTGTTAACACGTAAAGCCACCATTATGTATTTTTAACGTCTCCTACTGGTTAGTAATAAGCAGAATTCTAGATTCGGTATAGCGAGAACGTAATTTTGCTTTACACCACATTTCATGTTATTTAGACACAATACAGTTAACAGAAAATCAGTATTGGCTTGTTTTGAGTTCATCATTTAACCGATAAATATGTTTTGGCTAAATTTGAAGCATTGAAGCTATTAACTACTGTCTACAACCGACTTGAATCCTTTGCAAATGATACAGTAGGCCAAATGAACGAATAAGATGAACTCTTCTGGGCTATACCGATTAATTACCTGCGGGTTGTCAAGTGGCTCGTTTGCGCCTAAGCCTAATATAAAACACAAAAAGTGAAAACCTAATAGTCATGATTTGCTTTAAAAACGTATAATTGAAAACAAATTTGAGGTTTTGTATCTCGAAAACTATTAAAATAAATTCTTTTTCACTTTTATCTTGCTTGTCGGGCCTCAACTAACAACGTAATAAAAATTTAGCAAACCTATTTTGGTACACCGTGTATAACAAAAACATAAAACTATAACAATATGTCGTAAAGCTCTTTCACAAATTTTAAAACATCTGAATTTTTATAAAAGTGAAATTTTTTAAAGTTAAACAGGTGGTGTATTATCAGAAACAGTTACATATTTGTGGTATTTCGTGAAATTGATTGCTGTTTCAGATATCCATCAGTTATGAGAAGTTCTTCTGTAATTCGTAGAATGCTACGTAATTAAAGTTATTAGTCAGTAGATTCCGATAAGAAAAAAGAAGTGAAAACACAAACTATGAAAAATGTGTTTACAAGTAACATATGTATGATTTCATATCTGAAACAAGCTATTATAATTTTCAGCTTCCAATTACTCAGCTACTAAAATTCTAGTAATTTTTTTGAAAAATTAAAAATAAAACAGGCTATTAATTTTTTAAATATCACACCGTCATTAGTTTAGCTTGTCCATTTTTAAAATATAAGGTGGCTTTAAATTAAAAATGAAAATCAATTAACTCCTTTAACAGGTTAATTAAAGCTTGTTTTTCAGTCATGACATGAGAGGTCGTATCTAATTATCTATCTAGATTTTGCTCGATAAAAATATTTCCTTTCGATTAAAACGTTAAGGTAGGTATTTAAAAAAATGGCAGATGTAACATAAAAGAAACGAAACAATGGCGGCAATAACCTCGAACTTTTGCATTATTTACGTGCGACAATGCTTCATACAATCAAACGGTTCTGATACTTTTTGAACAAAAATAAAACTAAATTTAATCAAAAAAAGGGTATGTTATGAGAACAAATAAAAGTATCCTCTTAAGAAAACACTTGAAATATTCCAGATAATTAAGTACCAATTGAACGAAGCGATGTTATCAGTTATTATTATAATATATGTATTAATTGTAGTAACGATAAATCTCTTCATAAAGATGTATTAATTCACTTCCGCAATTGTTCCAACGTTATAAAAATTCCCGCAAGCAGTTACATCATGTAGAAGCAACGTCATTCACTTTAATAAAATAAATAATAAAAATCGTCAAACCCCAGGAGCGACTCGAAGCATGTGCTTGACCTCACACAGCTTCACACATCCTACTCCGTATGAACTACTTAACTTAATCGTAGGCATATACCTACACTCGTAAAACAAAGCTCTCTCATCCCGAAAAGTCACGTTCACACATCGTAATTAATCTTGAACCGTACGTTTACGTTTGCGTAATATGTAAACGCTAATTTTTGTGTCGACAACCGAAGAGATACAGAGATTTATTGGCCGCGTTCCAAAACCAATAAACCTGCTTTCCGACCTATTTCTTGATGACGAAACATTACGTTTTTGTCGGTGTGAACGTCCCTCTATAATATCGACCAGGAGGGTTGGAATTCTTGGCCTTCTAATCCCGCAACGGTAAACAGAGAGTGCCTTTGGTGGAGTTGCCGAAACCATCCGAAAGGACACGTGGCCGAGCGAGTTCTCCTTGTTTATCTCTCTCTTTCTTTCTCGTTATGCACGCACTTCACGCCTCGCCGCCCCCCGGCGGATCGATGGACTTTCAGGAGAAGCGCCATCAAAGCCACGAGGGAGTGACATATGGTGGCGGCGCCGGGTCAAACTCACTTTCACTCAAAAAAATCTCTTATTTAATTTTTCTTTTAATAAGTGTAATGGCCTTTAAGATTTTATTGTTGCAAGATTGTAGTTCAATCGCCTTTGTCCGATAAGGTTCTCACATGCAACAAGATCATTAAATATGTGTATTATATTCTATTTGCGATCTTTTATAAAATGTAAAACAACAAGAAGATAAGAGGGTTCATGCATATTGTATTATTCTTAATCAGGAAGCGGAAAAAATATATGAAGACATCCGATGTATTTATATGCAGATTTCGTGGCGTATCAGACGCAAAAGTGCACGCTTTTATAAATCAATAGTTATCAACAAGACTAAACAAAAGTATCAATTGACAAGATGCAAGTCCTGCTGAATTGGAGAGATAAACATTTGTGGGAAAATGGCCAAGCTTTTTTTCCCATTTCAATCACATCAGATAAAAATTCAGTGTTTCAGTGATTGAAAATAAAATTTAAACTAGCTGCATTATTGTAAGTCAAAGAATGTAAATTAAAATTAAAAAAAGAGTGCCAAAATTTAAAAAATTTCAGTTTCAAATAAATTCTTTGATCAAAAGCAATTCTGCAAGAAACAAAACAAAATTCTGTTTCTCGCTTCATTATTTGTAAATCTAACATGAACAAAAACCTGTCCAATCGTAATCTTCCGGTCGAAAAGATTCATCCTTTGGGGGTAAAACTCGCTTTTATGGCTCAACACTTCCAAAAAAAAATAGGGTTTAACCCCGCCAGATGTGTACTACAAAGGCTCTAATGACATTAAAAATAAGTTGCCAGAGGCAATGGCTACATTTCAGCAACAGCTGTGTTAATTTGGAATCTAAATATAAATTTTGATTTTTGTTTATACTATGATCTGTTGCAACGGTTACACAAACGAACGTGTGGCATTGCCGACCAAGGATATCTTATTGTGTTTATCGAACGCGCGGAAATGCAACCGCGTGCAACTAGAAGGCCACTAGAGCTAATGGACTAGGCAGGAAAAGGTAAAACTGCAATAAAACCATCAACTAGAAATGCCAAGATTTGTAAAAATAATTTTAGGATAGACAGTAGTACGTTCAAGGTTTCTGGCAAGTGATTCGTTGTGCATATGCCAATTGAATTGAAAGAGACATCTGCCTTTTATTCACAAAAATCGCCCACATCTTCCCTTTCGATTAATAAATTGATGCGGGAACATTAACATTATATAAGATCCACCACCTGTTGAATATCTTTAAAAAAGTAGAACGATAATATTTTATGTCTGCCGTTACAAATCGTTCAATATTGAAACAAAACAAAATATTGTTCTAGTTCTATAACCTTGTAAAATTCTATTAGAAAAATAGGTTTTTTTTTCAATGTCAATGTCAGCAACTTTCATTTGTTGGGAATGAAAACTCAAGATTTTTCCTCGCAAACAACAGGATTTCTCAGGAAATCTGTTCACTTCCCACAATATTATTTTTAAATTTAATCATACTATATTACATTGCAAGGGTTGAAAGTAGGTTTTAGCAAACGGAAATTGTGTCTGATGCCTGAGCGTAGCGAGAATAAATTTTTTTAAAGATACGTGAATTTTTTTAAAATGTAGTATCCTATTGCAAAATAGGTGATTATACACAATTTTATTGTGCCTGACCTTACGTGTAATTAAAGATACTCCAAACCTTGAAATCAGTACGCAATGTAATTACAATACAGCTGTTCTGTTTTTAAATGGTACTTAAAATTTTACTAATATGGTCATATGGTTAAATTGTATTCCGTTGAATCAATACCACGTGCATGAATAGCTTTTAACAAAAACAAAACGTATAAAATAATACTGCTCTGTAACGTGTGAAAAGAAGGTAGGTCAGTGCTGAAAATCTGCATACAATTGGATCATAAAACAAAAAAAAGCTTACGTGATAATTAAATTTAACATTTATCTCAATTGTTATGTCGGACAATGAAATAACAAATTCTACTTAGAAAAAAATTCTCAAAAATTTGTTCAAATTATTAACACTGAGTTTTCCCTCTCACATTTAAATCAGAAATACAATTAATTTTTTAAGCCTAGTACATTGGAATTCCCTTATAATGAATATGTTTATGTTGTGTGGTCACTTGTACATTTTCTAATAATTAAAAATAGTTTACAGCTTTTTTTAAATGCTTATTTTAAATAACATCCACTTAAGTCTGACTTATTTCCTTCTATATCGGTTGGCTGTCATTATAAGCAGCTTCCACTATAGCAAATTAGCGAAATAATGCTAAAAAAATCATCTTTTTATTATCGACTTTCCGTCCTAGTGGCTCTATATATTACGTTAATTAATAATGAATCATTAAAACCATACATGACTCATTTTGATAATAATACTTCCTGGCAATAATTTGTAAGTGCAATTTTTATGCATCTACATACACTTTTAATAACTTCCTTTAAAGATTACACATTTTTCTTAGAAGGCAAAAATGTTAATAACTTACTCGATATTCACGAATACCTATTAGCGGAATTTTATTAGGTACTAATTTAGACACGGAAAATGCACCTGTCTTGACCAGAACCAGGCATATGAACCCAATTAACAATTTCTAGATACATAATTTAAATAATTCACACCGGATAAATTTTACCTGAAGCCGACACACTTAAAGTTTTAGCCCTTGCACCTTGCACCCTTGATGAATGGTCTCGGTTCTGGTAACCCTTACCTGTAACAAAACAAATTTTTAAACAGTGCAAAAATTTGCAGCTGCGTATTTCTATTATGCAAAAAGCAGCGATAGCTTAATATTTCCACGTGACATTATAAAACGATAAATAATTACACACATTTTCAATTTGCAAGAGTGAAGGTACCATCATGTAATATGCATTTTTATTACAGCAATCTCGAGATGCACACGAACCGATAAAAATCATTTTCTTGTTATCATACATAAGACGAACATTTTTAATTGTAAGCGGCTGTACCACCCGAGGAAAAACGTTCCGACGCCAATAACATACCATTACCGTTCTAATTAGAAGGCAATTAGTCCCAGCTTCCGGACATCGTTTGCACGGAAAAAGGAGGAGAAAATGCAAATTGCACCTCGTGACGCCGCTTAATCTTCATTCCCACGTATACACCAACACGGTGACACCGAAAACTAAGATTCACAATTCACGATCTTAATCGTATGAGATTTTGAAAACGATTGACCATCAGCATGGTCGGACTAGAAAATTTACGTCTATACTTAGTCATACGATGAGCTGGATCGGAATCATACAATTACATAGATATTTCCATAAAAATCCCAGGTGGTCAGTGACTGAATGAACAAGAGGAAACTGCGGTTAACACAAAAAATTACGGCGGGAGGAAGAGGATGTTTTAATGTTATAATTATGAGCTAATCTAGTCTGGAGAACGTACGATGTGTAAAAATACACATACGAGCTTACCCACAAGAAAAATTCGGATATTAAATCCGAAGACTAGTAACTAACAATCATCTCAGACAAAAGTTAATTCTCACATTTTTTTCAACCTCAACAGGAGCTCAACAATTTGGAAAATTAAATTCTTGATCCATCTACAAGTAATTACCTTTATAAAAAAAATTAGGAGTACAGTTTTATTATTTATCTTTATAACTCTTGGATCTCTAACAATATACGGGATGATTACTGTGTCTGTACAATATAACATTTACTTATTTTATTATGTGCTCTAGGTTAACACTGCCTAGAAGTCTCCTAATGAACCTAATATCAGGTTTTTTATATTGTTGTGGTGCAAATAATGACTCCCTAAATTTACTTCCTTATATTAAAAGCATTACGTTGTTATAGAAACAATAGTGACAAGTTAGTGGCCAATTTGCCACACAAGTTTTTAATGTTTCCAAATACGATAAATACATATAATATGCAGCAGAACGTTGTTAGAAGTTAGATAGAAAAATTAGAGATTTCCATATCTCCAATTCCAATATCTTTCGTAACAAAAGAAACGTGGAAACAAAAATATAAAAAAAAATTTTTGAAAAATTTCACAAAACAAAACTGATTGACAAAGAATAATAAAAAACTAGATTTAGAAAAAAAAAACTTAAAAATAGTAGTTTAAATAAAAAAACAAACAAGGAAAACGGTTTAGAATAAATAGAGAATAAAAATAGGTTCTAAAAAAAATATTCTATTTTTCATAATAAAAAAGGGCGAACTACGATTGGAAGCAAAAACAAGAAATACATGAGAAAAATTTGAAAGACGACAACTAAAAGAAATAAGATGAAGAAAAAGAACGAACAAAAATTGATTAAAATATTTGACTACAATACGATTCTATTGACGATAATTTACAAAAAAATTTATTAGAAAGATTTTAGAAATAAAAAAAAAATCTTAAGCGAAGGTCCTAGAAAATCTGGGAAAAAAAGCAATGAGAAACAAAAGTTATACGGAAAAATTATGAAATAGTAAACATTAAGTCAAATTACACCCTTTTTAAACCACCGCTACCGCTTAACTTAAAATGAATTTGGCGACCGAAGTATTACCTCTGTTCTTATGACTTTTCCCGCCAGCGCTATTTCGACATGTCGCTGACGTTTCATCTAACTCGTGAAAAAAAAGTTGGTGGCGGACATTTTAATTATTTACTTTAAATGTTATTTTTCTATTTAAATCGTCATGTTGGCGATGACCCACTCAAAAGCTTTACTATAAAGGTCCGTACACACCTAAACATTGAGTCGCGCGCCAAACCGAGCAACCGATCAAACACCAGTATAAAGAATTGGATTTTTAATGAGTTCGTGAACAGATTCGTGAATCCTACTCATTCAGATTTGTGCTCGCAGCCAATCCACCATTTAGGGATTTTTGCGCTATAACAAAGGAAATGCTCACCAATTTTTTATTTACAAACAAGCAGAAAATTCGGAGTTGTTTTCCTCGATTTTCTTGTCATTTCCTCTTTTTTTATGTTTGTTAGATACAGCGATCACGATTTAAATTATCGAAAAAATTAGATGTTTAGCAGATTGATTATCACTATCAATGATTTTTTTTATTGTTATGTATATAAAAAATATTTTGTTCGTAAAAAGAAGTATGATATGGCATTTAATATACGCATTAAAATATACATCGTAGGTATGCATAATAATAAATAAAAAGAAAATGGTAAAATTAAAATAACAAGCAGCAAGTATGATACCCGTCTTATTACTGTAAAAATAATTGAAAGAAAGACACATTGTCTAAAAGTTATTAAACTGAAAACACATTTCGCCATTTTTTGTAATTCTACAATTGTAACACTTATGGTGTTAATGATGCGGTGTCATAAAGATTGTTAATAGATTTTGTTAATTCGGCGAGATTAAATGTGTATTATTCGTTCTGTTCGCTGTTCGTCGTACAGTTCGGTGCTGTGTTTGACGCTCGGCTAGTTCAGGTCTGTACGAGCCAAAAAAAAAAAAAGTGACAAACTAACAATTGCCAATTTTGTGGCAGAATCTCATAGCTACTACAAAAATGGATATTCATCAAAATTGTCATCCTCCGGTGGAAAATTAAACTGATAATAAACTGTTTCGTGTTATTGGGTCTTTTTACGTTTTACTGAAGGAAGACCATTTTGACAGAAATAGACACAAATTACAAATCTTCTGTTGTTGTAACAACTCAGTGTATGATGGTCCTAAATAGCTCATAACTCGATACTTTTGATAAAACATATATTCTCTCATATTTGTTTAATTAAGTAATAAATTATTAGTTTAACTATTTGTTAATTTTTGTTAATCCGAATTTTATGATTTTAAACTATCAAAAAGGAAAAATTTATTATATGAAATGTTAAATATTTATCTATTAGCAAATCATAACAAATCGACAGGAATTTCAACGGGAATTTATTGGATTTGTTTTACATCCCGATTTAAAATGTGATATTAAATAATATATTTAGTTTATCGTTAATGCTACATACGCCAGGGTCGTAATCAATGTAAAGGTTATAAATGTTATCAAATCTTTTTATTCATGATTGACCTTCAATGTGAAAATGATAACTAGCTTGACACCTACACGATTTAAAAAAATATTGGAAGAAAAAGTGTTATTAACATATTACTGTCCATCTGCCGTTTGTCTGCCTGCTTCCGAATAAAGTAGTTCCTTGACAAAAGGCAAATCATTCAACTGCTCGTTACATAAACTGCAAAACGTCGAGTAACTTCTCAACCAATAGGAGATAAATTTCCATAAATAATCCTGGGCTATTTGATTGATAATCGAGGCTAAGTCTTACACCTTAAAGTAGGTGTTCCCGTATTTTTGTTGTTTCGAATTGTGAAAACTTCCACGTACTTTAGCTATTCACGTCAAGATCGTCGTATTTTACATCACGATATTTTCCAGCAAACTGGTAATTTAGCTGGCGGCAGTTTCTCGACATCGTGTTGCATTAGTTCTGTTGTATTGATAGCGAATTGCATTCATTGCAAAACAGCTTGTGCTTTTACATCTGACCTTCACCTATTATTGTAGCGCACCGCTCGTACTTTCCGTTGCATTGTTTCTATATCGTTTCGTAATCTAAGATGTGTGCGATGGAGTCTATTCAACCATCCCCCTACAATTTTTTCGGGACATTGTTGCACAAGGAACATTCGACTACAGGTATCATAACAAACAACCAACAGCTGACGTGTGGCTTTCAAAAATCTTTGAGGGTTCCATTAAAAAAAAAGGTGAGCCGGCTGTCTCGTGCAGCTGTTCGAGACCGCTTTTACGTCGCGGACTCCAAGGAGACCACCATCGCCATCGGTGAAAAAATAGCCTTAATTTTTCTACAAGCTACAATTATTTCTTCAGTTACCTTATGTCATTAAGGGAATGTCACGACCCAATTAATAAACGATTTTCTACAGAGGGTTAATTAAAGAAAAATATTTTATCTCAAGAATTTGATCGTTCAGAAGCTTCCAATTTATTATTCCTTTTGATACTGAACCTCAGCTCCTCTTTTGTTTGACAAACTTTTCAAGAATAAATCATCTTAATGAACTCGAGTAAATGCTAATTTGAATTTTTATTTAGCTCGAATTCTCGCATTTTAATTAATTAATCGGCAGTAATGTGACTATACACGTTTATGCAAAAAATCCCATTTGTGGTGAGGTAATTACAACTGCTGCACTTCTAATAGGCTAAGATGAATACAAAATTTTCCTGATTTTAATTATTCTGATTAATAAACGTATCTTATAATTTACCTATGACTGATCCTAACGATAATAGCAGTTACAAACTATTTTTAAAAGTATTCGTAATATATGTACAGATTACACTTGTAATTATGAAATACATACGTTAAGATTTTCCCATTTTGTTTGAGTTATTTATAAATTTTCCTAAACGATTAAGCTTTTGGACAGGAACATTTATTTTTATTATGTATTAACAGAAATTTGGTAATTTCGAACAGGTGAAACCACGTAGCAGAGAAATACAACCACGTAGGAGAGAAATCTAGCTACGTACAAGCGAAATTCAGATAAGCAACACACAAAAAAGTATGTAATGCGCCAATAGGTTAAATATAAAGTCGGTCTATATAGTTTTAAGTACCAAATATTTTTATTATTATAGTAAGTCCCAAAGCTTTTGTTTTTGAGTTATTGAACGTGAAACTTGGACAGAATTTTGTAACACACGTTACATCATAAGTTGTAGATCCTTTTTTTTCTGAGTTGAGCTGCCTTCTCGTGCAGTTCGCACGTGCCTCAATACAAATGACCAAATAATTTTTAAGAAGCGACAATGAATTTATGACTTTATCTTGCCAAACTGGTCAAATGTTTCCCAGTACTGTTTTATTTCTTGTTTCTGCTCGTGCCACTATAAAACGGCTTTAAACAAGGTTGGCATAAAACATTTTCCTTCGTTTATGTATGTTACTCGGTGAAGCGTGAATCAGATCATTTTCGTTATTTTGGTGAAGATTCTGATTCTGTTCATACGCTCAGGCCTTCTATTTAGTCAGCGCTATCTTCAATATGAGGAAGAACTGTTTGATCTGTTTAAATAATTACAAAATTAAAGGGTCATGCATATTAGCTTCTCTCTGCTTTATCTTATAAATATTTAACAAAACGTATTCGTGAGATCTATACGAGCCCCTGTTCACTATGCCACTGTTCACTATGCCACTGGTAAAATTCATTTTGTCTACTATCGTAAAAAGAATTATTCAGTGTCAAAAATTTACCTAAAATCGTCCATAGCTCGTTCGTAAATATTTCGTAATAAAAACAATTATTAACGAACTGTGTAAGTAAAACTAGTAGAAAAAAAGGCACTAGAGTTGAATGTCAACTTTGCCGACGATTAGTTTAAGTAATTCAATTAGCTTAAAGTATTTTCTATACTGATTCCAGTGACTTTGGACTAAAATATAATGATTTAAAAAAAAGTAGATTTCGTTTTTGCCACGAAGTTTGAATCTCACAACATTATAAAAAAATAATTAATTATTCATCTAAGTATTCTAAGTTAATTTACATCCTTTACAAAAATAAATTTATTGTAATAAATTCTTTCCAGATTTATGTATGGTTAAAAACTTTTCATTTTTAATAAAGAGTATCAATAATCCCACCTCACTTAAGACAATGAATTAAAAATGAAGTCGTCTCCCTTTGAATATGTCAACAATTTCAATTAAGAGACCCAAAGGATGTGCTGAATGCTGTTCAAAACCGTGGCTCACGTAAGTGTATATATTTATGTTTGCCATAAGTCTGTTCCTCAGCTGATTAAAACGTAACATATCCTGTACACCCATCAAAATTTATCTTTCAAATATTTATTTTTGTAACTGCACCTTTATATTTAGGAGGATTCAATATACAATGCAACAAACAAAATAAACAAATCCACGAGCAATGACTGAGAAATTGTTATGATGATTGCTCCTAGTCCTTGATCCACATTTCAAAAATAACCGTCCAACCGATAAAACAACTCACCGAAAATAAAATTTCATTTCATTTTCAACGAGACTGTTTTAAAGTGATAATTACGGAATATCAATGAACAGACGACTGAATGAAATTAATGTAGTAAAATTTTTTCACAAAGTTAAAATACTCGTAATTAAAATGGAAAAAACGCAAGGTCATAAAGGATGAAAACAGCCGGAAACATGTTTCACGAAGGAATTCATCCATCTAGTGTTGGCCAGTGATTGAATAGTGTTATTTCATTCCATGAGTTGTAAAAAAAACGCTCCCACACCTTGAAAAAAACACTTGAATTTATCTCCCGATATTAAAGCGTTGACAAATTAATGTAAATAAGAATTTTCTAGGTATTTGATCAGGTGACACTTGTTACACTTTAATATTTAAAACGGGTAAACGGCAAAACTAACCAGCCCTAAATGTTCACGGATTTTTAATTCAATTTAAATAAACAAAAGGATGACTTGCAAAAATAAAGTTAAAATTAAAGTAAATTAATTCTATTAACAAAATAATTACATCTAATTGTTTTCTAAACCTAATATTTATATGTAAGTCATAACAACTCTGTTGAATAAAAAAAAGTAAAAAGGATAAACAAAAAGAAAAAGAAAATCCAACAATAAAAGATATGTTTAAGGCTGACAGAAGTTGCACTTTACGTGACAAGTAATGTGATAAATTCATCAAAATTCGTTATTTCGTAACTTGTGATGTAATGAAATTCTTTATTCTTAAAGTGCCATTACATAACGCTAAAAATTGACATAAATTTAAACATTTCATAAGGGAACGAAGAAAAGTTTATTTACAGTTTGCCAGAATAATTACGAGTATACCAGAATTGTCAGCAAAATGTAAAAACTTTTAAAGTGATTGATGAAAGTTACTTAGTTTCGTTACAGATCACCCTTTAAGTAAACCTTTTCAAGGTTACTTCTTCAACCAGCTGTGCAGCTAGTGCTTCGGTGACAATAGCGCATTTGTCTTTACAACAATTCTTATTAAATCCCTCGTAAACTAGTTTGTAAGTCAAAACCACAAAACTCAAGCATTTCTTGACAAATTTTATTATCTGATGTAATTCGTCCGTTTAACATTATAAAACCAAGAACCTCCATAGCATACACTAGGTAACCATCGCCCATATTAATTATATATTTTATGTAAAGATTTTCTTTTCTTTGCCAAGGTTCTATCCAGTAAATATGATGTGTCAACGAATTTTGTCAATTTTCTTCCTCGTCCAATTTGTGGTCGGTTACATCCTTCCGGTATAGCAATAATAAAAAGCGAATTTTGAAGCCGAAGGCTTAGGTAAATCGGTAGACCGTGTATAAACCTTCTCGCTGCTAGCGACTTCAACGACACGTAATTGCACCGGAATGACGATGCCTCAAACACACATTTCAATATTTCCCCATCAAATAACAAAGCACTTGCTGTTTTTACCGATTCGGAGTAATTGTGAAATGGCGTCGAATCGAAACGGCAATCTTTCAACTCGCTCCGCTAGCTGCAAATTATTCAATTAAAAAAAGCTCTCCTATCTGGTGCGAATGACCGAGGATACACGCCCTGGACTCTCGTCATGCTTCGTTTACAAAGATCTTTTATCCGGCCCTTTCGATGAGTAATTTTGCATTATTGTGACTTCCAAAAAGCAATCAGTCGGAACCGACATATGTCTTAAAATTCACTCGATTTCCGGAAGAGGTAACTACATGATTATGCGGTGAACATATGTGATTGGGAGTGAAGTTTTCTTTGTACGATGGACACGCGATCCGGTTCGTGTGGGCCCGCAGAAATAATGGATATCTTAAGTGCTAATTATCGTTTTTTCGACTAAGAAACGAGAGGAATCTACAAAGTGGATAGTTGCTATCTTTATGGAAAAACTCTAACAAATTAGTTCCAATAGAATAATTTATAGGAAAAAAAAATTGCTCGTTTCATAAAAGCTCGGGTCAGTTCAGGACGTTTTCATATAAACCACAAAATAGATAGTTTCTGCAGTTTTATTGTTAGTGCCTTTTGTAGTAAGGAATCTACCAAGCAGAAGAAAATAAAGCGAATACGGTATTTTGCTTTAAACAGTCCTGAAAATCACGCACATTAGCTTGAAAAATTACGATGCAGCAAGTTATTTTGAACGAAAATCTTTTCGTAAAGCACCTTTTTTTTGTAAACCGTTCATTAATATCAACAATAAAGTATAATTTTTGCCAGAAACTCGTTCATTAGTAAGATTCATTAAAATGATTTCTTCAAAATCGTTCTTTAATATAGATATTAATGTATGATTTTACATTAATATTTAAAATTTTATATAAAACTGTTTACGGTTACCAAAAAAACATTACAATTAACTCGTATGTTAATAGACTACCAATAATCTCGAAATTAAAGACACTCACTCGCTACGCTCGTTCTTTCTTTAAATAGTTTTGATTATTACTCGCCTTTATCAACATCGTTATTTATTAATAACTGTTTTATACCTATTTATGATTTATATAATTGTATTATTATTCGTAAACAACATTAATTAAAGTGTTACACGTGTTTTAACTTATATAAGTCATCTTCAGGTAACTTAACGCACAAAAACCCTAGTTTTTATGTAGACCTTTTTAGGATTATGTAGTAAATTTTAATAATCACTTTCTATTTACTTCATCGTTTTTCCTCCGAATGCTAGCTCATTTTATCTTTCGCGCAAGCAGCTAAATTCTTCACACTTTTTCTCATTTTTGTTAACCTATACCTTTACTGTAATACTGATAATATAAAAAAAAATGATAGAAGGTAACTAATGCAATTTTTTTTGTGTATTTTGATAATATAGATACTAGATCCTAAGACAAAGATTTCTCCGAAATTTACAACTGCTGGAAAAACGAAAAATTAGATCCAATAGAAATTTATTTACATAATGAATGCTACTCTAAGATACCCACTATACCCCTTCGTCGTTTCTTCGTAAATTATCGAGCAGAAAAATGCACCATATAAACAGAAAATGCCTGGCTTTATAGTGAAATTTCTTTAAATTAAAGATATCGCCAACTTCACTTTTGTTTTTGGCGATCTTCAGCATCACTGGTAGGTATCCATATTCTAATGTTTAAACGAAGTAGAGGTTGTAAATAGTCCAATGTAGCGGAAGTATACATAGATGCATAAATAAAAGCGCTGGGCGAGTGAGAAAGCCGGATGAGCCTTGCACCTCGACACAATAAATCAAATACTAGTTAAACCGCTATTAATTTTTCTCTTGCCACTATTGTTTCACAACATCTAAGCTGGTTACTAAAGAAATAAAAATATTTAGTAAATAAATCGCTATTTAATTTTGCATTTATTTAAATAAGTCAGGTCAGGTCAGGTTCATCGAAAAGTCAGGTTAGGTCGAAACTTGGTAACTTATCGGAGAAATGTAGATTCCATGACGAAAAGTACCTCTATTTGTTCCTCAAATTATTATCTAAAAAATCGAAAAATGTTCGTCTTATGTCCAGTATCTAACAACTTCGTGACATTTGGATTGCTGATTTTGTGATTTAATTATAATCCTCAAAACAAGAATAATAGGCACAGGTGTGACCTACTTTAGTCTGAATCAATCTACGAGCGGTATTTTACTTCTAACATTTTTTACCTAACTTCCTTCTTTTCCGGCTTTTATTCTAAAGTGCTAACAGCGAATCCATTTTACATTGCCATCTATAAATTAATGGTAAGTACTTCTGATTCCTTACATTCTTACTAAATCTTATTCGTAATAACGGTATCACTAGCACTACTATCCTAAAATTTAATAGGTGTAGATATTTTGCAAACCTGTAACCCTAATTAACAGTTCAAAGACGAAAAAAAAATCTTGAATTCATTTATTAGAGAAGTACATGACAAGCAAACATAAGAGCGCCGTGTCATGATTTTAAAACTCTTCGTACTTAATTCAGTGCATGTATCAAGTAAAAACTGGAAAAATGAAAGTTACCACACATGCTGAAAAGGAAGTAAGACTAGTTTTTCATAGGGGATGCTAGTTTTATTTTCTTGTCGATCAACAGAAAGTGAAGGATTTTTATAGCCGTTTATTTATGTAATAAAATGATTTTAACTATGTAGTTTTCAAAGATTTCGATTTTTAATTGAGGCACTTACTATAGCATAGATTAACACAAGATATTAATATTAAAATCTATTTAAATAAAAACGAAATTAAAATTTAAAAAATCGAGAATAAGCGCTTTCTTCTGTGAGATATTTATATGAATTTAAGACCATAATGTACGTTTCGAACAGTTAACATGCGCAATTTTTCATTGGCTTTGTTATTTATGGTTCTGGAAAAGTTTTCAGGGAAAAAAATTCGAGACAATTACAAAGAAAAGTCAGAAAATTCGGACAATTCGCAAAAATTATAATTTTTGTATGCATTATCGATCATAACTTACGATAGCAACAGCATATTTGCTTAATTCTTTTTTATTTTGTTCATTATGCTGTTAAAAATTTACTTGTTTATTTTGATATGAAATTCAGACTTCAGAACTCAATTAAGACTTAAATTTTGGCACAAAACCACATGGTTTCAAATCGATCACATTCTAGGCACATTATTAGTATAATTCTAGTATTTCAATGAGTACTGCATCATTTCGCACGTAAAACTTCCCATTAGTATAATTTTTTTTTTCCCAATTCATCTCCTTCTCAATGTACTGCTCAAATTGAATATCCTTGGCCACAATATTTCCCAAATTCAAAAAACGCTTACAAACAAATCTAATGCAATTTGATCGGGTCAGCTATTTGGCAAAAATATAAAGCATTTTTTACTCTTAAAACATAATGCCCTAGTAACGAACACACGAAATTTTTTGGGATGATTTTTGGTTGAAGAGGCAAAATAGCCGAAACATATGTACCATATAATAAAAAAAATTTGAAAAGTAGGCTCCAATTTATTGAAATGTAAAAAATAAAGTAATAAAAACATTAAAAACCCTAAAAACCCTAAACTAAAGCCGAAAACCCTAAAGCAAGAGATGAATGTCAAACAAAAAATATATAATCCCATTAAGTTTGCCTTTTGTCTAATTTAAGAACGATTTTATAGCAGTTTCTTAATTGGTTGTGATAAAATAGTTTTAACTAGTTACTAAGAAAGACTTAGATTTTTAATCCCACATAAAGCGATTCTAAAAAATACTCGATACTTTAATATTAGCATAGAGTAGAAAAAAAAAATGGAAATATTCAGAATAAAATCTCCGTTATTCAAGGTCGCTCGTAAATCTCGAAGTTCTTTTCTCCGTGTGAATCGATTAAGAAGAAAAACAGTAGAGTGTATCTTTCGATGACGTTTTCCTGTTGCGTGCCGACCTTTAAGAGAGAAGATTTCACGTGTGTGTATGTATATAGACACAGTGAAGTTAAAAAAAATCTCACTTGAGCGGCCATGTTCATAAAATGGCGTCAAATTATATACATCATGCATATTAAAAATAGATCATCACAACTAGGCGTCCGTTGCACTTGTCCAAACCGCGAATACGTCACGTTCTGAAATAATCATGTAAAAGTCGCATTCCCCATCGCGGTCTTTTAAATGGACGACCAACGACAACGAACTCGGCGAGCTAGACAAAGGCCGTTCGGCTACGTCCGCCCAACCTGTTTCGAACCGTGTTCGTATCGGACATCAGCACAGGTCGTCCTTCTTGCATGTACGGAAACGAGAGCGACGAACGATGCACACATCAGCTGTTTCGCGTTCTTCGACATCTAAAGAAAAACAACCACAAGAAACGAGTCCGGTTCGTGCATAAGCCGACGGATGGATGCACTGACCGCATAATGCAACTCGCGACGACTAGGACTTGGGGGCCCCTTCTGCACTAAGGGGAAAACACCCAAACATACGCCTATTCACAAGAGACCGGATCGAATTGCAGACGGAGGGAACAAGGAACCATACAAAAAACCAATGCAACAATGCGCGGACCAAAACAAGGTTCCCGAACGAAATTCTGATGGGGTCTTTGACAATGACCTTGGAAACTTCAAATCAGACTGCTAACATGAAATAAATAAAAGACGTTCATCAAAAAATTGGACAGTCCTGTTCAAAACAACTTAGACTTTTACAAGAAAAACTTATAAATGTTTATAGATAAAAATGTTAAATAAATCAATAAAATATCTTATGTAGGTAGAATGGTAGATACTTATATTTGAAAAAATTCTCATAATCAAAATAAATTCAGTACCTACTTGTATAATCAAAGTTCCTAGCAGACTAAATTTTTGGAAACCAATTTTTATTTAATTACGAGTTTAGAAACTAAGCATACTGAACTGGTATCTAAAAACCAAAAATCTAAAAACCAGAAATTATGTATTTAAGGGCTAATTTCAAGTTGAGATAATACCGGTAGTATCCTCGTTTCCACGGAAAATTAAAAGAATTCGAGGTTCTAATTGGTTGTTTAGTACATCAGGTTTAGTACTTTTGATATTCTAAACTGGCTGGAGAAAAAAATACATCCTCTCATGTTTAAATTTTTAATAATTTAGATAATTTAAAGTCATAAACGCTGCAGCAATAAATTACTAAACCTGATTAAGATTTTAATTGGTCAAATACCCAATATAGGTATATCCAAATTAAAACCCAATAAAGAACAAAAAAAAAACATTTTAAACAATTAAGACATAATAATTTGTATAATAGTATTATAGAACAAGTATTTAGAAAGCTAAATACTTAGAGTGGCAAGTGTATGTGGGTAGTTCTACCAACAGCAAAATATACTATTTTTGTCCCAACAGAAATTGTAAACCTTTATTGAGTCTACTAGCCATGGATGGCATTCCTAATAATACAGTTCGAAAATATATTTCCAAGTATATTTCTTACATGTATTACTAAGATTGTTGTTAATAGTTATGCCTCAAAACTGTGTAAATTACTACAGAATTATTATATATTTTATTTAAAAAAATGTAAGTGAATTGCTTCTCCAATTTTTATGTCTCCTATCAAACCAAACAAGTTAAAAATATTAATTAGAATTCATATTCCATTTAAGCTAGCGTCCTGTTCAGTACTTAATCGAAGAGAAATAAACAAAATATTGCGTTTTACTTAGTCCGCGATTTGAATAATCAGCGCGGTGAAGTGAACACTATAGACGAGATTGTCTCAACTTACCAGTATACTGGTAAGTGGTATTTTCATTAAAAAAATATAGGTAATTTTGTAGCCCTATGTATAAGACGGCAAATATTTAGAAACCTAACTGAGAAAATTATTTAGTACTCGGAGACTAATAGGCTAATTTTAAGTTGAGATAATACCGGAAGTATCTTTGTTTCTAGGCAAAATAAAAGAATTCGGGTCTATAAATAGTTGTTGCTATGGAAAAGTATTAAAATTTGCGATACTACCGGTATTACCTCAACTTGAAGTCAGCGCATTAATATGTAGAAAAATTAGACATTTAACATATAAAAATTAGATACAAGCTCAAAAATTTAAGAATAGCTTAGTTTCAGTGTTAAATATTGTGTTTAAAGTTCAACATCGATCCGAGTATCGTGCGATTAATTACGTAGGGTTAAAAATCGCAAAATAAGATTTTTCGCGAATATATCAAAAATGGTAGACTTTCTGTCAATAAAGGTTCAGTTTAGATTGTAGATAAGTTAATTTTCTAAAGAAGTTTGTAGTTAATAAAAATGATAGACCACCCTCTGCTACAGTAGGTAACACAATGCTCGCGGACTTTTATAACACTTTATCTCACAAATAATAACTCTTACAACCTTTAAACCTTTTGTACTGAGAATTGACTCAGCTACCACTTATTACAAAATTTTTATTGTCGAAAGGTCCACAGTTTTCAAGATATTCCTCAAAAAGCGTGTATACTATATCCTAGGACCTTTGACCGAGTATAATTAATCGCGCGGCACTCGGATCGATGAGAAATTTTCCTGCTCTAAAGCTCCAAATTTTTGAACCTATATTTAATGTTTTACACCTTCGTAGAAAATATGTATAATTTTTCTGAGCTAAAAATATTTATTTATAAACCTAACACACAATCAGTGGTTACATAGAAATCCAAATAAATAAAAAAATATATTATGCCGCAAAGACAGAAAATAGACATTAGCAAAGACTGTAAAGCTAAAAACTACTAATGCCTTTATGCTTGTTGGACCTAAATGTAGTCTTGTTCAATTATAATGTCATAATAGAGCGCTCGCGACCAGATTTGCTATGCTTAAAACATTGTGCTTTAATCGTTTTAAGCATGAAACCATGTTCTTTAATTTGTTTGATTTAAACATTTCAAAATTGGATATTACCTATATAAACTCGCAAGTTGTGTTGATTTAACCCATGACTAATTAAATTATTCGATTAATAGAAAAAAATCAACAACCTTCCTACAGCTCAATTTCGACTGTCTTGTCGGATCGTTAAATTAAGGCGAATCTCGAGCGCTCAACTATGACATTAAAACTGAACAAAACTGTACAACTGTTTTCTCTTATCTTCGATTAAAATAAACACGATTTTTATTTCTGAATAAGACCTGTCAAACACATAAATGACAAAGCGGACTGATATAAAATTTTCTGCCCTTGAGCCGGAAATGACACTTTCTGTCAAATTTTTATAGGTCCAGTGATTTATTTTCGTTCTAGGTAGACAAATAGATATTTGGGGATTCAAATACATAATAATATACATAAGAATTAAACAAATAATTTTAGTGATCCATTGAACAATAATTTTAATTCATTTGTCTTTTTATGGAAGCCACAAACTCCCTGCAGGTACATAACCAAAAAATTAACATGTCATAGCGACCAAAAACAAATATGTGGCTTGTTTTTAGTCAAAAAGAATGTAAAATAAAATTTGTAATTAAACAAGCTTTCATGTTGATTTAGAGAGTGTCATGCTTATTTGGTTCGTTTTTTTCACCCGATGTGTCTTGTATTTTAAATTCAAAACTTCGTAGTATTGATTTTCACCCTCTCCATCTCGCATTTAGGCTGAGTTTATTGGATCGTTCATGTATCTGCCAAAACTGTTAGAAGCAAATCCGGCACAAAACTTTTCAATTTAGTAAATTAGAATTCAAGAAAAACGCATTTTCTCTCGTTCCTTGCATTGCACAATATTCAAATCAAGTGAGAACTGTTCTATTCCACTGAACATATTTCAATTCTTCTGCAGCTGACATTAAATCACGAAAATATTTAGAAGAGCATAAAAATCTAAAGCAGCAGGTGCATAAAAAATCGTTAAGAACCTCTTAAACTTCTCAAAGTTGCTTCATTATTTCTTTTAAACTTGACACCAAATTAAATTAGCACCATCGTAATACTAATTGCTGCAATAAAATTCATGTATAAGAAGTCTTATTTTACTAATGACTCGTAATTGCTTTGGAATTTGTACTTAAAAAATTACGGGAAGTTTTAACTCACCAAAAGAGTACCAAATGCCTATTTCCGATAGATACTTAACATAAAATTTAATTATTATCATTACCAACTTAAATATTTATTGTAATTCGAGCATATCCAGTTATCTGCATCGATTTACACGCAACAAAAGCGAAGAAATAAGTGATTTCCAGTCGTTGGAAGCCATCAAAACATCCCATTCTACTAATAAAACACCGCTCGAAACCATTTCGAATTTTATAGCTATTGCAACTATTACTTCTCACGCAAGTAAAAGTTTTATACATATTAAACAGATTCAAACAAACGACTTCATCTCTAATCAGAAATCAGTAATGTATAATTTGTCTACAAATGCTTGAATTTTATGGTGTAATAAGGATAATTCACTTTTTGTACCTTAGGAGATAAAGAAATCGCAGCGTTTTCAAAGTTGCTTCAACGGTCCAACCGGATCGCTTTAATGATAATAGCGCACACTTCTCTTTAAACAACCCTTATTAAATCCCTGTTGTAGGTCAAAACCATAAAATCCAAGCATTTCTAGACAGATTTTAACAGCGTCGATTTTTCGACCGGTTTGCAACATGAATCGAGGGTGGTGCAGAATGGGGTTGATGATGAAATCAGCCATTGTTGCTCCCCTCAAAGTGTTACGAGAAGAATATACACCCCCTAACCCACTTTGAAAATATCGATCGACTGGAACATGAACCACTCACTTATCATAAGGAGTACAGAGTAAAAATCGACAGGTGGGAGTTTATCTTATCGCAGATAAATCGTTCAAGTGAATCACCATAAAAATAATGTAAACTTAATAAAATTCACACGACTTTATTATAAAGGAATGTTATTACAAAATGTAATAACACGGCCGCATTCTTGTATGAGCGAGAAAATATGACCAATTGCGAAATCTGTTTTGTTAGAACCTTTTTCTCTACTGAGAATAATTAGGACACAATTTGACCTTACATAAATATTTAAAAATTCACCCTTACATTTTAAATTTATCTCGGGGTGACGTGGCACAATAAAAATACGATATGAATCCACATAATCAAATAAATCTGTAATAAGGGAAAGTACAATTGCAAGATCTATGTATAAACCCAATTTGTTCTTCGTTAGTCAGATAATTGCAGACTTCGTTAACTCTCATGCTGTTATAATTTAGATTCGTCTTTAGAAATAGATGTTTCCAAGATTAGTTAAAAATGTAATAAACAACCTCAAAGAAGCCTTAAATGTCACATTAATCATAATTTTTTAAATTCAATGAGAATCATTAAAATGCATAGCAGAAGTTTAACAACAATGAAAAAACTACACATTGTTCCCTCGAGACATAAAAATATGTAGCAGTTTATGGCGATTTTAGGTGCCACAAAATCAAACTTTGATAACACTCAACGTTTTAAAAAAATATTATTGTTTTTTAATTGAACATAATATAAATTATTATTTACTGCAGATAAAGGCGATAATTCTGCATCATTACGTCACGTTAAAGACCTTGTTGAGTTGGATACTTCGATTAAGATTTACTTCCCACAATAATTGTGTAATTACTGTAAGATTCTTATAACATAGTTTAATTACGCGTAATAGTAAATTTGCTTAAATTAAATATTTGAAAACTTTGTAGGTATACAACTGTTATATTTAGAACAGGAAATCTATTGTTTTGGTTTTCTCGCTCCGCGTAATCTTTTACAACAAAACAACAAATCTTATTACCTACTCATACAATAGTTTAGTTATTTCTAAAATCAAGTCAATAATTAATTTGAAATTAAATTTATTACACTAATTTCATAGTACGAACATTTTATATTATTGAATAATTTCCCTAGGCTGACCCAAATTAAAAAAGATATATTCTAAATATTATAATAGCTTAAAAAATTTTTATTTATTAGTCGAATAAATTAAAAAAATACCTGAGATCATGTTACTTAAGAAAATATCATTCATTCGTTTTCGCGATAGATATTTTCCGAAGTAACATGTTTGAGGGTAACCAAATAAATAGTCCGATTGGTATTCGAAAAATTAATGCATAAAATCATCAATCTATCGTAGGTATTCTATTTCATCCTAAAAATATTATACGTCACATCAACTAACAATCCATAAGTAGACTGATGGTAACTATGACATTGACAGTATAGAAACCGTTAGGTTTTTACATTTCTTTTTTTTTAATTTTACAGATCGATATGTCAATTTTGTAAAATGTAACTTTCACTCAGTCAACAACATTGAACATAGAACAGATGTAACATTATGCCAGTCTTGGATGTTTTAAAATATCGTTTATAAGCCCACTCAGAAGAAAAACTGACATCTGCGGCTGTTATGACATTGTTTACATCAAGGTTTACATGTTAGATATGTTAATTAAGCAAAAAATTTCCTATTTTGAAGTTAAGAATTAAGGTAAGTATAACTGAACGCAATTCACCGACACCAATAGATCTATTCGTATAAACGTTTTCTAAATTGATTGCCAATGTAAATTAAATTATGTATACTAAATCGACATACGTTTGAGGTTTGTATTTCATCAGTATTATTAAGATCGCGTGTTGTTCTCGCGAGGAATATTTAAATTCTGTACCTAGTTATTACCTAGTCAAAATTTTAATAATCTTTATTAGTCTAATAAGAAAAGTATAGTAAAAAAACACTTAAAAAACTTTATTGTCTTAGGAATTGATAAAAGCCAGTAAAGATAAAAATTATATTAAGTAAAATGTAGTGACAAATTAGACTCACTATGACCACTGACTGACTGCCATTTAGCCGAATATTAATGGTTAAAATATGTAAATGTAGTAAATATTGCGTAAAATTTAAAATGTTTGTTGTATAATCTTAACAATTCTAGATAATATCAATAGCTTATCCTCCTGCTCAATCAAACATTAGCAATTATAAAGTAAATTAAGTCCATCCAAGCCTTAACCACAATTTATACAGCACAATTAATATTTACAACAATTTGTGTGCAATCTCACCACAAAATATGTAAAATATGTCGCAATTAATTTTAATTGGATCGTTCATACAACACCAACACTCGATAAAACCTCCTCCGTATATTCACACGTAACATCCTGAAAACTCGCCTTACCTCTATGAAAATTCACCAACCCCCATTCCCAATTTTAACTTAAATTACTTCCCATTGTTCCCGAGAAAACACAAGGCGAAGCGCACACTCTTGAAAAAAGTTGCTTTGTCGGCACCAAGAAGGGAACGTGCCGATACGCAGATGTTCACATCGGATGCAGTCGGCGACAAACTTTCGCTTAAAATGTCTATCTCAGAAACAATATAATCTTGAATAAAAATCGATTCTATTTGTAGGTACGCAATGATCATCATATGTGTCGGTTGAACATGACCAAAACAAATCGTGGGCGGAGGTGCAGTGGGAACAGTGCCAATGCTTAGTCGCCGACTGCAAATGTGTGTAACTTGGTAGTCAAGAGTCCAGAAACACGTTTCTATGATAAAAAACCAACGCCCGAAGAGAAAAGGATGCGACTCCAGGTAGAAATACGCAAGGAATTTTGACCACTTTCTTGTTTGTTCCGTTTTCAAACTGTGTGGCCCAGGATTGTTTTTCAACTGGATCGATGAAAATGGACTTCCGGGAATATTTTTTATCAGGACTCGATTTACTCGGGTTTCCAATAGTTGTACAAGTGGGCGGCAATGCAACAAAAGTGTAGACAAGTCTTCTTTAAAATGTGTTAGATTAAATTACAAGAAATGGGTATCTGTAGTTATCTATATATCTAATTACTGCATTTACATTTAATTTACATCAATAGTCAATTATGTCATCTTTTTATCGGTCGTAATTATCACCTGTTTAGGTAAAATATGGAAAAAATTCAATATGACGTGTCGACAAGGTAATAATTTTAAATCCTCCGCTTATTATTGTTTCTATCATAAAATTAAAAAGACAATAGGTAGGTTTTACTTTCATTTGTTACTCTATGAAACTATACACATATGACATAACCCTCTTCTTATCCTTAACAGGATTCTTAAATAGATATTCAAAAATAATATTTAGACAAAATTAAAAACTGACCATGTCAGTGACAGCAACAGCCCTGTGCCTCTAATAAACCTTTTCTACCTTCTCTACTACATTTAACTTCAGATATCAGGAACCTACATGTAAATCTCAGCAGGGAGATGTACATATAACAGGGAACATGAAGAGGAACATCATCTTCCACACAAATGTAGACGTATAATAACTTTTAGTCTGTTCCTCTGAGACAAAGTTTTTCCATGAAAAGTAGAAATAGTGACTTACATTGTAAATCTTATTAAGGACGTTCCGTGAAAAATCACTTTTTTTACAATATCTTTCAATTTTTAAATACACATACTTCTAACTGTTCTTCATACGCAGGTATTTTTTTTAAATAGTCCTTGCAGTACTAAATTTCGAAATATTAACAATTGAAAATCGTACATTTAACATGTATTCCCTACCTCGACCGCAGTTAGAATAAGCATTTAATTTAATAGGAACCGTACTTTTCTTAGGATTTTTTTTTAAACTGAGAATTATTAATTGAAGATATAACAACAATTTTTATTCAAGAATAACATAAACAAGCGGTATTCATTTTTTATAAATAATTTTTAAAGTTTGTTGAAAACCTGATAAAATAATTTCAAGACATTACATTTTGATTGATTACATTGGGATCCAAATTTTGTTATAAAGGATTACTATTGAGATCAAACTGAAGGCTACTGCTAAAAAAAAAATTTGATTAAAATTTGCGAAATTTGATTTTTAAAAATGATGTGCCCCCTCTGGTTATTTCCGAAACGGCTTATGTTAGGCCACTGCCAATTTTTTTCAGCATTATGAACTAAATTGATAACTAGTTTTGTTCAAAATTATAAAATTAAGAAAAAGATATGAGGTAATGAAATTTTAGAAAAAGAATATTCTTCGAATATTTTTCCTAACTTTTTTTATAATTAAAATTTCGGAAAAAACCAAGAAAAGACTAGCCCTTAATTTGTCTCATAATGCTGAAAAAAAATCGCCATCGTTCAAACATAAGCCGTTTCCGAAATAACCAGGGGGGGGACACACCATTTTCAAAAATCAAATTTCGCAAATTTTTTTTAGCAGTAGCTTTCAGTTTGGTCTCAATAGTAATCTTTTATAACAGAATTTGGATCCCATGCCCCATTTTCAAAATACAGAGTTTTAAAAAATCACCGGCCGCCACTGGGTGGAACTACCTTAACAAAGACCTCTTACTTAAGTTATTAGCATTATTACGATTTACGACGCCTCTGATATTGCATTGGCAAAACCGAAAAGAAGATGATGTCAACAGATGTTTGTTTTAAGTTTTTTGTCTCACTACCTCAATAGTCAAATTTTTAAGTCAAAAACTTCAAAATTTCGTCGTTATATCCCATCAAATCGTTAAACTTAACTGATCTTCAATATTAAACATTGCCCGGGGTTATAAAAACGAATAGTTTTTACCTAAGACATAATAGAAAACGAAGTCGTTTTAATCGGTTTTCAAAATATATCTGTAGGTACAATTAATTTCAAACCTAGATATTCCCCAGTTTTATTGATAAATAAATTACCTTGACGAAACAGATAGCGTAATAGACCCAATAATAGCAAAAGTAGAACAATTATTATTGCTTTTATTCTTCGTTTAAAATAACAAAACCAATTTTCCGCCAATACTGGTAAATGCATCTCATTTTTTTGGTTTGCCTACGTGGTAAAAATCCTGCAACCAGAATGCATGCCATAGCAGTAAATCAATCAGTTCTGGTACCCCCATAAGCATGTTATTCATTTTATTTCATGTATAATTAACTCATAAACATAAATAAAAGAGTATCGAAAGATTCGATAACGCATTGTGAACGAGTACAGTTGGGTGTAATGTGAAGACACCTACGATACCCTAATTAAATCTATCAAAGCTTTGTTAACTTTCTAACTCACCGCAAACAATTTTATACTCGTACTTTGTTTTCTCTAAAGGAATATTTAAACAGCTATTCGTCGTGTCCAGACATGGTTTTGCATATTAATGTTAACGAAACAAAAAACATCCTCAACAAAATTATTTCGGCTTCATAAATTCCCTCGACAACATCATCGCACAACAAAACCTAAATGTGTCTTGTCACAATTACCTCTTTGATAACAATTACAACTTCCTGTGTGACGGGGTCAAGCAAATAACCGCGTTAATCAGACTAGTTTACATAATTGAGGAATATTTGCCGAAAAATGCATCACTCGTTCCGCGCCAAAACCAGCCGTTTTCTAGACGGACCTCTAACGAAAAAATCAACAACACGAAATTCCGACCGGTTTCAGCAAGAGGAAAGGAAGAATCGACATCGTCTGGTGGTCAACTGCTCGCCTCCGCGTTCCCATTCAAGGTGGCTAAATGACACAACCCTTACATTTAAAATGGGGAGTGTGTGCACACATCACGCTCCGTCAAATCTCACAGAGGGTGCATCGGAGAGGACAATAACAAATGAATCATCTACTGATAAACGGATCAAGTAACACATGGACGAGAGGAGAACCAATACGTACACCCCTCTGGCTCTTTTCAGGGACTTAAATTAATTAAAAAGACAAATTCGGATCGATAGTTTCAGTTACAGCGAATGGCGGTCAGTATCTCAACAGTAAATTGCGTTCGCAAATTATTTAGCCACCTGCAACATTGCATACTTGGAGTTAAAAAAACCTGACATGATTAACATAAATATTTTGTGGCAGTACCACTAATAAATGCAGTTCATCATGAAGATAGCGTTTCTCATTATTTTTTTACCTGATTTAAAAACTGAACGCAATCCAAACTGCAGCCGATTTTTCAAATTGATATTTTAGTGGATAAAGGGACAGGAAGTTTTCGGCAGCGGATACAAAAAGTGTCCATTTGCGGACCGGTGAGAAATGTCTACACGTGCACAGCAAACAATAAAAGTTTTTAAATTATGTACACTTAGTGGCGATGGAAATTTCTAACGAATTTCAAGAAAAAAAAACTGAATATTTAATATGTGAGAACAGTTCAACAAGTAGATAAAATCGGAAACTTTAATTTTAAGAACACAGGTGGTTCGGCAATTACTAGTTTTTAGCAAAAACATTTGCAAAGAAATATACATTTTTCTTCTATAAAAATCTCAAAAAATAAAATCGACAGAAGCTTCTAACCTTTTAGCTCAATTTTTCAATAGCTTTATTGTTTCAAGAAAACCTAACAAGATTTTGGATGTACATAATTACAATTGCATTAAAAAGTGTATAGCCATTTTAGAACAGTTTAAACTACGCGCAATGCTCCACTCTTATGTAAGTTGTAAAACTATGCAAATTTCATTTTTCTAATACCATTCGAACGCTCTTGAAAAGACGATCATTTCATATTTCTGCGTCAAATTGCTAACTTTTTAAATAAAGTCTCAATTACATCCTGAATTTCGTGAGACGGTAAATGTAATTTCCTCTAGAAGGATTTTGCGGACTATGTTTGAGAATAAAGTCTGAGCATTTACTCAAGAAACATTCACTTTAGTTGTAAACATTCTCAACAATAAAAACTTCTTTAAAATAATCTAAAATAATAACCCCTGCGAACAAAAAAAAATAATAATAATAATAAAAAGAACCAAAAACTATTGTCGCATTTCACAAATGAGCGACTTCTGACCCAAGCATCATAACTCATTAAATTAATATTACTCTATTGTTTAAAAATTTTTACAGTTAAAGTTAATATTTCTTAAACAAATGCACTATCTACAGTAGGTTGATTCTATTGGCAGTTTAAAAATCAAGAAACCTTAAAAACTTGACTGCGTTGGAAGACCTGGATTGTCTCATTTGACTGTTCCTATCTCAGAAAATTGATCAAACACTTGCAAATACTCATTTTATATTCAAATAAAATTGGCACTTGCCTTATTTACAATATTAAAAACCTTATATAAATTTAATATATAGTACTGATTGTAAGATTACTAACTCAGAATTGCCAACAGACTCAACCATTCGTTAATGTTGTGTTGCTAGCATAAATGTCAAAGTCATTATATTTATGTCGATAAATATTTGTGAATAGTTACAAGCATGTAAATAATATTTGAATTTAAAACTGAATTTACTTCACCACCGAACAGCACTGGACTGTAATTGCTAAAAGTAAAAAAAAAAATTCCGTCAGTGCGGATAACCTAAACTCTGGCACATAAAATAGGTCCGTAAAACACGTTTTAGGGTAGTACAATGTTTTTTCAAGAAACTTTGACATTGACAGTTGTTTATAAAAAATAACTTTAGCCGAAAGTTTGAATAACGTAGCTGTATAATGTTATTAAGAGAAATGTATTGGTCAACTATAGTAACGGCCACAAACGACTGAATTTACGTCGTCAAAGAAATCAAATAAATACACCTATTCAATTTTGGTATAATTAAAAACAATTGTAATTTGTTATCACTTGACACTTTTTGCAGATTTTCACCATTTATCTGCTTATCTAAGGGTTGTCAGCAAGTTACTCGTATTATAAATTGAAGAAACACCTTTATAAGAGTCGACATTCACATTGCGCATTAGGCAAAGGAGAGTGTTCCAGTCTTATGGAAACCGTAAGACCAGTCAAATTTAATTTTTTGGTACCATTCGAAAGCACTTGAAAAGACGAGCATTTCATATTATTGCGCAGAATTGCATGAAGTTACTTTAGAAAATATTAGTGACAAAGAGTATGGCCACTACAGAGAATAGTTTAAGACAATAGTTAATTTAAATTTGCCTAGAATTTCTAGAAATTCCACTTCTAGTTGAAAAAGTTTAGTGTGAACAGTTCAACAAGTAGATAAAATCGGCAACATTTTTAATTTTATAGACACAGGTGTTTCAGGAACTACAAACTTCGAAAAAAGTTTCGTAGTTTCGCAACAAAGTGAGAAAGAATCTCAGTTCAAACTTGTTGTTTTAACTACACCTTTTTCCATAATTTATTCTAAACTTAAGTGAAAAATTCAATTTGAAGTAAGTACATGTTACTCTAAATACACAGTTTAAAAATAAATGTAGAGTTTGTTGGCTTTAACAAACAAAACAAAACAAAGAAAGTGTTTGACCTAAATACAATAGATAGTTTTGTTTGCAACTAATTAGCAATTTGTTGCTGACCTACCCGAAAGTTTATTATGTAGACCAAACAAAAGAAATGTGATTTATTTGTTGCCAAACATTGTTTGAGTTTAATTGTCTGAATTTTTACTCGATTACGATTTAATTCACTACTGCTGATAACACGATTCAGATAAATACGCTACAGTCAAGGTTATGAATTGAATTTATCTTCTTTATAAATAGAGTAGACGTAAATGATGAATTTAATGACAAGTTTTATTTAATTTAAATTCGCTCGACCGATCTACATTTAATTATGTTGCAGAATTGACTCCCCTATATTTTTAAAATTAGAACGCAATGCATGGAACCGGAACGCTTTCATTCACAATTTACAGCTGAATCTAATCGCAAAAACATACAGGTGTGTCGTATTACATCGTGCGAAAATTTCTAGAGACGATACTCGCGTATTTCTTTGTTCTTCTAAGCTACGAAAATAAATTTTGACACTTGACCACATTTTGGTTTTTGCTGAACTTTGCGTTTCAACTCGGGAAAGTATAGGAAATGTACTTATCCCAATCCAAATTGATTTTTGATTGTCCTATTGTATTAAAAGTAATAGTAGGAACAGAAAAAATGTGATTAGTAAATAAAACTATAAAGTATATATCTTTTACTATTACTATAGCTAAACCTTGAGGACTCTTTTAACTGCATCATAATGAAGTTTCTAATGACACTTGCAATGTCGTAAAAACTACTTTGAATTTGTGTAAGTTTAATAAAAGTGTGACACTAAATCAGAAAAATCGTCCCATTCATAAACCGAACACGGAAGATTTAATGTAATTTATTTGAGTTTCAACTGTTTTATGATGGAGGTTGCAACAGGTATATTATACACCAATCTAAGTAAATTGCAATGTTATGTCTCCATTGCATTTATCTATGCTTGCATCAACTGACGCTATTACGAAAATTCTGCATCCCAGTAGGTAACTTTTCCATCTTTGCTTGCATCATAAATTTACATTTTGACATTTACTACGAGTGCACCGCACATGACATCACTGAATTAGGCACACGAATTGGAAAAATCATGACATTAGACTTCAAATTTATGTTCTTGTATTTTACAACTCCAACTGACATATTCCCGCAAAAAAATTCTATACTTACAATAATCTCAATTGTAAAAACAAGTCAACAAAAACGATTCTATTTACCTGAAATTTATTACCCGTGACATAAAAGACAAAAAGTAAAATTACTTACTTTGTCTGACGCAATAATTTTCTTTTTAAATACGTACGTACTCGTATTCAATATTATTACAAGTAACGATAATCCATTGAAGCCGTAGATCTACGAAGCCGAAGTAATTTTTAAAAAGTTCACATACAGCTGAATCCTTGGAGAATCTCTAAAGGAGAAACCCGGCCAGTTAACAACTGCAACAGTCAAAACCATGGTTTATAACTTGTAATTACAGAAAACTAAAACTGGATCAAAAACATAGCAAAGAAAAGCTACTTTTTCAATCGTTAGTTAAAGAAAACTGCATAATAGACAAATTTAGACGGTGCCTTATACAGAGCCCAAAATTTGCGAATTAACTTTGCAATAAGCTGTTAGGGAACAGTAAAAAGAACGAATCTAGATTGTTTTCGCTAAATTAGGCATCTCTTTCAGTAAACACAAGTCATTTATATTAACAATTAATTCTACTTTCAGCATATTGGTAGAATCTGTTGAATCCTCGTCTAATAAATTCTTCTATCTGTGGGTGCGACAAACCCTGTTTCTCAACGACTTCTAAATATGTTGCTGCTGGGTGTCTCCACAAAGGATTGGTGTTAATCGTTAATCGAATAATAAACTGAACAAAGTAAAGACAAAAACAAAGAAGATTTAGATAACTAAGAATAACAAATTTATAGAAAAATAAAATAAATCTTTCAAAAAATGAGTCACTTAGAACTCAATTAATGCACTAATTTAAACGTGACTAAATTAGGGTAAAAACCCTAACTTCGAAGACAGATTTCTTCAAAAGAAATTAAGATTTTTTCAATAAATTTTTTGTACAAATCCCGAACAACCTACTGCAGCGTATTATTACTATTATCAATATTATCATCAAAGTTATTTCGCAAATTTCGGTTGTACAATTATCCGAGTTTAAAGTACATAGAAATTCCATTTTAATCTATAAAACAAGGATCTGACAATAAATTAGTAAATCGTGATCATCGGTAGTAATCTGCACCGTCTACACGAGTCCTAAGTTAAAATCCATGGAAACTATTGTTTCTGCGAGAGTAACGACAGCCGACTCTCGTTATAACGAACTCGCTTATACCAAACTCTGGCTAGTGAACTTAAAAGGAATCCCCATAAAATTAACGTAAAACGAGTCTTTATTGTGCAAAATCATAACTCGCAAGAGTGGGTGGATTTGTGGTGGTTTATATGACGGTAAAACGTAAATACAAAACCAGAAACCCTTGAAGAACTTAAAATAAGTTGCTTTAATGAAATGATCCAATGAAACTGTAAATAAATAAGTGAAGCAATGAAAATATTTTCCTACAACTATATGTATTATATTAGGGTTATGATTCCTAACTTGGTACAATGGCAAACAAAGAAAAGTTGATCCAATAACATCAAAGGTATTTTGTATAGTCCTTGCATTTTACTAGGAAATACTGACTTATTTTCTGTTTTAATTACTTTTCTTGTAAAGACTTGTAAACTAATAAGACGTGTCAAATTTCAAATTTTAGGCCAATCAATGACAAATTACGCTAGAAAACCACTAGTGGAGAGTTACCGTGATAATACCACGTCGCTACGTAAATTATAGCGCGCGTCTTAAAAAAGATTTGAAATATATTTCTTCTTTTCAAAGAATTCTCACAGTGAATCAAATTCGTAGAATTACCAAAATTACCAAAAGAAATTTGCTTAAAGCTAGAAAATTTAGTCGCGCAAGCGGACATCAAGCTTTCTTAAAAATATTCATTTTTTTATAATCATTATGATTTCCTTTGAAACAAAACTCTTTTTTCTTGATTATTCCCAAGGTGAATTGCGTTCATATGCTCAAATCCAAAAAGGTCTACATAAACGGTGAATTTCAATTTAATTTCGTGTGTCTTTCTGTAAACTTCCCTGTCAAGTTATCTGTAATTTTATGCCATTTAGCTGGGTACTGAAATGTACAGACGTTTCAAATTAAACTTTTGTATAAAATGAATAATTTATACATGTTTGTAATTAGCAAAAACCGTGAAATATTCAGAAGCTAAAAAGAAAGAGTAGCTTACAAGTTTGTAATAAAAAATGTATCATTTAATAATAGTATATGAAAGACCGCGTTTCGAAAAGACCAAGTGCGAGTTTTATAAAGAATGAGTAGTGCCCACAATAGTTTGAGAAACGAATTTTTTATCCTAATTTATACAATTTGCAAATTTTACCTATTTTAGGTTAATAGAGTAAAATTTTGAATTCCATAATATTCTTTTTCAGCACTAGGTGTTATAATGGCTTTAGCAGAACCCAAATGAATGTTATAGTTTTCTCTTAGAGACGCAAATTATAAAAAGTACTCGTAAACCGCGTTTAAAATTTTTTTGAATACGTATCTTTATTGATTATCTCCAAAACACTTAGCTGTTAAGAGTAATTCCTCTCTCTTACAATTAGTACTTCATTGTGGCACTGAAGTCAATCCAAACGGTTCAGTAAATACTGTTAATTATTCAATATTTCTCATCAAAATGCATAGACTATAATGCAATTTTGCAAAAAACTATTAATCAGTGCCAGAAATGTGCTTTTATTTTTGTAACTGGTATAAAAGATTGTTTATCAGTCTAAATTGCTAAATTTGGTCAAAATTCAGTAGCCAAGTCATGCAATACAATAATTTCATTAAAATTTTTACAAATATGATAATTATGTCGATACTTATCCAGTTTTATTCAATGTTGTAGGAAAATTCTTTAAACACGTACCGAAAAAGATTTCGTGCTGTCGTGCAGTTTATCAGTTGACCTTCGCTTCGTACGTTAAACTTTAGATGCATTTGTAGTATTTACAAGTAAAAAATTCTGGTACACAATTAAAAAGCCGCCAATTATTCGTTTCTCACGAACAATTTTTGTTGGAAATATCGGTATATTTTTGAATAAATAAGAAACAGAAGATTTACGTTACAGACACATGCCAAGCTAAAAATATTTTGCTTCTCATTATGTATGTAATGCATCTCTTTCGGCACTTGTTATAAAAATAAACTAAGAGGATATGCAATGCGTGATGTATTATGTGATGGTGTATGAAATTTTATGACTTTGCGGTTCTTTATAATCGGAGTCTACTGTATTACCAAAAATGTGATAACCAAAGATCGAAAAACTCAGACTAAGACAATAAATGAGAGAAAAAAAAACAAGTAACAATAAATTTACAGTTATGAATTATGAGGTATTAGTAGGGGAAGGGGTGAAGCAACTACACAAATACTCGTAGTAAGTAGCCTTGCATTCTTGACTACAGTTAACTTCTGCTAATCAATTATTTTTGTAAATGTTGAAATCATGGTTTCAAGAATTTTTACATGCGAAAAAGTCGAAATTTTCATTTGCTACTATCGATAGACACTAAAATAACAAGCCATTTAACCTTCGCCTTCCCCTACAAACTATTTAAACAAAAATATTACAAATTAAAGTAAAAATAAGATATGAACAAATTTTGTCTTTTATCAATAGCTTATCAAATATTCTGTCTGGTTTAGGTATCACTCATAGATATGACGTCCATATCTCAAATTGTCAGTTGCCATAAACTCAATGGCGTATTCAGGCGTAGAAATGGTTATCAGGTTTAAAGCTCATATAATATTACAAGTTATAAAAAGTAACCACTAATAAGTGTAAACCTACATTTTTTGAGAAAAAAAAAACATGTTCCACTTGTACATGGATGTAGAGTCACAAACGTTTGACAAAATTCTTCCTTACAAAAATTTTCACGCCGCAACATTATTACCGATATTTTCCCCATATTTTAAAAGCGATGTTTATTTTGAGACCTCAATTATTTGTGAGCCTTATCGCAGACTCTTGCGTCTACAATTGACCAGATATAAACCAGCAATGAACCCTCCGAGCCCAGGCTCAGAGCGTACATAATTCAAAAGTTTTATAGAATAGAACATGTTTACCATTTTTTTTTTCAACCGTCTAAGAAATTTGACATTATTGAACCGTGTTGCCACAGTTAATGTTTTACTTCTCTGCCTCATTTACTACAACTGAAAAATCGAGACAGCAGAAATGACGTTTTGTTATTGTTATAAATCGTATGTTTTTTTAGAAAAATGGCGTTCTTCATACGGCAGACAAGTTACTGTTTGTGACTTATTTAGAACAAAGACATTTACATAATAATAATAATAAATCCTTAATTAATTAAATTTGAAAATAAACAAAATTTAACTACATTTAAAAGTAAAAGTAAACAAAAATCACGATTGACATTTTAAATGACTCTAATTTTTAAAGTGCTTGGCGGCTTTGAAAGAGCATTCGATATAAGCTAACGATTACAATGTAAAAAAATCACTATTTGAATTAGAGTAGGAGTCAATATAATAAAAATTTTTAGAGTTATGATTGGCTCTAACTTTTAAATTGGTGCACCGTACTTTAGTACATTCGGTTTTGAGATAAATATTTCATATGTAAAACTTTTCAAAATTTCCTAATTTTGACGATTTTTGAAAAAAATACCAGTCAGAGTTGGTCTTTTTGACAAAATCCTTATAGAGAATGATTTGGAGAATCCGATAATGACCTGAAAAATACATAATTGCAGATAATTTAGAAGTTATAAATTTATTAAACTTTTTTTAGGAGCACTTTTATCTGCACATATTGTCTAAACTTTTAGCTCATTTTTTTTAAGAAAAAAAATAAAAAATAGAGGATGAGATTTTTTAAATGATCTACAATTTTTACAGTTCGATTAAAAGTTTCAGAGAAATTTAGAAAAAAACCACTTTATCTAAAGCTGTAAGCAAAAATAAAGATTTTTGACATTTTGGCTACTTCTAACACCTAAACTCAAAAACTTCTATCGAAATTACTAATTTTCTTTAAAAAAAATCACTATCTTTAAAATTGTAGTAGGTGCATAATGAAAAGTTTTCCATTTTTGATAGGCTCTAACTTGTAAACCAATAAACCGAATTTCAAGTGCTTAGTGGCGTTTCAAAAAGTATTTAATAAGCCATCTGTTAATATCGATATTCTGCATTTTTGATTGGTTTTAATTCCTAAACCAAAGAACCGATTTTCAAAAACGTAATGAGACTAGTAAATTGAGACAGCAATGTGGAAGCTTTTGAAACCTGTTTCTATGGTCTTTTCATAGAGGCCCCTAAAAGCACAGAGCCCAGATGCATTACATTCGCTGCATCTCCTAGAAGGCCGGCCCTGCATTAGGCGCTTAATACATAAATATTTAGCTACTGTTTGTTTAAACACAAATGCACATAACAATTTGGACAAAAAATCCGACTGTATAACCGAACAATTGTCATTATTATTATAAACTGCGTTCGAGTTGAGGCCGAGTTCTGTTAAGCCCGCGTTTCGAAGTGTTGCTTCCAAACATCTATTTTAGATTGTATATCTTCTAGGTTCTAGGAATTCTTTAGGTTCGGTACCTAGAAACGATTTCTAAACTTTCATCACCAATTCTGTAGCCCCTATATCTTCGTCAAACCCTTCGATGTTTTTATTGCCTTCCATAAGAACTTTTTCCATTAGTTTAAGCAATTCTTGATCTGTAAAATGGCTTTATCATATTTTTCTGACTAACAATAAGTCAAGAAAATACATAATTTTGAATTAAAAAAAGTACGAAAACGAGGTTATACTATATTGCTCGTCATACCCTTTGATTCATAACGTAAACAATTGTTTACGCTTTGTTTACAGTTTGTTTACTGTTTCATAGGCCACAAAGATAGTACTATCCTGATATTTTGAGTTTTCTTTTGACAAGGAAAAATGTTTTTATTATAATTTTATTGCCCTGTTTTTAATTTTTCTTTTAAGGCTATTGGGGATGAGAGCTGTTTAATTATAAACGAATTTTACATTTGTGTGACCAGTTTTGTGGATTTTTTATTAATTTGTTGTCCACTTCTTCAGGTAAATATACATAACAACAATTAAAACTTAATCTATTATTAACAACGTTTACTAAAAGCATGCATCGTCACATCGTAAAAAGTGTGTATTTGTCTGAATAAGTGGACAACAAATTAATAAAAAAATCCACGAAACTAGTCACACAAATGTAAAATTTGTTTATAATTAAACAGCCCTCATCCCCCAATAGCCTTAAAGAAAAATGTTTTTGCGATACGGAAATAAAAGCTATATGAAATTTGGTCTCCAGCAACTTTATGAAAATTTCTTCACTTTATTTCTTCTTCAATTTCGATTATATGCCCCTTAGAAATCACAACACTTTTTCCTCTGTAGTGGAAAAGATTTTAGCTAGGGTCAGATGCCACAGATTATTAACCAACGTGCGTCAGCGTTCTACAAAAAAATTTGGAATTTTTTTCAAATTATCTAAAAAGATTGCAACATCTAGTCAATTCTAGAGGTAAGAGTTTACACTAAGTTCTATAAGAATTTAAAAGCTAATGTTATGAAAGAGACAAAAAATATCGGTAAAATAGTTGCGGCACCTGGCTATTAATTTTGCCCAATGTGAGACTCTGCATTCGTGAAACAGAGGACTACATTGCAAGCCTCTGAATTTGTTGTTCTTTTTATTATTGACTTTTTGTTTAAACAGATTTTATTCAAAAAAAAAAGTGTTACACTTAATACTGGTCACCTGTACTAATTACCTATTTTTTTAACCTTTTTAATATAATTCTTGTCCAATAACTAAATAAAAATTTGAAAATTTTATCGGTGTTGCGCTTGGTTGGTTCCTGAATACGCCTGAACTGAAATATACAAGACTTGTTCTACTAGACTGAAAGCTTGTATCATCAATAAAATTAATAAAAACTTTCAGTTTCCAGTCGAGTTTAAATTGTTTTTTTGTAAATGTTCGTTTTGGTTCATTCACAGTTTGTTGCTTGAGTCTATGCCAATAAATTTGATAAATTGTCTATTTATAGTTTGGTTTTGGTCATATTAATTCCACTTTCAGCCTAGCTTTCAGTTTTAAGGTAGAGTGGGTTTAGAGAAGAGGGCAGGCACATTGTTTGATCAGTGCACACTTGTGGTTGAATGATAATCAATGAATGAAAGTTATGGGTAAATACTGCACTGAGTCGGGGTAGGTAAATATTGTAATGGCACGCACTATGCATAGAGGATGATGTATGTGATCCGTGTGGGGAATACGCAAGAACAAATCGTCGGTGTCGTTGACACCAAACAAGTATGTAGTAATCGCGAAAGTGCGGCTGGCAGTTATAAAAAAACGAGTGCACTCTCAGTTTCGATTTGCACTATTCGGTTAAGGTAAAGGCCACGACAATGACCGGCGAGGGGCGCCATCAACATCGACGAACCTGTCTGAGGATTCCGAGCTGTCGTAGCGATCGACGCATCGCTTCTTCCTGCAGTCCTCCTCACACGGCAAGAATCCCTGGTGCTTGTCTCTCCCATCGAACTTATCAAACAACTTATCACTAGCACTGGCCAAGTAGAACGGATTCACCTTCGCACACTCACTGCTCGCACTCTCGGTGGCCTCGAACGCCGCCATCGATGCTGGATAGCCCTTCGCCAGTGATACCTCGATTACATCGTCGACTGGTTCTCCCGTACACAACCCGTCTGCCATTTTGAGAACACACTGTCGCACCGCACACTCGATCCTCTCGGTCGCTCGGGCGGCGCGCGCCTGCTCAGAAAAGGGGGGCAGGGGGCCCTGCACTCGTGACGTCACGCCGCCCTTCCCTGCGTCAGTGTCAGTGCATGCGACGTTCATTGGCCGACCGACAATTACATAATTTACTCAGGAGCTACCCGCAGTTCTCCGGGTAATGACATCTCTACGATGCACTACCGATCAAAACATTCAATGAACTGCACGACGCCTACCATTACGACATACGATATGACTTTTTATTCGATAAACTACAAAGAAAGTTGGGGGATTTTTAGGGAAAGCGCTACTTTTCAAATTTAGGTAAACAAAGACTCAGATGGCAGCATCGGACGCGTCACTAATGCCGCGTCTAAGAACGGGATTTAAATGTTCTCACGCCCCTCCAAACCATACATACATGATACATATAGACCGGTCCCAAATTAAGCAACCTTTTGTCGATGAACTTGATCTTGAATTGGAAAATTAAGTAATGTTTGTTTTTTTACTTGCTCTTGAAAGTTACGATTCGTAATGATCATTAATCAACAATGTTTTGGTTATGTCATCGAGATTTTTTACCGCTAATCTTAAAAACTGTTCAACCGATCACTGACCAGGACTAAAAAAAGTATTTGTTGATGTAATGTGCGTAAAATAGAGTACTTTTTATTTCATAATAATGTATTATATCAAGAGTCAGAATGAATCAATATTTTTAAAATAGACAGTTACGCGCCAAAAGATGATGTTAGGTAAATACCTAGTGACAGATGTACCAACCATAATTTTCGAATTTTTATTCGCAAGAATTGCAAAATTAAATATTACCTGTTCCCCTGACATACGCATAATTACTGTCATTGGTCACTCTATTTTTAGGTAAAACTTCTATTGTGCTTACACAAAAAATAGAAATATTGACTAATATAAAATCATAAATTACTCCAATGAAGGTTTACTATTTGAGCTATTAGCATTATTATAATACACCCCCTTATAATAATGCTAACCGAAAATTTTTCTTTACCTACCTACTGTCCCATATGGAACTTTAGACTTTTTATACTATTATTGTTTGAAATATATTTGTTAGAAATTTTCTAATGCTAACAGCTTATCTACCGCCCTCTGTTATTGTATTTATTTATTACTTTACTCAATATTTATACTTTTCATGCACAAAGGATAACTACACTATTGTTTACCAAAAGTACTTTTATTGACTCTTATTAAGAGCCGATTTCATAATCAACTTAAAAGCTTACAGTCTAAAGACAGTTACAGTCTAAACGTTATTTAAATTAAAGAAGCCTTTAAGTTGATTATGATATCGGCCCTAATTTAATTGGTAAATTTTCTATATATCTATCTATACAAATAAAAATAAAATGCTGTTCGTTGGTAACTGTATCACTTGATTTAATGTTCGTAATTAGGGCTAAACAAAATAATCGATAATTGTAAAAAAACGACCAATGGATTATTCACTTTTCGATTACAATACTAGAATTAAACGATTATCGATTTTTGGGTTAATAGATTTTTGAACTTGATCGATAACACTAGTTTACAACATTTTTGTTCATGAAATGAGACCTATATATTTTTGTTATATAAGGCCCCCTCAGCTTAGAAAAAATGTATTAAAAAATTAGCACGTCAAACTTTTAAGATATTTAATAAAAAAATATTATAAAAGAAAACATTGAATAAAAAATTAAAAATGAAGAGTTTTAGCTTTCCTCTTATAATAACTACAGGGTGTCTTGAAGTATGTTTGGGAAATTTAACCAACTACAGTACATAATAAAAGAATTTTGAGTTTTTGAGATATACGCTGTAGACATTTCTTTAAAAAAAAACACTATTTTTAAGATACACGATGTATGACAACACTGTTTTTGAGCCAAAACTTTTTTACAAATAATTCTAGAAGGAGTATACTCTAGAAAAGATGTCATTTTGTAAGCAACAGAACTATTGAAAGTTAACATCTTTTTCTTGGATATAACTTTTAAACCGTGCTTCCTATAGCAAAAAATCTTACAGCAATTTAAAGACCATGAAATTCTGCGATCAGTCAAATTTCTCAAAAATTCTCATCGTCAGTCAAATAATGACGTCTTATATGAAAAAGTGAAAAACAAACAAACGTTTTTTCTGAGAATTGTGACGTGCTAGCGGAAAACAAAAAATTGTGTATTAGCTAATTATTCTTAGTAGCTTATGCAAAAAAATATATTTCATTAGATGAACAAAAATAAAGTTAAATTTTATAAACTAGGGTAATCAAATAATCGACAATTGATTAAATAATAATCAACTGTGATGACATTTTAGATGACAATATCAAAATAAAAATTGTACGGATATTATATTGGAAAAAGACGACAAAATCCAATTGAAAAAGTTTTCCTCGCTGATCTAAAAGAAGCTTTTTAAGGGGAGTATGGAGGTAATTTCTCTTACAGAAATTTCAATGTAAAGGCGCAAATCTGCAGCACTTTTATTTATAAAAATATTTTAATGAAATTTAGTACAACCATTCTTCTAATAATTAACTACAAAATGACTGGAAGAATTTTTTTAAAAAATGTTTATAAATAATATAAAATATTTACTAAAAAATTATTAATATTTAAAATCAACGAAATTAAAAATTTAAAAAAAGTCAAAATGTAGTTTATGTTATTACAATACTCATAACGAAAACAGTTTTTAATTTTTTCATATAAATAAACATGCTACCAATACAAACTCACGCAATCACATCAGAATCCCTATACTAGAGAAATTCGTCCATACTCCTTTTAATCCCAAAAGTGAGTTGTGTAGTGACTTAATACGTACAATTGTATGTACCTACTTATGTTTAAGGACAGAATCAAAGAGATTAATTTTAATCTCCTGAGAGCCATTAGTGCCCATTATACCTGTGGTCACAATAACGTTTTATTTTATTTTGCATTGTTTTGTCATTTCTCGTTTGACGTGTGTTTTTTGGAATAAAAAATGAAAAACTCGTATTTATTTCATATTTGACAGTATTGCTTAGTAAATATGTAGAGTTTTTTTTCTCCTTTAACTTTTGAAAATTTGCAATTGCTATTAAATTTTCAAAAAAGTACCCATTCAACCCGACCCTATAACCACTGACCAACGATGTTGGCAAATTGTCAAAATTATTTATTTGATTTTAAATACACACTTTTTTTAAAAAATGGTTGAAGCAACCCCTAAAGCAACCATTATTTCTCAAACTACGAAATAGTATTCTTTTTCCATAAAGAATAGTAATCGTGACTTGTAAATCTAAACTTATTACGATTTACATCTCTAATCTTGCATTGGCAAAACTGAATAGAGACTGATGTCATCAGATGTTTGTTTTAGGCTTGGCCAGTACAGATTTAGAAATGCCATAAACCGTAATAATAATAATAGCTCAAGTAGGAGATCTTTGTTAGTAAAATTTACAATTTAAGTCATTACTTCTACTTCTCATGGAAAAAGAATATTTCAACGTGTGTATAGCAGCCCCCTCCTATAATCGAGCAAAAGACGAGGCGCGAGATAGAAGCTGCTCGAACAAAAAAATTGGTTATAAAGTCCCGTCGGCTCGCGTGCCGTACTTAAAATCCAGGTCCGTATTTGTGAGGTGCTAAATTACAGTGCTGTGTAAATTGAACATGTAAGTATAATTTTATACATAAAAATATGTTTCGCCTTTGGGAATCGCCTCCAACCAAGCACCCGTAATGAAAATAGTGCATGTGCATCTTAACATGAAGGCAAGTTATATAACAGTGAAACCGAGAATAAGAGTAACTTTAATAATGAAGACTGAGAACTACAATAAAATTACTGACCACAACTGTAAAAAAAAACCAAATTTATTTCAATGAACAGATCAAACAAATTTGTTTAAATGTATGCAAAATATTTCTCTAGAGGCAACAGACTGGAATATCAAAAGCATTATTAAAGACACCACAAAATTAACAAAAATTTGTTATATAACTGTTTGCAGGTTCATAAGAGACAAAAAAATAATGCACCAAAAATCTTGGTACGGTCCGGCGAACTACAGCGCGTGCCGCGGCGAGAATCACGTAAGCAGCATTTCTTCATAACCAGTTTATTCCTCGAGTCGCTTCTATCAGAACCTTTGCCTCCTGCTCGATTATCGGTGGGAGCTACTATATGAAAGAACATCTTCCTGGTTTGTAAAAATATTGTCCTGTCACTAATTAAAAACTTATGAATGGCCATAGTAATGGATGAGTTATTTGCACCACAATGGATCAAATCAACGTGAGTCTGGTATATCACTTATATATTAATACATATATAAATAATTTTTAGTTGTAAGTAGAAAAAATATTGTACTTGTTGCGTTATTTTGACTTGTTGAGAGGCGGTAAGGCAAGGCGAGTAGGCGTGTTCATGTTTGTTATCTTTTTTAATGACGAAAGCATGAGTAGGAAAGAAAACCACTAGTCAAGCTAACGTTTATCCTCCTTACTCATTCTCTACTTTCTTAAAGAGCGAGAAAGACAACAAAATATTACGACAACAAATTCTTTATTTCTTATAGGTATATCTACGTCATCAAACAAAATCTCGTATTGCTAATATTGTGACAAGACAAAGTTTAGAGCATGTAATTATTCAATATTGAAAGTGAACTGCATAAATAATAATTGTAATATTAAATGATAAACCTAGTAAAAAACGTCATTTTTTAATATTTTAATTTTATATAGCTTTATGGCTATAATGGCCCCGGCTATAGAATATTTACTTGACTTTTCCGATATTTTATTGGTTCAAATTGACAATTAAATTAACTGTTACTAATTGACTATTCAGCACGTCTATATCATTTGATTAAAATAGGATCAACTATCATATACTCGCACATACATAAAGAGCGATCCAAAAGTCGCATCATTAGGATTGTCCACCATTAATTGGTGACAGAAATTGCTGTGAAAAATTGTGTTATAAAATAAGAGAAGAAGTTTGTGCTTTTTACTAGAAATGTAGTGAGAAGCAGTTACAACTGTTACAAGAACAATTTAGTTTAGTCTTACCTATAGCGAATCAAATTTAAAAAATGGAAATCCAATTCCAACACTTCTTATGTTTTAAATGAGACATAATTCTCAGACATGACCACTTTATCTGCCTCTTTCTCTCATAGCGAATTAAGATTCCAAGACCTTTGGATCGCTCGTTACATTTGCGTACAGCAAAATGTTTTTTAAAAAAATAAGGCACCAATTTCCTAACCAATTATAAATTTTTCATACGCATGGCCTGCCAATATTTCATATTTTAGTATTCAGAGGTCGCCACTAGCAAAGCGCACGGAGTGAATATATCACTAAAGAAATAAATAAACTGTAAAACAATTTCACCGCTTAACATATTGTTAATTTGATAAGTAATAAATGTCAGAATTCTCCGAACCATTTAATATCTGTGACAAAATTTTACAACAGAAATGTACATGTTGGCTGTAGGAAAATATTATTCTCCTTAATATATCCGGCGGAAGTGACCTTAACTTTAGGTTTTTTTCAATTAAACAAGGTTTTACTGATTCACAAATGAGGCCGGAAATGACTTAAAATACGTTACGTATGAAAGTATGAAATTAACTTATTTAGAGACTTTTTTGATATCACAATACACATATAAATTTTTAAAATAAAGTAAAATTGTTATTTTAATTAAATTCATAACCTTGAAAAAGCACAAAAAATTACACTTAATTAGTAGGAAAATACCTTATTATCTGATAATCTAGAATATGTTTATGTGAAGAATTCGCAAGTGGATCCCAACAATGTAATAAACCTAATTAGTAATTAGTACTAAATTTCTTCCAAAAAAATTGTGCAAAACCTTTTTATAATCCTCCACAAAAAACTTATAATAAAATATAAAACAGGTAAATAAATGATAAAAAAAAAGGTCAAGGTCAGCTTGATACGATAAATTCTGTTATATTAAGTGAGAGTTGACAAATATTAATAACGTATTAATTGCAAATTATTTCTTAATTGTATACACACTAATTGATATTAATTTAAATGATATGAGAGCAGTAAATCAATTATTGTGCCTCACAGGCAAGTGAAAATCGTAATACTAACTATGGTAATTTATCAACAATAGAGTAATACCTACATATGTTATTTGATTAAATTTGTCTTTCATTAAACTGAACTAAACATTTTTTGTACTACAGAATTAGTAATTTGGCGCAACGATGTAAAAAGGTCAAACACATAAGATGTCAAATAATGTAAAAAAAACTTAAATTTGACTGGTTTTACGATTTTTTTACAACTGAAACACTCTTTTTTATCTAACTAACTACACACTAAAATAGAGTAGTTTACAACTTTTAAAATTTCAAATTGCGCGCTACAGCCAGTTAAACTTAGTCACGTGATGTGTTAGTCGTGTCACGTAGTTATGTACAAAACAAACTGTTCGTTCCATTGTTAGGATAAATGGATAAATAAATAAAAATTACTACACCTTTAAATCCTTATTGTCCAGTGCCATTGTGCGATTTTTTTTTATATAATGTGCTAATAGACATTCTTAAGTCGTTTGAACACATGCCAAATACTAAAAAATATTGTGTTTTATGTCCCTAACAACTCTCCACAAGACGTAGGTCATTTTGTTGTATGTACTTTAAAATTGTTTAAATCATTTTTATGTCTTTGATTTAGACAACCACAGCTCTAGATAAACACAAATCTGGTGGTTGCCTATACAATGCTCTAACTATCCATCCAATAGAACGCAGTGTACACATAGCGATCTAACGTGACGTCACTATGCGCTACACTGATTGGCGCTTCTGTTCAGGTGATTAAACGCCTCTTAAACTTACACTTGCTTGAACTAAATTAAAATAAAGGGCCAGTTTAAAATAACGAATAAAAATCATAATTCTTTTATTTTTCAAAATTTACAAAACGCAAAAACAAGTAACTTATTAAATTAAAGGAGCTCAAATCTGACGTAGTTGGATCACTCGTAACGGTTAATTTAGGAGTGCTATGACGCCATCATATTTTTTAATGAAATGATATGATTTTTCTTTTATAATTAAATATCCTACTAATAGAGATATACAACTCTTTTATTTACGTTGAACTAAACAAAATTAAAAATATGTAGCCACCTATACGTGCCTATACTGTAAATCTATCAGAATTACTAGTAGATTTAGGAAGAGCTGATATTTCGCTTCAATAAAATATAAAGTGATAAAAAAAAGTTAGGTTTGTTTATGACCATTATGACTTGGGGAAGTTAAAAATACAATTTAAAAATGCAGTCTTGACAGTCTATTCTCAAACATGACATGCCATCTATAATTCTGTTGATCTCTAAATAGACATAAAAGAAATATTATACTTAAAACTTTATCTAGAGCGTTATTAAAAAAAATAAAATAATAATAGCATATTCAAGTTTTGACAGCTCCACACTTATTATTAAATCAATCTCAGTTAATTAAATAATAATTATAATAGTGATACGTTTTCTGCAAACACATGATTAAGACTAACTACTTCAAATTAAATGCACCTAAGTAATTTCCTGATATGAAATTGTTTTCTTTTTGTGAATAACAATTAAGTTGGATGAGCACTGAATCGTATCCGTTACGCTCCGAACGATATACTGTCTAAACTACTCTAAACAGCAAAGTATAATTATTCTGCATAACATAGTGGACAAAATATCGAAGCAAGAAAATTCTTTAATAGCTAAAGCTATTACCTGAGGTGATAATTGTCCTACCTACCTGATTGGTAAATGTTAGACCTTTTCAGTGAAGGTAATTTAAAGAAGGGAAATGGTAATAATGGGACAAAATGATTTAAACAACCCGAGTTAGATAAATACCTATAATTATTTGACATAAACAGAGTAAAATACTGTGCAACAACATGTAAAAGTAAACGAAATGTATATAATACTGTAATAAATAAATAAAAGACAGCGATTATAAATAATGAAGTTATTATAAATATTTAATATCTCAATCTCACATTTGTTAAATTTTTAGTATTGTTAACCACAATAATATCTTTGGAAACAACATTAAAACATTTATTAGTATTGCGTGTTTTTTTAAAATTTGGCATAATTAAAAAATGTGCTTAGAAATTTTCATATCCAACTGTGAGGCCAAATTTAAAAAAACACTCGTTATTTTGCACATAGATATCACGATTTAAGCACTCTTTGTTTATGCATAAAATTGTAAATTCGTTTGGCCATAAAGGAATGTAGTTTATAAAATATGGTTTTTAAGACGGAAGATTTTGATTTGTAGTACGGACGGCATAAAAAAATTACATTAAAAACATTGTTATAAAAATATATTTAGGTCCATAAAGATGTAGGCATCATTCCTTCTACTGAACTAGCGGCAGGCGTCAAATTTTCCTGACATAGGAAATTTAAAGGCAACAGTACAAGATGACCCTGAACATAACACAAACACAAGTTGTACAGGGTGTTTCATCGTAGATGCATAGTGGAAAAACAATCTTTTCCAATTTATTTCAAAAAATTGTATTAATGGTAAATCATCTATTCATAGGGCCTCAAAATATTATTTAAAAAAGTTGAAAATATGAATTACGTTTGGCAAAGAAACGCAATTATGAATGTTCTTGAAATAAATTTTTTCATTGAATTTATTAATTTCATCTATATACAAATGTTACTAATATATCAGAAAACAGTCTGTTAAAATTAGAATTACAAAATATTAATTACAAATCGTGAAATCTTTGATTTTGTTATTTTTGAGAAATATTTATGACACACTACTTAACCATTTCAGTACCGCAAGCTGAATGGTAATTGTTTACAACCCCAATAGCCCACATCATGAGCATACACTTGCTATCATCAACAAATAGATTGATCATAAATAAAAGTCATATTTTTTTTAAGTAATTATTACTCGGCAATTATTAAATATTTTTTATTTATGATTTTACAAGATCTTTTCTTGTTATACATAATTAATTTCAGGTTCAAAAATAAGTTAAAAAGAGAATAAATTAAAACTAAAAAAACGAAACAATTTTTCCAAAAAAACTAATCCATATATTCAAAAAGTAATTTGATATACAGGGTGTTATGAAAATGAGTGCAAATATTTTAACCTGAAATACAGCACCACAAATAATAAAAAATTGTAAAAAAAATTTTGTCCTATCTCAACTAACAACAAAATTACAGGCCGTCAAATTTGGGTATAAAAAAACATCTTTTTGTTATATCTGGAAAATCGCTTAACCAATTAATACCAAATTTGGTACACAAATGAAGTTGACTGTACTCTTTCTATTTCTACTAGCAAAATTTTGCTGCATATCTCAATTTCAAGTTACGGCACTTTTTTTTCACATTTTGGGAAATTAACCAATTTTCTTCTTATTAATTTCCAATTTTTGTAGCAAAAATGAATAGGCCAGTAGAATTTAAATAAAAATGCAAGAACGCAATATTTTGCTAAAACGTATCGTTTTCGAGATATTTACTTTTAAAGTATAAAACTGACTTTTCATCTTTAACTTTGGCGTTCTCTAGCTCCTAAACGGTGCAACTTAGTATAGAGGTAAATTGTGTTAAATCGCTTTATTTTGACCTGAAAAACCTATGATTGCCCTATGTTAAAAAAAAATGTTATACGTTTTGTAATAATTAATTTTTAGGTTATAATTTTGTTATCAGTTGAGATAAGACAAAAATTTTTTTACAGATTTTTATTATTTGTGGTGCTGTATTTCAGGTTAAAATATTTGCACTCATTTCCATAACACCCCGTATTTCAAGAGTTTATTATGAAGATTATAATATGCTATTTTTCGTTTTTAAATCTTTATTCAAAAAATTTTTCCACTATGCTTATGTAATGAGACAGCCTAAACTATTTTCGTTATACTGTACAGAGTGTTCCAGAAACATGTTCCTAAAGCAACCTAAGTTTTTTAATATTAAAATGCTACAATTCAAGACAACCATAACTGACTACCATTAATAATCATGCTGTGTTATTAACTTATTATGGTCTCTTTCTTTTTTTTTAACTTAAAACGCAACTTATCAAGTTGCAAGGTTTATGAGCTAGAGGGCGCCAAAATTTAACAATTATTTTTATTGTTCCTGTATAACTTTGTAATCCCTGTATCATTTCTATGAAATTTGGTACAAATAAACTACTGACACTAACTATTACTACATATTCTGGTGCTTGTCTTTTGATTGTTACCACCAAATTAAGACTACTAACCTTATAGGTAGGTAAAAATTGTAAAATTATGGTTGCTCTAAGAAAACATTTTTCTGGGAACAGTCTAAACAAAAAAAATCTTACCTGAATGCTTTCTAACATTTTCTCCGCTCTTGAAATCTCATTAATATACAAGGGTTTTTCATCTTGATTTTTCTTCAAATCTGCAAAATTTTTAACCTTGTCGGTTGGAATACAATGGAAGACTTTCTCGTAAAATTCTGTATTCAAACTGGCAGTTTTATACCAAATTTCCTTATAAAAATAATCGGAAATTGGGTCGGTAATATCAAAATCAATCATTTCGTGTTCTTTCCCCAGCAAACCTAAATGTTCCTTAAATAAATATTTGCGTAAACTACCGGCAAATTTTCCGCATGGGAAACTTTTCCCATTCATAACGCCATCATCAAATGCCTCGTCTTCAATTAAAACAGCTATTTCTGAATCCCTTTTACCAATCAAAGAACGATCATTTATATTAGCTGACCCACAAATCACACTTTTATCATCAACAATCATCAGTTTTGAGTGGACGTAAATGAGTTCAGTGATTGGTTCACAATTTAAAGTTGAGTGATTTCTTAAGCCGTAAAAAGAAATGTACTCGTTTGGATCTTCAATTCCGGCATCTTTCAATCGATTTAAAATCGCATCTTTTCCTCTAAAAAAATTAAGTATAGTTCGTTTTATTTTTTAATGCGCCTGTCTGTCTCTTTTCAACACATTGTTGTCTATGTTGCTATGTCATATAGATAATGTGTTGAACAGAGACAGACAAGCGCATTAAAAAGAAAAACGAACTATAAATATGTAGTATCTTACAGTACAAGTCTGTTAGGGTTGTCTTGACGGCCGAGTAAGAAATTTTGTGAAACGAGCTCGAAGAGCGAGTAGAATAAACTGATGAGGCCGTAAAGGCCCTAACAGACGTATATGTGCAATATGATTTGTAATATCTATAATTCATTAATTTTACTTTCTACTTTTTTTACCGACAAAAAAGAGTAAAGGTAAAAAAGTAAAAAAAGATATGAAGGTTGTTAAAAAATAAAAAAAATTGATTTTTGTTACTAAAGAGATTTTTAGCTTTTTTTCCTCGTCGAATTGTAAATAGGATCCTGACGACAGACGCGGTCTTGGTAACAAACAATTTTAAACTAGATATTACATAAAAACTGTTGGATAGATTGAAAATAACATACTGTGAAATTGAGGCATAATTCCAATGAGTGATAGCATGTAAAGAAGTCCCTGTAGGTCCCCCAACTTCGCCTTCAAATCCAGGCAATAAAGGCATAACAACATACACTCTAAATATTTCTTTGGCTCTGAAAATATCTCACTTAAGCAAATTTTACCAATGTAAGTCTATTTAACTAACTTAAAAGCTCGAATGATTCGTTTGTAAAGCGCTTCAGCTATTTGGTTCCGAGTATTTGGATTGTTATAAGGCAACGAGATGAAAAATTGATTCTCTATGTAAATATAATGTTGAGCTTTGTTAATAATGTCAATATAGGCTTCGTGAATGCTTTGTTCAACTGTATCTGGTTCTAAAAAACCACAAGACCAAGTACTAACACTTCGAAGGACCTGCGTAAGACAAACACAACATGTAACAGGTAATAAGGTTAACACATAGCAAATGGGGGGCGTCACTGCATAGTGACAAAAGAAGAAAATATTTCCCATTATTTTGCTTCAAAGAATCAAACATTTTCAATACGAAACTACAATATAAATATTTTATTTTTTTTAATGAATTTATTAATGATTAATAAACTGACCATAAATTGTGTTTGTATACTAGCTCAGAAATATATGGGGTAACTTATGAAATCTTTTACAATAAAAAAATCATACATCAAAATTCACCGTCGCTACTGTAAACTAAAACCATTACATATTTGGTTTATTATATTGCAGGTTTTTAATGTGGTCCATATATTTCTGAGAGTAAAATACTTCACGTAATAAAATCAGTATCTTCCAGTATGGCTCTACTAAATCACTCCGTGCATGTGGTTTAAAATTATGTGAGACTATTCTGATCATATATAGGATGATTAAAAATTGCGTGGCACAATTTTAACATGAAATACGGCATGATAAAGGGCCCTCTGACAAGATGATAATTATGCGGATGTATTTTTGTGTTTTGCCAACCAATAAAAAATACAACTCTCACCAAATAAGTATATAAAAAGACACATGATTTTTAAAATACACATAAATTACAATTATCCAAACTAAATATTTTATTACAAAATAAACACAAAAAATTAATAAGCATTTATTAAATCCGAACACAAGGTGCTTCTTGGAACCTTTCACATTCACTATTTTTCCAATATTTTTTCACTTTTCGACGCTAAATATATACATACTAAGTTTTCCAAACTTCATCAATTGAATCGTTTTGAACAGTTTGAACTGTGAAAAAAATCCAGATTAACTAGTTGACTATCTTGTCGTTGCCAGGACACGGTATATTGTTATTTTCTGTTTTGCGATTTTCCAAAATGGAAACTGATAAAAACTTGTATTCTAGAGAAATGTTAAAACAGGTAAAAGCCCAAAATTCAAAAAAAGTTATGTCACGCTCTGTACCAAACCGCCATGTTAATACCGCGGCTGTAGTGATGCCAGAGCGAGGGCATCTTCAGCTAAGGGATTAACGAAGGTTTATTCCCAAGATGCATACAAAGCTTTCTTCCCAAGCGGCAGAAGTGATAATTCTAAAAGAAAATAATTTGCCGGTACGGTAAGATCTCGGTAGTGTTGGCTGTGCCAACGACACAGTTTGTTTATGTGAAAAAATTCAATGTTAATAAATAAAAAAAATTAAATTCCCTAGGGAATAAAGTACCTCATTTTTGATCAAAAACGAGGGAATACACCTTCACTTTATTCCCGCTTGGGAAGAAAGTAGATTATGGTTCCAAAATAAAATAAAAGTTATGTTGAATTACCGCCAAGTTGACAACAAAGATATAAACGCATTTTTTTGATTGATATGTAAAGGCGTAAATATTTGACACTTTAAGGTATAAACAAAAGATGACAAAGAAAGGTATAATAATTAATATGGTTGAAAAGTACAAAGTGATTATTATCGTATCGTTGTAGTAAGCTGTGCTTTTTACCATAGGTTACTACGATTGATAATAATTTTGTGTTGTTATAGTTTTCTCCTTGATCTTTTATTTTAAACACTAAAGTATCAAAACTTTTAAACGGAATCAAGGAAATGAATTTATATTGCTGTCAACTTGATCGTAATTCAACATAACCTTCTAAAATATAGGTTGCGTGAACGGTACTTTGAATACTACGTTAGCTGCATCAACCTTTTAGCTAATCAACGCCAGACTGCAAATATAGTTATTCTTCTATCATGCCTCTCATTCTAACACATACAGTTTATATGGTACGGTATAACTGGTTGCTTATTACCGATTTGTGTTGTCTTAGACTCCACCCATTTTAAGTGGAGGGTGCGGCTACCGTGGAATCTGTGCAAGTAGATAATAGCTGTTCAAGCGATTGGTGGGTAAAACAACAAAATATTTTTCAAATAATTAAATATTCAAAGTAAAAATACAGTTAACAAATGTTAAGTCTCAGGTTTTAAACACTGCTTTTTGTTAATTATTCAAGAGTTTTTAAGGTTTTCATACATAGCCTAACTTAATTCGTTTAATCTTAATTTTCTCAAATTTAGTCATACAGAAATACATGAAATAGATAGTAAAACTATTTTAAAACCTTATAAGTAGGCAGAAAGCCAAAAACGTCGCAAAATAACTTAACAAAATAAAAAATTGGCTTTATTCTACCACCAATCGGTTGACAGTTGCACGTAACCTATAGTCAGAAGTGTCAATACTTACCACATAATAGCCTCGAAAAATATATGACATTGCAATTTTTCTATTCTACAGTTGTTTTACGTACTACAGCGCCACTAGTCTCTTAAAATTTAGCTATAGCAAACAAAATTTGTCGGTGAGTCGTAGTAAGCTTTTACTAACCAAGTTGCACCGTTTAGAAGCTAGAGGGCGCTAAATTTACAAGCTTGAAAGCTTGGAGGTTGCAAAATACCAATTACACACTCTATCTGTGTTTAACTTTTTAGCCGTGTTCAAATTTTAATCAAATATAGAAATAAAAATCTTTTTTTTTGGTTTTGAAATAACGTTATTTTATTATTATCAGTAACTATCGGTGTTATCAAAAGATGTCGCTCTTATTTTTAACTATAGAATAAACGTTTTTTTATTTTATTGAGTAGTTAATGTATTAAATATAATTAAAGTTTTCCTTTATAAACTATATTACTGTAAGCAACATTTATTTTTTAAATGTTTCTAAAAGCTTATAAACTACTGACTATTTTACCGCATTGTGTGCAAAGTTCCCCTTTCTACTAAACTATACACAACTGTAAAGTGATTCTTTTTTTTTTCATCAGAATAATTCTTTTTTTTTCAGTTCTCAAGGCCAAAAAGAAATATTTAAGTATTGTTATTATTCGGTATAGTACGAGCATTATATTCGTATTATACTTTGACAAATTAATCTCTAATCTGATTATTCATCTTATCTCTAAAGCTATGTGGCGTTCATACAGTCACAGCCTACTAAGATGCCAATCATTCTGAAATGAATTATGGTCGTATCGAGATAAGAGTCCACAATTTAAGTCGATTTCCGTGCCAATTTAAGATTATCTAGTCGGTTTATTAAAAAAAAAATATTTAATAACTCAAATTAATAGTTAATTCCGATATGACCATTTAAGTTGTGGTCTTTATTTACTAAAGAAACACCAGTAAACATTAGAAATCTGAAATACTCATTTGTGATTGGTTGATTTCGAAAACTTTGTTAAACAGTTATGTTAAATTTTTTTGGCTCCCTCTAGCCCCTAAACGGTACAGCTTGGTAAAAAAAGTAAGTTATACTAAATCGCTTTATTTTGACGTCAACAATATGATGTTGTTCTACGGAATATTCTGTAATAAGTATGGAATATGCCCCATTAGTTTCAGACTATTCTGTTTCTGCGAGTAAATTTTAAACAAATTTATCCAAAAAAATTACAATTTTTTATATAAACTACATATTATCTACATTTTCTTTACTTCAATTTCCATTTATAATCTTTATTGCTACGTTACAACTGGTAAAATTAAAACATGGCAAATTCTCTATTAAAAGATGGCACTACCTGTAACCATTCTAACACAACTATTAGAATAAATTGTTCTCGCACAATTTACTACAATTAAAAATTAACCAGAAAGACTGTTATTCTAAAATATTTGTAGAAAAAGTTTTTTCTGTAACGGTCAGTATAAAAATATTATCTTCTTTGTCATTACAGCCCCAATTATTAAAATTTAAATGTTATGTACAAAAGATTTATATGTAATTAAAGACATTAAAATTAGCATATTAACCAAAATTAGTCCTTCTTTTACCCACCTGACACGAAACATTGCTAACTTCATTAGTAAAAACAATTGGCAGCGTCTTGAAATCGTCATAACTTTTTGGCAAGAGGAAAGGATAGGTCTTATTTGATTTAGCTTTCTCCAGTTTCGTTGCATTCCATCGCTGTATAAAATGTCGTGCAACATCTCTAGCCGCAGCTCCTTGAACACAAACCCCCACATCATGCCAAGGCATTCGAGGTGTAGTAACTCGATCAATAAAATCATCAAAAGGCGATTGTAAATTATTAAAATCTTTAACAATAAAATTAACGTAATCTTTTCCTATCCATAATTTTGAAGAGCCATTAAGTGTCTCAATAATTTCTTCATGAGTTTGTGCTTCTTTTTCTGTGTTTTCTTTTTCTTCTATACTATCTTCATGAGGAGTATATACTAAATTGATGAGATCTTTTCCCTTAGTTTTAACAGTATTTTTTATTGCGTCTATCACATTTTTGCGCTCCATATTGGGAGTATCGCATTTGAGTTTTTCGTTGATAGGAGGTATTAATAAAGTATCACCGGGTTGTAGCTGAGGTAGAGGGCAAGGTTCGTCTTTAGGACACTTTTCCGGTTCTGTAATCTCAGGAATAGGAGTTTGTTTGTAAATTGGTACTGGAATAGGGTAAATTGCGTCACCACCGGGAACACTTGACGTTTTCTTTTTCAGAGACGAGATATCAATTGATGGAGTTATACTTCCAAGGTCTGTTAACCTTTAAAAAAAATTATTTAATCATATAATATAATCCCTAAACAATCTAGTAAATTGTGTGGCCTTGGTTATGTAATTCAATTACCTGTGTTTAGCATCATCCCATCTTCCATAACATAAATCAATGCCGCCAACAAAAGCATAAGTTTGATCAACTACAACCATTTTTTCATGATGTGCCCATAAGAATACCCCAACACGGGCATGATCTGGGTGTCTCAAAACTTTTATATTTTCGGATAAATCAGCCAATGTTTGTTTACTGTAATAACTATTCAAACCCAGTGCAAACTCCACCTCTTTATAAAGAAGTACAAAGATTTTTACGCCGCTTTTCTGAAATATGTAATAACGTGTGTGCTTTTAAATGTGACATTAAAGTTGGCAATGACAACACTTATTCACTACATTTCAAATAACTTCTAGAAAAAACGTATTTATAAATCTTGATCACAATGTTATTCTTGCACTTGCTTTACTTGGTTTTTACCACCAAACGGTCGCACAGCTGATCATGCGCAATATATTATTTAATATAATTCTTACTTCATTTTTATTATTGCTAAATGTAAAAGCATGAAAGAGAATAAATAATCTCCATAAGTTTGAAAACAAACAACTCTTATAAATCAGGTGATTAATGTAACAGATAACGAGAGATCCAAAAGTTATGAAATCAAAGCAAACTCAGACAAAAGTAAGGTTTGTTCAATGTTCATTTAAAATTAATCATTACAATCACTAAAACTGTTAAAAAGTCTCCTTTTTGTATAAGAAATGTAACCAGAGGCAGCAGCAATTTTAAATTTAGCTCCAAACCAAATTTAAAAACATTAAAATTCAATTCTGACAGTTTTGATATTTTAAATGATACACAATCCTTAGAGATGAGAATAGATCTACCTCTTTCTCTAATGACCAATTGAAATTCCATAAATTTTAGAACGCTCGTTATAATAAAAAAAACTTACAGCTTTTCGATGTAGTAAAGTATCTAGCCGCCAATAATCCCCACTAATAACTGGTCTTTTCATATAAATTTGCGGACTCAACCACCAATCTGTTATGAAAACTTCCTCTTTTGCATTTTCTATAGCATCAGCCACTGCTGACATATAACTAGCGCCATCTACAAACCAGCAAGCAGCAATTGTTGTCCTTAAAGGTGCAAAAGATCGGTGTTGGTTAGCTTGAGTAAATTCACGTGCTACAACCCAAAATTAATCAATTAATTATAAAATTAAATCATTTAAACCTGTTCCCACAGCCACTTCCTTAAGTGCTTCTACCCACTCCCTACTTTTCCTTCTAGTCCAACATTTAAAAGCGATTTGTCGACTTAATGTAATTATTTGAAAACCTGTTTGTAGACCAATTGAATATTGGCCAGAGGCAACTTCAAAACCTTGATCAAATAAAATGACACATTTTACAGCACCATCTTCAGGATTTATGTAGCCGAAACAGGTATCTTTAATAAAAAACCAACGCTCGTTCCAGCGAGCGCACAAAATATCATTGCATAAGTGCTGACACCTAGATTTATATTTTTTTATAGGCCAAAAATGAGTCATGTTACCTTATGCAAAATAGACAGCTAATAAGTCCGCAACAATTACAACCTGCTTGTCCCGGTTGTGTACTTCCAGTCCGTTTTTTCATTATTCCTTCTTTACCTTTCTTGCCGAGACCTTGCACAAAAGACAAATGAGACACTTCCAAGAATTCGATCTAAAAATAATATATGTGTTGTTGATTTTACCATTTTAAATAAATGGCATTTAAAAAGTCTTTGAAAATCAGCAGCCAATTTGGAATTAAAGTTTGTAGATTCGGAGCCGTACAGCAATGAATTTACGTCATCAGCTGATCACTACGTTCACATTCATACATTATAGCAAATAGAATAAATTAGTTTTCTACTTTATAGGGTTTTCATAAAACTATTTTATAATACAAACCTTATAAAGTAGGCAACCAATTAAATCTATGTGTTTTAATGTAAGAATATAAACTTATGAGCTAATTTCAAGATGAGAAACTATCAGTAGTATCGCAAATTTTAGTACTTTTCCGTAGCAACAACCAATCACAACTTCAAATTCTTTTAGTTTTCCACATAAACGAGGACACCACCGATATTATCTCAACTTGAAATAAGACCACTAGAAACTAGCAGATAACATTTCTAGTTGGTGACGTAAACTTATTGCTAGGTCTATATCAAAGCAACGCAACATTGTCACTTGATAACATTAAAAAAAAAGCTGCAGTCAAATTTTCAACGCATACTTGATACCTATTATTTTGAAATAGTGTTTTTAGAAGAAAATAATAATTACAGTTGCTGGATGGTTCCTGTAAATATTAATAGAGAGCAAATTATTGAGATAGTCCTCCAATTGCTTAATTCTATCACCCAATTTTTCGTAAGGTACCAAAATTTCCGGCTTTTTCGGAAATCTGTAATAACACCCGATATAATGTAAATACTCCTATAGAAATAGACGAGAACTGGGCAGGATGGCCAGGTGGCAATAGTCATCGTAACCGCTGAAGACCAAAAATCTGTATTATTAAAATCAAATTTCTATTCAGTCTCTTTAGCAAAAATTGAGTAAGATGAACCGGAATAAACTTATCTCAAACAATAGTTAGCCGTCGTGTCTATTGACGCTATGTGCCATCTCACAAAAATAGTTGGTGCTATTGGCCAAGGTATTCTAGATTATAGTATAAAAAAGCTGTTTATTTATATAGTCGCATTCCTAGTTTTAGGTCTTTTTTTGTTTCTTAAAGGTATCTATAGTACAAGATGTCAATTAGGTAATGGTAATCAGCTGTAATGCAGAGATGGTCAGAAGTATAGAACCAAGCAAAAATATAGGAAGGTTGAATGGCTATAAAGATGTAACTTTGTTAGCGTATTCAAAATTTTTTGTTTAAATTTTGTGATAATTATAACATTTTTTTTAATAACACTCTATGCCATTTTTTTTCTCTGAAATAAATTCTTTAAATAAAATATTGCTGTATTATGTTTTTTAATATTAACATTAAAAGTTTTAAATAAAAATAAGAATAAGACCGCCTAGGTCCATAACGTACTCGTAGTTACGGTTTATTTAATCAAAACGAACACTTGGTACAAGAATGTAGATCTTTAGGGAGCACATTTTAATATTTTCTGTTATACAGAGTGTTCCGTGAAAACGTCAAAGATATATTTATTTAAATAGGATATCCTATATATTATTGCATATTCGCATTTTATGGATCATTCTAAACACTTTTTGTATAGCATGCCCTGTACTTATCTCTAACCGTTTTAGAAATATTTACAATTAAAGTTAAAAAATTATCTTGAAGCCATTTTTCGCAGAATTTTAATAGAAGCCTTATTTTCGGTGTGCCTGTATGAAAAAGTTTGATATAACATACAGGCTGTTCAAAAAAGATTGTCAAACTTGGCACTTTAAAATTACGAAAAACTCAACATTTTTAAATAGAAACCCTGCCGTTTTTTGGCGGATTTAAGTAGACCGTCAAATTACCTTTAATATGATACTACATTGTCCTGTACATATCTCGTCTAGTTTTAGATTAAATCATTAAATTTTTATGAATTTTGGACAAACAAACGCAAATTTTTATTGGATTCCATGGTTACAAAACAATTCACAAGAAACGCTAACAAATAATAACATTTCATAAAACGAAACAACAGATAACTCGTTTTTCAAAGATCATTTTAACTTGTGCCAACACATTTGGAGTTATTTCCCTAAAGACATTTTAAATACAAATTTTTATGTCGGCTTTAGTTGTTAGTGGCACTTAAACTTGTTCTTTAACATAGCCCCATAAAAAAAGTCCATACTAGTAAGGTCTGGCGACCTTGGTGGCCACAAATGAGAGCCATAACGTCTTAGCTATTTTTTTGGGAATGCAATATTGAGAGTTTCCCTATCGTTATTATGAAAATGCGCTGGAGCACCGTCTAGCTGGAACCACGTTCGCCTTCTAATCATTATTGGCACTTCTTCCAATAACGCAAAAGGTCTGTTTTCGATAAAGTTTTTAGACATTTCAGCGTTTACCACTGAAAAAGTGAGAGCCTATAACGTATTTTATAGCACTCTACCCTACACATTAAGAGACCATCTATGTTGGTGGTTAACAGTCTCTAATAAAAAATTGCTTTTGTTTGTCCAAAAATCACATAAATTTGATTTAATCGAAAACTAGACGAGATAGGTATAGGACAGTGTAGTATCAGATTAAAGATAATTTAACGGCCTACTTAAATCCGCCAAAAAATGATGGAGTTCCTATGTAAACATGTTGAGTTTTTGGTAATTTTAAAGTACCAAGTTTGATAATCTTTTTTGAACAGGCTGTACGTTATATAGGACCTTTTCATGCAAGTACACCTAAAATAAGGCTTCTATTAAAATTCTAAAATTAAAATAACAGAAGATATTTTTAAAATGTGCTCCTTAAGGATCTACATTTTTGTATCAAAGCCCGTTTTAATTTAATAAACCGTAATTAAAAATTAAAAACAAAATCTGTTTTTTCTTTTGTGGAAAAAATTAAAAAATACATATTATTTTAATTTTAAATTACATATGAAGAATCCATTAAAACCTTGCCAAATAAATACAGTGTGGAAATTACTTATGGAATAAATTCATTATTTTCAAAATGAATGATATTTTTGTAAAACGCTAAAACAGGTCAACTTTTATTTTAAATTGCACTGGTTTTAAATTATTGAACTCAAATGTGGCGTTTATTATATAAACAAATGTGGTTTCTCTATTATTCTCTCTGCTATAGGTTGTCTATATTTGGATAAATTTTATAGGGCAATAAAGTAATTAATTTTTCGGTCCCTCACCGATAAAAAAACCCCAGCACCTGAATTTTAATACGGTTCTGTTTAATGGTAGCTTCAGTAACAATAGGGTTTACTTATCTTTACAACCATCCTTGTTAAATCTCTTATAAACTAGTTTGTAAATTCATCCAAATATAGACAACTTTTAATATTCGCTATCCACCAGTGACCTCCGTGAGATAGCGCATAGTCAATCTGACGACCGCTAACTAAATTTTAAAACAAATAACAAAAATTATAATTATTGTTCATTAGTTTTTTCTTATTTTACAACAGATTTAAACTTTTAGTAGTAAAAAAAACTTCAACAGGTTTTAAAAAATCCGTAAGAATAATATTAACTGGTTTTCGTCATTTCAAGATACTTTTGTATATAATATGTAGAAGTATACTCAAGCAAGAACAAAAACAGACCGAAGGCTGACCAAGCTCTGACAGTTTTGGGAGCCAAATTGTGAACGGGACCACCGCACCGGGTCCAAACCTACCCAGTCCGCCCCTGCATAAAGTAAAAATACCTGGGCAGTGCCGCTTTTCTTTTACCCCTTGCTGCTTCAGGAACATTCATTTTAAAACTTTTTCTTTTCCTTTTGTGTGTTTTACTGGGAAAAGGTATATTTAACCCAGCCCTAAAAAGGAGCAACTGTTGGTGTAAATGTTGTATTTGTTTGTACCGTTTTTTAATTTGCCATGAAAAAGTACCATGAACTAGAGAAATAGTGTATCTGGAATCCACGAAAACAATTATTACAAAATCTTATTTTGCCAAAAACTGTATGTTGTCAAAGACATGCAGAACTCTTAAATCTTACTTACAAATTCGGGTTTAACATGTGAGTTGTTAAATTCCGCTCATAATCTTTTATTGTTACTGTAATATCAATGGACGGAATAAAAACATTTCGTTTGAATGATTTGAACCTGACTGGTGGTTTGTGGATCGTTGAAAATGGTAAACCATCAAATACATCATCTTAAAAATTGAATTTTGATAAGTTGAATGAGAAGTGTTAAACTTACCTTCAATTTCTTCATCTGACCGTTCAATAACCACAGGACCATCGCCTACATCTACAATAATTAGAGACTCTGGTACCCCCAACTCGTCATCATATTCTGAGCCCCCTAGACTTGGTCTTGTTAAAGAAGCATCATTGTTGCATTCACCTGCTTCACATTCTTCTTCTTCCATACTAGAAAAGTTACATTTCTGATAGAAAATCCCATATTTTTATTGTTAATTGTTAAATACCTAATAATATGTTCCAATGACATGACAAAGTATTTTTTTTAAGAATGATAATGAAAAGCGGTTTTCTTATCTTATCAAAATGTTAAATAATAAAATCTGAGTTTGCAAGTGGTTTAATGTTTAATTTAAAACGAGTAACACAAATCCTAACCTCCAAATGTAAATGTTTACATTTTTGTGGCCAAAAATTAAAATTGTAAATAAGTTTATGGAGTGGAGACTTACATTGTTGGGCTAAATGATTAGCTGCTATAACTGAAACGGTTATGAAAATAGCAGCATACGTTGGGTCACTTAATTAAATAGCATGGGGTCTGATGTAACTTATCCTAAGAAATTTATTGAGTAATCAGGATAATGGAAATAATAGTATGAAAATAGCAGAAGATGGAAAAATGTGCGCCTTAATATAGACAACACATGTTGCACAAAGTGTTCAAAAAATTTTATTCATCTTTTATAGCTTTTTATTGTAAATAAAACATTCAAACAAAACATTGTTTTATACTTCTTAACAGCTTTGTATACACTTTATTTGTGTTTATTGAATCAGATATAAAAAAATTGTAAATCTAAAAATAAACAAACCTTTTAAAACGACTCGACAATTATGGTAGTTAATTAGGTATTTAATAAACAAGAGAGTTAATGAACGCAATTAATAATCGAGAAACTCTTTAAAGCACAAAATCCAAACATTGTCAAGATACGAGATAATTGTGAATGATTAATTATTTTTTCCGTTGATAGTTTAGAAAAACGTTTATTAATGCATGATTTTATTCGAAAAATCGTTTTAAAAAAGGGTGTTTTCAACGCTATGCGCATGCGTACAATGATCAAATATACAGGTGTTTCAGAAATGAATACAAAAATTTTAACCAGGAATATACCTCACAAAAACAAACAACTGTTCTAAATAACATTTTTGCGAAAAATGAAATTTTTCCGAATTTTTTTACCGCTATGTCTCCCCTATAAAAGTACGATACGCTCATGAAATTTTGTAAATTCATAAATTTTCTATAGTTATCATGGTGACCATTATAATGGTGCATTCTACTGTTTTGACCAGTGGCGCGTATGAAATTTTCACCAAGACATTAACTAATTTTATCTTGATAACGATAGAGATTCGGAAAAAAAATATCTAGAAAAAACTCTTTATTAAACGAGATCTACAAGTGGATAAATTTTTTGTATTCATTTCTGAAACACCCCGGATATAAAAAATAAAATGTCAAAATATTTGAGATTGACTTTTAATTCCAGGAAATAGAAAAGCCTAATTATAAATAGTGTTCTTCTAAGAAATAATGCTGATTAGTTGTAAAAATTTGATTCAAATGTCAAAATACTGTCAAAAATTATTTAAACTAATAGATAACTAAAAATATATTTTTTATTTGTCCAGTGGAAGATAGATGGCACTATGTATAATATTTTAAGTTTTTTTTAATTAACTAATTAAGACATTTGTTTGTCAATTCGCGATTAATAATATCTACTTTATTACGGGCACTCGCTACGCTCATGCGTTAAAACGTCTCGATTATTAATTGCCCTCATTAACCGACTTGTTGGTTAAATATCTGTTATCATATTAGTAGTATTTCTTTTGATAACACACACATAGAATAAACAACTGTCCCAATAGTAAACAAATCAAGAGAGTGTAATAACCTAAAATAAATATCCCTATACTTACCACCAAAACCTTAAAATTGCGAGTTAAAGTCAAATTCAGACAAAAGTGGCCGAAAGTCGTGATCGTCATCTAGAAAAGAAGTCCTACGTTGTGGTTGACAACATGGCGGTAAAGTTCTTTGAGATGTGACTGCATGGGGTTCAAGTTGGAAGAGTACACAGTACAATAAAATTACAGTGTAAAAGAAAACATGTATTTGTTTGTTTCTTGCAGTAAATCGTTTACGAAATGTAAAATAAACAAAATAAAAGTGAATCAGTGGTCAATAACACCAACAAAACAAAATGCACATCATCAATCAACAAAACAAAACAATCATAATATGTGAGTACATTAAAACACATAAATAAACAAAGTACATGTTGTTACATAGAATTTTATGAACAATTAAATTTTTGTTGCAAGAAAAACAAGATAAAGCCTTCCTAAACCGTTCGACAAACAAAATTCAAATATGTTTTCAAATAAAAAATTACATAAACATTTACAACAATTTGGAAACATTTTACATTCAAATGTTAAGAAAACATGTCAAGACAGTTAGTTAATTTCTAAAAAAGTTTAAAAAATGCAAAGATGTGATACATGTAAAAAAACTAGTTGATCAAAAAATATTGAACCAATGAGCCACTTAAAATGTTAGCAAGAACAATTGGTAGAGAATGTTTTTGCACGAGAATACACCAATGTTTGCTGTTTAAACCCCCTCCCCCCTCCCCCTTGGGTCAAGCCCAAAAGATTTTTATCAGAAACAGGAACGGTTGGGTAGCATATAAAACTATTGACGTTCTCATCTCAATTCAATCTTCTCCAAAACGCCATTAATAAACGAAATAAAAAGTCTAAATGCATTAAGTACTATGGTCGACCATATAGTATAAAACATAATTTTGAAAAAGTTCAAAGTTTTTGAAAAAAAACCTAAACCGCCATGACAAAATACCGTGATCCATTTTCAATTATCACGGTAATATTATTATCAAATATTATTAAGTTATTACTCATCTCGTGAGGCGCCCTCATCGCTATTTTTGTTACCTAAATAAAGTACTTCCAAATACAATAAACTAAGATTTAATAAAAACAAATCATGGTGGCTTTCTTAAAATTTTTACATTCTGTGATGTTGATGTTACAAGATCGGAGATAATAATTGTTAAAATATCTACAAAGTTAACAATAAAACATTACAAAACTTTTGTTTTTTCTTTATTTCACAAATTAATAGTTACATAAACAATTTGATAAAAATGTGAAATTAAATAATATTTTCAAAAGAACAAGTAAGGAAAGTACATATTTCGCTTGCCGTTACCGGCAAAGAAGTTACTTTATGTAATACATGAACCAAAAATAAAAAATTAATAACATTAAAAAATAATGACCAACAAAAAAATGTGAAATTAAATAATATTTCCAAAAAAACACAAGTAAGAGAACTATTTCGCTTGCCGTTACCGGCAAAAAAGTCAACTTATGTAATACATGAGCAATAAATAGAGAATTAATAACATTAAAAAATTATGATCAACAAGAATAACAATAGGTAACACTAAAATGGAAAAGTTAATATTAAAAAACAGCAATCAACAGAAAGAATTATTTCTTCAAAGTATCTTCGTCCAAATCATCAAAGTTTTTAAGAGTGTTCATCCCAGAACCTAATAAAATTTCATTCCCCAGTATTGGACTATCACCCATTAATTCTGAATCAAACATGGCATTTTGCATATGGAAACTATTGTCATATAAATCCTCATTATAATCAGCACTAGAAAAGTTCGGCTCTTCTTCATTTAAATTTTCATCGCAAGTACTATCAGGTATTGTATCAGAATGTAGTCCTTTTAGTTCCTGAATAATTTCTCCAAAGTGCCCATTTTCATGGGATAAATTTGACAAAATATAACTTCCTTCAGGTGTATGAAACATTACTTCGACTTCCTTATTGTTCATAACATGTTTCGTAATATTAAGTTGAGCTTCTTTAGCACAACTCTTTTCAGCTTTGTTTATAACAAGTTTTTGTTTCAATGTATGTTGACCGTCGATATTTTTTCGAGCATAATTTATCTTTGGAGGTAAGGATGTGTTGATAAAAAGTTTGTAATCAGTCGAGTTTTTTGGAGGTATACATGTAAATTGGGGAGGAGGAATACACACTTCATGCGCTGAAAAAATTTTTTTTAATTAATAATGAAAATGTTAAAAATTATATAAGTAGCTAAGAAAAGGAGAAGAGTTGTAAGAATAGTGCATAGTAGTGCGTAATAGTGCGTTACTAGGTATAGGAAACCTAACCGACTGAATTTTGAATTGAATTGTAAATTTAATAACATGCCGTTTGATTGCACTGCAATAAAGTAAATATTTAGGCTGTTTATTGCTTGTTAGTAGAGTAAAGCAGATGTTTTAAGAGGATCTAAAGTGCAAAAGACGGATGGCCTGAAACAAAGGATAAAGACTGAATTTAGCAGGTTAGCAGACTATTCGTTCCTTGTATTTTGGACTTTAGAAAGCATCTGTTTCACTAATCCAAACAAGCAATAAATAACTCCCAAATATTTTATTGCAATGCTCAGAACCTCATTATTGTTAAATTTAAAGTTTAAGTCAAAATTCACTAGAAGTGAATTCACTATTTAAAGCCTTTGGTGGTGCAAATAATGTTCCCTTAAATTTATTAAGGTGACCTTTATTTGCACCTCCACCAGGTAAAAAAACTCCTTTCAAGTACGTAACTAAATAATGCATTTTTGTAGTAACCCAAAAACCATATTTTGTTTTCTTAAAAATGTTTATAGTTTAGCCGAAAGACGCTTGACTCCATATCTTTTAATTAGAGAGTTTAAAAGGGTTGTATACCGAAAAACAAAAATATGGTAGAAAAAATTCTAAGAACAAATCTACAAACTGCAGATACGTGCTATTTACCGTTTTGGAAATATTAGAGACGAAATTGTAAAAAAACGTTCGGATTATTTTACAACAAGCATTATCGAAAGCTAATTTAGAGATGTACCTGAAGATTTTATGATTTCCCTACTTATAACTAACAAATCCAAGATTAAAATAATATGCTGACTGATGATAATAGACGCAAATAAGGTACTGAAGAAAAAAAAACCACCAACAAATACTTTAAATACCATTACTATACTATACTATAGGCTTTGGACTCTATTTATTTATTATAAATATATTTAAGTCAGTAATCAAGTGAATTTGAAAGTACATATATTAACAGGTCTGACGAAGATTTTTATTTTAGTCATTAATCAACCTTTGTACTACCAAATTAAAATCTTTTCACTAACATTTTCACTTCCAAAACAAAACTACAATTTTTTATAATTTTAACGTGTCATTGTCTACCTAAATATAAGGTCCTTAAAAGTGAGCTAAGCTCGAAACTAGTCGAATAAAATTAATATGAGAAAAAAAGGGTTCTATTAATTAACCTAACTTATAAAAATTCTAAGTTAATTATTGTACGAAATTAGTGTCGACAACAATGTTACCCTTCAAGGATCTGCAATTTATTTAGTTTTTAATCTCACGAAACTTTATTTTTTTACGGCTTTTTAAATTATTTTTTCTGCCACCTTATTTGTAAGCGTGTCATTATTGCTTCACTAACTACTGTGGATTTCACTGATTCTAAGGTCTCAATTAATAAAATTATAATATTCACCCACCAAATGCAGATAGCGGCATTCTGTAGTTTGCACTCTATGTTAAGACGTTTTATAGGAAAAATTAGAATTAAAAAGTCGGCATCACCAACTGCATTTGCCTTCGGTGCCTTCGGTTAATAATGTAGTATAAACGGTTTATTGCTCGGCACTTCAGAGTCATTGAAAAGACCTATAACAGCAACAGCAAGCAAGAAATTTGTTTAAAAATTAGTAAGAATAATTACTACCAATGAAATAAGTACCATAAAAAAATCCTCTGTTTATGATCCCTAGGGCCGCAAATGCATTCTATATTTTTTTGACAAAAAAAAATGTGTAAATCAAAATTAAACTATTTTTCATTGTCACACATTAAATGTACAGAGTGTCCCATCGTATATGCATAGTGGAATTTTGAATTCTTAGAATAAATAAAAAAAATTAAAATTTGTTAATTAACCATTCACTTATCAGGCGCTACAGTAATCTTAAAAAATATTAGCGATTTGTTAATTTGTTTAAAAGAAAAATAGCAATTTATGCAATAAAATTTTATTTTTATTTTTTTAAATTTTTTTCTTTTTGATCTGGTAAAAAGTAATATGTCAGAAAAAGATTTTGCAAAATCAAAAATTAAAAATCTTTAACAATAGCCGCGAAATTAACCAATATTTAAAAGCAACTAAATTGAAGCGTTGTTTATTGGAATCCTAATACTAAATGAAGCTAACTGCAAGGCAAGACCTTTACTTATGATGACAAAAGTTTATAAGCTTTAGGATAGACGTCTTCAGTTCTTAGGTAAATAGAGCCCATTGTTAAAACTACCTACTGCCTGAACCATAAATAAGCCATAAATACTGCCTGAACCCCTCATTTTGCGGTATTATAATTATTTGTCATAAATATCTTTCTTAAAGTGACGTCTTCCTTTAATCAAAGATGATATCTCAATTACTAATAGATTTTAATTAATTTCAATTGCGCAAGGTGACTTCCTGATATATGAGCATTATTTGTAGGCAAAAGAAAAAAATTAAAAAAAAAAATAAAAATAAAATTTTATAGCACAAATTGCAATTTTTCTCTTAAACGGACTAACAAATCGCTAATATTTTTTAAGATTATTGTAGCGCCCAAGAAGTGGATAGTTAAAAAAAAGTTTTAATTTTTTTCTGTTTATTCTAAAGGTTCAAAATTCCACTATGCATATACGATGAGACACCCTGTACAATTAAAAACAATGGTCATAAAATAATCTTTTCTAAAATTAATCTTAACTAAAAATCGAATACGGTGATATTTTTTTCAAAAAGTTCTATGTTAAAGAAAAAAAATTAAATTAATTAATATTTACACTTTTAAAAGTATAATCATTAAATTTCAAAAGTCTTTTTAGAAAACTATTAAATTTAACACCATCTAATATTTTTGTTAAAAGGTTTTAACGTTAATAGTTATTTAACCAACAAGTTTGTTAATGAAGGCGATTAATAACTCAGACAAGTTAAGATTATTAATCGCACATTAACAAAAGTGTCGATTACAATGTTTTTCTGTTGCTCATATCACAATAAACTTGAAAAACTTTATTCCAAAATTTTTCAACTTGTCTCTCGCTACTAACACACCTAGATTGTTTTGTGTTCCTGGCTACAAAACACCCAAACAAATTTCTCAGTTGTTATTAATATTAATCAGACCTCACATTTCTCTATAAGCAGGTATTTATTAAAATAAACTTACAATATAAATTATGGCAATTTCAAGTTTCTTTTAATCTTCAAACATATCGTTTTTATAATTTTTTATTATTATTAAGACAGTTTATAAATGTCAAAATTTTGGTTTGTATGGTTGGTATTAACAGGTCGTTAATAGGGGTGTTTAACACCCCTTTGAATGGCTTGGAGTGCATTAATAACTCTCATTATGTTAACGAGCAACAGAAAAAAAAATGAGATGCAAGAAGTTGTAAACAGTTCTTTACAATAAAATAACAATTTCCCACCTGAAGATGACCTCTTTGTTATCGAAATGTGCGTCGTGCAAAATAAAATTGTTTTGTGTTATAGGGTGTTTTTACGTTTTAGTAAACAAGTCTTTTTATATACATCTGAGCACCATTTTGCAACTTACCTCCAAAATTCTGATATTCATCTTCGGAGAAGACAGCGTACAAACCTACAATTTTGAAGTAGTTAACTGCAGCAATAAAATATTTGAGGTTCTCAATTGCTAAGACACATTCTCCGGAATACATATATTCGATCAGTGATTTTATAACCATGAAATCTAAGCCCCTAATCACAACCTGTTCTACGCTTTTATCTTCTAAATATTCCTACAATTAAAAGTTAGTCGAAGTCAATAATGATTTCCTTCAGTTACTCACTCTAAAGTAGTTACTATTTGCAACCAGTATACATTTGTGTGCATGGATTGTTACACCCCCACAACAAATAGCAATATCAACCAAATATTGGTCCTCAAGCATGAAACAAAAGGTTCTGCAAACCCGTCTTGTATGCCCTTCTGCTTCTATAACGACTTTCGCAACGTTTTTGTCCATTAGTACTATTTGCAGTTACGAAAACTCGAAAACACTAATAAAGCTAAAAAGAAAAATTTTCAATTAATTTGTTTATATGACGTAACCTCATTTCCTTGGAAACCTATCCAAAACCTACTAAAAAATGCTTAAAGGCTTCTATGACCTAAACAATACAGAACATTACCAAAAGCATTTCTTAAAATTGTTGATTTCAATTTTAGCAGTATTAAAAGATAATAATTTGTTTAAAATGACATTTTAAAGGCAATACAAAATATTATGGGACATTTTATTTTTGTAATTTTTTATTTTCTTGGTGCCCATTGAGAGATTTTATTGTTAGATCTTCTTAGTGTGTAGAATGAAACATAAAACACCTACTAACACCAAACACAACACTTAACATGACGCGCAGTTTTTTTGGACAATAAAGTTGTTTTAAAAATATTTTCGAACCTTAACCTCAAATTATTTTTGAAATATAAATTTTAGAAAAGATGGCGTCTTTTTTTAAATGCTTGTAACATCGCGAAAAATTAAGCTACTCGTATCTCAATACTTTTTTTAAATGAACATTATAAAAAAGTAAATAAAAATATTAAAGCAGACCATCTCAGATAAGCCATTTAATATATGCATTATGCAACCAACAATACATCAATATTATTATGTACATTAGTGGTACTAATTAACAGTTCTTTATTTTAAAAGATAGTCCTTTAATTTGATAAATTGTCCTTTAGTTTTTAAGATATACTTAAAAGACAATAATTGTATTGTCCTTCGAGCCAGATATAGAGAAATGTCTGAGTATAGATAGATGTTGTTTAGACTTTTATTTTTGTTAGTTTGCTGCCAATGTTTCAGGGCTTATTCGCCCTTACACGCCCTGAAACATTGACAACAAACTAACAAAAAACAAATACCTATAAAAGTACAAACAACATAAAAAACATGTAGTTTATTCTAACAAAATAAACAGAATTACCAAACATAAAATATAAAATTTTAAAACACTTCCTATTTTTTTAATATAAAAATTGTATTAAAAAATTGACGGTCCTTCGAGCAAGATATTGAGAAAAGTCTGAGTATAGAAGAGGCAATTTACAATAATTCTTGTTTCCGCCTCTCAAAAATGTATATTTTAAGATTTTTAATATAAATTGAGAGCGAAAGATAACAGTTTTTATTTGTTTATAATAAATATTGTAAAAACATTTGTTTTTGCAATAATTATCGCTTTCAGCTCCCAAATTGTATTGCTTTGAAAAGCCGGATTTAAAAAAAGTTCAAATTCCTACGCAAAAGAAGAGTTCTAAACACAAAAGTGAGATAGTGAAAATTCAAACTCAATCCCCCTCCCTCCAACCCGAAAAACAAAACGCCTTTGACAACGTCCTTTATTTTAATATCGAAATGTTGGCAACCCTAATTGGTGGTACTGTTATATTTATTATTTTATTACAGCAAAGGGTTAGCATTCAAATGAGATGAGGTTGTGCTACATTCTATGAGCTTTGTATTTTAATTGCATTTGGTCAAATTTGATGTGTATATTAGCTGTCTGGCCTCTTAATTTTTCAGAATTTTTGTGGAGAATAATCATACTAATTGCCGATTTAACATGGAGACATTATTAAGTGGATGACGTTCAATAATACTCTCTATCTATTCACAGTTGCAAATTGTTTATTTATCTCGAATTCGAGTGTTGTAATTTGTTGTTTTTTACTTTTGCAGCTTCTTATTTAATCAACCAACCCCGGAGTGTGTTATTTATCAAGCTGGACGTCGTAAAAACAATGATAATTAACATAATTTATTGTTTAGATGTTCTAGCAACCCGATAATTGTTTAAATTTTAGCTAAACTTTTGAGCTTAAAATCGAGGATTTTAGAAGACCGAACACCTAATGGAGTGTACTATTAAATCTATTAAAGAATTAGTTGCGCATAAGAAAGAGTTCTCCACAAACTATTTAGAGGCGAGCATCACCAAGTTTATAATCGAAGAAAAGCCATAAGAACAGACCCTTCTTTGGTCCAATATCGCTTCGAAATTAATTAAAATACAAAAAAATTGTAGGAACACACCAGCAACCCCTGAGAACAGTCCATCGTTACTAAAAATTCAGATATAAAAAGCAGCTCAAAAAAGCCATTGTCAGAAAATGTTTTACCATTCACCATGTTAATGAAAGCTTCTCTGTCAGTGACGAGTCGAGCCTTATTAACGATTTTTCGATAAACTTATTGTTTTCCTGTATTGGAAAAGATTATTTATTGCACCGGTTGTCCAAGGTGTAGCTTCTCTGCCAATGACGAGTTAAGCACGTCGCAGATAACTCTTTGAACTCTATTGACCAATTATTTTTGTTATTTTGACGAGAAAGTAATCTCTTGGTGTTCAACGTGTAGCTTCTCTGTCAATGACGAGTTGAGCGCGCGGCGGATAAAGCTTTGAACTCCAACTGACTAATTATTTTCGTAATTTTTGAGAAAAATTGTCTGCTGTTCACGATGATGCGCAACGAACATCGACAGTCCCGATGGTGACCACGATTATTCCACAGGTCGGTATTAATGAAGTAACGACTAAATTTCATCATCGTATACCTAGATTCAACGACTTATTGTCACAGAAGAGTCCCTGGTAGTTGTGATCAAATCTTTTAATTGTTATTTTTCAACTTATCTATGTTTCTGACCTGGCCTGACCTATGTTGTTATTAACTAATAGTTGATTACGCTCGTCCGACTCATTACTTGCACTCTTTACTATCCTCCTGACCAAGCCGGAAACCGCTATCACACCGACAGGAAAAAACGAGACCAGTCAGAGTGTAGTACCTACTATGGTATCCTAAATGGCACACTCAATTCAAAACAAAAAGAAATATATAAAATACATAAAAAACTGTCTACCTAATTATAAACAAAAAGATTCCCGAAAATAGAACATATTAAGGAAAGAGAGTACGTGGTAGTTAGTTCTTTGGAGAAGCTTCTACAGACCCTATAGATTCCTAACTAGAAACACTCTCGATAATGTTTTCACTTTACCTAAAAATGTCATTTCGCTTAAACCTCTTGATCTTTCTATATCTGATAATATTGGTATGATGGTTACTCTCACCATCTAGGAAGGAACCTTATCAAGTCGTGAAAATCAACGACGTGGTCTACCGAATTCAATGTGAACCCAATGTGAATGTAAAGAGCTAGGATGAAGATCGTATACTTGAACCGACTTGCCCGATTTCATAAAGAAGTCACCTCGTCTGGTCGAGTGGTCGCAACGCCAGAACTGAAGAGTGGGAGTGTCGTTACAGTAAATCATCGAGAGCGAAGTTTCGGGAAGATTCGAAGGGCTTCGAATGATTCATCATTTATGGAAACGGATAGAACGTCGTACTTCGAGAATAATTCTGGAAGGTCATGCTTCGACAATCAGAAAAATTAGAAAATCATTCTTCGAAAATGATTCTAGAAGGTCGACTAACCAATATATGGAGAAATGGAACACACAGTGAGTCAGTCAAGTGTTAAAAAACCCTGAAGTAATTTGACACTTACTGTGTTTAATTAAGTTTGTTAAAGGCGGAGTAATTATTTATTCCGGAAAATAAAATAGGAAGTTTTGAAATTCAGACAGCGAGTTTAAATTACCCATAGTAGTAACAGTATTATTAATATTCTAATTGAAAATTTCTTTTAGAAGTTAACTAATAAAAGAAGTGTATACTTACTGAATACTCAGTATTAAATGTGTAAAATAGCAAATGTAAGATTCAGAAAAATTTAAACTAATTTCTAAAATCGTAAACGTTACAACTACTAGTTCACTAATAGAAGACGCAGAATCAGATCCTAATAATATACAAAATTGGTCAAGCTTGGATCATTTGTTGTCAACAAAGCGACTATATCAAATCCAACAAACCTTTTAAACAATAAAATTTAACTAATGTGTTTAAGTGGACACATCTGTAATTTAATGATCTACAACTCTGGTAAGAGAAAACAACGATCTTGTTTTCAAAAGTTTTAGTTTATTATGCCAACGTTTCGAGTCGGGATTTGCACTTTCTCAAGACTTATAAAAACCCGCATAATTACTCAGGGTAAAAATTAAGAAAATTATTTTTGTCGCGTAGTTGAGTTGTTTTTGTTCGCATTTAAAACACAAACCAAATCAACAACGCGTATTGTACAGTTCTTCTGCTAATCAGCAATTTATCAACGATGGATATCAAACAGTGACAAAGTACATATTTTATAAATTTGTGTTAATTTTGTAGCAACATTAAAAACGTAAATTTATACGTTATTAAGATTAGTGAGATAATTATGAGCACTCAAACATACTGCGAAGATTAGAATTTACAACTTTTCAGAATTGGATCATATGCTTTCTATATGAGATTTAGGTATAGTCAAAATCGTGAAGCAATGAGTGAGTATTATCAAATTCATTTCTTCGTTATTTCTAGCACGCGATAAAAATATATTAAATCGATCTTTGGTTTCTGATCAAATTTTTGAGAACTTAAAAATATATAACAGTACCAATTATCTTCTTCGAACCTATATGTCTTTAACCGGCATTTTTTTTCATGATTAGAACACCCTCATCGATATTTTTTTGTCAATCCAATCTTTTATTTGCAACATTGCAACTAGTATAATATAAAAAAAACAGCCTGTAATTAATAAACCTCTAATTTTGCTGTCAACATTTTTTTTTAAATTGCATAACTCTTTCTATGATCTTGATATTTAATTCAGATATATCTAGTACCAAAATTAAATAAAACTGACATGCACTGATTCGTAACCTTACACTCATCACATAATTATAGTTAAACCAAATTTTCTTCTTAAGCCTAAGCTCTTCAAACAAAATAATGTAATTGAAATGATGATAACATTGTTATCCTCTCATTTTGTCAATCTAAAATATCTTTAACAATCCAGTAATTCATTCAATTTTAAACAAAAAATGTTAATTTCATTCTTAGCTACCTTATTTTTTTTAAATTCTGCTTTAGCTCAAAATTTTACAATACCAGGTTTTGAGTCGTTTACTATTTTTCAAAATGACTTAGAAGAAAAATTAACTCAATTGTTATTAACAATTGGAGCCAATAATAAATGCCAGTCCCAACTGTTACAAGTAGTATCTAGTTTTCGTAATGAAACATGGGCACAAAACAGTAAGTAAACAAAAATTTATTTTCTCACTCAACTAACTCAACGCAGTGATTGATGCGTGTGCTAAGCCCCAGGCTGGAATCTTGTTGGGAAATGTGATGCATGTAGGAAATTTCGACGAATGTTTAGGTGTTCAAGAAAAAGAAATTCAAGGAAAATACTGTACGACTTTAGTTAAACCTCATCCAGAATTTGCCTCAAAAGAAGTGAAAGATTTTTTTGCACAATTTACAGTACGTATCTGCAATATGTAAGGCCGGCCTTTAGGTGTGCTAACGCTTATGGGAAAAATAAACGTTGCTTTATACGAAGAGCATTTGCATTTAACAAAACCAAATTAAATTATAAAAAATATCAATAATCAATATTTGTCAATTTACAAAAGCAACAATTTATTTATTTTTTCCTTTGAGTCAATCAAAAAGTATTAAACTAAAAATAACGTTTTATTCTATTTTTAATACCTACACATTTTTATTGTTTAATGTTTTAATTAGTTTTTGACAAAAGTTTGGTAAGTTTTCTTCAACATTTTTATCTTTTTGTATAACATTCCTTTTAACATTGTTATTCAGGCACTGATGATGGAACTTTAGTTTACGAAAGCGCTTTGCCACCGTTGTATTAGAATTTTGATGAAATTCGTGGATTCGACAAAAATTTAACCTCTTAGTTTTTCGTTATACCTCATTTTTAACTCTCTGTTTAGACGGAAACAGCTCGAGAAGGTGAAGTAGAAGAGCTGGTCGTGCAAGCTAAATTTTCAATCGGATTATGTTTACCAAAAGTTTGTACCGCTAAAGATTTAGAAGAAATCACAAAGTTATTCGAGAATGAAGTTAAGTTTCCACTACATTTAGTTTTTGTAGACGATTTTTGCGATAGTGGTGAAGGAAAACCTTTAACAAGTGCTGCAATTGTAGCAATGTAAAATTAATCCTTGAAAACTATTTTTTATTTAGTTGTTTTGTTTCAGTGTTATTTTTTCACTTTTTGGTGTTATTGTTATTTGTAGTACTTTGTACGATTTCTTCGTTTATCAGTATGTAAAAGGTAAACTTATTTCGTGTCGTAAGCAATATCTAAATTGAGATTTGTTACCAGATCAAAAACCAAATATTCACATTGCCTTTTCCATGTTAACAAATGGCCGAAAATTATTTTCAACAAGAACATCTGAAGGAAATTTAGATTGTTTGAATGGTTTAAGAGTTATAAGTCTGATGTGGATAATGCTTGGTCATGGCTTTCAATACTCTTTTTATGTACCTGTAATAAATGCAAGACAAATTGAAACGGTAAAATTTTGCTTCAAATTATGAAAACAAAAAAAAAATGTTTCAGTGGAAAGATTCTCTGCCTTCTGCCATAATTATTGCAAGTGGAGTTGCAGTAGAAACATTTTTTGTCATTAGTGGATTATTAGTTGTGTACCTTTTCATGAAAAATGAAGCGAAAGGTGGCAAATTCTCAATACCTATGTATTACTTGCATCGAATTATTAGGTTAGATTAGGTGTGTTTATCTCTTAGTTTTTTTTAAACCACAGTTTTTTATAGATTGACTCCAACTTTAGCAATGGTTGTCCTTTTTACGGGAACACTGATAACTTACCTTGGAAATGGTCCCTTCTGGCCCATAGTATACGAAATGTATCAAAAAGATTGTGAAGAAAACTGGTGGGCTGCACTGCTTTATATACAAAATTATGTCAACTCACATGACCGGGTAATTAACAAAACTAGACGGTAGAAATCGCGGTTTCACCCTTCATTATTACAGCGCATTTAATAAAAAATTTATTACAGTGTGTAGGACAAGCTTGGTACTTAGCTGTTGACACTCAAATGTATTTTCTTTCGCCGCTAATTCTGTTTCCTTTGATTCGCTGGCCTAAGAAGACCATAAGTGCAATTGTTGTATTTATTGTTTTAAATTGTAGTTATGTATTTGAAATTACATGGAAGAGACATTTGGGTACTACAATACTTGAGTAAGTGTGTTATAAATATTTCTTGTAAAAAAATTATTTTGTTTTGTAGTACTGACGATGAACATTTTGAATATCTTTACGCTCCAACTCATATCCGAGGTACTGCTTATCTAATCGGTATGGTTTGTGGTTATTTCGTTTTTAAAACCAAGGCAAACAAAAGTTTAAATCTGTCTAAAGTAATAACCACTTACGAAAAAAATTAAAAAAACAAATAGATTTTTTTTAGAATCAAGCTCGGATTTTGTGGACACTTTCACTACTAGGACTAATAGCTGTTGTTCTTATTCATTACCCTATTGAAAGTATCAACAAGCACACTGATCTTCTCGAAACTTCTTTCTTCAATTCCTTATTCAGAATCGTTTGGTCAGTAGCACTATGCCTTTTGATTTTGCTTTGTGTAAATGGCTATGGAGGCATAATTGACTCATTTCTTTCAAATAAAATTTTTACCGTACTCATCCGATTAAATTACAATTTGTATCTTTTACATATGGCAGTAATGATTTTAGTCACTGCTCAGAAAAGAACACCTTCTTATTTCTCAACCATGTTTGGGGTAAAAACAATTTATGTTATTGTCCTGCTTTAATTCTCTAATATTTTAGTATTATCAATTTTGGGGTGATTACATGTTCAGTCTAGCTACGTCAGTTCTGTGGACTCTAGTTTTTGAGTCGCCCATATTAACAATAGAAAAACTTATTTTCAGTCCAAAGAGTGAGTAAAAGATTAATTAATACCTAGCACTTTTCTTATTTTTCAGAAAAAACAAACACACTACAAAATGTAGCACCTCCAGTTCTTAATCCAAAATTTACTAAACACGAAGTTGTAGAAATTGAAAGCTCAGTTCAAGAAAACGGCAAATAATGTTCACTATTTCTTTTAGTTTATGTAATTTGTTGTAGTTACATAAAAACCAAGAAGAAAATTGCAGACAGTTGCACAGAAAATGTTACTAGTTTTTTAAATACAAAACTTACATTCCTTCAAATATGTATCATTTATCCTATCGCGTATTTCTTTTAGAACTTTCTTCACATGATACTTCGGCAAGACCAGAGTAACAGTCCTGCCATCCAGCGTTTTACCATGCCCTCTTAAGCAGCCCATATTCAACTTTTGGAACGTCCTATTAGGATTAAATACCTCCAAAGCTGGATCTTTGTGAGAAATGTTTTAATATTTCAGCCTCCTGTTTCCATTCTCTTCACTCTCCAAGATCGGGTCGATGTTGCTATCTTTTAACTATATCGCCTTCATTTTAGCCGTTGCTGAACCATCTTGAGGTTGTAGTACCAACTTCCAAACTTCTTCGATTGAGAAATGCAGTGGTTAAAGTCGGTCCTAAATAGTATTCTAGATGACGATTTTCAATATTATTGTATTGCTGAAGTCTACCCACCTATGTCTGACCTTTGGTCCTAAATGGTCCATCTTGCTGATCATGAAATGTTGACCGTACTGTCGTGGGCTTTTATAAAAAACAAATCTTTTACAAAAGGGTTAAATATTATTACAATAAATCTTAAATAAATGTTAATAAGGCCTAGCGGTTTAACCACATTGTGTAAAAAAATTTAGTTATTTAAATAGGGTCCCCCTACGAGTGGAAAGCGAAAACAATTTTAAAAAAATGAGTTGCAGTCGAAATAATAAAAGAATGACACTATTTAATTGCAAATTTCAAAATACATATACAGAAACCAGACAAAATAATATTATCTTTTAATTCAAGCCAAATTTAAATAAGAAAAACATAAAAATAAAATTAAAATTTTTCTTCTTTCTTAATTAAGCGACATTCGTAGGTATAAGGTTTATTTCAACAGTGCTTTGGAACCAATCCAGAACGGTTCTGAACTAAAATAAGCATAGACAGTAGAAACTTTAGACCGCTAAAACAAGATTGTGCATGCGCAGTACAATTCTCAACCGTTCTGAATTGTTGTTAAAACTTACCTATTACTAGGACTAGAAAAAGTATCAATACTTACAGGAGGTATCGATGCCTGCTCAGTGCTCAGGTATCGTACACTGATACCGACTGCAATCAGGTACCGAAATATCGACACTTCGATACCTCCGATACCTGGAGACCTCCGATACCTGGATACCCCCGATATTTCGATACCTCCGATACCTTGATGATACGTGGCTATAAATGAATATCCCACACAGAGGGCTTTGGATTTTGGAAACACAAGCTATTTTAAAGAAAACAAAAGAATTCATAAGCCATTTGATAGGATATTCATTTATAGCCACCCGATACTTCCGATAACTCAATAATGCAATACCTTCGATACTTCCGATACCTTGAATACCTCCGATACCTTCGATACTTGCGATACCTCGATCCTTACGATACTTTGGTAAGTATCGATACTGTGCAGGTATCGATACCCGACACCTAAAAACAGGTATCGTCCAGCCTTACTTATAACAGCCTTTATTAGCTCAGAACTCGGTCTGTATGAGCTTAAAGTTTAGAACCAGTTCCGAACTGTTTGACCAAAGCATGCCAGGTACTCACTAAAATTCAGAACAGTTCGTAACAAGTTCCGAATGATTTTCGGTAGTAAACTAGGGAAGAGTTACGAACTTGATAAAAACATGTGTTCAGAACACAAGTTCCAAAAATGTTCCAAATTTTTTTTTAATTGACACACGTCCAAATTTTACGACTGATCACGAAAAACGAGACTCCAAATCGAAACCACTGCCTCAGCGCAGTCTTAATATCGGTGTGGTGGGGTAGAAAAACTACCCTGTTTAAAATCTTTAAAAATTCATTACATTGTGTTGAATTATTTTTAAATATAAAAATTCCATATCAACCAGAGAACAAAGAAATGCTTCATGCGAAAGCGACCCAGACTTTTATGAGTTTAACATGGTCAAATTTTTATGAGAGCATGCCGTCTCTTTGTTTAAATCAAGGCTAGTTCACAAAAATAAGTTTATGATTTTTTCAATGAAATGACTCCTCAAAGTCAAATGACGAATTCAGTCGAAACAAAGAAAAATTGAGATCATCACGTTCAAAAATAAGTCTACATGGTCACAATGACGCGGTATCCCACGTGTGGCCTTACTTGGGATGATATAAAAGCTTCCACCCAAAAGTGGGATAACAATAGACCTCCAAGTGTGGTTAATATGTGCACTTCTCCTCAATTATCTTAAATAATTGAAAAAGTTCATAAATGTGTGTGCAATAGAAGCCAGTTAGAAGCCAGTCCGAAAAGTCATCCAAGCCCAAGTGTCACCTGGTGATAGCCGTAAGTCCAAATTGTTTGACTTGAACCGATGTTTTTGTAATTCAAAATTCTAACTATGGCTTTAGAAGCTAAACTGATTTTTATTCTGATTTATGAGATGGCTTTAAGTAACTTATTCACGGGATTTTTGGTAATCACTTACAGTTTTTCGAAAAGGTTGTTGAATATGTAATTGTTTTGGGACTGGATTTGCATCTGAACGTTTTGAGTTGAATATTTGATTTTGGAATAAAAAGTTATTGGTAACGTAAGTTTTAATAGTTAAAAGAGGTTTTGTTTACTGAAAATTAATTGGAAATTACTTTTAAAAGAGAATTTTGTTTGATAGAGAAATTATTTGATTTTTAACCACTCATGACCCTTGATTTAGAAGAAATGTCTAATTTGATTGAGAGTTGTTATTGGAACTGTGTTAAAGTAATTTTGAGTTTGTTCATTCTAAATTTGAGTCTAAGTAATGAATTTGCGTATTTTGTCACATATCCGAACGCATTATCCTCTCCTTCACTTAAGGTTAATTTTGGTTTTAATATTTGTTAGAGTAAAGAAATAATCAGTTGTAATAAAAGAACGAATAATTTAAGGTAAAATTAACTTGGTTTATTTGTTGTTGAATTTAGTTAATTCATTGATTGTCAGATTAATTACTAAATCGTAGTTGATTAATTATTCTTTTATTAATTTCGAAACTTATAGTTTTTATTGTTTATGTAACCGCTTTGAATTTTAAAACAGATAAAATGTGCTTTAGTAAATTCAGTTTTATGAAAATGAATGATTGATACTCTCGAGTTATCAAGTGATTATTTTGTTATAAATTGATTCGACAATATTGGATCTAAATTTTTGTAAACATTTAAAATAGAAAAATTGCTAGAGATCGTGTTAAAAAGTTTAAAAACCTTTACATTTGTTTGTCATGATTTGGAAGTAATTTTAACGGTTATAGATTTTATTATGTTATATTATAGTTTAATTTCATATTTAAAGAGTAATAAATTGATTAATCTCGTTTTGTTTATGACTAAAAGTTTTACTTGAGTTATGTATTAATATTTAAGATTTTATCAAAAGTTATATCATTAATTATTTTGTTGTATTAACTAAATATCTTTTAATATATTTTGTATTTAATTTAAAAACTGAGTCTTGTTTTTAAATGATGGTAAAAGATATTAGACTGCACCCCTTACCCCTAAAGCACTTGATTCCCGACCCCCGGGTTGGTATTTTTATAATATTAAACCCCAGGGAAGGCCTACGTTCAAAATATAAATTTATTAGCTTTGTGGATTAGGAACCGCTAAGGCCTTATTAATAACATCCCTTAAGATTTTCCTTTAAGTCTTAAGTAAAGTAAAAGTTTATTTTTTCCTAAAAAACAACCCTACCACAATCGGCTTCCTGATTCTGGTTAAATGAATACATCAAAACGTTTGGTGAGTAATAGATCGTTAAAAACGGATGAGTATAGAATTATAAACCGTTGTTTTGTAATTAAACCACGTTTAACCAAACAAAAAATTGTTAAAAAATCTATTTTATTGTTAGGTATGCCTGATATTAATCGATTTATTCAAATTGTTATTCTGACTTATGTCGAAAATTATGACATAACATCAAACACAGAATAATAAGTCTTAGAAAAAAAAAAAAAACTAAGGTCCAAAATACATTGGCACGTGTTTTTGACCAATAAGAAAAAAGTTCCTTTATTACAAGGAAAAGTTTTCGTTTTTTAAAATTTATTTTCTCAGTTACAAAAAAACCTTTTCAAAAACAAAAAAATTCAGGTCCCCTCGTTTTTTGAGAAGTAACAATTAATATAGTTAAAAGCAAAATTCGAATGGCATGTTTGTTATTTAACTGTTTTTTTTTTTAATTACTATACTGAATTACAATACTAATTACAATGTTTTGCTTAGATGTATATTTTTTTAAATACCTATTTACGTTTAAAGAATAAAAATAACTTTTAATCTCTAACTTTGGCGTCCTTTAGCTCCTAAACGGTGCAACTTATAACGCCCTGTATATTTTTTATTCATATAATTTTTATATTGCTGTTTATTAAAAGCATTAGAAATTTTTCTTGTTGTTTGCAATTGCATTAAAAAGATAATTCAATTAATATTCAAATTATTTTATTTTATTTTGCAATCTCGAAAATTTTAACTAAAAATATTTTTTTAATTTCTAATCCTTTCTAAGACTAGGTTTAAAAATTGTAATTTTACTTCAAAATTTTTTAATTAGAAATTTCGCAACTCTGGTTGGCTACAACAATTTGCCTGAGTCCAAACCTGATGGAAAATCAGGCAACAGCTCTTCAAGAGTGATTTATTGCAAGGGCGCGTGGGTCCAAACACTTTTACAATAGACCGTCCTAATTGCGGATAATGAGGTTTATGGTGGTTGTATAACCTTACAGGATAAGGAGAACTTTATTATGATGAGCGGTCCTCAGTCGAGAGTGTTTGTCGTTATTATCATCCTACCCAATACTGTTATTATCAATATACGAGTAAAGAGAACCCGTGTTTTATTATTAAGTTTTACGTCAAATACGCATTCCTCCGGCTATTTGTAGTTCGTACCGTCATTCTTTTACGATTTAATCTGCTGTACCCCACTATAAAAAAATTATCCCTTCAAACTAGGCAACCAACAGTTCACATTTGCACAGTGGGTTGCATATAACCATTGAGTGACAGCTGTCATTTTCTAAGTGGTTAGCTTTGTTTTTCTAAGTTAATTATCAATAAAATAAGTTGGTTTAAAGCTTTTTCAAACATGTTTTAATTGTATTTAGTGGAATTAAGTAATAATTGGTTGTTCCCCATGGCTTCGGATATTCTAGGACAAGGCTGGTTTGTTAGGTTAAGTAACGTTTATTTTAGTTTATTACTCATATTTTTACAGGAATATTTCCGAAAAAGGTTTGGAAATAATAACCGAAAGTAATAAAATCACCGACAAGTCAAAAATTTTAAGAAATGCACTTGATGTAAGTTTTTAAAACAAATACATTTCCTCTCTAATTGCACACTTTTAGTCTGATTTAAAAGAAATTGGTAGCCCAGTTTTAGCTAAAATACTTAATAAAAGTAATGTTTCTCAGGTATTATCATTCTTAAAGGATTTAGATTTGAGTTTATTAATATTTTATTAAAGGTCGTACTTCAAATTCAAAAAATTCGTAATATATCAGCCCCCAAAGCTAATGAAAATTCTCAAGCAGCCCCACGTATGTTAAAACTGGTATTAACAGATGGTGAAACGTATATTCAAGCAATTGAAACTGCCTCAATACCTTCACTTAACAGAGATAAAACACCTCCAGGCTCTAAATTATTGATCCTCTCAGCTAAAATTTCTTCAGGTTATTTACTATTAGATTCAAAAAACTGTTCCTTACTTGGAGGAAAAGTTCCTGCACTTTTTGAAAAGTGGGAACTGGCTAAAAGTGTTCAGTATCACAATAGGCAAAATGGTAATAAGCATTTTTTTAAATTCAATCTAGGTAGGTCTTGGAAGAAAGTATTAATTGTCTAGAAATGCTTGAATTTTATAGCTTTAAGTTATATCACAGTCTCATACGACTTAGTTTATGAGGTATTTAATAAGCGTTGTTGTAAAGAGAAGTGTGACACTGTCACCGACCATTGAAATTGAAAGGGCTGCGGTTTCTTTATCTACAAAGGCCTAAAAAGTTATTGCCTCTATTAAAATATCAAATTTAAGCATTTGTAGACAAACTATCGATGACGCCTGAGTATCCATGGCATTGTAGTTCGTTTAAACAATGGTTTAAACAAATAAACGTGATTTCTACCTGGCCTACTTTGACTCAATGTTTTTCAGTAGATATTTCAATTTGTTTTTATATTTATTAAGCATCAAGTGATGGGCCACCAGCTTGGGTAAATTTCGGTTGTAAAATTCAGTCTGACGTTCAAGACAAACAATTTAAATCATTGGACAATAAAAATCAAGAACCTAAAGAAAATTCTAAATTTGATTTGCAAAGACAAGATGCAATAGCTGAGGTGACGTCTGGAGCTGTTAAAAAAGTATTTGGGGGTGGCGTTAAACAACAAGTTCAGTCACAACCTAATCCAAGATATACTAAAAAACCAAATGATTTTCAAAACAAAGAAAAGAAAAATTTTAAGACTAAAAATGTTGTTACTAAAGAAGTTGATGAGAAACCCCAAAAGCCACCAGAAAGAGTGTCTCTGTTTGACTTTCTTGAAGACAAGTTACCAGCTAGTGAAAGTGTCAGTACTACATCCAGTGAACCTGTTAAACCTGCTAGTCGTTTAAATAGATTTGATAAAAATTATCAGCAAAATAATAAAAATCAAAATAGAAGTTACAACACTTACCAAAATCAAAAGAAAAATTATAATAGATTTGAGTCGGATCAAAATAATTCTTATAGAGGCAGCAGGTTTCAAAATAATGCAGATGGGTCGTTTTATCAAAAGCCAAAACAGAATTATGTTGAAGATAATTTTTTCAAACCTAGAAATGAGTCACAGACTCAGGTGTTTCAAGGGAACACCTACCAGGATTCAAGACCATCATTTAATAAGAACGATAATAATCAAAACAGTTCATTTAAAGCAAAAAAAGAATCAGAAGAAATTAACGGTTTAAGCAATAATTTGGAAAAAATGTCACTAAATTCACAATTTGCTAGTAGGAGTCTCAAGCAGCACTTGAATTTAGGCCCCCAGAAGAAAAATCCTGTTGAGAATGTAAATGATTTGAAGTGGAAAGTTGGTGATGATTGTCTTGCAAAATATTGGGAAGATGGCAAAGTAGGTGTTTTCCTTTTGAAGTTAGTGTTTTAACCGTTTTGTTTGTAGTACTATAATGCTAATATAACTGCCATAACTGAGAAAACTTGTGTTGTGAAATTCAAGGGTTATGGAAATATTGAAGAGGTTTTGAAAACTGATTGTCTTCCAGTGAGTGGTGGGGATAAGAAACCACATTATACAGGTTTGTTTCAAATTGTAAGTTTTTGAAAATAGTTTTTTTTTCTAGGACCAATGGAATTTAGGAGAAACACAAGGACCTACAGGAGGCAATAGCCAGTCAATTAATAATTTAATACCTAATGATATTCACTGTTGGTTTTTTTTACTAATAAATTATTTCTCAATTAAGTTACTGGCGCTTTACTTAATGCAATAAATATATTCTATAAATGTATATAAACAATGCGTTAAAAGAGGAAGGTGGGAATACATAAAAAGTTTACCTATTTTTTATGGAAATTAATACGTTATTATGTATAATATTATATGGGTGAGTTGCACTGACATTTTTTTAGTTGTTTAATAAAATATACATAATAATACGTCACCTTAAAGTTTATGTAAAATGAGATTTTTTGAGTACATGCATAAATAGAACTTAGTATACTTATAGAGTTTAGGAAAAAAATTAAAGCGTTTATTAATCAATAGCACCAGAATTTAAGCAAAAACGCCTACAGCATCCTGTTTTACCCACAGGTGTTTATTGTTAATCTGTTTACTTCTTTTTACTTAGTTATGGAGACAAAATGAAGTTAAAATTACTAAGTTTAGACTACAACCACGCGCCAGCGCCATCTAATATTGTTGGTAGGAGTACTTGACAAAACCGTTTAAAAAAAATATGTCAAACCGCAAAAAATTTAAAAAAACTTTCTTTCTTGACTTCTCATCGGAAAATTTTTATTCTCAAAAGTCTCTTTTTAAAAGTCATCAATAATGTAAAGTATATTTCAAAAGGAATGACATCGCAACAGGCTGTAAAAATGCAAATTTAAGTTGGCATTACAGTTTCCACTTGTTTGTTTGTGTTTCGACAATTAAATTTGATAGTGTTGTTTTTTGGCGGCAAGTATTTTTTTATTATTTGTATGTTATTCTGATTTGACAAATTAATCTTGTTATTTCTCTAATGGCACGTTATTTTTTATTAAAAAAGAAGGATCCGAGAAACGCGAATTCCTAGATTTCTAAAAGTTGCTTTAATAACTTTTTATTTGATTAAAGTTTATTAATAATGACTATATATATATATATATTTTTTTTTAATGCCAGAGGGGCCCGAAGCGCGAGCCGCACACCGAGGCCTACGCCCATTGTGCGCTACCTCTCGGAATAGTACTACTGCAGTAGCCCTGTGCCTCTGATGAAGCTCAGTACCTTGTCTGCAGGAGCCTTCTTGATAGCACTGGGCTTCAGATATCGAGAGCCCAGGTATAAATCTCTGATGCCTGCAAATGCAGGGCAGTAACAGAGAATATGAAGAGGAGTTTCCTCATCTTCAGCACAACCTCTGCAAATCTCGTCCTCGCTAAGTCCGATAACGTGCAGATGTCTTTGTAGTAGGCAATATCCTGTGTACATGCCTACCACTAACTGAAGGTCTCTACGATTGAGACGCATCAGGTTTTCACTGCGTGCCTTGTCCGGTCCCTTAATAAAAAGCCTGGATTGCCGCATGCCATCTTGAAACTGCCATTCAGAGAGATGGCGAGATTCTATCCACTTATGAAGTGTGTCTTTCTGTCGTCTTCGAGAAAATCTCGTCTGTCGGGAGAAACGCCAAGAGCCGGTTCTCCCCCGATAAAATCCATTTGTGAACCTTCTCGAGCCAGAACGTTAGCCCTCTCGTTACCCGTTAGACCACAGTGTTCTGGTACCCAGCAAAGTACAACTTTTTTGTTGCACTCCGCCAGTTCCTGTAATCTGTTGTGACATTCCCAGACAAGCCTCGATGAGTACCCCGCTTGGAAAACGTCAACATGTTTGCCCAAAGGTATTGAAATTTCAACACCGAGCCCACATATAGATATTCCTGAGCCCGCTCCATTGGGGTGAACCAACTCGTCGGTTATACATACTATAGACGTCATTCTTATCAGTTTTTGGCACAATTGATATATTATGTAACTACGGGTTTTTGTGCCTAATGATTTTTCCTAATCCTTTCATTTTTTATAAGAAACAATAGAGCTTACACCTATTTTTAACTTTGCTTTGTCCGCTAATCATAGTTCCTAAATTTTTGCCGTTACTATGGAATAAAAACATTTTCGCAGACGCACATAAAATTAATATAAATCAATTCAAGAATATATTTTTATTGACATTACTTAGTACAGAAGAAAATAATAAATTAGATACAAAATTTGTTATTGACACAATAAAACAATTATGCAGCTATGCTACATGTATAAAAAGATTAACATGTGTATTAAAAGTTATAAATTGACAAGTTACACTTTCATATAAACACAAAAAATATGTACAATGTAGTAACGGTTAAAATTATATGACTAGAGACTCAGTTTATCTTGATTTGGCCAAGCAATTTTAGCATCAGTTCTTTTATAAGCTAACATTGTGTGCTTACTACCGCTGATAAAATCTTGAGGGCACTCATTATCCATCAACATAGTTTCTGAAAAACAAAAAATTAATTTTGACAACGAAGCGTTTTTTTGCTCATTTTGTAAACTTGGACTCGTGTAATAAAACCTACTTCTACATGTTTCAAGATAAAAAAGTGACTATACACACCTTCACCATCTGTCACTCTATAGAGAGCATAATCCTGCGGATTCGTTATCCTCGCTTTATGTGCTATAATATTACATACATCCTTCGTGGTCATATGTGGTTTCGCAGGCAAAGTTTTCGTCAAAATCGACCCATGCAGTTCATCAGGAACCACAACTTTTAACACAGACTGAAACCAAAACATTTAATTTATTTTGATTTAATCCAAACACTTCTCTTACATCATTTTTTAAATTATTTTTAACATTCTCCACACAACTCTCTTTGAAATTTTTAAGTACGTGAACAGCTGATGACAATGTAGTCAAGTAATAACCACCCTCCCCTGATAAAAGTGAAGGATGGAGCAGCCCCCACATGTATTCTGCTTCGATTTCAGCAGCGACAAAGTTGGTTTTGACGAGGACCCACACAAAAAGAGGCAGAAAATCGTCGGCACCCAACTGGACAGTTTTGCCAGATCCTGTTAGTTGACCAGTTTTTACCTAAAAAATTGAGTTATTTCGAGGTTTGAGAGATTGCGGGGTGACTCACAGAATTGAAAATTGTAGCGATGGCAGCTAGGAGATATTCCAGTTTTTCTAAGGGGGAGTCGGCAGTTTGGAGTCGTTGTAAGTACTGGGAGATCGTGTTGAGGGAACTTTCAGAAGGCAGAGTTATTTTTGGCTGAAATATAAAAAAATGCGTGACCGGATTTTATCTATCGTTTATTACATTTTGTAATTTTGTTGTATCTTTTTCACCAATTTTTACTAAGGGAAAAAATATTGATATTTAACAAAAACTGTCAAAACGCAGTGTAGGGTTGAAATGTATGAAACATTATTTTGAAATAGTGCAAATTTTGTGTAAATCACAAATAAGTCTAAACCATGCTAATTAAAAATACCTGACCCAGTTTTATTAACTGTCACAAATATTTCAAAAATACTACTCTCATCTCTCCTATAGCGACCCCATCAGTTATTTTATTACTAGCAAATAGCTTCACAAAATGTCACAGAGAGATAAGTGGTCAAATGTAATAAAATAAATATTAATATTTATATAGTATGAAGTCACATAGGGCTATGAAACTAAATATTTCCATGGTTACATTATGTATCAATGCGTTCTATCTAAAATGCAGTAAACTGTCCATAAATATCCAATTGAGTAATAACCACAAAGTTTTTTATATAAAATTTTATAACTAATAAAGATATGCTTTTAAATGCTTTATTTTCATCACAAACAAATCAATCTTTTTAAAAAAACAATGGGGCAAAAATTTCCAAGTTTCATTTGATCTTTTACCTTTTCAATTTCTTTATATAATTAAATTTAATGAAATTTACTTCCTACAGAACTATTTGTTACATTTAATTAAGAGCAAATTTAAAAAACTGTCGTATAGGGGATTAAATTCTAAATTATTGTATTTAAAAAATATGAAAAAGTCACTGAAACATATTTTAAAAAAATATACCTATCAAATTTAGAATTTCTACAGTGATGACTTTGGAAACGCTACCTAAAAGGTCAATGCTACAAAAAAAATGTTAACGGAAAAAGTTATAAAGAATTAAATTTTGCATAATATTGCAGTGGGTATTAATTTTTTTTTAAATAAAAATATTAAAAATTTAATCCTCTATGTGACAGTATTTTTAAACTGACAAACTGTTAGCTCTTAGAGAGCATAGTCCTGGGTTATTATAGTGGGTGATTCGTACAGTGTTGAATTTATTATAAAACGCTGCACAAACGGCCAAATGTAAAAAAATCTTGTAAGAAAAGGTTGTACATAATTAAATTTTGTATAATAAAGTCCGCAATGCAATGTTTTAATCTCTAACAGTTTAGGCCATAGAAACATTAAACATGAGTTAAGAAATTGTTAACGTGAGTAATAATTGTACTATAAATATTTATTTTGTTACCCTTCATTATTCTTACTAATTATTTATTTCAGAGCGATTTTAGATATGCGTAATACATAATAATTATACAATATTTTCACTGGAATGGAATTTATAGCGAAAAACAAATAGAAAGGAAAGAATTTCAACTCATATTATAAAATGAAAAAAACAGTTATAAGTGTTATAAGATCACGAAGCAATTAATCATTTTCATAACTCTGTATAAACAGGTTTGGCATGTCAATAACGAAGTTTTAAGTTTTTATCACGGAAATATTTAAAGACAATTTATGGACGCAAATACTTTCATAAATATCCAATTGAATATTAAATAACCACAATATTTTTAAATTAAATTTTACTACTAATAAAGATATGCTTTTATGTTTCATTTTCATCACAAACAGACCAACCTCTTTAAAAATAAAGGGGCAAAGGTCCTCAAGTTTCATTTGATCTTTTAACTTTTTAATTTCATTCTAACATGGAATTTACATCCTGCAGAGTTATTACATTTAATTAAAAGTGAATTTAAAAAAACTGTCATATAATAGAGGATTATTATTACAATAGTGGATATATTATAAAAAAAAATCACTGGAAAATATATTTTTTTTTAATGTAGCAAGTTTAAAAATTGGACAGCGCTGACTTTAAAAACGCTGCTCAAAATGTCAGAGCTACAAAAAAATGTTAACGAAAAAAGTTGAAAGGAATTAATTTTTGCGTAATAGAATCCGCGAGGCGATATTTTTGTCTCTAATATTTTATTGATTTTAAAGCGATAGAAGTGAAGCTATCCAAAAAAAAAACACAATGTTTTTATATGAAATTTTATCTTTTAAAGTTATTTCATTCATCACATACAGAATATTCTCTTTAAAAAATAAAGGGGCGAATGAACCCAAGTTTCATTTGATCTTTTAACTTTTTAATTTCATTCTAATTAAATTTAATGAAATTTGCTTCTTGCAGAGACAAAAAATTAACACCTCAGCGATGACCTTAATTTGTTACATTTAATTGGATGAAGCCCATTTCAACATTAGATTATAATTATTATAATAAAGTCATATAACCAACACTTTAATCACAAATTGCATCAACCGTTAAATGTGAGTAAAATCCAATAGCCTGAGTGTCAGAAAAATGATAAGAAATGTTCGGCTTATCCAACCCCGAAAATCTCACTCTTTTATAGTCACGATCGGCATAACTTTTTATAACTTTGAAAGTTATTTTACCAACACACTTGCATTCAATCCTTACCTTAATTGCTAATTCCGAGATAGGTCTTGTTGCCGCATATTGGATATTATCAGCTAATAGTCTTATAGCTCCTGTTTTCGTATAATGATCGAGAAATAATTTCTGCAAATGAGCTTTCAAAGGCTTCACAACCAATTTATGCATAACTCCTTCTAAGATCGCATCGAGATTTAGGAATTCCGTCGATTTCAATTTACTTCTCTCTCGTTCGATTTCCTTGTAAAAGCCTTTCTCTCCGTGTTTTACTAAGTAGTTTTTCATACCCGACATAAATTGTCTCATATTTCTCATGATTATTTGCGGATTTGTTTCTTTTGATTCACATGTGCAAGCAATGAAATTATCGATGTTTTGAGCAAATGTTGTATTTTTGTCTTGAGCTAATTCTAAGGCGTAGGTACGTATTGCGGCACCGACAGCTTTTGGTCCTGATTGCTCTCTATTCCTCAACGCTTGCAAACGTGGGGCAGCTAAAATTACTTTTCTAGTTTTGCTATAAATTCAAGAAACAAACTTACAAAGCAAAGGATCCAAACGGTCTTTGAAACTTTTTGACCGATTTATCGATGCTACTTTTGTACTGTGATTGTTGATTCGTTCCGATATGGAATCGTCAGTCTACAAAAAAAAAACATTTTATTAAAATCGTAAGTTAGAAATTAAAAATAATAATAATAAAATAGTCTAACTAGTGTAATACAATTCTTATTTTCTTCTTGATCATAAGGAAATCTTCAATAGTAATATACTTTCTAGGGAAAGTCATCCAGACTTCTATAAAACTATTAATAAAGGATTTTGCATAATTAACCTTCTCGATAGATAGGAATTTAAAGGGTAAAAAATCTCATCAAAAATTCTATAAAAGAACGAAATTATATTTTTGATAGAACTGTAAGTCTTAAACAATTAATTTTCTCGATAAAAAAAGACAACTGGAAGACGAAGGGGGATCTCTAAAAAGGTCATTAAAAATTGTATAAAATTAATATATGTAGAACAAAATTTAATCTGCTAAACTGTCACTACAGAATAGTCAAAAATGGTATTATATAATTATTAAATCTTCTTGATATGTAGTAAAAAAAAGGAATTTAAAAGTTTAAAATGCATTTCTAAATGACTCATTAATAACAACATAAAGGTTATAAAAAAAATAATTGTTTAATTGGCACAACACATTGGTCAACGAATCTTAAACAATTTATCTAAAAAGGGACTTATATGATTTCGTATTTGAAAAGTTTATCAAAAATTCTACAAGAATAAGAAGAAAAAAAATGTTCAAAATGGCTCAATAAAGCGGTTAAAGAATATTATACAATATGCGATAAAAAATACGAGAAAATAATTAAAGGTAAACCGGGTTTCTAGAGAAGTCAATAGAAATTCTAGAAAGTAAAAAAAAAATTGTTAAATTGCCATAAGGGAATAGTCAAAAAATACCTATTATATACATAATTAACCTTCTCGACAGAAAAAAAGGCACATTTGAGAGGTAAAAGAGGTAGCCATTATAAAAAATTCTCAACATTTATTTTTTTACTATAATGATAGAAACAACAATTAATCTTGTCGATATAAAAAAAAATCATTTGAGACGGAAAAGGCGACTTAAGAAAGTCAAAAAATTCTGTCACATAAAAAAAAATCTGTTAAAAAAGCAAAGGATTCGAAGAATCTTACATAATTAACCATAAGATGATAAAAAGGGGCATTTGAGGGGGTAAAACGGATTCAAAAACTCTACAATTAAATTTGTAAAAAGAAACTTTAAATTTTTTAAATTGTTACAATAAAATTGTTAAAAAAGAACAATATACGTAATTAACATTGTTCTTGACAGAAAAAACATTTGTTTACCAAGAGTTATCACAAATTTTACAAAGTTTATGTGTATATAAAAAAAACTGTTAAGCGGTTGCAACAAAACGATCAAAGACTCCTACATAATTAACCTTGTAGACAGAAAAAAAGAGACATTTAAAGCGTTTAAAGAGCGTTCCTGAAGGAAGTATTTAGAATTTTGAAAAGTTTAGAAAATAAAAGTTAATTTGTTAAACCGACACAATAGAAAGGCGATTTTTTTTACATTGTTAACCTTCTGGAAAAAAGGGAACATTTGAGACGTAAACGAGGTTTCTTGATAGATACAGAGGGTCATCAAACAACAATTAACCTTCTCGATAAAAAAGAGAATCTAAAAACCAGAAAAAATTATTAACCTTTATATAATTACCCTTCTTGACACAAAAGTGGAATTTGCGAGGTAAAAGCATACAAAAATTTATAAAAAATTCGCAAAATTTATTTCTATCTTTTAACTGTTACAATAAAAGCGTTAAGTAACCTTTTAATTTAGATAAAAAAAAGGGAAATACATATTTGAGACGAAAAAGAAGATTTTTAAAAAGTCATCAAACATTATATAATAATAGTTACTAATGTGCCAAGACCAAAAAGTATAATAGTTTTTAGGTAAAAAAAGGCGAGACTAAAAGGCACTTTTTGACTTTGGGGCAAATAAAATTTTTTAGTCAATTTCAACAAAAAAATAAATTTTTACTAGTATTTGTGATTTTTGCTAGCGGCTGAAAAGTGAAAAAAATTATTTACGTAACCAGTTATGAATAGACCAATTTTGTTTAACGGGTATAAAGTCTGCCAAAACGAGTAAGTAAAGCTAAAAAGTTTTGAAAATCATACGAGTTAGACAATAATAGGTTTTTGCAACATCTACTCGTAGTTGCTAATAGTAAAACAACCTGTTTACGAGCGATGAGAAAAAATTCTTTTCGAAACTAGTGATGTAACGAAATTCGTTATTTCGTAACTTGTGATGTAATATGTGCCATTGCATAGCACTAAAAATTGACGTGAAACATTTCGTAAGTAACGACATGAGGAAAATACAGTAAGTAAAACAATACTTTTAATGCAGTTTTGAAAGTGTTACTTACCTCTGTGTTGCAAACTCCTTGATTTAGTTCAGTCCAAGGTTCAGAAAACTCCGTAAGTTCGCTAATTTCTGAGGGCGGTGCCCTCGGCACTCTCCTATCTTCAACGTTGTCATAAGCCGACATTCGACATAATTCCTCATCGGTTGTTATTTCCGTCGAAGTTCGTATATCAGGGAACCTTTTTGAGATCATATCCTGTACTGTTGTCCTGTCATCCGGATCAGGAGTATAAGGATGAATTGACGATATTAATGTAGGGATCAATGGCCAGTCAGAATCATAATCTGCATCACTTGATTCCATTGTTGTGTCACATTCACTACCTATAATTATAATAACAATAACTCAACAATAAAACGAATTTTATACTATTACTTCGAAATGTCCAACCATTATCGATCTGCCAACTATCATTAACTCTAGTTTTAATTGATGGGGGTTGCACAGGTTTCACTTCCGGTTTTCTTAATCCGGGAAACCTCTGTTTCGGGCTTAGGTTGTCCGCAGAAGACGACATCACTATCAAACAAAAACAGTTAGTTGTGCAGTTGTGGTAGGAAGGAAACAAGATAACGGTTTTTATCAATACACAAATTGCGAAAATTTATTGTTTACTAAAATGAAATTTGTAAGAAAATGAGTACCTTACACATATTTATCACGCTGTTAATTTTTAATCTACAACCGATAATTTTTTAAATACATTTGAAATAACTAAAATAAATTAGTATCGAGATTATCGAGCATTGTAATAAAAACAACGTAACATACTACGATCACTTACATTTAATCCATCTTATCCAATTCAATCAAAATGTTATTCTTATCTTATTCATTCCAACATAAATAAATAAAAATAAGTCACAATTACAAAAATTGCAACGAAATTAAATTGAAATAGAACAGGCTTTATCCAATTTCGCCAGATAAAACAATGAACACAAACCTTGCTCTAAAGCTAGATTTTAAATTATTTTTCCATAAAAATAACTCACCATTAAAATCTGAATCTATCCGTTCGAGACCTGGACTAAGCGGCGAGTGGGAGAGGAGTCCCGGAGGATTTGAATGTCTCTGATTCATCGGAAGCATCGTTTTCCCTAAATTCCTTCTAGGAACGGGATTCGCAATTGAATCAGCTGGTTCGGCATAAAACGGACTGCCTTGTTTCGGCGTTTGTGGACTAGCCATGTCTTCAATAATCGGTGATTGTATCGGATTTTTACACTGATTTAGTATCGGTGTACTACAATTACTTCGATGAGAGTCAACCGGACTCAACACATTGTTATTCAATGACACTACATTCGATGTATGCTGGAGTAAATCAGGCGATGCTAAATTACCACTCTTGGATTTATTCGTGGGCTCGTTCGTCCACACATCCTCATAATCACTGATTTTGTCACCTAGACCACTCCTGCAGTAGAAAGTGGGTGAATCCACAATATCACTTTCTTGATAATGCTTTGATAGTTTATGTTTTGATCGTTTGCTATGACGAGCAGTCTTACTTGCTGATAACGGTGATAAGGTATCAGGTGATAATAGACTGCTTGGGTCAGAATTAGGTGAGAGGATTGACCCATTAGGTGAGAGAATTTGATCGGGAGCTCGACGTAAGCTTCCTTTAGATGATATGGTAGAGTTGCATTGACCTTCTGGAGACATTCTTTTTGGATCACAATGAACTTCAACAGGGGGAGGTTCGCTAGGACTTGAATTAACACTAAATGTGACAGTCGTGGTAACTGTGAAATTATTTTGAGGGGTTGAAGGTTTTGACCATCGGGGAGGCGGCGGAGGTGGTGTTTTCGTAACTGATTCATTTTTGGTTTTTAATGGTTCGATTTTATTCGGTTCGATGAAACTCATTAAATTTAGAGTGTTAGGTCTTGTTGGTTTAATTTCGTTTGTGATTGGTGTCGATGGCTCTGCTTTTTTAAAAGTTGTCATTAAAGGATGTAAATTAAGAACTAAATCAGCATCAGGACTTGATGCAGCTGATGGTGGAGGACTATACCTCCAAAATTCCTGTCCTAATAAAGCTAAAGACGACAACTGTTGCCTACTTTTCGCTTCTCTGATCGCTTTAGGTAAAGTTAACTGTACCGGAAGTTCATCGCAACAATTCGCGTAATGTGCTATAAGTTCCGGAATACTCTCAAACCGATTCTCGCTTGTTTCCAATCCGAGATGTCCATCAGACGACTGGATTAAATAATGTTCAATATACGGCCCTTTATCTGGCGGTAACCGAACCGATAACGCCATTGTATCACTCTGAGACGACTGTCTGACAACAAAACATCCCTCTTCCTTGCCTTGCAGGAGATGGAAAGCCCCTGCTCTCTGTATTCCCGGCAGGAACCAAATGGGATGGGAGCGAATTAACCTTTCGGTTAGGCCAATATCACAAGTAGCCCCATATCCTTTAAAAATTATTTCGTAACCCTTTCGGGCGGTTCATTTCGTTCACTTACCTGATTCTCCGCTATCCTCGCTGCCGCCTTCAGAACCTCCGTTTGATGATAGAAGGGATTCGCCAGAAGCTGAACGGGATGGGGGTGTGGGAGGTGAGTCGGGGATGGTTCGGCGTAGGGGCGGCGAGGGAGATGGCGCCCCCACTCCGGGACTTTGACGGTCGCCCAAAAGGTAAGGCTCGAGGAAGGCATCGCTTCTGGAAATAGAAAAACGGTGAGAATCCTAAATGCCAAAAGCAAAGTAGCAGCTACTCGCAACAAAAAACAAGCTCGAATGGATATGTGTATCTGATACTATTTCCTACAAAATACAACATTAGGGAACGCATTTCATAAAGTCTGTGTTGTGGCACGAGTAGCGAAACGTTAAAACAACTTAAAACATCTAAATAAATGTTATAATAGGTTTTTTAAAGATGATAATATCGGGCATGCCAAGAAGCGTGCATCAGACGTTCTGAACAAACATAATGAAAATGCAAAAATTCTTGTAATCTAAACTTTGGTTACAAGGATATTATAAATTCAAATTTAGGAAAATTGACAACGCTGTAAAATTTATAATAATTTTCATAGTTTTCTCATACTGTCACACAGACACAAAAAAAAATAAATAGTACATTCTCGTCCTATCTTTTTGAGACAAATTTAAAGGTTTAATCAATTTTGCACCATCACCTTTTGTTTTTGAGGTATAGCGCTCTTTTAATTTTCGTTTGCTTGTTTTTCTATAGTTTTTTTAGTTTTTACCTTATCCCAATAGTAAAAGTTTGGTACTATTACAGATTTTTACGTAAAATCGAAAGATACAGTTAGAAGTGTTTTTATACTTTTTATTTTTTCAGATTTAGATCAAACTTCATTTTTTTATTGGAAACCATAGCCGGTTTGTAACTTCAGAAACCGTGTTTTTTTGCACTACACAAATATGTACTTTATATTTGTTGCCACATACAAATGCACTAAAGTCATCAGAAAAATTATACAACGAAGAATAAGTTAATTAGAAATATGGTTTACAAGTGACACAAATGTTTCTTATGTAATTTCTTTTGAATAATATTAATGATATACCCCCGGTTGCACAAACGTCAATCAAAATTGACAAACCATTAAACTCCGATTAAATGAAAATATCGTGCTCTGATTGGTTAAAAATACGTTAATGAGAGATTAACAAGCCATCAATTTTGATGAACGTTTGTGCAACTGGGCATAAGTGCTCTAAATTTTACTACCATACTAGAAATCTGAAATTTTGAATGACGATCTCAATGCATTAGTATGTGGGCGTTTGTGTTCTATTGTTTTGTTAATATTTTAAAAAATAATTAAGTCGGGCAAATAAAAAAACAAGTAAGCTTTGTAAACAAAAGCATAAAATGGGTTTCTTATAGGTACACTATTTATTATTTTATCGTAAATATCTTTTTCGACCACCTGTCTCATAAGTATTTCATTTATGCCACACTTGCTGTATATACTAAAGCTTTACTTTTTGTACTTCTAAGAAAATGCGCGCTTTTTGGATAGCCACCCTGACCTTTTGAAAAGCCATATCTTTTAATGTACGCTGTATAATTTAACTTCAAAATTTTAATGCTGCAAGCAAAGAGAGAGTGACATAAATCTAGTAATAATAATTACAGATCAGTGACCATAAATTATTATTGTTATTGTCACTTTCTCCTTCACTCTTTGATAAAACAAAATTGTTTAAATATTTCCAGTTTGCGGGAGTTTTTGTAAAATACGCTATAAATTTTTTATTATGTTCGGGCCCTAAATTTAAATGCAAGATTCAGGCGCTATAAATCAAAATAAAAAATTGAATTTCTAACTTTTGCTTGAAATTTTTTTTATAGTATGTCGATTATGGTTCCATTCACATTTCAACACTCCCCGTATAGTTTTTCCTTTATTTGTAAAGTTGTGTCAAGTTTAGCGAAGTTCCCACGAATTTTAGCAAAACATCGAGATTGGAAAAACAAATGTGGGGCAACCCTTACGACTCGGTTCGAACATAACAATGCTTTTAACCACTCATAAAACATATTATTAGGGAATGTGTATAATGGGAAGTCCAATAATCCTCGAGGGCTAAACTGGCGGAAACGAGTTGATTTATTTACAGTAAAACCGCTCTTGTATAGCATTTTGAAAACAAGGTATATTATGGAAATTGGCCCAAGCACGATATCGACAAATTTATTTTTATTTTTTTGGGGTTCGACAAGATAATGAATTTATTAGTTTGTAAAAAACGAGGGGAAAACTTTTCGTGTTTTTCGCGCCAAGGATTCACCCAAAAATAACACTTATGCAATGCTTTTAACCGAACGACATTTTAATTATTATTCTTTGAAATGTTTTTTAGTCTTGTTGGAAATTCTCCGTCTATTTATGTTCCAGTTTGCTTTTATTGTATCATCGCAGCGACTCGTTTCTCTCGATTCTATTTATTTGTCGGCCGCATGTGTCATTTAAATTACCAGACATTTGTATTTCTGGTATAAGGAAGACGATGCAAATGCGTCTGGGAATTCGGACATCGTCTTCATAAATTTCAATCTTCATGAGGACATAAAAGCAACTCCCATTTTAGCAAACTTCTTTAAGAAATTTTCGAACCACATTTACAGAAAATAAATAACAATTATATCTACTGCGAGGACCAAATAGGTATATTCAATAATTAATTTTATGATGCAGTAATACGGATGAGAAACAGAAATTGACTTAAAACACAATATAACTGGAGCCAACGTTTCGGACAGCTTTATTTAATCTTGGTCCTTCCTCAGAGCTAATTATGTCTTTATACACAGTAGAATATATTTTGTTAATTTCATCTCTTTTTAACAAATATTTTTTATACACAGGATGATTTTGTGAAAACTCTCCACCCCAATTTATTTGGTAACAATTCCGATTTAAAAAAATCGAGACAAGTCGATTTTTATTACCAGGGAGGTAAAATCATGTTGATCCCACCATCCATCCCCTTGAGCACGGGCCAGGATACCCATGGAATTTAAATAGGGAAAATTTGGGCTAAATGATTCTTCATATTGAAGGTCTTTAAACACTCTTTATGCTGATCTACATTTATTTTTGTGTTTTTTTTTTGGAATTTTTTTCTTGTGTTTCTGCATTCGTGAAAAAGGGGACCACTTTGAAACCCTCTAATTGAAAGTATGTTTACATAATGGTTGTTCTTTTGTTATTTATTAACATTTCTTGTGTCAACACTTAAAAATTTTATTCAAAAAGATGTCGTATACACTTAATACTGGTCACCCTGTAATGTAATAGCATAGTCGGTTTCCTGTTGCTATTTTTGTCACGAAAAAAATCTCTATTCTTGGACTATAATGCAAATCAAAGAAAGTTTAATTTACACGTTTTTATATATTGTTAATATAATATAAAAAAATGTTTTATTAATGTTACAAAAACTTGTTGAGTAATGCGCTAATTTCAAGTTGAGATAATACCGGTAGTACCCTTGTTTCTATTGAAAATTAATAAAATTCGGGGGATTGTGATTGGTTGTTGTTTTGAAAAAGTATTAAAATTTGCGATACTACTTGTAGTATCTCAAGTTGAAATTAGATTATAAGTATATATTTTGCTAAAATTGCATAAGTTTGTTATACATTAATATTTTTCAGTCAGGTCACAGTTAAATTGCCAGTAAAAAATTATTAAATTAACTAATGGAATTGTTTAAAACAACAAAACTATTTCTTAAATTAGCAAAAAAGAAATTAGTTAAATAATTACTTTCAATTCGTTAACTTAACAAATTACTTTGGTTATATTTAACGAAAAAAATATTTTTGAATTTTACTAATAATTAACATTAACCGTTCTTAAATGTGTGTAAAAATTAAAATAAAAAATGAACACAAAACAATTCACCCTGAGGAAGAACTCATATTAATTAATTAAATTAATAATTTAATATAATAATTAATAATTAATTTAACAAAAAAATTAAATAAAAAATAATTAATACATATTAAAGCTATCCGAAACGTTTGCTCCCGTTATGTTCTTTTCAATTATCATACAATTAATTATAAATGACAATTTTTGTAAATTTCAGCTGGTTTTGTGCAGAACTGCATTTTCGTGAGCATCTGAGTGCAAAAAGATCGTTAATTGACTTGTGTTTAATCGGAGGAAACAGTGCAGCAGTAATCAATAATTCTTGTATTTATTTCACACCGCTTGATGGCTTAATGGCCTGACTGGATATGATTGAGCTTGGAAATCCAGCTAACTTCCTGCACTTGTTATAAAACGAAAAAAAAAAATCATATTTGTTTGTGAAGTGCAAGTAAAAAACTCGCCGACTTGGAAATGTGCCAAAAACCCACCTACCAGAAGATGAGGAACAAACAGCGACTTGTGTATCTCCTCAATTTCACGAGTCGACGAAAAGAATTTTCACGGGACTATTTCACAATGGATCACAGCTTTTAAATCGATAATCGAGTTTGTCGGTGCGGTTAACAACCATCAGAATATAATAAAGCATGGAGGTAACATCAATGTTGGCATTTTTAACGAGCCGTAAACACATTTTCAACAGGGATTGCAGATGCAGCAATTTCCAGTTGATAATGCGAGGGTTAACTCCTTTCTTTATTAATTAATAATTAGAAGCGTTGGTGTTAAATCTGTACGTGAAGAGGAAGGAAGACATATACATATAAATCTGTCTCTTTCAGTCTGGTCCGTGGATTTATCGGGGGTTGCCATGGAGGCTGGTCGCCGCTTCATTGTCCCTGCATCATCCGGCATTATGGCAGAAGAGAGTGACTATACGCTGCCGGAGGCAAGAAAAGGGGGAAAGAAGTACGTCATCTGGAGCCTTTCTCGGGTTTCCACCCATAAGGAAACTCGACACTCACAACAGGTGTCTTAAGACCCGATTTAATCACTCGTGATCGATGCAAAGTGGCTCTTTGATCAATACCAACAGAATTAATATTTACCAGAAGCAGTCGTCTCATATACTTGCTAGTTAAATATTTAAAAAGCTAGGTCAATAGAAAATTCACCCCTGGCAACTCTCTAATTAAATTGTGTTCGGACACAAACACGAAAAAATACACCTAAGCATCTAAATAAATTATAGCTAAAGCCTGATTTTGTCAGTGGTTTGGATTGTCACAAACAGGACTCGTTTAGTAAATGAAAGCGAGAGACAAACAGAACAATCAAGGTAAAATGTCAACTCGCCTGACAAAATCAACAGAATGAGAGTCGATACCAGCGATACCGTAACTTGTAACCCAACAAAAGTTGTGACCTATAGAAGGCATGTCTGAGCTTAATTTGCAAAAGAATTTGACGTTCTAATGGCTTGTTAAGTTCTCCATCAGACGTCATTCTTTACCATTTACGGTATAGAAAGAAGCGAACTCATCAATCCTTGTTTCAGCAGGACCTCGAAATCTGTTGCAAAAAATGACCCGCCATCGCTCATTGACAGTTCCGGAAACTTTGTTTAATGTCAGTAAACCAATAACTTAGACAAGTATTTAATTAATAATTCAATGACTAATGACGTAATTTTGAATATAATCTAATCCCGCTTCGGGTAATTGTGTTATTAAGATAAGCGAGTGAGGGGTGCGATATCGAGACCTTTTATTATGGTTGAATACGATAAGAAAATCAATATTTATTTTGTTTGGGTGGAATAGAAAATTTCAATTTGCTGAGCTTCTTGTCTTTCAAATGTCATTTTTTCGAAGTTGTTATTAGTGTAGTAGGAAAGATTGAGTTGGCTTCGAGATGCGAATTTTCGTTACGCTTTGGAATTCTAAACCGGTCGAGGATGTGGTGAAAAAGTTGGAATTGGTTTAACCACAACAAATTTAGGTACACATTAGGTTAGCTTCTGTTTATTTGTTTACGTGGTTTAAATTTAAAAGTTTTTCTAACATACAAGATTTCGACGTCCTACAAAATTTTAAAATCGAACGATAAATGTTAGTTGGAACTTTGGAAGGATAATACCTATTTTGATGTGCTTCCACAATAAGAACAAAAATAGTATCTGAAGTAGTTTATCTCTTAAAGAATGAGTAAAATACAACAAAAACATTACGAAATAGCGCTCCTCCGATAATTCGTCTAGACGTTGAGGTTCAAAAGTCTAGAATTTTACAAAAAGTTCGTATTTTTAAAGCAAATATATTGATTTGAGAAACCCGTCTTAAAGTCTCAATGACCTTCTTAAATATTGTCATTTTTTCAATCGTTAGGATTTGCTTGTGGTAAATTCAGTTACAGGAAAAATTATGAAAAAAATTAGTCACTTTACTTTTTCAACATAGTACCTTGAACAACACGGTAGCCGCATCTACCTTTTAGCCCATCAACGCCAAACTGCAAATAAAGCTGTTCTTTATCATGCCTCTCGGTCTAATGTATGCAGTTTATATAGTATGGTCTTCGCTTCGCATATTTGTCATATATCTGTCTTCTTTCAACTTAACACGATGACAGAGACAGATCTTATAACGTGAGTCTAATATAAGACCTTTCAGTCGAAATCTCATGACCACAAACATTATCGATTCAAATACAAATTTATTATTATTCGAATTAATTTCAAATAAAATTTACGTTATTAGACAAGATATTTAAATTTACAAAACGTGTTTAATTTCGATTAAGTAGTTAATTCGATATGAAATGTCAGTTTTGAAGAATAAAATATCAGAAAAGCCATATATTACTCGAGAAGCCAAATTAAAAACAAATTACAAATTTCATAAATTAGAATTAAACATTTATTAATAAAACGTCAATGTTAATTAAACAGTTTTTAAATTATAAAATTATACTAAGAAAAAAAAACATTTTTCTACTCATGTATATGGAAGTACACATTTTCTCTACCTTATGTAAAACTCTAACTTTTTTTAGTTAAACATGAAAATAACTTTTACCACTTGAGACGAAAATAATCTAGAGTCAAACATCCAATATAAAAAAATAGAAAATTCATGGTACTAAATAAAAATTTGCAGTGACATGGCACTGTTACTTTGAAATTATTGCAAATATAATTATGGATTTCGAAGATGAAAATAGTAATTCAATAATACTGCAAAAAAATATTACTCACTACTCGATATGAATTACGGTTTTTTCATTTGTGAGATTGGCTCTCTCGCCGCTGTTTACACAGCTCTTAAACAAACCATGATCTTACGAAAAAACCTTATTTTCATGCCTTATTGTAAAATGTTTTATTTATTTATTACTCTATTTCTATAAAATAGATATTTGCAACATAAAAAAATTGACATATTTAATAATTTCTTGTGTCTTCCAGCGAGTGGTTGACTGGAGATTTACTACCTCCGAATGATAAAAAGAATTGTTCATGACAATAATGGATGGCTTGCTTAATCTTAGAAAAAATTGATTTTTTAGCCATTTCTTATAATTTTGACCATTCATTAAGCCATGGTAGTCGGCACGTTTGTTTTTTTTTAAAGGAATAAATCAAATCTGCTTCGTCTATAAACCCGTTTTTATATCCTGTGTGTAAAAGATTGTACACAAAAAAAATCTCGATTGTATAATTTTGGTTGAACTAACAAATTTTTAATTTTTTTATTTTTCGAAATTCTTAAAACTTTTTTAAGCCTAACAAGAGCGCCATAGATAACGAAAAAATGAAATAGTCAACGTTAATCATTTTTAAGTTTCCAATAAATTTTACTTTTTTGAAGTTAATTCAACAGGCGGTAGTTTTTTGAAATGTAAATATAAACAGTGTAATTATTACTTTTTGAAAAAAGATTTAAGAAGTTTAAACAAAAAGTACAAGAAAAATATCAATAAAACGAGAAGACGCTCTTTCTTTGATATCTCAAGAATAAATAAATGTTCAACCCTAACCACTTTATCACTACATCACTTTAATCCCTACCTTTATAAACAAAAAAAATAATATTTTGGTACCTGACTTGAAGGATAAACTTTCACGATAATTCACATAGCAAGCTAAACAAAACTTTTGTAGTAAATACATAAATCTTTGTAAAAGATAATCGTATAAATTGAGCTATGATCTTAACAAAATAATACATCTAATCGGCCGCGCAATCAGTAACCTCAAACATATCACTTCAATAACTGATTGACTAAAATTTCGGTCTTAACAAAACATTTTTCCAGGTTTTTTCAATATCAGAATTTGATTTGTCAAATTGGCACAAACATAAGTTCAAATAAATTATAAATAAGTTCGCTTGACATCCGCGCAACTACTAATGCCATTTTCAATGGTGTGTTTTTATTCACTCTTATTAATTTTTCTGATCAGTTAAAGTAAAACATATAAGAAATCTGTTCGAAATTCCGAGATTTCTATTAAAAGTGACACATACAGTGGGGATGTCAGGTGAATAGATAATAGTCAACATTGGTTGTAACCCTTGAAAAAGTGTACCTCAATATATCGACAAAGAAAAATATTTCCCTTCCCTAAGTGTCCTATATTCTAAATCCACTTATCATCTTTCCGCATTATTAATTTCCATCGAATTCCTGTACCACGGCCACTAACTTCTCTAACCAAGTGATCCACTACCAAAGCGTCCCCTCAAACTTCACTAGGCATAAATTGGGCGAAACGTCAGTCCTTTTCGCCGATGTTTCCCCCAATTACCCAACCACAAACCCGACTTAATTACACGTGGCAACGACGTCACTTTTCCCGACCGGTGATCGATCCCAAATCAATTCCCTCCAAATCCCCCAACATCCATCTTACCGTGGTTTGAAGTGTCCCAATTCGCCGTACCTCCTCGAAGCAAACTGCGTCTGATTTGAAGGAGTTCCGCACCAACTCCTCCGTTTGTTATCCACAACCGAAGTCCCGGTAACAGGACTCAGACACAAGCTACCTCTGGTTCTCGGCAATCCCGTGTTGTTATTAGGACTTCGCAAGCCGTTATCCAGAAGCGTTTCGGGTAACATTATGGAACTACATGGTATGACAACGCTCGACATTAAATCCTAGACGCGTCACGTTCTCACATCATTCACGGTCCTGTTATGATAAAGGGATGACAATGTGTTGCACTAGCGATACACCACACACCAAACGGGAACAGATTAAGGAAGCGTGGGGTGGAACAGGGAATGGGAGGATTATTGACGTTTGATAAAAGCTTTCCTATCATTTGTTGGAAGTGTGCAAGCTGTTGATGGACAGATAAGATGCGAAGAGGGGTGTGATGGATGAAGGAAAACAGCGATAAGCTACTTTTACTGAGGCCAGATGACCCATTACAAGAATCATTTCGACAGAAATATTAATGTCCTCTCATCCTTACATTATTTAAAAGACAGATTTATGTAAAAATTCAGCATACACATAACCAATGACTATTACACAAGTCACTGATAGACGTTAAATTCAAAACGTTGTCTGTGTTGCTTAATAGTGATTTAAAGTCGATCCATTCAAGCTGCAGCACAACTGCAGGCGCGCTAATCGAAGATCAGAGTTTTAACAGCAGTTTTAAGAAGTAATTAAAAAAATAATTACAGAACATCACTAGAGAAGCATAGCCTGATCTTTTTCTTATAAGAAACAGCAAAAGTTTGTAAAAAAATTACCTTTTATTTTATGGGAACTTTAAAACACTTGCAAAGCATTAAAGGTACGGATTCCTGTCAAGGGTCCATTGCCACAGGCACAGTGTATGCTTTTTAATATTTTTTGTGTATCCATCAGATGTTGTCTTTGGAAAACGATAATTACAAATTGTAAAAACTTAATTGCTGGGGGTTTTAATGACGTAATAATATAAATCCACCCTCTAGATCGAAATCTTGCCCAATGTAAGTTATTGGCAGTTGCCACGACCGTTTCGGATAATTCCGGCATGACTTAACATTCTGTCGTTTTATTAAGTTGAGACGATGTTGGCGGTGCCGCTGTAATTACACCAACTCCGCCAAACAGATTAATAAACTTTGCCATTAATGCAACAGTTCAAACTTCTATATTAACTGAGAATGTGCACGTAAAATTAATTACTACAACGGTTGTTCCGGTACACCACCAAATAATCAAAGCCGCTTAACGTGAGACGTTTTTGAAAAATGCGAAAAAAGGAAATCGGAACATAACAATCTAATAAAAAGTTACTGCTTCTCTTAAAGTTGAATTGGAGTGAAATTGTCCAATTAACGATCAAGAATTTTATCTCGAGAGTGTACAACGAGGCAAAAGTGGAATAATTAAAACGGCTTTATCATCTTGGGAGCAATTTCTATAATTGTAAAATTTCCGTTCAATTAAATTCGTCTCCAAAAAGAGTGCAGGTAACTGTCGCATTTCAACAGTTAACGCTATAGTAATAAACAATGATGGTGTTTTCCTCTGTTCTGTATGTTATGTACATACAATGCAAACTGTTTGCATTTATCGGCGAGTCCTAATCACATTTCTACATGTAGCGTCTGAATTAATCAGATAATTTAGATACGGAGTTGCAGTTTGTGTAAGTGTTTTCAATTACTCTATGCAGACATTTGTGCAATTCTAACTGTTGTGTTACAATAATCTACAGCTGACTTGATGGTTTTTAATTTGCATTCCTAGTTTTTAGTGGGTAATAAAAATTCAAATATCTTAAAAATATGGAAAAATTTTTGTTTTGACTATGATAAAATGACATGACATGGGGTCGTTGCCTGTTGAAATTCAATTTTAAAGTGTACGGAAATTTGGATGGCGAAAAGTGAAGACGATCGCATAACTTACATAAAGGTTAATGGGATTGTTTTCCGAACTAACGGAATTTTTATTTTAATTTTTGATTGGAAATTAATTTACATACAACCATTTTACAGATTTATTAGTAAAATAAATCAAATAAAACAATGCAACCACAGAAAACTGGCACATTATGCATAATTAATAGTATATTATAATTGTACACCTACATTTGATCTAACATACCTATTATGATATTACAGTCAATTCTTCAATTTTTACATTTAAAAGTATTTGTAAAAATATTTGTATTAAATGATGAAAGAATTAAAATTTTATTTATTTGATGTGTTCAGAATCAGATTGATCAACATATTTTTGCCAAAAATAACGATTTATCTTATTTTTAGTATAAATTTGATTCTTTGTTTTAGTTTATTATTGACAAAAGTTTGATATTGATGATGAGAGATAACTAATTTCGAAAGTGCTCTGCCACTTTTATGTAAAAATTTGTTTTATTAAACTTGTAGGATTCATTTTGATTTTAATTCATTTATCATTTATATTAAAACACCCCACTTGGAGAAAAAGAGAATTTATATTTATGTATCTTCTAAACCGAATAGCGACTATGATTGTTTTACTGCTGATTTTTTTATAGCAGAGTTTCAATTTATTATTTTGATGATTATAACTCCTAAAACAAAAAAAAGCCTTAATGAGAGTATATCGGTCTAATGGAAATCATAAGATCAGTATCAATTTCATTTTAAAGCTCTTGAAAAGACAATAATTTCATATCACTGCAAAAAATTGCTAGCTTTATGACAAAATCGATTTAAAGCCTGATTTTCCAAATTATAAAAGTGTCTCTTTACGATAACTGCAAAATCAAAACATAAAGATAATCCTGTGTAGAAGCTCATTTTTTTCTAAAAATGCGTCTAAATTCAAAAATAAATAAATTATGATTAGAAAATACGTCCCAAACAACTAACCACTCCTGTGCTTCCAAGATGGCGCCACAAATGGTAGTTTAGTTCTAGGTGAAAGGACTTATTTGTTTTGTAACAAAGCTATTTTTTTTTGGTGATATTGATGTCCATTGAGCCATTTGACATTGATTGTTTATTTCTCTTCTTTTCATTTTCGGTTCCACATTCGATTTTTTGAATGGTTAAAATCGGAAAGGTCTGCTGGTCCTATCCCTCCACAACTTTTTAGGCTTAGCTGCTTAGACATCAAAAGTTTCAGCGCGCTGGTAGTTCGACGAAACAATCAAGTTTTGAATGTTAAACGTTATTTTTTTTCTAAAATTGTTTATACAAGTCGATTGTGTTTAGGAGTAGAAAAAATATTTTAGTAATAGCTATACATTTTACAACATTTTACCTCCTTAGCAGGAGTGGTTTTGAATCAATCTTTGCCAATTTGGCTAGCCGGCTATATTGTTGATAACTTTTAAACAAGCATTATTATACATTTATTATTACTAATTATTGTGACTTTATTTGTAAGATTGTCTTTTGAAGCTTTCGAATAGCATTATGATAGTCTTACGATTCCCATAAGATTGAAATACTGTTTTAATACTATTTTTTTTAAATAAAAATCAGTTGAAATGTCTTTATTAATAATTCAGCAATAGATTTCAAGATTTTTTGCTTTTATTCATAAATGTATTGAGTAGTCAATAGTCAATTAAAATTAAAAGCCAACTTATTTCTAACTGCCCACTCACATTCCGATGTTCAGTCAAAATAAAATTCTAAGAGATACAAAAATAACTTATTCTAATTTATTCATGAAGATAAGCAATTTAAATTAAATAAGTAGTAATGAAATACGCAAATATGTAATACTAATTACATAATTATCCAAAGTATTCGGTAATTATTTAAAATTGTTAAAAACGGAGAAAAATGTTGCAATTTTCTAAAGAATAATGTCAAATATAAAAATCTTGCAAAATCATTTTGCAAAACTCAGTTAATGTACTTAAATTTTTTTAAGAAAAAAGCATTTGAAAATCGTCACTTTTTTAGATTAGATTATTCCACAAATTAAAAACAAATTTTGTAATAAAGGTTTAAAACATATATGTAGTAAAATCTGATTAGTTAGATCCATTAACATAGAGTTAAAATCCTATCTGCTACAAAAACATCTTTTTGGTAGATTTATTGAAAAATGATATAACAGCCAACAGTTGATACACAACTTTTAAATTGTTGAATTACTGATAGTACATATTTTTTAACATTTTTAACTTGAATGAGATTGGCGATATCTCATGCCGCAAAAGCGTTTTGTCCATTACAGATGTCGACTCTACTTTATTTTAATTAGTTACTATAGCAACAATCGGATCAATCCGTCATTTTTTGACATTTGATAAAAAAAAGTTGGGTTATTTAATATATTACGAATTTTAAAAAAAATTTAAATAAAAATTGTCGGCCAAAAATATTAATACAAATCTTGTGTGTTAACAATTTTACAGCGCTCAATTATTAAAACAAACCGCTGGCGTGTCGTGTTTCAAATTAATTTTATAGCATTTTGTGCTGTAAAATTGAAGTTACCACACCCGAATGTAAATAACTATTACTTAAAAAAATCAAAATTGTTTTAGCACAGAACTTTATACCGTGCTATACTGTGTACAAATTAAAAGTTGGTTGGTGAGAGCGTGAGTTTTACATGCTTTACAATTCTTTAGCCCATAACCATATATTTTCATTTTGCGGATTTTACATATTTTACGTTTATAATGATCATTTAAAAAATATTGTAACTCATTTTATTTTTTTATTACGAATGTCGATTAAAAAGAACAATTTTTAGATTGAAAAAAAATAAAAAAAAACGCCGGTCGACAATAAACACCACAATTTAATGATGATTGAGGCACACTAAGGGCGCACACTTTTTTGACTTAAGTTAATAATATGTCAGAATTTTTCAGCTGTCCAAAATGGCAATATTCCTTATTCTTTTAGCAACAATATGAGTGTTAATTTTTTGGTGTAATATAATTTTTTTCGTTTAGTCTTTATTGGATACAACTTCAACAGTCGCTGAGCTTCAGTGCCTTCAGTGTACATTTCGCCGAATTCAAAAACAGTTTGTCGTAAATTTGTCAAGGTTGGTAACTGTTCTTTGACCTTACAGCGAAATTGGTAGAAATTTTAAAAAGTATATTTTAAACGTTAATTTTGTTTTACAATAATCTCTTTGATCAATAAAGCTCGGATAGAATTTCCTTTAATTAAATGCCAAAATTGTGCAAGACGCCCATTTGAAACGCTATTTGTCGCAATCTTTAAAAGCTATATTTTCTCGCATTTGGAGATTCAGTAGTTATTTGTTACCACGATATGTGGTCCGTTTATTACATGTCCAGGCCTCAAATCATTTTGTCGAGCACTTTTTATTTTGTCGCTATTTGATAACAGAGCCTCACTGATCCCCATTATGGAGCAACTGACTTGTTCTAATAGTAATTTAGATTGTTGCACTACTTACACAGTAATGTATTTTGACCTGACTTGATCCTAATTCTTAATAAGATTAGCAAATATTTTGTTAAAAGAACTACTTATTACTTGAATAATGTGTAAAATCTGATTATTTAATATATCCTTATTTCTTACCGAGTTCAGCAGTAATAATTGTGAGAGACTGAAGTACACTGTATTAAAATCCTGGGCAATATAACGTCTCCCAAAGAATTTTTAATCCTTTTTAACTGTAGCTATATTTAAATTACAGTTTCCAAATAAAGCGAATAAATAATAAATGATATCTAGAAATTATTATTCCTCTCACTGCTCTTCAAAAATGGTTGTCCTTAGAGGCGCCGAAGACAGAAAATTGTGTGTTGTGAATAATAAACAACACATAATAGTTCATTTTTTAAACAACCCAGAAATCGTGCCTTCCCACCCATGAAAGAGACCCATTTCACAGCAAGAAACCCGAAATTCCGTCAATTTATCAGATTTAACTAATTAATTCAGGTTTCTTCACTATTCTTTTCCAAAGTAGGTATTATAAAAAATCAACTGTTTAATTAGGTAACAGCACACTGTGTGCAAATTCCGTTTCCTGTATCGAAATCTGCGGTGCGTTAGCTTCCAACTTTCAATAACTCAAGGTGGGCGTCATCATGCCTGCAGCAGATCCTATCCTTTATCCGCAATTTCTTGTTCAAGAGCCCTAATTGTATGAAATCCTCGAGAAGAAAACAGATTAATAATAGACAAGTCCAAAGAAACTGTTTGATGTAAAGCTTCAAAAAAAATAAAAATAAAAAATTAAAGCGCTACTGCTACATAATTACATTGCTTTAGGCCAACACACTCATAATGTAATTTTCTTGAAATAATTCCCAATCTCCTCGTTTTTATGCCGTATACGGAATTTTGCTTTATCGAGTGTGAATAATAGTGAAAGTGGTTTGCTTCTTCTACAGGTCGTCCAACTTAAAAAGTGGAGTCACCGCAAGAAAACCCCGCCATCTTGCAAATGTTTACACACATTACATCACATCAAATAGAAAAACATATTTTCACATGTTTCGTTTCAATGGTTTGGCATATTTTTTTCTCTAAACAAATCATGACTCAGAGAGTGGAATGTCGTTGATGGAACTAAATTAAAATTAATTGTGTGAGAATGAGATCTACTCTTTGTTGCAAAAACAAATACCATTTGAAAAGCGTTATATACCGGGTCAGATTAATTATTTTGACGGTTGTTTATGGGTTACGTGAGCTGGGTGACGAATTAACGGAAGGGAATTCGAGAAAACTCAATTAGTAGACGAAACACGCAACAGGCGACAAGCTAACGAAGAAGGGTTGAGGAGAAATGAAAATTGAAAACATGTCAAAATGAGAAAACGAGATTCGAAAAGGTTCATGCAATCCCTCAAAATGAACAAATAACCCTATAGGGCTTTGAAACATTCACACAAACAATGGGATGGTTGGCTGTAATAAAGCAAAAATTTTAAAAACTCTCAACAAGATTGCCTGATAAATAACTGGAAAATAATAGATATTTACGAGGATAATTATGATCTACATTGACAAAGTGTTAATACACCTTAACCCTAAATTAAACTTTCAAAGGGGTGAGAAAGAACTTGATACCGAAAATTAAATAAAACATTGGTTATTTAAGAACATACATTTTAAAGAAAGCGATAAAAACAAATACAACAATCGCAACTCATAAATAAATGGCAGTAAAACAAATTAAAAATAAATAAATATTTATAAATAAAAAGTAAAAAAAATAATTAAAATTTATAACTGAAAAGTAAAAAGAGATTGAATTATTAGCGAGATTATCGTTAACATAATTTAAAAATAGATTTATTAGGGGTACGATTACAGATTTTATTTATTTTTAGAAAATCAAAATAGAAAAACCAACAGAAATGTTAAGTCGTGCCAACATCTTAAAAAATACTTCTTAATTTATTTTCATATTTTTGAATCACCAAAATTCCCCATCACGCAAGAACTTCGATTTTTCAAGAACAACCACAATTTTAAGTAAAACGAATCATTTAGTCCTATACTCCCATAAACTCGATTTATTAACGCCTAATTAAGCAATTTTTCTATTTTAAGATAGGTGTTTCATTAAAAATGAAGACTAGAAACTGTTCTCTTATCATCAAAAATACATATATCAACTTTGATGCCTTTTATTATACAAAATTATAAATAATATTTAAAATATCCACTACAATTCTATGCGCTAAATAAAAATTTCTTAACTAGAAAGGTATAACTATACAGAGTTACAAGACATTATGCAGAGTAGTTTTACTGTACTGAGGGTGAATCCTGCATTCAAGAGAAAGAAAAGTCAAATCAAATTGTGAAGTTATAAACTTTACAATTGGAATAAATTGACAGCATCTTAGGACTTTTTGAGGAATTTTTAGACACAACTGTGATAATTTTTTTCTTAACTTTTATTGGGTTTTAATCTAAAAATTATGCAGGAATATTCTAAAAATTGATACTTTTTTTTTACTTTGCGGATATCTTTAAAACATAAAACATATTCTCTAAATTAACTACATTTCTCTGAACTTTTTATATCGTTTACATCTCCAAATTTTATAACCGTTTACACTTGTGCTGTATATTTCAGTTTTATAAGTACTTTAAGACTTTTGAAAACTTTCATTTTTCGTATGTTTGATATTATTTTTTTAATGTATAAAAAACACTTTTCCTTTTACATATTCCAATACATAGCCCGGTTGATAATACCCAGCCCCTCTTATTAGTTTGAATCATCGAGGTTGCACTGTAATTAAAAAATATTCTGATATTACATAAAAACTCATTTAAATTATACAATAACGAATCCAAAAGAGGCCATAATTTTTAATTAACCACAAAATTACTTAGAGAATAAAGACTTCACAGATCTAACACATAACAAACAAAGCCATTTCCTTTATTCTGTAATTTCATTCAAAGTGTAGTTTAAGAATTTAGTATTGCTGTGATTTATTTATTTTAATGTTTTATTTATATGTTCATTCTTTTAGTTTAATTTACTTCTTAATAAATTAAAATAATGTAATTGACCTTGCAATCTAAACATCTAGACGTGAGAAAAATACATTATTTTGTTTTAATATTGTAATCTATTAATAATATATGCATAACAGATAACACTTCTTATCATTGTTATTTCACTTTATCAAAAAATCGAATTTGTTTTTCTTTCTTCATCTGCCAACACAAACATTGACCGCAGTATGTAACCGCATCGACGTCTTGTGTTATTTCAAATTTTTTTCTCTAAAATTCGTCATTTTTAGAGCACTTTTACTACCCAGAGAAGCCAATAAAACGCTTTTCCATTCACATGAATTTACCGTCTCGCAATAAAAAGAGCAAATTTTCACAATAAAGAAGGTGATAACAACAAAGCCAAGTAATCAGATAGTGACCTGATTTTTTCGTGAACATGTAGAACATAAACGATAAGCTCTGTTAAGTTCAACGCTCGTTAATTAAAAGATGTCATTGAAAAAACATTAATTAAAGTTAAACCGTTCAGCTTAATTCTAATCGTAGTTTAAAATATACAAAGCCACCGGATATTCTCAGTTGAGATTGCAGCAGGAAGTGGATACCGTTCCACACATGAATTTCTCTATTATTACAAGAATTTTGGGGACGTATTGGATTTAATTATAATCCGGAGCTTTAAATGTAGTCACTGATATGAAATAATGCAATGTTAACAAACCTACCCAACCATGAAAGATGGTGTATGATTGGATCTTTTGAAGTACCGAATAAATCAAACATCCCCCGAGGGTATAAAATATACATGATGGGTGGGAAGCTTCCAGCAGTCTCAAAGCTCGATTTCAAAGCGAAACGTTCAGCGATATATTAAATTTGTCGAAGCACACAACTAAATAGTTATCTTCTTCCGCATACCATCACAATTGAATTTTTTTCTCAGATACTTTTACCCGACTTCGTGAATGTCGTGGTATTTAAATTCAAACCAAGGCCGACTACAGTTACTTTAAGCCACTGCAATTGCGCATTCCTGCTACTAAAAACTCCCAGATTGGGATTGTTCACTATTGTTTCAAAAACGTGTCAAAGACAGAATAGTAAAAGTGTTTAGATTTTAATTAACCCACTTGCGATATTTTTTTTTGGATGCCACCTTATAAGGACGCATTAATTAGATAATTTTAAATTTGGTTACGTAATTGGGAGCATTATCAGACAGGTGCGTCGACACTCAACTTATTTATAGTCGAAATTTTTACCATTTTCCACTTTCATATTAGAACGTGATGTGCCACTTCTCAACAATACAATTTTACATGAAAACTATTAGAGAAATTTCGAATAATGCGTCAAAATAATTTGTTCTCTGTACTTGGGTGAAATTTAATTTCTCTCAAAGATTGGGTTAATGTCACGACTTAGTGTTTCGGTATTTGTGTTTGTGGGTGGTATTTTTTCTTTTATACTAATTGGAAATTTATGAAAACGTAATCGAGCTAAAAATTGCGTGGGATGTGGAAAACATATTCGAAAAATAAATTTCTAACGACCAGGCAAATTTTAGACCAGGCAGGTGTGCTGATTAAATCTACATTTAAAGAATTTTTATGCTAAATTTTATTTTTGTAATTAAGTACACGCAATATTTTAAAAGCTAATTTCACTGCTTAACAAATTTGAACTTTTTTTGTAACGAAAAAACATATATCTTATATTGTTATAAACAAGGTTACTTAATGAGGAAACGATATCAAAATAGTTCAGATACAAATAGTTTCTTTTTTGTAACACTAAATTTCAATTTTCAAGGAAAAAAGGCAGGGTGAGAATGTACACTAGTAACGGCCAAAGTTGTCATTAGTGATTTTTTCACCCTTTTAATTTTTTTAAAATTAATTATGTAATAATTGTTATTAATTATTTATTATAATTGCACAAAAAACGTAAACATCTCGTCTGCGATATACATATGTTTAGCATCCTCGATCTTATTACTTCGTCTAGACGCCTATTATCTACAGGTATTTCATAGCCTAGGTATACAAATTGAGATGTCAATAAAGTTAGCAGAACACTTTTAGCAGAACATATATTTCTATGTAGGAAAATTTAAAGCTAATTAAGAGCTAATTAAATGCTCTAATTAAAAATTTTGTGCTCGTATTTTTTTAAAAACAACAACATGTTCTGCTAGCTTAATAAAAAGTTAGCAGAGCAACAATAAAATATGACAGAAAACGTAAATATAATAATGGAAATATTTCAAGCTTATTACGAGCTAATTAAATGCTATAATTAAAAATTTAATGCTCGCTTATTTAAAAAAAAAAACACATGTCCTGCTGTCTTAATGAAAACTTAGCAGAACAACAACAAAATATCACATCAAACATAAAGATTATAATAAAAATATTACATTCTAAATACGAGCTAATTAAATGCTGTAATTAAAAACTATTATGTTTGACTTTAAAAAAAAACATGTTCTGCTAGCTTAACAAAAAGTTAGCAGAACAACATTAAAATATAACATTAAACATAAATATCATAATGAAAATATTTTAAGTTAAATACGATCTAATTATGTTGAAAAATCGTTGTGAAAAAGGGGGCAGTTTTTGGGAAAAAAGAGGTTCGCGCATGCGCACAATTGTCAAATAAATAAAAAAGTTTTTAGGAGTGATTATAAGACGCAAAGAAAGTGAAACAAAGTAAAATTATCAAATTAATTTAAAATTTTAATGTGAAATACCACCGTTTTGCCCTAAACTAAGCTAATGTCAAAATACTGCCGAAAATTATTTGAAAGATAGGCAGCTAAATATACACATTTTTAAATATTTGTGCGGTGACCGATAGATGACACTTTGGATAATTTTTTAAGTATTTTTTTAATTAACTAAAGTACGATTAATTAGCTCGTAATAAGCTTGAAATATTTTCATTATTATATTTACGTTTTATGTCACATTTTATTGTTGTTCTGCTAACTTTTGATTAAGCTAGCAGAACATGTTGTTTTTTTAAAAAAAAATACGAGCACAAAAATTTTAATAATAGCATTTAATTAGCTCGTAATGGGTTTGAAATATTTCCATTATTATATCTACGTTTTGTATTATATTTTATTGTTGTTCTGCTAACTTTTTATTAAGCTAGCAGAACACATTTTTTTTTTAAAAGGCAAAATTTAGATTTTTAATTATAGCATTTAATTGGCTTGTAAATAGCTTGTAATATTTTTATTATAATCTTTATGTTTGATGTGATATTTTGTTGTTGTTCTGCTAACTTTTCATTAAGCCAGCAGAACATGTGTTTTTTTTTTTTTTAAATAAGCGAGCATTAAATTTCTAATTATAGCATTTAATTAGCTCGTAATAAGCTTAAAATATTTCCATTATTATATTTACGTTTTCTGTCATATTTTATTGTTGCTCTGCTTACTTTTTATTAAGCTAGCAGAACATGTTGTTTTTTTTAAAAAATACGAGCACAAAATTTTTAATTAGAGCATTTAATTAGCTCTTAATTAGCTTTAAATTTTCCTGCAAAGAAATATATGTTCTGCTAAAAGTGTTCTGCTAACTTTATTGACATCAAATTGAGACTTATTTAAGGACTCATACGTAATTTTCCTTCAATCTTAATGGTGATTATTTCTCTTCTATCAATCAGTTCGCCAAAAATAACAAACAATCCGATTAATGGTCTTTGAGGCAAGATTTGTGAAATCACTAAATCTTGTTATACGGAGTGCTTTTGAATGTATTTTAAAGATTTTATCAGGAGGTGATAATCCTCGTTCAAAGAATGGTAAATAAACAAAATTTTCTTGTATGTATAAATGTTTATAGGTTTCGAGATATACAATGTAAAACTTTTTTTAGAAATACCTAGTTGTTTTTGTTCGAGACACGATATATTGTAGCAATTTTTTTTGAGACACACGATGTATGACAAAGTTTTAGAGCAAAATCTTCTACATTATGTATCTCAAAAACTATTAACATTTATATAAAGCAAGTTTGGATTTTTAGCAGTTTCTAAACAATGCTAATGTATTGGTTTCACTGCATTAGCATAGTTTAGACGAGAACTATCACCTTTTAAAATTTTTAAAGTAAAACTTTAAAAACACTTAATATGACAAACATAATAAATTCACAATTAACAAAGATCAAAAAATTTGAGATAGTTATTGTCACACAAAAACAAATGTACACGAGACAAAGAAAAAGAATTTTATTGTGAGGGTAGATATTCATATGTAGATAAAATTAGCAAGCACTTTTCTTGTTACAAAATTTTGTTTACCAGTGGTTCCTTTTGTATTTCCCTTTCGATAGTCAGGTAGTGGAAATAACGGACTAGAAATGTATATTTTCTTTGTAGCAAAAGCTAATCTATATCGTAAAATTCGATAACACTAAATGATAAGCATACAATGTAAATATAAAGCAATTAACACAATTTAGGTCATACACTTATTTAGTTTGTCAAAAATGTGTGAAATTGTTTTTTTTTTTTCACCAAGGTTTAATGAATTAAAGGTGCATTGATGTCGATAGGTATTTGTCCGTATTATCTGCTTAAAAATTGTAAAACAACTTTAGTGGTAACCCTAACACAGGGTCCCATAAAAAGAAATTTTTACCATTTATAACATTAGTGCGTTGGTCAAGAGAACAATTGTCTTTTTTTCGCGAAATTTTAAAAAGAAGTCCGCTGTTTTGTTGACCAACGCACAAATTTTATAAATGTTAACAATAGTAACAAAAAGTTTGGTGCTTAATGTTTTGTTTAAAAATATCACTCTTTGAAATATGTAGTTGATTCAATTTTTAGATATCAATTCTCTTCTTTTTGCCGGACCCTGTATTATAAAAATATTTCTCCTCAGATCATACTTCACTTCAATATTTATATTATTAAAATCAGTGGATTTCAGGTAATGTACTGCGTGATATCTAACTTAATTATTATTCAAACATCAGAAGGAAAAATCAAGGTATATCTGCATAAAACTTTTGCTGTAAAATAAGATTTCAAGCATCAAAAAGCTCGGAAATTCAAGAATCATGTTGAAAAATTTTAATCAACAACTTTTCTTCTAAATTAAACATAAACTCAGAAATCAAAACTTTTCAAATAAAGTTTCAAGTTTTCCATAGAATATCAATTTTTCAAACTTAGTTCTTTTCTTTGTGATGTTTTATTTTTCAAGAGTTTATTTAGAGACGAAATAAAAATAAGCGAGCTTAAGTGTAAAAATTTGGTGTGGGATTACTTTTAAATCCCGAAAAAATTAGTTTCTCTAAATTCCTTATCCTCCAACAGTTGTCTTGAATTAATCAATACGTTTGGTAAGTCTGTAAGCGTCTCTTATACGCAATTTTCCAACTTGCTAGCCTTGAAAATGTAAAACTAAACCATCAATGTTTTACAACAACGCATCGCTAAACATTAGTTTAAATTACAGAAATATTTATGAATGGATTTTAACTATTTATTCCGGAAGTCCCCAAAAGCTCAGATGAGCAAAATCTTATCAAAATGCGATTTGTGACTTGTCCTTGCTTACGAATTTCCGGATTACTAATTTAGTAATTATTATCTTGGACACGTTTTTTTGTTCCTTTATGCAACTCAGATGAAAATAAAATTCAAGTCAATTAATTCTCTAAAACTTGTTTATTATCACGATTAACTTATATGGATTGGACAGACATCTGGGCCTTAATTTGTTACGATAGGAAAGCTTAGGAAGAATTTGTGTAGGTTTTAGATGAAATTTTTGAAATTGTGGGTGTATCGCTCAAATTTTAGTTCTGAGCTAATTTCGTACACAATAGGGTGAACGAACTTTAATGGTTTGTTTATGTGAGAAATATCGACCACAACTAATAAATAATGTATCCTAATATTGGTCGAAAAATTGAATAAAAAAATTTGATTTTTTTCAATAAATTTGACTGGATTTTAAATTAGCTCAGAACTCGTATTGGGGTGGTTTCTACCTTTGAGTAAATAAACACAATCACATACAACGTGTCACAAACAGAACCGCTCACAACAATAATATCACGAACCTGCTACCGACAAGTCGCGAACTGAACTGCAGAAAACCGGCATAGCAGGAGAGAGCACGCAGCAGGAGTTGGTCCGGTTAACAGACAAGCGCGTGCCCAACACCGATACCGTACTTTTATGTGTAATTGTACAATGCAAGCTGGTGGACGAATGATAACACGGATTATGTTTGGTTAATTGATGACTCTTCAATCCGGAATTGATTGTAGGAAACATGCGCCCAATAGATTTGAGATAATAGATATACAGTTATAATGGAGAGTAGACGGGATCAATGACGGAGAATATAATAAATCTAGTGTGACTACAACAATGCTGCGAAACTATTAAGTAATATGGACAATGTACTAATGTTGCGAACATAGACAAGTTGGGCAAGACAAGGAGATTTGGTATCATTGTTTGGAATTCTTCGCTTAACAGAGACGTTAAAGGCTAAATTCCAAGCCAATTAAAAAATTTATCTCCTAAAAAAGCAATATTTTAATTAGGGGTGTTCCAAAAACGATTTAACACTACCAACTGTTGTAATTGTAGAAAAAAAAGGTTATTTAGATTCAATTAAATCTAGCCTGAGATTCCCACTTGAGTTTTATCTTCTGTTCCGTTTATGTTGCATCTTCAAATCTTGATAAATGCGCTGATCATTTCAGCTGTTGCATTTTTATTACCACACTTACTCTAGTTTTCTTGTACCGGTCTATTAAGTCTCGATTTGTTTTTTCCCCTCCATATTCCCGTTGTCTTTTATGCAACCACACATATTCTTCAGAATTTTTCCTTCCTAAAGAATTAATTTTTCCTCTACAGTTTTATCTATAGTCTATGTATCTCTTAATTTAACAACTTTTAAAAACGACGTTATTCCGAAAAGTACTGGTTCCAGGATTGGACCGTGGTAAAATAGTTTGGTTACTTGTCTTGCCAACAATGAGTTTCACCTGAGGCATCATAAAAAAAACTGTGCTCTTCTTGTTTTCTTCATTTTTCCCTCCTGGAAAAGTCACCTAAGATCAAGTGATCTAACTCTTTTGACATGATTCAATCCCATTTAATAGTTCTTCTTTTCTCTTCACTTCTATTCTACTTTAGAAATTTAGAATAGCACCTCCAAATATAAAATTTTATCTCCTTTTTCAACTTTTTATGTTATCCGTTCTGCTTTATTATTATTATTTTCGCAGCTTCTTACTTCATGAATTTCTTCTTTTCACAGTGGTTGATTGGCGGTTTTGTATCTTTAATCTTTATCGGCTTTTTATTGATCTTTAAAGACAAATTGAATTATATGTCGTACTATCAGAACTACTAATACATACTACATATTCTAACAAATGTAAATTCAAATTTAAAAATCTTGCGTTCTGTTGTACGTATGTCAGATAGATTAAATTTATAAAATAAATTAGAAAAGACTTTTTCTTAGAGATAAGAATGTATATTTCAATTAATGTTGTTGTTCAGGCCCATTATGTAACTATAGTGTCAAGAGTTATGTAAAAGTGGATAATATAGCTCATTTCAATACCAAAAAATTGGTCCATATGCCTGTGGCCACAATGCTCATTCCCCACCTTAACCAAGTGCTGTACTTTTAAGAAATTTGCGTCCTGCAAGAAAGACTTCTTACAGTAAATAAATGTAGTTTTAAAGACATGACAGCAGGATGTTGCTTCTTGTATAAAAGTCTTTCCAAAAAACCTTCCAGCAGAACATTGCCTTGTACATTTGTACAACCTATCATTAAACCATAATGTCATAATATTTTTCTGCAAACAGCAAAATATGTCATCCCTAAGAACCCAGTGTCTGCATTCTTTTTTTTTACAAATGTTACCTTTACAAATGTGTTCATTTTTGCCGGAATTTCCAAAGCGTGCAAGATTTTTAAAACTTTGTAATAACGGTGTAACAGTAAAATCAATAATCAATCATTAGCAAGATAAGCTTATATCCTTTTACATTCATCAATACAAGTTTGGTACAGGTTTCATATCAAAAATTTGGTAACTCGTTGACCTATTTTAACTGCAATAACAATCTTTAATTCCATTTTCTGCTTTCTATATCTCAAGAGTATTGAATTACCTAAAATATCAAATATTTTAATGGAATATTCAATTCCTCTGTAACTTTCACAAATCGTGTCATCCAATTTCTGAACAGGTCAACACATCAGTCCAAGAAGATGACATTTGTTGTCAATTTCTGAATACTTTTTATGAGTAACTCGGTACATCTTTTTTTTGTCTTTATATAATGTGCTTCAGCACCCTTATGACTATTCTTCAATTTACTTTCGCTAATTTTATTTCTTCTTCAGTACTGTCATTTCTGCTCTTCAATTTTATTTTTGACTTTCCATCTGTACCTTTCCCTTGTTCTTCTTATCCGCAATTTTTATTGAACACCTCATTAAAATATGCATTCCACCTATTCAATTCTTAATTTAGGTATTCATTTATTAGATTTTGACTATAAAACATTTCTGCTTTGCTCTGTTACCTAAAATACCTAAAATAGGTTAAAAAAAATCAATAAAATAAAAAAAAAGTAAAAATAAGAATAATTCAAAAAATGCGCGCGAATAATTTGAGTTAAAACGAACCGATATATCAGCTTAATATGTTTTAAATAAAAATTTTTAGTAATTTTATTGTCAACTTAATCACTATTTGTTGATCACGGTGTATTTATGTATGTAACAAAGTAGAACATGATATTTCAATCTTTTCAAAGATTTTCGGGTGCTCAAATATTCTACATGGTGGAGGCGCCGGGTCCTACCAATTGCTTAGATTGCATGAGGTGACGAATTCAAAGTCCAAGAACCAGGCATATTCGTTTATTCTATCCCCGTCCATTCGGAGATGGCTGTCAGACGTTTTCTTTACATATTTCTGTATTCTTTATTTTTTATATTTTGTTCTCTTTTACATTTCTTTTTCTCCTTTTTGTTCTCTTATAATTAAAAACTAAATTAAAATTCTTCAGTTTTACATTTCTTTTTCTCCTAACGTCTTATTGTAGTTCTTCTCGTTTTATTATTTTCTATGTTTTCTTTACGTTTAATTTTATATCTTGATGTTATTTTTGTTTTTGCATTGTTGCTTAACTTCTTTACTTGTCTGTTTATACATTATTTTGCTTTTGTTTTTCATTTTCTATTTTGATCTAAAAGTATTGCTTTGATTTTTGATCTAATTTTTATTTTGGTCTCTATATCAAACTTTTTCTTGACATCGGTTTTACACGTATCTGATCCGAACTTTAATATACAGTTAGTTATACACTGTATACACCATGAAAAAACTGAAGGGTTCTAGTTAAAATGGGTAGAACAGTTGAAATGTTAACTAGTTTAAAACTGCACATTCATGAGTAGAATAAAATAAAAAAGTTATGGTGCTATTCTCCTAAAATGTTATTTTACAGTATGTTAGTTAACATATGTTAGCAACATACCGCTGTTACGTCAATAATAACCTAATTTTTACATTGACGTTTATTTTGCGATTCTCTAATGCCCTTTATTAGATGTCTCCTAACATTGATTTCATTAGACCTAAAATGTAAACAAACAAAAGAGTAGTGAGAAACTACATGATTTTATTTTTTGATGTACATTTTTGTCACAATTGTGGTTTTGTAAGATTTTCCCTTAAAAAATGATGGGCAATCCATCGACGAAAAGAAAGCGTCTTTAAAAGACGACGTATGAACAATACGAAGAATATTTAAACCCTATGGAGGATGGCCAAATTTTTCAAACGATGACAACTCAACGCATGGTTCTTGATTATTAGGTAATATTTGCTGAAATTATTTAAATAAACTTGCCGCTCGTTTAAACAGTTGCACAGTGAAAGAATAAGAAAAATATTTTTGAGAAACGTATTAAAATTGGTGACAGTACTGCTGCAATACTGACTTTTTTGGGAATAGAGTCATGTGCTACAATGACGGACACGCCAATAGTTCTAAAAAAGCGAGTTTCTCAAGGAAGTTGAAAATGATGTGAAAATCGACTAACTTCTAAGTACGTACATACTTCGTTGATTGAAAAAAAAGTAAGAAAAATGTACAAAATCCAAAACCTGAAATGTGAGAAGCCAGATGTACAAGCAAAATTTATCAAATTAATTAAATGGAATTTCAATAAACGCACATTCAGACCGTTCTTCAGACGAAATGGCACAGACTATTCGTAAATCTTCTATTGCAACAATTGAAAAATCTTTGCATTGAAAGAATGTATTATAAATAATGAGCGGATCCAATGAGGGAACAAAAAACACTGTGCAGCCGTCTAGCTAACTAGTCGCACTCGCCAAGCGAAAAAACCTTGATACTTGAATTGGTCGATTGAGGCAGTAATGACGTGCTTACAAGTCATAAGTGTAGATCTCGAACACATACAATTGTTTTTATTTTGACCAGGATAAATTCGTGTTTTACACTAACTTTTGATTAATAATTCACTTTTAAATAAAATATTAAATTGTTAAATTAAATTAATTAACGAAAGAAGAATCCTGCAACCATGTTGATCGTACCCGCAGAAAGCGATCAGTGCGGCGCCTATGAGCGTGCCCTTCAAATCCCTCCTTGTATCCGATCATTAATTATAAAACACAAAAATATGTAGTTTTTGTTACAAACACCTAGATATTTTGTTGTTTTTTAAGCAGTAATAAATTTATTTCATAATATTTTCGATACTGGAATTTTTAAAGAAAAATAAATTAAACGAACTGATATTAATAATATCCTTCATAATTATGGCCTTTCATGAACTTATAGAACTTAGCCCCAACATAAAACCTAGAAGCAAATTTATGACAAAAATTTTATGAAAACGTCAAATTTACAGTACTGTTAGGGTTTACAGCCAGCGTGTTGTTGAATGTTATTTTACATTGTATGTTACGGTTATTTTGTTGCTATAGTAATTAAAAAATACCATTTTTTTAACATACTGTTATTTTACAGTAACAGTACGATAACATTAGTAACAGAGTTAAAAGATTAGTTCCATTAATATCGGAACAAATTTCAAGTTGTAAATTTCAAGTATCCGCAGTAACTATTGAAAATAAAGCACTATAATTGGTAGTTATAACAGCATAATGAAATTTGCACCTACATCCGAAAGTTAAAACCAGGGCCTAAGACAACAGGAGTTTATACTATACAACTGTGTTATCTTAAACACTTTATTTTAACACTAATATCCTGCACGGTTTTTGAATAGCCGTTAATATCCACAAAATATGTCAATGCAATGTTAGTGTTGAAAAAAAAATATTAAATTTTCAAAATAGAATATTTTACAAATTAAACATCTAGCGTAACTGTAAGAAAACAAAACATATATTTTTAACTAGAATTGCTATAAGTTAAACTTTAGTTTCTAGTTAAATAGTACAAGAAATTTAATGTTTTACTAATAGTCAAAAAATTCAAACCAATATGAAATGTGGTAGAGATGGTCTTTCAAGTATGAGAAAACAAACGCCCAAAAATCGACAATCAAAAAGACATCTTCAAAGTTCTCTCAAACATCAGTTAATTAAATTCCTCATAATGTACTTGAACGAAATTTTTGTAGAATAAAAATTGACCGAGTTATAGCAGTTTAAAATTTGGAAAATTTGTGATATTCGCTGTTTTTGGCGATTTTCTTAGAATTTATTTAACGTATCGAAATTTTATTTTAGCAAATATTGTACATAACCAGTTGCTTCCAGAATTAATATAGTCTTCGCTCCAATAGTAATTTTAATAAAAAACGCGAAGGGAGTAATACGATGCAGCTGCTGATGTTAGTGCTATGAATTAAAGTTTTACAGTAGTTGCTATCATGCAACATTAAAACTACTTATCATGCTTATTTCGAGTAGGCAAATCCTGATAACCCAGGATTTTTTCCATAGTTTCAAATTATTCAGATTTTCAAATAAAAGAAAAGTGTTGAAACTATAAAATAATACAAAATTTCAATACGGTAAATAAATTCCAAGAAAATAAAAAAACAGCAAAAACTTACTTCAACAACCTTTTGTGCCAAATTTCATAATAATTTTAATTTTTTTTACATTTTCAGCGATATGTTTGTTCGTGTTCTTGGACTAAAAATTGGAGAATCCATGATGTTAGTATGTCGGAATGAATTAAAAGTATAATCAGTTAGAAAATCGTTTTTGAATAAAATAAACGGAAACAATTTGTCGGTTTTGTTCTTTGTGCATAAATGCATTAATAATATTCTATTAAAAATGATATTTTCATGAAGTTAGTCTCTTGTACATACCGCACACAATGCAAATACGTGGAGCGCCCAGTAAATGAAAGAGAGGCAAAGCAAACTTGGTATTTCATGCAAATTCACATAAATAAACATGAAACGGCCAAAACCAGACGTAGGACTTCCCGACCGAATCGCTCATCACACAAGGGTGGAATAAAACATAATACCAGACAGGCAATTTTAATTCTACAACACCTTCACCCTTCTTCCCTTTAATGAATCGTCACGCTAAATCGATTAAGGAAAATGTAACAAACCGCCCGAAATAAAAAATAAATTCGATTATGAGTCCTAGTAATCTCGGTTTTAAAATCTGATTAGCATTTTTCAACAGAGTCTTCTAGAAAAAAAGATTCAAAAGGTGGTGAATCCAGACGGGACTCCTCAGAAGCCTGATTCAATTTCATGGTGAAATTCAAGCGAGTCGGTACTAATTGACACTCTGATTGATTCTGCATCATCCCCTTAGGTCCTTTTATCTATGCCCGCATGACCCTTTCCGACGTTCTAACTGTATGCGCTGTTATTGTTACCGACAGGGTAAAGATATTTCATTGATTCCAAGAGGGAATTAATTTCAGTCATGACAAGCGAACGGTGCTGGAAATTAATTATCCTGAAATTGAGAGTTTTTAGATTGGAAAGCTGCAGAGGGTCACTCAATAAATTGCTTTGAGTGGTATGGACAAACTTTTAAAGTTAATACGAAATAAAAGCAAAAGCAAAGTGAAATATACTGTAACCAAGCATTTTTCTAAATTAAAATATATATTTTTATTTTACAGCAATATCCCAATATACTGCTTACTGCTTCTTTTTTACATATAACAGTCGTATTCGGAATAATACATATTATACATATTACATTTCGCTTTTTATTCAAAAGTTTTAATCTAATAGAGAAGAAAAACGTTGACATTCGCAAAAACAAAAAATAGATGTTATGTAATGCTAGAACATCTGCAGGAAATATTCTATTTTGCAATCCTTAAGACAGTGTAAAACTTTTTTTATATTTTTTAAATACACGACAATAATATGAAAAAATGTCATTTTCTCATAATTTGTCTTTTTCGATGTATACTTTTGGAACTTTGTTCAAAAACATTCTAATATATTTGTTTTTGGTCGCGGATTATATTGTATTGTACAGTAAAACTTCGATAAGTCAAACCGTCGCGTCGATGACTAGAACACCCGATATCTCAAACTATTATGTTTATGACAGAAGACAAGCAAATTTATTGTTTAACTTCTTTGATAACTTAAATCTATCGATTATTCAAATTTTTTTTGAGCTACTTAGTGACTGTTCGAGTTAGCGATGTTCGATTATATTGTGAAATTTTGAAGGTGTTTGTTAATCAATTAGATGATGATGATGATGATAGGCAGCTGAGATTTTTTACAACAGGATGGTGCGACAGTGCATACAAAACGTAAAAATTTGGATTTTTTGCAAGAAATTTATTCAACAAATCCAATAATTAGTCAAATAGTTAAATCTCCGAATTTAACACCTTTAGTTTTTTGCACAGTTACAAAAGCATATACCAACTAATAAATCAGCAAATGTAACAAAATATTTTTGAAAATGAGGAATTGAAAGTTCAGTACTGACATTTTTCGTTTTGTTAAAAAATATATACAGCGGAATTTAAACCACGGTCAAAAATATGTTCAAATGCAGGGTGCCTCTTTCAGTATTTCATTGTTTATCGCCCTGCAGAAAATTTGTTAGATGCGTTGGAAGAGTGGCACTTCGAATCGCTCTTTACCAGTTGTTTAGGCGCATTTTCATGAAAAATTTATTATCCAGAAGAAGAGACATAAACTAGGGCCTCCGAAGCCAGGATTTGACTCCAAGTGACTTTTTTTAAAGTATTTTTAGAAAAGACATTGTTCTTTTCAGTTAAAAACTCAAGTAAAAAATCTGCATTTTCTTTTTCTATGATAAATTAATTTTTACTTATCTTTCTCTTATTCGAATGGCAAATGAGTAGAAAATGGTTGAAAAAATTTAGTTTTTGGTGAAAACGCAATAGAAGTGTATTACTAAAAAATGACAATAAATAACTTAAATTTATGTCTGTAAAATGGTAGCCGTTTTTTGAATAATGAAGAAAAGTTCCTAATTCAATAAAAAAATTAATTTCGCGTCTCAAACGTCACTTGGAATTAATTATCTTGAAGTTTTTCGTCAACTTCCACTCAGTTTATAAATTAATATACAGCTTTCTAATTAAGCTTTCTTATTTACATTTTATAGAAGTTATTTCATTTGTGCTTAATTAAATTCATCAGTAAGTCTGTTCCCTAAATCGATTTTAAATTTTCCCAAGATAAATTTTAAAGTACTGTTATCTAAGCACGTATCATTTCATGTCGAGCATGTGTATTAAAATTTACGATGACTATTTGGCAACTGTAAACACAGTCTTGGCAGCACAAACTTTAAATTGGTTGCAGCAAAATGCACGACATAAGCAGACACGAAAGTACTTCGTTGTATTTACTTTCTTAAATAAATAATTTACTTACTACCAAGTCTCAACCGGTGGGAGAAAATGCGATTAACTTACCTGAAACAAAGAAAACATAATTTAATCAAGAGACAAAAGCTACATTGTATAACAATCAGTAAACAATAAAACGTGGTTTAAGAGGAATATTCTAGTAAAAGTCGATATAAATTCCCATTTCCTATTATACCCAACTAATCGTCCATTTAGCTCTGGTTGATTCACTTCAACAAACAAATGCATTCTCGGGAAGATGATGAGCGCAATCAGCGCCAACTTCACTTCCAGTTAATCTGATTTATTTAGAAAATGTGCGGTTCATTGTCGATTCAGAATGGCAAAAAGACAGGTAGAAAAGTGCTTTTTTCGCAATTATGCCTTTGAGGGGGACCGCCCCAGTCGTTTGCTTCCTCATTTTCTTTTATTCTTTACTCCTTTGCATAATAATATATTTTAAAAGCAAAAAAAAAATCATTTTTTACTTTGACACTCATGATAAAGCCGTCGGTGCTTTGACCCGAACCCCTATCTGATAATAGTGTGCTAAGGGGGGACACGCAGTCACTCATTGATTTTTCGTCCACAGCCAGGCTATTCAAATATCTTGAATTCTATTTCCTATATTTATTCAACTTGTCGTCGAATCGAGAGGATTTAAAAATAATTTATAACGTGTGATGTAGTGTCTGGCCGAGGATTAAAATTGATGTGTGAGGGATTTAGTATTCGAGAGTTCGATTTTTTAATAGGATAATTTTAAAAGAAGCGAGGGTAGTGTAATGATGCCAAGGGTGTCTACAGAATATATCATGTTCATATTAATAAAGGATGTTTACTGGAGCTGCTTAATTAATCAATTACTCCTTTAATTAATTTACAGCGCCCTCTGTAATGTAGTCAGTCAGGAAAAGGGACCAGGGTAAAAACCCTTGTTCGAGATAACCTAATGGGGCACTAATCATGGGTCTAAATGGTTTTTCTTGAATGAGGCGCAAAACTGTCGTTGATGCGACAGATGGGGTTTTACTAAACCCAAAAATTAATCCGCACATCATATTTGATTTTAGTAGATCTGCTACTCGTTTCCAGAATTATTAAAACTGGATTTGCGATTAACGCTAATTGAATTTTTATTATGGAAGCACGCCTACTTTACAAACCAGTGAAAGCTGCTTTGTAGTCTACACAGTAATGTATTGCTGATAAATCCCATATTTTTTGGACTGAAATATGGTGAAATTCGTAAAGGTTTTAATAATAAACGAATTTATGTGAGTGATGAATCTAAATAATGTGTGTTCGTTAAAAAAAAACTCGTAGCAAGCCATGACATTGTTACGTATGTCGTACGTGACCCCATACAACAACTTGATGAAATTAATGAAAATTTGGTTGAACTAAATAATGTTCGAAGACGATATGCTTTATGTGTTCAACATCAAGGAAGACATTTTCAACAGTTTTTGTAGGTAATAAATGAATATTTTTATAAAAATGTATTTTTGTTTTAATTGTCGATAAGTGAGGTTATGAGATCTGTCAGTTTGACAAGTGTGTAAAGATTAATCACAGACATACAAAACAATTGTTTTTTAGTTTCAAAGCACTCTAGAGTTTTTATTTAAAAAAACACGATATATGACAACAAAAAAAGCGTAAATAATAAAAATGACGATTTTTGGTTGTTTGCTAATTTTATAAAGTGAAACTTACAAAAAGTGACAAATATTCATAACATAAATCTGTTCACTAAAGTGTAATAAAGGCGAGAAAGTTCTAATATTTTAATAAACTGTAACTTTCCCCTAATTCCACAAAAGGTCACACAAAAATAAAACAACTTAGTAGTTATAAACCAGAAGAAACTGACTATTTTAAATATATACAGAGTTATTCATGTAAAATAATGATCCTAGGAGCCGCTTCGTTTCTAATTCCGAAATTCATTTTCAAATCCAAATGATAGGTGTAGATTGACATTTTATACCGTTATTATTGTTTCATTCACATTCGAAGCAACGAAAAATATTAAATAAACTTAATTTTTCAAAATTGTCCAAAAATACATCAATATCCTTACAGAAGAAATTTGGCAGCACGATATTTAAATGACCAGACGTCAAATTTGAAATTAATTTAAAATTTTTGAATCTCTAGGAAACAGTCTTTGCTCCATTATCGATGAAATACTATAACCATGGTGGTTATTATTTGGTGAAATTGAGCTGGAGATTGTACGAATTCGAAGGGCAAATACAATGTCCAGCTTAAATTTCGCGAATTTAATATCTTCGATGATTAATTATACCGCGTATTACATTTAATAGTCATGTACATAAGGACATTATGTGTTTCGATTTATGATCATTTGATACGAGAATTATATTGTCAGTTGTAATATCACAAGAATGTGAAAATAAATTGACACAACATTGAAGGTGTGTTGCCAGGCAATATACACTAAATACAAAAAAACAATAAATATAATCAGTAAATTTTAATTAATTGCAAATGCTAATCAAAATATTTCAACGTTTTATGTTGTTTAAGATTTAGATTATTATTAAATAATCTAATACCTATCATTAGCATCATTAGTTATTTTTTAATGTTTGTGAAACTTTTATTACATTAGCGGTTTACAGATGTGAATTAATCAGGTATCTAATAAGAGTATTTACATAACTAATTGACATTTCATCAATCATAATAATTAAGAATCAACTTTTTAATCGTTGTTACAATTTAATTACCTAAAAGCTAGAAAGTATAACAGCAGTAGTTTATTAAGCTATAAAAATCTTTGATTTGCGATGTCTTATTCCGAAAATAAAATGTCATTTTTACGTCATTTCAGACACCAATATATGTAATAATATGATAAAAGTATAGTCTTAAACAATTCTAATGTCGTAGTGGAGTGCTTGTAACTTCCGTTGATTTATTCCATGATTAACTAAATTCTTAGAATGATAAAAAAACTAACAACACCTAACTACAACTAACTACCGAATGCCTTGTCTTTCTTTTGTCACTCAAGTACATCACTGCAACATTACAATTAAACAAGACTGCATATAATGTCGCTAACAAGGCATTTGTTACACCAATTTTGTTACTTAAGTGTTATGACCAGGCTTCGGCAGAAGCGAGGTTTTTGCGGTGGCGTGATTTCTCATAAAAAAAATTTTCGCAAACGTGCACATAGACAGTGACTCTCTTAATCAGTAATTGTTTATTTTCAACCAGTTAAATGTATAACATGCAGCCCTTTAGATTATACCAATTTATTATCCAACGGTTTCTTCACAGCTCGCTGTGGCCGAAACCTGTTTATGACATAACATATAAGTCATAATTATGACATATACTTAGTGGTAGCTATTATTAATTTAATAGTATAAAATAAAAACAAGCGAGCGTAGCGAAAGGTAGTATATTCAAATGTTACGATCATCCAAGGCAATAGTATCTATTAGAGTGATAGTTGTACTATCCTCCATTTGAGACTAATTTATTTTTTAGTCATAGAACATAAACACACAACTTGACACTTCTTGCTGGATCTCAACACCGTTGTTGAAACGCGCGTTTTGTTGAAAAAAATGTTTAGTGTTACATATATGATGGATTTGTCGATTTACAAGAAATACTTTTAACACTCTTTTATAGTATATTATACCTCAAGGGCCGTAACTTTTCGTAGTCGAGAATGCAGCTTGTAATACCAAAAGAGAAGTCCAAGATTTCCTAAGCATTCGAGACCATAAAAAATGCTTACAGCTTCGAAGTTCATATACCATTTTTTCAACCACCTTACCGCCCTAGGAAGCGTTGTTTCTATGATAATGATTCCATGGGTAGTAATTGTTGTTTACTGTTACTGTTAGTATAGCATCAAGGACAAGCTTACCACTCAAGTGGTTGAGAAAAATATTATTCTATTAGAGAGAGTAATGTAGCTTCGCAATTTTTTAATTAATGCAAAAAGTAATAGAAATGTTTCAACAACAGTACTAACCGGTTCAGAACAATAGAGGACCGCTAATACGCTACTGCGCATGCGCAACACAATTCTGAACCGTTCTGAACTATAAGAACAAACCTAAAAATTCCTCATTATTCCTTATGGAATTAATGTGAGCTTGGATACAGGGTTGTGCCACAGATTCTGTAAAAGACCCTAGATGGAATATTTTAGTAAACTCGGTTTATAACATTTTTTCATTTAAACTAAAACCAAAAAAAAAAAATAGATTTTGTTTGTTGTCCAAAATCAAATTATTGCGTAGCTCTCTTGGTTGTCGACCAAACAATTTTGGTCGAGATCTATAATACGGTCAGAATTAAAATGTGCGGCTTAACTGAAAAAATTGAGTTGGCTTTGCGTCCCTTGACTGAAGAAGCATAACTATTAAAATGTGATAGACCAAAGCTTGCTATGATTTAGAAAATTTTCGCTCCCATGGTATTTGAGTAACTCTGTAAAATGTCCTGACTGCCGTTTGTCAGTGTTCTGTCAAAAAAGAAATAAATTTCAAATTCGAAATATCGCTAATTGTCATATTACTAAGTGACAGTTATGCGGTTATAAAAGCGATTGAGTGAAAATAAATCGTGAAAATATCGCCGGAATTTCGATCCAAATTACAACATAAATCAAATCAATTAAATTAATTTAAATGACATAATGCATTTTTTTCCAAATTATGGAAATCAAAAATTTTGTTGAATTTCTTTTAATATTATTATATTATGCTATTTCAATAAATTTAGAAAGTAAATTCTTGCCAATACAAAAGATGTCTATAAAAAATGTGTATACATATTATAACATTAGTTATTGTCATTATGGTTGATACTGTTGAGATTTAAGGTTGATATAACTCAATAAATGTCAATATCTATAGGGAATTGATACAACTCTGGTTTAGTTAGGTATTTATTAATACAAAATTTTCATCGGTTTAAAATATTGTAGCAGAAAAATCTAGTAGTTTAGCTAAAACCGGTCCTAAAAAAATAAATTACAGTGTAAAATTGGGTGAAATTTATTTTTTTTTCCGTACAATAGTAAGTAAAGTACCCCATTCCAATTCAAGTTAACAAAAAAGTATATATAACAAAGAAAAATATTGACCGTGGTTACATTTTGAGATTGTTAAAATTATACATTTTTTAAACAATTTTGCTTTTTATTTTGTTAATCCAATATTTTCATCAAACCGTAATACATATGTGGACATTATAATGCTATAATCATAAATAACTGAATATTAAATTAGATATCAACCCTGCTATTGAGGGTAAACCGCCCTTGTGCAACTACTTAGTCCGTAATATCATTTTCCTGCAGGCCTGCAGTCCTGCATTCGCTATCCATCGCCAATTTCAAAGTCCACTTGACGACAATACTCTCTAATTGGGTTTCAACAGTTGAAAATCGGCAATCGACGGAATTAAGGGCCATTGTAGCGAAGCTATTGTGGCAGAACGCATTCAAATCAGCTGCTGTTCTCTCGCAGATGCTATTTCCGGCCACCCGCATTCATTTCCGTCGAGAGAGGCGCTTGGTTATACGACCTGACACACACTGTGCTGCATCGCTGGTCGTCGGATTTTGTGTGCATACCCGCATATCGAGAAAATACGAAATAATAGCAAAGTTCTAAGACTCATGCAAATATTCATAGTGAGCCGGCTTTTGTATTTTAATGCAGCGACTGGCAAAGAGTCAGGGGTAGATTGCTTAGGGCCTCGGATTCTGCGGTCGCACCACGAAAGGGGTGGTGGTTTAAACACCCCAGGCGCAATCCGACAATGCTCTTTGTGACGCCACCGTAGAACCAATACAAACGTTTTTCCGCAAAATTGACAAGTATTTTCATTTTACAAGAAATTCCACATAAAAGAATCAAATAGCAAAAATTCCTAAATAAAGCTTTAAATGAAGGTACTTTTCCGAAATGAAAGCTTCCTGTTTTTTTAATTCTGGTGCGGAATGTAGAGACAATTAATAATTGTCCAGAGGATTTTGTTGTCGGCATGACTAATTTTCCTTGTTATTATGAATCTAATTATGTTATAACGTCTCTTTGTATGATTCAAAGCATTCATAGCATTATAAATGTTGAGCTGACTCGTAATTAGCCACTTTTTGAAACAGATGGTCACTACGTGAAACGAATATTTCACCCCTCATTTTCTTTCATTTAAATGACCAGAGGCTGTGTTCAAAACATTTTATTTTAAAACAAAACTAAAAGCACAAATGGATTTTGTATGGAGATACAATACACAAATATTTACTTTATAATTCACACTTTCACAATATCATTGCTGAAATAGAGTGAAAAGTAGAAAAATATTTTCCGAAATACCTAATATGCAACAGACAAAACAGTTATTTTTATGCCAACGCCAAAAAGTGGATTTTTTCGGCAGTCTGAATTTAAAAAAGAAAATGGACAAGGTCGAAAAAACGCAATGAGGTATAGAAGTACACATTTAGGCTCGACTATGTCAGTGATGAGGCTCCACCCATATTAATTGATTTAAGAAAGAACCTTATTTATTATTTTTTAGTTATTTAGCGTTAGAGATCATAAAGCAACACAACAACAGATGACCCATACCAAAGCAATACGTACTTTTACCAAACACGTGTTAAACAGTACAACCTCTTTTATGAGGTATTATTTTTTTAAATTGTAGTTTCGAAGAATAAATTTTGCAAATGCATTCGATTTGAAATTAGATTAGCGCTCAAGTTACAAGTATGTCAAATTTTAAAATCTACACATAAAATTCAGACCAGTCAGGTCAGATTTAGCCATAAAAGCTGTTCAAAAGTTTCACATTTTATAGTTCTCAAGAGATTTTAGATACAACCAGAAAATCAATGTAATAGCTATTATATCCACGCCAAGTTTTTCGAGAATAATCTTTACACACTTATTTTCAATATTTAAATTATGCAATTACGAATGACAAATGATGACCCGATGATGATATAACTGATATTGCTTTGTGATGTGTGATGTTTATTTTGTGGTTGTGCTGAACTATTTGGTTATGATAATTGATAAGTGCGGTAAACATCCGAATTGTGGTAAACTTTGTCGGTTTATTTCCCGAAAAGCATAGTCTAGGTTTCTGCACGTGTTGCAGTTCGATTCCGGTGAACAAATAGTTAGCAATTGTCCCAATTGAACGATAAGGTTTCGTTCTTCAGAAGTTGAAGTAAACTCGATGCGACTCTTGGTCGGAGTAAACATTCTCGACGTGATTTATACCCGCACATTTTTCTCGTGGAAAAATTCGTTTATGCTTTCCCGAGTTTATTTAATATTTCAAATCCAATTCGTCCAAACTTTTAACTTCACCTCGCCCAATTTTCATAACAGGTGTATAGCAGGAACAAAACATCCCTCTCCCATCATATAAATCCCAATAAAAATAAATCACTCAGGCACGCAGTTCTTAAAACAGAAGTTTACATCTGTCCCGGAGTTTCCTCATAATTTAGCTTGTAGGTAAGTCCCGGAGGACGGCGTTTGGGCCCTTCAAGACGAGATAAGGACACAAACATGATAAACTACAAGCATTTCTCAAATGCACGACATGTTGATGTTTATTTCGGATTTGATAACGAACGAATCCATCTTGTTCGATAAGAGATCGAAGTGTTTTCCCGAGGGAGTCGAGCAATTAAAGTCCGGCGCTATTAAAATAAATTGTTGCAAATTCCTCTTCAAAAATCAAGGGTTCAAAGAAAAATTCATTTTAATTAAATCGTCCGTCGACTTGATTACCATGAACCGTTCCCAAGCCCCTGAAATTTGTCAAAGTAATCTAAATTCCAGAACACGTAATATATAAAAGTGCATAACTGCGCTTGTTCTCGCACCAGTTTTTGATGAAGTTATAAAACTTATCCAAACAGCAAAGCCATTTTTTATTGGACTACGTGGTTTTAAACGAATCCAACAAGGGCTGAAACTGAAAACTCTTCTGACAAGAACTAATACCGCTTTGACAATTTCAAATGAGCGAGAGCTAGAGAGACTCAGGGGGTGGAAAAATATGTTTAATATCGTAAGGGATGCGAAATGAAATTACGAATATCCAGCCGGCCCTCTGTTATGGGTATCTTTATTGTTCTGCGTAATTGTTTTAATTATTAAAATGATTACCGAGCCCTACAGCCGCAGACTAACGAAATAAACAATTGTACAAATAACCGTTGAGGTAACGCTTTTATCATAGAAAGTTTGTGGATAATTTCCGTGTGGGTGAATTCGTTAATATTACGCGTTTCATGTGAATTATTCCGCTAATTCATACACTGTGGGCACAAATGCAATTGCTTAATGGGGCAAAACGGACAATAAAAAATTGTGAGCGGAAAAACGCAACCGTAGCGCTATTCTATCACGCCCAAATAGACTGCAAAGAAATTTCAGCAGAAAATTCAACACACTGCACCAGTAAAACACACATAAATTCAAATTAGGAAAATATTGCAAGCACAAATCTGTTTTTACATTACGTTTTCCCTTGTCTCTAGAGCCTAAAGAATTAGAGATGAAAATATCGCATCACGGGCTCATACAGAATTCAATTATTTAGAACTTTATTTCTTTAACACTTTTCTACCTTTCGCCGTTTCTGCAGCGTCTGAAAATAAAGCCAAAGCTGCACAAATTTTAACTTGCATTTTTTTTTTAAATTTGTTCCAGCATTTTTTTTTTTAACAAAGTATTTAAAATTTTATCCAACGCCTCTATGTAAAAAGCCCATAATTATGCTCATTTTAGGTACATAAAATGCCTTTTTAGTGGATAAAAAGCATTTTAAATCACTAGTAGGATAAAACTTTTTAACTCAATACTTCCACGGCAACATTACCCATACAGCTCACTCAAATTTGTTTTTGGAAATTTATCAAACAACATATTAAAATTTTAACAATTTGGAGGATTTAAACTTACAGTTGCTGCCTTTAATTTAGTGAAAAAACGTCTTTTGTATTTTACTTTGTTTTACTAATAAGAATTTATACAGCTTTTATCTTGACATTATCATCTAGAAGATCTTACTCATGCTGACGACTCAGATATGAACGCAGAACAAAAAAAAATTCTTTACCTTAGTACTACTCAGTACATTATTATTGCCTATAGACAAATATAGGTATATACGTACTTCTTTTATCAGAAAAAAAATATGACTTAAGTAATAAATTATTTAACAAAGCAAGCTTACTTAAACTATCAGTACTTCTGTCACACCACTCGTCTTTCACTAAGAACAAGTAAAACTTTTGAGTTAGGGGCTGATTTTTGAATGCTGTTGTTTGTGACCATTTACTACTTCAAGTTTAAACCCATCAGTGGGTCGCAAAAGCTTAAAAATAAAGCTGCTTTGTTAACAATGAGTTATTACGTAAGTCAAATTCCTATTTTCTGATAAAAATACTATAATACTAGTCAGTTTATTATCTTGTATACAATTTTTTATTTCAATAGTTGCCAAAACATTTATTAGCAGATTCGATAAAAAAGGATTTTATTCTTCAATTAACATCTAGTAGCGACCAAATTACGTTTAGGTAAAAATAGCCTAAAAAGAAATTAATTTTCAATATTTTCAATTGCGTTCAGTACCCTCTGTGACAAAGTATAATATAAAAGTTGTAAAACTTTATACATGCAATTTTGAAGACCTGATATAAAACCGGATTTTTAAGTTTTTTCAGATTTTTTATTTCGCTTTTAAAATAGACTGAGATACTTTTAAAACTGAGTTTAATTACGTTGAGTGGAGGCGAAGTAACTTTCATTTATGAATTTCAACGCTCCACTAAAGTTAAAGCAATTTTTGAATTTTTAAAATTGCTTCTATTTACGTATTTATATCTCGAACGGCTACAATCTCGTGAAAGTGGTGAACAAGTCAGATTCAAGCCTGCCAACCTCCATTTGAAAAAATAGCAACCAGAACCAATACAATTAAAGTTGAAAAGTTAATGGACGCGGTTTAGAACCTTTTGTATCAGATACGTAAGTCGAACGTAATAAATTCGATCTTGCCCTTATAGAATTCCCATTTCGTCCAATAAATGACAAAGAACAAATCGTCTATAAACGTAGAATTTAATTTGAACTCCTGGCCAAGAATCCAATTAGAGCTCGAGTCCGTCAAATGCATTCCTCGTTTGTTAAAAAAAAACTGCACTCGTTCAATTCAATAATGCGCCCTTAGATATAGATTAGGCCCCAATTTGGTATCACCCCTGCTATCTATTTTTTATTTAGTCCTGACTTGGGACACATAGTAATTAGGGAATGCAGTATAATGATTGTCGTTTGAAAGCAGCTAGGGGCAATCACCTCCTATTGATTTCCACCTGTAAAAACAGGGATTTATTTTCCTGCTAGCAGTAAAGCAACAGATTACATTATCATACAAATGAGCCAGTCCTGGATAAAGTATCGAGTGACATTTTTAAGCATGGCACTAATTGTAAAATTCTTAGTTTATTAGAGCTCATATCCGTCGTTTTAAAAAGGAAAAATATGATCTTCCGGATCAACGGATGAGAATCTTGGGATGTCTGGGGAAAAGTTTGAGCTTTAACGAGGCACAATAATGCTGCCAACTCAATTTAACAAACTTTTATCAATAATACGTCTGGTTCTTTTTGTGCCCCTTCTAGCGTCTTATTAATCAGAAACAAAAGATTTCAAGGGGGCGCGCCGGACACGTCCACTTCATTACAGGGGCGCACGGAGGCCAATTAGCCGTACATGGTCCACGCTCCAAAGAGATAAACTACTTATAGCGTCAGCAAAATGAGGGTGAATGGTCAGAGAAAAAAGAAACCTAACTAGCTGTGATTTTTAATTAGTTTTTAGACGCTTCGTTTGGTTCGAAAGGGCGAAATTATGAGAGGTTTTGGGGGAAAAGGTATGCTAAATAGCTTTGGCGTTCTAAGGGTTGTTTGTAATCCTTTTACCGCACAGAGATTTATTGTTATTGCATCTAAGCTTTTAAAGTCTATGCTGAATAGGTTTAAGATTTCTCAGACTCTAGTTTAATTTGGATAATAACAAGGATTAACCTTTTCAGGATTCAGGGGGAATGATCAAAGAAAACACAACTAACTTTTACAAAATCTTATCAGAAGATTTTCAAGAGGTGAATGCTTGCCTTTGAGAAATGATTAAAATCACTTCCTTAATTATTTAGTTAATTGCACATAAATATTACAAGATGAAGCGATAAAAGCAAAAGCGCCATAAACTTGAATTTAGATCAAATAAAATCATTGAACCTGGTTTTGATGAGTGCTAATTTTAGGAAAACTTATCTTCATTTTTTAATTCCCCCAACCAGAAATTACATTAATTTTTCCTTAATTTTACGGAATTGGTAATGAAAATCGACTTTAAAGTATATTAAATGAGATGTTTGAAGTTTTTTATAATAACGTAATTTGAAAACTTCAATAATTATCCCATCAGTAAAATTAGACAAAAAAATGCACAAAACTTTGAAAAAATTCTGACCAAGCTAAAATGTTTGTGAAAACCTTTATTTAAATGTCCTAAACAAGTTATTTATTACAGTACAAATAAAATACAGTACAAATAAATAATTCGATTTAATTCAACTTTAAAAAAAAACGAATTTGCACATTCGTTGCACTGGTGCCAGCAGTACGATTTAAAGAAGTTGGACGGTAGTCCGAATAATTTATATCTCAGAAGTCGATTACAAGGAGTTAGTAGAAAATAATAGAAAACCAAATTCGTTTATTGTTCATAAAACTCGATCAAAAAGAAGAAAAACGACTCGAAGCAAAAAAAAGACAACGGAAAATTCGGGAAGAAATAGAAAAACGACGACAAGAAGAGAAAGAAGAACAAGAAAACGACTCGAAAAGGAAAAACAACAGCAGATAATTCTAGAAAAAAAAAACAAAGACAGAAAAAAAGGAACGTAAACACAAAACTTATTTAAAATTTTTTGAGAAACTGTTAAAATTTGAATTTTGACAAAAATTTCAAATTTTGAAATGTGAACATTTTTGTATTTTTTTTTCTACATTTACGGGATTAAAGTCTAATTTTACTGGGCTATGAACCTATTGTAATAATACACAATTTTTAAAAATTACGTCATTTAAATTTTCAATGGTAGATACCTTATATGTATTATAGTCATTATTCACACTAAGGATATTACTGTCAATCCAATAAATAAAATTAAAATGAGCAGTAAGTAATCCAATCTAACAAATCCTATTAGATAAATGCTTTACAAGAAAGATGATAAAAATAATTCTCCTCATTCCTCGTAAGCCGAATTTGTTTAGTAAATTGTGACATTCTGAGAACCGCCAATCCGATTTTAAATGGGACAATCACAACAGTGGGTGTAGAACCATAACCGCAAGGTCGCAAATCCAAACATACCCAATTTTGTTTGTTTATGTCGACACCTACATTTTCGATATTGTGAATCACTCGTGAAGGGGTTAGGATCAGTTTTCAAATACCACCACCAAAGTGTCTGATGGTGATGAGTGAATGTGCTAATTTAATATCGCAATTTAGTGAAACCGACTGTGAAACTCATCCAAGCCGGATCCCTCTAATGTCTTATTTAAACTCTGTCCATTCCTGGAACCGCAGCAGCCCTCTCTGGAACTCCGGCTGCAAATGAAATATAATCCGAGCTTTATAATATCATAAATAAAACGCCGCTCCAACAATTTTCTTATCTTAAACACAGTCCACTGACTTACAAACTGAAAATAACCACATCCTCAGATTAGGAACGATATTTCCGAGAGCTATTAAGTGCACGTCTGACTTTATATAAGTCGAACAATTTCGAAGGAGCGAAAAGGAGAGTGCGAAATACTAAACTCAAGAGATATCATCGTGCAAACAGACCCTGGGGTGCTTTTAATAAATTTACAGTGCCCAGTTGAATGTTAATTATTTAATTTAATTTCGTGGTGGTTTCCGTGGCCTTAGGGGCTAACACAGTAAATTTGTTCTAAAGCTCCAACACGTGAGCTTTCACGTTTTTCACTTACTCGTAAGATGAGAAGGAATTTCTGTAAGCCACCGTCTGCATCAACAAGGCTGTGTACTTGGTGATTTTCATTTTTCTGGTGGTTTTTTAGCACAACACAACCGCACTGACCACAAAACGTCTAAACCAAAGCACCCACTGCAAACGCAGATAGAGAACGAATGCACGTCGCAGATGTCCTTGAGAGAATGCTTGCCGAGTTTACCCACCTTACACTATTTACAAGACACAATTCCGGCTAAATATAACCGGGATTTTCGTGAGATTAGACGGTACGGCAAGCTTGTAAAAATCAATTTTTAATAGCAGTGAGGGTTGCCTCGTAAATAAGAGGGGGCCGTAAACATGGATTTTCTAATTGTAATAGAGGAAAGCGGAATTTCTAATAAATCAAATAAATTGAAATACTGAGTGGGAAAACGGGCGCTACAAACTGCCATAAAGCAATTCCCTAAACAACAACGGGAAAATGTCCTCTGAAATCATAAGACTTGTCAAGCAGGACGGGGTTCTTATAATGCGCTCCAGCAGGAATGGGTAAATGTCGCCACGTATTTCATTGTTTCAACGGCAGCTTCTGTGTTGATATTTCACAGCGATATTGCCACTTCTTTCACACTTTTTTTTCTTACTTCTTTATTACACATCAAGCTGAATAACTACTTCCTGAGTTTAAATAAAGCTCCCTAATTAAGGATGAATCTAATTAAAGACAAACGAGTTTGCACAAAGCAACAATATTTTTGTTTCACAATGAGCCAAAGCGTAAATAAGATTTTATCCAAATAAACACAAAAAGGAAGGTTCTTTCCAGATTATTTCCGTTATTGGTTACTATAGTTGCTTTTTACTAGAGAGGGGCGAGTAGATGATGAAAATTTGAAATACCCATTTGTGATTGGTCTATTTCGAAAAATAACCAAGTAATGAGTAAAAAAAAACAGATCATAGTAGATTGGAGGAATATTATGTGTACTTTAAGTAAAGAACTAGAAACAAAAGAACATAGAACCAATACAAATCAAATAATATAAATACACCCTTCTTTTTCTCTTATTTTCTTTAATATTTTATTAAAGTACTCGCATTTTGTGATCTTTGGTTGAGTAGAGGTACCTTTCCTTTCAAATTTTGATTCAATTAATAGGTACTTTATTATTATTACAAAACACAATTAAGCAAATGGTGAACCCTGTTATGTGCCCGTAACGTACTAGTGAGTAATGTTTTTGTTCAAGTGTTCAAAAGTTTTCACTTTGTAAGTTGTTATCTAAACAAAAGTAAAAACTGGTTGTTGTTAACTACACTACTTGGCAAAGAATTTCAATCGTCAATCACTGGTTAGTCGGTTATTGCAACATTTATCGATGAAAATTTTTCTCTGGAAAATTTTGTACCGATATCCTCTAGTATGTATTCCACGACTATGTATTCTATATGAGAACAAGTGCCAACTGGTAAGTTGTCTGGTCATAAAATTTCTAATAAATATACTCTCATTTACAATGAAAAACTAATAAAGACACATAATGCTCAGATGAGAAATAATGGCGACGCTGAAACTTTTTCTGAAACATCGTTATTTTTGTATAAACTGGACACGACCTGGCGCTGCGCTGTAGAGAATAAGCAAATCGAGAATGGGTCTAAGATACAGCTTACAAAATCGCAACAGAAGGATGCGCGAGAAAAAAAGCTTTACTTTAAACGCTTTAGAAATAGCACATTATGTCCTTTTTTACTGCCAAGATGCAGTACCACAAATTTATTGATGTTAAAATGCAAAATCAACTTACTACACTCGCTCTCACAGACTGGACATCTAGTGCCAGTAAGAAATGAGTTTTGGTAAAATTTTATATTTTACTGCCATCTACAAAAAATAGCATTCTGACATAAGCGCGTTCTTAGCATGCATCGGTGGTGTAGATAAAAAAATCAGGTATCCAAAAAAGGAAGCTTGTGGCATCCCACTAAGAACACACGATAAAAAAAAATCCAATTTAACACACTATTAACAACATTATAAGAGAGAAGTTTAGAAAAAAGGTCCCGCTTTATTGTAATACGATCGAATGCTTCTAGAGTAGTCAAAATAAATAACACCTACAGCATTATTGTTATCAAGTTGTTTGGTTCAAGCGTTATAGCACAGCAAGTTAGCAGTGATAAATTTGACCATGTTACTCTTGTTTAAATAAATTTCAGTTAAAATTCCATGTTTAAATAAGAAATCTTTGACTAAGTCAGGAATTATTCCTTCAACCATTATTTCTCAACCACTATGAAAGAATGGATTTTTCAAGAATAAGTTTTACCATAGCCAAAAGCCAAAGAAAAGACATCAGTAATTAAATAATTTTTGCATTATTAGAGACAATGGTTTTGATAACCTTTTTTTAAGAGATACAGCTGATAATATTTGATTAGGGCTACGGTAAGTTGAGACTTTCATCTTGGAAATCTTATCTTCAAGATTATCTTCAGTAAAAAGTACTGAATAGAATATGCTCGCTCGATTTAGAAGTTCAATCAATTCTTGATTTGTCAAATGAAACGAGAAAAGAACCCACTGACAACATTGTCGTAAAAACGCTCCTCATCTTCAAATATAGTGTTTGGTGGCAGTGGGTCCTTTTGTTAATTTTAAATATCATGTTCTTTAAACAATATCAGTCTTTTTTAATTGGGTACTCAATTGATTTTGATAACATAACACTTGGCAAACCATTTTTGTCTGCCAGTTATAAAGCTTATAAGTAGTTATAATAATAAGTTGTGTAATGAATTTACATAATTTTCATTTTTTGTTGTCAACAGAGAATAATAATACCACGTTCTTAGCAGTCACAAGATATTGTTTCAGTGAATCATCGAGAGAGAAGTTTAGGGAAGATTCGGAGCGCTTCGGATAATTCATCATTCATAGAAACGAATGGAACATCATGTTTCAATGGAACATCATTCTTCAAGAATAGTTTGAAAGATATGCTTCCAGATAATTCTAGAAGGTGAACTATTATATAAAGAGGGAGATTGACCGGGTAGTCATTCAGTCATATAGGAGGACGAGACAAGTGTGAGTAAACAGAAGCGCGAAGAAGTTTGTAGTAATTTGACATTTACTCTAGTTAATTAAGTTTGTCGTGTAATTATGAGACCTGGAAAATAAATTTTGAGTTTTAAAATTCAGACCGCGAGTTTAAATTACCTATAGTCGTAGCAATATTAAATAAGACTTTTAAGAGCCGCTCATCGTATTTTACTCAGATTTAGGTACTTATTTCACCATAAAACTTTGTTTACTATAACAAAAAGGAATATTTTCATAAAACTCTGAACAATCGTAGATAAAATATTGCTAAAGCATATCATTCAATATAATTCCCTAGAAGACTGTGACTTTGTTTTTTTCTATATAACTTTCATTTTTTATAAACAAAAAGCATTTCACAGGATTCTAGAAGATAATCTTTTATGTTCGTATGGCATTACACTTGTGAATACAGACGAACTCAAGCTATGCTCTCGTCATCTGTGATCTTTAGACACTGCAGTATTAAAATTATACCTTTATCTCACCACTTAGGTAAAAAACTATTATTTATAAATATGGAATAATAATTATTAGTATTTCAAATTTACAAAATCATAAGAAAAAATAATAAGAAAAATCCAAACATTATCCAATTAACAAAATACCCTAAATACAAAACATAAAAACATGGTTTTATGACATTTACCGTTGTATTAAATCAATTTTAAAAGTTATAATATATTTCCTCTATTATTATTTTCCTCTACTTCCCTTTTTATTTGTGAGACAAATTCAGTCCTTTAACGACGAACTAAATCCCACTTCTGACAAAAAATGTTACAGTAATAAAAGTCTAATAAGAGCTATAATTTATAGAATTCAATATTTTTTCGAATAAAATACCAAAACAACAAAAATCAAAAATTCAAACAAAGGAACAATCAAGTAAACAAAAACAACGGAAACAAAAATGCGAAATACAATTTGCATCACAATACTCATGAAAAAAAAATGTACTTAAACTTCAAAAAATATTTTACAACTTTTGTAAACATTTACACTAATATCCAAAAATGGATGTTATTAGACGAATCCAAATTAATTGTTTAAACACAAATCCACATTTTTTTAGCTAATTTGGGGTTTAGGATTTTGGCTGTAGACTCATTCTAATTGACATAAATTTAACTTAATGTCTGTTTAATTCCTTCTCTATCTCTGTCTTAAAAGTATCCCAATTACTGAGCTTTCAGACACTCCTTCGAAATTTTCCAAGCATCATTTATATTCCTTTTATCCTTATATCGTAGCCGCAGACTGCATGTCTATATAAACTAATATAAACCCAAACAACATACATTAAAATAAACGACTATCAGATAAAATTTCCAACTCCTTTGCAATATCTCCAATTTTAAGTAAAGGCGTAATTCCCACATCCGCCTCGTAAAACATCCTGTCCATCAGTTTCTTGACCTGCGTACAATGCAAATAACTTAATCAAGAAACGCAACGCAATTACACGACACACCTACACTGCTAAAACTCGTCGCAAAAAAATACTCGCGGGAAGTGCTAACAGCAATGGGCCTTGACATCAAGTGTTTGTTCCAGTTAACATAATCAAAAGTTTGTGCCAACTTAGGGGCTGCGAAACGTTATTTACTGCCGTTGGGGACTCTTTAAACAATCTCAATCTGCATGGAGTGCTGAAATATGCCTACAAATAAACTATCACCCTGCACAAATCCGCCATGTTGCAGTTGTAATAATTATGGGCCATTCGTTGCTACAACGTCGAGCATAATTCCAAGGATTAGGCAAAATTAAATTTAGTTTATGGCACCTCTAAGTAACATTGAGACTATTAGACAAAGTCGGTTAAGTGAAAAACAGAAATTTCGAACGAGACTACTAAGTAAGTATAATATGATCAACAAACTTGAATAAACTGCTTTTTGGTAATAATATAAATTATATGTAAAGAAACAAAGTCTTGGCCTATTAGAGAATACATTTTCTTGATCATGTGGTAGTATGTTTTTAGGTATTAAAGTAGACACAGAAATATTTGGTCACTAACTTTTTAAGCTCGAAATAAACCAAATAATAGCCATTGTTGAATCTAATGTGCCTTATCACTCTGTAAGGCAATACACAGTCATAAGGCATTTTGATTTATGATGGTCCCTATGATAAAAATATAAATTGGAATAAATAACCAGACAGAAAATAACAGTATAATTCTAGATATAATTCTAGAATGCAACATTCAAGAACATCTTTTTAACGTGTAAAGGGTCTGAGCTATTATCAGTTGTCTGAGCATCTGGGACTCAGAAATTTGTGGTTACACCTGCATATTTTTAGAATGCACTGTATAAAAAGTAAACAAGATTTGAATAAATCCGTTTTCGATAAATAATATAACCGAAAGTGATTTTCCCTTTAGAGATAATAAATGCATATTTATATATCGACATGAATAGGGAAATAAATTGAAGAATTTAATTTTGTTCGAGCACACGTGAAATAAATATCTGTGTCGCTGTCACAACAACAACAGATTATTCGAGTAATTTTGTTGGAAATTTAATGAATTTAATTAAAAGCCAGTAGAATGACGTCCGCGATTCCTAACCTTTGTAGGTTCACTCGAAGAGGAAAAACCGCGCCATTATTAATGAATTATAACGTTGGGCTTGAAATATTGCAGTTTCTTCAGCGTGTGAGGCATTACTTATTAATGGCGAACCCCCTGATTTAAGAGCAACAACGCAGCAGCAGTCCAAATCTTATGAGAAAACTTATAAAATACGACAGGTAACATGGCCGAACATGTTACATCACGCGAAAAAAGGGGGGCTATAAAAGAAACGCGAGATGTTAATTCCTTGGAAATTAAGAGGCGAATTTCCCTTTTAGCATTATATCATAATCTCCGGTAATATTTCTCGTCGAGAGCGTTATATTTCTAATTCGGACAAGGTGTGATATTTCATACGTTGAAATTTCATATTTATGGCAAAATGGCGGGAGCGGGGAAGTGTATGGCCACGGTGTTAACAAATCCCTCGGTGCTTGAGAATTAATCTGCAAAAGCCCGTGTTTTGAACAGCATTAGATGGATCAGGTGTCTCCCGATTTTCCACCCTCACTAAACTTCTGTATTGTTTACTCCCTCATAGCAGGAATCTTATCATCGACGGACGTGATAAATAAGCAAGCACTTGGACCGATAATGGGCACAAATCGACGCCTGTTGAAAGCATCAGGGGGTGGAAACGGTGATGACTTTAAAATCCGAGAATTTTATTCAGAGACGAGAAGCATTATCGGAGATTTATCACTATTATCAATACTAGCAGGTACGTGCGGTAGTAAGGAGGAAACAAAATGTATTAATACAATTAAGTATAAATTGATAAAGTTTTGATGCTTATTTGGTGATAAAAATATACACACGTAAAGTATTGCAATGACTGTTCATTAAAAATCGACCTGTAGAGTGCTATAGAATTACTAAACAATTGGTTTGATAAATTTTACTTATCATTATCAAAAAAACGTCAATAATTTTCGAAACGTCACTTTTTAACATTAATGCACATCATTATAAAAAAAACATCAATTACCTATTACAAAAACTTGAAAATATCATTATTCTAGAGCAATTTTCTGTTGAATTTTGAACTCTGAAACAGGAGTAACAATATTTATTTATTTACAACTTGCTGAAGCTATAGGGTATTTTAATTTATTTATTTATATTATTTAAATTGTCTTAAAAATCTAAAGCCCTTTGTGTGCCGGTCGGTATACCACGTTGTTTGAAGGAGCTCCTTGCCGTTTTCCATCGCAAAGTTGCTGAACAAATTGCGTGTAAATTAGTATATTAAAGAACGCGTTTTGAAAAGTCAACTTTGTGGCACGAATTCAAGTTTATAAAACGAGGGCAAAGCGTGAGCTATTTTTTCTACTTTGCGCGTTTTACGTGATTTTTAAGTCAAAAAGTTCATTATTCAATCTTTAGGAACTTTTGCATTAATACGAGTTAGTTGGTAATAAATGTCATGAAAATGTCAAATGTTTTTTAAGTGTTAGTAAAATACCCCACCCCAATTAAAATTAACAAAAAAAAGTTAAAGACATTTACCCCAAAGTTTTAGCAGAATGTTTGCTACAAATCGTTAGGGCATCTTTGTTCCTAGCCTAAACTACCAAAATTTTAAACTTTATCTTTTCTCTACTTTTCTATATTAGTTTGCTTTCTTCGTTTCACAGCTTTCAACCTGCTTGCTGAGTATATTCAAATATTTTCCTTTATTTATTTCTGCCAATAAGTTATTAGTTCTAATAAGAACGGCAGAACTAATCTTCATCTATTTATACTATATTTTCTTGTTCTTAAAGAACAATTTTCCTGTCAATAGGTAATCTGCTTTAATATTTTGATTTACTTGCGTTTGATTTTAATTACTGCTTCTTTAATTACATTTGTTTCGTTACAAAATTTTACATTTCCGTTCTCTTAAGTTTACTTCTGTTGTTTCTATGTTAAGCCGTTGATTTTGGCCATTGTTTTTTCGCATTTTGTATCTACTTACAACAAAATATTGTTTGAAGATAATTCTAACCTCTGCATTACAGTCTTTTTCCTATTTCATTCTTTGTTTTACTTTAATTTCTGGAAGTTCTAACTTGATTCTACATTTTGTGACAATTTTGGTGGTTCTTAAATTCACATCTATTTTCCTATTTGTGACTTTAGATCAGTAAAATATTCGAGTATGTAAGTGAGGACAGGGAAGAATTTAAGGTCAGATTGTTTTGTTAGTAAAACTAAAGCATCCATGGTACAATTTCCATAGTACAAAACTACTGTCATTACTTCTAATGCATACTGTACATCCATTAATGTAATTACTCTAATCGGTGCTTTTAGTGTATTTCTCTTGAAGATTGTTGTCTAGATTAGTGATAATCTTCCTGCGACAATAGAATTTATTACAGCCATTAATGAACAATATTTATAAGAGTTTCTTTGGAATTATTTTCTTATTGTGTAATATGTTATAACATAAAATAACCCAAACAACAAGAAGTGTCAAAATTGGGGAAACTTTCATGTAGGCACAAAAACGAAACGATTAATAAAATTCAATAATGGGGTGAGTTCTGGATAAAACACACACTAAACCTAATCACGCATCTGTTGGAAGTGACCTGTTATCAAAACACCATTACACACGGAATAACGATAAAAGTAATCGCGTGATCGTAAAAGAGAAAATTGTATGATCCTGATAAATAAATCGTCTGAAAGCACGCAATTCCTTCGATTCGAATCGGGAAAATATCTCCATCCGAGTTTCCAGTCTCATTCAATAAATAAAAACGAGGATAAGGACACGTCCCATGACTAAATTAAAATTTAACAATTTTCACGAAATAAATTTGGGTTATCTTGGAACGCTTCTACTTTCAATATTAATAAATCAAGTGGATTCCGCTTTTATCGTCCGTTCAGCCGGACCATCGCTTTATGTATTATAGTTATGATTAATACCTGAGCTAATTGTCTCGTTGTCCCCCCTTCGTCTTTCACGTTCCGGATATTAATTCCATAAATTATCCTCGCGATCGCCATGGAATCGTTTATCTCGAAAGGACCCAGGATTGTTCCTTCAGCAGCCGCAAGAAGTTATTCCCCCGTCTTTGGGGCGACATTGTGTCTTTACTATTCAAAACTCGCATGCAACTATACTGTTACCAAAACGTGATTAATGTCCCTTCGGAATAGTTCCGGTGAAATATTTTAATTATTGCCGGAGTTCCCGGAGTATTTAGTGTGCGGCCTTTATTTTAATTCGAATAATTACACAGCTCGTTGCATCCGAACAAGAATTGCATTCTAATCGAAAAAGTCGTTTAGTATTCAAAACTGCCTCTCTACAATTTTATCACCGGCTGCAATGCAGTCTGACCAGGAGCCAGACACTAAATTCCCTCGGATTTACAAAATTTTTTCCGCGAACCGAAAATTTATTATCCTACAATTATCACGATTTATACGTCTGGCCGTATTTGCTTTTTTTAACGCGACTGGATTACGACCGAAAAATATCCACTTTAATAACCGTTTTAATCCTACCCTTCGGAATCTTCTTTGTGTTTAGATTTAATATAGACGTTGTAATATTTTATTAAGCAATAGGTCATTTTTGTTAAAGCACATTCGAGGGCTATATGAGCTATTTACTCAGACAAAAACGCCAAGAATGAGGGTGAAGAAGTGCTATTAGTGTAAGAAAGGAGCAGGTGCCGTTACGAGACTAAGTACCGAGGAGATAGTTAACCGCAGTTGTGCACTGCAGTTTTTCGGCCCTTATTTATTTATACATAACGAAAGTAGACGCTTCAAGAGAAGCTTTACCACCTAATGCTCCAGGGGATGCTAAATTTACAACAATTAAGGAGGGCTTGTAATAATCTCATTAAAAAATCCTTCAAGATGAGCAGCATCTTCTAACAAAGTGATGTAAAACATAATACATCCTTCTTAATCTTTTTTAATGATATAACATCTTACTCCAGACTATATTTTTGTTACTAAATATGGATCTATATTCCAGAATTCACAGTAGAAAAGTCGATTATACCGAATGTTAATATGATAAAATATATAAAAAAAAAAGATAAAGAAAGTTGTGAGATAATTCTAATTGTGTTACATTAGTTGTAAAATATTTTTATCTATATTTAAATAATTTAATTAAACATCGAAGAGCGTGTCACTTAGAAAACTCAACGACATTGACTCAACGACCGTTTATAGGATCAGATCTTTTTTTAATCAATTCTTTATCCGTAAAATAAGAAATACGATTGTTCTCAAACATAGATACAGACAAGTATAAAAATAAAGAGAACACTTTTTTAATACATTGGCGACTCTTAACAATTTTGAAAAAACTAGTACATGTTATGCAGGACAAAAACTAGTCACGACGCTTCGTGTGGTATAATTAATTAGTACTAATATCCTCAGTGATTTCTCACAGAAACTAGAAATTTTAGGTCTTTTTATAGAAAAACACGATCGGCATAACAAGTATCAGGTAAAGAAACATCAAACAATTCACCACATTTACGTGTTTGTCCCCCAACTTCTTTCAAATGCCCTTAAACTGAATAAAAAATAAACATAGCACTCTCCTCAAAGAGTCAATTTGAAAGAAACCAAAAGCAAACAAAAACACGTGTATTCAAAAGAAAACAAATCACTGTTTGAAACTAATCTTATACTTGAATAGATAAGGTAAAATTCGGGAAAATAACATGTGGAAATGCTCCCGTTTTATCAAAATTTGCGTAATTTTAAACGTGCGATAACAAATCGTTGTTTAAATATGAAATAATTTAGAACAGGGGATCTGCTAGTTGCGTTGTCCACTACCTTGTTTTTCATATTCTTCTTTCAAATTATTTAAAATTATTGAAAGTTAAATTAGAATATTTAAATCAAATTTTCTAATTCAACTTTCTTTACCTATACTCTCTTCTTGAACAATAATAACCAGCTCTTAGTGAAAAATTTTAGTTTCTTCCTTAAAGTTTAATTCCTCTTTCAGTTTAGCTAGAGTCCTTACTCCTTTCTTGTTTAAACAATGTTCATTCCTTAAATCTTCTGTTTTCACTTCTTCTTATTGAATAACAAAGACATGTGGTCCTTTGGATCGTTGGTTTCAATCAACGGTGATGTTATCTCCCATTAAAAGAAAACAAAATTCTAGTTATATACTATATAACTAGAATTATATAAAATAATATAACGTATATCTAGTTAATACTCTTGTTAATTTCTTTGATTTGAAGAATGAACCGAAAAAGTTCTAATTCTCACTTAAGAATGTATTATAAGCTCATTCATAATATTAAATTTTGTTTAAGAGATTCTTGACAATTTTCCAAAAGCATTTGATAATGTAAATAAAGCCTTACAGATTAGCCACACACAAAAAAAAGAAATAAATTTGTTTGAGGTAGGCATCCCAACGAGAGGAAAGCGGAAAACAATTAAATTTGAAAAATAGGTTGCAGTTGAAAATCAAAGCCGTCTTGAACAGAGGTGGAAAGGGTACACAAAAATTTGGATCAGCAAATTGTTCGCCCTTATAAGTTGACTCACTACCTGCCTGACATAAAACTACTACAGATGAAGTATAAACGGTGTCTTCAGCGGCCTATAAAAAACTGTTTTTTTTTTAAACGTAGAATTTATAACAATAACAAACAATTTTTGTTGTCTCCAGCGGAAAATAAGTTTTAAGCGCCAGAAAATAAACTTTTATCAATTACTATTCGCCAGTTTTTCAATTTGCAATTTAGGCTTAAAATAAAACTTTAGCTATTGTTAATTTTGTTCAAAATGTCAATTTTCTCACGTCTAAAAAAATAGCATTTTAGCAACCAGCTGTAAAAGGTATATTTTATAGCCTCTACATAATAATAGCAATATTTACGTATAAAAAGTTGTGAGTTAAAGATTACAACAAAAACTAAATTTTGAGACACGACGAAGAAAGGTGAAAGCATTTATTTGGTTAAGAACTAATCTGCTATCGACTGTAGAATGTTTTTTTTATTTCAATCAAAAAATTAGGTAGCAGAAAGAGTTCTTCAGTAGAAACAAAATTTAGTCATCGAGGTTAGCACTTTGAAAGGTTTTCACTTAACAGCATATTTATTAATAGTTAATACTAATTTAAAATAGAATTGAATTATTTATTTAGAGTCTCCCATAAGTTTCTATAACTCACCCTATAAGCTGCGTTAATTTATGGTAACTTTGTTTGAAATCTCTGTCACTTTGGTTAACTGATTAATTGATGGTTAACTCGTTAATTGATTCCAAAAAAATTTCTCGAAATTAATTCTCGGAATCAATTAGTTTTTGTCACTTGAAAAAACCTTTGTAATGTATTTGTAATGTATATACCACCAAGTATCTAACTTAAAAGTCACAAAAAATAAACACAGCCTTATAAATCAAATTTAATAAATGTTGCGAGATTTTTTTACAGTATTTTGAAGATCATATAATTTTGAAAAACTGTTAAATTTTTAATAATTTGCCCTATCATAAACGACAATATTGTTGTCAAAACGCGCATCAATTTTAAATAAGTGTTTGGCATTAGTGGGTGTAGTGCAGTGTAGTGGTTCTTGGTTCACAAAATCTATCATAGCATGATGAGATAATTGTGTATTGTAGAATAATTTATTAACACCCTTTAAGGATAGATGGTATTGGCCAGAGCTCAAGCAATCGGTGTATCATAACTTCATAAAAATAAATCACAATACCTACTATGACCTTAAAAAATAATATCTATTGTTAAAATTATTTACAACTAATGTCACATCTTCATGTAGAAATACACAAAGTATAGCACATTTTATTTTCGAGTGTAATGGATGAGAGCACTCCAGAAGATAATAACACCTTCTTCCAGCTTAACAATTCCTGGAAATATGAGTAAGTTCCGGCGCTTGCAAGAAGGTATCTTTGCTATACCTTGCCTTGGCCTGTATAATTCGAACATGCTGTTAGGCCATGCGGTTAGTTCAGTTCTGCAAAATCGAGTGATAATTTCAGAAGGATTCAAGTGTGATTAAGACTATATGCTATTTTGAGTTCGTGTAAATAATTGTTTATCTGTATCTATTACTACTAGTTATTTTGTTGTTAAATCGCCCTATAATATGTCCACACATAATTATATCTTACTAAAACAACATAATTTTATCACTAGCGTGTGAATTATCACTAATCTATTACTCTATGTGAACTGTGAATGATTAAACTTGTTCTACTAACCAGAGTATCCCTTTCTTAGTAAGCGTTTGATAAGATATCCATCACACGATTACTGTTACTAAAATTTGAACATCTTGACATAAGAAGCCTCCTGTTAAATGTTCAGATGTTTCATGTCTTACTTATACCAAATTATAATTCTTTTACTGATTACAATTTGCTTCAGAATAATTTTGATCGAATAAAATTGTGGTGCTACGATTAGCTGTGATAGATGACTCTCTGATCTGGAAATAATAGATACCTTTAAGCTATCTTGGTCATCTTAATTCCTTCTGTTAAGTCTATACTCTTCATAATATCTAAAGTCTCGAAACCTTTATCTCCTTCTGATTTTAGAAAGATTATCCTTCCTACTGTCGACTTGTTGTGGAGTTTGGAGGTGTCCTATTTATTAACTAGATTCGCGACTAGATTTTCCGCCATGGTATGAAAAGCATCAAAGATGTTTTCGTCTACCTTGTTTCCATCTTATAATAATAATAATTTTAATACAAATTAACCGAAACATATTTTGACCTGATTTGGATACTGAAAACAACCCCACTGGCCTGTCGTGACAGTAATGTTCAATCAACTTTATTAAATGGTACAAAAGCAATCATGCTGAAGCCCTTCTGAAGTGTGACAAGTCGTCTGACATCGCGTCCCCCACAAAACGCACCCCCAAAAATTGTCTTAACAACTCGATCCCACATAAAGACAGAATGAGTCTCCATTATCATCGATTGCCTTCGCGTCTTTCCTAATAGTTTTACAGAACTTGTTCCCAGTTGTGCGAAAATCGGAAACGACAACGTATTGGCAAATTTATCCTAAAACACTTTCAGTGTACCATCCTAATATCGATTAAACTTCGTCGCAGCCTTCTTGTATTTGAGTAATGAACGTCACTTTATAAACTGGCGACACTCAGTTTGATTAAAGTTTATTATGGCGACATTCGAGGAGTAATTTTTCATCAGCCCCGAATGACTACTTTTCGGTAGATTTATGAAGTGGTCTTTATTCATTTAAGGAAAAAAGAACACCCCTGAAATTTACCAACCCCTACACTTAACATGCAGGACGAACCGCACGAAGATGGCGCAGCTGTGGTCCAGGACTGAGTATCTCTAACGACACCACATTATGTACTTCTGCCACTAAACAACTATTATAACTCAAGTCTGGACGAAAATTTCAACAGAAATTAAACTTATAATCAATTTAGTTCTAGACGTGATGTACTCGGAATTCAGGAGTAACTACGCTCATTTAAAAGGCAAAAATTGAGCATGGCTTGGAATAAATTAAAAAATCAAAATCTTTAAACAGACTTCCATTGGTATCAATCACAAAATCAATCAATATCAATTACTCTCTATAAAAACAATTATAAAACAATTTTTCACTATCTGTATTTCACTATTTAGTTGATAGTAAGTCAGTGATGAAAGTTTCAAGGGCGAGTCAGGAAAAGTGAGTTTGGTTATGTTAAATTATCGATAAACCGATACAAAACCCAGCCCCACTTAATCCCATACAAAGTCTAAGTGACGGATTAATAATTTATCTGGGATAGCGGTTTTATACCACAGCTGCTTCCCATACTATAAATTGGCCTTAAAATGGCGCATTGCAGTTTATAACATCCACCTTTAGGTACGTCCCGTGGATAAAATATAAACTCGCGGCGTGTGCCGTTTTCCACCTAGAGGATGAGTTTTAATTTTACATAAGTATAACAGCCACATTTTGTCTTCCTTTATGGTTTTATGGGTTGAGGTCTAGAGATTCCTTACCTGAAACAAAGAGAAGCATCATTGGATTTTTCAATCGTTTTAATAGCACGAACTTTATTATAATGTCGAAAACGTGCCCCGTGTGGTCGGAGCTTTAGAATCCATTTCAAACTAGCGACTTTAAAATTTATAGGTAAGCTTGAGGTAGGAGCGTTATATTGCCAGTCGGATGGCGTTACATATGTTGAGATAGAAGTTTTTGCGAATAATTCCGAATATTTCATGTTGAAGACTTCATATTTTAAACATATAACCTATATTAATCTGAACATTTTCAAAGAAAATAAAAAGATATAATACGTGAGGAATAAGAAAAAGGGTTAGCGAACTTTGATATTTTATTTAAGTTAAAAATAGTACAAAAGCAACTCAATATTAGATAAAACTGTAAAATATTGGTTTTACTCTTTATCCGTAGCATAAATCTCTGAAATTTATAAAATAAAACATTTAAACAAATGTTAAAAAGATAAAAAATTGTTTACATTTTTTACAATGAACTTTGCTATTTTGCAATATAATGCAAATATTTAAATGTATAAATAAATATTTTTCGTTGATCCAGATTAAATCACATTTAAGTAACACCTGCAACACTTCTTAATCAATACGTCAGTGTTTTTACTGCCTAAGCAGTTAAAAAGAGATGGAAGAAATTCTGATACCAAGAGATGATGCTGATGTGATATTATTCCCCTATTATAATAGTTTGTATATTAGATACAAGACGTCAATTACATGAAATAACGTCAAAATTTATGTAAAAAATATTATGGCAAAGAAAATTGTGATTCCCACTGAGATAACACATATTTGTAGTACCTAATTTTTTATGGTACTTACTTACTCAAATAGTTAACATTAGAGTTTGTGCTGTTTTCATCTTTTATTTTGACGAATTTGGTATAATTTTTATAAATTTTTATAAAAAACGTCTTGTTTTAAAACTTAAACCAAACGGCAAAAACACTAAAAAAAAATTACCCACAAGTACTGTGCCTTTAGCAATAATCTCAACCCACGTAACTAATTGGCTTATGAAATCTAACCACATAATTGATATTTATTAAGGAAAATATTGTTAAACAACGACTTTAAGCATCTTTTGTTTTTATTAGTAGACTAATTTAACAAAAAATGAAATACACCACCGATTTATAATGGTTTTAAAGACATATCAATAAACAAAATTACCTCTCTAAAAAATAAGGAAATGTGTAAAAATGTGTGTAGAAGTTTTTGGATCTTTCTTCACCGATTTGTAGATACTTCTATTCAGTTTTATAATAATAATTTCAAGTTCGATCTATAAAGTTAAAATAATAAAGTCAGAAGACTCACAGTTTGTAACACACATACTTCTGTGACCGTCCTGACTTTATTAATTAAAATTTTTAATAAATAATAAGAAGTATGTTGTAAAAAATCTTGTAATCAAAACACAAACGAGTGGTATAAGTAGATTCAAAGACACCAAATTTTTAGTGCAAAGTTGTTCACACAAAGTCTAAAACAAACTTTTTCAAAAAAAATGACTAAAACTGAGGTTTTTGTGTTCGGACAAAAATAAAATAATCAAGTCAAAATTCCAACGTAACCAAAGCACGAATTTTTTGAAAAGGTCGCTAAAAAACACAATTTTATTTAAAAAAATTAGAAAAATCTAAAGTTTTGCCAGTATTTTCAAAACTATCGACAAAAGTAGGAAATCCACAAAAAATTTTGTTCAGTTTTTATGCCTCCAAATCTTTCACAAAACCTCAACAAAAATTAAAAATCGCATTTTGAGATTAAGATAAGAACAAATAGAACAATTACTCCATGAGTTCTCAGAAATATGACGTCGCACTAGACACTGAAACAATACCTTAATTTGCAATATAGGTAATAAAACTCTTAAAACAAATCTTGCTTTTTAAAGTCAAATTAAATAAACATAATAAAAATTAAAAATTTTCCAAAATGTTTACTGGAAATCTAAAGTATAATTTGGTTTATTATAAATTACTTTGTAAATAAAATTGTAGACAGAAATTTAAAAAAATAGCTATCCAAAATCTAGTTACAGGCTGTCCAAAAACAGGCGTGTCAAGCTGTTGATTCGCTGTCAATTGCGGTCCGAAAAACAAAAAAAATGTTTAAAAAAATCCATCTTTGTCTTGACAGTTTCAATAATAATGACAATAATTAAAATAATAGAAAAGTTAATTAAAATAGCTGAAATTGAACAGTTTAAAAATGATGATGTCATATAATTTTTTCGAAATTATTTAAGTAAAATTAAGAACAAAAAATGCAATAAAATGTACTTATAATTGTTTAGGAATCTTAGTTAAACAAAATGTAATAATCTTTTAGTCAAAATTTACCTTAGATGTCAAAGTGGTAGCTTTGGGGGTCTTAAATCTTGAAAACTAATAAAGATTTTAAAAAAGTGACATTTTCTCGTGTTTTGCAAACATCAGAATGTACTAAAATGTAAGCATAAAATTATGTTTTGGGCCTTCTATCTTGTAATCTAAAAGAGATAATTTTTTTAAACATTTTTCTCGTGCTTCTTGGACTCCAAACAATAGCGATTCAACAATTTGACAGTTGGCACGCCTGTTTTGGAAAATACTTTTGTTAAATGTTATTTTACACTATTTAACGCACTAAACATGCAATTTTTTAGGTGTATCCCACAAAAAATCCTGAACTCTAAAAAAATTATTAAGGATAATTATTGTCTAAGCATGACATATCATTTCTTTAAGATTTTTGGTCAAACACAGAACCATTTGTTATTCACACGCAAAAATATATTAATAACAAAAATCTTTGATTAAAAAAATTACAATAGATTTTTACTACTGAAAGATCTATAAATGTCCTAGACAATTATTGCTGACATTAATTAATAATTACTAATCTAATTAGTCATTAAAGCATAGAACATATATAATTATTGTGTGTTTATTTCATTGCATTTTATTGATAAATAATTACAGAGTATTTATGTTGATTTCTTGTAATGACACGCTTATCAGCTGTGAGAAATGTTATGATTCAGAGTTCACAAATTTCGATTTTTAATAATACTTGACCCCACATATATTTTTAGTTTTTACTCTACTCCAATAAAACATTCCGAAAGGAAAAGCTGTAATAACTTGTAAATACCTCTATTACTTCTTAAATAAAATTTAATTCCTCAATATCCCCAACATTCCTGCATGTTTCCCATATGTTCATCTAATTTTTTTCAGCGAAATGATTTCTAATCTCAGATAACATACTGGGAAAAAACTTTTGTTTAAATTATTTAATTTCCTTGTCACAATCACCGCAACTTTCGATCAATTTTTCGTTCCGTTTGCATTTAATTACACACCTTTTAGCCGGCTTCTTGTAGATTCGATTTCTCCTTCTTTTCTTGCCTGGTGACACCACATCGGGCAGTAAAGGTTCCAAATTTTGTTTGAAAAAATCACTGTGAATAGCATCATCAGGTAATTTAAAAGTGTTATAAGGCGAGATCTTCTTGTTGAACTCTTCGATGATATTCCTAGCTTCGACATCTGGAGTCAGCTGACCGTTGCCGCTTCGTCTGATAAGTTTAGGTCTTGGTATAATTGAAGACACATTGATTGTGTCTATTTTGCACACAACTTCGAAATTTTTGCATACAGTTTTTCCACTTGTTTTACTCAAACTATTAAAGAAATTCACCGCACTTTTGACACTTGGAGATTTTACCTCGTCTTCTTCCATTTTCATGAGTGATTCATTATTGAAATGTTTGTACTATGACAATTTTTTCTTTTGTGATTCATGTTGAGAGACGCGAACTGTACCGAGTAATTATCACTACTAACCGGCAGTTGGACGTTGAGTTCTTATCACTGCTGGAGTTCGCGATAAGATTTAGACTAAATTGTAAATAAATAAGAATTTGCCTTTGGGATATTGACAACAGTGGCTATGATGTCTCGAGACTTAATCGAGTTAAAACGGATAATTGGATTACCAATCCCATGCGGGAGGAGGAACGATACATTATTAAAATAGATTGTAGGAAAAGTGCACTCTTTAGGACACCACACAGAGGTTCAAGAATTTAACGCACTTTGAATGGTCACTGCGGAAATACTGATTGGATAAGCAGGCAAGGATCGAGCAACAAATCAATCGGACATTGCCACTTCCTCTTTGACATATTTATTTAAAATAAATAGTAACGGTGTTATTCAATCTTGCATTAATAATATCGTATTAAATTATCAGTTCTCGTACACCAGAGATAAGTAGATAACAGACCGCACAATCGCATTAATTGCTTTCTATGAGAAATTAAACATTCATTTTGGGTCATGGTGAAGCAATAATCAATTACAAGGAAACAACGCTTCAACAACTCGCTTAATTTTTCTTGTTCCTGTTTTCGCTCGCTTAACTTCAGAAAATAACAAATCTCAAAAACACTTATCAAGGAATTTCCATCCTTATCATGTCATTACAACGACCGTTCCCAAGGTTATTACCAAAATAAAAAATACAAAACCCTACTTTTCTTTGCATGAGTGGTTTCTAATCCGTGTAATTATTTTTACGTAATGGATATAAAATATTGCTATAAGAGCTAGTTTTGATAGGTTAATGCGTCTGCTAGACAAAATTACCAAACTTCAGAATGATTCAACAGAAATTATGTCAGTTTCCGTTTTCGAATCTTACAGGATGCTGACAATTATATTGTATTATTTTGGTCTGACGCCTCCAAACTAGTGAATAAAAATAAATATTTTAATATCCTATCCCGTATTTACTTCATAGTATGCTATACATATCCAATAAGTGGTGTAATAGACAATACAAAGAAATAAGATTACAGCGGCATCTTATATGCAGTTTTATTTAATGGGGAAAATAAAATGCAATAAAGGAAAATTTAACAAGGAATTCTGCTGTCTGATGATCCCATGCATGTCTAGAACAAATTGCAATTATTTTCCTACATATTCGGCTTTCAATTTAACTTGTAATAAGCTAGAGACAGCAGCAGATTGTTAAATAAAATATATTTATTTATTCGTTCAAGAAAAAAGCTGTACCATTAATAGGTCACTTCATCTTATTATTTAATAATTACTTATCATTTAATTAAAACGAATTACTTCAGTAATAACTGTAATAACTATAAAATTACCTATAATAAAAGCAGGACACAATACATTAAAAAGCTGCAGAACGGTTTTGAGATATTTTTGCGCAACTGGAACACACTAGTACGGGTCTTTTTTTAAGTTTCGCCATTATTTAGTTACTTATATAATTTATTCTTTGCCTATGAATTCTCTCACAGGAAATATTGGTGAATGCAAGAAATGATTATAGCGATACTAGTCTGTTTCAGCAGAGTACAACATTGGGATCAGCTGCACTGACGAGTCTACATACTGAACTATTGTGTAATACTTGATTATAATTAATGTGTAATACTGATTTTTTCTACATATCAATTTAATAGTGCAAAAAATACAATAAGAGTATGTTCAATAAGCCTTTATTTAGAAACTTTAAGAAATAACTTGAGTATTGAATGACTGTCGACAATGTTAGCTCGTCTTAGATAAAAGTAGATACCGACAGGAGTCAGTCAGTTCATGAAATAGAGAAACTAAACAAAGCAGCAGACACAAAACAAGTGGTGTAGTATTCGCTGTTATTGTTATTTTTGACGTGCCTGGTCACTTAGCGTAATGTATCAGACCCCATAACACTAATAATGTTTCTAAAAGTTTTCAATTATCCTTTGCTTAATTTTATTAAAAATAGTACAACTTGGTATAGAGGTAAGTTGGGTTAAATCGCTTTATTTTGACCTGAAAAACTTGTAATTGTCCTAAATTCAAATCTTTTTGTCATACGTTTTATAATAAATAATTTTCAGGTAACAACATTGTGAACAGTTAAGATAGAACATTTTTTTTTGCAGATTTTCATCATTTGTGGGACTGTATTTCTGGTTCAGAATTAAATAACTAAAAAAAATCAGATGCCCCAAGAGATATATTATATTTTTTTACAAATAATATGATATGCTACGCAATAGGAGAATAACCTTAAAAGATTTGCCAGACTCTCTATTCCTTATTCAACTAACGTTAAAATACACTCTTTTACACTTTTATTTGGTCTAAAATAAGTTCTCCAAATTCCTCATCAACTCTCTAACTAAAAGAAAAATAACGAAAAAATGAAGAGAAAGAGAAAAAAACGAGCTAAAAGAAAAATAAAATATGAAATTTAAGAGATAGATTTACATAAAATAATTAATCAAACTAAATTCAATATACAATTATAGAAACAAAAAATAATAATCCGTCACGATATTTTACTTTCCTTGATTCGACAAATTTCTACTACTTCAATTAGTTTTTTATATAAAATATTTCCTACATATAGAATAAAAGTGTTTTGCGTCTGATCAACTAGCTGTTATGAATGTATTCCTGAAATATTGAAACTTTTTGTTAACGTCTGTATTCTCACATATGTTGCGAAAATCGCATTAAAGGTCAGTTCCTAATCTAGTCGTGCCATCTGGATAAAATCCCAGAGTAGATCCAGTCTCGTCGATGTCAAAATGATAACCCGAAAGCTGCTGTTTACTTTTTCAATTACTCAAATAAAAACACGAATCAGATGCCGTTGCATAACCTGCGGTAGAATATAAAAATCAAAGAACGGTATGAACAGGGGGTGGCAAAATCAAATGAGGGTGGAATTCCGTTCTGTTTGCTTTCAATACGTGCTTTCTGTTCCGTCCGTGAATTAAAATTTTCACGTGTGGAGGATTAATCGAGGGATCGAGGGACAATCCTCATAAAAATTCCTTTGTGATGTTCTGTAATTTTTTTTCAAATGCGGTCAAGGGAGATATTGAAAAATCTACTACGAGGTGAATAGCTGAAGAAGATTCACCACATTGACGGAACCGCCATGAACTCGCCCTTAAAGTATAAGGGGAAGGGCGTCGAGAAAAATCTCAGACATAAATCTTACGCATCGAAAGACACCACCAGGATTCGGTCGTTTGCGACGACTAGGGATTCAGGGGTGGTTCGTCCACATTCAATTTATGACCTAAATGAATGAAAAACAGTGAAAATTTTCGTCACACGATCTATATTATAGTGAACCCAAAAGCCCCTCGCTTTTATAGGACGCCTTTCAAATTCAAAAGACCGGAGCTACACGAAATTGAATTAAAAACTTCTAAGAACGCCCTTTATGAATTTCCACACATTTAAATGTTCAAAGTTGGAGCGCGAAACTCTTCAAAGAACTGCTAATGCTGAAATTCAATTAAGTCGCGATTTTCAGGTGCTGAGATTTTTTTTTTCAATTAGCTGCGATGATTGGGTCTTGTTTTCTTTATATTTTTCTCTTTTTCGATCGTTTGATTCTGCGTGACCACGGCACCAATGACATGTTTATTTAAGGGTTGCAACCACCCTGAGCACGTCGCAGGAATCAATTTGTACACGAGAGGCTGTAACATGTCAGGTCCTGGTGCGGTTTCTCCCTTTTCCATGTATCTCAAGAGCATCGAAACCGCGATAATCTACCCCAATTTTTTTTCACTTGTAGTTATTGTTATTCAAGAAGTGTTTAGTTTTGGCAAGAGACCAATTTGTTTAAATTAGTTTTCCTGTTTGCCGTTTATGTAATTAAATGTGCAGTTGATGCAAAAAACCTCACCGTTACGTCTATTTCTCTCTGTTTAAACTTGAACTCTATTTCCGCCACATATCCGGTCACGAACGCCACTGAACCGTTTCGAATTTTATATGTAGTGCACGTAAAATGCCGAGACAGAATTTGGAAATCCACCCTCTAGTGTTTGTACCAGTCGATGTTTTTGAATATGAAAAATACATGCGCTAAAGAACATCTACTTACACAAGAACCTCACTTCCTTGATTATGCATGCGAAATAAAACTGTTTTATACGGTTCTCTCAAACAAGAAAGAAAATATGGTGAAAAAACACCCTCACGTGCATACTGATAAACACGAGAAGCTTGAAAATCACAATTTATTACGGGATTTTGCATCGGAGGTGTATTATTTTTCGTTGGCTGCCAGTTGTTGGGATTTATAGCGAGTTCTTTTTGTTTTTGCCAGTCTTAGAAGAAATCGACAGGTTCTGGCATAATCGCAACTTATTTCTAAACAGCCTGCTAAGCTGAATTTTTATAGAACTTCAGTAGGACACTGACAACAAAAATGCTTTTGGAACTGAAATACCTCGTTACTTCGTGATAATAACTTTTTCTTCTTAGATTGTAGAGCAAATTGAATTTTTGTACGTAAATGGAAGTTTGATGTCATTTCCGGTAAGCTCTCGAAAAGACGGTGGATAAGGAAATGTTCCTACGATGAGATTTTCACTGACCATCGTGAATAAATGCCCAGTTTCACAGTGGAGTCTGAAGTCCCTCACATACATTTAGGTAAAACTGTGCGGCCTACCTGTTCAGTTTTAAGACAGCTCACCACAGTCAATACTAAAGTTCCTATTTTCTACCTTTGCAGGTGTCTACCGTATCGTGTAAACCCGGATCACTTTTGTAATAATAAATTTCAAAACTCAACCCAAAATTTTGGCTTTGTGGATTATGTTTTTACAGAAAAATCGGGTTTTTAAAATGTAGGTCATGTTATATAACAATGTCACGTTGACGTTGTCGTATAATATAATTCACAAAGCCAAAATTTTGGGTTGAATTTTGAAATTTATTATTACAAAAGTGATCCGGGTATATAGGTATGATGAACGTGTGTAGTTCTTATGACCTGCACAGATGTGCAGATTGTCAACATAATGTAGTAACAAAAAAACTGACTGACCTGCACAATTTGATCGTGTGTATTTTCTATTTTATTTATATTATAAATTTATAATTTAGGTCAGGCAGACTACACAGGTTTACCTGAGCATGTGTGGGAGGCTTAAAATGAACTACTAAAAAAATTTGTAATTTTGAATCTTTGTGCCTCTAAATGTTCTCTACAAAGTACAAATTGGTGTAGTTTTGGTTATGTCATGTGCCACCACTAAGAATAGTATTTTAGAGAAGCGATTTTACTCCGTTACCAAGGATTTGCGACTAGCGAGGTTGTACTATAATTCGGTTCACACTTACATTTCTTTTCTGTAATATTGGTTGCATACTAGTAAATTTGATTATTACAATAAAATTGTCCACTTTGAGCGTCAAAAACCGAAAGAAAATTAAATAAATTACTGTGAAATCAAACCGACAACCTCCATTAATGTTCGGTAATAATGTGGCTCATGTGTTAGCAAACGCTCATCAGGACTTCCCCCAGGCTTTACCGTTCATTACACCGAAAATAATGCGATATTAATAACGTATACATTGTATGCACTCCAATTTGGAATCCGTTTTTGCAATTTTCCCGATTGGATGTTTATCAAAACTATCACACATCTCTCAAAATCAATAAAATAAATAGAAAACCATTTATTTAACAGGTTTTTCAATTAAATTGGGTAAAGTGGAAGAGGTGTAATCGAGCGAAAAGACATTGACAAAATCCGGTCATTTAGTTCAAGTAATACATATTTATAAAAGCGAAATTGATTAAGAGAGTATCACAACACGATAAACTTGCGAATTTAAGGTCAACAACATTCTTGCGTGAATCATGATAGTTTATTAATTATTCTGCCTTATCTATGAGGAGTTTCCCTGTGCTGTTTATTAATTCAAATTTCATTTTGTTGTGATTGCTTTTCTCCAAGATAAGGAATCATACAAGCGGTTCACTGTGGGGCTTTCCCCAGACTCTTAAGATTTGTAAAGTCCCTTCGAGATTACCGAATTTGCTAGATATATAAAGGAAAGATGCCTGATCCTTCACCAAACAGTTCTCACATCCTCTTCAACAATGAACAAGATCATCATCGTGGCTCTTTTCTGTTTTGCTGCAGTTGCAGCTTATGAAGTCGTTCAAGATGAGCAAGGTCAACAATATGTCCTCGTGCCTCTACATCGAGAAAGAAGGTAAAATAAAAATAATTAATTTTCATTGTTCTCAACATTAATTTATTGATTTTCTTAAGACAAACAAAAATCGACGTTGGTGGAAGAGGCAGAACTGCTGTTGTTACTGGAAGCCACCAAGGAAATATTTTTGATAAAAATGGTCACCGTTTAGATGGAGGTGCGTCAGTTTCTAAACAGTTTCATCCAAATGGACCAGCTACTATTGGAGGAAAATTGGGATACAGTCACACCCCTTCAGGTTCGAATTTAAATGTTGGTGCTTCGCATACCAAGAAATTTGGTACCGATCTTAGTGTTGACGGAAGAGGAAATATCTGGAGAAGTAATAATGGAAATACTCGTTTAGATGCTGTAGGAAATTACAACAGACATTATGGAGGAAGGGGTGGTACTGGAAAACCGAATTATTATGGAGGAGTTGAACTGAATCACAGATTTTAGATGACTGAAAAATTATTTATTTCATTTGTAAATATTTCTGAAAAAAACAAAATTATAACACAAAACACATTATTCTTGTATTTTTATTCGAATCAAAACAATATGTGAAAACAAATATTTCGCACCAAGAGCGTCATCATAAATCAAATTGCACCAAATGCCCATGTTTCAAAGTTTGCTATATTATTTGTTACTCTTTAAAAAATTATAAAACCAGTATTTTTTTATCGAAATAGTTTTGCTATAAACGAAAAGACAAATTTTAGAAATTCAAAAATTTTTCTTGTGTCGTAATTAAGGGATTTTTGCTTTAAAATAGTGTAAAAAAAAGACATAAATAGTTAGATAATTATTGAAACAGTATATTAATTATTAAGAACGGAAAAAGCATTTTACCGATAGAGGATAGTGGTTTGAAGAAGAAGCAAAGCAACGACTCCAATTATTATTATTACTGTCTGAGATCGACAAAATGTACTTAAGATTCGTGTTGCTAATAGCATTTTTTGTACGATTGCATTTGGTATTTGATTAATTTTGAAAAATTTACTTACCATTTGAGAATAGTAATTTTTTTTCTTTAGGGCTTTATGAAAGATTAAGTGTTCGTGTATTTGACATTGAACCGCATTTATGCAGAAAAGTACATAGTTAAAAAATTTTTAAAAATTACCATTTGTAAGATAAGACAGAAAGGACATTTGGCTAAGATTTTATTCAAATTACATGTTTGTAACTTTTTATGTATTGTTTTAGATTAGGCGTAAGTAAAACAAAAATGCAATATAACAAAAAAATCAAAAACCAGTATGAAAATTAAAAATTAAAAGTAAATTTTTCACTTGCCTTAATGTTAAATACTATAGGAAGTAATAAATTATTTAGACACTTGACCACAAACTTTGAGGTTTCATAATCGCGATTTTTAAAGAACTGTTTTTTTATTTCGTCCAGTTATTATTAGTTAAAAAAAAATACGGTCCTGAGGTAATTCCCAGACTATATTTCAGTTCGAACGTAAAATAATAATTAGAAATGTAATGCTTGTGCAAAATTATAAGCCATTAGTTAAAATAATACGTGTTTATTTAAAAAAAATACTAAAATAAAGTCTTTTAAAAGTGTTAAAATTGTATATCTTATTGGATAAATTCACTTACTCTTTTCAAAACCAACATTCAATAAATTGATAAAATGCAATAAGTAATCACTTCTTGATAATTCTATCCTTGATACACAAATTACATTCAACGAGACTAAAGATATAAGATCAAAAAGATATTTGTCAATTATATCATTCGATATAGTAATATGAATGACTTGTTATTGCGATATCATAATAAGCAATAACTTTTTTAAAGATAAGAAACAAAGAACATTAACCACGATTCATTGGGGCTTTCCCGCAAACATTTAGATCTGTGAAGTCCCTCTGATATTATCGCATTTGTTAGATATATAAACGGTCGCATCCAGATACTTCACTAAACAGTCCACTTATCCTCTTCAACAATGAACAAGATGATCATCGTCGCTCTTTTCTGCTTTGCTGCAGTGGCAGCTTACGAAGTCCTTCAAGATGATCAAGGTCAAGAATACTTCCTAGTGCCTGTCCATCGAGCAAGAAGGTAACTCTATTTTTGTAATTTTCAATTTTAAATATATTTACTAAATTTAGACAAACCAAAATTGATGTTGCTGGAGGAGGCGGAGGTGGAACTAGAGTCACGGCTAGCCACCAAGGCAATATTTTTGACAAAAATGGACATCGTCTTGATGGAGGTGCTTCCGTTTCAAAACAATTTCATCCAAATGGACCAGTCACAGTCGGTGGACAATTAGGATACAGTCATGAACGTTCAGGATCTAATTTAAATGTGGGAGTCTCACGTACCCCGAAATTTGGTACTGATCTTAATGTAGAAGGAAGAGGAAATATCTGGAGAAGTAATGATGGAAATACTCGTTTCGATGCTGTAGGAAATTATGGGAGACATTATGGAGGAATCGGAGGCACTGGAAAACCGAATTATTACGGAGGAGTTGAGTTTAGCCACAGATTTTAGATTATTCAAAAATTGTTTATTTTATATTTGTATATATTTCTCGAAATAATAAAAGAATAAGTAAGACAATATTTTTGTATTTTTATCTGGATAAAACCATTATTTGAAAATTGAAGTAAATAAAGTAAAAATATTATGTTGCAAGAGCAGAAAGTAGGCATTAGCAATTCTCGGCGGCAATTGAATCAATAAAAAACAGAATGATGCATAATTTGAAAACAAAAGTGTCAAGTTTATAAATTGAGAGTTTTTGTACAAGTAAATTTTGTACCGATCTTAGTGTAGAAGGAAGAGGAAATATCTGAATAAGTGATGATGAAAATACTCTCTTTGATGCTGTAGGAAATTATGATAACCATTATGGAGGAATGAGAGACACTGGAAAACAGAATTATTACGGACGATTTGACTTAACCCACAAATTTTAAATGGTTAAAAGCAGTGACATATGGTGGATTTTTTAAATCTCTATATTTTGAAAACGAAGCATAAGACACAAATTCTGTTTTAAAGGACTACTACTGAGACCAAACTAATAGCCAATGCTGAAAAAAAGCTTGATCAAAATTTACGAAATTTGTTTTTCAAAAATAGTGTGCTCCTCCCTGGCTACTTCCGAAACGGCAACTTAGAACTGTGCCGATTTTTTTTTTTCATCATTATTAGACAAATTCATAACCAGTTTTATTTTGGTTTTTTCAAAATTATAATTAAAAGTAGTTACGACGTAATGAAACTTTAGAAAAAGAAAATTTTTGAAAAATAAATTTCAAATGCTCATAGGTAACTTATTTTAAAATTATAATTTTGAAAATAACCAAAAGTAAACTGGTTATAAATTTGTCTCATAAGAATTTAAAAAATCGGCACTGTTCTAACATGAGCCGTTTCGGAGATACTCAAAAAAGATACACCATTTTTGAAAATCAATTTTCACAAATTTCGATCAAACTTTTTTCATTGCAGGAGCTGTCAGTTAAGTCATTTACCGTTTTCAAAATATAGAGAGTAAAAAATTCACCAGCCGCCACTGGTTAAAAGTTCTTTGATTTGTAAATATTTTTAGAAATACCTTATAAAAATAAATCATAAAACCAAAACAGCACAATATTTTTGTATTTTTATTTAAATGAAAGTACTTATTTTTGTATTACAGACGAAAAATACCTGTTTTAGCACTAGAAACAAAACCATACCACTGCTAAAAACAAACTTTTGTACAACTCTAATGATATGACCACAGAAAACTCAAAATGAATCGCAAATTAATGTTAATAAGGTAATTTTCAAACATTTTGAATTTCATTTTTAAAACGAAAGCCCAAGAGCATAAAATACAATTTCGTGCACTTATAAAGATGCGCGAAATTTAAACAAAAGACTCGAGTGCATCAAAATTATTTTAACATTCTTAAAAAATAGCCTTTAATTTTATATAATATATAAGCAATGAGCAACTTACAAAGCGGTGCTATGCCTAATACGCAAAAATTTTAGTTAATATGCATATTAACTAAAATCTCTAGGTATTATGCATAAACTCCATAAACTTTTTTCTATGTTATTGGTTACCGCTAATATGCGAAATCTAGTATTACAGTTAATATAGACTCGTTCGATTTATTCGTTTCGTTTCTCATATTGTCGTCCATTTTTTGACACAGCAAAGCTTCCCTTTCTAACTCTACAAAAACTTTCTCCACTTAGAGCTAGAGCCTATATGCAGACTGAGAAGTAAACACATAGTGATTTCTGGTGTACAAAAAGCAGAAACGTTTTTACTAGAATTTCTAGAATTTATTATTAGTTTTAAAGATTTCCGAGGATTTACATAGTATTTTCAGAGATTTACAAGGGATTTCTTAAAGATATCTGAACATTTGGCTTGATCTGCGCAATCTTAGAACTAACTCTATTAAAATATATTATTCACGAGAAGCTACAAATTAATAACAAATGGGTAATAAAAACCATAATAGTACAATAATAAAAACTAATTATTAACTAAATATTTCAAGGAAATCTGAGAGAATTTCCTAGGGATTTCTGAGAGATGATTTCTTTAGTCAAAAAGATTTCTGTTGTATATTTTTTTAAAACGTGTCCACTCCTCGACTCGGACTAACGCTATGAAACGCTTTACCCCCCAAACGTATAAACGTATATTAATTAATGTCTAGGTATTTTGCACAATACTCGATTTCATATATTATTAACAGTAACATTCATATATCCAAAATTTTAGGGATTTTATGCATGTTAACTAAAATCTCTAGGTATTATGTATAATACCAGATTTTGCATATTAGCCGTGACATTAATACTAATTTGTTCTTGATGCTCTATGATCCATACAAATAATTTAAATTGATTCACATGTATTAGCTAGATAATAAATCAAATAAAAAATATTCTTGCGTGAATCATGACAGCTTTATTAGTTATTCAATTTTATTAGTCTTATCTTTAATGTTTATTAATTAAAATTCCATTGTTGTTATTTCTCTCCTATGAGATAACAGGTGAAAGACATGATAATTCAATTTGGTGTGACTTTCCTTTTCCAACTCTGAAAAATCTATAAAGTTCGTTCCAAATTTTCCATTTAGCTTGTATTCTAAACACTTTTTAAATATTTATTATTTATTTCATTTTGTATGTCAAATTTCTTTTGACCCTAGTAAAACCTAGAATTAGCCCACAAAAAAACATGAAAAGACAATCATAATTTTTATTTATTAGGCCTTATAAGTATGGCTATAAAAATAAAGTGTAATAAAAAGACGCGTAAATAAAACACATTTCTTTACTCTCTAGCACACAAAATAGTACAAATAAATACTGACTTTATTTATTTTCGCATAAAGACATTCGTGTTATTGTTATTTTATGGCAAGCCAACGTAATAACAAAAATGTTATCTTTACGACGAAGTTGGATTAATTTAACAGCTCCATAATGTTTCTTTAAGAGATTCAATAAACCACTATAATGGATGTTATTAAAGTTATATCCTTTTAACCGATTAAAACTTCTACATAGTGGTAGAGTGAAATTTACATCTATTTCAAAAGTAATTTTATTTAATCCTTGAATTGCTGTGAAACGAAATGTGTGAAGACGTAAAAGCGCCAAAGGCTAGATAGGGAAATGTAACAATCCCTATATCAAATCTCAATTGCAATTTCTCCTAATGGTGGAAGAAATTCTTGAGTTTGTGTGGACGTGTACTATTACGAATTGGTCGACAGTGATTTATTAGAACTTGTCATTTGACCCAATAAAGACAAGATTAATAGAAGCATTTGCTTAATGGTAACAATTATATTAGAATACAAACGTCAAACCGTAAAGTTATGACATTGCAAATAGGAGATTTAAGATACATGTTTTCATGAATTCATAAACTGGTAGAAAATTTATCACAAAGATTACAAGAATCGTTGAAACGTGCTACAAATCATGATCATGAATATAACAAATAAATTATTATAATGAATACCTTATATATACGAACAATGCAATAACAATGGAAAAAACATTCATTCTTGTGATTCATGGTATTGCAAGAAGTCACAACTCAGTACAAAGAAATGTTCCCCTCAACTGCGTTTCATCGTTACCTGAGGATGACTAAATAATAGCCGAAACACGTTGTAAAATGTTATAAACTGCACAACTTCAATTAAATAGGTAAATAAATACCATAATTCTCCCATTTCATTAATTGTTAAAGTTGTAAAACAAAAATAGTGAAACGTTTCACATTAAACACAAAAAGAGAGACGAAAGAACCGGGTTTTTTTTTGTCCACAGAAGTAATTTTGGCCAATTCTAGATGTTGCTAACAAGAAATTGATAGAGAGTTGTTTGAGATATATTTATATTATTTTAAAATAAAAAGCATTAGAAGTATTAATAGTTTCACTTGATTTGACGTCGAAAAATCTTAATTAATAATTTAAATATTCTTGATTAAATTAGTCATTAAACTAGAAATAAATTTAATTAATTGTACTTGTACTTAAATATCAACTTATTAATTTACAAACTAGTAAAATACCTAATTTAGTTTATTACCTCTTTAAATATTAGAAATCCTCAGGTGTTTTACATTTCAACAGCCAGTTTATTAGTAACATCTAATTAATGTATCTTTTTTAATAGATCAAAGTTCATTTTGTGCAAAATCCAATTTCCGCGTGAGGTTAATAAATTATCTCGTCTTTTTATATTTTATAGATCATTTAACAAATTATCTAATTTTATGCATTTATTTATATCTTTTTAATAATAAAACATTTATTATTACAAAAAGCGTTATCTCTCTAACAACAACCTTAAAATACAATCATAACGACAAAGTAATATTAAAAATAGTAGGTTACAAAACTAAATAAGATTAAAAATATAAAAAAATTACAAAATTGTAAAAAGTTTTAATAATGTATAAAACATATTCACTTGATACCAACTGTAACTCTATCCCAGTTTGTAACAGTACATAGATATATCTAATAATTATCATATCATAATGCATAAGATATTAAAAAGTAAAAAAAAAATAGTTGTCTTATTTATAAATATAAAAGTTCCTAGAAAAATTACTTAAAAATTGCATTTTTTATCAAGTGAAATCATAAAAGTAAATCATCCCTTTGTTTTCTTTTAGGACAGGGTAAACTATAAAAACCAGAAACATTGCTGATTCACTTTACTCTCTCCAAAATGAAATTTTCAGTATTGTCTACCCTCTCGTGTTTAGTGGCAACAAAGTTGTCTCTCATAGTGCGATATGACGTATCTCGTGTCAAAAATACGAAATATAAAACTTCATTCAATATTAAAATAGCTCTAAAATATTTTACTACCATTTTCAACAAAAGGGGCTAACAGAATTCCGCAAACCTCTAGCGAATTGAGTTTGTAGACTCACTCGACTTTCATCAAGACAGGTAATAATCGATTAGCTAGACTATAGCTTTATCATGAAAGAAATCAGTGATCCACATGGGAAATTGTCGGGATATTCAAGTTCCGGAATTTAATTCGTTTGAAAAGTTTAGTAATGCTTTATTGGACACAATCAATTCAGTCTGATATAAATTTATTGGAGGGTGTGTCTATAAAAATATTTTATAATTTAGCTTGTAATCCGGAGTCCAGCCGTAATCAATTCCGGAATTTACAAATACAAATCAATAAATAATGGCCCGTCCATTCTATTTTAATTGAAAATATCATTCTAATTACTCAGATAACGGAATTGTTTTTATCAGAATAAATCAATTAGGTTTTAATTGGCTTAAATTTTCTTCAAGGACACGAGATGCCGTTCAAGGAAGCGACATATTTGCACCTACAGTTAGAGTTCAAGGTTTGTAATAAAATAAACTTCTGCTAAATATAGTCACAGTTAATAAACAACAACTATTTATAATCCTTGTACGCGGAGGTAACTTTTGTCGACGTTGAAATAATGTAAACCAAATTCATTTAATTAAACCTTCATCAGCAATAAACCATGTTACTAGCAGATTCAGATACAGCCTAAAACATAATCAAAATTGACAAAACCCAATTTCAGGCCTTTGATAACTTTAGTTGAAACAGGATTATCTGAAAGGAAACAAAAATCGAAATCTAATTTAAAAATAATATGAGGTAGAACACCTTGTAAATAAATAAATTAGAGTCCCCTTTTCCTTTATCCACAATAAAGTAATTTTGCTTTTACAGATCGTTGAACCATGCAATATAAACAACGAAATTAAAAAGCTACTTACACTGCTTCACAACAGACAATTTAATCTAAATTTAAAATAACAAAGCTCCCATTCGATCGGCAAAGGCAACAATATTTATTCAAACTTTTTTAAAAACTCTCAAGCTTAGTTTGAAGCACCTTGAGTCGCTTTAAGTCCCTCTTAAAATTTGCAAATTGCTTGCTGTTATTCCCTTAGTTTATACAGAAACATAAAGTAAATATTTTCCGTCATACCGCCCCTGGACTCGACCAATAATCAGATTTGTGTTCTGCAAACGGGATTTAATAAGCATTATAAAATAACACCGAAATTAAACAAGCAATACGTGCTCGACCACTAATTCGATACTACTAATTAATGTAATTTACATAAATAGTAAAAATTTGGTTTGGTTAGTGTTATTAAAATTTCATGTATGGTGAATTTTTTACTAACGGAAAATTGACAGTTCTCGCATAAAAGTTTTCAGAATGACCTAACTGATGTAAGACAGGTAACGAGTCTTGAGTGTAGTCAGAGAAAAAGATCAGCAACAGATAAAGAATAAGTTATATGATATGGCTAGTTTTTATAGGTTTGCAGACAGAGGTGTGAAGAAAGACAAGAAAGCCAAGAACACCCCCACAATCCTTAAATTTCTAATAATACTTTATTAAAGACATTATTACATTATACATACTATCCGCGACAAAATAAACTGAACACCAAATTTTGACATTGACAAGAAGAATTGTGTAAACTGACCATTACATTTTTTTTTGAAAGTTCTTCAGTAACGTACGTTGGGAGATGTGAGATTAGGAAAACCAAATCATCATAAAGGTTGCTTTACACATTTTTTTCTGTCAAGGTCAGAATTTGGTGTTCAGTTTATTTTGTCGCGAATAGTATTATTAGTACATAATATTATTAGCAACGGAAAGCAGAAAAAAAAACTCTAAACATACAGAGTACAATAGAAAAATTTACAACAAAAAGTAGACAAAGTTACTGAAGTTAAAAAGAAGTTTACACAAAAACGAAAAAAGTAAGAAATTAAAAGTCACTCAGCATAGGCTTTCAATACAGAAATTTCTTATTTGTTAAAACAAATAAGAAAAAGCTAAGATGTTGAAAGGCTATGAATACGCATAACAAAGCAGAAAGTTTAGAACTCAGATATGGCTACGAACATCTCAGCCTGGTTTACCCCTTTCAGTTAAAAAATAGAATTCAATAAAATCCAACTCAAACACTGTAGGAATTTGGATTTTGTTTGCTTAGACAGTTCTGCCCACAACCTGGTTCAAACCTTGGAAACCTGAAAGCGCCGGTGTTAAACATCTAATCAAAATCTAGACAAAGCCCTGATTCATAGACTTGCACTAAGACTAACAAAAAAAAATGTAATTTAAAAATGTAACGTTAAAAACAATCAGTACTATCCGACGCCCAAAAATAGAGAACGCGCCTGAATTTATCTGTTCAGAAATTTCGTAAATGGCAGCTCTTCAAGATCTTCAGGAAAAGAAAACAAAGAAAATGAAACAATAAAGGGTGGTAAGACTATAAAGATTAAGATTCGAAATCAAAGGATAACCAAAAAAGAAGTTATCCACAGTCGTATAAAATTTTTATGTTTAAACAAACTAAACAGTTGTTAGGTACCATTAGATTCTTTATGTTGCTTGTAAGATAGATTTAGCATTCGTAAATTAAAGACTTTACATGATGCCAGAAATTCAACAATTGTGTCCAGCACTCTGAAACTCTAGACGTATTGTCTTTATCTTCAAAGAATCGAAATATAATGTCTATACATAGCCGTGTTAATTCCTCAAGTTTCTCTTATCTGTATTTACATGGAAAAGATACTTCATCAATTCCATAATAGTCAAAATAGTTTCTTTGTAATTAAACTGAATTAATCAGGCTTAAATATTGACTAGGTCAATTGTTCAGTAGTTCAATAGTAGTACAACCAAATTAAAAACTAACCACTATAATAGAGACCTTTATTTATAAAAACAGTAACGATTCTAACGATATAAAGCGTTCCAAAAAGATCCATACGATCGGAGCCAAAACTTCGAGTTAAGGCTCTAAAGTCTTTACAGTGCAACAGAAGGATTGAGAATTATTATAGTAGCACTAGAACCTCTGAACTAGAAGGAAAACGTTCCATTATGGAAGTATAAGAAAGAACGTATTCTATTTTCAAAAAAATAGATAATTAATCTATCAGTCTATAGAATCTATACAATCCACAAATAGTCATACTTGTATACCAGAAAACTACCGCTTAAATAAAGTATACTACACCCTATTATTATTAGACAAAAATCGAGTGACCCCTCCTAGTCCCATGAGTCGTAATTGTGATTGTTGATAAAAGCAAAGCATCACATTTGGGCACGCAATGCGTGAAGTTTCCCTTCAAAATCGTAAATTTATGTAGAAATTCAATTTGTTGGTAATAATCCCCCAATAATATCGAGTTGTCGTTCCTCGGGGAGTCGGTGAATTGAAGTCGTTGCGTTGCATTAATGACGTTTTTTCAGCCTCTGAAAACTTAGATCCCACGTAACCTCGTATATAAAAATTTCTAAATGTGATTTATTACGAGATAAATTGCCTTCCGGAATTGTGAATAACAAGAATACTATATTGTACGATTTCTAAATAAAATTTTCCATCTCGTGTATATGTGAAAAATCGAGGTGACTTTTTGATCATTTCCGCATCCCCTTGACGGGAAAGGAGGGATGGGATTATGTCCCTTAGCGCATTTTATTTTCCGATATGTACGAATAGAATTCCTACCCCTTGGGCAATATTCGAAAAGTGTATTTTTTCTTTGATCGACACCATATATCTTCGAATAAAATTTGTCGGAGAGGGTGAGATCGTCTCTCTTAATGCGATTAATCATTATCTAAGGTAATAAACAAACGACCGAAATGTCACAGATTGCTCTTCTGGAAGAGATGTGACAGGGAAACAGCATCAGCAAAATGAAAATAAACGATGTGTCGTTTCCACCTAATAGCATTGACTGACATATTTCCTAATCCGGAAGAAAAATTTCTATTTCGCAGATATTGAACGAAATTGACTTACCGTGTGTGGAGTTCACTGTCGGAGAGGCGGTCATAAGGTGGCGGAGGGGTTGTACACAACTCGCTGAGCATGTTATCCAGGTCTGTAGCCAGGCTAGACAACAACTGAAAAAATACGTAACATTTAAAAAATGTTAACTAATTTTCTAAAAAAAAAAAATTACAATACAAGGTGTTCTAAAAAAAGCATGAAAAATTGTTGATAATTGTCAATTTGATAGTTGTCAATTTGTTCAAAGAACACAAGCAAAATATTTTCAAAATTCAATCTCTATTATTTTACAAGATATAAGGCCCAAAACATAAATCTTTGATTATTTTTTAACATCTGAAGTAAATTTGGAAGACTTTGCAACCCCCGGTTGCACAAACGTCAATCAAATTTGACAGACAATTAAACTCTGATTAAATAAAAATATCGTGCTTTGATTGGCTAAATGAGAGATTAACTAGCCATCAATTTTGATGAACGTTTGTGCGACCGGGCATGAAACATACGAAATTTCTTTTAAACCTCTTTTAGTTCACACGATTCAAGACCCCAAACCTACCACTTTGATATCTGAAGTAAATTTTGACCAAAAAATCTGTACATTTTGTTTAATTAAGACTCTTATTGAACAATTAATTATAAGACTATTTGCAGTAGTTACTCTACATTTTATAACATTTTTAGTTTTTAATTTTCTTTAAAAATTATCCTAGCTTTCCCAAAAATAAAATAATAGTCTATTATATCGCACGTCCTCTAAAAAACTGTCATAACAAAAAAAAAAAATGAAGGTTGTTAGGTACGTCTCCAAATTCCTTTTTTTAATGCACTGTACTTCTAAAGGCCGTCATTTTTTTTAATTTCTTGTTAATAAAGCATCTATAAATACAAAGAAATCTTAGTAAAACGTCTTTTTTTCAATTTTAAATAACAAAGAATTTTAAATGTCCCTTAGGACTATAAGTAGCAGTTTAGTCCCTCTTAGTAGGAGGAACTAAAGTATCAACTTTAGACCCGGAAATCCAAAAACTTTCTTATTTTGATGTAAATTGTACTACATATTTTTTATATTATCTTTTAACTAAAAAGGTGTTGTTGTAAGAAAAATTAAAAATAATGTGGAATAATTTTACAAAAAATGGAGTTCCATGTAACTAAACATAGTATGGTGCAAATGTCATTATTGAATCTATAACAAGTCAAGTATAGTAAAATAACTAAGATCAAGGTAGACAACCTAATACACCATGACCTCAGCCATAAAATTATAAATACAATATATCTATTACAAATAAATATTAATTAGTTTGATTAAACCTAAATAAAAAAATTAACTCTCATACTCCCGACTATTTTTAAAATTAGTCTTTTAAAATATTTAATATTATTAATACTCGTATTAGTACATAAACAATGTAAAGTACAGTTTCCCAGTGCTGATTGTCACTTATCTCGGCTTTAAAATATTAATATTAATAAGTTCTCGATTGTGCAAACAGCGAACATGCACTTCATTTCCCAGAGTCGATGGGATTCACAGTCTTTATCATCATATAAAAACACTAAGTAAATAAGATTCTCTTTCAGTTACAAATCCTAGTTTAGAGAAGTAAAATGTCCTCTGCACAACAATATGCAAAACTTTTTAATAATTTCAATTATTTCACTGACTCAAGACCTTCCTACATAAAAAAAAATTAAATTTATTATTTATTATTGTAGACCTATCAAAACTTATAGGACAAGTTGACCCCACACTGGTTAGAAAAAAAAAATGTAAACAATATACCAATTGAAACAAATGTTATTGTCGAAGCAACAGAAAATATTTTCAAATAGAAAATATTGCACTAGATATAGACAACAAGATAAAGACCAGGTGGAAAAAGTGTGGTCGTTGCAAAAGTTAAAACAACTTCTGCAAAAATAAGCAAAATCCTATGGTGATTGGATGTCGAAACATGTAATGTTGAACATTACCTACTAATTGAGAGAAAAATTCAGAAGTAACGAAACGATTATAGTCCTCGTAAGTTTTTGGAATTTAAAATATATAATTTAAATCAACAGTAACATTAACATTTACACGTATAGTAAAAAACAACGTTGAAGAAACAGAGAAAAACATGCATCATTTCGTTAAGATATTTTGTTTCATTTTGCAACCAAAGTCTTTTTTATAAGCCCGCAAATCATCAGGGTGTATTCTTTATCTTTATGGCAGTCAAAATTTCTATGCGACACTGTCAAATATATAAAAAAATTCGGTTTTCATTTCAAAAAACGCCAAACGAACAATAGAAACTTTATAGTTTCCCAGAATAGAAACTACGAAAAAGCTTATTATTTTTATAAAGATTTTTTGCACAGTTTTTGCTAAATTGACTAGAGTTTGTAATTCTTTTAAAAAAAACCATCGTTGTACTAATATCCCTTAAATTTAATTCCATTTTACTTATTAAAAGCATTACGTTGTCATAGAAACAATAACAGGAGAATATTTATTTGGACCACAGTGGCTTAAAAAAACAGATATTTTTTTTTGTCTTTCTCTTTTACTATTAGCTGCCCTAAAAAACACTTACTCACCTACACAGAACTACACATTAATCAATTAATAACACTTACATTGTTTATTAATTTTCAGTGTTCTGCACGTTCAAATCACTTATAAAATGTTTAAAATTTAAAGTTGGCGAGGACATGTATGGATTACTGTAATTACTAATTACAAAAAAGCCTGATTTAAAACAAACAATTTGCCTAGAGACGTCGAGTAACAAATTGATGTGTAAACGAGGATTAGAATAGGCTATTCATTAAAATATTCGTTAAAATATTAATTTAGGCTAATCAATTACTTTACTAATAAATATCTAAATACCATTTTAGTTTAGGGAAAAGAATTCGGCCCATTATGTTTACCTCTGCCTTCCAGAATTTAAGTTTGAACCTTTACCTTTAGAATAAGGCAAAAAGAAGGAAAATTTTATATCAATTAACAAAATTATTACATCTAGCGTAAAAAATAGTATTTTTGGTTCCTTTATATTAGTTCGTGAACTTAGCTCAAAATCTACAAAACAGTTTTGAGAGTTTGGTCCAACGCTTCCACACTCGTATAATAAATAACTATTAATATTATACGAACAAAACTTTGCCAACTATTATTGGTAAATAGAATTTAACAGTTTGGTTGTGGTAAATTTATCATAAAATAGTCCAAAGAGGTCATAAAATTCGATGGCGCCACTATTACAGCCAAGAAAATATTAACTTGTTATACAGATAAAATTATAAACGTCGAATAGCAACATCTGCCGCAATATTAACGAGGTCGGTGTAAAATTTTAAAGCTGATTTTACATTTTTTTACTAAATAAAGACTGAAGCAAGTAAATCAATACATTTAATGTAATTTCATTTATAACTAGCTAAGTATTTTATGCCAGAAGAAGCCATAATAAACCCCTAGCTTTTACTCCTTGCATTGTAAAACCAAATCAACACATAACAAAAATGTAAAAAAAAACAATTCAGACCATGCAGAACAGAGAGCTTGGTTTGTTGAAGTTGGAACTTACGAAAACTTAATCCCACAAACTAAATAATCGATTTCTATTAAGACTCACAATGAAAATACCCGTCATGTTCTCATTTTCGCACATTTTCCAAGATCTAGTTCAGTGGTTGAAACAGAATATTCCCTATCGAATTTCCCTACTGCAATATCAACAAAAGTTTCCCCTATCCTATCAGGAAACTCAAACAACCAATCAGACTAAAAACTGATCACAATTTAAGGTGACTCAGAGACTTTTAACGAAACACGACGCACTCATTTTAATTTTAAAGTCGTGGTATAGCTCTATTATTATACTATCATTCTCTACTATTCCAAAAAAAAGAATAGAGTTGCTTTTGCATTTGCCTTATTGTAAGTAGGACAAAAACTAATAAATTATTGACACTTTTAACAGTAAAATTTAAAATTTATGAATCGTGACAGAGCCAAATAGCCAAAAAACCAACAATGACTGCCATACCCAAAACAATCCCATTCTTAAAAATCCATTTAGTCTTATTACCAGCAAGTGAAGAGACAATGTGGTTTTGTATACGAGAGACAGGAAAAGGGATGATGAGTCACCAGCAGGCAGCCAAGCATGAATCGACGCCCCCATCAGTCGGAATCCCCTTTTACACACTACTCGCGCACACATGTATCAATAAAAGTGCAGTCGCTATTACAATTTGTACCTAAATTACGGTCTCAAACCCGGATATCAACAAAAATACGACGCTTTTATTTTTACAGCTACAAAGAGAGAGGAACTGCCAACAATTTCAGTGTTACGAAATTGTACTTTGAGGTTTTATGAACCACTTTACTTGGTGCATTTCAGATTGCAATATGCTGCGCAAATCGTGATCATAGTCCAAATAAGATATTTAAAATTGTAACTGTTTTAAATTTGTAAAATCTACAGAGACGGACCTCCAACTTTAGAGATACTGGGTTTGTGGGCCCCCTGTAGACGTTTCGCAAAAATTTTCCTGTCACTCTTCCCATAATTAACTGACAGGAAGGAGGTGGAAAGAAACAGAAAGACAAAAGAAGAGTTTAGACAAATTTAAAAAAGGTAGAAAAGCAGATTATATGTAGAATAACAAAAAAAAATATGTCAGAAAAAGTTTAAAATCAAGGATTAAAAATAACATATTATATAAGATAACAAAATAAAACCATAATTGTATGAAAAAAAACTATATGTTTAGATGTGACATTTACAAAATTGATTGAAATTTCATCTTGACAAAAAGTAAATGAAATTTAATTAGATTTAACAAAGATAAACAAATTATTTGTTTTAAAATTCCATAGCACTCAACACTACAAAAGAACAAAAACATATTCTACAAAAGCTGAAAAAACATGTTCGGAAAATAAAAGAATAACAAGAAAAACTACAATTAAAAAAAAAGAATAAAAAAAGTTTAGGTAAAACTTAATAAACAAAGACTAAAAGAAAAGGAAAACTTAGAAAAATGTAGAAAACGACGACTAAATGAGAACGAAGATTAAGAAAAACTATGTGTAGAAGAAAAACAAGAAATAAAGCTTTTGAAAGAACAAAAGTAAATTCCACAAATTCTTAAAAATCTACAATTAAAAAAAAAGAGAACAAAAATATTATTAAGTATAACAGAATAAAAATTTATTAGCAATATAAACATGGAGTACTTATATACGTCAAAAGAACGAATGTACAGAACAATAAAACAAAAGGCTATAACACAAAATTTAACATCGTTCTTTATATCACTAAAATCGTTTCTATAAAAAAATTAAAGTTTTAAAAAGCCTTGGCGATTAAATATTGCTTGATGACTTTACAAAATGTACTTGGTGGAAAATAACTTATTTTATTTAACAAAACATTTAAAAATTTTATACGAAAAAAATAACAAAAAAGTCATACAAGACTTATTCAAAACTTATTTTGGTTCAGATTATCATTAGAAAAAAAACAAAGGTAATATCTAGAAAAATAATAAAAATTCTTAAATTTGACAAACAACGTTCAGAAAAGCGAACAAGAAAAACTAAAGCCCGGAACAAACAAAAAAGTACCACAAAAAAACTTAACAAGGATAAAGAACGGAAAAAACAAGAAAAACGACGACATAAAAAAAATATTAGAAAAATTTAATTTAGTTATACATCGTGTAATTAAAAAAATAATATTACAGAATAGGCCTCATCATCTGTTAAAAACTGTAACATTACATCAATAACTCCCTGTATGTAGTACATATATTAAAATGCCTTTTGTAGTTTCCATTTTTATAAATAGGCATTTACTGCTCCAAGTTTTTATACAATTTCATCTATGGCATTTGGCTTAGATACAAAAAGTTAAAATTTAATATTTTAAAAATAAAATATCTCCTCTTAATCCAATTTTTATAAAATAGCTTTTGTGATAACAACTAATTTTTATAAAATGTAATATAAGAATTGCGTATTTAAGCCATGAGAAAGCTTTAAAAACAAAATACAGCAAAACGTCGGTAAAACTCTAAAAAAACACTAAATATAGTAAAATATAAAAAAAGATATCCACAATAAATAAAATTATTATTAAGCTAGGAGGCTTCATTACCAAAAGACCTACCGGAAATTTTCCGGTAAACTCCGGCAGCCCAGCCCTAGCTATAACCAATAACTTAATAGAAAAACACTTGGCTTGTCAGGGTGCACTTTGATTACTTCTTCTGCATCTTCGTTTTGAACATACTATTGCAGCTATTCGTTGTAGTAGAGAAGCTAGAATGATAGGGTATATTATTCGAAACTAATTTTGGCATAGCTGACTTTAAAGGCAAGTCTTTTGTTTATTACTAGTGCAATAAAGATTATATGTATGGCTACTAAACGGAAGTAACTTATGATCATTAGACCCTTCAATGACATCTGAGAAAAAAACCTAGTTAGATCAAATCTACGTAAAAATGGTGACAAATCTGCCTGCCCCAGGCGGTTTTCTCAAATGTCATCAAAAGGTCTAACGATTGGAGATAGGAGACGTAAAACCATCAAAACGAATCTACATACATATATAGGTATAAGGAATCTATACTGATGTAAAGACAGAAGGACAGATAGTAAATATTAGTGCTATTTTAACGAATTTTTAACTAAATGTTTTTGGTACAAGTACCAAATGGTTTTGTTTAATGTAAATTTGAATCTAAAATTCTCGGTTTCGGAACGTAAGTATAGCCATTTTAGAACAATATTTTCAATTGAAACGTTCTAAAAATAAAAAGAAATTTGATATGAATGTTTTAGGTTTGATAAAGAAGAGTATTGAGAAACAAAAAATTATTAGCGTTAAGCTTTTAATTCTTTTTGTATTAATTTTTCATATTTTTTTAACTTAAGTAGTACAACAACAGTCACGGAAAAATAGGACTCTTTGCCAAATACACATTTTCAGAATTCTGTATTTGCTCTAAAACTGTGGCTTGTTATTTCTCAAAGTAACATTTGCAATGACACTGATAGTAAAGCAGGTGCAGTTTCATAGCGTCCACTTGATAAATTCTTATGGTGGCAGCCATGCCTAATTTTTTTTAGTGCACCGGTTGGCAGTACTAATTCGCTGTCAAATTTTGACAGGTGACTAATTGAGCGCCTATCTATCTAGTAGCACTCTAAAGTATCAACCAGGACACAGCGTTTCTGCACCAGTTTTATAACTTCAGAAATTTAATTTAGGTAGTCAACAAATTTTTAAAAGCGTCAAAGATTCTAACCTATTTTTGTACACCTGGCAATTATGACAGATTTCCCACTAAAAACAATCGCGCTCGTATAAAGAACGACTTACACTGGCTAATTTTCGTAAATTTTTGTAACATTGAGAAATGGACGCAATGAAACTGCACCTGGTAGAACAACTTTAATAAAAGATTAATTTACACAGCGGATATATTTTTTTAATTTTGAGAGTATGTTAGAAATCTATCAAATTTCGTGTTTCATTTTCCAATGGCCACTACTCTATCGTATAATAATGGTTACGACAATAATTAGAAAGAGCGAGAATTGGAGCACACCCAATAATTGTTGTATAAATATCTTTTGAGCTTTATCAGAGTTGCATTGGTTAGAATATTGTTTACATAACAACTGTCTTATCAATCGAATGCACTATTGCATTATCTTATCAGTGTTGGTTTACAATATTCTAGTACATACTTATTTCTATCACCTGACACAGGTAACAATAAACTTTATGAAAACTGATTTCCTGATTAAACAAAACGCAACCTCTTTTCTTTTGTTCTCGACAATTTCCCGCATGTTTAATAAATTTCCTTTACACACAAGGTTGCGAAAGAAATATTTAATCGTTTTGTTGACTAGCACGTCGGCCTTGGTCTTAGCCTAGTAATTAAACGGTTTTAATGCAAAATCATCAAAATTACCCCATAATAATCCGCCATTTCGTTGCCTTTAACTAAATCACTCATCAGGAAAGGATAATCACAACACAACACTCAAAAAATAAACAAACACATTTAACCTAGAAATAGACACATAAAATCACAGGTAAGGTAACAGCACATGAAGCCATTCTGAAATTTTTGTGGTAACTTTAATTTAATGAGAAACCGTCAACGATTAGCGACCGGTCAGCGTCAACTGAAGTTGATTCACTTTCATGTTTTTCAGACGCACATGGTGCTTCGCGTGTTGTGGGCACGCGAGGTGTAATGGGGATTTTCGAATTTAGACCTTATGGACACTGGTTGTAGAGAGTGAGGTTATGAGACAGGTGTTGTGTTTTGAATTTTGTTATATCGACGAAATGACGGTTATTGTTCTCTTCGTACTTCAGCTAAGAGAAAATTTAAGTATAAAACTATGGTAACATTTAGGAGGGATGAGGGTAGCAAAATTAGTGAAAAAAAGTGTTTCTGTGAGAAAAAAAATTTCCTTCGAGCCGGATTTGAACCAGCGACCTATGGATAGCCACTATTTATTGCCTCTACAGTCCACCGCTCTACCAACTGAGCTATCGAAGGTTATTTTACTTTTACGCTAAAATTAATAAAAAGCACAACTTTGGTAAAAATAAAATGTTTTTTAAAATGTAATTTTCAAAATTTAATTAATTTAAAAAAAAAACAGTTCATACATAAAACAATAATAAAAAAGTTAAATTCCGATAAATATATTTATGTATTTTTTATTCGTATTATGTACATACTTGTATATTAAAATAAATATTTACGGTAAAATAGGTATATTATTTTACTATATACAAAAATTAGACAAGAAAAAAAACTGTCGATCCTGCCAGGATTCGAACCTGGAATCTTCTGATCCGTAGTCAGACGCGTTATCCGTTGCGCCACAGGACCTCAACATGATATATTTCAAAACCCAAATAAAGCAGAGAATGAGCTTTAATTAATAAATTTAAAATTTATAATTATTCACGCAACAAATACAGTTACATACATTAAATTGTCATATAACTAGAAGCCGCAACCATAATTCTTTTTAAATATATAAATAATAATAAATATCTTATTATAAACAATAAACAGGTACTAATGATGGAACTTTAGTTTCCGAAAGCGCTTAGCCATTGTATTAGAATTTTAATTAAATTTGTGGGTTCGACATTGATTTTTGTTGTCATTATTTATATGAAAATCACGCACTTTCAGAAAAAAAACGACTTTCATTAAAAATAAACATTTCATCTAAATCTTTTCGTGATATCATGCGCAGTGCTGGGTTACCCAGAAGGCACACGAAGTAAGTTGGAGTTAAGAACCCCGGGCATAAAGTATTTTTTTTATTTGCGGAAAATATATATTTTATGTTCTCCAAATATGACATTTCTTAATATAATCTGAGACCGAAAATTTGCGGAATCGTAGCAAACTCTCTGGTTTGCCGTATTTTTTGATAGTTTTGCTCAATCAGTCAAAAGATGCAAACCCAACTCGAATTCAGCAGATTATCGCTCTTACGGTATTTAACAATGCCTCTGTTTGGTACAAGACGATAGAACATTGTCAAAATTTAAGTCTTATAAACATTGAAAATGATAACTATGTAAAAAACATAGAGTTCTCTAAATTAATTCATCAGATTGTGGTTCAAAAAAGTAGAAAATTTAATACTGAATTAATTTGCAGCTGTTGTTGAAGATAGGTGTTTATATACAGAACCATTTTAATGGAATAACTTTGATAAAAATTCAGGAATTTGTTTTTCAGGAAAATGCTTGGAGTCGTATCCTGTTCTTTTTAACGCGCATCTTTTTTACAAAAAAAATTGATATATACAGAGTGTCCCAAAATCAAGATACGACCCTCAACTTTGAAATTTGAACTGAAAACCCTATTTTTTAGCATATCTGAATTCTACGTATAAATTCCTGAATTTTTATCGAATTTATTTATTTTAAATAGATAGCCTTAATAGAAATAGATAAATAGATAAATAGAATAGCCTTTTTTTCAAAAACAACTGAAAATCGACATAGTGATACATAAAACATACGCAAAATTATACGTAGAATTCAGATATGCTAAAAAAAAATGAGTTTTCATTTGAATTTTTAAAGTTGAGGATCGTACCTGGTTTAAATACTTTCCTAACATCCTTACTTTGTTTTTAATTTTTGATATAGGAAGGGTTTTGCCTATAATAAACCTACAAAAGACGGTCTTCGCTAATTTTTTGGTATACCTTGAAAGCCGCTTCACCGATTATGACTATGACACAATTGGTACATGAAGCTAAATGTCCTCTTCTTATTTGTAGTCCTACAATTCTGCTACATTCTTACAATTTCCATTTGGAGTACTTCCGGTACATGTTTTTTTGTAATTGTACAATTTTAATCTTATTAATTCTCAACTTTTAATAGTCATATTATTAACATGCTGATAGATTCTAAAAGTAGCTATTTACATTCGCATGCGGTAAGTTTAATTTTACAGGCGGCAACTTTGTTTCAGAAAGCGAGGACCCTGAATAGTTGGAGATTGTAAAATTAACTAATGCATAAGATTTGTATAAGATTTTTTGTCCGAAAGCTTTAAATTTTGTTTTTTTTTGTGTAAATAATCAATAATTTTGAAAAAATAAATAAATTAAACATAGTGTGCTTTGACCGCTTGACGTAAGAGCAGTGACGTTGAGCGATTTTTTTAATTTTCTATTTTTCTAATAAATATATGTAGCTTCGTTTGTGGAAAATTTTTAGGTACATACACTTTGATACATGAACTTTATTACTGCAAGGGTAGTTTTTTCCTCAAGCATCTCTTGTGGTAGTTCTAACCGTAAAATGTGAGACCCGGTGTTTGTCTTATTTTTACCGCACAGTTTCCGAAAGTCCAGCTTATTATTGGTAAATGAACAACCGCGATAGCCTATTTATAATACGGGAGGACAAAAAAGTACTTTCGCAAAATTTCTCTTTAACTTACCGTTTTCGAGACAACTACGTTTATTAAAGTAGAGTATTTATAGAAAACTAATTTTAATGTCCAACTTTGGCGGTCTCTAGCTCCTAAACCGTGCAACATGATATGGAGATAAATTGGATGTCCTTCGCTCTTGAATTTTTTTACACGTTTTTTATTATTTTTTATTTAAAATTATTTTTTAACCTATAAGTTTTGTTATCACTTAAGCAGATTTTTTTGTAGATTTTCAATTTTCAAAAAGTCTTATAAATTAAGTGTTTTTAAGCTCAGTGTTTTTTGCAAATAAAACTTGTGACCCAAATGTGTTAAATAGGGGTGTTTTTACGATTTTAATTTGAAAAATATAGAAAGATAAGTAGCAACGTTTTTACTGAATATTTATTAATAATTTTATGTCCGACTACTTGATAAATTATTCTTTAAAATACAATGTTCCGTTTATAAAGTACCTCTTTTTCCTACTAGTAAAATAAAGTAGAACTTTATTTACAGAATTGTCAAAATACAAAATCACTGTTGAAATCCTTACTAGAACACCACTTCCGATAAGCACGGTACGTGTCTTCATATACGGGCCTAGATTTTATTGGTAATAGTAAATCTTTAGCAGCAGCAGCAATATTTATGATTTCTTTCTCATTAGAACTCTTAGAACTATACGCTTGCATTTTGCACCGGACAAATTTTTCACAAATAAAATAACAAACTCTCCGTAACTAAGGAGACACACTTAGTTGAGTTATTTCATTACATTTATGATTTTTTTATAAATTTTTATTCTTTTATTGGTTTTGCAGTTAGACATAAAGCTTTGTATGCAATTCGTATATAATTGGGTCTTTTTGTAGGCGCCCTACTTATCTTAACCTGTACGACTTGTACAAAAAAGACCTAAATTATATACTTATTACATAAATAGCTATTACTGATCATTTATTAACTTTACTGATTGTTTATTATTTTAATGACAAAACAAAAAAGTGTACTGCCAATAACATTTAAATACTATTCGTTTATCATTTACTTTAAAGCGTAAATTGGTCACAAAATGGGGAAAACTATAAAGCAACCAGACAAAATTTTAGAAAAATCAAAAGTAATCAGAAAATTGTTTTTAGAAATCAAGGAAATAAAAGAAAAAAAGAAAATCATTGTCCAAAATTTGGTTTTCGATTTACCACTTGGTTCGTTTATTCACAAAATAATTAGCACCAATGGGTATATTATTAAGTAGTAAGAGCAGTAAATAGTGATAGAAAATAATAAATATCTTTTAGTATCCCTTTTCAGTAATTCTCTTTTAAATTCTTGTTTAGTTTTGTTCGCTATTCCCGTCCCAAGCAAAGCAATAATCCCATTCAGCTGACCGGACCCTGATTGATATGTTTGATCCTTAATCCTGAAAAGTCGCCATAGTTTACGAGAGTTTAATAAATACCAGTGACCAATTTAAGGACATAACTCATCGAAATGGTTTTTGCGGACATTGATGCGATAATAAAATCCAGGGAATGCGCATTAAACGCACATGACCATAAGTGCCCGCGGTCAACTCCGTCCCAATTGCACTGTAATTACAAGGGGTTTATGTCCTTCCAGCCTCCCTCTCTAACCAACGAGCCAAACAAGGACTTTCCAACGACCACTTTTAGCTGTATATTAACGGAAATGCAATTAGACGGCATTATACTAACTCTGCGGCAGCTTAAATAAATTTTGATATGCGAGTCGAAAGGAAAACCAATTGATTTGTCGCTCAGTTCCCAATAAAGGCAATTCTTTGACAGTTGTTCGAAATTACAGTTCGTGAAAGAATTCTGGCAATGTGACCGAACCGCGTTTATTTCAGAAATACTGTACAAGCATTCTGCGTGCCGTATGTTACGCGTGATTTATAGGGGAGTATTCGGTTTCCCATATGAAGTGACCAAAAGGTCTTCAACCAACAAAAAATATTTAGGCTTTATATTTTAGCCATCACTTTTGATGAATAGAGTACTAAACAACACATGATGCATAAATATCTACGAAATGGTTGATTTATTGCCCCCTTGTGTGGTGATTTATTCTTGAATAAAGACATACCTGCATGTAGACGCTCGAAGTGGAAGTCCTTCGGGAGCGCCGGAACTGGATGAAATTTGCCATAGTGCCTGAAAAAAAAAAGCTAATATATAAATGGGCAGTAAAGCTATTGTTTTTTTAAAAGCACAGAGTAAAATAGTTACAAATGATTGTTCTTTCGAGTAGGCGTTGTAAATATTTCGCCTTTTGATAATAAATTACTTTCTAATTTTTATTTAATTTATTTTAGTGATTTAAAAACAGTTTTTCTTAAAACTTTATTGCCGGGTTTATGTCTAATCAACCTTCCAAAATGGTTTAACACTGTGGAACATAACGTGTTCATTGCTGAAGGATAAGGAAGCTGGTTGGATTCGATTGACAAGAATTTCGTACCGAATTTCTAGATTTCAACATTACTGACAACACTAACACAATATTCAGGATTATCGGTCGTTTTAGGTAAACTGAAAGTGTTGAAAATCATAAGTCATTTAACTGGAAGAAATATGACCGAAATCTGCTGACAGGTAATCCAAAATTTGTAATTTGAGTTTAAAATTCAAAGGTGGATATTTTAAAAATCTTATTTATAAATTAATAAACTTTTCCGCGTTTTAATTAAAAAAAAGATTCTTAGAGTGGATTTGAACCAGAATTAAAAATGTGTTCAAAGTTGTAAGTATACAACCTTTACCATTAGGCTATTTCAGGCTACCGTTGGAATAATTCAAAATTCTATATTCACTTTTTGTACATTGTCGTTTAGTTTAATTTGAACTTGCAACATTTTAAATAAAATTTACTCTTCTTCGGGTTATGTAGGATTAATAATTACTTTTCATTATAGGAGTGAAATATATTATTTCATAAATTTAGAAACAATGATACTCTCTAAGCTTCAAGATATTATATAATATCTTCTACATCTTCTCTTTTAAAACCTCTCTATTCTTCTATCACTTTTATTGCCAAAATTTCTCTTTCTATCTCTTCTACTTTAAAAAATTATAATATAAAAGTGTGAGGGAAGACATTGTTAAGGGTCTGGGCAATTAAGATTTCTATGTCGCTCTTCGGTTTTTATAATTTTCGTGACAAAATCGTTGTTATAAGTCATGTAAAAATATCTATGTGTATAGTTTCATGTTATTTTATCAAAAATATTACAGTGGTCAGACCACCCGAAAATTTTGTTAAAGTTCAAATATGTGTAACTTCCAGAAGAATGGAGTTATCTGAACAATATTATTTTTGTTGGGTTGCTGGTTTCATGAACTCTTTGGTGACCTGTTAAGTTCTTTCTGTAGATTTTTTGTACTAATTGTACAAAACATCATCGTCAATAGCAGGTACTGCAAGAAATAAAAAGCTTAGAAGACTCCCATTTTACAAAAAAAATTGTTTCATTTTTTTAAAGGGTTTCCGATATCCGTCTACCCTATATCTCCAAACGGTTCTCCAAACCTGCGTTCACGAATTAAGATGAGGAGCAAACAAAACTGTTTTTTGTACTTTACCCAACAAAATTTTTAATCAATTTCCAGTTTTAATGAATAATGGTTTTCGTATCAACAATGGTTGGTAATGTGTCCATTTCATCAAGATGCCTTCAAAAATATTCTCGGTTGAACTTTTAGCTTTAAATTAAGCGCAAAAAGCCTTAATAGAAAAATGCGCCAAATACAATTTTCTTTCCCAATCCTAATTAGTAAATGCTGCAAAGGTTTCCAAAACCATTTATTTCTACCTGTCGGGCAGACAGCTATCGATAACTCAAGAAATAAGAGTGTCCAAACCATTTCATTTTTGCAGAACCTGCTTTTAAATTAATAGAAAATTTACAGAAAAACCCTAGCAGTATACCTAGAAGTTCAGAAAACTAGTTACCCAACAAAAAAAAAAAAAAATAATCCAAATTACTCCATTTCTCTGGAAGTTTACAAGCCTTTAAACTTCAATAAAATTTTCAGGTAGGCTATTGCAATTGTAGACCACTTTATTAACCATTTTATCCGCCACTTCATTTTTTAATTAACATAAAAATCGTGATTATAGTCCTCAAATCTTTAATTCAATATCGTTAAATATTTTTCGAGATATTAATTTGTCAAATAAATTAATCGTATAACAGTTTGTTGTTAATTTTATGAATATAATAACAAATTCAAAAAATATCCAACAGTCAGATATTTTTCAAGTCACTTTTGATCCTTTCTAAGGGGTAATTTCAAGTTGAAATAATATTTATAGTATCTTCATTTCCAAGGAAAATTAAAAGAATTCGGGGCTGTGATTGGTTGTTGCCGTGGAAAAGTATTAAAAGGTGCAATATTACCGGCATTATCTCAACTTGAAATTAGCCCATTAGACTTCATGTATTATTTTCAAAAAAAAAAGAAATTAATCGGTCTAACTCGCAAAAAGTTCGCAAATTTGGCATTTTTATCAGCTAATTAAATTTCACTAAATGTAATGATGAACGTAACTTAAAAATACACTAATTTAGCTTTTATAGTTAAGTAATTACACAATTATTTTCATCAAATAGACGTTTTTATTTACGAAACACCAAACAAATTGTTTTTAAAAGAATGTCCCTAAATTTATATTTCTTCATTTTCCTCCCAGTCTCGAACTATTGACACATGATTAATTTTATTGCTTCTCACAGGTATGAAGCGAGAAGCTCCTTGTTTTCCAGTGCTCCAGTGCTTTTAACCATTTTAATTACTTTTGCTAAAATAAATAAATAAATAAATAATAAAATATAGCTTAAACTGACTGAACACTGAACTACTAAAAAATACTGACAATGTATTATTTTTACAGCCACTTTTATACAAATACTGACATATAATTAAAAAATACTGATAAAATATTGCATTTTACTGCCACTTTTGAATCAAAATACTGACACGATACGATAAATACAAGCAAAAATAAATTTCGTTTAAAAACGTAACAAGTATGCAACCAATTAAACAATAAAACGTAGAATTGTCTCTCAGATAGCTCACTTTGCCCGCAAAACTGAGAAAATTAAATTCTTGGTGGCAGCATAAAGCAAGATTTTTTGTTGTAAAGCTAAATAAATTCTGAACGAATTCCAATTTAGTCTGAGACGAAACTTATGAAAGAAATAAACCTTTAAAATAGTATGCGACGAAAAGGTATATGAAATAGAGGACTGAAATATTATATTATCCGAGACGATATCTCTAGGGAGCTCCGGAATTACCAACATTCAACTGTCGCAGTAAACAGTGAACACCAAACGACACCGCCTGGACTCCAGAGGCATTACCATGGGCGGCGCACCAAATTAGCTTTATTGGAGTTGACCTGACAACGTTCCCATTATACCGCTCCATTAAACGGGAAAATAAACTATAACCAGCCTCATATACCACTCCAAATGAATTGCTTTATGTAAATATGACTTAAAGTCAAATAAACGTGTGAAAAATTTGACCAGTCTTGTTATTTCAACCACCAACATAAAAACAAAGTGCCAGAGGGGAACATACAATAGTTTAGTTTTATGATAATTTAGTAGGAAAAATGCACGCCACTGTGACTCTCTCAATATTGGAGTAGTTGGGCAAAAAGACCCTAAAATAGAACAACTGCGATAAAAATGATAACATTTCCGCAAACTACATTCACACAAATATTTTCTCCTTTTATGGGCAAAAAAGACACAAATGGGTTCATATAGACAAGTTGCAAAGTCGCATATGCAGTCAAAAATTTACATCAAGTCTTATTAACTGGATATATGACGTCGATTTTTACAACTTTTTAACTTTAAGACAATATAAACTTTACAGTCACAATAAAGGGGAAATCTTCCTTTTCTTAAACTCAAATAACTAATAAAACTTTTATGAACAAAAGTAAGGGAAAAATGTAAAACCGAAGTCAAGCTCTGGAAAACTATTACTCGTAAACATCTTAAATTCCATTTTTAAAACATTGTAAACATTTAGAAGCCAAGCAATTACCTCAAATTCACTCATAATTAAAACTACAACAGCTATAAGTTTGCTTAAATTATTAATACATCCAGGGTATAATTAAATAAAATATTTAACAAATGTTTTTGGATAGTTACTTTATTTTATAGCTATTACCTTATAGTATAAATTACAAGCTTTAACCAACAATAAATTTACACACAAGAACCATATACATAAGTAGATGGTTGTTGGAATAATGAGTTTTTAGTAACTTTGATATACCTAGCTTTCCAAAAATATTCATTTGCGATGAGGTAATGAATCAAAATTTAAAAAAGACTAAAACAAATAATTTATAGGAATGGTAAAAAGCACAATACCAGCGGCCAGATACGAATACATTGACGTCATCATTAAAAATTTCAAATTGCTAATATCGTGATATAAATTTTGAGCATTTAGAGCAATTTTTTCCTTAAAATTTAACTCTAAAATTAAGCCTTTGTAATGTAATTTTTGGTTGAAATTGACGCGATGAATCGAAACATGTCCTTTACCAATTTTAAATTGTTCTTGTATAAATTTTTATAGAAATTTCCTTGAAAAATACCCTTTCTTGGTTTCAATATGTATTTAAGTTAAAAAAATTGTTCAGTGCTTATAATGCAACACCAGAAGTAACAAAAATACAGTAATGAGCCAAACAAATTAGTTTATTAAAGTGATGGAGGCATGGTGTTAGTTTATTTTCAAGCTCCTATTATGCACAGACAACAAAACAGCATCTGTTTCTCTTAGTAATGCTCTAAAAGTACCTTAATTTAGCTAAATACCGTATCCGGTAATTGTGTTAATACGAAATTGGCACCCTCAAGACACTGCAGCTAGCACTTGAAAGAAAGCAATCTAATTTGTTGTGCACTTTAATATTTGTGAAAATAATGAAAGGAGATACTGAGCTACTAATTTCTCACGCCATATTTCCAGCAATAATAACAGTAATTACGATTGAGAAATTCCCGCATTGTCTTTTTGAGTCATCATGTTTTCGTCATTAATTCAATTTTCTCCATATTTCCTTTCTGCTCTTTGCAGTGAAGACATTTCCATAAAAAAGCCACTGCCATTGACAACAAAACGCAAACCATGAATCCGGTGAAAATGTCGCCATTTAAATCCCAACCAATGTAAATTTATTCAGATATTCTTTTCTGAATGGTCCCTCTATGATGGACACTCAGATTTTTCAGGAGTCCCTTTTCATCGGATCGAATCCCGAGTAATCCGCAAAATATCCATCTTTAGTTACGGAATATCATGACAGTTTCATGTCGTATGTCATTGTTTCTGGTCAACCAAGTGTCTCTTTGCGGTCCAAATGGTAATACAATAAGAGAAAATCTAGAGGTGTGTGTACAAGGTAAAACTGACGAAATTCTCGCTCATCTTCAACGCCTGCACATCCAGGACACATAAATAGATTTTTTCAAACAATTCTTGTCAGTTTTACTGCGACTAAACTAACATTAAGTTTTACAATGCCTTTGTGACCCGTACAATGAAGTTAAAGAAAGTCTGTTTATTTCTTTTCGTTGTTTTACTCTTACTGCTATTAAACGAGATTAGTTGTATCGCCAACTACAACCAAGAAGAGGTGAGTGAATCCTTTAAATTAGATAACTGCAAGTTATAACTTAAAATATTTAAAATTAAATAATTTTTTATTTATTATAATTTATTACAATTTCGTTCGTGAATTTGGCGATAACCACATCATACGGAAAAGATCACTACAAAAAATTATTAAAACTGTATAGAATAACGTATTAAAATTTGTAGAACTATAGGCGCCAGATGTAAATATAGCCCAGTAAAAACGTACTTACAAAAAAAATATTTCGGATTTTGAAGAAGTTTCGATTTCTTAGTATAGTGTCTTAATTATAAATTCAAAGAGATCAATTACAATGAGAGCCTGAAACATCACTTAAACTAATTTTTTAAAGAATTGATAATGCTTGTTTGCGAAAATCTCGCTTATACGGTGCCTTCAGAAATAACCTTAAGTCATGTGACTAAATAAAGATAAAAATTGTTACAAAACGCTTAATTTACAGTTTTTAGAGACTCTGATAAAAGCAAAAGATGGCCAAAGTAAGTTTAGCCACATTTACGTCAAATAATACCAATTGTGTGCTTAGATATAAGCAAATTGCTCACGTGACGAGATATTTTATGAAAGCACTGTACTACATTTTTGGGAAAAATTGTTATTATAAATATTGTAAAGAACAAAATTTTGTACAACTTTTCTCTAAAAAAATTCTTTCCATAATTGATAATTTTTTATTTATGATTAAATAGATGACAAATTTTAAAATCTCTTCATTTTCAAAACAGAGCACGAATTCTAAATTCTGTTGTAATTGACATCACAACATCAAGGGCTACTACAATAAAAAAATTTAAACACTTTAAAGAAAATTTGCGAAATTACGTTTTTAAGAGTCTATTCAAATAAAATGCAACCAGCAATACATGGCCTGTCACAAGTTATTTTGAAATGTAATAAATGGCTTAATTATTACTACGAAAAAATGTGATACTTTAAAACAGATAAAAAACATTATTTTCTTCCTTTGCAGTAGTAACTTAACTTTAAAAATGTTTAAAAAAATGCATTTTAGCGCAATTTACTATGAGCTTTGCTAACGCGTACGTAATTATCATGCTAAATGTTTAATACATACTTTTTATTTTCGAAAAAAAGTGCTAATTATAAAATAAGCTGTAAAGAATCGACGTACATCTAAAATTTATCATTTTGTTAGTTTGTTAACAATATATTTTGTTTTTTAAATCTTTAACGCTTACTTTTAAAAACAAATATATTATTAACAAACTAACAAAATAATAAATTTAAGATGTACGTCGATTCTTTAAAGCTTATTTTATAATTAACACATTTTTTTGAGAATAAAAGTTATGTATTAAACATGATAACTACGTATGTGTTAGCAAAGCTCATAATAAATTGCGCTAAAATGCATTCTTAATTTTTTTTTTAAAGATAAGTTATTACTAAAAAGAAGAAAATAATGTTTTTTATCTGTTTTATAGTATCCCATTTTTTCGTAGTAAAAATTAAGCCATTTATTACATTTCAAAATAACTTGTGACAGGCCATGTATTGCTGGTTGCATTTTATTTGAATAGACTCTTAACAGTAGGCTGATTATCCGGGACAAATACAAAACGTCTTTTTGTTTGTTTCCAAAAATTTTTCATAATTTTGGTATTTTCTGAAATAAAAATTTTGAAAAAAAAATGCAAAAAATTGGTCATGCGTCTTCTTTATTAAAAAAAAAATCACTCTTCTTATCTTAAAACCTTTTGGAAATTTCAAATGCTCAATCATAACATTCTCTAAAATTAAAATTTTGAAAAAAAAAAGTTTATTAATTTTTTTGGCATTGTTCTACTATAAACCGACTTAGATGTATCCCATGGATAGGCATCCCATTTTTGAGAATCCGATTTCGCAAATTTCGTTTAAAGTTTTTTTTTTATTGAAGTTGCCTTTTATTTGATGCCAGTAGTCATCCCTTCCAGCAGAATTTGAATCCCATGCTTCGAAAATATAGAGATTTCAAAATCCCCCAGCCGCCACTGAAAATATTTATTTGGTCATAAATCAAAAATTAATAATCGTAAATTTTTTTAAGTAGTTCTGTTCTTTACAATATTGATAATAACAATTTTTTATTAACAATGTAATACAAACGAGATATTCAGAAAAAATCGTTTTCAACCTCAAACAAATAAGTTTAGAGGATGTATGAAATTCCCATTTTAATTAATCTCTTTGAATTTAATGTCCTTTATTGTAAAATATTCAAATAAAAGCATTTATGTAATAATAAAAAAGGTCAGATCGCCAGATTTTAAACAGTTAATCGACGTTAATCGCAAAATTTTAAATAGTTTATCTAAGTTAAAGGCCCTCCATTTGATGCTACCTTTCTGACCTATTCATTTGTTTGGGTACCTGTTTAAATACTCCCTCACAGGTCTAAAATAATGAGGTAGTGCGATATCCTGCTGGAAGAATACTTCATCGGGGTTTAATCCGTGGTCTGTTTCACTTGCATCTACGATAAGAGGATCTATGATAACATCTAGCAACTCCAAGTTTCTTTCCCTCGTTAGGGGTGTAATTATCGTGCCATAAAGCATTCAGAATATTATCTCCAAAAATATCCGTCTATCACTTGTTTTCTTCATATCGGGGTTAATAATAAAGATATTTTGATGAGGTTTTTTTACCGATCGTTATCTTTCATTTGATGTATCACAAAAGGTATAGTCCCATTAAAGTTTGCAGGGGTTGGGGTTGGGGTGCTAATACTTTAACACTTACAAACCAAATAACATACCTATATCCTACTTTCCACTTAATACTATCGAAACGGTTTTTAACTTATTTTTTTATCTTCACTTGTTTAAAAGTTATTAGAGGTAGATGTTTTCAATGTTATACCCTGCATAATTAATGTAGTACTTCCTGCAATGATTAATTTATTACAACATTATAAATATTACATATTCTAACTCATTTTTTTCCATGCGTACTGCTTCGTCTAGGTATACATAAGTATTAAATTAAGAATTATATAATATTAATCACGTATTATCGTATTCTAAAACCTATCCCTATGATACTAACCCAAAACTTCATTCCCTTTCAGAATTTGATCACCGATGAGGATCGGCGAGCGGCCGATACTTACGAAAAAAATGACGCCAAACGGGGACTTTACGAGTCCCAAGGGTCCTACAGCAGACACCAGACCTATCCATCAGGTTACCACTTAAAATAAACTCAATTACCGGTTTTTACATCTTTATAAACAGGATACCACGAAGCTGCGACAATTTCAAGTCCTGGATTTGCCTACACTCCTGCGTTAGCTCACCCCTACCCGAGTTATCCTTCAGGACACGGTTCATATGGCCTGTACGCACCCAGTGGCCATGGAGGGACCTACCCATATGGTCACGGTCCTCCAGCTCACAGCGGGCATAGTGTAATGAATTGAAATTTGATTCAATTAAAAATAAATTTATCATTTCCAGGCCCTGGCTTTGAAAGGTTTATTGATACCTCTAGCCGGAATAGCACTACTGGGAGCCGCTGCGGCTTTATCCACGAATCCAGTGCTACTCCAATTAGGAGTGGTTAATGGACGGCGACGACGTCGAAGATCTTTCAATTCTGAGACTTATCCTCTTAATACTCGCTAAAGCCGGATAAAAATCATTCAATTAGTTACGATATTTTAAATAAATCAGTGAGTAGCTTATTTTCTTTGATTTTCAAACACCTGCTTTCGGATTTTGTGACGGATCATTGGTTCTTGCAAGGCCAAGGCGAGTGAGTCATTAAGAATTTGTTTGAAAGTTTAATTGGGACAGTTAGGGCTGCCATCTGTCTAATTAGAAACGTGCATATTTCTCAGCGGGTTTTTAAATGTACAGTAAAGTCTTATTAGTTCGAATTTCCCTCATCTTAATAATTCACGCCAATACAATCACTCGAATTTGGAGCATTAGAATACGAACCTACTCGTAAATTTAAAAGTTTCTTACTTATTTAGTATTTAACATTTATTAAATTAAATTTTAATCATTCTAAATTAAGTTGCAAAAAAATAATAACAAATAAAACACCGGTTTACAGAAGTGAATTAAATATTTAATTGTGATTAACTTTTAATATGTGATTAAATCGGCTTTTCTGACGTTTGATTGGTCAACATTGATAATTGACTATTTAATCACAATCAAAGTTAATGACGCATTCTGTAAACCGGCCCTTAATTTTCCTTTTTTAGATGTGTGTATGTAGGAACACTGTTTATTTAAGATTTTCTAGATTGGTTAATTTTTAGATATTGTAAATTATATATAAATATATACCTAAATTGGCAAAAAAATTTATTTCCTCAAGTTTTCCAGACTTTCCATATATCTAGTTTGACTTCTTTAGATTTCCTATTCAGAATAGATTTTTCATTTAAAGATTGTCCTTAGATTTATTTCTGCAATTGGTGTAGGATGGTTTTGGTACTCGATGCACCCCTTTACATAGAGTCCTGGCAGCCTGGCTAATCTTCACCAAACTTTTTATTATATTAAAACGAACTCTGAGTACTCTGACAACGACTAGCCGCTTTTGTGTACCCCTTGGGCCCAATAAATATTTAAAACAATATATTTTTTTACCATATAAAGCTTCTGAATGTTTTAGAACAACGGAGGACCCAACAAATTTTTACTCAAACTAAAAACTTTTGCTAAAATGTATGTAAACATGTTTACTAAAATTTTAAGTTGGCCTTTGAATTTGGATTACAATTGCCAATTCTACTATAACTCAAGTTGTAGTTTCTTAACTTATTGAAGCAGTTTCTCCAATAAACCTTGCACAAAACAAATTATGCCAGAAAAAGTTCCGGAAACTCTATGTAATTATACCTTTTCCACGAGAAATAGAAACAGTGATTTAAATTGTAAATCTTACTAACAAAAACCTCCTACTTGAGCTATTAGCATTATTACTATTTATCGTCTCTAATTTTTATAAATCGAAAGGCAGCTAATACCAAAAAATGTTTGTTTTAGGTTTTACCAATACAAAATTAGAGAGGTCATAAATCTTAATAAAGCTAATAGTTCAAGTAAAGTTTTCGTTAGTAAGATTTACTATTATTTTAGTCACTATTTCTCTTAGAAAAAGCATAACTATAAAGCAGCCTTTGCATCACCACATGTATCGTATATAATTTAATATAACGTCTTGAAAAAGTAGCCACTTTTGCCACAAAACTGGTCTACTAATCAAGATTTTTTTTTCTTTTTCTTACTCTAATTCTCCAACTTCACAATTAACCTCCATATTAAAATAAAGTCTTTTACGAGTACATCAAAAAATTTTGTGACAAATAACTTGTTCCCAAGTTTCGATTACAAAAGTGTTGTATTTTTATAATGTGTCCGTGTGCGCTTTTGGCACACCCGATATACAAAGCAACTAAAAGTACTTAAAAATTACAATTTTTATTTTAATTACGAAATCTTATGACTTTTTAGTATAAATTAAACCGTTGCCACCGTTGGTAACAAAAAATGTAATGATCAATGCACAGTATACAGTGTAAGAACTAACAATTTTTAGAAAAAAACAGGCTTCGGCTACATCTCGGCCCGTAAAATGATTCCTCGAAAAATAGTAACAGGTTTTTACATCCTTGTAACTTAAATAACTACATAGCTTGTTTATTATATAAAAGACTTCATCACAATTATGGTGTATTTTATTTCTTTTCTTTACAACAAATTCCCAGTTAATTTTTGAAAAAACCGGAAGACTCCATCTTATTTCTCCACCATTTTATTTTGCTATGTGTTTTAAAAAATTTTAATCTATACAGTAGTAACGATCAGCCAAAATGCAGGTTTTTTTGTTACTATAACAAAAATTTTTACCTTTTTTTCCTGCATTTAAAAACCTGGACAAATAAAAATATTGTTTTCATTCATTTTATTTATTTATTATTAATATTTACGCCAAAGGCATTTTAAAAACATTCATAAAAACAAAATACATACTTCAAACTATTGTCGCGGCAGAATCTATTGTAGAAAATTTTCACTATGAGAATGTTTTGATTGGCTATAATGTTTAAAAATGACTACTGATTTTAGAAATAGTTTAGAATTTTTTTACATTTTAGCTAATTTTCTACTCCTCTTGCATTTATTTAGATGTTCTTTCTAGTATAAATTTTCTTCAATCCAAATATAATCTATATATTTTAATCTCTTTTATTTTTTGAATTGTTGGTATACATAATATAGAATTATATTCTCTAAAATTTTCCAAATTATCTATATTTTGCAAATGTTCTATATTAGGTAGGTATATAGTTCCTCTTCCCTGATTTACATCCATATCTCCATGAAATAGAAAAATATTGGCTTGTCACTCAACCTGATTTAGTGTCCATCTCCATCTACAGCAGTTAAAATTTTAGAAGGTTTATAAAAAAGCTATTCTTTTATAGTACTACTTAATTTAATTGAGTCATGGAGATACAGTCAAAATTCGGTCTGTAATTTCCTGTATTTTTAGATTTCCTGCAATTGCAATGATTGACATAATGTATGCATTTTTGTATATACCTAAGTACCTAGATTATAAATGCATATTATATTACTGATCTTGTATACAACTCTGTCAATAAAACATAAACCTTACATACTCGTATTTCATATGCTATATTATATTTAATTTCAAAAATAAATAAATTAAACATTTAAAACAGTTATAAGAATTCAACAATTTGATTAAACAGTACCCAGTACCCGATCCTAATTACTTCAAATTATCGAGGTTGTACTGTAATAATCATAATTATTGCTCTATTTCATTTTTAGCTCTATTAAGGAAGTTGGAAACTGTTGTTTTTTTTGTTGAAGTTATTGATGCAGGAAGGACAAGTTTACTAAGCAAAGATAGTGTCATTTCATTTATGTAACAGCAGTAAAATTATTATTAGCAGTGAGGACACCTAAATGTCAAAATGGCTTTTGATGGATCTAATTATAAAGGGCTATTTGCTGCACCATTGCACTTAGCTATACGCACTAATCAAAATAATCTATTTTTGTACATTTTTTATTTGTACAAGGTCCAGCAAAAAGAACGACCTATTTTATTTAATTAATCATTGAAGATCGAAACAACTATTTACAAATGAAACAATAATCTTTCAAGTTTTAGTTGTAATTGTTAACATTTATAAAAGTAGTGCATTGATTAACAAAACAACGGTTTTCTTTCTCGCCAAATTTGGTCAATTTGGGTGATTCAAAAATAGCCGTTTAAAAGTGTTTTTGAGTTGATACTTGAATCTTTCACCATCAGGATATTTTCATTAAAGCTTTTTAAAGCAAAAATTGTTTTAAAGAAATTTAAGGTAGCTGAAAGGTTTGGATTTTTACTCGAAGCCACCTTGAAACCTCTGTTTTTTTTTGACCAACGCACTATTTTTATAAACATTCTCAATTACAACAAAAACCCGAAATATTTCTGTTTTATTCAAAAATATCACCACTTTAATTAGTTAATTCATCATTAGTTATTAATTAAATACAATAGCTAATTCTTTTTGCAGGATCTTCTATAAAAAATAATAAACATTTAACAGTTTCATTTCATATCTTATACAAAAAAAATTCTGTAGAAACTTGATGATTTGAAAAGCCTTACAAAAGTTTGAATGGCATTTCTTTGTAACAAAATCTGTTTCTCGGTGTATAAAGTGAACATAGGGCTATTTTTAAGTTCTCTTTATTATAATCTCGACGTTTACCATCTGGCACTTTGAATCCATTTAAGATTATTTACATAGCATTGATTTGGAAGCCCCAGTAGTCTGCATTTCCATCCAGAAAAAAGCTACTACAAGTGAGTAAAAGGGTGAACGTCCGATAATACAACCGTCGAGTGAACCCACACGTAACATTTCACAAAACAAAGAAAACCAACGTGTTAAAATTATGAAACCACCCTTGACAAGTCTCTCAACCTACAACCAACCCACGTTTAAAACTTTGCACTCTCGCTGAAAACTATAAAAGGCAAAAGATAACTTCATCTACCTGTTTGTAATTCCCGGATTTTATCACTGGTATCCCGAACTTTTCCGGAAGTTACCGGCTTGCAAACACAGTCATTGGGTAACCGCGGTTATCACAGCAAATTTAAGTTACTAGCGGTCAACGTGCGCGACTTAGCGGATTCCATAACAGACTGGAGGCCAAGATGCAACGGCTAAGACACCTCTGGGCGGATGCGATGACCTCCAAGAACTCCAGTACCGGACTTGGTGTTTTTCACCTATGTAAATAAGCAGTTTGGGTGTTTACAAAAGGTGCCCTCGTTTTTTTCTATTTACATTCTTAAATACCAATTCGGAAGTTTGCTTTTGCTGTTTGATCTGAAATTGGGAGCTGCAAATAATTAAATAAACAAAGTGTTGCATCAAGACCTAGTTTAGATTTTTTAAATATATTTCTGAAATGCATTAAAAATATGTAGATACTTAAATCAATTAATAGTTCACTAAATTATTAAAAATATTTTTATTATAAATAGAAGATTTACCTACAGTAGAATCGCGAAAATGTGGATTTTTAATAAGAGACTAGAAAGACTCCGTCAAGTGAAGATAAAAAACCTGACTTGACCCAACAAGCCTGATCTGAATCAGACATTTACTGATTTTTTTTTTTATGAACAACCTTAGACATTAGATAATAATAGTTATGAATTATAGTATATGGATAAACCTTAAAAATTAAAAATACCTACAAAAATTTTCTACACATTCTTCAAAATTGTTTTGACCATAAATCCATAAACTTTAAAAAATATAGATATAAAAATTTAAACATCTGGAAAATTCATAGAGTTTACAACAACCTAAAAATTTGTAAAATTTCGAAAGTACTTTATTAAATTACAATATGTACAGAAATAATAAAATTAATATTACAAAATATTACATAACAGGCTCATAAACCATCTTTTAAATTTTGGTTAATTTTATTTCGATTTTATTGTTCGTTACTTCCACAACAATCGTTTTGTTATACTTTTTCCATGTTACAATCCATATCAACTGTCCAAATCAGCAATGAGTGTAGGTATTGCTAAAAATCTCAGCTTTGTGTGATCTGACAGCACCAAAAGATGTTCTATCTGAAGAAATAATTAGTGCTGTTAAATCGTTAAAAAAGTCTCTCTCAAAAATTTTGGCCGACAAAATCTTTTTTGAATTTGCTAAAACTCTTACATCCGTCAAACTCCAAAAATCCAATATATCCAAAGATGAACTAAATAGTTTAGTTAGTAATTTTAGGTTTCATCTGACAAAAATGTATTAGAAAATTGTTACAAAAATTTTATTTTCTGTAGTTACTACCTCTTCGATAAAAAATTGAAAATATTAAAAAGTTAAACGACGGCAAGACGAATTCTATGGCGACATCTCGGTTTATGGCTGACCAAGTACCAAGAGCTGCATGTGTTGGCAGACATCTCAAATTGTCTGAACCAACACAGCTCCCCCAATAAAAAATCCGTGTCACCACTCCTTTTTTCTCCTGCGTTGCTCGTTCTTTCAAACAATCTCGTAATGTAAACAGCATCTTAACCTTTCTTGTACCGTAAATTACTACAACTACATCAAAGTTTGCACTACAGCCCCTCGTTCAATAGGATCAAACTTGCCGTACTCTGCACCAGTCTAAACGTTAAGGACGGTGTTCCGCAGTTAAAGGCAGCACTAAACTGTAAGAAACGGTAAAAAAGACTAGAAGCTCAAATGCGGCGATACGACATTCGCATACTAACAAGTCGACCTTCTTGTCGCGTAGTAGAAAAACGGTCTCAAAAAAATAATTATCTAAGGCGCCTGTCTTGATGGTCTGTGGTACGCCTCGGTTGACCTCTTGGTCTGTTTCGTGTTCCTCTACCTTTTTCTGTCCACACCTGAAACACACGCATTACCGTCATTGCAGCAAAATCAAAACGGTGGACAATTTTGCGATAAGACAAACCAACTTCTTGAAAGATGTCAATTCTACCTCTGTCGAAATCGCTAAGATGGTGATATCGTTAATGCCTTTGGACTGGATGCATTTCGTTACACTTAAAACAAGTAGTCAGAGACACAACAATTGCAAATACTTCTTTCTACTTATCAGCTCTGATAAACCTTTTTTTATGTAAAAACTAAGAGGTTAATTTTTTTGCAAAACCTGGCAAAGTTGAACCCGTGTAATAGTTATTATAACTAGCTTTAAATTTACTCATTCTGTTGTCAAAAAATCACTTCCAAAAAATTCTTCCTGCTGGGTGTAACACTTCTAATATCACTGATTATACTGATTATAGTGTAGAAAGACTACAAATTGAAATAAAAAGGTAAAATTTTCAATTAAAATTTAAAAAAAAGAAGTAAAATATATCAAAAAAATATTGCAAGTTTAAAATTTGTTTAACACTGATTTCATTTTAAAACGGTGCGTAAACCTTTAATAAAATACTTGTAGTGAATGAATTTTGTATCATAAGGTCCAGTTTTTCTGTGTAGTACTTTAAAGCCTAGCAACAATTAAATAATATAAGAAAGAAATAAACAACCTTTTCAATCTGTTTACTTTAGGTATTAGCAATTTGTTTTCACAATACACAAAGATATTTTAAAATATTGTAGTTAAACTTAGTTGTAGTAATTAATTTATCTCTATACTTACATTATCTTTTTAAATGACTTTTCAAACAATTTTAACTAACACTTTTACTTTTTATGTTTCAAAGCTTTAATCACATGATTGTGACGTCACAATCATCTTCTACATCCATCCTTGAACTATGTTTGGCTTCGAGTCATTTCACTTGTTAGAAATAGATTAAATTAAAAAAAAATGTAAAAACTTAATTCATAAGTTATTGAAGGCACGCAACTTAAGCTTTTGGCACAAAGCTGATGACTTTATGAAACACGTTCTTTTGTAGTATCGGCGTCAAAAAAATTGAAACACTAATGTTTTTTTAGTCTAGTTTTCAACTAGTTGCATGTTTTAGAACTCTTTAAATGTTCTTTACTTGGTGACGTTTCTCTACCTCAATATAACAGGAAATATTTGATTACAAAAGTAAAAATTCTCAAAAATGAAAACTTAATTTCTGTTGGTGTTTCTGACGCCGGTTGTACATACCTTCACCTACAATAAAATTTTATAAAATGTACAATTTCTACAAAATGTCAAAAACATATAAATCTAAACATTCTGTAAATTTCAAAAAATCAAATTCACAAATTCCAAAAATAATAGATTTTGAAAATTTTGAATGTTTACAGATTTTAGACAATATGGAAAACGTGTCTTAAACTTGTAAAATATAAAACTTTTTTAAGTATAGATACCTACGTAATTTTTAAAAATTATTTTCCAGTTTTTATTAGTGACATTTTATGTAAAATTTACGGATTTTTATTAAATTCACAAACCAAGTTTTAAACCGCACATCAAAAAATCTGGAACCGTACATGTATGAAACCGTACACTAAAGAGAAATTACTGAATAGAATAATTTAAGAAAAATAAACATTTCTAAAGAATATGACTAATTTTTTAATAAGTACAGGAAATTTGTAATATGGGCAATGTACAAAGTACAAGTTAGGTTAGTTGGTGACCCACAACTAATCACAAAAATTTTGCAAATAATAGAATTAAATTATAGATCTGTGTTCAATAAGCATAGAACATTTCCAGGTAATAATAGACTATAGGTCTGAATCCCAACGTATTCCTTTGATTCTTGGCCTAATTACAATCATATTTACGTCATACTCATTACAATTACGTCTTCTACAGGATGTCAGTTTTATAGATTTCTGGAACTAGTCGTCTAGTAAAACCATAATAATTGCCTTTTTTTACCTAATTTTTGAAACAATATAACAATTAATAAATATTATCTTTAAGCTTACTCAACTTTTCAAATTAAAACTCGATTCAAAAGAAATGCAAACATAAACACACGGTAGACAGAATTACTTTATTAACGTTTAAAGAAAATTACCAAACTGTCTATATTATTAGCACAGGCTGTTATTATGTCCTTAATGACAATTAAATTCACAAAAAAATCAGCTAAATGTCCTCGAGATCCACTCGTTTAGTATATAAATTCAGACAGATACCATCAATTTTCAGAAGAAAAAAATACACCAAAGAAAAATGAAGCTTTTAATCAGTTTAGCAACTTTAATTGTAGCTGCTCAAGCTGTAAGTACTCGTATTATAACAATTTGTGGCATAAATTACATAACTAATTTTTATAGATTGATAAAGAATTTGTTCAAGAATTAAGACAAAAACTTAGAACTCATGTAGAATCTTGTGCTAAAGAAGTAAATGCGGGTGCAGGTAAATAAGTGCTAATCTAAAAATTAGTGCAATTTTAATTATAATATTTCAGATGATATTTCTGCCATTTTTGCTCATAAACTTCCAGAAACCCACGAGGGTAAATGTATATTTTTCTGTATGCATAAATTGTACAACGCTGTAAGTTTTACACTTTTTGTTTTATTATTTTCAATAATTAATTTTATGTTTTCAGCAAAACGAAGATGGTAGTCTGAACATGCCTGGTGCTTTAGCTAATTTAGAACTGATTAAAGATATGGATCCTGATGTTTATGATAAAGTTTCAACGTCTTTCAAAAACTGCGAATCAGGTAGAATTATTTATTTATTTTTATTCTTAAATTTTTAATTGATGTTTTATAGCACCTACTGACAGCGATCCTTGCATTTATGCGGCTAATTTGGTCACCTGCATTGTGAAAGAAGGAAGAAAAGTTAGTAAATAATTTTTTTAGGTAATTTTTAATAATTTGATATTTTAGGTTGGACTAGACGAAGTTCTTGTGGAATAAATACCTCATTATTATCGACAGAGTTTTTTACCAATAGATTGTAAAAATGATTTACTACCTGTTAGAATAAAGCATTATAAAAATTCTTCGTCTTAATTCTTTGCAATCACAAATCTGTAATGTTCTAACTTAGGCAACACACATTACCTCTGAAACAAGTTATCCTTTGATGGATCGATAAAAAACGCATCGTAATAAAATCAATAGTAATATTAATAATAAATAATATAATTTATTATTTCGTGTCACTGATACAAAGTACTACTATTTAAACTAACAACTGCTCAAAAAAAATAAAAAAATAAAGTGACAAATTTATCCATCTATTTATCGAATTAAAACATCAAACACAAAGTCACAGTTTAATATTTAAGTATACTTTCATAAATAAATATTATTTATTATAAAACCTCTTAATAATGCCTTTCATCATGCAGGATTTGCACCCGCTCTCACGCTGGCATAAAAATATTTATTTGATATCAAAAGATGTTTAAAAATTTTTTTCTTGAGAGAATTCGAAAAGTTTCGGCAATTATTCTGTTCTACTGGACATGTATAACAAATAACGATTATAAATGTTTAACCATCCACTAACAAATAACGCTTCAGTTCTTAACAAACACCTAATTTTATTAAGTTTATTGTTATTATCTTTAAAAATTATATAGATTTGCATTTGTAAACGTTTTAAAATAAAACGTGAAAAATAAATTTTAAGAACATTTAGAATCGAAGAAGTCTTCGATTGGTAAAATATTCTTACCGTTCTTGATCTCTACACTTGAGATAATATTTATTAGTTTATTACTGTGCGAATGTTATCCCTATAAAGAAAATCAAAATTGTACATTTAATTAATATAGAGGGTGTTATGGAAATGAGTGCAAATATTTTAACCTGAAATACAGCACTACAAATAATAAAAATCTGTAAAAAAATTTTTGTCTTATCTCAACTGATAACAAAATTATAACCTAAAAATTAATTATTACAAAACGTATAACATTTTTTTTTAACATAGGGCAATCATAGGTTTTTCAGGTCAAAATAAAGCGATTTAACACAATTTACCTTTATACTAAGTTGCACCGTTTAGGAGCTAGAGGACGCCAAAGTTAAAGATGAAAAGTCAGTTTTATACTTTAATCGTAAATATCTCGAAAACGATACGTTTTAGCAAAATATTGCATTCTTGCAGTTTTATGTAGAATCTACTGGCATATTCATTTTTGCTACAAAAATTGAAAATTAATAAGAAGAAAATTGGTTAATTACCCAAAATGTGAAAAAAAAGTGCCGTAACTTGAAATTGAGATGTGCAGCAAAATTTTGCTAGTAGAAATAAAAAGAGTACAGTCAACTTCATTTGTGTACCAAATTTGGTATTAATCGGTTAAGCGGTTTTCCAGATATAACAAAAAGATGTTTTTTTATACCCAACTTTGACGGCCTGTAATTTTGTTGTTAGTTGAGATAGGACAAAATTTTTTTTACAGATTTTTATTATTTGTGGTGCTGTATTTCAGGTTAAAATATTTGCACTTATTTCCATAACATCCTGTATAATACGTCAATATAATATTACAACAGCAACATTACAGAATGTTAGAATTTAGTAAGTGTACTTGTTTGAGATTAGAATTAGAAAATAACTAGAACAAAATAATATATGCCAGGTATGAAAAGTAATACAAAATGGTTGACTATTTTCTAAAGTTTATCGTGATCAACATATTAGTGATTGCAGGAACGAAGTAAAAAAGCTCCCTATAAGGATAGAAAAATATAAGATAAAAAAAAGATAACAACAACACAGTAGAACCCCAAAAAAAAAGCAGTATTTATTTATTTAGATCTAAAAAGCAGGAGCAGTTAAAAGAAGAATTAAATTAACTAACTAAAAAAGTCTTACAAAAAGAATAAAATTAAGAACCTCTACCATAAAATAAAAACAAAAGAAAAAAGTAAAAACTCTTATTGGGTGCTGAAGAAGGAAAGTCGTATATACAAGTATAGAAATCGAATACGTCGAATTTTATTTTAAAATAAAACATAGTAAATTATTATTGCTTGCGCAATTGTTATTGATCTATAAAGTAAATAGTTGTATTGTGAAAATAAATAAATTCCTATAAACAAAATTTAAGTTTTTAAGTATTTGGCAAAAACGACTAAAGTTTATAGAAGTGACTATTGAAGAACCGAAAATAAATAAGTGGTAAAAAAAGTGATTAAAAAAATGAGAGTGCGATAATAGTTATTTATGTAACAAGGCAGTAAAATGCAACTTTGCCTGACGAGTTTAGAAATTGTAGAGCCGAGGCGAAGCCGAGGCGAAACAACCAAACGAGTCAGACACAGTCATTTTACTGCCGTGTTGCATACAATATTTTATCGCCTACCACCACACCACTGTACCACCAAAAATAATTTAGTTGCATTTTTTTAATACTCAGATTTTAAGGTAGGTATTATGAAAAAGTACATTTTAATAATAATTTAAAAATAATAATTTAGTTGCATTTTTTTAATACTCAGTATTTACCTTAGTTTGAAGGTTTAAATGTTTAGAATTTCGCCAAATAGTAAAACAATCATGAAAACAATGTAGGTTAGGGTTTGTTTTAGTTTGTTGACATTTGACAGTCACGTTAACCCAGGCGACTCTTCTTACATAAACTTTCATTTAGATAGTAAACTAAAAATACGAAAATAACTAAGTATGTTCTAAAAATTTCATTATAATCTAAATTTAAAACGATAGATTGATTATTGTTTACGGTTTAAGGAAATATGTTAAACGTAACTAGAAAAGATGCTAATGTAAAATACGTGGAATTAGGGTTGCCTATCACCAGACAGGTAAAATATTTTACCTGCCTAGGCAGACAAAGTGGCACTTTCTCTCGTTGAATGGATACAATAAAGTTTTACTTTCCATAGTGGTAGGCGATAAAAATATTTATTTTTGTATTTTGTGTCTACTTTTTTTTCTTTGAGTCAATCAAAAAGTATTGAACTAAAAATAAAGTTTTATTCTATTTTTAATGTAGATTTTTATTGTTTAATGTTTTAATTTGTTTTTGACAAAAGATTGGTACTGATGATGGAACATTAGTTACCAAGAGCGCTTTGTCACTGTTGTATTAAAATTTTAATTAAACTTGTGGATTGATTAATTTTTATTGTCATTATTTATCCTATTTTGGGTTTACTATAACAATTTTGTACCACAAAACAATGTTACAGTGTTTTTGGTAACATTTTATGTTAGCAGCACGGTAAATTATAATAAGAAAACCTTGAAATATTACAATGTTGCCAACAAAAAATGTTTAACACAAAACTTATTAGACAGATGACAAAGAATCATATAAAAAAATAATAACAAGTAGATACAATTTAAAATAGCTTAATAGAAAAAATTGTAGGCATGAAAATTACGCGTTACAACCTCCCATTGTATTACTCGTTCTTTGTAATACTTGTATCACAATAAAAGTAATTGTATCACTAATTTTTTTAAATATTATTTTAGTCGAGTCTTTAACTCAAGAAATATTAAACCTACTGTAGCAGTATTGGTCATCGCTGATACTGCAAATAATAGCCTTAAACTTCTAAAACAGAAAATAAAGAAATCCAAATCAATAATTAAAAAGAAGACAAAATATATACTTAGTTTTAAAAAACAATAACAAAGAGTATGTAACTATCCTAGACATCAGTTGTCCAACAAACAGATCATATGACATATATTACTAATTTTTACTAAACTGTAAAAAACCAACGAAGAAAACTAGACAAAAGATTAACAAAAAAAAATTAAAGCAACCGGAATGTTAACAAAAGTATTTAGTGAAAAAAGTCGTACAGATAAAAGTTTGAAAACAATAGTAAGACCCTATTTTTGCAAAAGGTAGACAATAAACAAACAAAATAATAAAGAAAAAAAAGCTAGATATTTAAAACCCAAGTGTTGTCTAAATTTGCCGAAGTTGTCAAATCGACAAAATAACAGATATAAGAATTTCTTTCGCTTCATGTACGGATTATTTTCTACATTTCATTGACAAACCTTTTAGATAAGAACTAGTCTAAGAGCTAGTAAACATTGGAGGGTGGTTATTTAGTTTGAGCTAATTTTTAGCGCACACTTTAATTTTGTAATAAAATAGCGACAATTAAAATGGAAAAATATTTAATGGTTCAAGAAGATTAAAATGTATTAAGATGTGAGAAACCTAGTTAGTGAACAACATCTAGTAGATGTAGATGCAAAATTTTGTTTTGAATAAAACTTTTCCACTTATGTTTTTGTATATTTCAGGTCATTCGTTTATTTATATTGAATAATACTATAATTAGTGTAATTTCTGATAGGCAATAGCCATAAAAAATGAAAAAGGTATACTTTGACTTCTAGTTTGAAGAAAAATTAGACTGGACAAGTAGACATACTCCCGACATTCATAATTTTTGTTGTACTTGAATTGAACGCTAAAGACAAATATTTTTACAAGATACTGGACAAGTACTTCAGTTCCTTGTAAAATTATAATTTGTTTATAAAACGTAAACTTGTTAGTTGTTAGTCACTAGTTGCTACTTAGTCATTGGCGCGTTACTAGTTTCGGCATTTCAAATAGACCTCAAAGCTTGCTCTGACTCAGCAAATTTTCGTTTTCCTGGTATATAGACACAAGTAGAAAACCTATTGTCTCAATTAAATTGTCCTAGACCTTATGACCTTATACCGTTGCACCTCAGTAATTTACTTTCAGTAAACCAACCCTTTAAAACTTTTCCTTTTACATTCCTTGACAAAAACCTATTCCAGATTTCCCAACCGTTCCCAATAATTATAGGTAGTCACTAATCAAACATAGGATGACGATCTTCATGAGCACAAATGTATTATTATTTTAAATATACATACTAACACGGAAATGCAATCTCTGATTAAATTTTTAATTACAATTTTTCAACTATTAATAGGTTCTATTATATCTTTAAAATGTCATATATAAATACAGAAAAAACTCTCAATCATTCATTCATTCAATTTTAAACATGAAGGTTTTTTTAATTCTTGCAGTTGTAAATGTTGTAATCCTTGGCACTACTGCTGTAAGTAAATTTATTAGTTTATTTTTAATACAATTGTTAATTTAATAATATTTTAACATATTTAGATGGATGAAGCTTTCCTCGAACAAACAAGAGAAAGAGTTAAAGCAGTTGTTCAAGAATGTGTCACCGAAGAAAAAGCAACAGACAGTATATTTTAGACTAATAAAATAATTGCGAATTGATTTTAAAATTTTAGATGATTTCAAAGATATAATGTCTATGAAAATTCCTGACAGTCATGAAGGAAAATGCGTATATTTCTGTTCACATAAAAAATTCAACATGGTACGTGTATATTCACATTGTCTTAAGGTATTAAAACTTTTGAATTCAATTTTTAGCAACATCCTGACGGTTCTATTAATAAAGATGGAGCCATGGATACTTTTGAAGTTGTAAAAGATGTTGATCCAGAATTTCACGATAAAGTAATCGCTGTCTACAATCATTGTGTTACAAGTATTTAAATTGTTTTTCTTAGATGTAGTTCTAATATGATATTTTCTAGCGCCTGTTGACTCTGATCCTTGTGTTTACTCAGTGAATTTGTTTCAATGTTTCATGAAAGAAGGCAAAGCTGTAAGTAATGAAATTGTTCCACAACTCTTGTAATAATTTTTTTACTAACTTCAGATTGGAATTCACGAACTTATTATTAAATAAGGTGCAAGTAGACAACCCAAGAATCTCTTGAACGAATTTTACTTTGTTTCTTATACTGTATTATAACAAAATTTTAGTTAATAAACTTATGCATTAAAAACATTTTTTTCTCGTTATAACTAAATACAAAATTAAGTAAATGATAAAAAAAAGTCAATTTGCTCACTAACCAAACATTAACGAGACATTTATTTAAAACCGGTTACAAGATACTTCATTATAACAAGAATATATCGAGTTATTTGTTAAACAACATTTTAAATGCTACAGACAAGATGAACATGAAAATTAACAAAAGAAAAATTGGCTTTGAAATCCAAAAACAAAAAAGTCAGTGAAAATAAAAAAAAATATTTATTAAAACCAAGTATGAAAGTTAAAAAAGATGTAAGATGTACCTACAAAAAAAAACACAAAAACCGTATTAAGATGTCTTAAAATCCTCGATCTTAAGGTCACTTGAAATTCAAATCGATATCTGCGGCTGTAATGACATCCTATATAGATTGTATGCTTTAGGTATAGACAACTTAAATAAACTTAACGACAACTGAGGGGCTAACTATTAAAAAGAAGTCGTTTACAGATTTCATGTGATCGCTTACTGAAAAATATTTAATTTGTGACTTTATTTGTGTATTTTCATTGTTTTATTATAATAAAAACAAAAAAAAATGATTGTTGAATGTATAAAATAAAGTCCTTACTTTAATGCAAATTTAATTATTATATTTTTCTTTGTTTAGCTGCTCTGGAATGCTGTCAAAAAGCTCCAAAATTTTTATGACAACTTTTCATTATAAAAGATTATAAAATAGAATAAACCATATTACTTTGTTGGCTATATTCAAAATAGAACTTTTAGGGTTTGATGGTAAATCATTTTTAATCAGAATAATCGCTTTGCAGACAAGTGAAAAACATAAAATTAACTATAAAAAACCGTATGTACATATAAAATTTATGCATAAATTTTTACCACAATTAACAAAAAAACAATGTTTAGAAGAAAAAACGTAACACTCATTCACTGTATTTCAAGTAACTGTTATGAAAAACGCATTTTAAACATGAACACAGTGTTGTTCTTACATTTGTTTTACTTTATTTTTAGCACAATATGGTAGTACTCTAGCTATTAAAGCACACGAAATTTAGTATTTAGTATTCTGGTAAAAAAGCATGTGATTTAATTCCGTGTCTGGGTTGAAAACCAAGGCGTAGCCGTGTCTCTGAAGCCAAGCAAGTCATTAAATCTGCTTCATTGCCGGCCGTATAAACATATAATTGTTTGCCGAATTTACCAATTTACCTTTTGTTTAATTGCTGTTTGACATAAAACTCTTATAATTACGTATTTATCTCTTTACCAGATTTAGAAGAACATATAGGTCTGCTTCTGAAAATATGATTTGCACTTAATTTACATAAAAATTACCTAGATGTAATTAGATAATTCAAATAGATCCATATTGAACTTACCTAGGTTTAGTAATTCTCAGCACAGTTAATTCAAAAATATAGTTCCCTAATTATACATAGTCCCTTATGAACTTAATTAACAAGGCTTCAATTCCGTTTTACTATAAAACTATAATATAACTCTATGAAATACTATGTGTTACACATAATTCCATAAATATGTTAATTACAAATTTGTAATTAAAAGACAAAACAATATCAAATTTTTTTGTATAAAATTTTTAAAATTCCAAATTTGCTGATATTTTTTTAAATTTTTTGTCTACTCATTCTAATATTTGTTAATTAAAGTTAATGTATTATTAAACTAATTATCTTGATACATACAATGTGATTGAGGAAACAAATGCTATTATTTGTGGCGCGTTTCGTAATGAATTAGTAAAAAGGTGCACCTCAAGCGACCTCGACTAATCAAAAGATTTAACTATAAAAACAGACAATTGTCATCAAATTGTCATCAGTTGAACAGTTCCAATTTATAGTGAACAATCAACAACTCAAAAAAAAAAAAAAAAAATGAAGTACTTCGTGATTTTGGCATCTTTGTTCCTTGCCACTAATGCTGTAAGTACCAATTCAAACTTTTTTCAAAAGAGTTATTAATAAAATAATTTTCAGTTAAGTCAAGATTTTATTGATAATTTTGTTGCAAAAGTAAAATCTATCGGCGAAACTTGTGTCCCAGAAACTAATGCCAGTAAAGGTAAATTTAATACATAAATAAACTGTTTTTTAATATTTATAACAAAATAATTTTAGATGATATTAGCAGTTTGTTAGCTCATAAAATGCCAGAGAGCCATGAAGGCAAATGCTTGATCTTCTGTTTCCATAAACAATTCCAAATCGTAAGCGTTTAGTAAAGTACTAAAAATGTATACAAAAATAATTTTTCAGCAAAATGCCGATGGTTCTATTAACAAAGAAGGAGCTTTGAAAGCTTTGGAACCACTGAAAGAAAACGATGCAGATCTTTATGGAAAAGTGTTGTCAATTTTCAAAACTTGTGAATCAAGTTAGTGACTTTATATTACCTACATTTTAAATTTAATAATTTTTTTGCAGCTCCCGTTGACGCTGATCCTTGTATCTATTCCGCAAATCTGGCTGAGTGTGCTGTTAAAGAAGGAAGAGCTGTAAGTTAACATAAAACGTGTGAAAGTTGTTTTTACACAGTTCATTACAGATGGGTCTGGATAATTTGATCGTTCTTGAAATCGAATAGATATTGGATCTCTCTTGATTGTGATTATGATTGTGGCCGGCTAGGTGTTAAATAAAGCAATGCAAAATTATATAATTGTTTTAATTATACTACTCACAAATTATAAAAAAATAATTAGAAAATTAATAACTATAAATTATTAATCTAAAAAAACGTAAAACAAAATAAACAAACCAGAATTTTTAATTTAATCTAAATAAAGTATTAATAATAATAAGCAAATATTAAAATGACAATAAAAACTTGGTGAAGCTCTGGTCTGTCATTTTTGTTTATTTTTTATCGATCAATTAAAACGCGCAAAGCAAACTCTAATTTTAGAACATTTTCACTCTCACCTTATTTGTAATAAAATTACTTTTAGTTTTTAAAAAATTGTTAATTCAGCATTCTTTAAAAAATAAAGAATTGAATAAATACTATTAAAAAGTTTGCTCAAATAGGTATAATAGGTATGTGAAGAATTTCCATAACCATAATTCAATTTTTGAATAGTTTTCATAGCGTTTGCCAAAAAAAGTTAATTTAGAGAGTTATTATTAGTAATTTTACTAATTTTTAAAACTTCGTTGCACATTAATACACATACTACATACACCTAATTATCCATTAATTGATAACTGAATATGTAATTTGATTTTTAACCATAGAATATCGACTAACATAGTAAACGTAACCTTTGTTTATACAGATAGATCGAAAAGTCTTTTCATCAAGTATGTGTGAATTAGGGCTTTGTGAAACTTTACTATTGTCATCGCTGTCTGACGTTGTTCACTGATAATATGGTTCTCATAGGTGAACAAAAAACCATTATATTTAAAGCGTATTATCAAAATAGTATGTATGTATTTGCTTGCAGAATGCTGAATGAAGCTGCTATTGCATGAACAGCCCGTAGGGATTGAGGCATTCCATGATGAATTCAGTCAGATGCTCGTTACTACAACTTTTCAATTCTGTGAAGAATGAAGAATATATAAAACTTTGTGTAGTAATGAAGCAAGTAAAGAAAGTAAGAATGTTTAAAACAAATTTTAGCAAAATTTGGGTGTAATATTTGATTTATTAAGAAATGGACGCGAAATCTCTTCAGAGATAAAATATGCTTGCCTCATCGCAACAAAAACCTACTAAAAATCGACCTTGGCTCCAAAAAGCAAGCGGTAGGCCGATGGCTAAGCAGTTCGACTTAGCGAGACAGATGTTATCTCGATTCTCGAGCAAATCTCCAAAGATTAATCAAAGCGATGTGCAATCACGTGCGATAAACAATGTGTTTCAAAAAAATACAATTATACTATTTTTGTTATAAAAATTTAATTCGAAAACTTTTCTGTCTCTGCTAATTTTTTATAAGAAGCGCCGCTTTCTTGAAATATTTAAAGTCTTTAAAAGCAATATGGCACCCTAAATATACAAGGTGGTCGATATGAGCTCGCTCTTTCTATTGATTTACTTTGTTTTAATATTAGAATAATCTCATGAGCTAATTTCAAGTTGAAATCATACCGGTAGTATCTTCGTTTCCGTGAAAAATTTATAAAATTCGGTGTTGTGATTGATTGTTGCTACAGAAAAGGATTAAAATTTGCGATACTACTGCTAGTATCTCAACTTGAAATTAGCCAATTTCTAGTCTTCAGAAAAGATTTAAGCTATTTGTGCATTATTAAACTGTAAAAACAAAATTATCTGAATCTGAGCATGTTCTGGTCTGGCATATTTTTGATAATGTTGCTCAATCAATCAAAGAACACAAAGCCAATTCTAAATTACTTCTCGTTCTCATCGTATTATTAGTAATGTTCTTATTATTGATTACGGTCATATGCGCGTATGGTAATATTCTAACATATTTTAATTTTGTTTTCTAGTAAAGATCAAAAAATCTCTAAAATCTATTCTAATATCAACAGATACCTAACGCAAAATCAAAAATGATAAAAAAAGATAATTTTTGTAAATGCTTTATTTCTACAGAAAATTACATTTTAGGGGAAGTAAATTCAGATTTATGTTAACAACGATTCGTCCAAGCCAGCCTGTAAAAAAAACACAGTGTAAGCAGCAGCTATTAACATACGTAAGATGTAAAAATGTCATAACAGCCATAGATGTTGATAGTTTGAATTCCGAGGGAATATGCGAACGAAAGTTTTTGGCCATCTAAAACTGGTATGACTTTGTTATATCAGCAGTATGTTCAAAATTTTATCTGTCTCTGTTCACTCAGCAAAAGATGCATTTTATAAAATTGACATAACGACATTGTCAAAATTGACAAAACGATATGTAAAGTTGACGCATTTGTAAATTTGACAAATCAATCTATAAAACCCTAGTAGCTTCAATATGGTTATTCTGTAGTTACAAATTACCGTTTTACGGATAGAAACAGATAATAACTTTACAAAATTTTTATTCCATTTTAGAATAAAATATTATTCTCGTAATATTACTTATGTCAATTATTTGCGTTATGTAATAACATTTATTACGTAACTAATGATATCATAAAATTCATTATTACGTAACTAATGATATTATAAAATTCATTATTACGTAACTAATGATACCATAAAATTCATTATTACGTAACTAGCAATATAACGAAATTCATTACGTAACTAGTTGTGTAATATGTGCGAATTCCCCACGTTAAAAATTGACGTAAAAACTCATATTTTGTAAAAGAATACGAAAAATAATTTTACTGATTAAATAAAACTTACAGCATCAGCTTCTTTTTTGCCGCATACGGCTAATTCGGTTGCAGTATCACAAGGATCGGGTAAAGGTTTAACTAAAACACAAACACTTTTGTATATAATTAGATAAAAGTAGATTACCTCTCATTCCACATGTTACAAATATTTTTAACACTTTTTGATATAGTTCTGGATCAGCTTTTTGAAGAGGTTTCAAAGCTGTTATTGCCCCAGCTTTATCGAGAGCACCATTAGGTTTCATCTGTTATGTATCAGTTTTTACTAACAAACAAACAAAATAAAAGAGATACAAACCATTTTAAACTTCTTTTGCATACAGAAAATCATACATTTACCTTCATGGGTACTGGGAGGGAGTTGACGAGCAACAAGCTCAGCAATATCATCTAAAATAAATATAATAAATGTGCCACATAAAAAATTGATTTGTAATTACCCGATGTTGCATCTGTTTCTTCGGCACATTCTTCTCCATATTGTTGCATTGTTTCCATAAAATCATCTATAAATTGTTGGTCCAACTAAAATTTATTATTTTTAATTTATTTTTCAAAATGCCGAATAGACGTACTGCACAAGTTAATGTGCATCCTAAAATTAATAAAAACCAAGTGTACATCATCTTTGTGATGCTTAGATTAAACTACAAATGTAAAATAATCGTGACAATTTTATACAAAATCTTCTTTCGAGGACAATTATAAATTAATTAAATTATATGTTGTATTAAATTTATTTGTTTTTAATAATGTACTAAGAAAACTAAAACATAATGTAACAAATGATCTGTCTACATTATTTTATTACAGTTAATTCGTTGTTATTTCCGGGTTACGCGTTTAGAATTACGATACAATGTAAAACGAAGAAAGCAAAATTATTTTGCGTTGTTCCCCACATTTTTAATATAAAATAAATTTAATTATTATTAGGAAATGCATGAAAAGCATATTTACTATTTCATATTCTTACTTTCTTATTTTGTAATTTATTTAGTTCAAAAATTAGTCTTCTAGAACCATTTTTTTTCTCGAAAAAAGCAATGTTCTGTAATTAACGCCTTGTTTCCAATCATATAAATTAACATAAGCAATTAAAGCTATTTTACTTCCCTTAAATTACCTTTATTTAGCGAGTATCCTCTTTTTCTTTTTTTCTTAACATAAGATGCTATGAGAACAATTAAACATCTAAAAAATTTTTTACTTAATTGTTAACAAGGCTTTACAATAAAAAGAATCAATCCAAGCCCGTCACAAATTAGGCGTTTTTTAGCTTTTATTTTTAGAGTAACAAAAAATCAAAAAAAAAAACACGGTCAATATCGAGCTAATATTAAATACTGGCAAAAAGGGTATGCTGATTACAAAAAAAAATGAAGATAATAAGGTTTGTGTGCGATTGAATTCTTTGATTGTTTATTTTATTTTGAAACCTTAATCTACTTTATACGCCCGAAAATTAGAGCGTTATCTTTATTTTTATAGCACTGAATTTCTTAAAGTTGCTATGCTACAATAACAAATAAATAACTGTACATTCGTCTAGCTGTCAAATAAACGTTTTTACATTAAATAACAATTATCCTAAAAAAAACATCATTTATATGAAAAACTGTTAAACATTATAAACGCACGAGGCGTGACACAACAATTTTTTTAAATTTTGGGCCCTTACCTGTTGTAACATTTCTCTAGAATACACGTTTTCACACACGTTTTCATCAGTTTGCATTTTGGAAAATCGCAAAACAGAAAATAACAACATACCGTATCCTGGCAACGACAAGATAGTCAACTACCGTGTTCAACAATTGAAATGCAACACCCTAAATTTTAACAAAGTTGAAAGGCTTGTAACTCCTACAAAAATTTATTAATCGGAATCATCTTTCTTTTCTGCGTAGATCATTGCTTATACTTTAAGATATTTAATAAAGTGTTACTTGTAGATTTGTAGTTTAAGTTATACATGGTGTCAAAGACAGGCACTGAAAAAACGAAAGGTTTAAACATCCCCGATTTTAACAAAAAAAAAAATTGAATTTTTCTAATAGGTCCCGGAAGAGCACTAGATTAAGGTCTCAATACAGCTTTAAAGATTTTGAACTACACTTATAAATTAAAGCAATAATCAAAAAAAACCTGTTTTTTGCGCATTAGGCAATAATTTTGTTAATTGATGTAAAATTTTAGCTCTTTTTAGACTATTCTAAAGATAAAAGTTCAAGCTTGAATTTAAGAAGGCAACAGTAGACTTACTGTTAACATTTTGTGTAGAAAAAAACTTCCGAAGGTGACCAAATTTTTAAACAGCTTCAAATTTTAGTTTTATAAAAGAAGGATAAAAGTTTAAACGTGTATTTAGACACATAACTTGTTTTTTGTATCTCAACATCTTTGTAGCATTACTTTACTTATTACTTAGTATTGGTAGGTGATTAGATCCGATTCTTAAAAACATATTTTTAGGAAACAATTGAAGCTTTTTCTAACTTAAGCAGCTCGTTACTACGATACGGACACTACTGTTAGCTATCCACAATTGTTTCATTGGAAACAAGCCGTTTAGGCGAGCAAAAATTTTAATTTAAAAAAAAAACATGGCTTCAAAAATCGCACTTAAACACCAACTTACACTGAGTAAACTAATGCTACAAGAGGCTTGAGATTTAAAACACAAATCATGTTTCTAAATGCACATTTAAATTTTTATCATTATTTTACCAAACTAAAACTCACAGCTGTTTAAAAAATTGATCATTTTTGGGAGTTTTTTATTAAACGAAATGTTAACGGTATATCTACCACTCTTTCCAGAATTCAAGATTGAACTTTTACCTTTAAAATAAGTCAAAAAAAAAAGAAAATTTTTTACACCAATTAACAAAATTATTGCTTATAGTGCAAAAAACAGTTTTTTTTTGGATTTTGGCCTTAAATTATAAACTTAGCTCAAAATCTGCAAAACGCCGTTCAAAAACCTATTAAAAAATTCAAAGTTTTTTTTTTGTTAAAATGAGAGCAGTCTAAACTTTTCTTTTTTGCAGGACCTGTCTTTGACACCCTGTATAACTTAAACTACAAATTTACAAAAAACGCTCTATTAAACATCTTAAAGTTTAATACCCAGAAAAAAAAGAGCATCTCAATTAATCAATTTTTGCAGGAGTTGCAAGACTTAACTTTGTTAAAAATTTAGAGTGTTCCATTTTCTATTTCATTTGTTGAGCACTGTAGTTAATCTAGATTTTTTACAGTTTAAAAAAAATAGCGAAATTTTGAATATTTTTTTTTATTTGACAAATTAAAACGATCCAAAATAAAATAAAACGTTGTATGTACCACGGGCGTAATCGTCACTAATGGCCTTTGGATAATTAAAAGCCCTCCTATGTCGGGCTTTAAACAGTCCGTCGTGCCATAATCCCCTTGATTACGCACTTAAGACATAAATAACTATTATTTCATAGCCAGTCAGAGTTATGTATATGGTTGATAATGCAAAATCGTCGGTAAATATTATTACTTGTCCCTACCCTCGACTAATAATCTGTTAGCCGGTGTCCAACCATAACCAGACAAGAACTGGAAATAAAAAAAAAGATTTCCTAATGTAAAAAGTTTCGTTTTTTATATCATTATTTTTAGTAGGAATTCGTACGTACCTTTCCTGCTGACTGCATCTTATCAATAGGAAATAATGCTTTTCAGGGGTTATGAAGTCCCCATAAAATAAGAAGTAAAACTAATTTTTTTAAATAATATTTTGCAGTTTCTTATAGGAAAAAGATCAGGCTAAGCTTCTCTAGTGTTGTTTTGTAATTATTATTTTTTAACTACTTTTTAAAACTGCTGTTAAAAGTTAAAATAATTAAAAAAAGACAAAGTTAGTATTTCAGTACCTAATTAAAAAGAATTTTTTATTCAAATATAACTTGAGAAGCATAACCTGATCTTTTTCCTATAAGGAACTGCAAAAGTTTATTTAAAAAAATTGATTATACTTCTTATTTTATGGGAACCCTTGCAAAAAATGATTTCCTTTTGGTGAAGTGCAGTCGGCAGAAAAGATACGGATTCCTCTTAAAAAATACGTTTGAAAAATCGCCATTTCACGTAAGTTTCAAAATTTACTTAGAGTTTATTTAAAAATAAAGTAATATTAGAGAAACCTACATCTACTTTTCTACACTTATTCTTCTTATACGACTTTTTTTTTATTTTGTGTTAATTATGGGTAGAGCTGAATGAGTATCCTCATTCAACGGTAGAGCATATACTAAATTATAAAAATGTAGCGTAGCTCCCAAGCAAAAACAGAAGATCAAAACGCAAAGGTCTTCCTTTAAAAATCTGCATCTACTAAATTTATAGAAGAGTAGCGTAATCTCTGCGCTAATAAAATCAGAGAACAAAGCTGGAAGACCTTTCTTTGGAGTTCCTCGTATACTAATCCTCCTGAAAATCAGGATGGCAAACCCTGAATAAAAGTTATGAGTTTTAATTTATTTGTCGTGGAAATACACGTCGTGCTACTTCATTAATTTTATTATATCCAATTTCACGTGCGTTTAATCTTTTCTGTGGTACATTTAGGCTTTTTTATTGTTGATTTGTCGTTTGATTAACCTACTTTGTCGGTTAAAAGTTGTCGTGGAAATAATTTATTTCGTAATGTACTTTCATTAAGAACTTACCAGTGGAAGCAGTTAAGTTACATATTAGTTGTTAATTATAAAATTATAAAACCCCTCAAAAGTGGTCACATAAAAACAAATCGATAAATATTAACTGTTTGATAGAACTAAATATTATTATTATTATTATTAATATTAAACACAGTAAAATTAATCAATAAAATGCTATTTTTTATTTAAATTAATAAATAAACTCTAAAGTTTCAATAGTATGCTCTTTATTTATTGTTTACAAAAAAAATTACGTAATATATGTGTACAATACATCCTTGGTAAATTTATATCAAAAAAGTTTAGCCAAAAAGACTGTCCTGTAAGCCAGTCTAAAAAATAAAAACCGAATAAATTATTCATTTTTAATGTGACAACTTACAGCTTTAGCTTCATCTCTTCCACAAGTTACAAGTGAAGTCGCCGTTTCACAAGGATCATCGAAAATTTTTGCTATAAGATAAATATTTTATAAATTAAATATATACAAAGCGATTTTTTTACCTTTGTCTCCACAAATAACAAAAATAGATAAAACCTTTTTATATAATTCAAAATCAGCATCTCTAAGATCTTCTAAAGCCAAAACAGAACCTACTTTATCAATACTACCATCTTCTCTCATCTTAAAAAATAAACTTTCAAATTTCCACTTAAAACACGATCACGTATACTTACCATCTCAAATTTTTTTTGGATACAAAAAATCAAACATTTGCCTTCATGGGTTTTCGGGTCTTTTTGATCAATAAGATCAGCAATATCATCTAAAATCACTCATTTTTATTCTTCACATTAGGAGTACCTATTGCAACAAAAAAAACTACCTTCAGTAGCGTGAGACTCCTCAGCACAAACCTCTCCAATTTTTTCCATTTTTTGTATAAATTTTTCTATAAATTCTTGCTCTATCTACAAATATTTAAATAGATCAATTACAAAATCTAAAGTCTGTATTTCTGTTTTTTACAGCAATAGTACCCGTCAAAATTATACCTAAAATAATAAGGTACTTCATATGGCAATAACGATCTACAAAAAATATCTAGGCTTTTTATATAAAAAAAGTCATGGACCACTGCCCTATTTTTTTAACCACCAATAAAACAAAATTTACATATTTGTTTTTAATTGTACAGATGGTATAATTTGTTTTTAATAATGAACAAGTAGCCTTTGTGTAACAATAAACTGTGTCTATCCGAAAGTCATTAAATTAATGTATCTTTGATTAATACAATTTACAACTATTATGGCATTCTCTGTAATTTTGGATCAATTTCAGGGTCGTCCCACATTGTTTCCCAAATAAATTTAAAATGTTTAGCTAAATAGTACCTACTTAAAATTGCATTATAATAAAAAATTAATGGAAATATAAATGTAATGCAATGCATCTACTGCCAAAATCTTTAATTTTATGCAGTTTTAATAAATTTGTTCTCTTTCTCATATGTGGATATTAGTATGCCAGATTATTTTAACCTAACCTAACCTTATTTTAGTTTTGATTAATTGCACTTTTTTATTTATTTTTACTTATCTGCAACGTCTTCTACCTTAGGTGTAACGTCTGGATTTAATTCTAACTTATTTTTAGTTATTTTTTGTTATAATTTGTTGTTTTAGACCCACGATTCACTTCCGCATATGAGCATCAGTACAAACACTGACTCCTAAATTCTAGTTTAAGTCTCCTTAGATATTTATTTTTTATTGAAAAATGATCGGTATAAGGTATTATCTAATGAAATCACTTTTCTTATTATGTTTCTTATTTCTTCATCTATTCTTCCGTCTGTTCTAGTAACTGTTTTAAGATATTTCATCATTTTTATGTTATTTATTGATTTGCCTCCAATTTATTAATTAATTTGCTATTTGCTTTATTTCAGTTTTTCCTACATTTATCTGTAGACCATATATCTCTATTTCTTTGTTCGATATTTTTATTTTGTTTTGTGATTCCCTTTCACTATTGGTAAATAGACATCATAGACAATATCAATTATCACCAAAATTAATAAATAAAAATTATCAGCATTATAGAAAATTTTAAATATGCAAGGTTAGCATAAAATTTATTGCAGCTACGTCAACAAATGCCGGCATTTTACAAAAAGTGTTGAAATAAGAAAAAAGTATAAGAATTTGACTTCAATTAATGTTTATTCCGAAAAAAAAAAAACAAATGATTCAGTTTACCCAGATCTAAAATAGAAACTTTAGCAGTACTGGTTGATTTTATTTTAGAAGCATAATCTTCTTTATACGCCCGCATATCAAGGTGTTTACTTTTATCTTTATGGCACGGACAGTTACTAAGCAACCATGACAAATAAATACCTAATTTTTTTCTAGTTTTCATTTCAAAAATGTTAAATAAGCAATGATAACATTATGGGATACCTGACAACAGCAAAATAGCCGTCAATTGTTATATCGATGTTTTCACAGTTTTTGTTAAATTGGCTATTTAAATTTTCTTTTGATCAAAAAACCAAAACATGCAAAATAAAATAAAAAGGTATTGGTTTGTACCATGGGCATAATTGTCACCAAAAATTTAAAACCTCTCCATCGTACGTCAGGTTTTAAAACATTCACTCGTAACATAAGCCCCTTCATTGTGTTTTTTAATACACAAATAACTATTACAAGCAACCAAATTCAGACGCAATAAATGTTACGACCAGGGCCGGATTATAGTTGTTAGCGCCCCTAGGCTAATCTTACTCTGCCCCCCCCCCCTTTTTTTCTTATAAACTATGTTACAGGAAAAAAAGTGCCGTTTTTTTTTTATTTTATATAATTTACGCTTAATTGTTTTTAAGTAAAAAAGTAAACACAAGTATTTATTAAATTAAAAAATTACAAAATTACAAATATAAACACTAAAATTTAATTTTCCGACACTTCATAGAAGCAAATTTTTTTATGACTTCATCAAAATTACAATTTTTAATCAAATCTGACTGAATAGCCAAAATTGAAAGATATATCAGTTTCTCCTACCTTAATAAACTTCTAAGAAAATTTTTATACGGTTAAGTGTCGAAAATGATCTTTTTCCCGAACAATTTGTAAAAGAAATGCATAAAAAAATTTGCAGCGCCACATCAACATTAGGAAATGTTGACATAACTTTGTTGTTCCGAATTAATTTGAGCATTTAGTCTACACTAATTAGACTAGTTAAACTAATATTCTTCAAAAAATATTTAAACTGTACCTACACATTCTTAAAAAAATATATCATCTACATTCTTCGAAAAAACTTTTACCTATCATTTTTTAGAACATATTAAAAGACTCACTCAAACTTTATATTATTCAATTTAAGCAATTTGTTATTCAGTTAATAACCACAAAATTTTCAAGCACTTTCTCACGTTAAATTTAAATACGGACTGAGCAAAAAACAAATACACTTTTTATTTTTTTAGAACTTTGTTACAGATAATAATACATGCCTAATAAATATAAGCATTAATAAATGAATTCTACTTATATTTTTACGATTTATTTTGGAAGGTTTATACTGTAGCTCGAATTATGTGTAAGTAATGCAATTAAGTACTTCTCAGTAAGTGACATCGCCAGTATATGGTTTCAATAATTTTGTGAATTCTACAGAATGTTGTTGTTATTATATATTTATTAAAGTCTGTCTCATGGACTTCTCCTCTGCTGTAATAAAATGATTAGAGTATGCCTCAATCTACGACGTATAGCTTCGTGTGAATTTGACATTTGACAGAACACAAACGAAACATAATAACAAAAATATTGTAATTCTTAATATGATAACGTTCCAATTGTTATTATTATGTTTTTTAGAGGTAACGGGTTACAGGAACAATTAAATAAACGATTTGACTTTAATCCGACGTTTCGACTGTTTTTTATTACTGTCTTTTTCAAGGATTTAACTATGATTTATTTAACTAGGATTTATAACTATGACTTAAATCCTTGAAAAAGACAGTAATAAAAAACAGTCGAAACGTCGGATTAAAGTTAAATCGTTTATTTAATTGTTCCTGTAACCCGCTACCTCTAAAAAACATATAAAAATATTGTAATTTTGGGAATTAAATTTGAGAAAACTTTGTTGCTGCAACAGAACTCAGTACAAGAAATTATACCAAAAATTTTAATTTCTTAGGTATTGAAGAAAAGTGTGAAGTTAGAAAGAAAGAAGATAGAAATGTGTGACATTTTTAATACAATACGTTTTATGTTCGTTGCATTTTAGGCCATAATAAAAAAGAGATAGCAATAAGAATGTGAATCTTTATTTGTGTTGAAAGGTTTTATTTCAAAAAGGGATGACTGTAAGACAGACTGACTTTACTAATTAGCATGAGTGATTTTGTTTCGAAACTTTTTTTCTAAAAAAATTATTTAATTTTTTATTTATCATATTTTTTTGTTAAATGCGTCCCATTTTTCTGGCGCCCCCTTTTTGCTGGCGCCCCTAGGCTACAGCCTAGATAGCCTATTGGGTAATACAGCCCTGGTTACGACACTAATGAGCTAATTTCAAGTTGAGATTATACCGGTAGTATCTTCGTTTCTATAAAGTAGTATCTCAACCTGAAATTTGCCCATGAGTTTTTAAAGTTATTAAGCAACAATAATACATAAATAACAGATACAGAATGTATGTAGACACAGATATAGACATACAGAATCCCTACCATCGGCAAAATGATCAACAATTTTTTATCCCAATTTTTACTAAATTGGCTAGAATTCTGAATCCTGTTTTGATGTTTAGAACCGAAATAAAACGTTACTTGTACTATGGGCGTAAATGTCGTAAATAACACAATAATTGTAATATCACATTAAAAAAAACTTTTAATCTTAAATAACTCTACAAAAAAAACGTAAAATTATGATAATATAAATCTTTCGAAAGTTATTTATAATTATTACATTCAAAATTACAGTATTTTAATTATGGGCGGCCTTCCAAATATGTTTATTCAAAGTTATGTTTTTTGATTTTATATTAGCTACCGCTCTAGAGTGTTATATAAATTTGCTACAAATAATTTTGTCGTCTGTTTCAAATTAATTCGATTAAGAGACGTCAAAATGTTAACAAATAATATATATAAAAAAAATATGTAAATTTTCAGAAAAAAGCGATTATAAGAGCGCGCGGAACAAGGCATTTTCTTGTTTACGGCTAATGTTTATAATAATTTAAAAAAATTAGCATGTCATCAAAATTTTTCTTATAGATTTTTAAAATTTGACAAATTTACTCCACTAGCTGGAGTACAGACGTACTTAGTTCATTAAACGCATAAAAAAAATAAAAATGAATATTTAAAAACAATTTTTCCATGCCTAAATGTATAAATTTTCACAAAAATTAAAACCATCTACTTTAAAGTTAACTAATAAAATAAATTAATTATAGCATAATAAACAAAGTAATTAAACCACAAAATATTTTTCAAATTAATTTTCATCTTTCCTTGAAATTATGCAATACGAGTTCAAATAGAATAATTGTGTTTAATTAAACACAAAGTCATACATTTACGGTTGTGGTTACATTAAATACGTCGAAATTACTTTTTTAAATGCTTTATTTTACAATTCTAGAGAAAGGACAGTTAATACTTTTATAACAGGAGAAATAACAATCCAAATTAAGACGACATAAATACTTCTTTAGTCAAACCAACCTAAAACAAAAATTGTTATTTAAATAAAACATTAGTACGAAAGATTTCATACAGTTGGGGCTTCAGTTTTAACACAAGCAGCCATCGCAGAAGCACTTTCACAATGATCATCAAGTGTTTGTTCTGAAAAAATTACATAAATTACAGAAACCTAAGTATAAATAGAAAAAAAAATACTTTTAGCTTCACAAACGTCAACGACTTTCATAATTTTTCCATAAATATCAGCATCTTGTGCTTTAATTTCTTCGAATGATTTTATTGCTGCGTCCTTATCCCAAGTACCATCTTCTTTCATCTGTAAAAAATTAATGAAAAAAAAGAAAAAATACTAATTTGAAACATGTACCACTTTGAAGTGTTTGTAGTAACAAGCAATGACGCATTTTGCTTCATGACTGGTTGGAGGAAATTTGTTTTCCATAATTTCAATCATATCATCTACAAAAAACACAAAGATTAAAAATAACAAAAAGAAAATTTTTACCGGCAGTTGCATGTTCTTTTTCGCCACAAGTTCTGCCAACTTCTTGTACTTGTTCTTGCAACTTTTCAAGAAACTTTTGATCCAACTAAAAATTTTGATATAATTTAAAAATAAAACATTTTATACAAACAGCAGCGTTGGCACCCAGAACCAAGACAGCCAGAATTACTAAGAGATGCATGTTGATGAGACTTTTCTGATGAAACCACGAGAATTCTATTCAATTTATATTAGCAACAAATTGCGCGAGTCATGCGCGTAATTTTTTATTCGTTTTTAATTATACCTTTGGTATGTTATAATCAAAATGTATTTAGCCCCTAAGTAGACAAAATTTCGATATAAAAACCACAAATTTGATGAGTCAGTTTATATTTATAGTAAATGTCTTAATTCCATAAATTACATACAACTACACTACTTCTACTTTTGCAACATTTATCTAAATGTAATCAGCAAACATTATCCAATACGTTCCATTAAGAACAGTAAAGAGTAACGGGAAAAAAATCCGACTAAATCTATCAATATTTATAGCCCTGTTCCTCGCTTTTTGAGCCGGTGTTACCACCGGAATTTTTTGAGCGCCACTTATCAAAAACGAATTTTCTTTAGCAGCCATATCAAAAATTGTATCAGGCTTCTTTGGTGGTTGTGGTGGCTTGGGTAAATCTGAGTCACCTAATACTATATTTACCAAACAATATTCCATAAGAGCCATAAAAACAAATCTAAAATTGCTTCTTATTAAATTTGTTAAAAATTTTAAAAATTGTTACATTGTACAAACAGACATAAAAGCATCAACAGCTTTCAGATAAGAAACTGGAGGAAGAGAAGCTTGACTTTTAGCATGTTGCGTTGACAGAGTTAGAAGAGAGGTAACTCCTAAAGTTATTCGAGCTGGAGCTGCTTCTGGCTTAATCCAAAAAGACACCCACTAAAATATGTGTTATAGAATTGTTTTTTTTACTAAATAAAAAACTTACAGACATAATTACAATAAGACAAGTTGGAATATATGTATGAAAAAGATAATAGCCCAAACGACGTTTCAGTTCGAAAACAACTTCAAGACAGGTAAAATTTCCAGTTGAGTAAACTTGAGTACAATCAGCTGTATGATTGTGAACTAATGCCAGTTGGGGTAATTCGATATTTTCGTCTACTACTAAAGGAACATCAGGATCCCATTGAAAAATCATGTCGTCGGTAGTATGAGATACTAAAATTAAAAATATTTGCAGAATAATATCTACTTTAAGCAAATCGCATCTTACGACTTTCCATTTGGAGTTTACATTCTTGAGTGTCATGAGGATAAATCATAAAATTCATAGCACAAGAAAGACGTAAAGTGAGTCTAAAACATTGTTTTGTAATTTGATTAACAAATTTTATCGACATACTTGACCATATATAAAATGGTTTTGTCTTTATAAAGCCACATATAGTGATTGGGAATCGTCATAGTTTGAAACGTCACACTTTTAGCATTTTTAAAAAACGAGTCAGGTCTCCACATATTCTTCAACCAATCAACTTCTAATAATCTGTACTCCGAGGTCATATTTTCCGGTAATCGTAACCTGTGGTCTTTCCAAGTTTGGGCGAAAAAAATATCAGCAGCGTAAGTCATAGATCCCTCATCAATACTATCCAGACCCATCACTGTTACATGAAAGTAGACTTTGGTAGGATTTCCGTCTTTTTTCGGTGGTCTCATTTTGTCGTATTTTTTCGGATCTTCTGGGAGTATGTCGTTTATGGTCAATCCCGTGCTAGAAATAATGGCGTGATCACAAACTGTTTAGTTTGGAAGAGGAAACCTACGTCGGTTCTTCACGTTCAGGTTCCACTTTTTCCGCAAATTGCTCGTGGTAAAAATCTAGAGGGCATAGGCTGGAAATGTTACAAAATGTCTTATTTGGAGCCGATCGATTTTTAAGGAAGTGGAAAAGTCAAGGTTGGGAGTTGTTACGTGGAGCATGCACTGGAAGTAAAGAGATAATGATAGCTATTGTTTAGGAGATAGCGACCATTCAAGACGTGTTATCTCAACTCTTTGGATAATAAATTCAACTTTTTCGTCTTCTAATTCTTAAATGTGCCATGTGATTGTATCATAGTGTATTATACAGTATACAGTGTAGAAACTACTTATAGAATAAATTCAGTAATTTCAAAAATAATAACATTTGTCGAAAACGCTGAAACAAATCAATTTTTATTTCTCATAATGCTTAAAAACAATCAGTAAACTTTGACGTTTTTCTAATTGTTTTTGATGTTGTGGTGGAAACGTAAAAATCTAAAAATCTCAAGAACTGTTAAAAATAGAGTTAACTAGTGTGAGTGTATTGAAAAGAGATTTAATAGTACTACCTTCAAATTTATAAAAAAAATGTAGCATGCTATTTAAAAAAATGCGTGTAACGTCACAGCTCTGAAGGAGATGACGTCACAAATGAGTTCAATAATTTAAAACCAGCGCAATTTAAAATAAAAGTTGACTTGTTTTAGCTTTTAGCTTGTTTTACAAAAATATCATTCATTTTGATAATAAAGAATTTATTCCCTAAGTAATTTCCACACTGTATTTTATACATAATATTTTCTTCTCTATCATTTTGTTGTACATATGTATTATAATTTGTAATATGACACGTATGTTATTGAAATGATGAACAATTTTGACAGGTAATAGGCTCTCGTTATTAAGAAATGTTAAGAAATAATAAGAAATGCTAAATAACAGTGTATTATTAGTGTAAATAATACTGTATTATAACAAATGTTTATAGTTTTCAAGATATAGCTGCACTGTAAAACTTTGTTAAGAAAAGTTGTTTTTGAACAATATACGATGTACCTATTCTAGCATTTTTTCTTGGTGTACAGTGTGTGATTGAATTATTTGCAGATTTTTTTTTTGTGAGAGTTATAGTTTTAATGTCAAAATCGGATATACAGGATTTATATACACTTTTTAACAAGTGCTATCACCTATTAAAATTCGTAAACCACCTAGTATATCTGATTTTATCATTAAAACTAAAACTATAAATTTTTTTAAGATTTTTATCTACATCTATTCAACGGATAGATGACAGAAGACTGACAATTTACAAAAAAGCGGCATATTAAAAAAAAAATTTCAGCCTTTTGAAACAAAGAATTGTAGAAAGATCAACGAAAGACTAAAATTACAATATACAGGCCAGAGTTGGGCGTTAGTCAAATAAAAATTTATCCGATTGAGAAAACGACTAAAAAATTAGTCGGATAAAAATTTATTCGAATAAATTTTTAATCGGATAACAATTATCTTTTACCCAGAGTTAGACAAAAAGTATCCGATTGAGGTTGATGACTAAAATTTTAGTCGCCAAAAATAATCGTACGACTAATTTTTTTGTCGCTAGTCGCAACTAAAAAAAAACGACCTGGGCTGATTTCAAGTTGAAGTTAATACCGGTAATATCGCAAATTTTAATACTTTTCCATGACAACAACCAATCACAACAATAAATTTTATTTATTTTCCATGGAAACGAAGATACTACCGGTATTATCTCAAACTTGAAATCAGCCCATACTGAATAGCAAGTTCAAGTTGTATTTATTAAGATTATTTCCTGAACCGAACTTAAATGTTGGTAAAAAAAGCTTTTGCTTTACTTTAGATTATATCTACAGTTTTCCCTGTTTAACGATTTTCTTTCCTTATAACAATTTTGAATAATCGATGAAATCAATTTCTGACTGGTTAAACAAAACATTTTAAATTTAGTCATTTAGATTAAATTTCGATTAATTTTTTAGTCGTTTTTTAAATCAAATAAATTTTTGCCCTTCTAACACTGCAGACTATTACACTGGGCAAATTATTATTAATACCTATACAAATTTAGTCTGATAGAAAAAAGCAAAACAACTTCCATTATAATAATATCCCCTATAACATCACATCATGCATAGTAAGGACCAAAAATTATCACTGCATTGTGATCAATTTTCATTTGAAAAAATAAAATAAAATGAATAAATTAATCAATAAATTTTTAATAAATGTTGAGCTGACCGGCAATAGAAAATTAGTATCTAATATTTAACTTTAAACACAAAAATTTAAAATTAACAGTGTTAACACAAACATAGGCTATTGAACTAAAAAAGCATTAAAATTTATTCTATTTTACTTCAAAATAAAAAAAATCAATTTTAGTTGTTAGTCATTAACTAGTGTTTTAAAAAAACGATTGCTTTTCAGTTAGTCGTTTTTTTTTTAGTTGCGACTAGCGATATAAAATTTTAGTCGTTTTCAATTTAGTCGTTTCTACGATTAAAAATTCCGACTAATTTTTTAGTAGTTTTTTCAATCGGATAAATTTTTATTCAACTAATGCCCAACTCTGATACAGGCACGATTCTATCTAGAGCTCAAAGACATGTCATTCTATGACGTTTCTCGTCGATTGAGAGTTAGGACAAAGATTTGTACTCTCTTACTATTTTTTGCTTTGATGGGCTCTTCTGCAATAGAGATATTTTTTGAGAACAAAATTGATAGAGTTAACACATTAGATAGAATTTTTTTTAAACATTTTTTTTACCAAACAAATTCACGTCTTGAACTTTTCTTTAAATATTATTTTGTGGCCTAATAAGTAAATCACCATAAATACTATTTGTTTAAATTAATTGACGAAAGTTGTTTTTCCATTATGCATCATATAAGATGAGACACTCTGTAATATGCTCTAGTTCACGAATGACATACAAAATTTTATTTAGAAATGCAGAAAAATAAAACCAAACCAATTTAATAATTTCTTACTCAAAATCAAAAATGAACGAATAAAAATGTTGACAAATTTGACGCATAAAATAAAGTGATTAAAATAAGTGATTCTGGAACGGAAAGCCTATCTAAGAAAATTCAAAGAATAGCAGCTAACGCAATGACATCGATTTTGTTAGATAGATCCTATAATTGTATGAAATTTTAATTAAATTTATATTAACGAATTTTTTATAATTATAATATTATAATATTGGTGTAATAGGGTCCATTATAAAAGATTTGTAGATAATATATCATAGTTATAAATTGGCATTTGAAATTAATAATATATTAAAGAACTAGTTATTTATGGTATTTAGGCACCCCCATTTTAATACAATATAACCAAAAATATTATCCTCTAGACTAGAAGGCTGTCATTTTGTTTCTTTTTATAACACTAGTCTACAAAATTAAACTTTATTACATATTACATCGCAGAATTACATTGTCTTTAAATTGCTGTAAGAGTTTTTGCTCTAAGAAACACGATTTAAAAGGTAAAGCTAAAAAGAGATGTTAACTTTCAACAGTTCTGTTCGCAAAATGTCAATTTTTCTAGAGTATACTCCTCCTAGAATTATTTTTAAAAAAAGTTAATTCATTCACACTCTTTTCTTCGGAAAACCTTGGAAGTACGAGTGATGAACATGGCAAGCGATTTCATCAAGATCTGAAAGTATTTGCCAAAAATATCAAGGTCTTTGGGATCAGAACATACTAGGCGATTATTGTTGGTCTGCTGTGAGAGACACAAATGCAAGTAGTTATAAAAAATTAGCTTAAACTCTACATTTTTAATTATTTATACATTGTTTCTTTTGTAATGTTTTTCTTATTAAATATTAAATTAATTTATTAAATAATAATAATATTAAATAACATTTTTTCTATGTTGATGGGGCCTTATATAACAAAAACATATAAATCTCATAAAAAAAAGTTGTAGACTAGTGTAATTTACATTGAGAAAAGTCATTGACCCTTCTAAACAAAAGTATTTTTTGATCATTTGGTATATAAGTAAAGACTTTATACAATAAAATATTCAATTAAAATACTGACTCGACAAATTAAAACCTTTAAAAAGTGTTACTTTTAAATATTTATAGGCTTTAAATCATAATATGTATCAAATATACCCGTATCTTTTCCAATCTAGCATTTTATCGCACGAATATAGGTTTATGAAAAAAGAGCGCAAATCAGAAGTTTTATAAAAAATTATAATTTGTGCTTTTACCTACTTGTTCTTTTCTTTTTATGTAAAAAAGTAAAATTTTGGCTTCTATAATATCACATTACAGTACTAGGTGTTAGACAGGCTAATACAGCACCCAAATGCGTTTTGTAATAAGTTTTTTAAAATCACAAATTATAAAAATAACAATTGATAAAATATCACTTTACCTTTTACAATCTTTTTTCTAAAAATATGATACTTACGCAATATCAGCACTGATGCGGTCATACAGAAGAAGAAAAATTAACAAAAAGTTTTTACCGCAATCCATAATTGCATCCCTAAAATTTTAATACACAATTTGTAATAATTATATTTTTATTAAACTAAATGTAGGTACTCACAAAAATATTATAATAATTTAAATTTATCGTTGTACTTTGTAAACCATGAGAATATCATTTTGTGTAAAAATTGATTCATTTGCGGCTGAAAATAGCCGACTGAAATGTGAAGAGGTTGCGAGGTCTTTTTATGTCCTTCGTACTTACCACCCCTTCTTTCCTCTAAAAATTACAGAGTGCTGAAGCGTCGTTATCTTAAATTAATCAGTTCGGTGACAAATTTCCGAAAACAATTAACTTTCAAGTGAAGGTATTTTTACAACTACTGGAGAATATTTAATAATAATAATACGACCAAATTTAAATATTGCGTCGTTATTACCTACTATTTTGAGCTATAGAAAAATAATGTTTTTTTTTAAAGAACTCATGTTTATTTTAATAATTACACGTGTTTTCACAATGTAATAAATAAAATATGAAACTAAGGTAGAACACAGAAAGCATTTAAAAAGAATCGACAATTTGATGGTTATTAGGAGACACTCAAGCACGATTCCTAAGCCAGCGATTTTCAAGTGATGAAGATCGCAGCTTTTAAGAGCCTTTGTAAGACATAGTCGACTCAGCTTTACTTCAATCATTGACTTTCTGTAAAGACTAACTCGACGATTCATTATTATATCGAATATTTTCAAAATGTTAAAATACTTTATAGACAATTTAGTGAAAATGAGTGTGTGAAGTAAAGTGGGAAAATTAAACGTGTCGATGCGCTACCTGCCTTGAACAAATAGAGAAGAACAAACAAATTTTTCGATATTGTCAAATTAACAAAAATATAAGAGTTTTACTGGCATCAGTAATAACAATAACCTTCTTTTTTAACGTTTATAATTCTGTATAGGGTTGTCACCTAGCCGGTAATTTTGAAAATATGCCAGTTGGTAACAAACTAAAACAGATTTATGTATTATATTACAAGCGTGAAATGATAACAAATTCGTTTTTATTGTTATTACATACAAACAAATTTATTTAGGTAAACTGTTACTAAAAATTCTAGTTAATTGATGGGCTAAGAAATGGGCGGACAAACCCGTCAGTGATTCCGAAAGAATTAAAATTTGTTTTGCAAACCAATTTAAATTTGCTATTTCGTCTTTCGGGGAAGACGTTAAGCCGTCGATCCCGGCCAGTAGTGGTCGTAAGGTCATGTCAGAAGCTGTAAATGCGACCTGAAAGCTTCTAGCACTTAACCACCATAAGATTATTTTATTTATTTATACAATACTTCGCAGGTATCAATACGATACCTAACAAAAGGTACCGCCTTTTATTTCTCGTTTTTAAAAATTTTATTTCCGTTTTTAAGAATGGAATGATTTTTGCTGTTTGGCAATCAACATCAAATATTTTTATGACAACTGTAGGCCACACATCATGTTTAAATTTCTTTCAAAAATATTATTGGTAGAAACCATTCTGTAATTCTCCCTAGCTGTTTTTACCTATTCTATCTACTCCTGTTTAGCTCTGACAAAAATAAGAAGTAAGAGTTATTAAACGTTAATAATTTTGACTGAACTAGTATAATTCGGCTTCAATGTAATCTAGACTTCATATTTAGTAAAAAAAATTTCCAATCAATCTTTAAAAACCCTTACCTCTTACTCTTATTTTCGTTAGAGCTAAACAGGGGTGGATGGAATAGATAAAAACAGCTGGAGAGAATTACAGAATGGCCACTAACAATAAAATTTTCTTCTTGCTACTACCTCATCACTTACCAACTTATCCGCCTTTTACTTTATTATTTACCATACTTAAAAAAAAATCGAAATTTTATAGATCCATACCTACATGATTTTAAATAAATAGCTAATAAAAAAACTAAAATAAATTTATTATAAAAAAAAATACAAAACAAATAAGAAATAGGTAGATATATGTAAATTAGCAATAAGGTAATACATTATTGGTAATTGGAACCACCCAAAAACCTAGAGAAAATTGAGGTAACTCGACATATGGTTCAGCTGAAACAGTTTCTGGAAGTAAATTTGGCACATTGTGATTTTCAGTCAATTTTAACAACTGATCATTGAGAAAAATAAACCTACAAACAAAATATAATAAAAAACAATTCATCTCTTTTTTCTCACCTTGAGTCAATCCTTTCGACTGTGGACAAAATATATTCATGCACTTTCAAATCTCTGACAACACTAATATCCGTTATAGGAATAATCCCTTCAAAACGAATTTTGGCTTTGCGATTGTGAAGATTCATACCAAAAACTACAGAGAAAATTTAATCTTTCACAACTTTTTTTTAGAAAAGTGATTACCAGTAACTGACGGTATGTTATGAAAGTAACTTCTCGGTGGTGTACATTGACAGTATAATCGAACTCTTTCCGAATGTCCAACCCGACAATTCACAACTTTAGTGGAGACCAATTTTTTATATAAAATGCTGACCCACCAATCCTAATAATATATTTTTAAACAAAAATAACATAATTAAATTATTATAACTACAGGAGAAGGATTGTAGTAATTGTTGATCAAAGCGTAATTGCCATCAAAAATAGATTGTCTAATAACGACATCCAAGCCATTTTTAGCAGCTAAACCCAGTTTATCCAACCAAAGAAAAGTAGCAATATAGCGATTAGATAAGTGAGGAGCACCGCCACCATAAGCAGATGAAGTTTCGCCTTAAATTTTTAGTTAAACCCATTTTAAATAATGTCACTACATACCCAACCAAATTGGTTTAGATACATGTTCTTTGTTTGCAATTTCCTTAACAGTGTTTATTTGCCATTCAAGCAAGTTGAAATTTTTTACATCTACGAAATCACGAAGTTTTGCAGTTGCACCATTGAAATAATATCTGTAATTGTTATTATTATCTTTAATATAGTTAAATATATGAGTAGGCACCAAAAAAGTAATCCCATTAAACAACCTGAGTCTGCTGTCTTCTCAAAATTTTATTATTCAAATTTGAAAAACTACAAAATAACAAAACAATGATAGTTCCATAATAGAAAATGGAATTATAGCGTAAGGTCTTTTTAGGAGACAGTCTATATAACAAAAAAGTATTGTATATCATCTATGTCTATACGTACAACCCAAAATAGTGTCATATAATTCTCATCGCCCTGTACCTATATCCCAAAAGCCATAAAAAATTAATACCTAATTAAATAAATTTCTTAGAAGAAAAAAATTTAATTAACAAAGATCAATTAAAAAAACTTATTTATTAATGACAATTAGATAATAATAGCTAATAGAGGATCTCCCAAGTCGCTATTACAGTCCCAACTCTATTTTCGCCACTTAAATTTATTACAATCAATACACTCCAATCACTTTATCCCAGTTTAGCCACAACAATGAAAACAAGTCAACTTTTTATACCTCAATGCATAATTTCTAAAATTTTGGGAATTTTGCCGTACACTATCAAAAATAATAATCCAAATTTGTCAAAAATTAGCCTCTGTTATAGTCTTTTCTGTTTCAGTTTATACGTAATTTTGGCGAGTAATTATTACAGAACTTCGTCATTGAGCGATGGTTATCAATATAAAACTGTAGTAGTTACAGTCTTTATACGAAATTCTGTTTATACAATAATTGTTTTATTGACATTTATTTCTATAGGGAGTGCATTTAGGAAGATTATTTTTGGAATTCAAACAATTTTAAAAAATGATAAAAAATTAATTGAATTAGGCCTAGGAGATGAAATAAAAAAAAGTGATAGAAAAGTTTTGAAAAAAATTGCTTTTTTTAATTGTCTTGTGTTTTTGTTTGGGACTATGACGTCGATTGTTGTAGCTACAAATGGTATTATTCATGCATCATTCCCGATGGTTTATCCCAGATTAATTTGTTGTAATAATACTCTTACTTTTTTTGTATTAGCAATGGTGTTAGAAGAGAGATATCGGATCATTAATTTTGCATTAGTTAGAGAGAAAGTAAAATCACGAAATCTGTCAAATTATCCAATTGAAACACATTTCTACAACAAAATTCTCACCTTGATTGAAATTTACAAAAGTTGTTTTAAAATTTGTAAAATAATTAATACGATTTTTTCGTTTTATTTTCTTTCATTTTTTGCAATTGCATTTTTTTGTGTTGTATGCGATTCATATTTATCAACTGATTTTTTGGTTAGTGGTTCTTTTCTCGAACGCTGGAATCTTGCATTAGTTTTAGTAAAACATCTAATTGTTTATTCAACTGAAATGTTTTTAATTTGCAAAAGATCTTATCAACTTTGTTATCAAGTAAGTCAATATTTCTTATATATCTGGCATCCAGGTGAATAAGTGGTTTAAGTCAAATTTCTCTTCTTTGCAGAGATATATTTTAATATTGGTTACTAGTAAATTTTCCGCTTCTTCACTATGAAGATAATACATCTCTGTTTCTCGTAAAAAGCATTTTAATTTTAGACAAAATTCGACTTAACCACTTACTAATTCCGATATGGTACCCCCCTTATATCGTTCGGTGTTGGAAATTTTTTCAAGCTTACATTACTTTATCACTCTTTTGTTTGCCGTCGTTTGTGTTTTTTTTTCTAGTGTATTTTTTTATTATAAATAATTTAATTTTATTTTTATTTAATTTAAATTTAATTTTTATTTAATATAAAAATCTATAAATCTTCAGCAAAATTTAAGATTCCATACTCTTTTCTTTTTTTTAACTGCTTCTTTTATTTTACTATTCCACTATACTGTTTGTTTGTTCCTACAATTCAAAATTGTACTGCACATGTGCAGTAGCGTTTTAGCTATTCAAAATCTATTGCGCATGCTCAGTTCAGTTCCAAACCGTTCTGATTTAGGTCTGAAGTGTTGTTGGAACAAACCTATTATTTTATGACTCGCCTCCATACAATACGCTACTATGTATATATTTCATGTTGCCAAGAAATACTTAAAAAAAAAGAAAGCATTAAATATAGTATTTTTTCTAGGCTAGTCGTACAAAAAATATTCTTGTTGGCATTAAAATAGACACAGACAGAATAAAAGAAAGAACTTTGGTGAGTATAATAAAGCTTTTCGAAATTGATTAGTTAGTTTTGCTTTTTAGGTTACTTCTTGTGGTCTAGAGTTAAATCAATATAATCTCGAAATAACAGTTTGTCGACTATTTACATTAAATAATGCACTCCTAGTTTCTGTAAGAACATTAAGAAACAATAATAAAAATAAAAAATATTTTTTTGTAGATTTGTGCTACTGTTTCTTCATACGTTTTTGTAGTCATTCAAATGGAAACCATTGATCTAAACAAACCTAATTTCACTCTATAAATCTCAGATTGTTCTAGGGGACACCTGTATTTATTTAATGACTTACTGATGCCATGTTATTGCATCAACAGCATTTTTGCCATGTTTTAAAAATTCTTTCAAATATATCTGACTTTGAATGCTCGTATTTTGAGGTCTAGTCACATCAGGTCCAACTAGTAATGAATCTTGATAAAATGGATATTTGTCTAATATACTTCTCAGTTTAAAAAAATCTTGAGCTAACTGAGATGGTGAAACCTCATAATCAAACTGATGCCGGTATGCATTGGGTTCTATCAGAAATATTTGTATAAAATCATTGATATTATTTCAAATACAAAAAAAAAACAAAATAATGAGAAAACAGAAATATTGACCAAAAACTGAAAATTGCCAACAGAGTCAAGCATTTACTGCAATTCAACCCTGTATAATAAACCAAAATTTCAAAGACCAAGCCAAGACTGCGCAAAATTAAAAATTTCAATATACATTTTTTTAAATATGTTCAGTAACTTTTTTGTTAATTTTTTTAATACAAATATCGAGAGGTTAGTTCTGTATTTGACAGATTTTTTTTTATTCGTTTCAAATTTTTTTTATCAGAAATATCAAAACTTATTTTTAGTAGACCTTAACAAAGATTGAAATTTTTGGCCTCAAATGATAAAAATTCATTTATTGTTAAAGTAGACTAAAAAACGTTGGGTGTGCCACGGCCAAAAAGTGTTCGTTTTCGGCCTCGCTTGTTTTCTGGATTCGGCTATACCTCAGCCATTAAAAAAGACGCGGATAAAGAAAACTACTTTTTGACCTTGGCACAGAAATAAATATTCTTTTCTCTCAACATAGATTCTGAGACAGGAAGTGCATACTCTGTTCTGTGTTATACTTCGTGCAGCTGAGCTACCTTCCTTTGTTAAAGTAATTTATTATTTTAGTCAACATTTCTATTTTTCGTGCACAAAGTATAAGAAAAATACCATTCCCCAACTGCCAGTTCAAATGAAGACCGTGTTGGCTAGAGAACCGAATCAGAGTTTCAGCATTTGTGTAATCCCAAGCCCCATCATCAAACCTACGCAATGAATTTAAGTCAAAGATCAATTCAAGATTAGTGTCTTGTGCAAGATTATTCAATTGTAACCATTCTTGAGAATTCATTGTAAAGTTTGGTCTGTCTAAATAATCACAGTACTTTTCCTCATATGAACATTCACCTCCATCAGTTTTGCTATTTAAATGTTTGAAACTCATTGAAGTTGAAAAGATTAGTCTATCAGCCATTGTTCCACCAACTCTTAGATATGCAGGAGAAAGAGCATTCATCATTTTGATTAATTTAGGATTTCTACAAGAATTTGCTAATTGAACACGTACAAAAGAAAAGATTCAACTACTTCATATCAAAATGTTTGAACCCATTTGCTATTAATGACGCATCAAGAGCAATACTTAAAAATTTCTCGTTAGTTACATGTTTTGGGGTCACTCCTTCTAAATACACAACATGGACTTTGTGAGTGAGATCTATTGTAAATATTGCCAAAAGAGTCATCAAAATAATGAAACATAACGTGACCAAGACGACAGTACAAGCAGTTCCACAAGACCTTACTGAAAAAAGCAAATTTCACATTTAATGTCCAACAATATCAATTAGGGATTACATCTCAGGTTGTACTGGTGAAAAAGGGTGTCGTCAAATATCAGGAACATGTTTTTCCACTTTTTGAATAGTTAATAGTTTAATCTAAAAAAAAACATAACCTCACTTTTTATACACCGGTAATTATTTTGAACTAACGTGGTTGTCCTTTCACCAAACGATATTTATAAGAAGAAAACATTGAAATAGCTTCTTCTTACTTATTTTTTGAAAAGGTTTAATAAGAAAGCGGTGTGAGTATGTATAAAAACAAACGGAAACACGTGATCAAACAAAACTGGGAATTTTTTGCTGTGATTGGTTAGTTCAAAATTTTGATTAAATTCAAAAATTTTAACCTAAAGCCAAAAATGGTATATCTTACACCAAAAACACTAATTAAATTTACTAGAAAAGTAAACAAAATAATTTTAAAAAATTATTTGAAAACACCACATTATTAAACTTCTTTCGGGAAAAAGAATCCAAGATGCCTCTGCTTGTGACACAAGTAACAAGTGAATGTTGGAAATTGTTCCTGCAAACACCATTTTGCTAAAATTGCTCCAAAAAAATAAATTGTGCTATGAAAATCAAATTTAATTAACCTGCAACAATGTACGTTATTAATTTTACCATTTGAATTAAATTTGATATAACAATAATTTTTTTTTTTAGTTTTTCTTGATTTCGGCAGAGACTAACATAGTCGCCTGTGCAGCGCCATTTCTTTTTTGAAAAATTCATTAGACGCCACTTGTAAAAACGCTTTTTGTGAATTTTGTGAGCAAAAATGTCTATAGTGCAAGCTCTACGTGGTAAATCTCTGCATAATTGTATTCTGCGGCGTTTTCACTTAAAGAATTTCGCCCATGATTCAACTAAAACATCGGCAACATCAGCATCTGCAACTGCAGGTAGTACCCAAGCCCCAAATCCTGGACCCTTTACAATATCTGGTATTTCAATTCTTTCTTTAATTTAACATTAATTGCTGCTTTTTTAAAGGAAAAACTAACATTTCCGTTCCTGAGGACCCAGTGAAGGTCACTCTGAAAAAGCCAGATATGGATGTGCTCGTTGATACATCAACCATAAGTCGTCAGATCATCGCTGAGCAAATTTCCAAATCGATTTCGTTTGATAATGTACCTGGACCCATCAGTTTGAGGATAATTAACCGGATTTGGGGGATGCTCCCGTTTCTGAGCTCGCAAATTACAGGAGGTGCTATTCAGTACTTGTTAGCAGTTGGTAAGAACACAAATATACTGTAATGAGCAAATTTTTAATGGTATACTGGCTCGCAGGTAGTTTGCTAAGCTGGAGTGGAAACGTGGCTCTCTTTAAGAGATTTTTTGCGCATTACGGCCCTGTTGTTCGACTCCATGGACCTTTAGGAGGTGATATTGTCATGGTAAGCCGTCCTGAACATGTTGCAGCGGTCTTCAAGAACGAGGGGCGCTATCCCATTCGTTCCAGCTTGGATTCAATTGAAAAATATCGCCTGCAACATAGGCAACTGCGACACACTGGACCATTCCTAATGTAAGCAATTTTTAAAATAACAAATGATCTAAAAGTCATAGAATCCCAGTCGGCCATGAAAAAAGCCATAGATATAGGTTGTCTATATTTGGATGAATTTTATAGGGCGATAAAGTAATTAATTTTTCGGTCCCTCACCGATAAAGAAACCCCCAGCCCCTGAATTTTAATACGGTTCTGTTTAATGGTAGCTTCAGTTACACTAGGGTTCACTTATCTTTAAGAAACCCCCAGCCCCTGAATTTTAATACGGTTCTGTTTAATGGTAGCTTCAGTTACACTAGGGTTCACTTATCTTTACAACCATCCTTGTTAAATCCCTCATAATCTAGTTTGTAAATTCATCCAAATATAGACAACTTTTACGTGCTCTCTAAATACTGTGATCAGAAATTATTTAATAATGTAAGCGTACTTAATTTTTTTACACTATGTTACTAAAAGCACGCAAAACTTTTGGATTAGGGGGTGAATTTTGGATGGCCATAAGCGTTGCCTCCTCAAGTTAGGATTGACTTATTAAAGGTAACATGCTTTTGTCACTGACTACAGCCGAATTTTCGAATTGGTGCCGGTAAGCCATAAAACTTTATTGCTCGGGTAAGGACCGAGCGGTTGAAGTGACAGGTTCAGGCATAGTTCAGCGCTTCTCAAACAGTTCTCTAATAATTTCGAACAGCATAATAAAATAGCGCTACAGAAATTGATAAGGTATAACATTAGCTAAAAATCATTGTATTTAAAAAGCAGAACATTTTTATTGTTTCCACAGCCTTCTACTACCCTACAATCATTTATAAACACCTTGTATTTACTTGTAACTATTTACCATCAATCAACTACATTTTTGGGTGCGCTGGAAAAATAAATGCGCTTTCACTATGCAAATATTTTTCTTAACAGCCACTGTTTGCTTCTTTGTTCAACACACTTGTTGGACGTAAACATCTTGCTTTGTGGTCATAAAACTCATCTACCTACCCTGAAATCTCCCAACAAAAGACACCCTCTTTAGCTTCCAACTAGTGTGGTTTGGTGTCAATTATCCGTCTTTGTTAAGAAAAATTTATGACTTAAACGATTTACAACTTACCGGCACCATTTCGAAAATTCGGCTGTAAGTGACTACCTGCTGCTGATTATATTTCTAGTACAAAATACAGGGTTTTTAGCTTAATTTCTAACAAAAATTTGCGTGATTGATGGCAGTTAGGTAAACACCTTATTTTTGTTGTAGCCTGCTTAGATTTCACGACTTTTGGATCCAGAGATTTGCTAATATTCCCAAATCTCTGTTTGGATCTCTCGTTACTTTGCGGAAAAGTTATGTTAGTAGCGACAAAAAACAATTATTGTGCAAAAAAAAACAGTTATAGCAGTCATAACAACAAAAAAAGTATAATGTACAACACCGAGCCAGGTTTAGATTTTTATTCATCTTTAAATTCTTCTAGGACCAAACCATGCACAAACTAGTATTTAAATTGATTTTAAAACCCGTTAGGTTTGGGCCAGAATGGGAAAAATTCCGACAATCTGTTGAACAACCACTTCCGCAGTTACTCGCCCGTCAATACGACAAAATTGATGAGGCTTGTGACAGTTTCATAAGCCGCATTGCGAGCATAAGAAATCGTCAAGAGGAGGTTCCACGAAGCTTCCAAAAAGAGATCTATAAATGGTGTTTGGAATGCATGTGCTTAGTAACTTTGGACAAGAAATTAGGCTTCTTGGATCCTTGCGGCATAAGCTCTACATCTGATCCAGGTATCCTGCTTGATAGTTTGGTAAGAGCAACTAAAGCTGTCCAGCGATGCGAATATGGTCTACACTTGTGGCAATTCTTCACAACACCTGCATGGAAATCCCTTGTGGAAAACTGCGATGCGATTGATAACGTCTTAACCAAATATGTCCATCGAATTCAAGCTCATATTAAAGAGAAAAAAGAAGGGGATGTTGCTAATAAGGAAGTGACTAGTCTCATGGAAAATGTGCTTTTGAAACCGGGGATTATGGTCGAGGATGCTATGACAATTTTGCTTGATATGATGTTAATTGGGATAAACGCAACGGCGCATACTGTTGCGTTTATGTTGTATCATTTGGCGAAGTTTCCAAGATGTCAAGTGAAACTCTACAATGAGATTATACGTCAACCGACGAAATTATCGAAAGATGCTGTAGCAGCAATGCCTTATCTCCAGGCTTGCATTAAGGAAACTTTAAGACTTAAACCTCCAATTCCCTTACTAGGGCGTATTCTACAAGATGATTTGTCGGTTTATAACTATCATATTCCAAGAGGTACCTATGTGCTGATGGTTACGCATCTGTCAGGTTGGCGAGAAGAGTATTTCGAAGATGCTCATAAATTTATGCCTGAACGTTGGTTATCACCAATTGACGAAATGCAGACGTTTGCATCTCTTCCGTTTGGATATGGTGCTAAAGCTTGTTTAGGTAAGGAACTAGCTGAGATGCAAGTTGGAGCTTTGATTACTAAGGTAAGTAAATGAATTTTATTTGACACAAGTTAATTTTTTTAAAGATTTTAAGGAACTTTAAGGTTGAGTACCTTTATTCCGATATCAACAGTACTAATAAACTATGGGCTGCGCCTACTAAGAAACTTAGATTTAGATTTGCTGAACGTGTTTAATTTTTCTTATGTTAATTTTGTATTTGTCGTTTGGAGGTAATAAAAATAAAGTTATTTGAAAGCTTACTTTAATTCTTAACAATGTACGATTTCACACAAACTTTGCAAGACAATCTAAAAAGCATGTTACTGAAACTGTACTATTTAAACACCAAACAGCTAACGTAACTAAGTTACTTAACGAAAACAAACGTAGTTACGTTAACATTTACGTTTATACGCCGTAAAAACTGAACACTGATTTTCGTGAGCCTTAAAATACTTTAACTAAAGCAATCTTCGAGGAATAATAAAAACGAGATTACTAAATGACACATTTAGGCCATAACTTTATAAAAAATTAAACAATAACAAAGAAGGTAATTTAAAACAATCGAGGCATATGCAACCCGCTAGTCTGATAATCTAACTCTGGATCGTGACAAGTGCCAGGAGGCCCCCAATCATATAAACCCTGTGAATTAGCAAGTCTATGTGTAAGTCTATGAGCTATAGAAAAACCGCCACTACCCTCGAGTTGTGTTAAAACAATTATAACTTGTCGCGTTAAAGGAGGCACAGAATCCACCGTTTTTAACGTACCACGTGTAGACACCACATTGTAACTTTCTTGGCAATCACATTTCACATGAATCCATTTGTTCTCATGACGATTCTCCACCATCACAACCAAACCAGCCCATCCTTTAGTCAAATAATAAGCAGTCATACCTTCCCGACCTTCATGTCTTTGACCACGTGCCAAAGTTAAAGAAATTATAGAGTCGGCCAAAATGCAATCAGGAGGCGTTAGCTGTTCTGCCAGTAATTTCTTTGAGCTATGAATGGCTAAAACATATCTACACAAAAGCTAGACAAGTTTCACTAATAATTTAACTTTTGTACCTTGGATAAGCCATAAGATCTTCCAAACCGGTATGCCAATGATTGAAGGCTAAAGGCACAACCACGTATTCACCAGCTTCCAACATTTTGTTACAACCAACAAAACCTCGTACTTGTCTTTTGCTATGTTCTACCAAACTGCCAATTGTTGAACCATTCCGTGCTTTGAAAAGTACTACACACAAATCAAGTTGAGATCGTTGAGATTTTTCCGACTTGCGTTGACCCTCCTAATAACAAAATAGTTACTTAAAAAAAAAAAAATCTTTGACTTACTTGAAAAAGTGTAAAATCTACTTCCGTTGGCTCTAAAATCGTCAACAAAATACAAGACAAGTGTTTTTGTGAAGAGAGCGGTGGCAAAATCCCTGAAAGTCTGACTTCGTTCCAACCATTCCTCGCTTTGCATATATCAATACAATCAAAATATTTTAAAACGTCGCTAAAGGAAATCCAAAATGTTCCATCTTGTGGTCCTTCAGGCATTAATTCCATTCGAAGTGTTCGTGTCCACTTGTCTGAAGTGTCGGACCAATCACCTTTCCATACAAAATGACCCCAAGGATTGCGCAATTTTAGAAGTCTATGTCCATCCACATCTCTTACATCTAATAAAGAATAAGCGTGTCGAGGTCTTAAGCCTTTATTCTGGTACTCTACTTCGTCAACTTTCATATTACCGCCACCACAAGATGCCCCCATTAAAAAAAGTGCTTGACGTGAAGATAAAAGTCTGAGAAAAAAAGTGTGTAAGTGGATTGGGGAGAAGAAAAGGAAACTTACTGTGCCCAAATGAGGTCAGTGTCAAGTTCCTCCTCAGCAGGAGCGGGAATTGAAGAAGCTTGAAGAGGAATAGATTCACAAGGTGCTCCAGTGAGTGTGGCTAAACCTTCAATTGCACGACCCGAAACTAAAGCTTCGTAACAACCGTGGATTTTAGCAACAGCTTTTTCGATTAAAGGAACCCAAAGCTGTTTCCGTTTCGCCTGAAATATTCAAATGTAATAGAAATCGAAATTTGAGTCAAGTTTACTTGAGAATAGAACAAATGTCCTTTTTTATCACATGGGAAGTAGTCATCAACGAGAACAGTGGTCCAATTGCCATCTTTACAAAGTCTAACTTGATAAACTCCCTGATGGCAAAAATCTCTCGTTATCAAAACAGCTCTGATGAGATCTTCGCGTTCTGCCAACACGGCTAAGGCACTCAACAGCCAACAGTTCCCCAAAACTCCTTGAGAAATATCCGAGGGATGTGGTTTTCGAAAAACAGCCCATATTAGATCAGAATCGGGACCATCATCCACTGTTATATCTCTGAGTCGCTTCCATTTAACCGTGTGAGCATCTTTGACTTCTGCCGGATTGTAATAAAGACTACTCGGCGACGGCGGAAAGGATTCATCTACATAACTCTGCTTTTTCAGTTTACAATATCTCACTATATAGTTCCAATGCTTATTGGCTAATTCCTCTTGACTCAACCTTGAAGGTTCCTCAGGAGGCGTGGTCCTAATATCTTCGCGAATTTTCTGGCACATATCACAGATAATATGAGATTTCGTGTTTTCGAAAGTGCAAATCATGCACTGCCACGCTTTAACAACGTTTGTATTGCTCTGATCTAAATCAGACATTAAATTTATTCGAGTCCTGGTTCTATTCACGACTTTCTGATTATGATTTACTTTGGCGTACGAACTTTTATTGTACTTTTTGGATGAACCATGCCGCGGGGATGGATTTCTATTCGACAACGCCACATCTAAACTATTTTTCTCAGTCTTACAGGCTTTACAAATAGGCGCTGATAATGGATTTTTTAAAGTACATTTAGTACAAGACCAGAATTCGCCTTTACGTAATGTCATATCGCTGGTCATTGACAAAGAACGTAATTTTGAACCACAACAAGCTTCACAAATTAATGAACGCCCACTGTTTACAAGGGTACATTTTTTACAAGTCCATTTTTGCTCATCCACTGGACTATCATCGCCTAGAAAAAGACCTAGTGACTTGTTATTGCGATGTTATCAGTCGAAGGTACCTGGCAAAAGTTGGAAATCATCGTCCAGGTCTTGGTCCAATGTCGCTAAAGGTACTTGGAGCTCAACCGAATCGTTCCAATTCAAAGACCTCAAAATTTAATATCACGTTAACAAAATTTCATCGCTTGTTTAATTTAATTTACGTTAAATTGTAAATTAAAATATGAAAATGAAATGGAAAACCTAATCAATAAACATTAAAAGTATTACAAAAATAACGATAAAATGCTCTTTTTCCTTAATAAATAAATTAAGCCTACACAATGCGATCAAAATGAATCGTTTTCATCAATTTGCAATTATTTTCATCAAATTGAGTTTTAAATTTACAGGAATTTACACGAATGTGCAATTTAATAAAGTTTATTAGATTTTAAACAACCTTCCACCCAAAAATTTTGATTTTCCTAGTAATCACAAATATCAATAAATTGCAAATATTTTGCATAAATAAACAACAATATGCCATGCATGCATGTACATATTTACTTTATCAATTTATTTTTAATAAACATACATTTGTATAAAATAAATACAAGACAGTTTTAATTTAATAGTTATTTATGTATAAAGGGAGAGAAATGTATGATTATTCGTGAGGTAAAAGTCACAGCCAGAGGGCGAAGCCCCGAAGGAATAATAACATTTCTCTCCAGTGGTATATACACTATTTTTTGCACGACTTTGATTAAATTAACTATAAAATAAGCGTTATTCTGAAATAAAATTTAAAAACTAGGATAAAACTTGTATTCATTGAAATATCTACACATAACTACAACAATAATTGTTATCTTTGACAACTAGTCAAACTTTGAAATGTGATTGACATAGCAACGGGAGCAAAAATTTTCTTTCGTCGTTAGGTTCATTTCTTTGCCTCATTTTTATCAAATACACAATTTAGGTCTTGTCATCTTGTCGTGCAAAAATTCCTTTATGCAAGGTGTTTTATTTAATAAATATATGTATGTGCAGTTGATTACTTTTTTAGTAAATAATGAAATAACGTAAATGTAAGATCCTATAACTGATAAAGAGCTTAATTCGAGTTACATATTATCTATAAGATCAGATTAAAAATTATATAAATCATTAGACAACTAATCAAAAATCAATGAGTCACGTAATCCAAAGCAATTGTTGTACAAAAAAAACCATATCCAATACAAGCTCTCGGATATAGCAATGACTGAAATATTTCTATTTACGTTACAAAAATTCAATTAACAGACCCAATCATTTTTGTAAAGTATCAACACAAATTAATTAAAGAATAAATCAAAAATTTTGTGATAATTTCATTATTGTTTTTAACAACTAGAATTTTTGTCCCTGATGTGAGCTTTCAAGTTGTTAAAATACCATAAGAAATTTATTTATTATTGAAAGGAGATTTGAGAAAATATCCTGAGGGAGTTGGTGAAAAAAAGTTGGGAGAAAACTACATTTTTCAAATTTGAACCCAACTATTTTTTCTAATAAGCTGATAGATATCTTCATGCTAGTCTATTTTAAATGAATTGGGGAAAATATATCTTAATTTCAAGAACATTTTGCTTTTTATTGTCGAGTACAATACTTCACTTTGGGTAAAAATTTTCAGAGCTAATACTTTTTTTTTAAATTTTAAAATTTCCACGTACAATATACTGAAGAAACAAGGCTTGTTAAAAATATAAATAAAATCGGTTACGAAATTGCATTAATAGTATTATTATATCTCAACGGCCGTAAGCATAACTTTTCATTATGAGAACGCAGCTTGAACTACATGAAAAAAAAACAGTTAAGCCCTTAAATGTCACGATTTCACATATTAAAAAAAATAAAGTTAAGTAAAAATTAGGGCAAGGTAGTCAAAGAAATAGTATGAATCTCGAGGCTGTAAGCATTTTTCGTGGTCCCGAATCTTTCAGAGGGCATTAATGTGCTTTTTTTCTATGGTAATCAATACATGATACATCGGCAGTAATTGTTGCTTACTGTTTCTGTTAGTGTAGCAATAACAACAAGCATACAAGACAGGTAGTTGAAAAAATTATTAAATTATTATTTGAAAAATTAAGTAGAATCTTACCTAAAAAGTTAAACTCTAAAGAGAATGGCGTTACTAGAAAAACTATTCAGCAAAATAGTTTTCAAAAAAACAAGAAATTGATTTTAGACCTTTATCATTTCAGGGCATGCGGTTACGAGATTAGTATTATAATTTTAGAGACTATTAAAAAATGTATAAATGAGCAAATAAGTTCAGTTACCTGTAGAACATGCTGCTGCGATCACACTATCTACTCTCATCGAATTAATAATAAACCGAACGAAGATAACAATTGTCTCATCTATCTAGGTACTTCTATCTAGGTATATCTATATTTTTTTTGTACTTACAATGGCGTAGCTGCACTAGTCCTATCCTCAGTAACCGTCACAGTACAAGGTTCATTTAAAGATGGCCTAGTTCTGGATCCTTTACAAATATCACATTTAAAATTATTAAAATCATTATATGCGAAAGAACACTGCCGACAAGTCCATTTTCTTTTATCAAAAGGCCAATTTGTGTTAACTGTGTTACTTCCTGATTTCAGTGCTTGCAATCTTCAAAAATGAATTTCAATTTTTGAAAAAAAAAAAAAAAAATCACAATATTGACTTACATTTTGTCGTGTTGTTCACTATCAAACTCTCCACCTTTTTTAGTATGAGCATTAACAATGCCTTGGTTTTCGTAAATATGCGTTTTGTCTTTATCCGGTTCCGAAATGCCAATGTAGGTGTATAAAGTGGTGGCAGTGGCACCTTCATTGCACGTAATATCACTTGTACTTCTATTTAAATTGAGATTACTATATCTAGCTGTAATGCCATCAAAGGAATGTTGTGAGGATTGTATGTCGGTCATCGAAGTGCTGGATTTTGGAAAAACTGATTCTAACACTTCGTTACCGAGACTTCTGCGATTGATATTCGGAACGTGGAGATTCTGGGATGTGGGTAGTTCAGAAAAAGAGCGTCGATACGAGGGCCTCTGATTGTGACTAGGGTTTCTCAACGCTTCATTATCGGCCCAATTATCAACCTGGAATATAAAAAGAAACCGGTGAAAAATTTATAAACGAATCGATATGGTTTCATAATTTACATGTACAGTTTTCAACGTTGCGTTATGTTTTTCTGGAATTTTAATGCTATTAATAAACGGAAAAAACGCTCTTTAACGACATGACATTGCAATGAATTCAATATTAATTTATTCCATTCACTTAACACCATATAAATACATTTTACGTGCTTAAACGGTTTCAAGTAGTTTGAATATTTTAGAGGAACTACGAAAACTGGGGCTAATTATCGTACGATTAAGCTAACATTTTCATTTTCTGACGTGCGTATATTGGGTATTTTTTTTTATGGCGGGCGATGAACTGCTACAAGAAATGTTGCCTGTTATTATAAGCACGAAAATAAATTTAGACGATTTTTTAACAGAATTAAAATCATAGAACAAATAAATAAAGCACATATTTTATCCATTAATACATTTTTTGCCAAAGCTGTTAACCAGTCAATCTTTAATATTTATTTTATTTTTACACCTAGTACGAGAGCTGCTTTTACATCTCAGGATTAGGCAGCAAAATCAGAATATTTATCATAAAAAAGAGCTTTATTGTTTTCCGAAATAATTCCCATTTTAAGATTAATACATTTTTGCCTGCGTTTAAACCAATTTTTTAAGTACTTTTTTCGCTCCGATTGACAATCCTCCAAAACCTACTGTGTTTTTTAGGTTTCAGGTGTCGAGAAACGTTGATCTCGCAATTTATTTTTGATATGCGGGAATAAAAAGAAGTCATTGGGTGCCAAATCAGGACTACCTGACGAATGGCCCATCAAATCGACGTTTTGAGTGCTCAAAAAGGCAATTCTTCGAGCAAATGTATGCAAGCTTTCATTGTCGTAATGAAAAATGTTCTGTCTTCCTGTTTTCCTTACAAAAATTTATGCAAAATTGAATGTATGTTGGTCGCACTAAAGCCCAAGAATGCCTCAATCTTAGGATAAGTCACATGACGATCCTGCAGTATTAGTTCGTGCATACCTACAAACTTTGCATAAACAACAACCGATTTTGGATGACCTTCATGAGACTCCTCGTTCAGCAAATTGCGCTACGACTGAATTTGGAAAACCATCGTTAAACACTGTTTTTTCATCTCCAAAATTTGAAATAAGTTAATTGATTCACTGTTGTTGAATTAATCCACATCGAAAGTTGTAAAAAAAATAATCGTCCGAAAATTTTTGGATTTAAATCCATTTTTGGCCAAGCTGAATTTTTCAAAATAATATAAATAACACAAAGAGCGTACGTCAAAATGTTCGGAGAATAAATACCCAGAAAAATGTCTAACTTTACGGTAGAGACATCAGTTGCCCGATGGCAGCAGTTGAGTTACTCAATCCCGAAATATAAAAGGCAACCCTGGTGTTATGTGTAATCTATAGTTATTATGGTGAATACTTTATCGTTGCAATCTATATTTCAAACATTAGAATATACGGAATTACAGATAACCATCACCGGTGACAATGACAATAATAATTATTGCACTTAAGTATAAAACAATCTAAGTCAACAAATGTAGGTATAATAAGCGTTACGAGTTAGCGTTTGTAACATTTTTTTTTATTAAAGTGTGCTCTCGAAATATGCTGCTAAATGACTAAATGATACGAACTTTGCGCTAGCTTACTTTGGTTATGTGAGATACAAATGGTTCTGCTGTTCCAGTTTTGATTGAAATTATTCCGCCTTCGATTCCACCCAATTGTTAAAAATTAGTTTTTTTTTTGGTGTTTAAGAGTAAAAAACTGTTAGGCTTGTAATAGATCATTACAAGGGAGAACGTTGGGTACAATGTAATTTATAAACCTTTAGAAACATTTACAAATAAACGTTGCATATAATAATTATGTTCATAAATAAAAGGTAACTGCCTTAAATGCCCTTAAGAAGTAAGGAATAATTCGAGGATAGGTTTTTTCATAAATAGGAAGAAAACTGTAAAACCACGGTAATTTGACTACTACGATAGCCGCACCAAGATTTTTTTTTTTTAAATATATCAGTCCAGAATGGTCTGACACCTGACAGTCGAGTCATTTTACCGTCAAATGGTCGAGTTTTTGAGCCTTATAATTTACTAAACAAAAATCGCTCACTGAATTAAGTTCAATAGAATAAAACATTAAAAATAAAACGTACGAACCGATTATTTTTTATTTATTTCAACAAAATTAACACAAAATTAATTCAACATTCTAGGATTCTGAAACAACATTCAAACCTTCTGAAATAAATAAGCATATTGTTGAAAATAGACCAAATATGTTTACCCCAAAAGAAACAAATCATTTTTGGTATTTTTATTTAGATCTCCAAAATAAATAGAGGCCTCGTTTTGTATCACTATTACTCATTTCATTTACAGAATCAAGTACGTAATGCATTTATCAATAGGTACATTCTTTATTTTGACAAGCCGTCAATGTGCAATTAACTAACGATTGACACTACTTGGATATCACGTGACCATAGGACGAAAATATATATCACAAGGGTGCGTTATCATTAAAAATTAATTAAGAGGGCAAGTGCTGACGTCAAAATCTTTGACTGGTCAGAGTCCCGTTTCCAAATAAAACAATGTGAACTGTTTTGTACCCTGTTTCCCTTTAATTAAAAGATGAATTTTACAACAACAACAACCGAATAATGTAATAAATTCAGTCTTAAAACACTTTTGAAGCGCACACAACAAACAAAATAAAAGACTGTGTTGAGGTTATGTATTTGTTTTGTTTGGAACCAAGCAGCTGGTTTCTAGGAAATTTCATCACGCTTGGGGACTCTATTGGTGAAATGTTATCGACAAAATGTCTAATCAAAACGACGAATAATTCTTTAATTTGAATTTAATTATCGTTTCTTTCTCAATATAGCCTTATTTCCACCATTACTTTGGCAATTAAGATTGAGGGCGCTATTTTCGCATTAATCAGCTGACTTATGAAAGATCCCATTATTATCAAACTTATTACCTATTTAAACGTTTATTTATTCTCTTTACATACTTCTACGTTTATGTAGATACTATAAAAGCCAAATAAGAATATAGAAAAATAACAGTATGCTTGGTAAGCTTTTAATCTACTGCCAACGCAGTAAAGGTGGGTGTGGTTATTCATATATAATCACAAAAGTGGCAGGTGAATTATAGAAAAATTTGGATATGTATACTTTTTCCATGAAAAAAAGAAATAGTGACTTAAATTGAAAATCTTAGTAACAAATACCTCAGACGTCCTAATAGCATTATTACGATTTAGGACATGTTTAAACCCGAAAGGGGTTGGTGCCATCAGATGTTTGTTTTCAAATCTCAAATAGAAAGTCTTTGTTGGTAAGATTTACCATTTGAATCACTACTGCTATTACGTATTTTTTCCATGATAACATTTAGTCTATCTCAGTTGCTTATAAAGCCCTATCAGCCCAGGATATATTATACAATATTTTTTTAAATACGTTTTTACTTTTTTTTTTACTATTGGAAAGAAAAAAAACAGCTAATGCACTCGCATTGTTACAAATATTAATACAAATATTTTTAATGCGTTAATATCATTTAAAGTATTTGCATTTGGATAAGGGAAAGAGACTTAAACCATAAATTACTTGATGAATAGGGATTATTTAGAGTAATAAGTGCTTTATAATTTATGACACTATTGAAGCGACCGGTACGTACCATCTGTTGGCAAGGGTCGTCGTTCTTTACCTGTTTCCCTTGCTTAGAGACATCATGCCGATATCGGGTAGTTGATCATAATTAACAACTTAATGTTTAATAATTGCAGTTTAAATGTAAACAAATTGGTGGCTCTCATATACCTGTGATAGTACATTTTAGAAAAGTATTGCTAAATAATAATGAGAGATTGAGAGTCTTGGAAAAAAAGTTTTTTTCTTGTAAAATGAGCTATTTTTAGAAATTTTTTATTCTTTGAACATTTCAATTATTGTAAAATAAATAATATTCTTTAATAAAGAATGCAAATTAATAGGTATTTATTAATCATTTTTCTAAGAAAAAAATATAATTTCAAAGAGGGGAGCATGAAATAAAAAAACAAAACACTTAAGCAACATAAATTTATTTAAAAAACATTACTAAATATCTTCATCATTGTCACTATCGTCCGTGTCATTTACATTTATAATAAATGTGGGAAAATTTTTATTTGTTACAAATGTGTCTTCCACAGTTTTAATATGATTAAAACAATTTTCAAACAGCTTTGTGTTCATACCTTCAGTGACAGCTCGTATTAAATTTATAACAGTAGAATCCAAATTAGGATTTTTGTTGCCTTTTCTTAATTTGTGCTTTAATTGACTCCACACTAGTTCTATTGGATTTAATATACAATAGTAGGGTGGTAGTCTTTCAACTACATGCCCCAACTTTTTTGCCATGTTATCTATGGCATATGACTTATTTTTGTCAATGGGGCTTTTTTCAATAACTTCTAGTAGTATATTTTTTGTTGCTTTCTGGGGAACATGTAGACCTTTTTTTATCATAAATTGTTTAATATCGTCTTTTTTTGAACACCGTGTTGGAATTTTTTCATCTTGCCGGGAATGATATGAAGCATTATCCATCACTATTACAGAATTTTTTGGTAAGTTAGGCAACAACTGTTTTTCGAACCAGTTCTCAAAAAGCTCGTGATAATCGGCGTTACAATTTTTAATATTTTTTGCTGAAAGAAGGAGACAATACCCATCCATTTTCCGAACAAGCATTTAAAATAATTACACGTTTACCTCTTGAAGGTGGAGTAATTAGACGACACTTGCCTGTACCATCCACCCAACCATAACATCATGCGTGTCGTACCATGTGTCGTCAAGGTAAATAATCGCACGCCCCTCTGCTCTGTACTTTCGAATATTTTCGATAAATTTTGTTCTCCATACTTTTAATCTAGAAGATTGCATAATAGCCATCCTTCTGTTAATTGTTTTATATGTAAAACCTATCTCTCGTAATAATTTTCGAAGTGTATTGTAACAATACGGAAAAGGAAAACCTTCTTCATTAAGTTTTGATTTAATTCCTTCTAAAGTTGGTACTTCATTGTTGTCGTACATACGATAAATTGTTTCTTTAATGTGAATAATTTCACTTTCACTTAATTTTTCTTGTATATGAATTCGGGACTTACTAGAAGATGGTTTCAACTCCTCTTCATTATAATTTACAATTCGCGATAATGTAGAACGCGGAATTTGTGTTGCCTCGCTGGCTGTTTTTAACGGTGCATTTACCCCTTGATTTAAAAAATAATTATAAACGTTTCTTGCAAGAATTTTGGCTTCAAGAGGCAAATGTTGGCGGCTTTACTCGTAATAAATACTCGTAATCAAAATAATGCAAACAACAATTTATCTGTGTACCCAACTCTCAAAAAAAAACTTCTAATAAATGTTCTAGATTTTCCGATAAGCAATATTTTATTTTTATTATTAATTCTCAATTTTTATTCAAACAAAATCGACTTTTTGTAATGTTTGTTTTGGAATGTGCATCATATTCCAATATGAAGAATATGCAAAATTAGGCGCTTGCTCCTAGGGATTTAATGAGATTGTAAATTCAGAATAGCGTTTGCGTTGAATTAGGTCTTTTAACGAATCTACTTAAGCGAATTTTTAATATTTTGTTTTGTTTGTTTTTTCATTCCTCTTCCCTCAGTGTAATTTAATTACTCGTCTATTAAATTAAGTTTAATCATACTTTAAAATGACGGAAATACAACGCCTACTTCACAATAGATGTAAATAGGCAATTAAGGCTTTATTCATTTAAAAGGAGCTAGGATTTTAATTTGTTACAGCAAATTACAACTGCTATTCTACATTAATATTTTTCATTATTTACACCTTTTATTACTACCGATGTAGGTATACCACTAAAAAAGATAATTAACAGTAGATAAATAAGTTGTTGGTTTAGAATGAGCTACCTGCATTGTGCATTCCTAAAAAAATTATATAAAAAATATTAAAATAAAAGGTTTTATACAAAAATGTACCTACTAAAAAGTAAAAAATAATTTGTTTCTATTAGCGATTAACAGTGTTGTATATGTATAAATAAAATTTAGGCGAAACAATTTATACCCAATTTCTCTTTTATTCATCTCAAGATTTTTAAATTCATTGATGAGAAAATTAAAAGCTTTAGGAGTGAGCGGTCATTTATAATAAAATACTTTGCACAATTGATCTCACCCAAAACTTTGTATTTTCAAATGAATTAATTTAAAAATCTTAAGATTTGTAAAGAAGAAATTATAAGTTTAGTTGGTATAAAACAATTAGATTACTGATCTATTTTGTAGATAATTAGATATGAAAGTAGATGATACTCTTAATTGCTATGAAGAGTTTAATAAAGGTAATCAACATTATCAAAAAGCTAAAACAAGTAATTCAGCTTAGAACATTTTGGGAAAATAATTGTAAAGTAGAAATAATAAAAAAAGATGTAAAAACACGGCAAGTGCAGCAAATAGCAGTAGAAGATGCTGAAATTGTGTCTATGCTGTCTTGGAAAATAACTTCGAAAATACTCAGCTCAGATAAGGCAACTTAGAAAATCCACAAGCAAATGAAAATGGCATAACAACTAACAGTGGCGCTCAAAAAGTAGTACTATTATTAGAAGCAATACGATAACTAGAAAGTGCTGATTTAAGTCAGCTTTACGTTCTTTGACTTATCGAGCAAAACGATCAAAATGTGACGATCAGTACATTTTCTTAACTGTTATTGTAGCTCCAGAAAAAAAGAAGAAAGAAGACAAAATCAAAAAGAAAAAAAATATTTTTATTATACTATTCGCGACAAACTAAACCGGAGATCAAATTGTGACACTGACAACTAAAATTGTGTAAACCACCCTATCTTATCAACTTTGAGGTTAGCTATTGTCATCATTACCGATATTATGATTGTGCGTAAATAAAACAAAAATTAATAGTTGATTTACACATTTTTTTATGTTAGTGGCAAAATTTGATGTCCGTTTTTTTTCTATCGCGAATAGTAGCATGTATTTGCAGTTATTAATTTATAATTTATAAAAAAAAAGTTTTGATGAAGGATCTTGGGTTTAGTCCTTTTGTAGTTTCTACTTAATTATTACTCTAATTCTATTATTATAATTAGTCAAATTTGTTTTTTCACAAAGTTTTCGACTCTATGTATAGCTGTTTTGAGCAACAAATTTCCTTAAACAATTAACGAGAAAAAAGATTTATGATCTCTTCGCCGTTTTAGCTTATTGAAAATGTTAGACCGGAAATACTAAACAGTCAAATGTAGAATTTTAATTTTAAGAATTTTTTCTTAGAACAGAAGTATACTCAGGCAAAAACGGGGCCTGACCCAAGTTTTGACAATTTTACGAGTTAAGAAAATTTGGTAAAACGTACATGTAAATACCTTTGTTTACCTATGAGTCTTTTTAAATTCAATTTTTTCAAACTTTTTTAATATAATAACATAATAACAATAAACATCTAAGATAACTATCTTTTCTTAATAAAAGTTGTGATTTTTTTGATTAATAACAAAGATAAGATAAAAATAGTGCACATTTTAGTTGTTTAAATGTGCAAGAAGGTGAATTACCTTAATTATAACGCTGGGATTAAAATTGCTGTTGAGATCTGACGAATATGGAGTTTCACAAGCTTCACAAACATCTCGGTTAGGTCCATTCAGTAACGTACACCGTTTACAAGTCCACGAATTTCCAATCGCACCTTTAACGTTCCACGTATAATTAGAGCTATGGCCCGTATGAATACCGCTCGCAGTAGTTCGTATGTTGCTTGGTATTATTGGATCACAGTGTATTTGTTGTGCTACCGAACAACTGAAACTTTTTATACTGGAAAGTGAAATAAAACTATTCTTTGCCCTTTGACACACGCAAGTCAAGGGTCTATCACAATTGAGTATGTCGTAATTCCTGAAATTGGGCTGTTCAATTGGTGTAAGTGAAGCACAATTTTTGCAAGGCGATTGAGCAACGTTCATCATTCCTACGCTATCCTCGCACAAAATACACGTTCTTGCGACCGAAATGAACGTGACAGAGCAATTTTTACACAGATTACACCGGGAAAGGTCCGGCAAACTTTTCGATTTTTGGGGGGAGGAAAACCGCTTTTTCTCGACGATTTTGACTGAAGCGCTCCTTTGCAGCAAGAGTACAGTGGTTATGACGGTGTTTCGCACCAATGAAGAACAATTCCGCTTTTGCGAGCCGCTGAAAACGAGAAAGTCAATCTTGAAACGTTTATTGATCCTCTCGACATGAGACGGGGGGTTTATAGAAATTACCTTCGGAAAATCGAATCGTGTGGGGATTTCGCGGTTGATTTTAACCTTCTTATTACTGTACAATTTGCGCTGCCACCAAAATTGCCAACGAACGAGTCTTCGGTGTCATGGCCTTTGTTTGTGTGCTGGATCTGTCTGCTGGTACCGCATCTGATGCATTTCAGTTGCTCAGTTGGGTTTATTAAACTACACGATCCACAATGCCATTGAAGCACCGAGGCGATGGCACCCATGACAAATGGCACATGGCTAAGAAACCCATGAAAACACCGAAACTGTGTCAACGGAACGCGACGAACAGCTGATGCCTCTCAAGGGCTATTTTCAAATTCTTCTCCATATTGTTGAGATAGAAGCGCAAACGCAGATAGATGAAAAGGATTACAAGAAAATGTAGGCAACCAGTTAAACGTTTGGGAGACAATTTATAGGGGAGAGTGGACTAATACGGTCATTTAGTGATTGGTCAGAAACTCAACATGCCTCAGCACTCAGCAGTCGGTCATTTATTTTATTTGTACTTGCACAAGCCGAAATAGTCGAATCAATGAAGGTTTTTCGTTATTAATCCTCAGAAACAACACCAATTTTAAAGATTGTTTTTAAAAAAAATTTGTTTTATATACAGGTATCCCTAAAAGGTCTGTGCAACAGGCTACCACATATTTCCGGCCATGGTACTTTAAATAATACAGTAGCCGCATCTCACCACAAACTAATTTAAAAATAAATTTTGCTCCATACTTTTAAATCGCCCCTTATTATGTTGTAGTCTCTTAGCGAAAACCATCAGTTCATTAAGAAACTAGGTATTTCACGAACTGTCAGCAAATAATACTTTTTCATTTTAATACGTTATCTCACTAGTCTCTTCATGAAACTTCGATTTCTTTGAAAAGATCTCTTCATGAACTACACAATTTGCCGTAATTTAGATATTTAAGGTTCCTCGGAAAGTTCACAAAATGACTTAAGCCTTCGTCAAATTATGTTGGCTGAGGTTCTTATTGCAAATCAAGTTTTTTTTATCATTTTTATTGGTAAGTCAAAAATAAAATTTTTATTGCTTAAGTCGAAAGTAGAGTTTTTAGAACCGTTTTACTAACACAAACTTAAAATTAAGTACGACTTAAAAACAATCATTTGTTGAAAGTGGAGTGAAACTTCGATAAGTCAAACTGTCGATAACTCGAACCAAATTTATGGGAGGAAACAAGAAAATTCCTTATTTTAACTTCTTTGATAAGTCAAATCTCTCGATTACATAAACTTTTTTTGTGGCAGACGTCTGTAAGTTCGACTGTACTTGAGGCAACCCTGAGAATTCTTGCGGGTGCGCCGACGCACAGAGGTTTTTTAAGCTAAACTCTATCATTTTTCGAGAGATAAAATGTTCATTCTTTTAATTTTTGGATAGCATCAGATCATTTATTTGGTTTCTTTGTATATGTAATTACAAAGTTAATTAATGCAATTTTTTCTTCCATTTTTTTTCGCTAGTAAAACAAATATAGATGTTTTGAACACAATGTGACGAAACGAATTTAGTCAGTTCGTGAATCTTCAATATCTAAATGACGGTAGATATGTCGTAGCCTTTTTAAAACGTATTCATTTTATTTTATTTCTGGCTCGAGACGGTTTGCCACGCCAGTAAACAATTACCATTTATATTTTGGTAGATTATGAGTGAGCTACAACTAATAATTGGGTTCAGGAACTTGCAGTCAAAAATACTACTCAATAAACTTTAACAATATATTGAATATATAAAAAGGATAAGTTGACAATTAGATACACATACGAATATAACAAGGGAATACATAGTTAAGTATTAGAACTACATTTAGTATTTAAAGCAATCAACAATTTCGTTAGGGTTTTACTTTGAATAAAATTCACATATAAGTTCTTGGATCAAAACAGACAATTTCAAGTATAAGTTATTCGTGCAATAAAATATTGATTAAACAGTTGACAATCTGTTGCAACAGTTAATTTTATCTCAGTTTTCTAAACAATTAAATAAAAGCTAATTCAGTGAGACTTTAGTGGATTCTTTAGCCAAATGACAATTCATAAACGATCTGAAGTTGCATTACGTAGATACATTATAAACGAAATAAGAGAACATTATCAAAGTTAAGGAAATGTCAAAGATATTTGTTCTCTCTTGGATTTAATAAAAACATAAACACTAAAAGGAGGAGGAGAGTGCGTTGAACTCATTCATCAAATTATCGAAAATGGACCATATCAGACTTTTATTTCTTTTCCTTAATATGAACCCAAAAAAAAAGGAAAGCTCAGCTAGAACGGCTCGCAAGTATTTCAAATCTTATTTAATTACTTTTATTATGTATTGGGAATTTTTACATTAACTCAAATTTATAATTTACTAGCAACAATTTATTCGCAACCCAATGTCCAACAGCGATTTGATATATTAACAGTGCAACCTTATTCATGATTTCTACTAAACCTTTTAATCTGACACGTCTTTACTAATGGATCTGTAATTTATACACCGACAAGCGAAACAATACTCTGGGCCCCTTGATTTAAATAAACTATCACATTATTACAAAAAAATTAATTTAACTGATTGTTTGCATCATATAGCAGAATGACGATTAGCGTATAAAAAGACATGATAATCGAGACCCTTCAAAATTAAACACTTACTGATCTGCCAGGGACTTTGAAGTTTTCCTTCTGGGCGGATTGGAAACTTTTGGGGCACTATGACTTTTTACTTTTTGTAACTGTTCAGACTGATCTGAGTGTTCTGTTCTTAAGGGGCGATGAGAGATTATTTATAACCTCTCACCCCACCTTAATTTCTGCACGTGCCGCAACAAACTCTCCATATATGGAAATGATTTTTAATCTCGCCTGTGATTGGTCCATTTAAGTGCTAATTTGGGTCAAGTGAATATGTTAAATTTTTCTAAGTTTGTCAGCGCTAAATTTAGACGAGTTCTTAGATTTTATGATTTTTATGACCCTTCTCGTTCCGCTTGATCGACGTTTAATGTGACCCACGTGCAGATTCCTAACAACACGATGTTGAATTTTAGTTTTGTAATTTTAAAAATGTATTAGAGAATTCATTTAAAAAAATATATGATCTTCGCTATTGGTATTATTGGCGATTTTTGCGAAGTGAGCGACAACTGTTGGTTCCAATTTGAAACACTGTATCAGTGAACAACATCGTAAAAGCTTTTGTTTGTTAGTGTGTTTTTAGGCTTTTCTGCGTTTAATTGAAAGAAAAAGTGTTTCAAAGAACTAATTTTGTGAAGTTTATTACTTGTGTGTACAATATTAAAGGTGACTTATTCATAGTATCACGATTAATACTGCAAAATTCAACTTTATATGTCTATTATTATTTTTTTTTGGGGGGGGGGGGGGAAACAAAATTACCTGTAAAACTGTTCAGTTTTTTATCATTATTCAGCAGTTCAGGAAGAAAATTATTATCAAAGTTTGTTTGGGTGGCCTTATTTTCTGTGAAAGAATATTTTTGTAGGGCTTGTATATTGAAAGTGCTTGCAGCAAACAAGCATGTATTTAGTTATATTTTTTTCTTTTTTAACTAGTGTTGCCACTGCTTACAAAGTTTTGAATCACTGTCGGGAAATGTGTGCAGGAAAAAAAGTTCTTTGTGCAATATGAAGAACACCGTGGGACCGAACAAAATCTTGGGATTTTTTTTATGGATCTGTTGCCTGGTAGCTGTACTAGTTCACTAACTGCACTAATATCATTTTTTAGAATAATTATCACCGACACTACGACACTAAAATATACACAAAACAGGCGAGACCTACACGCAACACATGTAAACCAATGTAAACAGCATTTGTTGTTCACTGCTACAACCGCCATTTTGTTAGTTTAAGCGCCCTCTCGCGGATCTCGAATAATCGCCAATTAGTCATTTAATCGATAATTATCTAGTGGCGAATTTTCGGCCACGACAGATCGTGTAAAAATTCATTGTCGGTAGTTCGTGAAATACCTAGATTCTTCATGAACTGACGGATTTCGCTATGAGACTACAACATAGATATTGCCAGTCTTGAACGCACAGAGCAAATATCGTAATTACCATAATGTTTTATGGTTGCTTTGATTCAGGCGTAAGTACAACATAATCTATCACAAAAAGTGCTGTAAAACAAAGAGGAAACATAACAAAGCACTGATGAGCCTACATAGCAGCATAATAAAATTTACTGCCACTCTTTTGTGTTTAAAGTTTAAAAAATAAACGTTATTACCCCACTCTCCCCTGATAAAATAATGAAACCAATTTTTTATTTTTTTGCTTATTTAATCCTACTTATTTATACATACAATCTATTTCCTACTTTCATCACTTGTACTTTTCTCTACTGCATCAATTTTAGCCGCAATCTCTGCATATTTCTGAGTTCTGTAGGCTTTCTTTGCTTCATCTAACAGAACATTATGTATTAAATTTCTATTGGTATAAGTTTCAGGCAATAATGATGGATACGGATTGCCCTTCAATTCCAGAACTGCCTTTTGTCGTGTTTCTGGATATAATGTAGGTGCAGTGTACATTCTAGTATAACTTGTGTTGAAATTAGAAAATCTGGGTACAAGTACTTTAAATAATTTGTGTACTAATTGCTTCTCTACTAGCCAAAAATCAGCCATTTCCATTGTTTCTTTATGACAATCCCCATATCTTATAGCATCTGATATCAACTAAAAATTAAGATTTTTCATTTGAAACACAAAGTTGAAATTTTTGTAAATAATTACCCTTTCTGCATACATTCGAGATTCGTCTGCTCGAGGAAAATTCAATTCAATTCGTTCATGTTTTATTAAACCTGTAACAGTTTTTCTGAGTTTGTCCAAACGTGCCGCAGGTCCCCCAGGTGAGCGAAATTTTCTTAAACGAGGATTTACTTTTATTCGTAATTGTGACACTAATTTCGAAATTTCGGCTTGATTCATTATTATTGATTTAAATAGGAAGTGTAAATAAATCCAAAATTAAGAGCAAGATTTTAACATAAAAGTGAGGTTAGGCGGGAAAGGAAAGTGGTTAAGGTTACGCATGTGGCATGTGGCTAAGGTGCAACCCGCGGCAAAATTCCAAAAATTCAAAAAAACTTTCTTGTTACCTTTAAGTTATTTAAAGAACCATTGTCTCTTTAGTGCACTTTGTAGCACATAAATTGATGTGAAACAGGTGAATGTATTATTATAACAACAATTTGCTTGTATAATAATAAATCTTTGATAATTTTAGAAGCTCGGATCTGGGATCTATTTTTTTAAATTTAAAACTGCTCTAAAAAGTTTTAGTTTCTCAAAATTTAAAAAATCTAAATTATTTTATCTAAAATCGTGTATAAATACCTAAATAAAAGATCGTGAATAAAAGCGCATTACATACTATGTAAAGAATGTTGATGATTACTCACGCAGTGTGAGAGTACGTAAAACAATGAATAAATCGCTTAGAAAGTTTTTCAAATAATATAAATTAACACTAAACCTAACAATTACCGTAAACTATAACGTTAAAGACAGAAGATCTGTGATTTTATAAACAGAATTTATGTTTTCCGGTTGTTTAGCTTATTTCACTGACATACATTTAACCAGGGATTTTTTTAAAACAGAATTTAGGAACCAAACCGATTAAAAAAAAAACAGTGTAGATTACCGAAACCGAAAACAGTTTTGGTATAAATCCCTGCATTTAACAATCATCGATGACAGGTTTTGTCAAAAATATTTAATATTTATTTCAATATTGTTTATTAATATTTTTTAATTTGATTTTTAGTTTATGATTTGTTCATTTTGGAAAGAAAGCTTAGTTTAAAATTGAAATTAAAATATAGGGTGTGTCAAAAGTCGCGAAGATACTTTAGTGGGCTGATTCCCACCATTAATACAATCCAAACCATAAAGAAAAAAAAAATTCTAACTTCAAAATTTTAAAAGTTATGAGTATCTCAATTTGCAAAAAAAATTGAAATTGTCTTGATATAGTTAAAAAAAAATCAGAAAAACGAAAAAAAAAAAGAAACAATAAAGCATTTGAAATGAATTACGTATGTATTCATAAATATCAAGAAAATATCAAAATCTAAAGAAAAAACAAAAAACACAAAAGAGTATTGAATTTTTTTAAATAAATTTTTGTGTTCCTTGATGGTCTCCCATATGTATCCCTCCAAAGGAAATTCGCGACTTTAGACACACCCTATATATAATTAAATGACAATTAAATTGAACTTGCACTTTTGACTCGGTTAGATCTGATATGACTCAATTCAGTAAGATGTAATTTTTTCAAAATTTTGAACTTTTGAATGACGATATTATTTTGTCGCGGAATTCTCGTAAAAAAAAACAAAATTTCGTTAATATCTGTATTTGCATCCATGGTGATGATACTAATTGTCTATGTAGCAGGAACTTGGACTTAGAAATAAATTAAAACTTGGTTTACCTGGCTAACGTTTCGGCTTTATTATTGAAGCCTTTATCAAAGCTAGTTCGTTGTTTGGATGCGCTTATGACTTTATAACTCTACGACTTTCTTTAGAAAAGTACCTTAAAAATTAAGTGACTCGAATGGCAATTTATTAAGTTATTGTACAATTAATAAGGGTAATAAAATTAATTAATTTTGTGTCAAAAAAAGTGCTAGGAAGGGTCCTTGTAAATGTTAGTTTTATTAATGGAGTGATATTGTCAAAATTGATGTTATTTTTCAAAAATTGACTGTTACAACATTTATATTTTTAGTCTCTGAGGATGGTGTTATAGTAAATCCAAAACTAGTCAGAAAAGCCTACTAATCTAGATGTTACAATTTGAATTATTGTCTTATATCCCGACAATTTCACACAATAAAGCATAAATAAATAACTAATATATGCTCATATTAAATTGTATCAGAACGATAATATAAGTAGCCACTGTTCCAAAAATGTTCATTAAAACACCTTTGTTTATTTCAAAATATCCAGCTGCTGTAAAAGTTGGCAATCTTGCTTCAGCAATGTTTGCTAATTTCATTAATTCCTCTCTTTCTTCAGATTTTGTGGCTACTTGCTCTTGTAGCAAATAACATAAATTTACGGTAGTTTTTCCTTCATTTCTAATTTTCTGGCAAAGCAATGCAAAAACTACAATCCATCCCTTTAATTAGATATAATAATTTTTATTTGGAGACACGACATCAGGTAATATACTTACAAAAATAAAACCAGTTGCTAATACACTTGAAAGAATTACATCTGCATAATCAGAGCCCGAATTAGTTCTTAATTGTTGACTGACTATTACAATATTGATTATAACAATTCCATTAAAAACAGAATGTGCTATTATTAAGAAAAGTCCGTGGCCAAACAAGTCATTGAAATTGCTTATAGCTTCCGTCATTATTGTGTTAAATTTTTCCACCTGTCGGATTATTTCTACTAAGTTACCTCCATATAAATCCGACCTTAAATTTTTTTGACTGCTAATGAAATTTTTTTTAAACTTTCTATTTAACGTTTTAAATCGTAAATATAATGTGTGGAGAACTGCAGTTATTATAGCCGCCATATACACAAGAGTATAAAAATTGACATAATGCACAATATAGCTTATCATAAAATAGGACTGAATTTCATCAGTGTTTATAAAAGACATCCATTGATAAGAGGTTATGAAAAAAAACGCACAGTTCGTAAGAATTATTTCAACTGTAACAAATTTTCTGAAAGATTTGTTGTTACAGTCGTTTTTAAATGTTTCATTCAAAACTTGAATAGAATTTAGTAATTTTGACCATTTTTTGTCATCAAATATTGAACTTTCAAAACTCATTACTAGATATGTTGTTAGTAAAATAATATCATTGCTGATGTCAAGTACTCGCATTGATGTTCTAAATTTTTTTGTACAATTTTGACGATATCTCATTGACCAAATGCCACCAATTAATATGATAGTACCAACCAAAACCACATAACACTTGTAGAGAACACAATTTTTTACTGTTTGTTTTTTGAAATTATACGCAGGTGCAATTGCTAAAAATGTACCAAAATTGTACATTTGTTCAAACGTCAGCAATTGTAATTTCATTGTTTCAGTTGATGTACTGAAAGAAAAAATATTAAATATGTTTATTAATTTAGTAAATGTAAGACAATCAATTGAAATATTGGTTAATTGCTTTGTTATAATTATATGAAGTAATTTGTTTACTGTGGGTTTTAAGTGATCGATTTTTGTACAAAAACAGGTCTGAATGTTATTTCCGTCTTTCCTTCATGTTGAATCCCCAGGGATGCAGATCGGGAAAACGGGCGCAGATGGTCGGAAAAGCTAGTTATTTAATTTGACCGTTAAATGGTGTTACACCAGACGCGAACAATACGTTTATAATCCTTGTTGGAATAAAGTGATAACAAGATGTATCTATTTTAATTTTTTATCCTTTGCATCTCATGTGACCAACCAAGAAATAAAAATGTGTTTTAAATTTTTTGTTAAGAGAAATAAATTAATAGGAGAAAAAATTAATCGGTCTTATAAAATCGAGAACAGTTGGATCAAATTTTACTCTAATTAAGAAAAAGTAAATACAGTAGGTGCCCGGTTATTCCAAGTAATGAGGATTTAAAGGCTATTTCAAAAAACTGAAAGTTAGGATTTTATATTAATAAGTATACAAAATTTAATTCTCTACAATTTTTTTCTTTAATATTTTTTGTGGTATTCACCGTATGCGCAGTGTTTTTAAATAAAGCCACCGCTGCAGAAATTTAAAACTTGCAATATTTTTTTAAATTAATAACAAATTGAAAGATATTGAGAATTTAATTTTCTCTATAACGTACTTTTTTAAATTCGTTTTGACAATATTTTAATTAAAAATTTTCCATCTTTAATTAATTTCTATCGCTATAGTAGTTTACTGCGTCTTTCTTCAACATTGGCCCATCTTATATAGCGAAAATAAGCAGTTGGCTCTAAGAGTATATAGTTTTCAAAAACCAATAGTTTGTGCGTTATTAGACTAACATATTCATATTAATTAGTAAGATTATTGCTTTTTCAAAAGTATTATTCAAAATTAATAATATTTTTAGAAGTTTTTAATTTACCAGTGCCAGTAAAATATCATAATTTGTTAGTAAATTATTTGGTGAAAATCATATTTTCAGTTTTAGACATTAGATAGATGGTTAGTATGTTTAAAAAATAATTTAAAATTTCTATGAAAATATTTATTTTATTTTCTAATTTTTGTAATCGAGAACGTAGTAGGAAAACTGAGGGAAACGCGACGGCCGAGGTTTGCTAACAAAAAGTACTTACGGCCTCCAGGTTTATATACTATTTGTTTAATCACCTGAAAAGAGCAGTTCAGTTAGGTATCCGAACCTACTTTTCATACATTAAAAACAATTTTATAAACATAAGTGAACTTAGGGCCAGGTAGATTTTAAGGCTTTTTTTGCGAGTAACTAGTTACGAGTGGTCACCGCGGGAACGATACCATTCTGTTTTATCGACATACTGGTATGTTTGCACGACGTCATAGATGACGTCATTGTGCAAACTTTGGTTACACTTTTCGTAACCTACTGGTCGAGGCAAGGACGTTGAATGATCAGGACGGAGGGTCTATTCAAAAAAGTGAAAACGGCGCCAATGCACGTTAAGCAATAAAAGGTTACTAAAGTAGACCATTCTACGCATGTCTAACCAGTAGCGTCTCGTTACATTTATAAATTAGTGCACGCCACGAGAAGCTTCCAATCTAAAATGTTAATTTTATATTTATTTATACTCAAACACACTATATTTTGAGCCCAGCTGCTTAAATTTAACAGTTAAAGCAACTAACAGAAACGCTTTTCAAATTGTACGTTAGAGATACCTTACGTTCACGCCATACTACGCCTCTGCCTTCTATAGGAGAGAGAGAGAGTAATAGAGTCGTAAAAGGTTACTTTAGAGTGAGCGAATGCCTTCAACATTTTAGCATTGGCAGTATAGGCGACCCTCCGTCCTGGTCATACAACGTCCTTGGGTCGAGGTAGTTAGTAGTCCGTCTTTCTCTGTTTTGCAAGCAAAAAAGTGCGCGAACTGTCGAGATCTGTCATTTGGGGTGGGATTTTCATCTCTCATACAAAAATATGATTAAATTTGTTGAATTCTGCAAAAAAATGTTTGAATTAGTTTTAAATAATGAGGGGGATGATTTTATTACTATCATCCCATTAATTGTTATTATTATCATCTCATTTCCTCAATTAATATAAATAAATTTTTTATATTTTATTAATTATAACTTTGAGAAACAGTTTTGATTAGAAAATATAGGTTAGCACTTGACCGGGTATCATCATCTCTGAAACCACACCGTTTTTGTGGAAGCCTAACTTTTAACCTAGTTAAATCCGGGCGACGTCATAGCTTTAACCAAAAGCATACTCGAAGAGCGTAACTAGTTACTCGCAAAAAAGCCTTTTTCTTTTCAGATGGTTAAAAAAATAGTTTGCACCTCAAGGCCGTAAGCACTTTTCATGGTACAGAACGCTTTCAGAGATCATTAACGTGCTTATGACCTATTAGCAATAGGTATTTAATTTTTGCTTACTGTTGCTATGAGTGTAGCATTGAAACTTGTGCTCATTTTTTAGTTTTTAGTTTGCTTAAAATATCACCTACTAAATTTTCATTCTTTTTTTTTCTTGTGCACGGTCTTTTTTGCTTCTTTGAATTTCTTGGTAAAAGTCCTTATACTCTATATTATGCATTACGTGCATCTCTATTAATCTAACTTTTTTTAGAATTGTCTTTTCTTTCTTATATTTAGTTCGATGAACATCCTTTACTTACTTCGAAAGTTGTTTTGTTGACTATCGTTATATCTCGATTAAGTAATGAGAGTTTGACTTTGTTTCTCTCTTATATTCCAACACTTTAGTATATTTATCATAATATTATTTCTGGTTTTCTTTTTTTTTATTTTCTTTTTTTGTTTTTAGACACTTGCACTCTTGCCAATAACTTTTTTTTCAGATTTGTTCAATATTATTTTACATTTACAGTTTCTTCTTACCTCCTATACAAGTATACAGGCTGTTCCTTAATGATATGCGAATATTTAAGGGTGTGAATCTACATGAAAAATTAATGTTAGTTTGCCTTATAAACTATGGTCTAAAAATATTTCCTTACAATAACTCGGGGTGTTGAAGTTTAAGGGAAAAAATAAAAATTAATTAGTATTTTCAGAACCACTTCAGATATTTCAGTGATATTTAGTACGTAGTGAAAGTTAATAAAGGTGCATATTTTTAATGCAAAAAGAATTTTTAGCTTTAACAGTGGCGTGCGTACGGGTATTGACTTCGATATTTTTTAAGAAAAAAATGGTACTCTAATGGTTTTTTTTTCAAATAAAAATTATTTTTAAATTCAAATTAAATTTAAAATTTAAAAAATTAGGATCTCTCTTGAGTTGTTTTCCTTCGATGAGCAATTTTTGAGTAAAAAAATAAAAACCGTTTTATTTTCCGAAAAAATTAATGTAATAATTGAAGAATACAATTTAGCAATAAATATCTAGTTGCTCTGGAATATGTCACTGGCTTTTGACATCTGAGTTTCTCTAGTAAGTCTCTGTTATCCAAATCTGTTTGTTGTGACATCTTTTTCATTCTTTAGTTTTTACAATCTTGTTAATAATGGTGAATTATTTAAATGCAGAAATGGCGAAAATGCATTACGTATATGGACTTGCCGACGGGAATGGTGAGCGAACCAAACATATTTATCACCAGAGATATCCCGGTCGTGCTTTGCCAGATAGTCGAACCATTTCTAATAAAAACGTCTTGTTGAAACTGGTTCTGTCCGAAAAGGAAAATCTGAAGGTAGACCTCTAAGTGTGAGAACACCGAAAATTGAAGAAGCAGTGCTGCACAAAGTGAAGAACATCCTGAAACAAGTACGAGGAAGATCGCTAGACACTTAAATATTTGCCATCAAATTGTTTGGAGAATTTTAATGGATTTTTTGTTACATCCTTACCATATTTTAAGAGTACAAACATTACTTCCCATTGATTTTCCAAGGCGTGTGGCCTTTTGTCAGTGGTATCTTCAAATTATTACACAAAATTCGCAATTTGAATCAATGATTCTGTTCACGGACGAAGCTAATTTTTTTTAAAATGCTATTCAGAATTTCCACAATAATCATTTGAGAGCAGAAAAAAATTTCTATGCCGTAACCGAAACCCATTTCCAACACCAATTTTCGGTTAACGTATGGGCAGGAATTATTGGCAACCACTTTATTGACCCATTCTTCTTGCCGGGACGACTTGACGGACAGACCTACCTCAATTTTCTTCAACAACAGTTGCCTTTGCTGCTTGATGATGATCCGTTAGCAATAAGAAACAATATGTGGTACATGCATGATGGTGCACCAGCGCATTTCAGTGTAGCGGTTCGTAATTATTTACAAACTCAAGAATGGCCACCAAGGTCCTCAAACCTCAACAGTTTAGATTTCTTTTTGTGGGGCTATCTAAAAACATTAGTGTACACAATTCTTATTAACACTGTAGAGGAATTAAGAGAAAGGATAGTTGCAGCTTGTGATAGAATAAAAAACACTCCAGGGATATTTTAACGAGTCCGCAATTCCATGAAAAGGAGGGCGGAAGCATGCATACTTAGCGAAGGGGGCCATTTTGAACAATTTTTTTAATCATTTCGTTGGTTTTTATGTTATGTTTATGTTGTCAGTTGTTGTTCATTACCCATATATACAGGATGTTATGAAAATAAGTGCAAATATTTTAACCTGAAATACAGCACCACAAATAATAAAAATCTGTAAAAAAAATTTTGTCTTATCTCAACTGATAACAAAATTATAACCTAAAAATTAATTATTACAAAACGTATAACATTTTTTTTTTAACATAGGGCAATCATAGATTTTTCAGGTCAAAATAAAGCAATTTAACACAATTTACCTCTATACTAAGTTGCACCGTTTAGGAGCTAGAGGACGCCAAATTTAAAGATGAAAAGTCAGTTTTATACTTTAAACGTAAATATCTCGAAAACGATACGTTTTAACAAAATATTGCATTCTTGCAGTTTTATGTAGAATCTACTGGCATATTGATTTTTGCTACAAAAATTTTAAATTAATAAGAAGAAAATTGGTTAATTACCCAAAATGTGGAAAAAAAGTGCCGTAACTTGAAATTGAGATGTGCAGCAAAATTTTGCTAGTATAAATAAAAAGAGTACAGTCAACTTCATTTGTGTACCAAATTTGGTATTAATCGGTTAAATGGTTTTCCAGATACAGGGTGTTATGGAAATGAGTGCAAGTATTTTAACCTGAAATACAGCACCACAAATAATAAAAATTTGTAAAAAAAATTTTGTCCTATCTCAACTAACAACAAAATTACAGGCCGTCAAAGTTGGGTATAAAAAAACATTTTTTTGTTATATCTGGAAAACCGCTTAACCGATTAATACCAAATTTGGTACACAAATGAAGTTGACTGTACTCTTTTTATTTCTACTAGCAAAATTTTGCTGCACATTTCAATTTCAAGTTACGACACTTTTTTTTCACATTTTGGGTAATTAACCAATTTTCTTCTTATTAATTTCTAATTTTTGTAGCAAAAATGAATATGCCAGTAGATTCTACATAAAACTGCAAGAATGCAATATTTTGCTAAAACGTATCGTTTTCAAGATATTTACGTTTAAAGTATAAAACTGACTTTTCATCTTTAACTTTGGCGTCCTCTAGCTCCTAAACGGTGCAACTTAGTATAGAGGTAAATTGTGTTAAATCGCTTTATTTTGACCTGAAAAACCTATGATTGCCCTATGTTAACAAAAAAATGTTATACGTTTTGTAATAATTAATTTTTAGTTTATAATTTTGTTATCAGTTGAGATAAGACAAAAAGTTTTTTACAGATTTTTATTATTTGTGGTGCTGTATTTCAGGTTAAAATATTTGCACTCATTTCCATAACACCCTGTATAACAAAAAGATGTTTTTTTATACCCAACTTTGACGGCCTGTAATTTTGTTGTTAGTTGAGATAGGACAAAAATTTTTTACAGATTTTTATTATTTGTGGTGCTGTATTTCAGGTTAAAATATTTGCACTCATTTCCATAACATCCTGTATATTAATAATAATTTTGCAAGTTTTTTTACTCAAAAATGGCGCATCGATGAAAAACAACTCAAAAGAGATCTTATGTTCTAAATTGAGCGGAAAATTTAAAAATAATTTTTATTTGGAAAAAAATCATTGGCGTACCATTTTTTGCTTAAAAAATATCGGAGTCAATACTCGTACGCACGCCACTGTTAAAGCTAAAAATTCTTTTTGCGTTGAAAAATATGCACCATTATTAACTTTTACTACGTACTAAATATCTCTGAAATATCTAAAGCGGTTCTGAAAAGATTAAATCATTTCCATTTTTTCCCTTAAACTTTAACACCCCGAGTTGTTGCAAAGAAACATTTTTGGACCATAGTTTATAAATCAAACTAACATTAATTTTTCAACTAAATTTACACCCTTCAATATTTGCATATCATTAAGGAACACTCTGTATAATGTCCGTTGTTATTTTCTCATGTTTTATCTTATAATTCAGTAATAGTTTTTACTATATTAAGTTACTATATTCAGATACTACATATATTATATGAAACTTGGTTGAATTTCTAAGGTTTACACTTAGATTAACACTGGTATAACACTATAACCATTAAATTTTTTTAATAAAATATAAAGTTGTATCAGATTTTGGTCACATAAAAAGGGGAAATAAAACGACTGCAGTGTAACAAAAGAGTTTGTTTTTTAGATAATGTACATACAAATTATTGATATAAGAAGATTTAAATTCACTTTGGCAACTCAATTTTTTGGTAAAATTACTCAGGTATATTTACAAAAAATCTGGGAAAAAACTGGGACAATCCCCGAAATGTTACGCATCTAGTACGTGATTCAAATAAGCGATATAACAAATAGCCAATCTGAGGATTTCAATTTTTGATAATTTCTTATCAGGTGGCAATGTCGGTAACAATTTCCTCAATTCAGCGAAAGCAACATTGAATGCTTCTACTCGGATTCTTTCTCTAGTCGCGTGTGCTGTCCTGTATTTTTGCGTAGCCCTTCGTCTTCGTCGTCTTTCCTCTCTACTCAGTGCTCCCATATCGTTACTCTTCTCCCTATAATCAATCAATAGTACATCTCCTAAATTGAAATATCCAAAGTCATAAACAATTTCTTTCTATGAAAAACACATTTCTCAACTGTGACATTTACCTTTTGCGAGGAGCGACGTTATTGCAAGATGTGATAATTTGAAGAACCTCCCGGCTCTCGCCGTTGCTCGTCATGGCATCTTCACTTGAAGATGTGCAACACCAGACTTGTATATCCTTAATTTTTCTAAAACAAAATTCATAAGTATATGAATATTGAAGGAATTCGTAGCGATATTTTCATAAAAGTTGACATAAAATAGGGAAGGTTTATTGGCTGGGTAAATAGGGGAATCTGAAATTGTGGACTTTTCACAGTGTGGTCTCTGGGGGGCAATAGTATACTCACAGGAGTTCCACCAGACACGTGGCTTTACTTATCACCCCAGAATTATACGATTATCAATCATATAAACAATGTTTTAATTTGATTACAATCACACGCTTGCTGGGAAACAATGTTGCGAGAAATTGTTACAGGCTTGTTGACAGTGATGGAGAAGAAAATAACCCTGGAGGCACTTTAGGGATTAATAATAATAAAGTTAATTTCCTAAACTGATTTTTTGCTAAAATTAAATAAAAATGTTTGGGAACGAAAAAGGATGTAAAAGTACACGCACCAACTATGTATAAAGTTGTAAACAGGTGTCTCGTTTATTAGTGGGCTCATTAGATCATTAGAAATATGTATATCAAGAACCATAATTATAAAACAATATAATCTATGTATCACGTGATTATAAAAAATCCAATGGAAACGCTTAATGTCTTTACTATCAGAACAATGATAAAGTTATGAAATCTGTCCTTTTGTCAATCCGATTTTTTTTATAGTTTTTAATGCAAAAAATTCATTTTCATTCTTTACACACGTGTTATTGTCTCATCGAATATAACACGTGGTATGATTAATCATCGAAGACATTAAATTAGCGAAATTTATGCTGAAATTTTGATGAGTCGTAGACGAGTAATTTCACTCATAATATCATTAATAATAAGTTTATTAAGGCTCACAAAAATGTTCTGTTTTATCTGGTACTTCACACGCATTTAGAACTGAATGTGATTAATAGAAACACAACGTGCAATCCGTCGTCTGCGTTGATTGACAGTTATCACAAGTCGGTCCATTCATTTTCAGCACAACTAGAAGCGCTCCAGTCACGGGAGAATATAAACTGTAATTGTATTAATCTTTTTTGTTAGTCTTTAAAAATGTACACACATTTATAATACAAGGTGATTTTTTATTTGCTCCCGCCCGAAACTCTAAAAATAAGCAACACATTATACTTTGCTAGTTTTTTAAAATTTAATTTTCAAAATTAAGGCGTAGAGAGTTGTGAATTAATGTTAAGATTGTTGACAATACCTTTGACAGTGCTTCCAGAGTCAGTTCATTTGGATCATTTGTAGCTTTCCCAAAGTTGCTTATTGTTTGTATAACGTGTTACATATTTATAAAATCTTGGGAGGGAGCAAATAAAAATCACCCTGTATACAGTAAAAATAGCGACATTCACTAATTTGGATTTGTACACTCAAACATATTTGAAGAAATTACTACGTGAACAACTTTTATTAATTGGAATGGAATTTAACGATAAAGGAAAAATATCAGAATGTGACATTAGTTGTTAATGGGAAAACTAAGTCGGATTCCTCTTCCGAAGAAAACAAACCAAAAAACAGAAATTTTCCGCACCGATATGCGAACCAATAAGAACACAGACAAATGGTGGCTTTATGATTTTGAGGTGGCACATGAGCTTGATTTTACAAAAGATGGTGTGAAATTAGATGTAACAGAAGAATTTGAATTTGAAAAATTGTGCAATAAGGAAACTCACAGTTTTGTACACGCAATAACAAAATGGGGTAACAGAACAAAGGAAAAGAAGATTAGTAGAAATGATGAAGCAGTGGATAAAGCTAAGGTTGCTGAAATTTCCATGGAAAATGCAATAAAATGCACAGAGCGGATCGATGGTAAGATGCAATTTAAAGTGAATTCAAAGCACTGATTGAGAACAATATCTAGAAAATTGTAAAATAGCCCAGAATTTAAAATATTGTGGCCGTTGTGCAAAATGGCTGACAAACAAGATTAAGCGAAGAAAATGCTGCAAGATGTTAAGCAAGAGAACAAAGTATACCTGAAGAAAAGTACTTTATACGGTTTGAAACAATCAAGAAGACTGTGTTATAAGACTCTTGGTGAAAAAATGGAAAAATTTGAAATTAAAAGCTGTTATTAACGCAGATTCTTGCGTGTATAAAATAAAAAAACCTGCCCATTCTTCTAGATATGAAGAGGTAAACTTGAGAATTCAACTTCTTTGTTTTTACAAAACTTTAAAAATTGCAAGATGTTTTGTAAACTGTTGTAACAAAGTGTTTACTTAAAAAAGTTGTCAAGAGTGTCATGACAAAACAAAAATATTTTGAAGTATTTATTAGTTAAATTCACTTGCCATGTCAGTGATAGATGTCAGAAATGTCAGAATTGTCACATTATGTAAAGAACGAACAAAAACTGAATACGAAAAAAGAAGAAATAAAATGAAACTGGAAATTACAACAACAAAACTATTCGCAATGAAAATGACTCGAAATCTTGTAAACACTCATCCAAAAATAATCAAAATAATTTATTTATTTATAATATTTTCCACAGTTAGAGTGTATCAAGTTCCGACATCTATTTTTCACCACATTTTCTTTTATCAAAATCACATAGCGCTCTTGACAATTTTTTTAAGTGAACACTTGTTACTTCCTAGATTATATTGAGGCAAAATTATTTTTAAAACTGGTTTACTGTTAATTTTAAAATTACTTTTAAAATTAAAAATTTAAAATTATTTTAAAAATGTACCCAATCGACTCTATAACCACTGGCCAGCTACAAATATCAATAAACCGAAATGGGATTTCTACGGACATGTCCTGTACCTATTAGGGGCCATAGCAAAAAAGTCAAGATATTTATTTTAAAATATTATTAGTTAGAAAAACAAGCAAGAAAATAGCAATAAAAGTATGCTTTTTAACAGTTCTTGTGCATTTCTCAGAAAATGTAGTCTACATCACAGTTGATTTACCAACTGAAAAAACTGTTAACGGTAACTTACCCACTGGTAATTTAAGCGCTAACATTATTACAAAATTTAAACAGTAAGTTTTAAACACAAATTTCGTTCTTCAATGACCTCTTTGTCAAACAGAATTTGGATAAAACTTTCTTAGGATCAGATAGAATTTACATTAATTGATTGCCAAAATTGTGAATGATGTCTGTTTATTGGCTAAATCTGGGTTTGAATTCGTCCATATTAACTATTATTTTGAAATTAATTTTGGAAATTTTTGAAAGTACGTTAACAGCGAGAGCGTGCTGCATTCAAGTGAAATTAATTTTGGAGATTTAATGAAAGTACGGTGAGAACGAGAACGTCCTGAGTTAGACTTTGTGTGCTTTTATATACAAAAATGACAAAACAGGGCTATTTTCGTATTGAAACGTTTGAAATATACCATAAATTTCTTTTGCATTTGAAAAATTCTTTAACACTAATATCTTAACTAGCAAAATAACTGGAACATAAAAAAGTATAACAAAAAAGGCCCTACTCAAATATAAATTTGTAATTTATCGTTTTTCAATTGGAAATTTTGATATCACTAATTTTTTAAACAAATTCAATTGACATTGTGTAACATTTTGTCCTTAAACATCAGCATGATAATTTATAAAAGATGATTTATATGATTTAGTTCGCCGATTTCAACTTTTTAAATATTTATGAGTTAATTTGTAACTATTACTTCTGTCCTTAACCTACCAAAAGTTCGTAAATTATGTCGAACGAAATATGTGTGGTCTTCGAATCTCATAATTTTAAAATAGTTAAGTAAATCTTTCGAACTATAATAAAATTATGCTACTTACCTACTCATAATAAAAAAAATTTACTTAACTGATAAATAAATAACAATTCAAAATATTAATTTTTAAATACTGGAAGCATCTTCTTACCTTTATTAAAAAAACACCACCCGAATGAACAAAGCAGCCTAACCGCGAGATTCTTATCAACTGAAGGATAATATCAGGGATGATTCTGAGCATCCCCCAGCATCCAGGACCACCCCTGGGCCAATAGTCATTCAGTTTGTATTTCGTACCGCCTCAAATCAATATTTTCATTGTTAAAATCACGTTAATATCTCCTGAAGGGAGGAGTTTTCGAATCATCTAAAGTAAGTAATCCTCATGGAAAAAAATTGTATAGTATTGTTGTGATTTATAAGATATCTAAAGAAAGCAAGTCGGTTGTCTTGGAAATAATCGTGCGTTTCCAAGGCAAATAGTGAGTTGTTGATATCAATGGGAAATTTTTGGCAATCGATTGACGAGATGTCAAACGAGAGTTAGGATGATTTTTTTAATATTTAAATAATCTGTGTATTGATTGTGATCGCGTGACGTGATTATTGAGATATTGTAATGGCTCTACATTTCAGTGGCAATCAGGTGAGATCGACACAATTTTTTTTTGTATTGAAAACCGGTATGGTATTCATTTGTGATTGTCGCAAAAAATATTTCAATAAAACTTAGTCCTAGTTAAAAAAATACAATTTTAAAATTTTTTAATAAACAATATAAATAAAAATATTTAAATAAAATAAAGCGATCGTTAAAAAAATACTTTATTGGCGTGTGATTTTGTACAACAAAAATAATAATAAATTAACCTATCCGTGGTAAAGAGGGGCAGAATAAGCCACAGGGGCGGCTACTTTAGCTACGGGGGCGGCGTAGGCTACAGGAGCGTGTATTTTAGCCACTGGGGCTACAGCTTTTACAGCTAGGGGTTCTCTGTGAACCACAGCGTTAAATCCATGGACTGGATCCGCGGTATATTCCACAGTTCTTTTTGTACCATCAGGATCAACCACAGAGTAACTTCCTTGCACAACATCTCCTACACGATGTTCACTTTGGCTCTTAGAATCACCAGTTAACCCATCTTGGACATCATATCCGTATGCATATTGAGGGTTAGGGTCGTAGTCTTCAGCCACTAGGGTTTTAGCGACGGGAGCGGCGGCGTAAGCCACAGGAGCCGCTGCAGGAATAACACCGGCTTTGGCAACAGCGACCAGCGCAGCAAGTAAAACAAACTAAAAAGAAATTAGGGGGTGTTTGGTTGAGTATTTTTTTTTACCTTGAATGCCATGGTGGATATGATAGCGAGAAATGTTTGCGCTGGTTTTATATACCTTGGAGAAGTGGATCGGCACACCCATTATCTGATCACCGAAATGTTATATAATCGAGAATTTTTATGCAATCGAAACTGCGTTTGTGATGATCGGATAAAAAATTGGTAAAATGTCAAGTTTGGATCGGCGGATGGTTGCAACATGAAACCATCTTTCGATGGGTTGACTAATAGATGGCCCAGTTTAGTAATTAATTTTTGTCTAACAATGTTGAGGACTGGACTGGTTGTTGTATTTCGACATTTCTAAGTTCCGGTTCTGGTAAATTTTTCTCGAAAGGAGATTTAAAGATAATGCAATAATTCATTATGTTCTATTTTTTTTTATTACATCTGTATTTTTTTGACTATATTTTTGTTTTTAGATTATCTAATTACTTTGTCTTTGATTTCGAATTTTTTTATGTTTTACGTCACGTTTGTAAGGGCGGTGTCACGCTATTATGTCTACAGGTGGATAATTTATTCTACGATTTGACCTACTTAAATAAAAGAATTACGCAAATTTTAGAATTTTCCGGAACTTTATTTTTTGAAGAAATTTTTTTAGTAGATCTTTTAGATAAATGATCAAGCAATAAAAAAGTATAAATACCTTGTTTATTTTAAATAAAATAATAATTTAATTTCTTTTAGATTTCTAAGAGTCGTCAATGACAGGTTTTGTAAAAAATTTAAAATAATTACATATTTCAATATTAATTTAGTTTCATCTCAAGTGATTTTGGATAAAAATTTTTATTATACTTGTGCGGAATGCTGCTTAGTCACTCAAAAAAATATTAGAATAGGTTGGAGATGGTGAGTTTTGTAAAATAAAATTTGATGCAAATAGTAGCTGCTAATAGATTATTTCTCAAGTCCGAAAAAAAAGAAAATAAATCCTAAAAATTAAGGGTGTCCCTAAAATCATTTACAAGCAATGCAACAAAATCAAAAAACCCTACATTTTAGAATCCAATAAAATATCTAAAAAAACTGTTTTGTAAATGGACTCAATAATGGCAAAAAACTGCTTTAAAGCTTGTTTTTTACAAGCTACATATGCTCAATTAAAATTTTTTTATAAGATTATATAAGATTTTTAGGTTTATACCACTGAATCCTTGATACGTATCTAAACTGATTTTGGAGATGGCATTTTCTAAATAAGCTTATTTCGCATTTTCGCAGATAACGTTTACCAGAATTTATATACTAGATACAGCAAGTGCAGTTTTATAGCGTCCACTTGATAAATTCTTAGTTTGGCAGCTATGCCAATTTTTTTTGGTGCACTGGTTGGCAGTACTAATTTGCTGTTAAATTTTGATAAGCCAATTTGAGCGCCTATCTAGTGCCACAAGCGCAGTGTAAATAATTTTAAACTTAAATTTAAAATGAAAAATTTATTAAAAATGAATTGTAATAGATCTAAAACAAAAAAAAAATTAAAAGAGTCAAAGATTATAACCTATTTTGTACACCTGTCAATTCTGACAGATTTCCCACTAAAAGCAATTGCACTCGTTTAGAGAACACTTACACTGGCCGATTATCGTAAATTTACACTAGGAAGTGGACGCAATGAAACTGCACCTGCTTTATGTATGTTATAGTGATCTTTACAACTGTGTCTTTGTTATAAACTATTTTAAGGACAGCCTGTATAACTATCGCATCATCATTTTTGTTTTACCTTTGCTAAATTTTGTAAATAAGTGCAATCGCCAATCTTGTTTGAATATAAAATGAATAATTGCAAGTTTTTTTGGTATTTTCCTGGCATAGAAAAAATTAACTGAAAAATTCTGTTTCTAAATACAAATTTCCACAACCGTCACAATAATTATAAAGAAAATAACAATATCAAAAATTTTAACAGTTTGCGACCCGACGTCAACGCCTCAAAATGAAATTTTGTTTAGCCTTGCCAACAATAGAAGTCAAAAATACCTACGTAATCTGGACTTTATAATAATATCAACTTTCACCTCAAAAAACTTTTGAAAAAATCTCAACCATTATTCAGATAAAATTATTAAAAATTTAGTACAAAATACGATACCCGCTACTGATCTATGTAGTAGTATAATAGGTAACTAGGCTAAATTATAATGGTAATTAATTGATCATAAGCATATCGTGATTTTATGCGGGGGACAAAATTTAAAATTTTTAGCATCTATCGCAAAAATGGTATTCAGAAAAGTTGTTTCTTTTGATGGGCAGTATCACTGGCAAAATTTTTGACTATCATTTCCGATATACCCAGTATAAATATGAATTGCTAATGCGGTAAACTGGATCCGTCAACGAGTTACCTATGAAGTACCAAAATTAAAAAATATATATATTTTCCAGATTATTTAAATGGAATATAAAAAATTGCCATAAACTTTAAATATTGATATTAAAGCCTCGTACTTTAACAGGGTTGTTATTTTGCCTTAATGTCACTATTGTTTATAAAAGGTTTTTAAAAATATATTTTTTTTTGAATCACCATACTGCTTCATTTAATGGCGTGTGTTGCCGAGGCAAAGTGTTAATGTATTAACGTACTTTAGTGTATGTATAAGTTGTTTTCTTTAATGTTTATAGTAGGGGCTTAGTTGCCCTCCCTTTAAAAAGTGACTAATCAGAAAAATTTGAAATTTTTAATCCATTTCAAATGTCGCTAGTAGGTAGCCCAAGTTTTTTTAATAATTATTAGTTCGTCAGTTAGCAATTAGATGTTTATTTCATTCTAATTTATAAAAAAAATCATAATATCGTAATAAAATTATTGAAATTACTAACGAAATTAGTAAAGAATGTCTTATAAAAAAAAAGATGATGACAAAAATTGAACCAATTATAAAATCCTTTCACTTCCAAGTTTTATCAGATTTTTTTTATAATGTACCCAAAAATTAACTATACTGTTAGCTTCTATAGCACAAATTTGTTACTTTGTGTTCTATGATTAAAGGTATCAGATAAAGTTTTAGCAATTAATAATATCCGGCAATTCGATGATAATAGCTCCATTCCCATGACCCCATCCGTTGAAATAAATCACGTTTCTTATGCAACAAGAATTCGTCTGCATCGTAACAATTCTTCTAGATCAACACGCGAAAAAATAATAACATGCAGCTTTTAAATCTATGAATTATTATTATTATCATCAACGTATTTGAATTGTGTCAGGAACAGGAAGTCGAACTTTATAACAATCGATTTAGAATACAAATCGTCAGTCTGATGTTAGCTTCCTTGAAGAGTTAATGATGGTAAAGACAATAGTTTTTTAAACCACAACACGTCATTGTAGACTTGTAATCAATCAACATTTTGACTGTTAACAGACATTACAAAGGGCACGATTGTGTGTTTGTGCGTGTGCTACAACCGCCTCAAGGGTTAGTATAGACAGAAAGGGTGGCTGCGGCTAAGGGATAAATAAATATAAGAGTAGGATCTCTTATTTTTCTAATTAGGCTCTATAATAACAGTGATGTGTCTATATTTTATAGATAAGTGTTCTAAAGCTGCTTAATTAAATAAACATTTAATACCTACCAATAACAAACTTGTTACACAAAATTTTTAATTCCTATTATTTGTGATTTATTTGTGATTATCCAATAGTATAACGTTGTAAGGTAATAACTTTATTATTATATTAGAAGTACAAAAAATAATGTTGTAATAATTTGTTATATTTCATAGTCACAATAATATTTATTTCCATAAAATATTTGTAATTTTTTCTATGTAGTGTCTACACCAAACAACTCTTTATAAGCTAGCAAGTATAAACATCTCAAACGTTAATTAATAATGTTTAAAAAAAATTATTGATTGAGTTGTGCTTAAAAAGTGCTACAGCAAATAATAACATTAAAATGAAAAAACTTTTTTTGGCAAAACACATTTTTGACTAACCAGTTTTATATTGTAGATTTGCTACAACTACAAATTAGGTGGGTAGGTATAGCTTCTGCTGTACCCACCAGAAATGTAATTCTAATAATGGAAAAATAAATAGAATGATAGTTATAAAAGAGGACAAATATATATCTAAGGCGACAAAATGAGATATTTTAACGAATCTCTGAAAAATTATTACAATTTTTAAATTATATATAACAAAGAATTTTTTAGAAAACTGCCTCAACTTGACAAAAACTTGTGTTTTGTTTTTTTGAAAATGTTTTATTTTTTGTTTTTGCTTCATATGTTTCTTTACTCTTTTTTCCTAGTATTGGTTAAAGTTTGCGAAATGTTTATTCATTTTAGAAAATGTTTTAGTTTGATGTTAAAAAACTGTTATAAAAATTAGATTTCATAAGCATTTTGTAACAATTTTCTAAAATTAACGATTAACACTTTAAAAAATGACTTAGAATGTTTGGATGGATAGTCCAGTAAAATAAGACTTTTATTTTCGAGAAAATCCCAACCAAGTTGAATTTTTGTGAAGACATCTACTTAACATATTCTCAAAAGTTTTTTTAGAGATTTAGAACGTGGGGTTGGGATTTTTAGGGGGCAAATTTTAGTTTTTTCAAACATTTTAAAACACCATGTATTCGTATCCATTTCCATTATGGTATATTCAATTTTGTGGCACTTCCAATTATACCAAAAACTTCGTTATTTTAAAAGATAATATATTTTTTTTACATATTCAGATTTCTTTTAAAAAATAGCATGATAATGCTGCCTTTATTTCTAAGAAGTCTGGAAGATAAAATTTTAAAAAAATGTAACAGATTAAAAAAATATTTCTAAAGGATTATTAAGAATAGAAAACTAATTTGCGCTTTTTTTGTTTAATTTTACTGGACTCTACAGATTTTCAAATAAATGTAAAAAAAATGTTTTTACAAAAACATTATTTTGATGTTAGTTATCAGCTGTTAAAAGCGACTTGCTTTCACAAAATGTGCTTATATAGAATAAATGTATTAATAAAAGAAGATTATTAGAATAGTTTTTGATTTTTTATAAACAGAAAACCTACATATTTTTTGTTTTTTTAGCAATTCATTCTAGAAAAATCTATCTACGAAATGTTTTAAATAAGGCACTTTTTTCTCTTAAAGAGAAAGTAGGCAACAAAGAAAATGAAAATACAAAAGTGAAATATGAGCAAATTTTTTGAACTAATGTTAGTTTTGACGAACCGTTTGTGATGTAATCAAATTCTTTACGTAATTAGTTATGTAATAGTGCCCTTACATAACGTTAAAAATTGACGTAAAAATTAACATTTCTTAACGAAATAAGTAAAAGATTAAATAAAACAAAATAATTTTAAGGAATAAAAAACTAAATTTAGCACTGAATCACTAATTCTATTGTGGGAATTCTAACTAAAAATTTGAGTTTGAGATTTATTTAATTATTATTTTTCTTATTATTAATTAATTAATTTATAATTAATAATTATTAATTTTATAATATTTATTTATTAATTTTTGTAAATAGGGTAATTTGTTGCTATAAATATAAAACAATAATCTAGAATGATCGCATTGTTTGTAAATTTGTTATTTATTGCTGCATTGTCCCAACATAACAACGCTATTATTTTGCTTTTCCGGGTTAAAATAACCTGTAGAATTAGTAACGATTAAAAAGGCAAGTTGTCGTGCACTTTACGATATGAATTCAATCTTGTCCTTTTATTAATGGAGCATAGCACGAAGCAGTACAACCCAAAAGAAATCAATTTATTATCTTGATCGACCAACTCCAAAGTTGCATTCCGGAAATTATTAATCCCTAATTATCATCAACAGGTGAAAAATTTCAGCTGCACGCATTCTAATTGTATCTCATCCCCTCATTCATAAAGTATCCAGCCGTTTAAGGGATTATCTTGCTATGATTTGTAGCTATCCCCCGAGACCAAAACAGGTGCTCCATTCATTAAACGAAGTCCACTTTTCCACTCCACTTCGAGGAAAAAATTCGATTACAATCCCATCCTGTTCTTAATTCTTGTAATGACACCCTTGCACAATTGAATTTCACACGTGTTATTGCCAACCCCTCGAAAAAAACTCGTAGTAATCCTTCGGGGGTGAGTTTTTTAGCCGGTGTTTGCGTTTCGTAATCTGGGACATTTATCATTAGGAATTAGGGATTTGTTTACTAGAAAAATACAAATTTTGACTTTAGATGATTTATGACCTAAACATGTGCTAAATGGTGTATTATTTTTATTGATAAAGCAACAATAACTTACATGTTTGATCAATAAATTCCCTTTGTATGGTTATTTACGTGATGCGTGCACAAAAATTGAGTCATTAATGATGATACATTAAAGGAACCGTAAAACTTTTGTAATAATTGGGTTCTAATAATAACTTGCTTTTTAGTTTGAACAAGCCTATAAACCTAAAGTTCTACGAAATTGGGAAGTCCCTAAAGTTTACAATGACAAACCGAAAAGACGTTCAGGACGAACTCAGATAATTGCAAATGATAGGGGACACCTCTTACCTGGTGTCCCAAAATCAAAAGATTGTCCATGGGGAAACTATTTAGGGACTTGGCACTTGCCCAAAAAAATTGACAGGAAAAGAGGTAAATAATCCTAGTGTTACCACTACAAAATAATTTTACATAATTGTTAGCTGAAGAATTAAACGGAACTTATACTAAACGGCTCACATGTGAAGAAAAAGAAAAAGCAAAACAACAACTAGAACAAATTAAAGAAGAATCTACTAGAATTGAAGAAACAGAACCACCAAAAGAAACACCCCAGGTTCCTCAAGAAACAACAACTGAGCCACCACAAGAAGAACCTGTCAAAACTCAGGAAGAGGTACTCAAATTTCTAATCTTTTTTTTTTTGATTTTATTTTATTTTTGTTCTAGGCACCATATTGTCCAATTCACGGTTATGCTAACTAAATTGATTTGTATTTTTTTTATAAATAAATCCTCCCCTTATTATCCATCATATTTAATAAAATCTTTCTTTCATGTCTTTCATACAGAACAAGGAAAACACTTGTCCCTACATTCCGGGCGATTTCACTGATGACAAGTATAGATTGCCAAGTCATGAAATTCTGTCCCAAAATCAGGATAAACCTGTTCTTAAAGGATATCCACGATACAGAGACGACTTTTCAAAGCCATTACCCGAAATTGAAAACACAATTCTAGACAGAAATGAAGTTGAAAAAGAGTATCAAAATCATAAAGCAATGGCTGAAGCAATTTACGCTTCTAAAGAAAGTGTGAAGATTAAAAAACCGCCATCTCCGATTATTGCCGCAATAAAAAATTTTCAATTGGCTAAAAAACTTCATCGAGAAAATTTAGAACACGATCCTTTACCGGATACAATAACAAATTTAAAATATCGGAAATTACAGATGCAACGATCAGATAAAGATCCAGGACTGGCTTTAAATAACGAAAATTTTGCAACGGGAGTTGGCTGGAAAGGTTATCCAGGTTACGGTCCTGCGAGATGCACAAAACTAAAAGTTTACCGGCCAAAAACTTGCGGCCATGTTGATAGACCTGAAAGTAAAAATGATGGAAGGCCGAGTAGTGTCACAAGTTTTGATTTAAAATGGCGGTTTATTAGACGGAGAAAAGTTTCACCAATTGAATTAGCAATTTGTTGGGACTTGACACCTGATAATCCCAGCGATGAGCCTAAAAGAACACCCCATATTGATGGATCTAATGGTTCTCTAGCTCCTGCTGTATTCTCTCTAGTGCATACTCCTAAAGAAGATTCGAGGAAAAATTCAGTTGATTCGGGTCCTATCTTTGAAAAAGGTCCAGAAAGGAATCCTCATGATAAGGACTTTGTTCTAGACCGTCCGAAAACTTCGTATCACGATTCTAAACGTCAGTCGCGTGACAGTAGTCATTCGGGGGAGTCCCTCGCCTCAAAACGCGCCAAAAGTGCCTATAATTTGAATAAGGATGAGGAGAAGAGAAATTGTTTGCATTGTGAAGAGGTGAAAAGTATCCATCAGAGCACTCCAAATTTAAGCGAGTGTGGTGATAAGAAAATAAAAAATTCGCGGATGTGTATGGCTTGTGAAATAAAAAATGTTTCGCTTAAAGACAAAACGACTAAGAAAGATGAATACAAAATGGCTTTTAAAGCTGGTGTTCCTCACAAATGTGTAAGTAATACTAGCTATAGAAATGCTAGATTCAACTTTCACGTACCTAAACAAAAAGATCCTTATAGTCCCAAAAACTATGCTATACGTAGTTTAGCTCCACCTTTTTCTTTACAGAAGGATAAAAGACAGGACTATCCAGAACACTGGCGGCTAGCTACGGTTTATCAACATTCGTACAAACCAATTCACGCTAGAAAACGTCCGTTGTTGGCCACAGTTTTTAAATGAAAATAATTCAATTTCAGAATTTTTATTTCTTTTTAAGTTTTCACTGTTAATCGTTGATAGTATTTTTAGAAAAGCCTAAATATTACAATATGATTTTAAAACAACAAAATAACTATTTTAGTATCGTCTTAACAGGTGTTTCAAAATTTTAAATTTCAAGTTACTTTTAAAAATTTATTAGTTAGCTTTGATCGTGGAGGGATGAATAAGTTATTCCTCCCTCGACGGCTTTGATAGACTTTTACAAATAATTTTATCATACGAACTTTATTAAGGTTTTTTCTTGGTTGATTTATTAGATTTTTCACTCACTTATAGAATAGTAATACCAACAAAATAATATTGTTATGTAACTACATAAAACCAAAAAGTAATAGCAAATTAATGTCAATACATATAAAGACGTGATTTTCAATTGATGTAACTTTTTTCTTAACCATTTTTTTTTCAGTCAACTCTCGCCTCTATCACCCACAAAAATTGCTGATAATTCGTTCATGATAATCGCCCTTTTTCGCTAGAGTGAACTGCTCTATTGTAGCCGACTATGTCTTAATTTTCTAGTACGATTGTGGCAAGAAAAATACAATTTGCTGACGGAAACTGCAAAACAAACCTTCTTGTCTTCCTTTTTTTTTATTTATTTTTCATAATACCATACTGTTAAATGTTTCAACAAAGTACCTACTATATGCTGAATCGATATGTGTTTTAGTTAAATATTCTAAATAATATGTATATTACCTAGTTTTGAAGCCTATTTAAGCCGTAGGTTTATATGTATTTTCATGGACGTCCCAATCACCAAAGTTTTGAAACACCCGTTATTTTGTTTAGAAGGCGCCCATTCAATTTTGATTGTAACAGTAATAATTATTCGTTGCATAAAATGTAGAAAAAAAACTGAAGAGTAACGTTATTGTGTTCATTATACCAAAACTGATTATGAGACTTTTTCAAGTATAAAATAAAATGTAATAACTTAATAATTAAGAAACACTATTGTTAACTTTTTATAGTGTTGTTTAGCAATTTCCAAAAAAGGCAATATTTCGCTGTGTAAGTTGATTTTCTTTATTATAAAATATTTTGTCCAAAATGTAAAATTATATTATGTAATTTCTTTTATAGTTGTCACTTATGCAATAAAATAGTTAGGGCTCGATTCCAAGTTAAACTGTAACCACAGCTCAGTGCAAAAGTAAGAACTGTAATTGGTTAGTTGTCATAACAACTTGCACAACTTGAAATCGGACTAAATGTTTTTTTAACTCTGTTGACAAAAGATATTTTCAAATTATGAAATTGTTGGCAAAACATAAAATTTTATTTTTGTTGAATAAATAAAACAACAGATAACAATAAAAATTTATATGTGTTTAATAAATAAAAAAATACATTGCTTAGATTTATTAAAAAATTAACTGCTTTGTTTGTTTTCTTCCTTTTCTTCTTTACCTTTTTCCTTTTTAATCTTTTTGGACTTCTTATTCTTTTTGATTTTCTTTAAATATTTCTCTTCTTCTTCATCTGGATCTAGTCCTTCTAACATCCATTTTTTCCGTTTATTTATCATCTTTTTCTCATAGAAATCTTGTTCATCCAATTTAATATAAGCTTCACCTTTGGTTACAGATATTTGAGTAAAAATTTTACCAACTTCACTATCTAAAAATGACCAACATAACAAAGCAGAATAATAATAATAATACCTAATTTACCATCTAATTTAAATTCGGTTAACTTAGTATTAATATGTTCCTCAATTGCCTGCAACAACTTTATATCATATGGGGTTACCAGACTGATTGCTTTGCCATTTCTTCCCGCTCGAGCAGTTCTACCAACTCTATGAATATATTCCTTAGGTACTTTCGGAATATTGTGATTAATTACTAATTGAACAGTAGGAATATCAAGACCTCTGCTAGCCACATCAGTAGCTAACAGTATTTTAATTGTATTTGATTTAAATTTTGCTAAAGCTGCTAATCTCTGTTGCTGTTTCATCATTGCATGAAGAGCAACATTTTCAAAGCCTACTTCATTCAGAGTCATTGATAAGACTTGACAGTTTCTAAAACATGGCACTTGTAGTTAACAATTAAAATTATTAGAACTTATTTACTTGCAAGTGTCTGTGAAAATTAAAATGTTACCCTCAGCGTTATTCCCTCGGTAAGTCCTAATTGTTTCCACCAAATAAGCATCTTTAACATCTTTCGGACAAAGAACATAATTCTGTTCCAACCCTTCAACAGTCGCCACTTCTGCAGGTGCCTCATAAAAAAACACATCTTTCCCAGTCACTGATTTAAGTTTCTCCAAAGTGTCAGTAATTGTAGCCGAAAAAAACAAATTCTGACGGTCTTTTGGCAAAGCTTGAAAAATTGTTTTTATTTGCTCATCAAAATGCCCTCCTAATAACCTATCGGCTTCGTCAAGCACCAAAAACTTCAATTTGCTCAAATTGAAAGTACAACAACTTTCCAAATGATCAGCAAGACGTCCAGGTGTAGCCACCACAATGTGGGGCTTTCGAGCCAGTTCCTTGCCCTGAGTTACCATATCCATACCCCCAACTACTACACAGTGGCGCAAGTTCATCACTTTGCCAATTACAGCAAACTGGTCAGCTATTTGAAATGCCAATTCGCGAGTGGGTGTCAAAATCAGCGCAAAAATACCATAAGGGTCCTCACATAGTTTCTGAAGAATGGGTAAAGCAAAAGCTAGGGTTTTACCACTGCCGGTTTTAGCAGCCCCAATGCAATCCTTGCCTTTAAGAATTTCAGGAATGCAGTTAGTCTGAATGGGGGTTGGGCTTTTAACTCCTAAAATAAATTTCAGAAATTTTCATAATTGATTGGATTTTTACCTATTGTGGCACATTGTCGAATTATCCAAGAATTTAATTGCAGATTTGTAAATAAGTTTTCACCCATAATTAAACACAAAATAATTGTTTTTGAGACAATCAAAAGTAGGGTTATGAAACCCAAACACGTGTGTTTGCAAACTACTACCGATTGCCCATTCAATCGAATTTTTGTTTTATGTAGTTTAGCTGCAATGTAATTTTGTGAAACTAGTTAATAACATTTCACTAAATTCATTAGAAGTTAAAACAATTTTAAAAAATCATTACTTAGCGTGAGTCATTACTTGTTTTCGAACGAAATTTTTTCGGTCGCACTTGCATTTATGTTTATGTCATTATGTCAAATTAAAAAACATAACCTAGAAATTGTCGCGTGTCATTTTTTGCGAAATTGCACAAATATTTCACAATGATAACTCCGGAAGAATTATTAGATGAAGATGAACTCTTTTGTGATGCAGAAGAAGACGGTGATTTAAAGAAAAATGTTGAAAATCTGTCACTTGAAGAACCTGAAGAAGACGATTATGAAAGTGAGGATTCCGAAATTTACTACAATGAGGGTAAAGTCGTGGTCAAAAACACTCAACAGAGAAACCCCCAAGTCTCTTCTAATAAGATTAGTACGTACCAACCCCACGACAACTTATTTAAAAAATACACAAACAAGATTAACGTCGAGGCATACGACGTCCAGTCTTTGCCCAGTCATGCAACAAACCGGCTCACAGCCAACGAAAAACGCCAAGAAAATGAAAAAATCCGCCACAAAGACAAACACGACCGAGCTACAGCTGAACAAGTCATGGATCCACGTACCAGAATGATTCTTTTTAAATTATTAAACCGCAATGTTATTTCTGAAATAAACGGTTGTATTTCAACTGGAAAAGAAGCAAACGTTTATCATGCATCGAGTGCAAATGCCCAACTTGCAATAAAAATTTACAAAACTTCAATTCTGGTGTTTAAAGATCGCGACAAGTATGTTACAGGAGAGTTCAGATTTAGGCATGGCTATTGTCGGCATAACCCCAGAAAAATGGTACGTACATGGGCCGAAAAAGAGATGAGGAATTTAATTCGAATGCACTCAAATGGGTTAAACGTCCCTGAACCGATTTTGTTACGTTCACATGTCTTAGTGATGGGGTTTATAGGAAAGGATGGTTGGCCTGCACCAAAACTCAAAGATGTTGAGTTGAGTGAGTCAAAAGCAAGGGAAATGTATAGAGAGGTTGTGATTATCATGTGGAAAATGTACAATAAGTGTAAATTGGTCCATGCAGATTTATCTGAATTTAATATGCTTTATTTGAATGGCGAGATTTATATTATTGACGTCTCCCAGTCTGTTGAACACGACCATCCACATGCTTTAGAATTTCTGAGGAAGGACTGTACGAATATCACTGAATATTTCAAAAAGAAAGAAGTTGCAACAATGGGAATTAAAGATCTGTTTCATTTTATTACCGATCCTACAATAAATGAAGGGAATATGGAGCTATGTCTTGATGCTTTGTCTGAAAAAGCAGCTCAGCGGTTAGAATTAACGTCAGAAGAGCAGGTAAAAAAATCCCAGTTTTGCGTTTATTGTAATTTTTTTCCTAGGTTGATGAGGAAGTTTTTAAACAAGCTTATATCCCTAAAAGACTCACTGAAGTTATCGATTTTGAAAGAGATATAACTCAAGTAAAGTCGGGTTTAGTTGATGATTTGGTTTACAAGACTTTGGTAGGTCTAAAAGCTGATTTAACCGGAATTGTGCAACATCCTGAAATTTTGGACGAACAAGAATCGGAAGAAAGTTCAGATGATAGTCTTGAAGATGACACAAGCAAGTTTGTAGACTCTTCAAGGCCAAAACATGAGACTCTTGAAGAGAAAAAAGCCAGGAAAAAAGCTGTTAAAGAAGCACAAGCTGATAAAAGGAAAACAAAGGTAAAAAAACATGTAAAAAAGAGAAAAGAAAAAGTTGCAAAAAAATAAATTTATTTATGGCATTAATTTAGTGTATTCTATAAAAAACGAACTTTTCTTAACGTTTTCCCATACTTTTGAACAATAAACTAGCCAAGTTTTTTCTGTCAATTGGAAGTGCGTCAATGGGGTCTTAATGGCCCCTAAAATGTTTGTTCTTAATTTTTTTATGAGGTCTTCCAGTGGTGGATGTCCATTATAAACAGTTTCTGCAAAAGTAAATTAATTTAAATCAAAATTTAGGCTATATTACCAGTTCTGGGATTGTATTCCGGTATTAAAAACACATTAAACGGATCCCCGCAGTTATCTTCATTTAAATAAGTGACTAATTTACAGGAGGCCAAGCCCAGATTTGAGTCTTTTTGTAGTTTAGTTTTTTGAAACAATAAATTGTAAGTTTCTTGGATTGTTTTAAATTTTCGAGGAGAGAAATCTCCCATTTGGGCTCTGTTATGTACCATTAATAAATGCGGAAAGTGGTCATTTAATTCGTCTTCAGCATTTGAATGAGTAGGTTTTAGCATTTCAGCAGTTTGTAAAAATCTAATTATATTACTATCAAAAAAGTAGTCTTGGACTACTACTAAGACATGACAAATGCTCATTAAAAATGAAGTTAATTGCAACCCCTGAATTTCCCCACTATTTTCCAAGTTTGTAAACTCACTAACAATATTTGACCGTTTATTTTCGCTTTGAACCAACTCATCTAATACTGCGATAGACATAAACGGTTGACAATCTAATAAAATCACACGATTTGAAGTGATAAACGCGTCAATTCCTCTCGTTGCGTTACAATTTGTTTCCAAATCTTCACTAGTCTCAATTTTGAAAATCTCTTTTTTGATTTTATCATCTTCGACTTTTAGATCAGTTATAATCCTCGTATTATAGTCATCATCCTTTGGGTCCTCGCAGTTCCTAAAAAGCGCATTTTTTAACTCCTCAGAGACGGTGTTATGAGCTATCAGGTTTAAAATAGTCGATTTTCCAACTCCTTGAGTCCCCACTATTCCAACCACAAGAAAATCATTATTTTCTTGTACAAACTCTTGGAGATTCTCTAGCAAAACCGAATCATCGAGAAACTTGACACTTTTAGTCATAGTTTTGACAGTGGGGGCTATATGATCAGTACTTGGGGTATTTGAAACCATTGATGTTGAAAGTTCATGGTCTTTTGGAACCCGTTTTGGAGACGAATCTTCAGAGTGTTCACGTGCTTTTCGCAAAATTGTGGGTTGTTTCACTTTCGCAGATTCTGTTTTAGGTGTCTCTTTGGATTCTTTATCGAATTTAAACGGGGTAGACCCGCTGGGGCTCCTACGTCCGAAATAATTTCTGCCATAAGTTGACGGCGTTTCCTAGACATTGGGAATTAGTCATTTGTCGATTTGTGAGTTTGTACTTGCCTTATTTTGCGTGGAAAATTTCTTTTTCCCATAGTATTTTCCACGATCGAAATCTGACATTTTGAGGTTAGGTTTATGTAAACATATGTTGACCGTCGCGGTTATAATAGATGACTGACTCAATGGTCGAGATTTCATCATTTAGTAGAGACCTCTTGTCGGTAGAGGCGTGTATAATGCAAATAATTTCATGGCGGTAGTTTTAAATTTTAATAATGGGACGTTTTCAGACTTTTATGCAACCCGCCTGACACCTCAGCTTCAGGACAGCTCCTACATGGTGGGTAATGTGAAATAAACTTTGGGAATTTTTTTCACGTATTTAGCGAACGATATTCAAATTATTACTCAAGGTGGCATAAACAATAGAATTTAGCCTATTTAATAATGTAGTTAAAACTAAATTTCTTTCAACTGTTTTTTTTTAAATTAATTATTTTATTTCAATAAATTCGCGGGCAAATTTTAAATTTTTCACAGTGATCTGTGACCAATCAGAAGTGTTCTGTCCCAATAATGTCTTGACAGTTGACCAGGTTGTTGACATAATATACAACTTTAAGTTAACATTTTGTGGATTTTTAGGTGCCTTAAAGTGTTTTTATTGCTGTTTTTTTATTTTTAAGACTATTTCAAAGGTAGGTAGAATTCTTCCAATCATCAGTGGTGACGATGTTTATTAAAAGTGTAAAATTTTACAGGAAATCTCTTTCAACTTAATATTCCAAAATTACCCTCTACACATTACATGTTAATTTATAAATTGTTTGTAGCAACTCCTAGAAGTCCGGAAGAAACCACCCTTGACCGAAGGGTACCGACAACACTAAATAAAAAGCATTCACCCACAGCGTTCGTCTCTTGCATTAACCGGTGATTCTGGGGGTCCCAACTGGTCTTGTCAGCTACTCACATTCTTCTACATCGTCAAGGAGTCGCTTTCTTGCATCAACAGGGCATCCTGGGGGTCCCTATCTGGTCAGAATCTCGGTTCGTCCGCGTTCGAAAATAACACCACGATCTCGATTTAAGTGCGAAACAATCTCAAGCCATTTATTGTGAATAAACTAATTATTAGTGTAATCATAAATTATTGTAAATAAACTATTCTAAATAAAACCGATTAGGTACAGTACCTATTTATGATTCAAAAACACGAGTGTTTTAAAAACCAAATATCTTGTAGAATTTATGCGAAATAGTTGTGGGACTTCTACGTAACAAAGTACAGGATATTTTCGGAGGTATTTCCAGTATTCCTTTTAACGAAAAAAACATGAACTATCTGTGTGAGATCAAATGCTTACTGTTTGTTCCGTTTTAGTAAATTTTTGTCCACCAGTATGTATTTAACTAAAAGAACCCATATCAAATAAAAATTGGATATTTATAATCAATCATAAGGTTGTAGGTAATTATGTTTTATTATAGTGTTACAGCATATCATTCATTGTATGATCTATAGCAAAAATATACAAACATAATTTGGCTGTATGACACTGACAATATGATACTAATATTAAAAATATGGGAAAAAATAAAGTTGAATAAGGCAATTTTTAGGTTTCACTTTGGACAGAACAATTTCTTAGGTATTCTTTGAAGATTTAGGCAGGTTTTATGGTACCAAACTCTATTGCAATTTGTATTGTTGCATTTCACCAGTTCCTTTTGATTATCGAACGTTTCACAAAGGCATGTAGGCACAACATTGTTTACCTACAAGAATAAATCAGTATTTGTAATTAAAAAGCTTTAATAAAACGTACCTTCTGTGAAGTTTGTGCTGTTTCAATAATATTCACATCTTCAATGGCTGGTGCTTTAAAATAAAATAATTTGTAATAATGTGACAATTGGATTTTCATCAATACATTTTCTGGAAAATTTTTGCAAACTTGGCTTCACATTCCTGAAGAAAACACAAGTGAGGTTGTCACTTCATTGTGACTTTTCATCTTTAATGAATTGAGTAAACAGCCACCGTTTTTGCGAAAATATAAACTCACATTTGGAATAGCCCTAACAAAGCATCTATGTTCACGCCACGCATGACTGTAAACAGCCTTAACCACCGAAATGAGGTAGACATCGCTACCCTTGGTGTCTGGAGCCAAGTCTGTAAAATCTTGTACACCAGAGATCGATTTCATCATTAAACCAGTAAACAACGAAAAGTCTTTTTGTTCGAGTCCGTGACTTCTTCGATCCTCCCTCACATTTTGGTCCAAAGGAGCCGGTTCAACCAGCATCATCGTGATCACTCAACTTCCATCCCAGTGGAAATCGTCTTCAGGAAAAGATACCACGTCAAGTCGTTGACTTCGAGGTGGGGAAATTTATCGCTGAACTATCAATAGCATCCAGCCCAACCCTGTGGAAATCGTCTTTACCGGAGGGTGCCAGGTCAAGCCATTGAAAAGATACATCGAAACATCTGTGCAAATCGTCACAAACACCAAGCTTACAGGCGGTGGAACCCTTCATTCAACGAGCCGTCATCATCGTCCAGACTTCTGGAAATCACATCATCTCCCTCACAATCTATTAGCCGTGAAATGAATATTTTTCCAAATAAAAGTACGAAGAATGACCAGAGATTATGATTCCACTTGTCTCTAAAATGTAAACACGGAAACATCATTCACATCACATGTAGGGTTGATTGACGTTATACTTACAATGCTTTACAAATTAATTACTTTAAAAAATATAAAAAAGTCACTCAAAAGTCCAAAAAATACGATAAAAACACAAAAATAACAAACGTCATTAAAGTTCACTGACTTCTGTCAAAAGCAATCTTCACAAGCAACACAAGCAATCAAAAGTTACTAAAAAAATGCGGGCAAATTTAAAAATTATCAAATTTCAATAATTAATTTAAAAAAAACAGTTGAAAGAAATTTAGTTTTAACTACATTATTAAATAGGCTAAATTCTATTGTTTATGCCACCTTGAGTAATAATTTGAATATCGTTCGCTAAATACGTGAAAAAAATTCCCAAAGTTTATTTCACATTACCCACCATGTAGGAGCTGTCCTGAAGCTGATGGATGACGTCATTTGAAAACAAGCAATTGAATTAAATTTTTAAATAGTCGACAAATGTAGCAACTAATTTATAAGTAAGATTTGCTACCTGGGAATAATATGCTTATTCTTTATCAGGTGGTGCACCACTTTTTTCATTTTGGAAAAATTAAAGAATTACGAATCTTATTTGTTTATGTAAACTCATACTGTATGTATTATTGATGTAATATTTATAAGACTCGCCTTAGGCGATTTTTCAGAGACTTTTTTTGTCATTAAGTCGTAAAACTGAAACGTGGCTTCGATATAGTCGACCGGCTGTATTTTCGATGTACCAAAGCGTAAATTTACTAATTATTGTCTAATTAGGCTCTAACTGGACAATTGATATCAATATAGCGGTCCTGAATGAGCACGTGTCGTTGAAACAGGGTTGGTTTCAAGTTTAAGTTTTAATGCACTTGTGCGCGTGATACAGTGACGGTGATGTGTACTTTAGTGAAATGTAATTTTTGCGATTATTGTGTTTATTTTAGTGGTATCTAGTTGTTATTTATGCATTTTATTTGTTTTTTTTGGTTCGGTTCTATAAAAAAAATAACTGTCTTGATTATGGGAATTTTCACTAGTTTCGACATCAAAAAATAACTTTGATGCTAAAATTGATAACGATTGTAATGATGAAAATGAATGGACAAATGATTATTATTTTAGTAAGATTTTTATGTAAATATTTTTAAAGTCGACCCTGCAAAATGTCTGTGATGTGGCAAAGGGATGGAGAAGTGTGTCGTCATTTAAGCGCAAACATTTGAAGCACTGTCATTCTAAAAGCATACCTTAAAAAAGTCGCCCTTATTGACCTTATTTCTAAGAAATAAAGAAATTAATAACTTAATGACAATAATAAATGTTGATCATAACTAAGCTTCGGAGCTGGAGAGTCTTGATTAAACGACCAGGTAATTAACCGGTGTAATGCAGCGGGTTGCATGTTATATATTCAACTGGTCTACACCATTTGACCAGTTGAATGAATAACATGCAACCCGCTGGATTACACCGGTTAATTACCTGGTCGTTTAATCAAGACTCCCCAGCACCGATGCTTAATCATATCTGATAATAACTGATGACAGTGTTGTATAACGAATCTATTTTTTCAATGCGAAAAGGACCCACCACTGATAAGTGGTATTTAGGCTAGACTATACTTTTAGTACAGCGTAAATACCATTTACCTACCACACCACACTTCTTTATGATACTATTATATATATCCTGAAACAAAAAATAATAATAATATGTATAATTGTATATACGAAAAATTATAAGATGTAACATACAAGTACTTACCTTAAAAAAACACTACACCATTCCACTATTGCACAGATAATTAAAATAAAATGTTTCCACTGACAATCGTACCTTTGATTTTGTTAAAAAGATTCTTGACTCACCCCATTGGTTTTCCTCGTTGCCTTCGTCTTCTTTAAACGGACCTACTGTAATTCAAGAACACAATATATTAGAAAAATTTTGATAAAAGTTTAAAAAGATAACTAACCCTTTAATCCCGCCTTAATTTGCACGATTTTTTCGACTTCCTTATGATCCATGGTCCAAGGGGAGGTATCCAAAAGGCACTAGCACACGTCACCACTCGAAATTTAAAAATTCGCGCACAACTGAAAGTCCATTCACTCGAAATTTTAACAAATCGCGAACTACTCATAGTCCGAGTACTCGATATTGAAGATATCGCGCGCGCACTTTACAAGCTTATATAGTCCGAGCATTCGATATTGAAGCAATCGCGCGCGTACTTCACAGGCTTACGTAGTCCGAGCACTCGGTATTGAAGATATCGCGCGCGCACTTTACAGGCTTACTGTAACAAAAGAAGACTAAATTAGTATGGTTTAATCTTTTTTTTTTAAATATTACTAACCCCAGAAAATAATCAATGCAGCCTGATGCCCCCAAAATGAATGATCCAGGACCTTTGTTTATAATGAAGCCTATATTTTCTAACAAATAAAGAATTTAATAATTTAATGACAATGTTGCATAGTGAATATACTTTTTTAATGCGAAGAAGACCCACCACTGACCCAATAGATAAATGGCATTCAGGCAAGACTATACATTTAGTCCAGCGTAAAGACCATCTACCTACCACACCAAATTTCTTTATGATTCTATTATATAGCTCCTGAAACAAAAAAATATATAATAATATATACAAAAAATTATAAGATGTAACATACAGGTACTTACCTACCATTAAATAAAAAAAACACTGCACTATTCCACTATTGCACATATAATTTAAATAAAATGTTTTCACTGACATTTGTACCTTTGTTTTTGTTAAAAAGAGTCAAAAAAATATTTTTGACTCACCTCATTGGTTTCCCTCGTTGCCTTCGTCTTCTTTAAACGAACCTACTGTAATTCAAGAACAAAATATATTAGAAAAATTTTGATAAAAGTTTAGAAAGGTGACTAACCCTTTCATCCCGCCTTAATTTGCACGATTTTTTCGACTTCCTGATGATCCATGGTCCAAGGGGAGGTATCCAAAAGGCACTAGCACACGTCACCACTCGAAATTTAAAAATTCGCGCACAACTGAAAGTCCATTCACTCGAAATTTTAACAAATCGCGAACTACTCATAGTCCGAGTACTCGATATTGAAGATATCGCGCGCGCACTTTACAAGCTTACATAGTCCGAGCATTCGATATTGAAGCAATCGCGCGCGTACTTCACAGGCTTACGTAGTCCGAGCACTCGGTGTTGAAGATATCGCGCGCGCACTTCACAGGCTTACTGTAACAAAAGAAGACTAAATTAGTATGGTTTAATCTTTTTTTTTTAATATTACTAACCCCAGAAAATAATCAATGCAGCCTGATGCCCCCAAAATGAATGATCCAGGACCTTTGTTTATAATGAAGCCTATATTTTCTAACAAATAAAGAATTTAATAATTTAATGACAATGTTGCATAGTGAATATACTTTTTTAATGCGAAGAAGACCCACCACTGACCCAATAGATAAATGGCATTCAGGCAAGACTATACATTTAGTCCAGCGTAAAGACCATCTACCTACCACACCAAATTTCTTTATGATTCTATTATATAGCTCCTGAAACAAAAAAAAATATAATAATATATACAAAAAATTATAAGATGTAACATACAGATACTTACCTACCATTAAATAAAAAAAAACACTGCACTATTCCACTATTGCACATATAATTTAAATAAAATGTTTTCACTGACATTTGTACCTTTGTTTTTGTTAAAAAGAGTCAAAAAAATATTTTTGACTCACCTCATTGGTTTCCCTCGTTGCCTTCGTCTTCTTTAAACGAACCTACTGTAATTCAAGAACAAAATATATTAGAAAAATTTTGATAAAAGTTTAGAAAGGTGACTAACCCTTTCATCCCGCCTTAATTTGCACGATTTTTTCGACTTCCTGATGATCCATGGTCCAAGGGGAGGTATCCAAAAGGCACTAGCACACGTCACCACTCGAAATTTAAAAATTCGCGCACAACTGAAAGTCCATTCACTCGAAATTTTAACAAATCGCGAACTACTCATAGTCCGAGTACTCGATATTGAAGATATCGCGCGCGCACTTCACAGGCTTACTTTAACAAAAGAAGACTAAATTAGTATGGTTTAATCTTTTTTTTTTTTAATATTACTAACCCCAGAAAATAATCAATGCAGCCTGATGCCCCCAAAATGAATGATCCAGGACCTTTGTTTATAATGAAGCCTATATTTTATAACAAATAAAGAATTTAATAATTTAGTGACAATGTTGCATAGTGAATATACTTTTTTAATGCGAAGAAGACCCACCACTGACCCAATAGATAAATGGCATTTAGGCAAGACTATACATTTAGTCCAGCGTAAAGACCATCTACCTACCACACCAAATTTCTTTATGATTCTATTATATAGCTACTGAAACAAAAAAAAAATATATATATATAATATATACAAAAAATTATAAGATGTAACATACAGGTACTTATCTACCATTAAATAAAAAAAAAACACTGCACTATTCCACTATTGCACATATAATTTAAATAAAATGTTTTCACTGACATTTGTACCTTTGTTTTTGTTAAAAAGGGTCAAAAAAATATTTTTGACTCACCTCATTGGTTTCCCTCGTTGCCTTCGTCTTCTTTAAACGAACCTACTGTAATTCAAGAACAAAATATATTAGAAAAATTTTGATAAAAGTTTAGAAAGGTGACTAACCCTTTCATCCCGCCTTAATTTGCACGATTTTTTCGACTTCCTGATGATCCATGGTCCAAGGGGAGGTATCCAAAAGGCACTAGCACACGTCACCACTCGAAATTTAATAATTCGCGCACAACTGAAAGTCCATTCACTCGAAATTTTAACAAATCGCGAACTACTCATAGTCCGAGTACTCGATATTGAAGATATCGCGCGCGCACTTTACAAGCTTACATAGTCCGAGCATTCGATATTGAAGCAATCGCGCGCGTACTTCACAGGCTTACGTAGTCCAAGCACTCGGTATTGAAGATATCGCGCGCGCACTTTACAGGCTTACTGTAACAAAAGAAGACTAAATTAGTATGGTTTAATCTTTTTTTTTTAAATATTACTAACCCCAGAAAATAATCAATGCAGCCTGATGCCCCCAAAATGAATGATCCAGGACCTTTGTTTATAATGAAGCCTATATTTTCTAACAAATAAAGAATTTAATAATTTAATGACAATGTTGCATAGTGAATATACTTTTTTAATGCGAAGAAGACCCACCACTGACCCAATAGATAAATGGCATTCAGGCAAGACTATACATTTAGTCCAGCGTAAAGACCATCTACCTACCACACCAAATTTCTTTATGATTCTATTATATAGCTCCTGAAACAAAAAAATATATAATAATATATACAAAAAATTATAAGATGTAACATACAGGTACTTACCTACCATTAAATAAAAAAAACACTGCACTATTCCACTATTGCACATATAATTTAAATAAAATGTTTTCACTGACATTTGTACCTTTGTTTTTGTTAAAAAGAGTCAAAAAAATATTTTTGACTCACCTCATTGGTTTCCCTCGTTGCCTTCGTCTTCTTTAAACGAACCTACTGTAATTCAAGAACAAAATATATTAGAAAAATTTTGATAAAAGTTTAGAAAGGTGACTAACCCTTTCATCCCGCCTTAATTTGCACGATTTTTTCGACTTCCTGATGATCCATGGTCCAAGGGGAGGTATCCAAAAGGCACTAGCACACGTCACCACTCGAAATTTAAAAATTCGCGCACAACTGAAAGTCCATTCACTCGAAATTTTAACAAATCGCGAACTACTCATAGTCCGAGTACTCGATATTGAAGATATCGCGCGCGCACTTCACAGGCTTACTGTAACAAAAGAAGACTAAATTAGTATGGTTTAATCTTTTTTTTTTAAATATTACTAACCCCAGAAAATAATCAATGCAGCCTGATGCCCCCAAAATGAATGATCCAGGACCTTTGTTTATAATGAAGCCTATATTTTCTAACAAATAAAGAATTTAATAATTTAATGACAATGTCGCATAGTGAATATACTTTTTTAATGCGAAGAAGACCCACCACTGACCCAATAGATAAATGGCATTCAGGCAAGACTATATATTTAGTCCAGCGTAAAGACCATCTACCTACCACACCAAATTTCTTTATGATTCTATTATATAGCTCCTGAAACAAAAAAATATATAATAATATATACAAAAAATTATAAGATGTAACATACAGGTACTTACCTACCATTAAATAAAAAAAACACTGCACTATTCCACTATTGCACATATAATTTAAATAAAATGTTTTCACTGACATTTGTACCTTTGTTTTTGTTAAAAAGAGTCAAAAAAATATTTTAGACTCACCTCATTGGTTTCCCTCGTTGCCTTCGTCTTCTTTAAACGAACCTACTGTAATTCAAGAACAAAATATATTAGAAAAATTTTGATAAAAGTTTAGAAAGGTGACTAACCCTTTCATCCCGCCTTAATTTGCACGATTTTTTCGACTTCCTGATGATCTATGGTCCAAGGGGAGGTATCCAAAAGGCACTAGCACACGTCACCACTCGAAATTTAAAAATTCGCGCACAACTGAAAGTCCATTCACTCGAAATTTTAACAAATCGCGAACTACTCATAGTCCGAGTACTCGATATTGAAGATATCGCGCGCGCACTTTACAAGCTTACATAGTCCGAGCATTCGATATTGAAGCAATCGCGCGCGTACTTCACAGGCTTACGTAGTCCGAGCACTCGGTATTGAAGATATCGCGCGCGCACTTTACAGGCTTACTGTAACAAAAGAAGACTAAATTAGTATGGTTTAATCTTTTTTTTTTAAATATTACTAACCCCAGAAAATAAACAATGCAGCCTGATGCCCCCAAAATGAATGATCCAGGACCTTTGTTTATAATGAAGCCTATATTTTCTAACAAATAAAGAATTTAATAATTTAATGACAATGTTGCATAGTGAATATACTTTTTTAATGCGAAGAAGACCCACCACTGACCCAATAGATAAATGGCATTCAGGCAAGACTATACATTTAGTCCAGCGTAAAGACCATCTACCTACCACACCAAATTTTTTATGATTCTATTATATAGCTCCTGAAACAAAAAAATATATAATAATATATACAAAAAATTATAAGATGTAACATACAGGTACTTACCTACCATTAAATAAAAAAAAACACTGCACTATTCCACTATTGCACATATAATTTAAATAAAATGTTTTCACTGACATTTGTACCTTTGTTTTTGTTAAAAAGGGTCAAAAAAATATTTTTGACTCACCTCATTGGTTTCCCTCGTTGCCTTCGTCTTCTTTAAACGAACCTACTGTAATTCAAGAACAAAATATATTAGAAAAATTTTGATAAAAGTTTAGAAAGGTGACTAACCCTTTCATCCCGCCTTAATTTGCACGATTTTTTCGACTTCCTGATGATCCATGGTCCAAGGGGAGGTATCCAAAAGGCACTAGCACACGTCACCACTCGAAATTTAAAAATTCGCGCACAACTGAAAGTCCATTCACTCGAAATTTTAACAAATCGCGAACTACTCATAGTCCGAGTACTCGATATTGAAGATATCGCGCGCGCACTTCACAGGCTTACTGTAACAAAAGAAGACTAAATTAGTATGGTTTAATCTTTTTTTTTTTAATATTACTAACCCCAGAAAATAATCAATGCAGCCTGATGCCCCCAAAATGAATGATCCAGGACCTTTGTTTATAATGAAGCCTATATTTTATAACAAATAAAGAATTTAATAATTTAATGACAATGTTGCATAGTGAATATACTTTTTTAATGCGAAGAAGACCCACCACTGACCCAATAGATAAATGGCATTCAGGCAAGACTATACATTTAGTCCAGCGTAAAGACCATCTACCTACCACACCAAATTTCTTTATGATTCTATTATATAGCTCCTGAAACAAAAAAATATATAATAATATATACAAAAAATTATAAGATGTAACATACAGGTACTTACCTACCATTAAATAAAAAAAAAACACTGCACTATTCCACTATTGCACATATAATTTAAATAAAATGTTTTCACTGACATTTGTACCTTTGTTTTTGTTAAAAAGAGTCAAAAAAATATTTTTGACTCACCTCATTGGTTTCCCTCGTTGCCTTCGTCTTCTTTAAACGAACCTACTGTAATTCAAGAACAAAATATATTAGAAAAATTTTGATAAAAGTTTAGAAAGGTGACTAACCCTTTCATCCCGCCTTAATTTGCACGATTTTTTCGACTTCCTGATGATCTATGGTCCAAGGGGAGGTATCCAAAAGGCACTAGCACACGTCACCACTCGAAATTTAAAAATTCGCGCACAACTGAAAGTCCATTCACTCGAAATTTTAACAAATCGCGAACTACTCATAGTCCGAGTACTCGATATTGAAGATATCGCGCGCGCACTTTACAAGCTTACATAGTCCGAGCATTCGATATTGAAGCAATCGCGCGCGTACTTCACAGGCTTACGTAGTCCGAGCACTCGGTATTGAAGATATCGCGCGCGCACTTTACAGGCTTACTGTAACAAAAGAAGACTAAATTAGTATGGTTTAATCTTTTTTTTTTAAATATTACTAACCCCAGAAAATAATCAATGCAGCCTGATGCCCCCAAAATGAATGATCCAGGACCTTTGTTTATAATGAAGCCTATATTTTCTAACAAATAAAGAATTTAATAATTTAATGACAATGTTGCATAGTGAATATACTTTTTTAATGCGAAGAAGACCCACCACTGACCCAATAGATAAATGGCATTCAGGCAAGACTATACATTTAGTCCAGCGTAAAGACCATCTACCTACCACACCAAATTTCTTTATGATTCTATTATATAGCTCCTGAAACAAAAAAATATATAATAATATATACAAAAAATTATAAGATGTAACATACAGGTACTTACCTACCATTAAATAAAAAAAAACACTGCACTATTCCACTATTGCACATATAATTTAAATAAAATGTTTTCACTGACATTTGTACCTTTGTTTTTGTTAAAAAGAGTCAAAAAAATATTTTTGACTCACCTCATTGGTTTCCCTCGTTGCCTTCGTCTTCTTTAAACGAACCTACTGTAATTCAAGAACAAAATATATTAGAAAAATTTTGATAAAAGTTTAGAAAGGTGACTAACCCTTTCATCCCGCCTTAATTTGCACGATTTTTTCGACTTCCTGATGATCCATGGTCCAAGGGGAGGTATCCAAAAGGCACTAGCACACGTCACCACTCGAAATTTAAAAATTCGCGCACAACTGAAAGTCCATTCACTCGAAATTTTAACAAATCGCGAACTACTCATAGTCCGAGTACTCGATATTGAAGATATCGCGCGCGCACTTTACAAGCTTACATAGTCCGAGCATTCGATATTGAAGCAATCGCGCGCGTACTTCACAGGCTTACGTAGTCCGAGCACTCGGTATTGAAGATATCGCGCGCGCACTTTACAGGCTTACTGTAACAAAAGAAGACTAAATTAGTATGGTTTAATCTTTTTTTTTTAATATTACTAACCCCAGAAAATAATCAATGCAGCCTGATGCCCCCAAAATGAATGATCCAGGACTTTTGTTTATAATGAAGCCTATATTTTCTAACAAATAAAGAATTTAATAATTTAATGACAATGTTGCATAGTGAATATACTTTTTTAATGCGAAGAAGACCCACCACTGACCCAATAGATAAATGGCATTTAGGCAAGACTATACATTTAGTCCAGCGTAAAGACCATCTACCTACCACACCAAATTTCTTTATGATTCTATTATATAGCTCCTGAAACAAAAAAAAATATAATAATATATACAAAAAATTATAAGATGTAACATACAGGTACTTACCTACCATTAAATAAAAAAAAACACTGCACTATTCCACTATTGCACATATAATTTAAATAAAATGTTTTCACTGACATTTGTACCTTTGTTTTTGTTAAAAAGAGTCAAAAAAATATTTTTGACTCACCTCATTGGTTTCCCTCGTTGCCTTCGTCTTCTTTAAACGAACCTACTGTAATTCAAGAACAAAATATATTAGAAAAATTTTGATAAAAGTTTAGAAAGGTGACTAACCGCCTTAATTTGCACGATTTTTTCGACTTCCTGATGATCCATGGTCCAAGGGGAGGTATCCAAAAGGCACTAGCACACGTCACCACTCGAAATTTAAAAATTCGCGCACATCTGAAAGTCCATTCACTCGAAATTTTAACAAATCGCGAACTACTCATAGTCCGAGTACTCGATATTGAAGATATCGCGCGCGCACTTTACAAGCTTACATAGTCCGAGTATGTACTCGATATTAAAGATATCGCGCGCTCACTTCACAGTCTTTTTGTAATAAAAGAAGACACTTAAAAAGAGTTAATGCACCCTGATTCTCGTCCAAAAATGGCCATTTGAAACTAAAATAATTACGAAGCACTAATATCAGAAGTCTTTAAATTATTTCGCACTCACTACCTCACTACCCGGAAGATCTGAAACAAAATAATGACACTTGTTTACAGGTACCTTTGCAAAGTTACTAATGAAAGACTTAAGTGCAAGAGAATGGCAAAAGGAAATATATATAACCGTCATTGGGAAACTTAGCAAGCATAAAAAAGCAATGAAAATGGTAAGAACTTATACAATTTGCGATAGAGAAAGATGTAAGGATAGTCTCAACTTATTTTGAACACAAGAATAACACATATAAGAAAACATGTATATGACCCATAAAAGAACAGTGAACCAAAGATCAAGTGTTGAGAGAATCGAAACACAAAGCCAAATATGTGGTGTCAGATACAAAAGTTATCGAAATGATTGCATTCTAGTTATAGCTAAAATGAAACAGAAATCTACCAACACAAAATTTAAAAAATATAATGAAAAAACGATATGCAGTGAACATATTGGAAATGATATCACAAATGTTCAAAATGTAGTAAAAATGCGAAAGTACTTTGAAGTATCTATAAAAAAAGAGACACAGATTCTAATTCAAAGTAAAGATAGAGAAAAAAATACATACATATATGACAATGAATAATGTTAGAAACCGATCAAAAATAGACATCTTTTGTATCGTGTACCGTTTTAAGAAGAAATCCATGGTGTCTTTTACGACATTTTTATGAATAGGAAAAATTGGAATAATTGTGTAGGCAAAACTAATCGTATATGAGATAGTTGGCCCTGACAGTGGGAATAAGTGTAAGAAGGCCGATAAAACAAGAACTGGCTGAAGGAACAACAAAAAAAAAAACTAAGACTAAGAATGAAATGCTATTGCAAAAAAAAAAAACTTGCAAGAGTTGGAATTAAGGAACGATAGAGTCTGGTTCAAAATAAAATGGAAGATGCTATTATGTATTCAAGCCTATCAGACTTGGGGAGGTGAATGTATAATGCTAGTATAAATATTATTGCTTAAAGCCTTTTTTAGGAGACAGCCTGTATAACATGCCAACACTAATTAATTTTTTTCAATAATTTCAGTTTCCCACTGAAAGACTTATTATAGGCCCATGGAGCTCAAAGTAGACTATAAGCATGAAGCATAAAAGTCCATGGCCTAATAAAGTCAATCAGTATATCTTAAGTCACAACATTAAATTACACTAGACAGGACGATCTCTTTAATTGGGTCCTCGTATGTAACTAGGGATTCAAAATTAGCAGAATCGAAGCTGGACAAGACGAAAATATGGTTTGTCCATTTTAATTTAGTCATTACTTATTGTGGCACCTAAAAATATATTCCACAGTAATTACAGTATAAAAACAATTTAATTTTAATTTTCCAATTGCGAAATCGCTGTCTCATTCTGTCATGGCCAATTAAGATTTCAGATACTTTGGGATCGCTTGATGCATATCCCATATTTTTTTCCTTGATAGGTACATTTTTTCTAAAATTTTGTTTAGGTATTTATTAATCAATTATTTATAACATAAAAGTGTTGTAGTTTTTATTTAAAGAAAATGATAATGTATGGGGTTGAGCACAAATTCCTTCAGCAATAAAAAAGTTAAATATTTTTGTCTTGTTACATTAAAAAAATTGAACTGTTACTGTATACGGTAGTAATTTTTTCTATAAGTTGTTTAATTTGTTTGTTTAAACAGTTTAAATATCCTGTCAAATACTTATTTATTTTCCGAAAGGTTATACAACACAAAATACACACGTTGTTCAGTGCTCCTATTGGTTGCCAAGAAACGCAAGTTTCAAATAAAACGATGAAACGAGCGTGGCCAATGACCCCAACATCAAAACTTTTGCGTTTCTCCAAAAAGCTATAAACATTTACAATATTTATACCTAATATTAAATTAACATAAAAAATTAAATGAATAAAATTCGTAAATATGATATGTGTAAAATTCAAGCGTATTTATTAGTTTCATTAACTTTTAATCAATTTTTCTCAAAGAGGCGTTCGAGGGTACCCCAAAAATTAAAAAAAAAATACTTACATAATTAAAATTTACGAAATGTAACCATTATGCACCACATGGTCTCCAGAAACGTCTCACACCAGTACATTATCTAGAATTTAAAAAATTATTAGCAAAAATTACGAAATTCAGAAATTTTTACCACAAAGTCCAGCCGCCATCTTGTTCAAAAGTTTTTTTAGCCAATTTCCTTAAAATTGGTGAAAATTCTTCTTATAAAACTTAACTTCGTCTAGTTATTTCTGTCTTGAACCACTAACAGACCCATTTGATAAATAAAAACAGCAAAAAAAAATCATTTTCGGAATATGATGCAAACGTCCGCCATTTATCTGAAAAAGATCAAACGACACCTCAACTTGTGTTAGGTACCAATACCAATTTAATAACAATATATTTTTAAACAATTAGGGGCGATCAATTTGGAAAAACTGTTTAAAGGTCAATGAGCTTCTGGAAAATTTGCTTTTAATTTTGAAAAGCTTCTTACAATCAAAGTGTGTTTTCTTAATTGTGGTAAACGCAGTTTTCATCTACCGATAAAATCCAAGTGTATTCTGTTTTTCCTCACCAAAAAAAATTGAACAAAAAACACAATTTTCGTGAAAGTCTATCACCCTGATAACGTTTTCCGCCTTATTGTCACAAATTTTAATAAATGTGAACTTTAAAACCACGATGCTCGAGAGAAAAATGCAAGCGCCGCCATTTTCACCAAACTTTAAACAAAAAAAGGACGCTTTGATCGGATCGGTACCGCCAATTCAACAACAAGAAATTTAAAAATCACTAAATTACAGAACAAAAAATCTTTAATATCAAGATTAATTAAAACAATTTGTTGAGATTAAATATATTTAAGATAAAAAACTACCAAAAGAGTGCTAAACAACTAATGAGACATTAATATAATTAATTAGTTGCTCAATAAAAAGCCAATCCGCCACCATCTTGTTAAATCAAAATAAAAACGAAGCTAAAATCTGTATACTGAAATTATCAATACAACATCTATTAAATTCAAGCTTTTTTTTTGCATCGATGGTCTTGAAATTTGTGTTTCAGGTGATTTTATTAACTGATCTCTAATTAATTGTTTTTAATTGTTGATGAATAAACTCAAGATACTCAGATGGTTATTAAATATAATCTCAAACAGTTGTTTTTAAATAAAAGAAGAATTTTTCAAGTACTCACTCGGACTGTTACGTCATCGATAATTCCAGAAATGGAATTGATGATTTATGATTAAATGGGCACTATTTCACGAATCAGTAGTCTTTCCGATTTATTTTAACCCGAAATTTAATAATTAAAACGCACTGAAACACATTTTCCGTTCTAATGGAAATCCAGACTGATGCAGCACCTTCGAACAAAAAAAGTTTTCTTATCCCGCCTCTAATTAGGATGGCCAACATTAAAAAACTAAAAATTACTAGATTTCCAAGGGTGGTAAATTAAAAAAAGCTTCTCCAACATGAGAGTGATTATTATTAATTGTTAATAAATGCAAGATACCCCGATCGCTGTTAAATGTAATCCGAGATCGTTGTTTTGAAATGAAAGGGATTTTCTAAGTACCTACTTACTGGGATGATGATGAGTCATCGATAATTTTAGAACAACTGGAATTAATTTATCGCTAAATAGACACTATTTCACAAAACACTAGTCTTTACGTTTTGTTGTGATCCGAAATTTAACTATTTAAATGCACTGAAACACATTTTACTGACCTAAGAAAACTGAGACTGATGACTCGATATTAAGACAAAAAAAAGGTTGTGCAATTCTATTTCCCGCTTTTTATTGGTATGGCCAACATTAAAAATTAAACATCGCTATCTACTAGGGGTAGTTAATTTAAAAAAAACCTGTCTTACATGGGAGTGATTATTTATAATTAATTTTTACATAATAATTTGCAGTTGGGGCAAACGGGAGCAGTATTAAAATTTTTAGTGGCAAATCAAGGGTCAATGAACTAAAAACTTAAAATTAGGTAAATTTGTCCTTGCAATAGCCCTTTTTACCCCTATAAACGTAATTAAAACAGGTACTTACCCACGTATACTCAGAGAATTCAGTGAAGTCAGTCCTTTTGCTGGAGTTGGAGCACAAATCAGCCACAAATAAACTTTTATGTCGACATTAATTAATAAGTAGATAAAATAGGTGAAATTGTGGGACCTGTTATAATTATTTTTCTTAAAATAATTCAACAATTTTTTTTTATACAACTACTGTTTTGAATCGAGCAACCTGATGTTAACACCTGATTTTAATTGCAAATTGTTACAAATTAAAGTCACTAATTAATTATTTAAATTAACTTTTGAAAATTTATTTACGAAAGCTTTTAAAATCAACCACCCACCACCACAACCACCTGTTGCATTATTCTCCCTCCTACTTTTGACAATGACAGTTTTGCAGTGTTGTCAAATTTGTAGGTACTCTTCCTGTCAGTGACAAGACAAAAGAGTGAATATTTAAGTTTCAAATTAAAACAGAGAGATCGAAATGCTTGGAATTGTTGAAATATTGTTAGATCGACAACTGAAGCTGTTTTTAATAAGCTGTCACGTCCTAATAAAGCAATAAAGTACGAATGTCGAATATAGGTTAGCTCAGCGTCAAATACTGGACCATACTGGTTGTGGTTGTATTGCAGATTGCAGGGATAAATTGAAATTATGGTGATTCATGGTTTAAAAAACGTAAGTATAACTTTTTTAATATAAAATGTGTTATATAAGTTGTATATAAAAGAAACTAATATCTATCTGTTGTCCCCAAACAATGCGTTTACGTCATTAAAAACAAGTACAGTTGAATTCAGAAAAGATGACCACTCACAAATACATAATGTTGGTTTTCCTAGGCTTTCCTTTAGATGGGAGGTATCAATGGCGTAGGTACGGTAGGGCAAACCTTTGAGATTCTTTGAGAATACCAGTGAAACAATTTGTACCAAGGACAAATGTAGGTATTGTTGAAAATTATTAATTAAAAACCAAATACAGTTGAGTTTAGGAAAGATGACCACTTATACATACATAATTCTGCTGGCTTTGCTGGCCTCTAATTTTATTAAAACAATTTCAAATAAAAATAGTAGATATTTAAAATTGTATATCTCTGTCTTATTTTGTAATTTGAAAATGCAAAATGTATTTGTTTAAACAAAATCGCGATAGCGCCAGCTTTAGAGCGGCTGTGATGCGTCCTGTTTGAGAGCTGGTGTTCGACTGATTCAAACAAAAATAATACCGATAAATATGCAAAAGACAACAAAAAATGTCTATTATATCACCCCTTTGTCAAACCACCTTTGTGTCTTTGAGTACTGAATCATCGTATTATGTAAGCAATTAGTTCAAATAATAAATCAAAAATGTATTTAAATAGTTAGGTACAGAAACAAGATGTTTCGAGTTTTGTTTCAATTCATATTTAACCACGAAAATAGCAGCGAAAAAACAATTAATTTTATTTAAACAAATGAGTTTAAACATTGTTTTAAACGGCTACGTCATTACCAATTGAAAGGTGAGTTCAAAAATCACTTGTCACCATTTTACGCAATCACAAAAAAACTGTTTTCCAAAGTCTCAGTTTATATACAGCATGTCCTAATTTTATTTTCATTGCAAGTCTAAGTTTATATACAGAGTGTCCCAATTCTATTTCTATTGCAAGTCTCAGTTTATATGGAGGTGCCCCAGTTTTATTTCTATTGCAAATCTTTTTTCACCCTATCTTTTATCGGAAAAATAATGAAAGAAATAGAGTGCCCTTTGACCAAAGCCTACTTCAGTTGTACCTATGTATTTTTATAATATCGAGTTATTTCTGACAATAAATTTCGCAAAAAATAATTAAGAAATCGGTCTGCGATTTTATTTTTTCTTCTAAAGTAATTAAATCAAGCAATTAAATTCTATTCTTGCAAAAAACTTTTTCTGCTTTAGTGAAACTTGTCCGAAAGTAATTAATCCAAGTTAAGAATTTCCAACTATTTAACAACTCTTCAAATTTATTTGTCAAAATTGTGTGTCTATTTATGTATTTGGCAACTGTTCTAACTAGGGTTGCCAACCGGCCTTTATTTCAAAGGATGTTTTTTAATTTTTTAAACTGTCCTTTAGTCTTTGACATAAAGGACACAATTTGTCTTTTTATCTAGTTTTTTTTACCAAAGAGAAACCAGCAAGCGGAAAAAAATTGACATACCTATTTGTAATTGGTTAACTTCAAGAATAAATTAATTGTCTAGACGTTTTTTTAAGTCACCAAAATAAATTTAAAGTTCGTATAAACAAACAAAAGTTTTATCTAGACTTATGTTATGAAACTTACGTAACTAGGTGGTAGAGAAAAAAGAACAATAAGGAGAATTACGACTAGTGAAAAAAGAAAAACAGACGTAAATTCTAGAAAAATTTGAAAAAGTAGATTCTATAAAATTTTGTAGAAAAGATGATCTAATGACAAAAAGAACTCAGAAGATTAATCTGTCCGTTGAACAAGAGAAAAAAACAACGAAAAATTTTAGAAACTTAGTTTCGACAATTCTAAAAGAATTGTAGATTCTAGGCCTATAGAAAAAATTTAAGAATAACAAAACCAACAATTGGAAGAAAAGAACAAGAAAATACAACTAAAACTAACGATAAAGAAAAATTTAAGAAGTTGAAAACGTCAATTGTGAGGCCCTAGAGGAACAAAATTCTAGGCGAATTTGAAAAACAATATGTGGAAAAAAATAAGAATAACTACTAAAGTAAAAAAAGTTAAGAATAGTAAAGAACCAAGAAAAATTCTAAATTACTAAAAGCATAATCCTTCGAGCCGGATACTGAGAGAAGTCTTGGTAAATACGGAGCAATTATAATAATTCTCGCTTCAAACACCCAAAAATCTCTATTTTAGTTATCTATATTAAAGTTTTTAATAGAATTTAGGAGCTATAGAAGACAGTTTGTACTTTTTTTATAAATTTTGCAGTAAATATTTATTTTTGTAATAATCGTCGCCCTTGGCTCCCAAAGTGTATATATTTTATGGTCCTTCGAGCCAGATCAAGAGAAACATCTTATTGTTAGTATATAAAAAACAATTTCTCGCGAGCTTTTAATTTTACTTTTTTTATAAACACTACAGAATTTTTTTTATATTAGTTGTTCTTCGGCTCACAAAGTGTGTCTAAAACTGGAGGGTTCTTTAAGCAAGATGTAAAAAAAAGTCTGAGTACAGACGGGACATTTCGCAATTGTAGTTCTATTTAGGACACTCTTTTATTTAGATTTTAATTTTTGTTACATACTACTAACGTTTTAAGGCGTATTACTAGAGTTAGGAAATTCGTATGCTACTCATTGGTGTAGTCCGCGCACCTTTTGCTTCGATAGAAGTAGGGTTTGATTTGATATGTGAAGGGCTTAAAAATGTTTATAAATAATTTTAACAACTTATTATAATTGTTGCAAAAAGCAACCAATGTCGTTAACCAAATGCACGTGGCAAGTGCATGTAACAAGCAACAACATTTTTAAGCTGCTTTATCAAAAGACAAAGCGCGCCGAGCTAATTGCTTTATCACATAAATCTCATCAATATGACACCTAAAGTCATAAAATTGTTTATTTTAAATTACTTAGTCCAAAACAGTTTGTTTATCAAATCCTAATTTATTATACGTTATCAGCAAGTGATTATGGACACTTGTGTCCATAAATCACTGCAAGACAATCAGGTGTTCCATTAGCGACCACCAATCAAAGATGAACAAGTAAACTTCTTCGTCTTGACCTAAGTATTTTGGCCAATAACAACAAGATGCCATCTTAATAATCCACCCAAAAGAGTGGGTGAAAGGCTATAAAATTTACGGGAGCTACCAAAAACACAGTTTTTCCGACAGTTAAAAAACACCTAAAAAGTGTAACAAGTGTCAGTTAAGTTCCTGAAGAAGATACCCTCCAGTATCTACTCCAAATTGCACTAAGTCCCGAAGCTGAACTTCGAGATGTTTTGCTGTGAGTACTAACGATTGGCCTTAATCTTGTTCGTCTAAAATGATTTTCATAATTTTGTTTGTTCTTCTTGTTTATGAATTTTTGGTTAAAGTTTCAAAATTATTAAATTAAAATGTAGCTTATAATAATTATTGAGTAAATTGGACTTTGTGGACTACGGGGAAAAATTCACGTTTATTATTCGTTTTACTAAATTATTTGAGTAATTTTTAATAAACTTCTTGGTAATTTATGGCAATTAATAATAATGTAAATCATTTCAATTACTTTTGGAAAAAGTGATAAAGACGTTCATCGTAAAATCAAGTATCATGATTAGCTCGTGCTAGTGTCTCTCCCGACTTCATAAATTAAAACTGAAAGTAAAATAAACACAGGTCTGGAGTGAAAAACTGAACAACAGTTTGATGATTTTATTTAAAATTACAACTCAATGCGTGACATGCAACGATATCACGAAACTTTAAAGGAAAGGAAAAAGTTAATGATTAGCGAAGATTAAGATTTTTAGTTCTAAGACAAAAATCATCAAATCTGTAAAATGTTTATTTTATTTAAATTTTCGTTATATAATTCTATTAATTTTAGAAGGAATAAGATCTTAACAAAACTTGCTCCCAAGTTTTGTTTAAGAATTGAATTTTTGTTATTAATATTTTAATTAAGATTCCACCCACCAACAGTGTTAATATAATTAATCGATAATTGTTAATTTGTCACATCTCCAACTTATACTTATGATAGAATTATTTTATTTAATAATTGTAGAATTAGTACTGGGTGGTCTTTTGGTGACTGAAAGTCTGGGTTTGAGTAGTTTTGCAGATGTGAAGGTCGAGCGTTAGGGATGTTATGCAAAACAGATGGATGAAACGGTACTGATTGGTTGATTTGAATGTGAGGGTGGATTGTGTGGGCAAATGTGTAAGAATAAGATCAGTTAGACAGGAGAGTTAGATAGGAGAGTTAGATTTAGACAGTGAGAATGTAAAGTTAGAGTTAAGAGTTGTAAGTGTGTGTAAATAAAGAAGATGAAAATAATAATGTAGTGGTAATTAATCAGTTTTTAATTACTTTACTCTAACATCTAGCACCCATCTATTTTTCCTCGGATTATAACAATTATCAGGAGTGGGATTGGATTAACGCGATTCTTAGATCGCTCGTGTTATCGCTGACAAAGAAATTGTGTTTTGTGAGAAGAAAATGTTGGTACGAATCGGGAATTTAAGTGTAGAAGAAGTAAAACGACGAATAGAGGCCGTGGTGAACAAAGCAGTGGAGACAAAGAGGTCGGCTTCACGGGTCGTACTACTGGGGGCTAGAGAGCTTGGGACACAAGAGTTGTCCGGAGACATGGATGCAGCGGGGCTGTTGGGGTCGTCTGGAAACCAGGAGATGTCCGAGTTGGCAGGTAGTGCGATGACGTTGGAGCAGGTAAAGCCGGCAGCTAAGTCGAAGACGGTCGAAATTTGGGGAAAAACAGAGGTTGGCAGAGATGATGAGAATAAGACGAAGACGACAAGTTCAGGGGTGGTTGAAGCTGGAGCGTCGGGGACACAGGGATTGTCCGGGGACAAGGATGCGTCGAGGACGCGGAAGTTGGCCAAGTCAGTGGCGTGGGGACAGGTAAAGCCGTCGAGGAATGATGAAAATCATAAAAAAATGGAAACTAGCGAATGTGAAGAATGTGTGAATGGTTGTGCAGAATATGACAGTCTAGGTGAAATTAATAAAGATTGGAATATGCAAATAAATAATGAAATTACGAAGAACATCGTAGATTGGTTGAAAAAAGAATCTGGAAAAATGTTTATGTGTCATGAAGAAAATCGTTTTATTGTGCGGTATTTGGTGTGTGTTCGCCTAGAGTTTTTGCCAATTAGTTCTTATATTATAAGAAGAAATAGGTATTTTGAGGACAGTGACAGTAGATATAGACGGGGTAGAGAAAAACAGTGACGGCGGGTGAAAAACCCTTGGTTCGTTAAAGTTAGTTAATGTATTTTTGTAGCTAGGAGGTCTTTCTGACATTTATGTTGTATTTAGATATACTTTTGCTTGATTTTAATTGTGTTTAATTTTGAAGCTATTTTTATTGGTTGTTTGTTGTGGAAAATGTTAGTTTTAAGCAGGTGAATGATGCTTAATGATGTTAGGTATAGGTTCTCGAGGACGAGAACAATGTCAGGAAGGGCCGAGTTGATAGAATTATTTTATTTAATAATTGTAGAATTAGTACTGGGTGGTCTTTTGGTGACTGAAAGTCTGGGTTTGAGTAGTTTTGCAGATGTGAAGGTCGAGCGTTAGGGATGTTATGCAAAACAGATGGATGAAACGGTACTGATTGGTTGATTTGAATGTGAGGGTGGATTGTGTGGGCAAATGTGTAAGAATAAGATCAGTTAGACAGGAGAGTTAGATAGGAGAGTTAGATTTAGACAGTGAGAATGTAAAGTTAGAGTTAAGAGTTGTAAGTGTGTGTAAATAAAGAAGATGAAAATAATAATGTAGTAGTAATCATTAATTAATTAATTTACTCTAACATCTAGCACCCATCTATTTTTCCTCGGATTATAACAATTAATTTAATTAAATTTACTTTTTCTATTTAATCTCGATTCTTTTCAATGACTGCATAATTACCCAAAAACAATTGTTCCCTCTATTACACCATCACAAGGGATGGATCCTACGCAAAAATATAAATTTAATTGTTTTGTATCAGAATTGCCCTCTCGGCCAGATAACGTAGTTTAACCAAAAGACTTATTAAAAGTTATCTTAGGAAAAATATTTATTTTTCCTAAACATCCTGTCACAGATACATTTGTTACTCGTTTCTCGATATTGCACCTTGGCTCTTGATTTCATGTGGTATTGTCAAATTTATGCGAGTAAAAAGCAACTCTTTAAGATTATTACAATAACTTACAACATTATTACAAAAAATTACATTAACGCAACGCCACTGACCATTGCTATCAAAGGCATTTCTGAGCAGGCGCAAACTAGTACGGTCTGCGTTGATCAAGCGTTCATGTTTTAGATCGTATTACACCATTATAATTGACTCACAAAACCTGTGCCGCTCTACTCAGGTTTCATACATCTTTCCTATCTATACTTATTACCCCTTATAAACCCCGAAACAATAAAAAGTCATATTTTTTTTATAAACAAATAAATGGATATACCGAACATAAAACATAGAATTTGGAGATACTTTATGTTTTTATATTTTATTACAAAAATTGTGTTAAAAATTGATAGTCCTTGAAGCAAAATATTGAAAAAAGTCTGGGACTAGAAGACGCAATGATTTTAATGATTTACAATAAATTTAAGTTTCCGTCTTTCAAAAATGTATATTTTAAAATTTTTGATAAAATTTAGGAAACAAAGGTAACAGTTTGTATTTGTTTATAATAAACCTTGTCGAAACACTTGGTTTTGGAATAATTTTCACCTTCGGCTTCTAAATTGTTGTCTGAAAAGCCGGATATAATAAAAGTCTAATTGGAGCTTACCCAAGAAAAGAGTTCTAAAGACTATAGTAAGATGGTAAAATAAAGCAAACTCAGTTCTTCTCGACTCCCCCTCCCTAAAAAAAATCTAGATACGCCTTTGACAATGTTCTTTATATCGATATCAAAAAGTTGGCAACCTTAGTTCTAACTCAAAAAGACTTAACACCTGAATATTTATTCACATTAATGAGTATTTATAAAAGTTTTATTAAACTTTCAATCAGTATTTTTTTTGTATTACATTGTTGCAGAGACGTCAATCACAATTCAACGTAGTGTTCACTTCAAAATCTTGAAAAGATATGTATCAAAAACAAGTCAAACACTGGAACACAGTAAAATTTTAAATTTTCCCGCGTTATTATTTTAATAATTATTAATTTACATAAAAGAGTTGAAGAAAATTTAGTTTCAACAACATTTTTAAATAGACTTCTAGGTGCACTTTATGCCTCCTTGAATAATAATGTGAATATCGTTCGCTAAATTACTGAAAAAAAATCTCAAAATTTATTCGCCATAAGGAGCACCAGGAATGTTGTCCTGGGGCTGCCCTATGACGTCATGTGAAAACGCTGGATTTGATTTGGGTTCAAATTAAAATAAAGGTTCAAGAGAGAGAGATAGAGAGTTGGCGCTACCCGTAGATTTGAGGACCGTTTTTGTAAAACTCGATAAATAAAAAATTAAGAATTTTCAGGAAAGCATTTTTATTGTTTTACAGTGATGGGAAGACTTGAATTCTGAAGTAAAAATATTGTTTATAAAGTACAGTGAAAGACGAAAATAATGGTCTAAAAATCATTTTTTGGCAAACAGTCTTTGGTTATCAGAAAAAAACAGTAAGATAACCAGTTCTTTTGAAAACCCTCTAAGTACGCGTACACACAAGTACACAAAAATAGCAGAACGTAAAAAAACCACTTAAATTTATTAATAACGATCTACATCTAAATATTATGCTACTAAGTAACGTCATTATTATTATCATCTCCTAATGCACCACTATAAAACAGTCTCATTTCGTCAGCCATATAAATTTCCCAAAGCAGCTTTCGAACGTCATTTTTCAGTAACGTGGTTTGCAGCTTCCAACCCCGCGGCTCCGCTTAACTTGTCAGCATCTTTTATGTTTTTTTTTTTTTTGAAGATATTTACGTCAGTATCCTTTCCCCCATAAGTAGAGAGTGTTTTGCAAACTACTTTATTTTTTAGTCTTTGGTAAGTTAATTAAGCCTCACTTATTTTAAATGGAAGTTTCCTCCTCACGATACTTTGGGTAAATACTTTTGGATAATAAATATTTGGGTAATGGTCTTATAGTCCAAAGTCTGTTATTCTAGACCCCAAATTTTTAATCTTCCGTGAATACCCAAAATGTCATAGTACTCTATTGGTAAAAATATTTTTTCTCTTTTTCTATAATCTTTTTCTACTCTTCGAAAAACTCTATCTGGTGGCATAAAACTATGACCCCTTATAGGAAAAAAGTGACGTATTTTTTTAAAGGCTTTGGATATTTCTAAAAAATGGACAAGCGCCGTCATCAAAATGATATTTTTATTCTGAGCACTGCATGAGTCAGAGAATAACTCCAAAATCAAATTACCTTCTTCTTTGTTAACTAGCTCATTTTCTACTTTTATAAGGTAATGAAATCTCATTGCAGCCGCGGCCTAACTGCGTTTCCAACCAAACATAGAAACTAATGTCATTTCGTGTTTGTTTTTTCTGGTTATCTAGAAAAATTATATAGTTTTAAAGTTATCTAGAGTAGAAAACTTCGCCAACAGACATTTTGGGTATTGGCTGATTTTGTTGGCAGTCAAAACAAATTTCAATCGTAGCTTTTTTGTGATTGTTCAAATTTTGGAAAAACGCTTTAGCCCTCGTTTTATGAAGTCTAAATCTTGTGCGTAAATCATTTCTTTTTTCCAGTATTTTAGTTTGTTTCATATTAACCATAAACTCTTTACAGATAAAGCATGTATCTGAATGTGGATTTCCGAATCCAAGATTAAAGTTTTGATAATTTTTTTTTGTATTTAGACAGCGAACACTGAAAGTTTGTACGCTCACAGAATGCTTTAAACATTTTCTCAATATTTAATTCTGGAGGTAAATAACTTCTCGTGCACTTGGAACGTGAATAGGGACTTTCTCTACACTTATAACTACTTATATGCCTTATAATTGCTTTGCAGATATTTTTGTCCCTTTGATTCTGTTTTCTACCACCTCGTTTCTCAAGCAACAACTCTCCAGCCAAAAATTTTTCTGATATAACAGATAATACTATCCGCGTCAAAATTAACTGAACACCAAATTTTGACATTGACAAGAAGAATTGTGTAAACTGACCATTACATATTTTTCTTGACAGTTCTTCAGTAACGTAACGTTGGGAAATGTGAGGTTAGGAAAGCCAAATCATCATAAAGGTTGCTTTACACATTTTTTTCTGTCAAGGTCAGAATTTGGTGTTCAGTTTATTTTGTCGCGGATAGTATATCTTTACTTGCACCTGTAAAATGTTTTTTTTTTGTTTTAATTACTTACGTGTAAACAAGCATAGTTACCACTGATCTTTTGAAAAATAGCTGCACATACTGGAATGTTTTGTCCCGTATAACCATCAACATTATTTTTTCTTTTTGGAATAGATGTATGCATAAATTTTAATAAAACTTTATCCCGCTCAAAATTTTTCTTGTCATTACCATAAATCCTGTCTCTAAAAGCTAAGAATATCATATTATTATAAAAGTTATCTATACACGAATATTTTATATAATCTAAAATACCCTAAAAAATATGATTTCCTAGTATGTCATTTCTGGTTATTTTTCCTGCTGCTTGGCAAATGACCCCTTTTACATTGATTGCATCCAATCTTAGTTTTGTTTAGTTCTTCTGGTTTTGTTTTGTGTGTGTATTTTAGAGATAAATATAGCTTGTAAGTTAGACTACCTGCTGTATAGGCTAAGTGTTTAGTCTCGTTTCAACAAGTTAGAGAGTTGCTAGAGGTGTTGTTCTAGACTTCTATCTTTTTTATTTTCATTATGGATAGAATGAGATTTCGCAAAAAACTAAATTTCGTAAAATTTATCGAATTTATACCATATGTTTATTATAATTTTTGATCACAGGTTGCCATGAAAAAGAAAAATTCTAAAAACGTAGCGCCTAACTTATTTCACTTGATAACACATAACCTTATTTTTTTCATGTTTTCGAACACATTCATAAGAGTTCCAGGAGCAATATTGTTTATCTCTTCTCGAATACGGTTTTTTAGTTGTTCAATATTATTGACTGGCTCTCTAAAAATTATTTCTTCTGGAAATTTATTACTTTTGACAATGACAGCAAAATGACATGATTAAAATTTTTATTTTTTAAAGCAACCTATGATCAAAAATTATAATAAGCATATGGTATTTTTGTAGCTATCGAGTTTTATAAAAACGGTTCTCATTTAATGATCCTAGAAATAAATAGAGTGAATGAAATAGAATTTGAAAAGCGCCTCTACCGACAACAGGTACGAACTAAATAGTAAAATGTCTATACCATCACAGTAGAATCATCTATAATATTTGATAATTTTTTTTTTTCATCTTTGAGGTTAGGTTCGTGTAAGTTGGGTTGGTAGCAGTGATTCAAATTTTCCTAGTTTTTCCGAGAAAATTTCCACTTTGTTCGTCCTCGTAAATCGATGAGACATCGTTCTAGCATTATGTAATTGTTTGTACAAGGAGAATGTGATTAAACTTTTGTAAATTGTATTTTCCATAATGACACATCGGATTACGTCCTTTACTTAGTCGACGTTTGGGGGGCAGGTGACAACTAACGTGACAAGGAAATTTATTTACTGGTAGCCCCATTATCTATTCATTCCACATGACGCTGTTAAACAATCAGTTTAAATAACAGTTGTGTTTATTTAAAACGTAAAAAAATGTCTACCAGACGAATAGCATGTTGGATGTCTGAGAAAAAAATCCAGAAAATAAACTGGGTCGAGTTTGAAAAAAAATGTAAAGAGTACGGATTTGGTTTATTCAAGGTAATTTTAATAAATTAGTGAATAATTTAAGAAACTTTAAGTTACAGTTGGATTTAAATCAAAGTCTCGAGTCGCAAGGTACGTTCTGTGTTTTTTTACATAAATTAACTGATATTATTGCTTCGGCTGATCAGGGTGACCCCAAGGTAAAAAAACTTCCATTTTCTCATTTTTTAATATTGCGACACTTGATTTACTAAATTAAATTGCAGTGTGCCGACCTGATAAGGAAAGTTGAAGAATACATTGTTGCACACCCATCACTGATTGTCCTAGACCCAATTCCAAACGTAAGACAACTTCTTAACAGATACATATCATACAGAAAAATCTATTCAACAAATCTTCACAAACACGGTATTTTTATCCCGAATTTTTGTGAATTAAATTCAGATAATTTGCAAGAACTATCAAATCAGTTGAGAAATGCTGGTGTTACTTATCCATTTATCTGCAAGCCTTCACTGGGACATGGTTCTAGAGAAGCCCATGAGATGTGTTTGATTTTTAACGAGAAAGGCCTACGGGATTGTAAAACACCATGTGTTGCTCAAAGCTTTATCAATCATAATGCTGTACTATATAAAATATTTATTGTGGGTGATAAACATCATTTTGTTGAGAGACCTTCTTTAAAAAATTTCCAAGCTTGTAACGATGAGACTATTCATTTTGATAGCAGTGATGTATCAAAAGCTGGTTCTAAAAATAGTTTAACGGTTCTGGAGCCCCACGAAATTTTTGATAAAGTTGAACCTGATTGTAATGTTTTAAAAAGGATTGCTGTTACTTTAAGGGATGAGTTTGGAATGGATTTATTGGGAGTGGATGTAGTTATTGAGAATACAACAGGGAGATATGCTATCATTGATATTAATAGCTATCCAGGTCAGTTGCGTTTTTTTTTTTAATTTTCGTTGACTCTGTAAAGCTTTTATTAAGATACGATTTTGAAACTCTAAAATTAAATTTCTATTTGATTAAAATGGTTTTTAGTCAACGAAAACAAATTGTAATTAATTTCTATGGTAATGGGTCTTTATTTACATTTTTTTTACATTTTTTTTTCAGGGTATGATGGTTTTCCAAATTTCTATGACGCTCTTGTTGATTGTATCTATAAAAGAGTGAATTCCAAATACGATAAGATTGATAAGTGTGGTGATAAACTTATAACTGATATTACTCACGAAAAAAACTAGAAATTTCTCCTTGAAAATACTGCCAAAAGTAGCATTCCATATTTTTGTAACTAGAAAAGCCAAATTGTGATTTTTGACTGAATTTGTTTTAGCCAAAGAGCAGAAGAGCAGTTTTTATTAAGCAAAAAAGTATTGTAAGATGAACAATTTTTTGTACTTATATTGTAAATAATTTAGTATTTTATTGATAATATTTGATAAGTAGCGAATGTAATCCATTCTCAATATACACACACGAATTTTGTTGTTTGTTTTTTACTTATCTTTTTATACGCACTACGTTATTATCGCAAAAACGTTGATTCATTCGGGGAGTAGTTGTTTACATGCCTTTCTAATCAATGCCGAAAGCGATAACAAAATCGATTCAAATTGTTGACTTTTTCCAATTGCTTTGGACTTGAAGCATTGTGAATGTGTAATTCCCTTTTTTTCCATATACGCTTTATGGATATTTGATTTTAATTAAATTTTAATTGAAAAAATTGTTACCTATTGATTAAATGCTTTGTTTCATTGGAAAATTTCTGAAACATCAACATGTTGTTAAAACTTATGATTGACGAATATTGATAAGTTTAATATGTAATAGTGTATATAAACTATAAAACTAACATCAAGATGAAATCAAAAACAGAATGATGATAAATTGACTTGTTATAGGAAACCAATACGAACTTAACTATGCATGAACGACTTTTGTAAAGAGGAAATGTTAAATGTGAAATCCACAAAAATCAGATTATTGATGCAGGATGTAAATTAATTTGCTAATAATAAAGATAGTTGATATATAAATTTATGAAAAAATCATAAATATCAACCACGAATCAATAGATTTAACGAGTTTTTGTTATTTATTGTAAAGATTTTATGACACTCCCACACACGTGTTTTATGTAAACATGTAAATTTACAATTAAAACCAAACGTTCCCAACAAATCAACACTAATTAGGTAAGGTTAGTCTTTATTTTTATATATATATTTATAACCAATATTTTGCGCCTTCATTTTTTTGGAAAATATGGAGAGATTTTTTCTGTAAGATGGGGTAATAGATTAAAAACCACATACTAATCGTCACTTTTTACAAATTGTAACAAAAATTGTTACAGCAAAGTAAATTGTAAAGAGATGACGGGTTTTGTTTAGTTTTTAGTTTATTTGGCTAAAACGAATTAAAAGCTGTATCCTCCACTCTGGTAATTTCAACGTTTGCTCCCATTATCTTTTTTTTAATTTATACAAAATTTACTCGCTTTTTTGGCTCTCACTGACTGACGGCCTGGTCAATGTTTGCGCGCTTATATAACCAGACGTCTTTCCAAAATGCGTCCGAGTGTTTTGTGACCTTTCGCCACTCGTGCGAAGCGATGACTCATTCTTTCTCGATTGGTCCATGGGCGTGTCTAGTAATTTTTTATTCTGTCTACTTTGGTATTTTCTTGAAACTTTTTTCTTCTATTGTTACTTCGAGATGTTTCTAAAAACTAGTTCCTTGTCGTGGGGCTTTCTTAATTGTAGAAACTTCTTCGAAAATATTATCTAATTTTAATTGTTTAAGTCATTATTTTAATTTATATAAATACAGAATTCATAAAATTTTTGTTTAAAACTTTTAAACAAAATTTAAGGATGGACTTTGGGGTACAAATGTACTTCAGAGCTCATCGGTAGTCTGGAGGTTAACATCGAGAAAAATTTAATTGATTTTCGCCACTTCTCAACGATTATCTAAAAATTAAACCTTAATTTAAAAAATGTTTTTTGAAAAGTTTTTGTACCCCATTTGTGACTAGATTGGTGTCACATTTATACTTTGCTTTCTTTTTCTTTTTGCAAAAATAAAATAAGTAAACTGTTTACGAACGTAAAATACACGCGTCAGGGAAAGGTGGGAATAGAGGGAAAGTAGGGGATCGTAGGGTTAGAGAGGGTAAGGGAGGGGAGGGTATAGGTAGAGGGTAAAAGTAGGAAAAGAAAGATTTTGAAATGTTTTTTTATTTTAATTTTTTTTTTATTCCCTTTTAAGATGGGGTAATTGTTTTTTAAGTTTTGGGTATAGGACTTTATATTTAAATTTAAAGACTTAAATCTAAACTTAATTTAAAGATTTTCAAAATTTTTGGTAATTTTGGGGGCGGCTGGGGGCAGCAGGAGGGGCGGTAGAGAGCAACTGATATTTTTTGTTTTTCTTTAACGTTCATGTCTATAAGTTCCAATAAAAAAAATTAAAAATGTGAAAAATTTTTTCATCTCAGTCCCAAAATTTTGGTTGGTGCGAAAAAAAACTTTTTTATTTATGGTCCAAAAATTTTGAAATTTGAAGGACATAAAGAATGGATTTTTTAAAAATTTTTGGTTTTTACAGAATTTTCATACGACATCTAGTTAGCGAGACCTATATATGTTTCTTATCCACTTTGTGTGGCCTAAACGACACTGCACATGCGCAAAATATTTGTGAAATGGAAAATTTAAGATATGTCCGCAAATTTATTTAGGGGTCACTTTTCTTCGATTTTATATTTAGGGGTCCAAATGAATTTTTAAATTATTTTTTGTATTTTCTTTTTTTTTGTTTTTTTTATCTTCCTTTTAATGTAGGATATTTTTTTTTAAGTTTTGGGTATGGGACCTTATAAGGTACCCCTATCAAAAAAACCGCATAATTCTAGCTTAATTTAAAGATTACGAAAACTTTTTTATTTATGGCGCTAAAAATCTGAAATTTGGGGGATACAAAGAATGGATTTTTTAAAAATTTTTGGCTCTATTGAAACTTCTATACGACAACTAGTTCCTGAGATCTATAGATGTTTATTATCCAGAGTGTACAGCCTAAACGACACTGCGCATGCGCAAACTGGTTTTAGGATATGAAAGCTAAAACATGTCCGGAATTTCATTTTGGGGGTCTCCGTTCTTCCATTTACATTTTAGGGATAAAAAAAAATTTCAAAATTAGAAAATGTGTTTTTTTCAACTTTCAACCTTTTTTTGAGCGGGAGGGCGTAAATTTGAAGAAACAAAATTGTCAAATTTGTTATGCCCGGTTCAAAATACGTAAGAATAGGTGTCTCTTTTTTGACTGTGGAATGTTGTTTTTCATCTCACGTTGCCTATTAGTGCATTATAGTTGCTGCAATCTCGATAATCCCGCTTTTACTTCCCACCACCTCTTGCCTGACTATGAGATGGCATTTTAAACTATTTACACGATTCCTATAATAATTATTATCAACAATATGAACATTGCTATAACAATACATCTTTTTATGTTATTTTGTCTAAAATCGTTCTTAAACATAATAATTTGTATCTCTGGAACTGCCATATTATATGTAGGTTCAGCATTTTAAATTTTAAAATATTTATTTCAAAGTCGTAATTAGTGCTCCTGTCTTGTAAGTGGACAATTTTATGCGAGTTAGACAAATATTTTTTGAACACATCAAATTTTTATAGCCGTCTTTCACATTGATCACAGTATAGTTAAGCAACGAGAATATTGAATTTTGACTTAAGTTATAAATTTAACAACAATACTGTTGATAAATCAACAAAAGTTGATTGCTCTACAATAAACTAAATGTTTATATTTTATCTTTATGTGCTATGGATATACAATATTTACCTACATAATTGGCTCTTTTGAACATCTTCTTTGAAGGGACAAAACTTTTACTTTACATAAGGGGTAAGTCAACAGAGATTATTTAAGCCGATAGGTATGTGTTATTCAGTGGTTAAATTGTCTCGAATAACTTAACGCTTTATTGGTGTCAGAAGTGAGATTTAAAGAAGTTTGAACAGAAATTTGAGTAATGTATATCTAATTATGTCCGAGGATCTGACTACATGAGGTCAGAAAATTATGGACGAACAAACGAAAAACGACGTTTGAAAGAGAGAAAAAAAAACAATAAAGGAAGCTTCTAGAAGAAATTGAAAAACAATGTCAGGTGGAAAAAGAAGAACGAGAAAAATGGTGATTGAAGTGAAAAATACAGGAAAAGCGATAACTCGAAGAAGAAAAAGGAAAGTTTTTAGACGAACTCGAAAAATGGAGACTAGAAGAGAAAGAAGTAAGTGTAGAAGAAAAACGACGATTAGAAGAGAAAGAAGAACAAAAGAAGCTTTTAGAAGAATTTGAAATATGCCAATACAAAGAACAGAAGAAAACTTTCGAGAAATTTGTCAATTTATAAAAAAATTTCAAGAGAGAAGTTGAAAAGAAAGTTGTAGAATATAAATAGAAGTAAAAATAAACGAAGATCATGACATAACGGTAAATGAAATAGAAACAAAAGTAAGAAACTAGGAAAAGAGCAAGTTACGGAAATTAAATTATCTTCGCAAAGAGTAGAATTTTAAGCTTTGGTTGGTCAGTCGTCATGGTCAGTGTGAAAAAATCGTCGAAGAAAGGGTCACCGCCCTTATGTTAGCATTGCTTTATCTCTTCCAAAACAGACAAAAAGTGCTTTTATTGATGGACTACGAGATAATCTACAATACTCCTTGTGATTGAGAATGTATGACACTTATGCTGATGCTCTTGTACATACAAGAACTACAGAATGAGGCACTGTATGTCATCAATATAACGCGTGCGAACTATCTCAGTGGAGGAGTCTTAAATGGAAAATGCTGACCTTTTGTACTGGATTTGAGATTCGGTTCATGTTTGAGGAAATGAAGCAAGAGAGAAGACTTAGGTATTTCAACTATGGCACAACAAGAAGGAATTATTGCTAACGAGGGAGATCTAAAAAAGGTGTCAAGGAGATGAAACGGGCACTATTTTGTAGTGGCGTATCCTAGCTGACTTTTCAAAAGTCCCATTGTTAAAAAAAAAGAAACGGTAGTTTGCTGTTGGGGAATCAAATGAACAGACTCAACTTAAAATGACGATTGTTACCGAAACAACTGTTTTGATAGTGAAACTGGGCATTATTAGAACTAACAGCTAAATGTGCCCAAATTATGTTTTGACTGGTGAAACGGCGCAAACTATTGATAAAGTTGATGTGAGCCTTGGTTTGTGACAGTTTGAATGGTTGTGGTAGATATCGTTGATGATCTTGGGTTTTGATACCTAATTCTAAAGCAAAATGGGTTGGAAGAATATCCTAGGAAATACGTTGCTGTTATCACGTCCATGTTACCTTAAGGTGTTGATATTATCTGAAGAAATGAACCAAAAAAAAGTTTTGGATTTTTTTACCCCTACATTTCGAGGATGTTTATTTTCTTTTTTATAAAGGCTTTAAAGATGAAACTCTTTAGTAAATTCAAAACTATAAAAGATAAATTCTTTTCGTAACTAGTGATGTAACGAAATTCATGCACCATTGACGTAAAATTATTTTGAAACGGAATGCACTTTTGTAAAAAATGATTTATTAAGGATGTACTTTCGTATGTATGTAGCACACGAAGAAATGTGTATAATTACTATTTTACAGATCAATAAATGTGCCGTTGGTAAACAGAAGGTTAAAAAAGTTTATGTTGTCTCATAAAAGGTGTACAGGTAACAGAATGAAAAATTTATTAAAGAGATCGTATCATCTGTAAGATAAGTCGATCAGTTTACTGTAAAATCAAGAAATGCAACTAAACTAAAAAGAAAAAGGTTTTGGAATGTTTAAATAAATTAAAGATTTTTAGTAAATATTTAATTTGTTTTTGATTGCAAAAAACATTCACTTTTAACAAAAAAAAAACTTTCTTCAAACATGGTTATATAAATTATTTCAAAAATAGTAAATGGGTCGTAAATATTAATTTAACAATAATTGAAATTCGAGAAACTGATCTAAAATAAAAGAAAGCGTTTAATATCTAATTCCAATCTGGAATGTATTATCTAAACCTCAATCTAAAACATTTTGACTATTCGAGCTTCCTGTATTCATGAATGCATGATTCAGCATTCAGCACATATCTAAAGTTTCTTCAAGTTCACGACCAAAAAACCATCTAATTGCATCAACTATCACTTTCCCATTTGTCAAAACCCCGCATCCGGCCGATCCTATATCGATTTGAATAGGTCGTCGTCGAGGGCTTCCCTCTTGCACTTCCTCAAGAACCATCCGAATGAGTCACGGATAATAGTAAGTAGTAGGCTGCGTTGTAGGCCAATCATGTGTTCAAGTTCGAATCGCAATCTAATAGCCAACCTCTGTTTTACTCACAAATCAGCTGTTCATCGCGGATCCGCGACTGAATCGAGCTGGTTGTCTTCAGTTTCGCGTGTTACCTTCGCGCCGAAACACTTTGAAATTGATGGTTGACCTTGTTCGTTGGTCGCTTTGCCAAATACGGTCGCGGATTTTTCCAAAATTTTATACCACGCGGAAAGTGCTGTGCATGGGTGGTGAATAAGTGCCGGTTGTGTATTGTGGGCTTGTGATATGTGGATATCAATGGAACATTATCGATAATTTAAGGCAAGTTGTTCAACAACAATTATTAACGAACAATAAAACAGATCATCTGGTGTGCGGTATAAATAACCGATTTTGAAATTTAGTTATAAAAAAAATCTCGTTGGGATAGTGTTCCAGAAACGTCCTTCAAGATCATGAGCCGCACTGACATTAAAATAGCTCGCTTGTATAAATAATTCATCTTTGAGAACACCAAGAAACGCAAAACTCGAATTACCATAAATTAGCCGACTTGTCTTTAAACAATCAAATTTGAATTTCCAAAAGAGAAAATTCGACAATAGAAAGTTTCATATGTGAAAGTGATTGGGTGATTTTTTTTCCTAATTTATCAAACGTAGGACGATACAAGGGTTCTAAGAATAATAATTTGAATAGAATCAGTGCAGAGGCGATGTTACCGATTATGTAGATCTAGTGACGTAATGACCCTAAAATGCCAGACTAGCCGTTATTTAACATAAAATAATAATACAATAATTAATAGTGTTTCTACTTTAAGAATTGTTAAAAGTGTATTTTACAGTAGAAGTCCACAGTTTTTACAGCCAAGCAAGGAACGAACCCGAATAGCGAATTAAATTGTACTGGCTGGATATTTTTTATCTCTATACTGCTCTAGGATTTTTGGCATAAATTTAAGCACAGTATAGCCAGTAAAATTATTTTTCTGTGACTTTACTGTTTCTGTGATTCTTTTTTTTTTAATTTTGAAATTTTTTTAAATAATTGTAATGACATTTGGATGCAGTATTTACTTTTGCCTATTTTCTTAACTGGAACGGTAATTTCTGCTAATGTCTTAGAAGGTTTTTTCATTAACATTAACATCCATCATTTAAAAAATACAGGTTTCTCTAAATTTGCGGATAAACTTGTTGATACGTTGTTAATTAAGGTCCAAAGAATATGAGAGAAATGTTTAAAAATCTGTCTCTTTTTGACAATTACAATCATGATGATATTTGATAAAATAAGAGAGGTTAATTAATATGATTAAGATTATCAAGTTTGAAACGTTAGATGATTTTTTTTAACAAAATTATCTACAAAACCTTTTGTTTTTAAATTAATAAACTGTAGACTAAATGCTGTAACAGAACTTTAATCATTCAAGAGTCCTAATGCAAGGACCATATAATTACAATTTCCTTGAGTGATTAAAAATAACTAAGAATTTTAAATAAAGATTTTTGTAATTTTTTTGGAACTTCTCTTATTGAATGGAAATACCAACCATTTTGTGGATGCGCGGATAATGGGACACTCCTGTATGCCTTTTTTACTTTTGGATGGAAAATTTGATTTAGAAACATTTTTATATTTTTCGAAATTTTGATAAACCGCGCTTGTTTACTCAATCTGTTTCATATCGCATCAAATAGACTAGTTCTGAACTTTTGATAAGTTTTATACAGTTGAGGCCTAATGAGTGATGAATTCAAGTTTTAGGCTTTGGTCAAATTCCAGAAATGCCTAAAAAACTTAAAAAATATACTTTTTTGTTTTAGGATTTATGTGTTTTAATGGTGGTTTTTCGGCAAAATGGTTAAATTTGTTTTTAAAGTCAACAAAATTTGTGACGAATAAATCTAAAAAATATTAAATATAGCACTCTGTTGATATTGTCAAAATAATTTTATTTGAATTTAAACTTAACAAGAAAAATCTCTGACAACTTACGACTAAAACTGTCAATATAGCACTAAGAGTTGTCAAGATACGTCTTATCATAGTTTCGGAATTGTGAAATTTTTGTTTAATTTTATGGACTTTTGTCAATTTGGTCTTATTGGATTTTAAAGTCATCAAAATTTGTGACAATTTAAGACCAAAACGTTTATTATGGTACTCAAAGTTGTCAAGATATTGCTTATTAAGTAATATTCTAATTTTTAAATAAATACGAAACCGAGCACTAAATTTTTGTTTTATTATATGGATTTTTGACAATTTTAACTCTGAGACACATCATTTTTACTGCAAAAGTAGTAGTTTTATTTGACTTTAAGGTAAACTAAATTTGTGATAATTTAAGACTAAAATGGTTAATATAGCACCCACAGTTGTTAAAATACGGCTTTTGAAATTGAACAACCGCAAAATAGTTTTTTGCAAATTTTAACTTTGAAGCACTGGTTTTACAGCAAGAATGGTTTTATTTGTATATGCATTTTTTTATCAATTTTATTTTCGAAGTTTTCGACTTGTGACAATTTAAGAGAAAAACGGTTAATACAGCTCTTTTATATTCTTCAGTATTTGCAAAATTTCTCCATTTTTAATAAGCATACCTTGTGTATGAATATACTCCCCTAGATTGCTGACTAGAGGGTGAACCTGCGAATGTTTTGAAAGTGCAAACAAGGTCCGGTTTATGGATACTTTTGCACTTAGCATTGATATTTGCACATTGCGATGTTTGTTTAAAGTCTGGATATTTCATTATGTTGACGCTTTGGAAGATGAGATGGCATTTTACAGACATTAAAACCCTCCAGACAGTGTACAAGCAGAAATCACCTTTTTAGCGCTATTATTCTGTTACGGTTTTCAGTTTGTTTGCCCAAGGAAACTATTTTTTCCGTTGTTTATTTCGCTGAAACGAGTTTAGCGAAAATGAATTGTAAAATCTCTCAAAGTCGTATGCCCGGAAGGAAGTTCTAATGAAATTTGCCAACTTTCCAGCCGCAATTATTCTAAAATCAACACCACTGTCTTTAAATATCATTTGTTATTGTAGGCACTTTGTGTTATGTTAAGATACATTTACTGCATTAACTGCTATTGAGTATGTTGACTTTAAGCAACTGGGATTTCAAAGATAGTCTAACGGAAACTTTCCAAAATTTGATCGGATGTGAGACATTCACTTAATTGGAGCCAAATTAGAGGTACGTCGAAATTTCAAATGGCTGCTGGAAATTGCTGCTTTAACAAAAACACTTTTTCAAATAAGTCATTTTGTAACAGGAGGTCTTGGAATAAAGGAGTAAATAATAGAAAATTATAATTATTTTCCATTTAGCCTGAATGAATAGTGGTTATTCAAGTGAATATACAAACCATCTGGCTCTGCTCCTGTTGGATATGTTATCAAAATAGGTCATGTAATTGAGAATATAAATAGAAATATTTTTCAATTTTCTTCATAATTGGATTACTACCTACTTATAAATCACTTTGTACAACTGATAAAACAATAAACGTTGTTAGTGTATTAATTAACCAATTAAGTTTTGCGTGATTAGAATACTTGGTTTGTGTTTTTGTAAAGTTCAAGGATCAGAATTTTTGAAGCTAATTAAATTAATAAAACATTTACTTTGGGCATTTAGGTCAGTTAACTCTCTGTAGCCGAAATATTAAAATGAATTTTATTTACGCAAACAAGTTTCTATTTGATCTTATAATCCGTCTTCATCCTAACAAACAACTATAAGAAAATAAATAATTAGTTGTTTTTGGTTGTCAGTCAAAAATGTTTCACCAGATGTGTTCCGACAGAAGTAAATCAAATTCCAAGTTGCGAAATTTTTCGAAGCGATAATAAGCCATAAAAGTCACAACAAATATTGGTTGTTTCTACACCCATGAATTAATTAGTGGACCTGTTGAAAATTAGCATAAAAATATGTCCTCGAGAACTGTAAATGGCCGAAAAGATTTTCGACCTTGTAGTAATTAATTGTTTTTCTATAATATTTCCATAAAGTTGGTGTCAATTGCAATCAGTGACAGACTAAGTTTACGCTCGATGGTCCATTTTAACGGTAGCACCATGACGAATGATACACCACTGCTGGTTGAAAAATATCGTCATTAAGTGAGACAGTCATTAAAGCGCGTTGCCTTGAAAATGGACGTCTCTTGCATGATGGTAAAAATTCCATAAATATTCTCAGCAGCGAGCGTATTAAATTCGCTAAATTAGCCGTTCCATTCAACATTTCTATTGGCGTAATCATAATAAGAGGTGGTTATTGAATTATGGACGATGCGCTAATGGATCTATTGTTGAGTGCTAATCGTCGATGGGTTAAAAGTTATTCGGCCTTTTTCAAAATTATGCAAAAATTTTTCATAAACAACAATTGCCCAATTTAGAAACGAGTCACATTCCTCACACATTTTTTTCAATTCATGAAATTTTTAGACGATAGACAAATAAATTAAGTGGAATGGTATATAAGTTAATTTTTCTGATATGGTAATTGGTGCATTTTTGAATGCTTTTCAAAAGTTTGACTATGGCGATAAATATGTGACTATTATGGAATGTGATAACTTGATAAGAAATATATTTCACCTTATCATTAATTAGAAAAATATTTTTATTATTACTAAGTGAGAAATTTAGGAACTTTAAGGCTTACTTACACACAATAACATTTTTACAACTTATTTTGTACATTTTTACGATTGAAGAAATTTAAAAAAAATGTCACTGTAAAGTGATATACAGGTAATAAAACCGAATACATCAAATTAGGTTTATGTTAATTTTGGTGCCAAAATTTAATTTATTTTACGATCTTTTCTAAATTACTGTTTAAAAAAGCTAAGAAGTCATATACTGCTATCTATTAAGTACTAAAAATTGTATAACTATTAATTATCGTTTTTAATATTTTTAATTTAGATTTTTTTGATTAACTCTTACAAAATTTTCGTTATGGAGCTGCCCTTAGTCATTAGGTTTTGTCTACGTTTAAATAAAATATTGGAACATTTTTACAGTTTTTCTAAATTTTGTTTTTATATGATGATAAAAGGTGTTTATTTAAAAAGTTGGCAAGAGTGCTATGAGATTTTGATAAAAGAAAATGTAGCGCAAAATGGATGTCGGAACTTGATACACTGTAACTATGGATAATATTATAATTACATAAATCATTTTGATTATTTTTGAGTGCGGTTTTGTTTTACACGATTTCGAGTTATTTTTATTTCTAGTTTCATTTTCTTCCTTCTTCTTTGTGTTCAGTTTCTGTTTGTACTAAGAATTAGTTTCAGTTTTGTTTGTTATTGGATCTAGTTAATTGTTATTTTAATTGTTATATACTTGATAGAACAGTATGTTAACACTTTGAAGTTGGCAAATATTGCACTGGGAATGTTTCCCCATACGAGTTAATAAATAATGATTTTGTAAATCAAAAGTTTTACAGATTACTGATTTTATAAAATATTCCATGAAATAGATAGGTTACTAATCCGACATAATGTGACAATTTCGATATTTCTGACAGTACGGCAGCCGAATTTAACTAAGAAATACTTCGAAATGTTTTTCTTTTATCATGGCACTCTTGGAACTTTTTTAAATGAACACTTGTTATAAATAACTTTTGTTTATTTTGTAGGAACTTTTTAGTTTTTTGTAATTTATGTTCTTTAATGAATGAATAGTCCAATCGTCGGCAACTGAATAATTTAATACTAACATGTTACTTATTATTACTGTTATTATGAGTACCTGTTTATGTGGAAAGAAATGATCTTATTATCGCGGTAATAGAGATGCAAGTAAAGAAGAAAACAAGTATTTATTTACAAAATGAAAAAGTCTCAAAAAAATAGAAGGTTTTGTAATGCTAAATCATTTTTAATTGAAAACATTTATACTTGTAATATCTATTTTTTTTTATCTAAATAGGGGTTAATCTCGCTAAAATGTCGTTAAATACCAGTCAGAGAGTTGAAAGATATTTTTCTGCTGAAAGCTTTGTGTTGTTTATTTTGCATGCTTTAAACTTTAACTTCAAATTAAAAAAAATATTAAAAATAGAACGGATATTCATAATAAGTATAACTATTTATCATAAATTTAATTTAATTTTCTAATAAATTATTTGGTGAATGCAATCTATACCTTTTTAAATGCTATTAAAAATGTTTGCTGATTTTAATAACAAGGTAAATGAAAGATACGGGCAGAAAACTGGAGAGTGAAAGAGAAAATTTTGAACGGGTACAATAAACAAATACATTGCAAAATTAGCATTACAACCTGGGGTCATTTCCAATGAACTTACAAATAAAAAAATTGCGAAGCTTCAATTATGTAAATGTATGTTTTTGTTAAACAAATTATCCCAGAACACGTGGGCTCCTCCCACGTTAATTTTAGTGTTGAATTTACGACCCAAAACATATCTTTCTGATTTTGGCCGACTTTCTAATTTCCGGTCCCAATGGTGTAAGCATCATGGCGAAATTCTATCATTACGAAAAAGTATACAGAAGATTACATAAATTCGTATATAATACCGTTATTTTGTTGACCCCCAAAAATATATTTTTGGCCTAAGGAGAGGGCCTCCGGACTCTGCGGATTGTGTTGCGCAAGTTCACCTGTACAGCCTTGAGACTTGCGGTACGCATACCCACTAAGCCAGTGGCCCCAATCTTGGAATATTATATGCGGAACGCTTTTTACACAACCGCAATTCTTCGATTTTATCTTGTTTTAGCGCGTCGTAAACGTAAAATAAGAAGATGCGTTTGAATTGCTGTAAAATCTCGTTTTCTTATGAAACCTGGAAAAATTTGTCTTCTGTGTTTATCACGGTTCATGGTCTAATATTTAAAAAAAAAATATACAGCAAGACAACGGTACAAAGATTCTATGCGTAATTTACCACACCACAGCCTAAAAAGTCACGTTTCGAATTTCCAAGACAACAGAATTTGCAATTTTCAGATCAAAAATGCAGATGTCATTTTTGGCAACTGTCATTCAGTTCATTCCGTGAAATCCTTTTTTTTATGTATTCCTAAGTGACTCAATGAACCTTAAACCACTCTGTGTAATCGCACTGCAATTTCTGTTAATATACGGTGCGCCAGAAGGAGACCGCCCTAAAGAGGGCTGCAACAGCAAAAATGTCTCTCCGCAAAAAGCAACCAACATAGCTCAAAAAGCCGCACAAGAAGCCAAAGCGGCCGAAGACGCCCAACAACAAGCCGGTCAACAGGCCGCTCACCAGGTCAAAGAGCAACTTGCTGAAAAAGCTATGGAAGCGTCAAAAGCCGCCGAAGCTGCACTTGCTGGAAAACAGGAACTCGTCGAACAGCTACATAAAGAGATCCAAGAAGCTGAAATTGTAGTTCAGGAAGAGCAGGCAAGTCTGCAGCAGTTACAAGGTACAGCACAGGCTTCATCTAAAGCCGTGCAAGAATCTCAAGCTGAGGTGAAGTTGCTGACAACTGCGTTGCAATTGGCTCAGGGCAATGAAGCTAATTCGGCTCAAGCGCAGGATGGAGTTCAACAGCAGTTGAGCGAGAAAGAGCAGTTGATGGATGCGGCTTCTACCAGGTTGGAACAGTTGAAGAAGCAGCTGCAGGTGGCAAAGGCAGAGTTGAATAGCACGAAAGAGGCGGCGAGAAAGGCGTCATCCGCTGCCAATGAAGCCAAACAGAATGTTATGAGGAATAGGAGGAAGATCTACAGAAAAAATGCAGAGATTAGAAGGAGAAGAAGGAGAAGGAAGAAGTAGTGGCTTTTTTTTTCTGTTTATTTTTTTTATAAAGATTTTTTATATACACAAATAAACCGATTTTTTGCTCGGTAGTTGTAATTTTGCAAAAAACTTTTTTGGAAAGTTGTAGTCGGAATTTACGAAATTTATGTGCTAAGTTCATTATAAAAATTATTGAAAATAAGTTTACGGTAATAAAATAGCACTAATTTATCTTAACTGAATTTAATGGAATTTTGCTAATTAGAATTATTTTAGACATTTGATAGGTAAATATTTGGTGGGATGAATATTCATAATTTAATTTTTTCGTATATTATGCAACTATATTCAATTTAAAGAATGAGAAAGAAGAAATTCTTTGTAAAAGTTTTTAATTGGTAATAAATTTTTGTGTAAATGTGAAGATTCTCTAATTTTATGTACTTTTGAAAGTGGATTAATGTCTTTTAAAATTTGGAATAGAAATGAGAAAAAGAAAGATTTGAAAAAGACTGGATATGAAGTCTGGAGAAAGGGTCTTCAAAGATTTTTTTTGTCGACGGTAGAGTCCGCAGAAATGTAATCATCAAATTTTATTTTTTTGTTAGAATATCGTGTACATTGATCGTATACACCCGCACAATGGTAGAAAGAAAAGATATAAAGAACCATCCAATAGTCGTAGAATCGGAGCAGGCTAAAAAGACAAAAATGAGGTTTTTTTATCTAAAATTTATTATTATGGTCACCTAAAGTGTCAGAAATTGGTGTGCAAAATTGTGTTATAAAATAAGAGAGGAAGTTTGTATTTTGTGCTGAAAATGTAATAAACAGTAGTTACAACAAAAAAATTTTTTAGTGTTTTTAGTAGCGAATTAGATTTGAAAAATGGCAATCTAATTTTGACAGTTTTGACGTTTTAAAGAGACAGTTTTTAGATATGATTACTATATCTGTCTCTTTCTCTGATGGTCAACTGAAATTTCTAGACATTTAGGTCTTTCGTTACTTTCGTATTGTAACTCATTCAATACATTTTTCTTAAAATTTTGGTTTAAAATCGTATAAAAAGAACAGAAATTGTTAGGTTCGGGGGGAGCTTCAGCTCCAATAGCTCTTTCTTAGGTATGCTCTTGCTTGTTTTATCTATCTATGCTTATTGTCTATCTTATAGTCTTACTTACACGTTGACCTTTTTATCTACGTGTTTCTATCATTGAAAAAATATTTGCCTTCTCGGAAAGGATTTCGATCGCTAGCTCGGCTAATTATCTTTTAAGGTGCTTCAATTTTGAGTAAAAGAAAACAGTTTAGAAACAAATAATGACAAAAATATTTATTAGAAAAATGAACAACAAGAACAAGAATGAGGCCGTAAGGGGCAAGATTAGTATGCAGGAATGTATTTACAATTTTGACGACTTTAACCTAAAACTTTTTGCTGCAATTGGCGCTTTCTGCAATTGATTATATTCGTGTTTTACGTTTGTACTAACAGGAAATCTACAATATGGTTTCTATAGGATAATAGATGTTGATTGGTTAATACGAGTTTGCTCCTACGTTTGACAAGTCTGCGAACCCTATCAATCTAAGATGAGTTTGAGTCTTTAAAGTGACAAATATATGATAAAATCTAGATTATTTACTGCTTTATTCTTAGAATTAGAAGTCAAAATACCAAAACTTTACCAGGTACTACTACTGATCATTGAATCAGGTAATGATGACAAAAATAATTATTGTAGAAATGTTGTGGTTAGATACTGAAGTCTTCCAAAAGATGTTAATCAAAAGAACACATAAATTTCTGTGAGTTGTTTTACCTTGAAAAGTTTTTCTACTTTGAACGAAAACTGACAAGAAACCTAATGAGAAGGACAGAAAGAGAGTAATGAACTGTTGAAGCATCGTATGTGAAGAAAACCTATACAGTGCTCTCACAGGATATTAATCAGAAAGAAGACAAACTTTTAAAGATCTTTTGGTAATAGATATTGAAATTGAAACAGTTGTGTTAAACAATACGCTCTATCTCGAAAAAATGTCTTACACGAAGATTTGCTAAAAATTTAAGAAGAACGAACATTGGAGCATTGGAGGTGAAGAACACATAGAAAGTGTTTGTCGAAGAGCATAATAATTAGCTTTATATCTAAATGAAGGTGGTCTGACTAAGAAAACAGTCCTAGTTAAAAACAGTCTCGATCCTAATAAGAGAGTATTGGGATATCTCAAAACAATACTGTTACATCTAGTAAACCAAAAAAACATGAAGGAAGAAAGGACATAAACGAGAAAAAATGTGCACGAAGAACATCTTTTGTCGTGGATGATATCCTACAGCAGCTGTCGAATTTAAAGTTGTTGAATATTCGTCGTTGAATTGTATTGATATTCAATCTTTTCTCTAATTATTGGCTTTATTGTAATTGTGGAATGTTTCTTCTCTTTGATGAGCGAATTTATTTATTCACTAACAAGGTTTATTTTATTAAAAATGTTTTATGTTTTCTAAGTAATTATTATTCTTACTAGTATGTGTGCTTTAATTCAATAGTTATTTTATGCATAGTCTCATATTGCCTCTGTTGTTAATCCACCTATTCGTTATTAGCTTGTAACTTAATGGAGTTGTTGCAAATTATCTTGTTCGCAAGTTACTGAAACTAACTTTACAACTGTATAACTGTTTTGTTTAAGAAATACCATCGTTATATGTTTTCTCAGATTGCTATAATACATTACTGTACTTACTACACACAATATCATCCAGTTTATAGTAATTGTTTGCGTTGACAATAGTAAAGAGAAGAAATTGTATGTAACAAAGGACGAATTATTTATTGTTTTCAAAGGACATTCCGTTAGAAATTTTTTATTATCGGCAAAAGACATTAATTATTTCTTCAGCTTTCGACATTTTGTTCGTATGACCACTTAATTCAAAGGGCCAATTTACGTCGAGCATGATGGCCACGTCCTGTGTTTTAAAAGACAATTTAAACGTTTTCGTCTGTAAAAATCTCAACAATCCATTGTTGAACGTTTCGTGCAATTACTCAAGCCATTGATTACGGTAATTTTTGCTGATCAGAGTCTGATTTATTAAACACGTAATGTATTCGAAATTTTAGCTCCGATAACAGCAAAAGTCAACATTTTTCTCTTTAAGCTGCTTGGGTTAATTCAGTCACTGAGTCGGTTTAACAAAGGGATTAATTCTGTTGGCATAAGGTTCTTGCGCGGACGCCACCACCCTTGATAACGCTTTTCCAAACATAACCGCGTTTGAACAGACGTTTTAATTAAGGGAAATAAATTTCATGTCGTTGCTGCCGGATTACCGTGCCACCAAATGCCATCGATTTTCTCTAAACGAAAAACAACCGAAATTGGTTTTTAATGGCGTTTTTGCGTTTTAACGTTTAGTAAGTGGATGAGCCAAACTTTATTTACAATAAAGAATTATTGTAATAATGTCGACACACATTCTGAGCAAATTACTATAATAAATGACAGATCAAGGGTATTGTGGTGGTTTATCAACTTGAAAATTTTTGGCAAAATTAATATATACTTAGTTCACTTTTAGAAAATTTAGTGAAGCGTTCAAATACCCTGAAAGATAATTATGTGTCTTTATTATTACGACTGTTTTTACTTGGTAATTTCGTCGAAAACAATTTTTTCTGATGTACATAACCGGTGAAGGTTATACGTAATGACTCGGAAATTTCTTTCAAATGGTCAATAAAATTTAACGTAATGTCATCGTAAATTAGGATTTAAAAATTGCATTAAAACCGACAGGTGTAAACAGTAGTGGAATCTGGACATTTTGATTTTGATTCTAGTTTTATCTATGAGTGTACTGGGTTGGTTCAACCACCCACGAACTGTAATTAGTCGAGTAATTTGTGTTGAAATGCACTGTCGCGTGCATTACTCTCTAGAGATTATCTCTATTATTGTCAATGCGTGCACATTTATACCTAATGGTTTACACCCTAGAGGATATTTTTTTGAATATTAGTAGCCTTGAAATTAACTATTTTTTGTTGTTAATTTGATTCATTTTTGTTGTTAAGTTAATTGTTTTAGGTATATTGAATTTTGTTATAAGTATTTCTATCTGATTTAACACGTCAAATGTAATTGGTTGGTAAATTATTTGGATCTCTGATCAAAAGTAATGAGATATGACATAAGAAGTGTTAGTGACTCTTGATAAATGAGAGTTGGACAGTCTAAATAGAAAGTCTGAAAGTCACAAAGGGTTTACTGGTTTGATTACATATTAACCTATCGTTCTTTCATTGGATAGTATTAAGGGCATATCAGGGACATTTCAACGAAAGCTGTTAAAACGGTTATAAGCTGTACTTAGATGGTCTGCTAGAAAACAACGAGCTGTCTAGTTTATACCTGCGACCAGCAATAAAACTAATCCGTATGGATTCTGTATTGATAGTCTGAGACCGAGAGCAAAATGACGTAATTGAACTCTTAATTCTCTGTGGTTGCTATAGTTTTTCTTATTCCTGTTTACCTTAATAGAACGTAAAAATATAAAAAGGTTTGTTCTGCTACTCTTTTAAATCTAATCTTAGATTGGTAAAAACGACGTTTTCATTGATTAAATTTTTTTTATTGATGTAAACAGCGATCTTGCTATAACAGTACGGAACGTTCTATAAAGTAAACATTTAAAAATGGTAAGATGGTAGATACTTTGGGCTGTTCTGCTAGCAGGAAATCTTGAATCTTCTATCATTAAATATTAGTACCACTAGTAGGTACCAGCAAAACTAATCTCTAATCTGATATTTTTTATTCAAATAATTTAAAAAGTTTTTTGTTTTTTAGTGTTTAGGTTGTTTTTTTAACCTTCTGATCGTTTATGTTACTTTTTCTTTGGTAATACTTTGTCTTTCTGTACTTTTATTATGTTCTTCTTTATTTTCGGCGTAAAATAATTATTGCAAAAGTACTTTTTTTTATCTATTAATTATTTGTAAATACTTTTACTTAATCAAGAATTTTGAGTTTGTTGAAGAGTTTTGATTCTCTTTGTTAACTAAATACTTAAAACTTAAAGTTTCTCCAAATTGCGTCTTATGATATTTTTTAGCCAATTGATATTTTTTAATTTAGCAAAAATTGTTATTTTGCTTAAATTAAGTTACATTCTTCAAGGCAGAGATTCTCCTTGAGCGGAGGATAAAAATCGCACACGTGAATTTGTTTAGTGATCTCAGCCTACACATTTCGTGTTCGTATTATCCGAGTCATGGCCATCCTATTCATATTCTTCGCATTGTAAATTTAAAAAATAGCAACCTTTATGAGCATTGCCAAATTCAAATTAAGCGCTAAATTGCGTTTGTTTGTTCCGAAGTCATCATCACAACACAAGATTAATAATTATATTCAAATTTAAAGCAGACGCGGTATTTGTATTTGAATTTATAGTTATTGTTGTTTGTTCACATTGTTGTTTCAAATCGGTTAATTATGCAACAAATGAAATGATAAAATAGAGCATTGTGTGGAGGTTTAATGCTGCCAAGCTCATGAAAAATAATAGGAGGAATGGCAAGATTATTATCTAAATTGATGGTATTGTTGACAGAAGTCGAGGGAGATTTTTTGAATCTTAATTTTGAAAATATTGCTTCCTACAAATACTGGGTGTGGTGAACAGGAATCAAGGCTGGGAGGTTTAGTGTCAATGTGTCTGGCATCTATCGATGCAATTATGTTTCATTGAAGGATGAATAGAAGGAATTATTAAAATAGAATAGATTTAATAATTTTAAAGCTAAATATTTGCTGGATTATTATTCAAATTCACATTATACTGAAACGTGACCGTGTTTATTTACATTTTATTAAATATCTGTACTGATAAGATACCGGTGGGTAATAAAGGCCTTCCGGTAATAAGACCCAGCTTTAAAGCTAGACTGTAAATTAACTATCTTATATGTGTTTAACATATCGAGTGTTTCAGGGCAGTAACATGGATCTTTAATGATATTTAAAACTAAAGAAAATTTGCCCCTCTGGTACATCTTGAACTGAAATTTTTATTTTAAGATACTCGTTTTATACCTGTTTATTGGAATTATCAGATAAATATCTGGGCATCTAGCTGGAGACTTTATTAACATGTTGAAATAAATTAGAATGCACTTTAAATGTAAATAAGCATGACAATAGTCGTTGCTAACGCCTATTTTATTGGCGATTCAACACAACAAACTCTGAAGAAAATGAAGACTTTAGAGTTGACTCTTTTGTAATATAATTTTAAATGGCAGATATTGTTTTCTTTTTGGATATGAATTATGAATAATTATGACTTTAGTTATCACGAAGTAAATTTTTTAACTGTTGATAATAATGTGTATGTATTTATGAGTTTAGGTGAAAACTTTAAAAAGCTAAGAGAAACAGTTTTACAAATTTGTTTTAATTTTTCTCAGTGTGGTTTCTTTTTATTTTCAACATCATCATAACAGATATACGACTCTAAATTCCGAAGTTGATTGGTATGGATCTTTATTACTGTTCTATCCAGCTATATTCATACCTAGTTTTTCTTCAAAAATGTACTGCATTACCTTTTCTTGGGATCTCGTTTTTGTTTTATTCTTCTAGGCGCGCAGTTTGCACCTCTTGGTATCATTCTTACGATAATTGATCTAGTAGTACGGATCTCAGTAAAGTACTCTGTTCAAGGTTTCAACTTCAAAATAACTAGCATTTTGACTGTTGTATTCACTTTTTCAAGTATTTTGTCTATGTATTTTTTCAACATTATATTTTGATGTTTTTAACTGCAGTTTTTTTTATTTTCTAATACCTATAGATTATGTGTTGAAAAGAGACAGGCAACGGTATATAATTAAAAAATGATCTATATCCATGCTGACGGTATAAAGAGTCTTACCGCTGCCACCAAATATTGCTAGTATTACCTGCTATAATGTTAGTTGTGAGTTCTTTTTAGAAGTGACAGTGAGACACTTGTGGTGGTTTAAATCAGTTGTTGAAACACAACGATAATAATTAATCACACATTTCCAGTAATCGTAACTCCTTTTGGTGACTGCTTTTAGCTATGGAGGGTGTAATAACTTGCCAGAAGCTTTTCAAAGTCCAACCAATTTCTGACTAGTTTTTCAACATTTCTATTTAGTTGTTTTGTACCAAATTTGTATTAGAAGTTGTCACAACACACATTTTTGTAATTTAATACTTTTGATTTAGAGATAAAAATTTGTTATACATTTAAAAGGTAGGCAAAAACGTGTTGTATGTCACACATGTATAAGGCATCATCACCCTTCAGCTTCACAACTATTGGCAGCTTTTTGCCTTTGCGGCAAGGTAATATAGTGACTACAAAAATATATGACACTAGTTAGTTGCGTACTTGCACATAATTAAAAAAAACTACAAAATCAAATGACATTTTACTTATTTTTTGGTTTGCAAGTACATACCACCAAAAAATTTGATGTGGCAGTCTGGGTTGTCAACTCTTTTTTATTTTAAAGGGCTGTTTTTTAATTTTACAAACTCTCTTTTAGTTCTTAAGATGTACTCAAACATAATTTGTTTTTTAATTATACAACCAGACGTAAGATACAGTGGTGGTCATAGAAAAGCAGGACACGAACATTGGTAACGTTATCCCAAAATTTAAAAAAATAAATAAATTGCTGCATATAATCAATCCTTTATTAAGGTTGTCATTTATTGGCAGTGTGATTAAAAAGCTCATTCTAGAAATTTATAAACGTGGTGTACGTAAAATTGTCACAGTTTAATGTCAAAAAACGTTGTGTTTTCTATTAAAGTGTCTCACTTGTCAGTGGTCACAACTGTACATTGATAAGATACAATTTTTTTATATAATCATGCGTGTCAAAAAGCGAGCATTTTTTTAGAGATCTTAGTAGTAAAGCTTTTAGTAAGCTTCAATCAAGAAAAAATCAAATCAAAACTTTTTCATTACTCTGGAAGAGCTTCTGGATTTTTTACATAAACGATTATTTTATCTTATTATTTGTTGTTAAGGAAAGACAATCGCGAGGATGTGAGTGTGGTGCAAACAAGGTTTTTTGTACAACCCTACCTACTATAACATTTTTTTGCGCCCTGAACTATAGGCGAGAAATTACGAAAGTATTGTTTAAAGATCGTTTTTTATTTTAATTAATAAATCGTTAATAACGTTAATTCGATATTGTATAATTTTTGTGTGTGTTCAGTTTTGTCAAAAATAAGTGGAGTTTTTAAAAACCTAAAATAAACCTATAAGCTAATAATAGGCTTTATTAAATCTGAGTTTATCAGACGAACCTTCTTTTTCGATCTTTTTGGTGTGTTGAACGGAGCGATAAAAGGCACCCACTAACATCAAACAAATCACTTTTACACGACGCGCGTTTTGACAACAAATTTGTCATTTTCAGGTGAAATGAATGAATTAAATCCTATCTGTCTGGTTTTTCTTTACCTTCTTATTTTTTTGTTTTGTATCTTTTTTCCTAATTAATTACAAATGAAAAAAGGCATAAGAGTGAAGACAAATTTAGTCATTCTCAGTAAAGAACTTGTGGTTACCCATATTTAAGATCTTAGTTAATTAAATTTTGTAAATTTCGTTTGGCTTACACAGAGTGTTTCTTCTTTATACAAGTGTTCCCTATTTTGGAGCTTTTGAGTTTTCTTTATAGAGTGGGTCTATAAGGAGATCTCATCTCTCATTATTTAGACAATTATTGTTATCTACTGTCAATTTATGATGTTTATTGATATGATGATATGATGTTGGTTCCATCGTTTAAGGTTATTTACTACTTGGACTTTTAACCTGTCATAAATCGACAGTAGGTGACAATTACTTAAATACGGTTTCTTAGTCCTTGTTTGAGTCGTATTTAATGCGGGATGACCTTATTTTGCTTATTTTTGTGCTCGCTCTATAAATTACTATTAATTCTTCGGGATGTTACTACCTATAGTAGGAACGGCTTTGAAGACGAATTGGCTATGCTAAAACAACTATCTGGCTGATGTAGAGAGAATAAAATAATAAAATACAGACACTAAATGTATTTAGACATTCAGAATAAACAGTTTTGCCTACCTATTAATTAAAATTTTGTCCGAAAGAATTTAATTTTGCAATAAACTGGAACTAGCAGTATTACACCAGATGCGTTTTTACGAATCCTAACAGAAATAATAAGACTTTGTTCTTTACTGGCGTTGAAATGAGTTCCTTAATAAGCTCTATAACAATAAAATTTGCTAGGAAAATATCACTTTGGATAAAGCAGGTGCAAAGTTGAAAATTCTCTTTAGTTCCCTGAGAGCAGTTTTTCTCCGCTTCACATATTGTACTCTCGTCTCGTAAATTGTAGTTCATTATTCTATTCAAAAAGTTTTGTTATTAACCGAGCATATAGTCCCGTGCAACTTTTCGCTCTGTTATTCATAAGTCACAAGTTGTTCGTATCGTATAATCAGTTCTCTTGTAAACACTGCAAATACTTGTTGGTATTCGTGTAGCTGCAAAGTTTCGAGAAGTTCGCGTGTGAAACTTTCAGATGCCACGTTAGATCTTGTATTAGAATATATTTGTATTAAGTCCGGGGCTCAATTATTTACAGACTGTTTCTTCTCAATTATTAGAATCAGCGTAAAACTGAGGTGCCCATTTCGTTTCTAACTGTATCGTTTTGAATGGAAGAAAGAAATAAAATTTTAGCAATTATCTGATTTACATTTCTGGCGCTTTCACCGCCAGCCATGAATAACGAAATGATGCTGAGACGAAAATTACCTCTTGAGGATTTTATAGCCGTAAAATTATTTACTTTTGTAATAATTCAGGGATTTTTAGAAGTTGGATTATGGGAAGTGTGTGCTAATATGCCATCTACCACCCATTGACAATACATTTTGCTGCGACTTCCTGTTGACACATTACGACTGTTAGATCCTATCAGTACTATCTATATTGTAATGTTTGTTGGTATATACATTTGTCTGGAGGAATATTGATCATATCTCTTCTGATTACCATAATAATGAGCTGGAAACTAGATCTTGTTCTTTAATAGAGGCTGAAAACAAAGTCATTGCCGTAAAAAAGATGAAAGTTATGGGATGGGAGATCTGTCATGGTCAATTTCCTATACAGCATCATTGTCTATATTGTTTTTTCATCCCACCTGTAATGAAAATAACCATCACAACTGTGCGAAATACAAAATTATTGCGTAATATCCGTCTGGTAATTCCGTTTTTAACTCTAGTGGCTCTCGTCTAATGAAATGAGCTTCGTAAAGCTTCAAGTAATTTAATAACTTGAAACCTAATATTGAGACTGGCTTCTTGTAGAATATGTTAGACACACTTCTTACTTAGTTTTGTGTTTCAAAAACGACGACACATACGTATTTTCGACTTGAAAGGTTTCAGTCTAGATTGGTTACTTTGATAGTCGGCTAATTTTTTCTTTCTTGGGGTTGCAGATGAAGAAGTGGAATGGCCTTGGCCTTATCTGGATATGCAATCGATAATTCCACTGAGTATGGTCAACAGATGTCGCCGATTGTGCCGGTAAGTTGTTAATTGTTTATTGTTAAAACATCAGGGGACATGAGCAAATTTACTGCGAATCACAAGGGAGAAATTTATATTAGGGGTTTACAACATTGATAAATTCTATTAGCTATTTTTTGCAGCCAGCAGTGAATTGCTTAATCTAGCGAAAATGTGCAAAAATAACTTTAATAATTCATTTATTTTAACATAAACTATAATTACTATGATACACATATAATGGTAGTGAAAAATTTTGAGTTAGAACAGGCTTTGATTTTATAATTTACGAGATTTTTTTTAGACTTTTTTCGTTCAAAAAATAATACATTAATTGCTCTAATTCATATTATTTTGATTTTATGTTATAATTATTTATTGCATAAAATTAGTATTGTATAGTAAGTGCACGATAGTTTTCACATTTTAGAATTTGAAACAACCCTAATTCACCAAAGCTTAAAACAAATCTATTAATTAATAAATAAAATCTAAATGTCTGATTAGACAAAACCTAGTATAGCTGCAACTGCCAAAATATAAAAAAGCAATGCCAAAAAGCAAAAAACATTGGTTGGATAAGTAAATCTAAAACCAAAATGTCTGAACTGGCAAATCAGTATTTAGATTTGGCAAATATCTCTTTATAAAACTGATAAAGTAGTTGTAGATAGCAAAATTTGAATAAACCTAGTATGAAAGAATTTTTTTTTTGTGAGAAACTTGAAATAATTTTAAGAAACCTACAAGACGGATATAAATCTCACTGAAATTGGTTGCAACTAATTAAGCCTAAAACAATATATCAAAACCTAGACGACTAAAATTTGAAACATTTTGACTTTGTTAAAATTTTAAACAAGCCTATCATTTAATAAATTTTAATACAACAAACCTGAAATAATCCTGATCGAACGAAGCACTTAAAAGTCGGGTTGTACGAAACCTGGAACAGCCTAAATTAAGAAAACTTGAAAAAACCGGGACTGAACAATCTAAGCTGAAGCATGATATAGGTAAAACTTAAAACTAAACTGCCCAAACTGATAAAATGTTATTAATATTTGGCAGACTTTTTATACAAAACCTGATAAAACATAAAAATTTATTAAAACTATTTAAATCGACAAAGCTTGAAACAATATAATAAAATCTAACACAAACGTATAATTAACACTTCAATTTGATGTTTAGATTACTTGAATTTGGTTTGAACACAACCTGGAACATTCTAGCTAAAACAACCTAGACACAAAACGTAAAACTAAACTTCTTAAAACTGTCTTAACAGGCAAAATTTTTTCTTGTTTTAGTAAGACATATGAAGCAACCTGACAGGTTCTTTGAATATAAAACTCAGTGAGAGTTTTTGAAGCAATAAAGTTTCTGAAACAATACATCTAACAAAACCTAAACTTGGAACTAGCCCGAAAGCGACTTATTTTAAAATCTAATAGATTTTAAAATAACTTTGAATTAAAATTTTCGTTAACCAAAAAAATGTTGATTATACAATAGATAGTTTATGAGCAAAAAAAACCTCTAGAAGGCTGTGAAATGCTTTTTGTCAATGTAAATTATATGGAAAGAAACAAAGTTAGAGCATTTTAGAGCATGTTGTAGGTGGTACCTATTAAAATAATACTAGATATAATACTAGATATTGTTATTAACAATAGTTTTTATTAGATTATGGGAGGTGTTTGTATCCTGTGTCCTCAGTAAGCAAAGTGTCTCTCTTATTCCATCCGGATAAAGAAAAAGCCGGTGGATATCGAAATACACACCATAAAATCCACTTGTAAACTGTAATGGGATATTTTATTTTCGATTCGAAGTGAATAGAAATGGATATTTTACAGGAGCGCATAGCTTCGATGCATGTGTTTTCAAGTTCTCACAACGAATATTAAACGCTCTCAGTTCACCGATTCCGGGTCTGTTTAACTCCAGTATTTCCACTCGAGAGCTTCTGTAACCATTCATGGTTCTTGAATTCTCAACGACAGCCAGCCTACACTAGATAAAACCGACACAATTATTCAAAGACTGATCAAAATGCACCTGTCTGTGCCTATGAAGAAACGTTAAATAAAAGAGAGAGCACTTCCTAAGTGTCGAATTTGATCGTGATCGATTAATAACTTTCAAAATATGGTTTTTCGTTGAATTATGCGATAAATCACCGAACAAGAGGGCGTTATTTTTGGAGTATCCGTGCCACGATCAATCTTCGCCTGCGACTTAATAAATTAACCTAACCGACACTTATAACAAATCGGATTAATTTGCTTACACTTTTTCAAAGGTCGATTTCCATGAAAGTGCTTCCAAATTTTTAAAACGAGGCATACCAGCCCACAGCAACAAATGCTGTTTTTATCTTCTGTGTATTACGACTAACTAGGTATTGTTTTAATTTATTTATTTTTTCTACTTTTATGCTTTATTTGATTTATTAGATGTCAATTAGGTACCTACATGTACTTTAATGGTATTTATTAAGATGCAAGCTGCGACCAATGAGAATACAATACCTATATATTTCATAAGCACTACAAGCTTTATATAGGCTTATGGTTTGTTTGACATTCTTTCTCTATGCTTTCTTATTTTGCTTTTTCTTTTCACCATCTACCTCTTTTTTTTATTTTGTCTGCAATGTGCCTTTTCATCTGGTGAGTCTTAGTCTTGTTTCTAATACTTTACTGTTCTGATTAATCCGTTTTATTTTATTCTTATTACGTGACCCATCTATCTGATTCTTCGTGTTTTAATTACTGTTATGTTTTTTTATATATTTTTGTTGATTTGTATTTATTCTTTTTATTAAAGTTTTTTCCACTTCCATCTCGTTATAAAATCTTCGTAGAACTTTTTTTTTACATTTGCAGCATTCACTGTTCTTTTGCTTGTAGTATTCACCTTTTACAAGCGTATGTTTCCACTGTACGGATTATTGGTTTATATTTATATACGAAGGTTTATTGTTCTCGAAACGATTTTCAAGGAATTTAATACTCAGACACTTCTGTTTTCAGCTGCTATTCATGCTTTTATCTCTTCTATATTTGTTGTTTGTTATTACTGTTTTTAAACATCTTTATGTTTCAGTAGACTTGTATTTTTTATAAATAATTATTTATATGAAAATTACTTCACTTTGAGAAAGAAAGGATGCTCCCATCAAATTTGTATTTTTTACTTTTTACGCTTTTTACTGTTTGGTTTGTAATTTATTATAATGGGCCCGAATTTTTTGCTTACCATGAAACGTGCACCTAGTGTTTTATTCTCACTTCCACTGTTGAAAAACATATAATGGTCAATATCTATAATTTGAGTACTTTTTTTTAGTTTCTTGTAATGCTATTAAATCTATTTTATATTTTTTATTTTTCTTATTATTTTTTTTCCATTCACCTTCGTCATAAATTTATTTTGCATTTCAGCCTGCCGTAAACATTTTTTCGTTATTGTTTGTTTATAGTTTTTTTCGTAGTTTTCTTTTTTCTATTTCTGTTAAAAGTATATAGATTAGTTTTGTTCTATTTTCGTGTACCTTTTTTTGCCTTTTATTCGTATTTTTTGTTTATCTTTATTAAGATTTATTATTTCTTTGGATTTTTGGTGTTATTCCATTTATCTTCTTCTAGTTGGCGCGTTCTTCTGTTCCAATCTATTTTTTTTTGTTAACATTAATTTTTGAAGACTCTTATTAACTTTTTCTTTCAACTGCTTTTCTTTTTTTGCTGTTTTTTTTTTAAATTGTCTTTTGTATTATTTTTTCTTTTTCTGTAAAAGTAAGATCACTTGTTTTGTAAATTTTTTGATGTTTTACTTGTCTCACCTTGAAATTATTTTTTATTACTTTTATTTTTTGATTAAAGTAGTCTGTTTCTATTTTATAGATAGATGTGTTCTTTAATATGTATTATAAGCGTTGTTCATCTGGATTTCTACTTGTGTTATTGTATAGACTTTTCTATTTCCTCATCTATATTTATTATATTATTTTATTTTATTTCTTTTCTTTTCTTTGTTAGATTTATTTGTTTGATTCTGGTATTTATTCATTTATTATTATTTTATTTATTATTATTTTATTATTCATGGCTGCTACTATTAGCTTGAGTTTATCCATCTCTGCAGATTTTGGTGAACTTTTTGTTGGTCTTCTCTCTTTCTTTTGCGTTTTTCATCGTGCGTCGAATATTTTTCACTATCTGATTCTCTTTCTTTCACTAACAATTTTATTATTTACTGTTTTTTGTAATGAACAATATGATGTATGATTACGTATTGTATGTATTGTATTATTTACGTGTGATTACAACATTATTTAGTTATTTAAGGATTGCCATAAACGTCTAACATTTAAAATTGTGACGGTTTGCAAAACTCAGGTTAACATATATAAAATTGACAGTGACATGGAAAACTTAACTCCACCAGCAATCATGCATCAGGCAACAACTTTTGCAAGCTATATTACCTGCTAATAAATCAACTAAAATTTACAAAAAATTCTACTCGTATTTATCAAAGATAAATAAATATAAATAATAATTAAAACTATGACTTTAATGTAATGGACACCATTTATGACTTGCCGTAATTAAAAATAGTGTATGCAACTCGTATTTAATTGCTATTAAGCGATCGTTTTATAATATTGTCAAATTAAAAATCCGTTTACTTAGCCCTAAGGACAATCTGATTTACTATTAAAAACTCTCTCTTTCAATCCTCTAAGCTGTCGTCTCCTTATTGGAATTGAAAAAGCTATTGAAACACAATTCGTTTTTTTTTTCAAACAAATTCGTCTGGAAATGCCTTTTATCGATGACAAGGCGTCAGTTGGACCGACCATTTTATTGCTGAATTGCACACAAAATCAATAATTCAAAAATTTAATAAAACTTTTTATTTACAAAAAAATCACAAATTTACGCTTTCAAAGCAGCTAAATGCAAAGCTCTAGCTTTAGCGACCTCTTCTGTTTCTTGGATTGGTTCTGGAGCAACAGGGAGGTGATTTCCTGTGGCTTGGAAGCCGTCGGGTCCGGCTGTGTACTCCACAGTTTGTTGGACGCCGTTTCCGTCGATGAAGGTATAACTTCCACGAAGGGTGCCATCGGCGGTGGCTTGTTCTGTTCTAGATTGTCCGTTTAAGTTGACAGCGAATTTGTAATTTCCGGAAGTGTCTTGAGTGACGGCAACGTGAGGGTCAGTGGGTTTAGCGGCAGCAAAGGCTACCAAAAGAGCAAGTGCAAGTATCTACGATGGAATTAACTGTGTAAATAAAATTGGTGTTTGTATAAGAATTTGGTGGCTTACCAGGAATTTCATTGTTGGTTGTGTGAAATGGACTTGTGTGTTCTGTATGAGTGGTGTTTGGTTTTGGGTATTTATAGCGGGTTTTGGGTGATAATGAGGTGATCGGTTAAATATTTTTCGTGAAGGCAAACTTTCGAAGTCATTATAGGGTATGAGGAGATCTTTATCTGTTTGGTAATCACACAAATAATATTAGGTTAACTAATGTCTATATTATTGATTTTAAGGCTTTGGTGATTTAGGAGTAAAAGGATGTCTAATCTAATTTTTAAGTGTATTAATTTGCTTTTGATTTGGTTGGTTGAAAATTAAAGTTGCTTTATTTACTGTTCTGCCGATGATTGATTAGTGTTGGTAATGTTTGCATCAAATTTCAAATTGAGCATTACATAAACTGAAATATCTAAGTTGACATCTTTTGATTAATGCTTATTTTATTAAATATAATAGTCGAGCTTATCTTTGTTTAATTTATTAAATCATGATAACATATTGGTTTAATTTAATAAACAATACCAAGATGTTATCGTGATTTTAACCGGAATAATAATAAAATAAACAGTCTTTGAAGATTTACTTCTCTTTAGTTCTAAAACAATTTCTTATCAAAGTTAAATGAACTAGATAAATTTCCAAACCATCGATCGAATGAGCTTTCTTTTCTGATGGATTTATTAGCTTCTACATTTCACAAAGTTCACATTTTTCCAATTATTTAACGTCTACAGTTTAACTTTTTTAGGAGTATTTTTTACGAACTTTTAAAAAATTACATAAAAATAAAATTTTAGTTTTATTATTAGATCAAGAGTTGCTTGAATTATGAAGATTACAAAATTAAACTTGCTTTAAATTTCGCAAATCAAATTTGAGCCAGTTTCTCTTGGCCTTATAAGCTGACATTTTGTACCTACGCAGATGTAGATCTGATGACAATTCTATAACATTTTGTTTAATTATTAACTTTTTTTGTGCGATTGAACTCTGTTTTGTTGTTTACCGAGTCTTTTTCTAAAACAGCAAGGGTTGTTTAGTTGTCGGTAAACATTTTGTTAACTTGTTACCAACGAAAATTAAACGATAAGTACATTTATTGAAAATATTTTTTTTTGAATGAAAATTAATCACACAAAAAATGTGATAAGCATAGACCATTTTGCCGATCATATTAACAATTGTCTTCGATCAGTAAAATGTTCTTACTTAATACATATATACTTTTAGTCACCAGTACAATGTCCTTAAAAAAAAATTTGATACATACAAATGTAAAACTTTGTGAGTGCCTTTCTTGCAACGAGTCCGACAAGCTTATCTAATGGGAAACCACAATTTTTAAATTTTAAAAATATAATAGTGGTCAACTTGTCTGACAAAAATCATGCTGTGTATGGAGTGTCCACCACCCCGAAAAAGTCGGTATGACGGCATTCGAAAATGCAGCAGCGCCGAAAGTTTTTTTTTTCTAAAAAAAAAGGTGTCCGACTGGCCGTGGCGTGCCCAAATTACCGAGCCCAGTAGTACCGTGCCCGACCGAGCCCACCACATGTGGGGGGTTCTCGGTGGCCTTTCGTTGCCGGACCGCTCACTGAGGCAATACCATGCAATGCTCATTGTGAGCTTCCCTTTATACGTTTACAAACACCCATGGTTTCAGCCGGGCTCAGTTTCACACTAGCGGCTCGGAGTGTGCATCCTGTTACCACTAGGCTACTGCCTACCCTAAAAGTTTCCAATTAGATAAGTTTGTTAGACTCGTTGCAAGAAAGGCACTCACAAGTTTTACATTTGTATGTATCAAAAAAAAAATTAAGGACATTGTACTGGGGACTATTTATCTAAGTATATTTTATCTAAATTGTATCTTTACAGGTTTTTGTCTCAAAATTAGAGAAAGATTTATACGTTTTTGTACCAAAAGATTCCTTGAATTACAATTGTCATTACAAAATAGAAAATACAAAACTTTGTGAAAACTTTTAATCAGCAAAACTCGTGATAAAAAATCAGCAGACCGCAAAGTAAAGGTTCAAGTGATCGTTTGTTGCTTCTTGCATTTTTTAAATTGATAAAATCATTGGCTTTATTTCTTCGAAGAAGCAAGAAATGATAAAGATTAATGAAGTAAAAAACGCTCTTTATCACTTGAACTTTTACTTTGTCTGCAGATAGACTCAAAAAATCGTTGCTATGTTTCAACAATTGTAACCATCGTATTAAGCATTGCTTAAACTCAAAATAGTGTTGGTGCAAACGGTCTTAAATTATTTTTTACAGCAAAATGTATCAAGTAAAGTTCTTTAAACTAACTTCTGAGAATGAGGGGTAGTCGGTGGGAGGTCACCATAGTGCGATTCATTCTTTGTAAAGCGGCAAATAAGCTACATTCTAATAAGATTTGTTATAGAATTGGTTTTAGTTCATGTAGCTGCTTGATAGAACGGCGCAAGAGCGGGCATTTCAAACAGTTTGACCAGATTCAAGCGAAAATAACCCTTACTCAGCAAATTATAAGAGTTATAATCTATCTAAGGCTTTAGATGGAGATACAAGTCTTATCTTTAACTACCTTTGAAGATATGTTAGGAAATGTAAATAAAGGTCTTTACAAAATTTAGCTTATTCGGAATTTTCGCACATTTTTTGTCTAATTTTACTGGGCCATATCTACCACTTTTTAAAAGCTTTTTTATTATCTTTTACTATCAGCGAAAAATGTTTCAGTGTTTCTGCATTTACACAATTACAATATTTATTTTCAAATAAACTTATGACTTTAGGGTCAGCAGTAGCGGCTGCACACTCCGAGCCACTAGAACCAAAGCGATCTAGGTTCGAATCCTACCTTGAGCCAGGGCTGTTTTGTGAATGTTTAAGGGCTAGGTCACAATTTACATTGTTTCTGTGAGCGATCCCATCAGTATGAGGCCATGGAGGAACCACACACGTAGTGGGCTCGATCAGCCACGGTAAAACGGGCTCGGTAAGTCGAGCAAGCCACGGTGTTTCATTTTTATTTCTAACAAGTAGATAATAAATCTAATTTACTATCTATTAGCCGTGACTGTAAGTTTGTAATGAAATCTTGCAGATTTTACATCACTAGTTATGTAATGAATTTCAATCTTAATACATCACTAGTTATGAAAAGTAATTTGGAAATAAAACTTAATTTTTCGACTCAATTGGGAAAAATTTTGTACGTAAAATAGTTATGGAAAACCTACTATTGTTTCATAACTTTTCATAATAATATTGTTGAAGATGTAAAATTTTATTTAACAATTTTGTACATTATTTATACTAATAAATAAATTAAAGAAATTGAGGTAGTCCCTGTTCCAAAAGCGCAATCTGTAGCGCTTTAGCCTTGACAAGCTCATCAGGCTCTCCAACTGGAATGTTGTGATCGATGGGAGCGACAGGAAGATTATTTCCGGTAGCCCGGAAACCATCTGGACCAGCCGTGTATTGCACAGTCTGCAGAACACCGTTGGCGTCAATGTACGAATAACTACCACTGACAGTCCCATCGGCATTGCCTTGTTCTACTCGGGATTGTCCATCGAGATTGAGCGAGATTTTGTAGTTGCCAAGAGTGTCTTGGGTTACAGCCACATGCTGGTCCACTGGTTTTGCAACGGCTGCGGCCACCAAAACAACGAAAACAGCCTAAACGAAAATAAAGACATAAATAAATGTTTTACAGCAAATTTAAGAGGCTTACCAAGGATTTCATTGTTGAAGTGTTGTTTGGATTTTGTGATAAATGGCTGTTGAATCGGGTATTTATAGTAATTTCGGGGCTTAATGAGGCGATTTGTTGGCGCTTTCTTTGCTTCAAGTGAATTTTTCGAATTGCGAATTCTTGGAGTTGTTTCTAAGCTAAGAATAATTTAACAAAAATTAAAATTGTGCTAATTAAATTACAACAGTAGTGCTACACTAATTCATTTACATTACATGTTTGATAAATTAAAACCTTTTCGAGTTTTTATTTCTGTACACCTGCAAAAACCAAGCAAAAAATTTATTTGGAGAGATTACTCTTGTTAGTTTGCTTTTCGCTGGTGATTAACTTAATTGTTCGTCGCGATTTAATATCTTTTCCAGTGTGTTTTTCAAGAGTTATTTATGTACACAATTTATAATCTACTAATTGAATCTAATACAGGTAATCAAACATTGTTTTAATTAAATTAATTTGATAGGGAATTTCAAGTATTCGGTTTGACTTTATTAAATTTTGTTAAAGTTATGTTCCTAAAAGGTTTCTGAATTTAGATAAAAACAGCATAAAAATTTTCATTTTATTTGGTTAAAGCTGTTAAAATTTAGTGTTGTTTACAGTTTTATTGCTTAAATTGCGGCAATAATTACATATTCTGTAAATCTGATAAGTCGCTTGTAAAATTCTATTTAAATGTTGGTTGCAGGCGCTGTTAAAATTGTTTTTACTTCTAATTTTAAGATAAGGTAAAGTCGTAACTTTTTTGATGAACGCTCAAGATTCGTCGATAGTCATCTAACTTTAAGCCATAAAATTTTCAAAGATTTATTATTTTTCAACATTATAAATTTTAAAGTTGAAATTATTTATTATAATTGCAGCTTTAATGTAATTATGTTCAATTTTCAAAAGTTAAAATTTACAGGGTGGCTATTTTTTTAAATCTTATATTGGTAATCTTATTAATATTAGAGATATATACAGTGTTTTATAAGTACATACTTAATAAGCGATAATCTCTAAGGCACAGACAGCATACAAATTGGGTTTGAAAGTCAGGTGACTAACGTTACCATCAATTAGTTTAAATTTGAAAATCGGCGAATAGCCAGATTGTCTGTACTGTTTAAAACTATTGTAAATACTATGAGAACGAAAATATGCTGAATTTGGGGTTGCTTTGCGCCTCTTGACTGATCAAGCAAAACTATCAAAAAATGACAGACCAGAGTTTGCTCTGATTTAGCAAATTTTTGTTTTTACGGTAATAGCTTATTAATATGTATTTTTTTCTTTGTGAAAGATATGAACCTATTGTCAAAACCAGAGTTCGCTGTGATCTAGGTCTAGGACCTGCAACTGCAATGACTTAAATACCTTGAATTATCTATCTTGAAAAACTAACTATACATTATTTAGCTAGTATTATCACAATATATATTATTGAGTAGGTAGTGCCAAAATTAATTTGTTTTGCTTTTATTTCATTTTTTTGTTACTTATTGTTGAACATTGCAAAGTTTAGTTTTTAAATTGTTTATGTTGTTGCTAATACAAATCTAGATATGTACGTATAAGTATGTATACACCGTGCTTTTGAAGTTATTTTACAAATTTTAACAGGTAATAGTTCTTGTTGAAAGGATGCTGAGAAACTAAATTTGTTTTATACAAATGTTTATAGTTTTGGAGATCTGCACGCCCCAATAATTACGTTTTTTGATAACTTTTTTTTAATATCTCGCCGTTTATATTTTTACAAAAATTTTGTCAATTTTGACATTTTAAAGCTCTGTTTTTTGATATATCGTTACTCTGTTTTGATACATATGTTAGTTACTGATTCCGAATATTAGGTAAATTTGAAACGAATAATTTTTCGTTTGTTTTAAAACAATTTGACAAATAGACGCTAAGATTTAAAATCGCCCGGAACAACCGGAACCGGAAAACGCATTTTTGTTTTGTTTACAACAAATATTTTAGCAATTAAAAAAAATAGCTTACCATCAAGATTTTGCTTATTGATTTTTAAAATTTAGTTGATTTACTCTACTAAAATGGCTATTGTATGTATTGTCCGATTTTACCATATGCTTATACTTCGCTAGTTCTTTACTAAATTACAATTTTACATTTTACCAAATGTTAAAAAATCACAATACATTTCATGAAAAATCTATAATTGTTGGTCTCATCGTAAAAAATCTTTGATGCATTTTTATACAAAATCTATCAGCGTTTTATGAACTGGCCAGGTATTTCATGAAATGTCTTCTTTCATCAAGTGGCTGCGACATGCATATTTATAAATTGCTGGGCTACTCTAAGAAAAATATCTCGGTGAGCCTCAGGTACTTTATCCAGTCCGGCACTGTTATCGAGCCAAGATCGTGAGCTACATATTTTGCAAAAACTTGAAATAAATGTGATTTAATCGCGCAATTGGAGACATATGAAATCTGTTAAAATAATTGTTGTAATGCTATGACAGTTATACAATCCTGTATCCTGAGATTTACTGTTGCTGCATCGAGCCTTCCAAGAAGAAAATAACAAGCGTCGAGTGAATTTTTGCAAGAGCAATGCTGGTTTATCTGAAACCGTATAAAATCGAAATGGCAATTCTGCTCACATAGAAATTGTTCAGACATCTAACTGTCCACCTAACTGACCATAAACTTAATGGAACCTAAATATAGAAAATCGCCACACAAGCAAAAAATTTTATCTCTCCAATTAGTTCCAAAATATCTATAATTTGAACCGCTTGAAAATGTTGATTAAAGTGAAAGTGTAATTGGGATTTTCGTGCGAGTTTTTGTCTTTGGAATTGATGCACCTGTTACTATAAACCACGATGCCATAATTACCACAAGTATTTATCATTTCTTGTTAACTGAACGGAATAGTGTTTAACTGTATCCAAGTTTATTGCGCTTCATGCAACCTCACGGTGCATTATTTTATCAGGAAATGCACGCTTTGATTTGTGGCCGTTTCTGATGGAATGCTGGGGCACGTGCTATTTTTTGCATTTTCTTAACATGAAATCGGCGAAATCATCGCTCGTTATGTAATATTCATCGCGTCACGTTTTTAGATATTATCCCTGGAATTTTTGAGGGAGTAAAACAGTTACTTTTTATGTACGTTTCCTGATGTTATTACACCTTTCTGTTTTGTCGAGAGTTTAATTAAGTGAAACATGGTGTTAAATAAACCACAATACTCCATGGATGCGTCCCGTCATTTATTTTAATTAAATTATTGTTTTATATGGTAAGCAGTGCTTGTGGGAAAATTCGGCATTAGCCTTGAAGTAATTAAATTACTTCATCAATTCAATTTCTATAAGAATTATTATGCAAAGTTTCAGGCACACGGTGCTTAGTTTAATTTGCTACAGCGTTGCAGTACAAGTAACAATTTATCATTTTAATTTTACAAGATTTTCATAAATTTCCAATTAAGTATAAGTACTTATTGCTCATCATTATTAAGACCTATAGCTTAGGGAATAATAAAATAAACTGTACTGTCTTTTAACTCTTTTTATAGTATGTTAATAAAATATTGAAGCGTAAAAGAAATTTGATTTTTTTACCAAATTCCTTATCGCCAGTAAAATCTTAAATGCTTGCTGCTTCATCTAATTGTAGGAATATCTTACATATGCAGGGTGTTTTGGAAGTTACTTTACAAATTTTAACACGGCTCATGTTGAAAGGATGCTTAAAAACCAAATTTGGCAGTTAAATTTTTGTTACTTAGGATTTTTTAAACGCGAGTTATTACTTATTAAAATTTGTAAAGTAACTTCAAAAACACCCATAAACATGCTTTGTTAGAATGAGCAAATAATTGGGAATTTAATTTTAAGTTAACAGTCGCGAGAAGAAGAAAGAAAATCTTGTAATTCATTTTCAAATTAATTTTTTGACCGCAAGAAAAATTCTAGATTGGGAGCATTAACTTTTTGGTAGTGAGCTATCAATTAGGCTAAAATTCTGTTCATTACTGAAAACTTCTTAAGAACAAAAAAATTATAAAATAAATCATTTATAATTTTTTTTTAAATATTTTGACGATCAAGAATTTCTTCTCTCTATACCTACTTCTAAATTTTCGAAATTAGTACTAAAACGAGTGGGTGTGAAGTTGCTGATCTTATTACATACGAGTATTTGTTCGTACGATAATAATTTTACACAAGTGAGCGTAGCGAACGAGTGAGAAATATCTAAGAAACAAAGACAAGTGGGATGAGTACCTAGAAAATTTTTTTTAATTTCATTTTACTGAGTTTTATTTGGCATGACAATTCACCGAACTGATAATAATGATAGTTGTAATCGAAAAGTTTCTGGTGGAATTTTTTTGTTTAATAGATATAAACGTGATTGATAGATTCTGTTAAAATAATTGAATCTAATTTGTTGAGAAAAAATTTAAATTGTCATTGTCAAAAATGGACTATTGAAAAGATTTAAACAATCTTGTATAACAAAAGAGACTAAAAGTATTACATGAAGATGATCTTTTACCACATTGTCTGACTACCATTTGGTGTCATTTGTTATAATATTTTGAGTTCTCAAATCATGACTCTCTTTTATCGAAAGTAAGTATAAATTTTAGGTTAGGGACTGGTTTTTGAATGCCGTTTTTATGTTGAAGAAGGATATTTGAATAAGATCTCGCTCAATGGATAGTAAAGTGCTGGACACGGAATTTCGGACAAAATGTCAATGAAACGTCAATTTAGCGATACAAACTACTTTTGAGATCTTAACTTTATTTGTAGTTTTTTTGTGTATCTTTGTGATGTTAAAATTGAAGGTTAGGTCCGAAAATCCGTGTCCGGCACTGTACCTGTGAGTAAAATCCACTGCGGTTTGATTCACTACTAAGGTCAGATGTCACATGTTTTCTACACTTTGGCGTATAATATACTTATTAGTTTGGAAAAAACCTAAAATGTTAAGCTACTAATAAAATGCTTTTTTATTGCAAAAGTTATTATCACTTTGATTATTATAATCTAATTATTTGAAGAATTTTATAGCTGTTCAAAAACTAAAATTATCGCTTATTTTTATATTATTTTTAATGTAAAAGCCCTCAACAATACTTAATTATATTTTTCAAAAATCTTCAAATCATTCAAATTGTTTGTTCTGTTTTTTTTTGCTATTTATGCCATTACTTATATTCGTATATAAAATTATACGTCTAAACCACAGAAATTATTAATAAACTAAAGAAAAAATATGGAAAAACAACAGTAATAGGAAGGTGAATAGTAGACATACAAATAGAAATAACAAACCAAATAACGATGCCAGTAAAAAATATTTCAGGCTAGATTATTGAGAGATTTGCCCCCAGACGGACTTTTGTTACATGGCGTTGCTGCCAGAGACGTTACATTTCATATAGTATTTATTAGCGAATGTATGGGTTAATAACCATTGTCGGTTTAGAATAGTTTATCTCTGACATTTGTTACAATTTTAATGAATTTGCGACTGCATGTTCGATATTTATCCAAACTTTAACATGCACGAGATACAGTTTGGCAGACTATTTCCGGATTTTTTTTTATTTTAACCAATTACAATCGAATTACAGCGATAATTCAGCTCTAGTATAATTTATCAGTTATAATATCACAAGTACAGAGCTTTCATAAATGACTTCAACTCACGTTATCAAATAAAAATCTTAATAAGCCGCTTGTGTATATTTTTTAAAAGTTACGCCACTGAGAAAAACAAAGGTTATCGAATAATATTTACGTAAAATTATCAATTGTGTATGCTCAAATTTATAAATTAGTCGCGTGGGTTGAAATAATTTTTGAAGTTACCGTACTTTAATACTCCGGAAGTTTTTTCAAGTAGGTATAACACATTCTAAAAACATCATTATTAATTAGCTTGAGCGGAACTCCAGCTTTCAAGTTTTATTTTAATGCATGAAGCACGTTGCTTTTTCGTAATTTTATAAAAAGGATTTACATTTTTTTGGATAAAAATCGTCGGAGATGTTTTTATTTCCTAGCAAAGCGCTAGTCTAAACGCCTTTCCATTTTTGATATGTTGAAGCATTTGTGGGACTATTTGTTTAATTTTTGTGTTTTTTTTAAATTGTTTTTAAACTTTTTTTACAGATTAGACATGGGATTTATACCTTTTGCATTTAACAACAGTCGAAACAGTTCAGGTTGGTTTTTTCTAAAATAATTGTTTTTTGGCGTGATGAAATATTCACTTTGCTTAACAAAATTGCTTTGGCAAGTTACTTCATTGCTTGTGTCTTACGTTTAAAGTATCAAAGACAACAGTTTCGAACACCTCGTACTTAATTATTGTGCGTCTTAAAACTTTCTCTAATAATATTTTTCGGATATTTATGGGTTTACATAGTACATACTTTTATGTTTGATTTTGTCACAAACATTTTTTCTTGGCTTATTTTTAATAAATTTTGATTCTTTTTTAATGACAAAATAAGCACCAATAGGTGAAGATAAACATCTTTAAGACGGGCGTTCCGCATTTTCGCTCTGGCTAGAGACGAATTGGCAAAGGGAGACAAAAATAGTAAATAGCCAAACTAACTCTTTGAGAAATCTGTAAAATTTTGTCTCACTTTTTAATCTATCTGCTCTAATCCCATAAATGACGCAAAACAAGTGAAATTTACAATAATTCATTAAAACACATAACACATCCAAACACCTTAACCTACGCATTTGCTTTTTTGGTGATATATTTGTAAGACTTTGGAGATGGGTATTTTAGTATAAATCTATTCACGTATTTTTGAGAAAATAATTGCCAAACTTTGGGTTTAATTTGGGAATATTTTTCAAACTTAATTATCTTTTGTTCATAAAACTTTTTGGAGATTAAAAATGCACCAGCCTCATGAGAAAAGTGTTGGCTTTCATATGCGAAGTATATTTAATTTGGTTTTAGTAAACTCAAATGGAATGTGTTTTAAATATGTACGCTCATTTTTCCCTATAAGCGGTAACATAGCTAAACGCTACCTTAATTGTGTAAGCATTCGCTTACTTCTTTTGATTTATACATTTGACAAATGTCTTTTTAGTCGACTTTAACCAGAAATTGATTTTTTCGGTCTCAAATGCGGCCGAAGAATGACTGTTTGACTATGTTAATAAGTTATCCTAGAAATACTAGTAACATTTCAATTTTATGTTAAAGATGATTAAAATTTTTTGTGTGGTTACAACCAAAAAGTGTGTAACTTCCGCTTTTTTTTATTCGTTTAAATCAAAAAAGGATTTTTTGTTCTTGGTACACAAATACTTAACTATTATCGATAATAAATTTATGATTGTATTACCGCACCGTGAGAATGAAAACTTACTGAATCAGAGTAGGTTTGTCATTTTGATATACCTATGAACATTTTTGCTAGATCGGTCAAGGCGTTCAAAGTACTTCAAAGCCAACTCTAATTCAACATATTCTCGTTCTCACCGTATTTCTATCTTTTTATAATTTAACAACTAAAAAGGGACAAAATTTCTGTCATCTGTGGATAATGAAATCGTTGCACGTTTTGCGTCAAACTTTAAATCTCTTTTCTGAAATTAGTTCAGTGGATTTGCCGGTGGTATCATGTTGTTGTTTTAGTTTAGATAAATTATTATACACGTTCTTAATGCTAAAACAAATATCCGTTCGTTGTTTGTCGTCGCCATGCTTTCATTAACCGGGAAATAATTACCGTTTACCCCCTTTGGAGTAAATTAATAATAAAGTCTGCAACCAGCAGAACATAATCAATAAACAGCTTGACAGCAAAGAAATTAGATGTGATGAAGGACGAAAAATTGATTTTTCACAGATCCAGTGTGGTTGGATTTGTGGCAGGTCGGTTCTGACAATTAAAGTTTGAACAGTTAGGATAAAAGCGGCATTGTGGAAGTTTTGCAGATAACCGATAACTTTCAAAAGTCCTTTATTCTGAGCTGTAATACCCTCAATATATCACGACGAGTCGAAAGGGGCAATTATTACGGTGTCGCGAAATTTTTTAAGGTGATAATTGATTTGTATGTACTACATACCTCTCGGGGTTTTGAGTAATGACTCACTCTAACTTTGAAATTAAGTTCTAGCGCATTCAAGAAACAATAAGGCATACCTCTGGACGGGCTTTCAAACTTTTGCATGTTTCCATCGTTAACCATCCCAAGCATTTAGCACTTCGTGCACCTATACCTCTGCATATGTTATCAAGTTTTGTGCAATAAGTTTCTCCCTGTAATTAATAAAGTTCAAAGTATAAGTAAAATTACAGTAATTTTGTCGTTATCCAGCTTCTGATGGGTTCTAGCTTTGATCTCCTGTGGCGTGAAAGGCTAATAAAATTGCGACGCGTTTTTAAGTAATTCGGAATGTTCCCGGAATAATCCGGGAGAATCAATCGAAAAGTCCGATAATGGTGCATTAAAATCGAAGTCGATGAAGTGTGTACACTAATGGAGTTAACTCCGGTAATGAATTCTGTTATCACCGCAGACATATCATTTGGCTCGTTACGGCATTTTCGTCTTGTAATTATTTCGCCATCGATGGAGTTTGTGATATCAAAGTAGGTGATTGATAGTGCTATTGTCATTATAGGGGGAAATGCATTGGAAATTTTAATTGGGCAAAGAGATAATATACCTACTAACTATGGAGCCGACTTGTTTGAACGTTACACGCTTCAAAGACTTTTGTAATAGATTATATATTTTTCAGATAATTATGCTTAAATTAAAAACAAATTCTTTTAGTTTTGCATAAGTTTTAATGAGGTTTCTAAAAAATTTGATTAAGCCAAATAATTAAAACTGAAAAAATTTATGTGTAAGTCTTTAGAAAAAGTATCTGACTTGTGAAAATTTATTTTTACATTTTGTCTATTAGGATTTACAATAGTTCAGGTAATTTTACTCTAAAATTGTCACTAATAAAATAAACCGTCAGTTGAAAAAAATAAATATCAATTTAAAAACATTGTATCTATTATGAGAAATAATTAGAAGAAAAATAGAGTTGAATCAAATTATATAGAAATACTTATCACAGAAGAAATACCAATTACTCAAAATGAAATTAAATTAAGTGGTTATTTTGCATGATTGCTGGAATGTATTTGAATACTGGAGGCGAGAATTTTGTTCCCGAGTTTTTCAGTTATATCTTCTTTGCGCTTATTTAGGAAGTATGGATTATTCAATGATTCATTTTAAGATAAAATTATGTTATAATAAAAAATGCATATTTTTATAATAAATAGTCAATAAAATTAGGAACCAGGAGAACTCCCAACAATTATGAAAGTAATAAGCGTTCAAGAGTTTAACAAAAGTACTCACAGCGTTCGTTTGTCACACTAACTGTTAACAGGTTCGACATAAAAAGTATAACTTCCATACTTTATAAAGAAAGATACTATAAAATCGTAATAAGATGTTCAATAATAATTTTTTTCATTTCTTAATGTTTTAATAATTAATCGCTACAATTTTTATCAAATTGAGTTTAAAAATAATATTGCAAGACTCAATTACTTAGACCATTAGAATTATAATAATGATATGGTCATAGTTACAGGAAGAGCAAGGATAGAAGGATTAAAGTTGAAGCAATAAATCAACAGGTTGAGAACCAAGTTTGTAAAGAAGTCATTAGACATATTACGTGAAATATTGTCAAAAGATACGTGATTTGATTTATTGCGTTATGAACTTTGTTTATAAAGAATTTTTTGTTTTTGTGTAAATGTTCGGATTTTCTGAGTTTCGACGATGAATGCTGTAATTCTTTGATGAAGTCGTTTTTCTAATTTGTGAAAGAGTGATCAAGTTATAACTAGAGGAACATGCAAAAAAATAAGGTATAAACTGCAATCAAAATTATTAATAATATCGATAAATAGATAGTTAAGAAAATTAGAATGTTAAAGAGTTCTCGCCCGAAATCAATATAAACTAATTTAAAACTACTATCTTGTTGTTTTAAAATTTTGTTAAATTTGATAAAATAAAACTTTGTGATTTGTCATTAACAAATTTTGAAAGAAATGTGCAATTTTCGGTGCACGTGGGCTTCAAGAAATCACTCATATAAGATCTAAAAAAATTGATACTTTTGTGTTTCTGTTATTTTTATTTTCTAAAATTTTGGTATTTTTGCCACCTGTGTTAATACATCAAAAATGTGTTTTTACAAGATAAAATTAAATATTGGCGTTTTATTTTGTATTTTGATGACTCGATAAGGATGTCGCAGTAAGGATGCTAAAGGTATATGAAATGAGTATAAACCTACCTAAAACCAAAATATAAGGTATCGAGATGAAGTCCCTTAGAAGAATAAAAGGAGTTGCAAAAAGAGACAGATTAAAAAATATAGTGATAAGAAAGGAATTTTTAGGAAATTGGAAAGGTAATAGAAGAGTGACTGCTGAGTTAGTCAGAGAAACTTCCAAAGAAAGGAAGATACTAGAAAAGTAGACCAAATGTTGAAGGCAAGATTGCAATAGATAAAGAAATCGTGGGGTGGCCGAAATAACATGTGGGGTGTAGACATTGAAGAGGCGTATGTTAACACGAGGCAAGAAATATGTGACAAAAAACTGGAAAATATAGGATCCGTTGTACATAATTGAGTTAATTGGTGTAAAATGAAATTACATAGCCAGTTACGTATGTACGTTTGTAGCATAATGAAGTGGAGCACCGTCTTGCTGAAAAAAATATTTTTTATAAGAAGATATCAAAAAAAAAAAGTAGATCAACAGAAAGAGTGTTCAAAGGCCTTTAAAATAAGGTATTACTCGATCTACATTCCCTATTTAAATTCTATGGCTGGAACACCCTGTGCTTAAGACGGTAGTAGGATCAACGTGATTTTGTTACGAAAGGATGTCTCCCTGGCAATAAAAATCGACCTGTCCCTGCTTTTTTTTTTAAATCGAAACCGTTACCGAGAAAATTAGGTGGACACTTTTCAAAAAATCATCCTGTATGTATAAAAAACCAGATACCTTCAGATAGCTCTTCGCATGGTAAAATTGTTGATGCAAGTTTTTGAAATTTGTTTCTTGAACACATATGTCTTTATTAATTTTTTTTTGAAATTCTTTTGGAATATTCGCAATTTTTTATTTGTTATGCTCCTAAATGTTCTCTTCTACAAGATGGTATTGTATATAGCTTTCATTTGCTTATTTATATCTCTTGTGTCACCAATCCAACAAAAGGACGTTTAAATCTAAATTTATTCTTTAAGGGAGCAACTTTACTTCACTTAACTAGTACAATTTTAGTAGTACTCGTATGTTACCTATCATGTGCTATTTTGCATATACTCAAGAAATAAAGATTTTATAGCTTACAATTTAACTCAAGTATTTTAATTACTATTTTATAGCTTTTTTAAAGTTAAAACATTCTTGCACTTTATACATCTTTTTATTTTTTCACCAAATTTAATATTTTTGATTACTTTATATTTTGTACAAAATTTACTTTAATATTGCTAATCATATTTTAATTTGAATTGGTTATTATTTTATATTATTCAAATAGCGTATGCGTATGCATTAAATCAGAAATTTGTTTATGCTTTATGTTTATGTTTGGTATATAACAAACTTTACGAGAGATAATTTATAATATGATGATATTAAGCGCCGCTTTCATATTAAACTTTCATCAGCTTTAGTTTTATGAAAATTGATTTAAATTTGTAATTAAAATTTATAAGCTACTGATATTGTTGAAAAATTTAATAGCATCGCATACCATCGTTTCACATTGACTTAAAAGAATGTTTACTGCATGTTACACTTTTATTTTGATATTCTATCACACGGTAATTCAATCCTCAACTTCAGTCTGCGGTTAACGTTACTTAAACTCACTTTATATTTTTTCTTATTGTTCTAGATGATCGTTAAAGTGATCGGTGATGGTTCTTCAACGGATGTTCCCGTAACACCCGACACTACTTGTTCTGATGTCATCGAATGTTGTCGCGATCCGGGCGACGAAACGTGCGATTTGATCGCTGTTTGCCCGGAACATGGAGGTAAGATATTCCTTTAAGGTATTCCGACCGGTTAATTTGCAAAATGAACGTATTGGGGGTTCTCATTAAACCTCGACACGTTCTCGTCTCCCTTACAAAATGAAATAATTTCCCTGCGTTATTATAAGATAAACCGCGTAAGTTGTTATATTAACAATTTTACGAGGTTTACCTTGCCGGGAGTGTGTTCTGTCGAGAGTGGAATAATGAAATAAAGCAAACGTAAAATTTCCCATTAATTTGCGTTCAGACTCCAAAGGAATCTTCTGTATCCGCCACTCGCTTTGAGTCTCACGTTTTGCGAACAATTTAACAGTTTTTGGGCTTCTAAACCATTTTGCAGACAATAAAAACACCACACTAAAACTTTACTATAAATTTCAACTAAAGTAGAACTCCTACAAAAGTAGTGCCAGAAATTTAATAAAAATATAATAAAATTTAATCTATCTTCAATGGTCATATAGTTGTTTACTAATAGGACACATTTGTAGATTTTGTAAATAGCGGGGGTACCTAAAGTTAGTTTTAACTGAGCACTGATGGTTTGATTGATAGATCTCTTTGACATGGCGCAGTCATCAGAAGGATTCTCACTATATTTCAGGTTTATATTCTTGTAGATATCTTCCGATTTTTGAAGGCATATTTTTAGAGAAAAATCATAGCTTTTGCAACTTTTCTCTGCATAATTGAACGGCTTGTTATCAATGATACAATTGTCAATAGCTGACAATAGCGTCCGTATCATGGTAACGGGCCGTTCAGGTAAGCAAGAGCTTTAATTTTTCTGAAAAAACATGCTTTTAAAAATCATATTAACCGCTGACTAATACTGAGGTCTAGACAGCGCTGTTTAAAAATTTGGTCATTTTTGGGAGCTCTTTGTTATACGAAATGTTAACGGTATGCCTACCTCTGTCTTCCCGAATTCAAGTTTGAACTTTGTTCTTTGGAATAATCCAAAACGAAGGAAAATTTAATATTAATATATTTAAAATAAATACAGTTTTTTGGACCTTTGTTTTAATGTATAAACTTAGCTCAAAATTTACAAAACCGTTTTGAGGGCTTGATTAAACACTTTTTCGAAACCTTTTAAAAAATCCAATTTTTTTCTTTGTAAAATTGAAGCAGTCTAAATTTTTTTGCTTTTCACAATGCCTATGTGCGAGGCCCTGGATAATTTAAACAACAAACCCATAAAAACTCTCTATTAAACATCTTAAAGTATAAAAATGAGCTTCTAAGGTAAATGATCATTTCGACTGATAATTTTTTAAGGAGTTACAAGACTTAATTTTATTAAAATTTTAGGGTATTTTATTTTAATTGTTGACCACTGTAGTGATTTATAGTAGAGTGATGTAAATAGGTATTTTGAAACCGAAAGCTGTTTGAAGCACGACTCTCGTAGGGGGGAGTTTCTTATTGGCTTGAAGGTTGCAAAATACCAGTTACACATGAAAGAGGTATTTAACTTTTTCGCTGTAGGTATACAAATTTTAACCAAATATACATGGAGGAATAAATAAATAAGACTGGAGGGAAGAATGTTTAAAAAGTTGAGATTTCGCGCCAAGCGGCAAAGTCGTAAAAGGTGTTTCAATATGGTGCCGGATTCCAGAGGCGTAGCATCAAATCTTTTTCTGGGGGCAAGACAAGTTAAAAAATAAGTTTGAAGAAAATTCGCTTAATAGTATTACTTAGAGTTGTTAAAAACTGTTGTTGCCTAATAAAATTATACGCTTTAGGAGAATAAAAATGGGTTGTAATGGCAAATTTTTTAAGCTCTTCTCCATATCTCTAAAACAAAACTTCAAAAATGACGCTACTTTGATGCTTTTCTCAAGACGAAACGCCACTGACGAATAACAGAGTTCGAACATTCGTCATTCATCGGCACAGTTCGATGCGCCTGTGTGTGCGCGTTAGTCAAAAAGGTCATAAAAGGTGCTTAAATTTCAGGCAAAGAGTAGGGATTTATAAAGAGGCGACACTTCGAGCGGCTCCTTTGATCTTTTTAAACACAATCCTATGACCTCCAAACGTTCGTCCCTTTAAATTGGGTTGGTGCATGCGCACGAAATTTGAAATACTTAAGAGAAAATTAACAAGAAACACGATACACCAACCACTTTATCCTCGTCACGTGCTTCTCGACAAATCAGAAGTGAAGCTGCGACGACTCTAACCGAGTTGAACCTAACAGAAACGACTGTCCCTTTAAATTGGGTTGTTAGGGTATCTCTCTCTAAAATTTGCTTTCTTGTCTGACTGTCGCCTCTTTGTAAATCCCTACTCTTTGTTTCAGGCAAAAATTTTACATGGTGAACATAGGCGACCTTACCTCCAGTCTTATTTATTTATTCCTCCATGCAAATATAAGTTAAAATAACATTTTTTTTGTTTTGGCATATTATTATTTTATTAATGTCAGTGTATATAACTGTTGGACTTCTCAAAAGATGTTCTCCTATTTTTAACTTTAAAATTGTCGATTTTTTTATTTTATTGAGTAGTTACTGCATAAAATACAAAGTAATTTTTTTAAAACTTTAGCAACATTTACTTTTTTAATGTTTTTAACTGCTTAGTTTAATCTTGTTATTTTACCGCACTGTTCGTAAAGTTCTCTCTTCCTCTGAAGTATACATAAGTGTAAATTGATTTTTACAATTCTCAAGGGCAAAAAGCAGTGTTTAAATTAAAAAATTAGTTTGATGTTGATGTTAAGTGGAATTAAATTTTAGTTTGTACGTTGGCGACACAAGCTGAAATTCTTTAATATATTCCACCAAATACGGCTTCTTCGCGTTCAGCGCTAGCAATTTACTTTCCGGATTGTAAATGTGGTGTCTCCAGTTTTATGGGTATTTCGTCGGAAGAGATGGCCCCCATAAATCCTTATCCGGCTAACAGTAAGTCATTTGCCGTAACTCTATCATGTGATTGTTTTCTCACGATTAAAAATCTATCTTGCACGCGAAACTTTACAAATTACTTCCTTTAGAATTTTGATGAGGTAATATTTGTCTTTAATTTTTATCTGTGTTAATTTATTACCTATTTTTTGTATTAATACAAATACAAAATAGTGCATTTGTATACATAATTGAAAATTAAGTAAATTTAATGATTTTGTGTCTGATATTATGCCTAAGGTATAAGTAAACTAATATGTTATGTGTTCAGTAACGTTTGTGTTAACTTGTCAAATAATGTGGATACTGATGTGGATACAAGAGATCAATATCGATTACCATTTTGTTTGGATAGGGTATGAATTCTCTTTAGTTACTTTTTAAACCATTGATACCCAACAATATTTTGTGTATTAATCGCTGACCACAAAACGATTCGATATTGGAGTAAAATTTTAAATTAAAATTTCAATGAAAAAATATGTAATATACAGGTTGTTTTAATACTTGGAGTAGAAATTTGAACTGGTTGATAAGGTTATTGGAAGTTTAATACCAATGAAGAGTCAGTGAGAAACAATAACTTCTTGGCTTTAAAATTTTGTTCAAAATTTTGGGAACTACTGTTTAGTTTTACATTTTTATAAAAGTGACAGTAGGTATCTAAAATTTGAAATTGTTGCGGGAAATAGGACTTCACGAAATTTAGACATTTCTTTAAGAAACGTGTCCTTATACTTTGAGTAGAAATGTTAACTAGAAGATCTTTATTAGATTTTATACTCAGTGCACTGCTTATAAATTAAGAACATTGGATAAAAAACTCATATAAATATAATACGTTTTCAAAAATCTTCGGATATTATCAAAATCAAAGTTGTGAGTTTATTTGGAAGTCACATATATTTTTCATTGATTTTACGCAAATTTTATCACAGAAACATCGTAAAAAAACTGTATAAAATTTTTGAGAATGGTTAAAACCATTTTAAAAACGGGTTTCGGAGAATAAGCGTTTAAAAAAGTTTAGTTTTAGTGCCTTGTTTAGCAAATAACTATTTCTACTCATGCATACGAAAGTACGAATTTTTTACTACATAAATCCTACCCAAAAGGACCACTTTTTTTAACTAGAGAAGTACTTTCACTACTAAGTATTTTGCACAAAGTACATTTAATTCTCTTTAATTTTGTTAATTTTATACCTTAAGGTTTCGGGACGATGTTACGTTGCTTAAACTTACCCTAGGAAGGATTTATCGCATTATTGCATTTGATTGAAATATTTACAGGTTCTAGGGGTTATTGAGGGGCTTTAGTTTGAAGTGGAAACACTAGAAAAGTAGCATCTACAATAGTGAGTGTGTTTGGGGTCTATTACATTCTATCTTGGGGTCTATTTGGGGTCTATCTGAACCTGCAGTGAGAGACTTATTATAAAACTAAACGTAAAACTGCGATTAGGAAATATTTTCTTATGTTATGAGGAGTAATTAGAAAATATAAGGATACCTATACACCTGTATCTACGGGGCCTATCTTTACAGTTATTACGGCAGCTTTATAACTCCAGCTGCGTTGTAGAGTTACAAAAAAGTATAAATCTTGTTTTTTCAAATTTACGCTCAATAGAAACGTGGTTATCACTATGTTTGTTGTGTTAACAGAATGACTTGGGGCATGAACCATTTTATTTATTAATTGAATTGTAATCTAAATCACTAATAACTATGGAATTAGTGAAACTGCGTTGTTGTACTATTTCAGCGTTGTGGGAGTTTTGATAGATTTTGTTACTCTTTCCAGATATTTGCACGGAGGGAATAAGCATTGAACGTGCTCAATTTCAAAAATTACTGCCTTTTTAGTTTTTATATAATTATTTACTAATTTGTAGGGATTTTTTTATTTATTTAATGCATATATGTAATTGCATATAAGGATTGTATAATTATCGCAGGTGAAGAAATTAATATAAATAGTTTATTATAGGCCAATGAACTTTTGTCTCAAACGGCATTGTAGTTAAACTTATGACTTAAATCAAAATTCACTAATATCCCTGCCCAACATAAAGATATACTTCACACCTATTTGATGAAAGTACTCTTTGATCTCTATGTATTTCTGATAAATTCTACAACTACGAATTGCACAGATAAAATTATTTGTAGTTAATGAAGCTCTATTCGTAATTTTCTATTTTTTAGACAAGTTTTTATTAAAGTTAACTAGTTTTAATTACATATTGGAAAGTAAAATCAAGACAAGGTTTTATTAAAACGTGCTTTTTGTCGTTTGTTATTAAATGTTTTGTGGTGTTGACCGTAATTAATTTTTGTTTGTTTTTGGAATGTATTTGTATTGTTTCTAAAATAAAATGTTCTTGATGAAATATTGATAGATTTTTTATTTCAAGAGTTATATTTCGTTGACAATACGAGGAAAAAGTAGATTCTACCGAGTCTACATGATACTATCCTATTTCATTGTGCTATTTAAGCTATTATATGTAAATGTTAGACATATAATATATGGTGAAAATACAGAGTGACGCAAAATTCGCGGACGCACGAAATGGTACATATTTATTAAGGTTAGGGAAGCTTCAGAAAATTTAAAGAAAATCCATCTCTTGTAGTTTTGACAAAATCCCAAGATAGATTTTGACTATAAAGTTTTTACATTTTCTTACATTTTTTTTATTATCAATGATTATAAGTCTGTTTGCAGTAGATATGTATTTGTTTTGTTGTTAATTTTGTTTACAGAATTATCTGACAATGTAATTTTTTGAACTTAAACATTTTAGCTATAATTAAGATCTCTATATTTCCAAACGGCGAACTGCCGAAAAAAACGGATTTTTCTTAAAAACATTTTTTTCGAGTTTTTTAGATCTTAATTTTGAGACACCTGTATGTTTATTCTCATGACTAATACCGTAGGTAATTATCGTTAATTTTTTATAGACCATTAGCTAAAAAATCTAAATGTTTACACAAAAAAACCTTGCTTTTTGCAACATCACACCAGTGAATCATTCCAAATAGATGATTTCGTAAATCCCGTGTCTAAAATTTTAAATTGTATCAAAAGCATTGTACCGCAAACGAACTATACAATCGCCTGTAACAAGATTAAGTTCGCATGGAAAATCACTACCAGGCGGTATGTTTAGACTTTAGCGTGTGTTGCGTACACCCTTAAAACCACCGAGTGGTAATTGATATTCATGGAGCGTCATAGGTGGTGGATACGTGATTGAGATTCACGATACAACAGCCAAGATTCCGGGGGTGTGCCTTCTTTGCGGCTTCTCTTTTGTTAAAGACGGTTTCAAATTGCATCACCGGAAAAATTTATTATTTGGTAAATCATGACTTAATGATTATTTTTTTTTTTCTAGGTGAAATATATTTACATATTTTTGCTTCTTTTCATAGGCAACAGTCATCTTTATACGAATACATAAAAAAGTACCTTTAGTTTTTTTTTTCAAATTATTTACAATTTTCCGGGCATCTTTTCCAATTTTTGTTTTCGTAAATACTTCACTTTAATTATTACAAACATTAAAAAAGCTAAATTGATCCAGCAGTTCTCAATCAAGGAACGTCATTTAATTTTTGATTATACACTATACAGATAGATCGGGATTGTCGGGAAACCATTTTCCAAAATTGCAACTTTTAAATTGCTAGCTTAGAGATAGGCAACTAACAATACAGTAAACTGTGCATGTTGCTGTACAAAACCAGTTTAATCTTCTAAAGATCCCTTTTCTAATAATTTTACTCAAGTGTCTAAGTTGTTTTCTCTCTACATTCACTCAGGACAACCACAGAGGATATATCAGGATGACTGCCATCCAATTTAAGTCCATTGAAGTTTGCTTCTATTGTATTAGAGTGGATTCTGTCGATCTTAATGCTGCAATGCTTCCGTTACGGTTTACATTTGTATTGCGTTGTGGTATTTATTTTAATCAGCTCAGTTGAATATGCCCGGATTGTTGGATTTGATATAGTAATACCCATGCTTCCATGCAGATTGAATTAGGTACACGGAAATTGTAACAGGACAGCGAGCGTCTCACTGAATCATTACTGTATTGTCTTTTAATCTCATACCGTTCCACTCACTGAAAATCTCGAGCGCACGATTGAAATTCAATGCCAATGGAAAAGACAAAAGCAGGATCTGAATAAAAACGGCTAAAAAAGCATCAAAGTGATAAGGGATTAAAATGACACAAATTGCGAGCCGATGAAGAAAAATGAACTAGTTTTAGTTATTGACAAATCCTCATTTTTCTTAAAAGTTTTTCATATAATAAACTCTTTATCAGGATTAATGATTGATTACTTGCACTGAAGTTTAGACTCCGGACTTTGGATTCCAGAAACTTTTAGTCGCAAATTGTGATATTTAAGCAGTTGTTTTGATTTGTTTTTCTTTATAAAGTTTATGATTTTAAGCTTTTCTAACTTTTTTTCTATTACATACCTGGCTAAAGTAGAAACTTGGTTTGTTAATTAGCTAATTTAGAAGTTAACTAAACAAAAGTGTTGTCATTTACTCATTTTGAACAAATTGACTTAAAAAATAAGAAGAAAAAAAATACTTTTGGTAAGCATAAATAGAATTTTAGAAATTGTTCAGGACTTTGGAGATGACTTCGAAATTTACATATGTCTCAGACATAATATGTTTTGGTAACTTGGCATAATCTGAAAAAAGCGAACGGAAGAGAAATGGGAGTAAGCGTAGCTTCTTCACTTCTATTTTAACTATCTTCTCCGGAGTTCAGAGTTCGAAGATCTTTAAAAACTTTCGAGTTTATGTCTCATTTAATAGAACATAATAGTAGTATTCCATTGCGTGTCATATGTAGGCTTTTTTTAAGGTACAAATTTCACCAGGCTGAGTCAAGCTAGAAGTCTCTAACCTTCTGAAAAATTGTTCAGATGGTGTGGAACAATCGGGAATCGAATCCGATATGTCTTGTTTAATAGTCGAATATACCGTGACACGTAGACAAAAGGAATATTATTTGTTTTTGATTCTTGTACAAACGTAAGACCACAAGATTATACTTGTAAATGTTTTTGAAACGTTATGTACTGTTGTTTACAAAGGGTTTCTTTCTCCTCAATGGTTCACTATCTGATCGTATCTGTAACCTGTAGGGTTATTTTTTTTATCAAAGTCGGTCTCAATCTTTTATTGTGAAGAACGATATTTAGTCTTGGTATTCTCCCACACCTCTCTAAACAAAACCTCTTCTTCTCACAACCGTACTCTCTTAGCTTTCTGTTCAGTACAGCGATGGCAATATCATCATCTGTAAACTCATTCACTGCTGTTTGCTCTCAGAAGAATGGGTTTTTTAGGATCACGTCTCGCTCTTAGCTGTATTCTTCTTTATTGAATGTTCTCTTTCTTCTCAGCTGTACAGCTCAAATCTATCCACACCGTGAAATAATGCTTTTATTTTCAAAATGAGTGCACAGTTTTTTTTCTTCTTTAATTTATTAACATTATGTTGCGTATCCGCTGCTTGGGCTTAGGACTTTTTCAGCAAGTCTACATACTATTAGACTGTGTTTTCATATGACCTGATTCCTAATTCCTAAAATACAAAATTTTGTTAATTTGTTCAGTGATTTTACCTGTCACCAAATCTTCACCTTTTCTTTGTTGTTAAGAATAGCAATGGATTTTTTTTTATACCCAACATTTCTTTATGTCATTTGGAGGCTAATCATGATAGTCACTAATCTTGGTGTTTCACACATTTTTTGTTTTTGTTTTGTTTTTTTGACTGCACTTTGTTACAGTTTATGCCTTTCAAATGGTCTCTAACTTTTTTTAGTGCAAAATTGTACTTTTCTTTTCTGTTGCCCGGCGCCTTCACCATCTCGGATAGGGGAACCGGGGACATTACCAGCTTCTGTTCAAAGATCTAAGGGTTTTTTTGAGAGATTAAAAATGCATTTTCTACTCTATGTCTCCGTCAATTTTTTCTTTGCGTACTTTGACTTTTTGAGTCTGTTAACTCATTGTCTTTGGGAAGTTATCTATGTGCTTATGTCTTTTTCAAAAGAGCGCTTGTCATATTTTTATTAATCTCTTAAACACATTTTATTAATGATCGTGTGGTTTTGAGTCCATAATTATAATTATTCTTTTTTTGTTGACGAGATAAGGACTGTTCAAAGAATTTGGATTTTTGCCGACGTTTCGCTTTTTATTGTTTAAGAGCTTCTTTATGGCTTAAATTCAGAATTTATAGCATAAAGTTGATAATTATTAAGTCTAACCGCATGTTTCGAGGTTATGTTTGTCTTCGAAACATAAGGACAATATACAATAATTAACAACTTTATGCTAAAAATTCTGGATTTAAGCCCTGAAGAAGCTCTTAAACAATAAAGAGCGAAACGTCGGCAAAAATCCAAATTTTTTGAACAGTCCTTATTCCGTCAGCACAAAAAGATCATTTTATTAATATCTTTAACCTGTCGAGGTGATGGGTTGTTCTTTATTTATATCAAGCACGTGTCTTTATAACTCTTGTTTCTGAATCTTCTGTGGATTACCTTCTTTTTTCGGATTTCTACACTCATAGGATGAAGAACGGGATTTATTTTGAGGTGATCTCTATTTCCGAGAAAAGTAGATTTTATTGCTGTACAACAGTTTTTCTTTAGCTTTAGTTACTAATTATTTAACTTTTATATGTCTTCTTGTGCCTTTGTATATTTTCCCTTCTTTTAGTTATTTTTTTTTCGGTGATTTGCTTTTTCTAAATTAAGTATTTTCCAACCAATAAATAAAAATCGTAGCTAACCATAATTCAGCATGAGTGAAATGTCCTATGGTACAACGTGCACGATGACCAAATGTAAAGTTAAGGTGGCGTTCCACCCATTAGGATAAAGCTCATTGTTGAATATTGTGTTAAACACTCGTTGTGTGTACATTATTATAAGTTAAATATTTTAATATTTCAAGCGCGGTTCCTTAAAAACGTTTCTTTAGGTAAAAGGATTTTGTTTCCAGCTTTTAAAATTAGCCTATCAGCACGCCAAGATTCGATTAAATCCTCTTTTTTTCTCAATCGAGTTTATGAAATTCTGTAAAAGGATAAGCTAGTCTCGGTTGGTGTTGTGCGGGAAAACAATGACAAAACTTATAATAGTTTCACGCTTCATTTCATTCAGGCAAACTTTTGAGGAAATTAAGTTACTCGGCAAAACTTGAACAATTTGATTTATCTGGAATTTGCATCGAATAAATAAATTCCCTCGAGGTATCCTTTTTTCCTCTTCCTTGTCGGTTAATTACGTTAAAACCACCCTATTTCAGGACTTTGCCATCTTATAATAAAAATGCGTATGTCTGCACTCACATTTCAGGATAATTGAAGATTTATTTCAGGCAAACAAAAACTAGAACGAGAGTCTAAAAGAATTTAATTATTTTAATTCTCGTAGCGGAAACCGCGTTGTTTATTTTTATTGAATTCCGGCGAATATCCCTCAAGAAAATGGCGGGTTAAAGGATTAAAGAAGACTTCACGCCTTCAGGACAATATCTCGGCTGGCCCAAATCACGTTTACCTTCATAAAATTCTCAAAATAAAAGCCGACTCACGATCAATCAAGTCAGAAGTAGGCGAAAAATCCAACATCTCGACTTCTGTCATAATGGTTAATACTCTAGGACAGTCTTAGTGAAGTAAGTTGGAAACTACACTTTGTCCTGATTAATGATGTTTGACGCCCTCCAAGTATTTTATTTCACGCAACTCTCTTCGCTTTGTTCCGACAACTTCGAATTAGTGAAGCTCTACCGGAAAAAAGCTCTATTTATCAGGAGGCGCTTTAATTAAACTCCGCCACAATTAAAAAGCGCATTCTATATCTGCTTGTGACAATCATATCGATGAGGTGAATAAAATAAGCAATTATAAAGTCTTTTCAAGCGCAAAACATGCACCAGCATCCAGCAGAGACTTTGTTATTATCCAATTATACAATTATTAAAAAATGTTTTGTCGCATGATTAATGGAAACTTTTCAAAAACGTGACGTAAATCTACGGTTAATCTTGCAAACTGGTCCGCGATGACAGTTATGGTTGATAGCCAGGACCTCGAGGAAATCCGAGAATGTCACGGAACTTCCTCCAAATTTATAAATAAAATAAAACGTGGCTAGACAGACCCCCAAAGCGGTTTTTCCTTATGATAAATAGCGAAAGGGACAGCTTGGATATTATAATAATAACAATAAATTTGTTACCTCCAGACCAGCCTATAGAAAATCTGATTTGGTTAGACTATTCACAAAAAAGAGACAAACTTATAAATCATAACAACAATTTAAAATTCTTTGAATAAAAGGCAACAAGTGATTTATTATGTCACTCAGCCAAATGGATGTGTAATTTTTTGTTATCACATTTATTCGCGGATTAAAATATAAATAGCTTCCAACAACAATTACTTTTGCCTAATTTTCGCTGAAAATTGTTTTTTAATTGACTCCAAAAATTGTGGGTATACATTTAGGGTTGTAATCATAATTTAAGTGTTAATCTCTTAGCCAAGTGAAGATTTATGACTTCTAATGGACCAACTCTATCCTTGACTTTGAATAATGTTGTGGATATTACCAGTGAAATTAACTGGTAATGACAGTTTGTCATAAGACTCATAAGTTAGACATTATTGCTCTTATAAATCGAGAAAAGATCTCAGTTTTCATATACATGGTGTTTTATTGTATTGTGACGCGAACGACTCAATTCTAAGAAGCGGTGAATCAGAGTATCGAGTATTGTGTTGTGGACCGCTCACTTCTAGGAACTGAATAGAACTTCGAGTATTATTTACGTTTTGAATGGGTTTATTTATTCTTGTTTACGTCGGCATTGTTTGTCGCTATTGTGATTGAATTCCAATCATCTTGCCGAATTGAAATAATTCAGGAGAAACGCGAGAAAATACTCGAAAGTTCTGGAAAGAGTCCATACCCCTATATATATGCGAGACAGCGAGTCAGTCAGTCAGTCTGGTTTTGGGAGAGCGACATAAAGGCGAACTCCGGCGATATCCAGCGAATTTAGAAAGCGATAAATTAAAGTGTTTTGTGTTCCGTTAGTGATTTAGAATATTAGCTGTGTTAATTAGTTGTAATTAATTTGATTTGTAAATAAACTTGCCGAGAAATTATCTCCAGCTCTTTAAATCAGAAACCCACATATAATAAACGTCGCACTGGTGTCAGAAGTGGGATTTAAAGAAGCTTGGTGGACAAAGAAAAGTTTATGTCTCTGGAACCTTCTGGAAGAACAACAAGAAGTCAGACAAGAACCATGGAGGAACAACTTCGTGTATTCTTCGAGAAACTAGAAAAACAACGCTTGGAAGATAAAGAAGAACAGAAGAAATTTCTGGAAGATCAAGAAAAACGAAGAATGCAAGAAAAAGAAGAAGAAGAAAAACGACGACTGCAAGAAAAAGAAGAAGAAGAAAAACGTCGAATGGAAGAGCAAGAAAGAATTTTCGAAAAATTCGATACCTTACAAGATGCTCTTAAGAAAGATGTCGAAGAAGTAAAAAAGGAATTTGAGGAAAAAGTTTTCGAAGTAAAAGAAGAAGTAAAAGAAGAGATAAAAGAAGTTAGGGAAGAATTAGAAAAGAAAGTTTTAGAATTGGAAAGTAAAATGAAGAAACTTGGAACAGGACAAATTTTAGGAAGCGAAGTAACATCGCAACGAGTAAAACCCCCAACTTTCGATGGTCAGTCTTCGTGGTCAATGTATAGGAGGCAGTTTGAAGCAGCGGCGGAGATAAATTGCTGGAATGATGAAGAAAAAGCCACAGCTCTGGTGTTAGCACTGCGAGGACCAGCTCTCCAGCTGCTTCAGAATGTATCTGATCGTGATCAGAAAAACTATCACGCAGTGGTCAACGCCTTGGAATTGCGCTACGGAGACCAGCACATGGACAGAGTATACCAAATGATGCTTAAGTCCCGACATCAGAAAAGCAACGAAAGTTTGCAAGAATATGCCGCGGAAATAGAAAGATTGGTTAATTTAGGTTATCCTTCCGCACCTGCAGACCTTCGCCATGAGATGGAAGCCAGCGCATTTATTGATGGTTTAAGAGATGGCGATTTACGACGTTATCTACGTCTACATAGATATAAAACCTGTGCTGACGCGCTTATCCACGCGTTAGAATATGAGGCGGCAAATGAAGACTTTTCACGACGACCAGCTCAACGCGTGCGATTGATGTCCGCAGAGGAAACTCCAACAAATAATTGCTGCTGCGAAGAACTGAAGAGTATGTTGGAAAAGATGCAGCAGACACCAGCACGCACTGGAGGACGGCCTAAGTGTTATGGTTGTGGTAAGATAGGCCATATAAGAAGGGATTGCCGCCAACGGGGAAGGTCTGAGGATGTAAGGAGGGGTCAGGAAGATGTCACAGGCCTCAATTTCCCGGCATCAGGAAAACTAATTTCAGCTAGCACTTTGGGGCGTGTGCTAGCTGATACGCCCAAAGCCCCTAGGATCATCTCCGTCTCGCAGCTAGGAAAAGGAAATGATAGTCTGTTGCTGGATGGACGAATCAACGGTCGAGACACCAAGATGACGGTTGACACGGGAGCAACACTTTCTCTAGTGAGACGGGACATGCTGGAAACATCTCAAAATATCTACATGACAAGATGTAACTTCGTTTTGAAAACCGCTACTGGTGAAACAGCACAAGTACATGGAGAAGCTAATGTCAAACTTGAGATAGGACCATTCAATATTGTACACCGAATGGTTGTAGCTGAGATAGTTGATGAAGTGATCTTGGGTTTGGACATTATGGACAAATATGGATTTGTGCTGGATATTAAGAACAGGATGTTACAAATGGGAAACGAAGAAATCTTGTTACATTCTGCGACCGCTTCATCTGACCATGTAAACATCATCGTCTCAGAATCAGTTCGTGTCCCCGGCAATTCTGAGAAAATTGTGCTGGCAGAGTTGGAAAAAGATCCTGGGGGATACCGAACGGGAGTTGTTGAACCGGACATGACGAAATTCACGAATGCGACACACAATAAACAGATCTTGGTAGCTAGAGCACTCGTTGAGGCTGGTGGAAAGATTCCTATTCGCATAGCCAATCTCAGCGAAAATCGAGTTACGTTGCAGAAAGGGGAACAGATTGGCTTCTTTCAGCCTGCATTACGAGTTGTTCGTTGTGAAGAAAAGGACAACAAGAGTTACCAGGAAGGAGAAGGTAAAAATAACCCGGAATTGGAAAATTATTTTCTGGAAGAATGGCAACACTTATCAGAAGATCAGAGGAAAGCAGCCACTGCTTTTATTCGAAAGGAACAAGACATTTTTGCAATAGGGGACAAGATTACGGGAAGAACTAATTTGGTACAGCATCGAATTAATACGGGGTCAGTACAACCTATTCGTCAGCCCCCGAGAAGACTCCCCTTTGCGAAACAGGAAGAAGTGGCTCGAATGATCGAAAAAATGAAAGAAGATGGCGTCATTGAAGATTCGTCAAGTCCCTGGTCTTCACCAGTTGTACTAGTAACAAAGAAAGATGGGTCAACTCGTTTCTGCGTTGACTATAGACGGCTCAACGAAGTAACGAAGAAAGATAGTTACCCACTTCCACGCATCGACGATACACTGAGCATGTTAGCTGGTTCCCAATGGTTTTCTACTTTAGACTTGAAGAGTGGGTATTGGCAGGTTGGAATTCACCCTGAGGATAAGGAGAAAACTGCCTTCTCGACTGGAACTGGGCTCTACCAGTTTAATGTTATGCCTTTTGGACTTTGTAATGCGCCAGCTACGTTCGAGCGGCTAATGGAACTTGTCCTTCGAGGGTTGACTTGGAGAACTTGCCTTGTGTACCTTGATGATGTGATGGTTATTGGGAAAACTTTCGAAGAACATCAAAGTAACCTGCAAGAAATTTTCAGCCGATTGCGAAACGCTCGTCTTCAACTTAACCCTAAAAAGTGTTGCCTTTTCCAAAGTAAAGTCAAGTTTTTGGGACACGTTGTTTCATCGAATGGGATACAAACTGACCCTGAGAAGACTGCAGCCGTACGGGAATGGCCCCGACCTAATGATAAGCACCAACTACGAAGCTTTTTGGGTCTTTGCACCTACTATCGCCGTTTTGTCAAAGGATTCGCCGATATTGCCAAACCTCTTCATAAACTGACCGAAAAGAAGACGCCTTTTATTTGGGACAAAGAGTGTGAATCGGCCTTCAAAACATTAAAAGTTACACTCTGTACGGGACCAATACTTGCTTACCCAAGGGCAAAAGTCAGTTTATTTTAGATACGGACGCCAGTAATAATGGAGTTGGCGCAGTATTAACTCAAGTACAGGATGGCGAAGAGAGGGTTATCGAATATTATAGTAAGGTTCTTTCTAAACCTGAAAGGAATTACTGTGTCACCCGAAGAGAACTGTTGGCTATCGTGAACGCGGTAAGCCATTTCCACAAATATTTATACGGCCAACATTTTACAATAAGGACAGATCATGCCGCTTTAAAGTGGCTGTTAAATTTGAAGAATGCTGAAGGTCAAACAGCGAGATGGATTGAGAGACTTCAGCAGTATGATTTTGAAATCAAGCATCGCTCGGGAAGGTCTCATCAAAATGCAGACGCCTTGTCCAGAAGACCGTGCAGAGCCGACTGCAAACATTGTAGCCAACGAGAACAAGCTGACCACCTGTGCAACCTTAGAAGGCTAGTTTTGCAACCTACTGACGGATGGACAGCTGAAGAAATAAGAACAGAGCAACTGCAAGACGATGAGATCGGACCGATTTTACAAAGCAAGGAGAACGGAAATGTAAGACCGCAATGGCATGACATTTCAAATAAGAGTCCTGCTCTGAAGGCGTTGTGGGCACAATGGGACTCCCTGAAAGTCGAAAATGGGCTGCTCAAAAGGGCTTGGGAAAGCGCGGATGGAAAGACGGTAACAATGCAGCTAGTCCTACCGAAGAGTCGTGTAAAGGAAGTCTTAAGGGAAATCCATGATGGAAGATCTGGAGCTCACTTCGGCGTCAACAAAACCTTGGGGAAGGTTCGCGAACGCTTTTATTGGGTCAATAGCCGAGAAGATGTCGCTAATTGGTGCCGGAAATGTACAACATGTGCTGCGAGTAAAGGCCCGAAAACTCGTAGCCGGGGAGCCATGAAGCAATACAACGTTGGGGCTCCGTTTGAGAGGATTGCGTTTGATATTGCGGGTCCATTTCCAGTCACCGACTCGGGCAACAAATACATTATGGTTGTTGCCGACTATTTCAGTAAATGGCCTGAGGCATACGCGTTACCAAACCAAGAAGCTATTACTGTGTCTCGTGCTTTGGTGGATAATTGGATTTCTCGTTATGGGCTTCCCATGGAAATGCATTCGGACCAAGGGCGAAACTTTGAGTCAGGGGTTTTCCAAGGAATTTGTGATCTCTTGGGTATTCGGAAAACCAGGACTACACCGCTGCATCCTCAGTCCGACGGAATGGTCGAGCGCTTTAACAGCACCATGGAAGAGCACCTATCGAAAGTTGTAGAGGCCCATCAAAGAGATTGGGATCGCCATTTACCGTTGTTTTTGTTGGCTTACAGAGCGGCGATCCATGAAACTACAAATCAAACTCCAGCCAAGATTTTGTTTGGACGGGAACTCCGCTTGCCTTGTGACCTTGTGTTTGGGACACCCACTCAAGAACCCAAGGAAGTTAGAAGCTATGTAGAAGAGCTTCAAGAGACGATGTCCCATATCCACGACTTGGCTCGAGACCGAATTGAGATTGCCAGTGACAGGATGAAGACGCGGTACGATTTGAGGGCGAATTCGGTAGGGTTTCAAGAGGGAGATTTGGTCTGGCTATTTAACCCTCAACGGAAGAAAGGGCGATGTCCGAAGCTTCAGCCGAAATGGGAAGGCCCTTATACCGTACTGACCCGACTTAACGACGTGGTGTATAGAATCCAAAAGAACCCCAGGGCTAAGATGAAGGTAGTGCATTTAGACCGTTTAGCCCCCTATGCGGGTTCAAATGACGATGAATGATTGTTCGAGACGAACAATTCTTAAGAGGGGGGTAGTGTGACGCGAACGACTCAATTCTAAGAAGCGGTGAATCAGAGTATCGAGTATTGTGTTGTGGACCGCTCACTTCTAGGAACTGAATAGAACTTCGAGTATTATTTACGTTTTGAATGGGTTTATTTATTCTTGTTTACGTCGGCATTGTTTGTCGCTATTGTGATTGAATTCCAATCATCTTGCCGAATTGAAATAATTCAGGAGAAACGCGAGAAAATACTCGAAAGTTCTGGAAAGAGTCCATACCCCTATATATATGCGAGACAGCGAGTCAGTCAGTCAGTCTGGTTTTGGGAGAGCGACATAAAGGCGAACTCCGGCGATATCCAGCGAATTTAGAAAGCGATAAATTAAAGTGTTTTGTGTTCCGTTAGTGATTTAGAATATTAGCTGTGTTAATTAGTTGTAATTAATTTGATTTGTAAATAAACTTGCCGAGAAATTATCTCCAGCTCTTTAAATCAGAAACCCACATATAATAAACGTCGCAGTATATATTTTTTAAAAGCGTTTCAAATATATTAAATTATTTTTTAAATATCAATTATTTTTTTGGAAAAAGCAATTGTTTGGATTTAATTTATTTTATTTTCGTTTTATTTTTTAATCTAAATATTAATTATATACCAAGAAAAGATTTTGTGAAATCAGATATATGTATAATGTTTTTTAATAATTACTTTTTTTTTAAACAGAATTTTTAACTTCTTTTATGATCAATTTATTAATGATTAAACCAAAACAGTGATCTTTTTTATGTGCATTAACATTTATGAGAAATGTGCGATGGCAAGTGAACACTTAAGACGCAGGTTACTAGGTTTGTAGAGTCTTCAGAAAGATATTTCGTGTTTACGACATAATCCGCTATTTAACTTTCACTAATGTTATGAAAGTCTGATAAGCGCAAACTATCATTTTTAGTCCTCAATAAAGGGAGGTAAATAGATTTTATCAATGCTGAGCCAGGCCCGTGCACTTGATAATCATTATCCTGGTGTTAGGGTGGTCATAAACTTATTAAAGAATCAAAGCCATAAAAGGTGGTAAACACAAAATATTTTTCTGAGGACTTTGGCTTGCGGTTTTGAATTTATTACAGTGGTGCATGATAAATTATATTTTTTTAAAAATAACAAAATCAAAGATTTACTGATTTGTGATTAATATTTTTTAATTAAAATGTCGTAAAACTGTTTTCTGATATATTAGCAACATTGTTAGTGAAAATAATATATTAGATAATAAAATATTTTATCGGACATATTTGCGTGTTTTTGCCAAACGAAATTACGTTTTCAATTTTTTTAATATTATTTTTTTAACAAGTCGATGATATTTTTTTATAAAATTATTTGGAAGAGACTGTTCTTCTACTATGCCTATGATAAGATACTCTGTATACTGAGAATATAATTATGTATTTATAAAAAAAATGTAAGAAGGTAGAGACGGAAGAAAAGCAAAATAATAATTTAAAAGAATAAATGCATACAACGAAAAGATAACTTGTCGCAGTTTGTTCCCTTCACAGTTTTAAGTAACACGACATTTTCGTATTTGTTATGATAAATCAGCCTTTTATGTAAACCGCACGTTGGGTGGAATGTTAAAAGCGAAAGTGTGAACAAAGCTGAAAGTGGACTGATTGAACCACCACCTTCATTACAAAGCTCGTTTCATGTAATGACTTCGACAAAAATGGTGTTTTAAGGGTTGTTGCTTTTTTCTAAACGAGCGGTTTTTTTGTTTTGTGTAAATTTGATGAACTTGTTAAAGTCTTATTTACACAATGAAGCGAAACTGCAACAGTGCAAATACAAATTTAATTTTTAATTTAGGAAATTAATAACTAGGTTGCTTTTCTACGCTCTAAAATGTGTTGCTGAGCAAAACAGAATTAAACTGAATTCAATTAGCTGGTACTTTATTTGTTTTTTGAAGTACATATTCGAATGGTAGTGGATTTGAATAATAGTTATTTATATTAGTGAAATAGAAGTATTGTTACAGCAGAACGAGTGCGAAGCTTGCTTACCACTGTAATCTTAAAATTAGAATTTTAGATACAATTAGAACTTGTGTGGAGTGCTTACTATTTACACTATTATAGGTTGCCTTGAAGTCGAGAAAAAGCAAATATATTTTAGGACGTTTTCACACAGTCACAATGTTGTTACCATATTTGGTATAAATGACAAAAACAGTGTTCAGCTACCCTACCTCGATGCTTTTCGCATCTTCTCTCTTTTTTTTAATGTTTTTATTATTCCTATTTTATATGTTTGTGGCATTTTTTATTTATTTTATAGACTTTTAATTAGGTAGTACATTATCAGCATTTTTCTCTATACCCACTTTATCATTTTTTATTGTATTTTGTCTTCTTTGGGCTTTTATTGTTTTTTAATTTTTTGATAATTTATTTTATACAATGTAACTATTTGTCCTCTTCTTGATCTTTTAACTTTCTTATCTCTTCATTTTTCGTATTTTATCTAAATGATAAAAATCATGTTTTGGTGCTTTACTTCTTATTTCTGCAAATTTGTTTTTGTATTTCCTTTATTTGTTTGTTGTTTATGTTTCTAACATTTATTTGCCTGCTTTATTTTTTTTTTGTTGTTGTAGTCTCTAATCTTGTTCTTAGGTACTAGTTTTCTCTCTTTTTTAGGTTTCTTAACTGATTGCTTGTTTAATGATTTTTTCTGTGGTTATATCAAAATGATTATATTCATGGACATATACGCTATATATGCACTATACATATACTGTATAACTGTTCTAAAACTACTTTTGTTGTTGTAAAACTGCTATCTAAGATGCGGTTTTTGTTTGATTAAAAAGATACTTTTGCAGTTATGTTTTTTTCTAATGCTTTCTTGTTTGATTTGTTTATTAAATTTTATATTATGTACAATTTTTTTTATAAACATCTAGGTATTTTAATATCCACAATTTTAGTACTTTTTTGTTTTATTTCTTGCAATACTATGTTATATTGTTTATTTTTTTAATTACTTTTTCAGTGTATTCTCATAGGCTTCTCTTAATTCCAGCTTGCCAGAAACATTCTTTCGTCATTATTTTCTTTATTTATATACTCTCCTTTTTCTTGGTTTTTTTATATGTTTTTCATGTTAATATATTGTATTCTGTTCTATTTTTGTATACCTTTTTCTTGTACATTTTGTTTGACTTTACTAAGATTTATTTCGTTGATCTTTTCTAGATGATACATCTTTTTGGATTAATAATAATATTAGATCAATTTTGTGTTATCTAAATTTTTTGGTGGCTTATCTAGATTTTTTTTCTACATCTGACTGTACAGGGTGTTTCTGAATTATTTGGGACACATTTAATCACAATTATCCTAGAACCTAGTATTAGTAACCTAGTAACTAATAGAAAGTGAATGCCGGTAAAATTATTGTTCTGCGTTTTTTATTTTCTGGCTGCTCTTTTAATTAAGTATTATTTTGTGTAGCCTTTTTTTGGCTTTTTATTTTAACATGAAAACGGTGCATTTTATCAAAATTTTGGAAAAGTCAAAAAAATTTCTAAACTAAAATTCATGTATATCAAAAAATAATAAAACTATGTTTTCTGGATAACATCTGTCAATGTTAAATTAGGTTAGTAAAGGTTAAATTTGTGTCAAATGATTCTGTAACAACCTGTACATATTTTGTGGATTTTTAGACATTCTAGATTTTGAAAACTTAAAAAAAATAACAGGTTTTAGTAATTTTTTATCCGTTTTTTTTTCATCTGCACTGTAATTGGAAATATTATTTCTCTATTAGGTTTTAGGTAATTACTAATTATTCGAGTTTGGTCCAACGAAAATTTGGAAAATTTGGATATTCAATACATTGGAAAATTGCCATTTTATTTAGGACTTCAGATTTTGGGTTTTGTTAGAAATGAACAAAACTTTTTATTTTGAAATTGATTTTTTGCAGCATACAATTGAATTCTAAATTTAGTTCAGTAGACTAATGTTAGTATTCTTTTTGGCAAAACCTATTTAAATATCAAATTTTGTTTTAATATTTTGTATAATGAATTGTATTGAAAATGAAATAAACGATTTTGAGTTTGCAGGACAACAGGCAGCTATTATTCTTGACTCAACGAAATTATATCTGATTCATCCTATATTTAACCTCAAGTAATTGACAAAATTTCGAAAATTAAACTGTTTTACAATGTAGTTTCCGTTTGGTTAACCGACCTGTCATTGACCCGTTTAAATAAAAATTGTTCTTTTCCCTCGCCCACCACCCATTTTCGGGGAGTGGTACCAATCGTCTCTATCATGTTCTTGCTTTATTGCTATTGTTGTTATTAAAATTATAACAAAATTGATTTTCCGCCTGATACTGAATATATAATGATGTTAAATTATATACGCAGCCGTTGGTTGGATCGAACACCCCATCACATGTTTGTTATTGGACAATGAAAGTGGATCGAATCGGTATTGAATTTTCTTCAGTTTTCCCTCGGCCATTGCAGGACGCGTTGTTTGTAATTATGATGGTTGTAACTTCCACCGAGACGAAATTCGGTGAGATATCTTCATTTGCACCGACTCGTCTTGCGAAAAATTCGCTGAAAATGGGTACGTTTCATTATCACTAACGAATGTAATTAGCCTCGTTTTTCTGGGAGGGTGAATACAGGATTTCGATTTGTTTTGTGCGTGGGTGCGAAGGCACATATTCGAATCAATCACGTGATATGATACATGAGCTGCAAGGATAACATATTCAGGTGATTGATTCGGCAAGATGATATATAGTATAGGGAGCTTTTGTGCCCTAACACGGCTGCATGACTCAATCACATTCTGATACTCTAATTAATCATGTTTATATTACTGGTAATTCGATATGATCAGTTGGGTCATTAGAGTTATCTAAACATCAAAGCGGATTTCGTTTCGTTTACCTTTGAAATCGATATGCAATCAGTGGCTATTGGCAAATAAAAAATCAACGAATGCACTAGATTTAAATAAACTTTTATCGAAATTTTAAATTGGGGAATCAGAAGCGAGGCCGAATATTCGGGTTTAATTTCCACATTTCTATAAAGCTTAGCTATACCTGAGAAGAAAATTTGATTTAGACTATTGTACCTCAGAACTTGTTCAAGCACCAGCTTCTGTTGATCTTATCCTCTGAAGTATTTCCCTTCAGAGAGTATGAGTTTCTCACTATCTAGCCGATCTTCCTCTCGACAATTACAGAACTTTTTTTTTTAAATTGTTTTATATGTGTATATCTACCAAAGAAAAGCGTTTTATTGTTTATTGTAAATGAAAGATTATAATATGGGCTTCTCTACTGTATCAGCAGCGCACATGTAAAACGTATTAAAAATTGTAAATTAGTTTTAAGAAAATTGTAAAACAAGTTTGAAAAAAATTAATGATTCGATTCGATTCTCTACTGTGACATATACAGGGTGAATTCGGAATAGATGCACAAAAAGAACGCTTAACTTGACATAAAAGAATGACGATTTTGTTTTTTCAAATTTTTATTGCAATTATAGTGAGGAAATAAATTTATTTTAAATTTCGGCAAGAAAGTTTTAGCTTAAGCTGCTTAATATTTTTTTCAATCAATAAAGGTATGTACTAGGGTTTGGTTTACAGAAGCTGCTTAAGCTGTCTAAACATAAGCGTGTCTAAGGCTTAAGCTATTAGAGATAATTGCTTTCCTTCGAGGACCTTATGCTACAAAATTTAATTTTGTACATTTTTTTCTGTAACATTTTTTGTATCTTTAATCGTTTGTGCAGCGTTTTCAAACTTTTAATGTTTCAATTTCCAGTATCTTTTTTTATTTCTTTATTAATAATTTCTTTAATTTCTTTATTAAACAAAATGCAAACTAATAGCCTAATTTCAGGTTGAGATAGGTAGTATCGTAAATAATAATACCTTATCATAGCAATAACCAATCATAACACAGAATTTTATTAATTTTCCATGGAAACGAAGATACTACTGTTATTATCTCAATTTGAAGTTAGCTCATAACAACATTTACATCTGCATCGAATATTTGTAAATTGTGTGTCACCGCCACAATAATTAGCAATTACTGGCAGTTACGGCAGAATTAAGTAAACACTTCATCTTAGATCAGCCCTACTGTGTGCAATTTCCTATTAAAGTTTTTGGTGGCCCCTATGACTAAAGCTTAAATGTAGATTCTCCTACAGTTAGTTACTTCATGGTTTTTGACTGATTGTGAGATAATGTAAACAACCAAACATTCTTCGTGCACGAATTTTTTTCTATTGGAAATTGAAATAACGTAAGAATTCACGAAAAAAAGAATTTAATAAACCTTTATTATAATAACCCATCGAAACTAAGTAGAGAAAATGTCTTGAACAAAATACCCCTAACCTCCTTTAACTCTTCTAACGATTTTAATAACTTATTTATCTTGTTCTTGAATGTAATTAAACTTAAAAGCTGATTTAATTTCAAACCTTCGTGATCGTGATCTTTGTAGCTTTTTGCATTCGTTTCTTTCGAAGACAAGGCGTAGGTTCAATAGTAATTTGAAAGCAGACTTGCGTGATTTGCCGTTGTTAGATTCTTATTAATGGAACTTTAAACAAGTATTTTAAACTTAAGAAATGACTATTTCTTTGTCATCTTACTTTCTTAATCTGACTCAAGTTGATAGATTGTATCTTTACTGCTAAAACTTTTGGAAATTAATTACTTTTTTTTTATTTAATCAGAAGTATTCGAACCGACTATTAGATTTTACATTGTTGTAGAAATTTATGGTGTAGTTTGAAGGTAAATTACTTCGTTTGTTTTAAATATTTTAATTCCAAACTGTTTGAGTAATTTTACTCATCGTCTACTATTGTTATTTGCAATTTATTCTCTGTATTCAACTACACATAAATATTACTTACCGTCCTCACTCGCCTATTAAAATCTCATACAAGGCATGTTCGCATACATATTCTTGTCATTCATGATTTACTCCACCTTTGTATATGTCTAGATCTTTTTTCTTGATTACTTTTTTTATAGTTGCTACTTCAACAGGCAAAATAGAAATACAGATGCAACTTTTTTCAAAATATTCTTTATTCTTCAGCTTGTACAATTATTATACATACTTCGTCTGTCAGGCCGTATTTTATTAGGTTTTAAAAAGAATATGGGATTTTCTGTCTCAGATATCTAATTCCAAACGTCAAAATGAAAATGATCTATATTTGGAATTTATTGTATATGGTTTTTCTATAGTAAATCACTGTCTGGTTTTTCTAGACTGTCTAACATTTTTGTGCTTGTGTTGGTTTTTGTCAAATTTGTATGCCAACAAACCTTTTGGAAAAGCTAATTTTTTGTCCTAGAGCGTCAAAGTGTAGCATTAACAATTTTGGCCACCTGTTAGTTTCTCAAAACGCTTTTTTTAAATAATTTTTTAGTTTGTTGTTGATTATTTATTATAATTTTCTTTATTTTGGTTTGATGGAAGTATCCTTTCTTTCTCGAAGTGTGGTAATTTTCATATAAATAATCACAATAAAAATTAATGTCAAACCCACAAGTTTAATCAAAATTCTTATACAACAGTGGCATAGTAGCAAAATGCTTTTGGGAACTAAAGTTTTTTATCAGTGTCTGAATAACAAAGTAAAAAGGAAAATTATACAAAAATTTAAGAAATGTTGAAAAAACTTACCATACGTTTGTCAAAATCGAATTAAAAACATCTACTTTTGAAACATGAATTTTCAGGTCAGGCCAGGTGGTGTAACACGAGATTTAGGAGCTTTTAGCTTTTAACTTAAAAAAAAACACTTGAAAAATATGTAATAGATATTAAAATTAATTACATTGCTAATAATTCGTTTCAGTTAATAAAAATAAATAGAAACGGTAAACAGTTTTCTCTACTTTCCAATATTTATTAAATAATTACCAAAACTGTTCGGAAGACCAACAATAATATTGTGCAAGTACCCAAGCATTAAAATTGCTAAAGTAAAGTCGGTGATTATGGGACACCATTTTTACAAAAAGGCTAACGCTTGCGTAAAACCCTGTATATCAAAAATTGCTATAATACATCGTGTCACGTAAAAAGACAATTAAAAAAAAAGTTTTACGTTGTATATCTCGAATAATAGGAATAATAGGAAGATTAGACAGGGTGTTTTTTTTATTTATTCCCTTCCGAGATTCTAAAAATAGGCAACATGTTATACAAACGATAAGCAACTTTGGGAAAACTACAAATGATCCAAATGCACTGACTCTGGAAGCACTGTCAAAGGTATTGTCAACAATGTTGACATTAATGTACAATCCTCTATGAATTAATTTTGAAAATGAAATTTTAAAAAACTAGCAAAGTGTAATGTGTTGCCTTTATTTTTGGAGTTTTGGGTGGGGGTAAATAAAGAAATCACCCTGTATAGGGCAACTTTGGTTATTTATCATTTTTTCAAGGAGGACTATAACATGTAAAAATTTCAAAAACTTCAAAAAGATTTTATAGATAGCCCGGCAATAGTATATTATGTTGCAAGGGCAGAAAAGAGGCATTATCCGCCCGAGGTTGTGTAACGAAGGCATCAAATGAGAGTGTGGGTTGCTGATGCCTTTCTGCTTGTATGGCGAATAAAATAAAGTAAAATCAAAGTTTGAATTTTTTTTGCCTTAGTATTTGCTGCTCGTAATTGAAATTTCAACTCGTTATGCTAAACAATACCAAACAACTGTGAAACTCACAGTTTCATTTGTAAATAAATTTTGAATTGTTTGGAAACAAGCAAATGGAATTCTATTTCAGAAATTGGGAGTTTATTGCTGCAATAACGTTGTGATAATAGTCTTCAATAGTCATTAAATTTACAAATGGGGAGATTTACCAGTAAAGCAAATATTTTATTAAAGGTATTATGAGAATAGATGTATACAGCTTGCGGAAGCTCAATTCTGACAGATTCATGATTTATTTATAATTTTATTAAATGCTTGTCTTTCAAAAATTATATCTACCTGAAAATAATATATAGTCTGTGGTCTATTTATACTGAAGTAGGTAAATTGAAACGTTAATGTTTTATAATCAAATTATTTTTTATCCATTATTTATTATACATATATCTACTGGTATTAATAATCAGTTTATAGAAGATACAATAAATTTAAGCTAACCTAATTTTTTTCTCAGGGAGAAGGACAAAACGATAAAAATTCTAATCGGCTAACGTTTTGGGATATTTTATTTATATTAATTATTTTAGCAAAGCAAAATTAGTAATTCTTATAAACAATATATATGCGTGCGCGTACGCTACATCGAAATGAATTTACTATTACTATTTTATTATTTATTCTCTTGCAGCCGACCACAGTCTTACTTACTTACTTACTTGATATGACACCATGTGATAAAATTAAGCAATTAATTTGATTCCGTTAACCAGACAAATTTTGGTTATTATAAAAATATTTGCCGACGCCACTTCAAACGCCGGTACAGTAGACCGACTAAATACTCACGACGTACATCACACGGAATACGGCACGCTTTGTCTGACCGACTGAGGCAGGTACTGAAGAATTTACACTAATTTTGCGTTGATTGAAGATTATTTTTTTCTTTTGTCTAAAACCCATAATGTACCTACAATAAATTTTAATCAGAGACTCAGTGAAAGAAAAATCTTTTTTTTTTTTAGAATGCCCACTTCGAGAAACAGACCATCCCCTGGAGATCCTACAACGTTGGGGTTCCGGACGTTTGGTCCTCCGTTACACCGTTCTCAGTTCTTCCGGTGAGTGCATTTCCTCTTTTGTTTTAAATAGTTAAGTCAGACAAGATGTCGCTCGAAATATTTCATCCTGGCACTGACGGGGTAATGCCGCAAGGGCCCATAAACCTGTCCCGGAACAGTTGCTTGTACAAAGATGGCGTATACGCACACATATAAATCGCTTGTCACACAAACCGTAATTGTTCCACTTTCTGAAAAAAAGCGTCTATTCAGGCGAGAAAAAATTAACTTTAATCAAAGATTTGCTAAGAGATTCACCAGCAAACACCTGCACGTCTTGTTTATGGAGATACGGATTAGTATGCATGCGAGGTTGTTACTTCAATGCAGTGGCAATATGGCGCTGTTACGAAACGGTGGGTGTTAAATTTCTCATAATTTGATTTTCCTGTTGCGTCCATGCATCAAAACGGACTAGGAATGAGTCTGTAATGGTTTGCATGAGCAGGAAATAAATCGCTCGAAAAAGAGAGTAATTATAGAGAAAAAGGCGAGTCGTAAAAATGATTTTATTTCGTTTTAGCACTGCGTTTATTTTGTTATTTACACACATTATATCGTTGGGACAAGTAAATTCCTGGTTAAAGTTCTAACAGCTTTTGGTTATTTGCGATAACCAAAATTACAAAAAAAATCTTATTTTTTCAAACCGTGTGTTCAAGTTGTATTTTTTTAAAGTTAGTAAACTTTATAATAATATTATACATATTGCTTATTTCACGTTTTTACCAGGTATCAGTTCTTTATTATACCCGTGTGAAATGTGATATATTAATATTAGTCACGAAAAAAAAAAAGTCTAGCTAAGACGCCAACGCCCAAAGGCTTACTGCTTGAAGTAATCACACTTCAGTTGTTACTATTTGGAAGATAATAATAAACCAACTTTATAAAATATGTGTATTCATTTAACTTCCATACTGTACATTATGCGACAGTGACATTTAAAAGACAACACCAGTTTTGAAACGTTTTTCAAAACTAGTTTCAATGTGGGTCGCTAAAACCAAGTCAAGGACTTCTATAGTCGAGATCTACTTTGATCTAGGGGAAGAACATCTTCAAAAATAGGAGAAATGCTTCCATAAATCATCTTTTCTAAAATCTTGTAACAAACACTCAAGAAATGGACCGATAACTGGACACTTCTTGTGGAAGTTCTTACTTTTACAAAATTGCAATTACTTTGGTTTTTTTAAACTTTGAAGGCAGACGGGCTGATATGAAAATATTCAAAACAGAAGTAAGCCATTTTACTGTAAAACGTCCCAAAATTTTGATGAATTCTGGGTAGACCTGAACAAAACCAGTCGATTTTTTGTTTTTTTAAAGCTGCTTTTAACTCATCATCTCCGTTGAAACATCTCGAAAACTTTCTGAACTGCCTATAATAGAGACATAGTTATTGTACATCTTGTTTTTACAACGCTCCAACATAGGATATAACTTTTTCTTTAATCCTGCAAGAATCAATTTTGTAAGAACATTCTTGATTACTTCAACAAATATGTGGTAGTTTATTGCAGTTAGCGCAATCCAATGAAGATATTCCAATGAAGATCACTATTTCCACTTGTGGTAAACCTAGCCTATTTGGCTTTTTGGAAATTCTATCTAGGTTTTCGTAGAAAAGAAAAGCGTTTTATTTTTGTGCCAAGTTTAACAATAATCGGACGATATTGACTACGTTGAAAACCAGAAAGTATATCTCTTCTTTATTCATTGTTACAAAACGTAACTTCCACAACAAAACTTTCATCCACCTGGCTGAATAAAAACTTTTTAATTTTACCGTCATAAATCAAATGAAGCTTATTTAGTTTCATGAAAAAAAAAAAAAAAAAAAAAAACAAGACTATATCTGACATTTTCCCAAACCCCAGAAATTGTAGTGACAATTGAAATCGCTGATCTAAACAGCAGGTTGATTGTTCAGTATTAGATTTGCAGGGCATTGAATATTAGGAGGTTTATAAACGTTAATAATATATAAATCAACAATTCTGACGCTGAGGACTAGATGTGGTTTTCTGTGATTTGGAAATGGATTGAAAAATCTACCATGAGTAGTGGACACTAGAAAACAAGCAGCATTGTCTATAAATTAAAAATAAACAGTGCTGTCTGAGCCGTCCTGGTCTAAGGCAGTGAGCCCAAGACAATTCTTGTGAACCTATAAGCTCCTACATTAAGTGCATGAACTCATATTCAATATGGTGTCTTTGCGGTAAACCGTTCGTATTCAGGGTTTTTTGTTATTAAAAGTAGTCAGTAAAGGAGTACCTTTGTTGCTTCTGGAAATTAAAGGTTGCAGTTTTTTTGATTGAGTTTTATGATTAGTTGCTTTCTTGCAAAAAGTTGCTTTTTTGGACATAATTTTTTTATAAATGAAATTTTTTGTTGGAGTTTTTGCGATAATTGTATTAGAAAATTATTTTCTTTATTATACTCTTTACTCAAAACGAAAGAAAGAAGCGCCAGAACCAGAACTTAGCTGAAGATCTCTTTATTTCTTTTTGGTCGACAATATCTTTTGTCGTATCAGACTCGCTGATATCTTTTTTAATAGCAGCCTGCTCGGATTAATATTTTCTTAAAAATTATTTTTGTGGATTATGTATTTAAAAGATATTTGATGATCATTTTCTTATATTTTAGTCCTTCCGTTAGTTGTAAAGCTTCGGAAACATTCTTAGCAGCATTTCGTATTTGGATGTTTCACGCTGTATTGGCAAATTGAGGACACATCATCCTTTTCTGCCATCGCATTTTTACTAGTAGCTTTAAAACCATTGCAAGAATTTCCAATGACATGTTTTTCAATCAGGCGTGCAAAACTAAGATAATCTCTATTTGTTTAGTCTTTTGTCCGGTTGTTGTTTACAGCGGTTATTAAAATAATATACAAAAAGTAGGGACACTCGGTATATCACAAAAAAACAATAGGTGTTAATCATGAGTAAGGAATTTGTAAATTTTGACATTTTGAAAAATCATCTAAACCTTTTATTTGCTAAAACGATTTTTGCGATCGTCGACTGGGTTATGTTCAATAAGTATATAAACTTGTATTTGGAGCAAAACTATTGTTATTACTTCTGAATATCTGAATCACACTGTACATTTATGATACAACCTGTATACTGTTGCTATTTTTACCAACGGACTTAGATGGAATTTCAGATTTAAATAAAATTTATTTTTATTACGATTGTACAAGTTCTGAATGTCTATAAAACGTTTTTATTCGAAAGAGAGAGGGTTTCGAATTTTCAATTAAATTTTTTAGAGGGACTATAGCACTGAAATAAACAATAGCAAGATTCAAATCTTTCTTAAATTCTTTTGTGACTGCTTTATCACAACTGTCACTGGTACACATTATTTTATTTTAAATATTGTGAAGCCACATAAAAGAAGGATGCTAAAGTTATTCTCAGCAAAATTTGTGGTGTCTCTATAAATTTTTTGTGCTTGCAAATGCAAAATTGCGAATTTTATTCTCTGTTTTAGAAAAGTTTTGGGTCCATTTATTTCCAATTGGCACCACTAAATCTTTGTTTTTGACTTTTATTTCATCCTACTGGAAGCTCTCAGTTTTTATATAAGTCTTAACAATTTGTCTGAAAGTTTATAAACGCGATCAATAACTTCAAAACAGAATCGAATAAAAATATTTTTATTAAAGAAGTTTTTACTTAAAGTTATATTTTCTGTCGGTTTTGATGTTTGAAGTAGTAAAAACAAACAATGCGTCCCTCATTAAAATTGATTCAATTAAGTTGTATTTTACGATTTCTATTTACAAGAGGTTGGAAGGATCGTAAAATAAATTGCTTTTGAAATACCTGAAGAAATATTACTCAAAGTCAAAGCGAAAAAATAAAAGAGAAACAGTTTTTGTGCTTTCAGCAAAATAAAAAGAAACGTAAAATTGGTTTTAAAAAACAAATAAAAATGAGATAATTGCTTGTAATTGAATCACGAGCCTGAATTTTAATTAAAATATTTTACGACACTTTAAAAATTGACTCCTTTTGCCTCTGATATAGTATTATTAGGGCATTATATGTAGTAAAATTTTCGACTTTTCTAAGGCATCCCAGATAAATGAAAGGCGGTTAGTTGTCCCTTATCCCATATTTCCCTTTGGGAGAAGAGATATCGATATGGCCAGTCGAATTGAAAGTTATTCAACTATTTTAAATTAATCTGATCCAACCGTGGGCTTTTTTTCCTTTCACAAAGCGAACTTTCCCAATATCAGAAATTCTGAAACCGCAGACTTGGGTAAAATGCCCGCGGCTGTTTTATGATGAATGTACATATTCCGAGGGCTAATATCGCTCTCATAACGTGGTTAAAGGACGACCGAAAAAGAAGGATACGCCTGTTAAAGAACACGACAGGATTAATAGCTTTCCTGTGGAAAACTTTCATAGGCAGGAATTTAGGGGTCAAAATTCGACCAATTTTCATTAGGTTGGCAAAAACGACGTAAATTACTAGACAGCGTAACACATTTTGATTTTTATCAGCTAAGCTTTTCATTAAATTCACGCTAGTTATTATAAGTCAAATTCAAAATTGTTTTTTTTTTTTATTAAATATAGTCAATGTAATTTGTTAAATTAAGGACAATTAATTACAAAGTTTTACAGAAACAAATTTTTATTTGATATAGGTAACTATAATGTGCCAGAACTTTTTCTTGATTTGATATTTGTTAGTGTACATTTAAACATATAAATATATTTATGTGTGCTATCCTTCTTTGATGATATCTATGCCTACCTTAAGATATTGTGTTTGTATTTCTATCATAATGGAATTAACCATACGATCTATTATTTTCTATCAAATTGAATTGAACATTCGAAATGAATTGTTTTATGAATTTGTTCAAGGCAAGTTAAGCCCATTAGAATGAACGTGTTATTCTTTAGTTTTAATAAATTTAGTCAACGTTTCTCCGCCGTGATGATGTTCTAATAAAGAATAAAACTAGTCGACCACATTAATTTTTGTGAATGTCATAAAGTATTGTTAAAATTAATTAAAAAAAACTAGAATTAAGAAAAATGTTTAACTACAAAATATATGTTAAAAAGGAATTAAATTAACAAAATAGTTTAATAAAGAATAAAACTAGTCGACCACATTAATTTTTGTGAATGTCATAAAGTATTGTTAAAATTAATTAAAAAAACTAGAATTAAGAAAAATGTTTAACTACAAAATATATGTTAAAAAGGAATTAAATTAACAAAATAGTTTTTCTACTTTGCGTTAACAATATTGTTATTGCTCAATTTTCATTGTAGTACGCAAAACAGTAACTTTTTCATTGGTTATGTTGGCACCGTAAGCGTAAAAATTACGCCTACCGCCTACGCGATGGAGGTATGGAATAGTTAATAAAATCATAAGCGAGCTGTCGAAAATATTAAAGCAAAATATCAGTTAATTAGTAAATCATTGTACATAAATTGACGCTGTTGATTTTACATTCAAAACTTGACAAATGTCATTACTTCATTAGTGACAAACAAATTTGTCAAAAATCCCAAGTTGTGATAATTTTTTAAAAGAGACTTTTAGACTGCTTTTTTTGCAACGCAAAGTAGAAAAAATAGTATATTACACTTGATACATAAGACGACTCGTGACACTCATTCTATTTGAGCACTACTGGCTTCGGTCGTCGTCCTCAAAACTCATTGATGTCACAATAATCGTCTTATGAAACATGTATAATAATGTACTATTTTACTACTGTGTAAGCTCACAATATTTTTTTTTGAAAAAGTATTTGCGCCTACGAGATCTATTAGAATTGGAATTTTAATTATGTGCAAATTTTTAAATTGAATACGTATAATGTACAATGTTGCTAATTTTAGAAGCGCCTCTTTTCCCGACTACCACAGCTATTATGGTGCGATTATGTTGGCCGAAAACGGATAAACACCTTTTAGAACGCTTGAGGTTATAATATCCTCATATTGTTCCAACACAATGTCGTTCGATGTGAAGATTATAGCCGCATAAACTCGAACATTCGACGCGACGTTACATTTTAAACATCCTCAGGCAAGATGTTGGTGCAATAATACACAATCGATGTAGTTTATGTACGGGCAAAGTTTGCACTTCATGTCACGACGAAATAAAGCATTTTGTCTTTTTTCGGTACCTGAATACAGAGCGCGCTTTGGTCAAATAATACGATTCTAGTGGGATTATTGCAGGAAGCATTTTCGTCAAAGGATTGCCGGAAGTGCATCGTCAACATTCGGTTTCGTTTTTGTCCAAAAATATACATGCAGAGGAAGTCAAGTCGCATTACGATTTTATGTTGGAAATTCGAGGTAATGGCTAGTGAAAAGAGGATTTTTCAAAAACATGGTTGAAAAGCACATCAAATAGACATGGTATTTGTCAATCAATCGATGCCGAGTTTAGTCGAAAGAAAAAACTACTTCCTGACATTTGTGCTACTTCCCGGAAATGAACAATTTTTGAATTTTACTGTTAATTATAGACAGTTCCATTACATTCATTTAATGTTCAGAATATAAATATTTATTGCAAATTTGCTTATGACTATTGCACTTTTAATGGCAATATCCGTGCTATTTATTAGAGAATATATCTGTTAGATGAACAATGAACATTTTGTTCAATATTGGATTGTTAAAGTGACTTTATTAAAAATATTTCTCTTGTTGAAAATGTGAGATTATAGTAGGTAGAAATTATATTATGACGGAAATGAAATACTCATAGTTGTTATTAGGTATGTTATTACAAATACAATTCTATTTATTTTATATACACAATTATATTGCTAAAAGCAAAATAATTATCATAAATTCTACGCAACAAAATAAAAACCAAATTCATTTATTTAGCTTGGCTGTAAAAAAATATTTTTTGTCTCTAGCTTATTTTGCATTGTACTTTCGAATGATTTTTAAAGCTATATAACAATTACAACGTTATTTATTCATAAATTTTTCAGTTGGTTTGTCAATTTTAGATTAATCTATAGCAGCATTGAAAATTGTTTGTTTATCTCTTTCCTTTGGGAAATGAAAGTTTTACACATGTCAGAATAGCTGAAAAACACGCAACAATAATGATTTTGGGGTTTGTTTGAACCTGTTTGAACATCGATTTCAGTCTGAAACAATATATCCTTCAATAATATGTCTAAACTGTGCTACATTGAAAAATGTAGCTTATTGATTTCGAAAAAATAAAGAAACTATCTTAAAATATTTGTTTTGAGAATATAAATATCTACAATTTTTATTTTATTACTACTTTAAAGAAAAACGAGTTTCGTAACTTCATTTAACGTTGTACTGCATTAAGAAATCGATTGTATCTATTTTTAAGTTTCGAGGTTGATTCATTATTGAAGAAATTACTGTTTTATTTGTTCCATGAGTTGCTAAGGAAAGAACAGTATATTAATTTATTTATTGAATAATAATTTTGAATATAATCAATCCTAGATTAAACTTACACCCTCAAAACGTTGAAATTAGATTTTTTAAATTTTTATTTTTTTTACGTTTTGGTTATTTTATACTCAGAATTCTACACAGACTTGACAGTTGAATTATTGATAGTAATGATAATTTTGGATGATTTACGATTTTATTTATTTTGGAACACTTCTAATCTTTATTTTTTCAGAATTTGTATACCTTTTTAGTTCTTATTTAGTAGATAGTTTTTGTATAACAACTTAGTTAATGCCAAATATTGGAATGAATTGAAAGACTGTCACTATAGTCATACATTAAAAGGGATTCAACATTATGCTAAAACATGCGTAGAGCACATAAAATTAACACTAAATATAAAAACTTAAATAATAAAAATAGATCTAGGTAAATATAAAGGTAAGCTAAGGTAAGAAAGATAGATCTAGGTTTCTCTAGTGTTACTTTTTATTTATCATTTTTTAAAATTAAATGTAAATAAATTTTGAAACTTACGTAAAATAGCAGTGGTATTTGGTTAACAAAACGCTACAATCAAAATTTAGAAAAAATATTTTTTAAGAAAAATCTATTGAAGCTTTGTAAAGTTGATTTTCCAAATTCAGTAGAAACTTAAAATTCCTGTGGATTTTAAGTACTATGTATGTTGACAGTTTTCAAAAGAAACGAAGATGTAATTTCGAACTAAAGTCCTTTAAACTGACTTCTGAGTTTGAGGGGTAGTTGGTGGGCGGTAACCCACCATGATAATTTTAAGAAACTTAATTTCGATTTTCAACCCTTTCCACATGTTTTTTTTAGTACATTTTTTTCTTCAAGAAAAACAATTACATTTCTTTTTGATTCAACGTTGAATATCAGTTTAATGTATTAAACAATAAAACTATGATTACGTCAGCCAAGACAACAGTTTTATTTTTCTACGTAGGTAATGAACTTCGATAATATATCAAAATTACAGTTTCCAAAGAAAGACGCAACAAATCGAGCATAACATCATGAAAAAGTCAACGGTTAGCAAATATTCTGATGTATTGTAGATTTCTGAGCAGAGATCTTCAAAGATTTTTTTAACTGAAGTCTTTACAATTCTAAACCGTTCCTCTTGGGAATTGTGTTTTTGTCCAGGTATATTTCAGTTTTTTTTTTGGTTTTTTTCTGCTACAAACATTTTTTTACTTTACTTTTACTGAAGCCAAGCTTTTTCCAAGTTCTTTTAGATCAGGATTCTTTTTAAGCAGTCCCAAAAACTCATCCAGGTAAAACTTACATTTTTCACTCTTGGCTAGATACGAAAAAATCACTTGATATTCTCTTTTTTCTGCCGTTTGTGTGAAATGTGTTACCATTTTTGTACAACTTCCATATTTAGCAATTTTTATTTATTTCAATTTTTTTTGATTGGAAATTTTACTTGTTTCCTTTTCTTCTGAAACATATTTTTAAATGAAATGTTGCTGTATAATTTTTTAAATATTAAGAAATAAAGGTAATAATTAATGATAATTATTTCAACTTAGAGTAGATTTTTTGTTTTTTTTCAGAGCAACTATAATAGCTATTTATGTAATAAGTGTATAATTTAAGCCTTAAATGTACAGTTCCTACAGGTTATCAACCAGCGAGTAGATAAGCAGGGCGCGTACAAAAAGACCTAATTATATACGAATTGCATACACAGTTTTATGTCTGACTGCAAAACCAATAAAAGAATAAAAATTAATAAAAAAATCATAAATCTAATGAAATAACTCAACTAAGTGTGCATGTTGTTTTCTTAGTTACGGGGAGTTTGTTATTTTATTTGTGAAAAATTTGTCCGATGCAAAATGCAAGCGTGCAATTCTAAGAGTTCTAATGAGAAAGAAATCATAAATATTGCTGCTGCTGGTGTTCTAGTAAGGATTTTAACAGTGATTTTGTATTTTGACAATTTGTATTTTGACAGTTCTGTAAATAAAGTTACTTTATTTTACTAGTACAAAAAAGAGGTACTTTATAGACGGAACATTGTATTATAAAGAATAATTTATTAAGCAGTCGGACATAAAAAATTATATGTGTAGAAGTGTACTTAACTCTTAACTAAATCAAAGAATCGAATTATCTTGTTTAGGAAGTAAGCAGACGATATGGCTTTAAATTTTTGCTATATTAATATTATGCTTCAAATTCTATAGAAATTTGACATTGAATAATTCGACCACAACGACGAAATTTTTAAAAGTTCTTCATAAATGGGACACAATATTATTGACATCATTGCTCTTTCTGCTGTAGCAACACACATTTGCGTTGTCTGACTCCGACATGACCAAAAAAATTACAAATTTTTGATTGTTATTACTTACCGTAACTAATAGGCAACTAATAGTGAATTTTTTTCATCTGTATTATGATTTCGACGTGATTTTCTAAATATATAAAAAATAGACTAATTACATAATTAATATTGAAAGCTTTCGTCATTTCAAAACGAAATAGTTGGTATTGTTGTAGGTGCTATTTGGAGTAAAAGTACTTTTTTTGTGCTTTTCCAGGTATTTTTGATTCAAGAGATATAGGGTTCGCCAATTAAGTCGTAAAAGTAAAATAGTCGTAAAAACTATGTAAACAGTCATTAAATTAAGTAGCCGTAGCCTTGATACAGTCGACCAGCTTTGTTTTCGGTGTAACAAAGAGTAAAATAGGTAACTTCCAACTGAACAACTATGTCAACATTTCGTTATTAATGGATCACAGAAGTGCAGCTGTGCCCTTTTACTTTTACGACTTTTTAATTGGCGACTTGGCGAGCTCTATATCTCTTGAATCAAGAATATTGTCTCCCTGGTTACAATCAGCATCCAAACCATCAGGTTTAAAACAAAAATTTTATTTTTACTCTTTATAACATATTCTTCTTTTTTGTTATTTTTAAATTAAATAATTTTACATTAAACAGACCTGGCAGTATTTTTTGTGTGCGTATTTTATTAAAAGCCAAAGTTTATGTTGAAATTCAATCGAATTTTAATGAGTGTTGTTTTTTCCATTATTTTTAAGTTTAAGCGAGAAAAAATCCGTAATCTTGTGCTTCAACTTCCAAATTTCTTTGATTAATAATTAAAATCCAATTAAAGAGCCTTCATCTGGAATTTTAATGTCGAAACTTAGAAAATACCGCAACGAATTAGCACTTATAGCGTCTGCTTGTGGATTTTAAAGGGGGTTAGTTTTTGGTAGTATGCTGCGTCTGTCATATTTCACTGAAAGCTTAGCAGGGGTTTTACCGGCTTCATCCCGGATCCCAGACAATAGAATTGTATAAAATCCTCCAGTTACAGTGAATCCCCCTTAACGGTCCCATCTCACCCCCTAATTCGTCTCGTTCCGACTTACTGTAACCGCGACTTGGCAGCTTTTATTTCAAAAAAATAACTGGATAAAAGATTGCTAAGTCTGCTTCACAATAAAGCCGGAATTCAGTAAAACATTTTGCTATTAAAAAATAAATCGAGAGCAATGGCAATTTTTTTCCGTCTTTCAAGCGTATCTTGCATTTGACTAATGGCCATCCTGGCTTGCTTAAACCAGATGCGTACGTAATAAGCGATGTATCCGTGTTTATATGACAGATGACTCCGGCAGCTCCGGTCGGCATACATCAGAACCTAGCTGACAAACAACCGGAATATTTCTCTAGCAGAAAGGCGAGAAAAAAATCGGTTGTCTGCAGTAGAAAGCCTGCAAATTTCTGAAATTTCACGCTTAGTTTATTGTTTTGTTTTTGATGGACGCTGGAGGACGATATCAGGACTTTTCACTGATGTTGGGTTTTACTTTTGCTGTCACTTCGTTCTTTATGTACATTTTCAGTTTCTTACCTGTCATAGCTTGCGCGTTTTGCAACAAAAACAAGTATTCTACCTTACTTTCGTAAAAATAGTGACAGATTTCGCACAAGCTGAATGTGGAAGAGGTGTAACTTATTAATTTGGACACGAATTTACCAAAAATACAACTTTAAAATAATTCGGGTTTTTGTGATAAAAAAATTCAAAGTAAATATATTTTATAAAATAAGTAATCTACTACATAGTCATAATCATCAATGACCACATCTAAATGCATAACAGTCGCCGCATACGAATGAATTAGCGCTATCATTCAAAATTTAATGTTTTTAATTTTATGATATGGTATTGTGGTATTTTAGGGCATTTATTTGTTAAAATTTTAAAGTAAATTACATAAAAAAACAAATTGTAACACAGTAAACAATATATGTATTTTATGAACGCCCTAGTTGTTAAATTGCGTTTTGATCATAATTTACAAGGCGTTTATGGTCTATTTCTTTTATCAGAGAGACACTAGTAAAAGTTGCAAATTTGAAGTACCTAACCATTATTTTAAAAATTAACCAATCGCAAATGATTGTTTCAAAATGCAATGCTTACTAGTGTCTCACTGGTAAAAAAACAAATTATGGTATAGTTGCATGCCTGTCACAGCGATGATAAAAAAAAATATTTACTTTGGTTGTTACCAAGTTGTTACGATTTCAAGAAATATGTTATTTTGTCAAATAAAGTTTAAATAATTTTTACCTCAAAAAAGCATTTTTTTACTAGATTGTTTCACTGAAAATATTAAATTCGTGAAATTAAACCTAAACTCATCTTCGACTCACAAAATGTGAATTGTAAGATGACAAATCACCAAGTCTTTTATTTGAATAAATGAGTCTCTAGAAATTTTCACAGAATACATTGTTAAATTCTGACGAAAACTGCAGTATTTTATATTTTATGTAATGTATAATTAAAAGTTTTCTCATCAAGCTTGTTACTACCAGCTAGTCTACTTAAAAAAGAAAAAATAAAAATAAATCTTTAACTTTTTTCATTTACGTATGACGAAGGTATTTATTTAAAAATTGAGAAATCGGAAAAATAAAATAAAACCGTTTTCGAAGAAAAAAAGTCTTTGCAACATATAATTATGTCTATATAAAGTTTGTTTTTTTTTATTTATGTTTGCAGGTGGATTACTTATTATTATTGTTGATTTGTGAAACATGACTACTCTTTTCAAGTGTGACATAAAATTTAGTGCACTAAATATTGTATTAAAATTAAGTTTTTTGGGGATTATTATGGGGTGTAATAATTTAGAGGTTTTTTTTTAAATTGTAGTCTGTATCAATACGTAGACAGTAATTAGTAGGATAAGTAGGTAAGGATGAATTCAACACACAAAGAAAGGGTCTTTTAAAACTTCTACATCGTCTATCTTAAAAACCATAAACATTTATATAAGAGCAGTATACCCTGTATATTACGATGTTCTAATAAAAGCCGCAGAGATGTGGAAGTGTAACAATACCTGTATTTCGTCATATTTCCTCACACTAATAATTATTAACAACTGAAATACCTCTAACACAGGGAGTTCTACTAACTCCTGTCGGCAACTTTTTCGCTTATACAGGGGTCTTAAGGTAATGGGTTTTTATTGTTTTTAGGAGAGAGAATATTGTGTTTGCCAGAACATTTTTTTGTAAAAACTATTTTTCTTAATAAAGTTTATAAATAATAAAAGAATGTTTGTGTCATGAAAAGATGTTTCAATACCTAGAAAAATTTAATTACATAAAGATGTGGTGTAGGAAATAGTCCAGGTAAAAAATAGGATTAAATAATTATCATAAATTCAATTAATTAAATTATTATTATAATAAATTAAATAAATATATATTTATAAATTGTTGTAAATGACATTGTGGACTATATAAATAAATTACATTTAAAAACGAATTTGTTTATTTAACCGAATAAACGAACAATTTATAATAATTAATTTGGACAACACTCCAACATATAAATCAAATAAATGTTATATTTCCAACTATAAAATCTTTTCGGAGTTTTCATTTTTCTTTGTTCAGTATTTAATCTATATTTAATAAATCATACAAAAAGCAAATGTTCTAAAAGTGCATAAAATGATGCAACTAAATTTATATGATTACATATTTAAAAAAATTAAAATTATTAAATTTTATAGAACTTGGAAATTTTTATTACACCAAAAGATATGTTTATACAAATTCATCCCTGAAAACACTTTTTGAAAATTCAAATAATAGCAATTTCAGTTCAGTATTTTTTTAGTTCCCCAAATACTTTTAATAGCCCGTTGTGAGACAAGTTTGTATAACCAACTTTAGAATAGTTTTTAGTGGTCAGCCAACTCTCAAATTCGGTATTCGGAGTCGGTATTCTTAATTTAAGAAAAGTATCATAACAAGAAGGTAGGTCATCTCGTGTATTAAGGAAACTTATTTTTAAGTCAAAAATATATAATCAATAGATTCTACCAGCCTGGAATAATTAGGTGAAGTTCTGGTAAAACAATAGCAAAATCTACTACAAAATTTGCAAAAGAGAGGAAAAATCTGGTTCAAAGTCGCCTTGACAATTTCAGAGTGCAATAATTTTTGTAGAAAATGTCCACGGTACTTTAGTATGTATGTATGTATGTATATACTATAATAGTATGAATGTGCAACCCACCTTTTTTAGTAAAAAGTAGTGTACTCACTACAGGTTTTGATATTTTTTTCAATTTTCTACATTTACCAAAGAAAACTCTCAAATTATTTATTATTTTTTAGGTTTTTATCTTTAGATCTTATCTTATTCTAACAGGAATCCAGCACTTTATTGCATTTTTGCTGATTTTTATTTACCTAGCTGGAGCGGATATTCTTTTTTTTTGACTACTGTATCAGTGAATTTACGCTGCATTTTGTATACACCCTGTAGATTTTGTGCATTAAAACATGCACATTTTCCATGTTTGAAGTAAAAGAACAGATTCAGTTGAATCCATTTGAAAGCTGGTGTGAAGTCAGCTTTACGTAAATCCAAGTGAACCGATCCCAGGTATTACCAATCCGAAATTGCTTTCCCCAAAAGTCCCTGAAGATTGCATCGTGGACGTTTTATTAAAATTTTAATTATATTTTGAAATATGCACTTCATAAAACAGGGTTTTTGTTTGTTTCATAGCCCCAATGAAGGAGAATTAATTTCGTTCTAAGCAAGGATTTATTATCATAATCACTACAATTGTGAAAATTTATTATCTCAATTCTTCGCCAACGGAATAACGTTGTATAAATTACTGCGTAAATAGGTGTCGGTAGCTTTAACTAAATTAAAAAAATATACGCCGTGAAAAGCTTTTTTCATCTTGTCGACGTGTCATTTAAAAGTTCGTATGACGTCGTTGCCAACGTGGTTTATCTCAGTGAAACAACTCCCCGAAGGACTCGTTTCAGTGCAAATTGCTTTCAGGAAGCGACAGCAATCGGGGCTCTCCTCCTAATTAAAATCGAAAGAAAAGACACACCGCCGAGACTATCACACGTTGTAATTATTAGGTTGATGTTACACCAGAAACGAGAGAAATTTCAACCCCCAAAACAAGTTTCAAGAATCCTGTTAAGTGAATAGAGGGGTGAGCGTGTGTAATAGGCAATTTGAAACCTATTAAACACATGCCTGTCCCCCACATTAGCCGGGATTAGCCAAAAGTTCATTAACGAACGCACTATTTGCTCCTTAAAACCCTAAAATGAGAAGAAACGCTTTAATTAATTCAAAATCGTTTGCTTTCATTATAAATATCACTGATATCGTAAACCTTGTACCTTTTTAATTAAGTTTAGAAATTCTGATGTCTGCAACCATACACAGGACGAGGTCCTGCAATCTCTATGTTATTAAAGCCGACTATCCTCTTTGAAGTATCCTTGGAGTGAAATGGGCGGCATCTAATCAAGCTTTTGTTGTGATTCTTTCACGATCTGCAAATGCCCGGTTAAGAGCGATTGGAGTTTGATAAGGGAGAGGTAATTCGTTTAACTCATCAAAAAGAAACGACCAATTTCGTGTTAATTGTTGATTTTTCTGTTCGATTTAATGAAGCGTATTTAGGAAAAAAATCTCTTGAAACCTGGTATTGCAAAATGTAAAGCTTTGCGCGGACGGGTTTATTGACTACTGTCTAAAAAATTAAATTTACGGTTCCCTTCAAAGTGCAAATTCAGCCGCTAGGACCAATTTGAATATATGGACAAAGAGAAAGGAAGGGTAAAATGTTTTTTTTTTTGGATATGTAGGTAAAGTGATTTAGAAACACTTCCTGTTATTATTCATGAGATATCTTTATTTTAAAAATGTTCATAACTACATTTTTGATTGTTAAAATTTAAAAAAATAAGTGAATTTTAGCTACGTTGAAGAAAATAAGTTTCTAATTTCAACAGGGTAGTATAATAAAAATACAATTTCAATATGAAAGAAAAATGGGAACATTTATTTGTTGGTTTTTGCAGTAATCTGTTCATGAGAAGTAAAATAAACAAAATAAAAATAAATTAGTTTTCCTTGTACAAAATATACGTATTATAAAAACAAAATCTACATATTAAGAATAATACTCTTGGGCGGGTAGGATAAAACCTTTTTAAACTGTGTTTGCAAACAATGTCTAAGCATATTTTTAAAGAAAAAACTAGACAAATGTTGCACGCAAACAATACAATCAGTTGCAATAACTTTAAAACATTTTACATTTAATTGTGGTAAAAACGTACCTAATTCTTTAAAATCTTCAAGAGGTAAATCGAAATTTGTTATACGTGTAAAGAGCTATCTGTAAAGTGTGTCTATATTTGGATGAATTTTATAGTGCAATAGAGAAATAAACTTTTCGGTCCGTTACCGATAAAGAAACCCCAGCCTCTGAATTTTAAGTGGATTGTAAAGATCCGACGCGTGGCATCTGTTGTTTGTCTTCTTCGAGTGACCAACTTGTCGCTTTGGTAACAATAGGGTTTACTTATCTTTACAACTAACCTTATTAAATCTTAAATCCCTCATAAACTAGTTTGTAAGTCAAAACCATAAAATCCATTCAAATATAGAAAATCTTTAGGTCCTGTTGATAAAAGTAAATTACGATTACCTAATGGAAATCCAGTTTTCCTAACTAATTTTGTTAAATTTTTTTACAAACATATCCGAAACGAGGAGTCATAAAACTCTTATTTAAGCAACCAAAAACGTAAATTATTAAATGAAGCAATCTAATGGGTTACGGCCTCAAATCAATAAATTTAAAAAAACACAATGTTGGCACTGGAAGTTTTTTTTTTAAGAATACGATTTTTATTTTTTAGATTGTATGATTTTTTTGGATTCACGACTTTTGCAGTTTACAGCTTCTCTAGAGTTTTACGTATTTTTTGCAAGTTTCTGTAATTTTTGAACAACTTTAGTTCTATATTTATTGGCACTTTTTTTGAATTCTGAATTCAATATTTTGGAATTTGGACTTTTGGCTTAATTTGCCTTTACATTAAGGTTATGCTTGAGCTTTGAAAAACCATAATTCTAGTTTTAGAATATTCTATAAGACTGTAGACTGTTTTGGAAAATGCACGGTTAGAGCTTTCCAAATTTGTTATAAATTTTGCTTTTTGATATAAAAAGTTTTGACAAAAATTTATTATTTTTTTAATTTATTTTGTACAAGTTATTTTTATGTGTTTTTTATTGAAATTTAATCCATATTAAAAGAATGACTTGTGATACGCTAATCAATAACCTAATTATTATGGGTAGCGATTATAGAAAGTAGTTTTTTCTAATTCATTAAAATTTATTCTTTTTGATTATGGTTGATAAATTTGATTTAATAATTTAAATTGATTCTGGGATTTTTTCATAAATTAATTCCTTTATTTTGATTATTTAACAAAAGTTCTTCAAGTTGAAATATTTATTTTGTCTTTTTTGTGTCATTATAGCTTTAGGTTTGAACTGTTTTCGTGGCTTACAGCTTTTAGCATTTAGATAAGATTAAAATTAGTTACATTTTAATCCAATTTTTAATCAGTCCGATACTGATTCTAAGGTATATAAATTTTTTGGGTCATATGGTCGTTTAATGTCAATAGTATATTATATACCAAGGCACTAAAGTGCATCATTTATTCCCGAGAGTGAAAGTTTGGAGTCTGATGCCTTGATGGGAATGTGGACTCCAATTATTTGTGGGACTAAGGCACTTTAGTCTATATAAGCTATCTATTTTTTTGCACTTCTAATAAATCAATTTTTTGTGATTTGGAGTTTGTCTATATTTTAAATTTCAGGAGATTTTAAATGTTTTTTTTTTTCTGATATCTAGAATTAGCTCCAAGAGTTCGTTTGGTATATTTTTTTTGGAAAAGACTGCGTAAAAATCTGCTTTCTTTCAATATTAACTGGTGTCTCACCTTGTGTCGATTTATGTCACTGATTTATTGCGCGCGCAGCACTTAGGAGGATCATTTTATTTTATTGTTGGTAAGATTGTGAGAATTTTGAATTTAAAACTCGTTACTTCAAACCTATATTAAAAAGTGCAAAAGCTGGAATAAGAGTAAAACTATTTTCTTTGTTAGAAAGTCCATAAAAACTTTTGCAAGCGACATGGTTTCTAATAAATAAATTTTAGAAGGATAATAGTGTCTTATTATCTACTACATAGTTTTACTGTCGGTTTGTTACATTATCTCCAGAGAATATTGAAAGTATTTCAACACTTGAACTGATTTATACTGTCGAGTTTGCAGAATGCAGAGTAGTATCATAGTTAGACAAAGTTCACTAACTTTCTAACTCCGTCCTTAATAAGGATTCTCCGTAACAGTTTCTAATTCCCTTATACTTAACCACAGAAAAATTGTTTGGTTGTTTGCATCTGAAAATTAAACAAGAGTTTCTACTTGGTAGTTCAACAATTATTTTGAGTTGTCAATTTTCCAAACCATGTCGTATTAGTCACCACCAACGAAACGCAATCTAAGGCCATGTATCGCATAAATTTGATTTTATAGAGTTCGTTTTAAAGCAAATCGTGTAACTGATAAATATCGACTGGTTTATTTATGACAAAAAGCAAATAACCTTTATTTCTGTGATATACAATGTCGAAGGCTCGTGCACGAGCTTAGAGAGATAGTTTCAGGCGGCTGATTATTCATTTCAATGAAATTAATTCCGTACAGTGTGCAATCTAGTTTAATTAATTTCATAATTTAATTCTCATAATTCATTACAACGTATTTATGGCGAGAATTTATACATGCATCTTAACGTCCTTTAACACTCTATAATTAAAAAAAAATGGAGAAAAAAGGAGTTTTTTCAATTACTGACACTGACATGTTCCTTACTGCAATTATAAAACTCGCAAATGAAAATAAATTAAAGCGTCCTGAAAATGTCGCTTTCGATGTAATCTACAATTAGCGACGTAAAATTATTTCAGCTTCATACTAAAACCAGACTCTCGAGTAATTAGGATTAGGATAAGGACATTTGGTTTTATTTATTTATAAGGAAACGCTTAGAATGAGTTATTTATTGTACTAAAAGACGATTCATTAGGGATTTTTCAAGCTTTACTTCTTTACAGACTTTTTGTACGCCCCATCCATCACAGTAAAGCACACCACCGAGACTTGTACAATTTATTTGATTTCTTTAATAAAGGAGAGGGAATGAACGTTTTTTGATAACATAAACAGAAAGTTTGCGGATAATCCGGGCAAGATCCATAAATTACTCGCGATGGATATCAAAAAATTTCTTTAAAGGGAAACGAGTTGATACTGAACAACTCTCGGCTGGATATTTCAGACTTTTCAAGCTACAAAAACAGTTAATTGTTATCACAGAACCGGGTCTTTAGAAGGCAGCCGAGCGCAATGCATTTAAATGAGTATGATTTCATCCCTGAAATTTAGTGACGCTTTTAGACATACTACTTCTATCATCCGCCTCTTTACTAAGAAAATAGCTAGAAGACTTCATGCCAAATTAAACACAGCTGAAATATGGAAATTTCACATCTAGGTACTTGCTTCTAAATTATTATTGTTACACTACTTTCTTTCTACTTAGATACTCAATATACAAGCCATTTTCTTATCAGCATAAATTTCTTCACGTACTTACTACAAAGTTTCTGTTTAGTGAAGTTAGCTAGAAACACTGCAATAGTGCATCTAAAAGTTTAAAACATGTTGTGAATGCCAATTCTTAAAGTCTTAAAGTGCACTTTAGCAATAAATAAAAAAAATCACTATCTTTGTTGTAACTGATTGTTACTATGCCACATTTAAGTAATGCAAGGACTATTTAAAAGAAAACTTTGATTACCTATCCAAAGATTCTAATCCGTTTTGTGTTGCCAAATATTCAAAAAACTAACATTCCTATCAGATCTATTCTTACATTGATCAACTTTCCCACTTGGTTACTATCTAAATCTTCTCATTACAGTTATAGTCCCCAATACAATGTCTTTAAAAATTTTTTTGATACATACAAATGTAAAACTTTGTGAGTGCCTTTCTTGCAACAAGTCCGGCAAACTTATCTAATTGGAAACTTTCGGCGCTGCTGCGTTTTCGAATGCCATCATACCGACATCTTCGGGGTGGTGGACACTCCATACGCAGCATGATTTTTGTCGGACAAGTTGACCACTATTTTTGAATTAATTTTACTAAAGAAATTTTAAGAAATCAAAATTGGATATACGGGGATGACTCCCGTAGACAGTGAAGTCGTATCGACATTTTCGGGGTTGTAGATACCTCATACGCAGCATGATTTTTGTCGGGCAAGTTGACCACTATTATAGTTTTAAAATTTAAAAATTGTGGTCAACTTGTCCGACAAAAATCATGCTGCGTATGGAGTGTCCACCACCCGAAGATGTCGGTATGACGGCATTCGAAAACGCAGCAGCGCTGAAAGTTTCCAATTAGATAAGTTTGTCGGACTCGTTGCAAGAAAGGCACTTACAAGGTTTTACATTTGTATGTATCAAAGGACATTGTACTGGGGACTATTAAGTTATATCTCCCCTTTCCATTTATAACTCAAAAACTTTTTGTAATGAAAATTTAAAAAAATTTTTACCAGAGAATTGCCTACTAATTTTATTTGGTGTAGTCAAGCTTTTTCCATCGATTCCAGTCACAAAATGTCTTGATATACTTAACAACCTAATAATTGTTAACCCTATAGTCTTGAACAGCTTATTTACCTTTTTAAAAGTAGCTACTAAACAACACATTTTTAAATTCAACTACTACATGCCCTTTATGGGTTTACCTCTATCTCTTTTTCTTTCAGAAAACTTCTTAAAGAGAAGAAGTAGTAGAAGAAACTAATATTACATCTACTGATCTCGGGTTTACTATATACATCTTCTATAGACATTATGTAGATAATTTTTTATTTTATTTTTAAAGACTAAAAGACTGACTATAACAACTTGGTTTGATTAAACTTACACCCTAACCTGAGATTCACTTCCTTCACTCCCTTTCTTAGATTTCTATTTACAGCTAATTCAATAGTAACCACCATTTGTAGAAAACTCACTTATACCAACGAAGTCATTTCCGATAGTTCGTTCTATTGTTAGTAACATACACCAACTGTTTTCTATGCTTTTTCTAACACATCACTTAATACATAGAACTTAATTTTCTATCTATCTATTTTAAATTAATGTACTTACATTAATTTAAAATAGATCGTTAATAACAATAATAAAATCATTCTTTATAAAGACAAATTCCAGCTCATATAAAAACTTATTAGTACAAACAGTAAGAAAACTGCTAACTTTCATAACAGGGGAAACCAAATTGTACTCGTTAAATAAAATCAGTCTTTTCATAATTGATTACGTAAATAATATATTATCCACTTTTATAAACACAGGTAATTTTTGTAACAGTACAAATAGAATACTGAACCAAGTTCTTAAGTATATAGGAGGCAAAATAGCAAATAAGCTACACAAGAAACTTGGAATAATATAGTAAGAAGAATTCTATAACATGGGAAGAGGAAACATGAACTGAAACGAGAGCAATATCAAGAGATCAATAAAAAATCAGGTCCTATTTATTTTCTTAAAAGGCAAGACAAAACAAAATAAACGCGGATATAGATAACTAAAGATTATTATCACATTTAATGTAATTTATAAGGAAAGAAAATGTGTTAATTACATCCATATTAGGTAAGTCTTTTCAGAAATGGCTTTCTGAGTTAAGCTAGATCTTAGAATTGAACAGAACTATACTAATGAAGAGTATTACAAAGTGCGTAATATTCCCCGATTAATCGTTCCTAATTACATTTAATGATTAATACGTGTATGAATAATTTATATAAATAATCAGCTTTTCACACTTTGTTAAATAATTCTCTTTCAGATGGGCTCTCCGGCTCACTTCTGCTATTTTCCATTGAATTTTATGTAATATTCATGAAATTTTGTCTATTAACAATTCGACCCGTTGTGTAAGTGCGGCATAGGATTGTAGTCTAATAATTACATAAAGAGGTGGATAGCAGAAGGTGCTTTGCTGGTGCAATTCAACGTTAGTTCGTGAGCACACCGTCTGTTCCTCCTCTTTTAATAACGGAAGTTGGACCGGCGTTTCCGCAATTTTTCGGTCCGATTTCTTGCTCATAAGAAGTTTAATATCATGGGAAGAAAATGCATGGTTTATTTATTTTCGGCATCCGAATCCGGCTTCACATATTTGACTTGGGGATTACTTTCAAACAAAAGGGGACGTCCCGTCACAGTTGAAATCTTTGCTTAAATTAAACTGGGGGTTCAGCGTGCGGACTTTACGGATATTAACTATTAACCAAATCCTATTAAATCCTTTAATTAGGGCATTCACAAACATTCCTAATTTAGTCAAGAGATATAATTGTGTTTGTGTTCAATTTGATTTACAAGGTCGGTCGCCCTCGACGCTTCCTATTCATAAATCTGGATTAGTCCGACGAGAACATCTTCACTCTGGCTTTATTAAGTCAAGTTCCAGAATTTTTTTTTAGAAAGGATATGTTCACTTGGTTCCGGCAAAGAGGAGGGCCCGCAGCCCGGAGGCGGGGGCAAACGACTACATCAGACGCAATTTATATGTAAATTCGGTGCCGATATTTCACTAATAGGGAATTGTAGCAGGAATATTACATTAACATGCCGGAAGAAATTTGCAACGAGCGCAAAATAACTAAATTAAAAAAGATAATTACTGGATTGATTATATTTGAACCATTTTGTACATTTAAACGCAATTGAAAACAAAAACCTAAACCGAAATTTCTAATCCAAAATTTATACGTATATGAGAAGCAACAATTTTTTAGGAAGTTGTTATATTTTTTAATTTTCAAAAAGTTTTATATTCAAAATATAATTCAGTTTGAAAAACTGTCCAAAGTAAAGCATAAAATTTAACAAATATTTTCTAAAAAAGTCTTAAAAATATACCACCAAAAGAACAAATGTGTTAACTAAAGCGTTTGGATTTACTATCAACCTATGGAAGCTGAATAATTGTTAATTTTGTTTGTTTTGTGTTTAATAATGCCTTTATTAGAACAGGATAACTGTTTGTTGAAATACATTTATTTAATTTAGTTTTCGTAAACTTAAATGTTAGTCGATTTACGAAACGATTATTTTCCCATAGGAATACACCTGCCAGCCGAAAATTTTGTTAAATATATGTTGTAAAAAGAGTTTTATAAATTATAAGAGTTTAAATACAGGGTGAGTAAAAATGACAGAAAAGCTGTACAGTGTGTTGTAGGAAACTGTGAATAGAGCCCCGGAAAGTAATAAAAAAAATTTCATTTTTTTAAAGTCAGATCCAGTGGATATTTTGTTGAGAATTTAATAACAATAACTTTAATATAACAACTTTTAAAAGTTAAATTAAACAATTAGTGAGCAATTTTTAAAAATAATCGTGCCATAACATGATCTAGGAGGTACAAGAGATTATAAAACATTTTGCAAATTTTAAAATATCGAAAAATTTAAAAAAGGTGAATACTTTAAAAGTCTACAAAGTCTAAAAGAATGGGCGAGTGAGAATTTTTTTACTATTTTTCCGGGGCTTTATGTCTTTTACATCATCTATAACACCTCGAAATTTCAGGTTCTTGTATTTTAAAAAGTTGGATTTTTACCGAATAATTAATTTAAATCTACTATTTACACGAACAGCACGTAAATAACTTAATCACACAGAGTATCGCCCAAGATTATCGCCCAATATCGTTGATTTGCTTTTTAGATAGCCGCTTTCCTCAACCGACTGTTCATCACTTGCTTTTATACAGATAGGCCAGTTTCTAGAAGATTCTTGAAAATTCTTCATTCATTTACAACGATGCATAAGCATTCTTCGAATCCAGGTAATGCCTGAGACTAATATTTTTTAGTAACACGTGCTATCGGTATATAGCGCCACTTTATATTCGGAAGAACGCGTTGAGTAATCGTGCGGCAGATCTTTCTAGAATAGTTTATTGCATTATTTAATTACCCGATTGTAATTTGAAAGTTAAAAATTATATTACTTCGATCGTTGCTATTGTGTGATAAATAATTTAACATTTAAAATGATAAATAATTTAATGAATTAAAAAGTAATTATGGTAAAAGTATTTCAAGACAATTAATGAAAACCCAATATTGTGGTCTACTTCTCAAGGATTAGTAATCAGGAGCCAAAATATATTAGAAATAAGACAACACGGGGGTTGGAAATCTTCTTTATCTTATAGGAGAAATTTCTAATGTGTTGACCGAAAATGTTCTAGTAAAAATTCGGACTGACAAACCAATTCAACCAAGGTCTGTTGCTAGCAAAAGTTTTCTCTTATAAAGGGTGAGTTCATTTTTTAAAGTTTTTTGAAGATCAGTCAACGCTCTGGTGACAAAAATATTTGCTAAAATAGCAAAAATAATCTGAAAACTGCTAAGAACACCAAGAAAACCAAGTTTTGGAAATGCGATTGTCTATCTTCAGCATAATTTTGATTCGGGTAGCTCTTTATTATGCTGATAGATTACTAGGAATTGTGGTAAGACAATTATATGCATAATCCAGCAGATATACCACAATTTTCAGAAATTTGTTAACAAAATGATGACTTTCCAGAACCGAATCAACATGATGCTGACGACGAACAATGTTAAACCCTATTAAAAGCTTTTTTGGTTTTATTAGTACGAAATAAGCAAAGTAAATATTGATTATGCTGGCTTTTTTTAGTTAATTTTTCTCTGCTTTTCTATTATTGTTGCTTTACTATTTTTCCTAATTTGGGTTTTACTTTTTTGTTCATAGAACATTTATCTAAAACACAATTAATTCTTCTAAACTTTTTATATTTTTGTTGCTACTTTTTTGTAAATTGGTAGTATTTTATATTTCTATTTTTGAAAATTTTTTGGAAAGTATTGTAGAACTCAACTTTTTAAAGGCTTGCATGTATTATTATCTATTGATGCCTTGTAATTCAATAATCTAAAATCCAAATTGCACGAATTCAATACTTGTCAATAGCAATTATAAATAATAAGGAAATTTCAACAGCGTTTCAAATTTGCTTTAACAATCATTTTAAATTTAGCAAAAATTGATCTACTGACAAAACTGAACCGACGGACGATTAAGCTGTAAAATTTAAAAGCGGGTGTAATAAGTGTTAACACTGTATCCAACTGAAGGCTAATTTGTGAACTTTAGCAATCTATTTGTCGTGAAAGGTCAATTTTCTTTTAGCTTAGCTAACAAGGGCCTTTTGAAATGCCGTTCATTCACAACATATTCGCAAAATTTGCAATTAATTTCATCATAAACCGTCCTTTCTCAAAGTCCTCTGACTTTGTGAATTAACGAACGGAATTAGCCTTCACACCCCGTAATAATTTCATTTCTCTATTTTCGATCCTTTGAGTCCTGTCCCTCGTTCGTTGAGGAAAAAACTGTTTAACATTCGGCAAACGTCTTCCAACCCTACTTTTCACAGTACTGAAGAATTAATTAACATTGAGCATAATTTTCACACAAATTACAAGATCCAGAGATGGTTTTGTCGGGAAAAGAATATTGCGAAACTGTCAACTCCAGTCGCGAGTAATCGATGGCGTCTCCCGACTTTTTAAATTATCCAGATGATTATTGCAATAGAAATGATAAATTCTAGAGAAATGTCACGCGTCTAATTCAACGCCTCGACGGATACGGACATTGTTGCATTCCGATAATAACGTGTCTGGAATAACACAAAGCGGACACGAATTGCATTTATTTTAACACTAGCAACTATCAATCTCTTTTGCTTGGTTTCCCTTGGAACGGGTTCAAGGTTTGCAGCAATGCGACATCTCTCAAAAAACTAGGATTTGGTAGAAGTTCCCTTTCAACTAATTGAAATTTTGACGACCGTTTAGTATGCAAATTTTGCCAGAAAGTGGCTTGCATAGCCGTTTTGGATTTAGGGAATATGTCAGACGGTTAATTATTATTAAGGTGATTATGTTATGTAGATCCGGAAGATCTACTCTGTACCCGTCCATCATTGGTATTAAATTGTATTCCGCTTAATAAACCGCTCCATCTATTCTTGCTGCAACATACGGATTAAGCCCATACATAAACCGATCCAAGTTAATTTGAAACTGGAGGGAAACTGCATACTATTGAACTTTCGTTGGTGTGAATTTCCTCGTTCATGAAATAATGATCGTTGCACCCGTTTCACTGAAATGCATTTAAATGCGATTTAATCTGACTAATCCGGACCGGGATCGATATAAACGGTAAATAATGGTGCTTAGGAGAATGGTACTGTACTAAAATAAAAGGTAATGGAAAATCAATTCTGGAAAATATTATGTTTAGCCACGGTCAAATAGCGGTTGACTTCAAACGTAACTTTAAATTAAAAGCGGGTTAAAAATGCATTTTGCGCTGTAGGTGGCATTGAAATAGTGGTATTAGTCCATGTATGGTTATTACATTGCATAAAAAATACAGAAATAAATGTGTTTAAAGATAAAATTTTACTTTATAACTTGACTATAACTTAAATAAATTACCTACAAGTTGCACTATAAGATAAGAGAACTTTTTTTTCATAGCGTTTGTTAAACAAACAAATAAAATGAATCAGTGCGTGCGAGGGTTTGGAGCTCATTTCTCTTGTACGAAGTTGCACTAACTAAAACTCTTTTTTGACTTCCGAGTCTCCTTGTTCAAAACTAGAGGACATTATCTCAGTAACACTCGTCTTTTGCCTTCTTTTGTTCTTACGACTTATGTTCTGCAAAATTTTCTTTCATTATTACCTGCGCATTACATTTGTTGATGGAACGCATCTCTCATATTTTTACCTGGAATAATGAAGCTTTTACCCATTTCATTCTTCTGTGTATGTTTACTTAACGAACATAATATAATATATAAAAACATAATATATGGAAAATAATAATAGTTTTCCAGTGATCGGCCGTACAGACCCATGGGATATAACAGGCTTGGCTGTTATTTTAATTACTTTATTCGGGTACTCATTTGACCACGTTGAGTCGACACTTTTACCTTTTTGAAAAGTCGACCAAATGTTGTGGCAGTTCTGGCACCAACGGGGATCGAACACAGAATCTCTTGCTTAGTAGTGAAGTGCCATTTAAGTACCACACTAATAGTCTTCTAGATCTTCTTACTATCTCAAAAGTAATAGTTGTAATATTTAATTATACTAGATGCCACAAGAAGACTCAAACCAGTCTTTATCGAAGTGTGGATGGAGAGTACTTTCTGATTTTATTGCGTTTTTAATGGTCATAATTTTGTTTGTTACTTGCATATCAGTGGAATTGTTCCTCTGAAGCATTAGGTGTTTTTCTAAAAGATTGCTCACTTATTTTGACGATGTCTTTAAAAATAATTTTTAATTTGATTTTAAATATTTTTACCTTGATTTTTACGTTTCCAATTATTATTCCAATTATTAATATTTGCGAAATTGGTAAAAATAAATATAGTGAAAGAAGTTTCTTACAAACCCGTTCTCACCTATTTCAAGGATCTTCGAAATAATTGGACTTTTATATAAATATATTTTTGAAAACGTTTTTGGGTTGATCTTTCGGTTTTCAAAAAATCAGCTAAACTGTAACAGTACACTGAGAGAAAAATTTGATAAAATACGTCCACCAATAAAAAAAAATTAGCTAAGAAAACCAAAACTTGCTTTTATTGCTGGACGTTATTTAGCAAATCTTTTCTCTCAGTGTAGAACATAAAATGCAGGATTCTGTTACAAAAATAATACCAGGAAACCGACCGTACCATCATATTATAGACAGTGTGTAGTTATAATTTTCTATGTTTTCTATCTGCAACTAACCTGAGATCGAAATGTAACTGAATCAGAGCAAGCCGTGGAAGTGGGTATTAATATTAGACACATCATTACAGTTACGCTGGCACAGCCTACCCTGAATCAGTTACATTTTGATCTCAGCTTATTATTTGTTAGTTTGTTATCATTATTTAAAACCAAAAAGCGATTTTTTTACATTTTTTGCTTATAAAATTAAAACTAATAGAGTAATCTTGATGTTTTAAAGACGAAAATTATACAGAATTAATATGCAAACACATTCGATTTGTCACAATTGCAATTTGAAATTTTAAGGCAGTATCTTCTAGAAAGTCTGAATGTCTTATAGTTGGATCAAGTTTTCTTAGTAAATTTCAGTTATTGTGACTATTTTTAATAACTATTGGCATGCTAAGTTTAGCTATAGAGCCTATCATTTTTCTTCATCGCCTTTTATCACGGTCAGATGTTTTATTAACTCAAAGTACACATCATCGTCATGTTAAAATCGACCATTTAATCAAGGGCAATAATTTCAATAATAGCAATTTGTATACCAAAGCGTAAGGATTGAAGTCTGGACTCATGGTTGGTCACTCCAGTACCTGAACTTCTTACTCTTGGAGAAAATTTCTTGTGTAGTTTGCAGTGTATATTCTACAATGATCTTCTAAAGTTATTAGCAAAAGTTACAATATGGTCTTGCTGAATGGTGTTTACATAAAATCCAACGAAAGTCGTTAGATAACAATAACTAAGTTGATGCGGCATCTAATATAGTTTTGCTACTCCAAAGTATAATTGAACTGTTTTAAAATCTGTCGATTTCTTAGATCGTATCGTCAATGAGCGCCTACACGTTCACTAGAATGTGTAAGTGTAAACCGTGCCTTACAAGTGGAGATCTTCAATGGCAAAGTGTTCATTCTCTATGCTCACGAGCAAACGCAAATTCAACGATTTTATGATTTCTGCTCAAGAGAGAAGCACACATAGATCTGCGACATCTAATAAGATTAAGTTTCCTTAATCGATTCCTGACCGTTTGGTCATAGATGTGGTTATAGTTGTGGTCACAGTTCTCGAGGAGTGGTAGTCTGGTAGTGTGTAAATGAAGAGTAGAAGAAATAGTATATCGGTTATCGCAGTAGGTGTTTTTTATTTATAACCCTGTCCTTCTCTTCGAGTTGCTACATGTAGCTTGATACCGATGTCAAAGTCTACAGATAGATAATGAGCTAACTTGAGATGAATATTATCAAAATTTTATGTTGACTTAGTTCGATTTGTGGCTATTTTTTTTTAATTACGTGGAAACAAAATTGAAGGGGTGAGTGGATAAAAGTGTCATGTAAATTAACAAATTTTTTGAGCTATAAGCACTTTGATATAAATTATCTACTATTGGCTTAGCAATCCAAGTTGTACATGACACCTTAAGCATTTGATAATTGAATTTCTAGTTGAAAGTCATTGAAAGAGTACTGCAAAAAAAAGGTTTTTAAAGAGAATATCGGTTTTTATAAAAGTGTTACGTGACACCTTTATCTACTCACCCCTTCAATTCTGAAGAAAAAGCATTATTTAGTCATATGTACTAAAACACAAATACTAAACACATTTCTCAATTGGCGGATTCCTTAAAGCATTAAATTATAGATCGTTGAAAGTTTACTCCCACTTTCATAAAAAACTCTTTAAACACGAAGCGGTAAAAAATTAAAATGAAGCACTCCCCGACTATATGTTCAAAAGACAAATCCAACACCGGGAGAATTTAAATCTCCCTAAGCATTACCGTCGTTGTATTAATCTACTGCATTGCGGATGGAAAATAATGAGAGCTAAAAAAAGCATTAATTTCGTTAGAAACTTTTTGCAGTCGTTCCCTCTAATAAATCATAGCAGGAAAAAAATTGTAAGAAACATCATTTTATCGTTGATCAATCTCAAGAGACAGGAAAAGGAATCAGAGTTTGTCATTAAAGACGAAAAGTCAATTTTCAGGAAACGGAAATAGCAGCCAAGTACTGCCACTACACTAAATTTAATGTATCTCGGCGTCAGTATTTCAAAGTGTCACCTAATTCTTTCCGGGGGCGAAGTCTCAATGTATATACATTCAATTACTCCGGCAGGTTCCGGAGAACGCCGTTAGATAAATCTCAATTCGTGGATAGTCTCGTTGAAAAATCGAGAGACCGGAAAAATCGGGAAATTACCTAAATCGCCTTGATGACGTTTAGATTTTGATTAATAAATAGTGCTCTCCATATTGTAACTGGATAACAGAAAATTAATTTACAACCAATTACTGTCAATAATTAAAACTTTTATTGCTTTTAGTAATCATTCGGAATAATCGATGTCTTTAGCTAAGTCGATTTGACTTACAACCGACCTATCGTTGTCTTATATACAGCCAAGATTAAGTTAGCGACTGTACCTGAACCTACGCGTCACTGATGATTTATTGCTTTCTTTTCTATCAAATTTGAGAAAAGAAAGACGTCAGCTTCTAGAATTTACGAACTAATTCTGTAACAATATCATAAAAAAGTGATTTATTTTCATTTTTTAACTTACAAGTTAAACCAAAAAGTTAGAGTGACCAAAAGATAATAACTAGTTATCTAAGAATGCAGTCAGAAAATTGAAAGAAATTTAAGGAAGAAAATAGATTTTTTTAAAATACGTATAATTGAATATTGAAGATCAAATAGTAGCGAAGAAATCATAGATAAATATTCACAAAAGAAAGAATTATCAGAAATACGCTGGGACGGACTGCAAATTTTTTTGGCTCTGGACTAACAACACTGTTTGTGGTTCGCCTAATTAACCCAAGTGAGGGTTTGCCTGGGCGAATTGTACAGGGTGGGTTTAAAGGACCATATAAAATGTGTAGGATTGGATCACTCGGAGTGGGTAATATAGCGGCGCTATGACATTATCGTATATTTTTTTAAATAGTCCAAGATGATCTTGATGCAGATGCTTGCAAATGAACCAAAACAAGATTTAAATATTTTTAAATATTCTAAATTTTAATTATTAAATAACGCACAAAAATCGTATTTTTTTAATTTTTTTAAAATGAAACAAATGCAAAAACAGGGAACAGGCATATCAAGGGAGCTTAAGTCTGACGTAATTGGATCACTCGTAACGGTCAATATGGCAACGCTATGACGTCACCATATTTTTTTAATGGAATGATATGATTTTTTTCTGTATAGGAACCTGGCGAGTGTTCACGGGGCTTTGGGCTGGAGCTGGTAAAGACCATGCCTAGATCCGTCTTTGAAATACTAGTAGATAACAGCCAAAGTTATAGAAGGTTTAGTTTTAGGTTTATCATAACTTTTTGAGATATCACAGAGTCAATTTAATAAATAATTTTATGGTAATCATCTATTAGTGGCTTTGGTTAACAATAAAAATGATAATTTTTATTTTCTGTTAGCTAATCTGATTATAACGGACACTAAAAATATTACTACTTGAAGGAAATTGAAAAACGTATGAAAGATAAAAATTATACAAATATAATGTAAACGAAAAACGAATAAAGAGAATAAGAAAACAAAATTCAAAAAGATAAAGAAAAAAATAAAAATAGAGTGTAATACACAAAACAGAAAAGAAGATGATAGGATTATGCAAGTGTAAAAATAAATAAGAAGGATATTTCTACTGAAAGACATAAAACTGGAGTAGAGAGACCAAGTTGAGTTGCAGGAGGATTTATAGTGTCAATAACAAGCATTAATTGTGGAAGAGAAGGAAGTTAATAAAGAAGATGTAAAAAGATGCAAAAAAGAAGAGAAGAATTTTTAAAGGAATGGATAATAAAAATTATTTCGTTGGATCTATAGGTATAGTGACTCAAATTTGTATCGTATTTTAATTGAAATAATTAATTATTATTAATAATTTGTAACGAAAGACAAAAGATGCAAACAAAGAACAACAATAAGACAAAAAATATCAAAAAAGATAAGAGATGAAATATTGAAAGACAAATTTGTATGAAAAACAGGAAGAAAATACCAGTGAAGAAGTACACACTGTGCAGTATTGTAGAGGGCTTTTTGTTGTTTAATATCATTTTTAGTTATTTATTTTTATTTGGTTTCTTGGTGAGTATATCTGACCTGACCTGATCCAATACATTCCATTGTCCTCCACTTTCACCTTTTGTTTGATGAAGAAAGTTTCGATATAAGTTTGACATTTTAATTAGTTAAGCCACAAACTCGACTGTATTTTGGATAAGAAGATGACACAAATGAATTTCTAACAAGTTTAACGGTTAATTAAAATTTTCAACAAATTGATTTATTAACATGTTTGGATTTATTCGAATGATATTCAAATGATTGAGATTTCGTTTTTCTATAAACTGGATTGAAGTGAATAAACTGGAAGTGTTGACCGCAATACTTTAATGTAACGAGAGTGTCACGAAGGAAAGAAAGAGATGAGAGGGGAAAATTGTTAATTAGAGAGTCCCGTTTAATTTGCATCAAGTGTTATGCTTCAGATTCTAGAATGAATTTTTAGCGACTTTAAAGGTATTGAATTAATGTTTCACTCACCAAGAGTTTCTTTGAGACTCCCAAGACAAACAATGTTAATTAACTCAACAATTATTGAGTTTTTACCTTAGAAATTGTGGAAGAAATATTTATTAATTACTGCAGAGTATTCGGTTTGAACCTTCTAAGATCCGAATTAGGAATTGACTAGTATGATGTCACCTCTGAGGAAGTGTTTATTGTAGACAGCTAACATAGTTGATTAATTTTCTTGAACAAATATAGCCTACGTCTTTGAAATGAAGATGAACGTCAACATAACATTCTACTACTCAAGATGCAGGTTTTTGTGTAATTTCGCAGCGCTGCTCTTGATTAAACAATAACTTTTATTTAAATTATTGTTGGAATGTTACACAAAAATTTCCTTACCTAAATATTACATTACATATTTAAACATTATCTTTTACCAGATATTTGAGAAGCTTTCAACATTACGGGCTGTTAAATTTCATTGCTTAAATTTTAAGTTTTTATTAAAGAATTTGGAGGCAAAATGAATAAGTATACAGAAAAGATGGTCTTTTTTATGCCGACAGAGAACCGAAATGAAATTCTTATTCGTTCAGCCGTTACGCAACATATTCTGATAGGAAGTTTTAATTAATTTAATCAGATTCTGTGGCATTTGCTTTCTAAAAAATATTCTTAATATCAATGAGCTTTAGATAATGTATATTTACGAAGCGCGTTTTTGGTATCTCCTCAAAGAAATTGAATATAAACGTTATAGGACCAAAATTTCTCTTATTTTCTTTTAGAGTACTTTTTTTAACGTTGACATAGTGGAATGCTGTACACCGATTGTCCATTACAATACAATTATTATTTCACTGCCTTTGAAATTATTACTTATTTATTCCCTAATTGGATTAAAATTTTACCATAAAATTATGTACCTAGAAATCCTTTTCAAGTTATGCATTTGAATATAAATATCTGGCAAAAATTTAGAAGGGCGGGCTATACTGGGGGCATTTTAACGAAAGCCAATAAAACGGTTATAAGCACTACTAAGACTTAGACGAACCGCTGGAAAGCAACGAGTCTCCTGCTTTATACCTGCGATAAACAATAAAACTAATCCGTATGGATAGCCCGAGATCGAGGGGAAAATGATGGTACAAATTTGTGGGCGTTCTTTTAAAGACTATTTATTGTTTCTTAAATAAAAAAGCATGTTTGGTGAAAATAATTATATAGTTACTTAATAACTATAAAAAATAATGCTTTTTTAAGGCAAATTTATTATTGAAATTTATCGAAATTAATTAGCTGCCAGAAATGCAAAATTGCAAACTCTTTGCGAGTTAGACCAATTAATTTTTTTTGAAAACATTACATGAGTCTGAGGATTAATCTGACCGCTGGACCTTATTTGAATTTGTTATTAATAAAATTAACAACAAAGTGTTATGAATAATTTATTTGCACAACAGAAATCTTGAAGAATATTTAACGAAATTGCTTCAAAACGCGTACTTGGGAGTTTTTTAAAGGTCATTAATTACGGTTTTTACATTAATTAAAAAACTCACAGTTATAATATGGTCTAATATGGCCGCACATTATGATAAAATTGATTTCGACAATTTTAATTCAATCATCTCAATTAATGGTATTTTTAATTTTTATCCGATTTATGGTTTTTGATTAAACAAAGGGAACTTTGCTTTCCATATACTGCAATTTGTGTAGAACTTATTATTATTACCTTTAAATGTCGTAACGGTCAACGATGCACTGCTTTGAAGAGGAGCAAACATCTCGAAAACAGTCTCCAACTTCCTGATGTTATGTGCCATTGAAACACCATGTACTGACCATATGAAACCTTTAACCAATAGTTTTGAACAGTCTCAACTGGCTTTTAACCGAGTTTATTTCTTTTAATATCCCTAGTGACATTGTGAATTGTGAGATTTATTAAGGAACGTCTGTTTGTTTTGTGAAAATTCTATTAGGATTCTCGACAGCCGCGTGCTTATCTCCTTAATTACTTTAAATACTGTTGAATTTTAATGCGTCTGGATTTTTAAATCTTTTGATTTGCATTTGCATTAAATAAAGTCATTTAACGAATTTATTAGATTTTCAATTGGTTTTAATTTAAATTATGTCCGATTCATCAGTCGTTTGAGATAATTATTATTTGCACCAGAAGGTTAAAAGCACTGGATTGACAGGATAATGATCTAATTAATGTTTGGTATATCGGAAACGTCCCACAAACCCTTCTCCGATTTCGATAGGAATTTCGATTGTAAATAATCTGAAATAATGTAGAGAATTTAATTGAATTATCCTGTTTTGGTGTTTATACAATTGGAAGTGTGGCGTGGAAACAATTCGCGGCGTTTCTTTTGTAAAAACAATTGGAAAACGTTATAATTTCCTTTTAAATATGTTTCAACAAGGAATCCTCGCTTCGTTTTTAATTAAATCTGTTCGCTTTTAATTTCATCGTCTGGTTTTCGCGGCCAGATTCCATCAAGATAAGTTGATTTTTTGAATGCGCGCGCGATGTCAATCGATAAATTATTTCGTCTATTCGCGTGGGTCGCAGGAAGGTCTAAAGTGAAAAAAATTTATTCGGTAAACATCCTGAGACAAGCCTTCGTTCGTATATAACCGTGGATTTCGTATCGTAACGATTTCGCCCGCGGCTCGGACCGTGTGAGAAAAGGAAGAACGAAGCCGCATTCCAACAGGTGTTTGTAGGTTAAGGAATTTGGCTTTAAGCCGACCTAGAAGGTAAAGACTGGCGCGAACGCGACCAGAAAGCAACGAGAATTAGACGAGGGTCCAAACCCTTGCGGACCCACCACAACTTTGGACCAAATCTATATTCGCCAACTAAACACAGGGGATTCCACTACCTAATTTAAACAGAATACCTTTTTTCTACTAATGACATTTTAAATTATTTAATTAAATTACTTATTTACAAACTGTTTTGCAAGGGTTGTAGAACGCATGACCTATTATAAACAAAAGAAACCTATTTTTTAACTTAATACTGGAATATCGGGTCTAAAATAATAAAATGGTTATTTGTATGCCAAGGCCGCGAAATCATTCTTTATGGCAAGAGGATGTTAAAGGATATTTCGCGCTCAATATAGTATTGATAATTGCACATTGATTGCACTTTGTGGCTGTTTCTAAAGGCAACGGCTGCATAAACGAAATACGCGAGCGGTCCGGGAAAATTACTTTCGCGGCCGATACAGAGGCTATAAGAAAACTATTTTGTGGATGGTTGGGATTTTAATTAAATGGAAAAGAAAACAGAATCCCCCAACTACGGAATTAATTATTATATTAAAACACTTATTTCACCCTGTTTGAGTTGAATAATGTATCATATTATACCCTTATTGATGTAATAAAAATTTTCAGGAGTAAATCAATTTAAATTTTATTAATAAAAAATTACACACACTACCGCTTGATTTAATCAAGTAAAAAATCGTGAAGGTTTGCTGTTGTCGTATTTATGAAACAAATATATGTTGTATTGTTGTATTTATAAAACAAAGTTAGATACAAATCAATTAATACAATTAAATATAATAATTATAGGAATAGGTATTGATTTATGTAGCAAAATATATGACACTACATTAGCTGCAGCTGTCTGAATTTCTTCAGGTATTTAAGCATTCCGCTTTAGAAATACATATTTTTTCTATACGTTTAAATTGTTTTTGACATCTAAGTATAACAAATTTGAGTGGTTGCTATAATAATTTTAAAATTTTGTTATGTATACAAGTATCTCAAATGTTTTTCAATGCAGGAGACTAAAAATAAAATTTTACAGTATACAAGTACAATAAAGAGATACTTTCCAACCACAAAATTTTACAATAATGGATAACTTTCCGAGCGGTTTTACACAAAAGTTTCATCGTTTTGGTTGTATAATTCAAAAATTCTACCTGATTATCTGGCCATTATCAGTGCTGTTGACTGTTGATCATTTAGGGTTGACCGACAAGCCTTCTTTTCTTACACAGGGGTATATTATTTTACAACCGGAACTAAGCCTCTTCAATCGTGTTGGGTTAACCCATATAATTCTAAGAATAAAATTCTACAGTACACCACAAAACGTTTTAATTTTACATTTTAAGGAGACATTAAACATTTAATTAAATTTAAAAGAAAAGGAAATTGTATTTTTTAACAAAAGTGAATAGAAACTAAAAGTTATTTAAACAAACGTTTAATTAAAACGTAATGAAATGACCGAATAATTTATGTATGTTCAGAAATGGTATTAATATACACATTCTGTATATGGGTTCTTGATTGAGATTATACATATTAATAAATTATTTAAAAGTGAAAGTCTTGTCTTTATTCCAGGTTATTCAAAAATTTATTTTCTAAAATAATGAGCTTTTCACTGGTCACAAATTTTATTTGATGGCTTAATACTCCATAAAAATTCATTAAAATTGTATAATTTCCACAAAAATTTCGCTTTTCTGAAATTATAATGCCTGCTCTATAACGACCTTAGCAATTATTTCAAATTCACTCGTCTCAAAGAACCTGCATTGTTTGCATTCGTACGATTCTGACACTGTTATTATCCGTCTGCTTGTCTGCAGCTAACAGAACTCACCCCGTGTATAATAACGTGTGCTGTTACATGCAAATTTAATCGAATAAATTATTTTCACAACTAAAACCCCATACACGTCTCCAAGACTGCCTTTATGAGTTCTAAAAAGATTTTCTTTTGGAGCGTCTTTTTACTCTTTGAAATCTTTTGTTATTTTAATAACACATTGATATTCATGCAGAAACCAAGACTAAGCGCAGAAAATTATAATGAAAAAAGAATCTCTACTGCCACTGTCAGTGTATTTCCGAAATCTTATTTAAGTCCAAGTTTAACAATACAAAAAGGTGAGAAAGATAATTAGAATATTCTGGTCCATAAAAGCAATTTACGACTTGTTAACAGGCCCAGATCGGGCAAAATATATCGGTTAATATGCATAATAAGTAATAACTAATTTCTCAGAGTATTATGCTTAAACACTAGAGATTTTAGTTATATGCATAACACCCTTAAAATTTTAGTTATTCAAGCTAAAACCTTTATTAAAACGAATAAATCGAACGAATCTATTTTGTTTTCGATTTCACATATAAGCGCTAACATACATAAAAATCTCGGGATTTCATGCATAATACCTGGAGACTAGAAATTTTAGTTAATATGCATATTAACTAAAATCTCTCGGCATTATGCATAAAACTGGATTTCTCATATTAACGGTAACATCTATAAATACAAAATAATGTTTACACATCTAACCATAATGTATACTTACTCAAAATATAACAGTTGTAACATAAATGTGTAATACTCTCGTTCATAAAATAAGTCTGTCTCAATTTCCAGTATATTTTACAATTACCTAATTACCTATAAGAACCATAATTATGTTTCTGGCAATTATATATTTTTTAGTATACACAAAATCTGTTATTATTGTTTTTTGAACTACCTAAGGGCTAATCCGGCCCTGTTTACCTTCCATGACTGGTCCATCTTGAAAAATATGTTTTGGCCTTGCAATATTTCCCGGTATTCTTCAATTGCTCAAAGATCGATAATAAGTTATTGACGTTTTAATGAATCGATGATTGAGTTGCTTCGTTTTTTTCCTCCGAAGGTATTTCGATCACAGACACAAAATTACAAAGTAGAGTGACTAATTTGCTGCAATAGAAATTTAATTTGGGTGCTGGAAGGTAATTGGAACGTGACGAAAAGGTAATAATTTCTTATATTCGTTGAAGGGTTTCATTTTTGTGATGTTTAAATTAAATCGACGGGGTGTTAATTAAGGGGTGAGATTTACCAGACTAATATTCCATCAGTTATGAAGCTCGAGAGATTCATTACAAGACGAGATGGATATTTACGTTCTAATGATGTGACGGTATACCGCACCCTAATTTTTGTAAATGCCATTCCATTTCTTGTCGCGGTGTGGTCGCCGAGACGGTTTTTACAACCAACACCCATTGCTGGATAAATGACCAAAAAGTATTTTAACGGATGAGTTATGTGCTGTCTTTTTCGCAATTAAAAGGAAATTGAATTTTTGGTAGGCCACTGATTGAAATATAGAACTATGTATCAGAACTGCTCTATTAGTGTTGCTTCTGAGCTAATTGGCAAGTTAGCAAGCCATTAGAAGACATATCATTAATGCAAATAGCAGTGTTCGATCTATAAAATAAACAGAGTTGAATGGATGGGGTCAGGCACCTTTTTTGGTTTATAATTGATTTGTGGGGTACAGAAAAAGGCAGGTATTCGAGGCACGCGGGGTCTCGTAGGTAAAAAAATGCGTTTGTGGGAGTTGGCAACCGTTGCGTCAGCGGCGCGAAGGTGGGAAAAAATCGCAGCTGTGATTTACTGGGTGGTAAGCAACAAAGAGTCCAGAAAGTTGCAGATGGCATTTGTCGTTGCGATCTTGATGATGGTGGTTTTACGACCGAAAAGTCCGACAGGTGCATGAACCACTCGTTAAAGACAGGCCGCGATCCGGCGCTCGACCACAGGTAAATTCAAAATTCCCCCACTTCACTTCTCGCAGGTTGATGTCGTTGCCGTACCACCAGTTTGAACCAAGGTACGACCGGTAGGTACCGCGATCGCCGCGTCAACTTGAAAACCAACGGTTTTTCAACGTTCTCTAACGCGAAATGTGCACAACATATGCGGTTTTGTGAGTGCAAAACGGTGTTGTGAATATTGTTGATGTGATATTTGCCTAAAAAGCGCTGTGGTGTTTCAGAGTTTTAGTTTGTTGGTGGCTTCTCTGTCTGGAATTACAAATGCAAAACTTGAGCACGACCGCTCTTTAGCTCCGTTGCTCTTTTTACCCCGACTGGGGTACTTTCCCGGGTAAGTTGTGCAAAAACTGGGAAAGTTGACGCGCCAAAAACTAGTCTATGTTATTGTTGCTGCGGAAACCATTTTTCAACCTAACGGTTTACAATCTCGATTCTGCATAATTTAGAATTAAAACAATCCTAGTTATGCAACGGCTCGATTGGGAAAATTCTGATATTTCGTGACTTGGGTTTGGTATAATTTGCGAGGCCATAATACAAAAAAGGAGTACCGGAAAATGAACGTTGGTATTCGTAATGCAATGGGAATAAGATAATTATGCGAAGAATTGATAAATCGAATGGATGTCATTTTTGTTCGATCAACGGTTGTACAAATTGCTCAACGGTTGCCGGTCAATGCGGTACAACTACAACTGGGAAGCTATATAAAAAGCAAATACGAGAGTTGCGTGGCAACTATGAAAAGAGATTGATCAAACTTAAAGATTTTGATTAATATGACAACTTTTAAGTACTACTTGACAGCTAACACTTTTAAAATTAAATTAATTGCGGAAGTGTCGTCCTTTCAACCGGTCAAGGTTTCATCACTCTACCATAAAAGATGCATCAATTCCAATTATACAACTCATATGCATTAGAGATTATCAGGTGTTAGTGATGACGAACTTTTAATTTATTTCATTATTTTTATTAATCCAAGAAAGATATTTATGAAAGGAAACTTCTGGTGCTGACCAGTGAGTTCTTATTACCTTGGTACAATAGTGAATACAATTCAAGACTATTTATTTTCTTAGTTGATTCAACTTATATCATGAGACATTGACACATTTTTATTTATTAGATTATTACACATTGTTAATTACATTTTAGGCTAGGCAATTAGAATTCTCCTTTCCAAAAACTGTTGGGATTCTCTAATCTGTTTTTACTACTTATGAGTTTGCTCCGATTTTTGAGTGAAGCTTCAGCTGTTATGTTGAAACAAACCTCGAAGATTTTGGATTTTTGTCGGTTATTCTCCTTGTTTTCTAAATTTCTCCGAAATAAGGTGCAAAATTGTATAGACTACTAACCAAAAATCTAGAGCATAAAATCCTGTATTGACCGAATACCTTCCCTTTGCAATTTGATTAAGTAGTCTTAGAGAAAAGCTACTTCAGAAAAACTAAATTGTCTACACTTACTCACAAAACCTCATTTTGTCTCCAAAAAACACACAATATCTATTAAGAAACTAATTTAACTCAATATGCTGTTGCTATATAGGGTGTCCCGACTAAAATTTGTATCTCCTAAAATCTACTATTTCGTCCAAATTTCGAAAAAATGCTAAAACAGGTCAATTTTAGCTTAAAGGGTTTATCAAAGTTTATCATAGTTTAAGGGCCGGTTTACAGAAGCTGACATTAACTTTAATTGCTATTAAATAGTTAATTCGCGATTAAATGCTGATTTTGACTAATCAAACCTGAGAAATTCCGATTTAATCGCGAATTAAAAGTTAATCGCAATTAAATATTTAATTCACCTTCTCAAAACCGACCCTTAAAGTTATTGCCACATCCTCTTAACGCCCAGAGCCACCGCTTCAAAAAATTTACATAGCAAGTGGGATCCAATGACACATAATTTTAAAGCTTTTCATTGTCTATGAAACTACATATTTTTTATGAATTTTGTACGATTCATTTTTGACATTTTTGTCTAGATTATTGTAAGAGGAAACAAAAATGGTTATAAAAAAATAATTCAATAACACGAACGTTTTAGCATTTTTTCGAAACTCCGACAAAATCAAAGGTTTTAGGGGGTACAAATTTTAGTTGAAACATTCTGTATATTTCTGGAAATGGCATGGTTAATGGGACTATCTATTTTTGATTATTCTATTCTAACAAATTCTATGAACTGATGTAGTTAGCGAAAATTTTTCTAGAATATTTTTCTGTAATAGCTCAAGTAACTCCTGACATGAATAATTTAGCTTTGCCTCGATTTCTAAGTGGAGCTTCAGCCCTGTATGTTAAAAAGATCTCGAACTAGACGGTTAATCAATAAGTTAACGTATTAAAAATGTACAACATTAAATTCTGCGTCGACTGAACACTAATTTTTTGCACCTTAAGTGATCTTGTAAAAAAGTTACCTCAAAATATGCTAATTTTGCACAGTTTGTCTACGAAAAGTCATTTCTACTCCATAAAACAAGCAATATCTAGAAAGAAACTGATTTCAAAAGTTGAAAAAAGTGGTAAAAAGCATAGCCAGTTATGACATTTCAAGGAAACTGAGAAATACTTGTTTAAAAAATTAAAAACTTATTTCGTTTCTTTAAAACATCCAAAATCTGTTAAGACACTAATTTAACTCAATGTATTAGAGAATCATAGTTTTAGAGCATCAAATTTCGTTTTTAGAAGAACCAAGAAAGATTCAAATAGAACTTAACCAGTAAGCAGATATTTGCCTTTCTCAGTTTCCTTGAAATGTCATAACTCATAATTGACTAGATCCACAAATGCGACTGTTCCTTTTCTCAAAATATTTTTTTTTATACTCGTATCACGAGTATTATGAATTTTTCTGCAAATTTTATTGCCTTCAAAAGTATGTACAATATTGTTTACATACTGGATATGCTTTTTACCACTTTTTTCAACTTTTTGAAATCAGTTTCTTTCTAGATATTGCTTGTTTTATGGAGTAGAAATGACTTTTCGTGCAAAATTAGCATATTTTGAAGTAACTTATTTACAAAACCACTTAATAAAAATGCAAAAAATTGGTAGTTGACGCAGAATTTAATGCTTTACAATTATGGTTAGTAAACTTTCGCATTAAAGCCTTTATTTAGAAGAAATTTAAGAAAAGCTAGAAGTACGAAAACCTCAAGGTTTTTTTTTAATCACGTCTAAAGCTCGACTCGGTAATCGGGGCAAATTCAGATTATTATTTAGTAATGAGTATTCATGTAGCTTCACTAATTAAAACATTTTCTAGTTTTTGGAAAACACTTTTTTTTAACCTAATTTTACTGGTTTAATTATGAAATCACTAACAATCTTTGAGTCATGTGCCCACAAGCAGCCATGCATCGTTTTTGAATTTTTTTACTAACTAATAACGAGTTTATAATTAGATCAGTAACTGTACATCTTGTACTCTAATGACATGTGTGTTGATAATTACGGCTTTGCTGTGGAATAATTTCATTAAGATTGTATTGAAATAAATACATTTTGAAGTTTATCTATGAAGGAAGTGTTGTTTACTCAATTCTGCTTTCTTCTTGACTTTGCAAAATGCTAGTGTCCAATTAACGTTGAAGTCGACGGAAATTGATGACATCACTGGGAACATTTAATGTCAACGTAAAAAACTGCCGTACGTTCACGTTAAATATTTATCCTTTGTAAGCAAAAGTTCATTGAAAATTGTTTTATAAAAGGAAGATTGGAAAATTGTGTAACAGTAATAAATCACATTATTAAACGAGCATTTTGCTGTGAATCTATTAGGAAATTGTACATTCTGATTTAGGAGACTGTTGTGACATTTAAAATCTTGTTGATAGGATAAAAATGTTAGTAAAATATTACAGTGAGTAAATGGTTGTAAATTGAGAATTTATAAATGAAGAAATTTATAGTATTATTTCGCTAATAAGTGTCTAGAGGCTTGTAGATATTGGCAGTTATTGAATATTTATTGAAAATAAGATTAAAACGGAATGGTAATATTACTAACTGCGTTCTTTGGAAAAATAATTGAAATTCCTTTGTATTTAGTTACTTTACAAATAACATTACACAATTTTATGACCTTAAAGGAACAAAATCATTATTGTACCCGATGCAACTCTAACACAATTAAGGGGCTGCAAAAACCTTTGAATCAATTAATTGTAACAGTGTCTGTAATCTACTTTAACGTCTTTTCTTGTCGATTGTTGTACTTCGCAAGTACATATTAAGTTTGAAATTCATTTCCTTCACTTTTATCTCTCAAAACAACATAAACGAATTTATTCGAACAAATCTTTTACAATTTTCATTGAGCAAACTTTATGATCCTGTATTTCTCAAGACATTTTTATTGCTCTAAATACTCCTTTATTTTCTTCTCCTCGTGTCATAACTTTTTTCATTATTTACAATTTAACATTAGGAGTATTTATTTTCAACCTTAATATTATGTACGTGAAATGTCTTCAACTTTCACATTTCTGAAGGAGCACAGGAAACTGTTCTTCCGCGGTTATTTAATCTATTATTTTACGAATTTAAAAATTCACACGCCTTATTTACGATTACCAAACTTTCCCACAGAAGAAGGTGTAAACATAAACCAAACCGAAAACTGTTGTGTTTGCTGTATTAGTTATACCTATGCGGTAAATGCTCGAGGCGCAAACAAATTACCAATAAACTCTGCCAAAGTAAATTATAGAGCAAGTAGGTGTGACACGTAAAAACAAGAAGCTGAACCAGTTTATTTCCCTTTAAACTATCTTCTACGATCGAGGAAGTGTCAAGGGAAAATCGAATTGTAGCAGTGTGCGTGTGTGAAAGCGCCATTATGAGTGTTATGTGTACTATTGTTTACGACCGCCATAACAGTCGAGCGGTTTTTAGAACACGGTAATAATCGCACAGAACTTTCTATTCCAGGTTAAGACTCCTACAATCGTGGTTAAATTAGAAACTGTCACACTATACATTTCGGAAGAAAAATTATCCAGGTCAGAACTTGCAGACAAGGTCTAACACCTTTTCATTCACTAATTTAACCATCAAATGTGTCAATATGTTTGTCATTATTTTACACGATGTTAAAAGTAGCTAAATGGGAGATTTGTGTTTTATCAAATAACAATGGTAAATCAAAAAAGAATTGTTGTTACTATTTATAAAAATTAGTTTTGATAAAATGGATGAAACGTCCTGGGCAAGTTAAATTTTTTGGTAACAAATTCGGAAAAAGTTATCCAGGTCAGAAGTTGCAGACAAGGTCAGTCTGTCACGAGGGAAATCGGTTGTGTGCCGTAGGGATAGTCAACAATTCATCGATTATACGTTTGTATTATTTACATAACACAAATAAAGAAAAGTGGCGGAAATGCGAACGTTCTACTTGTCCGTTTACGTGTAAATACGGCCACGAGAATAGAATCTCGAGTTAGGATACAGGAGTAGAAATTCCTGAAATTCTCGTAACGGACATACGATTATAGTTGTAATCAACTTGCCCTTAAAACGCCCATTCTGAAAGGCATTCTCCAATTAAACCCCAAGTGTGAAAACCGAACTTTTCGCATTCGGTTTTTGTGAGCACACATGAGGGCGCATATTACACCGAAAAAACCTTTATGAAAAGTCCTTTTTATAAGTCACTTCAAAAGCCATTATGAATCTCGGTTTCGACCGAGGCATTTGCACTTAACAAAAAGAAAAATTCTTTGCAGAAACCCTTTTGTGTTTTGTTATACCTGCTTTCGAATTATTTGTTCTGTTTTGTTGTCGTTGACGGTATTTGATCAGTGGATGTTGGTGTTATTTTTTTTCTTGATGAAACTGTTTTCAAAAGAAAAATCACAATACTTGAATCGATAACAAATATGATAAGAAGATGTAGTGTAAACACAATTTGTAGCCACCGATCGCACTTCGGAAAGATATTCTTATTTACATAACGTTTCGATGTGGATTGGACCAATTTTTAGAGGAGAATTCGTGAAATTTAATCTTGTAAGATGGGAAAGCAATAGGAATTTTTTTTTATTTGTAGAATTTTCAAGGACACAAGGATGGGTTGAATTTAACTCGATTTGTAATCTGATAAAACTTTGACTTAAATTGGACACAATTATATTTCTGAAACTGAATTCTGACAGTAATCTTCTTAAAGTTCATTGGTATCTACTACGATGTCGCATGTTTCATCCAATTAGGAGAGTTCTTTGTAACAACTAAGAGGAATGCAAAAGGAAATTAAAATGATCGTGTCGAATGGATATGTTAAAGAGACAAGGAAATAGCATACATTCATGGGTATTATCCTTGGTTGGAACTGTTCAAGTTGAAGCATTCTTCTCATTCGGTATTAATTGCACAAAGTCATTACTGCAGCTTCCTCATCTGTGAATAATTTGTGTTTTAATTAAAAGGATTCTCAGTGAAGCCATGTCCATTCGAACATTTTGTTGTATAATTATATGTTAGAATGGAATCTGATGTCCTTGTATATTGGGAAACGTCCAATTTGCGGCGAACTGATTCCAGTTTGTTAATTAAAGAATTTTTCCCAAACTTTTCTCATTAACTATACGAAAAGTGTTTGTTATTTATTAGAGGGATATTCAGCAGCTAAAGTGTCGGTAATAAAATGAGCTCTTTCGCCATTCTAGGTGAGATTGTGCTATTTTAACACCATTATCCTTTTACACCAAGGGTCGGTTGTTTAATATACTTCTACTTTCAACCACCGTTCATTCTACACGCACGATTACATTAACTCTTAACAGTCTTAACAGATGCTATTACTTTGATATATTCTTTTAACTATCCCCAGCTTAGAGCGCCCCTTTTCAATTCAAACGCTTCTTTTTCAAATACATACATTATTGTCGTCATAAATTCATACTCGCGCTGTAATTACAATTTGATGCACGGTTGCACTCCCAAAATGAAACCCACGAAGAAATTTATCGTTTTATTGCATTTCAACGAATTTTTTTCAAGCACGTAGGAGTACATTCAAAACTGATTTCAAGGTGTTGGGAATAGAATTCGGCGGCGAATGTTGATTTAATATACGCTTTAAACGTGAGCTTGGCATGTGGGTGGAAAAACTAAAGGTGTTAACAAATCGTATGTCACCTAGAGAAATGTAGCGGCTTTTCAAGTCGAAGGTGAATGTATTGGAATGAACTAGTTTTTGATTTATTAACATACAAGACGAAGTTTTTACCGGTTTTTGCCAAATTGTGCAAGTGGACAACATTTCTGATTTTTATATAAGAATGGTACTTTCGATAATTTCAACGAAAAATATTTAGGGGAAAGCAGCAAAATTATTATAAAAAATAAAATGACACGGTTTAGTTTTTATATTATTTTTTAATTAATAAAGAACGTCTTGTGAAAATATTTATTTTACATCTGCTGATGCAGATTTAGAATTTCCTGATTTTCAGTGTTTATAGAAAATATTTAAACTCTATATTCTGCATGTTGATAACGTATATTTTATATATATTTTTTTAAATAAACATGACTAAATGTTTTTTACATCAATCTACTATTTATTATTTAATTATTATTTATTATTTGTGATTCATTTTTTTCTCCTTGTTTGAAGGCTTATATGAAGTTGAATACTAATTTACACAAATATATGATTTTCGACAAATAGAATTTCAGTAATCATTAAGTTTGCAGATATTTGTCTCTGTTATAATCTAAACATTATTTCTGAACTTCGGTACTAAAAAGGTCAATGTACGAGTACAAACGTTTAAATTAGGAAAATTTTAAATCCATTAATTGAATTTTTAAAACTCTAACGACCGGCTTAAGTACTTAAAGTGAAAAATATTTAATTGCCATTAATTTTTAATTTGTTATTAAGGTGGCTTTGCTGACATTTGATTTGTTAAACTGTCACATAATCACGAATTAACTATGACTTTGTTTTAAGTGTTTTCCATTGTTTAGATTTTTAGGTTTTGTAAACATTATAGATTCATCAGTTTCTTAATTGTTTAATCTTGTTTTTTATAATTTTTTTAGTTTAGTTATTTTTTTTTGAACTTTTTTGACTTTTTCATCGACTTTTAATTCTGCTTGAAAAACGAGAAATAATTAAAACTTAAATTTAAAAAAAGCACCAGCACGCTAAAAAAAATTATTTTGTAGATATTTTTTACCATTTCAACACTACAATTTTTTATTTTATACTTCTAGATCTTATGTATTATTTGAATTTACAAATTTTTTTATCTTTTATTATAAATTTATTTTACAATGGTTTTTTAGATAATTTTTATAAAAAAAAACTATAAATCTTTTAAATTTTCTAGGTTGTCTAAATTGTTTAAAATTCATAGATATTTATATTTTGTCGATTCGTGGAAAAATTGTTTAATTTTTAGCGAGATTTTTAGTCTAGGCAGTAGATATGACCGTCTAAATTGCGAAACACGGTTTTTTATTCTTAAGGTCAAGAAGGACAGACAAATAATACATTGACAGTTATAATATTACAAGTGCGTTTATTCTTTCCGGAAGTTTTTCGTTATTACAGACGTTTTTGATGCACGAGAAGAAAATTTCTGTAAACGAATTCGTGATTTGTGATTGGTTAATTGTTGAAATAAACTACTTACAAATGGGTATATTACAATTTTTCTAATGCTTTACTAGCCAAAAAGGATTTTTATTAATTACGTTGTACAATAATCGAATATTAGTGGTATGTAATCATCGAAGCTAAACCATCTTAGCTAAATTTTTAGCTCAGTTTCACTCATAATTGATGACATTCCTACCACTCTAACATTATAAAATTCATGTTATAGTCGATAATATATTTTTAGATAATTTATTATTAAGATTTTGAGTAAAGATCTTATTTTCATGTGTATTTTTTAGGCTTTATTACAATTACTATAGTCTCAGGGGCAGGTATCTCTCCGATTATTAAGCAATGCTTAAAAAAGGACTGCTCTATATTTTAAAATTAATGTTACATATTTAAAATAAAATTTGAAATAACTTGTGACGCCATATAATGCCATATGACGCCATATTATGTTGTATGTGGTTCCGTTGGTTGGTCTATTGGGGAGTTTTCTCTGCCTACCGATCAGAGGGTTGACCTATTCGAACGCTTACTGCTAAAGTAACGTATTAAAAAGATATCAATTTCATTCTATACTTTTGATTGACCATGCATAGTGAGTTAATAATTTAAACCAAAGGAAAAACTTCATTTCTATAAAATTTAATTAATTTTTCTACTTGTGCCAATGAAAATACAACGTAAACTCTATGTCAAAGGTCAACTTTTTTTTAACTACAAATGAAAATATTTTCACTTCTAGAGACGAAAACGATTTGGCACCCAAAATCAAATAAATAAAACAAAGAATGCATGTTTCTAAAAAACGGGGAAATAACCAATTTAATTTGTATTAAAAATTTATTTTAAAATTATTGCAAAAGTAATTATGGATTCTGAAGATTAAATTAGCATTTCCGTGTCGTAACAAAAATTTTATTTACTACTTGTCATGAATTATGTTTTTTTTGTTCGTGAGATTGTCCCACTCGCTGCTTACGCAGCTCGTGAATAAACTGTCATCACACGGAAAAAAACCTTACTTTCATGATTTGTTGCAAAATATACTATTTTATTTCCGATTTAGTAGCCAACTTTTTGATTTCTTAAGTTATATTGGTGTAAAATCAAGATGTAAAATTTGGTTGATTACACAAAAAGAAATATTATCCTATGATAAATGTCTTAAGATTTCAGGTAACTGTGAAACTTATATAAAAAAACAATGTATTTCTTCGATGCCTTCTCTCTCGAGATCAAAATTAAATCCGCTTATTTGCTTCTCATTTTCTTTGAGTCCAAAGCGTGAACAAAACCCAGAAAAAGTGAAATTGACTTTGCCATCATTTAACTTTCTAAAAGTATAGAGAAGGGGGTCATTGAAGGATCCTCGTATAATAAAAACAACAATGTATTGCATCTTTATCCAATCTCGACGTCGGAATTTAAATATCAAAGTGGGTCAGAAACATTAATAGTATTGTACCGTGAATAATAAATCTTCCATGGAAGTGGGTAGGTCATTTAATTTGATATGACTTAAAACTTTGCGGATTCGCTTTAATTCTTTGTTATTTATGAAAATCGTTTAAATGATAGAAGCTCGGAGTTTCCATTCGGAAAAACTTTTCTCACTTTACGGTAGTCGAGAGGTCGTATTATACGTCGCAAAGTTCCAACAAGTAGCTAAAATCGCAAAGATAAACACACCGAATTAGGGGGAATAATTAGGGCCACCTTCGGTCTCGCTTACTTGCCTACCAAATAAAGTGGTTGAATTTAGGGGAGAAAGATGGTTCGTGCACGTGAAAGGCTTTAATCACATTTCGATATTTTTCTTGGTACACAGTGTAATTAGTCGTTGCATAAACTGAATTATTCGAATAATTTGCGCTGATTATAGCCTACAAACGAGGAATTTACATAATTTTATGTATCCAGAGTAAATGCCACTCGGAACAGACGCTGTCTCTTGAAGAAAAATCCAAGTAAATGTTATAATTATGAGGCTAATTAATGAACAAGTGCGAACACGAGCGACAAAAGTTTTAATCGGTCTCCTTGAAATGTTTAAATGATAAGAAAGTGCGTTTGTTGCCACTTTTTAAATCACTTGCTATTTATTTTAACCTTATACGGATTTCAGGGTGAACGTATTCTACACAATTCGTCTAAATACAATTCTTCTAAAAGCATTCCTTAGAGTAATTTATTTATCCTTTTCCATTCATTCGTTATTTGCATAAGAGAAGGCCATTGAAATGGGACTTTTTCTGTGTAAATACTAATCGTTTGTTGAACTTGTCAACTGACGGTATATTGTTTTGATTTTATTGTCTTGGATGAAAGCAATGTGAAATGTATTGGAAAATCATTATTTATGTCATGCGTCTTCTATATTTACAACGACACATCGAGATAAATTCTCTTTGTCTGAACTAATCTACCACTCTATTTTTGTTCCAAATGAGAGAATTCCATTTTGAATTAACGATTTACTGGAAGCAAATAACTTCTATTATATGAGTGAAGAAATGTGCATAAATGTCTTTGCCCGCATAGTCGAAGTATTTTCTGCCAATAGACTTGTTAAATTTAATTAATCGAGCGTGGGCGTCTCTTGTATCACAGCTGATACCGCTGTGCTTGTCAACACAGACAGAAAATAAAAAGCTAGAGCTCCACACCTACTGATATAAGCTTGGCATGTTATGTGGCAAAAAGCACGCAGGATTACTCCCTGCTTATGGTTAAAACTGGGTCATATGTGTTTTCATAACAATGTAAAATGAGGAACATTCTTGAAATTTTACACACTGCAAACTTTCGCCAAATCGATGTCATAGATGAAAAATGAAAAAAAATATATCTATCACCTGCTGCCCCCCCCCCATTTCCTTCAATTTGTCCTAGTTTTAAGGATAAACTAAGCTTATACAAATTTCAAATTTAAAATCTACGACAAATTTAGAACAGAAGTTTGATCTCCTGCTTCCGATTTTGTTGAAGATTAAAATTTTTGCGGCAATATCCGTTTTTCTTAATTTCACCGACAAATGATTTTCAAACGAAAAACGACTTCTCTAGAAAATTTGATTGTGATGACGAAGGTTCTCTGTAAGAAACCAACCCCAGATTAACTTAGATTAACTTCTAATAATAATGCTTGTTTATAACTAATTCAGACTAATTTATGACAGCCCGGTCAAAGCTCAAAGCAAATATCTGTTTGGACTAAAGCAAAAGGCTTCGGGAAATAAATAAAAAATGGAGTATATACAGGGTGATTTTTTTATTTGTTCCCGCCCGAAACTCCAAAAACAGGTAACACATTATACTTTGAAAATTTAATTTTCAAAATTAAGGCATAGAGAGTTGTAAATTAATGTCAACATTGTTGACAATACTTTTGACAGTGCTTCCAAAGTCAGTTCATTTGAATCATATATAGCCACATTAATTAATTAATTAAATTGTTTATCGTTTGTATAACGTGTTGCCTATTTTTAAGATTTCGGGCGGGAACAAATAAAAAAACCACCCTGTATTAGTATAGTTCGGTTTATTTTTCATCAGGATTGTTAGAAGTTAATTTGAGGGGGTCTTCGATGATTTTATCGTTTTTGTAGATCTTGCAACTACAATCCTATACATTCACAATCCAATGGTGTTCTCAAATATTTTTTTAGTCAATAGTTTTCCCACAATAACATAAAGTTGCATTTTTTTAAATAGCTTTCTTTTAAATATGAGTAATGAACCGATAAAAATTTAGATTGAAAACATCTTAAGCTTGAAGGATTAATATCTCGAAAAATATTTGACGAAATTACATCAAAATGAGTACTCCGTGGTTTTCAAGCTCACTAATTATACTACTATTCCAAACTAATTTTTGCGTACCTGATCGAAAGGCAAGGCTTTTGTTTAATACGAGTGCAATAAACATTGTATTGATACCAAATACAGGTAATTTATGGTCATTAGATTGGGGCAGAACAAATCTACGTAAAAGTAGTGACAAATCCGCCTGCACCGGGCGGTTTTCTCAGATGGCATCGAAGTGTCTAACGACCATAAATTACTTGCGTTTGGTAACAATACAATTTTTATTGCACTAGTAATAAACACAAAATTTGCTTTAAAGTCAGCTACGCAAAATTCGTTTGAATAGTATACGATTTTTATGTCATTTGGTTTTAAATTTTTTATGGCAATATCGGTATGAATGATTTACAAAAACATTTAACAATGAGTGCACAGTTTTATGCACTATTTTGCTTGATACTGTTTAAAATATAAGCATTTTTATCTTTATAATCCGCCATATTTACTTCGCTATTTTAATATTTATATTTTTTTATCACAACATCGGTATCAGTGATTTGAAAAACATCGACGTCTATAGTTTAATGTTTTTTGTCTTAAAGAGAGTCGTTAATAATTGAAAAAAGTGAAAACCCGAAAAATTTGTTAAGTTTTAATAATTTATAACATCCACAGGAATGGAGTAATTTGGATGATCTTATTTTTGATGAGTAATTGGTTTAACTTTTAAACCAATGTTAAGTTCTTTTTGTAGGGCATCCTCATTTTTCAAAAAAATATTTTCTTTAATGAGTAGACGCCTACTCTAGCCGGATTTTTGTGAATAATGATAAGGTATTATGTACTATTTTATATTTTTAACTTTTCTATTTTTTTATTACTGTGATTTTTAAAATTACATTGTTTTAAAAATGCTGGTGGTGTTACACTATGGTTATTACTATAAATTAAGAAATGCCACAAATAATTTAGGACATCAAATTTTGAGACTTAAAAGTAACATCATGTAATTATTGTTATTTTGAGTTAGTTATTGTCGCTGTGACTGATATTAATATTGTATTCAAAGGTTGATTTCCCCATTTTTCGTCAATATCAAAATTTGATGTCTTAATTTTTTTTGGCGTGCATAGATGGCAGCCCAATCTGACGTGGATTTTCTGTGGAGTACTTTCATGTGGAATTTTTGATGACTTGGAGGTGTGTTGCTGTTTATGCAATTGTGAGATTTTTGCTTTTGCGACAATACGTAAAACGGAAATGTTAGATGCATAATGGTGTCTGCAGGAAATCCGGTGAACAGATTGTTTTATCCGTTATTTTATGAATGAGGTAGTACTCTAGGGGCGATTTCATTCATTTTTTTTCCGGTGTGAAGTGTTAAGTCAATAAACGTAGGGTGTGAATTTTAGGGAATGCGGAGGATACAGGTGTGGGATAAGTTCCGGGTTTGAGTCGACGACTAGTTTTAGAAATATTTTCTCACATTAATAGTCAATTAGCTGGATACTTTGAGTTTCTCATCGTGTCAGCGGGTCCCGCCATTTTGGTCTTGAATCATCAATTATAGTACACTTAGTATGGTTATTGAAGCGGATAATTGGTGACAGAAAGCTGTAAAAAATTCGAACTTTAACAAATGGAGTAAACGGCTACTCCAGCCGTGAGGAAATTTAAATTCCCCTACATGAAATATGAAAAGCAATATTCCAACGTAATTTGAGCACATTATTATGTCGTATACAACTCGCTGCACCCGTTTGGTCTGTTTTTGCTTATTAAGAACCAGAGGCTATTACTTATGTTATGATAAAGCTTAGGCGGAATTCAAGCTCGTCGTGTAATTCAACGTAATTGTCGGAATTTATCATGTACTTTGTCGGGTGGTCGTCTGCAATACAGGTCGGTCGGAAAAAACCCTCCAACAACCTGTTACAGGAATCAATTCCTCCCATCGGCCTTCCCGATACAATCTTGCTGCAATTTTTCAACAGGAAGCACCTTGATAAATGCGCGCTAATGGCACCTGCTCCTTTAATTAAACCCAAGAAATATGCAAAGTTTTTGCATTGCTGATGCTCCAACGAGTCGAGCACGCAAGAAAGATGAAGACGTTTTCAGCATTGACCGCAAGTCTATAAACGATGCTGTAAAATCAACGGACGACACAACAAACACTAATTGAAAATAGCAGTCGAGACGCTTAAAACGTCTGTCATTTTCCTTCGTAATGACAGTAATTTAGATCATGCGTTGCTCGACCACAAACCGCTGCTTCGGAGTAAAGCATTCCCTTAGATGTGGACGATGTTGTTGCGGAATGTCGAGGAATGCCTCAGGCTAAGCGTGGGAGGAGGATTCTTCTATACTATACTCGGCAGAGGCGGCGACCCCTCGGGGCTCAAGGTGCTCTTCGTGACGCCAAGTTGACATCGAGAATTACTGCCACTACTCCAAAAAATTCAAATATAAGCAGGAAAATGAGAAGTGCACATACCTTCTTGATTATCGATGGTTTTGGCACTCTTCTCATATACCCAAACAAAATAAAATAAAATAAATCGTTGTCAGCTATTTTTTTTTGTTTAGACAAATTTCATTGTGTCATTAGTTCTGTGCTGCTATCTTTTGTTCTTGAAATACGTTTTTAACTTTTATATTTTTAATGAATTTAAAAAATTTCTTCTCTTATAGAATGAAAAGAAGCATATTTATTTGTGCTACATATAAGTTTATGTTTCGAGTACTTTCGACCTGTTTGCGTCAAAAAATAATGACCATCATCAGCCTTTCGTCAAACTCATATTCTTTTCCTTGGATTTTGTTGAGACTATTATTACGGATCTGCTGTTTTGGTTTGCTTTAATTTTTTCAAACCTATATGAGTTCGGTCAAAATCTGATTGATGTCCATTATTTTTTAACGCAAATAGGCCAAAACATATACCTATATGTACCACCAATAAAAAATACGTTCTAAGATAGGAAACTTATTGTTTAATATTACACTCGTATTACAAACAAGGAGAAATAATTTACAAATAAGGAAACATACAAAATTTAGGAAAATTTTAAACAAAAAACACAAAGTAGGTTTTGTAAATAGGGCAAAAAATTGGGTTTCCATATAATACACCTTACTTTTACTTTAACAAAAATTAAAAAGCGCTGTATCTTAAAAACAAAAGATGGTAGTGCAAAAGTAATGACACTACTATCTTATTTTGTCTCAAAACAGTAGGACGAGTATGTATTATTCGTGGTTTTTATGTGATAATCATTGAAAATGAACCTGCTAGTCTTACTACACACACAATGCCAGTGACACTATTATTATACCGGGTAACAAATATAATTTGCCCTAGGTGAATTTTCAGAAAATTTTGGTTGTGGTAGCTTACTTTGGTAGCGCTACAACTACACAAAATTAAAATAAATAAATTAGAAGCCTGGATAAAGGATTAATACAAATCCGAAACGTCGACGGAAAATTCTTTTTTTTCTCTCTGTAATAAAACTTAAAAAAAATTACGTTAAAAGTTAAGGGGGTATTCTGGTGTAGAGGCATGAATTTGAGGTGTTTTTTCATAAATAAAAAAACAAAAAATATTTTTGCTATCCATTTTTAAACAAGATATTTATTAATATTTTAAGAATACATAAAAAAATGTCACTAAATTATAAACTCAAAATGTTATAAGTTGTTGAAGTAGGGAGTTGAAAAAAAATGGCGCGCCAAGTTTGCCACGATTGCAACCTTTCTAATGATCTTAAACAAAAAAATATTAATTTAGATAAATGCTGCTATCGTATTAACTAAGAAAAAGTGGGAAAATAGTTATTTATACACCAAGGTGGTGAAGAATGTTATTATTGACCGAGCATCAAGATTATTTCGCGAGGGGCTTTGCCCCGAGCGGAATAAGGTGCGAGGCCTATAAATGTCTTCACCACCGTGGTGTATATACTATTTTTTCCACTACTATCCAAATTTAAGGCAAAAATTAAAAACAAAAATTTTTCTTGTAAAAATCAAGTAGCACAGAAATAATAATAAAATTTAAAAACAAGCATAAATCTATCATTCTTTGAAATTACACCATGGCAACATGAACAACAACAAACATTTTCGTTGACGAACCTAACAACGAGTCAACAACAAAAATTTCTAATGGCATTTTTATTCTAATAATTTTGTCGTAAATACATTAAATACATTTGCAAATACGATAAAGACGATCTCCTGAATATACAAAACCATGTTGCACAAGTCTTTGTTGAACAACTATCCCTAGATTTTCAAAAAATTTGATTTTGTCCATTATTAACCTTGGTCAACAATAGAAAAATTATTAACCACTAGCGGAGAAATTCAACTTCTCAGTTGACTAGGAGACACAATAATGGTCAACTTCATAGCTAGTAGTGGAAAAAAAATTTTCTTGCTAAATTCCGGCTGGCCGAGAAAAAGAAAAATTTTTCTCCTATTTTTTCTATTTTTTTGCCTTTACGGTATTTTAAAAAAATAGAATTTTTTTTTATTTTGTTATAATAATAGTTAGTACGATAGAGACATGTATTGAGAACACTCACATCAAATTTCAAATAAATCGGTTAAGTAGAACCTGAGAAATAATGCCAAACTCTTGAAAAATGTAGTTTTGAGAAAAATGCTTTTAAAGTTTCGGGTAAAATTAGGTAGGCCTGTGATCCCTAGCGTATTTTGTCCGATTCATTCCGGTCTAAAACGACTATATCTCTGTAAATAATTAAAATTTTAACAAATCCTTTTAAGAACATATTATTGAAAGGTTAAGCTTTGAAAATATCAAAAAAAAATGATTTTTTTAAATTTCTACACCATAAGACCCTCTTAATGCAATTGTCACTAGAGCTGAACTAAAACAGTTCATCTGGATCCGGGAGAAATATAATATGTGTCTCCTAAAGGGTCTTCTACAACATACGTAGAGAGCTTATTATAATGTGACGTTTTGTATGTTGGTTAAAAAATGAATTGGATGAAAATATAGCAGTTAGAAAAAAAGGATAAACGCTAACAAAACATTAGGTGGAAACATAAAAATGTAGCAGTCTGGAAAATTTTAAATAACGGTCGTTTAAGTTAATGGTGTCGCCTGCACTGACGGGGTTATTATGGCGATTTTGCGATCACGTGCGGGTAACAACGAAAGTGATTAGTTTCGTTCGGTGTCGACGTCCCGGGGAAAGTGGTCGTGATCACAGTTTGAAACAGTCGGGCATTAACTATATCCGGCTGAATAATGAGGAGGAGGTAAACGTAGACGTTGACAAAGGACCATAATGGATGAAAATCAAGACCTCAGCTTTGCCTTGAATATTAGGGATATTTTTTGGGCGAAATTCCTTGGATTCTTTCACTTTTAATTTATTTACTGTTTGCCGATCGTATAGTTAATACGGGTCAACAGTCACTGGAGAAGCTTATGCAAATACCAAACTCTAAAGCAGCAATCCAGCAAACATTTGCTCAGCAAATTTTTCTGCGTGTGACATGTAAACACGATCAGGGTTCCTTGCGTTCCAGATTTGATCTCTCGTTGATTTTTCCCGAGGTCAGATTAGTAGGGGACACTTTATAAATCGTAGTATCAGCGTTATCGCTCTTACACCCAACTGACCCTAATATGTCCGTTTTTTCCTTCTGGAAAATGTTTCAGTATTTGTTTTCAGCTACGAGATTCCAGGCATAGCCCGTATGTGTGTTTTTAACGAGGCTTTTAATTTTGTTGGGAGTGTTTTTTTGAGGTGTGTCGGCCGCTTCTGCTTCACATAATAAAGTGCTAAGTGCGTTTAAACAAGTCGGGGTTCTCAACGAAATAAAGAAACCATCTGCACACAAAGTCCCGCTCTTGTCATTAATCAACCGGAATGATTACACCGAAGAGTCGCACACTATTACTCCCTCGAACATAAAACGCGAACTGGAGATTCGCAGCCGATTCAAGTTCAAGAGGTCGTAAAAATCTACAATTGCAAACTTACTCACAGGAATGTGAGCAAACGACAGGTGAATCCCGTCTTTTCTAGCTACCTGATTAATCTAGCTTATTTGCTCATATTTCTGATTTATCGACAAGAATGTTGCCTCATTTACTTTCGCTTTTTCACATTTTGGATCATATATTATATATTTCTTATGCACAGTTCACAGTTCCAATATTATAAATGTATTTAGAATAAGAGCACGACTATGTCAAAGATAAAATGATAAGTAAGTTCTAGCAGCTTGTGGAAATTCTTAGATGATTAACACAGCAGGTAGTAGCAAGCGTAACTAATTTTAAATCACTGTAAATAGGTTTACAAATGTTGGCGGAATTACTGAGAAAAATTGTTTATTTTTAATCATTAAACTACAGTTTTCAATTTTTTACTTTCTGAGACTTAATCATTATTTCCCAGGTTCTCTCAACACATACATAGATGATTGCAGTAAATGCATTTATTTGAGAAATATTGACTTTATGATTATAACACCAAAGCGGGTAGAGAGAAATGCGTCTCAGTATTCTTCCTGGATTTATAGTTAGTCGGTTGGCATGAAAGATCAAGTTGTTACAACTAAAATTAATATTCCTTAAATATGTATTTACTGAAAATAAATAACGAGGGATATACACAGAGATTTCTAGTGTGGGTACTAGGAAGGACATTTTTTTATGAATTTTCATGTTTTTACGTGGATTTCATATTAGATTTGAGGATTTCTGGGGATTTATAACGAATTTAGAGGAATTTGAAAGGATTTTCTAGGAATTCTTAAACATTTTGCTGAACTTGCGCATGTACGATTATTAGCGCATGCGCAATAATGCGCTTAATTGAATGTTAAATCTGTGAAACTTAAACAAATTCTGTTAGGAAACATTATATTCACGAGGAGCTGCCAAATAGTAATAAATCGTAACAATAATGATGATTTTTTAAATAGGTCTAAAGAAAATAGAAACATCCAAAGATCCAAAGAAAAATTTCCTAAATGGGAATTATAGCTTAAGGTAGTCCGAGGTAAAATAAGCCGATAGCCCTTCACAATGGTTTAGGAGCGTTGCGGTAAAGACGTCATAAGCAAAAAATTATTCTTGCTAGAATAGACATGTTTGAAAGCTTTGTATTGAGAGGATACAAAGACAGCTTATGTCCAAATATTTAAAGTAACGCCGCCAGTTGTAAAAATTGTAAAGAGCTAGATGATAAAGGTAGATTGATTAAGGCTAACATTTAACAGGTCGTTAAACAAAAAAATATAATAAATTTTTAGTCAAAAATTGAGTTAAAAATGGGAGCGATGGTTCTTGTAGATTTTGTTCTTCTCAATCAGAAACAATTTAACACATTATATCATCTTGTCCTGTGTTGACAGAATATTAAAGCAGAAATGATAATATGGCTAAGATAACACATTCATACTTGACATTGACTTCAGGTTTAATTGAAAATAGGATACTTTATTTGAAATACGAACCAAAGCCATATCTTAAAAATAATTATAAATTATATTTAGACGGAATTGGTATATGTACTGCCAATTGTCCTGACATCAGTTTAATATCCAAAATCAACAAACATGCTTATTTAAGTGTTGATATTGCGGTTTCAATTTTGCATAATATATATACAACATAATACACTACAAAAATGTCAAAATACTAGTAAAATTAAAAATTTATGGAACCTACAATTTTTAAAATATTTGTACTAATTATTTCAACTAATGGGACTTTACCAAAAAGCCTTAATAAAGCTCTAGAATTAATAAAATTAAGTTCAAATTTAGCAGAAAGTGGACTGGGGCAATAAAAGTCTTGTTATACAGCCGACGTTTCGAGCCTTCTTTGACTCTTTCTCAAGGCTTATAAATAGTGTAAGCTCAAAGCTCGAATCGTCGGCTATATAACAACAGTCTACTTTCCCGTGAATTCTGCTAAATCTAAATCTAAATAGTAGACGTAACACATAACACAAATTAAATTCAAAATTTTAAATTTTCAAAGATATGTAAACATTGTCAGATAGCGTGGCTCAGAATTTGTAGTCAAGCTTAACGTCAAGTAAGAAAATTTGTTCTTTACATCTGATTAATTTAATTATTTTGGCATTATTACGTGATAATCAAGTTTGTAATAATGTCTTGCAATAAAAATTGATTATGAACTGAATAATTTAGGGATTTCCGAGAGGATTTCTTTGATTAAACAGGTCTACATACATTTTTTTTACGACGTTTATTTATTCACCACTCAGTGAATAATAACCATACTTCCGTAAATTATTTAAGAAAAAAATAATGAGATATTTTTTTGACAAGATAATTGTTTTGTAACAATGCCCTTTGTGGTTTGTGGTATACCTTTCGATTATATTTCGTGTTATTGACACATCTTTCGGCACAACTATCTGCCTTTACAAATTTTTGATTGAGTCTGTATCTAGATCAGTGAAAGATACGATATCCTCGTGTGTATTCCCTTTGACAATCGGACTTGTGGTATAATATAATTCATCCAACAAGACAAGATATCAAATTAACTTTTAACAAGCTTCTGAAATATCATCCACATTCTGTCAATAACATGTCGCTTTGACTGGTGACGTCGTTTGGAAATAACACGTTATGAAAATGAAATCGATTATGTATGAAACAATCGTAATTTTGATTAAAAACTGTGTATGACAATTTTTACTTGTTGCGGTTTTGAAATGAAAAATTCAAAATTTGACAAACATGACAGGTTCATTCCACAAATATTAGCTTGCAGCTAGAAATTCAATGCTAATTCGACGGCTCTCATTTATTTCCTTCTACCATTGCTAGACTGACATCATCCCTCCTGCGGAGTGTTTTTTATACGAGAAATATCGTGTCATTTTCACTCGTCGAATTCTGTTTCTCAGTAGGTAGCCTATCCTTAATGACGTTCCATGTACAATGGTTTATTCGAAATGTGAAATTGCAGGATTTCAGGACGATTCAGTGTGCGTGTTATAAAACGGTACCAAGCTCAGCAGTATTTCCGGAATTATATTATTCGGCAATGAATCAGACATAAATTTTCTTCACGGATGCGCGAACTAAGACCGCATCTCATTGAATTAAACGTTGAGTCTTGAAATGTTACTCGAGATATTAGTTGCAATAAATTATTCAAGAGTCGCTATTGAAGGCTTGGACTTGATACTGCGAGAGAGAATCTTGTATGTTCTCCCATCGGCAGTTGCGAGTTGCCAAATTATTTATGTCCTCATTTAAATTATTTACGTTGATAAATGGCGACTAGAGTGAAGAATTTATGGCGATTTCGGGTAAAATTAACATTACACAATTTCTTTGTTGTAATTTTGCAACCGATTCAATAACATAACCCGTAACAAAATAATTATGCGTCTGCGAAACAATGTAATACACGAAGGATTGTTGTTTTCGTTCTGTAGGAAAAGCGAAAATAAGTAGGTTTCTCATGGTGGAGTTAATTTATTCATTGCTAGCCGGCATAAAACTGTATTTTTTTAACGTTTTGTCACTGATTTATGCTAACAAAACGAGCCAAAAAGGGGAGTTTATTTACGGTTCAAGAGAAAAATGGATCGTTTTGTGAATAAAAAAAAGTATTTGCATATATCGCAAGCGCGTTTTTACTCGACTATTCATTTTTAATTGTACATGTAAAACGTGGAAATGTTGCTCTAGTATGCACCATTTAACACGCTTAAAAATTCTGTTTAGCAAACTTTTACTCCCTTTCTCTGTTTTCATTTTCACCCTTGTGTTTGTCGTTGCAACGATGAAATAGAACTCAATTAGTGTTTGAAATGCGTTTTAATTAACTACTATTGATTTTGTTTTAGTTTGGTGGGTTTTTCCAGGAATTTGCTTTAATTGTAAATGGATACTATCGCTGTGGTTAGGCTTTTCAATTTAATGCTGTAGTTCCATTAAAATTTGTAGCTTAGAATTCGGGTTTAAAAACTGCCGATTTTATAAATTATCTAGATCCATTTGTTGATTATTTTCTTAATAATAGTTCCTTACTAACAGAGACTCATAATATAACAGATCCGACTGCTATATATTAAATTAGCCAACGCAAACTAGGATGGTACAATGGCTAGCCGTACCATCCTAGCACCGAGTCGAAGCCGCAACCTGTTCAGCCCGTGTTCATAAATATCATATTCTCTTGTTTGTAGCAAAATAACTGTCATTTTGACTTAAAACAGAGAACGGAATTGCATACTTAAGATATTAATCAATGAGCATGGATTGTTAACTGCTTGGTAACAGTAATTAAGTCGCCTCATGTGCATTTGTCACACGGTTGACAAACTCGAAAAAGTTATACGTTTAGGATAGTCATTAGGCAGGGCACACTCGTCCAAAAAGCTGCCTAGTAATCCAACGCTGTATACTTGTCAAAAATAAATAACGCTCTTAAGTAGGTACTCATAATCTGCAGTCTTAAGAACTCGTGAAATTCGAACAAATGAGCTAATATTTATACTTATAAAAATATTGCTTAAGATCTATATAATTTTGTTAGCTTTCTTGGTGCTCAATTCTGATCATCGATATTTGTTCGGCCAAAGTTTAGATATGATTTGGACAATGAAAATGGAGATATCATAAATACTCCCAAATCGACACATGATTATCTCTTGGACAAATTTACTCCTTGTTTGCACCGCTAATTTTAATAGAAATTTGAGATTCTTGTCATCAGTGTGAAGTATGCTACATTTATCAACCTTGAAAGGAAATAGTCACAGGCGAAACTACTCATGTGTGAATTGCAAGTCACAGGCTCACAGCACAAATCGCTTCTTATTAATTATCATTTGTTGTAAATCTTAATGTCATCTGCATACATTACACATTTGGATTTGAATTTAAAATGAATAATAAGGGACCAAAAACTGATCTTTGAGGTACACTGCTTTAATGTATTACAGCTGTAGGAGTTGCTGATTTTAACCTTAAATGTAGGTTAGGTACGAAAAGGATAGCTATGCAATCTTTTCTTGAAGACAACAGACTAAGTTAGTATACTTAAGCAAGGATAATAATTAATTTTGACTTAAATTTTGACTTGTATATTTTGCTACAAGCAGCTTCGGATAGATATTGAATTGTAACGGAATAAAGTGCCTGTTTATAGCATAGCAGGTAGACAAATAAATATAAATAGTTTATTGTAGAAGAATTAACCTCTGTACTACTAACCAACATTGTTGTTAAATTTATGACTTAGGTCAAAATTAGTTCACTAGTATCGTTGCTCAATTATAACTGTCTATTTGGGTGATACAAAGACATAATAATTAGAAGGTATAACACAATGTTAGTTAAGGAAATCAGTAACCTGATTATACAAAAGTGTAATATAACTTTCGTAACTTGAATGATTGAAGTGGTGAGTTTGATAGGCCTACAATTAGAATTAGATACATTAAATTTGTCTCCTTTTTTATAAATTGGTCAAACGACTGGAGTTCTGCAGTCTGAAACTTTACCAAAACGGAATTTTTAGAAAAATGGTTAACATAGAGTTCAATATAACAGAGAATACTTGTAGGGGAGGTAACTTCAGTTATAATTCCAAATATTCGCAAACGCGTTAGCGACTTCAAAGTGATTTTGACACAGTGCTCAAGGGTAGGAGTTTTAACGGGTCCAGCAATGTTATCTTGTTAACGTCTTTGTAAAGGTTTTTTATCAATAAGATGCTTAGCTCGTTTAATAATAATGGAAAAACTATGTAAGTCTTATAAATATAGTAATCACACATAAACCGATTTGTATCTTTGCTTCTTAGTCATTTTGAAGATGTTGTGGCTAATCCCAGGCTATATTGAAGAAACGGACTGCGAGCTAACAGCAACAACGTTTTAAAGATGGTTTCTAAAACCTACTCAGTTATTTTTAACTGATGGATTCGAAGGGAGACAATCTCAACTGGAAGAAGAGTGTTTTAGAGTTAATAGATCAAAGCCAACAAACACTATTTGCGATATGACTCGATGATGAATTGAAACTAATTAGCAGTTTAATTTCTAACAAAACCTGGTCAGACTTCCCAATATGGTTTTTTAATGTTTTTTCTTTCTAAATCTTTTTACATCTACTATTGATACTATGTTTGACTAAAGGTGCAACATCGCACGACATGCTAACAAAACTTTTTGTGGCTTCAGCAATTTCAACTGAAAAGATACTGCGTCTTGTCTGTCTAATGGTGCTTTAGTCAGCTTCAGCAATTCATACACCGGAGTTAATAAACTTTCGCCCAATTAACATTTTAACAATTGCAAAGTAGTGATATTAACGAAAGAAAACTTCTACATTTTTGTATTATAGTAGTTATGGATTAGTAAGCGCTACGTTGCAAGAACAGTAACTAAACCCACCAAAGTCGGTTCCATCGTCGGAAAATAGTAAATTTTACTATAAATGCTGCTATGAGCGGTTGAATCAGACGATTTTAATTTTTGCATTTGTACGCAAATTGTATTATCTAGCTGAAGCACCACTCTGTTCAAATGAAACTACATCCTGTTCGGATTTAGATTCACTGGACGCGATAATTCTTTTTTAGATGATATATCAGAATCTTTCTTATTAATGCCAGCTGAGCTGTCCACGATCACTTGTGGACAGTCAACAATAAAATGGGAAGTCATTTTCCAATGGAACAAATCCTACGATTGTAGATCAAATTGCCTCAGCTTTTTTCGTTTTGTTTATAATTGATATACATTCTCAGCTATTTTCTTAACATTGTTATCATTTTTTTGTCAACTATTTCTTAATTCAAAATTGTTTTTGTTGATATGTTGCGCGCGTAAAACCTACTAGACATAAATCAAATGAAAATATAATAATAAATACAATCTAAAAAACGCTAATTTTATCGGCTGGTGTATTCGAAAGGACTCAATCTTAACTAGGAGACGAGTGTTTTAGTGTCTCTTCATAAAACAAAAAAAATTAAATAAAAAAAAATCGTTTCAAACATTTCATTGTGGTACGAGTGCATTGTAATATAATAATTTGTAACACCTGTTTTTTTAAATACTATTCTGTTTTTATTTATAAGGAACACAATATACTATTATGTATATTCTGAGATTTATACATTTTTTAACGTAAAATGGAAAGGAATATTATTATAATTCTTATTATTGCATTTTGATAATATCAACGCAATGAATGGTGGTCGCGGCTGTAAAATGAACACTATTAGTTTTTAATAGAGTTTAAAAAATTTTATAAAGCAAAGCTTGACCTACTTCATATGTTGAATTTCGAAAACAATATCCAAACAGAAATGTTCTTTGTTTGAGAAAATTTGTAGTGAAACAATAACCCCATCAATCATTGAGGTAAAAAGCGATTCTTCAGATAAACACCAGTATTGTATTTATTTAAACAATACGAAATCAAAGGGGGTGGAAACTTACCCGACCGCCATTAATTAATGAATACACACCAATAACAATTTAATTATATCTTGCTTACGGAAGTGGAATGAAGATTTCGCGTGACTGAATCGAGAGACACAAACGGAAGCGATTCCATCTTAGTTTGCATGAAGCAGAAAAAAAAACGGAAATAGTAATTAGCTACTTAAGACTCTGCGTGTTTGGATCCATTACCGTCCTATCTATAATCCCAGATAAATGTAAAGTTGCTTTTACCAAATGAAAAAAAATATATATTTCGCACACTTGATCCCATTTCTATCAAAAGACCACTCGGAAAATGGAAAATAGCAGTTGGTATATCGGAAAGCCGCAAGATACACAAGATTGCCATTAGACTAAATAACACTCCTTTTGACAGCCCCACTGGACCCGCTCTTGTCACCGAATATTAATTGTTCTTCCAAATTAATGATATTGTCTTGAGATAAAACACTACGATCTGTCACGGCTTCAACTTCCGCATGGTATTATTATTCAGTGCATCGTGAAAATGTGGCTAAATGGCATTTCGGTGTATTTGCGTTTTTGTCGATTTATCGTGAAACCTTCACGGTCGAGTTGAGTTATTTGCTTTGGCATGACGGAGGCGTTTCTGATTCAGCAAGACGGCGGTGTTACCAAAACGCAATTTGTTAATCTCGTTATGAATCTGCAGTTTCATCCGATCAAAGACACCAACCATTAGGCTAAATAACCCTCGATTAACCAAGGTTGACACCGCATTATTTCCGAAAGTGATGGTTCGCAAATTGCAAAGCTGCATCCGGGATGATACGTCGGAACGGAGATGAAGTTTCAACCCTAACAGAGTACGCCATTAGCTGATGAGGAGATGTCGATATCGACTTGGGGAGGTAGAAAATAAATAAGGGATGTGTGGGGTAAACGCTTCCATATTCAAAATGTCTCTGCCATTCATAGCAGTTCTTGCAGTGATAAATGAGACACGTTATCTTCGATGTATAACTTGTAGTTCGTTTTATCGAACGCGGATTTGAATAGAGGGGCTTATAGACGAGAAATTTGTTTGGAGGAAATGGGAATTCGATGAAAATTTTCACTAGCGCAGTCAAGACTGATCTTAGGGAAATAAATATTACAAATATTTATGTCTTAATATTGATCCTTTTACAATCGCTAAGCCACTGTTCCCACAATCCTACAATACGTTGGTATTGAAAAAGTAATGAGATCGCTCCGGATGTTTTAGAAATGTCGGCCTTGAAGTCTTTTACCATCCCGACAAAATCAATTACTCCACAGAAGGAATGCAGTGAAGGAAACTTAAGGTTTGTTGCGGATTACAGTTGTAGTGGAGTTTGGATTATAGCAAAGCAATCATTTTCGATTTTAGAGCCTGTATACATCTACGTACGGATTAATGTTATCTACTTCCTGATCGATTTTCCTCTAACTAATCATTAACTTAATTAAGCTTGAAAAAAGTGCATTATTTGATGAGCACCGGTGTGATTATGTAAGTTGTCGGAGACGTTATTTAAATGTCGGATGTAATTATGCCAGATTCGGTGCGGTTGTCGCTTACAAAACTCATTTTTGCTCTTTCATAAATCGATTCGTTCAACTTGACACCAATATCTAATAACGAGGCTACTGTACAAGAGTACAACTCACTCATTTCCAATTTTCTGTTTCAGGAGGGACTTACGAAAAGAGAAATGGTATGAAGGAGCCAGATCACTTCGGTGAAACGGTAAGTCAATTCAAACGTAAATATTTGACGATGATCCGCTTTAAAGTGGATTGATTGGCCTCACTTTTACTCAGCTATACTAGTTCTTGTAGAGTAATGTGTAGCGACCGCCAGACATACGTCATAGTTAAAGAGTAAGATTTTTTTGTGTTCTCAGAGTCTAAGTAGGCAAGAGTGTTTAGGGGTTACCACTTTAAGTAAAGCGGAAAAAGTGCTGTAAAAGTTGCTGAACTGTTCTGATGAGAACCGATTTGAAAAAAGGTATCTACAGTTTAAACAAAAAGCACAAGAAAAGTCAAAAAAGAGGAGATATTAACCCATTGATCTCTCAAAAATAAATAATTATTAACTCTAACCACCTTTAATTTGATTCCTATCTTTATGTGTAATGTTTTGGTACTTGAGGCAATGAGAAACTTTCTAGATGATGTACTTTAACAAGGATAACAAATTTTTTGTGGTAAATACATGAATCTCTGAAAAAAATACTCGGATAAATTGAGTTATTCAACCTTAACAAAATAATATACCTATCCGGACGCGCAGTCAGTTAATGCATCACTTCAATAATTGAGTGATTAAAATTTTGATCCTGACTCTCTGTATTAAGTAAAAAATGCAATATTTTTGTTATATCAATATCAGATTTGTTTTCAAGTGTCAAATTCGCGCGAAACCCTACGTTGCAGCTTGAGCAATATTTCTAATGGTTTATTAGTTATCGGGATTAACTAATGGAACGATTTGTAGTTCTGAACTTAGTATACTTTGAGCTAAAGTGGCCATTGGCTTTTATTCTACTATAGTTTTGATTAAAATCGTAATTTTGTCGTGGTTTCCTGACGACTGAAGCTTTCTTCCGGTTTTGAGCTGATATTAGAGTACGTGACCTAAGCACTCGAATGACACCACTGTGGTGAGGAATTCTTGCGCGAATATTGAACGACTGTTTGTCCCGTTTCTTTTTCTTTAACATGACGAGATGGGAATAACTACAACTTGCGGTTTTACGAAGGAATGAGATGCTTTTCAGGGTTTGCGGTTTTAAATAACTGATTCCCTGTTTAGGTTACAAAGGCACTAGACCGATACTATTCAGTATAGGATTACAACCTCCAGTCGAAATAAAAGAGCGATTTGGAAGGAAATAATGGTTAGTCAATCAGCTAATGGACTTTGCCGATTTGAATTTTAAACAGCAGAACCGAATCAAGTCCCATTGAAAAGAAATAAGTTTAGGTATACTAGATGTGTATTTGCCCTTTATAGTGATGACCTAAGCATGTGTTAAATGGCGTGGTTTATGGCAAATCCGGTGGTGTAAGCACGCAAATCCTATCGATTGCCTTATTTGGAGCAAATAATAATTTACCTTGGGAATGTTCTAAATGATATTGTCTTAATCACGAAAGTCGTGCCCCATTAAAAGCCAAAGTATCGTCTTGTGTGCAGCCGAAGCGTGAAATTTCAGCTGTTCTTAGACAAAAGTGTGCATTCCCTCGATTCGTTCCTAATTCCATAACATCGAAGGATTTTAAATTCTAAATTCTTTCGACTACCCGAAATTCAATTTGAAAACTCAAAACAAACTACACAAATATAGCAATTTACAAACATGAATCGGTGATGAAGTCACCAAGGAAAAACTCACAAAGTCAAAAGTTTTTGTTATGCATGAGAGTTTCTTATAATGCGATGGTAAATTTACCATCGCCAAGGTCAGGCGTAATAATAAACGTTGTCTTCGAGCAGATCAGGTCGCCCATGGTGGAACACCCGCGATTCGCGCATACCGCAACAGGATGTCCTTGAACTAGCCGATTTCTTAATGACAACAAGGCCACAAGGATAATGATTTAGGATTTTCCTGAAAACTCAAAGCGGGACGTTATCAGTATTACGAAGTCGGAAGGATAGTAAGAAACCTGAAGGCTGTGAACACTTCGGACATGTGATAAGTAGTATACGGATGTTTAAGTCGTTAAAAAATTAAAATAGACACCTTAGGACGTTAACTTAAAAAACGTTATGCACTTTGAATCAAATTTTTTTCAATAATAAATTAAATAATAAAAAAATAAAAATGTATACTAGTTAAAAATATGTTGCTCGATCTGACACCTCAAAATAAATGGTTGTTGCAATTCGGAAAAATTGATAAAAGAAAGATAAATTTTAACAGCCTAAACATGTTTGTTTTTTAATGACTTGACATTGGATTAAAAAAAAAGAAAAACAGAAAAGTATTTTTTAAAAAGGGTATAAATACTAATGTATTTTGTTAATAACAAATTATCAAATGATAGTTGCGAGTAGAAAACATAGCATAATATAACTACAGACTATCTTCAATGTGATGGCACAGTCGGTTTCTTGGTGTTATTTTTGTCGCAGAGTCATTTATTGTTTTAGGCTCCAAGGGGATAGTGGGCAATAATGAGACAAAAACATATTTCAAAATAGAAAGTTTAATTTTATTTTTATGGACAACATGAATAAACGGGTATATAGTCTTATTCTTTAGTAACAGCTTATAGAAGATACAATTGTTGAAATACAACGGTGAAAATACTACTTTTTTTTAAAAAAAAGGGGTGTTTTTGTCTCATTTGGCATATTTAGGTAATACAGAACAAATATAAAATCATTTGAAACTTAAAAATAAATGAAAAGTAAGGAATATCAGATTAAACAAGAGACAGAAATTACAATAATACTTTTAACAGATTTCCAAAGACAGACATCAATGGGAAATTTGTGTGCAACGAACAGGCTGCGGTGGTGACAAAATCGTAAAATCGCAAAACTTAGATATACATTCCGTTCTCAAAATACGTTATAATGTAGTAATAAATTCCTAGTACCTCATAATTATTGATTTATATTAAATAGTCTGTTGATTTAGAAGATGATCATAGATTATTTGATTTTAGAATTAGTAAAGATCGTAAAGGTAGGCCTCAATTTATGGTAGGATGGTCAATTTGTCAATAGTCAATTGTTTAAAAAATTGACTTTTTAAACAATAGGGAATGATTAAATATAGGTATTTTAAAAATGAAAGAAAAAATATAGGAATTGTAGAAATGAAAACTATATATGTATACCTATAAATATGTATACCAAAAAAGGTAAATTAATAGGTTTTAAAAAATGGTGAAATAGGTTACAGAATAGGTTTTAAACCTAAATTCCGGCCTCTGGTAATGATAAGTGTGCAAATACAAGAACTTTAATATACCTAGCGTAGGATTTAAACGTACGTTAATAAATAAGAATGAACAATGGAGGCGAGCTAATTCCTATTTTCATTTGCATGATGATGTCGTAAACGGTTGTTTTAATTGTGTGTAAATTTCGACGAGAAGGAGGGCACAAAAAGTGGTAATTAGTGACGCGTGGTCAAATGTTGTGCCACCGTCTTCAAGAGGTTCGTTAAACACAGACCCCCGTTACGATTAATTGTCAAAAAATAGTCAAAAAACATTTTATGACGGTTTTGCTGCGCTAAAAATTAGATTAAAACGATCGAGTTTTGTTCCCGAGTGACGCGTTTGGAGAAAAAAGTAAATTGTTCCGCTGATAAATTGTAACTGGAGGTATTCAAGTTTTTCTCGCAAGAGTCATCATTAAACGTCAAGCTTTTAAATACAGTTATCTCCTTCAAAAGATCGGAATTATGTAAATCTGTCAAAAGGGAAAACACCGGTTGTGTTCTTTTTAACAAAGAAGTGACATCAAAGCTTCTAGTAGCTAGGTTTTGATCTTTTGTGACTCGACAGAATCACACACATGCTCTTTTACAAAAAACAGATAACAAATTTGTCTGATGATGGAACTTACGCTTTTTCCTGCGATATGTAACGGTAAATTTACATTTTTATCAAAGCTTTTTCTCGTAATTTTAACCACTAAATATGTATTTTGTGAACGAAATGGAATTTGATGAGGTTTTTTCCAGATGAAACGCTAGGGTCGGTGCGAAAAGTAAATGTGATTTATAAGGAATTCCATTTGCTTTGATTTCTACTTTTGCAAAAATATATTTCATTTGATTTTTATGGCTTTTCTAAATGAGTATCTTGGCTTTATAGTAAAAAAACATTCGCTTTCATTTAATTTAAAAAATTGGACTTATAATGGATTAAAAAGGGTTAAAAAATACTAATACTGCAAGCTGAAGGGTAAATTATTTACAACCCTACTAGCCTGCATCTTGAGCATTTGCTTGCCATTGTTTCTATACTCATAAAAAAAATTCTGTTATGGCTAACTTCAATCACTAATAGATTAATCACAAGTAAAAATTGAAATTCTATTTTTAAAAATTAATTATTGCTCGGAAATTATTAATTATAATTAATTTACATATATAAAAATAATAAATAAAAAGTGATTTGATACATTAATTATAGTGCTTATAAAGAAGAGTGTAATGTGATAGTTTTTGTTTTTATATCTTTATCTAGAATCATAATTTTTCTACTGTGTATACCTACCTATAGAATGGGACACCCGGTACTATTTTTAGCTCGATAGTTCAATGCTTGAACAAAAGCCACAAAATAAGGATTTCAACACGAATGGATTGGCAATTTAGTCTCTTCCAATATCATTTTACAACTATTTCTCTTAATAGAAATCGTGTCTAAGAAGAATATAATAAAATTATACTTACCTGGTGTGAAAGTAACAAAAGATGATTAAGCGGAAGCCACCCACAAAAAAATCCAGAAACATTACGTAAGAAGAACCAATTCGACATGACAATAATACAAAAAAGTCATAAATAATGGCCCCCCGTGCTCAGCAAAGCACGAAATTTCATGTAAATGACGTTAAATCCTCAAAGGTCGACAAACTTGCGCGAATCCAAAAATTCACTAAGAAAACCTCAAAAAAATTGTTTTTTGAGTGAAAGAATGTAACCTTCCGGTACATAAGAAGGCGCATTTTTATATTCAATTTATTAACGAAGTCGTTCAACCCACAACGTCTATTTTTGGAGTCGTTCAAAACCCGCTCCATCAGTCGTTCCAGTTCGAAATTTCAGAGCTTTAACCAAATTCCGGCATCGTGGACGTGAAATATGATAGCTGAAAAATAATGGTTTAACACTCGGATGATTGACCATCCCGAGCAAATTCGAATTTTAAATTGTGTATTATGTGCATATCAGGGTTTTAACTAGGGCGGGATATGTTTTTATTAAAACACACCTTAATATGCGTCACGTTGATAGACGCTGAGTAATAATCATAAGGCACGTCCTGGGGACCCAAACGTGGTGCTAAATACATATGCAACTGGGTTATTAAGCTAACAACATCGGGTTCTTGTAATGCAACAGCAGGGATGCCATTTCACGGGGTTGATTCAACCACCGCTCACCGCTGTATCGTATGACACGCTGGAATAACTCATAAATGAAGGTTATTGTAGCACTAATAGGGCACTAACGCTAGGAATTTATCGAATTTGAGTCGAGACACCCTTATTTGCATTTTTCTTCATATTTATATAGTGTTTTACCTTGTCGCAGTTTTAAATTTGGATTTCCCTTTTTTGTCCCAATTAATTACTTTCTTATCTTACCCCTATCTTCTTCTATAGTTTATCACTTTATTATCATTTTTTTTTCTTTAATGTGTAGAATAGACAAGTAAACAAGTCTGCACTTAGCTTTAATTACTATAAGACGTGCGGGACCTCTTTTTTTAGTCTCATATGGATCTTTTTTTAGTTTCTAGATCTAGATCTTTTGCAGGAGACCCTATTTTTGTACCCTACCTGATTTTTTTTTTAATTTAATCTTATTTTGTTCTCTGCATATAATTGGGCCGAATGATATTTGAGATTGACTTCTGCAGGCTTTGCATGCTTTTAACAATCTGTGGCGCAAAGTTCCATTACGGACTATTTAGATACAAAACTTTAGAATGTGCTTACCCTAAAATCTGTTTATTTGTTTATGATATGTTTACCCTCAATGCTCATATAGGACAACCGGCTTATTTTCTAGCGAGTCTCAAATATCTCGGGGTCCAACTACATTAATCTTATTTATTAAGGTTTTACTTTACTACATCACCCAAAAAATATTTTATTTCTATTATGAAAAATGTAAACAAATGTGTAGTGACTATATCGTTTCAACTAAAAGAAGTAGCGGATTTAGATGATAATAAGAATAGGTTTAAAAATAGGTTTTAAAAAGAATCTGCATGTTTGTACCTTCTGTCTACTACGTTATAAAAGTATCCAATAACAATTTTCTGTCTACCCGGAGTCAATAAGTATGCTAATCATAAAATTGTAGCTAAAATCTGACCAGAGTTCCTCTAATACACTAAGCACCTTTTTTAAAATTTTATTGCACCTGCTGCCCTGCCTTTTTATAATTACTTAATTCGACTTACTAGTAGACTCCAATTTGTTTTACTACATCTTATAGTAATTTTATCTCAACTTTTTCACTACCCCATTTGGAAATTATTTTATTTCTACTGTGACAAGACTAAGCAAATTGCTTCAACTAAAGGGGTAGCGGACCTCATTTTATTTTTGTCTTGTATTTATTTCTCTTTATTTAGATAATAATGTGCGTTTATATTTTTTCCAAGAATCTCTATTTTTTTGTTCCTTGTGCTTATTATTTAATAATCAATTTAAAAATCTGTTGAGATAAAGTAGAGTCAATAAGTACTGTCTGCTGTCCACAATGTTCTAACTAATCTGGAGCTCTTAAGGAATTCTGTCTAATACCTTTTCTTACATCTTTTTTTTTTAAATTTTATTGTTCTACCTCTTTATATTTAATTCAATGCGCTTTTACTTCCTCTTCTAGCAGTTTTATCTTTACTAAACCTATATAAAAATATTCTCATTCTTATTTCTTCTATGAGAAGAGTAAACAAATGTGTAGTAACAACAACGTTTTAACTAGAAGGGGCAGCAGACCTCATCTTGTCTTTCTTTAGTATTATTTTTGTCTTGATTTAGATTTTCCATCTTTATTAGGTTTACAATTAATTCAAAAATCTGATTTTTATCGTTAACCCTATCGAAACATGAAATAACAATTTTCTCTCTATTCTATATATGTATAAGTAGAATTAATATGTCTGTAAACCACAACCTTCTAACTAAAACCTTAAAGGACCCTAACTATTTCTCTATCCTACAGCACTTTTTTTTAATTTTTATTGCACCTATTGGCCTACTTTTTTGTAATTATTTAAATCAATGAGTTGAAAGACCTCATCTCTTACTAAATAGTAATTTTATCTCGACTCTTTGACTACCTCATATAAGAATAATTTTATTTCTGCCAGAAGAAGAGTAAATAAATGTGTAGTAACTACATTACTTCAACAAAAAGGGGTAGTGGACCTCAGTTTGTTTTTGTTTTGTATTTATTTTTCTTGATTTAGATTGGAATACGTTTAGATTTTTTTAGAAAAATCTCGGTTTTTTGTTCAATGTCCTAATCATTTGAAAGTATTTTTAAAATCTGATGTTATACCCCATCAAAACATTATATAACAATCTTATTTTTTCATTTTTATTGTGCTTAAATTTCTTATTATGTATGTCTTTGGGAGGTGAATTATAATAAAATTATGTTTCTGCATATTCCGAAAATGTGTTCTTGATTCTTAATAGAGAGACTATCTGAAATGATTTTAGCTTTACCTCTTATTTCTAATCTGTTGGGGAAGTATTGTTAACAAAAAAAGGGTACAGATATTATATAGTGAAATGAGATAGGAATGATGATGAGGTTTGTTGTGCTTAAACAAAGTTTTTAAATTAATTTTTGGTTTTAAATCGATAAGCCGTTTAATAAAATAATGTTTCTGCATAATTATTATGCATTCTATTTTCTCAAGTATCCTTGATGTTGGATGTCTGGAATATTCCGTTGATGTAACTTTTTCATTCCCCTCATTTGACGTACAGGTTAGATTGATGATGGATCAATGTAGTTTCCGAGCACAATTAATTACGTCCCTATCGTTCCAGGTGAAATGGGTCCGTTGGTGTGGAAAGAGCAAAATCGCCATGTTAAATTGAAAGGAATGTCAGGTTTCAATCATTAAAAATTTTTTATGTGTAAAAAATTTCCCCGAGACAAATTTCCTAACCGTTCTAACACTCCATTTAATCAAATATTTGTCTCTTTTATTGCCTTAATTGCACTGTATGAGATTGAAAAGTACTTGATTCTCACAATGTTGTCAATGTTTAAAAAAAAAAAAAAAAAAACAAATGTTTATAGACGTCGCAAATTGCTCCGGAGCTCGGTAAAGATTTCCGATTATTGGGTAAACAGGCGCGACATTTTGTTTTTTGGAAAGGATAACAAAAAAACGAGGAACTTTATTAAATCCGCTTATAACCGAAGCAGGAGAAAAGTTTTTTCCAGTTACACTCCGGGTGCTTTGAGCAAATTACATCCGACAAGAATGCGTAATTAAGTCGGCGGAAAAATCACAAATTTTCTTGGCATTATCCTGATCGAGTGGAAAAATCGTCGAAGTGCTAATTGCTCAGGTGGTTGCTGCACTAATGTGAGGCAATTAATGGGGCGTTTGCGGAATGCATCGTCATTAATTATGGTTATATCTCCGTTTTCCGGAAGGGCAATTTAAGTAATTTTCACGATGTTTTGAATAAACATTTCTTAGGGGAAGCCGAAGCCACACAAGATTGAAGCCCACCTACATCTGGAAGGCGAGGGAATGTTACCGACTAACTTCCATATTCAGCACTGAATCTCCATTACAAATGCGTTACACTCAGCACAAGGTTTAATTTATACTGCGAACGACATACAAGCGGAAAAATCGAAATCGAACACTGTAAAGGAAAATTAATTTTCTGCGTGAGAAAATATTTTTAATGTCAATCAATTAGGAAACGAAATTAGAATTTTTGGGTCTTCTCTTTTAACGAACCTTAACTTCAAACAAGCTAACTACATCCAAAGATCATCAAGAGGAGGCCAACTTCCGACTCTTCAATAATGCGAGACTTCCTCTCAGGCAATCGTTAAGACTCTCGGGTCCTTTTTATATAAATTTAGGAGTAGGTACTGAAATAATCTCCTTTAAGACGCCATCAAAACTTTTCGTGCGTATTTAACGATTACATTTTGAAAAGGACACAATCTAATCATGTCTTTACCCAAATTCCCTAAAATTCATAAATTTAGCTCTCTACTTGTCAAATTTCGCACGTTTTTAATGACGACATTAATTATCCTGTTGACATCGCGGAGTTCAAACAGCGTATAGAAATTTATGATACCTTCCGCGAAACTACAAACGCCGTTAATTATTAACACGATACTATACGTATGAAATTTGCGGCTGAAAAAACAGAAATATTGTTCCCTTAAGAATTTTAATCGTGGCCATATCAAGGTCTTGTCCCACTTTTTTGACAAAATAAAAACCTACGAATTATTCAAGTTGAGAGAAGGTCAGATGGTATTCGATTATGAAGAAGTGATTTGCGTGTTGACATTCGTAAAAGCAGGCGGAGTGAGTGTCCATTCACGAACCCAACACGATAAAAATCTCGTGTTGGCTTGAATATACATGGGAGTGGTTGTGCTTTATTGCGCATTCATGTGCACTCAACGACGTAAATAATGGCCAGCCGTGGAGGGCCTGCGAAGGAGGCTACTTACAGAATTAATAAAATCAACCGAAATCATTGTTTTCTTTGACAAAATGATATTTGTAATTAAATACGCATTTTGGGTTTAGAAAAAGGACTCCACGCTGTGTTTAACAAGATGGCAGCCAAGTTCGTTGAAATCTGACTAACTTAAGGTTCAAATCTGGAGGAAATCTATATGATATGGAAGGAAATATTTATTTGTTTGTTTCTTGCAATAAATGTTTAAGAAATATAAAAATGAATAAAATAAAAAGTTAATCAGTTTTCCATAATACAAATAAAAAAAAATATACATTATATGAAAACAAAACTATTATAAAAAGAAAAAGATAAGTCAATAATAAAGCATAAACTATTTATTAAAAAAAAAACTCGCAGCTAGCCATGAGAATAATAATAATAATAAAAAAGATAATAATAGCAGTCAGTCGACTGCCACTAATATTTTATAGTTACTTTTACAGTCGGTCGATAATTTGTCGGTCTTGATGATCCATAATTTCAATTTTTATTACTCTCCTTTAAGAAACCAAAATTTAACAGAATTTTGCTAAAATTAATCATATCTTGTTAAGAAGGAAAGCAATTTCAACTTTTTCTGGTTAGAATGTGGAATTAAAGAGAGGGGTCCTTTACTCTTCAGAACTTTATTAAAAAATATCACAACCGGTTTCGGGTTCTTTTTATAAAATATAATCCATCGTCAGTTGAAAAGAAATAAAAACGGAAAATACAAATTAAATTAAGAGAGGAAAATACAAGTATAAATGTGAGGTTTATACCTATGTTACCTATGTCACAATAGGTTTTCGTATGTAAAAATGACGTTTCTAAAATTAATTGACATTTTATGTATAGTTAATGAAGTTGTTAAAGAGATCCAAACATTAAAAACAATTACTGTTTTTTAATTCCACAGCATATTCGAGAGGTTTTTTTAGTGAACACGTGGTGCGTGCAAGTACCATTACTTTATGGCATTTTTTGATTAACTGGTTTACTAAAAGAAAGACCGGATTGAACCTTTCCAAACTATGACCATAAACAAAGCTAAAATATATTGTCGAACAACAAATTACGCAAACATTTGCAAAATTAACTAACACTGTGAAATAATTTACAATCAAATGTAATTAAAACGTGCCAGATTAATTTGTTAAAAACTTCAAAGGTTAAAATGTAGGAAGGTGTGATAATCAATACGTACATATGAATAGATGTGGTTAAAAATTTACAAGATGGACTCATTGACTCTTGTGTAAAAGATAAAACGTAAACCTTAAATTTGGAGGAATGATTGATATAAAATTATTTGGAGCCAAGCACGAACATTTGGTAGAAAAAGCTTTGAAACGAGTGTTATTTGAACTACCATCAGTCTATTATCTATCCTTATGCTTTATCTATCTCTAAAAAAACGATAAAGAAAATACAATTTACTGCGTGGGATCCACCTTGGCAGTTTACATCATTATTATTGTTTATTTGTTTATTCATTTGTTTATAACAGTGACCATGTTGCAGATATAAACCGTTTTTTCTTTATTATATATTTGAGAATTATTAACGTTAATTATGTAACTATCCAACAAAAAACCCAAAATATAATAATAATAAATATAAAGTTTTTGTGGAGAATCGGGATGACACAAAGAGTCTCTCCAAGTGTTGAAATTGAAATGTCATATAGCAACAACAAAATTTTCTTGTTTTTTTTATATTTTGTCGTTTGTAGAAAATTAAAATTAGAAAAACATTTTTATAAATGATCAAGCATGAGCTTCTTATAGCATGATGTTTCATTGACTTATATGACTAACTGCAGTGAACTCATCAGAGCTGCCAACACAAATCTCACCCCATTGTTTTTTTCATATATGACTGTTATGAGATTACAAATATGTATATTGTAATACCAAGATTATCACAAAACTATAGAAAAGTCAAATTGTAAACCTATAAGACTCTTACATACTATAAGGCTGTTACAATACAAGACTGTCGTAAAACTGTTATAATCTCAAAATACTTAAGTGTATAAGACTATTTTAAAACTAAAAGGCCAATACTCAATACTCATATCTGACTCTAATATGATTGCAAGACTATTATTGACTGAGATTATCATAAAACTAACAGACTATTCTTATGATTGTGAGACTTAGTATAAAATTCATAGGCAACTAAGATTAAATTTAATAATTAAATATTTTGTAGTCATAGAATGGTCTTTAAATAACTTTCTTGCTCTACTCTACTAAAAATCAAGTGATTACGCACTGAGCGAACAATCGAGACCATCAATTTTACAATCATTTTCCGTTTCTAACGCACTAGTGCCTGCAAAGAGCACAGGGATTTTCAGGGAACAGTTTTGCTTTATTCGCGCGACATTCTTCACTCGTGCTCAAAGAACACTCCTGTAAAAACTGTCGAACTCATCTGCAATATATATGTTGCTGTACTTATCGTGTAAATCACTATTACCACAGTTATATAGTCTTTCTTGTAGCAGTTTTTTAAAGTGACATCGAAATCAGAGCAAGCCGTGGAAGAGGGTATTAACATTAGACGCATCATTACAGTTACGCTGGCGCACCCTGCTCTGGTTCAGTTACATTTCGATCTCACCTTAGTTTAACAATACAACAATTTTTGTCATTGATTTTGCTCGTCTAGATTGGTTTATGTTCGTATCTTAAAGCAACTGGAAGTCTCTGGCTCTCAAATCACGATATGACCCATTTATGGACAAAATGTGTATCCTGATGGTGGAAGTAAATTGGTGTTCGTGTCTATTCCGGTTTCTATTAGTTGGACGATCGTGTTCGTATATGTGGTTATTGCTATTGCCACTAATTGCACTGCGATAGCTATATTTACGAGTAATACACTAGAGCTAATTGAAGATGTTTCCGATAAGTAGCTTTATTGCAGATAATTTTCAAAAAAAAAATGGATCTTATTACCTTTATCTCGTGATAATCTATCATTTTTTCTAAATAATGATTGGAAATGCGGGCGCTCCAGGTGTGATTTTTGTGAAAGGTCTCGAATTCAGTGATTGTAAACTGTTTCTAGTTTCGTGATCAAGAATTTTTTGTAAATGAATGCATTTTGTTGCAATTGTAGAAACAGAGAAACCATCCAGCTCTCTAATTTGGCTCATCGATTAATTTATGCATCAACGATTCAAATTAGAGTCAGTGCTTTCGTCAGTCAGGCGTGGATTATGTCAGAGGGTGAGTGTAGCTTTCACAAAGAAACTTTAAGAAGCAAAAAACTGCTCGAGAGAACCACTTGGAGTCCTCTTGTAAGTTCCAACGGTCATTGAAAGCTTCCAGTAACCATCTTGGAAGTGACGTCTCTTGAAGAAGTTTCCCATCGATTTTGATAGTTCCGTTTTTGTGGAAAGCTTGAAATTAGCGAAAGTCTAGTAATTAGAGTGTCTGCTGGCAGTGTTAACTAACCCAGTTCCTGAAGGGTCATGATTTTTCTCTTTAGTATCCTTGTATTAAAAGTTGGAGTGTTTGTGTCTGGTCCAGTGTTCGCTCTAATTACTTCTTTCACAAGCGGAGGCGAGCTTTCTGAGATGAAGAGGGTATACCACGTGACCCGAAGTCGAGCTAAATATACTATACAACTATGTTGAAGTATATTCCACCCAATTTACAGTCGGTTGTGTGCGTTCGTGAAAATATCGTTGAAAAATGGTCGTGTTCGATCGATGATGACACGCCAAGGAGACAAGAGTAATGTATAAGCCGAAAGCGATGGAAAATCATTCGAGCGAAAATGGGGAGCTTTGTCAAAAAGCACGCGATGCGGAAAAAAACGACGGAATCGCGGACAGTGATGAAAATCTAATAAGAGACGATGAGTGTCGCGATTTCTGTGTCTTCATTGACTCGAGTAAAGCCGCCAAGTTGCAGAGGACGCTCAAATGGGCCGGATTGAAATTAGTAAGTTGGAGTGGGTGCCGGTTTTTTCTACATCTTCAATTATAAACTTCTATTGAATTATTGAAGTCTTCTAATTAGTTTTCATTGTTTTCGACAGATTATTTGCATATTAATGGAAAACAAATTATTTTCGTTTGAGAATGATTAAAACTTTATATTTTGTTAGATGATAAGGAAAAAACGGAGAAACTTGCTAGGCATATTGCCAAACGCTACATCTAAATGTGTTTATTTTCAATTACATCGATGTTAAACTAGAAAGGCGTGGAAAAGGCGGCTTTTCACCGGATTTGCACAGTATGCACCAGATCTTACACTAAAACAAAAAAATATTTAAAAAATATTAAGTTTTAAAAAAAAATTAAAAAGCAAAACAATAGGAACATTTATCAAATCTTAGATTGCACGAGGTCATGAGATTTTGTTTGAATGGAAAATAATAAGTAGGTGTATTCTTTTTTACGACACTTCTGATCTTTTCTTGATAATATACAGAGTGTATACAAAAAACTCATAAATTTTACTCTTTGAACTCTTCGAACAGCTTGTAAAAAAACGATTTATAGAGGTAAATGTTTCACAATGAGACTTTAATAATATTTGTTTCAGTAAATAATATGAAATAATATTAACATTTAACTAACATAGATAGTGCTAAAGTGCTAATAGTATTTGTTGACGTTACTTAATATAAAACTCATTTAGGTGCTTAAATAATTATTATAGCACAAGTGCTGTAATAGATCGATATAGCACTTAAATTTTTAATTACTTTTTATATTAAAAAATAGGAGAAAAACGCAAATTATAAAAAATAGTACAAAAAATTTGTTTTTAAGCCATTGTGAGCACGGCATTCTTAGCAAAACTCTCGCTCTGCGGTCTGTTCATAAATTAGAATTTGTGCCACAAAATTGACTTTTCGAAACACGTCATTTAATATATTATGTAACAGAATGCTTTTACCTACAAGATTTTTAAGAACAGTTTTCGATTTAATAGAAAAAAGACATTTAACCCTTTAACTTATAAGCTATTTTGATATTCAGACACCATTTTGTACCCATAAAAGAAAAACAAATTATCAAAGTTAAACTTCTTCAAATTGATTAAAAATGTATTCTTTATGATCAATTTGGTAAATAAAAGCTAAAACAAATATTATTGATTATACGAGTATAATAAAATAATAATATAAACAAATTAAATGACATGAAAAAAATTTCACTTATCATAAGAAAGTTAAGTTAATAAATATCTAAAAATGTTTTCTTATGTGTCATTACCGTTATCAGGGGTTCTTTGATTTTTATCAATTAGCGACAATGCAAAAAGTGCTTGACAAAACAACGTAGAAGTAAATAGTTCCTAGACATACCATAAAGGGACCACATAAACAGCGTATAAAAATTAAAAATGAGACAAAATGACGTTTAAGCCAAAGATAGGCTAGGTTTATTAGTTGTCATGGGTGGAAGTGCCAAATTTAAATATATGCTACCGTTTCTCAAGTAAAACGTCTTACAGTGTAAAATTAGCTAGTGTACACCTATAATACGCCTTTTTTTGAATCATTTCGTGTTCAAAAATCTCTGTGGATTTATGCATGTATTTTTAAAGAGTCGTTTAGTGTACTAATCAGCACTAAACGAATCTAGAAATGCTTATATAAATCCACACTAGCTGATTTTTTACTGTGTACTTCCTATATCTCAAAAACCATCTAAATTTTCATAAGGCAATTTTGGTTATTTAGCATCATTTCAACAAGAACTATGTATTACTAGTTCAAATTTCTAAGGATATTTTAGGAACATCCTGTATTCCTGTAGAGACAATTATTTATTCTTCTTTATATTTTCTTAAGCAAGTATAAATTCATTACGGACATTGATTTTAATCTGTGCATAAAACGGAAATTATGAAGTAGGATTTACGAATTATATGTGGTTTGTTGGGTTATAAGACGTTTTCAATAATAATAATTCATTTTTAAGGGACTTTGCAATTTGTATTATAATATTGTTATGATTAGGCTGACTTGGGCAGAGCAAAAATTAAACAATCCAATTAAATATAGCAAAACTGTTTTTCTTTTTGAAAAAAATTTAGTAAGGTCCTTTTCATTAGAATCAAACGATCTTTTTATGCTTGCCTGCTTGATTGGTAATTCATACTAGATCGTATTTTTTGTATCGTTTAATTCCTTCCATCAGTAGAAAAACTGTCTTCAAAATCTGTTTTTCCTACGATAGAATCCTTATCTGATCCTTAAAGCTTCTTTAAGATAACTGAAATCGAGTGTCATGAAATATCCCCTATCTTCCAGACGCAAAAATCTCTCCGGCAAATTGCCAAATTATCTATTCACTCTAACGTGTTAAATTTGAATTAGAAAGTCTTGCCGGAAACATAATATAAATAAACGGGTTAGATAACCTTTGAGTAAATATAGTGTGTCTAGACTATCTTGTTAGATTAAAGTTGCAAGTTGCAGTTTTTTGGTCGTTTAGGCTCGGTCATCAGCCTTATCCTTTATGCAGGATCATCTGGCATTATAGGGGTACACGCGTATGTTATGTGACCGAATCGATAATAGCCATAATCTGTTTTCTTGAAGGATTTCGCGTATCCGTGTCGGCAATGTTGACTGGGTCTGTTACCGCTTATCTCCACCTGTGTTTGATGTCTCTCGGAATAATCCGGGAACGATTTTAAAGGTCAGCTCTTTCAATTTCTTAGTCGAAAAAGCGGTCATTTTGTCAAAAGGGTCGAAAAAATTAACTCTTCTGTCGTGTTAAATCTTTGAAATGTCGCATAAATTTACTTCCTAATTCCAACCGGTCGGGTACCAGGTGCGAAGGAATTTCATTTAGAGAAAATTACTTTGTTATAAACGTAAATTATAAGCGACACTCGCGACATCATGACCGAAATATTCATTTTCAACAAGGATCGATCCAAATGCTATTGTCAACACTTTTCATAATATTATACAAAAGTTTCAATCAAGAATTTTCACTTATAACACATCATTCAATAATAATCTCATAAGTACACTTTTTGAGTGTAATTTCTAGAACGTCTTAATTGCATGATACACAGAAATGCACGAAGGCAGATTTGGTAAGAAAATTGCTTGGCAAAATCTAAAAATTTTAATAAAAAAACAAACAAAACAATCAAATATTATACGTGTCATCCACTGATAAAATTTTCTCTTTACTTCATGATTTCTTTGAATTTCAATGGATTTTACAAATTTTCAAGAGATTTCTAAGGATTTCTGAAGATATCTATCTATTGCATTTTTAAAGATTTTTTAATAAAGAGTAACTATTTTGTTCTTTTATATGTTCTCTCGTTTAGTCCTTATGGTTTAATCCTTTGGATATAATTTTTCTTTTTTTTTACTTTACATTGGTGCATAATGTACTATTATAGAACTGGGATGCTGTGTATGTTCAAACTAATAATAATGCTTTTCATACTTTTTATCAAATTATTTAATAGTATATTAGATCTCAAGGACCGTAAGCATAACTTTTCCTAGGCGAGAATGCAGCTTAGAAAACCAGGGGCGAAGCCCGAGCAATTAATAAGTCTGTAAACACAGTAGATACGAGTAGTTTTTTTAAAAACCTGAAAGAATGAAAGTCTTTGTTTTGTGCACATCAGTGTGCACCGAATTATTTGCGTTTAATTTCTAATTTTTAATTTTATTATGCAAAAAATATATATTATATATTTTTAAATTTCCATGGATATCCTTTACAATTATATTTTTCTGTTCGTTCTCGACAAAGCCGTGAGATTTTCAACCTAATCCTGGGAAAATAGGTCGCACTACACAAAGATCATCTTCGTTTCTCGTCCAGTAATGATTTAATTTAAATAAACGAGGTTCGGTGGCTTCTCTGAATCTAAAAAAAGAAAAGTTCATTACTCATCATAATCCAAGCTTAATTCCGACAAAAACACAATTTCATTACATACGAACATTTTGATTATTTAGCTGTGAAGTCAAAGTTTTTGCTTTTTCGGGCTCTATTCTAGTAGGAACAATGTACAATCCGATTAATAATAATGGTTACGGCGAATTCAATGGGACTGATCAAAGCCGCTGATTGCTTTGTCGATTTGATTGGTCATTTTTCATGTACGATTGAACGTCAAAACATTTAAAATACGAATGATTGACCAACAAACGAAACGAAATTTCTTGTTTATAACTTTTGTAGGTAGCGATTTCTTTTTGTCACTTCGACTTGTTGAGAGTGCTTTCAAAGACGACAAATTAAATCTTCAAAAAAATTTTAATTAGTACGATGGATGGGAATTTTTAATTCAGTTCGAATTTTAAAAGTTTGAAAAATATTACTTGAAGCGTGATAACGAGGATTCAATTTTTCCAAACCCCACGTTTTTTAAATCTGATATTTTAATTGGACATATTGAATGTAATTGCCTGGAATAATATACAAAAATGTTATTTATTTTGAAAAAAATGTGGTATCCGATACGGAGTTGGGTTAATGAAATTGTGGTGTTGAAACACAGTTTTGATTAATTATTTAAATTGTGTATTTTACAACATCCTCCAATTATTTGCTCCAATTACATATTAATCGCTAATTCAAACAGAGCGACAGACCGAATCGATAAAATGCTTTTTCGCCTCGCTTTGTAGAAAATGATATTTGCTCCTTAATTTGAAGGTGCAAAGCATGTCTTGTCCTCCCACGGGAGGTAAAATAAACATAAAGTCCCTAGGAAAGTAAGGAAAAGTATGTTAACATTTTCCAGATTTTTTTTTGGTTAAACGAGTTACAATTTTAAAAATTTGTTTTGGGTATATATATATATATATATATATATATATATATATATATATATATATATATATATATATATATATATATATATATATATGGTATTACAGTGTCTTTATGACTCTGTATTGTTTGTAAACCAATTCAGAGACACCCTCTATAAATAGCTGTTATCGATTGTGGTCTCTATAATAATTGTCTTTGTTGGTAATATTGAAATACTTGAGCTTACGAAGTGGTTACATTTCGTGGAGTTCGAGTAAGATTCAGTTTGTTGAAATAGGTAAGAAAGCCGATTAATTTTTTCAGGTGTCCCAATTTGTATAGATTGCAATCTTTGCCTTATATGAAAAGCGTTCACATAACGAGTTCTTTTGATTGATTAAGGAAAAACCGAATTAGATTCCTTCATTGTTCGGTATGTCAATGGAGTTGAATTTTCCATTATGCTCTCGATCAATTTTTCTACAGGCTGAAAAAAAAGGTTGTATCAATGTCAATCACAATGAAACGGGTAATCGTCCAATAATTGAGCCGGCGGAGCAACGAATGCACGAAATTTTCAATTTATTCACGTCTTACCGGAAACTGATCTTTCGGTCATGTTTATACATAATTCACTTCGGGTTTAATAAATTAGGGAATTTCACTGAAACGCGGTGCATTATGAGGGTGATAAGTTAATTACCCCAGGATCAAACACGCAACTTCATCAATTATTCAACAGAAAATAGACAAATAAGGTGCAATAAGTAGGTATTGAAATAAAGATCTGTAGTTATAGAAGGAGCAGGGGCGCACTCAAGAGTTGGGCTGAAGCCCTATCTAAAACAAAGACGAAATCAGGAGCAAACAGGATAAAAAAATTATAGTCATCCTCCTTAAAAATATTTTTTGATTGCACCATTCAGTATTTAAAAATTAGTTAATTATCTTCGCGAATTATAAGATTGGTAGAATGTCGTCTTTGTGTTTGTTAATTTAAAAATTGATATATTAGATATGATTTCTGCTTTTAAACTTAATAAAATGCCATATCTACTTCCAAAATTTGAAAAAATGACTTTTTTTCTATTAATTATTTTTAAAATTAGTAGAAAAACATCTCTGGTTTTTACTATTAGTAAAATATCGCTTTCAGCTACTAAAATTATTAAAACAATGTCGCCCTAGTGTCTATTTTCTAAAATTAGCAAATTATCTCTCTTCAAAATTAGTAAACTGTCGCCTTCAGTAGCTTCTGATATTAAAATAAAAATTCGCAGTTGTATTATTCATAAAATTGAAAATTAGTAAAAATATTATTCTTGGCGTCTACAATTAGAAAATGTCGCTTCCGGCTACTAAAATTTTCTAAAACAATGATTTTCTGTACTATTTTAAAAATTAATAATTGTGTCTGCAGCTTCTAAATTAGTAAAATTTGTTTTTGGATTTTAAAATTAATAAAACATTGTCTCTGTCCCAAATATTAGAAAGAATACTGCTTTAAATATTGTTTTTATTTTTTAAATTAATAAAATTAGGAATAAACCGGTCAAGGACTTTATTAGAGCAATTACTTTATTAAAAATTTGGTATGTGAAGCTACCCTTCAATAAAAAAAATTAAGTACGCCACTAAAAGAGGGTGCCAATAATGATGAATCAAATTCCAAACTTCTCAAATTTTCGTTCTTTGTGGATTTCAAATAGCATTCACACAATTTACTGGTCTGGAGAAATACAAGTGTTGTTCTTGATAGGCGGAGATTATTCCTGTCTTTTGAAATCCGATATTTTTGGAACGTCACTCTTGAGTATGAGACCGCGGCACCAACGTAAAAATTATAATCTGTTCCAGATCTGAAAAAGCCCTATTCTTGTATCTTGTCAAATAAATAGTATTTTTGAAAAAAATGAAAGTGAATGTTGGCGTAAATTCCTTGTGATGCGAAGAATCCCGTCTGAGCTATCTGCCTGAATACCAATTTTGCTCCATAAAAATCCAAGGGCACAACCTCGTTAAAGTTAATTATCCATCGGATACAATCCTGTTGTAGATTATGATAAAGTGTTGAAAAAAAGCACTTAACCTGTAGCCGGTCGAGAGTCCTTCAGCCCCGACATTCCACGCCAGGGAAAAAACCAGCTCGTTGTCAAAGTCGGAATTGCAAATCGTTTTGCGATAGCATACGCACACCTATATAACATCAAACAGCATCGAAATTGAATAGTGGAATTGTCGTCCCTTAGAGACTCGTTCTACTCATAAATCTGTCTGCAAGACGCCGGAATACTCCATAACACACACGACGTTGAAATTTCAACAGATTAGGATGATATTTCTTTCACCGGAGGGGGCAAACATCAGAAAACAATTTGTCCGTTGGCAAAAAGTGAATTTCAGCCACTTAGACAAGACATAAAACATGCGAAGCGGTTGATGCACGACAAGGGGCGGAGACGCCATACAGAAACGTAGACAGGTCTTTAAGGCGTCCCCAGAGATAGGAAAAAGGGGAGGCACTGCAGGGAGTCTATCACATGCGACGGATCGCCAGATAAACTACAAACAAAAACACCGAAACAGGAAACAGAGCGACACAAGTGTTTGGGATGACCACTTACAGAAATAACTACACAAAATCTTCTTTTCACACTAAATTTGAAGTTTGAAATTCTTAATGACTCCTAATTAAGTGCAAAATTTCGTCGAGCTTTATATGATTTCGAACTGCGCTAGTTACCTCTAGAACAAAATTTAAGAAGAATAGACTATAGACAGTATACGCTGATTCTTAGTGAAATAACTAATAAAGACAATTAAAAATAAGACATTAATACATAGAAACCTGATGTATAGGTTGGTTAAAAGGTGGTTCAATTAAATGACTGACTGGTAAGTCAGACAATGGAGCTTATCAACACGTGCTTATCGATAGTATACTTCTTTTATTAGAAAATGAGAATGTGACTTAAGTCATAAATTACTTAACAAAGCAGTATACTTAAGCTACTAGTAGTTCTGCCAATGAGTTTTCAATTTTGTAACACTATTTTACTAAGAACAGGTATAAATTTTTGGGTTATGGGGTGATTTTTGAATTCCGTTGCTGGTGGCGTGGCCATTTATTACTTCGGATCTAAACCTATCAGTAGGTGGTTAGGCTTAAATGTAACTGCTTTGTTAACAATAATTTATTTATTACTTAAGTCAAATTCATATTTTCTTATAAAAATACTATATTCTCTTCACATATTTATATTTGTAATAGATCGAATAGTAGAGAACAACCAGAAATTTAGTGCGCTTACAACTTAAGCCGGTGATTTGCTTTTTCTAATATTTACAAGAGTTAAGTGCAATCGGCAGTAAAATCGTACATTTTAGACCCTTATCCTGATTACTACTAGACCAAGAAAAGTTTAAGGGTGCACTGTGGAAAATTAAACATTAAACATCTGGCTGTCATTGTTTTTATTGAGGCTTACGATTAGGCTGTTAAACTTAAAAAGTCAAAGTAATATAATAATTTGGTTATTCTTTACCAGAATTAGAATACTATTATTGATGAACTACTGTTCATCAGTTAATAAAAGCTTGTATTTTTTGTTATTGCTAAACTTTGTAATATGTTTTGTGCTCATAAAAGAGAATAATGATGTATCGTTTGCCGAAAAAACTCCTCGTGTCGCGTAATCTAATCCTGCGACATTATTAAATCGATGAATTATGAGCAACTGGACTTTTCATAACGTTTTCAGTTTACAGTTTAATTATTCACTGTGTGGTGAGTGTCAGTGAAGTTGATCGAAAATCGATGCTTTCCCATAAAATAAACTGAACGGGCCGCGAATCTGGAAAAGCCACAACTTGGTAGAGTTCATTCGGTTTTATTTCTTTTGGTTAAGCTTCTTTGGCCGAACTTTTATCTATTATCCATGCAAATTTTTCAACGGGATAGCGCCACACATTTGTTGTGATAATTTCACTGGAAGAATCCATAATCTCAAAAGCCGTTTAGGTTTTATTTGATATAAAAGTATCCTCGCAGGAAGCGATTTGTGCAGACGAGAAGCAAATAAGGATTTTATTAAGGGAGTTTTCGTTTATTATCTTAATCGGAGTTATAGCGCATTTATGGGCCAACACATTGGGAACTTAATTTTTCTCTTACGTTTTCAACGAGGTTTGTTCAATAAAATATGTACTGAAGGTGGTTTTCCTGCAGAGATAATACGGTTTCACACAGCTAGCTATGGTTTACAAGCTGTCAGTGGGACAGCAGGAAATTTAAGAAGAAATGTTACGTTTTTAGTTCTTAAAAATAGTCACCATTTATAGTGTATACTTAATGAGTCAGCTGTTTTATCTGTCTGCCTACTATACTCGTACTAGAGTTGATTAGCAATTATGCCGATGATGGCCCTCACCAATTCCAGTGATTTCTATTTTAATTTTGGAGATTCAGAATTAATTTGTACAATAAATACGTATAGTACGGCAAACGGAATAGTGCGATTACAATCTTGCCTTTTTAAGTACTTTACAACGACCTAAGCACAATCAGTAGTAAAAAACAATAAATCATTAATTTGAATGTCTGTCTCATACTATTTCCAGATGTTGAGGAGGGAAAAGCACCGAATCTTTTTACGATGACTTATTGCGCGATATAATAAAAAATTGTAAAATTTTAAAGATCAATTAAGTCGTAATCGCACTAAAACGTTGGTGTCACTATACTCTCAATTCGGGATCATGATTTACTTAATATTGGCAAATGATTTTTATGACAGCAAAAGTGATATTATTATTATTATAAACTATTTATGCCGTGTCAGAGTCACTCTTAATTCTCTCATTTGTTTAAAGAAATATACTAATTTATTCATGAATGTCAGTTTTATCTCTTTTTCCATATTTTACGATGTTCTAAAATTATGACCCATTTCCATATCTAAAACTTCTCACCACAAATCTTAATCAGGACAATCAGTTTCGATTTATTAATACAGTATAGGGGGTAAAATTTTCGATAAATCATCGCTTCGATATAATCTGATTTATGTTCTTTTAAAGAGCACTGTTGGCTCGCTCTTTTGTTCTTTCCCCTTTTTGAAACTGATTTTTACACTCATTGTAATAATCCAGATTTAGTGAGAAATGAAAATCGGAATTTTGAAACTTTTCTGTTTCGAGTTAATTATATTGATTGAATTAGAGAGTTTCTCCGACTTCCGAATTGTAAAACAAGTCGTGTTTTCCATTTCAGGTGTCCTTTACTCATGCCTGAGGCGTACTCGAGCAAACAGCGTCACAAACCTCAACAGTTTGTTAACGACCTAATTATAACACCCGAATTGATCTATTTATTTTAAAACCGTATCTCTGGCATATTATAACTCGGCGCCATATTGACTTTAATCTTTAAATCTTTAGAGGAATAATAAAATGGCACTGTTGCATGCAACTTGTAAAAATGCTAAGGGTGAACCGTTCGCATGCATAATAAATCATGAAAAAGAAAGCGCTACAACAGTGTATAAATCTTGCTTTAATTTTTTTAGTATTTGGGGATTTGTTTTAAATCCGTTTAAAAAACACAAAGTTGTTAACGTTAATTATCTATAAACAGGGTGAGTGCTTTTAAAAGTGAGGAGTTTTGCGTAAATAATTCAGATAAAACTTCGGTTCGGAGATATATGAGCAGTCGGAAATTTAAGGGATGTGAATTCTTTTTTTACCTTTCTTCTTCCTGGCGACTTCTTTATCGGACCTTCTAAGAACAACCGGATAAAAGCGCACATTTAGATTCCGAACGCATTCCTAAAAACTATACAATGCACAGACGACCAGACGATAAAGTCCATTGTTTCCGAAGAGTCAACACAATTCATTTTATAAAATACTCCACAGACTCAAAACCAAAATCTCTATTTTTCTAGACTCAATTTTGAAATGCAAATAAATTAAAAATTGTAATTGGATATCTTAAAAAACTTAATAAAAAATAAAAACTAGATAATTTTCTGATAACATCTTTTTCTACAAAAAGTATAATCTGAAAGCGACTAAAATACTTGCTTTTTCTCCCAATTGTTATCAGTTTGTTGCTGGTTGGTGTGGCGAACGTTTGTCTGTAACTTTATTAATGAATAATTTGTTAATTAAATACAGATTCGGTGCTTTATTTAGTGTGACGAACTAAATAAAAAAGTTTCAAAAGTGATGATAGAATTATTATGGACTTTTAGGTTCTCATCATGATTTTTGTAAGTTATTACAAAAGCATTAACAGGACCAATAAACAATGGTCTGACCTTGTCATTTATTTTAAATTTGGTAAAAAACAATGACATACAAAGGGAACTTCGAACCATAAATAAACGATTGTCATTTGTTATTTTTGTGTCTTTAATACTTAATTTGTGATTATGTAAAAACGCTCGAAAACGAGAGAGAACTTCAATATAAATAAAAGAGGGCGTATAGGTTATCGTGAAAGCCAGGAATCCAGTGAATTTTAAAAATTCGTAGTATTCAAGACTCTCAGAATTTTAATTATGAAGTTGTTGTCTCAGAACAATTATTTAAAGGCGCTTTACTTTTTTTTTCTTTACAAAAGTGTACCCCTTTTTAAGACTCTAGCTGACGCTATTGCCTGCCTTTTTTTACAAGTGTTTATAAATTTATCAAACTATTCGGTAACGCATTCTGCTAAATGTTAAAAATTAACGCACATTTTTAATTTTTTAGTCAATAATGTTATTAGTTAATAAAGTATTATTTTAATCGACATTTATTAGATAAATAAGTCGTCCTGTATGATTAATTTAAGCAAATTTGATTAATTTTTAATAGAATTGGCCAAAATTAATTTTTAAACAATCTGCTACTTTTAACAAAATGTTTTCAGAATCGGCTCATTTTTATGTTTTTCAGCATTGATATTATTTTATTTTGGAGTCATAATCTACTTTATACGCCCGCAAATCAGGGCGTAATCTTTATTTTTATAGCACTGAATTTTTTAAAGTTGCTAAGCAACAATAACAAATAAATAACTGTACATTATTCGTATCATTCTTTTAATTTAAAGAATTAAAACGATTCAAAATAAAATAAAACGTTGTATGTACCACGGGCGTGATCGTCACTAATGGCCCTCAGCAAATTAAAAGCTCTCCTACGTCGGGCTTTAAACATTCCCTCGTCCCATAATCTTCTTAATTACACCTTAATACATCAATAACTTTTATAAAAAAGTACTTCAACCGATATCTATGAGATAAATAACTCGCCCTGCATAGTTAATTGTATCAAATTCGGTTAAATTTTAAAGCAGTTTATTAATTTTAACAAAAAGTTATAGAGTTGTTCTATATGGATCTTACAGATTTTAATGTATTTATATTCTACAATTTTCTAAATATATGAAGTATGAACTGTTATTTGTACTAACAATTATTTTAACTTCTTGCAATTTTTTAATTCTTTTAGGTATTTGCTGTTTTTGAAATTTTTTAACATGTCTGTTTTTCCATTATCAGAAGAAGACTAATAAGCATTGAAAGTTTTAAATACTCATTTGTATTTATAATTGGTTAATTCTCGAAGTCAGTCAATCACAAATGGGTATTTCAAGTTTCCATTGCTTTCTGGTCTTTCTCTGGTAATAGAAACAGACCATAATTTATATGTTTTAAATTTTCTAAATATTTAAAATTTGCTATATAGGATCTTTAAATTCTATAGGAGCATAAAGCATACCTATCGACTTTGCACACCATCTGCTTTGAAATCGAGGGGAATCATTTTTTTTTGGAACTGTCAAGTTGACAAAAAATATAAAAGCTTGGATTGTAACGAATAATTGAATTATTGTGCATAATGCTCTAAATTTTTTAGATTTTTAGAATTTTTGATATTTTTACTACATTTTAAATTTTGTGTACTTTTTAAAATCGTTATGTCGGAGTTAAGATAGTTTATTGCTAAAAATAGTAATAAATCACCCTTTGCTTTGTTTCCATAAGTTTACAAACCTTGGGTTTATTCGGTTAACCCTTGTGAAATTATTCGATTAGGAATTTTATCCGATCCGATTTAACCGCTGTTTGTATTCGGTCTAAAGGGTGTCGAAAGGGGTTAAGCAATTACAATTAGATTCAGTGTTACTTCAAAAACTAGAAAAGATTTTTCAATATCTCACAGAGCTTTTAAAATTTTTTTAAGTTGGCTTAATTTGTATCTAAATGACACTTTTTGGCTCCTAAAGAGATTATTTTCTCATAAAGTCTTCAAGTAGAACATAAAACTCCTTAACCTGCATGCCTTCTAAAACTTTTATCCAAGTTAAATAATTATCTCTCAAACCTCAAGCAATAAATTTCTTTTACTCTTTTTCTATCGCTGTAGAACAACCGTGACACAACAAACATTTTCCGGATGGGGATGACCTTTGATTACAATAGAATTAAGTAAAATAATGGTTTCAGGTTTCGCTAAGTTAATTAAATGCCGGGAAAAGTTTGCTTGTTGCAGGAAACAAAAATTCTAAACAACTGTAACAAAATTCCTGAAGCACTACTTGAAAATTGTGAGTTTTTGTCATGATTTGATTGGATTAAGAAATAGCACGTTTGACGGCACCCTCTCAATTCTTTTTTCCACTTTTCCAGTAAATAAAAAGGAAGAATAAAACAGAAACGTAATTAAATATCATCATATAACTTTATCGAGTTGCTCCTAAGGGGAGTAAAATATCTACGAGCACTCTTCTTCGCTTTCGGAAATCTGTATGATTTCAACCCTTATCTGAAAGGCATGCGCGCGACTAAGTGAAATTCGTCGTTGCGTTCTATTCCGAAGATATTTTGTCCGTTGTGACGGTGGTTGGTAGTGTGTCGACGGATCTCGTTGGGGGTAGTTTGAACGTCCGGTGCGCACCCTTCCAAACACGTTGTAGGGGTCAAAAGAAACGATTTTTTCTATTATGCTGTGATATGTACGTGGCCATTATTGGTATGATTTTATTAATTAAATTTTTATTTATTTCATTAACTGCTGCAACCGCTGTCGAGCTTTACGCTTTCAACTAAAAAATCTGTTTATATTGAAATTATTTGGTCGAGTCCCACGAGAACCTCTTCCATTTCTAAGCATTACCTGTGTCTATATACATAAATCTTCCCGCTTAAATTGTATGTCGACCTGCAAAAATAGAACTTATTTGGATTTCTTTTTTAGTCACGAAAGTAGATCTCCTGCAACATTTACTCTCCATTACTGATGTTTTATTTTGTTTATAGAGCAATAAACTAATTAATTTATTGGAGTAGGTTCGGTTCTTTGTTTCATCAATTTCCGATTCTCGGAGAAAATTCCAAATTATAGTTCTATCAGAAAAAAAGCTTTTGGAATCATTCACGATGTGATTTATTTCGTGGCAATCTTTAGATCATATCTTTCGTATTGGCGTTATTAAGGTATTTCTGTTCAGCACGCGAGGAATTTACATATTTGTGGTCAGGGTCGAAACGAAATTTTCATTCAATTGCTTCCACAGAATGCAGATATTTCGGCAGTAGAACTGTTCAACACAATAGGTATTTAAACTTTATATAAAAATTGCTTTTGGAATGCCTTTCTTACTTTTTTTTTATCAAGCATGGACAGAATTTTTAATATTTCACTGTTTTTAATCTGCAAAACTTTATAAATTAATTTTTTGTGCTCTTATTTTATGTTTCAAATTTTATAATTTAGGATTCGCCAGCGACTTACAAAATTTGTTGACTACTTTTTCAATCCACACAGTACAAAAAAACTTCTAGAAATATTAGTTAAAGTGCTAATCATTTCTAGCTTAACTAAATTTCCAGATATTGTTCTTCATAATACAGTATAAACATCTAGTTGAAATTTACAGATAACTTTTATCCCTATTTGCACTGTATATCTCACCGACAATGTGGAACATCAGACATTCCGCAGAACGTCTGGGCAATCTGCAGCTTGAGTGCGAAAATAGGTAATGATTACATCTCTATCTCTCTATTTCATATTTTCCATCAGACTGGGACTGATATTCTGTAATTTGTTGCTTAACAAAATTTAGAGGTTTTTGATTGTACCTGTTTCTATATTAAAATCCTAAAAGTTTGTCAAAGTCAAGCAACATTCTACAAACTGCCTAAAATTTGCATATAATCCGCGAAATGACTAAAGCGGCACATTGACTGTTGATTTGGGGATTTTGCAGATTGTCTAGGATGTTTCACGTTGCTAGCACGATATACTATATAGTAAATTTTCCGAAATAGTGAAATTTGACTAATCTAGTAACAATGCTGCTTAGGAAAGAAGATGATTGGAATTATGATATTTGTTATTCATTTCTTTTTCTGTTTTAAAGCAGCATTGTTACAATATTTACAACTTAAAATACAAAAACCAAATTTTCAAATTCACTATTTGAGGAAGATAACTGGTATACTCTGATTTTTATGTTTGTACACATAATCTATAAAACTGTGTTGTAATTCGCTTTTTAAATGAAAGAAAAATTAACAGGAAGGTTTAAGAAATGGAACTAATTTTAATATTTAAAAAAAATCATCTTCGGTCACTTAGTAACATATCAAGAAATATAAATATTCCCAAAGTAAGTTATAAAATATTTTGATCTAATAAACTGCGCTGCCGAATTTCTGACCCTTCAATACGTTAAGAGAGAGTTTTCAGTCATTGAGGATTAAATAGTGCCGAGTTTATGCACGCCCAAATAAATGTGCGTTGCTTTAAATTAATTATAAACTATAGACACTAAATTTCTAGTTAGAATTGTTACAATTCAATTAGAATTTAATTAAAAAACAGACAGTTCATTTACCCGTTTTAAACTAAATAGATAAAATATTCAATAGTACCAGCCATTTCAATTACGATCTGATTAGATTATGTTTAAACACAGAACCGAAACAACTAGAAATGCAGTTAAAACTGATTTAAGCAGTTTTAAGGTATCTTAAAGTTCTGGAAAAACTGTTCGGAGACTTTGATCTAGATAACTTATACTCGGCCACATCAGAAATGGCCACTATGTCTAAAATAATAAACCTTCATATTAGGTAGGTGTCCATTACAAAAATCATGTTTATTACTAGGTCTAAAAGGATCACAAACGACTTTAAAATAACCACATGCTTTTTACTTAGATAAGCAGATAGAAAATTGTTTTTTCTTGAATTTTCAGTAGCTGTAATCTATTTAAAAGTTCATTATTTTAGTCACACTGGCCATTTTTGCTATGGCCGAGTGTATAAGATTAATTTTATTGCGAGTTATACTTTTCCAAGTTTTATATAGAGTTTTATATATTTTATATATTATAAGTTTTATAAGATTATATTGCCGCAGTAATTAAGAAATTGGTTACTCGGTTGGACCTTTTTGCAAGATACCGCTCATGAATTATCCCAAATATAAATTGTAAACGAGGAAAAAATTGCTATAAATATAAATTGAAGGTGATAGCACTGTAGTAGTGCAGGGACTACCAATATAATCTTATTCGACTTGGAATACCTTATATTTGAACAACGATAATAGTGAATTTTGATTTATGTCATAAATTTAACAACAATGTTCTTTAGAACAGAGGTTGATTGTCTTACAGTAAGCTATTTGTATTTATTTCTTGATCTGCTATGGTCATAACGGCATTGTTGTTAAATTTATGACTTCGTTATTTATCAATCATCGTTATTTATACTGAAACTGGCCAAAAAATAGTAAACTTTAGGTTTGCCGCATTTATCCTATTACTAGAACCTAAAATTTCTCACTCGGTATATTGGTAAACGTACTAATTACATTACCAATTAATTATTTAATTTTGAATCAATCCAACAAAGAACCCCACTTGAGAGTGATTCACATCTTTTTTATTCTCACAAAAACCTACCCTACTTTTAGACTAAACTTGGGTTGACGCTATTGACGGTCTTTTTGAATTATTTACTATTTTACCATTTGTTATTGGTTCTACAGTTTTGCTGTAGAACAAAAATATATCGCTTTTTATTGCAGCTTTATGAGAAGCCGCTGCTAGGGTGCGATAATCTTTGCTTGGTACATATTTGCCCTGATAAAAGTTTTAAAATTTTTATAAAATAAGTTGCATCCGATTTGGTCCCTTCACGTGAAATTACCCTGCACAGCACCTTTTTGGGGTTAATCCGGGTTAAAACCTCTATTAAGGAGATTGCACTCAATTTATCTAACTGGATTCTCAAACCGATTTGTTCTGGATCAATCAAAGAGTGCTATCGATTTCACTTTATTAAAATTCACTTTGAAAGATTGATTGTTCATCAATACGTTTTGTTTGCGGTAAAATTATTTCTGAAGCTAATGGGGTTGAAAAACGAATATTTTTATTTCGCGTTTTATTGATTTTGAATTCCATCAAGGTTTCCCTACAATTTTTTCTTTCATGTGTAGAAAAGTATAATGTATTCGGAAATTCCGGATTTTAATGAAATGGAAATGAAAATAAACAAGAAAATTGGAAAATGGGACAAATGTACATTAAAAGTTAATTAATCAATTCTAATTGATAAATAATCCTGAAATGCGTTTGTGTTTATTTTGCTGAAAGATTTTTTCGATTTCTGTACGAATTCGCAGGAAGTAGCTTCGGAAGACTGTCAATTTCGGTATTTCCGTTTTAGATATTCGGCGAAACTTTTCACTCACTTTGCCAAGACTTTTAAATCGGAAAATGCCATTGTTAAAATGTTTAAAATTGTAATTTGTTGGTGGTATCTGCTCGGAAAAGATAAAAGTTGTCAGTTGTGGTAAATTCAGCATTTTTTCATAATTTCAGGAATTAATTGTTGTTATCAAAATTTCGCATACTGTAATAGCCTTAATAAAACATTAATAGTCTTGTGGGAGTCAGGTACACACCGGTAATTAAATGATGGAGTAAACGATTATACCTATTTATGTTTTCAGGCACTAACAGACTCTGAAATTAATTTTATGAAGCCGAAAGTATGTTCTGTACTTTTATCTATTGTTGATTATCGTGTAATCCCATAAATTGCCACTGAGATGTCTACCATAAAAGATTAACGAGTCATATGGTTTGAATGACATTTTTATTAGTGATTTCAGGCAGCGTTTTGGTTGATGGGGCTTTACTTGAATAATACCGGCCTGAAATTTTTCTTTATTAAATTTTCATGTTGACGTCTTGAAGGATATGAAGCTTTTGTTTTTGAATGTTTTTTTCGTCTCGATTTTTCAAGCTATATTAATGAACTGAACGAGACTAATAATCCCTTCTATTATACCTTTTTCAGGACCATCAATTATGCAAGAACTTTTTTGGGATAAATTTACGTCGCTTCGTTTATTATTTAGCTTTCAAAGATTGACATTTGAATTTTATGCGGTTAATGCTCCTTAAATTGTTATTTCGGGAACAAAGTAATTTTGTGACCTGACCCTCTTCTATGCAAATTGAATCCTAATACATATCCCAACTGGGTTAATTAGGAAAACGGAATTTCGTATGATTAGAGGCAATTTTTTTCAATTATTTCCTCAATTTCTTTTCAACCACCTGTTTTCTGTAAAATAAAATTGTTTTGTTTTTCTTGGTAAATAAATTTTTCAGTATTAGCAGCTCTTGTGGGGTTTTTACTTAAAAATTCAGGTCTTTTAAAAGGAAGTAAGCGAACCACCTGTAAACTCCCAGGAACTTAACCAAAAATAAGTTGTATTCTGTCGTATCACGCAATACCTGATGTTCATTTTCGTGGACAAGGAAGTTGCGTGTAATAACCCAATTGGCCCTTTAAATCCACGAGATTTAGGCTCGACCAAAACTTCAAAGAAACTTCTGTTTTAACACACGTCATGTTTATTTGATTTTGAAACCACGCAAAGATTTATTTGATAATATTGCTTATAGATCGAGGATTCCACTTAGTATTATGCTTTTAAAATAGCGCCCCATTAAAACTCCTGATGGAAAATAAACAGATTTCCGGGACCCGAAGAGATATCTCGGTTATGTGTAATCCGCCTTTTCCTACAAATAAAATCGTCTGCTTAAATCCGCCCTAATGTTTTCAAATTAGAATAAATGCTAATTTGATTTGCATATGGAGGAGTTCCGGAAATGCTGTTTTATTTATTTAAAACTTTGGAATGATTAATTTGGACGATTTAATTTAATAACAGGGATTTTGCTTAAAAAGCCGCACTTTATCTTTTGTATTAAAAGATGGTGCCTTAAAGGCACAAGAAGATGGCGTCCGGAAATCGTTTTTTTTTTCCTTATCCGTTACCACCGAACGATATGTTGGATCGTGAGCTTTCTTTGAAAATATTGGAGTTTTACATTGCAAATGGGATGATATATGGGGCATTTATTTTTAGAATTCCTTCTGGCTATCTCCCTTTTGTTAGAAAATTGATTGGCATTTGGGTCATTCCATATGAAATAATACAAAAATTGGAAGTTTAAAAAATATATCTGTAGTGTTCACTTAAAAACGCTGTCTGGCCTTCCATGAAAAAACAACAATAGTTTGAAGGATTTTTTAGTTACATTCGGCTACTGCTACTCGCCACAACTATCATATTGTCGCAGATCAATAACATCAAATCAATTTTACAAAAGGTAAAGCTTTTGTAAAATTTGCTCGTATAAATACAAGAAATAATGTGGTTCGTCTAACTTTGGAAGAATTTTCAATAGTCGTAGGGAAGTATTCTGGAAGAAAATGTCTCAAAATTTCTTAAATACGTACTCAGTAACACAGGACTATTCACTCTCAGAGCCAACCGCTTGCTTGCAGTATATATGAATGGCCCTGAGATAAAGAGAGAGGTTGAGAGAGAAAGAGAGAGAGAGAACGATTCAAAAAATATTGCCCTGATAGAGAATTAAGTTCTTAGTGTTTGTATTAAATAAAATTAATAAAAAAGGTTATTGAAATATGTGAAGAGTTACAATATGTTATATTACAAGTTTAAAATTTGTGCAGCGCTGGCTTTATTTGAAAACGCTGGGCAAGCACTTAAAGTTACAAATAAATGTTAGAGAAAAAATTGTAGACAATTAACTTTTGTATGGCAAATTTCGCGAGGCAATATTGTTATCGCTAAAATCTAGCTTTGAGATACCTTAAATCGAAGAGAAAGAGTTAAACAATATTATTAATTAGTCATTAATCTAGTGCTTAAACTGATAATATAAAATAATATAAAATACTGCCTTGCAGACTCTATTATAAAAAACTTAATTCTTTTCAATTTTTTTTAAATTTTTTTTTAAACTAATTAGACCGGTTGAACTGCATTTTAAAATAAAGGTGTTGCGCAAATTTTAAATTGTCCTTCCTTCTAAAAAATATGTTCCACTAACTTTTTCTTGTATCTAACAATATTTTTTTGGTGTAATTAGTTTTGCAATTTTTCATTCAAAGTCCATCGCAAGGGGGTCTAAGCCGGAAATTCAAGACTCCTTTTTTTACGTTCCTTAATTATGTCATTTGGGAATTTTATTCTTGATTTACCTTGACAAGTTGATAGTGTTTAACCAGGGCCGTAGTCAGGGGAGACTAAGCCTTCTTTGAAGAGTTCTAAGCCTCCCCCCTAACTTTACCTTATTTCTCCATCAAACTTGGTAAACTTACTATTTTTAATTAACTGTTTATAAAAATACAGTTTTAAGACATATGGAAATAGTAAATAATGTAATATAATTCATATTTTGTTTTTAATTGGTCCGCCTCATTATTTGTGAGCCTCCTCTACGATTTCACTCTACGGCCTTGTGTCTAACTCAGAAATTTTCATAAATAGTAAATTAGGAACCGCAGTTTCGCTGAGAGATAAAATTTATTCGGTTAACAAATTTTTTATTTTCGGTATTTAATTTGTAAGAAACTGTCGCCTGTCGTTCCTAACTATCCTTAGATAAGAATTGGAAGTAACAGGCGACATTTTCATAAAAATTGGGAGCCGGAGGCGACACTTAGTTCTGATCTTGTTGGTGCGGATCCAATGTTGGACACATTTCATTAAGTTACGTGATGTAAATTTCATGATTTCATGATGTTCAACTTTTCATATCGCCTCTTACGTTAAGCTAATTATTAATTTAAGTTATAGTAAACAGGGCTTTATAGTTATAAACTTATAAGAGACAACTCTCGGCATCTATCTTTTGTTACCAAAATAAAACAGAACTGGTGTTTTTTCATTACCAAAAATTATTGATTCATTATGATGAATTTGATCTATTTGCGTCTTACTTTGTAAAAGTAATGTTTTCGGTTGTCGAATTAGCGTAAAGTAGACAGCGATTGCAGTGGTCAAACGTCCGATACTCTACAAAACAAAATCCAACAGGTGTTTGTCGGCCCTTTATCAGTGCATGCTCATAAATCCGGTCTGCTGATGAAGAGGTTCGTCGATAAAAAATGTTAGCTTGTGTTTGCCAACCGGCCGATCCGGGAATATTCCGGCGGTCACCGATACCATTAGGTGCTCCACCGTTAAAAATAAATAAAGGAGCTATACCGAAACCTGGAAGGAGTGTCAGATTGACAACTCCGGTTATCACTGATCCGCCCGGATTGAAAACGAAACACGATAAAGAAGAAATGAGGACGAAATACACTAAATATAAAAAAGACGGTGTGATAAAGAGTGATAAGGATAAATGTAGTGAAAATGGTGATTGTGATAAGGACAGGAGAAAGAAGGCGAACGAATTTGAGAAGGTATTGTTTTATGTTTGTGTATAATTGTTGTTGTAACCGGGATAAGATGTTTTAGGCTTTTCGAAAATCTGGAACATTTTTAATCACGAAAATTATATTTAAAAAAAAAATTAGAAGAGTTAGGGTCGATTTTAATTTATGTTGAAATGTGTTTTATCACTTTAGCCGACGTTACTTAGTTTATGACCCCAAACTCTTTCATAAAACTTACTAAAAGTTCTAAAACTAACTCTTACAACTTATAATAGAGTCGGAAAGAAAATGTTGACTCTAGGAATTACTTTATTGGATTAATTGAAGCTAATAGTAAATATTTTTGTAATAAATTTCATTTTGACTTCTCACAATTTTTTTGTAAAATATTGGTGTTGTCTGTGTTCTCTAAAACTTTTCTAAGTTCATTAATCTCTGTCGGGTGACATATCAAATTACTGTGTCGTAATTTTTAACTTGCTTTTGCGTTTTCTCGTCCTTAATGGATTGTTATGTGTTGAATTAAACCTAACTTTGAAACCGCGACTTCTGTTTTGCAAAACTAGCAATGCTTGTGGTTTTATTTCTGGTTTAGAGTACCCTTTCTGAGCGAATTGCTTGACTTTATTCGAACGACAAACAATAAAAAAATTATGTTTCAGGTCTCCCCTTTTTTTATAGTACACCTAAAACATGAGCGACAAGTGTCAGTCGCGATAACAAGGATGAGACTCGAATTTTCCGGTTCGGAGCACGCCGAGAGACAACGTTCATTTTTTTTGGGCATTTCATAAATTGCATTACTCGCGTTTTCTTCTTCAAAATCCTGTTATCCTTGTATCGGAAAAATTACGTTTTTCCTCAAATTGAGGAAATTACGACGCCTTCTTCAAGGATTATAATAAAAATTTTGTTTTAGTAAACTTTTTGATTAAATGACTTTCGGAGTTTTATTGCGGTTATTTAGATGTCGAGACGGAATCAAATATGTGATGACGTAAGAAACGCGAACTGATTTCCAGACGTTTTAAAATTCCGTAGCTGGACGAAATTTGACGCATACTGACAGCGCAAAGGGGAAAGTAATGAAATTTTATTATTTGGAACGATCTTTATTGCTCTAAGGAAAACGGGCTACAAGCAATTTCATTTTCTGTGTTATCGAAATTGGGGTTTTCGGTGCGACTCTTGCCTGGGATATGTCATACGCGATGTATTTTTTACAAAAAAAATAAACATAAGCGGTCGTCTCTATTGCCTGCTTTCAGCAAAATGTAACTACTTGGAAAACTTCGAAAACTTGGCAATTTTCAAGCATTTCAGCTTACATTAAACTCGAATCATCCACCGACAAAAAATAAAGCGTGTTATATAGTTTTCACCTCAGAATTTAACGGCAGAAAATTTTCAAAGTATCTGCCATAAAAGGTATGTTTACGAAATTTGCTAAAAACAACGTCAAATAGTAAATTCATTTATATTAACCCTTCGTTCGTAGCGCATGTATCTCACAGATACATGACTCATTTTTTTGAAGATATTTTTAAAACTGTCAACTTCCTTCCTGAACTTGAGGTATTGAGTATTCCTAGGAATGTATTTTAATCATGTTGCTAGAAAAGCAAGTTCAAATTTTTATTTTTTGCACGGTTATTTGTGCAAGTACAAAAGAGTTATAGAGTGCGCCTGTATATATTATCCCGTGTTTCACTACCTGCTTCACTTACTTTCTGTCCCACAGACTGTGTCTTTAAGTGTTTATTGTCTGTAAAAAGTGTAATTTCCTAATCTTATTACAATTAATACCAAAAAAAAAAAATTGATTTCTGTAATCCTGAAGACGTTGAAGAGATTCAGATACACAACATTCATCTGAATAAATCAAATAAATTCTTGAAATATTATGCTTTTTTTCAACCAATAATATTCAGTGAAACAAAATACGATAATAATTATAAAAATTTGGGGAAAATTATTTTATAATTATAAAACACAAATTACAAATATAAAGCATGTACCTATGTACATACCTAGACACAGCGCAACCAAGTATGTTACTTGGTTACTTGGACTAATGGAGGGTTAAAGGATGGGTAGCAAAAATAACCGATGAAATCGCATAAGGACAAAGCATGAGAGTAGTATTTTTGAGATATTCGTTACAATTGAAACTTGATTAAAGTGTTTTTAAAAGTATCTTTTCTCGAACTGCATAAGACACAGTAATCCGTCTTCCTTATCTTTCTTCAGAGATTTTTTAAAAGAAAACACTACAGCTTCAATTACATCAATGGGAATAAAGTTATAAACAATTATAAACGATCAAAAACCAAAGTTGATTATTGAAACCGGCAAAGTTAAAATTTTAAAATACCATATCAACTTTTTTTACTGAATAAGTTTAAACGGGGTGACGTATGGTAGGGTTGAGTTTTCTGTAAATTAAGAATATTACTCAAAAACATTAAAAAATTAGAAATCTAAAAAATTATACATTAGAGTTTGCCTAATATCTTGTATTTCCTCCTCCGGCTTCAATTACTGTTTGACAACATCGCGTCATGGCATAATTAAATTTGTTATGATGATGATGTTCTGATCAATTTCACCCAAGAATTGAACAACACGTTTCCCTGTTTGATCAAGGGTAACAGGGTAAGGCTCTAAGCGTAGTCGATATAGTGTCCTACAGGTGTTTAAACAGATTTAAATCCGGAATTTTTAGTAGCCGAATCATTTAAACGATTGAAATTTGTATCATCATCTCCAGCTTTTCTCCCATAAATGTAGCAAAAGCTACAACATGAGACTCTGAAATTTTGTTTTCTGTTTGCTAGAAATACGTTAGTTCAAACTCCGAATAAGATGCTGCCTCCAACCATAATTGATTCTGCTCTATAATTTCTTCTGGTCGTTTATAAACTCTTATTCGTTGGTCACTAACGTGTAAACAAAATCTAGAACAATTATACAACGATAAAATTTGAGGCCAACATTTTTTTCAAATTTAAATGCTCTTGATTTTGAATAAATTCGTTGTCTGTGATTACGAAATAAAATAATAGAATGTACTCCTTTCTATTATTTTACTTCATGGTACTCCTTACTTCGTGAATACTCCTTTCTAGTGGCTGGAAAGGAGTATTCACTTGCCGGCCCGGACCAGCATCAAAATATCCAAAGAGCGAAAGAGACAGCTTTGAATTAAAAATTGCAAAACTAATTACGTTATGGTTTTATATCAACACAATTTATTGTTTTACATACGAATTAATACCGCTTTTCGATAGGATTTAGTTTTTTGTGCATTGGATTTTGGAATACGAAAAGTGTTGTTCAACTCTTTCTCATCTTTAACTCGATCTCGACAGAGAAAAATATTGGTGCGAGGATTTTATTAGACAATATTTAATTCTCTACAGTTTTTATCTTTAACATTTTTTGTAGCCTTGACTGTTTGCTTAGCGTTTTCAAATAAAGCCAGCGCTACACAAATTTTAAACTTTTAAATATGTTTCAGTAGCGTTTTAGAAATATTAAGATTGAAACGTTTTAACTGTTAAGAATATGCATCATAAGAATATCAATAAAACTGACAGCATTGTCACTTTTTTTTAATAGAAACAACCATATTGTAGCATAAAACTTGTCTGTCATCAAGCGTATATTATTATAATTATACAGGTTGTCCCTAAAATTATTTACAAGGAACCATGAAGAAAGCTCCATTGTGGAACCCAAAAATAAGTTAAGAAATTCGATATTTTTAAAATGGCACAAAAACTGCCTTAATGTTTGTTTTTCACAAGTTATTAGGAAGGTTTATGGCGAGGTTTATAGGGTTATTAGGTTAGTGGGCTAGAATTTTTTCAACATTTATTCCGCCTATATATTACATAGTGCTCATCAAATTGGAGAACCGGGAAATGTCAGGGAGTTTAATGTATTTATTCACAAAGTTAGACATAGTCAGGGAAATCAAATATTTTTTTACAAAGACGTGAAGAGTTCTGCTAATACTCAAAACTCTAAGTGTCATCAATGACAATTAAAATTTGTCGATTTAACAGTCTATGACAGGCATCAATGAATTAAATAAATGCACTGTAGTTTTTAAAGAAAGAAAAGAAAAGCATGATGTTAAAGGAATTCACCTCTGAGCTTGTACACAATATTTTTATGCAATCGTAACACCAAAAAATGGTTATTCTTACTTATTCGCGGAACGTCCGCAAAAACGAATTTCACGTCGGATGTAGAGGCCGTAAAACAATTATTTCACGGACGCTTATACAAAGAGCAGTTATTTACTAGGAGGTCTAAATGTCTGATATGTATAGTTGCAGTTTATAGATCATTCTTCGTCATTTTTAAGAAATTAGATTGGAGCCCTAGTTGGCTTTGTGTGTTAAAAAAGGCAAGTTTTGTCTAACAGCGAACAGATGTCTTTCGTTTCGATTAGTTTCACAACATTTCGTTTTTTATTAAGTCGTGAAAAGTGCTAGTATCGATTAGAAAACTTTGTTACTGTTCCCTTTTTTTGTTTGACTTTGAGTTTTTCTTTTACAGTTACCGGACGGTGTGCAGTTGACATTAAGCGAACTGCGCGAGATGGCCTGCAGACAACAAGCGCAGATCGACTCGCAGCATCAGCTGTTGGCTGCGAAAGAACAAAGATTGAGGTACCTGAAAGAGCAGGAGGCGCGTCAACAACGAGTGCAAGCGGAAAGCGAACGACTCCGGAGGTTGAGGGACCGTGTAGATGCCCAAGAACTCAAACTTAGGAAACTACGGGCCCTCAGAGGACAAGTGGACCACCAAAAACAAAATAATATTTCTCTCAGTAAGTAACATCTACACTACACTACTTAAAACACTAAATCACAGCGTGTACAATAAGTTGCCAAGAATGTCGTTGGAGAATACATTATTTTTGTTAACCGTTTATTAATATCAACATTAATGCATTATTTTCGCTAAGTCGTCTTTCATTAATGTGGCCACGAAAGTATGATTTCTTCAAAATCATTAATAATAAAGGAGAGTTTACGGTCAACAAAAAAACATTGTAATCAACTCGCTAACGCTCGTTCTTTCTTTAAACAATCTCGATTATTAATCGCTTTCATCAACATTCTTGTTTACTAAATACCTAATACCATTGAGTTTATTATATAGATAGAGACGCAACGCAAATGCCTGGAAATAACAGAGTTATTTAGTTTTGGACGACTACACCAGATGTCGCAACATTAGTATAATTTGGTTTACAGTAAAAATTCCATTCGACCAGAAAAGTTGGTAATATTAGTAAGTAGCTCAAATCTTCTGGACAGCTGTACTGTTTTATTCGTATTATGGGACCGCACGTCGCCGTCGCTCAGTATCACTTCCCCCACTCAACTAGAGGATATTCACTGACAACTTGATTAGATCTTACAATTTCTATGCTATGATCATTTACATAGCATTTCATTTTGTGCTGATTGAGGGCTTTTGGTCGCTATTTTGCTGTTGAACAAATTTCTGGAACATTTCCTTGGTACCTTTGTCACAGGATTGGAGGTTCAGTAAATGTGTGAAGTATGAAATAAAAAAAAAACATTGCAATATTTTATTTTTAATAGATTTTTAAGTAACGTAATTCAAGTAAAGAATTTTTAAGTAACTAAAAATATCGGATTTTCGCTACTTTCGCTGTAAATAATCTCTAAAAATTAATGAAGGAAAACAAAAATAACAACAAATAAGATACACCAATGTACCAGCAACATTTATTACAAAAAAATAAAAGTTTAATAAAAATAATTATAAATATAACATACATATAATGTAACTTATATAAAAATCTACAAAAAATACATAATATACATACTATATTATAGTTATATATTAATAATATATAATTGTGGTTATATACAAATATTAAATGTAATTTCTAATCAGTATTACATGAAAAATAAAAACTAACAAAAAATACACAGAAAGATGGAAATATTTTGTATTAATGTATATAAATACAAATACAAAAATACAGTTAAATCTAGAAAATTCATATGAAGTAATTACATAACAAAATATTTTTTTATTACAAAGTAATTATGCAAAATAAAATTTATAAAATAAAACAAGTCTATTTTCTATGTTAAATATTTATACTACCTTTATACAAAAAAGTGACTTTTTGTTGATAAGTGTAATTTATGGAAGTAAACACTAAATATTGCATAATTTTTTAAATTTTGCTGTTGTATCACCTCTGATTTGTCTACTTGTAAATAAAGTTTCCTTATAAATTTTTACCGTAATTATAAAATTTAATAAAAAATCTCTATGCTCCTCACAATTTATAAAAAAATTTGGAAATTTGTTTCTTATAATCGGTTTTATTTTTCGAAATAAATTATCACGTAAATTTTTTAAATGTTGTTGTTTTTTGTATTCATTTTCAAATAATAATATAACTGCAGTCACCACATTTTCAACAATTATTGTTGGGCGGTAGAGCAAACCGTCTTTAAAGTTTTTTTGATTTATTAGGTCATGGTGACGTAAATTATTTTCTTTTGACAGAAGAAATGCATTACAATCTACACAATCATGTCTTTCTTTAAATTTTTTTAGGAAATACCCCGTCATATAGCTTATAGCACAACTTTGAAAAGCTTCGATTTTATTTATAGTGGGTAAATAAACATTTTTTTCTTTATGCAGATCTAACGTTATATTTAGACATTGGTCTTTATCTTCTTCGCAATTAGCGTTTCTAGAAATTACACTATTCAAATTGAAATTAATAATGTGTCGAACATTAGTCCTAAAATTGCGTAAAGTAGGATTTTTATTATAACCACCGCGTCTTCGAATAATTGAAAAAATATTTTCAATAACATCTTGATTTAACCTATTTGTCATTAAAAAAGTGTTTGGCTGTTCAAATTTTAAATCATTGTATAAATTAATAATAGATGTTAATGAAAAAAGAAGACCTTCAAAACAGGGAGGATCTTTCTTTCCATCAACATGTAAATTTTGAAATAAATTTAATGATTCTAACAATAAGTTTAAAACATGATTATTTTTTTCAGATAACGCCCGGCGATTTTTGTTTTTGTGATGTAAAGAAATGCTGTTTAGAGCATCAAATAAATCGTTAATTTTTTCACAAAATTCTGCGGTATTTAATATGGTCTCTGAAATAAAAAGTTTTTTTGAGTGTGCTATTTTTAAAGCAATTGAAACACTTTTACTGAATATTTGTAAAGCATATTTACATTTCATTTTTTGAAAAGGATTTGGATTTACGTGAATTTTTGTTATGCGAGGCAATTGTCTTGAAAGAGAATTTTTCATGTCAACTTCACAAACAGTTTTAATATCCGCCCAACAAATTTTTTGCCCTTCCAAAAAGAAATTTTTTTTAATAAGCTGGTTTCTTAAACTTTTTATAATATGAGGAATATCATAAATACAATAAATTTTCCTTCCTTCAACAATTAAATATGGCTTATTAATTACTGCACCGAACAATTTAAAACATTTACGGTTATTAGATCCTTGGTCACATACCACCGCCTTTAAATCATAACCACTGTCTAAAACATGCTTGATACAGTGTTCTAGGAGTTCTTTTAAATTTTCGCCTTTTATTCCTCCACAAGTCGCAAAATATGCTATTGGGATTTTCCATTTTTTATGGAGACCGCGCAGCGTAAAAAGCAAAACCTGGTTAGCTAATTTTTCGTTTCTTCCTAAGAACCCTAAGTCTTCAAAACCTTCAATAAAATCTTTTCCTTTATTGTATTCTAAGCCTTTTTTTATTGACATTTCGTCAAAAATTAGAACACATTTTTTCGCCGTCGGAGTCATCGCCGATGCCTTCTTTTTTAAATTTGCAAAAATTTGTTTTTCAAATCCTGGAAATATATTTACTGCTTCCAACCACTTTTGTATAGTTCTTACACCGGGTAATGCTACTCCATGTCTTCTTAAATTTCTGTATGCTGCTGGTGAAGAATAATAAACTGACGTAGCAAGACTTCTTACGTTCTCTTCCCATTTTTGTTTTTTTCTAATTTTTAACCCAAAAGGTGATGTGTCCTTATTACTGTTGCTCAATTGCTTGTTAATTTTTCTTAATTGTAATTTTTTTGTGTTTAGGCGTTTTCTTAATGCGCAAATAGTTTTCTTCTTTTTTTCATTATCTTTTCTGAGTTTTGAGACTTCAGACTCAAACCTGTTGTGGTTTTCCACCAAATTTTTTTCTTTTTTTTGGGGGGAGCTCATACCAAAATTTGTAGTAGTATTAGTACATCTTTCTTCATCAAAAGTAATGCTATTACAACTAGGATTTTGAAATTTTATTGATGAATTTGATGAATAAGTCTCTTTAGATTTTTTCACAATTAAACATTCGGGTTCATCTAAGACTGTTTTATGTTTCCTACTAGATGATACATTTAGTGGCTCGTTAAAGCTGTGATTAACGGTTGTCTCCAAACAATTTTTACCACAAGGAAAAGGAATAGCAGATTTTATCAGTCTGTGTTTTATTTTAGCATCAACAAAACTTTCATTGGAAAAATGTTTTTCACAAATGGTTTTGTTCTTTAGATGTGATTCATCCAATTCTATAAGTGCTTGGTTACCTATATATAAAATAAATATAAATATACATTATTTTTAATGCAATAATTTTTTTCTTACCACTATTCAAAATCCACTTTTCACATCGTTCTTTATCTTTAACCGGAAACGAAAATATTTTTATACTACTATCTGTTCTTTTCGAAGCACCACAATTGTGGTAAGAACAAATATTTCCTCGCACAGACATTTGGACGCAAAACTGAGAAATGCACCTTAGTCAGAGATCAGAAAATAACTGGCAAAATATAATTGTCATCAATTGACAGATTTGTCGTGATGGAATGAAAACAATGATGCTTTCATGTTCAAGACCTACTAAGCTAACCAAATTTATTAAAGATAGTCAAACAACTCATCCCATTTTTGCAAAAACGACAAAATAAGCTTCTTAATCAGAAACATAGGGATAAACATTATTTTCATGTCGTATAATTATAATCTCAACAAAGTTAATGCTTGACGCAAGAAAAGAAATGAAAAAGACAACATACAACTGAAATAAATATAACATTTATTTCCATTTTAACAATAATAATTATTAATTGTAATTTGTAACTTATATGTATATTGTAACTGTCTTCTTACAAGTTCCTTACTTGGAACGGACAAATTATTTAAATGTTTACATTTTCTTCGAACAAAAAATGTTTCTCTTTCAGGCTCTTAATTTTACATTCTTTATAGTAGAAACCTTCTTTTTTTGCCTTCTTTTAGTTTGTTTTGCCGCAATACTTAGATTTTTTTTTGTAAATTCATGTTGAATTTTAGCACATCTTGGTGGTACAAATCTGTAAACACAATTCACCAAATAGTAAATTGAACAACCTTAAAATTACTTGATGATTACCTGTGTTTCCTATCAGGTGAAAATGAAGTTGATTTGGTGAGCAATTGTCATATTGACAAAGACATTAATTGTGTTTCTTTTTCGCTGATTTGCTGACCAGTAACACCTGCAGGTGAAGTTGATATGGCGTGACTGATTGACTGTTCAATGGGCCTTCACCACTTTGCTGTTCTGTGGAACCTAAAGTTGATGGGCCTGCCTCATCAGAAGAGAATTCAGGTGGACGATTTTCAAATTTTCTTTTAAAAGTTCGTCTTTCTTTAGGTAAAGGCTATTAAACAAAGTTTTAGAACGTCGTTAAAACTACCGAATACTTAACCAACCTTTTGTAAATAACTAGGAAAAGCTGGAAAATTTGATGGGACGGCATCATTTTTAAGTTTTGTAACACTGACATAACTCCGGTCGAAACAAATAAATGTAAAATAAATCGAGCAAAGTAGAGTCCTGTCTTTGGGTTCCTTCTTGTCACATCTTACAGCCTTTATCCATTTTTCTCGCAATACCTTGTTCTTGGGAAACCTAAATTTTATTTATTCAGTGTTTTGTAACGTGCATAGGTAGCATCTGCCAGTAAAATTTTAAAAACTTACCAATAAAAAAATATTTTTGGATTTTCTGTCGTGTCACAAGATCTGTCTGTTTGATTTGAACACCCATGAGCAGCGCAACAAACCATGTTTCCTCACTATTGTTTATCACTTATTTCTTGTCTGAACATACACTTTAATATACAATATTATAAACGCCACAAAACACCATTTAAACACGAAAAACAACAGAAACAATCTTGTTTTCTATCACCTTTCAATATGTCAAGTTGAGTGCTCCAACATGGCGATGGGCCGCGCATGCGCAATACAGCGGTAGTGTGGGTACAAGAAAAGATTTACGTTTAAAACATCGTTCGAAGCGTAAAGTTTGTCGCAGCGTTCGTAAAAATATTTTACTATAGCTCCCCCTGGTATTGTCGTCCAGAAGCTCGCCATAAATGAGAACATAGCAATGCGCCTCTATCTATATAATAAACTCAATGCTAATACTTATTGAAAAATATGTTTCATCGACTAGGTTCGTGGCTATTAACTATTTTCGGGGGGGAAGTGAAAGAAAAACGGATTATACCTACTTTCGACGATTTATCAATATTATTGGACATGCCATTAATCATTTGGTTCGTGTGTTGAAACAAATGGCGAAACAATAGTGATTTGTGATAGAGAATGAAGGAATAATGCGAATTTATGGAGTGACAGCTTAAAAGTTCATATTTAAATGGCGTTTTGCCTAGTGTTCTCCTTTTTTTCAGTACGAGTTGCGAAGCGGTGCGACAGTTCTGATTTAAAGGCTCTAAATTTGACGTTTTACATGACAAATTCTGAAATTTCGAGCGTATTGCGAACTTTTCAACTTTACGAAAGAACTGTTCCATTCAATGTCGCTAGAAACCACCAACTTAGTTTACAACACATTAATTTTAACTGAAGCTTTTAGATTATTATGAACTTAATTTCGTAAGGTTTAGTTCCTGAATCATTTGTATTTAATATTTTGAAAGGATTTATACACTTTCAACAAAAGAAACCTACTCATAGCTATACAAAAAAACATATCTCCAACGAAAAATTCAATTATGTTATAATTAAATAAACGTTACAGCACACAACAATAAGACGGAATAAATGAGCTTCCTGTTTACACAGAAAGATGAGAATTGTAAAGATGTTATGAAAAATAATAATCACTTTGATTAATTTAAGCAGATATTAAACTGCCATGACTTGTTCTTTTTCGGCAAGATTTTTAAGAAGTATTAAACACACTATTTACTCACAAAAACCACTGACTTCCTGTATTATATTTAGTTCAGTCACTTTAGGTTTCATCTGCCGAAAATGTAGAAAGCAGGATTTTTGTAATATAGCTTTATTTTAACGTTCTAAATACTGATAGTACTTTAAAGAAAGCGTTTTATAAAGTCATTTTTGTGACATAAATTCATGTTTATAAAATGAAAGGCGAAGCGCAAGTTTTATAAAGAATGAGTGTCCACAGAGTGTCCACAGTGACTTATGAAACAAGTTCTTTTCGCTGTTTTCTATAATTTGCTTTTTCAACTTATTTTTTATATCAATAAAGTCAGTTTTTCAAAATTTGTAGATTTTTTTATGGTTTGCATTAATGGCAACTGTTGACAACTTCAATCACTGTGTTCTTTTGCGATTTTTTATGGACCTAACTTGGTTATTTATAATTACTACAAAATTTCGAAGTTATTTGCAGTTAAAAAGGATTATTTTGAAGCCCCCTTCGAAATAAATACATTGAAATAAGTCAAGTGCAATCTAAAATTACTTCCTTCATATCACAAAAGACCTAATTCATTCATGAACTATCCTAATGGAAGATAATTTTAATAATTTTATGGTCAAACAGCTACCCACAATTGAATTATACGTCTTTACAATAATAAATTGAGGGTTTTTAGATCTTGTACAATAAACAAAATTATAATTTAATTCTTCCAAGCCACGATTAAACTATGTTGAGACAAAAACCACCATTGGGCCTTTGTTAAAAATATAAAAAAGTTTTGAAAAAAAAATGGTTCAAATAACCAAATTCTTATTTACTCTGTGCACTCCAAGACGATATTTAGTTTGTACAAAAATTGCTTGGGTATTTTGTTTACTTAACCTGTAAATGCTGGTGCTATACCAATTTTGATTTTGTTTAACATTGATTTGACATTTGCTATCTGTATGTTTGTGACGTACATACAGTGATGGCCATTAAAAAGTGGGACCGTTTGACAGAAAAGGCATTTTGATTTTGTTTATTTGCTTTTAAAATGTGGCATTTTTTCGTACGGAGCGTCTATAAATTGTTTAAAATAAGCTTTTTAATCACACTGGCAATAACGAATTTAATAAAAAATTTAATTAGATGATGCAATTTTTAAAATGTAAATAAAAGAATGTTGACAAATTTTGTACCCCAATTTTTAATGACAACCTTTGTACCAACCCAACACTATGGTGGAAATGTTAAATGTTGCATGCTATAATAGCTATAAAAGCATCCAAAAGAATGTTTTTACAGCTTTGTAAAGTTCTCATCCATATAATTCGACTTCGCGAGATATTTGTAGTTAAAGATGATGAAGGATGCAGCACCTTGCAGAACTTATCTTTTTTAATAAAATGCAAAAGAATGTCACGTTACTGCGATAATCTGGCAACAACTCCTCACACCTTGAGTTCCTTTCCATGATTATTTTTCTACTTATTTGAAAAATAATAATACATAATGAAAAAAGTTTGTAGATTGCTATCAAGAATTTTTTGTTGACTTTCAGTGTCCTTAATTATATTAAAAGTGTCTCATTATTAAGCTGGCTTATCTTTATACTCTATCATTTCATTTCCAGCGGTAATAACTCTGAATCTAATATTAACGTGCAATTAAAGCAAACAGTAATGAATTGAATTCAGCTCATTTGAATTACGTCCAAGTTGAACCAACCCATAAAGCACTCGTTAGGGGAAAAAATAGAATTAACCGGAGTATTTATCGGTTTAATTACAGTTGTAATAGCTTAATAAATAAACAAGTTGCATCTCCAAATATTTATCTAAAGCGTGCGCCACTTGCTCGAATGCAGCTTCTAATCGAAAGTGTTAAGAGATAGAAAAGCAGCAAGTTCGGAATTACAGAGCGACGTAATAAAATATTATCAATGTAGGCCTTCGCCTTTAGAGAAAGTAATTAATTATTGCGACTCCTCGATCCCTTCTTTCTCGTTCATCATCGAGTTAAATTCAACAAGCCGCTCTTCATTTAATTAAATTTCGGTTTTATCTGTAATCTTATAGTATACAGTGAATGTTTGATTGTTCGCACGGTATCAATTATTCATCGAAGTGGATCGAGTTAATTTCTTCATTAAAACTAAATTGTGAATGCGAAGTTTTGATGGCGTCAAGAAGCCAACGGAAACATTTCAATTACCGACAACTTAGATATTACATATTGAAACTCTCGACGAAATTTTCAAATTTTGATCTGAGTCTGACTAGACTTGTATACAAACCCGGTAATGAACTATTACGCTGACGCCTGACTTGTACAAAATTATTGTTAGAGTTGGTTGAACGAGAAATGAATTTTGCTTCTGACAGGATCATTGAGACATTCACTTGCAATCAAATTTAATTGCTACGAAATCATTTTCAAAATGTGCACCTCTATCGGTAGATTTTTTACTTAGTATTTTATTTAACACCTGTTTTGGTTGTTTGATGCAGGTACGAAAAGCAACTTGTCTCGTAAGCAGATCATTAATCAGCAACAGTAACAGTAAGAAACAATTACTACCCATAGAATAATTATCATAGAAACGAGGCTGCTTACGATCCCTTGTGCGGTAAGCGCGGGTCTCAAGCAGATTAGTGTCCTGTTCTTTTTGAGGTAGTTGAAAAGATAGTATATGAAACATAATTTTGAAACAGTGAAAATCTTTTAACAATTACAAATAACCTAAACCATGGCGATTGAAATAGTATATTAGAGAAGGCGTTTTGAAAAGTCAACTTTGTGGCACGAATTCAAGTTTATAAAACGAGGAAAAAGCGCGAGTTTTTATAGAGAATGGGTGCTACAATGACTTGAGAAATGAGTTTTTTATATTATTTTTTCTACTTTGGCGTTTTACGTGATTTTTAAGTAAAAAAGTTAATTATTCAATCTTTAGAAACTTTTGCGTTAATACGAGATAGTTAGTAGTAAATGTGATAAAATATTTTTTGAAGTGTTTTCAAATTTGTCCACAATTCTGTGTAAGTAACTCCCAAATGGTTTTTTTTATCTACCGTATCGGTTATTGATTGAATACTCCAATTGACATAAACACGATAAGGAAAATCACCAAAAACATTGTAACATTATTCTTAAATTACCAAACTAGTTGCGATTCTCAGCGATTTCTCTCATCGTTATTTCAGACTAAGCAGTGCTATAATTCATCTAGCAAATAACTTGTAAATTATCAGACGCTATGGGGGTTGTAAATCCTCAAAATAGTGGCTGAAAGCTGTTTCATTTTAAAGCTGTTCTAATCTCAAAAAGAAAGTTGAAGTTACCTCATTGTAACCACCGCTTGTCCACCCCATTTTTTAATGTTTTATAGGTTAATTGCGACACACACACACAAACATAAAAACACCTTGGTGAGGAATACGGGTCATCAAGTGCAACAAAATTTATTCGAATAAAATTATTATAATCTCAACGCTGACATAAACGCTGAAACGTCACAAATGACGTTTCATTCCAGCGAAAGCGTATAGGTATAACCAACCTAAAAAAAGTAAATTGCACTAGTACTTTACGCCCGCAATTTGGATGCTGAATTGGCTATTACGACACCCAAATCGGTATCTGTTACAGACGCAAAGTAAAAAAACACTAATACTTAATTTTAATTGTCATATTTATGTCAAATTTGAAATTATATATATATGTGTCAACCACCTACAGTGGCGCCCTCATCAGTCATTTCTATTGTCTATAGCTAATTTTGGAAGTTTTAAGAGTGCAATTTTTTGTTGCCATCATTTTTGACATTATAAAATCCCTAAATTAAAAAAAAGGTTCTTACAAAAAAGTATAAGGCAATAATAAAAGCGCAAATTATTAAATCATTGTTGACACACATTCTTTATTCTTTATAGATCTTGAATTCGTACCACAAAACTAACTTTATGAAACTAGTTCATTAATGTACTACTTTATGGTTGGTGACATTATTTATTCAAACTTTGTAAAATTTTGTCAATACTACAGTTACCAGAACATTGAGGTAAATTTAAATTTATTTATTGTTACGCAAACATTTAAGTCATTTCAATATATTTTGTTTGAGAAGATTATAATATAAATTACAGATTTAACAAAAAAATACGTTTGAAGTAAAGTAGAGCAAAACAATAATTAAAATTCTCAGAGATATGAAAAGTTTATTTAATATCTGTAAAGTGGCGCACGTTTTATATTATGCAATTATTCCTGTTTAAACATTTAAACAAACGGTATCGTGATTTTGAGTTTATATTATTTCTTGTTATTATTGTTATTACAGTGCAGACACAGTGCTGTACTAGGTTTTTAGGTTAATTAAAATGCCGAGTAAAATACTAACTTCAGAATGGTATTAACTACAGAAAAAAACAATATAAGGAGAAACGAGTATTTAGTAAAATGTGTAGAGAATTTATTTTAATGTCAGCTATTTATCCTTGACAAAATATTACACATTTTTTAGGGTCTGAAACGTTTTAAAAATATAATGGTTGGTCGTGGGAAAATGTATAAAATGAAAAGTAGTCAAAGAAAAAAATGCTTAAAAGGATAACAGAATTAGTGAGGCGGGTTCTTTTATGTCTTCTAATCGCATTTTAGGAGAATTGAGCGAAACAAATGTGTCTGCAAGACGGTGCACTGGCGGTTACAAACATTCCTGGTTAAATAATCGGAAGACCGGTCAAAGTTTTCCTTTGTAAGAGGACACAAAAAAATCGGAGACTTTATTTTTATTAAAGTTACCTGAACGTAAAAATAGTTATTTGTATAACAAGGCACTAAAGTTGGACCATATCAGTGTAACAAAGCAACTTTACTGCCAAAAATATCCACTACGTTTTTTTAATGAAATTAGGTATGCTAAATACACAACCAACAATACACAATCACTTTACAGACTCTTCTGGCTACTTTACAGGCCAATTTGATTTTGACATATGAATCTGCAAAAATACTTTTTTGTTTACATTACGAATTATTTGGTTCAATTTACGGAAGATTTAAAAAAATATATTATTTGTAACATTAGAGATTTGGTTTCATTTTTAGCAAACTTGCGAATTGAAAACTTGCTAAATGACTACCAATAAGTCGTTACAAAGGAATTTAATTTACTGCACTAATTAATTTTTGGCGTTTAATAATACCAATCTTAAATTGGGCAATTTATATTGTTTTCTGTTTACAATTTGGTGCAATAATGAATATCGGTTAGAAAATAACGACGAAGATAAGTTAAATACGGTCCGCCGACTTGGAAAGTAACTAAACGACAAGAAAATAAATTGCAAGTCTTCTAAGACGGATTATTGAAGCGAATGCTGTGTCAAGAAGATAGTACATCGAAAATGAAAAACTACTTTAAACATCAGTACAACATTGTGAAATTTACGGGGAAAAAAAAACACGACGTCTTTTTCTTTGTACTCTTGATCTCACTTTTGTATACGCAACCTTTTGGAACTAATCAGAGTTAGGTACAGGGGTAATTACCGTTCTATTGGGGGAATTGTTACCTCATCCTTCGTATTTCCTTAGAGAGGATTATCCTTTGGCTTGTAGCAAAAATTAATTCTGGAAACCTGACTGTGGAAAGGAAAAGATGCGAAAGCGCTAGAAATATGAATGATATGGAAGTATTACACTGCATACAATATTCTGTGTTTAATTAAAGCACGAAGCGTCTACAAAATAGATTTCTTTTTTAATTTCGTCGACTTACTTTTGATCTTTGCTCTAGGAATTAACTCACTACTTACACAAAGACATACTAAATGCTCTGTTGTCACTTTGAAGCAACTTTATTATTAAATAACAGACAATAACAGAACGTTGGGAATAGCGCAATTCCGGTTGCAATCACGGAGCATTATTTATTTGGTGGATATTGAATTTTACTAAATATTTCATTTCCATCCACGAATAATCACAATTTGATTGTTTGTCATTGCATTATCTATTTTTTATTTTAAAGTGTTTTTTCGATATTTTTCTTTCTGTTTGCTTTAATTTTTAATGATGTATAAGAGTATATTTACTCAGTTACATTATTAAAATAAATAAGCTTGTAAATACGTTTCTTTACCTGCAATCCGGGTAAAAAGCTTATAAATTATGATTCAACAGTCTCTTTGAAGTTTTTTGACCAGCTTGCAAAATTGGCTCTAAGCTTTTAGCAAATATTTAATGGAGATTTTTGGCTTTTTAATTATGTACATATACATTTTAAAAAGTGATTTTTTTAGATTATTACTGACTTTTGACTAAAGACTAGACACAAGGAAAACAAAAAAGAACGAGAAAAAAAGTAAAAAGCTAACATTATTTTTTTCTGGTATATTTTGCGTATACAACGCAGTTTTGATAAACATCTAAATATTTTTGTATTTATTAAAAGCTATTTGCAATCTCAAATTTAAATATTCTTCAGAATTGCACGATTATACAGGCTGATTGTATATTAGATGTTTTTTGTGCATTATTTTTCTTACTTTTCACAGTTGTAGTCGGGAGAAGAAACACCAAAACAATCGGATTTGTGTTAATATCGATATAATCTACGCTCTTAATAAAAATTCAAAAAATTCAAAGTTGTTAAAATATGCGGTACTTACGATATTATCTCAAATGGAAATTAGCTCTTTTGTTTAAATTTTCTATTGAGACTTAATAAACACTTAGGCCACCTTAGAGGCTTAAATATAACTTCTACAACTTTTATCTAGTTTTTACTGATGTTCAGTGATATTTTCCTTATTTATTATTGTTTATTTCATGTTTTCTAAGAGTTTGTCTCCTTTTTTTCCTGCAAGATCTTGCTATTATGTCTTATTAACAATTGTTCATTTTTGTAGCCGCTATCACCATTCTAGCGGACTATTTTTATGTTATTTCTTTGCTCTTTGCAGATATTTAATTTCAGATGCTTATATTCGTCTACTGTGTAGTTTACAGCCATATTTAAGGTTTCACTTGAATCCGTTTTTATTCTTGCAGATAAATTCACTATTTGGTCAAATAGATACATATTTTGTAACGTGGCTTAATTCGGGTCTCTTACGATTGAAAAAGTGTTTTCACGAATAAGTTATATAATAATAAATTACAAATAAAATGAAACATTTCTATTGTTTTAATTAATAGCAAGAGATTTGTTCGTGATTAACGCTGTCTTTTGCTAAGTCGAACTGGACTACCAATATCCTATCGCTTACTTTTCTATATAGAGCCAAACTCGGCCTATAATGCGAATATTTTAGGTAATATAATAAATAATATGTATAATATATAATAATGCGAATATTTTAGGTGTTTCCATCCATCTATTATCTCTTATATGCTCGAGAATACAGCGATGTAAAGCTTCAGTAGAACTTGTTCAACAAAAATCGTCACCGTCGAGAGCATTGCGTAACATCGTCTCCCTTTTTAAAGGGAGGATCTTTTAAGACTGTTCTTCCCTGACAACCTCAGTTTGCTTTAATGATGTCTTCTAATTGTCTGTTTACCGCCTTATTTCTTCCTTCAGTGCCGGTTGGTATTAGTCGCATTTTATTAAAGATGGTTCTAAACTCTTCTAACACATCACCAATTTCAGTTGAAATTTTTTTCAATCCCTTTAGTATAAAACAACCGTTCTCAATTGCTGATGCTTTTCGACGGGTACGGTCGATTATGATCTTCGTAATTTGTCCTGTTTCCAGTTTCCTTCTTTTCCATATATTTTTTAACTTCCAAAAGATTTTTTTCAAAACCCTTATTTACTTCTAAAATGTCTTTATTCAAATCATTTTGCAAACTATCGATTTTCTTGAAGATATTTTTCTATCTTTCTACTTGCCGTTTTTCGAATTTTTCTAGAAGCTTTTTTGCAGTTTTCTATTTTTTTATTTTGTTCTATTCCTTCTTAATTTTTCTCTTAGACCTAGTTTTTCTTGCTTTTCTATTCCCTCTTTATCTATAGTTGTTTTTCAAGCTCGTTTAGAACTTATCATCTTTTGTTCTTCCCGAAACATTTTTTGCTTTTCCTATTTTTCCGGTCGACGTTTCCAGTCGTTTATAGAAATTTTTTTTATTCTTCTAGAGTTTTCTTCACTTTTCTTTTTCTTGCAGTCAAAAAAAGTGTTTTAACTTTTCCTAAAATTTTCTGTTGCTCTTTTTTCAATCGTCGTTTCTCAAATTTTTGTTTCTTACAGTTCTTACGATTTAAATAGTTGGATTTTTAAAAAATATAATCTACGAGTATTTAACAACAAATCAATTTACACAAAGAACTCAAAAATATCTCTAAAAGGCTTTGTTTCACAATCGATGGCAACAGTGAACTTTAGCCTTTGGGGAATTAAAATACATTTCAAATGAGGAGTTACTCGACTCCTCTTGCTGGTTAAAATTTTTGAGATGGGGGCTGCTGTGGTTAGGAGATTGGTGCAACAAGGTCAAATTTAGTCTTAAAAATTGTTCCTCTTCCATTAGAAAATGATCTGTTTTAGGATTTTTGTTAAGTATAATTAACAACAAAGTGCTTTAGAATAGGTCCTTTTAAATGGCATACACTGAATCATAAGATGACAGATTTCTTTTCAAATTTTCTTTTTGACTGATTTGTAAGCTTTCTACATCAAAAATTTAGGGTTTTACGCAGTTACAGGGTTCTGTTTGTGTCTAGTTTATCTTTTATTAGAGGAAGTAAACAACCATATTTACATAATATAATAACATTTAAGTATTTTTTTTATGTTTTTCGATTTAACCTTCCATTTTATTGAAAAGCTAAAGAGACACATTTCTGTAGTTGAATTTAACTATCAATTAACTTAAATTTGGAAAATAATTTGTAAATAGAATTGAAAAATACCAAATAACAGTTTGTCATCAATTGATCAATGAAATCAATTAAACAGTATCATTTAAACAGTAAATTTTAAAAATCAATTGCATGTTGCAGTAACCCTTTTGCCGAATAAAAGTTAGATAAAAACCTTTTTAGGATGAGATGGGATCTGCTTTATCAAATTGCAGATTGTGAATTACCAAGCTTTATTTTTTTAAAACCATTTTACGATTCTTCTACGTCTTTGTTCCTTTAACTTCTACGTTTAATATTTGCATTACTTCTGCTTTTTTTCATCTTCTATATTTTCTTCATATTATTTTACTGTTCCCTCTGATGTTTGTTTAATTGGTATATAACTAATTTGGATTAACTCAACAGCTTTCCTTAGGTTAGTCTTATTGTGTTATAAATAACTGCGTCCGTTCAGAGTCCAAGATGTCCAAAACATCGAATTAATTATTTGCTCTTCTAAATATTTTGTGAGCCATAAATAGTGTAAATCTGAGGTTCGGGTTTAAAGATAAGACAAGTTCCTGTCATAAAATCTGATGGAATCCTGAATGTAAGCTTTTTAGAACCATCTCGTCGGTTGTTAAATCTGTAAAAAGACGTGTCCAATTTCATGTGTTATGTAAGATTCCATAAACAAATAAAATAATAGAGCACATTGTTGCAGTCACGAAGTCCATGTATTCTAAGAAATCTAGTAAAGTGTGTTTGGAATTCCTTTATCAGTTTCTTGCATTACGTAAAAAACAATACAGTTCTGTATCTATTGGTGTTTCGAAATAGAAAACCCGGTTGAAAATTCCCACCGGTTCCCGGCCGAAAGAATAACAATTTCCAATGTGATTCGGATTATTATGTAAATTTTAAAGCAAACTATTGGAATATTGCGCGAAAACATTTTCCATAAAATGATATTTATTCTGCACCTTTCCGACATATTGTTCGTTGCATTAACAATGTGTTCTGGAGGCACGTTCTCCCACACCTCCGGCGGGATCTTCCGACTTCAGTTCACGTCGAGTTATGGACCGTGACTGCTAGTTATTTAATAGTGGAAGACCACACAATCCGTCTATTTCCGATACACTACCAGATAAATCTCGACATGACTCGCGAACCCTCCGTTCCTAAATTACGAGATAAGACCAACGCATGAAAGGGCCTAAACACCCCGTCGTGTTCGATCTAACTAAGTACTCCCTCAAATTAATTACTACACGATGTCTGGATATCTTGTCTAAGCAGTTTTGACAAAATGATATAGAACTCAAGAAAAAACAGTCTTTTTCGATTCTACTGGTGAGTATCGATTCAAAAAAATACAGAATATTTGTGTGCTGTTATTTAAATATACAAGTGAGAATATTTAGATTTATAAAATAATTACAGTGGGATCTCTCCATAACGAACAAGTATGTGAAATTGTCTATTATGTGTACCGATAACAATATATTGTAAAATTTGGGAAACATTTTTTGTTGAGAGAAACCTTTGGTTATATACATATTAGGGTTACATTAAATAAATTACACTCTTGTTTCTCGGTTTAATTATTTGTCAACTATAAATTTACTCCCGATTTTTTTAGTTTATATAATTTTCCTTTACTATTGTTCATAAATTTACTTAGCTTATTACCTGATTTAAATGAAATGGTATAGTTAACTGAATGTTTTTTGTACTCATTGTCTTTGAGAACCTATTTCCTAGTCGTCCTCTATACTCGTTTTCCCGAATAGGAGCGTTTTTTATTTTCCACAAAGTCAAAATTTGTTTGAGCTATTAGCCGATAAAAGGTAACAACTTTAGATTGTATATCTGTTATCAAAATCATCCAGTTAGTCCTACCAACCCATTAATAAATAAACTAATTTATTGACTTACGATAAATTATTGAAAACATTATTTTTTCTTGAAATTTTGGCTTTTAATCGTTTCAAAATATGTTGTACCTAACTATTTCGGAAAGAAATTTTCCGTATTCGCATCAATACCTTCGGTCGTGTTGCAAACAAATTGCTCATGTAGGGGAAATTTATCTTCCGAAGTACTTAGGTAAACAACTATTGTAAAATTGTTGTCAAATTGATTTTTGAAAAAACTCTATTGTGTGACAAGGTTCTCCAAGATTTTTAATGACCGACCAATTTAATTATGTTCTACTACTCAAAATCTATCAAATGGAAAAAAAAATCATACCGAAACTCGATGTTGTAAAAGTAAAACAAACTGTAATCGATACAAAAAATGCGGCCATTACCCAAAACGTACCAAAATTTTGTGGTTGTCCACTATTTTTAAAACATACTGATGATAAACTATCTTTATAAGAAAATTCAACTTGGAACTCGACATAGTTTTTTGTCGTATTGAATTATGTGAACATTATGTTGCAGTTTTGTTATTATAGGTCTTGAAAATCGGTGATAAGCACGAAACAAGTTGACAAATAAACGAGAAAAAATTTTTTTGGCCTATTTATAGCATATCTTCTAACGGCTATTTTTTTTAAATAAAAATGAAATTTATAAACAAGATGCTGTTTGTTGATAAGTGTATCACTTGAGAAGAGAACGGTTGGATTAACTTGGCTAATTTTTCTAAAAATCTTTGAAAATTGGAAAAGTTGCCCCGAAAATTGGAAAATTCTGGAAAAACTAAAAGTGTTTTTTCTATGGGACTTTTGTATAAACTTAAGACAATAAGTCGCAAAGCTTCTTCTTTTTTTCGCTATGGTCTAAAGATTTTAGTTATAATGTCATAAGAAATTTTAAGAAATTAGTCACGATTCTTCTTTTTTTTTGTTCTATTGTTATATTCTAAAGTTTTCAGTTATAATATCACATGAAATTAAGAATAAATTGAAAATAATTTGACAGAACTTCCAAAACGTGTTGTGCCAGGCAATAAACACGAGCCTTGAAAGGACCGAATGCCCTGTTCCTAATTGCCAACACGTTTGAGAAGTTTTGGAGAATTATTTTCTAATTTATTAATTGATCGTACAGAAAAAAATTATTTACATTTTTTGAAGGAAATTGTACGCTCTAAAAAAGTATCTTACAAATTTTTTATAACTTTTACTGTTTAGAAGATATCAGAGGTCTAAGTTTGAAGAATTTAGCAAAAATTTCTTTTTCATTTCTAAATTTTGTAACTCGTGAATAAATAAATATTATAAAGTACGCAACATACCGTTTTGTAGGAAATTAAACGCTCTACAAAAAAGTCGTTTGTGGTTAATCGATTACTTCAACCATTTAAAAAAAATGGGGATTTAGTATCAAATTTTGGTTTTTGAAATGCGAATATCTTTTAAATGGTTAGAATAATCAGTTAACCACAAGAGGCCTTTTTTATAAAGCGTTTAATTTCCTACAAAAAATGTAAATACAACTTTTCTGTACAAACAAGCAATAACGAGATATGGATTTTACCATAAAAAAAATGAAAACTGCGATGAGGGAGTCTTTTCTATTAAAATTAAGAGCTCATCTTGAAAAAAGCATTTTTTAAAGGTGCCTATGAATCAATTTTTCAGTGTCAGAAGTTAAAAAAAATATCGATTTTTTCGGCCCACCCTAGTATTCCCGTTAGAAAAATATTTTGGTTGGCCAAAATGATCAAAAATGACTGAAATTGCAAGGTTCTTTTAGATTTCAGAAACGTAAAAAAATAATCAGGAAAAAAATTTGGACAAACTGCAAAACTCATTATTTTTGTTTGTACTCTCGATCATAACTGACGATAGGATTGACATATTTGGTTGATTTTTTTATTCTTCTTAATTAAATGAATTCAGTGAAAACAAAAATCTGGAAGATCTAGACAAAAATCTGGGAAAAGGCATTCCATCTTTAATTAAAATGAAATTACATTTGTTTTTACTTTTGTGTTATTTTGTGATCTATCCAACAAATGTAGTTATTTTATTTTTATTCCAATTTATTTTGCTACTACGGGCGCAAATGTCTTTAGACAACTGATTTTCAAATTGTAAATCAAGTTAATCTGTTACATAGTGACGGAAAATTGATTGAGTTGTTTATTTTGGCATGAAATTCTGACCCAATTCAATTAAGATTTAAATTTTGGAACAAAACCGCATGGCTTCAAGTCTAGCACATTTCATGCATGTCACACATTTGTAACTTTTCAGCAGTGTACTTCTGATTTTACTGCATGTTAAATTTCCCATTGGCATAGTTCTGAATGATCTCCTTATCAAATTGAATTCCATGCCACAATCCGCTAATGGCTACAATAATTACTCCTTTTTATTTTGATTACTCATTCCTAATAGCTTTTCATAAATTTACAAAACCATCACCAACAAATTAATAAAAATTTGGACAAAACAACGTTTGTCGGGTCAGCTAGTCTGGTATAAAAATAACTAATAATAAACCCGGCGCATCCACCATTTTTAAATAAAAATTATTTTTAATAATTTTTAATATATTTTTCAGCAAGTGACCTTGACTCGATTCGTGCCCTGTTCAACGAAAAAGAGAAGGAGTTGTCTTTGGCTGTGGCCAAGGTCGAAGAGTTGACTAGGCAGTTGGAGGAGCTAAGACGGGGTCGAACGGCCAGGGACCAGCCTCCTGCTTCTGCCCTTGAGCTGGACAAGTTACGTCGGGAGCTTATGGTAAGTATACTCACAAAACGTCTTCTTGCATCCGACATAATAGTTATTTATGGGAAAGGTTTAACTGAATTCGAAAATATTGCATAGCTTAAAAGCGCTGAAAATTGATTTACTTGGCTCGTCGTCTCTGTATAAAAGAAAACAACGTTGAGGATGTAATACCATAATGAATTTGAGGGAATTTTTATTTAACGTCTGACTATTTATTTACGTGTATGATATAAAGTATCACAATGGATGGCGGGCTGTTGCGCTTTCTGCTTTTCTCTACAAGCGATGTTCTTTTCGTGATGGGTACTTTCATTATAAATTAAAAAGATGAAGCGGAAATGCTTTTATTTTATGTGTACTAAAAACTAAATTTTGTAACTACATTTTTTATAAATAACAACTAGACTTCTAACATTTTCTAGATAATAACTAATTTATGAGGCCCGACCTAAATCAGGATTTTTTTGCTCATATGGTTATACAGTCTGGTATGTCTATATTACCAGTAAACATGCTTTTATTGTCCTTTAAATATTTTATTTCGCGGAAGTTATTTGTATGTTATTAGAAGAGAAAGCTAGAAACCTCATAGTAGTTGAAAAAATGTGTATACAACTCTGAAACGAATCTTTGTTTATTGATGAGTCATTAAACTTCACCTACGAGATGAGACTGAATCATGCAAGTTCATGTCGTTTATGAGCTTTTATACAATACACATAAATTTTTTTAATAATGTGGTAATCCTTTTTTTCTTTACGTTTTTTTTTCTTCAGTTTCTCTAACCCAGAAATATGAGATATTGTTAAAACCCGGATGCTTGTTAGCCGCCCGGATAAGGTCCCATCTGCGCCAAAGTTCACAACGACTTTTCCAGAAAGCTATTACACCGACATTAGTACTTAATGTTGTCTTAAAAGACCGCCTCTTAGAATATAATTTTTTCCATTATTTTAATTACGAAATTTTTATCAATTAAAGGAGATTAAACAGGATAAGTGTCTGTAACTGTAAGAGTTTGGGAAAGGTTCCGAGATTTTTTATTCGGAGCTAAAAGGTTTTAGAGGCGAAGCTCTTTCAGACCTATTTTTTTTCTGTTGTCGTTTCGTACTGTCCCGATGCATTGATTTTACACTTATTCCTTATTCTATTTTTCGTTGTTCATTCCTGGCCGACTGATACTGTAACTTCGCTCAATCTTTCAATAAAGAGTTGAGTTTTCAAACGAATAGTTTATTTAACAACATATAATTTACACGAATAACTCTCAACAATTAAACAGCTGAATAACACATTTCATCGCCTTTAATTATCACTCGGAAAGTCTTCACTTTTATCGCTTAGTACTGCCCCATGAAATAGCATTTATTTCACAACTAGTTAAGTAATAAAAGTGAAATATTAAAAAGTGTGTAGGTATTTTTATATTTTTTTTTTTTGGCCAAGTTTACATAAAAAATACTAAACTTTGATTAAAACAGCAGATTTATCATAATTGATTAATCAATTAATTAATTTAGTAAAATTTCTAAAATAAAATTAGGTAATATTGTTTAACCCAGACAATTTTTGCCACGCTCGGTCGATTCAGCAAACTTTATGTTCGTTAAGCAATTTTGATCTTTTCTGTCAATTGATTAGGTAAATAACTATTTACAAACCTCTTCACTGGCTTTGTTGTTCTAATATTGATTTCTGATTGAGTAATATATTAGTATTTTATGCAACGAGCATATTAGGATATAAGTATGAAATTTACGACAGGAGCCTTAGCGAGTGCCGTAATGAATGCGGGTGTTTTAATAGCCATTAAATGCGTATTGCATACACTATTTTTTCTACGATCAGTCATAATAAAAAAAGATAGAAATTTAAATTTATTTACAAAATTTATTAAACTTGAATTCATGAAATGAAACAAAACCGAACTGCAAAAAAATCAATTTTAAAACAAAGTAAACAAATTAACCTTTTTGATGAATTGTCATATTCTGAATAGTGCAGTTATTAAACTGCAACTGCGGCATTTTTGGCAGTCCTATAACAAAATTGGCAGATGTTGTTGATGGAGCTATTATTAATGAATTATTAATCTAATTAAATATATCTAATCGAATTCAAAATTTTTGCTTTATGTTCACTTTATTTTGAATTGATTCTTTTATATAACTTTCGGCCACTGTAGTGGACTTCCACACGGCGTGGCGTTTTAGTGACGTAATATCACTATCAGCATCAACCACTATTGCCGCAGAACTGCGACAGAAGCAGTGTCGGGTATATAAATGCTAACTTTATTGTCGCCTCCCTAATTAATGAATTGAGAGTAAAATTTTTCATAAGTTTTAGCAGATTTTGCCGGCATGAAAGACTTTGCGGTGCTTCTCGCTTGTTCTACAATTTCTGGAAGCGTAAGATTTTTTTATTTTACAGTCACTTTCTTCCATCTGACTCGTTTTCTCTTGATTGTAATTGAAAACCACTGCGACCTGTCACAATTTTAAATGTCAAGAGTTCATGGAAATCTGATAAATATTTAAATCTTGCTATAGTACATCGTTCCCATTGGTCAAAATTTGTATCGTATTGTATCATTACAGTACAGGTAATTTGCAACTAAAAAGGTAATTAGAGTATGAGAGTAAAAAAACATATTTTAGTTAGTGACATCTTTCTTTTCACTAAATCCCACACACTATACAATTTTGTTCTGTGTTTTATAGGACACCCCTACTCGTAGACTTCATTTATCACCAACATTAAATGAAACTCATACAAAGGCGGTTTTTGTCGTTTCGCATTACATTATTTTTAAAACCGCAAGACAATACCCCACACGTCCGTTTTGATGTCCAGACATTATTATTCATACCGTTCATAAACAGTCGTAGGGTGCGGCGACCGGGTGCGTCCCTGGGGCGTACCTCACAGGGAGACTTAAATTTTATTCTAATTTTTTAAGGTGGATGTAGATCAAACTTTAAATGAATGCTCATTTAGTTAATATCTTTCTTTAATTAAATTATACTGAAAGGATAAAACTGTAATAATGGGTATTTTGTTAAATTTGAAGAACGAGTTACTCATAGAATTTTGAAATTATAAATGTGTCTTTGACTGACTAATGACCTAACTAAATTTTAATTCTATATTTATATATTTTAAATTTCAAAATTTTCTTTTTTAATTTCACTAAACTATACCACTTTTGTCTTTTACAACTGATGTACATGTCATGTCAAAATAACATAACAGATACAATGACAACAATTATTACTAATAGTTATATACCGAGCTAATGGCTAAGCGCTAAATTCGGAAGGTTGTGGGTTTTTGAGAAGTTTTCTATTGCAACAACAATTTTTATATTGTATTATTATTATAATCTTCTTCTAGATTTTTGTTCCCAATGTGCATTATAATTTGCAACGTTTGTGGGGATTTGGGGTTTATTTGATTTAAAGAGTTGTATTAATAACGAATCTTTTATTTCCACTAATCCAGCAACAACAATAAATAAACAACTCCATATTTACATTGCAGTCGCCATCGCATTACTACTGTCGCTCATTTTACTTGCTTGTCTGGCTTTCACTAACTGACTGATTAACTTTGGGTCAGTCTTCCTTCTGATATAATCTTTTTGAATATATTTCCTAGAATGTGCCAGATGTTTCGTCACCTTTCTAGTTGCAATTAGAAATGATGACTTATTTTTTCCGATCGGTCTTATTAATGATTTCAGGAAATTATATGAAATCTTTTTAGTATTTCTGGAGCCATTCACTCGAATTTTTTTTATTATTATTATTATTTTGAATATCTAGCAGCTCTGCTTAAAATTTCTACTTCTACAGTGGATTTTTATTTTGTATTTCTATCCAAGCATCTTTTTTATGCTTAATTTCTACTGTAATTTCATTTTTTATTATAATTGCATTAAGTACCGAAATCCAGCTATATTGCTGGCTTTTCGAAAATTAAAAATTGTAATTATTGTATTAATTAAATAAAAGAAATAAATAATGGAGTTATGACAAGCAATTTTGACATCAGTTTAAAACAACACACGTTATGTTTTGCATTGTTATTATTATTGCGCAAGATTTTATTGTGTATTTTACTAATACTATTTTATTCCTCAATGTTGGTAGCGTATGAAAGGTCAAACAAATTTCCAAATTTCATTTTATTAATTTGAATATTTACTAATAAGCTATCGAAATTATTTGTTTTTGCTGTTAATACTGTTAGGAACAATTCCAAAGCATTGTGTCCCATAAAGACAGTTTTTGGCTAAATATTCCGAGTAAATACCAGGACATCGCGTCATGAACAATACTATACCGCAAAATTTTGCGAAACCATAAGTCACGCCCATGGACTTGTCGAAATGACGGTTATCACTATACTTAAGTTCCTTTGGAGATTGAATGAATTAGGAAAGACGGAATATTAAAAAGAGAATTATGTTTTTTACGAAATTAAGTTCTAATAGTGAGTTTTTTATTTTTCAGTACCGTAATAAACTAAATGAGCAACAAAATCAAAGACTAAACCAACAACGAGAAGCTCTGACTGCTCGGCAAGAGGAAATGAGCGCTATCGACAAGCGAATTTCCGAATTACAAGAGAGATTACATAAGAAACGCTTACTAAATCAACAACTTGCCAATCAGATCAGTGCAGCGTCGCATAAAGCCGCCTACCATCAATTAGTTCGGTGAGTTAAACAAAAAAAAAATAAATCCTTAATTTAAAATTAATGAAATGTGTATCAGATTGACAGGAAACGGCGAACAAACTCGGAAACCACCAAACAACCAACCTCCCAATGGTTTATCGAGAGGCAACATAGCGGCTGTAGAACCCTACAATCACGTCCCTTTGAGATCTGGTCAGAAAGAAACCACCACATATCATCCAGTTTATCAGCAAAACCACCATATCAAAAAAGATGGCGAATTGCAAGGGCCCAATAATAATCAAGAAGTGCAAGACCTGGCCAACAAAATGGGAAATTTATATACGAGACCTGAGGAAAGTGATGCTCTTAAAGAATTTACTGTATCGAAATCGGATCCCAAATATCAAACTTTGCCATACAATACTAAATTTACTGTTAATTTATTACCGAATAGGATAGTGAGAAATGAAAATGTAGACAATACATGCGGAGAAAATAAAGATAATGATCACATATCAAATATGACCCATATGACGGTTCATAGTGCGCCTCTGAGTATAGTTAATAAGAATATTGCAACACCATTGAACCAAAATGATTTGATTAGTAAGAGGCAAGCAGGAAATGATGTGACCAATGGTAATGTTCCTAATGGAGTAACATATCAGGTGTGTATTTTTAATTTTTAGATTTATGTTCAAGTTTATATTTGATTTTTCATTGTATTTCTTCTATTTCTGTATTGCACCTCCAACATACATCTCTTTTGTATTTTTGTTTTACTTTTCTATAATAGAAAATTTCTTCTCTGTATTTATTTCTCATTATAAACTCCACTTTTTATATTTCTAGTTTCAACAGCTTTAGATTTCCATTTTAAGATAATTGTGTACTAGATTCCTGCTTAAAATTGTTATTCTACATTTATTTTTCTTCAAAACTTCTCTTCTAGATAAATTTCTATTCTACATTTTGATTTCAGTTTTTACTGAATCTTTCTATTGGATTTGTAATTTACTTTTTAGATTTTTACTTTCAAAATTTAATTTCTATACCAAATTTCTTCTTTTTCTTTTAGATTTCTATTCTAGATTCATGTATGTGTAGTATGCGTAATATTGGCACTACAATGTTCCTGATCTAGAATTTTCAAGTCAAAAATCTAATAAAAGATTTTTTTTCAGAAACCAATCAGCAGCGTAGCTCCGACCTCAGTCCACCACTCTGGAATTTTGTCCAATATCTATCAAACCTCCTCAATAAAAGTCCAACCAGTCGAACCCCAAACTATCACCAGCACGAACAAACAAGTGCAATCTCCTTTAGTATTATCTCCTCCTCAATCTACCAGTACCCCATTAAACAACACCCCAGAAGTGTCTTTAGATAAAACTCCAAAGCCTGCCTTGCCTCCAAAACCGGCAATTAAGCCGCCTCCACGTCAAACCCAATCACTGAATGAAGCCGATCCTCCACCACCCCCACTGCCACAAACCGAACCACCGGACGATACAAGTACCAAACCAAAATCAGGTACTCAACTTAATAAACCAAACTCACAAAATAACCAAACTAATGAAATGGTAATCAAAGCAAAACCGTTAACCATCAAAAAGCAACAACTAAGTGAACAACCAAAATTACGAAATAATAAACTAAACAGCTTAGTTGCCAAGCCGACACAAGCTTTTCATTTTCCAGACGACAAAAGTGATGATGATAACAATATCAAGCCGGTCGATGAAACTGATAAGGTTGTCGTTGAAGAAAAGGAAGAGAGTGAGGAGAGCAATGGAGTAATCCGGCGGTGTAAGAAGGGTAACTTGAAATCGGGCAAGTCGAATTTGGCGCGAAGAGTCAGTTTTGACCCTTTGGCACTTTTACTGGATGCCAGTCTAGAAGGCGAGCTTGAACTTGTGAAAAAAACAGCAACACAAGTGACCAATCCCAGTGCAGCCAACGATGAAGGCATCACAGCCCTACACAACGCCATCTGTGCTGGGCATTTGGAAATCGTAAAATATTTAGTAGGCTTTGGATGTGATGTCAACGCGCAAGATAGTGATGGATGGACACCTCTTCATTGTGCTGCAAGTTGCAATAACGTTGCTATGGTAAAGTTTTTAGTAGAACATGGGGCTTGCATTTTTGCAACAACGTTAAGTGACCATGAGACAGCAGCGGAGAAATGTGAAGAGGATGAGGAAGGGTTCGACGGGTGCTCGGAATATTTGTACAGTAAGTTGGCTTAGTAAAAAAACTATTTACGGATTTAGGGAACTAACAGTGATTTTTTTTTTTGAAGGTGTACAAGAAAAGCTAGGGATTTTGTCGGGAGGTGTGGTGTATGCAGTGTTTGATTACACGGCACAACAACCAGATGAGTTAAGTTTCAAAGCTGGTCAACAGTTGACGGTTTTGAGAAAAGGGGATGAGAATGAGAGGGAATGGTGGTGGTCGAAATTAGGTGATAAGGAGGGATATGTTCCTAGAAATCTTCTTGGGGTGAGAGAAATAGTTTTTTTTTATTGTTGAAGTACTAATGTTTTGTTATTACAGCTTTATCCAAGGGTTAATCGAAGTGAAGAATAGTATTATACATTTTTGTATAATGGATATTTAAGTACCTTTGCCTTTTGCTAAACTATGTATATTATATATAAATAAACAAAAATGGGATTTAAAAGGAGAAATTCATACCTTTGCTCAATATAATCTGTATATTGTGAGAGTTTTAAGGTTTTTCTGTTTGTTAAGTTTGTTTATAACAAGTTTATTTGATTAGGTATTATTGTTTTTATTGCTTTTGAAGTAATAAGCATTTTAATATATTTTTGACATATGTAAATATATAAATATGAAAAATAATTATTTACAATAAAACGTATTGACTATATTCTTCTAATTATTTTCCCTCTTGTTGTTTAGGATAAGAGAAACGTTACTTCTGCATACAATAAGTAACCAAATAACCTCTTAACTTTTTTGTGAATCTGATACTAAGATAGGCAACCAGTTACTTGTTTATATGCAATTTTGGTTGCATAATTTGATAATGGAGACAACTGAATACCTCCCCATACATTGTGTTCCTGATACCAAAATCAAAAATATTGAAAATTCTTAATAAATGAATACCTCCTCACGTATTCTGTGATCCTGATAGTAAATCGAAAATTATTGAAATTTTTTGAAAAATACCTCCTGGCATATTCTATGATTCTGATACCAAATCCAGAATATTGAAAATTCTTAGTAAATAATGAATACCTAACTCCTCACATCTTCTGTGACCATAGTACTGGGGCTGGGAAAAGTATCGATACTTACAGAAGGTATCGATACCTGCTCAGGTATCGTACACCGATACCGACTGCAATCAGGTATCGAAGTATCGATACCTCCGACACTTCGATACCTCCGATACTTCGATACCTCCGATACTTCGATACCTCCGATACCTTTGATACTCCGATACTTCCGATAACTCGACACCCCCGATACCTTGATACCTCCGATACTTCCGATACCTCGATACTTACGATACTTTGGCAAGTATCGATACTTTGCAGGTATCGATACCCGATACCTAAAAACAGGTATTGCCCAGCCCTACCTAGTACTAAATCCAGGAATATGGAAAATTCTTAGTAAATGAATACCTCCTCACACATTCTGTGATCCTGATACTAAATCGAGAATTATTGAAGATTATTGACTTTACGCAAAAGGTTGTATGCAGCCATATAGCTGGTTGCCTGTCCTGTTATCCGGAGCACAGGAAAAGGCATGAGGTATTTCGTAACTTCAGCCACAGCCTTCAGCTATAGAAATGTTAGTAAAAATCGTAGTCCAGTGCAACCAAATGCTCCTGACACCAAATTAAACGCCTATCTTAGAGAAGCCCACATAATGTTGAGGTATTTGATTACTCCAACTAAATTTTTTCATTTAGTATCAGGATCATAGAATATGCGATGTGAGAAAGTATTTGGATGGTATATTTTTACATCGATAAACTTAGGTACCAGTGTTTAATTTGCAATCGATTTACACCTTCCTTAAAATATGAAATAAACGTATTAAAAACATTCCTTTTGTTTTATTTGTATTAAAGGTATGTCCAAAAGAAGCAGAGTGGACTCGTCACATATGGCAGAATAAGATGCATCAAATCCGGATTAAAGGTGGGTCCGAAAGAAGCAGAAGGAAGGGATTCGCTACTCAACACCTGTGGCAGAGAATGATGCCAAAAAGGTAGGTCCTTAATTAGGAGTTTCCATACCACAGTTTTTTCAAAATTGTTGATCTCTTTTTTTAGTCAAATAGAAAAATCTAATTTTTAATTTTCTTTGTAGCTGCAGTGCGTTGACATGATTTGTTAAACAAATATTCCCTACTAAACTACTTTAGTAGTTATGTCTAAGCGCTTAAATATTTTGATAATTTTGTATGTGAGGTTCAACGTTTTAAACATGCAGACACAATTAAAAAATAATAGAAAATATGTCTACATTTAAATTTTAAACTTGATTAGTGTGTATTTTGACGTAACGGTAAAAGTTAGTAAATGATTTCAGAGATCTAATTCCTTTTTTGGTATGATATTTTCACTTAATTTATTTCCTAATTACAAAAATTAAAATATAATAACATTTGCATAAATTGATTGCAGAATTTTGCTTTTAATATTTTTTATTGCATCATTTTGTAATAAAAAACAACAGTTTCATTGAATTGATTAATGCTGTTTTATTGTTATTGCTTTGATTTATTTTAATTGATTTTTTCATTAATTTTTATAGACACTTATTTGTCGCAGTTTTTTAACATACAGTGCCATGTAGTATTTGCTTTTTTTTAAATTATTAATGAGTTTTAATTTTTAGAAGGACTTATTATCGATAAAAAATCTCAACTATTGCTTTGTCATAATCAAGAATTAGTGTTTTTTGCTCTTAACCGATAGCACAAAAATTTGATTATGCCAGTCATTACGTAAGTAAAATAGTCTTAAATAAAAAAATCATATTAATTTAATTTCAAGAACCACGTGATATATTTTACGTTAAAAATTGCACTTCATATTATTTAATTAAAACATTAATCAATAATAACCAATCCTAGATATGTACTAAAATCATTCAATTAGGTCTTGTTGTAATAACTAGGTCAAAGATTAGGTATTTCGGTCATTGTTGATTATCTCATAATGAACTAATAATTATCTCAGAAAATTTTTGTGATATGGAACATTAAGATTAATCACTTATAGCTTTTATCAGTTGTACAAACATGCTAATCTTATAGCATCCCAGGCATCTCTTTTAGTTTAAAACAAAAAGTTGAAGAAAGATATTGCATTTCTGTAAACTGTAATTTTTAACTGAAAGTTAATTAGTGATCGCGCGAACACGATAATTAGATAATTGTGTTAGTAAAAGGTATATTTTTGGTAGGAGATTTCTCTACAAAATTGAATCTGCTGTGTCATCTTTAAAATAATAGAGAACTTCCTAAGTACCATAACACGCAACTAACCAATTACTAGACATAACGTCTTATATAACGAGACGAGTAAAACATATCAGCCAGTTATCATCTTCGATTGTAAGACACAATTTATTCAAAATGCGATGGACGTTCTTTGTAATTATTTCAACATTTGCCTTTGGAGAAACTGCAAACATTCTTGGAATATTTCCGTTACCTGGAAAAAGTCATTTTGTAATGTTTGAGCGCCTGTTAAAAGGACTTGCAGAAAAAGGACACAATGTTGATGTTGCTACACATTTTCCATCGAAAAATCCACCTCCAAGGTAAATCCATTATGTTTTTTTGAGTTTCTCTTATTCTAATTTTAGATACAACCAATTAAGTCTAGTTGGAAGTCTTCCTATCTTTGTAAATAATCTCTCTCTTAATACTTTTGATGGTTTCACTAACTACGATATGATTCATTTTATGACAAAAATTTGTGGTGTTGATGCATGTGCTGCAGTTCTAAATACAACAGTTTTACAAGATTTGAAGACAACAGAGAAGAAATATGATTTAGTAATTACGGAAATTTTTGGATCTGATTGTATGTTAGGTTTTGGATATTTTTTTAAAGTCCCAACGATTTCTTTAATAAGCAGTATAAGTTTGCCATGGGCTGGGGATCGAATCGGAAATCCTGATAATCCTTCTTACATCCCCAATTATTTTGTATCAACTACAGCCAAAATGAATATTTTTGAAAGAGTAGAAAACACTCTTTTATTTTTTTATACAAAATTTTTGTAAGTTCAAATTATACGTTCTTTAATAATCTAACAGTTTTTGTTGAAGGTATCACTACTTTTCATCAAAAGAGTCAAACCAAATTGCAAAAGAATTTTTTGGATCAGATATACCACCTCTTGAAGAACTAGCCAAAAATACTAGTCTTATTTTAGTAAATAGTCATTTTAGTATTTCTCACTCAAGACCAACTGTTCCTAATTTTATTGAAGTTGGAGGATTACATATTTACGAACCAAAACCTTTATCAAAAGTATTTCATCAACTAGATGTTTTTAATTTAAATAGAAGTAAATTTTAGTATTTTGAAGATTTAATTACAAAAGATATAAATAAAGGAATAATCTATTTAACAATGGGATCAATGATAATGACTGAAACTTTTGATCCTGACAAACTTCAAGGCATGTTTGATGCCTTCTCCCAATTGCCTTACAAGGTTTTATGGAAAGCAAAACGCGAAAATTTCCCAAAAGGATTAAAAATCCCCAAAAACATTCATTTTGAAAATTGGATGCCACAAATGGACATTTTATGTAACTCGCTGCCTAGAGAAAAATGTTTTAATATTAACAACTGTTTTAGGCCACCCCAATATCAAATTATTTGTATCACATGGTGGTTTGATGGGAAGTCAAGAAGCAGTTTATTGTGGTGTTCCTCGATTAGGAATCCCACTTTTTGCTGATCAGGATAATAATATTCGAGCTTCGGAACGAATGGGGCTTACAATTAAAGTTGCTTATAACGATATCAGTGAAAAAACAATTCTTTCAGCTTCAAAAAAATTACTTGAAGATCCGATTTATAAACAAAATGCTGAACGAGTTTCAAAACAGTTTAAAGATCGGCCTTTATCTTCTTTAGATACAGCAATTTATTGGGTCGAATATGTTATAAGACATAATGGAGCACCACAATTACGAAGTGCTGGAGCTGATTTACCTTGGTATCAGTATTATTTAGTAGATGTCGCTGTTATTTTAATTTCCGCATTGTTTATAATTATATTATTAACAAGTTTTGTCCTGAAATTAGTACTACATTTTATATATGGAAATCATAAAGATAAATTCGAATAATTATTGTGTATAAAGTTATTTTTGTTTTATTTGAATATGTTTGTTATTTTAATACCAAAAATAAAATATATGTTTTTTACAACAAGACAGTATTTGTTTATTTGTAAAATATTTATTTATACGACTTTAGCACATAAAAACTTGTTACTTGCATGTTGCTTAAATAAAATTTAAACTTAAAGTTTGTTTACTAATCAAAAAACCACCACCTGTAGAATTAGGTTTGTCAAAATTAAATTTACTAGAATTTGACATCGTCAAAATTTTTGGTTATTCTGTCACTTTCCTGTCATGTTCAAAAGAGTTTGAAAATTTTGGTTTCCAATTAAAATAAGAATGTTAAAATACTACAAACAGTTAGAGATTTGTTCGATCAACAACTACTGCTAACTGTAACATGCTGTAACAATTTAATAAAAGAACAAATTGCAGCTCCAAATGCTTGTCAAATTTAGATTGATTTTATTGCATGTCATTTTAAAAGTGTGCCATGTTGCCAGATGTATTTTACGCGAAATTGCGACGTTGGTGGTTTTTTGATAAGTGAACAAACTTTAATTAATTAGCATACATACAGGTAAATATTGTTTTAAAAGTTTTATATACATACAAATGATATTAAATGTTATCATCACATTTATAAAATATTTTTACAAATAGGTACTATTTTTTGGTCTTATCACAAATTTTCAAAGCTAGTTTTTGTTACCACTTTTGCAAAACTAAAAAAATTTTAAATTTTTAATTAGTGTGTTTTTGCCTCCAAAATGCAAATATTATGAGAATTGTTTTTTTTTCTGCTAAAAGTCACTCAATTCTGTCTGAAACTCTGTTGAAACGACTTGCTGTAAAACGACATCATGTTGATTGTCACCCATTTATATAGAAAAAACTTATTTGAATAAAAAATTTAAATTGTAATTAATAATATTAATAATTTTCTTAGCTACAAGTTCAGTTTATATGGAAGTCTCTAAATATCGAAATAATATGACATTACATCAATTAGAAAATCGTCTTTGAAAAACTTGGTGCTATATTTGGATTAATGAAAACTCCTCTTTTATAAAGTCTAAAAAATACAACAAAATATATTCTTCGTTCTGTTTTAATTTTGTTCTTGTTACTTGTTCAAAAATCAAACTTTAACAGTCGCTATTTCATGTGATGTCTTATAGTAAACAAAACACTTGTCTCCTAGTCCTAAATTATCTTGATGTGCCTATTTATGAATTTATAATAAGTCTTAAATTTAGAACAAAATTTATCGACTTTTAATTTAAAATGCATATTACAGGTTAATGCTATGTTTAATTTTTTTATATACATTCATGTCAAAGATAATACCTATCAACATATTTTTTAGCACTTTTTCGAAAACACATCAGTATTACCACGATTTTAATGAAGTTAACTTTTGTTTCTGTTTGTTAAAAGATGCAAAACCTATTTTTTTTCTAATTTGGGTATTAAAAACTATACCGAAATGGCTTATTGAAATAGTATTTTTAACGAGTTTTAGATAGAAAGTGACCGATTTCGTGCGAGTGAAAAATTGCAAACACGAGGTGTTAGCCGATGTCAGGATTCAAGCATATTTTACAATCGCCAGTTTGTGACAGCTGGAAATCAAAACTTGAAAAATAAGGTCTCTTCACATTAAATTATCAACTCGTTAAAGAGGGATAACTTTCATAATTTCTTCGCTACTTTTTACTTATATATTTCTCATATATATTGATCATATTTCTCAACGAAATTTTTATTTATGGCTAAAATCTCCTAAATTAATAGGAGTAGTACATACAGGTGTATTACGTTGTAAGGACAGAAAGTAGGCAATTAATGTATATCACAAGCAAATATAACCATTACGGGCTGAAATGTTACTAGTTGTCACATATTTAGTGCTGCTATACGATACGCAAGTGTCAGATAGTACCTCATTTAAACTAATCCAAGAAAAAATTTTTGACACTGTTAAGTTGATAAAATACTAGAGCCTTACCGGTTTAAATAAACCATTTTAGTACATATAATCGTTTATAACATTATAATAAACCCGCTGAACGTGAACGTGAAGTTATTTAGTAAATTAAATTAATGTTAATGCTATTTTTTAATTTCTGCATAGATTACAAATTCATAGTTTACAATCTATGCCTTCAAATTAGTATTACATTTTATATAGGTACCTAATGGAAACCATAAAGATAACTTCAAATAATTTATTATTGCATGACGTTTTTTTGGTTTTATTTGTATATTTGAATAATGTATGATTTTGTTTTTATGCACCAAACCCCATAAATAACCAATTACCAGACATAGCGTCTTATAATAGAAGACGAGTAAAACATTGATTAACTTCGTTTTTGAATGTAACACAAAATTTATTTAAAATGCGATGGATATTTCTTGTAATTATTTCAACATTTGCCATTGGACAAACTGCAAACGTTCTTGGAATATTTCCACTATCTGGAAAAAGCCATTTTTTAATGTTTGAGCGTTTATTAAAAAAACTTGCGGAGAAAGGACACAATGTTGATGTTGCTACACATTTTCCATCGAAAAATCCACCTCCAAGGTAAATCCATCTCATGTTTTTTGAGTTCTTTTATTCTAATTTTAGATACAATCAATTAAGTCTGGTAGGAAGTCTTCCTCTTTTCGTAAATAATCTCTCCCTCAACACTTTTGATGGTTTTTCTAACTATGACATGATTCATTTTATGACAAAAACCTGTGGTGTTGATGCATGTGCTGCAGTTTTTAATTCAACAGTTATGCAAAATTTGAAGATAACTAAGAAGAAATATGATTTAGTTATTACGGAAATTTTTGTGTCTGACTGTATGTTGGGATTTGGGTATTTGTTTAAAGTACCAACAATTGCTTTAATAAGTAGTATAAGTCTGCCATGGGCTGGTGATAGGATTGGAAACCCTGATAATCCTTCATATATACCAAATTATTTTGTGTCAATTACATCAAAAATGAATATTTTTGAAAGAATAGTAAATACTATTTTACTGCACTACACAAAATTTTTGTAGGTACAAATGATACGTGAGTTAGTAATCTAACAATGTTTGTTGAAGATATCACTACTTGTCATCAGAGGAATCAAACCAAATTGCAAAAGAATTTTTCGGACCAGATTTACCACCTCTTGAAGAACTAGCTACAAATACTAGTCTTATTCTAGTAAATAGTCATTTTAGTATTTCTCATTCGAGACCAACTGTTCCTAATTTTATCGAAGTTGGAGGTTTACATATTCAGGAACCAAGACCTTTATCAAAAGTATTTAATTAATCAGATGTTTTCAATTTAAACAAAAAAAATTTTAGTATTTTGAAGATTTGGTTACAAAAGATATAAACAAAGGAATAATCTACTTAACAATGGGATCAATGATAATGACTGAAACTTTTGATCCGGACAAACTTCAAGGCATGTTTGATGCTTTTGCCCAATTACCTTACAAAGTTTTATGGAAAGCAAAACGCGAAAACTTCCCAAAAGGATTAAAAATCCCTGAAAACATTCATTTCGAAAATTGGATGCCACAAATGGACATTTTATGTAACTCGTCGCCTACAGAAAAATATTTTAATTTGAACAAACTTTTTAGGTCACCCCAATACCAAATTATTTGTATCACATGGTGGTTTGATGGGAAGTCAGGAAGCAGTATATTGTTGCATTCCCCGTTTGGGAATCCCACTTTTTGCCGATCAGGATAATAATATTCGAGCTTCGGAAGAAATGGGACTTACAATTAAAGTAGCGTATGATGATATTAGTGAAGAGACAATTCTTTCAGCTTCGAAGAAATTACTCGAAAATCCGATTTACAAACAAAATGCTGAACGAGTCTCAAAACAGTTTAAAGATCGGCTTTTATCTCCTTTAGATACAGCAGTTTATTGGGTAGAATATGTTATTAGACACAATGGGGCTCCACACTTAAGATCCGCTGGAGCTGATTTACCTTGGTATCAGTATTATTTAGTAGATGTCGCTGTTATTTTAATTTCTGCATTGTTTATATTTTTATTAGCAGCAATTTATGTCGCTAAATTTCTACTATATTTCATATATGACAACTATAAAAATAAATTCGAATAAATTATTGTTTTATAACCATGAATTAAATATGCATTTTTTTAAATAAAACGTTTTTATTTATTTCCAAAGCACCTTTAAACACATAAAAAACAAGTAAAAATGTGTTAACCTCCATGTACTTTTAAATAAAATTTGTTTTAGTTTAAGTTATACCTACACTACAGACAGGTTAATGTTGTTGTTACATATTCATGTTAGAGATAATATTATTAACATATTTGTAAACACTTTATCCAAATACCATAGTTCAGTAGTACCACAATTTCCTAAAGTTTATTCTTGTTAGTTTGTTAAAGGTTAAAAACTTTATAATTTTTAATTTGTGTAAAAAGGGCATAATGATGAGATTACATTATTCATTCTCTCAAAAGAAAATATTAAAAATTCTTTAAGTAAAAATTTGTGTAACAATGTATTCAAACGTAAGAGGATTTGATATACTATATCTGTACATAACCATAATGATATCACAGGACTCTGGACTGTAAGGCAAGTAAACTGGCAACGGCAGGAGTGGGCCACACGGATGAACCGAGTTTTGATTTCTGTATTGACATTTTCAAACCTGTTGTTCTTTCAATTGGTAAAAATTTTGCTTTCATGCATGATAATGCCCCTAAACACACAGAGTGATACGCAAGTTTCTTGCAAATCAAGAAATTAACGTTTTGCCGTGGTCGGCCCAATCAGCGGATTTAAATCCTATTGAACACTTGTAGGATATCATGGCGTCTTTTATGGCAAAACGTATTGCTATAAACAAAAAAACACCAACATACTGCCCAGCAGAGACGCACAATGATGGGAGGCGTACATTATATTAAATAACAATTTTCGTGAATTTAACAATTTTTTTTTCTTTTTTTGTGACATTTTGGTTTATTTTTTGTATAATCTTTTAAAAGTTGCTATTGACCTTTTGCTAATTGTGTATGATATCTGGCACTAATCACTTTGCCCCTAGTTCTAATAAATTATGTTGATATGTAACTATTTATGAATTTATAATATTTTTTAAATTTGTGACAAGCCTAATCGACTTTTAATTAGAATGCATAATATAGGTTAATGTTGTGTTTAAATTTTTTATATAAATTCATGTCAAAGATACTACTATCAACATATTTATAAACACTTTTTGCAAACTATACTTCAGTATTATCACGATTTTCCTAAAACTAGTTTTTGTTTCCGTTTGTTTAGTAGAGGCAAAACCAATTTTTTGAAATTTGTGTATATTTTTACATTCAACGTTTTAAGTGCAAGTAGATTTTTCTCAACTCAACTCTATTTAAAATATTCCCAAACGACTTGCTAAAATAGTAGTTTTTACGACTCTTGTATAAATTGAATCACCTATATTGTGCGACTGAACAGTTGGAAACACGAGGCGATAGCCGAGCTGTTTGAATTTTACGAGTACTATTTGTATGTCAAGGACACAAAAGCATTTTTTTTTTCAATTTGTTACACTCGGGCATCAAACACAGCCTCAGGCTGTTAATGGCTCGACCTAATATATGTAAGTACTGTTTCTGTCCTAGAAAGGGAAATAATAGAAAAACAGAAGAATAAAATAATAAAAAACAACAGAAAAACCCGTCAAAATTTATACCAGTCTTTATAGAATTTAAATACCTTTCAAATGAGGGATTACTCGACTATTGCTAGGTTCTTGAGATAGGGCCTGATAGTACTAAGGGGTTGGTGCGACCAGGTCGAGTTTAGCCTTAAAAGTTGTCTCCTCAAAAGTTTCAAAATTCTTGTTAAAAATGATCAACACCAAAGTTATTTATGGTAGTTCCTTCTAAACTGGACACACTGTATGTCACCACTGAATACAGCTGTTTATTGGGTAGAATATTTGATATCACAAAATAATTATGCAAAGCCTAATTTGTCAATATTATTTACCAAATGTTAAAGTGATTCATAATTTACAATCTATGTCTTGAAATTAATATTATATTTTTTAAATAGTAATTAGTAAACATAAAGATAACTGCAAATAATTTGTTTTCGATTGACGTAATTTTTGTTTTAGTTATTTATTTAAATAATGTATTTGTTTTAATCCACAAAGTAATGAAACTCAAAAACTAACAAATAACCAGACCTTATAACGGTTAGTTATCATCTTTCATTGCAACACACAATTTATTTAAAATGCAATGGACATTTTTTGTAATTATTATTTCAACATTTGCTTTTGGGCAAACTGCAAACATACTTGGAATATTCCCATTATCTGGAAAAAATCATCTTTCCATGTTTGAGCGCTTGCTAAATGGACTTGCAGAAAAAGGACACAATGTTGATGTTGTTACACGTTTTCCTTTAAAAAATCCACCTCCAAGGTAAATCCATCTCATGATTTTTTGAGTATCTCTCATTCTAATTTAAGATATCATCAATTAAGTCTAGTTGGAAGTCTCCGTACTTTCGTAAATAATCTCGCTCTTAATACTTTTGAAGGTTTTACTAACTACGATTTGATTCATCTTATGACAAAAATCCACGGTGTTGATGCATGTGCTAAAGTTTTTAATACAACAGTTTTGCAAAATTTGAAGAAAACAGAGAAGAAATATGATTTGGTTATTACGGAAATTTTTGTGTCTGATTGTTTGTTGGGATTTGGGTATTTGTTTAAAGTACCAACAATTGCTTTAATAAGTAGTATAAGTCTGCCATGGGCTGGTGATAGGATTGGAAATCCTGATAATCCTTCTTATATACCAAATTATTTTGTGTCAACTACTTCCAAAATGAATATCTTTGAAAGAATAGAAAACACTCTTTTACTGTTTTATACAAAATTTTTGTAAGCAGTTACAAATGATATACGTAAGAATTTAACAATTTTTGTTGAAGGTATCACTACTTTTCATCAAAGGAATCAAACCAAATTGCAAAAGAATTTTTTGGACCCGATATACCACCTCTTGAGGAACTAGCCAAAAATACTAGTCTTATTTTAGTAAATAGTCATTTTAGTATTTCTCACTCGAGACCAACTGTTCCTAATTTTATTGAAGTTGGAGGATTACATATTCACGAACCAAAACCTTTATCAAAAGTATTTCATCAACTAGATGTTTTTAATTTAAATAGAAGTAAATTTTAGTATTTTGAAGATTTAGTTACAAAAGATATAAACAAAGGAATAATCTATTTAACAATGGGATCAATGATAATGACTGAAACTTTTGATCGTGACAAACTTCAAGGCATGTTTGATGCTTTTGCCCAATTACCTTACAAAGTTTTATGGAAAGCAAAACGCGAAAATTTCCCAAAAGGATTAAAAATCCCCAAAAACATTTATTTTGAAAACTGGATGCCGCAAATGGACATTTTATGTAACTCGTAGCCTACAGAAAATTATTACAATCTTAACAAATTTTTTAGGCCATCCCAATACTAAATTATTTGTATCACATGGCGGTTTGATGGGAACTCAAGAAGCAGTATATTGTTGTGTTCCTCGTTTGGGAATCCCACTTTTTGCCGATCAGGAAAATAATATTCGAACTTCGGAAGAAATGGGACTTGCAATTAAAGTCGCATATAATGATATTAGTAAAGAGACAATTCTTTCAGCTTCGAGAAAATTACTTGAAGATCCAATTTATAAACAAAATGCTGAACGAGTTTCAAAACAGTTTAAAGATCGGCCTTTATCTCCTTTAGATACAGCAATTTATTGGGTCGAATATGTTATAAGACATAATGGAGCACCACAATTACGAAGTGTAGGAGCTGATTTACCCTGGTATCAGTACTGTTTTGTAGATGTTGTTGTTGTTTTAATTTCTGCTTTGTTGATATTTTCATTATTAGTAGTTTATGTCACAAAATTGCTACTACATTTCGTATATAGTAACCATAAAGATAAATCCGAATAATTAATTATTTTACTTGTTTATTTGAATCAAGTGTTTTCCTTATGTTTTAATATCCATGTATTTAAAGCACCTTTAGCACTCAAAAAACAAGTGAAAATTTGGTGACTTTAGCCATGTTCTTAACAGTTGTTCCAAATTCAAGTTAAAGGTAATTATTTTGGTGTATTACGTCCATTCTTTTTTGTATTCGAAAATTGTTGTCCACTTCCCCGTAACAACAGTTAAAGGTAATGTGTTCAATAATTGTTCTAGTATTTAGTCGTGGTTTGCTGTGGTTTTCTCTTTCTAGCATGAACGTAGGTTGACGTACTAATAAGTTGATATGGTTTGCTGTCAACTGTCTAAATGTTGTCTTACTTTTGCATTTAGGAGTTTTTGATAAATATCACTTTGCAGATCATGATAATTGTATGCAGATGTTTAAGAATTTACTCTGCAAGCGTTATCTCAGTTGAACGTGTGAATTTTTGGCCGCATTGCACTGACAACTGTCATGTGTTATTGTTTTGTAACGTTAACCGAAACATACGTTTTTTGAAACAATTGCCACAACCAGGCGATCAGAACAATTATTGAACACATTTTACTATTATTATTTGCAATCCATCAAATTTGTTAATATAAATATTTGTTTATAATTTACAATTTGTAAACCTTTTAACTAATTACCATACTTCAGTGTTTTTCCAAAGCAAATTTGTGTTTAGTTTGTTAAAAAAATGTAAAACTTGATAATTGGTAATTTATGTATTGATGCGTCCAACGTGCTAAGTGTAGATATTTTTGTTCTTTTTTTTTGTGAATGACACCCAATTTTATTTGTAGAATCTCTGTATTTTGAATATATTGCTAAGTTACTTAAACCAGTGGAATTGGGAAAAGAAACTGACCAAAAAAAAATGATGATAACGACAGTTTATTGAGGAAACAATTTGGGTTTCGCATGGGAAGAAGCATGGTAAATCCTGTTGACGATAAGTTCCTACTTTGACACTTTGGCTTTAAGTAGAAGAAATTTGTTATATCATAAAAGAAGCTTGGTTGTACTTAATACGCCGCTTACTAACAGTGCGTTCGACACTGCTAGTGCAAACTGAGGAGAAATTAGAGAACTCAAGGATAAGTGGAAGATCAGTTTCCATTCGTTAAACAATGAAGTGTTATGCAGAAGAAAGGAGAATAATTGTATAAAACGCATACCCTACTCCTCTGCTGTAGAGTCTCGCAGGGCTCTATTATTTAACCCACCTTATGAAATATACTGTATTATGTTTATGAGTTATGACACTTAGGCCTAAAACTGCCAAAGCAAGCGGAGATTCATAAAGGCAAATGCTACAGCAACTGGTTGATACCAAACCGATTGACTACCCTCTCTACCAAGAACGCTGTATATAATCATAAACTTGATTATTCTGCATACAGCCCCTTGTTAAAAAATATGAAAAGTAGATATCGCAAGATGCTATTAGCTCTCCAAAGGCGTTTAAAAGACACCGAAATATTTAAAGTCGTGGCATCAATGATTCCTTGATGGTTTTGTAAATGTGAGAAATATGTATGTACTGAGGAAACATACCAAGAGATACAAATCAACAAAGAAATTATGAACATCTGATAGAGCAGGTAAGATGGTTTGGAAGGGAAAGGATAGCGCATCGATACTCTAATTGACTCCGAAAGAGACAAGACCAAACATAATCATAGTGATATTACACAATTTCTTAGCAAACATAATTATTTTGCTGATTACTTAAAACGTATTGGGAAAAAATGAGCATCATACTACTTCGTAAGGATGATTCAGCTGAACACACCTTGTTTGATGTGGTTAGAACTGCAGAAAACCAAAATTGAACAGTTCTTACAAAAAACCTGTTAAGATTGTTCAGCAGCAAAAGAAGCTGGAAGGCAATGACGAGCTGTATGGGAAATATCTTGGCTAGGAATAAGGTAAATAAAAAAGGAGAAGAAAAGAAGCAGTCATCTAAGTAATGGATTCAGGATAACAAATCGCCTACCTAAAAAGGAAAAAATAAGTTTAATGAGTTAAAGGATTCACTCTTCGAGTCTGCGTAATTTCTCCTCAACTTCAAAAAAGATAACAGTACCATATTTTGTTATAGTATATCCATCCATCGATTGAACTTTTTTAAATATACTAAGAATGTTAATATTACTAGAAACTCGGTAAAAACTTTTATTGACAAGCCGAATTTAGGTTGGTGCGATTGATAAATTTTCCCGCCAAAACTTCGTATTGGTACAATGGTGATGACAACCATTGATAGCACTGGCAGCTGAATTTTTAGCTTGATTTTGGTCGAATCTACGGGTGGATCCACTGTACAAAGGTCTGTTTTATCTCAGAAACAAAACCACTAAGTGTTGAAAGTTTAAAGTGCTTATTTATGATTGGTTAATGATTTATGTCTCATGTATATTTATTAAGTAGTCAAGCGGTACATTTCCAAAATCGGAATACTTCTTTTTACTGAACAAGAAATAAATCTGAAGGATTAGGCATTGTAAAAAACCTTTCTTATAAAAAATAACTTAAAAAATTGTTATTAAAACAAAAAAATTCTTAAATATTCAAGAGTTACATTGCAATTTGTTGGTGCAATACGTAATAAGATACAAAAGACCCACCCATCTGCGCTCAGTGCTTGCTGACTTGCCTTGATACCAATCCTTCTTCATTGACGTTATTCTTGTGCTCCTTTTTGCGATTTTCTCTCCCTCTTACAGTTTTTCTTTAAGACAGGTTTTAGCAAAAAACAAATTAAAATGTGCTTTGAATAAATTTTGAAAACCACGTCTAAATTTTGTAAAACCGGTATATCTCCTTGACCTAATGGTTATGGCAAAGAAAGTGGTATAGCCAATGAATGACCAGCAGGAAGGCACAAGAAGAGGAAAGTGCAGTCGTCAACAACGTTGCGGTCAGTTAGTGTATTGTGCAGCAGGAAAAATGGCAAAGTTCCTGCTAAAATTGTGTCACATAGTGGTAATTAGTGTTTTGTGTTTAACGACAGGTAAGTTACGAAATTCAAAATAGTAAAATACAAAAACATCACAAGGAAGATTTAAATCTGCAACAAATTGCCATTGCATGTTGTAAATGTGAAAGTGAATAAATTTCAGTAAATTTTATCACAATTTGTTCGGTGTTAGTGACAATTTGCCATTTTTTTTTTATTAGTATTCAAGGCGGTAACAGAGAATACCGTCCAATTTGAACTTGTGGTAAAGCAACAATTGTCAACAATTACAAATTTCTTAGAACTCCCTTTCAAACTGAAGGACACTGTTATAAAATATTTTTTAACCATTGCAAATAAAATTTTTGCATACTAATATACCAGTTATAATACAAAATAACTTTTCTGAAAAAGTTCATCAACTTTCCGGGTTGCGGTAATAACTATTTGTGTTCTAGCAGACGGCTGTAATTTCACTTTTAATTGAGGATTTTTTAGGGGCCTTGACAACGTAAGGTTATTATTTTAGTCTCAGTAAATCGAGGTTAAAGTAGAAAGTAATGATGGTATGTGTTGGATCCTCAGCTTTCGATAGTTTTTTTTTTTCTATTTCCTTAACGTTGTAAAATTCATAATGAATTGGTGAATATCTAAGTATCATGCAAGGTTGACTGGTTTATACCAACAGGAAATCAGTTGACAGGAAAGTTAACACTGGTTTAAATTGGGACATTTTGTTAAATACCACTCTCATTTATTTATTTTACTAAAAAACTGTGAAATAAACGAATGATGATTTTTTGTTGCAACTATGTACGGTGCTCAACAATTGAAATAGAATACCCTAAAATTTTAACAAAGTTTATGGTCTTGGGACTCCTAAAAAAATTTATTAATCGGAGTCATCTTTTTATTCTGGGTAGATCGTTTGTTATACTTACTTTAAGAGATTTAACTAAACGTTTCATGTAAATTTGTTGTTTAAGTTATACAGGGTGTCAAAGACAGGCCTTACAAAAACGAAAAGTTTAGACACATCTCGTATATTAACAAATAAAATAATTACATCCAATTCTTCAAAGCATATTTTTAGGGAAAAATTGAAGCTTTTTCTAAGTTGAACAGCTCGTTACCACGATACGGACGGTACTGTTAGCTACCCACAATTGTATCATTGGAAACAAGCCGTTTAGATGAGCAAAAGTTTTAATTTTTTCTAAAAACATGGTTTCAAAAATCTTATTTAAACACCAACTTACATCGAGCAAACTAATGCTACAACGGTCTTGAGATTTAAAACACAAGTCATGTTTCTAAATACACGTTTAAATTTTTATTATTGTTTTACCAAACTAAAAGTCGGAGCTGCTTAACAAATTGATAATTTTGGGGAGCCTTTTATACACGAAATGTTCACTGTATGTCCCTTTCCAGAATACAAGTTTGAACTTATACCTTGAGAATAAGCCAAAAAAGGAAAAAAATACCAATTAACAAAATTATTCCTTATAGTGCACAAAAACAGTTACTTAATTTATAAACTTAGCACAAAATCTGCAAAACCGTTTCGAAGGTTTGGTCCAGCGTTCTTCCGAAAACCATTAACAAAATTCAAATTTTTTTTGTTAATATGGGAGAAGTCTAAACTTTACGTTTGTAGCAAGGCCTGTCTTTGACACCCTGTAGGTATAACTTAAAGTACAAATTTACAAAACCGCTCGATTAAATATCTTTAAAAGTATAAGTAATGAGCTGAGCAAAAAAAAAAAGATCATCTCAATTAATAAATTTTTGCAGGAGTTATAAAACTTTGTTAAAATTTTAGGGTGTTCCATTTCAATTGTTGAGCAATGTATAATAACGTTCCAAGGCTCTAGAATGGGGATCTATTATAATTATCCTTATTAACAGTTTCAATAGTCAGTATTGGTACAAGTTGGTAAATAAATATGTAAAATCCATTACTAATGCATTCTTTTGTATCTAACCTTGATGGCTATATAAGATTACTAAAAGCTAAAAGCCGGTGAAAGAATTCAGTCAGAAGAAGATTTATGTTTTATAGAAAAAATTTAACTTTCATTTGCACTTTCAAGATTTTTTTCAAACTATTACATGGTTTACTAATTAGATAGGAAGAAAACGAAAGTAAATTACATGAAAATTTGTGGTTATGGGAATTTAAAAATGTAATCACATTTTATGTAAGAAATAACAAAAACAAAAGAATTAAATACTAAAATTTTCTGACAATAAGAAATCCTTGAGTAATAGAAGATTTGTTGAATAAATTAGGATGCTTCAGCCTTGAACAAATCAATTTTTGGAGGCGTTTTCCGTATACATTTGGTAAAAGTGAACTTGAACTGTATTCTTACGAAAGTGGTACTTTTACACTACCATAATACAAAACGTACTACACTTTCCTATTCATAGTTTCCATTCAAGATTAATTCAACCTGAAACGGATGACCGCATTTTTACCACATAGATAAACTAAAACAGAAGCTGTAGAAAGCAGAATTTATTACGACTGTAAACAAAATTCTATTTACACAGAAAGTTTTGCAAATTTAATTTTACATTGATAGATATTTGCAGTTAAAAGCCAAAATGACAGACGAACCAAAGACGAAAAGAAAGAAGAATTTGAATGTCCACAAGGAGTAGGAAACGGAAATTTCGCAGATCCTGCGACTTGTAGACGCTTTTATCAGGTTCGTCTCCCCTATTAATTACTTAAACTAAATTAATAATTTTAGTGTGTAGATGGTTACCCGTATTTGAATCGTTGTCCCTCAGGATTATTTTTTGACGATATTAGTAAATTTTGTACGTTTAAAAACGAGGCAAGGTGTGGGCCGATAGCTTCAAGTGAGTATAAAACAAATCAAAAGTTTCAATGAAAGATTAATTAGTTTTGGTGCAGCACCTGCTCCAATCACTGAACCTCCAACTGATTTAGCCCCAAAATGTAATCCTGCAGAATGTGAACTTCCGTATTGCTTTTGCTCAAAGGATGGTACAATAGTCCCTGGAGGATTAGATCCAGAAGACGTAAGTTTTCATTATTTACCCCTATCAAAACACTCTAACATTTAATTTTTAGGTACCACAAATGATACTTTTGACTTTTGATGGTGCCATTAATTTAAATAATTACGACCACTACAGAAAAGTTTTTAATAAGAAACGACAAAATCCCAATGGGTGTGAAATTAAAGGAACTTTCTTTATCTCACACGAATATAGTAATTATCAAATGATTCAAAAGTTGGCGAGTGAGGGCCACGAAATGGGCACGGAAACTATCTCGTAAGTAAATTTTTCACAAAAGTTCTATTGTAAACTTAATTTGATTTTCCTTATTTACTCAAATTCTTCAATTTACTTTGCCTTAATGTTTTTGCCATATACAGACTGTTATGGAAGTGAATGCAAAAAATTTAATCACAGATAGAACTCACAAAAATAAACCAAATATTTATTTAGCATTTTTGTCAAAAACGCACCCTTACCGAGTTAAAATTAAAAGTAAGTAGAGCACGAAAAACCATACCCGCCTATGTGTTAACGCAGCGATCAAAACATACCAGAAAAAATTTAAGACAAAAACTTACCAAAAAAAAGTGTAAACACAGCTGATTTTAGGTGGGTTAGTAGGGCAAAATGAAACTTTATTAACCCTGTTCATAAAGGGTACGATACACAATAAGGGCAGAAAAACAGCTTCACGTATTATAACCCTAATCTACGAATACTTAGATCTGGTTCATCTTCAAACACATAAAGAATTTTCGGCTCTATTTCAAGATTGTGATCGCTTCTTGGGCGTCCTTCTCGATGATTTGGGGTTGTTACAATACTTGTGAACGTTCGCATCTTGGCAATTACACTTCTGGAAAACGTTGGGACAAGGGCCGAGCTGCAGACGCATTACCGCGACATAGCACCCATATCCACATTAGAAAAAATTCACTATTGTTACAAATTTATTATTGCATTACCGCAATTTATTATTAGAATACTCTTGATCACAACGGCACAATGTGAAAAAAGGTTATAGCCGGTTGCCGTTATCAGTATATTTTTCTAGAAAAAACGCTCAGGTTTTTACAAGATTAAATTTTTTATCCCTCCGCTTGAACTTGAAAATGCCATCATGAGCGCAGTGTTAAATTAGGGGTTACAAAAATGTAAAATTAAATTTTTTATATCACAAATAAAATTTGTGAAATTTACATCTTCACAACAAATTAAAACACCTGTTAAAATTTTTGCAAAACCTTCCATAACACCCTGTATTTAGATTGATTTCTTCTAATTCCTTCAAAAATATATTTAGTTCCTTTAGTATTATATTTCACTATCTCAGACCTTTCCAGGCATTTTTTATTACCCGTAAATGATGTAGGTAGAAAAAATTATGATTTTTCTTTATTTTTCGCTATAGCTAACTACAATTCTTCGATTTCCTCATCATTACTAATTGTCCTCCAATGGTTATTTAAAATCCTTTTTTTTTCTTATTCACGATGGCAGATTACGCTATGATTTGTGATTTTTTTATTACGTCATAATTCTGTGAAATTTCCTAGAAGTTTTTCTTAATTTTCAGATTTGCTAATAAGAGCATTTTTAACAATTTTTTCCTTCTGATTTCTTGCCAAATCCAATTTGAAGAATTTTTCATAATTTAACCATTTCTCTACTTTTTTATATTTTTATACTTTATTTATATTCGTTTGTACGTTTATTATTTTATATTTGTTGCAATCATGTTGTGTCATCATTATGTCATTATTCAGGTTCTTGACTCATTTTTTTTACTCACAATTTCTTCAGCCTTGAAACAATTGTTTATACTTTTCTCAATTGTTAATTCAGTTCCTCACGAATTTCTTCAAAATTTTATCCAGTTAAGCCACCATTTCTGCTGATTTCATCAGGTTTCTCTATGCTTTTTAATGTATTAAACCTAAGATTTAGGATCCCTGAGACGATCTTTTTAATTTTCTCTAATTTTGTTTATTTCTTATTTCTCGCTACTGATTTCACTACAAATTCCCCAACCTTCACTCTGTTTACTGCAACATTTTTTTTTAATTGTGTATGATATTTTCTGCGTCCTGCGTCCACCTTGGCTTTCTTCAATTTATCAACGATTTTACGTTGTCTTCTTTTTACTACACAATTTCTTCTAACTTTCTTTCATTTCTTTTTATCTTTCCATAAGTTCCTGTTGTTTTAACTACTTTAAATTATTAGTAGAGAGTAGAGTAATTGTAATACTCATTTTTCTTCCTTTTGGTTTTTTCAGCTCCACTATTTCTATTGATTTGTTCTAGTTTTCTTCAAATTCTTATTAAATCCTAACGATTCTCTTGTTTTTTCTATCATTTTTTCTTCACAACTTTTACAGTTTTTGCTATTTTTCCAACCTAAACTTTTACTAATTTCTTGTTACATTTTTGATAAAAATTTCGTATTGTTTTTTCTCGTAATTTTATCCTCTAAGTTCCCAACAACTTTCTTTAATTTAGATATAATTTCACAAATTCTTTTTCAAATTTCTTGTGTTTTTTTACAATTTTCTTTGATTTTGCTTTAAATTAATTTTTATTTGATATGTAATTTCCTTTAAATTTCTTCCTTCTGATTTCTACACCCCACCAATTCGATGAACTCCCTCTAACAGTTTCTTTACATTTAATTTTCTCACGATTTCCTCTGATTTCCCCCAAGACATCTTCTCCACAATTTTCTTCTCCTTTCTTAATGTTTTATTTTAAATTATTTTTTTTTAATTCTCCAAAAACTCCTCCAATAATAATTTTTATAATTACTACACAATTTCTACCAATTTTCTCCGATTTCCTCCATTTTCTGCACAATGCCCTCGGTTTTGTTTTTAGTTATTTTATATTTGATGTATCTATAGTTTCTTGGGTTATTATTCTTCTAATTTCTTTCTAAATTCATTCAATTTTCCCATGTTTTTATTCGACTAGCAACCATTTCTTAAGATTTTTCATATTTCTACTAAATTTCCCCACAATTTCCTCTAAAAGTATACCTCCAACTTCTCCATATTTCCCCACGACTCTTTTTACTTTCTCTTTAATTTCTTGTTGTATTTTTGAGACGTAATTTCATTACTTTTTTCTGATTTCTTTTCATATTTCCTGGATTTATTTCATTTCTCCATACTTTTCTCCAATTTTTTCTGATTCCGTCTTCTTAGTTTCAGTTAGATTTTCTCTAATTGTATTTCTCATAATTCACCCGAATTTGCTTTTAATTAATTTTGATAAATTTGAAATCTAATTTGTTGAGTAGCTTTCTTTCTGAATTTCTAAGAAATTCCTTCAGTTTCTTCTCCATATTATCCTATTTAACTATCAATTCTTTTGATCTCTTCTAGTTTTATAATTATAACACGATTTAAAAATCATATGGAAAATAAATTTTATAAAAAATTAAATAAATCACGAATTCAACTAATTAGGTACCCCCATGCACCCAGATTTCGTTAATTATCCATGATTTCTCTTTATTAGTTTATTTTCAATATTAACTTATTATGTTAATTTATTATCAATCTCTTCACATTTTTTTACAAATGCCCCACAATTTCTTCTCGTTTTTTTTCTTGGTATTTCCCATAATTGACATTTTTTTGGTTCCCCGCAATTTGTACTAAATTTACTTTTACTCATTTAATTTATAATGTGATAGTTTATTCATTTTTTTCTTCCTGTTTTTACCACATTTCTCCTACTTTATTGAATTCCTCATGTTTTTTTTAAATTTTTGACAAATTTCATATAATTTCACGATTTTCTTTAATTAGGTCCGGTTATTTAGTGTTCCTAGAAATTTTTACGGTACTTGATTCCCTCCAAAATCCCCTATTTTCCCATAAATATCTTTTGATTTCCCTACGATTTCTCTTCATGTCCCCAAAATGTTTTCTAAGTTTCCCACAAACCTTCAACTAGTTCACAATTTTCCATTTTTTTTTAACAATTTTCTCTTTTCAGTTTACAGATGGGTCTACAGGACAAAGGCTACGAAGAATGGGTGGGTGAAATGATCGGGATGAGAGAAATCTTACGCCACTTTGCCAACATTTCCAAAAGCGAAATTGTCGGAATGAGAGCTCCATTTTTAAAACCGGGGCGTAACACCCAATATAAAGTTTTGGAAGATTTTGGATACATTTACGACAGTTCCATTGGAGCACCTGTTTTGCAAGTACCGGTCTGGCCTTACACACTAGACTACAAGATCCCACACGAATGTAAATCCGGATCTTGTCCTACGAAATCTTTCCCCGGAGTTTGGGAAATACCCTTAAATTCGCATTTCGTTGACGGATACGAAGGAGGACATTGTCCTTATTTGGATCAATGCGTTTTGCATAACCACGACGCCCAGGAAGTTTTTCAATGGCTTCAGGAAGATTTTAACAGACATTACGAGCAAAATAGAGCACCTTATATGATGCCTTTCCATACGAATTGGTTCTCGATTAAAGAATTAGAGCAGGGACTTCATAAATTTTTAGATTGGGCTGTTACGCTGTAAGTCAGCTCCTCATCAGCATCACATGTACTTAATTATTTTTTTTTGCAGACCGGATGTTTGGTTTGTTACGGGTACTCAAGCACTAACTTGGATGACTGATCCCAAGTCTCTTAAAGAATTAAATAATTACGAAGGCTGGGGTTGTAAAAACAAAGCAAATTTGCCCCCAAAATCCTGTAATAATCCGAATAAATGTGCTCTTAATTTTAAAACTCCTGATTTGAATTTTACTGATACGAGATATTTGGAGACTTGTAATGATTGTCCGAACCAATATCCATGGTTGGGAGATGCTGAAGGGTCTGGGATTCCAGGAAAAGATAATTACGTTCCTGATAATGTCCGAAAATAGTACAATGATGTGTTTTAGTAATAGATTTTTTTAATTTTTCAAACCAAAATATTTTAAATTAAATAGGTAATATCAATAAGGTTATCTATTATTTATGTATAGGTTCCAACATGAGTCAGGTGTAAAAAATGTGTATTGTTGTTTTTGAAAAATAATAAATAAATTATTGTTACATATTTGCCAGACTTTTACTTCAGCGTAAATCTTCTCGAAAAACATAATGATAAATACATAAAATATAAAAAATAATAACTAGAAATAATGGCAAAACTTATAAAATTGTGAGTGAAAAGAATACAAGAAAAAAATACAAAAATTACAGGAAATGTTAATAAAGTAAAAACAAAAATAAAATAAAATGGTCACAAAATGTAAATACTGCAACGTATGTGCAAATTCGGAGCTCTTTTGATTCAAAGAGTAGGATTAATAACAAATAATTTATATCTACTATGTAAACGAATACACACAACAATAAATCAATAAGTGGACATTCACACTACAATTGTTGTCGCTTTGATAACGTCTTTATCGATGTCGGGTTCCAGGCTAACTAACTGTCCGGTCAATGTTTCCGCTCCTGATATAACCATACGTCTTTCTGAATGTGTCCTAAAGTTTCAACACCTTTTTCCACTCATGCAAAGCGACGATCTCGATCGGTCCTCTAGGCGTGACTAGCAATGGTTTCAGGAAATTTCATGCTTCGGTGTGGTTCCGGTGCAATATCTTTCTGGTATTATCTCGAACTGCGTTTCTCTTATTGTTATTTTGAATTGTTCGTAATGATATTATTGACACCATCACTCAAATTCGTCTTCTTATAATTTAAGAAGTTAGATTTTTAAAGAATAATTTCTTTAACTCACTTCATTTATTGCTGGCCCTTCTGATAAAAACTCGACTCAACTCTGAAATCCGGTTATCGCCCTCTCTTCGCGTAACTACACACAAAAGTCTTGGACCCCCTTAGAATATCCAAAAAGTGAATAGCATGATCATTGAACAAATCATAAATGTGAAGTAGAATTATTTTTAATCCTATGCCAAAAGAAATTGATTCTTTTAAAAAAGTTATCTCTCAATAAACCCCAAATGTCTAAAAAGTGTTCAATAAGTGACTAAACTCAGTATCGCAAATTTCATTGTCGTGTTAAATTTATTTTCGAAAATGCCTGGAAATTTGATTTTAGTGTTCAGTAGAGCCAGAATAGTGGCTTTACATAAAGAAAGTCTATGGAATTATCAAATTGCAGAGAAGGACGACATTCCAGTAGTTCCGTCATTCGGATTGTTTATTTGTACCAACCAACCGGAGGCGTCCAACAAAGACATGGGACTAAGGTAACAAACGAAAGACAGGATCGTTACCTGACAAATTTTGTGCGTCGGAATCGTAACAAGAGTAACAATAGTAACAAGAGTTTGTGATCCTTTTTTGAGAACTTATAGGTCAGTAATTTCAAGGTCGACGGTTTCTTCAAAGGCTTCGTTCTGCAAATTTAAGATCGAGACGAGGTTTAATAAGGGTACCTAGACTATCTCCGCTTCTCCGCAATATATTGCTGCTCGTTTACAATGGGCACAGGAGCATAGAAACTGACAAGATTTGGATCAGTGAGTGATAGCCGTCACCTAAGGGTTTGTAGAGCACCAGGTAGGCAAGAAAGACTTTAATTTTCTAGAGAAGTGGTCCCATACCACGGAGGATCAGTTATGTGTTGAGGCGGTATCATGCGAAACCGTCGTACAGCGCTTGTTCCTATAGCTCGTATAATGACTGGAGACATTTATGCGGAAAACATCGTTCGGACAATTATTCATCCCTTACGTAATGAAATCGGAGAAAATTTCTTCTTTATGGATGACAACGCAACGCCTCACCGCATCTAAAGAGTACAAGACGCATTAGAAGATGCAAATATTCAACGATTACCATGGCCAGCAAATTCCCCCGATATGAATCCTATCAAGAATTTGTGAGATTATGTTGCAAACGCTATCCACCACAGAAATAACCCTCCCATATCTCTTGAAGAATTAACAAACGCTGCACAAGAAGAGTGGAACAATATACCCCAAGAAACAATTAATAACCTCATTGTTTCAATGCCCAGGTATTGCTCCAGATTAGAGGAAGACACACCGAGTATTAAGCAATTTTGTTTCAGTTTTCTGTATGGTTTTTCTCATTTTCTGTAAATCGTTGAATACCAATCTATTGTTAAAAAATTGTTTTTTTGCTTTTTTGACCGTCCATTTTTAGTTAAGTCAGAGTCACATGCTAACAATACACTAATTTAAATGGTACTTTAGAATAAAATATTTACTTTAACATTTTGAATAAAAAATTTTACATTAGCCAGGGGGTCCAAGACTTTTGGCGATATGTGTATATATTAGAGTTGGGCGATAATGGAATTTTGATATCGAATTATCGATACTTTAAAAAATATCGATAATTCGATATATCGATATATCGGATTATCGATATATCGATATTTTTGAAAGTCGATATATCGATATTTTATCGATATATCGATAAAAATTCCCAGCCCTAGTATATATTAGTAAAGCCGCCTTCGAGTATATTCTATGCACTTCCTGTATTATGTGTAATGCTTCTAGGACTCAGCGAATTACATGACGTTGTATTGTCTGAAGCAAACTTCCACAGAATTTTCCAGAATAGTTCGCTATACATATTATACACATAAGGCAGAACCGAAAAGAAAAAAAAAAGAGACTTGTATGTAGTAAACATTATCGGAATATTAGAAGAAAACTGTAGAGGCTTAGTCGGAATAAAACGTGTAAATATGTATTTTTTTAAATGTTAGGACAATTTGTGTGAAATACAATTTTCAATAATGGAAGGTTAGGAAAAAACCATCAGGTGTTCAAATGAAAACGCCGTAAGGAGCTAAGAATTTGAAAATTGTAGTTTCACTATGACACCAAATATCACTTCTGATAATTAATAATATTTTCTGGCATGTATCGAGGCGTTATTTTGAAGAGTGAACCAATTTGAATTACGGTATTTCAATCTACCTCCATTTACCACACTTACCAGGTTCAAAATTGGCAAATACATGTAAATTTAATTATACAATGTTTTACATTTTCACGATTGAAAACAAAAACAAAAATAAACAATTTAAATACCGTGCACGTTGTGTTTCAAAAACTATACGAAAATTACGTCTCTTTTTGGCGTAAATCATTTTCCAAGTGATAACCCTATTAAAAGGCCAGTGAGAAAATATGGAAAACTGGTTCGATTTTTGTACAGTGCCTTCAGAAATAATCCCCCGTCATGTAACCAATTTGCTTATAAAATTTAACCACACAGGGTTGCCAACTAGCCGGATCTGACAGAGACTTCCCCAAATCCAATATCTCAGTCCAGGCAAAAAAAAAGAAAACTTTAAGTCGTCGTTGATTATAGCTAAATTCTCAGCACTTTGAAAAAATCTCGCGTATCCTTGAAGCTGTGTTTGTTACATTCGACAAATCAATTTAGAATTTTTATCCCGGTCATAGGCTTTGTTCTAATTCTTCTAAATATTGATTCGAAAATAGTATACCGGGTGAGTCTGCTAAAAGTGTTTCTTAATTTTTCTCAAAAACTAGTTATTACATTAATTTCAAAGTTTGGCATTAAAAACTTTGTTTTTTGTACTACACAGGTGAATTTTTTCAGAGTTTTTCTAATATTCCATTTAATTAATATTAATTAATTTGTTCAAAAAAAATCTAAATATTTCCAATTTTGTACTTGTTAATGTCTGTGACTTATCGGTCCCCCTATTATAACAGTAAAGAGCCACCACTGAAACGATACATTTTAAACTTAAATATTCCATTTTTTTCTAAGAGAGTGGATGGGCTCTTGGTGGGATCAAGACACAATAGGGTAGGTATTGTCGAGTTACGACAATTTCAGCTTGGCAATGCTGCACCAAAACGCGCCTTACGAATCAAATAAATGTTATTATTTTTTGGGGTTATCTACATTTTTTTTAAATATTTTTTGCACAAAATAATACTTTGACATCTTTCCTTTTAAAATAATTAGAATAGTCAAAAATTGGAAATATTTAGATTTTTTTAACAAATAAATTATAATATTAATTAGAAGGAATATTAGAAAAATTCTGAAAAAATTCACCTGTGTAGTGCAAAAAACAAAGTTTTTAATAATGCCAAACTTTGAAGTTGATGTGATAACTATTTTTTGAGAAAAGTTAAGAAACATTTTTAGCAGACTCATCCGGTATAAAGAACGCGTTTTGAAAAGTCAACTTTGTGGCACGATGCATGAATTCAAGTTTATAAAACGAACGCGAGTTTTTATAAAGAATGTGTATCACAATGACTTTCAAAAACGAGTTCTTTATGCTATTTTCTCTACTTTTCACGTTTTACGTGAATATTAAGGCTGACAGTCCCGTTTTCAAGCATAGGGAAAATCAATGCAATTTTTGACAAGTAATAACTCGTTAACAAATAAAATTTTTTCATTGTGGTTTTCACTATATAAAAGCAGACGCCTTCCTGTGTGGGCAAAATTTGTCAAAAATTATAAAATACATCGAAAAAATAGATTTTTCAAATTTTTTTTACAAAAAAATAGCCTAATCCAAAATTTATAAAATTATGCCCACACTGTTAAATGTAAGAAATCCGGGTAAAATTTAGTTTTTCCAATCAAATGCACAATTAATTAATGGGAACTTGCGGAAGTTTTGCGTTCGAAAATGCATCTATCCTTTATACCTATCTTTCAACAGCGTGGGTCTCAAATTAGCTCGGGACTTAGGGTGCCGGTTTATGATAGTGTTGTAAATAACGAGGTTTAAAGTCATTTGTGTACGAAAACATTCATTCAGTAATTTTGATTCGCGATACGAGGATTTTCTGAGCCTAACAAAATAAAGTTAAAGTTAATGTTTTATTGTAAAATTAAACTACCGGTAATAAATCAGTAAAATAACCTGTAAAATCAAGATTAATAATTAAATTTTTTTTATTGATAATCTGAAAAATAATTAATTGTTTTTAACAATTTTTTTGCTATTTAAAGTGTTATATTAATTAAAAACAATTGATTGTTTTTATTTATAACACAGCGGCATATTTTATAATTACGTGTTTAACAAATTTAACCGGATTTGTTGTTTGGGAAAAAATGTACATAACAATGTTGATTGAAGTGTCTTCCGAAACAAATTACACGACATTACCAATCAACACCGCCAACTCTAATAGCCTAAAAGAATGATTTTTCGACATTTTACTCCCTTGATGATAGAAGCAATTAGTTCGGTACTTTAATGAATTTGGTGGTAATGGTAATGGAAGAATGTCATAGGTAATTTTACATTATATACATATAGTATATACATATTATATATATATAGTAAGTAAAAAATAGTTTCGTCAGAATTTCGAATTTGAATTGCACGTCCCCAGTGAACGCTCCCTAGAAAGCATATGAAGATTCAATGTAAAATTTGACAAAAAAAAAATTGTAAATGAAATGAAATAATTAATTTATTTGGCTCATTGGCTTCTACTGCGGTTTTATGGCCTAAAAATTGTTACTATATTTTTTACATAGGTTTTGTTAAAATTACAAAATAACGCAGTGCCCTGTAATATATTGAAGTAATATAAATGAATACATAGGTATTTATAAATAACATTGCGAAAACTTCTACAGATAATTTGTAAACGAATTTATCGGCAGGTAACTAAAACCGAAAGGGGTATAATCTTTTAAAACAGGATATTTGTAATTTGGGAAATTTCGCTTTATCGAGCTAAGACGGAAAACCACCCGTTGATTTTTATAAGACGATTATAATATTTTCTTTGTTATTACGTTAATTTTTAATTACAATTGTAAATAATTTAATAAAACATTATAAACCATATATTATGCAGTTTTTACTTTTATTTCCTAGCTTTTATTTTTAAAAGCGACACTCTTTTTTCGTTTTCTAATACTCCTACAGGTAAAAATCAATTTAAATTTGACGAGAAATAACATCTAAACAAATTAAAATTTTTAATTTTGGCTTACGCTACATGGAAAAAACTTTCTTTTTTGGGTAAAATTCTTTAAACGTTTTATTAATAATTTGTGCGTTTGTTAAAAAAAAACAAAATTTTACCTTTATTTTTTTACATTAAACAATCTGGGTACAATTTGCTAATTCAGTTTTTTTTCGTTTTACATTTTCTGATTCATTACTTATTTATTTGATAAAAATGAAAATAAAAAATCGAAACTCTAAAAACTTTATCCCTACAGAAAAGATATGCATGCGGTCTGGGCCAAGCGGTTACCTACTTTTATTACTTAATCCCTGTATTGTTTGTTTATGACCTACGAAACACGTTCTCTGGAAAGCAGGCTGCAAATGCATTTTAGTTACGTCGTTCCTAGTTTTGCTACACGTCAGCTCTAAATCTGAAATTTACCGCAAACTTTTGGGCATTTCCCCCTTAAGTAAAAAAGGGAGTATTTAATCTTTAGGGACTTCTGCGTTAATACGAGATAGTTGGTAATAAATGTCATTAAAGTGTCAATGAAGTCATTGAACTTTGAAATGTTTTCAAATTTGACTAAATTTCTGTGTAAGTAACTCGAAATGTTTCTTTTTTACCTTCCGTATAGGTTATTGATTGAATATTCCAATTGGCATTAACACAGTAAGGAAAATCTCCAAAAACTTGTAAAAATGTAAAATCGAGTGTAAAATTATTCCTAAATTACCACACTAATTGCGTTTTTCAGCGACTCCTTTCATCGTTATTTCAGACCAAGCAGTGATATTCACTCATCTAGCAAATAACTTGTAAATTATCAAATGCTGTGGGTGTTGTAAATCGCCAAATAAAGGCCAAAGCTTCATTTTAGTTTCAAGTTTCATTTTAAAACTGTTCGTTCTAACCTCAAAAGTTTGTCACTTTTCCACTGCCCCATTTTCGTATATTTTATAGGTTAATTGCGACACACACACACAAACACTTTGTTGAGAAATACTGCTGGTTATCAAGTGCAACAAAATTTATTCGAATACAATTATTATAATCTCAACACTGACATAAACGTGACGTTTTATTCCAGCGACAGCGCGTTACCCAGTGTCACCAATCCGAAAACAGTAAATTACACTAGTACTTGGCGCACGCAATTTGGGTGCGGAATTGGCTATTACCACACCCAAATCGGACTCTGTTACTGACGTAAAGTAGAAAAATGCATTTTGCAGTCGTTACTACTGGTACATAGACCGGGTGCAAAAATAATCAATACAAACACTGATATACGTACAAGTTATTAACAATATAATTATTACGTTTTAAAATCTTTTTTATGATCATACTTGGTAATACGTAATATAAACAAAAATCAAAACGCTTTTTAATAGGTACATTTTTATTCGTATAATATCTACAAAATCTATTTGTATAAGGCTCTAAAATTTAAAAATCTATTTAAAACTGGTACGGTAACTTTTCACCATTTTACAAATGCAGAAAAACAAGACATTAAGTTGTACGTTTCTAATGTGATTTTTTTAGCCAACAATTATAATAATTATGACCGGTAGGGTGAAACGATTAAAATCTCTCTTGAGTTATATTATAAATCATATTCCACTGCCTGAGTTTAGGCCCAGACTCGGTGGACGTAGCAACTTAAGTCAAAATTTCTTTTTTTATAAGACAATTTTCATCGGAAAACCCCCTTAAAACCATTTTCTGACTGTCACTGATAGAACTCTATAATAAAAATCGTTTTGGAAACGTACAACCTTAAACTGCATTGTTACTTATTATTTCATTTTATAAATGTTATCTACAAAGAATCCTATTTTTCTATTTATTTTAATCTAGAATTAGCTGATTGTCATATAAAAATATTGAGCGCCAGTAAATCCTATTCCTTTAATACTGACTTGCTAATTCCCAAAAATATGCCGCCTAATTTATTTAATCAATAAATTTTAGCAAAAAACAAGCATTTTGGTGCTTCAACTTTAAATCTCTGAACTTCTGTAACATGCTTTGCTCTTAAAAAACTAAAAACAAAAAAAATTGAGCATAACGTAACAAGCAGTCTTATTAATCTAAAGTTCTGAATGACTAGATAATCGAGGTCCTTTTTTAATTTCTTTCTTTTTCTTTTTATGTTTAGGAGTGATTTCAGGATTTAACTGTGCTCCTTGCTTTCTATAAGGATTAAAATAATTCGGATTTCTTTCAACATGATTTAATTCCTGACTGACTAAAGTCAAAGCCTTGATTGTACTGTTATCTAAAAGATATCTAACTTGATTACAAAAAGCAATCCCCCATTGAAGCAACACATCCCAGTTATTGTTGGTCTTTAATACTGATATAGATATGTCCGGGAATCTTAATATAATATCAGAAAATAATGCGGTATTCTCTAAAATATTTGATAAGGCATCTTTGATTCTATCATCTAATGGGAAGTCTGACACACCAGGAATAAAAGGTGAAGCTTCGATTGTCGCACGACTGTCTTGAATTACAGTGAATACTTTTTCTGCCATAAGCATTATCATGGAATACTGTTTCTCATAACTGGACATTTTTCGGAAACTCTTAATTGCTTCAAGTTGCTCAGCTCGTTGTTGCTTAAACAATTTCTTATCTAGGTTTTAGTTAAGACACAATTAACTGTTTTCTTGAAGAAAAAAAGGATACATAATTCTTCTTGCATTTGCGCTTCATTTGAACGAACAAACCAAAACTTAATAAATAAAATTAAAATAATTTGAGAAAATTTCATTGCTACATAACCTAACTTAATAATTTGAATTTAATTATGTCAAAAACTGTAGAGGGCGCTTTAATGGTAGCGGGTGGAAAATTTAGTTGCTTTCTATGTACTTTCATTGCGCTTGTGATAGTGAGAACAGAACACCAGAGGCGCCGTAATCAATTTTTTTTCCAACTCTGTCTAAATTATTTGTTGTAATAGAAAAATCTAGCAGCTACATGTTAAAAAAAATAACAAAAAAGTTTCTAAAATACATTAAAAATAGTATATTGTATAAGAAGAAATAAGAATGTTATAATAAAGGCGTATATCTAATGGCCGATTTTCTTGATCTATCAAAAGCATTCGATTGTGTATCTCACACCCTACTCATACGCAAACTATTTACCTATGATTTACATCCATTGAGTTGTAGATTGATAGCATCTTTCTTAACCAATCGGTATCAAAAAGTCGTTTGCAACGGCAGTCAATCCCACAAGTTGTCCATTAATATCGGGGTGCCACAGGGTTCAATTCTGGGTCCTCTTTTGTTTATAATATTTATTAATGATCTTCCTGGCCACCTCTCTGAGAGCAGCTCTGTGATATACGCCGATGATATAAACATCTGTCTCTCAGGTGATAATTTAGAACACCTTATGAGGGTGAATCAAGATGAACGATCTAGGGCTTTTGAGTGGTTTGGCAATAATGAGCTCTCAATAAATGTTGACAAATGTATTAAAAAAGTATTCACTTTTAAACGCCCAAATAATGATATGAGTGACGAGGGCTTATTTGGCGAAAATAAATTTCTTGGTCTTACTCTCGATTCAACTCTATTATGGAAAAAGCATGGTGAAACTCTATGCAACAATATCAGTAAAACCATTTTTCTTCTACGAAATCTATCCAAGTTTGTCTCTCAGGAAACCCTTAAAATTGCCTATTATGGTTTAATTCAAAGTCAACTAATGTATGGAATCTTAATTTGGGGCCATGCTTCCTGTCGTCACCAAGTATTTTCTTTACAAAGGCGGGCTATTCCTATTATTTATGGACTAGACTATCGCGAGGATTGCAAACAAGCATTTAAAGCTTTAAAAATTCTGACTTTTCCTTGTTTGTATTTATTTCAATGTTGTACGTATGTTAAGGACAATTTGTCCATGTTTAATACACACAAAAATACTCACAGTTATAACACTCGTAACAATGAAAATCTAGTGTTCTAGTGACTAAATATGCACGAGTCTCTAGAACGCAAAGTGGCACAGGATTTCATGCAATAAAATTTTATAATTGCTTACCTAATGCTATAAAAAACATGCCGCTTAAACGGTTTAGAACTGAACTTAAGGAGATTATGTGTAATGAAGCGTTCTATGATTTCGATGAGTTTTGTCAATATTTTAGTAATGTGTAATTATTTTATCTTGATGATTGTAAAGCAACTGCTAACATGAATAAACGTATTATTATTATATTAAGAGCAGAAAGTACATTTTTGCCGCTTGTGCATGAAAATTGCCGCGAAAGGCGTAGCCAATTGCAATAATCATGTGAGAGCGGCAAAAATGCATTTTGCTCGAAATATAAACGCTATTTTATCGACGACTGATCACACACTTAATTCAAATATCTATTAAAGACATAAGAATTTTTTAATAATAACAATGAACAATCTGGCTATCTATGCATTGATATAAACAAATTTTTGTTTACTCCGTTGCCAATAAAATTAATTTTTATTTATACCGTTGCCAGCCCAACCAATTTCTAACAACCAATTAAATCCAATCAAAGTTTGTTATCACTGGTAGAAAGCGAAAACGCTCTAGAGCGGCAATTTTGGTGATTGCGCTCGCTCCGCTCCAAGTGTCAACTTTCAAATGTCAAATGACACTTAGAAAAGCCTAATTTCAAGTTCAGATGTCGAAAAAATATATTTCAAATTAAATATTTGTGGAGCATTAACTTTATTTGAAAACGATGGTTAAGCAATCGATGATATAAAAAATGTTTAAAAAAACCTATACACTGCGCATAACTAATTAAGGATCACTTAAATAAGTCTCACGATACAAAATGTCCCATCGTATATTTAGAATAAACGAAAAAAATTTAAACTTTTTATTAACTATCGACTTATCGGGCGCTACAATAATCTTTAAAAATATTAGCAATTTGTTAGTCCGTTTAAAAAAAAAAACAATTTATGCAATGATATTTTATTTTTATTATTTTTTTTCTTTATTTTTTCAGTTGCCTACAAATGATGCTCATATATCAGAAAGTCACTTTGATCTATCAGAATTAATTAAAATCTATTAGCAATTGATATATCTTTGATTAAAACGAGACGTCACTTTAAAAAAGATATTTATAACAAATAATAGCAATACCGCAAAATGAGGGGTAATTACTTAGGGTTCAGGTAGTAGTATCTTAGACATCTTTTTTTGGTGATGCAATAATAATTAAACCTAATGACAGTAATAGTGATGTGATAAAGATTCTCTGCTTAAAAGAAACAGATTAAATAATGTTTCTCTCATGAATTTGGAAACAAGACTGACTGATCTTATTTCATTTGCACAAAGCTGCATTAAACGGAAACGCACAATTTGGACGTTGTTTCAGTTGTTAAATCGGCATGTTGTTTTGTTTCTAATTCCAACAATATACAGAAAAAAAATCAATTTAAAATTAGAAAAAAATGCTAAAAGATTCAAATTTGGCGCAAGCATTATTAGTAGTGAGAACTTCACACCAGAGGCGCCTCTATTTACCAATTTCGTGTTGTTAAGTTACCCATCTTACATTATTATCCAGGCACCTGTTTTACTGGCACAAAATGGCGACTGGGCCGAAAGTGGCAACAACCCCTTTGGAGGTTCTTACCAATGATTGTACTCAAGAACCACCCATTCTTTCAAAACTTTGGGGGCCCGTAATAGGTGCTGGTTTGGGTTTTATAGGTGTTATTGGAGCAAATTTCCTTTCCAGACGGCCCATAATGGCAGGTATGACATAACCTAAAAAATTTGACTTACATAATCAAATATTATTGTTTTTAGGTGTTCAATTTCATGTTTTGGCTACTGTAGTGGGTGCAGGAATTGGACAATATTTAGAGAACTATAGGAATGAATATTTTGCCGAAAGAGAGGCTGTTTTTAGACATTACGTACAGTTACACCCTGAGGATTTTCCTCCTTTTAGTAAGTGGTTTTTCTGGTGGAAATACATTAATAATTGTTTTATTTTTGTAGAACGAGTGAAGTATGGTGACGTGTTAGAACCTTGGATACCAATTCGATAATTTTTATGTAGTTTTACAGTAGTAGTTTAAATAAATTGTTTAATTTATTGATTTGTTTGTGATATAAACAGGTTTTAAGTATGCATTTCATTTATTAATAATTGTGGGCGAAAATACAAGTATTTAACTCCTAAATTGTATACATTGTAAATAATCAGAGTTACTCTAAGATGTGATGTTGTACATTGTTTATTTGTATTGAGAAAAGCCTACAAAATATAACAATACTTATACGATCATTTCCAAACTTCAAAGTTAGACTTCATATAATTCAACATTAACAAACAAAATGGAAGAATCTGATAAATTTACTTTTGGTTAGAAAAATACATGTATCAATAATACCTATATTTCTACAAAATACATTAATCAATAAATACATTAGTCACCCTTTAATTCATCACAGACTACAATAATTTAATTTTGCTGTGGTACATGTTTCAATGTAATCAAAGAAAAAAAATTAAATAAAATCACTAAAAACTAGACCTGAATTACTTATGTAGAATTGAAAAATCAGCGTCATCAAATAATATTTTGGCAACATTTGAAAATAAAGAAATAGTATATAGCGCCCTTTAAAAACCGTTCTGTTTCGCGTAAAATCTCATAATTATTGTACCATTTCTCAGTTTCACTATAATACCGAATATAAAAATAAAATTAGCTTTTCAAGCTACTCACTAAATTTATCTTACTTCTAAACAAGAAAGATGATTCTAAAAGTTGATTCCTACATTTTACATGTCATGATCTATTTACTATTGCAAACATAAATTGGCAAATGATGTGTAAAAAATCCTGCAATTGATTGCACTAAAATATATGGTGCTATAATAAAACAACAGGGGAGGTAGCAGCAAATAAATATTACCTCAAATAAACAGCCTTGAATTATGTATGCATGTTGCTAAATACTAAAAAAAAATTAAGGCAATGATGTGGATTTGTGTAAATTGCTCGGCATTTGATTATCGAAAATAACTTACAACACTTAATAAAATACAATAAATACCACAATAAAACATTTAGATGCATAAAATGCATTAACAACCGAAAAAATACTAGTCAATTTGTGATCTAATCACGGAATGTTTAACAATAACCTAACTAGATTAACTAACGTGCAAATATTCAGAACAAGCGTCAAGCAGGAGGGTAGTGCATCACATAAGTAAATGAGGCGTTCACTTAAATTTAAATTAATGCAATATCTTAATTCTAAATTTTAAGAGAAACAAAGTCAAAAGACTTAATAAATTATGAGAATTATCAGTTCTGTTCAACATAATACTGATCTTTTTATCATAATGTGCACGAACTTCTGGATTTGAGTTTATAACGGCCTGCTCACAAATTTGTTTCAGCGTCTTGCCATGTCACTAAACGTGAAAAAAAACAGCATTTTAACGCAATTTTTCATTAATAATTACTACACGAGTTCTTGTGAAGTTAACAAATAAGTTTTATTGATACTGATAACTTAACTGAAATGACTGATAATGGCGCCACTTTCGTATCAATCAGCTGATTTATAAAAGAGTCGCTTACTTTTAAACTTATTTCCCTTTTACTTTACTTATGCATGATAAAAACGAAATATCGAGCAACTAGAAAAATATCCATTCAGTGCAGGTTTTGATTTTGACTGTGGCTTTAATTATTCGCAAATTGTCAGTGAAAAAAAATATAAAGTTATGTTTAATTCACAGATTAGAAATGATTAAAGACAAAGTAAGGCCTGCTCTGACTGAATATTTTTAACCAAACTTTATTACTTAACCATTAACTAAACAGATTTTAATAATAACATTAAAGAGCTAACTACTTATAAACTAAATTGCGGATTGTAAGTAGGGTTCATTTAAAAAAGTTGTCAAGTGTGCTATGAAAAAACAAAAACATTTTGAAGTATGTCTTAGCTTAATGCGGCTGCCGTACTGTCAGTTAAGACGACAAATCACGACTGCGCGCGCACTGTGAAGCTGTGTATCAAGTTTCGACGTCCCTTCTTCACTATATTTTCTTTTATCAAAATCTCATAGCACACTTGACAACTTTTTTAAATGAACAGCTGTTAGTACAACAGCTTGATCAGCTGTTCAATCATTTTGTGGCAGATCTAGATAAAACAAGTTTCGATCTGTTGTAAGAATAATGGGTGAAACGCTTTTAGAAATTGCTCTTGCTTCAAAAATTGTTTGAAATACAGTGAATGAATGTTACGTTTTTGATTATGAAAATTGTTTTCAGTTACTTGTGATAAAAATTTGTAACTGTTGAGTGATTCATAGTTATACAATTCTGTAATTTTACCTTAGCCAAAAAGCGTTAGTGGGCTTGTAAATCATATTTCAAATTGTGTTTTTGATATCATTAGTTTTTTATTAAAAAATGGGTAGTGGTTCAAAAACCCGTGCTAGACGTGCTGTGTACGTATTTCGCAACTTGCTTCTTCCTCGTTTCTATGGATTAATTGTCTGGTATTTTTATGTCATCGATTTTGACATGAATCAGAGTAACAATCTGGATAAATCAATTAACACCAGACATACTTGCACCAATTTGGCAAATCAAATTAAATATCTCCTTATTAGGTCATACCCAGAATATTGAATTTTTAACATTTTTTTTTCTTTTTTAAAGGTTAAAGACCATCCTAATTATAAAAAGAAAGAATTAGAGTCGGATTACACTCTAATTACTACACGGATTACTACTATGCAATAAAAAATTCCCAAAATTGATTTATTAGCCCACTATGCTTAAACCGATTTACTAACGAATCTTGAATCTTCTATCTAGAATATTTGTTAAGCCAAGGCAGTGCAAGAAAAAAAATTGCAGAATTATTTAGATCACAATTTTTACTTCCAAATTGTCGAATTACTAACCAAGTGAACATACAGTTTAAAATTCAGCTTATGGATTTTAAAAACAACAAGGAGATGCCTAGACATAGGAGATAGTAACCGTGGAGGGAGCAATAACAGGAGTGGGCATAAGCTTGAAATCGTGGCCGATGCACAAAGACCTTTTATGGTAGTTTCACAGTACTCGGGATAGCTTTTTGTCCCACTATAAATTTGCAAACGGTGGTCTTGACAATAGAATAAGACCATAAAAAGTGTTTGTATCTCGACCAAGAACCTAACATTGTCGGTATAGGGCATGCCAACTCCCCTTATTCTTCCCTCCACGATAGTAACGGACGCTATTTTAACAATTTCTCCTCTTCCTTTACAAAGAAATGTTTTATATAACCAGCGTCAAAAACATCTGCCTAAACATTAAATAAACGCTTTATTTTCCACTTTTAGGAACTTTTTTTCTTTATAACTAATTAATAATCATTACATTGAATATTTCACACAAAGTAAGCAGAAAGAAATATTCACTCGCCGGTTCGGGCTCGCATAAAAGTATCCAAAAAAAAAAAGAGAAACTGCTTAGCCTTTGGATGCGTTTTGAATAAAAATTGCAAGACTAATTACATAAAAAAATACTGTCATAAAACGGATCAAATTCTCAACATTTGTATTAAAAAGTATACCAAAAAAAGTTACTGGACATATTGGTTTTATTTTAAAAGACTGTTCCAACGGTTAAAACTACAATAAAATTTTAAAGGAAAAAGTTGTAGCGAATGAAACTTTGTATAATAAAGTCAGCAAGACGATATTTTTACCTTTAAAAGTTTAGGCACAAATGGGAAACTACCCGAGTTTAACCCTTTCTCATTTTTGAGCGTATCTCGAGTTTAAACTGAAAAATTTCAAATGTTAAGTTTCATCGCTGAAACAGTTTACTGCGTTTCTGTTCAACATAGGCCCAAATTATTATCGCAAGCAAACGGTTGGTTCCGAGAGTGATCAGTCCTGTGTTATTAGAGTCCTTGGTATTTAACAATTTTTCTTTTTTAATTATAACGACGAACAATTTTTACACGATGTTACGTGCCTAGCGTTCGTATTTTTAAAATCAGTAATCTATACTTCGTTTTTATCATCACAAAATAGATAAAATGCACAAATAAAGTCACAAACAACTCTGTTCTGATCGCATTTGTACCGTGTAGTGCCGTTTATTTTATCCGAGTTTCTGAAAGTACCTAACAGAAACGTCATAATTCAAATAACTGCAAACAGTTCCATCTTTCACGTCGGTTTTGTGAGTTTGAACAGGCCGTATAATCAGTCAAGTAATCCAGAAGATCGCGATTAATGTGCATCTACAGATCAAATGGCAAGCTTAGAGAAATTATTTAGCTTGAAGAGGCCATGCGAACTAATCTAATTGTGATGACACGTGTATATAGCGAAAAAATTATTTGCTCTTCAAAGCCACTCATGATATTGCATGTTAATATAATGCCCTGCATTAAGTACTGTATAAATCCTCCTTAAAATTATTCTCGTCTGGCCCTTTTGGGTCTAATACCACCATCAGAATCATTACGACCTTTCTTACCGACTTGGACTTGAGATTGCGCTGTTAAATGAAGAGATATCGCATGAGTATTCAGTTTTTCCGCCAGCAGAAGATCTTTCAGTTCTTTCATTTTTTGACTATGAAGAATGATTGTCGGCCTTTTATTTTCAATCGGTTCTTCTTCTTTTACTTCAACAGGGGGCGTTACCGGTTTCTTTTCTTCAATTTCTTGCTTTGAAGTACTCGGTTTGCCGTTTTCTTTCTCCAATGGCACTGCGTCGTCTCCACCTAATTTATAATTAAATATTTAATAAACAGATGCGCTGCAATGATGAGGGATAAAAATGCCACAAAACTCACCAACGAAAGGTGACCCATCCCCTTGTAGTAAATAATCAGGATTGAGAATTTTCTCCGAGCAAGCAGCGGTCAACGCTTCAAGGCTCGGATGAAAATTCGACGTTGATTGATCGTCTTTGAGTGTTTTTGCGTTGAGTGAAGTCAGAATGTCTGTTTCGTTTGTTCCGTTTTCTTTTTCATAATTGTTGTTGTTAAAATAGCCTCCATTCGATCTTTTATTGGTGTCATCTTCTGGTTTGCCGCAAACAATATCGACTTGGGCTCGGACGTCTGCATCAAATTTTGATATTGTATTTACTAAAGGTTTGGCCCATCCTATGTGAAGGACAGGAGTGGCACTTCCCTCTTCCCATTGACATATACCGTCGTAGAAACGTAATAGATTTGCGAAACATTCAGGCTTTTTTAAGATTGTATTTGCACTGAAACCTGAGCTTTCCACTTTCATTATGTGAGGTATTAATTCGTTCGCTATTTCTAAAAATTCTTTATAAATTTCTTCGTCGTCTCGCGAATAATTATACCTAAAAAACAAATTCAAAGTTTTTTAGATTCTAGTAAAAAAATTAAAATTTATTGTCTTATATAATTATTAAGGATATAATCCAGTTTTTTAATACGTTTTTAATTACACTGGAAAATTACAAATTCTCACGAGAATTGGAATGTACATTTAAAAGCACACAATTTAAAAAAATATATTGAGATATAAAGCTCAATTTTTCGTGAAATTACAACCACTTGAAAAAAAGACGCCATTTTTTCAAAAATTCATATTTCGTAAATGGTTAGTGGTTAAGGTCTGAAAATTTGCATGAAACCTTCTTTCAATGGGTACTAATAGAACACAAAATTTCAAAAATATCGCAGTTGTCAAAGTATTTCATAGGTCAATTTGGCATGGAATGCCCCATATGTAGCTAAATGTTCTAGATATTTAAAAAATACGTTTTTGTATCGTATGACACATTAAGAAAATTTAATATTTAAAGGCAAAAAAGTTAGAAATTGGTTTTTAGAACTTAGTTTATTCTTACCAACGTCTAAGGGTAAGAAACAGTATAAACGATAATATACTGTTGTCTCTAAAATCATTTACATAATGACAGGGTGTGTCAGAAATGATGGTCAAAATTTAACCAGTGATACATCTCATCAAAACAAACAACTTTTCTATATACCATTTTTGCGACAGATGCTAAAAATTTTGAATTTTACAGTTAACATTTTCCAGAATTTTATTTATCAAGTGGGTCAGAATTTTTTTAAACTTTTTTTTTTAGTTATGCAGTGTTCTGTACGCCAGTGCATTTTACGGACACCTAATATACTAGTAATATGACAAACATAATTTGTATACTTAAAATATCTAAAAGTCGGCTGACTTTTTAAGACTCTTCTATAAACCAAAGAATAGCCATTGTTTAATTTATGGAGAGACAAACCACCGTAAGAATGAATTTTGATTTATGACAGTTCCCTCCGCCAGATGTTTCGCACGCAAATATTGTAAAATACTGGCGGAGGGATCTCTCATAAATCAAGATCAATCTTTACAGTAGTTTGCCCTTCCATAAATTAAATAATTCTTTGGTTTCTACAAAAGTCTTAAAAAGTCAGCCCATTTTTAGATATTTTGAGTATATGATTTTAAAATTTTATGGATTGTGTGGTATAGGACATAACATATTAGACATAGATGTACCTACATATACAGGGTGTCTCAAATTGATAATACGTTGTCAACTAGAGCTTAAACCATCTCTTGGTTTACAAGATATATGGTCTAAAACATACATTTAAAGTATTTTTTTTAACATCCAAATTAGATTCTGCAGTGTAAAGGGCGCGAGAAAAACCATTTTAAACAAAGCTTTACCAACAACTAACGACAATTTGTTAATCAAATTTTTGGAATGTCTTTTATTAAAAGAAGTGTCACTTTCCTTAAAAGTATTCTAATAATTTTAAAAGCATATTTCAAAAATAATACAATCATTTGTTGTAGAAAATGATGTCCAAACATATAGAATGTCTCAGGATTCCCTTTAGTGGAGTAAATTTTCCGAATTTTGGAAATCAAAAGCTTCAATTTATTTTATTTCTTTTGTTTTTATGATACAAGACCCTAAACCTGCCACTCTGACATCTGAAATAAATTTTGACTAAAAGATCTTTGCATTTTCTTTAATTAAGATTCTTCAACAATTATAATTCCATTTGTAATAGCTATTCTAAATTTTATTGTATTTTTTGTGCTTAATTTTGTTTAAAAAAAAATCTGACAACATATCCTTTTAAACTGTACAATTTCATTCAGTCAAATAACCAAACTGTTTTTGCTAAAAAAATGTATAATTTATAGAAAACTAAAACTAATAAAAAAAAGTATAGTAGCGCCAAATTACATTGGTAATCAAAAAATTATTCAAATTAATAAGTTATTGGATAAAATTCAAAAATCTGCCTATTCAATAAAACGATTTCAAAGTTGGACCCAATGTCTCCTCCTACAATACGAGTAGATAATCAACAAAAATTTGGAACACTCGGTACAAAAAAAAAACTCAAACGAAAGTAGATGATAAATTTTGCTCGTCTGAAGGATTTGAAAGGGCTTTGGGTACGGTTCTGCCTCTGTGTCTAGCTATGAAGGACGAGTGTTCTCGACGAGTGCTAAAAATAAACTGACTACCAAAATTTTATCATCTTGTTTAATAAGGCAGTAAGTAGCGTCAGCCAAAGGTAGCAAAGTGGGATATGTTTGTAAAAATAGTGAAAAGCGCGCAGCGTCCTTAAATATAGAGTTGGTCGCATATTAACGAAATATTATGAGAAGGTTGGTAATGGGCTATGAAAATCGTTGTTTTTTTAACACTGTTCTCTTTGTTGAATCAGAGCAGACTGTGACACTGTAACTGTAATGATGTGTCTAATGTTAATACCCACTTCCACGGCTTGCTCTGATTCAGTTACATTTCGATCTCACGATAGAATATGGAATTTATTAATAGAATTTTTAACATAAAAATGTAAAAATTGTTATATTAAAAATTCTGATACTTAAACCACCGATCAAAAGGGAATTTATACAACCTGGTATAACTTTTCATTTTTGACAATGACTAATCTGGTTACTGGAAGTATAGTATTGTTCTTTTTGCCTTAATTCAGTCTAGTTTACATAAAATAGATTTTTTAGTTATTGTAATAAAAATAATTTTTTAATTCATTTTTTACATGATCTAAAATACCTATTATCAAATTCAATTAATTAATGGATTATAAAAAAATTCTACTACGTAAGAAAAGGTAATAAAATACGTCAAATCAATAATTTTTAAATAGCAATTGTTTTTACATTGTGATGTTATTATCTCAATAATTTTTTTATTAATGTTTAAGAGATGATTTTTAAAAAATATATAGTTTAGGCATTGCTATTAATAAAAAAATCTGTTTTAACTGGAAAATAATCAAACAGAAACTTTGTCAAATGACTAGACGGTTGACTTTCAAAAAATTGTCTCACCTTATATGATCAGCAAATACAACGTGTTTTTAGAAACACAATTATTTTTAAAAAAATTTCTTTATAATGTAGTTTAAAATAAATTATAGGTTGTGCATGAATGCATAAAAAATAAATAAACACGCATTTTTTTATCGATTGATTATCAGCAATCATTTGACAAGTGCTTTAACAACAAAACAATAAAAATACAAAATTATAATCTGCGCTTATAATTTGCTGACGAAAACAATACAAATCTGAATAATATTAAACTTTATTTACTACAGGCAAAAATTATTACAATATTTTTATAGTTATTTTAAGTTCATGACACCCACTTTTTAGCCAAACTACGTCACGTTTGTTTTTTCATAAACTTGGAAAAATCTAGACAACAAAACCAATAAGTTAATATTATAATTGAAATTTGCACTTTATACAGGAATATTTACTCAAGAACGCATTTACATAATATGCAAATCAATTAAAAGTCAAATCAGTCGCAATTACATTATCTTTAATCTGTATTAACACATGTAATGTAAAAAAATCAATAAAAAATTTTTGTTATGGAAATTTTGGTTAATAATCCTTGACAAAAATAACTTTATTTATTGTAGGAAGTATTATAGATGATGATAAGATATTATGGATGTATTAAATACAAGATGGATTTTAATAATTAAAAAAAATACTTACAATCTAATGACATCACTGGCATTTGCCCAACTTTCGAAAGCTTCTTTGTACATTTTGTTACGATAAAAGTAACCTCCCTGATAAGTATAAGGATATACATGTTGATTATTATAATAGGTACGTGCAGACGATATGGCCTCTTCAAACAAAACACTACATGGTGTCCTAAAAAATGCCAATAAATATCAAACAATTTCACTAATTATTTACTAATTTACCGTCCTTCCTTAGGTGCAATTTCTTCCAAATCCCCTAGATTTCCAATCGCCATTGGATACTTCTTGAGATGCCCCAAATCATACAAAAGCCATAATAATTCCTGTTGCAAAAGTGCAACTTCAAAAGCGTCATGTGTAGCATTAAGAGATGGGTTAATAGCAGAAACTAATGCGGCAACTTCCATATGCCTTGTACAAACCACTGGTTTATTATTTACGTACAACCACGACCTGGCTGAGACCCCCTTTCCGACCTCTTGGCCCCTCTTGTCTTCGTTGCCTTTACCATGCCACGTGACTTCGGCTGTTTCTGTGCCCCTTTCGCCGAAAACCACCCAGGCATGGTCTTCCGAGAGGGCTAAATGCACGTCAGAGTAGCCCAAAGTTTGGCAGCCGGCCACGACGGCGAAAGCAACCCCAAAGCAGTCTAATTTACTACCTGTTAGGTAACTGTAGAGGCTCTGTAAATGCGCCCTGTCTTTGTAATAACTGCGTGTGAGAGAGTTCCAGACGACGTCGGAGACTTTCTTGACGAGTTCTCTTGTGGCGTATGACTTAAAACCTTTGTTGCAGTCGATGGCACTTTTCATGATCGTGTGGAACTTGTTGTAGAGGGTCTCGATTGTGTGAAATTCCAACATTGGGAGACTTGTGGGTTCGACAGGTTCGCATACCTGCAAGCCCGCGTTCGACCGGCATGTCAACGAATTCTCGACAGCACCTGCGACTATTGAAAGTAAAGCTAAATCGGGCTCACAAGCGTCTTCTAATTGATTCTTGAATAGTTGGATTACTGATGATATATTCTTTATTGGAAATAATGCTTTGTCTATTTCACGAATACCCGCCATGTCGATGCTTTACATTTTCTGTCACTTCTGTCAAATTAAAAAGCCAAGCGGCTGTACTACCAACATAAAAACAATTAATTATTGCGCAATATTGTTTATTTACCAAGAGATGTGAGCTGATTGGGTTGACGAACTCGCGAAGTTATACGAAACTTTTCGAAAATACACGAAAGCTTTTATTTAAATAATTTTCAAAATTTATTTAATTTTTTTCAGTTACAATTTTATTATTAACATTTCCTATTTTACATTTTACCATAATGATCGTTATATTATGGGAATTATAATAATAAGAATGCGTATTATTGTTATTTTCTTTCGTTCTGCGTACACTACAGGTCATTGAAAATGTACTACAGCAAGGTAGATCATAAAAGAATGACGGTAGCCAGAGCAACTTGCGCCGACTTGGATACCAAAGAGGGAACCACACATTTTAATTTATTTTATCTAAATACAGTAGACTCCTGATTATCCGAAATGGTCGGGACCAATGGTGTGTCGGTTAACTGAATTTTTCGGATAATCGAGGGGTTATTTTTTTGATTTATTTTTCAGGCATTTTGAAAAACCATATTATAAATAAAAAACTGGAACATGTTTTATTCAATTTTATTAAAATTAGTAACAAATTGCGTCATTTTTAATTGTTTTCGTCCTACAGCATCCGTTTTCTTTGATGCAATGTTCCTCCATCTTCTTAAGCAGGGACGTCGCTAGGATATTTTTTTAGGGTAGACACAAGCTTTTTTTTTCAGGTGGGCACAATAAAATGTAGGAATATATAAGGTGTACTATATTAGGGTAGGCCAAAAAAATCGACAATTTTTTTTTAACTTTCAACACTGAAAAATTGGTTGTTATGCACCTTTAAAAAATGCTGTTTACAAACGAGCTATTAGTTTTAATAGGAAGGTCCGGCTCATCTCAGTTTTTCATTTTTCCTTCAGTTCTATATGGCAAAATCCATATTTCATCATTACTTGATCGTACACAAAATTTCTATTTACATTTTTGTAGGAAATTTAGCGCTCTACAAAAAAAGTCTTATACAATTTTTTCATAACTCTTATTTTTTAGAAAATCTCGAAGGTCAAAGTTTGAAGAATTTAACAAAAATTTGTTTTTTACCATCGTCATTTTACTCTTATCACAATTTAGTATCGTGATTTATTATTTTTCAACGGGTTTATTTAAAATGTAACTTCAAATTGTTATGAATATTTTCCAAATTCTTTTTCAATACTTCTTTTACTCATCTTGATTTATAATTACGACTAGTAGCAAAAACATGAAACACGCACAATACTCGATCACTGCTGATTAAAAAATGAGTTTGTAAAAATGTGTAGTGAATCGAAAAAATCTGCCGTTGGTTTCAAGAAATTGATAAAAAAAACGCTTAATGTGTATTGCAAATTTATCAAAGCGCTAGGCAATTAAATAAATGTATGTTTGAGTTGGTATATTAGTTTTCAAAGAATATGAACCGCAATTGCTGACTTTCTGAAAAATAAAGCTACTCAAAAACTCAAAGTTTATGCCGCACATTGCCACTGCGCCGCAACTAATAAAAATCCGATTATTTGGAAGATTTCACATTACTTTATTTTAAAAAAGTTTTTATATTTTACTTCTAACTTTTTGTGCTAAATCTGGGTGGGCACTGAGTGCGCACATGAAATTTCAGATAAATTTTAAAAGAGTTGTTATCAATTATTAAAAACAATTATTATAATTAATTATATTAATTAACAAAATACAATATATTACAAAAACAAGAACGTAGCTAGCGGTTACAATAAACGCTAACCAGACTAGTGGCCCTTCGATCACACAAACTTAGAAACCAACTTAACTACTATCTTATCTAATATACTTAAATTAAGTAAGATGTTAGTGTTAGTAAACAAATTAAGCAATATATATGCAAAATATTCTCAATATGCAAAAAAAATTGCATACCTGTAATACCGGGAAAAAACAATTAAATTCCGAATAACAGAGAAACGAAACACCTGAAAGAGAAAAATTAGTAGAAAAACTTGAAATAGAAAAACTACGACAATCTGAAACAGAAAGTAAAAGATTAGTAGGAGAACTTGAACAGAAAAATTACGAAAATCTGAAACAGAAAGAAAAAAATTAGTAGGAAAACCTGGAACAGAAAAATTACTATAAACGAAACAAGGAATTTCCAAAGCTGAAACAGAAAAGTAGTTAAAATATATTATACCTATATAAAAATGAATTTCTAAAAAATCGATTTCAAATAAAACTCTAAATTTTGAACAAACATTATAAATTAAAACAGAGATCAACAATTTTAACAAAGTCATGAACTATACATAAACTCTTAATTAAAGCATTTTCCTCTGGCACAACTGATGACTGGCGAATTCCCTCTTTCTGATTCTTTCAAACTTACCTTTAATCAAGATATCTCGCGATGTCCTTGGAACCTTCTCCCCAAACCCCAATAAAACAAAAGAAATTTACTTTATAATATTCATTTATTTTTTTAAAGGTTGGAAAAAGGACAAATAAAACAAAATAAATTTATTTATATATAAATTTAATTCAGCCTATTCTCATTTTTAACGTTTAATATTTAAAGATAAAACAGTTTTGAAGTGGTTTGTTTAATTACAGTTTTATGTTTCGTTTTCTGTTACTCCTAATTAATAAATAAATAAATAAACAAAAAAAATTGTTGATCCCTTCTTTAACTTATTTTGAAAATTTTGCAAAATAATGTTTAAATTCGCGAACCGAATGAGTGCTATAAAAGATAATACTAGTAAAAAATCTGACCTTGAACTAAGGAAAGCGTTGTTGATGCACACTCAGGACAGTCTGGACTCTGGAGTAGGTCATTTCAAAATCGTAACCTAAAACTAAAAAAAAAAAAAAAAATTAATAAAAATACACATAAACAACAAATCTCTAGTCCCAGTGAATAACTTTATCACTTACTAACAACAAAATTTCATCAAGATTGTTTTGAAAAATTTGATTTTACACAACTATTAAAACGTTAAAACTAAAAAAAAATGTTTTTACAAATAAATCGATTGAAGAACAGAGATAAACAATTTTATAACAAAATAATATTACAATAATTTAGTCTTAATTTAAAGCATAAGTGGCGAACCCCTCCTTCTGCTTCTTTCGAATGTACCCCCCAAACCCCAATAAAAAAAAGAATTCACTTGAAATTGTTTATTTATTTTTTACAAAAGAGGGGTGAAAAAGTACTTTTAAATAAAACGCGTGAATTTATTATTAATGATGATAATAGGTACCTAAAATTGTTTATCTCTGTGTTATTTTGTAATGTGAAAATTCAAAAATGTAATTATTTAAACAAAGTCGCGATCTATTCCGTTTAATAATAAATAAAGTACGAGGCTGTGATGCGTTCTGTTCGAAAGCTGGTGCACTACTGATTCAAATAACAAAGGGAAATTTCGATAAATTTGCAAAAGACAACAAAAAATGTCTATTATATCACCGAATGTCGAACTTTCTTTGTGTCTTTGAGTACTGAATCACCGTTATTATGTAAGCAATTAGGTAGTTCAAATAGCAAAACAATAATGTATTTACAAAGCCACCTCTGGAATTTATTTCGAACCCACCAAAATCTTGAAATGAAATATATTAAAAACAAGTCAAACACTAAAACACGTTAAAATTTTAAATTTTCCCGCGTTTTTATTTCAATAATTAATAATTTACATTAAACAGTTAAAAGAAATTTAATTTTAACTACATTTTTAAATAGACTTCTAGGTGCACTTTATGTCACCTTAAATAATAATTTGAATACCGTTCGTTAAATAAGTGAAACAAATTTTCAAAATTTATTCGATGTTGTTCTGAGGCTGCCATGTGACGTCATGTGAAAACGCTGGATTCACAATCAAAAGTTATATGTAATGTCAAAGAGTAGGGACTTATACAGAGTGACATAAAAGTATGGAGTGAAATTCATATTTTCTAAGTTAATGCTTTTTTAGAAAAACGCCGAGACAGGTCGATTTTGTTTTTTTATTGCGCAAGTTTTTCATTTATTTCCAAATTTTTTTGGCCAACTGGTTTTTTGCTGTGACGTAATTGATATTTTTTTTAGATAGCAACCTCTATTTTTGGTGTTGAATAAAGAAATTACTTTTTTTTCAGCGGATCACAATATAACATTTGTAGGGTCTAAAATAAAAACTTTAAGTAATTTAAACAATTTAAATGTTTTATTGAATTTTTCAAAATAGACACAATTTTTAACAGAATTACTTAACTAAATGTTCAAATTGACGTCCTTCTGTTTTTTGGCAAAAATACAACTAATTTTCAAATTCCGTTAACACATATTTCTCATTTTTTTGACTAATTAAGCGGTACTGATTTGTAATTTTTTCTCTTAAATCTTAAATGATTTTGTTGCAAATGTTTTTGATTTTAAGTAGCTTTTTAGAAAAACGGTCAAAACATCATCTAAATAATCTCTGACACCACGAGCGTAGTGTGGAGGTGCACCGTCTTGTTTAAACCATACATTAGCTGCTGGTATGTCTAGATCCTTTTTATTGGGAAAAGTTCCGCTAATGTTGGTACTAATGCGTCGCAAAGGACATCCAAATAACCTTGTCTAGTCAATGAGACGTCAAAAAATACGCTCCTAAAATGTGATTACCTCAAAAAAGACACAACTGCCACATGATCGATAGAAAATTCACACTGGCTGAGAGAAACCAATACTTATCACAACATCCACAAAAATTCAATGTTTAGTGTGGTTTTGTCAACTCACATTTTAGGATTTTAGGATATCAATGATGTAAGAGAAAGAATTACAAATCAGTACCGCTTAATTAGTCAAAAAATGATAACTAATGTGCTAATGGAGTTCGAAAATTAGTTGAATTATTACTACGAAATGGAAAGACATCGATTTGAACATTTAGTTTAGTAATTCTGTTAAAAATTGTATCAATTTTGAAAAATTGAATAAAATATTAAAATTGTTTAAATTACTTAAATTTTTATTTTAGACCCTACAAATGTTATATTGTTATAAGCAGAAAAAAAGTAGTTTCAATATTCAACACCAAAGATAAGAGTTGCTATTTAAAAAAAAATATCGATTACGTCACAGCAAAAACCAATTGGCCAAAAAATTTTAAAAACAAGTGAGAAACGTGCGCAATAAAAAATCAAAATCGACCTGTCTCGGTGTTTTTCTAAAAAATGATTAACATATGGGCTGATTTCAAGTTAAGATAATCCAGGTAGTACCTTCGTTTCCATGGAAAATTAATAAAATTTGTTGTTGTGATTGGTTGTTGCCATGGAAAGGTATTAAAATTTGCGATACTACCGGTATTATCTCAACTTGAAATCAGCCCATTAGAAAATATGAATTTTATTCTATACTTTTATGTCACTCTGAATAAAATATATTTAGATATATAAAATAGGAATTAAAAATAAGCCCTACAACTTGACAAATGGCAGAGTACTAATTTTTTTAATAAAACGCAAAATTTTCTTTTTTTTCAGTAATTATCCGATTAGGTCGCCCCAAAAATCAGTTTTGTTCGCACTTTAATTCTCTACAATTTGTGTCTTTAGAGCATTAAGATTGCTCTATTAATTTAATTTTATAAGCAAAAAACTTAAAAAAATACAATGTTGTGGTTTTAAATGTTAACAACAAATTACTCTATGACAGTTGCAAATAGAATATAACTACGGACTATCTTTAATGTGATAGCCCAGACGGTTTTTTGTTACTATTTTTGTCACAAAAAAATTTCCTGTTGACTGGCCTAATAGTACAATAAACAACTATAAAACTTTTTTTGAAAAATCCTAAATTTTTTCTGGTTAAAATGTATTTTGATTACATAGAATAGAATGCTGTGATAAAATAGGTTTTTTTATTTATAAAAGTAAGAAAGGAAATTATATCTTTATAAAAGACAGACTTTCGAAGCTGTGCTCCCTTATTTCTTTAAAAAGAGAAGTGATTAACATGGGGATATACCACAGATATACTCGTACAAGTATAGTTGGGACACTTTTTTTGACTCCTCGTAAAAGTTTACAACAGGGTGAAGTTAAAGATTGCTAATAGTGGGTAAATACACAATAAATCTCCTGTTTTTTTTATATAGACACAAGTCTATTTTTGAAATGTTTCTTCTTTTTTAAACGCATTTAAAAAATTCCCAATAATTATTGGGAAGAACTATTTCCAATGATTATTTCACATTTTGGACAATAAACTAAATTAGTATTTATCCAATGACTTAATATTTCTAACACGTTTTTGTAAACAATCAATTGTTAACCTTCGATTATCTCATTATTAAAATTCATTCTTATAACAATGAATTTACATCACTGATCTTTTCTAAGTTAAAATCTTTACTATCATGTTTAATGAGAATTGTATCAATAATATTATACACTTATTACTATTTAAGAAATATAATAAATAAAATTTCCATAACGTTAAAAATTTCTGTGAAGAGTGATAATGAAAATAATAACACAACAAAAGTGCAAAAAAAACACAAAATCATCTAAACCACATATTTGAGGTAACACGATTACCTGAATATTTAATGAAGAAGAGCAACATTGACCTAATAATTACAAAAAATATTAAAAATTGTGGTCCACACAAATACAACAACATGATTTTGTACCTAAAATTAGATTTTCGAAATCACAAAATAAATCGGAATCTCCAGAAGGAAGATAATTGTGAAAAACTATTTTACATACGATGAGGTCTTCTGGGTTTAACAGTGATCAGCAGAAGTGGGGACCAGAAGGTCAGCTTCTGGTCAGCTTGTTGCACATGGATTCATTCTTAATCAGAATACAGGTTGTGCTGTTGGTGTAAACGTAGTGTTTTTGTAAAAATTACGTCTTTAGACAATCTTTCATTTTGATAATGTGCTAATCGTTTGAATAATTATTCTAAATACACAAGTCAAGGTAAAGTCATCTTTAAGAATTAATAAGATTTTCTTATATTGTTTGTCGCAATATAATTATTATGCAACTAAATTATAACAATTGTTATAACAATTCATTTTTTTTAAATTGGTCCCCAAACAATTTGCTATTATTCCCTTGAAAATTTATCACTAATCAAATGTAAACAATTTCAATGAACCTCAACAAAAATATCATTTTAGAATCGCATTTATTAGTTTTGAGAGATTTATTGAATATTGGCAAGGTTTAGATCCAATGCCGTTTTATGGGTTATGGGAAATTTCCGGATTTTGCAAATGAATTTCTTATTATTAAAATTTATGTAATCTCATGTTTCTAAATCAGTGATTTATTAGAGTATTAATAACAGTTTTTTTATAATAATTATTTTATTGTTTCCACTCAGTTTCATTCATTTAATTTTTAAATCAGTCTCATTATAACTGTCTATAGTCTTGAATTTTGTTATGGAAACCTTTTCCGATTTTTTTATTTCTCAATTTAATGCTTATATAACTGTATTTAAAAAAATAAAATTATCAAATGATTATCATAAATAAAACTGTTTAAAACCAGATTACAATTCAGAGTGCCTATAATTCAAAAAATGATTTATTTATTATAAAATTACTTCCTCAAAGCGCAATTTCTACATCCGCATCATGCAATTATTTTTATTTAATCGTACGAAGGTCCGTTACATTATTGAACGAACCACAATAACGATTTTTCATTTTTTCAGATGTGGCCTAGTAAAATAATCGTTATATCAACAATAATCCCATTTCTAAATGGGCAATTATATTTCCCTGATGAAAAAAGTGGTGGTTTTGTTCAAATGAATAAAGAAGGCCAATCCAATCCAATTTTTTCAACAAATTTAACCCAGTTACGTGGAACAACAATTTATGAACAATTCATAGATAAAATCATTTCATCAGGAATTCTTAAATTAACTTTAGCTATGGAAAAAGCCTTAATTACAACCTCGCCAAATAATTACGAAAGTGTTGTATTCGCTCCTGTAAATATTGCCGGTATTGTGATATATCTCATTTAAAAAATAGGGGAAAACAATTTTGATTTTAGGTGCCCTAGCTTTAGTCCTTTTAGGCTCGAATGGTAAAACTTTTGAGGAAATTTCAGCAATAATGGGACTGGCAACTGGTGTTGATATTCATGGGAAATCTCAACTAGTCCATGAACAATTTGGGAGAATGATAGAGAAGTTGCAAAATACGTCAGGATTTGATATTGGACATCAGGTTAATATTGCAAGTGCTATTTTTGTACAAAATAATTATCCTATAAGACAAATTTATAAACAAACCGCTGAGTCGGTTTATGGAAGTGAAGTTTTAAATGTTGATTTTGAAACGAATCCGACTACTGCACAACAAGTGGTAAATGCTTGGGTCTCTGAACGGACTAAAGGGAAAATTAATGATATTTTGAAAGAAGTACCTGATAGCAAGACGAAAGTGATTTTAGCCAGCGCTTTGTATTTTAAAGCAGAGTGGGAAAAACCGTTTTTCGAAGGGAGTACAAAAAGGTAAAAAATAGAGTAGACCTTTTGTCTGTTTAAAACTGTTTGTTTGGACTAGATACTCTTTTGTATCGACTGATAAAATACAAACAGAAAAATGCTTAAAAATTAGGTTATTTTTTATTTAAAAGCGTCTTTTTAGAAACTGTCACATTTGAACAATTTTTTTGATTAGAAAATTTCTAATTAGAAGAAATTTTTTTATTAAAAAATTAGATTTCAAAATTATCAAAAATTTGTAAATACTTACCGTAACGTGAACTTATTATATTTGATTTAATAATTTATTGATAGCATTAGGGTCATTCAAAATAACACAAATAAAATCGCACTTAAATCGTTCAGAGATTATCGTTTGTACGAATTATTTTCCCTGTCTCCTCTAACGGCGTATCCAAATATGCAATTATAAATAGAAAAATCAACACTTTGTGCCCGACTATTTTTAAGCTCCGAGTTAAGTAAGAGATTTTACTGACTTGTTTTGTATTAAATTTATCTGAAAATCGTAAAAAAGACGAAATTTACAACATTTTTCTGCTTATTTGCGTGCAGGAAAATTATTTTTTTTGGACTAGCACTGTAAACATTTTACAAGACGGCAAGACGCAAAATGGATGTTGTTTACAACACGATTTCCAGAAAATACAATTATTTTAGAATAATCTTGTTCTTTATTTATGATTTTATTGTAAACCCAATACCCCAACAATAAAATTATTTTAAAGTTTCTAAATTATTCTAAATTCATAAAAGAAAATTTTAGAATAACTAGATCTTTTGATTTAGTAGATTTTCTGCATTTTTACGTTACCAAATTTTCTAGAATTTTACATCGGGATTTTCCAGATTTTTTAAATTTCACTAATTGTGGATTCAGATTTTTCGGAAGCCAAAAATTTGTGAATAAATATTTTGTATTTTCTAAATACATATTACAGATTTTTTATTTGTTACATTTTTTAGATTTTCTCTATATTATTTGTACAATCTATATATTCTCGGTTTTATAGGTTTCAATTTTATAAGTTTTAAGATTTTCTGTTCTATACATCTTTCAAATGATTTCCAAATTCATTAAATTTGTGCAAACTGTTGCATTTCTCAAGAACATTCTCGTGTTCTTCCAGTCGTCGTTTTTCGAATTTTTGAGAAACATTTTTGTTCTTCCAAGGTCTATTCTTATTCTTTTTTTTGACGTAGTTTTCTTCGCCATTTTTCTAAATTATAAGCTATAACTATGATTTAATCTTTCTTTCATACCAGCCGTCGTTTTTCAGGCTTCTTTAGAATCGTCTTTCGTTTTTCTACAATCTTCCTTACGGCTTTTTTAAGTTCTTCTTACAACTTATTCCTTTGTTTTTTCTTCTGGTCGACGCCTTTTATTTTCTCGTAAAATACTTTTTTGCAATTCTTTTTCCACAATAGTCAAATTTTTCATATTCTTCTGTTTCTTCCAGACACCATTGTTTAAACTCTCCTAGAATCTTCTTCTATTCGTCCAAAATCTTTATTTGCTTTTTCCAAAACCTTTTTATGTTCATTTTTTCTTCCAGTGGACGTTCTGTTAATTCTTCTTGATTTTTCTTACTCTTCTTTCACCACACAATTCAAAATTCTTCTTTAGAAGCGCCACTATTCGAACTCTTTTAGAATATATTTCTGTTTTTCTAAAATGTTTTTTATTCTTCTATAAGAAATTTTTTATTTCTAGATTTGGGCATCGGTTTTTGAAGTTCATTCAGGAATTTGTAGTTTTTAAATTTTATAGATCTTCTATTCAACTATTATTTTATAGATTTTCTAGAATGTTAGGATGCCGAATTATCAAATTTCTTTAAATTTTTATCTTAAAAAAAACATGAAATAAATTCTGAATATCAAATGAAAATAAGTGTTTATTCCTAATTACAAAATCAATTTCTAATTGTTCAATTCTATGTTTTGATTTTTCGTAAATTGTAATATTTTAGTAAAAAGGAAAAAGACAGTTTTTTACTTAGGGTCACCCAATTTTTAAGCTTATTTAGGACCGGTTTCGGCTACTAGTCTTCATTAGACTACGTCAAACATCTTATAACTTCACCTATACCTACGTTTCATACTCCAACATCTATTAAAATTTAAACATTCCCAAGACACGTTAAAATTAAGTTTAACTGTATACAATAAGTTTATTTATTTTATTTTGCAACCATAATCTTCTTTATAAGCCCGCAAATCGGGGCGTATTCTTTATCTTTACGGCACTCAAAGTCACTAAGCATTGCTGTCAAATTAATACCAACGATTTTTTCAGTTTTTATTTCAAAAAACGTCGCGTTTAAACATTTCCTCGTGCCATAATCCCTTGATTATGTCCTTAATACAAAAAATAAATATTTACAATACATTGTGTTTTTGGTGACTTAACTTGACAAAACGGTCAAACCAGTCCTAAATAAACTAAAAAAGTAAAAATTATTTTTGATTCTACTAAAATAGTACCCCAAATCAAAAACTTTATAATTTTTTAGGCGGCCTTTTTACACAAATGGAAAAAATTCAAAAAGTGATGTTATGGTTGAAATGATGTCAAACGGTGGAATGTTTCCGTATTACAAAGACCAAACACTCAATTGTGAAATAATCGGATTTCCTTATAAAGGAAATCAAACAACAATGTACGTCGTAATTCCCCACAATTCCGATAAGTCAAAATTAAAAGAACTCGAAAACAAACTAGACTACGAACAAATCGAGCGCCTGGTCACTAGTGTAAAATACACCGGAGCTATAGTCTTATTTCCAAAAATGCGGATAGATACTACAATCGATTTAAAAAAATATCTTCAACTGCTGGGAGTAACAACTCTCTTCGATCCAGCACAAGCCAACCTTGCATTACTTTCCCCCGGAAAAGGCCCTTCAAGCACTAACCCGGTCATTGGAAACTCTCTACAGAACCCAATTTCGGTCAATACCACCGGAAACGACGTTATTATCTTCAATCGGAATGGTGAAATTGTTAATTGCACGCAAATTTTTAACCCAAATAGCAATGTGAGTACCTGTGAAGAAGTCGTAGCTGATGCGAACAATCCCCAAAAGGTTATCTACAAGAAATTTGGGAATAAAGTTGGGAGAAGAATTGACGGAAGAATAACTCCGAGGATTTCCGAGTCTTTAGATAACGTAAGAGAGTATCTAAATCAGCAAAATAATGCAGAGAAATTCGAAAATCCGGGATTGTATGCTGATAAAGTGATGCACAAAGTGTATATGGATATTACGGAAAGTGGGACTGAAGCAGCTGCCGCGACGTCGATTAGCTTATCGAGGGATGGAGGAAGGGTTACAGTTAGAGCTGATGTGCCGTTTTTGTTTTTTATTGTTCATGAAGAGACGAAGACGATGCTGTTTTGGGGATCGGTGAATACTCCAACTCCGAATTTTAAATGATTTTATGAAAGAAAATTAATCACGTTACTTACTATACCGGAAACTATTGTATACGATTGTGATATACCCATTTTCATTTTTTTACCTATGTACCTATTTATTTTTTATGAATTAAAGATTTTTCTCAACAGTTTAATTTTCTATTTTTTGTCATACCTACTACAAGCTACTTGATTTGAGATTTCAGAAGACCAGAGGCATTCACCCTTTTACCATGTAGAAAGAAACATTTGTACATGACATGTAAAATAAATAAAATAGTTGTCAATAATACAAATTACAAACAAAACAAAATGTAGATCATAGAAAAAACAAAACATCCATAAAATAAAAAAGGCAAAACAAAAACACATAAATCAATCCTACAATGCAAGCAACATTCTCTTATGGCTTTGTCTGATTAGTTTATTGCAAAAAGGACCGGATAAAACCTTCCTAAACCGTTTATACAAACTAAATTCAAACTGTCTGCCTAAGTGTTAACCTGCTAAGTTCCACAAAATGGGATATTTACTATTTTTCAATATAAATCAGACCGTTTTAACGACTGTCTATTGTTTTTTATAAGTACAAAAGAAAAACCTGTTATCTAATTATTTCACACTGTTAAACACACGTTAAAAGTGCAGTAGCAGGTTGATATTTTAGTCAGATGAAATATGTGTATTATCAATTAGTAAGTTACAAAAACCTTAAACAAGCAACTGCTACAATTTTAAAATATTTTAAATTTAAATGTGGAAGAAACGAGTCAGATAAATTTTTTAAAATCTGCAAGGACCAAAATGTAGCAAGCTAGCAAAATGTAGCACGTGAACAAATGTAGTTTAAATATTATAAGACATACCCATTGACTCTTGTGGAAAAGGTAAAAATGTGAAGGTTAAATTAGAAGGAATAATGAAGAACAAAAATATAGAAATATTTTATTTATTTATAATATTTCTGGAAATTCTGTAGTATTGCAGAATATTGCTCTAACAAACCCATTTGAAGCTAGTAGCAAGAATATTTGGTAGAGGAGGAAAGCCTTGGTTAGAATAGCACTGATGTTTGCAATCTATCCTTTTTGTTCAGACCAAAATTAATTTTAATGGTTATATACGATATATACGCTTTCCATCTATCCACCCGATAACTTTTTAAGTTCGTTGGGTAGCATATGGTAACTATTACTATATGTTCCTCCTCATTTGGTTTCATTCTACTCAAAGATTCATTAGTAAAAGGTGTAGTGGAAAGTCACGAATTATACCAATAATGTAGCGTTTATTGTTATCTTAGCATCATTCTGATTTATCTCCACAATAACAGAATGGCTACAATTAAGAGATTAAATAAAATCATTAAAAACTGTATAATATCCAGAATTCCTAGAGAAAGCTTTGACACAAGCATTGTTTAGAACAGTACCAATAATTACTATTTCCACCCCAAGGTTAGTTTTAATGCCAACGATCTTACGCCATATTTATCTCTAATAAAAGTTTTCTAAGGTACTCCCCCCAATAAATTGATAAATAGAGCAGTGGAAAACCCCAAAAGATAAAAGTAACATAGCATTTACTGTTACTCTAACTTATATTCTGATCTTTCTCCACTACAACAAATAAATAGATCTGGAAGTCCAAGCAAAACCTTTGGAAAATAAAGTAGCGAGAATATTTAGTAGAGGAAGCTATAAGAAATCGTTCCAACAGTGTCCCCCATCTCGATTCTCTATTACATTAAATATTCTACTTTCAAAATACCCAAAGATATTTAAAAATCAAAGTAATTTCACTGTTTTTTGTCGTTGATACTAGATTAAATTTGAACAAAATCACTCTTAAGTATAATAGTACGACGCCGACGTCATCATCTCTGTGACTGAAGCAGAGCTATTTGTGAACAATCACGCAGCGATGGCTGAGCCTAGCAGGTTCACCAACTCAAAATGCCTTTCTCAGCTGTTGGCAATAGCGGGAAATTAAAACGCATTACTACAAATTGCATAATAAATCAAGGTTTCATATTATTCTCTTTAAGAAAATACAACTGCTAGTAATAAAGAATGCAATAATAGTTATGTGGATAAATATACGACAAAATAAAAAAATCTACACAAAAATAAGATAGTAATCGTGAGCTTAAATTTGGCCAAACATGCTTTGGCGAACCTTGATCTTCTTGTTTTAACCCCATTTCGTCCAATTCTCCTGTTTCACAAATCAAAGGATTGGTAATTTTAATGGTTTTCAGGAATAAATTCGTCGTTCTTCTCTAATTCTTCAAGCAACTTGACCACGAGTGATATGCTAACCCACATTTTCTTCAGGCTATCTCAAGAAGATAGCCTCATTATAATTATAGGTTGTTATCTGAGATAAAAAACGCAACATACAAACTCTCTGAAATAATTTATGACAAGCTTCTTTCCGGTCCCAGCGAGATTATTAGGACCTCTTATTTCGGCCACTAGTTTTGCATTTCTATATAGAAACGACAAAAAAATGATCTCGAAGCCATTATTATCTTCCCCACATGCAATAAGTTCGTTTGCGACTAAATTTGTTTTTTTTTTGTGCAACCGAAAACATAAACCGAAATGAATACTCCACCCGTTCCTAAGTTCTGCTAGCTGTAGATGCGTTGTTCGCAAGGTTTCAATTTTTACGTCCAGAGTTCTAGGTAGGTATATCTACTTTTCGCAGAAGTAGATTTCTTATTTTTTAAAGTTTTTGTAAAGTACATTAACATTTCTTGTGACTAAAGCGTTCTGAGAAGTTTGTTGTCATTCTCATTGTCAGCGTTTATCTAGTATCATCCTCTTGGGTTATCAAAGGTTTTCTAAAGATGGTAAAATGAAATTTAATGGCACATCTAAAATTTGCAAAAGTTGTTGGAAGGAGTCCTAACTCAGTCAGTTATACTTCTGACAACAGCCTTTCTGGCTGGACCTTTTTATTGACAAATGTTTTGCAAGTTTCACCACTCATCTTTTGAGGTTTCTCAGATTTTGACTTTTTTAGTTCTAAAGAAAAGAATTATATCTGAGTTAGCTTTCTTATAATGTCTCAATCAGAAGCTCACCACCGCCACTGAATTTGGGTCATTGGCAATCAACACTTGGGTTTCAAAAATTCGCTGCTCACTACTATACTCATTAATCGGTATCGGTAATTTGCTTCGTCCAATACTCCCATTCTTCCTAAATTTGAAAAAAATATTTCTTTTAGGTTTCACACGTACACATTTGCCAGTTTTACACGACTTTTCACAAGTTGATCACTAATATCACAACAATAAAATAAAAATATAATATTATCGGTTCGTTCTTGGGGTCACTACACTAATTTAATTTTTTGAATATTGAATACTGGAATAAGCCGAACGACAAATACCAGAATAAACATAAAAATCGACGATTTGCACAATTAGAAGTCCTACTGTATTTAAAAAAAAATTAAATTAATAAAAAATAACTGTAATTTAGAACTACATTTATATATTGTGAGTTAGAAAACTGTTATAATGATTAATAGTAAATTAGTCATCGGAAACTTTTAAAAACAAAATCCTGACCTTTGATCCTGACCTACAAGAAAAAGCATTTTTATTTTAATTACAGAATTCAAGTCATTTAATTGTAATTAAAGTGCTTTCTGTTGTCACACCATTTCCGTGCATTATTAAAACGCACTGAAGTTAAAATTCATTATCGCGACTTGTTAACACGCCAATAAAATACAGTTTCAATGAACTTAATGGAAAAACCAAAAGATCACGGCCATAAAATACTTCTAAAATTTCCTTTCATAAAAAATATTTATTTGTCAAATTACAACATAGGTACAATATGCTGCCAAAAATCTTAAAAGCAATAAAATTTGATTTGTATAATAGTGGGAATCCATAAAATATGCTACATATAACAATATAAATTTTTGTAAACAATAAAATCACGAGTTCACACATCACGATAAAAACAAGTTTATTTATAAATTCCCAAAGAAAAAACCTTAATAGTGACTTTTGTATTAAAAATATGCACACATCTAGCTTTACTACAAAAGTATAAATATTAAAAATCTAAAGCTCCTAAGTTGTAATATGTTGCATTGTTTCATAAACACGTTCATAAGGATCCTCATCAGGACTGTCAGGACTTGTACTAAGAATTTCATCAGGATATTGTTGAACACCAACAATCGGCAGTCCTAAAATTGCCCGAATATTATCAGTCAAATGTTCGGCTTCTTTAATCTGATGAAAAATCCCTTCAGCTTTTACTAACATAGCTGAAACATCTAATTTTCCACAAAGATCATTAATGTGCTAAAATAAACAAATGAGTTACAAACAGCCAATAAAATTTCACATTTCACCTTCAGAATTTCAGTAAAACCGTAATTATTTTCCATGAGTGCATGTTTTTCGGTTTCTAAAATCGCAACACAGACTAATAAATGAAAATTTTCGCAAGGTAATCCCGTCCATAATACTTCCCACAACCGCATAACATCTTCATAATTTAATTCTCTTTTAAACCAAACCAGTAACCACCGGAAACAGAAAAACATGTTTCCGGAGTCGTGCTTATCTAAGTAATTGACCAGTTGTGGTTCGATGAAACCTAATAAGGTGTGTAAGTTCTGGAGCTGTTCTTTCATTCCAGCTTGGTCTACATCGAAATTAGAACTCTAAAAAAATACAAATTGACAGATTTTTAAAAAGTTTATACGAATATCCTTGACAAAATTAGGTCAGAAACAACATCAACTACTATCTAAAACATTTCTTGAGAAAGAAAATTCTAGAATGTGATTCAAAAGAGTTGAAAACATGATCTATTAAATAATATAAAAATAATATATCATAAATTATGAACTGATAAAATTACATACTTAGATTTAGGAAAATATAAGGTAACAATGTAAAAAAGGAAGAAAATAAAGGTAAATGCAAGTAAAAAAAAACTTAATTCTAAAATAAACGCACAAAAAAAGAAAAAAGAACGACAAAGCGTACAAAACGATATAAAAAAAAACGTTGCATATTATACATGTGAGAGTTGACAAACAAAATAATAGCTAAATAAATTAATTCAATAAGTAAATACATTTGAGTTACACAGTGTTCATTATATCACTAAAGGTTGTCTATATTTGGATGAATTTTATTATTTTAACTTACAAACTAGTTTATGAGGGATTTAATAAGGGTGGCTGTAAAGATAAGTGAACGCTATTGTTACCTAAGCGGTCGGCTAGACCCTCGAAGGAAGCAAACAACGGGTGCCACGCGCCAGACCTTTACAATCCACTTAAAATTCAGGGGCTGAGGTTTCTTTATCGGTAAGGAACCCAATAGTTAATTACACTATTGAGTCATAAAATTCATCCAAATATAGACACACTCTAGTTAGTAATCAATTCCATTACGTAAGTAAAATGAGTGTCAATAAATGACATACGTTTATTAAGCCGATTCAAGTAATCTCTAAAAGGCTAATTTCAAGTTGAGATACTACTAGTAGTATAGCAAATTTTAATAATTTTCCGTAGCAACAACCAACCACAACTCCAAATTCTTTCAATTTTCCATGAAAACAAAGATCCTACTGATATTATCTTAATTGTGCATGTTCCTGTTCATATTTTCAAAATTTTATATCTAGAAATTAAAAAAAAATATAACGGAAGATTTATCGTGTATAGTTCATTTAGGATGATCGACATATCAGTAAGTAATGAGTGTGTAGTACTGTAAACGTGATATTAGAGAAAAGTAAACAAATTAATTTGACAGTTAAAAACAAATTTCATGTTATGCCAGACTATAATATGTATTCTCACAGACTAATATATACTGTACTAAATTACGACTCAAATTAACAATGCGATACGAGCTTTATCATTAGAATTGCAACGAATGTAAAAATTCGAAGTTCTATTGATTTAAAGAGTTGTATTAATAACGAATAATTTAATTCATCTACATACACGAATACACACAACAATAATTTGATAAATAAATAACTTAATATTCACACAGTAATAACTACGATTGCCGATTAAATAACGTCGCTTTAATAGACCGTCAAACTGTACTCCCTCATTCTTAGATTCCCACTAACCCGGTCATAATTACAGGATATAATTGTTCAATAAAACTACTGATACACCAATAATTGATTCACATAAAGTACAATTACTATCGAGCGACAAGAAAAAATTATTCATTCAAAGCCAGTCATAACTTTGACTGTGACTTGCATAACTGTCATAACTTGCAACCTGACATATCTAAAAACATATCTTTCTAGTCGCTCTATACAAATTAATACATTCCATAGATATGGAAAAATGTAGAATGCGATTGTTGTATAATTTGGTTGTTTGCCTAAATTATATCGAGGGATTTATTGTATAGTTTTTAAGGCTATAAAGTACCTCTTTACAGTCGCGAAAATATAATCCTGCTCATCAAATTGATTTATTGACACCAAGAAACATGCTCAATTATAAGCATTGTTAAACCTTTTAGTACTGCTTCTATCATTCTATCAATTAGCTCAAAATGCATCTTACAACTATAAAGTTGGGTGATTTCCATACAAATATGAAATAATTAAAATTCAAGTCAAACTTCAAGGCATCAAAGTGGAATTAGATGATTTTCTTCTATTATTAACTCATTACATAAAAACATTAAAGTTACTGTAGAAACAAAACAAACTCTTGCATTCCATTTGTAGATATTAATATAATTAGAAAAGACAATTCATCTTTTGTTTTTTACACTTATAGAAAACCTATATCACCTGATACTATAATTCCTCCCGATTCCAAACATTGTTATTCTAACATCGTAGCTGCATTCAATTTTTTATTCTACAGACTTTTTTGTTTTTCTTTAAAGCATGCTGCCTTTGAAAAAGAATGGCTTTTTATTAAACAATTAGCAGTAAAAAATCACTTTCTATTACAGAACTTTAAACAGACTTTTCCATAAATTCAGAAACAAATACTCACTCAGCTTCAATATTTTACATAATTCTACATCACCTCTTTTAAAACGTCTATATTTTTCTATCGCATTCATTGGCAATATTTCTCTTTCTATCTCTCATATTTAAAAAAAAACTACAAAGTGGCTGTAAATGATTGAGTTTGTAAACCTGCATTGTCTCTTTTGCCTTATTCTGTAACAGAAAAATGTCTAAACACTTGTAAATATCTACTCGTAGTCTATGCTGGAAAAAGATTGACTTTTATACTTATTTACAATATTGAAAGAATGAAAGCATTAGAAATTTATTTAATATCAAAATTACTAACTCAAGACTGCCAACAGACTCAACTATTTACAGTCGCTCCGTATAATATAAAAGTTGCTTTTAATTTTAAAGGTAGTCTTTTGACCTCTCTCGTACAAAATAAGGATCAAAATCCTCCTTTACATCATTCACGCATCTACAATGATTGTAATGACTGCACTGCAGTTTAAATCGGTTAGACAGGACGAAGAATTAAAACCAGAACTCGTAAACATCGAAGAACAAATGAAGGGTACATGAATAGAAAGAGGAATGTCCAAAAATTCAATTCTTATCGAACTGGAATTTCCATGCTTTTTTCACCAGTATTAAATCTAATACTGACAAAAAACAGTTAAAAACAATGACTGTCAACACTCCTAAGTCTATTCAAGAGTTATATCGAATAAAAAAATCTGCCGTACCTATTAAAAACAATAGAAATTCCACCTCTGTAAGAAAACAAATAACAATGAAGAACACAAAACAGATGTGAGTAATTGTGGTTTAGAGAAAGAAATTTCAGACATGCCAAATTGTATTATTTTTTAAATGTTTCAATTTTTTTTACTTCTGGTTATTGGTATATTATCTCACTTGTTATATAATGAAATCTTTTTATCTATCACTGTAAAATAAAATATATAAAATAATCGAAAAAAATACCAATTTTGTTCGGTTTTTCATTGTCAATAACTCGAAAAATAAGTCATGTAGAGAAAATAATTGCATGTTGTTTCTGACCTAATTTTACCTTTTTAATAATAAAGAATTACCTACATAAATTTGCTCTGTGTAAAAAAACTTTTACTTACAATTTTATTCATAAATCCTACAAAACACCAAAAGGCATCAACTTCATTTTTGAGAAGATGTAAAATAACTGAGAGCAAATCACTCATGCCCTGGACGTAACCCAAATCAAAGTTATACATGATGTAAGTCATAAGAATATCGTAGAGTAATTGTAAATTCGGATTGTTATCCCCAGCATAAAATTCTAGTGTTCTATCTGTTCTATTTACGTCTTTTTCAATAAGGTTTTTTCGTTCGCGATAATCTGAAAAATTATCTTCTTGTACTTTTGTCATTCGTTTCCACTGAAGTTTCATGTTGTAATATTCATCGTTTTTATCGCATAATAATTTCTGGCGTTCGGCTTGAGTACTGTCCCATGGGAAATAATCCAAGAGGTATTTCCAAGCTTCATAACGTAAATTTGGTGCAACTCCCTAGGAACATTTTTTTTTAAATAAAATTCACAGTTGTGTATTTACCCCTCGGAATATCATAAGTTTGATTTGTTCGATGTCTTCTAATTTCCCTTCATGGTTTTGGAGATTTTTCCATTGTTCGATACTTAATGGTCGGCCTCTGGGATAGTCTTTTCTTTCAGGAAGTTCGGGAACTTTAGCTATGACTTCGTAATCGCCTTGAGAATGTGTACTTGCATATTCTGTAAGACTTCGGTGCAATAGTTCTCTTTGATCGTCGTCGATATCTCTTTGATCGGGACTTCTGTAAACTTAAGTTAACTTTAGTAATTTTCTTGAATACATGTGAAATCACATCTTGTTTAAAATAAATATAATATTCAAATCGATCAAGAGCAATTTTGTTAAGAATAACGATTTATTCTATTATTAGTATACATTTTTAATCTTTTATGTTTTTAGTTTATTATTGACAAGTTTGGTAAGTTTATTAACATTTTTTAACTTTTTAATAGTTTTCCTTTTTTACATTATTATTCAGGCACTGATGATAAGACACTGAGTTCTGGAAAACGCAGTGCCATTGTTATGTAAGAGTTTTATTTTATTAAACTTGCAGGTTAAACTTGAATTTTTATTTTTTCATAATTTGTATACTTATTTTTATTCTAAGACTCATTAACTCAACGTGTAATTAGACCCTATATCTAAATGTGAGGTAGTAATTAGCTTGATTCCCATTTTGTGTAAATCATACATTTATTACTTATTGATTAATGATTTAGTACAATTTTTTATGACTATCTGAAATTAGTTTCTTCCAAATAAGATTATGAAAAAAAAAACATCACCGTGTAATTTATGTTGTTCTTTGCCAAAAATACTTTTTTATAAAAGGTATGATCGTTCACACATTTACACATAAATATGAATAATAATTGTGTTTATTTAAAGTAGTAATATCTTCATCCATTATATTAAATTTATTTAGGGGGTTCTTGAACAATTTGAGATAAAAAAAATAAGGAAGTACATGTTACTTCAACGTTTCCACGAAACTTTATTTTATTCCCTGAAGGAGACGACAAAATAAAGATTCGTCAAAACGTTGAATTAACTTTAGTAGTTATTTATTTTTTTCATCCCAAACTGTCCAAAAACCCCCTAAATAAGTTGTGTTTATTAATCTATTTCAAATTTTCATAAGAAACAAAAACTGAAATTACTTTTACCTCGGACAACTTGATTAAACACCACGTAATTTGTGTTGCATATCTCTTAACACATAAGTTTATTGCAAAAATATTTTTTTTTAAATAAAAATATCCATTAATACATGCATATGAATATTTATGCTAACACAAATATGAATAATTATTACATATATTAAATTTCAAGTCTAGACTTCATGCCAATAGTAAATATACCGGGTGTAGACGAAATTACGCTTACCCCTTTTTTTAATAGTATTTTTTTCATAGAAAAACAAACCTCGGAAAACTTATTATGTGTTAGCAAATCCCCATTAATCGAGTAAAAAATTAGGCTTATATCACTTCCGGTTTTACCAGAAACGACTATAACTTTGGATTTTTAAATGGAACGCTATATATATTTTTAGTTTTTTGTAATATACAATTAATTCTGCGTCTAACATACTACTTTTTATATCTTTTTGTGAAATAAACTTTTTTGTAATTTTTGTACCAGTCCCATAAATAATCTGATTTAGAATTTACACAAGTTTAAATTAGAATAAATGAGTTTCTCCTGTTTTACTCATTTTTTCAAATAGAACAATAGTGGCCCACTTGTATTTTTAAATTAACGATTTTTTTGTCAATCCAAAGATATCAAAATTCTAAAAATCTACTTAGTAGTTTTGTAATATTTACAAAAATACATTTTTAATATACATATGTACATATCTTTTTTTATAATAAATTTGAAACAAAAAATTTCAAGCAAGCTAGCATTTTAACAGGAAAATAAAATAGAGAGCCATTAAACATAATTTGTTACTTTCTTTTGTTAATTTGTGAATTTTAGTTAATTTTTGGATTTTTTTCCAAAATATTTTTGTAAATATTACAAAAACTACTAGATAAATTTTCAAAATTTTGTTATCTTTCGATTAACAAAAAAAATGTTAATTTAAAATGTCAAGTGAGCCACTATTGTTCTATTTGAAAAAATTGAGTTAGACCAGAAAAACTAATTTATTTCAGTTTAATCTCTTGTATTTTCAAAATTAGAACATTTATGAGAGTGATTTTATTTTATTTTTTAGTTGTTGCTTACATTATTTAGAAAAAATTTTAAGCATCACAGCCTTCCCGATAAAAAAACATAAATTACAAAAAAAATTACTTCACAAAAAGTTGTAAAAAGTAGTGTATTAGACGTCAGAATTTAATGTAGATTCCGAAAACATACATAGTGTTCGATTTAAAAATCCAAAGTTACGGCCATTTCCGGTAAAACCAGAAGTCATAAAAAGTTCATTTTTTACTCAATTAATGAGGGTTTTCTAATATAATGAGTTTTCAAAGTTTCATTTTTCTATTTAAGAAAATACTATTAAAAAGGGGTGAGCCTAATTTCGTTTACACCCGGTATAGTAATCCAGAAGTGCTAATTTTATAGGACCCCAATAAAATATCTTAACTGCAATAATGAACTAATTACTCCCTGCTCCTGGTTTCGGTGTTAGATAATAGGCCAGCATCCACAAATCAGTCCCAAACTCAGGTCAAAACACTGCGTACACTTATCCAAACCAATTTTGGCGTACCTGACTTTAAAGGCAAGTTTTCTATCTATTTTTAGTGCAATAAAGATTGTATATTTACCAAACGCAAATAATACTTGCATTTGGTAACAATACAATATTTATTGCAATAGTAATAAACAGAAGAGTTGCCTTTAAAGTCAATAGTATAAGACTATTTCAGGGTAGGAAAGACCTGAAGCAGCAAGTCGTCCGATAAGAATAAATAAATTATGGTAATGGCAGGGGTTGAAAGGTTGGATTGTTAACTTTTGGTTAAGAAATTAATCTTTGAACAAAGAGACAGGGCCGTATAATGTTAGTGTTTTTAAATTGCTATATTCGCTTCGCTTTCCCAAATTAACGAGTTCGTGTTTTCATTAAAAAATATTCCTTTTTATTTTATAGGAAATTATACAACAAATAAAAACAAAAGATGATCTTAATCGTCTTTATATTATTTAACAAAAGAAATGTCAAAGTTCATTTAATTTTAAAACATATTTCATGATTATGTAAAGCAGATTAAAAATGTAGCGTCACAATAATACGATTATCTACTAAAATACTATGAATCATCAAGAAGGTGAATCAACGTTTCGTTTCGGATAATATGTATCACATGTTGTTGAAAAATTTTACATAATAAAAAAGTTATTCATGTAAAACCAAAATAATTTCATACCATCATAAATATTAAATGAAATTAAAGCAAAAACTGAAATTTGTGTAATTTTACAAATTTTGTTATTATACTCGAATTGAAGACATCCTCATTTAGCCAACTATTTAAGTACCACCAGAAATATTTTTAAAAATTCTGTGTTTAATATTTTACTTACCAAAATCAGTGACTTTAGCAAAAGTTTCGAACGTGGTTTCGTAAGGCCTATCATGAAAACTTTTAACGAGTTTCCACAACGTAGGTGGCGTATCTTGAAAGATATTTAACTCAGCAAAAGACTTATCTAACTGTGCTGCTTCAGGATTATCATCATGTATAACAATAAAAAGATGTTTATCTCTTTTCGCAGGTATAGTCTTCAGCATACCTCTCAAAACAGTAATTAAATAATCACAATTGCCATGTTGAAACATAAAACAGCACATAATCTCCGATTTGCCATCATACAAAGTCAACTGTCGATTCTTATTCGAAGTCTTGAAGCTTTTAATATCATTGAAATTAACTTTAAGAAGTTTAGGTTTAATTGTTGAATCCGGTGGGAGGCTCTCACTGTACGTTCTGGACCTCTTCTGGACTGTATTAACCACAGCCCATTCTTGATCCTGCACATCAGAATCAACAGTTACATCATTTGGCTTCCATTCAAGACATCTTCTGCAATTCGAGTTTGCATATTCTGTTATGTATAAAGTCCCAACAAGGTTCAAGTAATTGACGAATGAAGCTTGAGCTGATTTCAGTTGCACCCCATCCTGGGAGAAGATCTCCATGCATTCGGTTAAACTGTCACCCATTTTTTTAATCACGCTTTAATTAGAACAAGGAATTAATTGTTAACAATGCAATACGTCAGGAGAAGCAGTCATGGTCACGTTATTTTTATAAGTGTAACAATAACCAACACTTTCACAAATACTAATTTCACTGTTGAACTGAATATCATTTAAAATTTGAAACGATGGTTTGGATCGGATGATAACGTATCACACTGTCCTTATCAAACGTAAAAACAACAAGTTAAAAACCTGGAAAGACAAAAAAACAAACATTTTGTTGATTTTTATGACGTTTCTAACGTTGCCATTGACGTTTGTTTGACAAATGCCAGAGAGCAAAACAGGAATTTACTTTATCGACATGATTAGTATTTTTCACTGCTAACAGATGTCGCACCATGAAAAACAAATGAATTTAATTTCAAAATCAAATTAATTATATCTGTATTTCTAAATTGTTAATAATTTATATTTTACTAAGATCTTAACGTTTCTTAAATTTTATATTTAATTATGTAAGTAAACAATATATTTTGGAATTTTGGACTATAGAGCGATATATAAAATTTAATGTCGCATTAGGCCACGGAAGTTCAAAATTGTAAACCAGGAAATTAAAATATAGGTACAATAAAATATTAATAAATCATTATTAATACATTATTAAAACTATGTTATAAAGAAACATAAATTGTTAATTTAGGTAATTAATTTCAACGAAGAAATACAAAAGTTTTTAAAATTCTAACCTTTGCATATAAATAACATGTATAATCAGAATGAAAAGGAAAAAATTAATGTGCATGTTATTAGGCACACGATTCATTTAATACAGTTATAATTCAAAGTCACGAACTTAAATTTCTTAGTATTTAGTGTAAAAATAGAATTAATATAATTATTGGAAAGATTGTAGCGTGAAAAACTTGTTACCTACTTCTGTAATAAATTTAATATCCCTTAAACATGATTAATTTAAAAGTTAGTCGCTTATAAACTTCTTATGTGCGTTCAAACCAGCTTGAAAATATTTTACTTGTACATGGAGTGTTCTTTAAAATTAAATGAGTGATGATACTATTTAGGTATAAAAAATATCGACGTGATTATACATAGAAGTTTAAGATTGTGGACATACACCATGGTATTTGACGTTCGAGTTTCACGTTTCGCATTCCTGGTGGTTAAAATCGGAAAAATATTTTATAAAAAAAACCTAATATTTGCAATAAACAGTCGCCAATAGCTTTTAGGGTTATCAAGTGTTTCAAATATGTGGAGCATTTAATATTGCAACGTATATGCAAAATCGATGATTTTCGTGTTGTAATAGTGTTGTATTAATAACGAATATTTTATTTCTACTATATGTATAATCTATACGAATACACACAACAATAATTTGATGATTAACTAACCCGATATTCACAGAAAAATAACGCCTACTTTATAATGTCGTCTCCGATAAACTGCTCCTCTTTAATCATTTATTGCGTTTTACTATAGGTGCCAGGTCATTGTCTCTGCCCGCTAATATAACAATACGTCCTTCTGGCACGTGTCCGAATGTTTTGCGACCTTTTTCAACTTATGCGGACAGATGACATTATTCCTCCTAATCGGTACATAAGCGTGCCTAATAATGATTTTGTAGAATTTCACGCTACTGTGTGACTCACAGCGCGATATCTTTCTGGCATTTTCTCGGACTATTTATTTGACACTTTTTCTTTTTTTTTGAAATTGCTTATTACAACATAATTTGGGACAAAAGTTCCGATCTCAAATTTTGACATTGAGAAAAAAAATTATGTAAACCACTTTTTTTTGACAATTCTAACCTATGTTCATGATTGTCATGGTGACAGATATCGTAATTTTTTCTTGCTTTATATCATAGTAATTAAGTTATACAGTATATGTAGTAAGTTACACAGTGTAAACCGTATGTAATGAATAAATTCGATTAAAATTGAGAGAATTGCTTTTCAGAAAAACGCTCAGACACGTGTCTTGTTTTTTAAATGCGTATTTTTAGACAATTAAATTAGATATATATTAGATACAGGATGTCCCAAAATCGAAACACGACCTTAAACTTCAAAATTTCAAATAAAGACCTCATTGTTTTTCAGCGTATCTGAATTCTACGTATAATTTTGTGTATTTTTTATGTAGCAGACACTATGTAGATTTTCAGTTGTTTTTGAAAAAAAAAAGCATTAGAAAAAAAAATGTGTTGTTATTTATTTTTTCTAATGAAAATATTAACATAAATAAAAACTGTTAATATCTATAAAATACGTCGTTAATGACATTAAGATATCAGTGTTAGAAAAGAATTAAATGTTTGAAGCTTGTGCAGCTCTAAATATTTAAAAACGCTGCGCAAACAATCAAAGATACAAAAAATGTTAAAAAAATTTGAGAATTTAGTTTTGTATAAAAAAGTCAACAAACGATATTTTATCTCTAATAATTTCGGCACCAGAGAAGAATTTTAAACAGCTAGGGTAGTTTTTGACTCTTTCTCACCTTTAAGTGTATTTCAAGCCTAAATTATTAGAGATGAAAAAATTAATGATTCTAATACTATTGACAAAACAAAAAAAAATATAATTTATTTATTATTATATTATAACTATTTACTATTTGCACATTTTTTTAATTAAACAAAAAAATTTTTTTTCTAATTTTATAAACAAAAAACTAATTTGTTGTTTTTTCGAGTTCAAACTTTGAATTTTTAGCAGTTTACCTGAGTCAATACTTTATAAGTTTCTGACAATATTTTGCTTCTACGTATGTCAGCTTTATACCTAATACATTTAAGCTTTTTAGATTAATCTGACGCGTCCTCTTGATCGAGAAAAACTGTCAATAATAACTATTACAGACCGCAGCATGCGATGCGCTAATTCAGAAAATCTTCGTTTTTACGTGTTTAATTATTTCTACCATATGTTTATTATAATTTTTGATCAGAAGCTGTCATGAAAAACAAAAATTCTAAAAACGTAGCGCCTAGATTAATTCACTTGATAAATGTCATTTTGCTTTGCTGTCACTGTCAAAAGTAAAATTTAGATTTGGTTTGAATTATGGGGTTTTTTACTGCAGAACAGAAGATTTTTTTATTAGAATCATATTTTCGTAATGGGCACTTAGCGAACGGAGAACGGGTTTACTCATCCAGACTTTGTTTTGACGAGTTTCGGAAGAAATTTCTATACAAAATCATAACAGAGTCAAATTTTTATACCAGTTTGAAAAACACTATCACGTCCTTTCGAGAGACTGGCAGCGTCAATCTGAAGAAAGGTACTGGAAAATCAAAAACAAATCCCTTTGTGAGTGACAGTAAAATGATTTTTTTATCAAGTGAAATAAGTTACGCCCTACGGTTTTAGAATTTTTGTTTCTCATGACAGCCTCTGATCAAAAATTATAATAAACATACGGTATTATTCAGCAGGAATCCAGTACGTTTACCAAATTTTAGAATTTTTTGCTGTGACATTAAATCATTTAATTATTATTTTATTATATTATTAATATTTAAAGTTAAACGGTTGCGGCTTTTATGTCTTTATTTACTTTTTTCTCATATCATGTCACACACCTACGTCATACTTGATCTTCGGTTTTCTAAATAGGTATAGACAAAAAAATTCTATAAACTTATAAAATATGGATTTGGTGTAACTTTGTTGATGAAAGTCCTAAGCATTTGCCTAATGTGGCCTTAGTATAATATGGTATAATGCACAAAAGTAGAAATTTTTTTATTTTAAAACAAATCGAATTTAAATACCTAGTAGGTATATTAGGTCGCAAAGACTGAAAGTAGGCATAACACAGCCTAGACTCTTAGAGCATAGCGAAGGCATAAAATAAAGCTGATGGGTGCTGTTAATATTTTTATTCCCATGTAACAACTTTTTCGCCTATCAATTAAATTAAGCAAAAAACGTAAAACAAATATTTGGCTGTAAAGCTAAGCAAAACTGTTAAATCAAATGTCAAACTCAAAGTTCTCACATAAACGACAAATGCAGGTTGATACAAAATTTTCTGCCCTAGGAGGAAAAATAACACTTTTTGTGACATTTTTGGTGCTGCTATGCTTAATTTTCGTTAAAGATAGGAAAAAGATTGTTTTAGTTTTATATTCACTTTTTCGTGCTTTCAGATTTTCGATAATTCTAAATAACTGTTTTTTTCTTGTCATTTATATTTATTTTTAATAAAATTGGCGAATAAATTTAGGGTTTTTGTTTTATGTCTCGAGGCTGAATTGATTTCTCATGCATCAGGTAAAGATTCACACAGATAGAGTTGAATTTTAATAAGATGCAAATTGCACTATATCAAATCCAAAAAATTTATCCGTCAATCTGTTTCGTATAATAAAATTGGAGTGTTGATGCCCTTTCGGCGTTGTATTATGAAAATAAGAGCGAGAGAAGCACATATCCGGTATACGGCCGTATTGTGCTTTAAGATAGTTGAACAAATCCCGTATGCAAACGGTCGAGTGTGGAGTAAGGGGTGATCTGGCGAGGAAATATAAGGCTAATCGATTGCAACCCCGCGACTTGGTCTTATCGGCGTCCAGCAGCCGTGGTGCGTTTCGTTTCCGACATCTAAGTCAATATGCAAAATGCCGGATACACCTTATTATAGCACGTCTACATGATCATCCTCCTAGAAGCTTTTTCCATTTCATTTAAAATCGAAGCGCTAGAGAAATAACAAGCCACGACGCTGGAAAATTTACACCATTTATCTAAATTTATTCGAATAAATCAAAAGACGCGCTGGGATTTTTTAGGTTTTGTCGAAATGGATTATCTTCACTTTATTAAACAAGACAAATATTAAGCTTTGGACAAATTTGCTAGGACGAAGCGGTATATGCATATGTGGATAAAGTAAAATTGAGGTCATGTGTAAGGAGAGATATACTGAGGGTTAGGAAAACAGTCAAGAGTAAAGAAAATTGGAAATTTACAAATATGATAGATTTTTTAACGCCAAATACTTTCTCGCCCCGTAAAATTTGTCTAATAACATACTTTATTAATAGCTAACACCACATCATTAGAAGTAACTTTTATTTGTTATCTCTAATGTTCGTCTACTTTCTCTGAAGATTATTTCACGAACCAATAACTGATTTCTGTTGACAACTGCAGATGAGCTTCGCACAACGTAAAAAAGAGTGTTTATGAATAGAAGTGTTTATGCATAAAAGGTTATTGCTCTGCCCAAGATAATGGTAATTATTTTTGTCCCAATTATCGCAAGTTAGCTAATACCAATGTTTACTGTCTTTTCCCTGCTCAGGGTTTGTTACTTAGTCACAAGTTTACGCCCCATCTATCTTCAAATATTTCGTCCATTTGTTAGAATAGTATATTGTAATGATCGCTCAAATTCGGGTTCTTGTAATTTAAAGAGTGGTATTTGTAAACGAACAATTTATTTAACCATAAATGATTTACACGGCTATTTCGACAATAACTTATAATATGTAGTTAAATAATTCAATACCTAACACACTTTTAAGTCGCCCTCAATTATCGCTCGCAATCGTGGTCTTATTCAGCTACTAAGTTTAACTCCCCACTCTTTCTGTTTTCTAGCCCCAAAGAGACATTTCTTTAGGGTTCACGGTATAGGTGCATATACAAGCTTCCAAAAGACGCAATTGCTAAAAATTTCAGGTAATTCAATAAGATTGCCCTTCTCCAAAAAAATTTTTTGTTTCGACCCGTTAGATCATTGCAAATTTTCAGTCTTCCACAAGCTTCAAGATCACGTGTCTTCTCAAATCTCTAAGATCGTTCTTTCTTTAAGTTTTTCCAACTCAGCATTTCCAGATAAAAGTATAGATTAACGTCGGCAAGAGCTGCTGCTGGTAACCTTTCCTCTCGCAGCCCATCAATCCTATGGATATGGTCGCGTAGGTCAAATATAATCTGTGTCTTCAGAGCATTTTGCAAAGTTTAGCATTTTTCACAAATGTTTTCTGGTTTTTCTAGTTGTCCTTTTTACAATTTTTTTTAAAGTGTTTTTTTTTATTTTTTTGTTTATTTTTAGTTAGTTATTATTTAGTTAGTTAAGTAGTATTTTCTCTCAGCTTTTTTTTTGTTCTTCTTTGTTTTCCAGATATAACGTCTCTTGTTCTTTTTTTCTTTACAATTATCGTTTTTTAAACTTTTTTAGAACTTTCATATGGTATGTTTTTTTAGTCAACGTCTTTTAATTTCTTGTAAAAAAAATTTTGCTTTTTTTCTTCTAATAATTATTGTTTCTTAAATTTTTTTAAACGCCGTTTTTTAAGCTCTTTTAAAAAAATTTCATTTTTCAGAATCTCGTTTAGTTCTTCTTTATTCGTCAAACGTCGTTTTCTAGGTGTTTTTTTTTTTTGTTATTTTGAACGCCGCGCCGTTCTTCAATCCATTCTAGTCCTAGTTTCTCTAAAATTTTTCTATACTCTTCTTTTTTTTTAACCAACGTCTTTAATCCTTTTGATCAAACTTCTCAAATAATAAAGCATCTGTTCCTTCATCTTTTTGTCAGAGTCCTTGTAGTCGGACCGAAGAGAATAAATTATTTGGATTCCCGGTCAAGCTACTTTAAATATCACATCAAAGAGTTATATTTGTAAGCAACTGATTCTACAATAACTCAATAATTAAACTCAATAACACGTTTCTATATCGTCTTCAATTACCGACCGTTATCGCCGTTCTATTCCGCTAAATAAACTCAACTCTGCCCACTGTAGCCCTTCTTCCGTTTTATAGCATCGAAGACTCTTTTTTGTAGATTCGCGTGAGTCACTTACAGTTCTCAAAAGTATGATGCAGACTTTCAGAACAAGCGCCTCTAGAAATTTCGAGTACATTCCGTAACAATATAAAGGGTTATTACTTATTATAAATGATTGTAGTCCAAGCAGGCTGTGCCTGTGGATTTTAATTTTTGCCACTCTACTTAAACATGAAGTAAAAACCATGACAACAGAGACTAATAGCTCAGTTATACACTGCAGCTACTGTCTACTATAGATAAACATAATAACAAAGCGGCACAGGGCAAATTTTACATTGCAAATCATGTCCAACTTCGATTACAATCGTATTAATTAATATAACTGCTTTTTCTCTCATCTCAACTCTTTCCCAAAATATCAGTCAATATTAAACTAGTAGTGGAAAGCCGCGAATGATAAAGATGAAGTAGAAGTAGTGACTAGTATCACCCAATCATCTTGATCTTTCGCCACCAAAACGAATAACTACATTTGAAAAACTAGCAAAATTTTCAAAAATAAAGTAGTGATAATATTTGGCGGAGAAAGCGAGGACATCGTTTCACTAGTGACTACTTAACGCTCACTAACTCAACTCATTTCTCATTCCCTAGGATTCACCAACATCATGATGTAAAGTCTTCAATAATAAGAAATAACAGTGACTAATGACTTTCCGATTTTTTTGTCACTGCAATACGTAGAATATGATACTTTCGAAAAAATCAACAAAGCCGTCCTAGAGTAGACACTGCAGGCTCCATGCAGGCCCTACATTATCAAAAATCAAGATTTCAGATAAAGATCAAGAGTATCTCTCCATTTTGTCCAGTTGTTACTATCACTAAAATTAACCAAATTAACAATATTTAATAGAAATTTAAAGGCAGATTCCAGAAACAAAATTAACGACAAAAATATCAATTTCATCAAATAATTTAGGTTTAAGTTTAGTCTTTAGTCTATAAAGTAGTAGCTATATAATGAAAGAATTTTCAAACCGTGCCTCCACATTAAACGACTTAAAAACACGTTGACTATTTATGAACGAAATAACAATTTAAAATCAAAAATAATATTGAATAAAATATCTTTAGAAAGCAATCAGGATAACAATGCATCTCTCTTTTCGAGAGACGCTAAAAAATCTTTGACTTCTTGAATCATCTACTTTACACAATTACTTAAAAAGTTTTTTTGATTTCTTGGTGGTTTTACAGTACTTTGACGTTCATATTTATGATTCATGATATTCAAGGATCATGGTTGTGATTGATCCTCTTCTATGATCTATGAATATTAATCTACTACGCCTAATGCAGTCATGCGCGGGCAATGCTAGTGTCGCCAACTCAAACTGTTGACAATCGAAGGGAAATTTGAATTTAAAACGCGTTACTTCACCTACATAACTCTGTATAACCATAAAAAACTGCTTTAAAAATAATTTCTATTAATTTAAAAATTTTACATTTTTAATATAATAGATCTAAACATAATTTTTATTAATTTTAAATGCGTATGTAGAAAATTTTAAGCCGTTTTTATTTAGAAAACTGTTACTCCAAAATCTATTATTATTATCTTATAATTCTATAAAATACGTTTAAGATTATTGACCTCACGACAATGTGACATTTGTGACAACCATCACTGGCAACAGCGACAGTCGATTTTAACTGAAAAATATTTCGAGTTTTTGCATTGTTGCAACTATTTCTTCTATATTCTCTATAGATACGTATTATGTCATCCATAAGAGGATTCAATGGCCTTAAAACGCTCTTTTTAACACACATAACCACGTAAAAATTCGATCCTTCCTAATTGATATCCGATATCCGTTGAATAAAAAAATCTGCCATTTTATGAGATATTCTTGGGGCTAATGCGATTGTCCTTTTATTCCCCAGCATGTTTGCATTGCAGAGCCATGTGTTTAAATTCGTTTTCGTGAGAAAGCACCCACCCCCTGCCTCAATGCCACTTACTAATCGAATAATAAGACATTAGAGCGAGAGTGTGGCAACAAAAAATGTCGCCGACGCGAAACCAAATTTGAAGCAAAACATAAATCACAATTTGACAGGTCGAGCTCAACCCTACACCGAGAGACGCGTTACATTTAGTCCGGCTTCTTCAGCGGTCAAATAGCACCCTTATTGAAATCGTTCTGAAGAGCTTCCGCGCCATATTGTCTAGCGATCCATCATGCGACTGTCAGATGTTATTGTTACGGAAATCTATATAGTAGGCTGCGATTGTTGTGTCACAGCCGACTACAGTGTGAGCACGCATAATTGCCCAAAGTTTAAAATCGCCGGGGATCAAATTGGCTTTGTGCGAATGAATATTTTATTTCAAAGTTGAACGAGTATTTAAATTGGAGAAAAATATATAATACAGTATCTGTTGCTGGCAAGGATTCTTGACGGTGGCGGTTATCAGAAAGCGGCAGTCGGGCCAACTGTCTCCTGATCGAGATGATTAATGGCAAAGCACGGATATATTAGGATTGCACATTTCACACTTCTCCTCTCTACGTGATCTGTTGGATAAATATGTGTAATTAATGCTTGAAAATAGAAGATAAGCTCACGATTGGGAATAAGATTGAACTGGCGCATCCACCAATTTTCACACGATATTGCAGCGGGATAAGACGTGTGTTTAAGGGTTTATTTTGGCTTTATAAGGTTAAAATGGTCAACAAAGACTCCATGCACAAAAGAGAAAAGAGTGCTTATAATGAACAGCTTTTCAGGATATTGGATCGTAACAGTTGTCGATCGATGGACTCAAATTGGGTTTGTTACACTCAATTTTCTACTCAAAAATTGTATTATGTACAAAGTCTTTACAAATAATAAAAAAGCAAAATAAATCAAAGTTTTGTTTATCTCACATTTTTTACCAATCTATTGATTATTATTTAGATATATCCTTATGACATGTTTGTATAAACCAATTTTAGTTAGGTATTATGTAAAAATAAAAACATAAATATTGCACTATTACAACCAAAGATTTATGTTTCAATTTATTAATAATGTAAATTTGTTACTGTAAAAATTAAAAATCTAGAATAAATACGATAAATGTTAGAACTTACTAATAATAAATTTTAAAAAGCGGTTAATGACGTCAGTCCAAGTTAGAACTCAAAATGCAAAATGTGTGTGTAAGAATAATAGGCGCAAATTGCAAAAACTCGAATCATCCCGTAAGGATTACAAGTATAACTAATTTTGATAGAATGTTGATTAGACAAGCCTTTCATTTCCCTTTTTAAATTTCTATCTTTTATGCTATTTTCAAAACTGAAAATCTAAGGGAAATAAACACATTTCTTCTTATTTACATTTTCCAAACTTCATAATGATAAACAACAAGCTATCTAATGTTTTGGTCGTTTTTTATTATCATTATAGTAATTTGTTGTACAATTTTACGATGATAAACAGCATAGAACTCTATAAACAACGTGGAATCACATTGCACCTTTGAAACGTTTTAATAATAAATAACTGAACAGAAAAAATGGCGTTTACTGATTTAAATTTCATTTTGACAAGTAGATAATAGCTTAATAGACGTCAAAGGCCGTAAGGACAACTTTTCGTAGTCAAAAACGTAGCTTATAAAATCCAAGATAAAAGTCGATGTAAGGTTTTCTGAATATTCGAAACCACGAAAAGTGCTTACGTCTTCGAGGTTTATGTACAATTTTTTTTACCTCTGGAAAAAGAGGTTAAAAGTTATTTTTATTTTACTATTTATCTCACTACTAAAAATAAGCAAAAAATTTAATTTTGATTTACAATTTTCTTTTTTTTGACCACTATATAAAATGTATGTATTTTTTAGAGAGCAAGGATCTGCATACTGACCGCGCCTAGGGATTTAACCAATACCTACCATTTTTATGGTAATTGTTAATGGGCAGTAATTGTTGCTTACTGTTGCTGTTAATGTAGCATTAACGTAGCAATTACAATACAAAGTAATCTTGAATATTAAACACAATATGTGTATACTTTTTTTGTCTTTTAAGCAGTTTAAAACCTCTTTTAAAAATTTTTTTTTTTAATGTGCCAAAGTTTATATTTATTTAAATACTTTATTCCTCTTCTTTTCAATAAGTAAGAAAGAAATAATTGTACAGTTTTACCTGCTACAGTTCTTGTTCAGCGCCAGTCTACATTTCCGTCAAAGTTTTGGCGATTGTTTTATTTCGAGTCTCCTTCTAAGTCGTTTTTCTATCCAATATTTTTTGTTTTTTTTTTCTATATTTGCTAGGTGCCTGAACTATTTTTGATCTGTTTTTTACTATGGGTAGAATCAATTCAACTTGCAGCTCTTTTCTTATAGATATTATTGTTTCGTATGTGTTCTCTTCTTGTTATTTCTAGAAAGCTTCTAAACTATTTCAATCTCGTCGCCCTTAATTTTTCTGCTGCCGAAAATATTAAACAGACTTAAATAATCGTTTTGAAAACATTTTTGAAAACTTTCTTTCCCGAATAAAAATCTTATTATAAAAGAGTACTTAGTATAGTTGGGAAGCAGCAAATATTTTTTATTTTTGTTTTTTTTTTTTGTTATTTGTTATACCCAAGTCCTTATTAATCTTACAGCCACACACTTGCTGTACATCTTTTCACCTTCTATTTGAATGTTTCTTTTTTTGATACAATTACAACATTTGTTTTTATACATTATGTACATTTTCTTCTTTCAGTGCTTTATCTCATATGTCTAGCTTCTTCAACATTTTTTTTCTTAGTCGAGCTGCTTACAATTGACCTATGGTTTTTATTTTATATTATTTGTCATTTCAAAAAACTGTAAGTCATGTCATCTAGATGACATGCTTGATATCTTAAGCCTCTTCGGTGCTCCCAGCAGACTCAACCTCTAAACTCGTACTGTCCACCGTCTTTTACGGCATTCTTTGACATTCCGCTTTTCAGTAGGTTTTAACTAAGTTTTTACCAGTGTATTTTTGCACTCTATGTCAAGTGCGAGTCTTCAGGACTATTTAGATGTACTCTCTTTTTGTCCACTATAAAGATTTTATTTTAGTTTTGAGAAACTCGTTATTGTTTCTTTGCATTATTTTTCAGTTTTCATTATTGTCTCTGAACCTCATTTCTACTACATTGTTTAAATTAATTCTCTCTTCTACAAGCAGTTCCAGTCTATGGCGGATTTCCTCCCATGAAACAGGCTTGATTGTCTCCAGTTCGCTGCAGTACAAGCATCTGTTCTTATCTTGCTTGGTGCATTTTGTAAAAATACCATCAAAAATTTTCATGTTCAGAAAAAGAGGTTATGGGTTAAGTACTGTGTTGGGTATAAGACAGTGAGTATATCTTTTTTTGGTACTTGACGTGGGCATTTCAGTTGACCACAAGATATAAGGTCTAATGCGTAGCCTCAAAATATTGGTTCCTTGCTAAAAAGCTTTTCTAAATTAATAAACATCATAAACACTTCAAAGTGCTTCTGTCTAGTTTTGTAAATAATTTCTTTGAGGGTAAGAAAATGGTTTTGTGTGCTAGGTACTTACTTTAATAATTACCTTTTACTTGTTGTATTATTTATTTATTTATTTTATTTATATTATCTACTGTTTTCGTCTAAGCATATGTTGATTTCTGCAATAATTCTTTCATGTTTAGGAGCTTTTGTATTTTTTATACTTTTTATTACAATTCGAAATCTTTCAAATCCACCCTCCTCCTCATTTCTTTCTGTACTTGTCATTATTTTTTCTAAATACTTTTTTACCTGACAATTACTTTTATATTGGTAGATAATTGTTGTTTTTATTTTAATCTTACATTTTGTGTGACTTTAAATTTCTAAGAATACCTCGTGTTTATGATAAAAAACCATAGTCCTGTAGAATTTCAAGTTTCCACTTTTTTTTTATAAATGAGTGGTTATAAAGTGGTTAACACACTAAAAGAGAAATGAAGGAATATCCAACCAACGATTAACGAATTAACAAACAATTAAATGAGCAACTAAAAATACGTATTTACTGTGAGACATACTTCACCGTTGCATAGCATGCTGCGCGTTTTTTGTAATAAAGTGTGGGTTTTTAAAAATAAATTTTTGAATTCACGTCTTAATTTGTTATCTAAAATTGAAAATATTAATTTTTGTAAAAGATATATAAAAATTTAGGAAGAGAGAAAAATTGTGTTGAGTTGAGATTTGGATCGTAAAAGACGTCCTATTTTTTGATATTGAAGAATTCGATTCGGTAATTTGAGTTCGGCATTGGTTGAATTTATGAAAATGTCGAATTGAAAGAGCGTCCGCCCTTTCAACACATAAACCGGTGAAATAAATTTGCTTTTATACTAAAGTGATTCTATATCAACCTTTGGGAGAGCATATAATATTTTTATGGGGATTTCTGTGCAAAGAATGTATGATCTATAGATCTATAACATATAAAAGGCACATTTTATCGCGCGGCTACTATATACATATACACAGAGTCTGATATAATTTTATGTGACATATTATGTATTAAAATCGGTTTTGCGGTGCGGAAAATAGCCTATAAGTACCTCCATATTGTATTCGCACATTTTAACTGTGATGGATTCGCCTTCGCGGTCCACTCATAACCCCATTCAGAAATACCAAACTTCTACAACATTTGCATTAAAATGTAATCTCTTATACGGAGTGTTGCCAACATGCAAACTTATCTCATTTAGATGATATACGATACAATCTTAGAACGCTTTAGAATAAAACCAAATCAGATTTACACTGACCTTACTTCATATTAAAATAAAAAAAGTTATAAATATTTTACACAGCGTCTTCATTAAAAAAACATTCGAGAATACTGTAAATTTAAAAACCAATTGTTTATTTATTATTTTCTTCAACTTCATTTACGTGTCCTGTCTGTCAAATTAAAATGTTAATTTTAGAAACGTCTCTTTTACACATTAAAACACATTGCGATCAAAAATATTCATTAATTATTACTAATCTTAGTACATTTGGCATAGGATGTATGAAATATTAATAAATAACCTTGTCATCTCGCTAGTCATAAAAAAGAGTTTTTTAAATTATATCTCAGTAACAACAAAACACTTATTAAGTTTGTTCCAACAATACGTCAGAACCAGTTCAGAACAGTTTAGAAATCGTAAAAATTAAATTAAATTAAGCGTTCTAACAAACAAGTTTCAACAAATAACGAACTGAATTTAAAACTGGTTGAAAACTAAACTTACAGTTCTAGGATTATACTACAATTTTTATTTCCAGACATTCATATCATCACATCATAGAAACATATTTTTTCTTACTGTCAGCGTTAATCATAATTTATTTTTTTGAGATAATTATTTACATATAATAATTAATTAAAGGTACCTACTTAACCTTTTCATTATTCGTTTATGTTGGTTATTACAGCAAGAAATGTAATATGTTTGTTTGTTTTAACATATGATTTTGACTTTTGATTAGAGTAAAAAACAGATTGGGTTCTAAAGTCGAATCTAATTTAAAAAAAAATTTTTTTTCAAGTTTCAACAACGCTTATTGTCAATTTCGATTAGAAACTTTTAGTCCGCGTATGCGTGTTTTCCAGTTCTGCACTGGAATTCTGAACTTTTCTTTTTTTAGAACAAACCTATTGTTCACCAAGAATTATTATTGTTTTTTGGTTTGGTACTATGTAACCGACCAAAGCAATTAAAGAAAAATTCTATTTAATTTTGTTCTACTAAACAAAATTTACAAATTAGAAAAATATATGCCGAAACTCGTGATGTAAAAGTAAAACTACAATCGATATCAAAATTACCCAAAACGTACCAAAATATTTTGTAGCCGACCATTATTTCAGAAACATAGTTTCGTATTTTCTCCAAGAAAACTTCTAAAACTCGGTGACGTAGTTTTAATTAAGTTTTCATAGTTAAAATAAAACATTTTTTCATTAGAAAACCGCAAAATGTATAGACATACAAACTTTGATAAAAAAAGGAGAAAATCTTCTGTATCACACGGTCAAAAATTGTTTTTAAAAGTCTTTGTGCATTGCAGGAAGTCGCTTGCGCTCGTTTGAGGTATTCTTAAAATTTTAAAAAACACAACTTCGTGTGGCATCTCTTTGTTCGTCTTGGAAACGGCCTTTTTCTAGCTAAGGTGCACAATATACTATTGAATAATAAAAATCATAGAAACTACATGATTTTTTTCGCTTCACTATTTTCTGTTTCTAGATTTTATAGTTGAACAATCTCGTAAAAAAATTTTTTAAATTTAAACCATCATTTTCTTTCAATTGAACGACTGGTTTTATTTTGCAAGGTTTGATTGCCTAATATTTTGACAAAATACTGTCTATTACACCAAAGTGTTTTTTACAGGGTGTTTCATCATTTCAGGCCGTAAACTGTATGTAACAGTTGTTCATTTTATCACTTTAGTTTAATCCCACCTATTGCTCAGAATTTAGATCTTCCCATTCTTCTTCTAAAACTTCAAAATTATGTTCAATTTCTTTGAAGGCTTGTGCTCATATCTATCTTTGTGTTTCCTTTTGCTTATTCAGACGGTTCATTAAAAAAAATGTAGGTAGACTTGAGGAGAACAACTATGTATGTCGTATATTAGACATTTATTGTTGGTTGCCTAGTAATGACTAATAATAGTTGGTCGACTATACGTGATAATCGATAATTTTTATTTATGTAGTACTTTCGTTTAAGAGACCAAAATTTAACAGAAATTTGCTTTTGCTGGAACTAGCAAATCCTGATAACATTTTTCGAGTAATTAACGAATATTTTTTATAACTTTTCTCTCCAGTAATATGTAAAAGTGACGTTTCTAAAACTGATTGACATTGCATTTTGACAGAGTAATGATGTAATGAAAGACATCTAAAATAATTACAATTTGACTATTTTACTTTAATTTAGTTTTTTTTTTATTTAACTCAGTTCTAAATAATTGTACGACGAATTCCATATCTGTGAGCCCTTCGCAAAATTATCAACTGAGGTATTAATCGATCAATTATTGTTAATAAATGTTGAATAAACGACATACTTCTTTTTCTCATGGCTAGATGCGAGTTTTTTACTTAACAGTCTGTACATTTACACAAAGAGAAAGTTAATTTTCCCAATCAGTCTCTATGTAGGTGTTATACCAATAATACACACCTTGAAACTCTCAATCAAGCCCTAAAAATCAGCTTACATCATAACAAAATCCAATGTTAATAAATTATAATTATGGGATGCTCTCTTCGTGATGCATTTATATAGAAAGTTGAATATTAATTAAAGATTAATTGCTACACTATTAAATTTTTTCGTGCTAATAGTTGTCTTTCCTGAACCTGAACAAAAGGTTAATTCTGCTTTTTTTATTTCCGTTACATTGTATTGTCCTCAAGATTTAATTTATTTTTAATTAGCGGAATCAAATATTGTTTTTGTTGGATTGAAAACCGTTTGATTTAATTTCCGGTCGAATATGCACTTTAAGAAATTAAAAACAAAGCAAATATTCTTAATTAATTAGGTGTCGAGACAAGTTTTTGAATAACATCCGGTGGTGGAAAAACTGAAATTTGTTGGAAAATGTCTTTGTTTGGAGTTAGAAATAATGCAGATGATGTATTGTAGCTGTTATAGTTGAGGTTATTATGATGGTGAATGCGTTTGCAGGTGATGCAACAATGATGTGGGAAACAATGCCCGATGTGCATGTTAGATAAACGGGATTATATCAATATGTCGTTATATTCAAGTATTGGAGAGCTTTGACACTGATGGTTGCGTTATGCTTTGATTTTCGGTACAACACACCGAAATTATATACACTAACAATGTTTCTCCATCATCTTATAACGTAAACTTGGTGATTAATTATTATTCATAAACTGAAATAATATTGGCATAGCTACACCGAATCTTTGAGTTTAAATTGATTTAATTCCTATAATTACCTGAGTGTAATTGCACACTTTTGGCTCGGTTATAGACTTATTATTTAATTAATGATGGTTTAATAATTCTCACATATAAATAATAAATTTATTCCGCGATAGCGTCGATAATAAGTGGCAAGCTTCAGTTAACAGTCTGGAGAAATTTGGTTAAAAAAAAATTGATTTTATAGCTAAAAAAACTTAAAAAATTATATTTAGGAAAATGTCCTTGATGAGATATGATAATTTTTAGAGTCACATTGAAATGTAATATTTTTTATCTTTATGGTTTTATTTTTGCATGGTGCTTTAAATCAAATTCTGTGACATGTTTAATAATGTTCAGAAGTACACAAAAATCAGAAGATTCTAAGTAATTTATTTTCATTTAAGTTGGATTCAACCAAATATTTTTTCAAGCTTTTTCAAGAAAGAATTAATTGTAATTAATATTATGTATATTATTTTTTTATTTTAAAACAAATAAGAAAATTTTGATAAAAGAACCAACGTTCACAATCTTTCTTATTGTTCATTGTCGCCTTTTCCAGGGATATAAATTTGTTATAGAGCGTTTCACAATGAATGACATCTCCAGCGGCTGCAAAAATTCAAAAAACTCACTAAGTGAGTTTGACATTGTTATTTTTGAGAATTACACATCGGCGTTAAAGCAATAAATTAAAAAAAATAATAAAAGTATGTTTTTAAAAGGTTGCATTTGTATAAACGGAAATTTACGATTTTGTTATTTTGTTATTAGCAACGCAATAATTTTAAAAATTTGTGAGTATTCATTGACTAATATTAAGAAACAATTGCCCAAAAACCAACGAGAAAATTATGACTTCAACTTTTTTATTTTTAAAGTTTTTTTTTTAATTCTGTATGCTATAAACAAAAAATATATATCTTTTTAAATGGTAACCCATGCAAGATCAGTATTTTAACTAAAATAAATTTTATTAGTTAGATCAAACAGTGAAAAAAAAAAATTTCAACTATTTTAATTTTAGTTTGACACAATATTTTTGTATTTTTTAAAGTTTTCTCTCTATTTGAGGAAGAAACCGCAACAGATATTTTTCGCATATATTCGTTGTAAAAAAAACTTAAAACAATAAACATTTTAGCAGTTTGGTAACCTGATAAGCGCAAAATAGTAGCGAAACAGTTTAAAAAAAACGCGTAAACAATAAACCTCTAAAATGTTTTAAAATATCAAAAATGAGATAAATTTTTATTGTTCTGTCAAAAAACAATAAAAAATATATAAAAATAATTTTGACGCTCTAGAAGAAAACAAGTTGATAATTTATTTATTATTTTAAAACCTTTTAAATGAGCTAAAGCAATATATACATAATTTTATTTTTGAAAAAGAAGCAAAAAAGTAGAAAAGTTAAAACAAAATAAAAGTTTTTTTTAATTTATTTTATTTAACTAATAAAAATCGAGTTGAAAAATTTTGAATCTTTGAATTTAGAAAACCTTTTCTAATCTAAGATTTTTGAAATCTCATTCTTTTTGCCATTCTAAAATTGTAGGCTGCTGAAATTCTATGCTTCTAAAATTTGGAATTAGGCACTTCTTGATTTTGAAAGAAAAAATATGAATACGTCAAAATTTTTTATATGAAAGTTTTCTTAAAATTTTAGATTTCTACATTTCTAAATTTGTATTTTATCTTATTATATTTATTTATTTATACTTATTAATATTAGTTGAACCTATTATTTTTGACTTTCTTAATAAGTTTCTAAGTTTTTTAAACTATACATAGATAATCATCTACATACATTTTTAAATTTATATCTAATTTCAGAAATAAGTAAAATCTAATTTTACTTTTTGAATTCTTTAAAACCTTTCAAATGTCTACATTTTTTCAAATTTTTATTTTTAATTTTTTTAATTTGGTCAAAATTTTTTGGAATTTTACAAATCCTAAAATTTTAGTGTTCTTAGATTTTAAAATTCTGATATTTATTCAAAAATTTTAGACTTTAGAATACTTGATATTTTACTTTGTAGTGTAAAAAATCTAAAAGTTTTTAAAATTAGTGAAATCTAAAAATCACTTTTTTTTAGAGAGCTCACAGACTTTTTTTCGCAGGTTTTTTTCACGAACAACATCGATAATCAAACACTAAGAACATTAATCGCACACAGACTTTATTTTTGTTTGACATTTTAGTAGTAATACATTGACAGAATATAGGATAATATGGTAAGAACAAGAATAAGTTGAATTAAAGTTGGTTGTGTGCTTCTTGCTTAATCGAATAAGACTATACAAAAATAAAAAAGCAGAGCTTGATTTAATTCAGTTTATTTTCCTTCGCGCACGGTATATTGAGATGCAGTAGCGGCAGCATCATTAGCTATAAAATTAAAAAAAACTATTTTTTTTTCTGTAATTCTATAGTTTCTATTGTTTTCAAATTTTTAGCAAGTATGTTAAAGAGCGTTAAAGTATAATACCTTAACATCTATAGAATTTATAATTTCAAAAATTTTATAATTTTTTGTTGTTAGATATCTAGATTTCAATATTCCAAGGCTTTTTATATCTTAAATTGTTTTGAACTTCAAGAGCTTTTAGAACTTAAAAATTCTTAATATTCTGAAATTTGTAAAATTTTCAAACTCTAAAATTTTTAAGTGATACGAGTACATTGAGCTTATCAAATTCTTAATACGTAGGTATTCCAATTTTTCAAAATTTTATATGTACAATATAATTTTTGAATAATTTCTGAATAGAATTTGAATTCAAAAAATTCTGCAACATTTTAAAACTTCAAAAATTTTATGTTTTTAAATAATTTTTTTAATCAAATAATTTCAAGAATTTTAGTTTTTAGTTCTTAAGTTTTTAGATAACTGATAGTATACCAAGAAATCTAATATTTGAAAATGTTTTTAATTTTTAATTGCTGTATATAATAAATTTTAAATTTTTGAGGTTTTATAACTTTAAAAGTTTTTTGAAATTCTAATATTTTTAGTACCTAGGTATTTTAATAAAATTCTCTAATAAATTTGTAAACCTTCTTGTCTCTTACTTTATGAATGTTGGTTTTTTGAAACCACAATTTTCAGATTTTTGAAATCTGAATTAGGTAAAAATAAACTTTTAAATTTATATTTTATCATCAGAGTATATTAGAGTGGGTGTTTAGTGCTGGACGTCTGTATAATTTCAAATCTAAATGTTTCTATAAAACAAAGTCCCAAGTTCTGTTGCGATCATTTCGTATATTTAAAAATATTTAGACCACACAAAGGTTCAACATATGGAAGCCCATGATAATAACGTGTCCACGTGTAGATCATAAAATGTTGGAGCAGCTCGTAACAATTACTCATAAAGTATACAAAATACTCATTTTAAAGTCTGTCCTAACAGAAACAAATGTGAGTGAAGAGTTTGAATGTAAATTATGTCGGCCATCTATCTTGTGCGAATCTATTATTTATGTGCAAATAGAACCTCCACGTAAAACTATCGATATGGAACTACATACTCTTAGTAGAAAAATAGTGTGTTGTTCTAGTATGAATAGATAACTGTCTAATGCACAGATTAGACTGTAAAAACCGATTACGGTGGATTGAAACTCGATCGAAAATCTGGAATTGAGTGCGCGTCTATTATGAATCAACCCTCCTATTATCTGACGTGTTAGTGGTCAGCATAAACAATAGCCGAATGTCAGATAGCCAAACACAATTACCTATATTTGTAAAAATATTAATCGCATTCATGAATGAGCTATGACAGTGTAACATTAATGAGAAATCAGGCGCACAATAGCGATATGAAAATAGCAATTATAAAATTTGTAAAATTGCAGGACACGATTAATTTTCCGTTTTATATTTATTTCCACACAATAAACCGATTAAAAAAACCCGATTTTACATGTCTACATTCTCCTAGCAGAAATAAAAAATCACAACCGAGCGCTACAAGCCACGAGGGAAGAAGAGAACATCGTGAAAATAATAACGGGAGTTACGAGGGGTGAAAAGCACCCTACTTTAGTGGATCGCCCGTATCTTCACTACATGATACAGATACAGACGTGAACAAGAGTTATTTTGGTCCAATGTGTCGCATCACTAACCTACTGACCACCAGATCGAAGTTTAATTTTGACATACAGGGACCGGAAGTGGCCTCTTACATATAACGAAAGCCTCACCAATTAAGATGTCGACGTGTGGGCGACCACATTTGATTTATTGATAATACACTGACATAAGACGGATCAGACGTATAAGTAATTTGTAAAAAAATCTATCGATGCGCACTGATTTCGATGAGTGGGCTGAGAATGAGGACCGGTCTATAAGGTTTGAAGGAGCGTTGACTTGTAATTTTGGAACTTGATAGTCTTGCCAGATTCGTCTGACTTAAACTATAAACTAAACAACCACCATATTTGATTTGTCCATTTCAATCAAAAACTTTTTTACAAATATGTTTATTTTAATTTTTAATGAAGGGGGGGCATAAAAAATAAAAAATTTTAAAACGAATTTCTTATTATTTCTTAATTTGTTGGAACAAAGTCGGGGCGAGTAACAAATCCATTCTTTATTTTCCAAACAGTTGTTCCATAAATAAAACTGGAGTGTTGACGTCATAACTGTGACATTAAAAAAAATTTATTAAAATACCCTATAGCAAAAAACTGGGCTAAGAAAACCAAAACTTACGTTACACTTGTCCGATCGATTTGCTGTTGATCTATAGATTAATTAACAAATAAAATAAAAAAATTTAGATTTACTGAATGCACCCCTATTGTTTGTGGCCTTAACAATTTCTTTAATTTTTAATTACAAGGGTCCAAGCTGTTAATCTTTAACTATTAAATTAGAAACTTGATGTATCATTTTATTAATTTTAAAAGCCGAGAGAGCATTTTCCACAAGATTTTAAATGAATAATTACAAAAGAACCATTTTTTAATATTGAAAATTTAAGATGTAATTTTAATAATTTTTGAAAACAGAGGCAGTATTTGTTAGAAAATAAAATGTTTTTGTAGTTTTGTAAAATGGGGGTAACATTTTACCGTAAAATTAATTTACATAACTTATGGTGATAAGTTAGTGATTTATCAGCTTTAGTGCAAATGTCGCTGCATTGGAGCATTGACAACTCACAATACGTGCAAATTTTTTGGTGCATATCAGTTACTAAATTTTTAACACAATTCGATAGATAAACGTAATAAAATAAAATTGGAACTAATCTGTTTATTATAAAATTGCAGTAGGTTATACATACCTACTCCAATTCATTTTTTATTTTAATTAGTATTTTTAGAAAAACTACTAAAAAAACTAAAAAACGTATTTTCAGAATGACTATTTTCTTTGACAAATTGTCAATAGTTGTCAAAGATAAAAATAAAGAAAGGCACCAATCAAAAGGTAACATTTCATTAATTTTGCAAGTCCGGAGTAATATTGTAACAATTTGAAGAGTCACAGATAACGGTTACTAGGTATAAATTGATTTGTTTTTTCCAATATTATAGGAGCCGAAGGCGACATTTTACAAATTAAAATTTCCGGAGACGTAATTTTACTAAATTTTAAAAAAACATTTCTGAGTAATGGAAGCTGAAGCCAACATTCTACTAATTTTGGAATTTTAGAAGTCATCAGAAACAACATTTCTGATCAATTTATAAATCAAAAACACAAAAATAAAAATGTTTGAGTAATTTTGAGGGCTGTAAGCAAAAGTATAGCAAAAATTTTGAAAACCTGAGGCGATATTTTACTAATTATCAAAATCGGAAATATTATTTTAGTAATTTTAAAAGTTGAAGGCGGTATTTCTCAACAATGTAAATCTAGAGAAGAACATAAACAACAAGTAACATTTTGTAAAATTTGAATTCCTGAGGCAATACCTATGAAAATAAATCTAGGAACAAAAGTCAATATTTCTTATCAAGTTTCAAATTAGTAAAGGCAAAAGTGACATAATTTTCTAAAATTGGAAGCCATCGGCGATAATTTATTAATTATTTTTAAAAATAATTTAATAGTTTACAAATAATTAATTTAATTACATAGGTATTTACAAAAAATTGTTATTATTTAATAAGTACTTTTGTACTTATGTATGTACTTAACTAATTGGTTCTTATAATAAATTTTGTAAAAAAAAAAAACGAAAAAGGCGGCGTTGTTTGAACATTCTTTTTTTGACATCATAATTTTGTAACAACATATTATTAACTGTACTCAGATCTACTCAATATATTTTAAAGATTTTATTTATTTAGCAGATTACTTAAAACATTTTTATAACAGCTTTAGCTATTTTTGGTTCTTATTATTTTATTTATCTTTTTGTTTATTAGAAATATGATGAAGTGTTGCAAAACCGATGGAATGACTTGGAAAACGTTGATTGTTTATGAGGTACTCAAGCGAATAGAAATAATCTAAAAGACCAATCTATACACTTGGTAATATCCAAGCTTTTAATCAATACTGACAGTTGATGACCTGATGTCTGGTATAAGCGTCTTCTTTATCGTTAAGAAAGGCAAATCAATAAAGTTGGCTCGATTTTGAACTTTCCGTATTTCCTTGATGGCAAGTCACGTTTGAAAAATTAGTGTTGAATTAAAATAGTCGCTTTGTTATAAAAATGGCGCATTTTTTGTTGATCCGTTTTAAAACAAAGAAGTGCATTGGTATGGAATAAAAAGCGGCCCGCACACCTCGTATTGATTCCGCAGCGACAGCCCGGTGACATTCTTTATCAATACGTCACAGCTCATATTTCAAGTTCTCTTGCATCCGCCCTCAAAGCTACAAAGAAACTAAGTTCTTTCAGTAGCGGAGGGTGGGCGGTAGCTGAAGTGCGGAGGTAGGGCACCAATAGCGCACCGAGGCGCAGCCGCGGTATCCAATAGGCCGTGGCGAGTGCGTGACGAAACAAGCCCCGCCTTCCGGCACTTGCAGCACTTTTTCCAAATGTTTTTATTTATTACATTTGTACCCGGCGAGTGTACCGGTCGTGTCCGCACCAGTCGAGTACAGAGTGTACCCCGTGCGCACTGAAACGCCCCGCCCGGCCAAACATCTGAACCCTCACTGTTACGACATCTCTTCTGGGTGATGGACTTTGGTGCAGTGCTTTAGGTGTTCGCGTCGCGATGGACAACTCCGGCATGGATTCCGCCAGCGAGCACAGCAGCCACGCGTCTTCGGGCTCGCCCGCCGTCGCCGTCAAACCGTCGCCGTCGCCGCCCACCGCCAACAACAACAACCACAGCCAGGTGCACAGCCCGCGCCAGGCTAGCCCGTTAGGCCCGCCGATGTCGATGGCGCACCCGCTCAGCCCGCCGCCAGTCAGCTCCGCCAGCCTGGCCCGCAGCATGGCCCTAGGCCACCTGCCGCCGCCCGGACTCGGTCTGCTCAACTCCTTGGGGGTGCTGCACAGCCCCCTCGACCTCATGGCGCATCACGCGCCCCCGCGCTCCTATAACAGCCCGCCGCCGATCTCCACCTCCGACCCCACGGCTAACGAGTGCAAGCTCGTCGACTACCGCGGACAGAAAGTCGCCGCTTTTATCATCGCCGGCGACACTATGCTGTGTCTTCCACAGGCTTTCGAACTCTTCCTCAAACACCTCGTCGGAGGACTACATACAGTTTACACCAAACTCAAAAGGCTCGACATCGTGCCGCTCGTTTGTAACGTCGAGCAGGTCAGGATCTTGAGAGGACTCGGTGCCATTCAACCGGGGGTTAACAGATGCAAACTACTCTCATGCAAAGACTTCGATACACTCTACAGAGACTGCACTACGGCCAGGTACGTGTCTGCGTTATCAAGAACTAAAAAGCTTTGCCGACAACTCCGCCAAATTTAAATTGACACCCTATATAATAAATAAAAATGCTGATTTATGAGATTTATGACAAGGGATTTGCGGTATTAATTAGTACCCAGCTGGAAGTTTTTTCTCCAGTTGTCTGTCTCTCACTAACATAGACTTGCTTTCTTTCCGTACTACAGTAATTAATTTGATTAATCAATAATACAGATTAACTGATTGTGTTTGTAATAATAATGATTTATTGATTTCAAAAAGAATTTTAAAAACTAGAAATATAAGCCATAAATAAAACAAAATAAAAAAATTATAACTTTGTTGTAATTGTATAAGTAGTGAAAGTATTTCTTCCCAAAAAACCTATTTTATAGAAAATATATTTTTATAATTCAAATAATAGGTTTAAATATTTAAAAATAAATAAAAACAAAAGAAATACAAGGTGTTTCAAAAAGCGTGCCAAATCGTTGATAATTCAATTGGGGGTCCAAAGAAAACGAAAAAGATATTTAAAAAATTTCATCTTCTTTAATTTTCAAGATGCAACACATAAAATCCAAAATTTTTGTTTACTTTTTTTAACATTTTAAGTAAATTTTAAGCTCTAAATAATTCGAATAAGAAGTCCATTTTTTAAAATCTCTTTTAGTTTTTAAGATACATAATCCCAAACCTACCACATCTGAAGTAAATTTTGATTAAAAGGTCTTTGCATTTTGTTTAAATGAGACGTTTAAACTATTATAAGTCTATTTGCAGCAGTTATTTTACAATTTTTTGTTCTTAATTTTGTTTAAAAAATCATCTGACAACATAACTTTTTAAACTGTATAATATCAACCATTTTAATTAAAATTTTTATTATTTCAAATGTCGTTATTATTGTTACTGTCAAAATAAAGATAGATTTTTTAAAAACATTTTTCTCGTGTTTCTTTGACCCCATTTGACAGACATCGCATCAGAAATTTGGCCTTTTTTGAGCCACGGTGTATAGTAAAAAAATCCATTTTTTCAAATTTCTAAACTGATTAATTATTGAAAAAGTGTTATTATTTTTACAATTTGAATAAATCTAAACAAAAATAATTTCTGAAATTTAAAAATACTTCTAAACCACACAGATAAATAAATATAAACAACAAATCTAAAAAAAGATAAATGACCGCAATGTAAAATTAACTGAATTTTGAGTTTGTTTAAAAATGAAATAAAAAAAAATCCGTTTATTATTAAATAAAATTTATACTTAATTTTGTGATTGGGGTTTGCTTCTTATCCGGGCGTATTTCTGCGCGTTTTAATACCTTTGTATAATTAATAAATTCGGTGTTCTTTGAAGACTACCCCTTGCATTGGTAGAATTCCCGTTGCAATTCAACCCCCGATTACCAAGACAGCAGAGACAATTGCATTTATGATAGATGCAGTCTATAAATAGTAACTGGGCCAACAAACCCCTACGTTTAGATTGAAATAATTATAAACGCAATGAAACAAGGGGAGAATCAAGTGTAGAATCGCGTCCCCTTTTATATTTCTGCATACTCGACGATTGTTGATTCAATAACGTGAAACTCGTCTGAATTCCAATCATAAACCTAGAGATAACACACGTGTTTTATTAATGTTTGGTGAGGTCCGAGTGGCGCCTTTCTATCGATATATTATTTCGAATGTTATAAAGGGATGATAAGTTGAACGGTCATCTGACAGAACCTATTAGCACTCGGCTATTATAAAGGCGTAGGCTATCGGAAAATCTTTGAGGCTTCCCGGTGAGTTCAGCCGGCTTGGCTACTGACCATTTATAATATAAATATTAGCGCTATTGTTTGGATTGTAGCAGCGAAAATTTTACAATTATGAGAGACACAAAGTTGGAATAGGATACCTACAATAAACAAGACAGGAGCATAGTGTTCTTGTGGGGAGTTAAATCATCTTTAAATAAATATTGTTGACAGTTACGCCTTGCCATTAAAATATCCCAAGCGGGTAGACCTACAACTTGTTCGAGAAAATCACACTGTTATTTATTATGGGACTATGGCAAAGGTTAAAATTGACAGCGGAGTTAAATTTTTATGTTTGTACATTCATACATAGTGAATACTCAACCAGTAATGGGCTAATACATTGTTGTACCTATAACAACAGAAAAATTGGGTTGATTTATTCAGACAAAATTATTGTTGCATACAAGTTATTTTTGTTATACAAATATGCGCTTTGTTTAATTTTCATAAAATGATTTATTGGTTAAAAATAATGAGATTACTTAATAATCTCTTAATTATAATCGCGTATTATTAAAACATCTAAATAAATTAGCATTTGAAATTTGCCAAAATTGTTTCTTACAGGTGTCACATTTCTTTGTGGTTTTCCGTTTTTATTTGTGTATTTATGTCATAACATAATCGCAGTGAAAGTCCGTTGCATAAAGGCAGCAACTAAAAGTGTGTAATTTTTTATATTGTGTGGCGTCAATTTGCAAGTTCGGCTATAACAATAACAGTTTAGTTGGTGTATATCCTGCGTTAATTCTTATTTGAAATGAGTTTGGGTAAAAATGCATGTCTGGGGAAATGCCAGTAATTAAAAAAGGCGCCTCTGTCTCGCCATATAAATGTGAAGCAAGTGCACAAGTTGAGATAATATTGGAACTTATCTGGTCGACTGAAACCGCATACTGTATTCAGTACAAGAGTATTTTAATAATTCATTTATTTTTGCAAAAGCAATCAGAGTTTGTACGCAACTTATTATATTTTTGTTAGAGTTTAAATGGGTTTTTGTTGCATTGGTATTGTGCTTAAGATTACATGTACACTGTTCATACATGTCCACCTTATTAAAGTTCTTCTAGTATGCAGATTAACATTGTGTAAGGGAGGCATGGTCTAAAATTAATTGCACGCCTGTTAGTCAAGCCAGCTGGACTCGTTTTATTTCTGAACGTGAACAATTTCAATAATTTTATTTTCAAACTTAAATTACTTAACGGCTGAAATGAGGAAAAAATATGAATAGAGGTACTGGACTGGGTGGTCCACAAAACAAATCTTTATTATCAGTGCTCTAAACCTACAATTAGGATTTTTATACCGGAATTAATTTTTACATTTAGAGGTAATGAGAGCACAAAGAAATTTTTTACAAGTTATTACTTTAGATAATTTTGACGATTAACATTCAGAACAGGTAATCAAATTTGCAAAAGTTATTTAGAGCAAATTAATTGAGTTTTTATGCAAAAAAATACAATTAGGTGATGCAAAAGAATTGTTTGCAAAGCTGTAATAAAAATCATATTTATTGATAAAGCTTTGACGTTTGATAGCTATCTGTTGATATAAACGGTTTACAGATATGGTAATGATTTTGTTACTACGGAAAATCCATTTTTTTAGATAAAGTCTAGACAATAGCCTCTAGCGAAAAGACTGAAATTACAAAGAATTAAATTAAAAATTCATAGAGAAAGTGTAATACAGTTATAATATAATCTATCTATTTGACCAGTTATATGCTAAAAAGCGTGTGCTCTACAAGTCAAAATTCAATTAAAAAACTAAAAAATTGACGTTATTATTAAAGTAACGAGAAATTCTAATAGATTTAGCTTTTATTTTTCAAATTTTGTAATGGTATTACACTTACAACAAGTACTTTATAAACATTAAATGCAGGAAGCTTTTACACCTTTTTGCATTTATGAGAAAATATTTGTTTTATTATGCTGAAATGAATCGTCGGAATTTAGTGAATGTAGAGAGTGAACTTTTTACCTTTTTTAAAAGATAAATTAATAATTTTGTTCCATAAGATCCTAAACAGAAAAACTTGTTTTATGTTTTGAATAATAAACATTGATATAACTTTGTTGTTTGTTACAATAATAATTTTCCAAATTATTTCATAACAACTACTGTTATTTTGATTACCAATTCAATCAATAATAATTAAAGCGTGCAAATAGTTGTCATTAGAAAAAGAAAAATAATTGTGTAGGTTTGTACAAGGACACATTTTTGCTTCATCGTTATTTTGAAATAAGATTTGATTATGTTGTTCTAGTTTTTTTATTTCGTTTTTAGAGTCGCTGAGATTTATATTTGTTATTTAGGCAAATATTCTAGAAGTAAAATTAAATTAAAATAGTTTTTTAACATTTTTGTTTGTAAGATTATACACATCATAATTCAGCAGTTATAAATACGATTGTACAACAGCAAAACTCTTAGATCTATTTGGTACAGAACATTATACACCAAATAATTAGTGGAAAAAAAATTTAATACAAAAAAATTGATAGATTTTAAAAATCTACACTCTAAAGTTTTAATCCAAATAAAAAATAAACACAATGTATCAAACAGATACTTATTTATAATATAAATTCAATCTGTAAATCTAATAAGTTCTGCCTTCAATCGAATTCCTTAAAAAAAGATTCATTACCTTCAATTATGATTTTTAAAAATTTTAAAAACTATACATATTCTCAGCTAATTTTTTTGTTGAAAATCTTAAATGTTTAAAGCTTGTCGATCAAATATTTCATACAAATATGATGCATTAGGTTATTTTACAGTGCTTCAACTATAAAGCATGGTCTGGTGCCTTAATGAAAAAGTTGTAGCACTAGAAAAGTCGACCTAAAGCATTTTAATGTCCCGTTTTTTAAAAAAAATTGATCTAAATACAAATTAAATACATTTAATCAAAATAGAGCATTTTACAAGGTTCTTAGATCATTATTCAAACTAAATAATCGCAAATCTTTCATAATCTTCTTGTTAGATCCTCTAGGTGTGCTAAATAAAATGCAAAAGCACCCATTTTTTTAAACCCTCTATAGTTTAACTGATCCGTTAAATGATTATTTATAACTGGTGTTCTAGCAATAATCTCTTACTTCTGTTGATTCAAATGTTTTGTGTTTTTTGTTCTATTCTAGATTTTCAAATAACTATTATTGAATTTTGTCAAATAATATAACTAATGGGATTATATGGAGGGCGTTTCTTCAAACCGTACTGCTTCTTTTAAATATCTTGGAGTTGCTTTTGACAATAACAAACATATTGATTAGTTTCTTCCACATACAACAGCTTTGTTATATACCTAGAAATAGAAAGTATGGTTAATATCGATTCTCTTTATCTATTATGTCATGTTCATGCTAGTGTATTTTAAAATCCAATTTATGTTTTATATTTTTTTGCATTAGAAAATGTTTAATGTCGCCTTGTTAAATATTGTGTTTTTTTTTTGGGTGGATAAAATTCTTTGTGTGGCTATTCATAATTTGCGTTATTAGAGATTAGTTCAAAATTAAAAACAAAAGGTAAATTCTACTCAACATTTTTTTTTAAATATGACCGGCAATGTAAGACATCAGACATTTCGCGAAAAATTTAGAAACTCTAATTTTGCATTATGTTGTATTCTAAATACAACTGATGTATAATTAATTGTATCCTCCACAATTTACTTTATTTTAAAACCATAGATAAGTACCAGAATGTAGGCATTTTAATTAACCTTTTTATGGCATTGAAGTTCTAAATTTACTAAGCAGTAACGACAAATAATAGGTGTCTAAAATTTATAAACGTTAATGAAAATTTAACATCAAATACGAGTATATGAACCAACATCGCTTGTGGGATTTATGTCCAGATTCTTTGAAACCCATCTTTACCACTCAGGCTTTGATTAATCATAATTTTCTTCTGCAGCTAGTTTTCTACATACAGTTTAGCTACCTTAGATCGCCATTTAAGTAATTGCTTTAATGTACCATAAGATCAAAAAAATTATTCTTCAGAAGGCTAGGTCTTTGTTTTTTTTTCATACAGTTTACACTGGCAAAAAAAATTCACGGATTTCTAGAGGATTTTCTTGATGATATGGACTTGTGTTACAACCTTTCATAAAATTGCACCGCTACTTGCAAAATTTATTAGTACTATTTTCCATACAATAATCATTTGGTTTGCAAGAACTTAAGTTTCTTTCTAAGCTGATTTAAATTCTTCTAAATTTTCTTTAAAATATTTTCGACTTCTTCATTTTCTATGTCACGAAACGTCATAAGCGAGCAATAACTATATACAGTATCATCAACAACAGCAAAATAGTTTGTTGAAATCCATAGCAAAATCTTGTAGAAATCGTAATACGAGTAGCAGTTAATTTAAAATTTTGTAATAACACTAAAAATGTCTTGAAAGAACGATTATTTCATATCGCCAAATTAATTAATAATGGTAACTACAATAAAAGTTACAATTAAATTTTAGATTTTGTGAGAGATTAGGTAAATGTAATTTTCCTTAAAAAGATAATGGTGGCTGCAGACCCTGTTTGAAGACTCCTGTCAATTTCAAGACAGCCTGTAAATTAAGAATCGGTATATAAACAAAAATATGAAAGCAAATAAAATAGTGTGGACCTTAGCTTTATTACGGTTAACAATTCGTAATTTGAAAACATTTGAAACAACAAAAAAGAGACAAAAGTCTTTATTTTAGAAATAAAGAAGTAGATAATATTATTTATCTTACTAAAAAAGAACTGATTTTACAAAAAATTAGACGGTAAATTTGAATATCAGAATGAATACGATTTTGTCACCGGCAGTGTATAAAATTAAACATTTCTAAAACTGTTTAGGACATTTAGATTGCTCAAATAAGCAGTTATCCTCAGAATTACTATCGCTTTAATTTCTTGCTGCATTTTTTAAATGTCGAATAAATCAAAAAATGCACCCAATCACACCAAACACTTTTTTGTACACGACTTGCGTTTGGTAACCTACCATGTTGCTATTCTCAAGTGAAATTTAAGACTTCAGTTCTTAGTCAACTCTCGAATTGTTTGCTAAATTTTAGGCATTCTGCAAAATGTCAACTGATTCCGGCATGTGTTCTTATTTAAACTAGTTAAAATAAAAACCCAAATCTAACTATGAGTTGAATCGAAGGCTGTAGTACAGAGTTAATTTTAAATGGCGGAAAAGCTTTTCAATACGTTGTGAAAAAGTATATAGTAAACATATAGTAAAAAACTTATAGTAATATAGTAAAAAAATTTCTTTCGCTCTTTTTTTAGATATGAAGAAGTAAATTTGATTATTCAACCTTCTTGTCTTTATAATATCTTAGAAACCAGAAAATGTTTTATAATTTTTTGTATCTTTTTGTTTAATTATGACAAAATCATTTAATTGTTCATTTAAAATTTTATTTTTAAAGTTTGATTTTAATTGTTTTTTCTATCAAGTGCCTGCTCAACGTAGTCCTCCATCCACTGGCCAGAGTCAACAGTGTTGATAAACTTACGAAATATTTTTTTAAATTTGTATATTGTTTAACTGTTTTTCCTGGTCCGTTTTAACAGTTCCCCACAACTAAATAGCTTTTTCGCCATTTTAAATTCACTCTGTATATTCTTGCGCAGGGACCTGGCTAATCTTTTAGAATTTTAGTATAAAGAGAGATGAAATCATAGGTTTGGAAATTTTATTTTATTTTTATAGACTATCAGTGTTAGCCTAATGGGGAATTTAAATACTATTTTGAAATAGGCAGACAAACACTGAATAGTTCTTATCAAATTAATTGTCTGGGTGTGTTGTGCCAAGTGAGCAGATTTTTTTATTTAAGTCAGTTAGTAAATTGCTACAGTCAGGCGACATTCTGTAGACTACCCAAAAATAAAATTAATTTGCAAACTGACAAATAAAACAACATCTACCATACATAGTCTCGGCGATAGTCATTCTGCGGATAGACTGCCTAATTTGGGCATTCCATACAGTGTCTGAACATTCAGCGAATTGTCTGATTTGTAATTTCTATATTTAATTGACAAAGGTCTATCCCTTCAATTTTTTGGTGACTTTCTTTATTAACGTTGTTCATCTTTTTTTTGTAAAGCTTATTATTACTTTTACATATGATTTTTTTAATTCTTTTCTTAACACAAATATTTATTAACTGTATATATTTTTTACTTTGTGATTAGAAAGGTCTAAGAAAAGCACAATATCATGACAATTTTTTATTCGTGAGATGAGGTGCTCTTTATCAACATTTTTTTCTGTATATTATACTTTTTTCACTTGTTGCTTAATCGTTTGAAAGCGGTGTTAGTGCCCATTAGCAATCCGGAAATACAAAGATCCGTGAAAATAATGTTGGTGTTAACTGGTCGAAATTCCCACAGTCGGCGGTGGTGTTGGCGGCATACAAATGCGGAACTGGAGTCATTGTGTGGGAGATTTATCTGGGAGAATCCACAGGTTGCAATTCCAGCCAAACCGTCTGGCGTGGTGATCCTTTGGGACCCCCTCGAAAATATCTCCGTCTGTTGAATGGACCATCTCACTCGCAAACGTCATGCGTACTAGTCACAATTTCATTCCGATTTCCTGATGCCGAATGTTTGTTCTGTTTGCATTCGCGGTCTGGTTGTTGGAGCGTCGCGACGCTTCAACTTTTCAAAGCTCGTAGAATGTTGACAACAACCCGCAGAGCGCAAAATGAGCACTGGTCTAATTAAATACCACCATCTTACACGAGACCGGCACATTCCTTATTACCGCAGACAAATTTATAGGCGGTTGTTGGTATCATTGCGTGCCTTGATATCTTATTTCAAGCCATTAGTACTCGTTTCGAGCCGCTACGAGATGAATTATTGGATACATTTCCACTAATGAACTAACTTTTGATCAGCACAAAGACGCCACAAACAAAACACCTAGCCTTTTATGGCAACACACCACAATACCATTATTATAGAAATTATTACTTACACACAACGCAGATATATAACTTCTATCACATCCTTCGTTCCTCCTGCACGATTTATTTTATCCAACACTCAAATCTCACCATTATCTACCACAGAAACTGATCGAAATATCTCGAATTCATACAGAATTCTTTTTTCCACTAAAAAAAAGCACTACTAGAGGTTTATCGCGATGGTACCACGTCGCTATGGAAAGTACATACGTAATTTGAAATTAAATTTTTCTTTTCAAGAAATTTTTATGATGAATTACATTTGTGACTTAATAGTCAAATTAAACATTTCTGACCACATATCAACCACTTAAATATGCTTATCAAAACTTTTTGATATCTAATACAACCGCCACTTGTGTGATTATATATCAATTTTTTTAGTTTATGAATTGGTCAAATTAATGTTCAAAATGTAAATGGACTCCAATTGAGATGAATTTTCCGGTGGTTGGTTAAGATTATGCTTCGTAATGTTTAAGAGTAGATTAACAATGATGTCTGTTTAAATTTAATCTCTGATCTTTATTCTTTTCAAAAAAAGTGAATACATAACTGAGAAATATTTGAGGTCGTAAAAGCTTTTTGCATAGAATGTCAATTTGAGACATCTGCAGCAAAACACCAAATGGCAATGAAAAAATAGGTAATGAGGCTTCTTAATTTGGCCACTACTGGGTTTGTTATTTAAATGTTATCTAGATAGACACATGGAAAGTTCATGTCTTCAACTGATTAAACACGTAATAATTATGTATTAAAAATGAATCAGCATTTCGTGAAGAGCCGCTGATAAATAACATATTAATTGATTGTAATCGCAACTTGCTTTCTAATAATAACTTCAAATCCATCAGATTCAGGGTATTGCGTTTGCAAGATTAAAAACCACCCGATTTCGAGGGGGTATTTGCAAGGGGATAGATACAGTAGCTTCTCTTTGTTAAAGTAGAGTATCCGATTATAATGCCCACTATCCCAACACAACAAAAGCTTTTTCATAAGGTTCACAGATCCGTAGAATATGATTTGGCTCATTGCACTCGAAAAATATAATTTCGTTTTTTAAAAAAGCTTCACGAAAAATGAGATGCGGTTTTTTCGGTTTTGTTTGTCTCACAACATCTGCTCCTTTACCCTCTAACTGTTGTTAATTCGATATTAATGTGCTTATGCAAATATAGAAGGTGATGCTAAGAAATGGGCCTTTTATACCATCTTTGACCCAGCTTAATTTTTATTTAATGTTTCGACATGCACGCCAATTAATGTAATGAGATAATTCTGGGGCTTTTTGTAGAATTTTATGGAAGTTGCGACGTGTGTGGACTCCATAAATTCAACATAAATCGCCACAAGATAAGTTTCCTGGAATAATCCGATTTAATTTACACTTTTATTGAGCTCTGTCTACCTCAACTCATAATTTCATATTAAATATTTTAATTATTGATAACACACACGCCTTCTTTATAATTATCTATCTTTTCTGGAGCAACTGCACTGAAAGAAAAACCTAATCAGGTAGCAAAAAATTTACTAGAGGCATGCCCAGACAAATAATTCGAATTAGATAATTTGAAAATTAAATCTGTATTTTTGTTTTGTAGATATAAAATGAAATAAATTATTTCTGAATGAAGCGGCAGATAAGTGTCAGTTGCTTTTAGCTTTAGGATGCAGAAAAGCTTGAAGTTGGAGGTGTGAGATGCAAATGGCACATTTCCATGACATGTATGCATTAGTGTTTAAATTAAGTAGCAGTTAATTAAAAAAAGAAGTTTTATAATCCTGAAATCCGCCTGGCATTCGCATTCCCATAGAAAATAATTGATTTAATATAAGTGCAATTATTTGTTTTGTGTGAAATTGTTGCATAAAAGATGGTGTTTCCTCCCGATAAGTGTCTTTAATTACAGAGAGTACGAAAAAAATAATTTGGCTGTTTTATGATGGATATGTGTATCATTTTGCGAGTAGTGTTATTGTTCTGGGATTGTTTCACACGCATGTAGGGTCCGTCGAGTCGTAACAGATCTGATAGGAGATGAGTGACTGAATGAAGGAATAATTACAGGCCGCTGTTTCAGTCATATTCATTGTAATACTCGAACACTAAACGTACTATTAGATAATGGAATATGAGGGGTTGCGTTTGTAACATGCTGCATCATGCATTTATTTACTCTCCTTATATTTGTAGATATTAAAAAATTCGTTGCACTATAACATAATGCACACATAAAACAAAATTGGCGATAGGGTTAAAAGCGGCCTTAAATTTAATTATAGCTATCTAAACACGGCAGTAATGAAAGGCACATTCCACATTTGAAAGCAACCACTACAATGCAGTGCTACTTTCAATACAATTTGTAAACCAAAGGTTTATTTACTGTGCCATAGTCACATGCAATTAATTGCATTACGTTAACAGTGGATACATGTTCTGTATACGGTAAATACACCGGCTAGTTTGGTTCCACCCGTTTGTGGAGTTTCGTTAGGGCTCGATTTGCCCAACAACGCCAAAGGGTTATACTAATAAGCCAACAGCCGATGTCGCTTCCCAGTGCTATTCCTGGATACCCGCAAAACCACTCACAGTTGACAATAGCTTTGGACAACCACCAACATCATCTCCTAACAAATATATTACCCTTATTAGTCTAGTTGGCTTCATCAAACAATTAGCGGACACTTCATTTTAAAGCTCCGAGGTATCTCACCAACATAAACACCAGGTATATTCGAAAGCTTATAGAAATCATAATTTTAAAAGAATTGATTATGGCAGGTGCGTTTTTGAAGTACCTTGGAGTTTGGTGCAAGAAATTTATAAAGCTAATTTTTAAAACCTATCTGCAATCACTTGAATTAGCTTAACGTTGGGTGCGACATGAAAACCTAAATATCATGCAATCTTATAGAACTAATTTCCATGGAACTAACTAATTCTATAATTACATAACTAATTTATAAAATCTGTCGAACTTTGGATCGGTATCAACGTGAACAGTAGGTAATTCTTCCAAACGATGAAACGATATAGAGATTTAAAGATTTTTGCAGAGATATTTTCTCTTTGTTGAAGAATGCTTTTGATGATCAACTGTTTCGTGTAGCGCAAGAGATTGGTTTTGGCACCAGCTACTTTTAGGTAAAAATATAATTTTTCGTCGTCTCGGTGAAGATGACTGAAAATAAATTCGCCCCAAAACTGAGTTACTTTGGACAAATATAGTTGATTTCCTAGATTTGATTAATTATAGTATTTTCTGAACAATCAAATTTTAAAACTTATTACAGTTTTTAATATTTTATTAGCAGTTCAATATTGTACATAATATTTCAAAAAAATATGGATATTTTTTAAATTTATTTTATGTGCAAGATGATATATATAAAATTAAGAGTTTGACAAACTTTAACAGACCTAAAAGACAATTCAAATGAGTAAAAGGGTTCCAAATATGCCATAAATTTACTATACAACGTACGAAAGAATCTGCAACATTAGTGCAGTCAACTCAAGCAAAAATTAAAGAAATTTTTATTGACTGGATAAATTTGACTAGAATGTAGAAGAATTATAGTTTTACTATGTGCAGTCATTGAGCGCAATTGGGCAAATATACCGAACGTCCCTGAAATAGTTTACAAAAATTTATGCCATAAAAGAACTTAAGTTATAACCACCTATAACCAAAATAAATTCTAAAATACATAATCAAAAAAAAAAATGTAGAAAATGGTAACTTCAAAATTACCTTATTTGGAAAATGCTATCTACAAAATAAGATTAGATTTGTATCAACTATCAAGAACTTTCTGATAAACTAAAAAAGCCTCTAACTTCAAAATTTTTCTAATCGCGAATTTGCAATTTGTAAAACAACACTCTTTGAAAATTTGAAGATCTTTCCTGAGTCATTTACAAAAAATAGATTTTTTTAACATTTTTTTTTGGATTTCACAATGTAGCGTTTTTCATAATTGTATATTATTTGAAAATGATCTTAAGAACACTCTGTAGATATACACAGTGTGTTAAAAGTATTTAGGGTCTAGAACCTAATTAAAAAATTAAAATAACTCAAAATCTGTCAATTGAATAATTAAAATAACAAAATCGGCCAAATTTAAGCTAGTTCTATATAAATTGATGAAGATTTTAGCTTTAGTTTAGCTTTACAATTAATTATAACTTAAATTTTCCTTTTTTACATTTTGAAAATATTTTAGTTAAATTTCAAATTGGGTTTAGGTGTAAAATTTAAGTTCGTTGTTTTATTTAGTTCTCCATATACTTTTAATAGCTCGTCATCGTTTAACAATTTTTATAACTATAATTGTTGAACAGTGTCAAGAAAAAATATCATTATTCTAAGTCTAAGCCAAAATTTTCAGATTTTCGCCAAATTAATCTCAAGTCAACACTCAAGTTATTTAATTAATATTTCTTTTATTTTATTTAAGTAATTATGTATTTATAATTTCTTCTTAAAACACGCGTTTTTTTGTCTGAATTAGCTGAACTACATGCTTCAAATTATTACACATGTGAACTGTCTTTTAGATCACTTTGGAATTGTTTTGTACTATAAAAAAAATGTTAACGTTTTATTTTTTAAAAAGCAGCACTGTTACAATAATTATGTAACTATGATTTTTTATTTTAAAAGTCTACGGCTCCTAATTCGTTTGAAAACTGGCGCCTGCGTCTTCCAATCCTTTTTCAGTAATAAGGTTTTTAGTTTCTAAAGAACTATCGTCTGCGGTTTCTAATTATTCTTATATTGATAAAAACTGGAATCTGTAGGCGACAGTTTAATAAGAATTGGAAGGCGCAGGCGACAGTTTTTTAAAAATTTAAATTAAAAAACATTTATAAAAACTGAGGTCTATCGGCAATTAACAAATGGGCGGTGTAAATCTAGTAGACACGTGAGTTATAAAGCTTAGAAACGTCAACCATACGTTAACAAAAAAAAATAAAAAGGGCGAACAAAATTTAAAAAAATTAAGAATTACAAACGATAGTTTTTTTCTATTGATTTCGTAAAATTTTTGACATTAATATCTATATACATATAACTTGAAGTTTTGGGAGAGAGAACAAAAATTTTTTTAAAGGGGACGATAATCAAAATAAGTTTGTAAACCACTGAGTTAGACACTATCAAACTGTCAATTTTAAACTTAAAATTTATAAAACAACACAATGAAGTAACGTTAAATAATTGTAAACAGGTTGCACTTATTAATGTTTTAAACAGTCGAGCGCATGTCACATTTAAAAAAAATTGCTTTCGATGCAACGTAGCTACTTCTTTAACCTTCTTAGAGTAGATGAAGCCGGTTATTGGTGCGATTACTTATTTGTAGATAAAAAGCGCTAACATAGCTGCCCAATTATTGTGCCTAATATTATGCTTGTGAACAAGGCTTTATAGATGACTTATGGTAATTAACTATTGTAAGTATTGTATCGACGTAAAATACTTCTTAAGCTCTGGCGTATATATACGCCTTGTCTCGTGGCGGATAGTATATTTAATTCTGTGGTATGTGTACCTTATTTGTTTTTCGCTTTGTTGTAAAGTCTGGAATGGACTTAAAGAATACCATCTTAGAACCAGTCGTCAGAATAAAAGAAATTCTCCGTCATCCATCAAGTTGCTATTAATTAAAACCTCCGAAGCGGATTTTATTTTTGCTATTTAGCTTTGATTTGAGTGGTTTTTCACGGATGGCGGCTTCGTCAAGTGTCAGTGGAATCGCGTATTTACACGCATAAACATACCGTGTTTGAGAAGTTTGAAAAATAATAGATGATATCATTAGACATTCCTGAAGTAATTATCGAAATGAAAAATAGCTTTCCAGCGCCAGGTGTGTATCGCGTTCATTATTCTAGTGTCGATTTTATCGTATCTTGGCCGAAAAATGCATGAAATTGCTTAGCTCAACTTTAAAGAAACCGTTCCAGAAAAGCCATATTCAATTACGTTGGATTTTTTCTCAGTAAATGTGAAAAATCAGGTGTGAACTTGTCACGAACGAAAATTTAATGGTATTTATGTAGAGACGTTGAGAATCTGTAGGTAGACGGGTTTAACAAACATATGCAAAACATCAAAACGATTCAGAAGGTACATTTACCCAATGTCAATCAAACCAGTGTTCAGAAACGTTGATACTGATCGCGTGCTGCGCCTTTGGTCTTTCGATACGGCATACTTTAGACACATAATCGCGTAACGTAGTCTTAACACGCGAACGCAGCACACGCAACTTGCATAAGTTAACAATCGCAGAGTGGATTTGGCCACTAGAAAATAAAAAGCACTCGTATTAGTCTATTTTAATACGATTAATCACGATATCTCCCAACAGACGACTTTATTGGCCCTTCAAAGATTGAAATCTTGAGTTTTTTTTTACGAGATTAAGTAATCAGTTGGCTTGGATAAAAATTATTAATTATACTCAAGTACAGGACGAAGAAATCTCAAAACTCATTTGTTTCAAAGAAGTTAATTAATTAAAAAATCTTTTTAACCAGTCGGGATACAATGGAAATAGACGATAATTTATGGTTTTAAATGCAGAACTAACCAGGCCTGGAAAGAATGAGATGTTTATTGGGTTTAAAAAACATTTGTCTTCTGTTTAATTATATGATGTCATTTCGAAGTCATTAGTGGGAGCGATTTTGCCGTTCGATTTTAATTCTTTATTAATTATCTTTTCGGTACCACACCCAATTTCTCTCTTTGGAAAAAATGCTACGATTTTCTCATACCATCCACTGTTGGTTATAATTACAGATGCAAAAAACTGGGGTAAAATGTGCCAGTCACAATGCTAATGTATCATTTTAGTTCTGAAAGACCAGCTGTATACTAGCATGCGATAGAGGCCCTTAATGCGCTCATATGTAAGAAAATGGGACTCCATACTGTTTTTTCATGGGTAATTGCGGGGTCTGAAATCGACTAAAAAGACTGCTTTTGAAACTGGTTATTATTTCTAGATATAACTCAAGCTTTGACAGTTGGGGCTTTTTGTCAATGATATCTTATTATGGGACTCAGATTCACAATAATTTTAACACGGTTCTAGAAAGGCAATTAAAAAAAAAACAGGAAAGGTACAGGAATAAAACGATGAATGTCCAAAAATTTATTTTCTTACAGAGATGGGATTCCTATTGTTTGGATATGCCAGATTTTTTTATTCGATATAACTCTTGCAGTTAAATTAAAATGCAGTTTTAATTTAAAAGTTTTAAGTTATTTCTAAATTACAATAATACTTTTTAATGCAAATGCTGTTTTCTAAATTACAATTAATACTTTCTGAAATATATTTGACTTATGTAAATTACAACTCTTACATTCTGAAATACAATTGACTGGTGTAAATTACAATTTATACTATCTGTGTTTTTTCCTAAATTACAACTGGAAAAACTAAATTTTCAGTTAGTTTTAGGAATTACAACCTAGGTATAACACAGTTAAATTAATTTTAAAAAAATGTCTACTTTTTTTTACTTGTAATTGAGAAAGAAACAATTACGAGTATGTTTCTTTTATTATAAACTGTAATTTAAATTAGACAATTTTATTTCAGAGTGTTTAAGTTGTAGTTTTGACTAGGTAATCAAATGTAGTAAAAAAAGTAGTTATTGTAATTAAAATAATAGAATTTGTAATGCAGAATATAAATTATAGATTTTAGAAAACAATTTTTGGGATAAAACTGTTTTTTAGTATTTTTTATTTTATATACTGAGTTACAATTAATTGGCCATTTTTGGTTCAATCAAGTAAGCTAAATTGTAATTGATAGTTTGTAAAATATAGTTTGCTAAGCTAAATTACAAATCATAATAATTACATACTGTGGTTACATTGTAGCAAATTATTCAAATCTACAATTTTCATTTGTAATTCCACCTACCTACTACTTGTGATTCATATTAGTTAATTATATTTCAGAAAGAGACAAATAGATATTAAATATTAATCAACTGCATTTAAGCAATCGTTAGTTGTAATCCAGAAATTATCAGTTGTAATGTATTAACATTTTTAAGATCCACTTTTGTTGTGTTATATGGAGTAAAAAAACATTGAGCTACCAATCTTATATTACAAATAACAAATGCCATTTTCTAAATTACATTTTTTTAAAATTACAATTAAACTAAATTAAATTACAAACCTTTTTTTAAATAAACCACAGCAAAACAGATTTAGAACTCTACAAAATTTTTGAAAGTCTAAAAAATATAAACTATGGCGATTGAAACACGTTGATTCAATTGTGATTATGTCAAATTTGAAATTTGATACTCTCCTGGTGTGGCGCCCTCATTGGTCATTTTGACTATTGAAATTGTGTAAATTGTGTTTAAATAAATCTCTAGTCAAAAATGCTCTGGTAACAAATTGTTTTTGGTTTGCTTGTCTGAGCTAGGATAATCAATCTAGATGTTAAAAAACTGATACGCCATGTCACATTTATTGCTGATTTAAGAGCTTTATTTTGTTTAATATAACGTTTAAAAGTAGTTTTTACAAAAATAGTTCGGGTTCAATTTCAAAATATATTTTTCATTCCAAAATTAAACATTTATTACCTAAAGTTTAAAAATGTACCATTTATATCAGATTTTGTGAAATGTCAGTAGAGTGGTTTATTTATTAGTTAAATGTATAGTAATGCGTTTTTAAAGTGGTTTTTATGACACTGTAATTATAGTTATGGCCGACATTCGTTTCCTACAAATCAGACGTTTTCTTTGTTCGTTCTATTAATTTTAACACAATAGGGCCCTATCGTAAAAACTATTTTAGAAACGCATATTTTAAAGTGCTAAGTATACAAGGTATTTTACCTAGACAAACGGTACTTTGTAAAATATAGCTACTTGTTCTTTTCTGAAGTACATCAGCTGGAAATGTTGTAGTACAAAATTTTGTTGTGGAAATTTTTTGTACGTTAATTATAAAATAAAAGGTGTGTGTTAAATTCGGTGTTTTTTGAAAGCGTATGTTTGTGGCTCATGTTTCGTTTGCGTGGTCTTTTTTCCCGGTTGACTGAAAGCTTGAAGTGGAAATTTCCAGTCAAATCGCCAATTGCGATTAAAGACTAGACGGTTGATGCACTTCAAAGTAAAGGGTGTCAAAGCAAATCCGACTTCTGTTCGAATTTTAATAGAGTCCGCTGGCGTGTGCACGTTGTGTCCACAATTTAAATCAATGAACCGTTCACATTTGCTCGACGCAACGTTATTTTTGTAATAATTGATGAAATAGACAATCTTCCCTATCCCATCTGTTCCAATCCCATTTCACGGCGACCGACCTAGGCGTGTCTTTTTGTCCATCATTAAAATCAGATTTTTGAGCGGCAAAAGAGCGCGACAATGCGTTCCGAGAGCTATCTGTCGCCCGATCAAAGGAGCTGATAGCTCTTAAAAGGTGTTGTCGATTGCACCTTTGGCTCGATCATGGCCCGGCTAATCCTCCATGAAAAGGTATCGCTCCAGTGGGTAATGGAGCCTAATGTCGACACCATAGGTGCCCCCCGATTACACGCCGGACTTGCCGCCCTCCCGCTGATTGCTACTGTGGATATGTTTATGTCAATGTTTGCATCCTCCAATGACTCCTTTCAGAAACACACAGATGCTATATACCCAAAAACTTGTAATCCTTATTAATATTACACAACGAGTATTTATCTTTTGACGCTTCCGCAACGAAAACCAGAATTATTGTCATGGATGTTGTACAGAAGCACTGCCGTCAATAATAAATAGCCACGACATCAAAGAGTTTCGACACCAACTCCACCTAACCGTAACGTAATACACTTCACTCTCTATTGTAAAACAAAATAGCGATTTAAATAATTCAATGGAATGCGTCAAATCGCTGTCAGATCTCGCTCTCAAAGAGACACTTTGCGTATCTAGTCTTGGATTGCTGTTTGCGTTTCATCTGTGTTTTTCAAAAGGTTTGAAAGAGAGTATAGACAACAAGGCCGGTTCTACCAGATTTTGTCACACATACATTTGCACTTTAATAACACTTTTTGAAAAAAAATTGATGCTTTAGAATTATATATTTTTTTTGCAATCACTGATATGACTGATATCATCACATTACGCTTTATCGTGCGTTTGTAATTTTTAAATCAAAGGGAATTTACCCATAATTTTTTGAAAAAACATAAGCGTCTTGAATTACTACTATAAGTTAAAAAAAAATTTGCAAAAATTTTAATCATCTACGCAGTTTTGGCAAAAATCAATCTACAGTACCTTCAGAAATGATCTCAACGCACGTGACTATTTTGTATTCATGGAACATATATTTTTTTGTCTAAAGGCATATCAGGCTTTTCTATCAAAACGTTTTTCTAATACAGTCTATATACTGCCGTTATAATAAAAACATATGTGTGTGATGACTTGATGAGACAAATTTCTAAAGCTTTAAAAAGTTTTTCAAAATGTTTCTAAATATTCAAAAATTTTGTCAAAGAAGAACATTTGTCAACTCTGATTTATTAACTTGGGTTTATTTTTTGAAAGTTAATAAAAAATAAAAAAATATTTTATTTTGGAAATCAATTCCGAAAATACATAGTGAGACTAAGAAAAACTAGACACAAGCAAAAATACAGTTCTTCGACTTAATTAGATTTGAACAAAGCGTGTAACCCGAATAACAATTCTAAATTGATTCTGTTATTTTTATCAAAAGGGCGCCCTCAAACGTGATTTTATTTGACATAATAAGTAACAACGCTGTCTTGTTGAGTAATTATGGTGGTTATTGCATTAAATTTTTGGAAATAAAAAAGTTTAAAAAAATGTCGATGTTGTGCCTCATTAAAATTTTGCGCTTCAAGCATCTGCTTGCTTCCGTTTTGTACCTCGGGCCGGCCCTGTTGGGCATCAAAAATTTCTGTTGGCCTTTTACTCGGCCGAGAAATATATAATTTGGTTGAGTCTGATGCGAAGTTATTATCTTACAAGAAATAATTGCCAAAAAAGAACTAATTCAAAAGGAAGAAACAACAGAACCAATATTTCACAAAAGTGATTTTTCATTTGGTATAATTTTTCATCTGGAACAAGATCTCTGTTTGTAATTTACACTTTTTAATTGTTTCCCTTTTGTTTTGTGCGGGTCAATTTGTTTTCAAGCAGGTAGAAAACTGTGAGTGGCATTTTAATAACTTTACACTTGGAATTATCGTCGGGGAAAATTTTTTTTTGGGAGCTTTGGTGTCTCACGATGTGTATGAATTTAATTCATGAACCTTGATCACACAGGTAGAAAAAATTCGCGTTTATCGAACCGTTGTGACAAACGGCATGTCCTACAAATAGAAGTCCTGCCTGATTGGCGTTCATTGAACAAATAAATATAAAATACGCAGGCCGAGATTGCGTGCACACATGCATGTAAACATTGGATAATCATATTGAGTATGTTCCACTTTTCTCTGCTGAAATGTACTTTATCATAAATTTCTCGCTCCACAGACAATTTGCGACCTTATGAACACACAACAGATTCATCCATGCTAAATTTTTATCGATGCTATTAACGTAAACACGGCTCCGAGAATCACGAACCAATTATTAAACCTACACAACCAAACGGTTTTATTTGCTTACGATGCGTCAATTAAAACTAGATATTTTTCAAACTTATCGCGCGCCAATTTCATTATTACTACGCCCAAACATAAATTTATCGCAGTTACAAATATATTTCAACTATCATTAATCATCAATCAATTATCAGCCGGATATTATTACCTTGTAGCGTTTTAATTATTGAAAACAAATGCAGCTGCCTGAATAAGGGTCCTACACATTGTTTTATAAGAATAGTTTAAAAATACTTAATTACATATCAGTTATGAAAAAGTCGATATGTTTGACACGCGTAATTTGCATTGCTACTACCGCTCGATTTCGTAAATATTATATTATTCTCGTTAAACAATATCGGTCTCTACATAACTGATTACGTAATGAAGTTTTTGACTTTTAAAAATCAGTAGACGCTATTCCTCCTGACACAGAAAATATTAAACACTTGATGACGATAGATTTCTTAATTCCTGGAAAACTAATTAGTAGACCAGATATGTAGAATTAGTCAAGTACTCACATGAAAGAAAGCATTTTCAACTTTTTTCGGGTAATTTAAGATGTGAAAGTGACTTTTGTAAAATTAATTGACACTTTGTTTTGACAGGTAAATAAATAATGTTATCAAAAATACATAAATATAATTTCTAGATTACAATTAACTATTCCTGAACTGTATTTGTTTTTTTTTCCGGATTACAATTTATTAATCTAGATTACGATTAATATATTCTGAAAGACAATTGATTACTTGTGTAAATTATAAGTCTTTTTTCTGAATTACAAACGAAAATGGTGTAAACACTGACAGGTGGTAGATTTCTGCATCTTGGTATATAATATACTCGTACTTATAAATGTATGTGTACTAGACTGGTCGTTAAAAATTAAATTTTTTGGGCCGCCCCCTAGAAAGCTTCCCTATGATGAGAAAACACTAGGCAATTTTTATTTTTATTTTTGAACCAAAACAACACGTGTGTCAAGACGATCTAAGCAAATTTTTTGGTGAAATCATGTTTTTTGACAATTTTTCTAAAAAATACATTTTTATTCGAAATATAAACAATTAGAAAACCGAAATAAATACATCTCAAAAACAAAATACAGTTTCAAAATTTTTTCCAGTTGATTTGTATTCACGACCGTGTTGTGACAGTTGGGGGAAGACCGCTAACTTTTTTATTTAAACGTTAAAAAAGTTCAAAAAATCTGAAACTTTAGTGATAGAAATTCCCGATTTTATTAAGGTGTCTAGTACTATTCGAATCTTCCTACGACATTCCGTTACATGGGCCTATAGAGGTTTATTGTATTTCGAAAAAATAATTTTTTCAAATTCTTAAATTTAAACATGTGGAAGAGTTATTTTGGGGGTCTGCTTTCTTCGATTTAATATACAGGAGGTCAAATAAATTTTTAAAGTTGAAATTTGTAAATTTTGTTACTTTGGGCTCCATTTTGGGGCCTTTGGAGTGAATTTGAAGGAATGATTTTGGTAAATTTAGAATGTCCGGTCAATTTACGTATAGATGTGTCATAATTACCAGTCTGAATTTGGTGTATCTCACACAACTCCATCTCACACAAAAAAATGATTTTACCAAAAAATTAACTTTGATCGTCTTGAGGCACGTGTTGTTTTGATCCAAAAATAAAAAATAAAAATTGCCTGTTGTTTTCTCATCATGAGAAAGCTTTTTAGGGGGCGGCCCAAAAAATTTAATTTTTAACGACCAGTCTAGTGTGTACAGACAATGGTTATCTATTGCTAAACTTCCTACTTTTTTGCTTTTTTTTGAGAAATAGAAATAATGACTAATCTTCTATACCCTATTTTTTAATTTAATACCATTGTCCGTCTCTTTTCAACACATTGTTCTTTATCAAATAGATTATGTCTTGAACAGAGACAGACAACGGCATATAAATAAAAAATGGAGTATACTTAAGCTATTGGTATTATTACGATTTACAACATCACTAATCTTGCATGGGCAAAACCAAAACTGGGTTAGAAACATCCTAAATCGTAATAATGCTAACAGCTTAAGTAGGAGGTCTTTCTTAATAACATTTACAATTTTAGTCACAATTTTTATTTCTCATGAAAAAACTTTGCTCCACTATTTGGCACTAAAAATGAGTTTTCATTAACTCTTCTTAACCCATACCGCTGCTATTTTTCTGTTCAGTTGGGTAAAACATATATGGAAAACTGCATAGAACCTCCGAAATTTTTGTCAAAAATGACACAGGCAGTGCGGATGTCACTTGAATAAATACTATCTTCAAGTAATACCGTTTACTTTTGGTTCTTTCAGAAATAATTTCTCACAAAAAAACCTTTTGTTCAAAAATGTTTATTATGATAACAAATCACTAAAAATGCTTGTTATTTAACATCAAAAATACTGGTGTATTGATTAAGTATTGCCTACAAGAAAACACATGGTAAATAAATAAAGATTAGATTTTGTCGATTTTTTTTGATTTATTAGAATGGTTTACCGAGGAAAAAGATGGAATATTTGCAATAATTGTTTAACTAACAATTCATTAAATACGTAAAAAATTTCGATTTCTGTTATAATTTGCTGTCTCATGGTATGCTGTGAGTTGTTTTTTTAATGAGGATTTTTTATCGGCTTTTGTCTGATTTTTGTAATTTAGCACGCAGCCTAGACCTGATCAAATTTTTAGTAGACAGTTTGCAAATAATAGAAAGAACGTTAATTATCGTATTATCGAGCGCGTCATATCGTAAATAGCGAGATTTTATCACCAAATATTAAATTCAAAATAACGATTAGAGCACTCTAATCTTGTAGCCATGAGATAGGGCAAAGTTATATTATTTCACTTGAACCGTGAGAACCTTCCAGCTGAGAGTTGGCCCATTTGTGTCTTCAGGAGGATGGGTTAGAGGACGATGTTGAGGGTATATCTGGCGCACTGTGGTTGAGCGCTTATAATTCAAATATATAATATTAATACTTGAACAAGATAATTGTTGTTTAATATTCCTGTACAGCGGTGTCATAAGTAAATATGAAATTATGTGTTTTCCTGTTAAACAATGTTTTAACTCTCTGCACAGTAGCTCGGCAAATAAAACTATAAATAATTTATGTGTGTACATTTTTGTTGTTGTTTTATACATTTCTGTATAAATATTCCGTTTCCAGCTGTTACTACCAGATTTCTTATCTTAAAGCCGTGTACACGAAATAATGGAGTTGTTATTACGATATTTAGTTGTAGTTTTGCTGGCGCTAATTATCACGCCTCTAATTAGATTCCTTGTTATAAGGTAATGAAAGACTGGATGAAAATCCGAAATAGAGCATTAATTTGTTTGTTTGGTGAAGGATGTGCGACCTAAATGTCCGCACAAGTAGCGATAATTTATTAATATCTGCAGATAAACACGTTTCGTCTTGTAATAGCACACCCAATTAGTAAAGAAACTTTAATTGCAAGTGTAACACACCCTTACGGAAGGGTTGAAGTTAAACCTTACCATTACCATTAGTTGAGCATTGTGTGTTTCTATACAATTTGAATCAACAGTCTTGCACGAACATGCCAACAAGCTTCAAAACATAAACGAGCTTTATTGAATTTTCCATTTGGCTATTACGAAAATTTTCATTTAAAAAATAACACCAATCAATCCTTGTCGAAAATAAGACATTCGATAGAAAAATCCGAACCCCCGAGATCGGAATGTTCTTTGGGGTGCAAATTCTTTCCAAATTAGCCCAGGGAGAGTTAATGAACGGAGAAATGTTACGTTTTCTACTAATTTAAAAAGGAAAAGGGGGAACGCCGATCTTACGACTTCATTTTTTAAAGTTCGCAGTTTTATACTCACTGACTTAATTAATTCGGCACTGGGGACGTCTCTGATTTAAGAAATTTTTAAATAAATTTCATCTTACCAATAAATTCTTTGCATTTTTAGGCCTTTATTAAATACTTCTTAGAATGTAATTAACGGCAAATTATTTTTCAAATATTGAAGCGGCGATTCACTTAAACATACATTCAAGAAAAAACTCACTAGGAGTATTTACGCCCACGCAACACCAAGTTCATTATTTAATTTACTGATTCAATTCGGAAGAGGCTTTTGCAAGACTTTCTCCATTCTAATGTCTATTATGAGTAATTGCTACTACCTACATAGAAATTACTTATTTAAACATTTACAGAAAAATGTACGATTTACATTCATTTGTAACATTATGTGATAGCACTTAACACTACCTAAAACTGTTCCATTTTACATCACTAGTTATGAAAAATATTTTACAACTGACGATATTCATTTAAAAAATATCAAAATAAAATTTTTGCCTAGAATCTTAGCATGATAGCTTACAAAGAGTGCTGTAGTTAGTGTTTGGCAATAGAGGGGCATTTGCGCCAGAAGCGCAAACCATAAGGGGCGCAGTCAGCATTTAGATATTTGACGAAATTTAAAGCTTCATTAGCTTCTACAATTAGTAAAATATTGAGTGGGTTTCCAAAATTGTCTTGACTTCCTATAATATGACTTATGTCGTTACATATTAATTTAAAAACTAATAAAAAAGAATATTTCCACAATTTTAAAATTAGTTAGAAATGTCACCTTCGGTCTCGTATTTATTAATTTAAAACATTTTGCTAAGAAACATCATTTTTGGCTTCTAAAAAAAATATCACTTTTGTTTATTATTTACTTAAAGCTTCCAAAATAAGTCAAACGTTGTCCCTAACTTCTAAAAATATTAATGAGTCACTTCCGGTTTCAAAAATTACAAAAAGAATGTAATCTTTGCCATTAATAATTTAAAAATTAAAAACAAAATATCGCTTTTATATTTTAAAATTAACAATTATCATATTCCTTGACTTCAGCTCTTTCTAACGAGCTATTACAACAAATATCTTTGCTTTAAAAAAAAGATAAGAGTGATTTTTTCTCTAAATGGATAAAATTTGAAAAAAATACCAAAATAATGTGCAATCTTAAATATAGTCCAACTAACTAAAATTTTTTCCTGTTAAAATACTCACCTTGTATATGTAGATCTACAGCTGTAGCTTAGTGTACAATGATTTTTACTGTGTAAAACATTCCGGAAAGTGACTCGATTTAAGTGGAAGTAGTTGTTGACAGAAATAAGTTCGTGCGATAAACGTCAGACAAAACAGCAGGAGAAAAGAAGCGGCAGATAAAATAATGAATTAGATACACCTATATAGACCATAGTTGACAATTTATATCAGTTGACAATTTAGTTATAACGCCTTTTTGTTGCTTAGAGGAAACGGTTTTAATTTCTACCGGTGTAAATTTGAAATATAAAATGTGTAGTTTTGTCTTGACCTAGAAATCTATAAGATGCTAAATTAGTTATTGTGTATCACTGCGTGAATTCTCGACATAACAATGTTTAATTATTTATTTTCTCACAAGTTTATAGTGTTGCTAATTTGTTTAATTCAAGTATAGTTTTAAGTTTGCAAAAATTTGCATAGAAATATAATAAGGAAATATAATGAGGAAATAAAAAATAATTAAAATAGTGGCGTGTTGATTTAGATGAGTTATGGGTGAGATTGAGTATAATAATGTGTTGTTTTTAGTGTTGTTCTTAGCATATTGCAATGAGTTATCTGTTTGTCAATGATAGGAATGGTTGTAATGAATTTATTCGGCTTAGTTATTTAAACAGGGCAGGCAATCAATAAACGATTCGCGTAATAAAAGGTAGATTCGCAGCTTTTGGCGGAGTGTAATGATAAAGATAATGGTGAATGAGTTGATTTTATGCGGGCTCATAACCTGTAACAAGTGAAAACAATATTATTCTCAATAATCCCAGCCAAATCTCCCAACAGTAATTGGTCTTTTGTTGGCGCGTTTCACGTCGAATTAAAACTCATTTAAATAATATAATCTAGGCGAGCGGTGCGAAGTTTCGCTTATTAAAACATTGCAGTGTCGCTGGTAAGCCCGGAACTCGGAAATTGCGATGTATAAATTCACCTTAAGATGACGTTAATGAAATTTTCTTATTTCTGTATTTATTGCGCCAGTGTGTCTGTTAAAACATGCCTCAGCTGAGGGGATTATGCAGGCTGGGCCGTTTTTGTCAGCTATTTCATTACCGAGAGGTGAGAAACATGTCGCCGCCACCGAGACAACACAACCACCCCTTTACCGAGATATTCGGAATTTTATAATTCATGTAATAATACCAAACCGGAGCAAGAGGAATTAAAACTTTTCCCGGCTAAACGAAACATAAAAACTGAATTTTTAATTATACAATTCAAGCAAACAAAAATCCCATTTTTGCTTTTAATTAGTGCGGGAAGGCGTAGACTCTAAGCTGGGATCGAGACTCCCTCAGAAGAAATTATAAAATTTGTGTAATTACCTTCTCGGTAATACCTGTAGCGGTCGCAGGTGCCTCTCTACATCTTTAATTAATGCCATTACATATTCATCAGTCGGAAAAGGGTTGCCAGCTTAAAAATATATTTACTCCACTCGGTATTTTCACGCCCTTTATTTCGCTTCCTTAAGTACATTTTCGGTTTTATTTGTTTATTAAGGCGCTCACCAACATCGAATTACTCTATTCCACAGACAAAACTTTCAACCCCTACCATAAACAACCGCTACGACCCCTTACAAAACTACAAACGTAATCGTATACAATATTCACTACTTATTACGTCAACAACTAACTCATAAATTTTAACCAAACATTAACATCCTTGAATTTCATTAAATCCATAATTTTACAAGAATATTTCACTTTCTTCAACTAGCCTTTTTTAGATACCAATTTGATTATTATAAACTTGAAAAATTAAAAAAAAAAACAAAAACCAAAATAAAGTATAATTTGGAAAACTATATTTTTGCTCAGAATTTTTATGTTTTTGTTAAGTTAATATTTTTAAAAAATGTATCATAAAACATCAATAAATGGCGTTTCAGCCAGACACACTAACCAGAAACTGCAAACCGATTCTGAGGTATAGTAGTATTCTTTTAATTTTACCCGAATGTTGTAAAATTGTATCAAATAACACCTCCCTATGCGCTACTAGTTCCATCTTTGTTGTTACTATGCGAATGAGTGAAACAAAATACAAGCCACTAAGCGTTGTCTACTTTACAGGGGAGAGCAGGTTGGAGTACAAGCAGTTCTCAAACTATCTGGTAATTTTTAAATACGAAAAGCTGTTTAATCAAAAGATTCTGTTAATAGAATTGTTACCATAATAGTGACAGTAATAATAAAATGTAAATAGACCGGTACATAAATTCAAGTATTTATTATATTTTTTTTTGTAAATAAAATTTATCTTGTTGCATTTTTAAGACCTGTTGAGAATCACTGATAAGGTCAACATTCAATAAGGTATTAAAACGAGTGACCTCAGGGCTCAAGTATCTTGAGATAAATGATTCTTGAATGAAAATTGAAATCCATGAAAAGTCATACTGCTGTTCTGTCACAGCTAAAGTCATGTTTTTTTTTCTAAAAGAATATTTTGATAATCACTCCATATAATTTAATGTTGGTTTCTTTGTCAGAATTGGATTTTAGATTTGGCTCTATACCTATTAGAAGATGAAAATTATTATTGTTACTGTTATCTGTTCTTGAGAATGTTTTTAATACATTGATTTATTGCTAATTTTATTGTTTTAACAACCAAAAATTTTTACTCACTGTTGGAAGGTCTCGAACAAAGTGGTTGGTAGGTTGGTTTACAATCGTCTTGTATAAGGTATGGTTCCACCTAGCTTTTAAGGTCTACCATAAAATTTGTCACAGACCACAGTGATCAAAATAATGTTCCTGAACTATTATTTAAATAATAATTTAGTGACAATATTCTGATAACTGTGATATTTGACTAGTCTGTAAAAAGCAAACTTGGTAAAACTATATCGATATGTAGTTTTGTTAGCGGAAGACGTGGCCACACGCCTCATAAAAATCCAGTTTTGTGGGAATTACAGAGAAAAGAATAGATAACCTCATTAAGTACCAACATCTGCTAGTTGTCTAATTAAAAATTAGTCGCCTTTTAATTCATTATCTTGTCATTTTTCTTGAAAAATAACTGTGAACAATTCTCATTTCACCTAGCTTGAAATAATAGAAATATAAAAAACAATTAAGAAAACAAATATAAAACCTAAAAAATTTACGACCGTAAAATAGAAGAATCGTAAAGTGAGACTAAATAATGATTAAAATAAACGTCTTCATTAAGAGAAACTTTATGGTTTGAGTAGTTCTTCAAAAAGTGTTGATAAAACGTTTTTCCCACATCAATTTCCTCGATAGAAATAAGATCAATTGCAGATTTTCACTTAGTTGGCGGAAATGAATAATGAAATTCAGTCTTCCACATAAATCTAGTTATTTACGTTGTTCTGTCTAGTTCAAGAAATGTTTATGAAGTTATATTATAATTATAGTCGTATGATAACAATCTACATTTTCTAGTAGCAAAGGAACGAATATCATTATAATCTGACAGAAACCGGCAATTTGTATATTTATAAGTGGTTATAAACAAAAAGTAATTCCCCGAGGAGATGAGTTTAGAAATTTAATTTGCAAATTGACTTTTCCGGAACATCCTACGATAATATTTGATCGAGAATCATAAATGAGTAGTCGATTTGGTGTGCCAACTGTTAATCATTATTTCCCTGCACTGGAATTCCAATTACATTCAGTTCTCCTCGAGCTAATTACATATCAAAGTGAACTCGCATTCTTCGTGTTAATTACAATATTTGTTTTCGAAGATTTCGACTTGTGCAAACTTCCAACCGCTTGAGAATTTTTCCAAGATTCTAAGGAAGTATGCAGATTAAAGAATTCTGTCAGTGGTATACTTCACAAAACATTAAGCAAATTTAATAGGCATACGCCCAACGCGTTAAATTACAAGGTATTATAGAAAAAATGCGGCCAAATTAATGTTTTAATTTTATTTGTGTATTATTAAGCATACGTTATCTGCAAGGAAACGTAGAAATGTAAATCAAATTAATTGCATCTTTTAAAATGAGAGCTTAATAAGCAGGTAGACTACAAACACTTCCTAATTACTCCTGCGTGAACAATGAAGACTGTGAATGATAAAATTCATTCACATGTAATTTAATTCTGACCTCTTCTTGCAGGTTGTACGCTGAAAAGTGTTTCCGGTAAAAAGAAACGTTAGATGTTATTATTTTATTGCTTAATATAATATGCATAAATTTTTTCTCGTCCGAATCGGATAATTAACAGCACAAAACCTTCGTATCTTTGACCAGATAAGGGTGCCAGTATAGAGGGTGTCGTCTGAAGAGATCCACTTTGCATTGTTTTAAAGTTCTTGTCGCATTCGATCTTTTATGATAAAAACCCAAGTGATTGAAATACGATATCGAATAGGGGTGAATTTATTTAAAAGTGCACGCTAAGCGGAAATGCAGCAAAAAATTTTCGCGCGTTTGATTATGTCTGACGCACTAAGTGCTCATAATTAATTTGATGCGGTTTCAGAAATTCGTAAAGGGATTGAGAGATGCGAGGGAGAGAAATGAAAATACAATTCCATTTCTGCGACCCATCCGTTTCAAATCTAGTAAGACTTCATTAGGTCTCATAAATTAATTATGATGTCTGATTGAGTTCGCCGCTACGTGTAACTCTATGACCCACCGCAGGCGAACAGATATCGAATATACCCCATATCACAATAACAACATATTACATTATAGGTATATACCTTCTAACCCAAACACCACAAGAAATGATTCAAGCCTAATTCATAAATACAATATTATTAACTATTAACACCTGTTTATTTTTTTTTGGTAACAAACTAGTTATTATTATTATTATTACCATTTGATAAGTGAGCAGTACAGACCTTTTTATCCTCCCGTATTGTAAATGGTCTATCGCAGTTGCTCATCTCCCAATAGTAAGTCGCACTTTCGGAAACTGTGCGGTAAAAATGAGAAATACACCAGGTCTTACATTTTAGGGTTATGCTTAAAGAAAAAACTATCCATATCTTATATACTACATATCTATATCTTCAAGTGAAGGTGATAGATATATTCACAACCGATTAACTATTTTTTGATAATGGCGAAAACTGGCGAAACTCGTTGGAAAATAAAGAAATATTGAAGAAAATCTGAGGATTCCAATCGTTTAAAAAACCCAACCTTATAAACTATTGTTAACAAAGCAACTATATTTAGGCTGTTACGACCTACTGATGTGTTAAACTTAAAGTAATAAATAGCCACAAGCAACAAAAATCAAAATCAGCCTCTAACCCAAAATTTTTATCTGCTTTTAATAAAATAGTGTCAAAAATTAAAAACTCTTTGAACAGAAGTACTGATAGTTTAAGTACGCTTTCTTTGCTAAACAATTTATGACTTTAGTCAAATTCATTTGTTTTGATAAAAAAATATAAACGGCCCTTCGAATGAGAAAGACAAAAGAAGGGTAATTTTGCTTAAATATTTGTGATCAACACAATATCTATCAGTTTACTTTGCCAGTCTGATCTAAATGTTCGTTCACCACCATGTAGACTAAGTCAAGACGGAATTAAGTGGGTTGGTTTATTTTTGTTGGTTAAAATATAATTAAGCATAGAACTGTTACAAATCAAAAGCTTCCACCAGTATGTTTTGGATCCAAATAATTTCAACATTGGGCATTATTCTGTTTATTATAGCATCTTATAAATTCAGCCTACTTAATTCCGCTCCGACCTTACACTTATTTATTTTTTAACTAGACTTCATATAACAAGTATCTATACAAAAATTATAGTTAAAAATTTGGTAAAATTTAAATAAAACATTGTTCTTTGTTCCCTAATAGGCTGATTTCAAGTTGAGATGATACTAGTAGTATCGCAAATTTTAATACTTTTCCATGACAACAACCAATCGCAGCCTCGATTTTTTTTAATTTCACCTAGAAACAAAAATACTACCGGAATTATCTCAACTTGAAATCAAACCCATAAGTTCTTAAATATTTTAACTAGTAATCGAACAAAATTTTACTTTTTTGTACACTTATTTATTTTTTAACAAAAATTTTTATAAATGTTTTATAATTAATTTTAAATTCCTAATTAAACATCTAGTCAAATTCTAACAAAATTTTGTTCTCCTTTAACTGAATTTTTAAGTATTTTAACCCTCAATTAAAATTTACTTTTCTGTATCTACATTTATTTAATTTTAAATTTTTTTTATATATTGTGACCAAAGTAAAACTTCTATAAAGTTCAATTAAAAATCTGATCCATCTATCCAACAAAACTAATCCTTCAGGTTTTAGTCTTAGTACACTTACTTGTTTTTAACTAGATTTCCTATAAATGTCATCTAAAGTAACTAGTAATTTTTACAAATTTTATTTAAAATCCCTAGTCAAAATTAAACAAAAATTTGTTTTTTGTTACCCGAGTTCTTAGGTTATAGTACTTACAGAAGACTTAATAATGTTTCTATTTTTGTTAACAACAGGAGATAACATCAACTGTAATTAATAATTTTTGAAGACTAAATTTTTTCACTTATCTAGTATTTTCTATAATCTTTAACAACAGTTCATTTTTAATACTTTAAGTAATACTTTTAGGTTTACTTACCAGAGGAAATACGCAAATCTAGAGTTTTGTTATTTCTCCATTAATATAGACCTAGCAAACTAGGTCTATAGTATTGTCTGTGTTGAAGTCTTTCTTTAGCTAGATGCTACTTGAAAAACAACATTTAAATAAAAAAATTTGGTTAATTTGATAGAAAACTGACTGTTTTCTGTTAATTATTTTAACTGATCTAGTTAATGACGTCCGCTTAGTATAACAAAACATCTCGTCTCTTTAGATGTCAATACAAATGGATCCTACTGTACGTACATATTTGAATTAGCTTTTTATGTATTCTAAAAAAATTTGAAATATTTTGAATTTCTGAAGTTTTTAAATTTTCATGTTTTTTTAGATTTTATAATTTTTATAGATTTTCTACATTCTAGAGTTCTAGACGGTTTAACAAATTCAAAAAAAAATTCCACTTTTGTAATTTCTTAACAGTTTTTTTATTTTTTATTCTTTCTGTCTAAATCTTTCTTGCTGAAATTGTTTAAAATTTAAATCACATTAATTAAATATTCTAGACTCCTACTATTTACATTTTGTCTAATCTCTCTAGGCAGATATTTTAAATTCTAGATTTTATAAATAAATTTTTTTATAAAATTTTTATAAAAATTTTCTTTATTGTTTCATTTTAATTTTCTAGACTGTTTAATTTTTTTAAGCTTTTCAGAATTTTTAGATTGTGCCGCTTTTGTCTATATTTTCTCTGATAGTTTTAGAATTTTCTAAATTCTTTTTTATGTGATAAGCAAATGCAATTATTATATTAAAAACAGTTATGAAATTTTCTTAAAAAAGCGTAATCTAAGAGCGTGTCTGAATCTGTTTAGGGTTGGGTAATCTTGGGATAAGTGTGCGCTAATCTTGAACCGAATGGAACAAATAGGGTCTAGCAGATCATGCATCGATTATAGCGGGATTTCGTGGGTTTATAATTTTAAATTGAATATGAAATCGCTCCTTCGTTTTGTTTGTTAATCTCGACAAAGACAGGTGCTTTTGGGTGGGTACAGACAGGAACACTAGAGATTGAAGTGGCGCTATCACCCCCATAAAACGTTGTGTATTTCTAGAATATTTAATCGTTTTGATGTCTGTTTACTGTATTCGTCACATGGCACCCCAATAACGATAAGACATTTTAAAACATCACTTGAAATGGGTGAAATAATGGCGCCCCCTGAAACACACGTGTTTATAGATAGTGATGTCTAGTCGGCTACCAATTTTACTCGACTTATCTATGATTTATAATTAGAGAGAAGAGAGTCACAAGAATTGCGTGGTTTGTGTTAATAACACATGGAAATTTAGTTTATATAATAGTATTTAATAACACGTTCGTTTTGAGTTTATTTATACAATTTGAATGAAAACAGAATTATATTTTAATATTCGCGAAAAAAATTGTGGTTTCAAGTCAGACGCAAATATGAAAGTTTGATTCAAAATAAACTTTCAGAGACCATATGACACAAAAACAAGCATTTTGAGTCGCTCTGCTTATTTCTATAGAAATGAACATTGCGACGAGTGAGTTGTAACAGAAGTAAATGTTTGTGTTAAAGAAATATTAAAAGTATAAATCATAAATTGTTACATCACATGGCGTGTGAATATTTCAACTATTTCGTGCTTTTTCTTAGAAGAGTCAATAAACATTTCACCGCAAACACATCTGTATCAAATATCCTGTTTTAATCCGCTTGAATTTCGAATGAAAAGTAAACCACATTTTAATTAATTAATTGATTTTTTAGGCTTCCTTTTAACGAGTATAAAAACGCATTTCTCCAGCTACAGAAGATACACAAACAAAAATTAACGAACTCACAAAAAAGGGAAAACATTTTAACGAATAAATGTGTACACTGTTGCTGTTATTTTACACAAAATACGTTTCAGGCAAAATGAAAGACTAATATTTTTTGTAGCAATATTTTTCTAGCACCACGTGCTGCTGCTTAGACAAGACACACGGCGAGGTATGCGTATGCCAACACCCCTCTAAAGCTTTCAACAAAAATGCACTAAAATCGAAAACCATTAATTAATAACAAGTTTGGAGGAGTTTTCGACTCATCTAAGATTGTTGTTCCCCTTTTGTGTGTAGGGTTTTCAAAGCTTTGCACAAGTATTCGCTTTCTTCTAACTGTTTAATTAAATGTAACTTCAATGAAGTTTGTTCAAGAATTAGGGTGGTTTGTATGCGCCTATTCACAAAGCAATAAATCCAAACAATTATTTATTTCCGGTGAATTCACCCGATTAACCAAACGATTTCGGTTCGAACATCTCTTTGTGTGGATAATTAAAATCCTTACTAAGGATAATCTGGAGTATTTCACTGACCGACTGGATGATTTCAACCGTGCCAAAACGATGTCAACTCGACACAATCAGAGAAATGAGGCAGCAAATTAGTCAACAAATCATTTTCTCGACGAATTTTTCAACAAAGCGTAATTCGATTAAGTCTAAAAGTTCCATTTCGTCGTCAAAGGTACATTAATAATCGAGATCGAAAGTGGAGAGAACACAAGACAAAGTGATTCAAATAAAATTTCACACAAATTTAAATTGCGGTTAACAAGTTTTTAGAAATTAAGAAGCTATTTCGTGGCGGAACAAGAATAATAAGCTGGAATTGCGCCGGTATAACTCGTCGCCTAAAATGTACAACTTCAAAGGCAAGTGCTTGCCTAATTTGTTTCAATTAAGAAAATAGAGTTACCTTTAAACATCTTCCAACTTACTCCATGTTTCTAAATGCAAAGGGCTCGATTTTACCCCTTTTATCTCTGTTTAAGATCCACCGTCTCATTATTAAAAATTTAAACAAACACACTTTTATACAGGCTGTTCCAAAATACGCAATTTATCAGGAGGATTAAGGTGCCTTTATTAATATTAACAATAACAAAAATAATTCAAAACTTACTAAACACAACAAAAAATACTACAGTTCTTGAGAATAGAATAACAACAGGTTTAGAGTAACTTTTAAAATTTAGATTTGATTAAATTTTTAACTGATATCCATTCAAATAGTTACACAAGTTATAGATTTACAAAAAATTATTAATATTAACAAATCTGTCTTATTTCTTGTTGCTAACAAAACTAGTAACTGGTGGAGTACATACCACAGTACAATTAGATGACCAATAATCCAACTAGTGATCGAAATCCATTTTGATATTGGCACCGATTTGTTCAAAGATAGAAAAGTAAGACTGCAATAGACAAAAAGTCAAAGTACCTAATACCTATATTATATCTACTTTCTTTCCACTCATAGATATTAAATAAGTGCAAAGGAGAAACAGAAAAAAGGCGATTGCCTAGCCTACAGTTTAAAAAGTTTGTCGCTATTTCAAGTCTGTACGCTAAGTTACTTCTTTATTTTGTACTGTGCGACATACTATATATACTCTTTAAATTCGACTCCTGAGGCTGAGAGGCAGTAGGCACTATTACCAAGATTACCGCCTTCAATTTTATGATCTCTACAGTTAGAAATTTTGGACTAAAAGGGTGGGTCAAACCACTTAAATGCAAAGCGAAAAAATTTGCTTTTTCTTGTAAATAAAAAGTCGTTGAAACGTATTTTTCGATTTCTTTTGATTGACTGTGTGCTGTGTTTACTAATGTCAATCTAGTAAAATAGTGGGGAGAAATTTAATCAAATGCAAGGGATACCTGAACGAACGTGATAATAATCGTATTAATAAATAGTGAGAAACAGTTAAAATATGTCAATTTAAGCGGTTAGTCAGGTTAACTAGGGTCATTACATGCGGTTTCAAACTGATAGTTCATTTACGTAAAAACTAAAGTTACTCAACTCGTATAAGGGTGTCATTATAAACGAATGAACATTACTCAATATAAGCAAAAAAATTATAAGTGGGTTTCACTGTATTTACAAATTTGTGACAATTTTAAATTAAAATTTTAGAGTCTAAATAATTTTTCTATCTGTAAACTAAAAAACATGTAAATATTTAACTGACACGAACTATGGAAATAGAATATTAAATCATAAGGGCAGAAAATAGCCTGAGCTTAACGCAGCAAATTTTTTTGGCGGTTTGAAAAATTTAGATAAATTTTGCAAAAAACTACAGAAGAACATAATCTATTTAAAAAAATTCATAAGTATTTGGTCTTAACCAGGAAAAGAAGCCAAAAAGACAACGGAATCAAGCGTCTTGACAGAAAAAAATTAAATAATAGTATTAACAGGACGATAAAAAAATTAATGTAAAATCGAGTGTATAAATATAGAAACAAAACTAAACAGTATGAACATATATCAGTTTTAGTAGAGAGTTTAAAAATCGACAAAATCTAGAAAATATAGAAAAATTATCTAACCACATGACAAGTTAGGTTAAGTCTAAAAAATAAAAAAGAAAATAAATCTGTTAAATACTGTGTGATTTTTTTATTTGCTTATACATTGTTGACAATACCTTTGACAGTGCTTCCAGTCAGTTCATTTAGATCATTTGTAGTTTTCCCAAAGTTGCTTAACGTTTGTATAATGTGTTGCTTGTTCTTCAAATCTCAGGCGGGAGCAAATAAAAAAATCACCCTGTATAGATACAGTCGTGAGAAGAAATGCTGAAAACCTCTTAAAAGTACCTGGTATACCATCAGAAAATAAAATAAAAAAAAATATTTGTGACATTTCTATGATACTTTTAACAAGATATTCTTTTCGACACTGTTTGTAACAATTTTACTTTGAAAAATTTGCATTTTAACAAGAAATCGTTTAACCAATTCATAGAATAAAATATGTTAAAAACTTATTTTAAAAAAAGTAATTTAACAGTAACTTTTTTACTAACGCCAAAAATGACCTTTAAGTAAGAGCAAATAATAACTTTAATATGTAATATGGAAGACATAGTTTGTATAATTTTAAAACAATTTTACTGATGTGGTACTGTCTTGGGTACTGTTGAAAGTTCAATGAAACTAAACAATATCACACGAAAAACGTGCCAAGCCTGAATAGAATGCAACATTTTTTAAATGCACTCGAAAAAACTTCCGGAAAGAATCTAAGTTCTTGTAATATTATAACTGTAAATAGCTTTTACTTTTTAAATTATATCAGCACTTGTGTTACACTAAAATTGTTACATTAAACCTTAAATTTCCAGAAAGTTTTAGTAAAAAACAGTTTTAACTAAACAATAATTAAATCTAGAATTAAATTAAAATATTTATTAATTAGTTAGATCTAGAATACTTTTAACTAGTTATCTCAAATTGACTTAAAAAATGACTAAAACTAGTTTTTTTTAGAAAGATTAGGTTTTAAGAAAAACTGTTTTTTAAACGTAACATGTAGGCACAAAAAAATCAACTGTTGTCTAGTTATGTTATTTTTTACCTATCCAAATTAGTTAATATTTTTACTAGTACTGTTATTTTAAGTTTTTTTAAGTCTTAGTTAAGTCTAAGTTTTTTTCTAAATGAGTTAAAAATGCATTTTTTTAGAAGCAATTGTTGAGTAGTTTTGCTGACAGTTTGCATGTGGTTGAAACTAAAAAGATTGAAAATTTAAATATCCACCCGTTATACTGTGAAAGTTTGTATTTTCGTTATTTAAATCGTGATCTTAGGTAAAGTCTGCGATTGGGTGGGCCGTATTTGAAATTATTTAATTTTCCAGCTAAGAGAGCATATTTGTTTCCGAAGGCGTATGAAGTGGAGTGTAACAAACTCCAAAATAAGCATTTAAAAGGATCTTTTCTTGTTTGTCCTTTGGGTCTTTTTCGTTAGATTTTTTTTGTGTTTGTAATTATTTGTGAAACGTGCAACTTCCAAGGCAGGTTAACGAGATCCTCGCAGTGTGCGGCAGTAGTGAACATCGGGCAATGAATCACTCGGGGATGGCCCCAGGGCCGTATTGTTTATCAGCTGTCCGGTAGCTGGCTCTCCCCGAGCTCGCGGTTATTGAGGCCGTTTGTATCATTCTGACAACATAATAGAAAACCACACTGTGCTTAGATTAAGGCCGTGCACTCTTCTTTGGCCGTTTATGTCACGACTTGGGCTTTATTGGACCCAATCGATAAGGTTTACCACCAAAAAGAAATATTTATCGCGGACCAAAAATTCTCTCTCAAGTGGCTACGTTTATGTTCTTCTACCGGATCTTCTCTATTACATTACGCAGAGGAAGTACAAGTTGTTTACGTTTCGGGACAATCATACGCACAAATATTTAGATTCCAATTATGAGAAGCAAGCGGAAGAATGCACTAAATTTTTTAACTATTCGTTTTTCTAACAGATATGTTACTAAGCTTACTTAAATATTTCTAAAATAAACAAAGAGGTTATTTAAGTAAATCTGGCTTAGTTATGAACTTCTTAAAATTATTTCTGTTTATTTTAACTTGCTGTTTTATGTAAACTACTCATTTTATGCTATTCGCAACATTATAAACGATGCAGTTATTAATAATATTTACTGGTGAAACTGTTCTAAAATAACACGTCACAAAAATTTATCAATCGATTAATAGTTACTTACTTAAGGGTTACAACCCTTACAAAAATTCTAAAATAATCTATATTGAAGGGATAACAGATGTATTGCGAACCATAAACCACCCTCCGGAGAAGATTACAGTCCCAGAAACTAACCCTTACGACTCCTAAACAAACACTCTCATGTAATCGAATATGTTACAGATATGCCAAAAATCAAAAATGACAAAGGAAATATAATCCCTTATTGTTCACATTTTCAACCCAAGCTAAACTAACACAACAAAAAATATCTTCCACCAATTAAAATATTCACAAAGCTGTAATCCGATTTTTCTCAGATTCAAATTAGTTGTACTAATTAGATTCCAAGTGCGAACAACTCTTAATTATTCAAGTTTTGGTTGAGTGTAAGCGAAGCGAAACATCATCTGGTCCATACAAGACATAATCTTTTGGGGATAAAACTACAAAGTCATGAAACACAATGAAGTAAAATCCGAACACGTGACTCTTTCAATTTTTGGGGTGTATTGAATTGACGTATCAATTTGATATTTTTTTGGTATGTATCATTTAACATGAGTCTTGGGAATCTAGCGAAAATGCATCAGCGATAAGATAAGTTTGATATATGTCTGGTTGAAATGTGGAAAAGCCGAGATTTTTATTAACGTCAGGGGGTTGTATTATTTCGTTTTTAATCTTGAGAGAAATGCAGATCATGTCAGGATTTAATATTCGAAATATAGGTATTGTAGAGCTTAATTTGCATAGTTAGAAAAAGTTGTAACATCAAGTTTTAATTTAGTTTTAGGCAATCTTCCCCTACGCCAATCTAAACGTAATATTTTTTTACAACCCCCGATGCACCATCTGCTCAAAATATGTGTTTTAGATAAATGTTTTTTCGCCGCAGGATTTTTTTAAGTTATTAAAACGTCCAGGTGTAAACTGCTAGCTTTGTAAAAGAGTGACAAGTTATGATGGATCTATACGGATTTTGCAACAAGCTGCTGGATTACGCACTTATGATGCTAATGCAGCTATGTTGTTTAAACAAGTTAATTGTTACTTTTAACACCCCTGGATCGGATCTTAAAGCCGGCATGGGAGTGCATAGATTACGCTTCTTTCAATGATTGATTGGCATTTCACCTCATACGTCTTCATCAGACCCTCAATACTTGATCAATTAAAAATCACACCCTTTGCCTGAGTTTCAAGGCTAAAATTTTATTCCTTACTAATACAAAGGTCAAAGATCTATTCATAAATTTGCGAAACCAGACACTTCTCTCATTAATATTATTCCACACACGTTTTTGCTAAACCAGCGATAAATCAAATATTTAAACTTTCATTTGTCAGTTGTCTAAATAAAAAAGAACTGATTCAGATCTTGTACTTAAAACAATTAAAGTTAATAACAGACAAAACTTTTTCACTTGAAGCTTCACTCACGACGGAATTATCTACGAGATATCTCGCTAGATAAGTGAATAGTGAGCAGACATTCATTTCTGAAGCGCTCTTAAGCGATACAAAAATTTAAATTGAACAAAAGATGCAAAAGTATTTTTAACAGCAGAATTTTTAAATTTGATTTATTCATTTATACTCTAATTACTGTTTTTTCCAAGTATTTGTAATTATTATTATCTGCAAAAATCCAATAAAATTTTAGTTATGTAATTTTTTAACTGTCATAAATAATAGTTAATATTAAAGTTAAAACAAAACAGCTAGAACTAAAAAATTATTAAAATTTAACTAGAACAAATTTTAGTGTACACTTTTTTATGAGAAGTTGAAATAGTGACTTAAATTATAAATCTTACTAACAAAGACCTCTGACTTAAGCTAACAGCATTATCACGATTTACATCTTTAACAAGTTCTTTGTTTTCGGTCTTACTAATTCAAGATTAGAGACGTCATAAATCGTAAAGATACTAATAGCTCAAGTAGGAGGTTTGTTAGTAAGATTTACATTTGAAGTCACTATTTCAATTTTTCATCAAAATCAAAAAGTATATCTATTACAGTCAAAAAATAATTCAGTTATTAATTATTATGTATAATACCAACTTATTCTATATAACATTAAAGAGGTCACTATAACTATACATTGACAAAATTATACATATCTTCCAATTAATTGTTATTCAAAGAAAATAGATTTCGGCTACTAGCCTTTATTAGTCCTGCCTCAAAATTAGATTATTTTTAAATATTTATTATACAAATTAAAAATGGGACTCATCATAAAGCCCTTGACAGATTTTGTCTAAGTGTTCCGCTTTTGTTCTTGTATAATTTCTTTTGCTTTGTCAAATTTTCCGAAGAAGTCAAAAATTAACTATTCTTTTTCTTTTTCGCAGAACTCAGAGTTTTTGACTCTACAAAGTCAAGTGCTTTACTTATTATAAAAACAATTGTAGTTTCCGGTGTAGGTGTAGGACTTGTACTGATTGAATCAGAATCTACATGATAAATAGTTCTAGATTTTGATAAAATTCATTTTGAGGAGATAATTAATTTGGTGAAGTGACTTCTTTTAGTCATTGGTTAAGCATGTATTTGACTATTTGCTCCAAACCTTATTGTAGAAAATACAAAAAGCACATCCTAAACATTTGCTGCTTTAGCTCAACTTCAGTAAAGATCCAAATATTTTTTTCAGGAAACTTCCAAGAAACTTTTCTATCTAGTAGCTGCTAGTAATAAGTTGTATGTGATGCCAAACACTATAAAATTATACCATAATGATTTGCAAGCTGTAGAATCTCCAAATTTATGTTCATCAAGTATCAAAAGAATTTTTTTAACACATTTTCTAGAATAAATGTTCTTTTATCTACTTTGAAAGAGGTCAGAATTAATGTATGCAGACTTAGAAGACAAGCACATCTAAAAACCTGTGTGCATAGTATCCAAAAAGTTCTTGCTTTTGTAGAAAGAAGTTGGAAGAAAGATTACTTTCTCGGCTTTGCGGCACGTTAATCATGCTGTTAAACAGTCACAACTGTCAACAACAGTCAGTCAGTTGTTCCAAGTTTGAAATAGCCTTCTTTGGCAATAATATCTACAGTCTTGTTTTAATTTCTTAATTAAGAAATAAAGAACTTAATTTCTGTTTCATCTATGTTGTAATAACAATATTAACTCATTTAATTTAGTAGGAACTATTATAAGTAGTTGTAACTAAGATTATCCACTTCTTCATTTAGCAAGGCTATATTAACTAATTAAGATTGGAAGTTTGGGTTTATACAATAACATGTAATAATATGATAAACTTTATTAGTCAAACTTAGTTCTAAAAAAGCACTAAAGTCAGTACTAGAGTAATTAGTTAAAAATAGTTTACAAATCATTGAATGATCTATTATGTTAAAGAAGGGTTAAAGCAAATAAAAATACAAAACACGAAGTCGCCCCAAAAAGAATCCTTGTTTAGCGGCTTCGTGATTTGTATCTTTCTTAGTCAAAACTACCACAAGGCCAAAAAAGATTATCTTCTAGAAGACTGTGATATACTTTTTGTCAGTGTAAATAATATGGAAAGAAAGACAGTCTTCTAGAGAATAATCTTTTGATCACATTCTAGTTCTAACAGGCCAAATATGTAGATTAAATTTATATTAGCTATATCTACAAAGATTATTAATTTCAATTGTAACTAAATGAAAATAAAACTGTCTAGCTAATTTTTGTTTTGACTAATTAAAAAAGTAATGACTAGTTAAGTAGCATTGACTAAAGTGATTTGTTAAAACTAGTTTTTCCCTTAGAAATGTCATAAATTTTTTGACATATTCTCTACGTTTAGTAGGTATGTAACTTCTGGTTAATTTGTCATAGTTATTATTGGGGTTTTGAAAATACTATTTATAATGTATTACTTAAAATATTGATATTTAGCTAGAAACTCAGTTAACAAAGAGAACAGCTGCAGTATAGATTAGCATAATTTTTTAAGTAGAATTTTTGAGAATACAGTACTATAACCAGCTGTAGCCTTCTGTTTTGGAATATACTATAGGTTAAAAAATATTTGGACTAACTTGTAATAGACTGAATAGTGGTTTTTGTTAACTGCAGAAAACACAGAAAGCTGGCAAATTTTGATTTATGATGGTTTTATCATTACTGTAAATTCAATATGACGGCGCGGCGGTCAGAATCTGCTTGCGGTCAATAATAATATATTTCAATATACAATGTACTTAAAAAAGTCAGCTCATACATTTGTGGAAGGACTTTTTTATTTTAAAAAAGTGCCAAATTTGTTATTCTTTTTGATTTAGCTAGTGGTAATTTTGAAATATAATCAATTCTCTAAATGAAAATTTAAATAAGTCACTCGTTAGTTTAATTAAGTAGCTGATGAAAGTTTATTAAAAATACGAGTATATTACATCTGAAGCTGTTTGGATGAGTTGTTATTTTAAGACATTTAATAAAATTCTATTTTAATTACAAAGATTTTAGTTCAGCTAAATAGAGCTTTCAATCTGTCGACATTAACTGTACTTTCCATAAACATTTTATTAACTCATTGGATGTATATATTGTTTCCTTAAAATTTATCTATTAATTCACCGTTCTAGTTAATTAAATTATTCAAAAATGCGTCATTTACTTAAGTAAATTTGAATCATGTGAATTTATATTTAATAAATTTAAAAAATTGTTATGAATGTGAATGCAAACAGGAATTATCATTAAATAAATCACAAAGCAAATATGAATGGAATAATAAAAATTCGTTTAAATATTTTGAAGATAATGTCATAGACAAATTTTGAAGTACTTACATCTTAATAAAAAAATGTAAAATGTAAACAGTATATAAATGTATTAACATGAATCTGACCTTTCCAGTAAAAAATATTAATTTATATATAATAACCTTAGAAATACTTGGACTGGCTTCTTTAGCACTTTCATCAGTAAAGCCACTGTTGATTTGATTTCAGGCAGTTTTAGTAGACATTTTGATTTATTTCATCACACCGACAGAACCATCAAACATCATATTCCTAAGCCCATATGTTTCTTAGAGAACAATACCTCGTTAATGTAGTTGCAATAAAAATATTTAAAAATGGTAGTAACAATCATTGTGTGTGGATGAATATTTGACGTTACTAACCTTAAAGTAATCAATTACTCGAGAAGAAATAAAAAGTTTTATTTAAAAGTAAAAGATCTAAAGCTGCTGGAACACCTCTGGGAGGTAATAGAGTGCAATAAAATGAGTTAATCGAGAGTTATAGTTTAGAATTTAGGCGCCACCGTGATGTTGTCATAAATCACAAAAGATGAAAAGAAACATTGTTTACACAGTATCGTCTTGAGTTGGCTGTTAACAAGGCTGTTGGTACGTAGATAAAAGAATAAACTGTTTAACAGCTGCCTATATTGGTCACAAAATATTACACGTTGATTCCGTTTTAGTGCTGTTTTTATTGCCGCCTGCTCTGACTCTTGTGTTGTAATTTGCAGTAGTTTGAGTTGCAACAATGAATTTGGATAATCGATGGAAGACCTAGTGGCCTAGTGTTTGATGAGCGGTTAGGGGCATCCCTCCCTTATTAAAAATCAATAAGGGTGAAAGAAATTGCGTTCTTGTTCAAAACGGCATCTGATTCGATTAGGTTATTAGAGTTGTTTTAAAACACGGAAAGGCAGGCAATATATCCCCTTGGAAAACAGCCATCAACCAGGTATTCCTCTGAGAGAACGTAAAAGATTCATAATCTGAGATTAAGTAAGAAAAAAGCCATTTCGTTTGACTAAACGCTTCTTTTCTTTCAAAATTACAATTGCTCCGTTGAGACATTAGAAAACTGATACGGACTCAACTCCACTCATTTATGTTGGATTTCTGTAATCTTCTTTGTAGGTTTTTGATCTTAAAAGTCATGCGTGTTCACAAGGGAGCTGTAATTGCAACTTTACGCATATCACAGTTAAAACGGTTTTGTTAAATTTGACTACAAAGTGGAGTCCTCACAGGTACACGCTAACTTTTATTAGTAAAATTCAAAAATATTTCAGTTGTTAAATATTTATAATCAATGTAATTTGTTAAGTTAAGAAATTGAAAGTGATTATCTAACTAATAAAAACTAATAAACTAATTAAAATTGATTAACTATTTTCTTTTCTTTTGCAGTCATAATCTAGTTTATACGCCCGTAAATTAGGGCGTAATCTTATCTTTTTGGCACTCAAACTTACTAAGGAATAGTCGCAAATAAATACGATTTTTTTAGTTAATTAACTAATTAACTCTAAGCATTTAACTCTAAAATATTTGTTAAAATAGACTAAAGTTAACAAAACAGTTTTTAGTCTTTAAGACTTGTAATAAAATTTTATAATCGGCTAAAGTTGGATCGTAAATAATTTTTGTCCCGAATTGAGTGCTAATTGTATGAATGCTCATTTTACGAATCAGCGTACGAGTTAATCACTAGCCGCAGGGAGCTATTTCGACGCAATTGGGATCAGTTTACCAATAATTCACACGATTTCAATCAGTCAAACGCCGCACTCACGCAAATCAATTCTAACATAACACGAACGTTAAACTCGATTCATAATGCGTGAACACGTGAATTTGTCAATTACTAACGAAAATTTTATAGCGACTAAAAAAACGGTCAACGCCACGAAAACCTCGACAGTAATTATAGGTTTTGATGATTGACTGCATTCGCCAATCGCATTTAACCGTTTCAAGCCCTCAGCTTGCCGGTTTGCATTTGCAATAAGGAGTGGTTATTATGCTTTTGTACAAAAAGTTAAATGCCCTCAAATTTTACGTCGTATTTCAGGATTCGTGAGAGAGATTATTATAACAGACTCCGCCTATTCCTATAACAGACGCGTTCCTGAATCCTGATACCAGAACGAGACATGCAGTGATCAACCGTTTTCATACCTTGAATCAAAAATTTTTCTCCAACTCTGGCACAACGCTCATTAAATGAAACAAATTGAGCTGTCGGTGCGATAACTACAGGTTAATTTCTGTATTATTAGACATTATTAATGCTATATCGTCTACTAATTAACTTTCTATTCTGTTTCCCTCTATTGTTTCAAATGTCGGGAATGACAAGTACTATTAGTACTTTTCTGAGGTCAATGAAATCACTGAATTTTTTCAATTCTAAAATATAAAATATTCACCATCTATACTAAACCAAGATTTCTTAAAGATATTCCAAGAATGTAAATGAGAAGCCGACCATAAATTATGCTTAGGTGCTTTATTCCCAGTTTACATTTATTATTAGCGAAACTCTCAGTTCAATAAAGCCATAATTGCAAGAATCCTATTATATTATTAAATTGAGTTATTTATCGATCAAAAGTTGCTTTAAAAAGCAACTTTTATACCTTCAAAGCAAAAAATATCGGGACTTTATTTTTTAACCAAATTTAATAGAATTTAAGTATGTATAATGTGAAAATATGTGTAAAAGAAACTAACTACTGACTTTTTTTTTTCAATCACTTGTTTTGTAAGCATGTCATTAATGCTACACTAACAGCAACAAATAAGCAATAATTAGTGCCCATAGAAAGATTACCATAGAAACGACACTGCTTACGAACCTTTGGGCAATAAGCGCGGGCCGTAATCAGATTAATGCCTTCTTGTTCTTTTCAGGTGGTTGAAAAATAGTATATAAACCTGGAGTCTAAGTACTTTTCGTGGTTTCGAACGCTTAAGACTTCTGGGTTTGCCCTCGATTTATGCTTACGGTTCTTAAAGTCTAATATGCTACTCCAATTTAATAGTATTTAATAAAAAGTCTGTTGAAAACCGAATGTTGCATTTTGATAAACTAACTGTAGTTAAGCAACCTGAGGTCGAAATGTAACTGAATCAGAGCAAGCCGTGGAAGTGGGTATTAACATTAGACACATCATTACAGTTACGCTAGCTCAGCCACAGCCTCTCCAATTCAGTTACATTTCGATCTCATCTTATGGGCTGCTCTTAAGTTGAGATAATACCGGTTGTACCGCAAATTTTAATACTTTTCCATGGCAACAACTAATCACAGCCCCCGAATTTTTTAAATTTAGACTAGAAACAAAGATACTATTGGTATTATCTCAACTTGAAATCAGCTCATTAGTTAGTAAGTAAGTCTAGAGAACTGATGCATTTTGTTTATTTATGATAGATTTATCTATATATATCTACAGTCAGTTCAACAAAGCTCATGCCGTTAGTTATTAAAAAGTTAGACCAAATATTGTTTGAGTTTACTATACTCGTACACGTCTCTGCTTGATTTAGTTTTATTAGTATCTAGTAAACTTAATTTAATATAGAACAAAAAAAAACAATTATCGTAAGGTAGAATTCTTACTTAACGGTGACAACATTGTTGTCAAAACGCGCGCCGTTTAAATGACGTTTTTATGTAACTGGGTCTACTTTTTGTTTAATATAGAGTCTGATAAATTTCAGAATTACCTTCTTCAGTAATTTCACAATTTTTAATATGATTTAAAACTTAAAGATGGTTAATAATAACAGTATTTATGTTTACTGAGAAATTACGATAATAAACAGCGATTATACCTTAAATCAGCATACGTAATTAGAAAATTGCGACGTAAATTTGTCACATTTAAGTTGTTTTTATAATCACTTCTGATATGCTAATTATTGGTTTTATTTTTACAAAGAGTTAATACACCTGTTACAAAGTCGGAAATTATTGTTTATATCTACATCAAAAACAATTAGTTAACAATAATTTGTAACACAATTTGTCAAAAATTCTGCCCAAATATTTTTTTTTTCATGTTAATACGTCTTAGAACGTCAAGATTATTATAACTAATACTACTATCAAAAATTAAGAACTATTTTTCTACAAATAGCGTCAAACTAGTTAAACACAACACCAGGTAAACCGGTTTCGAATTTTTCCTTCTGGGTTGTTACTTTAACCTATTTTAAGCTCAGTAAGCAAAGCAGTGTCAAAAAGTAGTATTTTACCGTACCAGTGCCGTAAAGTATAACTAATTTTGTAATATTTGAGAATACGTGCTGACAGTAAGTAATATTGTAGGTAGTATAATGTTTGATGACTTACAAAATTTAGTTTTCGATATCGTTTGGCAACTTTATCATTTCACATTTTAATATAAGACACTTAAATCGTAAATAACTATTACAGTATAAAGCTGAACTTCTAAATCACTGCGCTACTCCGATGGAGTAGCGCAAAGTTACGCCATCTAACATAAATAGTATAGTAAAGTTACGAAGTTGCCCCTAGCAGCTCAAATTACACCGGCGTAAATCTGATTCGGAATTAGGCCCTTTAAGTCCGTTAGAGCAGACTTTACAGATGAGTCAAAGAGTCTGTTAAATAAGTTCGAATATAATATATTAAAGAACACGTTTTGAAAAGTCAATTTTGTAGTACAAATTCAAGTTTCATCAAAGAATGAGTGCTACAATAATTTTAAAAACGAGTTCTTTATGCTGTTTTTTCTACTTTGCGCGTTTTAGGTGATTTTTAAGTAAAAAAACTAAAAAAGTTAATTATTCAATCTTTAGGGACTTTTGCGTTAATACGAGTTAGATGGTAATAAATTTCGTAAAAGTGTCAAATGTTTTTTTTTAGTGTTTTTAAATTTGTCCAAAATTCTATGTAAGTAATTCACTAAAAGTTCTTTCTTACCTACCGATTGATACTCCAATTGGCATAAACACAATAAGGAAAATCTCTAAAAATATTTCAACGTTTCTTAAATTATAAAGTGGCAAACTTTATACGGATTTACTTACCATTATTTTAGACCAAGCGGTGCTACATACTCATCTAGCAAATTATCAAACGGTATGGGAGTTGCACAGTCCTTTGAAGCATCTCTAACCTCAAAAGCGTCTCTAACCTCATTTTTTAAACAGCTTGCCAATCCCTTTTCAAACGTTTTATAAGTTAATTGCGGCACAAAAACACCTTGGTGAGGAATACTGGTCATCAAGTGCAACAAAATTTATTCGAATAAAATTATAATCTTAAAAAAAATGCACTAGTACTTTGCGCACGCAACTTGGGTGCAGTAATGGTTATTGGTTAATACGACACCCAAATCGGTCTCTGTGACAGACGCAGAGTAGAAAAACAATACGGAAAAAGCACGCATTAGCACCAAACGATTTCACTTTGCAACTGAGGTGCAAATCGGAATCGTTTGGTGTTATTGGGTGCTTTTTACGTTTTATTCTACACACCAAGAAGATCCAACAAAAGGTTTAAACAATATTTATTGTAATACTTCTATAATTTCGTTTACGTTTACTCTTAAAAAAAATTGAAATATACATTTTTTTTTATAACAAAAATATGAATGAATCAAAGAGTATGCTGGCTGCTATTGTTAACTCTTGTTGCAATTTTATTTGTTATAACGTTTATTAAGATTTGCATCGTTCTAGTTTTTACGGCCGCTCATTACATCCGCTTTATACAGTTGCATCTTTGTTAAGAGAGTTTAGAGGTTATTTACATAACAACACATAATTCGTAAAACAATGTTTAACAACTAAATAATACAAAAATAGATTAAATAATTTGTAAATTAATAGAAGATATACGGTAGGTTATTCTCATGATAATCAGTTAGTCAGACAATAGTCTAATTATTTGTTGTGTATTAATTAAGTCTGAGAACCTATTTGTGGTCAGTTAGATTCAACTCTTCTTTTTCGAATATCACTGTTGGGCCCATCCCCATAACTCATCTGGAATAATTGGCTCCGGAGCTTAGTACTCGTTGTCCTCATCGTAAAGCCTCTCTGCGTTTGTTTTATTGTGTCCGCGATAAATAATCCCGAGTACGAGGTGGGTCGAGTAATTGAGTTGTACGATGAAGAAAAACTATGACAGTAGATATCCGGAAATGAAGCCAATAAATCAAAGAGGGGTCGATTTGTCGACTGACCGTGCGATATCTGATATTTGTGTCGGACGCCACCTAATGGATGGAGTTGTCGGCAAACAGACAAAACCTATATTATGACTGATAAAATATGTACTTGAAATGAAATGATATTTACACCTAGTTTTTAACAACAGTAATTCTCTACTATTTTGCAGTTCCAGGCCCGGACGTCCTCCGAAGAGAGCGCCAGTGGGTCTTAGTCTTGCAGCATCACATCTTCAACATCAACAGCTCAAAAAACAACGCCTCGACAACGGTGATTATCCGTACGAAAACGGACACATGGGTGGTAAGTACAAAGTACTCTTCAATTATCGCATCATACTAGCTTAAGAGTAATAATATGTTGGCCTTGTGCGATTTTTGATTGACTGCAAACGGTGCGCTGTACTTTACAATCCCATTTTTAAAATAGCCTTAATTAGATGACACGCCTAAAATTTCTAGTTAAAAATATAGTCAATGTAAAAAAATTAACTCAAATAAAGACTAAGCACTTAAATAAAATTGTTAACTTGGCAAAAATGTAACTAGAATTTCGGAAAAATTTTTAAAACAATTAGATAAGTAGTTGAAATCTAAGAAAAACTTATTACTGCTGACTTTAACTACAGTCTGGACCACCAGATGAATTTACCACCAGCTAAAAACATCTTCTGCTAATCACGACGTTTACATTCATACATTAAAGCAAATAGATTTAATTGACTGCCTATTTTACAAGGTTTTTATTAAATAATATTTATGTATTTTGTTTATTACTATTGTTAAATATTAAAAATTTTAATTTTCAAATTAAATTGTTGCTAATATAAATCTAAATATCAAGGGTGTGAACGCAGGATCTGGTAAGTTAGATTTTCGTAAAAATTCGCATTTTTCTTTTCTTATGACCATATGCATCTAAAAAATTGCTTTTTGTCATATGCGAGATGCTGTTTTGACACTTTCGATATGTTTCTACTAAATATATGTTTATTAATTGATGAACCTCCTTAAGAAAAATCTGCCAATGGGCTTCAGGTACTCCAGTTTGTTACTGAAAATTGAAGAAGTGTTTAAATGCTGGGACTGTTGTATTTTATTTGATGTTAACTAGATGAAATTTTGGTGTGTACAAAAAGAAGTTTTGAGTGTCGTGGTAGAAAATTGGATTGGATTGAAACCTTTTAGCAAATCGACAAAAGCTCCGTCAGGACATGAAAATTATTTAATTTTCAACGTTTCAGAGAACATTTCAGTCGACCCTTGTGTGTTTCATTCGAAACAAAAGCGACGGTCAGTAACAGCTTTTAGTGATTTATTGATTACAGCAGTAAAATAAGTGTTCCCTCTGAACGTCTATTCAAATATACATTCTCCCGCTTAATAACGTACACATTACAGCTGTCAGAGCTTTTATTGTCAGTCAAATAAAACACAAACAACGTTTAGGTCACACTCAGGGTTCTACCTGCAAAATTAGACTGTTTTTACATCAACCCTCAGCAATCAAAAGCTTTTAGCTAAACTGTTTTCATACAACACCAAATTGACGGAAAATCTTAATTTATTAGTTACCAAAATGTTTAGCTACCAAATACAAAATACCAAAGTTTATGATCAAACGTGATTACCTTATTTATAACCACGAAGGTTTTTATCGGATTTAATTACCTAAAAATGCAGTAATCCTTGTTTTCATTTAAATATTATGATACCACACTACTCAGACTAATTAACCAAATATTTTAATTTTATACATACTTGAAACTTGGAATGAACACAATTTTAGTTTCTTTTCAGATTCTTTTTTTTATTGCTTCAAAAAGCTAACTTTGCGCGTCTGCCGACTTAAAACTTAGATAAGACCGGGGGTTAATCAGATGAGTCCTGGGACAAAACGTGCACAAGAGCGAAGAGCGACAGTTAAAATGGAACTTGCCATAGGCCTAATTTTAAAAACAGTCTTGCATATCAATTTTTCGATATCTTATTCGTCATTAAATTATTTCTGCAAAAAGACAATAAATAAATACAGTTTAATCAAACCTAACAGGCTAACCCAACATAAATTGGCCTACTGGCTGTAAAAGTCATGCTAAAATTTTTTGTAATAAGTGAGAGTATTATAGTTCTATCTTTTACTCATAGGCGGTAGTAAAAAACGTTTTTTATTGTTTATGTTATAATTGATTTACATTTTATTGAATGTAATAAGATAAATTATTACCATTAACAGTTAGAACAATGAGCTGGAGTAATAATTGCAAATTGTATTTAATTACTACCCTTTTTTTTAATTATTGGAAAAATTGAAAAGAACGCTACTGAAAAAAAAAAATAAAATAATGCCATAGTAAGAAACAACTTTGCACTATTGGCTGATCGTAATGTACCATACAGTTTTATTTTTATTTATTTATTATTTTATTTTGTGTTTTTTTTATTTTTATTAGATTATTTTTGTGGAATATACATAGCCTAACAAACTTTATTATTCTGTTAATTTTGTTTTTAATTTTTGAGTTTATATCTAACTTAACTTAATCACTGTTAAAAATTAAAACAATAAAAAACATTTTGGAATTTATCAAATAGATATTTACAAAATGTTCTTAAAGTAATAACAGAAATTTTAACAGATAGTCCATTCTTTTAACAAGAGCTATCATCTACTAAATTTCTTCATTTAATTTAGTTGCATTACTTCAATAACATCTTGTATATTGTATTGTATGAAGTATTTGTTTAGTGGAATAAATTAGTTGATTAACTAAGAACAAGTTGCCTAGGAAAATATCCAGAAACTAGGGCTATTTTTTGAAAAAAACATGTTTGAGAGTAACCTCACAAATTTAATCAACTAAAAAATAGTAGAATCAATGCTTATAGGTAAATTTCTAGGTATATATTCTGGTGTAAAACGATTCCTTTTGTCCAAAATCAAAATTTTTGAGCTTGTTGATAGGTTGTATCTATTAATTAGCTACAAATATATACTACAATTATATTTGTAGGTATATTTATAGCTATTTTATTTATTTATACAATTATATTTATAGGTGCATAATTAGTGTTTAATCTAATCTGGTCTGACTAAATTTTGTTTATTCTTTTCATATTTAATAACAATTTTTGTTTTCCAAACAGTCAAGATATTTATAGGTTACTCTACTACACTATAACACACTACACAAGTAGAGTCAGGAAAAAAATGAGACCTTATGGCACAACGATAAAAATTGTAGCAGATTTTATGATAAACAAAAACGTTAATAATTAATTGGCACTAATCAGCATTTTTTTATTTTAATTTTGAAAGTTTTGTTTCTTTTACGTATTGTGTTTTTTCTATTTATCATTATCGTTTTTTCTCAAAATCGCCACGAGAATTAATTTTTTATAGTTACTCTAAGTTGTAGAAGTCAAATTACTTTACCTGTTTTATTGTTATCTAAATTAATTGGAAAAAGCTGTTTTTCCACTATGCATATACGATGAGACACCCTGTACCTACAAGCCTATTATAGCATTAATGTAAAAAAATGTTTAATATCAATACTTATACAGCAGATTGTACAAATTGTAACTTGCAATAAACATAATTAGATTAATTAGCTTAAAAACTACCAGTTAATTTGTTGCAATGAATAAATTTTATTTTTTAGAAGAAAATTATTTAATTCAATTCAATTTGCTAGAAATAGACTTTTGTGGTATTTCGTTATAATATTGAGTCTTCTGTCCATTAAAATAATGGAACAATATAAAGATTTGATTGGCTCCAAGAAAATTCTATTGTTTCCTTATAGTGCCAACCTTCCAATTGTATTGACTGGCCTTAATTACGTCACATATCGACCTGTAATATAATACCATCTTCCCAAAAACGTTATATACCTGTAGTATGCAATTAAGATAATCTATAGTATTAATAGATTAAATTGTATCGACACACAATACAATCTCAGTAATTTGAAGGAGGCAGGTATTTGTATCAGGTAACATTTTCCGATCGGATTTATAACCCGATATTTTTGCAACGTAAAAACAATTAAAGAAATTAAATTAATTAAGGCATTAAGCGCGATATTATCGTTTCTTTTGATAAATGTTTAAAATAATTCTTCATAAATTTTTAATTCGATGTAAATTTCTGGAACATCTTTCGATAATTGTAAGTTAGTTGTAATGCGTTACCTACATCTGTTGGAAAAGAAGCTAAACATATTAATTATGTGAATGGAAGTAATATAAATGCGAGCTTCACACGCTTGTACCACTTAAAGAAATGCATCTTTTTAAATTAATAGCAGTAGAACATGAATTATTTGCTGGTGCGGAAAAATAGCGGTTATGTCCCAGTGTCTGTGCAATCGAATACCGCAAAATCGGCCATTGTCCCGTGGCATTGTAATTAATATCTCCCAAAAATGCGTTTGTCGTTTATGCAAATTCCAGAGCGCCTTAATTACTGATTTTAGCTAACAAAAGGTTTAATAACCGACATACCTGAACTTTGTTGCGTTTCACAATGAAATTTTCGATATTGGTCTGCACACATGCAATTCGTGCTTGAAATAATACAAATATTCAAAGAAATGCAAAATTAAGTGAGTGGTATAATAATATTCGAGAATCATGTACGTTTACGACTTATCAAAAACAGCACGTAAGTAGTTCCGGTTGTTGTGCTTGGCCTCATTGCTCTCATGTCAGTTGATTTTATCGATAAAAAGTGCAATTTAATATACTTATACGTTTTCGAATAGTGCCTTTTCGTTTAATTGCACTTTAGCACGGAATTGCCTCTTTGGTGTTAATAACAACACCGCCGAAGATCGGATTTTCAAAATAGTTCATTAACACAATATCACACCTTCAATAAACTAATATCTATATATACGTATAAGCACTGCAAGCAAGAAAGTCTTCTAGGTTTTTATTTCTTGCCTCTTCTTTCCACTGATTTATTCTTAGTTGTTGAAGATCGTCTTCCATTTCTTGTTTACATTCTGTCCTGTTGGACAGAACAAACTTCTTGTTGGATCTTTTTGGTGTGTAGAATAAAACGTAAAAACACCCAATAACATCAAACAATTTAACTTTGCACGACGCACATTTTGACATCAAAGTTGTCATCCTCAGGTGGGGAATTAAACATCATATTACCCACTGTCTTGGGTAGTTGGTTCTCTTTCATTTTTAGTACGTGGCCAATCTATCTGACTGTTGTGCTTTAATTATCCCTTCAATATTTGTCATTATTTGTTCATTAGTTCTTCTAATTCATATTCCTTTCACTTTCCGTGTTTCACAAAGTCCTTCTTAGATCTTTTCTCTCACATATCTGTGACATAGAGTGTTGTTATTTTCTCAGTGTCTACATACAAGCGTATGTTACCACTGGTCTAATTATTGTTTTACATATCTAAAATTTCAGTGTTGTTAAAACAGCTTTAGATCTTATTATAAAATTAAATAGCTCAATCTCTTTTGTTTCTAGCCGCTTTTGTTGTTTTTGTCTTGTTTATGTTTGTTGGTTTCTTTTTTACTGCAGTTCGTAAATAGATACCCTATTTCATTAAACTTGTATACGTCTTGCTTTCATTAGCCATCCACTTCTAAATATCTACCATCTATGCATATTTCATCTTCCCACATCATGAATTTAGCTTTTTTTTTATTAATTTGCAATCGCATTTTCTCCGCGTTTGTAACTATTTTTCTTACACAATCATTTTACCAGTTTTTCATCGTGGTGCTGTTGGTGAAAATATTTTTTAAAGTGCTACTATAAACCAAGTAAAAAAAAATAGATTTCTTTGTCTTAGCCCGTCAAAACTTTCAAATTTTTTTGATAACATTTCGTTGATTCTAATTCTATCAATTCTTTTTTACAAAGTTATTCAAACTAATATTGTTATGTAGTCGAGTGTTTTAAGATCTTTTAATGCTTGGTGCAGTTGTTTTCTATTTACACTGACATAGACTCTCTTAAAGTCAATAAAAAGTAAATAGGTTTTTAATTGCTGTTAAATTCTGATTTCGTCAATAAACTCGTTTGAGGTTTATGGCCGATCTTTCTTTCCTAAAACTTTACTATTATTCGATTTCTACATATTTTTTTTATATTTTCTTTTAGCCTATTATTTATCAGTGTTGTTACTATTTTATATAACTTTTGAAGAAAATTACTGTATCAAATTATTAGTCTATCATATTCCAGTTTTTTCAACAGTTTGCCAACAACAATTGATTAGTAGTAGTAAAATCTTGTTAAATCTAGTAAAGAAAAGTATAAAACGTTGTAAAACACAAAGAAGAAACTAGTGACATATTGCCAAAATTGCTCTTAACATTGTTAGTTCCAAAATAATATCAACATAAGCTTGGAGATTTCTTTAAAACTGCTTTTGACAAACACCAAAAAAGACCTTTTTTCATAAGCACTCTTGCTCTATAACAAAAACATTTCAGTTCTGTGAATACGCTTTTCTAGAAATCGTTGAAAATCATAACTTTCTTTATTTTTCTATACAACTTTCATTCAACCATAATATTCTTCTAATTAATCAAAACTTATCTATAAAGACAACTTTTTAGGTTAGTTGTCCAAGTTGAGTTAATTTATTCTTTCTTCACTATTCCAACCAAAACATGTTGTAGATGTTAGTTAAGAAAGGTTTAAAAATTTCAAAAAAAAATAGACTTATAAGAGATGTAATTCAAAGATTTTTGGTCTGCAACTGAATTTCTTGACCTTTGGTGTTAATCTGAATTAGTAATTAGATCTGTAATAAAACTCTGATCCATTAGAACCAAGTCTTAAACTAATATTGTTATTTATTCTGGTGTTCCAAGAGCTTTTAATGCTTGGTGCAATTGTTTTCTATTTACACTAAAGTAGATTGTCTTAAATTCAATAAAAAGTAGATAGGTTTTTAATTTCTGTTAAATTCTGATTTAGTCTACGAACTCGTCTAAGGTCAATGACTAATCTTCCGTTCCTACAACTTCACTGGTATCCGATTTGTACATATTTTTTCTATATTTCCTTTTAGCCTATTACTTATCAGTGTTCTGTATTTTTTGACCTTTGGTGATAATCTGAATCAGTAATTGGATTTGTAATAAAACTTTGATCCTTTAGAACCAACAGTCTTAAGCGAGGATCTTGTAGTTGTTCTGTATGCTTCCGATCTGTCTTACAATTTTTCTGCATTTTATGCTTTCTTCAAATCAAGCTTGACCACATCTAAATACAAAACACTATTATTCCTTAACATAAATTGCAATAAGTTTATAAGAAAAGTTACCCTTCGCAAACCAATAATTTGATCCCAGTAGGATCCAGTAGGATCCTCTTTATTGTTTATAACCTTGATATATTTTTATTCTAAACATAAATCTAAAACTTAATCAATCCAGTTTAAGCAGAAGAAACAAGTAAAATTTAGGAAATTAAAGATTAAACAACCTATTGATAAAAATTTTTCAACAACAATTATTTCGATAGCAACTATATCTAGTTTAAATTTTAGGTTCAACCGGACAAACTTTTTATTAAATTTAGTTGAACTCCATATTTAAAATCTTTCGATAAAAAGTGCAATTTATATACTTTATACGTTTTTGAATAGTGCCTTTTCGTTTAATTGCACTTTAGCATGGAATTGCCTCTTTGGTGTTAATAACAACACCGCTGAAGATCGGATTTTGAAAATAGTGTCCATTAACACAATATTACACGTCCAATAAACTAATAAAATCGAAAAATAATTTAATTATATTTATCATCTTTTATGAGAGACAATAAAAAGCCAAAGCTTATAAAAGTATAGATGAGGGCAATGTAATAATACGTTTAATTATAGAAGGCAGCCAATAAAAACTTGTGAATCACAGAATCATCAAGTGTAATTGACGCTCTCTAAATGAGAATTCGCCTCGTAAAAACTTAAGAAAGTGTTTATTTTATTTCTCTAATAACACGAGTTTAAGACTTGACCAAAACTTCTTATCACGCTCCACCAAACCACGGATTATGATTTTTTTTCAAAACGTTGAACTCGGGATGTCTATCTAAGTGACTTTTTATTACACTCTTGACAGGTGCTGTTAATTATTAAATTTATAAGAAAATAAAACTACAACCGAGGCTAGATAACACATTTAGATCATGATGATTCCCGACTAATTGCTTACCGCCTACGTTTCAACAATACTTGCAACATTTATGTATGCAGAAATTTTTTCCGGATAGATTTATAACTGATAGCGTTTTTTATTTAAATTACTTTTTATTTAAATAAAGTTCAAAGATCTCACAAAGTGCATTCAACATTTTTTAAAATTAAAACGAGTTTTTTTTATATTAATATTATTTTTATTATACGTAATAAAATCTCTCATTTTGCAAAATTTTTTTCTTGTTAATAAAATAATTTCATTTTTTGTATCGTAAATCGACATGAAAAGTCAAGGTGATTTATTAAACCGAAGCAAGGTTTAGGTTGAATAAACTTTTACTAAAAAATTGGTTGAGGTAGGTTAAGTTCTGAAATTTCCTTTTTGTGTGAAAAAACTTCTTAATTAAATTATTTCAGTTTTTGTTTTATTTTTCTTGTTTGAATAAAATACAATTTAATTTTGGGTTAAATGGGAAGAATTCAAATTGAATGAGATTGAGATGAAACAGGCCAGAATAAATGCCATGTTTTGAAATTTACTTAAACTATAAAAGAACTTCGATAATACTGCAGTACATCGTTCATTTTATGATATATGGTTTTTTAATAATTTTTTTAAATCCTGATTTTGTCAATTTGACATATCTATATTGCATATTTTTTTATTTACTATAGATTCTGAAATAAAGTATAAAAGAATGTATTTGCACCTGATCAGCTGTTACCGTTTTCTAATGATAAAACCAAGTAAAACAAGCTTTAATCTGGTGTAAGAATAATATTACAATTAAGTTTATTTTACAGCAGATTGGGGTAAAGTTTTAATTAGTTTTACTTTTAGACGGTCAAGTAGACAAAATATACTGTTTAAGATTTATATTAATTTGTTGTTATCTTCATAAAACACACAAAATACACAAATACACATGATTCTTTTTGAGAATTTTTTTTTACCGCTGGTGGTGGTATTTATTGTACCTCAGTTGCATTTATAGTATTACAATTATTTTTTTATTTTCTAAATAGTAACCAAATTGAGGATATATATTTATAGATTAAAACAGTTTAGAAAAAAAATGTGAATCTAGTTTGGTGTGTGGAAGGTGGTTGAGAGTGTTTGTTGGGGTGGAGAAGACTCGTTTGGTCGACTACAAGCTTTGTGCATTCGGATATGAAAAGTAAACAGAGTGATATGCAGGCGAAGTACGATATCATATTTCAATTGAAGGGGATGCAACAGACGCAGTAGCAGTTGTGTGTCCCTCTTGTGTTCGAATTCAGGTACCTGCTGGTGCATTTTTGTAGCGGGATTAATGAATCCGAGTCGAGTTGATTAAGCCCAAAGAGCATAAAAGTGGTCCTATGAAAAAGGCATAAATTGGCCCGAATCGCAAATAGAAAATAACCAAGACACATATGTGGACGTATCCAATCAAATATTTTCTCATATTTTACAATCGTTTATGACACAATAAATAAAAGGGATAAAGCGTATAATGATGACATAGAATAGTGGCTGTAAAAACGGAACTGTAAAACCCAGATCCAATAATAATTAAATGCCATCGTTAAAACAAACGTCGAGGATAATCTATAACTCTTCATAAATAAAAGACCGAAATTAAATAAAGTGAATGAATCGGAGAGATGCGGGGCTTTAACAGTCCGCCCGAATCGGCTTAGCATATCTCCAACACTCTGACAGATACAAGTTTCGTGTGTATCTAAATGCCTGCCCCAACTCTACAAGAGCGGTTCTTAATTAATTACCCAACCTTGCACGAACCTAAACCTATTTTTACCTAAAAAACTTGACAAACCTTGAGCGATAAAGTCGTCTCGAATTGGAAAAATATTTTTAATGATTTACTACGTCGCCGATCTCAGACATGAAAAATAATTAATTCTCCTATCGAACAACTCGTCTCTTTATCGGTGTTAAAACCTGATTATTATTATAATGAATATTTTACGATTACTACATTATCACGAAACGCGAATGGTAATTTTATTATCCGCCTACTTCTGATATTGAATTCGAATATTCCTAATGCTCAGCTCTCTAATTACGGGTTGTCACTGTTTGAAAAGCGGTGCTAGATTTTTATTATTCCTATAGCTGTCCGACTGTCGGTCACTTAATACGACTTAAACTTACTTCCAAGAAATCCAACTTAAATCATATTAAATACCCCTTTTGTATTAATTCTTAAGCCAACAAAATCTTTTGACACAATGACCCACAAAAATTTAACCAATTTTTGAATTAGATTATAGAAATAAATTCGATTTATTGAGACTCTACTGTATTCACATTTCTTCTTTTTGCGTTGTGAATGCAGTTCTGTTTAGCAATCTCACACTTTTAAACCTCTCAGTTGTTCTCATATTTTGAACTAGTTTTTATGCGTGAATACATTTCATGACAGCTGTAAGTATACCCATCATCCATTTCTAGCCGTTTTTTCGACTGAAAATAACACCTCAGGCATATAATTTACTAATTTTTGTGCTTTAAAACATTACATTTCAGATAAAACGTGTCAACACACCATTCAATATATTTAATTTCGCAACTGTTCCAAATTATGATAATGATATAAATTACCATAAAGACAGAGTACAGGTATTTATTTTATTTTTGTCTGGAGTTTCATGAATTCTTTTATAAATTATATTGTTGAAAATTAAATTTCGTGTAAGACGATATGTTCGAGAGTTCTGCGAGGCGTAAGGCAATACAAAGAAGTTATATAGAAATGTGAATTGGTCTGTGAAAAACATGGTACTGTTATTATTATTTTTTATATTAATATTTTCCTAACGGATGGGCAAGCAAACCCTATTATGGCTTCGTATTATCCGCATGTTGGAGTTGGGGGTAGATACAGAGTGTCCGAGAGGGATCACCATTGTATTATTCTCCTGATGATGATTTGACGTGGCGGTATTGTAAGCAGTTGCAGTCGACCAGAGATTGCAAGTTGCAAAATTATCACACCGACGCAGTGCACCCACTATCACACTTTAAAAAAAAAAAAAAATTTAATTAGACAGATGTATCAGTTGGAACATTATACGGGAAAAACGGTTTTGTTAATTTGATTACAAATCGGAGTCCTCACACGTCCACGCTAATTATAATTATTGTCCTTACATGTTTATGTATTCTTGTTTCAATCCTTCGTCCTGTCTCACCGATATAAACTGCGTTGAAGTCATTACAAGATAACTTGTAAACACCTGAATAATGCAAAAGAGAAATTATATCCTTATTGCGTACAGGAAAAGTTGAAAGACTACTTTTAGAATAAAACAACCTTTAATATAGTTTTAAATATGGGCAATAGGAAAAAAAAATTGACAATGAAGGAGATGGAAGAATAGAAAGATTTTAAAAGAAAAGATGTAGAAAAAAAATACATTATGTTGAAGCTTAGAGAATATTGTTTCTCAATTTATAGAAAAGAGTATTTAAGTCATGTTATAGAAAGTGATTATTCACTGCTATTTGTTTTATGATAAGTCATTTTTTTTTTTAAAGCAACATTGGCAAGTTGGGATATTAACTGCCCTGGCAACACATGTCCTACTTCAATTAAATTTGTTTGATCACTCGATACTTATAACTCTCGCTTAGCTGATGCAAAATTCGGAAAAAAATGTGTGGAATGCCATTATATTTCATCAAAATGTCAGTCAAAAGTGTGAATGCCTGTGTTATTTAAATATATCTCTGCGGTAATAATTACAAGTGGTTTAGAATTTGGAACTGTCGAAACCGCAAAACCTGCACTTAAATCGTTCACGATTCACAATAATAGCAATTCAACTAATTCCTAATGAATAGTCAACACAAATCGTCCAAGAATGACATGCACCTTTTCGGAGTGTAAACCCTGAGGGCATTTTTTCTGGCCTGTATAATTTTATACGATCCCATTTACAATTTGTTTTGCGTTTAAGCGTGGTTATCTCGATGACTTTAAACGTTTGATTATAGCAATTTCAAAATAATTCGAGCTATTATTATTTTGAATGGGCCAAATTATTGTTTATAAATTTATCGTTTAACGCCGTTGATTTTGAATCACATCTGTGATAATTTATGACGATTATGAAGAATGTTACAGTTGTAAATCTGTGTCAATTTGGGTAATTTCTTCAGGTAGAATGTCGAAATTAGTTTAAATTTTCAAATACTTGAGGCTATTTATAACCCTTAAAAGTATATTCGGCAATGTTTGAAAGATAAGTGGTCGATTATAAATAAACCACTTAAAAATTGTCTAGAACCAGTCTGTTCGGCTTAATTTTAAATCGATTGTGGTAAGAAAAGGCAGGAAACGAATAAAGGGTAGACTTGAATGACTCTAATGATTAATAAATAACGTTTTTTAAATTAGATAAAGTAAAAGCTTGGACATATTTGACACATAATTATGACTTAATTAAGTACTGGTAATATTATTCTATTTTCTCTATTTTGTTTTTTACAGCCGAGTTTACACTTGACATAATGATGCGAAGAGGTATGTTATTTTATTACAAATTTTTTATACACATAATTTACTAATGAACTGCTTGCATGTATAAGTTTTATTAATTTGTTTTTTGTTATCTAATTTTTAATTTAATTTTCTGTTATTTACCCGCATTTTCAATATTTTTTATAAAATTAACATTTCTATATTTAGCACCTAATACTACAACTACTGACTTCAAATTTTATACAGTCATTGTTCTAATTCAATTAATGAACGCATATATGTACAGTAAGAATAATAGAATTTAGTGGAATAATGTTTTAAGTACTAGCAATAAACAATAAAAAAAAGCGGTTTACTTAGGAATAAGAGCGAAACAATTTTCATTTATTGATGAATTTATTGATTGACTTAAAGAAGCTGTCATAAATCAGTTCAACCGATTTATTGGAAGTTTGTGGTAATCGTATTAATTTTTATGCTACTATTTATTGAAAGTACTTAAAAAAGTCAGCCCACTTATCTATATTCTTACCATACCTACAACAGACAACAAAAAATAGTAGATAGATTTGAAAAAAAAACAAACATTAATTGGTTGAACCCGGAAGTGTGGTAAATATTTATTTAAAAATAAACATTGAGTACAACATACAAAATGTGGATACGAAGTTACAAACGCAAATGACGATGACGGTCAAAAATTAACTTTTTTACAATAGAATTGTCATAAAACAAATATTTATTAATTAGTCTTTAAGTAGATAAAAATTCAGAATTTTTAGTTAAAGACTATAAATATTTTGACAAATTTAATGAATATCAAAACCAAAAATACCAAAACTTAACAAATTATATTATTGATTAAAAAAATGGGAGATTAGAAATGAATATTTTTAGAATGATCTTTTAAATTTCTATATTTTTTTATTAGTAGGTAACTTTTACGATAAAAAATTGTGGAAAACTTAAGAAACAAAAGAGTTTCTAAAAGGATCATAAGAAGTTCTATTCTATTTTCTAATTTATACATTCTATTCAGAATTTTTATTTTTTTTATATAAAAAATAGATTAACAACTGACAAACAAAAAATTTGAAGTGTTTATAGATAAAAAAGGAAGCAGTAGAGAAGAAGAATAAAAAAAATATTTACAAAAATTAGATTTTTTTCAACAATAACAATCAAAAATTAGAATTGTGTAATATGTACATATGTACTGTTTAGATAGAATAATAATAATAATGAAAATAGCAATACTGTATTAAACCATCAAAAATTTATGTGGTAGTATCGCATCCAGAAAACTGCAGACCTGTTTCGGAGTTGTTCTTTCTCTAATTCTCATAATCAGTGCAGTATGTATCTATCGCACTTGCGAGCGATTTTCCGAGATGGCGCTATGTTCATACAATATTATGTTATGTTCGAGGTTATGTTCATACAATATTTCAGTCATTAGCAAAACCTCTAAAAGAATCTAATGAGTTAATTTCAAGTTGAGATACTACCAGTATTATCGCAAATTTGAAGACATTTCTGTAGCAACCACCAATCACAGCTTTGAGTTTTTTAAATTTTAGATGGAAACGAAGATACTACCGATATTGTCTTAACTTGAAATTAGCCTATTAGAAGCTTAATCGATTAACTTCTGACTGGATAAGATAATAATAATAAATACTAATCCACAAAAAGCGAATGACCTTATTATAAATAAATATACAACTCACAAATAGACAAAAAAAGTAAATTTGGTAAGTAAAATTAATTAAAAAAATATTTTTAATTCTAATAACTCTGTAATAAGTTATCAGAAATTTTTTTAAACATAATAACGCAGCTAATTATGCAGCATTTGATATACAATACAGGAGAAGACCTCAAGGCACTTGTTTTAGACAACAGAATTTTAAAAATAGAATAAGAATTTAGATTAGTTTTGAGCGTTCGTAATATGATTAATAATTGTAAAAATTTCTTGCACTTGCTTTATAGTTAACAATATTACACAATATTATTATTAATGAAGTAACAGTTTATAGTCCAGAGCAATGGTTATAATAGCATATTATGTCGTAAGGGTAGAAAATAGACATTAGCAAGGTGTTTCATCAAGTAAAGCTGAGAGCTTTTTTGTCTGTGTGTCGTACTGTTATTCGCCTACCTTCAATTAAATTAAACAAAAATCATAACGTAAATAATTAGATACTTATAAATCGAAAGTGTTCAATCCAAAATTCAACTGATATTTCTCACATAAATGACAAATGAGAGCTGATAAAAAAATTTCTGCCCCAGGACTGTCACACTTCTAGGGCTGCTATAATTTATTAACGTTAAAGCATTTTTTTATATGTAATTACATTTATTTAATTTTTTGTTAAAGAAAAGCGAGAAACAATTTTGTCTAAAGTAATACACGTTTATAATGTGGGTTTCATGATCGGGTTTCATTGGGTTAAAGTTGGTAATACCGACAAAAAGAACGTACTACTTCGGCATGAAAGTATGTATAAATCTCGGTTTTTCTCTGAATCGAAACTGATTCTAAAATGAGGTAGGTACTCAAATTTGATTTACAATAGATCCAAAAAACCTTCTTAACCCTACCACAATGCTGGTCATAATTACGTATATAACTACAGTGTCATATAAACAACATTGGAAACGTTTAACTTTAATTTTTAGCATATAAAAAATAAAGTTGGAGGCCAAAAAAGACAACTCTTATGCAAAAGTAAGTGAGCCATATGAAGGAATAAATAAGACTGGAGGAAAAAAGTTGAGATGGCGCGCTAAGCGACAAAGTCATAAAAGGTGTTTGAAAATGGTGCCAGATTCCAGAAGCGTAGAATTAAATTCTTTTCTGGGGACAACCCAAGTTAAAAAATAAGATTAAAATATTTAATAACATAATATAAATATATAATACATATAATAATAGTTTCATAAATATGTTTTACCCCAAGATATAAAATAGGCTCATAAACAACTACAAAAATGACGCTACTTCGATACTTTTCTCAAGACGAAACGCCACTGATGAATGACAGAATTCGAACATCCGTCATTCATTAGCACAATTCGATGCGCCTGTGTGTGCGCGTTAGTCAAAAAGGTCATAACAAGTGTCTGAGTTTTTATTTATATATTTATTCCTCTATGGTGAGCCAGCAAAATGAAACTGTAAGTTTGTTACAATAAAAAAGCTAATAAATTTTATTTGAATACTCTTCTGAATGGGTAAAAAAAAAGGTATTGAGGACATAAAAGATCCACAAAACAAATCTACAAAATTTATGAACTTTATAAAAATTATCAAAATGAAAAGAATAAAAATACTGATTAATTAACCTCCACGGTTTATAAAAACAGCAAAATTGTGAGTATACACCTTGGTTACCATAGCCAAAAATTAAACATTACATCCGTGGGCCGTAAAAATATTAAAATGTCTGTTGTCCTACAACAGAAAAATAATGTTATCCAGACTTTGCATATCAAGTTTTGGCACTAACAAAAAAGTTTATGAAAACTAACTTTTCTTGTGAATTTGGACATTTCTTATTATCATTGTGAGTGATAAAAACTGATAAAACTTGCTTTACCCATTTTTTAAAGTCAATGTTAATGTCAAAATTTTATGTATAGAATTTTTTGTTGCGAATAGTATTGCTTTTAGTACTTCGGTCTGCAATGTCCCCTTCTTAATTGATAACAATTATTTGACCATTTAAGTTATTTACGTACAGAAAGCTATAAGAAAAAGATAAATCGAGGGCATATTTTGAGGTATGAGCGTAGCGTGTCTTTACAGGCCAGACTTCCGTCAGAAGCGATAAGTTGGAATTTCAAGATCAGAATTTCATTCTCAAGATTGATAGAAAAACTAATTTTTTTATCAATACATAGCTATATTTTTAACAGTTTATTTCAAATTTTACAATAACCATTTGAAATTCAAAAAATGGGTTTAATTTTACTGGAAATAAGGTATGGAGGTATAAAATGGATATGAAGGTATAAATAGGTATAAATAGTACCCGCGTGCTGCAACCCATTATACAATATCCACCTCAAGAAATAACACTTCGTTTGAACTTTTCAAAGCATATAATTCTTATAATTAAACGTTACATGTTAATCCGCATTTCGGAAGTTATAGAAGTAGGCATTTCCAACACTGATGACCATGACCTTCTTCGCCATAAAGAATTTCTAAGCCAATAGTTTAAGTGTTCGATGTATGATTAAAATTAATAATTTTCTTTCTAAATATGGTCTTACAACGTTCGATTAAAGCGTGATGGGTCACTACCTTGAAAAGAATCGGCAAAAAGCCTATTTCTAGTTTACGAATCCGCAAAATGGTTCAGGTAATAATATTTATGTGTATCTATGAAAGGCGATTTGGGGCACAGCAGGATGCTGCGGCCTCCTGCGGTTCGACCCGCGACCTCAGTTTCCCACCACCCTCATTAACAGAAATAATTACTCGAGCTTAATTATCAGGAATTATTGTTCCCTTTAACTGGTTTATGGCAAATGCAAAAGTGTATCAAAAAGCCGACAGGGGTCAGTTTTATTAGCAATGCATTGCTATAAAGCACAGGTGCATTGAACTAACTAGTCGCTTAATTAGTCAGTATCCATTTTATTTAAGCTTTGCTGATGGGCCACACAACTTACACATGAGAAATTAACTCGATGGTACTCATCAATCATCTCGTGTCGCTACAGAAATCCTGAAGAGATCGCTTGCTTGTTCAAAAGGCCAACATATTTCACACACGATAATTAAACGCTGTACTATTAAATTGCTGGTTTGAGTCGAAAAAATACCTTGATGACAATTTAATTATTAAAATTATTCTCTTTACAGATATGTCAAGACTAGAAAAATCGCCGTTGTTGGCAAATGGTTACAATCATCCTCCTCATTTAAGTCATATGCAGTTTATGCAACTTCCTCATCCTGCAGCAGCACATTCAGCCCTTTTGTCCCCAGCGATGCCACATAATCTCACAAGACACGATGGCTCGGTTATAAAGAACCAAGGAATGCCTACGATGGAAGCCATAGCGAGGTAATTAACATTTTTCACAATCGGTAGCATATTACCAACAAAAGTCAAATTTGCTCATTATGCTAATCCCCACACGCAATATGACCATAATAAAATCGTAAATTATTAAGATTTGATCTTACAACATTTCAAAAATAAATCAAGAAATCGTTTTTTTGTCGTTAACTCATCACAAACGTTTAATAAGATAATCGATCATGCTCTCTAGATAAACGTTCTCTTTGCGATTTATTAGAACGTATGTTCAATAAATTTTCTTAATGCTCTTGTTTGAAATCTTCGCTCAACTAAATGCAAAAAATTAATCAACATAATGTGGCTTCAAACAACTATGCACCATTTGTCTTACTTCACTTACTGAATAAATTTTAATTACACTCCCAGTATTTGTAAACATTTTTAACAAGTAAAAATGATTTTGTAAATTTGACTATAAATTAAAGCTCCCACAAGTTCACGATAATTTGTGATAATCTCAATAATAAAAACTTAATAAAAATAAAAATTTATATATAGAAATCTAGTGTACTTTTTGCTAATTTAACTACATATTTTGTATCGGTAATTTAACTATAAATAGGTGTAGTGCAAATTAATCACATAATGTAGTTTGAAAAAATATTAAAAACACCCACATGTTTCTAGAAAAATATTTTAAAATGTATTGAGTAAACACAATATAGTAAGCAGATTTGTTCTTTGCTTTTTACTGCTAAGATGAATATGTATGGTTGTTGCTTGTGTTAGGTAAAATGGTAGATATTTAGTAGTATTTGTAGACTTTTGACCTTATTTCAAGTTGATATTACCGAAAAAATTTTAACGCTTTTCCGTAGCAATAACTAATCACAACAGCAAATTGTATTAATTTTCCGTAGAAACCAAGATACTACCGATATTATCTCAACTTGAAATAAGCCCATTTAAAACATCATCTATTTGTAGCTTTACTGCACTATTTTATTTCAATTTTGCGGACTGATGGGCCAGTTTCAAGTGAAGATAATGCTGGTATCTTGGTTCGCATGAAATATTAAAAAAAATTTTAAATTTTTGATGCTGTGATTGATTGTCATGGAAAAAATTTGTCCTACTACCGACAGTATCTCAACTTGAAATTAGCCAATAAGTTTTTGATGGTAACAGATGTGTATTATTATGTAGTTCTTTATAATTGCACGCCATACTAGAAATAAGGCATTTTAAAATTTTTATACTAGTGGATGTACTGGTTACCAAACTTAAAAGTACATATAATGTTTCATCAAGAAGACCAAAGAAAAGGTATACAGAACATTCTATACTAAATCGGTCTACGAACCTCAAAATTCGTTTTTTTTTAATTTTATTCTTTTACACTTTAACCTAAACCATTCGTAAAATATGGCTTTTTGACAAAATTCCTTCTTCTTTTTCAAATTTCTGTAATATCGCGAAAAACTTTGATGTTTCAATAATTTTTTTAAACTTTTGAAAATAAAAAAAATAGTAAAATAAAATCATTAGCTGTGACTCTAAATATTTTTTAAATTAAGTTTCATTCTTGAAACTATTTGTGTCAACCGAATTTTTTGCTTTTTTTTATAAAAACTTCTTACTCTACAATTTTTAAAGACCAGGCTAGCTTATCGTAAGTAATATTTTGTTAAAATTTTAAGCTAAAAAAATAGGACATTTTTCTTAGAATTTCTCTTCGTAATTTTGCGAAAAATTGAACTGTTTCAATTCTTTCCAAATTTTTGTTTTAAGATATTTTACGAAAAAAAAAACAAAAGTAAAAATTCACAAAGTGTTAATAATACCTAACTATTTCTAGTATTTTAGAATATAAATTTTGAAAATACTTAAAATAAATCTATCAATATTTTTTTTATCCAACGGCTTCATATAAGAAGCTCATAACTATGCTTATTTTAGATAACTAAAACGCCCTATAAGTTATTTTTTAAGCTTTCTCAGTCACTACTGATATGACAACCAACTTACTTAAATTTGTTTTTAAAAGATTATTAAGAAAAATACTAAAATTTTAATATTTTGAAGATTCAAGCTTAGAATTGTTGTTTTTAATGTAGTGAAAAAATCTGTTTTTATTATAATTTGCTTTGTTTTACTAATAGAAATTTGCAGTTTTTATTTTGACAGATTGTCAACAATTAAAAAAAATATCAAAATTGTGTATCGTGTCAACAATAATTACCGATTGAGTTGGCAATGAAGTTACTAGATTTTTCTTCTGCAAGTTGTTGGTTTGTTAAGATTACCTATATAGGTTATGTCTTACAAATGTCACAAGAATATCAAATAAAATTTTATAATTAATCTATTATCAACAACAATGATTTTGTTACATAATAATAAAAAATAATACAATGGAAAATAAAGCAAATAGAAAAACCAAAACTAAATTTAAAGGTATGGTTCAAAGTGTGTACCGTTATTTTCAATTCATAACTTAACTGGTTGTTTTAAGGTATTAAATATAGTAATTAGTGTATTTGAAATTAATTAGAAGTAAAACGTGTTTGAAATAAAAGTTTCTTCACAGATTTTTGAGGGTTTTGCTACATTCAAACGCAAATGTCTCCCACAACATTTTCAGTAAGAGTAGAAGATTAATCAGGTTTTGTTTTTGCAATATTATCTGTATTTAAACAACGTTCTACAACCAGCACGTAGTGTTGTTAAAACATAATAATATCTACAATTACTTCGGGGTTAATTTGTTAGAATTAGGCATATGTTGAGTCTAGAAAATATTGCCAATCATTAATTTCATTGTAGACTCCACTATTGAAGTACGCCATTACAATAAAAGTGTCATGTTCTAATTGGAAAGCCTTTTTAACAAAACTTTAGAAACAATCAAGAACAACTTATTAATCAAATTTTTGAAACGTCAAATTTGAATTTGAAATTTGGTCAAAATAGCAAATTTTAAGTAATATTACAATGCTCCCAACCCCAATCAGTATTTGTTGATCACGTTGTATTATATTGTCATCAGAACTTGACAGAATGCTTGATTATTGATAAAATTAATTTAGATCAAATTAATTTTTAATTTTTTAAAGATTTAGTGGTTGTTAAAAGTTTTTGGATAAAATTTTGTATACCAGCTCATGTGTTGTAGTCCTAAGTCACTCGAAACACTTACCTAGTCAACAACAGACTTGTGCATAAATAACTATTTTCATATTTATCTAAAAATATCTGGTATTTAACCTACCTATGTATTTTAAAACTAATTTTTTAGATAATTAAGTTGTTCTATATTATTTGAATTTTTGAAATTAAAAACAATATGAATTAGAAAATGTTAAAATTTAAATAATATATAGAATAAATCAAGTACAATTAAAAACCCAACTTAAAAAAATATTTTTTCGTATATAATTTATATAGCAAAAGTTCATATCTAGCCCGTATTTGCCTATTTCAAAATGCGAGTACGAATAAGAAACGACAAATGTGGAACTTAGAATCAGTTACAATGCGATGAAACACTTTTAAAAAATTTGGCAAATTAATGAAAATACCTAAATAGACAACATACATTTTTCATGGAATTGACAATGTGAACAGTTATATATAATTAGAATCAGTTAAAATTGCAAAAAAAAATATTTTTTCATAGATTCACGTTATACAAATACGAGTGATTTTACAATTATTGCTTAACCATATTTAACAATTTTGTTTAGAAAATTAACAAGATGATATTAATTTGCTAACATGATTGATGAACAAAAATTTTTGTTAATTTCTCAACATTTTTGTGAACGTCATTATAAAATATTCTCAGAACTAACAATATAAACCATTTCGCTACAAAATATTTGTTAAAAATGAGTAAAATTAATAAAACCTTTTTACTGTGCGCCTAATCACATGGTAATTGTTCGATCAAGATACAGAAGCACCTCGGTATAACAAAGAAACGCAGTGCATGTTAAACATACCCTGTGCGATATGTTCCACTTTATGAATATTTGATTAAAAGTGCGTTCTGATAAGTTCCTTCAACAGCAATTATAATATAAAGATGCGTAAAACAGATTGTTGAAAACACGTTCCAATGATTTATTTGCTGAAATGTTTATCTAAGACAAGTTAAATCCTTTGAAACGCGAACTTATAGCTGTGATAAAGTATAAGTCCAGTAAAGTGAATGATGCATGACGCGTTTTCGGACCTAATCCTCTAACCCTTTCGTGTCTTAACTCGGCAACTTGAGGATTTAAGTTCAAAGATCGCGCGAGAAATCTTAGCGCTCAACTTGAAAGTAGTTGAGTTTATGCAATATTTAATACAACAAACAACAGGATTACATAGAAAATTTTCCAAGTCAAATTAGTTTCCTAAACATAGAGGTATCGTCTTACTGGAATTGTTGATGTTGTCTAAGCTCAAACTCCCTACAAATAGCACGACAAAAAAGACGATTGCAGCGAGGAAAATTTAGTTATATACGAGAATATCCTTTTGCATCAACAAATTCAATCAAGAATTTTATTTGAGATGCATTAGCAAAAAGAGTAGATTATTTAAAAACCAAATAAAACTAATAAAAAGAATTTCGAACTTCCCAAATTATTTTGAATGCAAGTTTTCAGAAAAACAGCTCTCTAAGTAAATAGCAGAGATCTAAAACTTGACTCTTGTGTAACCCAATTTTCTTAAAACATTTTAAATTGTAATCTAAATGAAAAACAGAAGGTGTTAATAGGATTTTTTTGTCGATAGCTGTGTATGGGTTTGTGTTTGTTTAAAAATATATCAATATTGGTTCGTGTCTTAATCCGATTGTGCCGTAAAGAGACTGCACTCGTCGTCTTGTTTACACGGTTGTTCAAGTCATCATTATCATTTCAACGCTCGCCTGTAATTAAAATGCAAATCCGGGCCGCTGGATGCGTGTACACGTCATGAAGAAGCGCCGTGATTAATTCTCCAGGTAGACTGTCTAGCTTATTCACCTCGCATTTGTCTCAATGTTCGACATACAAATAAATTGAATACAAATATTAATTTACCAGTCTATTGGGCCGCTTTATCCCATTTCCATTACCTCGACGCTGATTGTATTGATTAATAGCGTTGGCCTCCACTAATAACCTACCATTAAAACGAATTCTAAACGATTTTTCCAAATCGCAAATTTAGACGACGAAAGAATCCACACAAGTGGATAAGCTTCTAACGCGGCAAGAAGACATATACGTGCTTAATTAGAAAATTTATTTAAAAAAATGGACGAAGTGGTCGAAAATCAGGAACATAAAGGCATTTCCATAACTGTAATATTTGTTTGTACTTTTAAAATGTTGTGAAAGTATCAATAATAAAGTAAAAGAAAAAAACTGATAAATAAAGAGAAGTATTATAGTATACATAATATACATAACTTTATTTCAAAGAAGTGGTATAACATAAACAAAAGTGGGAACATGATGTGAGTCTATTGTTTCAATATTAATTTAATTATAAGCAATTTTTGATAAAATTTTGCGTCATAATTACTTAAGAAATTAGTCACCCGCTCTTACAGCGAAGTGGCTAAACTGTTTCTTTTGTGACTAAAATATTACAAAAATATTCATCCGAAGATAACAATAGAAAGAATTGTATTAAGTGATGCTGGGAAAGAATTCGCTGATACAAAAAAAGAGAAAAACAGAAAAAATAATGGAAAGAGAGAGACAAAATTAGGAAACAATTAAAACATTTTAAAATTAAAACTTAAAAACTCAGAAACAAAGTCTAGTTTAAGAATACAGTAGTAGCTTTATAAAGCTATCTATATATCTACAAGTGTAGGTTAGAACTAGGTCAGCTTTTTAAAAGCTTTATATTTTTTATATCATTTTTTAATTTTAACAATATTAACAATGATATATTCATTTTTGCGAGTTAAGAATCAAACATAATTTTGTAAACATTTTATTTGTTTTATAGGTCAGGGATATGGGAAAACTGCAGAGCCGCGTACGAAGACATCGTCAAACATTTAGAAAGGTATGTTAAAAATTTATTACCTAATTGGCCTAATCAAACTCGTAACAATAGCTTTAGTTTAAAACATAATTTCTATTTTAATTAAGACTATAAATTATAAATCTTTAAGACATTTTATTTCACCGGATATAAAAGAAATATAATTGGAGGAACAAGCTTGCACTGACCAAACAATTATCTAAAGAACCGGTTTAATTTCTGATTTAAACAAATTAGAATTGGTTGGTTTTGCTTCCGGATTGAGATTAATTAAAATATGGCCCACCTTTACCAAAATAAATATTTCGTATAAACAAAACAGCCGGCACATTTTCAGAAGCTCGAATTAACATTAACAAAAAGCTGCAAGCATTAAACGGTTTTAATTAGATAGAAAACTAATTGACGTTTAATTACATTAATTATTTTTACAGTTGTGGGTATATTTATGAGTAGGCGTACCTCGTCTAATTAAGTCTTGAAAAATCTAACGAAGCCAACACGTTTTTAATTTATTACGGCACTGCAATTATAAATATTTGTGATACGGTCCTGTGATGCAAAAGAGCTAAATATTGACTACGATATTTGTCAAACGTCAAACGATTAACTGAGCTTTCGGAGGCTTCGAATGATTTGTGAGTGTCGGAATCGTTGTGCTACCACTAGTGACATCCTGAATAATCGCGCGTCACTATAAATGCCACTTTACGGGGCGTGCACTTGCATTTTTACCACTGTGTAGCTTCAGGGGTGGAAGGTAAACCGGGAAAGATGTCATTACGGTTTGAATAGTTTTATTCAAGTGAAAGTTGATACGCGTAATTATCTCATTTATTTATTAGCAGGAAAATGATACGCTATTGTTCCACTATGTGGATAGTTTTTATAACAGCTAATTGAAAAGAATTTGCAGATTGACGGGTTATTACTTTTAAATGTAATGAGCAATTACAGTTCTAATTAATTATTACTATAATTTCCGGTTGAGTAAATTGTGCTGTTTTTGTCGATAACATCACGAAATTTATTTCTGGTTTTATTTGATGTTTTATTTACAAAGTTTGGCTATAGCTTCTGCAAATTTGGAAGAAATATTGACTAATAGTATCAGGTACTAATAATAATTTTTTATTGTAATATTTCTAATAAGTTATGTATATTAATCAATTCCCTTCTACATATTGGGTTAGAAATAATATATAAACATAAACCTGTTTTTAACATTGTTTTCGCTTTGTTCTGTATATTTTGTTTTTTGCAAGATTTTTCTAACGGCTCTATTCCATGTTTCTTGCAACTTTCTTTTTTCCTTTTGTTTTCTATATATTTGTTTTATCATTCTGTTTTCTATCATTCTAAAATCTGTCAATTGTGTAATTTCCAGCTCTTTTCTTATGTAATGGCATCGTATTTTATTCATAAACCTTACTTCTTCTACTCTTCGTACCTTTAATTCTGTTACTTCCAGTCTTGTTTTCACTTGTTTTGTTAACACCCATGAGTCAAAAATATATGACAAGATTGGTTTGTAGATGACCCTGTATACATTCATCTTCGTTCTTTTAGAAAATATATTCTTAGAATAATATAATTCCTATATCTTTTGTTGTCTCTTAGGTAATTGAACTCCTTTACTGGTGGTATTAATTGTCCGTTTATCTCAAAATTTATTTGATGCTTTTCATTTGCTATTACCACCACCTTTTTGTTGTCAATATTTATTATTATGCCAAATTCTTTTAAAGCTATGTATCATACACTCATATTATGATAAAGTTCATGTTTGGTTCTCGCCATCACAATGATATCCTCAGCAGTGAACACGCATTCTGATATAAACGAAGGTTTTACGTTTTTGTAGCCTAATAGTTTCTTTAGCCTTCCTTGACACCTCCTCATAATTTTATCAATTACATATAGTGTAAAAAGGATTGAACTCTTTACTACCTCTTGATTTAATTTTCCTTTTTGGTAAGTTCTTTTGATGCGATGTTACTACTAATAACATAGTTATTTTTTTATTTTATTACATATATCTTGTGTTGACTTCTCTGTTATCTAAGATGCTCTATACTTTGTTTCCTGATACATTATCAAATACTTTTTCAAGATCTATAAAGGCCAAATCTGCTTGGTTCCCAGGTTTAAAAGTTTTGTTGGTTATTTGTTTTATGGTGATGATGTGGTCCTATACACATGTTCCTTTTCCAAAACCACTCTGGCTGTCATTAATAATTATTTAATTATTGTTCTTAAATTACTTTCTACTATTTGTTCGTAGATCTTTAATAGTACATTTAGCAAAGTTATTTTTTAATAGTTTGTAAAATTTCTGATATGGCCTTTTGTGTACTGGTACAATTTGCCCTATCTCTCATTCTACAGATATATTTTTTTCTCCATATCTTGCTAGACATTATTCTTTATTTCCTATTTTGTTTTCTTTTGCTTCTTAATGGCTTTACTCAACTCTTTTACTGTCATGCCCATTGTTGTACTTCTGTTTCTTCTTTTTTTGGTTTTTGTCACTTCTTTTATTTTTTTCTCCACATTTTTTTGTCTAACCGTTTAATAGTTCTTTCTGTTCATTTGTCTGTCGTGTTATTAGTGATTTATATTTTCTTTTTTCGTTTATTTCTTTGCATAATTTTCTTTTCTCATAAGTTTTTTAGTATTTTATAGAAAAACATTTGCTATCTTTTGCTGTCAATTTCAATCTAATTTTCAGATTTTTTTCAACATTTTATTCATTTCTTCTGTCACCATTTGCTTAACTTTTATCCACTGCATTTTATATTCTTGATATAGCTTTTCTGTTTTTATTGTCAAAGGTTTTTGCCATTTTTCCTTTTTTTATTTCTTCTTTTATTTCTTTTGTTCACCATATTGTTCTTTCATCTGCTTTCGATTACAGTGACTCCACAAGTCTTTTTTTTTTCTTTTGCTGCATTTATTATTATTAATATTATTCTTTTCATTTTTTGCCAGATTTTTGCGCCGTCGTTATTTTCTCAAAATTGTTTTTTCTGTCTCGCACTGTCTCATCGATTTATAGGTGATTTATTTTTATATGTTTTCCACTAGGGTTTATATGAATTCCTATCTTCTCGTATTTTGTTGCAACATTTATTTCTTATAATTTATAAATTCTATATTTTCATTTTTAGATTCCTTTTCTGTCAATTTATTTTCTTCTTCATCATCTTTTAGAGTTTATGGATCCCCTTTTTACCTTTACACTTTTTTCATTTTTTTATTGCTATTTTCTATTAAAATATAGTCAGATCTAGATTCTAGGTCTGTCGCTTCTTGTACTTCTTTTACAAAAGATTTCTTTCTCCTCCTATAATTCTCACTTTTTCTTCCTCATATCAACTTTTCAGATCGTGATAAAATACGCCTTAGTGATAAGCAATTGATCCGTCTCAACAGCTCGAAGATCTCACCCTTCTCGAGGCGATTTATTTTGCTTGACGACTTTCCAGTATTGTTTTACGTATCGCAATTTTACTACTCGCTATTTGTATCTCTTTATCAGATTCGCATTTGCCCAAAAATAAGTTAAAGTGCTCAGTGAGCACACATACGTTAACAGCACGTAAATTATAGACTTATTTATTTAATTTGACGTTTTTTATAGCAATATTAAATTTAACGTACATAAATACTGTCAGTAATTGTTAACGTTAAAAAGTAACTAAAACCTATTAAACGTTAAAAGTCTTAAAACCTATTAAAATAAGTAAAACTTATTTTGTACGTTTATTAAACGTATTGTATAGTAGGTAAAACTGCGTTAGCTTTGGTTCAAATTTTTGTGTGATTATTACGTTTACTTATAAACGTTTTATAACAACTGAGATCTTAACGTAAATAAAAGTAATTTAAAAACGTTAATTTTATGTTATTTTTTAACCTAAATAGAGGTACTAACTAATAAACGTAGATGTAACTGTCAGCGTTATTTCGAATTTAGCGGATCATCCCATTTCGATTGCTCGCATGTTCTAGCGAGACAAAGAAAGAGAGACGAGATATGAGTCGGAACAGAACGAAAAGACAAGCGTACTCGGCATTGAGACATCGTAGCGCTCAAAACTTGTATTTTTATTGTAAATAAATGTAGTTTGAGAAGACAGTTTCGCTATTAAATTTCTAATATAACCGTAACAATTTTTACAAAAATATTCACCAAAGCATTATTGAGGATAATAGCTATAACTATTGCATGTGAAGTAAAAAAACAGAAGACAATTCCCGGATTTCGTAAAATGGTCGTTATACAAAACTAAAGTCAATATTCTTTATAGTATTGCAAATTTCTATTTTGGCAGATTTAAGGCAAATGTTTTAGATAAGACGAGACAGTAACAAACGATGCGGCTTAAAAGAGGGAAACTTTTGGCTAATTAAAGTAACCACCTTTAGAAAAATATTCGGACGGATTGTTAAGTCTTCGTCCTCGAGCACATCCGTAATAAATATTAAAAATTTAATAAGTTTGACGTTGGTCTTGTTCGTCGAGCAAACGACTCTTTGAACTGTCAAGACAGGTGTAAAATATATAATCCAATCAGGGTGCCACAATGGAGACAATGGCGAATCAGAAGTTTGCGACAGATTTATATACCGTGCCGTATTAATAACGACACGGCTGTAATTTTATAGACTTCCGACACGCCAGTTGCCTAAATAAGAAATAAATGTGTAATTTATCAAATTGTGACTTAATGAATTGTTAACAAATATTCAAAACTGACTTCCAACTTGGGAAAAATCCTTAATTTCGCATGACGTCTGCAGATCTGTATTATAATTAATGATAACACGTAAGAATCGTGTTGGCCCTTATTCGCTCCCTTGTAAGGGTGATTCCAGGTCCGGACTAGAAGAGGGGAACAAGGCAAACACGCAGGGCGCTGCTGCGATGACTCGTGTTTGTTTGAATAGGACGGACCGTATTCGCAGCTGATAAGGCTGCGAATAATTAATCTTAATATTACATTCTTCGATTGCTGGAACGTCTCAAACCCCACCGCATTAAAAAAAAATCGACAATCAAGTTATATCTACTGACGTCACGATCAGCCAGTGTCAAAGTACAGCTGTCAGCCAGTGACAAATTTAGGATAATAAATAGTGTTTTAAGCTATTCTGCCCACTTTTTTCACTACCTTTTAGGTAAATTTCTAAAAGTGACAAATACATTCGGGTTATTTTAATAAAAAAAAAGTTAGGTATTTGCTGTGACCACTTTACTTTAGCAAATAAACGTTGAAGTTATGGTATTGTACCATCCTCATTGGATTATTAACGCCTCTACTTATCTCAAACATCTCTTAATTAAAGTCGCGGAAAACTCTCGAACCATATGTCAATATTAAATTACAAATGTACAATGGACCCAATTTATTCAAGATTTGATTTATCGACATCCCTGTCTGTGTTATAATCAATAACGTGCCGATATTATCTCTGGGTCAGGTAGAAAACAATATTAATATTTACCCAGTAATAATTCGTATCAATCGCTTGGTGTTAGCAAAATCCCAATAAGGTTCGTCTCAACCCTGCTTTAATAAACTGTCACTTTGTTAATATTGTCGAGTTATCAGTGATATTTTCTAAGGCATTATTAATATTCATAAACAGTGTGCAGATGCCGGTTGGAAGAAGTTCTGGATTCGCTGTGTCGGACTAATTGCCGCAGTCCGTGTTGTGACGAGGATTAATTAATTTTGGAGCCTTAATTCAAATTTAAATCGGCCAGTGTTTTGTTAATTCCGCTCTGTTAATTGTGTGGACAGCTCGGTGTAATGCTATTCGGTGTGAAATGCCTACCCGGGATTTGCATTTAGCTATTTATAAATGTTTTCACAATTAATTTACAAAGATGAAGGTGGAAGCTGTCTTTGTTTGCCCCAATCGGTATTCATAGAAGCAAGGGTTTAGTACAAACGTAAATATTTTCAAAAATTAAACGGGCCCCCAGGTACAACAACATCTAAACAAGAAATTAAAATACAATCAAAAATAAAACGAAAAATATAAATATACCACAAGATACACAATTAAAAAACAAATATAGAAAAAGTAATAATTAACCCCCTTTATTTCGTTGTGATGTGAGTAATATTTCCTTAACTGCTCATACAGTAAAGCAAGTAATATTAATCTATAAAAATTTTAGATGATAAAAAGTGATTGACTGTTTATTTTGAAATTTATTTCAAATATTCTTGTTTAGTAGTATCTAAATGTTAGCTTCTTATTCAATTTTCAAGAAAAAATCGGAATCTAATATTTTATGATGATTGAAATACAAGATTTAGCTGAACTGTATTCACTCACAAGGCTGAACACAACGAAAATGACAAGGAAACGTGAAAATTAATTGAAGTGGCTTTTAAAAATAAATAATCTGCTTAAACAAAGTGAAGCTTCACAATGACTAATATCCAAATCTTCGGATTTTTAGGAGCTCAGAGCGATAATAAAAAACATAAAGTACCTACATATGGTTATTGTACTTCCAAAATTATATGAAGGCTCTAAATAATATGGTATAGACGGTACGTCAAACTCTTTCAAATACGCCAAATTTTACCTCAAATTAAAGCTTCAAAACGCCTAAACGTTAATTTTGGCACGACTTCTTAAAGTACGACAGTCACTGTAAAAAACGAAAATCAAGAATACTTAATAGAAGCCTTTCTGAAGCCCTTTTAGCCTCTCAGACTGGCCCAAAAGTATATATTTATTACAATTCAATATTAAATATTTAAGTAGACAATTTAGGAAATTTAGGTAGACAATCACTTTAATTTTCAACGTGTAGTAACCGATGGTTTCAGTTGTGAATATGTGAATAAAAGTTTTTTAATTTTTAGGAGTTACTAAATATGTTGATAAATTTTTTAGACTCACTTTTCGTCCAAATTGAGTCGATTTCTTCTTGCATGAAGGGTTGATTTGGGTAATCTGTTTCAAGTGTCTAACATTTAACCATATGTTTGTTCTTATCTTGTATCTTTAATTTCCGTTCAAGGTTTTTAATTTATTTCCTCGTTTATGATTTATCGAAAAGTGCACACTAAAATCAGTTTAAGCGTTTATATAGATTGGCAAAAAGTCGAGTTGATAAAAAGGGTAATTATGAAAGTTTTAGTGTAAATTAGTTTTCGTGCTTTTTAACACGTCTAGTGTTGGGAGTGTTGTTTTTAATTTGTAAAATGTAAAATTTGTGATGTTTAAGCTAATTAGTAGTGACATACTGTATCACATGTTGTCTGTCTCGGTAGTATGATGAAAGACGCCTATTTCACGGCTTTAGTAAGTCCTATTTGTGTTTAATTAATCCATCATGTCAGAATAAAAGACAAACATCGGTGTTAACGTCGTCAAGTGGATTTTCAATGAATAAATTTCTCAAAGTTGGAGTATTAAAATTCGAGGAAATGACACGGAAAATAAAAAGGAATGTAAATCCCCTTGCGTCGACAAATTACATTTCTGAAAATGTATTCCAAAGTACTAAAACCCAATTTAAAATCTTCGTTGTCAAAAACTAATCACACACCTTTAAAATAAAAGCTCGGGCGTGAAATCAGATTTCCGTTCACGTTTCCATTATTAACTTTCGCGAATGTTATTTTTTATTCAAATCGAGAGAGCTTTCCAGAGATCATTTGTCATCGGCGGCTTATGACTTTTCGGAGCATGCCAACAATTAGGGTATCGGAGCGGTATTTTTTCTTGAGACGTGGACTGCATGTGATTTGTGAAGTTGAGGGAACACGCCAAGAGGGAGCAGCCAGACAGACACCCGCGGTTTGCCACCGTTGTCTTACATACATATTTATGGATGTGCGGTACGCAAAGTGGTGCACGCGAATTGACAATAACAATAATTAACTAATTGGCGGATTTGCATAACGTCGTAAATATAGCGGACGCAATAAAAGAGGGATTCTTTTGCCGGACAAAACCCAACATTCCCATGAAACCCGAGCCAACTCTGTGCTACAACCAAATTTTATTTTCTACTAGCCGATCCGACAGACTTTGTCCAGTCCAAATTGCAATAAATTTGATTGAACGTTTTTGTGAAGTTGTCAAAAGCTATTGGAAATGAGTAAATTAAGTAAAAATAAGAAAAAAAATGTGGCCATGATTATTTAATTTGAGAAGAAGCAATTTTACATGTATAATAGTTCTATAGGTAGAGGCAGTACACCGCTGAAATGCTGGAAATCTGTGACGTGCCTAGATGTGATCGATGTGGAACCATGAGGTTTTGTTCCAAAATTTAAGTCTTAATTGAACTAAGTCAGTCAATTTCAGTCAAAATAAACACATTAATCAATTTTTCTTCATTATGTAACTGATTGGCTTGATTTTCCAATTTTACAATCAGCTGTCAAATGACATTTGCGTAGGTACTAGCAAAATAAACTAGAATAAAAATAATATAACATTTGTCGTATGCGAAACAACACGAAAGTAAAAATAAATATAATTTTAGTTTAATTTAAACTGAAATGCGTTTTTCTAAATATTTCTTTGGATCTTCCCGATTTTGTTTGAGTTAAAAAATTAATCGAGCTAATTCCATACCAAAAGCATAACAAACAAAACAAAAAATCAATCAAATATGTCGTTCCTATTCACAGTCATAAACTCCTAATTGAGAAAACATTTAATTTTTTTTATTTTTGTCCTAATTTTCTGACTTTTCATTGTACCTAGTTCTCCCAATTTTTTTTCTAAAAACTTTTCCAGTGACATAAAGAACAAAAAATTTTTTGTATGTGTATTGTTTAAATCGGGAGTTATGATCTTAAATTGTTAAGTCAAAATTCCATAGAAAAAAACACTTTCAGTTTTTCCTGAATTTGCCAATTTACCAACAATTTTTTTTGGGTAGTACTTACTGTAGGATAAAAAATTGACTCAGTCAATTTAACTCAGTCAGTTAAAACAGTTATTACTATCTAAATAGATCTATTGTTATGATTATTTACAACTTAAATTTCTTCCCTGCAGAAATGTATTAACAATAGCATAAAATTTCGACTTGAGTGCGCCATAACTCGGCCAATTATAGAAATATAAAAACTCTTAAAAAAAATTAAAATTGTTGGAAATAGCCATAATGGTTAACCTATATAACACTTCATTACTTTAAATATTTCCGATTAAATCGCAAAAACAACAAAAAGCAAAAAAATTACAGGATGTCAAATTTTAAACCACCATAAATAAATAACTAACAGGTCATTTGTCAATTTTTATCCTAGAAAAAAATTGCAACAACAAAATTGTAGGAAATTTCATCAGTTACAATTTATAAACAACCCATGTTATGATACAACTCATATCCTCTGAGCAAATTGTCAAAAATTGTAAAAAAAACAGAGGTTTAGACGTTTAGGGGGTCTTTAAGAGGAATTCCAATAATTTCTAGTTTGTCAACTTTGGGGTTTGTTTTCTCATACCTACTTCAAGCAATATCTGTGACAAATTTTATTTTCAGAATTTTTTTGTTTTTTTGCGATTTTCTTGTATTTTTGGTTATACTAAGTTGCTTAAGTTTTGTAAAAAAGCCTACAAAAAAAATATGTCAAAATTCACAAGAAACTTTCTTTTTTAAGAGCTACTTTAACGAAATTTTAAAAGACATGCTCACTTAACCCATTGATTTAAATTTTGTTGATATAATTTTAGTTTATTTTTATTGTGAATCAAATTACAAAACATAGACAACTCAATATAACAAAAAAGTTATAAACACATAATTAAACGACTCAGGTTTTCTGTTATTTCTTTATATGATTTCTATAGGAACCTCTGTTAACATTTTATGCTCAAATTTGAATCATTGATTACTTCTTATTAGAAAAACATTTACACCAAATTTGGTTCAAATCCATCAACGCTTTCTAGGTGTCCTTTTTTAGGCAAACACTTTGTATATATGTAACGCCCAAAAATACTGATTTTGGGTTATAATGACTGCACTAATACCAAGGAATAGCATTTTATTTTTATTTATATTGATAGATAATATCGAACTTCTTGTTGGATTGCTTTGGTGTGTAGAATGTAACGTAAAAAACACCCAATAGCACCAAACAATAATAAATATAACAGTAACAAATTGTTTGTTGCTATTGAGTGTTTTTTACGTTACATAGATAATGTCGAGTAAAGTTTATTTAAAGAACTTTGACCGGTCTGTCAATAAAAGAGGCGGAGTTTTTCAACACGTGTTTGGTAAAACTACGGAACATGTTTTGAGTATGTGTAAATTATCATACATCATACCCCACTTATGAATAATGTCGTTTTCGTTGAAACAACTACCCCGAATAACACTAAAAAAAAAGAAACATTTGTGAGAAAACAGACACAAAGTTGAATTTGTTAGTTAAAGTTTAAAATGTTATTGTAACTTCTAGAAAAAAATGTTAATAAAAATGATTTTTTTTAGTAGATTATTTCTCATATTTGAAGGTGTTATCAACAGGCTTGTTGATTGTTGTTTGCAGTGTATCTTAAACAACACACCTACTGAAAATTTACTGAAAACAGCTATTTGTTATTACAAAATTTACTTCTTTCTTTACTTTATTGTATTACTTTTTAGTAAATTTTACGGAAAAATTAACATTATGGGTAGGAATTTAAATACTGGCTAAACAAAAAATTTCTGCAAGAAGAGCTTTGAAGGCTCTGTAGATAGACGAAAAATCAATTTTGAAAAATAGTAAAACTTTAGTTAAAAACTGTTTGTTAATGGATTTGACTTTTATAGGTCTTTTGGAATCCATATCACTAAAATTTAGAACGATTGGGATGATACATTAGACGCAAAACTCATCTCAGAGTTGGTAACGTTTTGAATTATTCGCACCTGTCATATTTAGCTAATTAACTATTTTAACTTTAAAAAAAATTAACGCTTAAGTAGGATTTTATTAAAGACCTTAATGCGGGGTCAAGCAATATTTTTAAATTATAGACAGGACCACTGCTTCTATTTTACAAAAATATTTTGAAATTTTTAATGTGTGCTGGAATTGCATTGAATTAAAACGGTTTTGCAAATTTTGAGCTAAGTTTATAAACTAAAAAAAACAGAAAAGCTTTTTTAGGTTATGAAGAATAATTTTATTAATTGAAATACCTTTTTTTGAATATAGCTACAAAAGATATTCACAACAATTTTTTGACTCACGCATTATAGGAAATGAGAGATTAAAATAAAAGATTATTACGACTAATCAGTTTTTCTAGAAGTTAATACAATATTTAATAGATGTTAGTACAATATTTTTAAGCTTTTTTTAAAATTGTATTGTTCCATCACTGTATTTCAATATTATTGTTATTGTTTTCTAAATGAGTATTTTGATTGTCAATTGGTAATTCAAGTAATAAAAATGTGTAAATAAAGTGAAGTTATTGTTTTGACGTGAAAGGGAAATAGAGGCGTAGTTTTAGGTGGAAACGCTAAAGCTGAGCTTTGTCGGTTGTGTGTCATGTCACGTTAGAAAGTGTTTGGTTGGTTGAGTCGCAGATTCTGTAGATTCGGATATTACGTTTTAATTAGACCCGCCCCTCGAACATAACTTTTAAAGTCCTAAGAACAATACTCGGGGAGCTTCTTTTGCTAATTACCTCAGTAACTCGGAGTGTAGGTACATCCGGAAATGAGATTTCAATGTTTCCCGGAGGAGCTTTCGAAACTCTCTGCCATTCATCGGAGCTTCATTGTCATGAGTATTTAAGGTCGACAATCGCGAGCTTTCGTGGCAACAGTTAACATGGAATCTGTTAACTGAATGTAGCATTTCGTAGAATACAATTATAATATTAGATTAGCGAGCGAAGATAAGATCTCGACTGCTCTTAGTTCGTGTATGAAGCTGCTAAGTGAATTCTCCACTCTAAACTTGATCAAGATATCTTAATAATATTTAATGCAATGTCGGCTGATGGCACTAGGTACATTATGATCTGGACTTTGATAATGTCTCAGTTTACATATTGGATAACGCCCTAACGAGAAGACGCCCTAATTACCACCGAAAATAACCAAACAGAGATGATTGATTAAGGTGGAAAAGCCTCGGAAACGTAACGTATTTAGAAATGTTTTAGCGAGGATGTTGGGAACATTATAAAAAAAGCTCCCCTAAGCTTTGACAGATCCTCTCAACGTCGCGAAAACGAAACTAACTCAGTCATTTGTCAGAAGGTCCCAGCTGTGAGCTACAACAAGAAGCATTTTAATTCACTTATTGAACATATTTTTTGGCTGCAGAAAGACATTTTAAAAATCATCAGCCTGTCTGACTCTTCCACCCTCCTCTAATAAAACGATCTCAAAAAATAAATTGCGGAACCGTACCTATAAAACACAAGCTCGTACATCAATTTCAACGTTTCGCTGTTCTGCCATCCCTTAAAATTCATAAAGAAAAAAAACTTTAAGTGCACAACTTTTTTACCAAATGAAAGATTTCTAAATGATGAACTTGGTATTTGATGGAAATGTCAGATAACAATAATAATTACCAACAGTCAATGGACCACACCTTAATGTTGTTATTGATTTTTCTGTCTCATTTCTCTAACAAATAACAACAAAATACAGAAATAACCGTAATAAAATAAAAATTATATTTTAAGAGAAAGTAATTTGTGACTATACACCCGATATTCTTTTTGAAAATTGGGTTTAACTTAACGGACACTAAAAATAAAAATTGTCTATTTTTAGAACTCATTTTGTAAAACTGATAAAGAATATATTTAAAAAAATGCTGATTAAGCCTAAGAGAACGTGGAGAGGCACCTAGCTAGTCGTTGTAAAGGTTCGTTTTGGCTAATCATGTAAGATCTGATCGATAAAAGATTAGCCAGGGCGCGAGGACTTCTTGTTAAGGAAGCATCGAGGACTTTTTAAACCAAATGCAAAAGCATATCTTTAAATTGTTAAAAACTAACTGTTAAATTATTCAAACAATGATAGTAATTTTTCAAAATGTTAGTAAGAAGAAGAAGAACAAACCAATTAATAAAATTATTTTCAAAATGTAGCGGCTACTATCAAAAGCCCTTATTATACAAAAAACTTTTTTACATTTTCACAAGCGGCTACGTTCGTATACAAACAATGTTTTTGTAAAAAAGACAAACACATATTCTAAAGCATGTTAGCTTTTCAAAACCTCGTCATTAGTAAAAATTAACTTAATAATTAAAGCCGAGAAAGAAGTGTACTAAATACAGTCAATTATGTCAAAGTTTTTATTGGAAACAAAATAGTTAGATCATACTTTGAAAATGTTCTACGTAGTAACCAGTAGCTGCTTGATTAAAATGTGCGTATCGAAATCAAAAGTTTCTTAACCGTCAAATCACAGTACGTTACAAATATTTTTAAAGAAAAAGATTAAACAAAAGCAATTACAAAAATCTGACAAAAATTTTTAACTATAAAAACTGAGTTCAAAAAATCAAATTTCTCATTAAACTACATCTTAAATGTGCAGTTATTTGTCTTTCTTCGACATCAGTCATGTATCTTGCCATTACCGGCAGAGAAGTCACTTCCTAAATGTTGATATAACACAAGTGGACTGTAGAAAATAAAAGAATATTCTTGAAACACATTTATTTACCTGAAAAAAAAAGTAATTAAAATATTTAAAACGTATAAATAAGTAAACAAATAATAAAAAAAATATATTCAAATCAAAAAACTATAAATATCTGAAACAATAAGACGTAAATTCCAGAAAAAAATTAGGATGTTAGTGCAACTCAAAAGTTAAGTCAAAGTTATACGTCAAATTTTTGGAGAATAGAACTGTCAAATACCTAAAAAAAAAAATTATAAAACATATAAATTTTAAACTATATACATATATATTATATAAACGAAAAAGGTAGGTCGAAATAAAAGTACAGCGATTGTTAAAAAATGTAGTTTTTATATCAAATTTGTAAATAACTAAATAATTACAAATACATACACAAAAAATTGTAAATAAGACGTCTCAATAGAACACGTACTTATTCTTAAAAAATATTTATTAAGGATAGAAAGGAATGATAAATAAAACACAATTAAATTTATTATTATTATATCAATTACAAATAATAAATTATAGTTAAATATTTCTGGAATTTGTAGATATATAGATTGTTTATATATTTAAAGAAATAACTTGCTGAACTTCTTCCATTTTAAAAATTTTAAACAGTTTTTGGTAGATGGTAGAAATTCCAAAAAGCCCTTTTAAAACGTGAAAAATTAAGCTGAAAAAAACTTTAAAATAACGCAGAAATTATACAACTTTATTCTAAATTTTGGGTGATGCAACCTCCTCACCAATACTTACATTATAAAAAAATAAATAAAATTTATCCATTAACTTCATTGTTTATTAAATCTACAGGATTCATTTCTTATACCAGAGTTTTCGGTGCCTTTTTTAAATATTTTTACTTAAAAATTATTTTCTTTACGAAGAATATCTACCTCAATATTTACCTTGACAGGGGCTACTGCTTCCTCTTCTTAACTCAACGTAACACTAACTGAAACAAAAAGAAGTCGATTAGTCTATTTCATATGAAAAATCGAAAAATGTTTGAAGTTTTTCTGATAAAAAAATTGCGAAATTTATTCGATAAAAGAATCATTTCGTATTATGTAAACTAGTATTTGAAGTAAAAAATAAAAAAGTATTATATTATTTCAAAAGAAGAATTTAAAAAAAATTGTACACTCGAATCAAGCTTTTGTTAAATAATTACTAAATACAATAAAAACCGGTTATAACGTACTTGGATATAGTTCCGTATGATTTTGGTATGTCGGTTTCCACTTCCATTTAAAACTTTTAGGTGTTCTTATAAGGGGAAGTAAGAAAAGTCCAATCAAAATAGTACATTATAACCTAAGTGTGTTAAATCTGTTTTTCTGCAGTATATTACGTCGCAAGAACAAGAGTAGCTACAATCAGACATAAAACATTCTCGAGTTACTAATGCCTTTACGTCTGTGAGACATAAAACTGTTTTTCGCCAATTTTTATATAAATCAAAAAATGAACGTAAAACAAACTGACATTTCTCACGTAAGTACAAAGCAAAAATGACAACTACAGACAAAAATAATACTATCTGTAATAGTTTTGGGGCTGTTATGAATTAGTGTTATTAAAGGTGGCTGTACTTCACGCATGAAACATAGTCTCAGGCTGCTATTGCCAACTTTTAATCTTTGTGACATAATAAGTACTATTTTTTTCTAAAGAGCAAAAAATGACAATTTCTGTCATAATTTTAGGACTGATAAAATTCATTTTTGTTAAAGGTCATCAGAGAATAATAAGCCTACTTTTATTTAATGTACATTTTCTCACAGCGCTTTTTCTAACTTTATAATTAAATTTTGTTTAAATAAAAAGTATGCACATCTTTTACGTCCTTTAAACGACCACTTCACAATTACTGAATGTGAAGAGAGGTGAAGAGGCGCTTGTCAACATTTTATGTAACCACAAAAAAATGAAACAAAAAAGTGTTTAAAATTTTTGTCATTAAAACTGAAAGTAAATTTTTTCAAATAAAATAATCAATACCTCAAAAAACTTTAATTAAATTGATTGAAAATTTAGTTGGAAAACAAACCAAATCCTTAGATACTCTTTAAAAAACAATCTTTTCATAAATATTTATAATGTGTTAAATATATTATATAATTATTGCTTTATTAGAGCTATAATTTTTTAGAAACACATAAGACAGGTTATGACGTTGACTGTTTATTCGTTTTGGCGAAGTTCTGTTTCTTTTTCCATCAAAGTTGGTAATAGACCTAATTATGACTGGGTAAAAAAGCCCTCTTTAGAAGTTAACTCTTTTAATTTTTGAAAAATTTTGCAAAAAACTAAATTCTAGCTAAATTATCTGAAACAGAAAACAAGCAAAACAAACAAGAAAAATTACCTCCATCGAATTTGAAACAAAAAAAATCACAAAATTACTTTCGCTAAAGCAAAAATTTTTGGGTTACAATGAAAAGTGTTGTAACGACAGCTGACATAGTTAGAACTAAAAAAGATCTGTAATAGCCTATAATTCGCGAATGAGATGACCGGTGAGGCCGCCACTGTCGCATTAAACACATGTTTTAAAAGAGAGTCATTCATTCTCAAATTTACTACTTTCTTACATGATTATTTATTCTCCTTTATGCTTTTGTGTTTAGTAATAATAAAAAGGAAGTAAGAATAATATTGAATACTCAATTTTGTGTGTTTTGACCAGTTGTGCTATTGTAATGTGCAAAAAATAAACTAAAACAAGTTGAAGGTTAATACTTTGTTCATGTTTTAAATACGATTTTTGTAACAATTATTTGAAATATAGTGAATGAGAGTTATGTCTGTGCTTCTAAATTTGTTTTTGTGTAACTTGTGATAAAAATTTATGATTTTACGGCGATTTATAGTCACTTTTGTCAGTTTTTCACTTGTTTGGAAAGCGATTATTGTGATTAAAAATGATTTATCAACAAATTCTAAAGGTTTTATCTAGAATGTCTTTAAGACGACACTGTAATGTGTCTGTGGTTTATTCTAATTCACAGTTTTTCTATAATCAAAAGCTGTTATAATAATTTTGGAGCTTCGTCATGATGAAGATTTTGACAACATTTCAGAGCAGCTAAAAAGGATCAAATACAAGGGCAAATACCACAATAATTGAATTTATATTAAGGTAAGGACTTGATTTTATATTAACAACTAATATTTTATTAAATCAATGATAAAGAAAATCATAAGATAACATAAACAACACGGATAGTGTTGACAAGGAGGAATCATTTAAAAATTGATCAAACTCTAAGATTCTTATTACAGGTAAGAAAAAATAATATTTAGAACCTAAAATATAACTTTTTTTCACTGTTTTTCAAACAAACTTTAAAAAGAAACGTATGCAAAATTTAATTACGATATTAATATTCTAGGAGGTTGAGGATAGTTTCAGTTCGTTTTATTATTCAACGGTTGAATAGCTGGTCAAATGCTCGTAACATATTGTTTAACAATCATCTTACTTCGTTTTTATTATAATAAAACCATCAAAATCCTCAAATAAAGTCACAAATTAAACGTTTTTTCAGTAAGCGATCGCATGAATTCAGTTAACGACTCCCTTTGGCTAGTTCGTATTTGTACCGCGTAGTGGCGTTTAGTCTATCTCAGTCGCCTATAGCTGTTTCAAAATTTCGCGCTACTAGAATCAAACCGTAGTTGGTGTGAATCCTACTTAGCTATATTTTCTAAATGTCCTACAGAGTATATGTGTTTACTCCTAAAGAAGACCAAAATAAACGGTCGAAACGTTGCGTCAACCACAATTGTTTGTTTTTCTCCTGTCTTATAATACCAATTTTAACGCATATGTTATCCTCAAAATATAAGGACGTAAAAATGACTACTATAGTTTTTGATGATATTTCAGACATTTTATCTTAATAAACTTAATACTTAGATGAACTGATATAGTTAGTTCCGGTGTGCGTAACAAACACTTTGTCGCCCTGGCCCCTTAACCAGAAATTTATGTCATCACACAATATTATTAAACAGCAAAATGTTTATTTGTCTAAAAATTTGTGAATTAGATATAAAATAAATTTAGTTGTGTGGGTGTTAAGGTAATGCGTTATAGGGGTGGTGTAGTGGGCAAACATCCTGGCATATTATTAAGGTGGTATGGCGATTTTCTCACGAAGTGTCCACTAATTACAGACGTAATGTCATGTAGGTCGTTACTTTTGACATCGGCAAACAGGGATAGGTGAATAAACAAACAGGACGAAGGGGTGTGTGAGCGGACAAACAGCATTAAATCGTCATAACCTCGCCTGAAACAACACGTTGTTATTACGAGCAACAGCCGCTGGTTCTAAAATTATTTAATCGTCGTAAATATTCACCGCTGGCATAAAATTAATTTACCGTGTTTCGATTTAATTAAATGCAAATATTAATACCCGTATTTGATCAGGACAAGGTATGAGAGGGTGGGTGTTCTTGTGGTTGCTCAAAAGATAGATATTGGAATTTTTTTATATAAGGGGGTTTATTTATGTTACAAATGAGAAGGAGGTGATGACACCGGCTTGGCGACATCAGGCCAGCCGGCTCGATGGGGGACTGTCAGAGATGTCACCACCATGATTAATCACCTCATTTTAATAATAACTTGACTGTAATGCAGTAGCTACAATATCACCTTTATTACGAAAGATACCGCCTGATGTTTGCTAAAAGACACGTGGATTAGCAGACAGTTTGCCTTATAATTAACTAAGAAAGCGATGAGATTCACACGGAAGTAAAAATTTCGACGAGAATCATTTTGATAGTGTTCCTGAGCCTGAAGGGTAATCTGGACGGATGACAACAGGATATACCATGCACGCACAACTGATCTAATATTGTTACCCCTCAAGCTATTTTACATCGGTTAGTGTTAATTCAAATGACCAACTCAACCCGAATACTCTTAGTTAAAAGTATATAGAGTGAGCCAAAAAACTCTAAAGATCATTCCACCAGTTTATCTCGATTTCGCATAAAACTTTACAAATTATTAAATAACTACGATACTGTTGTCATCTCATACAAACAAGATTTCATCACCTATCTGTCTTTTTTCATCTCAAGATGATGGCAAAGACAGAGCGTATAACGTGAGTCTGGAATCAGACGTTTCGGTTGAAATCGCATAATCACCGGCATTTAATAATTGGGTTATTCAACTATTTAATAATTTCTTATTTCTTTCACCAAGTAGTTGGTTAAACATTTACTGCCTCCAAATGATAAGAAAAGAGCATTGTTCATGGCTATGACAATAGTAGATGGCTTACTTAATTCTGGGAGAAATTGACTTTGTTAACTATTTCTCAAAATTTTTACTAATCGTCGTGTCATCATATCCGACATGCATGTTTTTTGAAAAACAAAAAAATCTGCTGTTTCAATAAGCCCTGCTCTACATCCTACATATAGAACAAAATACCTTTTGCCATTCTTTTCTTTTATTTTAAACAAATTTCCAAAATTCTATTTTAGCAAAATTCTAGCAAATATTCAAGATACATTTTAATATGAAATATTTAAGTCATGTTATGAAATTGTCATCTTTCATAAATTTAATATAAACTTTTTTTGCTGAAAAACTGAGCTTTTTTCACACAAAGCTCTCCGATTGTTATCTTTAGATTGTAATCTACCATATTAAAAACCTAAGTGTTAAAAGTCGCCGTAAGTGCGTTCGACTAAATTCATACAAATGATTTTTTATTTTCTAATTATCTAATATTACAATGTTTTTTTTTTCTTATGCATATCGTAAAAAACAATCCGAATTTTTATTTTTGGCTAATATTTAAAAATTTAAAAATAAATGTTCCACCAATTTATTTTTTGCTTCAACCGAGAAAACAATTTCTATCTGAGATTTAAGGTTTTTATTTCGTGTTAAAACGTTTCTGACACTTTTGGAGCCAATTTTTTTATCCTTATTTTCTTTGTTAATTAATTACCAAAATTAATAATTACTAAGACATTTTTTCTTTTTTACATGTAAATCTTTTTTAAATTTTTATTTCTATCAGAAGGCAATTGAAAGATCAGCCCCTATTCTCAACAGGAGAACTGAACGCGTTTCTCTAGATTCGCGTTCTAAAACATTAGATAATAGTGTAATTTTTATTTATCGCTAAAAAAAAACACTGTTGCTAAGATTATGATTAGGGTTGCTAACCTTTCTTTATTCCAAAGGACAGTCTTTTTATTCTACAAATATAAACTGGGCTTTAGTCTTTGAGATGTACTTAAAGAATTTGTCATTTACTTTATTTTCTTTTACCACATAGAAACAAGAAAGCATTGGAAATTTAAAATAGGTATAGAGACTAAAGCTCTAATTCTTGACTACTAGAAAAAAAAAACAATAAAAAATTCTAAAACGAAGAAAATTCTAAAAAAACTAAAAAACGTCATTTGAAAGATTTTAGAAAGACTAAAACAAATTTTACAATTTGATAAAAAACGACAAAAAAAATAAAGAGTAAAAACTACAACTAACAAAAAAAATAGCAAAGGAAAATTCTAGAGAAACAAAAAAAGATTAAAAAAGAACTTGAAAAACCTCGTTTACAAGGTGTTATAAAAACAAAACAAAAACTAGATTAAGTTAACAAACGACGACTTATAAGAAAGAAAAACAAAAACAATAGTGACTATCAGAAAAAAAGTACAATAACAATTAAAAAAAAGCACATAAAGCGTTAAAGAAAGAAGAGAAAAGAAAAGACGTTTCCAGGAGAAGAAGAAGAACAACGAATGAAAGAGATAAAAAACAACGCGAATTACAAATGACAGAAAAAGAAGAACAGAACTGGTTTCTATAAGAAGTTTTTACAAAAATTGAAAAAAGACCGACATAAAAACAAAAATTTTCACTAGAATAATTGTACTTTCTAAAATAATTTGAAACACGTAGATTAGAAAATCGTAGAAGAATTAAAGATGACAGGTCACTAAAAAAATTAGGTTTTAAGAAGATCATGAAAATTGAGAGTTTTTGGAGGAACAAATTGAGATTCTAGGCAAATTTAAAAAACAATGTTTGAAAGACATAAAAAAAAACAACTATTAGAAGAAACAGAAAAGCAAAGGAAATTAAGACTTGTAGAACAACAAAGAAAAATTCTAGAAAAATAAAAAATAAAATTTCAATAATTATTGCTTCTGACTCCTAAAAATTAATATTTTAAGGTTATTCATAAAATTTAGAAAGCAGAAAGTGACAGTTTTTACTCTTTTTTTAAATAAATATCCAAATTAAGCCCGCCTCTTGAAAAACAATCCTGGATTCACTGTTGAAAATGTCCTTTATTTAGATATCAAAAAGTTGGCAATCTTAATTATGATAAAAATCAAGTGTAAAAAAGAGTATATAAAGTTTAAGTAAAAAGAACAAAAAAAAATTTAAACGAGAAAACGATAACACATTAAATCACACAACAAATCTATTGTGGTAAATACATACGAGTATATCTATGTCAAAATAATACACCTATCCAACCGCGATCAGTAACCCAAATGTATCACACTTCAATAACATTTTGTTAGGTTTTGAGCAAAGAAAATTCACTATTTTTGTTATATCAATATGAGATTTGTTTTCTTGCTGTCTAATGTCATATTCACAAGAACCTATTCATTCAGCTTAAGCCATACTGATAATAGTTTAAGATTTATTAGGATAAGCAGATAGAACAATCTGTACATCATGCTATTTGTCTAATAAGTGTAATAAGATAGCGTCTGTCCGTACAACAAATCTTATTTCTCAAAGTCGAAGATTTCTAAAATAAAAAACTCGGAGTTGAATAAGATTAAGTAATAAATTGTCTGGTACAAAAATAACTAATTAGTAAGTACATGAAGTATGACAAGTCTGTGATTTTTGTAATAATTCTCATTAAAAATGCTAAACAGATCTAAATAAGTTGGTAGTTTAATGCAGACTTCATCATTAAATAAAACTCCACCTTTTAATATCCGATTAAGTCGGAAATATAAAAACCTGTTTATTAACTCAATATAAAAACGCAAATTTAATATGAAATTACTTAATCCAGTGCCTTCATTTTCCATGTAAATTATGGAAACCATTTGAGAAACTGCAAAGTTATTAAAAGTATTTTTTGCCGCCCTCCTGACGAATATTAATTAAAACAAGTGTAATTTTCGATAAAATCTCAACATATTCAGTAAAAAAGTAGCAATGTTTTGCTTAACAAAACGCTAGCACCTGTATGTTGTTTGCTCGTGCACAAAAGAATCGTTTATTCGGAAATATTTTAACGCCTAGTCATAATGAATTCGGAGTTGTATCAATTTATTCCAATCAAATTTCAATCGTAGCAACTATGGCCAGCCGCTACCGTTTTACATTTAGATTTCTATCTCTATTACTTGGTTTAAATTGTGTCTATGACTAATCAAAATCTGCTGAAAGCCTGGAGAGTCGACCAAAGAATCATTGGTTTTGGTGGGTGATTCCAAACGTACCGATTGTATTCACGGCTAATTGTTCTTTGCAGTAGTTTAACCCTTCTTTGATATAATCATTACCCTTCTCTTATACTTGTTTCATTATTATTTAATTATTTTCATTTCTGCTTTAGACATGTTAGGAGGGAGTCTGAGATTGATAATTTACAGGTAGCTGACTAAATTCATTTAATAAAGTCGCTGAAAAATGAGAAAATTTTATTTGAAGCTTGGGCTTTTTTCCCAATTCCCAGTCGAGCCAATTTTGTATTCTCTAGTTACCAATCGAGTGATTGAATTGAATTAGGGCCGTATCTCTCGAGGTCGATGGATTTCGCGTTAGACATGCACGATTTGTCTGGAAGAAAGCCAATTCTCGACGTTTGTTTTCCAAAATACGTGATAAATCGTTTCGTATTTATAAGCAATTACAAAGATTCGGACTGAAAAGGGTGAGTTGGAAATGGAAGTTCTGTTTACTTAATATTACAAATGTATGAGAAACGTGGGTCAGCACTGCAAATAACTGACATATAACAAGCTCTTCTATGTAAATACCAATTTCAGTTAACAAACACATTCATACCTTTCGAGGTGATGACAAAAGTCAATTAAAATTTTTATTGCTAATAATCTTTCTTAAGGGACACAAAGCGCAAAAACAAACTAAAATTTTAATTAATGAAAGATCCAGGTACTTATAAATCAAATGTACCACCCCACTGTCCATTCTAGAAGGATCACAGAAGGCCTATCTGAAACACGCATTGTTTGCAAGCGAGCTTAACAAAAGCAGAGCTTTAATTGCGGACTAGTTACGCAAAAAGCGACCCTATACACAGACGACCGATCGCTTAGACATAATCTTACAGAGGGATTCACATATCTCCACGCAAATTAAATCTTAAATGAAATTTGAAACTATGCCTGTCTTTTTCTCCGATGATATACTAACGATATTAAAGCCTGGAGAGACGCAGCTTATCGCCGACTACCGAAAGCTTTAAGCTTTCATGATGATTTCCGATAAGTTTACTTTAATTTAATTAATAGACACCTGCCGGGAACGAAATGAAAAAAATATTATTTTGTACAGTTGGTATCGAGTGTTTACGAACACCTCCTTAGGGTAATCGGATTGTTAAACGCGGAAAGATTACTTTGAATAATGTGTAAGATTTGTTTTAAATAACTAATCAAGTTTATTTTATAAACAACTATATTTACATATTGTTTTCAGATCAATATGTAGTTGATGTCTCAGCAATTTGGATCAGTATTCTTATGTTGTTTGTCACGGATTGCACATCGTTCCCGTCTCTGATCAAGAAAAAAATTGAAAATTGCATTCTTTTTTCATCAGAAAATTGTCACAAAAATTGTGATAAAAACCCGTTCGGTTTGAAATAAGAAGAGAAAGTAAATAATTTCAAACATTTTAGTTTTGCCTAAATCCAGTTTCAAAATCTAAGAGTTGACTACTTGTTTTGAACCCAGATTTGAAAGTCTTTTCATCTTTGATCACTTGCATTTAAGATAATCATGTATGTTACAAAGTCATAGAGACATAAGGATTTACAAAGAATTTACAATTGGAAAAACGAATATGTGTAGGAACAATTTTTTGTGGTAACAAATGGAAACTTGCCAATTTTGTTCTTCAACATTATGGACTATTACAACCAAAGTCCCAGTTTTTGTCACGCAGTCACACTTATTAAACGTGACTTTACGACAAATTCATAGATTTCAACCAAAATCATTGAAAATACTCGAATTTGCTGCGCAAAGAAAACTCTAAAATAAGGAGTTTTCTGCCTGAAACTGCAAAAGAAACATCAATAATAATTCAAGCGAAAACCATCTTATGCTATTAATCTTTGACTTGGTGACAAAATTATTTGTGGTTCTAGAAAAGTCTGTTCTTGTGTAGATGTACAATTATGTATACTCTCCCTTTTATTAAGGAAAATAAGAAAGCGAGCAATACCTTGTTAACACATTTAGACAACAATATTTGGTTATTTTTCATTAAATTGAGAACAATAAGTTAAAGTGGCTACCCCTAACCTCGTTACATACCTAAAGTTTTCTAGAGCCCAAATGGTTCTTTTGCGATTAGAGGTTTTTATGTATGCACAAAAGGTCTACAGCAATATTCACGATAATAAGCTTTTTAAGTTTAGAAACGTTTTTTGAAATACCCAGTACAAGCCTGAACGGGTATTTGCTCCAAATTGCTGTAGTTCAAAGTAAGCAATATTAAGAGGAATCCGTACCTTTTCTTCCGACTGCACTTTATCAATAAAAAATAATGTTTTGCAAGGGTTTTGAAGTCCTCATAAAATAAGAAGTAAAATCAATTTTTTAATAAACTTTTGTATTTTCTTATAGGAAAAACATCAGACTATGGTTCTCTGATGTTACATTTGTTTAAAAAAATACTTTTAATTATTAAAGTACAAATTTTGTCTTTTTTGATTATTTTTACTGCAGTTTTAAAAAGTAATTAAAAAGAATAATTAGAAAACATTACTAGGAAAGCATAGCCTGATCTTTTTCCTATAAAAAACTGCAAAAGTTTATTTGATTTTACTTCTTATTTTAGAAGACTTCAAAACCCTTGCAAACCATTATTTCCTACTGGTAAGATGCAGTCGGTAGGAAAAGTACAGATTCCTCTTAAGCTCCAAGAATGTCAGGTTTTGAAGTAACGCTATGATAAGTCTCTATCATTTTCCTATCATCATACAATAGCAATAAATAATCACACTATTATTTCCTGTGATAATAAATTAGTAACGGTTTTTTATCCTTTCTAATAATTTAAGAAATTACAGTAACAAAAACAAAATTTTAGTCGTCAAAATGCCAAGAGATTTTCGGCATGAAATATTTTGAGCTAACTGATAAATTAAGAATAAACAGTAACTGCTCAATGGCAAGAGATTAAATTGGCTTTAGTTGAGCAGTACTTAAGGAACTAAATAAAAAAATTAATAAAGACGTTATCCAAATTTTCTTTTACTAGTTTGAAAGTTAAGGTCTAGAAATCTTCAAAAGTGATGGCAGATAAAAATTATCTATTCTTTTCTGAAAATAATGAAAAAGTATATCAAAATAAAAAATTGGCAAAAAAATTATTCAGATTGGATTGAGGCATAGAGTTTCTGTGAAAGAGTTTCATTTTTTTATTGGTGAGGCTGAAATTAGTGAAATTTAAGTACGATTCAAGAAGAAATTTTAGAATCTTTTAACGAGTCTTTCAATCGCGAGTCTTTATAATTACAAGCGACGATGTCAAATCGCGTTCCAAACAAAACAAAAAACAGCTGTGGTATCTTGTGGACGTCACTCGATAATATCTTGTCATTTAGAATTATTGAAATAAAAGCTGTTGGAGCTGGAAATCTGTACGACAAATCGACTTTAGTCCTAAAAGTGGCCTGCCTTTCTTTAAAAATTGATTGATTTTTCGTTATTGCTGGCAAATTCATTCTAATAAAAGATCACAAGTAACCTCTTAATTACTTTACTTTGCAATTTATATAGATTGTCACAAAATATTATTTAAATAACTACCTACTTCGTACCTGCACCAATAGGTATCTTTCTTTACTACATAAATTTCAAATAATTAATAAAAAACGCGTTTGTTTCCTTTGGAACGAAAACCTAGACAGGCTGGCGCCATTACGTCACGCTTGCAGTCTCAATTGGGTGGCTGAATCTTGCTTTCTTGCACTTTACTGCCATCATTGAAACAATTTAATTGTTTAGCATCAAAAGAGACACTAGAATAGTCCAATTCTCTCTGTGAGATAGCACATTAGCTAGGTTACAATTTCTTTGTGAGATACAAGTGAAAATCAAACTTCTGATATGAAAAGAGGTAAAATTATTTGATTGCAGATTAGTCATTTCAACGCTTTTCATTCAAGGATAATCAAAATTATCCTTATCGATTCCAAAAGATCTCTGTGCTTTCTCAGTTCAAAAATAGCAATAACATTTTGTAAAATAAGACGCACAAATAATAAAAACTTGCAAATTTTCTCAGTAATTTTTTGCCAATCATGAACATTATGATGATGCCAAAAACATTACGCTGCTTGTTTATAAACCTAACTTTGTGTCACAAATTTTTTTCTTAAATATACCAATTTACACAATCAACTGTTTTAGGTAGAAATAGTTAAATGTAGACAAGAAGTATTTTTTTTTTTTGTAAATCTGAAGTGATTTATAAAAATTTGGTGTTGAATGTATTCAATTCCTTGGTGTATTTTGGCGAATTTGTATCAAACAAGTGTGTTTCGTCACGTATAAAATTTTCAATTTCATAGAAAATGTGATTGATTGAGTGTATGGAACATCACTTGGTGCGGCAGCCCCTGTTTTCGGTAGATATACAAAGTGTATACAAAGTTGGTTGTAATATGTGATGACGTATTCGTCTTTTGATAAATGTTCGTGAAGTTTGTAATCGACTTTGATTCGATTCGGAGCTCGCACTTCCACGAAGATATACCGATTGATGTTTTTCATCCATTAGCGTTGAAATTTTCGTCGAATTCACCGATAAGAAAATTCAGAATGAGAAACAGTACAGTCGTACCGTGATGATTAAATTTTAATTACGTCTTGAGGCAATTAGTAGTCAATCAGCGAAGTAGTCGCAGATCGGAGCCGTTATTAAATAATAATTAGTTCTACCTACTGTAGTTATATTATCCTGAAGGGTTCCGATTTAATATTAATGTTCAAGTTAGGCATGCCATCTTCTACAATTAAGCGGTTTGGTTTCTAATTGAAATGTTGCGAAAAATGTATTTAATGCATTGTGTTTTGTAGCGATTCTTTCCCTGCCATTTGGTGCGCAGTAAAGTATGCATAAAATAATAATATAATAGAAAGCCGCCGCTTAATTTTTTAATGGCCAAATGCTTTTAGAGACGTCCTAACGTTGCTTGAATATTTAAAAGTAATGCGAAGACTAAGCAGCGCTGAGAGCATTGAGGACATTAACAGGAGCAATCGAGATCCTCCAGGATATAAAGACAATGTATTGCTGTAATTCCGAGGGGGTCGGCACAGGTGCGCCCCCGAAAATCACGAAAAATGCCTGATACACACAGTTTAAGATGAGATACCGAGGGATAGTTTATTACATATTTAGACAAGACTGCAGCTGCGAACTTGCCGTTCAAATTGAAAAACATTGCGTGAGCATAACGAAGAATATATGAAAAGTCATAAACACGACTCGTTTTGCTGTCAGTGGGCGAAACCCGAGAAGACTGGGGGTTGAACTTCGTTATTGGGCCTCATATGCATTGTTTTATTTGACGAGGTAATAATGTTGCTTTATTGCCTGATAATTTATTACTTGTCTTGTAGTGTTTTTCACTAATTGTTTCAGATTTTCTTTTTGCGAATTCTTATTCCAATTAGATACACTCTTATTTCCGAACGGATTGAATTACATTCAATACGCAATCCCAAAGGGACACGAGACGAATTTGTTACTGTCGAAGTCTAATTATGAGTAATTAGAGGAATCATATTTTAGAAACAAAAGGCGCAGGGTCGTTAGTGTCAGACAATTCCCGCTGCTCAAAACATGATACTTAAATGTATTCATCTTGTAGGACCTTTTTTAATTCATCAAGAAAAACGACACTAACGACCTGTTCGAATTCACATTCCAACTTTTATTCTATCATCTTTTTTATTCTTTCGTTATCTGTTCCTATTTTTATTATAATTATTAATATTGCCACCCAAAAATTCTTCTTTCTTATTTAATTTTCTCACTACCATTTTATCTACAATTAACAGTAATAAATCAAATTATTAGTATAATACACGACAAAAAATTTAGCAAATCTTCTGACGTTTAAACAGTGGCGTTCTCGGTTTTATAATAAGACCCGGTGTGAGAGTTTGGCAGCCAGGTAATCTTACCAACAATTATTTTAAATTTAAAAATCGGTGGATTGGTAAATAAATATAGTTTATTTTCTTATATTTACAGTTTTTGCTTTTAGATTTGACATAATACGGTCAAATCCAATTTCTTTGTTTGAGTTGCCTCAAAACAGAATGAAATGTAAATTTGTGGTGCGAAATGGCTAGATATCCGTCTGTGGTTGATGGACGATCGTTTTTGTGAAAATTTACATATTTCAACAAAAATCGTCCACTTGAATGTAAACAGAAGATCCAGTCAGCACCTTTTCGAGTGGATCTCGTTTACTTTTCAGCCGTGAACCTGAATTCACACGACTTTGAACCATACGTGCACCACTATTTGATATATGACTGAAATCAGATGCAATTATTCCGCTTGCAATTTGCATGAATCTCTCGGCATACATAAAACATGTGAGATTTGGTTCTTTTCTTGAAGTAGCTGAGCCATTTCAACACCCTTGTAGTATGTGAGAGAGCGTATGGGTCGTATTGTTCCATAATTAAGTCGGGTCAAATGAATCTTGGGAGATAAGAATCTGTTTAATAGAACGTTGAGCGTCCTAACATGCTACCAAATCCAATTATCTTGTGCAAGTCGTGAATTAGGTGCCATTTCTAAGCTAATTCGGGCGAGTTGGAATTAAACTGGCCCTGCTAGGTCTGAAATTTTGCTTTCTTGGGGTTCTAGCTGATACAGGATAGCTTTGTCCGATTTTTGTGGGAGTTGTCAGTAAGTTATCAAATTTCCTATTCAGATGTATGCGAGATGTTTTAATGAAGGCGCAGGGACCCCTGCAGAGAGTGCCATTAAAGTGGGGACTGTAAAGCCCTGAATCCGCGACTTATTGCCAATGTTCTAATTAAAACAGATGTATTTTTCTAATTGCATGTTTTACGAGCCGGCTGTTAATACGAGAACTGTTAAAATTTCCATTTTGGTAAAGATCAAATCGACAGATTGCATGTTTTGGACGAAATGTAATGCATTTATAATGAAGGGAAAATTGCAGTATCGTTCGCTTTTATGAACATAATTGGGCGCTTTTTGTTTATTCGGGATAATTTACAGCTTGGGTTTATTCGATTGTTTATTATATTGGCTGGGATTTGTTACAGGTTAAGAGAAGAGAGGTGTGATCCAGACAGACCACTACCTTTAGACCAAAAAGCCAGAGATCTCAGTCCAAGGAACGGTAAGTAATCATACACTTATTATATTTTTGTATTCTGTACTTCAAGTATATGTAAATGTACAATAATACAGTAAATGTAAACTGTTGTATATTACTAAATGTAATGTAAGATTGCATTTTGTTCAATTTTTTATGTCGCATTTTATTTTAATTTAAAAGATTATAAACTTTATAAGCTGCTCTGTTTCAATTGTCTCGAATTAAATTTTTTTCTTTATTTTAAGATACCTATTTATAGGTTCACGATAGAAGTCCAACAAACACGCAAATCTTGCTCTCCTATCCGCTGTTTTACATTGTGAGAGAATGGTAGATCGTTCCTTTACATGTGCCTGTTAGTTAGCGGACTTCTTTCGTGAACCAATGAATATGTACCTGTTTTGACCTCTCACAAGTAACTCTAATTTTGAATTTTGTGTATTACATACTTTATTAACACTGTATTATAAAAACATTTTTTTTTAAATAATTAGAGAACAGTGACAAAAAATTAGTTATTTATTGATCATAAAATATAAAATAAGACAAATTAATATAAACAGAAATGTGAAGGGATTTTTATTTATTAATACATTTTAATATATAAAGGGATAAAACGTAAGGGTTGAAGCCTGTTTGTACTTCTTTAGAACTGGCAGAATTCCGTCTGTTTTGGCTGAGTTGTGTGCGAAATAAATCCCGTAATTCCGTTCAGATTGATGCGTTCATCTAAAAGAGCGAACAGTCCGATTTATTTCGAGACTTAACTGGGGTATTCGTTTCAATTTCTGCATATGCGTATTTAATTGTGACCCTCGCGTAATTTATTACCGGCGAGATTGGTTCGTGTAACGTCCAGCCGGCAAATCCCCGTTTTACAACCATTAATTAAATCTTGGAGTGATAGTTAACTTTTTATTTCGTCGACGGGCCCAAATTAATTCCCGTTTTATTCCAGGCTCTCCGACCGATCACAGTCCCGTACTGAACCTGTCGAAAAGTGGCGGCGGCAGTGCTGGTTCTTTGGGCGATGGCGACCATTCGGGTAGCGAAGCGGACGGACCGGACGTGCCTCCTTCGCCGAGGTCGCCGAGATCCGCCGCTGAAGACGAGGACGACGACAATATCTCCGACCCGGAGGATGACGACGACAAGGATCAAGGTAAACCAATACGAATTGTCATCTAGAATTATCGATTGCGCTCTCACAAAAGAACCGGTCTGGTACTTCAAATTCGGTGAGGAATCGCGTTACCAATGAGGATATCCGATGTCCAAGTGAGAGAAAAAAGGTCTTTAATTAACGGTCAGATGAAGTATCAGGAGGTTTGTGTACATACAAATAGGACATCAGGACAATAACAACATTACAAAATTGCTATTTTTTTTGAGTATTTATGAATTATCACACTTCTATTCTATTGGCTAGAATTTCAATCAAAAACAAAATAAAGACGAGCATTTACTTAGAAAAAGAAGCTCTCTATAGTGTTTTAAGTATCAAGAACGGTAACTTTTATCGATCGAGAAAAAGAATTGTAGAATTACTATCTGATATCGGTAAAGAGTCCTTAACGTTAATTTTTTTAAAAATAAACTTCCATACCGTTCTAGAACGGTAAGTAATGCTTACCGACTAGTTTTCGTTCGACTAGTTTTCGTTGCCAACAAATAAACAAAATACTTACCGATGAGTTATCATTACCAACCAGTATTCTATAACCCTTCCTGTCTAGGAAACAATTACATAGAATTCATTCTCACAAAAAATTAGTTTAGTAATGGCGGATAAAGAAGTTTTATAATAATAATAAGTTACTTGTCATTTTTATTGTTCTTGAAATAAGTTATTGGGAACAAAAGGGACAATAAAACAATTTTAGTGTGACTCGACTAGTGACCATGCCTCGAGTAAGACAACAGATTGTTTCGGCCTAAGGATGACTGAATATATAGTCGAAACGTCGCGGTAAACAAAATTATTTTATTGCGCCTTTTGTCCCAAAAAACCAATTTCGACAATCAAGTTATAATTATAAGACTGATACAAGCATAAAAGGATTGATAAAATTTTAAAAAAGTTGTGTAAGATTAATAAAGTCGCCAAGAGTTTTCGGAAGTTATTTTCCTATAAAATTGGCAGAAGAATTGATACGACGTTGTGAAGGTTGTGGCACTAGAATGGACTGGTTTTAAAAGAAAATGATAAAAAAACAAAGACTATATTTCAGCCAATATGACTAAGTAAAACCAAAAATATAGTTTTGGAACTTTATAGTAACATAATTTTAATTTTTATAAATAAAATCTCTAAAAAAAATGGCAACCGCCAAATTTAGAAATCACGTGAAACGGAAGAAACAAATCCTGTTAAACATTAAAACAGTGTTTATCCTTGTGTTGTTGTTTTCTCATATGTATTCTTTATTTCCAAAGTAAATTCTAAACACATTTTTTTTGAAATTGTACCATTGCATTGAAAAAGACAGTGGTTATTTAATGAAGACGTTGAGAAGTTTAACCTATAAATTTCCAAATGGTATACGTCATTGTTTCAGAAAAAACCAGTTCAAATAATTTTCGATTCTAAATTTTTGTAACTAACTGGAACTTTTTAACCTTTCTATTGTCACTCTGAAAACATTCTAAATTTTAGCTACTTTTGCAAAAATGTTAGGAAGGTTTTTTGTTAGAAAAAATAAAATGACTGATAGGTTAATTTTATGTCAAAATCGCAAAGTTTGATTTAAGTTTATAAAAGAATAGTGTAAAGATGAAAGAGCAACCAGAGCTACTTGTGGAAGATTGATATGGTATCAAAATGCTTAATTTGATAGAAATTTTACTTAAATTTGGATTATTGAAGTAGTAAAGTAAAAAAAAGGTTAATTGAAGAAGGCTGTTAAATATATTTTTAAAACAAAAAATAAGTGCACTTTACTAAAATTATAAGAAATAACTTACATGAAACTGGTATATTGACCCTATAGTTAAGTAATATTGATAAAGTTAAAAAAAGGGATTTTAAAAGTAAAATACTGACGCAGTTAATTAAATCAATACGCTTGAAAACAATTCTGTAAAAGAGATAAATTCAATTAGGAAGTTAAAAAAATTGACAAAGTTAGAAAAAGTCGAGAAGAAAGTTCTTAAAATAGATAAAGTTGTAGAAGATCAGTTTTCTCTATTTAAAGTTAATACTAAAGTTAACAAAAAGACTGTCCAAAATGACAAAAAAGTTTTATTCATTGATAAATGGTCAAAAAGTGTGAAACTTATCATTCTTATAAAATATAAAAATAAGTAGGTTAAGATTGACAAATGTTAAAAAAAGGTTAAGTAAAGTGAATAAAATTGTTTTAAGTTGAAGAAAATTTGAAAAAGGCTTGGTTAAATTGATAAAGATGATATTCTAATGATAAATATTAAAAAGAGTTAAAAACTAGTAAAGAAATAAAATAAAATGAGTATGTTAAGTTAAGAAACGTAAAAAAAATTTTGAGTGGCATTGATAAAGTTACAATAAAAGCTGTATCGAGATAATTTTACCAAAATCTTGATTACATTGATAAAAATTAAAAAAAATTCTCTATTGGTATTTGTAGGACAAAAAAGTGCTTTGAATCTAATAAAGTAAGAAAAAAAAAGTTAAGGTAAGAATAACACATGAGTAAAAGTAATATACGAGTAGTAACAAAAAAATAGTGTCAATTAATTTTACAAAGACTTGGTTAAATTGATAAAGATGCCAAAAGAGTTATAGGTGCCTACCCCATTAATAAAAAGAGTTTAAAACTAATAAGATAACAAAAGTTTTTAGAGTCTGTATGAGAGCTTGTTAAAAGTTAAAAAATATTTGTGTAAAACTGATAAACATGCTAAATAGATCAAGTATATAAAACTAACAAACATTAAAAATGATAAACAAATTGAATAATGTTAATAAAATTGAAGCGTAATTAAATAAGACTTAATTTTAAAAAAAAGAGTTGTCTTGTCTAGACTGAAAAACTTAAAAAGGTGTTAATAAGAAACTCACAGATCGACAAAATAAGAAACTCACAGATCGACAAAATAAATTAAAAAATATAAAAAATTAGCCTAAGACTGATTATGATGAGTTACAAAATAGGATAATAAAAAATAATAGGTAAAGTTGATAAAACTCATGTGAAATGTGACAAAAAATTAAATAACTTTTTAAAAAAAATTGAAAAAAATGTTAAAATGGAAAACAATACATTATGCTACTTGATTTCTGGATTTTTAGAATAAATTTTTGGACTTTTATCTTTAAATTTTTACGTCTATTTGGTGAGGAAACAAGCACTTTATTGTATTCTTGTTGACTGTTTTTGAATGAAGCAGGAAGCAGCCATTACTTTTTTGGGTACTGCACAAGATCAGAGAGTTAACAAAGAGTTAGTTTAAATGACAAAAAATAATAATAAATTAAATAAAATATTGCAACATATTTATAGACGAAAATATTTGCGAGATTGTATGGAGGCGTAGAAGGTGTAAATGAGTAGGTAATATTGATAAAACACAAATAGGATTTTGCGACTGTTAAATTAAAAAAAAAACTGTGTGATTAGTTTTGTTATAAAATTAAAAAAATAATGTTAATATTCAAAAATGTAACAAAATCAGGAAACCAAAACCTTTGAAATTGAAGAACATTCCTTGTAAAAAATTCGATTGGAACTAATGTATCGTAAGGTCAAAAGTGACGTTGGTATCATTAATTAATTTAATATTCTGACATAACGAGAATGAGGATTTTCTAATTTATCGCTAGTGAAATTAATGTATTCCCGAATAATACCTAAAAGAAAAGAGCGGATTTATTAGTCTTCGTCTATTCTTAGCTTTCAGTCTATATCGAATTCATTATCCGAAATTAATTCTCCATCCATTCCTAATTGCAAACTTGCCTCTACTACATATATCAATATTGGAAATCAAGACACCAACAAAATGTCCAAAGTTAACACGAAACGCGCTTAATTGGTTTTACGGTCGGGCCTCCTCCCAATGATACAAGTTTCGAATATCGACGAATAAATCATTTTTGATGGGACATGCGTGCACGCTTACCATGTTCTCTCTTCAAACCGAAAAAAATATGTCTGGCTAATTTGTTTGTTTAAGACATGGGAAAATGAGATGGGGAATGTTAATGTTGTGGTCAAGATAGATGACCAACTGACATGCTCGATTTGATGGCTCACTTTGAGATTCGCCGGTTTGACCAGAACCACATTCATCATTTCGCCATTTATAACACTAAATAATTAGATAATTAGCAAATTTTGTTATGATTTTTAATAAAACCTAGAGAAGCAAGATCTTGAAATCTTGCTGGCTACTCGATGGATGCATTACATTGCAGTAGACGCTGTCATAATATTTCTGATAGAAAAAGTTATTTGAAATCGTTTTATCATTATGTTTTTTACGTTTTGCAGACATGGACGAAGGCGACCTCCCTCTGCCTGCCGCCCCCGGCAGCGATTCGCAGCAGGCGGCGTTGAATTACTCAACATTGGCGAGTGCGGTGGCTTCTGCCAATGGTCCTAGTCAAGATCCGTCGATTTCCTCGACGGAAACGCTTCTCCGTAATATCCAGGGACTGCTCAAAGTGGCGGCAGACAACGCCCGTCAGCAGGAGCGCCAGATCAACTACGAGAAAGGTACAAATAGCAACATGGTGTATCTGCTGTCGCTCGCACAGTATTACATGTATTTAGCAGCCACGCAAAAGTGCTAAAAATATTTTTGTAAATATATGGAAAATCGGAAATTTAAATTTTTGGCGGTTTGTTGATTATTGCAAATTTAAGTTTCGAATTTTCCAGCGATTGCATAGAGAGGTAGATTTGAATTTGTATAAAGGATGGAGGCACTCGTGTGCACATATCGACTTGTACTCTAAAAATAAGTAGCTTTACTAGATGTACATACTTAAGTATACCCAATCTGTTGATATAGAAGCAGATATTTTCTAGCAAAGTAATGTTAGAGTGACAAGTACTAAGGACGCCTCAGATAAGAATCTGTGTGTGTTTGAACCTGACCCGGTGTTTCAGTGATGGAATTTGGTTATTCTGTCGGCTGGTTGTTAGTATATTATTAGTAATGTGCCATTACTTCCAGTGTTGTTAGAGTAGATGTTTATTTAAAAATTAGTTAATTTAACTTAAATATTTATATACCTGAAAATTTTGATATATTCTCCCTTGTATATTTCCGGAATATAACAAAATTTTCTTCGCACCAAAAAAAATCAGTGAGGATTTCCTTTCAATGGAACTCGATCTGACATCTAGAATTAGGTTTATGTGTGATGTACATGTTAACAATTCAAAATTGAAAATAAACGAAATTACTATATACACTCCTTGACTTTTTTTTTAATTCAATCACCTTTTTTCAGTTTAGCTTAAATTGGCAAACCATTTCTTATCTCAAGGCCAAGCTCTAAATAGGTAGGTGGCACTTTTATTATTTTTATTATGAATGTTACCAACTAACAGATACTAAATTCCAGCATTGATATACCAAAGCTATTTCGGGAGCAATCATCAAAACATTTATTAACTTAACGCTCCATTCAAACTTTCATCTTCATACTAAATTCACTTCAAGTATATTTCATAATTATTATAGCGTAAACTGTTAGCATTCGCCGGATTTCGCATAAACCAAACAAAACTAAATTTAATCAAGTTTCCATCCGTTTCTTCATTACGGTGGAATTTTTTTCAAGTCAGGTTCGAAATTTACGAGAGCTATAAGTAACATATTATTTTTCATTTAATTAAACTCGTTATATTAACATAACTTTTCATCGGAAAACTTTTCACAACCAACTTAATCAAGTTTTAAATAGTCGAAACACGCACAGCAATTTTAAAAATTTAATTTAAAATATCTTTAATATTCATTTAATTGATTATTGAATAAAGAAAAACAAAATCAAAACAGATACGCAATTTGAAAAAACAAGAAACATTCAATCGAATGTCATAGTATCTAAAATTTTGGACTCGACTGAAACAAATAAAAATCCTCAAAATTGCTAGTTGAATCAGGTAACACTAGCACCAATAGAAAACGGTAAGTAAAATATATTTGGCGCATTTAAAATCTGCTACTTTTGTTGCGAAAATTCTATATTTATTTATTATTGAGGGTTTTTTTTATTAAATTGCTTCTACATTTAGTACTTTTTTGTAGAATTTGTTAGCTTGAATAATTTATATAGCTAGTTGTTCGTTACTACGAGTAGTGATAATAGATATGTCACGTATGAAAATGGTTTTAGATATGCTTAATTTTCAGATGTTATAGCTGGTAGAATTTACAACCAAAAATTTCGAACTGTCAGTGACAATATTTGTTGTCATTTTTATGCAAATTGTGGCTTTTGTAAATTCTAAAATAAAAATTTTTTTCGTAATTTATATACATTTATTATTAATATAATTCAAGTTTTCACTTCAAATAATCATTTTAATATCAATATTTCCTCTATTAAATCACAAATACCTGTCTATTTTGGAAACTAATTAGATCATTTGTTTTAAACTATACTACTTATGTGTTATTAGATAAATATTTTGATTTATTTGACATACCATCATACCAAGAAGATTAAACAAGAAGACATTTATGGAAATTGACGAAAACCAACTCGTTCCCAACTAAAAATAAATCTTAAGAAGTTATACTCACAATGACTAAGATATTGATTAAAATATTGAAAAAAAAAACACTCTGCATTATACAACACTGTAAAACTACACTCACTTTATTCTTAAGCCAGCAATTTTATTAATAAAAAACGGTATTTATTGACTACTAGAAAAATACTAGATATGCAGGTTACAATCTATTCCATAACAAAACGCAATCCGTAAGGCACAGATCAACTAAAGTATATTTCAAAAAGAATGTCATCGTAGAAAGCTGTGCAAAATCAAATTTAATTGGCAACACAATTTGATAGACTCTTTTTTTGGCGGGAAATAAATATTAGTCCCCAGTACAAAGTCCTTAATTTTTTTTTTGATACATACAAATGTAAAACTTTGTAAGTGCTTTTCTTGCAACGAGTCCGACAAACTTATCTAATTGGAAACTTTCGGCGCTGCTGCGTTTTCGAATGCCGTCATACCGACAGCTTCGGGGTGATGGACACTCTATTCGCAGCATGATTTTTGTCAGACAAGTTGACACAATTTTTAAATTAATTTTACTAAACAAATTTCAAAAAATCAAACTTGAATATACGGAGCGACAATGATGACGTCATATCGACAATTCCAGGAATCGGGCATTCGAAAACGCAGCAGCGCTGAAAGTTTCCCATTAGAAAAGTTTGTCGGACTCCTTGCAAGAAAGGCACTCACAAAGTTTTACATTTGTACTCGTATGTATCAAAAAAAAAAAAAAAAATTAAGGACGTTGTACTGGGGACTATATGTTATTACAAATTCTGGTTTCGTGCATTTTTTTAAATCATCTTTCGTCGAAATATAAAGTCCAATTCAATAGAATTAATATGACGAGTGGCTCTGGAAATTCAAATTTTCGTTCGCAGCATTGAGTTTATTGAAATGTCAATGCAATGTCTATAATATATCATTGTCAATATCATTGTCAACCTTTAAAAAATGCGGCTTTTTTCGAATTTTCGTGTAGTATATGGAACAATTAAAACGATAGAAAACTAGTAAAAGTTATATGATGATTAAATCCAACTAATATTGCCTTTTCCAGGATGTAAAATAAATTCGACTCTTCGAGTTGGAGGCAAAATCGTACCGAATTTTTTAATTTCTTTATTGATGTCTCCAGAACTTCAGGATAAGAAACTTCGTTAGGAATGGTTTGGGAGGAATTGCGGAATAGAATTTGAATTCTATTGACGGGTAGAAAATAAAGAATGTATTGATAAATGCGTTAAGTACTTGATTACTTAAAAAGTCAATCAGTGCTGTTTGTGTACTATATACAGGGTGTTATGGAAATGAGTGCAAATATTTTAACCTGAAATACAGCACCACAAATAATAAATATTTGTAAAAAAATTTTTGTCTTATCTCAACTGATAACAAAATTATAAACTAAAAATTAATTATTACAAAACGTATAACATTTTTTTTTAACATAGGGCAATCATAGGTTTTTCAGGTCAAAATAAAGCGATTTAACACAATTTACCTCTATACTAAGTTGCACCGTTTAGGAGCTAGAGGACGCCAAAGTTAAAGATGAAAAGTCAGTTTTATACTTTAAACGTAAATATTTCGAAAACGATACGTTTTAGCAAAATATTGCATTCTTGCAGTTTTATGTAGAAACTACTGGCATATTCATTTTTGCTACAAAAATTGGAAATTAATAAGAGGAAAATTGGTTAATTACCCAAAATGTAAAAAAAAAGTGCCGTAACTTGAAATTGAGATGTGCAGCAAAATTTTGCTAGTAGAAATAAAAAGAGTACAGTCAACTTCATTTGTATACCAAATTTGGTATTAATCAGTTAAGTGGTTTTCCAGATATAACAAAAAGATGTTTTTTTATACCCAACTTTGACGACCTGTAATTTTGTTGTTAGTTGAGATAGGACAAAAAATTTTTTACAGATTTTTATTATTTGTGGTGCTGTATTTCAGGTTAAAATATTTGCACTCATTTCCATAACACCCTGTATAACTAGTTATAATCAGTTACCAAAACATCCTAACCCAATCTAAAAAGTTTGAACGTAAGTGCTATGTTGGAAGAATAAAATTTAAATTTACTCTAGTTTATCCATTGAACGACTTAACATTCTTAACCTAACCTAAGAACTTACTGCTTTTTACCTGTTGTTTAAATTATTGAGAAACCAGTTACAGTATTCCACACATTCTGAAAATCATTTAGTTTGTTTTTTACACTTTTTGAAAGGTAGTGCTAGGGACACCAAACACCAAGAACAACTTATTGAGAAACTTCTTTGGACTTTGCTTTATTCTCTCTTATTAGAAATCTTACACTACCTTATCAGCTGTTTTAGCTTTTTTTATGATTTTTTCTTTATCAATAACAATTTTAGATGTTCTTTTTGGGTTACATTATTGATGATAAGACTTAGAAATTAGGTATAACATAGACAGAATTTGCCGTTTATCATTTCCGAAATAAGCTTCATAGACCCAGACGCGGTGACAAAACGCTATGTGATCTGGAAACTCCATAACGTAGTATTTTTGTTGCCGCCTCCCGTTCTATCAATAATGCACCCGTTCTGTTCTACACTGTTCACCATATTGAATAGACCGGAAAATAAAGTCTTAAAATAGACTGTTTTTTAAAACCGTGTTAATAAACTAAAAGTATAATATGCGGTCAAAAACAAAACAGATCAGAAAACTTAAGTTATATTTACACAGACAACGTTGTGTTGTGTCACACGTTTTCATTTTTTTATCGAACACACGTTATCAACGGTTGACATAAAATTGTTGCTTTAAGGCAACATCTTGACACTATAGTAAGCATAAATGCAGGAATTTAAAAAATCAAAATATTTTATTGTTAACAGTAATGAGATAAATGTTGACCTAGCAATTAAAAGAGTAATTCAACAAAGGTCAGTCCCAGTGAGCAATAAATTAAAACATAAATTTAAATCATTATAGCTGATACTTTATATTGTCGTTAAAGACAAAGTAACTAAGCCACTAGAAGTGCATTTATGTTCTTTTTTTAGAAAAAGTGTGTTGCCATATTTGGAAAAATAAAAATAAAAACGTTGAAATTGCTGTGTAAAACGTAAAATTACTTGGCTGAATGTTAGAAAATTATAAGTGAAATTTCTCACGTGGTGTCGAGGGAGTAAATTGAAAGTGGTGGTATAAATCTTATGTTATATAGCAGCGTTTCATCAGTGACGGACGTTGTGTACTGAAGAATAATATCAGTAATCTTGTTTGTGGCACGATCACGCAAAATTTCATAATTTACTCTGATTGTAAAAAAAATCTTTCGAAGAGTAGAAAAATGTGGGTAGAATCTGTGCGATGCAGTCGTGTTCATGTATGTCCGTTAAACGAGAAGATCGTGTGTGGTGGTCGCAATACAAGTCTTCTTATAACTATCCACGCTCTGATATCGCCGATATTATCTCGTTTTATCGAACCCATCTCGGATCTCTGGCCGTGTTAACGCAAATTATTGGTACTTGAAGCGACCACTTTAGCTGATTAAAATTGCATTTTGAATGGAATCGTTAGGGCGAAACGTCTTCATTTACATTCGGAATTATTTACGGCCGAATTTCTCGATTCCAATTATCCGTAAACATAAGTACGAGAGATGTTTATGTGCACGTATGCCTGCTGATACAAACAAAAATGTTAAATCAACACCCTTGGGGTAGTCTTATGCATTCATTTAATCTACGAGTATGTCTACCAAAATACATTTCAACAACAACTATCTACTAGAAGTTTGTCTATTTTAAAATAGCAGAAAGTTTATTACAATTTACTTTTTTAATATTAGTGATGATTGTAAAATATTATTTCTAATCACAACAAATCACGATTAACTGCTAACTAAAATACAAATCTTCAATTCTAATTAACCAATTGCTACCTAAAAATCATTTCACCAGCTTATCACACTCATCAAAATAATCTAGGAGACAAGCTTGGTATTTTCAAAAAAGATTGTAAAGAGTGTAAACTAGTACTATTTCTTAAATACATAATTTATTTTGCATACGTTTATCAACTTTAGGTGTTTAGTTTTTGTTGATAAAAAGTTTTAAGATTAGAATTGATTTTTGTTTAGTGGGGCTACAAAATTAACTCATTATCTAGTTTCAATGTTTGATTAGGACAAAATTTCTTTGCATTTTATTCAGTTTAAGAATAAGAATATATATACATAGAAAGACATCATTTAGATCGCGATACACAGTTACGAGTTATTGGGATGCTCCAAAGAAATTTATCTCAAAGAGCAGTTGATGATGCCCTTAACATTAATAAAAGTGTTGTTAACCAATTATGTTAAGGTATCAGCAAACCAATGATGTCCGGAACGACAAACAAAAGCAACCACTGTAAATCAAGACCGATTTGTGCGTTTGCAAGCTTTGAAAAACAGCAACAAAATTGCGATTCGGCTCCATAACACCCACCACATTCTAGTTAGTGACCAAACAATTTGTAATCGACTTCACAAAGCTGGTCTTAATGCTAGACGTCCTTTGAGAAGACCTACTTGATCTAATGGAAATCGCGCCATCAGATTACAGTGGGCGCAGGAACATGTGAACTGCCAACAATAGGAGTGGGTTAAAGTTTTGTTCAGAGATGAATCTTTGTTTGGTTTGCATCCGGACACCAGAAAACTAAGAGTGTGGAGACGACCTGGCAATGCAGAATAACTGGCAACTGCCCAGAAAGCCTCCCAGAAAAAGGAACAGTGATGTCTGGGCTCGAATCACTATCGGTGGAAGAACACAGCTCGTTTTTATAGATGAGAATTTAAATGCGATTAGTTATCGGAAAAATATTTATCAACCTGTGGTCCTTTCATTCTTATTTATGCACTACAATGCCCGTCCATATGCAGCCAGGGTGGTGTGCGAGTTTTTGACCAACAAAAAAATTAACGTTTTGCCGTGGCCTGCCCAATCCCCTGATTTGAATCCGATTGAACATTTGTGGTATATAATGAGCAGGCGGCTTTTGGGGCAAAATATATTGATGCAAACACGAGAACAACTCATAGAATGTCTGACAGACCAATGGCGGACTATAAACTATGAAACAATAGACAATTTAATTTTAAGTATGCCCAACAGGTGTAGGGCAGTAATCAATAACCGTGAAGATCGTACAATGTATTAATTTTTATTATTCGTTAATTTAAATAAATTTCTTTTAAATCTTTTTTTTTTGTTTTTAATTTTTATATTTGGCTTATTTCATCTAAGTTTTTGTAAAAAAATAAAGCCTTTAACAGTTTCTATTAATCTTTTATACTGAGTTTATCAGAAATGATAGTCAAAAATTTAGCCAATGATAGCTTTGGCTTACAGAAGATTTTCTTCTAGATTCTATTTTTTCCGAATCTCAACCGTTATTAAGTTAAAATTATTTAAAAATTTAGTACGAAATACTATACCCGCCACTATACTACCTATGTAACAACTGTTCATTTAAAAAAGTTGTCAAGTGTGCTATGAGATTTTGATAAAAGAAAATGTAGCGAAGAAGGGATGTCGGAACTTGATACACAGCTTCACAGTGCGCGCGCAGTCGTGATTTGTCGTCGTAAATGACAGTATGGCAACGAATTAAACTAAGACATACTTCAAAATGTTTTTGTTTTTTCCCAGCACACTTGACAACTTTTTTAAATGAACACTTGTTAGTATTATAATGGTAACTAGGTTATATTATTTATAATGGTAACTAAGTGATCACAAGTATATCGTGAATTTATGGGGGAGACAAAATTCAAAATTTTTAGCATCTATCGCAAAAATGGTATATAGAAAAGTTCTTTCTTTTGATATGATGTACCACTGGCAAAATTTCTGATACAGCCTGTATATTTTGCAAAAACGTCTTGCCATAAATCAATATTTAGAAGTGTTCCCTAGATTATTTTGATAGTTTTGTCATAAAATCTTCTTAACTATTTACCTTCTAAGTAGAAAATCACACTTCTTAATAATGAGTAATGACAGACTCAGAGCTAGTAACGTGAGTCTAGTAGTGAGTCAGGTCAGGTCAGGTCAGGCTGGGCGATTTTCATTTTAAATAATCGATAATCGATTATTCAATTTAATCGATTATTTATTATTTTGATTAATTAATATTGATTAATTAATTTAAGTGTTTAGAATAAAAATTTAAAATTATAAAATTTAGATTTTTCTACCTTACAAATATTGAATAGTCGATTAATTCAAAAGTATAATCGAATTGCGTTTAATCAATTATTTTGCCCAGTCCTAGTCAGGTCAATTAAAATCTCGTAATCACCAATATTTAAAAGTAAAAGTTACCAAATTATTAGAATAAATTTACAAATTTTTATCAATAAATTATCAGAAAAGTTACAAATTACTCGGAAAATTAAAAACAAAATATTAGGTATGTAAAAAAACAATCCATAAAATGTTTTATTGTGTTGTTTTTTATAATTACTTTTTATTAAAAATAAAAACATTTTTTATTTGTCTTTGGTAATTTTCACCTTTTTAAAAACCGTTCAATTTATTTCAAAAATTTTTTCGTTGTATACTAGTCTTTTGTTGAAATAAAAATTTGATTTTGGGCCACTCTTTTGAATTCTGGACCACTGTGCATCCTATGTGTAAAATAAAATACGTTTTTCTTTCTTTTCCTTCATTTTGACATGTTTAACATTTTTATCCTACCATGTTCTTTTATTTAGAATTCTAAAAAAAATGCAAGTTTTATTTAAATAAACAAATTGCTTATGATAATTGTCGTCTGTTATAAATCGAATGTAATTTTTTATACAAATTTTGTTTGTTGAATAACTTATCTCACACAAAGTTCTTTGATTGCTGCCTTTACCATATTTAAGTTAACATATACGCTTTTTAAAAATGTGTTTTTTTAAAAATTTTTTAAAGCAAATCAGTACGTCAACTAACAATTTTTTTTGTGGCATTGTTGCGTAAATTTCTGTTCACAAATGAAAAAAAAAACAAATTAAAAAAAAAATAAATATTAAAAAATTGTTATTTAGACTAGTGATAAAAGTAGCGCTGTTGTCAGAGTTTTATTTAGGTATAGAAAATACATCAACACGCAATTTACACAAAAAAAAATCTCGATTTAACAACTTTAGTTAAATAGTGGAAATTCTAAAGATTTTAAATGCCATTTCAAAAATGTTCGTGACTTTTGTTTCAAGTATGTTCTACGTTATGACAAAACCAATATGGTTAAATAATTATAGAAAATATACACTTAAAAAACGGTAAAATATGCATGCCAAGGAATCCCTTAAGTTCGTTCTTTCTTTTAAACTTTGAGAATGCTTAGATAAATGTATTTGGTGAAAAGCAACATTCTTTTGAGAAAAGATTACTCTTAGAGCCCGATTTACGTCTCGGGCATCAGATCATCTAGACTTAGACAAAGCCCCCGTTTCTAAATGTTTGTGGTTAAGCCTTAATTCACTGCAATGACAATAAAGTTTATGGTAAGCAAACATTACATGCATATACAATACACTGTACTACCTACTTCTCACATATATAAATGGAACAAATCGTATACAAAAGTATTTTTATGGTATCTATTAACCCATATTTTTCTCAGTGTACTTATAAGTTATATTATTATTTTTTTGTTGTGCACCAAAGTACAGAGCGGAACCGTTAAAAACATACATCAAATATTCAAAACGGATATTAAAGCAACAAAAGATATATACCTAAAATATCTAAAAGTGAGTTGACTTTTCTATAATTCACAGAATAGTCATTGTTTAATTTATGGAAAGGTAAGGCTCCGTAAGAATAGATCTCGATTTATGACAGTTCCCTCCGCCAGATGCTTCGCACGCAATTATATATTTCTGACGGAGAAAACTGTCATAAATCAAGATCTATCCTTACGGTGGTTTGCCTCTCCATAAATTGAACAATGGCTATTCTTTGGTTTATACATAGAATGGTCTTAAAAAGTTAGCCCACTCTTAGATATTTTGAGTATATTTGTAACAATTGTCTCTGAACACAGAGAACTTTTTCTTTTTCGGAGTTAATTCAACAAATAGTAGTTTTTCGAAATGTAAATAAATCAAACAATAGTGAAAAGTTTTTACTTAGTGTTAAGTGGCTAGGTTCTTATAGAAACTAATTTACAAAAAGGTACATAAAGTTTAAACAATAATCACAAAAAATAAAAAAAAAGGCGCTAACACATTGGTCTTTAAAAATAAAATAAACATCCATCTGGATGCGCAATTGGTCGCTTCAAAATATTTCAACTCAGTGATCAAAATTTCAATCCTAGCTTACGGTCTTAAAAACAATTTTTCTAGATGTTGCAAAAAATATATACAATATTTTTGTCATTTCAATATCAAATTTGTTTTCTTGCTGTCAACTTTCAAATTCATAAAAATCTATAACTTTATGACCTATAGAGATAAACTGATAAAACGATCTGTACGTTAAATGTGCTCACTTACATTAACTTTAGATAAATTATTATTGTTATTTATAAAAAAACAATTTTTTGTTGAAATTTTGAGCTACTCTTGTACTAAAATGGTGTTTTATATCACAGTTAAATTTTACTTTTAGATCAATCAATTTCTATTTAAAATGATATTCTCTCTCAAGATGTTTTATTATTTATAATTAACAAATCACCATAAGATTTTGCCAGATAAGTTGCACAGTTAACAAAAATTTTTGCACTAGAAAATTGGTACAACTATAAATTCCTCTATTCAGTTAGTATTCTAAAAAGTAAGAAATATCATAAATATGTATGTCAAAATTGTCTTTTTGCGATCAGCTAAATAAGTACATAGGTAATGTTATAATTTTGTCCTTTTTCTATGCAGATGTGTATGATTTTTGCGTCTGGTCTAACTTAAATAACGATCAGTTTGGGGAGGGAATTATTGGTAAAATTCGTCTCAGACTGTAGAAAATGCCTTCAAACGGACTAAATAAGATTATATCGGTGATACGAGCCTGAAGGAACAATTATGACTATTTTGATATGGTAGACTATCAAGTGCGGCCGATCGGATGGTTTTTAATGGAATTCGCATTGGATTTGTGTTGGGATGTTGCACTGGACGACTATGTTGATCGTTTATGCATGCAACAATCAGAACGGAGACCAAATTATAAGGCTTTCATGTCTGGAAGTCAGGTGGTATACCAGCCAGCAACTTTTGCATATTTCGATCGAAAACCTCGATGCCGATTAAAACGCTTTTGTTTTATGGATGGTGAGGAGAGCTTTATTCCGTACCTAACATATTTAAAAACGTATTAAGCGAAACATATTAAAAGGAATTTTAAAACTTGTAATAAATTACGGTTTTATTATTAATATCGTAAATTTATGAATGCGCCAATAATACAGGGGACTGTCATCGTATTTTTAAATGCAGCAGGGCATTAAATGAGCAATGTTAATGCCGAATGCACGGACGGATACCGGCATAAAGAACAACGCTAATAGCAACATTGGTTGTAAACTTTTAATGACTGCAGAGGGTCCTACATTGTGTTATATAAAGGTTATGTTTTCAGACTCGATGCCGCATATTTACAGTCTTATTCATAATTAGTGACGTCTGCTGCACCAAAACTTCAACACATTCTTACGTTTTATAACGTATCTTCCACAAATAACTACATCTTAAGACGCTTTTTCATTGCATTTCCGAAATGCTAATTAACTTTTCAACTTTTATAATACCGAAACAAACTTGATAAGCTCTTACAACTTTTTCGAATAAAAACGATAGAATATGAACAGGACATGACCTAAGCAAAGGTTACCTATCTGTTGTTTTATTTATTTATTTACATTTTTCAATGATATAGGTAAGCTACTAATGGACCACGACTTGCATCAGGTTGTTCAATGATTTTATCTCGAATTTGTTTTATGCTTATTAAAGTCTGAAACGAAGTAGTACCTTTTATGTAGCAGAGATATTTGCAATTAATAAAAATTATAAAAAGATAACAAGTGGAATTATGTATAATTCTAGAATATGTCAGTTTAAATATCAAATTGTTGTTGAGAAAAGGAAATTCTTGACATATAATAATTAAGTCTTTTTGAAATGGTTGTTATTATGATAATACAACGAAATAGAAAAATGTAATATAGCACAAGTAAGTAGATTAAAATAATAATAATAGTGTTTAATGTTTTTGAAATTTACATAATTATGAATTATCTATTCATCTGACATCAGCACAACTATTGTCATTTTTTAGACAGTTTTTCTATAGTTATTGCTCTATTTCTCACTAATAAAAGTGTTTTCACCAATCCTTTAAGTTGTTCGTGGTGTTAATTTATGAATCGGTTTGATAATTGTGAGAGTCGGCTAAGTATAAAAAAATAGTTTAAAAAATTAAAAAAATAGAAAACTTAAACATCAATTTAGTGCTGCAATGTGTGCTTTTTACAAAATAAAAATTGGATACAACTTTTTTAAGGTCCCGTCAAATCTGTTTTGATCAATTGCTACAATTACAACTACGCCTACTAAAAAGAAAACAAAATTACAATAATAATTGAAGAAAGATGTATGTAATGACAATCTTAAAGGGCAGGCGAACTGGACTGAAAATTTTAGTAAAACTTCAGTTTCAAAAAGTTATCCAGCTGTTAAAAAAACGGTTCATAGATAGTTGAAGGTGTAACAGAAAACCAAAAAGTGGATTAAGAAGTTTGGCGAAAATACAGAAGAAAAAATATCTTATTATTTGGAATTTTAGTTTAATACCAAACATGTCGCAAACCTTGGGAAGTTATAAGTTATAAGTGCAAAACGAAACTTGAATAGAAGATAAAATAAAGCTTCCAGACATACTTTTGTATATAATTTAAATTAATTTTGTATTATAATTTAAACATCCTATTTAGAATATATTGATTTCACTATGATGACAATTAAACCAAAATAGAACAGTAAAAAAAAGCTGGCTATGATAAAAGTAATCAAAAAAAACTGCTTTCATAGTAATTAAAAAGTAAAAAAAAAGTAATAAGAAAAAAAAGAAACTTCTACTAGTTTTCTAAACTAAAAAAGATATTTGAATTACTGACTCAGAGCCTACACAACATATAAAGAACAAACAAAAATGTGTATAGTTCATTTTTTTAATGCCTTTTTCTGTCTCTGTTCAACACATCTATATGACACAGCAATATATACAACAATGTGTTCAAAATGTCCAAATGGTCAAAACGGCTAAGAAGTAGTGATCTTCGTAAATTTTTCTAAGACGTCAGTGTCGTGAACAAAAAAGAAGCAAAATCTATATAGCCGCCTCGAAAATCTAAGGTCCCTAACTTCTAAAGTCCGCAATAAACCAAACAATGGCCATTGTTAAATCTAATTGCAAGTTAACATCTGGAAAGAGTACTTCCTTACCTGAGGCATCGGCAGAGATTGTAAATCTTAGGAATAAATAATCACTGAAGATTAGTTTAGTATTATAATCAGCAATGGCCATTATTTGGTTTATTGCGGCCTTTAGAAGCCAGAGATCTTAGATTTCCGAAGAAACTATACCTACAGTCTCATTGACTGAAACTCAGTACGCAGCTACATGTAAAAAATTAAAAAGACAATAAGATTGAAGCTACTTTTCAAATAAATTACTGGTATTATTGCTAACTGTTACTGTTAATTTACAATGTCAGCTAAGTGAAATTATCTAAAAATCCTTAGATCAAGGCGTATAGATGTAATATTGTTTGCGAAAAGTACAAAAAAAAAAGTAATACAACAGCATAATGCAGTAGTAAGAACAAGGTAGCAGATATTAAAAAAAAACAATGGCTAAACAGAGATTTCAAAGATTAAATACTTTTTGTAATGACTTAACTTTAATTAATAGAATAACTTACTTTAATAGACTTTGGAAATAATATACTTTCAGAAAATATTCAATTAAATTAAGACTTACTGCAACATAACTTCTGTAACATCTAAGCAACATATTGCATACAACCTACAATACGTATATATCTGCTACAGTCTCGCATTTTGCGAAGAAATGATTTAGACAGAGAGAAGCTTAAATATTGGTTTTTTCAACATCTCTATTTCCAAAAACTAAGTCAACAACTAAGTTTGCTGTAGGCAAAAATGTAAGTAGCCGAATATTTCTACAAATTGGACAAGAAAAGTTGTCGAGAACTTTGAGCAATATAATGACTCAAACGCAAAATTAATAAAGTTAAGTCGTTTCTTCTGTCACAATTTTTGAACTTTAGTAATGCAAAAGTGCTTATCAACTTTATACTATTTCATAGATTTTACATTTTAAAAAAGTCAGATGAAAATCTAAAACAGTTTCTCAGTTACGAACTTTCGCCTTTTCTTATATCTCTAATCAATGAAGATGGAATGCGCTAAGATGTCAAAAACTTCTTTGTGTTCAGAATTCACACCTACACGTACCGTGTGGTAGTAGACAACATATTAAAATTATATAATATAAATAATATATTATAAACACAAAAAGCTCTGAACCTTACTTGTAAAAAATAAATGACAATTTAGCTTCTACATCTTCCATAAAACGTTGCAGAAATACTTTTAGTTGCACAAAATTGGGCTCAAAATGTTCAATCATTTGCACAGATTGCAGCGATAATTTATACAAAAATTAATTTTTGACGATACTTCCTCATATCTCAATTCTTTGTTAAAAAACTAGAATTAGCACTTTGTTGGAATTTCGTAAAAAGTATGAAAAAAGAAGGAAACTGTTGATAAACATAAAGATATAACATAAATTTTCTAAAGGGTTAAAATTGCCACAGTTTTAAAAGTTGTATTTTAAAAATTTTAAGATCTGTTTACCATTTAGGTCCTAAATTGTTAAAAAATTTGTTAAATTTAAAAACGTATAGATTTGCTTATTTTTGTCAAAAATACCAATACTTCAGTGTTAAAATAGCCAAATTTTAAAAAATTAAACATTATTATATATTTCTTAAAAGATTTAAACATATTAAAAAATTAGAACAACCGCATTTATTGCACGTTAAAATATATATTGTAGAATGGCTTGACTAATTATCATGGTATTTTTAGATTGTTAGAGTTTTATTCACATGTGTTATTTAATAATAAATTTTGATAGTTGCTCTTAAAAGCATCAGCAATGTTTGTAAATGTAAACATGATTATTAGATATTACATTTTATAATTTCAAAAACGTGAAATATTTTTCAAAGGAGTGTTATAATAATTGCTATATGTATAGTATTAAATTTACAATAAAATAGCGCCTTCTCAAACAAGTCATAAAAGATTGTTTACGCTATCAGAAAATAAAAGAGACATTAAAATCATCCAAGATCAAAGAGTTTACTTTCCTTAAGCAATTTAGCAATTATAATACTTTAATCTAACTGTTTCTGATCGTGGAAACTATAATCTTGGGTGGGCGACAGTTGACAGTTATGGTATTGCAACATTGTAATATTCGTCGCAATTCACCTGATTTATAGGGTAAAAAAGTAATTTATAATGTTATTGTCAAAAATTAATTCAGTGTCTTAAACAGGTTCTTTTTTCTGGTACCATTAATGGTCCCAAGCAATTTAGTACACTATAATAACACGGTACGATTGATTGGCCAGGTTTCAAAAATAATAATCGTTTAAAATTGATCGAGAATTTCTTTGAGGCATTGTATTTGAAATTAGTTTCAAATTAGTCGAAATTTATTTAAGTTTCAAATAATGGCGGAGGGTTTTGTTGCAGCAGCAGCAGCAGGATTCTACCTTGCAATTTCTCCATTTTAATTAAAACATTTCTCTGTTATAAATCGGTTGATTTCGCCGAGAGATTGTAATTTGCGTATAAAATATATGCTGAAAAATTGTTTCGTAGGCGGACAATATAAAGTAGTCTACTGAAACGGTTGCTAGTGGCTACTTGAAATTATCCTGCTACCAATATTTGCTTCATTACTTGTAAAAATCTGCCAAAGAATCCACATCTCAATGCAATATTAATTGGAGATTTTAAATTTGGTTAGGCCGAAGGCGTGAACATAAATCCTAGCAAGTTATTTATGTGAAGTTTGCCATAACTCGCCATTGCATTATAATACTTTATGCACATTTTCCAGTTGGAAACGGGAGATGATGATGATGTGCTTTGCAATTCCACTTTTATTCGCCTTCATGCACGTTTTTCCCCGATATGTATCAATTAAACCATTATGTTGTCATTACAAATCGTCGGTAATGATACAGGTGGTGTTCATAAGTCATTGCCGCGGCATTCATTCAACTTAATAAGAGACTTTTGTTTCCTGTTGTGTTTGATCAATTTTGATGTTACCGTTCTTTCTCCAGTAATTGAACGATGATTACTCTTTTTCGGTCAAAGATACTTTACAACCATTACGAACAGTCATCAAGCACATTCACAAATCATCAATCAAAACTCATTTGCACATAGCAATGATAAAAGTTTTAAGTGCACTACAACCACAGCTTTATTAGAGCCATAATGCTATAAATATACTAATATACATTTTAAATTATAGTGATAACACTTGGACGATGTTACGACGAAGTAATCCTTGAGTTTTATATGTGCACAAAAAATTATAATCACTTTGATTTTTATTTACATTTTTATTAAAAAATTCTTTGTTAAAATGTATTAATAGTATATTAAAAAACGCGTTTTATAAAGCTATTTTATTAAAATTAAAAATTTTTGTAACAAGACTTAGAACAAGTACTTAAAATTCACCACATTTTTTTTTTTGAAAATAGTAGTACTGTTATTGCCACAGTATAACAATTTTTATTGGTTGTTGCCGTAGTAAATCAACATTATTATTTTTACATATTGCTATTTTCAGAAGACATTGTTATTATTAATCAGAGTAAATTAGTATATTTATAAATTAGTACTTTTGGAGTAAACAAAACAGTCAAAATTTACCCAGTACTAACTTTATTTATATCTGTATAACTGTATATTTTCAAAATGGAGGATGGAACTCAAATTTTGTTATCAGGATGACTCTTGGGATCAAATACAGGCTTTCCATAAATGATTGTAACATCGTAGGTAGCTGTGGAAAAAATAAAAAATAGTTTTGCCTTTACAAGACAATAATTTTAGCTATTATTATAATTATTATTAGACAATTGAGTAACTCCAGGAACCATTCTCTAATATTCCGTTGCGAAAATAGGACATTACAATGAATATTCGTGATATCAAAAATTTCCACAGCCACCTACGAAGTTACAATCATTTATGAAAACCCGGTAGAATGTTACTACACTTGAAACATTTCTAATAAAATTTGCTTTTAAAATATAGTGCAGAACATTAAAGAATTTTTAGAATGGTTTCTATGCGTAGTCTTTTTTTGTCATTATAGGAAAAACATAACCCATTTTTCTATTTCGGCTTTTGTCAAAATTATGAGCATTTAAAATATAGTTTTCTAAAAAATTTCGTTTCTAAAGTTTGAGTATCTAAACACCTTTTTCTAAAATCAAAATTTAAAATAAGAAGTTATGTATTTGTCTTATAATGATTCTACTGCAAACCGATCCAAAAAAATATATACTGATGTTCTGCATCATTTTTGAAAATCAAATTTTCTAATTTTGCTTAAAGTTTTTCTACTACAGTAGCCCCCTATTTGGTCCTAATAGTTTACCTCATAAAATTTAGATCTCATGTCCCATTTTAAAAATACAGAGATTTTAAAATCCACCAGTTGCCACGGGTGTAAGTGCTAACATAAAAAATTTTGAATTTGTCAAGGGGAGTAAATTACATATTTGCACTCCCCATTTAAGAAAAATTTTTATTTCTACTTATGTATATGAAAGCACTCAATTTCATATTACTGTAAATCCTATGTGAAATTAAAACTTTCTTTTAATGACAGGTGAAAACAGTTGAAAAACTAAATAAATTTGGAGTGAAATAGAAGTGACAGATTGAAATTATTGTAAACATAATAATTATCACTTGTGATGATAGAAATTGCATTTCAATATTATAGAAAAAATATTATTTAATAATCGGCAAGAGATACGGATTTTTGTTCATGAAATAAACCATCTTACGAAATAAACCTTATGTTTAGTTGTAAAATGTACTATTTTGAACCTAACCTATAGGATTAAGTAAGAAACTTTTAAAACAAATTTAATCTAATTCTAATGCAAGTCACTTATTTTCACAAATTTGTTTATTGAAAATGCTCCTATACGGAGTGGCCTAAAATATTTCCAAAATTCTTTAAAAAATTAATTAAGAAAGACTAGAATCGCCTTTGCGATAAATGCTAAGAAGCATCAGAGAGAAATGTGTTAATTTTTTGTTTTATAAATATTTCCAATTTGTTTTGGTTCAAAACCGAAATTTTCTTGGTTTAAAAACACTGTTAGTTTCAATATACATTTTTACATATTTTGATAGACGTTAATAATTTATACAATTTTTATCATATACATATTTGAAAATACTTTAAATTTCTGTGCGAGTTCATAAATTTTTATTTATGAACAAAAACACATATTTATCAGCCACATTAACCTCTTTTTTGGAAAATCTATAACGTAGTATAAATAATGAAAAAATAAAAGTTAAAGTCAAGCTTACAAGTTTATTCAAAAATAAATATATATATTACAGTAGCAAAGCATTTTCAAGAGCTACTGTCCTATCATTAGCGCCTGCATAACAATGCAAAAGCATTGAGTTAATAATAAGACTGGAGGGAGGATAGGCAAAAAAGTATGGTGTCTACCAACTGGTGTAATGTTTTTCCTACCAACATATTAGTAGGCAAAACATTAAATGCGGTGTATTTACCGTGTTAAAGGTGGTATTTGCATTTAAACAAGTGTTAAAATCGCTAAAATTTGCATATTTTTAAACAATTTTGTTTATAAGAAGCGTTTTAAACAATTTTAGATAATATGATTTCAGATAAATTAAATATTAATTTGTAAAGTATGAGTGTTGTATGCATGTACAATAAAGACCTGGCGCTCATATTTTTACTGAACTATAATAAAAATTTATTTTCTTGCCTTATTATTCCTGTATTTTCAAAAATTCAACGTTCTTGCCTACCAGCTAGTGATTTTCTCCCTCACACGCATTTAATCTGTGTATTATACTATCTCTCTCTCTCTCTCTTATACTATGTTGTCACCGCAGCTCGCTTCGGCAACGTATACGCGAGGCTCGATCCAGTATTATTATTAGATCTATATGTAAAAGGAAAATTATACAAAAAGTTAGAAAATGTTAGAAAAATGTATGTATTTATTTATAATTTATGTATTTGCATTTTCTGCAAATAACTGTAGAAATTATTTCCGCCATTTAGTCATCATTGTTATGTTGTAGTACTTTTATTTCAAAAAAATGCAAAAGTCTCTTATGAAATTTTAATTTAGCAGAGCAAGTGAAAACATAAGTGCACTGATTGATGATCGCCCCCATATTACGGTTGTGAAAAAATAGTAGGCTACCCACACGCTCTGTAAAAACCATTTACATCTCTTATAAAGTAAATTATTATTGTTAAACGGTCGGTCTTGTTAAAACTAAAAATTTAGGTAAATAACTTTTTTGAAAAAAATTTTGATTAGTGAATGTATTTGTCAACATTGGAGATTCTAAGAACATAACGATTCTTATATAGATTGTCCCAAAATTTGCGGATCAACGAAATAATACGCATTTTTCTTAAGTTAAAGCAATTTCTAAAAAAATCCAGCTTTTTCAGTTTTCAACGTATAAAGTCCCATTTCTTTTTATTTTACGTCTGAAGAAAATCTGCTAGTTCTTTTGCAACATTTAGTCTACAGTTTGTTACATTTTTAAAAATGATTTTGAATGAACATAATCTTTAAAACTTAACTATTTCAGTCATATTAACTAAAATTTTCATAATGTCAAATGTCATTACTACTGTAACTTTTAAAACAGAGGTAGACTTTTTTAAACATTGTTCGCGTATTTCTTAGACCTCAATTAACAACGTATCAATAAGTTGGTGCACCTATTTTGGGACAGCCTGTATGTTTAGGTATGTTTATATTTTTTTAAATTTCTAATTTAACTGAATCACACAATTTCTCGATAAATACATTTAATTATAACTTAAGTATTAATTGACTTAAAATGAAATCAATAATTAAATGCATTAGTCAAGCAGAATAATTATAGGAAATGGCTATTTTCTTTCAGATCGTGCTTAATTAGGTGTTGAGACTGTTGAGTCTTATATTAATTACAAAAAAAATACCGGATCAATTTCATATTGTTTTTTAAATGACACTTTAGAGATAATCGCAAATTAATTAAATAAACAGTTAAACATTCACTATTTAGAATATTTTATAGCAAAATGATAGAAAGCCATAAGCATTGATAATTTAGCACCGTTTAAAAACATTTTATTTTGCCTTTACCATATATGGATAAAAATAAAGCTATACAAAATACGTAAATCTAAAATTACTAACCGAGAGTGAGGTATACCTTAAGGCCTTAAAGCATCAAGAATATAAATTAGGAGTGGCTTTTGTACGTAAAGTGAATTATAATAAATTGAAACAATAGTCTGTAAAATCCTGTTTTTTTTATTTAGTAATTCTTCTCGATATTGATTAGGTATATAATTTAGTAATTAAATGTTTTTGTTTCAGTTTCAATGTCAGTGTTGATTAGTGATACTTGTGTCGTCTTGTCTGGAATTGTATAAAAAGTCTTTTTAGTTGTGTAATAACATAATTATTGGTGATGGGGTGGAGGGATCGTTAGGTGGTAGTTATGGGGCGTCGATAATTCGAAAACTAGTTACTCTAAGCCTTGCACGAGGAGTTTACTTAACATAACATTGCCTGGCACAGCTTTGAATTAATTGAATTATTGGACCGAAAAGAAATTAATCTTGTAATGTGTAGGGGGATTCTGTAATAACTCGGTACAGCCGACCTGTTCGCCAGCTCTTACACGACTCACCACCAGTATACGCAAACTATGCAAGATAATTAAGACACAAAACGGTAATTAAGTTAACGATCAGCACCTAAAACATAAGTTAGTGCGGTGGTTTGCGTTTGAAGTTAATGAGGTGGTCGATTTAATTAATCGGATATGTGTTTGATAATCATGATTAGCAGATTGGTCGACTGTTTCAAAGTGTGGCATTGGAATCACATCGCTGGGAGCTGTTTGGATTACTGAATCTCAAACCGGGACCGAATCGGTGTTGTTGCTCTTAGTTCTTGCCTTCAGGCGCTTACTTAGGCTGCCTCTGAGCTTTATGCCGCCCCACCAACCTTTCAAACACAAACACACTAAACACATCGCGCAATGTTCGATAGTTTGCGACATTCGGATGTTTAAGCCCTTAAAACCTACAACCCCTCAAATTATTCACACAATATACAGACTGAACCAAAATTCACACAATATCTAAAAATCTGTACAAGATTTTTCAAAACAATTTACGTAGTATTTCTAAAAATAACGAACTTCAATAACCAATTAAAGAATAATAGAGTTTATTGTGATAGTTTTGGAATGGTGAATTGGTCCTGTTTGAAATGAATTATTAAATAAATTAAATAAAAAAAAAGTTTTAAAAACGATTTTTGCCATAGTGTTAGTAAAATTAAAAAAAAAGCTAATGTAGCGAATATGTTCACAAAAAACCTAAAGTAAAAATATAGAATTCAGTTAAAACCCATGCAAATTTTATTATAATTTTAGCAAGATTATCCTAATGTTGAAGTTGACAGACTATTCAACTCACCTATGATTCTTGAAAATTGAACCAATAAAAATAAGATATTGTTCGGTTAACAATCAATCACAACAAATTTTAGTGAAATAACCACTATTGAAAATGGTGAAAATTTTTAACAAATGAATAACACACACTTTTCACCAAACTTTTGAGGTAGTAACAATAATTTGTTTGCTGGTTGCGATGGAAATTATGTGTAACTCAATTTTAAGGATCTGTATTTTTAATATTATTTGGTTCATTGAATAGTCTTCCAAATACAACTCGAGTCAAAGTTGAGTAGAATATTTTTCCGGTGGTATCACTTATGGTCATTTTATAATGACCATTTGTGATATCACCACAAAATATTCTACATAACTTTGACTACTCGTGGTATTATAACTGATTATTTTTGCTTATAATTGAATTTTCATCCCTACTTTGAGAAGATCAAATGCTCAACTTTCTTTTATTAAATGCAAAGAAATATAATTCTATTGTAATAGCTTAGCTCAATATCGTTAGAAAAGAATTAAAACAAGTAGTCCAAGAGACGACAGCAGAAAATGTACTGCAAAAAACATTGTTCGCTAAGATTGCGTTTCAAAAATCTCCCTAAAAAAAGTCCTTAAAAATTTTGAGTGATGGGTGTCTCAAAATTTACAGACTGACTTGTTTATAGGTTGTCAATAAAGGTTCAAGAAATACGAGTAAAATGTTACAAAAATCCATCTCTATTTTGACAGATATCAAAATAATAATATTTGGCATAACAGAGATCTTAATTAATATGATTAAAATAGTAAAGTTTGTAAAGTTATACAAGTAAATAACTTTTTTTAACAAAATTAACCACAAAACGATTTCAAAAATGTAATAAACTGTAGACTAAATGCTGCAAAATAATTTATAATCATTCAAATGTCAAATCCAAAGCCTTTATAATAAAAATTTTGATTAAATATAAAAATAAAAGTAACAAAAAATTAATGTTTGACACCTTGTATATTGAAAACTAAAAAAGTTAGATTTTCTTAGAAATTTTTCTGGAGTGCCTCTAGCACTTGGAGAACGCATACTATTTTGCAAACTAAAACACCCTCTAGACGTTGTCAGCTTTTATTTGAAACTAATTTTATTCATTAAGTTAAAAAAATTAAAAAATTTAGCGAAAAATGTTTTTCGCGATACATAAACACTATTTTTCCTCAAAAATTTTAGCTAGTAACTAAAGCATCCCATTTTTTTGCGTTCGCCTCTCATTCTAAATAAATATGACTCACATATTGGTACTTTCACTTTTATATTTTGGTAATGTGATAAGCGCAAAATAGTAGAAAATCAATTAAAAAAAAAACATAAACATCGGCCAATAAGAGATTAGTGATAGAGATTAGTGTTTTGCTAAGGAACAATTCAAAGACGATTCGAAAATTCATCAACTACATCAAGATTATTAACATTATTTTTTACAGCGTTTCTGGTAATTTTGGAGTTCTAAAAATATTAAAAAAAAATCAGTCATCGATAGTTTTACTTACATACCTCTGCACTTAAAAACAATAATTAAAGAAAAAAAATTAGAGGTGGTTTTTTACTCAATTAAAAATCCGAGAAAACACAAAATCAAAGTGTCAAATGTCAGATAAACCTTTTCAAAAAGAATATTTGCAAATACGTATATGAAAATTGTGTATAGAAGTAACGGTCCTACTAGAGTTGTTTTGAAAGCGTCAAAAACTTTAATTTGCAGACTCAATTTTTAACGATATTTTCAAATCTAACATTCCTGACGCCAAATTCGAATAGGATGCTAACTGATATTCACAAAATATTTATGTCATTCCAAATTCGATAATTTATTTAATTTTAAATTTTATAAAGTTAATTTGTTTTCAATCGTTTTTGTTATTAAAACCCGATTTTGTAATCAACTTAAAAGCTCCTTTAAATTAAATGACGTTTAGACTATAACTGTCACTATAACAATATGCATGAAAAAATCATCGCTAGTTACAGTGTAAACGTCATTTAAATTAAAGGAGCCTTTAAGTTGATTATGAAATCGGCCCTTATGGACTGATTTCAAGTTTGAGATAATTCCCGATTTCGGATAACTAAAGCGACCTCTGGTGGCGTTTGGAACAATCACATCGAAGCGTACCATTATTATTGTTGTTTACAACGTAAACGTCTAAATTCGCCGCTTCGTTTTTAATTTTTGTGTAAAATATCTGGGACAGCAAAAAATACAAAGAAAAATAACACTAAGTGTTGTATTTATGGATGTCACATACTTAAAAGTGAAGAAGTGTTAGTTTTCATTTCTTTCCACCGCCAAACAGTGGTAAGGTTAAGATCGTTAATTTTTACGGTAATGAGGAATTTATGGACAGAAGAAAAGCTTGGGAAAGGGCCTTATTGATGGAAAAACCTTCTACAAAGTTTTTAATAGTGTGTGGAAAACATTTTCCAAATAAAGACAAATTTGTCGTTCAAGGTTACCTACAAAACCACATTTAAAAAATTGAGCTGTGCCTTCGCTTAACCTACCAAAAAGAAAATTTGATCAATCAGCTCATAAAAATAAATTACACGAGAAGAGAAAACAACGTCTTCTGAAAAGAAATTTCAAAATAGTGAATTCCAAATGCAAGAGCAAAAAGAAGTTGCTGCGACTCATTGTGATGAAAATATTACATCACTTACCGTCAAAACAAGCTTTTTAGACACAGTTAGTTATTACTTTATGGATAATACGCTAAAAATGCACAAAAACCACACGTTATACGTTAACACACGTTATGCTCTCACACGCGTTATGTTTTTTCTGACTGTCAACTGTCAAATGTGTGTCACACATCAGCTGTTCAAAATTGCGAATAGCGGTAGTATCTTCGTTTCCATGGAAAATAAATAAAATTTATTGTTGTGATTGGTTGTTGTCATGGAAAAGTATTAAAATTTGCGATACAACCGGTATTAACTTCAACTTGAAATCAGCCCATAAGACTATTTTGCTTTTTTTTTGTTTTGTCAGATGACTGTTAAAATGCATTATTAGTTACTTAAATTTTTAGAATTAAAAAATGTTTTTTTTTTCAAATAAAATTTCGCGAAAAAGTATACGACGTATTGCAATTTTTTTCATACATGTTTTGAAATATTCTTTTTTGCATTAATTATGTATAACTTTTCTAATGTTTTTAAATATATTCATTTTTATATACTCTTTTCATTTTTTTATGAAAGTAAGGTTTGCTTGTGCGTTGATATAATTGATCTCATGAACGGAAAAACCGTATTTCATGTCGAGTAGTAAATATAATTTTTTTACGATATTAAAATGTTAATTCCATCTTTGAAAATCCATAATTATTTTATAACTGTCAAAGCCATGTTATTAAAAACTAATTTGGTTTTTATCCGTTTCTTTAGTAACACGCATTCTCTATTTTATTATTGAATATTCGATTCAATTTTTTTATCGCTAGGTAAAAAAAATGTCCTTTTACATATATAAAATTTATGGTAGAGAAAATGCGTACTTTCATATGCATGTGTAGAAAAAACAAATGTAATAGTTCAATTTTTTGTAAAGTTACAGCCATTTGAAAAAAACTATTTTTTCCAAAAATTTACATTTCATGAATGGTTTGAGTTTAAGATCTAGAAATTTATAGAAAGATTTTTTATAATTAGTTCTAAAAGAACAAAACATTCCAAAAGGATCGTATACTGTCACTGTATTTGATAAGCGGATTTGGCCTTTTTTTCGCAAAGTTACAGTTGCATTTGAAAAAAGAAGTACATATATTGTTTTCTCAAAAATTTATATTTTATGAATGGTATAAGATTAAGATCTAATAATTTAAAAATATTGCAGATGTCGTCATACACGTTCAAACAAAATTATGCTTTTTTTTCAATTATTTTAAAATACAATATAAAATAAAACTATTAGCGTTCCTAAAGTAAAAAAAATATTATTTCATTTCTGGACTTAGGTTGATTTTTCCCAGAAAAAAATATCGGAACAGCTTCGATTTTCATTAAATGAAAGAAAAAGTTTAAATAAAAAGCTAATTATAAGCGATTTCCAGATAAAAAAGTAAACATCTTAAAACGCTACATACAGGTGTCAAGCACAGACTGACGGTAGTGTCTACTTTCCGCCCTTGTACCGTAATGTACTACCTACTATTTTGAGAATACCAAGTCTAGATAAAATATAAATATCCAATTCTTTTTTATCTCTTTTTTGGAAATGTAGTGTTTTAAAGCAAAATAATAGACATTTGGTTTGTTTGTGTTGTTTTAAGGCTTATGGTGTTTTCCAGTGACCAGGAGTAATGTTTTAATTAAATTATGTAAATGTAGCAGGTGCGGTACATTGCAGCATCCCTATATGGGTCCTGCTATTATATGTAAATGTGACACCCGCTAATGAGGTTAGTGTAAGAGATACAGATCCCGAGATCACCACATCGGCCACATACCCAATACCAACCGAATAAACCATGCAGTTCTGTTATCACAACTAAATATCAGCGCACGGAACTTTATCTTACAACTTAATTAAAAAGCGACCGAAATATTTCCAAGCATTTATTTTATTTCTTGCTCGAAAATCTATTAGCGATTTAGAAATTTATTTTTCCTTGGTTAAATGAACCAGCGTAAAATTGTCGTAAACATTTAATAAAAAGCGGATCTCTTAATTATTTGTTTAGCGAAATTGGAATTGGTGGTGGTAATAAAACGGCGTTTAGAAATGGTTTGTGAAAAATTGGTATTAAAAAGAGTAAATTTATATGTACAGCGCAGTAAAGCTTGGACATTTCTGTTTGTGCAGGTATGCAGGCCCGTCCATTAGTTTTAGTGAAGTCCATTAAAATGCGTTTAAGTTGAGCAGTCCACAGTATATTAATAAACATAAAATTGAGCCACTAAAATGTGTTTATGCCGATGCGAAATACCTAATAAAGTCCAGTACAGTAATTTAATAATTTTCCAGGAATCGTTAAGTAATTGCGTCTCTCTTGAATGGCCATATCAAAAATTACATATAAATTACAGAAATTGCGCGCTATTACAATCTCTGCTCGATTGATTAGACAGAATATAAAACATGACTTTGGATTTGATCACGATCAAGGCGAGCCGAGCCTATTGTGATGGTATAGATTTTTGTCCGAGTGCAATCATTTCGATGACCGAGTTGACCCGGACAGAGAACTGCACTGAACGATAAACTTTAAGTACCACGTAAAGCTCTTTGCTAGCTTGTAGACACGTCTTGACACATATCCAGGATATCGCAGTCCTGTTATTTACCGAACCGCTCCAAAACCACTTCTACAAGGAATATAAGCGCGGCAACCACACTCAAACAAACTCGTACAAACATACCTAATTGCATAAAATTTATCCAAGTAAAACTAAAAAGTCTACATAAGTTATCGTGTGAGTGAAAATTTCTAAACACGAGGCAACAGCCGAATCATACACAGTTGAAACGGTTTAGTCAAATGACTATAACATATTTTTTTCATTTGTAATTTGTTAAATTAACGAATTGAAACTAATTATCTAACTAATAAAAATATAGCTAAAAAAAGCAACAAATTAAGACATAAAAATCTGATGTATCTTTTGATTATTTAAAAAATAGTTTTGCAATAATTACATTAAGAATTAAAACTCTTCAAATAGTAAAATAGTTATTTGTTTAATTAGGACAAAAAAGCATGTGATTTTAATGCCGTGACTGACAGTTCAAAGACAAATCGTAGCCAACTTTTTAGTTAGGCAAGGCATTAAATCTGCTTTATTGCCGTATTAAGCATACCTATAATTTTTTCGCCGATCATACTACTTTTTCAGAAAAAAGTTGTTATATGATATTTAACTTCAAAATTTTGTGCAACAGAAAAATCGTGAACGGCTTTAAAATGTCTGTTTTACTGCTTAGTCCATTAAATATTCAATTGCTATCAAATTGCCTAGACAATAAATTTTAGATTTTAGTGCGCTTAGATTGTCATTAAAATGTGGTGTTTACAGTCGATCGGCAAAAAAAAGATTTTTTGAACCCATACCAATCAGCATCCTGTGAATACTATGTAACAGATTGCTGTTTACTTATAAAACTATACATAACATAACACTGTACATTTTCGTAAAATACGAGTAGTATTTAGGATTTCAGCTTGATATAGACTCTTGGTGAAGACATTTTCTAAGTTTAGATGAGTGGATCTATCACTCTTGTCTACACCACAATTGAAGTTGTGTAGAGAGTACCAAAGTGCGCTGCGGTTGCGTTACTAGTATTCTATCTTTAAATATCTTTAAATATCTTTAAAAAAATATTTCAAGACGGATTGTATTCAAAGAGTGGATAAGGACAAATCTGAGATTAAATTGGAGATTAATTTGATTAATTAGGCTTACTTCAAATCTTGTCCATCTTCTCTTGCAGCATAGAAATTAACCCTTTTGAATTGTTATCATTAGAAAGAAACTGTTCTTTTGCAAAAGTTGGAGCCATATCCACAGTAAACACTACTTTCGCTGCAGTGCGCTTGTTTTAGAGTCTAGTTGTTGTACGATCAGACTAAATATCAAGAACTGTAGTTGTTCTTTCAAGCTGATAGTACTAGCTTTAAATAATCTACGTATATTTCCAAGATTGCGTGACTTAAAAAACAACTAAGTAAAGAAGAAACCCATTATCAATTACAAAAACAGTTTTGCACAATATTATCAAAAAAATCTATCCTGTAAAAAACCATAAAATCCTTTTTGCCAATGTAAATTATATGAAAAGGAACATATCATAACCTTCTAGAAATCTAAAAAAATATTTTTTTGTTCATATGGTATATAGACTATGTATGTACATGTTAGATTGTCAAGGAACCAACTGGTCGTCTGATTGTTTTAAGTAATGTACTTCAATAGCAAATAGTAAATCTCATCTAAAGATTTTAAAACTGAGTCTTATTTTTTTTTTTAAATCTAATTTTACTGCTATTCGCAGACAAGTCCTGCCGCCTCTTTCAAGGCTTAAAAAACTGTTTTTTGGCTAGATCATCTAACGGTTTAGGTTCCCTATAAAAATGTATTGTCGAGTAACTCTATTCAGAAACAGTCTACCGATTACACCTACTAATGTTGTTGCTCTGTTAGCAATTTAAGTATGTAGATACAAACAAAAACGTACCACCCTTAAAAAGCCTCCCTTTTTCGATTTTTTATTATTACTCACATATTCCCAAAGTGGCTAAGCTCTACTAAAAGTTAATAACCCGACTGTGTTTTTGCACCGAGGAACTCCACTAGTAATATTTTTAAATTTTCTTTCTACAGAGTAACATTTAAAAAAAATTTAGTTTGTTAAAAAAATTATATAATTTACCAAAAATTGTACAATATGAAGAGAGCAATAAATTTGATAACTTACTAATATAAACTTATCACTTTGTTATCTCACCAAGAACAGAATAAATTAGAAACACAACGGCTTACAACACTAATTATATAGGATATAAGCTCGTATGTAGATATGTACCTAGCTTGTATGTGCGTATTTTAAAATGCAAGTATGAATAAAAAGCGACAACTATCCAATAAAAAATAATTGCAATTTGTAAAACACTTAAAAAAGTCGACGAACAGAATTAAATACTAAATAAACAACATATTTTGTGACCAAATTCGCATTACCAGCTATGATTATTATTAGGATTAGACAAAATTACAAAAACGAAGGTTTATTCTTGTCACTTTTTTACTTTAGATTAACGTTATAGATAATTTTACAATTGAGTTGAATGTAGAAACGCTTCACCAAGCTTTAATTATTTATTGTTATTACGCACTACCGGTTTTGAGTTCTATCCTCAGTTGCCTACACCTCAAGTTTTAAAATTTCTAGCAATCACTAATCAAACATACTAAAATTATTAGGTATTAAAAAGTTGTGTGCGAAAAGTTTATTTAATTTTTCTTGGGTGTCATCTTCATTTCACAATTATTGCTTAAGCCATTTAACTATTTAGCAAATTAACGAAATGATATTACATATATTACTAATTGGATAGCACGATTAATATATATAAAATTTTGTTATGCTACAACATTGCATTTGTTGTAAATATCATAAAATAGGTATTAGAATTAACTACAAACATTTAATTAGGTACAAAATATTTGTTAAAATAGAGATAAATTTATAGTGTATATTTGTACAGTTCAGTCCTAGTGAATTCCCAAGAGAAAAACTTAAAATAATTCTGTCAGGTATCCCACTTCAATAAATCTTCAATCTGGTAATAATGAACACCTCTGACTCTTGAAGATTTCCAAATCTAAATTTGCTCAAGCATGAAGATAACAGGCATTAATTCATAAATTTTGAGAGATAATCCCACAACCAGTTCTGTTCCCATAGTAGTTCTTTCGTCAAGCGTTTAAATCCCATTAGACTTTTCGACTATAGATATCCCTCACACCTCATCTAAAGCTTTTAATGGTTGTTTTGGCCAAACACTAATCAATGGGAAATAATACCTGATAAGTGATAAATACCACTTGATCGGCACCTGGACTGTGCAGTATTCCATTAGCATCAAACGGCTTTTAATGTGAAATATCAAGTATTGACAATAGCTGTTTTCTTATCGCATTCGTATGTTACGTCGTCTGCTACATTGATTTAATATAAGCAAATGCATGTAATGGATAATTCTCCATATCTGAGGAATTATTCACTCATCAATGTGATGCTAAATTTCGAGTTAACCGCGAAACCGCATAGAAAAAGCGAGTAATGGAAGGATTAGTTGCGGATAAATATGGAACTGTAATAATTAAATAAACAATGAATAAGCGATAAAATGTGGTGCTTGACGTGCCACCGAGATACAAATGTAATGTATCATTTAACGGTATCAGTTCCATATGTTCAGGCCATTTCCATAATCAAATACAGATAGGGAATTGATATTTCGAGCAACAAGTGTGAATGTCTGTTTGATTCGTGTGGATTTGTAAACGGATATGTAATTGACTACCTGTGGACTGTGGTTAATACAGGCATGTTCCCAAACAACATTCAAAGGAAATCCTCAAATTCACTCTAAGCACTTCCCATTTTCTTTATTTTCGCAAATTAAACGAGCAAAGGTGTTATTATCTGATTCGCCATTAAATTAATTTGACGTAATGAGATATAAATAAAGAAACAATAAAAACAACATAATATAGAGGCAAAAAATTAATCAAAAATAACTTAATTCATTTCTTACAAGCTCTTTAACTCATTTTTTTAGCAATTTGTTTGATTTGCATAAAACAAGAACTACGAGTATGTATTTTAGAATATGGTAGAGAATTGTTTTCCTTATACTTTAGATCTTACTGAATTAGTCTAACTGTAATGAAATAACAAATGCTGATGGTTTTTAAAGCTTTTATATCCCACGTTTAAAAAAAAAGTGTAAACTTCCTTAATGTTCTCTTCTAATAAATCTAAACGTTCTTCAAGTGGATTAACAAAATTTTCGATACACCAAATACTACAACAATAAAAAAACAATTTAGTTAAGTTTTATTAGGTGAAAAAGTAAGCTTTTACTAACGACAGATTTAGTTGAGAACGAAGGAAATCATTCTCTCTCTAACGTGTTTCACATCATAAATATTTGAACACTTATTATAAGTATCTCTTGTAACTACAGTTTCTGATAATTAATTATAAAACAAACATTTATAATAGTAAAAATTAAGAAAAAAGTTTATACTAGTAATTAAGAAATAATTCGTGTACGTCTTCTGTTTGAAGCCAACTAAAACACAAATTACTATAACTTTAGGTTTTGCCACAAAACAGTACCTACGTTTATTAATTAGAATCTCTAATTCTCTACTAACGTGCAAAGTATTTAAAGCAATTAGTTATTAGTGACTTAATGCAAAAAATTAGTAACCTCATTGTAGTCCACGTTATTTAGAATAAGTTAACCCTAATCACTCAGCAAAAATTTACAAAATATTTGCAAATAAAAAACATTTTTTGCAATAGTTTTAATTTTCTAGTACATTGTACAGTTATACCTCCCTTACGGGCTAATTCTAAGTCAGATACTTTAGTAGTAAAGATACTCCGGAGTAAAGTTATAGGTATTATAACAATTTGCTTTTTATGTTCATATGCAGCACTGTCACCAAAAACAAAAAATCTATAATTAGAATTAGCCGGTTAGTTATAAAGCCAAAAAAATTAATTATAATAAAGGTTTAAATCATCTTTCAAAACTCGTTAATTGGGGGGTTGCAAAAATTTTTTATATCTTTTTTATATAATTTTTCGTAAAAAAATTATAAAACATATGTAGTATGTATAAAAAAAATTAAATCTGGAAACTAATAAATAAAAATTTTTTATATTATTTTAAATTAAAAATACTTTCGTCTCGTTTTACAGAGATTAAAGTGAGTCGTTTGTTTTTAGGGAATAAATATAAATTGCAGTAGAATTCTTTGTATTTTTTACTCATTTCTACATCGTAATAAATAACGTACATATATAACTTAGAATTAAACTGTTTTTAGTTCTTCGAACTTCCACCCTCAAGATTAAATAATGCATTTTAGTCCTTTAATATATAATAAAATATATATCTACTGTTTCCTACAATCGGTTTTTAATTTATGTCAAAAAACTTTAGTAAAGGTTAGACCCAATAACTACTAGCTTCAAATAAAATGCAAATACAGTAAAAAAAACTTTAGTGTATTTATTAAAAAACTAGTGTTACAATCGATTCATTATAATACAGAGAATTTCTGACACGAGCTACGCAGTGGCAAGTATTACAATGAACACTATCACTTTTGTTAAGTATTTTTTATTGAAAACATGGTAAAATTTATAGAGTTCTTTATGAAGTTAATCAAAATTGTCGAACGTTATTATAGTAATTTATAGTGCTAGTAATATAAAAAGTTACCAAAATCAATACTACAAAGTTAAACTTGTTTTTGAAAAAACAGTGTTAGAGTATTGGCAAAATAGACAAAAATCGAAATTAAGTTTTGATAAATGTGGTGTCTACCTTGCTTATAGAATATGTGTAGAATATAGCGAAAACGATTAAGCACATCGTAAATATAATATACATAGTAAAATGTATCTAATAACTTTTTTTCAAAATCAGCTTTTTTCGTTTTTACAAAAAAAATATTTTGGAAAAATTATGAGCATAGAAATTTGAGTAATAAAATTTTACAAAGAAAATATGATAAAATCGAATTTCAAATCAGCTGTGCATTGTTAAAAATTGTTATATTGGTTTTGTCAGCCGTCGTCTATTTAATTTTTAGTTTTGATAAACCATAGTAACGTTATTGTAGCATTACTAAAATAATATAGTAAGGTAAAAGCAGAAAGTAGGCACTAACCCCCGTCAGCGGCTGTAATTGATGTCTGTATAAACGTAGCAAAAAAAGCAAAGACTAAAGACTGCTAATGCCTTTATGCCAGTATGACGTACACTGTTTTTGCCTACTTTCAATTAAATCAAATAACAAATATAAAACAAACTTTTATTTCTAAATCAAAGAAACATCAAAATAGCAGTTCTCACATAAATTGCAAATAAATATAAAAAATCCACACTAATATAAAATTTTCCACCCTAGGGCATGTAGATAATGTCTTTCTATTAATTTTTGTAATCCTGCTCAGTGAGCACACTTACATTAAAAAATATTTGATGTTTAGGTAACTATTTTCTTTCTACCTAACATATCTATACTTTTTTTACACCATCATTTAAGTAGTTGGACCGCCTACAAAAAACTCTAAAAAAATGAGGTTGTCATTTAAAAAAACTAATGATGACGTCATTGCGCAATAATACATGACGTCATAAGTCAATTTTTTATGTCATAAAGTGGCAAATTAAAAAATAAAAATGACCTGTCCGAGTGTTTTGCTCAAAAGCGTTCAATAAGAGAATTATAAATTTTCTTCCCTACTTTATCACCACACTGTATAATTTTTAAATAACGTTATACTTTTATTAACAAATAGTTTAGAAATAGGTTTAAAATATTTTCTGCTCATAACATAAGCTCATAACATTGTAGAGTTTATTTTGGTTGAAACATAATACAGCACTTTTTTAGTTTTTTTTTGAACAATTTTTAAAACAGCAAAATATTTCTTCGTTTGGTGCATTGAAAAAACTTTTTGATGCTGACTTCTCCAATCTTAAAATTGACGAAATTTTTAACCATGACGGTAACTGTCCTAACAATGTCAAAGTCCAAAAAAAAACATAAGAGAGTAGAAAAGAAAAGTAGTGAAATTTTGAACCATGAAATAGCTTGTAAAATTTTGAACAAAAAGAATTCTGTTAACAAGCCTTTTAGTATAGCTCAAAAAAACATTTTCTTTGAACAAGAATTAAAAAAGCTGTCACAAATGGTGATCAATTGTAGTAGAAAAATCAAAAAACATTTTGTTTTTTTAATTATTTTTTTTTAAATTAAAAAAGATTTTAGCAATGTTAAAATGCGACGTAACTGAATTGTAACCTCTCTTTGTGTCTAAAAAACAGTAGTAATTGCTTCAGAAATTATCACTTACATAATAATTAGATGCCTTTTAGTCCTAGTGTCCAATTTATTTACATATACATTTTTTTTTGTATTTTAAAGTAAATAAAGATTTTCAAAAAAATTGAGTAACATTTTTGTACCAAAAGTAACGAAATTAATAAATATTAACATTTACTAACTTTGCATACAGCTTTTTAGGTCTCACAAAGATAAATGAAGAAAATTACTAATGGCAACATCTAAAAAAATGTTTTTTTTTGTCCGTTACTAATGCTAGCTGGGTTAAATACGATTTTGGCGGCCATGGCCAATGTAGAGACAACAAAAAAATATTTTTAAAATTTTATTTGTGCATGTCTTAATTTTCTTTGTCCATCATAATATTTGTTTTTATATTTTTTACTTTTTTTCTAATCAAAAATTACTCAAATGATAAGTTTTAATACTAACAATAAGTTAACACAAGTACTTGAATAAAAATACTTGTTGGTGTTTATCAGAGTAACAATGTAAACTGACTTTACCACCTGTCAATATCTTAACATTCTAAAGACTTTATGAATTTTTATTACCCGGTGGGCGGATTTGCCTTAACATAATTATACGTATAATTACATACAAGAAACGTTCAAGAAGACATCACAACTCTATTTAAATAAAATTATATTGTATTATTGTCTTGTTTTGATTATTTACGTTCCATTATTTTTAACATATTTTTTTGTTTTTATTAATTGTCTTTTGCCTCATTTAAAAAGAAACAACTTCATCAATTCATTAATTTCTTAAGTATTTTCGAGATACCCTCAACGGGCCTATATTTAAAAATGTTTTATAAAAACCTGAAACGGTTAAGGAGCAATTAGCAATAAAATAAAAAATAATATCCCTGTAGACAGTAAAAATCCGCACGGAACAAGTTGGCTTGCAATTTACTATAATTGCGGGCGCTGATATTAGCAATAAGCTGATTTTTTATTCACCCTGTCTCTTATCACCCCCCAACCTGAGAACAATAGCTAATCTGGGACTGAGTTTTTTTTCTAGAGGCTCGTTTTTCTTAACAACTGCCGTCTTAAGGATCACTATTGGTTAACAAAGAGAAGATACAATATGCTCCGCTATAACACTAAAAAGAAATGAGAAGCTTCGCCGCAAGAAATTCTTGAATATTTTATAATTTGTAACAGAAGTCGCCAACTTTTTGATGAGTGGATCCAATTAAATATGAATAATTTAGTTAATGGTGACATTAGATGTAATTGATATCCCCTACTTGGATTATAATTAGATTTCAACTGCTCCCGCGAAATTAATTTCTGATATTGTATTTTGGCTAAATTCTGTTCCGCCAATTTAGGTTTTTATATTGATTTGACCCATCAGAGGAATAAACTATGGTATTATATCAAAATGCTGTAATTGCGTCGGCAAACGTTTTCGTGGTCAATTTAATAAATCGAGCATCTGCTTCAGGACAATTATCACAATTATTGCCATCTGCGTAATGAGCGCAGTTGAATCAATTAATTTTTGCAGCGATGATAAATTTTCTATATTTTTGGGGTTCGCATTATAAATAATGAAAAAATGATAATGTAAAATTTCCCTGCGTTCGAATTAACAAGCTGAATGGAAGAAAATGTAACTAAATCTTTATCAACCGCAAAATACAGATGATAAATGGATTGCATTCATCTGTGTATAGCGGAAGAAAGCAGTCAGTGAATTTGTAGCCGGAACGGTGGGTGCAATGGATCAATTTCTTTCTATTAGACACCGTCTTCTTGGGGATCTTTAAAGTTCTAATTATACGAAATAAATCATTCAGCACCTGACACTTCTTGCACACAATTATCCGCGAAACATAAAAATAAGGAAGAGACGATGAAAAAATGTTTTTGTTTAATCGAGCAGAAACGAAGGGAGCATTTGAATAAAACACAGAGCTATTGTATACCTGAGTAAATTTCATTTTAATGGAATAATCATTTGTGCAAATATTTGATTATTTTTTGATATTGAAATGCAAAAGCTCACTTCTTATTTCCGACTTTGTGTGCACAGCATTCGCTGAAATTTAATCAAAAAATTATGAAACACCGCTGGCGAAATGCGTTCTTATGATCGATGAGCCAAGTTCTTTAAAAATAACAACCCTCGTTTAAAAATTCCCTCCCCAATTGGATTAGCCAGTCGAAAAGTTTAAGTAGCTGCATTTTCGACGCTACCACACCAAAAAAACATATTTTTCGATCGTTAACCGAAATGCACAATCAGAAAGTCTCATTCTCTTAACGTCAATAACATAACTTTATTTGACGCGTTGTTAGGGCACACGAAGCCTCAACGAATATATAAAATCGTATTACGTCTCTCTCTTTATGAGATGTGTACAATAAGTTAGAGATCCAATTTGCATATGTAACCATGTACGTCTCACATTGCCCCACCAATGTGCTTTATAGCCGAAATTTTATGCGTTTTTTGATTCGGTTATTACAGGAAAGTGTTCCATCTCATAACTACTCATCACCAAATAATCGAATTTACTTCTTCAACAGTACACTCAACTAAACAAAAACATATCTTTTACTACCCTTAGAAATCTGTATTTGATACAAATTTTTTCTCAAAATAACTAAAATTTGATTTGACGGTATTAAATATTCTGAAACATTAAAAGTTGATATAATTTTTATTGTTTGAAATAGAGTTAGTATTCTTCGTAGTTTTGGAGCGTCACTCGTTACAAATCTAATATAAGTATTTTCACAACAAGAGTTCAAAGTAAAATTTAGACAAACGAGACGAATGCCGAATTCATTCGTCTAAACAGCACACCTACAATAGACACTATTAAAAAAGTTGTGAATACTATTTCTTAAACGGCACGGATTATATTTACTTAGTTTAAAAAAAAATAATTAAAGCATAAATAAAATTCGAACAAAAATTCTTTTTAATTTACATATTTGGTTATTATTTGATAAATATTACATTGATGCCGTTAACAACTGTAAAGAAAAAAATCTTTGGTCTAATTTATTGGTGTTTGGAATTAGTAACATTATAAAATTACAGGAAATGTTTCAACTCTCAGTTGTTAATGTAATAATGACAAGAGTGTGTTTTACAACATATTTTTAATAATTATGCAAAATCATTCAAAAATATTCTATTTTTAAACCATTATCAAGTGTTTTTAAAAATCTCAACGAAAATTAATACATTTCAATAACTGTTAGTTAATAATGTATTCTCTGTAACCACAAATCTACAGACAAACAAGACAGCAAAAAACTCAAGTATTAATTATAAAAAACGCCAAATATTGCTAGATATCTTAATAGTTATTTACCTAACATATTCGGAAAGATGAATTTCCCGCAGTAACACTTTGCAGCACTCCATTCGTTTATGCTGCTTTAGTGCAAATGCGTTTCACGAACCCTTCAACACCTTCATTTTACATCTTTATAGTTTTTAAACTATGTACTTGTCTTAAAAAAAGTAAACAGAATAAAAAAGAGTAGAAAATAAAGTAAATGCCATTGTAATAGACATATCTCCTTATAGTTAGACATTTTCAACTCTTTGTTTTACCTCTTTGTTTATTTATTTCAGCAAACAGAAAAAATACAAAGTCAAAAACTTTTTTTAATTAAGTGGCCAAATTCTAGCCGTTCACCAATTTTCATCTCTCTTCTACTTTTTGCAGAGTAAAAAGTGTTTATTACCTGGACTCACTTATATTTTTTAAATAGAAATATTCATTTCTATTTCTCTGAAACTCTGATTAGTGTCTTTCATAATGTTCCATTATTTTTATAGCAAATTAAAGATTAGACGTTATATTATAGCATTCTAAAGTTTAATTAAGTTATAGAGAAAATCTATCCATCCATCCAACCTCATACATAAATACTTTTATAAATATAGAAAGTCTCGTCTGTTTAGGTTCTCAGTTTTCAACCCCTTCATTTAGATATAATAGCATCAACATTTTCTTTTGTTTCATTGAATAATGAACAAATGAAATATCATAACAATCAAACATTTTCTTTTTGTTTTAGCTGAACTGAAGATGGACGTTCTTCGAGAACGTGAAGTAAAGGACAACTTAGAAAGACAACTCCTCGACGAACAAAAAATCAGAGGTAAGCGATACCAATAGCATTGTTCTAATCCCAGACAATATTGTTTGAAGCTTATTGTTTGAAAATAAAATATTTGCAACAGTTTTTGAGTGGTTGTAGTGGTGGGTTTTGAATAGAAAACTTTTCAATAAAGCTGTATTTAATTAGAGAGATCGGGATAAACAATTAATCCATTCTTTCATGATCCATTAATTGTTTGAAGCACTTTCAATCGACCTTTGAAATTTCGTAAAACATAACAATACAAAATATTCGAGTCGTCTTGAGACAGTAATTCTAGACTGGCATTTCGCAAAGGTCAAACCGGCAATAGAAAAGGCAATAAGCAACTAACCCCTACACTTGTACAACTTCTTTAAGGGTGACTAAATTTCCGGTGGGAGTTTTTTAGTAAAAAGTTTAAATAGTTGGCTATAAATTATCCCGTTCACACCGATTAGTGGCAATTATCATCTGTCTGCCGTGTTGTTCCGGACATCCGGTCGCTTTTTATCTCGTCGGAATACCACACATTAAGCGATTTTTCTTCCCATAATAACACGTATGAAAAATGAATTAATTGTTGTTTATTAACATTGTTGCACACAGCTATTACTCATCTCGTCTTAATTCTTCAGGGTAAGTGATTTTTGTACTATCAACCGTTACATACGTGCGCAATTATCGCTTGTTAGTAACGTAATTCTTTAACGATTAGACTGTCTTACGACCCCTTTATCGATGGCCCGACTGTTGACATATTAAGTTTCCCTACAAGTCACTGAACACTTTATATTTCGCCCCTCGACGATGTCACAACAAGGCGCATCGATTGGAAACGGAGAGTCGTCCGTCACTAAGATGTCATCGTCCCGAGCTATCTCAGGAAAACCGCGCTAGATTGATGAGAGGCCGTGTCGTTGCCACACCGACTAAATAAATCATACCGGAAAGCATTACCAATGCCGAAACGATAACTTATCAGAATAAGAATTCACAATTCGACACAGTTTTTGCCAGTCAGAACCCCAACAAACCTCAACCCCTAAAGCTGTTTGCAAAGTTTTTTACTCTTCATCTAACAAATGCAATAAAACTGAAAGAAATATTTTGCAAATTTAATTTGCGTCTTATAACACGTATTTGAGGGCTTTAATGTTCATTATAGCACATAATATTTTACTTTTGCGTTAGAGTTGGGATACCTACAGCAACTGACACACAGATTGAAATTTTACAAATCTTTTTACATTTAAAAACGGAACAAAAATCACAATTTTCGTTCAAACTAATCTGCACACTGTACGGTGTTTTAACCACTTCTTTTGAGTTAATTCTCTTACCTGTGATTACAATATTACAAATTTTGCATCAGCAGTAAAATAAATGAATTTCTTTTCTTTTTATTTATTTTATTAAAGTTTTTCTACGAGTCATAGTTTTAAAAATATTAATGTTTTAAAATAGAACTAATAAACAATCACAGTGCTCCTGTATCTGTAACAATATTTTATTACCACGTATTCATAATAACAATTTCTTTTTGAGGTGATGATGCCCGTAAAATCTGTCAAAAAAAAGTAATATTGACCTAAGTCTGTTTCTATCTTTAGCTTATTAATAAAAACGCAAAGTAAAATTATGTATTTAATATGTAAAGTTAACTGTTTTTGCATTTTTTTTTAAATTTTGATATATAAACTCACCCTTTATATTAAATTTTCTTGAAAAAAAAAATTAGTCAAACGTATAAAACTGTTTGTTTATACATCTAATAGACACCTATCTAAACAACCAAAATTTATTTTTTTTTACAGTAAAGAACTTATTGTTTGAGAAGTCTCTGTAGACACTCTCGCATTTCGCGCTTGTTTTATAAACTTTAATTCGTACTGACAAACTGATTTTATGGAACTAGCTATTTAATATACTACTTTTAAAATAGTTATCAAATGATTTTGGTAATAAATCATATTTTTTATTAGAAATTAATTTGTTATAATTTTTATCTTTTGACGATTTACAACCTTTTTTGAGTAGATCAACAAAAATATTAAGGAATAGAAATTGTAGTTTTTTAACAACCTAAAATGGTTTTTCTTTTACAAGTACACGATAATAAGATTTCACTTATTTCAAAAATTAGATTTTCTAAAAAAATATTAGTTGACACTCTTGATAGATATACGTTATGGGTGTAAAATCATCAGAGTATATCGTACAGTAATATTAGGATTTGACCCGGAAAAAATAATGGTAAGCTGTAATTTGGAAGAGGAAGTCTTGCTATTGTTATTGTTGTTATTATTAATAATATTATTCCCCCCTATTATTATTACACCCTAAATTCACTCCCAAAATGTAAAATTACGTAATTAAATTTTTTTCTTCAAAACTGTTGTCTATAATAAAAAAAACAAAAAACCTTTTTTGAAGTCTATAAAATTTGCTATCGATTGGTATGTACCTTACAAATAATTTTAATTATAGTAATTATAATTAAATTGTGCTGAAAATGTCAGAATTTTGAGACTGGTGTTTATTGTGCCGCCAGCACTATTAGAACTTATCATATCCACTTTTTTATTATTTTTATTAGTTCTGATGTGTTTGAGCAACAGACTTAAGTATAGCTTGATTACCGAAAGAAGTTCGATGACAAATAAGCAAATCTCGTTATTCTGTCCGCTGCTTTACATGTAAAAAAACCGGACCTCTACAATTGTGAACGGTCCACTTTGCTCTCACAACTCTGGAGGTCCAGTTCCTTTGTAAATGTATAAAGCAGCAAACAGGAAAACCAGATTTGCGTTTTTGTCATTTGTCTTTAATAACCAATATTATTAAGTAATAAATACTTGTATATTAGACTTTGTATATAGCTTTATGCCTATTACATTTAGCTATAAGATATAAATCTTACTTTTCAAGCGAAATGTAATGACAAAATTTTATACCAAAGTTATAATTTATCTAACTTTATTTTTAATGCGTAAAATCAATGCAAAAAACAATAAGAATTGAATTAGTATTAAAATTATTTAACAGATTTCACTCATGGATTTTTTAACCAATCACACACTCTTATTTAATAATGAAAACAAAAGTTACAATTAAGAAAATAAGCTGTCAAAATTTTTTCGGAAGTTCTCAGCCAATAGGCAATCCAAAAAACACAACGTTTTTCGTTTTTCAGCGATTATTTTTTGACGTTTCTCTAGACCAAGAGAAAATCTTAATTTTGGTTACATAAGTACGTCTAAGCCAATAAAAATATTGTTATAGAAGGAATTTTCTACCTAGCTTATTCCCACTGAAATAATTTGAGTTACCTTCTTTTGTTTTTTTTATTGTGGTAACGGGTTTTTGACAACTATTTTTTTACTTGACGTCTGTCAAATTTGTTTTATAATTGAAATTAAATTAAAATAAAGGTAAAAAAATAATCTATCGAATACCACACGAGCCTGAGATTAATTTAGAAAATAATTTTCCAGAATTATTTTCAAACGTGTTGCCATTTGGCAATAGCCACTCCAGCGTTACGCGTTCTCGTGTCTTATTTCCTGGCAACACGTTTTCGAAAGTCTGTCAAATTATTTTCAATTATTTTTACTCTTTTGAAATATTACTACTGAAAAAATTTTGACAGTCGTAGTGTTGCCTTAGTTACATATTAAGTTACCTTAGTTACAAAATAAACAAACAACAATTAATTTCCAAAAATTGTAAAAAGAAAAGTCAGGCAAGTTATGTCAAGAAATATTTTTATACTGTCATTCGCAAAATTGCTAGGCAAACTCTCGTAATAATCGGTAAATTTTTTTGGCAAAATCTGAACTCTTATAATATTATAACTGAAAAAACATTTACACATATATTCTCGTATGAAAATCGTTAGTTATAATTTATGTTTTCTTCTATTTTTGGTCTCTTCTTATATTTTCAATTTTGACGTTTTTAAAGTTTAGCAGTCTTTTACAAAACATCTAAAGTTTCTATACGCACAAAATCCTACAGGCTAAAAATTTTTCCGAATTTATAACTCATGCTTACTCCGTTAGTTGAGTAATACGAGTATCATTTCTTGATCAAATTTAAACTTCCAAAAAAACTTTAAAAACAAAATAAAAAAATATTATAAATACGTACAAAAATTGCTAAGGTATATTTTGTCAAAAATGTAAGAACAGACATACAGTCTAATGCAAAAATTCGGGCCGTCGATGTTAATCAAAATTTTAATTAAGAGGGACATTCCGGTTTTAGAGCGTATGTTTGATGATGATGAGGTATAACTCTTAAACAAATTACAGTTTTTAATTTCAGTTTTCATTATATAAAAGCACTTGTTTTTCTTGATAAACTAAATTTTCCCAAATTTGTTATATAGGTTTCTAAATTAGTTTTACTAAATTGTTTTTTCAAGAATTCACAAAAGATTTTATTAGGTAATTATCCATTTGTTCAGAGACACTAAATTTTGCCAAAGTACCAAATTATGCCCATTTTGTTTAATGTAAAGAATTCAGAAACCATTTAATTTTTTCGATCAAATTCATAATAACCCCTTGTGAAAGTCTTTCGAAAAACAATTAAGAAAAAATATTTTCAAAAACTAAATAATTTTTAATAATTGTGTCTCATAAAGAAAAACACGTGTGCTTTCATAGAGTAAAAACGAAAATTAAAAGTTTGAATTTGTTTAGGAGTTACGTTTAGGTATAGAAGAAAATGGAAATGTCCCCATAATGTTTAAAAAAATTTTAATCTAGACTTAAAAACAAATATCGGTAACATTTATTAATTTTATTTATTAAAACATTTGTTAAAAACTTCTAACTGAATTATATCCTGTTGGGTTATACCTAGTATTCAGTTTAATACGCTGTTGTGTTTTAGTAGGTATCTGTATTTATATGGTCTTTTTAGTACTCTTCTATTTTTAAGTAATTTATTTAAAATTTCTTATTAGTGATAGCAATTAAAAAGTGCGGAGTTTCCGATGTGAAATCATCGCATGTATTTTACCTTGATTAGGAATCTGCTTTGTAATTAGCTAGTAATTGAAACAAATTACATGGATTAAGATATTTAGAAGACTCTTGAATAAAAATCCTCTGAGTATGCAAAGTGCCTCTAAAAATAATTGTTAATTTTTACACGGTATGTGTGGTTGAAAATGAAGGTAAATACGTAACAAAAAAATACAATTTTATGGTCTGCTAGGCGTTGTCTAGAATTTTAAATGAATTTTATCTATAAACATAAAATCCTGCTATTAATCAACATAATTAGGAAGTAACGCCTCAAGTTTTCAATTACTTTCTGATTCTTGTGCGTTATTTGTGCGTGTGACACCAAAACTCGATTGATTATTTAACATGCGATGACGATATCACTACCAGTTACGCTAAAATATTGTCATTATTTCTATTGATGTGGAAAATTATTTGTGCCCGAGATTAAATAAATCCCGTTGTCAAGCGAAGGGATCTTATCAATGGGAATATTTTAAAGAGTCACAGGGATATCTATAGACTCGGTCCTAATATGAAAATATTAAAAATCCGAGTAAAATCCTTTTAAATGCCATATTAAAACGAATTAGCATGAAAATGGTTTGACAGCTGAATACTGCCTGGTTCTTTTTAAAGAGAAAACGCCTCGAGCTCCAGTCTAGAAATGCACTGAAATACTGAATTTCCATTCATATTCATCCACGGTACCGCCAATTATTAGCGGGTTTGTTTGTTTGACTGAATTTGTATGCATGGAATAAATGATACTGCCGTGCTATCACGATGTATCGGCTTTGCTCTAATTGACTACACTCGTCATATGTTTATACTGATACCGACCAAATTCTTTTACACAAATACGGCAAAACAACCATTCAAACTCGATCACCAAGTCTATTCACAAAATTTCTAATTTATTAGAAAAAAGTTATTTGTCTACACCTGTCAAGGAATAACTCCCCAACATTTGACAACTGCATAATGAATAGAAGAAACAGAGTTGACATTCGTAGCTAATGGTCTCTTGTTTGACTCCGGTCGGGTTTCCGGCACGTGACTTCCGGACTCTAATGCAACCGTTCCTCCGACTCAAATTACTCACCCTCCGATTTCAGCCGAAATAAAATAATTATTTACTCAGTGGTTGATTTTTAATAATCCGCACGAGACACAACAATCAGAATTAATTTCGTTCAGGAAAAAGCAATATTGATTACGAATTTTATGTAATTTCCGGTGTATCCTCAAAGGAAATCAAATAGACACGTGACTATGAGACATAACCAAAATAAAGAATTTTTATACCTAGACACGATTTATTGTACTGGTCTAGTTTATGCAACAATTACTTAGCGCCGGAAGCAGTTTATTTTATTATTATTACGCTTCTTCCTATTCTTATCTTTTATCAGTTGTGTTTATACATATTTACAGGTGGTTATTTTTAAGTGAGAAAGTTAACACGGTTTTTCATAGGCTTATCCTGTGCCGATAGACCTTCGGTCTTATTTTTAATATTTAATAATATGTAAACACTAACACCACCATCATAATAAGTATAACCTAAACAAGTCAAAAGCACCTAATTCATAGTCAAAATTTGACTATGTTGCAGTAAAAATCGTTAAGTACGAGAATTGATTGCTTCAACAGTCTAATTAATTTCGAACAGTGTATACAATGTGTATTCAAATGGGCTAATTTCAAGTTGAGATACTACCGGTAATATCGCAAATTTTAATAAACTGATGAGCATAACTATATAACTAAACTTTAAATGAATTTATTAGGTACTTTAAAAACAAAGTAAATTAGCGCCAAAATATAATTTTTACGTCATTTTAAATCAATCTGTTTTATTTGTTGTTTTTATCAAAAATTTGATAAAACATCGGACATAGCTATAACGCTTTTAGAGACTAAAGCATTTATAGCAAAAAATAATAAAAAAATGCCACTTTTTTGACTGTCATTCAGTCATAAATTGTCTCAATTACTGTTAAAATGCCTCGCGGGTCTTACTTGTCTGAACTTGAGAAGAGCAAAATTTTGGCTTTTCAAAACGGAAGGATAAACCAACGTAAAATCACCAGCAAAATTAATCGTTCGCGGAAAGCAAAGTCAAATTATATAAGAGACTCTGCAAAATATAGAACACATAAAACAGAAAGTCCAAATTTTTTTTACCTAAGAATGCAAGAAGAATTGTCGCAACCGCAAGTAACAGTTTAAAAAGTTGCAAACGGATAGCTGAAGAAGGTAAAGCAAATGTCTCAAGATGGACTCTAGAAAGGGTTTTACCTGGAAGTCAGGATATTGTGCGACAAAAATTGAAAAAGGCATCAAAGCTTCTCCAGCGCCACATAACTGCAAGATTAGAATTTGCTCAATGGAATATAAACCCGATCTGGAATGTATGTTCTTCCTACATTTTATATGTATCTCAGGTTATTTTTTCTGATAAAAAAAGTTTTGTCTAGATGGTCCAGATAGTTTTAGTTCTTATTGGCGAGATCTGCGTAAAAGCTTTAATTTCTTAGAAAGCGAAATTTTGAGGGAGTAACTCTCATGGTGTAAAGAGCCTTTACCAAAAAAGGAACATCAAATGTGGCTTATCCTACAACGAGAATAAATACAAGAGAGTACCTTGATTCCTTGATGTCTTTGAAAATCGTTTATTACCCTTTTTTAACCAAAACAACCACAATCGATTCATATTCCAGCAAGATAATGCGCGAACACATGTGAGCCGAGAGACGATCACATGGTTTAGGAATAAAAATATTGCTATAGTTATGCACCTATAATATATGTAATTTTTTCTACAAAACTGTTAAAAGTGGGCTTTTAATTGTCATTTTTGATGTTAAATGTGTCATTTTTTGACACGCGTGTTAAAAGTAACTTTAAAAGAAAATTTTGGTTCATAAACATTGCGATCTGTGTGGTATAATTCTTTAATTTCTTATTTTTATTGAGTTTAAAGTTCTTCCGATTGATTTGTAGAAAAAATAGTGTATGATATACGTGTTAAAAGTGATTTTATTTTGTTCGTGGAATTATCCACTCCCAAAATAAAATCTTACTTTTAACACTAATATCATAAGTAACTATTGTAAAAAACTAAAACAAATTGATTTAAAATAACGTAAAAATTATTTTTTTGTGCTAAATTTATTTTGCTTTCAAAGTACCCAAAAGCAAAATAAATTAACAAAATAGATACAGTCAAAATTGTGGGTGGAGCTACAGTTATGCTCACCAGTTTACTTTTCCATGATAACATCCAATCACAACCCCAAATTCTCTTAATTTTCCAAGAAAACGAAGATACTACCGATATTATCTCAACTTGAAATTAGCTCATAAGAGCTTGGTTTGAACCAAAATTTTATATTTTTTTGCATTTTCAAACATTAATAAAGAAGAATTTTTTTGTTTTAAATCTACCTATAGTAAAAAAATGTCGACTACTGTTTATTTACGTTTATTTTGTAAAATTTTATATTTCAGAATGTTTTGAGTGTCATAATGTTAGTTTTTATTGCTCCAATGCTATAAAAAATTTCTTTACCGCATTTGTCCTGTAAAAAAGTAGGTTTACTAAAAATCTCTTATTTAAATATTTTAAATAAGTATTTAAATATTTTTTTTATATTTTATATTTTTAAAAAGTTTTTATTTAATATGTCAATTCTTATAATTGTTGTTTTTTTTTAAATTTTAAAAAAAGAAACGAAAAATGAGACCAAGAATCCTTTTCATTGTTAGAGTAGTCAAAATAACAAAGTCCTGCAATTTTGCTTTAAAATGCTAAAAGTTAGCCCTAGATTTTCAATGATGGAGAATGTTAATCTTTCTCTTTGAAATGGGTTTGCGTTTTTGCAATTTTTTCCGATCGCCTTCGATTGTTTAGCTCTTGGGCGGAGTGCATTTTCCCTTAAAAGCGGTGACGCGAGGGTGCCAACATTTAAATTAAACTCTCTCGAGCTTTGTGAAAGCAATTGACAAGTAATTTACTGAGACCAATGGTCATTTGTGTTGTATAAATGAGTTAGAGTGGAGTGAATAAAATTAGAAGCACTGGTCAACATCAAAGCTCATACAGAACGGACCCTTTTCAAGCTAAAATTTGCGTTTGAGCGCCTGAAATTCCAACAAAACAGTGATACTGTTAAGACTATATAATATTTTTTGCAATGAAGCAATTATAAAAACAGCCCCAAGTCATTTTCCGTCGATGGACCGTAGATAATCTCATTCTCAATTTAAACAAGGCTATATGGTATTAAATATTATTTTCCATCAGTCGAGGCGCAAATTGTGGAATATTATAAGTTTCACACTCGAATAGAGAATTCTCTTAAAATTGAGGGTGGAGAGGTTTTTTTATAATTGAGAGGGTTGCTGATTTAAATGCGCATATATCATGTGAGAGGTTTATTTTTATATTTAATTTACCGCCAGTCTGCTCAACAAATATTACAACATTTTTATTAGTTTGTTTTATGACTCGGTCTTATTTATCTTTAAATTTATTAAATTAACAATTATTTAAATACGTAATGGAAAAATAAATATTAACGCCATCTAGGTGTGCAGTTTTTTTATATATTGTTTAAAGATATACCTTTATTTAGTTTTAAAACTTCTTATCTATATTTGAATATTGTAAATTTTATTTTTATTAACACCGAATCTAGGACAATTAATTAACAATTCTTATTTATACATTAATTTGTTTAACAGCAATTTAAATAAATATTAGTTCCACCGGCGGTAATTATTTATTTCAAATAAACAGATACACATCTTTTAATTTGGCCACACACATGCCCAAATATTATACTAATTTTATAAAGGTTTTTGAACCCACATACATAACTAATAGACTATAAACAATTTCAAACAAAATTATATTAATGAGCAAGAAAATTTTATTCCAAATGTAATAAGAGATGTTTATTTTTACCTTTAATAACGGCCAGTCTGTTCAATCAGAAAACACGAAAACACTAGACCTAGCAAAAACTGTTTTTATTAAGCAATAAATAAAACTTTTAAATAAAGTTTTACTTAAATCAACAAAATTAACGACACTCCCGGTCAGTAATTAATCACTACCGAATTGCAAGTTCGACTTTCTCAAACATTCGAGCGTAACACTCGCAAAAAATTATCAAAAGAGAAAAAGTCGTTAAATGCTTCTTATCTTAACACTTTAAACAAGTAGTTTGTGGCTTTAAAATCTCATTCGTAAATTTTATTACCTTTACCAATAAATTCAATTAAATTAATAGCATAAAAATTGCTGTTTTATTGCTTGAATCAAAATTAACTGTGATTTTTCAGGCTCAATAGAAATATGTTTTTTTTTTAATAAAAAATGACTGAAGCGAAATATACATGTATATACCCGGATCACTTTTTGTAATATTAAACAACAGCACATTAACCCAAAATTTTGGCATTGTGAATTATGTTATATGACAACGTCAATGTGACATTGTCATATAACATGACCTACATTTTGAAAACCCAAAACATAATTCACAAAGCCAAAATTTTCTAAAATAATTTCTCCAAAATTATGAATAAATTGTTAAAGATATTAACTTTTTTAGAAAAAAACCAGTGGAAATATTAAAACTAATCGGTTATACTATCGCCCAAAAACAATTTACAGTCAATCTCATTAGTCATTATCATTAATAACGTCATGTAATTTTGCAATTTTTCTATTTGAAGTTTACTTTGATTATTAACAATTGATAAATGCTTCAAATAAGTATCATTAATATAAATTTATATCACAGAGTAGAGTATAATCTCGTTAACTCGTCATTACTGCAATTTTTAACTGTTAGTTATAGTTAGTTACATTATTTGTTTAAAATTTGTATATAATTATACTAAAGATATAATACCATATATTTATTATAATTTTTGATCAGAGGCTGTCATGAGAAACAAAAATTCTAAAACCGTAGGGCGTAACTTATTTCACTTGATAATAAAATCATTTTACTGTCACTCACAAAGAGATTTGTTTTTGATTTTCCAGTACTTTTCTTCCAATTGACGCTGCCGGTCTCTCGAAAGGACGTAATAGTGTTTTTCAAACTGGTATAAAAATTTGACTCTGTTATTGTTTTTTCTGTAAATTTCTCCCGAAACTCGTCAAAACAAAGTCTGGATGAGTAAACCCATTCTCCATTCGCTAAGTGCCTATTACGAAAATATGATTCTACTAAAAAAATCTTCTATTCTGCAGTAAACCCCATAATTCAAATCAAATCTAAATTTTACTTTTGACAGTGATAGCAAAATGACACTTACGAAGTGAATTAATCTAGGCTCTAGTTTTTAGAATTTTTGTTTCTCATGACAGCCTCTGATCAAAAATTATAATAAACATATAGTAATATTTGTATGATAATAAGATTTGATAATTTGTAAATCGTGTTAATTCGTGCTAAATGTTTGATTCTATAAAAAAGGCTATAATTTGTAAAAAACAATTTATTTTCGTTTCCTCGATTATTCTTAAGAAATAATATCTGTGTAATAAGTAATAACTTTGTTCTTGTTTATACTAAAAACGCTTTACAAATCGTCATATACCCACTAAAACGCTCTGTAATAATAATTTGTTAACTTCTACCTCTTATGATTAGCTGTTCTCTTATATGAAACGCTGAAAAGGCCTTAAGCTTAAGCAGTGCACATGTAAGTCAATAAAAAATCTTATAATTAGCTTTTAAGAAAAATTGTAAATAAATTTGAAAAAATAAATGATTTTGCCTAGTCTTTACAAATTTTAACAAATAATAGCCCTTATTGAAAGTATACTAAAAATGTTTACAGTTTTCGAAATATACGATGTAGAACTTTTTTTGTAACACTATTTTTTATTATACACAGGGTGTGACTGAAACAAAGCTTTTGCCTGGAGATAGTCCTCATTAAAACAATGTTAGATATCTAAATTTGCCTTTCCAAATGTTGCTGATTTTTAAAATACAAACTGTAATTTTTTTCTCAAAATCACTATTTTTGAGACACCTATACGATGTAAACAACACATTTTTTAAGCAAAAACCTCTACATATCTCTATATATCTTAAAAAGTGTAAAAACCTGTATATGGCAAATTTGCTTTTATAGCATCCTTTAAACAAGGACAATCACCTGTTAAAATATGTAACTTAAAATTGAGACAATTTTGTAACTCGTCAACCCCTAAATTAAGTAGAATTTATATTGTAATTTAAAAAAAAATAAGTTTACTGCTTCTTGCATTACATGAGTTGTGCATGTGCACTACCTCAAAATTTCTAAAAAATAAATTAAATAATATCAGTGCACTTATTTTTGGAAATTCTTTTTGAACTTTTGAAACTTTTGAAAAAACTACTCAAATTGTTCTTTTTATAAAAATGACTTAGAATTCGCTTTTAGGTGCATTTAGGTGGGTTTAGAAGAGTGTAAAGATTTCAGACAATGCACGAATCGAAAAGCTACAACATCAAGTATTTATTTTCTGTAGGTTCCAAAAAACTTAAATCAAAACCTAATAGGGCTTCGAAATTTGCTTGGGCACTGTATCATATTTGACACAACAACAGCAAGCAATTAATTAATTATCGTTTCTTATCGCAATTGTTGTACATAAAAAGGTCTAACAAAAATTCTGGAAGCTACGAGCTTCGTCGTATCTATGACGTTATAGTCGGAACTAGTCTTAATGCAGAAAAAAATTTCATTGATTATTTCTGACACTAAAAAATGAAAAAACGTCTTTCTTTTGTATTGAGGTACTTACATAAAGCAATTAACATCTGAGTAAAGCCATTTGTTGCAACTAATCTCACTTAATCTTATTCTTTTAAAATGAATTTATCAGCTAAAATTTAATATTATATTACTCGTGATTGTAACAAATCGTATAAAATACTCGAAAAACACACTGTAAAAGATTATAATAGGCAAAAATTTACAAAAATATGATCAATAAGATCTCCAGACAGCCATGATAAGTGACGCTATTGTCTATATGTATATCTCTTAGTGCTTTCACACGGTCATGAGAGTAGAATTACTGTATCGTATCGCTTTCATTATGTTTTCATCACTTCTAAAATTTGAAGATTTGGACAATCAGTCATTGTAAATATTTTATATGTTTGTACTTTACCCTGGAAAATCATGAGTGGTAATGTAGAAAATGTGCAAGCAAGCTTGTAGTGAAAACTGTGTATTTTCTGACTATTTTCCTTAAGAAATTACAGTTGATCCAGTAATAACATTATTTAAAATTTAGCCAGTCAGATACGAATATCACCGAGCATACACTTGTGCAATACCAGAGTAAAAAAACATGTCAATATTTTTTTCAAGCAATAAACTTTTTTCGGGCAATAATCTTCCATATATCCCTCGTGCATGCCAAATATTAATCTAAATATTTTGAGAGTGGGCTGTAAAGCTCTGTATATAAATAACGTAAATACTAAAAGTTTTTTGTTAAAATATAATAAGCAGCAAATGACACTATCAAAACAATTTTTAAAAAAACATGCCATTTTATTCTAACACTGTAATTTAATTAGAGTTTCTAGATATGGCCACTTTTTTCCACAACTTGTTTGGTGCAAACGGTTCCTACAAAAATGACTTTTTCAAATTTAGTAATAATGAAAGTAGACAAAGCAATAAATTACGACTTATAAAAGATGCAAATAGAAGAGATCCTTATCAAACATGATGCATTTCCATATGTGAACGGCGAATGTTTGAAACCCGAGTTGATTGACCAATGAAGCAAAATTAGAAGCAGCGCGGCGGTAATCATGGAAGTGAAACATGACAAGACCTCCAAATCAGATATAATTCTCTAGATATATCGATTTTTTCAAAATGGAAGATACATTTGTAAATTGGTAAAGAAAATTTCGAATTTACTTGTCCGACAGGAATGGTCAAAAATTACATATTAACAGAGGAACATGTTCCAATACTACACATTATCATCAGCCTTCATAAAACTGTAATACTGGATGTACAGTTAATTATCACTACATTGATTTTATAAACAAAATAACCAAATAATTAAGATAGTAATAAATAAAAATTAAAATAAATTTTACAACTATTGAAAAACCCTATTAAAAGGACCAGGATTAAACCTTCATGTCATGTATTTGATTTCTGATATATCAAATCCTGATATAATATAAAAACTTGAAATTTTGCTATTCAGATAAATATTTTGATAATTTGATATAACTATATAAGATTTTGATATATCAAGCAATATAGATATATTCTTAATATTAAAATTTGATATTATTTTTGTGTTATTGTCCAGCCCTAGTGCGGTGTGAGTAATTTATCTTTAAGTGTGTTTATATTTTTGACACTAATTTGTCGTGTTTGGAATCTCACAAGACGATATATTACCCTTGAGTGATTTATCTAAATCCTGCTGTTTTTGCAGAAGTGTTAACGTATCAAGTGAATTATAAATATGCATTAGAACTGCGTTGAGACCATTTATGCAGCGTAAACACAAGTAAAACACAAATTGCGTGTTTCTTGCCCGTTTTTTTAATTAATTAAATGAAGAACAATTATCTGTTAAGTATTTGGTATCTCAACAAAGGGCTCATGATATGTCGGCGCGTAATTAAAAGGAATGAATCTGAAACACAACCGGAACAATTTATAACTTATGCGTATGACCAATAATTAAATAAAATTGTTTATTTAACATTATCTCCCTAATCTAATTAAATAATTCAACAGAATCGGAATTGAATGGAACGAAATGTTTAAATATAATATTTTTAAAATATGTAGGAATGAGGCCGGCCCTGATATTATGTTACCTGTGCGGCCGAGATCAATGTGATAAAGTAAATGAGTGCGACACGACGGGAAATCGTTGATAAATCAGACAGACTGACATAAATATACCTCGATAAGTCATGTGTGAAAATTATTGGGAATGGTTTTAATGCCTGATTTGTCTTTGTATGCGAAGAATAATTCTCTGATTTTTTGCCCCAATTTTAAATGAGATAAAAATTAATTAACTTGTTCGTTTTGGGACGTCTGAGGGCGGGCCCGAACTTATACAAATGAGATGCTTTGATATAAATATTCTGTCAACATCTCCCGGTTTGGTATTTCATAAATTATTTCTTTAATTATACAAAATAGAGGCAACTCTATGTATCAATTTCGATGGAATAAAATTTACATCCAACGTAATTTATTGACCATCTGTTAATAAACATTTCTATAATTTTATGTTCTTAACATGATTTCTTATCTTATTATTTGATTTCCGGTTTGTAATATCCTTTGTTGCTCAATTTGTTGTAAAAAGTTGCACAACAATGTACTAATGGACGAAATAAGGGTATAAATACATGAAATTCACAACAACCATGATAAAGTTATGGGTGCAGGTAAAGGGTTTCAGGAATGGGTTTGATGTATGGAACTTGGAGAATGTTGTTCATCTCGCGTCATTCGCAAACGTCTTACTAACTTCCCTCGAGTTTTGGAATGTCTGCGATATGTGTTCAGAGAATGTGTTGATGACATATTTGTCCCCTTCTGAATTAATACCTGAACGTGAAAAAAGTTGCTTCTTCGATAATTTCAAGAAACATTACAGAATTATTTTAACACATTTTGCAATTAAACAGTATTAGTATCTCGTGGGATTTGCATTTTAATATTTGTCGGTGTGTCAGACACTTTAAATAAATCAAGAAATGTTTATGAAGATTTCTAGCAAAATTTATTACAACGTTGGGTAAATGTGACAACGAGAACTGGTTTTGTACTTTTTTATTAGGTATTATTTATGATGATAAATTAATAAAACTTGCTAAAAGCAATTACATTATAAATTATATTTATTAGCGGACGTTTCCCTTTACAATTTGTAATTTCACGTAATTTATAATTATCGGTGTATTGCGCTTTTAATATAATCCAAAACAGTTTATTATTTTATTGAGATCTTTTTTATCACCAAAAAATTGTATTAACTCTCTGTTTTTGATGTGACATAAACCTGCTTCAATATAGACTTTTACGGTCAATCTTAAAAACCGAATAAGTCTATCTTCATTCATCCCTTGTTTAATTAGGTCAAATTTTATGAATGTGTGCGTCCGTTGCAACATAGTATAAAAATCAGGTAAAATCAGCTTAATTCGAGAGCACTCGAACGAAGAACAGGCCATTAAAATGTAATGGCACCACGCAATGTCTATATAAGCAATAAATAGAGCGGGCGGCCCATATGGCAACACTGTAATTACCACAATAGCCATAATCTATTTCAAACACGTAATATGACAGCATTAAGACTTCTTTCGGAGGAAGCCATTTAGGCTGCGTATCTGCATAAACCATCTTCCATATCCTTCCACAGCTGTTATGGTAGTGACCGAAAATCGGCCGAATTCACCCGGACATAAGACCGCCTACCATTATACATACAAACTATCTAATCGACCCCTTTGTCTTACAATAAGACCTCCTTCGTCCTTGTCTCGTCGTTCCTTGTCGCGAAATGGCCATAGGGAAGAAGACAGACCAGACATGGACACAGGAAGTTTGCATGATTCGGATTTCGAGCTGTTCCGTTTAACACTTGGATGGGTATAATTACACCGCCGCCGCCCCCCAATACCACATATCGCATTTTTCGAACGATTCAAATTGAAATTAAAGCTTCCATTAAGCGAACGAAGCCGTAACAATCGAAACCTTTTGATTTTAATTGGTCATATGAAGCCTGTAATTACATCAAGTGAATTTAACACCGATATGACGTTTTTGAATGGATGCGATATGGTTTGGTATCTCTGTGATATGTTTGCTTGGATAAGGGATGTCTTTGACACATTCACAGCTCGCTATAATTGCACCGTCCGACCCCAAATAACAGAAACCATTCGGAGCAATCACCTGTTTTAGTGACCATAACTTGGGTGATTTACTGCTTTGTCTTACTATTACGTCTGTCTGGATTAGAAATGCTCGGGATGATGGCGAGGGGATTCCGAAACGGATTACTCGATTACTGACACTTTTCCCTTCACCCTAGTCAGAAATTTAAGAATTAAAAGAGAATAACAAAGAAGCGAACAAAAAGTTTCTTAAACCTTTTAGGCATTTAGGCCATTTTTTATACAGGGACAAGATAAAAGAATTAAATAAATCTCACACACACTGTAACAGTTTTTTACGAGTTGCTCTCGATCGCGCGATTGCGCAATTCACAAAATTTAGAATTTAGACGATTCTCATTTGCAATTTTTACAACATGTTAGGGTAAAAAAACGAGGTTAACTTGTATATACATTAAATGTCATAAGATATACATAGATTTTAACAAAATTTAATAGAAACGTTTGTCGAATAATTCGAGATACTAAAACAAAGACAAACATTTGAGCTCATAATTTTAAGTAGTGGCCGTAGAAATAATTTTTTTGGTCAATTTTCAATAGTAATGTTAGTTGTTAACAGTTGATTTTCTAATTTTTTTTCCTTATATTGGGTTGCCAACTTTTCTCATAGACTTATTACATTTCATTCTAAGAGAAACCATTTTATTGTAGAAAGATGTTGTTATGCAGTAATTGAAAAAAGCATAAAATGCAAGAAAAAAGATATAGAAAACCCGGGACGAACAGAACATCACCAAGATCTTTCCTTAAGAGTGTCGACTTTAAGAAATCAGGGTTCGAGTAGAGAATCAATTGCTGACTAACAGTTTATTGCCAAAGATCAAGAAATACAGTTTCAAAGTAAAAGTCATAGAATTAAATCTTTTGGTCTATTTTCATTGAGATCTTGTATAAAGCCTTTTTTAAAAAAATAAATCTTTTGGTTTATTTTCTTTGAGATCTTTTATAAAGCCTTTTTTAACTATTCCTACAGTATTCACATCAGTTATAATCGTGCAAAAATAAACACGTAAAACTTGTCTTCAAAAATCAGTTTTGATTTTGTTTAGGGCACGAAAAAAAAGAGCTAAGAAAGTCATAATTTTTAATAATTTGTTAAAAGACGTATTAAAAGACAAAATTGTGAGGATTTTGGTATGAAATGATACTGCTTATGGAAGGAGGTTTTACTTAGTATCCGTCAAAGACGACATGGTGCTCCACATTAGGTGGAACATCTTTTAAAACTGACAATTTAAGCAAAATTTTGGCGATGGTCTCACGTCTCCATTCTATCCTACGCATTTTATAACAATTCATCTTTTTTTAAATTACCCCAAACCATAATTTCTAAAAATGAGCAAATGGAAAAAACTGGATTATGTAGGCTAATAGGTAATCCGCCCCAGTAAAATTTATTCAATTTTTGATACCTTATTTTGGCATATTTCGATTTTAGGCATAATTACAAAACTTAAACAATTCAAAAAAAAAAAAAACAAAGAAACTTCGGAAAACAATGAGTAAACGACCTACATTTACTGTTAAATATTGTTCCAGAAAAAATATTCTTATAGCAACTAATAGTTTGTGTTCAATTTTTTATCATTTGCTATTTCGAATTATACAAAGGTTTCTACTAAATTTAGTTAAAATCCATAAAATATTTCTAGGTGTTGCATTTTTTATAATATTCAGTGTACAAAACGAAACAACTTTAGAATAGCTATTACCTAGAAAACTAGCATATCGTAGTTTTTGGTAATTACTAACTATGTAGTTAGATAAAATCTAAATACGTGTATGTTCTCTTATTTTAGTTTAAATTTTTCTAAAAACAAAATATTTATTTGAAAAATTGTATAACCTAGTTCCAGTATAGATTCTTTGCTTAGTGTAACTGTTAGGCTAGTTAAGGTTATAAAGAAAATTTAATAAAAATTCAAAATTTACTTTTTACAATTTAAACCCTAAATTAACTTTTGGTTCTTTCATTTGTCTTTTATCTAAAATATATAATAGTAATATCAATTCCAGCTTTGCAAAATTAAATAATGGAACAAATAGTTAGTCGTCGTCTAATTGTGATCAATATTATTAGATCAAATTTTAATTTTTATTAATTACTAGTATTTGTAGTAAAGCTTATTAAATACAGATAAATATTAATGTTCTAACTACCTATTAATAGTTATATAACCAGAATCAGACATCACGTAACTAAATGCCTTAGCACAGAACACACAACAAATTCCTTCCAGAAGTTAATGTATAAAATTGTTTTAGTTATTGTTCCGTTAGTGTAACTGAAAAACTAGTTAAAGTTACGGACATTATCTAGTTAATATTTTATTTTTTCTTCAAGTTTAAACACCAAATTAACTCTTAATTCTTTTAATTAACTATAGAAATTACATGTATTGGATTTGAAGTATATAGAAGAGTAATTTCAACTACTATTTTAAAGTTTTAAAGAACTAAAAATGTAGTTAGTCGTCTAGTAGGTAGTAGTCTAGTTAATATTACCTTGATCAGATTTTAAATCTTCGTTATTATTTGTAATAGCGCTTTTAAAAAATAAATATTATAAATTTTCAAAATTGCGTAAATAATAATATTTTAACTATTAATATTTATACAACTAGAACCGAACGTCATGCACACCGAAATTTAATTCTAGCTTAATCACTAGAAAACTGCCGTAGTCTAATTCTTGTTAACTAAATAGATTCCAATTCTGTCATTTATTTTTTGTTTAAATAATTTAAAAGTAAAATACATGTTTTAAAAATTGTATAAAACGCAGTTGAAGTATAAAAAATTTTACTTACTCATTGGCTACTGTAGCTGATAAGCTAGTTAAGGTTACGTCATCCAGTTAAAATTTAAATGTCAGTTTTAGTTACAACATAAGCACGAATTAACTCTCGATTCTTTCTAAATTAACTAGAAACTAAATTGTTTTTGAAGTAAAAAGCTTGATATTTCGTTCATTAACTGCCCTAAACTACTTAAGACTTATTCAAAACATAAAAAAAATCATTTTCATTACTGTTACGGAAGATTAAAAAAACGAAAAAGTAGTTAGACATCTAGTACTAGTAGTAATCCAGTACATAAACATTAACGCAGTTAGTAACCATAACACTTTCGATATCTAGTTCTTATTAACTAGGTAGATTAAACTAAGTCTGCTCTTACTTTTTGTGTCAATTTTCTATAAAGTAGAGCAAGTGTGTAAAAATTTTTCAGTGATTCATTGGTTAGTGTAGTTTATAAGCTAGCTAAGATTGCAGACATTAATATCTAGTTAAAATTTATATTCCATCTTTAGTTAAAATGTAAGCGCAAAATTAATTCTTGTTTCTTTCTAAATAAACTAGAAATTATTCGTTTTTAAAAGACTTAAAAATAGTATATTAGTTATGTCTTTTATTAACTGCACTTAACTAGTTACAAGTTTATGTAGAATGTAAAAGAGTAATTTCAGTTACAGTTTTAAAAGATTAAATGACTGAAAAAGTAGTGAGTCGTCTAATTATGATCCAGTTAATAGATCAAATTTTAATTCTTACTGATTTTTTGTAGTAAACCTTGTTAAATACAGATTATGCATTTTAAATATTGCGTAGATATTAATATTTCAACTATTAGTAGGTAGACAACTAGAAACAAACTAGAAATCTAATTCTGTAATTACTTTTTTATTTAATTTAATAATAAAAGTGAAATACGTAAAAATCATTGTATATCCAAGTTAAAGTACAAAACTTTCCCAGTTATTTTTTCGTTAATGTAACTGATTAACTAGTTATAGTTTACAGACATCTCTTAATTAAAATTGAAATGCTATAATGTAAGCTCGAAACTAACTTTGAATTCTTTCGAAATTAACTAGAAATTATTAGTTAGATAATATAAAAAATAGATCTAGTTATTTTATCTATTTTAGTTGTGCCAAACTAGTTAAAATTTAATTACGCACAATCTATTAGAAAAGTGATTAAAATTAAGAAACTGATGTAGATATTTGTATTTCGGTTGATATTAACTAGATGAAATTTTAGTATGTGTAGGGAATAGACGTACTAGTATCTACATATTTATTCATCGGTGAGGGTGTATGAGAGTCAGGGTGCGAGATAAATCATCGAGCCGTGAAATAGCGTCTTATAATTTAGGCTTTATCCATGAAAACTGCAAATAAGTGTATATGTAAAGTTAGGAAAACCGTCAAACAATACATCGATGAAATAAGTTGTTCCGGGAAATGCGAAAGTTTGCGGTAGCGTAGAATATGATTGCCCCCTTATAACAAACACGGTGCAGGGCTGCCAACGGAACAATCATGTGGGGAATGACGAGGGCGGGGGCATAAGGACTGATCTGTTGGTGAATGTGTAATGTGCCGTGCGGAAATCTTAGCTGAACTTCCGTCGAAACCGCAAACTCTATCTCGAGGCGATGCTGGATCAGTTTATTATTCAATATCAAGTTTATTGGACAATTGATTGTTGGATTGGAACGCTGAGGTTAATACGTAAATGCCAACTTTATAATGTCAACATTATAATTTATACAATTAATGGTTGCTGCCCAAAACGATATCTATAAATAATAATCCAAGCCGGATTTGTAAATACACCGAAAACCTACACAAAATCAAATGTTAAAATTGCAGTTACTAAATTAAATTGTTAATTCCAAATGTAATAGCTAGTCCGGGAAATTTATAGTATTGTAGAAATACAAATATTGGCCCGTGTTTAAATTGTATTTTAATTAAAATTTTGTCAACATTGCCAGAAAATCATCTATAATTTATTGTAACCATCTATAATTTATTGTAACAACTTACAAATTCAATTTAAAATAAATCATATTTACTTCAAATTTTTTCAGTGTAGTAAGTATACAACAGCAGCAAATGCTAAATAATAAAAGATGTTGAATGGGAAAAATTTAATCTTACGATGCAGATACATATTTCAATACCAGTCAATGAGTCACTCTTTTAATTTTGAATCTGTCATCTACACACCTATTTAATATTTATAATAAAATTTAATTTCAATTTTTATTTTTAACTCGATAAAAGAAAACCTTAATAGACTTAAAAAAAGCTAAGACAAAAGTAATAAAAAATCAAAAAACAAATAGCATTTTAGCTTAATTAAGATATATTAAATAAAAAAAACAAGAAACATTTTTGCTCAAAAAATAAGTAGTGTTTTATACAACAAGGCACAAAAGTTCAAGATTTTTTCACGAATGTGCGTGTAAAACAGCAACTTTAGTAATTTTTTTTTAAATTGTAATTTTTAAATGTTTTATAAAAATGTGATATATGTTGAATGACTTAGAGAAAACTTTATTTTATTTTTTACTCGTTATACAAAACACTAGTATAACTAGTAACTTTAGTAACTGTCTAGTGAAACCACTGTTTTATTGTTATTTTACCGCTTTAGTAGATTGATGCACTCAGTAGTAACCCATTCAGAAAACAATTTAAATTTATTAATTTTCTATAAAAATTCTATTATTGGGACAACCAACTTCTTTACTTTTGAATACGTCTAAGCTAAGTACAACAACGACATTCTTTTCTAATATTCTGAAGGGTAAACTTTTGACAAAATTTTGTACACTAGACTTCCTTTTTTACTATGATTTTGTGAAACTTTTGGTAATTTCTAGTGTTTTCTAAAAATTTCTAATGATTTATGAAGATTTTTACGGATTTTTTCAATACTTCTAAGGATTTTTAGAAATTTCTAAGAATTTTTTTAAATTTTTGTAGAATTTCTAAAGATTTTTTAGAACCTGTACACAATATTTCTTTTTTTATTATAATTTCTTAAGCTTTTTACGGATTTATTTAAGATTTTTAAAAATTTCTAAAGATCTCTAAAGATTTCTAAAGTTTTCTACGAATTACTAGAAATTTTTATAAAATTTGTAAGGATTTTTTAGAACCTATATGCAAGATTTGTTTTATTTTGATTTCTGGGCAATTTGGATCATTACTAAGAGTTTTTAATAATTTTTAAAGATTTATACAGATTTATCCAACATTTTTAAGAACTTTTAAAGATTTCTAAAGATTTCTATGAATTTATTCAAGATTTATATGAGTCAGCAAAAGTGTTACTTTACAAACTGTTTTGTAGACTTTACTGATGATTTTAGAAAAAAAAAAAGAATCATTTACAATAAAACAGTAAAAATAACAAAAAATAATCTTAATTAAAATATTTAAAAAGAAAAAATAAGGGCGACGGCGCTTCTTGATTAATATAGTTAAGACAAAAACAGTAAATTTGTAGTAATTTTTGTAAAATTAAAATGTTAAAAAAAAATTCAATCTTTAAGTAAAACAGTTGGGATAAAAAACTAGCTTTGTCATATAAATATAAACATTAATTAAAACAGTGTAAAATAAACATTTTTGCTCGTTTTAAGAAGACAGAAAGCTTAGAAAGCTAGAATTAAAATTGCTTGTGCATTGTAGTAATTAAATCAGTTGATAGAACTTGTTTTAAAAAGTGTCAACTTAAAAGTCAGCATTTTTTAAAAATCTTAATTTAGAAAAATGTTTTATAAAACTAAAGTTTAAATTTTTTGAGAGCTCTTAAATAAAATAGTTCAAAGAGAATGAAAAAAAATTAAAGTACGCCCCTGGCAGGAGCACCGCTTGTAATGCATTTTTAATTATAACAAAAAGTAATCGATTTGTCAAACATCTTAACTAAGAAAGTAAAAATTAAAAAAAAAATTACGTTCATCGATCTTAAGACAGAACATTGAGATTACAATAACAAAAATTTTGGTGCATCTTCATTAAGATAGTTAAGATAAAACAGTATTTTTCCGTCAATCTTAATAATTATTTTTGCCAAGCTTATTATTATAGACGAAACAGTTTAAAATAATTTTGTGTAAAATCTTAATTGAGACAATTTATCAGAGAAAATGAATGAAGAATAAAGAAAGCACTCCCGTCAGCAGAAGTCATTTCTTATATAAAAATATAAAGAAAAAAACACGTGTTTTACTAACTAATGAGCTATTTTCATGTTGAGATAATACCGGTAGTATCTTTAGTATCTTGGAAAATTAAAAGAAGTCGATGTTGTGATTGGTTGTTCCTTCGAATAACTGTTAAAATTTGCGAAACTACCGGTAGTATCTAAAGTTGAAATTAGTCCATTAGACAGTTACCTCCTGAGAAGTAATATATTTGTTTTAAGCATCTTAATTAAGACAAACAATAGAAGCAAAGAATGTAATAATATTTTTACGTATCTTAATTAAGACAGTCATAAATTGAGATTATAATAGTAAAAATTTTAGCAGATTTTACTTAAAATAATTAAAATAAAAACATTAAATTTGGTCTTAGTAATTAATTTTTGATAAAGACAGATAAAATAAAAAATGTAAATCTGTTATGTAAATCTTAATTAATAAGACAGTGTAAAATAAGCATTATTCAGTCGTCTAAATAAGACAACTTAAAAATCAAAAAGAAAATAATTAATTGAGTTGACTAAAAACAAAAAAAATACGAATCTTAATTAAGATAGTTGCATTTTCTACATTTAAAAAGTAAAAATTCTTCAAGTGTCTTCACTAAGATATTTAAAAAGAAACTTTTTCTGGAGAGCTTAAATAAAACAATTCAGAGAATAGTAAATTGGGTAAAACAGTTGAACTAATAAAAAATAATTTTAGTTGAAATATTCAACACAAAGTCTTAACGCCTCTAGATTAGGCACGTGAGTTGTCTCCCAATCAAAAAGAAGAAAAAAAAAATTCTGCATACCTATCTTGACTAAAAGAGTTCTAAAAAATGCACATCAAATTTAATAAGAAAGTTTTGAAAAAAAAATACAAATTTTAACGCATATTAATTAAGATAGATTTCGAAAAAATGAAATTGCCATTTCAGTGTCATAGAAAAAATAGTATTTATTTTTCAACATAAAGTTAGGTTTTTTAGTTCGTGAGATTTTGTCTCACGCGCTGCTATCGCAGCTCGTGAACAAACCATCATCTTATGAAGAAACCTTACTTCTTACTTTCATGTCTTGTTATAAAATGTAATATATTTTGTATTCTTAATTGAGACAGCTTACTTTTTCAACTTAAATAATAAACATAATTTGGGCATGTTATTATAATAACAAGTCTATAAAATAAAATTGTGTTAAACTTTTTTGCGCATTTTAAGAAGAGTTGGAACAAGTAAAAGCTTTGGTACATTGAAATAGTTGAAAAACGAAAGTCAAGAAAAATTATAAGATATTTGTGAATTTTATTCTATGTAAAAACACTATTAAGCCGCTGATTACTAAAAATTAAAGATTAAAAATTCTGGAAGGATTATTGCTGGTAAGTGAGATATAGAGTGATTTTTATGTGACCCAGTAACAGTTGTGTGGAGAAGAAAATAGTATCGAGCCGAAAATCAATAAAGATGAGTCGTACGTGTTTCGAAATACGATAGGACAAAACCAGAGGGTCCTAACTGCATACACACGTCACGTGTCAACATATTTCTCAATATCACTTTAATACCGTGTTAGATAAGTTGAGAAATCGAAAAAGTTTTATGCTAGTAGTAGAAATATGAAATGAAGGTATCTAAGAGGCGTCGTCGATTTATCAGTTTCGAGTCGATGAAATAGAGACGGGTGGTAATATTCCTCCCTTGAGCTGAGTAATTATTAAATTTATGCTGATTCTACGTCTTAGTTGGCCATGCCGTTCGAATTACAACAAGATTTACAATATTACCTTGATACGCCTTGCGTAATTCTAATTTATCTGAAGGGGAGGCTTCCAGAAACCGGCTGAGATATGACTATTGCGAAACGGTATCCCATTACAATCGTAAAATTAAATTATGACGGCTTTAAACGGCCAACAGATGATCCCTCGTTATTGAAACAATATTGTTTTACCATTTTCTATAATTAAAAGATTCCGTTTCGATTGTTTGTAAATAGAGAGGAATAGGTACGCTTTTTCCCTGGGCTTAAATTAATTTACTCAATAATATTTTAAATTAAAACCGAATATTTACTTTATTCTACCTGCTTTTTAAGTCCGTACCCTAATATCAGAAAATCGAAACCTACTTTATTTTAAAGTCCATTCTGATGAATTTCCACCCTTCTTAATTACAAACCCCAAATGGAAAACGCCGGCAAGTTTGTGCTTTATACACTCGGTTTTAAAGGTTTCCTACCAACTTAATCCGCATCTTTGCTCTCCTCTAATCTGTGGTCATTTTTGTTCAGATAATGGACTTTTATTAATGTATAACTTAATAACTACCTCTATACTTCATGGATCTAAAACATCAAATATTCAACTAGCAAGTATTAGATACAACCAAAAACATTTCCATGAAAAACCCCTAAAACATTCACTTCGAAAACTTTCCCGGTGAAAGCATACGTTTGTGACAAATTTAAAAATAATATATAGCACATCTTCCGACAAATTCCTGAAACCCTCTTTCGATTTCAGACCCCAAATTCGATTTCGATGACCACAGATCGGTTCAACTTGCAACTTCTTTCCCTTCACTTTTCAATAATTGTGAAATATGCACAACCACCCACCGAGAACAAAGACTCATGCTAAAAATCCAGTAAAGACAAATCTACTCAAGTGGTAAAAGACAAAGGCTTAGCCGACTGACGGCTTTCCGCACTTTGCACAAGGACATCGGTGCCCGTTTTGACAGCCACTTTGTAATGCAGTCCTTTTTCCTCTTTCAGTCTCATGTTGCAATCGGTATTGAATGACCAAATTCAAATCCAACTGGTTGACGAATTCAACAATTGCCACGCGTCCTACCACACAGAGAGAATACGATACATGACGCCACCCATCTAAGATACCTGAACGACAAGGTTTCGAGAGCTTAACCCTTTTCAAATCAAATTACAAAAATTGTTTTAAACCTATTTAAATAAAAGACACCAAACACGATTTCCTAAATTTTAAATAGGTATAGGTAAATAAATTTTTTGTAATACCCCATTGTTAAAGGTAGCTTTAAGGATTGTTTGTTACAATGAAAACAATACCTTAACAATCAAGGATCCGTAAAGAGCGGCCGTAAAGACTAAATGACTATGGAAATACAAATGCTTTATTGTTTAACTTGATTTTCATGTAAACAACGGTTGACATTGACAAGTACAATGCACTCTAAATCATCACTTTTTAAATTAAAATTAATAAAATCAAAAAAATAAATGCGGCCAAATTATTGATGTATTACAAAAACTACTGTACAGTACAGGTCTGTTAAGGCCTTTATGGCCTCGCCAGTATTATTTGACTCGCTCTTCGAGCTCGTCTCACAAAATTTCTGGCTCGGCCGTAAAGGCTACCCTTACAGACTTCTACTGTAATATACTATTTCCAGTTAGGTTCTTACACAGTATAACTAAAGATCATTTCACCAGCTTATATTTAATAAATAAATTTAAAACTATAAAAATATTGTATTAAAAAAGTAACATTTTAAGGACAATTAAAAGATTAAAGACTAAAGTGTCGCATTTATTAACTAGTAAATATGTCAATATTTTTATTGACTGAGCAGTGAAACAAATGTCTTTCAGCTGTCACAAAAATTTGTGACTTCTGTCATCATCAAGACATTACTGGTGCTATGTTTTTAAAATCGCAATGTACTTCGCGTTCCCAAAATTTTATAATTTCCTCTTCAACATGACCAATTACTTTAGTCCATATTTTTGGAGCAATTGCGTCCAAGGCTTGTTTCCACATATTCAGCAGATACTATTCCACTGTTACAACCACTTTTTCTTATATGTCAATAAAAATAATTTTTAAATCACCTCTGTCGAGTTAAAGTCATACTGATATGTATACGGAAAAAAATGGTTTAGAATATGTAATATAATTTTGTAATAAATTAATTATTGCAAGAAGTACTACAATTAGGTACTTATGTACCTAAATTTTATGGCATATCTTCTTAAAGTTCATCTTTAGAAAGAATTTCCTGGAAACTTTAATTAAAGACAATAAACATATATACCTACAAATCAAATAACATATAAATCTGAACAAGATAAGTAGCAATATTGTTTTAAACTTATTGCTATCTTAAGTAATAACTAATTGCTATAAAATTGTTGCAATTGCAAAAATTTATTAAATAGTATATAAGTTTAGAGGCCGTAAGCACTGTTCATGATCCTCGGTCTGCGCCCTCGGTTTTCCAACCTGCGTTTTTAACTATGAAGAGTTTTGCTTACGGTTATTGAGGTCTTATATACTGTTTTTCTTTTTACTTCTTCATTCATTTTTGATAGAATAATCATTTTCATAATCCCATATTTTTTATTTGCGCATCATAGAAATATACAAATTCTATCGAAATATACAAATTGCTTATAATTGTAGTCTTTTAGACACTTCATATACAGAAAGTCTCAAAATTAAGGCGATCCAAATTCAGAACATTGTAGGTAATCAAAAATAGAAAAAACAAATAGAAATGTAACAGCAAATGCATCAAGTTACCTTCAAATGAAGGTTAGAAATGTTGGCGTTTGTTTTTATTTATAGTAGACATTATTATGTAAAATAAGAATTAAAAAAATGAAAAGTAATATTAAAATTAATTTTGGCTAAAAATAAACAACAAAGAGGTTAGAATATTATTTTGTTGTTGTGGATACAATATAACTAAAATATTACTTTATTGCTTAGAAAATGGCCCCCAACAATCAATTTTAAAAACAGAAAAGTTCCAAATACAGTTTGTGCAATGTTGTTGTACTGAACAAAATTCAAAGACAAATATATTGTAAAAACATTTTAAAAAACTGTTATTTTTACTTGCTCTAAGAGATACTCCCTACAACGCTCTAAATTCAGAATACCTTAATTTTGAAACACCATGTAGGTATATAATTTCTAAAATCTTTTGTTTGCTGAGCAAGGACTGAGCTTTTTTACACAAAACACTACGATATTTTTCTTTTAGAAGTGGCTATAACTATAAGTTTGAGACCAATAAAAAAACAAAAAAACGCCAAGACATTGACTTCTCAAGAATAAATTAGTTTCAATGCTAACTACTTTCAATCTCATTTCTAGTTTTGTGAAGAAAAACAAATAAATGTTTTAGTAACTGAAAGTTCTTGTTGACTAATTACAGCATATTCAACAAATCTATTGTATTAAATACATAAAACTGTATTAAAGATACTCACTCCTATAGATTGAGCTATACAATATTAACAAAATAATACACCTATCCAGACGCGCAATTGGTGACCTCAAGTGTATCACGTCAATATAACTAAAATTTATTAAAATTTTAATTTCTAAGTTGTACTAATTTTAGTTAACATTAAAAGTTAAGTTTTGATTTTTGAGAACAGATTTATTTTTATGCTTTTATAGTTAAATTTACACAAACTTATAATAGTCATATAGATTGAGCCATACTTCGTATGGTTTATAACTTATCGGTATAAGCTAATGGAATGATTGGAATGATCTGCAATATTCTATCTTCTGCTGGCTGCACTAAAACGTCGTCTAATTAACAACATGTTAAATCTTAGAAGAAACTGTCGTCTAAGTATTGTTAACTATTCGATGTTCTCCATATAAATTGTAAATAAATAAATAATATTTGAGTGATGTTAGTGTTAGTGCTGGTGTATAATTTGTCCTAGCAGCTGCGTGGTCAATTTCCGTGTAAGTGCGGCTTTAGAGTCTGAGTCAGTGGTGTCGCATAAACGAAGGCTAATTGCTGCGACACTTCCGCAGGAGGGCCCAACAGGGTACTTATATCAAAATGCAAACAAAGCTATGTGTAGACTGTAGATGCAGTGAATCAAAGTTATCTTAAAGCATACCGACAGAGGGCGTTAATTAAAGTTGATGCGGTGTCCAAGTTGGCTAGGGTGTCAAAGCGGCTCTTTGTCAGCGGAGACTGACCGCTACAGACTTGGGGTCTTTGATGTCCACTGTCTTAGTATTACGGGACTATTCCGAGGTGTTGTGGTATTTAGCAATGTATGAACGCTTTGTTTGTGTATACTTGTTGCAAAGTCGACCGATCTCTATGAGTGACCTCTTGCACTTTGTGCTGCCGCTCGCGCAATATCAAAGCTCTGCTAATGCTCTACTGCATTTTCATATAGTTTTTTAAATAAAGCGAAAACGTGAAGAAAATGTCACTTGAAAGAAATTTATTTTCCTTTAAGCTTTTACGCTACGCTCAAGTTTTAATTTTCAAGTTGACACTAAACGCGGAAAAGCGGCACAATAGCGCTATGTGACGTATTACTCAAAGAATCTTATACCAAAGACAAAAACAAAAATAAAAACAACAAAGGTGAGAGTAAACTAAAAGCGATTTCAGCAATTTATTAATAAGAAAATCACTAGAATTCTTTAATGACTATTTTTATTTTGTACCTACTACAAAATCCTTAAAGAAACATCAGCAAAATTAAGACTTTTTTTGATATAACTAAAAAATCGATGTAACTAAATAAATATAAAATTAAAACAAAAAAAGATATAACTTAAAAAAATTGAAAATATTTTTTTTATATTTGTTTTTGAAATAGTAAATATATTAAAGAACAAGTTATGAAAAATAAATTTTGTAGCACTAATTCAAATTTATAAAACGAGGGTGAAACGCAAGTTTTAGTATAAAAAATAAGTGTCCAGAATGACCTAAAACCCAAGTTCTTTATATTATTTTTTATAATTTACGTCTTTTACCAATTTTATATGTAAAAAAGGTAAAATTCCACGAGATATAATCCTACAAGAGCACTAGTGCTTAAATACCTCTAAAAGTACCCAAATTAGAAATATAATACGTTTCATAAAGACACAAATTATAAAATAGTTATTTATGTATTAAAGGTATTATAAGATTTATTATAACACCCATTTAGATACTTTAATAATTATTATATTACATTTTACTTTGGAACTATGGCCATAAGTTCTATATCATGGTATAAACTATGTATTCAATTTTGACAACTAACTTTTTACTTTTGTGGTGTTTTTGTATTTTATATTTAAACTGAGTTAGTAAATTTATCTCTTAAAATCGGATACTCAGCAAGAGCAGACAATTTCCATTTCACAAAACTTTATAAAAACCAACTTTTTTCCGAAACAACCTCAAAAAAAAACTGCTAAATATTGGCATTCCTCCTTTTTTTGAAGCTTCAATTCTTTTCAAAATCAACATGAATTGTTCTGTAACAACACCTGCAAAGTTGCAGATACTTTTGTAAATACTTTTCAAGCAAACTATACTAATATGTAATTCTAATGTAAATAAATTAAAATCTGTAAATGGTAGTTCTTCTACCGCGGTGAATAATAAGGTTTCTCCTCTTTTTTCAAGTTCATTTTTTGTTTAAATGAAAACACTTTCTCGTGTTCTTATTTTTAAGAAACGTAATAAGTTTGAAGACAATAACTACTGACCATATTAATGATCTATAAAAGGTTTGATATCTTGAATTTATTACTATATTTTTGATTGAACATTTTATGTTCAAGTTGGTGAATTGTTATTTTTAGACATTTTTAGTGGTCACTTCATTACTCTATCTTCCCTCCTTTACTATTTCTTTATGTAGCACACATTTTTTATTGTATTCACTCTAATTTTTTTTGTTTTAATAATGACTTTAATCCCCCTACTAATCAAAATCTAACTTTGATGATATTAATTTTTGTGTTCCGATTGGATCTTTTTCTCTCAGTATTTCTAATTGCATCTATATAAAAGCAATTTGAAAATGGTGATATTTTAACAAATGTTGTTTACCATCGTGTTCTTAAAATTTTGATCACGTCTCATTTATTTTGGTCACTTCATCTTTCTTCTCTTTGTAAAAAAAAGTAGATCAATTTTCCTCTACCTTTACAAGGCTTTTACGACTTGATCTGTTCTGGTATATGGTAGTGCTGCCTGGAGCCTTGACTAAACCCAAAACAAAAATTGTCTTAAACTTGCCCAAAGATTAGACTATTTGTCTTGGTTATGGTATCCTTCGACCATTTTATAAATCTCGTCCAAAAGCACTTACTTACTTTGTGTTTATTTAGAGATTTAATAATTTTACACCGATTATTTATGTTCAGTGCTACTCTTAATCTTGTACCCACAGAAGTTAAGCTTAAAAAAAAAATATTCAAGAGGTCGCTATTAGTTTTTTCTGACAACAACAAAATATCATACCATTTCTAGAAAAAATCTATCAAAATATAAAATTATAAGAAACTCTCCAAAATTAACTAGTACAGCTCTAGTAACAGCTTGACAGCTTGTGTATTTGCAATTTACTTTTCTTATTGTTTTTTTTATTATTTCATCAAAAATAATTATTTCTTTTGTTTCAAATTAATTTTTTAGATCTAAATTCGTTTTATTATTTTTTTAAATAATTAAATATTTTATTTTCTTTAAAGAAGTCTTTAACCACCTAAATTATCTATTTTTGACCTAATCGGGATTCAAAATTGTATATTGTACCCGGCTCATTCACCATTTTTCAAGCTTCCCTAGTAGCACATTTATGTAGGAACTGTATAGTTTTCAAATGTAGTTTTTATTCCGAAATGTAACGCTAAAACTATGTAGAAACGGCAGAGGTATCCTATATAGGAACAATGTCGGAACGTTGTCGAAACAACATAGTAAGTAGGTAGTTTGACTATCTCGATCCTATATAAGCTAGCCTATATAGAGACTATATCGGGAGACTGAATAAATACATAAGAATTTCAGCGCCATCTACTGGATTTACGATATTTTATTATTAAAGTAACCAAAAGATGGAGCTACTGTTACACAGGAATTATGTAATTTTTTTACCTTTATCCTGTATAGGATAGCCTATATAGATCCTACATTGTTACTTGACGTAAAAAACATATTGTCAGACTATATTAATTCACGATAAGTTTAGCGCCATCTGTTGAGTGACAAATAAAATACTGAGGAAAGTGAAGGAAACAATTAAGAATTAAGTTTAATTTTTCACATATTTATTAATATTTTATATTTACATTACATTTAAGGTATTTTGGCTTTACACTTGTCTTTTGCAGACACAAAAAAATGTATAACAGATTTCTCTATCATGTTTTTCAAGGAATCCGGAAATCTTCTCCGCAGAACATCTGGAAAAAATTACGATTAGTACTAAATCTCGGATAAAAATTAGATTTTATGTCTTCAGAAATTTATCTCAAAATAACATATCTGCCAAAAAATTTTAATAATTATGTTATATACTATGTCTCAGTACGTTGGAACCATATGAGAAAGTTTTTTATTCTTAATTTTAGAAAAAAAACATTCTTCATAAGAAGTTTTGCATGTTTTAAAATATGAAATACAATAATCATCAGACATCAATTTTTTCAGTAGTATACGAGGTTTGTCACAAAATATGAATTTTAGTCAAGAGTAAAGTATCTTTAAATTTCACAATATCGAAAAATGTTATTAAAAAAAGTTGATCAGAGCTAAAAACTACGTTTAAATATGTAATTACAGCCATTTGCATTAAAAAAGTTAGTCATATTTAAAATTAAATTTTAATTAATAAAATTGTTAGAAAACATTAAGAAACTAGAAGGTTATTATGACTTTTATAACCACAAGAGATAAGTGTTTTTTCAAAATGGAAACAATATTGAACAAGCACAAAACCTATTTTTTCAATGCAAATGGATGTAATTGCATATTTGAACGTAGTTTTTAGTTCTGATCAACTTTTTTTAATAACATTTTTCGATATTGTGAAATTTAAAGGTACTTTATTTTATAGCATTTTCAGTGCTGCAATTTATTGAAAATCAACATCATTAATCGAATTTGATTTCTGTTTATTTAAAAACTCTGATTTTTTATTAATATTCTTTTGTCATATTTTTTGCAAAAATCTATGACTTTACCTAACTTTGCTGCTCATATTGTACGAATGGATACTGTAATAAAGAAATTAAACAAACAACATAATTAGACAACAAAATACTTACCACACATTTTAGGTAATTGAACACTTTTATCACTTCAATCACTGCACAAGATACGTTTTTAAATGCGTCTTTTCATTTAGAAAACTCAACGGAAAGTGAGTGAGCAACGACCCAACGACTAAACCGATATTGTGAAAACCCTATACCTAGCTGTAAAAATGTTTTCCAATGTGTTTGCAATTTAACAGGCTCTTTTAGTCTCACTTTTACTTAAACATCTAGGTTATAAAATAAGGATAGAAATAGTGTTTTGTAAACTGAGATCTATACAGCTATTTCAACCAGCAACAACGGATTTTTTAGTGTGCCCTTTGCTGGACATCTGGTTCCAATGTGTTTCGTTCTTTACAATTCGCATTGTTATTTTATGAGTTTATGACACATTTTAAGTAAAGCTCCAAAAACGTTCGGTTAATAACACTGCATTTTGCCGCCAATCATCCAAACTCTGAATTTTAATTTTCCAAGTATTAATTTGTTATTTTATTGTCATTTGATTTTACATAGCGTTTGAGCTGGTCCCGACTGGTGTCGAATAGTCACCAGCTTCAAATTTTTTCTAAACCCTAAAACCCACCGACCATGTGTCTCTATTAGAAAATAACAGAGAAAGTTTTAATATCACTCTATTTTAACAATTCGCAACGAATAAATCAATCAACTTAACAAGTAGAGAAGTTAGTATACATAAATTTGAAAAAAATATTTATTTTATTATTAAAGAAATATTTTTTGTTATAGTGACGCAAAATACATGTGAAATTAACAAAATTGTTTAAAAGACATTATAAAACTATAGTCTTTTTATTTTTCATCGAGGTGAAGTCGAAATTTTAGGTCTTGTGATAGCAAGCACATCTCATCACATAAAAAAAATGTAGCATGCTATTAAAAAAAATGCGTGTGACGTCACAGCTCTGAAGGAGATGACGACACAAATGAGTTCAATACTTTAAAACCAGCACAATTTAAAATAAAAGTTGACCTGTTTTAACGTTTTACAAAAATATCATTCATTTTGAAAATAATGAATTTATTCTATAACTAAATGCTTATACAAAAAGAATGTAGGATGACATGATTTATTCTATAACGAACAACTTTATACGTAGGCAAAGTAAATTCAATATTAATTAGACGATATAGTAACAATATCGCAAATAAATTGATTAAACTACATTTGCATACATATATACTATATATGTATGTACATATATACATCGTGCATAAAAACTATATAGTCAGACAAGACGAATCCAATGTTGGTTTAGCAATATTAGAACAACGTCGCAACTACATGGCTTATAGTACATTTGGATGTGCTAGGTTTGTCTTACACAGAAACTATGTTGACAAACAAGGTGAATCCAATGTTGGTTTGCCAATATCGGAATGATATCGCAACCACATCAGTTAAACTATGTTTGGATGTGCTATATACGTCCTACATAGAAACTATGTAGGCTATTGAACGTTGGTTCCAGACATAAAAACTGAATAGAAAGTATATAGTTTCTGCATAGTTCCGAGTTTTGTGCTACTAGGGTTGTTTTAAAAATTCTTATTAAAATTGTCAAATTTATTCCAAGCCGTCTCGAAAGTTTTATTTAACATAAAACAATAAATTTTGTTTGTTGAAAATTTGCATAAAATTTCTATTCTTACTTGCTGATCAATGTCTCATCGATTAACATTTCTTTAAATTATAGGTTTAATTAAAATCTTTATAGACTGAAAACAACTAACGCAATCTGCAACAAAACATAAAAAAACTGTTTGTTATAATTTTGTCAACGTTACTCGATTGCCAAATATATTTTAAATAAAACATTTATAAAGACAGATATTAGTGCAAGATTCTTGTTGATTCTGACTCAGAGATTTTTGTAAAAAAAAGACTATTCAAGAATACCATCTTGAGTTCCAGTTTAAAGAAGATACCAAAGACTGATGCTGTGTGCTGATAATTCTTGCTGATAGACTTGATTATTCTTGTGTTATTGTTAATTGTTGTTGTTTGCTGATGTTTTCCAAGAGTGCTCTTGAATAATAAGCTTTGCTGCTCGTTATCTAGACTGGACTCTACAAAGGTGTTACAAAATGCGTTTTTTAATAACCAATTTTAATTTTTTTTTATTTGCTGCTGTTTTGAATTATTTGGTTCATTGTGGCTCAGTGAATAGGGAATCCGTTTAGCTTCCTGACATAAAAAGTCACCTAAGCATTACATATCTATGTGAAATCACCCCAATGCAGCGAAAAAAAAAACTATTTATCGGGTAGATTCCCTCAGATTTGTTGTGAAATCCACCCTGATAGTTGGGGTGTCTTTATATTTTTTACGATATATCATAATACGGCTTTTTTCACAATGCGTATGCAATATTGTTTTTATGGGAAACTCTAAATGTTCGTTCCCAAAACTCGATTACGTTTCTTTTATAGAAATATCTGGATGGAATATGTCGACTAAAAGCTATTTATTTTTATGTGAGTGTTATCATTGATAGGGAACAAGCAGCGATTTTTAGTGGACTCTCCTAATAGATTTGAGGGCAATAAAGATCTCGCGACAAATTAAAACCGTTTGTTGATTTTTGGTGGAAAAAAACGTCGTCCTCGAGGAGAATTATTGCGTTCCTTTGTGAAACCGAGGAGAATGATGAATACGCTTTAATACGAGCCATTTTCTGTTCGACTATGTATACTATATGTAAATCAAATTTGCAGCGTATTTCTTTAAAAAGAAAGCTATTCATATTCCCTTTTTATTGTGTTTTTGAACAATGGCCATTTCTTTGGGGGTTTTATTCGAGTGAATAGTCAGAGACCTGAGCAGCGTCCTTACGTTTTGAAACTTTTATTTAGTCATAAACATTGCTAAGTAAATGTTGCGAATATAAATTTTTGTTTACGTGAAACAATATTTGATTTTGCAAGGACGCGCTCCCAAATTATCGCTAAATTTTATTTTTTTATCGAGTTGCTACATACATTTTCGTTTACTGCTAGTCTGAAAGGAGAGAATGAATAAGTTGGCTCGGGGTGACAGTAGGGTGTCCCAGCATGGCTACATAAACATTCAATCAGCCGACAGAATCTATAATACCTATAAATACGGTATCAATAAGCGATTCTCGCGGGACTTTTAGGGTGAACCCACTGTTTTATCGCCAAATGTACTGAAAAAAGTTATTTCGTAACTTATGGCGATCTTATCTAAACGAATAAAACCATTTTTTCACATTACTATAAACTAGATCTATGCGCAAATAACAGTGGCGTTAGCTGCGGGTAAATGTTTGCTATAGATAACGCACCAACTGTTTATTAGTAGAAATATGGCAAAACAATTAAAACATAAAATAATAACATTGTAAATATTTATCTCTGCAAGACACAATGTTATTCAACATGGAGTTTAAAGTACTCATATTTCACTGTCACTTTCAGCCAAACCTCCTTACCAATTAAGATAATAATTTTTCCCTCCACGTGTACTCTTATACAAAGTTACGCCCACTTGTTTATTCAAATGTTTATTGTTTTATTATTCTACAAGCATCACCATTCGACTAACCAAAATCGGCCCACCAACCACAATAAACACAGGCAAACAGCCGACCAAACAAATATACAACAAAACATTAAGAAATCTAGCTCCGCACTATCTCCATCTAAATACAATATTCTTATAGCCAGGTATATTATGGCGCATATACTAGGTAAACAAAACTAAACTTACCCATTTTTTAATAGTAGGTATGTATTTCTTTAAATAGAAAAACAAAGTTTAAGGAATTTAGTAAATTGATATTATTACGTATGTATATTAAAAAGTCGCCATTAATTAACAGGCCAAATTTCTAGTATATTTGATTTTACATATAATGACCAAAACATTTGACTTTGGAATAGAACACTATGTATATTTTTATATTTTTCAATATTACCTACTTTTAATAATTTTGTGTAAAAACAATTATTTTTATTTTTGTTTTTTTTTTAATTTTGCAAATCTGTGACTACTTAAAATATTTCTAATAGTATACACAACAAATAAAAATAATACCAATACCGTAACTGCCTTTATTTAGAAAATGCAGGCGTGACTATAATATTATTAAAAAAAAAGATCAGACTAGTTTATTTTACACCCGGTATACTTTTACAAAAAACAAAAAAAAATGATTTAAATATTACAATGAACTAGCGTTGTATATAAATTGACCGGATCTCAATTCCATTGAACATTCTTAATTTTCTTGTGTAATGGTAGATAGTCAATAGAAAACGACATGGCTACATCAAAACGTAAGAACGCTATTTTCTGCTATGTTTTCTAGTTCTTTTTTCTTCTTTATTCTGTATCTTACTACTTCAATTTCTATATAATTAGTTTCACTTTTACTTTGTCTTTTTCTAAATTTGTTTAACTTATTTAATCGGGTCAGTACCAGTTTCAGACGGTTGAAACCACCCTCAGCTAATTCGTTTTTTAAACTTAATTTACATGAACAGTAGAACCTCGTTAACTTGAACTACGACCTGCGACCAAAAGTAGTTTAAGTTATCGAGAATTCAAGATATCAAAAAATGGTTATTAAACCGTTTAAGTGTTTGAGCCAAAATTTTGGTTCGACTTATTAAGATTTGGTATATCAAAGTTCCATTATACATATAAAAAAATCACTTTTAAGAAACGTTCGCAAGATACTAGCAATTAATTAAAGTTTTATAATCGTTCACAAATAAAATATGGAAGAAATTTTCTTTTTAATATTTTCGCTTCGTTTTGCTTCATTTTTCTGTCGTATCTTTTATAAATATTTCGATTAATATACAAGGTGAGTCTGTTAAAAGTTTATCACATCTTTTCTTTCTAAAAAATCAGTAAAATGTAGGTAAAATCAGGTTGATCCACTATACCTTTGAACGTAGAGCAGATCACTCCTGAAATTGAAATAGATAAAGTGGGCCAAAAATACCTCTTTTTAAGGGTTTTTGTACACTCTTTCTGCTGATTTATTTTTGTTGTATTTTCTTCTAAAAATGATTATTTTTATCAATAAACTCACCATTTAAATAATTTGAATGAGAACACCTTATTTGTGATACATTATTATTTGAAGCAAAATTCGTCAAAGTTAAGGATGAGTTCAAATAAACAAAATAAGAGAGTAATGCATAATTACATCCTAGATCGAAGTAGACATTATTAATATAAAAATCAAGATGTTTTTGAAAAAATAATTTGCTTTAATAGTACCTACCATTAGCACAGAAAATAATTATTTTTAGAACAAAACATCAAACAAAACAAAACTAAAAGTAGATAAGCAGAAGGAGTGTCAAAAACCTTCGAAAAAAAGATTAGTCGTCCGACTTTTCATATTTAAATTCCAAGGGGCCTCAACTTTTCTTTTTAATCAAATTGTTACCAAAGTAATTGGAGTGAACTGTTTGCAAACAATTACCCTTATAAGTATATAATATAGGTCTGTATATGTATATGTCTTTAATTTCCAATTGTCATTGTCAAGACAAGAACTAAGAACAGTTAATAATCAAAGTTGAATATACAAATATCAATTGTAATATTGAATGACAGTTTTAATAAAAACTTCAGCTGACGTCAGCGAAAAGCAGTACTTTATGTTTCATCTTTACTAGGTACATCTTATTATAATTTTATTTTTATTACTAAATACCCAAATTTGCCTTCAGACATGTTGCCAGTTTTTCGTAATAATAGTACACCATGTACTATTATTGATTTCGAAATTTAACCCGTCAATAAATATTTTAAATTTTCAATACTTGAAAAACCAAACTTTGGTAGAAAAAACATGTCTAAGGATTCCTGAGACCTAACTCCTCTATATCTTAAAAACGTACTTGGACAATTCTGTTCAAAATTTGAACAAATTTACATTGTAGTGACTTTTAATCTTATTTTGTAGAGTTAACATGTTGTAGAGAGAGTTAACATTAAATACAGTTGTTGTCGCTGGTAAGAAAACAATAAATTCTTAAATTAAAATTCAAGCTAATTTTTAGATTCTCCTGATGTGTTTAAATCTATTAAAAGATATATCTAAGCAAAAGCAGCTTCAATAGTATCTATAATTTTTTCTATTTAATATACATTTTTTTCTTTATTTTGTTTTTGTTTTGTCATTTTTGTTTACTGTTGTTTTCTGTTATTTTTATCATTTTTTTTGTTCTTCAGCATGTCAAACAATTCTGACATTTTATTTCCCTATTTTTTTCTACATTTTTCATTCTAGTTAAACAGTTCATAATAAATTTCTGAATAAAAATGACCCGACAAGATAAATTTTTACTTATAAGGAAGAAAAAAGTAAAAATTTTCAATTTTAGCAAACATTACTAACTTAAAGAGAGCAAATTGAACCAAGGATTACTACCCCATCAAAATAGCTATTAACGAAACAAATTATAGATTGAAACATCTCAGTTACAAACGCAATTCAATTAAAAAAGGTTGTCGTTTAGGTCTATTCGCGCTTATGAAAAAAATGAGCGTTTCGTCATTCAAATTTATCAAAACCGAATTAAATAAATGTACCTATTTCAGTAAACGATCTCCGATTCTAACGCCATAGTTGAATTTTGCAAAGCAACTAAATTGACAATTATTCATAAATGTTGATAACAAATACAAACACTTTAGTTAACACCCTTTTTAATTTGCCCTTTTATGATATATTTCTAAGACTTTGAAAACTAAGTTAACACTATTTTAATACAAATCCTTACACGTGTTTAGAAAAAAACATATTACTAAACTTTAGGTTTGATTTGAAACTATTTTTTAAACTGCATTATCTTTTGTTTACAAAACCTTTTTGGAGATTAAAACATATGTCAATCCGGTAAGAAAAGTGTTGGTTTTCATTTGCAAATAAGTTTATTTAATTTGGTTTTAGTAAATTCAAATGCTATCGGTTTTAAATACGGGTTCTTCCCATAAGCAAGAGCACAACTAAACGCCGGCTTTTTTTTTATAATTTTTATACTTTTTCCGGATGCTGGATTGTAGACCAATTAAGTAGATTTTTATTAAGATCGCATGTGTTTTGATAATAGAATAGAAATCGACTCATAGTTTCTCATTATGCAAATTTTATAATTTCTGTTTAATTGGACCACCTCTGAATGCATATGGTATAGAAAGAAGATAAATAAGTGTTAATCAAGTATAATAATTTTTCATTCCTGATGACTGCTTTTACATAATAATCTTTAAAAGTAATTATTTTCAGGTAATTTCTATTGAACACAGTCTTGAAAATTTAAAGTCAGTCATAAATTAAATGATTAAGTAACTTATTTCATTGGTCTTTGAAAACATGACAGTAAAAGTTAATCACCTGAAAATGAATCGGTTGTTTCAGTGTCAAGTTGTTGGCTATATCTATTTATAGTACTTGTAAGTGAGTTTGAACAGAATAACTAATTTTAATTAACAGATGATTCAATGACAGGATGCTATTATCCTTTTATTATACCTATAGCTGTATTATTTTAAAAATTTTAATTGTTACATTGCCAAATTTGTAAGAATTTAAAACAATTAAAATCCAATTTAAAACTTAGCAACAATCAGACTATACTTTTTAGATCTTACTGAAAAAAATGCGATTACTGCAAATCCAAGTTTTAATTTTCTATTGCCACAAGCATAATAAACAAAAAGATAATTGCTTTTAACATAAAACCGCCGTACATCTGTTACGTTTTGGTATTGAAGATACCTTTTTCAAGATGATACAAAGAACAATATAGTAGATTTTCCCATGCAATATAAGAGTTTATCTCCACTTCCAGATCCGGTCTCGCATTTTCCTGTAATACAAAAATATTTGGAAATTTTGAAACGTCAGGTAAAGCAATTCAGTGTTAAAAAGCCCCGAATTATCTGATTAAATCAGAAGAAATTTTTTGACTCTCGGTCTGAAAATTGGCCGTAATTGTTGTTAATTCGTTTAGTTCGAGCTTGAGTGGTTCGGGTTTGGTTCCCTACCTGCAAAAATAGAATTGTTATCGTCTCGAGTCAGGAGCGTCGTAAATAGGGCGATTTAGCGCGAATCTCCGAATCAAGTTTTATTGGCCGAAAAGCCAAAGATATGTGTTTCTTCTTTCCACCGCGACGCCCCATGTGACTGATAGTTTTTATATTGGCGAACATCAAGTCACCCTCGACTCGGATTCACATCTACCCCACGCAATATGCCACTACTTATCTGGTCCAACACTCTGAGAAAATAAAATATTTGATAGCTCACATCCAATCAGTATTTAGAGACGTTGTTCTACGAAATGGAAGGCATAAATAAGAACGGATGTCGCAAATATTTGACGCAAAAATTGCTGACTGGGTTAATAAAACTAACACAGGCCTTGAACCCAACATTCCAGACGAAAAATCGCTATAGACCGGTATAGTTCGATAGATTTGCATATTGGAAATAGGCGCCCCAAGGGAATACAGGTAGCACCCTTTCATGCTGGGTGTACTAATTCAATGGTCAAAATATGTGAAGAAAGACTAAACAAATATCATAGAGAAAGACCACCCACAGGTGGCGCCTCGTGGCGGCTTTTTAAAACCACTGAAGCAAAGCAGCCGCAAGTTATTAACTTCTTTTGTGCGTCTGTCATCTCGACCGTTGCTTTTCAGTGATTAATATGATTTCGAATATTTCTAGACGAATTAAAATGGAATTTTTTAAATTTGGAACTCAACGTTTTTTATTGAAAAATTTAATGGAATTTGATTCGTGAAGCTTTCAAACTTCGACATGAATTGGATAACGTTTTATTTACTTGTCTCTTAAAAATTCATAAATTTTAGAACATTATTTCATAAAATCTATCACTTTAAAAATTATAAAAATAATAGGTGAGTAAAAAACACACTTTTTGAGACAAAAAATGTAGTGTGTCTAATGAGCTAATTTCAAGTTGAAATAGTACCGGTATTGTTTTCGTTTCTCTGAAAAATTAAAATAAATCGGAGCTATGATTAGTCCTTGCCATAGAAAAGTATTAAAATTTGCGATACTACCGGTAGTATCTCAACTTGAAATTAACCCATTAGATTATTTTTTATTTAACTCGTTTTTTACAACTTAATTACACTAATTACAGTAAACTAGTAAATATAATCTGTATGATTCAAAACCGTGTTTTTATGTCACATCAAGCTAAAACTCGTAATCTATAAAAAAAGAAACTAGAGACTTTGATTGTATCTATCTCTGTATCATTAAAATTCTAAACGCTTTAAATCTTTCACAGATACAAAAATTTTCAATTACTTTGACCAATTTAGCAAAAAAAAAAAAAAATGGTGGTGCATCTCAATATGTGTTAGGTGAAGGATAGAACATCTTTTTGGGTACGCGATAATTATAATTCACCTGAACACATCTACAACAAGAATGTGAATTCAAAACGTTTTAGCTACCAACAATTTCTAGTACTCAAAACTTTCTATTGAAACAGATCAACAGTTTTACGGTCGCTAACGTAGAGGACCCAACCGAACTCAATACAACTCAATACCCAACCGCTAATATCGCAGTTAAAAAAAACGTTATTTATCAATCGATTAAGGGTCATAGGCTAACTTAGAATTTAAGGCAGTATGGATTTACAAAAGACTGTATTTCGTACTTTCAAGCACCTGTTGAAAAGCTTTATCTCTTTTATCATCATTTACCTGTCAGTCATTAAAAAAAAATCTCGCAGAAAAATTTGAAAACCTACGTTTAAAACTTTAAAAAACATCAAAAAAATAATTAACAAGATTATTACTTAGCATTACCATAGAATTATACACGTATAGAATTACTGTTATAAGCTTTATCAACATCACAAGAATTATTACAATCATAAGCGCATTATAAATAATGTTATCAATCAGGATCAAGAACTCAAAAAAATTATTATTACCACAAATGTTAATAGCATCAAATACATTATCAACATCACCAAGTTATGCATTTTCACAAGTTTTATTTAACTTATTTTGCTATTTTTAGGTACTCATTAGTTATTGTTAAACACTAGAGAGCCGATTTTAGACTCAAAACTTAGCAATAAAAATTAACAATTAATACAAGTACAACTTCTGCAAAGCAAAATATCTTAACATTTTTTTAATTTCTAAAGTGCCTGCCAGTTTCTGTCCTAAATTATTGTTTTTTTTAGAATCTCGTGTATAATGCACAGTAAATTCAATTTATAAAAGATTTGAGCTATAGATTAAGTATTACTTTATACTCAGTCAATTTTTTCAGTCAAGCTCTTGAAAAAAAAAAAAGATTCTTTTATATTATTATGCCAAATTGCAATGTTTGTTAACAAAGTCACAAATCAATTTAAAGACCAACTTTCTACTTTATAAAAATGTCTTTTCACTTTATGTTGCCCTCATAGTCAATATAAGACAAGTAGCCCAGCTACAATCAAAATACATACCAAGAGTGGCAAAGATTTCTTCAACGATAGAAAAGAATAGATAAAAAAATCAGTGTGCCAGTAAACTAAGATAAACAAAACTGGCAAAATACCGCTATATATTTACAAAAATGCAAATAATTATTATACCTCCCGTCTTATGGTTTTTTTTAAGTCTTTACCGTTTTTAGATTAATGGACTACCAAATAAATCAACAGACAAAAAACTTAATCTTAAATATAAAGCTATAGCTTTTTTTAAAAAATTCTTGGAATGTTATACTGTTCCAAACTAATATTGGCTTACCTGACTTTAAAGGCAAGTCATCTGTTTATCACTAGTGCAATAAAGATTGTGTTGTTACCAGACGCAAATAATTTATGGTTGTTAGACCCCTCGATGCCATATAAAAAACAGCCCACGACATGCAGATTTGTTACCACTTTTACCTGAATTTGATTTGCTTTAAGCAGTTTTCTCAGATAGCATCGAAGGGTCTAATGACCATAAATTACTTGCGTCTGGTAACAATACAATCTTTATTACATTAGTAATAAAAAGATGACTTGCCTTAAAAGTCAGGTTAACCAATATTGGTTTAGAACAGTATAATGAAAAGATTAAATTTGACTTGTTTTACTGGTTTTTTAAAATAAAAGAAAATTTTTATTATTATTATAATTATTATATTATTTATTATTAGTTTCAAAATTTAACAAAAATTATTAAAATAAAAACATTTATACAAGTTGCGACAATAAATTCGAGTCATAAAATTGTAAAAGTAATAGCAAAAATTGTGTAAAATAGTCTTTCTGTCATTTTTAACATTATTTACTACCATTGTCTTTGATGTACCTGGAGTTAAAGATTGCTTTACAAAATTTTCTGTTAGTGTTGAAATTTGATGTTCCAAATTTATTATTAGTCACATTAAATACTACGCGTGTTATTGTATTAAGTTTTTTTTTAAATTTTTTTAGTTAGAAATAGGTTTATAATTTGTTTAGATTTGTCCTATTTTGATCCTATTTTTATTTTTTTTTCGCCTTCTTATAGGATTTTTTTTTTAACTTTTAAGGCTTTGGAAATCCGGGCTTTATTGTTCACAATAACCTTCCATTCAATTAATTGTAAAATGCGTACGCATTACAAAATGTCCACTTTTGTTTTTTTAAGTTTTACCTGATAAATTAACAAAAAGAAATACAAAAAAGAAGCAAATTGTTATAATTTGGAAAAAGCAATTTTAAGATTAAATTGTTATATTGTTAATTATGAAAATGAGTTTCAATACAATTTTTTTTAACTTCTTTTTACTAATACCTAGGTATTTCACCTCATTTGTAAATAAAATTTCATTTTATTGTAATCAAAAATGTTGTATAATGAACAATTTATCTGTCAATATAAGGTTATAGTATTTTAAGTTATCAAATTTATATAAGATTGTATTAGACAAATTAATTAATTTTTAGTGTGGCCTATTTAAAAACATTTTTGATATTCCTTTAGTATAGTAAATGGCTTATGTTCTATTTATTTTTTATCTTTGATCTAATTACTACAAGTCTTAACAAAAGACGACACATGCTAAGTCTTTGTTTAATTGTTCCATCATCGTCAGTAGGTATAGCAGGTGCAAACTCTTCTAGTATATTACATAGTAGGAATAAGAGAATAAATTTATTTCGTGTTGATTAATAGTCGGAATCCGAGATTAAACACGTAAATGCCATCAATTGGTGTAATATTGTGATAACAATAAAGTGTTTTATGAAAAAGGTGAAATCACAACAAACAGGACTTGTATAGCAGCGCCAGTCGTAACCCGCTCAAGTCCACAAACGTATTGATCACATATCGACAGCCTTCCATCTTGAGAATAATAACTAAAGTGAGAAAGGAATAGTCCACGACTCAGATCTGATAAGGCAAACATTATATGCACATTATGCATTGTAACCTGGCATTACCTTTCCTTCGTGATTGGCTGCTACGACAATCATTGTACGAACGTTTAAGCCCCACCCATTTCTCATTTTTTACAGTTGTCCATCGCGAATTGAACAACCGGAACGTCGGCTACTCGTCCAACAATTCATCGACTGACTGTAACTAATGTACATATGTAAATTTAAGAATGACTACGTCAATTATGTTAAATTTCCTAATTATTTACACCGCTTTTTGCTAGTCGCTCGTAGCACACTTTGTTCTAATTTTTTTTAACTTTACTTCGTTCAAGATATTTATGAACTGTGAACCGAATAAAATTTCTTGGTGCATTCAACCATTGAGATTGTTTGAACATGGGAAGTTCAATTACACGATTTTTTGCCCAATAAGTTTCAGTAGACTTGAAATTAATTTTTTTCATTCGGATCCATTGTAGCGTTTTTTCGAAAAAGTTTAATTAAATTAAGGAAAACGAAACTGGTTCTGGGCGAATTATGCGCCGTACTATACACCTGCATTCCCAACATGTGTGTCTCGAGGCTTTTCACTGACCATACCAATCTAAAAAACGGGTAATTTCGAGATTATCTCCGTTTTAAGAACATTAATTAATCGGTTTTTACTGCGACAGGCGACCACCGGCGCCAAATAAGCGCGGGCGGAGCTTAATTCGAAAATCTTTCGGTAGGTATAATTCGTTAAACCAATTTCTATTATGTTATAATTAAGTATTTAGATATAAAAATATAAAATTTGAACTAATTTTTACTAGCAAATCGAATAAACTAAATAATTTTACAAATTTTTGAACAGTTGGCATAATTATAAACAATATTTTGCAGAACCTAAAAGTGTGTAAAAAATAATCTTGGTTGCAATATTGATTGTTAAACGCTAGGACATTTAATGTTACTGCTTTTTTTATGAATTAGCTCAAAATTATTCTTGTACCGCTGAAAATCGCTAATACTTTTTGAACTGACAATGAGTTTGACGGCTAAAATCATTATCTTGCCGGTATCGCGCACACAAGCAAGATACACCCTTCTCTCTTAGAAAAGAGATAATCCTAAAAAAAATTCTAGCTCTTATTGTGTGCAAGGTGTAGCGTTACTTATGTTGTTGATTACTGTTTACATATTGGCACTGGCTGAAATTTTAAAACGTCTTCTCTTCTTGCTTTGTTTTTTGAATCATTAATAACAATAAGAATCTACTATTAATTTTTTTATCTTGTTGTGACAGATGAGCAAAATAAAATATAACTATGCTCATTTTAAATAAGTAAAATGTCCTATAAATCACTAATAAAGATATAAGATTTTCAAGTCACTATTACTATTACTGGCATGGCAACACAACCCTTTCAAATTGGTTTTTGAAAAACTATCAAGAAAAATGCTAAAATTCTAACATTTTGAAGGTTCAAACTTACAGTTGCTGCCTTTAATTTAGTGAAAAAATTGAAAGTGAAATTTTCACAGTTTTTACTTTGACAGTGTCATCTAAAATGTCTTCAGAACCTAACAGAATGCTTGATTTTTAAGAAAATAAATTTAAATCAATTTATTTTTAATATTTCAAAGAGTTGGTGGCTGTTCAGAGTTGTTTAAAAACTTTTGTATGGCAACTCGTGTGTTGTAGCCTTAAGTCACTCAAAAAACAATAACCCACTCATCAATTCGTGGCTCTTAGGTTAACAATTTCTCTTGTAACTTATTTGGCCAACAACACATTTGTAGCATAAATAACCATTATTCACAAGTGAGATAAACCATCAGTGAGAAAAATTTAACAAAAGTGTGTTAAAACAACTTTCTGCATAAAAAATAATATAACAATATAGTATTTCTTGAATTCTTTTTCCAACCAAAATAACTTCCATCTTTTTTGTATTTCTTATTGTTAATTCCGATACTTCTACCGGAATAAACAATTAAAACAACATTAGTAAATCGCTTGTAATATTACATTTTACAATTAATTACGTGTAATTAATTTAATTTATTATACATCAACTTAGACAATGAAAATATGAAAGAGATCAATAATTTGTAAAAATGTAAAATAAGTGACAGTATATTTTAGAGTTTTTTAGCCATCATAAGCCTTTATGGTGATTACTCATTAGTACAGTTAATAAGAACTAACTGCTAATATTTACAAGTAAAACGTCTATATTTTTATAAATCAGAAAACAGATCCCTTTCAGTTTTTCTTTATTAAACTGTTGGAGTATTCACGTAAATGTATGTATAGTAAAAAAATTTGCTTTTGTGCGAATATATGTAACTGAAAAAACGTATTGCTTATAAATGTGTAATTGTAGTTAGCCCTTATTGACTGTACTAATAAGAGATCAAAAGACTCTTAAGTACTATAAGAAAACTTTTTTATTTATAGAAATAATCCGATACATTAAAAAAAACCGGTTTCTTTTTTTTTTGATAAAAATCGTATTATTTCTTTGAATAATTTTCTTCTAATTCTATATACGTTTCTCAGCGATCACAACAATCGTTGCTAGAAAACAAAAAGAAAAATCGTTAAAGATCAAATCTGGGAATAAAATTTGGAAAATCAAATAGAAAAATAAAGAGGCAGGTCCAATAATTATTTGAGTCCCGATTCATAAATTTTTGTCATGGCTACCATTGAAGTGTAAGACGATGAATTATCCTCATGCAATAAAACTTTTTTTAAATAAAGCCGTTTTACCCCGATTTCTGTTTTCAGCTATTCAACTAGTTAAATAAGAGTGTGTAGTATTTTCCCATTATCGCTTTTCCTTTTTCAAGATAGTTGATCTGTACTACTCCATGACTATATCAAAAAACAGGTACCAATAATAAAACAACCAATATGCCTCCTCTATAGTTACAAATCCTGACCAAAAACTGCTTCCACAAGAATTTGTAAATGTTGGGTATAATAAATTTATTTTTTGTTATAAGTAAGCAACCGCGCAATGGCATTATTGACACCCAACGGGTGGTTAATTTTTTCGTACTAAAATCAAATAAGCTAATTTCAAGTTAATATCATATCGGTAGTGTCTCCGTTTCTATAAAAAATTAAAAAAGTCGAGGCTATAATTAGTTGTTACCATAAAAAGTATAAATAATTTCAAACTAACGTTTTCAATTATTGTAAGAATTTTATGATTTTCTCTATTTTTATAAAAACAGTAATATGATTGTTCATTAAAACGTCTGTTAACAACACTGAAACGTCCAAAATCACCACTCTTTTTAGATTATAAATGTCTATAAACATCCCTTCGAAGATGTATACTGATTAGAGTTGTATTTGAAGCTTTCTATATTTAGCATTTTTTTTTAATGAATAAGGTTAACATTTTTTATGCACGTGACTGTACCTTTCAACGCTTACACCTTTAGTTTACCAGAAAATTATTGACGAGAAGCGTCGTCTTTAGGCCAGGGATGGGCGATGTCAACAATTTGTGTCAACTTTGACATTGTTGACGCGTCGACAATTAGGTAAATGTCGATTTAAAAAACGATGTCAACAATGTCGACAAAGTCAACAATGTCGACTTTTAATATAACCTTAAGAAGTTATTTTTTTTTATAAGTTTGGCAAAGCTGCAACTGCTGTGTCTGACTCAACGACAATCAGAATGTTTAAATTAGCTCACTGTTGCGCACGCACCCAGGTTTTAAAGCCGTTTTAATAGTCTTTTGGCTGTTAATTTCTTCTTTACTTTTGTATAATATAAAAAGTTTATCAAGATTAGGTTTTTTTGTACAATTTTTTAATGTAAAATGTACCTAAATAACTGTTAATGTTAAAAATTATACATGTTAAAAGAAGTTAACACGTGAACAGTATACAACATAACCTTACATTTTAAAATATTGACATTTGTTGACATTTGTCGACATTGTCGACATTGTTTACGTTGTTGGCGCTTTGTCGACATGTCGAAGTCGACAACCAAAGTCGACGCGTCGCCGCCCATCCCTGCTTTAGGCTGAGGCTGAAAATTTTTTAGACGATCCTTGAAATATAGTTAATGTACTATATAATAAACAGTTTTCCGACGCTGGTTTTTGCCACAGATGCTCCAGAGCTTCTCAAATTTAGTTTCTTTTAATTCAAGTGCCAATTCCATATAAAACATTAAAGTTAAGTCATTATTTTAAAGTATAATTTATAACTGTTGTTGAGAACATTTTTAACAGAAAACCCTCAGAGCACTTGCTTTAAATTTAAATTAATTTTAAATTAATTAAATTTAACATTAAATTCACACAATATGGAGAAAATAATTTTGGCAGTAACAATTTCAAAACTTTCAGAAATATTTTTTTTTAATTTGGGAGTACTTTTAAGAAAGATTTAGCGGTAAGAAAAAATTTGAGCTATTTGGTAAACTGGCAAAGATTATAATTGCCAGCTCAATGCCAAAAAGTAAAAATGGTCACAATTGAACATTTGTGTTAGTGTCAAAAATCAATTTGACGACTGCGCGATATAACAGGTGAGAATAATACATCATGATCAACAAATACTGATTAAGTTGGCAATAAAATTACTAGAAATTTTTTTCTTGCAAGTTGGTCGTTTGTTAAGATTACCTATATACTCGTTGTGTCTTACACTTGTCAAGAAAATAGCAAATAAAATTTTATAATTAATCCATTTTCAATAACAATAATAATTTTATTAAATAATTCAAAAAAAATTAAGCACGTAGAAAAACAGAAATTAAATTTAAAGTGTGCACAGTTACTTTCAATCTATAACTGAGCTTGGCGTTTTAGGTTATAAATATAGTAAATATTATATTCATAGTTAACTTCTTCATAGATTCTCGCGGGTTTCGCTCCATTCAAACGCAAATGTATTCCATGACATCTTCAGTAAGTGTGGAAGGTAGATCAGGTTCTGTTGTTGCAACATTAGCTGCATTTGAAAAACGTTCCATAACCCGCATGCAGTGTTGTTTAACATGATAAAATCTACCACTTTGAGGTAAATTTATTAAAATTAGACGTCCAAGGAATATTGCTAATCAATAATTTTATTGTAGACTCCACTTTTAAAGTACGCCAAAGTAAAAAAAACTCAGTAATTGTGAACTCTATCTATATAATTTACAAAAATGACATTTAAGTTATTCGACATCATATTTGACATGCAACAATTTTATAAAATATTTAAATTATAAATTTTTGTAATATCTACTCAGGCACATGAAATTGAAGTAATAATATTTGTAATATTATTATATGCTCATTATCTAAAAAATGTATATGTTTTGCAGTTTTTGCTAAATACATAAGAAGTTTTCGATAGTTACGCGTATTAACAAGACATAAATGTGTCAATTTGCAGAGCAAAATATGTGTTTACATCTTCTTGTTACAAGTAACAAAAATCTTTAAGTATAAACCTGTCAAAGGTCATTATCATCAAAATAAGCAATATTGCCGCAATATTTCTTCCGATCATCAATCATAAATATCAACATCATAAGATAATAAATTGAGACAGAAATGAATACTGCTAGTAATAGTTCAATAATATTGATCGTATGAAGCCAAGTGAAGACTTTTATTGGTCTATCAAACAATCAATATTGTGAGATTTTTCTGTTTCCTGTAGGATAGAACATCGATCAACAGGATATCGATTTAACTGGCAATATAATTAACGATCCTTGAATTATATTAAAAAATAACTAAGTTTAGTAAAAGTTGTAACAGTTTTGTGTAATCATTTCAATCATTAACTTAATTAATTAAATTAACGATCGATAATAAAAACAAATATTTTGAATAAACAACAATTAATTTTTAATGCGTGTTCGTGTGGAAAAAACAATTAAAACGTGTTTTATGAAATAATCAATAATTTAATTATTTTTTATAGCTTGTTTTATTAAAAAAATGTCATTTTTTAATTAGTTTATAAAAATATTTGCCAATTAAACTAGGACTTATTTGTTTACAAAAAAATAAAACTAGTGCCACCATTTTGTTTCTTAAAATTCCATTACTAAAACAATAATGTTTTAGAAAAATATATTTTATTGTGCTTACTTAACAAAAATTTTATGAAGATTTATTTTCTAAGGACACACAGAGAAAAGATAATTTTGAATGTTTATTGGTTAAAGTCTTGGCAAATTTTTGTCGTCACAACCAATGAAAAAATTCTCGATAAAAATAATCCTATGACAAATTTAAATATGAAATTTTACGTTGCGTGACTTAATTTACAGCATTTGTTTTTTGTAAAGTCATTAGAAGTGATGAAGTATCTCTAGGCTGTATTAATAATGTCCGTTGACAAGATCATGTAAGGATCTCACACACGTCCTTTGGAAGTTATCTCGGTATCTCGAGGCGTCCATCAGAACAATACAGGCCCAATGGCTATGATTGCTATTGAACATTGATTAATAAACTTCGGTAATGAGTGTTATAATTAGTTGCAGCAAATAGAGCCGAGGGCAGGGTCGTGCACTCCTGGGGAGAACCCCGCTTAAGGCCCGACTCGACGGGAAGCCCGCCAACAGATTGAAATTCATTATTAGCTCGCAAACTGATGCATCACAATTAACAGAATAATTTTTTTCAGCAATGGTACAGAAACGTCTCCGAAGGGAGCGACGTGCCCGCCGACGACTTCAAGAGCAATTGGAGGCGGAAGTCAAAAGACGCATCCAGATGGAGGAGGCCCTTAAGGCGGCAGGGGCGGGCGAGCAGCTCAGGATAATTAATGGTAAGTTCGAGAACGTGCTTTGCAGTGATTGATTGGTAAATTACGTTGATTTTTCGCATTTTCAATCCCAGTCGGGACGTGTAAATGTCTGTAAATCGTGTTCCTCAAACCGGAGTCTGTCAATCACAATGGGGGCGCGTTCGCCTGCTACTGATGCCCTGCAGGGAACCCAACTTTGAGATTGAGCTTCTAATAGATTATAAGATATTTGCCTTATGCACAGCTCTTGATTAACGCCAAATCTTACAACATACCTCTTTTGCAAAATGAGAAATTCTCATATTTACACCTTTTATCAATATTTTTTAAATGTAAAAGATATCCTTTAGAAGACCGTGAAATGCTTTTGTTAATTAATTTATCTGAAGAGAAACAAAATCATAGTCTTTTAGAAGATAATTTTTTTGATCATATTGTATAATTGCTCGTAATTGCTGAAGAGTTCACCTAATTTAACCTCATCTAACAGTTAAAGTTAAGAAACATTAACAAATTTAATATCTTTGGTAACGACTTTCTTTAAAACTTTAACCACTGCATGTACAGTCGCGAGAAGATAATATTGGTTGCCAAAAATGTTAAAAAAATGTCAGATTAATATTTTTTTTATTTTTGAGTACGTTTAAAAGATCTTCATCAATAAGAAATTTTTTAAGTTAATTGATAATGGAATTAGTAACAAAAAACTATAGCTCAATGCCAAATGATTAAAAATAGTCATAATTCAACATTTCGCTTAAAGTCAAAAAATAAAATAAACGACCAAAATTTTTTCGCTTAAGAAAAAAGCTTAAAATTAAGATAAATTTTAAAAGAAAGATTAACATTAAAATTTGCAATTCTAAATCTACTTTACAAGAAACATAACTAAAATACCATCAAATGCCTAAAAAACCTCTTGTAACAACTAACAAAATGACAGAAACAAAAACAAAATTTGCAATAACAAATCACAAGAACATCAAGTCATTGGACAAAAGAAAAACAACACTAAGAAAAGCAAAAAATCGCAAAATAAAACAAATACATTTTACTCAATATCAATTTAATCGAAGAATGCAAAACCAAACAAGAACAACCTTTACATCACAAAATCAGAAACTAATCAAAAAAGATTTATGAAATACTATTTTAAGACAAAATAACAAAAAACAAACATACTGGCAGTATGAAAACAGATATAGAAATACGAAAAGTCGAAGATAAAAACCGGAAGTAGATCAATACAAATTCTGTGGTTGGTTAAAAAGCAAACCAGAAAATAAATATTGCAAAAACCATATTAAAAGAAAACTAAAAGAAAGCAAAACCACACACAAATTCGTCATCACAAAGGCTGACAAATGATAAACAATAATAATAATTACAAAATAAAAATATGAAAATAAAATAAGGAAATTTATAGAAAAAAAACCAAATTAAAAAACGAGAAATCCAATAAATTCTGAATTCACATGAGCAGTCTAATAATAAAAATAAATTAGTCCAATAACTACACAAGATTTAAATAACAACAATTTTCTTAAAACTATATTAGTATTCTATAAATAGAAATTTTTTTTGTCTCCCCCTAACAAAAATTCTGCGGGCGCTTCTTGCCAACGTAGAGACCGATGAAAACTAAAATGAACAGACTAATAGTAACACTTATGGAATCGCCAACCTACTACAAATACCTAAGTATGTAACATAGTCGATAACACAAAAATTTGTTTAACAAATTTGAAGAAAATTACAACAAAAATAACAAAAAATTGATATAGAAAATTAAAATAACAACAATCTCAAAAAAAAAACAGAATTAAGAATTCGATTTATGGCTAGCATGAACAGGAGCAACCCAACAAAATTTAAAAGCAGCCAATGACAGTATCAAAAAACAACAATAGAAGCTATCCGCCAAAAAATCTGATACAACTACTCCTACTATTCACGGAACCAAATATAAGTGACAATAAAAGTGTTACACCCAGAAAGAATAATTTTATGAAAGTAATTTTTTGACAACATAATGGGTACTAAATTTAAAGCTAGTTATAACGTGAGATCAACATGTAACTGAATCAGAGCAAATCGTGGATGTGGGTATTAACATTAGACACATTGTTATAGTTACGCTGGCACAACCTGCTCTAATTCAGTTACATTTCTATCTCACCTTAGTAACCATTGCAGCAATTTCTATTTGACAGTTCTTGCAAAAAAAATTTTAAAGTCATGTAAGTCTAACACATTTCCAAAAAAAAATAACGCCAAACAAATTATTTCTTCTGGGTGTAACACTTTTAATTTCATTAAATATATCTTAGTTAGTCTTTACTGAGAAAGACTATACTAATACTCATAGTCCCATGACATTTAAAAACTCTTAAAATTTAAAGTTTTTCATTTTATTGATTTTGATTGATACAACAAAATAATTAAAATTGTAGTACATTTAAAATTTTGCAAATTCTAGAGTATGATCATCTAATTAATGTTCTAAGTTTTTGATCTTTTAGTTTTTTGACTCGTTGTCTTTTGTCCAGGACAAAGAGTTAAGAGATTTTTACTTTTTATTTCATACAACACACAACTTTTGAGTTAAAGTATTTTGATTAATTCCTGGAAGGTCCTCATCATAACGACAAATTTTTAAAAATTGTAATAAAACTTTTTGTTTATTTATTTAAAAAATTACAAAATCAATAATTTAGAATATGTAAAATTAAGACGCCATCAAACTCTAGCAGCTCACCAATTTTTGTTTTTCCCTTCAATCTCTTGCAGAGGACAATTTTTGTCTCTCCACTGTTCAAATAAAAAAAACTAAAGATACACTAAAAACAATAATAGAATTTCAAAACAATAAATAAATTTAGCCGTATTTCTGATCAAACCGAAAGCAAAATCTTCTTAAAATCGTTTGTTTCTGATTAAATAGTTTGCTTGCTAACGAATTTTTATGTTTCTTGTTTTTAAACTTGTATTAAAACTGTTTTCGCAAAAATTAGACTTACATTATAAGCACTTCTAGACAAGTCATAAGTTCATACCGCATTTGTTTTAAATGTGGACCAAATCGAAAAATGTCTGGAAAAAAGTTGTGAATAGTTTTAAAGTGTGTGAAAATACCGCTCGAATTTCAGTAGCAAGAATATAATATGTTTAAAATGTAGATTGTAAACAAAAGTTTAACTTCCATTATTACACACCCTGTGTTTTAATTTCATAAGGTAAAATTTTTTTGCTTGAATTAGTTTAAGTTATCGTAACTTTACTGTAATAATTTCAACCATAAAGCAATTTTCTAATATAGAAACTTTGTTGTAGAAAACCTGGCGCAAAACGATCAGAAAATCAACAACCAGAAAGTGACCACAAGTTCAACCCCAAACCAGAGCATCTCCTCGGAGCGTGAGAGAGTATCGGAACGTGCCGAAAGGATGGAAAGAGAACGTGTGGAAAGCCCACCGCCGGCATATGGGCAGCAAACTGTCCGAGAACCGCCACCTCCGCCTGAAAATAAGCCTTGGGGTTATTCCGGAATCGACCTCATGAATACCGGAGCCGCCTTCTGGCAGAATTACTCCGGTGAGTTGCACTTTTCATAATAAAAAATTAAAAATAAAATAGTACCTATACATAAAAAAAGCATTGTGTCTGAGTCTGTACCGTTTGGATTTTTTTGTGTCGGTTCGTTTATAATTAAATTATTAAAACGTGGGATTAACGAAATGAGTTTGGAGCCCATATGTTGTAGCGTGAAAACGAATCATTTGTGATTTTTAATAGAAGTTGGTACAAAAGCAAACAATGAACTAGTAGTACCGCTTTTGAAAATCGAGGGCACAATCAAAGTACCGATTCATTCTTACATATAATTTCGAAATTAAACGCCTGTTACGCACAATGCCAGGTAATATTCAGTAGCTGAGATGGAATTAAAGACGAAATAAACATTAAATAGTTGAAAGGATTCAATTTACAACTTGCTCTCCGACAATCAGGATAACTTCCCAGAAAATGAGCCTTGCGATTTGATACGGTTTGAATGGCATGCCGAATGTTGTGTGCATGGATGGAATGGGACGTTCACTTTACCGGTAACGTCGCCGGAAACCACCGAACAGCTGTTTAACGATACACTTGAGGCTGTTCTCACCTGTTATAACACTTTTTCATATTGATTTTTCACTAAATTAAACTACAATACAAAACTTGACTCTCGAGTGTTATTCTAACAGCTGCATTTAAAACCTTAATTCCGCAATGCAAAACAAACTCTGTAACAATAAATAGTCAAAAACCGACAATTTTGACGGCTTTCTACACAGTAAAGATAGTTTTGTTAATTGACAACAAATCAACTCCCCTCAGCTCAACGCTAACTGTTAGTGAAAACAATTTTGTCAACACTGTAATAACAGTTTAGTTTTTTTTACTATCTTTTTTGTAAATGATTCTTACAGTGTCAGACTTCAGTGATGAAAGAACAATTTACAAAAATTGTTACCATACCCATGACAATGTACTCACTTCCCCTGGGAAGTAAATTATTTACTTCCCGCAGATACATAAATTTTTTGAGATTAAAACAACACGATTAAGTAAAAGATACACTGTTTAAAATAATTTATTTCAATTCTAATACAAGTTATTTATTTATAATTTCGTCTGCACGCCTTGCTCTTACACAAACTCGTCTAAAATATTACAAAAAAAAAATTAAAAAAAGAATAATTTAGAAAGCCCTAAGTTGATTTTTGTCGTCAATCTTCAGGAACATCACACAAAAATGTGTTAATTTTTTCTCTTGTAAATACTTGCGATTTCTTTAGTTTATAACTGGAATTTTTTTGCTTTGGAAACGCTGTTAGACTTGACATAAACAATTAGGTATTTATAAGTTGCTTCATATCACGATCCATACCTTGCTTTTGACTTGATTCAAATAACTATCAAGATTACCTCTGCCGTTTAGTCAGCATTGTCACACATATTAACTTCACTTTAGAAAAACGCAATGTTTTCAGTACCCCCAATATTATTTTCGACCAATTTTTGGCACTTGTCATTATTTATTTATTATAACAAGTGTTCACTTAAATAAGTTGTCAAGAAGTCAAGAAGTTGTCAAGTCTAACTTCTCTCCCTATGAAGGAAATACTCGTATTTGCTCCCATTGCTAACAACATTGACTTGTTGCTAAGTTGTCAACGAAAAATGATGTTGTCATGGTGTAATTTCAAAGAATGATAGATTTATGCTTGTTTTAATTTTGTGAAAAAAATAGAATATATACCACAGGAGCAAAGTGCTATTATTCATTCGGTGTTTTATAGCCCTCGAGCTTTGCTCTCACCCTATAAACGGCACTTTAGAAACAATCATGCGCTTCTATCTCTTGATATATAAATATCTATAACATATTCAGTTTTTGCCCAAAACTTCATTTTTGAAAATTTTAACTCAATTTAAAATTGTCAGTTTTTATTTCAGAAATTTTAAATTTGACAGATGCTAACAAAAAATGTTATATCGTAAATGGCAAAATGACCTGTTGCTACCGGTAAAGCATACTCAGTATCGAATAGATATTGTAAAACAGCGAAATAAAATAATAAACCGCAAGAGAAATAAGATTTTTACAAGTTGTTGCTTTAATAACCTAATAATAAGTTAATGATAAATTAATAACAGTCCATACTAGTCCATAATGATAAAAGAAAAGGGCCGCCTGTCAAAAGAGTAGTTTCTTTCAAAACTAAATTAAAATTTATTTCAAGCACCATTTCTTATAGAAGGTGTAAGTCTCTTTGTACAAAGTCTTTGACTTGGTTGGAAGAAGACAACTCCTTAGCTTTTGCTGCACTTTCACTCGCTTCTTTCATTTATTTTCAAAAATTTATGAAAAATTTTGAAACAATTTTTTGTATTTTTGCTGTTAAATTTGGTTATAAACAAACTTGGTTTCCTTGGTAACCTACTAGCACTCTAGATACAATCACACTTTTTAACAGCAAATTTTAAAGATTTGAAAAAAGAAATTTTCTATATGCAACCCAACATAAAGCATTGTATGTAAGTAATTCGTACGTAATTAGACTTTATAAACTTGTCCAATTTATAAAGACCTAAATTGTGTACTTATTATATATATATAAATAGCTGTAAAATAATTCGGCAAATTAACAAAACCAGATTCTAAATAAACAATACATTTTGTGAAATTGTTGAAATAAATATACAGTAGTGAACAACTAAAATGAAACAATCTGAAATTTGAAAAAAAAAGTAAATAAGTTAAAACCTTGTAACTCCTTTCTCCTAAGAAAAATTTATTAATTAGGATGATTCTTTTTTTCTCATAGTTCATTTCTTGTACTTTAAATATTTAGAAGAGCGTCTCTTGTAGGGTTGTTGTTTAAATAATACACAGTGTCACAAACAATCACTGCAAATAACGAAAAGATTAGATAGCTTCCATTTTACCAGAAAATTTTGCAGATTGTGAGATAAGTTTATAAATTAAAGTAAAAATCAAAAAAAAAAATTTTTGGGCTATAAACAATATTTTTGTTAATTCACCTAAATTATTTTACCTTTTTTAGCTTATTCTAAGGGTGAAAGATTACTCAGTATTAGTCGGTAGTTAAATTCGATTTTTGAAGGCATCTTTCAGAGAAAAATCAAAGCTTTGGTTTACCTGAAGGACTTGTTACCAATAATCCAATTGTAAATAGCTAAGATCTTGAAATACAAAAAACGGATACAGTCTCTAAGTACACCCTTAAATTTTTATCCTTCCTTTACCAAACTAAAATTCAGAGCTGTTTAAAAACTTGGTCATTTTTAGAAGCCTCTTATTACACAAGATGTCAAAAGTATGTCTACAAGATGTCAAAAGTATGTCTACTTTTCTATTCCAAAATTCAAGCTTAAACGTTTCCGTTTAGAATAAGCCAAAAAAAAAATTTGACATCAATTAACCAAATTTTTGCGTACAGCACGAAAAACAGTTTTTTTAAACTTTCTCTATAATTCATAAACAGAGCAGCAATAAAAAATAAAAATTTAAAAAAAATTTGGTAAAACTGAGGTAGTATAGACTTTTCGTTTTTTGCAGTAACTGTGTGTGAGGCTCTGTATAATTAAAACAACAAACCTACACAAAAAACGCGCTATTAAACATCTTAAAGTATAAGAAATGAGGTATTAAGAGAAAAAAAAGATCATTTCTATTAACTTTGTTAAAATTTTATGATGTTCCATTTCAATTGTTAACTACTATAGTTATTATAACAGTTAGAGTTTGTCAAAATTGCAAAAAAAGGGGTTATTACTGACAATTTTATATTTTAGATTGACATTATAGATAGATTATTTTACAATTACTTAAACACTTTTAACTATTTTTTCTTGTGTGTCATCATAAAATATTGTTAGCATTTACTACAAACCATTTAACTACAAAATATTTGTTAAAAAAAGTGAAACTAACAAAACAGTTTTTATTGTGTAGAAGTATTGTACAGATTGTATGTACCTTATCCAAAGAAGTGTTTGTCATTATAATTACTATTATCCGGTGTTGTTGCGTTGTTGTCTATACATAACTTGTATAAATGCGTATACATCCATACAGGGTAGGGTAAATGGTTTATTCTGTTGGCAAATTTAGTTGCCATTACCTTATTCAAGTCAGTTATCTGCGACCTTAATATTGCAAACGCCTACTGCAGTCCATGAATTCTAAGCATGCCTCGGAATCTGTGTACCGACTTGATCCTGTTGAGAAATGTTCCTGCGACACTCTTGAGATATCGTTCCTGCTAACTTACTACGTTGCAGTATAATTTCCCCGGAGTTTCCTTGTTTACATAATATGTTTATGGTATCGCTCTTGTTTATTCGCTAGTGGACGGATGGATGTTAATACGAGCGCTTGCGCTACACGATATTGAAATTTGAGCTTCACAAATATGTTCAGGTACACTTTAAACAATTGATGCCATGCCAAGATGTGCTTGCTTAACCGAGCTATAGTACAAACTGCAATAATTATATATGAAATCGTAACGACCGTATACCCTAACTTGGAAACTTTGAACTTTGAAACTACATATACCTAACCTGACCATGCAATTTCGACGGAAATCGACCTCAGAATTATTTAAATTCTCACAATTATAAAATCTTGTAATAAAAAAGAAAATTAAAACAAATTGCCAAGATAAGCAGGAAAAATATGCCCATGTGGAGAAATACATGGCTTGGAAGCACGGCAAGGGTGCTTTTTATGTCACGTATGAATTTTAAAACAGTTTATGCACATACCCATGATTAAAAACATTTGCATAATGACATTAAAAGGCGACTTTTATAAACTGAAAAATAAAATTAAATTAACGGATTTGAATTCTTACTTCAAAATTTCTTGTGAAAAAAAATTCATAAATAAGTTGGATTTTCTGTTAACAGATTTTAACTTTTTGCAAATTATAACAAACTTTATAATTTCGTCCATTTTTAAATCGTTTCCGACTTGATCATTCTTTATTTTGTCTTTTTGTAGTGTCTCCTTTATCTTCCTCGAGTACTTCATTTCCCACTCACATTCCTAAAATTTTCAAAAAGATAACTTCAGTTTTATAAAACAAATTATAACAAAAATTTGGTCTTTCTAATAGTATAAAGCTTACTAATACATAGGTATAACTAAAATAACCTAGCCGGTCATTCGATGATTTACTTTTTACATTCTGCATAACGTAATCATATCACGTGACTTACGAGAGTACAAATACATAAATACTTTTCTAGACGAAAATATTGTAAAATCCCACTAGATCCACGACGTAAGTATGAACTTCCAAATCACCCTACCAAATGTGGTTCTACCAAAAATCTTCTACATACACATTCCAGAATATCAATCAAAAACCAAAATGACGATAACTCTTAACGTCTTAACCCTTTTATAAGTTGGGTCGTCACCCAAGACGCTAGAAACTAACCCATTAACTGCTGAGTGGTATCCCGAACCAAATACTCTAAACATGAAAGCTGCGCGCTTTATCAAACAGGCCTAGAAGTGAACTACGTTGTGTTCTAGTTACACAAATATAAACAACATTTTTTTTGTTTTCAGTTTGACAGTTGTGACAGTTATTACAAATTTAGCTTAAAAATATAATGGTTCTTCGTAAAAAAAAGGCAAAAAGAGATAAAAATTGATGACGATGAGGAAACTCTTGTCTCTACTGAAGACAAGGAGGATAGGCAACCTTTCATCATTCCTAAGAGTACTCCTCGACAGTCGCAAAAATCAACCTTAGACTCAATCAAGAAAGAGTACCTTCATAAATAAGAGAGCGTGGAAAGCGGCGACAGAGTAGTACTAATCGTACTCTCAATATGAGAAATTTGAATATTTTTTTTCGATTCGAGTTCTGTCAATCAGCAAACTTCGCTTTTTAGAGAGACAAAGAGGGTTCAGACACTGAAGTTCAACGGGAGCACACAGACAGTTAACATGGGCGAGTACTAGTTGATCACGGAGACTCCAAAGCTAAGCCAGTGTGTGATGATTGAAAAAGTCGTTTCGCACTTTAAGTCTTCCAAGTTGCCTCCAAATCAGAATCAGCAAGGTAGAGGCGGGACTGAGGTGACTTTACAAAGGTGCAAAACGCTGAATAAGACTTTGATAAAAGTGATTGTTTCAAATAATATCAGACTTGCAGTGAAAAAGAATTTTTTTTTTACTTCTACCGTTTCGAGGATCTCCAATCTTCTGTATTTGAAATTTCTGGCTACAAGTGTCAAATCCACGAAACAGAACTAAAAACCTGTGCTTCAAAAATCGAAAAATTAAAAAATGTCCTAATCCAGATCAAAAGTCAAGTTTCTGTACAAAAATTTTACGAAAACAAAATAAAACAATTATTGTACATATGATGTTTTTTGCACAAAACACTTTCCTTCTCTCGTGCTGCAAACAAAGTGCTCATGCAGAAAATTTATCTTTCCGAATATCCGTTAGATAAATGACTATTGTCCAAACTAAACGATTGTTTAAATAGTTTTTAATAAGAGTTATAAAATATTTATTAATTTGTCACTTAAAACCCTTTGTTCAAATTGGACTTCAAGTAGAAGTTTACTTCTAGGTAATTTACAACAAAATTTTAGTTAAATCGACTTGCGCTATAGAATCAAATATGACCCAAAAAATAACGTAAAGCCTCAATCTAAAGAAATCTTACTGCAGTGTTTACTTGATTTATATGTACACAAAAAATAGAAAAAGTCACAAAACAACTTTCAAAAGTGACTAAAATAATACAGATTAAAATATTCTCTGGGTCATATTTGACGCATCATACCAGTTAAATGTTAATAAAGATCGCATAATAATGGTCGATTTTACATTCTTTATTAATTTCCTGTTCCTACACCCAATAACTTGCAAAAATATGTATATTGCCGACATGTTTATAATTTAATTTTTAATCTTTCTTTAAAATTCTAAAATTTTCTGTATTTCTGTGTAGACTGTTTGTTGTCGTGATCCGTCTTTTAATAAGGGTGTGCCAAGTTCTCGTCAGATAGTTCCATAATGCGTAGATTTATAATCCTTAATAATCCCGAGTGATTAGAGTTAATTCAATAGGAATCCTTTCCTTGGCGAACAATAGTTAGTCGACGAAGGCACGTAGGGTTCCGGTAATGGGTCCCAAGACGGCGATGCGAGACTTGTCCGGACTTGCGGTTGGACTTGGCCGGAGTCCGGTCCCCGGGCGCGTGGACAAGAGGAAGCCGGCACAATATTAACTAATTACCTATTCATTACGGCTTAAAGTGGCAAGTTGGTCCTGAATTATTCCCAGCTCCGGAGGCCAAGTTCCGGAAGTGAGGTAAGACGCAGAAGCTCGCCGGAAGCCTCTCTAATGGATGCCCAACTTACTACACCAACTTCTATGCTTTATTAGGATTGATTGGTTCCTGATATCATCGTACTTAGCTAAACTTAACTCGACCATTAAGGAAATACAAAAAATAGTATTATCGGATTTTGCGTCTATCTCTACACATAAGAAATTTGTCACGGGATAATTTTATTGGTGCACCCCTCTTTTGGGGTTCTGACTGTTAAGCCGGCGGCAAAACGATTTAAATTCAGATATTATTGTCGCTGTGTGAAATCAGAGATGAATTCTATGACTACAAAGTGAAGTCATTTTACTGTAACTAAATAAATGGAAAATTGTTAGGTGTTTCACCCTCGCGTGATACACTTTAATCTCATCCACGCGTACATCACAAATTTGATAAAACACAAAGAAGTAAACTGTATCGAGAAATATTCTAACTGATCCAAGGTTGGTACTTTTTGTGGAATATACCACACAAGTTGTTGAGGCAAATAATACCATCAGGTGTTTCTTTGACGCGGATCAATTTTTTGGTCGTTTTTGCTTTTTAAAAGCCGCATGACTGTGTTAACCACTTTTGAGATATTTCGCATTCTTGCGTGTTTCATACTCTTCGTGATTCCGTGAAGTGTCAACAATGCTCGAGCAAGACTATGATAATGCACAATTATTAGCCGTTTAAAAGCGAACCAATGGAACCTGAATAATAATAAGTTGTAATAATAATAGTTAGCGCGTGTCTAATTACATCATTAATACATATATGCATCTTGAGCCTTAATTAGTTACGTGATTCGATGCGACCGGAATGAAACTTATTATCGGATATCGCCATGTCATAGCCGGCCTATTACCAGAGCGCTCACTTCAAATGCGGCATTCAATTAAAATTTCTCAAATATCAATTATTACGTATCTTCTTTATTCCAACACTATTTTCGATTGTTGACGAATTGACTCTTTCAAACCAAAAACTTTTTTTCAACAATATCAAAATCATATCTTCATAAATTCAATCAAAAATTTACTTCCTGTAGACATCACATAAAATAAAAAAGTTAGAAGTTAAAAATATTAAAAAACAAAGTTAAATAGAGGTTGTAATAAGTATGTATAAATTTTTGGTAAAAAAATTAATTGCATAAAAATTAATAAAGACACTACAGTCTATAAAATTATTGGTTCCATTGATTTCTTTAACTAGTTTATTTTTTAGAGAATTAAAATGTATTCAGTTTGATTATCATCATTCTTTAGAAGATTCAGATCTTAACTTCTAACTAACCACGTCAAATAACACGATCTAAAACTCAATTAAGAAAAAATGCTTTCTCACTTGGAGAGCACCAAAAAAGAAGATCTTATAAATTAAAGTTCAATAAGATGTGTTTTTAGTTATAAACACACTTAACTGTACTAATTTCAGATATCAAATCTACAAAATATTTACTGTTTAGAATTAGAATTGTAGATGTATAAGAATTAATATTAAACAATGTTCTGACCAACTAAAAATGCAATACAATACAATGCAATACAAACCAATGCAATACAATGTACAAATGACAAATTTAATTTAATATAAATTATGCTATTATAATAAAGATGTATATTTTATATAGAGTATAGATTATGTACTTAGAATTTCTAAAAGGTCAAATTGATTTTTTGAAAATTACTACTTTCATTTGTTGCCCAAGCGGATTTTTGCTTTTATCGACGATAATTTTTCAAAAATAAGACTCATTTCCTTTCCCTCTTTTTTGGTAAACATCGGCCTTGCAAAATAGATCATGTGTCATATTTTGAAATACTCATTATCATTACTTAAGTTAAGAATTTTGTATAATAATGATTTACTTGTAAAAAAAAAATTAAAAAATATTTGAATTAATATCAGCAAAAATTTGCCAAATAGCTATTAATTTGGGTTCTTTGATAAGAGACCGTTTCTCGTGGCTTAATTACATTTTTTTTAAATACAATAATAATAAGGAACTAATATCGCACTAACATAGATTTTTAAACGATAACTGGTCCTTTTTATCTACGGTTACTCTTAGATATAGCACCAGTACAATGGTAGACACCTGGGTATATCTATTGGGTGAAAGAATCTCGATGTTTTCTCGAAAGAGTCTCGAAAACGTTATAGCCGTTCTTTTGCAACACTACTGATAATAATTATTCACAAATTATTATTTTGTATTTCATTTAAATACTAATTTGTCAAAAGTTGTGTAAGCTTATTGTTAATGTACAAGTATTTATTTGTTCAGAACATATTCATTAAAAGTTTTGTTCGATTTAACAATGCTCTCATAGTTGCATTAATTTATTTTATTTTTATTTTCTATTGTTTTTTAAATACATTGCTTGAGAATCTGAATTGAAAAGCAATAACACATTATAATATAATAAGAGTTTTAGCAATAATAATGCATAAAATGTTAAAAATCATTTAGATCAATAATAATAATTTATAAGTACATACATAAATAAAAAAGCGTTTAAAATCCATGCCATAGCTAAATTTTTCCTCTATTCCTTTCTATTTTTCATACTAGTTTTTTATTTGTCGTAGTTTACGATCCCCGCTTACAGCATAAGTCTACAGTGTTTCTTAATGTTTCTACTTTTTCTGCTTTTGAGATATTTTGCTTCATGCTTCATTTTTATTGTTTTTTATAATTTTACCAGATGTCCTAAACATTTTAGCTGTTACGTTATTCTTACCATACTTAAGTTTATTACTTTCAATACAACACCACATTCTTGTTTTTTTTTCACCAATGTTTTGCATACCAAAACGTACAACCTTCTCTTGCAAACAATAGCAAGATGTTACACCATTTTTCTTTAACTTCCCCAATACTTGGCGTATATTAGGACCACGGTCAGTATTCATATATTTCTCTTCAGTTAGTAAGCAGAGAATATCTGTCATTATTTGTCTTCTTTTACCCCCAATGTTTTCAATTTTATTTTCATAATAAAGAATTGAACATCTTATTAATACTCGTGAATTTTATCTTTTAGTACAATGTTTCTATAATTTCTACCAATTTTTATTTCTTTAAATGTGAAAAAACTAAAAACATTTAAATTTGTAGTAAAAAATTTTTTTGTACTTTTTAATATTTGTGTTACACTGTTTGTTTTAGCACTCGTGTTAATTTTTAATTTAATTAAATTGCGATTTTTTTTGGCTTCTTTTTCAGAAGGTTCACAATCTTGCTCTACAAGTCTATTATTTACCCTTATCATAGACATACTGAACTAGCACGTTTCTAAAATGCTTTTCTGTGTACTTACTTCTTGGTCCAAAGTCTAACTAAACTCTTTGCTATTTTATTTGCATTTGCGTCTTCTCCCGTAATACGTTCTGAGCGAAGTTCTGAGTTATGTCTTTTCAGGCCTTTTGTTTCAAAAGTTTATCACATGATAAGATTTTTCAAAAGTTTATCACATGATAAGATTTGCTGAGGTACCTATATAATTAGCTCAAATCTTCATTTTTACCTATTATAGTAAACCATTAATAATTGCAAAAAATAATTTTGTAGACTATTCTCTTTTCCATTCTGTCTTCTTCTTTCCTGTTCTGATAATTTTTTTTTTCACATTTTTCTGGAGCTTCTTCTATTTCATGCAAAGTTCTTCTTTCTGTCTTTTTTCTCCAAGCCAGCATTATTTAATATTCTTTCTGTTTCCATTTTAATAAGCATCCATCAAATTTTCTGGGCAGAATATTCGGTTCGGTCATTATAAAATTGTTTAAATTTTCGATTGGTTTTTTGAAACTACCAATCGCTTATTTTTTTGTTTTAACTATAAGTAGTTCATACTTTTCCTTCTCATATCCCTTACCAGTTTTTACTAACGTTTTATATTAAGACTATCTCCCAAAAAAACCGACACAGCTTCAATTTCGATATTTTCGATAAAGAGTATTAAATGGCAAAAATGCTTTTCAGCTTTTTTCACTTTTTTCATTGTTTTTTTAACATGGCCACTGTGATAAACAATAGTCAAATATTTCTTTTTAATAAACATATACTTACACATATTATCCAATATTTTTAGGAGACAACCTGTAAATGCAACTTTAATGGTCATGATACCTTTTTATTTCTTATGTTACTGTTGCTCGCCTCCATTTATCCCTTCATTTCTGGTTTTCTCGCAGTTACAATCACAGCATACAAAACTTATTAGTCTCTACTTCTTTAAACTTAAAAAATAGTAAATTTAAATCTGCGACTTAATTGACTTTATTGATTTAATTGACAGGAACTTTTAAACCAGATATTAATACATTACATTACAGATATTAACACAGTGACATCTTATGCTATATTGCAAGGCACTAGTAGTGATACAAGTATTTACTTCAAGGTCCAATAGTCGTGAATGCTAAAAACTCCGAATGGCACAGAAGTCTTAATTTAATTAATTATAATTGTTTTTTTTTAAATCTGAAAGTACATGATAAACACTATTCCTTTAGAATTATAACAAACAACAGAAAACGGCAAAACTTTATTATAACATTATTTTTAACAATCAATCACATGGTTCAAACGTATAATGCGGCCCATCACATGGATATTGCCTTGGAACAAGTGGATGAAAACATTTCACTTTCTCAAACAAACAAGCTATTCCAAAAAAACCAAACATAGCAACCAAAAATTGCAGCCATTGGAACCAAAGGGGATACCTTAAACGTGCTCCTACGTTGTACCTATCTTCTCTTATTAAACCGTAATCTGCATGCATAGGTTCATTAAAATTTCTTTTATGTTCCGGGTTATCGTAGGGGTAAAATGGATCTTTAGATTCAACACCCTTAAGAGGTAGCTTCGGGTAGTCTCCAAGACCATAACCGTCATCAGAATATGGTTGGTACTCAGAAGGATGTAAACCGTAATGCTCAGCTGCCTTAATACGCTCCGCTTCGGTTCTAGGATACGGTCCTGGCTTGTAATCCTTATTCCAATGGTGGCGGGTGGTTGTTAACACTATTGAAGAGTTTTTGAAGATTAGTTGGCCTAACTTCGCGGATTTATTCAACAAGAACATGTTTTTAAATAATTCACTCAAAAATTGATGATAGTTTTGACGGTTGTCAAATTTTGTTTTTAGTAAACACTGCCTACTACGTTACCACATCTGTGTTACTATGTACTTATTATTTAGTTTAATCAGATGGCTTGATTTTCCAAAAAAATAAAATAATGGGTGGCGTTAAAACTCCTCTTAAAAACCATAGCCAACTTCATATTAAACTAACGTTAAGACCATCCCATCACACGAAAATTAATAATAGTTTAACGAAACTGGCCATACTTTGACCTTTTGTTTCGTAAATTAACCCGGAAAGAGTTCAGTTTTTAAGTGAAAATTTCAGCAGTCTCCTTGATATCCTGACTTTTCTGAAATCTTTTTTGTCAAAATTGACCCTGCATCGCTGATTACAACTATAATATATCTAATAAGATGTAAAAAATATGTCCTAACAGCCCCAGATGTCAATGTCGGTTTGAATTCCAGTAAGCTTAGAACGAGAATTTTAATTAAGACATCAATTGCTGGTATGACATTACATTCGCGGTATGTTCAAGATTTTATATCTCCATTGCTCCAAACTATACATTAAAAATTTGGTCATTTTTGATAGCATTTTGTTATACAAAATGTTAACGGTGTATATACAACTGTCTTCTAGGACTCAATTTTGAAGTTTTACCTTTAGAATTAGCCAAAAAAAGTATAAGTATAAGAAATGAGCTATTAAGAACAAAAAGTTAATCCCGATTAATGATTTTTTTTTAATTTTACCTTAGATTCGTTAAATTTTTTCTAAAATTACCATTCTTATATTTTTGATGGCAATTTCCATCAAATCATGCAATGCTCTTCTCCATTTTTTCTTCTCTTACTTTTCTTGCAAGATCTTGTATATCTTTTCTGTTTTTTGTTTTTTTTTTGATAAGGTATTTAAATCGTTATATTGTTAATGTTTTTTATTTTTCTTCTAAGATAATAACAGAATAGTTAAAAAACCTTATCGGTGCGTGAATATTTAAAACACTTTTCTCGTATTTTTCCTTCAGTCTGATACAGCACATTTTCTCTGTTACTTATAAATATTTTTTTACAATATGTTATTTGGATCTTAACTAATAAAAATTGTGTTATGATTTTTAATATGCTATTAAAATACAAATGGATATTCTTCCATTTGTATTGAAAGTTGTAAAATTCTTCCTCGTAGTTCCATATTTTTCGTATTTTCCATTTTCTTTGCATTTTTTTGTTGTGTTGCTTATTCGTGCTTTTCCCAGATTTTCTTTTTACGTCTTCTTTCAGTTTGTTCGTTTCCTTATTCCAAAACTAGACTTTTTTGTTTTGGAAATAATAAAATAATGATAAAAAATGCTCATGTGAGCTTTTGTATCCTTTTATGCTCATAATCTTTATGTAATTCTCTATTTCAATTTTTATTACTAACACTTTCTCTTGTCCTCCTTATTTTTCTTTTCAACCTTTGTCAAATCTTTTAGTAATCAATAGCTTTAACATAGTTTTCATCGACCTTGAATCTGTTAGAAAATAATAACCCAAGTGTGACATTATTTACATTATCCTGAAAAGCTTGTACAAACTTGTATCGATTATCCAAAGTATGAAAAGTAAGATGAGCAAAACATGAAAGTTTAAGTCTGAGAACATAATTTTGTGTTTATTTGATAAAGGAAAAAGTTTGCGTCCAGGCTATAGTGCTTTTATAAGTAGTAAGTAAAAAAAGTTGTTTTGAGTCATATTTTAAAACCCATATCGTTTAAATAAATAATTCATAAAAAATTGGTAATTGAATTAATTCGAGTACAGATTATATTAAATATTGTAATCCTGGTTATTAAACTTGTTGCGTTTTTTGTTGTACTTATTTGCAAATAGTCACCGCCCGTTCGTCCAAAATCCTTCATAATATTTGCATATCTGGCGGTTAGCATTAACCCGCCACGAATTCATGTTGAATATTTATCACGAAAACTGACTGTTGAAATTTCTCGATGTACCTAAGGGCCCTAACCCGTAGCAACAATCAAAGATTAATCATCCCTAAAATAAACAGGACAAACTCAGTGCCGACTTATAAAACTTCTTAATTAAAACCGGAGCCGTGTATCCAAAGGATTAAGGAGGGCACTTGCCAACGCAACTGTCGTTCTTCACCGATTCAAACACCAAGTGACAACGGCACAACGAGCCGAGAAATTGCAACAGTAAAGATAACATCGTGCTAAATAGCCGCGGGATAGAATCCCTGGTCGGGATAATAGCATTGCCGCCTAGCTAAATTAACTCCCTTCGACTGTGCTAAGCGGTTTGTCCGTCTGTCCAACTCCCTGCAACTATTCCATTTCGATTAAGCCTATTACTGACATATACTAAACACCAAAACAAATCTTCCTGTTTTCAACATTTTCACTTATTTCCTATTCAACAAAGCAAAAATTGTCTTTTTATTACCCCAAGGATTATCAAGACTTTTCTGCTTCAATTTATTTGGCCCGACGCTCTGATTAAATTATTTCACCCTTGTTTGTCCTTTTCTGTGCTTTTTATGAACACTCGTCTGACGTATTCCAATTTAACCCAGTTTAAAATCTAAAAATCTATAGTATTTTTAAATATGTTTTTACGTTAATTACCTTTTTCAAATGCCAATAAAGATCATTTCACCAGCTTATCCCGATTTATTATAAAACATTACAAACAAGTCAAGAACTTCGCTACTATTGACATCTCGTTCTGCGTCATGATCACCAACGAAATAAACACAAAACCGAAAGTCATCATTTATCTGTCTTCTTTCAGCTTAACCCGAAGACAAAGCCAGAGCTTATAACGTGAGTCTAGTATGATACGTTTCAGCTGAAATCTCATGATCACCATCGTTTAAAATAAAATGCTATCTAATTATTGGCGCAAATTTAGAAATTTATTTTTAATCAAATCAAATATCGCATTATAATGGAATTTAAGATATTAGAAACAATATTGCAGACTTACACAATGCAATTTAATTACGATTAAACTGTTAGTTAGCAATAAAGTTAATTTTTACTAATAAAAAGCAAAATTAAAAAAAATGCTTCATTTTTTTATCGGTCATCGTTTCATGATAGCCGGCACTTATTTTTTTAGGAAATCAAATCTGCTGTCTCTATAAACCTGTCTCTATATGTTACATGTACAACAACGTACCTTTTTCCTTCTTCTACTTCATATTTAACATCTACCGCAAGTCATGTTCTTTTATTTACACCTCTAACGAATTCAACCTCTAACGAGCGTTGATTGCAATGTTTTTCTGTTGCTTATATCACAATAAACTTGAACTACTTTACTCCAAAATTTCAACTTGCCTTTCGCTGCTAACACATCTCTAGTAACACATCTCTAGTAACACATCTAGATTGTCTTCCGTTACCTAGCTACAAAACACCTGAACAAATTTTTCATTTGTTAAAATTTTGGTTTATATGGTTGCTGTTAACAGGTCGTTAATAGGGCCGTTTAACCTACTTCTTTAAATGGCTTGGAGTGCATTAATAATCCTCATATGTAAACGAGCAACAAAAAATAAATTTAATTTTTAAATAATTTTTTTTAATATAAATACAATGGTTTTTCGTTAAGAATAAATTACGATGTTGCTGTTTTTTAAATAAAAAATAAGACTACAACAAAATAATATAAAATAATTAACCTGATATCGAAATGTAACTGAATCAGAGCAAGCCGTGGAAGTGGGGATTAACATTAGACACATTATTACAGCTACGCTGGCACAGCCTGCACTGACTTGTTACATTTCGATCTCACCTTATAATTGTTTATTTACAAAAAACATCAACACAGTAATTTACACTGAAAAATTATTCTTGATTAAACAACTTTATAAATAATTATAATAGAAATCTAATATTACAGTGGCAAATCGCTTTCGGAATCTAAAGTTCCATCTTCAGTGCCAATTCTTTGCCAACTTGACCTCAGATGTATCATTTCAATAACTCAGGAATAAAATTTTGATCTTGACTCGTTCTTCTTATTAGGTTAATTCTAAGTATAAATAAGTATTAAGATAATTTGTCAGTCAAATAGAGATAATTAAAATTTTTCGTAAATTCTTTTTTGTAGAATTTTTGTTAATTTGTTTTTGGTTATGCCGGTTACTTACTCACGAAATATTAAAATATTCGGCAAAAAAGTGTAAAGACATAATCCAACGTTTTTGGCAAAGAACAATTAAATTACAGAGAGGCCCACCAAATTTTATTAAGTAAGATGTAAAAATAGTAAACTAGTACACTAAGTAAATCTGTGTTAAGTAAGTACCTAAGTCGTAGTAAGTACAGTTTCTCGACGTTGTTGTTCGATTGGAACACCTTTGCAAGTACCTAAGTGTTAAAAATAGTTTGTGAATGTAATTCCCCAAATTTTAACCCCAAAGCAAAGATCTGCTTCACTCTTAAAATCTTAAATAGGACAGGGAATCGGATGATACATTTTAAAAGACATTGTTTTTTCAATTCCACTTAGTTTTTTAATTTTTAGTATCATAAATTTTCTGAAAAAAAAAATTCAAAAACCATAAACGAAATCAAAAAAATTAAGTAACAGACAAAACAATGCGACTTAAAAAACCAGGTACTCTTTAACAAAATCGTTAAAGAGTAACAAAATTGTTATTTCAACAATCGTTGAAATAAACATGGATAAAAGTTTTTGGTGGTCCATCCCGTATAATTTTAATTAGTACAAATTTGGTGGAAATCTGTGACGATTGAAGAACACTTTGATATTACTTTACTTCAAAGATTACAAGTTTGAAGTAAAATATTATCCTCTTGCTCCTCTCCGCATCCTCTTTGCATCCATCACCGCTCATTTCTGTTGCCAATTCTCACGCACATTCAATTTTTGAAATGACAGTATTTTCATTTTAGTTGACACAATATAAATTACAAAAGTTTAAAAATATTGTATTAAAATTAGTACTTTTAATCTCGTTGTGTAAAGTGCAGCTTTCCGCCCTTTTCGTGCTCGTATCTAATATTTAACTTTTTTTTGCAGAATCTCTAGCGCAAGAACTAGAACTGGAAAGGAAATCCCGTCAGCAACAAGTTGAGAGAGATGTGAAGTCCCCGCTTCAAGATCGTTCTGGGTATTACAAAAATTCCATGCTGTTCACAAGCACGGCTACATAAACATAACGTACGACCTGATAGTTTTGCTTAGATAAAAATATAGTGTAGGTATTAGACCAGAACGTACAGTGCTTAGCAATGTTTTGATTAAATTTATTGAGTCGTTTTAAACGAACACACTGTAGATATTGAGTTATTTAAATTTTATGTCATGTTATAGTAAAATACGTCCATGATCGTGGAGCATATCATTTTGATTTTTTTATTTTAAGACTGATTTTGGGCATAAAGACTCATTTCACATTTCTTATTGCTCAGAATTCACTTGATGTAAATAATAGCACAACTTGTATATAATTTCTATTTTGTATCCCAGTTCTGACCGTTTGAAATTATTCAAGTTTTTCTGCTTTACATGTAAATAAATGAGCGTCAAAATATAAACAAACCTGTAGAAAAGTCTTTTTTCATGTATAACAACGCAAAATAGAAAATTGTATATTAAAATTTTTATAAAGTTTAAAGTTTTTGCATATCCGTGTAACTTTCTTACGACTAATAATTATATAAATATTATTAAAAATGTCGAGTTATTCGACAAAATGTTCATTTGTACATTATTTTACACAATATGTAGTATTTTCTGACGAAAAAAGTATACGCCATTTTGACAATCATTGTCAGAAATTTTTAAAAATATCAATAATGTTGTTTGTTTACACTCAGTATTATCTCAGATTAGGTGCAATACTGAAACACAAATTGTACGAAGAATAGTGTTCTTAATATAGCACAGTTTTTTTCTTACTTGCTTATATCATAAGTAGGCTAATTTATAAACTGTTCGTGTTAGAATATGTAAGAGGCAGTGTGTATGTATTTATTGTAAATAAATGTATGTGTGTGCCTTGTAGAAAATAAAACACAAAAGTATTGCAACATTTTCTTTTCACATTTCCACAAAAACCTAATCTTTGACAATAAAAAAAATATTTGATGCACAAGTCCAAGTCTATAAAACGAGCAGCAAAGCCAATCTTCAGCCGCCTTTGTACAAACCTTAATTCCCATCTTCCACCACAATAAAAAAGTTAAATTTTGATATAACTGATATATCTGAAAAGAACCAAAAATAAAAACGTAAAATAAAGCAAACTACGTACAGTAGTGTCCTATTATAACGAACTCCGTTAAGGCAAAAATCCAGTTCTAACAAATCATTCTAGATATTCACAATAAGACAAATTGCAGAATAAATAATATCAATAAACAACAAAATGTTCGTACCAGCAATTGATTTAGAGAAAGCGTTTGATGGCATCCAAAGGAAAAAAAATGAAAAATTCTGGAAGTAAGAGAAACGGACAAAAAAGTTGTACGGGTAGGATTACATTACAGAAAGTTTTATAACAATCAAAGACTAAGACAAGGAAGTGTACTCAGTCCTTTGCTTTTTGTTATTATGATGGATAAAATACAAGCAAACAAAAACACCCATATAGGATAAAAAAACTTTAATATATTGCTTTTTTTATAGCGGCATATTTTTCAACAATGAAAAGAAACCACAAAGCAAAATAGAAATATGGAGTAAAAAAATAGAGATATATATACACTACAGATAAATATAGAAAAAACTAAAATAATAGCAAATGGCAAGTCAAACTAAAAATACGCTATTACAAATTCAAGCCAAATCAAAAATGTAAAAAAGATAAATATCTTAAAACACTACTAGAACACACAAAAGAATAGAAAAAGAAGGAGGAGACAGAATAACAAAAGTGATTTCATTATTAAATTCAAAAATGTATCTTAAAAAAATGTACATCAGAAATCCTCTTGGTCTAGAAAATCATCCAGAAATCAGAAAAGAGTTCTCTTAAAATTTCCTAAAATATTCATTTCATAATTAGTTTTTATTATTACTGTTATTAATATTATTACCATTTATTATTATTTTGTAATTTCTGTTGAATAATATATTCTAACAGAGTTATTTGTAATATTCACCATTCTAATATTCACATAACAACACACGCAAAAACAAAAAAAAAGAAGCAGACCAAAAAGAAAACAAAACGAAGAATTTTGATAAAGAAAATGATGACGTTCTCTATATTTAGTATATATATTCTATAGATATATCTATTTAATAAACAAAGCTTTTAATAATCGAAAATGTTTAAAGCAAAAACGAGCATTAGCGAGTGAATATCTTCAATTAACAAACAATTTTGATGACATCATATATTATACAATAATGACCTACATTAATAAACCATTTCTTAGTAAAAAATCTTACATTATTTTTTTTCAATTAATAAACAGTTAACTAACAAATCGACTAATTGCTTCTGGCTCATAGATGAGTACAGCTATTTTCTTATTATTTAGTTTTAAAAGTAAATCCTTGCAATAATTTAGAAGTTTTTCTTTTTTGTCATTTTGTCCGCCAGTTTACAGTGTAATTTCCTAAAATGCCGTCTCCTTGGATAGCCGTCCGTGTGCGTCGAACAACCTGTACTTCTTCACGTGGCTGCCCTGCTTACAGTTATAATTTTACACCACTAAGCAATTTCCAACAAAAAATTGTCTCCACCTAACAATAATTTTTGTGATTACTAGTTAATTGAAGGCAGCGTTAGAGCCAAGATCAAAGTTGTGTTGCTACTTCTACTTATTTATTTTTTGATGTAGTTACCCTTGTTCTTTGCCTTTTAAATGCAAAATTTTGCAATTAAAATCACAAAGCATCAAAATGCAAATCACAGCTTGCGAACATCCGTACAGATCAAATCGTCTAATTATTACCAATTCAGTAAAAGAACTTCCTGATTTTGCACTTTCATCTAATGACAGTTAAAACGTTCTAATAGCTATACGTTATACACCATCTATCTTCACACTGTCTGTGTAATTGCAGAAATTAATTTCAGCGATCGAGAAAAATTTAAGTAGTTAAATGACGTAACTAATTAATTAATTTACATCTCCAATTAATTTAATTGCCCCAATCATCAATCAAAATAACGATCGAAAAAAAATTCGAAGGTCGCACCCTCATAACAATTAACAGAAATCCAATATAAGAGGTGCGATACGTCCCTGAGCTGGCATTAATGAACACCGACAAACAGATCGCAATGTCCAGCCCATGATTCCAATGAATCCTGATAATATATACAAGAATTAGCATATTGAAGTCACAGAGGCGTAATCAGTGCAAGCAGTCAAGCGAGAGATTGTCTCCCTACAACAGCTCTGCTATTACTACTTGTTTTCTTAAATTTACTGTTGATTGCTTCGTATTCGATTAATTTAATGGAATCTGACGTTTTGTTTATTGAAAATCAAACCGAAGGACTCCAAATCAACAGATAACGAGGCCAACCTAATTGTTATGCAATTTAATACAAGCACAAAAACACAATTTTAGAAAATGTCAGAATACAGGATGTAATCAAATGTACAGAAACTTTATCTGGTAAAAATCTTTGTCAAAAAGATGCAAAACACTCAAATTTGCTTTATCAAAATGTTTATGGATTTTGAGATACACGATGTAGTCGTTTTCATTGAATCGCACTCATATATTTATAAATTTAGTGCCTTGAGTCATACAAAAAATACAAGACAAGCTTTAGTGCCTACGCATTATTTGTTACAAACTGTGTTCCTATAAAATATTCGACCGATACCGATTGGTGGTAATAAAAATAGCATTTTACTGAAACATCATAATTGTTCTAGTCAAACACAGCAACCAAGAAGCTACAGACCGGTTTCAAGATTGTTGAATGCGGCAAGAACCCCGAAAGCAGACTGCAGCTTTCCGGATGCTGTATTCAATATCAAAATAATTTTGATATTTCATTTATTGAGAAGGCCAAGATAGAGTACTTAATCCAATGCCTGCCGGGGTTCTGTCCGAAAAGTATTTGTTTCCATTTTGGGCGTTTAAGAATGGTTTAGATACTTAGAATTTTTTCAGCGAAATCTATTACCTAAAGTAAAATTTCTGTACATCAATTGATTACATGCTACATATGAAAATTTATTTTTTCTGTCAATAATTATTATTGATCAAGATTAATAATAAGCAGTGATATTTGATGCTACTTGCCCTCGTTACTATCAGAACGATAATTTCTGTATAATAAATATGCTGGTATTGCTAGTAACGGAAAATAATAATACTCATATACGGTCATAAACTATCAATCAGCTATAAATATGTCTTCTCTAACTTGATGTGTAATATACCACAACAGGAAACAATTTCTTCTCTGCAATTTTTTGTAATTGAAAATGCGTTTTCTGATGATCAATTAGGTACGATGTAATCGATGACATTTTGCTTGGTCACCCTGTAGTGCGCTAATCTAGCGTTTGAATCTGTCGATCTGGGAGGAATTAATGAAACGAACCATAAAAGGCGTCTGCAATTCTCCGATATGTCAGAATAGTGTGAGTAAATAGTCTTCGTATCCCTTTAGGGTTATTTATGTGATGTAATGAAATAGTAGCGGCTTGTGCCCTTATGGTAGTTACTAGCAATTAACAGTGGTAGAATAATTTAGTGTTTTTGTGGTGGATGTAATTACGACATAAATAATTTTTGAGCGTTTGATGATCTTAAATATAAGGTTTGTCGTGTGATCACGTCAAACAAATCTTTTGCAGCCGCGTTTTAATCAGTCGATGGTTAATGAATCTGATTTTCGTGGAAAATAAACAAACGAGGGAAAGCGTGTTTTTGATGGTGTTTTCGACACTTCCAAGTGAATTTTAATTCGATTAGATTCTCTGTATTAAATTTACATTTTTTGATTAAAGAAAATTAAAATTTGCTAGATCTGTTTGATAGAAGCGGGGATAAAGTTAAATTTGTTTTTATTAACGTTCTTTATTATCTGGTACAGTATTTTAGAAAAGAGGAGATATATAAAAGCTTCATCAATTCTCAGTGAATTGTATCAAAACATATTCCGAGCTTGAAGAATAAATCACGAGTAGAATCCATTACGAGCTTGAATTAACGTCATCTTGAAAAGAATTAAACGAATGGAATTAATTATAAGATTGATGGATTTCTCAAATATCTACCGACCATCCTGCGGTGTTTCCAAGATTTCGACTTAATCACCTCCATTTATTTTAAACTTATTACTTTTTATCATTATATAATCAATAATCCCTCGACGTAAGAAAATGCCACCCCTATTGAAAAATTCAAAAATAATAAACACTAGCAGATCCGATAGAATTTTGTAAATTTGTGAAAGCTGTTAGAAATCTGTGATCAAAGTAACCAAAACCAAAAAACCATATTTTTGAGTAATCATTGAATCTATTAACAATTATGGGCTATGGATATTCGGTTTAAAAAGAATTACTTCAGAAATATGTCAATAAAATTTTTTAAGTGTAAGATAAATTCCTTAGTAGTACAGCCGGTTTCCTTAAATTTGGTTCTTTTCTGCACTATAAATTATTTTAAAAATTAGGAGTTTTTAAGTTTAACTTTTGTTACTTTAAAAGTAAAAACTTTAGTGTAGAAAAGATAATATTTCTTAATAAATCCATACAAAAAAACTTGTTCACAATTTAAACAAGAGCGTTCCGGATCAAAAATTTTCAAAATTTCAGTTTGCCTAAAACAATGATAATAAAAGCATCTTCACAAAGATGTGCCACTCGATACCTTTTGCTATTTAATCTTTTTAAAGAAGTGGTTCTCAGACGCCGTTTAAGCTAAAATTGGCCTGTTTCAGCATTTTGCCATATTTTAACAAAATCGCAGATTTAAGAGAGTGCAAATTTTAGTTGAAACACTCTGTATATTCAGACAGTCACAAATTCGTATTCGAATATTTTTTTAAGTAGCCAACAGAGTAGAGTTGATAACACCATATGATCAAAAAAAATAACCTCTAGAAGGCTGTGAAAAAAAGCTATGAAAGAAGACTTGTATACCAATAGTAGTGTCGTCTGCATAGAATGTTTAATATATTTATCTAAACAATTTAGTAAATTATTATTAATCAATATTAAAAAAAGTATTGATCTCAAGATAGATTCGTGAGAAACGCCATAGCTGTTGCAGGTTGCAGTATTCCACGTCTTGTTATTATGCCGTATTATTTGTGTACCATTAGATAAGTGTGATACTATTTCTTGTATAGTTTAACGAAAAATAAGTAAGCTGACTTTTTAAGCCCTCCCAATAAACAGAAGCATAAAAATTATTGCAGTTACCGCAAACATCATATAAAGCATAAAACCACTCACAAAACTTGATTTATAAAGATGCACACTTACACATTTAACAACGACCTTGGCAAGATTTGCTTACATTTTTTAATGGTTCCGAGAGATGAAAATCCTCATAAATTAAGTTTTATAAATGGTGTTATGGTTTATTTCAGGTTTACGGTAACTGTAATAATTTTTATAGTTCTTTTTCTTGGGAGGGCTTAAAAAGTCAGCTCATCTTTCTTTGAACTATACTCCCAGAATAAAAATTATAAAAGTATAGTGTTTTAATAAAATTTTATGACTAACCGTATTAAATGCCTTAGACAGGTCAAAAAAAAACGCTAAACAATATTTATTATTTTCATAAGCTTTTATTATGTGCTAAATAAAATTAGGCAAACCACAGTAAACTATGTCGAAGTAAACAATTTAGTTATCTACGTGTAAAGTATGTAAAGTAAATTTTAAAAAAGTTTTACCTTAGACTATGTAGACAATGTAAACAATAAGAATATTAAATAAAGTTTTAATATTTTTATAAAATTTATTATAAAAAAACTTTTATAGAAAAATTCGATAGTTATAACATAAAAACAAACTAACAATTTATTCTAAATTAAAAAAAACATTAACAAGAAAAAAACTATGATAAAATTTTTAAACCTATAAAAAAAATAATTTTTATTCTAAAGTATTTTACATCCCTTTTTGTCTTATCTTGATCAGTCTTCATATATTTTATCAAATGCTTTTTCCAAATTATTATCCTTGCTCTGATCTTAAATTTTTAAAGTATAATATATATGCATAAGTTTTTTGGAATGTTCAAAAGTCAAACGATTCCTAATTGGTGTGTTACAATATACAACATACAATAAAAAATCTCAGACTATCAAATGAAGAGTTAGGTTATAAAAACATTATCTCAAAATAGTTATTGTATACATTGTCTACACAAAGTCTACATTGTCTACATTCTCTACATTGTTTACGCTTTTTCTACAACGTAATGTAGACAATAAAAGTCGACACGTAGATGCCCCTCACTGGCCAAACCATCAGATGTTGAAAAACTTTCTTATAACCAAATTGCTGCTGATTAAAAAAATTAATGTCATTAAAGTATTAAATAATTTAACTAAAAAAAAAAATTCTCAAGTATCTTAAAAAAAAGAAAAATAATTGCAATAGATCTCAAATTTAAGAGCTCATTTGTTTTGATTTTGATTTCCCCATTTTAAAGATCGGTAGTACATCAGCAAAGTTTGAACAAAAAAATATCATTTTTGTTACAGAGACTTCTTAGATTTCTTAATTTTTGTTGAGGTATCAGTAAATTGTTTACACATTTAGCAATTTCAGTAGTTATATAAGCATTTGTGCTTTCAATCCCTTTATTGTAAAATTTTTCAGAATGTAGTAAATAGTTGTTACATTGCACATTTTAGATATTGTTATTTGTATTAAAATTTTGTGGTGGCCACGATGAATAAATACTCAAGATTTACTAATGACTTGAAATAGTTTGTACCAAATTTAGCAAGATTTTATTTTAATTTATTGACATCTGTCAATTAATAATTAAATTTTTGATCCCATTTTTGCTGTACACAAACAGCTACCTATACCATAAATAAATGCTCCAAAATTTATAAAGCCTTTAGTGTACCCAACCTAATAACCATGTAAATATCATTCATGATATTATAAATAATATGTAATACATAAGCACGTTATTGTTACAACAGTGTGGTTCAATTTGGTTTTTTGTTTCTGTTTTAAAGGTGCGCACAAGAGGCATATTCTACATATCATTTGAATACACCCTGTATGTGTTTTGTTTTAGTATTTTTGAGTGCATACCAACATTTAAAAAAATAATTAATTGATCCAGCCGTTCTCAATGGACTTACATAAATATTTTATTTTCATATACTATGTACAAATTTTATTCAGAAGTAATTATTTTCTAAAAATGCTCCGGTGATTTAGGAAGGATTTATTTGCCGGATCGATAGCCACAGAATGTCTAAATTCATGATTGAAATTTAACGAATTGGAATATCAAATAATAACGATGTCCAGTTGAAAATTTTTCCTGTAATGGAATTTGCTACTGGAGATTACGAATTCCAGAGGGGATGTTTTTTAACAATCGGGTTTCAAGTGATGATCGACAATATTTCCAACTGGCAAACATTTCCGAACTAAAAGAATGCGATAACATGTTTGCTAAAATTAACTATTGATTTTATTCCGGTGTTTCAAGATCACGCAGCATTTAGAGGAGATAGAATTTCCGCATAATGGCGAAGACGGTGTTGGGAAATAATAATTAAAATCCCCAACCTTATTTATTCATTTTGCACATAAACGGTAAGTTTTCAAACGAAAACATAATATCTAAATTTGGTTGATTAACGTCGGCTGGAGCGGACTGATAATGAATGCTAAAAGAAGTATCTATTAAAACTTTGAGTACAATGGAGCCACAAAGGGCCGCTGCTATTGTGAGCATCAATACGAGCGGTACACATCACCTCAATTAAAATGTAATAAGAATCTCCTCTTAGGTATAAAACTCATTAACACTGCGCAAAAAGGGGCCGATAAATTAAAATTACTTCGAAAAGTTTTTATTTTTACTAACTTTACCAACCCTAACATTCACCTTTGTTGCTCCTCTTACTCTACTTAAACCGATTTCAATGTTCACTTTGCCCAGCCATTGTCGTAAAAAGACCCATTACAAAATTCTAATTAATGACATCCACCCACTTCCTTATAATTTTAATCAGCAAACGACGCCAACCACAGCCAAAGAAAATTATCGCACCCAAAAACGACTTTCTTAATTAGTTAAATTTATATATATAAAAAAAATTGTATTCCGTCTACAATACTTATACAGAAAATAGTTTAGCTAAAATTTGAATATAGGTAGGTACAGAATGACAAAAGAAATTACGTCATCAAAAATCATAATAAAAACACGATTTTACAACTAACCAAGTGAATGATAATAACTGTTTTTTATATATAAATTAATTCGAAACTTAATATTAATGAGGTAATTTCAAATTGAGATACTACCAGTAGTATCGCAAATTTTAATACTTCTCCGTAGCAACAACCAATCACAACTCCATTCTTCTAATTTTCCATGAAAACAAAGATTCTACCGGTATTATATCAAACTAGCCCATTAGTCTTCTAAACTCGTGTTACATTAACAGCGATTCGAAATTTTGAATGGTGATCTAAATTCACTAGTATGTAGCCCTAAAGATAAACCAAAAATTTATAGTTTTCACTTACCAATAACTGTTTAGAAATTGTGATCCCAAATTTTGAAAACCACTAGATTAAGATGATAAAAAAAATGAAGATCTTTGTAAATTAAGCAAAATAGTAATAGTCAAATGTGCTGTTATTAAATCTTACAAATAGAAAGCTGTAGACAAACGTAGCTTTCCTTTTGCAAATGCTTCTGAGTTGAGATCAGCTGAACTGATATGATCAGCTCACCTTAAATCATCTCAGTACAGTGGTTAAAAGGAACTCACATCTGAGTTTCTCGTCTCAGTTAACCTCAATTCAACGATTCAATTGTCAGTGAAGTATTTAGCTATTTGTTACTATAATAATAATAATAATTTATTGTGTTAGAATTTACAAAATAAATTTACACTCCTCTAAAATAATTTGATACAGATTCAATATATACCTAAAAATTGTAGAAGGCTTCATTAACTAGGAACTTCTTAATAGTTTTTTTGAACACTTTGAAATTATAGTTTTTTATCCATACAGGCAGTGTAATGTAAAATTTGGTGCAGAAGTATAAAAGGCTATATCGAGTTCTATTTAACTTAGTAACATCTAATTTTATAAAAGACTTGTGTCTAGTAGAGTGCCTATACAAAAACATGAATGATATTGAGAACACTATTCCTCTAAATGAATGTCTTTTATTTATTTTGCTTAAATTACCGGTCAATTCCTTAAATTAAAAAAAAATACACACCTAATTCTTTTTTGGCTATTGTTATACGTGAATCTTACTGTATTATGCGATTATGGTGTGGTTTTCAAACGCCGTTATAAAACACACAACAAATTTTGAATGCAACACTTATTCGTTTGATAGACAAACTTAAAATAGACTAAATAATTTTCATGTGAAAATGCAGTACTACATCCAAAACGATCTCATTAATATACCGAAATTTATTACAAAACTATAACTATAAACTAAAATTGTAGAATTTTTGAACTTTACCGCGTTTATTTTTACCCTCCCTACCCAACTGAGACAATCTCAGTAAACTGCATCACCGCTGAGGATGATGCTTCGGCGGTAAGGGGGAAAGTGAGAATCTCAGATCAATTCATCTGAGTAAAGACAAATGGAACGAGCAAATAAGTGAGCTACACGAACTGAGCTGAGAATATCTGAGATTAGGTGCAAAAGGAAAACAGCTAAAAATTGAATCTTCTTTACAAAAAAAAACTAGAAATACTTAAAAATACCTGCGTTGGTGCGGCTCTTGCATACGGTTATTATTAAGTGGTAGTAAACTGTAAAGTGGCTCTAAGCATGTGGTAGGTGATCATTTCTGAAGTATGCACTTTTTAGAAAATTGTTAGAAGAGTTCTCAATCTAAACATGACACGTTCATATAAAAAATTTTGCTGAACCATTCCTTAATACCCTGTATACTTCAATAAGTAAGTATATAAGTAATAAGTAAGCTGATTTTTTAAAGACCTGAATTCTAAATTAGATGTAGAAAATGAAAAACTAGAGTCCAGAGTCCCTGTAGCATTTAGACCCCACAGTTAGGTTTATTGTATCAAAAAATCTATAGTAACTTAAAATAGCTTTACTTACTATCGAAAACCCAAAATTCTTCAGGGTTTTTTAGATGCCTCCTGTTTTTGTCCTCCATTTTGGATTTGTCTTAACACTGCCAGTCAAATTTAAAGTTTTTCGTTTTAATAAAAAGTAGGGCCATAGTCTCCCTACTTCATAGTTCTACCACCGCGTAGAATACCTCTTTCAAAAGCCATAATCTTAAGCGGACAGTCAAGACAGTTGCTCTAGTCAGAGCTAAAACAGTACATTAAATACCTTCAACTGTTGATATGTCATGCAGGTGACTGAAATCTTACCGAGTTCGCTTCAAATAGACTTGAGAAACGACTAGAATGTTGATTAAATCTAGAAAAACTTCCCGAAAGTTGGCTCACTTTTTACCTATGAATAGAAGCAGTTGCTGCTATTATATCACAATTAGTCAGTTTGTGAGTCAAACATTAGAAAAAACAAAAACAAATAAGAACGAAAGCAGATACAAATAAGTTGGAGTTTTTGTGTTAATATTTATGATTATAATTATTCTTTTTTTAAACTAAACATTTAAACTGTTAACGTCTGTTAAAGTTTGTGTAAAAAACATTTTCACTGTACAGTAAGTTTTCCTTTTTTATTTACTTTTTATACACGTTATGAGTTACACTAGCCATTTAAAAATTAGAAATTATTAATTACATGAATTTGTATTGATACTGTACTAAATGTAAAAATAATAGATTTATCAGCTGTTAGATGCTACCGGGAACGGATCCTTGGCCAATCTTTTCGTAAGATTAATTCTGCTAAATTCTTCTGCAATAGCAGGATGGATGCCAACCATATTTCTTAAATTATCCACAGTTAAATTGCATTTAATAGCTGCCGAAAATCCTTGTATAACTTCACCCGCTTGAGGTCCAATAAAATGCATTCCTAGTACTTTTTGATAGCTATCTCTCTTTGCAACAACTTTTAGATAACAATGAGCGTTGGTTTTTTGAGGAATGAAAAATTCTGTTGGCTTGTAATAAGCGTGATAAATCTCGACGTTATCTTCCCCGTATCTTTCAATTGCTGTTTCCTCACTCAAACCCACACTTCCATATTCCAGAGGAGTAAAAATTGTTGTAGCAATATTATCGTAGTCCATTTGTAATGAACTTTTACCAAATAATCGTTTTGCGAGCAACTTACCAGCGTGAACTGCCACTGGTGTCAAGGCGGGTTTTTTGTACAAAACATCACCAACTGCATAAATATGTGACACATTTGTTTGTTCATTTACTGTATCAATTTTGTCGGTATCTCCGACTAATTTTACTCCAGCTTTATCTAATCTGAGACCTTTCGTACACGCTTCTCGACCAATTGCAAAAATTACCGTTTGGAATTCTTCAAAACCTTCTTGATTTTCTTCAGTAATCCAAGTGACTAATAACATTTTTCCTGAACCTCTTTCAATACTTGTAGGTGCACATTTATATAAAAATTTAACTCCTTTTGTAACCATTGATTCAGTAACAAGTTTAGCCATTTGTTGATCAAAACCTCGTAGAACCACAGATCGTACCATGACAGTAACATCATAACCTAATCCTCGTAAAAATCCAGCACATTCAACGCCTGCATAACCAGCACCTACAATCAAGGTTTTTCCAGGTGAAGATTCCAAACTAAAAATATCATCAGTGGTGATTCCAAATTCAACTGCTCCGGGTATATCTGGATATCTTGGTCGACCACTAGCAGCAATTATAAAATATTTAGCCCGATACGATTTCCATTCATTTTTAATTTTCGCTTCGACCGTATATGGATCGTGGAAAACTCCCATCGCGTTGACATACTCCACTCTCTTATCTTTAAGTTCCACTTTCGTCATCCAATTTATTGATTTAATGTGATTTTGTACAGATTCTCTCATACTTTTCCAGTTGTGTTTAATCGTCTCAGGTCTGGGAAATTGAAAACCATAACTTCGTGCATCCTGGACAGCTTCGCCTAAGATTGCCGCTCTGTGCATTAGTTTCTTAGGAATGCATTCGATGTTAATACCACTACCTTCAAGACCCCACTTTATACCCCGCGCTGATGGAGTAACAAAATCAAAAACGAGGACTTTGGCACCCAGATCAGCTGCTTCTTTAGCTGCGGCGAGACCTCCGGAACCACCTCCAAGCACCACCAAATCGTAATCTTGTCGAGTTGAAGAAGCGTAAAAGCGTAAGTTGTGGCGAATGTCTTTAAAAAAGTGCGTTATTTGTAATAATTTTGTTTTGTAGAAATTTTGAAAAAGATCTATAACTTTACTGGATAGTGCCATCACAAACGAAAATTTAAAAACATAACCTTGACATTTTTATGACAACAGAAATGACATTTTTATTGAAAAGTGTCAAACGTAAATTGTAGAATAGAGTGCGTTGAACAAGAATAATGCGATTTTGTAGAAGCTTTATCAAGCAAAAACCATTCAAACTAATTGAGTTCTTGGTCATTTTAAATCCTTTAAAATTCACGGTAAAATAAAATAGTTTTGCAATTTATTAGCATAATTAAAATATAAAAAAATCATTATTAAATTATGTTTTATTAACGCACATTTGACATTCGTAACTTCTTCATTTTTATTTTTGTATATCTCCTTTTCTTAACCACTTTCTCTTTGACAATGTAGATCTTCTTCCAACTAATTTTGTTTATTTATTTATTTATTTTTGATATAAATGTCCTTAAAGCTATCCTCATCTTCATTTACTTTATTGAAAGTTTACATTATGCAAGTCTAAATGCAAGAAACATTGTTTCTTCTTCCTGATGTCTTCATCAACTTCACTTCAAACATCAACCACAAGTTTCTATTTAATTGAAAGTAGCATATGTAATTCTAGATGTAGCATTGTTTCTCGTAGGTTCGTGATGTGTTGAAGAGCGTGAGTCACAAGCTTCTTAGAAGAAAAATCGCAGGTTTCCACAGCACGCGCCTACTACAATTTTCATAACTTATAACGTAACTTGCTGTCAATTAAAAATACACCAAATGTTCCAGCACTTAGATAGTACCGACAGAAACATAAAGATCTTAGTTTCTATGTGTTAAAAGCTCTGTGCTCTTTGCAATTCATTGAAGTTGAAGTTTGGAATTTGATAGCATGTTTACTAGGATCATTAAAACTTCAAAACTATCAAATCACCAGTACTTGCAGTACACATCTTAGATGAACCGCGTGACTCGTAGACTCAGTTTCTAAGATATAAAGATTTAGTCCACACGTTCCAGCAAGGATTCTCTTTCAAAACCTAGAGACTTTGAAAAAGCGAAGTCTGAGAAGAAAAACAACTCTAGCTTTGTGGGTCTGTAAGTGCATAGTGAAAAACATGTAGACTTAAAACTACATCAAAAAATCAAAGAAAACGAACAGACAGACTTTATAGCTAAGAAAAAAACCGAAATTGAGTGAAACCGAAATTGTGGTCCTCTTCCCACTTGCGAGCTGAATGCAAAACCGCAAAGAGCGGTAAAAGAACTACTACAGCAAAATTATTAACTCGTTGGAATGCTGTCTCGAGATGAGACTTAAGCAATTGCAAATGTTCAATGGCATACTTTTCAAAAAAAGTTAGTCTACTTCTACAATGAGCAGACAACTCAAAAAAAAACAGTTAGACTTTTTATGATACACTGTAAACTTCAAAAACATCTAGCCGATTTAGGACTAAAAAAAATTGTCAGTGCCTGGCTATCAATGTGAAATGGCCATAGCTACTTAAGATCATTACAAAAACGCCCGAAGCGAATAATAAGCGAAGGGAATAACGATATGAACCGTATTCTTCGATTCTTTGGGAATACGGGTCTATTTTAAATAAACAATAAGAGGAGCACAATAAGCCTAAAGCTTCAGTGTAGCAAGCCGCGTACAACAACCTTAACTAGACCAAATAATGATATAACATCTTAGTGACACAAAAAACTAATTTCCTAAACTTAATGATAGTTGTTATAAATGTCTAAATAATGGTTTGTAAAGTGAGTATCAAGAGTTTGTTTAAAAAATATATTTAACAAACTTTTTGTTGAGGCGTTAATGAAGTCATATGCAATCAAGCAACAGAAATAAGTATAGAGTTTATTTGAAATTTTTTAAAATAACGCTATTAATCATAACCATACTGTTCGCAAAGAAATAAATTCAATACTAACAATTTTTTTTATAAAAATACTATGTTTAACAATATAAAATCTTTCAATCTTCCCGTCTGATTCCTGCCTTATCTCGTATCAAACATCTCTAGCTTGTCCTTTTATTTCGTTCATCTTTTGTTTAATTTTCCGTTGCATATTTTTGTTTTGCATAGTTTTAGTATAAAACCTTTTTTTTCTTTTTCCGACAATCTTCCATTTCCTAATTAAAACACTTTTCTTCTTTTATCTATAATCTATAACTTTTTAAGTTCATCCTCTTTAACTTAGTTTGTAGAACAAGTTTTCAAGTTGTAAAATTTTGCGGCCATAAAATTGCTCGTTACTTATCCCAATGCTACCACCAATTGTTACTAAATAATTTCAACAGTATATGTAATTGAAATCTGCACTATCACAGGTGAGTTCTTGCGTTACCTTCCGCTTCTTTTCTCTCGTTATTTTCGATATTCTCATAGACAACTGTTTCCAGTTATTATTGTTTAGTACAAAAAATTAACCTGTGTATCAAATTCATCTGCAGGTAAGAAAGTTAGATTAACGGTAGTTCTGGGTGAAATTTGAACCTGTCTGTATTTTTTCAACCCCTGAAATGCGTTATGCGTCCCTTTTCCAAGATTATAAATAGAAACAACAAATAACATTGTTTTGATCTCAAAGAGATCGACTCAGTGAAGCGGCAGACTTTTATAGAAGTTATGAAAAAGCTCATGAAATGCTATTGGATTGGCATTCCGATGGAAGCTCCTTGACTTTCATATTACTTTAAAATATCGAAGAAACAAATATAGGAAATATCCGCGTCGTTCTCTACGCCTGAAGGGCCAAGCCGCGCATTTTTCCTCTATAAATAAAAACGGTTAAAAGCCGGGGCTGTAATTGTCGGACTTCATCAATACTTGTCGCAATCAACCGAAATGAATGATTGTGATCCCAAATGTTTTATAGCAACCTTGTGTGCCAACCGAGGATTAATCATATGCAAATCCCGTTCGATTTTAGAGATAACACAAAGCTCACTCGATTCAAACATTCGGACCGGCGATAATTAACTTTACTTTTACTATATGCACCGAAATCTGTATTTATGAAACCTGCTATGCAATTTAATGGTGGAATTGTTATAATTTATAGCCGGCTATGCATCAAATCACTCGATGGTCATTATAGGGTGAAGCTAATGAAAGAATGATTATGCAAGATCGAGGGTAAAATTTGGTGGCCAAAGGCATTATTGCATTCGGATTTATCAGCATGTTAATAAAAAATACGAGGGGCCGTCAAAGAATCCGATGTGCGGCATCAGAGTGTAAGAAATATAAATGAGGCTATGAACCGTTTGTTGGGGTTAATATTCGTGTTTCCGGTCGGAAAAATCATGAATATGTTTCATTTTTTATTGGCCATTTATATCCAAATTTGTACCAGGATAAAATTTCAGTATGGGGTTAGGGAACAACTACAGAGCAAAATAACCGACCACATTGAAATAAATTCGTGGAGGCTGTACAACTCTCCCCGGTTACAAATATTTGCATTTTAATAGTTTCACTTGGATGAGAAAGCTTTGTTTATTTGAAATAGTACGATGTGATTACTTGAGGGCAGACGGTTAAAAGGAATTTAAATGGCAAAAATTATGCGAATATTTGAATGGGTACCCATATTACACGCTAAATCCCAAATGGATTACAAAAGCAAATTGAAGCTTTGCTGTTTATAATAGAACTTAACATTTTGTAAAATGTTTTATAGTGTATCACTGCCAAGGTAGAGAATAGTATAGTTTGGGCCACCTAGTAATGAATTCACGTCACCAGCTAGAAATGCCATCTGCTAATCACTGTCTTTACATTCATACCTTAACCCAAATAAATTTCATTGTCTGTTTACCTTACAAAATTTTTATTAAACAATTTATAATAAATACCCTGTAAAGTAAGCAACCAATTAAATATATTCGCTTTAGTGTATAAATGTAAACGTAAAAACATATAATATTTCTAGGTGGTGACATAAATTGCTATTTGATCTCGGCTATAAATTATATTTCTGTAATTGAGTGAAATACAGTACTATAAGCATCTGAAAAATTTATTTAAATCACAAGCAAAACAGTGAGCAGTGATGTTTGTTTACGATAATTTATAATTTTGATAATTTACCGAAGTAATTTACCACTTTTTTTACCAGTTTAAATTACCCGGTAATTAAAAACTCAATGGTAATTTACGAACGTAATTTTACATTTACCAGTAAAACTATATTTGTGGCAAACGTAACACTTTGTAAAACAAACTATTCCATTTCAAAAAATGTGCAAAAGTTTATTATAAAGTTAACAAAAAAATACAATGGGTTTTAAAGTATTAAAAAAAATAAACAGAAATTGAGTCTTTCATCTTTCTAATTCCTGTAAATAATTTTAATTTTCTATTTAAATTGTAATCACTTTAATTTCTTCCTCAACTTCGTCGTTGTCGTTCACACTGCATCAGAGCAAACATTTTCAGTGTCGCTGTCGCTGCTATATTCTGTTATAGTTAGACCTCGGTGGGAATATGGGAACAAAAACCCTTTGCAGTCGTCTAGCTAACTACTCGTACCCGCCACGCGATAAAACATTGAAACTTAAATTGGTCGATAGCGGTACTAATTCGGTACTACTATCGACCAATTCAAGTTTCAATGTTTTATCGCGTGGCGGGTACGAGTAGTTACCTAGACGACTGCAAAGGGTTTTTGTTCCCATATTTCGTGCGAGCTCTAGTTATAGTTTTATACTTGATTATTTGCTTATCACCATTCCAACATTTTTTACGCCGTCCGTTTCACTTTTTGTGTGAACTTGGCTTTGTTATGGTGAGTGAGCAGTTTAAGCCGCTGCGACCCTGGCAGAAAGTTTGTACTCATCCTAGATAGAAGGAGCACCTAGTATTTCTTTCATTATTCCGCTTGCTGCTTCTACGCATTTTACACGCCAAGATAGATTTCACTAACAATAGATTTTAAATAATAAGATAAATTTATTAGTATGTGATAAAACAAAAATTTTTTGAGATTTTTAGCATTTGTAGTACTGTATTTCAGTAAAATTACAAAATTAATTATAATTCAGGCAAAGTTAAAATTTTGCCACGTAATTTTAAATTAACCTATAAATATATTAAAACCAAATAGAAAACAACTGTAATAAAAAAAATTGAACAAAATTTGCGAAATGTAATTTTCAAATATGGTTTACCAAATGGAAGGCTACTGCAATAAAAAAACCTTGATTAAAATTTGTAAAGTTTGATTTTCACAAACTGATCTAGCACTCAGACCCCCACATTTAGTTGTAAAACAGTTTATCATAAAATACTGCTATATAATATGCAAAAAAACAAAACAACCCAAAATTTATACCTGGTCTTTTTTCTTAATCTCAACAGTCAAGATAACAATAGCAAATGTCAAATTTGACAGGAAAGGTTGGTTTATAGTTGGAAAATAGATAAGAGTGCTGACTAAGTATATTCACAATAAACAGAAGTATAAAAATTATTACTGTTACCGGGACCCTCCAATAAAGCGTATTTATTATATTAAAAAAAATTAAGATTAGATACTTAAGAAGAAACTAAGAGTTTCTGACTTAATAATTTTGTCAATTTGAGTATATACTGTTTTAGAAGAGTAATTTTTCAATTTAGTTTGTCTGGTTTTTTTTTATTAAAGAGAAACCAGCAAGGACACTGATATTTGAAGCATGTACTCATTTGTAACTGGTTAATTTTCAGCAATCGATTAATAACAAATTGTTATTCTAAATTTCCAACACTTGCTGGTTTCTCTCGTAATAAAAAACATAAGATACCAACAATAATAAACATTGCAATCAACCCTTTTGTTAAAGCCACTTCTATTAATGTTAAAATGTCTCAATTATTATTATTAATTGCTGCCATCAACTTATTGGTTAAATAACAGTTAAATATTAGAAAAAAATCCATTTTGACAGTTTTGACAAACAAAATAATGATGTCTTTTATAAGTACAATATTAAAAAAACAATTTTTGCATTTTTATGACAGCTTAAGTTTTTTATTTTTTGTATAAAATGCGTTGAATTTGTATCAATGGCGTAAATAATTTATTAGTAATAAGCACGTGTGTCCCTCATTAATATGCAAACGAATGCAAAAGTGATAAAAACCAGAATCTAAATTTGGTGTATTTAAATGAAGGCGTCAAAAGATGTTCCAGTAGCAATTTACGTCTCACTTTTGATCACTTTTCCAATGCTGGACATATTTTGAACTCGCTCCCAACTCAGTTATGATAATCGCGTTCCTATTCGACACAACTCAATTTTAATTACATTTTCTTTAATTAATATGCTAATAATTTTGCATAGTAATTATTGAGAGCAATCTAGCGCAAGCTGATGTCGCTTTGATGTGTCTATCCTCCAGACTTACCGCCACGTTTATGGATATCTTAACCCAATCGCAGATCTAAATTAAACCCCAAAGTCTGCTTTGATTTTTTACTTTGGTTTATTATAAAACAATCAAATTTATTCAGCGAGGAATTTGTGTGTAAACCGAAGCTTAGTGCTTGTAAGATCTTGAACTTGCGGTCAGGGTAAAGATGTTTAGCAGGAGGAGGATTAAAGTCCGGATCAAATCGCTCCTTCACCTAAACAAAACTAATTCAGGATTTGCCGGAGGATTTCTCTCTAATCGATAAATAATTGCTAATATCTCTATTTAAAGGGAATATTTCAAGCAGGAGGCCCACCCTTCAAATAGAGGGACTGACCATTCGTTGTTTTGCTATCTTTTTCAACGATGTATCGTTCCCTAGTGGCCTTCATTTTTCAATATCCTAAAATGTTCCGGATATGAAATTGACCGAAAAGGATATTGACGGAGATAAAACCGTCCAGAGAAACAATAACAACTTCCCCAAAAATAATCTCTCTGTGTTCAACTTCTAATTTCTCCGTTATAGGTGCATTTGGTGGGGTAAATTATCGTTTGAAAAGCTATCTAAATTGCTGTATAAATGACTGCAGGCAATTCTGTTATGGAGCAGGCACTGAAAGAGCATACAGACAGCACGTTATTATAAAAATGCTGTCGTAAAAACTGATTAGAATTTCACCCCCATGCCAAATTGCTATTCAAATGTGTGACGCTATTGGCAACCGATTTATTCCGATGTCGTTGAAGTAACAAGATTTCAGGAGCTTACACTTTGTTCCAGATGAAAAATGTTTGTTTTATTTAAATTTAAGTGCCGCCAAATGATCATTATATTCAAATTTTTTGGTCAAAACTTACAAGTCAGCGATTTCCGATTCGGTTATTAAAAATTATTCCAAAACCTGAGGGGACATAGTTTATATGCGGCGATAAAATCAAAATTGATATTTTTATCTTTAAATTTAAATAATGTATAGTACTGCTCAGAACAGGAAATAATTTGAAATGTCTGAAACTTACATTTTTATTGGTTCTTTGTTATAACATTGCTTAGAACAACTGGAAAAAGATCTGCATGTAAGCTCCATCATAAAATAAATGAAAAAAGTGATATAACTACGGTCCCAGACAACCTCTGATGGCAAACAGAGTTGTTTCTGCTTTAGGTCGATATTTTCGACCAACCTACGTGTTCCCTTCCACTAATGGTTTCGACACTAATTTTGAAGAAACATTGCCCACGACAAAAAAACCTCTCAAAATTTTAAGAATCAGTTGTCAATTGTAACAAAATTTAAATTTCCATCCTTCGAAGCCATTCTAAGAATTAAAAAAAAAACAATCAATCAAGATGTTCCTTTGGAGACAAAATCTAAAATATGGCGCTGTGATTTTAAAAAAACTTCCACGTTCAGTAAGAAGAGTAATACAAAAATTAAGTTTCACAATTAAAGCAAGTAAACTCAAATAGTGTGAAATCTTGATAAGAACTTTTGTAATTCTCCTATCATGTTCTACATATTCCCTTGAATAAAGATACCCAAAAAGTCTCTAAGTGCAAAAGTAAAGGATAACTTTAACTTGTATCAAGTACTAGAGCTTACTAAAAAAACATTCAACCACAATAAACCATCCTATAAAATTGCAGAAACTAAACTGAGTGATAGAAATATCAAAGAGGCAATTAGAATTTTAACATAGTTTTGTAAAAAATTAAAAAAATAACATTTTTGCTTTTTAGCAGTTAATAAGCCAGCATCCTAAGCCGTCTCATAATCGTGAACATCCTCAACCAAAAAATACTAACTCTTAACTTATGGTTACCGAAAAAGAAGTTAAAAATGCTATTATGTCATTTCCTAATAATTCAGCAGCTGGAATTAATGATTTAAGACCGCAACATATAAAAAACTTAATTGGCAAGTCTCTAGGAGAAGCGCCCCAGTTTACCAGGTTTCATGTAATTTCATGCTGTCTGGCAAAATAAATTGTAATATTAATCCATTTGTGTATAGAGCATCTTTATGTGCCTTATCTAAAAAATATGTCGTCTAATTGCTGTTAATCGTACCTTTAGTCGTTTGGTTTCGAAACTTGTTTGTCGTCAGAATTCACAGAACCTTGCTGATTACTTAAAACTTATTCACCTTAGAGCTAGTGTTAGAAGTGACTGTGAGGCTGTAGATTATGCTACCAGAACATGTTTTGTTAAAAACGGCGGATCTAAAATAGTATTATTCAAAGTCAACATTAAAAATGCTTTTAACACAGTTGAAAGAGTTGTGCTTCTCCCACCTGTTAAAAGTAGATATAATTCCCAAAATATTCCTTTAGTTTTCACAATCTTATGCTCTTTTTTTAAATTTATTCTACCAGAAAGATCAAATTTTTTCCCTTGCTGGTTGCCAATAAGATAATCTGGTTGGTCCAGCAATCTTCAGTCTCTCCATTTAGCCCATCATTAACAAACTGGTCTCTAAACTCAACATTTGGTACTTAGATGACGACAAAATCATTGTTGGTTCTTTTGATACAGTTTTTAAAGACTTCCAGACACTTATCAATGAATTAAATTTCATGCATTATCGCTCAATTTTTCCAAATGAAATTTCTTGAACTTAAAAATTTGCATCTTCTTGGTTCTCCATTACATAGAAATGCATTTCATTTTTTCACCACTAAACTTCTACAACATTTATGTTTTATTAAAATTTTTTTACAAAATAAGTCCCCATATTTTCTTCTTCAAAATTGTTTATAAATGCCCAAACTCTTCATTATGGTAGCACAAAAACATATGCAAATTTTTAATGACGAAATTAAAACTACACTATAAAAACTCCTAAGTATTGATCTTTCTAGACCGTTTTGAAATTAGGCTTTAGCACCAGTGTCTTTGAGTAGTCTGTTGTATATTCGTTCTGTTGTAGATGTGTACTTGCCAACTTTTCTAGCTTCGGTTTCTTGCACTTTTTATCTTCTAGGCTTTGTCCTTCTTTCATCTTTAACAATAGATGCTTCTGAGATTAAATACAAGAGCGAAGCTTTGACTTTATAGACAGATTATTTTAGCAAAGAGAGAAGTTTAATGCTTTGATGGAATCCTCACAGCCACGACAACAAGTAAATTTATTAGCTGCTTCCCAACACAAATCTGGTGCATGGTTTAAAGATTTACTCTTTTGTTGAAATCATTTGACTTATCAAGACGCGACTTATCAAGATGCGACAAAAAACGTTTTGATAGCATAGCCATTACGTCTTAGAAAAATGGTCGTTTTTTGATATGAGATGTCAATTGTGTTGACATTAACCCTGCAACCCATCTTCAAAGAAGCTGTTCCAATGCTGGTTCAGCTGCTGCTTCTGCAAAGTCCCTCAAGCTTGTAGGTGCTTTTCTAATGTACCTGTTGTCTAGACTATTATTACAAAATGACAACCAACTTACACAAAAGTTTTTCTTTTCAGAATCATATTTTCTATCAGTGACTGACGTATAGCGACTTACACCCAAGACACTGTATAAAACGGTCTTAATCTTATTTAGCTTTTAGCTCTGTTTTAATTTATAATGAATTTAACAATGTGTCAAAAAATCTAGAAAAAAGCATTTTTAAATATTAAATTTTAAAAAGTATCTATTGATATATTTACAAACTGTGAAAAAGTTCGCAAAAATGAAATACACATTTTTCTGTTTTTATACCAAGCCAAGCCTACAATAAATTAAATAATTAAAAGAACAAAATTAAGACATCAAAACTAGTTTCAGCCCACTGTCCAAATAAGCAGAAGTCCAAACCCTGTTTAAAATGCATGAAAGTAGAAAATTAAATAAAGCTATAAAATTAAGAATCCATAGATTAGCACTATTAAGCATAATCGCTGTAGTTTGGCTGAAAATTGGCTGTATGTGGTTGACTTAATGACGAAAATTTTAACATGTCGTTCAGAACCTAATAAATAATTTATCAAGTGTTAGGTATACTAAACAGAAGAAATTCGGCGAAACTTTGAATTGACCTAATTAAGTTTTTAAAAAAATCATCAGTATCAAAATCACGTCCACACTTAGTAATTCAAATTAGCATCATAATTATTAAAATCGTTCCCAACGGAAAATGTATAATTGCATTCAATGTATCCTTGTTAAAGGTAAAAACATCAATTACCCCTAAATTTTACGCTATAGGAAATTGCAAGATTTTAATTATAATGTTGTTGCAACGGATGCTTCATATCGAATTTTATCTAAGAAATCAGACAATTTTCTTGTTACAATGTAATCCAAGGGTAAACATGTAATTGATTCGCTTAAAATAAGTGCGTTGACATAAAATAATTGCTAATTTAAGTAATATCAACCAAAATTTGCCTGCAAGCTGAAAGCACTGAACACAACAGGTGTTATAATTTATATTTAAAGCAATACTTTTCCTGTATAATTTAATCAGGTTTTACATGTGCATACAAAAAGGCAAATTTCGTGCCTAAAGCTTTCAATAAATAATTTATTAATTCCGATAATAACAAAACTAAAATTATTATTGAATCGATACTTAAAAATCGTAAATCAATACTTTCACAATCACGAAATTTCCATAAAAAAATGAATAATAGATAACTACTCCAAAAATTATTATTGACATTATTTATGTCTTGTCAAGACACATATTTGGTCATCACGACATCAAAAAGGCTCACAAAAACAAATTTAAACCTATACACCTATTTCATGTTTCAGTTTTGTTACTCTATAAATCAATTCAATTAAATTATTAAACCTACATAGAAATAATCATTTGTGCCAAATGTGGTATAATTTATACTGAATATAATTGACTTTTTCATTTATTTTGAAATGTCACGTTCTCTCAGATATTATATTTTCTAACAAATCAATTAATCATGTAACAGCTTTTTGACAATACACGATAAAACTATTGTCAACAACTGTCGTCGTATTGCATTAACCATTTTTCATAAAAAGTTGGGGCATTGTTCTCACACAAAACTGTTGTTGTGTGGTCGTGTCGATCGCTCGATACCTGAAATTATTCCAAATTGTTCTCATTCGATTTGGGTTATTATCTTTTTCGTCACATTAACACAAATTTCAATTATTTTCAATCGGAATTTTACGCGCTTTTTACGTCAGATGTTTTTACGAAATTGGAGCAATCTATTAACCTTAAGTTTATAAACATTACAAAAACAAAAAATAAAATATCTCCATATTTTTTTCAATTAAAAAAAAAGTAACTACCTTATATGTATAGCAACTATTAAATATTCTACAACAAAAAATTTATTTTTTAAAAAAAAAGGTCGCAGCTTTATGAATTTCGATATGTCAACATTGTGATTCCAGTTTAGTAATGATTTCACAATTAAATTTGATATTTAAAGACGTCTAAGCCTTTGGTAAATTCAGTAAAACATATTTAATAAACAGTGGTGGTCATTGAAAAGTGGACACTTTGACAAAATGCACATTTTGATTTGTAAATTTGCCTTTAAAATGCGGGATTTTTTTGTACCGCATGCCTAAAAATTGTCTAGAGTGATTTTTAATTTCACTGACATTAATAACTTAATAAAAAATTAATTTAAAGTTGTCAAATTTGTCAAGTGTCCGACTTTTCAATGACCACCACTGTACTTATAGAGTGAAACATTGTTTTTCTACCCACCACGTTTTAAAATCTCTCAAGAGCTGCTTGATAAACACGATTTTAACGGCAGCAAATTTTTGTCATTGCCTTTGCTGCTGCAGAAGCTTCAGGTGGAGTACACAAATTTTTGCTACCTCGCTGCCTGACTACGACATGATCAAAACAAATTTAATGCGTTACTAACATTTTTTTTAAATTAATAATAAGAAGATACTAGTAAAATATAGTTAATTTTGAACACACTGTTGCAAATTTTAGCATTTAAAAAAAAAGTATATGCTCTCCGGAGTAAAAGTACTTTTGTGTTTCACCTTATTACGATTGACAATCAAACTATTGTAGATGCATTTCCCCAAAAAAGTATGACTGAAGTTGTATATATTCATAACAATAGAATTATTTAAAGAGTAATAGCGCTTTTGAAAGACAAAGTCCCAACAAAGTAAAAAAAATAAAAACCTAACACCCCTCAACAACAGATTATTATCTTATTATATAATATTATTATTATTGAATATTATTATCGAAGATTGAGAAATCTACAAAGCAACTTTATCAAGCTTAGCACAAAAATTTATTTTAATTTTACTCCTAATAAGATAATCTACTAAAAAGTACCCACTATAATGCGATACTCTAACAGATAGTGTACTACACTAACTCTGATTAAAATGCTAAATAATTTCCGAAACATCTGCACTTACATCAAACAAAAATACTGTTTTCAATAAACAATAATTTAATAAAGTTTAAAATAAAAAAATATTGTTAGTTATTCTTATTTAAAATTTTATAAAAATTAAGAAAAGCATGCTTCAAATATTGATAAATCAATTCCAATTTGACACAGACAAAAAAGTTATCAATTTGCAGTTTAATTTGTTTACATTACATACAAAAAAAAATTTTTCTTTAAAAAATAATAGCTTTTTAAACTCCGGTTTCCTCCAAATATTCACAATTCAAAAATTTAAAAAATGTTTTAGCTTTTAGCTTAAAATTGTCATATAATATGCAGAAAAATTACTTTATACAAAAACAAAATTTCTTTTTTTTTTTTTAATAGACTCGCTATGTCAGAATTTATTAGAGGTAGATCTTATAACAAGATTTAAAACATTTTATTTAATTTCCAGTCATTTTTTTTTTAAATTTAGGTGTTTATAGCCGGTTGCATATACTTGAATTCAAATTTAAATGTTATAACATAGTGTGTTATACATCCAGATCACCAAACAGTGCACAGATGTGACCTATATTTTTTTTTAAAATCTGTATTAGGATACTAAAAATGCATTTAAATTAATGCAAATTGTTTTAATAACAAAGATCCAAAGATAGTAATCTTAATAGTTAGTTCATATTGAAATTTCAATTTGCGTCAATTATTCAAACTCAGTCAGAAAAATAATTACTTTGGCTTCCTATAAACTTTTATAATAGACCTAAGGTAAATAGAAAGAGTAAAGTAGGTGCATTTTTAAAGATTATGTTTTTCAAAATATTATTGAATGTAAAGAGCGTCGCATAAAATGCGCGAGGTCTATTTTTGAACTAAATCTCCGGAAGTTATTACTAACTTGAGCAATTATTATTCATATAACTATAAAGTAGACATCTTAAGATTAATTTTTATAATTATAAAATATTATTTCAGACAAATAATTGCCATTGCAAGATCTGGAAACCCAATTAAGGACAGTATTTTTAGAAATAACAAATCAATAGTTACTCCAGTGACTTGATGCAAAGGCGTATATGCCAATATGCCAATTATCTCACAAAATCGACTTCATCAATCAAAATCTATTTGTAATCTTCAAAAAAGAAACTTTTTCAATCCACCTTAACATAAATTGAATTTTTCGGTCTCAGATGCAGGTGAAAAATTAACGTTTGACAGCGACCCAAAGGTGAGCACTTTACGGCCGTTGTCAAAATGTTAACCTACAAATAATAGTAAAATTTCTTATGAAAGTCGACTGAAAAATTTGTGTACGTCTCAGCCAAAATGTATTTATTTCGGCCTTAACTTTGCAAACAACTATTCTCATGTGATTGTAAAAATATTTAAGTTACTAAAAGCTATACTTTCTATTCTCCAATATTTTTGGTGATCGATTTAAAACGTTTCGCGATTGACTGGTAGATCGCAATCTATCTTAATGATACTCCAATCAGTCATTAAACTAAAAACAGAAATTCAACACGTTATTGCTAATATTAAACCAACTGACTTGGTAAATCAAAAATTTGATCAAAAAGTTAAAAATTTGGCAGCACAGCACAGCCGTGGTACCCATTCGAGAGACAAATAATATTTCATAATTGTTCTTAACATGTCTACTTTATAATCAATGAGAATTGGCTAAGTAAATAATAATTTACCGAATATTACTTCAAAATTAAATTTGGCGCACCCGTTAGGACACCCTATTCGCGAATGAGATGACCGGTGAGACCGCCACTGTCGCATTAAACACATGTTTTAAAAGAGAGTCATTCATTCTTAAATTTACTACTTTCTTACATGATTATTTATTCTCCTTTATGCTTTTGTGTTTAGTAATAATAAAAAGGAAGTAAGAATAATATTGAATACTCAATTTTGTGTGTTTTGACCAGTTGTGCTATCGTAATGTGCAAAAAATAAACTAAAACAAGTTGAAGGTTAATACTTTGTTCATGTTTTAAATACGATTTTGTAACAATTATTGAAATATAGTGAATGAGAGTTATGTCTGTGCTTCTAAATTTGTTTTTCTGTAACTTGTGATAAAAATTTGTGATTTTACGGCGATTTATAGTCACTTTTGTCAGTTTTTCACTTGTTTGGAAAGCGATTATTGTGATTAAAAATGATTTATCAACAAATTCTAAAGGTTTCATCTAGAATGTCTTTAAGACAACATTGTAATGTGTCTGTGGTTTATTCTAATTCACAGTTTTTCTATAATCAAAAGCTGTTATAATAATTTTGGAGCTTCGTCATGATGAAGATTTTGACAACATTTCAGAGCAGCTAAAAAGGATCAAATACAAGGGCAAATACCACAATAATTGAATTTATATTAAGGTAAGGACTTGATTTTATATTAACAACTAAAATTTTATTAAATCAATGATAAAGAAAATCATAAAATAACATAAACAACACGGATAGTGTTGACAAGGAGGAATCATTTAAAAATTGATCAAACTCTAAGATTCTTATTACAGGTAAGAAAAAATAATATTTAGAACCTAAAATATAACTTTTTTTCACTGTTTTTCAAACAAACTTTAAAAAGAATCGTATGCAAAATTTAATTACGATATTAATATTCTAGTAGGTTGAGGTTAGTTTCAGTTCGTTTTATTATTCAACGGTTGAATAGCTGGTCAAATGCTCGTAACATATTGTTTAACAATCATCTTACTTCGTTTTCATTATAATAAAACCATCAAAATCCTCAAATAAAGTCACAAATTAAACGTTTTTTCAGTAAGCGATCGCATGAATTCAGTTAACGACTCCCTTTGGTTAGTTCGTATTTGTACCGCGTAGTGGCGTTTAGTCTATCTCAGTCGCCTATATTACAATTTTTATTAAAATAATAGTCTCGTTATTAAATTGTATTGTTCTATTCCTATTGAATGAGTGATAACAAATTATTAATGATGTGAGACGCGGAATATATAATTTTGCAAAATTTGGTTAATTGGACTTTATTACTATCTATAAAATTAGAAATAATTTCCATAAAAGCATTATTATTAAACTCGTTATAAATAAATTACACCCTAATTATTACACATAGCGTCCGATTTGCATATTAGTTGGCATGAATAAAATATGATTTGTTATCTGAATAAAACAAAACAAGAGCCAATCTCGTAAATTTTCAGCTTAACTAGGCGTATAGAAAAAACCTTCTGAAAGATTCAGTCTCGTAAAAAGGGCATATTACCCTTGTGTTTTGAGTATGAGAAGTGATGAAAAACCGTTTTCTGAAAAGTAGTCGTTTTTATTCGAGGTAACAGTGAAGTGAAATTGGAATACAGTGCTCGACTATAAAAAATCCATCCATCTCGGCTAAGTCCCACAGGATCTCCACACGAAATAGACCGTATCGATAACTGGATTGCAGACAATAAAGAAACAATAGAGATAAGCACCAAAGACAGCTGACAGGCGGTGAAAGATTGGTTACTAGATGTATTGCGTAGTGACTGACCAAACGCCGTCAAAATAATATTTCAAAAAGTACCCAGCCGCAAACAAGAGCCATCTGTCGTGACATATCCAAGTGTAAAATCTTAATTTCGTCTCGGTCGTCAGACGGCTTCCTACTTTGAATTACCTTTTTTCGAAATTTTCCAATGGTATTTCTTTGTTCGCTCGTGCTGCGTCGCAGTAGCCCGTGTCGATTGTCAATTGTTCCAGTTTAAGATTTTTTGCGGATCGTAAAGTTGCCAATGCAAGTTCATCGGCTACTTTGATGCGAAAGAGGGGCCTAAGTTCGATTCCAAAGCAGTCATCAGCGTTACGGTGAGATATGCCGGATTTTAACCGTAAAGTCGCGATTATCGCACACGATATGCTTTGATTCCATAAGCCGGATCTCTCCCCCGCCAAATGTCTTCTAATGCGATTTCTAGTTACTTATTTACGACCGTTCAATAACTGACCCGATCGAAAAAAAGGAAAGTTTCAATGGGGAATTCAGGAAATTTGTATTAATGATAGAAGAGATGATTGCCTGAATCGAATCAGGGGCAATTTTAGATGATTTGCTTAAGGAACTATGAACTGAACAAAATTAGATGGTCTTTGAAAGAAAGGAATTGTGTTTGTTATATTCATATCCACGAACATTTAAACTGTCACTTGGTTTATTATAAAAACAAATTTTATAATGCTACAAAACGGTTGCAGTGTTTTACGACTCATCAGAGTATAGTAGTCTAAAATATTAAAAATATTTGTATAATGTTTAGAATCAATAATATAATACGGCTCCGGCAAAAAAACGATCTCTCTAATTCAATTAACACCTAAACTAAAAATCTAATCACTCATTTAACGATATGTTTAAATAAAACAGTAAGCTTTAAAATTTTTATTATAATTGTTAACATAACATATAAAAATACTTTGTTGGTCAACAGAAGAGAAATTTGTACCTTTCCTGTCGACTGCACCTTATCAATAGAAAATAATGCTGTGCAAAGTTTGTAAAGTCCCCATAAAATAAAAAGTAAATAGTTATTTAAACGATAAGTGCGAAAACATATATTTCACATACAAATGCAACAGTTTTTACACGAGTGCGTTTTGCGCACAAATGAAGAATGTCGCACGAATAAAGCAAAACTGTTCCCGCACGTTTCTTGTATATTATTTTTGCACGGATCCTCCACAAGGCCAAAAAACAATAATTTTAAAATTTATCTTTAATTTGTCGAAAAAATCAAGTGCGTTAATGTCGATAATGTAGGTAACTAACTGTCAAATTTCTTTCAAATTACTAAATTTTCTGTCAAAATTTGACATTTAAATGTTTTACACAATTTCTCATAGATAGCGCCGCTTAAACTAAACTTTAAATGTAATATTGTAAATGCATTTCTGTTGTTTTATCTCAATAAAAGTGGTAAAGTACATTACTTGGACTATGATACGATAATCTAATTTTAAACCGTTTTTTAAACGAGAAAAATCCCTGTGCTTCTTGCAGGCACTAGTGCGGTAAAAAGGGAAGATGATTGTAAAATTGACGGTCCCGATTGTTCGCTCAAGTGCGTAATCACTTGATTTTTAGTAGAGTAGTGCAAAAAAAAATTTTTTAAGTACATTTATGCAGGAAAAAGATCAGACTATGCTTCTCGAGTAATGTTTTGTAATTATTATTTTTTAATTACTTATTAAAACTGCTATTAAAATGACTAAAATAAGACAAAATTTGTACCTCAATAGTAAAAAGTAATTTTTTTTAAATAATACAACTTTAGAGAAGCATAGCCTGATCTTTTTCCTATAAGAAACTAGAAGAGTTTATTAAAGAAAAAATTACTTCTTATTTTATGGGGACTTCAAAACCGTTGCAAAGCATTATTTCCAATTGGTAAAGTGCAGTCGGCAGGAAAAGTATGAATTCCTCTTAATGCCAACATCTAAAATAACAAAAAATTTATGTTCGAGACCTTGTTGTATTATCTTAAAAACATATAAGTAGATTTTTTTTAATTGTACTTGAGTTCCCCTAACTTTAGAGAAATGTATTCCATTTTGTTGGCCCGCGAATTTTGAGACACACTATTTTTTGTATTTTTAATAACTAACTCATATTTTATTTAGAACAACTTTTTATATATTCCATTCCTACGAATGCAGGCAATAAAATGCTAAACTTAGGTATGTAAATTATACGCTACCATAAATTTGTTTATTGCTTTTAGTGACTTCTCCGTCGATAATTAAGACTTATTTACACAACTAGAGGTATGTTATAAACTATAAAAAAATTTAAAGAATATAATTTAAAATTATAATTGATTTTTTATTGTTACTTCTTTGTGTTAAAAAACAGCTTTTAGAATTTTAAATGTGTCTAAATTCTAATAATAAATATTTTTCTTTAAAATAGTGCTTCAGTGATTTATCCATGAAAATAATGATAGCTGCTTCATCGATTAATTATTAGTCGCTGCTTAAAAATAATTTTCCCAATTCTTCACACCTGCCTTCACCGTCCTAGGCTTATATTAAAAAAAACCGAATTTTATTACACGTTGTTTATTATTATAAATAATTATATCCTTGCATAACATATTTAAAAAAGAACATTTTTATTGTTGGATTACAAAATATAAAAATATACTATAAAAATTTTATTCATTTAAATATTAAAATTTTGAATTGAGAAGAAACCTATACATTACCTTAACCGTAAACAACGCCTAACAAAGTCTTCGTAATTAAATGCTTAGACTTAAGTTTTAAACTTTGAAAAGTTTGCCGCTATATTGTAACTGACACGATGATACAAACTGAAAGACTATATCTTTTATTTACCGTATTTGTTAAACTTGAAACAATTACGCTAACGATTGATTTTTTCCAAGAAACGTTGACATCAAATTTAATTATGTTAATTTCAAGACGGTGAAGATAATATCAAGAGGTCGTGTTAATACAGTTATTAAAATACATTTTGTCTTTTTAGGAAGTTGGCAATAGTGGCATGTTTTGGTGTCGTATTTGTAAATTGCTCAATTGCTTTGATAGTCAACTAGTTAATCTGGATTTTTTCACAGTTTAAAAAAAGATCCCGCAATTTTCAATATTCTTTTGATTTGTAAAATTAAAACGATCCAAAATAAAATAAAACCTTGTATGTACCACAGGTGTAATCGTCATTAATGACTCTCGGAAAATTAAAAGCCCTCCTACGTCGGGCTTTAAACATTATTCCCTCGTACCATAGTCCCCTTGATTACGCCCTTAATACTTAAATAATTATTATTGCCTCTAAATTCAATCACTTTTGACAAATGTCAACTAATTTTTTAAATTAATTTTTTAACACTATCATTTTTTATTCGTTCATAAAAGGCAGTAACAGTATATACCATGAGCATAATTAAACTCTAATTGTCAATACTCAACACAGTAGTTTTTTTTAACTTCACTGAAATCTTATTCTTCGTGCAAATATTCTTTAAAAAAATAATTGATTTTATTACCACACAAAGCAGTAAATTAGTAAATCAACGGTGGAGTGATTTGACAGCTATTCGTGTAATATTTATATTTGTGTTTGAGTCTTGCATTACAATTAATACAAAGTAATCGCATCGCTTCTTACTGCCGATTACTGAGTTATACTACGGCGTCACTTAAATTTGGAAAAAATCCATGCCTTTACAAATTTAGAACGCAGGTGCAGTTATAAAGTTACTCTAATAGTAGGCCTCATAGCGATAGTTGTGTTTAGAGCCACCAATTACTGCACTCAGCCGGTTTAAATGTCATAATATCCCCAATTGTAGCTTTATTTTTAACTTCCAATTAAGTATGGTCTGTATGAGCTGCAAGCTTGAGCCACACGATTTAAAGTGCCTCCTTGGCGACCAAAAACATAAAGATTATATGACTTATCTATGAAGCAAAAAAAAACAATTTTTAGTTGTAGTTTTATTTGTTCTTGCTTTTCTAATTACTGATTTTTAAGACTTTTAGAATTGGGCATGGGTCACTTGCGCGCCGCGGTCAATAAAATCCGCAGGTACTCCTAAACCAACAGGACAGTAGTGCGCCGGTTATTTTTTGCTTACAGGACACTTGCGCGCCGGGTCATTAAAGCAGGTAATACCACTTAATGGCTTGTTCCCGACTATTTTCCACAATGAAGATAGTTATTTTCAATATTAATATCACAAGTACAAGTGTAACATTCAACCAAATGGCAAAAAAATTCAATTTCTTTGCATTTTCTTACTTATGTCACGTCTCATGACGCTTTCTGACAGCGAGAAGTTATCGGAAATTGCACTAGTGTAGTATTTTTGATAAATTCGGATGTGATGTTGTGATTGAATCGTATTTTTGAAATGGGCTTAAAACTGAGGGAGAATGGAACTTTAACACTAGTTCTAGTTTGGAAGAATTTGCCAAAAAAATTTCTTAACCTTTATTTTTAAACATACGTTTCAAATTTCATAGCAAGCCTTGATCTATATAAATAATGTCAACAATAATGTCTGTATTTATGTCAACAAAGGCTACAATTTACTTATGGGATTAAAGATTTTCATCTAATCCTTAACCGGCGCGCAAGTGTCCTGTTGCCGATTTGGGTATTAGGACACCCAGCAGGGGTTAATCTGACCGCGGCGCGCTACTGACCAACACCCTTAGAATTCTCTTCACTTTTCTGTCCTTCCAAAATCTAATTCTTCTTTTTCATTTTATACATATTTTTATTTTAGTCTTTTCATTTTCAACAAGACTTGTAGTGAATAAAGCTTCTAAACAAAAAATAAGTAACAAAAAAATTTCAATGTTTAAGGTACTGTTCAGGTTGGGAAATTGTTCGAGAGAAGAAAATCTTTTCACAACTTTTTTCAGGGTTCTTCAGAAAACATCTATCTATTCTTTATTCTTTGATTTTCACCTATATCCGCATGAAGTATAGAAACAATATTGTTATTCACTTCATTTTTTGAATGAGAGAATATAGAACACATTTTTAAAAAGAACACATTTAAAAAATAAGCGGTTACTACTATGACCTCTATAATAATACACTGTAATTAAAAATTGTGGGTCGTCTGATCACTACACGACTCATCGCTCTTATTTCTTTTGTTTCTTTTACGACTAGATATATCAACTTATCAATTTAAAATCTATCTCTTCTAAAAACAAAATTTTAAAAAACCGTACATAATTAAGTCATTACATTTTGAATTTTATGGAATCGTAAATGTAATTTCTATTAGAAAGACAAGTATAGCCGCGAAAAGACAAACACTGCAAACCCTGTTCGAGGATCCATTTGGTAGTTTATAAATCAAGCAGCGCCGAGGACTTAATTCTACAAAAAATGTAATACTTATTTATATTTTTGCCATCAAAAGCAAATTTTTCTGTTGGTACCAGCTTATCTAAGAGATGTTAGTAAATTCACTGCAACGCAAATTGAAGAGACACGATTATAGAGCCGAAATTCACAATTTAAATTAATTTAGTCACTTTATTTACAAATTTAGATTTAACAGGATCAGGTCCAAAAAGACTAACGTTTATCAGGCCGACGTTTCGCTGTATTAGTTAAAGCTTCTTCAGAGCAGTCTGACAATTAAAGAAGAAGTTTTAGCTAATAAAGCGAAACGTCGGCCTGATAAACGTTAGTTTCTTTCGTCATGATCCTGTTAAATCTAAATTCATCTACTGTATCATAGATGTCAGCAACACCATTTTATTTAAAAAGCTAGCAATTTGACGCAATGAAATATTCGTCTTTTCAAGAGCTTTCGAATGATATCAAAAAATTGAGTATTCTTACAATTCTTATAACACCGGAAAACTCTCCTTTATTGTTTTGTTTTATCTACTTATTATGTTTCTTATAAATGTTTACAAATAGTTAACATTGTGTTCCTTTTTAATTGTTTTGTTTATATATTTTTTTGTTTTTTTACTTAAACATTTTTTAAATTAAACTTTTTTTCTAAGGAAGGTTGTATATTATATTGTTTGAGTCGGTCACTTTATAAAGATGACAACCCTATAATGTTATACTAATTAAACAAGGTGTCACTAGGAAATACTGCAAAAAATAAAAGTTTAAAGTAATTACTTGTATTTCACAATAAAAAGTTTGAATTTTTTAATGGATTTAAACAATCTCTACTTTATAACTTAGAACAGTTTTGCAAAGGTATATAATCAGAATGAGGGCTCAAGAAAAAAGTCTTCTGCTTTATCCCCAAAAAATTTCTAATAAATGTTTAATTTTCATTTTTTTAGCTCAATTTTAAGCTAAAAGTTTAGGCTAGAATTCTGAATAGTAATAATAAATATACCGCTAACATTTTGTCTTGCAGGAGAAAGAGTTTCTGAAAACCATCAAATTTTGAAAGTGCTCTGAATTTTTATTTCTTCGTACAACGACACTATTTAAATATGTCTTCAGATGTATGGTTCATCATCTTGTTATAACAATTCAAAATACCCGACACTCAGTCTGCAATCATTTAGTACCTATTGTTCTTTTTGCCTCTTCAAGAATTTTTAAGCTTTTTGTCGCTTTTGTTACTTTTTCTTTATAGTAACACTTTCTTATTCTAGTTTATTGGTAATTTGTTCTTCTATATTTCTACATTTATCTTACTCTTATCGCTTTTGATTACTCTAGTGGTTCTATACAAACACTTTTACCTAAAACTTGTTTGTATTAGCATTTGCTACTTCCATGCTGTTTGCTATCAATATTTTTGGTTTGATATTTATATTTTTTGGATTATCATTCTTCTGTTTTTCAAATTCTTCGTATATACATGGTTTAACCATACTTGTATGAGATTCCGTCAGTATGTAGCTGAAACGCTAAGAATTTAATATTTTTTTTATATAAGTGAGTAAAGTTATTCGTAAGAATCCTTAACAATGTTAAAGAATCGAGGAAGAGAAAGCGCCGAGTCAGTGCCACGAATGAATAAAATAGCTCACCCCGCATATGCTAAATCTCTAATATATACTTGGAAAGAAATTTGCATGCAAATCTGTCACACGCTAAGCCGAAATCGGTATGGAAAAGTTCTATCTCTGATCGTCTGAATAATAATGTATTCAGAAAGCAACCAGTCATAGCGAGCTTTGTTATTACGCGCGCTTTCCTCTCGTGTTTGCGTTCAATCACCAAATTACTTTATAATGCAAGGAAATATATTGCCGTTTTAATATCGCAGAACAAAATTTGCTACCATTGTGAGTGACATTATTAGCTGAATGTTCCCATCGAATCGGGATCCATTCCCATTTTTTAAACATTAGACAGATTCAAATCTGGTTCCATTAGCAGATAGGGTGCGGCGCCCCGTCAACAATGCACACTTATTGCAAAACCGTGACCAAGCAGATTCTACACTTTTTACCAACTCGAAACGTTGTAATTCAATGATATAATTGTCCGTTCGTGTAAATAAAAAAAATCTTTCTGACGATATAATAGAACTACAATGTCATGGTAGCTACTGTTCCCCAGCATCAATGCGATTTCGATGCAAGGATACGGCGGGGTGGCTTTGTTGGCACATTGTTTATCCTTTCTTTCAAGCAATTACAGCCCGGAACGTGCCTCAGATGAAACCAAAAGAGACTGATATCATGAATATAATAGAAACTGTTGAGAAACCAAAAATCAACTACGATTATAATAAAAAAAATAATAAGAAAATATAAATCGTCCCACAGCTTATCCTGATATGTGATAAACAATTCGAAATATGACTCAAGCTACGACTTATAGGTTTGTGTCAACTGGACAATTGACAACAAGAAAACAAATCTCTGAAATTGAAATAACAAAAATATAAATTTCTTTATCAAAATCTAGAATGAAATATTATAAAGACCAAACTTAATACAATGAGTCAAGCTCAAAATTTTACTAACATATATTAATTATTGAAGTGATACATTAAAAGTCACCAAACGCGCGTCCGGATAGATGTATCTATCATTTTGTTAAGATCCTGTAGTTCAATTTATACGAGTATTTTTACGTAGATTTAGTATTAACAACAAAAAAATTATTAAGCTTGCTGCAGTCAATCATCAAGAAAGTTTCTTAATTTCACAGGTATCAAAATATTAAGTTGTTTTTGATCACAAAATTACAGATGAAATAAAAAGTAGTTAGTTTAAAAAATACTTATTCTTGAGAGATCAATGCATTAGGGTCTCCTAATCAATTTTTGTTGTGGTTTTTGTTTAAACTTTATATCTCTTTTTTTAAATCGGTTCTTATCAGAAACTAAAAAATGATAGATTTTTGAGAAAAAGTTAATATATTTATTAATATTTTATTTTCAATCTGGTTTTTATACATCCTCAGTGACATAAATCAAATTCTAAAAAATGTTTTGTTGTTCTGGTGTATTCAAAATCTGCGTTTTCCTCTAGTTGCAGAGGATATCATATTTTGCTCAATGCAAAAGTTGTTCAAATAGTTTCTGACGTTAGTTGTATGTAAAAATATTTATTAATTTGTCTTTTGTCTTTTTTAAAGCATTTTGTTTAAATTAAACTCTTTAACTGAAGTCTATTTTTAGGTAAATTACCTGCTATAACAACTAACATTATAATCACCTTTAAAGTATAAACACAAGATTTAACTGTAATTTATATTTCACTTAAATAAATACATAAAAAGTAAAAAAGTACAAGAAAGCAATGTTTAACTCTTAAAATTGTTTAAAATACTACGAATTAAGATATTCTCTAGCATAGGTCATGTTTGACCAATTTACCAGTTGAAAGTTATAGTAAATAAACAAAACTATTGAAAACTTTTAGTTGTCGAAATTAATATGTATATCTAGCTAGAAAAATAAATATCAGTTATTTGAATTGTCTAAATCGTATCGAACCTGCTACACAAAGAAAGCAGCGATAAAAAAAGAGAAATTGATAAAAGTTTCCTAATGAAAACGAAGACAATAACGAAGCATGAAAAAAATAAATGTCTGATAAGGTATTATTAGTCTCAAAATAGAATTAGAGAAAAAATAGTATTTACAAAAAATATATTTTTATAATTTAAAAATTGTATATTAAACATTAGCTTTCTATTAATAAATACCTATTTAATTATAATTTTTAATTTGTGTTTAGTTTAGATTTAAAGTAGTCTGTGGCATTTTTGATATTTTAATGAGCAAAATTGATACTTCATCCCACATTAATTGTCTAATAGAAATTAATTTGCGTTGTGTAAATTTGAAATATCTTTGATAACAACAATTCCAATTAAATTTATTCCGAGTGAATTTGCATCAATAATTTGGTCACTTTTCAATTTAAATGTTGGTGATCTTAAGATTTCCACTGAAAGGTCCCATACTAGACTCACGTTATAATCTCTGTCTCTGTCATCTCGTTAAACTGAAAGAAGATAAGCGTACGATGATAATATTCGGTTTTTTGTTTGTTTCATTGCTGACCATGACGTAGAATACGAGGCAATAGGAGCGTAGTTCTTTATTTTGTTTTTAGAAATCGGGTTAAGCTGATGGAACAATCTTTAAAAATACACATGAGACAAAATGGGAATAAAATTAAGTATGTAATGTCATTATCAATCGATTAAAACGTAAACTTTTCCATGTAGTATATTAAGGAGATTTTAGATAATCCTGATCTCCATTCAAAAACTCGTTTGGCATACCTCATCACGACTTGTTAAACACATGTCTTTTTTGAAGCAGTCAATTGGGTCCATTAAAAATTTGAATATTTGGTTTACCAAAACATGAAGCTCACAATCGATTCCGATTATCAGAAAATCAACTTTTTTAAATAATTTCTATGACGTATCAATACCTATTATTAGAAAAGCGGCAAATAACCTGTCATTAGAGTGTTTATGAATCGAACAATTCTTTCAGGTATATTCTGGTAAGGGATAAGAGACGGTCGTTCCCATTTAGTAAATTGCGGTGGAAGTATTAATTCCACTAATATGACGATTGGTAGATGTGTTATCGAAAACTAGCACAGATGTTGAACATCGTTATTTATAACAAAAAAAGAACCGAATAAAGGCTAGAACTAAAAATATAATTATATATAATTTACAAAAATATAAGGACCACTATCTTAAATGTAATCGATTTTCATATTAACCATGTTACGGGTTATAAAATGTGTTGAAAGTCGTGCAATTGAGGCAAAAAACAGATCTGGTATTTTTTGGTGTAGGCCTATAAATTTTTATTTTATAAATTGACATGGCGTGTGATCACGCTATTCGAGCTTTGCAGAATCGCAGGGGGTCACCGCATCATTTGAGAATTAGCTTTGCCTGCAGATAGTTAAGTAAATAAATGTCTTCCTTCGATTCATCTTTCATATTTTATTGCTACATTTGGAACAGCCATGGCAAATAAAGCAATAATGGCTTGAAATTTATTAAATTCTAACAATCTACACATCGTTTCGCACCTGTTAATAATTAATAATCTTTAAATAGTAGAGTATTGAAACGGCTGATAAATTCTAGTGATAATATGTTAATTTCCTAATCTCACAGAATGTAGGAAATAATGGAGATAGTTAGGTTCTAGAGGGCCCACCCACATAACACATATTCAATCCAATCAATAATTTTCTCCTCATCAATTTCGAACATTGATGTGATGTTCACTCAATCCTAACATTAATATTTGTTCCATCGTGATCGCTCTGATCAGTATTAATTATTGGCTATTTTGATGGATACAACCCGACGTGATTGGATAGATAGAGTGTAAATAGCCCTCACTAATATTTTATACTTTGATCTGCCGAGCTGATACGGACCCAAATTGGAACCAGCACTATTCTAACATTCCACCATTTACAGTTCCCATTTCAAACATTGCTATACAGACTCAAAAAACGCCAATATCTTGCAACAAGTATAATTAAAAATAATCACATTTCGGAACATTTAAAAATTTAAATGCTAAATATGTATATTAAAAAATATTTAATTATTCAAGTACCAATAATTTTTTTAAGTAAAATGATAATGCAACTACATTATTAACAAAAAATATTAAATAAATTATATAAATATTGCACAAGTAAAAAGGCATTTTAGAAAAAAAAATGTATCTTCGAGAGTTGCTGAAGATAAAGACAGCATTAAAAAAACGTAAAAACACCAAATAACACCAATAATTTTACTTTGCTCGACGTACGTTTCGACAACAAAGTTGTCATACTCAGGTGGAAGAATTAAATAATGTTTAATTAGTTTAATTAGTTAAATTGAGTTTAATTCCCTACCTGAAGAAGACAAATTTGTTGTCGAAACAGCAAAATAAAATTGTTTGTTGTCATTGGATATTTTTCGTTTCATTCTACACACCAAGAAGAACCAACGAGAAGCATAAAAAAATTATGATTTTTTTAAAATAAATTTAAATGTAAAATAGTTTTTCTTATTATCTTTTAAAATAACAAAGTTAGGAGTTGTTCCTAAAATAACTGAAAGACCACAAACTATAATGGACTCCAATAGATCTCAAAGTATAAAGCTTATGTACAAAAATTCAAATAAAACAATCTTATGGTTTTCCATTATACATATTTCTAATGACCAACTAAAAAAAAATTCTGTAAATTTTTTGAACAATTGGTTCTGTCAAATAAATTTAGAGATCTTTTCTTGTATAAAACTTTACAAACTGTAATTTTTTTACAATAAAAAATGATAGTTTTCAAGATATTTGAAAAATATAAAATTTGCCACTTTTCGCCCCCTAAAATTCTAAAACCCACGGTTGAATCAACAAAAATTTTTAAAGATATATTACATATACAATATTAAAACATCTAAACAAAGCTCTCCACAAAAATTACTAAATTACTATAATAATTAAGTAATTACTATAATTACTATAATTTTACTAAACTAATATATTTTCAAAAATTAATTTTGTCTTCAAGTGTTTCACATTTTAGTAAAATTTATACAACGTAATAAAGTAAAATTTTATTCCATTATCTAAATTCAGATACAAACTTATTTCAAAATAATGACTATATAAAAAAAAGCCAAAATGACGAAATTACAAATTTTCAAAATACAAAATATGCTTGAAACAAAACAAAGTTATAATAAACTTTTGTTATAATTGGCATGTAAATAGTGTTTATATAAAAATCTTTTCTAACAGGTGAAACCACTAAAACAAGTGTCTTGTCAACACGACTTGTCTTAGATTTTTTGATAAATTATATGATTATAAAGTACATTTTTAATCTCAAAAAAATACGCGTCAAAGCATATCTTTCATCTGTATGATACAGTATACTCAATTCACTTCATGGTAACTATTGTTATTGTAAGAAAATTAGAAACAAATTGATTTAGATTTCTCCTGAAGTAGACAAAACTTGAAATATTTTGTTCTTCAACGCCTATTAAAAAACCTGTAATTGTGCTCATTTTAAATAATTAAAATGGCAATTAAATCACTAGCAAAATAATAATTATTTACGTAACCATGAAAAGACGAGCATAAGCAAAGCGAATGAGTTTTGTAAATAATACGAGTTAACGAATAACAGATTTTTATAACGTTATTTATTATATACAAAAAAAATTCTCAATTCGTCCAAACATGAATACTTTTCATAACAAAATTCTTCATTACGTAACTAGTGATGTAATAAAATTCATTCTATTAGTAATGTAATAGGTATCGTGTGTAAAAGCGTTGATAATGAAGGTGCGCCTTTTATTTTAATTTTCTGTCTGAAAGTTGTAGACGTGACAATAATCAAGTGTAAATTACAAATTGCGAAATAATGAAATTTGCAGCATATTGATTAATAATTCCATTATTTAATTTCTATTGGAGTTGAAAGAGGTTGGTGCGGATGGGAGCGGGTCTATCTGAATCCAATCGCAGTTGAGATAAAACACATTAACAAATTGTGTCCTAATTAGATTGGGCAGCAATCTGACGTGTTCTACTATAACTAACAGGAACGGCGAGCCAATTAGTTCACATCCTCGTTCGTGCTAGAATATCATCTCTGATCTTAGGGGTGGCGGCGGCGGAAGAGGAATAGGTGTATGCACCATGCAGCTGAGAATTTATTCGATAACGATAATTATTATAACGATGTTGTCGTAATTGGAAATTTTCGTCGAAACGAAATGACATTCTTTTATCATAAATCACAAATCCTTGAGCCGAAATCCTTGTTTCGTATTGAACAATTGAAATGCGTATCATGGTAGTAGCATTGGCATTCCGGGCCCGGATTTAATACTGCGGACATAAAACAGTGGCTCCATCTATCACCGGTGGCGGCTTCGGGAATTGGTCATGTCTACGAAGTGCAAGTCACCACAACGGCCTGTCAATGGGGATATTGTCACCCGTGGACTGCACGTATTCCGGCTGCATGCGAAATTTTTTTCCTTTCTTTGCTTTGATGTTTTGTATTTATAGCATTCAGAGAAGAAGGAACGACAAAAAACTTGACAAAAATTAAAGATTTGTGTTAATCTTAAAAATCGTATTCTAGTTTTATGTTGCGTTGTATTTTCCCCACAGAAGGGATCGCGGAAATTAAATAGCGGATTTATTGAAGCTTCTCATATTACACTTCTGTTTTAATACACACAAGGCTTAAATTATGGTAACCACAACATGAAAATTGTAGCAGTTATATCTTTTTATAAGAAATTTAAATTAACGGAAAAAGAATGTAAAAATAGAATATAATTTACTAGTAATAAATGCTAATAAAAAACAGTCTAACTTATGCTTATTTTTCGGCTTAAAAATGATGTAATGATCACATCAAAACATCGCTGAGTAAACAAATTTGCTTTTTTAAGTTTTAATTTATTTTGATCTTTTACACCCTTTACCACAATTTACAAAAATTAAAAAAATTTGCACTAAATAAAAGAGAGCTACTCGTACCGTAAGTTCGAATCCTCAAAATGTAAATATATAAGTAGATTTGAATTATGTTGCCACACCAATAGTAGCTTAAAAAAATTCTCAATTAAATTTATATCTAAACTTAAATTATTTAACTTAAAAATATACAATTTTAATTTCAACAGCAAGTGTAAAGATTGAAAGCCTAAAAATAAAAAGCCTTTAGCTTCCACTATTAAAGAAAAAGTCGCTGATGTATTGCTAACTACTACCAAATTACTAACAAAACATTGTAGATATTTGCTGCAATTATATTTCGTTTCTATAATATACTTGTAAGCACTAAGTTCTACTTGAAAAACATTTAAATATAGAAGAAACAGAACGCCGCAACTGGCTCTTTCTCGACACAGCTGCCACGTGCAAAACTAACCAACCAAAAATATAAAGATGACACACACACTTTGTCAATTTTACAATCAAAACCATACCTAAAGTTAACAATAAACAGATTTATTAAGCTTTTATTATAGGAAGTAGTAACTTTAGTTAAAATTGTTTAGGCTAATATCACAACTTTTAGTGTAAAGTCATCCATGAAAAAATTTAATTAGTGCACCACTAATCCATGTAGGTCATATCCATGTTGTACATTATCGACACACTACAAAATGTACAACACATAATCCAGAGACATTTCTTTGACCTACTAATAATAAAATGCTGAAGATACTAATAGCCACTGGCGAAACGTTCAAATAAATATTTATATTTTCTATATAACACTCACGCACAAACTAACCACACTTAATTTCAATTTTTTATTTAAAAGTAAATTGGCATTAGAGAAATACCCTTAATTTTGAAACAAACCAACATCATTTAAAAATTACTACATATTATAAGATTTAATTACATTTTTGTAAATTTTTTAATTTAATTTTCTGCACTTTTAATAAAACGTCAAATTATTGATCAGAAAAAGTGACCAAAAAATCCTAATTGAAAACACTTTCCACTAACCTTGGCCCGCCTTTCCTCCGCCTTAACATCTCGTTTCAGCACTTGCTGAAAAAGAAACACCTAATTAGAATATTCGTCTACGATTTTTCATTAAAACTTTCTGTAGTTAATTACAAATGAAAGAAAATAATTAGTTACCCCTTTACTTGAATTCTTGTGTTCTTGCGAGACTTGCAAGACTTATTACAGCCACAATAATTAATGCAGTTTTATCAACAATTGCACAAAGTTTTAATTGTGTTTGAGAAAATAAGAACGAAACAATTTTCCTTCATTGGTTTGTTTTAGTCGAATAAATTTAAAAATGAAGAATTTTATTGGTCATAAAAGTGGAATGTGGGTAATTTGTAATTACCGCGTAAATATATTTTTGGTGGATTTTCAGTTGACCACCGAGCATGAAAAAATTTCAGCCTTGAGGTTTCGTCATTTTTAATTAAGTTGAATCAATTTAACGCCTGTTCGTCTGGCTCATTCGAATTTTTATATGTTAGCGGCCGGTTATAATTGAGGCAATTGTATTTAATTTCCATGTAAAACGGCAACGCGTTGATATTTCAGCAGTGTATAATTTGGTAAAAGATTTCCTGAGATATCGGCCGTAATAAAAATATTTTAAAATGCATCAAAATAAGAATATTTCATATTCCATTGGTGAGGGTCCCGCGATGCCATCAGTGGAGGCTGGTAATGATAGGTTAGTAGTGCTCATAATGGGTTACCTTAAATAACTGGGCCCATTTTATGGAATTTAATTTGTTTTTATAGCTTTGATTACTACTTGCTATAATTTGAAAACGTTTTAATAAAATAAGTCTTGTTTCATTGTGTTTTTTTGCAGCTTATGCTTGCGTTCGAGAGAAATTAACGAAAAAAAATATGATTGATGTTCCATCTAACAACCGTCGACGAGTTTATTTTTTTCCACCACGATATCTGATACTGCGAGTTACACCTATAATTTTACTTTAATACAAATACATTTTATCGATTTTTTACGAATTATGTCGTAATTTCCTTATCCGTATCGAAAAATGAATGATGTGTTCTCCACACGAACTTATTATTGAAAGAACACTTTGACAAGCAATTTGTTTCAGTTTGGTTTCGTTTCAGCGCCTAACCCCCAAATAAATTAACAAAATTGTTGCCCAGACGGCATTCCATAAAAATATTTTTTTCGCACTTTCCTTAACATTTTCAATAACTCTTCTCGATTATTAAACTTGTCACGTGACGACAAACGAAATTGAACAATCCGTTCCGCTCCTTTTTAATAAATCCCAAAAGAAATATGATACGCCAGGTAGAATCAAAAATAAGAATTAGTGAATCGTCAAAATAACAATAGGTTTCTTCTTAACACGGAGGCAAGTAATCGGAGCTTCGTTTGTGTTATAAAAACCAATCAAGTTAATTTTGCTTCATCATTGTTTACATTTCTCGCAGCGGTTCACTAAAAAAGAATTTCTTTCTCTGGTAAAGGTGCTGTAGGTAGAAATGTAGCTTCTTGTATTCATTTCTTTTATCGATAATTTGACAATTCGTCAAGGTGCTACCGTCAGGCGCCAGACCCTAAATATTCTCGACATTTTTCACCAACAATCCCGTATTTGTATTATATCCAATCAAACTGAAATCAACTTGCTCTATTGTTGCTCAAGAAATTACTTTTAATAATATCGACTTTCACAAATAACACCAGACAATAACTCACCAAGAAAAATGTTTGGAAAAGATTTATGGTAAATGAAGGTAATAGAAATAATGCAAACAAAACATATTTGTAGACACAACTTCAAATACAAATGTTTTAATCATCTCTAATTTTTCCAAAACCATAATAAACAGTAAAAAATCAGTTTACACTAAAAGCTTAAGAGCTAAAGCTTCTTTTTTATTCACGATACACTGCAAAACTTTTTTATAAATAACAACTATTTATACCTGTTTTAAATACAAATTTTTAATTTAAAAGATTATTTTTTATCTCCCTGACTAAAGTTGATATTTTAATGCCTACTTAGACTAGAGAGACTAAACTCCTACTATTAGTCCCAAGAAATGTAAAGTGTGTAATATGTAATATGTAAATAATCCTATATTATTTTAAATATGTATTACATAGAACATGCACAACTAAATAAAAAAAATAATAAAAGAACAAGAGTTGTTCAAATTAGTAAAATTATTTATTTGTATTATAAGTTTTTTAATATAGGAACTTTAGGCTCATAGTGCAAAAAACCGCGAATATAGCTCAAAACTAAAGTGTCTTAATCCCTCAAGAAATTGAACCATTAGGGCCTTCGAGCTGTCAAGCTAAAAACTTTCACTTTCGGAATTAAATGACGGATTGAGTCCCTTGATCAGTAATTGTTACTTTGTGTAGTGTATCTATTTTTATTTTCTTCCTGCAAGACAGAACAACGTTTCACCACTGGCACTGGCACTGGCACTGATTGACTGTAAATCTCCAAGGGTATTTATAGGTCCCATTTTTCGCCTTCCATTTTAGTTTTTAACATTTTTTCAGTACTATTTGAAACTATTCTCCAGTTCTCACCGCTTTTCCGCATGATGTTGTCTTGAGTTACCCTCTTCTTTACAAGTAGTTTTAGCTTAAGAAAATGCCCTTCTCTTTTAAAGTTTCTATTATATGTTTCCAGTTTAAGTAAGTTAAAAATATTTCGGACCTCAAAAGTGAGAAGTTGTTTCCTTTTTTTTTGTCTGAGTTAGCCCGATTTGCCAGTTTCATGACTCTCTCTAAAGCATCTAATGTAGACTTGCCCTTTTGGTAACCATACTGCTCTGCACTTAATCCTCTTAAGTTTTCCTTTAGCTTCATCTCGCGTATTTTGCGTATATTTATACTAACAAAGCTCTAGGAGCATCTGCTACTGAAAATACGCGAGAAGAAGCTAAAGGAAAACTTTTGAAGATAGATAAGTCGGTAGTCTGCCGGTTCCTTTCCTTTCTTTCCTATTTTTTTGAGCTACCAATCGAACTTACTTCTATTCTTTCAGAATATTTCCCACGTGCAAAAAGCTATCATAATTTTTCAGCATAAGTTCTTTTTCTTTTTTATAATGTATTAACTTCCACTGGTATCTAGTTAGCAGCTGACACTTGGTTTTAAAGTTACGTACCGCGTTCTTCATTTCATTTCAGGTTAAAATCCTTTGCCTTGTACTCCCTTTCGAAGTTCCATATTTTTACCAGATGTTTTAAGAAAACCTTCTGCAACCCTTTTATTAGACTCTGTACTCAGAGTGATTTGTTGCGAGTACCCTAGCCCTCATTATTTTTTTTCTATTTCATCTACTATTTGCTCCCACTTAGCTTCCTTGGCTTTTCTACGAAACCACGTTAAATCTTTCTGCTATGCTTGTATAGCGCCATTGATAGTCTCTGTCTCTCTCTTCTACGTACAGAAAACTTATAATTTTTGTCACAGTAGCTAACATTTGAGAGGTAAAGGGTACCTAAGATATCCTTAAGGGTGCTTAAGGATGCTTAAGGATACCTAGGAAAATATGTACATATAAAATAATAATACGCTTGAAAATAGCTAGCAATAGCTATTGGTAACAAACCGTTCAGATATGCAAAAATTTTGATTTTTCTTCATAAAATTAGACCTCAATTAGCAAAGTTATTGCTCAAAGCGCAAAAACAAATTCAACATATTCAAAAATTAAATCTAAACAACGACTAACACTGAGTAAACCAATGTTTCCAAGATCTCAAACTACAAAAAATAAGTTATGTTTCTAAATATAGGTTTAAATTTTTATCTTTTTTTTTGTTAAATTAAAATTTAAAGCCTTTCCAAAATTTAAAAACTTATTTTTGAAAACCCTTATTGCACAAAATGTTGATAGTATGTTTACCTCTACCTTCCAGAATTCAAGTTTAGATTTTTATCTTCGAATGAAGCCTAAAAAGGCAAAAATTTAACATCAATTAACAAAGTTATGGCTCACAGCGCAAAAAACAGTTTTAAAACTCTTGCATGACTCAAACAACAAACCTATAAAAAACGTTGTATTAAAGATCTTAAAATATAAGAAATAAACTACAAAAAAAACTCTGTTAAAACACTGTATATTATGTGAGCCGTTCAAACGTTTATTCCTTTTTTCTGATTCAAAAAAAAGTAAATATCAACACTTTTTGTACTTCATAGAGATAGATGTAAATAAAATCAAGCCTCAATACATTATATTTTTTAAATTTTGATTTAAATAAATTTTATTTTTGATGACGTCTGAACCAAGTCTTCCTTTCCTTTTAATAAAATAATTTGGTAAACGGCGTGCTAATGGTGAAATAATTATGATGATCTACCGTCCACAGTATGTCAAAATTGAGCTGGTCCTATTAGCAAAATCGCAATTTTAAGCGAAATGAACTATTAATTGCATCCCCATAGATTAAAAACACGGCTGCTTCGCAGCAAAACTTATTATCGACGTAATAATAGTAGCCGTCTACATGGTTTTCAACCCTTTATAAAAGCATTAAGTCTTCACGATGTTAAATACAGAAAATGTAGATGAAATTTCTTAAAAGTAAAATTTTCGTCTAGTTAAAAACATCTGCCTAATTTGATCGATGGTGTAAAAATCTGGAATTACAATGAGTCGGCTGAAAGGGGTGGCATAGCGGAGACGAGTTATTATAACCCATTCTGATGTAATCTGACAATGAATAAGTAAAATTTAAAATCGGTTTTGAGAATGCAGATTAGGAGTCCCTTCTTCCGTCTTGTAATTATTCAAGAACGTTGGGGTATTATTTGTAAGACTCGTGTTGACCGTGTAATGATTAAATTAATTAATTTTTCGTTCTCTGTGATTGCTTGTTTGCTCAGTGAAATCGGAAATGAAACAGACCGAAGGAACCGTAGGGGTGAGAGTTAAAGATGTAAGTAAAGGGTAAGATCTCTGAGGGGCAGATAATGGAATCAGACTTAGTCTAAATGGAAGCTTAACACTTTCAGCGGTTTCCGGATTGAATACTTAGTACTCAATTCATTGCTTTCTGAATACACATTGCCCACTTCAAGTTTAAGGGCCTCTCCAGCCATATCTAATACCCTATTAAATTATTTGTATTTGTCTTGTTTAGTCGTCGACGGAATTTCCATTAGCAAATACTCAACCAAAGTAAATAAACCACTTTGTAATTAAAATGTCGGCAGATCATGGGAAAAAATCCGACTAATATTGTCTTTATAACAAAACGAAAATCATTATGTCGGCACTTGAAAGAACAAATTAAATTTTTAAAACAAAACGGTCATCATGTCAGACAGGTATTGACGGCTATGAAATTAATATTTTTAATAATCGATTTAGGTCCTAGCTGGCTCCGACGATGGGTACCTATTCAAACTTGTTAATAATCGCTCTCATTCCTCTGTTTGAAGCGTTACGGTTTAATTTTTAAATTGAAATTACTTTCGGTCAAAAACACTTGTGATGTCTTTCTTTTCGGCGTACAACCATTTTTTAAACAAATTGTTAATTCGTCTTGAAAACTAAATCAAAATGAAAAGCTTTTTTCATTTTAATAAAAAAACTGATGTGGAATAACAAATTCATTCCGCCGAGATGGTTTCATGCAATAAACTAACCGATTAAAGTATTAAATTAAATCAACAATAGAATTGTTGGTTTTGTTATTACCGCGGTTAATAACTTGTTCGATTAACTCTTGAAGTTCAATCATTTGACGACAGAGTAATCTTGGACCTCACACCGGCACTAATGACAACTTTTTGTCAAAGATGTCAGCTCTGAATAACCAATTTTAGATTTCATCGATTGCTTGCTTTACAAATTGATGAGTTTGCATTTGCTTTGTAATTAGGTCAAGAAATGTAATGACTTTCATAGATTATTTAATTTATGGTTTTTGTTTAGGCCGGAAGGTGAAACCATCTCATTTCGATTACTGTTAAGAAAATTACGATCAATTTACTAGCAAAGTGGCCTCAAGGTTCGTCTAAACGTTGTAAGATTTCAGTAGTTGAGACAGAATGAATGATGGTATAAAAATTTGATTTGATTTTTCCGATTCATTCAAAGGGTGCACGAATTTGATAATATAAATTCAAAAGTTGAAAAGATGGGGTATGGCATCCCCTTGAGCTTGTGCACTTCAGTTACAATAAATTTCCTCGTTGTGTCTTCGCAAGTGAACCCTTTGAAGTGAAATTAAACTCGTTCTCGTTGAATTCTAAATCATTTCTTAGTGAAAGCCGAGAACGTTAGTCTACACGACCACTTTATAGCAAAGAACAAGAATAACGACTCATTCATAACGCATAATTAATTAAATTCTAATTGCACTTTCCAGGCCGTTTTAAAGTTGGTGTTTTGTGCCGGTATTGGGGACATTCATCATTACTTTGACAAAGAAAGACGTTAATCGTTCCTCTACCCTCGTCGACTCGCAACAATAATCGCTTTCAACAAATTTTGTTTAGTTAGTTTGTATCAGACTGGCACTAATCACATCAGCAATAGTTGCTCTGAGTGTGGGGTGGCTGTTGCACCTATGGTATTTAGTTGTGTCTAACGAGTATGGCTGGAAACGTGCCGTAACCACTCTGCTTCTTGTAATTACATCCAAGGCAATCTCTCAACTCTACTAACTCTATTAGCTCATGCTGACTTGGACACGACACACGGTCCTCTCACTTTGGACAACTTGCACTTGATCTACATTAGAATGTCTCATTACAAGGGAATCACCCACGATCAACGACGCCATCAAACTTCAAAGACTAGTGCAGAGCACATTCAAACTTGTGTTTCACAATAAACAGAAGAAACACGCAACAGTTTTGCTTGCCTCTCCATAACAAATTAAATATTGTCATGTTCTTGCTACTTTTTGAAGATTTTCACAGTAGTAAAAGTTTGTTTTTCGAATTTAGTTAAATTAAATTAATTGTAAGAAGTAACGATTTTCTGTCGTGTAATATTCCTAATTAGAATCTTCAATTATACTACTCGCAAATAAAAACCAAACACCTAGAAAAATGATTATTTCAGAACCAAATTTTGTATACATGTTCAGAATGTAATGTTTAACACAATAGCAAACAAACAACGTATAAAAATGTTTGTAATTTTTTTTTGTAAAAAACATAAGACAAAAATAAGAAGTCAACGTTATCGCCCTGAAAACGTCAACACTAAATGCAAAAATGACCCCTAAAACGCAACAAGTCAACTTCTTTTAAAAAGAGTCACATTATAGAATAGGGCTGCAAGAACGTGGTATTCCAGTCCGCAAAATTGCAACGCAGTGTGTACAGTGTAGCAGCTAGATGGCGAAATAAACAGAGGAAAGACGAACACAACCTGTTAAAGAGACTGTAGACCGGAAACAACTACACAACGAAGATCTATTTCTTCCGCTAGTGGCTCTAAAAGACTGTTGCCGTACTACAGGGTCTATAGCTGATGAACGATTTGTAGCCATATGAAAGACAATCCGAGCCTACACTGTATACCATACATACGTATTTACCATAGACCTGAGATCCTAGCGTCCTAATTTGGTACCCCTGCTCAAGAGAAATCATCGTCGTCAACTGCAAGACTGATACATCGGGACCTTCCAAACAAAATCGAAATTCGTCCAAAAAACAATGTGATGCCACTCATAATTTCACTGTTGACGCTGGATGCAACAGTTCAAAAATTGATCACAATAATTTTCTTTAAGCAGAAGTACAATAAAGCTACACTAACAGCAACAGTAAGTAACAACTGCCGCCCATAGAATGGCTACCATATAAACGACGCTGCTTACAAACTCTAGAGTGGTGGGCTCTAGAGCGGTAAGTAGAAGTAGAAGTACAAAATAAAAATTTGAGTATGCTCTAACTTAATCTAAAAATAAAATATGGTAAATTTTGAGCAATAACACAATGCGGTGTAACTGATATTTTAGAGTATTAAAATAAAATTACAACAATTTGATAATTTTTGATGATGGTCACAGAATAGTGGTCGAAACATGTAGCGCATTTAAATAATAAAACATAAGAGTGAAGAACCTTACTATTATTCCAATTTGAAATAAGTTGTCTTTGTTGCTAAAGCTTTGTTAAAATGGTTTTACATTGTAATGGCGTGCTTCAAAAGTGGAGTCTACAATAAAATTAATGGTTGATTTACTCTGAAAAGCTAGATTGACAGGTGTCGAACATAACCTGTATACGTAATCTTAACAAACCACTACAAAAAAAACTTTATTGCCAACTCAATCATTATTTTTTTTTTGATCACGGTGTATTTTAAAAATTACTCTAAAAATAACTATGTTTTGTTTTTATCTTTTGTGGGTTGGATATTATTTTCATCCCATCCTCGTATATGTTCTAAAATATAGACCCGGTTATATCTAACACTTAAGTCTAGTAAAGCTATAAAATTTTAAAAAACTAGTGTTACAGCCACCTTCATTGTGATACGAGATTTACAATAAGCGAAAATCACAATAAGAAGATTGCAACTCGTATTTTATTACACTATTTTTTTTATTAAGCTACGTTTAATAGTATTTGTTATATTTTTTGTCATCTCCGCTCTCATCTATCTAATAGTACTTAAGTTAAACTTTTTTTTGGCAACATTGCCAATTTTTTAATTTTCCAATAAAATTTATCAACATTACCAAATATTACTGTAATAATTTACAGTGCTGGTAACATAAAAATTAGCAAAAACAAGACTACAAAGTTTAACATTGTAGGTAACAGTTTTTTTTAAAAAAACTTACTTTTCGTAACTGAACTACTAAACTGAATTGATAAAACGTAATATTTAGACCAACTAATTTTTTTTTGATCTACTAAACTCTTTTTTTATTTAACACAGTGTATATTATAGGTATCATCATCTTCAGAAAGCAATTAGAAATTAAATACATATTATTCAACAGTTGAACTCTAATACCTAATAGGTCCATAATAGAAAAATAATAATAAAAAATAATAGAATTTTTTTGTATTTTTATAATTTAAAAAATATTAGTCTTAATTTAATTTTGATAACCCTTTAGTATATGCCTTTAATCGCGTGCCTCACTTGATTGTTAAGTGATTAAAAATAATTTAAGACCGTGTTTTAATAGTTTACAGGTAGATGCCCCCATATTTATATCTTTTCTCGTTGATTTGGTTATGGAAAAAGTTGAGCTGTATTTTTCCCAAGTTTTCCACTTCCGGTAAACCCAATTTGGTTTGGGCCCTCAACTTATTTCTCCGAGGACGGGTCTAAAATGCGCTCCATTCTAGTAATAAATTTCGGTCACTAATATCATTATAAACGTGTACAAAAAATGGAGGAGCTGAGATGGACAATCAAAGCTCTTGAAATGTTATAATTAATGATGGTATGTCGGCGCAAGTCGAGTCACAATAGAATAGCGGCTTTTTAGACAAACCATTGAGCCGACCATAGGTCGAGTCTTTGTACCAGCGGGATATCAACATAAAATATTTCGAACAATGCGATTGGTTAAGTTAAATTTTAATGGAACAAAATGGTGGCAGTGTCTTAAAGGAAGTGCTGTGTTTGAGTGGTTGTTTATGTCTAATCGTAATAACATGGTCGATGGAGGGAAATAACTCTCAGATATGAAGTAATAAACATGGTAAACGACACGGGCACCACCCAAAGTAATTTAACATACACATGTAAAAGCAATTCAGTGAGATATGCATGAGATTTCTTGTCGTCCCGCGTGTAAGATGGCATGTTTTCTACCTATTACATTAAAGATTATTTTTATCTCGTGCGAAACGTATGTGAATAAGTGGGAAACAAACTATTGAGGCGCTCCTCAGTGAATGTTTCCCCAACAAAACCGCACTTCCATACACAAAACTACATTCCGAATAGACAGATATGCAAAACTTAATTATATAAAATTACAGCCTAACCCAACTGTAAAAATATTACAGAAAATAGTTTGCTTATTTCATGTTGATAACTCGGTTTATTTGCGATTCGTGTGGATTATTTATTCCGTCATAAATCACACTATTAGAGTGTGAAGTCGCCGATAAAGCTTCCCTCCAGTCGCTCGAAAAGGATTTTTTTAAACGTTCCTCAAAAACTTAAAGAATCGTTTATAATATTATCATTTTAAACGGCGAAAACTTGTTATATTATGCAAGCCAGCCATTCTCAGTTCGCGTCCTTACCCACAACTTCACACCTCGCATAAACCTGCCGCCCCGCTTCTTTTCCTGAAAGCTTTTCCGAGTTTAAATAATAAATAGCTTCAGTGAAAATGTTTCGGTCAAAAAGTACCCCCCTAGAAATGGAGCAACGGTCTCTTTTACAGTCATGCTCAATCAATATTACATTTTATTGGAGAACAAAAACAACTTCGAGAGGGATGCACACCTGAACCTTTTTTCAACATTTTATGAACGCATTTCACAAATATTTTTATAAATTTTAACATTTATAAAAGCACCACAAATTTCAAAGCGGCTTTCAACTTAATGATTTATATCGTAATTAAATTAAAATTTATTGTTTTAATCATAAATATGTTGGCAAACATTTAAACTGTTTGAATATTTAACATTTTATTACTCTTTATATTTTGAGAATAGAAAACTATTTATCTCGCTATTTTACGAGTAAATTTAGTTCTACATAATAAACCAATTTGTCTTCATAATAATCAAAAAGCTAAAATATGGTATATACAAAAATAAATAATAGGATACTGAAAATTGATTGCAAAATATGTCTCACAATGACAATGCTATTACGAAGCACACAATACACTTATCAAATAACTAAACTAATAAAACAAACAATTTATTACAATAGCGTGTCTTTATTTAAAAAAAGTGTTCCAATCTTATGCAAATCTTGAATACCAGTCAAATTTAAAACGTAAAAACTTTAGAAAACAGAAACATTTCATAATATTATTATGCTTAATTGCGAATATCGTACAGGTAAAGCCATTGTCTTGAATTTTCAGTAGTAAATGAGATACTAAATATAATTTTTATTTGAAAGTAAAAGATTTAAATTCAAAAATTACAACAAAATTCTTCAAAAATACAGCCTGATTCAAATAAAATATGAGCCCAAAGTTTTGACGATGCAACCAAAAAAAAAATTTATTCACGTCTTGATCTACTTTTAATTACGATTTGCATTTGCAATTAAATTATCTTATGTTACTTTGACAGTGCTTTGAAATTAGTTAAAAATGATGTCGTAGATATACCTGTTTATTTTTGCAGATTATGATTAAGAATAGATCTGTTTCTCTACCTTTAATGCTTCATTCTTTTATACATTTTGTATTAGAGTTTAGGTACATCAAAATAGGTTTTTTTTCTCTGATACAAATGACCTTTTTCTGCACTAATATCAGGATAACATAAGCAGATGATAACTTGGATTCAATTTGAAAACCTTAATTTAAATTAGATCAAAAACGTAAATAAAATTTGTTCTTTGGGTTGCATTGCCAGATTATCAGGCTCATTATTTTCTCTAAATCAAGCCGTATAATAAATATACTCTAATAAAAATAGAGTAAAAAGCAAAAATAATAAAATTTTCATACAATATCTTCACACTTTCACTTAACATTATTAAAAACACTAAAACTCTTAGCAAAAGGTGTTCCAATAGAACACAATGCCAGGAAGCTGTATACTGGTTTCGGGGTGTTTGCCCTTTATCAGTAGGTACAACAGCGTATCCCAGAGCGTTCACAAAAGTTTGGTAAGTGTTTTCTATTATTATCTAACTATTTTATAATTTTCCTTTTTACAACATTATTATTCAAGTACGGATGATGAGACATACTCGTGGTTCTCAAAAGCGCTTTGCCACTATTACATAAAAACTTCGTTTGATTAAATTTGTGAGTTTGACTTGAATTTTAATTCTTTCATCATTTGTACATATAAAGAGAATGCATTCATCAAATTTTTTGTCTTTCTATTATAATCATTTATAAATATTTCGGAAAAAGTTCATTATGTATTATTTACAATTTGAGTACAGTTTCTCTTTAAATTCTGTCCATGTTTTCTCAGTTTTCTCTCTCTTTCTTTTTTTAAATATTCTTTTTGTTTAGTTCCTCTTTCCCTCTCTTTCTTTCTCTCCTCTATCTCTTCATCTCTCTCCTATATTGTTTGTAGTTTGTAAACCATTTGATATGCCTTTATACACAGTTGTCCAAATTCCTATACCTATAGAACCAAGCAATTTTTGACTAAACTATAAACATTTTTAAGAAAATAAAGTATGGGAGTTTAATCGTTATAAAAATGTAACATTATTAGCCCAATTAGCATTTTATTTCTTTAAATTTTTTTAAATGGAATCTCATTTAAATGGGTTTTTTTTTTCAGAGATTTTCTTCTCTGAAATAAGTTTTTTTAATAAAATGTTGCTGTATCAATTTATCTAATATTGCCATTAAAGGTTTTAAATAAAAAACTAAATAAATTCGTTTCTTTGACGTTCTATTTCCCACCCCTCAGATAAATTCTTGAGCTTAATGTGGTACTGATCACTGATCCGTACCAATAAAATCTCAAATAATCTCCAACTCCTACTCAACCCTACTTAAGCTATGAGGTATTGTTATATTTTAACGCTGTAACAACAAAATAATAAACAATCAGTTTAGAGAAATGTGCATTTATACAGTCAATATTCAGTACCCAAGCACTGGAAAAAAAATTCTTTTTTTAAAAAAACTTATTGCTTCAAATTTCTGAACCACGTTTATTTCGTAACAATAAAAAAATAGAGAAGTGTTTCTTTTTCCAATTTCAACAAAAGAGCAATCTCCATTTTCACTTTCAAAAAAAAAAAGAAAACCAGATATATGTATATCCGCAATTCTTGATTGATTCATGTGAACTATACAACAAAAAAGCAAACTACAACTTTATTTTATTTACCTTATAATTTTTATTAAATTTTTTTATTATTATTTCTTTACTGTAAATTTTCTTCAATTTTTATTATCTCTTTGAAGTGGAAACAACAATATTTAATTAAGTTTATAAAAAAAAAACTAAAACAGATATCTGTATTATTTATTTAGAAGACAGAATGTTTCGTTAATAATTTTATGAAACTCCTGGTTCGATATAAGAATCCTCATAGAAACGTCATTAGCCGAAAGAGCGGCGCATTGTGTAGGAAAACTGATTATTCTGTTGAGGAACAATATCTTGAAACAGAATTCATAACGAAAATTAATTAAAACGGTAAGAAGATTGAAGCTTAAAAAGTAGGTCAACCACGATTCGTCCCCTCTCAAATGCGTCTAAATGCAATAATAAAACCGTAAGATTTCAGTTCATATATGAAAACAGCTTTGAAAGTAAACGACAAAGCGGCAAGCAGGTAACTTTACAAAAGAGAAACAATATCTAAAACTTATACATGGAGAGTTATAATCCGGGAGTACAATAAGCGCGAGTGGGAGCTGCAGCAGTTGGAGATGTAGATGGCGCAGAATGGGAGGAGGAGGTAGAGGAACCGGAGCTTGGGGGGTAACTGGGGGGACTCGAGTAGCATTGCGCTGAGTATTGAGAGCTCCGGGTAATGTCCTCATCCGGGCGCGGCGGGTCGATACCGGAGCAGAACGCCGCCCAACCGCCCTCCTCATGTGCTACTATTCTCGCCCAAGAACAACTTTTATTTGTCTCTTTCACACAGCTCCGGACTCGCGTTTTTGCCACCCCATATCCACGACACGAAAACACAGCAAAAAGTTTACATATTTCATACGAGTGACTTGCCAAACGCACTGAACAATATTACAAAAAAATATTTAAATAATCTTACATTTATTTTATTACTAAAATAGTATATTAAACACCAATGTAAAAAAATCATTTTTTATAGCCAAACAAAGTTGTTTATACCTCAGTTAAAAATCAACCAAATTTTATAAAATACCTAGTGACAATAGTTCATATGGTTTTTGGAGACTTTTTAGGCTTAGGATACAGAATTTGTTTATTATTAACCACACCTATCAAATATCAATTTCTTGTAAAAAAATCAATTGCTTTTCTTAGGGTCGTACATGTAGCATTTGATTTTTGTGTTGACAAACAAGTGATTAAAATAAAAATTCTGGATATATTTTTAAATAAAATATTTGTAGAAAAAACACTGTACAATCCTCATGCGTGAAGACACATAAAGACACATTATATTTGGAGTTATTCGCCTCGAAACTAATGTTCCGATAATGAAGGAAGGTAAAAATTTTTAGAATTTCTTGTAATATGTTTCCAAAGGAACTAAACTCTACAAAAACTTTGAGTCGACTGTGGGTTTGCACTCCACTAATTTTCTGAAAATAAATAACTAAACATTTTTTCCGTTTGTTTAAAGTCTATTTTTTTAAACCAAAATGCGTTTTTAAGGTAGTCGTTTTCTAAACGCGAAAAGCTTAAACTATAAAAAAATTATCACGTCTAATATTTTATAGAGTGCATTTAAATAAATTTGACCGGAAACAATAAAAGAGCTTGAGCTTTTCAACACATGTTTGTCAAAAGTACGAGGAGAGACCCTCTTCCATAAATCAGATTAAATTCTTTGTTCCATAACTCTTAATGCACCTATTAATAAGGCTCATTCTTAACTCCAATGTTGAGGGTTAGGTCCTGAATCTCTCTCTCTAAGCTAGCATCTGTAAAACTGTTGATTCCTCTACCTATGCACTGTGTCCCTTTTATTTGCTACTTATTTTTGCTACTACTAGAAATGATTGGTAATTAAAATGTTTTAAATCTAGCAATGTAGATGAATCATACTGATCCACTCAAAATCTAACTCTCATCAACTGAATTACAAAACAGCCGAAAACTAAAAAACAGTTTTGTTAATAATAATTGTTATGTATCAAGTAAAAACTTGAAAAAAAAATCATTTTCAGAATAAACCAAGTAACGGTACTATACTGTATTTAGCTTTTTTAGAACTCGAGATCTTCACTGCCAAGGTTATCAAATAACGATCGCTTATGTTCTGTGGGCGAGTCCGGTCCTGTAATAATAAGATGCTGAAACAACGTCCGCTGTTGAAAAGCGAATTATCCTGAAAATCGTATTTGTTCGAGAGTTTGCATATACGATTTTTGTGTTTGCGGATGTGCAAATTTAGTTTATCGGATTGGATTTGGAATAAATTCGGCCCACCCACGCAGTCCAACCCGTGCAATGACAATAAGAGAAATTGGTGGGATTCGCGGAATCCGACAACCAATGGAATCAGTCAGCACAGCTCGAGTTTCTCGGAATGTGGATCTTATTGCCACCGGGGGTGGGATTGGACGCCGTTGCGCCGTGACGCTCTAACCGACGCTCTATTGGACGTTCCTGTTCTTTTTTGTACGATTGTGTGATTCTACAATTGTTATTTCTGCGCAGAGAATTCGAATTTCAAGCTGGTTTTTCGGGGTTTACGCCGTTCTACCACGAGATGAATCGATAAGAACTCACAAGTGGAAAATCAGAATGAATAAAAACGTGTGTGCTTTTTGCATAAAAAAATCTTATTATTCCTTAACACAACTTTTTTAACTTTTGCTTTAAGTTATTTAGAAAACTCTTAGAAATAACGTAAGATTCTTTCATATCTTATTTAAGACTTGATAGTAATCGATAACATTAATAATAACCTATCCCTACTAACACATTTTCTACAATAAATTTTGGAGCAAACTTTGTTAGAAAAAGAGATAGAACACCGAGTAAAACCAATGATCGAACAAGATCCTTATCTATCCTTGTTTTTTTAATTTATAGCAAATTTAGAACGTGTCAGACGGCACTTCCGTTATCAAATTGTGAAAGAAATGACACAGACTAATAATCAACTTAATAGTTTATTGGTCCTAATCATGGAGGAATAAATAAATAAGATTTATTTATTTACATACAGTGTGGTGCTAAAGCAAGGAACAAAATTCATAATTCTTTTCTTGAATGTTTTTGAGCAAAACACTCGGGCAGGTCAATTTTATTTTTTAATTTACCACTTTATGACATAAAAATTTGACTTATGACGTCATGTATTATTGCGCAATGACGTCATCATTAGTTTTTTTAAATGACAACCCCATTTTTTTTGGTGTTTTTTGTAGGAGGTGCTACTACTTAAATGATGATGTAAAAAAATTGGTACCCTAGATAACAATTTTTTTGAGAAAATAACCCATTTATGTTGGCTACCTAAATTTACAAAAACTAATTTTTTACACTCAAATTTGACACGCAATTACTGTTTACACTTTTATTTACAAAAATTGTCAAAATGACAGTAAAAATTAGGATTCTGTGCTGAGATTTTTAATTTTCAGATAATAATTCAATCACGAAATAAAGTCGTTGTTTCTGATTGATCCGTTTTACGGTGTACAGTCACGTACGTACAACATGTCACTCACATATGTACCTAAATCCTAAAGAACTGAGCTGAAGCCGCAAACAACCACAAAATTTTTTTGGGTCATAAATGTGAATGAACATTCTCTCTAACATTTTTACTCAATGTAGAGGCATTTGAAGCTTTACGTATTTAGCATCACTTTTTTTAATCGATGGGGTAGCATTTTTTAAGCATGTGACTGTACACAAATTATAAATGTAATAAAAGCTCTTTTATAGTTCCAAAAATAAAGTCGGTAAAAAAGTTAATCGGTATCAGTACCTTATTGTAAACGTAGTGATAGTAAGTTCTCATTAATGACGTCAACGCATTCGCTATAGTGGCCTCTATAATGTTAATTATTATTATTATTATAACATTAACAGTTATTAGTTGGGAAATTGACTTTCGACGTATACATGTCACATGACATAAATTGCACCATCCGCATCATGTAGATATAATAAATAACTATATTTTTAAATACAATAAATTTGGTTTTCATAAGAGAATGACAGTTTTTACAGCGTTGCTCATAAAAAATATTTTAGGTAAAATCAAAAATAATATTGATCATTTATTAAGCGCAACTATAAACACACACATAAAGCTAAAAATCAAACAAATATATTTAAAAGTGCTAAAAATATTTGCTGTGGTTTTTAAAAAACTTCTAAGCAGAGACCCACACCCACCGCATCGAGCTGATACTGAACCGAAAACCGAACTGAAATCTTTATATTCTTGTCAACCGAAACCCGAACACATATTTTAATTTTATTTTCTTAGACTACCAAACCAAAATCCAAATTTTTTAAATGGTCTAAAACCGAAACCGTAGCAGAACCTTTATTTTATTTAGGTGCAGCCAGCAGGTGTCTGCATTACATAGTCAGTCACAGTAACTAAATAAAAAATAATAATGGCTGCGTTTACTATCGACATAAATCTCTAAACCGTTGTCCATCCATAGGCAGACTAGACCTGAAAACCGAACCGGCGGAACCCATATTCTATTTACTTTTTTTAATACCGGACCAGAATCGAACTTCTCTCATTCATGTAAAACCGGAACCGCAACGGAACCGATCTATTTTACTCCTTTAGAACCGAAACCCGAATAAAACCTTTATTTCGGTCCGGATCCCTGCTTCTAAGCTTCATTTAAGCCCAACGCTCAAAAATGCGGTGCACTGATGAAGAACAAAAACTTCGAAACTAGTCTGCAGCTTTTTTGTATTCATTTAAAACAATGTTTTTTAATGTATGTGTATTCATTTTTATCAAATCTGAATTAATTTGTAGCTAGATCTAATCCTTTATCCCCAAAATAATATTTTTCACTCTTATTTGTTGTTTACAATTAATTTTTAAAAAATGTGCGAAAAATAGTAATAACAATCGAGTGATAATTGTATTTTAATGAATTTTTTGTTATAAAAAATTCCTTGTTTTTGCATTGTCTTTAATTTTTAATGTAAAGTTGTAAAAGAAGCCTAGCCTTTGGTTGGGTGGTAATTACGTTAGTCGCGTCGAGAAACTGGAGAACATATTTTTCGTCGGCAATAACCATAATATCGACGAGGTCGTAATATAATAGTCCTAAATGCATTAATCCTGCGGGTCGGGCTGTTCTGGGAGATCCTGGGAATCTTATAAGTCCTGGAGAGGAGGAGAAGAGAACTGGAGAGAGAGCGGCCATGTTGAGTCTTGGCAATCGCACGGTCACATTATTGATATTCTACTTCGAGTCTGGTTCATGTCGTATCCCTCCTTCCACCCCCGCGTCGTTGGTCCTAAACTCCCACCACCCCCACAACTCCTTCCTTCTGAATTATAATAACTTAGAAAAACGTCAATAAAATAAAACCTCCTCCCAGTTCGAAGAGGTGCTAACCTGCAATGTCCAGACTCGACAAAAGGAAAAAGAGGAGAGAAAAGCCGTGGGCCTCGTGGGGTAGGTTTTATTCGCGAAAAGAAGAAAAGGGCGAATACAGGGAGAAATAACACAACAACTGCGTGGCTTCCTAACCAGTGACAGGTCTTCCACATTGATTTATCGTTCGTATTTGTGTACTTCGCGTAAAAAAGCTTCAGGGTAAGGCATAAGATTGATGCTGTTCCGTTTACAATCTCACCAGCCTTTCATTCTGCAAACTATATCGAAATTGTTCCACCATTTACTAAACAAAAATAAATTTACAGGTTTTATCTTAAACCAACATAACATCTGCGCACGTTTCAATCGAAATATTTTACTAGTCTAGGCGGAAATAAACACTGAATTAATTTGAATAAGCTTAACTATATAAGTTCAGGAACATAAAGCTCACTATGCTTCAGTGAATACATCTGATGCATTTTACACACCATGATGCTTCCAATACTATATTTAGTAAAGGTGCTAAATTATTTATATACTTTACACACATATTCGAATCATTAGAAAATAATACATTAAAAAAATAAGAAAAGCAAATACAAAAGTCAAACACAGATTTAAATTAAAAAAGAATTGTCATTTCCATTCACCAATAAAATTAGATAAGAAACAACGGTTAATAAGTGATAACTCATATTACTCAACTTTGTAAATAAATGTAAAATCCAGTATAAAACTTTAAATTATCAGTAATAATATCACAAAAAATTTAATTGTTTCCGAAAGATTTTTCGAGTAAATTTCAAAAATGCCATTGTTAATTAGCCCGAGCAGAACGCAAGTGTTAATTAATAATGGCATTTTTGAAATGCAGGAGAAAAATCTTGGAAACTTAAGAAAACGAATAAAAGTTCATGTAATATTCAGCAAAAAAGTTGCATAACAAATAATAAATTTTGCACTAAAGAATGAAATTTTGATAAAATTTTATGTTTAATTATTACGTTTCTTGATCAATAAACTCCTTTAACACTAAAAAATATGAAATTATTTATTTAAACATAATTTTCTGTAATTTGAAAATATTATCAAGAAAATCTTATATTATCAGAAAAAAAACCAGGTAATACCCTTCTCCCATTGCATTGGTTCTAATAAGTATAGGATAGAATGTCATAGGACTCTCAAACTAATTTTTAACAATTTTGAATAATTATTTATATTATTACTTATAATTACTATTATACATATAGTTTCATAATAAATTGATGTTAATTTAATTTTTAACAACTAAGTTAGTCTGTTTCTAATAAAAAAAATTATGTTAATTTTAAAAATTTACAGAATGAGACCTTATTAAGAGAACATATTAGACAAGTGATAATAATAATAACTGCAAGTGCAGTATAACAAAATACTCTATGTGGTTTTTTAACACATACATATTTTTTTTATCACTCACTTCTTTGCTTGATATTTTTATAGGAAGATAAAAACTATAGGTTTTTTGAAAATATATCAATTTTAAACACCAAAATATGCAGGTTTTTAAAATTCCAAATTATTTTTTTACACCAGAAGCGTATTAAACAATACTGGTGTTAACAATAGGGAGCAACACAAAAGAAAAATCCCACAAGTTAAAAACGTTCACAAAAGTCAAAACAATATTATTTTTGCAAATAATTAGGTACACAATTTTTACGAAGAAAATGACACGCGTAATTGTAGCGATACTCTGATCGAATCGAAATTAAAAGTGAACACTTATTTGTACTTCCTTCAAATAAAGTTTGTTTAAATGGCTCTAACCAGCCTAGCAATAAAAAAAGTAAAGTTTTTTAACCCGTACTTGGCAAAAGTACTAAATATTTTTTTAAGTAAGAAAAACTAATATCAAGTAAGATTAGGCATGCCTATACAAAAGTGACAGACCAGAGCTTGCCCTGTTCATTTTCGTTCGCCTAATGAATTTACATTAAACATATTATTATGTTCCAACATATATATTGGAAGATCAAAATCTAGGTACCTAGTAATTTTATTCAATTTCGTACTTTTACTAGAACCTAAACTTCCCCTGTATTAGTAAAACCATAAATACATAGTCGCCAGAACAAAATCTTGATCGTCAAATTATTTTTGACATCAAACAAATGCTCAGTTATGAGCATTGTTAATCTTACCATTCCCATTTAATTTCTATTTTAAAGGTTTCAAATTTTTGTGAAAACTCTTAGGTCGAGAATGGATTAAATGTTGTAATTCATAAGATTATGATCTAATAGATAACGTGGTCATTCTGCACTTGAATTAAAATAAAAGTGATGCATTACGCAAACCTTTAAAATTTTGTTCGTACTACGAGCCGAGGCTGAGTCCTGCTGGAAAATCTATTCCGTTTTTATCGGAATAAAATTGACTTAATATAATTGTCTATATAGACGCAAAAGCCTGTGCTAAGCACTACTACAAAAATTTAGATACTTTAAGGGGGTATTCTAGTGTAGAAATTTCAAAAAAGCAATTTTTTTTTGATATTTTCAAAGCTTAACCTTGCAAGAATATGTCCTTAAAAAAATGTATTTAAATTTTAGTTATTTCCAGAGATACAGCCATTTTAGACCAGAACGAATCGAACAAAAGACGTTGGGGTCTACCTAATTTTACCCGAAACTCAAACGCGTTTTTCTCAAAACTAAATTTTTCAAAAAGTTTGTCATAATTTCTCAGGTTCTACTTAACCGATTTACTTGAAATTTAATGTAAGTGTTCTCAACACATGTCTCTATCGTACTAACTATTATTATAACAAAATAAAAAAATTTACTATTTTTAAAAAATTCCGATAAGGCAAAATAGTAGGACAACATTTTTTTTCTTTTTTCTTTTTTTCGGACAGCAGAAAATAAGCAAAAAAAAAAAATTTTCCCACTTTTTCATGGTAAGATAACAGCATTCATCTAAATTAATAATCTTTTGTACCTACTTTTTTGTTTCGGATCATTAGAAGGGTTGCAATCGTGACAAACTTAGCGCGCCATATTTTCAATTCCCTACTTCAACGACTTATAACATTTTGAGTTTTTCATTTTTTGACATTTTAAATTTTTTTGTGTATTCCTAAAATATTAATAAATATCTTCTCAAAAAATAGATAGTAAAAATATTTTTTGTTTTTTATTTATAGCATCCGAAAAACACCTCAAATTCATGCCTCTACACCAGAATACCACCTTAAAACAAGCATATAATTTAATTTAAAGCTTTTAGTATGGGGTAAAATATCAGAAAAAAAATTGCGGTAAACAATTTTTTTACGAAAAATTTTGTGAAATGTTTGTGACTACATCTGTGCACAAGAGGTGCTACTTAAACCTGCTATGTGGTTGCATCATAATTGTTCTTCAGTTATTTATTGAAATTTTTCTGTTTTATATCTTGATAAAAATTATATCCAATTAAAACAAAATGTTTTATTTAATACTGGTCACCTGTAAGTACTATCAATTTTTATTTTAGAAGTTATAAAATTGTAAAAGTCTAAATACTCCCTTAAAAATTAAAAGTCAAATCCATAAATTACCAGTAATAGTCACAAACACAATGTCGTAAACGAACTGATCGCGCTGCGCTTGCTCGTTATTCTATTTTAAATAATAATGAAAAAAAAAACATGATTCTTAAAGTCTCAAAAACTCAAAAGTCGCTAATGCTAACAGCCAAAAGATTCTTATGATTCGTTTTCGTGCCAAAAAATAGTTATTTAGGCCACAAGTGTTAAAAGCGCAACTTTTTTTCACTAGTGGGAATGTTATTGTACGAGGCGTAGCCGAAAAGTTTAAACAATAATCCATGCGCGTAAAAACAAGCACTTTAACATACGTTGTCTATAACAAAAAATTAAAATTAAATTCAAAAATAAACTCCAAATTAATTTACATGAAAAAGCATAAAATAAAAGAAAGTGAAAACAATTCAAAAAATAAAAAATGTCCACTTCATTGAGCTAAAAAAAATGTCACTTCGCACACTAAAATTAGTGAAATAAAATATAACATTTTTAATAAAATTTTAAAAACACATTTTCATAAGAGGGTTTCAAATTCAAAATTTGATACAGCAATTATTATTTATCATTTATCATTATCATTTATCAATTATTAAACACCCGCGTGATTTTGTAGTAACAGATCTAAAACACATAGGCAGAGAAAATAGTCGAAAAAAGATCCACAAATAAAAAAATAAAGTAAAATTGTAGTAGGTACCTATAAGTTGTTAATAATTATTGTTATGTGTAAATAAACCACCACGAAAACGTGCTAGTTAAAAGAGAAACACAATAAAGAACAAAAAGCACAAATGATTTGTTATATTTTTGTAAAATATTATAAATAATAAAAAGATTTTAAATCAAAAAGAATATTAAAAAAGACCACTTCAGTGTGTACACAATTCAAGTATACATAAGAAAACCAAATTATTTGTAAAACTAACGAGAAATTTGGCGTAACCACACGTTGGAACACTGAGTACATGTATAATGCCACCCGCAGACTCCCATAAGAGTGCTTTAAAAAAATACCTTTTTGGCAAAACAGAAACCAAGTTATAAGTCATCTTACCTCTCGCAAAAATTGTTTTTTTTTTAAATTTTTTGGTTTCGTAAACAGTTTGCACCAAACTCCAAGATACTTCAAAAACAAGCCCGTCTAATATGCTACATTAGTAGATATCATTGTAGCACCCAAAACGAGTGCTTTATTAGGTTCCTTAAAAACGCAAATTTGAAAAAAATGTATTTTTGTTTTCTTTATTTTTAACTCAACTATAAATAAATAAAAAAAACTTACAAAAGTAAAAGTCCATTATAAGTAGAAAAGTAATTATAAAAAATTTAATTTAAAAAAATTAAAAATACCCGTAGGAAGTAAAACCAATATAAAACAGTAAATACTTAGAAAAAAAATTTATTTAGTAAAGTATAGAAAAAATCAGTAAGATACAATTCGTTAGAAACCTAATAAGTAGATGGAAATCTTTAGAAACCTAATAGCAATAGTAAAACAAAAAGAAATCAGTACACTTCCCCTACAGGTTTAATAATCATATCGTGAACCTAAAAACAATAATTCGAACTCTATAAAACCTAATAAAAAATTACCTGAACATGAAGCGGTGTTGACAAAATATAAATCAAAGCATCAACAATATCCTCATCCTTTAAGGCAGCCAATTGTTTCAAAAATTTAATCCTTTCCTCACTCAATGTTTTACTAAAAACAGTCATCTCAGTCTCAACCATTCCAGGACTAACACTCTAAAAACAATCTCTCACACACACAAAAAAAAATATTTTAAACCAATACCGAAATTTTTATTTTACTTCCAGCCGCAAGCAATTCCTGCCGAAGTGTTTCAGTAAGAGCAGTAACCGAAAATTTCGAAGCTGCATAAATACTCAAACCTGCAGAAGCTGGAATTACATGACCAAGATAACTATTGATGTGGATAATATGGCCATCAACTTTATGATTCTGCATCGATTTAACAGCTTCTTTTGTGGCAATACACAATCCTAAAACATTAGTATCAAACACTGTTCTCCATTCTTCAGTATTTCCAGAGAGTAAAGTAGGATCTCGGAAAATTCCAGCACTGTTTATCAGGATCGAAACCGGACCTAAATTATTTTCAATCCATTTAAAAGCATCCAAAATGTCTTGCTCTTTAGTTATATCAGTTTTAACACCAAAGAGTTTTCCAGTTTCGTCTGAAAGTTTTGCAGACTTGGCTTCAATCAAATGTGCTCGACGAGCCAAACCAACCACCTGACAAAAAAAAATTCCAGAGAACTAAAATACAAAAAAATATCTACTTTTAGGCCTTCTTTAACAAGTCTTTCTGCTATAGCAGCCCCAATCCCGGAACTAGCCCCTGTGACAACAGCCACTTTCCCAACCCACTTTTTCATGGAAAGAACCATTTTTACAACTAGATTTTCACCGTAAATCACAAAACTGTTGTAAAATTTCACGAAACAACTCGTTCTTTATCTGTATAAAGTTTTATCAGAGAAATTTTTTGCGCCCCCAAAAAAAATACAAAAAAAAAAAAAAACGAGAAAACCGTGAAACGCATGTGCAATATGTGGTAGTGCACTTAAATTAATTTTATGATTAAATAATACTTACCAAAAATAATAATTCACATAAAAAAGCAAAGAAATGTATAAAATTCTCAAAAAGAACAAATTTAAAATTTTTAAAAATTTTTAATTTGAAGTTTTCTGTTTTACCGGCCGTTGGCGTTTCACGTTTTTGACATTTGACATTAACCTTAAACGTCAAACTATCGGTACTAAAAACAAATAAATGTTTATTATATTAAAATAAGTGATTTTAAGTGTAAAAATGTCTTTTTCTGTTAATATATCAGTAGAAGCTCCTATAGAAAATCAAATACAGGAGATAACATACGATGGAACTGAAATCTATCAACCGTAAGTTTTATGTAGTCAAAGTTTATTTATTATATTTAATAACTTTGCAGCCCCTTGACACTCTCCGAAAGCCTTACAAAAATCGCCCAAAAGATCGATTTTAGCAAAACCACCGATATTGATATTAAAAAAGAAGCCGGTGACTCAATTGATGACAACAAATCTGACTCCGACAGCAAAGACGCCTTTCAGTCGAGTCTCTGGCCGTGGGACTCTGCCAGAAACAAACTACGTAACGCATTTCAAGAAGTTTGTGTCTTAGCTGACGTCCTCGCTATTGCAAAGGATAAACGTTACATGGTTCTGGATCCTGTCCAACAAGAACCCATTGAAACCAAACCCATGGTACAAATATACGCCCGGAAAAAAGCCCTAGCAGGTGCTGCAAGTGTGCTACTAACCGGTGCTGAAAGACTGAAATCATCACAAAATGAAGCTGCAAGAAATCGCACAGTTCCTGATTTTCATATTGAATTACTGAGGTTACGACAGAATTGGAGGCTAAAAAAAGTCTCAAATACAATCATTGGGGATCTCAGTTACCGTACTGCAGGTTCAAAATACACACAAACTGGGACTTTCGAAGTTACGAAAGCAGAAGACGATGAAAAAACTAACAGTCCACCTAGTAGTCCAGTTCCTGGAGGAGCTACACCAGCAAAGACAAATTCAGCTTTAAGGGTGTCGATACCCTCTGAATTGCAAGGAGTTGCTTATATTGAAGTATTGTGTCAAAAAGGTGAGTAAACAAATCGACAGTTCACCAAAAATAAATAATTTTTATAGATCAAGAAGATCTCTGTAGCGTCAATGTGAATTTACTGGGCTCAGGACCTCCAGCATCAAACCCTGATATGCACTGGCAACAAAAACTAGAAGCTGCACAGAATGTTTTATTTTGTAAAGAACTATTTAATCAACTTGCCAAAGAAGCAGTTCAATTACAAGCTCCTATTCCTCATATGGTTGTCGGAAATCAAATAATGGCAACAGTTTTTCCCGGAATTCAACTTATTATAGGATTATGTCATTCAACAGTTGGTGATAAGAAACAACAGAATTCAAATACATCAAAAACAGATCATGATCACGTCTTAGAACACTCTCTCCATCAATTATTGCGAGAAGTCCACCATAGAAACACCCATCATCCGTTCCCACACCCAGCAACAGGCCCATTAGGTCCCTCAAAGAAACGAATGCTTGCAGGTCCAATGGCTGCAGACAGATACGAATTACTAGAAATGACAAAATCTGAAACTCTTCTTGAACAAATAATCAAGCAAGCTCAGCATTTTTTTATGAGGTTACGTACTGAATACGTCCTTGATACAATAGCAAAAGAAGTAAAAGATCCTCTGATTAGCTCCCACTGGAATACTTTAAATAGCCCCACACAATCCTGTGTCAAAATAAATATTTCAACACATGGGTATGACGCCCTGTGTAGGACGCCTCTAGTAATCCACGTGGGTGAGAAAAGCCTCAAGTGTATATGCCGTGACGGTAAAGTGATGTACATGAGTTATGAGCCTCAAGAATTGCGAGATTTGATTTTTTGTCATATTAATCAGCATCAGATTTTGGCAGTACAAGCTTTAGCTAAAACAATGGGGTGGCAGTTTTTAGCCAATTCGAATCATTTAGGTACGGGGACTGTTGAACCGTTGGGGAATGCCAGTTCGTGTCTTTTGGCGTCCCCTACAGGTGATAGGATTATAGCAGTTAGGTGTGAGCCTCAAAGTGGGATTCAGGTTTCTGTGGCTCATTCACCAAGAAGTGATTTTTTCCCCAGTAGGTTGGTTACGGAAAGGAAGTGGGAACATTTAGGAGGACAGTTTAGAGATGTTAGATTGGAGAAAATGGAAGGGAGGAATTTTTTGCATAAGATGGAGTTGCTTATGGCGAGTTTGACGAGCAGTTCGTAGGGGGTTAAAGAGTTTTACAGTTTTTTGTTAATTTATGATCTCTTTTTTATCTTTTTAACAGTAATGGATTTGCAATAAGAGTGTTATCAATTAATTAGATTACAACTAGAGAAAGTTGTGAAATGTCTTCAATTTTAAATTTATTCAAGTATTGAGTGTAAGTTGTATTAGAGTTATTTCATATTTATTGTATTCAGTTTTTGATATTTAGTTGTATCATTTGTTGTAAATATAGGGTACGCACATGTCCCTTTCCTAAGATATTTATAGACAAACTTCTTTTCTCCTATTTTGTCACCTTTACTTTCACTTGCTTCAATCACTTTTGAGGACATTTACTATAATTCTTATTATTTATATAAATAGAATTATATAAAATTGTGAACAAATGCAGGATCTGGCAAAATGTTCGACTTATTTTATTTAATTAATAACTAAAAACTTAATCAACTATTTATGATGGTGATATTTTTAAATGCAACAGTAAGCTCTTGAACTGTCTTCAATTTTTTTTAGTGCGTTAGTAAACAAAGGAAAAATCTCCTTTCTCCAGAAATTTATTTTTTCCAATTCAGTTATGAAAAGCAACCATTGTTACGTCATTTCAATTATCAAGCGTTCTTCATTATGTAACTAATGAATTATTGATCAAATGTAGACAAATCAACAAATAATATATTTTCGTTGTAGATAGTTTTTGGAGACAAATTTACTGGTGATATTTGTTTTTTAGTATGGATTTTTGTTTTTGAGTTATTTTTTGGTGCGTTGTTAATAACCTCGTAACTTTATTGTTATTTTTGAACCAACTGAAAAAAAGAAAAATACTGTTATTACAAATTTTTATGTAGAATCATATGGTGTAACCTGTAACTAAATCTTATTTATTCTTTTCAGATTTTAAAATATGGAAAATTTCTTTAAATTCTAATAGTTTTGATTGAATTTTTATTTATATAAAATACTAATAAAGAGGCAACAAAAAGGGTTCAGCATTAAAATAAAAACAATGTGAGGCTAATCTCGAAACTCTCCATCCCCTGGTAGTCGCGATATATGGAGTAAATAAAAAATGCTACCTCAAGCCGCTCTCTATCCAACAGGTGTCAACATGCATTTTATTCAGTAGAACGAGAACCCCCTGAACAAAAATCTAAAATGAAACCGCGATGCGCTATTTTTGTACATTCCACCGCCTAGACTACATCCGAAAAATATCATTACTTTCATTTTTTTAGCGGAAATCATGTTCTTTCGACCCAAGTTCTATTTACCACTCTGACTTAAATTGTAAATCTTTACATAATAGATCTCCTGCCGTGGTGCCAATTGCAACTTACTTTAGTTGGTCTGGGAGTTTTTACGACTGTGTCCCAGGTAGATCCCAGATATCTTATTTACTTGAATGAGAAACATCTGGGATCTACACAATTACGAGTGGCCATTAGAACTTGGGTCAAGAGTTCAATGGCGGCATTAAAAATGAGACACTAGAATTGATAACGTTATCTCAAAAATTAAAAAAATACAGCATAAAATTAATCTTTTATTACGATCGTAATTATCAGTGTAATTAATAACATACTAAACCACTTATAGACGTGCCATTTGTAAAAATGCCGTAGTTTAATAAATTTACAAAATCAAAATATATTTTGTAAAAAAGTCCCACTTTTTTATGGCCACCACTGTACATACGAATACAGTAGCGAGAAGAAAATCTTGGATGTCAACAATAGCAACTATTTAAATTTAAATAGTAGATTATATCATTATTATTATTTATTAGGTATATCACTGTAAATAACCCACAAAAATAAACTGCGCCCTAAATTTCTAAAAACTAAGGAATTTCTGCTTACACGTTGAATAAACAATTGGATTTGAAAATTCAAGTTAACAAACTGACAACTAAAAGTTTCAAGTTTGTCAAATACTCGTTCCTATGATAAATTAATTTTACAAATTAAAGACATGCTACAATTTTTTTTTAAAAATACTTATAATCTATACGTCACCACTTACGCTAGAAACATTATCACCTAGTCATTACGTCTTTTTTTGGAAGAACTTTATGGTGCAATAGAGGAATTAACTTTTCAGTCTCTTACCGATAAAGAAACCCCAGTCCCTAATTTTAAAGTGGATTCTGTTTATTTGTTTACTTCAAGGTTTCATCGACGAATCAGCTGGTCGCTTCCGTAACAATAGGATTCAGTTATCTTTACAACCACCCTTATTAGGTCCCTCATAAACTAGTTTGTAAGTCAAAACCATAAAATTCTTTCAAATATATACAAACTTATTCATAGACTAAAGCGAATAGATTTAATTGGTTGCCTATTTTACAGGCTTATTTTTAAATTGTTTAATAAAAACCTTCTAAATTGGTCAACCAATTAAATTTATTCGCTCTAACGTATGAAAACGTGGTGGTTAGCAGATTACATGCCTATGTAGATGAATATTATTTATTTATATTTAAATATAAATAATATATAAATATAATTATATATTTTTTAAAATACGCACTGTTAATGTCACTTAAAAAAATTCGGTTGTTCTAAGTTATTTTTTATATGTTTGACTATAAATGTACAGAAAAATTGATAAATGAAAACCCAAAAATTCAGTGAACAATGACGCTGACCATGGAGAAATAAATAAGAAAACAGGGTCGTAATTTTGATCTCACCTCACAGGTTGCTCGTTTTCCTCATTCACTCATCATTAGTTCCAATTACCAGAGTAATTAATTTAAAAACCAATAATATTCTGTTTCGGAAATGTAACTTAACCTCAAAAACTCACACAGTCAAATTTAAATGTAGTTCCAACCTAACAAAAAAAAATATTTCTAGGACCCAGTTTATTTTTATCTATTATTTAGTTATTTTAATCATTTATTATTATTTATTACATTTTTAACAAATATTATTTTAAAAGACCTCAATGGGAAAATTTATCAATTCCATACTTATGTCTTGAACATTTTTTTTTTTTAATTTTTTTAATTTTATTGCCAAACCAATCAATATTTGAACTTTGAACAAAAAAATATTTTGACAAAAAAATGGAATAAAAAAGTCTTTTTTGGTTGTGTGCAAATTCTGTAAATAATAAGGATTAGGTGATATAATTGTTTGGTTTCATAACATAAAATTATTGATATTTTTTGTAACGATTTTTTACTTGATTGGTGCTTTATACTTCATCAATAATTTCCATTATTAAATATTTATAGGATAAATGGAAAAAAATGGTTAGTAAGAAGCATGGTAACAAAGATAAAAAAAGATTATTATGGATTTACGTAAAAGAAAGCAATGAAAATTATAGAGTAATTTAAAATTTTGATTAAACGTAAAATTAAATGAGCCAAAAAGTGCAAAACAGTCATTTGAAATCTCTATTTTGAGTTTTCTATTTCTGAACGTGGCAGCCCTGCTTTGCCCGGGCCTATCAGCGTCGTCGATTTTGTCCGGGTCTTTGGGTTGGTCCATTTTCGTCCATTTCCTACGCAAACTTCGATTGAACAGTGTTTTCTATAAATCTCCGTAAATCTCCGTTGACCAACGCTTCGAATTTGGGTAACTAACTGTAACAATAGTATCTGCGACATCGCAATCATCGTATTTATAATTTTGTAACCAAAAATCGGCGTTTTGGCTGCGAATCTCGTCAGTATCCGTTGTAAACCTAAAACCGACGCCCTGCCATACCACCCGACATTTTGTTTTTGATTTGCTTTGCAAAGTCTCAACAACACAATCTCCACGACTTGGGTACTACTTCGTGATTTAGTTAAGTATTAAAGTCCTATAGTTCGAGCTACGATGAATAATAGTCACCCACATACGGTAAATTGCACGTTAACCTCTCTTTTGTACCCAAATCGCTTGATAAAAGTACGAATTCGCCCAAACGACTGATAATTTATCCATTATCTACGCAATGCTTCTACGTTCCACAGAACCATGGGTGATCGCGATGGTGAAAGAAGTGCCAGGGTCTACGTCGGCGGTCTCACAGACAGCGTCAAGAAGGAAGACCTGGAGACCGAGTTCGAAAAGTACGGAAAACTTAACTCCGTTTGGGTGGCTTTCAATCCCCCTGGTTTCGCTTTTATCGAATTTATCAATCACAGCGACGCTGAAACGGCGTGTGATAGCTTGAACGGCACGGACTTCCTGGGGTCCAAACTCCGGGTGGAGATCGCAAGGGGCAAGTCTCGACGAGGGGGGTTCAGAGGAGGCCGAGGACGGGGCGGTCCGCCATACCGCGGAGGCGGCGGGGGCTACGGAGGGGACCGTGGATTCAGAGGCGGCCGGGGAGGAAGACCTGGGGGCCGCTTTGACTCGTACGGTGGAGGAAGACGCGATGATGGTCGCTCCTACGGCAGGGATTTTAACAGAAGAAGCGATGGCTATGGCAGAAGTGACAGCTACAACGGAAGAGGAGGTGGAGGAAGAAGGTTTGATAGCAGCTCCAGATTCCGCTCAAGGTCACCAGCTGGTGGAGCTCCCAGGCATTAAATTTAAGCTAGTTCGTAACACTTTCTTTTTATAAATTTCATTTAGTACAATTGAGGAAGGCCACTTTAATTTAAGTAGATCTGGAGTTAACAATGTATAGTTGAAGAATTGTTGCTTCATGTTTATCATATTATTTTTTAAGATGGGATAAGACTTTACAGCAAACACGATTTTTAAGTGTCAGTTTTTTATCACATTGTGGATTCACATTTTTATTTGTCACATTTATTGTCTTGTATCTGGAGTGAAGCTTCTGATTTTTGTAAATAAATTTGTGAAATTATTGTTTTATATACTAAATCCGCAATAAGGAGATAACTAGGCGGACCAAAATGGCAAAAATAATTAGTTAAAGGCTGTTGAAGGCTCTAAAACAGTCGTGTTTCATCATTGGTGACAATAAGGCTGTTCATAGTGATTTTTTTCAGTTGTCCTTTTTTATAAGTTAGTAGTAATAGTCACATTTTGTTTGTAATCAAAGTTCAAAATCAATAAAATTTCGATCTAGCACATTTATTTTATAAAACCTTTTAAGGCAGGTGAAGGTTATTAACACATTTATATTTTTTTTAATTTAACAAATTAACACATTTTTTTAAAAAATAATAATGGCGGTGCTTAGCGAGTGCCATTGAGGTTCCAAGTTCTTGTTAAGCGATATACATTAACAGTGCTTCAAAAAAAAACATATTTTTGTTTTTTTTTACATCATACTTCACCTTACTGCTAATTGCAGTCAGGTGAAATAGGATTTCGGTTTAAAATATGAACCATTAATATTTAGCGTCGTTTACTGAGATTTTTTATTTTCCCTTTAAATAACAGATTTTTTTAAAACTTTAGAATTTACTAACTCATTTACGGATCAGTTTACTGAAATAATCGTACAGTTTTTTGTACGAAATTAAATGTTTTACACAAAAATCTCTTATGATTTTATGATAAAATTATTTGGGGTCGAAGCAAAGGGTCGAAGTTGAAATTTTTTTAACTCATGTTGCCATTTATTTTTCTTTATAGGGATGGCTTTCCCTAAGACGTGGATGCTAAATCCATTTTTAAAATTACCCTTGTACGTTCCTTGCAAATAAAATCGACCTGTTTTTAGTATTTTTATTAACAGACCACTAGAGGACTTTTCTTGCTTATACATAATTATAATTTAGGACACTCAGTTCCGCTTAATTTTGGACAAACTGATTTTGTTTAAGCAACAGTTCTAATAAAAAACGTTTTTCTACTGCTAGCTATGAAGTTGAGCATTATTGCGTCTCCTAGCCAACTGAAAAGTTGAATTTCTCTGCTAGTAGTTAATAATTTTTTCTATTATTAAACTAGGTTAATAATATACAAATTCGAATGTTTTGAGAATCCAGGGATAGTTGTTCAACAAAAACTTGTGCAACACGATTTTGTATACCCAGGAGATTCTCTTTAACGTATTTGCGAATGCATTTACGACAAAATAATTGGAATAAAAATGCCATTAGAAATTTTTGTTGTTGACTCGTTGTCAACGAAAATGTTTGTTGTTGCCATGGTGTAATTTCAAAAAATGATAGATTCCTTCTTGTTTTTAAATTTTATTAAAGAATTACATCAAACTCTTAAGATTATTGATTTAGGTCGTGAAAAATACGTTTTATTAGTGGAAATATTAATCTGCATCCAGTAGCGGCCGGTGAATTTTTAAAACTCTGTATTTTGAAAATGGAGCATTGGATCCAAATTCTGTTATGGGGGATTACTATTGGGACCAAACTGACGATATTTTAGAGAAAGAATTTTCGAAAATTAAATTTCAAATGCTCATAACTTTTTCTATAATAAAAATTTTGGAAAAAAACAAAATATGATTAGTCATTCATTAATTTGTCTCATAATGCTGAAAAAAAAAATTCGCCACCCTTCTAGCATAAACCGTTTCGGAAATAACCAGGGGAGGCACACCATTTTTAAAAATCAAATTTCGATCAAATTTTTTTTAGCAGTTGCCTTCAATTTGGTCTCAATAGTAATTCTTTATAACAAAATTTGTATCCCATGCTCCATTTTCAAAATACAGAGTTTTAAAAAATCACCGGCCGCCACTGTCTGCATCAGACTACTTGATTTTTGTTTTATTATTGAAAAGGCGAATTTGCATTCTCGTGCTACTTGATTTATACAAGAAATTTTTTTGTCTTAAATTTGATTAGTAGTGGGAAAAATAGTATATACACCACGGTGATGGTGAAGACATTTATAGGCCTCGCACCTTATTCCGCTCGGGACAAAGCCCCTCACAAAATAATCTTGATGCTCGGTTAATAATAATAACAACGTTCTTCTCCACCTTGGTGTATAATACACTATTTCTTCCCCTTATATGGTCAGTATTTGTGGTAATTACTTTTTGGGCAATTGTGCGTGAAATAAAATGACAAATTATTGCTGCATCATTGCAAAATGTTTTAACATTATCGTAACAAAGTGCTCCACATTGTTCTGCTTAGGTACACTATAGAAAATTCAATATATTAAATTTCGAACAGAGCCATAAAATGAAAAATAAATTATGCATACGTAGTTCTGGAGACCTACGTATAACACCAGTGAAATTTTTATCGCTTTATCTCTACTAATAGCTGAGATAATTTTCGAAATTTTTGTTCAGAGTGATAGAAAATTCAATATATTAAATTTCGAACAGAGCCATAAAATGAAAAATAAATTATGCATACGTAGTTCTGGAGACCTACGTATAACACCAGTGAAATTTAATAAATAACTTTTGAATTTCTCACGCCTAAGCATTGAAATGGCAGATATTTATATTCCACTACAAAAAAAATAATACATGGGACATTTAATCAGCACTCTCCCCTCATAAAAGTGGATATCCAGATAAGTATTTGGCCAAAGAAAAAATTAATTAGTGACAGTCAGTCAATGAACATTAAATTTTCGAAGTAAATTAAAATTTAAAGTAAACTACACGTACTAATAATTTTCATTTCCAACTTTGGTGCCCTCTATTTTCTAAACAGTGCAATTTTTTATAAAGGAAAATTGTGTTAAATTGCTTTATTTTGGCTTGAAATTGTTGTTGTAACTAGGATTTGGATTTTTTTCTAAACGAACTGAGTGATAGGGAGCGTTGTCCATTATAGGTACAACACATTTTTGATTAATTTTATTCAAGGCCGAAATTAATTGCTCTTCCACTCATTTTTTGAACACATCTCTGTTTATATAGTTTATAGTTTTATGATAATCTGCATTCTGCACTATCAATTTTAGAATCTAACAAAAAAACTACAAAGAATTCAAAAATGCTTCTTTGCAACCAGCGCAGTGTGAAGAATCGTAAAATCGTAAATCTTTTCCCTTCTCATTTTAATCGCTTTGGCTGTCCGCCAATTTCATTTTCTTTTACCCAAATTTTTACAGAAGATCCATTGTGGTAGAAAATATCCATGTCTCGTCAAGAAAAATATATAGGTATATATTTTTTTTATCAGACTCCTACCTAAATACTCTTTATGTCCGATTGCTTAATAAATTATTCATTATAATACAACGTTCCGTCCATAAAGTACCTCTTTATTGTACTAGTAAAAAAGTAACTTTATTTTCAGAACTGTCAAATAAGTATATACCAAGATGCTGTCTCTACAGGTCGTTTTAATATCCTTACTAGTATACCACTTCCTATAAGCACGGTATTCATGCCTAGATTTTGTTGGTATTAGTGAATCTTTTGCAGCAGCAACAATATTTATGATTTTTTCCTTACTAGAACTCTTATTAGAACTGCACGCTTGCATTTTGCATTAGACAAATTTTTATTTTTTTAATATTTTTACAGTCGGACATAAAGCTTTGTATGCAATTCGTATATAATAATTAGGTCTTTTGTACGCGCCCTACTTATCTATATCTGTAGGGCTTGTACAATAAAGACCTAAATTATATACTTATTACACAAATAGCTATTACAGTTTTTTATAAATTTTAATTTTTTAGCTTTTATAAAGGGTGAGTTTGTTTATTTGCTCTCGCCAGAAATTCCAAAAATAGGTAATACATTATACTTTGCTAGTTTTTTAACATTTAATTTTCAAAATTAAGGCATAGGGGGTTGTGAATTAATGTCAACATTCTTGACAATACCGTTGACACTGCTTTCAGAGTCAGTTAATTTGGATCATCTGTAGTTTTCCCAAAGTTGCTTATTGTTTGTATAACGTGTTGCCTATTTTTTAAATCTCGGGCGGGATAAATAAAAAAATCATCGTGTATAAGGGTGTTCCATTAAAAATTTTCTGTTATTTATATTTCTGTAGCTATATCCCATTATTCATTTTAGAATTTTGTAAAATGATGTTCTTCCCATATTACATAAAATTCAGATTTTGTGTGGCGTAGTAAAATGTTGTTTTTCACTAAATCAAATATTTTTCTCGAAATTTCTTTTAAAAAAAAATGGCCCTAATAATCATCTTTGGCTACAACCGCCGTTGCTCCACCCTTCTTTGCGTTTTTTAAAAGAGCTCCTTTTTCATTATTTGGTAAAATTGTCCTAACTTGACTCTCACTTCTCTATAGAAATGCTCCTTTAAGACAAACGTAAATATGTTACTACCTTCTTGCCAGAAAAATTTTTGAAGCCAGTTTGTACATCTTATTTACTCTAAGTTGCTTTTTCTCTGAACAGTAATTAATTACTGCTTGTTTTTCTCTTGCGGAGAGAAGGACTCGTGAAGATGAAGAAGACGTTTGCATGGTATTTTTTTTTAACAATAGTGACAATCTATCAATTATTTTAAATTTTTCCTCCACAATCATGCAATTTGCTAACCAAAAAATTACTAAATAGTTTTGCCAACATACTGTCAGTTTGACAGTGCACATGTCATCTGAACAATTGATATTTTTATATAAAACTTTACAGAAAAATTTTATTTTCGTTTATATTTGTTTTTTTTATTGTTTATGTATTCAACTAAACTGCATAAAACAAAATTTTTTGTTATAAGTACTACATGCTACTTAAAGATGGAGTTTATTAATAAAAATTGAAGCAAAAAAGCTTATCTAACTATTCATTCAGATGTATTTAACATAAATCAATTTAATTATGTTATACCTTGAAAATTAAAAATTAAATATCGCAGTTGCATGCATGATTGCACTGCGCAGTCGTTTTGAACATCTCAAGGTCAATTGTCTCTGTCTAACACCCATTCTTGTAAATTATTAAAAAGCCGGCTTTCTATATAAAATGAATGTTAGTCAATTAACTTCTAGTGTCAATTCGAAGTCATTGCTAACCAACTTCGTTAAAAGAACCCTTAAAACAACATCATTCCTCAACATGCCTGCCAAGGTGATTTAGCACTTTTCCTGAATTATGTAATCTTGGTTATGTTTACATTATTATTGTTGTTTGTTTTTTTTTAATTAAGGTAGGAGACTCCTTCCCCTCCGTGGACCTCTTTGAAGACCTCCCAACCAACAAAGTTAATTTGGCCAAAATAGCTTCTGATAAAAAAATTATAGTTTTTGGAGTCCCTGGTGCTTTCACTCCAGGATGTTCGCAAGTAAGTATCCTTGAATTTTAATTAGGTTTTTTCCAATTACATAGGTACCGTTAATTTATGCAATTATTTCAGACTCATTTACCTGGATATGTACAAAAAGCTGATGAATTGAAAAAGCAAGGAGTGCATGAAATATTCTGCGTTTCTGTAAATGACCCATTTGTTACGTCTGCATGGGGTAAAGCCCATAATACTGCAGGGAAAATTAGAGTTTTAGCTGATCCTTCAGCCGCGTTTACTAAAGCTCTTGATTTGACTGTCGATATTGCACCTCTCGGGGGGACTAGGAGTAAGAGGTATTCTATGGTTGTTGAAAATGGAAAAATCGTATCGTTGCAAGTTGAACCTGATGGGACTGGGTTGACTTGCTCCTTGGCTGATAAAATTAAATTGTAAATATGTGTTGATACTTATTTTGTTTAATGTTTCACAACTGTTGATACTTTACTTTAACCTTTTGATACAACAGGATTGCTTAAAAAACTGTTTTGCTATAAGTTCTTTAAAAATTTTGTTATTATATATTATAGTTCTTAGCTAAGTTTATAATTACACTTTTCACAGATACAGAATTATTTAAATAAACAATAGGTACAATCATGTATTTATATAATTACGCAATAATATAAAAAACTAAAATATATATTATAAAATAGAAATAGTTGTATAATAAAATGTTGAACGAAATTCAATAGTATTTCATTTCGTCTTTCCCCTTCTCTTAAGATTAAAAGAAATATTAAATTTTATTTAGTGTTAAGTTCAATTATTTTACTATCGATTTAGTTGATAAATGTTGACAACTATTAAATGACTAATTTTGTTCTTGCAACATTCAGAAAACTTAATACTCTTATCTTAATTATGTAGAACATGGATTAGTTCTGTTTTCACAACTGCAGCAGTGGATTTAGGTATGATTTTTATGGGCTGCAGCCCCATCGAGTCAAAGGGTCCCTTTAACGGCCGAAAAAATAAAATTTCTACGGTGGTGGCCATTTAAAAGTGTAACGTTAATTTGGTAATTCTCAAAATTTAAAAAAATCTGCCATGTAAATTTAAATCTTTTATTAAAATCGCTATTTTCAGTGTCATTGAAAATGTTATTCTTGATAGATCATAGGTGTGCTTCAAGACAAAAAAAGCTGCAGACAAATTCAGAAAATCAAAAATTGTATTTTAGTGTGCCACACTGTACCTGTTTAAATTAAAAAAAAAAGTTTTTTTAATCTAATTTAATTTAAGCATTTATCTAATTTATATTTTCCGAAGTATCGTTTATTTTTATTGTCGTCCATATTGGCTCTGCCATTTTGAATTTTTCAATTTTGACATAAAAAACACAATTAGCGGTCTCGTGAACCTCAGAGTATTCATTTCAATGCAATCTCGTCAAATATGTTCCCAGGGGCTGATTTCAAGTATAAGATAATACCGGTAGTATCTTCGTTTCCATGGAAAAATAAACAAATTCGAGGTTGTGATTTGCTGTTGTCATGGAAAAGTATTAAAATTTGCGATACTACCGGTATTATCTTAACTTGAAATCAGCCCACCAGATATTAATTTTATAAATAAATTATTCCTAAAAGTTTTTAATTTTGTTAATAATACATTGAAAAAACATCCGGCGACCAGATTTTTTAAGTTACGTTAATTTTAGGAGACTAACCATTTTTTTCCCAGATTTTCTAAAACTTTTATATAAAATTTCTTCTTATTTTTAGAACATTTTTATTGCAAATATTGTAATATCCCAAAATGGCTATTCTTAAGGCCCAAAACAAAGACTTGCACCCTAAATTCAAATTTATATAAAGCAAAACCATGTGGTACCAACTGGTAGCAAAAACATTGGGTAGAGAAATCCTAAACATGAGAATTTGTTAGAATAGCACCAATGTTTATTATCTGTCTCCTCTCTTTATACCAATAAAATTTGTTTTAATGGTGACAATTTTTATGCCTCCAATCTATTCTCCTGGAACTTTCACAGGTAGTTACGTTCTCGTTGTACCTACCTATATGATAACTATTACTCCTCCTCATCTCAATTCACTTCTCCCATGTATAAACCCCTACATTATCAAGAAAACACCAAAAATTTACTCATTCTCTAGGTCCTGAGAGTAAGAAATAACATCATCGGTCATCCCCACTATCAAACGAACCAATTTCTTGTTTTCTTGATAAATATCAGAGAAAATAAATACTGTTATATAACTTTAATTTAAGCCTTTGTTTCTCTCAATTTTTTTTCTTTTTTTTGCAACTATAGGTAGTATTTCTTGTTCTTTTATTTTATAAACGCTGTTTTTCAAATTCTTTAAAATATTTTTTTTGTTTTTTCCTAAAATGTGGAGTGCCGTGGAATCGTAAAACAATAATTATACAAATTAATCGTTTTACAATTTCTTTTCCTTGTTATTTCATATCTTATTATTATTTTTAATCATTGGCTTCCAAGTTTTTCCAAATTTTGTTTTATTGCTCAATAATTTATTCTTTCTACCTTTATTTCTTCGTAGTTCGTAGTTTTTTCTTATTCATTTTTCTTTTTCAGTTGCCGTTTTTTAAATTTGTCTAAAATTTTCTTTTGTGCTTTTGTTTCTTTTTACGTTTATTTTTTTATTTAATTGAAATGATTTTAGGAAAAGTGATTAAAATTTAGCGAAACATTGATAGGGGCTCTCCAAACAGTGTAGTCCAGGGCCACCAAATTTAACAGTCCGCCCCTGTAAATCTGCCGAGTTTGACATTTTTTGAAAATCTTTTCTGTCAAAATTTCCCCAAAAATGTTTCTAAATCAATCAAAATTATTTAGTGTCCTTACCAAAACCGTTCGTTCGGTATCCACATGTCCCGTTGCATCAGCCTCATGTTTTGATCCCACTCCACCAAAACCCATTGTTGCTCTTTTAGATGTTTTAAGCACTGTTGGCAGAAACCTTGCCCTCCTTCTCAAACAAAATCCAAACATTCATGAATTAAGAATATACCAAGAAGAACAGGACATCCAAAATTTTGCTTCAGATCTAAATGAAATTGATACAAAAACAAAAGTGGTTCCTTACCCTTCCAACTGTTTGAGAAAGGCAGTAACTGGTGCACATGTTGTTGTATCAACTGGAGGTTGCCAGGAAAAACATGGCGAAACCCAGAAGGAATTATTCGATAAGAATATGGATAATGTGAGAAATGTTGCAATGTTTTTAGCGGAGTTTAATCCGTATGCGGTGTATTGCATTGCTAAGCCTCCAGTTGAAGCTCTAGTACCAATGGTGTCAGAAGTATAGTATAAATTTTTCATAAAACAAGTTTATAATTGAGATTTAAAGGAATACAAAAAGGCTGAAACATATGATCCGAGAAAAATTATTGGAGTAACATCAACAGCTTCAATGACTGCCAGTACCTTCATTGGGTGTCATCTGCGTAAAGATCCTGCTGATATCCTTTGTCCTATTGTTGGAGGTTTGAGTCCTAAAACTACAATTCCGGTGATATCCCAAGCAAGCCCAAGCGTGGAATACAATCCAGTATGATTTTTACATAATTAGAGAAACCATAAATTATTTTTTTCAGGAGCTTTATACACAATTACAAGATTCTATAGCTAACGGTGAAGAAACTCTTCTTTGTAAAAACTCAATGTTTTGCTTTTCGAAAGCAGTAGCAATTTCGCGGTTTGTTAATTTGGTTGTAAGAGCAATTCTGAGGGAAAAAGGCTGTGTTGACTGTGCCTTTGTGGCTCAACCTGGCCATATTGGAAAGTTTCTGCCCTATATGACCTCAATAATCAAATTAGGTAAATGTGTGAATGATATTATTAAGAAATTTTATCCTTTTTAAATAAAACAAAGTCATCCTTCTAAAGGATAAATTTTATTGACCATTTATGGTATGACTTTTGTATAAAAATAGTTTATTATCTTAAAAATATTTGCATGATAGGTATATAGTTCTAGAGGTTTCCCATATTTGAAGATACAATCATCTTCATGTCCATTTTATTAATCTACTTCTACCAATTTTGTGTTGAACATAGTTATACCAAAAAAGACGAAAAAACAAGCAGTTGAATGAAATGAGATACTATAGAAAAGCTGTGGGATCTAGGAAAATCGACAGTCGGAAGAATGAAGATGTAAAAAAAAAATTAAAGAAATAATGGAAAATAAAATATTGGAATAGTTCGACCGTTTATTGGAAGAAGAAAGTCAAATAAGAGAGAAAGATATTGAGTAAAAAGCTCAATAGAGACGGTTTTGAAAAGAAATGAAGATGTAAGAAGTGAACAAATAGCCTTAACAACTTACGTTAAAAAAAGGAACCGAATATATTTCTGTGAATTAGTCTATATATTATTAATAATAGTAATTTAGGCCTGAAGATGACTGTGTTTTCTGACGGCCGAAACATGTACCTATCTGGGAATATTTGGAAAGGTTGATACCGTGGAGAAGCGGCGGGATAAATTTTTCTTAAGAACTTTTTCGATTTTTTTTATCGTTTGTTACTTTGCTAGATATTAATAATAATCTATATAATTAGTATAAAATATGTGTGCCGCACGGGCTTATATAAAATATATGTACTACATATAAATAATTTGCTGGACCTTTCTAAGAAAAATATCCTCGTGGGCCTCCGCAAAAAAAACATCCAAATTAGAGCATAAAGTAATGAATGGGTTAGACATTTCTAAATGTGTCTATCTACAGATAATATAGATGAGATTTAAAACATCCAAAAATGCTCAAACATCGTGCGAAGCGCCACAATTTTAATGCATAAACGAGCTCCATTTTCGAAAATAACGTAAAATAGACAGAGCTAATTTTGCTAAGTTAGTGGAGTTATAGAGGTATGATTACGAATTACAAGATGTATGATTACTGATTACGAAGTTTATCAGTATTTTAGTATATCAGTAAATTTTGAACCAAAATTTTTATTTAAAAAATATTGTGGATGAGATCAGAGAACAGTGAGATACAATACAAATGTATAGCATTAACGGGGGTCTAGCCCCAAAAATTTATTACGCTTTGCCTTAGTTGATAGAACTAAAAATATCCCGTCAGTAGATTTATTTAAATTTTTTAAGGTCCTGATGGCGTTGCTTCCACCCATATGCCACAACTAAACGAACTAGAAGAGTCCAGATTACGGACTGCAGTACCCTACATTATCGAAAATATTCGTTTAGGACAGATATTGCTCCAGGGAGAGTCCCCGTTATCGTCCCAACTTAAAGTAAAGAGAAAATGTGATGAGCTTCTGAAGAAGAAAGTCCAAGAATGTATTAATCGTGCTGGTTTAAACTACACTCAATAAATTTTTCAAACCTTTATTGTTGATTTTTAATGCCGATTAATCTTGTTATATTTTTTGTTACTGAAATTACTGGAGACGATTAGAGGACTCCTAGGACGTGTCATTCTATGACTTCCTTTACTGAAGTTACTTTCTTTTTTCAAGCAAGATTTCAAAGGATAGGAACCACCTCTGATGTAATTTTTTGAAACGTATTTTGTTGGTTTCTTATAAAGTCTTATACATTTAGGTTGATCAAAATATTCTTTTTCTTCGTGTTGCCTTTTCATGTTGAGAATAAAAGAATCAGTGTGTCTTAAGAACTTGTTATCAATATCTTCCTCAAGTTTTTTTTCTGCTTCAAAATCTGAAACTGAGTTGTCAGTCGATTCTGAAGTTTTTGGTATATCATCGGTTTGTATTTCTTGGGATTTGCTTAAAACTTGTTCAATTTTCTCAACTTGGGTTTCATGATGGTCTCCAGGACAAGGATACATTTGAATTTTGTGACGTCTTTTTGAAGGTGCGCCCTTTATTACTTGAATTTCCAGTGATTTTTTAGTGCTCATTCTTGAATCAATTTTTTGTTTCGAATTATCTGGTTTCCAATTCGCCCAGTAAGTTTCCTCAAGTTTTTCCAAGACTGATTTTTCTTTCGATTTGGTCTTGGTTTTTTTACGTGGTTTGGAAAGGTAATCACCAGGACCAGCAACATTGTGGGTATAGATGGGACATTTCCGATATCTTGAAAAATGCGGTTTGATGGAATCATTGTCTGTCATTGTTTGATATTTTGAATTTGGAGACTCAAGCTCAAAATCTGGAGGTAATTTTTTATGACGAAATGAAACGTGATGATCCTAGAAAATAGAAGGTTATTTCAACTGGTTGAAAATATGGGTTATTACGCATTGCTCTGGATAAAATTTCAGGGATTTTGCATTATGTAATTTAGGACAGTTTAATGAAGAATACGCCATTTTGAGAAATTTGTGACTTATAGAAATTTTTTGACTTTTGAAGTGCCAAGGATAATGTGATGATTTATTAATTATTTTATTTGGGTAAAACAGGATTGAACAAAAGGAAGTGAAAGGAAGGAAAAGATATAGATTTAGAAACAGAAAAAAAAACAAGAAAACACCTCAAATAAAAAAAAGGTAATTATGTAGATATCTATTCTAAGAAGGATAAAAAAAATAAAGCAGCATCAAATGAGGTAATAGAAGTACTCGAATAAAGGCATTTATTTAAAAAAAAGAACTTGAGAAATGCAAACGATAATTCTAGAAGAAAATGATGAATTTGGGAGAACAAAAAATTTTAACAGTATTTTAAAAACGACGTTTAGAACTTGAGAAAGAGCGTTTGGAAGAAAAATAAGAAATGAAGAAAGGATGATTGGTAAAAAAAAATGGAACAGAAAAAGTAGAAACAGTTTCTACTTAGGAGTTTCTAGGTAGAAGAGCTTGATAAACAAGAAAGATGAGCTAACGAAAACTCGTTCAGCTTACACAGTAATAATATTAATATAAGATTAATGAGAAAGCTTTTAAAGAACAAAAAACGCTTAAGAAGAATTTGAAAAACAACGATGAGAAGAGAACGATGAGCAAAGAACGTCTCTAAAAGAGCAAAATATAGTTTTAAAAAAGGAACTCAAAAAACGACAATTAGAAGAGAAAGAAGAGAATCTGGGAAAAAAATTTAAGAAACAGCGATTGCTAGAGAAAAAAGACAACAAGAAATTTTAAAAAACAAAAAAACTGCAAAAGACTTGTACAATTAAAAGGGAAATAAAAAGCTAAAAAAAAACTCTCGAAGAATAAAAAATGATTCTAGAAGCGCTTGAAAAACAATAATAAAAAGAGAACGACGAGGAAAGAAAGAGTCTAGAAGAGCAAAAGATAACTTTAGAGGAGCTCGAAAAACGACAATCGGAAGAGAAAGAACTTAAGAATCATTTTAGAAGAAGAAAAACGGTTCTGAAAGAACTTTAAAAAATCAAAAAGAAAAATTCTATAAGGACAATAAAAAATTCTGAAAGAGCTTGAAAAACAATATTTGGAATGAAAGAATTTGAATAATAACGGTTGTTGGAAAATTAATAACATACCTACAATTTAAAAAAACAAAACAAATTTCTAAAAGAGCTTAACAAACGAAGAGACAAGAAAGCTAAGAAAAACTCTAGAACAAAAAAGGCGATTCGAAAAATTCGACAGTTTACGAAATGTTTTTAGAGACGTATAAGGACAACGTCAAGAAGGAATTTGCAGGGAAAGTGAAAGATCTGGAAAAAAACGCAGATTGAACCATCCATCGGCTCAATCAATGAGTGAAACTCCATATCAGACTACAACCAGATGAACTACTCTTTGCAGTGTTGACGCTGTTTGCAGCAGGAAGATTCAAAATAAGAAACAATTTGGGACGGCAACCTTTTAGAGGGAAAAATGTAGAAAAACTTATAATAAATACCATAACACAGAAAAAAATCTGATTAAAGATAATATTATCATAGAAAGACTACTTCAAAGGGTTAGATAAAAAGACCCAGTATAATAATGAACTAGAGGAGAACAAGAAAGAGAAATCTGGATAGAGAAAAGATAAGCACAGAGGAAAGATACTAGGATACTAGTTAGATACTACGAGATAAAAATGTCCAGTATAATAATGAACTAGAGGAGAACAAGAAAGAGAAGTAAGGATAGAGAAAAGATAACCACAGAAGAAATAAAAAGTTTTTCGATAATGATGAAAAAGGAAACGTCCCAACACATGTAAAATAATGGCAGACGTGGTGAAAGCACTACCAGACATAGCCCTGGATAAACTAAGAAAAATTATGAAGCGAAAACAGCGAACTTAAGAAATATAGAGAAATAATCACGTTAACAAATACCTTTGCAAAAATATACACCAAAATGCTAGAGATAAGCTCAAAGAGTGAAGAATTATGTTAGTAGTAAGCAATCAAAGAGAAAAAAATGCCGAAGTATACTTTATTAGTCTCCAAAATATGTTTCGTAAATTCAGACGAATACACATTTACATAGCAATAAAAGTATCAAGATATAGAGAAACCTCAAACACAATAATGCAAGGAATATAAAGAGTCATCCTTCTAAAAATTATGACACAAGATACAATAATGAGTGTAAAAGTCTATAGAGCAAAAACAAGAGAGCGACTAAGAAAGACATGGTAAATAGAAGTGTAGAAAGTGGTTGTAAGGAGATTAAAATAATAACCTGTTAAAAATCAATATGACCATCAAATGTTGTGTAACGAATTATTTCAGAGAGACGCCGAATTCAACTCCGGAATTATTACATCGCTTAGGAATCACATTATAGCCCCTAATTCTACGAAACCTGAGTCAAGTCCATTGTTTGGTCGAGAAGGATAAAATCGTTCCGCCGAATAAAAAGTGTTTGAGTACATATACGAGTAAATACGTATTGTTATGTAAGCAGGGAGAGGACAATGGCCAGTCAGTGAAAAGCGAATAATGAGCGGGCTGAGTTCTGCGGTTCATTGAAGTGATATTCTCGGAAGCGAATCGACGTCATTGAGCGACAATCGTAGGCGTATACTTATGAATTATTGTTAAAGGTATTCGGGTAAATAGTGGTTAGAAATAAATTATTCGTTAATAATTCAACTCTTTAAATCACAAGAACCCCGAATATTGAACAATTTACCCATTTGTAGGAATACTATATTCTATAGATCTTTCCATTTTTGCACATAACTGTTTTAATTCCACTCAAACCATGGTCCTTGGGCAAAAATATAAATGTTTAAGAAGAATTGAGTAAGGAAAGTAATAGATATTTTAGATGATAAAAAATATTTTATTGGGTAATTTTTTGTTAGTTATTAAAAAATCATTAAACTTAATATGTGTATTGCAACTAAGTATTACAACGTGCAAAAATAGTCATACAGAAATGAACCGCAAGGTTGTGATTCTATATGGCTATTATTAGTTTGTATCACAAGAATAATGTTTACTCACAACTGCACGTAATGGTGCAAAAATACTTAAAACATATCACTGGTTTTATATGTAATTTATTACCCATTTCATAGGTAGATAAAACTTAGATTTTAAAATCACAAAAATTCGAGTGTTTTCCCAAATTCAACAAAAAAAGTCGTGCAACACTGATGTTTCCAAAAAATGGGCAATATCTTTAAATAATATATAGTTTTTACCCTACACACAAGATTGTTTTTATATAAAAAAAATGTATATGTACTATACACACCTTATAGTATCTACTCTTGATTATACATTTTTTGACAAATTCAGGTTTCTCCATTCCTACAAAATCGCAACATTTCCATTTTACAAAACACAATTCACTCACACACAATTTAAAAAAAGTCTTTCAATTTGTTAAAAGTCCTACAATCTTTTACCTCTAGTATAAACAATGATCTTCCAAGTTCACCCACTTTTTAAATTAATTTTGATTTCACCAATCCACCGCGCAACTTTTCATTGATGGCAGTTACCAGTTGTTGGTTTGTGGTTTTCTTCAACAACAAGGCAGTTGTTCGGCAGCATTGAACAGTTCCTGGCCAGTTCATAAGCGGTAATATGGCAACAACATGGCTTAGAATAAATCCTAAAGTAGGAATATCACACAAAATTTTCAAAGTTTTATCCGAGACAAGGAAATTTTGTAGATTCCAAAATGGCAGTAAAATGCTCAACAATAATTTTTTTCTCTCTAATTAAAGGCAACAGATCGAATAAAACTTTCAAAATTTACAAAATGTGAAAATTACAACTCCCAAAACTAAATCTAGTACAGACAATCAACTACTTTGTAAAAATATTTTATATTGCAATGTAACATTATATAAAAACAAGCCTGTATTTACAAAAACAATTTTTGTTTTTATATAATGTATATTTTTCTAAATGCATAAATTTATATACAAAAAAATCGACATTTGTAAATTGCACGAAAAATGCTCTCAATATCTACAATATAAATTCGTAATCAATTTTATGCTTGGCCGAAATAATCTTTTTTGTACATTACAAACACTTAAAATTTTTTCATACATGCAGTGATCACAAAAATTGAAGCAACGTTGGTTAAGAAAAAAACTGCTGTCTATAGATTTGTTCAAACAACAGTAGCAGATTGGTGACTTGAAATATCTATTGCGCATCCTCAATACAGTTCTGAACTGTTTTGAGGTGTTTTCAGAACAAATCTATTATGACAGTTTACAATTTTCAGTCATGCTTAAATTTTTGGATCACCCGATATAATACAATTTTTCTCAAACAAAAAACTTAGTCTGTAGGCCTGGAAACCTTTTAACATCAACTTCGATATTATAATGTAATTATTAATGAGCTACCGAATCCCTCATTACGGAGGTTGGTAACATGAAACATTCCAAATTTATTGTACAAATGACCAACCGCCATTTCCTCTAAATATAACTTTTACAACTATGATATTATTACAACATTAATATTACTGAAGATTGTAGCACTGCTTGTAGAAAACGAATGTTATTAATATTGTCAAAAATTTTGTTTTTTGGGTATAAATTAGGCGAAAAACTAGATGAGAAGGCCGCTGAACAGGCGATAATCTTCAGTATGTAGAAAATTTTTGTGCTGTAAGTTCTAGTGCAAAAAAGAGTCAACTTTATTCAGACCATGTAAATATACCACATTGAACTTGAGGTGATTTGATTTAAATTATTTACAGTCATAAATACAAGCACTAAGTTTTACAGGCCACCACTTTTTCCACACAATTGACTGACCAAAACTAGCAGTTTTTACTCGTTTGATGAGTGATCGGGCCATAATGCTGGTAAACTGCTCATGCATGGAGTTTTTGATAATTCGCAGGGCGACGGTGAGCGCCCTTTAAGCTCTTCTCACCAACAAAACACTGAAAGCTCACCCCCGTGGTCTCCACTGTGACGCCATGTCCTCACTGAACGAGCTTTCAACTGAAAAAACAAACAACAATATTATCTATTACGAAGTCTCTCAATACATTATCGTAATATAAATAAGAATTTGTTTCAAGATTAATTAAGGTATTCGCTAAATGAGGCAGAGTTTCTACATCTGTGAATTTTATTGACGATATCTTTTCAAATACGAAATACGACTTTTGATAAGCCATCAAAAACTACTGAAAGGCACATTCGTACACTTTTTTTATACATTATTCATCTCAAAAATTAAAAGCTTCTGTTACAAGCACGATAATAACACAGGACTATTCACTCTCAGAGCCAACCGCTTGCTTACGGTATGTGAAGGTGAACCTACGCTGAACGAGGTTGAGAGAGAGACACCCGAGGAGACACCTCACTGATGAAAATTTTCAATTAAAATAGCCTCAAAACGAATAAAAACTGTCATATAGAAGGTTAAATTCTTAAAACATAAAAAAATATGTTACAAGCCTAAAATTTTTACAGCACTGGCTTTACTTCAAAAACGCTGTGCAAACGGTCAGTTACAAAAAAATGTTGAAGAAAAAACTTGTATAAGATCTGCGAGACGATAATAGTTTAGACTCGAGATAATCTTAAAGATGAGAAAAAGTTAAACTGCCCGGGTTTGTCAACTCTTTCTCATCTTTAAGCGTCTCTAGTGCCTAAGACACAAAATCAACAATATGGTTTAGTAAAATAATTGAACGCAAATTATTCACTAAGACGAATCAATACTTGTTTGATTATTATAATTATATTTAATTACTTGTCTAAATTTGCTCTAATTTCTAAATTTTCTATATTTTTAGGCTTTCTAGATCCAATTTCCTACGGGTTTTTCTGACAGAATTGTATTGGATCACTATTTGGTGAATATTATGAACAGTTGTAAAATGTTTTTAGAAAAAGCTTGCTCTGTAATTATATCAATCAAGAAAACAACCTTGAACTTGTTATATTTGTTTACTTGTGCAAAAAATGAGTAAATATGTGGTGGAATTATTTAAAAATCACAATATTATCAATAGTAATTTTATGGTAATTAGAACAATGGTTGTATTTCAGAATAAATTTATGTAAATTTATTTGCAAAAAAGAGGCCTTGAAACTCCGGTTCAAGATCACAGATAATTCGTTGCTTAATAAATGACGACATGAAAATAAAATTAATAAAATTTTGTTTATCCTGTGAAAGTCATTTCAAGTCCTGTACAAAAATAAACAGTTTTATGAAATCGCAAGATAGCGGTTTTACTTCAAAATAAAAATTAATTAATCATGCTCTGATCTAAGAAAACAACTTTATCTAATTACATCTTTCCTCTGTACAGTTCGTATTTTTTTGTATATTTTACTCTAATGAGTATTCACAATTTTTAAACTTGCATTTTATATTGCAGTTAATTATTCTTAGATTACAACAAATCGTTCATAAAGTGATTAATAACTTTTAAAGTAAAATAAATATTACAGTCCTAGCTTTATCAATAATCTTTAATACTTTATATCGTTTACTGGCATGCATACGAGCGTTTTGACGTCACGTTTCAAATCAATATATTTTTTTTTCTTTTTGAAAATTTTGTAATCAATGATATTGAAATTTTATTTAAAATAAGGTTTGGGAGGACGACAAATGTAACATAAAGGACAGTTGCAAAACGAGATTTTTCCAAGGTTAATTTCGATTTGAAACTAATTATCTAAAATCGAAAATACTTTTCCATATTTAAAAAATGCCCCAGAATTGCAAGAATTTTACTAAAAGTGGATATTACAAAATTAACTAAATTAACTGTTGAGAAGAGGAGAATAATTAAATAACTAAAATTCTGAATAACATTAAAATTGAAGACTTACATTGTCTATCAACTATTAACTTATTACAGTTCAAAAAAATGTTTAAACGTTGCTTATCTTTGACTAAAAAATTGTTTTTAGTAACTGAAGGGAAAACTACAATAATTTCTGTATTATTATCTTCAAATAAAAATTCTTCAGTTATCTTTGTACAATTTTAAAACATGCTTTTGGTTATTTCTACAAATAAAATATAAAGGCTATACTATAAAGGCCCTACTACAAAGGTTTGACCTGATCTGACATTTTTTTAAAGTGTACCAAAATTTTTAAAAAACTTGTCAGTTATAATATTACATGTACTTTGATTTTTTCCCAAAGTTTCTTCAAGTATCATTAGTATTTAATAATTTATTTAATATAAAATTAATTGTTTTTGAAATTAACGAAAAAAAAATATTTTGGAAATCAAAGTTTGTGTGGTACATATTAAGTAAAAGTATTGCTTGACAAATAATTATTGTTTTACTAAATAAAAATGATGTTTTTAATACGATTTTGTGAGTTTTATGTTTCCGGATCTCTTTTGATACTAAAAGGCCTGGTTTTCCAGTTTCAAATTAAAGATAACCTGTGGTTATTTGCTAAGTTTAAAGAATTATTGGTGTTTTTATAACAACTACACTTAATTTCAAGTTAAATTCCGACTGAAAAATCAAACCTAAATGAAAACTATATATTCAAACTTAGTTTTTCTTTAATTGAGAATACTTCCACTTATTAATTTCGCCTTAGTTGAATAACTAATATTGAAAATTTTGTATTTCCGTAGAAACAAGTCGTAATATTCGTCTTCCATTGGTTCTTTTGCGTTTCTCTGTTTAGTTTATCCTGCTGGTCATAAACTTAACACATTTATGTTATTCTTGAGGCCAAGATGTCGGCCAACTACAATATCGTAATAGTATGTGACAAAATGTCTTCCTGGAATAGTTATTTTCCCATTAGGAGTGACTAGATATAGAAAAGGATCAGGTTGGTTTGGCATGCAGCATTTGTGTCGATTTGGTTGTCCATGATAGGTATGTGTGTGTATTCCAAGTTGGAGGACATTCAGCATTATGAGTTTTGTGTTAGTGCCAAATGCGAACTAAAAACAGCTCAACAAAGAGTCAACGTCACATTGTATTTCGTGACTGAACAATGCTAGTAAAGTTATTAAAGAGATACAGAAGCGATAAATCAAGTTTTTAAGTTTGGATTAATGAATTGCATTGTCTCGTTTTTTGGCGCGATTGAAAATTTGGCAATGAGTAACGTTACATAATTATAGGTTGTATAAATTCCAGCGAGTTGAGAATGCAAAAAGAAAGCGCTGTTTTATTCGTGAACATGTTGCTAATTCGTGGAACATTTTGACGGTGAAGGTCAAGTATTGAGGCAGGTTTTTGTTTGTGGATTCGCAATTCGCGTAATCACCGGATATCTGTTAATGTTGTTGGACCGGAGCCAAATTGGATCTTAAATACTTGGTTAAAATAATCACTTTTACGCTAGATTAATACTGAACAAAAATGGGACGTGCATACATACACACATACAAACATTTTATATCAACTTTATTAAATTATTATTGTCACAACTCGAATTTCCTCATTGGATATTTTGCAGTAAAACTTTTCAACCTTAACTGAGTTTGGTTCTAGTCTGCACCTCGTAAAATCGCCTGCTGCATCGACTTCCGGTAATGACAAAACATTAGCTGCAAATACCGAAGAGATAGATACGTCTCTGCACCGAATCTGAAATTACGCAACATCAACTGTAGTCATTGAAAGCTAGTTCTAGGAAAATTTCTGCAAATCTTATGTATTATAACACTCATTTCGGTGCTTTAAATATGCATTATGAATTTATGAAATGCATTCTTTAAGTTAAGCGAGCGAAGCGACACCCATTTGTAAAAAAGAAACTATTAAATGTATGGAACTGTAAAAAAATTTAACGTGGTTATTCATATTTTATGTAGAAGCGTTTTTGTAAAAAAAAACATAAGTTTTAGAATAATTTAAATTTTATGCAATACAAATTACACTGTGTTGATTTTTTTCTATAAAGTTATGTGAACTAAAACTAAATTTAATTCTGTTTCTGACAAAAATTTGAAATAGATCAATAAAAAACACAATTACAGTGAAATCTAGTTATAACATAGGTACTCTTCGCCATCCACTTAAAAAATACGTTCTGAACGAAGTATATGTTATACAAAAATAGAATAACTATGATATGATATACGAAATTTATTAAAAGCAACTGTGTACTTAAAGAATACTGTAATACAAAGTTTAAATGTACAAGTAACTAAAAAATACACAAAATTTTAATTCAAAAAGTCAATACTATAAGTTCTAGTTTACTTTCTATTTTTACACAGTAATTTTATCTAAGCAGTAGTCTTCTATCATAAATATTGCAACGAAAATTTTATCTTCCGTTTTATTGATATCCACATAACCATATACCTTTTAGACAAAATTGTCGAATTGTCCATATCTAAATTGTTGAAAAGTCCAACTTCAGAACGGTGACGTTTTCAATATGGTTTTTATGCAATTTATAATTGTATATGTATACCATTTTCCTTAAGTAATATCCGCAATAAGTCACTAAATGTCACTGTGACAATTTATTTACATTTTATGGAACTGTAATAAGATGAATCTCATTTATCAAAAATCTCAAAAAATTTCAACAGTATTGTTTTTTTTTTAGAGTTTTGTACATGGAAGTGGGTACGGACCCACCAAAATCATACGTTATAATCGAAGTACATTATAACTAGGTTTGACTGTATTCATATTTATGTACAAATGTGTTACCGACCATTAATTTTATAAATCAGAAATAATTTTAACATAAGTATATAACACAAATTTGTTTTTTTTTATTACAAAAAATTGTAGTAAACCAATACATACTAATGGGCTTATTTCAAGTTGAGATACTACCGGTAGTATCGTAAATTTTAATACTTTTCCATGGCAACACCACCAAATTTTATTAATTTTTCATGGAAAAGAAGATACTATCAGTAATATCTTAACTTGAAATTAGCCCATAAGTGTATAATTTACATACAGAGTGACATAAAAGTATGGAATAAAATTCATATTTTTTAATTTAATGTTTTTTTTAGAAAAACGCTGAGACAGGTCGATTTTGTTTTTTTGTTGCGCACGTTTTTCACTTGTTTCCAAATTTTTTTGGCCAACTGGTTTTTTGCTGTGACATAATAGATATTTTTTTTAAATAGCAAACCTTATTTTTGGTATTTAATATTGAAACTACTTTTTTTTCTGCGTATTACTATAACATTTGTAGGTTCTAAAATAAAAATTTAAGTAATTTAACCAGTTTAAATGTTTTATTGAATTTTTCAAAATAATCGCTATTTTTAACAGAATTTACTGAACTAAATGTTCAAATTGACGTCCTTTCGTTTCTTGGCAACAATACAACTAATTTTCGAACTCCCTTAGCACATTATTTCCCATTTTTTTGACTAATTAAGCGGTACTGATTTGTAAATCTTTCTCTTAAATCCTTGATTTTGTTGCAAATATTTTTGATTTTAAGTAGCCCTTTAAAAAAACGGTCAAAACATCATCTAAATATGTAATCTACAACACTACGAGCGTAGTGTGGAGGTGCACCGTCTTGTTTAAACCATACATTAGCTGCTGGTATGTCTAGATCCTTTTTATTGGGAAAAGTTCCGCTAATGCTGGTACTAACGTGTCGCAAACGATATTCAAATAAACTTGTCTAATCAATGAGACGTAAAAAAATACGGTCCTAAAATGATTAGCTCAAAAAAGACAGCTGCCATATGGGTCGATAGAAAATTCACACTGAATGAGAGAAACCAATACTTATTGTTACAACATCCACAAAAATTGAATGTTTAGTGTGGTTTTGTCAAATAACATTTTAGGATTTTAGGACATCAGTGATGTAAGAGAAAGAATTACAAATGAGTACCGATTAATTAGTCAAAAAATGATAAATAATGTGCTAACAGAGTTTGAAAATTAGTTGTATTATTACTAAGAAACGGAAGGACGTCAATTTGAACATTTAGTTCAGTAATTCTGTTAAAAATTGCGTCTATTTTGAAAAAATCAATAAAACATTTAAATAGGATAAATTACTTAAAGTTTTTATTTTAGACCCTACAAATGTTAAACTGTTATACGCAGAAAAAAAAGTGGTTTCAATATTAAACACCAAAAATTGGGGTTGCAAAAAAATATCGATTACGTCACAGCAAAAAACCAGTTGGCCAAAAAATTTTGAAAACAAGTATAACACGTGCCCAACAAAAAGCAAAATCGACCTGTCTTAGCGTTTTTCTAAAAAAAAACATTAACTTAGAAAATATGAATTTTATTCCATACTTTTATGTCACTCTGTATAATGTGATTCAAGCAAATATTTTTGTTGCTCCTTGTGCTGCAAAATTTAAGCTTTCTATTATTTTATACAAGACCGTGTCAAAGGAGTTTTCGTACTCGACGTTTCGCCGACTATCGAAGGTAGCTTCTTCAGGGGTGGAGTGAGAACTGGTTGGAAGTAACAAATTGTGTCTAAAATGTTTGTTTATATATGCTGTTTCTCCCATTAGAACTATAATTTTACAGCAGAAAAGAGCTACTTCACTGTTTTTTCCTATTGTGACAAGTAAATCTGTGCAAAAATGACTAAAATGTAAATCTGCTACTACAGTAAGGTAAATAGTAAAAGAATGACGATAGGAGACGCCTGGGAGAATGCGTATTTGACTAAAACGTGTGGCCAAAGTTTGCTCCGCCTTTACGATTTACCTTGTAATGTTAGTCAGAATTGGCCGCAAGAAACGCACATATAATAAAACTGAAATATCAACAAAGTTTTCATCGTGATAATGCCTGTTTTGAAGTATATTTCAAAAAGAATGACATCGCAGTAGGTTGTTAAAATTCAAATTTCAATTGAAAACATAGTTTCCAAAACTTGATTTTGGTGCTGTGTCATGCAAGCCGGCAAACCGGCAAGTAAAGGTGTTTTTAGTCATTCATCTTCTATCAGTACATATTTATTTGGCTATCGACTTGATATCTATCGATTAAGTGTTTAAACTGTTATAATTCGATATAGAGTAATATATGTTATCCTAATCTGGTATAATCTGATTTTTTATTTCAACTTTGACAAATTAATCTGGTTATTAGTTTTCTCTAATGCAATGTTTACAGTGCTGTTCACACAATCACAGTCTACTGCCATGTCATATATTCTGATACATATAAACTTTACAGTGGCAGAAATTTATTGGTGCAGCGTACACATTGTCCACCCTAAATTTTTCACAAGAGTTTTGTTCAATTTTTTTATTTTTTTTTTTCCGAATCAGTCTAGCTTAGTGGAGCTACAAAGTTGTGAATCACGCTGGTCTATCAATAACCAGTTGATACTTGACAGTACCCAGTATAATTTTACTTAAATAATCGAGTATTTTATAAGAAAACCATGTTAGGATACACAACATGAATAAAAGTACAGGCTATGCCTTTCATTAATTCTTGATTACTCATCAGATGTCGCTTTGCTCTCCAAAATCACCAATACCAACTCACTATATTGTAATGATGTTGTATTTTCGAGTATATCATTGTTGTTTATCTTTTTACAATGTATTTATGTCATAGTAATCGTTGTAAATTATGTCATCTTATAAATGATAAGTTTTGCTGGTGGTAATGTATGATTTGATTGAGTGTGTCTCCAGAGTCTCCTGAATATTTAAAAATAGAGTTGGTTTAATCGGTTTCGTGTACTTTCCACACCTATTATAAATTTATAGATCCAATAGCAATATATTTGAGCTTTAACTATTTTTAAATTTGTCTAGTTAAATTCGATATCAATTGGTGGAAACCTAAAATTATCGTCTATTCGTTTCTCCACGATGTTGCAACCAATTTCCTATTTCCCTGAAACTGCAATTTTCTCTCTAGGAAACGTTTACCGGTAGTTTATAGTATATAAATTTATGTGCATTTCAGAAAAAAAAGTGCTCCTATAGTTTCAAAATAAGAAGTTTTCAGGTTTTTCTTGGCTGAAAGCTCTCCAATTTTGGGGCGATATTTTGAAGTCAAGAGTGGTCGTTGGTAATTAAACTAATTAAAACTGCGCGATGCAACTGCTTCTGAAAGGAGTTTTTTGGGGTTGACAAAAAAGTAAGAAACCAAAGCCTGGAGTTTTTATCCTTTTTTTGTCATTACCACCGTGAAGTGTTCAGTACTCGAAATATTTAAAAAGCTCTTCAGAATGAGGCAAAAATTCACGCTGAAATAACCCCTAACTCGTGTATTGTAAAGGCCGGAATTAGGAACGCGTTTTGTTGAAAATCTGCCTTAGCTGTACGCTATTCATTTCAGTGTAAATAGCAATGAACTTTAGGCTAACGTATATTCCGCAAGAATGGTTTGCATGTGTGCTATAAAAATATATAACATTCGGTGTGAGTAACGAATGACTTCATCAAAATGTATGCTTTGTATGAAAATCGATGGCTTAGTGGCACTTCAACAAGTTCGTTAATATTTTATAAGACCGACTGCCACTCTTGACAGGGATGTGCGCTATTCTTCCGTTAAAGCTACTGGTTTTTTATACACGTGAATAATTAACGTTCATTATCAATAGTGGATGGAAATAACCCCCAGATTAAAAATAACTTCATTAAATAAACTTTGCGCAGAAATTTTTTATCCTCTTATTGATCTTCTTATACCGCCTTTAAGAGTAAGTTCTACACAAATTTCAGTATATGGAAAACAATGTTAAAAGTTTCCTCTGTTCTAGCAAAAACCATAAGTCAGATGAAAATAAATAAAACACTACCAAAATCTACGAAAAATTTAGAACAGTAGTTCTTCTGTTTCCGATTCTCTTTTAAATTAATTATTAAGTATTATAAATATTAAGTATTAATTATTGAGTTGAAGATTAAAAATTTTGTGGCAATATTTGTTTTCGTTTATTTTAACATATAATTGATTTCAGATTACTAACTACCCAAAAAATGTATATGTTATTATGAATCTTTTTTCGAATTTAAAAAAGCGTTATAAATAATTGACATAATAGAAGAACCAGATATCAGTTAATTCAGTTTGAAAAGTTTGTTTTGATAACTAGGTGACTACACCGATGACTTAGATCCCAACTATGAGGGTAGAGGAACCATCAAATCCGTCAAAAACTACAATAATAAAATAGTTATTGTCAGTCAAAATACACTGGTGGGCAACAAATTCCGGACATGTAATTTACGTTATCATAAAAATACTTTTTAATTTTTGGTTATTTTTATACAAATTATGGAACATTATCTAAAAATTTGAAAGAAAAAAGATAATAATTATAAAAGTAATAAAAAATATGGCGGGTTACATATTCAGTTTTCATCATTGGTGGAGGTATTACTATAGTACACACTACACAATTAATCACCCACATTGTTTGAGAATATGCTGTAAAACCTAGCTAATAAGAATTCTGGTAATTTTGAAGTAAGTTTTTCTCATTAAACTAAATATTTAATACCTTTTTCTTTTCCACTTTTTGTTTAAGAATAATATTGTATATGAGTATTAGGGTGTCCCTTATATGACAAAAAAAATTTTTTTTTCGAATTTCAAAATGCATACCCTCTATATTTTTTACTACTGCTATAAGATACTCAAATATAAAATTTCGTTTTCCTAGCGCAATTGCAACCAGTGCCGACCGAGCTTCAAAATTTAGTAAAAAACGTAATTTTGTCCTGATAGGTCGGTCTGCTATAAAATCACTAGAAGTGCAATAAAATAAGTGAACAAAAAGAACAATAAAATTAGATGAACATTAATCTTTAATCAAAAACATACATTTATAACAATCAGTGAGAATAACTTTTTTTAGAGTAGTTTTTTTACAGACAGGATACAATTTTCTATGTTCCTGCACACAGCGCATCAAAAACTGTTTTTGTTCTTCTTCAGCTGTGATAAGTCCATTAAAATCTTGCATCAATTTAACAGCCCTTTCATCAGTATCATTTACAACTCTCAAACAATTTATTCTTTTTTTAGATTCCAGAAAAGCAGCATTATTGTTTTAGGAAGATACATCTTCCTTTAAAAAACTGTCATCGATCTGCAGTCGTGATAGTAATTGTTTGCTCTTTTCCGATACAAAGTCATCAAGTGTTATCTGAGAAAAAAAAAAGCTAAATAACAAAAACATCAATAACAATTTCAAAATATCACAAAAAGTCAACTCAACTTACCAAACAACTTTTGAGACAATTCTTTCTCCGAGGGGTCATAGCGTTTGCTAAAATCTGAGATTCTGTCCCTGTTGAAGTTGGCAATCATTTTCTTCTTAGTTTGGTTATCAAGTTTATCATCAAACAGTGATAGAATGACTGTCTCTTCACATAAATACCACAAATGATGGCTAAACTTGCTTATAGAGACTTTAGAAATTGTTGCATCAATTTTTTCGTACTCTTTTAATATTTTTAAGAAGCGCAAATCTTGGTTAGGTGCTTTAGTCACAACTGTGCATTCGAGCCACGGTTTACCATTCAACATCACGATAAATAAGCTAACATCTTGTAGAGCTTATATGTTCATCGCAGTTATTCTGAATTGTGACTAAAGTAAACAAATTTTTAAAGAATAGATTGCTCTCGCCATCCAGCGTGCTTGATGCATAGCTCCGGGGGGCCTTAGTTTTAGTTTACTGTGTCTCTTCCCAAAAATATTACGCACAGTTCGACCAATTCGCCGCAGACATCTCTTACAAAACTTTTGTCTAATTCTGCCTTATAAATCATTAACAAAGCTTGAATGTCTGTGTCGACAACACGTCTTTTTACGAAATTAAGACATGGTTTAATGTTACTAGAATCGATGTTTTTCCAATTTTCTCTAAACTTTTTGAACAGCGGAATATCTGGGCTACTAGTAAGTTGCTTAATTTTTCAAAAACAGTTTTTAGAACCAATTTATAAACATGATGACGACAGGCGAAAAGCAGCAATTCTCTTCTTAAAGTTTGCTTCAAAATAGCAAAAGCTCTATAGAAACGACCAGTATTGGAGGCTGTTGTGTCGCAGCACATTATTTGTACTTTATCAAGAAGATTCCAGTCAAACAGAGCTGTTGAGACAGTCTTAGCTTGATGTTTTTCAGAAAAACGTTCTAGTTTCGGCACTGCAAGAAGCTGTTCTCTATCGTCAAACGAAGCAATAACTGGCAAGCGTTCTTCTTTTGAACTTTGTACATCCAACCCGGGTAATAGTTTTTCATCCCAATGGACTGTAACTACGTCGGGTACATTGTTTTAGAAGTCAGATTTAATTGCTTCTGCCCTTGATTTTCTAGTTTCAGTACGAATTCGCTAAATCGATAATTTGTTTATAGGGAAATCATCGTTGCTTAGACCAAACGCTTCTACCACCGCATTAAGAATGTAAACGGAGTCTTTAATGCTTAACTGAGATCGATCTAAAGCTGCAACTAGTTTAGGTGTAATGAGATTCTTTCTACCTCTTTTTGAACTTAGTTTATGGCAGGGAACGTCCGGCAAGCTAAGTTCACAATTTAAGATCTGTTCTTCGTCTGAATCTTCTAGACTTTCTAAGTTATTTGTGGACACAACAGCTAGTGAGTTTTTGAATAATCTTAAAAACCACGTATGAAATGACAAATAAAACATGTAAGTCACAGCGCAGTACTTACGCAACTTGTATGGACAAGTTTAAATCGCTAGTCGGCACGGGTTATCGTTTGTAAATCGAACTTATATTTTTTTCTAGACAATATAGAGTTATTACGAAACTTTTAAGAAGGTATGCGTAAAAATATATCGAACTTGAAATTTAAGGGACACCCTAATGAGTATATTGTACAAAAAAAACTTTTTTAAAAATTTTTAAACTTTATTTCTAGACACACATTCAAATAGTGTTCTTCTTTAGTGAAATAAAAATTCAGTGCCCTTTCAAAATTTGATAATTTTCAGAAACCCACTGCAACACGAAATGTTAATGATATATTTATTATTACCATCCAATATCCTAGCCTGAACTTTAAGCTTTAAATTGAACCTAAAAAGGTTAAAATTGGAAATCGATTTTTTTTGTCAAAAAAAGTTTTCTTGGACCTCCATCCTAATTCGTGTACGCAGCCAAAATTTATCAAAACCTCAGAACTCAACACCAACAGTACACTTAAAAAGTCGACAAAATCAGCTACACAACAAAAAAAGCCAAATTACTTCATTCTTTTGAAAGCCTTTAGAGCTTCAAAAATTTTAGGGTGGGCCATTTCAGTTGTTGACCACTTATGTTATCTTTATAGTCAGTCATATTAAATCAGCTACTTTAATTGACATAAAAACTGTAATTAGTGACCTTGAAAACCCCCCGAGTATTCGTTTTATGTAAATTATTCGTGTTTGTTGTGCATTTTGTTAATAACAAATTCAAAAAAGGTCCAGCGGTTTTTTAAATCACTTTAGATTTGAACAAATAAAATTAATCGGTCTGACTCACAAAATTTTCGCAATTTTGCATTTTTAGCGGCTAATTAAATTCGATTAAATTCAATAATGAACTTGACTTAAAATGCACTGCTTTTATTTTTTGTAGTTATTTAAGTAATTACATACTTATGTTCACCAAAAAGGCTTTTTTATTTAAGAAACTATGAAGAAATTGCTTTCACAAGAACATTCACAAATTTGAATTTCACCCTTTTCCCCTGGGTCTCGGACTATTGACACATACAGATTAGTTTTATTGCTTGCTTTAGGTCTAAAGCAGGGGGCTTCTTGCTTTCTAGCGGTCCATCTAAGAAGTGTTAATCGCTTTCGTTGAAATGTCCCCAGTGTAGCTAGTTCTTTGCCGTTAAAAGGGACTCTCTTAAACAATTTGACCAATGAGAAGAATTTCATTTTATAAAAAATTAATAAAGAATACTTTTTTAATTCATTTTTCTGTATCCAAGTATTAGAACTTAGAAACCAAATTCTAAAAAATATTGAAAATCTACAATATAAGACTGAGAAAATCTACTATTTTCAGGTTCGAATTACTTAAAATTCCAATTATCCCAGTTCCACTATAATTATGTAACTTTTTAATAAAATAACAGAAATGAACCAAATGTGTTAAAATTTTAATGGCGGAAATGATGTTAGTAATAAAAGCACTTCAAGGAACTGAACATAAACAAAGCATGATAAACAAAATGAAATTTTTACCAGACCCTGTTTAAGAAATTTATAAAAAAGTTCAATATACGTAGTCCTGCCTATTAAAAAATGACGAATCAATGCTGAACCGTCCCATGCATTATGCAACAACTACCCTTTTTCAATTAGTTATTAGTCAATTTACGTCTTTCTGATAACATTGAAAATGCATTAAATCGTCTGCGGAGACTACATAAATTATTAACATCCTGCACCAAAAGTGGAATTGTGTGTGATTTAGGTAGGCTGCTCTTTGCTTGTGACTCTACCATAAGCTATTAAAATCTATTTGGAAACTTTTAATTGCATTGTAAAGAGTAATGTTTCATGAGGCTATTAAACGTTGCTTAAAGTTTAACCGATTCCAAACTAGATTTGCTCAAAATCATCCAGAAAGAGCTTTAATAAAAAAATTAAACAACAAAAACACCAACAAAATCAACTACTTAGGCTTGAACAAAATAAAATTGATTTCTGATTGTAGTTTGAGATAAAATACATAAAATCTATTACCAGATGAGATAAGTGAAATTCGAAATCGGTAATAATCGTGCTATTAACATTTATGTTTTGTTGAAGGCGGTGTACCTCATTGTCCTAACACCGATACAAATTGTAATTACATAACCAAAGATTGTAGGTTATAATTTGTCTATAAATGCTTGACTTTTATGGTTCTGACTTACAAACTAGTTTATAAGGGATCTAATAAGGATTGTTGTAAAGAAAAGTGTGCTGTTATAATTGAAGCGATACGGACCATTGAAGCAACCTTAAAAGGGCTGCGTTTTTTTTTATCTCTTAAGTCCCAAAAAGTTGTTGCCTTTATTGTACAATACTCGTAAATTTCAAACATTTTAGACAAACTATAATGCATTTATTTGTTATTCGTTAATTGAATTGCGTAATATACCATAGTGTTCCAAATTTAATTGACACAGTCATTAAAACTAGTAAACAGTTTTTTTTGTGTTTTTACGAGTTGACACTGGTATATAGAGAAAAACACGTAAATACAAACCTGTAATTATCAAAATTATGACGCGGAAATTTAATTCAGTCAAAAATGGAAGTAAAACACACCTGATAAAGATCTTAATAAGTGTTTTTCGTTTCTTTTATGGTATTTTATGACGGAAAAAAATGTTTGAAAATTGTGCACTGAAGGTCATCTTACGCAACAAAATCGATTTTCACTTCATCCCTAATTTTCTCATTTGAATGTATAAGTAGTTTTAGTTTAATGAGTCATGTTTGCATATACATACCTAGAAAATGGAAAATAACAAGGTTTTATATACACACATTTATACTTATACGTATATACAGGTAAGAACAAAAGTATAGAGGAAAAAAAATGTTTATGGTACATATTTTTTATAATTTTTGTCATTTTTAAACCACTCCATACAGAAGCTTTGAGTTTTGACAATAAAATTGTTTTTTCAGGTCAAAGTAAGTTTTTCATTCAACAATTTAAGGTTTTAGATATTAATCTTTAGTTTTTTAAATTTGCGCCAAAAATGACTAAAAGCGAAATTTATAAGTTCTGATAATGCTAAAGATAACTTATTTAAGTCAAAATGCCCACTTGTACGTACAAATTTCTCAAAGTAGCAATCAAAAATCCAAAAACATCTTTTTTCAAAAAACTCTTAAAATACATAGTTCTATATTAAAAAAATAGTGTTATATATTGCAAAAACAACTTTTTCAAGTCAGGTTAGGTGTAGTACCAGAATATCAACAAAATTCTATCAAAAACAAAAGATATTAAAATTAAAGCTAAACTTACTTCATAAGAAATCGTTTGGGCTACGTGCGGATTTTCAAAAATGCTACCATGTTAAAAATATACAGGAATCGCTTCAGTAGGGTAGTATGAGAGTAGTACTTTTGACATATTTGTGATAGTTAAAACTGGATCAATCACCACGGTGTAAGTTTTTTGTAAATTTAAAAAAAATTGCACTATTTCAAAATTACTTTTTATTGTTCTTTGTTTGGTGAACGTTGAGTAGTGTCTTCCCCACTTTTTTGTGGAATATTTTAATAGTTTCTTCAGGAAGTACCACAACACAGATAACCATAAACGAATTTACATAAACTCAGAAAAATGGATTTTTGTGGTAGTTAATACATCCGTTTGCCATAGATAATTTTCAATTTCAATTTTCAGTAATCAGTATTACTTAAATCGTATTATTTAAATCGCTCTATATAACTGTTTTTGATTTCCAATTCAAAAAATTGAAACTTTAGGTATAACCACCAATTTTCCTTCAAAGTTTTACGTATAAATTTTTCAAAATGGTGACTAAAAATCTATAAAATACAATTATAAATGAACATGTTCCAAAAGTCTCTCTATATCTATATTTTAAAGTTCTGTAACTTTTAAAAATCACTTTTTCAGGCTCAAATACGTATATACTCATAATTAGATTAACAGTAGAATTCTTTAAGATTCCGAAAAAAATCCTAGACCCTAAAATAAGAGAAAATCAACAACCAAGAGATGGAGCTGATGTGTCATTATCCACCATTAGAACTCTTTCTACTTTGGATACGAGATGTCAGTTATTCGATTAATTAGTGATTTCTTTAAAAAATATTATAATGAAGAAAATTACGATTCTGATTGAGATAAAGCACAATATTTTTATTTTGATACATATTCAAACAGAAAGTATTAGAATTTGTACGGTTTTCATCTTTAATTTTGACGAAAATGTTTGAGTGCCTGTCGTAAATCAGAGGCCAGCCACTTCGATCTCACGAACGAAAAAAACCGTATTTTATGTCGAGTAGTAAATGCTATTTTTTTTTCTCTACGATACTGAAGTGCTAATTTCATCTTCGAAATCCGTAAATAATTATACTTGCAACAAACCAAACTGTCAATGCTATGTTTAAACACTTTTTCAAATCTTGATACGTCTAACCATATTTTCAGTAGAATCCGACGTATAAATTCTTACAAATAACTAATGAAAAGTCCAAAAACATTTCTTTTAAAAAAAAAAACTTATACTCGCCTTCTTGCGATATTACACGGGATTTCGCTAATTCGAGAAATCGATTTTTTATAATTTGCGCCTCTAAGAAAAAACCCATTTGGCGTGCGCCTATAGCACGGTGTAAAATAAGTAAACTGTATATCGTGCCTTTCAGCTATTACAGCACTAGTGCTCTTATAGGCCTATTAGAATACGCAAAATCGCGTTTTTAATATACTATTTTAGGCGAATACACGTTAATAACCAGATTTGTCAAAATAGTGGCTGAAATGCGAAAAACAAGTAGTTATATTCAAATTTTTGAGTTCACTAAATTCAAAAATTTCTATAAAGACAAAATTTTAGATATTAATTTACAAAATTAAACTAAAAATGTTAAAACCATTCAGACCTCAAGCTTTTCGTGGGCCGACCCCCGTTCGGAGTAGTTGATGAAAAAAATCATGCCAAAAATTTTTTTGCCCAGTCCAAAATTATCTTGTAACTCCTACTTACATGTTGCATTTTTTCAAAATCCAAATATGGTCTCTGTATATGCGCATGTCTGGTATGTTTGGACCTCTTCCTTGGAGATTCCTCATAATGTAATAATTTGGGTGGTGGACTCATAGACCGTCCTTTGTTCATTGGCGTTTTTCTTCCCGGTTTGACAGCTTCTAATGGTGGCGAAGTACGAAACTGGACCGGTGTCGCCATACTCGCCAACAAATGATGGACTTCTTCGTCCGAAGAACCGGAATGTTCGATGTGTATGCCGTCTTCTCCGTAACATTTATGATACGGAGAACACGGCGATGACGGACTCAGATTGCCATAATGTGACATGTTTTCTTCGTTTTCTGGCGTGTACTTGTGTCGGGAATACGAATCACCGACTTGAGACCATTTACGTTTTTCCGGCAGACAGACGGACGTTGCTCGAAGCGGTCGAGCGGGACGCTCTTCTTTGTTACTGTTAATCACCTCGAGCTCTTCTTCAGAGCTGTGAGGGTCGTGCTGATCCGGGGCGGGACTCTCCATCGAACAGCCGGTATCTGCTGGTGACACGCTACACATGCGTTCTGACATCACTGCAACAACATAAGATAAGTGTTAAAAGATGGATACCACTCTTAGAAAGACATGATGTGTTTAGATAAGAAATGGTCAGACAGGTTTTATATTTATTTAACAATTAAAAGGCTTTAGGGTGAAGAACTGGAGAAAGTTGGTACATAAAGGAGATTTTTTTAGATGAGAGTGAAGTACTAAAGAAGAGTACTAAAATGTATAAGATTTTTAATGAGGTTTATTTTTGGAAGTTTCATCATCAGGTACATACTACACACACAAGTTTTAGTGGCAATAAATAAAACTGCGCTACAATATTACTTTGTCTCTGAACTGTTAGCCTGTAAAAGCTTTTTGTAAATAGAAATAAATTTTAATAATACAAAAAATAATTATTTGGCAATAAACTTACTTAAATTACTGTCAAACAGAACGAATATTCTAGAGAAAGAATAAACGAAAAAGTACAACTTGAGGCCTCAAATAACGGAAAAATTATAAAAATTAAAAGGATCGCGGAACTTCTAGGATGCAACTTTCAGGAATATTTGACTGATATACGAGTATAAGACGGTGTAATCAGATGTTGTGTAGATATTTTATCTGGTAATAGTCCTCACTGAAAGGATACTAAATATACCAAAACTTGCCTTACCCAAACGTTTATAGTAGTCAAAAACTGTCATACATCGTGTATCTCAAAAAAATGACACCGTACGAGGGCGGGATGAGAAATGTTGCGATTCGGTTTGAAAAGGTGGCGCTATCAGAGTCGATTAAGTTTTGTTTTAATCTGACACATGTCAATAAAAAACTGTTAAAGTTTCATTGGATTCGCATTACTAGTTTTGTTTTTATTGTGCTATCAGTCGACAAGGTTCGCGAGAGTTGTAAAAATGGAGCAAAACGAATATCGTACCGTGATAAAGTATCTTCTGAAAAAGAACTTAACTTCAAAGGAAATCTATGACGACATGGTGGGAACATTAGGGGAAAGTGCTCCTTCATATGCGACCGTTTGCCGTTGGGTCAATGAATTTAAAAGAGAAAGAATTAGTGTTGAAAATGAAGCTCGCTGTGGACGTCCGAAAACAGTCACTACCCCAGAAATTATCGATAAAATCCATGATATCGTTCTAAATGACAGAAGGTTGAAGTTATCGGAGACAGCTGAGATGGTGGGCATTTCAAAAGAGCGAGTGCATTTTATTTTAACAAATGATTTGGAGATGCAAAATGGGTGTCGCGTTTGTTGTCAGCAGAAAATAAGCGAATTCGATGCCAGTTGTCGCAAGCGAATTTGGAAAAATTTACCAAGAATCCTGTGGACTTTATACTGCAAAGGAGTGTTGTTAATTGGCTATCTTCCAAAGGGACAACCTATTTCTGGAAAGTATTATGCTAACCTTCTAGATAGATTAAGTTTAGTAATTAAAGAAAAAAGGCCTGGATTAAACAAGAAGAAAATTCTTTATCACCACGACAATGCGCCAATTCACACTTGCAATGTTGCTGTGCAGAAATTAGAAGAATTAAGGTTTGAAATAGTTCAACACCCGCCTTATTCGCCAGATCTAGCTCCCTCGGATTACCATCTTTTTCCAAATCTAAAAAAATTCTTAGCTGGAAAAAAATTTGGAAGAAAGGAGGAAGTAAAATCCGCAGTAGATGGTTATTTTGGAGGGCTAGATGAAAACCATTTTAAGCTAGGAATTGAAAAGCTTCAACATCGTTGGACAAAATGCATTACATTAAGAGGATTATGTGGAAAAATGAAACAAAAATTAATCGAAAAAATTTTTGTTTTCATACTTATTCGCGCAACATTTCTCATCCCGCCCTCGTATATCTCTAAAACCATCTCTATTACTATAAAGGAAATGTAGGTATTTAGCCTTATAACCTTAGTTCTTTCAACAAAGACCAGGTACAAAATCTGGTGAAGAAAGAACGCCTGAAACCAAGATTTGTGACTTTTTTAATACCAAAAAATCACTTTTTCGAAGTAAAATACTTACACAGATGTCCCCAAAAAAATGAACCCATAGAGCAATAACAGATTCTTGGTGTTTATATTATAATAAAGAAACGCTAAAATAATCCTTGCAACTATAGTGTGCCATCGGGTGCGGATCTTATTTTAAAATAAAACATAGTAAATTAGTATTTACTCGGGCAATTCTTATTTATTTATTTATTCAGCTGATGCTCGTTCTTTCTGTCTTGAATATTTTTATGTGGATCCGGCTCGTGACTGATTACTCCTTTCTATTATTTTACTGCGTATGATACTTTAAAAAGAAAAAAAGTGATATTTTTTGTTTTACTGCAAAACGGAGGCTTGGCCACTGTAAATGCTCGAATAATAGTAAATTTTGGAAAAGCACAAAATCTAGTTTCAAAAGTCAAAAATCAGTTTCTGACAGTGAGGAGTTGGAGAGGAGATAGAGAAACAAATAGGTTATAACCTGAGTTCAAAATGTAACTGAATCAGAGCAGGCTGTGTCAGCGTAACTGTAATGATTAAACACATCATCACCTTATAATAAGGACAACAGAGTTTCCTGCGTCATTTTATAATCCGTGTAGTTATCTCTATATATCTATATACATATGACTACAGTTCATTCTGTTGACAACAACTAACTCTATATTTGATAAATGTAGAGACTCTACATTATATAAGATTGGTTCTTAATTAATTTTTGTTGTGATAGTGATTAAACCAATATCGCCTTACTTAGCAAAAAACTCACCCAAACAATAACTACTTGGTAAAACGTAGCTTACATTTGTTACGTTTGGTGACAGTACGGGAATCAGTAAGAAATTGTTACAAAGTTATTTAGTAGTTGAAAATTTAAATAAAATTAGGTAAGCATTAGGCTAAACGTATTCCAGCCCTTATGTAGAACTAAGAAATATCAAAAAGTTTATACATTTCTAAAAAAGATCAAACTTGTCAATTAAAATTGTTTGGAAATACTGTCATACCTATAGAGGATTAAATTTTTAATACTTGTAAAAATTAACAAAAAGTTAGTGGAGCATATTTGAAAAAAATATTGAAAGTTTCAAACAAACGCAACGCTGGTTTTATTTTAAAACACTTCACAAACGGTCAAAGCTACCAAAAAATCTCAGAAAAAATTCATAGAATTGAATTTGACACAATGACGTCTGCGAAGTTGTATATTTATAGTTTAAGTCTTAAAGACGTTTAAAGATGAGAAAAAGTTCAGTGCTTGAGTTTTTTCATAAGAAAGATGACTTTAAGCGTCTATAGAACTATTAGAAGAGTAAAGTGCAGACTCCTTTCTGTTATACTTCGTGTTCTAAACATAATATGCACACGCATTGTTTTAAGTTTCTGACTACAAAAAATCCACAATAATTTTTGAATCTAAATTGCAAATTGTTGACTAATATTGGAACATATGTAGCTATCTCATTATTATGCAAATGAATTTTTGCGGGAAAAATGTCACTATTTATCGGCTTTTTATTAATATACATAGTGCTAAAAATTGAACCGTTGGTGTTTCACTGATCCAAATTTCCTTTTTTCCTATAATTATTGCCTTGATTCTTGACAATAATCCATTTTATTATCCATTGTGTTGCTGCAGCATTGTTTCCTAACAGTCCAATATTAGGAATGTTCGCATACTTATCCTTTGAATAATTCTGCAATTATAGCTACTTTATAGCCAACCACTAATCCTTAACAGTAAAAATTGCATTTTTAGTTAATAATCATTGTCTTTTCGATTTTTTCGTGTAGTTATGTTAATTGAAAAGCTGGATCAGACAAGTTATGATAAGTAAAGGTAGCGGCAACTAGTCTCGAATATTTTTAGAACCAGTTTACAAGTTGTGTAACTGTTTGCTTTTCTAATAGTTGTGCATCGAACATGACCTCCGTTAATTATCAGTAGCAAGCAAATTTTGCTGCACATATTATTACCCCACACTTAATTCTGCATCAGTGATTTTCAACACTCTATAAAAGAATGAACTTGACTCATCACTTTAAAAAAAGATTTTCAATTAAGTTTTATTAATAGCTTACGTCCTAACTAGACACTAATGAGTGCAGCAAAATTTTCTACGAAACCTGTTTTAACTAAATTTTCTAACAAGCTAAATGAATTTGATATTGACAAATTTTTTTTGCCTTGATGGACAATAAAAAAATATTGATTTTCTACGTGAAGGCAAACTACAAAAGAGATACTTTTACAATTGCTAATGAGGCTTCAGTGTGAGGTACGGAAATTTAGAAAAAATATTATATCAGGAATGAGGGTTTCACAAAAAATAATCACAATTTAATGAGGTTTTTACATTTTTTAGTAATTCATGTCTTGCCGTTGCATTATAATTTTTTTTAATACACAATGAGCATTAAATATTGATTGATAAAAAATATTCAATGAACAGAAAAGTTTTAAAATGGAGTATAATAGCAATAACAATTTAACGATCCAGTTGAATAAATATTCAAACAGGGTATCATCATTTTTCACAAAGAATTATTAAAAGGAGTATTAACCTTTACATCTTTAATACAATGAAAGTTTAAACATTAATTGTTATGACCTGTTTAGCTAATTGTTTAATGATTAAAATTATCGGTTATTTTGTCAAGTAGTATTAGTTGTTCTGAAGATAAAACTCTCGAAAACACACTTAGAACTGAATTATTTTTCATCTTCAATTCTCAAGTATTGTTAGTATTAGAACAGTCTCCAATATATTAGTGGATGAGTTAAGCAGAAAGTATATAGTCAATAAAATTGATTCTTGGAGTCAGAGGGTTTTACTGAAACTACGATCCTCAATTTCAAAAAAGGGACAAATGTGGTACTAACAATAAATGATAAAAAATTTCTAGAAAAAAATGCAAGACTGTTTGGCAAAATGGTATATTTGTATCTAGTTTCTCACCCTTTCTAACAACTGCATCAGGAAGTTTACAACTTTTTTACTCCTTGCAATTTATAGAAGTGTTCCAAAACCTTTTTTGAAAATGCGATAAATTCTGCAAATGAACTTATCATTGTTCAGGAGTCTATAGTCAGAATTTATTTCAGATGTAAAATTGGTAGGTTTAGAGCAAAAGCAAAATAATTTCGTTGCCAAATAACAAATAAAATAGAAATGCGCATTTCGATTTTTTTGTAAAATCAATTTAAAAGATTCAAACGATTAAATTAAGTTTCTTCTGAATTCTGGAGAGAGGTAATCCAAAAATATTTAAAAATCAGTATGTTGCTAAAATTAAAAAAAGTTATGGGACAGTTAAAGAAAATTCGAAATCTGCAAACGTCAATTTACTTTTTAAAAAATAATTTTTTTATTTGATCTTAACAAAAAATTGAATTTTTTGGCCTTAAATGCGGCCGAAAAATGATCGTTTTGTGGTGGTAGCCTGTTATACAAATTTTTTATATTGTTTATTAATTATTTCGTATTTTCGAAAGCAGTGTAAAATGAAAATTCAGTGTTTACTAAAATTAAAAAAAAATTGAGAAATCATAAAACTGAGATCCATTTCTATTAATTGCAACTTCAATATACTATAAATTATAAATCGATCCGATTTTTATAATGTAATTCTGAACAGATTTTTTGCATTGATCTACACATCTCTGGGAAAAAGAAAATCGTCGTTAATTTGGTTATTTCCAATAAAGAAATAAAATTTTAAACGTGTTTTAACTTCCAATTCGAAAAATTTAAAAATGCTGAAATTTCTTACAATAATTTTATAATTTGGGTTTAATTAATTAAGTGAAGGTTTTAAGTGAGGGAATAGTTCGTAATTGTTTAGGGACTCCTTTCGAAATAATAACAAACAGTTAATTAAATGTTTACAGTAATTAAACCGTTAAGCCCTCCTTGAAACAGGTAAACATATCAATAGAGTGGTTAAATTGAATTAAGCATCAATTGTAACTTTATTTTTAGGGTAAAAATTTCGGTTTGTTAAATTTAATTTTTGAAATTTAGTTGGTATTTTTGTTTGGAGTTGAATAATTATTTTCTGAATCGAACGCTTGAAAAACGCTTTAATTAAAATGTAAAGAATTTTTAATAAAATGTCGGCTATTTGAGCCAATATTGTTCCGTTTTGTAATACAAAAATGTGGCTTCATCGAAACGTTGTCATAGTTAATGAAGAAATTTATTTTTTTCATTGTGAAATTTAAATTACTTTATTCATACTCTAGTTGAACAAAGTGCGGCCTCTCACCCATTTTCTTTGTTTCATAAATATAGAGTGAGGTATTAACTCTAATACCTCTTTTATGCAGACAAGTTCAGGGAATTGTCACCTACAGAAGCCTTATTCAAAAAATGCATAGAGTGGATAATTTTCTGAATGCATCAAATTAAATCTGGGGGATTTTTGGTGCCCTACGCCTCTTCCAAGAATCCAACGTAAAATTACGTTTTACTTCATGCAAGGGGCCTTCCCCACCAAATATAAATGAAATGTTTAGTTTTGAGTTAAAATGAAACATTTGCAATTTTAAAAACGATTTAAAACGAGTTCTTTGTTCTTTTCCCTCTGATCAATACGTCAACATACTAGTCTAACTGAAAATATTTACAGCTCTATTGTGTAGAGGTAACCATTGCAATTTGCAGTTACAAGACTTTGGCGTTACTGCATAATGATTATCAATTTTTTAATAATCCAAGCCTATAGAATTACTGCATTTAAACAACGTTCTTTCAGCTTAAACGTATTTAATAATGCAAGCTTAATAACAAATGCATTTCCAGTGTTGTGAAATGAATCGATTGCCTAAACCCGGATTATAAATAATACATGTATGTATTCTAATTATTAATTAGCTTAATTAGTGATTTAGCGTTTGGCGCCTTTGGGCTCAAACCAGTGGCGTAACTATTACAAAATTTTAGGGTGAGACCAGGTCCGTAGCAAGAGGGAGTCCAGAGTGGACAATGCCCACTTTGAAAGGAAAAGTTGCCCACTCTAGAATAGTCGTCGAGGTCAAAACGTCTATATCAAGTTTTTTGTTATAATAGTTAATAATTTCTATCTATTTTAAGAATAAAGTTTAGTTACTTTTATGTTTGTATTTCAAACATTTTTTTATTTGTGCCTTTACGAAAGCTGTTATAACACTCATTTGAATATTTTTATAGCAATTAGAGCTAGCGCTCTAATAGGCCAATTATAGCCCGCAATTTACTTTTTTTATATAAAAAATAGGTAAAAAAACGCAAAAATGCCATATTACACTTGTTGTATAAGACGAATTGTTGCATTTATTACTTTTGAGCACTCTTCGCTTCGCTCCTCGTGCCTAAAACCTATTCGTAGAATAACTATCGCCTTATACAACGTCTATAATAATAATATACCTACTGTTTTAGTTGTTTTAATTTTTAAAGAATGCTTTTTCAAACAAAACTAACAAAAAAACACGACAAAATAAATTGTTTTCACGACAAGCCATAACCGAACCTATTCTGTAACGCATTTTTATTTAAGTATTATTTTTAATAACATGTTACAAAATAGACTCAAAAAAGGTTAATCATACGACAAATCAGCAACGACAAAAAAAGTCTTATTTAATAAATTGTTGTAAACATCAACAGCCGTGCTGTAAAAAGTATGAGAAACAGACTTATTAAGTTAGTCCCTGTGACCACAGAAATATTAAATATTAAATGCAATAAAATTAATTAAGCAGCAACACAAAATATGTTATTTTCACGATAAATATAGTTCACATTTATCATTCATGCGCAGGAGCTACTAATCTTCATGAATTTTAGTATACGAAGAATTTTAAAGAGAAGTCTTTTTGTTTGTTTAATTAAACATAATTTTGTGGCATTTTTTGTTTCTAATTTATTTATTCTAAGCTATTTATTCCCAAGTTCTGTAGAACGACTACTAGACAAGTAACTGTCGCTTATAATGAGCGCTATTTTGTAGCACGGTTGTTAGGGTTAGCGCATAAGTTCCGCGCCATTTTGTTGAGCGTTTTTTGCTTTTTGCAAAAAGCCAAATTTGTCGTAACAAAAATATACATGCAACTGTTTAGAATAGCTCATTTTGTTGTGTTTACAATTTATTTTACAGCAACCTTTTTTTTTGTGTCTGATATACATACCTAGCCTATTTTGTCGCGCATTGTGAATTGTCAGGTATATAATTATTTACGTATCAAGTACGTAAAACAAGGTTTTAAAGCGACGTTAGGAGCCGAGCACTTAGTTAGGTTGGCCGATGTCCACCTTAGTCCACTTGTAGTTCCGCCACTGGCTCAAACAATTCATTTTGTTTGTAGAAATCTTTCAGTTTTTAATCAGGATATGAATTAGCAGCAGCTAATAACGTAAACTACTGTCAGATCTGAAGATGGATTATTGCGGAATTCCTGCTGTAGCCATTAATGTGCAATTGAAGATGATTAGACTAGAAAAAAGTTCTTGCAATTTTCTTCGGGATAAATCAGACGAAATGGCCGTATAAGAAATTTATCGTGTTGAATTTGTGCAAGGAATAGTGTATTAGCAGCTCCTCTTGTAGAGAGGTGTCTTATTAAATTGAAGTTGCAGCGACATTTTCTGCATCGTTACCTTTACGATTTCAGGTTACGAGACGGTGATACTAATAATAAATTCACATCATAATTCAATTAAATTGGATAACCTGCACGCATTAGTTCCAATTAGTCCAAGTCGGACTGTTTATTTCCATGATGGTTGTACCAGTAAATTAGAAGATGCAATCTGGAGAAAGTTCGTTCTAAATGATTGTTTCTAACATAATTAACTTCAATACACGAAGCTGTTATTATTTTATACATAATGTATTCATTGCAGGGATTATTCGCGTGGTCGCCCTTTCTTCATTAATACCTTACTTATGCAAACCGTTTTTATTAATGATAATGAACGAAAATAATTATTGCTTCGCTCTAACTATCGACACCAATCTATCCTGCCTTTCAAGAACCTGTTCTGCTTCAACAGACTTTACATTTTAACAGATACAAATTAGACAGATTTAATGGGCGCCTGTCCTGAGGAAAAGCATACAGAGGATGCCTAGACATGGCTAGCAGATAAGAAAATAACTAAATTACAGAGGAAATCATTCTAATATTAGTCCAAGCTTTACAATTTCAGATATAATGAGATTTTTAAACAAACAAAAGTTCCATATTGTTTTATGCGAATACTACGAAACGTTTCTTTAAAAGTGCTTCAAAATCAATATTTATACTAATAGAAATATTTTTCAAAATTGCTGACCTGGCCTAACAGGATTAAACTCGGGACTTAATAATACATATAAGAAAATGATTTTTTTTCGTTAAATATGTTGCAATAATAAGCGAGCTACAAAACTATTAATTATGGTAGGCATCGAAAAACTTCATTTACCGAATAAAGTTTTGGATATGATCTCATTTGATTGAACTTTACTAAAAAAAAATTTCAAAATTATTATTGTTCCCAAGCGGGAAAAAAACATATGTTGAAAAACAATGTTTAATATAGTGAAACCTCGTTATAAAGTACTCGGATATAATGTACTTCGCCTATGACAATGGTTTTCCGAACAGTTCTCACTTCCATTTAAAAGAAAACCTGAGAATAGATTCACCAAAACCGTATGTTATAACCAAAATACGTTATATCCGGGTTCTACTTTCAGAATATTACGTCTCAAGGATAGCTTAATAAGCATTAACAGCCCGAAACTGTTTGATCAGATGAATAAGCTGAGGGCTTCTAATGCCTTTACGTCTGTGTGAACTGCACCAATTTTCAATTACCTTCAATTAAGTCAAGAACATAAAACATTTTTTAAATATACATACATCAAATGTGTTAAAGTAAATGCCAAACTAACAATCTTCGTCCAAATGAAAATGAAAAATAAGGCCTGAAACAAAATCTTTTGCCCTAGGTGCAAAAATTACACTTTCTGTCATATTTTTAGGGCTCCTATGATTTATTTAAGTTAAACGTTGTCAAAAAATGTAATTTTAGATACAAAACAATCAGACTTGTCTAAAAGATATGCATAATAAAATTTATTCTAATAAAAGATATTGCAAGTAAATCTGATTGTAACGCTCTAGTTTTTGAGCAAAAAATTAATTTAGAAGACCATGACAAACATAAAACGAGCAATTTCAACCTGTTGCCATGGTAGTTCAGTAAAATTTGATGATTAAAAAAAATTAAAATTTGAATTTTGGAACAAAAAGTAAAAAAGCCATCTATCATACCTGCCAAAAAGCAAAATTCATTTAAATAATAAATAAAAAGATCAACTCTTGTGCTATTTATAAACAAAATAGAACGAAACCTTAAAAAAGGTGCATTTTTGGGAGTCAAACCGAGACCAAGAACTATTGTAAATTGGCCCTTCGATCTATACTGAGACTTCTCCAAAGGGAGCTCAAGTGTAATTTTTTTTACAATGATTGTACAAACAATTCTAAACAAACAAAAACAATTGATTAAATGTTATTTTAGATTCATAACCTCAAAATAAAATTGTTAACCTATTATTTTTGTTTGAGCCTGATACCATCATACGAAAAAAAAAGAAGTCTAGGTGAAGGTTGTAAACCATTGATTAATAATCGTAATATTAGATACAGAAGTATAAACCTCAAAATTACTGATTTTATTCTGAACGGCTTTTAGGGGAAAAAATCTTAAGGGCTTTCACACGATTACATTTTTGTTATCTTGTGGATAAAATGAGATAAAAGATAAATTAGTACCAATAAACAATCAATATCATAGCTTGTCCTTTGTAGCAAATTTGATGAAATAATTACCATCTAAAAAGCTCTAAGATCTTTTTTGAATCTGATTGTAAACACTTAGTTGAAAAATTCTTAAATTAGGTAGAAGTTGAAGAACCTTATCTATTAATATGTAGCAGTAAGTTTAGATTTATTATTTACGAGTATAACACCAAAATTGTTGAACAAACCGGATCTAACTTGATTATATGTTAATGGAAAAAAAATTATTGTATTTTAATTGTAAAAATATGTATATTGTTTAGTTGGTGTAATTTTGAAAGTATGTAACTTCAAAATTCCTGACCTAACTTGATTTAATTAAGCTGTTGCTGAAAACAAAACTATTTGTGAAAAATATAATTTTCTTTAATCTTCATTTAGCTAAGTATTTGTTGTTTATGCAAATAATATAAAATGTATCAAAGATGGTCATCACTCCCTTAGGGCAAAAATAATAATCTCTGCTCATTACTCCTCACCAGTAACAAATACATATTGATATAATTTTATCTATTTGTATTTATATATTCAAAACAAAAATTAGACGTATGCACCTCGAGCATTAATTGATATTTACACCGCTCTGACGGTTCACAAATCGTTCGACCGAAGGCCCTCAGTCTTACAAATTTTTGCTTTTGGAGAACGACAACATATATCAAAATTGACATTTGTTCAATCTTACGATATTATAACGTAAATTTAATACATAAATGTGTTCTTTTAAACTAGGTGCCAATACTGATCATGGAAATTTAAAAATATTGTCTGTGGGCGTTTCGATGTCCACAGTCAACTTTAAAGCTAGGTTTAAAAGAACACCCGGTATTTGATGAAAAAAAAACCTCGATCCTGATGTAACTCGTGACTGTGTTTTTGAAAAAGGAGAAATAATTTGTTGTTCTTCTTGTCCCGTTTCGAGATTATTTATGGAGGTTGTCGTCACTTGTAATAGTTGAAAGACAGCAAAAATCTACTTTTATCTGGAGATAGCAATACACAAACACTCGTGATACTAGAACTGGCATTACCACACATAACCTTGTGGTCATGAATTGTAATTAAAATGATACTCTTGAAAAATGACAACGTTTCAAAACCAAAAGGTGCTGTTACCATCACCATAATTACGTTGTATTAAAATGTTAGCATAATCGTTTATGGAAACCGCACCTTTGTAGGAGTGAGTCAACAAGTTAAGATTGTTTCAAAATTGTAAATGTTTATGATCGTGCATTGTACTCGGCCATGTATGAGGTCTAGGTCTTTAGTTTTATACTATACTATTTTCCACTTACTGTTGCATTTTGCACTTGGAAGAGTGCAGATAATTTATGATTGAAATGACTGTAGACATGCAACCGTCAAAAGTAACGATGCTGAAGTGAAAGCCATCGTGTTCGGGTTATTACTTATTTTTTGTTGTGATTGTCAATTATATAAATAACGGAATACAGGGCGTGTTAATCCCAGTTTAACCTCTGTTGTGACAATAAGCTACTTGTAAATTTTCGCAATCGCGAGTAGGAAGATGCAAATCTTGTAAAAAGTCCTAATCTCTAAGTCATACAACTCCCGTCGTGTTCTCATTTCCTTTTTATTATAGTTGTGTAGCAAAGTTTTATGCAATTCGGTAGTGAACCTTTATTTCCGGAAGATGCTAAATGTAAATAGTTGTTGCAGAAACATATCCGGTTCATGTTTTCTAACAAGGGTCGGTAAAAGTGGAAAATGCTACAAATATGAGGAGAACAATGAAGACTTGAATTCTTTTACGTTTTTGCGATTATAATAATGTCGGTACTTGTTGTAGTCAATTATAGATGGTGACTTTGAAGGTGCCCCGACAATTCCGAGCGCAATTATTGCTTTTATCGTGTTGATATTGAATTTCTGGAATTATACGGTTCTTGTCTCTTGCCTCAAACAATAATCTGTATTATGTTGATCAGGATACATTATTGGGAATTACGATTCAGTTTATGATGACTAGTAGATCTGCGCAGGTTTAATTAACTGTACCACATAGTGGGCAAACCCAAATTTTATTTTCTTTGTATTCGAGGGCACATAACGCTAACTTTGTATATACATAAAGCTACAATGTAAATGTAAGATAAGTAATTACACATTGCTTAATCGTATTCATTAGGTATACAATCGTTGTTTCTGTTTGTTGATTTTTCCGAATAATTTAATCGTAATCCTTGGTGCCCCTATATTTAGCCCCTTAGCCATACAAGACCATTCATTTGGTGCTTGCTGAATATAAAATTAATTGTAAAACAGCTCGTTTCCGGTCGAGGAAAATGCTACGCCTACGTCGATTTTCCCTGATTAAGTAAAAAATTGTTCGATGATGTAAAACTGATTTAAAACGTGTTTATGGTAAAGTTTGCGTGATTTCGGGAAAGGTCGGCGGTCAAATCTGGGAAGAAAGATTGGTTTTAATTTTAGTTTGTTATTCATATCATGGATCGGGGCACTCCCATCGTTTGTTCATGCACATCGACGTCTCTGAATTTATTGCGATCGCCATTCAGCCCATAACCATTCTTTCAGGTGTGCATTGTTTAGAGTTGGACATGATTTACATTAAAACAAGATTGATGGTGTATTAAAAAAGCAACGTGGACCGAGCGCATAGAATGCATTGCCATATAATATTATAGTTAAGATAAAGGGCAGTGAATTTGTTTGTGAGATAGCGTTGTATTTATGAGGATTCTAGATAAGAATGCCGTATGATATCGGACGATGGTTTACGCGAACTTTACGGGCCGTATCTCTGCTGTTTCATAACCGCATATGGCATTTGGGAATTTATCTCGATTACTCGGGATTTCATACAAGACCGCTCCGTTCCACAATATTTATCTTTAGGAGGTACACTTTATTACTATACCTACACGACCGTATTATCCATTAACCGACATATACACTCCAGAGGGCACCTTTTTTCCACACTCTTCCCCATAAATTGACCAACATAAAATAAAACCATATTAAGATCATTTCATGCAATTCCTCACTAATGATTCTCTACTACCATCGTTCTCTTCAAGATTTATTTATCCTTCAATTTTACCCTCTTACCTAATACTTTGTAATCCCCAGCTCTTCTACAGCCAATGATTCCTCGCTGTTCTACTTACTATACATTAACCAATTTTCATATGTGTTTTTCCAAATTTTGTACTTAAATTTTTAGAATGAAAACATCTAATTGTAATATTAAAGTAATTTTCTAGTAGTTTTTGGAGGCCGCGAGAGCCACAAGTACATACGAGTATATGTAATAGAAGCATCGACGAGTTAAGCAGGTATGACCGGTAGAAAATAGTAGGTAGAAAGAGCGACAAGTAATTAGAGATACCTGTAATTGTGTGTATTAGATTATGTATTTAATTAATTAACCATCGAAAAGCACGTCACTTATTAAAGAACCCACTGACTATGACAGAAAACAGCTGTTAAAGCTGTAGGCCTAGTGACCTTTGCCTCCCTGTAACTCTTTTACTCTTCTTTTCCATTTCTCCAAAGTCTAAGTTTCTATGGCTTTTCTTCAATCTCTGCCAACAGTGCCAATCAGTTCTTTCCTGGGTTTGCCTCCCATTAATTACCTTCTTTGAATCATCTGCTTTTCAACATATAATGTATATACCTTATCTAGCTCCGTGAGATCTTACTACTTTAAGCTATAGTTTCTCGAATTATTTGTGCTTCTAAATTCTCTATCTATTTTAATTCTGTCATATTTGTTTTTCCTTTTACTTTCTTTCTTTATGTTTCCCGTGCATGAGTTACAGTTGGTATTATTTTTGGGGGTAGGGGACAAGTTGGTTTCCGTTAATCTGTATATGTAGAATAGTCAAAAACTAATAGTTCGACTTGATTCACCCAAATCCGCCCCAAATTTCCTGTCTGGTGGAAGAAAACCAACTTTCCCTAACTGAGAATCAATTCGGTTATCATTAGAGAGAGTTGGCGAAATAATAGTTCGGGAACCAATTCGTATCTTCCCTTTTTAGATAGATTATGTGAGTCTACAGACGTGGTAATGTCAGCACTTATTGCGTTGTATTGGCACAAATATGGATTTGATTTGCTTTATTGATTTGTTAAAGTCTTTTTAACATTTTTTTTAGTATTCCTATTAAAGTATTGGCATTCAAGCTGCTTCTCCTGCCAAATATGTAATTCTCTATCCACTCTTGCTATTTTTCCATTGTCATATGTGTTCTTCGACCTTTTTTATTATTTTGCTGTGGTGCCAAAAATGTTTATATCTTCTGAATGTGATACATATTTACGCATTTTTACAACGCTCCACTTTTATGACTGCTAAAACCTGATACGCATTAAATCGTGGTCCTCAAGCCTTGCATACAATCACTTAATTTAACTATTACCTAAACGTAAGGAATGAAAAGATTAATATATAAATTAAGCAAAAGATTAACAAAAAAGTTTGAAAAATAAATATTTTAATGTACATTTATTTTTCAAAGATTTTCGGACTGCATAATTTCGTCATTTCAGGAACGCCTCCTAAAACCAATTAATGACCAAAAATTATAAGTTTCCTCACCAAATAAATCTAAATAATAAAGCTTATTTCTTTGTATTTTTAACAAAATAAAGTCCAAAAATATATAATTATTTTAAAAGAAACCCTAATAATAAACAACCGCAACTTTATGTTCTTATGATATGTGCTTCATAAAATCTCAAATACACAAATTTGGATGTTTCTTATTTTCAATAATTGAAGATATACCTTGGCTACATATCTACTGTGATTGGTCAATCAATTTTTAGACTGATAAAATATAATTATTATTTCTTAGACGTTCCCGAAATGACGGTATCTCAGATTGTATTCCCCGTAAAAATTTGTTACTCATGTTATTTAAAATTTTGAGCATACCCACTTCAAACAATCAGAGGAAAAAATTAAAAAAAGAAATTTTGGAAGAGGAGGTGACAATAGTGGGACGCGATAAACCAAATTTGGAAACCACTGTGTTACACTATCAACTTGTCCATTTTTCTCATAAAGCTTTACAAAATTTTGTTAAGTTATCTTATGTCATGTAATTTAAATGAGGCTTTATTGTTGAGTCAAGTTAATTGAATTGTTTGTACACCGAGCTTTACTTTTCTCATCAAAAGAGATATTTGAAAAATAGCGGAATAAATGATGAACAAAAAACGAAAAAATATATTCAGTAAATAGAAAATCTTTTCGTTTCGCTAGTAGCGCTAAAAATAATGTTTACTCAAGTAACACGATAGGTATCGCTCAACAAATCTAAACCGTTTCACGATTTGTATAAATTCGTTTTACGTAATAATTTTATCAGCATACACAACTGTTTCAAAATGGTAAGAAAGCGTATCAGTGACAATATGTTGGGACTTTTTCACACAGATCACTGCAAATCCATCACGGAGCTGTAATTATTGTTGTCGACAAGTCCTTGTTTATTTTTATAATGCAATCTTTTTGAAACTCGGCCAAAATCAAAGATCAACGACATTATTTTTTTTAAGCTGTTAATCTTCATTAAGCAAATACAAGCTTTATTGCTCTGGTATTCTGCATTTACCACCTATACCAGTGAAAATTTATTTTATTATACGGATTAAGTGATATTACTTGTGGGTTCTTTTATTGTTATTATAGTGCTACATATGCTCGTTTTTATAATAAAACTTGGAAAATTTTATAGTGTTGCATTAAAATGCAACTTGGATGGGCTTCCTACATAACCACCTACTTTACATTTCAGATCGTTTAACTCAAATTATCCTAATTAAATTTATAAGGCAAACAAATGTTTGTTTTTCACTTCATTGTGCAAATAAAAACTGGCACGATTTCAGAACGTTGTATCTTGAAAAAAAAAAAAAAAATTTAAATCGTTTATTAGCTGAGCAAGGTTCGTATAAAATTGCAATTAAAACTGTATTGAATTTATCTGGAAAATACTCTATAGTGACAATGAAACCTGTAATCAAGCATTTCTAGGATTTTCCAGGTTAATTAATAATAGAGACGATAGAATTTCCAGTATCTGCATTTATTTAAATTGCCAACATGATATCGTTGACTAGACGAGTTATCGATTCTCACATAAATATAGAATGGAACTACTAAACATTTCTTTTGCTACTAATTGCTAAAACTTTATAAAACGAGACAAAAAATATACCATTATGAATCCTTCAATTTATAAATAAATAATATTTCAACTTTTTTTTCTGGTTGCTTCGAGAATGGAAATTTCCTGAAGGATCTACAATATATAAAAAAAAAATGACTAGTGTGACTAAAATCATAAATTTTCCAATCTGGGTTTAGGGAATTACTCGCTCTAAAACACCCCTAAAATCACCAAGATCCTTTACACCTAAATAAGCAGGAAGAAATTTGTTCTTTCTTAAATTTTGATTTATGTTTTCAGTCACAGTGGCATTTTTGTCGCGACCAAGCACAAACCGATATTTGCAAAGGGTGTATAAAAAACAAAAAAAATTTATTCAAAAGATTAGTTTATACCAAAAATATATGAAATTGATTTAAGCTCATGGTCGCTGCGACTGTTCCTAACAAAGGTCATTTTGTTAGTCCAATTTTTTGAGTAATATTGACCGTTTGTAAAATAGTATTAGCTTTCAAGACATCAACTGTTGCTGGTTTATTAGCATAAAGTTACTGCACAGGACATAATCGAGTAGTGTCAAATCGTATGATAATGGAAGGCAATAGATGGATTTTATATGGATACAGAAAAAGATCTTTGCATAAATTTAGGTGTTTCTTCGTTTACAGCGGCGATATTCTCGTCAGTATGCATTCTCTTTTAACGGGTTGATATTTTTGCATCATTTAGGAAGTGTGCAATACGAAATTTATCTGCAGTTCAACGAATGGCTTGCTCAGATATGCGATTATAATGTGATATAAAAATCACCAAGTCTATCTAAGTTGTCTATTTTTAAAAATTTTGAGTGATGTTATAGATTTTTTAAGAGTGATTCTTATACATAATAAATTAGCAGACTACATTAAAAGTAAAATTTTAAAAATGGGACAGAATAAGTATTTATCACCCAAAAAACACATTTTATAAAGCGTAATAAGTCACTCAGCGAGGAAGAGAAAACAACCGAAGAGAAGCGGCAGATAAAGAACTAGGTTAAATATCTCCCCTATATTTATAATTATTATCTCCCTCACACTATATTACGTAAATTCTTAATATACCTTTTTTATAAGTAATAAAAAGTAGTTAAGTATGTATTTGATCTGTTAATAATAATTGGTTCAAATATGTTATTTTCATTCTTTATCTGATCTCGAGCGTCGCTCTCTGTCAAATAATTTCCTCTCGCTGTGTATTTATGCTGTTTTGTCCTTTTAAATCTCCCAAAAATCGTTTGTTAAATAATTTATCGTTTTCTATGTACGTAATGCCATTTTTTTCTTTACATGCTTATTACTAAAACTTTATAATTCCATCTATTGTATATTGTATGTCTTTCGAATAGTAACAGGTAATTAAAGAAATAATTCAACTTTCTCATAATTCAAATCACAAATGAAATAAATACATGTCACACTTGAATTGTAGTACGTAAACAGTAATTACATTTAAAAACACACACAATAAAGTGCAATTAAAATGAAAAATTAAATACAAAATCAAAATACTCAGGTTCCACTTTCATTTAGCACGAGTTAGAATAAACAGGCAATTCGTGTTATCATCAGTAATTACTGAAACTATAAAAATGAAAACGGGTAACACACTTTTTCAAATTTGATGAAATATTCATTTAAACACTTACTTTCGTTCATTTTATGAATAAATGTGATGAGTTGCAGTCACAAATGCGAAAAAGACATCAAAGAAATAATTAAAAGTCTCTTGTTCTTGGTTTTTGTAATTAGTCAGTTGGAATATTAAGACGTTTTGATATTGATTGCTAGTTTGATTGAGTCGTGTTTGTGTTTTGTGTTATTTTTAAGATCAAAGGATGTACCTCTAGTGATTAAACCTATTTTCGCTCAATGTTTTGTATCTAAATAATGTAATAACAATAACAATTTCCTGCTCGGTTATCTGTATCTGATAAAAGCGACTAAAAATCCAGCTTTACTGTTTTAATGCAAAAGTGAGTGTATTAATTGACCTTTATCTTTTTCCTGATACAACATTCCATTTTGTGTCTATGAATTAATAAGGGTTGTCACAATAAAACTTTCTAATTCTTGCAAAATTACCTCTCTAATAAATTTAATTTTTTTGGCTGAGTTAATGCCCTTAAAATTATTTTTATACTGTTACATTTATTAAAAAAAGAACATACACAACATTTTTGGCACCAGCAAAACAACATCGAGGTTATCAATATTTAAAAACAAGTTAAATTGGACTACTTTGATAAATTCATCAAAAAAGTGTAAAACATTTATTACAGTGGAATAAACAATTGATAAAATTCCGCTTAGGGCAATTTTATTATTAGCTAAATTATTGTAATTTTAGGCCTGACCTAAATTGACATTCAAATCCTTTCTCCGAATTCAGTATTCCATCTATAAATTATTATCATTTATGCTTGCATTGGGTTAATTTATGAACATTTTATCATAAAATTACGTGAAATCTTAGAAAAGTAAAACTAAAATAGATTGTTGCTCAATTTTTATTTTGAAATTTTAAGAATTTTTGATTATGTAAGGAAGAAGTGCATCCGCATCCTACACACAATATATAGGGAGTTCATTTAAATTTCGAAGTGCAAGTCGTGATAAAGTAAAAATTGTGAACGGTCATCAAATTATTACATAATGTGTATACGTTGATTTTCTCAATTGTGTACGTTTCGGACATTTTCCCATTATCAAGACGTTTTAAGGAAGAAACTAAGTTGAAAAGAAAAGATACAACAATTTAAACACAAAGACAATTACATCAAATTAAATTCGTTAAAAAGATGTGTTATATGGCAGCCATATTGTAATTTGAAAAGTGACATTTAAACAGACCTAATCTACATTAATAATAATAAAAATACGAGTAAAAACTGAACAGTTTAGGAAATATAATAATGTTATTAAATGGCGGTGGGTTCCATTGACAAGAGAGACACTCATAATAGCTTAATAACACAACAAACAGCAATTCAACTCTCACTAACACAGGTATTTCTACCGTTTTACTTTATCTGCCGCTCGCCTTTGGCTGTTTTCTCTGACGTTAATCTCACAAACTAGCTGACGAACTCCTATCTACAATTGCATCCGATTATCTCGAAACTGTCAGTCCAAAATTACGTAAATCGAGTTATGCTTCGAATATTCCTAAATCTTTACGTTTTTTGGACCGTAAATAAACAACTCTATTTTCAGGTAACGTTTCCAATAGGATTTATTCTTCTTCAAGCCTACATATTGTTTATGGTTAGTTGCTATAAATATTAGTCATATTGTCGTTAATTTTACCATCAATTGGAATTAAAATTTGCGCGGGACGTGTTCAGCGTGGATATTTGGATAAGATTAACGAAATTGATGAGAGCATGTCAAATTTTGTGAATTTTCTAGTTATTTCGTGACCAATATTGGTAAGAACAAATAAAAAAAAAACTAAATAAAACCTTTTTTGTATAAAATTTCTCTATTATTGAAGTTCTCATTTTTTAAATCCTTATTTAGAAAACAATAGTTTTGAAAAATCGCTATTTTATGTCACACTAAAGAAACCTAGATCCATTTTTCTAGATTCTTATAGTACATATTTTTATTTTTTTAAGTTTTTTTTTTTAATTCACTGTTAATTTTAAGAGTACTATGCACTGATTTTCTTCCATTTTGTATTCACCATACATACAGTTACGTTAAAAGTATGGAACCAAGTTATTTGTATTCAAAATTTGATTAAAAGAACAAAATACGTCGCGTTGGTTAGGAGAAAAGAGCAAAAAAAATATTTCGGAAAAATAAAGAAGATTCTAGAAGAGTTCAGAAATCAGTGTTTGGAAGAACGAGAAGAATGTAAAAAACGACGTTTGATGAAAAAAAAAAAGAACAGAGGAAGATACTGAAAGAACAAAAGAGATTTCTAGAAAAATTTGAGAAACGACGATGAAAAAAGAGGGCAGTGGACTATTCTAGAAAAATAAAAAAAGGTTCGGAAAACGACATCTAGAAAAACATGTGGTAGAATAGAACTACGTCCACAGAAACCCAAAAAGACACGTGATCCAGGATCTCGTGGACCTTCTGGATTCTCTGAACATAACTCAGAAGAGATTGTAAAAGCGGAAAATGTTACGAAATCAGCTCGCTGACGTTATTTTGTCCTCGAGCTTGCTGAAAGAAGAAGCGAAAACTCGTCGAGGACGCCGTAGGTTCGAAGATAGTCGGTGTCCCACCTTAGCTCTATATAAGCGAGATCACGGGCGAATCATCATTAATCAAGGTATTTCTGTAAATTTATTGTTACTCTTTAAATCGCAAGACACCCGAATTAAGTCCACGTTACAACAGTATTCTTCGCTTAGCGTAACAGCAAAATAAAATACGTAAGAGTCAAATAAAAATTGGACAAAGCTATAGGTCTTTTCAGTAACTCTGAAGTGCCGAGCAATAAACCGTTTATATTCAATTATTAACCGAAGGCGCCGCAAATGGAGTTTTAGATGTCGACCGTTTCATTCTAAATTTACCTAAAAAACGTCTTAACATAGAGATCATTTTTGCCTGATTTTCCATTCTTGTCACATCTGCACTAGAAACCTTGAAATTCAGTCCCCTATTCCCAGATAGCATTCTTAGTAAGTTTTAGCTTAACATTTAGAGAAATGCAACTCTCTGCATTTGGTGAATATTATAATTTTATTGGTTGGGACCTCAGAGCCAGTGAAATCCACAATATGTCAGCTTCTGAAGCAGCTATTTGCTGCTATTCTTTATATGACTTAACTATAGCGATCTTCGCTTCTACGTAGATCACCCCAAAAATAACAATAAATACACATGATTGTGGTTTTCCCTTGAATGATAAGGAGTCAAAAATTAGAGTGAAAGGTTATGTAATTTCCTTTGGAGGTTACCACTTATTGTAAAAAAATTTAGAAAATAGTGATTACGTTGTGTTCATTTTGCATATTTCCGTTTCGAAGACTGAAAAATGTATTTGAAGAGGGTTAGCCAACAACTTTCCACTTTTGAATTTGTAGAAATCCAATCTCAATATGTTCTAAGGTGAATCAAAATAAGGAAGTTATTTATAAACAGATAAAGAAATCGAATATGTTATTTAAAAAGCTCTAAGCACTGAGCTTTAGGAATAATTTTTAAGTTAGTTGAAAACGATTTAATTTTATATAGTGAGTAAAAACTCAAATTGACTATTAAGTATTAGATGTTTATCCTTGTTCTTGTAATATAAAAACAGACATATCCACAGGTGATTAATTCATAATTTGCTTTTTGTTAAAGCAACATTTTAATTAGGTTTTGTGTCAGACTTAATTTAGCGTAACAATAAATGGAGAGGAACATTTCTGAAAGAAGGAGGAAAAAAGTCCAAGTCACGAATTTGTTCAATCAATATAATGCAGTTAGAATAATTGTTTCCCTTTCCATTGAATCGGTGTTTGTAATAAGCAATTTGCTAGATAAAACGTTGATTAAGGTAGATTATTATTTATATAAAATTTCGGATTGATAATGAAGAGGCGTTCCATCGTAAATAACCTTGTTAAAGAATAATCGAGCTTGTTAAGAATGTGAGTCGAAAAATCAGAATGTATGGAAAGTTTGCGAACCACTTCTGATAAGTCTTGTATAACGGAATTGTTGTTGTCGGTCGATCACAATGCCTTTATGTTTTTCTAGTAGTGTAACGGATGTATTGGTAGTATAAATTTAATTTTTAAATTCGTCGATTGTTAGTTGTGTCATGTATGAATAAGTATAGCGTGGTGACGTGTCGTGTCTATAAGACACAAGAACAAACAAGTCTACCTTTGATGCATGGTCCTGAATTATGCTTATCGCAAACATAAAAGCTGCATAGGTCATGACCTCGCTCATGAAATCCATATTTAGATAGGGTAGGGTATAGAAATATTTATACGGTTATTAGAAAGTAATGATGCGTGACAAGAATCGAAAACAGGATTAGTTGATTTGGTTTTAAAGCTGAAATAGTAGGCAGCTAGTCTAGTCCGGAGGTGTATTTCAGTAATAGGGTATCATTGATCTGCTCGCAGGACCACACAGGAAAGTGCCGGATTTAAAAATAAACACTGGATGGGGGGTGATGATCACTTGATCGGATGAATATAAAACTCTTATTGTCTTAGTGAAGAGTGAAAGTAAATTAAAATGGACTTACCTAGAGGTAAGTCCGGGTCATCTATTTCCTCATCGGATTCGGTCCCGGAATCGCGATCTTCATCTGCCTATATTAGAGAAATCAACAATGAGAAACTGATGCCGGTTTAGAAAATTTCGCGATAAACACAGAAACCCCCGGACTCGAAAAATGGACCCGGAACATGCATTCCTTTGTTCCGAGCTTTTGTCGGGGGCAGCCATTTTTCACTGCTTATGACCTTCAATGAGGTTAATATTACGAATTTTATCTTACACACCTTTTCAACGTAATTATCTTCGTTTATTGAATGCGTCCGCAATTTGTGAGTGAGGAACTTGAGCATATTTTCTTTCCGGGACTTACTTCCTGATTTCGTCGCCACCTTGACGAGCTTTTATATACCTGATTCACTGAAATTCGGCACGAACTCGCGAATTCATCATCGACGAGCCTTGCATTACAGCCCTTAAGGACAACCGGTTTGCATTTCAGCCAAATCACTTTGTACCTCCTCACTCCAAGCGAGACGTTCTACTACTGATTGTACGTCTAGTAAGTGCGCTGCGTGCCGTAAACAGTCTATTAATACTACCGGGGGGAGACCTCAAGCTCGCACATACTAAATCTCATTAAAAAACTCAAACCGCATCTGCAAACCCATCAAATCGTCCAAAATTCCGCCTGCAGAGATCATACAAAGGGTCTAAATGCAAAATCCGGGCTTTTTCTGTTATCCTTTACCAGAAAAAGTTATACGACCGCCCCTCCCGGCAAACATGGACTCGTCGGTAACCCATTGATGACAAAGGTAGGTCTGCTGATTCCCAAGCGGTCTGTGATTGGTCTTCGCCGGTTTGTTATGCTCTCTTCTCGTCTGCATAACGCTTTTCTGTCTCACACAGAGAAGTTGCATAATTGCCGAACCAACTCGTTTCGTATGGCGTAGCGTAAGCTAGAAACTACAAGTGTAAACTTGGTGTGCGGAAAACCGGTTCAAGACTCCGACACGTATACTTTCAAGCTTATTTTCTTCAAGTTGGAAAGAGACAACGCGATTGAAACCTTACCGAACTTGAACATGTCAACTTATATGTCTTTAGTGTGCTTTCCGAGCTTTTTTTTAAACGATTTTCATTGAGGCAGAGGCGTCGCTAGAGGTGGGCACCAGGAAACTGTTTTGTCAACTTAAGAATGCAGAACATTCAATAAAATAATAATAGAAGTTTTATAAACTCGTTTTAACTTAAAAATATATGAACGAACGTTTAACTCGACATTTAATAAGCAGATAGTTAAAACCTAAAAGGAGCGAGTTGACATTTTTTTATTGGAGAGTGTACAAACGTTTATTTAATATGTGATCAGCTATCCCCTCGGAGAATAAACTCCATATGCGTGTAAAAAAGTTTAACTTTACTGCCTTATTAGACTTTTTTTTTTCTGTTGTTCGTTGACATTATGAGGGTTATTGCACTCCAATAATGCACTCCAAGCCATTCAAAGGAGTTGGTTAAACATCCCTAATGGGGGTGTTTAATGGGTTCAGGAAGAGCGCTAGTCTAAACCCTCGAAACGGTTTCGCAGGTTTTGAGTTAAGTTTATAAATTAGAACAAAAGTTCAAAAATACTGTCTTATTCTAAAGATAAAAAGTTCAAACTTAAATTTTGAGAAGCAGCGGCGGTAAACATACCGTTAACATTTCGTGTTAAAAAGAAAAAAACTCTCAAAAATAACCAAATTTTTAAACAGCTGCGAATTTTAGTTTAGTAAAAGCGTTATAAAAATTTAAACGTGTATTTACAAACATGAGTTGTTTTTTCCAACTGAAGACCCTTGTTCCTAGCAGCATTAGTTTACTCGGTATTAGTTGGTGGTTAAATCCGATTTTTGAAGCCATCTTTTTAGAGAAAAATTGAAGCTTTTGCTTACCTGAACAGCTACGATAGCGTCCGTTGTCATGGTCATGACCAATTCAAGTTAGAAAAGGCGTCAATTTTTCTCTAAAAATATGCTTTTAAGAATTGGATCTAATTATCGACTAATACTAAGTAAACCAATGTTACAAAAATCTTTCTACAAGAAATGCTAACAATATGTCTACCGTTGTCTTCCAAAATTCAAGTTTGAACTGTTATCTTTAGAATAGAATAGAAAAGCAAAAACAAGAAATTTTTCAATTAACAAAAACCGTTTCGAGGGCTTAGCCTAGTCCTCTTTCCGAACCTATTAAAAGAATCCAAAAATTTTTTGTTAAAATGGAAGCAATCTAAACTTTTCGTTTTTCGCAGAGCCTGTCTTTGACACCCTGTATAACTTAAACACCAAATTTACAAGAAATTCTCTGTTAAACATCTTGAAGTATAAGAAATAAGTTACCCAGAAAAAAAAGATTATCTCAATTAATACATTTTTGCAGGAGTTACAAAACTTTAAATTTTGTTAAAATTTTAGGGTGTTCCATTTCATTTGTTGACCACTGTAGTCTATACTGAAATATAAAAATTCGTTATGTACATAGAAGATAGAAGATTTTTCTTCAATATAAAAGACTTGTATTGAATACAGGAAGTTTGGCAACTCTAGTACCAGGGGCACATCCCCAAAGTCAAAAATAAATGATTTGTCTTAAGATGCAGCGGTTTTTGAAGAAATATAAATAATATCAAAAATGAACTTTAAAAGCAATATTTTTTTCTACGTAAGAATTTCAACACTGGAAAGTATTCTTTAAAAAATCCCTTATTTCTTCCATCTTCTAAAATCAACTTGCTACCCCATTTTATCTAATTTATTTTTAAAATTACATTGATTGATCTAAATCTAATAGGTACATATTACAAATTTTAATAACTTACCAGTAAGCAGTTGTTCCTTGAATGATTCCGACCAAGCTGAATTTTTGTGGAGACCTTTTTTAATGTCCTAAACATATCCTCAAAAGTACTCTTAATTTGAGCTGTGGGTTTCGGTTTTTAGGAGTCGAATTTAAGTTTTTTCCAGATATCCTAAAAATTATCACTAGAAATAAGATCAAAATATAATCACAAATGTATGTCAATTCTTCGATAATTTTTTTTTGAGTGTGTGAAGCAATATAATAATATAAATTCGAAAATCTAACAGAAAATTTCAGTTGCAGTTATTTTTAGACTTTTCAGCTAATCAAAATATTATTATAATGAGAATATTCTACAGTATATTATTGCGGCGAGAATAATTTAAAATAATTCAATTTTTATTAATGGCAACAATTTTTTTATTTGGTCGTCTGCCATCAATTTGTTTAAAAAGTGTAAAAATGAATCAAAAAAGGTTTAGTATCGTCATTTGGTGAAATCAATAATAAAATCAATGTCAAAAAATAATTTATGGAATATCACGCCATTTTCAATAATATTTATAGAAAATAATTTTTCGGAATTTCTCAAATGTCCTTCAAACTAAAGAAATCGTGATTTTTGGATGCCCGGCGATAAAAATTGGTAAAAAAATTATTTGCTCCCATTGTTGGGTATATTTGTTCCCGCCGTCAAGGTTTGTGTAGACAGCAAATAATTTAGAGCTGCAAATTAAATTTTATTATTATTTTAATCAAAGTTGTGCAAAAAATAGGATATACAACACTGGAGAGAAATGCTATTGCTTCTTTGGTGCTTTTAGCTCTCGGGATTTCGCCTTTAGTCTATAAGTTTCATCTAAGGGATAATAATTCATTTCTTTACCTTAATATGTAATCTACTATTATAAAATTATACACAAAAAAGGCCCGTTGTCTTTGTTTCGTAAAATTAGTGGTTTCAGAGATGTGTCTGTTTTATTAGTCCATTGGAAATACATGATGGAGAATCTTAAAATATGTATGATTCCGCGGAATCGCCAAGTTTATTTGAACATCTCAATTTTTAAATTGTAGAGTTCTGTTAAAAAAATTAGAGATGTGTTAAGCGAAATATGTAAGGAATTTCAAAAATAATATAAAAACGACGTTACTGAATCTATTTGTCCTTAAATAATAATATTTAAGCAGTGTTTCAAAAATGAACTTCTAAAAATTACTTCTGTTAATAATGATCTATTACATTTTGTTTTGATTGTTTTTTTTTGTATTTTTTTTTCTAGACCTTTTTCAAGTTACTTAAGAATTGCTTTAGTTCTTCTTCTACCTTGGCTCCTTCTTTTTTTGAATGTCTATATTTTTTTATCATTCAATTTTAGTTTTTTTTGTTCTCTTTTTTCAGCTGTCGATTTTCTAGATTTTTCTGGAACTTTTGTCCTTTTAGAATCTTTCTTTGTTGCTTTTTTCTAAACATAGTTTTTCTTATTTTTTCCCGTAGTCGTTTTTTAAGTGTTTTCTTTCAATTGTAGTTTTTTCTTGTTCATATGTTTTTAAACTTCGATTTGAAAGTTCTTCTAGAATACTTTTTGATTTTATCTAGAATACCCTAAATTGTAAAACAAGTAATTCGTATGTTTTTAATAAATCCTACTCCTACTTGTCACAATAAAATATCAATTTCGTAAACGTCACTTCTAAACATAGATTATTTTCTTAGAATTGTATATTTACTTGTTCTTTTTCTTTCAATTTTTTATTTTCAAGTTTTCTGAAGGACAGTCCGAGGTTTTTGAATTTGTTTAAAATCTTTTTTGTTTTTTGATTTTTCCCACGTGTAATATTTTATAATAAAAATTAATAGAATTATGAAAAGATTAACTCGAAAATAGAAACGTCGGTAGGGAACTCCCAAACAATATTAGCACAGGGCTGTCAAAGTTAGCGGTCCGCCTCTGTTATTCGGAAACCCGATTCAAAACTCCAAAACGAACACCTTCAAGCTCGTTTTCTTCAAGTTGAAAAGAGACAACTGGTTTAAAACATTACCGAACTTGAATATATCAACTTACATGTCTTTAGTATGCTTTCCGAGCTTTTTTCTAAAACAATTTCCATTGAGTAGAAGCGGCAAATGGAAAATGATCTCTTTGTTTGCGTATGATTTTTCTCGGAATCGATCCGGACGCTTTTCCGCGATGAGGGGTTGATGTATTCCAAGAATTCAAGTTATTACTCAATGGACCAAAATGTATAGATGGGGGAGTCTTTTTTTCCGAATCGAAGCGTTTAATTGAAAGCATTGTACAAGCGGAACGTAATTAACAGATTAGCAATTTAACGGACTAATTCCATTACGAATTCAAATGTACCCAAGATAGAATGTCACACACAATTCTTGTTTAGCATAAAGAAAATTCAATTTCCTGAAAATAAAAATCAAAGATACTCATGTTGTTATCGAAAATACACTCAGATTAAGTCAACAACATATTAAAAAAGTAAATGTTATTACGTAATATTGCCATTATTTTTCTATTATTGATCTTTGAAATTTTATGTCTGAATAAATATAAACGAGACGTAATAACATTGCTGAAGTATAACCATTTTTCACACTTTCACACTATAATAGTAAAATGCAACTAGTTACACGTCTTATTTATATAAGTGCTTTAATGTTACATGACTTAGCTAATCACAATTATTGAATTTTGTAAATTTTTCAAAATTATCTCTAGTTACGTCAGCAATTGAAATAAATACATTTATAGTGCCTTAGACCTATTACAAATAATTGTAGCAGGTACTATGTCAAAATAATTTTGTAGTTCACTCTAGCGTGACTGTTACAAATCGTGTCTAGATTCATACATTGTCTAACAGTATATTTTGTGCCACTTGTAAAAATTCTACTTACAGAAAGAGGAAGTGCTTTTGCCTGAGTTTTGGCGGTAAACAGTAGACCAACGGGTTTTACAGCAAGTTCTATAGAGTAAAAGTTGCTGAAGAGTATTTAAAAAAATGTGCTTCATATGCCTAGGGGTTCGCCGGTTCGATTTTGTTTACTAACCTAGAGTCAAAATATTTACTTACTTACTTTGTTCTCGTTAAATGGTGTAAGGTTGGGAGAGTTGAGTCCGATATCTCTGTTTTCATTGCGAACTATCTTGTGTTAGTTATTAGGCATGTCTTGTTTCATTCCAAGTCATTCATTTTTTGTCTACTTCTTCTCTAATGCGGTCTTCTGTACATCTATCTTGTTCTTACTCTTCTTTTTTCGTTTTCTCTGGTACGAATATTCTTTTTATGACTATTCATTCTTTCATCATCATTCATTCATGTCTTATCATGTCTACTATTTGCATCTTACATCTATTTCAATAAACCCAATTAAATCAAACCAAGTTCTTATTTAACTCAAAATCACATCACCACTGTTCTCCGAGAATCAAGAAACAAAACATGGTCCTTCAAGCCGGATAATGTTGAGCGTTATAAGTATAACCGAGGGTTGTACCCCTCCACTTTGACCAGTACCATTACCCACCCTGGAATAGTAGAGGAACAGATTCTACGACGAAATATGTAACGATCTCAAACAAAAAATTAAAAAAAGCGTTTTTATCTCCTGACAGTGCCTTAAATAAATAATTAGTTTTTTCCATACTGTCTCAAGAATGAAGCAAAATCTGCTTTTGCTATGTGCTGTATACGCATAAGTACGTTTTTCAAGGATGATGCCAATCTTAGGTATCCATTTCTATGACAATTTAATGCATTTTTCATATTTTAGTATTGATACTGGAAAAAAGAAAGCGATGATTTAAATGCACTGTTTTGTTGCCTCAGCCTCACAATCTTGTTCAAGAAATTGTGTAGTCTAATACGGTCTTTACGTTTTCAAAAATTTTGTTTTTCATAGTAGTTACCTTTTATCAAAAATTATAAAAAAATTGTGTATAAGTTCTATTTTTGTACAGTTTCCTATGAGACATTAGACATTTATTTCTAACCATTTAAAATTTGGTTCTCCCAACCGTTCTCCCACTATCTCCCACTACTTAAACCCTTACATATACAAAATAAAGAGCTTTATGTTCATTACTTCAATCATTCAATCTTTTTTCTTCGGTTGAAATAGTACATATACATATTTGGTTAAAATGAAGTTTATGTGAAAGAACGTGGAAAGAAATTAATAATTTATAACAAATATTCTTTCCGAAAAAATAGAGAAGTGTCTCTGGGTGTTTCACACAGATGTGCCAACAGAAACTGCAAAGCTTCAATATCTGTTGATAAAACATAAAAAGTTGTACTAAAAACAAAAAAGGATCACAATCATCTCGCAGTAGAAAATATTTTATCTACCTGACTACCTGAAAATGTTTTGACCGCGGCGCGCAATCGTCCTGGTTCCAAGTTGCTAGTTGCGCGCAATTATCCTATAGGATTAGCCTACTCTGGGGTCGCGGCGCGCAATCGACCCCTGCCCCAATAAAAGTACCCAGCACAAGTTCAAAGACGCGATACGTCGCAAGAAGGATAGATATTGGTAGGCTCACTGTGAGAGTTTTTTATAGTTTATTTATAGCTCTCGAAGGCTACGAGACTACAGAAGATCTTATCGAAAGGTTGGTCTACAAATTGGGGCCCATTACGGTTGCGGTCTGGGACCTTGACGTTTGCAAGGGTTGTGCTGAACATGAGGAAACTTTCGCGATTATCAGAGATTTACATCTGGGGTTCCGATATCTGGATCCCAGTGCTATCGCGAAAGCTCCTGCAGACAAGGTACTAAGCTTCATTAAAGACACAGGGTTGCTGCAGTAGTTTTATTTCGGGAGGTTGCACACAACACAATGGGCAATGGGCGGTATGCGGCTCGACTCTCCGGCCCTTCTTGTACGCAAGAAAAACAGCCCCAAAATTTAACTGATACACAAACATCGCTCTATTGAAGAAGTAGCTGCAATTTTCAGCAAAATGTTTTTTTCATTAGTTCTTAAAACTTCGACGCTTTACAGAAAAAACATTTTTTAATCTAAAATCAGAATCTTTGATATATTATAAAACATTACAAAAGCTTAAAATAATTGTGAATTTTGTGATAAAATTATATAACGCACAATAACATAGTCTTGTGATTCCTGTTTAAGTCATATTTGATAAGAGTGTTTGCTTCGATTTTGCTGAATTATTTAATTAGGATCATGTGTAAATAATCGCTTAAAAATTTTGCTCATTTATTACTTGATGGTATTTGTTTTGCTGACTGAAATGATAAATTTCAAGGACATGTTAATATGGATGGGTATAGTTTGCAAATTTTTCAGTTTTTACCTAATTTTTATTAAAAGTATTCGGGTGTGTTGTACCTATTCTTTGCACTTTTCCTTATTAATTTCAATTTTCCGTTATTTTTGACCAATATTAAACACTATTATCTTGTGCCCTTTTGGATCTGCTTCAATTGGTTATGTAATAACATCATCTTTGAAAGGTTATCAGTATAATTAATTAGGATTCGAAGTATAACTGATTTTATGTACTAATTTTTTTTTTCTTAAGTAATTTATCAATGTTTTTCATTATTGTATCATAAACAAATATATTTTTATCAATTTTGCCTACCTAAAAAAAACATTCGAAAATAAGGATACGATAAAAAAAATCTTCCCACAAACACGTAAATGTGAAAATAAAATTAGTTCCCCTTTAGCGTGTTACAAAGAATTACAGTTTAAGTGTGCAAAATATTTTTATATTCCTTTTGCGTGAAGTAATAAGAAAAAATACTTGAACAAGTTTATAAAAAAATATCGTGGTATGGATATGAATCAAGTGAAATATATTGCTTTAAAAAAGTAAATTTTCTACCATGAACTTTCGCAGATGGTGGTATAATTATGAGCAAATATGAATTACAACCGTTTGCCATGCCATCATTACACGGTATTTAGATGAAATAATTAAGAAAAGAAAACAATAAATTATAAATTCTTAGCAAATTTAGATATTTCTGATTTTTTACTTGGTCAAATAGTTCTATTTCTTACTTCTTAGAGAGTGAAATATTTTTCCCAAAACCCAGAACATAATCAGCAAATTCTAAGATTTGTAACTAAACTTACTGAAACTTAGTTTTACAAAAATTTACATGAAATCATCCAAATTCAAAAGTTTAATTATTTTTATTGCACATCATTTTTTACGATTGGTATACCTTTAAATGAATTTTTACATAAATCGACTAAATGATCGTTTGTCAATAACGAAGTATGACATGCCACAAATAAGCTTAGTCTTATTCAGCCAGCTTTGCAGCAGTTAATAAATTTACTTTTACAAATGGGATCTTTGGTTGTGTTTTATCCAAAACGAAATTTGCATTAGCTTTATGTTTTTTGTTTTTTGCTCAGAATATTTGCTGGTTAATGAATAGTGACAAAAATACATTTGGCTACTGAGCCACTTCTGTTGCGTATCTCTTATAACCAGTCTTTAAGTGTAGGGTCCTTCAGACAAGCAACCCGAAATTTTTGGGTATCTGCGGTCTCGGCATAGTTATTAAACATTAAAGCAAGTTGTTTATAATAAAATGTTAACGATTATTAAGACTTTACCCGTTTTTGTTTATAAACCTTCACAATATTCACATAAACTTATAATTAATTAGAATAAAGATTTTGTTAGCAACCTTTACAACACGGTTTTACAATGACAAAGGTTAACAGAAAAGTACCAATTTCCCCGTGTGTTTCGTATAGTGGACTGTTTGCTGATTCAGCACGCTGAAAAGGCTTTAAGCCTCAACAGCGCAAATGTAAGAAACATTGAATCATGTAAATTAATTTCAAGAACATTGTAAAATAGTCGAAAAAATAAATGATTCAGTCCAGTAGTTCAGCAGCTCCATTTCGCGCTTTTACGCGAACTTTTGTTTAAAAATTTAAGTTTTGCTTCGCTAGTGCTTGATAGGGGGCAATGCAACACTGATGTGTTTTATGAATTGCCTATTTTCGTGTTTTATTTATTTATAAAATTCAACTGATAAAAATTATTATAAATAGCTATTTGTGTATCAAGTATGCAAAATGTAGTTTTAGGGGACGAATCGTAATTAAAGACTCGGCTCCTAGGTCTCCTCGTTTTTAATGAGATGAGTTCCCTAAAACTATTTTGCGGACGTGGTGCATACAAGATTTTTCTGCATGAGTTCTCTAAATCACCAAATTGATTCTTAAGAGAATTGATAATTGATATGCGACATAAAAGAATACGTTTTTAAGTTTCATAGATAGTTTGGCATTTCGCGCAATCGCTGAAAAAGCAAAAAATGTTGTTTTGAATTTACTTCCTGCTAAATCTCGTGAACAATGTGAGAAAGAGTATTATACCTTGTTTTGTGAGTGTAAAGCAAAAAATGAAGTAACAACAGTAAATGAATATGCAATTTTAACTTATCTTCATGAAAAAGTAAGTAACCCTGCATGTGTGTATTTCGTTTTGACTTTTCAATTTTAGCAGTAACATCATCTTCTGTTTGCAATTCATCACATCAAATTGCTGCTGTAAATGAGAAAGAAAATGGTTTTTCATTTAGCGATAATAGTTTCCAATATGCACAAAACTGTGAATTTCATTTTCAGGGATCTAAATAAATAGTTCTTTGTAGGTTATCGACTTTTCAATAAAAATAATCCTATAAAGTTGCCATAACAACTTTAGCGACCTAGGCCGCTAAAAATTTATTTTTCGGCGTTTTTTGAGTTTGCAAAATTCTAATTTTAGAGATCGAATGCAAAAAACGTTATTTTTGGGTCAGGTTGTTTTCAAAACCACCAAAAAAACTGCTAGCCGTTAAATTTATTGTTTTGTCCGCTGAATTAATAGCGAATCCACCAGAGATTTAGCGGCAAAAACGCTAAGTTGGCAACACATGACAATCATGACATGACCTTCTTCTTCTTCATCTATGGACATGACTGCGCATGCACAAGTCATAGGCACAAGTGCGTCAATGCGCCGGCAGCACATCTATGGCCAGCTCTGCACTGCCAAAATGCTGCCATGTGCCAAGTTACTGCCAAATGTGACCCTGAACGCTCAAAACAGTTTTGTGTAAAATAAGGTTATTTGTGAAAATAAGTTGAATAATAAGTAAACAAAACCCAGCTGTTTACAAAATTGTGTGTTTGTGTTATTATTATCAACATTGCGGGAGGTATGTATGCAAAAACTCTTTACGGGAAGTACAAGAGCGCCGAGAAGAAGAGAAGCTAGAAATGAAGGTACATGACGTAAAAGTTAATGGCTACGAAAAAGAATGAATTGAATTTATATTCTAAGATAATAGTTACGTTGACATTTCGTACAAAAGCCCAGAGAGAAAGGGCTTTAAAAAGGATGAAAATCATTTTAGAAATGAAAACCACATCAGAATCGTCTAGTAGTTCGTGCTCTTCCGATTAGTGACCACCATCCAGAGAATAAGTAGGTATTCAGATTTAGCTCTTTGTTTAGTATTTAGTAGTTTTAGTAATAATAAGAATTTTATTAATCTACTCTTTATGTATAATATATTCTCGAATTTAGTGGTTCCTTTTTTGAGTGAGGACCAATCTAGAAATGTTGAAAAGTTTCTACAATTTGAAATTAAGGGATTGTTGATATTATTGATATGTTGTTTGTATGCGTTATAATGTCATCAACGATGTTCTAACAATGTTATTTTATTTTCTACAATCATTAGACTGACATACCCATATTTTGTTTTTAGACCTGACATTGTTAAGCATTTTTACGAATAAGGTCCTGCCCTTTACTTATTTATAATTTTTGCACACATAACAATTTATGTTAAGTTATATTTACTTTTATTTATAAAAAAAAATATTTTTTTTTGAAATGTGTTATGCATCGAGTGTCAAGTAAAAATGTTATCATGCTTAGCATATTCTAAAACAATTTTAATTTTTATACAAGACATACTTGGAGCTGATGACCAGATCTATTTAGAGGAAAAAGATGCGTTATAGAAAATGATGGAATACTAATCAACGTGAACAAGCTTGGTTCACGAAGAGCGTTCAGAGTGGCCAAAAACTGCAACCACTGCCAAAAACATGCAAAAAGTTCACCAAATGGTGTTGGATTATCGTTGAATTAAGATAAGAGAGATAGCAGAGGCTGTGGACATTTCGAAGGAACGTGTTTCTCCTATATTGACAGAAGATATTGACATCGGCAGGAAAAGTTATGGCAACTGTTTTTTTTTTAACAGATTGATAAGTTGAATGCAGAAATTGCAGTAAAACGGCCTCATTTAGAGAAGAGGAAAGTGTAGTTCCACCAGGTTAATGCACCGACTCATACTTTAGTTATTGCCATGGCAAAAAGTCATGAGTTAGAATTCAAATTGATGAACCACCTTCGGTATTCTCCAGATCTGGCCCCCAGCGACTCTTTTCTGTTTCTTAAACTCACCGTTTCCCTAGGATAACAAATTTTGTTTTTCAAATGAGGAGCCCATCATATTTGTAACCAACTATTTTGCAGAACAAGACAAGAACTATTATTTAGACGGGTTACTCAAAAAGATGGGAGCATTGCTGTAAAAAATGTATAGAATTAGAAGGAAATTATGTTAAAAATAAACCGAAATTTATTTTGAGCAGTCGAGTTTTCTACCGTGAGATTAGGGCAGTCACTAACAAAATGACTGCTCATCTTGCATTTAAAGCAAACGTTATCAAAACTTAAAAAAACACGAAAGTTAGTATCTTTGTATTTCATGAGAATCGACGACGGGATTATATGTATATAATGATTATATGTCAAAATGATAGCAACTTTTAAATAAATATAAATACTAGTCTAGTATTTTGACTACCCAGATGTATCTCCTATAAATTCTCTTTGCATAAAAGCTCGAATCTGCACCTGAGATATCTTTTAGTTCATATAAAAATAAATTGTTTTTTATTGTTTATACATTGGTCAAAAAAATAGGAACTTTGATTTTTCAGACGAACGAAGGAGTTTCAGTTGTAGTATTGCTACACAGATTGGTATATCGGCTGATATTAATCAAAACAGTGTCTGAACCCGTACGGAACATCATAGTGCAACGGTACCGAGACGGAGAAAAGCAAGTGGAAATTGCAAGAAGTCTTCGACTTTGCAAGTCTGTGATGTCCCGAATTTTTAAACGATTTTGCAATACGGGAAAAGTTTTGACTCGGAAGAGTTCAGGAAGACCGTGAAAAACCACAAAAAGAATGGACCGACAAATAGAAAACCTCTCTAAGCAGCAACCATTTTTATCATCTCTTCAGATTTGTGAACAATTAGCAGAGTCTGGGCCTGCAGATTTGTACCGACTTTTACGTAGATTTGATCTGCCCCGGGCGGTTTTCTTAGATAGCATCGAAGCGTCTGACGACCATAAATTACTTGCGTTTGGTAACAATACAATCTTTATTGCACTAGTAATAAACAGACGATTTGCCTTTAAAGTCAGCTAAGTCAAAATTGGTTTGGAACGGTATACCCTATCACGACGATGTCATGCCTATTCGATGCCAATTTCAGCAAGATAACGACCCAAAATACCCAACTCATGATTGTTGCTAATTGGTTTAAAGAGGAAAAAAATGACGTTAAGAGATGGTCCTCCGAGTCGCCCAATCTTAACCCAATCGAAAACCTTTGGGAAACAAAACTTCACAAATTTGGACGCTCTGTTCAGCAGTTCAGCGCATTGCAAACTGCATGAAATAATATAGATAAAGCTCGAATTAACAAACTCATTGAGTCTATTCCGAAACGGTGTGCAGATGTTATTAGGGCGAAAGGTTATTGGACCAAATATTGATGTAGTAGCTTCTGTTTTAATAAATAAAACAATATCTACGCTGTTTTAACTTTGTTGCTATCTTATTGTCCATCTTATGTACACAAATTCCTCAATTTAATTTGAGGGATGAAATATATAGAATGAAATTGTACTTAAAGTTACTGCTTATTAAGCAATCTCTAGCTCCCTAACCTAGAATCGTGCCTTGTTACGTTTTAGAATATTTTATTTATAAAATAATGATGGTTTGCTAACTTTCTGGCCAGTACTGTAGATTTGCCTACAGTTTGTTTCAACGTGTTTGAATTCGTCGTTTTTGACGCTTGCTTTACATTTGAAAAGTCGTGGAAAGACCTAGGTTTTTGATCAAATTCTCAAGAACACAGTGAGGGACAGATGGGCAAATAGCAGGTGATAACTGATAACAAATGGCACAAGGTTACAATGGAGCCATTAATTACAGTAGTTGGATGTTCAGAGACAATTTTATCGACTAATATTTTGGAGGCCAAGAAAATGCAAAAACGCCAGTTAGAAATTCGTGATGCAAAAATAACGTTTTTAGACGAAGTCTCGTCTAAATATTACCGATAGCTACGTCGTAATCGGTTAAGATTAAACCGGCTACAGCATTAACTACTACGAGTATAGCCTGGCAGTTATCTGATTTCATATGTATCATAATTATCTAAAACGCTTTTTATAAAGAAAAAATTTAATTACATGGGGTGTTAGAAATACCTCAGTTGGACTGTTGTGAACTGTTTCTACAGATCAAGTAATTTCTAGAATTATTAGTGAACTGTAATATTAATGAACTGTTGCAAAAACGAGTAACACTGACAGGTACGCTAAGATCAAACAAAAGGAAAGTTCCAACAGAGTTTTTTACAAATAGAAATAGAACGGAGTATTCTTCAAAGTTTGGATTTACTAAAGATATGGTCCTTATTTTTACCTTCCTAAAAAAAATCGGTGTGTTTTACTGCTATCTACTGAAGTGGTAGGAAATTAAGTTGAAGAAAACGAGAAAAGACCAGCAAGTTATACTGCATTATAATAAAACCAAGGATGCTGTCGATAAAGGGGATCAGATGACACGACAATATTTTTGTGTACGTGCTACTAGAAGATGGCCTTTTAAGATGTTTATAGAAATCAATGACATGGCAGAGCTAAATGCTTATTTAGTTTGGATAAAGAAGTATTCCAGCTTATCAGAAGATAGACACCAGAGAAAAATAAATTCTTCATGAACTAACGATCCAACTTGTTACGGAAATATGCAAAATCGTTACAACAATAGTAAAAACCGTAAAATAATACAACAAATGCAATGATGCTATTTTTGGGTTTCGAAGACGTGCTTCAAAATGAAGTTACTCGTTCTCTTGAAACCAAAGGCCGTTGTAGATACTGTGAGAAAAAAAGATCGCAAAACAAAGTTTCGGTGTGACAACTGTATGAAGTTTGTCTGCACGGTTCATAGAAGAACAGAACTGAAGAGTTACTGTCTAAACTGTGAAGTACCCGAAAACTAAAAAAACGTATATTAATATTGTTATGTTATGAACGTTAATTTTGTTTTATTTTATTTTGAAGCCATAATCTACTTTATACGCCCGCAAATCCGGGCGTAATCTTTATTTTTACAGCACTGAATTTTTTAAAGTTGCTACCCAACAATGACAAATAAATAATTGTACATCGTCTAGGTGTCAAATAAACATTTTCAATTTTGTAAACGTCACTTCTTACATTAAATAACAATTATCATGAAAAATCATCATCAACTGTTAAAACATTACAAACGCACGGAGCGTGACACAATTTTTTTTTTGAATTTTGGGCTCTTACCTGATGTAACATTTCTCTAGAATACACGTTTTCACACATGTTTTTATCAGTTTCCATTTTGGAATGTCGCAAAACAAAATAACAACATACCGTATCCTGGCAATGACAACTAGTTAATCTGGATTTTTCACAGTTTAAAAAAAATAACGAAATTTAAAATAGTCTTATCATTTCAAAAATTAAAACGAACCAAAATAAAATAAAACATTGTATGTATCACGGGCTTAATCATCACTAATGGTCCTCAGCAAATTAAAAGCCTTCCTACGTCGGGCTTTAAACATTCCCTCGTGCCATAATCCCCTTGATTACGCCCTTTTTACATAAATAACTATTATAGAATGTTTGCATAAAATCAACTTGTTTAATAATGCTTCTTTAGATATGTATATCTAAGTTGTAGAAATTTTATATTCTACAATTTCTAGAAACTGTTAAAACAAATTTTAGTAACAATAATTTTGTAAACATAGCTCATTAAGTTAGGGTATGAACAATACCCCAACTGACGGCAAATGCGGAGCGGCCGTGATATCGAGAGCAAAGAAATTATCGCCCGCGTCGCAAAAACGTCCACCATAGTATATTTGTCCGTAAAATGTAGTTATATTCAATGAATAACGAGGTTTATGCCACATGAAGCGGTGCAAGATGGGCACCACCCAGTGCAAAAGGTACATAACTCTACTTTATGTCACCGAGTGAAATCAAAAAAATTAGAACGGTCACTTCAAAAATTGATGGAAAAGAGGAGCTAGCGAATAACCACACTCACTCAAAATCTCATTCCGAACTGGAAGAGGCTTCGCGAAAGAACATTTTGTTATAAAGGGTTACTATTGAGGCCAAAATGAGGGCTACTGCTAAAAAAAAATGATCAAAAAATTTTATTTAAAATTTTTTTTTTCAGCTCTATGATTCAAATTGATGACCAATTTATTGTAGTTTTGTTCAAAATTTTAAATTTAAGGGAAAGGATATGACGTAATGAAATTTTAGACAAAGAATATTTTTTGAAAATTAATTTCAAATGCTCACAACTTTTTCTATAATTAAAATTTTTGAAAAAAAAAACAAAAGAAGACTGGTCATTAATTTGTCTCATAATGCTGAAAAAAAATCGCCACCGTTCGAACATAAGCCGTTTCGGAAATAAAACCAGGTGGGACACACCATTTTTAAAAATCAAATGTCGCAAATTTCGATGAAATTTTTTTTAGCAGTAGCCCTCAATTTGGCCTTAATAGTAGCCCTTTATAACAGCATTTAGGTCCCATGCTCAATTTTCAAAATACAGTTTTAAAAAATCACCGACCGCTACTGCAAATAAGCAGATCTAGTTGAAGCAGTTATTAGATAGTAAATTAAACTTTATTTTTGTCATTGAGGTTATGCTTAACGTCCAGAAATTTTAAATATGTAAGAGGGTTAACAGAGGATGGACAACTGAATTTTACAACTGATTTTTTTATTGTCCATCCTCTGTTAACCCTCTTACATATTTAATTTTGTCCTTTAAATCAAATATATTTTTTTGCATAAGTTACTAAGGGTAGTTAATACACAATTTTTTGTTTCCCGCTAGCACGTCACACTTCACACTTCTCAGAAAAAGCGTTTTTTTACTTTTTGAAAATTTAGTTTTCAATTTCACGATTATTTTTTTGAAAAAATAGTCGTGACGATGACGTCTATACTTCTAGACCAATTTTAAGTGAGAGATAGGTATTAGTCGCAGATTTTATGGTCTCTAAGTTGCTCTAAGAGTTTTTGCCATAAGAAACGCGGTTTAAAATTTATAGTCAAAAAAAAAGATGTTAACTTTCAACAGTTCTGTTGTTCGCAAAATGTCATTTTTTCTGGAGTATATTTCTTCTAGAATTATTTAAAAAATAAAGTTATTCATTATATGAGTGGCGTTACCATTTCTTCATAATTTTTTTCCGGAAAACTTTGGAAGTATGAGTGACGAACATGGCAAGCGATTTCATCAAAATATGAAAGTACCTATTTGCAAAAAAAATATCAAGATTTTTTGGATCAGAACATGCTAAGCTATTATTGTTGGTCTGCTGTGAGAGACGCAGATGCAAGTAGTTACAAAAAAGCTAAAACTCTTTATTTTTAAGTTTTTATTTAATGTTTCTTTTGTAATATTTTTCTTATTAAATATTTTTTCTAAGTTGAGGGGGCTTTATGTAACAAAAATATATAGGTTTCATTTCAGGAACAAAAATGTTGTAAACTAGTGTAATTATAATATGCAAAAAAAAAATGAAATCAGAAAGTGTTCATTTCTAGTTACTTATTAACGAACCAATAAAAACAAAGGCATTTGGTAGGTACAAGATTTTTATTAAGGTCTAAAATAGAAAAACTGCAATTTTAATAATATTCTCATAATGGTTTATTTCGTAATGATACATGATGTATATATGTACAACAATGAGATCTTATTTGCTACAGAACGTCTTATTTATAACTAACATCTGTAAAAAAGCAATTTGTTATCAAAATAACTCGAATATTTTAATTGCACTTATGTAATAGTCATAACAATAATCTTAAAGTACCTTAAAACTAACGCAGTCGTCTTTATTAAAATTCAAAGTAGAAAAAACAATAAATTAGAATTAACTTACTTCTAAAAATTACGAACACATCATCAAAATTCTTAACAGACGATATTACTGTTCCTAGTATCACAATATAATCACTTAACATGATTAAAGCACAAAATTTGAAAAAAGTTACTTTTTATCACAAATTACATTGCTGTTTCTAACGGTTCACTTTTACTTCTTTTATATTCATTTATTGGATGATTCAATTGTGGACTACCACTAGGGGGGGTATAATCAAAATTAGTCTCTAAAAACACTTCACTTTTCGCCTTCATCCTAGGTTTAGGGTGAGGCTCATCAAAATCAGTTTCAAGGATATTAGCAGAATGAGGCCGACCATCTGGAGGCCCAGCCAGACCTACTGTATTATAATCAGGAGTTGGCGAATATTGTAAATTTTCAAGTTTTTCAGAATATGTAGGCGACTGGACCTCAGGGAATTTATTTTTCAGTTCTGCCATTAAGTTCGCGTTTGGCCGCTCCCTACTGTAAATAGGATCATAATTTCGGTTTTTATTATAATCATCAATTCCTTTCTTCAAGTCAAGTGTTGAGTCAGATTTTCCTGTTGTATGACTCAAGGGTAACGTATCAGTGGTGTAGTATTCACTTGGAGGGTACGAGACACTAGTGCCACCTATAGTGTCTTGTATTATTGGAACATCGTCATTTGTACTGTCTTGGATACTGTCAGCTCGTGAATTGGTTGCAAAAGTTGAGTTATCACGAAAACCTTCATTTTTGTAAGCTAATTCAAAACCGTTAGGTCTGGCGTATTGGTCGAATTTATTAGGTGACTTGTGATACTCAATAGTGGGGCTATAAGCAAAAGCTGAAGGGTTAGGATTATGAGCCTCGTATACATCATACGATTGGTTATCGTCAATTGATGACGTGTAGGTTGATTTTTCCATACTGTCCAAAGAACCATTTGTTATCATTTTCTTGTATTCTGAACTTTTTGTTAAAGTGTCGGTTGAACGCGAGCTCTGAAAAATATTATTAATGTACATGAGTATAGTGTAGAGAAATTCAGTCTTAACAACTACTCCGAGGACTAATGTGAGAACCTCCCCACCATAAATTAATTACTTACAAGTTGGGCCACTTTTCGCCTATAACTAGCATCCGAGAAGCTTCCAGGTGCTAATCCCACAGATCTTAAGGAATGTAGACTCTGTCTAATACTATTTCTTCTTTCAAGTCTTTGTGTTTGACGATATTTTGATTTGCTCCACCAGAAAACTCCAACAATCAGCATTAAAAGTACAGCTAAAGCTAAACTTGAAAGGACGGCAATTGTTACAACATCGTCAGTCAATGGAAGGATATTTATTGAAACTTTAGGATCTGTAAAAGAGTGAAATTCAGCAAGTTTTGCCCTTCATCAGTACAGTGCATTTACCTATTTCACAAATAAACGGACTCCTTTGATCACAGTTATCCACTTCGACTCTTTGATAGGCAAACATGGTGCATTCATCTATCTTGTCAATGTGTTGTACCCAAACCCTGTCATTATACAAAAACCATTGTTGTTGCGATTTCAAAAAATCGTATAAATCGATATAATTCAAGTTTCCTAATAAGTAAGGCATTGAGGCATTATCGGCCTGAAATAAATAAAATATTATATGAATTTTTAGAAGAATGGAAATTCTTACTTGACAAAAGGCTCTAGCTTCGTGAAATGTCATAGGAGCACCAATATAGATATAGCAAGTGCCTCCGACTAGATCCCACCCAGGAGGGCATTTTTTATTGAGTAAAACTGATTTGTTGTTCATGTGGTAAGGCTCGTAGATGACTTCAAGAAGTCGGGGATCGTCACTTTGGTCCTTGATTCGACCACGAACTCCTAGAGAATTGTTAAGGCCCCAATAGTTGTAAGCAGCGTCGATTTTTGTGTTCCATAATTGTAAAGTACTAGATAAAAAAATATTAGTAACTGATAAAAAATTCATAAGGAATTATAAGATGCAAGCATGAAAGCAATTTTTTGATATTTTTACATTAAATGTGCAACTACTATTTTTTTTCCTCATTCCGTTATTTAATGACAGTTTTTTAGCTTGATGTAATGAAAAAACATTACATAAGTAGTTACGTAACATTTTATTTTACGGAATTCAGAAAAATTTTGTACAAAATCCATTATGAAATGTATATATTTATTGCTTAGCTCGCATAATTTGCAAAAACTCGTTGGTTAAGCTTGATTTTTTTGGCAAACATTATGCTTGCTAAACGAAATCGGTCTTTGTATAACTGATTACGTAAATAACTATTTATTATTTGTTACTACGAAAATAAATAACAGGACTATTCACTCTGAGAACTAACCGCTCGTTTGCTGTTCATAAATGTGGACCCATCTTGAAGAGGGAGGTTGAGAGACAGAAACTATTTTTAAAAATTAAAAATTTTCATTTAAAGTACTTTTTCAAGAAATACTAACATATAAAGGATTAAATTCTGCATATCTTTATTCAAAAAAAGGTACTGGAACATATTTAAAACAATACCTATATCAAGTTTAAAATTTGGGCAGCGCTGACTTTATTTTAAAACGCTGAACAAACGGTAAAAGCTGCAAAAAAATTAAAAATAAAAGTTATAGAGTAGAAGGTTTTAAATGCATTTCTAATGTCTCTTTCCCTTGGATATTTTTATGTGGATCTTAGCCGACGAGTGAATACTCCTTTGTTTTATTTTATTTCGTATTTATTACGTAAATTTCAAACAATTATTTTATTAAATAGCATGCGACGTGCACATAATTTGCCAAAATAGTCTTGTGCAAAACTATATCTACAACATTCACACTACACTATTTCTTACCTGTTGAATTCAAATCTGCATGCACCATGCAACATAAAACAATAAAAAATATGTTAGTGTACGCTCATAAATTGCAATAAAATATTACGCTAATAAAATTTAGTTCTAAAAATTTACTCTGACAATGAGAGTAATAAAAGCAAGAGAAATACTATACTTTTGTAACTTAAATGATTGAGCATTTCCCAAAATGTTAGTTACATAACTTACGCTTGCAGAAAGGCACCATAATACAAATTTTATAAAATAGTCAATACTTTGTAATTTTTTTACGATTTCTTCATACAGTTCTATCTATCAAAATCGGAATTCCCCTAACTTGTAAAACTGTCAAAGCTGAGCCAGCCTATGGTCAGCCCTTGTCCTTGATTTAATATACTGTTTTAAGCAAAAATGTTTTGAAATGTAAGGAATGTAAGAAAGGTCAAAAATTGTTCTTATGGATTTCCAGAGGAGTGGTGAAGGTTTTTTTACTACGTTTGACTCTGCAATGGGTCACTGCAAAAGGCTAAAGCAGTGAAGAGATCTACCAAACCCATCATAAATTCATTTCTGTTGTCGGTGATTTAAGGGAATTCGCTCGTGGCAAGATCTATAACTTAATTTTTTCTAAATGCAACTAATATAGACGATGAGGGCGCCCCAGGTGTATAAATACAATTTCATGTGTTTTTATCAAATTTAATGTTTTTCGAACTCATTATTAATTTTTATGGGTCGGTCATGTTAAATTCCTCATTTTGAATTTTCCAATTTTTGCATAAAAATTGTAATTAGTGACCTCGAAAACCTCCGAGTACTCGTTTTGATGCAATTTCTTCAAATATTTTCCCTAATATTAATTTTGAAAATAAATACTTCCTAACAATTGTTAAGTTTAATAAATTCAAAAAAGGCCCAGTGCCCAGATTTTTAAATCACTATTGATGCCTAGACTTTATGTGACCTTTTAAAATAAAAGTTTATTGGTCTAACCTTCAAAAAGTTCGCTATTTTGCATTAGCAGCTAATTTGATGCGACTAGTTAGTTGTCTGAACTGTCAATTTCGTTAATTAAAATTGTATTCTTTTGGGGAACAAAGCCTTTTTTCAAGCTACACATAACACATAATAGTACAAATTCGTATTATTACTCTTCCTCATTTTTCCATGGTTTTTCGTCAGAGCAAACTCTGTTTACGGTTTCAATAATATCGCAAAAAACTCAGTGCTTAGATGACTGACTAGGCAGTAAAATAGATATTTTAGATATTTATTTTAAAGACAGCACTGCACAAAGAAAAAAAATCGATTCGAATTAATCGAATGCCCAGACTGTCTCAAAGGCAGGGCTTTGCATCTGCCTCTCGCGGCATTAAATCATACTTCTTTGTATAATAAACAAATAACTAATGTATAAAAATTGTAAATATTTTTTTACTCTACTTAAGCACAACTACTCTACTGTTTTCATTTTTTATTTAAAGCAATGGTGCATTTCATTAAGCTATGACCTAATTTTTCTCAACTCACATTTATCAGCAATTTATATGAAATTCATTTAAAAATAATGTAATAAATATGAGCAGGAAAAAACCTAAACTAAATAATTCCCATAATCAAATTGACCTTTACTTCATTTTCTAATAAACAAAGGTACATAAATTATACTTACAGAGATCTGTTTACTGTTATCATTTCATAATCATTATCTGGGTTAAAGAAGATATTATCCACGTAATGTTGACCTGCAGTTCCTGCGACAATTGTTGATCTACTATCAAGATGAATGGCATAATTACTAAAAATTACCATATTAAAAATGACATTTAACAATTTTTAATAAAAAAACTTACTGATAAAAACCATTATGTGAAGTCGTTTGATAAATCGGAAGCCTAACTTTATCAAACCCTGACACTTCCAAATTTTGCAATCCAATATTTCGTTTCATATAATTCAAAGTAAAATTTGAAACTACTTGTTTCAAAACAATATTATTATGGTACTGTGCTTTATTTCTCGTGAAATAATTCCGGTAAATTATAACTTCCTGATATGGCGAAGACTGTCGTCCCTCCACGTACAAAACCGGTAAATTGTTATTATTCACAAATAAATTATTGTGGATGTAACCCTTGAGAGATGTTGCAGATCCACGCGAATCCGCTTTGATTGATAAACCTCCTTGATTTCCCTCGACCAAATTATTCTGAAATGTAACCTCGTTATTGATTTTTTCCCTAAACAAGAGTTGTACGCTTACTCTAAAGAAAATAGTTTGGGTGTTTTGGATATCGATCTCCACTGCTGCATTGCAAGTAGTAAAATTGCCGTAGAGCTTCTCGCAGTTGTACCTAAATTGGTTTTTATCAATGGTAACAATAGGGTTGACTTCACCAGCTGACATATACAACATTCCTCCTTCGCGATTTTTATTTACGACAGAATAAGAAATGTTGTGTTGCACGTCTCGATCTGGACAAAACAAAAAGATTTATTATTAATTCTAATCATAAAGTCGTTTCTTAGTTCTCTAGTATAGTAACTTCAGAGATATAAGGGCTGGTGTTTAAAAGCTTACACTATATATAGAGGATTTCACTGACTCTGCAGTCCCAACCAATAAAATTATAATATACACCAAATGCAGAGAGCGGCATTCTGTAGTTGCATTTCTCTAAATGTTAAGCTTAAATCTCAATTTACTTAGAATGCTACCTGGAAATGATGGACTGAATATTTGTTCACAGTTTCTACCGCAGATTAATCTCTAATTAAAACCTTATAAGATAAAATTAGAATTAGACGATCAGCATGTCCATCTGCGTTGAATAATTGAATATAAACAGTTTATTGCTCGGCACCTCAGAGTCACTGAAAAGACCTCTAACATAGCTACAAACAGAAGTTTTTTACCTAAATCACCATAAATCAAAATTCAACAGTGGTTCGATCGGTCTGTGATAAACTTAATAACACTCATAGTCGATTTTGTGCGACCTTATATTTATGAAAGGACTATAAAAATATTTTTTTCAATCTTTACACAGTTACGAATTATTTTAGTGTGAGGGCTAGCGGTCTATTTGACTAACTTGTTGAGTACCTACAAAATTTGTAGAATTGTTATTTAATACTCATAATACCAGTTAAACCAAAAAATGTTGGTCTGCATGACAGGCATAGCGTGGTTGCGTCGTAAACTGTTAAATTTCGAAACTTAACTTATTTTAAATTATGGTGCTTAACATGTTTATACAAAGCTGTCATTTTAATGTTCTTATTTACATTTATTTTGTATAAATATGTATGAAAAAAGAATGCCACATGAATTTGTCAAAAAATTGTACCCCCTAGATGAATGGACAGAGCTTATTCGACTAACGTATCGAGCACAATGCTAAAATTTTAAAGGCCTATGTTTTAATAACAGCTAAATGAGAAAATATTGTTCTGGGAGGCATAAGGCACAGCTTGGTTATATCAATTATTAAATTCCTACAAATGCATTTTTTTAAATTAACGTGAATAACGACAAATATATACATTTTTAATATTTATAAATACGTAAACGACACCATATTAAAATTAGAGCTTTGTACCTACTACCTACAAACAGTACAAACAAGTTAATTTAAAAAAAATCAACAATTTAACAGTTAATAATAACATTACCGCCCTATCCCTACCAAACCAAATTTTTTTATTTCATATTAAATTATAACTCTAGAAATTTGTAGCTCTGTGCTCTACAAGTTACTCAAATAACAGGCCGTTCAGGCGTGTAGATATGAGTAATTTTTGTCACCTTTAAATTATTAGGCCGTTATCTTTTATAAAGAGCTACCAATTAATTTAACCCTAAGTCATTAAACTCTCCTGCACTGATGAAAGGAGTGTAGCCACCTTTTCCGTATCCAAAGAAATCTAAAGTTGTATTATTTTTTTTTGTATTGATTTTTATATTCAGTTGTACTACTTATTAGTTTTGTTCATTCATTCAATCTTCAATTAAAAATAATAATCGATTAATTCCTAAACTAAGTTCTGGGTCATTTATTTTTACTTTTAATTTTTTTTTTTGATTAAACATTTTGATTAAACTCCAAAACCCCCTGTTATGAATATTATTACTGTTTATTCTTAACTTACTGTTTTTAGAAGTTATATAAAATCTTTGTTTTATTCACATATACTGAAAAGTAGGTTACGTAAAGGAAAAATTAAAAAGACTTGTGGTTTCTCAGGTAATTTTGTCAACTTTGCTTTAACTAAACAAACTAAAACTTTGTCTCTGATAACAAAACTTTTAATGTATTTGCACCTAGGTACTAAAAAATGAAACCTGTATTGGGTTAAAATTAACAAATTGAAACTTGTCATAAAGTCCATAAGTAAAGACCTAAAATCATTCTTATAACTGTGTAAAATTTGAAAGAACCCAATTTTATTAATTTTTTTGATGTAAACTTACTGAATCCAATCGCTGATATTGGCAATGTAACGATTTCTGCGATAAATCCGTGATTGGATGAAGCACCATTTGCAAAAAGTTTGACACTTAGACTCGGCAATTTCGTCTTGACTAGTCTTTTTTCATTATGGGAACTCATCGTAATATGTTCGATTAGTTTTGAAGTGACGTTATAGATATCTCCATCATACAACGAAATGAAATCAGGAATTCCATATTTCTGCGTTGAATTGAACAAATTGAATTGTAACAATCTGAATCCTATAGGCTTGATATTGTACGCACTCTTGAAAATTTTGATACAATTGACTGGATGATTGTCGTATTTGTAGTAAAGCAGGATCCTCTCCTGAATCTCAATTTCCTTATGCGTGTCACAAATATCGACTAAACTGAACAAATTGTAAGGAATATTTAGACTTTTCAATGGCGTAAAACTCGATTCTTGTGATTCTCGTCCTTCCCCAGTCAAAGATAAAGTATTTATCCCAACACCCAACGAATCCTCTACTGTGTTATACAACAAATTCATTGTATTTGACGGCGAAATTAAATTAATCCCATGGGAAGCACTTTTTTGTATCCTAACGTAATTTATCTTCGGACTTTTAATAATACTCTGGACCGCCGGCGACTTTTCATTATGTAATATCCCTGCTCCTATTATATTAACATACTCCATAACCGACTCTTGACTCTGCATTACAGAATGCGTTTTCACATCATGTATTCTATGAGCGTACAACTCCTGTTCGAATTCAGGATTAGCAAACCTAACTCCACCCCAATATTCATAATTCCGCTCCAGATTCCTCTCCCCACAATGAATAAAAACAAATTTAGAATTCCACTTGCACTGGTGTCTATGACCGAATTGCTGACCGTTGAGCCGGATCGGGCAATCCTCGTATTTCTTCTCAGTGCCTTTACATTGCAAAGGCTCCGGCCACGTCCAAATCCGCGACAAAGAATTACTATGAAACTCGATCCTTATATCATGATCAAAAAACACATTCAAAGGATCAAAACCCAACTCCCGGCACACAACTTGCGCATTTCTCTCCGTAAATCTCGGATCACACATCGGAATCCATTGAAGAGTTGTTCGATTAAAATACTCAAGGAAGCCTTCTCGCGGATTGTACTCTTCACCTTCGTAACAATTCCTCCCTTTACACAATCGGATACTTTCCCCACCAATGAGATTCTCAAGTTGTCGTTTTTCGCGAACTATTGGATTTTGGGGTGACTCCAAATGACCTGTTTTTGACACCGGACGCATAATAATCTCATTACCTTCATAACCCCGGGCCTGCAAACTGCCCAAAACTAAAATACCAACATTCGGAGCAAATTCTAGTATAACACCAGGGTGAATAGTAAGAGTCACTTTCGGCATTACTGTTATATCAGACTGGATAACATACGGCATGTTGTGTTCATTATGCAAAACTAAATCTTCAGTTATTCGTCCTCCAAGTTTATTTAAATCAACTGAATTTTTCGTGATGTAACCACCAGAGTAGGATGAACGGAAATCATCGTTAACTAAATACGGTTTAAATTTGGCAACAGCGTAATTGTTCCAGTCATCAAAATCAAAAATTTGGTCCTTTATTGCCACTTCGTCGTTTGTGCCCCACCAGTTTTCTCTGACGTCGACGTAATTATTAATTTTTGCGGTTTTAATTCCTGCGATTAACTGATAATCGAGTTGGTTTTCCGAAAAGAGATTTCTGTAGACTTTGACTTTCTGGATTCCTTTAAATGTGACTACAGCTGTTGGGTCCTTTTTGACTTGCAAAATTCCAAAACTTCGTCCACCAATGTTATATTTGTTATTCCTGAGTTCGTTATAAGCAAACACTGCTGATACTTCACCGACAATTTCTGACTGACTGCTTGAGACAAATTCAATTATAAATTTACCAGTATTTCCAGTAAATTTATTTTCTCTTATTAGCAATTTCTTTTCCATTCCTCCAATTGATATCAAACCACTTGCACAGGTGTTATCACTGAATACATTCCTTGTTAAGTTAACATAAGAGAAGTGACCATCTATATTAAATTTAAATTTCCTATTGTGCTTCCACGTGTTATTATCCATATAAACAGAATGAGTAAAATTTTCATTGTACTGCCAAACGTATGGTAAATTGATATCAAATCCTCCCGCTCTGTTTCTTTCAATCGTATCATCTTGCAAAACATAATGAAAAATATTATTTGAAGCCCGCATATCTCTTGAAAAGTGATAGAAGCCTTTCCCATTGTCTGTTATCAATGAATTGTTTATCATAATAATAACTTCGGAGAGATTACTTCGATGCAAGTCCCAATGTGGTGAATGGATAAAAATAGCTTCATTCTGATTATGAGAAATTTCACAATTAGTTAATTGGAAACTTTCATTCGCTTTCCGTAAAAAGTGGTCACCTAATTCGTTTAAATACCTATTGTAGTACGAAGCGTGGATTCCAAACTGGTTGTTTCTGATTTTAGAATTCGTTAATTTGAGTGTTGGTATAGGACCTTTAACAATTCTATTCCGAATATTTTGTATAGGAGCTCTTATTGTACTAATAACAAGTACAGTACCACCAATAGCGTAACTACCACTGTTGTACTCCAAAATAATACCGTAACTGCTTGAAGTTGTGGGAAATACAGTAAGATCACGTTTAAGGACCCACTTGATAGAGTTTGGGTTGTAAGCAATTGCGTCTTGTATTAGTATACTTTCGGTACTTCTGTTTTCGATAGGATTTAAAAGTTGAATACCAATAACCCAACCTGGATCACTTCTAATTCGATAAACTTTTGATATATTATCACCTATTACTTTAGAAGTTACCATGTATTTAGTCTCGCCTCTTTCTACTTGAATAGTATTCACATCTAACATTTCAGGAACCATTAAAGGTTTGTACCGGACGTTATCATCACTAGTTAGGAACCAACCAGCAAACTCTCTTTGTTGCAAGCCGGTTAGTACCGGATTATGTTCAACCCCAAAATAATTACTCTCGATTGTGCTCCCAAAGATATTAAAACTGAGTTGTTTGAAACTAATTCCCGCACCTTTATTATTACTAAATACTGAATTTTTGACAACATTGACATCACCGCTGTAAAGATCGGCATACATGACTCCCATCCCATGGTAAAAATTATTCGAGACTTTGATATTTTCAAAATTTTGTCTTGCAAAATCAATTTGGAGAGCCGGTTTGAAAGTACTTGTGGCATAATCCAAAAGACCGGCCATTTCAATTGTTATATATTGTATATCGCTTCTTTCAGCCAAAGCTCCAAATCTGACCCCAGCCCATGATGATTTATAACACCTAATTCCTACATCATTCTCATGGGTACACGAATATTCAAAGTTTCCTTTAGTCTCAGCTTTACATTTCGTGATATCCAAATCAAAGTCATCACACTGGACGTTAGATAGGACAACATTTTCACTCGTACCAGCGGATGGTGTTTCGCTAGGTTTCAAAAACCAGTCTTCTGGATTCAAAGCAAAACCCAATTGTTGGCAAACCAAAGCCGCATTTTTCATAGTCCACCCATAGTTGCAAACAGTACCCCACTCTTCGTTGATTTTAATCTGAAGACGGCCTTCAGTCTCTGTTGTACCTCCCAACAACCTTATGGGTAGTTTCGGCTCGATTTGGATAATTTCAGTTTCAGCATCGTATTTTTCAGTATCAATTTCGTACGTCTCATTATCGGGCGAATACGAGATTTCTTCCTTTAGAGTGAATTTGATACTGTCCGGTTCAATGCCTCTCGCTTCTAATTTCCCACCGACCATCATTCCCACTGAAGGAGGAAACCGCAAAGTGACTCCAGGATCGATTGTTAATTTACCCCCAGGGCGTATATTTATATCTTTTTCTACAATATACTCTCCTCGAGTTAAAGTCTCTTCGCCTTCTACTTCACCTCCGACTTTATTTGAGTTCAACTTGACGAATTTCGGCACAAAATATTGATTTGTGTTGATTCGGTTTGTTAAAGGCTGAGTGTTATGTAAAAGAAACGGAACAAATTCGATTTTGGCTAAGTTGTATCTATCAAAACGGTGAAAGAGTCGTGGGAGGATTTTTTCGTCGTAGTTAAATCCAAGCCAGTTGAAAGTGCAGTTAATTGATTTGCTTTGGTCTTCAAGGTGGCTTCCAATTTCATATTTCGAGTCAGGATTTTCAATAATGTTTCGGAAAATGTCAATGTTGTTTGAACCAACCACAATGGGAGCTGCAACACGACTTCGGGGATTCAAACTTGACACTGAACCGTCTTCCGGTTGGAAAGGTTCAGTGATTCGATTATTTTTAACATAGTTTCGGGTAAATAACAATTTCTGGTATTCTGCGTAAGGCGACAAGGCTAAATTAGCAGCAAATGTGCCAGTGTTGTTCATGAAATAATTTTGGACCACTTCGATTTTTGTTTTTAGAATGTTAAACTCTTCAAGAGGTTTATTTTTTATTAAAAGGGCACCGAATAAACCTTGACGGAAATGGTTATACTCGATTATGGCATCCAGGTTTAAAGCTGGTGTTATTCTAAGACCTATTCGAGCGTTTCCAATAAACTCGTTATGCCCGATTTGAAGTTTTGTAGAAACATTACTGTTTTTCCAACAAGTCAAAATTTCAAGTGCGTCATGTAGACTGTTCCTGAAGCTGTTTCCAGTGAAATTAAAAAAGGAAGGCCCACAGAAATTCCCATGCAATATTCCTGTATCCAAATTTTTGTAAATCTCTGAATACTGAACTACTGTGGTCTGGTTTACTATAATAAATTCAGTTTTTGTTGTATCATTCAACCAAATTGCGACACCATAACCCGAATTTGAACTTACTGAAGATCTTGAAATGTTCCTTGAGCCTCCAGTGTACGTAATATTAATCCCGTCACCTTCATTAAATGCAATTCTACTTTCAGTAACATTTATATCCCCTACTCCACTTGTAATATGTAGACCTGCGACATTCTGATTTTTCGAAATTGAAGATTTGTAAATGTGGACTTGTGATCGTAAATTATCAACAGCAATTCCCCGACCCATATTTTCAGAAACATCTGAATAACTAACATTGAGATCGTAGCTTTTGGTTGGATTCAAATAGACCCTCATGAAAATAACAGTTTCAGTTCTTGGTGCAGCCCAAAATTTTACAAAAAGTTGTTGACCGGTACTTGATATCGATTGAGGTCTTGTGTTATTTCTTAGAGAAAATGAAGTTATTAAGCGGTGATTAAAAGTAGATCCGTCGTAAATTTCAATTTGTGCACTATTATTTAAATTTGTGACGACTCTTGTGATTGCAAGGGTGATGATGTTGTTTGAACGAGTTGAAAAGACCTTATCGCACGATTTTATTTGGTTGATAAAAAGTGTTTGTTCGGCGAAAAGTTGTAAAGGGAAAGTTTGACTTGAAACCATTGCAAGATTACAAAAATCATCATAACCATATCTGTCACTTCTCTCATCTGGTCTTTCTTCCGCATGAACGTATCTTATACCGTCACCTCCGTTTTCATTAATTGTGCACCCATCGATATGGGTTAAACCATAACTGGAGTTAACAAAAATGCCATAGCCGCGATTATTTCTCACTGTGCAATTATTAACACTAAAAGGTCCTTCAGGTCGGGTTATATTAATACCATTATAAGCCGAATTAATAATTTCTAGATTATTCATAACTGGAGGAATTCCTTCAACTTCAATAGCACTTGAAGCGTTTTGATTACGTCCTGTACCCGCGTATAAAATCTGGACGTATTGTAATTTCGAATCAGAAAGAGGGACATACAAAGTATTTGATTGTGTCAAAACTTTATTATATTTAGCATCTTCAAATCGAATCCCCCTCCAAAATGGGAGAACTCGGTCATGTCTAGGACTACACTGGATGGCTAAATCTGGGTGATAATCACAGACTCCGGCACCCATTTGTCTCGAGTTCCAGTCACAGTCGAATAGAGAGCTTTCCGTACCGGAACATTTGGGGTCTTCGTAGAGAAGACGGGGTTTTAACGGCATTTGTCGATCGAACCAATTAAAAAATGTGCCACCCTGAAAACCGAGTTGTCTGCAAGCCGTTTCCATATCGGCACGCGTCCAACTTTTGTTCAAATTAATATATTGGTCAAAAAAAGACAGTTACTTACTTTTTGGAATTTGTACAGATGCTACGCCAACGGCCATTGTGACGCAGTTGAACTCGGCCTGCCAAAATCGTTGGACCATCAGAGAGACGGATGTCGGGGAAATTAATATTCTTCGCAGAGGTTTCCTCTGCGGTCGTTAAAATGATTCGGTCATTTTCGGTACCCTGGAATAAATTTGAGATTCAAGAGACAAACTGAAATTAATAATTCAACTCATGCTATATGATTTGGTAGTGTAACAGACAGAAAATATTTGTATTTTGAGGTACCTATTATTATGGGCAACCGAAATGACTGATGAAGACACCATAGTTGCATTTGGAAAATTGGCAAGTTTTAAAGGACACAAAGTCGTAATATTGGCGTTTTAACTTCGCCTACATAATTTCATTAATCGAGCCCTCAGCTCGATTAACTATTTCACTTATAAATTTTACCTTCAACCCCACTGCTTATTTCACTGTCCTTTGCTACACTTGAGCCTTCAGTTCAATTTAACCGTTAAGTTGTTTCTAATTAATTTCATTTGAGCCTCCAACGCATTTTATTGTAAACATTGTTTATAAAATGTGAAAAGTAAGCCTTCGATCCGTGTAATTAACCAAGTCAGCCTTCAGCTCAATTTGTTATTTCATCTATTTATCAGAAACAAGAATTTGTTGAATTAGAGTTGGCTTTGTTCCTCTTGCCTGATCAAACAAAACTATCAAAAATATAACAGACCAGAGCTTGCATTAATTTAACAAATTTTCTTTCTCGCCTTCAGATAGTCTTGAACTAAATATTATCTTATGTATTCTTGCTTTAATTTTTCAATAAACTGAGAGGTTGACTTATGATTCATTCCAAAAGTATTTTATTCTTTCTTATGAATGAATAAGCATATGTACGTATATCTACGTAGATTTATTTACTATCCATTTTTAACCAGGGACGATCAACACTTCCTTTTATAAGAAACAAATCTTTCATGTAGCTAGATAACACTACCATAGATCAATTTGGAATAGAATTATTAGACATGTATTAGCTTGAATTGAAATGACTCAACCTCAATCAGAATTGTCAGAAAGGCAAAGTATCAAAACCAGTCTTGTCTATTAAACTTTATGTACTGCGACCTTTGCAATTGAAGGATGTTATTTTGCAAGAATGTACACTCTCGGCGCCTTTTCTACCAACATATATTAATAAAGAGTGTACCCGTACAAGGTTAAAACAAACTTTTGAGTCATAATAAATCGTTGCAAAGGTGCGGTGCAAGAACTTTCTCATATCTTTGCCGAATAACCGATTATTTTCCACGCTTAGTTAATCCGGAAACAACGCTTGAAAAATCGTTGGGCTCTGTTTACAGAATAAAAATACTTGTTTTGATGATGATGGAACAAAGCGAAATATATCTTGAAATGATGTTAGCGATGCATATTAAATGCTACGGTATATCCTCAGGTCAATGGCACATCGTGCAGTCTTATCCGATCTCTTCAAGCTCCTGCGAGCAAACAAAGTCTTCACGTTCACCTTCCTTTGCCTTAAAAACTAACAAGAAAAGTGGTACAAGTCACTTGAAGAACGAAACGCGATAACATCGTAACTGTTTAGCAACATGAGTCGCAGCTTGTCATTCTTCGTGTTTTAAATGTTGGATTTTTGTACACGTGAAGAATATTGATGAGAGTTATTCAGAGTGGGATGGCACTGACAGGACACTAGGCATTTTCCCAACTTTTCAATACAAAATCACATAATATAACTATAGGTACGAAAGAAATATTAGCTAGGTTCAGGTTTCGAAAATAAGTACTTAATTGTCTTTAAAAGTTAGAACAAGATCAAAAATGGGGTATATCGGCGACCGCTGTCATCATTTTTGTGAAAATAATAATATAACACTCTGTAAATAAAAAAAACGAAAGGAAGAAGTGATGCTCTACACCCATTTCTTCTAGTGAAATAAAAAAAAATGTTTCTCGGCTAGGGACGCCAAAATCATAAAGGCCGCTGCTTCTAGAACAGTAAAAAATAAATATTTTTGTGCAAACGTCCAAAAAAACTTGTTTTATACGGACACAGAATTCGGTTTTTTCGGCCGTTAAAATGGTATTTAAGGCCTCTAGTGTTAATTACGGCCAAAAATAGTATTTTATTATTATTATTATTTGCTTTTTGATAAGGCGAGTAAGTCATACTTTTTTTGCTGAATCTCTAGCAGATTTAGTGTGACGGCCGAATTTAATATGTTTGAAAAAAAAATTTTTAACCGTTGCGTTAGGGATTTTTTCATCTGTCTACTTTTTTGAATTTTTTTTTTTTAAATTTTTATTAATTTTATCTACTGTGGTTGCGCAAAAAACGCTGAGTACGCTTCACACCTCGTCTGCAAAATGTGTTTGGTATTCTCAAAACTTTTTAGCCCCAACAAGCTATTTTTCGTTCACAGAAGTCATTCTTTTTAACCCAAAGAAAAAATTGTTGCGAAAGTGGAACAATCTTGAGGATTTCGCAAAAAAAGAATTTCGCAGCCGGCGATTTTTTTTTGTGCCAACGTCAGCCAAAAACGGTAATTCATAATTGCACTTCGCGGTCTGTCTGCAAAAACAAATTTCGCGGCCGATACAGAGACCGTAAAAAATTAGTTACCACTAATAATAGTGATATTTCACTTATTCGTTGTTTTTTTTAAGTTAATTATGCATTTTTATTAATTACATCTCTTATGGTTAGACTTAAAAACATTGAGTGCATCTCGTCTGAGAAATGTATTTGATAGATATCCTAGAGAAATTTTTAGCCTCGGATTTGCTACAAATAAAAATATTTTTCTTGTCCACGAAACAGTATTTTGCAGCCTCAAAAAGTAATAAAAATTAGTGTATTAGACTAGAGCATTATTAATAAAAATTAGTGTATTTAAAAATATAATATAACAACAATAGAATTTAATATATACCCCAAAAATATAAAAATATATTCGAAAATAAAAAGTTATCTTTATTTTCGGTCAGCTGGAAGTGCTACAAAGTTGGTCTTTCAATAACCATTCTAAGCACTTGAAAGGACGACATTTTCATATCTTTCTGCCAAATTGCTAACCTTATAAATAATGTCATAATTATATCTACATGAGTGAGGAAAGGTTTGCTCCAGTGTTTTTATCCCTTTGCTAGTCCATAAATCAAAAAACGGTTAAGACTTACAAATAACAAAAGCAAGTTTCTCTGTCGGTACATACTTATCTAAGAGTTGCCAGCAAGTTAACCGTAACATAAAATGAAGACATACTTTTATCAACTGGAAGGTCCAATTTTAAATTGATTTTGTAACTTTATTTAAAAAGTTAGAAATTTGATATAATAGTAGCATGAAATAATCGTCTTTTTAAGAGATAACAAATGGAAAAATACATTTGACTGGTCTTAGATTTCCATAAAACCGTCAATTCCAAATATTGGGACCGTGTATACAGATGTCTCAAAATTAAAGCATTCTGAATTCAGATCTTGTCAAAAATTCGACAAGCTCTCCTTACAAAACTAAAGAAGCTGAAGGTGTTGATTTGAGAGTTAGCTTTTAAATAAAGGCTATGAATGTTGACGTTTATCTTTATTTATTATAAGTATCCAAAAAAAAATCTTAAAAAAGTAGCTCCAACGCAGAGTAAAAAAATATTGAGTTTCGAAAATTTTGATCAAAAAGGAAAGGCAACGAACGAGGCTAGAATATTTTTGCTCAATGTTTCCACACTGAACAAAGTTAAAAGGCAAATATCTTTAAATGTAGGGGGTGATTTTTACTTATTCCACTGGGTACTCTCTACAACGTTCCAACTTCATACTTTAATTTTGAGACACCTGTATATACATAGAAATCTTGTGCAAAGATTGCGGTCTTTGTGTCTTTGATCGTGTACATAATAAAAGATCTGAACAGAGAATGACCTAATTTTGAGACAGCCTGTATAGGTATTGTTTCTAATATAATACTGCTTTTATTATTCAATAAACCAAACGATGGGCCGGTTGAAAACACTTTTCCAGGACCGGTTCACTAGGCCCCATCTTAGTTATTGTTATTCCTACGATGCATTCAATTGTATGACCTTTATAGAAAAGGTTAATCAACTTATACTAAATTTTGCGTGGGTGTACTACCATGAAACAGTTTCGGTACAGGAAAGTGTCATAAATTCTTTTATTATTTTAATTACCCAAACTTTCATCGGTGTTTTGGGTCACTTTTACAATGCGATTATCTCATTAAATAATATCCTGCAATAAATAAGGCTTCGCTAATCTATAAATTAAAGAATCAATGGTATTCGTAGGCACGGACCAAACGTTAAATAACCGAACCGGAAATTAGCAATAAACTTAATAGTGCTAATTGCATCTATTGAGTTCTGAGGTTCAGGTCATCTAATTAAAAAAATTAACTTTATTAAATTATTCTTAAATGGTCAGTCATACCGCGAAATTATTTTATTTTTGTACGACACGATAAAGGCTTATTTAATTTTATGTAGGTGTGTGATTCAGCCGATGATTAAATACTTTCTCTAGAATTTATCACTTTATCGTTAAATAAACACAAGGCAAGTGCTACCTAAATATTGATATTCCCACTTTTAAAAAAATCCTATTGAAACCTTTAACACAGATACACAAAGAAATAGACTAATGGACAATGTATGCCGGTATTTACATTTCCTTATCACTAAACATGTGTTTCACACCTGATAAGGTATCGTGTTACAATTAATTACCTAAATAAGACATATCGCACTTTTTCACTTTACTCAAAATAGATCATTTTGTAAGGATTCTGCCATAGAAGTGTTGCTCCGTTAATGATCATTGAGACCCACCCACCTAAACTAGGCTTTTATGGTATGTAAAGGACAATAAACTGCCGGAAAAAGGAAATTCCGTCTACAATGAAGCATCCTCACATCTATTTCCCATTAAATTTCGTTTGGTTGATTAAGTCAGGTGTTTGTCGCTTTGATGACAAATTCCTACCATACCTGAGGCCACATTATTTTATGAATCATTTTACGTTGACGTATGAAATTATTTCCTGATTGTGGTAAAATTATTAGAAGTCGAACTTTTTTCTGGGACAAGTGAGTCAATCATTTATAAAATAAGTGACTCATCCAGGTTAATAATGTGAGGGAATTTAATGTTGATAAAGTGCATCTTTGTTATCAGACGTTTGTAAAGTGAATCTGTTGTGTTTATTATGCAATGATCATTTTAGCTCGTAACTTCAGGGAAATTTTGTTTTCTATAAAATTATTTGAAAGTGTAAGCTGAATGTAGTCAAAGAGTAGTTAGTTATTCATAAAATTAATAGATTTTTGATGAATATCGTCAGCATATAATTATGAATGTTGAGAGAGTTCTTTGTTCTCGTTACTATCTGCGAAGTGCATTTGCAATAATTACCTTGTTATTTTGACGTAGGTGTAGCTTATATTTTGCAGTAAATTAGTAATTTATATTTAAAGATTTTAAGATTTCTTCAAATTTCTAAATTCTTTTAATAGTTTTCCAAATGCCAAAATTTTCAGATTCCAAACTCCTCCATTCGTCCATTCCAAATTTTAATAGTAATGAAGGCAAATTAATTATGTAAAACGCTGTCAAGCAATCTATATCAATACTACAATTATTTTACAATTTACATTTTTATTAAAAGGATGGTTGTAAAGAAAAATGTGTGCTTTTGTTATCGAAGCGACCAGCAGGACGGTGGAAGGGAGTGTGGTTTCTTTATCACTAAAGGTCCAAAAAGATACTTGCCTTTATTTCGCTCCATAAAATTCAAGCATTTATAGGCAAACTATACCTTCCAAAATTCACATAACCAACAGGATCTTAGTAAGTTGGCAGCAAAAAAATAATCCACAAAATTCGAAAAATGTGTTTCAAAACACAATCGAGTGGTTCTAGTAGTTTTCTAAATAAAGTTAAATAAATACTCTCCGTGTTTTCTTTTTGATGCGCCATCCTGCATGTAAATGCAAAAATGTAAATGTTTTAAAATTTAAGAGCTAGAAAACATAAGAATCCAAAAATGTCGATTAATATAAAATCTTAAAAATTTAAAAACCTTGCAATATAGAAATCTGTTACCCTTAGAAGTAAATGAATTCAGATAACTCAGACAACTGGGAGCCTAACTAATGCACATACATAACTTAGAATTTTTTTACTGAAGTGTTATTTATTTAATTTTTATAATTTGATAGTTTAGAAATTTTCTAAACTTGTAATTTTACTTTGTAATTAAAAATATGATTTTTTATAAAATATCGATTTCACCAATGTTTCACCAAAATAAGTTGGTAATTAATAGTGTATTGTAACAAATATTTAGCAATATCTATTTTAATATTTTTGCTTTAATCATGGGAAAGTAAATTCGATTTTTGTTTTTCCATCTTTGTTTCAACTTTGATTAAAATTTTATCAGAAAATTGGTTTGATATCATATAAGCCTAATGTTATCTAGATAGACACATCCCAAAAATTGTTGATACGATATCAAACTGTATTCCTGTACATAGAGTGCTAAATATTTTTATAAACTGTCTGCTCACTTTCTTCCAATTTTACACGTATTAGAATGTATCAAAATATTTTTTCGCCGAACGACAGTAAACACCACATTTTAGTGACAATTGAAGTGCACATTTATTGACTAATCAATATTAGCATTTTTATTGATTAGGCAGTAAAGTATACATTTCAGAGGCGGTCAGAGTCTTTCAACTGTCACAAAAATTTGATGTATGTCAAACAGTGAAATTCTTTAAAAAATAGCAAATTGTTAGTTCAGTGAAAAACTGCATATTCAATGCAGCAAAACAGCAGATTTAATGTCTTGCATGGTTCCAAAGCCGCAATTGCGCCTTGGCTTTAAACTGCAAGTCGCGGCATTAAATCACATGCTGTATTGCCTAATTAAAAAAATAAATATACATTTTAAATATTAGGTTACGTCCAGTTTTACTACATATCTTATTTAAGAATTGTAAAGCAAATTTAAAATGATACTACTACAAAATAATAATACAACTTCATTAATTTTATAATTGCGTTAATTTATATTGGGAAAATGCCCTTGATTATTAGACTGAAAACTGTATTAATTCTATTTTCCACGCATTATTATGTGTGTAACACAGATTAGTCAAAGATAATTATAAAAATGTTTTTTCAAGAATAGCATCGAAATAAATTCACACACACGATTTTTTAAATACCCTATTATGTATTCAGAAATGTATCTTCTTACAAAAGAAATCCTCTCATTTCCTTACTTTCTAAATTTGATGAAGGGTCAAATAAGCTTTAAATCAGGCAGAAACCATAACAGAAAGTGTCCAGATAAGGGAAATTTCATATTTGTCTTACATTTTCTCAAAATAAAAAAAATGCAAATAATTCTTTTCTGTCACAGGTTTTTTGGGTTAACAAATACTGAAATAGCAATATTACAGTTATTTTGGTTATACGGAAAGACAGTAATTGCAAAGTCAGTGATTCTGTAACGAATTCATGGTGTCAACATTTCGAAATCAGTTCACATCCTAGCCTAGTTTAGGTATTAGAACAAGCAAAAATGTACTAAGTTAATGAAAAAAAAAATTTATCATAAGGTAAACATCAAAATTGTTGCAAATCGATTGATAGTTATCACTTGTGCAAATAAAATGTTTTCAAAGATCTAAAAAAATAAGACTTATTTAATATAAATTGAATACTTCTATTTACAGTTTCAATAAAAGGATCATGATCAATGATCATGTATTTATTTTTTGAATCATATCTCATATTTGGTTGTTTCGCAAACCATAGACGGTATAGCTAATTGCCCGCTTATCAAATAAATTACGTTTATCACTGATGTATCATTCTACTCTGATAAAGCCTTTGTTGCCCAAAGTTGACTAAACATGAATAATAGATACCTCTTTGCTTTCAAACATATTTCAACATATAGTTATGATCTAAATATTACACTAATGTGAAAGCTAAGAATGTCATAATATATTTTATTTACTCACCACAGCAGTCAAAACTCCTCGAACGGTAATTCCAACTTGAGGTTCTATATTGATGGTAACTCCTGGTTCAATAATTAATTCAGCATTTCTCTCAACAATGATGTCATTTCTTAGCCAATACGGACTTTTAAATTTCGAAAAAACCAATTTATCATTAACTATCGTGCCACCAGGATGTTCCGATCTGACACCTCTAGATCCCTCTGTACTCCCAAAAAACACTCCCGTTTCTTGCAAAACCACTTCATTTACACATATGGCAAACCAAAACGTCCACAAAAATTTAAACATTGTTCCAAAATTCACGCACACGCATCACGCACTGATTTCCCAAAAAATTTTTCAAAACCGTTAGAATCACTGTTTACAAGACGATCTTTAACTCACTTTCTTTTAACGTATTTATGTTGAAATAATCGCATTGCCAATACGGATAATCGATTGATTTCTCAGCACTTGAATTTGCAACGTTTCGAACTAAAAAAATTCAAACGCCTTCAGTAAACACCCACGAACAAAGCTTGAATTTTTGGGATGCGTTTTTTAACGAACGAGAGGGTCGGTAGGCGCGGTTTGACTTGTTTTTTACGTAAAGAATCTAGTCACGTGACAGGAGTCAAAACCCCCCACTCACCTGTACAGGTAAAACAGGTGCGATTCTATTATGTTTTCCGGTAGAGAGCGCTTTGGGACGGTCCGGTAAACGCAGTGGATGGATTCTGACTGTGCTGATGAGCTTTTCGTTGCATTTGAAAGAATAGTGGTCGTAATTAAGTGTGGGTTGCAATTAAGAAGGCAATTTACCTTACTACAAGGGTCTTGGCAGTAATTAGACTCACAAGTACAAGACTAGTTATAAAGAAATTGTTTGTTTTGTTATCGCTTTAGACTGTGGTAATTTTTATCAAATATTTGAACACCAATTTAAGGAGGTGATTAAAAAGACGTTACACTTAATCCTTGGGTGCACATTTACGGACCAACTGTTCCAACAGGTTGCTGCCTTGTGTGCACCAGGCGTGGATGAGTCAAGCGGACAAAGAATTTGTAACAATAAAAAATCAATAAATTCAAAGAATATTTTTTATATAATTGTTTATTTAAAATTAACGTAGATTTTAAACAGTTAGATGTGTTTTATGGGTTGTATATCGCTATATTGGATCAGAACTAAGAAGTAAAAATAATCAATAGGACAGGTGGCTGAAACATTATAAAAAAACATAATAACGAAACAAAAATTATTGAGAATGTAATTAAGCGAAATCTTTAGACTCGAAATTAAAAAATATCAAAAGGATCATTTATCGACATATATTTGATGGAATTACAAAAATATTGAGTCCAAATAATCGAAGTAAAAATTTGGAAAACGTATAATTTCGAAAATAAATGATCAAACCTCTTTTTGTTTCAAAACAAAAAATCGAATCATTAAAAATTTAAAATGACATCTATTGCGATGGACTTGATTCACTTCCATAGTAAGTATTTAATAAATTTGAAAATTATACTGAAAAACGTTTTGCAAAATAATAATGAAGATGGTAAACGAAGTAGAGCATTATTACAGGCCAGAAAGGCAAGCAACAGCTTTAAGGCTACCTTTATACAAAAGACAAAAGTTACAAAGATTCACTAAAAATACGTGGATTGGAAAATGGAGGACTGCAAAGGGCATATAGGTGTAAATGCTGAAAAATATATTCTAAAGGGTGAGCACAGTTATGAGGGACGCCCTTCAAAATTTAATTTAGTTAATTAAAACAATAAACGTAATAAAAGAAGAGGCAATTTTATCCCGAGAACCTCCTCGCGCGCTAATAGTCTGATGGTCCCTTCTAAAATTGAGGATTTGATAATACTTGAAACTTATCAAGTAATAAAAAAAGGGGACAGGTTTTGGCTTTACGACTCTATAAACAAAAAAAAATGTCTTTGCTATAGTTTCTAATTAAGAAATATTAAATAAGTGTGAAGCATGGTACACCAACATTAATTTATCAGTTCTCACAGAAACGTAAATGGTAGTTATCCTTTCGCATATGCTTTATCAAAGAAAACAGAAAAAGTATTATACAACATTTTTCGAACCAGTCAGAACGTCAATGAACGGGTCCAAAATTCAAACGCTAATAACTGATTTTGAACTGGCGGCGATAAAAGCAAATGATCTTTTATTTGTAAGAGCTGTAAGTAAGGGATGCTAGTTCCATTTTCGTCAATTATTGTATAAGCAATAAGCATATTGAATTTGCCGGGATCAAACGCTTATATACGTACGATAGCAATGCTGAGTTTCAACTAGAAATAAAACACTTTATTGCTTTGTCTGGCTGGACTATGTATTCAGAGTGTTTGATTTGGTTTTTGAAGAAGCATATAATATGGAAATATATAGAAGCACTGCAAAATGAACACAATTTACAGAGGGAATGTGGCGAAACAACTTTGTGATGACAGAAAAAATGTTCCCAAAAAACCTTTTACAAAAAATTGTAGCATTAGAAATCTTGTTATGCAATTTCAAGAAGTAGTAGTATACACACATAGATATATGCACACTAAATGCAAGCTACTATTAAATTTTGAACGATTAAAAAAATCTAGACTTTTGGCCTCAGACTCCCGGACTAAAACAAGTTGAGTTTCGAAAATTCAAAAATCATGCCTGTGTATTATTATTCAATTCAGTTTGAAACAAATAAAAAGTATACAGTCAAATTCAGTCAGAAGATGAAGATTAGGAATAATATGACTTAATTAGAATTTATGTTGTGTTTTTTGCGTTTTTATCGGGTGATATCCTGTATATGTTGGAACCACGTGGTTTATCAAGGAACGACGGGAAACGATCTGACGATGACGGCATGACCATTACGCCTTGGGATAATGGTCGTTTTTTGGTACAGGATGTGACTTGTGTTGGCACTGTCGCCGAAACACATCTTCAAGGGAGCTGGTTCAGCTGCTGCTTCTGATGAGGCCCTCAAGCACACGAAATACGTGAATTCATCGCATATGCTGCAGAAACCTTCGGTACATGAAGAATGGAGAGCAACGCACTTTCGAACACATTAGATAACCTCTATCTACAAAAAAAACAGGTGCGAAAGTTACTTAGAAATTTTTAAGACAAAAAATTAGTCTGGCAAATCAAGGGGGAATTGGTTCCTGTGTGCTTGAGACGGTTGAGAAAGGAATTGGTCTCGAAATATTATATTATATTTCAACTTTGTTAAACTTTTCTACTATTAAATAAAATCTATATTGTATTTATGTTTAGTAATTTGCGCGCCCATCCCTGGTCCTGGTTTGGTAAATTTTTGATAGTCGTCGTTTGTGGATCTGAATATGGGCTACGGTCTCAAGACATTACGAAATTAACTCTTTTCGTGGCGATGCAGTATCGGTTTGGGGTTCTACCCATGTTTTATGCGCCTATTGGCCGCCGAGCTGTGTTTCGCGTAAATTTTTTCAATTATCGTACACTCCCTTAACTTTTATCAAACTAAGGTGGCGCTCTTCGGAAAATCGGTGTTCTCGGTGAACTTTGGGTCAAGATAACGTACAAAATATAAAGATTACGTTTTTCAATTTTTTATATATTAAACATAACACAGTGCAGTAATTATTTACAAAGTTTCATATTTGTGCGCAAACATTTTAACTGATTAAAAAAAAATAAAGTTTTTTGTTTCGAACACTTTATTGAGATAATCTTGAATAGTTTAATACATACATACATACATAGACCAAACTTGTATATATAAAAGAGCAAGAAAATGTCTAGTAAATCTTCTAATTTCAAGAAAAAAAATGTTTTTATTTAAAAAAGATACATTTGATATCTATGTAAAGAAAAAGGAATTTTTGATTGTTGTTTGGCAAAATACTAGATCTTTTCCTTTAAAATTATTTGAAATTTTTTGTTTTTAAAAATAATGGCTCATTTTAGAGAATAACTCAAAAAACTGTTTTTTGTTGGTTGCGGCATCTACCATCATCAGTTTTTGCTTAAATTTGTAATTTTCGCACACTTCCTTAAGTTTTGTGGAGCAGTTTAAATTTGATCTATTAGTTGAGCTCGTCTATCAGTAAAGGTTCAAATAATGAAGACTGATGAATAATAAATAATGAATAAATTTCAATATTAAATGAATAAATAAAAAAAATTAACATAAACCTCAGTTTTTTTTGTCTAATAATCAAAAAAAATTGGTTTTGGAAAACGTATACCATTTTTCCTCAAGATTTGATCTGGTAATTGAGCCCATCCAGGTCTGGCTAGCCTTTTAATATATGCAACCAACAATACGGCGACATTATTTTAAATGTTTTATTACAGGAAAGGGTTGGTAATAGCACATATAAATGAGATAGGGTTGTGCTACTTTTTTGCACTTTTATTTGGTAATTGTTGTAGTTAAATTTAATGTGTATAACTGCTATTTATTTAGCCTCCTAATTTTTCAGCAATTTTATGAACAATAATTATACTAATTATTGTTCTTACAGGTGGACATTTGAGTGGACGATGTTCAGTATTATTGTCTATTTATTTATAATCGTAAATTGTTTATTTATCTCGGACCCGAGTATTATAATTTGTTGTTTTTACTTCCACAGCTTCTTTTTCAGCCATTCAACCTCGTAACGAGCTATCGATCAAGATAAACTTCATGAAAACAGAATAATTAACATTGTTATTCATCCACATATTACAGGAGCCAATTAATTGTTTATATTTTAGTTAAATTAAGAATATTGGAGTCGAAAATCGAAGATTTTAGAAGGCAGAACGAATCGCCGTTCGACGGAAAACGGGTCACCGGGTCACCCATTAAAGAATTAGTTACGCTTAGGGGAGAGTTCTCCACACGCGCTTTGTGGTCGAGAATTACCAATTTTATAATGGAAGAATGGCCATAAGAACAAACCCTTCTTTGGTCCGAAATCGCTAAAAATTAATTAAAATTCCAAGAAACTGTGGGGACGCACAAGCAACCCCTGAGAACAGTCACGTAGGCATCTTCGACGTCACTAAAAATTTGGATATAAAAGGAACCCCCAGAAAAGCCATCGTCAGAGAATGTTTTGCCATTCTCCAGGTTGATAAGTGCACCTCTGTCCGTGACGAGTTGAGCCTTATTAACCATTCCTCGATAAACTTATTTTTTTCCTTTATTGGAAAAGACTGTTTATTGCACCTGTTGTCCAAGGTGGAGCACCTCTGTCTGTGACGAGTTTGAGCACACCTAGGATAACCCTTTGAACGCACTACACCAATTATTTTCGTTCCTGTTGACGAGAAATTGGTCACTGTTGTCCAAGGTGGAGCACCTCTGTCCGTGACGAGTTTGAGCACACCTAGGATAACTCTTTGAACGCACTACACCAATTATTTTCGTTCCTGTTGACGAGAAATTGGTCACTGTTGTCCAAGGTGGAGCACCTCTGTCCGTGACGAGTTTGAGCACACCTAGGATAACTCTTTGAACGCACTACACCAATTATTTTCGTTCTTGTTGACGAGAAATTGGTCACTGTTGTCCAAGGTGGAGCACCTCTGTCCGTGACGAGTTTGAGCACACCTAGGATAACTCTTTGAACGCATTACACCAATTATTTTCGTTATCTTCGACGAGAAATTGGTCACTGGTTGTCCAAGGTGGAGCACCTCTGTCTGTGACGAGTTTGAGCACGCCGCGGATAACCCTTTGAACTCTCTTAACCGATTATTTTCGTTATTTTCAACGAGAAATCGGTCATCGATAGGGAAGTCTTTTTCCCAAACCTCCACCAGGGGATAAACTCGTATAGTAATACCTAATTTCTTTTGTTAACAGATCGTGAGGCCTCAAACAGCCCGAGGACCACCCTTCCACGGTTTGCAAGCAGTCATCAGCTCCTGAAGGTGACCAGACTCTTGCAGCTGTCCACGATGTCAGGGGAGTCAGAGGACCACCCTTTCGCCGTCCACGAGCAGTTATCATCTTTTGAAGGTGATCAGATACTCGGAGGTCGGTATCAAAGGGGTAAAAATTAATTTGATCACTTTATATTTGTGTTCAACGACTTATAATCACAGGGGAGTCCCTGTTGGTTATGATCAAATCATTTAATTGTTATTTTGTTAACTCTTTCATTTTTATTATTATTGTTTACTGATTAAGTTAGCTCCGCGTATCATTTGTACGTGTCTAACTACTAACGGCCTTTTGTTGTAATTAACTAATAGTTGATTACACTCATCTGACTCATTACTTGCACTTTAATTGCAAACTCTTTACTATCCTCCTGGCCAAGCCGGGGACCACTACCCCACCACGGGAAAAAACTGAGCCAGCCCGGGTGTAGTACTATGGCACACTTAAAATCTGGCGATAAAAAGACTGCCTAGCTAATTATTAACAAACAAAAAGACTCCCGAAAATGGGACATATTAGGGAAAGAGAGTACGCGGTAGTTGGTTCTTTGGGGAGGCTTCTACGCACTCTTATCTATTAATTTTCTGAGTCGGAGGTGTTTAATCAGCTCTGCAATTTACTCAGGGTTTAACCCTTTTCTGGCCTGCAGTGGTTTTGACACCGGAATAGGTGTTGTAACCCTTCAAGGGATGCAACGTATTCTGGGTTGTATAACTACGAATAAGGTTTGAATTGTATAACGGGTTGCCTAATCATAGGCTAACCAAATACACACTTGTAATAATTTTGAATAAATATCTTTATTCAATTTCAGCTGTTTTACTCTTCCTTGATACACAGTGCTTAAACAACGAACAAATAAATACAAAACACAACGTAGAGTCCTAATAACAAACATACTAGACGATCATTCAAAAATCTAATTTTTTGAACAGGCCAGGCCTTAGAAGTGTCACATAATTAATACTCCCATTTTTGCGATCGGTTTTCTGACTATAACCGTATGACCGTATTCCCCATGGTTTGAAAGAGACCCCATCAGTTATTAGTTGTGTATTGTGGGTTGTATAATTTAATCTGTGAAAAGTGACAACATTCAATGAATAAGTAGCTAGTTTCCTAACCTCAAAATACTTTGCTGCAAAATTGAAAATTCTCTTTTTGGATTTATAAAATATGGAAGGCTCCAGTGATCCCCAAGTGATCATTTTATTTGATGGTTACTCAAAAATTGAAGATAAGTACATCTTGGCTAATTGTTCATGTACTCTAATAAAGGGCCCCCCAAACATAATAGTCGATACAATGACTGCTTGGGATGGTGAGAAGTTAAAAGCATCTTTAGTTCAAAATAATATAAACTGTGATGATATCAATTTTGTTGTCTGTACCCATGGACATTCAGATCACATAGGATGTAATTATTTATTTCCGAAAGCTATTCATATTGTAGGATTTTCAATTTCGCGTGAAAATAAGTATTTCGATCATAACTTTTCATCAGAGGAAGAATATGTTATTAGCGATAAGATAAAAGTCATTCCTACACCTGGACACACGTTGCAAGATGTTTCTGTAATTGTAGACACTTCTGATAAGGGTAAAGTTGCTATAACTGGTGATTTATTTGAAAAAGAAGAGGATCTAAAAGATGACAGTATTTGGAAAAGTGCAGGAAGTGATAATGAAAAATTACAAATTGAAAATAGGAAGAAGATATTACAGATGGCTGAATTTATTATACCAGGGCATGGACCCATGTTTAGGGTTCCTTAAGATTAGTTGAGAAATAATTCCGATTTGTAAGTTTTCATAGCAACATTAGCAACTACCAGTCATAATCAATCAAATTATAGACTATGATTATAGGTGAATTTTTGGAACGTTACCGGTATAGCAGATTCTAATTATTTTTCGTGTTTTTCAGGAACTTATACAGAAGCGAAAGCAACAATTTCGATGATTTTAGAGGTCATACTGTATAATTAATAAATTTTATTTTCCAATTTGTAAGTTTCTGCAGCAACGTCATTGTTATGGCAACTATCAATCACAGCTCTTAATTTTGGAAGATCGGTATGGACACCAATGCGGACAACAATAAAGCTAAATGAATGAATAAACGTTCTTTCTTTATTACACCTACTACTTTATTATTTTTATTACCTCACATACCTCTCCATGTTTTTTTTTTGTAAGGTAAGTAAAAAAAACTCGTTAAATTAGTTATTAAATAACTAAATCATTTATTTTCAGAAAAACAAAAGTTAATGCATCTCATAGTAAATCCTAATCTAAGCACTACACATTTCACACGCTCCTGGATTTTGAAGCGAGCATTCGAGTGCCGCTTCTTCCTCTTCTTGCGATATTTTCAAATCGTTTTCCTTTTGCACCTTTTTTTCTTGTTTCATTTTACTTGGCACTACTCCTGAAGTTGGATTAGTCCTCAAGCAGTACATTCCAGTCTTTAACCCTTTCTCCCATCCGTAAAAGTGCATAGAAGACATGATACCATAATTAGGTGCCGCTATATGAATATTCATTGCTTGGCTTTGGTCAATATAGGGGCCACGTTCTGCTGCGAGTTGAATAATAACTTTTTGGGGTATTTCCCATGCAGTTTTATAAATATTTTTAATATCATCAGGAATTCCGGGAATGGCCTGTATGGAACCGTTGTTCTCGATGATTTCATTTTTAATAGCATCGTTCCAAAGCCCTCTCTCAGTCAAATCTACAAATAGGAGTTTATTGATCATCCGGGACTCACCCGAATTTACTCGCTGAACCAATATATTAGATAAATAAGGTTCAGTGGATTCTTTAGCACCCAAAATTTGAGCAGTAGATTTAGTTGGCATGAGAGCCACAAGCAGGGAATTTCTAACCCCGTGCTTGACAATTCTTTGTTTTAGAGAATCCCAGTCCAAAAGACTTGTAGGAGTGACATTCCACAAGTCGTATTGTAAAATTCCTTTGCTCAGTGGAGAGCCTTCGTAACTTGAATAAGGGCCATCTTTTTCCGCTATTTCTGAGCTTGCTTCAAGTGCGGCATAGTAAATTGTCTCAAAAATGTCGATATTAAGCGAACGAGCCTCCTTACTGTCATAAGGCATACGCATGAGAAGAAAAGTATCAGCAAGGCCTTGCACTCCTATTCCTATTGGTCTATGCTTCAAATTCGAGTTTTTAGCTTCAGGTAAAGGATACGAACTAACATCAATGGTTTTGTTAAGGTTTTTGGTTACTAGTTTTGTCACTTCTTTCAATTTCACAAGATCAAAGTAATTTCTTGCAGGATTAACAAACGAGTTTAATGCAATAGATGCCATAATGCAAACACCGATTTCATCAGATGACGAATATTCAATCACTTCAGTACTCAAACTGCTACTCCTTATAGTTCCTAAATTTTGTTGGTTACTCTTCCTGTTACAAGCATCTTTGTATAGAATATAAGGTGAACCAGTTTCCATTTGGGAAACACAAATGGCGCGCCAAAGATCTCGCGCTGGCATTTGTTTAATGTACCGGCCCTCACTTTCGAATTTTTTATACAACTCATTAAACTCTTTACCCCAACAATTCGGAAGGCCTTGTGTTTGATGGGGGCACATCAAGGACCATATCTCGTCATTTTTTACACGTTCCATGAACAAATCAGGAACCCACAAGGCATACTGTAAATCCCTTGCACGATATTCTTCTTTGCCTGATGTTCTTTTTAAATTAAGAAAATCCAATATGTCGTTATGCCAAGGTTCCAAGAAAATTGCTTGGTTTGATGGCTGATTTTCATTTTGGGGGACTAACCAAGCCGCGTTGTTAAAAACTCTCAACATCGGCACTAAACCATTAGAAATTCCATTAGTTCCAGCAATTTCCGTTCCTTTGGCTCTTATATTTTGAATATTGACTGAAATACGTCCAGTCGTTTTTGAAATTTTCGAACATTTAGTAATACAGTTGTAAATCCCTTCAAGACTATCATCCGGCATTGTAATTGAGTAAGTTGATGGAAAATAAGGATTCGGTGTGGCCGCTGATAGTAGTGTTGGACTTGAATGAATAAAATATCCTTCAGACATATGATTGTACGTTTCAATAGCTGAATCAATGTCTTCACCATGAATACCAACCGCAACTCGCATTAACATGTGTTGGGGACGTTCAACCGTTTTTCCGTTAATTTTGAACAAGTATGAACGTTCAAGAAGTTTGAATGCGAAATAATCGTAGAGGAAATCTCGGTCATAGATAATACAAGAATTTAAACGAGATGCGTTTTCCATGATTATTGAGTAATGCTTGTCGGATATTAATTGTGTTTTTCGTCCAGTTTCGGAATCGACAGCTTGGTAAAGGTCGTTTATTACATCTGCCAAAAAAATATAATTGATAATGCATTGTGGCTGTAAATTGATAAGTCTGTTAGCAATTTTGCAGTTCCCCAAGTTTGTCCATGTACCTTGATTTAAAAAATGTTTGATGTAAATATTTATTTTTTATTCAAACAAAATTGAAGCTTGCTCTACTTTAAAATATTGAAAATGTTACAAAATTACATAATTTATACTGAGGTTAGTAATTTCAAGACTGTCAATAGATTCAGTATTCAGTTATTTACGGACACCTAACATAATCTTTGTTTTCTTTTATACAGGTGGTTATTTTTACTATTGGAGATAGTTCCGAAAAAATTATCAAATTATTTTTATATGTTTATTAGAATTTTCAAAGTTATCAGCAAAAAAGATAAACCCGGATCACTTTTGTAATATTAAATTTCAAAATTCAACGGTTATCTCACCAAGAACTACATATATTTACCTATCAATGCTGGTGTCAACACATAGTAGCAATGAAAAATTTCTAAATTGTTTTTGGCTAAATTTCTAAATTATTTTATTGGTTTTATTATTAATTATTATTATTGTCCGGAGGTTGGTGGGTTGCCTCACTTGTAGATATACACATATTTGGAATAGCCTTATTTCCTAGAGAAATTTTAAAAACCTAAATTAATTAGGTACGTAAGTACGATTGGTATTAGTCAATTTGAAAATTTATCTCCAAACCATAAATTACTTTTCAGAATTAATAAAAAACAATTTTTTAGTAGTGCACTGTTTCCAACCCCAAGTTTTTTATTATATTTTTAGTTTATTAGTTTGCACGTTGCTTTGAGATTTATTTCGTATGTCTTTGATAACAGTGCCTAATATCTTAAAATGTTAAATTACAAATATTTTTAGATAAAGGATATTGTATAGAATATTTTATTTACAATTGTTATTATTTAATTTGATACTTAACGTTGAAAAAAATGTTATCTGTGACATACAACAATTATCCCAAAGCCTCATATAACAAAAATAAATACAAAACAAATTAGTTTTTAATGGTTTATTCACTTACCACTGAAGTGCTTTTTGGTTTGCTTGTGGAGATTAGATACAGCAATTCTAGCTGCAAGTATGGCATAATCAGGATGGTCAATACTCATAACCATAGCTGTTTCTGCAGCTAAAGTGTCTAATTCCACTGTGGTGATTCCTCGATATAACCCCCCAATAACTTTGAGTGTAATTGAGACCTAAATAAGTGTAATTAGTTAATTACATTAAAAAGACCATAAAATTACATACGGGGTCTACAGCATCCATATTTAAGCCGTAACATAATTTTTGAATACGAGAAGTGATTTTATCAAGATGTACTTCCTCTTTTCTGCCGTCTGTAAAAAATTATTAACAATTTTTTCGATCTAACCTTAAAATGGATTCAGGGTTTATTTAACATACCTCTTTTCAAGACATAATTTCGGGGATTCACCATTTTGAATTAAGTAACACAAACTACAAAAAACACTACAAAACTTAATCAAGTAAGCTAAAATTAAAACAAAAAATAACACAAGCAAAAACGTCACTCATAACAGAAATCGGCAAAATTTCCCGCCAATGACGCCAATAAAAATAACTAGCGCCTGGCAGTGCCACCAACCGCACACAAAAAACTACACTAGAAATTCAATTTCATGTGCTTCAAATATGTAGTACCGAAAAGCATATTTTGCCGTTCTAGGACGGCAAAATCTAGGCATTCCAACTTTGGCCACCTTTCATTTTTTTAAGAAGATTTTTTTATTAATTCAGGACTCTTTTGAACCAAGTAGGCGGCAGCACGATCGGCCGTCCGCTTCACACAGGAAAATTTTAACGGTAGCAAGTATATACTTGGTTGTCTGCCTTCCAGGCGTTTGTTATACATAATGTCTGTGCAACAAGCTATACTGACGTCAAAATAAAATATTTAGACCAGATCTGCATTTTAATACAAAAATGTACCGTTTCGGTGCTATGAAATACCAAAGATTTCAGAAAAATTATATTATTTGTTATAAAAAGTAAACACAGTGGGGTGCAAATGACTGACCTATTACTATGGCATCTTATGAGTCAAAACGGTCATTTGCACCAGAGTGGACCAAATGAAAGTAAGCTTGGTATATACTCGTACATGTATTATTTAATGAGGAGCATTATTTATTATTAAATCCCTTATAAACTAGTCTGTAAGTCAAAACTGTAAAATTCAAGCATTTCTAGACAAATTATATGTGTTCAAATTTTAGTATTTATTCAAATAAAATATAATATTAAATTAAATATACCGGTGGTCCAAATTTTAATATCAATTTTTTGTTATTAAATGATCCTTTAATTTCTTATTTTGCTATTAAAGATTTTTTCTAATGGGTTTATGATGAAATAGTAAATTTTGTCAAGAAAAGAGATGAATCATTTGCGCTCTATATAGTGCGATTCAGTCATTTATTAGGAGGGTAGGTTTAGTGTTATGAACTTCCACGTGCAATCTCAATTTCTAAAATTCGATTTTATTCAAAAAATAAAATTATAAATTGATATCTTAATTTTTGATTGTTTCTTGTAAAGATGAATCAAACATCGAAATTTTTGCAAAATCGGTTTTCTTAATTTACAGCCGCAAATAAATTGACATAAAAAAATAATTAGGTACAATTGAAGTAGACTGTCGTCAAAGAACACTTTTTTTTTTCGGTAACAAAGAGAGTATAAAGGGAGGGTAAAACTTGATGAGACATCGGCTGTAAACATAATATCCCAAAAATATTTGCCAGGTACCACAATGCAAGTCAAAAAAAACACTAGGTATAAAAACACATAATTAATAAAAAAAAACACTTTATTCAAAATAATGACAAAAAACATCTAAGAATTACATTTTTAGATACTTAATTAGATACATCTTTGAACTTAAACACTAAAATAAAACACTAGGCGCTGCACATTTCGCAAGCCCCCGGATTTTGTAATGAACAAATAAGAGCAGCTTCCTCTTCTGGGATAACTTCTTTAACATCCTTACTAATTCCATTTTCTTTGGTCGCAATTAATTTAGATTTATCAACAGTAAACTGAATAGGATTTGCGGCTGGTTTTGTCCTTAAGTAGTACATTCCTGTCTTTAAACCCTTCTCCCATCCGTAAAAATGCATGGAAGACATGATTCCATAATTGGGGGACGCGATATGTATATTCATTGACTGGCTCTGATCAACAAACGCACCACGATCAGCTGCCATATCAATAATAACTTTCTGTGAAATTTCCCAAACTGTTTTGTAGATACGTTTAAGATCATCAGGAATTCCAGGAATGTTTTGGATAGAACCGTAATTTGCGATTATTTGGTTTTTCATTGTGTCGTTCCACAGTCCTCTCTCAGTCAAATCTTTGAGTAAATGTTGGTTTACAATTTGGAATTCACCTGATAGGACCCGTCTGACATAAATATTCGAAGTGTAAGGTTCAGTGGACTCATTGTTTCCCAAAATTTGGGCAGTGGAAGCTGTTGGCATAGGTGCAAGAAGTAAGGAATTTCTAACACCGTATTTAGCAATTTTCATTTTTAAGGCATCCCAATCCCATAAATTCGTAGGAGTAACACCCCACATGTCATACTGTAAGATTCCTTTACTAACAGGAGAACCTTCATACGTCTGATAAGGACCTTCCTTTTCAGCAATTTCACAACTTGCCTCCAATGCACCATAATAGAGGGTTTCAAAAATTTGCCGGTTCAGCTGTTTAGCCTCCGGACTGTCAAAAGGCATACGCAGGAGGATAAAAGCGTCAGCTAATCCTTGAACCCCAATTCCAATAGGTCTATGACGTAAATTCGAATTTCTTGCTTCAGGGAGTGGATAATAATTCACGTCTATAATTTTGTTGAGATTCTTAGTAACAACTTTTGTTACATTTTTCAGTTTGTTAAAATCGTACCCGTCTCGGTCTGATTTCACAAACATGTTTACTGCAATGGAGGCTAAGTTACAGACTGCAATTTCATCAGGTGAAGTATATTCAACAATTTCGGTACATAAATTACTACTTTTTATAGTTCCCAAATTCTGTTGGTTACTTTTTCTGTTGCAGGCATCTTTGTATAACATATAGGGTGTTCCAGTTTCGACTTGAGACACACAAACAGCACGCCATACATCACGTGCTGGCAACTGTCTAACATATCGACCCTCAGATTCGTATTTCTCATACAATTTCTCAAACTCCTCACCCCAACAGTCTGCAAGTCCCGGTGACTTGTATGGACACATCAATGACCATTTTTCGTCATTTTTCACTCGTTTCATAAAAAGATCTGGAGTCCACAAAGCATAGAATAAATCTCTTGCTCTTGCTTCCTCTTTTCCTATATTTTTTTTCAAGTTTAGGAAGTCCAGAATATCGGCATGCCACGGTTCTAAGTAGATAGCACAAGCTCCAGGTCTTTTATTCCCTCCCTGGTCGACATAACGTGCTGAATTATTAAAAGTACGAAGCACAGGTATTAACCCATACGACACTCTACTAGTACCAGCAACGGTAGTGCCAAATTTCGTACCTTTGGCTCTTAAATTATGAATACTCACACCCAAACCACCGGCTGTTTTTGAAATCATAGCACACTGAGTGAGACATTTTGTAATACCTTCAAGATTATCTTCAGGCAGTGTTACCAAAAAACAGGAGGAGAGTTGGGGTTTGGGAGTTGCAGCTGAGAAGAGAGTAGGACTGGCATGAGTGAAGTATTTTTCTGACATGTAATTATAGGTTTCAATAGCTGCATCGATGTCTTCTCCATGGATTCCTACAGCAACTCGCATTAACATGTGTTGGGGGCGTTCAACAATTTTTCCGTTGATTTTTAATAAATATGAACGTTCAAGTGTTTTGAAACCAAAATAGTTGTAGGAAAAATCACGGTCGTAGATTATACATGAGTTGAGACGATCAGCGTTTTTCATGATTATTTCGTGGTGTTTGTCGGAAATCATTTGGGTTTTTCGACCGGTTTTGTTGCTTACGGCCTTGTGCAGGTCGTCGATTACATCTAAATAAAAAAATCTATTTTATGTTTCGAAATAAAACCAACTAAAAACTAACTTAAATCTGCTATTGTGATCAAGTTTTGTAAAAGTTATTTGAATAAATGTTACATTTCAAGTTCCAAATATTGTTTTTTCATTCTTGTGACAAAAATCTTGAAGTTTTGGAAGATTTTTTATATATTTTTGTAAATATTTTCCTAGATCACTACTCGTATTATATATATTTTTTTTATAATGATTGATTTATGTAATTAACTTTTAGTTGTTAGGCTGAAAAAGTCCTTATTTAAAGAAAAGAAGTTATTTTTTATGAGTTTATGATACATAATTGACTTACACACATTTTTAGCTATTCTAGAATGTTGTTGAAAACATTACCAATATTGCTCAGAATTTGTTGGGAATGTTGTTGAAAAGAAAAAAGACAGAAAAGTAACAATAAATATCCCTAATTTCATAAATTTTCGTCACAAGTACCAATTTAAAACTTGATCATAATATTATTCTTACAGCAGATTTAAGCTTATTTTCCTTACTTTTTACCACTAATCAAGTGCATGAACAATTTATAATTTAACATTATTCTTACTGCGTTTTTATTATCATAAATGCAAGAGCATAAAAGAGATAAACAAGTAAAAGAATAATAAGTTTAGTAACAAGAGACTCAAATTAGATACTTGATGTCCAAGTGGCATCCTTATTGGCCAAATAAGGTGCCGATATGCATTCAATCCGACAGATCTGTTGAACAGCAAGTTCATCTGTCTCAATCAAGCTAAAGGATGAGCTGTACTGACGAATATGAAACCTCCTTAAGCTCCGTTTGAATAAAACAGTGTTTTATTTGTTCAACAGGCTAAACCACTTACCACTGAACTGTTTTTTAGTCTCTTTATGCAAATTTGAGACAGCAATTCTAGCTGCAAGAATTGCATAATCCGGATGATGGGTGGTCATCATAGCAGCAGTTTCAGCAGCTAAAGTATCCAATTCTACTGTAGTAACTCCAGGGTATAAACCACTGATAACTTTTAGAGTAATTGAAACCTGTAATAACCCCAATTACATTTGATTTTGACTGGAAGAAAAATTCTTACAGGATCAACAAATTCCCTGTTAAGGCCATAGCATAGTTTTTGAATTCGGGATGTGATTTTATCAAGATGTACTACTTCTTTTCGTCCATCTAATAACAATTCAATCGAAATTATTTTTTATAACCTTAAAATGGTTTCCGGGCCTTACCTCTTTTGCAAACATAATTTTTTGTTGGTGTACTTGCCATTTTGGATTTTTGTACTAAAGACACAGGTAAAGGCACAAAAACGGTTTAAAATAACGAACTAGAAACAAAAAGATTAACGATAAAATTTATAACATGACAGAAGCGCATTTCCCGCTCAAACAAAACAATTGGCGCCAATCCAAATGTCAGTAATGTCACTAAAGTCACTAAATAGGGTTGGAAAAGAAGATAGCTTTAACTTTAATGTTTGTTTTTAGCAAAGGATGCTAGAGGGCGTCAAATATTTTATTTTTTAGGGAGAACTGAAGAAAATTTATATTTCAGCATCTCAAAAATTTTTTTATATATTTTTTGTCAATCAACAAAATCTAACAGATAATTAAAAAATATAAAAAAAAATACTGACCAAATCACAGATATATAGACGTTTTTAATAAAGTATTAAATTTACATTTGTTACTGACAACCGGAGGAATTCATAATTATTGTATTAACAATCGTTAAAATTATTAAAATAAACCTGTATATTGTTTTTCTAGAATTTTCCAAAAAAATATTTGCATTTTCTTTTTCATCTCCCAACTTCTTTTTTTAAAAACTTCGTTTTTTAAGCGCTTTTAGAATATTTTTTTGTTCTTTAATTCTTAAATCCTAGTTTGTCAATTATTTTTGCAATTCTAGACACTTTTCCAGTTATTTTAACTCTTCTAGAATCTGCTTTAGTTTCTTTAGATTTTTTTTTTAGTTTTTTTTTTTCTTCTAACAGGCTTTTTTTTTGTTTTTTTGATTGAATTTTTTAAACAAATCTGTTCCTACATTTTTATTTATCTTATTATTATATTAATATTCATAATGACCTAAAAGTATGCAATAAAATTCATATTGTTTAAGTTTTTTTTTTAGGAAAACGCTAAATTACGTCGATTTTATTATTTTTTAGAGTAACGGGTTTTTATAGTCGACTCGATTTTATTTTTTATTGCACACGTTTTTCATTTACCTATAACCAATTCTTTTACAACTGTTTTTTAATGACAACTCCTATTTTTGGTGTTGAAAATTGAAATTACTTTTTTTCTGAGTATAACCGTATAACATTCATAGGGTATAAAATGAAAACTTTAAATAATTTAACCAATTTAAATGTTTTATTAAATTTTCTAAAATAAACGCAATTTTCAACATAATTACTAAACCAAATGTTTATATTAACGTCTTTCTGTTTCTTGCAATAATACACCTAATTTTTAAACTTTATTAGCACATTATTTTGTATTTCTTGACTAATTAAGCGGTACTGATTTGTAATTATTTCTCTTAAATCCTCAAAATATCTTGATTTTGTTGCAAATACTTTTGATTTGAAGTTGTCTTCTTCGAAAAGCGGGCAAAACATTATCTAAATAATCTCTGACACCAGTGACACCACAAGCTTACTGTGGAGGTGCACCGTCTTGTTGAAACTATATAAAATATATGAAACTTGTATGACTATATGAAACTACTATAGCTACTACAGTAGTATATAACTACTATATGAAACTGTTGAAACTATATGAAACTATAGCTGCTGATATGTCTAGATTTTCTTTATTGGGAAAAAATTTCGCTGATGCTGGTACTAAAGTGTCGCAAAGGATATCCAAATAAACTTGTTCAGTCAATGAGTCGTCAAAAAATACGGTCCTAAAATGTAACTTAACAAAACTACACCAAACATTCAATTTTTTTAGATGTTGAGTATGGGTTTCTCACCCAGTACAGATTTTCTATCGACCCATATGGCCAATTATGTCTTTTTTGAGCTAAATTTATTTGACTATCTTGGCGTTTTTCTAAAAAAAATTAACTTCTAAATATAAATTTTATTTTATACTTTTATGTTACCCTGTATATTATTACCATGTATATATTTGTGGGCTAAAAAAATAAACTATTTTTTTTTAAGTTCTGACATTGAAAAATTGGTTCCTAGGCACTTTTAAAAAATGTTTTATTAAGATCAGCTTTTAATTTTAATAGAAACTCTTCCTCATCGCAGTTTTTCATTTTTTTTTCAGTTTCATATGGCAAAATCTATATCTCGTCATTATTTGATTGTACAGAAAAAAAATATTTACATTTTTTGTGGGAAATTGGACGCTCTAAATAATGTATCTTACAATTTTTTTATAACTCTTACCGTTTAGAAGATATCAGAGGTCAAAGTTTGAAGAATTTAGAAAAATTTTCTTTTTTACTTCTAAATTTTAAAACTTGTGGATAAATAAATATTATAAAGTGCGTAACATACGGTTCTGTAGGAAATTAAACGCTCTACAAAAAAGTCGTTTGTGGTTAATCGATTACTTCAACCATTTAAAAAAAATTGGAGATGTAGTATCAAAATTTGCTTTTTAAAATGCGAATAGCTTCTAAATGGTTAGAATAATCAATTAACCACAAGAGACCTTTTTTATAGAGCCTTTAATTTTCTATAAGGCTAAATGCTGCGCATTTTATAATATTTATTTATCACTGAGTTATAAAATTTAGAAGTAGAAAAGGAATTTTTGTTAAATTTTTTAAACTTTGACCTCCGATATCTTCTAAATGGTGTAGAGATTATAAAAAAATTGTAAGATATTTTTTTTGTAGAGCGTTTAAATTTTTACAAAAAATGTAAATACCAATTTTCTGTACAATTAAGCGATAACGAGATATAGATTTTACCATATGGAACTGAAAAAAAAATAATAGAAAACTGCGATGAGAGTTTTTTCTATTAAAATTAAGAGCTCATCTTAAAAAAACATTTTTTAAAGGTGCTTAGGAATCAATTTTTCAGTTTTGAAAATTAAAAAAAAATCGTCGATTTTTGTGGCCCACTCTACTGTACATATATAGAGGATGAGTCTGCTAAGAGTTTATCTTATCTTTTCTCAAAAACTAGTAAAAAAATGGCGTAACCCAAACTAATTTTTACACCGTATGCAAATTAAATAAAAATTTTAACAAAATAAACAGAATGATTCTCACTCATGTGTTTAAAACTGTTGGGGTCACTTTGGGATTTACAACGTTTAATAGAATCGTCAATTATCAATTTCCTGTTTGTTAAGAGTTTAAGTACCTGCTGAAAAGCAAGTTATGTATATTATGCTAAAATTGAATATTGCCACAACTCCCTTCTCGATTTTTACGTCATTTTTCTAAGAAAGTGGGCGGCACAAAGAAGCTGGAGGGATCTAACAGATTGTAAAGTAAACTGACAATGTTGCCTGAAAAGAGGTCTTAGATTACGATTAAACTTTATTAGTTTTTGCGGTTATCTTCAATTTTTTTCACAAAACAATATTTCAATAATATCTCTTCATTTAGAACGACATTTAAAACAATGTAAATTTTAAATTTTTTTCCAAGAATTAATATTAATTAATTAATATTTATTAGAAGGAATATTAGAAAAATTCTGAAAAAATTTACTTGCGTAGCGCAAAAAACATAGATTTTAACGGCAAACTTTGAAGTTGATGTGATAACTAGTTTTTGAGAAAAGATAAGACAAACTCTTAGCAGACTCATCTTGTATAATTATTTGTATTGTCATTCAAACTTTTTTAAATCTTACTTTTGACGTCAGTGGACTCAATTCAGATTTGGAACGATTTACAATATTGTTTTTTTTTTAAGATTAAACTTAGTCAATGGATTTTTTCTACTCTATGTTTCGCCAACCATCGTAGTTATTTGAATGAGAGGCTGCTAAAATACTTTCATCGGTTAAACCTCCAAAATCAAACATTCTCAAAGAAGAATAAGTTTTCTAAAAAAGCTTAAATTAAATTTTACTATCATTACCTTAGCAGCATACAAAAAATGTTCTACTGTTGTTCTGAACTCTAACTAGGTACATGGAAAAATCAATATATTTTTTTAAAATGACCTACCGAGAGTCTCGAGACCTAACTTCCAGGTTTCAAAAAGAACTGTCGTTTATAATAAAAATTTCTGATATATTTAGTTATAGATATCTAAAAACTTTTAATTTACAAGAATTTCAAAGCTTCGTCTTTACGGTTTACTAAAAATTTACAAGGGAAACTGTCACTCTGAGATCTAGTGTAAAACGAACATTTTTTTAAATATCATTATTTTATACAAATAGCTCAAATATAATTTTTAATTGTTACACAAGTTAAAAACACACTTGTATCGTCTTGATTATTTCTCGGAAAAACGCTTGATTTTTGCTAAATTAAACAACATATCTAACAACATATCGCTTGTTTATACACAGAGCCAAAAGTTGTCCCCTTCAAAGGCATTCCTTAAAAATAGGAAATATTATTTCAGTGCATTCTTTAATTAATTTAAAAAAGAATTGATACTTTATAACGGATGTGTTAAAAAAGCTGCTTTTAAAAGTTGGAGAACTTTGCTTTTAAAATTTGCTTTGTGTTCTTTTAGTTATTACTTGGAGCAAGTTATATTATTAATACTGATAGGTAATCGATAATTTGGTAAGTTCTCTTAAAACGTTAAACCACATTTGGTAAGTTGTGATGTATTTACTGTAAATCTGGTTAGAAAGAAAGATGGAAAGCAATTAGAAAGATATAATTACAGTGGAAAGTTGCACAGAAGTTTCGTTCGCTTCATAATTGATCGCCTTATTAAAGATGAGTTAGCTCTCCTTTGTCTAGCTAGACAGACCAGGGGTTGCCACGACGACGGACTTCTTCTGTTTGCTTATTGCAGAACTCATATCCTAATTGGGTTATCTTACATCTGCGTCATAGTCGTCTAACATTACAGGTAACGTAACTGTAATAATATTACTTTTACATTATCTACAACTACACAATTAGTGAGATTTATTTATTTATTGTTTGGATCATTTCGGATGTTATATAAATTTAAACTTTGACACCGTGAAGCTTAATGTTCGTAATTTCCGGTGGGGGAATCCCTGGAAAAAATATCGCCGATACCTAATATTTTCCATCAAAACTTTCGGACACAAATATGATCCTTTATTATTGGCAGGGTTAATTGTTTGAAAGCGCAGCACGTTAGCCTGCGGGAACTAATCAATAATAGAATAATGAAATAAAAGACAGTCTACAGTGAGAAAATTGTCCCCTAATCATTTCTTACGACAGCTGCTACTTTTTCCAAAACACTTTACCTGAACTTTGTTTTTTGATGAAATTTCTTGTAAAATGAGGACGCGGAGAGTTATTTATTGCAGTTGTATGGTCTAGTGACTGTCTTATATTGGCAAATCTGCGAATTTTACAGAATTGTTCCCGGAAAGTCACGGAAAATGCCCTTGCCATCAACTGGGGTAATGTAGCATAAATCGCTGCGGGGGCGCTATGATTTTTAATGTCTTGTATGATTTTGTTGGGCAGAGGCCGTAGGGGGTACCAGTCAGATACACCCCACTTGACAAATAATAGCCTGTGTGTGTGATACTTTATTATTTTTATTGTTGCGGTTTCCGTGAATTTTAAATTTATTCAAATTGTTTTTATTTGATTAGGTCGTAATTTTTGTATAGTAACATAGGGGCAGCAGTAATTATTGTGACCATTGGGCAGTGAAACTGATCATGTCCGATTACATTGATTTGCAATATTAGCTAAATTATTTCTATTGTCTCGCCCTCACATTCTGCTCATTAGGGAAACTACCCTCATACTACAGAATTCAGCTATTTTTCCAAGTACAGTTTTGATCAAAAGTATTTATAAAAGAATATTATGATTTATTTAAAAAAATATAAATTATCAGGAAAAATGGTATACTGTCTAATTATTATGATGATTGATAAGACACTAAATAAATTACAATTATTAGATTTTGTAATGAGTGTGACTACTAAACAAAATTTGTTTATAACACACCTATTAAAATTAATTAACCTGAGATCGAAATGTAACTAGGCTGTGCCAGCGTAACTGTAACGATGTGTCTATAATAAATACAGCCTACTCTGATTCAGTTACATTTCGATCTCACCTTATATTAAGTAAACCTTAGCGAGTGCCGTAATGAATACGAGTGTCTTTACTATTAATAGCTATAAAATGCGTATTGCAAAACTATTTTTTCTACGACCATTCATAATTTAAAAAAAAGAAATGTGTTTCAACACAATGTAAATAAATTAATTTTTTTGATGAATTCTCATATTCTGAATAGTGCAGTTAAACTGACTGCAACTGCGGCATTCTTGGCAGTTCTATAACAATATTGACAAATGTTGTTGATGTAGATGGAACACTTATTATTGAATTATCTATATTCAATCAAATTCAAAATTTTTGCTTTATGTTAATTTTATTTTGGACTGATTCTTCTATGTGGCTTTCGGCCACCGTAATAATCTTCTGCACACCATGGCGTTTTAGTGATGTAATATTACCACCAGCATCAACCAATATTGTCACAGAACTGTAACGGAAGCAGTGTCCGGTATATAAATGCTAACCTTATTGTCGTCTCTCCAATTTATAATTCAGAATAAATTTTTTTATCGGTTTTAGTAAATTTTGCCGACAATAAAGACTTTGTGGTACTTCTGGCTTCTACAATTTCTACAAGCGTAAGATTTTTTATTTCAGAGTTACTTTTTTCTATACTGACTTGTTTTCTGTTGATTGTAATTCGACCTGTCACAATTTTATCTTGCTGTAGTAAATCGTTCTCGATAGTCAAAATTTGTATCTTAATATTTAATAATATTAGTATCTTAATTTGCATCATTATAAACATACAGGTAATTTGAAACTAATGAACCCATTTCAGTATGGGAGCAGAAAAAAGCTGTTTGTCACGTTTTTATGGAGTTAAAAGACGTATTGGGTTTAAAAATAGTTATCTACGTAGGAATGTAAAGACGTGTTAACATTTGACGTAAGACAGTACAAGACAAGCCAAAGGCAAAGCTTGTCACTTAGCAAAGATGCTATATTCTTCCAAACCAATCTTGGCGTGCCTGACTTTAAAGGCAAGTTTTCTGTTTCTTACTATTGCAATAAAGATTGTATCATTACCAAACGGAAATAATTTATGGTCGTTAGACTCTTCGATGCCATCTGAGAAAACCGTCTGAGGCAGACAGATTTGTCAGCACTTTTACGTTGATTTGATATGCCGCGGGCGGTTTTCTCAGATGCCACCAAAGAGTATAATAACCATAAATTACTTGCATTTGGTAACAATAGAATCTTTATTGCACTAGTAATAAACAGAAGACTTGCTTTTAAAGTCAGCTACGCCAAAATTGGTTTGGAACAGTATAGCTGTTGCTTACCACGTTTTTCCTGCTTTTTTCTGTAGGTTGTATTTTCTTACGTTGTCACATTTTGAGCAGCTCAACGTTTGATAAAATTGCAGAAGTGATAAATATGTATAGATTTATTAAATGTACTTTTAGTAAAATGCAAAATCAGATACAAACTTGTAAGAAATATTTTATGCAAAAGAGTCTCTTCATAACCTGTCCTGACCTGACCAGATCAGAAAACACTAAGGCCCGATTGTACAAAGTACGCTTAAGTTTTAGTTCACGAAAATTGCGGCTCAATAATAAAGTGTTCCCATAAAGGGATAAAATTTATTTAGAGTAGCAAACAGACCACATGGGTTGGTTAAGCTAAGATTCAAGAAAATGTTTGTACCAGATTTGATGCGAGATCAAATTAGGAGAGATAGAAGATTTAAAAATTATTATTTCAATACACTGCCGTTTTTACAATTTGAAAAATTAACTATAAATCAATTTTTTGCATAGGAGCAGTTTGAAGTATTAGCTAGGAGATAAATTTAAAAAGAAGTAAAAATAAAAAAGTTTTCTTCTTAAATAGTTTAAAATATATATACTACCTAACAGTTTAATGACTTTTTTTTAAATTTAGCTTATTGAAAATACTTATATCTTTCATTTAAAAAAAATCATTAAAAAATTTGCATTAGTTCGGAAGATATTTTGTATGGACTTTACATTGCATTTCCTATAAGCAGAATACAGGTGCCATTCCCTTAAAGTACATATTAATTGTACAAACGCTAGTTGCTACTAAGCGTCGTTTGTATAATCAGATAAGGGCGAGTTTTTGAGTTTAGTGCAGGTTCAACTTGAACGTAAGTTTAAGCACGCAATATACATACAATCGGGTCTTAATAGTCTCTTGAATGCCTACGTTCAGACATTTACAAATTTTAAAACGATTTATCTGATAAAATTTTGTATAAATAAATTTTGTTTGTAATAAAAATCTGATAAAAATGAATGTGAATGTAATAGTTATTTATGTATTAAGGGCGTAATTAAGGGGATTATGGCACGAGGGAATGTTTAAAGCCTGACGTAGGAGGGCTTTTAATTTTCCAAGGGCCATTAATGACGATAACACCCATGGTTTATACAATGTTTTATTTTATTTTGAATCGTTATAATTTTTCAAATCAAAACAATATTCAAAATTACGGTATTTTTTTAACTGTAAAAAATCTAGATTAACTAGTTGACTATCTTGTCGTTCTCAAGATACGGTATGTTGTGATTTTCTGATTTGCTTGCGATTTTTCAAAATGAAAACTTGTATTATAGAGAAATGTTACAACAGGTAAAAGGTAAAATTCAAGAAAAAGTTATGTCACGTTCCGTTTAACAGTTTTTTAAATAAGTGATGATCTTTTATAATAATTGTTATTTAATGTAAAAAGTGACGTTTATAAAACTGATGAAGTTTATTTGACAGCTAGACTAATTATTTATTTTACAGTAATTTATTTATTATTGTTGCGTAGCAACTTTAAAAAATTCAGTGCTATAAAAATAAAGATTACGCTCTGATTTGCAGGCGTCTAAAGCAGGATATGGTTCCAAAATAAAATAAAATATTTTTTTGAAAGATTTTTGTTCTAAGATAATTTTACTCTTTTAAAATGATCATAATAACATGATTAATATATCTACAGTGCTATTCACGAGGGAATTACTTCTGAAAAAATTTGAGCCGCAACTTATAATACAACTTACAAAGGTCTCTAGCCTCAAGTCACATATTCAATTTAGAACCAAGAGTACTTTGAATATTTGTTATGTTACATATTATGTCAATTTGTGTTTTGAACAATTTTGAACTTAAAAAGTAGTAAACCTCATAGTGTCTTTTTATACAAATGAAGAGAAAGTAGATATGATTCTCATCTATGGAGAATGTCACAAAAATACAGCGGCTGCTGCTCTGTATTTTCAGCCGTATCCAAACCGCTTACATCCAGTTCCTGAAACCTTTAGAAAATTGGAAGCCAAGTTATGTGAACAGTGGCCCCCAACACATACTGCTACTGGTTCAAATAATGAAATTGCAGTGCTTCAAGCAGTTGAAGAAAATCCTCACATAAGTCAAAGTGCATTAGCTAGACAAATTGGTATCATCGGTTTGTCGAATCTTTCGTGAAAACAAATTTCACCTCTACCATGTAGTACTAGTTCAAGAACGAGTGCAATATTGCCAGTTTATTCGAGAAAGAATTGCTGCTGACCCAAACTTTTTAGATTTTGTTTTATTTAGTGATGAAGCCAGGTTTAGCAATAATGGAAGTGTGAATCGTCACAATTGCCACTATTATGCACAAGAAAATTCGAGGTGGATCAGTGGAGCGCGTTCTCAAAATGTTTTTTCGGTCAATGTGTGGTGTGGCATAATAAATAGTCATGTATTTGGTTCTTATTTTTTTGATGAACATTTGAACGGTGAAATGTATTTACACTTTTTGCAATTTGAATTGCCGCTGCTTTTAGAAGATTTAGAACTAAATACAAGGAGAAATTTGTGGTTTATGCAAGATGGTGCTCCACCTCATTTTCATATAATATTGTTAGAGAGTATCTAAATGAAACCTTTAGAAATCGCTAGATAGAACGAGGTTCAAACAATATTTGGCAGCCCCGCAGTCCTGACTTAACTCCTTTGGACTTTTTTCTTTGGGGTGCAATATAACAAAAAGCTTATGAGACGCCAATCATAAACGCTGAAGACTTAAAAAATAGGATAAGGCACGAGTGCCGATCAGTAACACCAGAAACTTTGCGACGCAATCTCTCTCGTGAATAACACTGTATATGTGATATGTGTCTATTATTAAAATTAAAATTTGGTTGAAATTAAAAAACCACCCTGTTGAATTAGGTTTACAAATTAAAATTTACTAGAATTTAACATTGAGACTTTTTTTTCTGACTGTCATATTTGATTCATTTCTGTCGTCAGAAGCAAGAGAAAACTGTAAAAATATAGATTTCAAAGTAAAACAAGAAAACTATAATAACATAAACAGTCAAGAATTTATTAAATCTTCAACTGCAGGTAGTACTATAAAGCTGTTAGGGGTTAATAAACAAACAAAATGCAGATGAAAACGAAGGTAAAGTGCACGACAGATATTCGGTCATGTTGCCTTACTTAATGTAGGGGTAAATTGCGATGTTGTAAAATTCGAAAACATTTCTTAATAAATTATGAGTTTGAATCATTCTAATTTCTTTAAATTTTTTTTTTGAGATTTTATTTTGCGCTGTTAATCTTTATAGCTTCGTTCCAACAGTTCAGAGCGGTTCAGAATTTGACTGCACATGCGTAGTACCATTTAAGAAGTACGAAATTTTTATTACGCATGCGCAGCACAGTTCTAAACGGTTTTGAACCACTGTTGGAACACACCTTATATTCTTAAGAATGTAAATAATGCAATTTACATTCCGTTTTGTTAAAAATAACGGGTAGGCTAAAAATTTTATTTTAGCAATTTTGTTATAAATTAACCAAATTTGTTAAAATTTAACAATGCAGAACAAGTTATTATCTAACAGAAGTCTACTAAAATAACATTTTAGAAAATAACAACTTTGGTTAAAAAAAAAAGATAAGGAAGCGGTTAATTTTTGACTTTTACAGAATGCGGTACAGAATTGCCTTCATTATTGATCAATTTACTTGTCACATAACTAACTACTTAATTCTGGGCACCAGAAAAACAGGATTTTTTTAACAAACTTTAAATTTTTTTTTTTGAATTTTAAATTTAAATTTATGAACATGGACAGATAGTTGAAATAATTTTTATTATTAAAAGTTTTTAAAAGTTAGGTATGCAGTTATATGTTTATTAATAATAAAATATATTAACGTTACAGAAAATTTTACAAAATTTATTTAGTCATAATTTTAATAAGCGAATTATTCTTATTTATGAACATGGGAAGCCATTTGATTATTAATAACAGAAAAGCTTTTCTGTCTGTTTAAGCAGTTTTTCAACAAATTAACAAAATTTTATATTATATTTATATTTTTTATTAAAATTGTTTGTTAACTTGATAAGAATATTCAAATATATTCTTGAAACTGGAATAAGAGTGAAACAAATTATTTTTGGATTTATTTGAATTTGAACTCGCAGGCAGCGCCATCTACAACAGTTGCTAATCTGTCAACCGTCACGCGTCAAAAGTTTGAAAAGTTTGTTTTGCAATTTTTAAATGTTTATATCTTTTATTCTAATTGTGTAGTGTGATATTTAACATCAATTTAACCTTTGGATGAAAGCTAGCCAAACAGGGACACGTGCTCATTTTTTACAGCTGGTAAATCAACCCTAGCACCCCTTTCACTTGTACCATCTGCATTAAAAGGGAACTTACCCTTTTATATTTTTTAGAGAAGGGTTGTGATTGTCCCAGTATATAATTTCAGTGTTATGAAATGTCCTAACTTACCATTTCATATAATTTTCTGTATCAAATTTATGTACCAAAATTTTTTTTTTTGTTACAGGTTGGGTATTTTTTCTTGTTTTTTGTATAATTTTTATTACTACATCTTACTAAAATTGTTATTTTTTAGCTAGAAGTATAATCTCTACAAGGACACATCTCATATTGATGAAATTTACCATGTCAGATATGCTTCGAAGTAATCTCCTTTTTTTTCAAACAGGCCATAAACACTATTTGGATGAATAAAGGGTTGTTCCCTTTTTAAAATCACAATATAAAAAAGTAAGGGTTGCAGCTAATGTAAAAGGGGTTGATTCAATACAGAGTATATAGCTTCGAAGACTCCTTCGATCCCCTCCACAAGAATTTCATTCGAGGAAATCTATATGTTAGGTAGTCCTATGTAAAGCTTTGAGAGTGAGCTTTACATATGCTCCACCCCTTCTTTAAAAAGTCCTGCACTCTTTTTTATGTAAAGGGTAGCTTGAATTGCTTTAGTTTGTTCAGGAGCTCCAAAGAGGAGACATGTTCAGTGGTGTTTCATCTATAGTTGCATAAAATGATATTGTTGCATAATGAGAAGCTGTTGGATACTTTTTTAACAATTTTTGAATATAAAACTTGATTCTGATATTGTAGATTATGGAGGTGAGTGCTGTAAACTGAAAATTTTTAGTTACCCCTGAAAAATAAATTTTTCAAAATTTTGGTCTTTTTTAATTTTATTTACGATTTTAGTCAGTGATAATGTTATATTGCTACTGCAAGTTATTGTTTTAAATGTTTTTGGTTTTTTCGTTTTGTTTTAAATTTCTTGAAAACAAAAAAATTTTATTACATAATTGCATTTTTGAATGCACTGCTGCATAGTTAGTTGCATAACTAATTCTTGTACAGCAATTAATTTCCTGTATTATTTTTCTTATCCATTGATTGTCTTTATTTAATAAAATCGCGCTAAAAACTTTTTTAAGAAATATTTTTTGACACAATTGTGTTTAATCAGGACTGGTGTAATCATGTCTGGGTATTAATATTTTTTTTTGCTTTTTTTAAATTTGGAAACTGAATTTATATTTTTAAATGCAATTGTGTTTTTTTACTAATAACATGTATTTGTATTTAGCAAATACATTGTCGCAAATGATGCACAGCATTTTTTATAAATTAATTCTCGTATTCTTGGAGTATTTCGAGATCTTCAATAAAAAAAATTCTTAAATAAACTAAAAAAAGTTAACTTGCACACTTGCAGGATGGAACGTGTTACCTAACGTCCGGCCAGTAGCACGTTTGCTGTTTCTTATCAATTTATTATATGTTAGTAATTCTGAATGAATGTCTTCATTAAAAACTTAATCTTGTGCTAATGGTTATAATTATTTTCTAATAATGATGATTAATGATCGAATAAAACGGATTTCTGTCTTTTTAAGGACAATTTTATTTTGAATATATTATTATTTGATTATGTATATGTTTAATTTATTTGTAAATGATGTAAGAAGTTATGACACTTTTGGATTAACGAGCTTTTTCTGTCATATTCTACAAGTTTTAATTAGATTTGTTTCTGTTTATCTTAACAGTGCTTAAGTAGTTCTTCTATTTAAGCCAATAAAGGTTTTTGAGTTTATACCAGTAAATACATATTTTAAATGCCTGAATTGATTATTTTTTATTCTTTTAATAACGTTTATTTATAAGGTATCTACTTTGAAATGTAGGTTTTGCTTCATGAGTTACATTATTATGTATGTATTCTATCTATTACTATTGGTTAAATTTTGATTAGAATATAGTTAAACAAAATGCTGCAGGAATTTTTTTTATATTTAGAAGTGTGACCTAATATCTTCGAAATAAACTCAGTTAATTTAATTTTTTTTTCTTTTATATTTATGTACTGTTTTTTTGAGAATTAATAGCCCAGTTTTTTCAGTTTATTTTTATTCTATATTTTATATGCTAATTGCATTGTTGCAAGATATTTTGTTTTTATACAATTTGTTTATTTTCTTATCTTTAAAACAAACAATTGTAATAGTTTTATTTCTTTATTTAGTCATTAATAGTTTTTTTTAAATATAATTTTACTATTAGAGGCTTTGGAGATCTACAGCTTTTTGTGAACTATTTTGTTCCACTTTTTTCGACTATCTTCCTGTAATTAATTAATTTGTCTCAAATCTTTTCTGTTCTTCTTCCAATAGTTGAACATAACAGTTTTTTAGGTGTTTTTTCACTGCAACAATATCCGACTCATTGTAAAGCTGTTTTAATTCTAGGTTGGTTCTTCTATACCACTGATCGCCTACTTTTTTTTGTATTATATATTTGTAGATCTTACTACTTTTCATTCTCATCTTTCTAAGATAAGAGTTCTGATCTTCTTTGGTCACTACAGGTTTTACTATCGTTTTATAAAGACACAGTTTTAATGATCGTGCTAACTTTTTACTTATTATTGCTGCCAAAGTATAAAGGACTTTGTGTTCTGTCATTGTTTTTGCTTGTATTTCTTTCTTTATTTGTTTTTTTTTTGGAAATACTCGTCTGACGGGCTTCAATTTCAAGTTGAGATAATACCGGTAGTACCTTCGTTTCCATAGAAAATTGAAAGAATTCGGGGTGGTGATTGGTTATTGCTACGGAAAAGTAATAAAATTTGCGATGCTTCCGGTAGTATCTCAACTTGAAATTAGCCTATAAGTATATAGGTATACAAATTTTTTTTTGTAAATCTGTATTTTTTCGTTTTTTTTTTGTTTTGCTCAACTTTTTCCTATTGTATGAGTATGACATCCGCAAAAGCAAGACATTGATGTCGTTTGTGTTAAACTACATATTTCAGCGAATTTTACTGCGTTTTTGTATTGTAAAAACTAAACAGTATATATTTATGATACATTTTTTTCTCTTAGCTCTTATTTTATTAAAATAAGTTCTATGGTAAAAGAATATTATTATCTAAAGGAGGTGATACTGCGCAAATTGACAACGAAATGTGAATTTACTCAGAGATGGAATTTTGCGTTGTTTATTGGTGCAAATGTGAAAAACGTCACTCAAATTGTGTATTTGATTTTTTATTATTTTTTTCTGATGTTTTAACTTGAATTTCTATTCTTGTGTCTTTGCTCTTCCGTATTTTTTCACGGCATTTTATATTGAGTCATTCTTTTTATTCGTCTTGCAGGATTTTCTGTGACTTTTCTCATTCCTTTCTATAACATATTACTTATTTATGAATAAAAATTTTTGTTTTATTCCAACTGATAAAATTCTAACCTAAAAATTAGTTATTATAAAGCACAACAAAGAAATGTGGACATAAAATAACTAGAGATTTTTCCGGACAAAATAAAGCGATTTAACGCAACTAACCTCTACACCAAATTGCACCATTTAGAAGCTAAGAGTGAAAAGTTGGAGATTAAAAATTTGTTTTTATATTTCAAACGTTAATATCTCGCAAACGGCACCTTAAAGAAATTTTGCGTTCCTATTTTTTTATTCCGAATTTATTGGCATATTTATTTTTCTTATAAAAATTAGAGTTAGTAACGCAAAAAATTGGATAATTATCAAACATATGCGACGGAAGTACTCAGTCGAAAATTAAATGGATTTAGCAGGATTTTGTTATTGTCAGGAAAATGAGGACATTTAACTTTGTTTATGTACCAAATACCACAGTAATCGGTGAATTTCTTTTTGAGATATTTCAAAAAAATGGTTTTTAATACTCAACTTTGAAGGCCTATAATTTTATATTAAATTAAATTAAAATAAATTAAGTTATTTAAGTATTAATATAGTGCAAACTATAAATTATTACCCAAAATATTACAACACTCTACCTGGTTTGGTGAAGGTTGTCCTAAATAAAAGTTGTATACAATGTATAAAAACATTTTTTTGATGTTATGGTGGTAGTGTATTAACTTCGTATAATTTTTCTACTTTTAAGATTATGAGAACTATTTTTTTTACCGTCTTTTTTAGTTGTTTTTGCACTTTTTTTCCTTGTTCTTACCAAGACGTGATCTATTTGATAAACATATTACATTATGTTTTTGCACGGTCTTTCTGTAGTTCTCATAGAAGACACATATAAGGCTGTGACACTGCTTCTCCACACGTGTTTCCATACGTGTATACTCTGATTTTTACCTTTATACCCATGACATACAAATATTGTTCTTTCAGTCTTTTTATTTTAGATGAAAAAAAAAAGCAAATTTTTAAATGTGCCACATAACTAAGCTTCGAAGCTGGAGAGTCTAGATTAAACGACCAGGTAATTAACCGGTGTAATCCAGCGGGTTGCATGTTATATATTCAACTGGTCTACACCAGTTGACCAGTAGACCAGTTGAATGAATAACATGCAACCCGCTGCATTACGCCGGTTAATTACCTGGTCGTTTAATCAAGACTCTCCAGCACCGAAGCTTACACATAGATTCAGTTTTCATTTTTATGTTGATGAACTTTATATAAAAGCCAAACAACTTGAAATAACGCAACAAAATATTTTATTTATAACAGTACTTGTTTTGTTTAAAAAATGGAAAATAAAGTTTACAAATAAAAAAAAACAATTTCATCAATAAAAATGTAAAATTATTACCCTTTTAATACCGAGTATTCTGGTCTCTAACCAGCAAAACTTTACGAGTTGTTCGTGTCGTATTTCTAATGATATTTATATTAATTTCCAACTCCAGGGGAAATTGTAACCAAAAACGGGCAAAAGCTTCGGAAGCTGTCACATATTTGTTTAGATTTTATAATATTCCTAACTTTTTTGTACAGTATAGTTATTTTATTAAAAGGTCACGAAAGACGATTTGCCTGACGCGGTGGCATACAAGGACCTGTGATGTATGATGTATAATTTTATTTCTTTTTTGCGTTTACTATGGTAATTTTGTAGCATTGTTTTTTCAAAAAACAGTGCTACAATTTAAAATTTTATAGCATTGTTTTTGGTAATTTTTTATGTTACCAGCAATTTAAATTACCATAGTAACGTTGTTGATTTTGATTAATTTTATTAAGAAATCCAAAAATTTTTCAGTATTGCTAACAAGAGATGTTTAACACAAAACCTAGTAGATAGATTTCGATAAAAAAATTAATAACAAATACTATTTAAAATGGCCCAATAGAAAAAAAAATGTTAAAAAATACTTGTACCCCATTATGATACTTGTTTTTTGTAACACTCACCACTACGTGTTCTAAAATATTCGTATCGGACATGGTGCTTGTACAACACTTGTTTTTTAAATAAATAAAATTAAATAAGCAATAATGTTAAAAAAGCTAAATAAAATCTAAAATTTATATTAAAACGTCAAACTAACAAATAAAATTAAAAATTTGTTACTTTCACTTCTAGTCACTTTATTTTACAGCTGTTTAGTCACTTACTATTTGTAGTCACTTAGTACTTTACGGCCATTACTGTACTGTCAGGGAATAATTAATTTTCAATATTTTCTTTATCAAAACTGTTTTGCAATCATAATATTACTTGACAGTTTTAGAAAAAAAAGCATTTGATAGGAGATCGAAAAATAAGGCGTTAAAAAAAATGAAACTATTAACATAAATTGAATTGTAGAAGAATAAATTCATAGTAAATTTTGAAAAATAACAGGATATGTGTCCAAGTGTTTTCCTGAAAGGCAAATCCCTCAATTTTTATCGAATTTATTTATTTCAAATGGTTCACGTCTTTTTTTTAAACAACTGAAAATTGACATAGGATGTGCTACAAAAAAAATTCGCAAAATTATCTATGTATAACATAGAATTCAAAAATGCTAAAAAACATAGAGTTTCTCATTTAAAATTTCAAAAGTTGAGAGTCGTATCTCGATTTTGGGTATATCAAATATTTTTGTCAAAAAATGCGCGTTCAAAAATAACAGGACACATGTCCGAGCGTTTTCCTGAAAGGCAACTCCCTGAATTTTTATCGAATGTATTCATTACAAATGGTTTATGCTGTATAGAAAAATATCTCATAAGTTTTTTCAGAAACCTGACGTGATGGCCAATTTTTGAGTACAATTTTAGAATCTGCATAAAAAAGTACATAAGAGACACGTATTAGACAGCAAAAAAAAAATTACGTTGACCATTATTTACCTACAAACAGTTTCTAAAAAAATGTTAATGTAATCTAAAAGTTTACTAAAAAATGGTGACATAAACAATGGAATTGATAATTAATAGAACGGTGCGAGCCAACTTTCTGGAACCAGAATTTTAGTCATTTTTTATAGTTTTTGTTTGAAATCGGTAACGATGTTAAGTACAATATAATCAAAGAATATTATTATCTGGAAGGCTGCGACTTTGTTTTTTTCATATAATTTATATTGACAAAAAACTTTTCTCTGTCTTTTGGAGGATAAATTTTTTTGATCATATGGTACTAAAGTGGTAGAAGTATATAACTTGTCTGTCAATTTTGGTAGTAGCTAAGCATCAAATTGTTTACAATGCGTACATAATGCATAATTAAGAAAATTTCAATAATTATGTTAAAATTTAATTTTTACAGGTACTTCTATTATATGGATAAAACGCTTTTTTGACATTTATTTCCATTTGTGTCTGGATCTGGGCGTAAACTTCAGCATCTCATTTTTCTCTTCAACTCCTGTCCTATTTTCTTCCGTAACATATTCGATGCACGTGAATAAAATGCATTATCTTAGACATTATACCGACATCTCGTTCTAAATGAGTCCAACATTTTAAAATAAATCTGATTTATCGCATTCCATATATTAGCATTATCCCGCAATAAACGTAAAAATACTGATGTGATACGTTGCCGGTATCCTGAATGTATTCCTAAATTATGAGTTCAGTTTGGCTCTGAGATCGTCCAGTCCGAGCCCCATACATATTCCCAATCCAACGGATACGGCCACATTAATGCAGGATATGGCCGGCGTTGAATACTGTATGAGGAGAGATACCCTCTGTCTCTCCCTTTTCGCCATATACTTCCATCGTCGCCCTCGCAACATTTCCTTCTAATCATAATATGGAAAATGTCGGAAAAGGTGAAAAACACATCCGAAATATGACGTAATATATTGAATTCTCGTGCTGCGGTCAAGGGAGTGGAGACATTTTAATGCTGCTACATGGTGACTGAAAGCCGGTGGGATATCGAGGGACGATGCATTTTCTATATGTTGCAGTTTTATGTGACATGATTATTATACTATGAACGCAGGTGGTTTCTGACACCACAATATATTATCAAGGATATATCTTTTTCCCTGCAAGAAAGGGAAACTCGAGTTTTTAAACCTTTACAAGATAAATATCGTACCATTTAAAACAACATTTTCTCGTTTATTCCATATATCTCCAGATAGTAAAAGAAAAATCCCTTGAGATACAAGGTTGATGTCCTTTGGGATAGGAAAAACTACCGCATGCAAAGACAAACACTTGGGGAGAAAAGCTTCCTGCATTATATAAATTGGGAAAATATTTATTCGTTCTTTATCTAAAATCCATTATCGAGAAATTTTCTTATTTTGACTACCATTTCTGATAAAATCATAAGAAAAGTTATTTATGGTAGGAAATATAAAAACGTTATTGATAAATGGTCTTGAAGAGGGTGTATATGCGATAGCTAAAACTTACTTAACCTACGACCTCTCGTCATCTCCTGTAACAACTGAACAGCTCTAGGGCCGGAAAATTGCAACATAAAAATCATCCCCAAGTCTGCCTAGCCTGCAGCTATCTCATATTGCCTGTTTTAGCAATGTATTCATCCCCTTGTCAAAGTAGATTGATATCGTGCGACGAATTCAGGAACTTGTGCTTCGCTACTAAAGAAAAACCAACAATAAAACCCACTACGACGGTATATTGAATTTTCGCAAAATTGCTAACTAAAATCTTAAGTGAATTCTGTCGTCTGTCATCCCATCAAAAAGCTTTCCACATTTTATGCAATCACAAAAATTTATCTTCTTATACCCTACTATTGTATCTTATAAATAAAAAAATATTTGAATTTTTTTTATTATTTTTGTTGTCACAAACTTTTTCTTTTAACAATGTTCAGAAGCTTTTTACAAGACACTTCTTTGTGTCAACAAGCGGAACATAATAGTAAACCCTTTTATATCTTCCTGGCAGAGCAAGCAATAAAATAATTAAATGAATATAAAATACTTATTTAGATCTTTATTCATATAATTTGCTCTGTTATTTTAATTGTTAATTATGCATACACTACAAATAAGAATATTTGCATAATGTACGATAATTACAAATGAAACATTCCTCAAAGTACATACTATTTTTTCTCAATGCACTTATAATAATATAAATAAAATGTATAAGTGCCCGTAGAGTGTTTAATATTTCTTATTATATTGTTTGTAGTGCTGTTAAGTAATTAATTACAATTACTTGAAAAAGTAATTAAATTACTAAATAATTTTTACTAAATAATAATATATAATATAAATAATAATTACTAAATTATTTGCCTTCAATTGTAATTCAATTACTCGTTTCGTTACAATAATTACAATTATATTTTCGCAATTACATCCAACAAATTAAAAGTACTTTTAATGTTTTTAATACATGAAAAGTTTAAATCGGGTTACAAACATGTAAGCAGGTTGCTTAAAGTACCTAATCGGTTCTGAGTACCTGTTTAGACTCGACTCTATTGAGTAAGAATCTTTTTAGTAATTTTTATTCTATCTGTTTTTTGTTTCGAGGAAAAACCAATTGATGAGAAAAACACTGAATCTATTCGTACAAATTGAGCTATGCGATCTTAACAAAATAATAAATCTATCCAGATGCGCGGTTAGTATCTCCAAATGTATCACTTCAGTAATGAGTAAGCTTAGGCGACCCAGTGAGACTGACCAATTGACCAGCTAATTAATCGGTGTAATTCAGCGCGCGCGTGGTAGTTATTCAAATGGTTTTACGAGCGCTAAAAACCCAGCTGCGTCGTTCCCGGGAATGTACCCAAAATATATTTACTACTTAAATGAGAGATTCTATTATAGTCTATTATTATCAAATACTGATTGACTGTGTGACTGTCAATGTGCCCTTAAGTTGTGCGGCCTTTAAATAACGATAAAGTATGAATAATAACGCGAAATCACGCCACTGACAATCCATTCGCACGCACCTAACGTTAGTAATGAGTGATTGAAATTTTGATTTTGTCTCAAAATTTTAATCTTTTAGATCCGTTTATAAAAAAATTCTTTTTAATGATTTGCGTCTTTTAGAAACCTATAATAAAACCAGTGCTAAAATGCATTATGATAACAAAATATTAACAAAATAAAATGCTTTTTGTCAATGTACCTACATTATATGGAAAGAACAAAGTCACAGCCTTCTAAAGGATAATCTTTTTCGTTCATATATAACCCAAAATTTACTTTTGAATCTGGAATTATTAAATAAAATAGGCCAAATACGTTAATTTATAAAAAATAGGATAAAGAACTTATTTCTTAAAAACTATTGTGAGCACTCGTTCTTTATAAAACTCCTGCTTCGCGATTGTGTTATGGACTTGAATTCAAAAAACTAACTTTTTGAAACGTGTTGATTAATATACTATTTTGTGCAGCTGAATTCTAGTTGATCGCGTTTGTCGCGTCTGTATTCTGGACAGCAAGGATTATTTACTGGTTGCTGTAAACTACTTGCGATTTAAAATTTTAAAGTTGGTGGCCGACCTTGCTTTAGGGGTAGAGGACACGCGTTGAAATCTCGTTAGAACATGTCTCTCTTTAAAACAAAATCGACTTGTTTAAGCGTTTATTTGAAAAAATATTGTTAAAAATTTAAAAACTTGTGTATTTATTTTCTCGATATGCCATCCTATATACAAGTATCACTAAAATTAATTACAAGCAATGCACTATCACAATAAAACGTAAATTTTTTTAAATTATTTTAATGGCTTAAGAAACTGCTTCATAGTTTGTTTTTTACAACTCCTTAGTCTTTATGAGAAAGGTTTATAAGGTTTACTAACGAGCCCTTGAGACATGTCTAAACTTTTGTAAATAGTATTTTTTTTGGCTATATATTACAGTGGTTTTTATAACAGTACATTGTTTTTAATCTAATTTAAAGACATCTGGTAAAATGTAGAACTTTTGAAAGCAGAATTCATGTAACATGTAAGAATAATAGAAAAGTACAAAAATACAGATAACACCTTATCTACTTTCGCTTTTCATATTTTTTCGTCCGGTCGTTCTTTTTCTCTTACTGATAATTCTAAAATTTTTAACATTTGCGGCAAAGGTTGATCTTTAAATCTTTCAGTAGCTTTAGAAATTCTTAAATTCACCCTCGAACTATCGCTACAAACTTTAAACAACTAAGTGAATTTTGATTGTAATATTTTATCTTCACTAGTTTAATCTTCATTAGTTAATTGAATATTTGTCTACAATCTTGTCTCCTTACTATTTTTATTAGTAATGTAGTAATATTACATTTTTAAAGTATTTTTTAAATCAAATGTCAAATTTAGAAAAAAACATATTTTTAGGCAGCTAAAATTTATCTGTTTCGTCAATTTTACAAACAGCAACTAATTGTTAATTTATGAAATCTTTTATAATCAATTATCAATGTTATCAATAAATTGTCAGGTTGGTATTGCCATTCGTTACAATGTGTATCACAAACGGTAATTTTTCTGTTATGTTGCTGGCACTAAATGTCAATGGAATTGCATTTATGTCGATAAATATTTGTGAATAGTTAAAGCAGAGAAAACAATATTTGGATTTAATACTAAATTTACTTTACTACCGAACAGTTCTGGACTGTTATTGCTAAAAGATAAAAAAATTATTAGTGCGCATAACTTAAACTTTGACTTGGGGAAAATGTTATAAAGTTGTTCTGTAAATACAGGATTTAGGGTGGTACAGTAAATTTTAACATTGACAATTGATTATAAAAAAACTTTATTTATTTGATGCCTTTAGAATGATCAACATTTTTTTGACAAAAATAACTATAAATAATTTATTCTTTTTTTGGTATACATTTTTATTTTTTATGTATTTAATTTATTATTGATAAAAGTTTGGTAAGTTTTTTCTAACATTTTCTAACTTTTTTATAATTTTTCTTTTTAGCATTATTATTCAGGCACTGATAATGGGACATAGTTTTCGAAAGCGCTTTGCCGTTAGTATGTTAGAATTTTGTTTGATTAAATTTGTGGGTTTTATTTGGATTTTAATTTTTTTATCATTTGGATGAAAATTACCCCACTTTGTGAGAAAAGGATGTCTCTATCGAATGTAGAACTTTTTCTTTTATAAAAGTTGTTTTTGTTCAAGACACGGTGTATTATAGCAATTTTTTTGATGTACAAGGTGTGATTGAGGTACGTGCAGAAATTTTACCTGATGATAGTCTTTTTTAAAATAATGCTAAATACTCAAATTTGTTTTTTTTAAATGTAAAAAGGTCTTGTATGTGTTTTATGCGAAATCTGGTTTTATGCATATTAACTAAAATCTTCGGGTATTATACATAAAACCGGAGATATTAACTAAAATTTCTGAGGATTATGCATGATACTTAGAGATATTAACTAATAAGTATATTTTTAACTAAACTTTATAGGTATTATGCATAATACCGTATTCTGCATATTAACGGTAACATATATATGTACTAAGTTGCAGCGTATAGGCGCTAGAGGGCGCTGAAATTTAAAAATTAGTTTCGATATTTCTAAATAACTTTGGAACTGTTTAATCTATTTTTAATGCAATTTAGTACAAATATATTGTAAGGACCACACAGTACACATTCGGTTGTTAATTATTATTGTTATTTTGAAATACTTTTTGAATTTTTCTGTTGTTATTTTTTATTACTTATTGAAAAAATATAGCAATTTTTTTGAAAAATATTTTTAGATACATTAATTTTTGCTACAATAAATTTAACATTTTTTTAAATTAATTTTTATTTGCAAATATTTGTTCTATTCAATTAATAATATGGCTATGTTTTATAATATATAAATATAAGTTTCTCAAATGTTATTTGCTATTTCGTCTGACACCTGCCGTTGGCATCAGGTCACCACCCTCATTATCCAACTTTTCTCCAATCAACGTCAATTAGCTTTTGCTGGAAGTTCAGTTAAAGCGGGGGTGTGTAATGCAGCAAGTTGTGACGGTCGAGTGCCAGCACATCGTAACTCAAGCAATGCGCGGGGCGTGGCGCGCTAATCGATGCTATATTGCGCTATCGATTGCTTCGGTTTGCTTCACTTTAACCACTATTCTGCAACTCCACATATTATACACAAAAACAGGCAATTTTTCAACCACCCCCGGAAAAAAGGGGTGAAAAATGCCTAAAGGGCGGATTTTAATGCTGCGTCTGAATGTTTTGAGAAATATAAAGGAAACATAAAATACAACTTCAATTTAGTTTGATTCGCTATTCGTAAAGGTCAAGAGAACCCTCATCAAATCAGCCATAAACCGCGAACAATTTTTGACATGTAGGAGGGCAAATCCCCTGGTTTTAGAATAAAATTCACATTTCACACACTGACATAACACGAATGAATAAAAAATAAACTTTTCAAGGGGGAGATTTAGCCGAGCTTACATAATTTAAAAAAGAATTTTTTGATAAAAGGATTTTGAGAAGGGACCAAATCTGAAATTTATATTTGTAATATTTTTAAAATGTGCTGTTTTTCTAGGAATTTGATCCGGTAGTTTTACTACTGTTCACAAGTTTTCAAATTGTTATTTTAAATCCCCCTCTAAGGCAGAACGTTATACAATGTTGAGTAAATAACCTGAAGTTATTCGATTTTATACCAGAAACGTTCCCCTAACACTCTTAAAAACATATCAAATTGTGTGTTAGAGTGGAGTTGTTTTGGGGGTTGATTTTACAAATTAGTTTAATATTTTTGCGGTTGTTAAATAATTATGATCTTTATGAGAATTTCATTTAATATATAACATTGGCGACGAGGATAAAACTTTACAATGCTGAGAAGAAAACGTTTAAAGCCCAAAACTACGGAATACAAGTCTTCTACAACTAATTTTGATATTGAAAAGTTTGATATGTCTACTACAAATTGGACAAGGTGGGTCAAAAGATTAGAAATTGTACCACCCATTTGGCAAAGAATATTGGAATAAATTATAAAAAAAAATTCCTGGTGTCTCAGTTTTTATAGATTATGTTAAGATTTGTTCCAACAACGCTTTAGAACCAGTTCGGAATTGAACGGAGCATGCGCAATAGAGATTTTGGAACGCTTAAACACTACTGCGTATATAAGCATTCTGAACTATTGTTAGAACAAATCTATTAAAATCACTGGATTGGCAGATATAGCATACCTATAATTCACTTAGGTTAGATCTTGTTTTCCAGTGTTTTAAAATTTATAACTGACATGTCAACTTCGCTAAAAATACATTTTTTGCTGATGAAATATAATTCTGTGGATGTAGAATTAAAAAAATATATGAAATGAAGAAAAAGAAATCAAAAGATGCAATACAAAACAAATCTAGTCTAGTCAAATCAGGCAAAATAATGCCTGTTTAAAGAAATTTGGGTAACTGGATGATTTTGATAAGACGTGGAGATTTTGACATTTAGAGTAATAATTTTACTAAGCACAGTCATGCGCGATTGAACAATTACACTAGACAACAAATTTTGATTTTTTTTTGTTTAATACTTGTATCTTATCTACTTTTTTATGCAGATGCTAAAAATGTACTCAAAAATTGGCCATCAAGTCAGGTTTCTGAAAAAACTTATAAAATATTTTTTATACAGTGTGAACCATTTGTAATGAATAAATTCGATAAAAATTCAGAGAATTGCCTTTCAGAAAAATGATCGGACACGTGTCCTCTAATTTTTTAACACGCATTTTTTGACAAAAAAATAGATATACAGGCTGTTCCAAAATCGAGATACGACCCTCAACTACTTTGAAATTTTAAACGAAAACTCTAATGTTTCTTAGCATACTTGATTGAATTCTACGTATAATTTTGCGTATTTTTTATATAGCACACTTTATGTCAATTTTCAGTTGTCTCTCACGGCGATGAGCTACCACAAATATTTGGAAAACTAAATAAGATCTTGACCTGAAATTTTGCAGCTAAACAAAATTTGATATCACCTAAATATTTAACTCAGATATTTTCAAAATAATGACAGTTTCGGTTATGCTGGAAATAATAAATTATGAATTAATTTTTTGAATAAAAACAATGCTGTATTATTTAAGTAAGGAAGTGACTTGACCTGACCGTGTGAAATTTTTGTAGTAGTTAAAAGACACTTTAGAAACTATAGTAAAATAAATAAATTGTATTTTGATAACAAAAATCAAGTAATATTTTGGAATTTGACAACACACTAATGGTCATACAACTACGTCAACCACAATACAATTATGTGAAAAAATATTTTCAACATTTGATTAACTGAAATTGTAGCTTCGGACAAGGCAAAATACAGAGTCTTCAATAATGACTTTATCTCACATAACTAATTAAAGGTAATATCAATATCGTAATAAACTGTTTTTGTATTAGATTTTCATAAAGTCATATCACTGATTAAACCATAGGTAATCATTTAATAACATTAGCAATAAATAATATCAACTGTATATTTTTTTATAAGCAAAATGGTCACTTGGGTCGTGAGTTGAGATTGTTTATGAGGGCACCGTACTTCAGTTCATTTAAACTTGAGGAATTTTTGAGATCTAATGGTATATATTACAAAGTTATAGCATTTTAGCATTTTGTAATTAACGGTATGTGCAGACCTTATAGAAATATTTTTAAAAAATGCATGTTTATATCAGCTACGATAATTTAGAATTATCCAAATATAAATTTAACTGATTGTAATTGAAAAAAGTCAATAAGAAGTCAATTAAATAAGACTTTTATGTGAACTTAATTTAATAATACCTACGATATACTATAATAGTGGTCAATGCAATTATTAGTTTGGAAGTGGTTTGAGTTTAGGTCGATGAAAGTGATTATGAAAAGCAAAGCTAGAAATTGGATATTCGTTTTTCGTTTGATCTTGGTTATATTCGAATTTGGGCGAACGCTATCGCCCCTGGTTATAAATATTGAAGTCCAATAAAAGTTGTTACTTAGGATTCGCGTCAGACGACATCAAAGCGTCTCTGTCGAACGTCCGAGAGTCAAAAGAGGGTGCGAATAAATAAAGCGTATAGCTAGAAAAGGAAACAACATTCTTTTGAAAAGGGCTTGATCGCAATTTGCTTTTAATCACACAGCACGAAAATAATAAAGGTGTTTCGGAATTATTCGGTACAGATAAAGAGTTGAATAAAACAACAATGAATGAATAATGCAGTGAGTTTTTGCATCATCTAAGTAGTTTTCCTGTCGCGAATGCGCTTATTTACAGTATTTCAACGGAATAGAATTCAAGCATAAAAGCAAGTTCACTCTTCGACAGTGGCGTTTTAGAGATCCCCAACACGCGCACTGAATAACATCAACAACTCGCAACTTCTCGCCTGCTTTTGCCACCGTTGAATACGGAAATTCTATACAAGTGAAAAGTTCTTTGCTCCCCATTCCATTATGTATGTGCGTGTGGTTGAGTTACAACCACCTCGGGGACCAAGAAACATTAAAGCCGCTCTTTTCGCCTAGAACCTACAGCCAAATGCATTAAATATCGTCTTCCGTTCACAATTTCTCTATTTTTTCCAAAACGGTTTAATCAAACACCAAATTAAGCTTCCAGGAAACTAAATGTATTTTTTATCGCCGCGACTAACTTGCTTTCTTTATTTAAACCTGGATTTTTTTTAGACAAAATCTCTAAAGAAACCCAAAAATTTATTACCTACCTATATCAAAAACTTAGTTTTCAAGTATATTTTAACTTTTAAGTAATATGCTTAATTAATGAATTATCAACTTTTCTAATCTAGGATTGTTTACATTGTGATCAATTTAGTTAGTTCAACTTGGCATTAATAATTTTACTAAAGCTGATAGGTTTGGTTCATGATAATTTCTGATGTCAGCTCTTGATTGGTAATTTAATGTAATCTATTATTATTTGTGAAGAATTTTGCAACGAAACAATATGGTATAAAATTTAATAAGTAAATTGGTATTAATATACAAGCTCTCAAGAACATCAAGAGCGTGATGAAGCTCAGAAGTGAATTATCAAACAAGCAGTCAGCGAGTATATTTTAGGAAGATAAACGACCGGTGACATGAAGATTGTAGAAGACAAAAAAAAGACGCGACAAGAAAGAAGCTTGACAGAAGAGAGAGTACAAATAATAAGAAAGGGCAGAACACAACTGTGGATTGGATAGAAGATATCAGAACAATAGAAAAATTTAAAAACATGAAAATAAGAGACTGCTACCAAAAGTGCAAGAGAATTACTAAAAAAATAGAAATAAGATTGTTAGGATCTAGCAACCTTAGGGAAAAAAAACTAAAAGAACATTTGTAAAAAGTAGTAGGTGAATTGATTATTCTGAATACTAGTGCGGTTTTAGAAAAGGAAGATTGGCTGGATCGGAAGTCTGAAGATGCACCCACAGTTCTATGTGAAGGAAGTCCAGAAAGAGATCAACGATGGGATGAACAGGACTACACTGGGAGCTTAACAAAACGTTGGGTAAGGTGTGCGAACGCTACTACTGAGTAAATAGGCAGAACGACGTTGAGAAGGTGTATTGAAAATGTACCACATAAGAGTAGATGAAGCACTGTAATGTTAGGACTGTTTGAGAGAACACTCTTCGAAATCACATTACCATTTTTTTCACTGACTTAAACATGAAATATATCATGGTGGTCATCGACCACTTTACCAAGTGGCTTAAAACCTACGTGTTATTAAACCAGGAAGCTGTAAACGTGTTTTGTGCTTTCATTTTTAGTTTTTTATATTAATGAAAGGGATTAATTAATAATGATCTACATACGTCGACTTATTAGTATTTTTGTAGTTTGTCTTATTGTCCTGACATTGTTTTATTACATAATTTGGATAAATGGACAAACCTTATTTTTGTTTTAGCATGTTTAGATTCTATGACTTTTGGATTGCTCTTTATAAGTTTTTTATTCCAATATAATTTTTTTTTGGTAAATATTATTAGAGAGTCGGAGGGCAACAACTTGTCTCGATGTAAATGATTTGAGTTTCTGTTTTGCTTTGTAAATGGGGATGAATCATTGTTGAAGGGTCTTTCTATTTCGTACAATAATGAAATAAAACAGAGGACAGTAAATTGAAAGGAGTAAAGGGCCAGACGTTTGAGAAGAGTTGAAGAGTGCGTGAAAAGGTAACGAATCTCTTGTTTTTTCTTTCGTTCGTGAGGTGTAGTTTTATAGTTTCTGGTTAGTTGGTTGATGATTTGGGGATGGTTTATGGTATTGCTTGTAAATTCGCGAGTCGAAATTGGCGCGTCGAATCCAATCACAGTAGAATCTCCTTATATTTGATCGGAAGAGGTTTTGTGTGTCGCTTCATAAAATGGCGAAAGAGAGGCTTCTGAGCCGAGATCCTATTCCAATCTGTCGCTTAAACAAAGAGTAGCAAACAAACGGTTAGACAGAGTCCGGACGGACTGTCATTGTAGGAATGCAATAGCAAATCAAGATTGGATTTCAACCCCTGCCAGGGGTCGAAGTCGCTAGTCTAATCTCGACCTCGCACTCGACCGCTAACACATCTCCCCGGACCCCGGAATTACTACGACTACCCCTACAATCCGCGCTGCACAATGACGTGTCTGAATCAAAGCGAACTTCCAATTCGACAAATTGAAAAATACTCATTAGTTGGATGTTTCGCACTCACCTTCGTTTCTTGTGGCCCGTTACTCGCCGGACGGAAATTAAAAGAAGTAAATATCTCGAATTTTTAGGACTGGAATGCTCGACGCTGTTCTAATTAAAAAACTTACTTATTACAACAATAAAGTAGTAGAAAAATATTTTAACCGGCGCATTCACCAATTTTCTTACATCGTGCTCTTAATTTTAAGCAATTCCAGTACAGCTCTCCGTGTAGATACATTATCTAGTGTTGCTAAAAGCTTTACGGTTGGCAGCACTGCAGTAATACACTAATGCGTGGGTGGGGTAAGTGACACCTTGAGCTGTCAGCAACTGAATAGTTGATGGATGATCTACTGGAGATGTTCAAGACAACCCTTTATACACTAAATCCACCAACCACGTACTTAACGAAAAAAATTATTAATACGACAATACATTTTCATCTACATTTGGTTTGTCTTCATAGATCAGTATTTCATAACTAGTACTTTCAATTTCTTCACCTTTGTATGGAAAATACAATTTAGCATTTCCAATAGTTCCGGAACAGACTTTTCCTATTATTAATTCGCCTTGATATTTGATACGTCCAATGTTTAGGACTTTTCCCCACTCAGTTCCACCTGATACTAAATGTTTATTAATAGTTGTTAAATGCAACGTTGCTGCATTTGCCGAAATCCAAGCAAAATTTTCTTTATGACCACTACACAAAATCTAAATTATGAACACTTTATCAAATGGTATAAAACATTTATTGTGTTCCTTACCCTGTTGTAAACATCTCTCACATGTATTCCTTCTTTGGATGTTGTTATACTTTTCTGTCCGGGATAAATTTGTCCGATTAAAATCCCATGGTGTAGAACGAAAGCTTGACCGATGTATGTGGGGTGGCCTCGTATATCGCGCCCGCCTTCAATAGCATCGGAGGGAATTTTTCCGTGATAATCTCGCCAGTAATAATCTGAATGATATCGAGAAGTTAAAAAGAAACAAAAAAAAAGAACATTTTTACCTGGATCACAAGATGCAAGATGCAAAATATAAATTATAAGAGAAAGAAATGTTAAGTGTATATTCATTTTGAATTGTTTATTGTAACTGTTGAGTTTGTATCACTTTTTGTGGTAATAATTGTGATAAGGCTTGAACTTTATGACATGGAAAAACTAAATGATAAGTTATTAATCAATTCTGAAAGAAGTAATATTTTTTAATCCACAAATGCCTTAATACGCAGGCTAGGAATTTGAAAACGAAACGTAAGTTGATAGGTTTTTCTAGGTTTACATTTTCGATAAAGGCACGGACAGGTCGATTTTGTTTTGGAAGTGGCACATTATTGAAAAAGTGGTTAGGAGAAAATTCTAAATAAATGGTAAAAAAAATAATAATAAATACAATTGTGTTGGTCTCAGGAAAATTTTTTTAGATGACAGCTAGTTACAGCTTTTATTAGGTGTCATTTTCAGGACAAAATTTTACAATTAAAAAAAATTACATTAAAAATTTGAATGAAAAGTTATTTAAAAAATAAATCTTAATGGTCAAAGGTTTTTTGACTTACTATACAAAAATATATAAAGCCTATTTTGACTTGAAGTCAGGCATTGAGACTTTTACAGATTGAGCTTTCGAGAGGAAGTAACTATTCTAGCATTCGCCTACCGATCAAAGGAAACCGCTCAAAAACTCCAATCAAAAAAGACGGTAGCGGGAATCGAACCCCATCACCTCCCAAATGCTAGTGAAACACACAACTCGCTTATAGTAGAAAATAAAGGTCTAAGAAACTTATTATAAAAGTCAATTGATAAGTGCACAATACCTTATGCTAAGAGGATTATTGATGCCATAAATAAACGACAAGACACCAGGCGATATATTCAAATTCTTAGGTAGGGAGAAATAAATTTCGAAATAAATGTTCACTGAGACTCCAAATACTGAATATTAAAAATTAACCAGGGGTTTAAACTGGAAACTAAATTATGTATACGTAGTTCTGAATACCTATGTAGTTCACTGGTGAAATCTTTATCCTTGTATCTTTTTAAATTTTTTAGTGTTTATTGAGGTCTGTTGTAACGGGGCTGGCTACTAATAAATTCCTGTATAAGTCAGTTTCTTATATCTTTTCCTCTTACTATAGCTAGTAGCTCAGTCATATGGTTATAGAAGTTTTAAATTTCCAAGTTATTCTGTTGCTCTTGTGCTAAGTCTGTGTTATTTCTGGAAACCACTCTAAAATTTTGTTTACTTTTATTTTACTTACATTTTTCGATTATGTGTTTAATTGTTTCTACATCATTTCTACAAATACAGTTCGGATTTTTAGCAACATTCCATTGGCATAAACTATAATGACATCAAGTGGCCAGTGGGGTTTAACTGAAGCCGAAAATTAACGGTACAGATAGTTATTCTAGCGTATAGGCTTTCGTGATTTTAGTCTTCTGTGAAAGTTATTCAGGTCTTCTGTTTTTGTAAATTTATCTAAAGCCCTAAAAATGACACTACGAAAAGACAATTTGATTACTTTCCCAATGATGTGCCAGTTAATCATACTTTATATTTAAGTATTTTGACGGTGGTAGTTCCTTTTGTGAAGGGGTGAACATTAAGGTGTTAATTAGTTTTAAAATTTGTCATCTTTATAATTGTCATACTTTAATATTTGGCTCCAATATTTGACTTCAACTAATCAGGACCCTTGCTTTTAGCTCGGGCCTGAAACAAAGTTGTCGTCTGTAAAATTCAACTTATCGCTCGCCAATGCGAGCTGCGATGATCACATGGGAGAGAGATAGTGTAATATACAGATCTAGTGTGTGAGAGAGAAGGATCACTAGCTGATAGGCAACAACTTTGAATTTTGAAAATAAAGGAATAATAAGGCAAGAAAATAAATTTTTATTTTAATTCAGTAAACATATGAGCGCCAGGTCTTTATTGTGCATGCATACAACACTCATACTTTAAAAATTAATATTTAATTTATCTGGCACATAATTACCTAAAATTGTATAAAACGCTTCTTATAAACAAAATTGTTCAGCAAATATGCAAAATTGAGCAATTTTAACACTGGTTTAACTGCAAATACCACTTAACTAACACGGCAAATGCACCACTAATGCTGCCAGTCAGTGTTTTGCCTACCAATAGCTCTGTCTCTCTCGATATATGTTGTCACCATACTTTCTCTGTTTACACTAACTCCAGTCCTAATATCATCTCAATGATTATAGTAGACTTTAAAAAGTTGAATTTATTTTTTATTTTTTTAAAGTGGTTAAGAATTGCAGCTTGGGTCTTTTTTTTAGGAAACAGTCTGTATAAATATTCCTTTTTTGTTAACGGGATAAGGACTGTTCAAAGAATTGGATTTTTGCCGACGTTTCGCTCTTTATTGGTTGAGAGCTTTTTCAGGGCTTAAATCCAGAATTTATAGCATAAAGTTGTTAATTATTAACCCTAACCGCATGTTTCGAGGTTATGTTTTGATAACCTGTATAGATGTTTATAGTTTATGTTTATAGTTTTCGAGTACAGTAAATCCCGGTTGATATTTATAAAGCAGTGCGGTAGGAAATGCGGTAAAATAATAAGATTACGTTGGGCAGTTAGGAATATTTAATTTATATTTGCCATAACTATGTATAAGTAAGAAAACATTTGTTACCTAAAAAAATATAGTTTTTAATTTAACATGTAAAAATAAAATTTAAATTGCTATAATGTTTGTCAAATTTCTAAAAATTTTCTTAAAAAATTAGATATTTGGATAAGAGTTGCTTAAAACTTGTCGGTCGAAATTTTTTACGAATTTTACGCAATTCAGTTGAGTTATTTTACAGTGCTTCAAATAATAAGGTATGCGCCTTTAAAGGTTTATGTGTTTAAACCAAATTGTTGTTAGACTTACCGCATTCTAATGTAATAGTTATTTACATTTACTATAAATAACTATCAAAGCGCTGTAAAACAGATTTATATTAAACTTTTTGGTTGACGAATTTTATTAAAATTTTCAAATTACCAGGTAACCTGACTTTTTTTATTAAATAAATATTAAAAATGTTTGCTACTACGGTAACTAAGTTTAAAAATAAGGTAGAAATCTGTAAGTAATAATATACTATCGCAGCATGTATCATGTACTAGATGGCATTTTTTAATTGGAGTTAAAAATTTTGCAAAATAATTCAACGTTTTTCATTCAATGATCAAAAGTTTTCAAAGGACGTTTTAATAAATATTTTTTATTTTACAGTAGTTTTTTTTATAAACGTTTGTATTTTGTTACAGTCTTACCGGATGATTCTCTTAGTGTCAGTTGAACGTTAATTTACCTGCCAGAAGGTCAAAAACAACTATTATAGTATTTTATTTAGTTCACTACACCAAAAGTCATAGAAAGTAATCACTAAAAAAATATATTGCGTTACTATAAATTATTAGTTTGTAGTTTCTGTACTCTGTATTTGTTTGCAACAATACGGAATATGATAAGAAGTTAAGGAAAAGAATTGAAGATGTTTTTAGTGTTTGTACGTCTCAAGTCATGCATTTTAATGCATTTATTTTTATTTAATCTGTTGTGTGACGTGCTTTTTATTTTAAACTATCCAATTTTCGAAAAAAGGAAAATGGTTTAACCAATTGATCAAAGTGTTCTTTTTTTGATTTACACTTGAAGAATACATAACAATTAAATTTATTTTCGTTTTATTTGAAGATTTATTTCAATGCAGCGCACCATCACTTATTGAAATGTCTCTTTTCCTGTGGACTCTGACATCCACGCTTGCATATGTCGAATACGGTGAGTATAAGCTCTCACTGTCGCTTAGATCGTCGTATTATTGATGGTTTCTCCATAAAGCTCGTGCGGACATAAAAACTTTTTAAAATAATGCGACTGGTGTCTGGAAAAATGGCAGGCATTATCTTTGGCTCGGCAGGGGATTAGGTTTCATCCGAACATTTCGCCCTACCTTCAAAATCTTTTCTTATCGTCGAGATGTAAATGCCATCAGTTCTGACACGCAATATACATTGTGAATTTCTTGATTAAGTTATTGGGAAATAAACCGCCCACTCTTGGTTTCTGTATGATTTGTGGAGTGGGTGGATTTTTTTTTCAGGGGTTGAAATGAAATTTACTGTATGTTAGTTAGTGACATGGCTTTTAATTTAGAGACTTTAGTCACAGTTGATCGCAATAAAACGTTCCGATAATAGTTTCTTGTGGCGCTAACGTGCTTCCATTAAAATTTATTTCTGTTATTTATTTATATCAGGCGATGTGGCATATGGTCTATTGGAAAATTTATGACACACAACCTACGGCTTTTTAACGGATCATTCAATTAATTAGCTGAAAACAACAGTTTTATCCGATACTTATTTGGTGATGGTTTTATTTCAACAGTTTTAAAGTCAAACAAATTTTTAAGTGGTCAAAATACTCAAAACATTAATTACAGAAATTGGGAACTGTTGGTTGCTACAGAGTTTAAAATTATCAATTTTTTCTTTAGTTGAATTTTTTTTTAAAACAAAAGCTTTTTAGAGTCTTAAAATTACAAAATCATTAATATTAACGATTAAGAAATTATCATATATTATCACTTTCAGCGAGAAAATTTTAAAACAAGCTAATGATGTATATTGACACCATTATTAATGATTGGTTTTAACTGATAATTTGGTCAAAATTCTTTTAAGATAGTTTTTACAAATCTAATGATGTAAACTGTAAAACCTCGATAATTTATTAATAATATTTGTATGATGGGTTAATTATGGATATTTGTTTCTGATCAGATCTAGTTTTTTTTTTTGTCAGTTAGGTCTGGCTCTATAATTCCAACAACGTTTAAAGACAAAAATATTCTTTCTTGGCTGCCTAGATTGTATTGACTTGTTATCGTCCAGATCAGCAAACAGTGTTGCACAAAACGTGACTTATTTTGTTTTTTTTAATATCAATGTTAGGATACTAAAAATGCATTTAGAATAATGCGAATTGATTAAAAACAGAGGTCTAAGAATTGCAGTCTTGATAGTTTACATTGAAATTTTAATTCGCGTGAATTTGTCAAATTTGAAAGTTTGATTAATTAAATGGTCACGTGTGTGCACTGTTTGGTGATCTGGACGATATTGTGTTTTTGATAATTTACAACTCTATACAGTGTAATTTGATGTTTTTTTTTGAAAGGTTTTAACCTTAAAAATAATGAGAGGAATAAAACTAGATATTGTGTTTAGTGTCGATAGTTATCATTTATAAATCAGCAGTAGCTGTGAGTTGTCCAATCTAGTAAAAACTTGAAATATGTTTGATATTCTATCTTTGCCGTTTATTTGTCGAATGAGGGCATTAAGTTGGCAGTTATCCTGGTTCCTTTGTTAATTTTGCTGGTAGTGAAGAATTCGATCATAAATATGTATGTGGTCTCTGAAACAAGAGGCATGTGTCGGTTCTAAACAGCCAGGCAAATTTAGTTGCAGTGTCGGTAGCATCTGCTCGTTTATCTAGAAACCGTCTTGAAAAATTACTCCATTTCGTCCGGTAAGATTGCAATCTGTGGCGCCATCACATTATGCTGACTGACTGTTCTAAAGCTTTTGGCGTTCTACAATTCGGTCAGTCTCACTTTCCTTCTGGTCGTAAAAATCAGTCAGGTGTTCGTACCTGCATAAATCAATAAGCGCAACTGTTGGCTAAATTAGACGACTTAATGGAATTTTCTTAAGAATAGGTACATTTGCGTAACTGCTTTGTCGAATTCCTTTGGGAGTAGAGGGGTGACAGGACGGGCTTCATTCCGTAGATGACTTGACGGATGGTTGACAGGTGACATGAGCGCTATCTTCTAGAGAGACAAAGAAAGGGTTTGAAAGGACAAAGACAGGGGATTATTATGCTAAATCCTTATACACAAAGTCGGTAGCTTCATTTGAATGCAGCATAGACGACAGAAAAATTCTTTTTTGCTACAGTTCATTTACTGGAGGAGTTTACATGAATGAAACTGAATACCTGTTTTGTACACTAAATTATGCTAAAATCGTAAAATTAACCACTGGAGTTCCGCATCTTTATTGTTTTTATATTAAGATTTGATTCACACTGCGTTTGTCGGCACAATTATAACGCAAATTACCAAAAACAGAAGAAAATTAGGACGGCATTGCTTATCATGCCTATTATTATACATATTTTTTATTTTATTTATTATATTTTTATAATTTGCGTTTTTAATAAACCTATTATAACACTCATTTGGGTGTTTTAATAGCTATTATAATATAACACACGGAGCTATAATAGAATATTATAGAACCTAAAATTTCACATTTAAAAAATATATAAAGTTGTTAAAAAAAATAGAAATAGCTTGGTTTATTGTTATTGTGGATACACATTCTTTATAAAACTTTTGCTTAGAACTTATTATATATATATATATATATATACTTGAATTCCTGTTTCCTATTAGTCAAAACTGACTACAAAACGCGTTCTTTAATGTCGAGTGTGCCAAAAAGCGCGCATTTGCTGTTAATTCTGTGGTCACAGAGAATAATTTAATTAGTTATTTTTCATTTTTTTTGTATGTCTTTTAATGTATAAACAGTTGTTAAAATTAGATTATTGTAATCATTCGTATATACTGGGAGAAGGCGCCAAGAAAACTGTATGTCATAGAGTTTCAAGATGATTTTTTTTTTACAATAAGTTTCAGAAGTAGTGGTTGATCTTTTAAAATATCTATTTTAATATTTGAAATATTTTGGTAAGTTTTGCGTATGGCCGTATTAAAAAAATAAAAAGAAATTTATGTTGTGTATCACACCCATCGTTTATATTTTTTATATTTAAAAAATAAAATAATGGGAAAGTGGACTGGGACAATGAATGACTTGGTTATACTAATTTTTTTTGGTTGTTTACAAACAAATGTTGTTTTAATTTTTTTACTGAATTTTTTTGGTCAGTGTGAATTGATTTTTATTATTTATTGTTATTATTGTTGTTATTTTGTTGTGTTTTTATCCTTTGTTTAAACTTTTTACACTACATTGTGTGACGCTACTGACTTTAACCTCGTGGTTAAAGTACCAGTGTACCAAGTAAAGTGCTTTCAGTACCAGTTTATAGCTTTGCGCAGTGAAGGCGGCAAACCATGTTTTTCAAGTCGTGCTTTCTTCCTATCTAACCTCCTTGCCCAAAACGTACTATGATATTTTATGAACAACCACTATTTTTTGATGTATACTGGAAATATTCTCGAAATATATTCTCGGTGAAGTATATTGTATATCTACAAGAAGAGTCAGCTTGAAACTCGATGACGAAGTTTTATAATATAAAAATACGTTAATGTTATCTTAACTGGTAACTTTTTTTATTCTTAGTATATTACAAAGATAACAGTGTCTTTCTTTTATAATTTTTTGACTTATTAAGTGATTAATCTTTTTGTTGGATTTTTTGGATTGTAAAATGAAACGTAAAACACCCACTAACACCAAACAATACACTTAACAGGACGTGCGTTTTGACTACAAAGTTTTCATCCTCAGTTTTTATTCTTATCTGAGGAATTACTTTCTACCATAGAACTAGATGGTAGAAAACTAGAAATAATTGTGTGGGATGATTTTCTGCAACCTAGTGGAAAATCACATTTTAAGAGGATTTATAATTTTTATATTGCTACTTACTTATACTTTTTAACACACCCTACAGCCTACAACCTATACTATTATAATATTTATTATTTATATCTTTTGGATCCGAATATAGTAAAAGCATTGAAGAACATGATTTATTTATTTATTTACTTGCCTTCTTAACTAGCTGGTTTAAAATTATCTGGGAGCATTTAAAACAGTGTTTTTGTTTCTTTAGTTAACAGATTCCAAACCTTTCTTTCGTTTACTTTCTGTAGAATATTATTTCAGACATTTAATGGAGCTTTCTTTGTGTTTTAAAGGCAGCAAGCACCAGTTGCAGAAAATGAGTTAAGTGCAGCTTAATGTATCATGTTCCATTACATTCGTCTGGAACAAGATTATCAAAACTAATGGTAAATAAAGGTAGCCATATTGTCGCCTGTTCTCACTATAATTTGATTATAGGACGGATGTATTCTTATTACTCCAAACACAGTATTCCGCTGTTTTAAACCTTCCAACAGTTTATTTAATTAATTTGTGAGTGATGTTTTTTGGGGGAATTCGTTTGGTTTGTAGCGATATCCAAACTGTTTAAATTTCTTGACTTTTATACGAGAAAATTGAAACATAATTCTGTAATATCGGTGAATGGACATGAAAGATAAAAAAATAATAAAAATAAAACACTGGATGGTCCTCGACACCATTAGTACATGTGCGATAGAGGGCCACTACTAGCAACGTATGTAGACACATAACGAGGGTTATATTCTTATGTGAAGCCCGTATCACACTTCAGGCGTTCTTTTTTCGTATTTAATAAACTTCGGTGCAAATTACTTGAGACTAATAAAATCGGATACTTGTCTTAATTGAGTTACCTGTTGGCTATAATTGAAGAAAATGTTCTCGTGTAATTAACTCTTCATGTTTTAAATGAGGTTTAGTGCCTCACGCAGATAAAAATTTCGAAATTAATTTATTTTATTATTTTGTTTTTTAGTAATTAACAAAGATGTACATTGTGAATAATAGTAAGCACGAAGTGTGATACGGGCTTTATCCCGGAAAGCGTATGGGGACGAATCCCTGGTTTACGCAGGGCTCCTTATCGCGCCCGGGCAGCGCTTTTGAGCCTAACTAGGCTCTGAACTGGAGAGTCCTTTATTCCGATCACTTCGCATTATCCTATGCTGTGCATCCGCTGATAAGGCGTTCTTTTAGTCGTTTTTCTTTTCAAAAACTGCAAACAATCAAACAGTCTGACGATGTCCACCTTGAGGCTAATGAGGCAGGGCTCGTTAGTCAATTGTCTTGCTGACAACGCCGCCAAGATCTGAACGGAATGCTAAGCAGCCTCAGATAAGTCCGAATTGATTAACCGGGTCGCTATTATCAAATTACTTGCCGGTTTCACTTAAACAATTAAGTTTGGATTGTTTCGGGAATTTTTCGCTACTGTAAGGCCAAATAAATGCAGCGGGGATTCATTCTATCAAGTTCAAAGGTTTGTGGTTCAAAATTTAAAGAGACAAATGGTTTTTATCTCTGAGTGTAATTTATTTACTTTTGTTCTTACTTCTATCTGTACAAAAAAATGATGTTGTTTTTAACAGTGTTTGTTTATATTGCCCGTTAATGATATGAATGCATTCTAAAATAGAGCTATAAATCTGGGATTATTCCTCATTCTTATATCAAACTTTCATCATAGTTCAAAGCTTTTCTATATTTTTCATTTTTATCTTATATTAAAATTTAAAATTTAAGTCATTTATTTTTTGTCTTTTTTTATTGCAAATTTGGCTAATGCTTTTTTAGTTGACTTTCTTATGTTTTTTCACGATCTGTACTAAATATATCTATCTATTCTATTTCAGAAAATTAAAAATTACACATCCGTTACATGTGACATTAGCGATAAAGCAGTCAAACACAAGTTAATGTTAACTGATTCTAGAAATACATGAGAAATTATAACAAAATTACCTGCAGACTAATCAGTTGATTGTTTGCTCTGGGTATAGACTTATAGAGCGTTTCAGAATTATTGATATCACGGAAGATTGTGAAAATTCAAGTTTAAGTTGGCCAGATAGTGGCATTTAAATAATGATGACATTACTATTTTTGTCAGCACGCGAAAGTGTTTTTTACAAATTTTGTTTTTATACATTTTACTCTGCTGTCGATTAGAGCATTAGCGGTAGGCTGTTTATTATAATTTGGTGTATTATGATATATAATATTATAATTTGCCGTAACCTTAGTGGGAATTGTTGACATTGACATTACGTTATTTTTGTCTAACGCCGCGTTTACAAGACTTCGTGTACTTCACACACATCACAGTCATAGCCTACTTGTGTATCATTTTTTCTGAAATGTACTATAGACCTGTCATAAATAATAATTATTGAAGTAGTACATTACATTAGAAGTATAAAAACTGTAATAGAATATTCTATATAGAATATAGGTAAACACACAAGTTGATGAATTAGTTTCCAATAAGTATTGTACAGCGTTTTGTTTGATCTTGAAACTAATCAAATTATAAAAAAAACCTTTCTCAAAATTAATAATTTTTGACACGCTCACTCAAAAAGGTTTCATTTACTCATTGTTATACAAACATTAAGTTAGCAAAATAATAGTTTCTAGTTTTGTATCGAAGTAAAGAACAATAAATTATAACAACGGAAAAAGGGATTTTTATTTTATTATCTTAAAATTTTAATAGATATAATTTATTTTTTATCAATACGCTAAATTGCAAATAATGCATTATTTATTTTTTAAAGTCTGATAAAGTGTTTCTTTATTAATTTATGTGGTGGTTAGCTTGCTTACAATTCGGCTGCCGTTTGACTTGTGGATTGCCAGTTGCTGATCTAAGAGGGTTTACAGCTATTTTGTTTATTCTAATGAAAGTTACATTTACCCTCTCACAAAATTTAAGATGTAATTATGACTTTATTTTGGACGTCAGCAATTTAAGGCAATTATTTTTAAATTGTATATAGTTTTGTGGCTTACTTTTAAACTTTTGTTCAGCCTTCTATAAACATTTGGAACATTTTGGCAGTTACTTTCAAATATATTGCAACTAGAAAACCACAATAAATAAAGTAAAAGCCTACCGAAAATATTCAGTAAACTTGTATGCCAGTCGAGCACAGGTTTTTTCCTTGCTTTTTTTCCGATCTTTGTACTAATATTAATACCTAACCTGACACGACATAAAATGATCTGACCTGACTTGACTTGAACTAACCTCACCTGACACGACATAAAATGATTTGAACTGACTTGAGTATATAGAGTTTCTCTTTTAAGTTTTTTTTTTGACACATTGTTTATTCAATTTGTCTAATTATTTCTTTTCTTTCTATGTAGTTTACTTTTTTTGGAAATAATCTGTAATTTGGTTTTGCCAAGAGGGACATTTATTTTTAAGATTTTTATTGTCTCTTCTATTTTCTTCTTGGCGTTTTAACAAAAAATAAGAACACCAAGATTTGGTTTACTTAGCCAAGTTTTTTTATTGTTGGATGTCTTTTAGCAATTCTTTTCTTTTCGTGTTATGTTTTTTCTTTTGGACGCAAGTTCTGGGACTTACTGTATAGTATATTTTATCTAATTTTGTATTAAAAAAGTATTTAAAACTTTATTCGGATAATGTCTCATTTATACAAGTTTTACTTTTAACATCAGTTCTTACTGTTATAGATAATAAGAAAAATCAATAGATCTAATTTATGATAGTAGGGAAACATGAATTTACATTTACTTATATCTCATATAAAATTCTAAATATCGATGCAATAATAAAGTTTGCAGGACGATAAAGTAACAACCTTACGAAAAAGGAAAATAAAGTAATGCGTTTGTCATTAAATATTAGAAACAAGTTTGATTTAGGGTCCGTTCTAGTTGATTTATCGGCTTTTCTAAAAAGTAAACTCATAAATTCTAATACTTTTGAGAGATAAGATCCTCCCTGCAAAAGACCGATCTAAATTGGTACACGCCGTAATCATAAAGTCCTAAAAAAATCATATAATGGCAACACATTTCAATTTCCCCTGGACGATGATGTTCTCTAACAGTAGGGGGTAAATGTCACAAATGTGGAACGCAGTATTGATAGTAGCGAAATAATCTTTAAATATTTTCAATTTTTTACCCTCTTTCGGTTCGTTGGATTTATTTTTTAAAAGTGGTGGATTATCTCGTCGTCCCCTTCAAAATTTTGATTGAATGTAGACATTTAAAAATGTTGTGTTTCACACGATTTTGGTTTAAGAGGCTTATGTTTCTAATTGGAGGAGCTTTGGTCGGCGTGCGTTTAATTAAAGAGGGTGGCAGCCCTGCTAGGCAAATGAGGATAATGCATAAAGGATGTCAGTTCTACATATGCAGTACGAATAGTAGCGACTGGTCCAGACGAGGGTGAATCTCTCAATATCGATCAGGCAGCAGTCCAATCAAACCCTGTGCGTGACAACTCTCACTCTCTGAGCCCTTCTCGGCACCCCCATCATCCCTATGCGGCGCTTTTCCCCTCACCACCCCATTCATCTGCACTACATAAACATACTTACACGCAAATGTGTCTACATTTAGCATCTAGTATTCTAATTTCATGACTCATGCCTTAAAACTATCCCGAGGAGGATTCGGCGTGATAAATATTTAAATAAATTGGAAAGCAATTCCGCTTTCGATCGTTTGTTATAAAAGTTGAAATTCCCATGTTGTTAGCTATACCAATATTTTATATAACCTGGGGAATTTTGCTAGCAAAATATTTTGTGCAAGAGAATAAAACAAAAGATAAAAGAGTGGGAAGGGCTTTGTTCCACGTAAATTGAATTTGAAAATTGGCCGCCATGCACTTGGCTTGCTAAGATATGATATACTTTGTTTTCTTTGTGTATGCTATTCTTGCTTCCCGTGTTTTCTTTTGGATTTCTAATACAATGAACAGCGAAATTATTTTATTTTAGTAATTAGAAGGGATGAAATTCGAGAACCGCAAGAATACACTACTTCATCAACAAACTTGATTCAATTTCGGACAACATACCAGAAAATTTTAAATTTAGAATTTTGGTTTTATCTTGATTGTTAAAAAGTTTGGTTTCTTAATTAAAGCTTGCTGTACAAGCTGTTCCAGATTACAAAGTTAACCACAATTACCCTCAGTCCAGTAGAAGATGAAAACGGGTAAAATTGTTGTTTTAAAATAAAAAATTACATTTGTGCTAAATTATTTTGGAACATCTTGGACTGTTTTAAAAAATCAATAACAGCAGTTTCAGTGGATCTAGCTGGTAGAAAACTATGTTGATTTTGCATCAGTAAATTTTTGGAAGTAACATAGCTAATTATTCGATTATATACATGTTTTTCATAAAATTTTAGGAAGCAATAGTAGTAGTTCCATAGTAGGTTTTTACATGGTTTTTACCAGTTGTTTGTGTTATTGTTGTTTTTCTTTATATTGTCGCATAAGTTTATGGTTATAAGTGGTTCTAACTATGCTGTAAAATATTTTTTTAAATTTTTATCTGCTATGGATTTTGCATGGAATTTGCAATCTATGGATTTTTCTTTTCATATATTTTTTAAGTGGACAATTTATGTTTAGATAAAGCGAAAATGGCCTTAAAAACGCCTGAAAAGCATCATCAACATTAGTTTTATTACTAGATATACCCAGGGTTCCAACTTTCTTGAGAAATCATTTGCTTGAAGTGAGTTTAGAGAAACTTTTTTTATAATATTCAAAGCCTTTAGACTTAGCCAGAGCATCATTATTGATTCCAGTCATTTTTAGAATCTAGGCGTGATGGTTTATAAATGTGGGATTATGACATCTGTTATAATTAAACTAGAACAGATATTGCTAACCATGTAATCTATTGCTGTGGATGTATATAACGGCACCATTTTTTATACGTTAGACCATTTGGGCAGTGTTTTCAAATAAAGCCAGTGTTGCGCAAATGTTAAACGTGAAATATATATATATATATTTTAAATATGTTTCAGTAACTTTATTATTAGTGTTTTTTAACAAATTTTTATTAGGTAATGAATTTTGCAATTTCCAATTCAAAGCCTATGCAAGATGCTATCTCTCTCAGGCACATTCCTATGTAGATTCTAACTGATGAATGAAGACTTTATTCTATATTTTGCTTCGTGATACAGAGTTATTTTATTAACAAGGGTTAGTCAAAATTATAAGAAAAAAGAGGTTTATTCTTTACACTGTTTTATTTTTAAATATCGTTACAGATTTTACAACTGATCCTTAACTACATTTAACTATTTTATTGAGAATATTAGTTAGATAAAAGATGATATTATTAATTTGCAAACACGATTGATGAATATGATTTTACAAGAGATCTATATATCAAAAAGGAATAAAATTAACGAAACAGTTTTTACCGTATTTTTCTTTACGTTGTGTACTTCATCAACTTGATTCAATTTCGGACCACATACCAAAAAATTTAAAATGTAGAATCTGGGTTTTGTGTTGATTGTTAAAGTTTGGTTTTCTAATTAAAGTTTGGTGTACAAGGGTCTGCTTTTAGAGCTATTAATATTGACGATACGGGGACAATGTGCAGCATCACCCCTATTCTACTCGTAGTTGAAAGTTAAAAAGCGTCTGATATGATTTAGTCGGTTTTTGACTGCATTAGTGATGATTTATGATGTTTTTTATACCGTATTGCTCAGTTACCGGATACTTTAGCATAGTGTATCAGTCACAAGCTGACAGGATCTTATATAAATCATCATTTGATCCTAGTCGAGACACGTCTGGATCACGGGATCATTTATCGCAGTTTCTCGATAGTGAGGAAAATTCCGCTTTTCACGCAGAATTAATTGTGCTTGAAACTGAATAAAATAATACGTTTTTTCCATTTGATTTCAGATCGTCGAATTTTTGAGCTACATATCGCTAAATTGAAATCTCCATTGCTACGGAATAGTTGAAGCCGGACTACGGAAACATTTGAAGCGAGTAGGTCTGTCGATGGCAACAATAGGGGTGTAATTGGTTTCAACTTTGGCCCCACTTCACCTATAATGATTCCAGTTGACTTCTCAATTCCACCTATTCGTCCATTTTCTTTTCACGATTTACATTTTAAAATAGGGAACGTGCGATTGGTTGAGGAGTTTGAAGAACCCTCGCGGGTTTTTAAACTCGCGCATGGTCCGAGAGTTTACATAAGCCGCACGTCGACCTTATTGGATCTTGATTTACATAAGGGTAAGATCACCCCTTTTGCTCGTGATGTTTTTTGAGGGTCTAGATAGAGGCAAATGTAATTTATACGTGGTATCTCTCCGAGTCTACGATGATTGCTGCGAGATCGGACCTGTGGGAACAAAGCGGTCGAGGGTTGCAACCCTACTGATGTTATGACGTCAGGTCGGGATTTGAATGTATTCGCGTGTCCTCGGGGACTTAGACTTCACATTTCGTTGTGATCATGTTTTTTTAGTCCGGTTATCGTAGCGAGTAGGCGGACAATTTCAGAGAATCAACACAAATATTTTTAATTAAAAAGATATTTCTGTACAAAAAGGCAAGAATGAAACTCAAATTTAATTGACGTAAAAAAATTGATGCTGAGGAGTTGGAAACCGTAAACATGCTTATTACTGACGTGGGTTTTAAGGCCAAATTACTATTAATAGAAAGACGATATATAATGGATATGTTAGAGGATTAAGTTCAAACTGCAGAGAAAATAAACATAAGTATTTTTAGACTAAAGTGGTTATGATTACTTGTTAAGCCCTAAAGGAAAAATTAAATAATCTACGCACCAACGGAAATCGCGAAAGAGTAGGTACAGTAGTACTACGAGATATCGCGCTGTAAACTTAAATTTTAAAGCGCAAAATTAAATTGAAACATTATGAGATTGTTTGATTGTTTCAAATATTCGAGTAGTACTGCAAATAACGGTACGTATATTGTAACATTGTTTATTTTATTCTACCGTATATTCAAGTATGGTAAAAACAGTTTTTCTACCTTGCGTTCGTATTAAGGCTATTACAGCACGCTTTTGTGTTTTGTAATAAATAAATTCCGTTTTATAATAATTATACTAAACACAGTGTAATTTATTTTTTTAGTGTTGGCAGTGAAAAATTGTTATTGTTGTCAAATCAATTTTATTTAATAATAACAAAAAAATTACAATAAAATTTGGACTTACTTTTATTTACATTTTGTAACCATACTATTTGGTCATCAGCCTCATAGATAAACCTACTAATTTCCAATTTTTCCAAAATTTTTTTTTTTTTTGGAACATAACCTTCAGAACACCCTTTTAAAAGAGTTTGAAGTTTGTGATATTTTGAAATATCAACATTTTTATAAATACTTATGCATGACTGCAATTCTGAGTTAAGACACCATAAATTTAGACTATTTATATTTTGCTCGTTTTAGATTAAAATACGTCAACAAAACATTTTCAGAGATCGTCACTATATTCTTTTCCCTACACAATTTTTCAGATTTTTCACAATTTTTCTCATGAATTGCTCGCAATTATTGTACTGGTGGCCAAGACTCGTATTTCAGGTGGAGATCATTGAAAAATTTCCGCATCTTCAGAATTTATTTTTTCCCTCAAAAATTCTCCAAATCTTTAAATTTTTTTTTTGTTTGAAAATGGGCAAAGTAGAAAATAAATTATATATCTCGTTTATAACGCATTTTGTCGCACTTACTCTTTTAGAGCACTCTTCGCTTCACTCGTCTTGGCCTAAAACCGTGCATGCGACCAAATGCTCTTTATAAAACTCGTATCGTAAGATACTAAGGTGAGATCGAAATGTAACTGAATCAGAGCAGGCTGTGCCAGCGTGACTGCTGTAATGATGTATCTAATGTTAACACGGCTTACTCGATTCAGAGACATTTTGTTTTTACGTTATTATACTTTGTAAAGATGCTTAACTAGATGCTTCAAATACCATAGATTTAGACTAGATTTTAGATTAATCATAGACTACTTGTCAATAAATTTAGTTGATTTTACGGTATCAATGTTTATTATTAATAATGACGTTAAAGCGCCATTCAGTACTTTAGCGTATGTTTTGTTCAATTTTCAAATTATTATTTTTTTTAAATTATTTTTTTGATTTGCGATCTGCTTTAATATGTTGTCGTTATTACTCCAAATGTTCGTTTTTTTAAAAAAAATTTTAATTTGCGATTCGCTTTTCTGAAGTTTTTTATGTTGTTGCTTAGAATAACTTCTGCCTGTCTTTCTTTTACCATAATTTTTCTAGGTTTTATGTGGATGATAAGTACTCTGTATGTCTTCTTTTTTCGTCCTTCAATTATGATATTTTTGATACTTTTGAAATTTTGGTAAATGACTTGTTTCAGGAATTGATGAAGACGTTTTTTATTTTCTGTAACGACTGCATTGGCTATATTTATCGTTTTTCTAGCTTGTAAAATTAAAAATTTTTGTTTTATTATTTTTATGTCTAAATTTTTTGGGTTAGTGCTTTACCAATAACTTTGTATACGGAGGATCGCCGTCTAAAATGATTAGGTTCTGACTTTTACTAACATTGTAAAGTAATTTTTGGGTGTTTTTTTTTGAAGACCAGTAAACCATTTATAATTTCTGGAGACAGTTGAAGTAGTTTGCTTGTTGTTGATACTAGTCTATTATTTTTCAAAAGTTATATTTGTTTTTTATATTTTATTAAATTTGCTTTAGTTTGGTGTAATTTAGGATGGAAACATTTGCCACATGTCACGTGTGTATAACTGCGGCTTTTTTACGGTACAATTTTTCTGGGTATTTTATCTGTACTCTAATATTGTATGTATTGTCTGCAAGCACGAAATGCTGTCTATTTTTTACGACAAAATCAATCGTATGGGAAGTGGACATTTTATACAAGTTTTAACCTAAATTATAACGTTAACTTTTTGTGTTTTACAATGTAATAGGCTCATTCTTTAATCGATCAACTGTTGCTAAATATTGCTCTGACAACTAATAGTGAAATGTGGAAGGTACGGCCGTAAACAATTAAATTGATTAATTTTATTATATGTTAGACAAAATTACACTTTGTATTTTTATACAGAGTATTTAATTATAATTAGAATGGACGATTATTGATTTATAATTAAATTTAGAGAAAATACTCTAAGATACTCGTAACTATCTGGGCATTTTTGTGGGGAGATTTTTTTCTTTAGAGTTTTCGTAAAAGGGAAAATTGTGTAAATTTGTGTCTGTCCACGTTATTGGTGAGAAATCGCCTCTTGTAGAATAAATCCATGTCCGAAATGCTAAGAAAATTTCTCCCTTGTGAATAAGGAAGCAGCTTACATAAAACAGGGGTGGAAACATTTCTTTTGAAACTGAAAATGCATGGATATACACGCATCCATACACATGTGTCCTGGTCGCTTTATTCTTATTCGAGACACGCATTGGGGGCGCCCGAGGAAAAGCTTCTCTAAAAACTTTTAATCTTATTGGAAATAATTCTGAATAGGTCGCTTAAGATATAATTGTAAAGTTTTAATTCTGTTTCGCGATCGTTACATTATCATTGCAGCTGGAAACTTGATCGAAATAATTTATATATCATAAGCATTTTATGGTGCGTTTAATGCGAAATTGCGATGTTATTTATTATTCCTCTTGTACGTATAATAAACATAAGGTATGTCCGTGTTACTGTGTGCGTTTAGATATCACATTTGTCTGTTGTTTTACCAACCGAATCTGAAACAACCCCGACTTCCTTAATGCTAACTGCATTTCTTAGATCTGATATCATTTAAATATCGGTGCTTGCCGTCTATTATCTTCATTATTAATGCAAAAACTTAAAGCGCATTATGCAAATGGCAAAAATTACAATGGAACCCCTGTTTGCTCATATGTCGTGGCCAGCAGAACAATAATTAATTATGGAAATGCAATCGACTTACCTCGTAGCTATACCAGACATCAATAAGAAAACTTATTCCTATTTTTATATCAGAGAATCGGTATGTAAATCTGCATTATGCGAAGTGGGAATAATTGCAACTTGGTGCGTGCTAATTGGAGAAAAATCACACTTAATAATTCAACAACTATTTAAATGATCTGATTTTAATGGCTCAGTGCCTCCAGACTACTGATAAATACAGATATCTACAAGATTTATGGCAAATATTATTAAATTTTTTTGCATCGACAATTGATGAGAGATTCTCCGCTCTAAACAATCTACATTTTTTATTTTACCATTTTTTAAAAATTGTCAGTAGACGAAGGTACTTTGGTATTTATCTATAGGAAAACTAGATAAATTAATAGTGTATTAGGATCTTGTTTAAAAATTATTCTTAAAAGTTTAATTGTCTATCTCTTCGTGCTGTATAGTGCACTATTGGTTTCTATGTTCTTGTTTGCCGCAAAAGTTCATATTCCACACGTCTTCAATGGGATTTAAATCAGGTGATTGAGAAAGCCAAGGCAAAACGCTAATTTTGTGGTTTGCCTTTTGAGGTTAACCAATTGAGATAAATCAAAAAACTTTTTTTGTTTTAGAGACGTAGAAAAGTTAGATAGAATATATGAAGAATTAAGAAGAATGTGTAAAGACACGTATTTTATATAGCTATTTAAAGCAAAATTAAAATGATGGTTGGGCGGGATAAGTCACATGAAACGAAAGAAAACAGTTCGCTCAGAAAAGTAAAAAACAGGACCTGCCATTACGATAACTACGACAAATAAATAGATAAATAAATTAAATGCTTCGAAGAAAAAATAATAACAATACTTATTGCGCAGTTGATGTGATGCGGCCAAGTGGAGTAATACAATGCCTGTCGGGGCTTTTGTTCGACAAAACTAGTTGTTTCTAGTGTAGAAATAGTTGTTTCTATTTTGTTGTTTGAGGATGATGTATTGGTTTAAAAGTGGCAAAAAAGCCACTCAACATAACATTAATTTTGCTAACTTGCCATCAGCGTCGTTTGAAGATGGCACTACTCGCCCATCTTATGAACATTAATAAAGAAATCCGAAACGTAGGCGAAATTATCTGTTAGTTCAAACTATAGGTCTACATCTATCCTAAAAAGTCTGCTTTTCTGAAATTTCACAATATTTGAAGTGAAACAAAAATATAGGATACAAAATAAGTACTTCGAAAACAAAACAAGGATCTAATTGACGAAAAGGCAAATTAAGGACAGAATGGAAACAACTAAGAATAAATAAAAAAAAACACGTAATAAGAAAAGAGTGAATGAGGATCGATTATCAAGTCATTGTAATTATATAGATGCAGAAAGGACTTATAGAGCTAAAAGAAAAGATAGATGAAGAGGGTGAGAGAAATATCCAACATAACAGGTGCGATAATAATGTCAGAGACTTTAACTAAAGAAAGCTTAAGAAAGCGACAGGAACCAATAGAAATGAATAAAAATGGCTAAATAATAATTAGTTACAATAGGAATAGTTGAGGTCCCATATGAAAATAAAAGTCTATAAAGTTAAACATTTATTTTTATGGTTTTTATAGAAAAAGCATTTTTAAAATATTTCGAAAAGTGGTTAAATAGGAGCGTGGTTAACGAAAATAACGCGATCAGCTCAACCACTTGTTATAGAATCGGTCCCACCAAATGATGTAAACACTATGTCGCACTGATTAAAATGATAATCAGAGAATACAATAATTTTACTGATTTAAAAAATTAAATTTTTGCAAGGACATTATCGAGTGATGAACGAAATACGAAATGTATCTCATTAATAAGAGAGGGATAATATTGAGATTTCTAGAGCATAAATAGAGAAGGTTCGGATTGCCGTAATGATTGGGAAACCATCTTGGTGGCTTTGATAGGCATATTGTAGGTTACCATTGGGATCATACTACTATTTTCAGATTTTTCTGAGATGTAGAGAACAAAATGATGAAAAGTTATGAAAATCGCCTAAGAAGTGATTTAATGTCAATTACTTAAATACAAGCAAGAGTTGTTTTATTTTCAAAAAGCGTAACGACTTGAGGCTCGAGCATACTTGGAGCGTTTACGAAAATTCAACCTGGGTTAGTAATTTAAAATTCTAAAATAGATAGAAGTCTATTATGTTAATATCTAAAGAAATTAATTTAACGAAACTGTGGCAACAGGTGATAAGAGTAACTTTTGGTAATAGTGATAACTTCACTATTAGGTACATTTCTGTAAAAAAAGTGTAAACAGTATTGCCTGTCAGATTTGAGTGTAAAAAATTAGTTTTTGTAATTTAGGTAGCTAACATAAATGGGTTATTTTCTCAAAAAAATTGTTATCTACGGTATCAATTTTTTACACAATTTTTAAGTAGTTGGACCGCCTACAAAAAACACCAAAAAAAAATGGGGTTGTTATTTAAAAAAACTAATGATGACATCATTGCGCAATAATACATAACATCATAAGTCAAATTTTTATGTCATAAAGTGGCAAATTAAAAAATATAAATGTTTTGTCCGAGTGTTTTGCTCAAAAACATTCAATAAGAAAATTATGAATTTTGTTCCTTATTTTATCACCACACTGTATAGAAAAATGACCGTGGTTTTATAAATTATACAGATTGAAAATGGAAATTTTTCGAAGCATTAATGGTCTGTTTTTTACCAGAGAGAAACCAGTAGGTAAGCGTTTGAAATTTGAAATGCTCTTTTGATAATAACCATATAAATAACCATCACATGTTTTCAGTTGGGACCACAAGCATTTATATTTTCATAATAATATATATTATTATTTATTACAAATTTTACAGTATGATCAAAAAAATTTATTCTAGAAGCCTAAAAATGATTTTTAACGTAAATTAAATAGAAAATATAAAATTAAACAAAGTCTTCTAGAAGGTATATTTTTTTTTGATTATATGGTACAATTATTCAGCGATTTGCAAATTTGTGTGCAAGTTAAGCTAAGCTTTTGGAGAAACTTTGTTCATCAAATTTAAAAAGGAAAAGTTAATATCGTTTGCGGTTAAAGTGAACGTGATAAAATTTTTAAACTTTATTGCTTTCTACAAGAATAACAAACTTGATTCGTGTTTGTTCTAAAATGACTTGCGGCTACTAGATTTACTTTGTATTTATAAATGTACCAAAAAGTGAATTTTTTTAGTTTATTAAATTACTACCAAAAAAACCTAATGAAATAATTGTTCTTGTTGCAATTACACAATGATTTGCGAAAAAAAGTGTTTACATTGTTCTTCCGGAAGTTTCACTTAGAGTGGCTTTGATGAAAAACTAATTTATAAATATTTATAAATGTTTAAAAAATATATGTAACCGTGGATGCGGTGAGCGTGATATAAATCTGAAACCAGAACTTATGAGAAAGTAATTTCATAACCATATTTGTATTGGTTGAAGAATAAACTAAAACTTTGTTTAAATAGGAATTTTTTACAATGACATTAATCAAAGTTGAAGTGATTGAATTATGAGAACTTTCTGTTAATTTAAGCGATCGATTTGCAGTTTTTCTAGCTTATTGTAATGTGGAACATGAATTAGATCATTTTGTTAGTTTCGGTCTAAGTAATATGATGGTCATTGTATTTTCGCAAATGAGCAGTTTCATAACGGTTTTTGATATTATTTATCTTCATTTCAATCAAAAAACTTGGCTTGTGAATCGTTTACAAGGTACAAGAGGAATTATGAAAGCAATTAGGATTTGGTTAAATTTTATTCAGGTTGGTTTGTGTTTAGATTAGTTGAAATTACAAATGAACGGTATTTGGAAAAAGAAATAAGATTTGTTTTGTTTGTATATATGATTTGTATCTTGCAAAAACAATTCTGGCCGAAAAGTACATATTTATCTGATCGAAGATGGCATCTGTATAAGACTGCAGTTGTTTCCACAAACGCAATGCAATGATAATATTGGCTTGTTATTGTACCATTACCAATGCAATATGGACTTAATAATTAGTTGGCGGCCAAGTTTGTATTGCTGATGATGCATGATCGGTCTCAAACAAGTAATTACCATTACAAATTAAATTTCTTTAACCGTATTACGATTTATTCCCAACTTTTTTTAATGTTATAAATTCTGGTTCAGACATGTTTTATATTTGCATTTTAAGCACGATTAATAAATCATCATCAGTCAATTATTATGCATTTGACAAAGTCAGAACTGACCTGCTTGCATTTTTGAAAAAAGAAATAACTTTTTACATTATTCAGTTTTATTCCAGAATTCATGGTTGGGAAAATCCATCCGAGATGGCTGGCTTTCCGGGAGCTTGGAATATTAGAAAACACAAGCTGCGTTATATCTGAAACAGAACCTCTTTACCAAGTCAATAGACTTCGTTACCATTTCGAATAAACCCTTAAAGAAAAAGGATTTTGGTATAGATATATTTCGTGAGTATATATAGGATTTTAATTATTAGGGTCCGGTCTTGGTTGAGGCTTTTAAATGAATTGAAATTCTATCCGGCTATCTTACGTAAATATATTTTTCAGGTTATCCTGATTGTGATATGACAACGCCCTGCGCTAATGAATTGAAAGTCTATTCCGGCAACAATGTCAACATGGGGGTGAACACACATACACACACAATTCAATCCGGGCCTGATTGGCCTATCCTGTTCTGGACTTTCAAACAGAACAACGTTTGTCTTTGAAGTTTACTTAAAGTCTTGCTTGACAATGACAGGAATTTCGAATTTACAACGCGTCAACTTTGTCCTCAAAGTCTTTCTTCTGCTACCTTGAAATCGGATAATGGGAAAAGTACCGAACTGAAATGTTTCCCATTTATCTTAAATGAAAAGATTCAGACGAAAAGTTCTTATACGGATCTACATCGCTCTTTGTTTTATTACGGGATGATTTTTAACAGACTTGGCTTCCTTCAATTGAAAATCCAAAGAAAATTACTTTGTACTCGAATTTCAAAGAAACAAATATTTTACAATTTACATTAAATTAATATTTTTTTGGAACTTTTCGAGATTTGATTTGTTATTGACAATAATTTTGAGTAAAATTGAACGTAAACACTATTTGCCTTTTCTTTTTTGATATAAAAAAACTGGCGAAAGCTTAATTGCTTATAAAGAGATTTATGTGTATTAAAGAATAACAATTTATGTAATGTTAATTGCATAAAAAACTTTTGATACATGAGATAATAAAAGTATTATGTTTGAGTGTTGGTTTTAATTGAAACACCTGACTTAATATTCCACTTTTTTTTACTTTTATAAGCTAGTTTCTATTGTTTTATAGGAATATTGAAAAACTTATGAAAACTACCTAATATTTACTCTACAGTTCAATCATTTTAAATATAAAGTTAGCCTATTTGCCGAAAATGCATTGGAAGGGTTTTTTGACATATAGCTTCATTTTAATGTTCTAGTAAACATATTAAAAGTTCCTATTGATACCGTGCGAGTTTCGCAAGATATTCGTGATCAAAGTTGACGATGAGTGGTTTTTCTCAAATAATTTTTTTTTTCTATAGATAATTAAGTTTTAAAATCGAAAATAATAAAATTGTACATAATAAAGTCTTTGTAAAATTGCTTATTTGGTTTCAATCAACTAAAAATTAGAAAACACGTATTTTTTGCACCAGCTGTGAGGTAATTATAAGGAATGTCGCAAAATTTTTTATTACTGAGTTTGATGTAGGGCTTAAATAGATTGTTAATATTATTTAATAACTAATAAATTAATTGCGAAACGTTTTAAAATGCCTAACTGAGGATAAAACAATACCAAAAGCTTGAAGCGTTAGATGAAACAAAGTACACCTAAAAAATAAATGAAAAATTTATTGAAAATGAAAAAGCATAATTTGACTTTTTTGGTATTTTTAAAATTAAATTAATTAAAAATCTCATGTTTTATTTATTTAAGAATTTATCTAAGCCTTATATTTTTAAGGAAAAATGTAATTTGATAAAAAAAATTTGGGCCACGATTACTGAGAGAAAAGATTTGCTATAGTAAAAAAATACGTCCAGCCTAAATACTATGGTAAAAAAAACCGAAGCTTGGTATGTCACAAGCAAGTAGTTTGGTGAGAAAACTAAATTTTGTTTTTTTTTTAACCAAATTATTTGGCTAGACGAATTTTAGTTAATTTTTTTGCTACTTGAGCAAGTTTTATCAGTGAATGCAAGTTTTTTACTGGTTTTTTTCCTGTAGGATGGATTTATGAAATAGAGGGTGTTATAACTTGTTATTCAGAATATTCTTTTGTGTTTTATCAAAATATAGATGCTCTGTAAAATGTTACAGTTCTTTTTCTTCTTCTATTTCTAGGATTTTTTTTTTCAACTTAAGTTATAGATATGTTAGGTTAAATGATTGATGGAATACGATTTACAATTACTTTTTGATAGTTTTGAATCATAAATGTGGTTATACAAATACTGTCGTATCAAATTTTTGAGATTTTTAATTTTTAATCTAAAGGATAACTTTCGGAAGTAAGATAATTCATAAAAACCACTCTACGTGGTTTTTAAAAAATCAATAAAATCGAAATAAAACAAAACTTCTACCACAAGCACCGTTCTTAATAAATACTCTGAAACACAATTTTCTCTCATTACAGGAAAGACTATGGTGCAAATTCTTTTAAATGTAGAAAAATATATTTAAAACTTTCTATAGTTTGTGATGGTTTTTATAGTCTGTCATGTTTCAATGCTATTTAAAGACAGCTTTACATTTAAGCGATGTTGAAGCTAATTGCGAATTATATCGCTTCAACCTTTTATTATTAAATATAACTAAGTTGACAAAAAGTTTCTTAAAATCGGAAGAAGAAAGTGGAAAGTCTTTATTATATACATTTTTAATATTATCAATTTTTAATCCAGCGGATATACTTTGGAAAAAATACGAATGTTTGACTCGTTATGTTTGACTACGAGTAATTTGCAAAGACGGCAAATGTCGAAGCGGACTTTTAACATTAAAATGAAGCTACATGGAAAATTTCTGCTTTCCAACACATTTCGGCAGATGAACACTACCCGTGATGTATTAAAAGTAACTCGGTAACTAGGAAATCTATATCGATTGGCTTTTTAAATACAGAGTCTTTATAAATGATTGTAAGATCGTAGGTGGCTGTGGAAAAAATAAAAAATGGTTTGCCTTTAAAAGGCAATAGTTTTAGCAATTATTATAATTATTATTAGACAATTGAGTAACTCTAGGAACTATTCTCTAATATTCCGTTGTGGAAATAGGACATTACAATGATTATGCGTGATATCAAATAGTTTCACAGTCACTTACGACCTTACAATCATTTATAAAAACCCGGTATATAATAATAGTTATTTTACTTTGTAGTAATGTTTGTCTTAGTGGAGTTCTAGAATTTGTTTTAATTATTTATGCAGGTCTCTGATATGAATAATCTAAGTTTGCTTTAATTTCCGAGTTGAGCTTCAGCTGTCATGTTGAAAAGATCTCGAAGATTCCGAACTTTGGCCGGTTTTTGCTAGATTTTATTAAAATAAGGCGTATATTTGTAAAGACTAACTAACCAAAAATGTAGAGCATTAGATTATGCGTCAATTGAATAACAATTCAATTCTGGCAGTAACATGATTAATGATCAATATTCATTCTTGTTTTTTCTAACGAATTCTATATACTGTTGGAGTTTTGGTAATAAGCTCTATTAGCTCAAATAGGCCTATCCCATGACATAAATAATCTAAGTTTGTCCTGACTTTTTATTGGAGTTTCAGCTGATGATAAAAAGGCTTCGAAATTCTCGTACTTTTTTTAGTTTTTTTTATTTTTTTTTAAAGTAAGCGTTTAATGAAACAGTTTTTAATTTAAAAATGTAGAGCATTCAATTTTGCGTTAATTGAATAGCAACTCTTTCTAATTTGCTTAAGGTATCTTGTAGAAAAGTTACTTCAAACATGCTAATGTTTCAAGGTTTATCAAAATTTATTTATGTTTTTTTTAAGTTGTTTTATTTACTACTATTACTATTTATATTGCACCCTCTTCCCATACCATCTTCTACAAATGGGACTGTTTCTTTTCTCAAAACTGTTTTTTTTCTTATTATTTTACTAATTTTGTTGTCTTTATAAGTAAAATATTGCGTACTGGCTAGGGATTTTAACACTTCATTTAACTTTTGAAAGACAAAATATGATGATCTACAACGCTTTTGGTGTCTGGTTTTCTAATATATTTAGTTAAATTAGTCTCTTAATAGAAATATTTAGATAATGATTTGTGGAGAAGAAATAAGTTTGTGTCAAGAAATTGTAAAAAACTGGCTTATTTTGAAGTGGTTTTTTACAAGACCACTTAATCTATTAACTTATTGTAAAGAATTAATGCACAATTGACGCAAAATTTAATGCTATACGAATATTTTTTGTTAGTTAAGTTTTCGATTGAACATTTAAAAAAAGAAAAAAATACTAAACATAAATGTTGGTAATTAACCATTGATAGAGAATTGAAAAACACTAAAGTACCTGTTTACTGGCTAGGATTTTAAAAACTTTTTTCAACTTTCTAAAGACGAAACTTGATGCTCCAGAACTCTGATTATAAATTTTGTTTAATTAGTCTCTTAAAAAACATGGCCGACGTGTTTTTTGGAGACAAAATGAGTCTTTGTTAACAAGTGTAAAAATTTCTATTTTTTGAAGCAACTTTTCTTCTAGACCACTTAATTAAATTGCAAAGAATTGTTATTCAATTAAAAACTTTTGATTTGTAAGTTTTTTCAGTAAACGTTTAATTTAGGAATTTTTTTCTATGAAAAACGGAAAGTCTTAAAACCTCGAGATCTTTTTAACATCACGGCTAAACCTCCACTCGGAAATCTGAACAAATTTAGATTATTCATGTCAGAGACCTACATGACTAAAACAGGGTCTTAATTTTACTAGTCTGTAATAACGTGAGAACGAGAATTGGTGAATTAGAGCAAGCCATGGAAGTGATTGTAACTTAAGATATATAAATTGTCTTATCTAAAATGTCATTTTCATTAATGTTTTGAATAAACCACGTAAGAAACTGATTTTCAAATTCTGATCTCTCAATTTTTGAAATGTGTGTAAAGTTTCACAAACACGGCTTGTTGTAATCTACTTCTCATTTTTACGTTAGTTAAGTTTATTTTAACTTAAAACACAAGAAAGAAGTCTGTTTAAAGTTAAAATAAAATTTAAATGTTGTAGGCTTCTAAAGGATAAATTTATTCGATCATCGATCATATTGTTGTATTTCTAAAACATAAATATAAAATTGTCTAAAAGTACTGGTTCCAAAATTACCTAAAAACAAAAGTTATTTTTTTTTATTGTTTCTTTAACTTGAATTTTTTGAGATGGAACAAACAATTCTAATTTCTTACACAACTGAAATCAACATTTTACAAAAAAAACACTCTTTTTAATGACAAATTGAAGAAAAGATTTAGTGTATATTGTTGCTTATTTGATATATTGATTTGATAAACATCTTCTTGCAAACATATTTTTGGAAGGTGCAGATTTATAGAGATAATCGGCCTTAAGAGCATGAAATATTTGAAAATAACTTTGAAAACGGAAAATATTTTTATTAGAATGACATTTCAAGCAAATAATGTACCGTTTGCACTAACACAAACTTAAAATTAAGTACAACTTAACGTACAAACGTTGCCAAAATTCAATAATTGTAACTATCAAATTAGACATTACTTAAAGTCAAAATAATGTTGGTGCAAACAGCTCTAAGAGTCATAAGAATTTCTACACAATACAAGCACAAGTTAATGGATTTTAACTAAATTTGGTAACAGATAATTAAAATTTGGACTTAAAAGTAGTTGCTATAGAAATAATTTTTCTTGCAACATTTTTAACAGTAATTTTTTTTATGTTGGAATTTTTAAAGAAATAAAGAAATTTTGAAAGCAAAATTTAATTTTGCAATTATGACGGTTTTGGTAAAACATTTTAATGAATATCTTTGCCTAAGCAACATACTTTTTAACTATGACACTGGATGACTTCTTTATTTAAATTAAATTTCTGGTAAAAATCTACACATTTCTAATAGTTTGATAAAGGAATTAAAACTATCATAAACAAATTTTTTGAAGGCATATAGAAAACTTATTTAGGTATCTTTAGATGGTGACTAATGAAGCTGATAAGACAAATTTACTTATATCTTAAATAAAATGTGTTTAAATTAGGAAGAGTATTTTGAATGACCATTGTAATTTTCAGATTTCTGTTAATAGAGGAATAAGTGATCAAAATATTCATATACAACAATAAGTTATTGAAATATATAGTTATATTTAGTTATTATGACATGATTAATAATTAAAATCTTATTTTTTATTACTTTGGTGTTTTAGGTATATTATTTATATAGTTAAAAAATTATTTTTACGGGGAAGTGGACAAGGCAGATATACTATTTTATAAAGCCGACGTTTCGAATTTTTATTGGATTCTTTATCAAGCCTGGTATTGATAAATAAATTAAATCAATCAATTTAAATTTATCAATTCCAGTCTTGATAAAGAATCCAATAAAGATCCGAAACGTTGGTTTTATAAAATAGTTTATCTGCCTTGTCCACTTCCCCGTAATAATAATTTTTTAACTTATTTTTTATGTATAGTTGTAATATACGTATAGTGGTATATCATAGTTTTCAAGAAAATTTTTATCTATTTGTCCACGTTTGTTTAGAATTCATTTCTAAAGGCACTTTGCTTATCTACTTTTGTCCAAATATTGTATTCTAAAGACAATTCTTTCTTGATTTATTTCAACAAATTTTTTTAACAGTTTTTGTAAGCAAGTAGTATTTTCAAAATAATATTAGTTAAAAGTGATTGGAAAAATATTTTTTCTGCTATTAGGTATACTATTTGTAATATACTCTATTCTAAGTAAAATAACATAGTACTTACGTATTTTATAAACAGTAATGAAACATGACTTACTACTACTAGGATAATAAGAGCAGTACCTACTTTTATTTTATTTGTCCAATTGGCAATTTTCTTTAAATTTTAGTCTTGTTATAAAGCAATTAAAATGAAACTTAAATTATTATATCAGTAAGATATAACATATTATTAAAATTAATAACTGATGTTATTAATATTGACTCTATCAAAACATTTGTCATAAAGATGCTTTTGATTACGTAAACGTAGGGCTTGGTCAAACTCTTGATACTTAATAGCTTTTTTATTTTGTAATTAACCCTGTTTAGAAAGTGGTAAATATTTTAGTTATGAAGTTTTTTGTATTTATGGTTTAACTTTTTTGTGTAATTAGCTAAGTACGCAAATGAAAACTATTTATCTGATTATGTGAAAACAATTAAAATAGTTGTATTTACAATTCCCATTTGGATGATAGATCTAGCGATGAGAAGATATAATGTAAAAAAATGGAATAAATGAATATTTTGCTTGTAAATATAATTAGTGGTTTAAGATGGAATTTTTTTCAGAATCTCATAGAGTAAGATAATAAAAAAGTTGTAATCAACAAATCATAAAATTACGTACGGTTTTTATTATTAGTTTCTCGTTAATACAATTAAAGTGTAATTTGTTTAGCTCGTTTTCGTGATAATTTCAATGGAATAGTAATGATTCGTTAATTTCCTGCGTTACTGAAACGTAAGTACCGAAGCAGAAGCGTGGTGGCATCACGTAAACCAAAGAAATGCATGAATTTATTAAGAAAAATAAGCAAAAAAGCCGAAACCACAAACCTATTTGATGCTTAAACGCCATGAATAAAGCATTTATTCGTCGGTGATTAAAGGAAGAAACCCAATGACAAAGTGAATCTGAAACCAAATCGAAGTAATTTAAAATGCACGATTAACAACGATTACAAAGTCTGTTTTTTCAAATTCATTCATAAGTTTTTGATCTGGACTAAAACTAAACCGTCTTAAACTACGTGACGATGGTTTTTAGTTTAGTCGACAACAAAGCCCGAAAAACAAGACCCATCCCGTGTTTATGTAAAACATTCGATCGAATTATGCATGCACGTGGTATCAACAAATTGAAATTTTCGAAAAAATTATACTTTTTCCCTGATTTCGAATTAACATTTTTTAGCAATTTACCTTAACGACTTTGGTATTTTCCTGATTAATTTTACAAATGCACTGCACCAGAATTAACATTTATTTGTTTTCATGCAATTTAAATTCAAGTAATCTTTGAATTAAAGATAAAATCGTCTATAAAAATGTAAATGCTACTACCGTAAAGACGTGAGAAAAACCGGATACGCTTCATTAAATAATTTTCTCAAAAACATTTTTTCGCACAATTCTCTCTCACTTAATTTAAATTATGTAGATACAGGAGTTTTTCTGTAATGTTATTAACCGAATCACACCTGGTCGTATTTTGTAACACAAAAAAGGTACACGAAATGAGATAATTTATTGAAACGAATCAAACACAACGGTCCAACTCTTTGTGAACATCCGATTAGTTCTTACATGATGCATATTATTTCAATGACTTGATGGACAAATTCCAGTTCCCACAAATTTTTCTATTCGACTTGGACAATTTAAAACGTATATTCACTTTTTAACAAATAATGCACTAAACTACATTACACCTGTCTTGTTGGGTGGCATCAAATTGGATTTTATTTACTACCATAAATACGTAACAAAAACAAAACATATTTGAATCTGACATGTTATTATAAAAGCAGTTTATTTTCACTTCATCTTATATCATTTTAATATGTAATTATTTTTTTCTACGAGCAGAAATGAATCTTCAGTCATTAACCACTTACCAAAAAATACTAGAACCAATGTTTCAAATTTTAAATTACGGTTAACTTTTTATGTATGTACAAGATGAATCAGAAGTAATGACAATATACGAGTAGAGATTTGTTAAGAGTACGCAACGTCTTAGATTCTTGAACATGGGTGATATAAGGCGGATGGATATAAACATAAAAATTAAAATTATAATAGGAATATATAACAATGAAGATAACTACGTGATTTTATAGGTCAAAACTCACTTTATTAAATTGTAACGCATAATAAACTAAAATTTCCTAAAATTTAAAAGAACATTTTTAAGCCGCTATCTTAACATTAAAAAGATCGCCATGAAATACTCTATACCGGGTCATTCTTGTATTCAAGTTGTGGATAACATACATTCAAGAATAAAATAATGTTTAATAGAGTGGTAGATGTATGGTTCCCTCTAAGTTCTACCAAAGTATTAAGCAGAGTTGATAGAAAAACTCTTCTTTGTTCTTTGTGTAGTCAAGATGCTGGAAACACAGTTTTACGATTACAAAAATTCTGCAAGCTTTTTTAATTACTAATAATAAAGTACCTTTTAGCAAAGTTTGCCAATTAAGATTCTGACAGGGGGATCCATACCTGGTGGAGTACAAAATACATAAACATAACTCAGAATTTCTGAAATGATACATTTTGTCAAGACGCAACGTGAGGTCAAAAAACAAAAAAAGCAACAGCAGTAACAAACTTTTTGTATAAAAGCTGCTCGAAAATCTGGGCCTCAAAAATTGAACACATAAAATTTGCTTATAAATGGATGCCACTTGAGGACCAAACGTATATGAAGAAGTTACTTTCGGATATGAAACAATGAATTTGTTTTTTTCAGTTTGTTTATTCCAATCTTATGTTTCTTTTGTTTTTTTGAAATAGATTTTGTTTGATTCAAATGAAATAAATTCCTTGTTGTTACTTACAGTACAGTGCCTTATGGTTCCAAGTACATAAAGACTGACGAAAAAAATCAATTATTTTTAGATCTTCTTTTAATAGGTGAAGCTGACTTTTTGTAACGTGCTTGTTAAACTTATGTCATACCTCTAATTCATAGTTCATTTCGTTTTAGAAAAACGCTCGTACTATTTGATTTTTTAACATTAATTTTTATGTAGCCAAATATTTAGAAAAGGTCGCTTGGAACCCTCTGGTTTTTAAGCCACGATTTGTCAGTGTCAAAACACAGAAAAAGATCAGACTGTACCACTCCAAAATTAGTAGTTAAAGACCGGCTGTATAAGCATTTATCCCTAGTAAAACGTCATTGGCGATTGAGGTTAAGTATGTATGTACATTCATGGTGTTTTCACAATTTCAAAAACATTAAAATTACAAAAGAATAAAACTTCTAGAAGAGAGATGATACACTTTAATTAAAAGACTAATTTTTAAAATAGCTATTGTGAATTTGTTTTCAGATCTGAATTATGTGTAGAGCCAGAATCTTCTGCGAATTGAATTATTATTACAGGAAGTATATTTTCGATTGACGCACTTTCTATTAATATTAGTTTCTTACAGTGCAGTGGGCAGTGCTACTGACAATTGTACAGTAGTTGTCTAAGCACAATATGACCTGTTCATGAAGCATTTCATCGATAACAAATTTTTTTTTGCAAGTGCTGTTTATACTCTTGAATGAAACCTTATAATGTTTTTTGCAGCATCCACAGAACACTTTATATTATTGCTACTAAGTCAAGCTACCATATCCGCTTTTGTTGAAGAAGACACTGGAGCTTAGTTAATTGTTCTGAGTGATGTGGAGCATTATCTATAATAATAACACAAGGTTTTTCCAACGAATTACAGTCGGAATAAATTGATTCTGCACCCATTTGGTAAAAATATTTGAATGCATATTCTTATGATAATCTCTATATTCAATGTCCGAGCCAAGAAGTAAATCACAACCTGGTAAGAAACCTGTCTTGGTACCAGCACGAAGAATGGTGAATCTCCTTCCTTCACTTTTGGATATTTTTGAAACACCTATGGGATCTGCTTTATTTATACATTGTCGAACCTGACTTCTATTTTTATATATATTTAGATTTTATCTAAGAATACAAAAATGTATTTCTTGATCGTTAGTATTGTGGATATTTTCTCAAAAACTGTACTCGTTTAGGAATTAAATATGGCATGTTGTTCAGTAAAAATCTTCTTTTATATATATTTTTTTAATGGTAACTCATTGCTTTAAAAAGTTAACCTAATTTTTGTTTTGCTACAATGAATTTCACACTTATCTCTGGTAAACTTATTTAGATCATCAATTGAAAAATGTTATTTGCTTGCACGATATGCATGTATTTTTCGAACCAATTCTTCTTTAATAAAAAGAAAGGTAGATCCAGACCAAGAATTCTCATTTCGACTCCTAAGGGTACATTTATGTCGGAGCGACGATAACAAATGAATCATAACAGTGGACTCAACTAACTGAGGAAACATTTGGACAGTTTTAATCAATGTTTTTACATATTTTTGTTGGGTAGGGATTTTATTAATGACAAATTTTTCAAAATTGTGCTTGATGGATTTGAGGTGAGGGTTTTAAAAAAAATGAAAAATAATTAGAAGTATTTGATCTATTTTGTTAGAGATTTCAATTTTAGGTTAAACGAAGGAAGTTTTTAATATCTAGTACTTTTTTCCCAAATTAATTTTATTTATGTTTTGCTACATGTTTCGGTCATTCACATTGATCGTGGCCATCTTCCAGTATTTATTTACTAATGCTTCTAAGAATTAATGAAAATGACCGAAACATGTAAAAAACACAAATAAATTTGATTTGAGAGGAAATAAATTTTATAAAAACTTCTCTTTTTTAACCGAATATTGAATATTAATTATTTCTGTATGTTTAGAAGTAAAATCTAAAAGTAAGACAAGAAGATAAAAATATTTTAGGTAACTGTTATGTTAAAATCTCTCTTTAACCTTTTTTTTTATTCTATTCAGGCGTTTATCTTTTAGTTTTTCTATTGGTATCACCAATGCTGAAATGCACTCAATACAATTTTATAATACAAAATATTAGATTTAATACAGTTTTAGACACTGAAAATTCACTATCACGTTAGTGAATATTCTAAATGAAGGAAAAATTAACTTTTTTGTGATTAATTCTTTGACTAATCTAAATTTTAAATCTAATCGAAAAGAAATTTTAGATGTTGACGAAAATTGAAAATGCAGGTCTTTAAAAAATTTAATGCTCATAATTTAATTATTTTTTTAAACCATTTTCTATTCAAATCAAATAATTAACAAATAAGGTAAAACACTCAATACTTGATGAATAAATGTTCGATTAATAGCGTATGTACTTTTAGGCACACTATGCAGCACTCAGCGAATTTGATGAAGTCATTTTGAAGTGACCGAATTTTTGAAGTATACTCAAACCGAAAACGCTAGTATTTCGGCTTTATTTGAGGAGAGTAGTGGAATAATTTAGAAGAGTTGAACACGTTAAAGTAAAAAATGAAGCTTTGGAATAAAAAGTTTTTGTTTTTTAAAAAGATATAAAAAAAGAAACAAAAGTGAAGAAGATATAATCGTAATGGAAAGGTACAGTACATGATATAAATAATTTTTGAAAGATGAAACAAAAACTGTGAAAACTACGTTTTAGATGAAATAGGAGATAGAGTAGTGTTAAAACATTCCTTACACTGGTGGATATTATAATAAAAACGTAAGAAACCCCATTTGTATGTTTATCGGAAAGTAGAGATTATAATTATTAATTTTTTGCATAATTTTGTTCTAATTTCATTTCTATTGAATTTAAGAATACTTTGTTTCAAAATTTTAGGAAGGCCGAACTGTATAGTATAGTAGTAACATTTTTTTATAAGCCACTGTGGTGCAAATAATGACTTCTCAATTTAATTTCTTATGCATTACGTTGTCATAGAAACAACAACTGGAGGACATTTACTTGCACCACAGTTATATAAAAAAAAACAAATTGACATTGGCATTAAAATTGCCATTAAAAGTCCTGACATGTAACACGATGCGTGACAATACATTTGTGATATTAAGTTGTGACATTGACATAAAAATTGTGTAGGTATAGGACATGGTTTTTATTAGACACAATCACAATATAAATGGCGATGACAATATCTACGCTCTATTTTATACCTATTTTTGATTGGTTGACTTTAAGATTTATGACTTCAAGCTTCAAGCTTAAAGTTGCTCGTTGTCGGAGCTGTGTAGAATTTCAACAAAGCCTTAGATTTTTACGTTATTGCCAAAATATCTCAATTACGTTGAAGTTCTCCATTTACAGGTGTAGGAAAACGTTTTGTCCATAAAGCCAAAGCTTAGCTCTTGAATTTAATCTCACAGGCATCTACAGTCAGAGACAAAAGAAGGATAGAGCCTACAAAACCTGAAGTGCAAGAAATCAAATCTAGAAAAGCTGGTAATGACACATCTTCAACAGAACGAACTACATCTACCCACCCTACCCAAGGCTACAGAAAGAGAAGCCTGAAACCAAAATGGTTCAGAAAGACTAATATTTAAGAATTTTTGCAGTGTACATACCTAGTTGTAATTTTATTATCAAAAGTTTTGCATATATTTTTGTGTCTCTAGAATGGATATGAAATTAAATAATAATTAAGTTTGAAGGTAAAATTTTGTGGGTTTAAGATTTTAGTGGATAAACTAATGTTTTAAATGTTACTTGGCCTACTAGATGTTGTATATACATAAGTCTGAAATCTACTACTTATACGTAATATTTTGCAAGCATTTGGGTAAAGATTTTTTTTTTAAATTGGTAAGTGGTCCTTAAAATATCATTACGCAAAAAAGGTGCCGAAAAGATGAAAAATTAGATTATGACTTATATGAACATAGATAGATGACAGATTTTGTTTTGTTGTAAAAAAATTCTAGAAGTAGATTTTTTTAAAATGGCTGACGAAAATTTAAAAATATACTTATAAATAAAAATATAAAAGTCGCCAAAGAGAAAGAAAAAAGATTGTGTGATTTAAATATTGCCAGAAAGCGCTGTATTATCAAAAAATATTGAGTTTTTTAATATGGTTTTCAAAAATTTGAGGATTACAGTTGACAGTTTTATACAAAAAAAATTATGTAATAAAAATGAAAGACAAATAAAAATTATTTTTGTAACAGTCGATGTCGGAAGTCACTTTATTAAATAAATGAATTACATAATAAATCTTATGTTCACAAAAAAGTTAATTTTTTTAAAATGACTACCGAAATTTGTTAGTTAGTTACATTATGATCGCATTTCTTAATTAGGTACACGTTGTTTTATATTTATGGACGAGAAAAAAAATTATGAAATGATGATCGGTCATTTTTGAATTATATTCATTACGAATCGTGAAAACGTTGCGTACAAATCTCGTGTCATTATTTTTGATTCATGCTATACTATTAGAAATTTAATAAGGAAGTCTTGAATAATTGCAATTTCAGATCTTATCGATTGCTCATTCAGTTTTTGTTAATGTAAATTTTGGCAACGACTCAAAAACCATGAAATATGAATTTCTCTAAATCAGGAAATTACATTTTTCATGATTCTTGAGAAGAAGAGAAAATATTTTAGTCCCACGAAATGTTCCGCTTTGAGTAATGTCAACAGCATTTAATGAAATTTCTGTTTAACACTGCACAAAAATAAGCGTATCACTGTCGATTTGTGCTTAAACTTTCGAAGAAAAAAAATTTGATTTAGTCCATCAGATGCGGTACAAAGAAGCGGCTTCTTTTCACTACCTGAGGTCGCAGGTTATCGGATATTTACTCGAGAAGAGGCGAGAATAACAAGTTTTATGTAAATCTGAGCACCGTATTTTTGGGACAATCTTGATGAGGAATTTTCAATTGGTTGTAGCTATCTACACCTGAAGATATATGAGTAATTATTACAAGAACATAAAGCAAAATTCAATCTGCGATTTTTGCAATAAATTAGATTTTATGATCGGAAAGCAAATTAAGTCATCAAACTCGACGTTTGGGAATATATAGCAAGACGTCGCTTTAGTTACATTTTAAAGTCCTTGTTAAAAATCTGCCAGAGGTAGTTTATGGCGGGTAATTTAATTTCTATTAATGTATTCGGTTCGATTAGCATACATATTAATTACACAGTTGTTGGGACAAGGTGCTATCTGATACCCAAGTTAATATATGCATATCACATAGGGAAATTATGTACTTGTAAACATGGACCTAGCATCATCTAGTAGGCGCGGTGAGATCAAAGAAGCGATTTGGGATCTGATTGTTCCGGGAGAGGCGTTCTTTGCACCAGATACGTGACACTCAGGTACCACCGAGTATCGCCTACTGAATATTTAACTAAGCGTATTATTGTACTTCTTCACTTTACACAGATAAATTCTTTTTTTTTAAGCACCAAAGACATACGATTTCCACGAAGATCCAACGGTCGTCCTGGGAAAATATAAACGACAAATCATGATTGTTGCGGAATTTTGCAATGGCTTTTTGTTTTAGAAAGAAACGTTTCTCTTATTGACAGAAAATTCACAGAAATGTAATTTTTAGAAAAAGTGTCGCTTTGATGGTATTTTGTGCTAACCTAATTTCAAAGATGCTCTCATGATTGTTGAGCGAAAAAAGAAGATGATTTGTAATTTGTTTTTAATGTTAAAACAAGATTGTAAATTGTATGGAAAACGGAGAATAATGAGCAAAAATTATGTAAATTATTATTATTATTAATTTATATAATCTGGAAAATCTACCGTATAGAACTGACGTTTCAATTAAGTAGCACTAATTACTAGATACAATTAAGAATATGTATAAAAAAGAATCCTGAGATTATTTTTTATGTTGATTACGTTTATTCTATTATTTTTTGTTGAAAAGAATTATAGTTTTTAACGTAATGACTTAATGCAATTTTTGTAATCTTTTATGTGCTTTAAGTTTTTTAATATACGTATATATATTTAAGCATCTGGAGGTAATTTTCTAAAGTTGAGATTGATTATTATCATTGATTTATTTATAAGGTGCTCATATTTATTTCTCATTTTTATTATTGTTTTTATATTTCTACATTTATTAAAGGTAAAAAAAATTGTCTACTAATGTCTAAAAATGTTAATTTAGACTGTTTTAGGTAAGAAGAATGAATGAAATTTCTTCAATCTTTGCAAAAAAGATAAATATTTCAAGGACTTATACTATGATATTACTATGACTTATACTATGATTTACACTATGATAAGTGGTATCAAATTAAAAATAAAAAAATAGAATTGTGATTACGACCAACAAAGAAGATTACTTATAGTCTGTTTTGCTCACTATTTACATCAAAGTCTGGAAATTTATACACTGCAAACGAGAAGACTTTAAGAATACGAGAAAGCCAAGCCATCTTAAGTTGTTGAGTCTTGTAAAAAACTGATACTGTAAAAGCACTGTTGAAAAGACCAATAATAATATTAATATAATATTATATAATATTAATGTAAAATAGAATTAAATAATTTGCTTGCTTACCTGTTAGGTACTGAACATTTTCTAGGTATCACTCCTATTCATACTTATTGTATGTAATCATCGTGTACATAAGTAACGATACAGCTTGTACGAAAAGAGAGGGTCTTTTAAAATTTCAACCAGTTGTCTTCTAGGATTACCTTACTTCTGATAAGATAGGAGGTTGTATAGCTGCTTATGTGCGCGATGATATTTGTAGATAAATTACCTTATACAGGGTGTTATGGAAGGTATTTTAAATAACAGGTGTTTTAATTTGTTGTAAAGATGTAAATTTCACAAATTTTATTTTTTTATTTTTTTTATTTTTTTATTTTTCAAATTTTTATTTGTGATATCAAAAATTTAATTTTACATTTTTGTAACCCTTAATTTAACACTGCGCTCATGATGGCATTTTCAAGTTCAAGCGAAGGGATAAAAAATTTAACCTTGTAAAAACTTGAGCGTTTTTTCGAGAAAAACACACTGATAACGGCAACCGGCTATAACCTTATTTCACATTGTGTCGTTGTGATCAACAGTATTCTAATAATAAATTGCGGTAGTGCAACAATAAATTTATATCAATAGTGCTTTTTTCTAATATGGATATGGTCTTATTTCGCGGTAATGCGTCTGCAGCTCGGCGTTTGTCCCAACGTTTTCCGGAAGTGTAATTGCCATGATTCCAACGTTCACAAGTATTGTAACGACCTCAAATCATCGAGAAGGACGCCGAAGAAGCGATCACAATCTTGAAATGGAGCCGAAAATTCTTTATGTGATTGAAGATGAACCAGATCTAAGTATTCGTAGACTAGCGCTATAATACGTGAAGGTGTTTCTGCCCTTATTATCATACCCTTTATGAACAGGGTTAATAAAGTTTTATTTTGCCTTACTAATCTACCTAAAATCAGCTGTTTTGCTGAATTTTTTCTGGTGTGTTTTGATCACTGCGTTAACACATAGGCCGGTATGGTTTTTCGTGGTCTACTTACTTTTAATTTTAACTCGGTAAGGGTGCGTTTTTGACAAAAATGCTAAATAAATATTTTGTTTATTTTTGTGAGTTCTATCTGTGATTAAATTTTTTGTATTCACTTCCATAACAGTCTGTACATTTGGTTTTGTATAGCCGCCGTCATTATTCAACGCGTTGACGTTATTTCTAAAAATTATTGACATACATTGAGCGCATTTATTTATTAATATTTAAAATAAGCTTTGTATAAATAATAATTATTGTATAATATTAAATGATAGTTTTAATAATTTTTTTTATTACTCGTTAATTTGTTTTTTAGTGGGCTTTTTTTTAATGACGTCAATGCACTGAATGGTGTCTACTGCTTTATACATTATATTTATTTCTTAGATTTAGTATATTTGTTTACTCTGAGTCTGTTTAAACTGCAAATGTTTTATTGTAGTCATTGTCTTTACCGTGCGAACGAAAATAAACTGAATCAAGGCAAACTCTTGTCATTTTTTTACAGTTCTTCTTGATTAAACAAGGCCCGCACAACTTTAACTTATTTTATTCTTGTTTTTGTCGTATTATTATTGATGTATTTATTGGGTGATATGCATAAAGAGTAGCAAAAGCTTTTACTAGCTAGTTATTTCCTTCTAGCTCATGCTAATTGCATAAGTTTGTCTTGTTTTAATCAAGCAAAAGCATTTGCTAAATTTTTATGCATTTCACCCATTATGTTGTTGAAATTGTGTATGTTGGGCAATAAATGCTATTATTACTAACAATAATTAACAATGAAGTCGAAATATTAAAACTGTCAAAACAGCCATTTAAAAATATATAAAAGTTGAAAAGTGTCATAAAAGCGTGGTAAAAGCAAAAAAAAGTCTAGCAACTTATAAAGTATAACACATCTTCCAACCTGCATTTGTCAATTTAGTCTTGTAATCTTGACACTACTTTACTTTTCAGGTAAAAATTTGGAACAAATGTGTTCTAAAATTAAAGATATAGCGAAATATGACCAATTACTGGATCATGAGGGTAGTCTGTCTTTTGTCTTCTTATTTTAATTTTAGAATAAACTAATTATCTTTATAACAAATGCTTTATATCAAACAGTGTCCCTGTTGAGGGGTATTTTAAACTGTTGAGTCAAAGAAACAACAAATTGAAAACTAAGGATGCGCAGCTGAAAAAAATATGCCATTGCCTTAATATTAAGCAACTTTTTCTTTTTTTTTTTGTATACAGATATCTAAAGAATGTCAGTAATTAAGTGCGTTTTGAAATACTACTATTTATTTTTTCATAATTAGTTGTCAATATATTTTTTTATACAAGAACCATTACCTTTTTAATAAAAGCAGTCAGAAATATATGTTTTTGTAGATTTTTATCATTTGTGGTACTGTATTTCAGCTTAAAATTGTGTCACGTAATTTAGTCAGGAGCAGTTATAGTAGTAACAATTTAATTTTAGCATTCTTTTGATACATTATTTTGTTTTTTAGTTTAAAACGTTTTCAGTTACTTTTCATTTTTATTTATAAACATGTGGGTATTGTGACAAAAAAATATTCAGTTACATGCAAATGTTCATCTTAGGTATAAACAAAATTGAAGCTTGCAGGCACTTACGTATTTACAATATTGAAAAGGTTACAAATTAATTTATAATATTTATAGTATTGTTACTATAACTTCAAGTTTGTCAATAGACAATTATATGCAGAACCCTTAAGTATTTTTTTCTTTATTTTTGTGAATTCTGTAATAATATCTAAATATTGATCACTTGCTTCTTTTTTAATTTTTTTATCTTTGATTTTTTTTATATTTATTAATTCATTTATTTTTTAGTTAAGATCTCTTTTTTTTAATTCTTTTTTATTTACCTATAGGTCCATTTATATTTCTCTATTCGTCAATTCGTTTTATTTGTATTAATCATTTACAAATCTTTTACATCGTCAAAATATGTAGTTTCAGAAAATTAATTACAGTAGAGTTATTATAGATATTATACCCAAACAAAGTAAGTAAAATTGTTATCTCGGTAACCGGTAACGTCTTAGTTACTTTTGAAAGAATATATAATACAATTGCTGCAATTATTTTCTTAGTGTGAGCATAATAATGTCTATGTTTAGAAAATTTATGAGAGAGTTATTCGATGAAAAGCCCTTGCTTTTCCGACCAACTTTTCCGCGTACATTTTGTGTACAAAAGTAGGAAAATGTGCGCCACAAAAAAACGCGTCCGAAAATGACAAATAGCGGAACTGAATTCGTTGCTAGGCTACGTTCGTAGAAATATGGCTGCATATAAATAAAAGTGTCCGCCGCGGTTTCTGCATAGTTCAATTCACTGTTTTTAAAAGACCGACATCGACAATAAAACACATTTTATCGGTCGATAACGAGCACTTTGCACTGATTTCCACCCAATATTCTACACCCCAAGGTGAACAGTTGGCGTTTGTAAAGACTTATGAATTATTCTTCAAGTTTATAAAAAAACAGTTGTTTTCCTTAATCGATTAACTCTTTTAAGGTGAATACAAATAAATAGTATTTTTTATATTAGAGGCATAAACTGATTGTTTTATGCGGTTAGAACGAAAATGTTTAGATGAGACTGCAGAGTAAAAATCATTAGAACGGCTAAAAACAGGTTCACGTCTATAGTATAAGCAATGTCTTTTCTATAATTAAATTTGCATTTTTTTAATTTTTATACTAAAACATTTTTTTACAGTACATGAAGTTACTACTTCACTATTCGACCATTACCAAAAATTGAATTTTTCGTCCTCAAATGCAGTCTTGACAAATGACTAAAAATGAGCTAGCTATATTTGGCATGAGTGTCAAGAACTTAACTTACAAATAATGGAAAAAATTCAATTTTCTGTTAAATTTGACTAAAATATCTTGTGTGTACCTCGGCTCAAAGGTGTTTTTCTCGGCTTCGCCTCAGTTATTAAAAAAAAACTCGGCCAGATAAAAAAACTTTTTGGCTTTGGTTTGTGGGTTTGTGAAAATAATTGTTTTTTGTTAGGGCGCTTAAATTGACACTAAAATGTAGTGTTTACTGTCTATCGGCGAAAAAGGTAATATTTTTATTTATCTTTTGTTATAGAAAAAAAATGGTTGCTAGCTTTACTGTTATGCGTTGATAACCATAAGTAAAACGCTCTTCTTGTCTAATTACCTTATTTAAACACTACAGTGATGTTGTAACACTGTACTATTATTAGTAGTACAGTACAACTTCTCTAGTCCGGACAGTTATCGACCACAGGGTGTCCAGATGGAAGAGTTTTCCAGATCAGCGAATATTTTTAAATCAAATTTGTAACTCAAAATTAAGATGCATATATTATTATTAAGAAACAAAAATTAATTCAGAAACTAACATAAGCATATTTTTCAAGTTTTAAAGAATTCATTAATTTTTTTTGCAGTTTGCAAATATTTTTTCTGAGCATTTTCTTTGATTTTTTTATCAACAGTATGTTTGGTAAGAGTAGCTGATTTTCTTGGGCCTATTTTATACATACTGAAAATGCTTCAATTGCCAAATAGTGTTTTATCTTAGAAGCTTCCCCATTCTCACTCGCTTCATCATCATGTTGGTCTTCTTCTTCCTGTTGTTGTTTTATTTCTACAGCTTCATTGATTATTTGTTCATTAGTTGCGTTCGCATTGAAGTCTTCGTTTTCACTAATTGTCTAAATTCTAATTTTATCAACTGTCATTTGAGTAGTTGGAACTATGACGAGAAGTGATTCTTTAATTTGGTTCAAATTTTTGTCAATATTAGCTCTAAGCCTTTTTTTTAGTTCCACAAGTAGAAGAGATTTTTCGTCATCGTCATCATCGTTCCTTGATAGTCATAAGTAAGCCGAGGATTAAAAGGTACCTGTGCCAGTGGCGCTTGTCGTGGAGGGGACGCGATCGAGTGTAAGCATATTAAACACATTGCAGACATTCGGGTCAAAGCAGCGCTACATAATAATTGGGGGTTTGACATCGCCGTGCGTCAATGCTTTGGCAAGGTCTTTTAGTCCTCGCCTTAGTCTTAAGGCAGACCAACTGCTCTGGATGTTCTTTTCTGTTCTGGATAGTGTCACAGGCTTTGCCTCGTTAGGTGGGGTTGAGATTAAAAACAGATGTTTAAAAAAAATGATTTAATGGCGTAAATATAGATGATCTAGAATATACAGTTATACAGAATAGGATAAAGTTACTTACACTGACATTCTGACAAAACTGGAAGGATCTGGGAATACGTCACACTTTACTTTACTTGACTGTCTTGGTCGAACGCTAGTAATCGACTTCCCGGTTAACGCAACCCGCCAGTTTGCCAACCCCCCAAATGCTGAGCCAGCTATTGCCTCAACCGACGGTGATTTAGTCGACATCAGCAATAGCCCATCCGCCCCGGAAAGTTTTCGACCTAGCAGGCTAACGAACTTCCGTTTTGTGACAATAGCAATGCTTGATTCAAAAATTTAACAGGGTTTTTTAGATTGAATTTTTTCAATATCTTTAGTATATTATCATTATCATCTTGATTAATTATGGATTTTATTATTTTTTTTTCTATAACGACTTTAATGTTTTGGATTAAGTTCTAATATATGGGCTGCAATATAGTCGTGGAATTAAGAACACAAAACTTTTTATTCACTTTTTTAATACTTTATTTTTCATCGTTTTGTTGTAACTATGATATGAGGCTCACACCATAGTTCCAACAAAACGAGATTATGTGAGGTACTGACAATGAGTTTATTCGGAAGTCACCAGTTGTTTCAATTTGCAGAATAAGAAGTTTCGAGAATTCTTTGAGATTTCTTACATAAGAAAGATTTCTCCGAATTACCAAATAAAACACGTGTTGAAAACGATCCTGCAAATTTTGTCTGACCTATAGAGGCAAAAAATCTAAAAAAGTGTCCGAAACGTGACAGCCGCCGAACTATTGCAGTGTCCGAATTATCGAAGTTGGACTGTACTACTATTTGTTATACCAATAATAATAATTTTTGTACTTTTCAGTCAAATACGTCACTTTAGTTCCATATTTTTGAAATTTAAGGTCGCAGTTAATTCGAAATTTTAATGTTGGGAACCTTCTCATTATTCTAATTTTTATTAGCTCAATTACAAGTCAAATATTGTGTAAGAAATAAAAAGATTGACCCAACTAGGTTTTTTGTATTATTTGAAACAGTTTTGGGATCTTCAACTGCGGGGGTTATTAGACAGCTGTTACATAGCGATTTGGTCAGAATAGTTGGATTTACAAAAGTATGTATAGCTTGTCAAAACTTTCTTGGTTCGTCAAGATTATTAGCGTATAAAGTAGACGGTAGGGTGTCTAAAGGCAACAGGACTGACTCTGGCAAAAAGTTTCTACCCATTCTGCATAGATTGAGCACGTATTATTATTATTTTTTTATTTTTTGTCTACGCATCTTACTATTATTATTATTATCTCACACACTAAGAAAATTTTGTCAATCTGTGTAGGATGTGAGTCTAACGTAAGTATTCAAAAAGCCCCTTCGTGGTATGTTCTACTAACCCACCTAGGATAGTGTCAATGTTCCTCGGAGTACTTTCTGCGGCTTATTAGGGCATGATACGATTAGGTGCTCAACTTTTGGTTACTCAAGACTACATATCGGATCCGTGGAGGGTGCCAAGTTAAGGTTTAACAAATAATTGTGAGTAAGTCGGGTATGTCTGAGTCGAGTCTTGATATAGTTGTTTCTTGACGTCTATTTGTAGGCAAAGACATCCAAGTATTTGTGTTTTTTTTTCTTTAGATGAGAAGAGCATTGGTTCTTAAGCGATTGTTTTTGAAAATTAATGCATCTGTTGAGAAGCTTCTTGATATTTTGACATCCCAGTGGTATAACGCTGAGTCTGTTTTCAAGTCTTCTAATAAGGCACTCTTTTGCAAGCAGTCTTGTGAGGGGATTTAAAGAAAGCTGATAGTTTTTCTCACTTTCTTGTAACTTGTTAATTTCTGTTTGGATTATTTGTACAAGAGGATGAGTAAGGCACAGTTGGGAGATAAGGGAACTAAGGGAATCAGAGCAGATAACATAGAGTTTTTTTTTTCTAGTTTGTAGTTGGTATAGTGCTTGTAAAATGGCGTGAAGTTCCTTGCTATAAACGGTGCGGTTTGATGGAAGTTTGAACTGATGAAGTTTTTTTTCGATGGTGAAAGCTGCTTCCAATTTCTGTTTGTTTTTGACATATCTGTATAGATAAAAGTGAAGTCTGGATAGAAAGAGCAGGTTTATCATAGACAGATCCAGACCAGGATCTTCCTTTATAAATATTAGATGTTTCTTATATATAGTCAGCTGTTGTTGATAATAATTGGGAGACTCGTGACAGATTTCAAAAAGTCATAGTAGCAAAGCCAAATTTTATTTTTACAATAGTCTTTATATTACAAATATGCAAAACGACTGTCAATCATCTGAATAGTGGTGGACAACTCTGTGATAGTTCTTCGAATTAATTTTTTTAATATTTAATTCTTTGATTTTGTGATGTGTTTACTATGTATGTTGTTGGGTATAAGAAACTATGTTAATACCATCTTACAAAACAACATAATTTTTTTGTTCATATTTTTTATGGTGTCTTCTTGCCATTACTAGCGTTATTTATAGTATACTGTAATTACACTTAATTAATTTTTGGTTGAAAAAATATTGTCGACAAAATCGTCCTTTATGTAATAAAATTGTAGTCGGAAGCAAATTGGTCCTTGCGCAATCTGCAGGATAGCAATTACAGGATTTTAATCCATTTCCGTTACCTAACGTTGTGGATGAAATCACTGGTCGAGAATTTATTGAAACGAGTTGAAAGTGTGAATATTGTCGTTTTTTATCGATTTTTTCGTAAAAATCGTTTTAATTTTTGCGGATGAGCTTAATCTACTTGTGCGGAACGGATTAGTTCATGCTTATGGTTTCGCTTTGTCATTGTCGATCATTTAAATGGTAAAATATGATATTTGTGTGGAAAGAAGAATTGGCAAAATCTCAATGGTCGGTCGTATTTTTCGAATTAAAAGAATAAAAAGCGTCTATCCCTAAACACGTCGGAAACGGTAGTTTGATATAGTGTTTTTGTGAATCGGAATCAGAGAACCACGCATCTCTCGTCGATTTCCGCTCTTCTGATTTACGGTGCGGACTATGCCGGTTATTGTTATAGTTTATTGTTTTATTTTTGTCGTTTGTTATGTTCGTAAGTGTGTATTATGATTGGACCATAAAATTCACATCGTGTGCATTGCATTTGAGTAATGTAAACACTTTACGACATTGTATCAATATTTTAAAATCTCATTCGATCGTTACTCTCCTGCCTCATAACAATTTTATGCTTGTAGAGTATTCCCTTTTAATCATCGACCAACACAACGGAAAAATAGCTCAAAGATGAAACTCGATCCGGTACGATTGGAAAATATTACATTACCTTACTCTATGCGGAAAAGTCCCTCTATAGACGAATTCCTATTTCTACAAATGATGCCATTCAATCAGATTCTAGTCATCTTATACCTACACAAAAGTTATTTTCCAACTTTTCTCTATTGTGGGTATTCAAAATAAAATAAAACTGCATTTTCTATTTTTAATAAATAATAAAATACCAGAAAAATTTTAAATCACGTTCATGTTTACAATTATTTTCTAATAATTATTTCTAATCCAAGTTCTAAGTAAAAATTATACAAAAAGTCAAGTAGATCACAAAATTAATCATGTGAAAGTTTTAATCATTCTGTATATTTTCTATAAACAGGTAAATAGCTTTCTATTTATCATTTTTTGTCAAAAGTTTAAAAAGTAATGTGCACATCTGAAGTTTCAAAAAGGAAAATAAAAATGTTGATACAAGAAATATTTTCAAAGAACATTCCAGGAAAAAAAAAACAAAAATGAAAACTTTATAAAAACATGAAAATAGATGATTGAAGGAGAAGAAAGAAAAAAATATTGTGAGGCTGGATAAGTATAAGATGCCTAGAGAAAACGATAATGTCAAAAATGACATAATTATTAGTATACTCTTATCCTGCAAAAAATTGATCAAAAAAGAATCTCAAAAAAGAATAAAACAAACAAAAAAAGAATTAATAAAATAGGAAATCAAAATTCTTATTGATTAAACAAAAAAGAAATGAGAGAAGAAGAAGAATTGAGAAAACTATTCAGTATACAAAATGTTAAATCAAGAAATTGATAAAAATGCAACATGAACAACGTTTTAAGCAAAGAAAAAGTTAAAGAACATGTAAAAGTTACTAGGCGTACAAAGGGCTACGAGAGAAATATGCAATAAGTATGACAATTAATTAGATATAAGACACTTTAAAATGACAAAAAGACACAAGACAAAAGCTATTAAGTCTAATAAATAGATAGTATTAGAAAGTTGGTAGATAATAATAAATTAGTTACTTTAAATATAGCCACTAACTCCAAAAGAATAAAAAATATTGGAGAAATATTTAAAAAGTAAATAAAACACAGCCAGATTAAATAAATTTAACATGAATAAAAAGAAAAAAACATTGGTGTCTACAAATGAAAGATAATTATTTTATGAGACAGAATAACAGACAAAAAAAGTCAAACCATTAGATTCACTTTTACAATCGACTGTAACACTGTCAGAAATGATAAAATTAACAAAAACTGTTAAGGAAAGGAAAGATATTCAGAGTTGATATACTAAGATTGTGGTTTATGAATTCAATAAAGACACAAGAATATGAATCAGAAGTTAGTTCTGTATACACAAATTGTAGGAGTTGGTAAATCCGGCAGAACATAAACTTTAAATAACGAAGGACACCTCAAGAAACAAATTTGCTTGAATGAAGAAGTAGAATGGTGTTCAAAAAAAGACAGAATTAAAAATAGAGACACTAATGAGGAATAGTTGATAGAGAATTTTGTTTATTAAAGCAAGTACCTATCAATTTAGTTCTAACTCATAATGCAGAATAATTTGAACCCAACTGAAAGAAAAAAAAAATAAATTTATAATAGTTTTTTATTAATACCTTTCTGTTTCAGCATTAGCCTATTGAGAAAAAAGTTTTGTTATGCTCCGCATGCGTGATCTTAGATGAGAAAAGTATCTATGTAAAGGCTTTCACAAAGACAATATTATTTTGGAAGTGGTAAAAAATGAGCCAAGACGTAATAACTAAGAAAATTAGTGATCTATGCATATGCAAAAAATACTTAGAAAATTTTTTATCAATAAATAAGAAAGAGACATACACCCAAATTTACTTAATATATCAATTTGCTAGAATAGCTTTGTTGCTATAATAACACAATTGTTATTTCAAACAGAATTGGGGTGAATTTATGTTTTTTTAGATCTAGAAACAGCGTTTGACACAATTTAATATAAGACGCACAGGATGTTTTTGAAGTAATGTGAAAGGTTTTGAAAGGATACTAAAAAACTAAATTGTCTTATAAAAATGCTTATAGTTTTCAAGATACATCTTGTAGAACAATTTTGAATTTTTTTAGTATGATGTGTGATTGCAATATATGCATCAATTTTTTCTAGTGATAGTTTTAGTTTTAATGTTAAAGTCAGATATACAGTGTTTTTGAAAATATTTTATAAATGTCATCCTTATTGTTGAAAAGATTCTAAAAAAGCAAATTTGTCTTATACAAATGTTTTTAGTTTTTGAGATACACGATGTATGACAATATTGTTTTTGAGCAAAAATTTTTTATTGTATATCTGCAAATATATATGCTTAAAAACAGTGTTGTCGTATATAGCATCTCGTTTAAAAAGAATTTTTTTTTAAACTTTTACAGCGCATATTTTAAAAACTATTAACATTTGTATAAAGCAAAATGATTTTTTTGGCATCTTTTTAACGAGAGTCATTCTTTGTTAAAATCTTTCACATTACTTCAAAAACACCCTGTATAAAAAGTGCTACAGAAAAAAAAGGGAATAGAGGAGTAAAAACAAACAATGAATCTATTTTGCACTAGAATAGTCTCTTTTGTGCTTTTACAATCTAAAGAGACTTGTAAATACAAGATTTATCTCTAAGAGTCGTATACTTGTACCTAAAGGTAGAAAAGTTACACCTTTGAAATTAATTATTTCGTATTTATCATAACATTAGTTCTGGAGTTGTGAATGTTCTTCATTTCTTGTGGAATCGTTTGAAATTTAATTTTATTTAACAAAAATAACATAAAAGCTGTTGTTTACATCTCATTTAGTGGAGGAAATGAGATTTAAATTTCGTATCGGGAAAAAATTTCCAGCGATTTTCGATTTAATTTTAAAGATTTAGAATAAAATTGCACAGTAAATCTCGTAGCTTTCAAGATATTCATAAACTGCTCTTATAAGGTTTCTGTGATAATAACTTTTTTTACTTATGAAATCCCTTTTTTGTTGTTTTTGGTTGACAATCTTTTTTAGCTTTAACTAACATTTATATGTTTGAATTCGTTTTATTCTATCATCATGTTGTCTTGAAGCTTGTTTGTGTTTTATTTGATTTATTTTGCTTTTACGAGTGGCTGCTATTTTCAATAAGTTTTACATTTTCTCTATTTTGCATATTTATTTATGTTATTTGGTATTTTCTAATTTTAGTTATATTATTTTTTAATGAAGTGCTCATTCAAGCAAATCGATAATTATTGCCGCTTTTGTTATATTCTAATTCTAAATTAATGTTCAATTTAAATCTCCACGGTCGTCATCATTACACCCACAGTGTATAGCGTGAATACTGACCATTCCCAACGCAATTTAAATGAATTGTGTTAGTAACGACAATGGGATTTCATTGTATAAATGACACAAACCTATGGAATCTAAAATTATATAGCATTTATTTTATAGCTTGACGGAAACAACAATTTCAGCATTATATTTAATTACAAAGACATTCCAACAATTAAAATAATTTCATTCTTTAATAAGTAGTTCTTTTTTAATCTAATATAAACAACAAGCTTTTTATTTTTCCGATTTTGCTTCCACATAACAAAACCTAACTAGATAAAAGTAGAAAAAATAGGCAAGTCACGTATTTGTCAGTATCTCAACCGAAAAGTTAGCATAACTGTTGTATTGTATTTTCCTTTTTTGATCAGGAGCTACGAGCTGAAATTTTATACAGTTACAGATCGCAGCTTACAATTTAACATCGGTTAGCCATGTCCGTACTTGTCGACAACATACACTTTTTTTTAATGATGGTGCAGTTTATAGCTGAAAAAATAATTTATTGTTTCGAATAGTGTTTTAGTTTTATGAATATTCACGAGAGTGCACGCCTAAACAGTTAGATTTTGGAATAAATAATGAGGAATAAATACCGATTACTGATTAGTCGCAAAAACAAGTAATTCAGTATTTACCGTATAAAGCCTGTATGTCCTCGCTGTGAAATGCAACAGTTGTAATGAATTAGGTAAAGCTGACAGTTAGTGGTTACCTTCTAAGAATATAAGAATCTTATCGTGTTGATCGTTGTTTTATTGTTTAGAAATTTGCATTAATTTGCATGGAATGAGTGTATTACAATATTACACAATACATCGTAACGTACTTGTTTTTGCTATAAATTTGTTGGTTTGAGCTTTTGGAAAGCTCTCCTGATACGTGGGAACACGCTGGATTTTATTCAGTTTAAAGCTCGGTAATTAAGAGCGTTTTCCAGGTTTTTCAGAAAACTAGGTACTTTATGTAATGCGTTATGCGTGCACGTAGAAGGAAACGTAACGAGTGGGTTTAGGTCTACGTGCAATCAATGTTATTTATTTTATATATATTCGCAGTGAAATTCTCATCAATGTTAATTGCTGATAATGGTTGTCTCCACAATTCTTTATAGTTATACCGATATATTACCGTTTGTTATTCCACGTTTGTGCGACTCGCATTTATTTTATGAGCTTTGTCACTAGAATTCTCAACAATTTACATTTTTCACCGGAACCGTTACATCACCCCCCTGCCGTATTTGGTCGCGATAGTATTAATAATTGAACAGGACAATTATCCCGGACTCATGCTGGTATATTTACCATTTATTGCACTGAATATGATTAAGGTTAAAAAGTTCTCTAACTACTAGGCTTCTGAGAAGAAAACGATATCTATCGACAGTCGCTTTTTAGCATTCTTGGGGGCGATTTATGATCAAGCACACAAACCGACTACAGAAATATTAATAATGTATTGTCGTCGGTTGCAAATTAACATTGAAATATAGATTATGCACTGAAAAAAATCATTATGAAAATCGGGCCGCTTTTACTGCTTATCATTCAGCCGGTTTTTATACCAGGCCTGCCATTATAAAAGGACGAAATTATGCCGTTTTATACAATTACATATGAGAAGGAAACGTTGCTTGAATCTGCAATTATGACGTTTTAAATACGAGCGTGTCCATCGTCACTCTTGTTATCTTTAATTGGTGTTGAAAGATTATAAGAAAAAATCGCACAGTAGTGGAAGCTACCTTTGCCGGTACTAAAGCACACATCTCTTCATGCGGGTACAATTAAATTAGCTATTCATGCATAATTATACAATCAATGAGTCCATAAATTCGAATCGCTTGATTTATTGCGACTACTGTTTTTATTTATTAGCAGTACGAGAAAGAATTTTTTTAACCTGCAGTTCTACATAAAATATGCAGTTATAAATTCATTTCTACAGATGTAAAAAATACTTAAAATTTGAATTCAACTAGGTCAAAATTGATGAATATACATACATATTGTTTTGTGGCAACAGATTTATTGACATTTGGACACCAAAAAGATTGTTTAATTGTGTATTACTAAGTTTTTGGCATTGGTTTTTTTGTTTTTTTTTTTTTCACATTGTTTAGTAGGAACAGATATATACGGTCCTGATAATATAATTTTGGTCCTGATAATATAATTGACGTTTGCACACGAAGAAGACTGCTTAATTTTGGGCATTATTAAGTCCTTGGCATTGAGCTCTCGGTTACTGCCTCTAGTTTTATTTATCAATTAGCTCATAATTTTTCTTTACGTTGGAAACATGTATTCAAAAAAATCTAAAAAAAATAATTAGGACATTTTTTTTCTCAACAATTTTTTCTATCGTTACTGTAAATAAAAAGTTATTAATATCGAGTCATCCAAAAGTCATGGACTACTTGCTCTTACTGCAATTGGGCTAACTAAATTTTTACCACAAAACATAAAATTATTAGCTTGTTTTATAATAGAATTTTGCTAAATTCAAAAGTAAATTTTTGGAAAGGGTGCCTCTGGGCGCTAGTGAGTAAAATTTGAAGCTATGGTAAAATTTGTGCCCCCTTTAAGCAAAAATCACTTGTTTTAACATTTTTTTGAAACTTGAACAAAATCGGAGATTTTAGGGGGTGCAAATTTTAGATGGGACACATTGTATATTACTTATACATAGGTATTTACATATCAACTTTAAACTTTATCATAAAATTTAATTATTATTATTAGATCACTTGATTTTCTTTTATTTCTAGGGATTTTCTTTTCTGTAATGTATTGGTAAATTTCTTTAATTTTTAGTATTTATTTAAGAATAATAAGTAACAAAATTTTCTAGATTGTAGAGTCTCTACATACATTTGTCTTTTGAAGAATCGATAATTTTGAATTTAGGCTTTTCACATTTTTTTAGATTTTCTAGTCTTCGTATTTTTGTTGTCAATAGCGAGTATTTTGGCCTGTAACACGTAAAATTTACCGAGTTTTATGGGGCATACTTCTTATGATAGTATCAATTTGTTTCTGTGGAATTTGCAACCATACAATGGGTAAAAGCTGCGCAAGTATTAATAAGATAATAATCACTAGTAGAAGAGTACCTATTGTGTACTAAAAATTTTAGCATCAGAATTTTAAAAACAATTTCAAAAAGCATTTTGCAAAAAGGAATTTTCGGTCATTAGTGATTTTCTATTTATTCAATTTTATGTTCATTAATTGTGCATTTTCTATTAATTATTTATTCTGGTTATACAAGAATCCTTGAGTGCTTATTTGCTTTGGCTAAAAATATTTTCCTTTATTCACCAAACAGTAATGCAAGAATAACAATTTTTTTCATCTAATAATTTTCCTAACTTTTGTTTTTTTTAAATTATTATTTACTTGGTTAATTGATTTGTAAACTAGATATGTTGAAAATAATTATAAATTGATATCGTCTAAACAGCAGCCGCGGCTTTGCTGTTCAACCCTGACCTTATTGATTAAATTTCCTATTTTTGCTAAGATAAACCTCTAAAATAAAAAAAAAACGCAGTTCGTTTAATTTTAGCTTTAACGCGTTGAATTTCTACAGGGTGTATGTAATTAAATATTTTGTAGAAATTTAACCTGGTAATAGTTCTCGTTGAAAGGACGCTAAATTCTAAAATTGCCTTATTTTAGGTACAAATGTAGTTAGTTGAAAGACAATCATTGTAATTTAATCTAATTTTTTTCAATTATTTGATTTATTGATTTTATTTTTTAAGTAGTTTAAATTGTTTTAGAAATGTGGGAATGAGAGATGAGGAACAGATATGTAGAAGGTATGTAAGTAAAAATCAGCGAATAAAAGAAAAGCCGTTAAGTTTGATACATTTTGAAATTCTAAGAGTGCTTTGAGTTAATACCTAGAAAGTTATTCCATTTAAGTATATACTGAATCAGTATGAACACGAGCGGCGTGTTAATTTTCCTCCCTTGTGGAATCAAAATAAGAAGACATAAATAACAGGTTCCTGTTATAATGACGTCACGTCCGGAACTCATTATTTCCCGCGTTATTTCAAGTTGCACCCTTAATATCTTTGCTCCTGCTTTAGACTACTAATAACTCACTCCCGGACTTTTCCTTGGCGATTTATAATTAAATTATTCCAGGATCAAGCTGTGAGTTTTAATTTTTTGATTAAGATCAGCTGCTTTATAATCCGTGTCTGTTTGCATTTTTCCCACTTTTATTATGAAACTGGTGTTAAATTTTGTTATCTTGGATCTTCTGGTGCATGTAAAATACGTAGGTGGTGGCCGCATTGCGATATACGAGATGAAGCTGCTGATATGCTCCAAATCGTGATCTTGGTAATTAATCGAGACGTTGGCCCATTCATCTTGCAGGATCTCTTGTTAAACTCCTTCGCTGGCCACTCTATACAATAATGCACCAATGCTTATCTAACAAGATCTAAAACGACGTTATCGGTTCGTATAATTGGGTTACTTGACCACTTGAACAGGTTGGATAAAATTTCGCAAAGCTTTGTTCTAATATTTTCACGTTGGGTTGGGATGAAACGATGGAAAAATGTTTTAACAAACTTTTACACTTAATCACAGAATGAGTTTTACAGTCTCGACGCTATTTTTAACTTCCAAATATATTGCAGTTTGCAGAATTGTTCAACTTGTCGACGAAAATCATTTTATTCCGCTCGAAACGCTACACTCTTCACAGTAGCGTACTTCAACTTGGAAGCTTATAAATTATACGGGAAAAAATGTACGGAATCTAAACTTCATTTATTACTTGCAAGCTGAGTTGTGACACTATAATTGCATACTAATTCTTCACATTCAAACAACCTGAATAGCGGGACATTCCCCGTAATTATTCAAATACAAAAATTATTGTCATAATCTCCGCCATCTGCCATCACATTTCATATTTTCTCCCAATTTTAGTAGTTTCAAAATCTGATTAAGCTTCTAATAAAGCAAAATTATTTTTCTAAACATATATTTACTCTGCAGTGTTTAGAAATTAAGTTACAAACATTCTAGAAAACGTCTGGAACATTCTAGAACACTTTTGAGTTAATTAGATAGAAGGTAACACGCTAGCGGGAGCGAATTGTATAAAGTGTACAACTGACTGTATATGTGTATCAAGAAAAAAAATTAATAAACTAAGGGGTTAATTTCAAGTGAAATTAAAACCGGTAGTATCTTTGTTGCTATGCAAAATTAAAAAAAATTGTGGTTGTGATTAGTTGTTGCTATGGAAAGCTATTAAAATTTGCGATACTGCCGGTAGTATCTCAACTTGAAATTAGCTTATTAGACTAAGAAATAATAATAGATAATAAACGAAGAAAGTCAATACATATGTGCATCAAGTAAATTAAAAAGAGAGTAGGAGTAGAAAAAATAGAATAATACGTATATTACAAAAAAGTTGAAACTAATGATAAATTGAGAAATAGCAAAGAAATAGCATGGGATAGTGACATTATACAAAAACTATCTAACCTACAAGAATAAACTGTGTTTTAGATTTTTAAAAAGTAGGGAATTTGAGCTCTAAATATTAAACAAAGAATTACATTTGAATAATTCAAGTTGACAAACATATCGTTATGTGTTGGCTACATAGCCCCATCAGCTGAGAACAAGGACTAGGAAGAAGAAGAAACATATCGTTTGTTAACTAAAATTTTTCCATTTATCAAATACTCGTAAGTATAATAAATTAAGTTTATAAATAAAGAAAATGTTACAAAAAAGGAAGAATACGAAAGAAGATACGATAACGACAATTCGCACCAAAAAAACCGGACCTCAAATTTTGTCATTGACAAAAAGTATTGTGTAAACCGACCGGCATTTAAAACTTTTTTCACAGTCTTTCAGTCATTGTAACAATTTTTATAAAAGACTACTTGTTCAATAAAATTTAGGAGCCTAATCCTAAACTGAAATAAGTTATTAGTTTGTCCTGATTAGGGTAGTCTTTATTTTGGGTAATTTCGAATATTTATGCTTCCACAGGCTTTCATGGGTCGGAATAAAAACAATATCACTTTAAGTCTCTGTCTTAATTTTAACTTGTGTCTCACAGCGATATAGAAGCTTCCTAGTTAAAAAATATCGGCAATGGGAATTCAACAATCAAAATCTGTTATTCTGGCCTTAAGAAATTATTCAAAAAATTTTAAATTTTAATTGCTTCTTTTTATTGTTTTTTAAGTTAAAGAGACACATTAGTTTCTTATATTATAATGTTACTAAAAATTAATAAACATTTCAATAATTAATCAATAGTTTTATTTTATGTCACGGCAACATCTAGCGTATGACCGTTGCTTCCTGTAGTACAAAAATGTTGTGTCACATTTTAAGAAACAGGAGGAAAGTAAAGAAAAGCCTGAAATATAGAACACAGGTAGAAACAAAGAGAAAAAGCGCAGGAAGAAAAACATGACGATGAAGATAAAACAGAACGTGAAAAAATACCAATACCTGAAATAACTAAAATTAAAAGTGTATAGATAGGTTAACAGCGGATATTATCACATATAAGGGCAATGAAGGGGTGTCCTTATTGCATAAAATGTTAAATCTGGCATGGTGGAAAATGCAAGCCATGTCAACATTTGTATAATTATAAAGGACTTATAACTACGCTTAATTTAAATAAATAAAGTGTCTATGAAGTCACTAGTCAAACTACTACTTGCATTATCAATAATTTTTTTAGTTTTTGATTGTTATTGGCACAGTTTATTTTCCAAGCTACACACATCAAAATAATGTAAGGGGCACGCTTGGTATTGTTAAAAAATATCGTAAAGAATGTAAATTAGTACTATTTCTTTAATACATACTTTATTTTGCATACGTTTATCAACTTTAGTTCTTTAGTTTTTGTTGACAAAATGTTTTAAGATCAAAAATAATTTTCGTTTAGTAAGACCACAGTATAGAAACCAATTAACTTTTATTATCTGGTTTTAATGTTTGATTAGGACAAAATTTCTTTGCATTTTATTCAGTTTGGAATGGATCAAACATGGAAAGACACCATTGAGATCACGGTTACACAGTTACGGATTGTTAGGATGCTCTAAGGACGTTTGTCTCAAAGGGCAGTTGTGATGCTCTGACATTAGTATAAGTATTGTTAACCGATTGTGGTTAAGGTATCAGCAATCCAATGACGTTCTGGAATATCAAACAGGGAGTACAAGAGGAACCACTGCAAATCAAAACCGATTTGTGCGTTTGCAAGCATTGGGGAATCACAACACAACAAAAACAGAATTAGTAATTCGGCTTTATAATACCCACCACGTCCTAGTTAGTAACCAAATGATTTGTAATCGACTTCACGAAGCTTGGTTTTAATGTTAGACGTCTTTAGAAAGTATCTTACTTTATCTCTTGGAAATAGCGTTATCAGATTACACTGAGCGCAGGAACATAAGAATTGGCAACAACAGGAGTGGGCTACAGTTTTGTTCACCGGTGAGTCTCGGTTTGATTTGCATCCGGACACCAAAAGACTAACAGTATGGAGACGACCTGGCAATGCAGAACGTCTGGCAACTGCCTAAGAAGTCTCCACGTACAGCCCAGACTATCATTCTTACTTCTTGGTATGTACCAAGGAGTAAGAGTGATAGTCTGGGCTGGTATCACCATCGGTGGGAGGACACGGCTTGTTTCTATAGATCGGGATTTAAATGCGATTAGTTATTGCGATAATATTCTTCAACCTGTGATTCTTCCGTTTACCGAAAAAATTGGTGAAAATTTCTTATTTATGCACGACAATGCCCGTCCACATACCCAGCCAGGGCGGGTACGCGAGTTTTTGGCCAACAATGAAATTAACGGTTGGCTGTAGCCTACCCATTCCTCTGATTTGAACCCGATTGAATATTTATGGGATATGATGGGCAGGCGTTTTTTGCGGCAAAATGTATTGCTGCAAACACGAGAACAACTCATGAGTGTCTCACAGACCAATGAGGGGCTATAACCTATGAAACGATAAATAGTTTAATTTTTAGTATGCCCAACAGGTTCAGGGAAGTGATCAATAACCATGAAGGTTATACATTGTATTAATTTTAATTTTTTGTAAATTTAAAAATTTTCGTTTTAAATTTTTTTAATTGTTTTTTATTTTTATGATATTTGGTTTTTTTTTAAATTTTTTGTTAAAAAATAAAGCCTATAACAGTTTCTATTGGTTTTTTATATGTTTTGTAAAAAAATCTTGCCGTAAATCAATATTTACAAGTGTCCTTTAGATTATTTTGATGTGTGTATAAGAAATTTTATCCTACGTTTGTATATTTATAAAGAACCTATATCTATGCTCATTTTAAATAAATAAAATGTTCTATTAGTTTCTAGTGAGACTGCTATTTACATTATCAATAAATTTGTTAGTTTTTGATTGTTATTGGCACAGTTTTTTTCCAAACTAGTTACCAGAAATTTTATTCTGTGGCTCTTTCTGTTCAAGTTTCCAATGAAGTCCTACAACTCGACATTGCAGAGTTATTTCACCTAGAAAATTTGAAAATTCAGCACCATGTTGCCCCAAGCTCAAAGCCTACAGCTTTTTTACACTCCGATATTGCTTTTCTGTTGAAAATTGTGATGAATTAATTGCACCTTTTGCTTAAAATAAAATTATCTTTATTAAAATTTTTAAAAGAGCTTTAACTGTTGATTTTAATTTGAGTAGACTTGTGGGGTATAATTGTTTTTTTTTATAAAATAAAATTTTGTTTTTATAAAATAATGAAAAGAATATTTTGAAATGAAAATGTTGTGTATTGTCCGTAAGAATTTAGATGTAGTAATGTGGGAAATGTTTTTGTGTGAAAATCGTTGGATCAAACTTTATAATTGCGACAGAGTATAATGTATTCGATTTGAAATAAAAATGAGTTCTGCAAACCTCGCCGCCTGATCGTTACAAAATAAATCCAGTGTACTTATTTCTTACAATTGAATGTCTCGAATGGTGCCGTCTCCTTCTAGGATGTCACCCGGAGCAAGTTTCCGTCAGATTCCGTCATCCGTCTCAGTCGCCCTCATTGTTCTGCGGCACAATTGAAAAAGTGATCCTCGAATGCGTACATACATATAAATTATTTAAATGTTGGTAGATATGTATGCAAGTCGTTCAAAGAAGGCCGCCACTTCACAAAAACTGGCCTACACTCGCTGCTATAATTTGCAATCGTCTGCCTATTGTGTACTTTCCATAACGATTTTTTTATCGTCACACTGAAATTCCCCATAGATGTTATTTACGGGCAATCATGCGATAACGAGGAGGAGATCAGAAAAAGGACCAGGAACTCACAATTTTTCGGTTTAAAATGATACGAGACTTAATGAGAAGATGGCCAAAGTGGGTAATGCAATCCAAGTCATTACCTCTTCCGTATCTCTGAAACCAAGCTAATAATTAGCTCGGTATAATAATAACTCTGGACGTACAATACTAGACGGGTATATAATTTAAATATAACGTCAATATTGGATTAATAAATATGGTTCGTTCGTGGCCACGATTTACATACTGATTATATACGACCAGGTCACTACGTAAATATAGTATCGACTTTTAATTACATGGGGCGCTCGGGTGGTCCGGCTTATAGCACGATCTTGAACTCCATTCACTAAAAAAGTTCATTATGTTAATAATATTCACTATAAAATTCCACAGGATTACAGATTTAACGATGCGAAATTAAGTATCGCACGAGCCGCTAAATTACTCCAAAGCGTTCAAGGTCTATCATTATCGATAACACTAAATCCTTATTTTCTCTTTTAATCATCGGTATTTCACCACATATATTCAAAATAATTTTTTCCTTGTGAAATTTTTTTATGTGCGAAGGGTGAAACAAACGTAGATAATAGATAATAATATAAGAGTAACCTTGTTTCAGTTAGGTACTTAACATCAAGAAGAATAGGTCAGTTTTTAACTTCTTGTCTCGTTTAGTGGTTTCAGTGTTAAATATCTGTACCTACGTTCTTTAGCTAACACAAAATTTTACAATGATCTTTTATTATTAAGGTTAATGAGGGCTGACCACAACAAATTGAGTAGAAGCAGTTATCTTTTACCAAAACACCATCTTTAAAAATGGTTCTTGAAAAACGTAAAGCTGTAAACCCTAACATTCTTTGTTTGTCAAAATTATCGCTTGTAAATAATAAATTTGTTAAGCTCTTATTGACTTATTACCCTTATACTACTTATAACATTTTATAATGGCTACAGAACGCTGAAATATAACGAGAATTTTCGAATTAAATAACTAGTTGTTTATTGAATATTAACTAATCAAACATAACATTGTACCTATTACATGGAGGAAAGCACTCCACACAAATTGTCGTCTGTCAAAGATTAGAATGATTTTAAGTTCTTATCACTTATTAGCTCCTAAATAAACGGTGTAAATGGTTAAACTTACTTTCAAGCAGAAATTGCTACACGTGGAAAATGTTAGTCGAAAATTTTGGTGCACTATTTTTATTTATCGAAAAAAAAAAAATACATTTTTAGCAGTATTTTACTTACTTCCGTAAATATTTTTTTTATAGTTTATCTTACATTAATTTGTTTCCTCTTATTTTCAGTCACTTCGTTTTATAATAACAGCCAGATCTGTTATTTATTTACCAAATAAATGGTTTTGGTATTATCAGTTTGACACTTTTTCTAGCACCAACATCAAAGCTTTTTTTATAAAAAATTATAAGTTGAAGTCAAAAAGCAGAACGGTGTGCCTTAACAAAAAGTGTGTAATTTACAATACCAAAAACAAAATTTTTTTGTTTAATAAATAACTGATCTGGATGTGTAATACTGAAGCTCTGTTTTCAACAAAAAAACTATTTGTTAGCTTGATATTTTAAACATTTCTTTTAGTATTCTATAAACATTACAAAATTACACTTCTCTGTTATTAAAAAAAAATATCTTTATTAATTTTTAGCCGAATTATAGGTACCGCACACACTTAATGGTATTTTTTTTATGTCGATACGATGTCAAAATGTATTGATATATAAGAATTACTACTCGATAAAATGCAATACGACACAAACCTTAATAGTGTTTGAATTTCAATAACATTAAGTTAATATAAAACTTGTAAAAAAAATATTCAACCGAAATAGAAGTGTTTAATCACTAAGCTTTGGTGCAAAGGAGTCTGGCTTAAACGACCAGGTAATTAACCGGTGTAATCCAGCGGCTGCATGTTATTCATTCAACTGGTCTACACCAGTTGACCAGTAGACCAGTAGAATGAATCACATGCAACCCGCTGTATTACACCGGTTAATTACCTGGTCGTTTAAGCCAGACTCCTTTACACCGAAGCTTATTAATCACTAATCAGGTACATGGGATAACAAAAATAAATAAAAAGTAACAAAAATTAAAAAAAAAATTATTATTATTTTTTTAAATTAGACAAATTTAAAGTAGATGAGAATTTAATACGACAAGATAAAACATAAAAGGATGAAGGTGGCCGGAACAGAATTATGAAGTAATGAAACTTTAGAAAGAGAAGGTTTTTAGAAAATTTGATTCGAAATGTTTATAACTTTTTCTAAATTAAGAAAGATACAGGGTTTTCTTATTTCACTCATTTTTTATGCATTTCCTTTAAATACCACTCATTTATTAGTCAGTTTAGACAATTTTATTGTAATTTTTATATATTTCTAACAAATAACATTAACATTACCCTGTTGCTACATGTTAAGAGTTTCATCGATTCATTATCGAAACTATAATTTTAGAAAATAAATGGTCAGTATAATTAAAGTATCAAAGAATTCTGTTGACAAAGTGTGTAAAGAACACTTTTGTATTATTTTTGTTTTTATAACACTTTTTTGAGATAACTGCAACAGAATTAAGACAATGTCGGTTTACGTACCCTCAGGCCTAACACCATCCGCTTCGTATGAGTATCTATTTAATAGAATAATATTGCGATAATTATGTTCCATTAAATAGATAAAATCTAATTGACAACCTATTAATGGGTTGTAAATTTTTAAAACTCGTTTAAATCGTCTGGTTATTCTTGTTTATTAATTTATCTGTAATAGCGTCTTAAATAATTCAATATTTATGTTTAGTACCGTGAGATCGATAAAAATTAATTAAAATTGACTCTAGTTTAACTATAATTTTATCGTTTTTTTTTTTCTCTCATAATTTATGTGAATTTACAATTTAAAGATATTTTCATACCTCTTGTTTTGCGATAAAGTCTGATTTAAGACAATTTAAAAATTATGAAAATGAGTGTGGTATTAATTACCATCTAGAGACATCTCTTCAAGTCATCGCACAATTTAAATGCAAACACATCTCTTACAAGTGCCGAAAAAATCTTCAATGTTTAAAATATGCAAAATTGGTTAGATATGAATCCTTTCATTATAATTGTAAAACTGCTTCCTTCATTCACAAACACAAGTACCGGGTAATATGGCCCAACATCATATGCTGCAGCTATATATTTTTACTAATTGCTAGAAGTTTTTTATTTGTTTATACTATTTTGATCTATCGCACTTACTGCTTTAACATTATAGTCTGCAACTCTACCTTTCTTTAGATCTACTTAACCTTCTTCATGTCTTTCTTTCTGAGTGGGTTTTTTTTTCGGAATAACATCTTTACAATCTATTGAGGAACTGACACACTAGAGATTTTGGTCACTTCTATTTGCTAAAAATGGTGATAAATCAATTTTCTTCTTAAAAGTATTTTTGAACTACTCGCTAGTTGTTCGGTACTTTATAGACATTATTGTACTCCATAGACTTGTACTCTTTGTAGTGGCGACCTCTATAGACTGAAATATGGAATGGTGACGGGCATACCCTATCAATCCTTATTGAAAATTTATAAAATGTTTATAAATTAAAATTTATAAATTAAAATTGGAGCATTGTTTTATGATACATTTTGATATAAATCTTGTTATTAAATACAAATAGCACATAATATATTGACATAATTATTGGTTTTATTATTTAATTATTCGCTAAGAATTTATTATAACTATTTTAAAATTATTTAACTAAAAACAGTTTGTCACCGAAATTGTCAAAATACTTAATTGAGATGTGTCAATGTATAGTACATGCGGGTACTCAGAGCATTTAAGCCTGCCCTAGGAAGAAATGTATGGCAGTAGTAGTATGGATTATTTGTACCTACAATACAATACAATAGTCGTTAGGATTTTTGGAGAAAGAAAAATGTTTCGAAGAGGAAAACAGTAAAACTGCAAATGTATAAAATAGAAGCAGAATTAACACCAATATGGAGGACAACAAGCACACACTTAAATACTTTATCTAATCAGACAAATATGGACACGAAACAACAGATGTCAAAAGACGGGAATACTGTTGCAATTAATCTAAGAAGAAACGGCGAAAGAAAAATTGTAAAAAATGTGGATTTCTAGCTAAACTACATATCTACTACTTTCCCATTCTACCAAAACTATAAAAATGAGAATAAAAAAAGTTATAGTATATAATAAACGTATCGCAGAAATTCTAGGGTTATTACTTTTGATTGAAATATTGGGAGGTTTTGCACGTTATCGAGGTGGGGGTTATATCGAGTAACAAGTTGGAGATTGGAGGTTATAGGGACACTTACACTTGCTGCTGTGGAGTTTATTATTACAGTTATTATGGCATGGCAGCTTTATAACTGCAGATACGGTGTAGATTTACATAAAAAGCACCTATATTTTTTTCCAAATTTACGTAATGACGTAATTTGGCGCCATTATACTTTCTAGATATTTATATACAAGGGTCAAACACAGTATCAAGAATGATTCTTTAGTTTTGAAGTTTTTACTGAAGTCATAATAATTTACAAAAAAGTAGAATAAACTCTAAAAGGGGTAGTAAAGTATTGATAATGGTTTTTAAATTACTTTTGTGAAAAGCTGTAATGTATTACAAAAGTAAGTGTTAACATATTTTAGAACATAGTACACATATACACACATATCTTTTTTAAAAAGCACTAAATTTTATTTGTTACAGAGCAGGATATTGTTATAACTCAGAATAAAACACTTCAGCTCCAATATTGAGCAAATTACTGTTTTGGTCTTATTGTAGGCTCATTGTAAACTCAAAACTCTTGAAGTTACAAAAACTTGAGGAAAAGGAGGCTTCTATTAAATTTAGAAAGTTTTGGATTTTGCTATTTTTATCTTCAATTTTGACAAAGTGTATTTAATTTTGAGGGTCTATCTAAGTCTAGTAGGCTAATTTTAAGTCGAGATTATACCGGTACTATCTTCGTTTCTATGGAAAATTAAAAGAATTCGGAGCAGTGATTGGTTGTTACCATGAAAAAATTATAACATTTGCGATACTACCGGTAGTATCTCAACTTGAAATTAGCTCATATACTTTTACGTTTATTTTTATCTATCATGTTTTCGTCGTTAGAGTTTGAAACCAAAGGTTATCGGGTTTGCTGATTTTCTATTATGTACAGAAAATTTAAATTTATTAATCTATACATACATATTTTTTTCAGTAAAAAATATTTTAAAAAAATAATTATTTTTTTTCTGTCGTTTTATTTGACTTGAGGGCCTAGACTTTCAATCTAGGTCTGTTGTACCTTTGTTGGGATGGTTGGAAGTTACTGTTCTAACATTCGATTTCTCTTATAATGACGCTCTGATCTGACTGCTTTTTTTCTCTGCATTTTTTTTTATATTCATATTTATTTACCGATTGGTGATTATGTTTGTTAAAAAGCCATTTTCTTGACACGGACCTTTATGTAAAATTTTGGCAAATGCACGGAAGACCTGAATTATCCAATGCATCATGTTATAAATGGTGGATGGATAAGATGACTTTTTCGACATTGTAACACTTCAATCTTACTACTTAAACTATATGTATCTCGTATCTGATAAGTACTTGACATTTTTTTTAGGTAAATATTGTTCGGAAATGTTTTCCAATTTTTGTAATTTGTATTAAGTAGTATTGATTGCTTTAAGAATTGTTTGTTACAGTTTCTAATTAGTATTTAAGAGATAAAGAGCGTTTTTAGTGCCAGCAACAAGGAAAAAAAATCTATAGTAGCAAAACAGTTCTTTAGTTTTTTACAGGTGAAAAAATTTTAAAATAAAATTAATGAATTATAGAGATATTACAAAAAATATTGTACAAAACACGTCCGTTATAGAGCCTTGTCAGTTTATTCGACTCGCTCTTCGAGCCCCTCTCACACATTTTCTGACTTGGCTCTAATTGCTACCCTAACAAACTTATACTATAAAATAATGTTTTATAGCGGTTTATGTGCAACTTTAAAATTTACGGTTATCTGATCCTTTATAAATATGTAATATACATAGTTATAACTTCAAGATTAATAATACACATATTAGATTGATTAATTTCAATAAATCAAGCATCTATCTGCAAGGAAGGATATAATTTAAGATTTTTTTGTCGGAATTAATTATTTTGGAAAAATAATTTTCCTACGGATATGGAAACATTTTTTTGGCAAATTTATGGGAAACTTTATGGAAAATGTTTTCGTACTCTGAAGCATTTCCTGAAATTTAATGAATTTGAAGGCAATCCTGTTAAACCAAAGGGAAGTTGAACATTGCATTATAATTAATTTAAATTCTTGTTTCTTATTTAAGCAGTGTATTTTTAGTGGCGTCACCCCGCGGCAATTATTTGTCGTTTATCAGGCTAACACGTTAGTCCTTATTAAGGCTGGTGCGTATTGTTTTTGTGCAGTGTGAGTAGGAATGTTAGTTCAGATCAAGTACCGATTAATTGAGTTTTTGTGACGTACCTGCTGTTGCTCGTTACTCCATATGGGTAATTAAGTGGGTAGGATTTCCATGTTGAATAATAATGTCTAATTAGCACCGAGGTGATGCCCGCGCGACGGGATCCAGCAACCAAGAAGAGCCGGAGGGACGACGGACGCAGGACACACAACTCTGGAGCTTTTTATCCGCCGTCTAGTGGACCTGTCACCTATCAATCAGAGGTAGCGCGACCGCTTTTTGTCAACCCTTCATACCGGACGCTAGTTTTGTCTGCATGCTCTTTCGGCATCAGATGCGAATATTTAAAATAGTCGCTCTTCTTACCAAACGTGCATATCAATGTGGTGTAATGCGACTTTTTCCCACTGATGCTGCTCTGCTTTGCCAATTTGAATCGCGGACTTTAAGAACTTGCCGACTAATTAGGGCTTAAATCATAGGCCAAACAGTGCCGACACAATTCGGACTAAGATTAATGCAAGGCCAGATAAATATGAATCATATACCTACCTGTCCTATCATTAAATGTCAAAATAAAGAAACAAGTTATAATTTTAATTCATTCTAAAGGACTAAAAGGATGATTTATAAAAATTTATTTGCTAGAAAGGATTAAACTGAAAACTAATAGATTTATTAATTAATTGATCATATTATAAACATAATCAAATTTGAAATTGTTGTCATCCAACAATCAGGTCAGATAAAAAATTTGGCGAGTTTTTTTATTGTTTTCAACTTTTTTTTCTATTTAAAATTTTACGGTTTGTCTAGCAATGCTTGAATTTTATGATGCAATAAGGACAATTACTTTTTTGGATCATTAACGATAAAGAATTTCTACGAACATCTATGAAATTTTTGCTCACCAAAAACTTTTCGGATGATATTTTTCCAAAAGATGATGCTTTTCACCAAATACATTTACTTAAACATTTTTAAATTTTAACGGACGTATTAAGCGATTTTTTTAGTTTGTTATATTTTCCAAATTGTCAAAACATGTAGGTAAATGTAATGAAAAGCATTATCTTTTGGGGAAATATCATCTTTGAAAGCAATTTACGACTCGGGCATCGAACCATCTGGCGCTGATAAGACCCACCTATTGCAATTGTATGTGGTTAATTCCTTATTTACTTCAATGACAATAAAGTTTATGGTGGGCAAAAATTTTGCAGATTTACTGTACTTCAGCAGACCAGCTGCTTTCTTTATTGACAATAGCGCACATTTTTCTTTACCACAACCCTTTAATAGATTTCTTAGAAACTAATTTTTAGTCAAAACCATATTTAAGCATTTTTGGACAAACCATATACCAAACCTGCTAATATATCTGAAGATCTTTTAGCCATCATAACTTTTATTGTATATTAGTGCAGTCAAGAAGAGGTAACCACAGTTATTGAGAAGCGATAAAAGTTTGTTTTTTGACACAATAGTTTAAATTTTGGGTCATGTTTTAGGCAAAAATTATTTTTAAGGATAATATTTACACAAAAGATTTTTTTACCAAATACATTTACTTAAACTCTCCGGTAAATTAAATTTACTTAAACTTAATTTGAGAGAAATAACGAACCTAAGGGAAATACGTGGCTCATTTGTGAATCTAATAATTATTAACACACTAATCAGTATTTTGCTTTATAAAATTATAAACCTATCACCGTATTGTCACCCCAAAAATAAAAATGATGAATCTATTGGTAAATTGACAAAAGAAAGTTAAATTTTAGTTGTCTAAAAAAGTGTGTTAACATTTGACATCAATTGACATTTGATTTAAAAAGTAATTTAAAAAGTATAAATTTTGATAAAGAGAGTAAGGAGACAAGATTATAAACAAACATTCAATTAACTAATAAAGTTTAAACAAGTGAAGATATTGTCCTGGTCATTTTAAGTTTGTATAAAAGGTTTGTGGGTGGATTTAAGAATTTCTAAAGATTCTAAAAAATTTAAAGAATAACCTTTATTGCAGATGTGAAGTAAGAATATAAGAAGAAAGTAGATGAAGTGTCAGTTATATTTTTTATTTGAACCTTAGTTTTCGAAAGCGCTTTGCTACTGTTTTATTAGAATTTTGATTAAATTTGTGGTAAAAGCTTCCTAATTTTAGTCTGTTTGATTTTTTGATAAAAATATACAAAATATATAAATTTAAATTTATTTATAAGCAATTAAAACAGATTGGTTTTTAAATGATTGTTTCTTATCTGTACAACGTATGTTAGTGTACTCGATTACAACATTTACAACAAGCGGTAGTAATAAGGCTGTTATTAGATGTTTTCATTTTCATTACCATTTATACAAACACTTTAAAAACCTAAGAAACTGTATTTTATTCTAAAATTCGTCGATAAAAAGCTAATATTTTGAAATAACTCTGTGAAGCTTTTTGTAAAACTTTTTTAAAACTTGGAAGATTATAGATAACGGGCGAGTGTCCAAATTTTATATAGATACTTATACTCTGTCTCTGTAGATCAAATTTCTAATTTTTGCGAAGAGAGTTGTTTTAATTAAAGCAATAATGTGTTGGATATCTCTTATAGACAAATAGGATATTGTGGATTTTTCTAGTTAGCAAATTCAGTTTTCAGAATGGGTGTAAACATGGAACGTGCTCAGTTTTAAATGTTGTTTCTACAGGTATGTAAAATTTTTTGTACTTAAGCAACAATAATAGTAAACTTTGACTAAAGTTGTAAATTTTGTGGCACAGTTGCTTAGGACAGTCGTTGATTGTAAAGCAAAAAAGTATACCAATTTTAGCATACCTGACTTTAAAGACAAGTCTTTTGTTTAATACTAGTGCAATAAAGATTGTATTGTTACCAAACGCAGGTAATTTATGGTCATTAGATTCTTTGGTGATATCTGAGAAAACCATCCGGTGCAGATCAAATCTACGCAAAAGTGGTGACAAATCTGCCCGCCTCGGGCGGTTTTTTGAGATGGCATTGAAGGGTCTAACGACCATAAATTATTTGCGGTTGGTAACAATACAATATTTATTGCACTAGTAATACCAGAAAACTTGCCTTTAAAGACAGGTATGCCAAAATTGGTTTGAAAAAGTATACTTAATCTGTTTAAAACAGCAGTGGTGCAAAGACTGTATTACCGTTGCATGTGAAGAAATAAATATAAATAGTTTATTGTAATTAACCTCTGTTCTACACGCATTGTTGTTAAATTTATAACTTAAGTCAAAATTCAATAATATCGTAACCCAACTATACTAATTTGTAGAGTCATTTTTTGATTATTGCAATTGTTACTATATTATGTTAAATTGGTTTTATCTGTTTTTAATTAATTTTTGGGAATAAAATTGACAAAAATTTGATATCTTTATAACTGTGATGCTTTGCACACTGTCACGGCGTTATTAGGGATATGTTGTTATTGTTATATCTACTCAATGAGTCGTAATAACCGGTTTGTTTCATAAGGTAATTAAACATTTTGTTGTCTTATCTGTTGGATCGTACTAAACAGTAGAGTTGTAGGCCACAAAAACGAATTAATTTTCTTGGCCAGTCTGCAAAATCAAATTTTGAGGTCGAAGTAGACTCTACTCTTAAATAATTTTATAAATAAAATTCATTTTGTTGATTTTAAGACTGTCAAAAATGGGTTCGTACGTAGGTAAAAGACATAAAAAAAATTCTGATATTTTTTTTGTTTTTTAAATCTTTAGAGGATGTATTAATTATATAATATTATGAGGTTGTCACCGATGTGTGATCCGCATAATTGTTAATGCGTAAAAATAAGCATGCCGTGTATTTTTAGCTCTAACTGAAGTAGAAGTTTTGCATTAAATATTCTCATTCTGAAGCAATAAATTAAATTTTTTCCGTCAACTTTATGAACTGTTACGTTTGCAGGACATAAATATCACTCATTTAAACGAGTTGAATGGCATCTGCTTCATTTTAGGTCTGCAATTGCCAATAAAAACTCGTACAGCTATGCAAGTGCGTTTTTAATAATCAATAATCATACTCATTAATTATTTTTATTAAACAGTCTCTGTCTCCACATTTACATTTTAAATCGTTACGTGTACCAAGAAATTATAAAATAAATGAATTCTTAAACGAAAAGAAATTCGTTTTATGCATTTTCATTCAAAGAAACTATTTATTTATAAGAAGAGACATGACATGACGTGACGTATTAAAGAATCATCGCCTTTTTTATGGGACTTTATGGACGATCGATGCAGGATACAATTAATTTCTTTTATTTTTATATAATAAATGCGTTAATGCTACTTAGAACTGAACGTATAAAGCACGACATGATGTAATAAATGCGTTGCGGAAGGTCAGGCGATTCACTTAACAAATTTTCTTTTCTAAAGTGGCCGCGATCTATTTACATTTATTTAAAAATTCATCTATTATTCATATTGATCGTTTCAGTTCAAAGGCTGGTTTATAGATGATAATTTGAAAATTCCACCAATAAAAAACTAGGAGTTTTCTACTATGATATCGGTAATAGTAGGCCGTGGAGAAAGCTCCACGCCCACTTTGCATATTGGTTGCTATTGGCCCGTCTAACCTCCTACGCGACGGATCGCATTAACGACTCTAGGGAGAGCTGCGATATTTTAAATTTTATGGATAGGAAGGAGAAGGATTCGTTGTTGCCATGAATAAAGTCGATAAAGGATAAAAGACAGACTTTTTCTAACGAATACAATTACTTCCTCGCGATAAAAGAATTATTTTAGACTGATTTATAACCGAATTTTGTATGCTTTGCATTTTAGCTTGTTTCCATTCTCTATTCATTAAAAAGGCATTTTTAATTCAAACTTAATAAACAATTAAACACTTTAATTGACATGAATTTTGAAATAGAACATCGGAACGGTCATAAACTTATAATTGAAACTCTAATGCTAAATAAGCTGTTGTTTTACATTAATTTTAGGTTAATTAGGTATTTTATAGCCCAATCATTCTACTATAAATAGAAAAAATTAATATTGATTTAGTTTCGTGAGGTTCTAGTGCTATTATTAAAGTCAGTTTGAATAAATAATTAATTAAACTTATCGAGAAATAGTCATTTGCTAAAAAAAGAATTTCGATCAAGTTACAGTAATTAAATAAAATTTTATATTTCCCAATTATTTCTTGAACAATTTTAGAATGATAAGTATAGTTTTAACATTAGATAAGATACTTGTTGTCTTCCATGTTTGGTAAAGTATTTTTAAAAATACAAATCCCAAGCAGTTTGACCTATAGCCGTAGGGTCATATTTTACGATGGTTCAAAGCAGATCGATAATACATTACGAAGCCGCTCAAAGAAAAATATATGGATTCCTGATTTATTATCCATGCATTCGTGATGTATTAAATCGATTAGCATATAGTTCTATCAGAAGACTGAAAAATCAATATTTCAATCCAATTGATATTTCTAAAAAAATATTATATGTTTGCAATGTACAGGGTTATTCACACAAGAGCCTGTCAAGAAAAAAGTGCAACTAAAACCACAAATTACAAAATTAAGTTGATATTAAATATGTTGTTGTAACAAATACAAAATTATAAACGAAGCGTCTATTTTGCAAAATGTTTTTTGTGTTGCATCTTTTTAATCTAAAGCTCATTATTTTACGCGAATAACTCCGTATACACAAATTATCTATACTTATGCAATTGAGTATGTATTTTCAGTTAGACCAATCCAACAAAGGTAAATTTTAAAAGACAGATTAAAAATATTATTTCTTAGAAAGTGATTAAATGTTTCTCTTTGTTTTAAATGGAGTATAGATATCAATTATTTAATAAAAATTAAACTGTTAAGGCCACCGCTCGATAGATAAAAGCTAATGATGCTTCATCAAAACTTAAGGGTGGAGCAAGTCGTTTTTATAGTTTCGCTTTAGTTAATTTATGTCTGGATAAAATAAATCAAACAATTTTAGCTTGAAAATGAGCAAAGCACGTATCCACTTTCAGATTGTACCGTGTGTTTTAACAAAAAGTCTAATAGTGCTGCGGAAATCCAAATCAATTGTTTTAAATATCTTTGACAAATTTGTCTATCAACATGTCAAAATAGAACGTCAATTAATTTCGTAATCATCATTGTTTTATATTAAAGGAAAATGTATAAAAAATATTTAATTATTATTACTAAACAATTTTTTATGTGTTTTCTTTGATAGGATTTGACTAAGTTTAAAATTAAAAAGTCAATCAAAATATTTCAAAGGCGCTAAAAATTTTTCTGTGCACTATACAGGGGTCTCACGTCTAAAACAGGAACTTTCTAGCTTGTCATAGCAAAGTTTTTCAACAAATTGTGTTAAAATTGCATTTTAATATCTGTTTTTGTTTGATTTTAATCATTTATATTTTATTAAAAAATTATTTACTTTCAAAAAATACTGGTTTAATATTTTTTTTATTGATTTAATTTAGAAAAAAATTTTTTTAGTCTTAAATTGACTAGATTTTTCCTAAGCAGACAAGCTTTTGAGGCTTACCTATTTTTTCCGTTTTCTTTTTTGGCTTTATGCCACCGCATTACTGATACGTAGACAACCTTGGATATTGTAATTTTGGGTGTTGGTCAGTAGCGCGCCGCGGTCAGATTAACCCCTGCCGGGTGTCCTAATACCCAAATCGGCAACAGGACACTTGCGCGCCGTTTAAGGATTAGGTGGAAATGTTTAATCCCATAAGTAGATTGTAGCCTTTGTTGACATAAATATAGACATTATTGTTGACATTATTTATATAGATCATCGCTTGCTATGAAATTTGAAACGTATGTTTAAAAATAAAAGTTATCAAATTTTTTGGCCAAATTCTTCCAAACTAGAACTAGTGTTATAGTTCCATTCTCCCTCAGTTTTAAGCCCATTTCAAAAATACGATTCAATCACAACATCACATCCGAATTCAGAAAAAATACTACACTAGTGCAATTTCCGATAACTTCAGTATTATCGCTGTCAGAAAGCGTCAAGAGACGTCATATAAGTAAGAAAATGCAAAGAAATTGAATTTTTTTGCCATTTAGTTGAATGTTACACTTGTATAAGGTTATACTTGGGATGTAATATTGAAAATAACTATCTTCATTGTGGAAAATAGTCGGGAATAAGCCATTAAGTGGTATTACCTGCTTTAATGACCCGGCGCGCAAGTGTCCTGTAAGCAAAAAATAACCGGCGCGCTACTGTCCTGTTGGATTAGGAGTACCTGCGGATTTTATTGACCGCGGCGCGCAAGTGACCCATGCCCGTAATTTTGGTACATACCTAATGGACTATTATAATAAGCTTAGGTTTTTCCCCTCCGAAGGGATGCTATCTTGTCGTGGTGGAGGGGCTTGTCAGTGTTCTAAAACACTTATAAGAGCATTCCCGTAACACACAGTAAATTTTTCAGTAGTGAAAGAAGAAAGTTAGTTTTGCGAGGAGTAAACCCAAGGCCCAAAAATGTTACTTAGAGATACTGAGTAAGATACTTAGCAATTGACATTGACAGCAAAGATGATGACAGTGCTAGGAATATTAAAGCCCAACGGGATCATGTTTAGGAAGGAATGAACTATCAGAAATGAGAATCTCAGTGACCATAGTCGCTGCACTTTCAACATAAAATGAAAGCAGAAATCAATAATGAAAGTGTTCAAAGAGAAGCAACTTTTTATACATGATGTTCGGCATATCGTGTAATTTCTGCGGAGGTTACTTAGGTCATACTTATTTTGATCTTAGAATTTAAGAGATAAGTGAGAGAGCACACAGTTAACAGGAAGCGCGTGAACAGTATGGTAAACCCTATGAGATGCAAGTACTAACACAAAATGAACACACCGCATTATACCTAACAAAATATGATAGTGAATAAAGAAAAAAGTGCACCGGTTTATCAATGTCTGATAAATATAGCGCCTTTTTATTCTATGTGTTAATTACCTCATGAACTCAGTTCACTGGATTTAACTAGTTGATGTTGGTGTCGATGCAGATTGTCTGATATTTAATTTTTCTAGAGTTTTAAGGAGAAATAATGTTAAGTTAGTTGGATAAAAGAGCTACTTTAGCTTTAAGTAATGGGCACAGCAGAAAGAAAAGATCTATCATTTTCTGTTGCAATAAAAGGGCGAGGAAGATACTATTTTTTTCTAGCGACTTATGACTTGAAGGTTTTTACTCAAGCGTTGTTTTGTTAATTATCTTGCTTGTTAACTTCTAATATTTGCTTGAAGTTTGCTCTTCTGGTACATAGTGATGGTGTAGATTGCTGTTCCTATCTTTAGAAGAAGAGTAACATACCAGTACTACCAGGAAAATATGACACTAGATCACAGCTCTAGTTAGGTAGAAGGTTCAATGCATCTTTCGCTGAAGTATATTCTATCATCTTGGCTTTTGCATAGAGCTCACTTATTTTAGGCTTAATTATCAGTCATAAAAAATGATATAAATTTAATTTATACAGGTGTTGAAAAAATCTCTACAACGAGCTGCTATATATTCCTGACTCCAAATAAAATGTTTATCGTTTAAACTAAACTTATATTAATACAAAACTGTTATAGTTTTGGCGCTATGGAGCGCCAAACAATTAATTTTTTTTTTATTTGTTACAAAAAATATACGGCTTGATCTTAACTGGTTTAGAAATGTGCATAAAAGCTGGTACTGTTTTTTGGGTCTTATTGCCGCATATAATAAAGTATGGAAAAATTGTTTAATACACAAACTTTATAAAGTCGTACCTTGCAAACGAGTAGTAGACTTATTGAGAGCATGGTAACAAATAGAAAAGTTAGAGTTTTTATAATCAAAAAATCAAGCAGAGTCAAAACTATTAACAATGGTCTTCCTCAAAATGCAATAAATAATTTTTTTTTGCTTTTTAATGTATATACAAACGAGTGATCTTTCTGAAACTATTTTAAGAAAATTTGTGTATGCACTGACTTTTTAACATAATGAAGTTGGTCAGGTATAAACTTATTAAAACAGAAGTTTTATCTTTTATGAAAACTTACATCCGGTTTCCTTAGTGTTACTCTTGACTTTTTTCTTATCTACAAGGTCCACATAGAAATAAATAAGACAAAAACTAATAACAAGAAGTAACATTTTATGAAAGTTAGCTTTTTCTATCACAGTCTTCTCAACAGCAGATTCTTGCAATACTGTTTGGATGAACAGTTTACATACAAGCAAAATAGATGCACAATAAACACTGCTATGCGAGTCATATCCGGCATATTGAAATCAACTCCCACTGAATTGCTTCCAGTAGTTTCCAACATTGCTCCTACCGTACTAAAAAGAAAACTTTTAATAAAGAAACTTTGGATAAAATATAAAGAACATCCGACAGATTATTCTATATGGTTTGACCTTATTGCTCCCGAAAATCCGTTAAGATCTAGAAAACTCTTCTGGGTTGAAACGATCAATATTGAAAACTTTTCCGTTTTTTATGAGTGACACAATATATGGTCTAATATCGAACTTTTTAATAAAGATTTATTAGTAGATCAAAAAAGAGGTTACCGCAAATGGATCAGCCAACCTAGGTCTGAGTGTAATTGAAGAGATTAAAAACTGATCGTGCTAGATGTAATTCAATGTTGTTTAAATGGAATGCTGCGGAAAATTCATAGTGTGAAATGGAAAAAATTGTACATCTTATCGAAGAGTGTCGACTTACGAGTTTTCAAGAAGGCTTCAATAAAATATATAAGTTGTCGCCAGAAGCTAAAACTTGATTGTTTTTTTTGAATATTTTTTTTCTTTTTTTTTTGATAGGCAGCTTTATTTTAACCATTGTGTCTTACAAAATTTTGTTATTTGCATTAGTTTAGAGTTTAGACAGAAAAAAATTATTTGGGATTTAACGTTTGTTGATTTTAACAATAAATTTAATGATTAATAATAAAATAATTTTTTCAAAACGTTATACTGGGTTTAAAAATTTTATTTTGAGTAAGATCTTTTAGAGACACCTATATACTAAACTCATTTTGTTTATAGATGCAATTTTCTAAATAAACTTATTTTACTGATAAAACCAAAAATTTTTTTTATTAAGCGAGTTAAAATTATTTAACATTTTTTTCGCGTAAGTATATTACAGTGTGCTTTAGACTATACCTACGTATACATTGTTGTAAATTATATCAGGAACATTCTGTATAAAGTTTCGTATTGCACATGTGTTAGTAAAAAAACTACTTGCTAATTTGTAAGTAGATCTATAAATATACAGATAAAAATTGTAAATGAAATGACCGTGTTAAAGCATTTTTTGTACTTTTTAGAATGTGGTGCGTTCAACATTATTGTTGCATGAACAATACCTAATTTAAAAAAGGAACCACAAGTAACATTATTTTGACAGAATATGAATATTATGATAAATGAGATTTATAATTTATAAAGGTCGCGTGTTTTTTTTAATAAATATTTTTTATTTTATAAATTATATTCTTAAATGTTTCGGTCATTTAAACTTGCAATAGCTATCTTCAGGCAATTGTATTTAATTTAATAATCTGCTTTTCAGTTTATTCTTTTAATTGTATGTGAGTATAATATGTCGACAAGCCCCTATTTTACAAATAGTGAAAAAATGAGTGAAAAGTGGAAAGAATTTCAATTCGATTTATATTTGTTCTCTATGGTACAAATGACTTTAGTTCTCAGTCTCACAAACTGGGACTAAAGTACTACCAACTTTAGTCCCGTCAGAGCAAGAAAAAAATTAAGTGTAGGATTGCCAACAGACTCAAGAATTGACAGACACTGAATATGAGAAACAGCATATTATAATAAATCATGTGTATTTTTATATAATATTTAAAATTGATAAATATAACATATATATTTTTGAATGTAGAGGAAGTCTGTAGCACACTGTTAGAAGTGAATTAAATTGTATTATGTTACCTCGCTTGTTTGATTTTAGGAATGCTGGTAAAGATGTTGTAATTATGTCTAATTAAAATTTTTAATTAATAATTTAAGGTACGATATTCTTGATTTCTAGGTAAAAGCCAAAAAAACTAGAGTGCATCGTATTTGATTAGCATCAATGAATTTTTATACAAAGTCTAACCAAATGCGGTGATGAAGTAGTTGTGAAAAAAAGTCCCTCATGTCTTAGAAAAACCACCGTGGAAAAGCGGCACAAGCACAGTATACCAAACACGTATTCCGCGTTAAACTTTTAAGGAGATAAGCCTAAACCTCCTACATCTATGATGGTCGCATCCGTTATCCCGCGTTGTCACACAGATGAAGTCAATCTCCCGAAGTTGACGTCAAAGCTCGCTTTTCACTATCTTTAACTAAGGAAGTGCGTTATTTATGGATTAGTTGAACTTTGCTTAATGCACAGTCAACCGACAGTTCAACAACTTATAAGGAGTTACCACTCTGAAAAACACTAACATCTATGGTAAATAGATAAACAACGTGTTGTTTGTAAATGAACTTGAAAAGGAATAGCGAAATGGTCATGTTAACTCCATTCATAAATTGCTGAAGGAAAAACTTGACTATTATCCAATTTCGTGGGAATCTCCAATTAAAATTTGTGTTTATCAAATTGTCGTTGTCAGATAAATTGATACAGTAAATGTTAGATAAGTGGACAACGAAATTATATTAAAAGTGTAATTGGAAATTTAATGGAATAATTGTCATTGACTTAATTATATTACTTAGTTTTTGGTTACATCTGTTCAGGACAAAACGATGTTCTATCAAAAACTATTAATACATTTTTAACCCTCCAGGTGCATTAATTAGCTGCTTTGTTAGCACACATTGGGGCAATTTTCAAGCTTAAGACGATAAGCAGACGGCAGATGTCAATTATGTTATCCTGGTGCGATTTGTAATGCACAAGCCATTTAATTTAATCACACACAAAAAATATGGAAATGTTTAAGCTGCCTACCCTGTAGGTATGTAAATTTTGATTTTAATATCATCGCTTTGACCAAGTGTGAAACAACGTTGTTGTTTCCAGTCTTGTAAAATTGTTATTAAATAAAAAGAAAAATAATAATTAAGTTATAACATTCATTAAACATGCTCTACTTCTAATTAAGTTATCGTGGTAAACCCCTATTATTAAACAAAAACAACTCTCGTTTAAAATAATATGAAAACCAAACGAGGATTATTATAATATAAAACTCAATTAGTACAGATGTGTAACACGAAATAAATATGTATTTTTCTTTATATACTGTAATTATCTGCACCAAAATAACGTTATCTCTCATAATTTTATTTTTAGTCTCATCTCAGAAAAAAAATAATTTAGTTTGATTTTGATTAATATCATTTTTTAATTAAGAACAAATTTACATCGCAATTTTTAATTTTTAATTGGTCAATTCTACTTTCACTAGAACTTAATTAGACAAATCAAGTAACGGTTCAAATCCAAATTTAGTGGAAAATTTTTTCGACAAAAACACGAGATTTTTAACAATAATATCTTCATTTGCTGTGAAAAATGGTGAGAAATTATTTAGTAACTAATAATCTCTATGTTTATTTATACATTCTTTGGGAGCAACACACCAGTTTTTTTTCTCTAAATAGGATAAATCCAATGCATTTCATAGCCGGTGCTGCCGCATTTCATTAAGAAATGCATGTGAGGAATTTTCTACACCAAAACTATTTCAATAATTTTATAAAAAATAGATGGAGTAGTTCGTTGACCAGGTATTGTGTTTATTTTGAATAAAATTAGAATATAAAATAAACAATAAATCAATTTATAATTCTAGTTATATTTATAGATACTCAATGAGCGTCTATCTGTCGCGATGATACAATGCGTTTACCTAATACAAAACACCTAATTAAAAGAGAAATTCGCAAACATCTGGTTTTATTAATATGTTAATAAACTCTGGTTTATTATTAGAATTAGTTTTTATGTAGTTTACTATAAATATTAATAATAAATTACTGGTTTTAAATGCAGGGTGTTTGTCTAAATGGAATAGAAATTTACAGCAAAAAGTCTCTATTGTATTTTTAACCCAGTTTTCAGAAAGTAAAAACCTGTCATTTTTATTTGGGTTCAGTTTCTAACTCTTTTTTATTTTATAAATAATTTCGATTCTCAAGTAAACAAAAAACTTTTTTTTAATATTTAAATTTGGTTGTGTTTGGTACGAACAACCGTTCTGATTCTGAATTTTAGATATTTTTACTTTTATAAACAAAAGGATAAACTAACTAGTGATCCAAAAATTTTGAACAAAAATTTAAAGATAAAATCTTTTTTCTAAAAATAAAAAAAATAGTTTACTGGATCAGCATCGGTGTTAAACTTTCTATCATCAGTTCAAGTATTCAAACACCCTGTATATTCTAATAGTTGACACCTGACAATTTATTGATTTTTAGATTGGTTTCTACGACTTATGGTTTTATTGTCTGAAAAATAATTAGTAGAAAACGTTGAAGGTCAAAGGTTGAAGTTTGATTTGATTTCAACCTTTCAACCTTTGATTGAAAGATTTGCTTCAACCTAGAATAGTTTTGCTGAAGACATCTATCTTATTACCTAAACAGATTTTAAAGTTTGGGACCTTAGTGGCCTATGCACTGGTGGACGATTCTGCGGCACAGTTTTTGTAATGAACTTGGTTGAGTTTCATAAACTTGTGACTACAGGTATTCCTATAGAAAAAAATCTAGGGAAGAAAATTTCGAAGATCTTGCCGGCCATTTGTTGGATCTCTTTCTTTCAGTCTAGTGAACACTGTGATCCGGGAAGTTTGCATTTAAAAATTGTCTCATGGGAGCTGCGTAATGAAGAGGTGCACCATCTTGTTGAAAAACTAATAATTCTCTAACAAAAAATTATTAGAATTGCTTATTAAGAAAAATAAATAATTTTCTAACAATAAGTCGTCATTTTTTATTACCTCAACTATTTGATGATAAATTTTACTGGATTGGAATTTATACTTATTATGCTTACCGGTTATTTTGTTTTTTAAGAATCACTTCGCTCTTTGGACGTCGTTTGTTTTCTTGTAATGAACTTAGTAGTTCGCGAGTTTTTGTTGAGTGTTTTGTTTATGTTTTTGTTGTATTTTATCGTATATACGTACATTATTACGAAAATAGTCAAGCATTTTGTGGACGACGATTTTTTCTGTACCCATTGACTAGAGTTGGTAACATGTTTATGAACTGAGAATGGGATGGTTTAGGAAACTTTAACAAGTGAAATGATAATACCGACTGATTATAAAAGATTGTCCGAACAAGAAGGCTATGGAATTTGCCGTCTTTTTGAAATAATTCCATTACTATTTTTTGATTGTCAATTTGACAGTTTCTGTCATCTGTCAATCTCCGTTACATTTTGTCAGTTTTGTTGCCTCGCTTTGTGCTCTAATTCTTACTGCTTTTATAATTCTACTGTGCTTTGTTGCGACTTTGTAATTCTTATTAATTTACCGTTATCTTCAAAACCTGTCTTTTTCAAGACAAAATCTTTCTTTCTTAAAACAAAATCTATTCTAGCGCTTGAGTTCTGGTAAGTTTAAAAAGTTTTATTTACCTGATGTAGACTGTCCAAGTTTTTCAAACAAACCAGAGACAAATATAGTTTACACTGTGGAGAAAAACGTGTGCGTGTTCATTGTCACATCCTACTTCCGAAGTGGTAGGTTGCAAGAAGATGGTTCTTGGAGCTGCAACATCAATACTTGCAAAGAAGAATACCTTCAGAGATTTTCTAATTTAGATATCGACGAAGATTCGCTAATTCGGCATATCCAAAAAACTGTGAATCGCTTCGAAACTACTGAAAGTGTCAACAAAGGGAAATCTCCAGGCAGACCTACTGTTGCAGGTGAAATTGTGAAAGACATCAGAGAAAGGATGGAACAGAGTCCTAAAAAGTCTTTGAGGGCACTTTCTTTGCAAAAGCCCTCTGTAATGATACAAAATAAAAGTGTGTCTGTAGCAGCAGCATCAGAATGAAAATCCCTCCGTGAAGGCGTGATTTCAACAAAAAAGTGCATTGCATAAGCAACTCTACTTGCGTGGTGGCTTTATTGATAAATGATTCCAAGCTTGAAATAAAATAGGTGCTGAAAGTGTTTACCTGCAAGTAGTTTTTCAAGATATTTTTGTATCCTTATGAGTTCAAAACTTTCTGAAATGGAAAAAATTAAACTTATTTCAGTGATCCACCTTTTGAATAAAATGAAATCGGTAGTTTTAATCTATTCTTCCTTTACTTAAAATTTCAATTTTGTTAGATAACCTAAAATCACCAATTTGACAGGTTTGAGTCGGGAAATGCGATGCGAGCGGCAAAATAAAACAAAACACTAATTCCAAAGCACTCTTTTTCGGACAATCTTTTATAATCAGTATGTACTTTTTTCTAAATAGTTATTTATAATAGCGCTTACTAAATAGAGAAATTAATAATATGGTAACATATGTCACGACGAAGTTTTTGCTGTAGCTAAATACTCTGCTCATCTTTCGACTTCTAGAGGTGAGATTTTATTTTGGTTTAAAGTAAGCGTTTATAGGAATAAGAATGACAAATTAAATTGAAAAGAGATTATAAAAGTTTTTATTTACTGCCAGTGGATTTAAGTTGAAGAAAAAATTGTTTAGGTTATTGGCATTATTTAAATCAACGGAAGGTTTGTAGGTGTTATAAGAATGAATGCCAAGAGAGTTGAAGTTTTTTCAAATTTTTTTAGTAGAATTATTTTTATTAGATAGAATGTGGGATTTGATATATGCGCATAGCAATTAACATTGTCAACGTTTAAGACTTTGATGCGCTCATACAAAAGGGACCACTTTCAAATTCATTGACTATGTTGTCACCTAATAGTTGTTATTTTTTCTAACGCTTAACTGTTATATTGTTTTAAAAATTTTAAGGAAAAGTATAAATTTGTTATACTTTTCCTTAAAATTCCTAACAATTTAGACAACTTAATAAATCTCGGAAATTTTGGCAATAATGTTAGTAATATCATTTTAATTTTTTTACTGAAATGTCTTGAAGATTAAAGTTTATTACCTATTATCGAAAAGACAAAGAACTATAGAATAATTTCGAACATCAAAACAAAATTTTATATTCATGTTATTCTTGTTTACCAAATATTTTATGCTATATCCTGGCATTTAAAAATGATAACTTCTTGGGTAAAAATCTAGGTTTATGAGAGACGTTAAATATAAATTAGATATCAGATTACAACGACTAAATGAATGAACGTTGAATAATAAAAAATATTTCACTAATTCAGAAAATCACCAACCGAAACTAAATTATTTAAAATTTGATTGCATTAAAATTTTGGAATATTAAAAGACTTTAGTTTTGTTATTTTATAAATGATTGTCGATACGTTTTTAATAAATACAATACCGATTAATTACAGTGACAATTTCTTTTCATTATTTTTGATTTATGTTCAAAACAACCAGTTCCCAGGAGCAGGTTTTCATCACATTGTAATTTGTAATGTTTTTTACTTTTGGTTGATAAAAAAGTACTAATTTTATTTTAAAATAAAGTAACATATAACATATTCCAAGTGTAATAATAGCAGTTGAACGAACTTTTCTTCTTATGAAGATTAAGAGTAATAAATATATGTTGTGTCCGTCAATTAAACGCATATTCAGAATATTATAATATCAACGGTAAAATACTCATACAGTACATGCAAAAATTGTGTAGATATAAATAATAAGGAACTTAGATCTTAGATAAGTGGCATTTCCGTCCGAGGAAATCACTGGAAATTAATTAAAAATAGATAGATTATAGTGGAGGAAAGATATATCTAAAAAAGGACGTTATATCGGAGCTCGTCAAAACTACTCCGATTTTGATAATTTTTTTAAAACAAGCTTTTAAAGACAAAATTTTTTTGGTAAAATAAATTGAAAAAACAAAAAACATTTATAAAATTTATAATTTATATCTTTTAACATAAATGAAGGTACTTCTCCCGAGAAGAATATAATAATAATAATATATATTTATATATTTTTGTAAAATACTGATATCTGAATAGACTCAAATCTAACGCAAACTTTGGAACAATATATTAAGAAAAAATAAAAGCGTTTGCTGTACCAATGGCACCACAGCCTAACAAGGATTTAGAAAATTTACCTAAAACCGTCTTTTAGTGTTCAAAAACAGACACTAACTGGAAATACCTAAGTATGGAGAATCTACGGCGCACAAGAAAAATGCGTGATATAATAAATACTTCCATCAAGAGTTTGTTTGTATATCTGAAAAACCTTTTTCAAAGTGACCAACAAGGGAATTAAAGAGTCGCCTGAACATAACCGCCCGCGGTTTAAAGGAAGCTGACTCTTGGAGCAATTGCGAAAGGTCCTTGAAGTTTTTTCCACAATATGCTGAACAAAATATCTCATTATTAAACCGTGTAGGACTTTGCGACTCACTTTCTTTAGGAAGAAAGCTTGCCGCTGAAAAGAATTTCTTGGGTTCTTTGTTCCAAGCTCTTCATAAGGGTCAATGCTGCCTTCTTATTCTGTATAATTCTAGTTTATCAAGAAGTACTGTATGTGGAATTTCCTTGAAGACCTTTGATAACATGCCTGAAACTTACATTTTTTCTTACTGTCGAAGGCATTACTTTTTCGAATATTTTAGTGACGACGGATTTAACCAATTTGTCTTCTATAAAACCGTGTTACTGGTTACAGAAAAATTTTTCAATAGATTTTGCTTTTTGAAAAATTTTAGTTATCTGTTTTTCCTTCTACAATATACCAAACCAAATATCTTAATATTGAATCGGGTAGCACTCTGTGATTCACTTTTTATGAGAAAGAAAGCTTGCTGTTAAAGAGGATTTCTTGGGATCTCAAAAAATTTTTTAAATGCAGAAAAAAAACTTGGATTGGTCTATAACTTCCAGGAGAATTTAAGTCTTTGGTTTTGTAGATAATTATTATTTTTGCCTTTCTCAGCTGATCTGGAATGTAACTCTCATGTGCATTTACTAATTACAGTAGTCAATGGAAGCAGGAGTACTAGATATGGAAATATGTACTTCAAAATAATAGTTGTCATTTTATGAATGTTTTTCGTTGATATAGACTTCAACTTTTTGAAAGCTTTTGGTACTTTGGTAGTATTACATTTATAAAAGAATATTAAATTTAAATTTTGTCTTTGTTTTTCTATGGACTGTGTGAGGATTTGCATTGACATTACTGCAGCTGTTTGATGTCTTTATGCCTAGTTTTCGGGTTCTAAGTTTAGCTTAGAACTTTACTTTTTTGAAATTTGGTTTTATTATTTATCAGCTTCTATAGTATTTCGTTTGTATTTTGGGCACTTTTAGTTTTCTGCGTGTTTGAATTTCTTTTTGATGTCTTTTAGTTTTTGGGATACTTTTTTCTACATGCATAATATGCTCTCTTGCTTGAATCATTTTTTACACCTTCGTTATGGTCTCTATGTTTCCAGTTTTTATAACAATTGTTTTGTTTTTATTTTTGATTCTTTTTCTGTTCATCCACAATTTGTAAAGGTTTTTTCTGGGCATGCTTGATTCAAACAGCACATTAATTGTTTCCAAAAAAAAGAGTGAAAACTTTTACAGCTGATACATGGGGGAGTAATATTTTATCTCAGTTTTTGTAGTAACCTTTCGAGATGTTGGAAATTTGCTTTACTTGTGACCTTAATGGTAACCTTTTCTTTACTTACAGATAATGTATTGATGACAGGACAGCATTTGACCCATATGGTTGACAAGTGTGATGAGTGCGGTTACTTCTTGTTTATTGGAAAATACGTTGTCAATAATCGGTTCAGAGGAGGTAGCAACTCTTGATGGTTTCTTAAAGGTTGTAAACAATTCAATATGACATTTAGATTTGTTAAATCCATAAATGGCTACCTACAAATATAGATGCAGATTTTGGTTTCATCAACCTTGTTGGAGTTTTCTAAGAAATCTAGGTATCTATAGATTTTTAGAGTGGTCTATATTCTCCTATAATTATTTGTTTCTTATTTTTATCTTACATACCCATTATTTCCACGGTATTTTCTTCTTCCCCACTATTAATTGAATGCTGACAATCTTGTTAATGTTTGATTAATATGCAAATTGCAGCAAATTAATCTTAATGCTAAGTGCATTTCGTGATGTAAGTAGCATTAAATCGTCGGTTATGGACACGTTGCAATATTTAAACCAATAAATAAGCGTAGCTTTCCCAATCCTTGTAATAACAATTAGCAATGCGTCAATTTTTTTATGAAATATTATCTTGATAAATCGATAAGAGTGAGGTAGAGTGGGCACATTTTCCCATTCGTGGAGCAGTCTCCACTTAACACATGTATTTTATACTGTAGGCCGATGACTGACAACGGAATGATTTATTTCAATTAATGGAAATATTCACCAGTGTGTGCTTATACGAACCACTTTTTGCTGCCTATCCCACGAAGGTACTAAACCAGAAAAATGCCACATTGCAACGAATGCAGAACACAACTGTATAATAAAATGAATTATTTTGCCTTGCATCGAACCTGTACTTATCATTTTTTAGTGTATGATAATTATCGATAAAACAGTCTTTGCATTTCCAGAATTCCAAAGGAAGTCTCATAAAATGCCACGGAAAATTCTCGGTCGCATAAATTAATATTCAGATTTTGAGATAAAACCCCTATTCAGTTTTGATATGCGCAAATAAACTAAATAAGGGCTGGATCAATTACAGTTGTGCCCTTATCTATAACATATGTCTGCTAACAAGACCCAAATGTGCGTAATTATAAATGACACCACAATTGGTCAATTATACCCAATCTATTGAATTCGAATTGAGGATTGTTAGTCATCGCTTGTAAATTATTTCTCAGTTTATGGATTATTTTGTTAAAGAAATGACAAGTCCAATTGTACTATTGTGCCAACTACTATTACAAACAAGAAAGAATGTAACGACACAAGAATTCTTCGTTTCTTGTTGGTGATATAAATACTCTATCGGATCTGTCATTCATTTCTCATATTGTAGGAATTCCTAGCGAAGTGGTCACTTTTTTTAGAATCAGTGTACTACACCGGCAATGACTTTACGCATGATTTCGTTTTTATTTTTATAACGAAAAGTCGATTGTCGGTTATGTCGTAATTGAGAAAATATCCTGCGCATATCAGGTACTAGAACAGCTAAAAGAGCACAATAGGATATGAAACAGAGAAATAACTTACGTTATTATAATAAACTTATTAAAAATATAAGAAATCTTAGTAACAAATATAAAATTAGATAACTTAGAGGACTTGTGAGAGGAAGTCAGCTATTGAGATTATTAATACAAATAAACGAGTAATAAGAAACAAACTTTTAAAAAGAAAGTTTTTAAGCAAAAATTAAAATTTTGAAGTAAGTTGAAGTAAACCTGCAAAGGAGTGCACTAGAAATCTGTAGGATACTATACTAAACCTTCAAAAGACCTTTCAAAAAAAATGTTGATACTATTAAGTTTAACTAAAGTTGAACTAAGGAATATAACAGAATATATAACAGAAATAGAACAGCGGCAAAAATCCAAATACAAATACCAAAATAACGTATGCGGTCATTTTGATAGCACCTAATAAAATTTTCTTGTAGATATCAAATTTAGTTAAGATGATACAAAAATAATAAAATTTGGCGGAGTTAAACACTTTTAAAAATAACGCTCAATTATCCGGTTTTTCTGGATTTTCTCTACTAATTATTTGATCGCCACAATTCAAAGTCAGTTTCGTTTAGATTTAAATTTTCAACAATTTGTCTTTTAGACCATTAAGTTTGCGTTATTATTTTTAATTTTATAGCAAACAATTTAAAATAGACTATTTTTTGATTTTAAATATTAATAACAAATTATAGTTGTTATTAATATAGTTTATTACTAATTATTACTATTAGTATAGTATCTAATAATAGTTGCGAGTAGAAAACATATCAAAACAGATCAATTAAAAAAAAACTATGTTTAATCAGCAGCCGCCAAAAGTTAGAGTTTTCTATATTATTTTTTTTTAACTTTTTTTATCTATTATATTTTTATACAATTATGACTGCTACTCAGACTACTGACGCTAGTATATCTACTGACACACTAGATGCAAGTTATTATTAAATTTTGAACGATTATAAAACTTTTGCATTTTTTAGTCACGGGTTCTCGGACGAATAATAGAATATATCTACAGATTATCTTTAATGTAATGGTACATGCGGTTTTCTGTTACTATCTTTGTCATAAAAAAATTCTCTATTGATTAGTCTAAGTACCCAATATAGCCGCGACCACTAATCAGTGCATTGACGTTATCAAAAAAGGTAACTAAATACAAACCTATTTATAAAGTTCACCTTTAATATTAATAAATAAATGCTTTAAATTCATGTCACAATAACTGAATGTTACCAGTCCAAAAATTTTTGTGATGACGTTAACGCACTAAACTAAAAACTAAAACAAATGAAGTGAAAATTTTGAGATGTAGAGAGATGGTAACTTAAATTGATGGAATGGTCAAAAAATTTGCAAAATAAAGATGGAGTGTTTTGGAAAAAAAAATAACGTAACAACTTGAAAATGCAAGTGGACGAAAAGAATGAAACAGATTATGACCTGAAAAAGTAAGTGGCAGTTGGAAGAATCTTGCCTTGCTCATTATATAAACGTGTTTAATAATTAATTATATAAACGCCTAAAACATTTGTTTTATTCAAAAGTCTCTGTTTTTGGATCAAACTTTACAACCTCAGCACTTTAATAAATTTACAAGGGAGTAACCAATTTACTAATTGTTAATTTAGACATATTTTTCAATATGGTTTTATAAAATAGTGTTTTACAGTACGAGTCCGTTAAGGTAGCTTTTACGTTTTAGTGAAAAAAAAATTGAGACAAGCTGGAAGTGCAAATTGAAGAACTGGTGAAGCTGTAAAAGCCCTAAAGAACGTGTACTATACAATATTTTTTCTATCTCTATACATTCATTTTATATTTCTGAAATTTATTCTAAAGAAAGCTGAAGGTTGTCAATGTTACCGTTGCAGTGTTTATAAAAAATCTAGACAGTTTAGATTTGTGCTACTATAGTAATTTAGTTTTTACAGAATGTCGTTTATCAAGAAGTTGTTTATTTGATAACAAACAATTTTTAGTACAATTCTTAACAACAACTTTTTACAATAAGATATTGTACAGCTAGAATATTGAATCTTTTAAAATTGTAAAAATTATAAAATTGGGAAGCGATCTTATATACATTTTTTTTCAACCGGATGAAAAGAACATTTATTTTATCATTTCACTTATTAAAAATCAATATAACTATAAGTAAAAAGTGGTGTCATATAAACGTTCTATTCAAGCGGTTGAAAAATTTAATGTAGACCTAAAAAGCTCTAAGCAATTTTTGTGGCACATGAACAGTAAATATTGTTTAAACTATTGCTGTTAGTGAAGCATTAAAAACATGTTTGCAAGACAGATGGTTTAAAAAGCAATTTTATAAATTATAATCTAGTCTAATAGACTAGATACATATTATTGATTTTGTCCTTCTGGAACTAATGTTGATACATGCTTTAGTTCCTACTGAGAGGGACTAAAGTACCACTTTTAGTTCCAAGAGACTTAAAGTGACATTAAAATTCGTTGAGTTTTAAAAGTAATATTTAAAATTTCTTGGGATTAAAAATAGGGACAAAAGCAATTTACAAATAACTTTTTTTATTTATTAAAAGTGCACAAAATAGCGTATATACCTCACGTGCTAACGTGCTTTAATTCCTCAAGTGATTGGAGTTCTCAGGCTTTTTGAACCCTCAGGCTCCAATCCTTATTTTCAGGATTAAATGATTTACTTTAGTTTGTTGATATATAATAAATATAGGTACTATTACAAATTCTACTAAAATATCTTAGTACATAAAGGCGTGGTAAAACGTCCAGATACTAAGGAAAATAAAATGAGTATTAAAATAGTTATTTTGTGACCTGAGAACTATAAGATTCTAAGTGACAATTTTAAATTTTAGAAAACTAATTGTTTTATTTTCACATCTCAGTAAAATCTTATGTTTAAAATTTCAAATGGCATTGTTACGTAAGAGTAAAGTCATTAATTTAAAACTTTAAACATTAAAATTTTATTGAGACGTAAACACAATATTATTATTTTTCTAAAATTTGGAAATGTCACTTTAGAAACTTATTGTTCTCACGTTGCGATTTATATGGTAAGGTCGCGAAATTATTTTTAACGTATTGAGAGAAAAATTGTTACTTATTTGTGAAAAATTAGTGCGCGAAATTTATTGAATGTGGTGGTAGTTCAAAAAAAAAGTTTAGTTATAAGAAAGTAAAAAAGCAAAATACAATTTTTATTTAAGGATCGACATTCATAAATGCAAATTAATTAAATGAATTAATTTTCCGGAACTAACCATAGAGCCGCTCCATACATAAATCAAGCAAAACATCACAAAATTACCATGACTTTTACATATTTTAGTAATTTCCATTTAATTCAATTGAAATTGTAATTGACCGAAATATACATAGTCATAAAAATGTAAAATTAAAAACCACACACACACGTTTTTTTGAAATTTTCTGAATACGTAATTGTAATTAAGAGCATTATTCACGTCGTACGCATAAGCATAACAATAACAAACTACGTAGATTAATTTTACATTAAGAACTATCATTTACATAAATTGGTACAGCATGTTAGGAAAAAAAAAGAAACTTTAGATACAAATCTACGCTTGGGTTGTACATTTCAATGATAAAAATTGTATTTATACGAAACATATTTTGCCGAGTGGAAACAAAAATACAATTGCAAAATTTTTTATGGTTAGTGAACAAATTTGCATGTATTATAGTTCCTGGTATCAGTTACTGTACAAATTTGTAATGTTAGCACGTCTCTCAAAATTTAGTAATTTTTATGGTAATGTTATGATCTTATTAACTTTCGAAATTACCAGACTTGTTCAATCGGGGAATGTGTTTAGTGTATGCATACCTAATTAATTACAGTAATTGCTGAAGAGATTTTACTTAGAACGATGTATAGGAATAATTACGTAACATATACCTCCATGTGAATTATCTTCAAGTTAACTAATTGCATCTACATTCAAACACGCAAGCTACATTTCGTGCTTTTGTTGTTCAATTTAAACCATTACATCATTTTTTGGATGCAAATTGAAAGAATAGAAGTGTCAGTTAATTACTTGTATTTTATAACAGCAGTTACATCACTTGGGAAATCAACAAACTACGCTTTTAGATAAAAGTCCTGTCTCATGGTCGTCAATGGTTTTCTGCAGATAATGAACCACTTTTTTTGATTTCATTAAAGTGAATCAACTTAGGATACTATATATGTTATGGCTTGTATAGTGTAAAGGAATCTATAGACAAAAAGAAATTTATCTATTCTTGAAATGAACTAATTGTTGAAACCTTAGGGGAATACTTCACTAACATCGAGAGATTAAAAAAAACGAAATTTAAGTCGGCTATGGAAGAAAGAGACACAGTGGTAACATCTGATGCTTAAAATTGTGGTTTCGTTTGTCAAAAATGTGTAAAATTGTTAAAATCTGTAACTGCAGGTTTGATACACTTGAGAAGTGTATATAGTCGCGGCCACTATTCAGTGCGTTGCCGTCGTCAAAAAACCTAACTAAAACGGTAAAAATGGTTTTGTTAATTTGATTACAAATTGGAGTCTCTACTGGCTCACGTTTAATTGGGTAAATCGCATGCAAAACCAGATATATTAACATTTTGTAAACAAAAGGCGGTATTATCTAGATCAACAAGTTTGTGTAAAAATTATATTGCAGAAAAACATAAATACTTCAAGAAACAATAAAATCCTGAAGATAAAGACAAGCTATATGATTCCCTGTCTGAAGAAACTGACTACATGTAACAATTTGTTTGGTTAATTTTGCATCATTTTGCGCATTAGTATAGCATTTCAAAATTTATTTTCTTTATCGTGATTAAAATGAACCTATTTTTTTGAAAAATTTTGCTCCATTTATATGCAAATCGGAGATTTCTAGTGATTTTTTTCAACACTGCACCGAATTGTTTACGTTTACAAAAAACTATATATTAACAAATTGATTAAGTTCATTAAGCTCACAAGGTTTTCTTAAAAAGACATTTTTTTAAAAGGTAAATGAGATGAGATCTTTTGTTTAGATGAACAAAACCGGATATATCTACCTTTACACATTTTGCAAAAGATCTTGTTTTGTATAGGAGCTTCTTAATTATTAGTTAAACTCAAAAATAAATTAACGAATTGAAAGCGGTTGTGTCACTAATATAAAAATTTAGAAGTAACAAATTGATAACTTCCTACATAACAATCTGTGTAATTTTTGGAAATCTAACAAGTAGTTGTGTTGTTTTAAACATTTTAAAAAAGTTAATTTAACAATGTTCTATAGCCGGTAATTTAACTATAAATATTTATCTACGTTGAATTTGTACCTGGTGCATCTTCGTCTCCGCAATAACTAGTAAAAATAAAGCGTTGTAATTGGTAGTTAGAATAGCAACGATGCAATTTGCAGTTGCATTCTTAACTTAAAATCTGGGTCTTACTCAACAAGTCTTTGCAAAATTGACATCTAATAAATCAAATCGCGACATTTCCAAATAAAAATTATTTTATTATACCACATTTACAGACGCCAGAAAAAAATCTGGTCGTTAAATTGACTTTTTGCAATGAATTCTCAGCTATTATTTTTGTGTTTTTTTAATCAGTTGTTTTAAACCTTTTTCTTACGTCTGAAAACCCCCACAGTAAAACTATTTCTTTCAGATAGTTAATAACAAGATATTATTATTAATTTGACAACACGATTGATGAATACAAAATTTTGTTAATTTTACAACATTCTTGTGAATGTTTTTATTAAATTTTGTTAAAATTGATTACAAACACTTAATTACAAAATAAATGTTTAAAAGACGTGAAATTAACAAAACAATTTTTAATGTGTGACAAGTCACAGTTTTTACTGAATATTAATAAAATAAATGCTTTAACGTCAGCATTGTCAATTCATAATTTTTAGGGATAACGTCAACTCACTAAATGGCGGATGCGGCTATGTTTACCTTATTTAAAAAGCAGTTCTTTTTTGTATTATAACATTTTTGTGTGTCGGTATAACATTAATATTTAAAAAATTATTTGCAAATTAGTTATTTTAATTTATTTTGTTTTAAATAATATTTTTGTATTTTTAGTTTGGTTTAGCGCCGCATCTTGGTAAAAAACCGTACCTGTCTGAAGTTTAATAATGACCGCTCATAAATGTTGATTTCGCTGTCGCGGCAGCCTTAATAAAACGTGAAAATCACATATTGTTTTATTATATTTAGGAGTAATTAACGCAGAAAACAATAAGCGGTTAGTTTTATGACATGGAGCGTCTATCGTATAGCTTTATAGCGGTGCGTAATAAAGCTTTAGCGGACAAAAGCGAGTCGGTATATTAAATTTGAATTTTTATATTACTTAACCAATCGTCTGTGCAATGTTTAATGCCATCAGCAAGTGGAAATCGTCCAATGGTGAGTGAGAGGAGTGGCCAGGTTTATTTGTTTGTGCATATGCGATCCACGTAGGACTGCTTAGCATTGCACATATCTTAAGATAAGTCCTGCTGCGACCTTGTTTGTCCGCGCACAAACTCCATACAAGTCACACATGCACAAACTCGCTTTATTGTTTCCGTTCCAGACTTAAGTCCATCGACTTATATCAGATTTGCCGTAATATTGTTATTGACGCATCAATTATCGTTTTTTGCCTATACAAAAAATACTTACACGCAACGAAGTACCTGCGAGATTTTATAAAAAAATCGGAGCAGACTTTTAATTTGGAATTCTGATCGCGGTTATGATGGAGCTGAGTTGGAGTCACACAAAAAAAATAAAACGGGGATTTGTTTGTTTTCTTAATTCGCATAGACTACGGTTATTCTCTTGGCATTTAGTAGCATCAATCTTCATTACTTTGTAATGCCTGGTAATGCTTATGAATAATTTTTATGCTTCCACAATTCTGATGATCCGTAATTAGTGTTAATGTCCTAAAACCATCATGATTTAATTACATTTGAAAAAAATTCGCGTGTAAAGGAATTTTGCAGGCGTGGTGCAGCAGAAATAATCTCAAATACAAAAAAATAATAATTAGCAAATGTGTTACCATATACCCAAAAAAGTAATCAAAGGAAAAGTCAATCTCTGTTGCGTAGTATATTATTATTTAACAGTTATTAACCAATAGAAAACAAAAGAGGTCTGTTGCAGATGTTGACAACTGATTAAAAAATACCTAATAATAAGTAATGCACTCATTATAATAGTTATTTATGTAAAGATGACATAATGTAGGTTTTTGTTGGACAAGCTAGTTTATAAAAAGACTAGTCCAAAAAGACTAATTATGTACGAAATTTCATACAAAACTTTATAACAGGACTACATATTAAGGAATAATTTAATGTACAGTTTTGGAGCAATAAAGTAACTTGTTATTGTACTAGTAAAATAAACATTTTTATTTTCATTATTTTGACAGTCATACAAAAACACATGAATTTTAATTTTAATTATGGTAGTACATACGAAATATTTTTACTTTTTTGGTTTCTTCTATATGTACCTACTTTTTAAAATTTCTAACAAGTTTATATCCTCAATTAATCAAATTTTATTTTATACTTGGACAGGTGCTTTAGTTTTTTAAACGAAAATAGGAAGATTATGTTTGAACATAACATTTATGTGATTAATGACTGTATAGTGCTGAGTACTAGTGAGCATAAAGAGCAATAACCAGTTCCATAAAACAATTACTGTTTACTTTAAATATTATTTATGGGTTCTTACTTTAGTATTAGTTAATTTATTGCAATCAGTTTAATACATATATAAGTTTTGATAAATTTTATTGATTATTTTTTATTATATCGCGTAATTCAAAAAGAATAGAGTTTAAATAGGAAATAAAAAAAGAAATAGATGCTGTAAATCAGTGGTTAATTATTCTGGGCATGTATCAAATTGCAGTTCGATTGAATTTTGACAATATACTGTCATTTCTCACTTAATTTTTGAGTAGAACTTTTTCACCGAAATTGTTATCTATTACATAATAACTCTTATTAATTTATTAGACAACTTATCTCTACAGTTCGGTTAAAACGCATGGGAGATAGCTTAGAAAAGTCGAGATTTTTTCTCAAAAAAGACGTTGACAATGTCAAGTGAATAAAATTATAGATACAATTACTTTGAAATATGACAGCTAACGAAATCTATTACAAATAGTTTTTAGCTCTTGCCAATTTGATGATTGTTTTGGAGTATGTTTTAAGATAATTTTCCACGAACTAAAATATATACCATATGTTTATTATTATGTTTGATCAGAGGCTGTCATGAGAAAGAAAAATTCTAAAACCGTAGGGCGTAACTTATTTCACTTGATAATAAAATCATTTTACTGTCACTCACAAAAGGATTTGTTTTTGATTTTCCAGTACCTTTCTTCCGATTAACGCTGCCGGTCTCTCAAAAGGACGTGATCGTGTTTTTCAAACTGGTATAAAAATTTGACTCTGTCATGATTTTTTCTGAAAATTTCTCCCGAAACTCGTCAAAACAAAGTCTGGATGAGTAAACCCATTCTCCATTCGCTAAGTGCCCATTACGAAAATAAATTCTACTAAAAAAAATTTCTGTTTTGCAGTAAACACCTAATTCAAACCAAATCTGAATTTTACTTGTGACAGTGACAGCAAAATGACATTTACGAAGTGAATTAATCTAGGCGCTACGTTTTTAGAATTTTTGTTTTTCATGACAGCCTCTGATCAAAAATTATAATAAACATATGGTAAAAATTGAAATCTATTACGCACAAAATATTTTTTCAAAATTATTAAAAACTATTTTACTTGTATTACTACAGGAAGGGGAAAATTGGTTTTAACAGAACAGCAAGAAAAGAAAATATATGTAGATGATATAAAACGAAAGAAAAAGAATAGGGGATAAAATTAGCAAAAATTATGTATACTGAAGAAGATAAAACTGGGTCCGGTTATTTAGTATGAATATAAGATGAAAAGTAGCTAAAGAAGAACTAGAAAGCGAGGCTAATTATTAAAACAAAAAATAAAACTTAATAGGAAAAATATTGGACAAAATGGGACGGGAATAGATTGGAAGTTAGCAAAAAAATGCCATGAGACACCAACAATTGAACCAAAATCTTTAAAACATTAAATTCTGTCAGTTATTTTTGACTGTTTTTTTATTGTGATGCTCGTTTTGGTTTAGATGAATTTGTAACTTTGGAATAATTTTTTTTATATACAGTTTAGTTTAAAAATTAATAATTAAATAATTTAAATTTATGTCAAAGCATTGACAATTAGAAATTTTGGTTGATGACATATTTACAATGAATAGAAGTTGTGGCTTTATTTAAACTACTTTCGGAACTTGGCAAATAAAATATGATTTTTAAAAAAATTATTATTACGTGTCCTCTGCGTTGATTGACAGTTGTGTCAAGTTGGTCCATTCAATTTTAGCGCAACTAGAGACGCTCTACTTACGAGAGAATAGAAACTGTTATTGTAGGTGTAATACTTAAATATAAACGTTTTTTGACAAATTATGTCAAATTAATTGTCAAATTTGATTAATTGACTATTTTTTAAAATTAAATTATTTTGTGTTTTTATTGAATGGAACTTGATGGTGTGGTATGTTGTACGTTTATGTGGTGGTATAAGAGACAAGATTTTTTTTATTTAATAACGTTACAGGTTTCTACAATACATCAGGTAATAGCAAAAAGGCAACATCTTTAAATTAACAATTAATTACTTTACTGCTTTAATAACTTAATTATTATTTATTTGTAAATTTTAAATTTCATTAGAATTTAATAACGATTTTATAATTTAGCAATAATCAACACTAAATTGTGTAGGTATATTTATTATTAGTAATAAAAATAAATGCGTTTTATTTCAATCCATGACTAACTGAATTCTTGAATTAATAAAAATAACTAAAGCTTATTTTTTCTTTAAATCAAATGTCAGTGTCAAAAATTCTGAAATTATGTTGGAACCCTGTTAGATTGCCATGGAAACGAAACTAAAAAAGCTAATTTTAAATGGAGTTACCAACCTTAAAACACTTTGACAATTGATTTTAAGAAAAAATAAGCTTTAGTATCCTTCTACAGATTTTTGATTGGCTTGTTGCCGATGCGGTGTTGCCAAAACTTTGCATTCAATGCAAAGTGGGTGCGTGGAGTCTTAAACTGCGACATTACAATTGTTTAACAGGGTACATGAATATTTTTAGCATTTCAGAACTTTAGATATACTAAACTAAACTAATAAATATATTAAACTGCTCTAAAGGTTATAAGGTGTACCATTTTTAGTTTTTACACCTGAAAAAAATTCATAGAAGATATAGAAGAAAATTTTATAGAGATTTTATATAAGGTACGCAAAATAAAAATATCAATTTTGATATTTTATGCGCCAAATTTTTTAATCTGTCTTTACTTCAGGAACAGTAAAACCCATTACTTTAATACTGATTAAAGTGTCAACAAACTGTTTGAATAAATAATTTTAAAAATTGTACTTACCTGAAATGGAAACTCAAATGGTTACACTAGTATACACGATATGAATATAATCAGTTTGAATTTAAAGACTTGGGTTTATTTTAGACTTTTTTGTGCACATTTTTTTAATCAGAAAAATGAAAATATAGTGCGCAGGAACTACGGGAGAGTTAAATCTCCGTTATTTCATGTCGAAGGTAATATCTTGTCTTAGTGATCAGCACAATTTATCTTGAGATCTAATTTATTACATGACTATTGCATATCTCAAAAGATATTAACCCATTCAGAGAAATTTAAACGGTATTTTTCAAGTAATGGAGTTTTGTAAGTACATGTAGCGAATACAAAAATATAAGTTGTGACTATTAAATTTTATTAATTTGAACTATATTTGGATTTTAAGTTAATTTTAGACACACCTAGATTTAATTGAAATTATTATTATTAATTTTATTATTAATTAATAATTATTTTTAATGTTATTATTAACACTATTTAAATTCGAAAAGGGCTGTTGTTTCGTATACTTTACTAGTGGCCACTTCTGTAAACTAAAATATATAAAATATTGTTAGGTCATTTCCTACCAAAGTTGTTACAAAATTTGGTTATTATTGGTATTACAAACAACACGTAAGTATATTAAAAATTATCAGTCTTTATTATTTTAAGAATAAGATGCACTAAAAGGTTATTATGTTTATTTTATGATTATCTAATAATGCAGTTGACGAATAAATTTTTTTGTTTCTTTTTTATCACCCAGAATCTTTATTCACTACAAGTGAATAAATGTGACTTGCATGAGATGAATTTATATCAGTATATGGAGTCACTGAGAGTGCTGAAATACCTAAACCTGTCATATGACGAAACGTATGGCAGTAGTAAAACATATAGTACAACGACGAAAGTGTTTTGCGTTTCTGGAGGCTGTTACAGTACCTGAACTTACCGTAGGAAAAAAATTTAAAGTTATTGCTTTTAATTTAAATATTTGGGGCCCCTAAGGGTTATTAAACTATCTAAACTTACTGTGACAGTGCTAAAAGGCCTAGTACAACAGCAAGCATATTTTGGGGACCATTATAGGTTGTCTATATTTGGATGAATTTACAAACTAGTTTATGAGGGATTTAACAAGGGGGGTTGTAAAGATAAGTGAACCCTACTGTTACTGAAGCTACCATGAAACAGAACCGTATTAAAATTCAGGGGCTGGGGTTTCTTTACCGGTGAGGGACCGAAAAATTAATTACTTTATCGCACTAAAAAATTCATCCAAATATAGACAACTTATACCACCTAAACTTGCAATGGAACGCTAAAAAAAGACTTAGAGCTGCAATTGGGTCTAATGCGTCACTTAATTTTGCTACGTGAGACTATAAAGGCACTTACATCTACCACTGTGGGATTTATTATTATAGATATTACGGCAGCTTTATTATAACTACAGCTGCGCTGTAGATGTGCATAACAAACATATTTTTTTTAGGTTTATATAGCGCTGTTATTATAGCCCCAAAGAAACGAGCCAATTAATATGTTTGTGTGTTGTATTAACAGAATGATACTTATTAGAGGAAGATTCAGTTTATTTATTAATTGTAACGGAAAACTCTAATAGGACACTAATATTGTCAAATCTGTCAAACTACCTAATTTTTTAAATACTTGCACAGACCGAAAAAGCTCACAGTTGATTAACAGTTTCAAAATTTTTTGGACTTTTGTGTCTCAAAGGTTAAAACTTGTTATGTCTTTTATACCTTAATGTTGAAACAGATATTCAGATTTATTTAGTTATGTTTAGAAATATAATATTATGTGGCTAAAGTCACATTGATTGTTGCTGGCTTTGTTCTAACTGGAAATTAAACAGTCACCTCTGTTAGTGAAAATTTTCGGTTTTCAGTTACCTTTCAACAAACTTAATTGTGGTGTAGTTTTAATAGTGATTGTTTTCGTCAGTTTGCAAATTAGAATAATAAAAGAATATTTTATGTATTAAACAATGTGTAACGAATTAAAAATTACAAAAGATGTTCCATACAAAGAGGGTCCCTGCTTTTTTCCATTACTTGTTTTGCGATGCTATCGCACGTTCAAATTAATGAGAAAATTCAAATAGTACATAGTTTTCATAGTGAATTAACAATTTCCATGGCATTGATTGCTGTTTAATTCTTTTATCCTCGAGAATCAGGATCTAATTTGTGAATGTGAAAATGAGAAATTTGATTTCCTCGTTTCACATCTTCGAAATGTCGTAATAAAACGTTTTTGATTCGAGTTGAAATCAATATAAAATAAGTTTTAATGAGACTGTAAACTAGTTAGCAGTAAATGTAGACAATGAATGTTATCAAAGTTCACGGGAGTAGAGAACTCCACCCGCTCCCGACCGTGATCAAAAATTGTTCTCATAATTATAGGAGTCGGTAATAATATTACAATATCACAGCGAACAAGCCCTCCTCCTTGCCAATGAAAGCTAGAGAGGTTCGACATGGTCCACTGATAAAATTGTACGCTTTTACTTACTTTGCTTATACCTCAGATCAGTATGGAAATCACCAGTGCAATGCACCTCGATATAATTTCCCAGCAATTTAGGCAAATTCGATACCACTTAAAACAATTTCTCATTGATTGGCCAAGTTGGTAGCGTTATCAACTCACTCGGACTGCTCCAGAGAACGTCTTAATGATCACAAGTCACGAGATTGAACATTCTAAGAATGATCATTTAGGGATTTTGTGCCACTTCATGGTGCTGGTGTACCCGATGGGTTAATTAACTGGCGATTTGCTTGATTGGATGCAAAACTGCCGGTTTAGTTTTTATTTTGTCTTTGAACCTGTGCATTATCCATTTTCTACATAATGAGCCTTTCTCATATCGAACGATTAGTCTGACCCATGCATAAGCGATTTTACATTATAATAATATTTTGAAACGATCTCGATCGTGATAATGTAATTTAGATTTCATCTAGCTTCATAACTCATAACTACGGTGCCTTGTTTACAACAGCTTCCGCATTTTCGAAAAATTTTTAATCAATATTTAGACTTTATTTTTATTTTATTCGGTAATTTTGTTCGATAATTATTTTTTTAAAACCATTAAAAACGTGCGCAAAGTACAACCCATCTCATAGTAATAATTAATCGAGAAAGTATTTATTTAAGACATTATGGAAACTTTTTGCATTGTATATTATAATTGCTGGCTCGGGTAATAACATGAACATTATACAGAATATGGGATCGTTATCATCAACGCAGGTAGATGAACGCAAGTATGGATAATGTCTTGATTTCGACAAAGTCCTCACATATCGTAAAAAATTTAACTGTCCAATAGAAAAAATATCTTTAAATTTTGGTATACAGACTGTTATGGAAGTGAATGCAAAAAGTTTAACCTGAAATAGAGCATCAAAAATAATAAAAATTTGCAAAAAATGTTTGTCCTATCTTAACTAATAACAAAATTTTTTTTGTTATATCTCCAAAACCGCTTAACCGAATAATACCAAATTTGGTACACAAATAAAATTAAGTGAACAAAAGAGTTTTCGAGTTTGTGATACACAAGTTTTGTTGTGCTCCTAAGTAGCGATTACCACCCTTTTCTCTTAGAAGGGTGGTTTATTTTTGAAATTTGAAATTTTGAAAGAGACTTTTTTTGTGCTGGCTAAATTATTTTGTTATATTGCTGATTACTGTTTGCATATTGGTACTGGCTGAAATTTTTTAAAGCTTTTTTTTTATTGCAGGGTATTGCTAATAACAGTGGCAAGAAGAAAGGAAGAGTACTTTTAAAGATCTTCAGCGGTAAAAATAATTTTGAGCTAATTGATAAAAGAGGTAGAAACGTTAATGAAACGTCAATTGAAACGTCAATGCCAAACTATTAACAATACTCACAACGCAAAACGTTATATATTTTTGAGACTGTATGTATGCAATGGTTCCTACCTTTTTTTCAAATTTTAATGCAATATTTCTATATTTTGTTCTCATCTTTTTTTTTTAAGTTGATATTTCACATTGACTGTTGATGTTTTGATTGGTAATGGAACACCTATAAGGGTCGAGAGACAACACGATATCTTCTGCTAGATGAGGAGTAACATCTCAAAACGCCAAAACTACTTTTTTGGCTAAAATTACTTTAGGAGTTATTATCAATTTTCAGTGCCGTTTAACTTTTACCATTTTTTAAAATTCTGCAGATGCCAAAAAAAAATGCAAAAAAAATGTTGAATTTGAATCAGAAATACACTAAAATCTTATTTTTTAAATTACTGTTTAACGGTCAATTTATTTAGTAAATATTCCGTTTGTTCTGACAATTAAGAAAAAATGCTGATAGTTTCGATATTGAAAAAAAATGCGTTTTATTTAAATTTTGTTGGTACAAATTGAACATGCTTTAATTTTTTTGTTGCATGTAAAAACTGGTTTACAAAACTTAAACAAATACACTAACTTAAAAATATATTCAATCTCAGGTAATACTATAATGAAAAAAATGAACTTAACAAGAAATAATACCAAATTTCGTTTAGACATTAATTTTAAGGCTTTAAACGGTTGTTTTGTTCTATGGAATCACATCCCTCTTCTAAGTTCAACATTTCTGCCATTATCTCTTCCACTTCTTCTTCTTTCTCTTCTTCTTCTACAGTTTATTCAATTCTGGCTCTAGCTTTATCTATTATATCTCTATACCACTCCAGTTGTTTTAATTCCCTCCAATTTATTTTAACCTCATTTATATCGACTCTTGAATAAGCTTTATTAAGCAAATTATCAATATCTTTTAGTTTTTTTGCTTTTGTGGACACGCCATGGGGTGCTTCTCATTACTGCATGTTTTAGATGGTTTTTCTTTTTTTTTAATAAAAAATCTGGTTCGATGAAGTTGTTTCTGTAATAACACTTTATACGCAGAGTTATATGGCCTCTCCCAGACGTTTTAGTTAGTATAGATCTTTTTTGCGTCTTTAACTTTTTTGACAGATTCATTTAGCAACTTTAAATCATATGATTTTCAGTGTTGTTCTAAAATTCACAATTTACCAACTTTTTCGAATTTATTTCAAGAATCCTTTTTGTTCACAGTTTTTTTTTTCTTTCTAGTTATAGTTTCAATTTTTCCAAACACCCGATCTGCTGAGAAGAAAGAATGCCCTCTTACAGGAAAGACAAGCAAAATAGTTTCTAAAATTTTTGGAGGATTCCTCACGAATTAAAACCGTTTCAGCGTCCATGGCGTTAAAAATTCTAAATATACTCACAAGAGCAACAACAGTTGATTTGCCAGGTAATAAACTCATACTGAAAAAACTGAAATCTGAACACATTTAAGCAAAAACTGCGTTTTGAAATGGAACAAAATATTTCACCTTAAATTTATTTGTTAAACGAGGCGTTTGGAATCGCTACCTATTTGGAAAGCTCAGATTTTAATACAACTAACCTCATCTTTAAACGAAAAACTCCACTTTGGTCGAAAACTGGATTTTGAAATGTTTCTCCTCATAATACGCTACTGCGCCTCGCTCGATCCATTGCTTGCTTCTCTACGGGCACGCAGTATATTTAAGCCACAGCTTTTTTTATATTTTGAACTATTATAAATCAAGAAACTTGGGCACTTTGAGTCTATTTTTGATTAACTCATCAATAACAAGTGTTCACTTAAAAAAGTTGTCAAGAGTGTTATGAGATTTTGATAACAGAAAATGTAGCAAAAATTGATGTCGGAACTTGATACTTTATAACTATAAAAAAATTATAAATAAATAAATTATTTTGATTATTTTTGAGTGTATGTTTACCAGATTCCGAGTCATTTTTATTGCGAATAGTTTTGTTGTTGTAATTTACAGTTTCATTTTATTCATTCTTTGGTTATAGTTTACTTTAGCTGACCACACTAAAAATGCATGAAAAAAATTGGGGTTTTCGCTAAACTTACGTAAATTGATCCCTAGAACACGAATCCGGTGGCGGAGGTTTGATTTTTTAAATATTTTTTACAAAAAGTCCTTTTTTTGGTGAAAAAATTGTTCGGTTTTTACAACGAAAAAAAATTGCAAATTGAAAGTGATGTACATATCTCGTTATTTTTTTACGTTTTCATCCTCTTTCACAATTTTTTAAATAACTAAATCAATCTTAATTACTTTTTTGCATTTATTTTAAAACACTAGTAAATGTCAACTGTCAATTATAATTTACAAACACACAATCGACAAAATATTCAAGACAAATATATTTTGACAGTTCCTGTAAACTTCAAAACTACAGCGGCCCAGCTACCATAAATGCTTTAGAAACACTTACGCTCAACTTTTGTCAAATACTTTATAAATAAATAAAAGCGAATGTTATATCTAAACCTGAATATCAACTGAATAAAATAAAATTTAATAAAAAGGCGGTCAGCAGTATTAGCCCGACAATTGACTGGCATGTAATCGAGAATGTTTCTGGCAGGTATAGAGGGCAAAGCCCTCTACTACCGAAAAAAGGACCTTATAAAAAAGGCGGTCAATAGCGTCAGCCCGAGGATTGGCTTACTTCGAGGATGTTTTTGATAGGTATAGAGGGCGAAGCCCTCTACTACCGAAAAAAGAATTTTATAAAAAAAGGGGGTCAATAGCGTCAGCCCGAGGATTGGCTTACTTCGAGGATGTTTTTGATAGGTATAGAAGGCGAACCCCTCTACTACCGAAAATAGGAACTTATATAAAAGGCGGTCAATAGCGTCAGCCCGAGGATTGGCTTACTTCGAGGATGTTTTTGATAGGTATAGAGGGCGAAGCCCTCTACTACCGAAAAATGGAACTTATAAAAGAGGCGGTCAATAGCGTCAGCCCGAGGATTGGCTTACTTCGAAGATGTTTTTGATAGGTATAGAGGGCGAAGCCCTCTACTACCGAAAAAAGAATTTTATAAAAAAAGGGGGTCAATAGCGTCAGCCCGAGGATTGGCTTACTTCGAGGATGTTTTTGATAGGTATAGAGGGCGAAGCCCTCTACTACCGAAAAATGGAACTTATAAAAGAGGCGGTCAATAGCGTCAGCCCGAGGATTGGCTTACTTCGAGGATGTTTTTGATAGGTTTAGAAGGCGAAGCCCTCTACCACGCGAAAAAAGTACATGTAAAAAAAGCAGTCAATAGCGTCACCCCAAGGATTGGCTTACTTAGAGAATGTTTATAATAGGTCTAGAAGATACCGCGCGAAAAAGATTATAAAGACTTATAAAAAAGCGGTCAGCAGCGTTAGCCCGAGGATTGACTTAAAATCGGCGATTTTTTTGCCAGGTATAGAGAGCGAAGGTTGTTCATTACGCGGTATTTTTATCAACGTTGTTGCATTCCGACCCATCTAGCTGGGCGGCTGTAGTATTGAAGTTTACAGGAACTGTCAAAAGTTTTTCAATAAAAAATGAATTTTTTAAAAAAATATTATAAAAACTAAACCTCCGCCACCGGATTCGTGTTCTAGGGATTATTCTACGTAAGTTTAGTGAAAACCCCGATTTTTTTCATGCATTTTCAGTGTGGTCAGCTAAAGTAAACTGTTACCCATTCTTTTATCGTGTTTAGTTTTTGTTCGGTTTTTACATAATGTGACAATTCTGACGTTTCTGACAACCATCACTGACAGTACGGCAACCGAATTTAACTAAGCAAATGTTTTTGTTTTGTGATGACACTTTTGACAACTTTTTTAAGTGAATACTTGTTATGTATTGTTATGTTTATTTTTTATCGAAAGATAAACTAAGCTACAAAAATAAAAATTAATTGGGTGCATATTTTTTTTGGATTACGGTAAAATATGTTTCTGTATTTGTTATTTAAAATTATCAGAAAATAATAATAATTAGGTATTTTTTACGTTTTGGTGTAGGTAATAATTGTAGTTAGTAATTTTGATAAATAAAAGTTTAAAGCTTTCAAAACAAAGGTGCGAACAAAGACAATTTTTGTTTTTACTTTTAATTTAACTTGCAATTACTGATTTAGGTCCGGTTTCTGAAAGAAAATTTAAACCGGCAGTTAGCTGACGGGAGTTTAAACTAACGGAGAGTTAAAACAGTGTCGAGTTTCTCGAAACATACGTCACTAATTTAACTCTCAGTTAGCTAACTCTCCGTTAAAACGTGGTTGTTGTTTTATCTAACAGTTAGCTAAAATACTATAAGATGGCGCCACCTCCGATGTGTCAAAATTTGTATTTATCGTAGTGACAGGACTTAAAATGTCTCAAAAAAGGGATAAAGTAGAACGTGATACACATTTTGTGTTGACCACAAAATATAAATCTATCATTAGTATCATTGAGAACAAAGAAACCGATGCCGCAACGTTGGCTCAAAAAAATTATCGAACACGAAATTCGGGATCTAAAAAAATTCGCTCGTTCTCTAAACACCTGAATAACCCTTTGTCAGTGTTGAGCAATAATCCGTTAATTTTTTACTTTACAGATTAATTGATTAAAATATTAATTGCAATTAAATTTTTAATTGTTGTTTACAATTAAATTAATTGTTTATTGTAACAATTGATATTAGAGACTCGCTTTTAGGGCTTCGTCCCCTTCAGCATGAGGGCTCCGATTTAGACTTTTGCCCTCTTAACCATAGGGGCTCTCTTTTAGAGCTTTGCCTTCTTGTTCATTTGGTATGGTACAGGTACAAGTGGTTGCTCATTATTACCGATTGCAATTTGGGCTTACTTTAAGTGAGAGATGCAGCTACGACCGTGCGGTGCCGCGATGAGCTATTGCCAAAGAGCCAAAGCCCTAAATGGGGCCTCTATAGTCAAAAAACCAAGGCTCTAAAATGTGGCCCCATGTCACGAGAGAGAAGCCCTACAGAGGCCCCCCATTAACAAAAAGGCAAAGCTCTAAAAGAAAGCCTCCATAGCTAAAAAAACACGGAAAATACAAAGACATAACAACAACATAACCACACTTCTCGGCTTTTTAATGTTGACAGTTTAATTTAACTCGCGCATGTGGCGCGTTAGTTTAACTGTGCAAATTTGCAGAGTTAAATTTAAACCGAGTTTTCAGAAACCCATTTCTTGCTTTAAACCACGGTTAAACTAACGGGCCAGTTAAATTCGTTTCCAGAAACCGGACCTTAATCACTTAATGTGCATGATACAACAAATATTAAAAACGTAAAATAAAATCTTTACTTGAAACTAGCAAATTTTTTAGCAGTATTTCGTAATTGCTAATAATTTTAGGTTTAGGTTTTTATATTTTCTCATTTTTTAACTCGTGAAAATTTTTTTATAAAAATCAAGAACTTCTTATTTTTCTTGATTGTTTATTAATTTTTTTGGTGAAGATCTCTGATTTAACGATTCAAAAACAGTGTAAGCACCAGACTTTAATATGTGTATAGCGTCCATTTTTCATTACGAACTTTAATCTACGCCAATGAATCGGACATAAAACTTATTAAATCGCAAAGCGTGCAATTCAGAAGATTGGTCTTTCGAGAAATGTAAGTCCGCTTTCTTAATTTCTATGCTAGTCCTGTCAGTGAGGTGCGAGAATAGCAGAGAGATAACGAAGTATTCCTCTTGCAAAACTCCAAGACGAACAAAATTCTTATAATTGGATTGTTATGAAATACTCCTATTATTCTTTAATCATCTACTCGTATATAATATAAAATAAAAAAATCTAATCGATACTAAAACGGAAACTTTCTATCATATCGTTAGTTAAATCAATAACTGCACAATTATGTCACGTTTTTAATTGTTAAAAAGACGTTCTAACTGCACCATTTCACACCATTATGGGAAAATCTAGACGAATCACACACTTTTTACCATTGACGCATCTGACCATGACATCGGTGCAATAAAATGCCAAGAGCGAGCTAACCAGAAACGTAGATGACATAAAAGAGATTGTCTTATCACATCCTCTTTAAGAAATTACAAGTAAAAAACTACCTAAGGCAACAAGTGATTATCAAAAATTATCGCAAATTTTTCGTACATTTTGAGGGCTTAAGATGAGGTTTTACTAATGTTGAAAACCGGAAGTAAAATTATGCTAATAATATAATATTTCTTATAAAATTTTATTATGAAAGACTAAAGTAAAAATTTAGAAGCCAGAATCAACATTTTTATGATTTCAAATATCGGGGCAATGTACAGGTTCTTCCTGAAATGGTTTACAGACAATGTAGAGTCATAAAGAACACTAATAAATTGTAAAACACTTGATTAAAAAAAAATCAGGAAAACAAAAACTGCATAAATAACATTTGAAAAATGTCATTTACTTAATCAGTTGAGACATGTATCAAGGACTCATTGATAAACGTAATAACCTTATATGATCTTAGAAGCTTTTTTATAGTTAATATGCAGCTTGTAGAAAACAAACTATTAGGCAGTTTTTTGAGTTATTGAATAAAGATTTTTTCTCTTTTACGTCGGTAACAGAGTCCGATTTGGGTGCGGTAATAGCCAATTCCACACCCAAATTGCGTGCGTTAAGTACTAGTGCATTTTACTGTTTTCGGATTGGTAACACTGGGTAACGTGCTGTCGATGGAATAAAACATCACGTTTATGTCAGCGTTAAGATTATAATAATTGTATTCGAATAAATTTTGTTGCACTTGTGTGTGTGTGTGTGTGTGTGTGTGTGTCGCAATTAACCTATAAAATATTCTAAAATGGGACGGGCGGACAAGCGGCAGTAGAAAAGCGACAAACCTTTGAGGTTAGAACGATCAGCTTTAAAATGAAACTTGAGACTAAAATGAAGCTTTGGTCTATATTTGGCTATTTACAACACCCACAGCATTTGATAATTTACAAGTTATTTGCTAGATGAGTGTATATCACTGCTTGGTCTGAAATAACGATGAAAGGAGTCGCTGAGAAACGCAATTAGTGTGGTAATTTAGGAATAACTTTACAAAATTTTTTGAGATTTTCCTTACTGTGTTAATGCCAATTGGAGTATTCAATCAATAACCGATATGGTAGGTAAAAAAGAAACATTTGTGAGTTACTTACACAGAATTTTAGACAAATTTGAAAACATTTTAAAGTTTAATGACTTTATTGACACTTTAATGACATTTACTACCAACTATCTTGTATTAACGCAAAAGTCCCTAAAGATTAAATAATTAATTTTTTTACTTAAAAATCACGTAAAACGCGTAAAGTAGAAAAAATAGCATAAAGAACTCGTTTTTTAAAGTTATTGTGGCACTGATTCTTTATAAAAACTCGCGCTCGTGCTCGTTTTATAAGCTTGAATTCGTGCCACAAAGTTGACTTTTTAAAACGCTTTCTTTAATATACTATTTACTAATTTTAAAATTAATGAAAACAAGTACGACATTGTTTTCTAATATACCAAGCCGAAGGAGTTAAGATTTTATAAAAAAGTTTGATAAAATTTTAAAATAGAAATATCTAAAGGTGACATTTGTTATCAAATATTTAATTAATAACAAAAAGAATTGTCATAGTTTACACTTTATTAACCAAAAATAACAATTTAATATAATTTTGTATCTTTTAATAATTTTAAAAGTCAGAACTAATATTAATTTGTTTTATGAACTAGGAGCGATTCTTTTTGTAGCTAGAAGCATCATTTTTTATTAATTTTTTTAACCTTAAAAACAAGGGTGTTTTTTTGGAACCAGAGGTGCTACTTTTTTAATTTTAGAAACCGATGTTGGTATTCAGCAAATCTCGGCGGGAGCCAAAGACACTACATTTATAGTGTTTTACTAATTTGAAAATTTACTATTTTTAAAACCCAAAACGCTTAAGGATATACCTAGAAGGCATTGTATTCTAATTTTGTGAGTCAAAGATAACATTTTATAATAAATAACAATTAATAAAAACGATGGTAACATTTGTTTTTTATTTTGGAGGCCGCAGGCGATACTTTATTAATTTTTAGGGCCAGTTTTCTTATTAATTAGTAATTTTAAAAATTGGAGGTGAAATTCTTGCAATGTTGGAAGCAAAAGGCTACATTTTTTATGAATTTGTGACGAAAAAGTCAATATTTTCTTGTCATTTTGAGAACCTTTGACGATTTTGGAGCCGGGGGCAACATTGTACTATGTTTTCAAACCGCAGATAATATTTTATTGGTTTTTAAAGCAACCTTATTCTCTTCAAATTTTGTAACCGAAGGCGACATTTTACTAATTTTGAAGCTGCAGGCAATATTTTACTAGCCGTAGGTGCTGAAAATAATTTTTCTTATAAAATTTTAAATGAATAAATACAAAATTAGTTTTATTTAACACTGGGAGCTTGAGGCGACAATTTACTAATTTTGAGAAATTGAATTGTATAACCGGTCAATCGTTGGGTTGAGTTTACATACAGTAAAGATGTGTTCGTGTAGTTGAAATTTGTGAGGTGAGTGTTGTTTAAGATGGAATTGCTGTTAATGTTGTCGATTTGGTGTACTGGTAAGGCCCACGAAGCTATTACGATGTTGCTGTGCACAATCTATCGATAAGAATAATTTATGTAAAGGAGATCAGGCAATAAATTGCACAGTTTAAAAGCAAATTAAGCGCGCATGCAGATATCTATAGCATCGTATCCTTGATTGGTCCGACAAGTAATTGGCTCCGCTTAATTACTAATTACAGCTGCATTTATGAATAATCTTAGTGGTGTTTTGTGATTTATCGACGCCTCTAAACGCCGCAACATCCCGAAAGTAATTTAGAGAAGTTACAAATTACAATGGTGTGATAATTATTCGTGGTGTATGTTTAATCAGATGGAACCGCCCACGAATAACACATTACCGTTTATATTTATTCCTTTTGTATTAATACAGTTTTTCAAGCGGCACTATAACGTATACACTACATATCTTTTCATTAACTTGGCGCTGCTCTGATATATCATAAGATGATAGTTTTAGTCAAGATGTTAAAGGAGCGGCGGAATTCTCGCACGAATTCTTATCACTCGTAATCATTGATCTTTACGTAGAGACCGTTTTCATCCTATTACACTTTTAGTACACTTTTTTATTTCATGTACTATTCTTTTGCCTTCTTCACGCCCACTCGAATTCAGACGATTGCTTATTGCTTCGTAAACAGTCTTTACTTTTTCCAGTTTTGATTTATTATTTTACTTTTTATAATTTATTTTAAATAAAACAAAGGCTTTACAATAGTTAGGCATAATAACTTTTATCTCAAGTAGCAAGTTTCTACAACTCAAAAATTCAGTAAAAATAATAGTTAGGTATCATATAAGTGACGAAAGAAAACGTTTAGCCACGACGCTCATATGGCGTAGTGGATAATTTCTGAGTGACTATAGAAGCATACAACACAAAATTTTACAAAAGTGATTTGGAAATAATTATTACCAAATTTTTAAAACCTGTCGTCGACAATAGTTTATCAAATGTACGTCAATGAAGTGAACAAAACAAGCAAAAAGCATAAATACTGTGAACAAAATTACAGACCTTTTGTCTCTAACGCTGTATTTTACAATTCATGTTATTGTTAATATTAATTTAGATTATTTTAGAACATTATCGAATGATTTAATGATTTTGTGCTTCTTATATACTTCTTCTCTCACTGCGTGAATAATGATCAACATTCTTTTCTTTAAATTACTATAATAATTTACTTTTACACACAATTTTGAAAAAATAATTTAATAGCAATAATAAAAACAAACAATTTTTTATTCATATATTTGCAATAAATAAAAATCAATTTAATATGTAAAAAGTATAACAACCACCACGGACATTAACTAAGATTTTACAAGGTAATTAGGTTTCACAAACGAAAAAAAGTGTTCTTAGTTTGTTGAGATTTTCCGGCACAGGTTGGTAATCACATAAACAAATCACTAAATACGAAGGAAAGGAAATTTTCATTTCTTTGCTTTTTTGCTCAATATGCTCAAACCTGTTTGCTTATTTAAATATGTTCTATTGCATACCATTACTAAGACGCCACAACAAAACTAGACTTCTGGTCAATATTGACCGCAAAAAATTTTAAGCATGTTTTAATCTTTTTTTTAGCAAATTTTTTACAACTTATTCTTTAATACTTTTGAAAACTATTTATATTTGCACAAGTAAATAAATTTTTGTTAAAACTGTAAATTATATAAGGTGTTTAAAACCTTCTGTTGTATCAATAACACATAAATTGAGTCTATGAGATTTACAATTAACTCTATAACACTTTTAGTTGAGTTAATTAGAGCTACAGTTTGCAGTTAATTACAGCTACAGTCTTATGAGTTTTACAACCGAGTTTATAGAATCTGCAGTTGAGTTAATAAGAGTTATCGAACTACGATTAACTTTATAAAAACTCTAATTGAGTCAAAAATAAATCAACCAAGACAATGAGACTTGTGGCTATAAAACCTCAATACGTTTAAAAAAAAACGCATATAGAAACAAAAGTACAAAAGATTTTTTTTACAAAATTAGGTTTAGAAGAAAAAGAACAAAAAAAGATTCTACGACGACTAGATCAAAAGAATCTTTTAGAGAAACTTATCGAGCGAAGATTAAAAGAAGAAGAACACAAAAAGTTAGGATTTAAAAAAACGAAAACTATGGTTAAAATAAAAAGAAAACAAAAGTAGATTTTAGAAGAACAATACATACAGTATTGTATAGAATTAAAACAAGGTTTAGAGGCAAATAGCTGTAGGGAAGCTTGAAAAACAAACTACGTCTAAAAATGGACTAATAACCTAATTTCATGTTGAAATAATACCGGTAGTATCTTCGTTTCCATGGAAAATGACAAAAAGTTGGGGTTGTGATTAGTTGTGCTATGGAAAAGTATTAAAATTTGCGATACTGTCGGTAGTATTTCAACTTGAAATTAGTCTATAAGAAAGTAAGTGAATGTACAAAATAAACTTTCAGAAAACCTTGAGAAAGAAAATAAAAGGTAAAACAAAAATAAAAAAATATTTTTAAACAACATGAAAACACCAACCAAAAGAAAGGAATTGTATTGGAAGAACAAAAAAGACAAAATGTTTTATAAACACTTTAAAAATGACAACTCTGTAAAAAAAAACTTGAAAACGTTCTATAGCAGTTTACAAGATCTTCGCAATAAAAGACGATGTAAAAGTTGTAGAATCTATATAAGCAGGGTTAAACAAAAATGAGGTTTGTTTACTAAAAATTAACATTACACATTGTCTTAGAAGCTTTTAAAAAAAATTGGAAACTCAATTTGGGAATTCAAACGTCTAAAAATATTCAATCTCAAAATTGAGAAATATTTTCAAATAATCTAGAATTTTAGAAATTTAAAAACACAGTACATACATATATCATAAAATTATTTTGGTATAGAATTATAGATTTTTGAATACCTATGTAATTTAGTCAACTATAAAGTTCGACTTTGTAAAAGCCTGCAATAAACCTAGCAATGGGCTTTCTTGAATTGACTGCAGGAAAAACTAAACCGTTGGTTTATTTTAATATATGGTGGTTCTTTTTTCGCAACATATCATTATAAATTAACCATCCTTTAAGGTTTGTCTGTGATAAGTGCAACAATGCTTACTACGAATATTTGGTTTTTTCTAGGATCTTAAGTAGTCAGATCAGTCAATATTTAGTTGACAAAAATTTTAAAATAATTGGAAAGATAATTATACTACTGATATAATTAGAATAATATTCATAGGCCTAAAAACTTAAAGTAAAGAAATAAAAAAAATTAAATTGTATGCCAATCTTTGTATCTACAGACTATAATCTTTACTTGAGGTACTTTTATAAAATTTCAGATAAGTAAAAATCTTTCACAAAGTAGATACATACCCTCAGGGGCCTAGAATTTTCTGAATTCTAGGTACGGGCTTAGCAAACCCGAGGTGCCTGAGCTAAAGAGTGGGTGAAGGAAATCTTAGTAAAAAAATAAGAAAATTAAACTTTAATTACAACTATTTTTTAGTCTAAATTTAATAAATATTTCTATACTTTCTATGCAATTATTGCATTAACATTTGTTTAGTTATTATAAAACAATTTTCGGTTAGACGAATTTATTAAGATTGAACAAAAGAATAAGTGCATAGCGATTAACATTATTGTTAACAATATCCTAATACAACTAACTTTCACTTTGTATTTTTTCTCATATTTTTATATTTTACCACAAAATAATCTGTTGATCGACTTGTTACAATTACTATTAAATATAGTGTAGCAAGATTTAATTTTCTAGTAAGTATAGAAAACACCGTCTTATACATCTACATTATTTTTAGTTTATTATTAAATATTTATAACATTTATGTTGTATTATACATATTAATATTTTTTTCTGTAACAAGTCATTTATAATGTTAATGTAAATCAATTTTTTATGTGGTCAATAAATGCAACTTTTCTAATTGCGGTTGCGAAACCTCCCTTAATTCCAGCCATATGTTGTTGCATCTTGCACATAAAATGTCTGAAATTTCGCTTTGCCGCTTACTTGCATAAGGTTTTATACTATGTGGAAGTCGGGGGTGAGGAATTGCTAAGTTTTCCTCATTTCATTTCATCTCTATGGCAGATATAAGTCTCTACTAGCGCGCTGCAGCATACTGATTAATCTAGAAAGGGATTTGCAAGAAACGCGCACTTACCATAGAACTCATTTCGCCAAGAAAACCCTCCCTGTCATTATTTATCTTATAAGACGTGGCATATATCAGGTACGTTATTTTAGCACCGCTCTCTCTCAATTAACCCTTCAAACAATAATAATTTCATCGCTTCAATTAATTGAATTTATAAAAGAAAATTTTCTCGATGCAATAATGAAATTAGCAGACGCGAAAGTCATTTGTAATTCATTTTTCATTAGTATTAATTGTTGGTATAATTGTGTGAGCGGACTCACACGCCACTCAAAGTCTCGTTAGTGGACATTGTTAATTACATGGCGCTCCTTGTGAAGCTTTTGATCGTGTGTTTGTAGTTTGACCGCCCAACAAACGTCACAAACGGTGACAAGAGACAACTCACTAAAACGGGGTACCCACCTTTTTGACTCTGTTTGCTTCGAAATACAAGAGGTTTCGATAATTAACTGACATCTGCCACAACTCCTAGCGTGCACCAGAAGCTTTTCTTGTAGGCAAATCGCTCGCATGTATCTCCCCTTCGCACACATTTTTATAAAGGAAATGTTTAATTATTTTATTCGACTCGGCAATTTGTATGAAAATTAAAGACATTTGAATAATGTCGTTACAGCAAAGATAACACTCAAATTACTTGATCTCGACTTAGACAAGCTTTAGATAAATCAGCGATTAAATATTTATCTAAAAAAAGTTTTTGGTGATAACCGAACTTATGACCTATCGGCATTTAAGGGCTTTCTGTCGGCCCCATCAAATATTTTTGATCAGAGAAAACGACCTGAGCATTATAGTAAAAACAATTTTGTTTTTCAAAAGCGAAAAATGCATTGTCTTTTCTAATTAATGTTTGTTCTTTGTAATCAATTGTCAAAGTGCCGTTGGTTGGTTCTGGCATTCATTTTTGACAAATGGTAATATCGTTCTGTTATGCAACTTGTACTAAATGTCAGCATTGCATTTGTGTCGATAAATATTTGTAAATAGTTAAAACAAACGGAAAATAACCTGAGATCGAAATGTAACTGAATCAGAGCAGGCTGTGCCAGCGTAACTGTAATGATTAGACACATTATTACAGTTACGCTGGCACAGCCTGCTCTGATTCAGTTATATTTCGATCTCACCTTATTATTGCATTTGAATTTAAAACTAAATTTACTTTACCACCGAACAGTACTGAACCATTATTACTAAAACGTAAAAACCTCTGACATGGGGAAAATGTTATAAAGTTGGTCCGTAATTACAGGCTTTGGGGTGGTACAGTATGGTTTTTCAAGCAATTTTGACATTAACAATAGATCATAAAAACAAACTTTATATTAAAATTTAAAAATAGAATGCAAGAGTTTGTTTCTGTTTCTACGGCAAATTTTACATCTTTATGTAATAGGGTAATAACTAAAAGAAAATTATTTAATTCTGCTTTAGTGAGAAATCATGTTATTAACATATCTAAACTAGCAACAAATATGCTTTGAAAAAATGAGAAGTTTAAAAAAAAATTTCTTCAATGTTGTTTTTAAATAATTTTGCTAAAAGGAGGCTAAGGGGTGAGCCTATGGTTAAACCCGTGTTTTGTTTATAAAAACTATTATTAAAAAAGAACAAATCTTAATGTAAAAGTAATCTAATTACAGAAATTAAATCAGTGGAGTGTAAAGGGGGAGTAAATCTAAAAGAAGATTACTAAAAAAAAAAGAACTTTATTGGCAAGAATAGAAGAAAGTAGGAAACTTTGACAACTTTGACTTTTTTTCTTTCCGTGTTTAAACTTTTTACCTTATTATTTCTACTCTTAGAATATAAAAAATGGTAATTTATTAAATTTAATAATATATAGTTTTTTCTAAATTTACAAAAAAAAAATTAATTTAATACTATTTAGGCAATGATGATGAGAGATATACGAATGTAATTGTCGAAAGCGCTTTACAACTTTTATAAAATAATTTATTTGATTTAGCGTATGGGATGGATTTGGATTTTTGGAAGTATTTATGGAAGTAAGACAAAGTGTGCCAGAATTTTTGAGTAGCATGAGCGATTGATGTTTAAAAATCCCATAATGGTGTTGTTTTGTTGAGGCTGGTCAGTGCTGGAAACCAGTTTAGGACTCCTTGTATCGGTCAAGATTGTCGTGGGACTAGGCCCATTCATTTGCAAAAACGTTTTTATTTTCAGCGATGTTCAGTTTCGATAAGTTCCCTGATGGCATCTCGTGCAACATAGAATTAAAGTCTGCCATCACATAATTTAAACAACAATCACATAAAACGAACCAAGTCAAATTACGAGAGATTTGTTCTCTTCAAATGGTCGGCTATAAAAATGTTATTGCTCTTAATTACTCAGAAGTGTAGCTCATATAAATAATGAAAATGAGTAGGGAAGAAGGGAATGTTGTTCTAATGCGCATTCAGAATGTTGCATTGATCGTTTGAAAAATATTCCGATTGAAAAAAACCAGAAGCATTAAGCATCATACCTTGAATAATTAGCGGGATTTTCAGAAATGCAACAAGGAATCAGCTTTAACGTGAACGTGAAATACTTCTAAGGTACAAAAAATAAACAGTCTAGTTTTCACAGTAAACTGTGAACACTCCAACTTCTTGACACTCGAGACTTTGTATTTATTCAATAATAAGGGGTAGTTTTCGTAAAAACTGGCCGACATCCAATTAAAACAGGCCTTGTTTATAGGAAATGTAGGTCCGAAATTAATAACCAAAGTATATCATCATAGAATTCATTAATCAAAAAATCCGTCATAGTTCTCTGTAATTTGTGGCAAGCAGTTTAAAAATTCAACAAAAGCTAAAGCAAGTAGCCGAAGCCTAGCAATTATTACCGAATTTTGTGTTATCCGAAAATTTAAAAATGTAAACTATTTTCGAACGGCGCCAAATTATTTTTTTACCTGCATCTTGATCACTTTTAAAAATATCTATTCTAACCTATAGTTTTCGACCCACCTCCGCTTCTTGTTTTCGGTGAAAACAAATTGTGGTAAAGACAGACGGACGGATGCATCAATCAAAACATAAGGTATATTTTCAATGACAGGTCGAAATTTGGGTTAGAATAGAAGCTTTGTTTATAAGGTGCTCGCCGTTTTAATGACGCCGCAAAATTTGCGCGAAATTATTGGTATTAGAACACGCCCTTGTGCATATCAATTTGTCGTTGATTTATGACCTGCTGTTCTAAAAATTAATCAAATAATATTCCAACGGATTTTCTTTTAAATTTCAGTTTTGATATAAGGCAATTTATAATTGAATCTTATATAACATGATTCAATTTAACAATTTTAATCATTATATGTAATATAGGGAATTGTATTATTTCTAACAGAGTGCTCCAGCAAATCGGCCAGTACAAAAAGGACTGTCGGAAATTTTAGATCGATCAACAACTATTTTGCTGAAAATAACAATTTCTGCTTATTTTTTTAGTATACATTTTTATTCTTTAATGTTTTTAATTAATTAATTATTTTTTGACGTTTCTCTGAACCAATAGAAAATTTTAATTTTTGTCACTTGTGTACTTTTCAGCTAATCAAAACCTTATTATAGTAGAAATTTTCTACCTATCTTAATCCCGCTAGAATAATTTGAGTTAGATTGTTATTATTATGGCAACGGTTTTTTTAAATATTTTTTTACATGACGCCTGTCAAATTTGTTTTATAATTAAAATTGAATTGAAATAAAATAAATCCAAAAAGGTTTAGCAAGTTATCATTTGAAAAAATCATCGGCGTCAAATAATAATAATCTATCGAATACAAGACGAGAGTTTGATAAGTTGGAAAATAATTTCTTAAACATGTTGCCATATTTTTTTCTTTGGCACTGATGATGAGACATAGTTATCGAAAGCGCTCTGCCACTGTTATATAAGAATTTTGTTTATTAAACTTGTGGATTTGACTTGGTTTTCATTCTTATGTTATTTGTATAAAAATCACCTCACTTTGAGAAAGAAAGGATGTTTTTATCGAACAAGGTAAATAAAGAAAATTTAAGAAATTAGAGTTTATAGTTTGAAAATATGTTTTACATTATTGGCTATTCAGTAACATTTTTGCATTAGCTTTTTTCGTAAAACTGATTCTGTCAAAAGTAATTAAAAAATTTTTCATTTTTTTTAATTACAATTTTCAACTGCAGCTAGCAATACAACAATACAAAAATATAAAAATTATTTTTTTTATAATAAAATACCACATGATCGAGAAAAAATATCTTTTAGGAGGCTATGGCTGTGTTGTTTTTTTTATATATAATTTACATCGGTAAAAACCACTCACAGCTTTTTGGAGTATAAATTTTAGAAGTATATGGTATACAAGTGGTCACGCAGTTTTGGAAATTTTAGTAAAAAATAATTGGCAATTTTAACTTTTAAAAGAATACATATGGCCTGTGTTATTAAGAATATTCTGGGTGAATAAAATGTATACTAAAAATACAAATTCTATGTATGCTTACTGTGTTTATTCCATCTGTCAATTCTGAGATTATAAACTTTTTGCTAAAAGTGATTTTTACAAACACGGTATTTAATAGTTAATAGTTTATCTGCACAAAGAATAGCAGACTTTCACTTTTTTTAAAATATTTTTTGATGAAAATGAAAGAGACTTTTCATTATACAATTTTTTAGGGGACTCTTACAATTGGACACAAAACACACAACTGTATCAGTATATTTTTTGAGGGAGTGTTTCTACAAATTCTACTATTTAACCAAAATTTAACTTACTTAAAAGAAAAAAAAAATTGCTATTAATTTAGGTAATTCTAGGAAATAATAATTTTATGTTACAGCTTTTTCCAATTTCTCGTTGACTGAATATCTGCGCACTCTAATAGTTACGAATGCTACAAAATCCTTTTCTCTACTTTATTGTCTATTTTACCCACCAAAATTCTACACTCCTTTTTTTGTCTTCTTTAGATTCTCTTTTTTTGAGTCGAATTCTCCTTTTTGTTTTTGGCTTCTGACACCAATATTACGAGGTATACAACATTTTAATTTTATTGGTTACAACATTACAACGTTACAGCTTTTTGAGGACCAAGTAATGGTTTTTCATATATTTTATGAAAAGAAACGAGAGTATCAAGGTGGATAATTTAGTAATAAAAACAATTTAAATAATAGCGTCCGAATTTCTAAATATGAAATTTTTTGAAATTTTAATTAGATGCCTTTTAGTTCCTAAATTAAATTATTCTAAATAGTAATTTCTCAGCTAATCACAAACCAATTTTTATTAATCATAACTTGGGATTTGCTGCTCGTTTTATAAACCTGGATTTGTGTCACAAAACTGTCGTTCTTTAATACATTATTAGCAAATATTTATTCAGAGATCTGTGATACTATATTAGCTCTACCCCAACTCAAATTTGCTCAATCCGGTCTTATCTTTTCATCTTTTTGTTGATTGTGGTGTATCTGCTTGTTAAATTTTGAATTTGTGCTATTTATGGTAAGCGTGATTTGCGCTTGTTGGTAATAATAAATAAAATCGCATGCAGTTGGTAAAACTGAAGCTGTTGAATATCAGGTGTATTAAATTTCAATTATCTGGAATCTTGTCTTATCTCATTAGAGAAGACACATCATTAAAGAAGAAAACAGTGAGACAAGAAGAAGAAGAAGCAAGAAGATCGGATGCACGGATGCAGATTCTCGGCGTGCGGAAGGAGCGGTTGCTTCTCTTCTGGTAACGTACGAGCATATTCAAATGAGAGGTCGTGTGCACAGTGCCGGAGTCGACCACCCGCAAGAGGGCGCTTATCAGAACCATCTGCACAGGTACGCTCTGGGCTTACATCCTATCTGGTGACAACATCTACAATCTAGATCATGCACACACCTAGGATTTTAATATATGTAGGCGATGATCGTTCCACCGGACTCTTTTCGAAGGATATACCAGATTGCTGGAGGGGAATGAGACTCATTAACACTCTCTTGCACTAATCGACGAAACTATCAATGATCGCAAAAGAGGATTGATAAAGTTATCAAAAGGAAGTTGTAATACTGATTAAAAATTTTGTTTTATTATAAAAATAGCGTGCTTGTATTTCATGGTTGAGTGGTAGAAATGATTAGTGATTTGAATAATGTTTCTGATTAAAATCCACATATCTTTCCAGAGTTCATTAAGAAATATCTCCAAAATCCCTTAAATTAATGTGGAATTCTTGCGTGTTTGTTAAACACTCTAATTAAGAATTTTTGCATAATAAATAGAATGCCAGTTATAATACACATCCGCGTCATTTAAATAATGAAAATCATAAAGCGAAACATTCCCCATCTAATTCGAAATACCAACATTTGGAGTCGGGAGTATAAAGAACAATAATTATATGAATAATAATTAAAGAATATTATTGTTTTAGACCAATTAACTAATTTCATAAGCAAGACATCCCAAGCTATGTTTTCCCGGAAACTGTCACATAATAATTACATAAATTTTTTGAATATCTATTTAAAAATTTCTTTATGTTGGTAGCAATGTAGTGGGTGAGTTGAGTGAACATTATCGCGAAGACCTTGCGTGCTTTGTGCACGATCGTGCCAATTACTGGCTGTAAAGTGTTCGGAATAATAAAACAAATAAAGCCGAAACGTCGGAATTTTTATTCCGGAATAAGCTGGCTGTATATTATGAAATACGCGAAAACTACATTCACTATCGCTCGGGACAATATCTTGTCTCATTGTTCATAAACACTGAGGTTTTGTTTTAATTGGCAATAATTTATAAGAAAAGCATATTCAGACTGCCATTACGATCAAGGACGTACGTACTGTATGATAATCGAGTCCGATATTCGCCTTTTAATAAACAATCTGTATATTTAGTGGCGACTCGTAGCCGTTATTTAAATATGTTCTGGTATAATTGGATGCCATGTTTTAGTATTTCACCAATAATTTACATAACAAAAAAGGGTTATTAAATCGTAATTTATATATTTTTTTTGAATTTACAACAATTTCCTGTCGGATTATGATAGATGTGGTGTAGAAGCCGTAAAATAGGGTTTTGCACTTTTAATATGTTAATACATTAATTAACGTGCTGCTATCGCGATTTCATGTCAAAAATTTTGTTAACAAGGATACATCTTTTTGAAAAATGGACTATGTTAGATTGGGTTTAAAGTACTTAGATTCGAAATAAATGATAAAAGTGCTTTATTCAGTACCGCATTAGTTAAGAAAAACAGACTTTCTGCACTAAACGAAAGACAATATTAAGAAATTTTTCAGCAGTATAGAAGAAGAAACAGACGATACTACTTTAAACTTAATAAATTATGAAATATTGGGGTAGAAAAAGCTTTGGAATAGGCACTGACTGCTTTAGTAACGATAATAGTGTCAAATATTAGGAATGCACAAACGCAAAGCTTTATAAATTGTGGGAATCGCAGAAAACTAAAAATGTAAAATTCTTTAAAAACGAACTTAAATAATCCAAAACTACAGCAACGAATGAAACTAGAAAATATATAATATGTATATAGATAACATCAAGAATGAATTGCAATCTAAAAGATTTGTGAGAGAAATTTAAAAATATATTTAAAAAAAGAGTTATTGGGTTTCTAACTGACCGGGACATACCAGGACAGACCGTGACTCCCGGAATCTAGCACTTCCCCCGTCCAGGCAAAAAGTATGTCTCGGAACACGAAATAATGCTGGATTTTTTTATTAGGTATTAATTGTTTTATTTATCTTAATTCTGTCAATGATGTTTTCAACCAATTTTTTTATAAGAATTATGGAAATGCACTCCCAAATTATGTATTTGTTGTGGTTATCATTTATTTTTTTACTCGTTATTAGAATTAAAATATGTTGTTTATGATAAAGAAATTTTTTTCACATTTGTGAATCCATTCTATGCCGTCATCAACAAAAATACTGCTTAGATTAGTACCAATTTCAGTACTTTAGTTATTTTGTTATATATAGCTTTTGGAAACGTTTTTGGCAAATACCCTCATTTCAAATCGTTAATTTTATTGAAAAAATTTATCAATTTAAACAAAAGATTTTATTATATACGTTCAATAGAATACTAAATTATTCAGTATTTGTTGATCACGGAATGTAGGTATTACATATTATAATAAAAACTAAATGACGTAAGTTTCAAGAAGGCATACGCCGAAATCGGTTAACAAAAAACAGATTACCTAGTACCTAAATAACAAATAATTTGGAATTTTTCTAAGTTCTATAAATAATAACCCCAAGCATTAAACAAAGAGAAAAATATTATTATATAATTTTTTTTGGTAAGATTTTGATTTTTTTAATTTAATAAAACGTTTGATATACTTTATGTAAAATTTTGAGTGCTTATGATTATGATTCGGCCATTACACATATTATAACTCATATCAATGGCCGAAAAAATAAGAAAAAGCACCACGGAATGGTCAGTCGCGGAGATGACAACCCTAGGTTTGTAGTATAAGCACAAATACAAACAAAAGTTTACTATGAATGAAGAGTTCATGAAGATAGTTGAATGAAGATACAAAAAAAAATAGGAATAATTTATTATTTGTGGTCAAATAAGTCTACGGCATTGTATCAACTGGATGGAGACCAAAAAGAAATAGTAAAGAGACTAATAAAATAGGTAAAAAATACATACTTGCATGAAATCTGCTTCAGTAAGGATATTCTGAAAAAAAGAAACTTTTAAGGAACATAAAGAACAGAAGAGATTAATACTGGTAATATTGTACCGGACTAAGAAAGAAGTCAAAACAGAAAGGTGGAGAAAGTACTTGTATTTTATAGATCTCTTGAGATAATGATAAATATCAACTCAATTATTAGCATATGTAAACATAAAAGCAAAAAGGAAAAGAAATAATTACGGTAAAAAAGTCGGAAGTTGCTTATATAATTAAGGTTCTGATATAAATCCCTTTTTTTAACAGCCGTCGGTACGTAAATATCTACTGACTTAATATAATTATAAAACTTAATTTTTGAAATGCTCATCATATGCAGCAGTAACTATTCTTTAGAGAAAATGAAGCATTGTCAAAATCAAGAGAAGTGGATGGGTGGTTCTCACATTGTTTTTAAATTACCTACTCGTACTTTATTATTTACCAATCGATTTATCGGGTTTAATATATTTCTATTATTTTTTAACTATTATAATTAACAAAAAATGAGGAAAAACTAGATGTGTTAAGAAAGATCAGGGCATGATCGGACTGTGGATAACAAAAGATCTGAGCTCGACAGCTTATAATGCACATGGATATATGTATATATCAGATCGAGTTTTGCGTCTTGTAGTAATGAGCTTAGTAGTATTTTTTTTTCTATGTCTTTGATTTTAAAGTTGAATTTTATTTTCCGATTTTTCCAAGTGACATTTGTATCATTTTTGAAAATGGAACAAAGGCTTTTATGTTCACCTATCATTTTGCCATTGATATAGTAAATCATATTTTGAAAACGTTATAGGTATTTTAATTGTGCATATCATATTGTTTTTTATTTAGTTAAGGCTACATGTCATGTGTATTGTTATTATCATAATAAATTAAATAGTATGATGTTTTTAGTCAAGGATACTATAGAGAAGAGGATTGTCAGATCCCTATGCTCGCAATGTTGTAGCGTACACATTCAGTCGTGACGTAGGCGACGGACCCGTTCATGTTCATTCTCGTTTATTCGCGCTCGCATCTTTGATGGTTCGGTGTTTCTTTTTTTGTATTTGATCGGTATTAATAATTTATGTCTATTACAATATTTGTAATTAATTATTCATAATTGTGAAAATGCCTGGAAGACGATGTGCTGTGTTCGGTTGTAATAATAGCCGTATGTCGACAAAAAAATTAAATCCTGAAATTATTTATCATAATTTCCCCAAAAGTGGTGATTTTACATCAGTTACCATTCGCAAAGAATGGATACATCGCTGTAGGCGAACAGGAAATTGGAATCCTAATAACTGTCAAATTTGTTCTATTCATTTTACTGAAAACGATTATGAACGTGATATGCAAAATGAATTATTAGGTAAAAACATAATATAAAATATAAAATTGAGATTATGACATTTTTTGTTATTAGGATTACCTACACGGAAACGACTTAAAAAAACAGCTGTACCAACTTTGAATTTGCCAAAAGAAACCGATAATGTAGAAACTACAGAACGCCAGAAAAGATATTTGAGAAAACAAAAAATCGAAGAAGATATGAAAAGAAAAGAAGAAGTTAATGAACTTATTGCTGAACAATCTTTATTAAACATTCAACCTGAAGCTATTTTAGAGCAAACTGAAAATAACACAAAAAAAAATTTAGAAGAGGAGAATGAAGATTTAAAGAAAAAATATAAAAGTTTGGTACAAAGTCAGAATAAGTTAAAAGCAAAACTAAATCTTCAACGTAGACAGTTACAATATTATAAAAAGAAGATACGCAAATTAAGCACAATTTCTCCAAAAGTCGAAGAAATAAATGTATGCAAAAAATTTTTAACAGACAACCAGATTGCTATTCTTTTAAATAAAAAAAGAGAGTTAACTGGACAACTGAAGAAATTGCGATTGGTTTTACACTTCGATATTTTAGTCAAAAAAGTTATTTGTACATAAGAAACAAATTAAATTTTCCTCTTCCAGCTTTATCCACATTAAGAACTTGGGCAGCAAAAATCAACGTAAAACCTGGAATTTTAATAGACGTTTTTACATTTTTAAAAATTGCGGGAGAAAACATGACTTCTAGAGAAAAAACAGTTGTCATGATGTTCGACGAAGTGAAAATTAAATCGATTTTTGAGTATGATGTGGCTCAGGATCAAGTAATCGGGACTCATAATCAAATGCAAGTCTGTATGATTAGGGGATTATTTGCTAAATGGAAACAACCTGTTTATATAGCATTTGATCAAAAAATGACCAAAGACATATTAATGAACATCATCACAAAGTTACATGAAATATCCTATAACTGTGTGGCAATTGTAAGTGATTGTGGTGCTAGTAACATAGGATTGTGGAAAGAACTTGCTGTAGATATAAATAAAACTTATTTTAAACATCCTTTAACTCAAAAAAACATTTACGTTTTTGCGGACGCTCCACATTTACTAAAACTTTTACGAAACTGGCTTTTAGATAAAGGCTTTATTCTTGAAGATGGAACAAAAATTAATCAACTTCCTCTTCAAGAATTAATTAAATTGACTGACGTTGAAATTAATTCATGCTACAAAATTTCAGACAAACATATTTTAGTTGAAAAAAGCCAACGTCAAAATGTAAAATTAGCGGCAGAGTTGATATCTCGTAATACAGCACAAGCATTAATACGATATAAACCTGGTCCAGACAAAAAGTTAGCAGAGAATGTGGGGAATTTTATTGATATTTTTAATTCGTGGTTTGATATTTTTAATAGTCATGTGCAAGAGTTTCCACATTCAAACCCAATGAAAGCTCCTTTTGGTATACATTTAAGTCAGCAAGTAGAGCATTTAGAAAAAGTTGAAAATTTGCTTCTGCATTTAAGAGCGGAAGGCAAAACTTCAATGCAGCTATTTCAAAAAGGAATGTTAATTTCCATCAAATCTTTAAAATCGTTGTTTTACGATATAAAGGAAGACTTTGAAGACATACATTACATATGCACTCATAAACTGAATCAGGATTGCCTAGAAAATTTTTTCTTCCAATTACGTTGCAGAGGACCCAACGAACACCCGTCACCGCTTGAAGCGATGAAGAGAATTCGAATGATAATTCTTGGAAAAAATCCTGGAATTTTAGAAGCACAGGTATTTTAGAAGGTATTACTTTTAACAACAACAATATTTATTTTTTTAAAGGTAAACACTGAAGAAAAATCAAGAGAAGAGTATGTTGTATCAACAGTTTTGGAAACTGCAAAAATTTCGATTAGTGATGAATCTTTCATTGAAGAATCTGAATTTGGCGTAACTCAAAGTAGCAGCAGTGGCAGTTCATTTTCTTCTGTTGAAACCTCAGTAAACGTTGAAACTTCATCAGCAGAAACAACAAAGGATGCCCTCGAATATATTGCTGGTTATATTGCCAAAAAATTTAAAGCCACTTATCCCCAATTGGGAGATCATACTTACAAAATCAAAAGTGATCACAACTATAATTTACCATCATGGGTGCAACAATTGTCGTTTGGCGGACTGATTAAACCCACTACTGACTTTTTGCAACACGTGACAACATGGAATAAATTTTTTGAAAAATATCATGGTGACAAATTGAGAACAACACCTTGTGTTGTTAAAAATTTAACAAATAAAATTAAAAAAAGGGACCACCTATCAGAAGATGTCATAAAATCATTTTGCAAACTAAGAACAATTATTAGAATAAATTATTTAAATGTAAAAAAAGAGATGGAAAAAGCTCAGAAAATGCGGAAACGTAAATTAACTTCAAGTACACCACATTCGGACACAACTCGAAAGCTATCAAAAAAAATGAAAAAAATTCTCAATTAATTAATCACTGCGTATTTATGTTTACTTTTTTACTTTTTTAGAATTATTAATGTAATAATAGATGAATTAAATATTTTTAAATGTATATTTATTTTATTTCATGTGTAATTGATTACTTTTGATAAAAAATTAGACTATCCAACGCATACGATGAAGTGGTAGGTCCGCCGGTGACGTCACAGCGCTCATGCTACCGCGGAGAAAATATTCATGCATCTGACAATCCTTCTCTCTATAGTATCCTTGGTTTTTAGTACCTGTTGTGAGTCTATCTTTTGTGTTCATTTGTATCTATGTTTTTTCTTATTAGAATACTTTACAGATTAACACGAGAGGTCAGATACTTTATTGTTATTCTCCTATAATAGATTGTTTATTGATCTTGAGTTTTTAAATTTCTTTCGTTGTTGTTGAGTCTATTTTTAATAAATGTTTTTCTTTGTTTGACTTTAACTTCTCGCCGTTGGTACCTCTAGAATTCAAGTTCCTAGCATCAAGCACAACGAAAAGTCCTAATCCTATTCAAAGACAATCTCGTCAATCTGATAAGTTTTACTATTTAACAGATATATTTTTTCACATAATTTATGTGACTCACGAGTAGTCACGTGTCATATTCAAGAAAACATTGTTAAAAAAGTATCAAAAACAAGTTGAAATAGTGGAGGAGGGCAATAGCTAAGAGTAAAATTTCTCATTGTGATTCGAAAAGTTGGTGATGGTTGAACCAAATTAAAGATTTATTTAAGATCACTTGGTAGGTCTGAGATTCTTAGAATTAGACAAAAAATACCAGCAGTCGAAACATCTGCCAATACTTAGATGGACAATTTCGTAATATAATGATGACAAGAAAATTTATTCTGAGAAAATAAAGAGTTAATTATAGACTCTCGAACATAACATAACATTTCGAAGATGTCTTAAAAACGGTTCTTGAAAATGAATTAATTAATTGAACTTACTGTAAGTTAATAAATATTTTTTGCCACGAAAGAAGAGAGATTACAAGTGACTACAAAATTAACAGCAGACCTGAAGAGAAAAACTTGAAGAGAAAATTTTGAAAATGTTGCGAAGAAGATCAAATACTTAGTTGTAGTCACGTAATATATTTTTGAAAAAGAATTGCATTGAGTTTAAAATGGACATCTAAACATTATCAAGTCGAGAACAATGAAAAATAAAAGAGTTGTTAACAGCTGGATAAGGACAGGGACAGGAAAGCAGGGAAAATTTAGCTTAAATGTTTCAAGGATGTCTTTAGGATAAAGCAAAAGACTGAAATTTGAAATATGCTGTCTGAGAATTTAATAAAATGTTCAAGCAATTGAGACTCTAAACGAATCTATAGAGTTGTGAGAGCTTTAATTGTTTTGGTAACCGAGTTATGGTGCGCTCACCCCCATTTGGGAGGTTGTGGATTTAAACCTCAAAACCCAATGTTCTGTTTAGAGTTTTTGAGAGATTTTCACTGATCGGTAAACAGATCTGCTGCTGTTTAGAATCTCAAGTCAGATAAGACTGCATGGAACGCATTATTAGTGACATTTGGTAGACACGAAAAGCAATGCGAGACCTGGTAGTCACTTAGACCACTTCCAAAGAATAATAGTTGTTTTAATACAAAGTTAATAGTCAAGGTAAAACAGGCGAAAGCGAGAATAAATTTTCAAAATGAACCGCTAGACCTATTCTCCGTAAAAACTGTGATTGAGTCTACGAAAAATTTATCTTGGAAGGGCCTGAAAAGATACAGAAGTAAATCAATCGAATCTTCATTTCTATAAAGGAAGCGTTCTTTTAAGATTTTAGTCCTTGTAGTAGTTTTGGTATTGAAAATAGTTTAACGATGAAAGCGATTGTAACCAATAAACAAAACTAAAATGTCTGGTTTGTACTACTTTACTTTAAATCTATTTAACAATTGTGTCGGAAGTGGGATTGGGTCTAACAAGAAGAATAGTGAAATCAGAAGTTTTCACGAAAAGATTCTAAGAAAAAGCAAAAGAAGCCAGCGTTCTCTATCATACAGGAAATGTTACAGGATTTAATAGTTCCAATAGATAGTTTTAGTTTAGAATTTAAATAGTTTAGAGTTTAAACGGTTGTAGTCAATGGACGAATTGGTATACTTTATTTTTATTCATCGTAACGATGCAAGAAATTTTATTTTCTTGTTCATGTCAAGCAAAAAATAGCGTGTTTAGAATAACTGTTTAATTTCGCAGTCATATGATAAAAATTATTTAATCACAAAACGTTTATTCTTAATTCTCCGTGGAGGTCCATTCCAGGGGTCTAAGTATTTGTCACGCATGAGATGGCAGCATTACACGTTACACCGTTTAAATAAATAAATAAAAGCTGCGTTTATTCGCGCCGGAGCCTCTATCACACGTCAAAGCCGTATCGAAAAATCCCGGAAAAAGTCGTCGTTTAATAATATAGTCTGTTGATGATTATCACGTTAGTTGGCGCACGGTTGGTGAATTATGTAATTCATAAGTCTGAATAATGGCAGGATACTATTCTCACTAAATGCTTTATAAATACCCAAATTAAAGTGTCGGTTTATCGTAGGTGTCCATAGATAACGCCGGCGATAAGGCGACAGTTCATTGTCACGAAACGTCACATTCCGCCGCTTCTCTCTAATTGTCTACGTCACTTCCTCGCACTCACTGACTGTCATTCGACACTACTTATGAAGATGATACACCACAGGAGCCGAAATGGCCTTGCAATTTGCATATTTTATTGGCTTGTGAGTTATATTCATTCATAAAACGGCTTCGTTCTATGGTAACGAGTTAAGATTTTTTTGATATGTCTAATTAATTTGTATCAGTCTAGTTAACATGGTAATTTGAACTAGTCTAAAAATTAACCAAACAATGCCGCACAAGAACTTAAGGAATTGTTATTAAAATAATTACCAACGAAAAATTAGACATCTATTTTTTATGCTTATTAGGCGAGTCGCAACCAATATACCTTACGGTTATAATAATAATAATAATCATTCACCGGTTTGTATTTTCCTAATTTATTGTTAGCGGAAGACGAAAGCGTAAAAATTAAAAATTCGGAAAAAATCAACTAGTCCGGATGTGAGGAACTTGAGACAAAAACGGAATTAAAAACTGAAAGATAACAATTAAATTTATTCAAAAGCAAACATTACGTGCAAATCATGTAACGTTTTTTGAATAATCTATGCAAATGACGTGGCCAAGAAAACTCATAATTATATGTTGTATGAGAATAAGAAAACAATTATTATTTAAAAAAAGTAATTGTGAACCCTAAATATGAATTTTAGTGTACTTTTGTCATATGTATAAGTCACATAATTAACACAGACGCAAAATGTAAAAATAGTAAACTTGTTTCATTTGTCACTTATAGCCGCTACTCGTTTTTTAAACCTGAACTCGTGCTACAAAACGTCATTCATAAAATGCATTCTGCTATATAGCTTTTTGGGACAATTTGGTAAAATACTAAAATCTAGTAACGATAACACAAAACATAACAAATTATACGCATTATCTCGAAGAAGTGAGCAATAACAAGTTTATAAGTACTATACAAAATATTTATTATAGAAAAAGCACTACAAAAGATAAATATAATTTCTCACTATTATCGAAACTTGAAGATGAACTATTAAGGCTAATATTTTTAGATTTTTATCACTACAACAATTTGCACTATTTTGAGAGTATTTTTGAAATCTTAACACTGATATCAAAAAACAAAACATGTCATGTGTGTGCACTGTTTGATTATCTGGACGATCGATTTGTTTTAATGAGATAAGGACTGTAAAATAGTTTGTTTTTTGCGACGTTTCGCTTCTGAAAGCCCTGAAGAAGCTTTGTTCAAATAAAAACAGAACGTCAACAAAAAACTCAGGATATTTATTTAAAAGGTTTTTATCTCGTCAAAGTAAGTTTAATATTTTTATAATATGGACATGGAACTAGAAAATCACATTTAATGTTATTTTCAATTATTATAATAAATATAATAATTTTGTTAACCTGGATTTTTATTTATATTCAGTACTTAAAAAAAATTACAAAAATAAACGTCGTCGATCGAACAAATCATTTTTATGAAAAAAAAAACCATAAATTATATCTTAAGTGGTGGTATCTTAAATGCTTTTGGGAGTAATTCTTGCATATAATCTAAAAATTTTAATTAAGTTTTATCTCTTCATGGAAAATAAATTTATATTATATTATTTATATTAATCGACTTAAAAATAACAAGATTGACGATAAAGATAATAAAATATTAAACTGAGTGTATTTAGATTTCAATTTTCGATAATTTATGCTAAGGAGAAAAATGTGGATTATTCATCATATTTTATCAGTTTTGTATTAATAATTTACCTACAAATCGGAGACAATCCAAAGGCGACTTTGTTTTTGTTATTTTAAAAACCGGTACCAAAGTTTTACTAATTTTTAAAGCTACAAGAAACATAAAAACAATTTTAAAAATTATAAAAACAAGAGGGAGAATTTGAACAATTTTGTAAGCCGAATTGATAAACAAGACTGATATTTATTCTAATTTTCTGAGATATGTAGATAGTGGAATAAATTTACCGAATTTTAAAACTTAATAATAAAATTTTTTTTGCAATCTAATTTTTTTATAAATGTGTAAAAAAAGTTATTCAAAACTAAGAAAATTAAAAATTATAACTTGTTATTGTTTGATTTTTTAAATTTTATTGAATATAATAAACAAAAATATACGTGCTATATTTCTATGTTTAAATCCTTGTGTTTTAAATTTTATTTTCGTAATTATTTTCAAAAAATTTTTTGGTAGAATGAAAAAAAGTTTTTTTTAATTTTAAAAAGCAACAAAAACAATTTTTGTTGTTTTATATGTTTGAGTTTCATACCAGTATTATACTTTTATGAAATGCATGAAAAACTCTTCAGAAAAAAATTCTCTTTACGAAAAATTTACCGAAAAATACAGCGGTGTGATTCTCTTTAGAAAAAAAAAGTTTTTAACAATTGTTGGTTAGATCTCACCTTGAAATTTAGCAAATATGTTTGTAATTAAACACTAATTTTTTCCCAATGCTTCATCGAAATGAATTAATTCCCTGAGAGTTATTACAAAAAATCAAAATTATGGGTTAACTTTATTTTTTAAAATTTTGAAGTCATGTCCGAACTTATGTTTTTTGTTTTTATTGTTTGTTACCGATTTAGGATGTTATATAATTTTTTTATAAATAATTTGTCGTTTATTTCAAATTAATTTGACCGATAGACTTCGATATATTTAACAAAATGTTTTGAAAAACGCATTTTTATATAGATTGTCAGAAAAAGACGATTAGGGGGTCGCGTGAAACGTTGCGGAAGAGGAAAATACATTTTTTGGTTATGGTTCATAACTTATGGCTAATGTTTTTTTACAAATTTATTAATTAGTTTCTCTCGAAAATTTTCTTTATTGATTAAAGAAATTTTAATTTACTCTACTAAGAGGTAATATTTTTCATCATTTCTTGTAATTTTTTTTATTAATAATTTACTAATTTTTAAATCTGTACGCGCTATTTTAATAATTTTAGATGTCATAGGCAATACGAAGACGATATTCTTTTGACATTTTGGAAGCTGGTGGCAAAATTTGGTTAATTTTGAAACTAAAAATTATATTTTATTAATTATAAAAGCCAGAGGCAATATATTAGCAATTTTTGGGAGCGAAGGCGACACTTTTTGTTAATTTTTATATTAAAGATTGTGACAATTTTGACTTAAACACACTACCGTTTTTTTAAAACTATATTTCTGTTCTGTCTCGCAGAAAAGAAACAAATTTGTTGTAAATAAAAAGTTGTAGTAGACAACTCTCTTGAATAGCTATTACCATCTCGAATTTGTCGCTCATGTCTTAAACTTCATCTATAGTAATGTAATAGGTTACAATAGTGCGTGTTATTATCTCATTGAATAATGCTATTACTATTCACATTACTATTCGTTAGCTCTCTACGAAATGGTTTATAAATAACATTATTCAGATTTTTAAATAAATTTTAGATAAAATGTATACAGAAGGTATTTGGTGTACCTATCTGCCTGAAAAATCTAGTAGAGAGTAAATTATTTAGAAAATAAGTAAATTTATGCTTTATAGTGACTATAAAATGTTAAGATCACCTAATTTTTGAGGCAAACAATTAGGAAAATCTGTTTTGCTCTGACTACAAAACATGAAAGTATGCCACAATAACGTTTGTAAATTTTATGTTTATACATTTTACAACGTGTTTACAATTCTTTATCTACTCATTAAATATTAATATTATTATGTATTAAAATTTTTGCTGAAATATTAGTTCATTAAGGAAAATTAAAAAAGTATATATTTAATTGTACGCAATCTATCTTCCTAACACATAATATTTTACGACTTTTATTATTAGCTTTTCCATTCTGTTTCTTTTATTGTTTATTATAAATTTGTAACAAACATAATTTTTTTGTTTTTATTTTGACTTAACATAATAATTAAAATTGATTTTCATAAATACACATAAATTAACAATAAAACAAAATGCAGTTATACATTTACAAGATAACAATGCAAAATTTCTCATTTCGCCAATTGTTTTAAAAATTAATAACTTTACATCTTTTCTTACATTAATTATCCAAGATTTATAGGAGTAGTTATAACGAAATCAACTACTCCTCTTACTAAAAGCCTCTTTAATACCCTTATTTGCATAAATATTTAAATAAATAACCCATTATATGTGATTTTGGAAGGGACCATTAAAAATTTAATTAGTCTCTTGCATACTTTATGGTTTAACACCTCTAAATTTTCTCTATAGAGTTTTTATATTCTAGTTCACAAATCGATGATTCGAGAATTTAAATCCAAGGGAGAGTCGTCAAGCACCACAAGCAATTTTAGGCAATCATACGCTAAGTTAACTTCGCTTACGACTATTTGATAGTAAAATTCCTGCGAATGACGTTCGAGTACATTACAGGAATACAAAACCGCGACGCAATTTCAAACAACTGATTTGCAAATAATGTTAATTGTTTATTTTATTAGAGTTGTTAATAAGATCGACAGCTTGCCACCGGTATAAAGTTCTGAGAAAACCGTGTCCTTCTAATTATGCACAATGAACGTAAGTGCATGCAAATAGTAAAGAATTATGTGTCCGCTAATCCAACCGGACAGTTCAAGAGAACCGACACGTAATAACATTACCATATGTCTGTACCATGCAGTATTCCATTCAGAAATTTGCATAGCTAAGGTAATTTATTGTAAACACATTTAAAACGTTAATTAATGGTGCAAGAGGAGGATTTATTTGACGCGTTTTAAATGAGAAGGAAACTGTACAAATTTAGATTTTGCTGTAAAGACGAATCGCAAAATGTCAAGTGATGTCTTAGATATTTTTTCGCCTCTCTAAAAATTTGACGGAAAATGTAATTTTTTGCTCTAGGACAAAAAAATCATAGCTGCTCGCATTTGTCATTTTTGTTTGTCGTATATACAGGGTGTTCCTTAATGATATGCGAATATTTAAGGGTGTGAATCTACATGAAAAATTAATGTTAGTTTGCTTTATAAACTATGGTCCAAAAATGTTTGCTTACAAAAACTCAGGGTGTTGAAGTTTAAGGAAAAAAATGAAAATTAATTAATATTTTCAGAACCGCTTCAGATATTTTAGTGATATTTAGTACGTAGTAAAAGTTAATAAAGGTGCATATTTTACAATACAAAAAGAATTTTTAGCTTTAACAGTAGTGTGCGTACGGGTATTGACTTTGATATTTTTTAAGAAAAAAATGGTACGCCAATGGTTTTTTTTTTAAAATAAAAATTATTTTTGAATTTCTCGTTCAATTTAAAACATAAGATCTCTCTTGAGTTGTTTTCCTTCAATGCGCCATTTTTGAGTAAAAAAATAAAAACCGTTCTATTGTCCGAGAAAATTAATGTAATAATTGAAGAATGCAATTTAGCAATAAATATCTAAGTTGCTCTAGAATATGTCACTGGCTTTTGACATCTGACTTTTTCTGGTAAGTCTCTGTTATTCAAATCTGTTCGCTGTGACATCTTTTTCGTACTTTAGTCTTTTAGTTTTTCATTTTTTAGTTTTTACTTGTTGATATGCATTTCGTATATGGCCTTGCCGACGGTAATGGTGAGCGAGCCAGACGTATTTATCACCAGAGATATCCCGGTTGTGCTTTGCCAGATAGTCGAACCTTTTCTAATATTCATCGTCGTCTTGTTGAAACCGGTTCTGTTCGAAAAGGAAAATCTGAAGGTAGACCTCTAAGTGTAAGAACTCCTGAAATTGAGGAAGCAGTGCTGCACGAAGTTGAAGAACATCCTGAAACAAGTACGAGGGAGATCGCTAGACACTTAAATATTTGCCATCAAATTGTTTGGAGAATTTTAGTGGATTTTTTGTTATATCCTTACCATATTTTAAGAGTGCAGGCATTACTTCCCATTGATTTTCCAAGGCGTGTGGTCTTTTGTCAGTGGTATCTTCAAAATATTACACAAAATCCGCAATTTGAATCAATGATTCTGTTCACAGACGAAGCTAAGTATATGTGGGTCAAGTTTAATTTAGCAATTTTGCTTTAGAGATGTTTTATTTGATTTAATTAAAAGTAGGCGAAAAACAGTTGTACGTTACAAAGGCATAGGCATGGACGGCTGTCAGTTACATTTTATGCCCTGATTACACATCAAACGCATGCTTAAAATTCTTACATATTTAGTTCTAAAGCCTTTCTATCACTAAGTGTTAGGCTATTGGGGTTGAGTCGGGCATCTTTCTGCCTCCATCATTGTTGTCTATCTTTAGTTTCGTTTCAAGTCATTTGTTTGCTTCTTTTTTAACATCGTCTATGTGTTTTGTTCTTGGTCTTTCTTTGTTTTTCAGCACTCGCGTTTCCAATACTTTTCTTGTAAGTCTATCGTCTGACATTCTACACATACATATGTCTACACCGTCTAACATGATCTATTACTTTTTTTTTTGTTAATTGGGTGTATATGTAGATACTTTCTGTCTAAACGTCTCGTTTTTAATTTTGTCATTCTTAGTATTGTTTATATTTTTTGCAGAAACTTTATTTCCACTGTGTTTACTTATTGCTCTTTTTCATAACGTCTATATTGCATCACTGCTGTATTTTTTGTTGGTCAGGTTACTTTTTTACTGTTTTTCTGTTTTGATTTTTCTTGCTACTTTTCTCTTTTCAAAAAAGTCTGTAAAGATTATGCGTGCTTCTGTTTTTTTTTATAAATTTGCATTTCTGAGTGTCTTCTAATGTTGGATCTATCTTATTTCCTTTTTCTATTATTATCTAAATTTATTTTCTATTTATTTTGGGAAACCTTTTATGGTACACTTTAAAGTGTTATCTTTCTGTAACTATTACAGTTTTTTTTATCTTTCTTTTCATAGATTTGTAGTATGATATCTGTTTACCAATCTTTCGGTAGTTTTGCACTTTTGAGTACGTCATTCACCAGCTCTGATAGTTAACTTTTTCTTTCATTGCCTATGCATATATTTAACCATCTCTGGAGTAATAAATATTCTTTTTTAGTGTTTTTTTAAATTTTATTTTTTTAATTGCTTTTTCTGTTTTTACTTTTTTATAGTTTCTATTTTATGTTTATCTCTTGCTTCTTTCTCTTTTTTTATTTCGTGACATGTTATCTCTTTTTATTATTTTATATCTCTCTGTTATTTTGTTACCGTTTTTATGTTTTATATTTAGCGGGTTATATTTTTTTTATCTTCGAGATGTTTTAGTGATATACTATAAAATATAGTTTTCGGTTATTCCTATAATTTTTTGTCATTTTGTAACTAAATTTTTTTTAAGACTTTGTTTTACTTTTCTAATAGCTGCTTTAACTTGCTTTCGTTTTTCTTTGTATTTTTGGTAGCTTTTTTATAGTTACATACTTTTCCATTTGTCTTTCTTATTCATACTTTTTTACATATTCTATCATTTTATTTTTCTCATGTAGTCGTTTATTGTTTTCTTCTTGCTGCAACTTTTTTCAACTGCAGTCAATATGCTGTTTTTGAAATTTTTTATGAAACTTCAACAAGTGAAATGGTCATCTAAAAATTTTGTTGATGTTTAAAAATTTGTAACTTCTACGGGAATAGAATGATTTGGCTTATATTGGGCTCATTCTTTAACTATAAAAGTGGCAAAGCTAATTACATTATTATCACTAAGGAACAACCAATTATAAAATCTGATAACCACGTGACTATTTAACTACTTTTTAGGGTTAAATTAAGGAGCTTATTCTTGTTGGGTAGCTTGTTCGTGGACTTTTAGATTTACTGTTGAATTCTTTCCGTAGATTTGTTGTACTAATTACACAGGGCATCAGAAGCAGTTACTGTAAAATTAATTTAATTTTAGAAAAAAATTAATTAAAGTTTTTTAATGGGTTGTCGCTAACTATTTACCCCTATATTTCGAAACGGTTTCGCAAACTTTGGCTGTGGGAACCTAAGAAAACTGTTTCTTTTTGCGCTTTTGTTAATAACATTTTTAATCTTTTTAGGCTCAATATAAAACTGAAAATTCAGGCTAGAATACTGGATGGTAATAACGAATATACCATTTCGTGTTGTAAAGGTGTTCACAATATGATTAAATATTGAAAAAGTTCTGAATTTTTATTTGGTAAAAGAAGAATGTTTTTTGAATGTATGTTTAGATGTATGGTTTATTTTAATCAATTTGAGATACTTGATTTTTTTATTAGTGGTTGTATGTACCTAGTAGATGTAGACTTCAAAAACATGTTTTTGGAGAAAAAATAGCAATTTTGCTTACTTAAAATAGCATATTAATAATAATTAATTTTTTTTTTGCTTCTGTGCTTCCAAGGACTTTGTGTTATCTTTTGTTAATTTTTTTACCAGTTTTTGTTTTTTTACAGTTCTATTTCTCACATTCTATGTTTATATTTTTACCTCGTTTTTTTATTTTTGAATTGTGTGTTTCGGTTTTTTTTCATTTTTATTATTTTTGCTGGTTTTTTGTTCCTTTTTTATGTTTATTTTTACTGCATAACTCGAGTAATTGTTTTTTTTTTGTTTTTTGTCTTATTTTTATTCTTTTTTTTCGATTGTGGTCTTCTAGTATCCTGTTTTTTCTTCATATTTGTTATCTTCTTTAATGTATCTTCCTCTTTCTGTGTCATTTCTTTTTGTATAATGTATTTTTTCCCTGGAAGTTGACTTAATTTTTCTTTATTATTTCTAATTATCTCTTTTTGTTTAGCATCTATAATTTGTTTTTTTATACTTCTTTTTCATTTTTCAATAAAATGTTCATATGGTTAGAATAGTTTTTTTTTTGTTTTTATTTCTAAGCCGATCACAACAATGTTATTTTTTTTGAATGCCTGTACTAATTTTTAACTGAATGCCGCGATTACTTTAACCAGCGGACAGCTAGTCGTCTAGTTGTTTAAATTTCTTTCACTCTAGTTAAAATTTATATCTCGTTGAAAAAAAATTTAGTGTGTAATGCTGTACATAGATAAAACCGTAAAAGTTTTATTGCTCTCATAGGTGCAATGATTCCTGAGATCAACTTTAGATATTATGATAACTAGCTGATGTAAGATCGTGCTTATAGCACTCATTTACATTATTATGAATGAATGTTGGGAAAAAGAATTCATCAAGCATCAGTTAAGCACTTGCTTAAAACAATGAATAATTAGGTGTCTTACTTTTGTTGCTAAGGATAATTACTTGGTTTAAAATTTTCGATGTTTATCGGTAGTTAATAATAGATTTACACAAAGATGGATCATTGCACAATAACCTACAATTCTTGTTACTCACTAGTAAATAATCATACACTTGGATTTGTATTATTATAACTGTTTTAGTATGATAAATGCAATAAGTATTGAAGGAATCACTTTTTACAATGATCATGTAACCGCACTATTGATTCTTAGGAAAAGAAGTGCACTACAACGAGAATAATAAATCAGTTGAAGGTTGTAGAAAGATCCGGTAAATGTGTTATAAAGCTAACTTAAATTTTTTTTTTTTTCATCTTATACAGATAATAAATTATCTAGAGTAGGCGGATCTGTTTTGTATATCAGTAATCTGTGATAATTTGCATTTTAATATACCGTACCGTTTATTTATACATACATTATTTAAATATGTATAATTTTCTAAACTAGAATCAAGACAGATTGGGGTCTTGTTCGGTTAGATTTTATTAAGTGATTTTTTATAATTCAGCTTTGATTTAATAATAAGTTATCAGAAAATTGTTGGGTCAGCTAAATTAAAAACTTAATATTTTTTAAAAAGAGTGATTAACAAAAGTAAAAAGAAAACATGTAAAGAATGTGGGAAGAGAATAAAAATAATGAGTACGAATAGCAAAATTGTTTTTTTGAACATTACGAAATAAAAAAAATAGCATGAAAAATAAAAATCATGAGGAGAAGCTAGTACCTTCTTATGAAAAAAACTTATGAAAAAAAAATTACAAGTAGAAGAAGAGCAGGAAGATTCACAAAGAGAGAAGATTAGTTACCAGAGGATGAAGAAACTTAAAATAGGCAGAGTACCAGTGGTTACGATAACATACTAGTGGAAGCTTAACGAGAAAGAAGAACTATTTTGACTATCCATAATGGTTTCTTGTCTTTTGCACTAGGAAATTTTTTTGAAGGAATAGATACAATAGTATTGCTCAAAAAGAAAATCAAAAAGGCAAATTTGCGCTGGATGTCGAAGAGAGATTCTTTCAGCTGGAAAATGAGCTAATTTAAGGAATAATAGGCAAGGAGATGATTGTTTTTCTCATCTTAGACGTGCGAAATGCTTTTAAATGTGCAAACTGGAAAGATATAGAGGTCCTAACAAGCAAGATGGGCATCTTCAAATATTTAGGAATAGGAATAGGTAGTTATACATTGGATAAAAGTACTCGTATAAACTTAAAACACGGACAAATCATTCAAGTAATTTAAAACTTTACATCTAAAAGTTTCAAAAGAAATTACACTAATGGCGTATTTCGATGACTTAGTGTCAATGTTGAGGACGTTGAGATAACATTGTGTGAAAAGAAAAGGGCTACAGCTAGCACCATACAAGGAGGAAGCTGTGCTATATGGCAAGCAAGCCAATACAACATCTTGTTTAAACTACGTGTATTAGAGGACAGGAGACAAATTTCTTGACATTATCAGGTTGGCAATAACGCAAAAGCCTCGCCGGTATTTTTTTATATTAAAAACTCAATTTGGTTTTTTATTTAACATAATGGTTATAACGTTATTTCCGTTGAATGTGTACATTGATTAAGATTTTTGTGATTTTATTGAAGCTGAAGTTTTCGTCAAGAAAACTTAAGAAAACGGGAAAAAGAGGGAAGAGTATAATTGGCAATGTAATTTTTTTGACATAAGAAAATGGATCTCTAACAGAGATTAGACTAACAGAAATTATAAATTTATGTTGACTCTTTCTAAAGAATGTAAAATTATAATTACACTTACAATGAAAAACAAAACTTATAATAAAACAAGAAAACAATTAGTTTTGTCTTGCCCACCAATAATGAAGGTGTTGTTCTCTTGTGATTTAACTAATTAATTAACGTTTTATCTTTTGTAGCCCTGAAGATGTTCAAATAAATGAACGAAACTAGTCGTCCTGAAACATTTATTTTATTTATAAGTTTCTGCTATTGGAAAAAACCGTTCAGTTCTTTAATTATGATTGTCAAGGAAGTAATCAAATCTATTATCAAGAAAACAATATACATGTACTTATTATTAATACTAGGAAGAAAGTTGAGTTATAACTGAAGCGCAGGAAAAAAGAACACAGAATAAAAAATTAAAAAACGCGAAGAATTGTGAATTAAGAGAAATGAGAGAAAAGAAACGGATAAAGAAGTCTTTAGAAGCAAGGACATACTAGTAATTGTAGAAAAAAGAGATCAGATCAAAAATATAATAAATAGCTTATGTAAGGAATACTATACAAATACAAGTAAGGAATAGACTGGAATTCAACAAAAGAAATGACATGAATTTGAAAGAAGTGGGAGAAATTGGGTAAAGGGAAAAAATTACTTTATTGAAATTTTATTAGGGTAACTGGAGAAACCGGCTCTGTATAAAGAAGGTTTACAATCAGAATAACTACTCTTTCTTATATGGGAATAGGATATTACAAAATTAGTAAATTACGTTTCATTAACAAGGCTTTCTTTTAAACTGTTATATTAATTTATAGTCTTATTTATTAATAGAGAGAATAATTTATTTATTACTTGAAACAATTAATCAGTATATTAAATTAATTAATCATTTAAAGAATCGATCGAGTTAAATAACTCCAATTAAATTACAATAAAGTAGATTTCATTTTAAATAATTGTTAATGACCGTTGCTAAATAAATGATTTATAACACAAGAATTTACGAATTGGTATGAAAGCTTAATAAAAGCTTCTATTTTTTGAGGGGTTGAAAACCGCATGTTATCTCAAGTTAGCCAGCAAGGGCCCAATTGCTTCTTTCATCCCACTAATAGGGTCTCAAGCTTTTTTAAATGAAAGTGCAGGCCCTGCTATCATATTAAATAATAAACAGTAAAACATCCATCTTCCAATAAAGCGAGATGACAACCGTAATGTGATGAATAACGACTAGTATCCTAGCTAGATGGCGTAGCTTTTCGAAAAGCACAGAAAATAAGTTCAAGGACGAATTAATATTTTTTTTTCGTGCATGTATGTGCGATGTGAGACCTCAAAGTGATTGTTATTGAAGCAAATGAGTCATAATCGGCAAGATAAAAGGTCCTTAATGGATGTAAATTAGTGATATTTAAAATTAGCATGTCATTTTAACCCCGAGTATCACGTCCGAAACGTTTGATATGCCGCCGAGAACATTTCACACTGAAAAATGTACATTAATGTAAATTATTCATGTGTTTACGAGTTGTCGTAAATTGGACTGGGTAAAGACGGTCTTAATTAAGGAGTTCGGCTTAAGTGGCAGCTGTGGAACGTCGCAACTACGCACTTATGATTATAATTGCGAATTAAACCACTTTATGTAAATAGCTTTAATTGCATTCGGCATAAATACAAGAGATGATTTTTAATGATTCATTCGTTTGTATACTTATCTAACTCAAATTTAATACTCTGCACTGATTTACAGTGAGATTTCAGAGAGCTGCCTTGCAAAGCACATGAAACAGCGTTTTCCACAAATTCTTCTTACTTCTTTTCCTTATTTACCAAAAAATGTGTGGATTTTTTCTTATATTCCAAATTTTCTAAAATTTATGGATGTCACTTGGACAATGCCTAGGCAATCTTCAGAATACCTAAATCAACAATTAATCTGACACGGGCAGTCCTCACTTTAATTGATTAGACTTTAGAATGGCTTGCGTGTAGTGACAGATGATCAAAGATGATTATTCGTCCATTTCTACTCTTTGATGTAGGTAATTCGGTTATTACAAAATTAGTAGCGTCAGCCCTAGTTTGGTCTTGAAGTGGAATATAAATTAAAAAAAACGGTAAGATTTACAAGACGAAGATATTATGGAAAGAAAAATTTAAGTAAACGTAAAGAAAAGTAGAATTACAATAGAACGGTATAGATACCTACATTAAATAAATGAAAAAACAAAGTTCACATAGAAGATCAAGATGGTTTCCGCCCTGGTTGATATACAAATAATAATATATTTGTCCTTAAACAACTCGTAGAAAAATGAAAGGCATGTAGCCTAGAAACTCATCTTGTTTTTGCAGATTTACAGAAAGCTTATGATAGCGAACTGGAAAGCAATGAAAGACGCTGGTGTTAAATATATATACATCCAAGCAGCCAGGTCCCTATATTCTAATATGACCAGCTGTGTAAAAGTCGGCACTAAACTATATGACACGTTTCCAGTTACCAAAGGCTTGCGACATGAATGTGCTATTGCCTCCACATTATTTAAAATATATTTAAACGCAACATTAGAGCGCCGGAGAAGAACCTGCTGCAATGTGGAAATATCTATCGAAAACAGCAAACTTTTTACTTTACATTTTGCTGTTGACCAAGTGATCGTGGCAGAAAACCATGACGATATCTCGTATATCTTAAGAAAATTAGAAGAAGAATATCAGAAGTGGGGCCTTACAGTTAATGTAGAGAAAACAGAGTATGTAATAGTAGGCGGAGAAGCCTGTGATATTCAGCTGAACTATAAAAAAAGGCGATTCTTACAATTATCTCGGAGTGAAGATTACAAGAGAGGGAATATGTGAAAAAAAATAAAATAAAAAGCCGTATTAAACAAGGAAAAATTATCACAAGGCAACTGAATATGGTACCATAGAGTAAGCAGATAACTAAACACATTGAACGACGAATATACAAAACAGTAGTTGAAAACATTGTAACATATGGGGCTGAAACATGGACTACACCACCCACACTTAAGAAAAAGTTATTAGCAACAGAAATGAACTATTGGAGAAAAGCTTTTAGACGAACACTGAAAGACAGAGTGAGAAACGATCAAATAAGAGAAAAAATAGGAGCTGGGATAACTATACTCGAGACTATAGAAGCTAAAGGTTTAAGGTGTTATGGGCATGTAAAAGGTATGAGTTCCGAGAGATGGTCAAAGAAAATTATTGAATGGAGACCAACCAGAAGAAGGAAAAGGGGTCGACCAAGCATAAAACAGATGAGCGATATAGAAGAAGTCATGGAAAAAAGAAACTTAAACGAAGAAGATTGTATAGATAGGAGAAGATACAATAAATCTGTAAAAACCCGCTGAAATATATATAAACACAAAATTAACATTAGAAGCTATGGTGTGAAAGAAAAAAGACGGCCAGCAAAACACAACGTAAAAACAAGGAAGGCGCAACTATAATTGAGATGATCGAAGAAGGGGATTAGTAGATCTAAAATAGGAATAAAGAAGATAAGTTGTACGATGAATACACATGAATACAGAAAAATTAAAAAGACAAGTATCCAAGCTAAAAAAAGAAAGCTTTCCAAAGGGGAAGGGGTTTTAACGAAAGCGTTGATGTTTGCATTGTAGAATGTAACAGATTGCGCGATGTGGTGAATGAAGTATTGAAGAGGTTTTCCCAAAAATTGAAAAATCCTGTACTTTTTTTACCTAGTTTAAAAAGGGAAAAACTACTAGGAGACCTTACTCACTACAGAAACCAAAATATATGCTAGAGAGCTGGAAGAAGCATATACTGTGTTACTCGGTAGACAGGCAGGTTGATGGATTTCAAAGAAGTCTTTGACAGTGTGGATAGAGTAGCATAATGTGAATATTTTAGGGAGAAAAGGGTGTGCGAAGTATTGGTAAGAAAAATAGATAAACTGTATAAGAAAGTCATATATTAATCAAAAAAAAAATAGAAGAGCAAGTAAGTGAATGTTTTTGGACAAATAAGGAAAAAACACAGGGTAGGTTCAATATTATTGTTTCTAGCGTACTTGGTAGAAGAGAATGATCTTTTATGGGCTAATTTTAAGATGAGGTACTACCGGTAGTATCACAAATTTTAATACTATTTCATGACAACAACCAATGGCAGCTCCTAATTTTTTTAATTTCTCATAGAAGGGAAGATACTACCGGTGTTATCCCAACTTAAAATTTGCCCATCAAAATGAGCACAAGTGTATTAGCAAAAATTTACAAAAACTTACATATAAAATTTTCCATATAGGTATTACAGCTTTTGACTCAATTTTTATTTCAAAGTAAAAATAGCCACAGTCGGGCGGCATTTTGCAGTCGGTCTAAATATTTTGCGGAACGTTTTATTTCTTACATCGCATATAGGGTAACCATTCGCAATTGAAACAAGCAATCTTTAATTACATTTCTAATTATATGCTACTTGACCCCACTTGTCATTTAAAATTTTGAAAGTGGTAGCACCTCCCGCTAAGGGGGTGAAATATCTATTACGCTAAGTATTTGTCATCCTAAAACTTGCTTTTTTCACCATCGTTCAATTTTTAGGCAATCTAATAGAAAATATTTAGTTAGAGTAAGCTATACTTCTGCTCAAAATAAATAAAAAATCAATTATTTTAAAAATGTATATAATTATTTTTGTATAGTAAAGGTCGAAAGTCGTCACTGAAAGTGTCATTTCCCATTGCTTGGCAATTACCTCCCGCTAATTGTAATGTGATGGCGAATGCGTGATGCAAATTAGTGACTCTTAATACACCTTGTTTTATTATTGACTTACGTGTAATTTATTTCGTTTCTCATAAACGTCTACATCGTAAAACACAATTCTTCGAAGTTTTATTGTGATTTTTTTCTCAATTTCACATTATTTTTTAATCCCCTCTCGTATTATATATGTTTTTACACTACATTAAACTTCCATAGTGATTTTTTTAATTCACCCACACATCTATTCATCGCAGTTTTTTTCGAAATTGTGGCAGGTATTAAAATCGCTTTCGCACTGTTTACTCAAAATCGAAAAATCTTCGTGTGAACACGGAAAGACCTGCATTTTTATGCAGGTGTTTCGAAATGGTGATCAAAATTTTTTCACATCACTTACTTAATAAGTGATGCTATCGCGAAGTGGATAATTTGAAATTTATTTAATTTGCAAGATGGCGAACAAGGAGACTTATGTCGGCTAAAAGCCATAAATTTTACTCAATTAATTTTTTTTTACCTTTTTTTATTAAATGTATTACAAAATTTAGAACTGAGTTACACAATTTAGTAAAATTAGCACAATTATTCCGTTCTCTTTTTTATTGGTATTACTTGTTCGTCAGAATAAATGAGCGAAGGTCCCAAAGTCCTGTTCCAAAAATTCAACTAATGAGACTGTGGTAAGCTGTGGTCCTAAATTAATTTTTAGTATCAATTAATTAGGTGGCGTGTGTCTGCCTGTGGTTGTAACCCTGGCCTAAATATTTTGTTAATCAGGGGTTAAAATTCGTTTTAATTAAACGTAGCATGGTTAACATTCCCTAATAATCGATAAGGAGTTAAATTCAGGAGGAAACGTCCGATTTTAATAAAGCCCCGTAACCTTTTTATCAGAGAGCATCTGGTCTCTCCCTGAGTTAAATTAACTGTAGCTAAGGTGGAGGTTGAAAACTTCATTTTTTTAGCAGCAGCTGTCGCCAACTTAAGCAATGACACTCTACGGGGGTGGTTACACAATCACAATGCACGAATACGAACCGATTTCGCCAAGAAAGGCATTAGAATACATTTAAGACGTGCATTGTGTGGTGTTAACGTTGGCTTGCCAATAAAAACCTTCTGCAGATTGATTTTAGGGCGATTCTTCTTGTATTGTACATTTAGTGATACAATTTCTTCAAGAGTTCACTGCTGACCGTTAAATGAAATATGGGCAGTTTGTTTTGAATACGGCAATTTGCCGACAGCCTATAAATTCCAATCTGGAAAAAAATCGTTATTTTCTGATTGAAAAAAGGGGAGAAGTGTATGAATTTCAAATATTTGGTAACCCTTGTTAATTCGCCCCTTTTTTTAGTAAATCGTGAGAAATCACAGCAAGGGTTTCAATTGCACCGGATTCAAACAGCGAAAATTACAGCGCGATTTAGAATTCTAGAAATTTTCTCATGACGGGGTCCGATTCACGTTTTTTATTTTATTATACTCTTACACAAACACTTCATTAATTTCCAATCGTTAAACGACACGTTTAGGATTCATAGCTGTGTCTTAATAATAAAAATGGTAAGGTCTTGAACCTTAAACGTCTGGTAATTTTGCAATGTAAGTGTAGTGAAGTGTCCATGAATATTGATTGACACCTGTTTTAACACCTGTGATCGTCGAATTGTCAATGCATGGTACTTAACATCCGATATGCAAACAACAATTTAATTCGGGAGATTCTAATCGCGTTGCTTTTCACATAATTAATTATAATTGAAATATGCCTTAATAGGTTTATAACTGGCAGTAAAAATTATCTAAAACCTGGAAACTTCATTTAGTTTTATTGCCTTTTCGTTATCCTGGGGCGCACTCGTTTACTACTTCCTCTCCCCCTGATTCCCTCATACAGGCTGGTTTCAATGTTTGACTTCATTGAGAAATTTATTACCAGAAGTGCCTTAATTTCACCCCTGACAATAAATTCATTAAAACTTATTAAATTTGAGATCATCAAATGCAGATTGATTTCTAAATTATTATAACAAAAAATATAAAGACCTAATTTTAGGATTTAAAGAACGAGATAAAAGCACGAAAGATAAAATCCCTCCGTTCGTTCGATTATTTCTTTGTTGTTTTATCTCATTTACTTTCTCATGGACCAGAAGAATGAACTGCTTTTACTTCAAATAAGCTTTCAAAAGTGATTTAATTTACTTGACAATTTGCAAATTTAAGGTCTGTAGAATCGTAAGAGAAAATATGTTGTGAACTTGACTTTTACCAAATTAATTAACAATTAACACCACAGACAACTTAACACTTTTCTTTTTAATGAGATCATTTCAGGAAGTTGTCTTAATTTTTGAAATTTTGGTACCGTTTACCAGTAATGTATCATATTTGGTACTTGTTTTTCGTTTGTTACATGATTCAAATTAGACTTCGTGCAATTTAAAGAGATGTATTTTTAAACGAATGATTTATTTAACCACAAATTATTTACACGAATACTTTAACATTTTTCACAATAACTCTCAATAATTAAATAACTCAGTAACACACTTCTATATCGCTTATTATATAGTCTTTACTTATCGCTTGTAAACGCCGCTTTGTTTCACTATTGAACTCAACTGTCCAGTCAATGGGCTTACGAGAAGAGACGAGATAGTTCTAGAATTTGCCAAATGATAGTCGAATTGGTTCCCGGTCAGGGTTGAATTGGTTCCTCTCGAGAGACTAGACATTTGGGCTGATTAAAATAATATGGGTGGCATTGGCGACATTACCTACCTACTTTTTATCCTGAAAGTATGAATTTGGCACTCGATGATGAATGAAGAAAATCTTGATAGGTCAAATTTACCACCCAGATTAATAAAAAATGTTGATCCAGTATTATAGTTTTTGTAGTTATTGTATAGTTTGTTTTCAGTATTTTAGTTAAAGAAGAACCAAAAAGCAACACCTAAATTAAACATATGTTGTTGATAATTTATACCCGAAAAACTTTTTCTGTGTAGATTTTGGGTTTTCTATACTGTATGCCAGGCCATGCATATTTACTGTCATTTGGTAGTATGGATTTCAAATAACCGATTCCAGTATACATTACTCATTTAAATCACAAATAGGAAAAATGTACACTTGAAAACTAGGACCCTATAATTTAAATCTTCCTTCACCAGAGAACTAACTCGACCCTAACCCGGAAACCAACTCAACCTATTAGTTTTTGACCATTCTACTTATAGAAATTAACGGGAACCAATTGTTCCCGATCGGGTTTACAAAGAGCAAGGCCGTACACTGGACATTTTGCGGCGTTTTTCGCTTGATTCACTGTGCCAGGAAGCCAGAGAATAGCGTGACATCATAAAATTTCACATTAACAATATGTTTCGATTGTTTATAAAACTGAGGATTTTGAGATAATTTTATTGTAAAGTAACTGTAACGATTTGTTCTGAATGTCAGTTTTTGCCTTCTTTATAAGCTGCTACGTACTCAGCTTTGAGCGTGGAGAGTGTAACACATTTTTGAGTGTCTTGTCCAATTTACTGGCGTCTCAGTAAATTTGCATAACACCACTTATTATGAATTTTGCTTGCAGTAAAGTTAGCATCACTACAGATTATAATGTTTTATAATCTTTTGTTTCTTTGAAGTTTCGCAAAATACGTTTTACCAATTAAAACTTGACGTTGATAACTTCAAAAAATTTGACGAAAGACAGCGTATGTGATGACTGGTTTTGTCAGTGTTGTCAGGTACATTAGACTGATACCAACTTTACAATATAAATATAGCTTTTTCTCTGTTAACACTTTCTGATTTTCTTTTGGAACGTTAATCTCACAATGTGTATCCACTGATTTGAGTCGATCATATTTTTTCGACACTTTGTTTTATGAAGATTGTCAATAGTCAATAAAATGTTATTAATTATTTTATTCCAATAACATGGTGATTGTTTAAATTCATAAAGGCTTCGACTTAGCGCCATTTACATCGTTATAATATTTTATGAATAGGATTTTTTGCTATAGATAATAACACAAACAGGATGTTTTACATCAATCTACAGAATCTGTAGTTTTCGACTGCAGCAATAGAAAAAAGTATTTTGATGGTATCATAACAAGACATCAAATTAAAAATATTGTAACAGTCTCTGCGTAGTTTTTATGTTGTAACAAGCATTAGTGCCAGCTATCTTTGTTGCTAGAAGTTTTTTTTGGTTGAAGAAAGTTGTATAAGTTGCCACGTTTTATTTTCTTGAATTAGTGACTACATGTTTTCCATTGCATTCGTCTACAAAGATACTTCTTTGTTCTTGTTTTTTTATAAAATTCTGGTTAAAAGTGCCTGCAAATTTTTGAATTTTGTTGGGGCGTGAGCATTGTCCTATTAAGAAGTGTTCCAAACGTGGTCATTATTTTTGTTATTTTTATTTTGAATTTCTTTACTTTATTTTTAAGGTTTGCTTTTCTTGCAAATTGTTTATTTATTTAGAGCTTTCGGAATTTTGTTTTTTGCAGACTGATTATCTCGTAGATCTGTCAAAACATTCTGAGTTTCTGCAATGAATTTAAAATCTTTACTCAGAAAACATCAAATACTTCACTCTCAAACACCCTACTTTTGTAGCCGCTTTCTATTTTATGTTATCAACTAATGAAAGCTTTCATGCTTTTATTTCTGGTTGCTTTCACACACAAAAAAACAAAGCAATTTTTAATTATAAAACAAGGCAACGTGTTCCAAAAACTTTTAAATGATTTATCACAGAACTATATTTGTCCTCTATAGATCTATAAATGTTTTTCCAAAAACTGAATTTGAGTTTCTACAATTTGACTCATTAGCAAGCAGTTTTCTCAAAGTTTTTCTGAGAAGCCACCACTATGCAAAAATTGTTTGAGGTACTTCTTCAAGGTTCGTTTGCGCTTTATAGGAACATGATCAACCGATGATTTAATCAACATCTTTATGGTCAAACTTTTTTCTTTTTTATTATCTGCCATGAGTTTTTTGTGGTGTGTACTATACCAAAACTTTAGCCACAGTATAGAAATGAATTACTTAAAATTATTATTATAAATTATATTTATAATTTATAATAATTATTTAAATGAATTATTTCTATGCTGTGCTTTAGCTGTCACCAAACTGTCTTTTTTTATAAAATATGTATATTATTCTACATTTTGACAAATGGTTTTTGAAGAAAATAAAATATTTCTTTACATACAATATATTTCCACTCATGGACCCTTAAACTTTGAGTTCCCGCTTAGTAAGGTGTAACCAATCAATTTGGTTTCAACTGTGCCTTAAATTGTTTAAAAAAATAACATGGGACTTTTAGCTGTTAAAGCTGGCGACAGAACGAGATGTATAGACAGAAATGCAAATGCAAGCGCCGCGCCATCCATGATTACGTCATAAAACATTTGTTTATGTTTTAGTTAATTTAACGAACAAAATAACAACATTACATTTTTTTTGTACTCATGAAGTGTGAGCAGCTATTTTTCGGTGAACCTCGACGCATGAAAAGACTGCTTTCCCGCACCGGGGTGTTTTTTATTTCCCACAAGGAAACAATTGAAATTTGCTTAAGCCATTGTAATGGTAATGGTAAAGCAACAACTTTGGATTGGACTTCTGTTCCCAAAATCTTCCAATCAGTTTTACCAACCCATTAATTAATAAAAAAAATTCTCGAAAATGTTAGGTTAATTTATTTGTTCATAAAATATTGGTTTTTATTCGTTACAAATAATGTTGTACCTAACTATTTCGGGAAGAAATTTTCCGCATTCAACTAATACAGCACTCCCTGCGCTCGTGCTGCAAACAAAGTGCTCATGCGGAAAATTTATGTTCCCGAACAGGTTAGGTAAATAACTATTGCTGTTCTTTATTTTCTGTTTGTTGTTAGTTTTTTTAAATTATTGTTTATTGCGATTAGCTTTAAATTTACTGAGCTCTCGTTCACATTTCACCAAAATTAAAAAATTACAACTGACAGTTTGTCATAAACGTTGATACACCTCATAACGAAATTGGCGCGAGATTTAAATGTTAAACATCAATTTCATTTCACAAAGACCCCTGCGGTCAACAAAGTTGCATGAAAATTCTTCTGAGTTGAGTAGAATAAGTTCTAATCAAACTTCAAAGTTGTCCAAGATGCTCATTACCAAACTGATTAATAAATAACTAATACAACAAAATGGGAGTCAAAATGTTTCAGAATAATTATGCAAATGACAAAGAATAGCAGCCATTTAATGAGGTATAAGTCATATTTTAATTTAAATCGGAAATGGAACATAATCCGCTATGAAAAAATGAGATGTTACGATTTTATGAGAGTTATAAAAGCACATTTTTATTTCTTTACTGTCATAAACAACGATAATAACTAATTGTACATTAACATAATTTATTTGATCTAAAGACATGAGAGTTTGTTGATCTTTTATGTTAATCTAAGGATGTGCACATCTAGATTATTGTTTTGTATTACTTTGTATTTAAAAATGTGCACTTTTTATTGCTGACTCACTCATTCACTTATATTGAGGTAAAAAAAACGGGAATGTCTAAATTATCATTTTGGTAGCTTTATTCTTCCAAATCTACGAAACTCATATAAATTACAGTTTTTACATTAGGGACCGAGCAGCTAGGAATAAATGGTCTAGAATAGAATAAAATTTATTCATCTATAAAATTACACTTTTGGCAATACTGAGTTGGCAAAGAAGTGAAATGCAACCAAAAACGTCACTTTTAAATCGGCCTGAGATTTATTATTTAGTTATCAAACCGAAAACACGTGTATGATGAGTCTTTCAAAATTTCAACAATAGGTAAAAATTGTGGTTTTAGGGCACTTCCTGTTTATCACTTTATTTTGAAAGGGCGAGTTTAGCTTTTATAACATGATCTATTAGTAAAGTTTACGAAATTTCTGACACTTTAACATAATATGTATAACTTTGGAAAAAATAAAATAATTAAGAGAACTGCATTGTGTTGATGCACCGTTATCCGAAAGCATTGTCATCTAAGGAATGCTAATTAAAAAAATTTCATCCCTTTCTAAAACCAATAACAGTTTTACGACTGAGAAATCTGCATAAATAAAGCCAATTAGTTCCCGAACATAATAAAAAATAATTGAGAGAAAGCCAATGGCGCATAAACGACCACATTATCATTTGATGTGCAGTTCTAGTATTAAAACAAGGGAGGAAATGTTTAAATTTTATCCCATTTGGAGCAGCTGACGCCCTTTTACCACCGCAGCTGACAATTTCAGATTTCTAAACTTAAGCGATTTTCTAGCTAACCCGCATGTAAATTTAAAAAAAACTACTTTCCATCATTTACCTACAACGTGGCCTAACAATGCCTTGAATTCCTTTGAATTTGTCCTTGCCTGGTAAATATGCTAATGGTTTCTCCCAAGTTGACAATGGTAATGAAAGAAAAATACAAGTTATCATTGTAAAGCACACCGCGAGGCGAGAAGATATTCAAAATGGTGTTTTTTATAATCAGGTTTTCGTATTTTTACGAATTTAGCGCATCACCTTGAAACAGGAGGGTTAAAAAACTACCTGCTTTAGCCACCCTCGTATTAGCGAAATATCTGGGCCTGGTCGGAATCATCCGAATTTCTACCTTTTGTGGGGTGGTTATAGTGTTGACCGGAGTCATTATTCAAACAACCATCGGGCCATTGTTGGATTCTAACGAAGCATATGCATCCCGATTTTCGCCCCCAATGCTCCATTTAAATTCCGTGTTTATGCTCTTCTTTCCAAGGAATTTAAGCCACAAACGAATGCCAGGAGGAATTTTTACACCAATAAAACAATATATATCTAAAAATATACGTATCTTACAATATTTTATTGCTATTTTATAAGTGTAGCAATAATTTTAAAACACAGCACAAAGCAATTGGCTATTAAAAACTAAAATTTAAATTTAGGTACCTATATCAAGTAATAGCTATATAGAATGACACTATCTTTATTACAATTAGTAATGTATGTGCTCTAACTTTTTATTATCTTAGTAGAAATTTTGATTCATGACGTAAATGCATTCTTTCGTAACGGGAGTCACTGAAAATTACAATTTAAGAAGTAGTAATAAAATAACACAGTCATTTTAATTTAAACAATGTTTATAATAATAATACCGAAAGTTGTTAGTAACTTTGTTATTTTAAATAAATTGGTTACTTTTAATGTAACATAAAATTTTACGAGTTTTTCCAAAAAAGGTTTATCTATCTCTTATCGATTTTTGTTGTGGAAATAAATCACGAAATATTTTTTTACAGAAATAGTTATACGTTCTGTTTTAAAATTCATTACTTCAGTAACGAATTGACGAATTGACTTTAACGTTTTAAATTTTTACAGCAGTTAATGAACACTTTTTGAGAAGCGTAACGATGCTAAATAGACCTTTTCCTATAATAGCAAAAAATTATGCTTTTTATTAATTTTTACAACATAAAATAGGTTATCATAACTCACTCTAAATAGCACAGCCTATATTTTTAAACACGATTGGATAGAAAAAAAAATTGTATCGATTAATATACAATAGGTACATACATCACTACTACTTCAATTTGGCCGATTTAGATTTTTTTGTTATTTTTTTATACATACCTTAAACAAGGACTAAAATCACTTTCAAACTCGTTAACAACGTAAAAAATAATAAAAATCACTTATGAAAGAAACATTTGTTTTTAATGTAATACAGAAAGTGGTCAGAATGTGCTTTTTTAAGTTTTTTAATTTGATTTGGTACATTATTTTTTTATATTTTTTTGCCCATGGTCCAAAGTTATTAAAGCAGTGATTGATTACACGATTCGAATCTAAATTGATACAACACACTTAGAATAAACTTGTCTTCTGACATCTCCCCACACATAAACAACTAACCGAATTCGAGAAAGCCACTTTTGTTACTTCAATCTTTTAATTGTACTAACCAAAATTTGTTTTTAATTTAGTCATTTTACTATTCATATTGTTATGTATCTTTATTACAATGCTTGCTATCTTTTTAGTAATAGATCACCCTGTATTACGAGCTCATGCTTACCTATATTTTGAAATAATCGTTATTGGTTACATAATATTTCATAAGAAAATAAAACAATAATTAATAAATTAAGATTTGTGACCATACAAAGTCATATTTTCTTCAAAAACAATTAAATATTTTTATTTTATTTTATTATTTATTTTATTATAACTAATTTAATATAATGGGGAGAAGAAATTGTATGTGATTTGTAGAACTAACTAAATTGCAAGTAAATAATGCCATTATGACTAGTGGTGTCATACTCTATACTCTATTGGTTCTACTTTTAGAACAGGAAGGTATTATTAAATTATACCGAGCTTGTTATTGGTGTAAGCATGTAAAGTTTGGTAACAGTTGAGCATTGTACAATATTAAACGGTAGGTATACTGAGCAGTTGACATTTTTTTTATGAAAAAAAAAACCTTTGGATTAATTGTTCAGAACGTAATTCAATTGAGATAATCTTTGAAAACACAGGATAAACCTACTAAGACAACAACAATTTTATGACAATAAATCAGTTTTTTAGTGGCGGCGGTTGTGTTTTATTGCTAATAATAATGCTAAAAAAAGTTCTTTGTTAATTTCTACAAGGTTTGAAGTCGGAAGTCCCACTTCATCTTACTCTAAGCTTCCAACACCAAAAAAGTGTTACCTATTTATACTTATAACCCTCAAATCCTATATAGTCAGAGTACTCAGAGTTTACCAAATTTTGTGAAGCAAACTATTTCATTTAAAATTTTTTATCATGTGGTTTATACATATTGATAAACCCGGATCACTTTTGTAATATTAAATTTCAAAATTTAACCCAAAATTTTAGCTTTGTGAATTATGTCTTTTACCGAAAATTCGGGTTTTTAAAATGTAGGTCATGTTATATGACAATGTCACGTTGACGTTTTCATATAACATAATTCACAAAGCCAAAATTTTGGGTTGAATTTTGAAATTTATTATTACAAAAGTGATCCGGGTATATATAAATATGTATTTTTAATTTTGTGGTACTTTTTTATCGCCTTTTTGTTATTTTGAAGTGTAACTTAGAATATAAACTCATACTTCGTGAAAAATTTAATTTCAAGCAATTAAAATTATTTGACAGTGTTAATTAAATCATGAACGTCTGTATGAAAGGGAAGAGTGTTTACACATGTATTTTGGATCTCTAAAGTCAACTCAAATCAGTGAAATCGGTGGGGTCATTGTCGACATAGCTGCTAATCAACTCTCTAGTACTTTTGTTTATACACCGTTTATTAACTAAATTATTGTTTTTGGGCGAATTATTCGTGAACAGTTCTGGATAATCTGACGTAATTTAGACACTGACTAATTATTTTTATCAGTTTGACAACAATTTTTTTATTTCTGAAAGTGGCTTGGGCGTGAACATAAAACTAAGATTATTCATAAAAGAATTAAGAAAACTATTAGGGGATTGGATAACAGGAGGTTTTACTGTATTTTACATGATAATAGGATTCGTTGACACTATTTTTTGCCTGTTGTAGTATCTTTTGTGATACAATTACATACAATTTTTTGTCATTTTCAACTTATACCTACCTGATAAAAAAATTAATTTTTTGCAGTAGGTGTATTTAAATACTAATAAAAATTACTACTAAATGCAAGTAAAAAAAACTCTGTAGGTATATCTAATGCTTAAACGGTTTTTTGTTGTGACTATGTTATTTTACGCTTTTTGAATCAACATTGTCTTTGATATCCGACTCCAAAGTAGGTCTAGGGAATCCCCGGCAGTCGTAAGAGGTGCTAAATGGAGCATCTGTTCTTATTTTCCAATCCTTCAGTTCCCTATTAGACCCAAAAATCCTTCGTTATCCTGTTTTCTCAGGAAAGAATTTCAAACAAAACGAAATTAGATTTAACTAAAAAAATTTAATACATCAATTCTGGTTAAGACCCAACTAAATGCAAAATGAATAAAAAACAGTTTTATTTTACCTGTTTTACTGTCTGGGTTGAGTGAGTCAAATATTGGTTTTTGAGTGTTTGTGTGTGAATTAAGTGCGCAAAAGGCAATAAGTATCTAGTTGGGATGGCAACAATTTGAAAATTTAATAACGACGGCGTAATCTAGACTGTAATAAAATTCGTTGGCGCGAGTTTAGCAATAGAGAAACTTTGCGACACAATAAAATTTCATAAATTATTTGAGACGACGAGATAATTGCCAGCTTCTTCCATCTACTACCCCTTTTCGAAGCGAGTAAGCCCGAGTGAGAGTCACTTTAATATAACGGTGTTTATTATTGAAGAGCGTTGCGCGAATCCGCATACAGAATACAAGATCCAATATTCATGAACCATAAGGACGGAAATTCCGCGCTGCAACATTAAAATCAATACAGGACACTATATGCCATAATATATCTGCAGTTCCCTATTTCCATAGAGCGGATTCCGGCGCTGAATCGTTTCCATATCACTGAAAATGCGAACCGTTCAGGTGTTGGGGTCGACGCAAAAAATGACCCAAATCCACTGGTGAGAATCTATCGCGGTACTGCCAAAATAGTCCTTAGCAAACCGCGTTCTAAGACTGAAATCATTTTTTAGTGAAAAAAGACACATTATCTAGGTCGCAAGGTACACGAAATCCCGTTTCCTGGGAACAATGTGCACCGAAACCTTTCTGCCCTAAGAAATTTAAGTTTTTTTGAATGCAGAATTAGGGGATTTTCACCCGTATCAATCACTTTGATCTATAAATTATTTCTAAATCGTGAGAAACTTGGGCAAAATTGTATTGGAAGGTATAGAGAAAGTTTGCCTGTAATTAATTAATGAACAGATAGGATCGTTATAAATTATAGGAACATAATACACATTATAAAAGGGAAAATAAATAAATAGCATGGACAACAAAAATTTCACCTCAACGAAAACTAATCAAAAAAAAAGTGAAAAGCTTTATGCAATTTTATGGACCTCTATTAAATCTTATCGATTTGTACTTGCAATTTTTTTTATTACAAGAAAATAATAATTTAAAATTCAAGCTGTTGTATTGTGTATTCGTATTATTTTTCACTGGATTTTACTGACATACTTTCCACCTCACAACAAAGAAGAAAATATTGTTTCCGTTTGGGTGATTAAAGAAAATAAATCACTACTTGCTTTAATGCTGCTTAATAATTTACTTGGCACAGTGCTACAAATTTTATAATTTAAAAAATTATATTTTAGTGTTAATTTTTATTTTTTTGTGGCAGTAGAAGGCTGATGAGTTATTTAATTTATGACCGTGATGTAGTCTATGATTTGACACATAGTTAAGTGGTCTAATGATATTTAAATTTATTCACATAAACCTTGGACATCTGGAAATATGAGGGAAATCTATAATTACATAGACTAACAATCATAGTTAGATAAATGTCATATAAATTAAGTTGGTAAACACATTTTGACACATGAGTGGTTAAAAAAAGTGGCCTACGGCTTTTTATGATTTTTAAGAGTAAGCTTACAGCTAGGATGGTTCGAGAAACGCACCCCTATTCTACGTATAAAGAGACTGCAATTTTTTATGTCTTTAACGTAATACAAGGTGAATAGTTTTTTGTATAACATTATTATATGTCTGTTGTTTGCAAATCATAATATTAAATAGTTTAAAAAGCATGGAAACTATCTAAAATTTGACAAAAACGGTTACAAATGAGCTTTGTGTTTAATTTTTTTAATAATAGAAATTAAATTAATTTTTAATAAAATGTAGTATACAACATACTGCAAGGGCCGTTATTACTTTGGATGATTACAGCGGACGTTTGCTTTGCTTATAGCGTCTTGTATCCTATATTTTTTACTAATTTTTATATCTATTTCAGAAAGTTTAACACAATAAGATAAGAGATTTATTAAAATACATTCAACAATGAAAAATTTGGCTAAGAAAACCAAAACTTGATTGGTGTTTCTTATTAATTATTTTTGCAAAGAATCCCAAGTTTTGGTTATTTTTAACAAAAAATATTAAATGTTCGTATTTTTATAGGTATTTTTTGCTAGACCTAGGTACTATAATTGCTAAATAGTTTACGACTAATAAAAAATATCTAGTTATCGAACTGGAAGCAATTAACTAGAAGAAGGGGTGTACGAGTATACAGGGTGTTATAAAATTCCTTAGAAAAATTTTAACAGATGTTTAACAAAATTGTGAATGTTATCAATGTTATCACATCACCAGTGCTACTTGTATTCGCTCGGAAAAAGTCTATAAACTATAAACACATACATATAAAACAAGCGCAAATACTTTTTTAAGAGAGTATACAATTCATTTATAATGAGAAGGACCTAGCATGTTATAAAGAGCAAATATAAGTCGAGGTCTCGATGATCAGTTACTACTTACTAGTAATCGATTAACCGATAGTAAAAAAAGAAACTTTAATCTATTAATTATACAGCAAAAAATCGATTAATCAAAAAATTGTCAATCTATTAATTTTGGTAACAACCAAATTATAATTAATCGATTAATAGATTTTTACTCAATTATTGATTATTTCGCCTACCTCTACTCAAGACTGAACACAAGTCAGCACTTATGTAGCAAATAAACGTTTACATATTTGTATGACAATTCATAAACAAACAATTTTTTAGTTATTAAAAAATCAGTATACAAGGAGGACAAAGTTATTGATAAATGTATTAATCGAGTAAGCTTTTGAATAAAGATATTTAATTCATAGGTTACATTTAATCGACTGATAACTGATTTAATTGTTTCGAACTGTAGCATTTATTTATTTATTTTTTATTCAATTGTCGAATAGTCAAGTTACCGATTAATTATAAAAACTGTTTAATTAGGATTATCGACTGTCGTCTGAACGTGCATAATAGGTACTTTATAGATTGTTTAATTTCTTTTAAATGAAAGTGACAGTATTAAACAAAGTGGATGAAATTTTTTTAATCACTCGTTATTTTCTTGCAAAGAAATAAAACCGAATGTCAACGTTTTTGAGGTTTTTCTGAGAACCATTTGAATATTTTAGGCAAAAACCTCTCTCACCGCATCATAAATTTTCATTTCTCCTACTACGACCGATCAAGGCTGTTTGAATAATTAAATAAGTGCCTTTTTTTACCTGGCCCTCACTCTGCATATGCATAAGCTTTGATTTCTCTGTTATACTAGTTTAAACCTTTATGTTGATTACGGCTAACTCATCATCCACTATACTTATATCTTGATAATGGTAATTATCAGTTCGTCTCTCTGCGAGCTTGAAAATAACCGTTAGAGTCGGGTGCATATGTAATCTGCGCCATTTTAAACCGCTTTAAACATTATGTAATATGAGGCACGTGTCGGCGGTTGGCTCGTTAGAATTGTAAATGACACAACCCTTTGACAATTGGATTCGTTTCAGAGATGTTGAATGGGGCGCGTGGCGCAAGGGTCCCATAAACCCGACCATATCCGGCAGCACTCACCTTAATTTAACATACGCGACGATCCCTTCTCCTTCTCTTCGCGATATCAAAACGATAAACGGCCAATAGAGAGGCGTTTTAAAATAAAATATCTCGCAGCTTTCCACCCCTATCGGTGTTAAGGGTAGAGAGATTCGCATTGGTGCATATCTAATATGGCGCGGCTGCGCGAACTACCTTCATATCAAATCTGAATATGCGTACATCAGCGATAAAAAACGTACCGTCGCGACGCCCAGACTACGCCTCTTCCAATATTAAACCTTAGGTATAATGCAATTACTGAAATTTCAGACCACCTTTCAGACGGATTATATACCTGAAATAGGGATAGGCGCGCTCTTTTCATTACGTTAAAACGCAAAACTGATTCTATTCTAATAACCATGCTTTTCATATAGATTCTGTCAAGCGAAAACAATCAAATGATATCACTATAAATCACGGATATTACTACCGAAGTCTCAAATGATCAGTTTTCAGTTTTTAATTTAGACAGGACAAGGCTTTGGATTTGCTCATTGCCATCATTTATCATAATATCATTAAAATTGTTTTTTAGGGTGGGTATTTTCAAAAAGCTCACCCTTCTCAACTCAAACGATTTAGAGTGATTCCAAATTAAGCCATTAAATGTAATAAAAAGTTATATCAAAATGTTAATTAAGGTGACGCTGGTAACATTATACTCTCATTAACATTAAAAGTAGCCCACATAAATGGATACGTGTTATTTTTTATTAACGAGACATTAAAGGGCCAGTTAAGATGCAAATTTTTTAAAGTAGTTAATTATAACCTAGTCATTTTGATTCAATTATTAAATTCTTAAATAAATGTTTATATAGAAGCGCTTACAAAATGGTGTCATTATTGATCTTTGAAAAAAGCAGTATACGTAGTGAACAAGTCTTGAATTTATTTGAATTGTCATAACTGAATTTTATTTTTTTTTAATATAAAAAATTTGTAATAATCATATGATACGATGCTATAAAAAGAATGTATCTTCTACAACGTTGTGACATGCTTTTTACCTAAATGTAAAATATATATGGTAAAAGGAAACAAAGTCAAGTCTTCTAGAGGATACATTTCATTGATCATATGGTATAACATATGTATGTATAACCTACTACAACCTCCAACTAGTACATTTCTTCCAATTGTAATTCAGATGGAAAGTATAAGAAACAACATAATTTTTAATTTTTTTTAAAATATTTCAATTGTATTTAAAAAAGAAACAAATATTGTTTAGACTTCAGATTAATTAACTGTTCTTCAAAAGTTGTCATTTTTTGTTGGATCAATGAAATGTATTCTTTATATATAACTGAGAAAACGTCATTTGTAATTTAAAATTTGTAGGATTTGTAATTTAGATTACAAGAAATTGTTCAAAAACTTATATACTTGATACAACGAAAACGATTTTCGACTGAGGATTTTTGAATTACAATTATTGCGTAAATACAGCAGATCAGTTTAAAATTCGTTTGTGTTTTTTTTTTGAAACACTAAATACACTATATTTAATGCCCATTATTTTATTTATTGAATTACAATTAATGATTTTTAAATGACAATCAACAATTTTTAACGTAAAATTAAAAAGTCTAATGGGTTAATTTCAAGTTGAGATAATAGCGGTATTATCTTTGTTTCCATCAAAAATTAAAAGAATCTATGGTTGTGATTGATTATTGACGTAGAAAAATATTAAAATTTGCGATACTATCGGTAGTATTTCAACTTGAAATTAGCCTATAAGGTTTTTCCGAATTACAATTGTTTAATTTGAATTACAAATTATACATTCTTAAATGCAATTGATTAATGTGAGAATTACAATTCATATAGTTTAAATTACAATTGGAAAGTGTGTAGATTTCCAGTTAATTGTAATTAATACATCTATAGCTAAATTTAAACAATTCAACTACCATATTATTTTATTTTCAGGTATTGTAACTAAAATTTTAGTTGAACTACCAATAACCATCTAAAATTTAATTATAGTTTATTTGTAATTTATATTTTTTTACATATAGGTACATAGTATATTGTAGTACAACACTGTTTATTTATAAAATGTAATAGTTACATTCTGAATATTTTTAAAAGTGAAATATATAATACTAATAAAAGTAAAATATATAATATATAATACATCATTTTATCTACTGAATTACACACATATAATTGATAATTTCATTGATTGATAATTACAAGTGGCAATAGTACACATTTGGTAAATCGACTATTAGAAATTAAATTAGAAGTCATTTTATTCAATTACAATCGACAATTTCTGAATTACAATCGACAATTTCTAAATACAGCAGTTGATTAGCCTGAACTGGATTGAGGTTACCTTACCAAATTACAATTAATACATTTCAAAATACAATTTAATAATCTGAATTACAAGTTACATTATTTGAATTACAACAGTGTAGATTTTCAGCTATTTGTTACTAATAAATTTATTCAGCTTATTTTAAACTATTTAGCTTGGTACTACATAGGTACTTATAGGTATTCTTAGACATTGTGAATTGTAACTTGTAATTTAAATAAACTATCAATTACAATATAGTTAAAAATTTGCCTACATTTATATAATAGTCGCACTTATTTAGTTCTATTGTTACTATTTTTTTAGCTTTATTTAGAAGGATTTAGGAAGAATTGGTTCTATTGTTATTTGGGATAAAATTATTTAGTTAAGTTACTTAGCATATTAAAAAAAATGCTCCTCTAGACTGTGAGTGTTTCTTTTTTTTTCTATCGATTTTTGTTGGCAACGATAAAAACTATGACCTATCTTACTAACAGTTTTTATCAATTTTATCAAATTTATTTGTTACATAAGAAAGAAAATTACTTGTGATAGATATAGAAGGTCTGTCTGTACCTACACAATACACATACAGCATTTTTTTAAAACTCTTCTTGTTTTATTATCTTTGCAGTAGGTACAAGACTAATTATTCCCGACGTAATGGAGCTCTTTTGGTCATTAACAGCGGAAAAAGCAGTCAAAAATTAAGAAACTGATTAACTGTAACAAAATTTTGGTAATTATTGTTTAACAATATTTTTTTAATCGTTAGTTATATCTCTACGTTGTAAATTCAAATTTTTAATATAAATAAATGAAATTTGTTTGGATGTTTTCACACGTGACTTTTATTGGTCATCACCCAAAAAGGGATAATTTTTCAGGCTATTCAATTGTTGATACAAAAGTTTTATGAATAGTCCTATCAGGGAGGGCTGTTTAGAGTGGCACGCGTACCTATTGCATTGAAATACTTTAACAGCAGTACTGATTTACTGCTCGACCGTTATTATAGGGCGGTAATCACTTCATTTCCGCACTAATGTAATAAACAAGACTTAAATTGGAAGAATGTAAAAAATAATTATTTAAATGATTTTATAATTTTAAAAATGAAATTCCTAGTTTGGTAATTAAATTTTACTTATGTAAATTAACAATATTAGATTAAGTTATAAATAATAAAATCAGTTCATATTTTATTTCAACCGTTTTAGAATGTGAAATATTTGTTGTAATAAATTCTTACTTTGAAATTTAGAATTTTTATGCAATTAAACAAAATTAAATTTTTGTTGTAATAAGTTATTTTGTGAATGTAATAATGTCTGTTTATTAAAGTTCAATGATCAGAAAAGCATAAATGTACAACAGATTTAGTGTAAATTTTGTAATGGAACAGTTAATGTTATTGTAATGATATAAAAACGGCTAATTACATGTGAATATGTTGGAATATTTTGTAATTTTTTTGAAAAGAATAATAAGTACATAAATTTGGATGAAGTAAAATGTAATAAAGCAATTATAGAATTGCTAATTTTGTCTGATTATTAAAATTTGTTTATGTTATAAATTACAATAGAAGATGTGCGCTTCATCTTCATTAGCGATTTAATTGTATTTTATGAATGAATTATGTAAATTAGTAAAAAATTCGGGGTTAAAATGTTTTGAGATGTTTAGTATTAGTAAGATTGTAAAGTTGTGTGCGTTATAAAATAATCGGGAATGGCATTTTATTGATTTAGTGCGCCATTAAAATCAGCAGCTCGAAGAAAAAGGAGGAACAGTAATCCTTTTGCTCCTATACATATATTCACATAAATACATACATAAGATGTAGAATAAATAAATAATCCATACAATTTATATACTATTGTATATCGGAATATGTCGTTCGTTGATTGGCGGAGCAGCGGCCCCACCACCCGGAGGCCCGGATTCTGATCCCCCTCCATCCGATTCTCAGCATCCTACCGATGCAAATACGCGTTGTTATACGGCTATAGACGGTAGCGCTGTCAGCACGGGAAAGACCGCAATCTGTGGCCATTTGAGTGCTTCAGCCCTTAATGCCATCATCCCCGTGTAGTGACAGTGCCGACATATCAAAGTGCAGTGCACGATGCCTGTGTGAACACGCAGATGAAGATATCGAATCTGGCGGATTTTAAAAGTGACACGGTCCGGAGGTGGGTCGAGTCGAACCCGTCACCCACCCTCCAGAATAACAATCTCGATACCCCCAAGTCCATCAAAAGCAACATTAACAACAACATCGAGTTCTGGCACCGGCAAAAAGAAGACATGCCGATGTTGCTTCACCAGCCGCCCTCGCACGTCATCCTCCACGAGACCGGCGACCAGCCGCTCGACTTCACCATGTCCAAGTTCAAAACAAAAGCGGCAACGACAGTGGCCTCACAGCTCAAACAGTTTAATAGTTTCGCGGCCCAACAGCATATGATGCTCAACGGGGTGTACTTCAATCGCAACAATAACAAAAGTTTCACGCGTGGAAGCAGTCCGTCGAGTAGTTCCGAAGAGGAAGGCGTCGGGCCGCCGACGGAGTCCCCCAGGTCTTTACCCCCCAGCCCCGCGCCGAGGAGCGACGGTGAGTACACCCTCGCGCATACCTGACATGTGTTGGCTCGTTTTTTGACACCTGCCTGAGAATTCAGGTAGAATAAGCTCGCAAAAGTGGGATCCTTTGAAAACATGTCCTATTCAATATTTAAATCTCGAAGGGAGCAAAAAATAATTATAGTCATTTCGGTGTTTTTGGCAATTGCTTTCCACGAACATTTCGTCACATGATGTCTGAAACAATCGTAAATTGTTAGGAAAACCGCAAATCGCCGGGATAGAATACACCTGCAGGGATCGTTAACAATTAGTAACGGACTCACAAAAGGGAAGACTCCCTCTGCCACACACACACACACAAAAGAAAATTAACGCCGATTAAATATTCATCCGCGTTTGGCATTGTTTTCAACTGGACTTTTTTTCCCATGCTAATGATTTTGCGGCAGGTACCATTCGGAATGTCAGCACTGTTTTGGCCTAAGCCACCGACTTTACCAACAGCCGACACTGAAGATTAGTTGTGGTAAAGCCGGGACAACCAGATACAGCTGAGTCATATACCCAAAGAAATGAATTATAATAATGAAATAAATTGGTTGTATTAATGGTTCGTTATTAGTTTTCAGTGAGTGATGATAATGGTCATTATTATCGGGCCATTATCGGATCTCAGAATTATTTGCATGTCTTCGGATGGACTCACACCGACTATACCAACCAACCTCAGACCGCCGTTTAGTCAATGATATGTAAACGTTCACGTAATTGATGTATTTAGCTGTAGGTATAGCTGATATTATAATGAATGTAGCCGTCAAATTAACGGCTAATGCACACGCTTTTGCATAAATTTACATGGGAAAAACGACCCACGATCGATGGATAAACGCTTAAACACACTCCCAAAATGGGCCATTTTCACACGCATCTAACACATTTGAAAATTTACAATTTTAGAAGCGTTTGACCGTTTTCAGACAAAACAACTAATTTTTTACAGACAATTGTTGCATCTGTCAATACTCACATAACTCGTGTTTGTTTTTCAGAGATTTTTCAGTTTATGGTATTATTGACTCATATACTGTAACAAACATGGCAGTTCCGTTAGTCAATTTTTTATCTTCTCTAGTTGTTCGTAGTCAAGATAAAATTGCGTTCAGCCCAACTCGTGAGCTTTTATATTCTGCTTAAACCGTTTAAAGAATTAATTACCTTATTCTCATTATTTAAGAATTTTTGACACCAATTTTTTTTTTAAATTAAAATCAAATATATCCTTAAAAATCAAGAATTAAAAATGTCTATATTCGGTAATTTACTGATATACAAAAAAAATTGTCACAATAACTAGATTATTTGTTAGATGAAAATTTTTATATTATATTTTATATTATATTATTTAAACCATAATTTATATATTCTAATGAGTGTTTCAAAAATGTTATTATCAACTTGTCTCTAGTTTTTAAACGTAAGACGTTTTTATTTGATTTGCTATTTTATAGTTTGCACTTTATTTTATTCTTATTAATGAAAAATTTTGCAATTTTACAATTTATTAAGTTGTTTATAGAAATGTTTCTAAATCCTATAGGTAGCGATAAAAAAAATAAGTTTTTTTTATCAATTTTGATATTCTAATTAATACATATTTAAAAAAATCAAATATCAAAAGTTTAGTGTTATACAATTTAAAATAATTGAATAATTTTTGTATAATTTTATTATGGGAATGATAAATTCTGTTAACTTTCGGTTAAATTTAGAAAAGCTCGATAATATGAGTATGTATAAAAGGTATCTTGACTTTTTGGAGTTAGGAATTATCGGGATTATACTGTATATCTTCGTGGAGTTTTTAAAATTTTTGTATGCAAAAAGCACGTAAAATTATTTGCACAGTTTCGATATTGATTTTTCCGTAATTTTATTTATCTAGTCAAATATCAGAAACATATGGATTTTTTAAATTATATATTGTTTTGTCTTAAATTGTATTTATTTGAATAAAAAAAATATAAAAATTTGCAATTGCTACAAGGATAAGTTTGTATATCTACTAAAAATGCATGGACTATTCGGCACTCGCACTTCGCGCTCGTTTTAAGACTTCAATTTACGCTACAAGACTGAATATAAAGGCGTGTTTTATAATATGTCAAAATTGGTCGCTTAATATACTATTCTACCAGTCAAATGAGCTTTCTTTTCGGTTTTTAACTTATTAACTGCATACTTGCAAAATCTGAGAATATTGTGGGCGGCTGTTTTAAGGCCTAGTAGTCGGCTAATCGGTCAGTCTTTGTCGGTACATTTCTAATATCTATTTTTCAAGAAATACCTGTTTATCTAATTCTTCCAGGTCTTTTATTCCGAGTAGACAAACATAAACAATGAGAATGTTAGGAACATTGAGTCGTAGCAAACCTACACCAATGTATTTTTTTTTTAATATTTACTAACAATATTGTTCATTTCTTAACCAAAAATTTATTATATTATACATAATATATTAAAAAAAAATTCAAAACATAGTTTCTATGCAAATCAGTTCACCGAGAATCGATTTCTATAAAATGTATCAAATTTGGTACACTATTTTGATCTGGCTGCTATACACAGATTGTTCAAAAACTCTTTTCATCAAATATTCCTTTTGCTTCCAAAATCATGTAGGGCTTAATTCAGATATGAACGAAAAAAATGCAGGTTGTAATGGACACCCAAGGCTTTAAAGGAATACCATTTCAATAGAAAGGTTTAAGCTCTATTTTTAATGTTGTATTACATAATGACTGAAGGGATGAGATATATGACAGTAATAAAGACTTACTTTATGAAAATACTTTTTGATCTTTGTAGCTAACGCTAACATGATGGTTATGTTCTGTTTTTATTAAAAAAAAATATAGTATGAGTGACTTAAATATACGGAAACTTGGCCTTGTTTCCGGCCAAACTTGGCCTCACTAACCCACGTGATTAAATAAAAATCATTATAAAACGTTTGTATATCACAATTTTGTTTTAAATTATGCCAATGATATAAGCAAAGGATAGCAAAAGCAATTGTTTAGCAACATTTTAGCTAAATAATATCAATTTTGTATGTTTTATGTTTCATTAACAAGTTTTTATCACAATAATGTTTACATTTTCATAGTTTGTTCAAAACTTTTGATCGATAAGATGAAGGAATTTTTCTTGGTATTGGTAAGCTATTCTTCTGGTTCTTGTGCAAATTTTGTTCATCGCTGTTCTTCTCACCTATGTTTTAAAAATTTTTTGTTAGAGGCAGGGTGCATTTTCAGTGAAGCAAGAAGTTTTTAGTACGTTATAGGAGACTGTTAATACAGCCCGGAAAAAATAATAAAAAAAAGTTTCTCTGGCTTATTTTTCTAGATATGAAGATGTAAAATTGATGATTCAACTTTCTTGTTTTTATAAAATTTTGAAAACTGCAAAATGTTTAATAACCTTTTATATCTTCTTGATCATGTTATGATAAAGTAATTTTAAAAAAATGTTTATTTACTTGTCAATTTAATTTTTATAAGCGTTTAATTGTTATTAAATTTTATACAAAGTACTTATCGTTGACAAATTGACGAAATTTTTTAAATTATTTTATTATTCTTTAAAAAACAAATTACAACTTTTTTAAGCTATTCTCGGTGACTCTAATAGTAATCTACAACGTACTAAAAAGCGTTTGATTCTGCTCTATTTAGCTATGGCTGGTTTACCGCATGGATCCAATTTGGAACCTTTACTGTTTACTTTATTTTTAATGATCTTTGCGATAATTGATGCAACAAACATTTAGCTATTTAAAAAATTAAAAGAACTGTATTTAACTATTGGTCGATGTCGAGAAATAACTAACTTGTTTATTGTTTGTTTTTCGTATTCTTAAGATTCGGCCCAACTAGCAATTTGGAAAGGGCTAATACAATAAAATAAAATCAAATAGTTAACAAAAATTTTGCTGGAAGAAAACATGAGAACCAACTTATCAACTTTAAAAAAATATTTTTTCTGATGGACAACCAAATAAGATAATAATAAAATTGCTGGATATATTATAATAAATTTGAAAAGCCAAGAAGCGATACAATTTTTTTCGTTTATTGGTCCTATGCTAAGTTCTCTATATTTTTATGAAAAAAATATTTTTTAAGCATTTACATTTTTAATTTCTTTTAAGCACCGCTTTGTATAAATTGCAAAACGTATTTTCAATAATTAATGACATTATGTATAATACGTTCCAGTGGCATTTATCTAATTAAAAATTTATTGGATTACCTTTTTGGGCGAATTTTTAATACATATGATTAATTATTGTAGCTATACTTGGATTCGAAACAAAGGCCCACCTTTCTTCTAGGGCAAAATATGTCAAGTGTTAACATAGTAATAATAATTTATCATAATGTAGGTAAAATGTGGCTCCAGCTTTAGGTATTAAAATTCACCTAGCATACCCTACCAAATGTGTTTCGCTTTCTTTTTAAGGTCTTAAGAATTTATATTTCAATGACAATGGCCCAATGCAAAAAAGTGACTGACCTTAAATGGCTTTTTAGTGCCCGACAGCTGGACTCATCCTATTTCAATAGAACCCAGGAAAGTTTTATTTATGCCGCCAAAAAATTACCTTTTTAGCAAAAAATCCGAATCCTTGAAGCAACATTGCTGCAAGTTTATGATTGTTTATCCGATTGTAATTGCAGCACAAATTAAGAGATTCTGCAAAAAGCACAAACAGAATCGTTGAGTTTTATGGACGGTAATTTGCAACTATAAACAATAAATATGTAACAGATAATAATTTTTTTAACTTTCGTATTAGTATCACTACCAAAACTATAAATTACAAAACACAATCTAACGTATAATTAAACCGGAATTAAAAAATCTTTTGCTCGTTTATAAGGTGTAGTCGCGTGAGTTTGTTTTCATTTGAGGCCCGTAAACCTTTCTCTTTTGCATATTTGAGTTGATAAAATGTCGTGGAATTTAATTGGTTAATAACAATGTTTGAGGTGTTATTTTGTGTTTCTTTGTTGTATATTGCATGATGCGAGGTTAAATATGATCAGAAAGAATCGCCCAACGCGCATAAATCAATGACGGTATGCAAAACATAAATATTTTAATTTGTGGGAAGGCGTAACGTGTGTGTTATAACACGTCCGAAAAGAAATATTGTTCAGGTTTGTAATGTAGTAACCAGAAACCGAAGAAGATTCAAATTCTACTCTTGTCTAATTAGATTATAATTGGTGATACGCTATACAGAAAAACCGTTTTGTTAAATTTCACTATAAATTAGGGTCCTCACAGGTTCACACTAATCATTATTATGAAGTAAAATACAAGAAAAAATTTATTAAATATAAGTCAATATAATTTTGTTAAATTAAAACATTGCAAATGATTATCTAACTAATAAAAACAGTTAAAAGTAACAAATACATCCAAGTCTAGTACACTTTTTGATAATATAAGAAATAGTTGTGGTGTTTTAAACAATTTCAATAGGTAATCTAACCATTTTGTGCCTGTAATTTACTGTAAATAATTGTAAAATCTGCAACAAACTCAGGCAATTTTAGCAAATTATTTTGTACATTTTTACTCAACAAATTTTTGTATCATTGACATCTTTTTATCCTTAATACAATGCGCGGCAAGATAAATTTGAGACCATCAAATAAATTTGACTTCAAATTTATGTTGACGCGAATGGTATTAACGATAAAAAGAAGTTAATAAATATTACAAAAATTTGTTGAGCACATGTAAAAAGATTCTACGTAGGATAATCTAGAAATTAATAACTTTGAGAGTGGTAAAGATTACAGAATAGCTGCTTTGGTTAAGGAAAAGATTATTAAAAAATAAATAAACGAAATAAGGACTGAATACAATGCATTTGCTGTAGACGGTGGACTGCACTAGATTTTTAGATTTATGTGATTTCTGTGGTAAACACTCGAAAATAGTATATTACATACCAAGGGACTGAAGTAGGTTTTTTTAATTCTGCAGATGAAGTGTGAAAAGTGGAGGGCTTAAAAAGTACTTCAATTCTGTGGTGTATATACTATTTCTTTTACTCTCGAGCACTTACTCTATTTTTTAAAGAACGAAATGCATTAATTATAATATATCAAAAGATAATAGTAGTGATAAGATAACGTAATAAGTGGCAATTAAAAAAAAGTGCTAATTTTTGATTTTTAATTTAATTTTTTTGGAAGTTGATATGAAATTTAATAGCTGTAGCAGTAACTAACTAAATTTAGTCCTTTGGAATTAAATAATGTGGCACTTTAGTTTCTCAAGTAGTCAATTTACTACCGGGAGTGCGAAAAATAATTTTAACAATTTTTTTGTTACATTTTTATTGTATTCCATCTCTCCTACATTATTCTATACTGCAAACCTGTCAATAAGATCGACCCCTTTTGGGTCCCTTTATCCATTTAAACAACATAATAAAAAGGTTTTATTTTCTTCAAAAAATGAATTGCATACAGATTTTGATTGAAAACGTCGATCTTAGAAGTAAATTTGTTGACAACTCTTCGTCTATAAGATCGATGCACCGAGAATATTAGTTTTTAACTTTTTATTGTTGTAATTTACAATACAATTTTATTTCGACTTATGTCAATAAGAAGAATAAAGCTTCTGGTAGGTTTTGTCAAAATATTATTGTATTGTTAGTAAAAACAAAGTTTTACAGATTTTCTAAAACAGTGGGCCAACTCTCGTCGATTTAGCCTGTTATTGATTTGACAACATGATGGAAAAATACTAAATTTTGTTAATTTTACAATACTTTTATGACTGTTATTATAAAATATTGTTAAAACTAACTACAAAATATTTGTTAAAAAGGAGTAAAATTAACAAAACAGTTGTTGCTGTATACAAGAAATTATACCGAGAGTATATTTAGGCAGTTTTTTATGATGTTTTTTTCTTTTCAGAGATCGCAAATTCTCCGGTGACACCTTCTGGGGAAAAGCAATATGGTGAGTAATAAAAAAAGTACCATAAAACTTTCTAAATTTAAAAATTTGCAATTGTTAAGCAATAAATCTCAATTGGTTTTTTTACCCTTGTGACAAAATATTCAGTGTCATAACCTTGGGGGGTAGGTATTGAAAGGGATCGCGTGTAAGAAACCCCGATGTCTTCCCAAGGGCCGCAACAGGTTTAAATGTTCTTTTCATAACATATATACATATCCGCGGGGAAAACCTCCCTCAAATCGGGTTATACAAGATCCTTGTAGCGGATAAAAGGCCACAAATCTGTTTTAATTTCGCTTGTGAATATTCATTGCGGGTTTTATATTTAAATTTTAAATGATTTATTAGCGGCGATTTGCATAATCAAAATTAAGTGTTTAACTTGTTAATTTGGAAATTCCTCGCTGGAGTGATTCGGAGCTTTGTTTCATTGTAGTCGATTCTGAGAAATTAATTTGGGGGCTCCGGGGCTCGTAAAAAACTTCCTTGATTTCGCATGCGATACCCACCCCAATAACCGTCTTTACCTGGGCCTTGACTAATGAGAAAAATCTTAAGACGTCTACCTGCTTTGAGAAAAAATGGCGCCAAACTAAATTTTCTTCCGGTTAAAACACACCAATTTGCGTATTGTGCGCTAATTGCATCTCGCATGATAAATTACTCGGTTGAGGTAAATTAAAGGAAAAGCATTGTTTATTTTAGTAATTTGTTTGAGACAATTTTTGTGGTATTTTTTATCACTCATCTTCGAGCATAATAACACTGCCTCCACACAGTCAGCTGCCTTGCTATATGACTTAATGTATTTTAAAATATGTCGGGTTTCGCAGGTAAAACTCGGTAAATTAACGGACAGCGTGTATCCTGTAAAAAGTCGTCTTCTTAAACACATTTCGCTACCACATTACGACGTAATTTGCTTATTAATACAATTATTATGAAAGGGCCCGCCGAATAATTGACGGGGACCTCTTAATACCACAGTCATTAGCATCAGGAAAAAATCCTAATGCTCTCTCACCGAACGCAATTTTAATACTAAAAGCCATTGTAAAAATACTTAAGAGGTAATTATACACCGACGGATATAAATATGCATGGAACGCCTTGATGGGTATCGTAATATCGAATTGTATTTTCATTCCAAACAAAAATTTTGCGACATTTTCGACGTTTTTACGGTTAGCGAAGAACGAAATCAGATAACTGTTACCTCAATTTAAATTACTAAACATATGCTCACAATCCTTTTTTTAATATTTATAATAATTTTAATGACAGGGACCCTCGTTAAAATTCAAGATCATTAAATTTAAAACGATTAATTAATAAGAGAATTAACGCACGATTTTATTGTTTGGTCGCTCATAAATACATTATTCACGAATTCGGCGGACACAAACGGTCATCAACATAAAGGTTAACATTTTTTTAAATTGAGGGGTAAATGTTAATTAGATAACTCCAACTTTTCCTATTAAAACACTTTTAAAAAGGGAATTTTATATACATAAAAATATTTTTTAATATGTGTTTCAAATAGAAATATCAAAAATAATTATTGTAGATTAAATACTCACAGTATAGATACCATAAAACTTAATAAATAATAAAACAATAAAAATCAAAGTCAAACCCACCAATTTCACCAAAACAAAATTTTTCTATAACAGTGGCAGAGCGCTTTCGAAAGTAGTCTCTTATTATCAATACCTAAATAACAATGTAAAAAAGAAAATTGTACAAAATGTTAGAAAAAAACTCATCAAACATTTGTCAAAAACGAATAAAACATAAAAGAATAAAAATGTATACCAAAAATAGAATAAAACGTTATTTTTAGCACAATAGTTTTTAATCGATTTGAAAGAAAAATATAAATAAACAAAAGGTTGTTATTTGGAAAACTGAGAAAATAAATTTTACTTGTCTAAAAAAGTATGTGTTAAAACAGTGACATGAATTTGACATTTGATTTAAACTAGAAAGTATAAATACTAATAAAGAGAGTGATGAGACAAGCTTATAAACAAATATTTAATTAACTAATAAAGATTAAACGAGTGAAGATAACATATTAATGGGTTGATTTCAAGTTCAGATAATACCGGTAGTATCTTCGTTTCCATAGAAAATTAACAAAATTTACTGTTGTGATTGGTTGTTGCTAAGGAAAAGTATTAAAATTTGCGATAATACCGGTAGTATCTCAACTTAAAAACAGCCCATAACATCACAATTCAATATTTAATATAATACAATTAATTAATAATATTTCTGCTAACAAGTATTTTATATTATATCTTTTTAAACTTAAATATATTATTTACTTAACTCTCAACCCAAAATTTTGTTAAGTGCGTAGGTGTGGATATTCAAGCATAAGGCTCTGGGATTTAGATTTTTTTGTGTGCAGTTTATTTTATTTCTTATATGTTAAAAAAATTGCAATTTTTGTAAAATTGGTATATACAGGGTGTTCCTCAATGATATGCGAATATTTAAGGGTGTAAATCTACATGAAAAATTAATGTTAGTTTGCTTTATAAACTATAGTCCAAAAATGTTTCCTTACAAAAACTCAGGGTGTTGAAGTTTAAGGGAAAAAATGGAAATTAATTTAATTGGAATTAATATTTTCAGAACCGCTTCAGATGTTTCAGTGATATTTAGTACGTAATGAAAGTTATAATAAATAAAAATTGCATTCTTCAATTATTACATTAATTTTCTCGGATAATAGAACGGTTTTTATTTTTTTACTCAAAAATGGCGCATCGAAGGAAAATAACTCAAGAGAAATCTTATGTTTTAAATTAAATGGGGAATTCAAAAATAATTTTTATTTGGAAAAAAACATTGGCGTACCATTTTTTTCTTAAAAAATATCGAAGTCAATACCCGTACGCACGCCACTGTTAAAGCTAAAAAAAATTTTGCATTAAAAAATATGCACCTTAATTAACTTTTACTACGTACTAAATATTACTGCAATATCTGAAGCGGTTTTGAAAATATTAATTAATTTCTATTTTTTCCCCTAAACTTCAACACCCCGAGTTTCTGTATGGAAACACTTTTGGACCATAGTTTATAATGCAAACTAACATTAATTTTTCATGTAGATTCACACCCTTAAATATTCGCATATCATTAAGGAACAGCCTGTATATTTAACACTAACTAAAAATATAAACAAATTTTGTATTGTTTAATAACATAATGTGATAGAAAACAATATATCGGAAAATAAAAAAACTAAAATTTCCTATAATTTAAAGTCAACTGGAGACAAATATTTTACTAATTATTGAACCTGAGTGTTTTTTACCTTTTTTGATTAACAATAATATACAAAAGTGACATTTGGTAGAAGACCAGGGATGACATTTTGCTAATTTTGAAACACGGAGATGTAATTTCACCGAATTCAAAATCAAAAGTGATATTTTATTTGAATTTTTAAATTAATATGGACAAAGGCGATATTTTTTTGTAATTTTGCAAGTCGGAGAAATTTTACTAATTTTGAACAAAAAGAAGATATTTTTAACAGCTTTTGGAGTCACAGGCGATATTTTTGATACTTATCTTAATATTAGAGTCGAGAGCAAATTTTTTTAATAATTTTTAAATTAATAACGATAAAAGACAGATTATAAGAACTCAAGACAATTTGGGAAACTTTTATATAATTTTCAGAAGTTGGGGGCAATACTTTTGTCAATTTTTTTTACAGCTAATGACTTCAGCAAATACATATATCTGAATTGAGTCTTTTATAATTTACGCTGCCAATAAACGCTCTTATTTCTAGGCCCTAGCTGCGACACTGGATATAGTAAAACATGTCGAAATTAAATCTCTAATTAATTAAAAATTCATCGTTTTTCCTCATGTAAAGTGTCTAAAATAAAGAAGTTAGAGCGTCTAATTGTGCGTTTAAAGCAACGAAAGCGTTAAAAGAATTCACTTGTGGTTGCGCAAAATCTCCAAAAAATGTTTTAGAACGTGACAGAATCATCTGAAAAAGTGTAAATCAATCGACAATGAGGCCAACGAAAATTTCCACTTTTCATTTATTTTGTCAAATATTGCATAAATAATAATTAAAAAGCTAATTAATAATATTTAATAAACATAATTGGAGTTTTTAGAAATGAAAGCTGTTTGTTTAGTTACCTGATGCTAATTAGAATCAAAAACAATGATAATAATAGATGTTTATTCAGGTACATCAAGTGAAAAATTTAATCTATAATTTCAGTTTGGTGCTTCCGAGGTAAACATAGAATTATTGCAAAAATTTTAAAAAATGCATGGGTAAGTCGCGAAACAACTCAAATTTCTAATTAGCTTGTTAACAAGTAGAAAAAAATAATAATTGCTAAAATTATGTTTGAACCAAATTTGATACAGTTATACCTAGAATTTCGTTAGGAGTGACTAACCTTTTTTTATTTTTACCACAAAATACTAAAATTGTGATAGAGCAGCCACATGCAGGTAATTCCAAAGGAAAATTTTTATAACGTTTCAAAATTTATGGTAATGTTATGCAAAAAAGTTCATTTGTAACCATTTTAATCTTTGAAATGCATTTTATTTGTTATCTAAAATAGGCCACCCACGACTTCTTCATGAAAATTCATTTGATGTTTTGGTTTTTGCTCTTTGGCATTTGAATAATTTGGGTTTAAACTGATATAATCATTTCGATTTGTTAACAAAGTGCGCTAGAAAACATTTGGGTATTACATAAGCTAAATAAAAGAGTACAGAGTTGATTATGTTGAGTGAAAGTTCGTGCGCTCTTCTCCTTTTTTCAATAGGAAATCGCACGATATTTGCTTTATAAAGTTAATTTGCGTATCTTGATGTAATGTAAAAATAACAAAAAGAAAACTTTACTCGAGAATTAAGCTAATTTGATTTTAATGCCACAAGATGTGACAATCATGCCGTAACACCTACCACCATAACATTTTAATTTAATAATTTTGTTTATGTTTGTATAAAGCTAGATAATGTTACGCTGGTTTAACAAATTTGACTGCGGCCTCTAAACCGTGACTGCAGACTACTAATTTTACCACTACACTTTTTTGACAGTTAAGCTTAACCAAATCAATTTTTTTCACAATTCTGTAACGTCACTCAAACATTACCTGCCGGTGATATACCTCGCAATTTACAGAATTGTTTATGGAAATTACGAGCAGCAAGTTTTTGCTATAATTTACAAATGGTAATTACAAGAAAAGATTTTATTCAGCACTAGATTTCCCACGATCGTTAAGCAAACAAAGCTGAATATTATTCATTCATTCATGTTTTTATTCTAACCTTTAGGTTTTATTCAGGTCATTTATCGACTAATTACGATTGTTTGGGAAAATAGAAAATTCATTTTTATCGATACCAAATTTGGTCAAATGTCGTGCAAGTTAATTTATTTACGGAACGGTGACGGTAATTTCGAAAACTTGTCACCTGATTTAGAAAAAAAGTGAAAAGTAGAACAAGTGTTCAACAAAATGAAACATTTTTTACGTTTTATACTTTACGTATTTAAATCAGAGTCAATTTATGCACAAGCATAACATTAAATCTCTTTCTAATGCAGCTTTTTATTTCATGGGAATTGCAACTAGTATCAGCTACTAAATGTGATATTACGCGAAATTAAAACATGCCGTCTTAAAAAAACCATTGTTATCCTAATGAATGAATGTGTTTTTTTTTGCTTAAAAGCAAGTGCTAAAGCCGTTTTTAAATAAAACCTCTTTTAATTAAGTCAATTATATACCTTCTAAAAATAGAAGAAAACAATTTTAGATTAAATAATCAGAGAATTAACCTTATGCAAATTTAAAACAATTAAAAAATTTAAATTTTATATAGTTATAAGTGTTTAAAATAAACATAATTGTGAAAAACATAAAAACGTAGTAGTTAGTAAATTGCTTAACAAGTTGTAAAAACGTTTTTCTCTCTTGTAACAACGTTAGATAAAATCTCATTTTCTTCGTTATCATATTGAGGCAATAAATTTTCTTGCAAAAATACGCTAAATCATACAGAATTAAGTTCCTATCAATTATAGCGTTAGAAGTATTTACATAATACAGAAATTTTTGGTAATGGGCAGTTTCTTCCCTTTTGTAAAAAATAGATTTTATATACACTAAAGTAATTTCTTATATTACATTTTTTTCTAATATATAGGTAGTTGGTTAAACGTTGTTCTACGGACTGTGTGTTGTTCATCACTTCTTTATTACAGTCGCTGAACAAACGGCAAGCCTAAAAGTAGCTCTTACTCTAATTAACATTTCGAAAAGTAAAATCAAAACAAATATATACTTACATCTCAAAAAAATTATTAGTCAAAAATAGTATATTATAGTACAAGAGAATGAATTAGTTTTCTACGAGTGCCTTTCAATTTTACCAATAAGTTTTTAAAAAAAACTTTGTAAGAGCTAACAAAAGATTGCAAGATTTCTGGCAACGACAAAAAAACTATAATAAATTTGTATAACAATGGGCAAGATTGAGTAAAATGTTGCCTCTGGCTTTAAGTATTGAAAGAAAAGTTATATTTGTAGAAACCTGTATTTCTTAATTTAAAAAAAGTATATCCAGTTTTTCAAATAACTTATATGTCGACTTTAAGTTTAAAATTAGTAAAATATCAACTCTGACTTTCAAAATAAGTGAAATGTTACTTCCGATTTCTAACGTTATAAAAACAATAATGTCATCTTTATTTTTATATCTTCTCGACTTTTAAAATTAGTAAGATAACATCTTCATGTCTAAAATTAGTAAAACGTCACTTCCGGTTTATAGTTATTAATTTAAAAAAAGTAAAAACGTCTTCCTTGGTTTCTAGTTTCAAAATTTAGTATGTTACTTATCAGCTCCGTAGTTAGAAACTGGCAAAAAGGGCACAAAATAGGCAATATAGGGGAAGCAACTAGCATTACTAAATTTTTGAATTTTTGGTATTACATCTATAGTATAACTACAATTTTGTCTTAGGTGGCAATAATTCTAGCTACGACACTGGCTCTAACTATCTGTTGGGTGCTGTCTTAAATTTGGCTATGAAAGCTAAAATGTACTATCAAATTGATCTTGATTTTGGGACACTAATAAATTAACAGGATTTTATTACCAGTAGGTATACGTGCTTAGACTAAGGCCGCAACCTGTTAAGCGCGCACTCGTGGTAAAATATTCACTTGTTTGAAGCACAATAGGTGTCAAATTTAGACTCAAAACAGAACGGAGTTCTATAAGATAACTACAGAAATTAAAGTCAAAAATTTTTAAGACATAGTTGTTTCAACCCCACTTTTGAAAACTCCTAAAATTTTGCACAATTATATTTCGTTTGCTGCTGCATAAACTTCTGGCGTACTACAAAAATTTTTGCTGTCTGACTAGCTGCTAGTTACATTTTTTTGAATATGTTATGATTTTACTTTTTGGAAGTTTTATTGCAATTTTTGTCAGCAGGTACTACCTGTCGCACTAAGATCGTTATTCTTTCTTTCAACTATTATTTGTCTCTATGCTACGCATCTCGGGTAATAAACCACTCGGCTCAAAAAAGATGTTTACAATTAGATGTTTTAACTGTTTTATTTTAAAGAACAATTGAGAAACAATAATGTATTAATAATACGGTTAAAACATCAAAGTCAATATAATTGTCTAATTAGTTGTAATTATAATAATTCTTGTACATTTTTAATGTTTCACATGCAAAATCTGCATAGTTGAGCTAAATAACCAAGATATGGAGCTTAAGACTTAAGAATTCTCTTCAATCATCTGTTATTAAATTATTAATTCATTTTTTACTATTGTGAAAATTTCAATTTTAATTAAGAACAATGAGAATAGCATTTGTGTATAAAGTTCACTGCATTAGACTAGAAAGTACAAAACATTGCAAATTTAAATTCATTACTTTAATAAACATGACAGGTGGGTTGATAAAAGTCCTTATGTAAATTGCAAATTTTTATTATTAATGGAACTCGTGTAAAATAATGAGCTAATTACTAATCAAGTATTGTACTTATCAGAATTGCGGAAACAAGGCAATTAATCATTTTGTGATGAACTTTGGCTTAAAGTGTTTGCCTATCTTGATACAAAGACTCGCCCTTAATAGTCTGTTCGGATCAATTAAAAACGCAACAAATTAATTTCTAACTGGACGAGAGAATGAGAATCTATGTAATAGGTACGTAGTTAATATACAATAATATTTTTTAATCGTTACAACGAGATATAATTACGATTCTTGAAGTTACCCGACCCTAAAAGTGAATATCTTTTAATTGCAGCGTGCTATTAAACGACCTTTAACGATTCAGATCATCAACAAATCATCGTCTGGTGCGGTAATTTTTACCGTTCCTATTAACAGTATGTTGCTGAATAATAATAGCACACGGTGTATTTTTGACGGTTTTTTGAATGCATAAAAGATAATTTCATGTCGCAAAACTCACTCACGGATAGTTACCTTGGATAATACACAGTCGCGGTACTTCTCGTCCGGTACTAGTTTAGGTTTTAATTCCCATCAGCGACAAAGGTAATCCCTAAAGAATCATAATAAAAATTCAACATTTAAAAGGAATTTTCTTGCATTGTTTGCTTAGAAAAGCTTTTTCAAAACTACTTATACCTCAAAGGTTCCATTCATCAATCTCGTGTCTTACTCAAAAACTTGTTCTAAGAGAAGTGAAGTGCATAAGGGATTATGCACTTGTTGCATTTTAGCTATTCAAGTCGAGCCAACAATAAAATTATGAACCAATAAAAGTTTTATATCAGTAGGTGTAGCTACATAATTTTAAGTCTAATAATAATAAGCAATTTATTTAAGTAATTTTTTATAAAAAATACAAATATTCTAAAATAATTAACAATTAGGAAGGGAGTTTTTAACCAACAACGGCAAGCCTAAGGTTAACTCTTGATGGTTACTCAGTGATCTAACCTCAAATTTTCCTTACTGGCATTATTAATCTGCTTTTGGTTGTTGTTTGTGTGTTTACAATTTACTACTTCTGTTTTTCTGTGTTTTTCCTACCAAATACATATCTAATATGAAAGCGGGCAATAAATTTACATAAACAGTTTCAAAAGACTTTGAATGATTAGGAATAAGAAACAAATATCTACGTAATATGTTCTGCAATAAAAAATAATTTTACGTAGTCTACCACTCTATTTTTTTTAACTCATAAGTACATAATACGCTGATGTGTACATCTGACATATAAATCCAAACTAATTTTTAGAAATCGAGTTAGAAATAGCTTACCTACCTATTACATTAATAAAACAGTAGGTACAGAGTTGAAATTTTTTTATACACGTCCTTAGAGCATCTTATACATTATAGAACTGACCTTTGTAATACTGAACTTTTGCATACCTCTAATAAAAAAAACACTTTAAACTTTAGTAGATTATTTTATTAAATGAGCGAAATCTTATCCAACTATCTCTTTTCAGAAACACCAAAACGGTTTCTAGCTATTTACGTAACATTTTGACGACTATAGCTGTTTAAAATTAAAAAGAATAGAGAAAATACGCAATTCCTTAACAAACTATATTTAAGCTTGTACCTATAAAATCAGTAAACTTTGAACTTTATAATAACAATTGGTATTCGTATTTTATACTTTTGCAAATATAATTATTTTTTGTCTTATTCGAAACAAGAAAGCAAGTGGTTTTACGTAATAATTTAAAAAAATTGTAGCACTATTATTATTCTTTGTTCTTCTTCAGTTTTAGTACATCTGCTTAAACATCAAAATAAATCGTTTGGTAGAAACAATTGCGAAATCACATATAGGTATTTTCGTAAATTTTTTTAAACGAACCTTACTAAGCTTTTAATGTAAATGAATTTTTTTTGAACTACTAGCTCTTTCTCGGTTATGAATTTTAACGCTTACACCATAGAACAACTCTAAAATTTGTAAATGCCAGTTTTTCTTCTAGGTTGGTAAATCTCTTTCTACTTGTCTGTTTCTCTTTCACTTTTTTACTCAGCTTTTTTAAATTTCTGTTTATTCTGACGAATGGAAGACAGCTTTTGTCTTTTTGTACGAATTGTAATATGTTCGTTGTCAATAGCTGCAGACCGTTTAGTTTAATTTCTACGTTATAAACATTATACAAAAAGTTATTATCGGCCAAGAGATAACGGTATTACACGACATTTTACCAGAAAAACCAACACAGTTGTATTTTTGGGAGGTCATCTACTTTTAGTTTAATTAGTTTACTAATCTGTTACTTTTGTGTCAATAATAGGAACTCTGCAATTGATTAAAATAATCCTTAAGATCTTCTCTCGCGATTTTGACAGGAATATAGACGAGGACTGTTATTGAAACTAGAATATCTTGGTGTAAGAGGTTCTGTGATATCTTGAATTGCCTTCTATCTTTTTGACCAAACATTTTGGGTTGAGTTCATCAGTTAGGATTTGATTTTGCAGAAGTTTTTGGTGGTGTACTTCAAAATTTCTTCTTCGGACTTTTGCTGTTTTTTATTTATGTAGCAGACATTTCCTATTCTGTTCGCTTTAAAATTTCTTGCTTTGTTGAAAAATCTGCTTCAGATTGACTTTGATCACATTAATTCTTGATGTTTACATTGGCATCTTTCGACCTTCTTCTCAATAAGTCTTTAGTATTGCATCTATTTAAACACAATATGAAATTTTATTTTACTATAAATAGTGCAGCGTTATTATTATCAAGTGGTGTTATTGTCATTTTTGAATTTCTATCATTTCTGACGTCCTGTCTGGTTATTCGTTCTCTTCTTAAATATCGGTCTGCAGTTAAGCCTTACGAATTTTATCTAAAGTACTTAAATGATGTTTTTTTGAAGAATGTCATTTACCTACGTGAAGATCCCATAATTTTATACCGAATTTTTCAAAATCTGTTTAATGCTGATTTATCTAGTCTTGTTATGGTCAATACCGACACTATACTAAGAGGTCATAGATTTAAACTTTACAGAGAAATCTTTTATTTAACATGTCGGTAATTTCATCGTGTTGTCGCCGCTCTGTAAATTCTTTTAAAAACCTATTTGACCAATTTTTATTTTTTTTAACATCTCTTTTCTTCTTATGCCTTCTTTATAATAATTTATGCTAAAGATATTTTAGTATTGCCAACGGCATGTTGTGTTTTGGTGCTTTAAGTAATATTCTGTGATGTTACTGTTTACAATCGAGGTTACAATAGAGATCTTGTTAAAATGTCTAGAGAGATAAAGCCGCAACCTATTCAAAACAATTGTTTACTATAGTTTTTTACTTCATATAAAAATACTCGGTCTCGTTCGTTTATCTGCCGCTATTCTTCTTTAGCTATTTTCTCTGACTATATTCTTTAGGGTTATGATTTATGTTTCTTTAGCTATTTTTTCTGACTATATCCTTTAGGGTTTTTTGTATTTGTTTAAGTAGTTGCTTAGCGAAGCCAGCTTCGTAGATTATACTAATTTACAAAGAGAAGCAACGGCAGTCAGTAGTTAACATTTGGATAGATTATGGCATTACCACCATAAAATATTTTATTTTTGTATTTTTGATATCTTGCACTGATGAATTATGATTTTTATAATACTCACTGATTAAAAAAAAATTGAGGAACACAATTTTTTCAAGAAACATTTATAAAAGCATTAAAATGTCGTTGAATAATTGATTTTAAAATAATGGTGATGACGGATGAGTAGGAATAGCTGACCGTATTAGAAAACATAATTTTAATGTTTAAAGATCAAAGTTTTAATCAGGTCTTCTTTTTCTTGATTCTTGAAAATCGGAACTAGTTTTAAATAATTGCAACACTTGGTATTCACGTGAGATTGAAACATTTCTAGTCTTGGTGAGAAATATTCATTAGATTTAATTAAGAGGCTCGAAGTCTAGACTATGTAACCGGAAAGTCCGAAATCTGCATCACCTCTGGTTCATCATGCACATCCGGATTTTAATGAGTATGCACGACTTCACATCGTTTTTGAATACGATGTGTCCGTTTTAATTGCGGCAATGGAATAGCTAATAATGAAATTAACGAATCACAGGTGCACTTCCGGTGGGGTTGTCATGCAATAGAGTGCATCACAGAGAGCCGTACTTTTACCGAATTACTCGGAATCGTCTGAAATTATACCGTTTGAATGCTTTTATTTAAAACGCTTTCGAGTTTCAACAGTAATCGATTTAATAACATTCATTTGGGAAAAATTGCGCTATAATTTTTCAACGAGAACTTTCATGTCATTTTTCCAAAGCGCCTTTATGTCGCGGTTGGTGTGTAGACTTCCTTCGATACCGATCTATGCGTGCTAAGTAAGATTTTGATATTATGCAAAGTATTGAGAGAAATTAAACATATGGATACGCAAATGACCATCAAGGCAACTGATGCATAGCCGCCATCATAAATTATAATCATTGCATGCAAGGAATGAAACAATAAGATTTTACTGCACTGCGAATCGAGGAAAATTCGGTCATGTCGTTCGGTTATTTGTTGCATAAGGCGATCTTCTCATAAATTTGTCTTCTAGGAATTCATTATTCTCGGTTTCATGACTAAACCCCCATAAAACATTAAATTATATGCTTAGGACCTACTTATACCGCCAGGCTAAACAAAAAATTCTTATGGGATTCTAACGAAGACCGATGCTAATTGATATTAGAGCCTCTGTTTTCTTCATGATGATATTTTTTATCTCGAAAGTTTATTGAGATGTTCACTTTTACCTCACAGATGATTTTATTGCATAACTCATTCGGTTTATTGTTTACTGTAGGATTTCCAAGAATAAAGATCAGTTTGTTTCATTTAGAGAGATCTTTAGTGAGCATCCGTTCTAGGTGCTTAACCTACACAATTACGCTAAACTGTATGTGTGTGAAGACGGCAAATTTAAGAAAGAAAATGTGAACAACAAATGTGAAATGAGCCAACCGAAATAATTTACATATTCATAATTCGCAAAAACCTTATTAAAATGACAATTATATTTTTGAATTCTAATTAAAACATTCCTAGAAACTTAATTTTTTTAATAGTGTCTACACTAGCGATGCAAATTAATGGCAAATATATTAAAATTATTATTCAAATAATACAATTTAGTATAATTATAAAAATATTTTAATTATAGGAAACTAAGTAGTAATTGTTAATATGGGCTTCGATGTATTATAAAAAGCGAACAACAAAATTGTAAATTAGAGGAGATTTTCTTTGATCTGTCAAAGTTGTGAGCGTTTTTAATATATTTTAAAGTTAAGATTAATGGCGTTATTTTTTCAGAACACCGACAGTTATACTGACATTAATGGAATAGTGATAATTATTGTCAAAATCAAAACATTTAAAAACAGATTTTTATTTTATATTTGATTAAAATTTGTTTAGGCTAAAAAGTTAAATACATCTTTCACTCGTCATTGGTATTTTGCAACTTTCCTATGGGGAAGTCTTATTTCAAACGGCTTTCATGTTTCAAAATACCTAATATCTGTATTTAAGGCCACTGTGTTACAAATAAATGTCTCTATTATTGTTTCTCTGACAACATATTGCTTTTAATTAGTCCGTGATATAGGAAATTAAATTTAGGGATCATCATTTGCACCACAGTTTTTTTTTCTTTTAAACAAACAATGTTTACATCACTCTATTGTAAATAATTATTCACTTACAGTTAAAACCTTTTAAAACGACTCTGTTTTGCAGAACATATTGTATATAATGAAGCTTTTAAAGTACCTATTTAAAAAAAACTATCTGTTGTAAAAACTTTTAATTAATGTTGGTATTTTTGGGATCGGTATACAGAAAAAACTGGTTGTGTCGATCTTTACGAACCGACATTGTAGGTAGTTTTTGAAATACGTAATTTTTCTTCTAAAATTGAACTTTGATGGCTAAAGATGTTCTTGAAAGCAATATAATAAGGAGTATTGATGGATCGTAATATTCCTGTTTAAAGAGTCTTGCGACTTGGACTTGATTTTAAAATTATAAAAAACACTTAAGTTATTATTTATTTCAGCAATTCTTAAAATTAATTGGGTATGAAATATGTTTTCGTTCAAATTCTTGCCGCTGGAGATCTGATGGGAGGTCAATGATCATCAGTGTTTTTCAAATCACACAACCAGCAATGGCGGCTGATATTAAATTTTAATTTAGAGAGACCGTGACTTCATTACATTTTTAAGAGAAAATTTAGATAAGAGAAAAGATTTGCTAAAATACGTTCAGCCTAAATAATTTGTCTAAAAAAATAACAAAACTTTGTTTTCCACAGACAAATAATTTGGTAAGAAAATCATGTTTTAGATTTTTTAGCTGAATTACTTATTGCTGAACTAATTTTTTTGAAAATTAGTTTTTCACATGGAAATGTGTTTGTTATATAACTTTTAGTTTATAAGAGATATCGTAAAAGTTAAGTTGGTTCTTAAATTCTTTAATCTTCTTTAATGTTAGGCGAATTGGTTCTCGATTATATTGCAATTGGTTCTTGTGAACCTGGTAGATACAATTACACTGTTTAGATAATAGGAATACGATTTTAGTTTTTTGTTTTTCGATGCGAAACATCTGTCATAAATCACAATTTGAACTTTATTATAAAGTCAGCTTACTTAAGTCCGCTTCGACTGTACATATACAAAAAACTCTGTATTGTAGGCAACCAAAAATAGGAGTAAAAAGATAATCAGTATTAAGGCTACATTGTAAACTTATATTACAATTAGCAGTGTTTCGATGAAGAGATTTTTAGTTTATGACGTTAAAGCATTTATTGAGAACGTTAGTAAACCTGAACTATTTTTTCTTTGTGTTGTAGATTTACATTAATTAGTTAATTACTACATATATGTTTTTAACTTTAATAAATTATGAATTTTTTTTTTGCTAAGTTTGACGTATAACATTTGCACTAATGTAACAACTGAATCTATGCTGATCTTTTTATCGTTGCTATAACCGATTTTTGCTTCTTTATATTGCAAAAGAACAATTTTGACGTGCTTTAAAATAATCAGATGCAAACATTTTCATCATTTTAGTATCTCAAAAACACATTTTGGGACTTTTAATTTTGAATTAGGACTCAGTAGAAGTAGCTCCTTTTCAAATTATCTTGTGGCTACAAAATTATTGATGGCTCACTTGGCAAAAACATCTTCAGTGCCTACTAGATTTTAAGAAAGTAAACTTTTGTTTTTTTTGTGGACACTATATTAGATTTTTAGAATAGTTGTTGAATGAATGACATAAGTTGTATTATCTCTTTGTATTAACTCTTCAAACTCTTCCTATGACGCTTTGTATATTGTGTGATCTTTTAAATTTGGTGTAAATATTGGAATAACTTTAACATGTCATTTGTCCACTTTTTGATTATAATATATTAGTATTTTAGACATAATTTTGTGTTTTGAAATCAAAAACTGGCTTATAGGCTGATTTCAAGTTGAGATAACACCGGTAGTATCGAAATTTTAATACTTTTTTATGGCAACAACCAATCACAACCTCGAATTGTTTAAATTTTGCTTAGAAACGAAGATACTACCGGTATTATCTCAACTTGAAATCAGACCATTAATGTCAGTTTCATTTGGCGACGCTACGCCTAATTTAAGTAATGTACAATTTTTATCTTTTTTTTATAGAAGATCTTGTTGGTGTGACTTAATTTTCAAGTTTTTAATGGTCATTGTAAGCAGATTCGACTGTAATTCCGTTTTATATTTAAAAATAATAATATAAACATGGATGCTCTTTTCTAATATGAAAGTTTAGTGGTTTTTGAAGCCTCGGTTACAGAACGTTTCCTATGAAAAAAATGTGTTGTTTCCAGCATATAAATATGGTGTAATTTTAATTTCAAGTTTATATATAATATGAGCAAATTAAATAAATTACCATTTTTATACGAACCGAAAAACATAAATAAAACTTTTTCTCTTAATACTCTTAAAAAGTAATTAAAAAAATTCTCCCTCAGTAAGTTAATTGAAGTCATTAAATTCTATGGTAATGAGGTGTTTGTCGTTTATGTGAGCCTTATGCTTTAAGAGTATAATTATTTTATAAATTTAATATTGAAAACCGTCATCGCTTCCATCCGAGCAGGTGGAGTACCGTTCTAGAATTTTGCTCTTTTTGGAATATTAAAAAATTCTTCTTATTGGAGAAAAGTATAATACAAAAGGTCTAATTAGGAAAAAGACTATTGGTCGGTAAAGTAGCCGGACAATGAATAAGAAACCACCCACTTTAGACATCTGCAAAATGTAGCTTGTATTTTTCGTAATGACACGTCTGTTGAACAATTGGAAACCAATGATAAGTACCCTCAAACATGGCGGAGTTTCTGGAAACGATTAATTTGTTTTTGAGGCATATAATGGCGATAAGATCACGATTTTATTTTTTTCAGTGCTATGCTAATTGTTGTGTGTTAGAGTACAACGATTCGGATTCGAATACTACTCGCAAGCATGCAATATGATTAATCAGTTGGTTCTTTTTCGATCTCTTTGTGAATACCGACTCTGTATTAATAACAAATTGGTTCTTAAGTCGCTCCGACTTAAGCTGTGCCTTATGATCGCGCATCTAGAGCTTAGTTTTGTACGCTCTCAACAAAAATTAATTAATTAATTTGACTAGTCGATGAGTTCCCAATTTCCCATTGCTTTTTCTCTTATTAGCAATCTAGAATATGACGTTTATTGATTATAAACTCAAAAAATAATTAATAGAATATATTCCAAGGAATCCATTAGGGCAAAACGCCGTGATTTATAACTTCGATTCAACATTTTACATAAACCGATATTACAAAAATATGTAATTTGCAGTATATCAAGACGTGTAGCAGCGATCCATACGAAAAGATCAAGCATATAAATTTTAAATCTGCATTCTCGCATTCTTTTCGCCAAGTATCGTGTCTGCGGGCTATAAAATGAGAGCAATATTTATCAAAGTCTACTATTTAATCATGCTTTAGTAATTTAGTTACTTTAACTTACAGGTTAAATGAAATATCGAAGTGCTATGCGACTTGTTAGTTACGCGCAATCTCACAATTTATTTAATCGAATAAAAATCAGATGTCAACACCTCGATAACAAATTAACTTGTTGGCACAACACGTTTCCGTAAACCCCAAATTCCGTGCGCATTTTTATGCAAATTCTAGATCCGAGATCATGTCGTTAGCCAGGTTAAGAGAAAGGTAGAGCTAACAGCAGTAAATTTAATTTTATGTAGCGTGATTATGAATGAGAAGAGGAAGCGATTTTAACGACATAATTTGTTTTAAAATATTTGCTCTCATTTTAACAGAATAAAATTCGATGCTTATTTTTTAACTTTAACTACACATAAGTGGGACATTATTAATTTTTTAACAACTTGTAACGAATACTACTCAAAAGTAAAAGTTTCCAGTTACAATATTTCCGCTTGATTTTTTTCTATAGCTAAAATTATTACTCGTGAATGAAAATGTTTTAAAATGTTGTCTTCTTTAATTGGGTAGACTGAGAGCAAAGATTTGTTAAAAAACATTTTGTCTAAATAATTTGGCTAAAAAAAACTTGGTCTTTTGCTACAGACAGATAATAATTTGTTAAGAACACCAAGTATGAGTTTCTTAACCAAATTATTATGAGAATGATAAGTCTATATGTGTGCTATTAGTATAGGGAAAATAAAGAGTGATCTTTTAAATTTGTAGTAACAGTTGGCCACTTGTTGACCCAATTTGATCATACAAAATTATAACCAACAACAACAAGACATAATTTTAAGCAGCTTTACTACTAAATTTAACAAAATTGATTATAACAGAATCTTGAAGCTATTATCAGTTTAGGTCGTTACAACCGAAAGACGTCATAAATGATGTCAAAATAGAAATATTTTTTGAAAACCTGCAAAATCTTATTGTTAGATATAAATCGTACTAAACAAGTGGTCATAAACGATTTGCATTTTATCGAACAATCAGAAAAATAACCATACAGAACTGGTCATGACTTTAACTATAACTTTAACTATTTGGAATATGTTAATAAAAAATAATCTAACCATTTTATGTGGAGCTTAATCATCTTACTACCTGAATGATCTTAGTTTTATTAACAGATTTCAAGTCTATCAACTATTTTAATTTAGTTTTAAGTGCAAAAGAAATTTCAAAAATTCAGACATATTCAAAGTTACTTAAAAATGTTACTCAACCAGTTTTCGCTAAATTCTGGTCAAGTCTACTGATCTCGAGGTGATTGGGGGATTATCGGCGAACACTGATAAGACAATATGGATCTATAAAAATAAAAACGGGGTGTGATCAAACTATGACAGTGATATAAATTATACCTAGAGAGTTAAATAGTAACAGGACAATAGTTTGGTTTAGGTTATAGGTTAGATGGTCGTTAGTTCACTGTAAAAATAATACTTCTTCATTCCACCTGAGAAAGGTACTTGTAGCGGGTACTTTTTAGTTTTAAGAAATGCATCAATAGTACTATAATAAGTGAGCTTAACATTTCGACAGAATAGCATACTATTTACAATAATGATTTCCTTTTGACTTTGTCACACTTTAAAAACCAACTTTTTTCAGTGCTAGTTAAACCAAAACTGTTTGTATTTTTAGAAGCTGTATACAAATTAATAACAAAATATTTTTGCAAGTGCGCACATATTATTTAAATTCGTTATAGCAACTTTGAAAATACTCTAATTTTTGCTTATTTTAGAGTGCAGTTATTATAAACGGTGTCAAAGGAAGGGATGTTAAGATACATTGCTGGTTTTTACATTAGTTTTGTTTTAATGCACTCCAAAGAGTTTGTTAAACACTTCTTTTAATAACATGTTGATACCAGTACAATACAAACGAATATTTTGTCATTATTACAAACTTTTATCAAATTTTGGAATAAATATTTGTACTGCTAGTGATTTGAAATCATTTGATAAATTTCAGGGAAATTTCCAATCTGGTCAAAAATCTGTAACAGCGGCACTAGATGAAAACATAATTTGTTTTTTGCTTTCATACGCACTCATAAATAAAGTGCAGAGTCAAAATACAAAGATAACTTTATCGATTTGCAAGGCGTATAGTGAATTAATGCAACCTACTTAATTCTTTAAGAGTGGAATCTGAGATAAAGTTTTTAATTTACTAAGGTACGATCAACTAGAAAATATTGTAACTAATGTAGCCAATTTGGTTGTTAAAAGCGATTTTTAATCGCTGTTATTAACAAATTTATTGGTTAAATAACTAATATTTCTGTTCAATAGAGGTAATTACATTTATCTACATATGTGTAGAGTGTTTCAGAATTATTTGGCAGAACATTTACTTACTTGTATTTGTCGTAGTATACAGTAGAGTCTCATAGCCAGTGATACAATTTCCAACAAAATATACGGGACTTTAATATACCTCGGATTATTTTATTATAATGCCTATCTGGACTAGATATCTGCTAAGTTACTTGAAGATTCTTTTTCAGGACTTTCAGTCAGTTACAAAAGGTGATTTTAAAAATTTAAGGGAGTGTATCTAATTTAGAATATTCTACGACTGTCGGCTCCGTTCTAATAGAAATTAAATTTGTGCGAAATAATTTTGGAACACTTTATATAGAGTAAAATTATTTTTTGTCATAAAGCAGTTTTCAAAATTTCAAAGTACGATTTAGATTTGGTGTAGATATAGCAAAGCAAGAGATTATGTATAAATTATGCAAAGGTTTTTTATTGGTTATTCTAGATTGGTTGAATAGGTTCTAGCAAGTAAACCAGTGGCCCTACATAAAGAAGTTAATATAAAATTAAATAAAACACCTGGTATTTTGCGAAACTTGCAGATTTCAAGTGCTGACTTATCGGCTCTTGTCCTGTGACCCGAGGTTGTTGGTTGCCAAGAAGTGGTTCTGCAATCCCACTGCAGGTTTTTAAATTTTAAATGTCTATATTTTGACAGTAAAACAGTGTGAATTTGACTGAAATTTTTTACTGCTCTTTCTTTGCTGGATTAATCAGAAAATAATAAAAAATATGTGAAATACAGTAGAAATTGTATTCAGACTTCGCATAAGACGAGAAGTAAATTTTAATTTTAGTAAGTTTTTAATTAGAATTAAATAAGCTTCACGTGGTTGACACAGAAAACAATTCTATTGTATTTAATTGACGTCACAACTAAACTAACCGTTTGGCGGCTTCTCAGATCGTAAAATTTGTTCACACAATATTTTTTTTTCATTGCATGGATATTCTAATTATTAGAATCTGAAAGTGGCAAATCAGAATATTCTATGATTTCGATTAATCAAAAATGAAAGTGCATATGAAATAATCCTGATGTTGTGAAATTCATATTAATCCGTATAAACATAATTAATGAAATAATTTAAATAGAAATAGCATTCTGATGATGAATAATTGTGTTGGTAATAAGCACTAACCGTTATGGTGTTTTGCCCATGCAAATCATAACTGAGATATCCTTTTATATCACAATATGCATAACTAATTCAAGTTGCCAGGAATAAATCGCGCAACGGTAATTTTTTCAGGAGCGGCATCGTGATAAAACACATGTATTTATAATCGTAAACTAATATTTATATCTGAAGATGATTTTATTACGGGCCGACGCAGTGTTCTCTGTAGGGGGTGCTCTAATCATTAGTTCGGTGAGCTGACTTGTATATCAGCAGGTACGAGCCACTATCTTGTACTTTTAATTGATGATACGGCTCTTTGAAGATGCCTAAACACCGAACACTCAAATCACAAAAATTACCAATGGGTTAATTGAGACAAGTCGGCTAAAACCCGATATGAATATTCACGACTTTTCTGCTGTAGGTATAAAAGCATTCTTTGAATCCAACAACATATAATTACGTGTGCATCCCTATATAAAAAATAAAACTTTGTTGTATTTATACGCGCATGCATAAGTCTTAATTCAGATTTTACACTTTTAATAGCCGTGGTATTTTTTTAAACATACCGTAAAAAACAGATAAGGATCATATACGGAGATTTTAATTAATGGAGTGTGCACTAGGAAAAAATGCAAGCTTCTAGATTTACACTTAATTGTGCGAACAGAATGTCAGTTTAAATACTCTTCAAAGCTAATTAGGTCGGTACTGATAATTTTCAAAAATTCAATGCAATACGAATACCTACCATAACTTTACAAACGTGAAATCGAACTCAAAAAGTGGCACTTAATTAGACTGAATAAAGCTGTCTGTACACAATCGACAAGTAATTTATTGTACTGGAATTTTTTATTGACCGGTGATTTATAGTAGATGATAAATATATTTTTTAAAAGAATTTTATTTGCTCAGTTGATGGGAAAATTTGTTTTAATGAACAAGTAGAGTCAAGAAAAATGTGTCAACTATTTGTATTTATTGTTTCTAAAAAAAACATTTTTTATATTTAATAGTAAACGGAATAAACTTGAAAAGTTGTATTTTACGTTTTGTGTGCATTGTTTGGTTTGAATAAATATTATTATTATTATTTATTAATAGTTATTTGTGTAATAAGACACTAAAATGGAACATTTTTATACAAATATGGCATATATGAAACCATATGAGTGTCAAAAAACATTTTTAGTTTAGAGATATACATTAAATTTTTTCTGAAATTATAATATCTAATATTTTGTAAAAATGTGATATATGCAACCAACAAGACACAATTAGTTTACATATTCTGCCGTCTACTTTACGGATGTTTTTTAATTTTGGTATATGAGTACGGACGATTTTAGAAAAAAAAGGTGAACGTATTTTTCACTTTTTTAGATGAACGTATTATATACTTTTATTTTATTTTGAAACCATAATCTACTTTATACGCCCGCAAATCAGGGCGTAATCTTTATTTTTATAGCACTGAATTTTTTAAAGTTGCTACGCTACAATAACAAATAAATAACTGCACATTCGTCTACCTGTCAAATAAACGTCTTCAATTTTGTAAACGTCACTTTTTACATTAAAGAACAATTATGAAAAATCATTTATTTCAAAAAACTGTTAAACACTACAAACGCACGGAGCGCGACATAATTTTTCTTGAATTTTGGGTTCTTACCTGTTGTAACATTTATACACGTTTTCACACACGTTTTTATTTTGAAAAATCGCAAAACAGAAAATAACAACATACCGTATCCTGGCAACGACAACCAGTTAATCTAGATTTTTTACAGTTTAAAAAATTACCGGAATTTTGAATATTTTTTTGATTTGAAAAACTAAAATAATCTATTAAAACGATCCAAAATAAAAAAAAACGTTTTATGTACCACGGGCGTAATCGTCACTAATGACCCTCGGGAAATCAATATTTTCTCATGCCATAATTTTCTTGATTACGCCCTTAATACATAAATAACTATTATTTTATCTAATTCTTCAAAGTTTTGGTATTGTTCTGGTTATTTTCCATTATTTGGTAATGATTTTACTAGTAATTCAAATTTTTGTAACAATTTATTCAAGCCCTACGTATTCACCGGCAAAGCTAACGCGATGACAAAAGATTTGGGCCACTCGTTAGATAATATTTTTGTATATTCTAGATTTCTTTGATAAGGGTAGTGTTAGTGTCAGATTTAACTGTTTCAAATAACTGAACGTTTGGTTAATTGTGATTTTATTTATTTACTACTAATAAAGACACAATAGTTTACCTAAATAGACAACACAAATATTAGAATTTATTAATTATACAGAGATGTGTTGCTTTATCCTGCAAAATATTGAGATTGTTGCTCTTTTGTTCAATTTACGTCATTATTTAAAATTTCGCGTTGCTGATAATAATAATATAAATAAAAACAGTTGGGAAGCTAATAGTTATTTAACCAACAAGTTTGTTAATGAAGGCGATTAATAATCGAAACGAGAAGTTGAGATTATTAATCGCACATTAACAAAAGCGTTGATTACAATGTTTTTCTGTTGCTCATATCACAATAAACTTGAAAAACTTTATTCCAAAATTTTTCAACTTGCTTCTCTCTACTAATAACACATTTCTAGTAACACATCTAGATTGTTTTCTGTTACCTAGCTACAAAACACCCAAACAAATTTTTCAGTTGTTATTAGTATTAATTAATTTTATAATGCTTTTATTATTATTTGATAGTGGTGTTATTGTTAAAAATATAAAAGAAATTTTAAATTTTATTTTACTAGAGATACGAGAAAGAGCCTTCAATATCTTCAAACATACCGTTTTTATAATTTTATTATGATTATGACAGATTATAAATGACAAAATTTTGATTTGTATCGTTGGTATTAACAGGCCGTTATTAGGGGTGTTTAACCAACTTTTTTGAATGTCTTGGAGTTCATTAATAACTCTCATATGTCAAGGAATAACAGAAAACGATATTTTTAATTAGCTTTGTTAGTTTGCTGTAAAATTACGTTTATATTATGATTTTCTGAATTCATTTTGCAATTTTATAGGCGAGATTTTTTTAGAAGTTTTAATGGATGTTTTTTTTCCGAAACAATTTATTTAAAACTTTGTTTCTTATTTATAATATCATATCTGGTCGAAATAAATTCAAACATTTGTAAATCTGAAGTTAGATTTATACGTATGTTCGATTTCCCCTTGAAATAAGAAAATTGTGTTTTGAGGTAATTACCAATATTTCCCCATTTCGTAGAAATAGCTTTCGTTTATTAGTAGAAATAAAATTAAAATAAATTCAGCGATTCCGGTTTGTAAAGGGATCGAAAGAAGGCAATTCCCGTCGTTGCGTTGGCAATTCAAGCTCGTGTATGTGGCATCACAAAGAATTTTGAAATTTCAATTTGAAAATGAAATGGAATTCAGTGGATTGCGGACCAATACTAGGAAGAGCATTATCGAGTCTCTAACCAGCCAATCATTTGAAAACCTTATACAAGAGGAAAGATAGCATCTCCCCATCCCAAAAAAAGCTTGCAGGACTCGAATCAATGATTACATTTATATGGGAAATGAATATCCATTCTAGGATAATAGAAATCCTGTCACCTATTTGACCTCGAGCATTTGTCACAAAATTGGGATTATGTTACTTTTGGTTTTTTATTGTAGAAAACAAAAATCGAACAATGTGATAATTTTTTATCTCGGCCACAATTTGCTTTAGAGAAGTCTAGATTGGCTGTATTGAAATGGAATTTATCGTGGTGCAAATATATATCTAGGGGTAAAATTCAATTACCAACTTCTATGAGTTGGGGGTCGAGCAGTTAAATCGTAGGCGTGTTTCTCACTCTAGCTATAGCACTTGTACGGAGCAAGCTTGCCAACAAGACAATTCAATTACTAGTTCTATTTCTGCGGGTAGTTAGCGGGCTTGGGTGGCCCTCCACCCTTCTTGCCTCGACTTATAATGGACGTCCGCTTAAATCAAGGTACTATCGACGTCCGTTTCGTTCGACCTAAGAAGGTTAATGCGGTCGGCAACCATTAACGCTCCAGTTTATATCCTGGGACTTTTCACTGCACTTGCATCCAACAATCAATAACAGGCCATAACCCCAATTTCGTTAATTACATTAAGGTGGGCTTTTGTTGCCCATCAAAAGATCGCTTCTACAAATTTCATAATTCGGTACCTTATTTCTATTAACATGTCAATCATTTTTATCTCGAAATATACCTGTTTCAGCGACCGGACGTTCTGGGGTATTAAAATTTCTTACATAGGACTAGACGATAAAATGCCATTTAGTTAATGGCCACTTTCCGAAAATTATCTTACATTCATTTTTCATATTTTGACAGTTGTGTATAATTACTGCAATCCTAATCTAAATCGGAATTTTTCATTTTAGCTCGTTATGACATGTTTTACGTCTTAAATTATGTAAATTAGCCATCAGTAGGTGTAGTTTTGGTGTTTAGCCGCTTCTTGAGTAGTTTTACTGTTTACTCAAATCTTTTCACGGTTTTCGTTACGGTAGATTTTTGATAAAATCTCAATCTCCATTAAAATGATGGACACACATCTTAATTAACCATCAATTAAACGAGATAATACTTGTACTCAAATATCTAATCTCGGTTTTAACTAATTTAGAAATTATTCATCAAAGCCAAATTTCTACAAAAGGAAATTTACATTTTGCTTTGCACTATAATAAAAAACAAAAGGAGAAGCGGAAATTTAGATTTCTGTAATTTTCATTCGGAATCTCAATACCTTCATTACAATAACTACATAAATTATTTCATTTCCTTTTTGAATTATTTCTATTAGGAAAACTAATTTGATAATTAAATTAATAAGAAATTAGGGAAATAAAAATTATCGTATATTTAAAACGCTTCCGTTAGATGTTTTTATAACGAAATAATTAGTAAACATCTCAAAAATTTAATAAAAAAATTTGACTGTATAATAATTGCCATTTTCATATCGCCACAATAATAGTTATTTATGCAACAAGTTCACAAACATAATATGATTTTGGAACAACACATTAATCGAGTTTGACATTCGCACAACAGCGATAAAAAAGTGTTAGAAGCATCACATATATTAAGAACATTTTACCAATCTTAGATAATCAGCAATTGTTTTCAACCTGTGAAATGTCTTTACTACTCTGGATACTTAATATACTATTTCCGTCGTTTATCATTTTTTGTTGTGCACTGGCTTCTGTCATTCTAACAACTTTTTCTGTTACTTTGTAATAAGTGATATATTTTGAAGAAAAGTAGTAGGTACAACAATGCTTTTAAAGTCTGCTTTAAGTTAGTTTTTGCTAATTTTATCAAAAACTACCAAAAATGTTAAAGCTTTTTTTGATAAACTGTACTTAATAAACTATCAATTGTTTTTTATTTACTTTTTGGTAAAATAACAAGACTAATATATTTGTTATAAATATTTATTTTATAAATATATGTTAAATCTTTTGGTATTTTTTTTTGTTAAACTATATCGGCTACGCTTTGAGCTATACTTTTATTTAAACTACTCTTTACATTAAATTAGAAATATAACTAAAAAGTTAATCTTTTGTTGTGATTTTTGTTTTACTTTTGTTTCTATTGTTAGTTTTAAAGACAATAAAGACATATAAGCAATTTTATGATTTTATTAAAGCTATAACTTACAGCTCGGGGCGGCTAAGGTTATTATTTATCAAGAAAAAAAAAACAATGGCTGGAACTTTTTTAAACATGCAGCACAGTATAGAAATGAATCAGTATGGACAGCTGATAAAAACTTGTCAAAAGCTAGCATCTCTTCACGTAAAATGTGTAAGATGGAGCTACTGATTTTTAGATTTTTAGGCAACTAATAATTCACAATTTTAATCTAAAAGGCTATAACTGTAAATTATATAATAAATAATCAAAAGACAAGGGTAAAACAACGATTAAAATAATTTTTATAGTACTTTATTTACAGTTAATAGCTTTTTAGATTTAAAATAAAATTTAAAAATTAGTGGCTCCATCTTATATATTTTACGTGAAGGGACGCTAGCTTTTGACAAGTTTTTTCAGCTGTTCATCTGATTTATTTCTATACTGTGCATGCAGCTTGAACAGTATTTTTTCAAAAACAATAGACATTTGGTTTTTCGCTTACTTTAATAACATACTTTTTACAAACAATCACTGCTAGCAGGTGTTAAACTATTATAATATTAATGTAATTTAATTACGGCCGATTTTGGATACAGTTTTGTATAGTACTTTTATGAAATGCTTCTTAGTCATTAAAAAAAATTATTATAAAACTCGGGCTTCGCACTCATATTATAAACTTGAATTTATAATTTGTTTTACAAAACTGATTTTTTAATACATCGTATAATATACTATGTATTATATAAAAAACAGAATTATTTATGATCAATTTTTTACCTATTTTCAACGAATGTTAGTTAGGATACATAAAAATCTAGACTTTTGAATGACCAGTTTTGTTTATGACAATTTTTATCTTTAATTACGTTTATTCTTCGTTTTTCAGCATTTTAAATTTGATTATATTTTTGTTTACGTTTGAATTAACCCAACTTCCAATAGATACAAGAAAAATGGGTAATATGAAATTACCAATATTTCCTTCATTTATATACTAGAATATAGCTTAAAATTATCGCCATGATTTTACTGTTAGAATTTTTTTTTATTTTTTAGACGTTAATGTAATTGTTAAATTTTTATACTCGAGTCATATTTAATAACAACATAATAAGTGTCATGAAGTATAATATCGATTGATGAGTTGGCTAATACTACGCCTGTAAGACCATACTAAAATTAAATTTAATTTTAATTGCACTACTAGAATAAAAAAAACAATATTTTATATATTTACATCGGGCATGTCAAAAACGCACATTTTATAGTTCTCCAAAAGAAAATGTTCAAAAACAAATTCTTCGGTGGAAAACTGATTGTTGATTGTGAAAACAACGGTTGGCAATATTATATTCTCATGGAAGTGAATTTATGCTTAAGTTACAAATAAATGCTTAATAAAAAATTTTAAATTTTTGTCATTTAAAAATATTTACTAATTACAAAATACGTCAAAATTTATTAATTTGAACCATTATGCAAACAAGTGCTTTTTGAGTTTTGAAAACGAACAACTTATGGAATTTTTATTCAAATTAAAAGTTGCTAGAAAGGCATGTAAAAACGTTTATTAATATGTATTTTAGTTTAGTCTTTTGGTTTGTGTAACAACTGCCAATTCCAATAAAATCCAGGCTGCAGTTTTTGAGCTTATTTGCAGCAAATTTTTTAATGAATCTGGCACGAAGCAAATTGCCGCCAAGAGAAAAAATTTTTACAGAAATTTTGTTTTGAAGAGTTCTAGAATCGCATTTAGCTGTATAGAAAAATATTTAAAACGATAATTTTTTTTAAGACTGTTAACAGAAAATTATACTTTTTGAATTGGCTATAGCTTTTAAGACCCAGAATAATTAATAAATGAATAATATTCAAAATTGTATTTATATTGTAATGTCTGTTCTGCAGCTAATATGATAAAACATAAAAAGATATTAAATTCACGTAACAGATAAATTTGGCAGTGTTGTTAATTTACCTTAATTTAAATTTACAGTATCTTTCTGACTAAAATTCGATTACAACAATTTGTGCTTGTTCATAATTTGTCTGTTTGAGACAACTTTTGGTTAACAGCAAATGCGCTCTTTTTGACACGCTCGCTACAATACAATAAGATGGAGCAGTCTCTTTCTAGAACCGTTTGTAACAGAATTATTACCCTTTCTAGAAAAACCGTTGTTTTTTTATGATGCACTTTTTGATGCGAATTGAAAAATGTCGGAGTCAATATTGGGGTGTTTAAGGGACCCATATGACCTTTACTAATTTCTTTTCTAGAATGTCTAACGTAAAAAATCTCTAGTTTTTTAGTGTCAAAAGTTCGTTACATTTCAAGATCTAATAAAGTACGTAACGACTTTTTACCCCAACCTCAGTAAACGCGAAATTTTTAACGACTTTTCTAGGAGCTTCTATAAAGAAAGAGTTCGTTAAAAAACCTCTTTTTTAACGGTCGCGGCAATATTTAGTTTCCCCTAAAAGCACGGTTTTAATAATTCGGGTAAAAGAATATGAGAAATTTTAAAGGTTTAATGTGAAACTCAACCTTTTAGGAACCCTTGAGAAATTCCGTTGCAGATTTCTAAAAAACGTCGGTTTTTTTATAAAGAAGGATTTGGGTCAAATCATCAGATTTCCCCCAATATATACGTTTTTTAGGGTAAAGTGCTCCTTTATTGCGATTTTTACCTACTTGTCAATTTTATTCATGTAAAAAATGGGGTGAGAGCCGCTTTTTTCTAGGGTTTGTATGAATTTTAAATTGGCTAAAAAACGTGGGAATCAACAGATACGATAATTCACCTGATTTTGTAACGATATTTTTTGAAATAAATGTGCAATAAATTCAAACAAACCAATGACATTTACTGCCAGAGCTGGTAATTTAAATCAATCTGAACTTGAATTCATGAATATCTTTGAATCGAAAGCTCCTCCATTTTTAATTTGAGGAGTTTATCCACTGAAATTATGCAAAACGGCGTGGTATTGGTTTGTGAATGCCCAATACAAAAGCTGCAGTTCTGATATTTGAACACGCGATTTAAAAAAAGGGTTCGCCTGTAACAAAAGCAAACATAAAAATCTGCTACTTTACAACACGAGCTGTGCACGCTTAAATATCATAGAGGAACGTACAGACCCTTTGTATCCTTCCAAGAACAGGTCCCTTTTAATTTGTTGAATTTCAGATTTTTTTTATATTAAGTTCTAACCCCAATGTTACAGATTGAATTCTTTAAGACGACAGGCCATCATCATGACAATATATAAAATATTATTTCAGGTTTCTTAAAGAAAGGTCTAAAGGAAATAAAAAAAATCTGATCCGTCGCAAATCTGTATGTGTTTATTCAGCACAGCTGATGTGCAAAAGGGAGGGAGTTAGAGGGTTAGATTCGCCATTAAGGGTTGCAACCCCAGGTATACACAACACAGGCGTGTGTTCACAATAGAACCACATGCTTTCAAATTGTAAAAAATGGTAAATAACACTTTTGTAACGGCATGTGTCCAATCGCACTGCGGCAAACGAAAACTTATTGTTTCTGTACCAACATCAGAGAGGAAAACTGCCAAACCGTTGCATCTTATTAATCAGAATGAAAGGAGGAGCGCATCCTCAATTATCTTTAGGGTGCGTACTACCCATAATAATAAAGCTCGGAGCTTTTACGAGCCGGAAGCTTAACAAAAAAAATTGACAAATAAGAAAAGTAAACGAGATGATCGAATGTCGTAGAAAAAACCAGGAAGGCACCAGTTAAGCACGCGTCTTGCTATTGGGTACCCTTTCAAGGGGTTGAAATCTTATATCGGGTGTGAAATGAAAGGGATGCTCATAAAAATGTACATGTAAAACGCGTTAGGTCGCGCACGCGTCCGACTTTTACATAATATCGATAGAGACATGGGCGGGATACGCTTGCGCTATGTAAACTACCCCTTTACATCTGCATACGTTTAAAAAACAGGGATGGCGGAACGATTCACCTTTCTTTCACGACAATTACAGATATTAAAACGTCGTTTCAAACGGTTTCAACGGGGTGGAGATGGTGGAATTATTAAAGACGTAATTTTGCTATTAACTGCACGCGGAAATAAAGGGGTGCATAAGGGGAAATGTTATTTAAGAGCGGAGTCGACGACATGTTGCTTTAAGGATTAATAATAGTTGGAAAAATTGTTAAATAATTAGGAGGACTATCAAGTAGAGAGAAAGACATAAAACTACAGATAAACATTTCACCAGTTGGATATTTGCAGTTTATTTTTCCTACTATCATCTTCCTTCTAATCCATTTTCATTATCTACGGAAATTTCTGCTTCAACTTTTGCGTTTTAGCAGCTATCAATAAACTGTTCTTAGTGTTTCGTACTTCGAAATTAATATTTATTATCCAATACTAAGGACAACGAGTTTATGTTTTTGTCTAAAAAATTCAATTTTCATCATCATTTCATCAAATAAAAAAAAATATTTAAAACAAGATTATAGCATTTAGTTCAAACCTATCTGAAGGTTATATCGGGCGTGTTAAAAAGCGCGCATTTTTTTAAAGATACTATTCACTGTAAAGCATCTTTTTAGTAAGCATCAATAAAAAAACGAACCTAAAACTTTTGAAATTTTTAGTCAAAAGTTTTACCAAAGGTTCTTGCTATAAGATTCTTAGTAATATTTTGTTTGGTTTTTCGGTTTGGGTTACAACTGCCATTTTCATTTTATTGAAATTCGAGTTGTAGATCCTAAGTGTGTGCACAGCAATTTTTCGGATAAATTTTTTATGTACGAAGCAAACTGCCGTCCACGAAAAATGCTTTGTGTTGTTGTGAATAATCTTGGAATTGCGTTCGACTAGTGTGAAACAAAACTATTTAAACGAACTCCTTAGACCCAGAATTACGTGTACTGATATACCAATAATGTAATAAATTGTATTTAATGACATTGACAAATATTACGTAACCATTTGACACCTTGCAACACTTTTATCCACAGACTGAACCACACACTATTATAGCACATTCCAGACACAACCAACAGAATTTTAAAAAATTGGCAACAAATATAAAATGTGCAAAAATCAGAATAAAAATTTGTCAAAACTATTACTTGTTGTCATTTAGTCACATTGACCAATATTTATATTTCTATAATAGACCTATTAAAAAACTCAAAAATTTTACTTTTTTACGTAAAAAAATAGGAAAAAAGCGCTTATTTTATAATTTTGACTTCGTGCTACAAAGCTAATTTTATAAAACACGTTCTATAATATACTATTTTTGTAATGATTTTGGTAAAGACAGTAAATATTTTTTACAAGAAATTAATTTGTTATGAATGGATGGTATATGTTAAAAAATATAAATATCATCCGTTGTGATAAATACAGGGCTACAAATTGGAATAATAATATTTAAAAAAAGATGTAAAATAATGTTATTGAAACAAAAAACATTAATACAGAGTAGCCATAAATGATTGTTCTTTAGAGTAGTCGTTGAAAATCGGTTGAAAGTATAATATGCCGCTTTATTAAAATGATCAAATAGCAAAGTTAATGTAGAATTTTAAATTACTACAATGGTAGTCTGAAGAAGCCGAGTGGTAAGAGATGCGTACTTTGTATACATTTTTTGATTCTGATTTAAATCTACTACAGGCACTTATTTTTTTTTTTTTATTAAAAACGCGCAGAAGTCACATAAAGGTTTTTTAGATTTTGCATAATAGTTTTAAAATGTCCACCATTAAAATTTAAACACAACAGTTACAAATTATAAGCTATTTTTATTTTCGTCCTTCCAGTTAAATGAATATGATTTTCTCTTGTCAATACTTCCAGTTTACCTGAAGCGACCGATAGTCCTAATATTGTATCTTGTTAGTTTCGGCAGTATGTTGAAATCTGAAAATTGGGCACGAAATTCTTGTTAATCGAATAGATCTGACGGATTTCATTGTCTCTCAGTAGCGAATATGGTGTTAAGCTATGTTATAAGGTTGAATAAACTTAAATTCAGTAATAAAATCTTTAAAAAGACTGTTTTTTAAAGCCTTATTAATAAATTAAATGAATGATAATAAGTTAGGTTACAGGTTTAGACTGTTGACAAAATTAGTAAGGTAGCTTATTATCAATAGGAGGAGTAATTGCAACGTCTACCCCAAATGACAATCATTTCTAAAATTCGAAGTAAGTTGGTAGTTCTAAAATTGTTAAGATATTGCTTTTGGTTATCAATATAAGTAACATATGGTCTCTGGCTACAAAAATTATGTTGCTTCCAGTTTCCTTAATTGCAGAAATTATCTTTGTTTTTATTGATTTAAAAATTGATAATTGTCGTCTTCGCTCTTTTAATTTAGTAAAATTATGTTACCAGATTTCAAAATTGGTAAAATTTTACATATTAACTCGTTTTTTCAAAATTGTTTTACGTGTCTACAATTGAAAGAAAATATTGCTTTTGTCGTTATTAATTTGTGAACTGATATGAGTAATAAGACATGTGGCTTTCGACTACAAAAATTAGAAAAAAAGACTTGTTTATTAGTTTCATAATTGTCAAAATATCACATCCAGCTTTCAAAATTAGTAAGATGTTGTTTCCAGTTTCAAAAATTAGTAAAATGTTGACTTCGCTTTTTCAGCGTCACACTCATAATTCTAAAGTACCACTTTTCGTTTTCAAAATTAGTATAATGTTTCTTTTGGCTTTGAAAATTAATAAAATGTGGAGGGTAACATATCCAGTGTCTCGTTTTTGAATCTACAAAGGTTTTAGACAAGTCATTTTGAGTGAAATAAAATTCGTTGCTAGGCTTATGCAATAATTCTGTCCGTATGACATCCCTGCCATAATTTCAACGGATCTATGTTAGGTTAATGTTGATGTCATTCAAGATGTGTTATAATAATTTTGTAAAATATGCAAGCTAACAAAAACATTTAAGGGAAATCGACCTGGATGGCCTACAACGTTTTGATTGGTCGAATTATCATGTTCTTTTCTTGAATTCCGTTTAAGCTACAAATTTGTTTTTTAAAATTACTTATTTGTGTAACATGGCGAACTTTTGTTTTTTCTAACCTGTATATTCTAAAAAATATATACTTTTTATACACTTATTTTATTATGATTTGATTAAGAATATATCATGAATCTAAAATAAAATCAAGATGTACTTAAATTTATTAGATGAAATATCGGAATATTTCAAGTACGAAATTTTTTCTGTGTATTAAATTTAAATTTATTATTTCTAGTTTATACAAAACATGAATAAAGAAACTCTGATAAAAAGGCAATGTTTCTAGCGCCAAAGCAGTTGAGCAAACCGCGAACTAAGTGATTGCTGTTAATTTGCGGCAATTTGATAGATGTAGGTACATATAGGTAATAAAGCCACTTATGAAAGAATCTCGTTTGTGCTTATTTGCTAAAAGATGGAATATGTAGGTAGTGATCGGCTGTCCAGTATGCGGTGATTTGGTTTGAGTCTCTTTAATCTCTTATTTCCTGAAAGTTGGTAGTGGAAGATTCAACATCCAGTGGCTATGTGATTTAGGAGAGATAAAACCGAGTTAAATAAAAGTGAAATAGGGGTATTTTAGTTTGGCGCGGGTTAGTGTAGGGGTGGTCTATTCTTTTGAAGATTCACAATTTGATTCGAGGGGTCTAAGTAAATTGCGGCCTGCTTTTCTCAGACGCTTTCATGGCGGTACACAGCGGATGGACACCACCAACACAAATCAGAGGGAAGAAAACGACGAAAGAACATTCACATACGTATATAAGAAGACACGGTGAGGCGAGGGAACTGTTTGTCTTTGCGCCTCAATACCCTTCGTTGATCACTTCACGAAGTACACATGTAAAGTGCGCCCAATGGGGAGGCACACAATGCAAATACTCACTCAAAGAGAACTTAAAAACCAATCAGAATTTTAATAATTCAGTGTAAAATTTCGAAATATTTTAGATACATTTAAATTTCGTATAGAAAAAAGCAGATAAAGGAGAAATATTTTAGTCGAAAGTGCTGAAACACGTCCATCAGAAAAGCTCTTTTAAAGTTGGAAAAGAAATAAACGTGAGATCTTTTAAAACTTTAACGGAATTCTTAGAAAACTGCAAAACATGGTAAAACACAAAAATTAAATTTCATATATTATATGAAATAGGAGAATAAATCGTTCGAATGGCATCTGGTATCTGGTTTAAACCAAACGAAAAGAATAAACAAATCATGACATTGATAAGTTGACAAAATATAAAAGCCATGCTGTTCTCAACAATCCAACTTGTTTTTATACGTTTATAATTGTTTATAACACTATTACCGTTCAACGTGTGCACTGATTAGAACCAAGCGATTCTTATTTTGAAAAATCGATAATCGATCAATCATATAAATAGAATATTTTGTTTATGCGATGATTTGATTAATTTATTTATTAATTTATTAATGATCTAATCGATTAACTGATTTTTTGAATATTTTAATCGATTATTTTCTGTACGGTTTAAAGGTGTTTCTAGGGGCTGAAGCCTTTTCTAAATCTAACCATTTTGTTTTTTTTTATATAAATAGCGCAGAATCTGTTTTTTTATAAGAGTTGCTTTCGGCATCCAAATTGTATTAAAAATTATATGGTTCTTCAAGTCGGATATGGAGAAAACATTAGTATAAAAGGGTCAATTTGCATTATATCAGGTTCACTTTCATTTGGTTCATTATTGTGGTGCAAATAACGTGCACTTGGCATTAACTTTTACATGAGTTGCCATAGTAAAGGGTCAGGTATTTGCACCTCAGTGGAGCAAATTAAAGACATTTTGGTATAGTTTCTGCTTCAGACTCCCAAAAATGCATATTCAAATATTTTCAAACGAATTTTGATGCCGCAGGTGACAGTTTTTTTCTATTTCTTTTTTTAATAAACGTTCTAGCAATATTTATTTTATAATAATTATTGTTTTTGGTTCACAAATTCCATCTAAGAATTTCATGGTTCTTTGAACCGACTGTAGAGAAAAAGGTTTTTATTAAAATTTTGGAATGAAGTGTGCCAGTTTTTTTTTTAATTTATATGAACATTGCAGACACATTTTTTTGTAATGCCTAATAATTGTCTTGGGCTCCTAAATTGTTTTATAAATGTTGTGGTCCTTCAAGCTGGTTATTAAGAAAAGTCTGAGTATAGAAAGAGCAATTTAAAAAATATATATATATTTTTTAAATATGAAGCAAACAAAAGTATAAAAATTATTTATTATTACTCAACCAATTAATCAGTAAATGGTCAAAAATCAATAACGACTAATTTTGGTAAAAACATCAAATTGTGATTAATTAATCGATTAATTGATTTTTTACCTAGCTCTAGCAGTGATTAAGGTTTATGTGAGTTTTTTTAAGCTGTAAATAGTGTTGTCTGATGGAAAACCTTAGAGCAGCGTTTCCCAAATTGGGTTTCGCGAAACCCTGGGGTTCCGCGAAATGAAAGCAGGGTTTCCGCGAAAAGATAAAACCACGATTAAAAAAACACACGAATAGAAAATATAAAATAAATAAATGTACAAATTAAATTACCCCGCGACGAGGGCCAACGTTTGGTCCAGATATAAAACAGATATAAAAAGAATTTGCCAAAGGAAGAATAGATCACATTCCTCCCATTAAATTGTAACTTGATTTTTTTGTATTTTATTTTTATACTGGGTTCCATCTTGATGTTCCAAATCTAAAAGGGTTCCGCGGCTAAAAGTAATTGGGAAACGCTGCCTTAGAGTAAGACAAATTTTTGTATTGTGAAGTTTGAGAAACAGAATATGTCTGTCTTTGGATGTTTATTATTCTTCTTCAAAAATAGTAAAACTATCACCTACTAGTCTTGTCCAAAAAGTCCACACTTTTAGAACAACTATTATTACATTTAACAGCCTGATGAAGAATGATGAAGAATATATTTATTTTCAAAACGTTGCGTTGCCGAAAAATTTAGTCTTTAATCATTTATTGTCCAAAACGCCTAATAATATCTTACTATACATATAACTACCGCCACTTACGTTAATTGTAAATCTAAATACCTATTGCATTTAGATTATTGGTCTAAAAAAGTCAACAAAAGTGATAAGTCTAAAAAATTATTTTTATATGATTGGTGACTAATTGATTTGTCAGTCACATAAGTATAATTTAAATTAGAAAATTGATAGTTTTGCTTAAATTAACTGTAGCAATTGGAATATTAGCTAAATTAACTGCCACTAAAATTAATTTTTTGCGATTTTGGAAAGTTTGTTTGTGGTTATAGGTTACGTTACTTACCAAAGTAAATGCACAACACAAAGCAGACCGAACACAACAAAACTTTTGAAAATTACAAAAAATTTAAATCGTGGTAATTGAAAACACGTTGGTTTAGTTCTGAAAAAGCAAAAAGCTGATCTATTAAATACTTAAGTTAAATTTTGAAATATGTAGTACAGTTTTTAGCAATTAATCTAACAGAAAGCAGCAACAATCATTAAAAGCTAGATATCGGAGTAAACTTTTTGATGTCTTGATGTAATTATTGGCAGTTACAAGAAGACTGTAATTCTGTAACAATTTTGGTTTTACACTTAAAAGCGTAATTTCATGCCCATTTTGGTAAATTTAAATGAGCTCTCGTAAAATTAGCATCGCCTACTCTTCCTTAATTTTGTAGTAAAAAAACTTGATCTAAAGAGAGTAAAGAACATGACCGGAGACTAATTATACATTTCTTGTGCTTGTATATTTTGCAATTATTTCAATTTGCATTAGGATAATTGGTCATGTTTTTGTGATGTTTCTAAAATGTGTTTATCTAGTTACACGTAGATGCATCTAAATATCAAATAAAAAATTGGTTTAATTGCAGGAAAATGAGTCAAAAATATTCAGGTTCGACACGAAAAGTTTAATTTCTTTCCCGGCAATCAAAAAACCGGTGAAGCGGTCACACATAAAAACATCGAAATCCCTGTGAAACAGCCTCTCACAAGCTGAAAAAAAAAAACGTAAATACTCGAAAGGTATCATTACCAAAAATAATAATCAAGTAGCTACCGCTTTGAATGTTTCTTTGAACCGATTAAGTTTGTCTCTACTAGTAAAAACAAGATCATTTTTAACCTTGGGTTAATACCGAAAACTGTTTATTGAGTACTTTTATTAGTGCAAAGGTTGAAGACCTGAATCGTTGTTGTGGCTGATCCGGAGTGGAAGCTGTGTGTTCCGGAGAGACGGGGGGTTATTGATTAGTGCGACCCTAGTTAGCGCTACTACCGCCCCCTCTTTGACTCCCCCGAATCAGCATAGAATTTCCTCTGTTTACCTTGAAATGCATCGATTTTTTCCATTTCAGGTAAACTGTGGCTAAATGATCCTGAAATGACTTGGCGACAGGATATGCAAGTTCCTTCCAGCGAGGACTCGAAACAGGCGCTCCAGACAAGACTGGGTCTTTCGCCAAGTGAGTATGATTTTCATGACACCACTCAATTTCCGAACATCATTGATTTTCGGAACATACCCCATTGACAGATTATTACGAAAAGCCCCAAATTTGCTGACTCACCCCTTCTCGTTACTGTCACATGTTGCTTGTCGCTTCTAGCTAATTTGCGCATAATTCCGGTAATAAAAGAGTGAAATTGCAAATTTTAACTGTATATACTTCCAGACATATAGCATAATAATTAAACAAATTAGTTACACTAGCTAAATTAACTATCATCTATAGCGATTAGTGGAACTGCATGACCATTACCATGTCTCTTGTTTTCAACTCGATAACAATAAATTTGAATTTGGTTGGTTCATTTAATTATATTAAACGAAATTGGACGGGTTTCGGATAGTATTGGCTCAGTTTTGCGAACAAGAGAATGAAGCACCTTTCAACTTGAGTATAATTCGATTTAAATAAGAGAAAGTCGCCTGCTGTGGGGGTTGGACTCTTACGAACAAGAAGGGCAATCTGAAACGGAGGGACAAATGGACCACGCCAGACGTGAGAATTCGATAAAGATTGACTGTTTTACCACCCCACTTTAAGTCTTTTAAAGGGACACCGGTGAACACACATCTAACACATGACGATTTATTTAAAAAATTATACTCACAATAAACTTATTTATATAACAAAACACTAATCTGAAAGTTTTTTACAAGGATATAGAGCTTATTCTCTGAGGCGATAGCCGAGAATATAATCATATGAGTGCATGTACAAAGCAACTTCAGTGCTTTTTTACGTGAAATCGTAATTTGTAATATTTTGTAATAATATGAAATATGCAACTAACAATACAAAACACTTTACAGACTCATCTGTCTATTTTACGGACACTTTTTAACTTTGACATATGAGCTTATAAAAGCCTATAAAAGAGCTATTTTACAGACTTTTGTGGTTTACTGTAGAGGCTATTTTGTTTATTTTTTGTCTGATTTTAGAAAAAGTAAAGTATTGCAATTAAGTATATTATAAGGCTAATGTACGACTAGGTAATATTTAATTATCCAACGCAAAATTTTTGATATTAATAAGAGTTGTCACCTTGCGCAGATTATACATTACAAAAATTATGTAATACAAAGTTAATTAAATTTGAATACTTACAAGAACAAAGCATTAAACAAATCTATTTTTTACAATGACATTGCATTTTTTATAATTCACAACATTGTTGACGCGATTAATTGTTATTAAATTTATTAACGACAATTTTTATACGTATTTGTGTTTACACATTTTTTTATAATAAAACAAATTTGATATGTATATTTTATGTTTTATATTTAATGTCGGGTGTTCTTTTAAATTTACTGTCACTACATCTGACAATTAAGTGTGACACTGCTAACACTGGTTTAGAACATTTTTTTAATTACATATTTAAAAATTTCTTGTCATATAACCACTTGAAAACTAAAGTTGTTGAGAGTGCATTTTTGGATTATATTATTTTAACTCTATTTATAAATTTAAATCGATAAAATGATAAGATATAATTTCTCTGTTTTAATTTATTAATCAAAAAGGAAAAATGAGAATATAATAGAAGCAAAAATTTCCGGGAAACGTTTTTTTTTTTGGTCTTAATGTTTTATATTGTATTTATTTCACTTTTTTTAACTAATACGAATTGAAACAATAATGCCCATTTCTTTATAGCTTAAAGAGAAGGATATATGTATGCATTTTATACATATCTTTTTAAACAAATTCTTGAAGTTTTGTTTAGACGCATTGTAGGTATTATGTATCATTGCGCACATAAGTGCAAGTACACTCTAAAATAACAGAGAAGGCTTTTTAAAAATTTGGACAGTACCAATATGTAAACAATAATTAGCTTCATAGTAAGGGTACAGCTTGCACAAAAAGAAAGGATCTTTTAAAATTTCAGTTAGTACTCTTCTAGGTTACCTCCCTTCTAAGAAACCTACACCCTCAAATTCGAAAATTTTGCCCAAATTCAAAGACATTACTGCATTAATGTTCATTCATTAATGAACATTTTTGTAGAATAGAATAACTGGTTTCGTCAGTATGATTTTTTTAAGTGTTAGATCGAATTTTTTCGAATAAAAAAAATTTTGTTACTTTATATAACTAAAATACCACATTATCAATGATATCAATGTGACTGTTTTATATGTTAGAATAATTTTGTGGGTTTTTTTCTACGACATTATAATGCTCTAAGACTACATTTTTATGTAACATTAATTGTAAATGTACAAATTTTTTTTGGTTGATTTTCTCTCACAGCCCAAACGACCAAAGGGCTTTAATTCAACCGCGTGCAATTTAACTGGATTCTACTACAGTAGAATTTAAATCCGGCAATTTGGCTGGGTAATCTATTCTTGTAATACTTTTTCTACAGAGAATCTACAAACTAATCTTGCTCTACAAAGCCGTACTATGTCTTTCATATAGACAAATTTGTCTTCACCAAACTTCTTTGCCAAAGGTGAAACCATGATTGTTAAACGTAACTCCAAATACTTCTGGGCATTCACGATCTCTTCTTCTGACAGTATAACTTCTTATTCACCACTCCCAAATACTGTTTGAAGGTTTATCACTTTTTCGTCAAATCTTTCGTTGATTTTTCTAATATTGCATTTGGCTTTGGCTGAAAAACAGCAGTTTCCCATTGGCTCATCTGCCCTTTTGTATTTCAAATCCCAAATTCTCTCAGCTGCTTCTTAATGTGAGAACAAAAACGGACATACTACTACTGAGAAGAGTTTTATGATCGTTTGATCGGATACTTTGGTTTGGGCTTTATTTTGTAATCGAACATTAATTTGCTTTGCGTGAAAATTGAGCTTTGAGTAAAAATCTTATTTGGAGAAAAAAAAAACAGTTTTTTTGGACTTTTATTCTAATTCGTGACCATAGCCAAAAGTTTGCAAGAACGCTATTAGATATAGGGTAGACGGCTGTCGAGAACTCATTTAAAAAAATTTAATCTTGTTTTTTGTTAAATGTAAGTGGTCTAAACTATTTATTTTTGGCACTAGCTGTTTTTGACGCTCTGTATCATTAATGGAACAAAAAATCTACGAGACAAATCTAACAATACACCTGCCTAACAAAAAAAAAAAAAACAAAAAAAAGGGATTGAAATTACTTCATTTCTCTAGAAATTACAAGTCTTGAACTTCTACAAAATTGTCTGCTAAGCTATTTGAATTGTTTGTACTCGAATGTACAGTGAAAACTCATCATAAAGACTGTTTAGTACGAAGTACCTATTAAATAAGTATAATTCATCTTTTTGTTATCTACAATTCTCAAAAATGTTTTGGTTATAACGATTGACAGTCAATTATGAAATAAAACAATAACAAAAAGTCGAGCAAAAAGTGCATATTTCAAGAACTACATTTTCATTATTTAAGCATAGATCTTGCTATACGAGTACGTCGATCTCTTCGATTCAAGATTGTAAATCCTAAATTTAGTATGATATATTATACATCAAACGTGGGATGACAATTATTTTCTTATAATAATACAGAAATGGAAAGTGGGAGGGAAATGTACATTTTATACATATTATTTTAGTCATTGAAACACTCAAAGTTTATTTTAGTTTTAAACTATTAAAGCACCTAATTTTTTAAAACTTTTTATAATTTTTTTATTTAGTGCGTTATTATTTAGGCACTTATGATGAGACTTAAATTAAATGCGCTCTGAAACTTTATGTATGAATCTACAGGGTGTTATGGAAATGACTGCAATAATTTTAACCTGAAATACAACACCACAAATAATAAACATTTGCAAACAAATTTTTGTCTTATCTCAACTAATAACAAAATAACAGGCCGTCAAAGTTGGGTATAAAAAAACATTTTTTGTTATATCTCGAAAACCGCTTCGCTTAACCGATTAATACCAAATTTGGTATACAAATGAAGTTGACTGTACTCGTTTTATTTCTACTAGCAAAATTTTGCTGCACATCTCAATTTCAAGTTACGGCACTTTTTTTGACATTTTGGGTAATTAACCAATTTTCTTCTTATTAATTTCCAATTTTTGTAGCAAAAATGAATATGCCAGTAGATTCTACATAAAACTGCAAGAATGCAATATTTTGCTAAAACGTACTGTTTTCGAGATATTTACGTTTAAATTATAAAAATGACTCTTAATCTTTAAGTTTGGCGTCCTCTAGCTCCTATACGGTGCAACTTAGTATAGAGGTAAATTGTGTTAAATCGCTTTATTTTGACCTGAAAAACCTATAATTGCCCTATAGCAAAAAAATTTTGTTATACGTTTTGTAATAGTTAATTTTTCGGTTATAATTTTGTTATCAGTTGAGATAAAAAAAATTTTTTTTGTAGATTTTTACTGTTTGTGGTGCTGTATTTCAGGTTAAAATTATTGCAGTCGTTTCCATAACACCCTGTATATTGAATTAAAGGACTCGGATTTTTAACTCTTTTATCATTTATATTTTTATTACAGTCGCAAACAAAAATACATATATTTTAACTTTTAATAAATTATACTTTATTATAAGTTACATTTTGTTTACTAATAATGTCTTAGTTATCCACTAAGTCACGCATGAGCTAATTTTAAATTGAGATAACATCGATAGTCTCTTTGTTTTTATGGAAAATTAAAAGAAATCTGGTTACGATTGGTCGTTGCTACGAAGTAGTAAAATTTGCGATACTACCGGTAGTACCTCAACTTGAAATTAGCTGAAATGTAAATTTACTATTTATATAACAGGCAAGTGTTGTTTTGAAATCATAAGACTTGCTAATATTAAGTTAATATTAATCAAAAAAAGAAACAAGTATACAATGCAACCAATTTAAAAGTTGAATTTTAAGGCATCTGATGAATACTGTTACTATTCCTAAACAATTAATTAAAAATTCTACAAACAAAACAAAATTTTTAAAAATGTTAAGATGTGTTTTGGAACTTACAGTTGGCTTCAAAAAAACCGGGAACTGTCAGAAGAAATTCTGTCAGATTTTATTAAATTTTTATATTTTGAGACGGTCTTTTAAAATTTAGGCTAAAAAATTGCACTTATGTGTCAGAAATGTAGAGATAAATTGACATTAATTGACAAATTAAATTTCCAATTCACATTAGGTCAAATTTTATTTCCCGATTTTTTTGAAGCTAACTGTATGTGTTATAATAATTGAAACTATCTACTAGGAAAATAATTAACAAGGAAACATGACCATATAGAAGCAACCGTGAGCGACGTACAGGCGAAATCCAGATGGAAAACGCACAAAACGAAATGTATGCTCCGGCGAAAAATAAAAGTGATAGAAGATATACTAGCGACATACAGTCAGATCATGTCAATTTTCATAGTATCAGATTTGTTGCAGTTTTTTGTATGCATTTTGTCAAACGAACTTCACTTTTTGCTCAACTACTTGCCACTTTGTGGCTCGTAGATTTGCAGTATTTTTTATAAAGTATCTATTTCGTTAATAACACGTTTATTAAAAAAAAAATCTTACAGTTCTTAAAACAAGTTTATTTGCTTTAAAAAATAATATGTATTTTTTTAAATGTTTTGGTTGCTCCTGAAGATAGTATAGCTAGTTTGTGGTTTGTTGGTTAACATTTTATTTTATAATTTGTTTAGGTAATAACATATTTTGTGTAATATAAAGTAAAAGAGTGATTCTAAGGAGGCTATAAAAGAAAGAGGAGATAATGATTACGTCTGAAATTTTATGCATTGTAGTTATGAATTGTAGTTCATTTGAACTAATGCTGTAATTTGTCATGTAATTTTTAGTACATTTTCATAAAATACTCAAATCAGGTCAGGTTAACAAAAAAAATTTGATTTAGTTTTTTTACTTTTCTTTGTTTTAAACTTGTGGAAACTGAAGGCGACAATAAGTATAAATAAGGATGTTTGCATAAAATACATTTAAAAAATTGCCAATTAGTTATTTTTTATGATTGTCTAATAAAACGACTTTTTGAAAAAATGCAATAATTTATTTGCAAAGGGTTTTATCTTGTGTGACCAGACATTGTTATAAAATGGCGTAAAAGAGAAAATACGAGATAAACCATATTCTGAGATATTATAACCACCACACACGAGCTGACATTCGTTACAGTCAGTGAACTCTCGAAGAAATTTATTCTTAAATAGCGTAACACCAATTTTCGCACCCGAAAAGCAAGGCTATAATTTAATCTCATGAAAAATAAGTGTCATACATTTATAATAAAATTATTTTAGAATTGCGAATAAAAGGAATTGGAGTGGTCATCTAAAATTAATTCGTCTATCGGAAAGGGACAAACTCCGGGAAATTTATGATTGCGAGGAAGCCGTCCATTTTAGTCATATTCAGTTACATGTGCCGCTCATCTAGTGACATTTCAATATATGTTTTATGGAATGTATAACCTGCTACGGCCGTATATCAATGGGGACTATCATGGCAAGGTGCTGCTCGACTGGTCATTTCGAACGAAAGGAGGACTGTATCCCCAAGACTCCCTCCGTTATATACGACCTACTCACCAAGTCGCAGGACCCTATATGCGAACCCCGGAATATTCCACAGGACATTGATGTAAAACATCCTCAATGAGGACATAAACTCAACGCTACAACTTTTATATTAAACTGTCTCGGTATATCTGGTTGCCTACACTGTTATAATTTTTTATTCGACTTATTGATAAACTCCATAAATAAAATGTCGTGCGCAAATAGTTTTATCCCCTATTCCGTAATTAAAAGGTTCAGCCCTTGAACACTCCCTCTGTAACAACTGGCTTTTTCCCTGATGCATAAGCAATTCAGAAAACTTTCAATTAACCACTTTAATGTTATTATCTCATAATTTAAGGCATTTTTCCTCTTTTAGTAATAAAAGAGTTAGTTATCATAAATATAGCGAACAAAGCACCATTAATTGAAATGCTAATTACAGAATTTTATATTACTTTATTGCAATACTAAGATTTCATGTAAATTTAAAACAAACATGACGATAAATTTATCAAGCATTTAAAACCTAAATCAATACGACGCACCTATATTTGACAAATAAGTATACAGATATACAAATTATGAAATAATCTAGAATTTCAAATTCTGGATTATTTATTAAGCTTTAATTTATAATGTAATGCAATCACAAATATTTCACACTTCACCTGTTTTGCGTCAAATTATGTGCTTATTACGTAAATTTTTCATCCAGCTATCTATCTTAGAATCACCATTTTTTTTAGTTTTTGATAAACTATAAACAATAATCTATTCATTTAGATAATTTGGCTTTTAAAATAAAATTTTTAACAAAGTCCATTATTATGTAAAGATACACGTTTTAAAATAAATCACTTATGTCTCAAGGTTTCATTTTTTATTTCAATTTTTATTCTGTAACAGATTTTATGTGATTTATTTGAAAATCTGTATATTTTTATTCAATAATAGGACCCTATTAGGGCATTTGTTATGTAATCGAGTAGTATTCGACCAGATGGTTGGGGTTATTTCATAAACTACGATTTCTTTTATTCAATGTTTCGACTCGACTATGTATTTGAACAAAATTACCAAAATTAGTGTTATGACAGCGTAACCAAATATTTGAATTTTTGCTATTTCTTTATTTACTTTTATGGGATTATTTTTCTGAATTTTATGTTGGTCTACAAACACGAATCTGCATCACTGCCACTTTGAGCTTTTTATTGGCTACATTTTTTTTTGTGACGTATGTGATCCTAGTAACTGTCGAACATTTAATAGTTATTTGCCTAATGTATTCGGGAAAATAAACTTCCCCCATGAACAGTTCTTTTGCAACACGAGCGAAGAGAGTCTGCATCATTGCGAATGCGAAAAACTTCTTCCCGAAATAGTTAAACATTTTTTGGTAACGAATAAAAGCCAAAATTTTAAGAAAAAAATAATGTTTTTGATAATTTAACATAATTTAGTCGAGAATGCAGTTTATTTATGACTCAATGGGTTGGTAAGGCTGATTGGAAGATTTTGGCAACAGAAGTCTAACTCAGGGTTTTTGATTTACCATTACTTTAAACAAATTTTGACTATTTTCTTTTGGGAAACAAAAAACATTCCGGTTTGGGAAAACCGTTTTTCTAAGCGTCGAGGATGACTGTGAAATAGTCTCTCAAAGGCTATGAGTACAAAAAATAAATTAATTTGTGTAGTCTACTATTGTAAATTATTAGTAAATTGGTTACTCCCTTGTAAAGTGCTGATATAAAGTTTGATCGAAAAACAGGGATTTTTAAATAAAACAAATGTTTCAGGCCGACTAGTTTCATTCTTTATTAGAACATCATCAGGGCGGTGAAACGTTGACTAAATTTATTAAACAAAAGCAAGACATATTCATGCACACACAATACTTTTCGTTTTTAATGAATTTTTTCAAAGAATATGGAGTTCAAAAGTAATATGTAATTATTTTTAAAGTAAAATGTTGGTTTTGATCTTCAAACTGTTTTTAAATTATTAATAGTACATTTGAATTATAACTTTGTATGTAGTGCTAAAAAATTTATGTAGAGAAGGAAGGAAGAATGGACATACTGTTTACGTTTGAAATTTTGCGCAATCATAGTTTTCCGATCAATATCTGTATTTTGTTTATTACAAATTAGATGATAGTGGTCACTAGCCAGTATTACTAAAACTGTAAAAAAATTATTATTCTTTTTGTACTAGTAATTCAAATAATTTTTAAATGGACAAATAAATTTCTTATCTGCCTTGATTTTTTTTAATGGCATTTATTTATTTGAACAGGAGCCAGGAGTATTTTTTGTTTTTTGTAAAATTTTGGTTTTGGAAGTGACAATAGTTTTGATGTTAGGGCCGACTTCATAATCAACTTATTAAAGGCTCCTTTAATTTAAATGACGTTTAGACTGTAACTGTCGATGATTTTTCTATGCATATTGTCATAATGACAGTTACAGCCTAAACGTCATTTAAATTAAAGGAGCTTTTATTATAAAATCGGTCTTTAGTGGTGTTAAGAAAATGTGTTTTACACAATACATATACATGTTGCAGCAATACATATACATCGAGCTTGACAAAAAGCGCACATTTTTGTTAAATAAAAAATATTTATCACAAAATTCAATATTTTATTCAATGTTTTATCACAAAATGATTACAAAATTAAAATTTAGGAAAATTGATAAAACTAGAAGATTTATCTGGTACGTGAATTTAATACCTTTTTATGAGTTATCATATTACTTACATACAGCATGAATATAAAGATATCTGTCACAATCTTTAAATAATTTTTTTACATTATTGGTTTATTCATAATTTTGGATCTAAAAAGCTAGTCTGTTTGAAAAGAAAAGTATATAGGTATGTTATCGTTAATAGATATGCGAAAGCGATATTATGCATAATACCTATTACCTAGTTAATATAGATTTAATATAAAAACCTTTCAAATATTCTTATTTTGTTTTTTTATACAAGAAAGCTTCGCACTTTCTGACACAACATAATACTGAGATATAAATAAAAAATAATGGCAAGGTATTATATATACCAGATATTAGTATTTTACTAGTGCTTTTGAATTAAAATTCTGACAAATCTATCCTAAATAATACTTTCAAAAAGCCAATATTTTTACTGACCAATATATATTAGTCGATTTAATGAACTACTCAAGAAATTGATTTTGAATATTTTCTTTTAGCGAACTTGTTAATACTGAAAATTTAATTTTAATTTTTTTCTTAATTTCTAAAAATTAAGGTTTAGCCAGATAATAAAAAATTTGTTTTTTCTAATTGATGCTTACTAGAAGCTTTTATATTAGTACTTCTAAAGAAAATGCGAGTTTTTAGACATGCTTAAGTGGGTATTTTTTTTAATTAAGTAAGGGGAAAATAATAAAAAATTGAACTGTTACATTACAAATGGCAGTTATATCAAATAAAGTTTTTAAAGCTTTTTGTGCCATGTGGGAGCCGAAAGCACATTTTTTAGTAACGACCTCTGTAAATTGAAATATAAAATATAGGCAACCACTACCAAAATTTACTGGGAATTTAAAAATTAAAATTGCGGCATTATTTTGTATACATTTTGCTTTATTAATTTATTAATAATTTTATTACAGTTAGCATCCAAGTATATTAAAAAATTATCGTTTCTCATTATTTTATAAACAAATGTGCTAAGATGTTATTATATTTATTTGACAATATTTTTAATATGATCGACCTATAATTTTTTTATTTATTCTTTATCTAGAACCCCTATTTACTTACAACTTTATTAAATATGTCTCTTTATGGCTTGCTTATGAAATATATGGAGTCAAAAGTCAATTTAGTATATAAAGTTATTCGCGATTATTGGATTATTGGATGGATGTACCCACCGTATGAAGGAATTTTGGTATTGTTACTTTTGACTAAATAGTTTGGGGCTATAAAACTTGCAATAGAAGGCCATAAGAACACTTAAAGCTGAGATGGGGGCTATTACAGCACTGAAACCTGCTATGGAAAGTAACTGGAGGTTTAATAAGGACACGTAGATCTATTGCTATGGGGGCTATTATTATGGTTATTATGGCAGCTTTTTTAACTGGTGCTTTTATTGTATAAAAAGCATTTTTTTAAGTTTACATAGTTCCGTATAGCATCACAGAACCGAGCTTGATCAGTGTCTGCTGTGTTAACAGAATGACTCAAAGAATGATCCAATTTATTTATTAATTGTATTATTGTACTTAATACAAAATACTAATAAAAACTAAAAATATGAATTATGGTGTCGCTATTCCTCTGATTTATGCACTTCAAGATTCACATATATCTGAAAAAAAAAATTCAATTTGTGTTAACTTTTTTATTATTTTTAGAGTTTTTTTCAAGCAAACCTTGACTGGCTTTTTAAAAGTTTTTTTATTGAAAAATTTATTGTGTTGTAAATGTATTTAAAATATAAATAGAATACAACATATGACACCGTTGAAAAGTGGATTTATTTGGTCTTCCAATAACCCTACTTGTCATTTAAAGTTCTGAGGGTGTTAGCTGCGCCCGCCAAGGTGGTGAAATATAGTTGTTAGCTTTATGTTAGGTATTTAGCTCTCTTGTAAACAAAATTGACCTGCCCAAGTGTTTTTTAAGAAAATAGTTGAAAATCTTTGAGTAGAAAAGGCGTAAGTACTAAATAAGAAGAACAGTAAAAATTATAAAAAGAAAACACAATGTTTAGGTCTAAAATTAAATACAAATTTGAACTGTTAATACTGTCACACATTTGAAAAATTGTAACTAACTCTATAGTCTGTATTTTTACTACAAAGAAACCAGTATTCTTTGGTAATTTGAAAAATCCAACTCAATCACTGGAATGGGCTTACTACATACAATTTTATATAAAAGAATATATTTTTTGTGTATTTAACACTTTGAGATAATTTATTATCCTGACACTAATTAATGATTTATATCAGTATCTTATTTTATATCTTATTGTATAATTTTTTAACGAATACTAATCTTTATTTTTCGTCACTGTGAATATTTCATTTAAAAAATATTTTATCTTAAATTTTTACAGATTTTTGTCTTATTTTTTAATCATGGATATTTTCAAAAATGATAATAAACTGTAAGGACCAGCCTTTTTAATCAGATTATCTATATACAAAAATAAAATAAAAGTAAATTGAAAGATTGTTTATTATTTATTTTCGGTAATTGCGCATTTGAGAAAAGATTTTTGTAAATAATCGTATGTGTTTTCATCTATTTTTTAAATTTTTTTAATTGAGAGAGTATGTTATCATATCATTGATGATGTAATGAGTATCACAGGTAACCCTCTTAAATTAATTTTTTTCATTTTTTAGAAAAATAAGGTAGTAGGTAGAATGTAATTTTATTTTATTAACTGAAAGTGTTTTTTGAGAAAATTCTTTTAAAATTAAAATATGGGGCTTATCATGCTAAGTTTATAAGAACCAGAAAATTTCATTGGAAACGAATTCCAATGAGAAATGTTTTTTGCGATCAAAACAAATATTTAATTAGTACCTTTATAAACAGTTTTCTCAAACTTATCTTCAAAATAATAAATCCCAAAAATATGGTGTAATAATATAAGTACACACACATCAAAACAAACAACATACGAATCATCAAACTTATCAATTTAAGAAAAACAAAGCATTGTATATTTTTTCGAGGCTCGTGTCACGGCTATAAAGCACGTTTAGCAAATATCGTACTCATCCTTGTAAAGCCATTGAATGACACCCTTCTTTTAAAATGATGTAAATTAGGGTCCTGAAGAAGGGAAGATGGAATTTAAAGTATTTTCGCATAGGGATTTGAAACACTTAAGTTGTCCCAAGCGGCTTACCACAAGTTGACACGCGTTTCAGCCTTGAACAGGTAGCAAGACCTGTTTAATTCACCCCTTTTTAAATATTTAAAAACTTGATCCTTATCATGCTAATAGTGCGATCATACCAATCTCGACCCTTAAATTCATCGCAAATTAATTTAACTATTTATCTACTAAGTGGATTTATATGTTGATCGCTGGTATTTATTATCAATTCCAATATCTAAAATTAAATTATTATAAAATTTTATACTCTCAGAGATAATCATGAATAATAAACTTGATAAGGTTATTTTTTTCGTTTTATCTCTAAATCGGCGAGTCCTTGGTGGCGCTTTTAAGTAGGTTTTGAGAGCACGTCCCAAATGTAAATGATTTGATCTAAAATCACTTTAAATGCTAAGGGCATCTACCCTCTGGAAAAAAGCTTCGCAAAGGCCATTCTTGAAGCTGCATTGTTTGTATAATGCTTTCTTATGCAGTCGGGACTAAGAATTCAAAGTATTTGCCGGTCGAAAATCACTCATGTTTTACTCAAAGAAATACATCATTCTGTAGAAAGCTCCGCAAATAGAAGAAACCGGCATATTTATCAAGTCTAATCAGAGAAAAATTTCCAGATATTACACGTGTTAGAAAATTAAATTTAAATACAATATGTTTTTGGAGATAATCATTTCGAAATTATTCCATAAATGCGTCTTCAGCCTTTTAGGTTATAACGAACTGTTTTAAAATGTATTTGAAATACATATCAAAGTGGCTTTTAACCGTGGGCTACATTTCAATACTAAAGCTAGAGGTGGGCAAAAAGTATCGATGTTTGGCAAACATCGAGGTTTAAATGTAACATCGATCTAAAAATATCGATGTTTCAAATTTGCGATATATCGAAAAGACTCGATGTTTTTATTTTCAATGTTGGTCCGATGTTTTACTGGCTTTGTACGACTCGGTTGTCGTCGGTCGTTGTTTTTCGTCCAGCTCGGCGGCCATGCTTGCATTATAAGTAAAATATGCATTATGTTAAACCATTAATTTATAGGTTTGTGCAACTTCTGTAACATCAGAGAGGCTCTTCTCAAAAACTGGGCAAATTGTTACTGATAGATGCAATAGAATCAAACCTGGAAGATTGTGTTTCTAAGTTCGTTTAGTGATGTTTTTGTTTAATATGTTTAGATGGCTTTTAAAAATTTTATATTTTTGTTTTCTGTTACTTCTTTTGATTAACATGTTTATTTCTATTTTTAATTGTGATTTTTTTCTGAAATGTAGTCCATATTCGATTACGCTATTGCAGTAAGCAAAGAACTTCTTACTTCTTCTGAACCACCATCGATGTTTCTGAAACATCGATGTTTTATCGACAATACATCGAATATCGGTCTAGACTTCCTAATAATCGATGTTCTAAAACATCGATATTTTTTGGACGATGTGCCCATCTCTAACTAAAGCTGACCGTTCTACTCAAAAGGTACGTCGAATATTCTATGCATTGAAGGAAATAAATTTGATGTGAATTTTCTTCGTATGTTTCCTTCAGAGTCTAGTGGCGGCTCTATATTTGGCTCCTCTTTAGTTGGGGGTGTATATTTTGCAATTCCACAGGGCCCGATGGTCAAGGGACCCTCTCTTATTGATATACTGCGTAAACACTGCTCAAATTTACCCTCCGATCGCATACCATTAATTACTTGGACCAAACTACAAAACTTTCAGGTTGCTGTTATGAAATAAAATATATAATCTAATATTGAAGCTGTAAATAACGAAGCTGCGCTCAGTAAATGTCTGAAACTTTACTAATTAAATTAATTAATGTTTCAAACTTTTCTTATCTGAAAGCTTTAATGTCTTTTTGATAAATTGACAGTTATTAATACTGAGAATTTTTCGAAGAAATTTTTTAAATTGTTTATTCAATTGAGATTTGCCGGAAATTTACAATAAACGGAAACGCATCATTCAGATAACAAAATTTTTCGTATTAATTTTTAATATTAGTCACGGGTTAAGAGGATGATTTTCATCTTTTAATTCTACGTAAATAGGTATGTAATATACAAACATACATGTTTATCACTTTAGTGACATACTATTTCGAGAACAATAATATACCTATTTATTAGATTAGCTGTCATTTAATAGATTAAAAGACGCTTCAGAAACGGATGATTAATAATAATAATACACTGAAGCTAAGTACATAATTTAATAAAGTTATCAGTCTTATTTTTAGTATATATATTTTTTATTTTTATTTTCAACAATTTCTTTTTAGCTTGATTATTAATTACAAATACAGATACAAATTAAAAATTTTTGATTATACACACTTGAAATATCTTATTTATTTTATTAAAAAATTGCATCATTCTAAGTATTTACATTATTGAAAATTAATCAAAAAAGAAATAATCTAGTTAGATAAATTACTCTTTTATGATTATATATTTTATGTTTTATCAAACTTATCATAATATGAATTTTATTAAAATAAAATAATGTTTCTAATCAACAAAATGTTAAGGAAATACATTTTGTTCACATTGTTACTTATAGTTATATCCAATCAATTGATGTGATTACGTTTTGAAGAGGTTTGAAAACTGGTTAACTGCAAGTTTTGTATTAAATCTGGAATTTTACAATAGCATATTTTGTAAACCATCTTTTCTTATCAGATTGACTTCATTTTTTTTTACTTCTTTAATTGTTTTTTTATTTCAGTAAACTTTTATAAAATGAATTTTATGAATTTTAGTGATAAACATTACGTAGATAGATAATATAATGGTGATAAGTTGAAATTAAATTAAGTTATTAATATGGCTACGTTTGACAAATTTTTTCATCACCAGGGCCGTTTAACCACAATTAATTAACACATAAATTTAGAAAAATTAGGCATTGTACTAAATGAGGTTAATTTTAGGTTTTTTTTTTCTCATTTTTTTTTATCTAGTTAATAAAACTAGAACTTCTTAATTTACAAGAACAGCAGCGCTTTTAATAATAATTTTTTAAATATCTTCTGTTTTTATATATTATTTGAAATAAGGAACATTTTGGAGGGGAAAGGGGCGGATTCTAGGAGAAGCGATCGCCTCCTTCAGGACTATTTTTTTCCTAATTTCTTAAAATAGTTTTTATGTATCACACTTCGACAAATTTTGAGTAGTACTTCCATCATTTGTTACCAAAAGTGGATTATTATTGACTGTCGTAAATTTATTTTATAATTTTTCTAAAAATCGCGCCAAATTAAAAAAAACATTTTTTTAATTGTTTCTGAATTTGCACATACACAGGGTGTTACTGAAGTAATGTTAAAAATTTCAACAGGTGGTAGCTCTCGTTAAAAGAATGCTAAAGAACCAAAATTATTTTATATAAATATTTATAATTTCCGAAATATTCTCTGTAGAACTTTTTTAAAGTTAATAAACCAGTAAATTATACTCCTGTGTTTAGTTTTTCAATTTTTTATTCAGAACGTTTTCGGGCCTGGGCCCATCATCGGTGCTGACACCTATACAAGAAAATAATTGTGATGATCTATAAACAATCACATAACCCGTACTTACGTCAATTATGCTACCCAAAAAAACATGAAAAACCTCAATTCTTAAGCTCCGAAATATGAAACATGTACGGTTAAAGTTACAGTTAAAAACAATAACAAGTTTTTTAAAGTTGTTTTTGAACGAGATTTGATGTATTATAGCAATTTTTTTGGTATACAGTGTGTTACTGAATTTATGCAGAATTTTTTTTTCGGTGATAATCCTAGTTTTAATGTTAAAATTAGATATACAGAATGTTTTTGAAATAACTGAAGAAATTCTAACAGGTGATAGCCCCTGTTGAAATAACGCTAAAAGGATATAGGTTTTGAGATATACGATGTGGAAATTTTTGCTCAAAAACCTAGTAGTGTATCTCAAAAATAATGTTTATAGAAAAAAAAAATCCGAAAGCATCTCAAAAACCTGTTAAATGTGTCACATTACTTCAAAAACACTCTGTATATTTATAAAGTTTAAATAATAATTATGTTATTTAATAACAATTTTTTTAAAGTTATTTATTGTAATTTTGATTAGTAATAGTGGAATAAATCTACCGAATTTTGAAATAATTAAAGAAATCATTTTCAGCAAGCTAATTTTTCTTTAAATTTGTTAAAAAACCTAGCCTTAATCAGGAAAATGCCTTTTCCTATTCTGCACGCCTTCTTAATCGCCATTTTCTGTTAATATACATAAAAAATTGTGTTTTTTAAATCTTTATTTTAAATTTTGGATTTTATAGGTCGAATTGATTTAAAAAAAAACAACAAATTATTTGTAAAAATTTTTATTTATGTAACGTTAATAAATATAATTTATCTAACCATATTAGATAAATATATCTATCTAACAATTTTAATGGGTAATATAAAATCGAAAGATATAAGTTTAAAATTTCTGAAAAGAGTAGCCCGTATAATTTTTTTCTTTTCTTTATGAAGTAAATTACATATAACGAAATTTTTAAAAGAGATGTAGCTTTTATTTACTTACAAATATGTGTGCCAAATCTCAAAGTGATACCTTACCTTTCATAATTACTAAAAAAAACACATTTTTTTCTATAAGGGGCCTACATATCTTAAGAACAATTTTTTTAAATACATAAATTTAAAAAATAAAACATTTTTGTGTATGGCGTAATAAGCGGACATTTGATTGTATTGGCTGAATTTACGTGGTGCTGAAAGTATGTTTATTTGTTAAAAACTATGACAAATCAACAATGAATTTATCGAAACAAAGAAGAACAAAGTTTTGAAATACATTAGCACATGTTTTTTGACCAATAAGAAAGAAGTCTTCTTCTTACGTCACAAGGAAAATTCTTTAACTTTTAAAATTTGTTTTCGCGATTATAACAAAACCGTTTTGAAAACAAAGAAATATAAGTTTCTTTACTTTTAAAGAAGCAACAAATGATATAATATAAATACATTTAAAAAAAATGAAACATGGTTTATGAACACATTGAAAGGTTTTTATGCACTTCAAAATGATAAAAACTCGAACAGATTAAACCTCAATTTTTTTTAGTTTTTATTTTCGGAATATTTTTGTTTGATAATTTGTTTCGAACTAATTTTGTGTGCAAAATTTTAGTTTAATATTTTTTTGTTTCTCAGACCTTTCTAATAGCTCATTACCGAGAGACACTCTGTGTAAATATTTAAGTGCGGCTACCAAAAGATTTCTGATTTGAAATAATATATACGGTGAGAACGAGAATGTGCTGAATTAGAGTTGGCGTTGGGTTTCCTTATTGATCCAGCAAAACCATCAAAATATGACAGACATTTTCTCATTCAGTAAATTTTCGTTTTCATGGTAAAAGTAAACAATAAAAAATATCAAAATTGCTGCTGTTCCTGAAAATTGATAAAGAAAAAAGCTTCATTGACTCGATTATTTACCAAACCGTGATACATGTTTTGGCTAATAAATTATAAAGTTGAGATCTATTTGTGGAGGTTTTAATTTGACAGACTCAAAGCTACGGTCGAAACCACCGAACAGTGCACACACTTTTTCTTACCCTTACAAAATGTTTGAATAAATTCTAGTATTATGGATATTGCAAGACTGTTACAATCAATTTTTTTTTATTTAATTTATTTCTTGACACTGATTGAAAGCTCTTTATAAAAGTGTGCTTTTTTTAAATTGAGGTTAAGTTACTGACAAATTTTTGATAAAACAAATTGAAAAGTAGAAACAGTTCAAGCCTATTTCAGTTATGATTAGTTTTTAGTAATGCGTCCTAGACTAACTTTTTTATTTAGTTAGTGGTAATAAGAGTTCTTTATTGAATTAAATTGAGAAAGCATTGGATATGAAAATCTTTTTACGATATTAATTTGTTTAGCAAATTATAATGAATTTATCTTTATAAAATTTATTGTCTTATAATGGTAGAGCAAATGTAAGCATAAAACTCTCAATTAATTAATTACACGATAAGTTTTATTACACCTCCTTCTTTTATTACATTTGGATTAAAATAAAATTCAGCCTTCGATTTTTTATTTAACATCACTTATATGTTGAAATCTAAATAATACTATCTAGGTATTCAGAACAAATTTATTTATCTGTTATTGATAATAAAGCACCTGTTATCTATTTTGAAATAATATTCAAACACTATTCAAATACAATCAACATCATTTTAGAGACAGAGAAAGTAGTTTTTTATTGATTTAGTGGCGGCATTATTCTGCCGCTATTAAATACTGATAATTTCTCGAATCTTTCTATCCTCTTGAGAGATAACTACCTATCATCAAACTAAAATTTAAAGTTGCCAAAAAATTAATTCAAATTATAATTTTTTATATGTGTTGAGTGGGGTGCAAGGGAGCATATGCAGAGGATCGCATAGCGAGAGGGTGAATGTATTAGCGTCTATATCAGCTTCTGACCACTGACCACCCTGTCAGTCTCAAACTCAACTCGATCTAAGGAGTATCGAAATGATCGGAAAACCGCCGCGAAAACCCCGTTAAAATGTATCATTTGAGTTTTTTGTTGCCAATAATGTTGGCAACTAGTGCTTTAATTTACTTAACTATTACCTACATACTCTTGTTTATTATATGAAATTCAATTTTTTTTCCACGTTACACGATTACTTATCTTATCGATAAGAAGCTTAATTACCTATCATAGCGTACAAATAGTAAATACATCTTTTAAATATTGAGTTAATCAGAATATCTTCATCAGCATGACATCTTTATTCAGTCTGACAAATATGCCGCATCGAAATTATTTTGATTTCTTCAATAGTTTTGTACCGAATTTTCCAATGAGTAAGTATACCTTTATATTTATTTTGCAATTGGATTCTGCTTGTGATGGCCACAAAAATCAAATAAATTGTTCTAGCAATTATTGGCTATTTCTAGATCGTTAATTTTTTTTATTGGGGAGCACAGTCATTTAATCAATTAATAACTTCGCTAATACTTGCCATTAATTTGGAAAATAATATCCCTCCAATGTAACAAGCGTTAAATTATTAAATGACAAACACAGATTTTTCGATTCGACACATTTATCGCTTCAATTAATACAATAATTAATTTTTGAAAGAAAATACGAGATGCAAAAGCCGGACTAAGGGTGAAAAATAATAGCATGGGGTCAGCCGCCTCGTGGGAGTCGTAAGAAGTAAACTATCCGAGACGCCTTAGATAGACATTTCGGCCGCAAAAGCTCTCCTTATGTCTCCACATTTATAAATAAAACACACGCCAATGTATATTTATACCAAACAACTCAATATACACGAAATTTACTTAGATTGGATTGTTAATTGTTTTTCGAAATCAAAGGGCATGCATGTCCTAGATAATTGAGTTTTGAATTTTTGAATATTCTGCGGTAGATTGAATGCATTCAACTGATGAACATTTAAATATTTATGATGCATAGATATATTCATACAACCCTCACGCGATATTTCATATTGGATTATTTACTTCCACATGCAAATATCAAGTGAGAACTATATTCTAAGATTTTTTTTATCGTATTTACTCAAACTTTATCAATGAATAATGGGGAAATAATTTCAGGTGAACGGGCTGGTTCTATAGCAAGGATGGACAAGACGCCTTCAACGCCACCTTCAAATGATGGTAAGATGACGCTATAATCACAAACAAAAAACTCAGTATTTTTATTTCTTATTTTTGTTTTAAACAATTTACGCCGAGCAAAATTTTGAGCAACATTGCGCCATTTGGGTCGTATTGATACACCTGGCGTGAACAATTCTAAATAGTGAAAATCATGACTAAGAGGCATATAAAGTGTTTTGGGAAAATTACATTGAATAAGTAGTTGAAAAAAAATTCGGCCCTTTTTTTTGTCATTAAATCTTATTTAACCACAGAAGAAAACGTTAAAACATCAATTTTCTGGGTATGACTTAAAAAGGGATATTTGTTTTGATTAGCTAAATTCACGTGTTATTGAAAATTGTCATTCTGATTTATATCAAAAGCCATAACATATTAAATCTACAGAAACAAAAAGGTGCAAGTTCCGAAATACGTTCCTAGTCTTTTGGAACAAATAGGAAAACAATCTCTTTATTATGTCAGAAAAATTTTGTTAATTTTTATAATTATTTTCTGTTATTTCAAAAACGAATAATATGGGCCTTCTCATTTTTAAAGATGTGACAACTAACAGTATAGCAAGAATCAAAATTTGACTATGAGCTCATTATATTGTTTATAAGATACGACAGTTAATTGCCTACCTACTTAAAAATCATATTTCTTACTTTTTATTTTGGAAGTTTCTACTATATAACTTCAAGACTTTTCATCAGACACTTTTTAGGTCAATTTGACTTTTTTTTACGCGTTTTGAGAAACAAATACATATGAAAGTATTAGAAAAAATTGGGCGCACTTTATTAGAGATAATAACAAACTACTTGTACTCGTTTTTGTTTTACTGGAACATGACATTGCTAAAAATTGCTTTTTTTCTGATTACTATGGCATATCAGTAATATTACTTACTAGGGTTATAGTCAAAAATAAGCTACTTAAATAATAGATTTATGTTGTTGAATTTTAAATTCTTTTAATTTATTAAATTTAATAAATATTTTTGTTAAGGGTATACGGTGGTACACTCTTTAACTTGGCTAAAAATTAGGCGAGATATTTTTTATTTTTTCAAAATAATGGAGAGGATTGATCTGGTAGTGTTCATAAAAGTTTAAAAAATAATAAAGATAATTGTTTAAAATATTAAGCTGACAAATAATTTTTTGTTGAAAACAAGGTTTCAGTATTCCACACTCAGATCTATTATTTATTTACCAAAACAAAACTGTTTTTGTAAAGCAAATTAGAGACTTTATCTTAGGGCAGACTATTCTGTTTTCTGTTATCAACTTATAATTTTTGTTAAAAAAAACCTTTGTAGTCGGTTTTTATTTTACGGTAACATTAAAGCTTTTTTTAAATTAAAAGTTGAAAACAAAAAGCAGAAAAATTGTATAATTTACAATATCAAAAACAAATTTTTTTTGGTAAATAAATAACAGATCTGGGTGTGTACTACTGAAGCCCTGTTTTCAAGAAAAAAATATTTGACAGCTTGATATTAAACAATTAAACAAGTAAACACTACTAGATCAATTCTCTCTATTGTTATAAAAAAATATCTTGATTAATTTTTAGCCGAATTGGAGGTACGTACTCTTAAATTTAATATTTTGTTAAATTCTAAATCTACAGTAGATTTTGTTATAACGTCTAACTTAACACGACTATAACGATCATTGAAAATTATTGGCAATCTATAGTTTTTGCTAATAATTTTTACAATTAGATTTTAAGTCTACAGTAAACACGGTTGTAACGTCTTAAATTAATACGGTTATAAAGAAATATTAAAGTGTCTTCTAAAACACCATACAAAACAAAAAAGGGCCATATTTCAAAAACAAAAAAAAAGAAAACACAATTTTGTGTATTAGCTTTTAGTCACAGAATAAATACAGTGAAAACTGCGGTTTTAACGACTTTGATGGGGTTGATGTGGTTGTTATAATTTGAAAATAATGAATAGTAACTAAAAGGTTTTAAAGAAAATGCTACAAAATTTTGTTGTTATATTTAATTTGGCGTACAAAACGTAATAGTTATTCTCACAAATTTAATTTAATTTAAACCGATAATAGTTTTTTAATAGATATTATCAGTTTTCACTGAATAGATAAGGTTTATTACGTCTTTAAATTATAGCGGCCAAATATGTAAGTTTTTTCTAGAATTTTCACATTTTTAAATAAGCTTTATATTAAAATTATACTTCATTCATTGGTAATAAAAAATAAAGTTTAGGATAGTATATTGAAGTGCCGACAAATTTCACAGACACAAGTCAAGCTTTATAAAATGAGCAGGGAAGTGAGAGTTAAAGAAGAATTCCCATCAGTGACATTAAACAAGTTTTTTATATTACTTTTTGTGCTTTTATCTATATTTTTTGTACGTAATCAATTTTTCAAAATTAATTTTAAATTTCAAAATTTGATGATGATTTACATTAACGCCCTTTTAAAAAAATTGTAAGAAATCAGATAAAATTGAACTGTGACAACACAAAACACGGCTGCAAAAAAGGGGTAGTTGAAATTTTCAAACAAATTTTGTCAGTACCGCTTTGAATTTTAAACCAGAATCTTATAGAAGAGAAATTAAACAAAATAAATCATAATTTTTACCCCAAGAACAAAAAATTTGAAACTTGTCTCTTAGGGAGTTACTAATAACGATCTATAACTGTTCAAAGTTTAACTGATATCAAATATTTAAAAAACTTGATCGGATTCAGATCCTACGCGGTAACTTCTTTGGACTTTAACTATTTTTCTTTTAGATATTGCACCTTTTAAACTAATGTAATTAATGATTTTATTGCCCAATCATACTGTTACCTGGAAATAAAATTGATGACACTTAGTCGGCCAGACGGTCAAATTAAAAGACGGTCCAGTCTGTATAATAGCGAAAAATGCTCAGCTTCTGTTCTTACAAATGTATAATTTGATGTTTTTTTTTCGTGAGAAGTAGTTGAGTTAATGTAACTTAACGATTTGACTGTCTTTCCCACCCTCATTAAAATATTTTTATTATTGAAAGGCCACACACATCTCAAAGCTACCCCTAAGGAAATATTATGCGTCTAAAAAACCCTAAGTAGTGTTTAACCCTTTTTAATAAAGAAGATGGCCACGTGCAAGGGGTTATGTGACACGTGCCACTGCTTGTTGAATTATAAAAGATCCCTACGTGCCTCCGTTCAAATTAAATGCCTGTTGACGTTTCAATAAATAAAAATTTTCCAAAAAAATGACATACGGCGAGTGATAATCGATATTTCATGGATTAACAGTCTGTTTTATTTTACACCCTTTTGGTTAAAATGCACCCTCGCCGCCGCCCTTAAATGTTGTTTGATCGAATAGTGTTGAAACACGATCCATTATGATTGATTGATGATCAGAAAAGCTCCAGCGTGTCTTTTGTTTCTAACTGGTTCAATTACTTTTTAATGCTTTACGCTTCAATTAATTCAATTTTTGATTTTCTTCACTGGAAAGCTCTGTTAAATCCGGGTACTATCAAGCAGAGCTTTCACATAATGTGGCAGTATACTTTTATTGTGGCTTGTGTTTTGTTATTCAAAGTGTGCGATCTGAATATATTTCCGATTTTTATACACTCTATTCAGATTCGGAGCTTTTTTCAGGTGTCGTACGAAATTTCCTCACTAAATTATTACTCAAACTCGGATGAATTCAAATCACGTATCTTTGGCTTAAAATCAAACCCTATTTTACATAGTCAGTGACGCAAAAATTCTTCATCCATACTATTTAAATGCTGCTAGGGACCAGCCTATCTGAATATGCCTAGTTTATATTCCATTCATGCACACAACTTCGATTCTATAAAAACTGAAAAATGCACGAAATTCGAGACGGACTTTGACCAAATTTACAAAAAATAGATTAAAAGTAAGCTTTGAACATTGATCATTATTACCTTATAAATAGATCATAATTAAGACGAGGCGAATAAATTTCAAGTGATGAATGCCAATTTTTTATCTCATATTCTGACGCATCTCTAATCACTAAATTATATCCCAAAATGTATTTAAAACATATTGCGTAATTTATTACACAAATAATAGAAAGCTGACAATATTGGTACATACACTACCCATAATCAGCTTTAATGGTTCCTTAGATGTATGTACGTGTTGACATAATCAGTTACTACAAAAAATCTGAATTTGTTATTAATTTTTATGAAATTATTTATATTGCAACATGGTATTTAAAAGATCTCTCAACAAGATACCAACTTTTCAACAAAGATATTATTTATTTTAAACAACACAATTTACGTAAAACAGAAGATTAATATTTTATCCAGTTAATCATTATCATCTTTATTAAATACCTTTATTGAGTATTAGGTCAGAGTTTATGACACGACAGGAAGCAAGTACTTTAAAAGCTTTTTAACTATCGATTTACATTGACAATTTGATAGGGTCTTGATGCAAACTCATTTAACTTATCGCACCTTTTTCAAAAGGAAGACTACTTGTAGACCCAACTCTCAAAATTTCAGCATTTATAAAGAAAAGAAGTCTTAATTTAAATTTTTTTATGTTAATGTGTAAACTTGGGTAGTGTAGAAACTAGCTGGATAATTCGTAACTAGTTAAACCATTAGCTATTTTAGTAGAAAAAGCAATTTTAACTAAATTAGCCGCTCGCTTGTAAACTAGCCAAAGATCTTAGCTAATATATTTGAAATAAGTTTTAAATATATTGTGGAAAAAAAGAGAGGTCCTTTATTCTTTAGAAATTTATGAAAGAATATTACGACCGGTTTCGGGATCTTTTTATAAAATGTAACGCATCATCAGGTTATCAGGAGGTTAACCTCACTTTTGTAAATGTATTTTCCTGTCTATATTTCTTTTATTTTTTCGTTTTTATTTTATTTACCTGATCATGGGTTATATTAAAAAAAACCGAAACTGGTCGTGATATTCTTTAATAAATTTCTGAAGTGTAAAGGACCTCTTTCTTTTTGCTACATTCTATTAAAAACTCTTCTCAAGATCACCGAAAATGAATTTGTTTTAAATATATAATATCTGGATAGTTTATACTCTAGCCAAGACAGTACTACTTAGAAAAATTTTTTTTGTTTAATTAGCCTATCTTCTTAACAATAAGAAAATATAAATATATATTCACATTTTAGTCATTTTATATACCCAGTAAAATGAATCACAGAGTAATGGTTGATTATTTTATAAAGTAGCTAAACCACTGGTTATTTTGTGTTACCAGAAATGGTTTTTATATTAGCCGGACTGCTTTGGCTAGTTTATAAACTATTCAGGTATTATTTATTTCAGACAAATTGGCCGAGATTCTTGCTTGGTTTACAAAGTAGCCGCAAATTTTGTTGAAATTTTCTACTAAAATAGCCAATGGTTTGGCTAGTTTACAAATTAGAGTTTATCCAACTACAATAGTTTGTATACTAGCCAATTGGTTTACCGGGATTTTTCCGGGGGCCTTTTTAGACAGGAGTCTCCTAGCTTTAACAATAATATTATTTATTGTATTTTTTTTTAATTTTTAGCTGTTATATACTTAAAAATAATAGCTTTCAAAAATTTTTAAAAATGTTTCACTGGGTTAACCAAAATTATCTTTATCTGGGCAAAAATCGTAACAAATTAAAAAAACAAGCAAATGGGCTTTGATTAGTTATAAAAGTGCAATTTAATAAAAAGGTTTAACATTTTTTGTTTATTCAAATTTAAAAGATAACAATGTGGGAGCAAGCTACAAAACTATAAACATTTTTTAAGAATTGTGTGACTTAACGTTTATATCAGATAATTTGTTACGGTTTTTGTCGGGATAAGGATACTTAAGAAGACAAAATTTTTAGATTTTCGACGACCTTTTGCTTTTATTATATTTTTAAGCTTCTTCATCCTCAATTTTTAATTTAAAGTATTAAATCTAATCACATGTAAAAAAAAATATTTTTAGTTTTGAGGAAGCTTTAAAAACATAACAGAGCGAGACGTTGGCGAGAATCTAAACATTTTTCTTTTTGACGGTCTTTATCTTGACAAAAATTGTATGAAATTAAAAAAAAACAAGCAAATGGACGTTAAATAGATTTAAAAAGTGCAACTTAAAGACAAGGTTTAACATTTTTTATTTATTTAAACATTCTTATCATCTAAACGTTCTTCGAAGCCACCACCTCCAATGAAAAATATCAAGTAGCTGTAACACTTTAACTAAACTTCCACCCCATCCCGACTTAATTTCATAATGGTGGTCATTAAAAACAGGAACCCTTTAACAGAAAAAAACATTGGAAAAAAACGAACGCCACGCCTATGAATTGTCTAGAATGAGCTTTTTAATGAAACTTGAAAGAATGTTGCCAAATGTATTTTCTCACTTTTCAATGGCAACCACTATAATGTATACATACCTATAAAATAATTAACAATTGGTCAGCCTGTTTAAAGAAAATATTTCGGTGGGCCTCAGGTATCCTAATCCGGTACCTACTGTCTTCTGTGAATTTTAATTTGATATCACATGTGATACTGTTGCCTCAGACCTCCAATTTCTATTTAGTATTAATTACTGGCTTTTAATTGGATTTTTATTTGGTCTTTTTTAAACTTGTATTTATTGTTTTATAAAGTTTGTTGAATTTATTAGTCGAAACTGCCGTAACATTTTTAGTAACAGAACTCAAAACAGTTAAAAAGTTAAAACTCATACAAAACTAGTAAACAAAACATAAAGCCTGCGATGACAGTTGATGAAAAGGCAGCATTTGATATAAAAAAAATATATAGACAGTCTGTATATTACAGAAATTATTCACTGTGAATTAATAAACAACTTTTTCGATTTTAGAGTTTTGAAATTTTTTTCTTTCATTATTAAAAGTTATTGATGTGTTAAATTGTTACTGAAAATTTAACTTCTTTTGGTGAGAAGGACCTTATCCTGGCAGCTCGTGCAGAACACATGATTAAAAAGTTAACCGTTCGTTAAAAAGTAATCCTTTTTAAAATGGCGCATGCCGGCTTAAAGGGTACGCTTTAAAAGGGTTGATTGTGTAACCTTTGATTGGTTGACGTGGTGGTAACAAAGCGGTCACATTTTAACATATTAGGGGTTGCTCGCGTTAACAACAATGTCAGACATTGGGGAAGCCTCATCAATCTTGAGATGACGTAGCATTATTTTGATATTCTCCAACCCTTAACACGCGTTAACACTGCATAGAATTATCATATTTTGCCTTAAATACCCCCGAATTGGATTTTTTCTTCGTTTTACTGTTGAGTAGAGTTCGGAGCTATTTTCACGGTCGATGGGTCTGCGTGAAGTGACCGCTGCATCCCTAAATATCAAAATTCAGCTAGTGTGAAATTTCTTATAGTACCCCACACGCTTATCGAAGCGTTATTTACCTTATCATGGTGTATGCAGGACTTAACAGGACCATCCTGATGTATTGGAAAATTGCTCCACATGAAGCTTTCGAGGCGTTATCGCCGATTATCAACCTACACACCAGTTTTATTTTCATTTCATAACAATGAAACGTTGAAATTATTGAAATTAATCGTAAAAGAATTTGCATCAATGTTATCAGCGCAATTAATATCGGCATTTGCGTTTGCATTCAAGTCTAATTATGGTTTCAGACGGTGACGTTAACGGCGACATCAGTGGGGACGACCAAAGCATCACCAGTGAGCGCCAACCGGAGCACAATGACGACAACTCCATGGACTCGGACAGGGGTGGTGCCCTTAACTTGGTAAGTTCGCCAATCGCACCGGAGAATATTAAAGTTTTCTTTAAATATTTACTCGGAAACAAACTACACTCATAATTGACGATTTTTCCCTTGGGTTGTTTAGTAAACTGCTCTTTTTGAAAACATTTGTTCGAGATATATAAATCTGAACTCGGAAACGAATAACACCCTTCAAAAAGTTAAATCTGTAAATTCTTCAGGGACTCTCCCCTACAAACAATTTTATTTCATTTGGGTTTTAAGCACTGCTTTTGAATCGAAAAGATGCATAATTTTCGAGCGCTTCATTAAAATGCACAACGATGGCGCAACCTCTAATTTCGCGCTGTATTTGTTTGGGATGAATGTAATTACCTGTTAAATTACCCGTAATAATTACCTCAAGCTTAGGCATTACCTGTTAGACTCAAATTTACTTACCCTACAATAATTTTATATTTAATGTCTTCATTTTACAAATTATTTATCTTTTGTAGCACGTGTCTTGTTATCTTTACTTTGTTCCTAAAATTTAAAAAACAACAATTCGTATTTTTCTGGAAAATTATAAATCGGATAACTTGTAACTGTTGACAAATATCTGATAAATGGTTTACGATGCGTTATTCGGTTATTCCATAAACAATTCTATTGTATTTTAAACCGAATCCATTACCTAATTTATTCAGAAACCGATTTCAACAAAACATTTTGTTATCTTTGGAATTTTTTATTATTAGAAGTTTTTTTTTAATTAAATTATTATGTGTCGTACCGGCTGTTTCATAGAAGTCCAAAATACAGGTTATTATTGTCTCCTAAAATGCGCTCCAAGCAATAATTATTTTACTTACCCCCTGTTTAAAAAAATAGAACAAGATGTTTCACTGTATATTACAAACTGGTTCTAATTTTAATTTTTTCTAGTATGTCATATACTACGTAAAGTAAATACTTATATTTCTCAAAAAACACATATTTTGACATAATCCAGTACATGGAAAATACTTATGTTACAATTTTTTCAAGAATCCAGAGGTCGTTGTATAATGAACACATTATTAACTCAGTGTTATTATATGATGGATGGTTTATAGTCTCTGCACTTTTGTAAATAATATTGACTTTTCTTGTTACTTGGGTGGGTCGAGCCTGTCGAGCTTTGAGGTGTGTTTACTCCACTCTTTCTTTATCTCTTTATCATGGAGGCAACATTAAACAAAAATAATTTATTAAATAATTAATTTTTTTTAAAAACAGAAGAAAAAATGAGCGGCAACTGTCATAAATTCTCAGACGTTTATTAACTTATTGTTCTATTACTTTCCCATTAGGGTCAGTATTCTGTACAAAGGTGTTGAGAATGATAAAGAGTTGTCATATTATTGTCTTTTTTTTATTAATTTGTATTAATAATTAAGTATTAAAAAAATGTGTCATCCTCGTTTTTATTTATTTTATCTTAAAACTTGATGAAAAATGTTGTTTTAAATCTAAAAATTATTAAAATATTGTTTCGGCTTTTAAAATGTTTGCTTCTTTCTTCCAAATTTACAAAACAATATTGCTTTATTTTTTAGAAGATTGATAAGAAATGTCGATTCCTACTCCCAAAATTTTTAAAACAACATTCTCGATTTACAACATTGATAAAATGTTGCCTCCGGATTGTAAAATTAGTAAAATTACGTCTTGGATTTTCAAAGTTAGTAAAATATTATTTCTGGATTCTGAAATTAGCAAGAGATTGCTTCTTACTTTCAAAATTACAAAAATCATATCTCTTTAGTCTTAAAATTTAAAAATTGATAGTTGAAGATTAAAAAATATTACATACAGTTTCAATGTTATTAGTAAAATGATGGCAGCGTCGTGGGTAGGGTCTAGCTTGGGCCACAAACTAAAGGCAAACCAAATATAAAATTTACATAAATTTATATTTTTTTTTTGTTATTAGGCGCCAATGACTCTAGTTACGGCACCGTATAAGGATAACAGGATAAATTTATCTCCTAAATAGGCTGTGAAATGGTTCTTGCCAATATAAATTATAAGGAAAGAAATAAAGTCGTAGTCTTCTAGAGAATGAATTATATTTTTGATCATAACGTGGTGTAACTATAAAGCAATCAGTATTTTTTTTTAATAATAAAAAGTAGAAGGAACGTTGAATAACGTAATTATGCAAAAATTGTTTTTTTTTAAGACATTTTTGAATTATAATGTCTATTAATAAAGTAATCACACTGAAGGAATTTATTACGCATTTTTTACAATAAATAAAACGGCATTTGTATATACATATATTTATTTGTAGTTGTTTTTTATTCATTATACTTTTTCCTTATTAAACTCATTCAAATCAGTTCATTTTTAATTTTTTTTACAGGTAACTAGTGAATCCGAACAGCCCCGATTATCGCCCAACTCGCAGGTGACGAGTTCGAGTCCTGGTGTTGGCGCGGCTTTGGCTGCTCTCGGAGGTCTCGGTGGTTTATTTGGTAACCATTTAAGTATGTTAGGGAGTTTGCAAGCTTTTCAAAATCCACAAGGTCTTCAGCAACTCCAACAACTGGCAATGCTACAACAAGCCAGTGGAAGTCCACAAGCGCATCAATTCTTTTTACAAAATCAGGTTAGTGTCTTAAAAATTTTCTCAATCGTAAATTAATTTTTGACTTAATGCAATCCAAAGGGGTTTCTGCAAGGATTCCCCCGATCCGGTTTATCTTCAAGACCACCACACTCGATGCAGGTGTGTGTGAATGTCGCCTTGTCATTACAAGCATGCATTTCCCTTTTTTTAACACGTTTATATAATTCGTGTAATTACACAACGCCAGATTTCGTTTTCTAATGTGTTGTTTGCATGATTCTACATGATTTATGGATTTCATCATTTGAGGTTTTTTTTTCTTCTTCTCAGGTCCAACAAATCGCTCAAGCAGCTCAACAACTACAACAACTTCAAAAAGCTCAACAACAAAATTCCAACCAACACAATACCAGTATCCCATCCAATACGCAATTACAACAAACACAAACAACACCGCCTAACAATTCACATATACCGGCCAGTCTACTCACTCCAAGTACACCTAGTTCGGGGGGGCTAACACCCCAACATTTAAAAACTCCCTCCAGACTACTAGAACCATCGCCTGAAGAAACAACAGATTTGGAAGAACTTGAACAATTTGCAAAAACCTTTAAACAACGAAGGATCAAATTAGGTAAATAAAGATTCATTGTTTAAAACAGATTACTTGCCGTTTGTCATCACAAAATTGTTCAAAATGTAGTATAAAACTAATTACGTTTTTTACACTATACGTTTTACTAAACGCTTTACTAAATCATGAATCCTTTTTAAGGCTTCACTCAAGGAGACGTCGGATTAGCTATGGGTAAACTCTATGGCAACGACTTTTCCCAGACGACGATATCAAGGTTCGAAGCGCTAAACCTAAGTTTCAAAAACATGTGCAAGTTGAAGCCCCTTCTGCAAAAATGGTTAGAAGACGCTGATAGTACTTTAGCCAACCCTGGTGCTCTCAGCAACCCAATGACCACTCCCGAAACCATCGGCCGCCGTCGCAAGAAGCGGACATCAATCGAGACAAGCGTTCGAGTGGCTCTTGAGAAGGCTTTCATTCAGAACCCCAAACCCACAAGTGAGGAGATTTCGCTTCTAGCGGACGGCCTCTGCATGGAAAAGGAGGTGGTGCGGGTGTGGTTCTGCAACCGACGACAGAAAGAGAAGAGGATAAACCCTCCAGCGGCGGCGATGGGGTCTCCCTGTAATGCCGGGAATCCCAATGGGGCAATGTTTGCCATCGCGAATTCTTTGGCGAACAGTCCCTTGTCGCTGGTCACCACCAGCGCACATAACAACTTCAATCCAAATGTGATGGTTAAGCAGGAATGACCCCACGTTAATTTTTTCGCTGATCACTACATGGAATAGCTGATCCACGTGTTGTGCAATTGTTTAAAGACTTGAAAGGAACATTCCAATTGAAAATGTCCGTTTTTTATACTCTCGAAGGTATACAGTTGGATCTCGGTCAAAAATCATAATCATACATATATTGTAGCGAGGGGTTAAGAAAAAAATTAAAACGGTTTTCTTGACCGCTCGGTATTTTGATCGTAGTCATATTATTTATTCGATTAATTCTTTAGTTTAATGCACCAGTGTCGTCATCACATTACTAACAGTCTTCCAGTTGGATAACGAGTTCCTATAGGTAGGTTAGTCGATAAACACCACGAAATTACGTCTTTTGACTGTTCGACATTTATTTATGCCAAAAATACTTACGTCTACAATTAGGAGTTTAGCTAGTTATCGTCTCCGTTTTATATTTTTTATGTAAAAATTGTTTATTGCTTAATCTGTGTACATAGAGTTTTATTATTTTTCCACTCAGTCAAGTCAGCGCCAATTTGATTTTTTGACTCCTTGGATGAATGGAAACGTACGATAATAATATAACTGTTGAAGCTCATCGGTTGACATTCATTGTTAAGCAGGGTCTCATAATTATATATTTGAATGGGTGTCACCCGGTGGTTGTGTACAATTGTTGTAGATAGATATATGTTATACGGTAAATATACAAGTATTCTAGATTTAGCTCTTTGTTTAGTATTTAGTGTATATGAATTTTATTAATCTACTCTTTATGTATGTCAATGTATATAATCGAATTTAGTGGTTCTTTTTTTGAGTGAGGACCAATCTAGAAATGTTGAAAAGTTCCTACAATTTGAAATTAAGCGATTGTTGATATTATTGATATGTTGTTTGTATGCGTTATAATATCATCAACGATGTTCTAACAATTTTATTTTATTTTCTACAATCATTAGACTGACATACCCATATTTTGTTTTTAGACCTGACATTGTTAAGCATTTTTACGAATAGGGTCCTGCCCTTCACTTATTTATAATTTTTGCACACATATATTTACTTTTATTTATAAATAAAATCATTTTTTGGAATGTGTTATGTATCAAGTCTCAGGTGAAAATGTTATCATACTTAACATATTCCAAAACAATTTTAATTTTTATACAAGCCATACTTGGATAAAAATTAAATTCATTTATTTGTCGTACTTGTGGAAAATAAGTGTATAGAAAAAAAAAGAAATGTCCACAGACATTTTTTTATATAATTGCACATATCGTACAAGAAGTAGTTTAATGTACAGTCATTTTACCGCCTGTGGACATTTTCGAACAATCTACGTCATATCAATGTGTAAATTTTAGCATTTATTCGCAGAAATTTAAACAAAATGTTATGAATTGTAAAAAAACTTAAAATCTACAGTATTTGATGATTAAGTGGCATTATGTTTGAATATTTATAACTTTCCATAGGCTTAGATCCAGTAGGTATATGTGTGTAGCATAAATGTCTCATAGAAAATGCAACCTATGATAACAACAAAAGATGCACGAGACAAGATGATTGGTTGCATTAATTGAATTTATATTATTTTGTGCATCGGATGACCGTAATATTAATATAAATTCAATTTGAAAAATTTGTAATACTTAGTAAAACAATATCGAAAGTGTATAAGACCCTATTCTGACGTGTAATATACTATGGTGGTCTAGGCAATAACATGTACATTATTTTCATTAAAGAAAAGGATTCGTATTACAAGTCTATTTATTTATACCCTCTAAACTAATTTTTTTACATGTGAAGAGAGAGATTTAAATTTTGATTCAGATTCAACCATTATTTTAATATATTATACATACATTTGACTTTGGCTACTCGTATGAGTGGAAAGCAGGTTTTTAAATGTGTGTTTTCAGTCTTTTAAACGCTTGTATGCCACCCTCTCTTTAAAATCATTTTTGGTTTTTCTTAGTCGATAAGATGACGTCATTATTTCCATAAGCTGCGTTGATTTGTCTAGGTTACTGCTCTTTGCGCCGCCCTTCATTTATCAACAAAGTATTGGTAGCTTTGTTTAATGCCTATTAGCCGCGAGAGCGGTTCTATTTTGAACGCCTTGACAAGGTTTTAAAAACTTTCATCAATACGCTAGAACTTTTTACTCGAACTCATAAATTATTTTTTTTTTGTGTGTGTTTGCACAATTTCGTATAAGTAATTTAGTATTTTATTTCGATCCCCATCTTTGTTTAAATATAAATGATTCAAAGAACTCTATTCTTGCAAATGTCTAATTTCTTTTTGTTCCTACCTGAGAACTCTATAGAATTGTCTAACACGAGTTTAAAACTGTGATATGTTATAAGAGAAATGGGTAGATTCTGAAAGGCTACTGCCGCATACTACGAGTCAAGGATGATCGAGAAGTGAATCTAATTCTGGGGAGAGTCTGGAAGGTTTTTTGCAGATATTCTGCTATTGCGCAGCATATAATATTTACAAAAAATTATAATCAGAAAATATCCTTGACCTACTCCGATTTTTTAAAAAATTATTTATCTCTGAATTTTTGGAATACGAATATAAATTTCTTTGACGATTTAGACAGTTTTGAAATATGACTAGACTGCCCTAAAGTTGTATTTCTAATAATCGCAAAGTGATCTATCTGCAGAGATTCTCGCCTGCACTGGGCTCCAGATATTGCCCAGATATAAATCTCCGATGTTCACAGTATATCGGACAGTACCGAAAAATGTTAAGAGGAGTTTCCCCAACTTAATGGGGAAATTCCTCAATGTCTGTATACATGCCCCGCAGAAAGTCTTTTCGTTTGAGACACATTAGGTTTTCGCTGCGTGTCTTATCAGGACCTTTACTAAAAAGCCTGGATTACCGCATGCATTCTTGAATGTGCTATTTGAATTGATAGCAAGATTCCAACCACTTTTAGGTAAAGCCTAACGTCGACTTCGGCCCGATAAATTTAATTAGTATGCCTTTTCAAGCCAAAAAGATAGCTCTTTCGTGACTCTTTATACTAGAGTCTCCGGGTACCCAACAAAGTATGTACAAACTTGCATTCGGCTAGTAGCAACGGTATAAAGGCCCTTGAATTTCACTGGACTAAGTGCATTAAGTTATAAAAAGATTATGTTGCAAATTAAAATTATTATAGACACTACGTTGTTCTTGTTTTATCTCCTTTAGGCCGGACACTTGTCATCTCATCTTTGTATGCTACGACATTGTGTAAAACGTTGTAACCTCAGACATAACTACTGTGTCTATCTGTCCCGCAGGGGGACTGCCGCATTGCAGTCTTGGGCACAGCGCACCCATGTACCCCGAGCTAACGCTACTCATAGAAGTAGAAGTGGCTAACTCAGCTAAGGAGTCTTTTCAACTTTTGATATGTTATGTGCACCCAATTTTAAAAGCTTTGTTTTTCTAGATCATGATGGCCTCAGAAAGGGTTAGAAAGGTCCCTAGGCTTTACTTGACCATTTACAAAAGTAAATGTTGCTTAAGGTTTGCCCACAACTCGGTGCTGATAATTTGTAAAAACCATTATTTACCTGGGGATAGGTATCTCGATTTGACAAAACACGTATGATAGTTTTATAAACGTAGATACGGATACAGTAACGTAACTCAACTTCTCGCTTTTGGGGACGGCCTAGTTGTGACCACGAGAAATTATTATCTTCGCGGTACTCCATGTAGCGTTACTAACTTTATTTTTTGAATGAGAGAAAAGAGATGATGCATTTTTGAATGTTCCACAATCCACGCAATACAGATTTGGTCATTACATAAAGTGGCAAATTAAAAAATAAAAATGACCTGTCCGAATGTTTTGCTCAAAACATTCAATAAGAGAGTTACGACTTTTATTCCTTACTTTATCACCACACTGTATATGTGGGCACAGTGTTAAAATTTTAATACCAATTTGACATTTTTCAAGCGGAAATTTTCGCTTTACTTGCCTGTGTGACAGAGTGCATGCAAAGGGTTTTGTCAAACAGGCGAATTTGCATTTGTGCTGACAGTCAGGCTTCGCTGAAGGCTTTGCAATCGATGCAGACAAAAAGATTGTACTTCGCTCTGTGTACCAGGACAGTGTGGTCTGTGGTCTAGAGGGTAACGAGAGGACTAACGGTCTGACTCGAGAAGGCTCACAAATGGGTTTTATCGGCGTTACCAGGAAGGAAAGAGTTTGGAATCTTACAATCTCTCTGAATGGCAGATTCAAGAAAGCATGCGGCAATCCAGGCTTTTTATTAAAGGTTCGGGCAAGACACGCCGCGCCGTGAAAACCTGATGTAGAAACCTTCAACTACTGGTATACATGTACACACTAAAAAGACGCCTGCACATCATCAGTCTTTTGTTAGTGCAGATGACGTTTGCAGAGGATGTGCTGAAGATGACATCAGAGATTTACACAGCTCCCTATATTGGGTTCTGGAGCCCAGTGCAATTGACTGAAGTGAAATGACTTCTTCTGTAGGCTTCTGCTGTAGTAGTTCTAGTTCGAGAAATTACACACAATGTGCATAGGACTTGGTTTGCCGCTCATTTCCCCGGTCCCTCTTGTTTAGGTACTTAAAAAAATTATAAAAGTAAACTTATAATTTCTAACGTGCCAAAGACAACAATAATTAAATGAGGAACTTACATGCAAAACTAGATATAACCATTTTTTACAAAATTTTGTTTTGGAAAGTTTAAGGTGTAGGTTGTAACAAGGATTATTATTATCGCTAACAAGGATTTAATTGCTACCAAAGTTAGCTATATTTGAATAAAATTGTTAACTAAAGTTTAATTTTTTTTCTTTCTCCTGTGACCTCAACACGTTGATAGGTACATTCGCGACCTATAATAATATATAAAAGAACGCGTTTTGAAAAGTCAACTTTTGTAATACAAATTCAAGTTAATAAAACGAGCGCAAAGCGCGAGTTTTTATAATGAATGAATGCCACAACAACTTGAAAAACGAGTTCTTTTTGCTATTTTTTCTACTTTGCGCGTTTTACGTGATTTTTAAGTAAAAAAGTTAAGTATTCAATCTTTAGGGACTTTTACGTTAATACGAGATAGTTGGTAATAAATGCCATGAAAGTGTCAAATGTTTTTTGAACTTTGAAGTGTTTTCAAATTTGTCCAAAATTTTGTATAAGTAATTCACAAATGGTTTTTTTACCTACCATATCGGTTATTGTACAGGGTCCGGCAAAATGATCTTCCACATTTTGTACCGCTACTGCGCACGAATCACTGAAGAGAAGGGGAGCTTAGTGTATTTAGCCGGTAGCTCGTGCCTTGCCATTTTGTGATTTCAGTCAGTTGTCGGGTTGTCGCCATGAATTGGACGGGCGGGCATCGTGCATTCATTATCGAAACGTTTATGAAAAATAACGAATCTGTGACGACGTCGCAAAGAAATTTTCGTACTCACTTCGCGCTTGGTAGACATGCTCCGGTTCCAGATCGCAAAACAATACACAGCCACTTCACAGCCTACGTGTTACTGTGTGGTGTGCTGTTGGATCATTTGGCGTTTGGGGTCCCTACTTTTTTGAAGAGGGTGGCGTAACGGTTACCGTAACTGCTGATCGATATATCGACATGCTACGTAATTTTTTGGAACCAAAACTTAGAGAACTTGAACATCCGGATGTGTGGTTCCAACAGGATGGAGCTACAGCTCATACGGCGAGAAGGTCAATGGACGTTTTAAGGGAAATGTTTCCAGGACACGTAATCTCGTTACGTGGAGATGTGGGGTGGCCTGCGCGTTCTCCCGATCTTGCCCCATGCGACTTTTTTCTTTGAGGCTACCTGAAAGCGAAGGTCTTTGAACACCATCCCCGAACCATTGACGAACTGAAAGCAGCAATACGCCAAGAAATTGCAGGAATATTGCCTCAAATAACTGCTCGAGTGATGGAAACCTTTAGAAATCAGCTTCGAATGTGCATCGAAAAAAATGGTCGCCACTTGGACTCTGTAATTTTCAAAACTTAATGGCATAGAAAACAAATGGCATAGTGTAGATTTCCATTTAATAATAAAAAAAATTAAATAGCATTTACAATGGCGTTTTTATTAAAGATTAAAATGTGGGAGATCATTTTGCCGGACTCTGTATGAATACTCCACTTGGCATAATCACATTGTGATTCTCAGCGATTCTTCTCATCGTTATTTCAGACCAAGCAGTGCTTTATACTCATTTAGCAAATAACGTAACTTGTAAATTATCAAACGCCATGGGGGTTGTAAATCGTCAAAATAAGGGTTAAAAGCTGTTTCATTTTAAAGCTGTTCTAACCTCAAAAAAGAAAGCTAAAGTTGGTCGCTTGTACACCGCCGCTTGTCATTACTGATCATCAAGTGCAACAAAATTTATTCCAATAAAATTATTATAATTTCAACACTGACACAAACGCTGAAACGTGACAAATGACGTTTCATTCCAGCGAAAGCGTGTTACCAATCTGGAAAAAGTAAATTGCACTAGTACTTTACGCACGCAATTTAGGTGCAGAATTGGCTAATACGACACCCAAATCGGTCTCTGTTACAGACGCAAAGTAGAAAAATTATTTTTTGATAATGCTCTAACAGGCGAGAGTTGTGGAATAAATAAAAATATCGAAGAAAATTTTAAGATCCCATTCACTGAAAAACCTAACCCTAAACTTTATTATTTTAAATAAAACCGGTTATATTTTTTTTTTTTTTTTTTGAACGATTTTTAAGTATTTGTGAAAATGGTCGTATTATTTCACGGTAAATGGAGTACACGGTAGCCACATTCTCCACTCTAAATAAGCGTAAACTGCACTTAGTATATGCAACTAGTTATACCATACCATATAAACTGATGCATTAGAATGAGAGGCATACAGCTACATTCGCAGTTTGGCGTTGATTAGCTAAAAGGTTAATGCGGCTACCGTAATATTAAAATAATAATTCAAGTTGTCATGGTATTATTAGGTACCGCTCATGGGTACCTAAGAAAGAAGCCACTATTTATTAGCAGTTACTAGATTGACAACCCTGAATGTTGTCATCTTAACGTCAATACATACACTTGTCCGTCAACCGTCAATGTAAATTGTGAAGCGGAAAACGTTTTTTAAAGGTATTAAATAAAAAATAAGAAGTCATTAAGAAGGGAATATTCAAGACGACTGCTAGAAGAACATGGAAAATTCTAAAAGGTTAGTTACTTAATTACTGTACAGATATCAAAATTGTAAAGCTGTGCGGGAATTTGATGTGTTTTTATTCAGATATTTTCTCAAAATTCCTTTTTAATGTGATGGGGAGTTTACATTTACTTCTTTTTTTACCTTACAATTTAAATGCTATCAACAAAGCCTTATTGATTTAATTTAGAAAACGATTAAGATGAGAGATACATAGCCCTCATTGCGTGTAAAACAACACTAACTTTTGTCGAAAATTTTTCATTTATGAAATAACTTAGAGTTGTTTTTTTTTGGAGATGCTTTTAGACCAACATCTAATTAATTGCATCAGTAGGTTTTTTTGTTAAAAAAAGCTGCTAATTAATTAATAAAAAATATTAAAATGTCGTATCTAGTAGAAGTAAAAATTGCTTTAATAACAATTAAATACTAATGCCTTCGTGCTTAAAAAGAATACGAATCAAAACACTATTATACAATAAAAATAACTATAAAAAAAATCTTTAAAATATTTGTGTTATAGCTTAGATATTTTCGCCATAAAATTTTTATAACAATCTGATACATTCATTAAGAAATATGGGTTGCCTATCTATGTGAAAGTCAGACAAAACTTCAGCGTGTTTCGAATAGATGGCGCAACCATTTTCAAATTATATCATTTAAATCAATATGCAAAAGAAGATTAATAAGGTAAAAAACGAAAAAATAAAGTACCAAATTAACATAAAATTTTTAACAACAATAGTTTCAATTTCATTTGTGGGGTTTTGCAAAAGGCAGATTACGATTTTAAATAATGAGTTTAATACGTATTTTCAGTTTTATTATTAACAATGTATTTATTTCGTAGTAGCACATTTCAACAATTTACTGTTGATTAATAAATTAAATAAATATTTATTTACAATCATTTATTTACTCGTAATATATTGAAATTATTGAAGGTAAAAATTAAATAATAAAAATTGTTTATGCCTCAAAAAAAATTTTACAAAATAAATACCAAGCATAAAGGGAAAATGACAGGTCAATAGTGACAATAGTAAAGCATCACATAGAAAATTAAAGTTACACTTTATTTTTTTTAATGTTTTTTTTTTTTTTTTGTTTTTCTTGAGCTTGAACAATATATAGTGGATCTAAACATTTTTCCCCTTTAGGAATTCTGCGTCTTACAATTTCTTGTAAGACACAGTCATTGTAAAATTTTATTAAAATTGGTAACATATTATTTTTCCAAAAATCCATGTTAATTTTAATTTCTTCAACAAAAAGTAGGTTTGTATCTCCGGTATAAACTACAAAAAAGCATGCTTCTCGCTGGGTAATATTTAATTGGCCTTGGATTTGATACCAATAGGTATGGTTTCGTTTTAATCTTAATTTTTTTTCATATTTTTCCAGACAAATATTATTTTTTTCGGCAGCCTCTTCTAACGACACGTTCTGTTTAAAAAATAATGTACATTATGATAGAGTATTGAATGCGTTTCAGACATCGCTTTTGATTTTTTTTATAACTGAAATAAAATTTATACATAGCTTCAAATTTGTGGTGTAACCTTTTAGAAAAAGTTTTAATCGTAAGAGCACACTTTTCCACAATTTACACAATTACACGCTTGAATACAAACCTAGAAAATGTTACTTTTTCATCCAGTTTTCTTTGTTTTTCTGAACAGATTTTATCATGATTTGTGTCTCCTATAACATTTCTTGTTTCGTTAGTACAATCTGCATTCTTAGGAATAGCTAAAACTGTAACTGTAATTAAATATTCTGTATAGTTATTTATTTTAAAAATATGTTTGTATTTTATTTACCTTTTTTAGCAATCAGATATTTTCTTCGAGAAATAGAAGCTTTATTTCTTTTACAAATCTTTGATGGTCTTGTACGGTACGCGAAGTTTGTCCCATCGTAAAAAAAGCAAACCAGAAACACTTCACTCACAAGTAGCACCACCAATAATAATGAATAATTTGTAAAATTGAAGGAGCTTATGTTACCCACCCTAATTTAAAATGAAACAATTCCGGAAAAAACAAATTGTTGCCGACAACAAATTTCAAGAGTTCTTGGCGGTACCGGTAAAAGAAAATTCCTGGTAATGAATGTTGAAATTCAGCTAACTGCTGTATTCAAGTACGCAAATATATAATAATTTTGTGAGATTTTCTTATTTCTGTTATTTCATAAATTATAATTAAAGCAGTCTTTCATAAAAGTTTAAAAAATTTTGAATAAATGTTGAAATCTCACATTTCAAAATCATGTTATTGAACAACATTTTCTTCTCAATTTTTAAATATTAAAATTGTTTATAAAAATATCATTTAATATTCTTGTTTCTTTTATAACTCTAACTTCCACAATAACCTACAAACATATGGTTCCAGGCTGATAATCTATTGTTTCTATTTTAAAATAATAAGACCCACTTTAGACAGTTTTGAAAAACTACATTAATTAATTTTTTGATTTTTTTAACACCTGATAAGCACCAAAAGTTTTACTTAATCCCAATAAATGCGGTAATATAAATTAGAATATAAACAATCATTTTATTTCAAATTCCAGTTCAAAGTAATACATAATAATAAATTTATTTAGTTTTCCTTTAATAGTTTTTACACTATTTGACATAATGATGATTAAATTATTATAGCTGCAGTGTTTTAAATAAAAGCCACATATTGTCATACCAAAAAAATCCTTTTCACTTTTTTTTACAAAATATACGATTATTTGAAATATCTTGTAAAGCGCCTAAAGTTCGGGAAGTACCGTGTCCTTTCGAGCTTACTCGAAGACACAAGTCCAAACTTTCTCTAATATTTGGAAGGCTTAGATGGTTGTAAGCTAAAAAGTGAATGCCTGCGCCATCTGAACGGGTTTTGTAAACATCCCCAATGTATCTCGGGTCTTAAAAATTACTTTTAAGGAATCTGTCATAAGAAACTTTCTTATGACAGATTCCTTAAAAGTGAAAGAAAGACTTAAACAGGCCCCTTGATTATATGCAAATTAAGACCAAACAAATTGGGAGAATTGAAAGGGTAGTCATCTATTAATGAAATTATGATTAGGTACATCAAAATGACGAAGACTTGTAAAAAACGTTCTTCCTAAAGTCCTTCAATTTTCGTACCGGCCATTAGTGCTTTGCGAAAAATATATTAAATGAGGAATATTTGCAAATAATTTAAGTCAATAAAATAATTATTAGTTTTTCTGTTTAACCAAAAGTAGGGAAGCTAAGGCAACCCCAGGAGGGGAAAATAAATAATTTACTGATTTTAATAAAATGTCACTTTTTCCACTGTCAACAGAAAACTTCTATTGAAGTTATAGTCTTGTCAAAATCAATGTTGTGTTGTTGTGTATAAGTCAGTACTGCCAAAAATAACGAAGTGCCTGTTTCTGCAAGTGGTGAGTACCTATGGCTTTAAATAATGATTAAAATTTCAAAATGTTTTGAGTTGTTAAGTTTATTAAAATCGTTTTTCTTTTGGTTTATGGCTTGATTATTTGGAAATATGTTTTCCGTCATTAAATACGGTTTTATATAAATCATTTGTAAACGATAGTAATAAAATCTGGAATGAACTTGCATAGAAATTTAAATAACTTGTAATACGATCCCAATTATTATGCACTGGTGTCAGGAGTGAGATTTGAAAATAATCTAAAAAAAATAATTTATGGACCAAAATGCGACCAGGAGTCGGGAATAATGGAGGAAAAAATTTTTCTTGGAAATTTTCGAACATGAAAAGGAACGACGACTCAACGAAAAAGAAGAACAAAGGAATATTCTATAAAAAATGGTAAAACTCGAACACGATGAAAAACATTAAAAAATTCTGAAAGATCTCTCGGAAAGTTACTACTAAAAGGAAAAGAAGAACAAAAGAAGGTTCTACAAATGCAAGAAACAATTCAGGAAGAACAAAAGAGGATTTTGCAGGGGCTTGATAAACGACATTTGGAAGAAAAAGTATATGATAGGTGACAATTAAAAGAAAAAGAAGATCTAATGATATTTCTAGAAAGACAAAAGACGATTCTGAAGAAGCTTGAAAAACAACGATTGGAAAGAAAAGAAAAAGAAGAATTAAAGAAGATGCTGGAGGAGAAAAGGAAGAGTATAAAGAAATTTGAAGAAAAAAAATTAAAAACTGCAACTGGAAATATAGAAAAGCAAAATAAACCTTCATAAAATTTTATAAAACGACCACCAGAAAAACAGAAGAATATCTTCCGGAAATTTGACACTTTGCAAGATGATTTTCAGATGAGCGTATCAGACGTGAAAAAGAAATTCTAGAGATTTAGAGAAAAAAAGATCGATAAAATAGAAATTAAAGAAAATCTGAGAAAAATTAATAAATTTAAAACGAAAATAAAAGTAGATCTCGACAAAAGGTTAATGAGATAAAAACAAAAATTAGGAAACTAGAAGTAGGGCAAATTACTAGGATCGAACCAGCATCACAACCAACGAAACCTCCGATAAAAAAAAGAAGCTAAATACAGCTTTCTAGCTTTTGGAGGCTATATCGGAATAGAATCAAAGAACTGTCACGCTGTTATCGATGTATTGGAACGTCAATATGACACATGACGGTAGTATACCCGATGCTGTTTAGCAGAAGAGTCCAAAAGCATAACGCCAGTTTGCACGAATATAAAGCTGATATAGAGATACTGCTTAATTTGGCCTACTCGGCATACCCGTGGATATTAGTAACCAACTGGGAATGGGTTACTAATATCCACTAATGCAAGCTGTTCCAGCAAACGAGGCTTCATCTGGGAATGTTGAGCTCTTAGACGAACGTAAGACTATGTTGATGGAGTTGCAACACACACCAACTCACACTGGGGGAAGGCCTAAGTGTTTTAACTGTGGTAGAAAAGGACAGGTGGACCGAAAAAAAGCCGGAAGTCATTAAAAAAAAATAAGCAGGCCTATAGTAGATTGAGTTGAAATGTAAAGAGCAGAAACATGGCGTGCACATCCAGAACTATGAATCACACTATAGTAATTCCGAAATTTTGTATAATCCATCTGGTCCAGAAAAATAAATTTTGGGGTGGTACAGTCCGGTCTTTTACTAAATTTTGACATCGATATTTGCTTAGAAAAAAATTCTGTTTTCCAGAATTGCAAAAGGAATTGAAGAAGCAAAATTTAAGTATACATTTATGCCCTTGAACAGCTGCGCTTCTGTGATCAATTAGTAAGGAAATGTTGACATAGTTGTCCAGTTGGACAATGATTAGTTATTTTACGCTTTGTTGCATTAAAAACAAAGCTGGTCGACTGTATCAAGGCCACGGTTACTTAATTTAATGACTGTTTACATAGTTTTTACAACTATTTTACTTTTACGACTTAATTGGTGAGCCCTATATCTCTTGAATCAAGAATACGTGTGGCCATTTTTTTTTGTTATATAAGATCGTAAACGTTTATAGACAAACAAAAAGTGATTCTATAATGACCTTGTTTTTATTTCTTGATCTATGGAACTGTAAAAATATTACAGTTTTACACTGCTAAGACTGCTAAGTTTATTAATGTGGTTTCATTAAGAACAAGACTCATTTTCATTTGGAACATTGTGGTGCAAATGGCGTGCATTTGGCATTAATTTTTATGAGATGCTATAGTAATGGGTCAAAACTTTGTCAAAATTACATGACCTAAATTTATTGTACGTAAAAGTTATTATTTTGGATTATGTAGTTAGTGTATATTTGGTTGCCTACCCTTTAATAATGTAAATTTTATTTAAGAATGTTTCAACATTGTTTGTAGCACGAAAATTATAATTTAATATTAACAATGCATTTAGTGCATACATACAATAACAAACATTATAATAGGTTAAAAAAATCGATTTTAAAATCAAATTTTTTGGGGATTTTCGTTTATTACTAGACAGAATAGCACAGTTTGTTATTTTTTCTAAGATTGGCATTACTTAAATTTTTGTTTTTGTGGTGAATTTGACAGATTTTATTTTATGAAAAACAGACCATCTGTATTAATTTCTCATTAATCAAAGTTCTTTCTTTGGTAAGTAATTCAGCAAATGCTTGTAAATTATTTGTGTATCGAACTCATATTCAGTAAGTGTCATTCTTAATGCAATTAGAAACTACGTCTCCGTTATATATTTTTAGAATAAATATGGATGAAAGCGATCAAGACAACAACACCGAGAGTACACCGACTGATGACGACAAATCCAGACAAAATGTGAAACGATTCAAGACAGATGACTCCGGCCTGGGCAAATCCGAGGAATCCAGTTCCAGCAACACTGCAAGCACCAGCACCGACACTCAAAATGGTGAAGGAGACAACCCCACTGTCACTCCTGCCGTGACATTTCGCACCACGCCAAGTTCCCGAAATCGCAATTACAGAAATAGTCGCGAAAATGCAGAAAGTGACAGGTAGGAAAAGCTTGTAGGAATTTTGTGTTGACAGTTAGTTCCAGTGGGGAACGAGACGATCCCATGGGAGAGGAGCAGCAAGCTCCAAGTGCTGAAGAAGACGACGAATGGGAGGACTACGAAGAGGATGTCGACGGTGAAGAAGACGAAGACCTGGAAGGAGATACTTCAGGTGAAGACACTCATTTGTTCAGTGACAGCAGTGGTGATTCGACTGTAATCCTTGATACAGATACAGAAGTTGATATTGACAATCATCCAATTTTCAAAAAAGAAAAACCCAAACATAAATGGTTTGCTGTAAAAGAAATTGATCAAAGACAGTTAGGTTACAGTGCTAAATTGCAAAGTCGAGAGTTGTTCCAAAGGAGATGTTACGGTTCCCTTCATTGTGTGCAACGTCTAGAGTTAATGTATAAATTAGAGGAACATGCAGGTTGTGTAAATAGCTTAAACTTTCATCCAAATGGTTCACTGTTAGCCAGTGGGGCTGATGATCTTAAAGTCGTTGTTTGGGACTGGAAAATAGGTAAAATGTTATTGAAGTATAAAACAAAACACAGAGGTAACGTATTTCAAAGCAAATTTTTACACCTGTCTGGTGATTTACATATCGCGTCGTGTGCTAGAGATGGGCAGGTACAAAAAAAAACACAAAATTACCCCAAAATTCACATTTTTTTTTAAGGTGCGTCTTGCTCAAGTTAATAAAGAGGAAGGTATACGCAGTGCCAGACTATTGGGTTCGCATAAAGGCCCCTGTCACAAATTAATCGTGCTTCCAGAACAGCCCCAAATCATTTTAAGTGCAGGGGAAGACGGAGCTGTTCTCAATCATGACATCAGAGGACCCAAAAGCACCAAGTAAGACCTCAGAACAAACTCTGAAAATTTCACTACATTTGTCCCACAGAATAGTCACAGTGAAAGAAGATCAAAAGACTGTAGCTTTATACAGTATCCACGGCCACCCTTTAAAATCTCACGAGTTTTGTGTCAGTGGTCGAGATTCATTTGTTAGAGTTTATGACCAAAGAAAAAGTAACGTACCCGTTGCGACTTACACCCCTTTCGCAACAAAAAAGAATCACAGGAATTACCATGTGACCTGTGCTGTATATAACTATATTGGTTCTGAAATCCTTGCGTCTTACAGCGATTCTGATATTTTCCTTTTTGATGTTAATGACCACGAACATGGCAAATTCATTCATCAGTATCAAGGTCACAAGAATGGGGCTACAATTAAAGGTGTGAATTTCTTTGGACCTAAGTCTGAGTTTGTGGTTAGTGGGTCAGATTGTGGCCATATTTATTTCTGGGAAAGAAATAATGAAGCGTTAGTGCAGTTTTTACTTGCTGATGATAATGGAGTCGTAAGTTTTGTAATGAACTTTTGGCGGGTTATTTAGGTTCTGTTTAGGTGAATTGTTTAGAACCTCATCCCCAATTACCGTTTATTTGTACTAGTGGGTTAGATTGGGATGTTAAAGTTTGGGTACCCTCATGTGAAGAAGAACCGAAAATGGAAGGGTTGAGTAAGACTATAAAGAATAATGTTAGGACGAAGTTGAATAATCCAGACGCTTCGGAAATTAACGAGAGCCGAATGCTGTGGATGTTATGGAGACATCTAAGGACCACCAGTAGGCTTAGGGTAAATCAAAAAAATGTTTGAAAAATACAAAAACTACTTTTTTTTCTCCAGGCGTCTAATATGCTTAACGTAAGAGATTTTCTGCAGCTCTACTCTGATTCAAATTCATCAGGATCAGAAAGTGCTGCTCATTCTGATGGTTCTGATGATGATGTTGACGGTCCACCAAATTGTAACACTTCATAATCAACGAAAAAATTTTGGATTCATTTTTCTGTTATAGTTACACTATATTAATTATCAAATACATGTAAAATGGTAACTAAAGTATTAACATTTTCATGTGATTTAGTTTTATAAATACGTTTCATTAGAAATAAATTTGTATGATAAATGTATTAAAAAATTCCAATAACTTGAGCCAAACCTGCATAAATAGTTAAACTAAATGCACCAACAATCAAAGTAACTACAGCTTTAACAAAAAGGCCAACCCAAGGCCCTGCTAACAAAAATTTTAATAGCAAATCCAACAACAAAGGCTTATAAGCAGAAAAAACTAACAAAGCTGTTACCACTGGCTTAAAATTACTCCTCAAATCATGCCGAGACCATAACCAAATTAAAGTCGCAGTTGAGATGTGTTGCACCAATGAAACGTTCGATTCGAGACACTTCTGGATGTATTTCCAGTCAAATTCAGCCCCTCTTGCTCCCACCCAAAGCAACAATGCTCTGGATAATATCACTTCAGCTGTTGCCCACCCAATCCCCGCTGTTAGCACTTTACTGTGTCCTTTTCCGGGAATTCCGGCCAAAACCACGTACAAACCCACCAAATCTGCTAAATCAACCGTAGATTTCAAAAATTCCTACAAAGAAAAATTTTTCATCTGCATTTTTGTTTTGTCAAATTTACCCCTAAGATATCATTTCCTAAATCTGATACATTATCAGGGAAAAATGTTGCCAATATTAACATTTTCACAAGCTGCGTAAACATATAAATACAGCCTGCGTGAATGCATTTCCAAAAAGCCCCATATTCGGACCTAAACCAAGGGTTAATAAATAGAATATTAATTTTTGCGACTTACAGTCCGGAGTATTTATAAGTTAGGTAATATGGGACGTAAATTAATGCCACACAATTTCCAAAGTGGTATAACGTCATAATTTATAACTTTTTTTGTCTGACTTTTGCACTTTTGCTTAACCAATTTTTAGGTTAGGTGTCGGTGTCAAGTTGGCATTTCAAAAGTGTGGTAAGTCCAGTTTTGTAGAATTAAACTATGTACGAAACAATTTACTAATTTTAAATAATTGTTAAATAAATTTGTGCAATTTGCTTATTTTAAAGTTACCTTTAATGTTTTTAACTCGGTTTTTAACCAAGTTTTTAATTAAATAATAACAATATCTTGATTCTTAGTTCTTAGACAACTAATTTTTTTCGTCATAACCGGATTTACTGTTTTCCGGACATCTGTCAAAAACCATTTTTCTAGAAACGTCAGAAAACGAAGTATATACACAAAGGAAACGATTAATTATCGTTTTAGAATAGAATAAATAACATAATTATTAGAGTAAGTTGATAAAAATACGTAATTCACAATGAATTCCAACAAGTTTCGCCAAATGGAGGACGAAATGAGCAGGTAATCACGTCTAGGTTAGTTTTGGGGAACCTAACCTAACTCTTTGTTTTTCAGGTTTGAGGCGGAAATTTCGGGACAAAACTTGTTGGGTTCTTCCTATTCTAACGCTTATGGACTGACAAGTTTTGGGAGTATTCCGCCACCTCCAACTCCGCCCCTTCTCATACCGCACCAAGTGAAAAAGAAGTCCCATAGTTATGAAGTTTATGGTCATCCTCATATCTCATCACAACCTGCTGTGGTATCAGCGAAGCCTACACTCTATACAAGTGCGACAAAAGCCGCCCAATCTGCAGCAATAGCGGCTGCTAATGCAAATGCAGCAGCAGCAGCTGCAGCCACCACTGCCGCGAACCAGCAAGCCGTTGATTTCCAAGCACTTCAATCAGAAGTTGAGAAGAAACTGAAACGATTGAAAAATGAAAAAATTAGTGCACAATTAGCTATATCTCAAGGTAGATGTAGCAAAATGAAATTTGGGGGATCTGGCTCTGGTGCCGCAGGTAAGGCAAGTAGTGAATTACAAGGTTATGGGTATGATGATAAAAAACGAATAGGTAACAAAAATCGGAAGCTGATGAGGACCGCTGGGGGACAGACGTGGGAAGATCTGTCGCTGAACGATTGGCCAGATGACGATTTTCGGATTTTTTGTGGCGATTTGGGCAATGATGTCACGGACGAACTTCTCACTAGAACATTCAATAAATATCCATCGTTTACTCGAGCGAAAGTTATAAGAGATAAACGCACAAATAAAAGCAAGGGATATGGATTTATCAGTTTTAGGGATCCTGCAGACTTTACAAGGGCCATGAAGGAAATGAATGGTAAGTGCCTAATGTCGAATAAAACATGTTTTGGACTCTGGTTATTTTATTTCTTATTTTTTTGCCATTCTTTTATAAAAGACTAATTGGGTTTTCCTATATTGGTTATAAAGGTTTCTTTTTAGTTAATTAAGTTTTGAGTTAAACTTGCACATCAACTTTATAACTAGGTGTCTGAAACGTGACACAATTATGTAAACTTTATAACTTATATTGCATGTTTATGCAATATTTTTTTTGTACTTGTAACAATTTTCATTAAACTTCGTTTTTTTTGTGGCTAATAATTGTGTTAAACTTATGAAAATACAGTTTGCTCTTTTTCTTTTTTATATTTCAAAATAATTCAATAATTGTAAAGCATTTATTTTATTAGCAATATCTAACTCAATTTACAAAAATATTTTTAAAATAATGTAAAACTACTGTTTTTTATTATTATTTTTAATTTTTTACTTATATGTTCTAGTTTTTGCTTATTGAAAATCCAATTTTTGGTAAAGGTCGATTAAAAAATTTGTGTTTTTTTTTTTTTAAATTAGATTTAGAACAATGAATGTTTTAAGTCCTAGACAGTAAACAACATAATTTAAGTGCACTCAACTACCATTTTTATTGACTAGTTAATATGTCAACATTTTTATTGATTAAGAAGTACAGCAGACACTTTCAACTTGTTCATGATTTTTCAGCTATTACAAAATTTTGAGATTAAATGTCAAACAGCAAATTTTTCTATAAAAAAAGTTAAACTGATAATATTTAAAAAAATTATATGTTATACTGTCAAACTTCGATAACTCGATAAGCCGTTTGTCACACAAAAAGTTTGAGTAATCGAGAGATTCGACTTATCGAAGAAATAAAACAAAGAGTTTGCCCACAAATTTGGTTCGACTTATCAAGAGTTTGAGTTATCGAAGTTCCACTGTATATTAATTTTTAAAACATCTTCACTACCTTAAAACTCAAATATATCCTTTACAAGAATATTCGCAACGCTTACTTTTGAAGGAATTTTATTTTCTAAGCTTGGAAGATAGGAGACTAATCCACTCGTTCATATTTTTATATAAAATTCTTAATGGTATAATTGATTGTAGCTATCTTCTTGAAAAAATTCTTATTCATACTCCCACTCGAGTTTGTCGTGTTTTACAACCATTTTACACACCTCAGTCCTCAGTGTCGGTTAAATGTTATTAAATTTTCGCCGTTATTTCGAGTGTGCAACAACTTTAATAACTTGCAACCAGCCATTGATATTTTTTCGTGTGGTTTAAATAATCTAAAGTCGAAAGTAATTGATAATGTTTCGGAGGATATAATTCTTAGGCCATAATGGGGTTCTTGCTGCCCGCAATACATCGGTGGGAAGTCGGAGTTGGCGACGGCGGTGACTCGATTATAATTTAGAGTGATTAAAACTTCAAAAAATGTTTGAGGAGTTCTATTGGTGTAACAATAATTGATAGCTCTGTAATAGACACCCTGCCTATAGAGCTAAAGAAGAGTGTGGAGGTGATTTCTCTTATGGGAATTCCAATGAAAACGATTAGGCTTGCAGCCTGTTCCGTCTTAATGTTTGCCATCTTCTTCTGGGCCTACCTACGTCTCTTTTTCCTCTTTGTCTATAACGTACTACTTGTTTTAGCATCCTATCATCGTTCATTCTTTCAATATGTTGTTTCCATTCTATTGTGTTCTGATGTATTTTATCATTCATCGGGAATGTGTTCAAGCAATTTTATTTATAAAAATATTTTAACGAAATTTAGCACAATGATTGTTCTAATTATTAACTACAAAATGGCTGGAAGTGATTCTAATAAAAATGTTTATAAATAATTATTAAAAAATCATTAAAATTTAAAATCTACGAAATTAAAAATTTAGAAAAGTCAAAATGTAGTCAATGTTATTACAATACTCTGTTTTTATTTTTTTAAATAAATAAACAAGCTACAGATTCGCGCGTTTACATTGGAATCCCTATACTAGAGAAATTGGTAAATACTCCTCTTAACCTAATAATATGTTCAATATGGCAGTAATAGTATATTAGACCTCCAGGGTCAGAGCATACCTTTTTGTAGTCTAGAACGCAGTGTTTCCAAGCGTTCGAGACCACGAAAAGTGCAGACAGTCTCGAGGTTTGCATACATCTAATTTTTTAACCACCTGAAGGAACAACATTAATCTGCTTACGGCCCGCGCTACCGCCCAAGGAATCGCAAGTAGTGTCGTGTCTATACTAGTGTTTCAATGTGCAGTAATTGCTGCTTACTGTTGCTGTTAGTGTAGCATTAATGATATATTTACGAGACTGGTGGTTGAAAAAGTAGATTTAATGCCTTTCCTGGCTTCAAAGAGTCGGCTTGCGCTTTGGATTTTTACTGCCATTCACGATAATAAATCATATGCTTTATGGCCTAATTAAACAAAAAAACTATTACATTGGTCAAAGCCGCCAAAATTCTTTTTAACGCTATATCGCAAAATTTACCAATAATATCGTTCATCGTGTCTTATTTACACTCTCGTTTTTTTTAATAATTTGAAAATGTAAAGTTTATTTTTGTACTATTTCGTGTCCGATTGTCGTTATAACTTTGTATTGGTCGGTGGATGAGGAAGGCTTATCAGTCGAAACCTGTACTCTTAAAACAGTAAAATTAGGCATGCATGACTCTGCAAATAGCTGGCACCCTCTCTTGTTATGAAGGCTTACGAATTCGGCACCGTAACTTATCAGGTCTAAAGGGATTATTATCTGGTTTTTCTAAAATACTTTACTATTCGAAGTCACCTATAAAATTGGGTGAAATATTTATCCCAATATTTTTTCATGTTATACAATCCCAGTTGTGGTGACCAACAACAATTTAGGTTTACTTAATTTATTATTATTGTTTTATCTGAGCATATCCGTCTTCCTATTATCTTTAATACTGCTTTGTTTATTCTTAACCTTAATTTGATAATTGTTTACAATCAATTTGATACTTTTTACAGATAAATGCAATACAATAAATATGTAGAAATATTGTTTTTCACTTCACTTTATAAATCTTTTTTATTACTTATTTACTATCATATCCTGTTGTAAAGACCGATTTTTACTCTTATTACATCATGAATAAGGTCATTTCACATTGCTGTTTATTAGGTAAACTTTACCCTTTCAAAAACTAATTTAAATAAATTTTTCCATCATTACAAATATCAGAAATTTTGTTTTGTTCATAAAATTTGTTTTGTAACCTTGTTTAATTAAGCAAAGTTGTTCAACACTTTTAGAGCCAATTAAATATTAAAACTGCCTTTTGTATAAATTCAACATTTTCATTAAGAGTAAGAATGCGTTGGAGTCTACATGAATTCTTCACAAAATTCCTCTCGAACAAAAAATGTCAATTGGGGACTGATATTTATTAAACTAAATTTGTGTGGGTTTCATTTTTTATTTACCTTTGGTATTTCACTTCACATCAAAGTGGTCACATATAAAAAATAATAAATAACATCGCAACTAAAATCTAGATAAGTTAAATCACGCAGGGTAGTTCAGTCGGGTTAAACGCCAAGTCGATAAATTAAAATTTGAAAAAAATCACAAACTATTTGCCCAAAGGTCCCCATCCGTACGACACAAACAGTTGTGGAATAACCGAATGCGGTGACCTATTCATACTTTTTTGACGTAGGGATGTCCTAACTTGCGGCAAAGTTTTGCGTTGGCTTTTCGACGGTCGGAAGTTGGTTTCCACCGTTGCAGGAGCTTTCGATGAAGAGAATGTCGGATTCATGTATAAAACGCTGAAAGGCATGCCGCCAGCACCCCATCCTCGTGATATAAAGATGTCTTTTTTTGTTTGACGGTTCGAGAATTTTTTGATGTCGTTTTGTTTGAGAAGATGATTACGAGTGGTGAGGGTGTCTTGATAAGGGGCAGAAAAACACGACTGACATATGCAGACGATGAAGACGACGGTCACGAGGAAATTTGACATTTTCTGAAAATCACAAAAAAATTATTAATAATTTCTAAAATTTAGAAGATAACTTGCCATTTGTTGTTTAATGTTTAAAATAATAAATAATTAGGGGAATTAATTTGTGCTACTATCCCACAAAGCGTTCTATAATAAAGTGACTCCAGTAAACAATCCTTCTCACATTTATATCTTTTAAAAAATAATATAGGAACGGTCACGCTAGATGGCAATCTGTTAACGGTCCATACACGTGAATTAAGAGTGAAAAATACATACTTCAGATGAACTTTTATTTATCGCTGTAATTATTATTTTTAGCATCGATTTCTTAAAATAGAATACGTTTTCTCTAGAGTATTTTTTTTTGAATTTTTGTTTTTGTATTTATCAATTAATAGTGCGATGTTTAAAAATATTTTTCAATTTTCTAGAAAGCGTGTCAAAAAAATAGATGAATTTCTACATAAATATGTTGTGACGCAAATTTAATCTTATTTAATGCTCGTCTGGCGCCTTAAAAAATTCTTCATTTCCCTTATAAATTGATTATAGGATTTTGCTTATAATTTTTAAATGGAAATTTTTCAAGGTGGTTAAATAAGCTGTCTTCCTAATTTCATTTTTCAAGGGGTTGTCATTGTAAAATTGAATTTTTTTAAATTTTTTGCTAATGTGGCATAATTTTATCTGTTTTGAGACACACACATAACATAATATAAAATATTTTTATATAAACTTAGATTAATTTTATTTTATGTTCATGTTTATGTTTCAAATATATTATAACTAGTTCTTTTTATTGGATTTTGGACGATGAACTGCAAACAAAATTTAAACATTAAAATTTTCCTTAAGATATTTTTGTACGATGTTTATTTCATAAATGCGCTGTGACCTGCATTTTCTTATTGTCATATTTAAAAATAAAATTTTAAGCAATATCTAACATGTGCTCTATACTGTTTTGTAAACATGGCACCAGAGATTTGCTAAAAAAATTATCAAACTTGTCAAGCTCCAGAATGCTGAGTAAATAACAATAATGGTTAAAAGTGATTGAATACGAAATAATTAATTAAGTAGATAATTAATGTTTCCCAGAATGTCTCAACAAATCATCGATTTTATTTTTATTTGACTCACAGAACAGTGGGTGAGGCTTGGAAGGAGTTAAAAGTGAGACAGACCTGTCTCGTAATTTATAGCCCAAAAATACTCAAAAATTGAAGTATTTAAAATTACAGTTCTCTTCTGTCCAATTTTTGTATTTGTTTCTATATAACTCAAAAGTTAAGACTGCAGAAATGGTTTCTAACACGTAACGTATAATAGAGAATTAGATTATTTTATGTTTTTGTTTCAAAATTTGGTACGAAATTGTGTCAAAACTACATAACTGTTGTTGTAATGATTTGCAATTAAAATGACTGAAAATGTACGAAAATGACAGTAAAATGTAAACTTAACTTTATCAACAATTGTGTATTAAGTCACAACAGTCACAACAATTACAAACAATTTATTACCTGCAAATAAATCAGGTAAACTTTACAAAAAATTCTACTATCAACCTAAGGATCAGAGAGACAAAAATAAATTTGGTTTTTCGAAAGATGTTTTTATTGTTTATTTTGACTTATTAAAAATGAAACAAAATTCAGTTCAGGACTTTATGATGAACATTTTTTTAAATCTGCTACATTATCTATGAAACATAAACTGAATTTAAAGAGTGTTTTGTAACCAATGGTAGAAAATAATTGTACTCGTACATGCAGCACGCAAATAATGGTTATTAGGACACGAATATGAAAATTACGACACGAGTCTTGGCGAGTATCGTAACGAATACGGATGTCTTAATAAACATTGTTAAATAATGGTTGTTGCATAATATTCTATTTATTTACGGAATCTATTACCGAAATTTTTACAAAGTAATAATAAACAATATAATCATGTTGACACTGCTTGCTTGTTTTTTAAAAAGTAATATAGTTTCCTCATAGTTTTTTTCTGTTTATAAAATAAATGCGATTAGATAAGTCTTGTTTTTTCCCTTGTTTTTACTCTAAATAGAGTTCTAATAGAGTCCGCAAGCGTGACGAAATTTCCTAGAAAACAGCTGCTTGGTTCCAAACAAAACAAATACATAATTTCAATACAACATCTTTAAAGTTTATTGTATGTTCTTCAAAAGTGTTTTAAAACTCTTAATTTATTTCATTAGTTGGTTGTTGTTGTAAGATGAGTAAGGTTCCTTACGTTACACCTTTTATTTAATCTGAAACAAGGTCCAAAATAGTTCACATTCTTTTGTTTGGAAACGGAACCCTGACCAATCCAAGATTTTGACGTCAGCACTTGCCCACTTAATTATAGAGAGCTTACGACGGTTTTGTCATATAATATGACATGTATTCTAGAGTTTTTGTCATTCTGTGACTAAAAAGAGAAAAATTTTATTCGGGAATATATCGATGAGAGCACTAGAAACGTAATATTGAACAAATACAACTTATAAATATAAAAGACAGGTAATGATAGGCAATCTCAATCAATTTAATCGTATTAATCAAGCACAGCTCGAGATGGTCACTTCGGTATTTTTGTAAGATCAGTTAATATCGATTTTACTTGGAAAAAAAAACGATTTTAAAAAACTTTTTCTGGGACAAATGTTTTGATTTTAGGAATACAAATTAAATTTAATTGAAACAAAATCTCTCAAAAATCTTAGGAATTAATTTCATAAAAATAAGTGTAAAGTATAAGTACACAAAATAAAATTAATTTGAAAAATTTAAATTATTTTTCTCATCCCATTGTTATCGTTCTGGGGGAGTTCTTGCACTATAGGAATGAAAAGATATACAATTTATTTGTTTCTACTCACCGCAACGTTTCGACAAATTTATTTTTATATCAAATATAAATATATTTGGTTTTCCATTTTGTTTAAATGTTAGATATATGTTTAGCTTGTTATACTCTGAACGAGACCACAATAAAAATAAATTCGTCGTAACGTGGGTAGAAAAAATTGTATAATTTTTAATCCCTACAGTCCAAGAACTCTCCCAAAAAATAATCTTAAAAAATTTGGAAGCCGAAGGCGACATTTCATTTACATAAAATATGTTTTCTAAGATATTTTTGCCAAATGTTTAATTGGGCAATTAAGCATATGATTTATTGTCGCTTTCAAAACAAAGGCGCAACCGTTAAAAAAATTAAAAAATACCGTTTGTCATTAAACGGCACATTTTTGTAACAGCTGAGAGATCCTGGCCAACACTAAAGTGTATTGCCTGCCTAAAACAAAAACAAAAATGGCATATTGCTTAGGCAATAAACCTGACGCTTAAGACTTAAAAATTACTGCCAGAAGTTTGGGGATTCAAAAACGACAATTCATTTAATAGAATATGGGGAACTGTGATACAAGAAACAATTTTTTTTTTTGCAAAAGTGGTTTATACATAATATTCTCGAATAACTTATAGAACCAAGAAAATAAATTCAAGGATGCTTTGATACAGGAAAGTACCGGCTGCTTAATTTATAAATAATAATGTAATAATTATAATCGTCATTTGCTTAAAAAAAATAGAATTCCCAACTTTCTCAATATATGACGTCTTTTAATTAGCCATTGTCAATAGATTTTTTTTAAATGATCTTTATTATGCAATTACTGTGACATGCGTCTAAATAAATTTCAAGTAATTCCACGAAATCTAATAAAGTTACACTGTCCTTACATGTTAAATACACGAATCGATAACCCTTATCTTTTTATCTTCTTGGAATATTATATAACGAAGTCTCGATTCCCAAATTTGCTAAATTATTGTTTAAATAAAGTGAATATGAATTTTCTTTATCAGTTGTTTACTTGAGGGAGGTTTGACCACCTTGACAAAATCGAAATTTTCGTAAACAACAAAAACGTGTATGTATGGTAACAGTGTGAAGGTTTCTAGTGCCATTATGCAGATAAGAAATTGAATATTAAAAGACAAGGTGACACGGGGCAATCAGATTATCTCTCTCGTGATTAAATAGTTTAGAATTCCAAAAAACTGACGCACAGCTTCGGCCAGAGATCATCGTATTTCCTTGTTCTTAGATCCCCGTTTTTTAATAATAGCAGACAAACGCACTAAAAATAGTATTATCAAGTCGCAAAATGACCCATTTTTAGGGTAAACAAATTGAGAAATAAACACTCAAGCTTCCGTTACTTAATCGAGAATTAGATGAAAAATAAATTTACCTATGTTAACGACGTTTGGATTAAATCACAATAAAGCCAGCAAATATAATTACTTGAAATTGATTTAATCCACTCTGGTATTTTTAATATCCAATTAATTTTAATTTAAGAAAAAACGTGGGGGACTCCTTCAAGCTAATCGAAAAATATGATTATTTTTCTGTCTGTAGTAATTGTTTATAACGGTCAGCTAAAAATAAACTTGTATCTCAAAAAAATAAGTCATAAGGCTAATATTAACTCTTTTCTGGGATCAAAGGACATGTTGTGAGGTTGTACTATTTTTTAAATACCATTCTACATCAGTCATTTCTTGTCTCAAACTATAAACATATTTATTTACCTGAAAGCGTGAAAAGAGAATTATTAATTTAGTTTGAAAATTTATTAAAGCATAATTACGATAACGTCAGTATTAATTAAGAAAATAATCTGAAAATTTTTAATTAGCTAGCACGGCGCATCCACCAATTTTTAACCGCGACATTTGATAATGATTTAATTAAGAGGCTTTCCACTTTTTTAAGTGTTTATTTTAAACTTTTTAATTGAAAGGGGCGCGATTAATAATTATTAAAAAATAAGCTTTTCTTTGAAAATGTTCTTTCAAGTATTAAAGATCAAGTTTTACGAGTTTGGTGTATTGAATTTTTATAATAGAAACCAATTTTTGTAGATGTTACAGAGAAAACATTTCTTGAATATTATAGCGAGTTTTGTACAATATTTGTGCGGATAAATACGTAATTTATGATTTTTTTTTTAATAATACAGAAACTCAAATGCATTCAATTGACTGCAAATCATTGAGGTTTATTTGACTTTTTGTGAACAAACAATAAATTTGGAATTAACAATCAATATTCATATTTATTATAATTGAAAAAGAGACTGGACTATGACTAGATTTTATGTAATTAAATTAAGGAATGAACGATGAACCGGAAATTTTATATTGAAAGTAAATAAACTAAAAAATTCCATTAACCATTTTGCATTGTCAACGACATTTTTCTTAGTAATCTCCAATGTAATTAATTATAATTATTTGTTGATTGTGAGTGAACTATTAAATTAATTAAATTAAATTACTGAAATTCCGACCTTTGGATGGGATTCCAATATGTTCCCATGTGTTTAGTTATCAAAATTTTACTTTGAAAAACTGCCGAATTAAATTTATTACACAATTAAAAGTCTAGACATTTTTATGCAATTTTTTTTTTATTAAAGGTTGAACGATGAACCGAGAATTTTTTGTTACTTAATTGAATTATTGATTATTGTGCAGTGTGAATGACTTTTTTCATATAAGTATAATTAAAAATAATTAGCAGCATCAAAGATAGCGTCTTTATTTAATTAATTGAATTATGATTATTGAAATTTAATTGAACCTTAAATCAACATTAGTTTTTGCTTTCATAAAAAAATCACGTTTTATTGACTCATTTACAATTAAAAAATAAGATAAAATGCAATAAATTTGATTTTGTTGTAACAAATGACGAAATGTTTTAATTTATGAAAATGAATTTAAAATGAATTTTCTTCAATTATTTAATTTTTGATTTTTTTTTATATTTTGTAATGTATTAATTACATAAAATAGCTATTTATGTATCAAATATGCAAGTTTTAGGGGACTAATCGGAATTAAGGACGAGGCGAGGAAGAAGCCGAGTCTTTAATTAATTTGCACGTATTCTCTAAACCACCAAATTAACAAAAAAAGTTTCAACTTTTTAAAAAATATATTTCTTAAATATATAAAACAAACAAGTCCCGAATTACAACATTTAACTTTTGTAATTTTCTGCTTTCTTAATTATTTATAATTTGGAAAACTGGTATTAAAAAATGTTGAATGCAACACATATGGAAATTATTTTAACGGACTCATCGTTTCAAGGAACTCGGCTAATTCTTTCGAAGAAACATTTTTTTTATACGTGGAAAATTGACATAAATTTAAAAAAGTTTGCGGAATTATAAACAAGCTCTATTTATCTAAAATTTTAACAAAATGGAGCAGTAGGTAAGAACTCACCTGTTGCATTATCCAGAGGAGCGGTCACGTCTCGGCACATGGAAGATCAACAGAGGAAATGACGCTCAGCGTCCCGACGCTTCTCACTTAACCGAAGTGGCGCATCTCAGTTTCCAATTTTCTTTTTGTTTCAAAAAAGCGCGATTTGATTTAAATTTTGTAGCAATCAATCGAAAGTAAGCTACAGTAGAATCTCGATATCTGAATCGAGTTCACAAATTGTGGATATTTATTTTTATAGTTCACGTTTAGACACAAATTTGAAAGGTAATTTACTACATTGAAGAAACAATAAAAAAGATTTTTAAATTCTCATCCACTGTTAAATGTATAGAAATTGAATAAATTGCAGGAACTCTTATTATTATTTAGAATTTGTAGTAGATTCTGAGGAAGACAACGATAAAACGTCATCGAAACGTTGGTTATATTCAAAAAAATAATTACATTTTTAAATTATTTAACATTCCATAACGCATTTCTAAATTTTCGCAGTTTTTTATCACAGAATCAGTAAACGTTGGAAATTTGAAATACCCATTTGTGATTGGATGAATTCGAAATAACTAATCATTTCAGTATAATAATTTAGATAAAACTTAACAAAATTGTCACTTGTAAAAAAAGTTTAAATGACCGAGGATCGAGGTTGTACTGTACTTAAATTTGAAGGGAAATGAAATTTTAAAATGAAAATTTTTCTCTCTTTCAGGACGATATGTAGGCAGCAGACCAATTAAATTACGGAAAAGCACTTGGAGAAATAGATGTATCGATATTGTAAAGAAGAAAGAAAAGGAAAAAGCTGCTCTAATAGCAATGCTAACGTCATCAGGATCTGGTAGGTGAATTGAATAAAGAATTACAATAAAGTGTATTTATTTCTTTTAAACTTAGTTTTTCAATATAAATATAATAAACCGAATGTAATGAATTAGTTAATGGGTGCATCTCCCAGCATTTCTTCCTGTGCGTCTTCTTTTGCTGTAACTGGTGATGTTAAATGTTGTTCCTCTTCCGCTTTATCCCCTGCTGCACCTTCTCGATCAAATCGTTCCAAATATCCGATAATATCTAGCAAACTTTCTTGGGAATCAACAATAGGTAAATCTAGAGGCTCAGGAGGTAAAAGTTCATGATTGTATTCTGTAACAGATCGCGCTCTCCATAAAGGAACAATTCCTCTGGGATTTCCTCGATATTCCGGACCTATCACAAAAATTAATTAAGTGTAAAGCACTAAAAGCATTGCTTTGACGTATCTGAATAAAATTTTATTTCCTTACTTTCTAAATTCGCATCGTCGAGTGCCAGTTTATCAGCGCCAACGTAATCAAAGGCTGGATTTCTTATATTTACGTAAAAACCATGTTGCATGAACTTGTTATTATCAAAAACGAAAGTTCCTGGTCCTTTTGGGAGGTTTTTTTCGAATTTACCATGATACTTATAACAGCCATAGTCGATAATTCCTGGCCCTTCCATTCGACCATCTTTCCAGTTTCCTAATAGGTCTAATTAGTGAGAAAGTCTTTGGGCGTTAAAAAGCTTTTACCAGTGTGAATTACGTTGATTGATTTGTATACGTAGGTGCCATAGCCGTGCCGAAAACCTTTGTACCATGTCCCTTCATAAGTGTCGCCGTTTAGGTAATAATAGATTCCTTTGCCCTGCTTAAAGTCCCGTTTCCATTCTCCGACGTATTTCGACCCATCAGGATAGAAAAACACACCGGTCCCGTATTTCAAACCTAAATTAATGGAATGATGTAGCTATTTTAAGTCCTAAGGCTGGCGTCTAGGTGTGCTATCGCTTATGGGAAAAAATGAGCGTTTCTTTAATTTACCGAATTCAAATTAAATAAATTTATAGGCTTATGAAAGCCAACCTTTTCTTTTACCAGGTTGATGTGTTTTTTTAATTTCCAAAAGTTTTAGAAATGTACTACTAAAAGGGCAAATGTGTTAACTAAAAAACTAACGTAGCTGAATTCAGGTGAAATTTTTGAAAGATTACGAAGCGCGAGTTCGTTTAAACGCCATCCTTAACCATAGTTTGAGAGACCCTAACAACAATTTTTTTTCACTATTAAAACCCTCATTTTTTTTAACTAATTGTTTTTATACAATTATGATCTATTTTATTTAAAATATTGAGATTCTAAGTTTATTTTAAATGATTAGGTATATAAATAAAAATGTTAATCACTGTTTCAAGCGCATCTCATTATCCCGACTTCTGGGGGTTGCTGACTGGACAATTTTTTTTTAATTGAGGTCTGATTGCTTGCTTAATATTTTTCAACACAAAAACTATAAATATTTGAACTTCTTTAAAAAAAAATTGACAACACGTTTGTTTTGACACTTCTTCAGGTGTGCTATTCCAGATGTCCTGCAACCCACGCTCCTCACTCTTTTATACTAATTATTAATTACAGATTAAGTAATTAATTAAGTTGTTATTAAATTTTGGATTTAGATGGAAATTATTGAATTTTTGGCCTGGGGCTCTCCGATTATTTGAAGACAATTCACTGTTGACAGTGTTGATTAGTCGGCCTTAAAAATCTCAACGCAAGATAGGAACGTTTTCAGGCAATTATACTCAGAATTATTAATTTTTGATCTTATACCCATAATCCGCGTCTGTCTCCTCATTTTTCTCACCTTTTTTCCAGTCTCCGTCATATCTCGCCCCATTTTTAAACACATACAGCCCTCTTCCGTGCCGTTTTCCATGCATATAATCCCCCTCGTAAATATCCCCATTTGGTAAAACAGCCCTCCCAAATCCATGCCTGTCAAGTTGATCATCTCTACCTCCCTGATATTTCTACAAAAAATAAATAAATTTTGACGAACTTTACAGTACAAATTACTCCATAAGGATACGGCTCTGGTCCCTCTCCACCTCCCTCCGGTTTAATATCTTCTTCATCTTCGTCGGTTGACATTTTTCAGTTGTATTTTTTCACTGACGTAACGATCTCTAGATTAAAATTAATTAAGTCGATTTATTAATTTTTGTCTCGCTAATAAGGGATATTTTTAAACCAAGTTTCAGAACCATTAATAATAGTGTTTTGAATTATTTTTTATTGCACAAATATTTGGTTTTTGTAACGGGAATAAATTACTATACGCTTGCTTATCTTTCAAGTGTAGTGAACTTTTGGGGGTGAGAAGTGAGAGAAAATCGCTTCTGTACACCACAAATCATTTAATTTTAACGAATGTGTTGCTAAAATTATTCTACATTATGAATGAATGAGAAACGAAAATTTAAACTAATGAATCAGTTAATTTATGAATGAAAATACATCCGTTTAGTAAGATTTATAAATGAATTCATTGGCGGAAAATCTGTTATAAAGGAAATGAGACCAATTAAAAAGATGTTTTTTGAACTTATATATTTTTTTATTCCAATTGTTAATTCTCTACTGCATAAATAATAATTAATGCATTTTATTTTTAATTGCATTTTATAAGTAGTGATATGCGCTCTGATGGTGAACTTTAGAACTAAGGGTTATGTACATAACCCACGAACTTATACTTAATATAAGTTATTAGTTACTTAATATTAAGTATAAGTTCGTGACATAACCATAATTATGTACGTTATTGAAAAATGCGTTAAATAAAGCTCAATAACGCACGTGTCCCATAGTTCTGAATTCCACCGATAGAGCTCGTGTAACATTTATTAATAATAATCATTATTAAAGCTGCATTCGGCTTTGCCATTCGAGTGCACCGCCTCTTTCCTTATTTACATCATTTACTCCATATATCATTATCTCTATCCAGTGACCAAAACTTGATGCTTTTTGACGCTGTATCCAAAACAACACACACTCTTTGTGCACCCAGTTATTAGATTGGGCAGAAAGAGCGTACGTTGTCAGCAAAACAGTCTTTAAATTAGTAAATTCTTAATTCAAATAATGCGACGAATTTATCTGTCTTGAATGAGACAAACAAAGACAGAGTAGGTGCACTCGGAGTGGCAAAGTCGAACGCATTTTTTAATACCATGACAGTGTAGGCAAACTGAATTATAGCAAGCTGTGTTCGCCTTGTTCGATCTGATATTTGGGGTTTGTAAATAAAAGCAATTCAACAAATATTGATTTAATAAAATCTGCATAACAAGAAACATGTAAAGCAGTCTCAGTAAAAATGATCTATATACAAAAAATATTTGGTTTTTCCTATAATAAAACTGTCCATCAAGCAAATCCTACACATCGTAAAAAATCCACGCTAGCGGATATCTAATAACAAACGCCAATAAAGTACACAAAACTTGTATAAATAACAATATAATTGTCAATTTTGCCTCATGTAAAGGCCCTAAATACAACAAGACTAAATTAATTAAAGTTAAATTATTAGTAATAACATAATCTTCTTTTTCATGCCACTGAATTAATCTGAAAACTCTGAACAAGTTTATTATAAATTTACCTAAAACATTTAACTCTGAATACCGAAACTTTGTTGTACTTATTTCTAATTTATCAATTTTTGAATTAAACTTTGGTAATCTGTGTCTGGGACATGGAATTAAATGGAAAAGTTGAGGAAATGAATATAAAAAATTAAACACTTGTGGTATAAAAAATAACAGTGTTGTTTTACTAAAATGACCCAAAATCCCAACAACTGCAAACGTCATTCCAGAAAAATAACAAAAAGTGTCTCCCACGAAGACCCTTGATGGGTACCTGAAATTTGAATTTTAGTTTTGTTAGGTTGGTAGTTGCCGGTTGATCATAAATGCCAACCTAAATTTTGACATTTATTGAAGTTTTGTCAAAATTCAAATTGGGCGGTGGTCCTATTTATTAAAACAGTTCCAAAATACACAAAATCAGTGGTAAATGACATAATTATGAATAATAAAACAGTTTCACCGCAAGTTCCGGCAAGAATCTTAAAATTTCTAAAAGTGAGGTTATGTAGGTAAAATTTTAAATGAATATTTACAGAAATTACAAGAGATTATCCATATGGATACTCCTCTTTACACAAATTTTATTAATAACGTCGTACTTTTATTTAAAAGTTGACATTGATACTGAAAATGAAAAAATTTCGTTTATAAATTCTCCAAGTGAAGAACAACCAAAACGTACATATCACACATCAGAAAGCCGAATATTTTTGAAGAGTGTTAACACCCATACGAAATTTATCGATTTTAATTCAAGTTTATGCTACTTAAATGGAACTGATTTGGCTTCAATGACCCGGAAAGAATTCAACTGGCAGTGTAATTGCCTTCCTGGATGGCATGGGAAGGACTGTGGGCAACCGGAAGTCATCTGGAGGGCCTTTTTAACGCACAGAAAACCCATGAAAATCACAGGACCCAGAAGTTTTGAACGTAGAATTATTTACGTATTTGCTGTAGACAAATTTAGTGATATTATGGCTGAAATACGAATCAACGAATTAGGAAATATTGTCGATTTATTTATCTTATACGAGGATGAGGAATCTGAATTTTTGGAACGAAAATTAAACAATAATTACGTAAAAAACTACCATGAAAAAATCCTGTACCTTAAAACAAATAATATAGATAAAGCACTACGTTTAATTAGGAATCTAAGAGACGATGATGTAATTTTAAGTAGCGAAAGAAATGAAGTACCTAATAAATTCGCAATAAATTTCCTTAAATTTTACGATAAATGGCCTGAACCGATCCGTTTCCGACTTCGATGGTCCGTATTCGGATTTTTTTGGGTCCATCCTAGCAAAACTATAATAACAGGAGGTGCTTGTTCTGTTTCGTATCTAAGAGGAAATTTTAATAATAAAATAAGTTCACTTCACTTCAATAAAGGAATTATATTAGGAGACCTTAACCATTATGGGGGCTGGTACTGCGAATACTGTAATGATGTAGCACAAATAATAGAGTATTTATCAAGCAAACCCCATGCAATCAATTTAGACAAAATACAAAAAATTGATAATGCCTTTCTAGAAGATGTTATAGAAAATGGACTTTATATAGATGGCAAGACTGAACTGCTCAGAACGCACCGCTATCGTGATAATTACTTCGCACCGTTTTTTGTATCAGAAAATAGCTGGAATTACGATTTTCTACTCACTAATTTCTACTCGAAAATAGACTACTAGATGGGTGAAGACTGAGAACGACCTCCAATAAATCCTGCCTAGTTTGTCATAATTTGCAGTCCTCCTAATATTAAGCTGTGATAACCTTTGCCCTATATCAACTTTTTATCATGTAATAAATACTGAAATTTTACGTTTTTTTTTTTCCTTCTACTCCCTAAACTTACCAATTATGTTTGAGCAGAGCTAATGTGGTCCCTATATATGGCAACATAAAGTACAAACTGAATTGGTGCGCTTTCCATGAGCTTCCTGTAAGCTCAACTGCGTTAAATATTGCAATAGAAATGGCAATAATGACACTCTGGCCCACTTCAAGTCCATTAACTCCTGCTAATATATTAATAGCATTTGTACAAAACACTGCTAACATCCCCATATAAACATAGTAAAAAATGCCAACTTTGACTGAGTAACCGAAAAATTCTCGTAAAGGTTTTGGGACTATAATCACTGTTGAATTATAATTGACATAATAAACCATTAAAAGAGGCAGTGATGCAATTGTGGGTAACAATAATTTGTGCCGCCATCGTAGATCTAAGACATCGTCAGCAAATCCCAGTAGCAACATACAACAAATTGATAGTAACGCTGCTATTAATTCCACAAACTAGAATTAAAAAATAAGTATAACACACGGGTGTAGACTTCGTGTTACCTCATCGTGTGGAAAACTCTCCTCGTCGAATAAACTGCTCCCAAAAGGTACAGGAATGAACAAAAACATTGTTATTAAAAATGTACATCCTGTCACAACACCCAAAGACTCAGGCCTATAAAAACTTGAATTAATCAGCAGCGGTACAGACAACATAACCTACACTTTTTCACTTGTTGTTTTACTCATATCAATCCCAAAAAGGTTGGCTTTAATGAACATGTCCCTAAGTTTAGGAATTAGGCGGACTGTTACAATATATGCCACAGTTGACATAAAGGCGCTAACAATTAAAGGAAACAACATTTTCCAATTTCGGTCGAGGTTCACGTCAACATAAACCGCCATTTTTCAAAAATTTGACAGCTGTCAGCTGTTCCCAGGTAAGAGAAAAAACATAGATACTGTACTCTCTCTTTCAAATGAGAAACAGATTTTGCTGCCATCTATGTTTTAGGCATAGTATTACACACTACCAAGAAAAGAAAATTTGAAAAGAAATCCAAAAAAATTAGCGCTTCGTTTTTTTATTGTTTATTTAAAAATTTTAAAAGAATTAAAATCCAACTCAAACCCACAAGTTTAATCAATCAAAATTCACACATAGCAGTGGCAGAGCGCTTTCGAGAACAATGTCTCATCATCAGTGCCAAACTTTTGTCAATAACACACCAAAAATATAAACGAATAAAAATTTATACTAAAAACAGAACACACTGCTATTTTCAGTGAAAAAGTTGTTGATCGATTTCGATCTGAAGACAAAAATAAATAATATAATTGACTATGATAGATAGCTTTTCGTGTTAAAACATTATCTACCAAATGTTTTACTACAGCTCTGCAGCTACAGCTTTGTTGGACCGATATTGCCAACTACGACATTTCCAGAAATGACTCTACATTTTTGTTTTTTGCCATTTCTGCAAATTCCGTTTCATATGTTTTATAGGTTTATACAGATTGTTAAGAAATTGAATGAAAATAATTTAGCAGGTGTTTTAATTTGTTGTGAGGCTGTAAATATTACAAATTCTATTCGTGGTACAAAAACTTTGATTTAACATTTTTGAAACCCCTAATCTAGCACTGCGCTTATGAAATTAATTTCAAGTTCAACCAAAGCAAACAAAACATTTTTACCAGATAAAAAATTGATTGTTTTTTCGCTCAAAAAAGTATTCACCCGCCCTAGAAAATATTAGTTTTAAACACGATCTTTTTTTATGAAGTAATAAAAAAGTGACGTTAATTAAATAAAATATTATGCTACCACTGCCGACTGTACTCGCTCCGATATGGTAAGTCAATGAATTGGTCTTGTATATTTATTAAAAAATACAATATAAATATAATAAAATAAAAATATAATATAATAAAAAAAATATGTGTTCACACTGAGCTCCAGAAGCCATGACGTCAAAAATGCGCAAAATTTTGAAACACTGTCATTCGATAAAAATACCTTGAAAAAGTCGACCTTATTGCACATGTAAATAAGGTTGAATTTACAAAGACCAAATTTCAAGCGATGAATAAATACACTAAATCAAATAAATAAGTTCTAAAAATATCGACATTCGATACCCTAAACATTTCATTTATTGATAAGTCATTAATCACAACAAATTTACACTTAATAAAGAAATTAATGGAAAATAAAACCTTCTATGCACAGATTTCATTCATTTCTAAGCTTTAACGCAGGTCCAACCTAAGCGAATTCCAGCGAACTATGCCGAATGTCTCCGATTTTCTCTCATTTGTGCGCGCGTTCTCCCCACATACTTCCATAGATTGCTACTCGGCCATCTTCGGTAGTTGCTTTACAGCCGTTCGGGTGACTTTGAGAGCACGAAGCATGTACGGTAATTTCTATTTTCGATTAATTTATTAATTATGCGAGAATTATTTGTAACTTTTGACTGGATTAAAACTAGAATGTCTAGAGTATTGGAGTTGAGTGTTTTTATGCCTTATTTGTGTTTCCATATGTGATTTTTATTCGGTCAAAGTTTAGCTGTCATAATTTTACCTTATGCATAAGTGCAATAAGGGCGACTTTTTTAAGGTATGTTTTCAGAATGACAGTGCTTCAAACGTTCGTGCTAAAATTACGACACATTTCTCCACCCCCTTATTACATATCTATACTTTTTAACTGTTGCAGAATTTAGTAAACAGTTCTGACGTGTTTCTCCGTCATTTAAATGTAAATGTTTTAAAATTGTTGTAAATGATTTTGTTGAACGTTTATGTTATGTATTGTTTGAAAACATACTTGAGCTTTGTGCTTTGCTTCGTGAGGCGTTTAGAAGGGTTTTATCTGATGTTTTTTGCAGTAAAAAACTAATTATTTATAAAATGCTATAACAGAATGTTACATGTACTTTATTGTTGATTTATGTGTTTTTGATGTGCTATTTTATTTTAAATTGTTTTGTTTTGTTGTATGATGTACTTGTTTTGTTGGTATTATGGACAACTAGTTTATTTTTTATTTATTTATACATTTCATAAATGATTTACTCGAAGAAAGAAATAACTGTTTCCTTTTACATTGCAGTTTTGTTACACTGTCCCAACTTGAACCCTCATGCAGTCACATCTTAACAGACTTTGCCGCCATGTTGTTAAACACAACATCCCTTTCCACCAGATGACAATCATGAAAGTAAATTTAAATTTTTTTCATGAAGGAAAAAATATTCTGGTTACTAAAGTTACTTTTACACAACCATGTTGGTTAGGGACTTTAATGTTGGTCTTTAATTTCTGTGGCGGCATCTACAGGGCGGGCAAGCAACTATAAGGCGTTTCTAGTGCTTTTAGTTGAGTCACACACCTTTTTTTTTGACAGCTATCAAGTGACGTTTATTTGATATTTGCGTTTTTTTGAAATATAAAAAGCGTTTTTCGTGTTTTTCTCTGTGAAATTTTGTGTTCTGTGCAATTTTGTGTAATGGATAGCGATGAGCGTGTGCCCCGTGTAGGGGAAGTCCGAATCCAAGTCAGACCCGACTATTACTTATTAAAAGCCCGGCATGAAGTCGCAAATGGCAATAACGTTGGGGCTATCCAACACTACCTCAGCTACATTGAAAATCTGGGAAGCCCCCATGACATGCTACTATCGGAACAAATCAATTTAACGAAATTAATAATGAGTTTAAGTGAGAACGTTGATCCCAGTGAACCGGTACAAAACGAAATTATCAAATGTTACCTCACAATGCTCAACGGGTTTCCTCACAATGCCATCCTGTTAAACGCATTTGGACTGTATTTTTTCACCCACGGAGAGTACACAGTTGCTAGATCTTATCTACAAAGAGCAGCAGCTGAAGGGTATCTTCCAGCTGAAAAAAACTTTTTACACGTTATCTGGCATTTGTTACCCAGATGGCACTTCAGAATGTTAAATGACCAAAAAAGGAACGAGTTTTTCAGAGATGCAATCCACAAAGCACTGAAAGCAGGCTATAAGAAGGTCTACGATATTGGGACAGGTTGTGGCCTTTTAACTCTAATAGCAGCAACTTACAGCCAAGACGTCCGAGTTATTGCAATTGAAGAAAGCAAAATGTTATGTGACCTCACAGGCCGAATTTTCAAGAACAACAACCTGGAGAACGTCAAGTTAATCCAAGGCAATTCTAACACAATAAAAACCGCTCCAGCCCCTTGCAACTTAATTGTAACTGAAATATTCGATGCTGCAGTGTTTGGTGAAAGCTGTCTCAAGACAATAAAACATGCTCTTGATACATTCATTAAAGGGAACAATTTCAAAATAATTCCTGCAGGTGTTAAACTCTATGTCACTGCTTTTGAGAGTCATGAACTGACAAGGAAATTTCGGTACACAGAATCTTTAAAAGAGCTAAAACTTGAAAATGTTTGTTTGGTTGAAGTAGATCCAGAGCCTTACGATGCCGAATATCTGAAAAACAGGTCTCTGAAATATCTTTCTGATACAAAACAATTTCTTGAAGTAAATTTCTATAATAAAAAACAATTAGACGAGTTATTGAACCCTGAGAGTGGCTGTATTAATGAAATTGAGTTAGTTTGTAAGTCAGGAACAATCCATGCTTTAGCTGTTTGGTTTGAGCTGAATTTAGATGAAGAAATCACAATTTCAACAGATCCTTTTAACTCGAATGTCAAGTGTTGGGAACAAGCTGTCTTTCATTTAGATCATCCAATAGAAGTGAAGGCAGGGGATTTACTCAAACTCAAACCACGGATAGTAGAGGGTCAGATACACTTTGATGTTTTAAGTCATGAGAATGACTGTGAGGATTGTTTTGAAGTCAGTAGGGAGATAATATCGTTCCTTAATGACACTGAATTGGTCAAAAATGTGATTAATGCTGCTGAGAAATACAGTGGTGATTTAAGAGTAATTGATTTTAATGTGTTTCCTCTATTTGGGTTTCTGATGGCGAAAAAAGGGGCTACAGTGTATCACGTTTACAATGATGAGTGTGATTTGAATCTTTTCAATCATATTATAAAGGGTCTGAAGGAAATAATCTGTCATAAATTTATTTTTATTCATCATAAGGCTGTGGAGAATTATCTGGTGTTTTTGGAGCCACCGAATCTTGTTTTTACTGATTTAGTTAAGTCTGATGGGTCCTGGAGTAAAATGGAATATTCACTAGAGACTGAAGCGAAATTAAACTGTGAATCTTTACCGAAAAAATTTTTTTTACACGCTCAACTTGTTAGTTCAAAGTATTTAGATATTTGTAATAAAGTGGATGATAGCAAGGCTTTAAATTTTAATATTTTCTCCGAGATAAATGAATTTTCTGTAAGTTTTCCTTCTTGTTTTTTTTTTGCGATGTATATCTGATTATTTTAGGGATCTGAACATCCTAATCTTGAATCTCTTGATCACGAGAAGCACTCAACAGTTGTTTGTTTTGATATAAGTGATCTCGAAAAGGTAGATTTTCATTTGGAAGCTGATATCATCAAGGATGGGTTATGTAATGGGATTTTTTACTGGTTTGATATTCAATTTACCGATGATGAAAGTAATGTGTTCAGTACTTTAAAGAGTACTCATTATGATAAGTCATGTACACTTCTTAATACTCCTAAATCGGTCAAAACAGGAGAAAAATTCATGATCCATATAATGCGGCTTGAAGGACATTTAAAACTTTATTGTGATTAATGGTAATTATGTAATGTATACTAAAACCTGTGATGTTTAGGTATAAATAGTTTTGTAATTAATAAACATTTTTTTTAGTCAATTTAATAACTAATGGATTTGTTATGTAAAAAATGCGCACATTGATACCAAATGTTTATTTTCATTTTAAAATAAAAAATTATAATAATAATCTCAGGTTTATTTACACTACTAAAAGAGGGCCCCTTCAGCACAAAAATAAATACGGTTTGAATACATTGAATGAAATTTTAATTAAAAAATCAAAAGTACAATATACAGCTATAAATTAAATAATATATTGAGGGCCGATTTTACTAACAAAAGTTAAAGTTAACTATCAAATAAGACCATAGCAACAATTATTATAATCATAGTAACGATTATTTTTAACTCTATATTGGTGAAATCGACCCAATATAATTGAATTAAAATACATTCAAGAGTAACTAATTCTCCAAATCAAACATTTTAATGAAATTGTAGTTAAGAAATTAGGCATGGGGCTAGTTTACAGAAAATTTTATTTGCGATTAAATATTTGATTGCGATAACTTGACGTTTGTCAATGTAAATCAAATGGGAATTTAATCGTGATCAATTTTAATTCATGATTTAAATTTTAATTCGCTTTCTATAAAACTGTCCACAATATTTAAAATTTTACCTAAGTATTTTAAACCTTCACTAAATCAACTCAATAAAAATCAAAGTGAGTCACGTTCACGGGTATAAAAAACCTGCGTTAACCCGCACTTGCAAGTGACTTCATATTCAAAAATCCAGTATGTTTCTCCATTACGAATGCACATTTTCTCTTTTAAGAAATTTGTATTCCTTGGTTTGTAGTTATCAAAGTCTGATCGAAAATCATACCTTTTTGCATTATTATAATAAACTGCTTCACCTAAAAACATATGGAAAGTTAGGATCTTTTTTATTCTATGTTGAAGACCTAACCTTCTTGAAGTGTGGCGGTGATTTCCTATACCTATACAAGGTCTTTTTGTTGATTTGGGGTTAAACCCCTTACCTCTACTACTACGACGTTGGTGGGAATAAAATCTGCGAAATCTTCAGGATTTATTAGAGTGAGATCGACGCTTTTTGGGTATTTTATGCCATATTGCGTGTGTAAAGCGTGAGGGGGCATATTTCACGCTCTGAAATTGAGTAAAAGTGGTACTTTGAGATTATATACACTTGCAACAGAGATTCCAATTCCGAGTGTGAGATTTTTGTTTTTGAATACGTATAACTAGAAAATCTAAACTCGCTTGTGCCATGGTTGTCGACTTCCATCGGCCATGACGTTGGACCATACCAAGATCGGTCCCAGCGTTGGACAATAAACTCACTGTGTAACTGATGTGCGTCTCATACTGTGTCCTGTGTAAGACTCTAATTCTGGTAATTTAAGAATTCTCATTAATTTGTACATTGTAAAGAGTTACAAATCTGATGTACAAAAGTTACGGGAAGAGAAGAAATGTTATTGAACAACAATTTTTAAACGCCAATAATATCGTTTCGTTTATATTCTTGCTTCCATCAGTGTTACGTTTATTCAATCATTCTGGAAATTTCTGATATTCTTTCTGGTATATTCCTTTTGACTTTACGGGCACAATTACAATTACAAGCATGGAAAATAAAAGTAAATAATAAATATACATACCATATCTTAAAAATATGCCATTATCCATTAATATTATTTCATTTACATTTCTGCTACCAGAATGGTTCTTTTTTAGCCATTCTTGAAATCGGTCGCACTCTTTTCTTGTACTCTACTTCAGATTTTTTTGGTACTAATGCAGCATGAGCTTTCTCAGCTTTTTTTAATACTGCCTCTGAAATATTTTTCACGGTCTGTCATTTTTACAAATTCATTAATTTTTGTTTACGCAATTGTCAAGAAATATATCCATAGTAACCAGGCCTAGTTAACTAACAGCAAATTTGATTTTTGGATTTGTTTAATAGAAAATAAAATTGTAATTTCTTTTTTGGATTTGATTAGTAGGAAATAAAATTAATTATGTAACACGTGAATTACTAGATGTCAATAACCTCGGGCAACTTACAATCCCTAGGGCCTAACGGCCCTCTGGATTGTAACCCCGTTACCCTCTGTAATATTATTACTTTATTATTTTTGTATTAAATTTTATAACAAATTACCGCATAATATTAGAAATCTTTCTGAAATTGATTTATTGAGGAGGCTTAAACTTTTTCTGTTAAACCACCGGTTTTATAGTGTCATCGAATTTTTGGCTTACAATTTTGTGGATTCTTAATATTGACTTTCCTTGTTTTTATTTGTTTTTTTTTTCTTTGACTTGTGTAAAGATTTCTAAAAATCTCAAACACAAATAAACTTTACTTTACTTTAGTTAACTTAACTTTTATTAGTGAAATTAGCCCTCAATATACTATTTAATTTTAGCTGTATTTAAATATTGTACTTTTCATTTTTTAATTAAAATTTCATTCAATGTATTCAAACCGTATTCATTTTTGTGCTGAAGTGGCCCAATAGAACAAACTGAACAAAAGGACGAATTTTAACATTTAACAAACTTTGAAAAACTGGGTAGATCTGATAAAAAATGGTGTGTGCTGAAGGGGCTCTCTTAGTAGTGTAAATCAACCTGAGATTATTATTATAATTTTTTATTTTAAGATGAAAATAAACATTTGGTATTGATATGCGCATTTTTTACATAACAAATCCATTTATTATTAAATTGTAGTATTTACATAACATGCATTTCATTGAAACAATTAAAAGAAAAAATACCATTTTTGATTTCAAGTTGTTTCTATAGCAAAGGAAGAAAATTAGGGCTATTATTTGTAGTGTAGGATACTTAAAATTATAAAGATTGAAAATAATGAAAAAATACTGGAGTGATAAAAATTAATACGCATTAGTTTAGATATAACAAAATATCTTATGTAGTTCAATTTTTCATTATATCACCATTTTGTAAAGGAATTCTGTCATGATACTTGCCCCTTTTGTAGGCTTTTTGGGTTTACCAATGAGTTCTTGTACTCGTTTAAACTGATTTTGTAATAGTTATTTATACGATCAGTGCGGGAACATATACTTTGCATATGAGTAGGAAAGTTTTTACACGAGTGCGCTTCGCGCACGAGTGAAAAATGTCGCACGAATAAAGCAAAACTGTTCCCGCACGTCTCCTGTATATTATTTTTGCACGGATCCTCCATAAGGCCGAAAAACGATAATTTTAAAATTTATTTTTATTTTGTTGAAAGAATCAAACGCTTTGATGTCGATGATGTAGGTAACTGTCAAACTTTTTAAATTACTAAAATCTATTGTCAAAATTTGACATTTTAATGTCTTACACAATTTCCCACAGATGGTGCTGCTAAAACTTAAACTTTAAATGAAATATTGTAGATGCATTTCTGTTGTTTTATCTGAATAAAAGTGGTAAAGTGTATTGTTTTATTATAAACTTAGGCTCTGATACGATAATCTAATTTTAAACCATTTTTTAAACAAGAAAAATCCCTGTGCTCTTTGCAGGCACTAGTGCGGTAAAAACGGAGCAAGATTGTAAAATTGTCGGTCTCGAATGTTCGTTTAGTGCGTAATCTTCGGCGTAATCACTTGATTTTTAGCAGAGTAGTGCAAAAATAACATTATTCAAATAGTTAAGCTAATTTTGCAGTTCACATTATATAATTTCTTTTTTTTTATCAAGTGGTTTAGAATTTTTTTAACATTTTTTTCGGGTATATGCATAATGACCCAGTATACATAAAAGATAAAACAAAACAAAAATATATATTACGTTTCGAGTTCAGAAAATGGGTCTTTACTGGCCTAGTAAGCAGCTTATGAGGACATTAAAATCTCAGTTTTTTAGACTTAGTTCGTACATTTTTTTGTGCACCTATTACTCTTTTATTTTATTTTATTATTAAATAAAATTATGTCTAAAATATTAAAAAATTATGTCTAAATTTATTATTTCGACAAAAACTGTTTAATTAAATATTTAAGAAATGGTGTGCGCTTTATCATTCTTCAACAATACGGATGTCCAGGGTTTCAGTTCATCAGTGAATAAAATAAAATCGAGTTTTGTAAAGTCAGTTTTTTTTGTTCGAATTTACGTTTATAAAACAAACACGAAACGAGACAAAGTTTTATAAAAAATAAATGCATACAATGGCTTAAAACTTTTTATTTTTTTATGTCACAAAAGTAAAATTTTGGGTTCTATAATATATATTTTATTATTGCATTGGATGCTATAATGGTTATTAAACTATCTAAGGGAGTGTTATAATAGTTTTCTTAAAGACGTAAATTATAAAAGTACATTTATGCAAGACTAGTCCGGTAAAGAGGTACTTTCCAGCCGTAAAATTGTACAGTAATAAACAAATTTTGGATAGGGTGCACAGAAAATTTATTTCAAAAAACTTTTATTTTTTGAATTTACTTTATTTACTATTATAAAGGGTGCCAGGACAACTACCAATCACAGCGCTTAATTTTAATCGTTGCCATGGTAATGAAAAATCTGACTGAGCCATTTTTTTTAACTTAACTTACAAAATCAGTATTTACGTATTATATTCCTGTCATGTAATATTTTTTGTAAAAAATTGTGATCGACTATCACAGTCTGACATAACAATGTACTATACTTACCCAAACTGGCCCCAAATATCTACCTATACATTTTAATTGTTTTTCTATTAGTGCCCCCATTATAATTTAGCTTTTTTCCCTAACAAAAATTTAGAAATATGAGGTGCCACAATTTCAGGATTATTATTATGAACGTCATGATGCCCATCCACGTATTGAAACCGAATATTTTTATACTTTTTCAAAAAGTTCGTAACTGGCTTCATGTACATTTGTTGTAATTCAGAATCGCGCCCCAAAATTATCAAAACAGGACACGTAACAGGGAATTTTTTCAAAGTTTCTAGGATATACCGGAAATCATGAATGGGGTTAATAAATTGTTTCATTCTTTGATCAATTGTGAATGCATATTTTCCATCTTCAGTTTTCTCAATTGCCCTATGCAACAAAGCTTCAGCTGCGTCCGGACTGATGTATCCATTCGCTCTCTGATCTTGCAATTTCTGTAAAGCTTCAGCGTAGGTGTATGTAGGCCTTTTCTTAGTCCTTAATTTTTCCTCAAGTTCAATACAAGAATCAAACTTGTCCCTCAGATTTTGTCTAAACTGGCCTGCATGTACAGGGAATACATGTATAGTGTCCAACATGATCAACTTCTCAACATATTCTGGATACAGTTGCGCGAATAAAAACGCGAGTTGTCCTCCATAACTGTGCCCCAAAATTATATACTTCTCTTTTTTAAAATACTGCATTATCATTTTGTACACAATAACGTTATTAATTGTATAGACAGGGAAAAATGGAGGGAAATGACTTGATTTACCATGCCCAGGTAAATCAAAACAAATATAACAAAATGAGGACGGTAGTTGCGGAATTAATCTATCAAAAGAACCAGCATTGTCCAGAATTCCGTGGAACACCAGTACCAGGGGGTCGAATCTGTTACCCCACATTTTTGCTACGAAAGATATAACCTCAAAACAGAAACATAACAAATGTGATGTAATTTTACCTGCCAGGTGACCCCAAGGTACTGTGATTGTTATTTCTTCAGTTTTCATTTTTTTATTTTTGTTTCTTGTGTAGTAATGTGAAGGAAAGTTGGTATGTGTGGCACTGATTAATTCCAAATAAAATAACACAACACAATTTTTTATATTATAATTTGCATTAACAAATTAAGGCTTTATCAGGTGCAAATTACAAGGTTTGCTTATGCGTCACGTATTCAGATCATTTACAATAAGTGTTGTTTTTCTTTTTTTAATAACATAACTGATATCACATCTGGTTGTTGGCTGGATAAAAATTTGTTTAGTCATGATTATAATAATATTTGAGATTCTGCGTTGGATGACAACAATGAATCATTATCTGTTGTTGAAATATCTAGACATAAATGATGTAATAAAAAAAAATTGGTTTATCTCAGGTCTCTTTTGAATTTGGCGCTAGAATAACTGTCAAATTTTCTAGGGATTTTTCGCTTTGGGAGGAGGTGGAAAATTGTGTTTGTAGTTTTGAGAACATGACACAAAGGCGCTGTGATCGTTTTTTTTTTGTTTTTTTTTTTTTTGAAATATTACTAAGGGCATGATCGAATGAATAGGGTGGATGAGGAAATCCAATTCGATTAATATAGAGGTGGAAACTCCGCACGAATGAGCGGATTTGGTCAGTCTTTTAAACAAACGCAGCATTCATCTTGCGGATAGCTTTTTATACACATTTAAATGTTCACGCAAAATATTGAATATTTGTTCAGTTGAGATGTTCACTTCATCTTACTCACTTTCAACCATGGATCGCTATTTTCAAGATCACAGACGTTATTAAACATTTCAGGAGTCGGTTCAGTAAATAAAGCTCCGCGCGCTCAGCATCTTCTGTGATCATACGACCAATTTTGAAACGAGAAAACAGTTTACAGATTAATTATATTATGAGACAAAGCCAATTTACCATAATATTGGCACAAATTTTCTTCAGTTTTTTTAAAGGTTTTTCTACTTAAAGAATAATGTCAAAATGTTCTTTTTCACAACCCCAGTAGAGAGTTAGTAGGTGGTACTTTATCGCAATGAGATAACACTCAAAATGATGATCATAAGTAGGGATAGTTTTTGATTTGAATAATTCGATTATTTTTGACATTATCCAATTTTCGATTTGTTCCACCATTTTATAGGCACCGATGGTACATATTTTTATTTAAAAATGACTCTAGATGAGATGACAATAGCAATAGAACAGCTCGGGGGTAAGTCAGAACGCCTACTTGACCTTCTATCGGCGTTCGTAAGGTGGAAGACACTTTTGAACACACTTTTTTAAATCATTTATTTAATTAAATAAAAATTCGTGCGTTTTTAATTTTAAATGTACTATATACAATTTATTTATTTATACCTAGTACTACAACATACTCGTAATGTTGTACCTACACTATAAAATAATAAAAAATTAAGAAAAAACACGTTAAGTTTTATTGTTAAATTATTAATCATTTAAATAAATTATTTTTTTAAACATTTGTTAACATTATTTTTTTACGAATTCCGGCCTGGTGATGTGATCGGCACGTGTATCAATAAGGTCATGACGTTACTCATGTCTTTGAAGAAGCTGACGTATTTGGCAATAATTTTGGGAACAAAGGAATCGAGATCACGATGATCTCATAGTCACACGTGGTTCCAGAAGGCCAGAGAGTTCGTAGCGAATAAAAAGGAGCGGTCAATTTGGGGAAGAGGATTGTGGATCGAGCTGTCGTTTAATGCGTTTCATAAATGAATTATAATAATTGTTTTACATCGCATTATTTAAAGTAGTGAATAAAATTGTGGTTTGAAATTGGTCGTATTAATTCTCACTTTAACATACTTTAACACATTCTTAAAGAAGTTATTAGATTTTCAGCATGTGTTACTTGAATTAACCAAACATTTTGTATTTTTGCGAAAATCAAAGATAATATTTGGTAATGCAGCAACATTTTTTTTCAAAGGTTTGTTTTAATTATCTTATAGTTACCTTAAAAATTTAAACAAATATATTTTTTTTAAACATAGCCTCTCGGGTAGTATTTTTATAACCATTTAATGCCTGTATTTTATTTTTTTAATAAAATTTATAGTTTGGTCAAATAAACGCCTTGATCCATATTTACATTTGTTCTACCTGTGTGTATTTAAGATTATTATTTATTATGTAATTGTACTGATTTCTAGAACATTATCACAAATTATTATTTTTTACGTAAAATGTTATATTCGTATGAGTCATTGTTTTTTAAGTTGTTTCGAATAAGAAAAAAATATATAAATTTGCGAGAAGATTCAAATTTCGAGCAAAAAATATTAGTAACGAGAACTTCTCACCAGAGGCGCTTCTGTTTGCTTACCTATTTTCCTGTTGCTAAATTACCCACCTGTGGGGGGGTAAACCATGGTAAACATCAAATGTTTAAAAAAATGTGGATCAATTTTATATCATTTGAAGGCATCTTGTTGACATTAAAAGATTTCAATATTTAACAATTTTTAATTTTAATGGTTCAAAATGGCCTCTATTTTCGTTACATAACAGAAAGGGTCCCAACTGTTCTTTTGCGACTAGAGATTTATAATAGTTTACTGCAATGTTTTTTATAACCTTTTCAAGTTTGACAACATTTTTTAGAAATATTTTGTATGTAATTAAAATTTTTACATTATCAAAGATTTTGAATTTGGCGCCTGAATAACGAACTGTCAGATTTGTAGGGATTTTGTCGGTTTGTGTTGTTCGGTTGGTAGTAAGTGCTCTCAAAAAATTCACAAATGATGCGTTTGGTGGACAGGCTGAGTGTAAATTTTACCACATTTTATAAATGAAAATTATTACAGTTCGTTTTCGGGAATTTTGGATTAGATAAAATTAAATTTGAGCATCAGAAATGAACGGTACAATTTTATTTATTTACTTTAGGATTCCTTCAATCTTAATAAAAGCACAAAGAATTGCATGCCATTTTTGTAGTTAATTACATTGCATTCTTTGTTTGTAATTACAATTCACGTCAAGTAATTAAATAAGTACTTGCTGTCACCTAGTTATTTATCGATTACTGATTTAATTTTGTAAAGTTTTGAATAATAGATCAAAAGTGATTGATTTTTTCTGCAGACGTTTTAAATTGTAGGTTATATAATTAGACAATTAAATTGATTTTAGTCTATACAATGCCTGGAGTGGCTGATATGGGTATGGTCTGGATGGGTGCTGGCCAGCCCAATCCCGAAATGTCCATGGATATGATGTCTGGAGACAATTCTGATATGTTGCTTGAACATGAGAACCCATATTTCACCCCATCTTTACACAGCATGTCCAATCAGTCCATGGATGATATTAATACAATCCACAGCTCACAAATGGTAATTTCTCTCTTTGTTGATATTATAGTGACTTATGAATTATTTTAAGGACGGAATGGAAAATTTAGAAATGATGCAATATATTGATATGAAACATGAAAGTAATGACTCGAGTTATGCAGAAGATGACAGCCAAAATCCAATTTATATGATAACCACTGCCACACAAACACTCCCTTGTTCTACAAGGAAAATAAAACCAATCAAGCATCCAGGGCTTGTTTTAAAAACACCCATAGCTTACCAAAGCAATACGGATCCGTCAGTCATACCGATACAAAAGGATGGAATTGGTAAATTTATTTTTTGAGTAGTTAGGGCTGGACTGGCCTCACTTGGGAGAGAACATTCTGTAGTTATTATTTTTACTGCAATGGATCAATAAATATACAAAAAACATGTTTGCTAATAAAAAAATAGTTTTCTGTACTGTCTTTTCTGAAATAAGTGGAATGACTTTTAAGAACTGGCAATAAACCAAGTCATTCATTTCAATTTTGTCTTGGTGCAACAATATTAGTAACAGCAATGTTGTTGCCAAAATATAACAATTTTTTTACTATTTTCAAAAGAGAATTAGGGAAATCAAGTTTATTGCAGACAAACGTAAAATTGCAATTTATTTTAATTTATAATGGTTTCATTACAGATTTTTTACACTTATTTTACATTAAAGTTGATACCTTAGTCTCTCTTAAGAGAGATTAAATCACCATTTTTAGTCCCAAGGGACTTAAAGTGATATTTAAAATCTCTTGGGATTTAAAAGTGAAAAATTTCTTGTGTACAAATCTTAAATACAAATATTTTTTATTTATTTATTGAAAGTGCCAAACGTGGCGTATGTACCGCAGAATTAAAGTGCTTTAATTACTTAAATGATGCACTTTAATCTGTTGATATATAATATACTTTTTCTAAGACAACATCAAAAAATGTTCATATCAAGAGTGTAAATTGAATCATAAAAAGCTACATTTTCTACTGAATTTTATTTTGCATCGGTTGCTAGGCAACGAATGCACTATGAAATATTTTGTGTTCGGTCTGCTGTTTTCGATAACAAAAACTAAGGTGGCTTAGAGAATTTAACGCCGAACTAAAACTAAGGTGGCTAAGAGAATTTAACGCCGAACGACAAATGTCATCATTTGTTACATTTTGTGCATTACAAATAATTTCGTAGTTATTTCCAAGAAATCAGATAATTAATATGCAAAGTGATAGTGACTTGGAATTATTTCATAGTTCTTCTTCTTAATTGGTTGGGCACTGCTGTCCAGGCTCTGCTAATGAATAGGTAATTTTATTTGTATCTTTTACTTTTTCTAAAATTGAGCTTTATTTTTCAACACAATCAAATTATAAATTAAAATGAATATAAAATTTATAAAACCCACACTTAAAAGTTAAATACCAATTCAAGACATGAAAAAGGGCACCTACGTGGTGACGATCAAGTCAGCAAAAGAGCTTGTTTTTCACCTAACAACATATTTACTGGGATTAGATTTCAGAAAGATTATTGAATTGTTTGATTTCTTGTCTTATGAAGCTCCTATAGGTTTTTATAATCCCCTCTTTTCGAAATTGTGTTGAACCGTACTTCTTTGACGAGACAACACCTCTTTCTCCTAAAGTTGCGTTTATTTGTTTTACATCACTATTATGCGTCATTAAAATTTCACCATCCAATAGTGTATTGGGTATTTCGTTGCTAATTCCACCTATAATCTGCAAGAGAGATACACTTTTTGCGTATTTTTTCAAATATGTTCGCATTTTGGACTAAAGGTAATAAATCACTTGTTTCTTTGTTTGGCTCTTCATCTCTAGAAGAACTAACATGCATTTGTTAAAATCTAACTGATTCGAAGAAAAGCTTTTTTGTTGCGTTTCATATTGGCTTTTGAATAATTCTTACAACTAATTCTTGGAGTATATGTTTTAGCACCAATTGCAAACCTTTGTTTTATTTTGTTAGACCAAACATAGCCTCATAAATCAAAGAAATCTTCTTGACAGATTTCTGAATATATTTATGACCTTTTGAAAACTTTTTGTCCATTACAGAGACCACCGCTGTATCATTAGGGCAAATTATTACAAGAAAAATAGTTGAATCCAATTAATCAAACCTTCCGATCAAAACGCATTAAATTGCATTTAAGCAAGTTTTATAAATCAAACCGACTTCAACGTATTTTAGACAATATATGTAAATAATAGTATTTGAGTTTTTCGACCTTCCGTTGCAAATCATAGCTACAAGTTTAACGTCTCCGGTATAAACAAGGTAAATATGATTTTTTAGACGAATGTCAAAAAAAAAATAGGTTGATATTGCCGTTGTACTCTTCAAGCACTTCATTGCACTAAAATCAACCTCTGTTCCAAACGGCATTGTTGTTAAATTTATGACTTAAGTTAGAATTTACTGTCATGGTTGCTCATGTATAAAAGATGTTGTTAATTTTGCGGTTTGAAGCCATTTTTTTTATTGTAATTACTTTTTGTTACTTAATTTCTCCGGGGCCAGTTTGCTTCAGTCCGCCTCTGTGTCCGCTTCTGTTAGAGGAGTCTAATTGTAACTTTTTCAGCTGTTTGTGAAAAATGTGGAGCAATTGGTGTAAAACATGCCTTCTACACTCGCGAGCGCCGTTTTTGCAGCATGGCCTGTGCTAGAGGCTACAGTGGACTAATTCCCGAACCTCTTCCTCTTTCCCAACAGCAGACTCCCGAAAACCATCATTTTGCCAAACACCGCTTTACCTTGAAAACCGAAGATGATTTCACAAACACTATCCTGGACCAAGATTTTCCTCAGATACCTCCTCCACCTGTGTTGCCCCCTATCGACGAAACAGTCCCTCTAATCCGTCGCAAACCTTCCGAACTCGCCAATTCTCACGATTGGGATTCGCAATTAAACGACCAGTATTTTGTAGCAGCCCCTGTTACGTGTTTCAAACACGCCCCCATGTCAGATATTTGGGAGAATATCATGGTGGGAATGAAAGTCGAAGTGGAGAACACTGATTGTGATAATGTCTCTGAGGCGTTTCCTGATTCGTTTTGGGTAGCGACTGTTTTGAAAATTGTTGGGTATAAGGCACTACTGCGATATGAAGGGTTTGGGTCGAATGATACCAAGGATTTTTGGGTTTCGCTATGTTCGAATCAAGTACATTCAGTTGGATGGTGTGCAACTAGAGGGAAGCCATTGATTCCGCCAAAAACAATAGAGGATAAGTATAGCGATTGGAAGGATTTTTTGAGTAAGAGGCTGACAGGAGCAAGGACGTTACCTTCGAATTTTAGCAATAAAGCGAGTGATAGTCTTAAATCTAGATTTCATTGCGGCCTTAATTTAGAAGTTGTGGATAAAAATAGAATCTCACAAGTTAAGGTTGCTATTGTTCATAAAATTGTGGGGAAAAGGTTGAATGTTAAGTATTTTGATATGCCAGCGGATGATGCTGGATTTTGGTGCCACGAAGATTCTCCTCTCCTGCATCCTGTTGGATGGGCTAAAAAGGTGAGTTGGTGTAGCGTGTTTTAATCAAACACAACATTACAAAACTGCACATGGTTTTTGGTATTCATCAGTGCAGCGCATTCTTAAAGGTTGTGTTTGGTTGAAATTGGTGGTGGCAAGGTTATTAGTGAAATGCTTGTAGGTAGTTGGAGTTTTACTACTACTGGAGTTTTACTAAGTTACTAGAAATCTCTTCCCGTTTTTTTTATTTTGATATTAGTAATTTTTTCTGGTTTTAATATAATTGCTTTTCAAAATATGAATGTGAAAACGTAAATAATATTATTTCAAAACTAAAAGTAATTTCTAACGTCAGCTGTGTCACATCGGTGACATATTATAGGTGTCAAATGGTTTGTTTTCGTAATTTCGTAAATTTTAGACGTGGTATCAAATGTCAAAAATGATATCTTTTATTGAAACACTGTCATGGTTACTTAATACTCACCCAAAGTGTACTGTATAAATTTATACAAAACTAATTGTTAGTAATTTCACTAATTTTAAAAACTTCTTCTGGTTTATTTCAGATAGGGGTATATTGGTAGGCTTTGAAGTATTAGTTTGAAGAATTAATTACTCTCGTAGTTAGGGGGAATTGGTTTGCTTCGAACTTGTCTTATCGAAATCATAGCTTCTTTTCCCAAGAAATGGTTTGCTGCATTTTTTCCTTTTAACTTGATTTTTCAAAATTACTTACTAAATTCATTAAAATACAATCATTTTTTTGGTTCAGAAATTGGTTATTTGCTTAACGGCTTTATTTCAATCTACCTGGCATTAAAGGTTATGATTATTTTAGAAATTAAAAACGTTTAGTTGTCAAACCATCTGTCAACAAATGATACGTTTGTTACCTTGAATTATTCAAATGCAATTGTTTATTTAACGTTTAGAAATTAAATTCCCTTGTTTTTAAAAATTTGGGACCCATTTTAATTTTGTAAACAAATTACACATGATACACCATGTTTGACATTATAATCGAATTTCACTAAATATCCGCACCCCAAAACAGTCATTTCTAATTAAGCAAAAATTCACCAAAAATTTGTAGGTGATATTTGCAAATAGAAAAAGATTTTCTCCAAGTTTCAAGTTGTTTACTTGTACGGTTACTTTTTCACTTTTGCTAATTTAATTATAAATTAATAATTAATTTATGAGAGAGTCGTAAATTTTATTCAAAAAAGGACCCCATTAGAATGGTGGTTCTTGAAGTTTATGGTATTCGTCATAAACCGGGCACGCGTCTATTGTGAAAACTTGAAGGTTAGGCAGCTGGTTACAAGTTTCCAGGAATTGTCTATTTATTTTTGAAAGATGTCTATTGCCGATCAACACTTAGGGTGTTTTTTTTACGAAAATTTTAGTTAGAACGACGTCAAAACTTAATTAAAAGTAAATTTTGCATTAGCATTTGTTGTATCTGTTATTCGGAATTTCGAGGTAAACCCTGATCAGATTAGGGAATGGTTATTCATCCATTTATTTTATGTGTTTATTATAAATTGAACGTTAATCTTTTTCAAAGAAATGATGAAAACTCATCATTTAGGCGAGTCAAGCTTTCTAATCCATCAGGTAAATTATTGTACCCCTATCAGACAAACACACCCCTATCAGACAAACACAACAATCATCCCATTTCTGATTACAAGTTTGAGTTGTGATTACCTATTTCTTCTTGGCCCTTGTTTTTAGTATCTTTTTAAATTTTGTTACGCGTTTTTGATTTTCTTTTCCTCGTTTTTAGTTTGTTAGTTTAGTGTTAGTGTTTATTTTAGTATTTTAAACAATTTTATAGTTTTAAGTGTGTGCTGATCAAGTGTTATAAATAATAAAAAAATTAAATCTAAGAAAACAAAAACAGTTCTAAGATTAAGAAGAACAATTTCATTTATAGTCGGCCCAGGGTCCTATGGCCACTCTGACTTAAATCGTAAATCTTTACATAATAGATCTCCAGCTGTGGTGCCAATTGCAGTTAACAGGTACTTTAGTTGGGCTGGGGGTTTTGACGATTGTGCCACAGGTAGATTTCAGATGTTTCTCATTTAAGTAAATAAGAGATAATAGAAAGATTATTTTTTTGCGAAATTTTGTTTTGATGATAATAGACTAAATAGAGAGCGGGTAATAATTATCAAAATTTGTTAGCGTTAATTCGATTTGTAGAGATCGATTTATACCAATTATTAATCGACAAAATTGGTTTCTAAATCACAGCAAATTATTTAAAAACAAAAAGTGCATTAAATATTTTTTAGTGTTTCTACTTTGATGTAACAAAAGTCAGTTTGAAAACGAATTTCACTTTTAGTTATCACTTATAAGAAACATAGTAGGCAATTAATATGCAAAAATGTTAAGCTAATCTTGCAAAATGTGTTCTTTTGACCTGTCCATGTACCTGAGTTTCTAATTCTTTTACGGGTAATTTAAATAGACAGGTATAGGATATATTTTTGCTCTGTAGAATTCTATGATAAATGCATTAACTTTCATTTTTTACTTATCGACGCTGGCAAATAGAAACATGGTAACTCAAAAATATTATTTGTAAAGATCAACAAAAAAAATTATCCAGCATTCTTTTGCAAATAAATTTTTATATTTTTTTTTTTTAAGTTTATAGACATTACTAAAACCAAAACCTTTATTATTATGGAATAATGTTGTCATCAAATTATTCTATCAAACACCCTTAATTTAACCTTCAATAAAAAACCAGATCTAATAATAATAATGAAGTATGAAAGCTCAAAAAAAAACCTTAAATTTTCACGAAAATATTCAAATATTAATTGTTGATATGGGGGAGAAAAAAAAATTATGAGTGGGGAAAAATACATACAAAATTATTTATAATTGGTATAAATCGATCTCTACAAATCGAATTAATGCTAACAAATTTGGATAATTATTACCCGCTCTCTATTATCATCAAAACAAAATTTCGCAAAAAATATAAACTTTCCATTATCTCTTATTTGCTTAAATGAGAAACATCTTAGATTTCAGATGATGATGATAACTAAAAGTGAAATTCGTTTTCAAACTGACTTTTGTTACATCAAAGTAGAAACACTAAAAAATATTTAATGCACTTTTTGTTTTTAAATAATTTGCTGTGATTTAGAAACCAATTTTGTCGATTAATAATTGGTATAAATCGATCTCTACAAATCGAATTAACGCTAACAAATTTTGATAATTATTACCCGCTCTCTAATTAGTCTATTATCATCAAAACAAAATTTCGCAAAAAAATAATCTTTCTATTATCTCTTATTTACTTAAATGAGAAACATCTGAAATCTACCTGTGGCACAATCGTCAAAACCCCCAGCCCAACTAAAGTACCTGTTAACTGCAATTGGCATCACAGCTGGAGATCTATTATGTAAAGATTTACGATTTAAGTCAGAGTGGCCATAGGACCCTGGGCCGACTATACTCCCTCTCTGGATGTAGCCAACCGACGAAACTAGGTAGATATTACCCAGGGGTCGGTCATAAATCTACTTCAATAGTGAGGATGATAAGCAAGCAGCGGATTTATTACTACTCCAACTAAGCAAGTCATAAATTAGACTAAAATATTTGATAAATAATATAAAAATGAGTTTTATTCAAAGTCTAACAAATTTTTTTTTAATAAATTTTGCAGTTTGATTTTGTTAGACATTTTTTATCAGTTGATGTAAAAAACAGGACGTAAGATTTTTGCTCGAAATCATTTTTCTTTAGTTTTATAGGTCAAATAAATTGCTAGGACAACAATTTTTTTTTTTGAAGGTAGATTAGTTACCACTTTATCGTAATATATAAATTTCGTAATTTTTTTTCGTGTTTTAAGACGTGTTATTGGGGTGCGGGTATAACTTGACACTCTGTATTTACTGTATGTACTAAACTGCCAGTATTAGTGTAGTAGTATTATAAGTGGTGTCCAGGTTTTTTTCTGCCACTGTATATTTGACCACAGCAAAATGGGCTACTGTGACTAAAATTATAAGTTTTCAAACAGTTGATTTTCGACTATTTCTACTTATCTAAACAAGGAGCCTATGGTTGTTTTAGGGTGTTTTATAATTGTCGCAGGCCAAGTAATAGACATGATTATGGTAATTGACTTTCTTGCTGAAGATCTATTGGTCGAAGATTTATGATTTTAGTCACAGTTTCCGGGACGAGAAAATTTTCTAAGTTTATATAGGGTGAATTAAGTTGAAGTCATTGTATCTCTAATTGGAATATTCTTGTAAAATTTTAAATTTGATGAGAGCATCCTCTTTTTTCTCAAAGTGGAGTATCATCAAATTTTGTTTAAATATTTATAACTGGGAAACACTTTGCGAAAAAAATTCTTAGAACAACGACTGCTTATTATAAAAAAAGGTTTGGAGCGCTGTAGAATTGCAAAACGATTGTTTTGAATGCCTTTTTTCTCTAATTTTTTTCTAATTTTTATACAAATTTTCACTTATACTTCTTGTAATTACGCAATAGCTTAAAAATAAATTATAATTAAATAATGTATTATGTGAGAACTAACAGTTCTACACTTGTCATATTTGTTGCAAAATTTGTTATGTGAAGGGTAAGAATGTCAGCTGACACACAATAAATTACTTGATTTAAGCTATTATGTGATCGACTAGTTAATAAGATGGAGCGATTTGTAAAATTTTCAGTCTAAAATTTTACTTGAGAATGGTAACATCGTTGCCGAAAAGCGGATCGTGTGCAAAAAAAAGTATTTGGTGAGATTTTTGGTGGGTTTTTAAGATCTTGTTCTAATACCTTGACTGCAGACTTCGACTTTTTTTAATATAGTTTTAACGATTTCTTACTTTCAAATTCAAGTATAACAGCATTAAAATACTGTAGAAACACTTGACCTTTATGTTAATACGATTAATAACAACAAACTATGTATTTCATGCTTTGCAGTTGCCATTTTCTCTGTAGTTTACTTCATACAAAAGCAAATGATGATAAATTGTTCTAGTCTATTTTACTGAAATACATATTTCACGAATGGTATGTTAATTTTATTCAACAACTTCAACGAGATGTTGAAATTCATTCCTATTTTCTAAGCAAAACGTAATTTCGCTTTTATTCACTAGCTTCATGGCTATTATCTTAATTTAATTAAACTAAACTAGTTATATTACAAACTGCATAAAATTAATAAGTGAAATTTAATATCAAGCACAAATTGAATTTGTTGTTCATCAACAAAAAAATCTATATAGTGAAATATCAGATTTAATACATATTATAAAATGGACTTATAATATCTGTTATAAAAAAGCCACTGTGGTGCAAACAATGACCCCCTAAATTAAATTTAGAGTTTTTTTAATTAGGTGGTCATAGAAACAATAATAGGGCAACATTTATTTGCACCACAGTAGTTAAAAAAAACCATTAGGTTCATTTGAACGACATACAATACAGCAATAATTTATTTAAACAGTTATTTACATAAACTTAAAATAATACCTACAAGTTATATCGTTTAGATTATCGCCAGAGTGTTCTTGCAGGTGGCGGAACTAACTCAAATTTATGTATTTTATAAATTACAGTATTCAGAATATGTCTGTACCTTTGAATTTTTTTCTCTCTTTCTCTTTTAGGTTGGTCACCATCTAGTAGCCCCTATAAACTACCTAGAACGTGTTAACCATTGCATTTACGATGAAGAAGACGCCACCGATGAACTTTTTACTCCTTTCCAAGTCGGTTCTAAAGAACCCACTTCTGATTGCGGCTTTTGCATTGGAATGAAACTCGAAGCTATCGACCCTCTCAACTTATCCTCAATATGCGTAGCGACTGTAATGAACGTCTTACGTCACGGCTACATCATGATCCGAATAGACACCTACGAATCGGATATGACCGGAGCTGATTGGTTCTGTTATCATGTAAAATCCCCTTGTATTTTCCCAGTTGGTTTTTGTGAAAAATACGGAATTCCTCTAACTCCACCCAAAAGCTATGACCTAGAAACATTCAGTTGGAGCAGTTATCTCGCAGAAACCAATAATGTTGCAGCTAATCCAGAACTGTTCAGTTCTTACATTCCAATGCACGGGTTTGTCCCAGGAATGAAAATTGAAGCGGCTGATTTAATGGATCCCAGATTGGTTTGTGTGGCAACAATTGCCAAAGTTGCAGGAAGGTTACTAAAAGTACATTTTGATGGATGGGAAGAAGAATATGATCAATGGTTGGATTGTGAAAGTCCAGATATTTATCCAGTAGGATGGTGCCAAAGTGTGGGTCATAAACTTGAAGGGCCACCAGTTATACCCAAAGCCTCGCCACCTGTAGTAAAACTTCCCAAAGGAATGAAGAAAAGAGGAAGAAAAAAGAAAATTAAAGATGTTCCAATAAAACCCGCAGCTACAAAAGTGATCAAACCTGAAATGGAACTAGAAGAAACTAAAGAAGAAATGGAAGTGACTGATGATAATCAAGGGCCGGAAGCAGGACAAGAACCTGCTGGACCTGATCAGAGCTTGCCAGTGTCATCGGATGTTAATCCTCCACCGGAACGTAAAGCTACATCTTATATAAATGTACGAAAATTTTGATTTTTAGAAGTTGTTGTTTTAGTTTTTATTTTAGGAAAAAAATACTGCAAGTACAAAATTAATACCTCGTTTAGTGGATAGTTCAGGAACAAGTAACGAAACGGGCGAATTGTGTCCGGATGATTGGAATATTTACGACGTTGCACAATTTTTGAGAGTCAATGATTGTGCGAATTATTGCGATTCATTCAGTAAACAGGTAAATAAGCTAACACATTATTTTAATCTGTATTTTTATTGTGCTTACATCAAAAAAACAGCAACTTGAAAATTATGTAGACAGTAATGAAAGAGAGAGGTTGCTAAATAAGAAAGAAGTAGTAATACCGAGGGTTCTAAGTTTTTTACTTTCATGCCCATAATGAGACTTTCTATTTGCAGAAACGTTTTTACATAAGCGTGTGCCTACAATATCTATAGGTTTAAATTTTAATAGGGGGGCAATTTTTTTTAGTAATATTAATTCAAACTAAATTATACAAACTATATTTTTCAATAATAAATATAATGTTAGAAATATGAGTAATATTTTTGCAAAATATCTGTTATCGTGTTAAAATTTACTTTTCCAAAGCGGTTGACTACTCTGCCTTAAAATCGTCGATAAGAATAAAAAATGAGCCAAGCCATTATAAACAAAACCGTAAAGTTAAAAAATGTCAAAGATTTATTCAAAATTTATTTTTTTTAAAAGAAAGTTACCGTCAAAAAAGTATCAAGACGAGAAGAACATTTTTGGAAGAACCAACCGACGACTCCGCTTATTGTCTGACATATTGTCGGATCTTTATTATTTCTAGAACGGTAAATAATGCTTTATCGTCGAGTTTTCTTTGGCAACATGTAAATAAACTTTAATGTCTGGAAGCAGACCTGATAAACAATCAATTAGAGTTTAATCGCACATCTTAAATCTTTGATCGGTGAAATGTTCTTATTTTTCGTAATACATAATATACTACGAGTATTTTCCATCGAAAAATTCTTTAAACGCATTCAAAAAAAGGTGTCTTCAAATATGGAAATATCACTGTTTTATAATGGAACTATTATGTAAATAAGTGCCATTTTGACGTTTGTTAACACTCTCAGTTACCTTTTCAAATATATATATATATACAGAATGTGTAAAACTAAAACTTTTTAACTTTTTTATTTTTAAAGATTTTTTGTATTTCTGGCAAAATTTATTCTAATTTCTTCATAAGATTTCTAATAACTCATTTAATATACTATGTAAATGTTGTTTTTTTTTAACGAAAGTCTATGTATTTAGTGTAATTTTTTTGTTCTACATACAAGGATTTATGAGTTATTCTATTCGCGAACGATTTTCAAACAAGAAGTTTATATTTATTCCCGAGTTAATATCTTCAGAACGGTTATTGCTTTTAAAAAAATGTCATTGAGACAGCTAAACCCTTGTGTTGTACATGGCAGTTTAATTAATTTAATTGTTATTGAAACCAAAGTAAATGACTTGAGGGCATTCTTGATTTTAAAATAATAAAAAATCCTAAACATTTACAGATATTAACTCTGGAATGAATATAAACTTGTATCTTCTAAATTCTACGTTCACAAATGAATTTATAAAAATTACTTATAAATTTAAAAAAATGGCACTAAAGGAAAAGGCTCCTATTTAAAAAAAAATGCCAATACAATGGTACCTCGATGTACGAGTGCCCTAATATACGAGTGTTTTGAGATACGAGCCGCTGAGCGAGCGATATTTTGCTTTGAGATGAGAGCATCATTTGAGCTAAAATTTTTACGAGGAATCGCATACTACACCGCTGCACTGCTGCGCTGACTCCAACATGCGGGGCTTGTTGCTTTGTTGCTCAAAATTGCTTTGAGATACAAGCAAGGTTACGGAACGAATTAAACTCGTATGGCGAGGTATCACTGTACTTAGTATACTAAACGAGAAATCAAAAATCGGATGTCGTATTTAAAAAAATAAGTTAAATTTAGTATTATATATTATATATATATATTATTATATATCAAAACAAAATTAAAAAAACTTTATAAACAAAAATGTTGAACCTTTTTATTTTTATGAAATGGTTCGCAGATATTTTGTTCAAAAATTTGCTTTATTTTGTTTTATTTTTTGTTTTGACTCGTACCATTCTTAATCGGGTTTGATTGTCCAGTGTTGGGACTAAATATTTCAATTTGTTTATACTTGAATCTAATTATGCAGAGGAGCGCGAAACAGGAAGCACCCTACTGGCAAAAATTTCAACTACTAAAAGTCCAGGAAAGTTTGGCGGCATTGTCCCGATCAGCTGTCTGTGTGTAACATAAAGTCACACAAGTATATTTGTTGCAGCGAATTGTTAAATAATATGTTACTGTCTATTTAATGTCAATCCTGCTCACGTGTGAGGATAGAGTTGTTTTTCACTGGGACAGATACAACTTTAAATACCAAGCGAAGTACCAAAAACACGACCGAAAACAAACGCGGCAAATTCAGAACAATATGTTGTGTACTCGAGTACTTTTCTTTTTATGATGGCGGTTCTGGGGGCATTAGTGTTTCTTTTCCCCGATTTTCTCGAATCTGAAAACTTGCGTTTGAAATAGATTAACTGTTAAGAATACCAGAAGAATGAAAGGTAACAGTGTCGATAAGAGTTTGTAGTAAGCATTTTGATTTCTTTTTCAATAGAAGTAACTAAATATACACATTTTTTGAGACGACTCACACAACAATAAACGCAGAACTGTCAAAAACACGTGCATGTTTGTGAAGTTTGTGAGTCTAAAGCTCTTCATCTTGGATCTTCAAAGCGCCCTGTGTCGTCAAAAAATCTTCCCAATTGTGTTATTTTTATATTAAAGCGGAGTGAAAAACGTGTTTTTAAACTGATTCTTTTAACGGGATTAAAATAAAAAAATATATATTGTAAAGTAAATCCTAAACATAATCGAGCAGGAGGCGTGAGTGAGACTTAAGTGGCTCGAACAAAAAAAACACTCGTTAGTGCATCTTGCGTTTGTTGGGAGAAGTGCTAAATTACCGTGCTGTGTTTACGTCTGAATTGAACAGATGAATAGGTATTGTAAGAAAGGTTTGTTAGCGAATTTGAGCATAAAAAAACCATCGCCCCAAAAATCTGAGTACGGTCCTGCGGACTGTGGCACGTGCCGCCACTTTAGGCATGTAAGCGGCTTTCTTTGATAACCCGTTTTTTGTTTGAGTCACTTGAGTCTCACGTCACGCCTCCTGCTCGATTATGTTTGGGGTTTACTATAATTTACTTTTTATACAAATACGAGTATAATAAAAAATAGTATACGAATCTTGTTTCTATAAGGTAAAAACGTTAGGGTGACTTACGCAATTATATTCATAATACGAGTAATAACGAGTGAACAAGAGAATTTTCAATTCAAATATTTACTACAAACATTCAATCTGTCAATCTTAAAACAATGTCACCACAAATTTTTACGTTAAAAAAAAACTGATCATGTCATAATAGTATATTTTATTTTTATTATCAATTCAGAATGCCTTCAGGTTGGTACTGCCATTAGTTTTAGCTAGCACTAAATGTCAGTGGCATTGCATTTGTGTCGATATATATTTGTGAATAGTTATAAAAGGGAAGATAATATTTGGATTTAAAATTGAGTTTATTTTACTACCGAGCGGTACTGGACGTTTATTGCTAAAAGGGGAAAAATTTCATTTGTGCGCATAACCTAAACTCTGACTTAGGTAAAAAGTTATAAGGTTGATCTGTAAATACAGGTTTTAGGGTTGTAGGGTTTTAGACGATTTTTCAAAAAATTTTGACATTAACAAACTTAAAATATGTATTTTTTTAATGTCATGTTATTTTTTGTTGCAGAAAGTGGACGGTAAAGCGTTGATGAATCTCAGCAAGGAGGATATATTAGAATATACAGGGGGTAAAGTAGGACCCTCCCTTAAAATATTCGATCTCATCCAACAATTAAAAATAAAAGTAAATCCATCGCAAATTCGCCATATGAAAGCAAATATCAAAAAGTTTTTATAGTGCCTAATTCTGTTAACAATTTAAGTGTACATATAGATCTTAAAAATATTTTATATAAGCTTGCTATTTATCAGTTAGTTTAAATTGTGTGTGTGTTGTCCAATATCATAAAAAACGTTATACCTAATTAATTTTTTCTCAATTTGTATTCGCTACGTTTAGGTTTTATTTATTCTATGGTGATAGTGACAACAAAAAGTTAGCTTCATTTTGATTATTTAATGAATGTTTCAAAGAAATTGTACAGCTATGTCGTAATCTATCAGTTCATTTTTTTTCTACAGAATTAACTAATTTCTCTATGTGATTATTGATTTTTTTTTTGTACAAGTACTTATTTTTTGACTTGTTAGAATCAGGAAAATAAGTACAGACTTTTGAACAAATAATATAAATTCTGTATTGTCAGCCAGCCACATTGATATTTCATTAGTTACATTTTGAAATACAAAATGGTCAAAAAATAAGTTTTGCGTTATTTTCCTCAATTTTTAGGCACCCACACCTAGGTCAAACAAGGACTGCAAAAGTAAGTAAAGTGATATTTTTTTGAAGCTCGGCTTCGCCTCACGTTTGCGACATTTTTATTAGAGAATATTTTATGCAAGAAAGAATTACAAGTATTAAAGTACAGTTCACTGCTTTCCGTTATTTCCTTATTTTACTTATTTAACACCTAACATCAAATATGTTAATGGTTTTACGACATGTTTAATTTTTATCATTATCGTGAATGGTTTTTGCACCGTTATAAATTTTCTTACGACATGAATGTTTGTGATAGGGACAATTTCCTTTTTATTAGACAATAAACGAAAAACTCTGTTTTTTGTACTTGTGTCACTCATAAATCACTGAAAAAACTGCATTATTAAAATTGTACTTGACGTTAATTTATTTCGAAATCAGTATTTTGGCAAACAACCGAATTTCTTTATTACTGACCTGACTCAAATTATTAAAGATTATCTATTTTTTACCGAATTGGATGGAGTTCTACATTTTAGAATTCCTGAGTTTATTACGGACGGTTCAAGATGGTCGTTAGTCTTATAAGAATCGTAAGCATTTTCTAATTTGGATCATTATTTACCTGAGTGTTGTAATTAATTATAATTTTGCTTTAATAATTTCAGCGTTATTATAAATGTGTAGGTTTTAGTAATGAAATGGCTTTTGGTTTTGAATAATTCCTCTATTGAAAAGTTGTCACGTTTTAATAATTTGAATGAAAATACGCTACAAAAAACTGTTTATGAATACTTTTTTAATGAATGGATTGCGAAATTTCTTTTACAAGCCGGTTGAAAATAATTACAACAATGTAATAGTATTGAGTGAGATTTTAAATTTTAAATTTGTGTTAATTCTTTGATGTATTATGTTTAGTATTTGATTTGCGACGCTTCTGAAAATTGTACAATTTTGGAGGGAAGGGAAGGTAGTGTTGGCGGGAAGGACGTAGCGTAGAAACGCTGTGGTCTATAGTCTATGGGCGGGGCTTAGCCGCCAGCTGGCAGACGAACATCAGCTCCGAACACCGTTTCCTCCGCGCCGTAAATAGTACGCCGATGTAATTGGCTCTAAATTCGCTCCCAATTTAATTTTTGTGAAGTATTGACTGGTTTTTGTCGATTTATGAGTCATGTTTATCCCTAGTGTTGTAAAATTTCGAAATTTGTGTATTTTTGTTTAACCGAGTTGGCGTATGAATATAACATTGGCGTCAACCAGGCCTCAGCTGTTTCCCGCCAAACGCCGCTACCAGAAAACCGCTGTGAGGCGTAGCGTATGTTTGTCATCCCGCGCTGCAGCGTACTATTAGTGAAAAATTAAGAAAGTTTTTTTTTTTTCTTGTAAAAAATCAAATTGTCAGTGATTGGGTTTTAAAAAGATTATGTCTGTTTATGTCGACGAGGAGCGAATAGTGTACGACGGTATTTGCGAGGTGAAAAAAGAGCTTTTGGGAGGAACATCGAGGTGAGTGATTTTTACCGCCTTTTTGACATATGATTTTGACGTTTGTGTACTTTTTGACTTTGATGGTACGTCAAACTCGCATAACGTTACGCGGGAACTGTAACGAGTTGCAACGCCGGCTCAGCTGTTGGTTCGCCATTTTGTGGCGTCGGTGCCCATCTTAATGCACCTTGCGTATGCACCGGCCTTTAGATGTAATTACGTTGCGTTTATAGATAATTCAGACGGAACATATGATCGCGATGGAGCGTGATCTAAACTAACAGCTGACGAATTGGGTCTGGGATAATTACAGATCGTGAATCAGACGAGGTTGTGTTATTTGAGCCACGTGGGTGATGATGCAAATGTACCACGCCCGTGACGCTTTCTACAGCCCCCGCTACCAACGATGCACTTTTTCATCTTTAGCGATTTTAAATTTCTTAGTTTGCATTTTCATGCAAAATAGAGAAATCTGCAACGGTTACTGACACTGCATTACACCGATTTGTTTACAATTTACGCAAAGGAAGTTGCGTATTAAGTTTTCATTCATGGGAAATACAATACCAGATTTAACCAGCCTAAAGCTTTTGAGAGAGTCTAGGCTTTGATGGTGATGCGCGATTTTTATCACATGGGCGGGATTCTATTACATCGACCCCTTACATCCCTATGAAACACTTTACCACGTGAAAATGCTTACAATTTTCTTTCTAAAATAATGGTACAATAAAAGGATTATTTATAAATTTGGCGCCAAAAGCTATAACTTCAAACAAATGCTTGGCAATTTATGTTAGTACCTTTTTTGGTACTACTAGACTAAATAACGTAACAATAAGGAAAGAATAACAGTTATTTTTATTATTAGAGGGATAGAAGCATTACTATTACACTACGAGTGGGAATACTGCAGATGACGAGGGCGTAGCCCGAGTCCATCTGTAATCACACGAGTTACTATAATGTGCTCTAGTCTACGAATTATATAAAAAAAATGTCAAAATATGTAAAAAAAATTGAATACAAAGACAAATTAATAATTTTTCATTCAAAATCAAGAAAGTTCAAACAAAAATTTTGACAAAATTAATACATAAATTGAAATTACTATAATAGTGATTCTGAAGCAGAAAGACTACCTAAAGAAGTTCAAAGGACAGCACTTGATATATTTAGTATCATTGACTTTGTCGCATAAATCCTCTTAATAAAACCTAAATTGACGGATTTTTCATTAAGTATACCATTAGTGGAATAATAGAGGTCATTATTCAACAGAGACAAATGAGTGGAGTAGTGTCTTTAAACTGCATTTGTAGATAAAGAAATATAACACAATACTAGTAGATACAAAGTGTTCTACTGCAGTGTCACCAACACGCACTAAATCTTGAATTCGACTATACTTTGCTTTGACTATAGAAAGTTTGTTAACAAATTGCAAAAATTAGTGATTACTGTTAAATTTGGTGACAAATCTTTATGCAAATTTGGGAAAACCTCAAAGAAAAATTTTTTTTTCAAGTTTGGCGCTGAAAGCTTAGAAGATACAGAGGAGATTATGGATCAATGAATATCAGTTTTTACTTACAGAGTGAATTAGTATTATTTGCACCTTCACATACTTTTTAGAACACCCAAAAAAAAAAGTTCCTACAGATGCGAGAAGATAATTATTTTGGTAGTCGAATTGACGTTTTGAGACTAAGAAAATTGCTTATTTGTCAGCGTTGCTAACCTTTTAGCAATGAGTTTTCGGTTAGTGTTTTTACTTCTCTTATTGATTAGCTCCTATCGCTAAAGACTTCTTAAAAGTACTTAAAAATTTTTAAACAATATTAGTGACATTTTGACGACTAAGATTTTTTTTTCGTCACTGTACAAGGTGATACAATTCGGAAGTCTCTATAGGGGCATCTCCCAAAACCAGGAAAAATAAGGAAAAATGTACAGTAGTACATTTTCGAGATAATTTTTCGAGAAAATGACTTTGGTCAAAGATCAAAACCAAATTTTGCTATAGTCTTTTGTTTCTGACTTGCACAAAAAAATTCGACAGAGTAACATAAATATGCATGTTTTAAAATACAGTAGAATTCGCTTATAATGGACGTCATCATTTTGAAGGTATATTATATATGACAGTCCATTACGAGTCCATCATAAGCAGCATTGAATACATTGTTTAAGATAGTAGTTGAGACGTAACCGTGAAAACTGGTTCATTATAGCCGGAAGTCCGGAATCGAGTTCTACTGTAGTAGTTTTTGAAATTTTCTACAATAAAAAGGATTATTTCAAATTATATCTAATTCAATTGTTTTCTTAATATAAAAATATTCTACGTAAAAAAGTGTCTTATAATGTTTTTGTTTTAAATCTATCTGTATCTTCAATAATAATAAAGATATATGTAAATTTTTAAATTTTTTATTAATAAACTTTTGTTTATAACTCGAAAACAAAAGATGATTGCAAAATCTTGTTTTCACCAAAATCATTTTCTCAAAAAACGACCTCGAAAATGTACTCATTTTCATTTGTATTGGCATTTAATTTTTTTTCTTTCTTTCTTCATTTCAATATCCATAATTTTGATGTAAAATATTGTTATGATTACAGTTGTTTTTTCAAAAATTAAAAACGACAGATAACTACCGTTTGAATTTAAGCTTTCAGGGTCTGTTTGACCGATGAAGCAAACTACAGCTAAAAAAATACATCGGTTTTTGTTATACTCGTAGATAAATGAATTAGAAAGAAACAAAAAAATAACAGTTTGCTGTCATTTCGAGCCCGTGCGCTGCGTTACTTCCGATCTCGTATTGTTGTATTTACTGTCAAATCTCAAATTCATTACTCAAGTGTGTCAAAAAATTCCTGGAAAGCACTGCATCATTTGAAGCAAAACAACTTTTTGAAAGTTTGTTGTATTTACATCAAACGTATTAAAACTCTTACATACGTTGTACATTATTCGTTTTTTGTGTCAAGGTGAATTTTTTTTACTTTGTACACTTTAACTGAGGTTTACGTAAAAGTGTTGTTTTTGGAACTGTCCTACGACGTCAGCACTTTTACCAAACTTCATACAAAATTGACAGACTAGAGCTTGCTCTGATTCTGTTAATTTTCGTTCGCCTGGTATTATTTGTCAAAATCTATGGAAGCTCTACATTTAAATGTCTGTAGGGGATTTCCTAACGAAGTTTTAAAACGTACGACGTTAGTAGAAATAATGAAATTAATGGCACGTAATAAAATCTTAGAGTCAAGTACAGTATGTCTAATTTTTTAAATACACAAACACAGACAGCGACACTAAAACAATTATTACCATTATTATAGCTTTTGACCTCAAAGTTTTACGTGTACTTGGTATTTCCCAAAGATTTCATGGACTTTTTACTTTTCGTAAAAAAATGGAAATGGTAAATTAGTGCCAAAACATCACATTCAAAGCAGTTTTTACGACTATTTAAGCTATGGTTAGTTGCGGAAAACAATCCTTAACTGTATCGGTTAATCTTAATATTTTGCAACAAACAAAATTGGTGACGCTCACGAATTAACATCTGAACTTACGTTGAATGTGACACGAAAATAACGATTTTGACGCCAACTCCTTCGCAAATTTGGGAAAACCTATTTCGTCTGTTTCTGCATCAAAATTGTCGCCAAAAATATAAGAATTTTTTTTTTATAATACAACATGTAATAAAGTAACCCAATTGTTCATATAACAGAAATTAAAAAAAGTTTAATCTTAATTTGTAATTACAAATAAAACTTTTTTTAATTTAATTTTTTGCTCCAAAAACTATTTTAATACTTTTATTTGCGCCAAATATTTCAAGGCTGTTCTTCCCGTTAAGCAAATATCCTGAATCTATTAATTAAATTACTGCTAATTTAGACCATGGTGCTAATAGGAATTTCGTCGCGGATGTAAATTTTGTCGGGGCGGTTTCTTCACCGATGAGTTTTACTCGTATTATTCAACGGCGCCCCTGCGACCGTCTGACCCTACTACGGAAAAAAGCAATGTCACTGCCCCAATTACAGCCGGTCTTGCTTCAAATCACTTTTTGAAGGGGGTTGTAAACGTGGACCAATCGAATTGTTATGGCCATGACATGTGATGTGTCACATGATTGCGCTTGTACTTTATTATTGGTCGTTTTTATTTTATTTGAGTGGATTAGGGGTGAAATATGTGAGTGGATTTTTATGGTAATCGATTCGGAAGTAGTTCTTTTTTTCTGGAATTTATTATGTTTCCCTTTGCTATCAAGGAATTGTAGTTTCATTTGATTTAATTGATGCGGGGGTCATTAATTATCCAAACTGACTTGTTCATGTTTGACTTCGAAGGGGTAAATGACACTTTTTATTATTATTTGCGTTCTAAAAAAAATTGTGAGAACTTTCGTCAAGGTTCATTAGCCGAAACATTCAATATTTTGACTTTGAATAAGTGCCAAAAGTCATGGTTTGGTTTACTTTGTAGAAATTTTACTTTGTTTTAATAATATTTACCACTAATTTGGCAAATTTTCAAAACTGTTATTTAGGATTACGTCTTTGTTAATTTCGTGTTTATGGTGTGGTTGACTGTTGAATTAATTTGCATTCGTGTTTTTTTGTACGTATGTATTTTGCAAATTTAAAAGATTGGGTATGCAAAATGGCTTTCATATTTGAACCGGTTATATCTCCTCCTAGGCAGTGTTATTTATAGGTAGATTTGATGGCAACGACACTAATGTAGTTTTTTTTTTCTCAATCGACTAGTTCTAATTGAAAGATGTATTGAAAGTAACTTGCGGGGGCTGAATTTCTCTTGCAATTTTTTTGACGGAGGCGCTTATTCCCACGTATCTGTATCCAAATTAAGGACATTGATCACAACTTTATACCACATAAAGTTAACCTTATGTCAATCAAAAATAGTTGTTACAATAAATATAAATAAATTAATATATCCTACCCTTATTTGAAAGCTATACCTACCTTAAGTTATCATATTTGTTGTTCTATTTGTATTTATATTTTCCATCATATTTCGAATTGTTACCAAAAAATTTGAGTTGTTCTATGAACTTGCACAAGATGTTTGAATATTTTACTGAAAAGAATACTTTCGAAAACGTTTCTTTAAATTATCCAATACTAACTAATAAAACACTAAATTTCTACTTATGAGTATAACTACAAAATGAAACAACAAAGTGTTCACACAATTCACATAATAAGTTGAAAAGAATAGTTCGATATGACGTTTAGTACGGTCATTGTGTGGTAAAATTTACGTGGGTTGATGTCATGAGCAACAACCTTAAGAGTGCCAGAATAAGGAAGCAAATATTTCTTGGAAGTTGTTGCGTTATTACACGTGACCTCAGGTAGAAAATGCACTTGAAAATATATTTGGGAAGTTCTGCGAAGGGTGTTATGTTCGTTTTTGTATAGAATTGTAGTTCAAGCTGCAACTTTAAACTTGTTGGGAGGGTCGTGCAAGGCCAAGAGTGTTCTTTTGTCACATTTTGTGCAGGCTGTAAATCTTTTTACCTGGTCCGGTTTTTATTATGAGAAAGTTTATTATTTAGAGCATAGCGACCAGGTGAAGATTTGCTTTTTGAAGTTGTTTCTTCTTCCCATCCCGCATGATAATTAGGTATAAGGTGGAATGGTAAGAAGGAAAAGGGGAGATTTGTTGTGTAGGCACAGCCAGGTGCGATGTTATCGTTGTAAGGAAACGGAAGGCAGTTTATAAAGGCATTAAAAGGGGATAGGGTCCAACAATACTCGCCATTATGCAATCTTCGGTAAACAGCCAAATGAAAATTGCCAAGTCATCGTGTGTTAAGTAAATGATCGCGATGTTATTATTGTCTACAGGGTGTGTAATCAATTTAGAGTGGTTGGGTTTTTATACCTATAATTTGTGTGCACGGATATCGCCGCCATTATTCGATTATTCTCCACAAAACAATGGACCATAAAGACTAGCTGATTTTAACAACATTTACTGAGTTTCCTTATCGCACGTTCGAGAAGAAAAATCATGAAACGAGAATGAATCGTTCACCTCTTATCGATAATCTCAGCTGTTGCTGTTTATAAATAATACCAATGGCATATTATGTAACAATTTTGCCAACTAGATGATTGACAGGAAAATTAGGGGCAAGGTACTAGTCTGGACAACTTTTATAATCACAATAACCTAGGTGTCCACTTTGATAAGTGTTATCTATTGCATCAGTTGACCTAATTTTTACGAAAAAAATTGATTAAACGTTTTAGGCAAAGTGGAGACTATTTCCAAAGTGTGAGTATCCGAAATAAAAATATATTTTATAAATAATTAAATATTAGTTATATAAAGAACGGGTTCACCAACTTGAAAATTTTTTGTTTCATAACTAAAATTGTTGATTATTTTTTATGATAAAATCGGTGTATAAGTATGTATTAAGGATGATTTTTTTTCCAAAGACTTCCATACCTTCTTACTGTTAATCATTTCCTTTGAATTAAAAAAATCATCTTATACATCAATTTTATCATAAAAAAAATAATAAAAAAAATTAACGTGATGTGAATTTAACTAATATTTCATTATTTATAAAATATATTTTTGTTCTTGTTCGGGATGTCCACACTTTGGAAGCGGTCGCCGCTTGTACAATTTGAGACGAGGGTAAAAAGTGATTGTTAAATGTCGCTTACTTTGGCCAAATGTGGGCTACAAGCACCTTATATGGAAGTTGTTTTTACCAGTTCCGTTTTTGGTTGGTGAATGAAGAATGTTGCTTTTAAACTGAAAGTTCCAATGATGTTTATGTAAAACACATGTAAATTTTAAGAGTTTGTTGTATTCAACACTTGTTGAGTCACAAGACCCGAGATGAGTAATCGGAAGTAGAGGCGCTTTGACGGAATTTCCCTTTTTTTAACCACAGGTGTGATAACATATGGGGTTCCAGGAGGTAGGTAGTCGTTTGGGCACAAGACATGTGTTGATGAGATGAGTAAGCAAATGAGAGCATCAGAGACTGGTGCCAGGAATGTAATTCAAGAGTTGATTGGTAGAAAGGCATATGCAGATGTTTGGAATTCTTGGTCGGTTATTAAGTGCATATTAATAAGCATGTCGGCGAAATCCTTGGCTTGTAATTACATTGAGACATGTAAAAATAGGCATTCTTTGAGTGCGCCAACATCAGAGAAAAAAGTATAAACCGTGTTGCTCATTTTATTGTTGTTTAAGTACGGACGTAATACGTTTTGCAAGGCCGTCGAAGGTGATTTCCACGCTACAGCAATTATTTATTTATTTTTATACATGTGTACTTCAAAAGAATGCGACGTGATTCATCGAGGATAGATCGCATGTTTATTATCATTGTTCCATAATGAAATATTTACTGTTGAATAATGGACCCAACGTAGCGCCACTGCGACGTACTGATACTTTTTTTTTTCCTAGATAATTATAACTCGGACATATTTAATTGCACGGTTGGTTTGTTACATAATTTTCGAAAGTTTCGTAATTACAGTTCTTGTCATGTGTGTCCTATTGTTTTCTTCTCTTGGTATTCATAATAAAACAGCGTGGGGATTTTAAAATGATTTCGGCAGGACAATATATGATTTCTTGGTGTCTTCCTGACCAAGTAACTTTGGAATTCATGAAAACGCGTCCAGATCGATATCAGCCGACATACTACGCAGTAACGAGACACAATGGGCATGTCCTAGTTAAATAGAGCGCACAGTGCGAGTGGGTATATCGGTGGGCGTCAAAAGGGGGTCACGACGCCACAGGGACGCTAGCACCTGTCCTAATTTCCCTATACCTGGGCCTTTTGGCGTCTGCTGATCTTTGCCGATGCATTAAAACAGACCTTGAGCTAATTTTAGATGAAGGCGTCGCTCCGTAATATGATCAAGCGTTGGCGGAACGACGCCCGCACGACGCCTGACTTATTTGTATGACTTCAGTCTAGACCCGGCGAAATGTATGGCCTCACATGCGGATTAATCACTCGGTTTATCGATGTCAGCTGTTTGCAATAATGATAGACACCAATTTTCTATGGTGTCTGATAAATTTACGATGTCATTAGCGAGTAGAAAGTTGAAACGAACTGCGCTGATGAGGGACAAAAAGCCCGATATCACTGTTTACAGGTACTCGGGAAAACTTGGAAATTTCAAAGGAATTAAAAATTATTTTTTTTTTAATTGGTACTAGGCGGACAGTTAGTATAGTATTTACATATGGAACTGCTCTTGAAGAATAAAAAGCAACAAGTTGTCGAAAGTGTGACAATAAAAAGAACAATTTAAAAAAGAAAAAATATTTTGTAAAATGAAAAAAGAAATGGTGAAAATGCACAAAGAAAATTAGCTGTAATCACAGAATAAAATATTAGAAATATTTGCTCGCCGACTAATTAAATCTCCTACGTAATTTTAAACAGGGTGATCAGATGTTAACCTTGCAAAAGGAGGACATTTAAAATAAAAATACAAAATTTAAAAAATATTTTATTCGAACACACTTTATTCAAATAAAGCCTGTTGTCAACATCACGCTAAATTAAGTCACTTCATGTCTTACCTAATTATTATGGATTGCTAATACCTTGCAGACGAAATATATTACGTGGACTCTTAATATCCTAGGGCTTTTTTCAATTTTTAAGCTCGTTGCCATGGTTTCTATCTCTCTAACGTCCGCTGATTTTCAGTGACAAGCTTCATATTTATTTTAACATTTTATTTTTTTTTTAATTTATTTATTTAAAATGAGACAAAGTTTTGTAAGCACCACCGCTTTCGGCTGATGTCTATAGCTCTTGAGCGACTTAGCAAAATTTCAGGCCAAAGGCCTTCGACTGTAAACTTGTCATCCTTGAGGGCTGTAAACATCTTCATAATGACCATAATAAATGAAAAACTATTATTAATAGTCGATTTTGTCAGAAAATTAGTTGATAGAGTCTGTACACTTTCAGAACAGCATGTTGGGTCATCAAAATCTGTCAGCGAACGACACTAAACAGAATGACCAAGAATGACGAACGCTGCTGACCTTTCGCTGACCACGTGCCGCTTGGCTTCCTCCCCTTCAATTTGCAAATAGAACTGGCCCTACACTATTTTGTCATCTGCACACTTTTATTGGTGTGCTGTTCTAAAAGTGTACGGAGTCTACCTCTGTCCTAGTCTGTTCGACCAGACAAATATAGGTGGGGGAGACGAGTTCGATCAGAGAAATTGAGGTGGGGAAAATTCTGATAGACCAAATTTAATCAAGTGATTACATAAAACCGGTTTACCAATACATTTTATTGGAGTATTTATTTCCTGCAATAAAATATGACACATAATAACTCGAAAAAAAGATGAAATGGGTCCGTACATGGAGTAGTTGGCGAATGGGAGGTAACCGTTAATATTCAGGCAAAGAGATAGCATGTCAGGAAGAATTATAGAAGAACTGTAAGAGAGCAACTGACGTAATTTAATTTTAACCTTTGAAAAAGAGACAAGAGGGCTCTGAAACTCCGAAAAATAGAATATAATTAATCTATGAGATAAAAATGTTTTTAATTTCTACAATTTGTATAAGCCAAGTTTTGGTATTTAGCAGACTTTCGGCAAGGACTATCACCTGTTAAAATTTCTAAAAGTAATTTTAAAAACAAATTGTATATAAAAGACATCCAAAAAAATAGACATAGACTAGAAATGGAACTGAAGATCTCTGGAAAACGTGAAAAAAATCACGGAATTTGAATTTGGCAGGTTATTTGGTACCCTGTAGTTTGTTTCTAGAGATCTCATAAAGTTTTCATTACATTGACGTAACTAGTTCGTTTACGATAAAGGGGCCTCGTTACCCAGCGGTACCTTATTTGTGTTTACTGGTTTTAAAACCAAAATATTGCAATGAAACATCTAATTTTGTAATATCCTGTCAGGAACGGTCATTTTTAATTGCGACAATACCTGCTACGTGGAATTATTTATCATAATTACATTTTTTACGTTACGTAACTTTAATAATGGATATATTGCATCCATCGTGGTTTCGGTTTCCCATAATGGTACACTTGTATCGGAAACGTCGTACTTTTTCCGTTTCATTCAATCAGAGTTCGTTTTTGTCTTGATAGAAAATCGTCACGATATCCACTCATTTGTCACGCAGCTGAGAATCGATCCATAATGGCATAATTTCTGTTTGTTTATCGCACGAAACGACGTAAAAATATATGCACTCAGGAATTTGACAACCCAATTATCGATTTCGTGATGTTTATTTTATACCTGTTTAGTAAAAAGTATACAGCAAAAATTTCTTATGACTACAACAAGTATTACGTAATTACCCAGACGATGTGTTAACATCTGTTTAACCTTGTTATCGTTAAGTCGTAGTTACCTGATTTATATTTGGTGGATGCGCCGGCCTAGAAGAGATAAAATCATTTTTCGGTGGGGTTAAAACGGGTTTATTATGTATTTATGTTTTCGGAAAAGGACATCGTTCTACTTCCGAAACGTCTGAAAATTGTATGAGAGAATTCGAGCTGCTGTTTGTGTACACAAAATTTTTTTCATTAAAAGGGAGAGTTTGTCAAGTTGTTGCTTCCCTATCTAATTAGGTCAATTTATTATTTAGTAATTTCTTTATTATCCGGTGAAACGATGCGTAGGGGTTGATATTTTCCCAGGCAATAAATTAAATCCAATTGAACTCTCTTCGTCTAGGTGTTGCGGCTAAAGATGTTTCTTCTCAACGTTCTTTATTAGTCATTAAAACATAATAATTTGATCATTGAATTGTTCGCAGTCGAATAAACAAAGGCGGTGAACCACCTACGGCGACGATGGAGGCTGAAAAGAGAATCCGAAGAGAAATCGCTAACAGCAACGAAAGGCGGAGGATGCAGAGCATAAATAATGGTTTCCAATCACTCAGGTCCTTGTTGCCGCATCACGAGGGAGAAAAATTAAGCAAGGTAGGTCTCACGCGAAATTTTCACCGCCTAATGTCTCACAGAAGCGTTTTTGTTGTCATCACGCAACACAATATGTGTACATTTTTTAGATCGCGTTTTAATGACCCTGTTATTATCTATTAATGTTCCGATGATGGAATCTCGAAAAAAAAAAAAAAGGAAATGGGACAGGAAACTCGGCGCCGCTATCAAACTTTTTTTATTTTTCCCTCTGTGTGAAAAAAGATACTGTTTTAATAATTGGTTGTTGCGCATCAGCTGATCAGAAAGTGTAAAAATAGGTGATCATATGATCGCGGGTCTGTTGTACTGTGGGTATTTCACGGCCGTCACTGTCTAGACAAAGTTATTTTCGGATGTCTATTAGACCATCTATTAAATAATGTATACACACGGTTGGACATAACTTTTTTTACATTCGTCCGAAATTAAAATAACGCGAGTTATCGATTTAGCTTGATGTTATTATTTCAAAAGCAGATGGCCTCTAGTAATAGACAGGTGGCAGTCTAATTAACAGTCAAAATTGTCGATAATTCACTAAATCCGTCCCAGACGGTAACCCTAGAAGCCAAGGGTTCAGCACGAAAGTCCACATTTCGATTGATTTTTGACAGCCAGAAACACGCACTCGTCTGGTCGTTTGCGTGTCGTTTGATTTAGAGAAACGATTAGAGAAGCTACGTAACGAGGAGTTGCTGTTGCCGCAATGAAGGTCACTGCCCAGAAAACATCCAAACAAGTTTAAAGAGCCGACGAAATCACAAAGCACGGCCACCAGCTGATTGTTGTATGTTGTATGCTTCGCTTCACGGATGTTGCTCATCGTGCCGGACGCACATTGTACGCTGCTGCTTGTTTAAATGTCCCAGACATTTAAATCTACAACACAGATATCTTCATTCAAAAGACGATTTTACAAGTTTCACGGATCAACAACGGAAATCTGTAACGCTTGATCCATTGTTTGTTAATATTTGCAAACGGCTTCCGTGGATTATTGTTATGACAATCCGTAAACCTTTTTGGAGTCATTTGCCAATATCCAGTTGTGTCTGTTTTTGTTTTCTTTTTATTTTTGGTCGAACGAGCAAATAAATGCAATAAGATACTACTGGTGTTGTTTTTTACTTTTGTCTGGACGGGTTATTTAGGGCTTGGGTCGGATGTGCGTGGATGTAATTACCTTCTTTATGCTAATTCGGGGATTCTGGATTGGTCTCGGTGACTTTCGGGGTGTAGCTGGTTATTCTCGGTTTCTGCGGTCGCCAGACTGACAGAAACTGGGTCAGAGTATTTTAATGCACAGTCTGGCCGGCTTTGTCTGTTAGTGAAGCCTATTACAAATGTGTCTGTTGAGCTGAGGATTGCAGATATCCGTGTTTTGAAGGCTTGAAGGATTCACTTTGTGTGAATTTAGTAGAATGATATCGCATGGTTATTGTTGTGTAAAGATCGATTTAGTACATTGAAATAATGTGCCGACCCTGGCTGGCATGCAAGTGCTGCGTTCACCACGTGAATGACGGTCAGCCTTGGGAAAATCCAATTAATTGATCTGTTGTTGTAAAAGTTACATTTGAATTTACCAAGCCATGAATGAAATTGCACAAAGCCTATTTTGTCGGTTTAGTGATTGGGCTTTGAGTGTATGTATATCAAATCCGGATGAAGGGAAATGTTAACCTTGGTTGTTGAAAGCGAGCGTTTGAGGAAGTCGTGGCGGTGTAATCTGGCACTTGATAAGGGAGTTGAAGAGAATTATCGTAAATCAGTATAAACTAATGTCGAATTGTTTGTTTATGCGCGACTGAATACGATAATGCGACCGGTACGAGTCTGCGATAGGTGCGTACGATGTACATTACGGTAGGTCGAGTATGAATGAACTCCATTTGGGTTAAACGTAGACGACCACGTTGGATAGTGAATGGTTTCATGATCGGCTCATATTTAATTTGAAGTTGGGAAAAGAGCGCCAACCGAATCCTGATTTTGTCGCTATGTAAATCGCACAATTAGTGCCAGTCACGTAACTAAATAGAAAATCTAAGAGTTCATCGACTGCTCGACGGCGATTTTGAACTTGAGAGAGGCGATTTTCGTCGTCTAGACTGGAATAAGGCCGGGTCAGGGACAATTACTCTGTGCTTAGTTCAAATATGCAACCCCATAAATGGCCGTTGTCTGGATTCGCTTTGATGCTAACTGTATCCGAAGACATAAATGGAATCAGGCCGATGCTAGGAGGCTGGCGTTCAACGCTTTGTTGCAATGACTCACTGTACGTAGACAGCCTTCACTAGGCTCTCCACATCCAGACATCGCCTTGTTTAGGTCGAACGCCTACCACATTCACTCTCTCAGCTGTTGCTACACACGCGGCGCTCGATCCGTTCGTTTTTGATCTATCGCGCTACGAAATACACTAACAATAAGCGAGATAAAGAGGCTAGGCCAAAGTTTAGAATGCGCTATCATACATTCTTTACTGTCGTGAAGGTAAGATGTAATAAGAGAGAAAGGAGAAAAAATTAAAATACTACGTTTACTATACTACGAAAAAAAATACGCTCATGTTTTGCGTGATTTCTTTTGAACGAGCGAGAGAAAAAATTAGAACCAAAGCATGGCTAGTTGCCATATGATCTCTTTATCCTTGGTCATTATTTGTAATAACAGTTTTTTTACATGTTCCTTGACAGGTATCGAACCGATGATAACTGCGCAGTTTATTTATAAGAAGTAAATGTGACATTACACGCTGTAAATGCTTATCGAACTGTTGTGTGACCTAGAAACGTAAAGGTGTTTACAAAATGTTTGAATCTTTTAGTGGCGTTTCCAATTTTTTTTCTACACTTTTAGACTATGTAACGGTATTTTGCAAGTATAAAGAGATTTCTTGTCAACAATAATTCAAAGTCGCTCGTCTTTTTCTATCTCTTCCAGTTATCTTGTTACAGTTGTGCTCGTTTCCCGCCAAAACCAATTCCGCTTGGCAAGGTCGATGCGGTTTTTTTATGTCTGTATGCGTAGCCTTCGGAAATCATTGGTTTATAAGTTTTTTTTCCTCTTAATAAACCGCGTCCCAAGTTTTATCAATGCGACCTTTTGTCTGATAGTCGTTAATCTGTCACATAACCTGTTGGTGTAGGCTTTTTGAAATGCTAATCAGTATCATTCATTAAGTATTTTTTCGTGGAATTTCATAATCAACGAACCATTGTGAAATAAGTTTTCTTGTCTAATTTATTTCGGTTTGAGCATTAAGTGTAGAACATTTCTCAGGTGAGTGGGTTATGAAGATTCTCATTAAGAAGAAGGTCTCGTTTGTTTCGTTCAGCCAGGCGAAACCTTCACGGTCTAGTCGCTCTTCTCGGGCTGGCAATGAAGAGAGGACCGCGCGTTCTTCAGCCGTGGAAGTGGACTGTACTGTCTTTCGCACGCACCGCGTAAAACCATCAAGGTTTCAATGTCGGGTTCATCAGCCTCTCTAGTCTGCTTTTCTCGCCACTTGAAATTTTGTTTGCTTTCAAAACTGGGCCGGAACGATCGAACGAGAGATGTGTATAGACACAGACGAGATGTGTCTCGCTGCCATTCACGCCAGGATGAATGAGAAACATCGATGTGGAAACTCTTTCTTTTCGTTGTTGGAGTAATTAGCTACCCATTTTTGTCTTGAACGGTGTCATCGTACGTTGCAAATTTCGTTGTAAATTACTAGAAACGGAACGTGTGCGCGCTCACCTTGCGCAATGCAGCTTCTATTGACTACAGGATGCATTTATGTATGCAGTAGTACGCTGCATTTTACGCTACACCCGACAGAGATAACCCGATAGTAGTGCCAATGTTGCTGCTTTGCGCGACTCTGTCTCCGTCCCTTTTGCGGGCTTCCAACTGGCTAGTGACGTCACGTCTGGCTTGGACTCCCGCCAAAACCTTACCCGATAAACCTAAAACAAGATGCTACGATTTCCTAATAAACACTTAATTAGGTTTGGTAAAGAACGCGCGCGATCTCAGATTTCATGTTCGATCGTTGATAAATAATGTAACGGTAAACATCAAAGTTTTATCAAAATCAACATGCCTTCCCCCTGCCGGTTTCCATTGTTTGATCGATTTTTAATCCAGCGTTGCAACACCCACACCCGCTTACTACCTACACCTGGTCCGGTAGTACTACTAACGTTGATATTCTGACGTTCTCACGGATTGTCAATGATTATTTATCTGGCATTCCAAAGGCGTGGCGCCTAATCTATCGTACGCTGATCTATTCAAACAAGTCTCCTTCATGTGAATTTTAAATATCGTCCAGAGAAATTTTTGAAATACCAATGCATAAAACGCAATTGCAACTAGATCGATTATTATCGACAACTGCACCCACACGAAGGCCACGTCGATACAATGCACACATTCCGTTGCAATTGTTCTCCTCGATTTCCTGTTGGTGTTTTTTAAATCTTGGTAGAATAATTCTGGCACGTGCTATTCGAGAACTTGGGGATTTTCGGGTGTGGTCGTTTGTTCGCAGCACCGGCTCCACAGAGTCTGACATTCCCGCCACGTTCCGTTGCCATAGCTACACGCCTACCCCTCGGAAAACCACCCTCGCGTCACCCACCGCCAACTCCGACTGACAGGCGGCAACAACATAGATGATACATAGCGTAACGTACGTGCCTGGATCACCTAAATATATATGACAAAACTTAATTAGTACCACTCTAACAACTCCAGGAATCTGAGAATTTCACGTGTCCTGGGGGTGTAATTTATCACGGGTTTATGTGGTTTATAAGAGAGTAAAAATTTTGATCAGGTGTCGTAGTCCTCCTGACCCAGACGCTTTGTAAAAGCGCGACATTGTAGAGATGGATTGTCGATGATTTGAGCGCAGCCAGCCAGGCTGCCATATGACCTTTAACGCCACCCTGTCCGGATCGATAGAGGCAGTCGGGGCGGCGTCCAAGGCCGATCGCACTTTGCGTCGCCACAATTCCAACTTCACCCCTCTGTGTTCAAGGGCAGCCAGCGCCGGGACGCTACCCTCGTTCACCCCCGCGGGCAGCTGCTATAACCAATGCGTCATCGGCAGCCGTTAATCAGACAGGGGAGTGAATTTTTATCGCAATTTTTCCAATTCTTTCTCTCCAAAATTCATCTGCGATTAGGATATAAGGGGGTTGGATTATTTATTGCTTCCGGAAATTGAGTTTATCACGTTAATAAGCGGGTATTAGGTGACATTTGACCGACAATAATTAAGTTATTGTTAATTATTCACACCCTTTTATCTTGTTAAACCCGCATGTAGTGACGTTCGAGAAATTAGCACAAAATGACTCACTAAGTAGCGAGAGGAATCGGATGTTGGTATTTTATGCATCCCGGGGATATGGAGTTTGCATCTTGCGACCGAATGCTCTTTGACCTTTTCCTATTCCGGCAATGTTGAATTGTGGTGAAATTGTGGGTGGGCTTTTCCATTTCAAATCTGGGTGTTTGTTATATTCTATAGTTAGAAATGTTATCGTGCGGTTCATTTAAAATGTATAAAAACTTGTATACATTTAATCTGTAAAATGACATTGACTTTTTTTTGACCTATTTTATTAATAGAAAATTTCATTCAAGTTACAGACGACAATAATAAATATTAATATAACTACTCAGTTATTCTTACGGAACCCAATTTTAATTATTTGAAATAAAGGTTGGTTAACATTTAATGAAATAACCGTCGTACAACTTTTACTATGGTCGCTTGAAGCGTTGTAATTCTTCCATTTATGATTTTTCCATTTAATAATATAAGAATGTAAAAGATCAATAAGCCACGTCCTAGTACACGTTGCTAGTATCGGAATCAAGTGTAATGCTTCGTCATTTTTTTTTTCTTCACTCCTCTCCGTCCCGGTTCTGTCTATGCAGATCCATCGAGATGATCAGATCCGGCGTCGTCGTTTTTCCCAACGAGGTCGACGCCGATAAAGATGACTGTAGTGGTGTTACGTCCTCGTCGTTTTAGTAGAACGATCGATACCCACGCCGTTTCAGCGTGACCAGCCCTGAACCCGCCGCCGCGTTCTCGACAGCAGTCCTCGTTATTTCCTCTTTCGCCTTTTGTTCCTACCTCTTCCGGGTGCACCTAAGAAAGCGTTCTGATTATTCCGCCCGTCGCCGACTTTCACCAGATCACAAATTGTGCAAAATTTGCGATAACTTTATCTGCAGTATTCCGCCCACGTTTATTTGCTCTTGTCACCCACGTCCGAAATCTGCGATCTAATCCCACGCTCTCGACGTCTGATAGATGTTATGTTAATTAGGGGCCACCGAGGCTGGTTGCACATTCTTAAGATGCGCCGCTCTCGGTGTCCAAGGTTACGTCCGCTAGTTGCTACGGCAACATTCGTGTGCTCTTCAACATTCCTTACAACTCCTCTCCCATCAATTCTCGTTTCGTGTGCTACCTACTACCTTTGAAGTGCTAATAGTTGCCGGAACAAGTGTTGTCCGGCTGAAATTGGCCTACGGTGGGCTGTACCCTTGCAGTGTTTGGATAGGCCAAAAGGGAACGGTTTGTTGACTTTTGGCGTCCAGCAGGGACAATGCATTTCGAATCGATCTAATTGTAAATATCTCTGGAAGTCCAATTGGATTCGTTGCAGGCTGTACTCGGTCACACGGTGCACGCTTGTTACGTCATGCATTCCTCAGTGGCTTGGTTCTTTGGTATGTCTTCTGAAAGGCGACCTCATGGTATTACGTTGTTGGACAATTAAAGTTCGCATTTAAACGGGAGACACCTGTGTGAAGACCGAAGCTTCCTCGTTGGCGCACGTTTACGTGCCTGTTGTCCTTGATTCTCCAGGAGCTATTGACCTATTCATAGACACGGCTAATAGAAATGCCAAGGTGTTTTTTTCCGATTCTACGCAGCGCGCGCTCTCAGTACTATTTTCAGGTACTATAAAGAATGCCATTCACCTGTGTTGTGCGTATGTGATGATGTTTATCCAAGACTAAATATCCCAAACCAGCCGGTCTGATTATCTAATCATAAACACTGTATTCGTAATAGTTGATAAGGTTGTTGAAAATACATACAATGTTTCAAAGTAGATAACAAATTTCGTAATTTCGTCAAGAAGGAAAAACATCTGTTTATAGTCCCAATCCATAACCCAAATTTCGAATTTCGTAATTGGAGCTCTCAATAAACTATACTATTAAAACCGAAAATAACTCAAGTTGTAAATTCCGGTTTTAGATGGGGAATACACGCCTATTTTCGATGATCTAGCGACTATTCGCAATGTATTTTTAGCTGTATCATAGCAAAGGAATGCGTTTCGTAGAGGGGTCACCGTGGGATCGATAAACTTAGCTGTTGGTGAGACAAGAGAGGCCCCCATTCTCGTTATTGCCACATTCTCTCTCGAGGAGTATTTGTCGTTGAGAAAACGGCGATCGTGGCGGTGATTTTGCAGATTATAATCAGCTGTTTACTGCAATTACGCGACCGTGTCATCTAAAAATAAACGCGATAGCTTGCAGAGCAAACAAGCGGAACAATTAAGTCATGTAAACAGTAAACAGCTGATCTCATATCTGGCGACGTCGTCTGCCAAAATCCACCTTGTTTTTGCTAAGGAGAAGCATTTGGAAGACGACGGTTTTGTTTGCAAACAAAGCCACGATCCGTTGTTACATAAGTTTTTCATGTGGTGCCTGGTACACCAAGATATATGGGGGACCTATTAATATCACTTGAAGTGCTAGACACATCCTAGGTACAAAGAGCTTCATTGTAATCAAAGGAAGTGCGAGATGGATGCTTGTATTGGCTCTAACGAGTTTCTTCCCCTCTTGCATACGTTTTGCATTTCAATACGAAGAAGAAGTCATCAGACGTTTTTGTTTTGGCCTTGATTGAGAATTCGAAAACAGAAAGCTTTTTCTTCGAAAGAATGTGTTTGTTTGTTGCGGCGACCTAAATTTTTGCTGTGTGATGTCAGCCGACGGCGGTACCGACTTGATCAGCTGTTTTCTGGGACGGGCCTCACAAAAGGTGCTCTTATGTGGCTAAAAGAGTGCATCGGAGTGATCTCATCGCTAGCACTAACAATACACTTTTATTTTCGTTCTTAGAACTTTGGCGAAGTTGATTGTTCAAAACACGTTTGGGCGTCTTTCAAACACCAAATATGGTTATGTGTTCTTGTAAATAGTAGTTTATAATTAGTAGTTTAACTGTCGTCGGTGTGTTCTAAGTAAAGTCATCATTAACACGTTTAAGGTCTTGTTAATAGCATTCGAGTTGTTATTGTTACTAAAGTTCCCGAATGTTAATTGCCTAATTTGAGTATTTACTATGACCAAACAAAGATCTTTCCGGTGGGTCGAGATTTCATACCCTAATCGGACATGATCACATCTTTTCCTGTTTATTTTCACAGCTGCACCGGAAACATCCGTCCGCCGCATCTTAAATAGCTTCTTTATTTAATATTGCATTAAGAAAATTGATGAATGAATGAAAACCGGTAAAAATGATTGTCTGTCTTTGGCTCACTAACCTACGACCACTCACTGATTTATTATCGTATCGGTTCCATATTTGCGTCGTAATTTGCATCGCTCACGTTTCGGAAAAATAACCGGACTATAGAAAGGCGGGCATCGTCTCGTCGCTGAAGATCACGTCCTCTTTTGGAGAGATTAAGAAACAGGGGTCGGCGCCACGCCCAGCTGATGTCGCAGTGACGTCATGACGCGCCGGGACGCTCGATATACGGCCCGCACCGTTGACGTCACGGGGTTAACGCTCTACTTTGGACGATGCCGCGCCATAGGAAACTGGCCTCTTACCTCCTCCCCCTTTATCTCATCCGAAACTACCACTTTCCCGCCTTAAAACTCTGAAAGGAGCAAGAATTTGAGATTAAATGCGAAAGTAGCTAGTTAATGGCATTTAAATTAATCGAAGTGCATGAATATGAATATCTGTTTTGCAGAATAAGCACGTTTTGCGAGTTCAACTTAATTCATTCAACTTTGGTCTTTTGTGACTAAGTACAGCCAAAGTTTTTTACTGGTAAATTCTTGAGATTCCAGTAACTGGGTTAGAACGGAAAGATTTCTCGTGTTTTTGACACAGCGTTCAATAATGCTGTTTTTCCGCACACCTTCAGTAAAATGCGTTTTCCCGCGCGGAGGCTGAAGTTATGCATAGGTAAGTGCCTTTTAAACGCCTCCGCTCGTCTCTCACCGACTGACATGCCGGATGCATCCAGGTCTTTCACCTGCCGAGCAAGCAGCTGCTCAACGTGGAGCCTCTTCTTGAATTTTGACAAGTTTTGAGTCCAGACAGAACGCGGGTGGCGCGTTCCAGATCTGCGATTTTTATAATTAGACGGTTGGCAAACGTGTGTGGTGAATTTGAAACGACATCTCTTCGGTACGCTCGACCGTGACCTTGAAAACTGCATTCCACAAGCCGCGAATTGTGCGCTGCCACGTCAAAATGGCCGTCCAATAAGGGTTGGATTGTCGCTCAGCGGCTGAATAAAAAAAAAAAAAGCAAAAATATACTCGTTGCTTCAAACAGCTGACACATAGGAAAATAATCTGGAAAATAGGAAAATAATAATGACTGGCGCCATTCGCGGCCAAGGTTAAGCGTATTAGCCGCGTGATAATATAAAAAGGAGCTTAAAATAGATTTCCGCGCACCTCTCGCTCTTAGATCCGGCGGGAAAAGATTCATTTGGCGGTTTTGGTTTTTTTCCGGTGAGCACCGGAAATGTAGAGATGTTACGTTATGTTTTTTTCATTCATTGTCGGTTTTAATTGGACGGAGTTTGTAGTATAGCGTGATTTTGCACGGCCTCAACGAAACACGATATTTAAGTTGTCTTTATTAGTTACACATTCCGACACGCCGCTTGATGGCAGCACTGGACAAACATGAGTACGCTTGATGCTATTTATAGAACAGACTTACCTTACTACTTTTTTTTTGTTACCTGTGCAGATCTTGATGTTCATAGACTGCAGAGTTGGATAACAAAGATAATTTGTATAGTGCTCCTTGTTTCTTCATTCCAAGTTTTTTTTTTTTCTTGTTATTTGTTCTCTCTTACACAATGATTGTTATCCCTGATAATTGATTTAAAAAAGTACGTTTCGTAATAATTGATAATTTTTTTTTATAAGCGGAAAAAATTTATGTAATTATTATCAGGAATTATGATTTGTTAAAAAATAATTGATTAGATAATATTGATTTGTTTAACAATATCTTTTGAAATCTTAACGTGACAATAGATGCAATTCGACGAAGAGCAGCTGCTAATACGAAAATATTTTGCTTAACATCTGTTCGGTTTTTGGAGGGAAGTCTGTTGTTTTCACGATTTTAACTTCACATGTCGGAAATTCAATTATTTTTATTTTTAATTATTTTTTCATTTTGACCACAAATTCTTAAGATTTAATTTTATGCAGCTGCTTTTAATATGTAATAACAAGCCAACGTCTTGTCTAATGATTCGTTACGAAATTTTATTATACTATTAACATTTTATTCGGAAAAAAAGTCTAAAAACTCTTGCTAGAACGTCCTTGAGGCGTGTTGCATTCCTAAGACAATTTCTTTTCAAAATAAAAGTGTTTTGTTGTATATTTTTAAAAATAATAATAGATAATTCCTGTCTTGTAACAATTTGAATTTTTAAAATTCCTCAAACGGTCACGCATATCGTGAAACAGAGACCTGTTGATACTTTATTGTTTCGACTGTAGAGGCGCTGCCTTCCGAGCGCTTCCTTGGCGTACGTGCAGTTGCCAAGGCAACGGGCGTTTTTGGGCGACCTTGTCCGAGTGCTGCAGAGCTACAGAACCACAAAAAAATATTGTTACAGATCCTAAACTTTTTCCTAGGCTACAGCTACATTACAGCAAACAATTTGCAGTTAGCAAGCACTAGTTCCTCAATAAGCAGTGGTCCAATTGGAAGGCAGCTCCGGTCTGATTTTCCTCCGCGTTTCTTTTGATGCTACAGTCATGGATATAATTTATAATTTAATAAATGAAAAGAAGTTTTCTTATTTCACCTATGAAGAACAAATTAAAATAAGACAACAAGGTCGTTCGATGCCTGAAATAACAATTATTACAATTGCTATACTCGAGTGAAGCAATATACAAGACATTTTCATAAAGAAGTTTTATTTATGAAAACTGGATGTGTGGATGTAATAGAACAAATGCTCTCCTTTGTTTTCCATGTGTTCTAGTTGAGGGTGAAAAAGTTTGGGCAAAGGATGGTGTAACAGGTCTGATACATTTATCTGATAAAATAAAACTGACAATGGCTCAGCAATGGCAATGATGTCAAATATAGTTGACGAAATTACACATTTAATGAGAAAGTTATGGAAAGGTTTATTGATGAAGAAAATGGGAAATATGTTATTGGAAATAAAGCTACAGAGAACTTGTTAAACCTTTGGCCGGTCTACCTATAAAAGAGCAGGAGCTGTTTAACACGTGTTTGGCGAAAGAAAGGAACATCTTTTTGGATAAGCGAAAACTATAATGCATTTTAACCCATCTGTAAATAAAGATGTTGGAGTTAGATTTCGAGGTGATGAGATTGATCTACTCTCAATTTATAGTTCATTAAGCACATGTAGAAGAGCTCTACTTTTTTATTGCTATTTCGATTAGTTGTTTGAATAAGATTTATCAATTATTCTTAAGCTAGGTGGAGCCAATAGCCTATTGCAGGTGTTTAGGGACTGTAGCAATCTGAATTACTGCTAAAACAACTCACTTCCTTACCTATAGTGTTTTTTTTTTTTTTTTTTTTGGTATTGTATTTATGTGTATATTTTCCTTATCATTATATAATATTAGAATTTTGAAGTTATTGTGTGTTTATGGAAGGAGGGCAATGTGACTTAAGCTGTAAATAATCGCAAACAAAGGAACCGTAATTCAGCAATTATTACCAATGCTGATTTATGAGTTGAGAGCCAGCTTCAAGTGCTGAATTTGGATGCCATTGTCTGAGGTTTTTTATTGTTTCGAGCTCTTAAAACCAAAATGTACAATCTGGTAACCCCTGGGGTTTCTTGTTAATGTTACTGAATATTAGACAGTGCACTGTTTTATTAAACATTTATTGCTTGTGTTTTTTTTTCTTGATTTAATTATTTTAGTTACGTAAACTACACTATCACGGGTAACTCATTGTTTTATCTGCCCGCTTCTTCTATTTTTACTGACGTTTATCTCTCAAACTACCTTCCAGCATCGCAGTGGAATTTGCTCAATACAAGTTGCCTCTTTCTGGATTTTTCAGGAGTCTAATTTTTAGAATACACCTATTTCATGTGTTTCTTATCTATAATAATAAGATCTTTTGGAGCTTTTCCTTTCTTAGAACCTAAAATTTCTTCGAATTTGTGTTTGTTTGAAGCGGCTCCATTATCCAAAAAACAATTGATGTTTTAATTTAAAATGTGATGATTCACGTGGTAAATGCCTTTAGAATGTGAGACTGCATGTTAAATGATAAGTTAATTAATTTTTAAAAATTGAATACAGAAAAGCGGCTTATTAAGTGGTTACGTTACGTGACGAAGTTATTAGATAATAAATTAATAAGGAACAACTAGTGCCGGTTCGCCGATCACATGTCCGTCGCCGTGGAATACCAACGTTAGTTTAACCTTGAAAAAGTCAAAGACATCATTCATGTAAATTGCGTCGTTTGGGGCCGTGTTATGGGAGCATAACTAACTTTTGCATCCTTGTTTCAGGCCGCAATCCTGCAGCAAACCGCCGAATACATCTACGCTTTGGAACAGGAGAAAACTAGACTATTATCGCAGAACTGCCAGTTGAAACGACTTGTCAGTCAACATGAAAGCGGTGGCGGTGAATTGCCTCCGAAGAAGCGCAAGACTGAAATCATCCTCCCTACAGTATCCGCAGAATCCTCCGACGAAGGCCTCGGCTCTATGTCCCCAGAACCAGTCAGTATCATCAGTGTAAGTGTCGGGAATGACTCACTTGCCGAACTTCGACGGCAACTTGACCGTGAGCGGGGCTTACGGTTGGTCCTCGAAGAGCAAGTTCGGCAATTCGAAACCCAAATTTACCACCAGCCACAGCCCGCACAGCCTCAGATTTACCAAGTTGAAGGTTGTACCGAGGAGTTGGCGTTGCAATTGGTGAGTGCTGAGTGTCTACCGCCCGTGGGGCACACCCAGACGGTGGTATGCTCACCGCCGGCATCGCGAAGTCCCAGCCCAGAGCCGCAGGAGCAGAAACTGCCCTCGGTGTTGGAGGCGGCGATCAAAGCCGAGCCCAAGGTGGAAGTCGAACGACTTCCTTCTCCGAATCCTGAAGACGCTACACCAAGTCGGTTATATGCCTCGAATACATCGCGGCAGAATCTCGAGACTATAGTTGAGGCAATTAGGCACCTGGAGGGGGATCATATGTTCGGCGATGAGCCCCTCACCCAGGAAGTGCCACTCGCCTTGACGAAGAATGAAAGGATGAACACGTTGATGGAGTTTAGCGCGGCGATGGTACAGCAGAGTCAACAGTCGCGGCCGGGCGTTATTGTCGTTAAGCAGGCCTCGTGATCCCGCATTATACATTTCGCACGTTCATATTCCTGTAACGTGCCAATTATCCCGGAAGGGAAGTCGGGATCTGTCCCCACAGTGTTAGGTCGGCCTGCCGCCGCTGAAACGCCGCCGTAGTGTTCCTAAATCTTACATCGGAAGGGGGAGGGGGACGGGGGCCGGCCAAGATTTTTGAATATTCAGATTTTAATGACGGTTTTTTTACGAATTTTTTTTGTTACTTAAAAAAGTAAAGTTTCTTTTTATTTGAAACGCCAAAAATATATTTATCATAAAATTAGAAATTGTAGTGAAATTGTGTTCCTTTTGTACATATATTTTTACTTTAGGGAAAACGCCCTAGCGGTGATTAGACATAGTTGTATTGTAGCACTCATTAGAGTCTCTGAATGACATTTTCAAGTTTCTTGGTTAAAAAGAGTCTTGACACTCAATAATTAGGTTTTTTTTATAACCTAAAAATAATTCGTGTTTAACAGTTGTGTCGTAAAGGATAACATTGAGTGTCCGGCTTCTTTAAAACTTGGTAGCGTGAAAATTTGATTGAGGGCCTCTAGCACTAATGGAGAATTATGTTTTGAGTTTGTTGTTTTCTTTTGTTTAATAAGATTATGTTTTTCCAATGTATATACTAAAAGAAATTAGTATACGTATAATGAAGTTTCAAAATATTAATGATTGTTTTTCGTTAAATTAGTAGATAATGAGATTGATTTGAGATCAGGGCACATGTCGACACACATTCAAGTAGTAATAATGTGGTGGCAAGATCCCGTGCGTAACTTGTTGCCTCTTTGTGAATTGTAACTTCTGTCATACCTGCATGAGTGTGTATTTGGAATATGGTGTGTGCTGAGTTTTTTTAATCAAAAATTTTTTTTCAAAAACTAAATTAGTTCCAAGCTTGACTCGGGACAGTACTGAAATTCTGAGTAACTGCGATAACATGAGTAATAAATTTAGGTTAGATAAGGTATGGGAATGGACTTGTGTGGTGGCCGTTGTTATAGTAGTATATTTTTACTGAGTAGGAAATTGTTGAAAAGGGTTATTGTAAGTGGAAGGTGACCACCCGCAAAGTCTTGTTGTTGGGAGTTGAATGTCTACTTGCATCATCCAAGGTTAGGAAAATTTTTGCACTCAGTCGTGGCTGGTCAGAGAAAGTTCCTCCGATTTTCAGTTGGTTTATCAAAGCAAAGGCTTTCTCTTTATTACCCCTAAGTATTTACAGTTTATGCAAGACTGGGTGTAGACATAGTAATAATAATTATATAGATGTACTTCATAAGTCTACTTTGTAACTATTGGATGGATGTAAAGTAAGTTGATAAACTAAATTAAACGTTTCTTTAATTGGTTCCCATTATTACTGTGATTGTATTTATATAAAAATTGATAACATTATAATGCTAATTTAGTATATGTACTAGCCACAGGCTATTTTGCGGGCTTGTATCTGTTTAAACTGTTGCTTTTCATACAGCACTCCATAACTTGTATGAGTTACCAGTAACTGATCATCACATACATTTTCAGTTATAAAAATTATTCTGACAAATTCTGTGATGGTCAATCGCTGATTGCGTCTTTTGTTGAAGCTCCAATGTTATTGCAACATAGTTTTTTATTTTTTTATTTTTTATGCTGCAGTAACTTTGATTGTTTCTGATAAGGTCTGGTCCGACAAAATAATCACTGCACACATTAACTTATTATGGTTATGTGCTTCGATCATTATGTTGTGTCGCTTGTATAAAACAAAATATTTCAATAAAATATTACAAATTACTTCATTTGGTGTTATAATTTTACTACTATAATTTACAATATCACGTTGCACTTAATCGACCGTTTGAAAGTAAAAAGAAATAAAACTTACTTCAATCTGCTATAATCTGCTTAAATTTTTTATTTTCATTTTTTCCAAAAGTATCTAAATACAGTGAAAAATGTTACATTTCCTTATTAAATAATTCTGTAATTTTTTCCTTGCTTTAAGCCCGTGTTATGTTATTTGATGATCTTTATGAATAATTTAAGGAAGTTTTTAGTGAAAAAGAAGTCCTTACCTCTTGTAAGGAGTTTAATTATTAATTTATTTTAGCGATAGGTTGGTATATCGCTTTCTGCTACAATCATTACTAATGGGTAATGGAATAATTCAAAATTGACTTTAAATCATTTAAATTTTTAAATAAAATAAATCTGTTTTTGTAACACTCTTTCATTGCATTTCAAAGAAAATTGTCGAAGAACGTTTCTAAAATTTGATCACAATATTATTCAGAAGCTTGTTTTACTACCAAACGGTTGGACAGTAGATCTAAAATACAAGTAATTTACTGTTTAATAATATTTCTGGTTTGTTCTTATTATGTATTGAACAAACGTAAAAGCATAAAAGAAAATAATTAAACGCGTGTATGATATTTTTTGGTTATAGCTAACTTTTTTTAAATCTGCTAATTGTGAAAGTTCAATAATATCTTTAAAGATCAATTTTTAGAGTAAAGCGTCATCTAGTGGCTGGACCTTGTTCGATATTACAGAAACCTGTAATTGTGATTTAGGCAACCAATCATACACATAATTTGCGGTTTTTTTATTTATAATAAAATTATTCCTAACGTGTTTTAATTTATACAAACTTTGATGCTATTCCCAACAACTTGGTATAATCAGCACCTTTAGAGAAAGTCTTCTCTTTTAATATTGTCCTCAAAATTGTTGGGATTGGTACATGTATTCTTGTTCCCAAAGGTGTCCCATTATCATCAATCAAAACTACGTTATTACTATCAAATTTCGGTACTTTAGGCTTTTGGTTTTGTTTCAATCCTACGAGAATTCCTTTCTTTTTTTCTCCCTTTATGGCAACCAAAACCTTGTCTCCTGAAACATTTTTTAGGTTATAAATAAGAAAAATATAGTTTTTCCTACAAACCTATTAAGCCAACTCCTGTTTTATTATAAACGTGGATACATTTGGGGGGTTTGCCTTCAGCCATAGCCCTTTTACCAATTTCGCTGTTATCAACCACCCTAAGTCTTGTTAAAAGTTGTATTTCATTACGTGGTGTCGTTAGATAAATATTTCTCTTTGCTAATGAGATGATTGGAGGTAGTTTTGGTAAAAGTCTATTGTTATGAATCATTTTCGCACTTTTCAAAACTTTTTAGAAATTTGGAGGTTATGTTACGTGAAAACTACTCTCGGATAGATGTCTCTGGCGTCTATAAGGTTTGTTTTTTAACCAATAGAGGGCGCTTTCTGAAACCAGTGCTCCCAAAACTGTTACAATTTTTAAAAGTAAACAGAATTTTTTATATTTCTACGTAATTCTATTATTCGGATTTTTTTATTTTAATAACGTTTAAAATGTTCGCAATTTTGGTATTGACAATTAACAAATGCGATACGCACTCTATCAATGAAGGAACAACAACAAAAATCAATATTAAATTAATAGTTTTTCTCAACGACGAAATCTCCTTCCTCAATAAGGCACGTGTTCTAAATTCACAGCAGAGCACGATTCGCTTCTTGTTAATTTTTAATTGTTGTTTTTCTTATTGAAAATTAATTAATTAAATTATTGTAATTATTAATTTGATTATTAATAATATTACTCAACTAATTGTTAATAATTTAACAATTTGCCGGAACCACCCACCTGTGGCGGCACTGATTTCTATTTTCGAGACGACAAGGTTAAAAATAATATCACAAAAAACTCTAAATATGCAAAGAGGAGAAAAAAAAAGTTTTTATGTAACTGCTTATCTCGGTACACCTAAAGAATTATTCGATTAGTTATTTTTGGTCATTGACGGTGTTAGTTTCGCTTTTGAACAGAATTTGTTTCTATTATTTTATTACAAAAGTGTTTATGATGCGTCATTTAAAATTGTGGAAATGAAATAAACATTTCAGTGTTTAATCTGGAAAGGTATGAAAAAAATTAGTAAAGTGTGACACAATCCGTCGCGTCGCGTTGGTGAGTAACTCACTCATGATTTAATAGTTGGGGGATTAATTTAATTTTTAATGTTTCATGTTTTACAATATTATAGTATGTGATTTTCTAGAAGAATCTATTTTGTCTTGTTTTTAACAATTTGTACCTAAAAGTCCTATAATTTTAACAAGCGTTTAGGTTTTTGGAAGTTAACAATTTTTACGCACAACAAAATCAAAATTGTCTCTTTATACTTTGTTTAAAAAGGTCGTTGTTTCACACTGTAGGCGTAAAATATCACTGGCAATCCCGCACTTATCATTTTTACAAATTCTATACAATAGGACCTGCTTTACTCGCACAAAGCGTAAATGTCTTTAAATTAGGCTTTATTAGAATCTTTATAATTGAAAATAATAATACAACCTTTAGGTTTGGAAAATAATTATTTTTTTTAGAAAATATAGCAAATTAAAAATTGGAAATTTTGAAGATTTGAATCTTAGGCCAAATGTCTAATAACACCATAAAACAGTAGTTTTGGTTTTAGTTCACATGACCAATAAAATGACATCATTGCATACGGGTTTATCATTATTTTTATTGTTTGAGACTTATCTTTTCGTTTATTGTTTATTAGAATTACCTTTAACATTTGTGAGTAAACATTTTAATTTATCACTACAATGATCAGTTGCCAAATATAAGTTGGATAGAAACCTTTTGAAAGTCTGATAGAAAGTGGTCTAATCTACTGCCAAAATGGTACAAGATCTTTATTTCCAGGACTAACAGACATCAGAAACTCTTACATTTAGTGCAGCCTAAAATAATTCAAAATTTATTTTTTAGTAATTGTTAAAATGTAGGAGATATTTTCTTAATTATGATTGCAAGCTTTTGTCAACAATATTGTAATTAAATTAAATTTGATAAACATTTTTCCGTAATAATATTTCCTAGACTTTACTGGCAATAAACGTTCCTTCTTGAGCTTTCTGAGAAATTATCACAACACGAGCGCTTACTGTTTGTTTCTAAGACAGTAAGGGTAGTTTACTAAGAGAAACTCTTTGGTAAATTTACTCAAAATCAATTAAATATTTTAGCAAACACAAATTTTGCAACATTTGTTATAATTTTTTAGTATTTGGTTCTAGCAGTGTGAATAAAATTGAGTGAATGCTTTTAATATTAAGTAACAGCTGAGATATTATTTGTTTAGCGTACCTTATCCCTAGCTTAAAATAGCAATTACTGTTTTTTTTTTTGGTTAATTCTGAAAAACTTATGTAGTTAAGAACCCAGTAACATTAAATCCAAGAAACACTAGAAGACTATAGAAAATTATGTTGTTTAAAATGTGAAACAGATAGCTGCTCGAAATTATTTTTTTATTACAATTTTTTTTTAAATGTTCTACTTATGAAAAAATGACAATCTGACTTAAGTAGTAAATAATTCAAACAAAGCAATTAAGCAATTACGTATTACTAATGCCGATTTATGATGTATATTAAAAGTGGTAAATAATTCCAGGCATTGTATCTCAAAAATAGCCTCTAAACCAAGAACTGTTATACCTGTTTTTTATTACAGGTATAACAAGAATATAATAATTACATAACTTTATTTTTTATAAATGAAATTATAATATATTAATTGTTAATTTTAAAAAACGATGTAACTTATATTTAATTTTTTTTATAAACACTGGTTGATTTTCACCATTTTCAATACATACTTCTTAAAAAAAAATTTTTCAACGAGTTCTAGTTGCTCTAAAATTTCTATAAATTTGCCTAATTCTGTTTTATTAAATTTTATTTTTCTTGCGATAATGGTTTTAGCGGCGAATCTTGTAGAGGTATGTATTTGAAAAGGTAAGTCCAGCTATTTTAAGTCTTTGGCTAATGCTTTTATATTTAAAATTTTCAAAATTTTGACAGTTTTTCAAAAACGAGATTTTTGTTTTTTTCTAATTACGTCTAAAATCGTTTAGTATAATTTTTTTTTGCTGTGGCTTGCTTATCAACTTTTTTATATTTATTTGTATGTTTTGTGTTTTTTTATTTATTTTTCGCTTACATTTTGGCTAGTTTGTAGTAAGTACTACAGTTACTAAATACAGAATATGTACAGGGTTTTCATAAATGATTCTAACATCGTAGGTGGCTGTGAAAAAAATAAAAAATGTTTTGCTTTTACAAGGCAATAATTTTAGCTATTATTATAATTATTATTAGACAATTCAGTAACTCCAGAAACCATTCTCTAATATTCCGTTGCGAAAATAGGACATTACAATGAATATTCGTGATATCAAAAATTTCCACAGCCACCTACGATGTTACAATCATTTATGAAAACCCGGTATATAGTGACTGTAGTAGGTACATAAGTAAAACTGAATAGTAAAAGCTTAAACTATATAAAAATAGCGAATGATGAAGCTAGTTATGTGCTTACTTACATCCTAGAGCTTTACATTACCCTGTAAGTGACTTTGATCGGTAAAATGTTCTTACCGTTCTTGATACTTAATATACTATATGGGAAAAACAAAAAACTGTACACAAAACTTTTAAATCGAACAATTTTAATACCAAAATTCTAATGTAATGGAGCTTAAATCTACAGTTTTCTAGTACACTAGGAAAGCACTAGAAAAAGTTATGAGGTAATGAAATTTTGGAAAGAGACCATTTTAAAAAAATAAAATTTCAAATGCTCTTCATTTTTTTGAAATTCAAGGTTAAAAAAAATTAAAAGAAAATTGGTCATGAGGTTGTCTATTAGTGACGAAAAAAAATTGTAATTATTAGTGAAATATCTAGGGTGGGCACACCACTTTTTAAAATCGAATTTCGCAAATTTCGATCAAACTTTTTTCTGTGCAATAGTTTTCAGTTAGGCCTTAATAGTCACTCCTTACAACAGCATTTGGGTCCCATGTTTTGTTTTCAAAATACCAGACATACGAAAATCTTTGCTACGTCCCCGCTCGTAAATGTAATTTACTTTTCACTCGTAAATGTAACGATAAAAAAATAGAAAATTTGTGATTTTATTAAGGGAATTTTTACATTTAGGCGAAATCAGAAAATATTAGAGTTTCTAAGAAACTATTATTATTTATTAGAATCAGAAAAGTGAATGTGTGTGGATGCATAGGTGTGAAGAGAGACAACGACATGAGGATAAAGTATGGAGCAAAATTTTAAGCTGAAAAACAACATAAAAAAAATCTACAAAAGAAACTTGTTTTATGAAGTCAGTTGAGATAAGACAAAAATTTTTTGCACGTTTTTGTTATTTGTGGAGCTGTATTCCTGGTTAAAACATTGCTCCATACTTTTAAATCACCCAATATACCATATGTTTATTATAATTTTTGATCAGAGGCTGTCATGAGAAACAAAAATTCTAAAAACATAGGGCGTAACTTATTTCACTTGATAATAAAATCATTTTCCTGTTACTCACAAAGGGATTTGTTTTTGATTTTCCAGTATCTTTCTTCCGATTGACGCTGCCGGTCTCTCGAAAGGACGTGATAGTGTTTTTCAAACTAGTATAAAAATTTGACTCTGTTATCATTTTTTCTGTAAATTTCTCTCGAAACTCGTCAAAATAAAGTCTAGATGAGTAAACCCATTCTCCGTTCGCTAAGTGCCCAATACGAAAATATGATTTCACTAAAAAAAAATCTTCTGTTCTGCAGTAAAACCCATAATTCAAATCAAATCTAAATTTTACTTTTGGCAGTGACAGCAAAATGACATTTACGATGTGAATTAATCTAGGCGCTACGTTTTTAGAATTTTTGTTTCTCATGACAGCCTCTGACCAAAAATTATAATAAACATATGGTAGAAACCATCTTAAATTAAGTGCCTTAAATTTTTGTTTTGTGAAAATGAATGATAACATGAGTACTAAATGTTTTTACCTCGGTTTTTACAAACATAATCTACTTTTGTTCTTGTTTTCTATATTATTTCTTTCTTAATTATTGTTTTTTGAAGGAAATCTAATAATTTTTCAGGGTTTTTTGTTTCAAAGCATCCTAATCGTAACGAGTTGTGTTGTAACGAGTAAATCGTAAATGTGTTGTAACGAGTCGTATACATACATTTTTTTCGTAAGGACAGGTAAGACACACTTTTTTGACGAAAAACCTACAAATTCCGGTTGATTCATGGTTGTGTAAGAATCCTTTTAACAGTAATTTGTTTACTTCATTGACGCACATTTGAAAAACATTGGTCGACTACAGATTTTGTCAAAATTTCAGAATAATTATTTTAATACAGGGTTTTCATAAATGATTGTAATGACGTAGGCGGCTGTGGAAATAACAAAAAATATTCTGTCTTTTAAAGACTTTAGCTATTATTATAATCATTATTAGACAAATGAGTAACTCCAGAAATCATTTTCCAATGTTCCGTTGCGTAAATAGGACATTATAATGAATATTCGTGATATCAAAAATCTCCACAGCCACCTACGTTGTTACAATCATTTATGAAAAGCCAGTATTAAGTAATTTTAATTTAATTACGAACGATTTTGGATAAAGTTTTGAATTATACTTGTGTGGAATACTTTTTAGTGACTCAATAATTAGCCATTCTGCTCTTAGAGCGTCATGGCTAAACTTTTTTTCGTAGTTAATAGGTATTTCACATTTTACGATAAGTAGTTTAATAAATAAATAATTACGTACCCAACATTTTGCTATGTTTCATTGTGAACTGAGTGAGAAGCAGTACGAATATTTTTTATTAATTTCTGTCAATCCTGGCTGTAAATGCAATGATTGTGAATGAAATGTTCTATTGAATTTGTGATTTAGATACATTTTATTCTTTAAGAGTTAAATGTTTGCATCACGTTCTTCTGTTTAAATAATCTTGCGTGGATATAAAATGCTTTTTAAAACAAATTGAATGGAATAAATAATTACAAGTGTTGTGCATTAGGATAAACTTGCCTACATCTAAAGCACCTAACAATTCCTATTGAAGAACAAAAGTTAATATAATTAGGCACCCTCAAAATATATAGATATTGATTTTTGAATTATGAAATGCATATTAAAAATCTCCATTTTGAAAGATTAGATGCTCAAAATGAGTCATATTGCGAACATGGGGTGTGACAATAATGTAACTTCCGATTACAGACGCCATTATTTATTATTACGCACCACTGAACCGAAGTAAAAAGCAGAAGTAACAATTTAAAATTTAGTTCATCGATTTGAAGAAGTTAATTCGCAATTTTTGAATCGATTGTGTTGATTTTTCTCAGACAATTTTGGCCACACTAATATAATTTTTATTATTTTTACTAATTAGAAAGGTTATGAACATTAAGTTTTTACCACTTTTTGCCAAATAACTATTAATATTTTATTAACAAAATTGAATTTTAGTTATTTTTAAAAAAAAATTAAAATTATTCTTAGCCGCGGTCACCATTCTCTGCGAATTTATCTGTGATCCAATTGGATTTCAGAGTGATATAATGTACTCTGAATTTAAAGCATTTAAATAATAATGTTCAAACTAAACTACAATAGTTGTTACTCTTATGGCCTAATTTCAAGTTGAGACACGACCGGTAGTATTGCAAATTTTAATATTTTCCCTATGATAACAACCAATCACAACCCTGAATTCTTTTAATTTTTTATGGAAACGAAGACTTTACCAGTATTAACTCAACTTGCAGTTAGCCCAACTTTTTAAATTATATTTTACTTAATTTTTTTGATGACGACACCGTATTGAATGATAGCGGTGGCTTTATAAGTTATAATCTGAACAACCTAAATCAAAATAATTGGGAAAAATATATGTCGAAAAACCTAATAATTTTTAGTTAAAAACAACGCGTTTTGATGATGATGACATACATGAATCACAGCTCTCTTTTTTTTTTTTTGATGTTACCGTGGTGTTAGCTCTTATACATGTTTGTTTTTAATTACTTGACATTAAAACACTAATATTAAAAAATATATATATAGCGTTAGGGTGATTCCGGGCCAAGATTGTTGGACCACTACTTAAAACTTTGTTTTAATAATTGGCGTTTCTAATAAGGAACTTGAGCGCCAATTTTGTGTATATTTTAGCTACTAGAGCACCAGTGCTCTTATGATCCTATTCAAGAATACAACATTTTACTTATTTACAAAAAAATTATTAAAAATGATATAGGTACCTAAAGAATTTGCTTCTTAAGTTATTGTGGACACTCATTCTGCACAAAACTCGCGATGCGCGCTCTTTTTATGAAATTGAATTCGTGTCATAAAATTAACTTTGCGAAACTCGTTTTTTAATATACCACACTCTAAAGCTACACTCTATTGTGGCCATAATTTAGCCTTCTATCTTCTATGGCACTTTTAAAATTATTATACAACATTGACAAATAAATACATAACAAATTCAATAATTTATTAACATTAACGAAAACATAACATCCATTTTTACATACATTAAAAGTCAATTGGATTAAATTTTGGGTTTCAAATTGTAATATTATGTGAAGCAACGTATAACAGAATTTTTTTAGTTGTTTGTGGGTTGTCTCTCGAAGCTCTTTACGTTTCGACTATTTTGCTTTTATTTTGGACGAAACAAACAATAACAACCGTTTGCGTTATATGGACAGTTATATCAAGTCTGTCCATCCAATATCAGGGCAACTAGAAGCGTTCTAGTTATGAGAGAATGTAAACTGCAATTGTAGGTGTAAACCTTGGATAATAGTATATTACAGTAGAAGTCTGTTGGGGTAGCCTTTACGGTCGAGCCAGAAATTTTGTGAGACGAACTCGAAGAGCGAGTCGAATAATACTGGCGAGGAATAGTACTGTACAGTACTTTTTGTAATACCTCAATAATTTGGCAGCATTTATTTTTTTGATTTTATTAATTTTAATTAAAAAAGAGATGATATAGAGTGCGTTGTACGTTGTCAATGTCAACCGTTGTTTACATGAAAATTGTTGGTTTGTTTGATTATCAAAAGCATTTGTATTTCCATAGTGATTTATTACTCTTTACGGCCGCTCTTTACGGTCGCTCTTAACGGACGCTATTTACGGATTCTTGATTGTTAAAGTATTGTTTTCATTGTAACAAACAATCTATAAAGCTACCTTTAACAATGGGATATTACAAAAAAACGTTTTCCGTCAAATTCTGTCAAATTAATATTTCAGTGTTATTAATATTTTAGTGTTTATATTGAATGGAAATTAATGTGATATGTTTTACATTTGTGTGGCTTTATGTTAAGGGACGCCAAGTTTTTTAATTAGACTTTCTTAAAGATTTTTTTTTATTTAGTAACGTTACGGTTTCTCTAATCCGTCAGGTAATGCCATCTAGAAATACTTTTTATTTTTTTTTTTGTAATATCTAGTTGTTAAGAGTTGCGTTAAAGATTGTTTGTTACTAAGTAAAGAACCTCTTAACCATCACGGTCTGTTGTCAAGATGTAAAAGGCACCTCGACTGTTAAGAGGCCTTTTACGTCTTAACAACAGAGGTTGTTTACTTAGTAACAAACAATCCTTAAAGCAACTCTAGAATTACTAATTAATTATAGATATATTACAAAAAATATTGTACAATACACGTCCGTTAGGGCTTTTACTGCCTCGCCAGTTTATTCGACTCGCTCTTCAAGCTCGTCTCACAAATTTTCTGACTCGGCCGTAACGGACTTGCACTGTAAAATACTATTTTGGACGCACGCTTTTTAGCATTATTTTGGAATGACTTTGTAAACCTGTCATCAGCGCATACAACAGTGTTACCAACTTGGGAAATTTCCCCCTAAATTTAGGGTATTTTTTTGAAGAAGAGGGGAATATTTAGGAAGGAAAGGGATTTTTTAGGGTATTTTTAACTACTCTACTACAATTTTTTTGTTGCCAACTTAATCAGTATTTCTTGATTACGGTGTAATTCACATTTATTACTTATTTGAAAAGTGATTTTTTATCTATTTATTCGAAATAAATTAAATTGTATGTTGTGCAGAACTATTTTTTTTTTCACCTTGTGGTTGTAAGTAGTCTTTTTTAAAATGAAGTATAGCTTAGAGGAATTAAGCTTGGATTTAAGGGATTTTGACTCATTATATGGGGGAAATCATCGTCAATGGGTTGGCAACACTGGCATACAACAATAACAACATACGTGGGATTTCTATAGCAACGGAAAATAGCCAGCTATTTATATTTCGATTATTTCAAGTTTCAATGTATTTGGTTTTAGACATTAAAATATATGATATGTATATGAAAATATAATTAAAAATGTATGACATAGGTGTCATAGGACACACCATTCCTGAATTGGTGTACAAGCAATGCAGTTATAAAGGACACTGTAATAAATACCTAAAAAAAAATATGTTAAAAATTTTCTAACTCGGACTGAATAAAATATCTGGAAAATATTCTGGAAAATTTGCTTATTGGAAAATGGCTTTACAAAATCAGTTTAGATGTGATATGAGGTATCAAAGATTAGAAAGATTAAGAAATAATAGAAAGGTAATCCTGCCAAACCTTGTTATAATTTGTTATAATTTGAGACAGTTTTCTGAGCTAGGTATTTCGAAAAGATAGACTTTTTTAACATTTCAGGGACGGCCTGTAGTTTCGTTGATTCTTTGAATGATTTTAGTAATAACATCATAATTTTTGCATTACTATCAACAAAATTACGGTAGTGAACATTTTCATTTTTATAATGTAAACAAAAGATTCTTAATTTTAACGTTTCAACGTTGATGTTTGCTAATAATGTAACATGATTTATTTGGTGTAAAAGCAACTTTTTATAACTCGTCTGCTACAACATGCACACTCGCCTCAAATACTTACATTTATACTTTTAACAAAACAATGTACTGCATGCGCAACCAGCCAAAAAGGGCTTACACTAGTTACACTAGTAACGGTCAAAATAATCGTTTTTTGGCTGTTGTTATAAGTAATATTACAATTTTCAAGACTGATTATCCGTAATCGAAGTACAAAAAACATATTGGGCCGAATCTTTTTCCCTAAACTAAAATGTTATTTAGATGTTTATTAGTAAAGTAAGATTAGCCTAAATTAATATTTTAACGAATATTTTAATGAATGGCCTATTCTAATCCTCGTTTGCACATCAACGTCTCTAGGCAAATTGTTTGTTTTAAATCAGGCTTTTTTGTAATTAGTAATTACAGTAATCCATACATGCCCTCGTCAACTTTAAATTTTAAACATTTTATAAGTGATTTGAACGTGCAGAACAATGAAAATTAATAAACAATCTAAGTGTTATTAATTGATTAATGTGTAGTTTTGTGTAGGTAAGTACCTAAGTGTTTTTTAGGGCAGCTAATAATAAAAGGGAAAGACAAAAAAAACTTCACTGAGAACGAAAAAGTGAGTATTGTAGATTTTGTTACCATACACAAGCATATTTTGGAATAAAAGAAGTCAGAACCTCGTGTAAATAAAAAAAAATGGGAACTGCGGTGAGAAATAGCAGAAAACTTAAGAGCGACGAGCGGTTATTATTGAACTGGAAAACTGGAGGTGGCGAAGGACAATCAAGTGAACCTTTGGCAATGGATCAAAGAAGATATTACAATTTTTAAAAACAATTTTTAAATATATAATTTTAAAATATATTTTTATCTTAATTAAAAATTGTTTGGCAAAAAATCTAAGAACAACTGAAACTTGAATTTTTTGGGTTAAATGAATCCTCCTATGATATACAGATTCAAGTTGGGGTGTTAAAATGTTAGCAACGAATCGCGTTGTTTTTTTGCTTAAGCAATATCGCTTTTCAAAATGTTTATCTGATAATTCATCAGAAGGAACAAACCGTTCTCGATACATATATTCTTAAATTTCTCGGTATTCTGTCTATTTCTCCGATTTTATCAAAATTATTTTCAATTAATTCAATGTTTTCCAATAAGTAGTACACCGTCATGTTCAAAGAAAACAGTTATTTTTATAACTGCCAAGTTAATAGACATTTTAAACAACGATTGGCGTTCTTTAAAATATCCACTAAATGTGATCGTTAATTGAAGTCTCTAAATTCTTAATCAAGAGTAAAGAATAGGTGAAATTTAATGACGTTATTTAACAATTTTAAAGAATGTTATTAGCACTAATATAGAGAAAAGAATTCGGCCCAATGTCAACAAACTTCAGTTACGAAATGTGTTTGGTTTTTTCGAAATATTGTAACCTCGGTTTTGCTGTGGCAATTTTGCCACATTAATTACTATTGTGCAACTGTCTGCGAAATTCGATTTTGCAGCCTTTGGCACTTGTGATCGTCGCGAAGTTAGATAAAAAATTACGGTTGCACGGTCTTGAAATGCTTTAACGTTTCTGAGATTTTTTGTTATGTATGTTATACGGTTTTTAATAATTTTACAATTTCTGTTTTTTTGTATTATTTTTTTTAGTAAAATTATTTTTATACCAAGTTCAGTTTTATTTGGTTCATTGTAAATTGCGTGCACTTGAAATTAATTTCATATGAGTTGCTATAGTAACGTGTTAGTCATTTGCACCACAATCGACCAAATGAAAGTGATTTTGGTATCACCACTTTAGCGAAATTTATGGTTAATATATCATTGTCCTATTTTTTGCCAAATGAGGAGTTCTACAATTAAAAAAAATTAAGATGAAAACGGTTTTAACAATTATTAGAAATTAAATTTTTAATCTTGTCATCAACCATGAACTTTGCTAATAGAATTCCTAAAATTTGAAGGATTGGCTTTTATACTTAGAAAATAAACAAAATCTGGGTATACTACATCTATGCTTTACATAATATCCACCACAAAATGGAGTTGACATTTATTTAATCTTTAAAATGTTATATAAACAAAAATAATTGGTTTCAGAAAATAAATTAAATCTAAAGTTTTGCAATTATGTTCTGAAAAATAAGTGCATAAATTTATATTAAAATAGTGTCAGATAGGGCTGTAAAGTCTTAGAAATGTGCCACCAAAAGGGTAAATGTATTAACTAAATCGTTTGAATTTGTTATCTACCTAATTGAATAACTGTCAATTCATTTGCTTAACGTCATTTAACTACGGCATTAGAACAATATATAGTGTTTACTGAAATGCATTTATTTAATTTGGTTTTGGTAAATTGAAGTGATAGCCAATTTACGAAACGATTATTTTTTCCATAAACGGGAGTACGCTTAGACACTATCCTTAAATAATTGGAAAAATATATTTTCAAGAAAACGGTTTTAAAAAATTAAAATTTACTGTTTGTAAAAAATACATCAAACATGTTATATTTGTATAAAACCAGCCTCATCATAACCACCACTGAACCCGATATTTATGTACATTATTAAATTCCATAACACAACACCAACGGATGTCAAAACTGATGTGGGCAAAGCATTGAGCTGAGAAATTCCCATTTAAATTAGCCACACTTGTTTCAGGTAATACGTGTGTGTGTGTGCCTTCAGCAGATGTCTTGTTGACAGCTAAATGCATGCGAGAAGAACGCTTTGAAATGTCATTCTTTATAAGATACACAATCTTAAATATATAAAATTACTGTATACAATGTTTTGTTCATTCAATAAATTGTAGTGTAAATGTCGAATAACCCAAGATAAGGTATTTCATCTATTCTCTATTGTGAACACATGTTTAGAAAAATCTTTTATCAACACGAATTTTTACATGTTAATTGCTTCTCAATCAATTTAATTTTCAATTCAAAAAATTATCAAATTTATGCCGTATTTTTTTTAAATTTCTTTTTAATGCGGTGAACTCAATTCATCCACTCGGAATAATGACGCTGATACGAATTTTTCTCCCACAAAGCTATTGGACAATTTATTAAATTCAAATATGGCTATGAATTAATTTACTTCAATCAGCGCTGATTTCAGGGTTCTTCAAGATTTCACAAACGACAGAATTATAAAACAGAGACTTCCAAAGACAATAAAAATTTCAAATATCGAAGCGAGTATAAAATAATTTTACGGTCTTGTTTTGAATTTTTATTGAATAATGGTAATCTACGGATATTAAAATAAATCAACACTAAAGCACCAATCACATTATTATCTACTTTCTGCTACTTGTAGCTACGCAACGCACATTATAATCGATTGTTGGCAAAATATGTTAAATAACATAAATTGAATTTTTTTGATTGGTGATAGTTGGGTACTTGTGTCATTCTATCGAATAATAATTCTGTGATCTAAAATCCAATTAAACATCGTTAGTTAATCTGTAGGCCACAACGTGGACGCATGCGGAAAGGGGCAACACTGCAGTTCTAATTATCTCTAATTGTAAACCCTCATTATGAGCTTACCTACTCCAATTCCGCATTCCTTCATTGGCGCAAATGAGCTTTTGAGCTTTTTTGACGTGTCATATTATGGATTTTAATATTAATTTCTGGATGTTGTTGGTGTAAATCCATCAATGGGACACTTGAGTGTTATAATGGTACACATATCTAGTATAGGTATACGGTGCGAGAAGGGAATATTTGTGTTTAGTGTTTAAGGATTTCATTGTGTAAATGTCGGGTCCAATCACCGGTCACGGGTGACAAGCATTGAAGAAGGTGTGGACGGACTCTGAGTACTTGTCAAACATGGTGTCATTCAAGCCGAAAACATGCGCTACTTCTTAAGACCGCAAACAGATCTTGGGATTTTCGACATGTGGGAAAAAGCCGATCGGTTTTAGGAGGGATGCGTGCGAATTTCATTGATTTTATACACATCTTTACTTATAATAATTGCATGATACAAATTATTAGGCAGTTTTATTTAAATAAAAAGTAAAAGTATATCTAATTAATTTGAATTTAATGTTTATCAAACTGCAAAATTTTGACTATGAAAACGATCTTCTTATCTAAAATAGCCTGAAAATGTCGAATATTTAATTCGAGGTCAAAGTTATTTATTAAATATATTCTTTTTTAGAAAAAAAAACCAAGATCACTTATTTTCTACCTCTCATATAAATATTTCAAATGACTAAAGAAAATATTTTGCGTTTAGTTGAAAAAAAAACTCAATGAACTACAATTTTAAAGCTTACTGATGCTAAAAATTTTCTGAAATAGTTTCACTGGCAGTAATATTGCAAAAAATAACTGATATACATTTTCTGTAAGAGTAAATTCAAGATAATTACAAAGTTTTCTGATAAATAATTCCAATAAGACCATTTAATCCACTGCAATTCATTAAAAACGGTCAAATTTGCGTTAATTTAAACTTTGACCTCGAATAACTTTTGAACTGTAAGGTTTTCGAAAAAATCGCAAGAGACCTTTTTTGTAGAGCGTTAAATGCTCTACAAAAATAAGTCAAGAGGTTCTACTTTTGACCCACGTAAAGCTAGCAATAAAAATCAGAAGGTGCAAAAACAAATTTTCCCATGTTATTCTTATGGAAAATAGAAAAGTGCGATGCGAACGTCTTTAATATTAATATTAAGAGCTCAACTTTTAACTTGCGTCTTTTTGCATCAAGATCAAACTTTTAAGCCTGTTTGGAAAAAGAAAAAAAAACTTTTCGTTTTTTTGAATCACCCTATATATAATCATTTCTTTTAATATGTTGAAATATTGACTTGTAAATAATTTAAATATTTGAGAACTTGCTGATGTATAAAATAAATTCCTAGCGACTTTTGATAATAAATTAATAAATAACTGTACGAAATAACTGTATGTATTCTGACGTAAATGTGTCTAATTTTTTTTCCTAAAAAAATATCTTATCTATATTTTGTGTAATTGGGCGATAACTCATCAATAATTTTACTTTAAAAACTTCTTGAAGAATGGACATTTTTTTAAGTACCTTGAATTTGGAACTATTGCTTTTTGGCGACATCTTTGGATACCAGACGATAGTTGATTGATTATTCTGTTCTAAGTGCTTTCTGTATAAAAAAATCTTTTGGTGATCTTTAGCAAGGTACTTGCTAAAGTACTTACTTTAGCAAGTACTTATGAGCACCACCATTTTTGGAGTTTTAGAAATTTTGAGAAATTTGCCGATAACTAATTTCTAATTAAATATATTTTTTTGTGAAAGCATATTTCGAGGTGTCGGTCTAAATTCTTACAAAAAATACCAATTTTGGAATTATTTTTTTCTTGCCTAGAAGTATTTTGAAACAATGCCCGATATAAATTGATTCTCTTATTTTCTAGATTCAATTAAAACGACACTCTTGGACTCGAAATAAATGTTCTTTGAGGTCAACATTTTTGATTTTAAATTTGCAATACCTAGTTATTATTTCTTTGTGATAATAACTGATAAGAATATTTCAGACATCAGTCGATAAATGCTCGTTTTTTTATTTATTTTTTTTTTCACAGACTTTTAACATTAGTTTTAAACTGAATGTTTAATGTATCTTATATAAAACTAAAATTTTGTTTTAACATTTATTTTGAGACAATAACCGGTAAATTATTTCTTGCATTTCTGGGACTAACTAGATACATTACTCTTTACTGAGAGAGACTAAGTACCACTTTTAGTACCAATGGATATCGACCTATAACTGTCCCATTATTATTTCATTTTTTCGGCTTTTTAAACAATTACTTTATAGTTATTTTTGATGCTGTAAAACAAAAAATAAATAAATATCGGTTTTATGACTTACAATTTCCAATTTCTTAAGAAATCCAGATCTATATTTGTTGTCTATAATAAATAAATTTTGAGATTTAAACTGGAATTAACTACATGATTAATAGTTATAGTTTATACTGTTGCGTAAAAAATTTGATTGGCTTTTGATAATAATTCATTGTTCATTTAAAACGTTTTTCAAAAATTTTCAAATTTTTGTTTTGATGCGAGAAGTTATCTAAGTAATGAGATCATAAGTTTTTATAAGTTTTGTACACAAAATTTTTATTGGCAATTTTTGACACTACATAACCATAAAATTAATATGATTTGACCAAAAATTTCTAAAAAATTATAACTTTCTAATTGTTTCCTTCTGTGGTAACTACAAGTAGAGTTTGAAGTATCAGCCAATAACTTATCAGTGATCATGATTACAAATTTGTAAATAACTGTGATGGAATACAAGCTTTCTAACAAAGAAATTTCTGAATTTCAAGACATATTCTGTGATATTAGTAACTGATAAGTATATTTGAAAAGTGGCAACTGGTTGTTTACTTAATTCTTAGAGCTTACTAACACAATTTTTCGTAACTTTTGGTACTAAAAATAAAACACTGTGTATTAAATTAAATGTATATTAACGTAAAAATTTTTGAGGATTGTAAATATAATTTTTTTACGTAATAATTATGCGAGTTTTTTGATATATTATCTGATAACTGATCAATAGTTAATCTATTAGTCTTGAAAGCAATATTGTATAGTAAAGAAAAATTTGGAATGAAATAAATATTTACTTTCTGAACTAAAATTTCTTGAAGTCTATTTGAACCTATATTTTTTTGAGGTAATTAGGTATAGTTGGAGACTGATATTTGAGACTGATAAAATATTGGAGCTTTATGATGGTTAAAAGAAACATTGGCTACTTTTGTCACAAAATTATAAGAAATTTAGTTTTTTAACGCAAAATTTTTGACAGCTCTCAGATCTGAATCACTTTATTTTCTTTTGAGACTTTTTTGTACACAAACTTTTTTTAGTAATTTTTGCTACTAACCATATGTAATAAATATTTTCAGATGTAAAATTTTCAGAGTAATGCACAATTAATGTATAATTATATTTTTACTTGAGATGATTATACCTTGAGATATTGATGATCAAATTGATAATTTTCTTTTAACAAGTTGATTTTGAATTATCAATCGTTAATTGAATTATAACTTGCTTCTTATGCACAGAGATCTCTTCGTAATTTAAGTAGCCATGAAATATACGTTTTTCACTGTAAAAGTTGCTAAGAATTTAATATTTAATTAATTTTTTCTCTGTAAAAAAATCGTAAAATTTCGATCAGTGACAGATCAGTTTAATTTTTCTGTGTTTTATAATAATTTTTCTAACACTAATATTTTATTGCCATTGATGGATAGATATTATAAAATACATTGTCACAGATGACGTATTTTATGGGTATTAATGGTTATTTAAAAACAATATAAGATATTAGTTTTGGAAAAAGAGTTAAAAACAACACTAGGTTTATAATTGAAAAATTCCGATATATTAAATTCTTGCTCCCTAAAACGGTTGCTCGAATTTAATGTACGCTCTCGATTTTTAAACTTTTTATAAAATTGTTGTTGTTTTTGTAACTAATCAAATTCTCTAAAAAACAAAGATACGAGTAATTATACAAAAAATTATAAAACGTTTTATATCAATATTTATTTCTGAGTAAATATGCAAATAATATAAGAATTATTGAAAATAATGTGTTATCAGATTTGTTATAAATGACAACGACAGTTTAACATACTCTTCAAAAATAGTTGTTGTGTAAACTTACTATTTTAACAGTGTTTCACTATTTTTGGCAATCACTTGTTTTACTATTAAATTTGTATAAACTTTTTTTGCTTATACACTCACTGCAACGTCTGAAATTATACTGAAAAATAATCTTATCCTCATCTCAATTCTTGCTTTAATAACCCTCTTCAATCAAACAATAGTTTTCAATTACGACCTATATTCAATCAAAATTACATGTGGTGGGATATTTTGTATTGTACTGGAGTTTGCGCAAATTATTACTAATTTAATAATATTGGCTCATTGGATACAATATATTAGTGTTATTAGTTAATTATAATTAATATGTGACAATTAAACGAAACAATTTTTTCTTATTATTTTGCGGTTGAATTTGTAATTTTTTCTCTTGACTGTACTTTCAGCCATTACTAAGCCGTCTCTTCTGTCTCATTTCAAATGGAAATAATTTTGTACATCTATCTTTTTTCCACTCGAAAAATAAATATTCAAACGTCCCGTTCCACCATAAGATTGCAATGCGAATTTTGTTCTTTGGGATGTAAAAATATGTAAATCTCACTGAAAGCTTTATATGGCATGAGCTTTTTATTCGGGAGATTTCAGAGAAGGGGACTTTAGTCGCCGCCCCTTAAACTGAAGGTAAGGGAACACCCCAAGCTCCTATTAAATCAGAATCAGCATGCGAATAAAGCGGCCGAAAAATTAAACCGATTTTTTAACGGCAAACCAGCTGCTAGGTGCTTGTTATGGTGTACCGAATTATTGATAAATCGTAATGGTCGTCCAAATAAAACTATAATAAATTAATTAGTAATAAAATTGGTGGATGCGGGCTTGCTGATTGTTTCGTAAAAGTCAATTAAGGTTCTTTCGAGGAGTCTTGACTGTCATCAGCCATTTGTAAAGAATGAAATTACAAATCCATTATAATTTAAGCGATTTAATCTTAGACCTTAGCGGCAAGCAAAATTTTCATCGTGATTCCTAACGAACCGAAAACGAATCTCAGTTGGAGGAGAAATTACCGCCATTTTACAGCGACACAAAACGTTCATCGTAACAGCCGGGAAGTCTTTATTATATTAAACATTATGGTAATTCGTAATTATCGTCATTCGTTGGACGCAAAGAGGTCGTTAAGCATTGTATTATGTACGCTGACGGGGATTTTTACGTCAAAGCGACAAAGTACACGGCAAATCAACAAATCACTAGACGCCATTTTACTCAGAAAAAACACTGAATTACTGTAATTATAAGGGAGGTTTTTGGTAAATTTGGGGCATGGGGCTTGAGAGGTGGATACCTTGGTTTATGTAACGACAAACATTCATGTTTTTGTGTAATTGTATTGCTACATGCGCATTTTGAAGTATGACAATTCTTTTAATCTAATTATTATTACATTTTTTAAATTTCTACTCTAATTAACTGAAATTATGAACGATCTAATATTTAATTAGGCACGTAATCATATTACAGTTTTAGGAGGTAAAAAGAAAGTAATAAAAACAAAACTTTTTAATAATGTACAAAAATTCATGAACAGTAAAACTAATTTTAAAATTTCTGTGTAATACAGGAACTAACGATAGTTCTACAGAAGTTTTATGCTAGTTAATAATGGATTACGATTTTGAAAAACAACTTCAGCCAACTTAAATAATCTCGACTATTTCACTCACAACAGTTAAGCCAATCAAATCAGTCAAAATTTTGAAATCAAGCCTATCATAATCGAATTATGCACTAGTGCAAATTATCAAAACTATTGCATTAGTGCAAATTATCAAAGAACAAAAAAACCTTATGTTCAGTGTGGTACTTTTGAAAATATTGAAAATACTTTGGAAACTATATGCCGCCATGATTATTTAACCTCGATTCACACCAAATCTAAAAATTCCTATTTTTTCTTTATTTCTCGCAAAGCAAAGATATTCAAGAGATTTAAGGCTTAAGTTTTGTTAGGGAAATAGTCGTCCAAATATCCCTTGTGCATGTCTCATTGTTTAATTTGCTCTCGTGCACAACGTGCACTCGAGCAAATTATCGACAATTCGACATGCACTCGGGATATTTCTTATATGATAATTTTTGTCTACATACACTGTAAGTTATTATGACACAACTTTTAAACAGTAAAAATGTTGTGAAATAGAATATTCTAAAAATGTAATTTTGGAAGTTTTCTGTATTACTTTGTTTATATCGAAAACGTTCAATACAATCACTTTAAATTTACTCAAAATTATAGCTAAGATATACGACGTATGTGCGAAAAACTCGAATCTTAATAGTTATATTGTATGAATCCCAGTAAAAAATAGAATCAAATAACTTGTTTAAACGTAATTTGAAGCATTTATATCGGGAAGTTATTATAATCGAATTCAGTGGTTAAATCTGAAGGAACTTTCTTGACATAAACATAATATATATTTTTTGAAACATAAAGTTTTTAAAAATTGGGGATTTTTATAGAGTTGATTGCTTTTATGATTTTACAGGTGCTTTAGAGAAGTCATGTTTTAAGAATAGCAGCATTATTAAAATAAGAGTCTTGCATTACACTTACGGAGTTGATGGAACTTATTTTAAAACAGGATAAAGGTATTGTTATTATGGTTAATTACGTATCCAATATTTAAAAAAAATAGCGAAACTAAAACAACTAAATCAACTCGACCGAAAGGCACTTAGTTATTTTATGTTTTCTAAGTTAGTTGTGAGAAAAATTGTGAATTACGTTCAGCATAAACTTGCTTCTAGTGCATTCAAAAACTTCTAATGTTTTCATCTACTGGGTGTTTCCACTTAAAAATAACAGTCGCTTGCTCATTTTGGCGGATGCGCTGGGTTAGGATAAATGAAATGCATTTTTTAAAAATTAAATTAAGGTAATTGCTGTTTTTGTATGTTTTTGTTAAAATAATAAATGGTAATTAAATAAATAGGATAGACTTAAACATAAGACATATTTGAGGGACTGATTTATAGGAGGCTTCAATAAAAATTGAATAATAACCATTTTTTAATTTATGAGAGGCTAAACTACAGTGGTGATGAATTTTGTATTATGACATTTTAATCTGTTAGCCTAATTTAGCAAAAAGTGAAATGTAGAAGGTGCTTTCAAATTTAATATGGTTGGTTGTAAAATAGGTTAACAAAAAAGAGCCTGGTTTTGTGCCAATAATTTTTGCTTTTATAATTTTGACATTATTAGTTATCATTTAAATACTATTATTGATGCTGATTTTGACTATTTGTAGAAATTAAACTCATTTTTGTTTTTCTCGTTTAATTAACTGAATTACAATTGGTTTAAAGTAATTTTTTTAAATATATTTACATATATTTTTGAAAGTTTTTATTTCTTTAACATGAACCTAAAAAATCTTTTCTTAGTGCACTCGTCCATTTTTCAAAACTAGTACTTAATAACGTAAATAACTGTTTTATCGTATGTTTATTATAATTTTTGATAGAAGGTGGTCATGGAAAATAAGAATTCTAAAAGCGTAACACCTAAATTCATTAAATAAAGGATGGGTCTGTTACAAAATCGGCTAGATTTTGTTACAGTTTTGAAATAAATTTACAGCAGAAATAGGACCGACGTTTTTAGAAAGTTTTTTTTATATCCACTCCTTATTAAAAATTATAATAGACATACGGTATCTTGATGAAACCACCCTATCTCAGAAAATTAGAAATTATTTTTTAAATTAATTATTAAGCATAAACTATACAAAACGTAGTTTGTGCTACATTTATAAACTTTAAGTTATAATTAAGTTGACTGTTTTACATGAATATCCTGTAAATAAAAATATGACTTAGTGTAGTAATTAAATTCTAATTTTATGGCAAAAAAGTGTCATTTAAAATCATATTTTTTTTGTCAAACTGTCGACAAATGACAACTATTAGGCTATTAATAGCACCTTGGCAACAGTCAAAAAGAAAGAAATTTTAACAGTCTGTTGTCAAGAGAAATAATTTTTTAAATTTTGTAATTTTTTTTCTATAATAGTGAGTCGGTATGATAAAAACAATTGTAGACATCACACGCTGGAAAGGGCCTTAATGAAAGTGAGAGCATTAAGGTTCTTTTTCGTCGAGTCTCAAACAGCTCCCTTGCTTGTTATGGTCTTCTTACCAGCTCTTACTACCTACATGAATAACTATTCTCAGTCTCAATTAAATCATAAGTGCCGATAGTAGGAAAAAAAGACCTACTGTTATATTTTACTTTGAAACTCTAAGATTAAAACACAAATCAGTGGAAACGGTGACATTAGATTTACTTCTTCCACAAAATTGGAATCTTACTCTAATTACTAATTTATCATGATGCTTTGCGACTGTTAGGTACTAGTGACAACGACACGACGGCTGCCGTTGCTAATGTTGCCACTAGTAACGGTCGCTATTTAGTTTCCAATATAGAGACCGTAAAATAACAATTTTAACGGTTGCACAAAATACTATTTTACAATTAAAGCCGGCCCTAATAGATGTATGCTGTACAATATTTTTTGTAATTTTTTTAAAATTATATTTTTGAGATATATTTATAAAAAAAGAAGAATGAGTCAAAGTATGTTGGTTGTTATTTATAAGGGGTTTATAATTTTCAGTTTTATTTGGTAACACGTTTGTTGTGACTTGTGATTTCTACTACATAAATTTTAGTTTTTCCGGCTGCTCTCTAAGGCGTCACATCTTTGTAAAGAGATCGATTGTCTACATAGCAACAAATAGTCCGTAAAAACACATTTATTTTATTTATTTAACAAATAGAATGTATTTTAATTGGTTTAAAGTAAAACTTTTTAGTATATTTAGATATATTTTTAAAAGTTTTTATCTCTTTGACATGAATCTAAAAAATTTCTTTAAAAAAACTAGTACTTAATAACGTAAATAACTGTATATTTATTATAATTTTTGATAATAAGTGGTCAAGGAAAATAAGAATTCTAGAAACGTAACACCTAAACTGATTTAAGTTAAATGTCGTTAGTATCACTGCAACATCTAAATTAAGGGCAATTATGGGGTTTACTAATGAACAAAAAATTTTCTTGGTAGAGTCTTATTTCCGTAATAGATGTATTAATATTCATTCAATAATAAATTTTGAGCAGAATGTTTTCCATGACCACCTCTTATCAAAAACTATAATAGACATATGGTATCTTGATGAGACCAGCATATCTTAGGAAATTAAAAATAACAATGCTGTTACAATACGAATAATTTTATAATTACAATCTTTACAACATTATTATTGTGGATTGTGCGATATGAATCTCAATTACAAATAGGTTGAAGTTAACTACTTTTACCAAAAAAAAAATAAATTACAGAGGAAATTATAAAAAATTATCTGTAAATTAATTGTTTGACCATTTGTTGTGAGTAGTTCTATGATTATCATAAAAAAAAATTGAGAATGCCATATTTTAACTAGCCCTTCGTGTTTGAAACGTTTTACTCGTGCAGTATCATATCATTTATACCAATTACTTTCCAGACTCGTTAGATAAGTAACTAAGTTACTTATCTAATATATTCGGGAAGATTTTCCCGCATTAGCACTTTGTTTTTGTTGCACCTTGTTGCATTAGTGCAAATGCGGGATTTTTTTTTGCCAAATGGTTAGGTACAACATTTTCTGTAGCGAATAGAAAGTAACATTTTAATAAAAAATAATTTAACATAATTTAGCCGAAAATTTTGTTTATTAATTAATGGATTGGTAAGACTGATTAGAAGATTTTGGCAACAGAAGTCCAACCCAAAGTTGTTGCTTTACCATTACCGACTAATGGCTTAAGCAAATTTTAACTGTTTCCTTGTCAGAAATAAAAAACACCCCGGTTCGGGAAAGCAGTCTTTTTATGCGTCGAGGATTACCGAAAGTAGCTGCTCACATTTCATTAGTACAAAATAGTTTTCGGTGTTTTTGTCTGTTTCAGGTCTAGAAATAGCAGGAACTATACGCATTAAATAATTTAGTTTAACATTTATTTTTGATTGGCTAATGCCCGGTTTTTTATTTAATACAGTTCAAAATTGGTCTAAATTTGCGATTTTGCAGATAGTGAATAACATGTTTAAAAATTATTAATATTTCTATTCGAATGCCGAACGCTAGTTTGATCAATTATTTGTTCGCGTATTTATAAAAATAGTGAATGATAAATCGTTAATTCGTATAGGTACTGTTGATGTTGCAAATGTGGGGAATATACGAACACTAAAGGGAAATTCAAAATAACACAAAAGAAATTTAAAATATTCTATATTTTAATGATTATTTAGCATGTCTAAATATTATACTAAATACTCTCAAAACCTATAAAAGTAAATTATAAAATAAAGACAAAGCCCGACATTAGTCGCGTAATTACGAACACCAAATAGGATAAATGCAATTTAGCGAAATTAACAGTAGGCAGTCTTATTCTTTTTACAAGGATAGAAATCAAACAGGTAATTTTCTATAGTTCTTGTAAAGCAGGAAAATTAGACATTCAACATGAAAAAAATTAATTATTATTTCTTAATTATATTAACATAATATACGAGTATATATTTCTATATTATATAATAACGCCGTTTTTGAAATACTTGCAAAAGACCATATATATTCTGAGACTTTAAGTAACCATCATCTTTACCAATCGTGGAAAGTTTTTATACCACCATTGTAATTTTAATATTTTTCTAGAAACAGCAACGCTTAAATTTCCATGCAAATAATGAAAAAAATGTTTTTGTCCTCCCGTATTGTAAAGTAAGCTATCATAGTTGTGCATCCGCCAATAGTAAGTCGGACTTTTAGAAACTGTGCGGTAAAAATGAGAAAAACACCGGGTCTCACATTGTACGGTTAGAACTACCACAGTAGATGCTTGAGGAAAAAACTAACCTTACAGTAATAAAGTTTATGTATCAAAGTGTACGTACCTAAAATATCGCCACAAATAAAGCTATATTTAATAGAAAAATAATATGTTGAAAAAATCGCTGAAACGTCACAGGTCTTACGTCAAACGTTGTGTGAAACCTTAGACAACGCACAGCGTAGTTCAAGTGTGGATCCCCATTACTAACAACAATACGAAATTATAGGTATAAGAGTATATTTTGGAAAAAGTTGCAGTTAATAAATTTTAAAAAAGACAACGTGTGTATTTAAGATAATTTTAAAAATAATATGCAATTTTATATAAAACAGAATGTTAAAAATAAACCGCTACAGCGCCATCTATTCAGAACCTGTGTGTTCCTGTCTAGTTATTAAATGTCATTATTCTATTCTATGGATTTGTGGTCATTATTGTTGAATGTTGAATCTCTCAGTAATTATCAATTTAGAATTAAAAAGTGTGAATAAAAGTACTGGAAAGGCCTTTGAACATGTTTTAAAGAAAATTATGCAAGCAATGACAGAGTATTTAAGCCGCATTTGGGTACGTTTTATTGGTTTTTAGAATTTATTTGTACCTAACCTAACTTTTGACATGGCGCAAAAAAAACATAATTTGACTCTTTCGGACAAAAAAAATTATACAAATCTTATGCGTTAGTTAATTTTACAGGATCCAACTAATCAGGCCCTCGCTTTCAGCTCGCTTTCAGGGCCTGAAACAAAGCTGTCGCCTGTAAAATTAAGCCTTCCGCATTCGAATGTAAATAGCTATTACACAATAGTGGGAAAGCGCTTTCGTGTATTATGTTTTATCATCAGTGCCCAAATAATAATGCAAAAAAATGTTATAAGAAAGTTAGAAAATTTAGCACAAACTTTTGTCAATAATAAATTAAAAACATAAAAGAATAAAAATGTATATTAAAAATGGAATAAATCGTTAATTTTAGCAAAAATATGTTGATTGATCTGAAGGTATCAAATAAATAAACAAATGGTTGCTATTCGAAAAATTCCCAAAGAAAGATAAATTTTAGCCGCCTAAAATGTGTAGTTTTAAAATATACTTGACATTAATTTGACGTTTGAATAAAAAAAATTGGTTTGAATACTAATAAAGAGAGTAAGGATACAAGATTATAAACAAACATCAATTAATATTAACTAATGAAGATTAAATTAGTAAAGATTAAATATTACAGCCAAAATTTACTTGGTAATTTAAGGTTTCTAGAGACGGTTAAAGAAATTTTGAATGACGTTGATGCAACCGGCTTCTAATATTGATAAACAAAAACAATTGGTAGAAATAAGTATTTACTTATTTCTACTTAAATTTTTGTTTTTAAACATTGTAGGTGAGCTGTTGATTGTTTATAACTATATACAGCTATATAACTTACATTTAAAAACAAAAACTTAATTAGAAAGAAAGAAAATAATGTAAATTCTTATTTTTACGCATACGGCTCAATATTTGTCAAATAAATTAGATAATTTACCTCACATAATTGTTTAATTCGCACATAATTAAAGCTTTGTAACTAATTTTGTAGAGAGGTAACTACCTTATACGTTTTTAATTATGTTAATAAAATTTTGCATTTGTTAACCAATTGTCGTCAATAACCAAGAGTGCAGTTATAGTTCGTTTTCTAACAGCAGCCTTTTTCAAATTTTTCTAATTTTTGAGATTGGTTCTTATATTTTTAGTTGGACTATATTTACAATTCTCGAGTATTTTTGTAGAGTTGATATTATTTATAGAAAAATTAACAACAGAAATTTATAAACGATTTATAGATGTGCAAAAAATACTTTTATTCCTTCTTCTTTTCTGTCTACAAATTTTAAATCAAAGATGGTTTTATAGTGTAAATTATATTATTGCTATTATGTTAATAACAGCGCTTATTTTGAATCGGTACTGCGTAAATATATAAAAATGCTTCTGTAAATTCAAATTGAAAGGGAATTTTAAGGAGCAAATTTTAAGTTAATTTTTATTGTTTTTAAATATCATTTTTGTTATCATAGAAAACTCAAAATTAATTGTCGGTTGAAACGTTGAGATATGCAATTTGGTTACGGTATTAATTAGGGAAACAGTTTAACGAATATTTTAACAATTTTTTAATCGAATTTTTCAAAGACGAATTTTTAAGATTTTATTTAGTTTATTTAAATTGACTACACCAGATTGTATTTGTTTTAAAATATTGCCTTAAATTTCACTTTGGTATATAACAAGCTGCAAAACAATTTATTACACTTTGCGAACTCAAAATGATCTTTTAGCGGCCTAGAATGTAATCAAGAAAATTTATTCTTTAGAAGGCTGTGAATATGCTTTTTATCAATATAAACTGTGTGGTAAGGAACAGAGACTTACCCTTCTAGATAGAGGATAAATTTTCTTATTTATATGGTACTTAAAGGCGTCAGAGGAATATTTTAGCGAACTAATTTTAGTTATATTTTTTCACAAACTATTTATCATTATTTTAGAAATGAATATTTTATTCTTAGATGTACCTAAGTTTTAATAAAAAGTTAACATTGTATTGTCTAATTTTTGGTGTGCCATGTCTTAAAAAATTGGCTTCTAGTTTTCTTGCATCGGTACAATACAGTTTTGGTTTTAATTGTTATAATTTTAAAAATTCGACTATTTTTGCATAAGAACAACAGTTTCCTATTTGATTGTTGCAATAAAAAAATGGTTTTCATGTAAACAGGCAGGTCGGAAACTCTTGCATTGAATTTTTTTTTAAATTTTTTGTTTTTTGTGAAACTTGTACGAAGAAATGGTCTAGTCCATACGTACGCAAATGGTTTTAGGGGACTTATTTTTTATAAGATACTCGCAACTAGCCGCGCCGATTTGTCCGCTAAAATCCTATTTCGCGTACTTGTTACATAAAGAACTATTTAGGAAACCGCAAACTTAGTCTTGGTCCTACAAGTATTTTGCCTTTTTCCATAAACAAATGACAAAAGTAAGAATGTCGAAGTAATTAAGAAGCCTCCCATTTCGCGCATCCATATTACTAAACCATCTGAATGCAAGTAGGACCTTGCATCGGTGCATTTTCCTCATTAAAATATTGCAATTACTGGCTTACAGTGAAGGTGTTAAAACAAACAAAAACTCGCTTTTAAATTACAATCCAGCGAGTCGTCCGTCCTACTCCTCTTCATTCGATTCAACTTTTCCGTAAACAAATGACTGAAAATAAATTTGTCCAACTGTTTCCCGCTACATATGATGAAAAGCAGCGCATGAATCGTTATCGCTTCATCATAATGAACCCTCAAGTGTTATATTTTTAATAAGACGGCCATTTTGTCTGTGCTTTTTCATAATGGACGACCGTCATTAAAATTCTTCATAGTCTACCCCATTCAAACAGATACAATCAGAAGGTTCGTTAAGCAATTACAAAATGACCCTCTTGTATCTGTAATTATTCATTATATGATGAGTCAAACTCGTCATCAAATTATGGCGCGGCTTTTCACCAATAAGCATTTACTGATGGATTGCTGCCAGAGGGGGCAATATTTACATCAAGATACCACCCTCCAATCGCAAAGCAAAGAACGGAAATGCAAATAACTTAATATTTCATGCATAAACGGGGAGAAATCACCCCCAGATTTGACAAATATTTATATTAACACGACTGCAATAAATTTAATACAATTTCAAAAACTTTTTCCAATAAATAATAAATCGAGAATTTTACCCGAGAAATTGAGTTTCACCAACTTTCACCTAAAGTGACTATCCAAGTTTTTTTATGTATTGAAATTTATTGAGATCTTATTGAAGTTTTTCCTTTTTCGATCGGGTACATATTTACATCACTGTAGAAAAGTCCGGAATTTTTCAACGATAATCCAGGGGTGATTTTACACAAGGGAAATACAAAATGACTCGTTAGAAGGATATAGTTAGGGCACAGATGTGCTATAATAATTACAGGGATTTCTCTTTTATTCTCACTTTTAAAAAATAAAGCGGTCTTAATTAGTAGGTATTTATAGTAAAAGCGATTTCAATCCCCCTCATTTTCGGATTATTATTACCAAGATATTGTCTTTATGACTAAATAAGAATTTTGTAATTTTTCAAGTAGAAAATAGAGCTTTGTATTTGTTGAGCTTAATCAGCAATCAGTGATTAGACGAAGTAACTTGAATCTTTTCTTGTATTTCGTCTGGTTAAAACCGCACACTTTAAAAGCATATCTCTTGGCTCTAACACAACAATGACAAAATAAATTGGATTAAGGCCATACCCTGCTAGTGACTTGTAGAGTTCCACAATAGCTCATCATTTCGACTTCCAATCTAACCGATTCTGAACCCTGGGGAGAAGAGCTTTAAGGAATACGACGTTAAAAGTGTTTACTGAACTGTCAGGTCCGGAAAATGTCTTCGAAAGCATTTTCCTTACGAGAACGTGAACACTTATCCAATCTCCTCTAACGTGAAAGACAGATCCGGATTTCACACAATTTCAACATTTTTTTCATCACAATCCAATCACTTACCAACTTTCAGCAAGAAATGTTATTAAGGTTTATACTAAAACCGAAATTAATTTAATTTTTGCTAAAAAATTACTTTTTTAGAGGAATTGTAGCTAACTTATCAAATAGAAAAATTAATAAATTGGGTAAATACATATTCTTTGTTTTCAGCGAATTAAAATTTTGTAAAAAGTTATTACTCATTTACTCACTATATTAGTTTATAAGAACACTCATTTTAAGAACATTCGACAACATCTGTCTAAAATAAAAAAAAAATACTTTTTCACCGATTGACAGTAAACATGACGTTTTAGTGGCCATTCAAGCGCAGTAAAGTGTCACATCTATTGACTAGTTCATATGTCAGAGTTTTTATTGGTTTGGCAGCATAGCTTTAAAGCTGGTTAAGCCTTCAGCTGTCATAAAATTTGATGTTTAATGTCAAATAGCTAAATTTGTTTTACAAAAGTGGTCAATTGGTACATACATAAAAAACTAATCATACATATGTTAAATACGGCAATAAAGCAGATTTAATATCTTGCCCGGCCACGGATGCGCCTTGGCTTTGAATTGCCAGTCGTGGCATTAAATCACAAGCTTTATTGTCTAATTAAATAAACAATGTTAGTCAGTTAAAAAAGTTTTTTACTTGTTGTTCTTATCTCTGTGAAAAAAGTGAGGTTAATGCAATACATTGAGGAACCGAATCGAATCATTTATTTTTTCGAACTTAATTTACGTTATTCTTAAAAACTAATTTGCAATTTTTTAATGCTTTACATGTGCGCTTCTGAGGCTTTAGGCTTTTTCAGTGTACATTGAGGACGTGAAACCATTCTGAATAAATAAATAACTATTTAAGTTGGTAAAACTTTATTTTCTGCCGCTGAATGATTATTTTGTGCCGGCTACAGGCCGGCTACAATTTCACCTAATGATGAAATATACTATTAAAGTAGTAAAAAATTAATTATAAATTTTTAGGTATAATAAAGATCGCATAACTATACTCACTTTAGATAAGTAAAATGTCTATTAAATCACTAGTAAGATAAAAAACTTTTTGAATCACTATTAACATACATCACAACTTACTCAAAATTGTTTTTAGAAAATAATCAAAAAAAATACTATTTTACTTTTTAAGGACTTAAAATTACAGTTGCTGCCGTTAGTTCAGTGGGGAAAACATTTTCTTGTGAAAGTGAGGATATGTTTATTGTTATAATTATTATTTTGGTAGATTAAGTGATTAACAGGTGGATTGGGCAGGATGAAGACCAAAAACTCAATTGAAAGAGCCAACGTTTTGGAACTTACCAGACAGTTTTTTTCATTTTTAAGGCAATACAATTACTTTTTATGTCAAAAATATAAATATAGTCAAAATTTTTATAAAAATTTTTTTAAAAAATGGATTTTTTTAAAAAATATTATAAAAACTAAACCTCCGCCACCGGATTCGTGTTCTAGGGATTATTCTACGTAAGTTTAGTGAAAACCCCGATTTTTTTCATGCATTTTTAGTGTGGTCAGCTAAAGTAAACTGTTACCAAAATAATAAATTACTGAAACTTCGGCAATTTCAAATGAATTTTTGTTTTTAATCTTGTCCAATCTACCAAACTAATAATTTTTTTATAGTTTGTTTGTTTGTTTTACTTTACAAAGAGACATTTGCACAATTTTTATTTTGACATTGTCATTTAAAATGTTACCAGAACATGGCGGAATGCCTGAGTTTAAATCAAATTAATTTAAATCAATTAAATTTATATTTCTTTAAAGATGTGGTTGCTGATGAGAGTTGTTGGTTGAAGTTTTATAAGCCAGTTCGTGTATTATGGCTCTAAAATAAGTGACCTGAACAAATCGGCTTTTTGTAACTCTCGGGTTAACGGTTTTTTTGTTTTTTATTTGGCTAACAATACACTTTAGCATAATTAACTAACTATAACACATAATTATTTTATAATCGGATTCTGGTCCACACTTTTGAAATCAATCTCAAGTGACATTTTATTCAATAGTAGTGTTTTCCATTATTCCATTATTCCATTAAAGTAAGTAATTAAAATTTTTTAAATCTAAATCAATCAAATTTATTTTATTTATGGACGTTCGGTACCAAAATCTTTGCAAAAAATAATAATAATATTTTTTTCAAAATAATTGAAGTGTTTGCTCTTATAAGTGTTTATAGACTGATGAAACAATAATTTAAAAAAAATTGTCATCAAACTGTCAATTTTTTTTGCTGAAAATAGATCTCTCGTATTTTTATTTCACAGATCTGTTATTTATGTATCTACCAAAACTTGGCATTGCAAGTTAAACACTTTTTCTTATGTTAAATAACAGTGTTTTTGTGATCAAGTTTTAATTTTTAATACAAAAGGGTTTGAATTTACCCACCGTAAAACAAGAACCGGCATCAAGTACAATCTATAATAATTTAAAAGTAAATATTTTTATATACATAAAATATATTTAGAGCTTTACAAATGTTATTATCTTAATCATTAAAAAAAAAAAATTATAGCAGGCTTAAGTCAAAAATTCACTACAGCTGTTTTCGCAATTTTGCAAATGGAGCTGTACAAACGTTATAACAAAAGCTTTGAGATGGTTAATTTTTATTTTTAAATTGTTGAAATTAAACGGGATAATTTCGAATTCTTCAGAAATTTGTTAGCAAAATTGTTGTAAATATGTGTTTCGGGCTCTTTAATCAGACAAAAAAACTTCAGGCAAAAGTTGTGGCATGTTGATGATTGATTTCATGTTAGTGACAAAAAATGGTACGAGCCATTTATTTGAATTTTGAATTTTGTCTAGACTATAATTTCTAACTTATTGCCAACGTTTCGGAAATTTTTTGTCCTTTTCCTATATTAGATAGTCACAATTTTGATGCACGAAGTAGAACCTTCCGTCATTGGTTTCCTGAAAACTCATAAAAATTTTTTTTATTGTGATACAAGTTGTGACCAATAGGAATGCAATATTAGAACAATATTTAGTTAACTAAGGATTACTATGATTGTTAAGACTTGTGTCTTAGTTGCCATCATTAATAGCTCATTGCTTATTGCTTAATATACTAATAAATAATAAACAACTAACGTAACAGTCATTACAGCCTGCCACGTTTTATTGAGGAGATATTGCACACGTTACGAATATTTTTTAATAATTCTGACTCTACAAATGTTGTAGTTATAAATAAAACTCTGTATTTCAACTAATTTTTAGTGGCATAATAACCTATCTAGTTAATGAAATTAATTAACGTTCGAATTACGTTTTCACGTCTAAAATTTAGTTTGTGGATGAATTTCTTCTTAAAACACTTTTACAATAAATAAAAACTGTTAGAATTTTATTTCTAAATTATTCGTTGTAACAAAGTATGACCGAATAAACTCATTTTTTATTTTCTTAATGTTTACTCGTACCTATGTCGGAAATAGAACTGTGCTAAGAAAATTTTTTGCTCTGCAGTGAACATCATATTTTTTTGTATGACAGAGGGACACTAATGACATTTATTCTCAATTAATTTAGGTGCTACATTTTTAAAATTATTGTTTCTCATGACCAACTCTTATCAAAAATTAGAATAAACATACGGTTTTATTCTTTTATGTATATAGATTTTATTATAGACTTTTTACAAATGAATTTTCGATGTTTTAAAAAGAAAATCTTGTTTTCAAAAATTTTTTTTTTTTTAGAAAAAAAAAAATTAGAAATTAGGAATTGTACATCTAAACCTTTGATGAGAACGAGATGAAGCTGATTTCGTATTTTCGACTTTTTACAGTTTGATACAACCGATATATTTTTTTTATAAGATTTTTTCATTAGGCTTTGACCCTAAAGAGCTACTTGGACAAACCGTTAGTTAATTAACTAATCAGTATAATCTAGCGGATTGCATGTTATTCATTCAACTGATATACACGGTCATGTGTCGATGTTAGAAATGTACCTAAAATCAATTTATTGCTTACATGAGGGAATCTATTAGCAGGTATAATCTAATCAAATTAAGTAAATAATAATTGAGTAAGTGACTGTCCATGTACCCGTTACTTGTACCACATTTTTAAACAACGCAAAATAAATTATAAATAATAGTGCGAAATCATGCTACTCCATTTACTGCAAAGAGCTCGCTCCCGCCGAAGCCTGTTTATTATTTGCAGCGTTTCTTTTTTACCACTTTTTTTTTGGGTGGTAATTATGTACAAACTCATTTATTTTTCACTTTTGACTTCTCACCAATAAGGTGCCATTCTAAGCGTAATTCTGGTTTGTACATCTGCTTCTACTTCTAAACAAAAAAAAACAAATTTTTTAGAAATATTTTAAAAAATATTTTAAAAATAAAAAAGTGGGTCAACTTATTATTTTTTTAATTACGTCGTATCAAAAATTCTTTATATCTGGTAAAATATTACAACTTTTACATTATTTACATTATTACATTATTTTTAAATATATTTAAAACATTAAATATAAATTTAGTTATCTGGGTATATACTTTTTGTACCAACATCAATTTGTATCAGAATTGAGTTGTTATAATTTTTGTATTTTATTTTATAAATAATTGTTTATTATAATTTTTATTATTTATGTTTGAAACATTAGTGGCTAATATATCCAGCTGCAGATGTTTTCTTTTTAGTATATTACATATTTAATTTATGAAAAGCGTTTTTTATCTTCCTAATCTTTATTCTCGTTGCTGCCTATTTAAAAAATCAAATCAATGGTGATTTAATCGTCTTCAGATGTTATCGGAAATGAGTCCTGACACCACACAACCCCTCTATAAAGACATCACGTCATAGAATCCTGTATTTCCCCACCTCCACCACCATCTACTCTCATTAAAGTAATTGACGGCGTTGACTGTTGTGACAGCGATAGAACAGATTGATCAGATTGTATTTCACTATTTCAAACATGATTTATTTTACACGTGTTTTGTCTCTTTCACTATTTTCAAATCCGTATTTCCTTTCGTTCATTAACTCTACTTATCACTTCGCCATTTTTCGTGAGAAAAAATTGCCCATCCGGTACGATTTTCCCCAACGGTGGGTCTTGGATTATTGTTTGAACACCCCGTGTTTATAATAATATATGTGCATGTGCACCTTGGATTCACCAACTCGGCTATTGGTTGACGCACATCAGAAAGAAACGACCGGATTGGTTGAAACGATGCTTTTAATTTATATTCAGGCTGCCGCAGAGATGTTTAATGTGCAGTCACTCATTTGTAAATTGGTGTTTTTTTTGTCGAAGCGAAAATAAGGGAGTAGACGTTATGCCTCGCTGACTGCAATGGAAATATAGGCGGGTTCGTTTCTATTATGGTGGAGTACAGTCTTAGGAAAAAGCTAATGAGCACAAATTGGGAACGGGGGTTTATAGATTGGTAAACAAGCATCGCGTGTTTCCAGATTTTATTTTTCGAGATAAATATACACGATTTCTGCTTTGGCTCTCTATAAATATTTAATATAAAGATTTTCACACACAAGTTAGTAAGTAAGGAAAAATTGTAATTTTAATAAGTGGTATAATTTAAATTATTAATTATTATATAAAATGCAATAAAATCCTCTTATACCCTAATCATTAAATTTATACATCTTTGGTCATTAAAAAAATGTTTAAAAAATTAAATTATTTTTTTATTAGCATAAAAAGCGCTTTTGATAATAATATAATAATAAATATGTCTAGATAATTCTAACATTACATCATAGTTGTGGAGTGTCAAGAAAGAAAAAGTTTAACCACGACATATACATTTTCTTCTGTTTCTGTGAGTACCTACTGTTTAACTCTTTGCTTTAAATTACTAATTTGTTTATTAATAGGTTTAATCGTCGTAAAAAACAGGGAATGTTTCTAGTGGGTTTGTTGTCTTGAGAGCCGGTAAAAGCCGGTAAAAATTTTTAACTGCAGACCGGTTTCGGGCTTGTTGTCCTATTTTCAGTGCAGTGTATTCTAGCGCCTTGGTTTTGCCATTGACAGCTATGTAAGTTAAAACACATAAAATTTGTCAGTAAATTAAACAATCTAATTATAATAATTATGAGTTAGATTAAGGTTTTGAAGAGTTTTTAACAAAAATTTATTTTTATTTTTTTGTTAAACAACTATGTCAACATGTTTTAACCGCTACACCCTTCGGACATAAACCAAAACACAACTTGTAATAATAATTATTAAAAAGAAGATCTCAGATAATAACAAGACATAACCGAGGTTTTGAGCCAAAGGCATTAAGTATAGAGTCGCTTATTTAATGTATTGAGCGTACCTAATACTCAAAATATTTGAGCAGTGTGACTAAAACAAATCATAAATTTTCGAACAACAGATCGTTCAAGTACCATAATCATATTTATTACTTGGACTGAATAGATTATTTACGAAAAACTGTAATCTACTGCTTCTTTTTTTAATGAGTAGCTGAAAAGTTTGTTTCTTTTCAAATTTTGTATAGCCGGAGATTCATTGTTTGAAAGTTGACGATTTTAGTTACAGTAGCCAATTTTGCTGTGAATGAGTACACTCATATATTTTTTAGATTTTATTTTTGTTATTAAGATAATTTTTGCTAGTTGGCAATAAATATTTTTATGATAGCTGAAGGCCAGACTATTTCTTTCAAAAATATTATTGTTAGGGACCAATCTGTAATTTTTTTCGGGTCAGTTTTGCTTTCTTGGAGATACTACCAATTTTTTTTTTTGATTTATAGTGCCTTTTTTTACAAATTTTAAAGTAAAGCTCATCCTTATCAACTACCAATCAAAATAATGTATTTTCTGGAAGACTCTGAAATGGGGTTATGCCAAAATAAATAATATGAAAAAAAGGCAACAAAGCTTTCTAAAGGATACATTTTTTTGATCATATTGTAGTTGTAGATATTACAAACATTTACTCAAAATCAATGGTATACGGCTAAACTAAAACAAAGATATAACTAAATTTTAACTTAAATTGTAAATGTAACAACAATGACGTTTGGAACAGAATATTCACAATAATATTGCTTGTTTCGCACTTAACACAGATGTTTAGAAAAGTTCAAAGTGCAAAGGAGGGATGGTCTGTACCAGATAAAAATAAAGTTAGTATTCTTATCGGGTAAAATTAGAGAAAGCGCAATGGCAAATGAAGTAATATTTACCTGAGAATTGCAATATTAATATAAATAGTGATCCAAAAGTCATGGAATCAAAGCAAACTAGGACAAAATGAGGTTTGAAAGAGGTTAACTTTTTTTCTTTACAAAAATATATTTTCCTTTATTAAAAAATAATGAAGTAACTTTTTATACTAGCATGTCACCTAATTTTTTGCTAAAATTTTTAAAAATTTAAGTTTGAAACGTATGTATTATTAGTTCCAAATAAAAAACAATTGTCACTGTTAAAATAAAGAATAAAATTACACTGTATGTTTCTAAAATCTGCTATATTTAACCGTCTGTATAGCAGTTTTACCAATTTTGACTTCTGTTACTAAACTCGAAATTAAGGTTGAGTATTTATTATGACAATTTGCGAGTATTTAGGTTTTATTACTAAATTACCTATCGTAATCAGACACTTTAAAACCGGAATAAACCAATCAAATAATTACTGAAGAAATGTTTTGAATGGGTAAGTCTAATCTAAAATTATTGTTGCGTTTAAACTTTAATTAGCGCTCATCATGCTACCCAATATTAATAAGTAAAATCACAGCTGCTCCACTACCAACTCAATGATGCTTTAGAATTGCCTTACTTTTATCAGTACTGTGATGTGTTTTAGATAATAACTAGAAAATTAGCAGTAATATTTTATGGACTAAGAACCAGCGACCGCTAGAATTTATTTAATATATAATAGTATAAAACTAAAGATTTTTCTGAGTGTTCTCAGTTGTCACTACAGTTAATAAGAAAGTTTTGGAGTTACAAACTTTTAGTAAACTTGGTTTCGGCAGGTTGCAATTATTAACGAACATAAAAATACTCGAGGGTATAACACTGTAGTATAAAATAACATTTTTCATTATGTTTAGGAGGACAATATAAAGGACTCTGATCAACACTCTTTAATTCAGAAATAAAATTAAAAAAAGTCTATTATTGGTTTCATTTTTCAGTTAATCTTACATCATTCTGGTATCAGTAACCCACTGCGACAAATGTCTGAAAAGTCTTGATTAAAGTTTTTTTGAACAAATTTGATTTTGGACTTGGTATAACATTTTACTTTATAATATTTTTACTACTAGATACTTGTCAAAGTCAAGCTTAAGGATTGTAAGTCCCAAATATTGTCACCTATTATTGTGTAAATACACAAAAAATTTAAACTTTATTTATACTATAATGTATATATGTTTATTTAAAACAAACATAATTATTTAAAATAAAAAAAATATTTAATAGGCGAACCTTTTTTCTACTTTAGCAAAAAAATTAAATTTTTTTTTAAACTTAATTTGTGTATTAAGGCATATCTTTTCGATTTCCAATTAACTAGATTTTTAGACCAATACTAATATTTATTTAAGCTCTTGTGGTCCAAATAAGTCTCACCCTGTTACTGTGTCTGTAACAATGTGATGCTTGTAATATAAGTACAGAACCAGCTCGGAACGGTTTGGAACTGAACGTATCATGCGCAATAAAGATTTTGGACCGCTAAACGCTACTGCACAAGTGCAGTTTAATTCTGAACGTTCTGAATTGTTGTTAGAAAGAATTAAATTTTGGGAGTCATTAGTTGCACCACAGGGTTTAAAAAATGAAGTAAATATCACTACAGTTTAAATAAATTAATCTGAAAATGCCACGAAAATTTTACTAGAAACTGCTTGACTATAAGTTTGTGATAACTGTTTTTAAAATTTGTGTAAGCTACGAATATCACGACCCAGCAACATAAGAGATGTCAAAATATAGTTATAGATGTTTCTCCATAACAGAGTCATTATAACCGGTTGAATTATAACTGATATTATAAGCCATTATAACTGATGAGCATGATAAAATAATGTGAAAATTTCTAAACATTAAAGGTTAAATTTAGTGATGTGCAGCAGTGACAATCTTTTATAATTTACCATTAAAAGGAATGACATTCTCGGTCATTAAAGACAATACCTAGTCGACAGACAACACTAAGAGACGGTTTACAGAACGTGAACGTGACATTAAATTTAAATGCGATAAAATATCTAATTTTTAATTAAATCTCAAATTAATATCAAAGTATATTCAGTCCTTCTCTAAACTTTTAATTTGTTCAAATTTCCATTTGAATTAGAAAACTTTTAATCAAGAATTTTTGTTTATTTGTGTACATTATTACATTATATTTTTGTCATATTTCAAAGTTATTTAAAATTAATTAGCTGAGTTCCTTGGTTACTTTGCAAACTAGTCGCTAATTTAGTTGAAATTGCATTTTCTACTAAAATAGCCAATGGCTTAACTAGTTTATATACTAGCAACGTTTGTACATTAACCGCAACACAAACATTATTTTTTCTATAACCATTAAAATAATTTTATTATACGTATTCACAATAAAGTTGTGTATTTATTTATTTATTTTTGCTAAAGTAAAATAAGCAATTAAAACATTTTTGAAAAACGGGTATATGTTTTAGCTGATTTATTCACAGATAATAAACTGTTGTAATTGTGCCTGATACACGATTGCTGGTGGAGTTAAGTTTTACTGTTAGTTCCTTATATTTTGACATAAGTTTTCACTCATTCTAATTTTAAGCCACTGGGAACTCTCACAATTGTAAATGTCAGAAATACAGGACAATCTTTAGTTAACTGAATATTGTTGTAATTAGGTTTGGGCGATACCTGTTTTTAGGTATCGGGATATACCTGCAAAGTATCGATACTTGCCGAAGTATCGAGGTATCGAAAGTATCGAGTATCGGAGGTATCAAGGTATCGGGGGTATCGAGGTATCGGGAAGTATCGAGGTATCGGAGGTATCGCGGTATCGAGGTATCGGGAAGTATCAAGGTATCGGAAGTATCGGGTGGCGATAAATAAATATCGCATTAAATAGCTTGTGAATTTGCTTGTTTTCATCAAAATAGCTTGTGTTTCCAACATCCAAAGCACTTTGAATAGGATATTTATTTATAGCCACACTTTATCAAGGTATCGCAGGTATCGAAGTATCGGAGGTATCGGGGTATCGAGATATCGGAAGTATCGAGGTATCGGAAGTATCGAGGTATCGAAAGTATCAAGGTATCGGATACCGGAGGTATCGAAGTATCGGAGATATCGAGGTATAGAAAGTATCGATACTTCGATACCTGATTGCAGTCGGTATCGGTGTACGATACCTGAGCAGGTATCGATACCTTCTGTAAGTATCGATACTTTTCCCAGCCCTAGTTGTAATACTGTAATCTTATTGGTTGTGACATGTATCATAATGAAAAATACTGGTAAATCAATTAAATTATGGTAGTAGAAATGATGTTTTTGTTATCAGATTTTGCAAATAAAAAACAAACATATTTTGATAGGTGTATGACAGAAATATCGGCAAATATATTAAACTGATGTCGGGCTGTTAAAAATCTGATGGAGAGAATAATTTCATTCATTTATCGGTATCTTTGAAAAAGCAAAAAGAGTAAAGCACTTTTAAAAGATTTTCGCGTAAAAACTTAATTAAAAGTCCCCTGATAAGAAGTTCTCTTCGTTATTAAGCGCAAGTATCGTAATAACAATTCGTTTTTCTGATTCGACGATACGGTTCATCAGTAATTCAACTTATTTCCTCGATCAACTCCGGCTTGGATATTAAATTACAATCATTTGTTTCGGAAATGAACTGAAATCGTGTTGAAATCGCGGTAGGCTTGTTAACTTACGAGGTAACAGTTAGAAACCGCGCCTGAACAGATCGTTTCACACTAATTTTTTTTCCCAAATTTCACCCTCGTTATACCTTAACGACACGTTCGTCACAAATCTCTTGATATATTTTGATCTTATTTGTCACGTAATGTTTTAAAGTTTTAAAATCGTAGACAGTTTAATGATTTTGATAAAAAATAAGGGGTTTATATAAAATGAGGAAATAAATTTGTTAATGCTTTAAGATATAATTTATTTAAGAAAAGTAAGGGAGCACACTATCATATGATATCCTTAAAAATAATGAAGATCATCAAGAGTTTGCAAGGGTGGAAAAATTTAATACCAGATCAAAGAGAATATATTATATATCATTACATCGCAGCTTTTATAAATCGACCCTTAGTAAGAAAGTTTAATAATTTTAAAGAAACGATACTCATTATTTCAGTTCCGCACTTATTCATTTACCAATTCATTAATGTGATGAGACACTTTTGAAAAATGATACACTAAATTAAAATCATTAATTTTATTTTTTCTTACTGAATAGAAACATTGGGCTTTATTTTGCTCTTTTATTGCTGAATTTGTGAATTTCAAAACAGATTATTCAGGGTTTAGAACGGAAGCTCTTTACCAAGCATAATTTTATGCTAAGGATAAAACTAACACCTCACCTACAAAATATGTATTATTATGGATATTGTATGGAAATGTGTCGACGAGTTTTGTAATCAATATTTATATATTTTATCATAAATTAAAAAAATATTTTTTTCCCGTATTGTAAATGAGTCAGTTATAATAAGAACAGTTATAGTAAGTCGGACTTTTTGAAACTGTGCGGTAAAAATGAGAAAAACATCGGGTCTTACATTTTACGGTTAGAATTACCAGAGGAAATGCTTGAAGAAAAAACTACCCTTGCAATAATAAAGTTTATGTATTAAAATATTTTTATAAATTAAGCTGTATTTAACAGATAAATAGAAAATTAAAAAAATCGCTGAAGCGTTACGTGGCGGTCAAAGCAAATTATGTTTAAGTTATTTACTTGTTGTTTTAAAACAGAATTTAAAGCTTTCGGACAAAAAATCTGATACAAATGTTATGTACTATTAAATAGAGCGATTATGCTCCAAATAATCAGGGCCCTCGCTTTCAGCTCGGCCCTGAAACAAAGTTGTCGTCTGTAAAATTAAACCTACCGTATGCAAATGTAAATAGCTATTATAAAAAAACTCTTAGGCCTACCTTTGAATCAACATTTTAATTGGGCGAAAGTGTGACACATAGAGGGCGTTTTCAAATCCAATTTGACTGATATAAACGGTTAAACAGAAAAAAGGTTTAGTAAATAATTTTTGTTTTGTAAAAAAACAGTTGTACGTCACAGGCATAAAGGCATTAGCAGTAGTCAGCTTTATCTGTTGCAGTTGCTACGCGACTTTTTGATAAAAAGATGTTATTCTTAGATTAAAAAATATGTTTATGCTAAAAATGTAAAGCTCTACATTGAGTAACAATTTTCGAAGAAATATTTGTTGAAATTTATAATCCAAAAAGTTATGGCTGTGGCTTCAGGTTAGTATTTTGTGGATGCTAAAAAACCAAATTTTACGATGTACAGTCGGTGCAGTTTCATTGCTTCCACTTCCTAGTCTAAGTTTAGGATAATCGCTCAGAGTAAGTCGTTCTTTAAACGAGGGCAATTGTTTTTAGTGGGAAATCTGTCAGAATTGACAGATGTACAAAAAAAAAGGTTAGAATCTTTGACGCTTTTACAAATTTCTTAACTATTTCCCTAAATTAAATTTGTGGAGTTATGAAACTGATCTAGAAACGCTGTGTCCTGGTTTGTGCCACGTGTGTGTCATTAGGTAGGCGCTTAATTGGTCACATGTCAAAATTTTACAGTGAATTAGTACTGCCAACCAACCAATGCACTAAAAAAAATAATCATAGCTGCCAATCTAAGAATTTATCAAGTGGAAGAGCATTTACTTTAGAACTTTTTTCAATAAATTGGATTTATTATAGCAATTTTATTGATATACAGGCTGTGATTGAAATATGTGCAGAAATTTTGCCTGGTGATAGTCCTCAGTAAAACAATGCCAAATATTCAACGTTGCCTTTTAAACTATTGCTGTTCTTTGAGATACAGGCTCGAGATTTTTTTTTATGTAAATGTATGACAACACTGTTTTTCAGCAAAAACTTTTACATTGCATACCTCAAAAACTATAAACAATTAATTGTATAAGGCGAATTAGTTTTATAAGATTCCTTTCAACAAAGACTATCACTTGTTAAAGTTTATAAAGTGACTTCAAAAGGACTCTTAAAAAATGACTGAACAATCAATGACAGTATTTGTGCGGATGTCAGATGAACAAATACACGAATAATAAATAAATAATATAATGTGATGAATTATTTGTAAATGAATGAAATTTGTAAAAAATGAAGTAATGAAATGAATTAAATATGTAAAAAAAAAATTTACATATAAACTTAAAAACAGCGAAGATTTTTTTTGTTAATATTAACGAATTAAATATTGGTTTTTCTTTAGGTATAATTATGTATAAAACAAAAGTTTTAACTATAATTTTAGGGATCACAAAATTGTAGTTGTACATTTTCAAAAATGATCACCAAAAATTCGAAAAATACATTAAAAAAAAAAACGCTAAAAGAGTGATTTTTGTCAACTCTTTAGATTTTTTAGCAGTTTTTTTAAATTATCGTACGGTGTTGGCTACTGAAAAGTTAGACGCTAGATTTGGCAACAAAATTAAAAAAGCTCTCAAAATTAAAAAAAAATACTGTGTAAATTAAGGTGGGCATTTAAGTGTGTTACTGCTTATGAGAAAAATAAGCGTTCTTGATGCAGGTTATATAAAGTGTTCAAGTAAAAAAAAAACGTTCTAGGATGCTATGGAATTTTGTTAAAACAAGACGGTATTAAAAAGACAGGTCGTAACTTGAATGGTATGACTAAACATAACCTCCAAATTTTATCCGATCGTGTGTCAAATCAGGGCAGGTTTGGTTTTCTGTTTCTCATAGTTACAAATTAGCTGCTTTCACGGCTACACATTTTTCATATCGCTGAAATAATTTGGTTGGGATCATTGAACTTTTCCCCTTCTAAACCCTGACAGCTCTGACAGTGGCTGTTGCACCAGCCGATCGAACTAACGGAATACATCACAAATTGCTTTTATTTCCAAAGCATTCTAGAACGTTTTTTTATTTGAACTCTCAATATAATAATTTATTATTTATATCATATGAAAATAAAACTTCTTGTCTAAAATAAACATTTTTTAAGTCAAAATACGTACTTATACAGTGTGTCCTAAAATAGGTATGCCAAATTGTTGATACGTTGTTTGTTAGGGTCCAAAAATTATAAGAAAAACATTTAAAAAACTTTGTAGTTTACGAGATACAAGGCAGAAAACGTAATTGTTTGGTTAGTTTGTAAATTTTAAGTAAATTTTAAGATCTGAAAGGCACGAGAACAAAGTATTTTTGCTTTTCAAGATACACAAAATCTATCACTCTTATATCTGGAGTAAATTTTCATTAAAACATTTTTGCATTTGGTTTAATTAAAACACACATTTTTTGTTCTTAATATTTAATTGGCGAAAAAAAATATATGATAGATAATTTATTGAATTGTGAATTAAGTTTTCTAGTATTTTAAATGCCGTCATTGTTGTACCTTCCTAAACAGAGATGGATTTTTAAACATTTTCTTCGTGCTCCTTAGACCCATTTGACAATGTCTTAACAGTTTGGTCGCTTTTTTTGGGACATCTGTATACTTATAGCAAAATGTTCGTAGATGTGGATTTTTTAAGATCACTTTTAATCATTTAAAAGACGATTGCTTAATGTTTGACGGAAAAGAAACTTTGACTTCTGCTAATGTTAAAAATTCTTGCTTTAGATTAAAATTAATACGATATGATCAAGATGTATCCTGTTAGAATGTTGTGAAATGCCTTTTATCAATGTAAATTAAATGGAGAGAAACAAAGTCACAGTCTTTTACAGGATAAATTTTCTGGATCGTATGGGACGTACCTATACAAAAGTAACTCTGAGCATAATTTTAGCCAAAGATTTTTTTAAAATGGGTACTGAAAATCCCAAACATTTATCTTTTAAAATTGTAAAAAAAACAAATATAGGTCTTTTCAATGACTCTGAAGTGCCGAGCAATATTCATTTATTAACCGAAGGCACCGCAAACGCAGTTTGAGATGCCGACCGTTTAATTCTAAATTTACCTAAAAACCATCTTAACATAAAGATCATTTTTTCCTAATTTGCCATTCTTGTCACATTTGCGGTAGAAACCCTGAACTGAGTTCCTTATGAATTCAGTCCCTCATTTCCAGGTAGCATTCTTAGTAAATTGAGATTTAAGCTTAACATTTAGACAAATGCAATTACAGAATGCCGCTTTCTGCATTTTGTGAATATTATAATTTTATTGGTTGGAATCTCAGAATCAGTCAAATCCACAATAGGACTGCCAGTCTTAAGTTTTTAACATTTTTATTGCGTTGTATAACAATATAACATAGAAGCTAATTATATTATTATCATCATTAATTATCCTTTTTAAACGAGTATTACAGCTACTCGTATTGCAGCACTTCTCAGTTTAATTACATCTTAGAAATATAATTCAAGCCAAAAACTAATTAGCTGATTGTGTGATTGTGACATTTTATCAAATTATTAAATTTTACTGTTCGTAACTACAAAAAGTACCTACATACTCTATACATTTTAGTACTTGATTTGTTATCGTTCGTTTCGACAAAAATAAGTAAGTTTGAGTACAAATTTTTATTGATTTGATTTGTTTCAGATACCTTTATACTTCCATTTAAAATTATCTTATATAAGTTTAGAGTTTAGGTAATTGTTGTTGGTACGTGCCATTCGTTATATCCTAGTGTTCCAACGAAGCAAACAGTTAATTTGGGCACTTGGTGACATCTGCCCCCTGCCGAGCGTCGCTCAGCGTGAAAGTAGTTAGCGTTGCGACGGTAGTATCGCCGTCGACTTTTCTCTTTCTATTGATAACATGGGACGCGTGTGCTGTACATTGCCACATTAGTGACTGTTCCGTTTATTAACTTTGTTATATTGTTAGTTACTTGTTCACAAATTACCGGAAATCGTTTGCCAAGGCACGTATTCTCACCGCATCGAAGGGATGCCTTCATAAATGACATGTCACAGTCATATTTAGCAAATATTTCAATCGAATGATGTTTCGAACGACTTCTTTGTTATTATCATTATTATCTCTATGTAGAAAGATAGATAAAGCTATGCAATATCAAAAACTCCGATTTTAGAGCTCTTACTCATGTAAGAGCTCTCTCATGAGAAATTTGACGAGAAATTGGTAAAGTGGCTGTTTTTGGATGGGTAAGTTGGGAAAATGTGTAACTATGGAATTATGCACCAAATTCCTTTGACGTAAAAACATTTCTCTATTAACGAATAGAGAGGATGGGTTTAGTGCGCCTTTTCAGTTCGTACGTTGTTTAAAACCGCTACCTGCTTCTGTCCTATTTCGTGCGTTGACTGTTTTACCCATACCAAGAGGTATAATCTTGTCGTGGACATTAGGGGATATTAGAGAAAGTAAAATATATTTTTTAATCCATGGTTTATCTACAGTCACAAAACGTTGAAGAAACTCAGTAGCGTTGCGTTAGAAAAAAAACTTAACATTCCTCAGAAAACTTTTTAATTCTTATAAGACACACTTATACATAAGGAAAAACATTGCATAAAAGATTTTCTGACAGGTTTTTCCAACTATAACTTATCTCATTCTTAATGAGATTACGTTCCAACTGTTATTATTATATGTTTTTTAGAGGTAACGGGTTATAGGAACAATTAAATAAACGATTTGGCTTTAATCCGACGTTTCGACTGTTTTTTATTACTGTCTTTTTTCTATGACTTAAATCCTCGAAAAAGACAGTAATAAAAAACAGTCGAAACGTCGGATTAAAGCCAAATCGTTTATTTAATTGTTCCTATAACCCGTTACCTCTAAAAACATATAACTTATCTCTTTTAATAATCTGTTACTTAAGCCGGAAAATTTTACTTTCGTATTTTTGGAACAGATTTATCCGAAAATAGATTGTATCAGATCAGCCACATTAATTATTTTCCGCTTTTAATTTGTATGGGATTTTGGTCAAAATTTCTTAGATCTTAACTGACAACGTATCAACAACTTAGTCCGCGAATTTTGGAACACCTACATATTTCAATACTCAACATGATAAATTTGAGAAATTTTAAGTTTGAGTGAATTGAGAGGTGCTAACACCTTTGAAAATTTTTTGTTTTGACATAAAATGAATCTTTGGCCAGCTAGAATTTATTTCGTCCTACTGTGCATCGTTTTTCACCTTCTGCTCCCAGGCCTTCTGGAAGGCGGATGACATCTCCGCGTCTAGTCGTTCCAAGTTCTTCTCATCTGCTTGCCACGGCTACATCACTAAAAGGGCAAATGGAAAGCGTTTTATCGCATTATTTGCACCTCTTAAAACCGCTATCAAACAAATAAAACTAAAAACTGAAGATTCATAAGACTGCTCTAAGACTATGAAAGTCTCATACTGCAGATATGGAAGATGAAAGATGGAGAAGATCGAAGATGTAGAGAAGATATAGAATCCATGAAAAAAAGTTTTACAAAAAAATTAAAGTTATAGAAGAGTGAGATATAGATGAAGATATAGAGGACATTAGAAAAAAATTTTACAGAAAATTTGATGTTATAGAAGAGTGAAGATATAGATGAAGATATAGAGGGCATTAGAAAAATTTTAATATAAAAATTGAAGATATAGATGAAGATATAGAAAACATTAGAAAAATTCTAATATAAAAATTGAAGATATAGAAGGCATTAGAAAAATATTAATATAAAAATTGAAGATATAGATGAAGATATAGAAAGCATTAGAAAAATTCTAATATAAAAATTGAAGATATAGATAAAGATAAGATATAGAAGGCATTAGTAAAATTCTAATATAAAAACTGAAGATATAGATGAAGATATAGAAGACATTAGAAAAATTCTAATATAAAACTTGAAGATATAGATGAAGATATAGAAAGCATTAGAAAAATTCTAATATAAAAATTGAAGATATAGATGATGATTAGAAGACATTAGAAAAATTCTAATATAAAACTTGAAGATATAAATGAAGATTAGAAGACATTAGAAAAATTCTAATATAAAACTTGAAGATATAAATGAAGATATAGAAGACATTAGAAAAATTCTAATATAAAAATTGAAGATATAGATGAAGATATGGAAAGCATTAGAAAAATTTCAATATAAAAATTGAAGATATAAATGAAGATATAGAAGACATTAGAAAAATTCTAATATAAAACTTGAAGATATAGATGAAGATATAGAAGACATTAGAAAAATTCTAATATAAAAATTGAAGATGTAGATGAAGATTAGAAGACATTAGGAAATATTTACAGAAAAATTGAAGGTAATTTAACAAAATGCTTTTATATAATAAATATAGATATTAATTAACAAAAAAAATTTACAAGAATATATTGTATTTTATGTATTCGATGCCTCTGTTTTTTCACTTTGTGGATTGTTGAAGTAGAGACACCAATCGAAGTCAGCTGCCGATATTTGGAGAAATCTCCTGGATTTCAAAACAAATGGTTCTTTTTAGAACCAAAAAAATATATTAAACAAAAACAGGTTTCATATACTAAATAGGAGATTTACCTTCAATAGTATTCGTTTTCAGTGTTTTTTAAAATTTTTCTGTCTTTTCCTTTCTCTTCTATGTTCTTTTTCCTTCTCCTTCTTATTTTCATATATTGTATGAAATAATAATTGTTGGTGCCAATCTTTCTTTTTTTTTTTCGTCTATTGTTGGTGGCATTAGAAGTTCAGTGTACCTCCCGTTGTTATTTTATGTATTAATGAACAGGTTGATAATGACAGGAAATGGTAACTTCTGCAAGTTCGTCTGATGAAAACTGCTGTTGATGCTGTCTCTTCCCGTGTAGGCTAGGTACAGACGGTATCCTGAAGTAAAAGATTTTTATAAGCACCAAATAATTTGTAATAACAATTTTAAATGTTTAGTTAGCAAAACACACAAAAAACTAATAAATTAGACAATAATCACAAAAACCAGGCACTAGAAAGAGAAGCAGTAATCTAAAATCTAAGAGAGAATAAGCGTATTCTTTGTATGCAACAAGAGAACATACTGTCAAATTTGTCAATTTTTTTTTTACTTATCTGACACCAACAACCAATTCATCAACGTTAATTAATTTATCAACGATCTCCTATTTAATCTAGTGAATTAAAAAAAAAACACTGGAAAATAAAACTTTTTTTATTTTTACTTACTTTGTGCCTTAGATTGCTGTTCATTTACGGAACATATTAAAAGTCTAAATAACTAGGAAGTCCAAGTCAGAGAGTCACCTAGCAGCAGTTAAATTAGGTAGTAATTTTTTACCCAAGAAGGTAAGGTTAAAAAAAGTTTAGTAAAAGTGCGTCAGTGTAAGCAGGTAATAAACTATTTGCGGTAGGTACGTTAGTAAATTTAAAAATCAGGCACCAAAGTTTAATAAGCAAGTAATGAAACTAGGCAGTCTAAAAAGTCAAACAGTAAAAATAAGGCAGCAATAAGATTTTAGATAAGAAAAACACTTTGATCAACAAATACTGATTGAGTTGGCAATGAAGCTATTAGAATTTTTTTTGCAAGTTGTCGGTTTGTTAAGATTTCGTATATAAGTTATAAAGTTATAGGTCTTCTACCTGTCAAGAAAATTCCAAATGAAATTTTATCCATTTTCAATAACAATAATAATACAATGCAAACAATTTAATAAAAATAAAATAATAAAGCAAATGGGAAAAAAACTAAACTTAAAGATAGTGTTGAAAATAGTGTATTCGGAGTTAATAGGAAGTAAAATCTGTTTGCAAGGAAAGCTTTTTCACAGATTTTTGTAGGTTTTACTTCATTCAAACGTAAATGTCTTCAACAATATTTTCAGTAACAGTGGAAGGTCGATCGGGTTTTGTTTTAGGAAATTTAATTGTATTTAAAAGACGTTCCACAACCCGTATGCAGTCTTGTTTAAACATAATAAAATTTACAATTACTTTGGGGTAAATTTGTTAAAATAAGACGTATGTTGTGTTCAGGGAATATTACTAATCATTAATTTTATTGTAGTTAATTTGAAGTCAAAAGTGAAGTCAATGTTTTAATTCGAAACCTCTTTTAACAGAATTTTAGCAACAATTAATGACATCTTATCAATGAAATTGTTGAAATGTTAAATTTGGATTTGAAATTTGGTCAAAATAGCCAATTTTAAATGATATTTTAATGCTGTCAACCCAGTCAGTACTTGTTGTTGATCACGTTGTAGTAAAGTCTAAATGTTCAGACAAAGAAAGTTTTAAAAGTCTGAAAGTATCGTCTTTTAAAACAAGCTATAACTTGCCTGTTGATGAAAACGTGTACTTTTTGAAGATGCGTCCTGTTGTTACAGCCGATGTCAATCGATGTCTATGATTAACAGTCTTCCTGAAACAAACAGTCCTTGTAAAAACAAATAAAAAAAATATTTGCTATTTCTTAAAATCGTAAAAATCCTAATTTTAAAACGCCAAACAATTATTTGAATTTTCAATGCCATTACACCAGTAAGAGTAGAGAAATGAATTAAAAAATCATTACTAAAGTAGAACTCTACATTGGATGACTACAGGTTTCGTTTTTACACCTCAATTGAACGCTAAAGATTTCTGAATTACCGACATCGAAAAGCAGAGGTTTTAAAACTGTTCAAAGTAATTAAAATTGCTGCTTTTTTCTTAAAGTGTATTTTAAAATTTATTTAGAAAAACTAAAAAAACAAAAATTACATACAATTTTTATCTAATAGTAACAGTTTTTTAGGCACTAATTACCAATTTAAATACCAATTTAGATTTTTAGATGTGGCAGACAAAACCATCAATATCAATCAATTAATAAAATACCAACAATACTATCTATTGGTAAAGCAGTAAAAATATTTTTATTTTTTTAACCATATAATTTGGTGAGTAAGCTAGTCTATTATTTGTTTGTTATAACAAATTTGGTTTAATTGTTGACAAAGCCGTCAGGTTAGATAGTTAAAATTATAGAGTTGAATGGATTAATAGGGTCTTAGAAATAAAGCAACTTCCTGCATCGTTGATCGATTGAAATTGAATACGTCCACATGGCTAACTGATTTGTGGATTGAATTTGGCAATAACAATGAGGGAAAGTATAAGAAAAGCACGGAATAAGAATTCATGACCTGTCACCGTTCAACTTGATGTAGGTTTTGTGCAAAACTAGAAAACGTGAAATTTAATAGCACGCCTATTATTTTTAGTGAATGAGCAAAGTTGTGCCATTTTTAATGTAATTGAAAATATAAGTTTTAAAAGAGTAATAAGATCTTTACATCGTTTCTTAATAAATATAATCTCGCTTGGAAGTTTACAAAGCGAGGATTAAAGCCCCAGAAAGCTCCAACATAAATACAAATTATTTTCAAAGCAAATTCGACTCAGCAAATTTCTCAAGATGCCTTGAATACTAAATTTAAATTAATATGACATTTTCTGTGATTAGATCGAGTTTGGTTGGATGCATCTTAAATCCGTATCACTTTATTTACTTATTTAGAAATTTATAACTCAGCAAATCTGCAAATCTAGTTAAAACATACTTAAATAATTGCGATACATTAATTTTGTATTATCTAGATGCAAGTAGTTGCAATTTGTTTAAGTATGTGGTAGAGCAACGAAGAAGATAAAATCATGAAGGAGACGGGAAAAAACTCCCAATGAGAATTCAGCATGGCCTAGAATTTTTAATTATCCCAGCCCACAAGCCCTTGTTTTTATTTGCTGATTTGAAAAGTGCTTTATTTGAATAGAAATGAAGTATGGGAAGGGTTACCGGAAAAAAGATGGTTGATATGACTTTTATATGAGGGCATGGCGTGTATGTTACCTCATTTTAGTAAAAAAGATACACAACCATTATGAAACTTGAATTTTTGCACTACTCTATCCACATATTTTCTAGAGGTAAGTAGACCCAGATTTTACATTTTGAACAAAATCCACAAACTTTTAAATTATTGAATTAGTTTCTAATTAAGATAGTACTCAATTACAAATAATTTTTACATAGAAAAACACTAAACAATGTTAGTCAACAACAATTAATAAATAAACAATAAATGCCAATTTAGAAAATACAGGCGATACATTAATAGTTATTTTAGTACGTATTGAGGATATAAAATGAAGGCAATTAGGTACGGCACGAAAGAATAACTAAAATTTTGTCAAAATAACAGATCAATTAATTAAGACAATCGAAATTGAACACAATTTACTGTTACAAATCAAAAACATGTTTATGAAACAGAAATTTTTATTGAAAATTGTTATTAAAAACAAATTGCACTTTATAATTTTTCAATTTTTTATTATTTACAAACTAATATTGTGGCTTTGATACTTGATAGTCATATCGTGGTAAGGTAATAATGTAACCACAATAATAATTATTAACGTACAAAAATATACTGTTTGGAAGTTCGTTTCGTTGCTCATTTTATAAACATGGATTCGTGCTGCAAAAAGCATCCTGGAATATTGGTACGATTTTAAAGTTTGACTGCTTAGATTATTATTTATTTAAGTACCATTATTCAGTTACATTTTTTACATTTCATACCGGATATAAACAAAATTACACTAACTGGGTTCAATTCTGTTTCTAATGTATGTAGTCTACTGCTTTTGTCTGTTTCCTCAGTTTTTTTTAATTATAAATTTTTGTAAATATTAGAATAACTACTGAATTTCAGTATTCGGGTATTTTAAACTAATAAAAAATGTTGATTTAAAAACTTCAGTGAGTTACTTTTATTAAAAAAAAATATTTTTTTTATTTGCAACTGTAATTTTCCTTATATGATTGCTAACCAGGGTATATTTTTTATCGTTATGGCACTTAAGGTTACTAAGCTAAGTTACGTCAAATGAGTAATGACTATTTTTATAAGATTTTTGCACAGTTTTCACTTTTACCAGAATTTTTGAATCTTCTTTTGATTGAAACAACCAACATAATGCAGAATAAAATAAAACTTTGTATGTACCACGAGCATAATTGTCACTAATGGCCCTCGGGAATAAAAAAGACACGCAAAATTCATAAAATACCTGAATATTTGACATGAGCGTTATACATTTGTACTACTGACTAAAATACATTTTCATTTTGTAACGTTTTAAACAATTTTGCCTAGAATTGGTGAACTAGAGATAGTTAAATCTTGTAACAATTATTTATTAATCGATTAATTAAATATTTAACACTCTTTGAATTACATTTATCAAGAGATTATTCAATAAATCATTCATTTTAGAGTCATGTCAACTGTTTACAGCAAAAATTTTACCCTCTCCAATAAATAAAATTTCTTATGCAAGCAATGTTTAACGCTGTTCCTTTGAGAAAACTAAAAAAACTTGTAATTTTTGTGATTGACATCAGGCATGTTTAAAAGTGCGCAATAACTAAGATAACTAAAAGTTGTTTCGAATATACGGCTTATAGAAATGCCAACAATTTTTTTATTCCAAACTTTGGTTATAAAGATATTGTAAACTCAAATTTAAAAAAATGGCAAGACTGGAAAATGTATTTCGCTTTTGAATTTAACAACTTTTTATTAAGTGATCAGTTTTGGCGAATTTTATAAGTAGTGGTAGATATATTTATCCAAAATTTTGTGTATTTTTTATTTGCTTCCAAGTTTTCTAGTTTTCATTTTTGTTTATGTGTAGAAGGTTTATTATTAGATTGGTTTTTTCACTTTAATGGCTAGATCGATAGTAAAGAGAACGTTTTACAAGTACCATTGTAAAAATATAATGTACAAATAAAACCAATACAATTTATAAGAATTTTTTTTTTGATAATTGTAGGCCTACAAAATTCGTTAGTTTTAAATATTTTTGTTTTAAACTAATCAAACGCGATCTAAATTCGTTTGCAATAACATAAAGTATATTTTGTCGACAGCAGTTTGCTTCAACACTTTTACTTACTTTTGCTTGTTTCAGTTGTTTCTAAAAGTTTTTGATGGTTTGAGTAAAAGTTTCGTAAGTTTACCGTTGTTTTGAGGAGATGAGCTCTAATGGCACGATACAATATTCATTTGCATTATAATTTGCTGACATTTTTAAAATACAAAAATTAGAAAAAAAATTAACAATGCTAAAATTTGTTTCCATAGAATTATTGATTCTTGTATACTTGAAGCTTTACTATTAATAAATATCTCTAAGAAAATGCACGTTTTTTTGCTATTCCCGATATATTACAATTTCAATATTCTTATTTTATATAATAACCTAAGGCTTCTTGAATCAAATAGCTTTCAATTCTTAATAGGCGCGAAGAATGTATTAAAAGATCTTAATGAATTGGCTAATATATGACTCTTCCCGGGCTTACGTATCCTCGGTCTGTAAGGCCGTTGTCTATGAATTTCCTTTTTTATAATTTAAATATCCGTACAACCCGTGCAATTTTCGCACGAACAAAAATAAACTAAATCAGAGCAAGTTCTGGTAGGAGTGGTAGCGCGTTCAGTTAACTATACCTAATTCAGCTCATTCTTATTTTTAGCGTATTATTGAAAAAAACTTACCTATTTTTTTATATTGGGCCATCTATTGTAATAAATTTTTAAAAACAATTCTACATTGTATAACAAAATAATAATAAATGTTGGTGTCTTTAAGTTTTTGATGTGCATCGAGGAAGTGTCGCAAGACAACTGAATGGTTTCGAGAGAATAAAAATATTATTTTAATTACATAACAGATGATATAAAACGCAAAACATTTTTTCTGTATGATGTGCATAAAAATAAAAAATGAATCACTCAAGGACTTTATTTGTTATATTATTGTAAAAACTAGGTATATAAAATAATAAGTAGAAAATTAAATTTTCCCAATGAAGAAGGTTTGTCCAATAATTGGTGACGTAAATTTAAATTAGGTATGACTATAATAAAAAATTTAAATTAATAGCATTTTTGTTTATACAAAAACTATAATAGATGTAAGTGTAGTTTTTATTTTAAAAAACTGAATAATGTATTTTGCGAGTTGTACTAAAATGTAAATACAATTAAAACCAGTTATAACGTTTCTTTTTTTACATAATGAGTAAATGATTATATTACATTATGATGATAATGTAATATATTACAAATGATTATATTACATGATTACATTACATATTGTATGATGTAAAGCGACCAAATTGTGATTGGTCACAATAAGGTCATCTCATAAAAAATTAATTTGGCATTTGCATTAAACTGATATTTAATAGTGAAACGAAGAGAAATGTAAATTTTCTTAAAAAAAAGTAGAAAATCGAAATTAAGTGCCTAGTGTCTAACTTATTTCAATAATACTCGATTTTAGAAACGTCACAATCAATAATAACTGAGTAATGGGTTGTCTATATTCCCCACCACACCACTTTAGGTACACATCTCCACATTGCAACCAATCAAACGTTTTACGCCTGCTGACGTCACTTGACCTCTCGCTAACAAAAATTATTAATTTTTGGCGTTAATATTAAGAATTAAGAAAAATAAAAAAATATTTTTACGTAGTTTCATAAAATGCAAAAAAAATATGCGGCATGACTTATGTAACTACGACTATCAGTTCTAAAAACCGAAAATGTTGGTATACTACTCAAAATTGTTATATCATAAATATAATTAGTGACAACAGTATGATTTTTAATTTGAAAGTCAGTGATGAGCCAAATAAAAAAATTCTAGATTTTTGTATACCTCAATTAACACCTAAATAAAAAAAGTTAGTAGATATAAATGTGTCAATTTTCACAAACTGGTATTCTCAAAATATCTAAAAGTAAAAGGTCTTTTTAAGACCTTTCTATAAACCAAAAATAGCCATTGTTCAATTTATGGACAGGCAAACCACCGTAAGGATGGATCTTGAATTATGACAGTTCCCTCCGCCACATAAACATCTAGACATTTTTTCAAAATGTTTTTAATATTTCCTCTAATAAATATTAATTAATTAATATTAAATTTGTTAAAAAAAAATATAAAAATACATAATTTTTAATGTTATTTTAAATGACACGAATGCTGAAATATTGTTTTGTAAAAAAAATTGTAGATAACCGCAAAAAATAATAACGTTAATTTGGTTTGTAACACCTATTTTGGTGCAGCATTGCCAGCTTGTATAAGTCACAGGTCAAGACATTAGACTATTAGAGAACTTCGGAGTCTGAACGACTGACTTGGTATAGATAATTACCATAAAGTAAAAAATACCTCACAGAAAGTATTCAAGTATAGGAATTACATTTTAAAAACATCTTTTTGATTACTTGATAGTCTTAAGCATTGAACTTATATTTATTAATTTATTTACTTCTCTAATAAATAAACTTACATTTAAATATTATCTATAAACTTACATTTTATAACGTAAAATGTTAACTGGGATGTAGAGGAGACTGGTGACGTACCACCAAAAATTCACTTACCATTATCAGCTCCAAAAGTTGTTTGAGACAATATGAGAGTATCCTGTTGCCTTTGACAAATACCCCGGAAGACCTTATTCTGTAAGCAGTAGGTATACCTAATCCTTGTTGTTTAGAAAACAGTCAAAATTTATAAGATTAATGCTAAAAATTTTAGCACAGACAGAAAAAATCAATACGACTATTAAACATAAACATTTTTTATTAATAATCTCAATTTTTGTGACATTTTAGTTTTGAATTCTTGTGAACTTTTGAATTTTTGATCAACGATCTGTGAATCGAAAGCGTAATTTAAACACGTTCAAAATCTTCTTCGGCAATTTTATTACCATATCAGAGCGAGTACAAGCGGCAACATTCACAGCTTTGTTAATAATAACACGAATAATATTAATAAAACGGCACAAGTTAATGTTTAAAATATCAACACACACACAAGTTTACTTTGAAACCAGTGTTATCTCGGTCGGCGAAAAATCTTCTGGGAAAAAAACGTTTAAGTTTTTATCAGAGAAAAAATCTTTTGTCATGGGCGCAGTGTTAAATTAGACGTTGCAAAAATGTAAAATCAATTTTTTAATATCACAGATAGTAGGTATTTTGAAATTTACAGCTTCACAACAGTTAAAATTTTTGCAAAAGATTTCATAATATACTGTTTAGCCATTTTAAATATTTTTTTAAGAATTTAATTAATTAATTAGTAATTAATTACAATGTAGGTTTCTAAAGGAAGCACTCATTTTGCGTGTGTTTATACATGTAGCTATTAGAGCACTAGTGTTTTTACTACTGTCCTATTAGAACACTCAAAATATTTGTTTATTTTACAGGTAAAAAAGTAAACAAGGCAACGAAATCATAAAAAATTGTAAAAAAATTCGTTTTTTATGTCATTGTGAGTATTTAACCTTTATAATTAAAATTGAATTCGACCTACAAAATTGAATTTTCGAAACTTATTCGTTAAGAAACTGTTTTAAGATTTAAAGGGGTTACTAAAGGAATCTATTAAAGCACAAATTTTCTATAGCTATTTAGAGCACTAGTAATATTAGAAATCTATTAGAACATGCAATATTTTTTATTATTATTTAATTAATAATTAAAAATTGAATCATTTTCTTACAATGGTGATATTTTTAAATAATAAGACAGTAAGTTTGTAAGTTTTTGTTTTAATTTATTACATTTATAAAAATAGTCAACAGAACAGTAGTTTTTTTCCGGTAGATTTATTCAGTTTAATTAGTAAATAGCCGTTCCAAGGTAATTTTCAGCACTTATACAAATCTTTCAGGTCCCACCACTGCTGCTGAAGAATTTAAGGATAACTGAAAATGCTGAAAGATTTAAGAATCAACGCAAAAGACCGCTGTTCAATTGACCAACGCATTATAATAATTGATTTAATTTTTAGTTGTTAATGAAATAAAATATGTTGTTCTTTTTGCCTGTAGTATACAAAGTCATTCTGAATACTCAGTTTTTATAAAGCAGCCGCTCCACACTTGTTCTATAAAATTGAGTTTGGGCTACACAATTGACTTTTGAAACTCTGATGTTATCAATTAAAATTTTGAATTGACAATGCTGTGACAAATTTCGAGTATTTAATTATTAATATTCAGAGTAAATTGAATAAATAATAATTGTAATGTTAAATAAGGATCCTAATAAAAACTATTATTTGTTGTTCTGTGTTTTAATCAGGCCCGGATTATAGTTGTTAGCGCCTCTAGGCTAATCTTTTATGCTGTGTCTTCCCCCTTTCTCAACAACTATCCTATCGGGAAAAAATGGTGCCGTTTTTTAATTTTATATGATTTACACTTAAATGTTTTCAAGTAAAAAATAATATTAGAATAAATATTAAAAAAAAGAAACACAAGTATTTATTGAATTAAAAAAATTGAAAATTACAAATATAAACACTAAAATTTAATTTTCCGACACTTCATAGAAGCAAATTCTTTTATGACTTTATCAAAATTACAATTTTTAACTAAATCTGATTCAACAGCCAAAAGCGAAAGATGTACTAATTTCTTCTGCTTTAGTGGACTTCTAAGAACATTTTCTATACAATTTTTCATACTTATTATATAATTTAAACAATTTGTTTTTCAGTTATAATTACTGAACGGAATTAAATATTTTTTTAGAACAGAGCGGCACATAACTTAACAATGAGTTATCGTGGTAAAACTCTGTCTAAACAGTGAACGCTAGAGTCGATGATAACAGACATTATAGTTGCTGTTTGGGATTGGCTAAACACTCGGACCTTTTTTGCTACGTATGCCCGGTTAGAACTTATCAATGGCGTAACATACAAGTTTTATTAATAAAATGTATTTAATTGTTTTCTCAATTTAAGTAATCAATAAAAATTATTATAAATCCACAAAATCATTAAAAATTATACATAAATAAACTTAAACGTCATGAAATTCTTCTTTTCAATGTGTAGTAAATCACTTGCGAAATTACGCCAATGAATCGTCGTGTCTCCCACCGAAGAAAATATTTGATTCCGCTCTTTAGTTATAATATAAAATTTTCAAGCACGTTATCATAATCAATGTTGTATACGGACTTAGCGAAATACAAATATAATTCCTTATTTTTTTAGAACTTTGTTACCTAATTAGTGTAAGCATTGGTAAATGAATTCCACTTATTTTTTTACGATTTATGGGAACGTTTATACTGCAGCTCGAATTGTGTGTAAGTAGGTACTACAATTAAGTACTTCTCAGTAATCTGCATCGCTACTACATCATTTCAATAATTCTGTGAATTCTAAAGAATGTTGTAGTTATCAGATTTTTATTACCGATTAGCATAAGTGAATTAGTTTTAAAACTTTTTCCAAAAAAATTATTTTTTATTTATACATTAGATTTTTTTGTTAAATGCGCCTCATTTTTCTGGCGCCTCTAGGCTACAGCCTAGATAGCCTATTGAATAATCCGGCCTGGTTTTAATTAGCTTTTTGTGATGATGTTGTAATCCCATATTTGTTTTTATTTTTATTTTTATTGTATTAGAATAGTTTTGTTAAGTAATGTCTGTGTGTGTATTTTCATTAAATAATAGTGAACAAAATAAAAAAAAATTAAAATTAAATTAATTGTAGGAGTTAGTAAAACAATTTTTGTTTCAAGTTTTAAACTAGTTCCTATACTTAGTTAGAGTCAATTTTATAATTTGCAACTTTAATAATTAATAAAAACTTCTTAAATCCTTTAGAAAATATGTAATAATTAATATGAATTAGTCTCTGAAACGCAATTTTCCGTCACGGCATGAAACAAGGTTCGGATTAGTCACAGCCAATTAATCGCTTTCAATTATCATAATTGAACACATCTTTACTAATTAAGCATGTAAACTGTTTGACATTAATTGTATCACGTGCCAACCCAATTTAACCTTTAAACCCGTTTACATTAAAGCTCCCAGAGCCGAAACAATCCTGAACCTGACTCCGCCTTATTACCTCCGTCTCAACCCAATCTCGTCTCTTTCCACCTCTTCCCAAAGACCCAGAATCCCACCAGCACCCGATGCCAATACGCGCCCGCTTTTCAGGTGGTTTATTGGTCGCTTTCAAACCCCGCCCCACTCAAGAGCCCCTTTTCAGCTGAATATTAGGGAGTATCTTTGTTAGGGAACCCGCAGTAGTCGTTTTTCAAATTGGAGTAGTCAGTTTGTTCCCACATCCGACCATGAACGGTCCATGCTGCAACTGAAAACCCCTTTTGGCGCGCTATGTGGCGGGTGTTGTAAAAATCGAATGTGCGCGAAATAAAAAAAAATGAACAATGATAGTTTAGAGAACACAATTCACGTGACCGCTCCCAGCATCCTGAACAAGCCCTCGCAGACGATGCCGCAACGGTCGCCGTTCGCCATCCAGGAGCTGCTGGGGCTGAGCGACTCCCAGCATAGGTCACCCACGGCGGCGGTCTCCGCAATCACGCCCAATGTCTACCCGCAACGGCATCTACAGGCCCCGACGTGCTTTCCGTCGGAACACGGATTTAACCACCACCATATGACGATGGCGGCGAGCCGAATGGCCTATTTTAACGCACAAGCGGCCGTCGCTGCGGCGTTTCTACCGCATAATATTGCTGCCGCCGCCGGGATGAATGCCAATGCTGGGGGAGCGTCACCGGCGGCGGTTTTGGGACTCACGGGACATCAGGGCTCGGCTGGGGCTCCAGGTGAGTTATACAAATAAAATAAACTTAAGGACGCAATAACTGAAATGCTCTATATAAGAAAAATAAAAAATATATCGAAAAGATTTTAGGTCTTTTAGAAGAATTTAATGAAAAAATAAAGTTATTTATTATTATGATTATTATTATTATTAGATCTGTAATAATTAGACAGTAACAAGTTTGACGACAATTTTATGATTTTTTTCAAATACTGAGAGACTACAAAAATATTTGTTTTATTACAATTTTGATGTGAAATTTGCAGATTCTAATTTACACCAATTTGACAGAGTAGAATGCATGGTACTTAAAATTAGCAAACCGATAATTTGGCAGTGTGCTTCAAATTTGACAGTGACAGCTTAAAATTTTGAACGTGTGCTTACCGTGCTTTTCAGATGATATTTACCGTTAGAATTTATTTCTTATTTTCCATTTTTTTTAATTCAGTAGTTTTCTTAATAAACTTTTTTTTGTACATTTTTGGATAATTATTATCAAATAACAACCATCAAAAAAATATTTTACTCATTTTATTGGCCAACTTGACCATCTATTTTTGTTTATCATTTTAGCCTAAAAAAATTACCAAATTAAATCAATATAGTTTAATAAATCGATGTGAATTAGGTGTCGGTAGATTGCGCTTCATAACGTTTCTCGTTATCTTCTGTTCTATAGCTCATAAGGAGTATTTTTGTTTATAAAGCATCAATTAATATTATTGCCCAAAACATTGCAAATGACTAGACCTCGGTGGGAATATGGGAACAAAAACTCTTTACAGTCGTCTAGCTAACTACTCGTACCCGCCACGCGATAAAACATTGAAACTTGAATTGGTCGATAGTAGTACCGAAGTAGTACCGCTATCGACCAATTTGAGTTTCAATGTTTTATCGCGTGGCGGGTACGAGTAGTTAGCTAGACGACTGTAAAGGGTTTTTGTTCCCATATTTCCACCGAGGTCTACAAAGACATTTGTGAATTGCGTTAAGTCTATCTTCTTCCAAATTGCAGAAATTGCGTTCAGATTTTGCTTACATCTTTCGTTTTTTGGTGTCATAATTTTTTTTTTTTTATTTATAAAGAATTATTTGATTTGAAATGGTGCTTCAAACATTGAAGAATAGCATTTGTAAAATACCGGTAAACTACATTCAGTCCTATTTATAACATCTTGTTATAAATAGTAAAATGCGATCAAGTTTTGTTTATATGTTTTTCGTTTTTTTTTGCCATAATAATTATAAGGAGTAGTTCTTTTTAGAAAACATTATTAAATATTGATTCAAAAAATTGGAGAATAGCATTTGTAAAAGTAAGTTTATAAAGTTATTGTTGGAATAAAAGTCTGCTTTGTTATGCAAGTAATGAACGCAATCCAATTCCTCATTTTGAGAATTAGCATAGATTGCAGTGATGTGAAGATTTATAGAAATGGTATTATTACTAAAGTAAATAGCAAATAGCTTTGTTGTTACCGTTATACCTAAGAGCAGTTGCATCAACACAAATTTAAAATTAAATAGGTATATTTTAAAAACAAATAAATTGTTTAGATTCGGTAAAAATCAATCGAAATATTTTTTCAAAATAGTAGAAAATTGATTGATCTAGCAGTGTTTATAGAATTTGAAAAATAATAATAAAAAAATCTAAAATATCAATCTGACAACAATTTTTTTTTGTGAAAACAGGACTTTAGTGTTACACACCCAGATCTGTTATTTATTTACTGAAAAAATTATATTCAAAAATTACATTACACAGTTGAGTTAAGCACAGAAGTTTATTATCTCATTGAGTGATGTAATAAACATATTACATAACAAAATAATGTAATATAATTATTTGGCAACAAAAGTAAGACAACGTTACCAGCTGTCTAGATGATAGACTTATCGTATTTTTCTCAGATTTAAGTATTTATATTACCGCAAGATATTAAAACAAGAAAAAAAAACGAATTGTCTAGCTGCGTAAGAGTAAGATACTGCTGCAATTTTTATTTAAAACAAAATCACAATACAGTAATTTTTTTAAATTCTGATCAGAATTAGCTAAAATATTATATGTTATACATGGTGAAAGCGTATTACAGTATAACTCGTGTATAACTCCAATGCTGTAATGATGCTTTTATTTCACTAGTTATGTAAATAATTATTTTACATTATAATTTAGGCACTGATGAGGAAAGAAAAGTAGTCTTGAATGCGCTGTGCCGCTTTTATATACAAATTTATTTGATTAATTTTGTGGGATTAACTTTGACTTTTAATTCTCTCATAAAAAAATTAAATGTTTGCTTACCTATTTTTTAATATTCTTATTAAAAAAGTTATTCTCCAAATATTAATTATTATTATTAATTATTAAATATTCTGTAATGTTACAAAAAATAAAAATAAATACAAGTAAACCAAATTTGTCTATTTTGTTTTACAATTATTGTGTCTTTCAAACATGCATTAAAAATGTCAAAATCTAATTTTTTGGTAAAAAAATAAAAGAATTTTTGCGATATAAACATTTAATTTATTTTATCATTCGATATATAGGTTAAAAAAATTAAATTAAAAAATATAAAATTTTGGAGAATATTTGAATTTATAGGTTATTTTTATTGACAACTAGTTTTAAGCTTATTATCTCATTTTCAAGACCTTATATTTATACAAAATTTGAAAAAGAAAAAAATAGTTAAGTTAGTTTAATAAACCGAGCCACGCGCTTTTATATGTATAACAACTGTGTATAACAAATAACTAAAAGTCTTTTTTTAAAACTATTTTTTCTATATTGCGTCTACTGTTTTTTAAGATTCAAAATAGACTTTACGGTAAAACGCTTTGTGTAGTTAAAAAATATTTAAGAAAAACATTGTCCTTGTTATAATTTAGTTTATCGGATAAAGCTTGTTTTTTTTTCAAAAATAGTTTATGACTTGATAGAAAAAATTAAAATCCAAATTTTTACAACACCTGTTTGTAAATAACAAAGCCAAACTCTTAACATGTTAAAATTACTACTTTTAAAATATTTTGATAATAGTCGGTTAAAGCTTGTTGACCAAAAAGTTTTATACAAATTTTATGGTTGGGGATTTTACAGTGCTTCAACTACTGAGACATGCGCTCTGCAAACTAGTGTCTTAAATAAATTTAAACCTACTGCATTCTAATGTAAATAATTATTTTAATTGTAACAGTAAATGTCTGTTAACTGTATGAGTCATTTCCCAAAATTAACTACAAAAAATGTTTATAGAAATTATCTCTCTCTTGAATATCTGTTGACGCCCAATTAAAAAATATTAAAGTGTCCCATTTGCTTAAAATTAAATATATTTACCATCACCTATTAGAAATTGACTGTGACACCACTGCACTGAAAATTACCTGCAATTTTCAACAAAATGTTGTTTTTAAGCCTCTACTAATAATTTTCCTGGTGCTCTAAAATAACTCTAACGTATAAATAGCAATTAATTAGAATGCTTAACGTTACCAACTTTTAAAAAATTACTGAAGCTTATTACAGTAGTGCCTTAGTTTTTCAGACAACACTATAGACAACAAACAGAAAATAAAACATATATAAAGTGCATTTTAAAGTAAATGACATTGCAGTAGGTCATGACTGCATAAACGAGACATTACAGTTTACAGAAAAGTAACCAGATTGATTTGTCAAACTCAAAATAAAAAAAAAAGTTATATCAGATATTCTTGATTTTTTTGACCAACTCAAACTAGAAACAGAATTTTCTTTGCACTTAAGTGAGGTAGTACCAGTCATGAAATGTTGAGGTTACCTTTATACCGTTGCCAATTTTAGTCGTTTATTTGTTTTATTATTGTATGATAAAACATTTACAGGAATATTTTTTATTTTACCAAATCTTTACTGGTACTTTTAGCGAACACGTGTTAAACGGCATCACCTCCTTTATGATTTGACACATCAAATTTGGATAACTATTTTCGGTTTGAGACCTATTATTATTAGTAAAAGTTACTTTAACTCAAATATTTCAAATGAATTAATATATTAAAACCAAAATTATAATCAAATGATTTAATTTTGTTTATAAATACAATAATAGAGAAATTAATTATTTGCTTTAATATAAATTAGCTAGTATTTCGCTTCATTGAAAAAATATATAGATTAATTACTGATTTGTATAATAATAATAATGCTTTGTTTGATAAAATTCATTAATTAATTTGTGGTATTGTAATATGATATTAATTTTGTCGATAATTAGGTCAATTTGTTTTTTGGCTAATTGCAAAAACTTGCAAACTCAATTTAATTAGTAAAATTCTTGTTCAGTGGGTATACTAAATTTATCCCAGGATATGAAGAGGTGCAAAGTTAGATAACGGATATAGCTCGGTTCATCATCTAATCAGGGCCACATCAAATTACCAATTAGTATTGATGTTCAGATCATGCCATAATGAGCCATTGATCCTCATTATGCATGCTGCTATTGGTTAAGTCTGCATCAGCAGATCAGTTACTAACGATATATTAATAATACAATATTGAAAATTAAAATAAATAAAAAATGAGTATAATTAATTGATTATGATTGGTTGTAAACACAGATGTTAACTCTCTGATAATAATTGTCGTTGATGTTGTTTAAGATAACAGGCAACAAATTAATTATCCACTTATCGTTTCCTGTTTATTTTAAGGAAATCAAATTAATTCCACCCTGCACACGTCTGTTATTGTACTAATTGTGGTAAAAATTCGCCTAGTCACTTTACTACCCACTCGTTAAGTTTTTGTAGGAAATTGCCACGGTCTCTTATTAATTATATGTAAATTAAGTAGAGTGAAATAAAAAATCGAAATTAAATTTAACTAAAATGGCAGCCTATATCGGAATGATTCAATTAACACAAATTGAATGCATCCGTCCGATTTGAAATTTTCGATTGCGGACTCGGTTGGGTTTTGGAAGATTTTAATCAAAGCGAGACTGGACGTATGATAAAAGGATATAAGGACGATTTTTCCGAAAGGACAGAATACGTAGAGGCCGTGAAACAGCGTCAACCCCTGCTGGGCACGCAGCTTTGTACGCTTGTCACTAACGGATCATTCGCGTCTACAATGAAAACGACCAGTCGGAGGTTGCAGTCCCTAAATAATTATTGTCAATGGAAAAAATATATTACCTAAAAATCAAAATATGCTGAGCTTTAGCTAGTGATTTTCTAGTTTAACGAGAAAGAATAAAAAACGCCAACATAAAAAATATACAACAACCATAAAAAAATTGTTATAAAACGCGGTAACCATTGACGTCATCAAAAAAGCAAACTAAAACAGAAATTAACATTTATAAAGACAATAATTATCATTTGTGAGTTTTTTTTGAAATTTTCAGTGTTGGCGTGAACGCACTAAATGGTTGCCGTAGCATTTGACAAATTTTTTGAAAGCTTATAATAAATCACATTATAGTCACTTGTTAAGTTTACCGCAGACAGATCAAATCTTTGGTGCATTTTGCTTAATTATTATGCTTCTATAACAGAAGTTTACCTTAGTAAAACCCAAATCGTTGGTAAAATGATAGACGTTTTGCATTAAAAGAACCATCCGAAATAAAAATGCGTAGACAGTTTAAACCTGATTACAGTAAAACCTGTTATATAATATATTTCAAGATCAAAAAATTAGATTTTATATTTCTTATGGTATCACAATGTGGCTGCAAATAGTTAATTTGTTGATAATCCTGTAACAGTTAATAAATTTGCTTTATTTCGTTTTTACTGTGTCAAAAAATTTTTCCATTCTCCCATAAATGTTCATTTCATGACAAAGCAAGATTAAAAATTGCATTTGTTTTATTAACTCAGGATTGCCAACAGAATCAAGATTTATCAGAGTTTGTACATTTGGGTAAAACAGAAAGGTTTAAGATATTAATCTCACATAGTAATCAATAAACCTTAGTTTTGTGAGCTTTTCTTTTCTTAAAGTCATTCGAGTATTAGAATTCTGTTATTATTTTTATTAAAATTGTTTTTTGTTTTTGATTTAACTAAACTTTAAAATTACTTTGTAATTGTACATAATAGTATGTATAGAAAACACGCTAAATATGTGTCTTTAGTGTAAAAACAAAACAATCAAAAAATATTATTTAGCCAACTTTTTTTTAATTGTACAGGTTGCCCCAAAATATAACCAAAATGGTAAAGGTTAAAATGTTATGACTTCAGATGATTTTTAAACAAAATCAAAAACATAATTTAAAAAAAAAGAAATAAACCGTAGACTAAATCGTTAAAAATGATTTAACAATCTGCAAAGACTTTATAAAGTCCTTTAAAATGACTTCTCATCAGCGCTCTTGTGCAGTTCTACGAAGCGGTTTCGTAAACTAAGAACAATTCCCTAGCAAATCTTATTACGATGTGGCTATTAGGTATTTGCCGCTTTACAAAAATTGAATCAGACTATGGTACCGCTTACCGACTGTCCCTGGCTTAAGAAGTCAATTTAAAGAACTTAAAGTAAAAATTTCCTTCAGAAATAAGAATAAAAATGACCAAAAATGTATGTTTAGGATCTACTTCTATATATTTTAAAAACAAAAAGAGCTGGATTTTGTTGAAATTTTGTTTGGAGCTCTTCTATTCTTGAAGGAATACGTAGGATTTTGTTAGTCTGCGAATTTTATGAGACTTAATTGCCTGCTTTTTTTCAAACTAAAGTAAAAAAAATGTACAGCGCATAAACCGCTGACAAATGACAATTCCTATTTGGAATTGATACCAAATGTTTGTCAAAAAGTAACATGTGTTAGAGGAGGCCACTGTCTTAGTGCTTTTGTTATTTTAGACTGACGAACTGCGACTGACTAAGTTTCAAATGAAATGTAGTAGTAACAGGTCAATCATTTGCACCACAATGGATCATTTGAAAGTGAACTTGGTATAAAAACAAACATCTGATACCACTAACCTTTCACATATATTTTCGATTAATATTTGAAACTCGTTTATAGATTATACGTTATTGATTGATTTTATTTTAAGGCTCTGTCATCGAGATGTTAAAATGCTCTAAAGTGACCACATTATAGATTTTTATCATTCTCGAGACTAGAAATATTGAAAAATAACAGCGTTGTTTATTTATAAGTACAAAATAGATAGCTATTACTTAAAGAACCCAAAAAAATACGCCAAAGGTCGTTGTAATACAAAATTATAAATTGAAAAATATCGTAACCTAAAGTTTTAGGCATTGTTAGCAAAAGTAGGAAGGCATTATTACAAACAACTTAGTATTCAGTTTGAAGCAAAACCAATGGTTTTGTATTAAAAAAATCAGTTACGTTGAAATCTGTTTTCGAAGAATATCATACTTAATTATCTGATGTACATATTTAAAATTAAAAATCTTAGACGCATAGTATTTCAAAAAGTTTAAAACTAAGTTAGTTGTAAACTGTAATGAGCTAATTTCAAGTTGAGATAATACCGGTAGTATCTTTGTTTCCAAAGAAAATTTGAATTGTGATTGGTTGTTGTCACGGAAAAGTATTAAAATTTGTAGTAACCGGTAGTATCTCAACTTAAAATTAGCTCATTAGTGTACAATGTTTGCACTAAAATAAATTATTTTCATTCATAGTTCTAACGTCAACCTGACAGTACTTATTTCCCTAGTACCTAGAATTTTCCCTAGAGTTTGTATATCAACGCGGATTATATTTATTTAAAAATTATTTAAATGTATCGATAACATTTTTATTTTTTTATTATTCAGCCAGAACCTCTATTACTACAATAAATGTGTGCCAGTAGAGAAAGAATAGTACAATAGCCAGTAGATTTACAGTTTCTGTTACGGTACTAAATCTACAATAGTGTGACGCGAACGACTCAATTCTAAGAAGCGGTGAATCAGAGTATCGAGTATTGTGTTGTGGACCGCTCACTTCTAGGAACTGAATAGAACTTCGAGTATTATTTACGTTTTGAATGGGTTTATTTATTCTTGTTTACGTCGGCATTGTTTGTCGCTATTGTGATTGAATTCCAATCATCTTGCCGAATTGAAATAATTCAGGAGAAACGCGAGAAAATACTCGAAAGTTCTGGAAAGAGTCCATACCCCTATATATATGCGAGACAGCGAGTCAGTCAGTCAGTCTGGTTTTGGGAGAGCGACATAAAGGCGAACTCCGGCGATATCCAGCGAATTTAGAAAGCGATAAATTAAAGTGTTTTGTGTTCCGTTAGTGATTTAGAATATTAGCTGTGTTAATTAGTTGTAATTAATTTGATTTGTAAATAAACTTGCCGAGAAATTATCTCCAGCTCTTTAAATCAGAAACCCACATAAAAATAAACGTCACACTGGTGTCAGAAGTGGGATTTAAAGAAGCTTGGTGGACAAAGAAAAGTTTATGTCTCTGGAACCTTCTGGAAGAACAACAAGAAGTCAGACAAGAACCATGGAGGAACAACTTCGTGTATTCTTCGAGAAACTAGAAAAACAACGCTTGGAAGATAAAGAAGAACAGAAGAAATTTCTGGAAGATCAAGAAAAACGAAGAATGCAAGAAAAAGAAGAAGAAGAAAAACGACGACTGCAAGAAAAAGAAGAAAAAGAAAAACGTCGAATGGAAGAGCAAGAAAGAATTTTCGAAAAATTCGATACCTTACAAGATGCTCTTAAGAAAGATGTCGAAGAAGTAAAAAAGGAATTTGAGGAAAAAGTTTTCGAAGTAAAAGAAGAAGTAAAAGAAGAGATAAAAGAAGTTAGGGAAGAATTAGAAAAGAAAGTTTTAGAATTGGAAAGTAAAATGAAGAAACTTGGAACAGGACAAATTTTAGGAAGCGAAGTAACATCGCAACGAGTAAAACCCCCAACTTTCGATGGTCAGTCTTCGTGGTCAATGTATAGGAGGCAGTTTGAAGCAGCGGCGGAGATAAATTGCTGGAATGATGAAGAAAAAGCCACAGCTCTGGTGTTAGCACTGCGAGGACCAGCTCTCCAGCTGCTTCAGAATGTATCTGATCGTGATCAGAAAAACTATCACGCAGTGGTCAACGCCTTGGAATTGCGCTACGGAGACCAGCACATGGACAGAGTATACCAAATGATGCTTAAGTCCCGACATCAGAAAAGCAACGAAAGTTTGCAAGAATATGCCGCGGAAATAGAAAGATTGGTTAATTTAGGTTATCCTTCCGCACCTGCAGACCTTCGCCATGAGATGGAAGCCAGCGCATTTATTGATGGTTTAAGAGATGGCGATTTACGACGTTATCTACGTCTACATAGATATAAAACCTGTGCTGACGCGCTTATCCACGCGTTAGAATATGAGGCGGCAAATGAAGACTTTTCACGACGACCAGCTCAACGCGTGCGATTGATGTCCGCAGAGGAAACTCCAACAAATAATTGCTGCTGCGAAGAACTGAAGAGTATGTTGGAAAAGATGCAGCAGACACCAGCACGCACTGGAGGACGGCCTAAGTGTTATGGTTGTGGTAAGATAGGCCATATAAGTAGGGATTGCCGCCAACGGGGAAGGTCTGAGGATGTAAGGAGGGGTCAGGAAGATGTCACAGGCCCCTCAATTTCCCGGCATCAGGAAAAACTAATTTCAGCTAGCACTTTGGGGCGTGTGCTAGCTGATACGCCCAAAGCCCCTAGGATCATCTCCGTCTCGCAGCTAGGAAAAGGAAATGATAGTCTGTTGCTGGATGGACGAATCAACGGTCGAGACACCAAGATGACGGTTGACACGGGAGCAACACTTTCTCTAGTGAGACGGGACATGCTGGAAACATCTCAAAATATCTACATGACAAGATGTAACTTCGTTCTGAAAACCGCTACTGGTGAAACAGCACAAGTACATGGAGAAGCTAATGTCAAACTTGAGATAGGACCATTCAATATTGTACACCGAATGGTTGTAGCTGAGATAGTTGATGAAGTGATCTTGGGTTTGGACATTATGGACAAATATGGATTTGTGCTGGATATTAAGAACAGGATGTTACAAATGGGAAACGAAGAAATCTTGTTACATTCTGCGACCGCTTCATCTGACCATGTAAACATCATCGTCTCAGAATCAGTTCGTGTCCCCGGCAATTCTGAGAAAATTGTGCTGGCAGAGTTGGAAAAAGATCCTGGGGGATACCGAACGGGAGTTGTTGAACCGGACATGACGAAATTCACGAATGCGACACACAATAAACAGATCTTGGTAGCTAGAGCACTCGTTGAGGCTGGTGGAAAGATTCCTATTCGCATAGCCAATCTCAGCGAAAATCGAGTTACGTTGCAGAAAGGGGAACAGATTGGCTTCTTTCAGCCTGCATTACGAGTTGTTCGTTGTGAAGAAAAGGACAACAAGAGTTACCAGGAAGGAGAAGGTAAAAATAACCCGGAATTGGAAAATTATTTTCTGGAAGAATGGCAACACTTATCAGAAGATCAGAGGAAAGCAGCCACTGCTTTTATTCGAAAGGAACAAGACATTTTTGCAATAGGGGACAAGATTACGGGAAGAACTAATTTGGTACAGCATCGAATTAATACGGGATCAGTACAACCTATTCGTCAGCCCCCGAGAAGACTCCCCTTTGCGAAACAGGAAGAAGTGGCTCGAATGATCGAAAAAATGAAAGAAGATGGCGTCATTGAAGATTCGTCAAGTCCCTGGTCTTCACCAGTTGTACTAGTAACAAAGAAAGATGGGTCAACTCGTTTCTGCGTTGACTATAGACGGCTCAACGAAGTAACGAAGAAAGATAGTTACCCACTTCCACGCATCGACGATACACTGAGCATGTTAGCTGGTTCCCAATGGTTTTCTACTTTAGACTTGAAGAGTGGGTATTGGCAGGTTGGAATTCACCCTGAGGATAAGGAGAAAACTGCCTTCTCGACTGGAACTGGGCTCTACCAGTTTAATGTTATGCCTTTTGGACTTTGTAATGCGCCAGCTACGTTCGAGCGGCTAATGGAACTTGTCCTTCGAGGGTTGACTTGGAGAACTTGCCTTGTGTACCTTGATGATGTGATGGTTATTGGGAAAACTTTCGAAGAACATCAAAGTAACCTGCAAGAAATTTTCAGCCGATTGCGAAACGCTCGTCTTCAACTTAACCCTAAAAAGTGTTGCCTTTTCCAAAGAAAAGTCAAGTTTTTGGGACACGTTGTTTCATCGAATGGGATACAAACTGACCCTGAGAAGACTGCAGCCGTACGGGAATGGCCCCGACCTAATGATAAGCACCAACTACGAAGCTTTTTGGGTCTTTGCACCTACTATCGCCGTTTTGTCAAAGGATTCGCCGATATTGCCAAACCTCTTCATAAACTGACCGAAAAGAAGACGCCTTTTATTTGGGACAAAGAGTGTGAATCGGCCTTCAAAACATTAAAAGTTACACTCTGTACGGGACCAATACTTGCTTACCCAAGGGCAAAAGGTCAGTTTATTTTAGATACGGACGCCAGTAATAATGGAGTTGGCGCAGTATTAACTCAAGTACAGGATGGCGAAGAGAGGGTTATCGAATATTATAGTAAGGTTCTTTCTAAACCTGAAAGGAATTACTGTGTCACCCGAAGAGAACTGTTGGCTATCGTGAACGCGGTAAGCCATTTCCACAAATATTTATACGGCCAACATTTTACAATAAGGACAGATCATGCCGCTTTAAAGTGGCTGTTAAATTTGAAGAATGCTGAAGGTCAAACAGCGAGATGGATTGAGAGACTTCAGCAGTATGATTTTGAAATCAAGCATCGCTCGGGAAGGTCTCATCAAAATGCAGACGCCTTGTCCAGAAGACCGTGCAGAGCCGACTGCAAACATTGTAGCCAACGAGAACAAGCTGACCACCTGTGCAACCTTAGAAGGCTAGTTTTGCAACCTACTGACGGATGGACAGCTGAAGAAATAAGAACAGAACAACTGCAAGACGATGAGATCGGACCGATTTTACAAAGCAAGGAGAACGGAAATGTAAGACCGCAATGGCATGACATTTCAAATAAGAGTCCTGCTCTGAAGGCGTTGTGGGCACAATGGGACTCCCTGAAAGTCGAAAATGGGCTGCTCAAAAGGGCTTGGGAAAGCGCGGATGGAAAGACGGTAACAATGCAGCTAGTCCTACCGAAGAGTCGTGTAAAGGAAGTCTTAAGGGAAATCCATGATGGAAGATCTGGAGCTCACTTCGGCGTCAACAAAACCTTGGGGAAGGTTCGCGAACGCTTTTATTGGGTCAATAGCCGAGAAGATGTCGCTAATTGGTGCCGGAAATGTACAACATGTGCTGCGAGTAAAGGCCCGAAAACTCGTAGCCGGGGAGCCATGAAGCAATACAACGTTGGGGCTCCGTTTGAGAGGATTGCGTTTGATATTGCGGGTCCATTTCCAGTCACCGACTCGGGCAACAAATACATTATGGTTGTTGCCGACTATTTCAGTAAATGGCCTGAGGCATACGCGTTACCAAACCAAGAAGCTATTACTGTGTCTCGTGCTTTGGTGGATAATTGGATTTCTCGTTATGGGCTTCCCATGGAAATGCATTCGGACCAAGGGCGAAACTTTGAGTCAGGGGTTTTCCAAGGAATTTGTGATCTCTTGGGTATTCGGAAAACCAGGACTACACCGCTGCATCCTCAGTCCGACGGAATGGTCGAGCGCTTTAACAGCACCATGGAAGAGCACCTATCGAAAGTTGTAGAGGCCCATCAAAGAGATTGGGATCGCCATTTACCGTTGTTTTTGTTGGCTTACAGAGCGGCGATCCATGAAACTACAAATCAAACTCCAGCCAAGATTTTGTTTGGACGGGAACTCCGCTTGCCTTGTGACCTTGTGTTTGGGACACCCACTCAAGAACCCAAGGAAGTTAGAAGCTATGTAGAAGAGCTTCAAGAGACGATGTCCCATATCCACGACTTGGCTCGAGACCGAATTGAGATTGCCAGTGACAGGATGAAGACGCGGTACGATTTGAGGGCGAATTCGGTAGGGTTTCAAGAGGGAGATTTGGTCTGGCTATTTAACCCTCAACGGAAGAAAGGGCGATGTCCGAAGCTTCAGCCGAAATGGGAAGGCCCTTATACCGTACTGACCCGACTTAACGACGTGGTGTATAGAATCCAAAAGAACCCCAGGGCTAAGATGAAGGTAGTGCATTTAGACCGTTTAGCCCCCTATGCGGGTTCAAATGACGATGAATGATTGTTCGAGACGAACAATTCTTAAGAGGGGGGTAGTGTGACGCGAACGACTCAATTCTAAGAAGCGGTGAATCAGAGTATCGAGTATTGTGTTGTGGACCGCTCACTTCTAGGAACTGAATAGAACTTCGAGTATTATTTACGTTTTGAATGGGTTTATTTATTCTTGTTTACGTCGGCATTGTTTGTCGCTATTGTGATTGAATTCCAATCATCTTGCCGAATTGAAATAATTCAGGAGAAACGCGAGAAAATACTCGAAAGTTCTGGAAAGAGTCCATACCCCTATATATATGCGAGACAGCGAGTCAGTCAGTCAGTCTGGTTTTGGGAGAGCGACATAAAGGCGAACTCCGGCGATATCCAGCGAATTTAGAAAGCGATAAATTAAAGTGTTTTGTGTTCCGTTAGTGATTTAGAATATTAGCTGTGTTAATTAGTTGTAATTAATTTGATTTGTAAATAAACTTGCCGAGAAATTATCTCCAGCTCTTTAAATCAGAAACCCACATATAATAAACTTCACAATAGGAATGTTTTTGGCGGTTATGAAGTAGCTAGATTTGATTCAGTTACCTTCTTAAGTGTCTAAACAACATTATTTTATTGGTCTAGAAAATTCGGGTTTTTACTGCAACACCCTGTATATGCCAAAGGTCTCAATAATATCGATCGCGTAACAATTTTTAGTCGATCGCAAGATAACAAAAAACTTCAGGTTTTCAACGTCTTTTTAACGTAGCGAGAGAAAAACTATTGCCAAAGACCTTCTTGTGGCCAAAGCAGGACAATCTCGAGTACATATGTTAAAATGTAAAAATTTTGTGGCTGTTAGTGGAGGCAACAGCCGCGAAATCCCAGAAAATAAACTTTACGGCCAGTCCGCGAAAATGATTTTCCAGGCCGATACAGAAGCCGTAAATCAACTATCGTGCCAGTGGTGGAACAAAAACGCTTTTTTCTCAATTGACAGTAAAATGTCGGATTAGTCACTCTCACTAATGAATATGATGTCAGCATTTGTTTTAACTAGGCAGTAAAACAGACATTTTAGAGCCAGTCAGGGTTTTTCAGCTGTAACAAATATTTGACATTTAATGTCAAATAAATTGGTAATTTAACAAAAAAATTATATGTTCAATACGGCAAAAAGTAGATTTAAAACCTTGTCTGGCTTCTAAGCCACGGCAGCGCCTTGGCTTTGAACTGCCAGTCCCAGCATTACCTTTTATCACATGCTATATTGTCTAATTAAACAAATAACATTTTTTTTGTACTAGTGTACGTTTCATGTGCTTATTTTTTTTAAAGTAAGTTTCAAACATATTTTTGAATAAAGTAGATTATGCAGAAATTAACACATCCGGTAACAAAGATATTGTACCTATTAATTACAAATAATCCTTAGTTTTCCTTTTAAAGTTGCACACTCTGTTATTTTTTATTACAAAATTCACCAACAATTTTATATTTTAAACAAAATAGAGTTAACTGTTATAACCTGCTCTTACTCATATTATCCTTAAAATCGCAAATAATCATAGTACTTACAGATCATTTGTAGTAGGTTTTAAATTAATTAAAATCCACTTTAATTGTTATTGTTAAACTTTCAACAGATTTTTGTAAATTAACTAAAAAATTAAACACTAAAGCAATCTGTCCAACACTCAACAAACAACTGACTACCAAAATAAAGTAATGACTCGCAGCTCTTTTTTAATATTATGTCACAGCTTTTTTTAAAGAGCAGTAAAAACAATTAAAAAATTGTTATCAATTTAGTGTTTCATGTTCCATTATGATTTGTAATTAAATATGTGTTTTTTATGTTTCGGTATTCTACATTTTAATAACTGATTGCAACAATTCAATTACAAATCAATACTAATCCCGTTTTTGTCCGCTATTAGCAATCCGTCTAAATTCAGCGATTCGCTGCCGTTTAAATCGAATTAACCAGAACCGAGCTTTTATCCCGTTGCCCTTCTAACTGCAAACTAGATATGGACCAGATTCACAGCTCACTAATTTTGTGGTGTGATCCTTTGTGTTTCTCTAGCACAGCCCTTGCACCGATCAGGTTACTCCCATTTCTTCCCAATTGTGTAATTATCGACCGGACTCAAATTCCGTAATTTTTTTAAAAACACACCGCTCTACACCACTAATTTGTCGGTAAACAGCATCTGGAGTGATGAAGATTCAATTAAAAAGTATGATGCAGTGTTTTGAGAGCCACCCTGTAGTAGACAGGTATAAAATACGCGCGTACAAGGCGAACACCTCTCTTCACTCTCAAGTCTGTAAAAATTAAACGCTGCTATTGAATTTGTTGGAAAGGAAGTGCCCCCGGCATCCCCCGGTCCTGACATGTCGTGAGCTTTTCACACGTCCCATATCCTGATGGAATGCGAACGTAAATAGATCGGATAACCTTGCGTTTCTGAATAAATCATATTGCACAGAGTTTTTCACCAACAACAAGGATTTTACACTGCTTTCAGTAAAACATATCTAATTGTGCATCAGAAAAAAAATTGCTGATTTGTCTTAAGAAACATTCCATGTTTGATATATTTAAACATTTCTCAACAACAAGAATTTCTCTCTGCTTATATCGAGTGACTAACAAAATATTCATTCAGAGTAGGCTATGACTTTGTCACTGACAGCACTGTTACTTTAACCACTTGCAAATTGTAAATGAAACATAACCTTCAGATTTTAAACAAAAATGTCTGTAAGGCAAAGAATCAAATGTTTTGAGGTAATGGATAAATAATTTGTCCCAAGTAATGACATTTCTCATTTCATTTCTCATTTCATTTCTCATTTCATCTCATTTCTCATTTCATTATTTGTCATCTTGTTAACTTTGACAAAACATTCTCAACATTTCTCATAGCCTGCACCATTTTAAAACTATTCAGCGCTTATATTAACTATCAAAATATTTATTTAGAACAGTCTATGATTTTGATATTGACAGCACTGTTTAATTATATGCAAACTGTCAATGAAACATAATATAACAATTTTTGACAATTTCAGATTTTAAATAACAATTTGTGTAGAGCACTAAAACGAAAAACTGACAAAGAACCAAGTGTCTTAAAGGGCCAACAACTGATTTGTCTTAGTTGATAACATTTTGTATCTGACCTAACAAAAACCTGCACCGTTTTTTATTTTTTTTATTTTTTGTGTCTATTAAAATATCCATTTAGAGCAGGTTATGACTTTGCCACTGACAATGAGAGTACATACTGTTACTTTAAAAATTTACAAACCATTAATAAATCATAACCTGAAATTTTTGACAAGTACAAATTTTAAACAACAATGTATTGATAGCATTAAATCGATAAGAAACCATGTCATGACATATGTCACGAGAATAACCTCCTTATTAGTGGCTCTATGCTATCACTGTTTGACAATTTCTAACAAACCAAACTAACCCAAGTCAGAGTTTGTTGGGGTAAGTTATAACCTGAGATCGAAATGTAACTGAATCAGAGCAAGCCGTGGAAGTGGGTATTAACATTAGACACATCATTACAGTTACGCTGGCACAGCTTGCTCTGATTCAGCTACATTTGGATCTCACCTTATATTTGCCTTTTGTCAAATGATTTTTTTGTTTTTTTAAATAAGAAAATTTAATTTAAGAGAAATTATTTAAAATGTTATTGCTATTATAAGAAAATGAACAAGAAAATTAGACACTTTATATTAGTTGTCGATGTTACGGCAAATTTTTCTGTAATTTCAATAGATTTTCGTTTAATTATTATTGATAGATGAAGAAAACAAGAAAACCAACTTTTAAAAGAAATTTATCTTTAGACGAAAATGAGAACAACGGGAGATTCTAGTTCTTTTCTAAAAAAACTTAAAAAAGATGATTAAGAAAAGCGAGCTTAAAACACGCTAACTAAAAAAAAAACATAAGAATCTAGAAAAAATTATTAAAGGTGACTGAAAAAATGAGAAAAATTACGTTGAACAAACAAAGATCTTGAAAAAAACAAAGAGAATTACAAAAAAATGAAAATAATCAACTAATAACACGAACAAGAACAACTTTATTGAACAACTGGAAGAACAACGTTCAGAAGTAACAGAACAAAAAAATTTAAAAAACAACTAGACAAAAAATAATCTAGAAATACTTTGAAAAAGGACGATTCCGATGCAAGTAAAAAAAGACAAATAAAAAAAAAATTGAGAAACTAGGTATTTTATAAAATGTTTTTAATAGAAAAATTTTAGAAGTAAAAATAGTAGACTAAACTGAGGCGTTTCTTAGTCAGTTTTGTGGTACAAACTCAACTTTATTGGCAATTATTCGAGATCCGCGAGAGGGCGCTTAAACTGACAAAATGGCGGTTGTAGCAGTGAACAACAAATGCTGTTTACATTGGTTTACATGTGGTGCGTGTAGCTCTCGCCGGTTTTGTGTATATTTTAGTGTCGTAGTGTCGGTGATAATTATTCTAAAAATTGATGGTAGTGCATTTAGTGAACTACCACAGCTACCAAGCAACAGATCCTTACAAAATGATCAAGATTTTGTTTGGTCTCACGGTATTCTTCATATTGCACAAAAAACTTTTTTCCCAGCAAACATTTCCCGACAGTGATTCAAAACTTTGTAAGCAGTGGCAACACTAGTTAAAAATTGGAAAAAATGTAACTAAGTACATGCTTGTTTGTAGCAAGCACTTTCAATTATCCGATTTCTTCTTTGATAGTTACTGTAACTTTGCACTCTTCTGATAAAATATTATACTATAAGGAACTCATCAATTTTTCAGCAAATGTTGTAATGCAAAGGAGGCGAATGAAGAAAAGTGTGGTGCCTTCGCAAAATTTGCTAGTTTCGTTATTACATAAGATTTTGAAAAAATAACACGTAAACGCGTTTGCTGGAAAAAAATCATTGTTGTAATTTGCTTATTTTAGAGAAAATGAGATTATTTTGAATTTCTCAGAGCAACAAAATCAAGATGTATTTGAACAAAATGTAGATGTTAGAAATCAAGAGCCAACAAAGGAAAAATGATCAATTAGTATCCCAAGGACAGTATCGATGCAAGCCCTACAAAAATATTCTTTGACAAAAAATTAGGCCACCCAAACTTTGATAGTATTTCTCTTCCTGAACTGCTGAATAATGATAAAAAACTGAACAGTTTCAAAGGTAATTTTGTTCCCAAGAAAAAAAATAGACATAAAATTGAATTTTGCAGGTATTAATCGTGATACCCTGAATAAGTCACCTTTAATGTTGTACACACAAGCAATATACTTCACAAAATTAGTACCCTGAAACACTTTTTCTTTAAATTAAACGCAGAAAACCCTAAAAACACACTACAAAACACAAGCTTTTACGATGTTGTTCACTAATACAGTGTTTCAAATTGGAACCAACAGATGTCGCCCACTTCGCAAAAATTGCCAATAAATCAAGCAGGAAGTGGAGATTTTATTAAAGCTAATGGGCTGATTTCAAGTTAAGATAATACCGGCAATATCTTTGTTTTCATAAAAAAATAAATAAATTCGGGGCTGTGATTTGCTGTTGTCATAGAAAAGTATTAAAATTTGCGCTACTACCGGTATTATCTCAACTTGAAATCAGCCCATAAGTGCTTAAAAATGACTTAGAAAATACATTTTTTAAACAACTTTTAAATAATTTGCAGTATTTATCTATTTTTTTTTCTTTATTAAATGAAGAAAAGTAAAATTTTGAGAGTTTTAATGGTTATTAAAGCAATTAGATGACCCAAAAAATGTGTGCTATTGTTATTATATTTTTACAGCTCTTGGGCTGTAATGGTTATTAAGACACCCAAAATAAGTGCTTTAATAGTATGTTGAAGAACGCGTTTAGAAAAGTCAACTTTGTGGCACGAATTCAAGTTTATAAAAAGATTGAGTGCCACAATGACCTGAGAAACGAGTTTTTTATGCCATTTTTTCTACTTTGCGCGTTTTACGTAATTTTTAAGTAAAAAAGTTAATTATTCAATCATTAGGGAGTTTTGCGTTAATACAAAATAGTTGGTCATGAAAGTCATAACTGTAATAAAAGTATCAAATGTTTTTTGAAGTGTTTTCAAATTTGTCCAAAATTCTGTGTAAGTAACTCACAAATGATTTTTTTTACCTACCGTATGGGTTATTGATTAAATACTCCAATTGGCATAAATACAGTAAGAAAAATCTCCAAAAACATTATAAAATTATTTCTAAATTACCAAACTAATTGCAATACTCAGCAATTCCTCTCATCGTTAGTTTGGACCAAGCCGTGCTATATACTTATCTAGCAAATAACTTGTAAATCGTCAAAATATTGGCTAAAAACTGTTTCATTTTAAAGCTGTTCTAATCGTGAAAAGAAAGCTAAAATTACCTCATTTTAACCGCTGTTTTCCTAATCCATTTTCAAATATTGGCTAATACAACACCTAAATCGGTTAACGACGCATAGAAAAATGGTTTTTTAAAAGCACAGAGTAGAAAAAGGAATTTGATGTAAAGATTTTAGAAATCTGTGTAAAAAGCTAATGTGATAAAACAAAACTGAAAAAATTGGAAATAAGAAATAAATAAAGAAATTACTGTAATTACTTTCATAATTTGTGTATTATTTTGTTTATAATTTTTTAATTAAAATATTATTTATGATTTTACTCGCAGGTATCTGAGCTACAATCTATAAAGGATATGCTGAGTAAATCTGCTTCAGGTCTTGAGGATAATGAATAACAGCAGATTTGTATTAAGTAATGACATTTTGTATTTCACATTTTGCCAATTTTAATAAAACATTTTTAACATTGTACAACTAACAAGAGTTTGCACCATTTTTCGACTTTTCTGTACCTCTATAGTATGACTTTTTAAAATATTTATTCAGAGTACCTATCAGACTATTATGTCTTTCTCACTTTATCACGATAATTGACCAAGTGTCTTGAGAAAAATAGACAACGTTTAAACAATAGATTTTTATTTACGTTGTTTATTAACTAATTAATAGACTACATGTAAGTGTTAAGCGATTGGTGGTAAAACAGAGTTACAATTGGTTTTTACAAATTATTCTGAGAGTTTTTAAACTACCTGCAAACAGAAAAGGTTTTAAATTATATTTACCATCTATTTCATGTTTTCTGTGTGATTCATTTAGAAAAGAATGAGATTTTTTCAGAAATTAAACAAATTAAACTAAAAATTTTTCAATAAGTTAGCAATGCACAATGTTTTAAATCTGAAACCTAACACTTCTAAACTGTATTTCAAATATCGTTTAAAGAAAGGTTTTATTACCTAATTATTTTAAAAATTATTTATTTGTTTCACCACCAATTGCTTAATCAACTGATCACTTGCACGAAACTTACTGTGACAAGGTAATTTAGTCATGTTTTGTTCTAAATGGATATTTTGATAGTTACTCTATACAAAGTTTTTTTATTGCCACAACATCTTTTAGCCCGTCAACTGTCTTAATTATGAACTTTTCCGGTTGGTACTTGGCGGTCTTAATATTTTCAGATATATCTCAATAAAGAAACTCTAAAATTTTCTAGATCTATGTTCTCTGTCTTAGTGGTAGTTCATAGCTTGTTCTAAATGGATATTTTGATAGTAACTCTATACAATTTTGTTTAATATCACCACTTTTTATAAAAAATTTTAAACTTTTTTTGACTGTCTTAATTATGAACTATTCTGGTAGGCACTTGGCAGTGTTAATATTTCCAGAAACATCTCAATAAACAAACTGTAGAATTCTCTAGATCAAAATTTTAGAATTAGGTAGGAACATTATAAACCAAGAAGTACAACAGAAAGCAAATAACTTAATGTTAGTTGGTAAAAAGCTTTCAGACTCTTATTTACAAATCTCTATTTAGCCCCTCGTTACTTAAAAATTTCTAATAGCTTTAAAATGTTGAAATACCGAAAATCCGTGTAAGTGTGCATCAGCAATTTAGCTGATACCTATAAAACACTCCAAGCTATGTTCTCCAACTTCGATACAATGCAACATAATTACACAAGAATAATATAATGGTGAGAATGTGAGGCATTTTGGCACATATATTTACAGCGACGTCGTTGAAACCAAGACTTTAAAGTCCTCCTTCATAGAGTAGTGGTAAAAGCTGCAGCAACAATAAGCTATCTTGAGGCTTAATTACTAGAAGCGTTACTTAATTTGGAATTTCATTTGGTGCTCGCCAGGTCGCAAATCAGGAAAAGGGTAATTTTACAACCAACATATACTGCACAAATGCTCACTACAACGATGCATATAAAGAGACAAAATGCGTCAGACGTTTGTATTGATTTCGAAAGCAAGCCTGTTTACAAGAAAAAATGCTTTGATGAACAAATACAAATTCTTTCGAGATTTTGGCCGATTTTATGCTAATCATCAACAATAAATGTCTTTCTCTATTGCCTAATTTAACTACAGATAATAATAATATGTAATTTAATGCAATCATTGGGCCACTTCCTATTCAAGATAATTTGGTGTAGAGTAACAGATGGTATTGAGGTATTTTATCGAAGCTTAATGAGGCGCAATTCTGCTACATTGCAATTTAGATTTAATTAGGTTTGATTTACTGTTTGAAAAGTAAAAAAGAGTTATAAAAATCTTAGAAACAATATCTTTAAAAAGTTTAACATTATCTGTAAGGCCGGTGACAAAACTTGATCTGAAAAGTCATTTTCAGCGCTGTCTACTTATTCGTTTCGTCTTTCGTCAATCAATAATTTGTACAAAATTCCAAAACTATTTCTCTGTGTGAGCCTCAGAGGTCACAAATACCTAACACCACATAATTTGGGCTCGTTCTCGTTATAGACTTTGACTAAATGTAGAAAAATATTAAATATGTATAACATGCTCAGTTTTCGAGCTCGCTTCTGTCTTAATTAAATAAAACAGTTTGTAATTTTTAAAGCCCATTTTTGATAATTGAAACAATTTTTGTTATCACTCTTTGCAAAAATTTTAGAACTTTCGACTTCCCTAATTATGACAGTTTAAGATAGTCGAATTTTTATAATTATCTACATGTTTTATTTTTTTTATTTTTGAGGTTATCTTAATTTTAATATATTTTGTATTAAATTTTATTTGAAGCTCAGTATATTGGATTATCTGTCTTATTTAAAAATTTAAATTTTTTAACTTTTTTTCTTAGATCTTTTAGATACTTTTAATATTTTGATCAAAAATTTCTAATCTTCCCACTGCCTTAATTGAGACAGTTCAACATTTTAAAATTTTTAAATTTCAAATATTGATGCAATTTTTATTACTATTCCGCGTAAAGTTTATGATACTGCTTTGACTGTGTTAAGATACTTTTTGACTTTGTTCTTGCCGCGCGCGAACTACAACTGTCTTAATTTAAGTAACTCTTTATTAATATTTACATTCTGTAACTAGAATTTTTTTTAGAGCTATTATAAACAAAAATGTCTGTACTATCAACCACCAACTTATTAAGTCGGTCTCGATTTTTTTTAAACATTTTTTCAACATCTAAAAATTATTTACTATATTATTATAATTTTATCTACAAATTTTCCAATAAAGAAGATCCAGACATACCAGCAGCTAATGTGTGGTTTAAACAAGACGGTGCACCTCCACACTACGCTACTAATGTCAGAGATTATTTAGATGATGTTTTGCCCGCTTTTCTGAAGGGCTACTTAAAATCAAAAGCATTTGCAGCAAAATCAAGAATTTAAGAGAAAGAATTACAAATCAGTACCACTTAATTGGTCAAAAAGTAAGAAATAATGTGCTAATGGAGCTCGAAAATTAATTGTATTATTGCCAAAAAACAGAAGGACGTCAATTTGAACATTTTGTTCAGTAATTCTGTTAGAAATTGCCTATATTTTGAAAAATTTAATAACACATTTAAATTGGTTAAATTACTTCAAGTTTCTATTTTAGACCCTATAAATCTTATACTTTTATACTCAGAAAAATAAAAGTAGTTTTAATTTTCAAAACCAAAGATAAGCGTTGCTACTTAAAAAAAAAATTGATTACATCACAACAAAAAAACCGGATAGCAAAAAAATTGAAAATAAGTGTAAAACGTGCAAAATAAAAAATTAAAATCCATCTGTATTGGCATTTTTCTAAAAAAAAAAACTAACGTAGAAACTATGAATTTTATTCCATACTTTTATGTCACCGTGTACATTATAACCATTTCGAGACAAAGATTTGCTCACTCGACTGTCATTATAAAATTTTCTTTTTTACAGGTTTTTGTTAAATTTTTTGAAATTCTTAACTCTCTTTTATTTTCTGAAGCCAAAACAGTTCAAAGTAAAATAAAATGTTATATTTACCACAGACATAATCGTAGCTATTAGGGGTGGGCGATTTTCATTTTGAATAATCGATAATCGATTATTCAATTTAATCGATTATTTCGATTAATAGATTTTTCTGATTAATCGATTATTTCAATTTTCAATTAATCGATTAATCGATTATTTCGATTATCGATTATTCTGAATAATGGATTAATTGTTACTTTGATTAATTAATTTTGTTCAATTGTTTTAAGTATTTAGAATAAAAATTTAGAATTATAAAACTTAGATCCTACTACCTTACAAATATTGAATAACCAATTATTGCTTAATCGATTAATCGATTATTCGATTAATCAAGTAATCAATAAGCGATTAATCAAAACTCTATTAATCGATTAATTCAAAATTATAATCAAATTGCAATTAATCGATTTTTTAATCGATTAATCAGTTATTTTGCCCAGTCCTAGTAACTATAATGGCCTTGGAAAAATAAACAGCCTTTTGTTTCATGTCAAGCTTTAAACGTTTCCTTGTGCCGTGCCATAATCTCTGTGATTATACCTTTAGTACATAAATAACTATTATAGACTTAAAAAGAGCTTCTTACCGAAAACGAAAAAACCATTTGGAAACTTGGAAGGACAACGGAGAATAAAAATATCGTAAAAATAAATAACAAGAAATTCAAAGAATTTGAAACGAAACAAGACGTAAAACAATGTCCATTCCTACTTATAACGGTATTCGATGAAGCAATAAAAGAAGACAGAAAAAGACAAAAAAATTGACACTGGACTATTAAAAAATGAAGCAAACACCTCTTACAAAATTGATATTCACAGATGATAACAGAGTCGAAAAAAAAATCGCTATATAAATTTATACTACTAAAAGAAGAACTAAAGAAAATAAATATAAAAATTAATATTAAAAAATCAAAAATAATTTTTAATGAGCTAATTTCAAGTTGAGATGATACCGGTAGTATCTTTATCTCTAAGAAAAATTAAAACAATTTGGGGCTGTGATTGGTTGTTGTCATTGAAAAGTATTAAAATTTGCTATGCTACCGATGGTATCTCAACTTGAAATTAGCCCATAAGACAATGAAAACTTACGAGACAAGTTTGAGTAGTAAACAATCGAATAAGTAAAATGATTTCAAGTATTTAAAACAGTTATAAAAGAAAATAAAAATGGGTAATAAATAAATGAGAGAGTAGAAAAAGCGGCTGTATTTTCAGAAATCATCTCAACCTAGGTGACCAATTTGTTTATAAAAGTTAAATATAAAACTAGATTATAATGGTCATTGTATCAGATCTTTAATTAGAAGCCTAATTAAAAAAGAAACAATGTAATACACAAACGTTTTATTCCGATTTTTATCTTTATTTTATCACGTGGCTTGAGGTTAGTTTTGAAAGCACTGTGTTATATACAACAACTTTAAAACAATTTTTCTAGAAAAGAAAGTACTATAAAAAATATAAAACAAGTATGTAAGAAAAAAAAGTAGATAGAAGAACAACAATATCATACAACAATGAAAGATGGAGTTATTAAAAAGATAAAAACAGCGTAACACCGTAAAAAGTGCAAAGAACAGCAAAACTAAGATATTAAAAAAGGTTAAATCAGAAACGAAAACCTTCAGACAAAAATTATATATAGAATTCATCATTAAGAAAATTAAATTATTACAAAGAAATCATTTTATGAAAGAAATAATATTACATTATATTTGAAAAATTTTCAAAAAATGTTTGTTTCTCAATTCTTTATTTTGTAAACAATGCTTAAAATTGTCAGCCATCTTTAGGCTTAAGTCTTCTTACAAAATCTACCACTTGCTATTGTTCTTGTTTTATATTAATTTCATCTTCCCGAATTAGACCGTGATAATGGAGTTTTGATACTCGACGTTTCGCCTACCATCGTAGCCGCAGGTAGCTTCCTCAGGAGTGATGCGACAACTGTTTGGAATTGTAGTCAACTCTTGTCAACCAGTTTTCACTCTACTCTTGAGATAGTTGGTGAAACGTTGAGTACCAAATCTCTATTGGCAAGATCTAATCCCGGAAGGAGAAACTCACATACTGACTCTGGCCGCTTTAAAAATTTGGTTTAGCTTTAGTTTCTTTGCTCTCATTTTTCAATGAATTTAAAGCAAAATAAAAAATGTCGAAGAAAACAAGATCATTGATGATTTTGTAAAGCAACTGCCAATAATATTTTGGAAAAATTTGAAATTTGACTTGTGAGTACAGTCTGTAATTTACACCAAAATATATAAATGCAATTTTTTAAGCTTGTGTAAAAAATAATATACTTACATACTTGGTCGTCAAAACGTCAAAAATATATATATTTTAATTTTTTTCAACTTTTAAGAAATCTTCAGCGGTAAAAAAATAAGAGCTAGTTGATAAAAGAAATAGAATCAGTAATTAATAACTTAAATGCAAAAAAGTTAACAATGCTCACCAATAAGCACTCTTCTTAGTAATAAAACGTCAATTTGACTACCAAAATTATATTTTCGTGACTATAACTCTCTGGAAAGTATCTATAGAGTTTGCGAAATAATGATATGGCTCGGCTAGCGCCTCGTACTTATAATCACTTCTGAGGTACTTTGCACATTCGTTACGTAAATAACTAGGTATTGCTCTAATTTCTATCTTAATTAAGACAGTTTTTAAAATCTTTTTGTGGCAGTTTTTAATTTGATTTGAAAAGAGTCTTCAGCGCTACCTATTCGTTGAGTCAATTGATCAATAATTTGTATAAAACTGCATAAAAACATCGCCATTTCCCTATGTGAGCCCCCAATGTCACAAATAGACAACATAATTTACGTTCGTTGTGGACTTTGACTAAATAGATATTTGAACGCGAGCATTGCAAAGTCTATACATGTAGAAAATTGAATTATACGGAAACAAAGGCAATGGAAAGGGGTTGCAGGTCGTCACACGGTTGGCAACAACAGAGAGGAAAGGGGTTCGTTACGGTAGTAATTAACTGCGACTCGATAATTAATTAGTTCCAACGAGTGCCGTTCGGCGCCGTGTACGTTGTCAATGCACTTTACTAAGGCCTAAAATCGACCGCATTTACACATCATTTCAATACACCGATCGACTTTATTAACATCTCTATAAACTGAAATGTTACAGCTTGAAATATTTGACTGCGAGGCTTGTTTTCCACCACCTTACACGAGTTTCAGCCGGAAAATTTTCGCCCCCAATTAGATACCTATTTTTACAAAGATGTTTTGTCTTTGAGATAATTAGCAGAGAAATTAGGTTTTCAGTTTGAGTGAAATAATGTTTTTTGTAAGCGTGTCACGTGGTAGCGAGACATAATAAAACACAAGGATTTAATTAAACTTATTCATCTCGGTAAAGTAGGAAGATGTTTTGAGCAAAACTGCATTTAATTAAGAAGTTGAAATTCTTCGCATTTTTGACATAATTAAGTTTACGCCATCATTTATTTCAAATGGCTCAATTCCCCACCAACTTCTTCATTATAAGAGAAGAAGAAACGAAAACACCTAATTGGGACATTTTATCACTGCGCCACAATGACTATTTTTGCCTTACCGCACTCTTGTAATGTGAAAGCGCCTTATTCATCCTTGCGACATCAAAGAACGCCCTTTCACACAATAATTAATTGTTTTAATACGAATTTCCGAGAGAATATCCTTCTGATCTCCTAAATTAGTTTCAGCAATTTCTCATCCTAATTACTAATTATCTGGACGGGATTTCATACATATCCTATATAATACGTTTATCCTGTTCCTGTATCCTGTTATTTCCTTTGTGTACGCCAAAGTAGGTATTTTAGCTAATTTTTTTTTAAGAGCCTTGTGTGTAGTGCAATATTAAGTTTTTAACTACCAATTTTTTGTTTTTTTTTATTTTTTTATTTTTTAATAAATAGTGATAATTAAATAAATACCTAATGTTAATAAGTTTAAAAGACTCTGTAACAAATACCTACATACACAAATACTTATCTATATAAAATAAAAATAATGAAAATCATATTAGTTAATTTACTAGGATATAATTCTTTTTTTTAATATAAGTTACAAAAAATTCAATTTTTAGTAAGTAGTCATTATTAATTAAGGTTAATAATGAACAAGAAATGACGTTTGACATTTAAAAAATAAATTTTTAAATGGCGATGTTCTAAAACTTTTAAGGAAAATGTTTCAGTCTTATGGAAATCAACACTAGGCAAGTTAAAAAAAAATTGATATTATTAATCTACTTTTGATCATTATTTTGTATCATTGCATCAAATTGCTAGCTTAATGTACAGACCGAGTACTAAATTCATCTAAATTGTAAATTTTGAGTTTGTCAAAAAAGTGTTTCTTAAATATAAGCTAAAATTGCTTTAATGTTTATAAAACTGTTTTTCCAATTTATGTTGCGGTTAACTTGTTGACCTGTAGACAAGCAGATACCGACAGAAAATTTTGGTTTTGTTATTTGCAAAAATGTACATAATTATTACCTCCCCGTAGAGCTAAGTCTTTAAAGTTTTGATAATTTAATAAAAATTAAGTTCACCATCTTACAAAAACCAAGGTGTACCCAACTGTATTTTTTTGTAGAGTAGCACTTTAGTAGCACGCAATACGGACTGACATAAGATGAACGTGTTTTCAAAAGCTTTTAAATAGTATTCAATGAAATTTAATGAAAAAAAATTTGTACTTATGAATGTATAAAGTTACTACTTTAAGCGTCTTGAGGAACTAAAGTGCTACATTTAATTCCTTGGGATTCAATTTTATTTTTACTCACCCAGGAATTAAATACTTATTTGTTAAATTAGGTAACACAGATTGTGATTTAATGGCGCAATTAGCATTTTAAGCCGAAACTTTAAAGCCAGACAAAAAGCATTAAATCTACTGCATTGTCGTATCGAAAATATATTTTGCAAAACCTCTTAGCTTACTATTTAAAAAAAGCTCTTTGACATTCAACGTCAAACTTTTGTGATAGCTGAAAGGTTCTAACCGGTTATAAAGAGTCTGTTTCACTGCCTAGTCAATAAAAATGATGTCAGATTGATTACTCAATAAATGTAACATTTTATTGTGCTTCAGTTGTCACTAAAATGTGGTGTTCACTGTCGATCGGCGAAAAATTTATTTTTAGTCCTGCAGAGAATAAATGTAAACAAAATTAAAATTTACGAAATTAATTTGTTTTTATTTATGAGCAAAATTAACAACTATTATGTTTACATTATTATCTTTTGATACATTATAATTATTGCACATTATTCTTTAAAAAATTAGAATAAGTTCTCAAAAGTGCGAAAAATAGTGAATATATCACAGCACTGAAGTGTTTTTTGATCCCTATGAAGTAAACATCAATTAGGTTTGAATTTTTACTCATCTAAATAGCTATTTTTAATCTAAAAATTATGATGTTTATAAGATTTGAATACTAATGGGCTAATTTTAACTTAAGATAATACCGGTAGTATATTTGTTTCTATGAAAAATTAAGAGAATTTGGGGATGGAGAATTTAATTTTAATGATGACTGCTTAAATTATAGCTTATTCTGTCATTTTATTAACACACATTTGAGTTACAAAATAGAGTTCTGTTTTGTAACTAGTGATGTAATGAACACTAGGAAATAAAATTTGTCTAATTTGTATAATTTATTTCGGACTAATGAAAAGAATAGCAACCAGACACAAAAATCAGAAACTGTAGATCTATTTCGGGGTTGTTACCTCATCATCAGTGCAGCGTATACCGGTGATTTACGAAAATTAAACGTAGTCTAAAATTGACTTAAAGGTTTTATTTAGGTTCTTAAGACTTATTTTAACACCAATCCGTCAACGAGAGTAGGACGTAGATAAAAAAATTTATCTCATACGTAAGTTAATAGACTATTAAAATACTCGTGCTCTCCAACCTCGTTGCTTTCTATTTTCCTCTTGTCTGCCATAAAAGTTTATGGACTTCTTAAAAACCACAGTAATTAGTTTATCATTACTGAGCGTTTAATCATGAGAGCTTGAAGGTAACCTTAAAGATAACAGACCAGAGATGTCTAACCTTGTGTCTTTTATTCTTTTAGCAGGTAGCCTGATTCTTTTCGCTTGTCCATTGCTAAAATAGTGCTTAAATAAGTCAAAATCTTTTTAGAAGCTTAATAAAAGAGAAAAACGCCAGTAATCTTAAGTTATTGTGTTTCTCTTTCATAAGTAAAGACTTAATAATAATAAGCTAATCACTGTGGTTTTTAAGTTCATAAAGTTTTTGTAGAGATGGAAGGAAAATAAAAGCAGTATAAGTTTCTTTTTTGTGTTATAAATTACAATATGATACGAGTATCTATAAACTTACAGTACAGTACAGTACAAGATAGAGAAGTAACTTAGCCGACAGCCTAGAAATGGCAGCAAACTGTTGACATGCTAGCTTAAACAATTGGCTTTTGTTAAATGAATCTTGTCTGCTTTGTTTATTTCTTCTTACTTTTACTATAAATAGTTGTAAAAATTTTTTACATTATTAATAAATATATTTTTAAAGCAAACTAAGGACTTTAGTTTTTATTTTTTGAATTTCTAAATTTAAAAATATTTTGCTTTAAAAAAAATACAAATGTGGAAATATTTGTATTTTACATATCAGTCTAGTACTACAGTCATTTCAGACCAAGTTAAGTCAAGTTAGGTCAAATGAAAACTTTGGAAAGTACTTTAATTAGTTCAAGTTGGTAGAATTTGTTATTAGAGCATTAAAGATAGAGATAGTCATCTTATACAGAATGTTTATAAAAGTTTTTTTAAGTAAGTTACCTATAAAAACCAGTTTTATTTTGCTGTTTTCTCAAGAATTGTCAGTTTTCTGTTATCTAGCCTTAAATTGTAACAAAACGTTATGAATCTTTATTTATTCTGCCTTAACTCAAAGAGTTGAGATCTATAAAGAAAACTCAGAAACTTATTCGAAAATCAAAAAAAAAATTTTTTCTTAGTAAGTAATATATTTTAAGGTGTATTAATAGTATATATTTAACTACATTACTAGGACCTTAAATTTGGGTAAGGACAAATCTTTTGCTGGAAACTATTGAGTTTGTCTTTACTCTTTCACTTTTGTTTATTTCTAATTACTTGGTAGAAAAGAAGATACAATCAAAAAAAGATTGATACCATTTGTAGGGCGACAAATAAGTATAATTATTACTAAATAATTTTAAAAAATTGCTATTTCTAGGAAAAAACAAATGCAAGAATGACAGGAATTTAATTGCACTTTTGAACAAAAAACATTTATAAACACTCGTTAGTTATTACTAACATAACTATAAGAAAAAAACTGATAAAAGAATCATTACAGAGCTTTGTTGTTCAAAGATTGCAGTTAGCAAGAGCGTTGTAGTATGTAGCCTTGCTAGTACATACTGTACTATGTTTTAACTCAAATTGAAGTACAATACTTTTTAGGGCTAATTAGAATTTGAAGAAAATATATTTTTTTGTTTTATTCTGAATATTTCTTTCATGTAAATTGCTGCAGTATGTTACTACGATATGATCAAGAAAATTTATCTTTTAGAAGGCTCCGAAATGCAGTTTGTCAGTGCAAATTATATAGAAAGAAATAAAATTATTTCTTGTTTTAAAGTTTAAAGTTTTGTGTAGATACTATATTTAATTTAATTTAACATTTTTCTGAGATTGTTTGCTTATTCAAAAAAATATTTTGCAAATTAATACCAATTTATTTCAATTTTTCTGTGTTTTAAAATAAAATAAAAAAATACTTTTAAAAACAAGATTTTCGCCTAGAATATAAAAACTACGAGACTTGTCATCGCATTTTGAGGAAAGTGTTACTCGCTCTGGTTTCCGTTGTCCTGAATTTAATCAAAGAAGTAATCTTTTAATTTTTCTGAAAGGATGCTGTGGTCCTTTATGTGTCAATAAAAGGGCACTTTAGAATGTGGAGTACAGGTCAGGTGTCCGATGTCATCCACACGACACCTACTCAATAGAATTGAACGGAACCGAGCAGTCTAAAGTGCCTGCTTATTGTGCCTCAATTTGTTGCTTGAATGTGAGCGAATCCATACCCTTTCAGGCAATAGGTGTGACACTCAAACCTCCAGATGTTATCTATTTCGAGATTGGAGCGTGTGTATGTGCCCCGAATGGGAAATCTAATAACACACCTCAAATCTGCCACAAATTCGGAAATAAAAATTTTGACTTGTGTGCTCCTTCCATAAAATCGTCGTTAAACGATATAGGATTACATTTATTCCCACATAAAAGCCTGAATACGTCCTATTATCAAAAAATCTGAGCTCCCATACGCTCACAAAGGAACATCTCTTGTGGTCAAAACATTTTAAATCGATCCAAGACGGTAAAGAATTTTCGTCCTTTTTCCTTCTAAACGGAAAGGCGAATTGCTTCGAGAAGTATTAGGTATGGTCCATTATACTTCAATGGTAGCTTAGACTAGGTCTCAGGTTGTTTTGTATTGTGGATTGCTTGTCATATGACAGCTACTTAACATCGGTACGTGGATGGATAATAGATGTGTGCGGAAGAAATACCATATGTATGTGTTCCGGGTGTAATTTGAGATTTTTACTAAATTCTACCCAACGATTAATAGAAAATTATAAGATTAATCTAGCCTTGACATGCTAATGTTTGTTTAAGAGTTAAGACATCACGAGTGGTTGTAGTTGTGGGTGGTTTTGAAATAATTATATTGAATTTACTGATCTGTATCTCACCTTTTGTCAATAAAACCTTGACTTTAAATAAATACTAGCTTTAATTATCGTCTCAAAAACCACATAAAACGTTTTATAATAACTTAATAAGTAGCAACAAGTTTGGACTATTTTGGCAGTGAGCACAATAATTTAATATTAAATTACGTACTTAATTAAATAGTTTGTTCAAAACTTCAAAATTAATCAAACTTTTTTAATATAATAACGTAATGCTGTAATTAAATTAATGTTAGTAGAAATTTTAAACAGCTTTATAAACCACAATTAACTCTTGTTAATGTTAATACAGCCATTGAAAGTATGTATATAGTCGTTTCTACAAATTATTGAATCTGTTGGCAATTCTATAGTTAGTATAGCTTTTAGAATTTTTTTTTTATATTGTGCTTTTGTATATTCTTAATACCTACAGAAAGCCTGAAATGAAACAAAATACAGTCAAAAACTAGTAGACACAGTTAATTACTATTTAAAATATTGTAAACAAATTTTTTTCAAGTAATATACCGTCCAGTATCAGCATCAACACACCTCTAATTGTATTATTAACCTTGGTGAATAATACTGACAAACAAAATAATAATTCTCCAAAAACAAGTAGCAAAATAGTATATTAAAGAACGCGTTTTAAAAAGTCAACTTTGTGGTACGAATTCAAGTTTATAAAACGAGCGCAAAGCACGAGTTTTTAAAAGAATGAGTGCACAATGACTTGAGAAACGAGTTCTTTATGCTATTTTTTCTACTTTTCGTATTTTACGTAATTTTTAAGTAAAGAAGTTAATTATTCAATTTTTAGGGACTTTTGCGTTAATACGAGATAGTTGGCAATAAATGTCTTGAAAGTGTCAAATGTTTTTTGAAGTGTTTTCAAATTTGTCCAAAACTTTGTGTAAGTAACTCACAAATGGTTCCTTTTTACCTACCGTGTTGGTTGTTATTGAATACTCCAATTGGCATAAACACAGTAAGCAAAATTTCCAAAAACATTGTAACATTATTCTTAAATAACCAAATTAATTGCGATTTTCAGCGCTTTCTTTCATCGTTATTTCAGACGAAGCAGAGCTATATGTATACTCATCTAGCAAACAGGTTGTAAATTATTAAACGCTATAAGGGTTGTAAATCGTCAAAATAGTTGCTGAAAGCTGTTCTAACCTCAAAAAGAAAGTTGAAGTTACCTCATTGTAACCGCCGCTTGTCCATCTCATTTTCGAATGATTTATAGATTAATTGCGATACACAGATAAAATCACCTTGGTGAGGAATAATACTGGTCATCATCAAGTGCAATAAAATTTATTCGAATAAAATTATTATAATCTCAACGCTGACATAAACGCTGAAACATCACAAATGACGTTTCATTCCAGCGAAAGCGTGTGACCAACCCAAAAAAAGGAAATTGCACTAGTACTTTACGCACGCAATTTGGGTACTGAATTGGCTAATACGACACTCAAATCGGTATCTGTTACAGAAGCAAAGTAGATTTTTGTTTTTTTAACTATGTATATGAATATCACCAATACATATTTAGAATAAGATTTTTTAACTCTTCTTTGTTTTATTAGTTGCTTACTTTTTTGATTGATAATTAGCAAACAATCTATAAAATAAAATAAGATTTAAAAAGAGCGATCTAAAGTCGGGGAATTAAAGCAACCTAAGAAAAAGTGAGGTTTGTCCATCAAAAATTAATCATTACTGCCACCCAAAGTCTTATAAATTGCTGTGTAAAATTCTGATGTAAAATAAGAGAAGACGTTTGTGTTTTGTGCTAGAAAAGTAGTAAGCTGCAGTTACAATAAACACACTTTTGAAACTCATACAAATTTGAAAAAATGAAAATTTAACTCTGACAGCTCTAACAATTTAAGTAATGCACAATTCTTAGACATGATTTCTACATCTACCTTTTTCTTCCAGCGCAAACTAAGATTACCCAAATGTTAGATTTCTTGTTATAAAATATTTTGAACGACAAGCTGTAATAATTATTTATTCATGAAGTAAATTAAACATATTGAAATAAAAACTCTTTTTTGACCGTTTTTGTCTTCCAATAGGTTTACAAACATTTTTTTGTTCTTTTAAAAAATTTTTAGCACTTTTTCTTCCAATCGACGCTTTTTAATGTTTTTCAAAATTGTTTGTTTTTCTTTTTCCATCAACAGTAGTTTTCTAAATTTTTCTTTTTTTTCTACATTACGTCCTTCAAGTTCTTTAATATCTTCTTTTGTTTTTTGTGATTTTTTTCTCGGACGTCATTTTTCAAGTTTTTTAGAATATCTTGTGTTCTTGCAAAATCTTTCTTTTCTTTTAATACCCTTATCCTTGGTACTTTTTTTCTTCCACTAGACGTCTTTTAGTCTTTTCTAAAAAATTTTTTGTTTTTTCCATACGTCGTTCTTGTAATCTTCTAAAATCTTCTTTAGTAGGTACTTTTACACTTTCCATTGACTATTTTTTTTAACCGTCGACGACTTCTCTTGTTTTTTCAAGCTTCCCAAACAATATAGTATACCTATCTAAAATTTAGCAACTATAAAATTAATACGACTTGCTATCATTATGGTCAACGAAAGTCCCACAACCATAAAAGGTTGGTCACAAGTATGGAACGAAGCGAGTTTCTGCTAAACTATAAACATTTGAAAAAATATAATATGAAGGTTGAATGCTATAAAAATGCGACTTTATTAGCATATTTAGAATGTTTTATTTAATTAAATTTTTTAAATAATCATAAAAACATTTTTTTAAATGAAACTCTAGACTGATTTTTTTTCCACCCCTTAGTCAAGACCGAATAAAAGATGTGTTTACTAGTGCTTAATCTGGTACTGACCACTGATAAATTCCAATGAAAATTTTAGCTAATAAATTTACTGCAGATATAAAAGCAGAATTTTAAAGCATCGTCTGCGTTGATTGACAGTTACTTAAATTGATCCATTTAATAATCAGCGCAACTAAAGGCGCTTTAATCACGAGAGAATGGAAATTGTAATTGTCACATTTAAAATTTGGATAAATTCATTTTGCCTCAAATTAAATATTTAATTGCGAAGTTCGTATGATGGCTTATTTTTCAAAATAGAATTAATATTTTTTGTTTATGTTAAATATAAATTGGTGTGGTAAAGAGCGATCCAATGGTCTTGGAATAAGACAAATATGAGATTTGTTCATTTAACACTAATCATTAGTGTTACCTTAAATGTCAGAAATTGCTGTGAAAAATTTTATAAAATAAGAGAAGAATTTTGTGTTTTTTATTACTATAGAAATGTGATCCGAAGCAGTTACAGTAGGAACATTTTAATTTTAAAATTCAACTGGCAAAGCACATTCGAAAAAAAAATAATTTAATTTTGATACTTCGGATGTTGTAAATGACACACAATTCTCAGACATGACCACTATATCTGACTTCTTCTAACCATAGCTAACTCAGATTCTATGTTCAAAATAGGCAACACAAATTACATTGTGATCACAATTTCATATCAAGTTCATATATGTCCGTAGCGTCATTAACTAACAACTGTTCATTTGTTGTCAAGTGTGCTATGAGATTTTGATAAAAGAAATGTAGCGAAGAAGGGATGTCGGAACTTGATACACAGCGTCACAATGCGCGCGCAGTCGTGATTTGTCGTCGTACAGAAGCCGAATTAAACTAAGACATACTTCAAAATGTTTTTGTTTTTTCATAGCACACTTGACAACTTTTTTAAATGATCACTTGTTATAAATAATTTTTGCTTTTTGTAAAATTGCTTTTTCTATTTTTTGAATAAAAAATTAATTTAGATAATCATGTCAAATTAAGGCCATCCATTTTAATCGATTACCATAGTAATTCAGTAATATTTGATGATTTAATTTTTTTTAACAAAAAGTACATATGACACTTTTAATTTTTTTACTTTTAATTAAATATAATAAATTAGTTAAAAAATCAAGAATATAATGTTACATTACCATACTAACGACTTAATAAATTGCAGGTTATGACCTTCTACATTATTTTTTTACTCAACAATAACAACAAAAATGTTTAAAAATACTGCAGACTTAAAATAAAGAATAAATCTAACCAATAAAATAGCCTACAATAAAGATAAAAAATAAAAATTTTGAAGGTTGACATTAGTTTAGTACTGTAGAACAACATTAAAAAGAAAATACTAAAACCAGAGTGTAAACTTTTTATAATAATGTTTTTGTGCTAACTTCTAATAAAATCCATAAATAATAGTTAAAAAATTTTAATAAAAAAAATTCTAACTTCGGCACTCTCTAGTTTCAAAACGAGGTAATAAGGTTGTTTTATGGGAAAGTCATTTTACGACACTTTGTCTTGAATATCTACACACTTTTAATTATAGTTTTTATTAATTATTATGTATTTATAAAATGGAAATTGTACGAAACAATAGATTTACAAATTAATTTTAGCTAAAAAATTGGTGAAAATATTAAATTCAAATTGATTTTGACTAATCAATTTATATATCAAAATAGATAAATCAAGGTGAAAAATGTTTCTGAATTTTACAGCATTTAGAAAAAAAACCTTTAAACAACTGTCATAATTTATAGTTTGTAATTTATTGTAATTTGTAATTAAATAAATGTGTTTAATTTCAGGTTTCGCCCAACTAAAAAATTCCTTTAGTTCCTCTGGTCCTGGTTCGTGCTTATCAGGTAATTATCATAGAAAATAATTAAATCGGAATTCCAATGACAATCACTCTACTGCATTTGGTTCAATAAAGTTCACTGTTATGAAATATGCGGGTATAACTGAACACTAATGTGATAAATGGTAACTGTAATATAAATAATTGTCAATTGTAGCGAACACGCTCTCAGTGTATTTAATGGTGCATAAAATATACATCAGTGGAGAGTGGAAAGCAGGGCCGATAAATGACTCGCGTAATGCCTAATTAGATTAAGCTAATGCACTTTCCATTACACAACAAACTTCCATTTCTTTACATAACAAATTTTTTTAATTACGATCCTGTATTCATTCAATCACGTGTTGACTCGGCGCCATGTTTGAAAATGGCGTGAAACAAAAGCTTGACAAATAATACCTCTGCGTGTCTAACACATACACACATTCGATCAGAGAAAGAAAGAAAAACTGATCGTTAGATAAATTCCGGGGTAAGAAAAGTGTAAAAAAATTCCGGGATGAAGGGTGTTTTGTCGTATAATAATTCTTCCGATCCCCATATTTTGGAGTTATAACTGCGTTGCGAGGGAGCAGCTCGTCAGAAGCTCATTATCAACATCCCCTCAGTGGAGTTATTCCGGAAACCCGGACCCTACGACATCGCGGCCATATTGGCTCCAACTTCATGACTTTTATAAAATATTTAATGCAAGGGTTTAATATTAAATTGGTAATTGAGAGAGTTTGTTAACGATTAAAACTAGTTGTTCGAGGATAAATATTCGGTTGGGAATCTGACTGAAAGGGGATTTGTTCGACGTTCCACCAGTCTTAATTAGAAACCAAAGTGACAATTAGAGTTTCTCGCCAATAACTTGATAATATTATAATTGGAGAATAGCTTCAAGCTTCTTTTACACCCCCTAAACCCTATTTAGGAACAATTTGCTTTACATCTTTCCTAAACTTTCAAAGAATAAAATACGAGCTTTTTTAAGACATAATTATGACTCCTTTTACACCGCGATAGACTTGTCTAATCGACCGGAACGATATAATGGCCCACAAATTGGACATTATATTCTTTTGCATGTTTACTTTCCTTAATTCCAACGATTTTTTTCCTTTCACGAGCCATAATCATCCAGTTATTCAAAATATATATCTAAAAAAAACTGATTCAAAATTATTCTATTCTTTAGAAGAAATAAAAACAAGAATAAATGGTTGTAGAAAAAAGAAAACAATTTTTTTTTTATAAAATACAAACTGATTTAATAATATCACGTCAAAAGATAATACTGAAATTATAATTAAAATTTTCAGTTCTGCTGTATAGAGGGTTCCAATATTTTATAAGCTGAAAATGGATCTCTTTAAAACATGACAACTTAATATTTTCTAAGTTTATTTTATTGCCACATGCTACAAAACTAAATATTATTATTATTATCAAATATGTACAGCTTACATTTATATTTTTTGTTTATAGATATATGTTTTGAAAAAAAAGTACATACATACGAGTACACCATACAGGATGTGTCAAAAGTCGCGGATTACCTTTAGTGGGCTGATTCCCACCATTAAAACAATCCAACCCTTAATAAAGAAAATTTTAACTTTAAAATTTGAAAAGTTATGAGTATCTGAATTTGCAAAAAAAATTAAATTGTCTTGATATAGTTAAAAAAAATCAGAAAAAAAATAAACTATAAAGCATTTAAAATGAATTACGTATTCATAAATCTCAAGAAAATACAAAAAAAAGTATTGAATTTTTTTAAATAAATTTTTGTGTTCCTTGAGGGTCTCCCATGTATTATTCCTTCAAAAGAAATTTGCGACTTTTGACATACTCTGTATAAGTATAGGTTATAAATGTTTCCAAAATTTTGTAGTTGGGAAAATACAACGATTTTTAGCATATTTGTATATTTTCTTGACATACTTTTACTTGTTCTAAATATTAAATAAAAAATAAATTTCGGTCTTTGAGATTAAATTAGAATTTTACTCTACTGAGCACAGCTCTTTTTAAATAAAAGTAATACCATTACAAATAATTTTACATACCTAAATTTTTCTAAGTATAATTATTTTTTTTATACAAATATTTGCTCATCTCTAATTTTTATCTACTTCAATAAAAATTAAGTAAAACAGATATAAGGCGGACCTAGTTTATATTTCAGTTATAAGTAAATAACTAAAACTAAGTAACATTTATACCATTTAACCTCCAAAAAAAATTAAAGATGAAATAAAACATAAATTAGAGAAATGTGCTATCCTGACTCATCTATTTTCTAAGAAGTCCTATTATGTGTTTCTTGGAACATTGTGTAATGCCTTCTCAAGACCTAGCAAAGCCAATAATGCTTATATATCTGTTCAAGTGTTTTGTTACTTATTTTAGCCGAGAGGTAGCGACAAAAACTACGTCATGGAGTCTAGAGTTGAATTTTCTTGTAGAGATCGATCATATTACCGCCGACAGAAAATTAAAACACGAACGTTTCTATTATGTAATCTAGTTTTTAAATAACTGCATGTTTTATAACTCTTGAAACTTTTTTGTTTTGGGGACGTTTGTCTACATTCATATGACAAAAAATAACTTAATTACAAAAGCTGAAATCTTTAAAAAATTGATACCTAATTTTTGTTGGGGTTTTCGTCTTTTTAGCAGAGTTAGTACGTTTCAGAAGTAGTGGTTAGACCCGAAATATTTTAGGACGTTTTGCGTCTGTTTGTACTAAAATATTAACAAAGAAAATTGTCATCTGTCTTGATATATAAAATATCAAAATAATCTAAAACGTATCTATTATTACTAGATCTATTATCAAAATACCAAAATAACCAAAATATTTTGTAGACGACTATTATTTCTGAAACTTTACTATCAATCTCTACAAAAAAATTCAGCTCAAAACTCGATGACATAGTTGTCACCGCCTTCCAATCTATTTATTTAAAGGTGAAGGTATAATCTTGTAAACTCCTTCCTTCTTGATAACCACTCTGTGTTTCTATTAATGTAGTTTGAATGATTGTTTTTATTTTACTTTTGATGATTTCCTTACAGATTTTTAATGGTTTATTTAGCATTTAAATTCCTCTATAGTTTATGCAATTTCTGATATCACTTTTCTGTGCATATTTAATATTTGCTGTAAAAAAAATGTGTCAAAAAAAATTTTGCTATCCACAAAAGTTTATTTTATAATAGCACAATTTTTTTCGTTATTAAAAGGTTAACACATGATCAGTTTTTTCTAAAATTTTAATTTCAAAAAGTGTGGGCGTTCAAAATTAAATTTTCTGAAAATATTTCTTTTTAATTTTTTTTTACTTATTTTGATATAATTATCTATAACGCTCTATAATGAAGCAGTGACGATTATATTTATCAAAAACGGACAACTGACAAAAGTTTTTTACATTTTTTTCAAAATATTTATTTCACAAAATATCAAAATCAAATTCTTCTAACTTGTCTAAAATTAAAATTTTTAAAAAAAACCTAATCATGTCTTTGTCTCTTAATAACAAAAAAGTAATTGTTCTACTAGAAATCGTTTGTTTAAATACAGCCAAGATCGACACCCCTTTTTGGAAAATCTAATTTCGCAATTTTTTAAAGTGTTTTTTAAAGACTTTTTTGCAGTACCCTATTTTTTGATAGCAATAGTCATTTCTTTCCACAGACTTCGTGTCCTATGCTTTGTTTTGAAAATACCAAGATTTCAAAATCCGCCAGCCGCCACTGAAAATATTTATTTAATCATAAATCAAAAATTATCATTGGTAAAAAAAATATTTTAGAGAAAAGTTGTTTAGAACTTTGTTTTCTCAATCTTGATATTTACATTTTTTTATCAAATATGTAATGTAAGCAAGATATTCATAAAAAATTGTATTTATCGCCCAACAAATGAGTTTTGGGGAATATTCTAGACCCTCGTTTTAATTGATCTCTTTGAATTTATAACTAAGAAAAGTAACTTATACAACATACTATAAAATCAAGATTCTCTTAAAAATTGGTTTAATTTGTAATATTTTATACATTTTTAATGAGCTGTAGGCTATAGGTATATTTATAAAATTAAAGTACACCTCATTATCACCGCTTTATCTATATTTTCTACCTAAAAATAGCCAGAATTAACAGAACTAAACTATCTACAACCTGCAGTTATGCAGATTCAGTTATCACTATTATGTTTATTAAAAAAGTTATCTTGAATATGTTATGAGTATTATGTATAAATATAAACCTGTAAGTATAAACGAATATATTGTTGATTTATCATATCTACATTTTATTTTTTTTATGAACTTTTAGGAAATTGTATTTGGTTTGGTATAATTTTTTTATGGTTCTCATTGTTGGTCTTATGATGTGTGATCTATAAATATTTTTTCAGCTCGAGGAATGCTTTTCTAATTTGTTTTCTATAGGTATATCAAATTTCCTTTATTCCTTTTGTTTGTATAATGAATTAGAACGTGCGTTATTAGGTGATCATATTGAACCCTCATGAAAAATACGCGAAGCTATAACTGAAATTCTTTAAATTCTTTTCAATTTAATTCCACACTCCCTCGCTAGGCGTTCATTTTAGCTTAACAAGTTAATTCCTATTCGTTATATGGAGTCCCTCAAATAAGTTTTCGAGTTTCTTTATACAAACCCTACTGAAGACTTGAATGGTTGTTAGCATCAGGAGGGTTTTTAAACTTGTTTGCAGTTTCAGAAATACCCGCAGACTCAAATCTTTACTCAATAGACTAGATAATCTGGCAACAGAGTTATTTTCTTGATTTTTTTTTTTTCAAATTTGCTTAAGACAGATGGTGAAACTTAATATTGGCGCCATCACCAAATGTTCGTCTGTCATAACATTGCTAATGAGGGTCGGACTAATTCTTTGAAGATTTGTCCCGAAATTCAAGAATCCTTTGACTGAATTCGATTCTGCCCCGTTTGGCAGTTTTAACAATCTCTCAAAAAAAAACAAGATTAACTCGTTTGCTATAAAATATTTATAAAAGAGCGCAAGGTGTAAAAGAGTCAGTTTTATTGATGGCGGTGCTTTGTGAACAGACCTTTTCCCGAATTGGGTGGCAATTTACATAGCGTTGTTTTAGATCTAAACCCAAAAGAGCTGCTTTGCTCTGCGCAAGCCGGATCAATATCAACATCCTTATTGCTAATTTTGGCGATTTTATACAATTTCCCACTAGGGTGGATACGATGCAAAGGATCAAGGATAACGAAAAATTTACTACACACTGGAAATAAAACGTAATCGATTTGAAACGGTTTCAATTTTCTGCCGACAAAAATGTCACACGTTGACGACCTTCTTGACTAAAATGTTATTTTAAGAACTTGAAACAACTTTAGTTGACAAGACACAGCTTGGCTTGGTTGGGTAAACAGACGCCGCCTCTACAACTAATTTACAGGATAATTTCTTATTAAGAGTAACCGGAGATGCATAAAGATGAAACTAGCCGATATCGAGGATAAAACGACTATTTCAAATTGTTTCAACACAAATGAAGAAATCAACGGATGTGGCTCATTTTAAATTTTGTCACTTTAGAAATATTATATACGCTTTCACTGCGACCTCATTATTACAATGTGCAATTAGATGGAAACATATTATAAAGAAGCTTGTATTTTTTATTGGCGACTGAGAAATCATAAACTTTTGTTTTGTATTAAAAATATTTTGAGTCCTTTATCTAAATATTACATATCTACAGTGCGGATAGGGAATGTATTACTTTTAAGCCCTGTTTTGATACCAACTTAAATTAATAATTAAATTCAAGTTTTGTTTAAAATTACATAACTTAATTTATGTAAATAACTAAATTTTAAAAAGTTCTCTTGCGTTACATTTTCAGAATAGGCAAAAATTGGCGAAAAAAGGAGAATAAATTCCAAGACAAATCCTAAATTTTTTTTAAAAATAAAATCAGTTATAAACAGGACAATTGTTTCTAAGGAAATTCACCACTATCATCTACAGCTAACTTTACAAACTTTTTCTGAAAATTTATGTAATTTACAATAAAGGATTTATCTACAATGTCCAGAACGAAATAAATTATAGTCAATTATGTAAAAAGCGATCCAAAATTTATAGAATCAAGCAGGCTAAAACAAAAATAAAGTTTGTTCTTCTAAAATTATTTGTTTCAGTCACCTTTAGTGTCAGAAATTGCTGGACAAAATTGTGTTATAAATAGGCTGCGGCTACAGCAACTAGTGAACAAATGGCTAAGGCTGTAATTTTAAATCAGTAAAGTTACGCCATCAAATATAAGAAGTACAGTAGTAAAGTTACGACGTTGCCCCTAGCAACTCAAATTACACCGATTTAGAATTAGGCCATTAGTGATTAACATTATAAAAATAAAGTGTAAAATTAATTTGGAATCATGCCACTGCAAAGAGCTCAGTCCAGCCCGGTGCGTCCGAACTGCGGTGGATTTTCAGGTAGCGACCGAACTGCGGTTGAAGTGTATGCCTACCTCTCCGAACCTAATCCTTGTTCTAACTGCGGTTTCATTTACAGTGGGGAGCCACGTCGTTATAAACTAATAAAACCAGAACATCAATAAAACCTATAAAAAAAATTTCAAAAAAATTTTTTTTTGTTTTTTTTTGGTATCAATTAATCACAAATGTGTAGCACAATAAGTCTGCGACTTTTTTTAAATTGTTAGAAATCGTTGTAATTAGACATTTTAATGCATTGTTTCAAAGTACACCAACACACAAAAATCATTTACCTAAAATTATAATTAATTAGGCATAATTAGAAAAACTAACCGTAGAAGTAAACAATTTGAAAATTCGTTCAAGTCTTTTTCTATATGTAAAAATCAACCTCATTTTTTAAACATCAAAAAATTTAAATAATTTTTTGGTGTTTAGAAAGCAGTATTTTGGGGGTGCGGATAAAACTTGAATCACCTGGTACATACTATAAAAATTTTGTAAAGAGCTTTTTTGTAGTGAATAACAGATATTATCTACCCACTGTGTTAAAAGATTTTGAGATTTTAACTTTTATAGACAAAAAGTTATAAGCAAAAGTTTAAATAAAATTAAGAAGTTGATGAAAAGTATTGTCAGCTTAAGCTTGTCGGCATCCTCATTATTTATCTTTTACTTAGAAAAGAGCTTTTTTTTACAAGTAAAGCTAAACTTTAAGTCGTAAGATCTAATGACATTGTGAGAACCAAGCTGTAGAAACTATCCGGAAAGGATTCAAATAAGTAATTTTGGAAATTTTGGTGTTTTGGTGTTTTACCTGAATATGGAAATTTGCTTATCATAAATCTAAAAAACATGATTAAGGTTTAAACTAGAAACTAAACTTCCTGCTTTTAGGTAGACTTAAATTTATTTTTGTCAGTTTATTGATAAATTGTTGTTCACCATGCCACAAGCAAAGAAAAAAAATTCTGTTATACACTACTAAGCTAATATCACCAATAATAGGATTAGGATTTTAGAACCTGCCGGTGTTTCAGAGCGCACCGCAGTTCGGTCCCTAAAATATTTTTTGGTGATGACTCATTTACCTGGTTAAATTCTAACCGCAGTTCGGATGCCCCCGTCCAGCCGAAGCCGGGTTATAAAAAAGCGAAAAAGTAGAATTTATAACAAAAACAATTTAATTTTAATTTTTCTCGTAGCGAATGAAATTTTAAAATAAAAGTCCATTACTGACATCTTAAATAAGACATAATTCTTGGACATGACTACTACATCTGTCTTTTTATTTCACGGCAAACTGAGATTCTACAACTTTTGGATCGCTCGATATTTAGCTTTTGACATTTTAGGAAAGCCCTTCCGAGTTCAGAGCGTTGTAAGGTGTACTTTTTTTTGTTTATTTCTTATATTAAATCTGGTTTTTGTCAGTGGCGTTTTTTTTATCTTGTTTGAACAATTTCAAAAAAAACATTTTTGATATAAGTTGTAAATTTTATAAAAAAGTTATTTAAGAAAAAGGTTGATTGTAATGAAATAAAGTGTTTAAGCTGTTTATTGCTGGTATCGTGCCTTAAAACAGATGTTCAAAAGAGCAGTAAAGTGCACCTTAAATATAAATACTTGTAGTATTGTAGGGTAATCAACCTCTGTTCCGAACGGCATTGTTGTTAAAGTTATGAATTAAGTCAAAAGTCAATATTATCGTTGCCCAACTATATTTGTTTTTTCAGCTCGTTGTGTTCCTTTTTGACTTAAATGTTCATTACAGATGAAAATAAACGCCAACATTAATTGAGACATCTAGACCTTTGTAAAGGGATGTTGGGTAATTTTAGAATAAATTATTTTTTACTCCTGGAAAAATAAACTCAAAATGCTTTAATTTTAAGACACGTTGTAAAATCATCAATGTCAGCTGTAGACAATGGTGACTGCACAGTTTTAATTAAACTGTCGCCTGCAGCTCGTAAATCTGTAGCCGATTGACCTGCAGTTAAAAAATTTATTTAGTAATTTGTAAAAAACAGTTTGCCCCTAATAATTGTTAAATAAGAACTGAAGCCACAGAAACAGTTTTGTAAAAATTGGGAGTCGCAGGAGACAGTTTTATTCAAATTGATAGTCGCAGACAGTAGTTTTATTAAAATTTGGAGCCTGAAGTGTCTGCTCGCATTTTTTGCTATATTATTAACTGTCACTTGCGACTCTTACTTTTTATAAAAGCTGTTACCTACAAGCCTGCAAATACCAATTCATTAATAATAAAATTTTTAATTTGCAAAAAAATGGCTTTTAATTATTATTATATAAGGATTATTATTAAGAAAAAACTGAAAACCGTATAATATTAGAAATATTAGAAACGCGGTTCCTAATATTTATAAAAACGACAGGTAACAAGCTGCGGCTCCAGATTTTAATTTAATAATAAAGTTTTTTATTTTTGACTGTGTATTCCTAAATACTTTTTACAAATAAGAACTAGAAACCGTAATCGACAGTTTAATAAAAATTAAAAGCCGCAGGCGACAATTTTATTAAAATTTGAAGCCGATGACAATGATAGTTTTTCGGAACTTTTAAACCTTAAATAACATTTTATAAAAACTGAGATTTATTGAAAATTAACAAATGCAATACAAATTCTATCGACGGGGTTTAAATAGCCTTTCTATTTTTTTTTATATTTAAAATTGTCTTTTTAAGATATTTGCAGAAACAAGTAATTTTCTTTTTCGAAAAGGATACAGACACTCTCAAATTGCTAATTGGAAACTGTAAGTTTGAAATTTCTAAAACGACATAATTGTATAACGTTAAGTAAATGTTAACAGATTGCACTTAATTGCTGAGTTAAGTTAATTTAAGTAATTTTAAACAGGACTTTATAATCTTTACACCAAAAGTTAGATAAAAGAGTTTTAGAGTAAATAATTACTTAATTTTTTTGTACAAACAAATGAACTGCATTGGATAAAACAATTTAGATAAACTAGAGATGTCTTTTGTGCCTTATAATGTTTTGCAGTTAATAAATAGTTAAAAATATATAGCACGAATTACAAAAATTTGCAATAGAAAATTAGTGTTTGACAGTTTGAGACAACTAATTCAGATCATATTCAGGTTAACACGATTACTTAGTTTTGTAGCATATCTAGACAAACTTTTTATTTATTTTATTTAACGCCTCTATATAAAAAGCCCACTAGTGAAATAAAAGACTGTTTAAGTCACTAGTGAGGTGAAAACTTTTTAAGTCACTACTTACTGGCATGGCAACACAACTCACTCAGACATAAAACATAAACCCACTCGCCACAGAATTTTTCGTGACTTATTTGAACAACAACATACTTGTAGCATAAATAACAATTATTTTGATTAACAATTTGGTACCCACTTATTTATAAAGTGCAATTAGAGAAGATCCAATTAAGCACATTTCTCTAATTAATCCATCAGCGTGTGACATGCATTGAAAAAGATTTAATTAGGTCTTTATCTCGTGATAAAAAAACATCAAAATGTATTAAAAGCAATGGTGTCGAAGTGTGTAACATAAAAGGCGTGAACTCTGTCATCTGTGACGTTTCAACAGCCCTTCAGCGATGACATGCACACATCCATAATTATAACCCTGAATGTGATTGGTCCAATAACAAGCCGAAAATGTGTCTACCTAAAGCAGTTATCTGAACAAAGAATCAAATGTATTAACCCCTCACACATAACCCTTTGAACATACCAGCTAGGTAAATATAGTGTAGGTATAAAGAGCGATGGAGGAGATACCCAGCCGTAATCGGACTCGTCATTTTCATGATAAAAGATAATGACAGGTTACCGGTAAAAGGGAGGTCTGTTGACAGATGTTTACCCAACAAATACACATTGAAACTTCCAATAACCACCCATCCACAACGCTCGAATTTAATTTGGAAAAATCGAAAAAAATGTTTTATTACGCTATATACCTGTCGTATCGTATTTCTGACGCGATTACTATAAACAAAAGACCAAATGTGATTCAGAAGAATGGGAATGAATGAAATCTGAGGTGTGAACGAAAGCTCCAAAGCTCCACCTAACGGACTCGAAAAAGGGTTAAGGTGTGAAAACACCGGCATCATGGTTGACGCGTTCTGAAAATGTCACGCTTTCGTGCACTCTCCGAGACTTTTAATTCCTTTTTATTCAATTGTATTGTAATTTAATGGCGGCACTAGACCAATTTACTATTCTGTTACGCCGAAATGAGTCGAGACAATGTTGGAAATGTTGACATAATTGGTTATTGGCTTAATGTGTGATAAATTCAGAGCATCCAATTATTTTTTAACGAACGGATCGGCGAGCCACTTAAATTTCAAATATGGAGTTTAGTTTGCTTCCAATTGGGAAATCACACGAATAACATAAAATTTAAAGTCGAACAAAACAGTTCAAAAAATTGATGTATAAGAAGAAAATTTACAATTTTTTTTTTCAAATTGTATTTTATGTAAATATGCCTGACATAAAGTCTATGTCAAAAATTTGAACACAAGTTAAATTAAATCAAGAACAAAAATCGTTACTCGATTCCATGCGTGGCTTAATTCACAATTAAAAAAAATCAAGCAACCCATTAGCTATGAAATTTAAGTATTTTTTAATTATCAATAAAACTTACATCTTTCGATTATTGTCACTGCGTTTCCAAAACTTGATCACTGCTCCGATTACTTGAATAATGTTTGAATATAGGCCGTAATAAATGTATACACATTGACAACACATTTAAATATTTTCTAGTAAACTATTAATATTATTCTCTTATAAGTACACCAAATAAATAAAAAATTTCACATTTTTTTTAAACTAAAACGCCACAATTTAACGTTGAAGACACCGACACAGAGAGAGGTTCAAAACTAAGGATGATTTCAAGCGAAATACAGTTTTTTGTAAAAAAACAGAATTTTTATCGCACTAAAAATGTTCTGTTTTCTTTTTTTTTTGACTAAACTTTACATTAATCTCATGTGTATGGTATAAAAATGTAAAAACAATTTTTTTATGAGATAAATACAATTTGTAATGTTTCAAATTTACAATAAATTTATTAAAAGTCCGACAATAAATAACGATTTCAATTTATAATATGTATGTACAGATTATAATATAAAAATGTTTTTTTATTCAAAAGATTAATTTATGCCAAAATTATATAATAATAATAAGGTTTATAACCGCTGCGGCTGATCTAAATAAAGCTGATTTTGTCAATCCAATTTTTGAGTCGTTTTTGAGCAATGTTGATCGTTATAACAACTCAATTAGTGGGACCTCTAAGACATCAGTTGTTGCTGGTTAAGACTTTATTAGTATAATATAAACCAGAAACAAGAAATAATTCAGAAGTGTCAAATCTTATAATCTGGAATGGCAAAAAATGGGTTTGTTTTACAGAATCACCCTATTTCAAAATTTTGATTGCAACAAGTTGATTCTTTAGATTGCAAACGATGGTCTTCTGTCTTCAATTTTTTTACTAGCTGAATCTTCTATATGTTTTTTTTATCTTTTTTAAGATACAGGTTGAGATCTTCGCACAAAATTTCTAGAAATTTCGACTGACAGCAAGCTTCTCTTCATATTACTGCCTTTTAACGTGTATCTAGGTGTTTTCACATCATTTAGAAAGCATTTACACAATTTATCTACAATTTGATGAATGGTTTGCTTAGGAAATCAGGAAATCGGGTGTACGTTGCACAAATCAAATTCTATTTTTAGAAGTAAATCTAAAAGATTTAATGCGTTTTTAAAGTGTAAGTTTTATCGATGATATTTTGGCAGACTAAACACGAAATTATAAAAAAACGGACAGAATAAAAAGTTAGTTATACCTATAAATTATCCCAATGGAAACTTTCATAACACTTAAAACAGATTCTTTATATTCGCCTCGTCCAGCTTGATAGGCTCACAATTTTTTACATAACTTTTCCTATTTCATTTTGTTTGTGTTAGATTTCCCTAGTTTCTTATCTCAAATGCTTTATTTTTTTGCGACTGCTAGCCATTTTGTTCTTGGTCTTCTTCTTACTCTTCTTCCTGTTTTCCTTTCAACCAGTATTTGTTTTGTCGGTTCTTCATCACCCATTGGCATAATATGGCTCGACCATTTCATTCTTTGTGCTCTTTTTATTTCTATAACGCTAAGGTCATCATACCTTTTTATTTATTTAACTTATCTATTGCTCTCCTACTTTTATGCCACATATTATATCTAAAAAAAATTTTGCCTTGTTTTCATGGTTCTAAATTCCTTTTTTAATTTTTCTCAATATGTTTTTTCTATTTTAATACGCATCTTGGGCTCAGGACATATTCTCTGATTCTTATGATTCGCTCTTAGATTTTCTCTTTTTTTTTGTTATTTATTGTCACAATTAAGAGTTTCTACTACTTTAAGATTGTATTCCACTTCTGCTGTTCTAACTTTTCTAAGCTATTCTTTGTGATCTTCTAATCTTTGTTTTTCAGTAACCTTTTCAGTCTTCTAAACGTTTCTATCAGTATCTAATCAAGATTGTTGGTTATAAATTATACCTGGTACCCTGGTTTTCTGATGATGCTCTTTCCCTCCGCTAATATTTTTTAGAAGTATTGTGTATCTCTTTGATTCTTTGTGTTAACCCACCCACTAAACTTTCTTCTGTATTGCTACAAATAATTAAGTAATGTGGTTTTATTTCTTCAACAATAATTTCCCAATATTGTTTTTTTGTGCATACTTTCTTCTGCCTTTGAGCATTTTTATTCTCACTTTATCTCTTTCTTTAATAAGTATTTGTACTTTTTTTTCAATGTTTTTTCAAAATTTTCAAAAAGTTCCATTTTTCATTAATGTCATTTTCGATTATCTCTCTCTTTATCTCCTTTTCGAGCTGTTTTTTGTAGATATATCGCCTACTAAATTTCAATTATTACTTTTGCAATACATACAGAGTCACTTTGAAGTATGTTTAGGAAATTAGATCATCTATAATAACAGAAGTCGAAATAACCTAACTTGCCTTATACAAAAGTTTATAGTTTTTGAGGTACAGCCTGTAAAACATTTCTTTTAAATAACATTATTTTTAAGATACACGATGTATGACAACACTGTTTTCGAGTATATAGATTTGGAGATTTGCGATGTAAAAATTTTTGCTCAAAAACAGTGTTGTCATACATTGTGTATCTCAAAAATAGTGTTTTTTGCAAAAAAGAATGTCTACAGCGTATATTTCAAAAACTATAAACAGTTTTATAAAGCAAATGGGGTTTTTTAGCATCGTTTCAACAAGTGCTATCACTTGGTAATGTTTGTAAAAATTTATTGAAAAACATCTGTCTATTTGATTTTAAGATTTAAACTAGAGCTATCACCAGAAAAAATTGTTGCATATACTGCAATCACACACTGTATATTAAAAAAAATACTGTAATACATTGTCTCCCGTTTAAAAAAAAATTCTTCAAGGTGTTTCCCAAAAACTATAAACATTTTATAAGGCAAGTTAGGTTATTTCGACTTCTTTTATTGTGTACTATAGCTGGTTAAATTTCCCAAACATACTTCACAGACACGCTATGTAATACAAATATTATACAAATACAATACATACAATTAAATTTAATTTAAACAAATATATTTCAATAATTAAACAAAACATTTCTACCGCTCTGAATAATCGGCGATAATTCACCCACCATAATTGACGCGTCGAGCTAAGTCAAACTGTCCCACTCCAGGGCTTCTCCTGTTTATAAATTTATGTATGTACAACATTTTCGTTAAAAACCTATTTCAGTTAAAATTCGATCTACCTAGAAAAAACTAGTTTTCACTATCATGTACAGAATAATTTTGGTTTTAACTAGGTAAAATTTGAACTAAGAAATATTTTCAGTATTTTCAGTTAATTCTAGTTTGACTAAACATATTTTCTTTAAACATATTTGAACCACCGCACCGTTGGAATTCTACTTAACAGAATAAAACTCAAAAGATTTTTTAAATCTAGCCCAGTTTGTATCACATAAACAAAATTTGACTTTCAAAATCTCAGCTTCGACTTTCAATAATTTGCTTTGGTCTAAGAACCACTGGTTGGTACCATAGTACGTCTCACCTTGTTGAATGACTTGAAATTGTTTAAATCTTACATTTATATTATACACTTTTGTTATTTCTTGTGTAGGTGTTTTAAAGTCAAATGCATCGAAGATATGTTGAAACGTTTATTCAATGTTGGTTTAGTATAATCTGTATTTATCTGCTTTCAGCATTATTCAATTACTTCTACGTCTAATATCAATATATCGAAAGCTAAACAAAATTTTTCATTGTGATGGAAGTCTTAGATAACTTAAAATCACAAGACGGGTTTGCTCGTTGTACTCGTAAAAAGTAATACATCAAAATGGACATAGACAACAAGAGTTGTTCCTTTTATACTTTTTCAGTTCATATTCCTCCTGTTTGGAATTTTCGCCCTCGACGTAAACAACTTTTGCCGGCAATATATCTTGAAACTCGCCCTAAATATCAATCGGCTTAATCTAGTATGTTGGCACAATTGGATTTGGAGACCACCCGCGGCTGAATTTACAAGACTGTCCGCTCATAAATCCTCCCTGATTGGATGTTATGGTCGCATTACCAACATTACATGACCAAAATTTACTACTTATGGATCGTTACTCCTATTCTTGTTTCCAACCCTCCCATTATTATAAAACAAAATACAATACCCCGCCATCTAAGAAAAGAAAAAATCACCGAAACCGATCTGTAATGAAGACGTTAGCAGGGGAAAAAGAATGCGAGGGTAGAAGCCATTGAACAAAACCAAAAAATTTCTTCATTATTCTCTTGACACAATTGGGGGAATTTTAGACCGACTTTCATGATTAAAATTTTCGGAGACATGGTTAATAAAATAAAGTTAGAGTTAAGTTTCTGGAACGAATAAGTCTCGAGGGTCATAAAAAATTTAAATTTTTTGCATAAGTGTGCATTTAGTGCTTGAGTTTCTTGAACAAACTGCAGTGACATAAAACCGAAGATGGCAAACAGTGCAGTGGCTATACACTTCATTACTAATTCAAAGTTTGGGTGCATTTCTTAGTCGTCTAGACTTAAAATTTCCACATACCAAACGATTTATTTATAAGTAGAGCAAAGTATTTTAAATATTCAATTAAATTTTTATTGATGTTGGATGTTACAACATGTGGACGAGTGGATCGGTGTTGCCAATAAGACACAGTTCCAGAGGGTAACTACCCTGGCCTCCAGAGACCGACTTAACGCTCGATTAGGGGCGCTTAGGGAATGTAATACACTTGCTAACATGTGGACATTTATTCACTTAATGAATTACATTAGTACTGAGCAAATAATGAAACGAGAGGATGTGCAATTTTCATTTATACGACTAAATCGATCACGCAAATATAAATAATGTGCGAGTATACAAAACGCGTTTCAGCCAAGGGTTTCTCACTATACTAACTATAGTCCGATTTATTATTATATCTTCAGATACATACATAATTTTAATGCATTTTTTCTTGTTTCTAATGAATCCAGTTGTCTCACCGTTTGCTTGGCTTTCTTTATTACCTCATTCGTTGTTGCCATCATGCGTTGTTAATACATAATAAGAAACTTAACATGTATCCTTGTTTTACTTTTTGTTTTGTTTTACAATTTTTAGTTTTTTACGAGTGATGTTTTTCTTGTCTAGCAACTTACTTTAATTTTTAAAATGCTTCTTCAATTTTTTCTTCTTTTAGAGATTCTAATTAGTGTTTATCTTTTGCTTCTTCTTCTTTTTTTCTATTCTATTTTTTGATTTTATTACACGTTATGTTTCTAAAATGTTTTCGCCATTTTTCTATTACTTTATCTTCTTCTGTTATTATAGTGACGTCTTTATCTTTTATATCCAGCATGTTTTTGCGTTCTTAAGTTGTCTTAGAGTTTTATAAATTACCTTTTGATTATCTCTGTAATACTTTGTGATTATACAAGGTAATTCAAAAGAATCGTATCATCACTTACATGACTGTTAGAAACATAAAGTTATTTTCAAAAAAGCAATTGAAATTTTTCTATTAATTTAACTGACGTATATAATACAGCTCTTTCAAAGGTACTGCTTTAAAATTAATTTAACTTTAGAAAAAGACTCAGATTAATATTTTTTTTTTGACAATTTTGACAGGTGACAGCACATCGAAAAGTTGTTGTTACTATGAATATGTGGTAATAAAATATTGTTTCAGATACAAGGAGTAGTAAAGGGCACTACAGGTTGTCCATTTGTGTCAATTTGAAACATAAATATAAAAAAACATCGTAGAAAAATTTTAACAAGATTTTTAAGTTTCGGTTTTTTTGTATCACCAAACAAGCCTTTTTAGATCACTCTGTATAATCAAATTTTTTACAAAATTTTTGTTTTACTTTTACAATTATTATTCAAACTTTTTGCTTTTCTCTTTATAGTTAAGTTTTTACATCTGTCTTTCTTATTTCTGTTTCTTCTACATATTTTATCTGCCCACTATAAAGTGTTTTTTATGTTGTCGTTTATAATTATTTACCCCAGATATTTTCATTTTATTTTCAATGATTAAAGTTTTTTTAATTTTTTAGCTTGTGTATGTTCTTAAATTTCTGATATTTTTACTGACAGTTTACTTTTTTTCTAGTTTGCATTTTTTTCTTTATTTTTTCTACCTATTACATAGTTTTTATCTTTCCAGTTTCATTATTATTAAACAGTGATCATTTTCTATTTCTGCTTTTTATTTTTGCTTTAACATGTCTTCTAAAAATTTGTATTTTTTTGCTATCCTTGTTTTCACCGTATGCCATTTTTTGTCTGTTGTATTTATTGTCTGCCAATTTTGTTTATACTATTTACAGTCTTTCGCTTGTGTACTAATACTATTCTTCTCGTATTACATTTTTTAATTCATCGGAAGTCATTATTAGTTTAAATTTTTTATCTGCATTTTCTTTATTATTTACTCACTACCAAATTATGTTGTGTTTTTGTGTATTTTCTTAAACCCTTTTCTTTGTTATTTATTTTTGCAATTAGAAGATCTCCTGTGTTTTGTTTTATACTGCTTCTCTCCTTGTCTTATTTCTTACGTTTCATGTGTCAATTTTTAACGGGTTTGTTTATTTCTCCGTTTCTTACCTTTGACATTTTTCTTTTAATTTTTATCATTTCCTCTGAGTTTTTGTTTACTTTTTTACGCCTATTATTTAACATTTCTGTATTCTTTTTGTTAGTGTATGTAGTAGACATCTACCGTTTTAATTGCTAAACTTGGCGATAAACATTTGTGGAATATTTTAAACAATACAAATATTAATAAAAAAAAAAGATACAAAAGGACAGTTTTTTGTTAAAAGTCATAAGCGATAGATTATAAAATCCAGAACTGTCAATGAATATCAGTGTTAATAATCTCAAAATAAAATGACAAGTCTTAATCAATAGAGTTTTTGCACTTTTTAATATTTGATAGAGCTTAACAATGCCAAACAGCATGTGCAAGTATTACAAATGATCTATTTGGAGTAAGTAAAGCTTCCCACACACTCAAAATAATACACAAGAAGATTGCTTGTTAGCGACAAACAGTCCTCAACCTTATTGTAGTTAATGTTTTAACGACTGTTTATACTTCATTTATTTGACTTTAACCAATAAAATTATAAAAGAGGTGTTGCCATTTAACACGTGTTCAGTAAAAATACATACCACGTTGGTATAGGTCGTCTATTAGTTGTGTTGTTTCATGACTTTTAAGGCACGTATAAATAAGGTAAGGGTTTTAAAGTATGGAAGAATCTTATTAATAATAAGTGCGTTAGAGGTGAAGAAACAACACAACCAACAGACAACAAAATAAATGAAATTTAAGTGTTACAGTTTTGGTCGCATTGAATTCAAAACATCAATAAATGCCTTATTTCCCACACATTCACTTTTTCACAGAAAATGTACCGTTTGTGGATCGCTTTAGTCTACGTCCTTGGTGTTTACGCATGATCTTTAGCAATGTTGTCTCCCCAAGCTCTGATAAATGAAGTAGATAAAATTTCAGTATGTAAAAATTCAATTAAAAATTAAAATTATAAACGAAATATGAAGAGAAAGAACAAACATAATTACTACATATTCTCTCTTGAGGATGACAACCTTATAATGTTGTGTTTGAAGTAGTAGAGAGGTAGGTGCAATTTTCAACAAAATGTTGTATCGCAAATGAAGGAATTTTAAAAATGCGAGTGTAAAATAAAAAACTATTTGTAGTGTTAAACAGTGATGTATACTAAAAGTATAGAAGGCAATAATAATATCGGTATAATTTAAATTTAGATTTTAAAATTGCCCATATGTCGTAATCCGTCAGAAAACGAGCCGAAATAACTAATCAACGCAGGGATGCCGGAGCAATCTCCTGCCCAATAATCTTCCGGTTTGAAAATTCAATTATACCCAAGTGAAGTGCAGCCATTTCCCGGGGGTAGAGCCTCCCCGGGGGGTACGCACAACCCCTGCGCCATGATCAGTACAATAACCCGCTTTAAAAAAAAAAAAACTACCCGATTAGAGTTCGAATTTGTGAAATTCATTAGTAATTTACGGCGGGTTTGGCGCAAAAGGACAGCGGTTAATTTATCTGTAAAGTTATTAAGTATTTTCCAGGCGTAGAAGGGGTGAAAGCAAACAGGGTATGGGCAATCAACGGGTCTGTCGTCCATAAATTGCGCTAATGGCCCTATGGTATTTCATAAGTCAGTACAGTTTGTCGCCCTTATCTGTGGTATAAAATTTGCTGTTTTTCGGGAGTAAATCAATCCGGGATGTAATTTTTTATGAAAATGGTAATAATAATGCAGAGTGGTTGGAGGAATGGAAGCGTGCAGACAGGAATGTTAAGTGAATTAAGATGGCGCTAAAGCTATTTAGGGCATTTAGGGAGAGGGATTTTATACTCATTCTGCTTTCGAAATTAACTGACTAGCTTTGGAATTTCCAATAAAGAATACCGCAACCCTAGGTAATTGCGAAAAGCGCCGGGAAATTCACTCGAATTTAAAGTATCTTTCTACTTTGCAAACCACAATAATTATTGAAAAAAGAGGAAAAGAAAAAACACATTGAGAAAATAGGTATGTAGGTACTATTAAAACTTTTAAAATTAGAAAAGGCTGGCTTTATTTTAAAATGCTTTAAAATGATTTTTAACGGTATAAAAAAAGATTATAGAAAAATGTTAATAAAAAATTTAATTATTACTTACGAGTGTTGAAAGATGAGAAAAGTATTTTTATATTCTGATATAAAGTGTTTATTATTTAAGTGATTTTTCTAAGAAAGCTTAGAAACCGGAGAAATGAATAACAATAAACACTACAACTAGTAGATGAAAAGAGATCTTGAGATAATGCTGAAAGAATAAAAAAAAATTGTAAGAAAAAAAAATAAGAAACTACGACTCAAAAGAAAGGAAAACCAAAAAAGTTACTTTTTAGTCTTTTTTGATAATTTTTCAGTGACTTTTAGTCATGTTTTAGTCATTTAAAAATTTGCTAGAATTTAAAGTATTTTTCTACTTTAAAAACTACAATAATAATTATAAAAGATATTTTGAATTGTTGCAGGACAACTAGACAATTCCAAAGACTTTTCCATGACAGATGGTTTAGGAAGCTTTAACAAAAAGAAGAAAAAGAAGAGGCGTCATAGGTAACTACTTACTTTAATCAATACATTCATCATCCTCAACAAAAGAATTGTTCCTGTTATCTCTCATTTAATCTTATTGAAAATTAATAAAAAAAAATCAATATGGAATTTTCTTTGACTTTTATGTGTAGCAACAAGAATATATTTTTTGTATAGTATTTGAAAAGAGAGTGAGTGACAGAATAATTTGTTGTTTGTTTAAAGTTTAATAATCGGAAGATCGTAAAGGTGTCAAGTGCAGATGTTTAGTTAGAGTAGAACACTGTGTTACATATTTAACTACCCTTGGTGGGTGTGTGGCAGGACGATTTTCACGAGCTACCAACTGGAAGAACTCGAGAAGGCCTTCAAAGACGCACACTATCCGGACGTTTACGCCAGGGAAATGCTCAGCCTAAAAACGGATTTACCAGAAGATCGGATACAGGTGAGTCAATACTAATTGCCAATTTAACAAATTTCCGAGGAAATTTACCGTGCGGGGAAAAATTCAGAGGATTCTTAATTTCAGCAAATCGATATCTGACATTACAAAAACGCTAATTAGATATTTTTAATATTTTTAAAAGTACACTGTGAATACTGTGATCAATAAATTAATCCTGATTTGGTTGACAAACAAAATTTATAATTTATTAATTTATTATTAATTTTCTATATATTTCTTTATAAAATATCTTCATTCTAATTAATTTCAGTGAAAAAATCCACTGAAACAACATCCTGTTTAAACAAAAATTTTTAGTAACTTTAATACCAACCATATTTGTTGATCACCGTGTACAATAAATAATAGTTATAAGCAAAACTTCTACAAAAATATTTTTATAAATTAGCAAAATGAGTAAAACATAACCTCAATAATAATAAAATAAGACAATATACAGTGTGGTGCTAAAGTAAGGAACAAAATTCATAATTCTTTTATTGAATGTTTTTGAGCAAAACACTTGGACAGGTCACTTTTATTTTTTAATTTACCACTTTATGACATAAAAATTTAACTTATGACGTCATGTATTATTGCGCAATGATGTCATCATTAGTTTTTTTAAATGGCAACCCCATGTTTTTTTTTTGGTGTTTTTTGTAGAAGGCGGGTCCAACTACTTAAATGATGGTGTAAAAAAATTGGTACCTTAGATAACAATTTTTTTGAGAAAATAACCCATTTATGTTGGCTACCTAAATTTACAAAAACCAATTTTTTACACTCAAATCTGACACGCAATTACTGTTTACAGTTTTTTTTACAGAAATTGTCAAAATGACAGTAAAAATTAGGATTCTGTGCTGAGACTTTTAATTTTCAGAAAATAATTTAATCACGAAATAAAGTAGTTGTTTCTGAAAGTTAAAAGTCTCAGCACAGAATCCTAATTTTTACTGTCATTTTGACAATTTCTGTAAAAAAAAGTGTAAACAGTAATTGCGTGTCAAATTTGAGTGTAAAAAATTGGTTTTTGTAAATTTAGGTAGCCAACATAAATGGGTTATTTTCTCAAAAAAATTGTTATCTAAGGTACCTATTTTTTTACACCATCATTTAAGTAGTTGGACCTCCTACAAAAAACACCAAAAAAAACATGGGGTTGTCATTTAAAAAAACTAATGATGACGTCATTGCGCAATAATACATGACGTCATAAGTCAAGTTTTTATGTCATAAAGTGGCAAATTAAAAAATAAAAATGACCTGTCCGAGTGTTTTGCTCAAAAACATTCAATAAAAGAATTATGAATTTTGTTCCTTACTTTAGCACCACACTGTAATATAGTATACAGGGTGTTAGTAACAAGTTGTCAAAAAATTAACTATATATTTAAAAAAAACTGCATAAAACGAACAATTTCTCAAAACTATCATAGTCTTTTTAATAAACGAAATTTAATTAATGATCTATTTATAGTGCCGATACATGAGTAAAAATTTGAGACAAATTGTCTCTAATACTCTCTATACTAAAAAGTGCGTTCTATATTCTTAGAGCAAGTTTTGAAGCAGAAGCCCAATTCAGTCCACTCATTCACTCAAAGTGCTTACAAAATGTATTTTATAGTATTATATTAAACAATTTTTTTTGTATGAATAAACTTTTACAAATTCAACTCATTACTTAAATACGAAAATAAATCCTTTGAAAACATGCCATACTAAAAATAATATCTCCTGGTAAAAACGTAATGAGTTCTCCATTCTCTATCAACCTCTTTCTGTTAACTTATTATCTTTAGGACAGCCTGTATATTTAATCCTTGTTTTATAAACTGAAACAGAATATACAAAAACATTCTTGGGGATCTTATAAAAAAAACATTACTGAGCGTCATTTTAAATATGAGCCCGATGGTGATGTAGAAGTGATATCTACGAGCGATAGAAATGTGATAAAAATGTGAAATTGAGTTACATCTATCATTTGGTGCGTGTTAATTTAGGTTAGTGTAAATATTTGTTGTTAAGTTATTTTGTAGTCAAGTAAGACTGACTGAAGTCCACATTATATTGGCATCAAGAGTGAGATTTAAAGAAGCTTAAGCTCAAAACAAAAACTGCGATCGAGGTTGATAGAAAAAGAATATAAAAACTAAGACAATTGCAAGATATAAATATATTAAAAAAAAACAATTACTCTGATAGCAAAAGAAAAAGAAAGAAATGTTTTCTTTCAATAGACACGTAATAATTTCTTTCAAAAAGTAAAGAAATGAAGATAAAGACTTTGATGAATTTAAAAAAATAAAACCAAATAGAAAAAAAAATAATAAAACCTAAATTAAAATTAGAAAATAAATTAGAAGTGGTTAAAATATGTTTGAATCGGTTTTAAATTTTAATCAAGTGAATTTTTAACTACTATAGGTACATACACACAAAAACACCACTCTAGAGGAACATTACTTATAATTTTCAATAAAGTGTTGTCTTTAGCCAAGACTAATAAATTTGTTAATGTAAATAGTCAAGTCTGCTGTAAGTATAGCTCTTATAATAGTTAAGAAATGTTGTTGAAAATACTTTACTATTTATACTAGTGAAAATTTTAGGAGCCAGAAACAACGTTCGAAAACTTTACTTTTTATCAACAGCCGGGTATTCGTTTATTATAAATCGTGACAAAATGGTGATGGTTTCTGAAATCACAGAGATTTTGTCACTGCTTTTAACCATCTCTTAATACGTCTTTATAGAAACAACTCAAGAGTGTTGCTTCACTGTGCAGATACAGGTGTAGTTGTTACCATTTTCTAGTGTTTTTGGTCAAATTCGATTAGATAAGTCCTACCTCCAACACGTAATTGAAAACAATTAATGCAACTTGACAACAGACTCTCCAAAATTTCCTCACTTATTGTTAGGTTTGAATGTTACTATGCTACTATCACTTTCACTGTTCAGTATTAATGAAATTGAATACTTACAAACGTCATAAGAAAAAAGTTTCAATGTTTACTATGCGATGCATTTTAACGTTAATGCTTGATTAACTTACCTTAAAATTAAGATAATATCATTACAACAAAAAAGGCATGCTTAAAACTGAACCAGTAATAATTATTTTAAAACCCAGCAGCCATTCTCGTGTGCCTTACCAATTACAAAATAGGTAGCAGCCAAGCTAAACATTTAGCATTTTACCTAAAAGTTTGGTTCTAATAGATTATTTTTTTTATATGTGTACCTACATTTTGGTGGTAATAATAAAGCTGGATTTACAGACTAACACAAGACGCAAGACGGAAACGCGTGACGAAATCGTTAAAAGTTGAAACCCCAAAAATAAGCGAAGCGGTTTATAGAATTTTGCAACGCGTAATTCTCATGACGTTAGACGTAAGAGTTGGTTCAACTTCTCTTAAGGCTTGCGTTACACGAATAAAATCTTTGCAAACAGGTGCTTGTTTTAATTTTTATTTGTAATTTGTGTTTAAAGGCGTTTTTGCTCTTCTATTAATATAAAATAATAAATGACTTACAACAATTAAATAAATAAAAATTTTAGTTGACCGTTTATTAATAATACCATTATAATATAATTTTAGCTAAGAAATCGTTTATTAATGTAGGTCATTAGACTATAATTTCACATTAATAAATAATTTTTTAAATTAAAAAAAAATATCTTAAAATAAAATGTGTTGCAGTCAATGAAAAAACAACATAATCAACTCGTAGATACGTTAATAGGCGACTAATAATCTTAATAATTAATTAACTAACAAAATAACAATTTTTTACGATTGAATGATAATTTTATCTTCAAATTAAAATTTTAAATTTAAATTTTCACTTTTTTTTTCTTTGCTTTTTTAGTATTTATATCAACAGAATCAGTAATCAGTTACAATTTTTTTTTAGTTAATTGCATTTACATTATTTTTTTAATTTCTATTTTTATCAAAGTTTTTACACAATTTTTACATTTATGTTTACCAATAACTTTTTCTTTAATTGTGTAAATTTATAGTGTTATAATCTTTTGGTGAATAAAACAATTTATTATTATTATTATTTATTAAAGCCTAGAAATTCTGCTGGAAATAAATGATATAGTTTATACCGACTTAATAAGCAATCTATTAATGTCAGAATTAAAATCGATTTAGTAATTTGCTTAAGAAAAGGTTTTTTTTGGCTATAGCTTAGAAGATCGTTAGAAGGCTATAAACAATTATTTGCTTATTCTAATAAGCCTCAGCAGTGCACATAAAAGCATTAAACATTAAACTAAAAACTTTGTAAAATATGATCCAAAAAATAAATGATGATGATGATGCTTATTCTAAACCTCAAACCCAAAATTGTACAAAAAAAAAAGTAAGTAAGTAGTAGGTATGTTCTAAAATAAAAAAAAATTGAATTAAACGTTTTAGTACTGTACATATTTTGGCTTATACCTATTGATAAAAATAAATTCTAAAACATTCTTTTTAAAGACTTTTTCAGGAATAGATTGTCTATTACATTACCCTTCATTTAAGATGTCATAAAAAGTAGGTTGTTATTAAAAATGATAATAGTGACGAGAAAAAACAGACTGAAATAATTTTCCCACCCTCAAAAAAATCTGTAGTTTATTATCACTCAAATCGATACATATCAAAGTATCATTTTATTTAAAAAAAACATTTTGGAACCAGACTTTTGATAAATTGTAGGAAAATTGGATTAGTTCGCCGAGCCTAAAACACGATATTAAAAACAATGAAATTTGTATAGGATTAAAGATAATTATTGTTTAAATATTATTATATAATCTTAATGTTATTCGTCTTGCAATTTTGTAAAATTTGAATTGAAACCTTTTCAAAAAAATTTGGCAAGCTCATCAATAAGTAGATATAGCTAAAAGCCGAACTTACGCCGTACTTTAAATTAAATATTTTTTGGTGGGATTTACAATACATACTAAACCTGACTTACACAATCTAATCATGGCATATGAACTAGACTTTTTTAAAGACGCAGAACGGATAGTATAGTTAGCAATGTTTTTAAAAGCGGGATTAATAAGTTGTAATAATAGTTGTAATAACAACAGAGTTTTTTTTTTGTAAGATGTTTAAATAGAATTTAAAATTTCATCTTACTATACGATTCGTCATACTAAACGAGATTCTTGTAAGCGGTTTTTACTGTACATAACAAGTGTTCATTTAAAAAAGTTGGCAAGTGTGCTATGAAAAAACAAAAACATTTTGAAGTATGTCTTAGTTTAATTCGGCTGCCGTACTGTCGGTTACGACGACTGCCCACGCACTGTGAAGCTGTGTATCAAGTTCCGACATCCCTTCTACGCTACATTTTCTTTTATTAAAATCTCATAGCACATTTGACAACTTTTTTAAATGAACAGTTGTTAGTTATATTATAAGCAAAATATTAAGTAGGAACATTTTAGATGGGAGATATAGACAAAGAATAATTCCAAATTAAATTAAAACAAAAAAGTGAAAGAGCTATCGAAATATATCTTTGCCAGTTGTTTTAAAGGTACCTGCAAAATTTTAGAAAATGCATTTAAAAAAATGTAGCCATATTTTTAATACAACACCCTATATTTCTATACCCGGTAGACTGTGTTTTTTGGTAGGAATTATCACCATTTTGTGTTTGGTAACATAATAAAATGGAAAAAAGACTTTAGTGTGACCATAATTTACACACACATATATTTAAAAAAATATTAAGTATGTAAATAGCAGAAATAAATATTTTCTGAGGTATGATAACCATGTGCACATCTCATCCCAGTTGATTGAAAACCCGTGGCGCTTTTTTCCGGAAAGCATAAAGAAAGAGTCACCCATCGAAACGAGACAGCATCACAACTGCACAATAGTGCAAGCGCAACCCACTAATTATCATCGAGTATACAGTGCATAAAACATTTCAAAGCTTGGTCGACTTGAACATATAGTGCGGTAGCCTGACGATTGGGTGCGCTATAGTCGGGCCAGAGGATTGGCTAACAACGTGCCGCCTACCAATGGCTGCCAACAGTATGAATGAAATCATCCAACTTCGAGTATTGTCAAGAATAATACACGGTTTTATAGCCAACTCGGATGTCAATCATAAGCACAAGTCATTGTATTATATTTCAGACAATAAAAAATTTGATTTTTTTATTAGAGGATTAGTAATTACTATGGAAAAATTTTTACGGTTGCTTTTTTAAAACGTCATTGATTGATGATAGAGTGGTAGATGATGGATGACTATTTGTTCTTTGTTTTGTTGATATTACACCTTGTAAATAATTAGATAGGTGTTGGAAATTGTTTAAGCTATTCATCTATCAGTAAATATTCTGAGAGTGCTTAAGGAGTGTTTGATTTTATTACACCATCAATTAGAATTTTTTTATTTTCTTATAATAGGGTAAATGTGTGTTAGAATTTCGCCTTTTTTGATTAAAATATAAAAGCTTTGATTGATATCAATATTATGAAAACTTTAGTTTAAGCAATTAAGCTTTAGTTAGTTATATAGGATTAGATTTTTGTCGTTTATCCTTTGATAGGATTGGTGTCTGGAATGCCGTCGACTTGTATAACTTTCTACAATAACCAATTATTTAGAAGCAAGTAAAATCGGATGTTGGTTCATTAAAAGCATTCGTTTCTGCTCAAGTTACGTCATTAGTCGCGTTAAACAACTGAATGTTAGAACAAAACTTGCACAACTTCATAGCCCCCTCTATTAGCAGCAACATAATTACTTCGTTAGTAAAATTCTTGCCAACTACGTTCTCTTCGCTCTCAGCCGACAAGCTATCTTTACGAGTTTAATTTAATTAAGACGAAGTAAAATGCAAATTGTTGACAGGACTTCTTTACTCTTGATGTAAAATCATTAAGTTTACGCCTTTGTCGCCACCATCGTCCTTCTACTCCATTTACATTCCCCGCATTTAAATTTGTGCGTGACGAACAGTATTGCCAACGTATTAATTAAATTTTTCAGACGTAGGGAGACGAACGGATTCATTACTTAATTATTATACGAAATTGCCGCACTCAGGGTTAGCAAAAATGTCAGAAATGTCAATCTAGTCACGATCAAGGCGGATTTGCATTTTATGGATATTTTTAATATGGAAATTAATTAAAATATAACTCACAATTTATTGCTTCTACAAAAAAAAAAAATTAAAATTCTTCCCAAAATTTATTATACAAAAAACATACTTTAAAATAAGCATTTTTAAAACTAACTTTTTTAAAATAGTTAATCCTTTTATTACATTATTGGATGTAAGTAGGTATACATTTGCACTTTTTCACTAATACCTAATTGAGCCATTTTTAGCATAACAACAAACAAAATGTGGTTGTATCAGCCCGGAAATGTAGAAATTTAAGATATTTTCATCTAATATAAATAAAATACCCAAATAAAAAGCGTAAAAACCAGTCAAGACCGTATATAAATACAGACATTAAAAGATCTCGTCCTTTGCTTTTACAAAAACTTACCTCGCTTTGAAACCAAACTTAGACTGACGCTGTTAACCGGCATTTTTCGTATTCGATTAACCTATGTCTTTCTTTGAGTTATATTTTCATTCTGAGAAAAAGTATCTTGAAATATAAGGAATAGAAGATTGAAAATCTGTTAAAATTGTTTTAAACAAGGTTTAACTCTCAAACCTTCCAAAAATATTTTTTCTTGTTAATAGTTTAAAGGAATTCGTTCCTACTAGCGAGACCTACATACATTAAAATGTCCCTTATTTTTTATAAAAAAAAATATTGAATTTTACGTTGAAGGTCTAATTTAAATTTCTAAAAATATTCACAAATCAAATTTTACGACATTCAAAAATTAAACAAACAAGTTTTTGGGTATTTTAGATATTTAAAAAAAACAAAGACTAAAACAGTTCTATTTTGTTTACGAGAGAAATAAATACCGAGATAATATTAATACCAATACTTTACCCTCCTAACGAGAGTAGTACCACCCAGAGATTTAAATAAAAAGTAGGACCAAATGGGCACATTATGGAAAAGTCAATTAAATCCTCGTTCAAGTTTGATTATTAAATCATTTTTAGTAGATTCTTGACTATATTTGATTAATAAATTAAAATGCAGAATTAAATTGATTTATTGAACAATCATTGATTGCTGAAACAAATTCGAATATGAAAATAGTCATATATTTTTGAAATTTTTATAACTATTTTTACTTAAGACGCAGTTTTTAACCTCATTTTATACCTCTATAACTTAATTAAACTGAGCACTTACTTATACGTACTGAGAGGCATGCAGGCTCTTTTTTCTCTCACTAAAAAAGTGAAGAGAGTAACAAGATATTTTTATACTTTATGGGTAAATAAATAAAAATAGAAAAATAGGTTTTGTTATATATTTTTTAAAATTAACCTCAGAGTTTTATAATTTTTTCCATTTCTTCTCAAAGCACACAGCACAATTATATAATAAAGAATAAAAAATCTTCTGAAAAAACCCACACTCTTGTGCACAAGAATAGCGACTATTGTGTTATTACTTAGCTACGGTTATTAGCTAGTTAGTAGCTCCTATTTTTAATTCAAAACTGTAAAATGCTCAGATAAAAATATCTTATGTGCTAATTTCATCTTTAGATACGACACTACCGGTAGTAACGCAAATTTTAATATTCTTTCGTAACAAAAATTAATCTCAACTCCAAATTTTATAAATTTACTGAAGAAACGATAATGCTGTATACCGATATTATCTCAAATTGAAAATAGTCTATTATGCTGAAATTCTAAATCACTACGCTACTCCATCGGAGTAGCGCAAAATTACGTAATCTAATATAAAGAGTATAGTAAAATTACGACGTTGCCCCTAGCAACTCAAATTACACCGGCGTAAATCTGATTTAGAATTAGGCCCAAATTAGTCTATAATTTTTTCAAACAATAATGCTTACTTAAATTAAGAGTAAGAAAAATTTACGAAAAGTTACTATATATCTGAAGCAAATATTGTTACAGGTTCAATAAAAATTCTTAGTTTAATTCATAAATTACCTGATTTTACCTTCACCCCCAAATAATATTTTCTATTTATTTTTTGTCGAAATACTAGAATAATCCTTCTCTTTCAAATTTTATTAATTGATTGCTACATGTTTCGACACACTATTGTAGTCGTCTTCAGGCTGAATTAAAAGTTATATCATTTTTAAGGTGAAGTTTTTCACTTCTTCACCATTTTTAAGGTGGAGTTTTTTACTTTCAAAACTTCACAAATATGGTAAAGCATGCTCTAACTAAAACTAAAAAACTTCACAAATATAGTAAATTTTTAAAAATGGTGTAACTTTTAATTCAGCCTGAAGATGACCACAATAGTGTGTCGAAAGATGTAGCGTTCAATTAATAAAATCTGAGAGAGAAGGACTATTCTATTATTTTGACAAAAATTGATAACCTCTCACAGTGTATCCGAACAATTTAATAACTTTCTATTTAATCAAATATTCTGAAAAAAATCAAATATAATTTCTATAGAAAAAGTTCATTCTGTCCAAATTTAAATTCATACAATTGCCTGATTGCCTGTGTTGTTACATTATTTTAATAATCCTAGTTTTCGTAATTTCTAATTTCGATATTATTTTTTTTTATGGTTATTTGTGACATGGTGATAAATTTGTATAGAAAAGAAAGTTGGGTCGTTTGCGATTTGTCTATTCTGCAATTCAGGTATCATAAGTCGAGCTTTTGTGTTTGAAAATTATGACAATGTAAATTCAAAAACTGATAATAGGAAAATTGCTTTTTTCCAATTTACAACCGCGAATAAAATGATATAAAAAAGTAATTAGTAAGTATACTCTTTTTTTTGATAAGGAATAAGTTAAAAAAGGAGAGCAGAGGTAAAACTTGAGACACCCAGTATGTATAAATATACAGCCTAATTCAGATAAAATAATAAGCCCGATGTTTTGACGATGCAACCAAAAAAACAAATTTCATTTACGTGTTGATCTACTTTTGATTACGATTTGCATTTGCAATTAAGTTATCTTATGTTACTTTGACAGTAGTAAAAAATGGTGTCAAATACCTGTTTATTTTTGCAAATTATGATTTAGAATAGATCTGTTTCTCTATCTTTAATGCTTCATTTTTTTATAACATTTTGTATTGGAGTTTTTGTACATCAAAATGAGTTTTTTATTTTCTCTCTCCTGCACCCATAACCGTTTCCTCTTGGATTCAATTTGAAAACTCTAATTTAAGTTAGATCAAAACGTAAATGAAATTTGTTTATTTGGTTGCATCCCCAAAACATCGTGCTCATTATCTTATCTGAATCAGGCTGTTTATTCCAAAAAATCTATGTTTTTCCTATTAACAAGTTCAGTATAAATTGATTAAAAATAAATCATTAATCCAAAATTACTTAAATTTTGTAGAAATTATTTTTTTAGATGTTTTTGCTTTTTTGATTAATTTTTTAAAATCTAGAAAATGTTTTGTACTCGATTATTTAATTCTTAGACAAACTGTAGATATCACCCCCTACGTTGTAGTAATTTTCGTTAAAATTAAGTGTTGGCAATGTAGTGTAACTAACATATCCCCTGAGTACCGATCTAGACGCATAGTGCTGTGTAAACAGTATTGCTATCACCCTCCTATTAAACTAAACTTCCTATCATCGTGTCTAGTAGTGGCTTTTAAAAATATGAAAGAGTTTACGTTGAAAATCTGCAGATAGGGCAGATCTTGTCGTCAAGAAATTTAATTCACTTATTCGATCACTCGAACGGTGAAAACCACAAACTGGAGAAAATATCTGGCAAGGGGTTGCTCTTCAACTACAATAGCCATTGTACTTTTTCAGTCGACCACTTCCACTTGCTGCAAGTTTTTTTTTTCCTGTTGTATTTGAAGAAATCCCGTGTAACGTTAAAAACACAAAAATTGTGGAATTAGTTTCTGGAGTGTTAGAAGGGTGTGAATTCGAGGGGAACGTGACAGTATATTCGCTGTTTAGTGTACGTTTTGAGGGTTTAAACCCTCGAGGGTTAGACTAGTCATTAGGGCATTACTCCAAAATTAATTTACAACTGTTACTAGTTTGTCGGGTAATGAATATAATCAATGCTTTCGAGGGTGGTAATGTGTGAAAATAATTTTTCGTCGCGATAAAAAATTAGAAAAAAAATTGCAAACGCGAGCATTCAAATGCGAACCAAAATCCATTTTCAGTTGAATTATCCAATTATTAACTGTACACACTCCGCCTCATTGTATTTAGTTTATTTCTCGCCTCCTGTCGAAAACATTCGCGTCACAGAGACCAAATTTGCGCCCTTACGAACATTGCGATAAGCGTCAGAAAGGAATAACTTTTTTTGTACAGGATAAAGCAGACAGGATTGATCTGCCAACAGCAATTTACTGGCATATCGAATCGCAGTGTGGGGCCTACACGAATATAAATTGTCAACTTAAATTATTGAGCAGTTCGTCACGAAAAAATCGGGAAAAATCGAATGAAACGATTCTTATTAGATTGAGAGAAGACGGGTTTTTACGCTCAACGGCGAAATGGCCAACGAGGAAAAAATTCCGGTTAGAATCTTATTAAAATTTATTATGAAGGATGAAGTACCAGTTTAGAGAGTGTGCTTTAATCAGAACTTGGGCAACAATAACAAAAACTGAGAATTACAAACAGACGAAATACGGAATACTCGAATGCAAGGAGTGATTGAATTCTCAGTTTTCGATCATTTTGTCTAGATTATTTTAACATTCTATGAACACTTCTAGATCAGACGTCTTTTTTATTTAAAAAAATACCTCCATTAATGTTTGGCAGAATCATGGGTACCAAACCGCTTTTATTACCTAGGCCCATTCGGAATTAAAATCAATTGTCAAAGTGTTTTAAGGTTGGTAACTCCATTTAAAATTAGCCTTTTTAGATTCGTTTTCATAGCAATCTAACAGGGTTCCAACATAATTTCAGAATTTTTGACACTGACAATTGATTTAAAGAAAGAATGAGCTTTGCTTATTTATTATTCTTATAAAATTTTTAATTTCTACTGATTCTAATAAAAAACCAGTGCTTGACCCAAAATTTTGTTGTAGATTTATGTAAATATTTAAAAGAAGCATTCTCAAAATTTTAAATTAAGCACATTAATAAGACCTTTTTACGGAAAATACGTCATGAGATACCGTCATTTCAGAAACGTTTAAAACAAATAATTCTAATTTATCAATATGAAAAATAGTTTAATTATTGTATTACATAATGTAATCGTGGTATACCTTCAATTACAAAAAATTCAAAATATTTCAATTATTACATTTACTCAAAATTGATTAAAAAACAAAAAATTACGTAATTTTATTATTAGGTATATATTTTTTAAATAATTACATATTTTTAAACAAATAATTTGTTATAAACGCGAATAAATAACTCTATTTGGTGACGTTTCCGAAGAATATACGTACAATTCTGGAATATTCAAGCAATAAAAGATATTTAAACAATAATATTATAAAATAAATAAAATACATATCAAATTAAATATTTATTAAACTTGTACTCATCGCCTTTCAGATGCTATTTTTCGCATGTTCTGGACGCTTGAGAAATGGTTTTTTCGAACCGAGGTCTTCTTTATTTCTAACAAAAAACGGTCAAAATTTATTTGAGCCCTTAGACGGTATTAGTAAAGTAACTACTTTGAGTTCAACTTCTGTTGTCAAAATCTTCTAACCTGTCCTACCAACAGTAGAACGTTTTTGTGTTCTACCAACAGTAGAACCTGTTCTATCAACCCATTAGGACAGGCGTTTAGTTCGCTTATGGAAAAAATGACCGTATTTAAAACCGATAGAACTTGAGTTTAAAAAAAACAAATTTAATAATCTTGTTTGCATATGAAAGCCAACACTTTTCTTACTGAGTTGACATATTCTTTAATTTCCAAAAAGTTTTATAAACAAAACATAATTCAGTTAGAAAAATAGTCAAAATTTACCCTAAACTTTAGCAATTATTGTCTTAAAAATACGTGGAAAAATTGATACTGAAATAGTGTCAACCCAGGCTCCAAAGTTGTAAAAATGTAGCATCAAAAAGACAAATGTCTTAACTAAAACGTTTGGATTTGTTATCAACCTTTATCAATAATAATTGTCATTTCAGTTGTTTTGGAACATTTGACTATGGCATTAGAACAGGGTAGAGTGTTTACTCAAATACATATTTAATTTGGTTTTGATAAATGCAAATGCTAACCAATTTACGAAACAATATTTTTTTTATAAGCCCAAGTATCGACGCCTAAACACCAGCTTTAATAAAATAAATTAAATTCTTGACTAAATTATGTTAAATTATTATTGAAAACATAATTTTTCTTAAAATCTAGCTTTTATTTGGTGTACAAAAAATGTTTTAATTGTTTTAACGAGGTATATATTTCGGAAAAAATGTTTACTTCCCTCGTGCTGCAAACAAAGTTCTCATGCAAGAAATCTATCTTTGCCAATACGTTAGGACAATACCTATTCCATTTGTACAAAAATTGTATTATTTTGTTACAATTTCAGAGTAAAAATTTTAATTTAATATTATTAAATATGTATGTTATGTTGTGATGCTCTTGGACGACAAGTTGTATGTACATACCATCTATAAAGACCAGGAATAGGACCAGTTTCCAAACTAATAGGAAAGAAATAAACTGTTAACTTTTTTGTTACTTTGTATGTAACTCAATCAAAATTTTGTTGTAAACAATAAAACGTCGCTACAAAATGCGCCAGGTAGCAGCGAGGTGTAATTCGTGCTAAGATTTAGGTTTGTAGAGTTAAACAAACAACCTTTTCTACAAAACAACAAGCAACTTTTACCTTTTATCATGTTTGTAATGAGAATTACTACACTAATTAAGAGGAAAATAAACTAGTATGTATAATTCAAATATGATAAAAAGATTTAATTTGTTTATAAATAAGAAAGCAATAGTATAGTGAATTTCAGATTAATATAAATAGCAGTAGCTTTTGCAAATTCGAATTTATGTTGGCACTACACTTCTTTGTAGCAAATTTTATTTTTATTTTTTCAACTTACCTCTTTCTTTCAAACTTTTAGATTGGGTTATAATTTTTTAATAACTGATTGACTTTAAGACCTAGCATTGACTTATCAGCAACAGAATCTTTATCCCAAATCTAAAACTTCTCCAAAGATTTACTGTTTGAAGCCAGTTTTAAAAATCGGTGATATTGTCAAAAAAATATTTTTTAGAAATGTAAAAACTAAAGGTACTTCTACACATCTTTACACACTTCTTTACATTATTCTGAATTCCACAATAATACTAACCACATAATAATAAGAAAGCACAAGCCACAAACCATATCAGAAATCAGAGAAAGTGATCATAGATAGTCGTCTCCCATTCTCCCACATTTTCACCCAAATTGGCGCAAATCTTATTTTGCTTTATTAAAGATTGTAGAAAAAATGACAAAAAGATATAAACAGTTTTTGAAAAAATTTGTAATTGTTATTAAGTTATTATTTAAGCTGGCAGTAAGTTTAAGACAATATTGCTACTTGTTTTGTTTAAATCATATTAAAGTTTTTAATTATGTGGCATTATTTTAACCAGAAATATATTACCACCAATGATGAAAGACGCCGAAGTTAGAGATTAATATTCTAATTTCAAATTGAGATACCGGTAATATCGCAAATTTTAATACTTTTCGATAGCAACAACCAATCACAACCCCAAATTCTTTTAATTATCTATGGAAACAAAGATACTACCGGTATTATCTCAACTTGAAATTAACCCACAAAACTCATTTATAAACTTTAAACTTAAATATTTCGAAAACGGTGTGTCTTAGTAAAATTTTGGATTCTTTTTTATTTAGAATTGAGGTTTAATAAAAAAATGTGTAAACACCAAAATAAGCAACGGAAGTAGCAAAATAGATTTTAGCTAAATTTCGCTACTATTAATAAAAAAGCACATTTAACTTAGTTTGTGTACCAAATTTCATAATAATCGGTTAAACAGTTTTTGAGATACATATATCAAAAAAATATTTTTTTATACCCAACTTTAAAGCTAAGGCCTGTAATTTTGTTATCACATAAAATAAAACAAAAATTTTTTTGCAGATTTTTATTATTCGTAGGTTTGTATTTCAAATTAGAATTATGCTACGTAATTTTGAATCTCCATTTTAAATAAATTTGGAATAATTTTGTACATGAGATATTAAGATATTAAAGTCATGTAACAAATCTAAGTAAATTTTGATTATATATTTGTTACAAAATTATTTTACATATTTTAATCCAATTTTTTTGGTGTAAGCAATTAATTCGAAGCAGCCACTTTGAAGTAAAAAATGTATTACTAACGCTATTTGCTAATCTGTTCTTCTTCTTTCTCTCTCCATTTTTATTCCGTTCTGTGATATCCATCATAACACTGATTTTAGTTTTATTTCCTTTGTTTTTACAGAATTATTTTTATCTTAAAACTTTTATTTTTTTGCACTATTTGTATTCTTTAGCGTAAATAAAAAGCACTGTCCGCCAATATTTTTTTGCAGATTTATATCATTTATGTTGCTTTATTTCAGGTTAAAATTGTAGCACCTAATTTTGAATCATTTTGAATAATGAATTAAAAGTGCAAAAACCTTGAAAGCGTTAAATAATTTTCTGCTATATGTTACAGCAGTCGTTGTATGCAGATTACTACTTGAAGACGCGTTCCCGAAATAACATTTGGAGGACATTTATGCTTAATTATTTTATAAAAAATAATAAATTTATTTGTGCCTCCTATTCGTTTTATAGCTACTGTAGTTACAGATCAATTGTCACTTTTACTGTCTTCTCATCACAACTGTATATAAAACAATCTAGTCCGCAATAAAACTGTTTTCGTATGAAAGAAAAGAAGTTTTTAATAATAAAGTTTAAAGAAATAAAATAAAGATATTGTACAGATCTTTTATGAGAAAAATTATATTTACTGCCTCTTTTGTCAATAAGAATAATAATTGTTCTGATTTTCGGAGCCAAGCTTAATCAAATCCGGCATTAGTGAACTTAATCCTCCAAGAACTAGCTTTTAGCTTAACCCTGTAGAAAAGTTCCTAATTGGACCCGTCCGTATTGTATGTCCCGTATCCAAATTAAATTATGATCGCCATCCTCTCGTACTTATCCAATCCAATCTTGGTCCAATTCAGCAAATCGTCTTGAGATTAGTAGTTCACTCAATGACGTGTTGATCGGCTTAAAGTCCAAGCGGGATTAACAGCGTCTCTGCACACAATTCCTGCAACCCTTCCAGTTGCAGGACATTCTTAGCGTGCATTTACTGCACTCCCCCAGTTACTTTTCCACCCCTTTCCATTCGCATCACCACCAGAACCCCACTGGCCGTTTGCAATGCACCAGTTAATCTAAGGCCTGCATTAGGGCATTAGTCAATTATTCGGCATGTTTATGGGAAAGTTTGATTGTGAGAGTCGATATCGATCGGATATTCGAAAGTGGCAAATTACAATGCACAAGGAATGATAATAATAACTCGGCTTCCCAGTTATAGTCCGGAATATAATGGAAGGTTCAGATGAAGCAAGGCAATACATCACTGGCATAGCAATTACCCATTATGTGAGGAATTAGTCAATTAAGAGTGGCTTTGCACCCTTGGCGCGAGCCTGGAATACCTCCAGGATGACGGCCGGACAGCGGTGACTCGTCAACGGGACACAGTTTAGAAATTTCACAAGTTACGAGGAGTAATTTTAGCTTATTACAAGTAATTGTCACGATTTAAATGCTTGTGGCAACTTTGGATATTATCTCTGACCGCATATTTTAAACTAACTGTAAAGTTTGCAAATGATGTACAAGACCCCAAAAAATTAATACAATTACTTCTCAGATAATGTCACAGATCTACAAATAAGATGCGTACAATATTTATAAGTTTATTTTTGCAAAATTCACTGACTTCGATTTTCATAACAAGAAGTACGCCACTGGTTTTGTCATATATTTGAGGAACGTGATCAATACTAAACGAATATCTGACTTTATTAGTTATATAACGGACATGACTCAGTCTTAAAATTATGAAACAGAAATTTAAATATAGTGAGTGATTGTTAATTTGCTCCCGCTCGAGATTTCAAAGATAGGCAACACTCTATACAAACGATAAGCAACTTCTGGAAAACTACAAATAATTCAAATGAACTGACTTTGGAAGCACTGTCAAAGGTATTGTCAACAATGTTGACATTAATTGATAGCTCTCTATGACTTAATTTTGCAATTAAAATTAAAAAACTAGCAAAGTATAATGTGTTGCTTATTTTTAAAGTTTCAGGCGAAACCATTAAAAAAATATCTTGTATATTTTTAAAAAGTTTTTATTTAAAATTGCCATTTTAATAGGATTATTGCTTTACATCAGAAAAAACTGTTTGTCATCAGTGCGTAAAGTGTGTTTATTACGCACACACATAAGTTTTTATATTTGACCAAATGACACTAATAACAGGTTAAATATTTATTTTATAAATTCTAGAGAGATTCCTCAGATGCCACAAATTAATAAAATCAAGCTAAACCCTACAAATTAATAATAATAAAATATTATTTTATTGTTTATATAGGTATTGCTTTAGTAGCTTAGGCAATAAAAGAAAAGTTAAACCCTTTATTTAAACTTATACATTTAATATTTTTCCGTCTGGAAGTACACATATAAAAATTAATAATAAAGCTATAGCAATTATTGCTTCAACATTAATGAGTACAGCCAATCACAAGCTCGTAAATTTGAAATTTTGAGCCATAAAAATTGTTTTACACTAAATAAACACTAAAATAATGTTTATTCGAATCAGGCATAGTATTTGTGCAGTAAATAAAAATGAAAATAAAAAATTATCTACAAAAAAATTTAATACATACATTTTTTGCATAGAAAGGTAAAAGTAGGTAAAAAAAATATGTGTTGCTTTTCAATTTGCGATCTCTAAGGCGAAATCGTGGTTAAATATATGGGACATACTATGCCAAATTGACTTATGAAATACCTTGACATCTACGATATTATTTAAATTTTCTATTGTATTGAACACATTGTACATTGTACACATTGAAAAAATCCCTTTATACAAATTTTCAGACTTTAACCTCAGACTATTTATAAAATACAGCATGATCAACAAGTACTGATTGAGATGGCAGCATTGAAATGACACTGAAAAATAGCTATTCTGACCAAACTACAAATTTGGCATTTCAAAAGTTTAATTAATAAGTTGTCATTAGTTGTAGCTAAAGTTTTGATAAAATACTGACAAGTGTCAATATAACCTGGATATGTAACCTTAACAAACCGACAACTTGCAAAAAAAATCTAGTAACTTTATTGCCAACTCAATCAGTATTTGTTGATCACGTTGTACTAATAAATTTTAGATAAAATAGCGTATTTTCTAAATGCCTGTAACTTCGCCAAAAATTGAGTACCTATATCAATAACATTTTTTTTAAATTATTTGTTTTTGAATGTACTTTAAATTATTTTTTTTTAGCATTAAAAACTACTACTTATTGTACAATTTTTAAGACAAGTTCCTCGTAGATAAGTGATTTGTTTTATGATTATTTTCATTTTAAAAATAAAGAAAAATAAATCTTATCAGTTTGGAGCAAATAAATTTTCTTTCTAGCTAATAAGCTTGAAGTTTTATTAAATAATTTAACTAAATAAAATAATAACCAAATAAAAAGTAATTGTCTACAAACGTCTGTAAACTAATATACAGGGTTTTCATAAATGATTGTAACATCGTAGGTGGCTGTGGAAATTTTTAATATCACAAATATTCATTGTAAAGTCCTATTTTTACAACGGAATATTAAAGAATGGTTCCTGGAGTTACTCAATTATCTAATAATAATTATAATAATAGCAAAAATTATTGCCTTTTAAAGGTAAAACATTTTTAATTTTTTTCACAGCCACCTACGATGTTACAATCAGTTATGAAAACCCGGTATCAGCGTCGTCAAACTTCAATTGCTTTTTGTACTTTCAGAACATCTGGTTAAAGATATCGTATCATCATTTTTCTGGAGTTTTTTTCTTGTTTTTTTGTCGGTTTTATATTGCTTATCTTTCTTTCCCAGTCGCCAATTTTAAGTTGTTCTATATATTTTCTTTTTTTTCAAATTGTGGCTTTTTAAGTTCTTTTGTGTCTCTTTTTAACATTGTTTTAGTTGCTCTACGAAATATTTTTGTTTTATAAATTTTTAATAATATTAGTTGTGCTCTTAATATGTTTCTTTGTTTTTGTCTCTAAATGCATTTTTTTTTATTTTTCTTTCTTTGTTATCGTCGTATTTTAAGTGTTTGTAGAATCTTTGTTTGTGCTTCTATTGTTTCTACACACTATTTCTTGTCTTTTCTTATTTTTTGCGAGTCTTTCGAATAGAATAAGTAGGTATAATTGCTGTCATAACCAAATGTTATTTGATATTCCCTTAAAACGTTAAAATCCCACTGCTAACATCAATGTAACGTAAACGTATGTCTTTATAATAATTAATAATATAAATAGAAAGCTTACTTTAACAAAACAATTTTACTACATAATTTAGGAAAGTAGACCAAAATTAAACTTTTTGGCTTTTTGAATTTTAAAACGTATGTGACAGTGTTGTCCATATATCAAGAAAAAGTTGATATTTAGACAGCAATGCGCTAGTAAATACAGTAAAATAACAAGATTACACTGGGCAGTTGGAGATATTTAAAAAAAAAACAACTTTTGCCATAATTAACTTTACATGACAAAAAGCTTGTTATATGTAATACAAAATTTGATTTTAAATTTACAAATGTCCTATATACTTTGTACATCTTATTACACCACTCATTTGGCCCTATTTGAATAAACCTTTTTATTCCACTATTCTCCACTCAAAAGTTATGCAATTTAAACCTTATTAATCTTAAAATTACACACAATTATAGAATTAGTTCTTGATTTATCAGAAAAAATCAGTTACTCTGCATTAGATATTTTCAGGTAGTTTATACGCTTCAAAATTCACTCATTTTAATCATTTTTAACAACGATTATAATGAACCTGTGTGGTTACTAAGTAATTTTAAACTTTTGTATATTATTCGTGGGCTAGAGCATATTTACAGTAAGTTACGTAATTTAAATGAACTCGGGCTACGCCCTCGTTATCTGCAATCTACACACTGGAATAATAGTTCTCTCTCAATATAAATAATCATTATATCTATGACAATTTTGTGACCTCCCAATAATAATTAGCTCTTTGGAATAATTACCCTATCTCATTCTTCGTTCTTTAACAACTCCTTGAAAAACCCAAATAAAAACTGCAAGTCAAAATAAACATGCTGGCAATTATACGATTTGGATATAGAATTGAGTGTGAACAGAAATTCCGACAGTCATCCTCTTAAAAGGTTAAAGTGTGGGAGTTTCTGACATAAAAAGAAATAATAATGGAAATTTAAACAGTTAAACGATTGTCCACCACAAGATAAACATAAATAATTTCATCCTGAGAAACGTATTTAAATCTAAATGCAAGTTGTTATTATGTGTTTTTATACACAATGAAGCATCCCCTTTTTTGGACATGTAGCCACTCTGCAGGTGGTATCTATGGGGAAATGTGGCACGCGTTTAATTCCTAAATGAGAAACGTTCTCATGTCATATTTGTCTGGTATTATCCCCATTTTTTTCAGATGTATTATGATCGAATGTCTCGTGAGACTTGACACCATTAAATTCTAATTAAATGAGAGCCAAGCCGAGTCACACGACAATTAAATGTAAAAATGACGTTTTTTGAAGTTTTATTTGTTATCAACATAGAAACGAGAAAGGTACTAAGCAAATTTGTCATAAATGCGGGTGTCAGTGATTCAATAACCTCAATCAGATAATGCAGACTAGAATGAATGTTAAACACATAATTCATAATCATTCTTGCGACGCCTCCACCGACGTCCGTGTTGTTATTATAACGCTATAATTCAGCGATTGCACAATAGGCACGTGTCATAGGAGGTGCAGACACGTGTTTGTCGCCTTGAAACAGTGTAAAACGGTCCTAAAAACACGCTTGCGTCTAGCAGATCTGTTAAACTAACGAACCGTAGAGGCGCGTGTTCAAACAACGTCCAATTACTTTGCGGTATCATTACACAATAATTGTAAAATACGCTTCTGCTACTCTGCCTGATAGATGTTAGTTCGTAACGCAAACATACGATAATCCTTAATCCTCTTAATGACGCTTTTTCGCTATTTGCCTCAGCGGTTTACAAAGTAAAACAAAATCGAAGGATTTGACAGTGACCACTGCACTAGGGGAATTAGCGCAAGATTTTGACAACACACTGTTAATAAACTCATAAACTAATATGTATGAACTGGTGTAGTCAATAATAATTATTAAATATTTTAAATAAACAAATGAAAAATTTAAAATAAAGAAGCAGAAAAAATAAAATTAACAAACTACTACAAAAGAAATAAAAGATAAGTGAAAAATTCTGAAACAAAAGTCATCTGAAGAAATGATGCAGCAGAAAATAAAAACAATAATATACAATAATAATGATATAATAATAATAGGTACAGAGTGTTTATAAATGTTTCTTGATCAAGCAAGCCATGAAAACAAATTTTATTTTGTCGTTTTGTTAAAACTGTCATTGTTTTTTGTCATATGTCATATGTTTTGAAAAATCCTTATTGATCCTTATTTATACTGCCTTTACCAAAAGGTTAAGTTCTATTTATAGGGCCACTTTATAAAGAAAACTCAGAAACTCACTCTAAAACAAGGAATAGTAATCAGTGATAGTAATATCTAGTAAAGAAATAGTAATGGTGTCAGAAATCGTCAATTAAATTGTTATAATTTTTTTTAGTTAGTAATGCGTTTTTATATGTGGCCCAAATCAAATTAGTTATATTTAACTACTAAAGACCTTAAATTTGAGTAACCACAGACTTTTGCTAAGAATTATTGAATTTATCTTTGTTATTTTTTCATTATAAAATGATCGAAAAAGAGATATGAAACAAAAATAACCCAGAAGATTAGTATTATTTGTACCGAGATAAGTAGCTATAATAGTGAAATTTTAGAAACATCACAATTTCAAGAAGACGGCAAATGGCAAGAAACATTTATAAACACTTTGTATTTAATTAAAAAATATTAAATAAATAAATTAACACGAGATAAAAAGTAATCTAGTGAAATAAAAAGTTACTAAGAATTTATAAGACAAAAGAGATGATAAAGAGTACAAGCTAAAAATATGTGAACAGAGGTGTAAAATAAAAGTGAGAATAAGATTAAATTTTGGCAAAAATTTGGATCTTGAAATAATGAGTAAAGAAAATTATTGGCCGGTTTCATAATCATATTTAAAGAAGGCTTTAAATTTAAAGTCGTCTTTAACTAAAAAAATATCCTTTCATAATAATAAAAGACTCTTTAAATCCAGTAAAGGCTCCTTTAAATTTAAATGCTCGATTTTGGCTATTTAAGACGATAAATGCGACTTTAAATAAGATGAAATATATTTTTTCCTGTAAAGCAGTGCAGTTGAGTGATACGTTAATTAGCAATTTAAGTGTTCTTTTTAATATAAAGCGAAATGAATGAATCGTCATCATGTGTTGGATTTATTTACGAGTTCTGATTTTTTATCTGAAAAAAAACCAGAAATAATTTTAAAACGCCCAAAACTGTACAGAAACAAAAAAAAAATTTGAGTGTTACGACGCCGTGGATTTTTTTGAACGATTTCGTTTAAGGAAATCTACAGCTTTCTGGCTTTTGCAGCTAATTAAACCTGCAATAACGTCACCAACAAGAAACTAAGCACACCAAAAGCTTAAACAAATTTAAGCAAATTGACCAACTTTAAACAAATTCACAGGTGGTGGAATGCCTGCAACAACAAAATTCTTTTTAACTTTAAGATATTATGCCACAAGTAATATGCTTATAACAATGGCAGATTTTATGGGTTTAAATAAGGCTTCTGCATCTAGAATTATTACAAGTGTCTTAAGCCATAGCAGCTTTATGCCCTAGATTTGTAAAAATGTATCAAAATCAACAGGAAATTGGTACATCTGCAGAAGAATTTTACAGACTTGCTCGATTTCCTACAGTTATTGAGGCAATTGATTGCTCTCTCATAAAGATACAGTCTACAGAAAACGAAGAAGCAGAGATTTTTAAATGTAGAAAAGGTTTTTCTTGTATTTATATCTAATTTGATCTATAGATCTAAATACAAAAATTTTTAAATTAAAATTTAATGTCACCGTTTTCTATGCTTTGGTCTAAAAGCAATGTAATTTATGCAAAATATAATGTCTTAAGGTTATGTTTAAACTGTCCGCTTATGTCAATGTTAATTTTATTCAGGGATAGGTTATCGAGATAGAACCACGCATAAGTTTTAGGTAAGAATTTTATTAAAATTTATTAATTAGTAGTGTAAAAATTCTGTAGATCTGAGGATGGCATAAAAAGCCGAAACAGCTATAATCAATTATCAAGTTTAAATAAAAAATTTTAAGAGTTAAAAGGACCAATTTTTCAACCGTATTTTTTCTCTATCAACAAAAAAACTCTTACAATGGAGATTATCAATTTTTATTTTATATAATGTCTTTAGTCATCTCTACCTTATCTGCATTTGTAGTTCGGTTTGTAACCTTACATTCAATAACGTGGTTGTGTTTTTTTACTCCTTCCAGCATCAAAAACTCTTTATCTTTAGAAGAATTCGAAGATCTTTTTCGGAAAGTCATAATATTGAAGTCGAGCTACTGTATAAAATTTCCCAAATTATTTTAAATGTTTATATAATATACTAACGATCTATTTGCACTAATTTATACGCACCTTTTAAATCTAAATAATAGAAAAAACGCAAAAACACCCCAAAATGATAATTCGCAAATTTATCAAATTTTGACATTCGGGCTAATGCAATTTTAACTAAAATAACGGTCGTCTATGATTATGAAAAGCATCCTTCTTTAAATCAGATTTAAAGTTTCCTTTAACCTAAAAGCTCCTTAAACCGGCACTAAAACTTTTTCTACAAAGTAAATATCTACTAAAAATAAACAAAACTAAACGATTGTTAAATACAAAAGTTAAGAAAAAAGATCAAAAGATTATCAAATTATAAGATAATCATAAAGTTATATTATGTTAAACAAACAAGAAATAAAAAACTTACTACTTAGGTAAAAGAAAAAATAAAAAATTATATATTTTTACTCACTGAACAGATGACCTCTAAAACTGTTAAAAACAATAAAAGGCTATTTTGAATCAGCCTAAAAAATAAAAAAATATATAACTAAATGTTATAAAGTAATCTGTATGAGAACGTGAGAAACTACGATTATAATATAATATTGTAAAAGATTAAAATTGAACTAACTGTTAAACTGTCTATTACTACATAATCTTTAACAATAAAATTGTAAATATTTAAAACTATGAGAGTGACTAGATGTTTTTGAGAAAGATAAAACTTTTTGTAAAACAAAGAAATTGTAAATTCCAAGACCAATGAACAATTTATTAGAAGAGTAAAAATGCAAATAACGTGTGATTTTTTATAAATAAAGAACAATATAGTTATTTTTATAATGGCAAAGTATTCCCACTAAAAAGCTGATTTTTTACACAAATAAAGAGCAATTTTAGTGCTGAAATAGGTATACATTACTTTTTCTGATTCGTAATTTATAATATGTTGTAAAAATGTGGTATATTTAAGTAACAATATAACCACAACTACTGTTATCACTCATTTGTCTACTTTACTGACTATTTTTGATTTTGACATGTGTCCCCAAAAATGTCAGCTTCTTTACAAGAGTTTCAGAAACGTCAATCAAAATTGACGGACCATTAAATTCTGATTAATTCAAAATAACGTGTCCTGATTGGCTAAAAATATGTTAACAAAAGATTAATGACCTCTCAATTTTGATAAACGTTTGTGTAACCGGGCAAGAGCATTTTGTTCACTTTACAAAATAATTTTAACATTATTTTTAAAACAAGGTGAAGTGTCAAACGTGATCGTCAAGAAATATAACTCAACTCTAAAATTTATAGAATCAGAAGAAAAGCAAAGATCTACTACTAGTTCAGAAATTCCTGATAGTAAATAGTAGCAATCAAGCCAGCTCTATTTGTTTTCTTTTTTGTGAAAAAATCTCAGAAATTTTATGCTATTTTCCGTGTATTTTACCATAACAATTTCACTTAATTGTGGTCAAGAAACAAAACCAATCTTAACAAATTTATCACAACTGTTAGTTGTTGCTTTCAAATTAAAATTTATAATGAACATATACTAAAATTAACTTGAATTTGACATTGAAATATTTTCGGACGCACTGAACAAATTTCACAATAATTGTCAACATTTAAACAAATTAACATTTCTTAGCTTACATTTCAAATTTTTTAAAAACCTCGTTCGTAGTTGTCTTTACTTTAAAATAAGTTGAATCATACTGTTTAGCACTTATAGCACAGTATAAAAATAAACATATTAAAAAAATATAAAAAAAGTATAAAAAATAAAATATTCATTTCTATACTGTGACTTATAGTTTAATTTTAGGAAAAAAAACTAACGTAGAAATAAAATGTTTTTCGCTTTTTTCAATTTTGATAATGAGGAATTCAATTATTGCATTAAAGCTTTATCTGTTTTAGAGTTCTTTCTTCAAATCCTGTTTTTAACAAATTTCGAAGGGTTCGTGGTTCCGCCTCTTCTATTTAGATTCTATCTTAGAATCTAAATACATAATAAATAAGTATTCCATGCAAAAATTAAGTTCTTTCCGCTCATATCTCTCATAGATAGGTACTGATTCATTCTAAAACTTAGTTTAGTATGTCGTGTGGTAGAATGGCATTTTCGCATAATGTTTCATGTTGTCCACGAAAGGAAAAAAAACACCAGAATTCTCACCTAAACATTACAACATTGTTGTCAAAATACGCGTCATTTTAAAGAAAAGTGTTTGGTTTTAACATCTCAAATTTTTAATATATCCATAGTCAATAATTTACAAATTTATAATTTACATCAAGAGCACCAGCAATCCTCTTGGAGGATAAGTATTGCGATTTAAATGATATGTCTTTTTATTTTAAAATTATTTACATATATTTATAATGAATAAAATTTAAAGATATTTTACCCTTATTATTAAAAAAAATGTATTAAAACAAAATAACAAAAGTTCGGTTTTAGGTCGCACTTAATAAACCTTATAAACTTATTTAATTTCTAGTCTTAAACATTTTTCGCAACTAGAATTTAATACCAGAAGTTGCCAAATATAATATGCAAAATTTTTCTTCTTGACTCAAATGGAACGTGGAAGGAATCTATTCATTATGACATGAACAATAATTTTTCTTTGATCAGGTGAAACTTAAGTGTTTTCACATTTGAAATCACTTGATTGTAGTAATAAAGCCGTAATAAACGCGTTTTTTGCTGGAAATATTTTTATTTATTTGTCGATGCCTTAATCTGGATGATACCGCTTGAAAAAAGGCGATAATTCAGTGAGTGCTCGTGTATAATAAACAATCGAGCCGTCAAATCGGTGCCTAGTTGATTTAAAAACAATCCCAATTTGGTAGCGTGTAATTTGTCTGTAAATTACCCGAAATAGGCGTTAAATAACTGTATTTATCGTCCGATGACTGCCTCTACTAATAATAATAACCCGATGTGGCTCGGTAGCGAGGCCTCGCCACAAACAGTCAAATCATCCTGGGCTGCGATCTTCAGATGTTCAAAACCATTGTTAACCGTTCACATTTCAAAGCCTCCTTGTATTCTCATCAGTGGATGCATTCAAGTGTCAGTCAGTTTGCCACTAGAACATTTTAGAAAGATTAACACCTCATATTTTATTGTCATAGCTTGTACCGCTTTATAATGATACTTGTTATCTACTTATGAGGGTTGGGCATTTTCATTTTTGTTGATCGAGGCAAGCCTTTATTCGAGAATTTAACGCCAATATATAGTAAAGGTCTTATAGAAGGCATTCCTGAAAAATGCGGTCAAGTCGAGATAAGGCACCGATGATATCAATCAATCGTTCACCCTCTGTTACATTACCGAGACAATTATTAGATTAAAAGCCATTCCATTTTCACACGACCTATTCTTCATAAAGCGTCCATCAATCGTCGCGACGCTCCTGCTTGCACGCGATCCAAGCCAACTTAATGTAATTATGCAAATATAATCATTACAAATAGCCTTTCAAGCTTCAACTTCGACTCGTTCAACTTGACATGATATGATTAAAAAATTATCGGAAATAATAATTCTAAATCAATACTAAAAAAAAATGAAATAAAAAATACAAATATATGGGTAATATTCAGATGTTTAGATTGATTTTATTTAAACTGACTGATGAAGAAGGATAATGCAACACTGATGTAATATCACGATACAATACATCATGTTAAGATCATTTAAACGTTTATTTAATCTTCAAGACTGTATGAATGAAATCTTTTGTTGATAAGTCTCGTTTTGTTAAGTGATTATGTACAATATTTCATATATGAAATGTTGATATTGTTGTCAATCATTTTTTTGCTGTTTATTATTTGCAAATGTCGATTTCTCCTTATTGTATACAAATTAAAGCCATGTGTGGAGTCATTATCAAAATTTTTGAACACCAAGATTTTAGGTCACTGTTATTTTAGCTTGAAAAATATTTAGCCTTCTAATCAATAGATTCATTTAAAATCTATTTTTTAGTTAGCTTATTTAGATTTAAAGTGGGTCATAACAACATTCAGAAAATATTCAGTAAAAGTTTTATTTAATTTTTATACAGATACATATTAGAACGACTTGCTTAACATAATAAAAAATACAAGAATATAGTATAATATAAAGTTTATGATAAAAACATTATAGAACCTTTTGTTTAACATAATAGAAAATGCCAAAAAAATATAAAGTTTATCATCTTTTACAAATTTATTTACTTGCAGCAAGTGCATTTCCCTCCTTTACAACAATCTCCAGTTTTGCAACACTCCTTGTCGCTTTTGCATCCAGCACATTTGTCATCCTTGCAGACACATCCGCAGCAAGAACATTTCCCATCCTTGCAACATTCTCCTGTTTTGCAACATTGCTTGCCCTCTTTGCAACCGGCACATTTCCCATCCTTGCAGACACATCCACAGCATAAACATTTTCCGTCGTTGCAGCATTCCCCTGTTTTGCAACATTGTTTCCCTTCTTTGCAACCTTCACATCTGCAGCAACAGCATTTTCCATCTTTGCAGCACTCCCCAGTTTTGCAACATTCCTTGCCTGGTTTGCAACATCCACATTTTTCGTCTTTGCAGGCACATTCGTAGCAGGAACATTTTCCATCCTTACAGCACTCACCGGTTTTGCAGCAATCCTTACCGGTCTTGCAACCGGCACATTGCCCGTCTTTGCAAGCGCATCCGCAGCAGGAACATTTTCCGTCCTTGCAGCACCCCCCAGTTTTGCAACATTCCTTGCCTGGTTTGCAACATCCACATTTTCCGTCTTTGCAGGCACATCCGCAGCAAGAGCATTTTCCGTCTTTGCAGCACTCACCGGTTTTGCAGCAATCCTTACCGGTCTTGCAACCGGCACATTGCCCGTCTTTGCAAGCGCATCCACAGCAGGAACATTTTCTGTCCTTGCAGCACTCTCCAGTTTTGCAACATTCCTTGCCTGGTTTGCAACATCCACATTTTCCGTCTTTGCAGGCACATCCGCAGCAGGAGCATTTTCCGTCTTTGCAGCACTCACCGGTTTTGCAGCAATCCTTACCGGTCTTGCAACCGACACATTCTTCGTTTTTGCAGGCACAGCCGCAGCAGGAGCATTTTCCGTTCTTGCAGCACTCACCGGTTTTACAGCATTCTTTACCGGATTTGCAACCGACGCAATTTTCTCCCTTGCAAGAACATCCCTTGTTGCAACATTCTCCCTCGCAGCAGTTGTTTTTCTTGCAGCAGTTGCAATTTTTGCAATTTCCAGTTTTCTTGCAACAATCAGCCGATGTGCAGTTTTGGTCTTTACAACATTTGCAATGATTGCAGCAGGATTTTTGTTTGGAACAGCAATTTCCGTCTTTTTGTTCCATAATGTTGTCTAAAAAAATATATTTAATAGCAAAAAATTAGGTAATAATTTTAAATTTGTACTTACTGTTTGTTTGGCTGTTGGTTTTGATTTGCTTCTGTAGATGTCGTCGTTGGAACTGTTTGAAACCGATTTCGCGCGATTCACTTTATACACAACTTACGTTCCGTGTGCAAACTGTGTGCAGCATTACGTAGTTAAAATCACAGGAGAGATGTTATGATTCATACTAGAATTTTGATAATTAGCATAATTTAGATTGCATTTCTGGGTCAAATTTTATCACGGCATATCTGTTCAAAAAATTCTTAAAAAAAACGCAGAAAACAAAATTTGTAACAGAAAAATTTCCAAAAAAAAATTCCAAAACCCACTAAATCAACATAATACAAAGTGTTTAGAAGAAAAGAAAATAATAAATATTTGTAAATTAATGACCTCATCTATTAGTTATTAGTTTAGCTTAAGCTAATATTACCAAAATACCTAAAGAGTTAATATATAAATTACATATTTTTTATTTATAAATTTATATTTGATTACATATTTTATTTTTTTAATAATTTTTAAAATAAAAGTGTATCTTTTATTATGGAATTCCAGAACGTTCGGTTTTGCACACGGCACGTTAAAAATTCAACGCATACTCTGTTTACACCGTGTGGACAATTATCAATAGATAACACGAAAAACCCACGCACAATCTGAACAATGAATAATAATGATTATTGGTAATTCAACAAATTAGTTCAAATGCTTTTATGTTTGTATGCAGGACGTGAAAATAGTGAAAATCGTAGGCTAGTCGGTAACATTTTTTGAAAAATCAATTATAACCGCACTTGTATAATCATTTAAGAAAAATACGTTGCCATAGTACAGCTATTCTAATGTTCGTTCTTATGTATTGAGGGTTATCTTGATTAAGGCGTAAATAGAATTTTAAAAAATCACAATGTCAGCTAAATACAAATAAAAAATCTCTAAACAATAGAAAACCTTTTTTTGCGTATCTCAAATTGTAAGTGCGACATTATTGTATTTTATGTATTTTTAAATTTAAAAAATCAGATAGTCTTTTTAAGACAAAATATATACATATTAAAAAATAAATAAAAAAGAAAATAATTCAAATAAATTGTATTTTTTTTTAAACATGAAACGGCGGCTTCCACGACCAGAGACAGTATGTAAATTTCGGGACCATGCCAATAAAGTTTTCCTATTCAACATAATTTTTGTTAAGTGCAGGGCAATAAACAAATAATTCCATCAGTATACAAATTTTTCTAGATCAGTAAAGGATAAAAGCTGGTAAAATTGTTTTTCTGGGAGACTTCTTTAAAAAGTTACATCCGATCAAAGTTAATGACTTTGTTTAGAATTGAATATTGCTCTAATTCAATAATTTATGTAAAATTATTTTTTTGGTAATAAAAAACATGTGTTACTTTATTTCTTTGATTTACTTCGCTACGTTTCGTCTTTAATTAGTACTTCCTCACGCTTTGAATTTAAAGTAATGTTAAAAATTTGTAAAAATATAGAGAGTCATATTTTTATTCTTAAGTCAACTATTTTGTGTTAGATGTCTTTTCTTTAAGAAAAAATTATATTTAAATTATAAATTATTTTGAAACTGCTTTTTTAACAATCATTTATAAAGCTCACTTTACGCATCCTATTGGTTTTTTAATTTAACTCAAATATGATGCATTTTATCAAAAATTTTTAAGAAGCAAAAAATTTCTAAATGTTTTAAATTAAATTCTCTAACAAAGAACCGCGAGTAAAGCCATATCTTTAAGTAGCAAGTGTTAAAGTTTTGAGAAAAAATCTTGTAAAGTCATAATATGGTCATAGCAGACATTATTCTTCCAATTTTTCAAATTTGATTAAATTCGATTAAAAACTTTTGAAGAAATTAACAAACAACACATCAAAATGATCAACTTTGACCAGGTGTAAATATTTTAATAAACTTCATAAAAGCATTCGTTCTGAAAATAAAAATCAAAGTCAAACTCAGAAGTTTAATTACACAAAATTTTTATATAATAGTGACAAAACGCTTTCAACAACTATCTCATAAAAAACAAAAAAAAAATAAAACATAAAAAATAAAAATGTATACTAAAAATAGAATACATTGTTTTTTAGCACAATAGTTCTTGATACATTTAAAGGAAATATATAAATAAAAAAAAAATTAACCATTTGTAGCTTTTATACATTATCTAACTGCCCCACCTAATACAATAAAAACAAGCATAAGCATCTGCTAGTTTAGAACAAAAACAAGCGTACTATCCCGACAGTTTTCGGAGTTGTTGTCTCATCAACAGTAGGTACAGCGCATTCTGGTGCTGTGCCTAACTGGTACCGCAAAGTCGCTTATACTTTGTAATGCCCCAAACAAATTTTTACGAAAAAGATAAAGCTGAAGTAACATCATAAAAAACGCTAGCAACACTAATACACTTGTCAAAGTTTTCTTGTTTCGAGTTAATAGCAGCAGCAAAGAACAGCACCAGGATAGACTGCACTGAGATAATGAGACAACAACCTCAAAACCAGTATGTAGTATCCTAGTTGCTTGTTGTTATTTTGAAAATTTTTTTGGGTATGACGAATTTTAATCATAGAAAAATAGTTATCTCAGGATGTTAATGAAAAAAGTGCAATTTGTTTTCGAAAAATATTAGAAACAGATTTTTATTATTGAAATACTGGAACGCCATTCGTCATTGGATAAAACATAATACTATACTACGCGGCAGAAAACACTCAATTAATTCTACTAATGTCGAAACAGCCATACCTCATTAAATTTACGTTCCAAACAAACATTTTGCACCATTTGTTTTAACACTTTCAAGACAAGCAAATATATTAAATACTGAATACTCTAATACGAAGAATTTTCATGATTTTATATACCTATATACAATAAACTCTTACAAAAGTTAGGTTTTTGCTATGTTTTTACGAATTTCACTTTACACTTATAGGATTAATTTCAATTTTGGAACCTCCTCACTTTTTTCTAGATTTTTTCTTTTCTACAACAAACCTACTAGAAATTAAACTTTCAGTGTTATGTCATTTTGTAAGCTCGAGAATTATGTCGTCATTTATCCGCAATAGCTCGAAGCACTGTCACTCTAAAAACATGCCTTAAAAAAGTCGCTCTTATTGCACCAGTATATAGGGTTGTAATTATAATGGATAAGCTTTAACCGATAAATAATCACATATGGAAACTTAAATGAGACATAAAACACTCTACTCCCTGCAAAACTACCGTGCAAACATCGCGCTGTCACCCAACAGCTGTAAAACAACTGCCTAAGTTTGCCAAATACATAAAATTGAAAATCCTCGCGTGAAAATGGAAAGAGCTTCTTTCACATTCGGCATGATTTACTGGAATTCGCTCATGTTAGAACTGCGTTTATGGAGAAAATCTGCGCATAGAACGTTCTGTTTTCACTTAATTTCATTATTAGATGTAAGATTCTCGTGATTTGTGACTTTTCGATAAATAGAATGTTTAGGGTACTGAATAGCGGCATTTTTAGGTCTTATTTCTTTTATTTAGTGTATTTTTTCATCGCTTGAAATTTATCTTTGTAAATTTATTACAAATTTATCTTTGTAAATTCGACCTTTTTACATATGCAATAAAGTTTTTTTTAAGGTATTTTTATCGAATGACAGTGTTTCAAAATTTTGCTCTGTAGTGACTTCAAGGCTTCTGAAGCCGGTTACCAACCATCACAAGATAATTACGAAATCTCTTAATATTAAAATAATAAAAAACAAATTCTTTGCTCGTTTTTTCAACTTGTACTCGTGCAACAAACTAATGATTCTTTTAAGTAATAAGTGTTGTCTTCCACTGTACAGAATGTCTACAGAATAGCAAAATCTTCAAAAAATAAGTGTGTAGCACGCCTTTAAGAACTCCCTAATTGGGTAAATATGCAAAAACCTTTGTTAAAAGAAATTGTTTTATAGAGTTCGTGTTGTATGTATACAAGCGATATCTGTGGGAAAAGCACACTTGTTAGAAGAAGTAGCTGTTACTAATAGACACTTAGCTTTTGAAGTATAGACGATAGCAAATATTGTGTTACACGAGTAGCTAACAATATGTAAACCAATACTCGGCAATGATAAGGCCCTTAAATTATGTTATAAAACCCGCTATTTCCGTATCGACAAAATGTTCAGTTTGTTAATTTTATGTAGACCATTATCGGAAAGTGTTGACAATAAATGCTAATGTTCTCGTTTGCGAGTCTCGCGCCAATTTTTCCACTCGTTTTCATATAAAGTAGTGTTTCAAGACGCCAAAATAAGACATTATGTCTTGAAAACTGTATATAAATGGCGCATTAAGTTTTTATTGTGTTTGAACTGAATTAATTAAAATTACAATTCAGTATTTCAGTTTTTCATTCATGGACGAAGAGATGTACAAAATAACCACTTATTTGAAGATCGTATAATAAAAGTAAAATTCATTCATATCTCCATGCCGATGAAATTACTAAGCAGAATGTCGAAGTGAGAAAAATGAACGAATATTGAACGCGTAGAGTAAAAAAGGCCTCACGATGACTGGATGATTTTAATACAATGAGCTGTCAGTAGTGGCAACATTAAGGCTTAAAATCCAAAGGGCGGCTACGGCATATTCGATCTTACAAACGAGACAACGTCCAATTAGCACCTCGTATTTCATTATTTCTGGACACGTAATAACATAATAGTTGTATAATTTTATTTGCTGTTTTCAATTAACCCACCGGAAATACATGACACCTGTCTTGAAGGAAGTGGCTCGTCAAAAATCTAACTATTCATTCTTGTAACGATTTTCACTCATTCATATCATTGAGATGAAATATCGGCTACCCCAAACTTCATAAATTAGATTATTTCTGTATTTTCCGCAAGAGAGTTGTTGGTTTCGGTCGGCTCCACTTTTCACCATTACCCTCAATCATCATTCACTTATTCAATGTTTATGGTGTTTCTTTTCCACGCAATTTCATCCGAAAACTTTCTAACTGACTAAAATATGGCGGTGCCACAAATATATTAATACGCTTTGTTCGCTAAATGTAATTTCAGATGAAAATATTGCTACATTTTAAACATAATCACTTTGGGGGGCTCTTATTCCGCTCCACACAATTTTTCATCTGTTTTACTACTTATTAGATATTCATAGCCGGAAAAATCTTTTTTCTTTGAATTTTTATGGACGACATTAAAACATTTTTTATGCAAAACAGACAACTAATCCCCAACAATTAGATTAAAACATAGAAGAGTTTTTACGAGTAACGAAGGGTTGGAATAGAACGCAAGCAGGATGGTCGAGGGAGAAGCCCAACGGGTGAGATAATGAACAGAATTTGTGGAATGACTATAGGCAACCACTCTACTGGTGTGAATGTATGATCACCTAAATCGCTTCAGAACTACAAGTCAAGAAAAATGATAAAACCAAAAAGTAGCCAAACAAATTATTTATTTAAAATGGAATCATTTCGAACGAGTATCTCAAAAAATGTTGCCATTGTGTTATTCATGATTATAAAAATACAGTACTTACAGTTTGTTAGCAAACAAAGAATAATATTTGCATTATGCATTTAATTTTTCAATTATCTACTAGCTGAACTTATTAGATGTGCATGATTCATTTTTAAATTTTTCAAAGTCATTGCTTTATGTAATGTTTAATCATGACTGCATTAATAATAATAATTCAATTAAACCACTGTACTGATTGCAGAAACACCATCAGATATGATACACAAAACATATGTTTTCTACCTTTGACAGCAAATTCAATTTGAAGTATTTGAAGAAAAAATTAAAATTTTATATTAGAAAAAATAGCCAAACAAATAAAAAAATTAATTACATTTACTTAAAGTTACACCTATCTAAATTACTACGCCAGTAGTCTTTGTTATCCTCAACAAAATAAATCAGTTTGTAGCAAAAAAAAATAAACATAGAAACAAATTAGATGTAGAGTAGATTTAAAAAAAATGCTTTTTTATTTAGACTCAAAGACCGTTAATAAAAATTATGTAGAAGCACTTAGGAAATTTCAGGCAAAACAAAACATTTTGACAATTTTTTTTAGGATCTTAGATCCTGGAGTCCGAAATATTTTTTAGGATTTTATTTATAACGTCCAGCAGTAAATTAGCAGAAAATTGTATTCCAAATAAATTCCAGAGTATATTAATACTCATTTATCAATATTTTCTGCATTTCCCGTAAAAGAATTAAAATAATAAAGCACACCACTTACCCAATTTATACAAATTATGAAAAGTGTCAAACGTGATTACAAAACTTTTCTGGGAAAGTTTTGAAAGATCGTTTTTTTCTTAAAAAATATTTTAACAGATAGAAGTAAGTGCTATCTTTACTGTTTACAATTTGAAGAAGATTTTAGTTTGTTTTTGCAAATGCGCAAATTAAAGAAATTTAAATAATAAGAAAACCCCCAATAGATAGAAAAAATTATTTAAGATTTTAATAAATGCTTAATTATTTTTTTTATTGTTAAAAGTGACATTGTTATTACTATTAGTTTTAAAGATTAACAAAAATCATGAAACTAAAATCATTTATACAATTTAATTTGCGACAATAAATTTGAGACATTAGACAACAAAAATTGTGTTGTCATTTGTCCTTTCTTGTCATTTTTAACATTGGTTATTAATTAATATTGTCATTGATGTAACTGCAAATTTTTTATATCGAAATAAAAATGCAAATACTTTCGAAACGTTGCCAGAAAATTATTATTTATTCAAAAACACCAGACAAATTTCCACCACCATTTCTAAAAATTTATTGTCAAGCATATTACTTATTCACGTGCATTGTTATTATATTAGCATTATTTTTTTGGATTTTTTTGGTTTAAAATGTGTTTACGTTATGTTTGGTTTTTTTGCATCCTATTCTTAATTTTTTTCGTTTAATTATTGCATTATATTTTTCAACTTTTAATGTCCAAAAAATCCAGGCATTACTAATAAGAGAGCAAAACACCAATTTTACGATTTGTAGATAGAGACTTTATTAGGCGGAGATCATTCATAATTCTAATGAAAAATTTTTATAATATGCTACGTTTCTATGAATCTAACATTACTTATTAAAACAATACTAACATTTTTATCACCTATATTTCTACAAGTTATTTTTTTTCAATAACATGTTTAATTTTTTAGTGCAAGATTTAGAGATTAAAACTCGAAAATACCTTCGTCTATTTTGCCAGTCCCTGTATTTTCAATTTTTTTTATTTATCTCAAAATTGTAACTTTGTCGCTTATCTAATGTCTCTGTGATACTTATTTGTAATTTGTAAGATTTGATTTTTGTTGTAATTTTTTTTTTTGGTTTCTATCTATATTTTCTACTGTGTTAATATTTATAGTGGAAATTAATTGCTTTGTATATCTACACTCTTTTTTATGTCTTTTATGGTCTGATTTCAAGTTGAGATAATACCGGTAGTATCTTCGTTTCTATAAAAAAATAAACAAATTCGGGGCTGTAATTCGCTGTTGTCATAGAAAAGTATTAAAATTTGCTATACTACCGGTATTATCTCAACTTGAAATCAGCCCATAAATCACTAATGGATTTTTCTGTGTACTTGGTACTTGTAATTTGGCTTGTTTAATTTCAGCTGATTTTTTAATAGAAATTTTATAAACTTTTTTTATTTATAAACTCGGCTGCGCCCCTTACCTTCAAACTACCAGTCAAAACATTAAATCACATGTTTCATTGCCTAATTAAATAAATAACTATTAACTTACAATTTCTGACTTCGTATAAAGTATCTCTTGTTTTAGAGTGAGTTTCTGAGTTTCTTTTATAAAAACATCCTAAGACGCGTCTCTATAAAAGAGACGTAATGGTACCCGCCGAGTTAAGGCAAGATAAATAAGGATTATTAACAATAATTGGCGTTTATAAAAAATAAATGATAAGACGATTTTCTTTTTGATTTAATATCTTCTCTTCCGAACTAGTTAGTGACTTTATATGGATACAAAGTTCCAAATTTTTGTTTTCAAATTAAATGTTTAGTCTTTTACCGTTGTTATTTTTTATTTTATATCTATATTTGGATCAGTTTCTTTATCTCGTTTTTCATATCTAAATAGTTTCTTCTCGTTTTTAAATCCTGTTTAAATCAGAGACCAGGACCAGACCGATACTCAAGCGAAAACCGAACCGAAATCCAAACCGAAAATCTTGTTGTAAACCGAAACCAAAACGCGGACTCATATTTTTATTTTATCTTTTAAACTACAGAACCAGAACCGAATTTTTTTCAATGATTTAGAACCGGAACCGTAACAAAATTGTTATTTTATGTAGGCACATTACACAGTAACTTCAGTCACTAAATTAAAAATAATAGTGGCTGGGTTTACCAGAATAAATCTGATAGCCTGTCTTGTTCATCTATAGTCGAACTAGAACTGAAATCCGGACTATATCAAAACCAAAACCTACATTTTATTTTACTTCTTTTAAGTCCTAGACCAAAATCAAAATTTTCTCATTCGTCTAGAACCGGAACCGTAACCGGAACCAATATTATTTTACTCATTTAGAAACGAAACCTGAACAAAACCTTTATAATCATTGTTTAAGTTTTCATCTATACTTATTATATAATGTGTGAAATAGTGGGAATGTGAACTTATTTTTAAGTAAAACACTCTTTTTTTGTCAAGCAAGTATATAAAAAAGGGTGTTTCACTCAAAAATAAGTCCACATTCCCACTATTTCACACATTAAACCTTTATAATATTTGGGTCCAGGTCCCTGATTTGTATATCTCTTTTTGCTTGGGCCTTATGTGATTTACATTCCGTTCTGTCAACCTAAACTTTCAATTTTCCGTTTTTATATTCTTTTTTCTGTTCTTTCTCTGCTATAAATTTTATCCCATTCTGCAATTTCTGTTCCTTCCTAGTTAATTCTTCTCTACTATTATTTTATTATTTTCTCAATTTATCTTTTTATTTTTCTTCTAAATTTTTGATATTTTCCCGTATCATTTCTATCAGTTTCTATTGGAATATTTTCTGTTAGAGTCCGTACACTTTCAGAACAGCACACCAATAAAAGTGTGCAGATGACAAAATACTGTCGGTCCAGTCCCATTTGCAAATTGAAGGGGAGAAAGCCAAGCGGCACGTGGTCAGCGAAAAGTCAGCAGCGTTCGTCATTCTTGGTCATTCTGTTTAGTGTCGTTCGCTGACAGATTGTGATGACCCAACATGCTGTTCTGAAAGTGTACGGACTCTACTACCTACTGATTTATTAGAAATAAAAAATAATAAAACGTGCGATATTTCATGAAAATCAAAACCAAATTACCTAGGTGTAAACTGAAATAATTGTAAAAAGTTATATTTCAATAAATTATTTTCAGTTATTGGCCTAAACTCAACACCTGACTAAAACGACGTAATACGTCTCTGGTATCTAAAATTTCCTCTAGAGGTCGGTATATTCGCGAATACATTTCAACTGCAAATGCAGAAAAATTATCAAATTAAATATTTATATTTTCTACTAATTTTATCTTATCATATCTAGAACAAATAAAGAAATGACACAAAAATACAATGCATACGACAAATAACATTTCAAAATGTCAACAACTATTACACATTTAACAAAATACCAACAGTATATCTAATGTTTATGACATAATTGTTAAAAAAATGAAGAAGCGAAATGCAAACTTCAAGGAATTGTTCATATTTAAAATGTTTTTTTAGTAAATTTTTTTTATTAAATATCTAATAAATAACACTAATTTCTATCAGTCTGTATTGACTCCGTTTGGAATAAATTACTCCATTAGTTTTGATAAAACATTTTTCTATTACAAAAATTATCTTTTTTTTCTATCTATAACACAACTTTGTAGTTTTGTAAATATTATGATACCGAAACCTAATACGAAAAGTGTAGGTATATATTGTATACGTAAATATATACCTACTTATTAAAATACTAATAAGACTACCATTCTAATTATTATAATATAACATTATCCTTGAGTCCCACATTAGTTTCAAGGTCTTCAAAAACGAGTAACTTTTTATTACCCGTTTCATTTCCGAAAATTTCCTCTAATTCAGTAAAAGTTTCTAAATCAATAAAAAAATAAAAGCGAAAAAATCATTCGAGTGCGCAAATAATTTTTCAAACCTGTCTCTTTCAAAGTTATGATTACTCGGGTGAGCACCACCACATTGTTGCAAACAGAAAATAATTTGATTGTAGGTTTTAGTCAAGTCGAATTTTCCGATAACAATGGAAAATTGCCAGTAGAGTGATGGAGAAAATCGTAGAAAGGTGTGGGCGTATCAGCAAATTATTTAATTTTCATCGAAATAATTAATCGAAAATAAAACGTGAATAGAATTATAATTAGTGACAGACAACAAAATCCCAATACAATGAAATAAATGTCAATAACAGAGAGTTAAAGGGGGTGGGTTGAATCTAAACAGGAGTGGAGATATATCGAGTGAGTCGAAAATGTGTAATTCCGAACACAATGAAACCGATTAGCCCCCGCCGTGCTACGTTACAGAATTAATTAACAAATTAAATTAGAAATTAACTTGTTGTATAGAAGCGTTCGGCGCACAACTCGTGCAGACTGCCGTTTCAACACACCTATATTTAACTTGATAATTCATTTACAGTTTTCTCTTCCAAGTTTGTAATGTCATGATTGATAATTGCGTTTACTCTTATTAAACTAGATCTATAAATTCTAACAAGAACCAAATTCCTAAAAACTCTAATTAAAAATTAAAAAGAAAGGGCTCTCAATTAAATGGACTTTATGCCGACATTTCGGATTTCTATTTTAATCCTTTTCTAGACTATCTACTCTAGAGTTCTAATGTATATATTTTAGTTCTACGGCATTGTAATGCAACAGATAGGTGATAATCCTTTAATTAGCAACAGGATATTTTATTTTTGTCGATCCTAAACTAACGCAATCATTTTAATTATAAATAGAATCTCGTTAGATTTTGTTAAACAAAGATTGCAATAACTATCCTAGTTACTAACTAGATTAAAATTTTAGTGTGTAAAACTCAAATTAGGTGTCACTTTTTTAATTTGGTTGGAATATTATTCAGTGAGGAATCCTCAAGTGATTGATTCGATCGCTAACAGCTCATTACAGGCGCATTGCGAGGGAATCAATGTGGGATTAGTCGGGATCCTATCAGGATATTTGATTTCTCCCATTTCCCGCCGCCGCCGATATTCATTGTTTGCCTCCGTTACCGAAATTCTATTAAGTCAAAACCGTTGAATTTATTTTTGTGTGTTTTCAGGTGTGGTTTCAGAACAGAAGAGCGAAATGGAGGAAAACTGAAAAGTGTTGGGGGAGGAGCACCATCATGGCCGAATACGGATTGTACGGTGCAATGGTTCGGCATTCGCTACCATTACCTGAAACTATTCTAAAAAGCGCCAAAGAAAACGAATGTGTCGCACCCTGGCTGTTAGGTAATGACTGTATGTCTTTTTTTCATATTTTTTGTGTACGAAATACGAAATTTTAGCATTTGCGTTTGGCTAATTACGAAGCAAAAAATTAAATAAAGAAATCCGTCTTCATATAGCTGATTAATTAAATGTATTTTTAATAAGATTATTCTTAATAATTCACTCATAAATATTAGTAAACCATAATAATATACAAACAGGTTGTTATTGAAGTAAATAATTTTACATTAACAGGTGATAGCCCTTGTTGAAAGAATGCTAAATAACTCAAATTTTTTTATAAATGTTTACAATTTTTTGAAATATCCACTATAAAACTTTTTCTTAAAAAAGTTGTTTTGAACAAGATACGATATATTAAAGCAAATTTTTTAATATACAAAGTGTGACTGAAATATGTGCAGAAATTTTGCCTGATAATAATTAACCAACCTCAAAAACTTTACCATTTACATTCTTCTAAACTTTCATCATCTGTTACTCGTATTTTTTCGTTTCCTATTTTTATATTAAACTGATGTTCCTTTATTTGCGTTTAGCTGTTATTCTCATGTAGTCTCATTATTGTGAACAGCCATTTCTACTTCTATTCTGTCCACAAACTTGTCTTTAATTGTTTCTATTAATTACACACATGAAAATGTTATAAGGTTATGTATCATAATAATATAAACCTTAAAATGTTGAACCAGATTGAATTTTTGTACGGCAAAATACAAAATCAATTCTAGTAAAAATTAAGGTAAAAAAGCAACTATTAACATCATACCGCAATCATAAGAGTTGTTACGAGTAATCCAATTACGTCAGGTTTGAGCTCCCTTAATATGCATATGCATATACTGTTTTTTTTAGGTCTGTCACAAAACTTTATGGATTTCTTCAAAACCACAGCGATTAGCCTACCATTATTAGACATTTATTTATGGTAATAAACTACCAAATTAAGTACAATAAACAGTCTAATTCTTTGTTTAATTCTTTGATATGTAGTCAGAAAATATTTTACAATTGTTTTCGCTTGCCAAAGTAGTGCTTAAGTAAGCCAAAATTTTCTTATAGACGAAAATTGATAAAAGAAAAAAACTCTCGCAACCATAAGTCAATGTTTGTGATTTTTAAGAAGGCCATAAAGTTCTATGACAGACAGACAAAACATAGAAATAGCATAATTTTTGCATTTTTTCAATGTGAAAATAAAAGAATTACAAATTTTATGCGTTGTTTTAAACTCATCATGTATACTTAATTTAAGAAAAAATATTTATTTAGTTATTTCATGAAAATAATCATAGCATCCTTCAAATTTCAAACTGCAAACTTGTAACTAAAAGAGATATTGAAAACATTTTTTACATTTCTGTAAAATAAATTACTAACCAGTAACCACTCTATGTCTATGAACACCCAGAATATTATTAATAACTATCCTGCTACACTAAGGCATGCTTATTAACACAAGATTGACTAGTTGCTGTTGCCAAAGTATCTTTAAAATTTAAGTATACTTGATTTCTATCTACATAGTCCATTAATTTTTCTAATTTTTATTTATGTATAATTAACTCAGATACAGACTTTATCTTCCTTATCCTTAGCTAGCTAATCTTTTATTATGTACTTGTTTGTTTTCTACATTTAGTAACTTTTCTTGTTTTTAAACTGTGTTTTTGTACTTTTTTTTCGTTAAATTGTAGTTTTTATTTTTATTCCTTTTTTGACCAGGTTTTTTTTTAATTTAACTTGGAACTACATAGTTCTATTCTTTTCTTTTAGTTCTGTCTCAAATTCATTCTTCCGTTTTTGTTTTTTTTCAAAAACAATTAAATAACAAATATTGTGCGTTTTATCTTAAACATTATGTACTAATGGGCTTATTTTAAGTTAAGATACTACCGGTAGTATCGCAAATTTTAATACTTTTTCATGACAACAGTCAATCATCTCCCCGTTTTTTTTATTTTCCATAGAAACAAAGATACTACCGGTATTATCTCAATTCGAAATTAGCCCATAAAATGTTAAAAATGAGTAGTTATAGAGTATCCACCAATCAATTAAAAACGCCCATGAAAAAGAGTTTTACGTTTATGAAATATATACAGAGTGATTTTTTTATCTGTTCCCGCCCGAAACTCTAAAAATAGGCAACACATTATACTTTGAAAAATTTATTTTTAAAATTAAGGCCTTTAGAGTTGTGAATTAATGTCAATATTGTTGATAATACCTTTAACAGTACTTCCAGTATTTTGGATCCTTTATTGCCACATTATTTAATTAAATAACATTTTGTTTGTATAACGTGTTGCCTATTTTTAGAATTTCGGGCGGGAACAGATAAAAAAAATCACCCTGTATTTCAGATATTTTGAGAATATAGAAAAATAAACAAAATCAGTCACAAACTTACATTATTTATTTGTATGTTAAAATTGCAAAATCATTGTTTAACATACTGAAAGATAAATTATTATCAAGACCACAATGCGGCTAAAAAAAAGGCGGAACAATAATTCCGAGTCAAAGTGTACAACGTTTTCTATGCAGTAGTATAGCTTGAAAATAGTAACATAACGGCCGCAAAAACTAATATTGCAGCCAGTTTGCAAAACTGCATTCTGAAACTAATACACAGGTCTTAGAAAAAAATCACGATTTCATAAGGGTTGTACAAATAAATATTCAAATAGAGAGGAGTTCACAAATTGCACTTTACATCTGCGAACTTTACAGCCGATCCGCAAAAACGAATTTTGTAGTCGATATAGGGACTATAAAATCACCATTTTGTATTTACGTCAATAGAAGTGTATGTACATACTAGGGTGGACCAAAAAATTCAACTATTTTTTTTTAACTTCCGACACTGAAAAATTGATTCCTAGGCACTTTTAAAAAATGCTTTTTCAAGATAAGCAGTTTTCCATTTTTTTTCAGTTCTATACGGCAAAATCCATAGCTCGTCACTACTTAATCGTACAGAAAAAAATTATTTACATTTTTTGTAGAAAACTGAATGCTCTACAAAAGGTATTTTACAGTTTTTTTTATAATTCTTACCCTTTAGAAAATATCAGAAGTCAAAATTTAAAGAATTTAGCAAAAATAGCTTTTTCACTTCTAAATTTTATAACTCGTGAATAAATAAATATTTTTAAGTGCACAACATACGGTTTGGTAAAAAATTAAACGCTTTACAAAAAAAGGCGTTATGGTTAATCGATTACTTCAATCATTTAAAAAAAAATAAGGATTTAGTATCAAATTTTGGTTTTTAAAATGCGAATATCTTCTAAATGGTTAAAATAATCAATTAACTACGAGAGACTTTTTTTATAGAGCGTTTAATTTCCTACAAGACTGTATGTTGCGCATTTTATAATATTTATTTATCTCTGAGTTATAAAATTTAGAAGCAGAAAAGGAATTTTTGTTAAATTCTTTAAACTTTGACCTCCGATATCTTCTAAATGGTACAAGATATAAAAAATTGTAAGATAACTTTTTATAGAGCGTTTAATTTCCTACAAAAATGTTAATGCAAATTTTCTGTACAATCAAGCAATAACGAGATATAGATTTTACCATATGGAACTGAAAAAAAAATGGAAAACTGCGATGAGGGAGTCTTTCCTATAAAAATTAAGAGCTCATCTTATAAAAGCATTTTTTAAACGTGCCTAGAAATACGTTTTTCAGTATAGGAAGTTAAAAAAAAATAATCGATTTTTTTGGCCCACCCTAGTATGTACAAATAACAGTTTCCTTAAAATTAAGATTTATCCCTTATTTATTAACATTTTATAATTATTCATAAAATAGACAAAAAAATTTATACTTAAACATTGATGTAGATATTTTTCAAAATACGATGGTCTCGTTAATCCGAATTGCAAGCGACCTATCACTCTAGTCTCTAGATCGCGAGCTATCGCATGTGATCGCTTATCGATTTTGGGTTAATCGCTAGAAATAAAAAAAAAAATCCTATTTTCTTTAGGTTTTATTTTTTCCAAAAGTATAAGGTTATAAGTATATAAGGTTACCTAGTTTTAACAACAAATTTGATTTTGTAGGAAAATTAGTTGACACCCTATCCCGTAAAAGAATTCGGGAGCAATACTATAGTTTGAATTTGACAGATTCAACGATAAACCGAATTCATTTGATTGCAGCAAAGCATTAAGGAGATAATTTTAACTCCTTTAACTGGTATGGGGCGTTAAATATGACTCAGAAGTTATTTTGAAAGTTTTACCTTGCACTTTTTTGACTTTTTCTACTTTTGTGCGTACTTTTAGAGTAAAAATTTCAGTTAAAGCCCAATTTAAAATAAAGCAGTTTTAAAAGACAAGTTAATAATATTTTTATTTTATTTTAAAACCATAATCTCCTTTAGACGCTCGCAAATCAGGGCGTAATCTTTATCTTTATGGCACGAAAGTTTACTAAGCAATCATGATAAGTAAAGACGATTCTTTCAGTTTTCATTTCGAAAAACATTAAAGAAACAATAACATTATGAAATGTCTAGCAACGGCAAAGTAATCAATTATTTTTATCGATTTTTTTTATTTAATAAACCAAAATAAAACGTTGTATGTCCCACAGGTATAATTGTCACTAATGTCTCCCGGAAATTTAAAAGCTTTCTGTTGCACATGTCAGAATATCCTCCATTATACCCTTAATACATAAATAACTATTATAACCCTTATTAGAAACTATTTTTTAAATAAACAACTCTTGAGTCAAATCTAAGTCTGAAATAGTAACCCCTGTAAATTCTGAATGTATCATAACGGGAAAGCGTTTTTTATAATTCAGTGTCACATAGGATATAAAAAAGTATATAAATAATAAGAAACCTCTTATATTTATCAACCAATAAATGCACAAACTTTTACCCAAATAAGAATAATTTAATAGGTAAACAAAACACCCCTAACTTTTTTTGAAATAGGGTTGGATTTTTTTGTTTATTATTACTTATAGTAACTTAAAAATATTTTTTTAGTAAAGAACAATACCCGTTTTAAGGATTATGCTAAGATAATAATCACAACTCCGATTTCTATTAGTTTTCATGGCAACCAAAATCCTAGCGGTTTTAATTAGTCCCTTATAAGCTGTTTTCAGTTGAGATATTACCGCTAGTATCACAAATTTTACTTAGTTTCCGTAGCAACAACTAATTAAAACAGCAAATTCTTTTAATTTTCCATGGAAACATAGATACTACCGGTATTATCTCAACTTCTCAACTTGAAATTAGTCCATTAGCGTTTACTGTATTCGTAATGTTGTCTAATAAAAACAGTGTATTATTTTTAATAATGAATAATTAGGTACTAATTTTTTTACTCCCACCAGGGTACCAAGTAAATATTTATAATTATTCTAAATAAACTCAATGACAAAATAGGATGAGTCATAACAAAAAATTTTTAAAAAAAAATGAAACGCAATTAAATCCTTAAAAAAATTAGATTTTATTTCTTCTATCTTGATAAGTGATAGTTTTATTAATAATATTTTTTTTAATTAAAGGTAATGAAAATAAGTGTATGTTCCGATAAATTGGAAACAGTGAAAAGAACAATAACTGCATTGTATTTACACTCCAACTTTGTGTGTTTACAGTACGTCATTTGTATAAATAAATATCAAATCCGGTGATTTAAGGCTTTGCTTCTTTACTGTACGATTAATCCACCTATTCTGATGCTAAATCTACAATCCACCATCACATCCTCAGATTCTCTTGACATTAATTGCCGTATCTAAACATAACAGTAAATTATAACTGAAATCTTGTACACGTATAAAACTCAGCAAATGTTCGAAAGTTTCTAAACTTGGCAGGTTGGCCGCATGATGTCGCTAGCAAGCACTGCAGCATTGCTAATTTTAATTGTCATGGAGTGTACTCCTCGTCCTAGACCAGAATGAGTGAATGTCCCAGTTATCTAGCCTTGGAATAGCGTCACAAAGCTTCGCTTGTACGCTTTCTAACATTAATAAAATGTTCTTCTAACATGAAATTCTGTAAAGTAACAATGATTTTTCAATGGGCACCCACAATCCCTATTGTATTTTCTTATAGATACTGAATGTACCAGTAATTACACGTGTCTACTTTTTCATGAGATGTTTATTTTCAACTAACTGTTGTTGGTAAACAAACGATTAATTTGTGAAACAATGCTGTTTCGAAATAAAGAAACGGCACAAATCTGGAGCAGGATTTATAGCTTAGAAAGTTTTAATCAGGAAAATATAAGTTAATCACTAAAATCTAATTATTTTTTCGTTTAAATTCAATTTGAGTTTTTAACCACAGAAAGTAATCAGAGAATTTTAAATTAGTTTAATTATCTAAATTAGTACAAGAATCTTTTCACAGGGTTAGAGTAAACGTGATTTAAGACCTTTTTAATTGATTCTCGGGGAAAAATCTTAATTTCTACCTAAGTTGAAAAGTTTAAAATTTATTGTTGAAGTATATTTTGGTTTCTATTTTTCCTGTTATATATTTTTTAAAACTTATTAATATTCTAATAAGACTTTGTTTACGCTTGTTTATAAGAATTATTAATAACCGTATCGATTTCACCATAATTAGAACTTCTGCAATATTTAAACTGTTGTGCATTAGGTAGGTACTAAAAAATTTAGAACGAGCCCTTTACTTTTATACTTAACTTATAGATGTTTAATTTTTGGCGATTGCCAGGCTGTTAGTTTAAAAAATTGCCTACATAATTCATAGTGGCCTGAGGATGGTTGAAAAATAAATAAACTGCGGTGACAGAATCTGTATAAAACTAATAAAGTTAAAAAGGATAAAGGACTCGTTTCATTTACTTATGATCTTTTACAATAATGGATTAACAATTCTACAAAAAATTTCAATAATTTATCTGGTAGAAACTGGACTTTAAAACATATATTTATCCGTTTATAAAAAAACTCAACTAGACAAAATAAATAACCTGTGTTCGAAATATCCGATATGAAATTACCTTAAACAGGACTTTAATATCTACCGAATAGCTTGGTTCAAGTAGGGTAGTATAGTACAATAAATTTGATAAATACTGAATATAAAATCGGATATATTTTTTTAAACAATTGTCAAAAAAAGCGACAAAGGCTTTGAAACCTACGACTGGCATTCCTGGACTTGATTTCATTGACAGATGATAGCGCAAAGTGAGAGAGTCTGCGTTTTCATCATTTTATTTTTTGACTGCGTCTTTTAATGAAAACTTTTAAATTAAATAACTCGAAAAATAACATTTTGTTGGGAATAAATGTTTATACAGTCGATCTTTAACTACTGGTTTTGGGGTGGTACAGATAAAAATTTTTCAACATCTTTTTCAGTGTTTCGATACTGACAATTCTTTATAAAAAAAAATCCAGCTTTACAATTTGAAGTTTATATTATAGGCACTACTAAATGTCAACAAAATGCCATTATTTTGTTAAAAAAAATAGTTCTATTATATTTATAGATAGTCAAAAATAATTTTACAACAAAAGTTTTGAGCTAAATGTAATGTATTTTTTTGTTCCTAAATTGTAATAATGTTTCATAATAATAACTATTATTATTCCTGTAAAGCAAATTCAAAATTTATTTGTAGTTCCTTTTACATTTTTATATTCGTTTTAGTTCTTTAATTTTAGTTAATAAGTATGTGATTAGATTATACAAAAGATAAGTTTGAGTAATGACCTAAAGGATGTTGCAAAACTTTTGTCATTGAGTCGTCCTTGGATATTTATAAAAGTGAGGGCTTGGCTAGGTTCCTTTACACAATCTCATAGCTTATGTTAAATCGAAAAGCAAATCAAAAATAAAACAAATAAAACACTTAAAAAAACGCGCGATGATTTACTGTATAGCTTACATATTGACTATTTTATGCTAAAAATAATGATCAGTAGGTATTTGCCTACTAACCTACCAACTAATAGAGACTTTTAATAATATTGATATTTTAATAACTAATAAAGACTTTATGATGTTACTATTAGGGTGCGCATAACCCGTTTAAACATTAAAAGTGCCTCGATGACTAATGTTTTGAAACCCACCTAATAATACCTAATAAATAATACAATGGTCAACAATTGAAATAACAGTCTACAATTTAAAAAAAAATATATAATTTTGTAACTCTTAGAAAATTGATTAATCGGAATTATCTTATTTCTTAGAGTTTAATATGTTTATTAGAGGGTCTCTTGACTCTCTTGTAGGTTTCTTGTTTAAATTATATGGAGTGTCGTAGACAATCACTACAAAAAACGAAAAATTTTGCGCTATAACTATTAATTCTGTTAATTAATATAAATTTTAACAAAGTTTTTAAGCAGCTCCGAATTTTAGTTTGGTAAAAGAAAAGTTAAATACTGGATTACGTCGTAAACAGGAAATATATTTCTGAGAACTCTGAGTTCAGGTAAGCATAAGCTTTAATTGTTCTCTAAAAACATTGTTTTCGGAGCAGTGTAAAAACTTAGTCATTTTTTAATTATTTTGTTACACGAAATGTTACCGCTATGTCTATCTCTATCTTCCAGAAATCAAGTTTAGAATAAGGCAAAAAAAAAAAATTAAATCAATTAACAAAATTATTATTGCTTATAGCGCAGAAAACAGTTTTTTGAACCTTTGTTTTAATTCATAAACTTAACTTAAAATTTGCAAAACCGTGTTGAGGGCTTTTAGAGAAATGGGCGCAGTTTAAACTTGTGTTTTGCAGTGCTTGTCTCAGACGCTTTGTATAATTTAAACAACAGCCCTACAAAAAACCCTCTATTAAACATCATAAAATATAAAAAATGAGCTACCAAAAAAGATCATCCCGTTTAATAAATTTTTTTAGAGGTTACAAGACTTCAAACTTTGTTTAAATTTTAGAATGTTCCATTTCAATTGTTGATCACTGTATATAATATTTTTGTTTATTATAATAAACCATAATTTTTAATAATTTTAGTAACATATTTTTTCGATTATTACTATACAAAGTTCTCTTTCTTTTCCAGAACTGAGAAGAAAGAGAGACATTATAGACTCAGGTATTTATTCCAAATTTAAACACATTTAACTCCTTTTAATTAGTTGTCAAAACTATAAATTTATAGTAATATACGAAACAAGTAACGTTATGATGCTTTTTACATTACAAATTGTTTCAAATTACGAATCGTGCAGACGCGAGTCCTTCAAGATTTTCAAGCAATGTAATGAGCAAATAACATTACCTTATCGTATCCTACAAAGTATAACTGTTTTCAAATAATAAATAATATTTTTTCTGAAATCGTTTGTAATTAAATAAACATAATAAAGTAAACCAAAATAGTCTGTAAAAAGTACTTTTTCGAAATCATTTATCAAAAGCAAAAACCAATCGTAAACAAAACAGTACCTACGTAAAGTGTTATTAACAACCCGTTGCTAAGGCATTATTAACACCATAATGTTATATGATAAAATAATAGCTAGTTTTTGCAGTATTATACGGTAAAATACTGGTTTCAATCCACAATTTTTGACTTGTGCTGTTATAGTAACTATTATTTAAAGCTATACCTATTTCTATTTAGTGTAAGAAGTGTTTACATGTGTAGAATAACACGTTAATGTAAAGTTGTTAAAAAAAAGTAACATAAACAGCAAAAAACGTTAACACATTAATATCTTAACACTTGGCAGTCTTTGTAGCTTTATGTTAAAATATGGTAAAACGAAAAATTCATGTATGCCTTGTAAATACGGCATGCAACACGTTATTTCTAATTTTAACGTTACCGTATCTTTAACGAAAGTTTTTTGAAATCTCCCTAAAATAGTTTTAAAACGTTAGCCTTGTTTTAATGTATGAGGGATGTCTCTAAAGTTATGGAAATTTAGCTATATTTTTTTTATTCTGTTAATTTTCGTCAATATTATGATGTAGTTTTACAATATAATCTTTATTTAACAGAATACATTTCTCTCAACGATGTTCTAAATTTTAAAAACTGTTTTCGAGAAACTTCTACGGTGTCTTTTTATTCCACATATTTGTGACACATTTTACGTCAGTTAAACACTCAAATCGAACACCCTATAAAAAATTTCAGTTCTGCGAACAGACGAAAAGCAGATCCGACAAGTAAGGTGGATACCAAAGCAATTCCTGTTGTAAATCGTTCAAACATCTTTTGTTTTTCGGGCAGTGTAGGGTCTTGCATTATCCGGTTGCAATGACGGACGCTTCTGCAAGTTTCCAGGTCGTTTTTTGACAAGTTTCTGCCGCAGTGGTTTGGACAATAAACTTAAATAATATTTTGCGTTAATTGTAACATCTTGCGCTAGGTAATCTATAAAAATAATCCTTTTGCAAGTTTGGAATACGGCATTAGTTTGGCAATAAACGAGTCTGCACGCGCCTTAAGTAAAGGCCTTTTTTGGGGTTTACGTTATTTTTCGGATTGACTTTTGGTCTTACGATTAAAATAAAGAATCAATGTTTTGTCAGTAATTGTTATTTGTTGCTTAATTTATTCCTATAACAAGCTAACAGTTTTGATAAATCACACTTTTGAAGTTTCTCTTTCGATCCCGTCAGTCTTGGTACCCAGTGGATTAAAACCTTGCTTACGCAATATACCAACAGGCAAGATATTATAAACTTGTCATGCACCTAGTCCTAGACGTACACTCGTTCTACGAATAGTCTTTCGCTTGTCTTCTTTCAGTAGTTTCTTCACGACAGTATGTTTCTTTCATTTACCGAGGTACTCGAGTGACCACTGCGGGGAGCGTCTTTTAATGATGTTTTACCAGTTTTAAAACGATCGATTTAGCAATATACAGTACTTTTAGATTTTGCAGACTTACCAAAGACTTCTTGCAGACGTTGAATAAATTCTGAAGTTTTTACATCCTCTTTTTACAAAAAGAAAATTGTTGTTCTTTGAAATTTAGCCGCATTTTCGATGGTTTAAAAACAGGGCTACAAAAACGCGTCTACATCAGGCGACTACGTAAATTATACTAAACAATATTGTAATAGATAAATGCATAAATATGTCAAGAGTTGTCTGTTACCTATAACATTGCCTATAAGTTTTGTGTTATTTAAGTAGAGCACGATTCCCAGAACTTTAGAAACATTCCTCGTAGTACATCATATTACTGCAATAATTCTCTACAACTTTATTTAAAAAAAAAATAAGTACTTTTCATTTACGACTAAATAAATTAAGTGACTTTAGTGGTTCCTGGTGGATTTTGAAATCGCTTGTATTTTTAAAGAGGAGCATGACACCTAAATTCTGTTGTAAGACTATTAGAGTGGTATTAAAAACGTCTAAAAAATTCTAACAATTGAAACGAATTTTGGGAAATTGGATTTTTACAAATGGGGTGTCTACTCTAGTACACTGTGATAACTCGGATAGCAAAAAAAAATATATTAGAATACGTAATTTGCTAAGAAAACAAGTCGATTTTGTTAGAAAACGTGGCGTTGCGTTGGTCGGAATGCGCTGCGTTGGTACAAATATTTCATAGTTTTTTCATATTTCATACCAAATATTTTAGTTGCTACAGTAAAATATTTTTGATTTCTGGGCAACATAATTATGTATTAATAATTAATATATTTTTCCAAAGATATATGTAGAATAATTGCCGATTTTTCACAGGTGTAAGAATTTTTTAATTAAACAAGTCTAACTTGCCAACGTTTTGAAGTCTTTATTATTAATTTCTTCTTCTATGTTATTAATTGTGTGTTAATAGAACATAATACAAAAAAATGAAATTAAAATTGATTTATTGTACAATTTTGGAATTGTCTTTAATTTTGGATCTCAATTTTGTGTATTTTGTTTCGTTAACAACAACTAATACTAAACATAAGTTTATAAAAGCCTCAAAACAAAAGTTATCTTTTTTTTAATCTAATATTCTAATAATCTAACCCATCTCTAAGAATAAACCAAAATAACAGTGGATGTGATGAAAGACAACAATGGATGGGTTAAATGAATAAAATTTAGTTTACTTTTACTTGAATAAAACTAGACAAACCTTTGCAACTACTTTTTGCTGAAAGGATTTAAGTAGTTAGTAAATTTATAGATAAACACGAAAAATGTTTGTTGAGGTTATGATATTATGCATAAATTCTTGGAAATTTGTAATAATTACACAAAATAGCATTAAACAATCATACATTTGAGTACGTAAACCTATAAAAAAATGTCTTACTTTTGTTATAACATAGACTTATGGGAATTTAGTTGTTGAAACTCTCTTATAAACCAAAGCTCCAATTCTGTTTCAATAAATTTTATTCTCAAACACAGAAAAATATTATAAATTATATATTTTTAATATAGTAAATCAGATTAATTCAATATCTAGTAAAAAGTTCAAAGTCGAAACAGAAAACTAAAAAGTTCGTGAATGGAGAGTGATTTTTCCTTTCACCTTTAGTTCTGGATAACTTCATTGTTTATAAATATAAAATGTTTATTTGTGTTGAAAAAAAGAATCGAAAAGACTTCTCAAGGTTTCATCTGAATTTATCAGTGAATAAAATTAGACGAAATTCTTTTTACTGACTGTTCCTAACAGCTTGCTTTATTGCTGAGTTCAGTAAGTTCTTTGCTTTTTCCAAAAATCCAAAAATTCAAAACTTTCTTTAGTTATATTCTTTACTAATAATAATAATTAAAGTGAAACAATTTGTAAAAACTTGGATTCAGCTTTGGCTATGTTGAGGGTTTGATATTAGAGGCAGATAGATGTTTACAATTCTCTAAAAATCAGGAGAATGTTTTTTAATAAAATTATTAAGAATAAAGATAAAAAATTCTTTCGACGGTCGAGCCAAAAATTACTAAAATGTATACTTCTACTACAGGCCACTGGTAGTTATCTTACGAACCAATCGACCAATCCTGACAATTTTTTTTATTTAATCAAAAAATGAAAGTTCAATACTCAATATCATTTGAAATAATTTATAAACACAAGAAATTTAAATTTAGAAGTTTAGTGCTCACTTAAATATGTTAGTTATGTTTTTAAATAACATCAAGAATTTTATTTTAACCAATCCAGTTTGAGAAAAGTGTCCATTTTTAATAAGTTGATTCTATTTCTCATAAAAATTGTCAAAAAATATTTTAAAAAGATAGACCAATTATTAAGCCAAACGCATTGCTAAAACCCAGCGTCAGTTATGCTTTCAACCCTTATTAAATTTTCAGGAATGCATCGAAAATCCTTAGAAGCCGCTGAACACTTGAAAGAGCAAGATTGCACCAACAGCGACCACGAAGAAACGACTTCCATGCGAACGGAAGCAAGTGATACCAGCGCCACCTCAAGCCAACAAACTCAACAACAGCAGCCACCTCCCGGTCACACAAACGTTTCCGGCGGTGATAAAGATCAACAAGCATCACACGTCGGCTTACCACCAACGACACAACCTCCTTATCCAGAAGATCCTGAAGCCTTCAGAAACAACTCCATTGCATGTCTAAGGGCTAAAGCTCAGGAGCATAGCGCCAAATTGCTCAATCACAATCTTATGATGCAGGTGAGGTCTAGTGACGCCAACGCTAATAATTTACATCATCAGGAGGTGGTTAATGCAGAGACTAGTCCGAGTATTTTTTGACAAAGAAGTGAAGATAGACAGTTGAGAGACTAGTTCATGTGGGTAGGGGGAGAATGATGGAGGAAATTAGAAAACAAATTTTTTTTATAAACGAATATTTTACTTAGTACACATATACCGATGGTTGTGAATTTATTAATACTCAAAGACTACAGACAGTATTTACTTTGTGTTTCTTTTGTTGTAAAAGTTGTTTTTTTTTTTTAATAAGAGAAGCATTTTTTTAAATATTACATTATTTTTAACTTTGAGACTGATAACAGTGATCTCTAAATCAAAACATAATCATAATGAAAAATAATAATAAAAAGATAACTAAAAAAATCAAAATAAAATTACCTATTTAACAATCATAGCAAAAAAAAAATTTTTACTTGCCCCAGTCCTTGAGTACATATTTTAATTTATTGAAAAAATATATACCTACTTATTTATATTAAAAACATTTATTTCTAGGGAAATTCACTATAAATAAACAACAATTTAAAAATCAGTTGAATTAGAAAAATAAATAAACAAAAAGTTCAGATAAACTGAAACCTAAAGTAAAAAACAAAAAAAGGTAAATAAAAACTCAAGATAAAATAAAAGAATTACAATAAAAATAGTGATTCAGTAATCGAAAAAGATAGACGTAAGATACAAAAAGAGCTACTGAAAGCCCTCAAATCCCAAATTAGAACAAAATCTTTGAAAGGACGATGTTAATCCTTAAACTAGTTAAACGAGATTATACAAAATGTATGCAAATGATGTAAAGTTTGTGGTGCAGTGGTGGCGATTAAAAAGTGGATGACTAAATTTGGCAAAATTTTCTTAAAATTTAAAAAATTGCAGGATTTAAATCAATTATTAAAGTCGTTATTGTCAGTGTCAGTGACAATTTATAAATAAAATTAAAATAATATAACAAAAAAATACTTTTAAGTTATTCTCCCTATAAATGTATATAAAATTTGTTGCAATCCTTGTGGATGTAAAAGACAAAAATACTATTTAAGTATTATTATAATTTATTGTGACACTTTGCAATCAATTTGGCATTTCTTCAAATTTAAAATTAGAGGCAAGTTCCATGTTTAGGAGAGCTTTTTACTGTAGACAATTTAGTTGGTATTTTGTAACAAGTGTTTCAGCCCTCTACATTCAAAATGCAATATTCCCAAACTTTTTCCGAAATTGAAAATTTTGAATTAAATTTTTGCTAAATAAATAATGACATCATAGAACAATAGTTCATGTTTTAGGGTGGTATTTGATACCACTAAAGTGTTTCATATAATTGTTATTGATTACTATTTATTAGAATTATCTACAATATCGCTAGTTTCCTGCTAAGTTAAGTATATAAATTCAATTCAAAAACAACTGACAATTTGTCACAAGTTTTGTCAAATCGAAACTGTCGTCTGACAGTAAACCGTGAATTGTAGTCGTCAGTTTCGTCCCACAATTACTTCTTTAGTCAATAAAAGTTATATAATAGTATATTAAAGAACAAGTTTCGTAAAATCAGTTTTATGGCACGAATTTAAGTTTATAAAACGAGAACGAAGCGGGAGTTTTATAAAAAAAATTGTTGATTTAGAAAGAATTGATTTATACTATTTTTGCATTCTTTGTTTGATTTTTCAATATTTTTAATATAAAAAGGTAAAAATCGTATTTTACAATATTATAGCATCGGCTGCTATAATGGCTATAAAGCACTTAAATTAGTGTTGTAAAAAGTTTCTTAAAGGTGCAAATTATAAAAAATCTGTTTTTCTATAATGGGCATGTTTAAATTTTTCTTTTAATATAACTTTGATTATTTTTTTAAAAATGTGGGAACCCATTTTTTCGTTTTCGAAATGGTTTTGTTTTAGACCGAAAAAACAAATTTTGAATGTTAAAATAATTTACTTGTGACGTAATAAAGGGACTTTTTTTATTGGTCAGAAAACACGTGCTAACGTATTTCGGAACTTGGTTCTTCTTTTTCTTCTTTGTTTCTATAGATTCGTTGTTGGGTAATTGTTATGTCATAGTTTTTGACATAAGTCAGGGTGATAATTTGAATAATCGATTTATACCAGACCTACTTTCAGCACCACGTGAATTTAGCTTTGTTATGTCATGTCTGGAAATTTTTTTTTTCTGGTTAAACGTGTATTATTTACAAAAAAAAATTGGTAAAAATATTTTTATGTAATTAGCAAAAACATTTTTCCAAAATGCGGTTTATGAGCTTATTGTCAAAAAAAAAATACTTTTTCGCTGATTTTAGTGTATAAAGTAGCTGTTTCACGCACCGTTTTTTCACCATGCTTAAAGTAGCTACTTTACTGTCTAAATAAAAAAGTCAAAAAATTCCAAATTTAATTATAGAAAAAACATATTTCTAATAAAGCAACTTTTAGCGGTTCGAATAATTTTTAATCTCGAACTTTAACCTACGGTCTCGACTATTTTCTTTCTCATCGCTAAGAAACAGTCACTTTATGCTCTTAATGTAAAAATACTGTTTTTAAAGTCGTACAGGATGTTTTCTAATCAATCATCAAAGTTGTTTAGTTTCCTTACTGAAATGGTGGTGATAGATATTACTAATGGCATTAAAAATGAATTTCTTGGTTGTTACTTACCGCAAAAACAAAATTTGAAAAATTTTTAAAAAATCTAAAAATTTTAATTCTATTTTAGGATTTTTTTTATTTTACGGTAACTTGTGTCCGGAAATAATATAATCACTAAAGCCCAGATTTTAGAAAATTTTCTCCACTTGTTTTGCAAGGCTTTTTAAAATTAGTAAAATATAAATGCGATTTGATTTATTTGAAATGTAAATTATTTTACCTAAATTTCTTTTTAATACGTTCAAAATTTCAATTTTTTTATTGGTTTTAGGTGCATTAATGTAGCATTTAAACAAATTTAATTTTGCCCTCATTTGCATTGTATCCTGTGTACTGCGAATCAAGTTTTATCCATACCATCAAAATAACATTAAAACATCTGCTTGTTTTTTTACATTAATTGAGCAAAATACTTAAGAAAGTAAATCGGTAAAATATTTAAATGAAAAAGTTTGTTACACTAATCAAATTTTGTAATTAAAGTTAGAGTAATAATAAATTTCTGACACAATAACAGAGTCATCGGTCGGTTACCGTTTGCCTAGACCTTCAAGAAAAATCGTTGTGACAATAAAATTTATGAGTAGTACTATAACTAGAGAAACCACGACCCTGGTTAAGCCCTTCTTAAAAGAAATATGCCACAGTGCTATAATTCCTAAGAAAATAAGTGCTTTTCGTCCTCAATAATTTAATTAGCCATTTTAATGCAAATCAAGGTACACCCATACACAAAAAAATTGTTGACGCTAAATTATAATTAATATAACTATTCCATTTAAAAATCTCCTATTTTTTTACATATTTTGTTTAATTGAAGGGTACAGGAATAAAAAGAGGAATGTCCAAAAATTCGATTTCTTATAGAAACTGAGATTTCTATCGTTTTTCACCAATATTAAATCCAATACTGACAAAAAACAGTTAAAAACAATAACTGTCAAGACTTTTGAGTCTACTCAAGGGTTATATGGAATAAAAAAATTTTGCCGTATCTATAAAAAACGATAGGAGTCCCACCTTTGTAAGAAAACAAATTTTTGGACATTTATCGTTTTATTCCCGTACCCTTCAATTACAATAGGATATTTGGGGGGTGCGGACAAAATTTGATTCGATATTTGCAAAGCCAGCAAGAAAAAATGTAATATTTCTCTCTTTGTTTTTTTCTATGATCCTTTCTCTCACTCTCTTTATTAATAATGTTATTAAATATTGCTTTTGTTATTGTTATTGTTTACGCACAGAAGGTTTGTTTATTTATTATTCAAATATAAACTGTAAGTCAATAATAACGATCACGATATTTTATCCTAAAAATCTTAATTCTTTAATTAAATTACCTAGTTCTAGTGTTGGAACCCCTTTTAGGATACTAAAAAAAATTTGAATCTTAAAATCCGAATTTTGGTAGTCATCTTATAAATATAAGCTGACACAGAGCAATTAAGGGCTCCATTTAAAGATTCTCTGCGCTCTTTACTCTTACAAAATCCTATCGTTTCTTGATACCAAATTCAGGGTGATGCCTCTAATCGCCTTTTTATACGCTACAAACGTTTATATCAGTTGCAGAAAATTATTTTAATTTTGCTAGATATGGTTGAAACGAATCAAAAATATGGACTAAAAAAATCGTAAAAAATTAAAAGTATTTTATTTTGAGGCACAAGTAAATACAAACTTTTGTGAACGCAATTATCTATTAGAACCAAAACGAGGTAATCGGGCTGAACGCAATTCACGGACACTCATGTTAGGTACATAATTTTGTTTAAACCTGACGTGTAAAAACTGTTACAACATAAAAAGTTGGCAATACTAAGTGAGAAATGACAAAAGTTGATTAAAAAAATACAAAAGTTATTTTTTTTTCAAATTTTATAATAATTGTAAGATTATTAGTGAATTTCTGTTCCACCTACAGTTTTCCTCCAAAGTAATTTTTTTAAAGAAATGTACGGTCTTAATTAAAAGCCACTGTCAGAATTAAAAAACAGATCATTTACCATACTTCTTACTTAAACCTTTTTAATAATGCACACATTTAATAGATATTAAGAGATACTTGAAAATTAATTTTACAAATAGTTTTGACCTTCAGTCTTCCAAAAAAATTTTGTATTTTTTTACCAAAGTTTCAATAATATATAATTTACAATTATCTTTTATTCTTGTAATTGAATCTACTTTAAAACTGGTTTAAAATTCTTTAAATAAAAATAAACCAACTCAATACTTAAAAACATTTGACCTTTTTTCTTAAAAGTAATTCACAAACAACAAAACTTGTAGACTTACGTATGCCTACATACCTACATAAAATATACATTAGTGCAAAAAGACGGAAATGGACTAATTAATCAAGACAAACACAATTTCTAGTTGACAAACAATTCACAAAAAAATTAATTCTTTCACTTAAAATAAATTTTATTTATTAGTTTCTGTAGATAAGTGCAGATGTGTCTTTCTATTGTAATGGAAATTACTAAAAGACGGGAGGGTGCATACATTCAAAGCCTTATCCTATTATTAAATACTCAAGAGTAAATTGAAACCCAGACAGGGCGTTTATCCTTGAATATTTGTTTGCAACAAATAAGAAATTTTTTGGCAAGATTCTAAATCAGATATACAAAAATTCGACAATCTTCTGGCATCACGTTGTGTAAAAACAGTGAATCATATTCTAATTACTCATGTGTGAATCAAATAAGTGGTTCAAAGAACTTTTCCAGGACTCTGTTATCTGTGTTTCAAAGTACACTGCAACTAAAATGCTTCTCTTACATTTTCAATTGCGGCAATTTGATAAAAAATTACCAAAGATAACATAAAAATAGCAGCATATAACAATTAGAAACTGTAACTGGGGCTGTGCGAGAGAAGCAGAAACCCCTTTCAGGTAGAGAAAGGTCTAAAAATAGGGTATCCTACCATTTGAAAGTCGTTCGTTTTGAACTAGGCATCTGGATAGACTCGCTGACGTACTTTCTATTATCTGCATTCTATTATCTTATCAGGTTTTATGTACATTATAAAATAGAAATTTTCGATTTATTTCACAAATTAGGCCATGTGAAACTCATTTTATCACATTATTGTGCAAACCTGATTAAAGAATTATATTTAAATGAACTGAAAGCGATTATTAATCTGACCTGAATAACCAACAAAATGTGAACATGCATCGAGCTTCTCTGTTCTACCAAATCTATAAGATTTGGAAGACTTACAACGTGTTAAAATAGCGGTTAACAGGTGTCTAGTGCAACAACAAATTTCAAAGACTAAATTTAGAACGAATGCAACGACATCAAGGTTCTAAAGTTCTGTACAAATCTGTGAAGGCATCGAAATCTCATTCCCCTTGCTACGAAGTCGACTCATTGTATATAAATCTGTATTATTTAATGATTTGTTTCGTAGTGCAATATTTACAAATGTATTCAGGTGATGGTAGAAATAAATTGTTGATGTATTCAACAAATTGTTTCTACTAACTTTTTTTGTACATAATTTTTAGAATTTTAAATATTTCTCAAATGATTTTATATAATTTTTTTGTATAATGTGTACATTAACGAAAAACTATGCCAAATGGAAATAGTTTTCTATAAATATCTGGTTATATAATAGTGTACATGGTAACAAATTAAATGAACAAGAATGGTCATTGTTCCAAATTTTTTAATGTACTTAATTATATTACCAATCAACGTACTTATTGTATTGAGACAAGTGCAAGGTGTTAATATAGTATTAGATGAGTTAGTGATCATGTAGATAAATTACCGAATATGTATAGTATGCAATGTTTTTAAAAATTGTAAGTAAAATTATGTGTAATACAAAATATATAAACCCAATAAAAAAATTCAAGCAAACTCTAGACTTTTATTACCGGCAGAAACTTTCAGTCTTGTAATGCAGTGCATTAATAATGTAATTATAGCAACAAATCAATTTTACATAACATTTTCCTATTTTGTCTCTAAGTACACTTCTTAGAGTAAGTACTAGATAAATAACGGATGCAAAATCACTCAAGTGAAAGGATTGTAGCACTGATAATTGTGTAACGGCAAAATAATACCACCAAAGACTTGTAATCGGGAAATGACTTTCAAAAATTTCCTGAAAATTCCTAAAACTTGTGTGCCCTTACCTACAATGAATATTTATATCGTGCAAATTGTTGAAAATAGTTTTTCTCAGTTTCGAGCTTTCAACAAGGTCAAAAGTTAAAATTATCCACCCGAAATTTCCTCATGGTCAATACTACTGAAATGTCATTTTCAGGACAATCGCTCACCTTGTTATTTAAGTTTATTGTGTTTTATGAATAATACATTTCTTTCTGGTTGATATTGTCTTGGTATAATTTATTGTAAATATGCCAGATTAGAAATCGTATCTGTAGATGGAGCAAACATTTGTTAAACACTTTTTTAGTGTGTATAAAAAAGTCAACGACCTTAATTAAGTGAGAAATTGGCGTGATGATTATTTTATACAAGTAGAAAATGTCGTTCCAATGATAATGTAATGAATAGAGATAATATATGGTACTGAGTGGAATCATATATTAAATGTAGGTATGTTATTATTGTTAACAAGGATTTGCTCCGATTAGCTCGTTTGTAGACTCACCGCCAATTCTGCTGTAGGATAGTGAGGCTCCATCAGGAGGTACGAGTTCCACTTCGATGACGGCACTGAAAAATTGTTTTTCTCGTGTACATTCAAGATTTAAGTAGTATATAATAAATTTAAAAAATTAGTAAAAATTTTAACTACAATATATGTCTTTTCACTCTTTTCTTTTTGGGTCATAAGTTTTGCTTAATTTAACTCTAAATAAAATACTGGTGCATTTTCAGTTGCACTGGAAACAACTATTAGCTCAGACATTTTTTTAATTTATCAAGATGCTAATTCAAAATAAATATTAATTTCAGCAGGTCTCGGATACTATAGATTTGGAACAGATATTAAAGAGAATTAGTTGATAAATTTCTACAACATTTAACCAAACGTTTATACATTAAAAATTTACTTTTTTGGTTTTTTGTTTTGCAATCATCACTAGAATAAAAGTATATTGTAATTATGAACAAATTAATAGAGATCTGTTGGGTCAGCTGATCGATCTACGAAACTCAAATTTTTTCATAGGCTCATTGCAAATTTTCCCATAGGTCGTCTTTGAGGAAACCAATTTTTTTATATAACCTTTATAGTTCTGAGTCTGTGTTTCCTTCTGCATTTTCCGCTTGACTCTCTCGCGGCCATCCCAGTGGATAAGTTAATAGCTGCACCATTCTAACTGTGGCTAGTTTCGATTGCAAAAAATAGACCAAAAAGCTAATAAAAATTCTACAATTTTTTGTTTGGTGAGTTGATCCTTGTTGATCTTGTATAGTGGAGTGCTATTGTCTTTATCTTTTTTGCGTTGTTCTGATGCCTTCAAATCAGGCATAACCGTAGTTCATTTTTTTTTACGATAAACAAGAGATTGGCACTGTTTTTATTAGATCGATTTTACCGAAAAAAATTGCTTTGATCATTTTTGAGAATGAATATTTAATTTAGTCAAAAACAAAATCTATTGTTAAGTCGCTGAGTAAATTTTTTACTAAATAATCTAGTGAAATTATTAGAACACGATTAATAATAAAAATCGAGCACTTGATTTCAGTTTTCAGTTTTATTCTTACTTGAGAATGATTATGTTTTAATCAGAACTCGTATCAAAAAATAAACTATTTGGTGTTAAGTCAGGCCAGCGTATTTTTCATTGTTCATTCAATACGTCATAATAAAACGATGCAACAAGAGGATAGTCCTGTCAGTCATGTCTAAAGATTGTGATTTATTTAAACTGTCCTAAAGTAAATATGAAATTAATTTTATTGTGGTTCATTTTAGAAATAAAAACTAAAAACTTTCTGTTTTCAAACACAAAATCTTGCATAGATAGTTGTGACGTTGGGTCGCTAATTATAAATAGACAATACTAATTTTTGTTTTTGTCTAATCAATTTAATTTATTTGGAATCACTCCTAAATTTATTGATTTTTGATCTTTTGAACAAGCATGGGAAGCTCACGGTTTGACCTTTTCTCCACTCAGGACAATAAGTAGTTACCTACTTCAAACCTTGAGCTAAAATGTCCGATTTTCTCTCTTTGTATATTATAAGCAAATAATTATTTTTAAGAAGTGAATAAATTTATGACAGTTAGTGCCTCTGTATCAATTTTTGAAAGCTGGTTTCAAACTATATTGCTATGGTTTTTGAAAGTCTACTAAATTGGACAAACTCATAGATTACTACCCATATTACTTGGCCATAGATCCAAATACTCTCACAAGAAAAATCGCTTGTAACATCAAAGCTCCCCTAATAACACCAAAATAACAAAAATCTTGAGAAAAAACTACCTGACACAACTAAAAATTAAACACAAAATTAATTTTTTATTGATGCCTGTATAAAAAATAATGCAAATATTGCAACAGAAACATTACAAATATAATAATATTATCAATAAGTTTATAGAATATTGCTTTACATGTTAGGGAAATGACATTTTTTCCACGAGTGTATACTTATCCAAATTCAAAGTGGCTTTTATGACACCGCAATTGGCACTAAAACCGCCATAATAATACGATTGAAAGAGTTGTCGAAGTCTGTTGTAAATTAAATTTGTTTGCCAAGTCGAGATCCAGCTAATACTAGTAAGAAGTTTTATGTTTATAATTTTATTGCACAGCAGGACATTTGCTTTGTTACTATTATTACTTTTAATGCAATAAGACACTGTCATAAAAATCACTTATAAAGTAATTAATTTTTGTATCACATTATCTTTTACATTACATTATTATCATCCTCTACACCAGCGAATAAGTAAGTATTACACTATTATCAATTTTTTTTGATTTATTTATCAGTTATTTTTGGACCAAAGATGCTGGTCTATGACTGCAAATCGTTTTTATAAGACTAAAATTGATTCTATATCTATTAGATTCAGGTCGGTATCAAATTGAACATAATTCCTAGTAAAAATTATTTTAAAAAAATACGTGGTAGAAAACGCATTACTTTTTGCACCTCCTGTGAGGTAAAATAAAAAAGACGCTTTTTTTAATTTCAACGGTCATTTTATGCGAAAGAAAATATTTGAGAAAACTAACTTTTCTTCATCTTTGACGACAAATGTCGTGCGAAAACGGCAAGATATCGATACGGACTTTTATTAGCTATGTGAAAATTTAAATATTACTAGACTTTTAAAATAAAGCTATGTGAAAAAATCCCAAATATTTTCGCCAGTAACTGATCGCAGTTCAAATAGAGATTATGTCCACCCAAATGATACATTTTGACTACAGTTAGGACACTTTCTAAAGAGGAACCGTAGTTTGGTCGCACCGAAAATACAAGAGAGTGCGTCATTCAGTTTAGAAGTTTAGCACTGAATCTTTTCTTAGATTTCTTCAAACCAATTTATTTGCAGGAAATACCAGTCTGGGGTTCAACATGCTCTTGGTACAAACGCATTTTGCAAAAACAGTAAATAAATATTAATATCTCAGCATGAATTTAGAAAGTAGTTCGGCCTTTCAACAAGATGGAACTTCTACACATGCTATATCCCTCACCTTTCCATGTAGGTAAGTTTTGAGAAAACTACTTCGAAAATATGGTATGTATCTCTAATAAGTATGAACACATGGAATAAATTTTCTGCTCAATCACTCGATCTTTCTGTACACGAGTTTTTTTCTTTGGCGTTATTTAAAGTCTGGATATAACGGGCTATCCAAATCTAGCTTGATAAAGTAAACTTAAAAAAAAATATTCGGAATGTAATGTAATTTTTATTTCATTTTAAAGATTGATCCTTGCTATTTTTAGTTAAACAAGATATCATTCAAATGTCCTCCACGGGACTACTTACAGGCTTTGATTTCTCGGGGTATCTCGGCCATTACATTACGAATATTAGTTTTCAATTCGTCAAGAGTTTGAGGATTGTTTGCGTAAACACGATCCTTCGCGTGGTCCAAAAAAAGGAAATCCAAAGGCGTCAAATCGTAAGATCTTGGAGGCCAATTGACATCAGCCAATCGCGAAATCACACGTCCAGGAAATTGATGATCAGCAGGCTTTAGCTCTTGTGTCAAATGGACTTTATACGGATGAAGATGCTAATCCAGATGCAAAATGCGCTATAATGAGCCATAAGATAGGCCTAAATGTTGAGCTCGACGAGGAATTGACAAATTTGGATCTTCTTCCACACTTTCAGCTATAGAAGCGATATTTTCAGCATTGCGAATGTTTCGATGATGCACAGGCCTTACAATATCAGTAACAGATCCAGTTTGTTCAAATTTATTTACTGTATTCAATATGGTTTGCTTTGTAGAACGATTATGACAACCATAATCTGCTCGTAAAGCGCGAAATGTGGCAGAATCACTATTTTTATAATAAGATTTAATAATTTTAACGCGTTGGTCGATTGTTAAATGTTCCATATTCTTAAATAGCAGAACGTCAACTAAATAAATGACAGTGTACTTGACGTTATCTTTGACAGATGTCGGTATACAGATTTTTACTTTATCAACCTCGAAATAGATAGCCTTGTATATTTTAATTTTCACACCTCCTTAACTACTTAATTTAAGGTAAAAAAAATTCTAGAATATTTTAGTTTTAAAAACACTATTCAAAACATTAATAAAAAAGTGTAATTTTTTTTGCACAAGTGGCGAGAAGTGTTTCGCTACCTATAATTTTTTTACTAAAAATCTTTTCGTCAATTTTAGTTGTATTTAATGTTAAAAATTTTTGAGCTCCGATTTACAATTAACTTTTTGTTTGTTTTGATGCTAAATGTGGTTATACGTATTTGTATAATTGTTTAGAAAATGTTTGAGATTTTCAATTTTTAATCTAGAGGGTACCTTTCGAAAATAAAATACTTAAGAAAAACTATTCTTTAACACCCCCCCAACAAAAAAAAGTTCCAACTACCAGTATTGGCCTTAAGTAATCCTAATCACAATTTTCTCCCATTATACCAAGGACTGTGATTCATGGAAATAGTCGATAAAAAAATCTCAGTTTTAAAACATAGTTTATAATAATTACTGTAATAGCAAACGATGTTGAAGCTAACTGAGAATCAAAGTTTTTAAAAATAAAAATACTGTTCCTAACGAAACAAGTAATAAAGTAAATACATTTGCAGTAACATGGCACTGACAGTCTAAAATAAAACGCATTTCAGTATCCTAAAAAAATAGTAATTACCACTTGACATAAAATGCGTTTTTTTTTTGTTAGTGAGATTGTCTCACCTAACTATTGTAAAACCTAACTTTCATAACTTGTTGTACAATGTGCTATAAATACGAATGGTGTAAATAACCATTTTAATACAAACAATTTGAAATAAAATTTGAGTCTCTACAATGCTCGGTGTTCGAGTTATGGAAAATACAGCAAAAGTGACACCCCCTCTAGACTAATAAAGCTACCACTTTTTCGTGTATAACATACATTCTTCTAATTAGACGACTTCTTGAAGCAGAATCGAAAGGAAAACCGCAGTTTTGTATGACCGAATCACACCCACTGCGACACTCTACACTATAAAGCCTTTCGGTAAAATTCTGATTTAACCAGAGGTCCATTTCTAGATAAATTGACTATTATAACACCTAATTATGATAGAACAAATATGACTCAAAAGATGATTTTGAGATGATAAAGCAGGAGCTAAATTAAAAAAAATTGTTGAAATTTTTACTCGATCTAAATATACACAAAGAACTAGGAGACATTATAACAAATGTGTGATGTTTAACTTCCAACATCCAAAACTTTTGAAAATAATACAAAACGAGAATTTTAAATTACCAGAAACTTTGTAAGTAAATTTTTATTGCGAAAGAATTTAAAGTTAAAATAAATATCAAATTAACAGTTGTAAAACAATTCAATAAAATAGAAATTTTTTTAATGAATCACATAATTAACATGTTTAGTGATTTTCTACAAAAGAATTTTATTACTTATGCTGCAAATTTCTTTTTTGCTTGAAGGAAATTCCAAAGTTAAAAATTAATAAATGCACTCAAGAGTTAAATAAATAATATTTTAGTATTTATTAACTATACATGTAAAATATTTTCTAAAATGTTAACTTGTAAATTGTAATTTTTATTCTAAATCACTTTCTTCTAAAAATGTTTTTCAATCGCATAATTAAATCATTTTTATTTGGAAATTGAATAGGCACATATACTACAGGTAATGACTAATGCAATATGTCAGAGTTAAAAACAAAACTCACGATAGGTAGATTGCAATTTTAATTTTTATTTTTTTGTTATTCTTAAAATTTAACTGAAAATTTTAATTATAAAAAAATCTTTACCAGTGTACCAAATTAAAATTTTGTTAATAGTAGATTTACTTGTTAAAAAAAACCATAAATTTCTAATAAACAAGGTTAAAATCAACTGGTGACGCATCGTACTTTACGTATACAGAGATAAATTTTGTGTACAAAGCTTTCGCGAAAACAAAATTGGAAAAATCAGTGGCATTTTGCTAAATTCCCGCCATTATCCTTCGCATATCCTGTGAGGACTTTCAACTCGTTCGCTATTAGCTGGTAAAAACAAGAACAGGCTGAACTAAAAAGAGAAAGCGAGTGATATCCCTGGAAAATTACCCTCGGAGTCAGGCTACTCGAATTTTCGGAATTGATTAGAGCAGCACACGGAACCACACGGAGAAACAGACCAGAAAATAAATACAGTGGAACCTCGACAAACGTTTTGCAGGGCGGTGTCGGACAATCGAATTTGTCGGATAACAGAGTATTTCCATAGACACCCTATAGTCCGGAATTTTTTGAAAGAAAGAACTTTGTAATCCGAAAAATTACAAATGAAAGTGATTCTACCTGAACTACAAATCATACTACATATTTATATAATATGTGGAATTTAGTAAATTAAACAGCATAATAAAACTCAACTAATTAACTGTATATAATATTTGGCAACCATTGTATTATGTATACACCACTGTACCAATCGATGCCAATAACCCAGTTGTTGAGACATCTTTTATTAAATAAAAAAAAAGAATTTATGGTTAATTATAAAATTAACATCAAACCTACAAAAAATAATAACTAAACTTATTGACTTAATCGTTTAAGATGCATCTAAAGTATACTTATACTACACATTTTCATATGATTTTTTTTTAATAAATCATAGAAATAATTAACTGTAATTATGAAAACTCTGACTCAAGTGACTCAAACGATAACGCTTATATAACTGTTAAAGAAAAATTTTATTTTGGTTCTTTCAATATTCATTGTCCCAATCAACTTAGGTATTTTGGAACAACTGAAATTTTTATTAAATGAATTGGTTTAACATCGTTTCATAATTAATTCATTTCTCATAAATATTTCATTTAAAAACCAAAAGATTATTTGAATAATAACCAATGCGCCCCTCTTTTTATACTATCTATGAAATACGAGATATGTTCCATATAACCTCCGGTTTCTGAACAATGCACAGGACTGATAGATGACTGTTTTATGGTGGTACAGTTTCGTACAAAATTTTGAACAGAAAGCGTTGGTTGAAGTGTTAACAAAATTTTAAAATTCTGTATCAAATGGAAATTCATCATCAATCGCTATATTGTGCAATACACAAGCTGCCCTAATAAGGTGTACCAATACCCTAATATTTCGCAGTGTTATGTAATATAACTGGCGAAATTTTTGTTTTAATATTCAAAATGTTCTATGACATAACGAATTTTTGCTAATTGTAAATTATAATTTTGCTGCCTTCTAATTAAATTTCCTCTGTTTTTGTATGGCGTGTGTAATATTGGGTTGGTACTGTCAATTCCCATATGCATCAGCTATCTAAACTAACAGAGCTAGGATGCGATATCCTAATATTTTTCCATTGCTTTATCGACCAAGAAGCGTTATGTTGCAAAGTTCTAGCATAGAAAGAATGACTGTTCAGTCCATTGTCAACTACATCAGAAAAAATAGGTTGACCTATTGCCAATTTCAACAGTTTCTAACAGATATTGTAGCAGATCAACGAGATGTTTTGTATTATTCCAAAGTGAGATGGTTAAGTAGAGGTGCAGTACTGAAAAGATTTTTTGATCTCACAAAAAAAATCAATGCTTTCATGAACAAAAAAGGTAAATATGTTCCAGAACTTACAGACCCTCAATGGTGAATAGACCTTGTTTTTTTGGATTTAACCGATGAGTTAAATACATGAAGGCTTCAAGGTAAATGAATTATTTTCTAATGTACATAGACGCAAAGACATTCCCGCATTCCAAATAAAAATCAAGCTTTTTATAAAACATATCCATGAAAAAGGTTAGACCATTTCCCAAATTGTAAAAAGGCTGTCGAGAAAGATAGAAAACTTTTCATTGGAACAATGATAAAATGAAGTCTATTTTAATACAGCTAGAAGATCAATATAGCGATAGATTTGCCAACCTAGAGAAGGTGTTTGGCAAACTGAAGATTTTCGCAAACCCTTTTTCATGTGATATTGACGATGTACCGAGTCATTTACAAATGAACGTCATTGATCTCCAATCTGTTGAACATCTTAAAAACTTTTTTATTGAAACCAATGATCTTGTGAAATTTTATGCCAACTTGCCATCTAATTTTGACGACTTGAAAAGTTTGCTCAGCAACTAATTACAATTTTTGCTAGTCTTCACTTATGCGAACAAACTTCTTCAGTGCTCAATTATAGAAAAAATAAATATAATTCACGTATTACAGATGAGCGGATTTCAACCACCAACATGAAAGCTGACATACAGTTATTGGTCACTCAAATACAGAGTCAAAAGTCGCACAAAATTTTTTTAAATGTAAATAGTTGTCTAATTTGAAATTCTCGTTTAAGTTCTATAATTATATAATTATTTTTCTTCATTTTTTTTTTATCAATAATTTCAGTCTCAAACTAAGCTCTCTCTCAAACTTACCACTATTTAAAAAAAATTAACAAGGTGACATAAATTAAAAATTAAATTTGCCATGTTTAGAGCAATGATAGGAGTCTGCATTGATGCAGCAAAGTGTTTCAGCAAAATTTCATTACAAAATTTTCTAAAAATGGCAACTTTCCATTAATTTTTTCCAAAGAGAAATTAATACTTTAAAAACAATTAATTAAAATTTTGACAAAATTATCGTTTTTGCCTTTGTTGCTATGACAGTTTTGTGACGATGAAAATAAAAATTGTTGGTCGAGACCTTAAGTCGAGACTAAAACTCATGCAAACCGCTACCATGTTACCAGCACGTGAAATAGCTACTTAACGAACTGTTAAAAAAAATTTTTTTCATTATAAATAAGGCAAACTTCACACACTGAAATCAGTGAAAAAAAGAGTTCTTTTTTAACATTGTAGAAATTTAGAAAATAGTACATTTTACAACAAGACATAAAAGTAAAGTTTTTTCGTGACACAGATGATTAAGCAGCAAAATAAGATAATAAAATAATAATAAGATACATAAGAAAAATCCGTATTTCATGTCGAATAGTAAATTCCTACTATTTTTCTAGGATATTAAAATGCTAATTTTATCTTCGAAATTCATAATAATATTTGCATTAAATTAAGCTGTCAATGTCACTGCAAATAAATAACTATAGTTTGATATTCGTTTCCTTATTAAAACTATTTTCATCTCTAGTTTAAAAAAGTTGTACTTTTTATTTTAAAAAAACACCTTACTGTCTTTGCTGCTTTGAGAGTTTAGAAATGACAGGATTTAATACACGCAGATTTAGTTCAAAGAATGATTAGTGATTAAACCACGATAGATCTATTTATTTTAAAAAACACCTTATTCTCTTTGCTGTTTTTACATAAAAACCTTCATTTTCAAATTTTTAATTATACCTATTTAAATTTTCGTTGTGATCGCTGTCTTTTATACTTTTTACATTTTTTGAAATTACTTGTTGTTTGTAAGTCTCTCTTCCACCCTTGTTTTCAAAAAAAAAAAAAATGTGACACAAATTTTATATGGGGTAAATACAAAATGGTAAGAATGCTCTCTATTACATTGTAGGCAACTCTTAATAAAGCCTTGGAAAAATATTTTTGCCGTAACATAATAATGTAGAACAAGAATTTCAATAAGGTTGATATGAATCTAATAATCGATTGCAAATCACTTTTGGATCTATCGCTACAAATTTTCAAAAATAGAAATGTAACATTTTAGAAACTTTTTAGATGCTTTTTCGTACAAGTAAAAAATCTTGCTTTGTTCAAAAAATAAATCGCAAACAGATTTCTTCGACAAAGTCTATTTTGTTTAAAAGTTGTTGACACTTCTTTGCACAAAAACTTAGAGATAACGTAAAATTTAGACAAAAAAATATAATATAATAGTCTGAAACACTATTTTTTAGTTTTAATTATAATGAACATATTAGTTATTGTCGCTCTCTTAGTATTTATGCTAACTTTCTACAGTGAAACCCGAATTCATTTTTTTCTTTAAGTGACTCTATAGTTGCTATTGCAAGATGTACAATAAGTCAAAATATGAAAAAAGAAAGGTTTAGCTGCAGCTGAGAAAAGTAGAGCTATTCGACTTAGAAGAGTAGTAGCTAATACCTAGAGACAAGATTTGTTTGGTAAAGAATAAGATGTAGACCTTAGTCTATACAAGCAGAAATTAAGACCGTTTTTCTACGTATAAGCTGAGTGGTGAGAAAAATCTTTGTAATTTATGCATCGCGAGCGAGAAGGATTCTTTATGCTGAGAATGGTTTGAAAATAAGCTCTCAAACCATTCACAATTAAAATGAAATTTTGATTAAACGTAATCATCTACCATACCAAAGTTTTGGTCTATCACTAGTAGACCATGCGACAGGTGTTAGTTGGTTAACTTTTTACCAAAATTAGGATAAAGATAAAGAATGGAACAACGTTTCATTTGCTGATAAATCCTAATTTGATCTCAAGAGTGATAGCGTTTTCCAGTGTGGAAAATGGCTGGTGAAGGATATCAGCAACAATTTGTCCGCGAAACCGTTCCAGTTCAGAGAAGGTCAGTAATGATGTGAAGAAGAATATGTGTTGGTATAGTATTTGCATTTGGATAAGGGAAAGAGACTTAAACCATAAATTACTTGATGAATAGGGATTATTTAGAGTAATAAGTGCTTTATAATTTATGACACTATTGAGGCGACCGGTACGTACCATCTGTTGACAAGGGTCTTGGGCGAGTGGTTGTCGTTCTTTACCTGTTTCCTTGCTTAGAGACATCATGCCGATATCGGGTAGTTGATCATAATTAACAACTTAATGTTTAATAATTGCAGTTTAAATGTAAACAAATTGGTGGCTCTCATATACCTGTGATAGTACCTTTTAGAAAAGTATTGCTAAATAATAATGAGAGATTGAGAGTCTTGGAAAAAGAGTTTTTTTCTTGTAAAATGAGCTATTTTTAAAATTTTTTTATTCTTTGAACATTTCAATTATTGTAAAATAAATAGTATTCTTTAATAAAGAATGCAAATTAATAGGTATTTATTAATCATTTTTCTAAGAAAAAAATATAATTTCAAAGAAGGGAGCATGAAATAAAAAAACAAAACACTTAAGCAACAACATAAATTTATTTAAAAAACATTACTAAATTTTACATTTTAAACGTGAGATGCTCAAAAATAATTTACGATAAACAGGTATATAAAAAGTTTAAAAAATCAACATACAAAAAGATTTTTTTTAGATTTTACTATTTAACTGAACTAATAAACTTACCTTGATCACAATTAGAAGGCATCCACTTAAATTAAAAAAAAACTTATAGACAAGCACTAAACACTAAAATAACTATATTTACAACAAAAAAAACCTAAAATTTGGCTTTAAAAATTTGATAAAACAAAGAGAACATTCAACGATATTGAAGGCTGAAACTCAACTAAATAAAAGTTTAAAAGCTTTTCAGGATAACAAATAGAACTTTCTAATCCATTTTACTAAGAAAATGTGGCTGGAAATTTTGGGGGTGTTTTTCTGTACAATTTGAGATATTTGTCAGAGGTAAACAGGTAGAAGATTTAATAAGAATTTAGATAAACTTTTCGAAGAAATACTTTCAAACATAATTAGGATAGGCATAATATTAATTTAACAATAGAGTATTTGTTATATTAATAGAGTATAGTTAATACAATATTAGTTATTATGTCGCTAAAGATATGAATAAAAAACGTAAATTGTTTTCACCAGATTAAAACTGTAGCAGATACTTTTGTAACAAAAAAAAATTCCCACAATAAATGGCATCGATGATAGTGACAATGATGAAAATATTTAGTAATGTTTTTTAAATAAATTTATTATGTTGCTTAAGTGTTTTGTTTTTTTATTTCATGCTCCTCTCTTTGAAATTATATTTTTTTCTTAGAAAAATGATTAATAAATACCTATTAATTTGCATTCTTTATTAAAGAATATTATTTATTTTACAATAATTGAAATGTTCAAAGAATAAAAAATTTTTAAAAATAGCTCATTTTACAAGAAAAAAACTCTTTTTCCAAGACTCTCAATCTCTCATTATTATTTAGCAATACTTTTCTAAAAGGTACTATCACAGGTATATGAGAACCACCAATTTGTTTACATTTAAACTGCAATTATTAAACATTAAGTTGTTAATTATGATCAACTACCCGATATCGGCATGATGTCTCTAAGCAAGGAAACAGGTAAAGAACGACAACCTCTCGCCCAAGACCCTTGTCAACAGATGGTACGTACCGGTCGCCTCAATAGTGTCATAAATTATAAAGCACTTATTACTCTAAATAATCCCTATTCATCAAGTAATTTATGGTTTAAGTCTCTTTCCCTTATCCAAATGCAAATACTATAGTCGCATCAACTTGTATGTTTGTCAACAAACAATAGTTTGATAATATGCTACCGACAACTTCTACAACATTGTTGAAAATTTACATTTGATTGCTGTTAGTGAAAACTTTGTTTTTATTGATGGTAATTTCTGACCTTACCGCACATCAGAAGTATTTAATGCCATTGAAAATTATGGAATTGGATTTGTTGTTCTCCCTCTACTTTTGCCAGATTTACATTCCATAAAACATGTGTGGAAAATGCTTGATGCTTACAAAATCCGGCCTAAAAACGTCTGAAAGCTTTCGGAGTCTTTGCTCCTTTTTTTTGATACAATTTCTCTAGAAGTCGGTTAAAAAGAGCACTCGAATGGGTGTTGGTAATTTTGGCAAGTATCATTACGGCGATTAGCTCACTGGGAATTTCGACATTATCTTTTAAAGACATGCTAGGTCTACCGGTAATTTCGGTACTACGCTTCTCCGAATTAAACTCCACTTATGTGTCTGATTTGATTAGTGGACGGCTGATATACAGTCCCAAGTTTTTAAATTGTGGACAAAATAATTTTTTTCAATATTTTTTGTTGAATTGCGCAGAAAAAAAATTACTTTGGATATTGTTCTACAGCATTTTCGACTGCGCAATCAAATAAGATGTGTTTCAAGTTTCGAAATATTTATTAGACTTTTTTTATAAAAAAATAATGTTAGCTAGAAAAAAAACTATTAAAATATTCTTCTAAACTCTATTGTTTTCCAATTACAGCATTTTTTTATTAACCAATCACTTAATAAATATTAATTATTAATAAAGGTAATATTCATATTACTAGGCAATAAAATTAACCCTAAAACTTTCAATATTCATTTGGTCTACTGTATTATCGGAAAGACAAAATTGATGGATGCTGCCGATTTGATATAGCCTTGCAGCTGCTTTTGCGTACTTGCCACATTCACCGTAAATTAACATTTTTGTATAATCAGCTGAACAAAACTTTTTTTTTGTTTTGAAAAAATTGACAATTGTCACTTTGACAATTTAGTTATTCCAGTCGACTAATTTTAAACACTTGAAACAGATAAAAAACAAAAAACATTTTCTCAAAAAATTTAAAATCGTGCAGAAGTTAATTTCAAGTTGAGTTAATAGTATGGGTTGGACCTATCTCAAATTTTAAGATTTCAATAACCAATCAAATTCTTTTAATTTTCTATGGAAAAAAAATGATACCGGTATTGTCTCAACTTAAAGTTAACTCATAGAAAAAAAATCAAAAATTCTACCTCAATTTTTGTGCAGTTTATTATCAGATCAAATAAGATAGTCTTCCGTAACTCTTATTAAAAATTCAGAAAAATATTGTGCCTAAATCACCGACAGGATTAAACAAAACAGGTGTAGGTAACGGATATAATACTGGTACCGCGGTTACTTATCTCCATTCGATGTACGACACTAATTTGTAATGTTTTGAAGGTGAGAGGCTAGAATACTCGATATTAGAGGCAATTTCACATTTTTAAAATGCTTATTTTTTGTTTTGTTTTTTATTTGTAAACTTAATAATTTCTTTTCAACAAAACAAGTTATGTTATTTTAATTGGTTTTGCTCTTTTATATAAATTTCACAAATATCCCTAACTTTTGTGCACAATGAAGAATGCATAACAGATTATAAATAACACTTTCCAATTTTCAAAATATCGTAAAAGCAAAAAAGATGGTTCCTCAACTTTATCTCATATCTAAAAGAATGAGCGGGTAGAAATATTTTACAATTTTTCCGGGACTCAGTTCGTTACTAAAGCACGGTCTGAAAAACCGGTCGATTCAAAATTTATCGATAATTTTTGTATTCGTTAGGCTCATGATTTCTGCTTACAGGTACCTTTATAAAAAATGTTTGCTCAATCTATGCGTAAATAACATAGAAGTATAGAGATTCGTTGTTAAGTTATAAACAAAAACGGTCTGTGACACCGACCTTAGTAACCGCGTTATAATTTTCAAGTTGTATAAAAATAAAGGGCGATTATAAAAAAAAGCAAAACTTATAAAATTGTGGGAAAAATTAGATGACGAAAAAAAAATCGTAGTAGATGAAGACATTGAAACCTTTAAGATGATCTATTAGAAACGATAGACGAAAGAACCGATTCTGAACAAAACTTTTCTTAAAACAATAAAGAAAATATTACCGAAGGAAGAAGAGATAACGTGCCATATTCTCTTAGAAAAAGCTCTAAAACAAAATGGAGAAAACATAGTGACTAGACTAAGATTAAAATTCGTTTTCAAAATTTCGTAATGCACTTACCAAGCGTCAAGGAATGCCCGGGAGAAGGAAATTTGAACTCTACTTCTTACAGAAAATATGTTGAATATGATTGTTTATATCATATCAAAGGAAGAAGCATTTAAGAAAATATATAAAGCACGATCTATCCGATTCAAGTTAGCAGAAATACTAAATAAGAAAGGAGAAAATAAGATGCCAAGAAAAAGGTACGTACGGAGTAGATAAATGGATACTTATACTAGGTGTATCAAAAATGATGGTCAAAAAATTAACCAGTGATACATTTCATCAAAAGAAACAACTTTTCTATATATTATTTTTGCGACAGATGCTAAAAATTTTGAGTTTTGTTCTCCCCATAAAATCACAATGCGCTTGTGATCACTTCTCAAATAGGTTAGGTTTGTTTAGTTACAGTGGAACTTCGATAAATCAAACCGTTGATAACTCGAACCAAATTTATGATAGGACACCTTGTTGTACTTCTGTGATAAGTCAAATCTCTCGATTACTCAAACTTTTTTTGTGGTAGGTGCTTGTTCGAGTTATCGAAGTTCAACTGTACCATTTTAATACTACCTAGATTAGTGGCGGGTATAGTATTTTGTACTAAGTTTTTAAATAATTTTATCTTAATAACGGTTGAGATTCGGAAAAAATAAAATCTAGAAAAAAATTTTCTTTAAGCGAGACCTAGCACTGGCTAAACTTTTGACCATCATTTCTGATACAACCTGTAGAAAGTGTTTTTAGTGCTTAAGTAAGAAAAACAGAAAAATTAAATACAAGTGTTACCAGTGCCTTAAATTTATTTGTATGGAGCATTTAATCCCAATATTTCCAGACTGCAAATGTAAAAATTCGGTATGATTTGAATCACAGCTTCAACTAAATATGTATTTACTATGTTTTATTTAATACATTTATTTATACTTTTTTAATAGAAACTACTTTATTTTTTTACCAAAATTTTTTTTTATAAATTAAATGTACGGGTGAACCATTTGTAACGAATAAATTCGATAAAAATTCAGAGATTTGTCTTTCAAGAAAACGCTTAAACACGTAACCTGTTATTTTTCAATTTTTGACAAAAAATTGAATATACAGGGTGTCTCAAAATCGAGATACGACCTTCAACTTAAATTTTCAATTATTAATTAATGTTTTTCAGCATATCTGAATTCTACGTACAATTTTGTGTATTTTTTATGTAGCCCACACTATGTTGATTTTTATTTGTTTTTGAAAAAAAGGCGTTAGAAAAAAACGTGTAGTTAAATTTTAATAATGAAACTATGTATTAACATAAATAGAATTCTTGAAGAATAAATTTATGGTAAACGCTCGAAATATAAGCCATTCACTTCTTCGACAATCCGCAAGCCGATGTTCAAACTCTTCAAACACATTTTGTATAATTTGAGGACTTATGTGGTCAACTTCTTCTCGTATTATGAAAACAACTGAAAATCAACATTGTGTGTGCTACATAAAAAATACGAAAAATTATACATAGAATTCAGATATCGTAGAAAAAATTAGAATTCTCATTTGAAATTTCAAAGTTGAGAGTCGTATCTCGGTTTTGGAACACTCTGTATAACTATCCAATTTTTTGCGCAAAAAATACGAATTAAAGAAACAGGATACGTGTTCGAGCGTTTTCCTGAAAAATAAATTCCTGAATTTTTATCGAATTTATTCATTTCAAATGGTTCACACCATATAAGTATATAAGTTTCCTGTTTTATACAGTGTGGAAATTACTTATGGAATAAATTATTTTCAAAATTAATAATATTTTTGTAAAACACTAAAACAGGTCAACTTTTATTTTAAATTGCGCTGGTTTTTAATTATGGAACTCATTTGTGACGTTATCTCCTTCAGAGCTGTGACGTCACACGCTTTTTTTTTAAATAACATGCTACATTTGTTTATAAATTTGACGATAGTACTATTAAATCCCTTTTCAATGAACTCACCCTAGTTAACTCTATTTTCAACAGTTCTTGAGATTTTTACCTTTCCACCACAACATCAAAAACAATTAGAAAAACGTCAAAGTTTACTGATTGTTTTTAAGCATTATGAAAAATAAAAATTGACCTGTTTCAGCGTTTTCGACAAATATTATTCGTTTTGACTCAGGTATAAGAAGTAATAAACCAATATTTTTGTTATAAATTGTACAACTTTTATTTTATCCAAAAACATCACACAATAAATTAATTGACTAGTTTAATACAAAAAAATAACAAATTTCAAAAAATCGGTCTCACAGACTGACTAACTGACTTTAGTAAAGACGTGTCATCCGACTCATTTAGTAATGGAGGGTTTTAACAATCTCCTCCAACGTACTGGAAAACTTTTCCGTTATTTCATATTCATCCTACATTCTAAAGAAAAGCAAAAATTACAGTAATTCTAAACTACTTGTAATTTGTAAGAAGTTTTTTTATTGCGAATGAATTTCAACTCGAGATAAATATGAAATTAACAGTTGGATACAAGATATATAGAGATTTTTTTAATGTATTATATAACATAATTGATTTTTAAAAAAATAAATATATGTATTAAACTGCAATTTTTTTTGTTTGAAGAAAATTCCGAAGTTAAAAATTGATGAATGCATTAACCATTTATAAAATATTTTCTGGAATGTTAACTTGTATTTTTTATTTTAAACCATAAAACTGACTTCTGAAATTGTTTTTCAGACGCAACAATTTCCAGTTAAAAAATTCGCCATTTAAATACTGCAGCTAGTGACTAATCCAATATGTCAGGGTTAAAAACAAAACTCACGATGGATTACTAATTTTAATTTATTCGTTATACTACTTATACTGTTAAATTTCATTTATTATTTATAAAAAGTCTTTATCGGTGAATTAAAATCGAAATTTTGTAAATATTCGATTTATTTGTTAAGGAAAACCATAAATTTCGAATAAACAAGGTTAAAATCAAGCAGTGACGCATAATTTACGTATGCCGAGATAAATTTGTGTACAAAGCTTTCGTGAAACTAAAAATTTGTAAAATTCGTTGAAGTTTGTTAACTTCCCGCCATTATCCTTCGCATATCCTTTGAGGACTTTCACTCTGTCGCCATTAGCCGGTCCGAACACTCCGAACAAGAACAGGGTGAACGAAAAAGAGAAAGCGACACGAGTGATGTTGTCGTCCCTCGAAAATTATCCTCGGAGTCAGGCTATTAAAATTTTCTGAATTGATTACAGTTAGAGCAGCACACGGAGGAACAGACCTTGAACCTGCTGCATAATAAATAAAATAAGCCTGGAAAATGACTACCACAAAAAGCGCTAGTAGCGCCATTTTGCCGCCTACCGGCGACTGTTACAACTATCCACATTCCTGGCAAAAGAACCACGTCCCTATCGTGACAAGCCAAAGTATATCTAATAGTTCCGACATTCCGGCGCTCTCCATCGCGTTACGTAACAAAATTGCCGTTTTTTTTCGAACATTTCGCCGGATTCGGTCGCGCCGACCTAAAATACGTGGAAATCGCGAGAAAACCGCCGGATTTTCCTAAAAATTCGCGATAAATTCGGTTAAATGCTGGTGCAAACATGTGCATCGTTTAGCCTTCGGTTCATTTCGGGCGTCTTCGCCGTCTCGTACGTGCTTTTGGTGGAATAGCGACGACGCATATCGCATAGGTGGCGTTGTGAACCACGTTCAGGGAAGGTAAGAAACCCTTTGGAGTTATTTTCTCGTTATTTACCCTTTTCGGGCGGGATTTTTTGCGATTTAGGACGACATTCGGCTGTGAAAGCGGTTGAACGGCCCTCGTAGCGTTACTTTCGCGGTGTTTAAGTAGGTTTTAACGGTGAAATGACGGTTTTTACGAGGTTCCGACGAGGAAATCGCCTCTCTAACAGGTCATTTGCTTTGTTTATACGCGAGGAGGTTGCGTACCGTTGTCGGTCCGCCGTGGACCTTGAGGGCGGTTTCCGGGGGCCGCGTCCTGTCTCACAGGGGGCGCTGTCCACGTGAAGGCACAGCTAACACCTAACCGACCACTTTTCGTGCTTTTTTAACAGAACGGAGAACGGACAGATAACGATACTCTTGTGATGCAACTACTTATCATTTAATGAAATTTCACAAAAGCGTTGCTTGATTCTGGAAAAATTTGAGCTTTTATTGCTTTTTTTAAACCACCATGAACAGTAAGAAAATCTACAGAATATTATTTTCTTATTAAAAACATTGAAGCTTTTAATAAAAATTTTACACTTACGAATATGGAAAATTTCCCGTTTTATACCTTCAACCCCTTTCGAACGAGAAATATCAATGCTAGATGAAGTAATAAAGAAAAATTGAAACATCCACCGGAAATATATTTTCTTATCATTACTGATTTGTTTATTCAGTAAAATAATCAAATCTTGACAAATAAAATTTAGACCCTTATTACCTATAAGAATAATAATCGATCTTATGAATTCTAAATAAAATTTAAAAAATAAATAGCTGTTTAATTATTTCACCGAACTAAAGATCTAAATAATTAAAATTTTGGGGTGGTAGATATAAACTTTATCAAAGAAAATTTTCTGTTTGTCGTACTTTAATTAATTTTGAATTAACTCGTAATATTGCAGTATTAAAAGGGGTGTTTTCAAGTAATTTATAAAATATATATTTTAACGGGTGGTTCAAAACTTTCATTACCAATTCGTCTATAAACAATTAATAAGATTTTGGACATTATTATATTATGGACAAAATAAAGCAAAAACAGTTTCAATAATAATAATTAATTGATAATGTCGGACCGGACCCAGCAATTCGCAAAATCTTGAAAATTCTGATTTTGTATTTACGTTTCAATGAAATATTAATGTTTAAAATTTTAAATGGCATTGTTACATAATGGTAAAGATCCATCTATTATTACCATGAAATTCCATTTTTTTCTCTTATTTACAATTAGATAAATCTTTGATTATGGGAATGAAGTCAATTTTTAAAAAATTCTCAGTACATAATAATACAACGAGTAGTCAAAGTTATGTCGAATGTTTTTGTAGTGGTATCAGGAATGGTCATTTGCTTGGTATGAAATTCCCAAACGTAATGATCATTATCTATCGGAAAATATTCTACTTAATTTTGATTTGAGTTGTATTCGGAAAACTCTTCAATGGACACAAATAATATAACAAATACAAATCTTCAAAACTGAGTTAACATGATTTTCATCGCAAACAAATTTTTGTTATTCGTAATTGTTACCTCAAAAATTTGGTGAAAATTGTGTATTTTGGCTGTATTTTTATTTATTTAAAATATTCACCATTTTCACTAATGGTATTCTTAGTGCGAGTATACCACCATTGGTTATCTCACTAAAATTTGTTGTTAATGGTTGTTAATCAAACAATGCCTTACTTTTATAAGTTCATTTTTAAAAAATGACAGGTGAATTGATCCTTTTGGCTCTAAACAGCAGTTTAATAAAGATTGGGGGTAGTTTAACAATATTAATAAATACATATTCAGGATGTTCTTAAAATTTTGAGAAAGATTTTCAATTTTTCTAGACCATCCATTCCCCAAAAAATTAAATTTGAGTATCTCTGTGAAATCGAGTCTTTTTTTTTTGGAGGGGGGACTACTAGAAAAATAAATTTTAGCAAAAATTTAATGAGTTTCTAGTCCTCTTTCAAACCCGTACGGTTAACTCATTATTTAGTGCTAAACTACCCTCCAAATTATTCGTATTATCCAATATACAATTAAAAAACTAAAGAAAAAATAACTGTAATGAGGGTTCAAACAGAGTCTAAAAAATATTAAATTAAGTAACGTTTCGGACAGTACAATTTTCACCTCCTTCAGATCTATAAGCACGTCTTAAACTTTCGTTGATATATTCACATGTGTGGTGGAAGGAAGATTGTGTCAACGAAAATTTAAGACATATTTGTTGATCTGAAAAAGATGGTAATTGTACCGTCGAAAGATTATTTAATATAATATTCTTGGACTCTTTGTTTGAGCTCTTATCACAGATATCCTACGTTCAAAGAAGCGCTATACTTAAACAAAATTAACTAAGCTATTGTATCAAAATATATTTGTACCCTGCGAATGAAAATGAACTGAATCACAAGTTCTTTTTGTAATTTTTGATATTTATTCGTACAAAAAAAATTACAAAGTTTTTTAATAACGGTAATATTATAATTTTATAGCGGTAATATTAAAAAAATATATTGTGCTATACACACATCTGAAGAGATCTTATGAAGTTTTTAACGTCACAGCTCTTAGAATACGCCAAATTTTGTTCTAGAACCAATTAAATTAAGGAATTATGTAATATATTTTTGGCTATATTAAGTAAGCTAGATGATCTTTCCAAAAAAATATTTTTTCCACTCGTTTAACGTTGAAAAAGAGTATTTTTCTTTGTATGACAAAGAGGTCATACTTTCTGTGAGGAATTTGTAGCAGTTTTAGTTTAACGGACAAACACTGATTGGGCTGTGATACTTTTTCTATGAGAATTATAAATCTTGCTAACCAAGACCTTCTACTTGAAGAATTATTATTACGATTTATGACGTCTCTAATCTTGTATTGCTAAAATCGAAAACAAACATCTATTGACATTACTGCAATAACAATATTTTTACGTTTAAACACAATTGGGGTGACTGTGGGACCAAATTTAACAATTTTTGCATCTTCTCATTTCCCTTTTTTTGTATTTTATTCTAGATTTACTTATGGAGTTAGTTAAGTAAGATAATGATTCTAAGTTTTCCAAATCCAGTCAGTGAATACTTCTGGGCATTTTAAAAGGTTTAATAGGTATATCAAAGATGACATTTATATTCGCATTAAAATCTTTATAAACAACGAGGAAAACAAAATGAGCTTTATTTAAAAAAATGACTAATGGATTCTTCATCTTCTGGTTTTTTAATTTTTGTTCGAAAATGACAAGTTTTACAAAAATTTTGCAAGAGGTAAAAATTTTCTAAATTCTGTATAAAAAATTAGTAAAACCACGTTTTTCAGAATTAATGTTCCAGTGAAATGAAATTGGGCTTAAAGAAAAAACATCTCAAAATCTTTAATTTTGGTCAGCTGTAACTTTTTACAGAAGTGTCTCAAAACAACAAATTTTGGTCTAGGGTAGGTAATTGTAGTTAAATTTCTGCCAAATACTTCTGGAATAACCTATACATTTTAATAAGGTTCAATAGTCACTCACTAAAAACGGACCGCAATTCAGTAGCAGCGATTTATGGTTGCATATGTTAGTATTACAATAATTTGTTATCTAATAATAAAACTAGAATCAATAAATAACATTTTTCAATTATACTAAACCTGTATGACACGATAATCTCCCGGAATTTAGAGACGGACTTTTACAAAATTACCTATTTTGAAGCCTTGCAGTATCAGCAAACAGTTGAGAAGCTGAACATTTTATATCAGAGTTGTCTATTAAGGGTAGTATTTTGAAGAAAGTAATTTTGAACAAGTTTTTTCAAGGCTTTTGATTGACTCATCTTTCTAAAATTTTATAATCAAAAATATTTTTAACTGAATCATAACTATGTAATGTCATTATTCTTTAAAAAAGTAAATATGTAATAAATCGATAAACTTATTACGATTCAAAAAAATTGTTTAAATATCCATAAAATTTTGCATGGGATCCTCCTTCTAGCGCTTAACGTTAGAAAATAAAGTCAGAGAGAAATATTATTTATTTTTTTCGATTATGCACTGTCAGTATCATTTTTGAGAAAAAATCTCAGCTCTTCTAAGCTATTCACCTTTTGTTGTGCTCTAAATCTACAGAAAAGTTAATAAACTAACAGGAATGAATGTGAACACTTAACAATAAGTAGGGCAGTAATAAGGCAATGCGTATTTCAAAAAATTGATAATATTCGATTAATTGATAATATGAATCGCTTATTGACAATTTTCAGAAGTCAAAATAAATTTAAAACAAAAATTAAACGCCTCGCTACAACATTTCTACAGTGCCATTCGCAAAATCGCACTCTTTATGAATGTCATAATTTTTTTTTAGAAAATACCGCAAAGGATACGACATCTAACATTGAATTTACAAAACAGAACGTCAAGAGAAGTTTAGCATCATTTATTATCAATTCCTTTTTCAGATACTGGATTTCAAAAGAAAAATGTGAAACATATAAAGAGTTTGGTTTTGTAACGTTTGTCTAATGAAAAATGACGAATGATTAAAATTTGGATCCAAGATTTTAAGTAGTTGCCATAGAAAAGATATTTCGTACAAAATTTTTAAGAGTAGGTATTATTTCAAGTCAATATCCCGAAAGTCAAGAGATTTATAATTTTACACATTTTTTAACGCTCCTGAAACGTGATTTTATCTCAAATATGCATACTTTAGCTTAATGTAAATGGCCACTGTGACTACAATCATGAATCTTCGAACAATAGCTCTTCAGATAGGGTGTCAGTTACTATAATCATGTTTGTTACTTGAGCTGAGAAGATTATAAAATATGTTGAAACGACGAGAGGTTTCTTATTTAGATTTAGATCAGCAGGTAGAAAATTTTTTTCTTTTTGAATTTTGAATACTTGTTGATATATTGTTTGAAGATTTGTGATTTTAGTCACAGTGGCCGTTTAGCGAGTGTAATTTTAAGTTTTATATTTAATAAAATTATTGATGTATTTCATTATTTGGAATAATACATCTAACTTTTTGTTTAATTATTGACGGGCGAATTGATAACGAAAGATTTTTTATTACCCGTTACTTTTAGTTGCGAATAACTGGAAAAAGTAATGATATGCGAAACAGCACATTTCAAGATTTTATTTATAATAGGAAATTGTCCAAAACAAAACCTAAGCTTGCAAAAAAAATTGCTTCATTCTATTATTTGTAGTAACTAATTTGTCGTAAGCCCTAAAAAGACTAAATAACCAAAGATTTTTAAACACCAGTAACTACATATTTAAAGAGGTGCAGAATTCTTGATAATTACGAAGTGGAATAAAATTTTGAAAATATTTATATTGTATGTATGATGTATAACTAAAAAAGTTCTTCTTGCGACCTTAAATGTCGTTTTATTATTTAGAATGAATTGAAAAGATCGAATATGGAAATAACCACCATCGAGTCTGACCTCAAATTAAGGCTAACGTTTAGATGAATAGGGGGTTACATTTATTTTAGGACGTATGAAAAGAGTTCATTTCAAGGAAAATTGTTTTTTTTCTTTTCTTTTAATGTACGTATGTAGATGATGTAATGCAATCTGTTTAAAGACTTTCGAATGATAATTTATTTATTTTTATTGAATTAAAATACAATTGAAACTGATTAAACGACCTGGTTTTGTCCAAAGTTTCGGATATAACAACGAAATGGTGAAGCTGTAGCAAACACTTTGTAATAATCGGCTTATTATGAATTCATTGATCCTTCTTACGACAATATATCGATATAAAGACGTCTTTTTGTTATTATTACTTATTATTATAATTTTTTTTTTTTTACATAAGTTTAGATTTCAAAATTGCAATTACGATTTTCATGCGTTGATCCAGGTTTCCCCTACAATTATGTACTATTGGATAATGAATTGAGTTGATACGCTACCTGTGTGAAACATTTTATTTTATATATCAATCTTACTCGTTTCGTGCAATTATCTGAAGGGGGTAACTGAATCTATCAAAGCGCACAAAGCGGACGAAAAAAATGGTGGAAGTGTTACATTAATGTTTGTAGCTTCAAAAAATTAAATGATCATTCAGCTGATACATTCTTTTAGCATAACACACACTGATAGGCTCGCTTCTATGTGTTAAGGGTATTCATGCCCTTTATACAAATCTACAGCGCAGTTACAATGCCGTCATAACTAATGAAGGGCCTTGTAGGTACAGCTTCAAATTACTCCACATTGCTGGTTTAAGTGCCGTAATAGCCCCAAAACACCCTCACTATTATATTATTTTTCCAGTACTGACCCGGCAAATTTAGCTACTTCAATAACCCCCACAGCCCTGAAATATTTTAACTGAAAACAATTACCCTAAGATTCCTTCTTATGCTAGGTTTAAGTACCGTAATAACCTGCAAAAACACTAAACACTCTTGCTGTTGTACTGTTCCTTCTGCTACAGCCACATTTCTTTCTTCAGCAGGTTTAGGTGCGCCAATTATCTCCAGTGTTTCATAAATTAATATCATTTTTTTTTTCAAACCACTTCAGTGCAAATAAATGTCACCGTGTTTTTGTTTCTATGACAACGTAATTTTTTTTAATATAGGAAATTAAATTTAGGGGGTCAATATTTGCACCACACCACAATGGTTAAAAAAACAGATATCCCCCTGATTCTGTAAGATGCGGTTAAGCTAACCACGATACTACAATATTTAGCTACTTTTTATAGAATCAGGGAGTATTATTATAATGATACATCTTATCAGCAATCCACCCTATAACAGGACTTCAGTAAATAGAGATTCTTGGTGATGAATAAGAAACCACAAATTTTCATCGATGAAGTGTATAAGTAGATAATTATAAAATAAATATAATAACTTCTTAGCGCATATTAAAATAATAAAAACCGATAATTTTTTCAATACATTCACGTGCTGTTTGTAATAATAATTAATAATGAAATATGTGTTTACTGTGATACACAGGCCGATCATTCGAAAGTGAAATAAGCTTGTTTTCGAGTTTTTTTTGATTATTTTTCGATAAATACTAAGAGAGGTACAATTTTGTACTAAAAAAGTACAAATATTTAGGATAATGTCAACACTTTTAGCGGGGACAACTACCACCTTAAAATTATAAATGGCAAATGGGGTGGTCAGGTGGTATATCATTGAAAACGTAATTAAATCTTCTATTCAAGGCTTTCCTTGTTTTTAAAATCCGACCAGTATTTGAGGAGAAAAATTTAAACCCAATTTACAAAACCGTTAATGATTATTTCGTAGTAATTTTTAAAAATCAAAATGGCTAAAAAAGTAATTAAAAAGTTCATCAATGATTTAACATTTTTACAAATTTAAATCAATTTTTAATTACCTTTCCAATAATGTGCCATTTGACTCCATTTAAAATTTTAAAGGTGTTAGCCGCCTATGCCTAGAGGTTGCCATCATAGAATAGGAAAAGAAATTAAGGGTTGAATTGTCAAGCACAGAAACTTTTCTGCGCTATTCTAATAAGTTTGTTTTGTACAGTTCCATTCCTTACCTGCTGAAGTACCCACTATTTTTGTAGCTTATCCCTTCTTACCTCAAGGTCAACTGCTCGATTACGTACTATATGGGGGTTACATGTCTCCCCTAGGGTGTAAAAATCTGTTAAGCCTTTTTTATTATGTTCTCCTAACTTTTAGTCGATTGCCAATTAAAGTTGTCTTATTAGCTAATTTGAATGCGATATACACGTTTTGATAGTGGATTTCTCGTGTTTCCATGTACATACATGATTTATTTTTCTCTTTAAGGTTTTTCTTTCGGAAAAAACAAAAATATCTCCAATTTTTAAATTTTGAAAATTATCGTGTGAAAAAGAATCTAAACATAATCTAATACAATGAAAACCAGTTATGCCAGTTCTCTTTTGCACCTCATATTGAATGAAATTTTGAAATCCTTAAGTTTGCTGTAATATAATAAATATAAACTGGACTCATCTACTTTCAAGTAGACTGAAGCTCATTTTATTTTATTTCATTTTATAGTTTTAACATTTAGTTCGGTCGGTCGGCTCTAACAGCCATATTGTCGGTCTATTTAGGTCGTTATAATCGGCTTTTACTGTATACAGACTTTTTACTAAATAAAAAGTCATTATTTATTTAATTATTTTCTATTTTCAAAAAATCCAGAACTGTGGTCTGATTTCTTACTGGAGAGAAACCAGCAAGAAATTTTGAAATACTCGTTGGCGATTGGTTAATTTTCGAAAATTAATCAATGGGAATTTTAAATTTTCAACGCTTACTGGTTTCTTTCCGCTTAAAAAACAGACTTTAGAGCAAATGATTTTTTTACTGTCTACTACTGAATCGATTTATGTGTACCAACTTTGAATTGATGTAATGTTAATGACTTATAATGAGTACAAATAAATAAAACTGCAAACATATCATTCATTATTCTTATGAAAAATACCAAACGCCACAAATAATATTTTTTATTTGAATTCTACAAATTTTCGAGAAATTAACATAATAATATGGGTATCACATAGGAGCGAAACCAGTACCTGTTATCGTATTTTCGTTTATATGTTGTTTGCTTTCGCTCTTATGTGGCCTTGTTTTGCTTCTTGGTTGCTTTGTTTCTACGTGATTTGTCGTTAGAACATTGTTCGTCATGCCTACCCCTATATGCTATAGATATATAGAATATATAGAATCCAAGTAGTATAATTTGTAGGATTGTTACGTAAATTTTATTAAGCTTCAATATAACTACAGATAATAGAGAAACAATAGGAAAGTTGACTGTCAAAACGGTAAATGTAGTTTAACTACTTTTAATATATTTAACTTTTTGTTTAACTAACTGTTTAACCATTGTAATTTAAGTACATTTAACACCATTTTTTCACTATTGAACTACAATATCTAACCACCAACTACCATCAAATTGTCGTAAATTCCTCAAATAGAAACAATTTGCTTTAAAGGAGTTTGATAGTTTGATTTTCTATAAAGAATAGTCCCAACTTTTTCCTAAATAATAACTATGTGGAAACGGATTAGTAAAGATTATTTCACTCATGGATTTTTTTAACAAATCATACACTCTTATTCGGCAATAAAAACGAAAGTTACAATTGAAAAAATGAGCAGCCAAAATTTTTTGGGGGGTTCTCACTCAATAGGCAATTCGAAACACAACGTATTTCGTTTTTCAGCGAAACATTAGTTGATAGCAGTAGTGTTGCCTTAGTTAAAAATTGTAAAGAGAAAAGTCTTGCAAGTTGTTTCGAGAGATAGTCTTGACGAATACCATTCGAGTTCAGATTTTGTTTGAACAAAGTCACCAATTGTAAATCTGAGTTTTACAGTTTTGCTCATGATATTGATCAAAAACTACTCGACTTACGTTTCGTAGTTTTTTTGACAATCTCATTCGCAAAATTGCTAGGCGAACTTTCGCAACAATCGGTAAATTTTTTCGGCAAAATCTGAACTCTTATGATATTATAACTAAAAATATTTACAGGAATTATGGTGAAACTGATGCCGGTGGTCTTTCCGTTTAAACAATTATTTTTGTGCAATTGTTTAAAATTCTTATTATTTTTTTAATCTAGCGGCTTGGTACTTAATAAAGGAACTTTTTCTTTTTTCTTCAGAAAGACGTGCTAGTCGTTCTGTTTGCACGTATTTCGGTCCTTACATCTTTTTTCTATGGTTTAATTATTCTTTTATTGTTGTTGTATGATAGTTTTAGATATAAGTTAGAACTAGGGAAAGCAATGTGAATAAATCATCAATATAAGATTTACTATCAAGAACAAGAACACGTGCACGTACACTTTTATAAATTTAAAAAAAACAGAGTTGTAGTTGAGCTTAACTACGTTTTGGAAAGTAGTTTTAACAACACTGATTGTATAGTAAGGTAAAACTAAATTAAACATATCAAATAGACAGTTATTATATTACGCAACGTTTGATAAAATTCTCAACTCGAAATTGGTATATTCAAAGCTTATGACGGGAACGGGAATGTCCTTGTCAAATACGCTCACGCAATCGTCAAAAGCTCAACCTGTATTTTTACTGGCTATTTTTCAGACAATAGTAACGTTTTTTTGTATTAAAAAAATAGAGATATTAGTAATAAATTAGATAATACCTAAACTTCACATTTTTGAATTATAGAGTCATATTTTCGGCTAAATCATAAAATAAAAAAATATTTATAAGCAAATGTGCATATATTTTGGCTAATTATGTGGGTATTACCTTTACAAAACCAATATTAACATTGAGAAAGATTTTTCTAAGCTTTCTTGAATCAACAGGTGGTGATTGTCTTTAATTCTAGGATAAATAAATAAAACACATCAATACAATACTTGTTAGCTAAATTAGAATCCGATTACTTTTTTTTACACTTGTACTCTTATTTACAACTTTTACAACATTTTTATTTCATTTGTCATTAGACAAATGATTATTTAAAATATTTTAAGAGTAATTACAGTTAATTCTTCGAGATACTAAAATTAAATTCATTATCCAATAAAAATGCAAATTTGTGGAATATAACTTGGACTTAAAGTTGATTTCATCAAAATGCCATTATGCAGATTCGATGCAGCTAAATATTTAGTAATTTCGAGTGCTTATGGCTATATCTGCACCGTCTTATCGCATAAAACAAATATATAGTTAACTATTAATCTCTCAACAGATTGCTAAAGAGCAAGCTGTAATTAGAATTTTTTGATAATAAATTGACAAATCCTTTTTTATTAGCTACTAGAATATGTCTTGAAAGCAAAGAGTAGTCGTTAAATTCTTACACAAGGAGTACAAATATGAGAGATGAAAGCAAGCATTTACGCCCGGCCGATAACATACGTAGCGCTTGAAATACCGGATATCCTAAGCTCATATTAAAAATTAACAAACCAGTTTTACATCAACTGCGATAAACTCAGTATGTTAATAGTCAGTAAAGAATTTAATGAGTTATTGTAAAATTTTCATACTTTTCAGAGATTTGTAATGACATGGCAACTCGGGAAAAGAAGCTTTCAATTAACAGAAAGCAAAACACATCGTCTCCTTTGCCTCCAAAGGAAGATCTACCACCTCCCGATATAAAACCTCCCTTAAATAATGAACCAGCAGAAGAAAATGCCAATACCAAAGCTCCCTCTTTAGCGAAAAAACTAGCACCGAAATCACCTAAAAAATTATCAAAAAAACCAATTGCAATAAAAGTTAAACCAACAATAAAGAGACTTGTGAAAAACAAACGCAAGATTATGAAATTAGTAAGTAATCCCAAAAATTCAGAAACTAAAAAGAACTTGCTCAAAAATTGCGTCAAACAAATTAAACCCAAGAAACCAAAAATTGTTAAAACGGAAGAGAATTTACCTCCAGTTCTAGAACCGATTTTACCAATTGATGAAGACAGTGATAATAAACAAGTAAAGAAAAAAGGAAAGCGGCCACCGAGAATTGATAATTATGCCAAAAATGATGATCCTGTCAAAGCAAAACGGGTTTATAAACGAAAAATCAAAACAGAAAGTACACAAAATGAGACAATTGAAGACGTCATAAATGATTTGAATACATTAATAAAAAGCGGAGATATCAAAGAAGAATCAGATGTTGTATCCGAATCTGGGAAAAGTGATAGTATAAAACCTAAAAAAGTGATCAAAAAGAGAAAAAAAGAAAACATTGAAAATACCCTCAGTAAACTAAGCCCTGCCCAACGTAAAGTTATAGATATGTTAGATTTGAATGTTAGTAAATTTAAAGGATTACCAGTAGTCAATAAAAGACGCCACAGCATTGAAAAATTCCCTATTGGGATTGTAGACACCGAAGGACCAAATTTAAGTCGATTATCAATTTTTAATAATTTACCTCGATGTATAAGTCCTCGTTCAAAAAATTTTCCCAGATTAAGACAAACAGTTGATGGATTTAGTCGCCGATCAAATCCTTATAAAACACGATCAGACTCACCTGCCAGGATTTTACGTAACGGCAAACAAAGAAAACTCAAGGATTTAGAACTATTAGAAGGTCTAGACATGACTCATAAAAGACGAAGACGAAATTATTCAGAATTTAGCGGTAGCGAAATGTCACTTTCAAGATTTTCAGGATATGAATCAGACAGTAGTTTCTCAGACTTATCTTCAGTACACGGTGCTGAAAATCCTGAAAATAAAGAAATAGAAAGTATAAAACGTGAAAAAATTGAAGAAATTCCAGCGATTAAGAGAAGTCTTTCGACTGAAAATGATACAAACAATCAAAATTTTACTGATACGAATTCGAATCTTTGTATTAATAAGGAAAACACCGCTCCTGTTAAAAACGAACCGGATTTACTAACGGAAAATATTGCGTCCACTCCAAGTTCCAAAGTTCCTGAAAAGTCGATTATTCTTGATATAATGAAACAAGCGTTTAACGATTCTTTCGAAGATAAAGACGACAAAAAAATCACACTGGGCAAAAGTGGTAAACCAAACATTGAAGAAGAAATAGTTAAAGACGAGAAAGATGAAATTGTTTGTGAAACTCAAACTGAAAATACAGAAACTCCCGTGGAGAATGGCGAATCAAAAATTGAGAATGTCGAAGAAACTGAAGTTTTGCAAAATGGTGATGTTTACAAACCTCCAATTGAAGAAACTCCCGAGAATTTAGCTATCAAAGAAAACATTTTGCAAGCTTTAGGACTACAGAGTCTAAAAGCAGCTAAAGAAGCGCGACTGAGCAAAGAAAAGGCTGAACCTAAAAATGACTATTACACCGGAACACTGAAAGCTGTTATCAAAATTAATAGGGGTGAAAAGAAGAAAGGGAGGAATAACATGAAGATGACGCTGCATAAGAACAAAAAGAGTGATTTGGATAATGGAGTTGAGGATAGTTACAAAACGAAAGAAGTAAGTCTTTTTGGTGACTTTGGGGATGGTTAAAGCTCTTTGATGTTAATTTTTTGAGGTTCCTCGTCGATTGAGAGTTAGGACACAAAACGTAATTTTAGAACATTATAAATGAGCAGATTGTGCTAATTTTGCTTTTATATGTGCAAATCTCTATACCCAATCTAAAAAAAAGTTGTACTTCTACGCATTCATTTGATATTTATTCCTAACTCAAAAATTAATTTTTGGCATATTAGAAAGAGTAAAAAGGTATCTTCATCGCAGAAGTGCCATCAGGACAATAAATAGAAAGAGAGGGAGAATCTGTGTCCTAACTCTTAATCGTCGTCTGTGCTGATGACAGTTATACAAAGTCATTCCATTGGCTAAAAAGTGTGCGTTTGTAAAATATGAAAAATAAATAAAAAGAATGGTCCGACTTGATATAACTGTCAATCAACGGAAACAACGCTCTTAATCGACGAGAGACTTCAAAAAATGACATATCCAGGAACTCTAGATGTGGTATATAAAACAAATCTGTTTCAGGGTCCATCCACAAGCTGGAAACACAGTGGTCAGTCGTCAGACACGGCTGGTGCGCACAGAAAATCACATTATTTTAACCGCTCTAACCTGGGTAATTACATGGTTTTGGGGTTAACTTTTGCCTTATTTGCACTTTTTTCATTTTAATCGTACTACACTGTACTTAAACTATGCCTGGGGTTACTTGGTTCAGCAGTTAGTTAATTTCATTTGACAAAAAATTCAGTTTTGTATTTCTTTTAGATGGCAGTAGTGAACACACTTCTGATGGTGAAACCGGTACTCAGGAAGGCGCAACCAAAGCTTTGGTCATTCCGGAAAAAGCTAGTTCCTTTAGTATCCATCCTGGAAGAATTTGTAAAGACGAATGTTCCTATTGTTATGGTAAATTCGGATTGTTTGATACTCCTTGTCATATCGCACAAATGAAAAGTGTAGAAAGACAGAATAAAATTCTAGGGGGTACAACTCTGCACACAGTTGAATTAAAAATTTGATTTTGATATTTTTAGCTGAAAAACATTTAACTAGAGACTCTTGTCTTTGTGATGCTTGTTACCGTCATGTTGATCGTAAAGCAAACACTCCATCTTATACGAACAAGTCGTATAAAAGAAATGCTACTGTTGCACCAGGACCTAGACAGGATCACTGCCACGTTTTAGGTTGTAGTAAACCTGCCTCAAATATTTTAAGGCGAAAATGGATTATTAAAATGAGAAAAAGCATCTGTGAAGTGGTTTGTGTTATTTCAACGTAAGTGGTTAAATTGTTAACAATCTTTTTACAGATAAATATAGATTTGGATAATCCGGGCCTTCATTCTATTCCTATTTGTGATGAACATTACTCTGCCCTTGAATACCTCATGGTTTGTGCCATGTGCAAAAGACGATTAGCTAAAAATCACGTTCATTATTTGGGACCTGAAACAGTAGATCTGAATTCAGCTTTGGCAACTGAAGGAATCCCTCTAAGTCTGACAGATAAACCAGTTGTTTGTAAATTATGTAAATATTTTGCTGCGATTATCCTGAAATTGCCTGAAGAACGGCCGGAAAACAGTACTACGTTCTTTGTTGAATACAAAAAGAGGTTGCTTCATTTCAATGATATTGTTCCAATGGATGAAGCCGCAGCTGAAGAGCCTATAATAATCCCGGCAAAAGATAACAAAATTGAACTAGTGAGAAAGAAACGGAAAATATCGAAGAATCCAGATCCTGGTTCTGACTCTCAGGTAGAAGTAGAAAAATCGGACCAAAGTCGTGTGCCTTCAACAGATTCCACAACCCAGTCTCGTCCAGAATCTCCTTCAGATTACATGGTGGATTACAATACTTTAATACCTTCTATTGCAATGGAATGTGGTAGTGATAGTGAAAGTAAAAAAGAACCTCCAAGAATGAAGAAATTGTCACGACCAGAAACTGTCAAACAAGCTGTTGAATTTTCAAAGAAATTGAAGAATGATAAAAGTAGTGATATTGCAGTCCAAAGACTTGGATCTAATCCTTCCATATCAGTACGACAATTATTCCCATGTGAGGAAGATCTTCCACTTCAAGGGCATATAGAGTTTGGTAATGTCAAAGAACGGACACCAGAAGGTTGGGAGAAGTGTACTTCAATAATACAATACGATATGGAGACTAAACATTTGTGGCAAGAATTGCAAAAACCTTACGGAAACCAAAGTAGCTTCTTGCGACATTTAATCCTCCTAGAGAAGTATTTTAGAAATGGTGATTTAGTCCTAGCAGCTAATGCAAGTCATCACTCAATTAACTACAGTGAATCAGTGCATAATAGACTGCGGGCGTATGATAACATACCGTCAAGTGCTGGTAACATCCAACCAATCAGTATGATACCATTCAACAAAGTTCAAAAGCCAACAAATGGCATTGTTAAAGAATCCCAACCTGTAGTCCCTCCAACCATCAACGCCGCAAACGTCCCTAAGAGCACTCCAATCACTATATCTCAACTCAACAGTCCTCCACTAATCCCCCCTCCTCCACCTCCACCACCTTCAAATCCCCCTAAACCCAAACCTGTAGGAGCACCTCCCGGTTTGATATCTCTTCACCCAGGAACGAACCGACCAGTAGCTCCTCTTGTTAAAGTCCCACAATCTCAAAAAATTAAATTTCCTATTACCAAAAATTGGCGCCCGAATTTAATCCCAATTGATCCTTCTAAGAAAACATCTGAGAGAAAAGCTGGCTTAGTTCAGGTTATATCCGGTGGAAAGCCCTACCATATCACTTTAGAAGATTACAAAAAGATGTGTGCTATTAAGAAGAGTTTTGAGTTGAAACAGAAAAGACTTCAGGAGGCTTCAAAAGGTTTGAAAACTTCGCCAACTTCGGTTTTGAAATCGGTGTCACCGAGGAAAAGTTTAGTAATATCTAAGACGAGTCCGAAACCTGAGGTGTCGGCCGATTCGGAGAATATTTTAGAGAAGTTGGATAAGCAAGTTGAGAAGTTAGAATCGAGACTGAATGAGAATAAACCGCCTTTGTCTTTACCGAAAATTCCGAAATCGTTAACGGTTATACCACAGACGGTTCCAAGGAAACCTTCGCGGCCTTCAAGTCCTGTTTTGTTAATTACTTCGAAACCAAAACCAATTAAGTCATGATTAATTCTGACAATGTTTCAAAGTGCCTCTGAATATTGTCTTATTAATTCTATAAAATACAGAGTCTAGTTTATGTTTGTTTGTTGGCAAAATTGCAATTTTGCTTTGGATTATTGTTACAAGATTGACACGATGTAGAGGATATTTTTTTAATATGAAATCTTTGTAAATACCTTTAGGATAATACACTCTCAACATTTTGTACATTACTATGTGTTCAAAGGATTACAAACATAATTATTTATTCAAAATTCCAGCAATAATCGTTCAGTTATTGTCTTTCCATTATTACCAATTTTTAATTTACGAGTACTTAGACAGAAAGAAAAAATATACAAATAAAAATATTTTTTTCTTGACATGTTTGTATATGTATTTTCATTCTAATGCTCATATATTCATTCTTTTTAACTATAATCTAATTTATTACAATTTTAGTATTTTTGTATCATTCTTAAGTTGGATGTTTATTGGCAATGTAATAATGAGTTGTACCGGTTTTCATTGATGGAAGACCGGATAGATTGTGAAATTGAAAAGTCTGAAATATTGTTAATTTTTCTGAAACATGTATAAAGCCCAATATTTGAAGTTACTAGTTAATTCATTAATATAATTATTTATGTACATAAAATGGGCGTTACAATAATTACAAATAAATAATTTAATACAATATTTGTGTTTCATTTCCATCTACAAAATAGATTCTTGTATAACTGAGTTTTTTTGAACGAAAGAAAGAAAGAATGTTTGAAACTCATTTTAAAACCATACCTTAAGTATCCTTTATTGCACCAGTACATAAGGCATATATGAAATCACACAAATAAGGTATAAAAACATTACTCCAATACCCTAAACATTCTAGTTCTAATCCAGTCACAAGTTAATTTTAACATAATTAAGGAATTAATCGAGAATAAAAAGCGACTGTGCAAGCTTGGTGCTGTCAAAGTCACCCGATCAATTGTAAAACAAGTACCGAAGATGGTCTAGTACATAAAATTGAAAATCCGCGCTTGGAAATGGAAGGAATTTCGTTCACTTTCGGCATGGCTCGCTGGAATTCGTTCATATTGGAGTTTAAAATTGGAGAAAATCTCTGCATTGAACGTTTTATTTTTAATTAATTTATTCATAGGTGTAAAATTGTTGTGATTTATCGATATATAGAATATTTAGGGATCGTATTTGTTTTATTTAGTGTATTTTTTCTTCGCTTGAAATATCATATTTGTAAATTTAAGCTTATATAAATATGAAATAAGGTCGACTTTTTCAAGGTATTTTTGAAGTGTTTCAAAATTTCGGGCTATACTGACGTCAGGGTTTCTAGAGGCCATAGCGTCCGAGTAGCAGTACGTCTAATTTTGAAATAAAAGGGCCAATACAAGGTTTATAAAAAGTTGTAACTCTCTTCTTTACAAGTTGATTACGTGATAAATTAAAAGGGAAAAAAGTTAAGCAGTTGCTGTTTAGTGTTACCTACTGAGTCCTCCGTTTTAAACTATAAATGAGTTAAAGCGTCATTCAACGGTTAAAGTAACTTAATTTTTATGCGTATGTTAAAATTCTTTTTCTTTTTAACCGAAACGTGTGTTTAAGCGTTAAAGCAGTCTTTTTAACGCTAGAAGAACACGAAAAAAGTTTCAGAACGTTTAATTTGATTTATGTCACCGGTAATATGCAAAATACCTAGAGGTTTTAGTTAAGTAATATACATAACATCCTTAAAATTTTAGTTATTATGCATGTTACCACTAATATACGGAATCCAATATTATCCAAAATACCTACAAATTATTTAATTAATTTAATTAATTTATTATTTATTTATTATTTTATTAATTTAATTTTATTTAATACGTTTGGGGAAAAACGCGTTTCATAGCGTAGGTAGCTCTAAGATAGGATTGAAATGGAGGATGTTTTTTGTAGGATTAGAGAGCGAAGTATCCCGTGTCAAAAAAAAAGACAAAATAAGAATAGCCAATCAAAAGAGCATAAAATGAATGATTTTTTGACAAAGATAGTAGCATGAAACTGAGTGTTTTATCACATTAAGGATAGGCTTTAGTTATTTTCTGCTATGTTTTCTACTCGCTACTGTCATAAGGCAATTTGTTATTAACTTTTAAAACAAAAAAATTGACTTTAAGTTTTTTGTTTATAGAATTAAAACTAATGGTTCAATATTAATGCTCTCAGGCCTGATTGTACTGTGTATAAAAGTGGTTTAACGTTAAGTAGAGAATTTAAGGAACTTTTTAAATTATTGTTGTAGTAGAATTAAAAAGTCCGTCTTATGTTTTTGATTTTAGACCTACTGATATGGAAGTTTTATCTCTTATAAACATCTGGTCAAAAATGAAAAGATAAGTAAAGTTAATCGCGGATTTAAATTTAATAATGTTTTATACAATTAGCTCTTAGGATACAAATTGTAGAGAAATTAAAGCGCAAACAAGTGACTTTGAATTGACCCCATCGGATCATTGATCTCTGAGAAAATCCGGAAAGACTGCAAATTTAATGTTTTTTTCAAACATTCATAGATAACTTATTTTTTTTCAAGTTGTAAGACTGATCTTTTGCGAAAAAGTAGACTTACTTATATCTACTTGATACCTATATAAAACAAGAGCTATCAGTATCAGATCATTAGCTTTGGCACAATTGCAATTTGAATTTTTTTAAGCCGGGTTTCCTAGAATTTTTGACTTAATTTAATAAATAGATTTTGATAGTAGAAGTATAGAACAATAAAATGGGTAGTTTCTGTTTGCTTTAAAATCCTGCAAAATAAGTGAATAATGTATGAAAATATGAGTAAAAACAGAAAGTGGGTGAGAAAATGAAATTAGATAAGGCATTATATTTTTTATTTATTATTAGTCTGTTGTATTTGTTTTGTATTTATTAGTATTGTAAATAGAAATGACGATTTTTGGTTTAAAATAAGGTAATTTGTTTTAATAACAAATTACTTTATGACAGTCGCAAGTAAAAAACATAGCAAAATATAACTACAGACTATCCTTAATGAGTTAATGTGATAGCACAGTCAGGTTCCTGCTACGTTTTTGTCACGAAAATATTCTTTGTTGACTGGCCTAAGAATTTTTGGAAAGTATTTGAGCCTTACTACGCCGAGAAACACACTTAGGTAGAAATCTCTGGAGTTTATGCATAATACCTACAGATTTTAGTTGATATGCATATTAACTAAAATTTCTGGGTATTATTCATAAAACTGGATTTCGCATTTCGTCCTACATTACATTTAATAAATAATGTATAATAAACGTCTTTCATTTGCGTAAAAATTATAAGGTAATTACCGAAAGAACAATATTAAAACGTCCCGAATCCAATGTATGACCACTCTCAAAATCTTCCAAAACCAATATTAGACCGACTGAGAGTTACCAATAGTTGAATGCATTCACTCTTTTTTAAGTTCTATAATTTTATGCACAATCATATCATAATTTGGCAATTATGTCGTATATTATTTCAGATGTGAACATTTTTTATAGCCCACGAACTTCTTTATGCCTCCCGAGCGTAAAAAAAACTTTAAATAAAAAATTATTGAAAATTTGAAATTGAAACTTCCTAACACTTTTTAAAAAAATATTTTAATTTTAAACAATTTAAAAAAATATGTTCTTTTGGGCTGATTTCAAGTTGAGATAATACCGGTAGTATCGCAAATTTTAATACTTTTCCATGACAACAGCGAATCACAACCTCGAATTTGTTTATTTTTCCATGGAAACGAAGATACTACCGGTATTATCTTATACTTGAAATCAGCCCGTTTGTAATTTCCGATAACTGCATTTTGCAAAAATAACAACTTTCTTGCATTAGTTGTCCAGCCTACATCTGAATGAGAAATGGGGAGCTTTATTAGACAAGCTAATGGTTTTTCTATGCGAAAATTGACCGAAATCATTAGAAAAGAGCCTCAAATAATCTATTTGATTATAACTGTAAACAGTAAATACAAACATTACATTACTTAAAAATGTTTTTTTTTGCTTTTTTAGTTTAAATTTAAAACACATCGTCGAAGCACTTTAACAGCATAGCAACGATCTAAATTTAAAAGAGGTAAATATGTAGATGGTTTGCCACGTTTGAACAAATTTAGAAGAAATGTTTGCAGTTTTGCAATTTTCTTTGTGTTAGTAATGCAAAATTCATAAATAAGTAAGTGCATTAATACGTTTCCATTTGCTGTGCTCAACTAGCAACTTTATAATGTTAATTGTTTTTTTTATTGATAGTAATAAAAGCTCATTCTTATAAACTTTTATATGCCCGCAAATGAAACTACACTCTCTCAAATAAATACGATTTTTTTCAGTTTTCATTTCAAAAAATGAAACTGCATTAGGTATCCCCAGAATAGATAAAAAAAGCCAATTATTTTATACGGATTTTTGTAGTCTTCACTAAATTAACCAGAATTTTTGAATTTTCTTTTGATTTAAAGAACCAAAACAATGCAAAATAAAATATAAATTTGTATGTACTACGGGCATAATCGTCACTAATAGCCTTTGGGAATTTCTTGGGAACTGTTATTAAATTCACATTGTAGAAATGCTAATTAAACACAGCAATTGAGAACATAAGTGCTCTGATTCATGGATTTTACCTTAGGCTTGTACAGTGTGAGGCAACGCAACCCCGAAAATAATAACTTCTAATTAATTTTAAGTATAGGTATAGTATTTGAATAGGAAAATAAGAATTTTACTTAAGTTATAAATTATTAGATGGCAGAATGTATCTGTCTTCCCAATTAATAAATTAGTGGTAACAAAGCAGTCGTAGCTAAGCCGTTCCACCTTAAGAGGAGTATGGAGGTAATTTCTCTTATGGGAATTCCAATGTAAACGCGCGAATCTGTAGCACTTTTATTTATGAAAATATTTTCACAAAATTTGGCACAATCATTCTTCTCATTATTAACTACAAAATGACTGGAAGTGATTTTAAAAAAAATGTTTATAAATAGTATAAAATAATTATTAAAAAATTATTAAAATTAAAAATCAACGAAATTAAAAATTTCGTTGATTTTTAATTAAAAAAGTCAAAATGTACTCCATGTTATTACAATACTTGTGGTGAAAACCGTTTTTATTTTTATTTCTATAAATAAACTAGCTACAGATTCGCGCGTTTACATTGGAATCCCTATACTAGAGAATTTGGTAACTACTCCCCTTAAGGTCTGATGGGTTTTAATCCGAAGTACCCAATAACCCAATAAATGGCCACAGACAACGGAATTTAAAAATCAGTCAAAATTTACCTTAGACACTTTACTTTCATAATAAACTTTTAATTTTTAATAAAAAAATGTTTTGAAGTTGTTATTTATTTTAGAGTAAATTCAAAGCTTTTTTATATTTAAAATTAAAAGTTTAAAATTAAAGAAAAGTGTCTAATATATGATATTAAAAAGAGAATATTATTTGGTAAATAAATAACAACTCTGTGATGGAAGTTCTAAAGTCCTGTTTTCAACAAAACACATTTTTGGCAGCTTGGTATTGTAAATAGATTTTTTTTATTATTTTTTTACAACTGTACAAACACTACTAGAGCAAACACCATTATTATTTAATTACTGTGTACGGAAATCTTAGGTAGAAAGTACCACACCTTAACAAACAACAGAATGACATTTTTGATTAATTCAAATAACGACAAAAATTTCAAATTATGCTTTTTTAATTCATGTTTAATTTTTGTTTTTATTTTATTTTGTCTAATGTTTTAAAGTCTTTAAAGCTATCGGAAAGAACAATAACAAAACTTTGAGGATAGATAGAATCTTCTTTGGGTATGGTGTTATTAGTAATTCAATTGTTTTAGGTATTTTTTCATCGGTTTTTTCTATTACATCGATTTTTGACGTTATACATAATGGCATTTTATAATGTTACATTTCTATTCACCATAAACAACTAGTAAATTGCATTAAAAGCATTTGTGACACTAAACGATATTTTTTATTACCTTGGTTAAGTAGTAAATTGGATTTTTATTATGATTTTTTGATGACGTAAATTCATTTATATGGGACCGCGACTAAATCTTCAAATGAGTTATATTTTTAAATAATAACGAAAACTATTCTACAACTGACGATATTAGTTTTTCGTAGTTCTACAACATTCTTACGGTTTAACAGTAGTACTAATACATAGAAAAAACTGTTTTTAACGGCACTCCTGTATTTTTACAGGAGTCTGCAAAAACTGTTTCGTTAAATACTTAAGAAATGCTGTTTGCTCAAAACCTTTAGCAGTCGGGATTCTCATACTTTTCGTTCATCAGTGAAGAAATCGTGGCATAATTTAATAAATAAAATTTTCCATGACTAGTCTGGTAAAGAGGTACTTTTTGGTTGCAAAATTGTACAATAATGAAGAGCTTTCCAGCCAATTGCACAAAAAGTTTAACAGTAGATTTTGCTTTATGTAAACAATTATTTACCTAACGTATTCGGGAAGATAAATTTCACGCATGAGCACTTTGTTTGCAGCACGAGCGAAAGGAGTGCTGCAGTAGTGTGAATGTGTTGTTTACCATTATAGACTAATGGCTCAATCAAATTTTGACTGCGTTTTTGTGAGAAATAAAAAACACCCCAGTTTGAGAAATTGTTACCCCAAACGTCGAGCACGACTAGGAAATAGCGATGAGTACAAAAAAATTATACTTTAGTAATAGAAGGTTGATTATGCTTTAGTCAACTGTTTAGGATTTAGGGACGACATATAAATACATAACTAACTAAATAAAATTTATTTAAAATATAAGGTCCGATTTCATAATAAACTTAAAAGCTTCTTTAATTTAATTGATGTTTGGACTGTAACTGTCATTAGGACAATATGCATCGAAAAATCATCGAAAGTTACAGTCTAAACGTCGTTTAAATTAATTGAGCTTTTAAATTGATTATGTTGAAATCGGCCCTAAATATTTTTATTTCTGATCATTTAACATGTAAATAAAATTTTTTGATTTCATTATTTGAGAAATTGAAGTCATCAAATTTAATTTGATTTAAACTGCTCGCTGGTTAGATATATCAATTAATTTTTAAAATATTATCTTTAAAGATTTGTAAATTTCATAATTGTTAAAAAAGAAAAGTAAAATCAGCTTAACCAAGGTCAATAATTAATCAAAATCGTAAATTTTTGTATAAATAAATTCCGTATCATTTGCGCATCATGTTATAAATTATCACGTTTATCACATTCAGAGCAAAATTAGTCAACTTTTGCATCATCTGTTCAGTAGATATAATTTATATTTATATACAAACTTTGCTTTAATTGGCACGATTTATAATTTGGCCGACTTGACCCCTATACATAAAACGTAATAGATCATAATCTATACTAAGATTTTTGTCGTATGAACTATCAGTAATTTACTATACTGAGATGATTTTCCATTTAGTGACAAATACATAAATTCACATAAAAATGATAAACGCGTGATTTATTTTATTGCATCAAAACAAATTTTCCACAAAAATTTATGTTAAATAGATTTAATTGCGATTCTATTAGAAAAACAGATTAATGAATATTTTTGTGACCATCAACAATTTGTATACAAAAATTTAGTGTTATAAATATGTAAAAATTTCCCAACGATCCGAGTGCCGTGCGATTAATAACGCAGAGTTAAAGATTGCAGAATATACACTGGTTTCGCGAATATAAAGACAATAAAGGTTCAGTAATAAATTACAGCCAACTCAATTCTGTAATTATTTCCTGTATCCCTTATGTCCATATACAGAATGTTAATTAAAAAAAACTCACAGCTAGCTATGAGAAGGAGAAGTAACTTATGTCGTTTATCAAACATTCTTAATAATCGTCGATCGACTGTTATTTTTTAAAATTGACATTTCATTTTGATCGTTAGATAAATTAACTTATCAGAGGCATCCAAATCAATTGTTTTTCAATTTCACAGCACTGTATACTGTAGAGGTTTTTTTTTGAGCACTTGGTACATACATAAATATTCCTATGTTTATATTGCTATACAGGCGTCTCAAAATTAAGGTATTCCGAGTTCGGAGCATTGTAGAAGGTGCCCCTTGGAGTAAGTAAAAATGTACAGAACAATTTCTTAAATAACTTTCAAGAGTTATTTGCGTTTTAGCTTTGTTCAATTCGGCAACATTGCTCAAACTGTATTTCGCACTTTTTCGAACCTAATCTATTGTTGAAGGCCTTCTTCCAGGCAACGAAATAATATTCTAGCTTTGCCACCTCCACAGTATGTCCCCGGATCAACTTTAAAAGAGGATTTTTTTTTTATATTTGATTTCTCAGAAAATTTCACTCTCATTGATTTGCCCTCCTTGTTTTCAAACCTCCTAAACACAAATTACTTTTTATTTAACTCGAAGGGTTCTCGAGATATTCTACAAAATTTGGACTTTAAAATGAACGACAAGAACTGAAGCAGCATTGTCTTTATTGAACAACTTCTTTGACTTCTTAATGTTTGCAACCGAGCCCGTTTTAAGGAAGTTGGCCACCAAGTTCTTGTACCGGAATGTCAAATAGTAACTTCCGGGTTGAATTTTCTGATCACAACTCGGTAGCACTCTTTCCCAGTTCCGTAATATTGAATTAAATAAGTTCTAAGTCAACATTATAACATAAATACTGTTCAAATTAGCGAAGATTTAATTTGCATTTCTACTACCCTTTCTCATCTGTTGTCAGTGGTATTTTTATCAATAAAGTCTGCCTACTAGAGTTACTTCTAAAAATTACGAACAAAACTTACTCCAAATTTTGAAGAGAAATTATATTATCTCGAGAACCGTTCGAGTTAAACAAAAAGTAATTTATGTTTTTGGGGGTTTGAAAACAAGCAGGGCAAATCAACAGGAGTGAAATTTTCTGAGAAATCAAAAAAAAAAGAAATTTTGTTCTCTTTTAAAGTAGATTCTGTATAGCAACAAAATAATATTCAAGCCTCATTGCCGTTTCATCTTAAACAAAATTTGCAAGAATGAAATATCATTTAACCCAACGTTAAAACGACTTTTTAAGTTTTTTTTGAAGTACATAACAAATCTACAACTTTGAAGAAAAAAGGCGGCATAAAACTGATGCAGATGAAGCCGTGGAGGGATGAAGCGCAGTGACCTAGTTGTCGCATAGAAAATCCCATTTTTTTCAAACGTACAATTTATAACATTAACAAAACGTCATTTCTGCTGTGATAAATTTTCTGCGGTAGAAAATGAGGCTGAGGATGTAAAAACTTTTCAAACTTGGCTAGGAACTAAATTTTTAGTTATGGCAACTCTGTTCTATTAAGTCAAGTTTCTGACGATTCAAAAAAGCAATTTTTATGCATGTTGTCAGTAAAAGGCAATTAAATGAGCGCGCGTTAAGGGCATTTTCTTAATATTTTTAACAAATTTAAAAAAAATAGGGATATAGATTGCTAAGAAAATTTTTCTTATTGATTTTGAAAATTCAGTAGATTTACTGATGTAAATATTTATTCCACTATAAAGTATCTAGTAAAAGAAGACATCTGGCAGTAAAATCGACCAAAAACAAGTTACTAAAACTCATGTGCCAATACTATCAATGGTTGTAATCCGAATTGTACCAATACCGAGTTTTGGCGGGAAAATTTGTCAATCGCACCAACCTAAATGCGTCTTGTCAACACAAACTTTACTAAAGTGGAAATACTAATTTGCTTTACAAGTATTGAAAAGCGCTCTTTTCGTACGACTATTTTAAGTTGCGCATGAGGCCGCAGGTCGAGCATTTCACACGAGTGAAACATATTCTTTTTTCCTATGACCTCTAGATAAATGTAAAAAATGTTTTGTAAATTGTGTCAAAATTTTGCTTGATTTTTTTTACATAGGATGGTCATTTTTCATCACATATCTGTCACTTTTTACAAAGAAACGTCATTTTTCTTTAAGTTTTAAGGCACGCATGAAAAGATCAAGTTTTCCTAACTACTTGTTACATGTAAAGCCTACTTTTCATAGTGGGAGTAGAAAATTAATCTTCTTTATACGCCCGCAAATCAGTGCGTAATCTTTATGACACTCAATATTTCTACGCAACACTGTTAAATAAATTCGATTTTAATTTTTACATTGATTTTTGCACAGTTTTCGCTAAATTGATCAGAATTTTTGAATCTTCTTTTGAGTTAAAAAACCGGAACAATGCAAAATAAAATAAAACATTGTGTGTACCAAGGGCATAATCGTCACTAATGTCCTTAGAAATTGCATGTCGGGCCTTAATCTCCTTCATTATGCCCTTTATTATCTTTATATAAATAACTATAATTTGATCTCAAAAATCACAGGTAATTTATGGGAACGCCTTTCTGGGACATTTTGTATACTTATTATCCACTAGGATTAGGTACTTCTACTGGGCGCAAATAGATTATATTTGTAGATAAAATTTAAATATAGAACGTTACAAATATCAAAATTTTGAAAAGATTTTGTGAATTACAAGCACAAACTAATCTTACAAAGAAGATTTTTTTTAGATATTTGTATACTATATGACACTCACTTATCAACACAATTTTACTTTGTTTACAAAACACAAATATAAAAATAGATAATAAATTAATGTAAAAAATAAAACATCTATCACTTGAACAAAGACATCGACGCGTATTTATGACGTCAATTAATTGATTATTATTGGTAGAACACTACTCAAATTATAAAAAATTTAACAAATATAAATTGATCAAAATATGTTTTGCATTAAATTTCGATTTCTTTACAAAAATTTTGCAGTGTCACAAATCACATGAAATAAATTTTGTAACAGAAAATATAGACATAATATCTAATTAATAATTAAAAGTTCAAATATCAAGCCTAAATTTAAATTAGACGGGATTTTATCATTTTTGTTATTGAAAAATAATAAATTCGCACCAAAACAAAAGGTTTTTTTTCCTCCTCAAAAATTTCTTTGTGTAGGAGCACATAAAGAGTCATCTTTTAATTTAACTTTCGGTTTTTCCTGTACTAAATTTAAATGAAAAATCTGAAAAATTGACGTCAATTACACACTTGGCATCTAGTGTTCATTGAGTTCGCTTCATTCATTTTTTTTCTGTTAAAATTAAAATAAGTCACTGTGTATATTCTGTTATCGTCGGTCATCGCTCGCGTGCGTTCTAATCACAATTATAATTAGCCAAAGCTTTCAATTTCATTTAATTTTCCATAATATTGGAAAAAACGTGATAGTGATATAGACATTTAAAAGTTAGTGTGTATCAGCACGTAGACAGCAAGCAACCGGTCAAAAACCTCACAAACAATCAGAAATAGCCACATTTCTGGAATAAATTTTTCTCACCAAAAACAAAAATATATTTCTTGAGTGACCTTGAGTGCAACAGAGCAGCAACGCTGGCTGCACTACACCCAAATTGTGCGTTAGGAGTGGTGCACTAAACCTTTCTAATCAACTGTCAAACACGTCAAGTGTCAAGTCATGTGTAAGTAGTTTATTATAACAAAAAAAACGTGTATCATGTCTAGGATAATACAAATCTGGTAAGAATTTTATTGTTTTTATTAAATATTTCATTCTTAAATTGTCAACGTCCTTTGTTTGACAAGAAAAATAAAATGCGACTTATTTCTGACACCAACACGTCAACATATTTTCATACGATGTAAACAAAATCCAAATTATTTTCGTTAATTCCTGTCCAATTTAATCCCAGATAAACAATCCCGAAACGAAATTGTTAAAAACAACGCAATCAAGCATTAAGCCAGCTACAAACTCAGATTTTGTTCATTAAACGTGTTAAATAACCTCAATCATGATGAATACTTGTGAGTAGATATTAGTGTATTAATCATTAATTCCTCATGTCTTTGTTTATTTAATTTTTGCGATTTTTTTAAACATTTTGTTATAACCTAACCTCAAAATCTTATGTCAAACCTCAGGGTTAGCTTCTTCTGTCTTTCAGGTCTAACTATGAAGAAGTGCTCCGAATTTTACCAAATTTCGAGAATAATCATCTTATAGTCTCACAAACTCACCCCTAAAATTTCAACCTTCCATCCCTAAGTTAAGGGTATTTTTACGGAGGTGGTGGGTGGAAAACCCCTCATTTGGTATGGTTCTCGGTATTTTTAAATAGACAGTAACGTTTGATGATTTATTTTGAACTTTTTACCTAAGTTTAGTGATGATAACTTTAAAGGAGTAAGTTTTATTGAATAAAAATTGAAAGATGCTGAAATAAGCAGTGAATGTGGGTAAATATCTTGAGTTCCTATCGACATAAAAATCTGAACAAAATCGCATAGTATTGTTTTAATAACAGTAGCCTACTGTTAAAATTTCTTTTGTCTACGACCACCCTTTGATGGGGTGAATTTTTAAAAATTAACTAAAAAATTAAAAAAACGTCGTATGTCTTTTTATTGTGTTAAAAGTTGATGAAAAACATAATTTCTAGCTTATGAAATACAGCTGTAAATTTAAAAACTAGTAAAATGTCGCTTTTAGTTCTTAGTTACTAAACGAAACATCCTTTTTTACTTACTAATCTAGAAATTAGTAAAAAACACTTCCCGCTTTTGTAATTAGTAAAATATTGCTTCCGACTTCTAATAATTAATAGAAATGTCGCTTATTAGTATCTATTAATTTAAAAATTATCAAAAACATTCACCTTTAGCTTCTAAAATTAGTGAATTACAGCCTCCAGCTTCTAAAACTACAAAAACGATGTTGTGTGTGTGTTTATTAAATTAAAAATTGATAAAAAAACATAGTTTTTAGCTTCTGAAATTAGTAAATATACGGTTGTAAATTTCAGAATTAGTAAAATGTTGCTTTCGACTCTCAGTCAAAACACACGTTGCTTTCTTGTTTACTAATCTAAAAAACATAAATTTTACCTTTAAACTTCAAAATTAGTGATATAGAGTAACCGCCTTCTAAAACTACAACAACGTCGTGTGTGTCTTTGTTGAATTAAAAGTTAATAAAGAACATCAACTCTGGCTTCTGAAAATAGTAACTAAAGTAGATGTGGAATTCGAACTTAATTAAATTACCGTAAATAATAAAACTAATAAAAATTACCGTACCTAGCATTTAATAAGTAAATAAGTAAAGACTTCAAAATTAGTAAAATATTACCTCCGGTTTCCAAAATTACAATGCGTATTTAACAATGTATTTAACAATGCGTCAATGCAGTTTAAAGAATAGCAAAAACCATTATTTTCGTTTACAAAAATTAGTAAAATATTACCTCCGGCTTATAAAATTACGATTATGATTTAAAAATTTACCTAATATATGCTATTATATGCTAATATATGCTATTTAGCTTCTAAAAGTAGTAAAATTATCTTTCCAGACTTCATTTTTGTAATATTAATACTAAGTTATTGCACATGAGCTATATATTTCAATGGTTTTTTTCTCAAGGGGTTCTAAAATAATTTTTATTTACTATGCCTTTTGACATTTTGCAGTCGATAAGTAACCACTAGTGAGGGATCTTTTTGGTCGTAGACAAAAATAATTTTAACAGTAGGCTGCTGCCGTTAATACAATACTATGTGATTTTTTTCGGATTTTTATTTCGATGGGAACAACCCTAAACTCAAGATATTCACCCATATTCACTGCTTATTTCAGCATCTTCCGATTTTTATTCTATAAAACTTACCCCTTTAAAGTTATCATCACTAAATTTAGGGAAAAAATTAATAAATAATATTTATTAATAAATTAATAAATCATTAAACGTTACTGTCTATTTAAAAATACCAAATCTAATGTTTTCCAACCCCCGCCACTGTAAAAATACTCTTAACTTGGGGGTGGAAGGTTGAAATTTTATGTATGGGTTTGTGAGACTGTAAAATTCCCGAAATTTGGTAAAATTTGGAACACTCCTTCATAGTTAGATCTGAAAGATAGAAGCTAACCCAATTTCAGAAATGATGATTTTTCAGTGACGCAAATCAACACAACTCTGCTTGGATATAGCAAAATTCAGAAACTGCTCCCTAACCACATCCAAAACAACAAAAAGATGTCTTCCCCAATTATGAAATCCCTGGGGACTTTACCTGACAGATATGAGTCTTTAAGCCTGTCCCTCTCCCCTAACGATGACCCAAAATACGAAAGTGTCCACATTTTAGACGATCAAGAACGCCTTTTAATCAATACCGAAGAAAATTTTATTAAATTACTCAAAATTGACCCTTTGCATAAAATCAAAGTAGTCTCAATTTTCGGAAACACAGGAGAAGGCAAATCATTTACTCTCAACCACACATTTTTCGAAGGCAAAGAAATCTTCCAAACCTCGCCTTATCAGAATTCTTGTACAATTGGTGTGTGGGCGAAGTACGACCCAACTTTGAAAATGCTCTGTATAGACACTGAAGGCTTCTTGGGAATTACCAAAAAGGAGCATCAAAGGACTCGTCTTCTCTTGAAGATACTTGCCATTTCTGATGTGATTATCTACAGGACGAAATCCGAGCGTTTGCCGCGGGATATGTATACGTTTTTGGGGGGCGCCTCGAAGGCTTACAAGGAGCATTTTAGTCCTGCGTTACAGAATGCTTTGCAGAAGTATGAAGTGGAGAAAAGTGCGTTATCGTGGGGGCCTAGTGTGATTATTTTTCATGAGACGAGATATACGAATACTTTGAATAGTATTGCTGATGTTAAAATGTCACCAGAGGATATGTTGAGGGAGAATTTTGCGAAATTAGATGAGAGCTGTGATGGGTTTAGTTCGTTGAAATATATTGGAGTTGGGGATGGGGTTGGAAAAGCGTCGTTTACACAGTTGAGAGTTGCGGTGGAGAAGGAGTTGGAGAGTAATCAAGTGAGGAGTCCGAGGAGTCCTAAATATGTTTTTCACATTTTGAAGGTGAGGCGAAAAAATAGGAAATAATATTATCCTTGAACTATTTTATTATTTTTATTTCTAAGAGTTTTATTTCCGGTTTCCTTGAAATTAACATGAGGAAACAACTTTTTCAATGCCATTATACATAAAAAAGGTGACTAGATTTAAATTTATTAAGTGATAATAAAACTGTCACGTAGTCTTTGTATTTCTGTAAGGATTATTAACTCTACTTGTGAAGAATGGCAACAACAGAAATTTGTCACTGCAAATGAAAAGCAAATTATTATTTTACATGATTTAATACACCTCACAGAAATGTAAAGATTATAAGGCATATATAAGGCAATGTAAAAAAAAAAGTTGTAAACGTCTCAAGTGGGGTTGCCAATCTAAGTAGAGTCCTTTATTTCAAAGAATAGTCCTTTAATTTTATAAACTGTCCTTTGGTCTTTAAGATGTACTTAAAGGACACAATTTCTCCTTTTATCTAGTTTTTTTTATCAAAGAAAAATGAGTAAGTCTTGGAAAATTGAAATATTTTATTATGATTAGTTGATTTCGAAAATTAATTAATTGTCTACACGTCTTTTTAAGTCACCAAAATGAAATTTTAACTACGTGTAAACAAGCAAAAGTTCCTTTTATACTTGAGTTATAAGATCTACTAGTGAGAAAAAAAGAACAAAAGTAGGTTCTAGAAGAATTTGTAGAACAGGTTACCTAATGACAAAAAAGTAGTATGTTGTAAAAGAAAAAGAAAACAAAGGAAAATTCTAGAATAATAAAAAAATGATTATTCGAACCGGATACTAAGAAAAGTCAATACAGATGGAGCAATTTATAATAATTTTTGTTTCCCACTCTCAAAAATCTGTATTTTAAGGTTTTTAATGGAATTTTGGAGCTCGATAGATACAACAGTTTGTACACTTTTTCACTTTTTTTTTTTTTTTTTTTAGAAAAATTGCAGAATTGCAAATTGTATTAAACATTTTAAGGGTCTTCAAGCCAGATGTACAGAAACTAGTATAAAAATAAAAGTAAAAAATAGTATAAAAAGGACAATTTCTCGCGAGGGTTTAATTTTACTTTTTTTTATAAATACTGCCGAAACATTTTTTTATATAAGTTGTTCTTCCAAAATTGTATAGTCTTTTTAGCCAAATATAGAGAAATGCAGTGGCGACTCGTGAGAATCTAGAGTGGGAGGGCATAAGTAACAAATGTTAATACTTTTTAAAACTAATTTAGCTAGAGGCGTAAACTGTTTTTATTATAATTTCAGTAGGTTTCAGCTTGTCTCCGTAAAGCCAATTCGAATACTCCACAAAACTTTATACAATCAATAAATTTTCCTAAAATATACCGCTTCTGCTTAACTTGCTCGTTATGTTTTTGAATTTCAAGTCTGAATGCGCTACTAAGCTGATTTCGTAAATCAATTCGACCTAACATTGCAAATTCCATGAATAAATGCTTTTGCCTCATAGAATGCTTTTTGATTTTTTTCGTTAAATGTTTTAAATCCCGTATTTCTGTACAAAACCAAGCAGGATCGGAATCCCTAGACCCCATTAACAAACAATAAACAAAACAATAAAATGAATTACTTACATCACAACCACATAACCAATCTGAATTTCTGTATATACCGTCATAACAATTTCTTACCACGGTTTTACCCTTTATCACATGTTCCTGGTGAATTATTTAGCTTTAGTCTCGATGGTCCCAACTCCTTTATTTTTTTTTTATTTTCAAAATTAACAAATTCTGCGGATTTTAACTCTTTTATATTTTAAACGGAATTCATCATCAATCCGATTAAATTATAATCAAAATCATAAAAAACTTGACTCAGAAAAACAGTTGTTACCGGTACAATACAAATTAATGAATAATAATTATCGGGAGCAATCGGTTCAAATCGAAGCAACTCGGAGTGATTCTGCTATTCTAATTGGTTCGTAGGCAAGTCTGGCTTCTGCCCGAGATTGCACTGTTGTCAGATTGCTTTAGCAGCAAAACACTTGAAAAACTAATGGAAAGTGCGTACGATATGGCAAGCGTAGTAGGGCAAGCTGAGCTGTGCCCGGAAAACGCGCCCGCTAATATTTTTAAACTTTGCGCGCATTTTAAACGCTTCTACAAAAAAGTTTTAGACGTTTTTAATTATTTTATTCAAAATACAATATTTCCTTAATTTCGTATTTTTTTATTTTCGTTGGAGGGGCAATGCCCGAATGCCCTCCCTGCACGAGCCGCCACTGGAGAAATGTCTGAGTATAGATAGGATAATTATTTGTAGTGGTCCTATTTGTAGCTCCCATAAATTTCTAAATATTTTAAGAAGTTTCACAGTTTTTTAAGTTGATTAGACTTTTATTTTTGTTAGTTTGCTGCCCACGTTTTAGGGCTTATTGGCACTTACAAGCCTTGAAACATTGATAACAAACTAACAAAAACAAATACAAAAGTACAAACAACATAAAAAACATGTAGTTTTTATAACCAAATGAACGAAATTAAAAAACGTAAAATATAAAATTTTTAAACACGTGAACTGGAAAATTGATGGTCTTTCGAGCAAGATATTGAGAAAAATCTGAGTACAGAAGAGGAAATAATTTACAATATTTCTGGTTTCCGCCCCTCAAAATGTATATTTTAAGATTTTTATTAGAAATTAAGAACCAAAGATAACAGTTTTTATTTGTTTATAATAAATATTGTAAAAACATTTGTTTTTGCAATAATTATCTCCTTCGGCTCCCAAATTGTATTACATTGAAAAACCGGATGTAAAAAAAGTCAAAGGCCTACCCAAAAGAAGAGTTCGAAAGATAATAATGATATAGTAAAAATTCGAACTCAATCCTCCTTTACTCAACCCCCTTAAAAAACTAGATACGCCTTTGACAACGTCTTTTATTTCGAAATCGAAAAGTTGGCAACCCTAGACTCCCAATCAACATTGTGTCAATTACTGAAATTTTAGTTATTACGATTTTCATAAAGTGAATTCGACCAATTTACTTAATTTTCGTCTTTTAAGTAAAAGTAACGTCTTTGTAATTGTTCATAGTAATATTTTTGTAACACTTACTAGCCTAACTACTTTGTAGTAAAATTTCTTTTTTGTTAATTTTGATGGTGTTTGTTATGAAGAAGCAAAAACTGTTGACATTTACTTTAAAAGTAGTCGTATACTGTTCCAAACCAATATTGGCTTACATGACTTTAAAGGCAAGTCATCTGTTTATTACTAGTGCAATAAAGATTGTATTGTTACCAAACGCAAGTCATTTATGGTCGTTAGACCTTTCGATGGCATCTCAGAAAACCGCCCGGGGCATGCAGATTTGTCACCACTTTTACCTAGCTTTGATCTGCTTCGTTTTAATGACCATAAATTACTTGCGTTTGGTAACAATATGCACTAGTAATAAACAGATGACTAGACTTAAGATGAAAACAGAGGGTATGTGGTTACTTTTGCAACCACACATCCATCTGATCTTCGGCTTTTGTGCAGATTCTACTATATTTATGATGAATTTCATGTATCTTTTTTTATTTGCACAATAAAGACCTTTGTTATTATTATTATTATTATTATTATTATTATTATTATTACTTTAAAGTAAGGTAACTCAATGGTTTGGAACAGTATAACTTTATTGTGACTGCTACCGTAATATACTACTTTATTGTTACTTGTATTATAATACTTCTTTAAGAGTAACTTTTGATGTCATCCCAACATATCTTTAACTTGCAACATGACTTTAAACACATCGAACATTTTAAAAAATTTTTAAATGATATTTTTAGTAACAAATTTACTTCAAATTTTACTAAGTGGTCATAATTACAGCAGTTTTGTAGTAATTACCATTTTGTCAAAGTAGGTCTTACTTGTAAAACGTTTATTAAAGAAATTATGACTAAAGTAATATTTGAAGAAGTAGCCATGTTGGAAAAGACATATTAAGAAGTATTCACACTATGTTTGAAAACGAAAATGTTCTATGTTGTATATAGTTGTTGTATAAAATACCTAAGAGAAGAGATGTAAGAATTTGTATTTGGTCAATAAAAATATTTAAAAAAATTTCAAATAAGAAAATGGACAGTAAAATATGCTTGATTTCTTATAAACATTGTTTTTTAATAAAATGTGCTAATTTGTTTGAGGCACAAGTCCGTAGGTCTTGTGTTTTATTACAACTAGAGCACTGTAAAATAACCTAACGCATATTTCCATAAACTTTTTGGTCGACAAGATTTTTCTCAAAACATTTTATTGTTTTTTTTTCATTGTTGATATTTGGAGTTTTATTTCTTAAACCTACAAATAGATGGCGCTGTAGCGACTTGCATTTTATTTATTAAATTATGAACATTTTTGATAAGTACATATAGCGATGTTATTTTTTCTTTCTATTGTTATTCTAAAGCATTAAACTTTCGTCAAACTTATGGTTCGACGATTGGTTTTATTTATTTTTCGTTTTTAAATATTTTTTGCCTCTTGTAGATTTTACATCTGATTTAAATTTTGAATCAAAAACCTATAATTGAGGTCAGTTGCAATATTATCTAGCAATAGTTATAAAATAAACGCAATACTAGGAAGCCGCAGACCGGTTTTGAGGTTTTTACATTGTTTTCGACTGGATTCCTGGTTAATTATTTTTTTTACTATTAGGCTCTGAATGAAAAATTCCAAAGCCACATATCTGACGTCGCCCCCCAGCTCTACCTTTCCGCCTTTTTCACGTGCCAAGACAAATGTTTATCATGTGGAGTTGGTTGTACCTTATCAATGGGTCATAAAGATGAAGACGAGCCACATTCAAACTTAAGTAATTGCAAACTTCAACATCAATACCAGAATTTTGTTTATCTTTGCAAAGTACGTTACAATAACCAAATAAAAAATATATTTTTTAAAATTTATTATAATCACAGAGATGTTACGAAAACGGCAAGAAGCAGGTAGTAGAACCCAGTTATCAAGCCAAAAACGAACAATTTTGGAGTACTATAATCTCATCGGTTTGGTCCGGTTACATAATCGAATGTCCCACATGTGGTAAAATCTATCAAAGTCGAGAATATTGGTATGGAAATAAAGATCCAAAAGATGAAGCTGTAGTAATAGATATTACACACGTTTGGCCTGGGGTAAGTTAAATAATTTAGCAAAGGTTTATTAGAACACTTGTTTTTGGTGGAACTTAATGTTGTTTTGTTTTGCACAAAGGTGTTCTATTGAGCCTTTGTCGTGTTGTTAATTTTTTTTTGTAATAAAGCATTAATTATATGAAAAAAAGGAAAAACACTATTTTCAGCATAAATCACTATTGGGGTCACAAAACTCAGCACAGAAGGTCCTCGATGGTGTCACAAGTATCAGCAATGTCGTAGCAAGCGTTGGCTCGCAGCCTACTAAAATGATAAGTGATTGGGTCACCGATCAGATCGCTCCAAGCTACTGGAGACCGAATAACGAAATTTTGGTAAGTAGTATTCACTATACCCACTTGAGGTAAATATTTTGAAACTGGTCTAAAGTCTATTTAAATAACTTTGACCGGTGTAGCAATAAAAGAGGTGGAGCTGTTTAATAATGTGCGTGTCAAAAATACGAGATACCCTTTTTGATAAATGTACAACATTAAATTCTTAGTACATGTCTTTTATCCAGATATTTTTTTAAAATAATGAAAAGGTCTGATCTATCATAGAATGTTAGGACAATAATAAAAAAAATGTTTAAAATATCAAACTGACAAATAAATTTTTATTGTTGAAAACAGGGCTTCGGTATTACACACCTAGATCTGTTGTTTATATCCCAACATAAATTTTGTTTTTGGCATTGTAAATTAGACACTTTTCTTCATGTCTTACTGAGCTGCTTATTGTTCTTCACTTTTAATTTTTTTTTAAAAAAGGCTTTGAATTTACCGTATGATCAGAACCGACTACAAAGCTTTTTTTATTAAAAATTAAAAGTTAATCTTTTTTTATATAAAGGTGAAGAACTATTAAAGGTTTTTTTTTGTGAGAGTATCCTAATTAACAATATTTTTTGTAATGATTTATCAAGTTACATGCCGTTGGTGACGCACTGTAGTAACTAGCAGCACGTTAATTACTTTAATTATTTAATACAATAAAACCAAACTACTGATTACTACTGATTCCAACGAATTGCTAAAAGTCCTTGCCAATCAAGAAAAAATTAAAATTATAAATATTGGGAAGTGAAGTTACAATGAGTAAAATAAAATTAAATTTATTAATTAAGTGGCCAATAATTTTTCGTTTTTTTTCTCAGCGACTCCCCTCTTTGTAAAATGAAAAAATCGAATTAAACAGTCTTATTTAAGTGCGTTAAGGTGCATTATAGTTTCCGTTTACCATACTTTCGACAGACACGGGTTGAAAAGCTTTACCTCTTTTACTGTTTTACCGGTCGAAATCATTTAAATGAAGTATAAGATAAATATTGTTGTTTAGGAATGTTATAAGTGCAAAATAGCGTTTGAATCAAACGCTTCAAAGCACCATTGTCGATCATGCGGGGAAGGATTTTGCGAGAATTGTTCATCGCGAACCCAACCGGTGCCTGAAAGGGGTTGGCATGAAGATGTGCGTGTGTGTGATGACTGCTACAAGGAAGAACCTCCTAGTATCAATCATGTGGCTGATGGTACAGAACTTAGGACTAGAAGAATAGGTGAAAGCGTTATAAATTCGATATCAGTTGTGAAATCGATTCTTGATAAACCGAAAGAGTTAATAAAGGAGACTGCAAGACCCGCATATTGGACACCAGATAACGAATGTAGATTTTGTACAGTATGTGAAAAACCATTTGGAGTACTTTTGGGATTACATCATTGTCGAGATTGTGGGAAAGGGGTGTGTGATAAATGCTCGACGACGAGAAAACCTGTGCCACTTAGAGGGTGGGAGACACCTGTACGAGTTTGTGATAAATGTTCAAGTTAAGATGCTCAAAATTTGTTACAAAGTCTGATTAAGAGACACAGCTTTTGATAAAGCATTTACATAGGTTTGTACTTTTAATAAATCCGTGTGAACGTCCTTGTATGGTATTTTTTTTTTATTTTATAGGGTTATGGAATTTAAATATGCTGGTTAATAGATTATGCTTCTATACATTTTGTTATTAACTCATAGGTTATTATTTTGTGGTAATGAAGTCAATGATTTTTCATTCATTTCATTATCAAGTTTTTTTTTCTTTTTCAAGTCACAGAATTGTATCCCCTAGAATAACAAGAAATGTGTGCTTTTTATAACAAATTATTTGTACAACTGTCAGGATAGAATGTATTTTGGAAACTAGAAATATTTTTTTGTTGTACAGTGACATAAAATGTACATACATTAGAAAATTATTTTTGTTTAAAATTTAGAAAGTCTTACATTCCAAATTTTGAGATGAGCACATTGTAACTCAGTGCATTTATAAATTATAGTCAAACTTATTTTCTTTATTTGTTAAGTCATGACATCGACACAAAACTATTTTTAGTGATTACGATTTTTCATTGAATTCATATTGTGATACAATGTAAATACTTAGTTGTATGTACATAATAAAGTTGTTCATTTAACATTTTTTATTATAACCCGTAATAAATTTACCTTATTTATAGGGAAATACAAAATTTTCATGAAAATATTTTTATCTTACCCAATTATAAGGCTAAACTAATTAAAGGAAATATTCCCGAATTGAAGAAAAACTGTTTAAATAAATAATTTAATATTTTATTTAGTGTGAAAGGAGTTTATTGATAAAGAAACTCGTATCAAAAACATTTTTAAGTACAAAATTAATTCGTCATATGATGTTCTTGCTGTATACCACACGGACTTTGATTCATTTCCAGGAATTTTTTGTTATGCATTATAAAAATGTCCGATTAACCCTCGGAGAAATTTTCGGAATTAAAGTAATTGTAATATTATAACTGAAAATGATGTTAAAATTGACGCCCTCCAAAAAATCCCTACTTTTAGTACATTCAAATTTATTTATTTTTTAAATAATAATGACACTAAATTTAATACATATTGTATTACGTATAATTACAATTTCACTCGCAATTGAGGTGCAATTTTGTTTCAAAATTAAAAGCAAGTGCAAATGTCAAAATAACTGTCAAATTGAATTATTAAATTTATTTTGTACTAAAAAATAGAAAAGAAACGTAAAAACACGCAATAACACCAAACAATTTACTTTGCACGACGCACGTTTGACAACAAAGTTGTCATCCTCAGGTGAAAAATTAAAGTTTAACTTGAAGACAACTTCCTCAGGTGCGTCGTGCAAAGTAAATTGTTGGGTGTTATTGGGTACAATACGTTTCATTCTACACATCAAGTCCAATATTAAGTTCAAAATATATATTTGATGGTCCGTTCACCATTTTAAGATTTCATAAGTAGTTGCGCCACCAAATTTAAGAAATCTTTTTATAATATTGCAAAAAGCCTTCGATGGTGACGTCTTTATATTGAGCTAGATTGAAAGTTTCCACGAAGTAAATTAATAGGAAGAACGAAATCAATATTTATCCGCCCTGGATCTAAAAAAAATATTCAAGAAAAAGGGAGTATCAGCTGCAATGAATTAAATTTTAGTTTGATTAATTAAATCAAATTGCAAAACTAATTACAAAAAAATGCTCTCATAGGGGATTAAATTCTAAAAGTTTGTATTAAAAAAAGATAAAATGTACTGGAACATATTTTTAAAATTTGTGCAGCGCTTGCTTTATATTGAAACGCTGCATAAACGGTCTAAGCAATTAAAAAATATTAAAGGAAAACGTTGTAGAGAATTCATTTTTTTATAATAAAGTCCGTGTAGCGATATTTTGATCTTTAACCGTTTTGGCACTAGAGACCATAAAGAATTGAAAAATCCGAGTTGTTTAACTCTTTCTCATTTTTAAGTGTAACTCAAGCCTAAACGAGATAAAATATCAGCTCGCGGACTTTATTGTACAAAATTGAATTTTCTATAATTTTTTCCTGTAAGATTTGATCGGTTTTTTTAATCAAATTAGCGCTGTACAAATTTTAAACTCTATATAACAATACTTTTTTATTCGTTGAAAATTTTCAATTTGTAAGTTTTATTATTAAATCATTAGTTCACTGCCCCTTTCTTTTTCTCTCTCTCAGCTTCCCTCTTCCGACTTTTTCAAAATAAAATACAAACAGATTTTCTGAGTGAAGCATAAAATATTTATTGTTGAGTCTTATCTCCGAAATGAAGTTCAGTGAAGTTAAGTTCTGTTTAGAGGAATTTAAACACTGATTTCCAATTATATGTTTAAAATCTTACAGCACTCAGATCTAAATAATTTATAAACACATTGTATAAGTGAGCGATAGATCGTGGGCAGTGGTTCGACTTTGCGATTATTACCGTGGAAGAATTGTGGAGATATTTCAAGGCGATAGAAGTGTGTTATTGTTTAATTATTGACAGTTATTTATTTTTGAACACATTTGTAAATTTGTTGTTAATGTTTCTTAATTATAAAAATAAATTCTATTCCGTTTAAACGCATCACAAATTTTAAAAGCATAAAAATGCTTTATTGTGTTATTTATGTATTACAAGTTAGAATAGCAACTTTAATTGCAATTTTACATTTCGAAACTAAAAAATAACGGTAGGTAGGTATAGTACTGGTCATTGAAAAATGGGACACTGACAGAAAAAAAAACCATTTTGACTTATTGTATAGAATAAACTATTTAATCACACTGTTATGCGTATACATTACACTTATGGGCTAATTTCAAGTTGAGATATTCCTTTATTTTCCATAGAAACGAAGATACTACCGGTATTATCTCAGTTTGAAATCAGCCCATTATGCTGTAATATCTAAACTTTTGTAAGAACGTTGTGAACGTTGCTAAATTTACTGAGCCACTTTTCAATAATATATACATAAGTTCAAATCAAATAATAACACAAAAAATGCCTATTGTATGATTTATTTATAATAATTTAAAAAATTCATGACCAACAGGATCTCCAAATTTAATGGATACAGGTTTTTACAAACATTCTTGTATTTCCCAATGTGCCATACAGAATCCGTAGGATGCTAATTGTTCTCTCTGCAGTTGTATTTCTGGTTGCATACACCTTGGCAAGGACGTTGAATGATTAACGTCCTTGCCTTTAAATTCGAATTATTTTTGTGTTATAAACTGGAACTGAAAAGTATGTAAGTTCAACAAAAATTGATTAAAAGAAAAAAGTCAGGTAAGGCCCAAGGTATCCATATTAAAATGTCAAATTAACAATATTTTTAATATCCACCCTTCATTTATTTTTTAATATAGTTACATGATTTTCTGCTAATCACGTTTAACATCACTTTTTATTAATAATGTCCTGTACTTTATATTTGGTGCCTCATTTTAATTTAAATTTACCGCCAAGTAAACTTAATGCCAACCTAAAAAAACTCACCAAGTTATTACATTAAATTATCACAAAAAATAATATTGGACATAATATTGCACTTTTTGTAACAAACTACAATTGAGCAACATTTTCGCCCTTGTTTTATAATTATTTACAAAGGAAATTACTTAAAAATGCAATTTAATAATAGCCACCAGACTTTGGTACCAAACCAAAAGTCACTAAACCGTAATATGATAACTTTTCAATTTTTCTAAATAAATGCCTAAATGACAGTTTTTTTTGACAGTTCGTTAACCTCTTAAGCGTGTTAAGTGAAAACATTAAATTTGTGTGTTAACTGTGTGTCATTAAAGAATAATTGTGTAAAAATAATCCCGTGGCGGGAATATTTTGAATTTGAAAGATTATGAAGAATCATGGCTACAAACAAATCACTGAGATCATATGTTTGGGTGGCATAAAATGGTGTGCTCTTGAACCTTAAGTGAAAAGTGGTATAGTTTTTTAACATTTTTAGTGATAAGGTAACAATAAAAACACTATAAAAATTGAAATTATCATAGCACAGTTAATTTTCTATCGAATTCAATCATTTTTACCGTGTGTTAGTTAAAATTCACATAGAATAAAAGAAAATGCTTTTTCACATTCACGTTGTTGTATATTTGTAATGGCCGAAATTTGACCTATATTATTTAAATTAATCTGTTGCTAACAACATGTGCTTGCATCTAATTTATTATTCAGTTTAAGTAATTGTAGAGTATTGATTTAGTCAGGTTTTAGTCAAAGATTTGGAAATTATTTCACTTTTCATAAATTGGGTTAGGAAATTCCTGTTCCACGTATCTCACTTTTTACAACTAAATTTGGACAACAACACAATGGTGAATAAAGAAATACAAAGAGGAGACAAAACGTGTGACAAATACACTAAAAATAGTTTATTTACGCTCATATTGATTCAAATAACAAAAATCAACAAACTAAAATCATTAAATTAACTTTTTTTACATATATGGGGTAGTGGATAATAATAAAATTTGTTGGCGTTACTCCGTTCCTTGTCCATCAAGTCGTCTGCGATAAGCATTTTATTGTAAAATTTGATTTCATAACTTGTTTATCTCCAAATGAAAAATAAGTTGGCAATCGTGTTATTTACGTAAACAAAATTGAAATTTCGACAGTCATTATATCCATTTAGGGGTCTCAATTGACTGTTATTAATAAAACACGTGAAAAATCCATTGAAAGCCCAATTAACTTTTACGTAACAAATTATATGCATGCTTAGTTACTATTTTCAAAGGTAAACTTCATTACGTCAGCTTCTCATGGGTTACCATGGCAACGGTGACGCTGTGGGTCGTCGCGTTAATCCCCGACGGACGTCTCGCATTGGTTCTGCGTGAATGTGAGACGTTCCGAATTGAAGTATGTGCGGGGGACTGGGATGCATTTAGAACGGGGTAACTATGACAACCTTGGTTTTCGTAGCTAAACTGTAAAGAGATGTGCATGTGATGTCTATTCGACTAAATCTAAGACATCTTCGGGTGTTAATACTGTAAGATATTCAGAAAAGTCGATGTTTGATTTGTATATTGAGATGTTTTTCGAGATGAACTGTTGGCATCGTCTTTGCTGTGATAAAAAGCTTTTTTCGCTTATCAGTGATGTTATTTTATCTTTTTACGTAAGTGTTGGCGAATGTGTAAATTTGGATCGATATCTTTTATTTTGCTTGTTATTTTCATGAAATATTGAAATACTTTAAATTGAAACCTTTCAGCTAGATGTGTTTTTTTTTCGGTTTGTCTCTTGAGGATCTGTTTGTCACTGCATGGGAATTTTCCGAAATCGTAAAAATCATATTCGTAATTTACTATTCAGGCCACTCTCAAGGTGAAATCTGAATATTATCGAACTTCTGGCGCCTTAAAACAATTGACTTTTGATTTACCTAATTATTTCATTTATTTACCCCTCATCAATGCAGCATATTGTAGTGTTTTGGTTTAACAATTTGTGGTTTTGCACCAAAAGATAGAAAATAAACAACTAAATATTGAATAGAAATTTTCGCAATTTAGTCCACTGCTTTCGCGATAATTATCGATGATGCGGTTGAAATAGTGATTAATAAATGTGAAAGGACGCTACAATTTCCTTTAACCCAAAGCACCCAAAGGAAATTGTTTTGTTCGCGTCAATGTCTTTATTTACTTGGTCATTTAATGGTCATGTTTTGTACGAGATAATAAAACCCAGATAATGAAATGTGGTTTCGTGAAATAGGTACACTGAAAAGTCGAAAAGTTACTGAAATTTTCCTCGTCTTGTTAGCAATATAACCTGTTGATAGACAATTCGTGATATACTCTACTTAAATATTTGTTTCTTGCATTAATCTTACTTCAAATTTCTTAATCAAACTCCTAACTGTTGACGTAATGTGTGTGCATTTATGGACTTTTTTACGTTTATACCCGTAATAGGAAATTTAATCACAACTTACTCAATAGTAATGTCAGTACATTATTAGATATATCGGGTGATTAAAAAAATGTTTTAAGTAAAGACAGGGTAAACATGTTTTTATGTAGAGACAGGGTATGTCTGAAAATTATAATTCATTAAATTTAATGTATGTAAATGTAATTAGGTCTAAAAACATCAAAATAATCTTATATAGAAGTGCATTTTTTTTTAAAGTTGAGTATAATTTCAAAAATAAATAAATTATGATAAGATCATACGTCTTCTGTGCTCCTTATTCCGGGTACTCACCAAAATCGATGATTTGAACTTGTTTTTAACAAAATTTAAAAATACTGAGGATTGTTTCATTCTTTAATTATTATGAAAAGTTTTCGTGAATGAATCCTCCTAAAAAAATGGAAAAATTGAATTTATTTTACTTTTTACCAAGACATAGTGGATTCAGACGTAAATGCAAGCAGAATCAAATTAGTAAAACTCAACTGCCAATGTTGTCATCCGCACTGGACCAATAGGAAGCCTTGGCGGGAAAATTTATCAATGGCACCAACCTAAATCCGTCGTATCAATACAAATTAGAATCCTTTTTAGAGAGAAGTTTTTAGCACGAGCCCAAGATTATAAAACGAGAAATGAAGTGGGTCCCAGATTACTTACTAAGCATTTTTTTTATAATAATAATAATCTACAAAGTACACAGTTTTTTTTAATTTAAGAAACTTTGTAATGTTGATCAAATAATGGCAGCACATTTGGCAAATTCTGATTTATTAATTATAAAACATCTGATATATTTAAATAACAATCACATTTAATCAACAATGCTACCAAGATCGAAAAAGTAGAACTATACTCCATTTCGTAAACAGATATAGTAATAAAAATGCCCTCTTTAGAATCCATTAAAACATGCTATTTGAATACTGATTTGTCATTGGTGTATTTTTTAAGTTGGTTTCACACCACAACAACAAAATAGAACTTGCCTGAAACTATCTGAAACTAATTGAGAATTGATTAATTTTTTACAATAAACTTCCAAATATAAAAAAAACATTATTCTTACAAATATTTTTATTTGTATTTATGTAATTGATTTTCAAGTTTTACTTAAAATTGTAATTACTTAGTTTAGTTTAGAAACAAGTGTAAATCTGTCTTAGATGCAAATGCCCACAGAGCAGGAAACTCCCATGGTTTTTTACTGAATCTGTTAATGAAATAGACTGTAGGCTTAAAAGTGCAATTACAGTTTATCCAGAATTCTGGAAAACCGGGAAAAGCTGGATATGTTAAGAAAATTAAATCATTTGTTAGGGAATAGTCAGGGAAATCGATTATTTTTTTTAAAGTCAGGGACTTTTTTCATAGTTCACAGTAAATACACTTCTTTTGAAAAAAAGAAAAATTAGGAAGTTATAGAAAGTGGTGCAGTAAAATTAAGAAGACAATATAAAACAAAAATGACTACCTATTTAAAAAACAAAGTTGTAAAAGAAGTGGACCAATAATAATCGTGATTTTTTAAAGTAAGAACGAGCATTAATGAGTAAATGTCTTTAATTGTCGAAATTATTAGTGGTCTATAATAATACGAGTTGATTACAACTTTTTTTTTGTTGAACGTAAACCATTTTATCATTAAATTAAAATCTCCTTTTCACAATCAATGAACGATTTTAAAGAAATAATCCATTTCTTAGGTACATTAATAAAATATTCCTTACCGAAAATTATACAATAATGTTTTAATCAATAAACGGTCAACTAGAACATTTATTTTGAAACTAAAAAAAAGAAAATTCATGAAACTGTCTAAATATATCTAGCTGTCACTGATATTAGTATACAGGAATATTCAGAATACGAACAGGATTTCTCACTCTCTCAGGCAACGGCTTGAAGATGAGAAAGAATTGTATTATTTTTTTTAGAAAGATGAGTTTAAGCGTTTGTAAGCTCTAAACAATTTCAGATAAATATATCGCCGATTTTATTATACAAAATTTAAGTCTCTACAACTTTTTCCTATAAGTTTTTTTTGAAGCTTTGATCGTTTACGCAGCGTTTTTAAATAAAGCCGGCACTGTACAAATTAAAAAAATTTAAGATTTAAAGAAAATGCTCCGGTGACTTCTTGTTAATTTTTTTCTTAGAAATATAAAGAATTGAAGGGATCAAAAATACTGTCATATAGCAGTGGATAGGTTACGGGGATAAAGTCTCATCAGCCCCATCTGTTGGTTGTTGGCTTTTCCTGTATTATTTTGTAAAAAAAGACAAGTTTGAATATTGTGACGCGAACGACTCAATTCTAAGAAGCGGTGAATCAGAGTATCGAGTATTGTGTTGTGGACCGCTCACTTCTAGGAACTGAATAGAACTTCGAGTATTATTTACGTTTTGAATGGGTTTATTTATTCTTGTTTACGTCGGCATTGTTTGTCGCTATTGTGATTGAATTCCAATCATCTTGCCGAATTGAAATAATTCAGGAGAAACGCGAGAAAATACTCGAAAGTTCTGGAAAGAGTCCATACCCATATATATATGCGAGACAGCGAGTCAGTCGGTCTGTCTGGTTTTGGGAGAGCGACATAAAGGCGAACTCCGGCGATATCCAGCGAATTTAGAAAGCGATAAATTAAAGTGTTTTGTGTTCCGTTAGTGATTTAGAATATTAGCTGTGTTAATTAGTTGTAATTAATTTGATTTGTAAATAAACTTGCCGAGAAATTATCTCCAGCTCTTTAAATCAGAAACCCACATATAATAAACGTCACACTGGTGTCAGAAGTGGGATTTAAAGAAGCTTGGTGGACAAAGAAAAGTTTATGTCTCTGGAACCTTCTGGAAGAACAACAAGAAGTCAGACAAGAACCATGGAGGAACAACTTCGTGTATTCTTCGAGAAACTAGAAAAACAACGCTTGGAAGATAAAGAAGAACAGAAGAAATTTCTAGAAGATCAAGAAAAACGACGACTGCAAGAAAAAGAAGAAGAAGAAAAACGTCGAATGGAAGAGCAAGAAAGAATTTTCGAAAAATTCGATACCTTACAAGATGCTCTTAAGAAAGATGTCGAAGAAGTAAAAAAGGAATTTGAGGAAAAAGTTTTCGAAGTAAAAGAAGAAGTAAAAGAAGAGATAAAAGAAGTTAGGGAAGAATTAGAAAAGAAAGTTTTAGAATTGGAAAGTAAAATGAAGAAACTTGGAACAGGACAAATTTTAGGAAGCGAAGTAACATCGCAACGAGTAAAACCCCCAACTTTCGATGGTCAGTCTTCGTGGTCAATGTATAGGAGGCAGTTTGAAGCAGCGGCGGAGATAAATTGCTGGAATGATGAAGAAAAAGCCACAGCTCTGGTGTTAGCACTGCGAGGACCAGCTCTCCAGCTGCTTCAGAATGTATCTGATCGTGATCAGAAAAACTATCACGCAGTGGTCAACGCCTTGGAATTGCGCTACGGAGACCAGCACATGGACAGAGTATACCAAATGATGCTTAAGTCCCGACATCAGAAAAGCAACGAAAGTTTGCAAGAATATGCCGCGGAAATAGAAAGATTGGTTAATTTAGGTTATCCTTCCGCACCTGCAGACCTTCGCCATGAGATGGAAGCCAGCGCATTTATTGATGGTTTAAGAGATGGCGATTTACGACGTTATCTACGTCTACATAGATATAAAACCTGTGCTGACGCGCTTATCCACGCGTTAGAATATGAGGCGGCAAATGAAGACTTTTCACGACGACCAGCTCAACGCGTGCGATTGATGTCCGCAGAGGAAACTCCAACAAATAATTGCTGCTGCGAAGAACTGAAGAGTATGTTGGAAAAGATGCAGCAGACACCAGCACGCACTGGAGGACGGCCTAAGTGTTATGGTTGTGGTAAGATAGGCCATATAAGAAGGGATTGCCGCCAACGGGGAAGGTCTGAGGATGTAAGGAGGGGGTCAGGAAGATGTCACAGGCCCCTCAATTTCCCGGCATCAGGAAAACTAATTTCAGCTAGCACTTTGGGGCGTGTGCTAGCTGATACGCCCAAAGCCCCTAGGATCATCTCCGTCTCGCAGCTAGGAAAAGGAAATGATAGTCTGTTGCTGGATGGACGAATCAACGGTCGAGACACCAAGATGACGGTTGACACGGGAGCAACACTTTCTCTAGTGAGACGGGACATGCTGGAAACATCTCAAAATATCTACATGACAAGATGTAACTTCGTTTTGAAAACCGCTACTGGTGAAACAGCACAAGTACATGGAGAAGCTAATGTCAAACTTGAGATAGGACCATTCAATATTGTACACCGAATGGTTGTAGCTGAGATAGTTGATGAAGTGATCTTGGGTTTGGACATTATGGACAAATATGGATTTGTGCTGGATATTAAGAACAGGATGTTACAAATGGGAAACGAAGAAATCTTGTTACATTCTGCGACCGCTTCATCGGACCATGTAAACATCATCGTCTCAGAATCAGTTCGTGTCCCCGGCAATTCTGAGAAAATTGTGCTGGCAGAGTTGGAAAAAGATCCTGGGGGATACCGAACGGGAGTTGTTGAACCGGACATGACGAAATTCACGAATGCGACACACAATAAACAGATCTTGGTAGCTAGAGCACTCGTTGAGGCTCTGGTGGAAAGATTCCTATTCGCATAGCCAATCTCAGCGAAAATCGAGTTACGTTGCAGAAAGGGGAACAGATTGGCTTCTTTCAGCCTGCATTACGAGTTGTTCGTTGTGAAGAAAAGGACAACAAGAGTTACCAGGAAGGAGAAGGTAAAAATAACCCGGAATTGGAAAATTATTTTCTGGAAGAATGGCAACACTTATCAGAAGATCAGAGGAAAGCAGCCACTGCTTTTATTCGAAAGGAACAAGACATTTTTGCAATAGGGGACAAGATTACGGGAAGAACTAATTTGGTACAGCATCGAATTAATACGGGATCAGTACAACCTATTCGTCAGCCCCCGAGAAGACTCCCCTTTGCGAAACAGGAAGAAGTGGCTCGAATGATCGAAAAAATGAAAGAAGATGGCGTCATTGAAGATTCGTCAAGTCCCTGGTCTTCACCAGTTGTACTAGTAACAAAGAAAGATGGGTCAACTCGTTTCTGCGTTGACTATAGACGGCTCAACGAAGTAACGAAGAAAGATAGTTACCCACTTCCACGCATCGACGATACACTGAGCATGTTAGCTGGTTCCCAATGGTTTTCTACTTTAGACTTGAAGAGTGGGTATTGGCAGGTTGGAATTCACCCTGAGGATAAGGAGAAAACTGCCTTCTCGACTGGAACTGGGCTCTACCAGTTTAATGTTATGCCTTTTGGACTTTGTAATGCGCCAGCTACGTTCGAGCGGCTAATGGAACTTGTCCTTCGAGGGTTGACTTGGAGAACTTGCCTTGTGTACCTTGATGATGTGATGGTTATTGGGAAAACTTTCGAAGAACATCAAAGTAACCTGCAAGAAATTTTCAGCCGATTGCGAAACGCTCGTCTTCAACTTAACCCTAAAAAGTGTTGCCTTTTCCAAAGAAAAGTCAAGTTTTTGGGACACGTTGTTTCATCGAATGGGATACAAACTGACCCTGAGAAGACTGCAGCCGTACGGGAATGGCCCCGACCTAATGATAAGCACCAACTACGAAGCTTTTTGGGTCTTTGCACCTACTATCGCCGTTTTGTCAAAGGATTCGCCGATATTGCCAAACCTCTTCATAAACTGACCGAAAAGAAGACGCCTTTTATTTGGGACAAAGAGTGTGAATCGGCCTTCAAAACATTAAAAGTTACACTCTGTACGGGACCAATACTTGCTTACCCAAGGGCAAAAGGTCAGTTTATTTTAGATACGGACGCCAGTAATAATGGAGTTGGCGCAGTATTAACTCAAGTACAGGATGGCGAAGAGAGGGTTATCGAATATTATAGTAAGGTTCTTTCTAAACCTGAAAGGAATTACTGTGTCACCCGAAGAGAACTGTTGGCTATCGTGAACGCGGTAAGCCATTTCCACAAATATTTATACGGCCAACATTTTACAATAAGGACAGATCATGCCGCTTTAAAGTGGCTGTTAAATTTGAAGAATGCTGAAGGTCAAACAGCGAGATGGATTGAGAGACTTCAGCAGTATGATTTTGAAATCAAGCATCGCTCGGGAAGGTCTCATCAAAATGCAGACGCCTTGTCCAGAAGACCGTGCAGAGCCGACTGCAAACATTGTAGCCAACGAGAACAAGCTGACCACCTGTGCAACCTTAGAAGGCTAGTTTTGCAACCTACTGACGGATGGACAGCTGAAGAAATAAGAACAGAGCAACTGCAAGACGATGAGATCGGACCGATTTTACAAAGCAAGGAGAACGGAAATGTAAGACCGCAATGGCATGACATTTCAAATAAGAGTCCTGCTCTGAAGGCGTTGTGGGCACAATGGGACTCCCTGAAAGTCGAAAATGGGCTGCTCAAAAGGGCTTGGGAAAGCGCGGATGGAAAGACGGTAACAATGCAGCTAGTCCTACCGAAGAGTCGCGTAAAGGAAGTCTTAAGGGAAATCCATGATGGAAGATCTGGAGCTCACTTCGGCGTCAACAAAACCTTGGGGAAGGTTCGCGAACGCTTTTATTGGGTCAATAGCCGAGAAGATGTCGCTAATTGGTGCCGGAAATGTACAACATGTGCTGCGAGTAAAGGCCCGAAAACTCGTAGCCGGGGAGCCATGAAGCAATACAACGTTGGGGCTCCGTTTGAGAGGATTGCGTTTGATATTGCGGGTCCATTTCCAGTCACCGACTCGGGCAACAAATACATTATGGTTGTTGCCGACTATTTCAGTAAATGGCCTGAGGCATACGCGTTACCAAACCAAGAAGCTATTACTGTGTCTCGTGCTTTGGTGGATGATTGGATTTCTCGTTATGGGCTTCCCATGGAAATGCATTCGGACCAAGGGCGAAACTTTGAGTCAGGGGTTTTCCAAGGAATTTGTGATCTCTTGGGTATTCGGAAAACCAGGACTACACCGCTGCATCCTCAGTCCGACGGAATGGTCGAGCGCTTTAACAGCACCATGGAAGAGCACCTATCGAAAGTTGTAGAGGCCCATCAAAGAGATTGGGATCGCCATTTACCGTTGTTTTTGTTGGCTTACAGAGCGGCGATCCATGAAACTACAAATCAAACTCCAGCCAAGATTTTGTTTGGACGGGAACTCCGCTTGCCTTGTGACCTTGTGTTTGGGACACCCACTCAAGAACCCAAGGAAGTTAGAAGCTATGTAGAAGAGCTTCAAGAGACGATGTCCCATATCCACGACTTGGCTCGAGACCGAATTGAGATTGCCAGTGACAGGATGAAGACGCGGTACGATTTGAGGGCGAATTCGGTAGGGTTTCAAGAGGGAGATTTGGTCTGGCTATTTAACCCTCAACGGAAGAAAGGGCGATGTCCGAAGCTTCAGCCGAAATGGGAAGGCCCTTATACCGTACTGACCCGACTTAACGACGTGGTGTATAGAATCCAAAAGAACCCCAGGGCTAAGATGAAGGTAGTGCATTTAGACCGTTTAGCCCCCTATGCGGGTTCAAATGACGATGAATGATTGTTCGAGACGAACAATTCTTAAGAGGGGGGTAGTGTGACGCGAACGACTCAATTCTAAGAAGCGGTGAATCAGAGTATCGAGTATTGTGTTGTGGACCGCTCACTTCTAGGAACTGAATAGAACTTCGAGTATTATTTACGTTTTGAATGGGTTTATTTATTCTTGTTTACGTCGGCATTGTTTGTCGCTATTGTGATTGAATTCCAATCATCTTGCCGAATTGAAATAATTCAGGAGAAACGCGAGAAAATACTCGAAAGTTCTGGAAAGAGTCCATACCCATATATATATGCGAGACAGCGAGTCAGTCGGTCTGTCTGGTTTTGGGAGAGCGACATAAAGGCGAACTCCGGCGATATCCAGCGAATTTAGAAAGCGATAAATTAAAGTGTTTTGTGTTCCGTTAGTGATTTAGAATATTAGCTGTGTTAATTAGTTGTAATTAATTTGATTTGTAAATAAACTTGCCGAGAAATTATCTCCAGCTCTTTAAATCAGAAACCCACATATAATAAACGTCACAATATGTTTCACTCTGCAAAAGGTAGTGCGTTGAACTCAAATAAAATAATAAACCCCCTACGTTTCATCAGAAAGGATAATAGTTTTTAATTTCAATTACCAAACTAAGTTTCTAATGAAAAGTCGGTAGTTTTGTAGAGGTACAAATTATTGAAATACGAGAGGTTAGGTTTTGTCAGATCCTAAAACAATTTAAAAAGTTCTCGAATCGTTCGTAACGAATTGTCAGAAAATAAGAGCCCCGCAGTTGACATTTTTGAACACATAACTTTGCAGTTAAGTGTAATTTTTAACCAATTAGATGTCAGAAAAGCCAAATTAAAAGTTAATCGCAATCAAATATTCAATACACTATTTGTAAACCTTAGAATTTCGGTATCGGTTGAACACAACGCACAATAGTTATTTAAAAAACAACTTTGTGATACGAGTGTTACAAAGAACGAGTATCACAATGGGATATGTATTTTTTTATACTATTTCTTCCATTGAGCTATTTTAAAGGGTATTTGTTATTAATTTTTTTGCTGTCATTGGTCTAGAAAGTTTTGTGTTAAACATTTTATAAAAAATGTTTGGCACATTATTTGTTGACAACATTGCATAATTTTGAAGAAAGTTACTATGGCAATTCACAGTTAACATAAAAAAATTACCAAAAATAATGCTATAAAATTGCCATAGGAAACGCGGAATAGAAATTTTTTTTTACACATTCTGTTTCTAGAATTTTGTTAGAAAATAATGTCAAATATCGTAATATCAAGTATAATAAGAATGTAATAAATTATTATAATTATATTATAACTTTGTGAAGAAATACACATATCGTTTTTAGTTGTTGCAGCCAATAATTGCGATAAACAAAGTCATAACACATATTTCTACCTAAGGAACCTTAAAATTACGTCGTTGTAAACATTATAGTTTCTAGAATAACGCAAATCAAAAATCTGATTTTATTTTTGCTATTGACACAATTTTAAGGCCCTTTGTTCGATTCTGACAGTAACTGAAAAAGTTTTATAAAACTTACTGGACATCAGGGGCATTTCAATTTTGAAATTTTTGAAAACTAACACTGGACACATCACACTTTTTATGAAATCGCACGTTTAAACAAAATCTTAAATTTTATATAAGACGAAAAAAACAAGCAAAACGAACAGTGGAAAAAGAAGCCGCGGCTTATTATTCATTATTTCCAACAATTTTGACTTTATTAAATGAGGAAACCGAACACGGATATTAACCGGTCAGAAATGAATTTAAAACTAAGCTATTTGACGCGTAATTAGTGTCCTTATCTCTTCTACCTCGGCCGAAATGAACAAAAAACACACCGAAAAACGTAAACACAGTTTTTTGCGTTCATGTGCTAGACAAAGGATTGAATTACTCATAGGCGTTTCATTAGGTTCCAAATAATGTTAAAAATCAAATTTCGTAATTTGTTTTTATTTAGCACTGAAAATAAAAACACTGTTTAATTTATAAGTTGCATAACTTTTTTTTTGGAACTTTTTATATACAGGGTAGTTCAACTCAGCTTCCCTCTTTTTTAGTTCAGTTTTTAATTATTACTTAAGTTGGAATTTTGATATTTTGTAGACTTTATGTATAAATTAGCGCGCATTCCAGGATAATATTTTTGATTATACAGGTTGTTTCAAAAAAGAGTGACTTTATAATGATTTTTTTTAAATAGCATGTTATTTGTTTGTGCCTTTTTAGTTACTTACACATCGCAAAAATATTTTTCAACCCGGTTCAAAAAATTTAAAACAATACAACAAACATATTTTGTCAGCCTTTTTAACACTTTTAAAAATCTTTGAAAAATGGCGGGTTTTCAGTGAAATTATCTTATTTATGACAACTTTTTAATAATTTCTGTAAACAAATAATTGAATTTCGTGTCATATTTCACGTGACTGGCCAAACATTTTTTTATATCTTGCCAACAATAATTTTTTACAAGTTTTATAAGATTCTTAGGTGTTGTCTTAAATTTGGTGTTGCATTTTATGTTGCAAAGTTTATTCGATTTATTATTTGTGCCATTTTAAAGACTTATGACTTGGATGTTTTACAAATAGCTAACTTGAACTTCCTAATCTAGTAATAGATGATTTTAAAGGAATTTATTACAGTTATTGGTGGTTAAGATAATTATTGCGTATACCATCTTTCAACTGCATTACTGTAAAATTATTTCACCAAAAAACTTGAATAGTTGTCCCCAATTCTTTGATAATTTCACCAACATAAAATTATTAAAATTGCATGAAAACATCGATAATAAAACTGTGTCAAGTTTTTAACGCAACAGTGACTCTATATAAAAATATTCTTCAAGGTGTTTGACTTCCTCGCCCCAATTTAGAAACTGTTTCAGTAATTAAAGTACAATGTCTCCTGAACGATCAAATTCCCCTCAAGATGAAGCAGTAATGACACCAAAGATGTCAGTACCAGCAAGTCCCGTCGCTGGGACACCTATTCGCGAAGCCCAATCGCCCATATCATTACTTTTAGCCGTGGCTCAAAGCCAGAGCCGACATGGTGATGATGACCTCACGAGCCTATCATGGCTCCATGAAAGAGACCTCTTGAAAGGTACCTAAATTAAAGTTTCAAGCAAAAAAAAAATTGAATTTTTAGGTATGAATATAAACCCATCACCTTTAAATAGTGTCAATTCCACTCCAGTGAAATATAGCAATAGTCTCTTGTCGGATCAATTACCTACAAGTGATTACGTCGATGATTCTTCCATATCAGCAGCTGATTCGTCGAGTAGTTCCTTAAATTCACCAGTACCGTACAATGGGCCAACCCAAAGGAACAAACACCCACATAATGTACCTTACGATCCTTTAGTTCATACAAATAATAAACCTCCATATTCTTTTTCTTGTCTTATTTTTATGGCGATAGAAGACTCACCACAAAAAGCTCTACCAGTTAAAGAGATCTACGCTTGGATTTTGGAACACTTCCCCTATTTTAAAAACGCCCCAACTGGTTGGAAAAACAGCGTTCGACATAACTTATCCCTAAACAAGTGTTTTCAAAAAGTCGAAAAAGCTCCGGTAAAACAATCAATTTTCGCTGAAACTTTTGTAATTCAAAAATTTTTAGAATCTTGGGAAAGGTTCATTGTGGACAGTAGACCAACAGTACAAACCTAATTTAATCCAGGCATTAACCCGATCACCCTTCTACCCTTGTTCAACTCTAGACCCTTCCAATTACTTCAATAACAATAACAAAAGTAATTTAACTCCTGAAAAAAGCTCAATATCCCGCTTGCCTAATCCCGAATTATATCCTTATTTGTCCAGGAAACTCGCTTCGGCTGAACTAAACCACAGACATATTAAATCGGAAGCGTCCGATGAGTCTCTCGATGCTGTTGATGCGGCTGCAGTTATGTTAAGCTTGAAAAACGGACCTCGATATCGTCAAAAAAAAGAAAAAGGACTCTACTGCCAGGTTATCACGACTTCACCCAGCCAAGATCACACTTACAGTGCCGCAGACTCCATTGATCCACTTGGAAATGATGAAGCTTTCGAAAGCGACGAGGAAAGGTAAAAATACAAATATTTTTATTATGTAAAGTGTTCATTTAAAAATATTCTCGACTGCTGTTGTTGTCAGTGTGGTTGTCACAACTGTCACATTGTGGTGAGCCAATAGTCTAAAACCTACTTTATGCAAGTACTAATTGCAAAGCTTTCTGCTAGTAATAATTTGGCTCGTCTGACTTTGGGGCAACTTCCAGTCTCAGAGCAGCATTCTCATAATAACGACTCGAAATCTCCTAAAAAGGCACTTAAAATGAGTTTTTAATTGTTTCTCCATAGTTACAGCGTTCTAGCGTTATACAGGGTGTGGTTGAAAGGAGATCGTTCCCATCTTATGGAAATCTAATGACCACTTAAATCAAAAATTATCAATAACCAATTATGAAAAAAAAAAATGTTTATAATGTTTTTTTATGGTTCTTTTATTATTTTCATTATTTCGTTTATTATGTTTCTATATAATGTAGAAAGAGGCAAAAATATGCTTTTCTTTTTTTTTAATTCGTACAGTGGTAGTCACTGAAAAGTGGGACATTTGGCAACTTCCAAGATTTAAAAATTTGCAAAATTTAACTCAATATTTTATTAAAAATGGTATGGTTAGTGTGATTAAAAAGCTCTTTCTAGATAATTTATAGGCGAAAAAATGCCACAGTTTAAAGGCAAATTAACAAAATTAAAATATTTTTATCTGTCAAGGTGTCCTACTTTTCATGGTCTCTACAGTACATAATTTTTCCATTTCTTGTAGCATTTGGCTCCCAAAGTTATTAAAGCAGTGATTATACTATCTGAATCTTAAATTAATGCAACACACTTAGAATAAACTTGACTTTTGACTTCTCCCCAAACGAGGGAGAAAATAACTAATAACAGTGCGCTAGAAAGCCACTTCTGTTTTTTTTTTAATTTTTAAACCCACAGTTTGCACAGTTTGAGTGCATATGAAACCAAAATTAAATAAAATATTTGTGTTTAATCAAGTCATTGTACTATTAACATTGTTATTAGTACTTATGTACAGTCGAGAGAAAAAAAATCGGGACACAAAGTTGTTTAATGTGAATTATTCTGATGTGTTTGGTTTGATCTGGTGTGGTTTGGCTGGCAATGGGCTCATAAACCATGTTTCAAATTTTGCTTTTAACTATACAGTGTGAGTCTGTTAAAAGTATAATTTTACTTCTATGAAAAAAATTAAAATTGAGATTATTTTTAATGCCATTCTAAATTACACAATGTTGATATATTGTTTTAAAATATTAAAATTAAAAAATTGTAGATAACCGCAAATTATATAAAAGTTTATTCGTTTTGTTAGACCTATTTTGACGCAGCATTGTCGTTACATAACCTTTAGCTTTTTTGTCCCACCCGCTTTTTTGGAAAAAATGGCGTATTTACTGGAAATGAGAGTTGATTGGTTTTCACCCAATTTTGTACTATGTAAGTAAGTATTGTCACTAAATCGACAAACAAAAATAAATTGATCTTTTTTATTTTTTAAAATTTTTCTACATTAAATAATACGCCATTCTTCCCAAGAGAGTAGGTGGGACAAGGGGTAGATGTCCAATCTATTGTCGAGTAACCTGGCAATGCTGCTTCAAAATAAGTCTTACAAAACGAATAAACTTTATTATTTTTTGCTTTTTTTTTAATATTTTTTTACAAAACAATATTCATTAATAGGAATCGTAGAAAAATTCTAAAAAAAATTCATATGCGTAGAGAAGAAATCAATATTTTTTAGGGAAAACCCTGAAGTCGATGTGATAAGTAGTTTTTGAGAAAAATTAAGGTATACTTTTAACACACATAGGGGCTAATTTCAAGTTGAGATAATACAGGTAGTATCTTCTTTTCTGTGGAAAATAAAAAGAATTCAGGACTGTAATTGGTTGTTGTCATGGAAAAGTATTAAAATTTGCGGTGTACCGGTAGTATCTCAACTTGAATTTAGCCCATTAGGCTGTATAATTTATTACTTCTTTAAAAACGAGGGTACAGTATTTTTTATTTTCGAAATGGTTTTGTTATAACCGAGAAAACGAATTTAGGAAGTTGAATAATCCTTGAGTCGTAATAAGGGGACTTTTTTGATTTTTTCAGTGGTTAAACGTATCTTAATATAAAAAAAATACAGGCCGAATATTTTTTTTAGTACTTTATAATGGCATTTTTTTTCCAAAAACGGTTTATGTAAAAACTGGTATCCGGTTTTTTTTTGCTCGCCACTATGTAAATTTATAAAAAAAAACAACAAATAACCGCATCAAATTGAAGTGCAGTATACCCTTAATAAATAGAACATTTTTTTCTTTTCACAAGCATTCTGCCACAGGTTGCTCCATAAAAATAAGAAGAAATAGAATTACCATTTTGTATTGTCGAATTTGTAAAGTCGAAAAATTCAAGTGACATAGAAAAGTATTGTTGAACTTTGCTTTTTATTTTGAAAGTAAAATGGCTACATCTTGTATCTCAAAAACCATCAAAATTTGTATAAGACTAGATTTTTGGTAAGTCCTCTTTCAACAAAATGTCATAGGACTCTACATAGAGAATTTTTTTAAGTGAACACATATACTTGCACTGATGAGGAAAAACCTCGTGTGTGCAGGTGTACTAAGAAACAGTGTGTATATTACTGTTATTTTGAAGAATGTGCAGGTTCGTGAAAAGTCGCACTTGTCGAAAGATTGATTTCGAAGATGAGGAAGAACGAAAAATCAAGGAAGGAGCAGAGACCCTTCTCAATTTGGCTGGAATAACAACAAGGAAACGAATTAATTCGCAAAGTGTGGATTATGAACCGTTTAAAAAAATTAAACTGTCGCCTCAATATGACATTAATGATAATGAGGCAAACGAAAGGCATACACCCTTCAAGCCGAGGTTGTTAAGAACAAAGAAAAAAGAAGGAAAATCAAAAATAATAAATAATAATAACGATGAATGGGTTAAACATCGGCGTGAATTGGAGATAAATCAACATAGGTAATCAAACGCCTGGTAATTTAGATAAATATAACGTAAATTTATGTAAGTTGAATTCTTCTAATACTGTTATTGTAATTTTAATATATTTTATGTTTTTGTTTACATTTATAAAATATGAAGAGTAACTATGTTAGGATTGTTTTTAGACATGTTAACTGACTGAAAATTATGTTTTTTTCACAAATCCGTCGAGTTATAACAGTTCCAAAAATATAAGTTATTGTGCAATTTATATTTACAGATTTTTCCATAAATCTGACAAGAAGACTGTAAAATAAAGTTTGTTTTTATAATCATTTATAAATGACAAAATTTCTTGAATAACCATACTATACCATCTTTAAACCTGTATTTTCAGACCAACTTTACATTTTCCCCATGTCAGAGTTTAGGATAGTTTGTAGTGTATAGTGTATATTATAGTGTCAAAGTCAATTTTTTGTTAATATATTTATTCAAATTATTATTGAATATTTAACATTGTTTGTAATTTGTAAGCGTTTTGGAACTGTTGTAAATATCATCTTCAGGTTCATCACCAAATATTTACTTATGTAATAATTTTCAAGTCGAGAAGTAACAAAAGTGCAAGAAAATTTATCTAAATAAAATTAATTTTAACGTTGTTACCAAAAGTAGGTATATAGTGGGGTAATTTATATTTTGATTTTAGCTAGGTAATTATGTTGTTTTATTTATTTATTTTCGTATTTAAGCTGTTATTTTGTCATAAATGTGTGCTCCATGCTGGATTTTTTTTTAAGTTGGGGCATTTAGGTGTTTCATATCTGGTCATTAAAAAAATTACGAAGTTAAGCAATAAATTTCAAGTGTTAATAGGGAATAAGAAAAAATTTCTCCCATTGCTAAAGTTTGGGTTCTGATTTGTAATGATTGAAAGTAGATTAGCATAAATATATTTTTTCTATTTCCCGTGATACATACATGCTCTTCCTATTGTATATAAAGATTCGAAACAATCATAAGTGTTTCAAAACAATGTGTGTGCGTTTCAAAGCTATTTTCCTATTAATCTTATCATTCAATTTCAATTCAAAATTGAGATATTTTTGGCCGTCTTCCGAATCAGTACGAAATTGAATGAATAAGTGCGATACTTGATTTTGTTAGTTTAGAATGTGAGAATTCTAAATAAATATCTTATATCTTATAGCAATACCAGTTTTGCCTGATCTAGTTAATAATACTCTATGCTTTGCCAATATTCTTGGCTTTGGTATGTATATTTAAGATTCTATGTGCCAAATCATTTTGTACTTTTATTGCAGTAATTTTTACTGGCAATATTTTTTGGCGCCTGTCTTCCAATTTTATAAAATAGGTCTTCAGACAAACTTTCCATATTTAAATTTTTTCATTTCTATTTCATTTCATTGTGTTTGTGTAAATTAACAGATTAGTGTGCTTTTGACTTTCTTCTTTATTCAAAAAATCAATAACAAACTTGTTTTGCAGTTATTTTATTTTATGTTATTGTTATGACCATTGATTTGTACCTTAGTTTATTATTCAAATAAATAAAACGGCTGATTTTACACCATTTTTTATTTTGTCATACCTAAATCTACTAACATATTATTGACCTGAACTTTAATTATAAGAAATAGTAGAACTAGAGGATCGATGTTGAGGTTAAAACGACCAAAGCAATTCAAAATACTCTGAAAAAGTTGCAGGGACTACTTCCTTTGCATGTAGTTTTGCAGCCAAGAATCACTTTTTCAGGACTATTATGACTATTATATTTTGATATTGTATGACTTGAACTTTCTCACAAAAATTTTAAGGGCAGTTTTTAAAATGATCTCACAACCCCCAAGAAAGAAGAAACTTGTCTTCAACGTATCACTTATAACGTTCTAAGTCGGGATTTTTTATTCCGCAATTGAGGCCAGAAGTCGTTTTTCTGAGGTCAAAATACTTTTTGGCCACTTCTTCAGCAAAATTCCGGACGAAGATTTTCCAAAATGGCTTCAAAACACTAAATTTTTTGATTTTGCGAGGACGAAAAATAGTTTTCTATGTCTAAAACACAGCGGCGGCCGGTGATTTTTTAAAACTCTGTATTTTGAAAATGGAGCATGGGATCCAAAATCTGTTATGAAGAATTACTATTGAGACCAAATTGAACGCAACTACTAAAAAAAAAATTTGATCGAAATTTGCGAAATTTGATTTTTAAAAATGGTCAGCCTCCTCTGGTTATTTTCGAAACGGTTTATGCCAGAACGGTGACGAATTTTTTTTTAACATTATGAGACAAATTAATGACTAAGTATTCTTTGGTTTTTTCCGAAATTTTAATTATAGAAAAAGTTATGAGCATTTGAAATTTAATTTTCGAAAAATATTCTTTCTCTAAAATTTCAAATGCTCATAACTTTTTCTATAATTAAAATTTCGGAAAAAACCAAAGAATAATTAGTCATTAATTTGTCTCATAATGTTAAAAAAAAATTGCCACCGATCTAGCATAAACCGTTTCGGAAATAACTAGGGGAGGCTGACCATTTTTAAAAATCAAATTTCGCAAATTTCGAACAAATTTTTTTTTTAGTAGTTGCCTTCAATTTGGTCTCAATAGTAATTCTTCATGACAGAATTTGGATCCCATGCTCCATTTTTAAAATACAAGAGTTTTAATAAATCACCGGCCGCCGCTGCTAAAACATCTTTTTAATTAAAATTGTAGGTGCAAATTTTTCAGAATGTGATAACGGCCAGTAAAATAATAAATGATTAGTGAAATTTTAACATTATTATTTATTTCTCCCTATACTGACCATTTATTAATTTTTACTAGATATCTATTAATCTATTATATTAATATTAAAATACTGTACATAGTGTAACGAATTATTCCAGAGAGACGCCGATATTATAACATCGCCATTGAATCACACCATAGCGTGTAACTCCACGAAACCTGAGTCACATGAATGGAGAGTTTTAGAGTAGAACATCCAAATAAATAACTGAAGCGACGTATCGTTACATAAGCAGTGCAAGGGCAATGACCGAGTCAGTGGAAACCGAATAGCGACTGAGACGAGTTACGATGACCAAGAAAAAGAGGAACAATGGAAAATTCTGGAAGGAATGGGAAAACGACGATTAGCTGAGTAAAAGAATTCCGGAAAAAAGAAAAACGATGACAAGAAGAACAAGAAAACGAAGACAGGAAGCAAAAGAGGAACAACTGAAAATTTAAGAAGAAATGGAAACTTGACGATTTGGAACAAAAGAATATTCCGGAAAAAGAAGAAAAACGATGATAACAAAAATAAGGAAAACGGAAACAGGAAGAAAAAGAGAAACAGCGGATATTCTATAGAAATACAAAAGCGACGTTTAGAATAGAAAGAAGAACAATGGAAAATTCTAGAAGAAATGGAAAAAAAGACGATTAGAAGACGACGAAAAACATAAAAACTTCTAGAAAATTTCGAAAAACTACTCTTGGAAGGACAAGAAGAGGCAAATAAACTCCGGCAAGAAGACCAGAAAAAAATCTTCGAGAAATTCAACAATTTAGAAAACAATTTCAGAAGAGATGTCGAAGAGAAGGTTGTAGAAGTTCAAGAAAATCTGGAAAAAGGGTTATCGAAATAGAAACAACAATTAAGAAATTAGGAAAAGGAACTGTCTTCACAGCCAGTAAAAACCCCAATTTTCGAGCAAACGGTGATCTTGACAATAGAATAAGACCATAAAAGGTGTTTGTACCTTGACTAACAACCTAACATTGCCGGTATAGGGCATGCTCACTCCTCTTAATCCTCACTTCACGACCCTACCTGACCCTTCAAAAGCTTCTAGGATCATTTCGTTTTGTTTTTTTCCAAAACGGAAAACACGATCGATACAAGAGCAACCATTCTTGGACTCTTTAAAGACGAAATTTGATGTTCTACAATTAAATATGATTCCTCTAATACATTGAGTTAAGTTAGCATCTTAATGTGTAGATACAGGATGTTTTAAAGAGACGAAATGAATTTTTATGAAGAAGTGTGAAAAATTAGCATATTTTGAAGTAGCTTTTCTACAAGATCATTTAATCAAATTGCAAAGAATTGAAGCAGAATGCTCTACATTTTTAATCTGTAAACTTCTTTATTAAACGCTTACTTTTAGAGAAGAAAAACTGAAAAAAGTACGAAAACTTCGAGGTCTTTTTAACATCATGGCTGAAGCTTCACTCGGAAATCGGGGCACATTCAGATTATTTATATCAGAGGTCTACTTGAGTAGTTGAAAGAGATTACAGAACTCAACCAATTTTTGGAATGCAGAACTCTAATTTGCCTGGCCTAATATAAAGGTAATGGTTATCGTAGTAAACAATATTTTGAAACATTTTCAAGGATTCAGGGCTAGATTCATGCAGGAAGAGACTCCGCTTTGCAGCCCGTAAAATGCGAAGTTAATTACTGAACTAAAGGTAAGAAAATCTCAAAAATTATTACAAAAAAATTCTATTTACTTGAAAATTGTTAAGGATAACAACACCTAATATTGTTGGTACTATGATGGTTGCTGCTAGTGTTTTACACCCCTGATGGAGTGATAGCAAGAGCAAGTGCCCTATTGCCTAGCTTTAGGTACGGCACTGGTTAGTGTTAGTGTTTGCTACATGAAAAACCAAAAAACTGAAATAAGTTGCGCAAGCCCCTGGGGGAAAACCCAAAATCCCAATTCAAGAGATAATAGAAAATACAAGTGGAAGAGTGAGTCATTTATTTATTCTCATTCTAGTGTTTGTATTCAGCTAAACAACAATTTTTCACATGTCGTTATGTAAGATTTATATAAATTTATAAAAAAATATTGAGTTTTATACAAATCTTCATCATTTTTGAACTTGTAAATTCCAAAAATAAAAAGGTGAGTTATCTCTTCTAACCTAAAAATTTATAACATAATTATCTTCAGATATACTCGTATTTAGTAAGAAAAATTAATGGCGGACTTAGCTGAAGACTTTTGTTCAAATTTTTATCAACTGAAGGGAACAACAATCGCCGAAAGGCGCAAAAACTTTTTCAAATTATTGCACAACAATGCTTCACTCAAAACCAACACCCAAGTTTTGGATACCATTTGTCAAACCTTGGACCCACAAACCTACCTCGAAACTTTATTTAAAGTGGATTTTCTGATTTATTTCCGATGCCAGGCAGAACTGACCCAATTACTGAAAGAAGGAAACGATGTTTTTGTGAGCAAAATCTGCAAACAAGTCTGGTTTTTCAAAGACTCATTCAGTCACTTGAACTCCACTCAAATCGTCAACGAAATCTTGCCCTGTTTGTCTTTCAGTGTCCGAATGAAAGTTTTGAGAAAATTAAGTCGGTATTTGAGTAATGAAAAATTCGATGAGGTTTTTGATGCGGTTGTTTCACGTTACGGTATATTTATTGCATCAAAATTCATAACAGGCTGCACTTCCGGAAAAATTCTGGAAATTCTAACTGAAAAGCCCTATCGGTTGACGTCAACACAGTTAAGGATTTTATATGAGAAGGATCCGGATTTGATTGAGTTCTATTTCACGAAAAATTCGGCAAGATTTCCAGGAAGTACAGAGTTTTTTAAATTACTCTTTCTAAAAGATCGGGATTTTTATTATAAGTTAGAAAAGAAATTGAATATTGGGGTAAAACTTGGTCGCCGGGCTACTAAAAAATACGCAGAAGAGAGGAAAAATGACATAATAGAAAAGCCTCACGATTTTGGATTTATTGATATGAAGGCTGTTATTAGAAAATTTGGGAAAGATTCTGTAAAATTATTATGTAATTCACTTCATGAAAAACCGGGTACAATTCCGTTTTTGCATTTTTTTCCAAAACGGTATCACTACAGCTTGTCTTTTAAAATTTTTCAGGAACATTACAATATTAAATACATTGATAATCCTATATTAATTGATAGCAGGCTCCTTGATTTAATACCAGATAACGCAGAAAGGGCAATTTTAGCAAAAGTGAAAGTCGATGAAGGTAATGACTATTTTATTAAATATTTAGAAACTCAAGATTCTATTCCTCGGATTAAGGAACAAATTAATTTGACTTCAGATATTTGCGAAAGAGGCCAATTAATAAAATCTTTAATCCAGACTTGTTATATTAATAAAGACGTCAATGCTTTGTTTACTGTACTGAAATATTTTTGTTTCCGGCATAAAAATGACGAGTTTTATGTTCATTTAGAATTTATTGATAATATTGAACGCTTGTTTGGTTTTAAAGAATTTACAGAAGAAATGTGGAATAGTTTAAACGAGTTGTTAACTGTTCACATGCTGAAATATAATCAGGATCCTTCAATTAAACGCAAAATTCAAACTTTACCTTTAGTTTCTTTAAATTTGGGAACTTCGTCTTATCAAAAATTGTCTTATTTGGAATTTTTATTTAAAAAAGGTGATTCTATCGATGAATTAATTTTGGAGTACTTCTCAACTGAAGGGTCTTTTCCTAATTGGAGCAGGTACGATCATGGATTTTCTAAATACTTTTTCAATTTTATTATTAATAATTTATCCAAAGACGATTTAGAGAACAGTGATAATGTCCATTTCAACTGTAGATTAATTAAAGAAATAATTAACTGGAACATGACATACAGGGACGATCAATTATCCTTTTATGATTTTCCAAAACTAGCAAAAACTTTTGATTTTGTTATAAGAAACCCAAATGATTATCATTATCCTAGTATTATTAAGGTTTTCAAAAACAAAATTTTTACTCTTGATAACAATCAGTATCGAAACGAATATTTAAAAATTTATTGGAACAATTTTGACTCTTATAAAAATTTGGACGCTATTGATTGGTTTTTACGATATGATCCTTGTCAAATTTCCGAAAATTTTTCAAAGATTTTTGAATTTCTGGCCTCCACTGATAGAAATTCCAAATACAGATTCAAAATTTGGTACAAAATAAAAAAATACAGCCATTTACAAATCAATGACAATGCAATTAACTTAAGTCTTTCAAAAATAAACGACGAGACTTGTCTTGAGAATAAACCAGATTTTGTTCCCTGTTTATCAATTCTTATGAAACCAACTGATTATGCATTGTTTGCTAACAAATTTAAACCGGCAAATAAAAAACTTGATTTGAAAAATGAGACAGAAGTGAGATTGTATAACTTGCAATGTGCCATAGCAGGACATTTTCGGAATACAAAAAGTTATCTAGTTTTTGATTCATTGTTTAATTTTTGTGCTGGTGATTACTTTAAGTATGCTATGAGGTGTCTGTACTGTATTATGTATCGAACACCTGAAAATATGCTCCCGAAATATTTGAATTTTTTGGCGAAAAAAGCTGTTTCAGTTCGAAAACATGTTCCTTATTTTACTTGTGAGTTATGTTCTTGTTCTAATGTTGAATCCTTGATAAAACTATTAAATGAAACAGAAAAGGATTTGTCGTTGCAAAAACACATGTTTTCAACTACGATTCAGTATTTTGTTAAGAATCCTTCCGATTCTGTTTTTAATTTGGTTAAGTTGAATATGAAGTTTATAAATAAAGTTGATGAAGAATCGTTGAGGGCTATAATCAGTCATATTTCAAGTATCCCGGATAAATATCAGCCACAATATGTGCAATACAGTTGGGAATATTTGGAACAGACTGTAGATATTTGGAAGAAATTAAAACCTTTAAAAGAAAGTTTGTTATCTTCTATGAAACTGGAAACTATTGGACAATTGCCACTTGAATTTGGGTTGAAAGTTATTGAAAATCACTTTATGACAGAAAAGCACCATTTAGATAATATTTATACGTTTGCATTCAGATTTCTAACAGTCAAAGCCGATAAAGACAAGATTTTTGAACAGATCTTTAAAAATGTGAATAAATGTCCAAAACAAGAAAAAATAATGACTGAATTTGTCACATTTTGGTCTAGCAGTATTAAGACATCAAAGAAATTTAACTTGAAGTATTTAGAACCGTTTTTGCAGTTTTACGAAAATAGAATAACTCCCCTAGAAAATTTTAAAGATTTTCTCAAAATATTTTTCCTGAGACTGAAGCTTGAAGCATCAGAAAATGATTCCGTTGATTTTTTGACTGCAAAAATGATCGACTTTTTTCAAAATGTCATCATTTCCAATTATGGACCGTTTGTGATTAGTTTATTTGCGTCAGAAATGAATTATACTTTGTGGCATTTTGAAACGCAAGGTCAGAGTAAGTTAGATTTTTATCACAGTATGATAACAAAATGTCCGACTCCTGAAATGGCAATTTTAATTTTGGATGTTATTACTGTTCCTGGTGAACAGAATAGTCCCGAATTTGAAACTTTTCGAAAAATTATTACCCAAATTAAAACAGTTGAGGATCTTGGTGTTCAAATTAATTTGCGGTATAAATTTCAGTACTACGTAAATAAATTTTAAAAATGTTAGCGTAAATTGCCTTTTGATTAAATTGCTAAAAGTAAGTATATACATAAATAAAAATTGTTAATCAAGAAACGCGTTTGCAATTTTTGTACTTGTTGTTTATTATACAATTCTTTTATGTTTTGTTGTTTTACTCTGTGCATCTTCCTTTATTACACACCTTTTTCGTTTTCATGGGAGCAAGAAATATTCAACAAAATTAACAAAAAATTAAGTTAACATTCCAGGTTCCAGGACTCAGAAACAACATTCGAACTTTCCGATGTGCGAGGCAAATGGCTTCTTGTTGAATTGGACCAAAGATATTTTATCTTATTGTTAGACCCAATTTAATTATACTCCTAAAGAAACAATTTTGGTATTTTTATTTAGATTTCCAGAATAAATAGGGCTAAATCGCATGTACTTTAAAAATAATTAACAGGTCTAAATCCCTATAAATTCAATGCTGCCAACAAAAAATTTGAATTTCCAGAGCCTACCATTTTGCCAATTTTATAGAATAGGAATTTAACAAAAAATTGAACTATTAAAGTTTTGAAGTTGTTATTAAATAACTATAAATCGTTATTTTGCATTGTTAGTATAGAAACACGGCCGTTTTTCTGTATAATGGGGCCCGTTTGCGAAAAAATTTTGGGGCTCTATTTTTTTATTAAACAGTAAAAGAATATTTAGAAAAATGTTTATAATAAAAATAATAATAAAGCCTTAACATTAATTAAATTTGAAAACAAACAATCTTTGACTGCTTTTAAGCTCAATAAGCTATCTAAACAAATTAAATTAATCAAAAATTAAGATTTTTGACATTTTGAATTGCTCTATCTCTTAGAAATAGGTTTTGATAACGATTACATATAAAAATAACAGATTTTTTCCAAAAATATTTTTTACGTTTTAAATTAGAGTAGTAATTAATATAGTGGAGATTTTTGCAATTTTTATTGGTTCTAACTTTTATTAAACCAAGGAACCGAATTTCAAATGCTTGGTTGCATTTTACAAAGAGCAATGCGTGATCTATCTATTACATCGCATGTAAGGAAAAGAGGCACCCACTAACACCAAACACTTCACTAAAACCGACGCGCGTTTCGACAACAAAGTTGTCATCCCAGGTGAGAATTTAATTCTTCTTCACTATAGTGGGTGCCTTTTTTTGTTTCATTTGACACACCAAGAAGATTTATTACATATTACGTATAAAAAATTACTGATATTTATTATTTTTGGAATAAAAATATTTGAAGTTGAAATTTCAGCATTTTACATTGGCTATAATTCCTAAAATAATGAACCGGCTGTCAAAAATTTAACTGCGTTCCAAATAGAATTAGCTAGCGAAATGAATGCTTAAAGAACATTGACGCTTTAAGTTTTGAGATTTTTCATAAGTATTACGCTATTTAAAAAAAATATCTTAAAAAAAAAATTGAAGTTGATCTTTTTTGACGTATATTATGCGTATAGACAATTATACGGAGAACCCGGTGATAACCAGAAATGTACAAAATTACAACTACGTATCTAATTTAATTTTTTTTTAAAGTTTTTTTATCTGTAGATATTATTGTATTTAAACTGTAAGGTAAAACAATTTTTTAAAAAAATTGAAAGATAAAGAATTAGAAGATCTTTTTACTAATATAAAATTTATTACGTTTGTTCCAACAACGCTTTAGAACCAGTTCAGAACGGTTGGAAACTTAACTGAGCATGCTCAATAAACATTTTGGATTGCTAAAACGCTACTGCACATGTGCATTAAATTCTAAACCGTTCTAAAATGTTGTTGGAACAAACCTAAAATAATTCGATTTATAATTTCTAAGAAATTCAGGAAAAACTTTTAAACTAAAATTGTCAGCAAATACATTTTTAACTCCTTATGGGCTAATTTCAAGTTGAGAAAATACCGGTAGTATCTTCGTTTCTAAGCAAAATTTAAAAAAATTGGGGCTGTGACTGGTTGTTGCCACCAAAAAGCACTAAAATTTGCGATACTATCGGTAGTATCTCAACTTGAAATTAGCCCATAAACCAATAAATCGAATCTCAAGTGTTTGAGTGTACTCAAAAGGGCATTAGATAAGCCTATGAAATTATTGACTTTCTCAAAAAAATTTTTTCGGTGATTAACACTAATCGACAGTAAACACTACATTTTAGTGACATAATAACTCAATAAGGGTCTTGCATCATTTTGGCAAATGATTAGAGCAGATTCTATCAGACCTTCGAAAGCTTTTTATTCAATTTTTATTTAGAAAACGGGTGATTCTAGCGAGAAATTAATGAAAATTTACTGTTTAGTTTTTTACTGTGAGGTCAAAATGTAGTATCATTGTTGACAAATTTTTGACAAACTGCAAAAAAGTTGCGTTATTATTTTTCATTTATAAAGTTTCTAATAAAACCTAATATAAAGAAATTTCCGCTTTATGCAAGTACCCTATTTAAGTGACGACAATATGTCAGCATTTTTATTGACTAAGCAGTAAAGCAGACACTTTAGAGCCGTATAGGATTTTTTATCTGTCACAAAATTGTGTGGTTAAATGTCAAACATTTAATTTTTCCAAGAAAAAAGTAAACTGGTAAAATCGACGAAAAAATTTATTGTTGAATACGGCAATAAAGCAGATTTAATGCCTACATTAAGTTACATGCTTTATTGCCTAACTAAACAAATAACGATTTACCATTTTTAAAGTTGTAGTAGTTGTTTCGAAAAGTTTTAATCAAAAAAGTTAAAACCAATAAATCGAATTTCAAGTGCTTAGCGGCATTTGGGAGGGCATTCAATGAGCTTTCCATCACATATTAAAAATTACGGATTCAGCTCTAAATCAATATTTGTCAAGTAAAAATATTTACTGAAAATTTTAGCATTTTTGATTGGCTTTATCAATTCCTAAACCATTGAACCGATTTTCATGGATTTAATAGTAAGTCAGGATAGCAATGTTGAAGCACTTTTGCTTGTTCAACAGAAATCAAAAAAATTCTTTTAATAGAGTTATACTAAAATGCGCCACGGTCTTTTGAAACCCTTTTTGTTTTTTGAATTTTTTGTGTTTTTTTAAAAGAGGCCTTCCGCTGCATTCCCTAGAAGTCCGGCTCTCCATATAAATTATGATGCGCCTTTAATTAAGTATATTTTTGGACATTTGAACAATTAGGTTGAGTAATTAATTACATGCAGACATTAATCAATAAAAATTATTAATTTTTCTCATTATTCATTATAAGAAATTGCGAACGGAAGTGAAATTAATTGCCTCCAGGTCTGCTTAGAAAAAAAGAAAACGTTTCTAGGACAATTTATCAACTAAATCAACAATACTTGTACCACCATCAACAAGTTGCATTCCAATCAATATTATATTGAATTTGAAAGACATGCGTTGTTTGTTTGATAAATTATCTGTCGTATGGTTATAGCAAGCTATATGTGTACCTATATCGCTTGGCTAGAATTACCAATGAGCATTGGCAATGAGCTGAAACCTTAAACGATTTAGTTTTATTCATCACCGTTAGATGGTTATGGTTTAATAGTGGTTTTTTTATCCAAGCTAAAAATTTCTCTAAATTATTATTTCTAAGAAAAAAATCAAATCCTTCTGTGTTTTTTAAAGTAAAATTTTTCTTGGAGTGCTTCTTTGAATTCAGTTCTTTCAAGCGCCTGGTGTGTATGCAACTCAATTTACCATAACTTCATCTCTTTCTCTCCATGGTAAATTCACTATGACCCACCACTTTCTATCCCATTACACCTGCCATCTCCTTGGATGGACCAAAGAAACTGGTCTCATGTCTCGTCTTTGTCGACCGGAATCAACACAAAACACAACTTGTGTTCACTTCGTACGCTTCGTAAGCTCGCGCTCGGTGTATACAAGTGTATAAAACCCAATTAAAGCCCACCAAACTTCTAAAAACATTTCCAATAACATAAAAGTGTCCTAAAAAATAATGTAGAGTGTATTTCTAGTGAAAAACCACAAGAAAAAGTTCGCATTTCCACTAAATTCAACTGTATTTAAACACGAGAGGTGAGGTTAACTCAATGTTTTTGTTTTGTTTTTGATTGTGTACCGCATTCCACCGAGTTGAAAACTTTTCGATGACTATTTGAGATATAATTAGAAAACAAATATTAGGTGGAAGTTCATCACGCGAGGACAATCTACCTGAGCTATTTTATTATTCGAGATTTCAGTTGCGGTAATTTAAACCGGAACTAACTTTTTTATGAGAATTTTTAGGGGGTGCGCTCGAGATATGACTACGAATTGACCCTAAAAAGCTCAGGTATAATTTTTTATGACCCGCAAGACAAAAAAAAGAACATTTCCGACTCAAGATTGTTTTAAATTAAATTTGTTCCAATTTGAGTCATAATAATTACGTATTGATATTGATGTTATAAAAATGCGGGTATAATAAAAAATATCGCACAAGACACGTGTATTCGAAATATTTATAGAGATTTATTTTTATCGCAACCACATTATTATTTCATTTTTATTAAAATTTTGGTATCTTATTATTTGTGGTTTTTATTTAATCTTGTTTTCTGTTTTATTTTTTATTTTTATTATTCTGTTGTATTATTTTAATTAAATTTTATAAGTTTTTTTTTGAAAGTCAGTTTAGCACAAAGAAACGAATAATACATTCTTGCTACGTTTTTTAAGACAAATTTAATGGTCTAATCAGTTTTGTCTTATCACCTTTTGTTTATGAGATACAAAGCGTTTTTGATTTTTTGTCGATTTCTTAAAAGTTCCGTAACTTCTTTATTTTTTAACCAATTTAAAAAAATAAGATTGATGCTAATACGGATTTTTATGTAGAATCGAACAGTGTAGTCAAAAATTTTTATATCTTTTAGTTTTTAAGATATGGGCCAAAGTTACTTTTTTTAAATAGAAATCATAGTCGGCTATGACCCTAAATAAATCGCTATTTTTTTCTGTTTTCAAAAATATGTAATTTTTTTATTTATTTATTTTTTAATTAAAACAAGAATTAAGAGAATAAGTTGATCGTTTTTTATTTAACCACTTGACAGTGCGAGCAGATTTTTGGGGTTACAGCGAATGGATTTCTAGACGATATATTATTAAATGTTTTATCAAATGTTTGGTACCAACAAGACGGTGCTCTTGCCCACAATGCACATGTAATTAGAAATGTATTAACAGAATATTTTAGCAGAAATGAAAACTCAATACGATGACCTCCACGTTTACCCGATCTTATGGCCTTAGTTTTTTTTTAATCATATTTATAACGACAATAGAGAAAACTTAATCAACTCCAGTTAGACACCGAAAGAGCTTTTAGTAGAATTTCAAACATTTATTTAAGTAATACTATAAGAGCTGTAAGAAAAGGAGCACAGCTTTATATTCAAGAAGAGGGAAGACAATTTGAAGATCTAATGAGCTGAAACTTTGTATTTACTTTAATAAATTGTTGCTTTGTTCTTTGTTATTATTATATTTTTTGTTAGATAATGAGATCATTTCTATAATCATTTTCACTTACCTATTTACTATCTTACCTATTTTTACCTATAATTACCAATTTAGTATCTTGCTGTATATAAAACTGAGCTAAAAAAAGAAATAAAAACAAAGAATTTTTTTGTTTTTATAGGTGACTATGTTCTTCTATTTATTTTTAATCAAATTATTCTCTTATACAGGGTGTTATGGAAATAAGTGCAAATATTTTAACCTGAAATACAGCACTACAAATAATAAAAATTTGTAAAAAAATTTTTGTCTTATCTCAACTGATAACAAAATTATAACCTAAAAATTAATTATTACAAAACGTATAACATTTTTTTTTAACATAGGGCAATCATAGGTTTTTCAGGTCAAAATAAAGCGATTTAACACAATTTACCTCTATACTAAGTTGCACCGTTTAGGAGCTAGAGGACGCCAAAGTTAAAGATGAAAAGTCAGTTTTATACTTTAAACGTAAATATCTCGAAAACGATACGTTTTAGCAAAATATTGCATTCTTGCAGTTTTATGTAGAATCTACTGGCATATTCATTTTTGCTACAAAAAATGGAAATTAATAAGAAGAAAATTGGTTAATTACCCAAAATGTGAAAAAAAAGTGCCGTAACTTGAAATTGAGATGTGCAGCAAAATTTTGCTAGTAGAAATAAAAAGAGTACAGTCAACTTCATTTGTGTACCAAATTTGGTATTAATCGGTTAAGCGGTTTTCCAGATATAACAAAAAGATGTTTTTTTATACCCAACTTTGACGGCCTGTAATTTTGTTGTTAGTTGAGATAGGACAAAATTTTTTTTACAGATTTTTATTATTTGTGGTGCTGTATTTCAGGTTAAAATATTTGCACTCATTTCCATAACACCCTGTATATTGCTGTAATTAAAAAAAATAAGACAAATTATATACTTTTGAAAACAGAAAAAAAATTTTTTTTCAGGGTCACAGTTAATTATGATTTCTTTTTTAAAAAAATAACTTTGGTCCATATCTCAAAAACTAAAAAATATAAAAAAAATCTGACTACACAAGTTTGATTCTACATAAAAATCTGTAATAGCACCAATTTAATTTATTATAAAGTTACGGAATTTTAAAGAAATCGCCAAAAAAATTTAATCTTGTATTTCTATACAAAATTTGAAGAAAATATAGGTTTTCGTTATATTTTGAAATTTTTTTCGGGAAAATCGTAGCATGCAGTGTCAAGACAACCAAAAAAAGCGGATTTCAAAAGTCTGTAATCTGACTGCAAAGGACGAGATATTATTGCTGTGGACAGAAAAAACGAAAATGAACCAATTGCATTCCCCAGTTATGTAATAAGTTTATTGTATTACTAAGTTAGCTAATAAGTTCATTACATCACTCAAACAATAAGCTTCATCACCGAACTAACTTAACGGCTTGGTTAACCTCTCATGTTAAAAGTTTAAAAAAAAAATAAATTTGAACTGTCTTAATTAAGTTAGACTTGTAAACTAACTAACTTCTAATGAAGTAAAAAAAAAAACACATTGAACTAAAAATTCAAAACTAGAGACTATCCTAATAATTGAGAGAGTCATTTTAGATCAAAAAAGTTTCACAAAGTAGTGAAACAAAATATCATTTAAACTTGGAGACCTAAAAAATTGAATAAACCAGACAAAGAGAACTTTAAACACTGTCATAATATAAGATTCTTCTTATATTTGGACAAAATACCACTATACTAGAAGTTAATAAAAAATCCGAATGTTCTAAATTGTTATAACAAAAGTTTATTAGTAAAAAACTTCATTAGACTGGAGTAATATACATGGCCTTCAAAAATTATCTCAATATACGTGAATAATTTGCTTATAAAATCAACAACTGCTATTAGGTATTTAACGAAATTGTTGCTAAACGATTACTTTTGCCATCATTTGCTTTTATCATTGGCGTAACTTCAAATAAGATTTGCTAGACAAACGTTTTATTACGATTTTTAAGTTTATTTAGTCACGTGGCTTGTGGTTACTTCTGAAGGCTCCGCAGTTACTAGTGAATTTAGAATTGTTGACAGTTGGGTAGATCTACATTTTTTAAGTAATTCAATCCACATTTTTCTCCACGAATTACATTTAATTTTTTTTTTAATAGCAGTGCGGACTTACGGACCAATCACGCGGAAATTTTCACTGTTAGGAATTTTCTACCAGACGTTTTCTAATTACAATCAGTTCTGTGAATTGGCATGCCAAATGTAACTCTGTGGTATGAAATTAAAGAAAATTTTCTCCTTATTCTCCTCGTATTGACAATTTTCACTCGTTCGCTTCGCTCACCCGTATAAAATTATCGTCTAAACAAATACTCGTATCTGCTGAGATTGAAAATTTCCAGCAATTGCATATTCACTCGTGCTATTATGATTTATGATAATTGAAAATGTGCTTCTACATCAGTATTTGGCTATAAGAACAAAAATAGCGAAAGGGCTCGACAAAATAGCGAAACCAAGAACAATGGTGTAACAAAATTGCTTTGTAGAGGTTCTTTCCTCAAGGAATGGGACACCGACCGCTTAAATTTACCCTATAATAGAGTTTCAAATTATATGCTATATTTTACATCTAATTGGCTGTCCAAGTGCTGACGTCATGTGAGCATTACAAATTAAACATTCTGGACCTGTTTTACCTCGGATAAAAGTACAAAGTAAGGAAATTTATTCACTTTTAAACAAAAACAAAATAATGTAACAAAATAAGAGTTTTAAAACTTTTGAAGCCCACACAACTATCTTTCAGAAAGTTGTGATGAGGTTATGTTTCAGTTTTCTTTGAAATCCTGCTACGATTTTCTGTGAATTCTGCATCACACTTACGTATTGCATTTTGTACTATATTACAGTTTTGAAACCATTTTCATAGAAACTTTTTACTTTCTATGTGTTGCTGCTTTGACCACGTTTGTGACGTCTCAATTTCTATATCAGCATATCATTAGTCAGTGTCTTATACAAATATAATTGACTAACAGATAAATTTTACCGAAATTTATGGTTGCAATTAGTTATTGTATTTTACTACGAAAAAATAAAATGACCTAATATCTGATTTTTTTAATTACTGTGGTGCAAATAAATGACAAGGTAGGGATTTGAATATACGAAATTAAATTTAGGGGGTCATTATTTGCACCATGGTGGTTTTTAGCAATATAATATCTTATGACTCTATCATGAGCAAGAACATCAAACATATAGAGCGTTTCAGATTGATTCAGATCTCGGTTCTTCTTCTGGGATTGCGGATTGGACCGTGTCAATTGAGTTTTCGTTTTTTTGAGGATGAAAAGAAAAAGAAATTTTCAAGTGTTAATTTTGTTAAATAATTTCGTGAATTTATATTCATTTTTAATGCTTGATGGGGAAATAAAAATTAATTTAAATGTGGCAATTTAGTCCCTCAAACGAATGCCTAATGTACTCACTTTTTCTTAATAACTGCTTACTAAAAGCTCAGTATTAGTACCTCTATGGAAATGCACACTTTTAGCCACACCCGATATATTTTCAATATTTAAAATTACGTTTTATGTTAGATATTGCGTCAAATTTTAATGATTTTTTTATTAATAGCTGTCGCTCATCCATTTCGGGTTCAGTTTGAAGAAACTTTCATTTTTACGACTTGAACGCACTTAAATTTGTGTTGATGTAATAATTTACGTGTGGGACCTTTATTTGGCGCCGCGTATCAATCATGACGTTTTCCAAGTTTTGGTCAAAAAAGGTGGTAAAAGTTTCTAACAGGTTGTTAATCGCTAAACGCCAAGGTGACGGTGAGGTGTGTAGGTGGCTTAAATTATATGCAATTTCTACTTAATCATCGTGATGCAATTTATGATAACACTCACACAGAGATTAAATTTGTTAAAATGTTTGTGAAGCATATGGCTGTAATTGCGGCAAATTAAAACTAAATTATGTTATTGTTAAGCATTGAAATTACAACGCCCATATGTAACCCAAATCGATTTAAAGAGACTTTCGTTTGCTTGAGCAGGCAACAACAATTCCTCACCTAATATGGCTATTGACATTTTCAATGACGTATCCGGTCGCGATTTGTTATAAATATAAATTAATTAAATTAGAAACAATATAAATTCTTGGTGCGTACTTGACGTGTGGTGTGTATTTAGATCTACGGTTTGTTATATTACAAACTGATAGATTATATTCCTGAGCCAAGTCAATATTTGGATTTCTCACAGGAGATGATCTTAATTGTGTGAACAAATAGTTTTGTTATGTAACAAGCATTCCTAGTTTAAAACTGACCAAAAAATCGATTTCTTACAATAACGAGCCTTGAACAAGTTCCCACATATTTTTTCTCTTGTCTGATTTGTCAACCATTACCGAAACTATGAAATCCTTCTTCTATGGTTAAATAAGCTTAAAATGCTCTCAACAGCCTCCGAACCAAAATGTTTTGAAAGAAAAGATTAAGATTCCAACCAACATTTTCCAGTCGGTGATCATTTTGTAAAGTAATTAGGTGCAAGAATCGGTTTCCCGGAAGAATTCTTCAAGAGTCCAACAATGAAATGTTGGTGAACAACAGGGCCGGTCTTAGTCGAAATTTTGGCCATACCGTCACCCCAAAAATGAGAACTTCTAATATACTTTGTATATTAATTGGAGTGTATCTAAAATTTTATTTGTTTTTACCAATTGCTTATGGCACTAGTAGTTTTTTCTTCTCTTCTTTTACAGGGTATACCTTCGAAACGTTGACACAATTGTACCAACAATTTTAATGTTAAATTTTTGTGAACTTTAATTTCCTTATTTAAGAAATCTACGGATCAGTTATAATTTGGTGCTTTTGCGATTTCTTCAAATTTTCTCCTGTTTTTTGTATATTTTTAAATAATAATCTAGTGTATAAATGTCATTTTCAATTTTTTAGGTTTTTGGCGCCCAGTCCAGGGCCCTTTTCAAGCAATGCCTGCTTTGCTCGTGCCTAAGCCCGTCCCTGTTAAGCCGTCTTTAACTAATTGCACATTGGGTTCCGTGATTTGTTTCACAAAATCGTTTTTTCAATGTAAATTCTTGCCAGGTGTTCTTTATGGTTCCCTGTACCTTTTGTTGTTGGTACTTTATACTAGCGAGTTCCAGACAAAATAAGCATGCAGTGCGAATAAACCCCACACCTGTTTTATTGATAGTTAAAACATTAAATAAGACGTGTGAATCTCTCTTCAAGGTTAATCTACCAAAAGACCGAAGCTATTATTTACTAATGAAAATCAGACCCTCATCAATCTTTTATAATTTATCAAAAGCAACTTTTGACATCGGAAGATAGGTGCAGACCGATCTCAAATTCTCTTCAGGGGACACTAATTGGTTCAACATTTTCTTTTTGTTCTGATAGGAATTAATGATGTTCTGAGTTGACCTTTGATGTCCACTGATCGTAGAAAATTCTCTATCAGTAAATAAACACAACGTCATCGGCATGCATTTCTTGGTTAAAATTAGATCACGATAAAGAATGTTATTTCATTTTATCTAACCGAATTATTTAAAAATGTGAAAGTTATAAAAACTAGAGAAAAGGCATGTAGGAGGCAAGCAGTAGTCAAAGTTTCTTTTTGCGGTATCGCGTGCCTTAGATCTTACTGGCCTTCCTTAAGACAGCTGTCACCGGTTAACGTCCTTCCCATTTACCTGCTGATCTTATGTCCATGGAGTTTTTATATCCCACCGAACAGGTTCATTCGAGGGGTGCACAAACCATCATGCTTTCTTCTTTGATCCGATCAAAGCGAAACACTTTTTATATCTATTTAAATGTAATTGAGTAACAAAGAAAACAACAATGTTACATATTTTTGAATTATATGTATAAAATTTTTAATAATTATTGAGGCTTTACGAAAAATTAGTTACGAAAAGCTTCTAATAAAGTTAGTAAAAACTTAAAAAAGAAATTTTTTTTTTATTTCGTTTTTCATTTATTTACTAGAATTTGTATACGACCCAGAATTAAGCGCTTGTTAGATTCACTCTTTAAAATCATTAATAATTCTTTCAATATGTATAGACATGTAACGCATAAATGTAAAGACTCACTTTCTATACGACTCATTCTCTAAATTTCCAAAAACTTTCTTTGATTGTTTTTCTAATTTTGATTATTTATTAGGAGTTATTATTAAACTAATTTTCAAGATGACTCAAGACTTTTTAAATCTTAAACCAAGTTGAATTTTCAATGTTCATTTTCTATACAATTCAGTCTCTAGATTAATTCTTAAAAGTCATTCTCATTCTACAGACTCATTGTCTAGAAGCATTATCAGAATTCTTTCTTAAAACTTTTTGAAGATTTATTTTCATATTCACCTTCTAGACGACTTATTTCTTTCTAAATCGTTTATCAAAAGTCTATCTGAAAACTCATTTTATGGATAAATTTATATTCTATACAACTCATTCGATGAATTAAGTCTTAAAAACTATTCTAGAGACTCAATTTACAAATTCATTTGACACATTTCCTAGATTCGTCTTCAAGAGTTTTTTTAATTTAGTTTTTTAGACGTCTCCTTCTAGATGTGCAAAAAACTCTTTCTTTACACTCATCTTCTCGATTAATTTCTAGGCTCATTTTCTAAACGTATTCTTTAATTTTAGTTTCTAAATTCGTTTTGTAGATGATCTTGATCAGGATTATTAATTTTCTAAATCTATTCTTTAGACGACTTATTCTGCAAATTTATTTTTATAAACTTCTATAAACATTCTTGAAAAAACTCATTTCATAGATTTATTTTCTAAATTCGTTCTCTAAAATCATTATTAAAAATTTTTCCCAAAGCTAGGTTTTTATATTAATTTTGTAGACGATCCATTTTGTTAATTTATACTCCAGCTCACTCACATATTTTCTACCTTAATTTCGTATATGACTCTGTTACCAGATTCATTCTAAAAGTTTTGCTTGAAATGCATTTTTTAGATAATCCAGATAAACAAACGTCACTTAAGACTTGCTTTTTAGATACTTTGTCCAGAATAATCTCTTTCTTGGAACATTTCTATATTTATTCTTGGAAGACTTAGACCTAGATGGTTCATTCTCTAAAATTATCTATTATTTTGCTCAAACATCCAACTCATTCTCTAGATTAGTTTTCAAAAATTTAAAACGACAAGTTCTTTAGATTAATTATCATAAATCTTTCAAGACTTATTTACAATTATCTAGATGATATTCTCTAGAACACTTATTGAAGGGTACAGGAATAAAAAGAGGAATGTTCAAAAATTCGATTCTTATCGAACTGGAATTTCCATCGTTTTTTCACCAATATTAAATGCAGTACAAACAAAACAACTTGATTTATTTTCTAAAAGTATTATCAAAAGCTTTTTGCTCAAACCTAGGCTTCTATATTTATTATCAAGATTCATTCATCTAAGACTCATTTTCTAGATTAGAACTGTAGCATTTTAAACAATTGCTCCTCATTTTCTAGAAGACTCATTCTCCAGAATCCAGATGAACTTATTCAAAAGTTTTACTATTATTAGATCTCTATATTAATTTATCGTAAACTTTTATTAAGAGTTGTTATCGAGATACATTCTCTAGGATATTTCTTGCATTTTTTGGACGACTCATATTGTTTTAGATTTCTCTTTTTTAGATTATTCATTTTTAGAACCAAGTTTCTATTTTCATTTACTAGACGACTTATTTTTCTGAGTTCCCAGGACTCATTCTGTGATTCTTGTGATAACAGATTTATTTTTTAGATGATGGATTTTAGGAACGTAACCGACTCAATTTCTAGTTTTTTTTTTTTTCAAAAATAGTAACTTATTACGAGTGTAGAAATTAAATTATGATTATGTGCCTCTTTCGAGAACTAAATTTAAAATTATAAATTGAGTAAAATAAAAATTGCAGACTCTATTCACTTATTCACCCTTACAGAAATACGATATACTCCGTCAGAAAAAAGCCGGTAATTGTAAGTGTACCCTGTAGGGAGGAAAAAACAGCTTTTCTCTTGAGAAGAATGTTAAAAAGTTGTTTATTGTCATTCGTTTGTAGTGAAATGGCTGTCTAGTGGACGTCACAGTGTGAGTTAAACCATATAAAGACAATACCCTTGCTCACATCCGATAAAAAATTCTGCTTATATAAAATAAAGGTAATGGTCTTGAAGTAGGCGATATCCGTGGGCGTTTCTACATAATAGGTGTGCAATGGCCGCCTTACATTATGATAGCAAACTCTATTCTTTGTGATTTCGATAGAGAAATAAAATAGCCAAAAGCGATTTGATTCTCGTAAATCATCAAGTTGCCATAAGGTGTGGTTCACAGAAAAATCGGTATTGGGAGGACCACCCATTCTAAATTCAAAAATAGGCTTAAATTTGATACATCTGTTCTTTACAGTGCAAATAAACAACACTATAGTCGATAAATTTGTACAAGGAAGTGGCAGAGATATCTATTAATATGTTTGGCGACACAGCTCAGTAGGACAAGGGGTGCAAAGTAAATTTTCCGTGGCATAAAGCAGCTATTATACTTAGTACAAGAAAAGCCGTTATCTTATCGCAATAATAATATTATTATAATAATGCGGTACACTTTAAGAATGTTTTGGGTCAAGATAAAAACAGATAAATTTAGAATTTTTTTTCAATTGTCAAAACATCTAATTAAGGTCTCGCCAATTTTTGGCGGCATTCGCTTGACATGTTTTTGGATGGCAAGAAAACAAATAACTTGTCAATAAAAATGTTGAAACTGTGAAAAACGTGTCATTTCTTTCATACTCTTCAGCTTCCGCTGACTTGGGTAAATATTTAAGAAAGATTCTAATCTTGTTTCAAGGTTATCAGAAAAATGGGGGGCAAAAAGTCGGTTAAAAATTTGGGTTACATTACACGTGCAAAATTTTGATAAAAATAGTCGAACCCATTTGAAACTGTCAGTCAAGTCTTTGTAACAATTTGATTTTTCCGCCTAAGATGTTTGATAGCAGGCTTGAGAGATCAGGACATTTCTGTGTCAACAAACAAATCCTGATTTCAATCATTTTGCAAGCATCATTACATTGTGTACTAGTTGGCAAAGAAACTTCGCTGTGAGTTGGATCACTCCCAAGATATTTTAGCAAAACTTTTTAATTGTTTTAAATGTGCCCACTAATTGTAAAACGCCGGGATTACCGGTAATTTCACGGAGGCCCTTAACTATAGCAATAATTTTATTTATTATGGAATTTTTAGTTGCAATATATTTAAAAACAATAGCTTCCAAAACTTTTTATAAATATTTATACAAGATGTCCCAAAAGGATACTCCCATAGAGCAACCCAACTCTACATCAAGTTGCACTGTTTAGGAGCTAAAGGGCGCTAAAGTTAGACATTAAATTTCATTGTTAATTATAATTTTTTAACCACTTTATCGAAATTTTTTGGTTTAATACGCATATTAGAAATTTTTTGGGATGTAATATTTTTTGTCCTTTATTTATTCTTGATTTAGTAGGATATTTGCTATTTTGGGCAGTGATATAATAAGTAATAAATTAGAGGTGGTAATTATACAACGTTTCGTGACTTTATTATAAAAAAAATATTTTTCCTCAGGCTTAGTACTTTTTTAATTTTTATTTTTTAAATTATTGATAATTTGGAACTTAGTTATAATTTATATATATAAGTAAGTCATGTTTAGTTTTACCTAGAAATAGTATAGTGGCGACCATTGAAAAGTGGAATGTAAAATGTGGTAACATTCTATCAAAATTTTAAAAATTGTAGCAAAATAATCTTCTATTAAAACCGTTATTGTCAGTGTCATTAAAATTGTCATTCTTGTCGAATCATTAGAGTGTGTACATCAAAATTCTGCACTTTAATGAAAAATTCACAAAGCCGATTTTTTTTGCAAAGTGTTCCAATTTCCAATGATCGCCACTACACTATTACTCGAGCGTAATTTCAAGTTTGCCTGACTATATTTTTTATTTTACAACACTTGCAAGTATCATACATCTTTAGAATTTTAAAAAATGCTGACTAAGTTTTCATAAGAAAATGTAATTAAAACTGTTCCAAGCTCTATTCCAACGAGACACAGCAATATTTTTCATTGTTTAAATATGGATAGGCTCATTTCTGGTGTATATGTTGGGGTCTTTACTCGCGTAGAAGGAGTAAAAGCATTTGTTCTCGAAGTTCGAAGTACGTAGTTATTTCTACCTAGTCGTTGAGGATGATGCGTTGGGTTTAATGAACATTTTGTCTTCCAATACATTGTCCATTTTTTCGCATTTACCACCAATGATTCGTGATTTCGCTACGACTACAACCCACTTCTCACTCTTACAAAATAGCAATAAATTGAGTTTTTTTATTTTTTAGATATTAACACTTTTTAATATTGAAAATGTTATAAATTGGTGAGCCTCTTTAAGAAAAGTATCCCGTTGGGTTTGGGTTCTCAGTCCGGCACTGGCAAAACGCGAAACTTTCATGACGTGATAAAGTGTTCTTACCTAAACTACGTCTTGTTTATTCTTAAATAAGCCCACGCAGCAAATAAAAATTTTTGATAGATAAATCACTTGGAGGTGAGATTATTAACATTGTTGTTGGGTTAGCTAACACAAAAATGCGTTTGTGAGTTGGATCTGTCACGATTTGTATAATTGAGTGTTTTGTAAAAATCACCTAAATCACGGATTTGGAAGAGGACCAAATAATTTTATGAATGAAATGTCTTGATTCCAATCTATGGGTTATTTAGAATTTGTGAAATGAAATCATTTTTTTTGCATTCGCGGTTTAAAATGATTATTTTTAGAAAAGTCTAGTATTTAAAGTCGTTAAGGAAATATTTTATCGTATTATTTTGATTATGAACAAATATATTTTTGAAAAGAGTATTTTATTGTTAGAAGTGAGTTTTAATAAAAAAAGTTTGTATTAATTTAGGTTTTATGTCCTTGCGGTAGCCGAAACAGCCGCTGTAGCCATAAAAATAAACAAAAAATGAGAGTTAGGTCCTAAATTAATACTTCTTTTATATCTAAAACCTCAAATTAAATTAAAAGAAAAGTTTTCTGACTGCTTTCTAGAAGCTAAAGAATAGAATAGTCATTTTCATCAAGTTTTATTTGAATGCCACAATAAACAAAACGTCATTTTGAAATTTGGAGGAAAAGTTGACAACTTATCATTGTTGTGTGCTTTTCTTGTGTCCAAACTTAACATGATATCCAGTTTTCTAATGGTACTTTTGCAATTATAGAGGACCCAAAGTATTAGCTTTAGTTGTGATAACTTTAGAAATTTCACTGATTTTGCACAAAACAAGTATTGAAAAAAAAATCGTCTTTGCACCACGTACATACCTTTACGTACGTAAATAATTTTGGGACATCCTCTCATTAAAGACTTGGCTCCTAAATTAAATTTTGCGTACTTGATACATAAATAACTATTAATGAATTTATCTCCATTTATTGATCTCCCAAAACAGGTGCCCACATAAGGTGTGACAGTTAAAGCTGGCGCCAGGTCTAACACTAGAAGAATGTTTTAAAAAATTATACAAACGAGTTATCCAAAATTGACTAATAAAGATTTGGCCGATAAGGAATTTACATTTGCATGTTTTATCGTTTCTAATGCCATAAATGACTGAAACCATGTCTGTTTTAAATTTAGATAAACATCATCGAATCCAATTAGAAACGGTTCAGATTCAGGTTTTTTCCGAAAAATGCCGGAGCTGACCCATAAAAATAATTTCTCCTTTTAGCTTGGGATGAGCGGAAATGCACTTTTATGAATCTCAGAGTGACACATCCTGCTTCCGTTGCTTTAATTTTTCTTAATTGCAGTAATTGTACCCGATTTTGTTGTCAACGAACTTTTGAGAGCCAAGCGACGATTTATAGGATGTTGAGTGTGCTTATGTAAAGTGTGTAATAATTTTAAAGAACAATATTTGCTACTTAAACACTTTCATGTAATATATTCATTCGGTTTGTTTTCTTTGAAGTCCTGTAATAAACTTGTTTTTGATGATTTGGTAAAAAGATAATTTTTAATTTGCAAAACTCCATAAATAATGAGAACACTCCTCTGGAACGAAAGAATGAGTAATTCAACTTGAATGTGCATCAACCACATTCCGAAAATTTTTTCCCTCGACCGACTTGCTCTTCATGGTTCTTAATATTTTTAAAAGACAACATTAACAGAACTTGTTTAATATTTAACCGCTTGATTTATCATAATTTTTGTTACACTGACGTCCATTGATTAAATTAGTTATTTTACGTTAGTCAAAGTCGTAGAAAAAATTAATTATTTTTTACAGTCATATATTTAGTAGCAACGGTGATGGATTTGACTATTAATTCGCACGCTAAGCTTTTTTTTTTCAATTACAACTAGTTTACATACAATAAATTAGACAACTGAAGAGCTAAACTGCGAATTTGACCAACACTATTTAGTTAAAGCTAAAAATAAAGGGTTCTTTTGTAACAAATAAGCATAGAACAAAACACTGGACAAAGTACAACATTAGAAGATCGACGAAACATAATTGTAAGAAGAAGGCGTTAAATTTATAGATTATACATTACTTATAGATATTTACGGGAACTAACTCGTTCCCGATCTGTGACAATCTTGGTGCACCCTTTCTTTTTGTAACTCACAAGTTTGTTATTAACAACAGTGTATTTAACTAGGGTATTTTCTTCAAAAAATTATTTTTGTGATAAGAAATATGTTTATTGATGAATATGTCAACAAGTACTTATCATAGAACAATAATAAAAATTGATTCAGATTCTGAAATAATAGAATACTGGTCGATATCTCAAAAAATACTTATCGTAGAACAGAAATAAATACAGATTCAGAATCCCCAGAAATTTTTGCATCAGAAAACATTTATTTGAAGATATTTTGATGATCAGGGTTGCCAACAGATAGTTTTAAACAGTTTTGTGAAGAAAATTTTCTATATCGTTTGATATCTCAAAAAGTACAAGTCTCAGAATTAAATTAAGACAGCTTTAAAATGTTCTAGTAATTTTGTGTCACACAAAATACATTTCAAGATCATTATATAGCTCTATAACTGTCAAAATTGTTATTTAAAATATATATTTGAGATATTTGAGAAATTATTGAATATTGGTCGATATCTCAAAAAATACTTATCATGAAGTACAGTAAATTAGTACAGTTTGATTGTATATTAAGTATAGTAAAAAATACGCAGTGAAGAGGGGAAATGACATAATAGTAATACACGTAAAAACATTACGCGGTTTTGATACTGATATAAGGACTGATAGAAAATTTGGGAAAGATTCTGTAAAGTTATTATGTAATTTACTTCCTGAAGAACCGGCTACAATTCAGTTTTTTCAAAACAATTTTCAGAAGAAATGTGAAATATTTGAAGCCAATTGTTGAGTGTTCACATGCTGAAATATAATCAGGATCATGGACACCCACAGGGTGGGCGTTTATAATCAGGATACTTCATTTTATCGCAAAATTAAAACCTACAGTTTCTTTCAGCTTCAGTTTCTTCAATATTGGGAATTTCGACTTATCAAAACATGTCCTATTTGCATTTTTTTAAAAAAAGATGATTCTATCGATGAATTAATTTTTGACTACTCCTCTACCGAAAGGACTTTTCTTACATGGAGCAGGTACGATCTTGGATTTGCTAATTTTTCAATTTTATTATTAATAATTTATCCAAAGACGATTTAGAGAATAGTGATAATGTCCATTTCAACTGTAGATTAATTGAAGAAATAATTAACTGAAACATGACATACAAGGACGATCAATTATCCTTTTATGATTTTCCAAAATTAGCAAAAGTTGTTGATTTTGTTATAAGAAATCCAAACAATTATCATTATTCTAGTGTTATTAGGCTTTTCAAAAACAAAATTTCCACCACCGATAAGTCAGTATCGAAACGAATATTTAAATTTTTTTTGGAACAATTTTGACGCTTATAAAAATTTTGCCGCCATTGATTGGTTTTTACGATGCAATCCTTGTCATATTTCCGAAAATTTTCCAAAAATTTTTGAATTTCTTGCCTCCAGTGATAGAAATTCCAGATACAGATTCAAAATTTAGTACAAAACTAAAAAATACACCCATTTACAAATCAATGGCAACGCAATTAACTTAAGTCTTTCAAAAATAAACGATGAGACTTCTCTCAAGAATAAACTAAATTTTGTTCTCTGTTTATCAATTCTTATAAAACCAACTGATTATGCATTGTTTACTAACAAATTCAAAGTCAAATAAAAAACTTGATTTGAAAAATAAGACTGGAGTGACATTGAACAACTGTGCCATAGCAGGACATTTTCGGAATACAAAAAGTTATATAGTATTTTATTCTTTGTTTAATTTTTGTGCTGGTGATTACTTTAAATTTGCTATGAGGTCACTGTGCTGTATTATGTATCAATCAAACTTTTGAAAATATGCTCCCGAAATGCTTGAATTTTTTATCGAAAAAAGCTGTTTCAGTTTGAAAACATGCACCTTATTTCATTTGTGAGTTATGTTCTTGTTCTAATGTTGAATCCTTGAATAAATTATTATTAAATGAAACAGAAATGGATTTGTCGTTGCAAAAACATATGTTTACAACTACGATTCAGTATTTTGAGAAAAATCCCAAAAATGAATATGATGTGTAGAAAGTTTTTAAAGAATTTTTGTTCAAACATGCTTATTAAACAATGTCGATCTTTTCATAACTGGTTACGTAAATAACTATTGTATGAAACTGGAAACTAGAATAAATTTTTGAATTTGGGTTCAAAGTTATTGCAGAAAGGAGATGTTGCTTGAACTTTTTTCTCATAAACCCTCCTAATTGTTATATCTATAATTTTTACAGCATTTATAGCCAACGAGATTAATTACCGACTTACTCTGAAGCTGTTCTGATCATTAACTCATTTTATTTGATTAAAATTGTGTTCGATTAGTAAGTTGTGTAATTCAGTTTAATTTCAATTTAATAAATCTAACTAGAATCTCGTTAACAATTCAAAAAACAGTTAAAAATAAGAAGTAGAATAAAATGTTGGTGTGCAATCAAGTGATTATGAACTGGTAGCAAAACGCCAATTACAAAATAAGTGCTTTCAATGCGAAGTTGGAGTAACAAGCACCGGGAGACAAATTTAAATTGGTTCAGGTATCCATTTTTTGTTATGCAAATGTATGTGACTGTATTTAAGTTGCATGCCATTCCTCTGGCGCCCACCTCGCCTGATCTTCCAAGAGGAATTTAGAAATAAACGGTATTTATAAATATGCGACGAGGTACGTACACGTTTCGAACATAATTTTGAATTTACTCAATGACAGATCTTTTTCTGATTGAAATATAAACTCCTTTTTCAAATATTTACCACACGAACAAATGGTGCTAAAATAATAAGCTTACGAGTTTACTGTACTTTTTTATTTGCTTGACAGCTTTCACTGACCAAAAATTAACGGATGCTCTTACAAACATTCATAAAGATAAAAGCAATTAAAATAGAATTCTTTTACTCGACCAAATTTGATAATACTACTGGAATTAATTATGGATGCAGTGTTTTGCATTTGCATTTCTTTAATTTTCCGTAACGACTCCAGTGAAGTTCTATCTGATTATATCGCTTTACAGGTAATTAAAGTAAATTTATGCATAGAATTACTACATTTTAGCAATAAACTTGAAGGTAAAATACAGTTTTTCTGAAATTTGTTACTGAAGTAACAAATTGGAAAAACATTTACGACAAAAATAAATATGAAAGACATGAAATAGGATACAAGGTTCAACGAATTTTCATGGGAATTTCAATTTTTGTTAAGGATTGTCTGCATAACTAAGTAGTTTTTCCATACTATGTATTCTAATTATGTCATTAGTTTAAGTAGCGTAAGTGGAATTGTCCGTTTTAGGTTTTGCTTGTCATGTTTTTCGAAATTATCACCGTTTAGGAAAATTAAAATAATGATACCAGCATTTAACCGCAAGTAAGCCGTATCTAATATTTTTTCAGTTATTGCTTTATTCTTGAAAGGATTTGTTTAGAAAATTTGCTCTTGTCTTATTCAAGAAAGGTGTAGAAATTTCGATCTTGCGAAAATTTAGTTGCCGTCTCGAATTGGTGGTCATTTTTTAATTTCCTGTTTCTCGATCTCATTGATTTCTTATTCAACATCGTTGCTGGCTTATTTTGCTTATTTCCTCTTTGACCTCACGCTCCATTGACCTCCAACCTAACATCTTTCATTTTTTGATTCACACTTTTGACTTAGTTTTGTATTTCATTAAACTTTTGTTCCAGTTTGGCAAAAAGATTGACTTCAGATTTTGACAACTAAAATCGAGTAGACCATGTTTTCTTGTCAATTTTGAGGTTAGTTATTGTCTTTGTGACCGAAAATTAATGTTTGATTTACACTTTTTTTATGTCAGTGTCAAATTCTGATGTCTGTTTTTTTGTCGCGAATTGTATCCACTTTTCTGTTTTTCCGCATTGCATCTTCTCGTTGGCTTCTTTTTTCTTTGCGTCGTTTTTGATTTGTTTGGGTTGTTGTTTTCTTGACGTGTACATTTTTTCAGAAGTCCAAGACCAAAGAGTTTCTTCTTCTTGGATACGTCGTTTCTCATCTTCTTTTTTGTGCTTCATCACTTTTCATCTTCTTCTCGTTGTTTATTTACAGTTTCATAAACTTTTCATAAAGGTTTTACCACTAATTGCCTTGTTTTGCTTTAGGAATGCTTTGAAAAATTGCTACAGCCTTTTCCCTTACGTAAATTAAAGTAAGAGCTAAGCAACTGCTACAAATGAGCAGGTATAGGTCATTTTTTAATTATCTACCATTGTCTGTCTCTTTTCAACACATAATCTATATTACATAGTAACATATCCTACATGTGTTGAAAAGAGACAGACAACGGTATATAATTAAAAAATGACCTATAGTGACTCGAAAGAACAGTTGAACTTTTCATAGGTCACTGTGAATTTAGGAAACATCTAGTTACTTTACGATTAGAAGAAAAACTTGAATATAAAATGTCTGAAGAGGAGGTAGAAACCCTCCTGTACATTATTATTTGTCAATACTTGGCTTTTAATATCGTATATCGACACGCTCATTTTGTGACTGTTACAAGGGTTAACAGGATTACTTCTTATAGACTGTGGTCTTTTTTCTTCAAGTTTTTTTTTTTTTTAAAGTCATAAAGGTTTTAAATTAAGTGCAAGCTTTACTGTAGGCCTTTCAGCGAAAGACATTAAAGTAGTCATGGACACTTTAGTTTTGTTCTGCTCAAATGACCACTGTGTCTAAAGTCATAAATCTTTAAATAATAGATCTCCAGTTATGGTGTCAATTACCGTTATTTAGATAAACAGGTAGAAAATTTGAAAGTGCCGTAAAAATTTTCTTTTTTATAATATTTTGACTGACAATAATTACTTTATTGTTGCAGTTTTGCACTCGTTATCATTATCCTTTAGATGAGATTATTTTCCATCTTTTACTAAATCTCCAATTATGAGGGTATTAGAGGAAATGTGGTTGGTGTAAGCTAATTTTCTAGAAGATTCTCGAAGGTCAGCCAACACTCTAGTCTCTGATTGTTTCTACTTAGTTACTTGCAAAATTTCCCAGTGAAACAAGTGCCTAGACTGAATCTGACTTGTTGATATAACGCGTATCTATTTTTGTTAATTATATTTCAAATTAATTTATTCCTCAGCTCTTTTTTTTAAATTCCATCACACTTTTTGCTTCTGTTCAAACCCGTCTATCACCCTACCAAGCATGAAATCACTATTGAAAGAACATGAGTCTTGGCCTCAGCCACTGAATTTAATTATGAAATATTTCGAATTCTCTAAATTTGACAAGCATCTCCGATGATTAGTGTAGTCAATCAAACCCATAAACCAGTAGTTTTAAGTATGTACAGTTAAATCCTGATCAAAGCGCGGTATAGATCAAAATGATTCTGTTCTTGTAGTTATAAAATCATTTATTGCCTCTTAGATGAAGCTTCCAGGCACTGAATTTGTTTCAAAAATAGGTTTCGTATTTTTTGCCTTAAAGTCATTATTTACTCGTTAAGGTCAAAAGTCTCGTTTTCGGTTGCTGGCCTGTTACTAATTATTTAATCATAAAAAATGCGAGTCGACTTACACCTGCATTATTCAAATTTCCCACGCCTCGTTTAGTGTCGGAGTCTTTTTGTGGCCCTTTAAGGGCTTGTCCACTCCCATGAGTTGCTCTTAACGTCAATTTGAGTTTTTTTTTCGGCTCGAAGTGTTTGGAAGACGGACGTAATATAAAAGTGAGAATTCCATAGGCGCCACTATAGCGAGATAGCAGTCAGACTTTAGTTTATAGCACCAAGATCTTGGTACCGGCCCTCAAGAATGCTGAATACACTCTCGGAGGCCGGCTTGGCGTGTAGCGGACTGTACGGTGGTTGAGGCCGCTTCTTGAAATTTATGTTATTACCACCATCTTGCTACTATTTTTTTAACTGACTTGACTAATTCCTACATGATTTTTTCAGAGATTCACAAGATGACTGATTGAGAACGCTACAAATTTCCCTTGTATAAGGTATGTTGAGATTTATATTGTCACGAAATCTTTTAAACGCTCATTTATCTCCTTTCCATCTCATAATGATCGTGTTTATTTACGTCCGGGGTATTTATAGGTATCACATTTTGTCACGAGCTCACATAGGACACTCATTTATATAAATGAACGAAAAATTAAACACGCAACGGAATTTATACTTCATATAACGTGATTAAAATGTAATTGGAGAAGTTTTTTAGATTAAAATGATTATTTATTTTTGAAGTACGCAAAATACGAGCAATTTTAGCAAGAGGAGTCTCCTAAAACTATTTGTGTACCTAAAGCATACAAAAAAAATTTGCAAGAGTTCTCTAATGGGCTAACTTCAAGTTGAGATAATACAGGTAATATCTTCGTTTCCATACAAAATTAAACTGATTCGGAGTTGTAATTGGTTGCTGCCAGAAAAAGTATTAAAATTTGTGATACTACCGGCAGTATCTCAATTTGAAATTAGCTCATAAAGCACCAAATCAATTAGCCAATTAGGTTAAATATTTTTGAAAAATATTTTCTCAATGAAGCAATAGTCTGCGAATTGTTTGTTTCCATGGAAACCATTTTCTTTATTATTATAATCAAATCAATAAGAGTTGTTTTATCTTATTAATGCTTATTAGAAAGAAAACCGTAGTCAGTAGTTTTTAATTTTTATAAGTAAGTGTTTCATGTGCTTTTCATTTTTTTTCCTTCGAATTTACTAAAGAAATCAAACATCAAATACAGGCAATTGGTATTAGTTACAGAAAATGTTGCTAAATAATTATTTTGTCCATTTTTTGCTTTTATCGGTAGTCTAACTTTGAAAAAACATACGATATACAAACGTTTTATTACAGTTTTTAATTTGATTTGATCATGTGGCTTCAGTTATTTCTGAAAAAAACGTAGTTCTAAATCCCGTTGATAAAACGCATATCAAATTTGTTAATGGTCAGTAGATCCCAATTTTTATAAAATGTTGTTTAAGATTTTGATAAAGCTCTTGTCTAACATCTAATTGTTATTTAAGAATAATTACGAATCGCGAGCAATAGATCCTTACAAATTGAAATCCTTATCATTAAATAAGGATTGGAAGCCGCTTTATAAGAATTAGGAGGTGCAGGCGAGAGTTGAACTAAAATTGGGAGCCGGAGGCAACAGTTTTACTAAAATTGGAGACTGCAAGCGATATTACAAATAAAATCGTAATAATAATAAACAGTTTATTAAGATTTATATTAGTAGACAAGATTTATATCAGTAGAAGTACGCAGTAAAATAATTATTTACTGCGTTTTATTTTAAAATAATTATTGTAGGTATAACAAGGCAGTAAAGTTGAACTTTTTTTACATGAATATGGAGCTTAGGATAACCATATGAGTGTAAGAAAGTAAAGCTAGGGCTGAGATATACACTGTTTTTTCTGAAACATTTATTTTTTACAGACAATAAGAGTTAAACCACTTTACAGTTTGTCAGTACTTTACTGACGATTATTTATTCTGACATATGAGTCAGGAAAGTTAATTTAACGACTATTTTGTTTTACTTTACGGACTGTTTTGCTCCCTTAATGAGGATTTCAGAAAAAGTTCATTTACGCTCCTGAACAAAAATATATAAAAATATATCTAATAAAAATTGTAAGACAGATTTTATCTCTAAAAAAATCTTTAAACCGACAGTTCTCACAAAAATGACAAACAAAAATAAATGCGGCCAGATATAAAAAAATTTTGCCCATGGGTGAAAAGGACACTTTTTGTCACATTTTGAGGACTGACATGATATGACAGTTGTCATTTTCATTTGTCACTTGTCAATTTTAACACTTTTGATGTGGAGATGAAAATAGTTTTATGTTTTTTATTTTACTAATTGAAAGTTCACGAAAAACATTTAACACTTTTTACTTTCTTCCTTTGAAATTATTGTTTCTACCTTAGGACCGAAAACGATATTTTCTGTTACATTTTTAGGCCTGCTATTATTTATTTTCAACAACAGATAATGTTGAAATAACTCAAAATACGTATTTTCCCAAAAATTCGATAAGTAAAGTTTGAAAATGTTCGCCAAAATTTTCCAACTATGTAACACTTTCTCTCGTTAAATATGATTGCTTAACATGTTGCATTGTTTTATTTAAATTATGATAATTATGCATATTTTTTAATTATTTATGGACTATCAAAAAACGGAATGGAAATTGTTAATTCATCTTGTATTAGAATCATCTAGTCAAAAGTTTAAACAAACTTAGTGCCATTACTTTCGATTCAGGTGTAAGTACCTGTCCAAAATTAAAATAGGAGCCACCTAAAAAGAAAGACAAATAAGGAACCTGAATTTTTTATCTGAGTATAAATGAAGTAGCTTTTTATCGCTGAGAAAACACTACCAGGTGGTGGCATATCCGCATTTATTTTAGGGAGCCGTTTATTAATCAACAGGAAATTTTTCCCATGACCACAAGCGGACTAGATTAAACCCGAAAAGCTTTTTAAAGACAGGATAAGATTACGCCGGAATGCAAACTTGCAAATAAACCAAAAAGTCAGTAGCGTCGAAAGCTTTAGCTTGTACTGAACCATTTTTGCTTGTTTTGAGTTCATTGCCAATCTTTGATTAACTTCCTTGCAAAAAATCACTGATCCCCTTAATTTTCCGCTACTCCATCCAATCTAAACCAGCCATTTCATCTAATTACACGAAGAATTTCGAACACCTGTTTGATACATCAACATTCATTTTGGAATCCCACCACTACAATACAAACATATTTGTTGTCTTGTAGTGAGCAGTTCTTCATCCTTATCTATCAACGAGGACGTGCTGCCCAAATCTGAATAAAATCATCGTTTGAGGTGATGAATAATGACTGAGCAGAGCTGTTTGATTTTTTTTCTGTAATAACAAGGGTTCTTCGAGGTGCTCGATCTTCTTATTGTAGTCAGGTGGATGCTGCGTGATTTGTCGACGGGTTTAGGCTGCTATTGTTGGTGCAAGACGCGTTAATGGAACATGTCTTGCTAGTAATTAAAGATGTGGAAATTTATAAAAGAGGGGAATCAAAATTGGATGTTTTAATAAGGTGCGGCATTTGAGGGAAATGTGTATTTTTAGTGATGGTAAACCTGAAGAATGTTAATTGAACAGGTTGTGTGTCTTGCATGGCATTATGTAGTTGCAAAAGGGTTTTAAACAGGTTGAGAGATTTTATCTCTTTGATGTTGGCACTAAAAGCAGGTGTCATATTGTAAAATAATAACGCAGTGATAAGATTTGGTGGAATTAAACGACATTCTTTGGATGACTCAAAAGAAGTCTTTTTATAGCCCTGTATGACTATGTTAAAATATCGTGGTTTTGTTAGGATGTTAGTCATGGATGGTAAAAAAGAATTGTTACGGATGTGCCGATGAAAATGTAATGCATCATTTACCAAGGTGATATTTAGTAACATAAATTCACGTATTTATAAAACTGAAAGCTGCAATTATATTGTCTGAGAATGCAACTTGGAGTCTACAAAATATGCATTGATCATTTTCTGTGCACTTTTTATGATATTGTGGCGTCTTTTGAACGCCGCTAGGAGATTTATTATGCTTTGTTTGAGATATAATGTTATTAGAATCAAGACTTGAGAGAAAAATTATCACTACATCATAGAATTTTTTTCAATATCATCTTCCCATATTAGTAATCTAGTCAGTATCGAAAAATGCTTTGTAGTTACTGAAGTATAGCTACTTTCGGAAATAATTGTGTGATTCAGCAGAAATTGCCTGAGGTCGGAAGACCCCATACCAGTCCAGGTAAATTATTTGCTGCCAACCATTATAAAAAAAGAGATAGAACATAGATAATTTTAACCTCCACAAGGTACCTAATCTCTCAAATGATCAGTTTCATGCACCGAAAAAAGTTCGGCAGTGGCAAATTAAGAAAACATCAAATCGTTTTCCAGGTTACAAATGAATAAAAAAAAATGTTTGGTCTGAATCAGAAGTAATAACAAGGGTATACACAACGCCTTCACCTGTAAAACATGAACATGTTCGATCGTTAGATAGTTTTTGCCTTAAATAGAAATTTCCTTTTATTCCGCTACAAATTGCTGTAAATATTCCGAAAGCTCAAAGCACTTAATAACAGTAATTAGATTTCCCAAGCCAACTAAAAGATTGATCTCTTTGTAAACATCTGTACACTTCGCTCTACTTCTTGTTAATTCGCGTCAATCGGTCAATTTCCGCGTTAGAATAAAAATAAAAAGACGTAACAGTTGGCACAAAATGTTTAGTGTTGTTTTTGGCTGACGTTGCGCTATAATAAAAGATGAAAGGATCGCCTCAGAAGGCACGACTGTTATGCGAACACCGCTAATTAACATACGCATCATTAGTCCACTTAATCGTCTATACATCTTCCACATTAATGCGATAACCACATCAAAATGACTTCTGCTATCACACAATTGTGTTGCGGTTACTCCGGACTGTATTAAAGAGATTATATGATGTTAGCACGCATACTAAAGCAATCTTCCCATGACCCTGATGGTCAAACGTAAGGACATCTCAAGACGTGAACATGGAGAAGGTGTGACCATTCGCTGATTCTCCATATTTCACACACGAGATTGCATTTCGTCTGGGAGTTTAATTACCATAAGAGGTTCACTTGGACAATGAGCAATTGGGCGCTTTCGCAGGTACGCCCATTCAGACGAGATTTTTATTTTGACCCGGCCGGAATGAGGCAAATGGTTCCCTATATTGGGTTTCTGTGCCAAAATAATTCACAAGTATCTACTTCTGAGTAGTTGATTAGCAAAACTTCTGAACTACTCGGCCCTTCAATATCTTAACAATGACATTTAGTACACGACATTTTGCCGCTTTTGAAATAACATTGCAGTTAACATATCACAGTTATGACATTTTCATAAGTATCTCGAATAACATTCTATAATTTTCTTGAACAAAATTTTGTTTAAAACCCTTCAAAATTCCAAATTTCTAAAACACTTTGGCGATACTTTTAATTCTTGACTCTTCAGATGTGCTATTTCCAGATGTTCCGCGACCCAAATTGTTGGCTCTAGTGTACTTACTTAAACACTTATGAGCTAATTTCAAGTTGAGATACTACCGGTAATATTGCAAATTTTAATACTTTTCCGTAGCTACAGCCAATCGTAACTCGGATTTTTTTAAATTTTTGTGGAACTTAGACAGTACCTGTATTATCTCAACTTGATATTAGCTCATAAATGCATTTTTTAACAATATTTTTAACACTCTTTTAGACTATAATCGTTATAACAAATTTGTATGTATTATAATATAATAGGCAGTCGAAAATGTAAAAAACGACTTCGCCAATGTCACAATTTGCTTTGTTTTAAGTTTATTAATGTACGATAGAGAAATTTTGTCTATATTGTACCCGCAAATTTTTCAAAATAAGCTTTGATTTCCTCCAAAAATTATATTTTATATTACTTAATTGTACGAGATATATTCATACTTTTTAGAACCCTGATGATGACGTCGTATGTAGATTGAAACTTGAGTCTGTTAGAACAAAAATTCGTGTGGAAGAATTTACTTTTTTCAATAACAAAAAATTTTCCACAATAGGTCTCAAAAAATGGTGCTTTTGGCTCTACAATTATAGTCAAAAATTGCTTTAGGAGGTCAAAATATTAAGTACTGCTTGTTTTCGTAGAGGTTCTAAAAATACTTTTGTCAAAATGGACACCCAAATCCAGAATTGCAAATTTTGGAATTCAGAAAAAGCTAATTACTCGGCTAAATAGATACCCTACGTAACTCCCCAAATACAGATTTTTTTCTTTAGATTGAAATACAAAAAGTGAAATAATTGGTCAGTTTTGTGGAAGTAGTCTTTTCAAAATGACAGTCGAAAATGTAAAAGATACAAATTTTAAAAAAAGTCCTGCAAATGTTTAACATCAAAATTTGAAAGCTCCATTAATGCCTCAATTTGTATTTTTTAGGTTCATTTATACATTACAATACAGAAATTTTGTATATTGTATACTAAAGTAGAGATAATAATGAATTTTGACTTAAAGTGGGAAGTTATAAATTTAATAACAATGCTGATCTGGATAGAGGTTTATAGCAATGCAGTAATATTTAGTATTTAAGCTATTTATTTCATGTTTCGCATTATGTTTGTACTCAAAGCAGATGTTTTTATAGTCTCAGAGTGCAAACGATGGATGGTCGTGTATACTCGCGGTCACATACTTATCAATTTACGTCATCATTCAAAATTTCGAATTACTATTAATGTGGTATGAATTTAGAGCACTTAATCATTAATATTCAAAGAAAAATACATAAAAGAGAGTTGTAGCACTCAACGATATTTCGGACTAAGTTATTTAGTTGTAAAACTTTTTTCTTATAATTTTTAATGGCGTAAATTCACTATTATGTGGCCACTACGATAGACAGGTAAAGATAAAAACAAAATTTATCAGTTTTTCTGCTTTATTTATCAAAGAGAGTAATTCAATATTGACTATAATAATTGTAGAATTTTCCAAAATGATTGCTGAGAATCCGAAAGAGTGGTGAAGACATGATTTTGGGCTCTACAGAATTTGAAATAGTACGTATTTTTGTAAAAAATCTGTAAAACAGATTTTTTTATGGACGGCAAGAATTTGCAACAGATATTCTTTTATAACAATTCCTAAACATTTGGTTGAAGATCAGTCCCACAGAAAACATAAGTTCTCAAAATTTCTAGTCTTTTTTCATCCTCCGACCGATACTAGAGACTTCTTTCTTATGTTACAATACATAACAAAGTATGTTTTTGTGAAAAATGAAACGATGGATTGCTCAAAATGGCTACCAAAAGTTAAAAAAAAAACACATTTTTTTAAACCTTCTGATGAGAGAAATTACTTTTTTAGGTCAAACGTGTTCTTTTAAAAATGAAGTAAGATCTAGATCTAAATCGGACGAGTATAGCTTATAATGGGCAACTAAGTGATAAGACATAATGACTAATGACAATAAAATAATAATGAAAAACCCTTATCAAAAATGTGTTTTGGATCATTTTCGGTTACTTCTAGATCGAGTAATTACAAGATTAAAACGTAATTACGCGTAATGCGTGCTACAGGAAACAAAAAAAGTCTATGAAAGGTGGACCGGAAACATATATTCATGAGGAATGTGGAAAGAAATGGCCCCGCAATTGAAGAATAAAATTACTGAAGATTTAATATAGAGAAGGCAAGTAGGGCAAAAAGCGAGGTACGCTGTTGAATTCCAAAACGGTCTTAAGGTCCGTTTACGTCTAAAACTCCGGGTAAAAAAGCTTCGATTCCGGTGATAGACTACCCAAAATGTTGTTAAAATTTGTAGAAGTGGGCACAGTTGAAAAAAATGGAATTTCATGGGGTAATTAAGATATGCAGTAAATAGTCCTGAAGTGGTTGTGTGGTGAACGTGGCTTAAAAAACCAGTCCGAAGGTTTGTTAAATTGAGTTAAAAATGTCACCGGACAAAAACAAATAAAATACGGGAGCGGCAGAACAAAAGGGATCGCGAAATCGTTCCGAGAAGAAAACTGAACCGACCGGGCTTGCTGAATTGAATTGTCAATTACAATGAGAAGAAAAAACAACGACCATGTTTAGTGAGCACGATCACATAGTATGAACCCTTGGTTCTTCGACAACCTGTTCAGTACCAGCCTCATAACATGGGAATTATTTATAATGTTGTTGGAGAGCTTAGCCTAAACGAAATCACAATAATACACGACTATAAATTCTTATTGATGGAATTATTTTTCCAAATTTTAACTACACCTACTTGGTTTTATACAACCGAAACATAATTAACCAAAGATGATGGGGTTTGCCGGACCGTAATATTTCATACTTTTTAATTATAGTGTGGCTACGTCAAGACGGGATAGGATTACTAACGTCTGGTTCGAGATGCGAAATTATGAAGATCTCAAACCAAACCACTTGTAGGTAGAAAATATGTGTTTGCACGTCGTTTGCACATCGATTTTGAGGATAATTCTTGCGAAGAGCTGCGGTATAAATTTATTTAAATTAATATACGTTTGACATCTACCGACTTTCAAACAACAGCATTTATCATTATTATTTAAATGCAAAACCAGAAACTACAACATAAATTTTATTCGTAATGGGCTTTAATCCGTGTTTATTGCCAGTAAGAGGTCCTCAAAGGGTAAATGATACATAAGAAGAGGAGCTACCGATTCCACTTTTTTTGAAAAATTAATTGATGGAATATTTTAAATCAGATTGCCGCTACAACAATGACTATAATACACTAATAGCAGTATCATTTTAAAACAATAAACTATTGATCACCGACTCATTATGTTGTCCTTAACCTTTCACCCCAGTGAAAGTCGAAAACTTTGGGCGGTATTCAAAATTATGTGAACTTTGACTCCCACGAATACTAAAACAATGTTCAAGACTAATGCTTCAAAAGCTTATACAGGGTGTCTGAAAACTGAACAAAAAAAATATAAATCTCGTGGAAATTTTTTTATTATAATTTTTTATCTACATATAATGATGTACGTAGAAATCGCATTTTTTCTAAATTTTCTTATTTACGTTCAATTGTATAATTTATTTTTCTACTGTTTACATAGTTCGCAGAAATTCACCACTTTAGGACATTTTTTAAAAATAAGAAACTTGTATTTACTACTTGGAGTTATGATGGTGGGAAAAATGTCTTGCAATAGTTGAAAAAGTTGAATCCAGTGAAAAGCATAACGATGAAAGGACTGATCAAATCTGATTATGTAACCACTTCTAACAAATATAATAATTATATACAAAATTTTGCAATTAAATAATAATAATGTGTATGGGATTACAGATTACATTATCACTGTCATTACCATAAAATGTTCTTTTTGTCCGCCATATTTCATGCGTTGTAGCGCCCTCATCGGCTATTATCATCGCGAATATCCAATACGTCTCACGGTTCTGCTAATTACTCCCGTATTTTTAAAGAATGGAAAATATGGTCCACAGATACTCTAATTAACTCTTCGGGCTCCATTCTAACAGTCCTAAAATAACTGTCTTTCGACTATAACAATAAAAGTCAGACACCAATATAATATCCAGATGAGTTTATCCTTTTCTTCAGACTTTCTGCATCAAAGTTTTTCTTTATAGCCCAAAACTGACTACATGTTCGCTAATTTCACATGGTCCTGTCAAAGGATCAAATGTCCTCGTAAGTTGTGTGAGTCTGCTCTTTTATAGTAGCAATTTTGTAAAAATTGTGACTGATTTTTGGAGAATTTTTGAGAAAGCATTGAAAAATTATGGCATATTAGTTAACATCAGTAGCAATTCTGCCAGTTAGTAAAAGAAAAATTAAATTGACTTCAATTTTGACTTCAATCAAAAATCAAATTGTCAGATTTGGCAACTTCAAGACTTATTCGTGAAACCTATTCTGCCGAATGAGATACTTCTATGCTTTTAGATTAACAAATTCATTTCAATTTTCCTATTTGTTCCAAATTAAACACCACATTACATTCATAACAATATGTAAGATCTCCAGTTTTGCTTCTAAATAATTCTAGTAATGCTAATTAAAAGTTTATTCTTTCTTCCTTCAAAAAATACCGACCACTGAAGTTTTCCAGCACTCAGTGACTTTTTACGTTGTAAATGGGGTGAAAATGTGACCACTGTTGGTAGTGTCGCACCTGAGAAACTCTTCAAGTTGGCTTGAGGACTGATATCTGCCTTTAGGATAGGTGGTATAATAGGCTTAACCGTGAGGTCTAAATAGGAAAGGGATTCTGGTCCTTTACTCTCCATATCAAATCCCGAGTCCAGAAAATAAAAGATTCAGTGTCAAAAAAGTCCAGCTGAGACAGGCCGGGTTAAATCAGTTCCTGTAGTCTTTGAGTTGTTTCATACACATTTAACTGACATAGATTTCTTCTGGATAGTTTTTTTTTTTTAGTTCAACAGGCCCCGCCCCGCCTGTTGACGTGAGACTCGCCCTTAAGAATGATTTAGCCCCTCCGATTCGGCTACCAGTTACTTGGTATTATCGTTAGGCATACCTTCAGGGTGATGAGCTCGTTTTTTTTACTTTGGACCTGCATCTTGGTTGTATTGCACTCAGAAGGAGTCACCCACCGTTGCAGCCCATAAGCTTTTTCTTTAGTTTAGTTCCTCTTAGTATGGCCAGATCTGTCAGTTCTTTTCCGCGAACTAAGTTTTTAACATGAGGGACCAAATCAAGCCCACTGTGTGCATTTTCTCGCACAAAAACTAAAGCAAGCAGTCCTGTGCCTCTAATGAAACTCAGTACATACTTTGTTCAACATCCTTGGGGTACAGATATTGGAGACTTAGATGTAGAAAATCTCTGAACAATAACAGATAAGAGGAAGAGAAGCCTCTTCAGCTGTCCCACGAATTGATAGCCTAGTCAAAATAGATATATAACTTTACAAAAATTCACACAGAGCTGAAAATTGGTACGATACTAGAAATAAATAAAAGTCAAAAGATAAGAGTTGTAGACCATGCAATTCTCTACAAAAATTGTTCCTACACTTTTTTCCTAGGAAGCACCATTCGTGGGATATTGCGATTTCAAAAGTTAGAGAAGTCGTATTACATAATATGCACACATGTCCACTTATGTAGCAGTGCTAGTGGTGCTAGGCACTTTTTTTAACGTGCTTTCCTCAGTAGGTATACTCCACGATCTATTGTGATTAGGTTTTATTAGACAGTATCTTAATTAAATAATTTTTAAAAAATATCGCAATTTTGCTTTATTTCTACTAAACGTTGAATAAATTGTTTTTTTAAATTTTGATTGAAGTCTTTTAACTTATTAACGTAATTGCAAATTTTGTTCAAATGACACTAGTCTACAAAATTAAACATGATTTTTTTTTATTGAATGAAATATAGTTTTTTGCATAAGCTACTAAGGGTAGTTAATACACAATTTTTTGATTTCTGCTAGCACGTCACAATTTTTAGAAAAAACGTTTTCTTTTTCATATGTCATTATTTGACTGACGATGACGACTATACTACTAGACCAATTTTAAGTGTAACATAGGTATTGGTCGCAGAATTACGTAGTTTTTAAATTGCTCTAAGAGTTTTTGCTCTAAGAAACGCGGTTTAAAAGTTATAGTCAAAAAAATGGTGTTAACTTTCAACAGTCCTGTTGTTCGCAAAATGTCAATTTTTCTGGAATATAGTCTTTCTAGAATTATTAAAAAAAAAATATTTATTTAATGAGTGGCATTACTATTTTTTCATACTTTTTTTTTCGGAAAACCTTGGAAGTACGAGTGACGAACATGGAGAGCGATTTCATCAAGATCTGACAATATTTGCCAAAAATATCAAGGTTTTTGGGATTAAAACATACTAGGCGATTATTGTTGGTCTGCTGTGAGAGACACAGATGCAAGTAGTTATAAAAAACTAGCCAAAACTCTTTATTTTTAATTTTTTATTTATTGATTCTTTTGTAATATTTTTCTTATTAAATATTTCAAAAGTTTGACGTGCTGAAGTTTTTCAAACATTTTTTTTAAGTTGAGGGGCCTTATATAACAAAAATATATATGCCTCATTTAAAAAAAAATGTTATAGGCTACTATCTGTGGGAATTGAATCTTATGTAAATTAACTATTATTAGAATCTATTTTCTATTTGACAAAAGAATATAAAGACACAACTTAGCGTTTCCCGAGCAATAAAACATAGTTTTAAAATAGTACAAATTTTTTGAAAATCACAAAAACTTGAACGCATTTGTAATGTTCAGGATTATGTCAAATTTGAAATAATATACTACCCTCTTGCTCTCCTCGTGTGCCACCATCATCGGTCGTTTCTGTCATCTATTGTTTAAATTTCTAGCTGCTTCTACAATTGTCAGTAACTGTCGTCTGCTAAGTACTAATCAATCAGTCAATGCCGGGAACTAATAATGAGAAGATTCTGTTAAATTCAGAAGATATTAAATGTCAGTGATTGTTTTGTTGCGTTTATTTTAAAATATTGGAAAATATTTTTTAATATAGGCTTTGATTCTCAATACATACCACCTTTTTATTTTAGTTGGAAAAAGTGGTTTGAATTAAATAAATGTTAATATTATTCATTACAAATCTGTATTTATTTATGGGATGTTGACTTCTATATTGGTTATAAATCTCATCCACAGTGGGTCATCGAAAAATCTGGTCCTGTGGAACCTCCCCGAATGTTCATACAAATACTGGTCGACTGACAAATGCCATAAATATCATTTTACGGTTCGATAGTCCAGTAATAATGCATTTACTATATATACAATAAATCATGCAGAAAATATGAGCTTTGCTGATCAAATAGTTATTTATGCAACAAACGTAAAGTGACTGTTTTAGGTCGTAAAAAGCCTCACATATAAATATTTTATTTAATTCTGTAGGTAGTTGCGGAAGTTTGCTTGCACTCAATCGATGCATTTGTGCACAGATATTTACATTCATGACAAGAACGCATTGTTATCGGAATTTCCTACGATTACCATTATTAGAAAAAATATTAGAAATCAATCAACGTTGTCAACACTCAATAAACACACCAACGAGATTTTCGCGGCCGGAAGCTGTTATAATGCATGACGTGACATTTGACCCGGTAATACACACCCCAAGTCACCCTCATTAAAACAAAGTGTTCTTATCGCTAGTTGAAATCACTGAACACGTGTTCGATCGAACTTGACTACTTCCTCTACATGTGAGGTATCCACCCTTTAGTTTTTGTCCTTCATTTTGCCACACTCCCTTGATCCGAACGCGTGTTTTAATGAAAGTTGTGTTTCAGGGATGCATCACCATGGACGTGGTCTACATCATTTTTGTCACAATACTGGCAACACAAACAGGAGCCGGTAAGTCACTTTACCTCCTTATTAAAAAAAAGTAATTTTGTAATTCAAGATCGGGAACATATGGTAACCAAAGCTGACTATATAACAGTCCCAATCAATTTCGATACAACAATTGTGTGTACAATGAATATAGCTCCAGATGATTTCCAATGGAAATTTTATCCGTTAAGTGAAAGAGACGCGTCAAATCCAAAAGCTCATATAAGTCTGACAAATTCAAATTACGAATTTATTAACTCAAGTAAATACGAAAACAACAAAAAAACCTCAACACTGAATCTTCAAGCAAAATCAAGTGATATCGCAGGAGATTATCAATGTTTGGCTATATATGGAGCCTCAGTAGTTGCTTCGATCCCTTGGAGACTCACTATAGCCAACTTAACAGAGTTCCCAAAACAGGACAAGATCGATATAACTGTCCTCCCTGGAAACACAATCAACTGGAGATGTGAGCCCCCACCTGCCAACCCTGAGCCCTACATCGACTACCACAAAAATGGGATCTACGTCCAACCCAGAGTCGTAACAAAATCTCTAATAATTACAAAAGTCACATCAGAATCATCCGGAAATTACAGCTGCAAAGCCGGAAATGTATGTGGCGACTTAGTTTCTCCCGTTCTTTTAAACCTAAAAGTCGACAAGTGGGCCAACCATGGGCCCCCAAGGTTCATCATCCCGCCCAAAACCGTCTATAACGTCACCAAGGGTGATAGTGTTTTCCTTGAATGCTCCGCTGTAGGAAACCCAATACCGACAGTAGTTTGGGGCAAAAATAGCGGAATGATTCCAGCAGGTCGGGGCGAATTGACTGACGGCGGTTTAATTATCCGAAACGTCTCGGCGAGTGACAACGGAAGTTATGAGTGTATTCACAAAAATCGGTACGGGGAAATTCGGCATACCATCATTCTGAATTACAACGAGCCTCCTAGTATTAACTGTCAGCTTGACTCGACTGATGTGACTCAAGGAGATAATCTGGATTTAGAGTGTGAAGTCCGGGGAATTCCCGAACCGGAAATTACCTGGTTTCTGAACGGTTTTGTTGTTAAAGATAATAAAATCGAAACGCGGAACAACAAAATCTATTTTAAACCAACTGAAAAGAGACATGCTGGGAATTTACAAATTTTTGCAAGGAATTTTGTAAAGACTGTGTATAGTAGTATTTTTATTAAAGTCATTCCATTATCGACGACTCAAGATAATATTAGTGATAATCCAATTCCGCCAACGAGAGGATCACATCGGGGTGGAAACCCGCGGAAATATAACAACCATGCGAAAATGTATCCACCTTCTAAGCCTAATATCACTGGGATTAGTGATGAAGCAGTTGTTGTGCGGTGGACAGTCCAAAATAAGGGACTTCCAATTCGGTTTTTTAAAGTCCAGTATAAGGAATTAGTACCTGCGAACTCACATGATCACCATAGAGGAAAAGGTAAATGGATGACTGATAATACCGATATTGAGTCACATATAAGAAGCTACCAAGTGAATAATTTAAAACCCGATCACTGGTATAGATTTCGGATAGCAGCAGTTTATAATAACAGTGATAATAAGAATAGTCCAAATTCTGAAAAGTTTCATTTGAGGAAACTTGATTTTGATAAACGAAATCCACTTCCGGTACCACTTATCACCAAAACTGAAAGTATTAACACCACTGCGGTCAAAATCTACTGGAAGGTAATAATAATCAATTTGGGAGGATTGTAATAATATTATTTGATTTTGATTTTAGTGTGATATGTTACCAAATGTTACAATCGCAGGTTTCTTCATCAATTACAACTCCGCGAGTAGCGCTGGTGATTACATGAAAGCCACAGTAGATGGCCAGCATAAAAATTCTTACATTTTGTCACACCTCCAACCTGATACTTTTTACGATATTAAATTACAAAGTTTCACTTCAAAATCAGCAAGTGATTTTAGTGCGATCATGAAAGCTAAGACTCTTGGTAAGTGATTTTTTTTTATGTGGTCGGTTTCATTTTTCGGTTTTAGGTTTAGTTACAACTACACCATCACCTAGAGAATCTGTTCCGGCGAATACTGAAAGTGCCGGAATTAGTAAATTGTATGTTTTTATCGCCGCGGGAGTGTTGGGTGTTTGTGGAGTTGTGTTTGCTGCGGTTGGGTTGTTGTTGTTTTGCCGGAAGCAGTCCAAACAGAAGAAAACTGGTACTAGAGGTGAGTGGAAAAGATAATGAAAAAAGAATACGATAATTTAAAAAATGTTACGTGTTAAATGTGTGTGTAGCTTAATTGACATCTGATCTGAGAGTTATTTTACCAGTCAGTAGAAAATGCTTTAGCCCAAAGACAATTAGATAGCTTCAGTGCTATTTAAAAATTGGATGTTAAATAATAAACAATTGGAGCCAGTGACATCCACTAAAACAAGTACAGTAATACTACAATCGATTCTAATGAATTTTTATTACCAAAACACGTTTATCTAATGTATTATTTAATGATAATAATAGAATATTTCCAACAGATTTAAGATCGTGTTCATACATTAATTTCAGGAGACAAAAGTATTAAATACAACAGTACTGTAAGTGCATATTAATTTACAAACAACTGCAGTAATAATTACAAGTAATTATTACGATATATAGTAAAAAATTTTACTTTTATTGTACCTATTAGAGTTAAAATCAATGCTACCAATTAAGTGACGTGGACTCTATTATGGGTTTCCTTATTTAACAACAAAGTAATTTTCACAAAACTATTAATAATTAAACTTAAGGACACACTTATATCACCTTAAGTAAACGCCGTTCGTGATAATCACCGTTTCTCGCTCAGTCGAATTAAATCGCTCTTACACTTACTTATCGCTGGTTATGTTCAAGACCACAATGAGGAATTTGCTGCTGACATCTTTGTCGAGAACATTCTGTAATATTGCCTCTTTCAGTTCTCCTTATTTTTGTCTTCCGGTCTCTCCTGTTGCCCGCCGTGCTTTTACTTGGTTCATAGTCAACGCGTCCTCTCGGTCGTCGTTAACAGAAGTTTCTTTCAAGATGACCTATTCTATTAATGTTAGAACACTTGGTGTTTCCCCCACAACAACGTAGCATAAACAGGTTACCAAACTTCCTTTTAATTGTCATTTTTTTTATCTCTCTACTGATCTACTCTATAGAAGTTTTTCTCTTATTCTTTTACTTCCAGTCGTAATTTTTCGTGGCTTTTAGTTCTTTTTTCTGCTCTAGTCGCCATTCTTTAAACCATTATAGAATAATCTTTTCCAGAATTTTTCTTTTTCCATCAGTTTTTCAAGCTTTTTTTGAATCTGTCTTTGCTATAGTCTTTCTTCTAGCCGAGGTCTTTCAATTTCTTCTAGAATTTTTGATTGTTTCTTTGATTCTCCTGTAATTTGTTCTGTTTCTAATGTCTTAAAAGCATTCTACAAACTGTCGATGTCTCGAATTTTTTCTTCTAATTGGCTTATTTGCATCTCTCTACTCTGTAGAAGTTTTTTTTCATCTTTTTCTTCAAACCGTAATTTTTCTTGTTTCTTAGTTTTTTTTTCAGCTCCAATCGCTATTCTTTAAACGCTTTTAGAATAATCTTTTACAGAATCCATCAAAGTTTTTTAAACTTTTTTGAAACTTCTTTCGCTATTGTCTTTCTTCTAGTCTTTCTTCTTTCAATTCTTCCAGAATTTTTTATTGTTCTTTTTTGCCAATTGGTGTTCCTCAAATTCTTCTAGAAATTCCTTTGGCTCGTTTGTTGGTTATCTTATACCCTGTTCGGATAATATAATGTCAGTTAGAGTTTTTGTCCACGAAGTAGTTGTTTTTATCTTATCATTGGAATTTGTTTTGTTGATGGCCGAATGACACGAATTGACTTTGACAGCCAAAGTTTGCCGATCTATCAGGTCAATCTTGATCTTATATTTATTATTAGTGTCAAATTAAAAATAATTTATTATCTCTTAAGCAACCTTTTATTAATATAAGGATAATATTATTGTTAATAATAATAATTTATTGTGTTCTATAAGCAATCTTATTATAGCATGCCATTTCCTAAAATAGGAATTTTTGCACGCTCTAGCTGGTTTTAATCGGCCGTTATGATTCAACTTTCTACCAGACGCAATAAAAAAGATTGAAATAAAGATTTTGGTGTTGCCGATTTTTCCAGCAAGATTGTGTTCCTGAATTTTTAGCCGCCATCTTGGAATATGTTGTTTGGATTTTGGGTGGCCATTTTGAAACATTAATATCTAACTGGAATTTGGTTGGATTTTTTTATTAGAAAAAGTTTTTATATTGTCAGAGTTTAAAAATATTGCTTTCTTCTTTTCCAAAAAAAAATTTATGCGTATTTTTGGCAGTGATTTTGTAAAACCAATACACTTTTTTGCATTTCTGTAGCTATTTGGGAAGTCTTTACTTACAATTTTATTAAAAGATTTGTTTCTGGGGTGGTTTTAGTTGAAACAGCGTTCTTGGCATTGGGTTTGCTAGACTGTAAAAATTTCGATTTTGGCTCTTTTGCATTTCCAGCAATTGTCCGAAAATTGGACATTAATATTACTTACAAGCCTCAATTTTGTCTGTTTTATTTTCGAAAAAAATTGCTTTTTCGTATTTATGGCGTTTCTTTGAGAACAACTTGCCCTAAAAAACGGTACTTAGAAATTAAAAATGTCATTTTGATTCAAATAGTAATTTGTGTACTTAGGCTGCCAAATGAGTGTTTGGTGGACGAGAGATAGGTTTGTAACAGAGGACACCAAACACATTTTTCAAGATTTGTTTTGGATTTTTGGAAATCATTTTGAAAAAAATTTACAAAAAATTTGATTCAAACGTTAATTCTGAAGTTATGTTGATTTGAGAAAACGATTTTTAGTAGAAAAAAAAAACCTTTCGGCAAATTTGACGAATTTTTGGATTTTTAAAAGCCATTTTGGAAAACGTACTCACAATTTTGCTGAAAATTTGGTTTTAAGTAGTTATAGGTGAAAAAAATGTTTTTAGTAATTTTTGTGATTGTATGTATGTAGTAATCTACCCAAGCTCTTAGAACTGAAAAACATTGATTCTCGGTAAAAGTGTGTTTGTGACAACTCCAGCTTAAAAAATTGTTTATGAAGTTCCGAACTGGCTTTTGAATTTAAATTTTATTTTGTTAGATTTTGGTGATAATTTTTAAAAATTTTGTTAAAGGGCTAATATTAATCTAGGGTCTGAAAATTACTACACTTTTTTGTTTACTTAGGTGATCGTGATAAACCCTGTGATGACCACCACCACATCCAAGCCGACGCTAACGAATACGTCGTAAGTCCAAAAGGAGGCCCCCGATCGAATGGTTGTGTCTCCCCAAATCGAATAACAATCACCTCCAATCCTCTCGCAGATGCCGACAACAAGGTGAGGTATATACATAGTTTTTTCTTCCGATTTTCATCTCAAATATTTATCGTGTAATCGTCGCGATTTTATTCTATAGGTCAGCCACGTGATATAGAGTCGTCACTGCTCTTTTCCCGAATCTTGTAGGTGCAGTAAAGAAGCTTTAAAGCAAAAGTATTGCTTACAATCGCGTATAGGCGAAAATCAACATTAACTAACAAAATAGGAATTTGGCACCAAACACAGCGAAATTTTTTACCCTGTTTGACTAGTTTACAATTTGAAAACCAGATGTCAGCTACTTGCTGATTTTCTCCTATAAAAATTGAGATAAGCCGCTTAACTGCTAGTTCGTTATTTCTGCTTCCGACTAACTACTAATTGCTGTTTTGTGCTTATTTGTTTTGATTTTTATTTATTACTCACAACTAAAACTAGGTTAATTTCATCTTATTTCCAGAAATTTCTAGCTCGGATTTTTTCCAGAATCAGAACATGATTGAAATGTCCTGTTTGTCATCACAAAACAACAACTGTTCAACTGTCCAACCGTCGGTCAGTGGAGAAGACTCACCGACTAATTCAAGAGATAAAAAAAATAAAAATAGAGAAAAACGCATTAGAAATAAACGAAATGTTGATTCTAATACGTCTGGAGAAAATTATGTGTAGTGTAAAAACGTTTTTAATGCCTTATCAAAAGACTGATTACAGTGCCTTCTCGAATAGGTAATTAGCATGACGTCAGGAAAAATCTCAACTTGCCTCGTGTATATAGAAAATTTTTGTATATATTTTTATCCGATAATGTCATTTTGAGTGATCTATTTTAATTTTTAATTAACTTATTTTTTGTACTTATTATTAAATGATTATTTATTAATTTACAGTATTAATAATAATTGGCAGCTATAAGGTGTCTAACACTAGAAATTACTAAATTTGACACACATAACAGACTTATTTATATCATTTAAGTAATTAGGCGTGTGATGTGTGCCATCAAAACAGTCTGCTAATGACACACTTTAGATAAAAGACTATAAGTTTGTATAATTTATTATAAAAGCCATCACTGCACTTTGTAAATATTTAGATAAAGTCTATTTAAACGAATTTGACTGGTAAACCAATAAAAGAAGTGAAGGTTTCAAACACGTGTTGAAAAGCTCCATCTCTTTTATTGCTTCACCCCTCAAAGACATTTAAATGGGCAATAGCAGTAATTACAATTCTCCTTTGCCCTACAGCTTGCCAAATCACACTTATAATAGTACAAAGCTGATTTTCGCTATTTCTAGCTTTTATAAAAAATTGTATTTGTATCCACAAGTAATAAATAATCATCACTGAATTCAATTTTTTCCTCTACCCTTTTCCCACGGAATTTTTCAAGAGGTAAAAAGTGGTAAGTTTGGTCAAGTGAACAAATGGAATTTGTTTTTTCTTCAGATGTAAGATACTGAATCTAATATAATGCTGAGTTGGAATTTTTTCTTGTATTGTCATGACGCCAATCAAGCCCGTTCTGGAATTATCAGAAACTAAAGAATGCCTCAAGTAACCATCCTAAATGGATTTTCATGCTGATTCTGCAATTTCGTAACTAATTTTTTAAAATGGTACAAAAAGTTTAATTTGTTGGTGTAGGCAACACGTAAAACATGAACGTTAGAACGGACAACAAAAAAGTTATTCATTTTATTATTTACAATTATTATGTCAGACAAGAGAATTTTAAGTTTTTTTCTGAAATTAGTTCAGTGATAATAAATTAAAAGAATTTTCAATGAATGAATTCATTCATTTTATAGACATTTTTTGATTATCTTATCGTTAACACAAAAACCAGTCAGCGTTAATAACAATATATATTTGTATTTAAGTGTTCCAGATCCCTAGAAATAGTTGAAGATGTAAAAAACAATTTTTTTTAAATTAATTAATTTGATTTTCTATGGAAATTAAAAAAAATGCTCGAAAATCAATAAATTCAAAAATTATAAATTGTCACAATACAATGATTATTATGATGAAAAAAATTTCTACAAAATTAAGACACTAAGGTAGTGTGTGCCGTACGAATAATTAAGTAAGAATCATTCGGGGGGTTAAGGGTGTCTCAAAAAAATCTCGTTTATCTTTGAAATTACGCTTCGCAACGTTATTTTTTATTAGAATGATATTTAGAATGTTAGAAGTTATTTTGTTAAATTGCCGCACTAGAATAGTCAAAAAAATAAATAATATAATTAAGACAATTGTGAAATACTCGTATAAGAGGTACAAAAATTGCTAATTAAAAAAAATCTAGGAAACAACAGAAAAAAGAATTTTTATAAATATTTAACAATGTCAGGAGAAGAATTTTTAAATTTTTAAGGAAGTCGGGAGTCACCCTTTGAAGGATACAAGAAACGGAATTACCATAATGAAAAAATGTTCCAAAAGAGATTATTAAGAATATTTTTATTTTAGTGAATTACGTCCATTCTTTTTACATTCGAAATTTGTTGTAACGGGGAAGTGGACAAGGCAGAAAAAAAAACTATTTTATAAGGCCAACGTTTCGAATTTCAATACATGATTCGAAACGTTGGCCTTATAAAATAGTTTTTTTTCTCTGCCTTGTCCACTTCCCCGTTACAACAAATTTCGGATTATTAAGAATAATTATAAAAAAAATCATAAAAACGTTGATAAAAATTTGTTAAATTGTCACAATAGTCCAAAAACAAGACTTAAGACATGGGGGGGGGGCTTTCTAGAAAGCACTCAAGAAGTACCTAATTATAATTAATATCAAGTGATTTAAATAATAGTTAGTAGAAATAGGAAAAAAATAGAGTTAATTTGAACCCCTACTGTCAACTGTTCAGTACAAAATTTCGTGTATTGTGACGTGGACACACTTCGGGTTTTTATAATTTAAAGAGTTGGATTTTTAAATTAATAGGTTGTTTTGATTTCGTTTATTATCTTTTACACAATTTTAAATTCATTTTACACAAATAAATCACAATAATTAAACAATTCACTAACACACTTCTATGGCCTTGCCGAAAATATGCGAGTGCTCCAGAAGTTTTTGCTAATGAATTTCTTCTAGTAGACTCGCCACAGCGGCATAAGGTTTTCGCTGAACGCATTCAATGGGTGACAGCACCGTCAAGGTCATTCCCTAATGTTTTCTCCTTTAAAAACTCTATTCTGAATAATCTACTTCAGTTCTCCTTGCTTTTACTGAGCTAGTGTATAGACAAGCCTCTAGATAACGGATAATCCTGTTGGTCCTCTGTGGACCTTTCTCTTTGACGGCCTTATAGCCTTTGGTGACTTATTCTATCACAATTAAAACACCTGGGTCTTCCTCTAATGTATGTGTATCTGTTGCATTTCCTTCAATGCGGCTCTAAATTGTTTTAACAGAGGCCACTAATTCCAGTTGGAACTTCCTTGAGTTCTTTTAGTGGAATAGCTTGCACATGTTAAGTTGTTTTTTGGGATATATAGTATTTCTCAGGCAAGTAGGATAGCATCTTGCGTTTTTCCATTTTATAAAGCGGTGTAGATTTTTAATCCTTGTTTTCAGAAACTTAGCTTCAAATGTCTTTTTCAGTTCTAGGACGTTTTTCTTTAAACAATTTTACAAATTGTCAAATTTTTCTAAGATTTTCTTCTCAAGAAGCTTCTCTTGTTCTTTTTTTTTCAAGTCGTAGTTGTTCTTTTTTTGTTTCTCTAGGATCTCCCTTAGTTTTTTTATGAACGTATTTATTGTTGATCTTGTTTACTTTAATTTATTATTGTTTTTAATCGTCGCTTTTTGTTCTACTTTAGAATCGTCTTTTAGTTTTTAGAATTCTTCTTTGCTTGTTTTTATCTTCCAAAGAGTTTTTCAAGCTACTTCAGAATCTTTTTTGTTCTTCTCATGTCTTCCATTACTTTGCTTTTTATTCTAGTCTAGCCGATGTCTTTTAACTTCTTTTAATATTTTCTTTTTGTTCTTTTTTCACCAAAAGTCGCTTTTTAAGTTCGCCGTTTTTTGAACTCGTCTAAGGTCTGTTTTTTACCAGAGACAAATCAAAAGGAAGAGTTGAAGCACAATTATACAAGGGCCACATTGAGTCACAAACTTCATACAATTTCTACTCTGTTCATAGTGTCACAAGCTATATAATCCAAGTGTCCAGTAGTACCTCTCATTAAGCGTTGGATATTTGAAACATTTATTTGTGATTTTCAGAATCAACCAATTACAAATGAATATTTTAAATTTCCAACGCTTATTGGTTGTCAAAAAAAAGCAGACTATAGAATCGCCTTCAGTTCTAAAAGAGTTTTCCTTGACTCTTCTACTATTTTCAATTTTATTAATTTTCTATTATTTCATTCTTTTGACGGAGCTTCTCGAACAATAACCAAATCTTCTCCATTGTTTTTGTCTGATCTGTTACTTTCTATTTTTGCCAACACCGTTGGTTTAATTCAACAAAAATGCGTTGTATTTATGTTTTCAGTTTAGAGACTGTTGTGGTGTGTTAGAATAGACTTTAGGCTTCACAAAACTCTAGAGAACGATTACGCATAGGGTAAAATCTCAGAGAAAACATTATGTCAAAATCTTTTATCGGCAAATTTGTTTTCTGAAATAAGCCAAAATACCAACGTATGTCAGTCCCGGCCAAAAACTACTTTTGAGGAGTTAAATGTTTAGGTAGAGGATTAAAATGATCGGTCAGTACGGTCAGCCGCTCAGCGGGGGTTGTTTCAGACACAAGAGGAAAAAACAAGAGCTTTCTACACTAAATAATAATAATACTCACTATACCTCTGTAATTAAGGAAACTTCTCTAAATTGACTTACTCAAAATTTTGATTATTCTATTAGACGAGTTACAACAGAATAACTTCAACACATATAACATTTAATATGCGGTCAGCCGCCCCTAATGGCTTGTTACAACTCCCGCTGAGCGCCCGGCCGAATTGACCCGTCATTTTAATCCACCTAAACCTCTTATCTCCTCAAAATCAGTTTCTGGTCGAATTAGCATACGTTTCTCGAAATGATGGTATAAACTTTGACAAATTGCGAAGCCTAGGTTTATTTTTAATGTGTTTTTAAGGTTAAAGTGAGATAATTAATGTAGTTTTAGAAAATTTTTGTTTTAATTTAAGTTTATTGTTCACAGCCTCAAGAAGCCTTCCAGAAAAGGGGACAAAACGTTGCTTTAATAAAAAACCTAGACGTAAAACTTGTGCTTTTACTGAATACTTAATACTGAAACTAATATTAAAGACGGGAATCAATATCTAAAATTAAATAGCAAATTCCCATTATCGGGATTCTAAAATTTCATCATGTCACAAAGGAAAAAGCAAGAGAATTTCAGTAATAGAAATTCTGATTTAATTTATATGTATTATAGCATCGTTCAGGTGAAATTTTCTAACAGGGTTTTGCAAATCACGTTTACAACACAATTATTTATTACTTATTGTTGTCTTTTGTTCGTGCATATTAACGATACTCCCCAAACAAAATTCTAGTGATTTATTCCATGCCTTTGCTTCAAAAACGTGAAAAATGAATAGGCTCCTCTGGCAATCTACAAACCCACAAATCAATTCTAAACAAAACCAAAAATATTTTGACATTATCTACAGTAAGAAAGGTGTTAAAAGTCAATGGCGTAATTTTCCCAATTGTGACCTTAATCGGCCTCTTCATTCTTGTCATTGTAAAAATAATTTGTTTCCTACACGACAAACTTGTTGGAAACCAGTCACTTTCATACAACGAGTCAGATATTTTCAGGCTCTAAAAACCAACAAAATAAATTCCAAACTAAAGTAAATTTGTTATTTACCGCCTCTGTTATTCTATTTCCGAACCAGCAGTACATGAGAAGTTCAAAACCGGTAGCAATCAGATAAGTTATCTCATTTCCGATATTTTGATCGATAGTCTAAAAATAAACATTTCTCCGAGAAGAAACAAGGGATAAAAATTACTTCACTTAGTAAATACAACGAGAAACACATTTCTCCTAATGAAATGAAAGTCTGAACGAAAGTCTGAGTGCTGTAAATTGACTCCAGTTTTTCTGAAACTCTAAAAAAGAGACTGTATGCAGGGTTTGGTAGAAAGAACGATCTATTTTATTTCATTAATAAGTAAGAATTGAATAATCTATTTAAAATGATGATATTTATAAATAAAACAGAAAGTTTTCAAGTTTTTCTTGTAATTGTTAACATTTATAAAATTAGTGCATTGATCAACAGAACAGCAGTCTCTTTTATGTAGAAATTTACTGAATGCTGTTAGAGTTAATCTTTAAATCTTTTAGCATCAGATTATTTTCATTGAGATTTTTAAGGTATAAGGTGTTTGCAATATACTCAAAAATTTAAGGGAACTCTTAACATTTATAAAAGCAGTGCATTGGTTAACAGAACAGGGGTCTTCTTTATCGAGAAATTTACTGAATTTAATTCAAAAATAGCCGTTCAAAAATGTTTTTGAGTTGATACTTAAATCTTTCAGCATCAGATATTTTTACTGAAACCTTTAAGGCATGAGGTACTGGTAAACATACTCAAAAATTTAAGGGAACTGCTAACATTTGTAAAATTAGTGCCTTCATTAACGGAACAGGGGTCTTTATCGAGAAATTTACTGAATTTAATTCAAAAATAGCAGTTGAAAAGTGTTTTTGAGTTGATCCTTAAATCTTTCAGCATCAGATATTTTCACTGAAACTTTTAAGACAAATATACTCAAAAATTTAAGGGAACTGTTAACATTTATAAAATGAGTGCCTTCATTAACAGAACAACGATCCCTTTTATGGAAAAATTTACTGAATTTAATTCAAAAATAGCTGTCAAAAAGTGTTTTTGAGTTGATCCTTAAATTTTTCAACATCAAGTCATTTGCTGTAAGACTTTTAAGGCATGCAAATATTTTCAAAAATTTAAGGAAAGTTGAGAGAAAAAAAACTGCTACTCTGTTGATCATCTAATTTGACTCACTAGTTTTATAAATGTTAATAATTTTGATAAAATATTGAAAGGTTCCTGTTTTATTTAGAAATATCACTATTGTAAATCTTTGATTAAATTTTTAGTTACTAATTAAATAAAATAGGTCGTTTTCTTGCCGGATCTTGTACAAGATTTGAACTGTATCAAACCTGAGAACTGTCTGGAGATGTTTAATACACTTGATCACTTCTTGTTCAACACAATTTTGTAGAACTGGAGGATCATGCAGTATCTCCTGTTTTGCAATAAACCCCATGTTTGTTCGTTTTATACAGCGTTGTCTCACGGTTTTGAACGCACCTTGCAGGATTTTCAGGTGACTACTAATACAACTCATTATTGTAATAAAAAGCGAATCAAGAGCAACAATCATCCAAGCATAAAAAGTCAACGCAATCATCGTATAAATAAAAGTGACAAAAAACTGCAATTTCGTCCCTGACCCAAACGGCGAAACTGTATTAACTGGTTGCACCTGCTGGTAAAATCTTTGCCCATTTTTCAAAATGTACTGTTTTTCGCTCATGAAAATAAAAGTAAAGACACCGTTTGCAAACATACTCAAACAAATCGCGTTGCAGAAATTTAAAAAATATTTCGTCCATTTTAAAGCTTCTTTCTTTTCCTCATTTACAATTAATTTGGGTCGGAAATCCCCACAATCCTCGTAATTATAATTTCCGTGTTGTAATGTATTCATCAATTTTAACAAATCCTTTCGTACGATAAAATAATTGAAAGCTTTATAAGCCAATGAAACGTGATTTCCAATATCGCGCAAAGCTCGCAGGAAAATACTCAAATCATGGAAGCTGTAATAGACATAAAGTAGTTCTGCGGGTTGATAAGCCACAAAAATATAAAGAAACCAAACAATATTATAAAAATGTTGGAGGTATTGTTTGGTGGTTTTGGTTTTATCATCGTAAATCCAAAGTGCTGTCAATTTCAGGAACGAGATATTTGAATTGAAATATGCTGATAAAGTGTGAGTTTTGTCGGGTTGGGTCATTTTGAATGAACTTAGGGATTGAGAGTTTCATCTTTTATACAGTGTCACGACTCTGACCGTTCGATAGTTGAATTATTGAACTCATACAGCAATGATTAGGGTAATGATAATACTTGCACTGAACTTGGTAATTTGGTAAATGTATGTCATTTTGCCCACCTTTGCTCTATGAAAAATTCAGGAGGTTCTCACGAGTAGCAGCTAAACTTTTATAAATATAAAAACTGGGCGTGACTTCATGTGTTTTAAATTATTATTACTTTTTCAAAGTCAAACGTAATTGGTTTAAATTAGTCATTAACAATTTTTATGTGTTTTTGTAGATATAATTTATGTTATCTGGAGTAAATTAAACAAGTACCTAATTTACATGTTGATGAAGACATGTTCTTGGTTTAAACATCCCATTTAAAATATTAATTAAACTATGAAATGTAGAAGTAATTTGATTTAAAAGCGTTTTTTGATTAACATCTGGTTATGCAATTTGTTTGAAGTCTATATTATAAATAGAGCTTTTAAAGAGGTGAGTTTTTATCAAAATACTTTCATCTCTTAATATATTTTTAAACAAGAAACAAAATGTGAAAATTGGTTAATCACAGGTTGTTTAATTGATTACAACAAGATAATTAATCGGTTCCGAAAGAAATTTTCAGAATTTTTATTTAAACAGGAATTAAGTAAAAGTAATAACTGAAATTGCATTTATATTAATAAAGAAATTTGATAGTAAATTTTTACAAATTAGATGAAAGGATGATATTAGAAAAAGTACTCGTCTATTGTACTATCATTAGTTCAGGTTTCTGCTTACTTAAGAATATTAATTTAAGTGCAATCATTGTTTGTAATTTTTTCTACAGAATTTTGAAATTACGAGAAGTTCACTTTCATTTTTAAAATAATAATTTGAATTCTTGGATGAGTTTTCAAATTAAAGGTATAAATTAGCGAATGTAGTTTTAAATTTTGTGTCGAGGTGTGTGAGGAGATAGTAACGTATTAACGTTGTTACTATCACTACACTAAACTATCACATTTTTGATAGGGATGAAAACGATATACTGGGTGTCCCAGAACTGGCGGATCAGCCGTAAACTACAAGTTCCTCTCTTCAATTTAATATCAAATTTAATATCAAAAAAAAAAATTAAACCCTATTGTTTTTTAAAGTTGTTGTAGTGTAAGCAATAATACAGTGCAAACGAAAATCTAATAATAATACGAAATTAACTATTGTCACTTTGACATTTATACAGTAGACCAAAAAAATGTTGAAAGTTTAGAGTTAATTTTATTGTCTAGTAACATAAATACTACCTTTTGTTCGTTTTTTTTTTGTTGGTATGTTCACATAGTTTTGAACTGCGATGCCAAATTTAAAATAACACTTGTTATAAGTTAAAATTACTATATTTAGGCTATTGTTGAAACAATGTAACAAAAACGTTTTATCTAATTATTTTAGAATTACAGTTAATATCTGTGGTGGTTGGCCGCCAATTTCGATTTATTTCTGCCCGTTTTTACCAGGAGAGACTTGAGTTTTTCTTCTTCGTTGTTCTGCCTTATCTAGAATATCCTCTTGATGAAGTTTCTTATACAGAATAGCATTAAGTAGATATTTTTTTTCTTCTCGCAATTTTTCTTTCATAACATTTTTTTTTCAAAACAATATTCTCTTCCTTCATGTTTTTCCTAGTAATTTAATCACTTTTTCTGATACTCATAGAATATTTTCTGTCTAAACGTTGACTATAGTTTGGTTTTTTACCAGAGAGACGCTAGTAGGTGTTGCAAATTTGAAATACTTATTAGTAACTCTCCGGTAACAGGGAAATAGAAACCAAAATCAGACTATAGTTGTGACTAACTTTGTTGCAAGTTGTCTTCGCCAAGTTTTCACTCTCTTTTTCTTCCTCAAATTTTCTTCTGGCTCACTTTTTGTTTTGTGATTTTTTTTCTAGCAATTTTTTTAGTCAAATAACATTTCTTATTTTTCAACTGATTCCAATCGTCTTATAATTTCTGTTTAAGATTCAAGGTATTGTTGACCTAGTAGAAATTTGATTAAAACTGGCCATCCATAGTTTCAATTTCTCTCTGTTTCATCACTAATCCTTGTAACATCCAAAATTTTTGAAAATCTGCGTTTAGTTTAGTTGCTGTTTTTGAACCCTCATTTTTTGTTTTAAGATCTCACCGTAACTGTTCTTCTTGCTTTTTAAACTGACAATAGTTTTTCGAAATGAACAAATAAATGTTCTGAAATCTCCTGTGAAACGGCTAAATTCTTTCATGATGTCTTTAGCTCTTTTATGAGTATATTTTGCGTTAACCAGGTTTCTCTTTTTTTACACACCGAATTTTTGGTATATGAAAATGTGTTCATATTTTTTTGAAGCAAGCTCAGTTCCACTTATTTTTCAGTTCTAATGAGTTGTATCGGTTTGTTGATTTTATTTCTTTTCTTAGAATTCTTGGAATTTTAGATATTCTATATTTTATCTCAATTTACTCGTAGTTTCAGAGAGCGCGTTTATGGGACGCTTGAATATTGCTCTAGTCAAATCCCAATTAATTTGAACATCAATGACTTCGGTTAAAAATATTCAGTCAAGTTCTTCTAGTTTCACATCATTTAATTGTGGTAATTTTTCTCTGAAATTGTGCAGATTGACGCCCTACATTAGTAGTGTTATATTATACTTGCTTTTTCCGAGTTCACTTCCAGGCTTCATGTCAGAAAAACTACGAAAAAATAGGACCATATGTTCGGTGTTAGCATCTCAAGATGGCTTCTCACAAGCCCTTATCACCCACAATCTCAGGGAAGTGTTGTATCATCCAATCAAGACGTTGAAAACATACTGAGAGCCGCTTAAGGATAACAGTTCAACAAATTGGTCAGTAAGTTGTTATTTTGTCAAATGGCAAAAAAATTTCTTCTTCTTCCAAACCATTTTTTTTTAAGATTTAGCGCCATATTCAGAAACTGATGATAGAACATCGAAATGTAATTTGTGTAAAAACGGGGAGATTATGTATTTTTGGTCGAAAGTGGTTCATAACCTTATCAAAACGTTGCAATCTAAGATCCTAAATTTGATAGAATTGGACTTGGATCTATTGTGAATTGATTTAAAAAGTGTAGTGTACTGAATTGGAACTATACAGGGAGTATTTAACCAATAAAAATCGTTTTGAAAATCCCAAAGCTGTTTACGTTTTGGAAACAACAACAATCTCTTTTGAGAGAAGCTTCAATTTTCTAAAATTTGGAGGACAAGGATTTAAAAAGTGTTGTTGCAAAGAAAGCAAAATTTTTGTTTTAAAACTTAAAACCAAAGCTTGGTTGGCATTTTTACCAAATTATTTGTCTGCAGCAGATCAACAATAAGTTTTGGTTTTCTTACCCAAATTATCTGGCTGGACTATTTCTTGTTACCCGAGCCGATTTTTTTTCTCGGTGTAGTAAATACCACTCAAGCGGACCAGGTTCAAATAAGTAAAAAAATATCTATGCAAAAGCATTTCTATTGCAAAAACACTTCTACTATTATAACTAGATAAGCATTTTTTTATGAAAAGTGTTTATTTATTATTTTATTTACTTCTTTGCATTCAGCATTTTTTTTTTAATCGTCTACCTAGCAAGAATAAAAGAAAACTGAAGAAAGGATATTTAGTTTCGCTAAAAAAACCATAACGATGTTTATTAACAATTCTCATGACAAGCCTATATTTACTGATTTGCAAAATTATTTGAATCAAAATAGGTATGTATTTGGATTATTTTTTAACTTTGGTATAAGAACTAGATAAAACATTGCCGTGCTTTAAGCCTCTCACAGGCTTAATAATAATGCATTTTTTCCATTCTATTATCTGTTTGTAATTTATTTGCGTTATAAAACTAGATTTATTTGTAAATCCAGTTGTGGTTAGAACAGGTGAAGGAAAGCATCTAAATCGCAAATCAATTAAAATAATTAATTTACAAGGAAAAATTAGGTAACAGACAGGCATAATTATTGGTATAGTTTTACAAGAAAGAATGTTAAAGAAGCAAAATGGTAAAAAAAATTTAAAACGTAAAAAATTGCCTTTTTAGAAAGATTTTATGTGAATACTTGATAACCTGATGGATGCAGGTGTTATAACACGTTCATGAAATGGTTTGTTTAGAAGTATATATGCCGTTTCATTTGCAAAAAGTCTGTGCTAAAACTTCAATTCTACTTCATAAAAACTACATCAGAAATATAATTTGCGTGTAAAGGGAAGTTCACGAGGCAGAAAGTACACTACCATTTATTTTAGGATTACGTCTGCGTTACGACTGAGTGACTGATGTAATAATAAGAGAATATAAAACTCGTAAAGTAAATTGTGAAACTATACACAGGAAAATATATATAGTTCTTTTTTAAATGATTAATATTTCAGTGGGCCATGATTGGACGACACAGCACAAGGTGACATTACAGAAAACTATTACCATATTGTAATTTAAGATTATATCAGATTATAATAATATTATATGTAATTACATTATTCCATATCAAAGTTTTAATACTAAAAATACTTATCGATATTATAAAATGGATAGGCGTGTAACTAACGATGACAATTTTTTTGAATTAAGTATATAATACATATTAGAGTTGCAAGTACCTATAACAGTTATTGTCAATTTGAAAACAACAATAAATTGTGTCTGAGTTCACCAGTTGTGTACTTTGTAGCAAAATATTTATATTATCAGCAAGTAAAGGTAAAAGTAGACTAGACATTCCACAGAATGCCTAGACAATATGCAGGAGATCCAAATCAGCAAAAATACTATCGGTTTGATACGGCTGAATACTTAATTTTTAGAATATTTTCAGAATGTTACCTAATTTTGGCAGTCTACAAACTGAAACAACGCCGTCTTCACTTTGACCATTTAAAAAATAAAGAGCAAAAAAGGACATCCCAAAATTATAAGGTAGGCCTATTCTCTCAGAATATGTGGGTACAGAATTCACCTGCAATTCTTCGATCCGCCTGAGTTGGGGAAGGTTACGAAAACTTCCGAATAATTGCTAGAAGGACGTATTTAGGCGGGCGAAGACAATGTTCGAGGGTTGGCGAAGAACTCGCAGCGATCAGAGTTATTGAGGACGCGATAAGCGATTAAATGGAAGCGAAGTTATTTAATCGGAAATCGTAGTTATTACTGCGTAAATATCGAGTTCGTGTGTATTCGTATATATAGTGGAAATAAATTATTCGTTATCAATTCAACTCTTTAAATCAAAAGAACCACGAATTTGCATATTTATTACAATAAGTTCGTTTTCACTACTGTTATTTTAGCCTCTTTAATAGATTTTTTGTTTTTACTAGTTTACTACTATTTACTACTATTCAAAATTATAATTTTTTTTTCAAACTGTACGTTTTAAATTTTAAGTTTTTAAATTTCATGAAATCTCTAAATTCTTTTCATTTATGTGTTCTTAAATTTTTCGTTTCTTCTTATTCTTTACCTTATCTACATCCTACCTACTTTTGAGATTAAACCTAGTTATAGACATTACCTTTTTTAAAAGTTCTACAGTTCTTTCAAATTATAAACACCTATAACTTCTTTTATATTAATTTTGTTTTTTAACCCTCTAAAATCTCTAGATTTTTTTATATTATCTAAATGATCTACATTTCCTGAGTTGATAGACCAACACAAATTAAAAAGTATATATATTTTATATTTTAGGACTTTTTAAGGCTTGAAACTTTTTTGGTCTTCACACTTGCGCAGTCTTCTAGTTCATCTAAATATCCCCGTGTAGTAAATCTAATTATAACTTATAGTTATTCTAAAATCTAGATTTGTATTTTTATCTATAATTATTAACTTGAAAAATGGTTTATTATGTTTATTATTATTATATTATTTATTATGAAAAAAACTTTACTTGATTTTGGAACAAATCTCCCTTATGCGCCCGCAAATGGGCATAATCCTTATCTTTATAAGGATTAAAGTTACTGAACGACATTTTTAAATAAATTTTTTAGTCTCAATTTCAAAAAACGCCAAACGAGCAATGACGACATCATATCCCCAAAAAGGACGATAATGCGGACTAGTTTTATATCAACGATTTCCCATTTTTCGCTAAATTGGCCGGAATTCTAAACGTTTTTTTGATTTAAAGAAGCAAAATAATGCAAAATAAAATAAAATGTTGTACGTACTGCGGGCATAATCGTCACTAAAGACTCGGGTTTTAAACATTTTCTCGTGCCCTTCATTATGCCCTTAATACATAAATAATTATTACACATAATATACATTTTCTAGTGGAACTCTTAAAGTTTCTAAGTTATCTAAATTTCTCAGATTAACAAATTTTCTCTCTTTTCAGATTTTCTAGATTTACAATTTGAGTTATCTATAGTTTTGGTTTAAACCTAAAATAAGGAACTTTACATAATCTGCATTTTTCAGAAGCCCTAAATTTCTTAGAGTTTCTAGATCAATCTTAGAAAAAAATCTGTTTTCTGTTCTATATTTAATTTAATTGAATGTAATCTTAAAACAGTCATCAAACATAAAGGTATTAGCTCGGTTTGGCTTCATTCTCAGCCTCCGGCTGCTAATGCCTACTTTCTTCCCTTGCGACATAATATACTAAACTTACAATTAGATGTTATAAATATTATAGAACATTTACAAATTTCAATATTCTTGATACTAAAAATTTTATCTAACGGAATATTTTGGCAACCTTTCAATTTGACCTATTTACATAAAATCTGTGCATTTCACAATTAATAGTTAATAATCTTGGTTAATAAGAAATTTATTATTATTTGAGTTGTTTATATTATATTATTCTTGTTATCACCAATGTAATTGCTATTGTATTTTGCAAGTGTTAGAACTACTTTGAATAATGTATTTTCATGCAATACAACAAATTACGTAAGTGAAACTAACTCCAAACGAGGTGTGAAGCTTGAAAAATGTGATATCCTGGTTAGAAAAATGCAAGAAATTTTTATTTGAAGAAAATGACCATTTTATTAGCGATAAATTTATATTGACACCAAATGTATCAACTTGATAACGAACCGAGATTTAGCAGTTACACAAAGGGGTGGTTTTTTCAGATATCCGTAATTTTGATCACATAAATTGGGTCGAAAAGTCTCAGTAATAATTTATGTTGTGTGGGTCCCCGAAACTTTACTCTTTTCCAGTAATCTCCTAACAAATTACACTTTTTGTAATTTTATTGCACCTGCAAGCCAGACGTTGATCGCATCTCCTGGGGCGGCCACAAGTCGAAGTGGGGTTCTTGTTGGTCGTCTTAACTCTCAAATTGCAGGTCAGATAGATTGTGACTGTGAAAGTCTTTAGACGTTCAAGTTGTTTCATATTATGCAATAAACAAATAAACAAAATAGTGTTCAGTGAGATGGTCGTGATCCCTATTTGAATTCGTGTAGAAAGTATAAGAAAGTTGGATTGTATATTATACGTGCAAAATGGTAGGTCTTTTATGGGAAATTGGGTTAAGTTTAACTCATTCATTAACACTTTTGCGGAGCAATTTTCCGATCGAAATTACACATGGGGAAATTTCATGGTGAAATTTTTAGGCACCGGTTTCACAAGAGAAATTTTAAGCCGGCTAAAGGTGTCGGCGAAAATTATATAATTTTTTTAAAATAATAAGAGTAGAACGGCGACGAGCACTTAAGGTCGTTAGGAAAACGGTACTTATCCTTAAAAAGTGGCTTCATTATAAATTTATCTTTTTGTGAATTTAATTTCTCACATGAGACACGCTATAATTACATAATTAATCTAATTTGGGTGTAAAACTAGTTACTAAAAAAATGTTCACACTCTGTAAATTTTTTTGAAATCATATTTTTATAGTTTATTTTGAAATGTAAAAATTTGCAAAATTGTGCAAAATTCTGCTTTTATTATTTCTGTTTATTACTTTCAAAATGAATTTTAAAGTTATATTATTCATTAAATTGCGATCTTCAAATAGTTAAATGTTTTATTATCTAAAAATCTAGATAATTTGCTTATAAAGCATCCATTATTTTCACATAGCAGACGCATTTTGTATTCCATATAGTATCTATTGTTACAGTAACTGCTTAAATTTTGTACTGTTACCATGACAACCACCAATCGCAGCGTCTAATTTTGTGCCACTGCTATGCAAACGAAGATGCGACCGGTACATTAGTTTATTATCGTTGACTATAGAGTGTTCCATATAAATTAGCCGATTTGTCATGAAATATTTCAGAATAAATTACAGTTTTGATGAAGTTTTATAATCCACAGGGAAACCCCAATAATAAAGGTTTAAATAGAGGAACGAGAAAACTGTTTCCTAAGCGGTAACCGCCTCCTACTGACCACAATCACTGTAAAAAGTTGACGACAAACCGGCAAATTTATATGGAATGGACAAACTTATTTTCAAATTTTTTTTATTTGTTACTCATTTAAATTATTTTTGTGTATTTTATAAATTTTCAAGATTTTACACTTTTTTAATATTAGTGATTGATAGGTTGATCAGATAAGCTAAAAATTGAAGTTCATTTCGAGAATATAAAAATATAGTTAAATACGATTTCGATTATTACTGAAATTGTGGAGTTGCGAAAAGAAAATTCCAGGCAACGCAAGTTTTACTTCCACCCCATTTTTACACCTTATTTCTTATTAAAAAATGAAAAAAATACTTTGACTTCAACTGTATTTAACTTTTTTTTTCATATTATTTTATTTGCGGCTGTATATAAAAAAAAATTTCAAAATTTCGATGTTGCAACTTTACAAGAATCGATCAAAAATTAATTAAGAAATCAATCTGAAACTTTATTTTACCTCTTAAATCATTTATTTTTAAACAAATTTAGATGTTACATTACAAATTGAGATTGGGGCGGAAGTGTCATAAATCCCTAACACAAAAGCTGCCCCCCAAAGTACTTGAATCTCACAACGCAACGACCCATTATTTTTTATAGACGATACTTATGATTCTGTCATAAACCCATTAAAAAAAAGGTTTATTATTACTTAAAAAATCTAGTAAGAAGTCCAAATATATCATACCAAAATACAAAATAACTTACTGACTTATGCCTTTTATTATTTGAAGGGTACAGGAATAAAACGGTGAATGTCCCAAAATTTGTTTTCTTATAGAGGTGGAATTCCTATCGTTTTTCATGGATACAGCAGATTTTTTAATTCGATATAACTGTTAAATAGACTCAGGAGTCGTGACAGTTATTGTTTTTAAATGTTTTTTGTCAGTATTGAAATCAATATTGGTGAAAAACGATGGAAATTCCAGTTCTATAAGAAATCGAATTTTTGGACATTCCTCTTCTTATTCCTGTACCCTTCATTTACAATAATATATGAAAATTATTAATATTATATATGTAATATATTCTTATTCCTGTACTCTTCAATAACAATAATTCATATACAATAATAATTCAATAGTGTGGATCTACAAATCTAGATATATACAGTATTTGTATCTTTAAGTGGGCCGACTTTTTAAGACCCTTCTATAAACCGAACAATAGCCCCATTGTACACTATAGACAAGGGGTAATCACCTTAAGGATGGATCTTGATTTATGACAGTTCCCTCAGATGTTTCTGGCAGAGGAAACTGTCATAAATCAAGATCTATAAGTCATAAATCCTTACGGTGATTATCCCTTGTCTATAGTGTACGATGTTGCTATTGTTCGGTTTATAGAAGGGTCTTAAAAAGTCGGCTCACTGAAAGATGCAAATACTGTAAATAAGTTATAGGTCTTCAAACTTGAAATGGTAAAACTTTTCTGAAGTGCAGTGGTATATTTTTTACGCTTTCAATTTTAATTTTTTTTATTTTTTGCATTCTACATATTTTGAAGAATTTGGGAGCTTTTATTTTCTTCAAGGTATTATAATTTTTAGATTTTCTTCAATTTTTATATTATTTATCCACAACAAATTTATCAAATTAATTCTTTTGATTTCTTGATTTTTTAAGATTTTTAAAATTCTCCAAATTTTAAAAATTTTCTAAAAGCAAAAATTTTTTCTTTTAGTAATGGCGACGTTTTCTTTGAAATTTTTAAAATAATTTCAGAATTTTTTGTTGTCTTATATGATAGTTATTTAAAAAGAAATAGATTTTATAGACTTTTTAGGTATAAATAGTGATAATAAAAATTAATGTTGAACCCACAGGTTAAATCAAAATTATAATACAACAGTGGCAAAGCGCTTTTGGAAACTAAACTTCCACAATCAGTGCTTGAATAACAATGTAAAAAGAAAAATTATACAAAACGTTAAAAACGTTGAAAAAACACCTACAAAACATTTGTTAAAAACAAATGAAAACATGAAACAACATTAAATATATAAAAATAGAATAAAAGTATATTAAAAATAGTACGAAACGTTATTTTTAGTTCAATAATTTTTTATTGACTCAAAAAAATATAACTAAACAATTCATTGCAAATAAGCAACAAAAACGTAACAAATAAATAAAAAAATAATAACAAATAAGCAACAATAGATTTGGATTTTTCAGGTTTTTGAGATTTGGATGCTACAAAATCTCAAGAATTATCTACCTTTTCGTCTTCTTTTAGGTCATTTTCAAATCTCCAGATTTTCATATTTTCTAAATTAATCATATTACCTAATTTAATATATTTTTTAGATTTTGAAAATGTTCTATGGAGTATTTAGATGCTGCTAATAAGATTTTTTAGGTTTTTTAGATATAAAAGTAGCCCATTTATTATTCCCGTTTACTGAAAAAAAAAATAATAAAAAAATAGATGTCGACTTTATGCTTTTTCTATATCTTAAATTTGTAGATTTTTATACGTAATTAGAAATTTTAACTAGAAAAAAAACCTTTACGCAAATCTGCATATTCCAGACGCTCTAGATTTTTTTGGTTTTCTACATTATCTAAATTTATGTATTTAACAAAGTTTCTGGTTTTTTATATTTTCAAATTTTTAGATTAGCTTCAATGGGGTTATTTTCTAAATTCTATCATTCTGTAATTTGACTTTTAATCTGTTCCTATGAAGACTTATTAAAATGAGTTATTCCATAGAGATAATATTTTACAGAATCTCATAATTTAAAAAATAATTTCACAGTCTAATGATGTAAAAAAATTGCAAATATTTTTTTAATGTGAAAATTAACAAAATTGTGCCTTTGTTAGAATCATATAAAATTTTGAATGGTTTTATTATCCATTAATTTGCTACTTTCAGATAACTTCCTTATTATAAACTTCAACACAATTTGCATACAAAGCAACAATTATTTTTTAGTGCTATATTAGTGCATCTATGTTTCTAGAGCAATGGCCCAAAAGCTAGAAACTGTGGTTGCTATAGTATCGTTCTCAAATTGCTATAGCTACTACCAATTGCAGCACATAATTTTGGAGCATTGCTATGCAAACGACCGATCTATTATTCTCAATATTCTAATCAAGATTAAATATTGTTTAAGAAAAATTATATAATTAAGTACCCGTAAATATGAGAAAAATTAATTCAACCTGTAATAATCCTTTTGTTTCCTACTAAGCGTAACTGTCAGTCTTATTATTAAATTATTTATTTTTGAAATAATATATCACATAAGCACCCATTGTAGGAAGTACCAAAAGGAGACATTTTGAAGAAAAAATGACTTATATAATAAACATTTGTTATATTGTCTTAACAACAAAAGAATTTTTATTACTTTCTTTGGAAAAAAATTGAAATGTTGTAAAAGTCTAATTCACAAATAACAAATTTTATGTCTATTGTATGAAAAGTAAGAGTATTAAAATAATAGTTTTTGCATTCTAGTGTTTGCAATAACAAACAAGAGAAAACCATTTATGCTTGAGGACGAAGGAAAACTTATCAATTAATAATGAATTTATTATCGTGTACTTGTGCATAATTTATAATTTTTTTTTATTTAATTACTTTTGCGAGAGTGTGAAAGAATTTTTGCTGGCCTTTGGGCTCTTGAATTTGGGCCAATGATGATTTCCGCATTACAAGTCGTTGACATCTGCAATTTATAAGGATCATACCGCTAATTGCTCCAATGTCTTGAATACAAATATTCATTAGGTCAAAAGAACAAGAATAGCTGCACCTTTTTCACTTTTTATAATGACTTTAGATATACCGTTGGATTAATATTAATTCTATAAACGGAATTTTCCAGAATTCCTAAAGCAAAAATTTTGAGTTTGAAAGGCATAGAACTGGTCTAAGGACTGCATATAATTGACCAATTGAAAACAATGCAAGTCATGTTTTACATTCACTTCTAATTGCATAATATTTTTATGTTAGATTTATTGTAAAAGTGAATTAGACTAGATTGCGTGTTGCGGAAAATAAGTTAGAAAATTTTTCCTGGACCGTTACCTTAAACGGAATTTGTTATTATACTTAATTGGAGATTTTTGCAGAATTATGGAACTTTCACAGAAGTAACAAGTTCAAGGGTAAAAATAAACGATTTTGAGGAAGGCTTAATCGCCTCACGACTCAATAATTAACATACTCTGTCGGGTGAGACAATTTTGAAAGTGGTGTCATTATAAATAAAGGATAATGTCATTGTTTTATTTTTCTTTTAAATATCACGTAAAATACAGGAAAGTAAAATAGATTCAAAAAGATTTCAAGGACTTATAATTTTGTTTCATTGAGTCGTATAATTTTTGATGGTTACTCTCACACGAGCTCTCACCATTTACAGGTAGCAACTATGGGCACTAAAAACAAACCCACTGCTCCAACTTTTCTGAGGCTATCGTTGCAATCTTGGTAAAAGAACAGTTTTTTACCAATGATAGTTGATGGCAATGTTAAGATGATTTCTTTTAACCGTCTTGAGATATTTTTCCAACTTCTCTCAAAGACAGGATTCAACCTTGCCTTTTTGCCGCCTACTAACTTAGCCGGAACGCACTTTATCACTCTCTATACAAGTTCAATTGTGGTATAGACGAAATTTGAATCCACTCATCTAAATTTAGAGAATATATCCAACAAGAATTTAGCTCCAACTGAAATCCTAAATGCCATTTCATGCAAATTATAAGAGGGTTTATATATTTGTCTTTAACGATTAAGAAAAATCATGAGTCTTCTAGAATAAAACGTTTTGAATATATGTATTTGGGGGTTGGAGGGATGTACCCATGAAAATTAAACTTCGCAAATTTTGTTTAAAGTTTTTCCACTGCTGCAGTCTTTTATGGGGTTAGACAACAGTTCTTTTAATCCATTGTCTGTTATATTTTTTTCTATTTGTTTTACTCATTCTATGCTTACAGCCCAGTAAAATTAGACAAAAAAATGTGCAAAACGTCTAAAAAATTTAGACGAAGCTGAATTTTTGTGGAGACTTTTGTTTATCTCTTAAACATATTCTCAAAAGTACCCTTGACTAAAACTTTGCAAAAATAAATAAAATTTACTTGCTTTTGGATAGTTTTCCCAAATTCAACAAACTTCCCTGAAAAACTTTGAAAGGCTTAAAACCCTAAAAATGCAATATTTATTACAGTGGTTATATACAAGAATTTAATTTGAAAGTTAAGTTGTTCAGATTTTAGTTGGTAAAGTCTACAATCGTGGGTTTCCTTTGTTTGTGCATGATTAAAGAGAGGTGTAGGTAATTCAAGTTATTTTTCTTCGCACAACACTATTCTCTTAATTGTTACTAATGATTTTGAAGTATTTAGAAATTATATTAGATAATTTTGGATGTAAAAATAGTATATTATATACCTAGAGACTAAAATGTTTCCGTATAGGACGCCTAAATAAAAGTTTTTACAAGAATTAGACCAAAAGAGGTGGCATTTCTACTTAAAAATTTGGTTCCAATAGGTTTTTTTCATAGAAGAATAGGTTCAAATGTGTACATTTCAGTGATAAGAAAGCACAGATATAGTTTTGTCCCCTCATTATCGGCGGCATAATCTTTTTTTTTTAACGACACCCTACCTTATCTGACACCTCAAAGGATATTGAATAAGCAATCTATTGCTGCAGGCAGAATTAAAATCAACTGAATAATTTGATCAGAAAATAAAATAAAATCCTAAAATTTGGAATAATGCAAATATTAATTGTTAACAAAAGAAGTTTAGTAGTGTTATAGACAATAAACAACTGTTTGCTTTGCAAAATTTGGTGAATTCTGACTAAACAGGTTTTGAGGGCTATAAGTTTGAATTATACTTATTTAGTGTCGGAAACTCAGAATAAGATCGTATTTCAAATCACAAATTGCGATTGAGATAGCCGATGAGGCCGCCACTGCCGCATCAAACAGTTGTTTTAGAAGAGAGACATTCTCAAATTTGCTACTTTTTTACACGATTATTTATTCTCCTTTATGCTTTCACGTTTAATAATGATAAAAATGAAGTAAGAATAATATTAAATACTAAATTCCGTGTCTTGATCAGCTGTGCTATCGTATTGTACAAAAAATAAAGTAAAACAAGTTGAAGAATAACACTTTGCTCATGTTTCAAATATGTTTTTTGAAACAGTTACTTGAAATATAGGGAATGAGTTTTTTGTTTTTGGTTCTAAACATTGTTTTTTTGTTACTTCTGATAAAAATTTGTGATTTTACGGCGAAAGCGATTATTGCGATTGTTGAAGACAACACAGTAAAGGTGTCTGTGGTTTATTTTGATTCACAATTTTGCATAATCAAAAGCTGTCATAATAATAATAATAAATCAAATGCACGTAACATACTGTTTAACAATCATCTTACTTCGTTTTTATTATAATAAAATAATCAAAAGCTTCAAATAAAGTCACAAATTAAATATTTTTATTATTCAGTAAACTCTTTTGATAGTTCGCATTTGTACAGCGTAGTGGCGTTTAGCGTTTTAAAAATTTTTTTTTTAGAAGAATCTTTTGGGCAATCTTTAGTTCTGATTACTTGACTAGATTGCTTAAGCATATAATAAGCGCTTATTATATCACCTTTCATTTAAGGTGTCACAAAAGGTAAGTTTTTGAAAAACCAGAAAATGGAGTCTGTGCTTTTCTATCAAAGTATGACTTTATCATAAAAAAAACTTCCTGTCACCAAACTTTTGAAAAATTGTAGGTTAATTGAACTAGTTCGTCTGGCCTAATCAAGCTCAGTTCGAGCAGAATTTAGGGATTTTTTCAAAGGGTTTTTATTTCAAAATCTTGAGAAATATATAAAATTTAAAAAATAACTCTTAATTTTTTTTTCTTTCACACATTTGAAATGTTGAAACAAAATTAATATTAGCTCAAAAAATTTATAAATGAGAGACATCTTAACAATAATCCTGCATAAAATTAAATTTTCATTCTTAAAAGTTTTTCAGAAATCAATTTTAAGATCAAAGTATTATTTAAAAAAATATATCTTTGAAGCTGTAGGAAATAGAAACGGTTTTAAAAGCACAGTATGCTATCTTTTTAAAAAAATCTAATCATGTAATGTAGGTAATCATGTAGGTTACTATTTTTTAAAATAAGAAACTTAGTGATTGTTTCCGGTTATAACCGAAAGTGTCGCAAAGTTGAAAATATTGTGCACCAAACAAAAATTTTGTTCTCTATATACTATTATTGGCCTAACGAAAAAAAAAACTTAGTACATCTTTAAAACGATTAAATCTACAAAACAAAGTCGAGAGACCTTTTTTGTATATAGTTTTATAAACTACAATTTTTTCAGTAATAAAAATGGTTCAAATTAAGGTTACTTTTGAAGATACGATCTCCACAAAAAAACTTTTTGAAGTTTTGCACGTTTTTTTTGTCTAGTTTTATTGGACTATTAATAGTCTTACGACTCAATAATTACTCTCTTGGGTAAAACAATTTTGAAAGTGGTGTCACTACAAATAGATGATAATTCAATTCCATTGTTTTATTCTTTTTAAATATCATGTAAAAGCAAGTGATCCGCTATGTCAATGCAATAAAGTTCAATTTTAAGTAGGAAGTGTGTCAGAAATTATTTACGGTAATGACAAGACTTTACCATTTCGGTTCTAAAACTATTACACCATTTACAGGTTTGTGTTAACCTTAAATGTTATTCCAATTATGTGTGTCACGTTATTTAGACATCTTCACCTAGTCAACGACCTAACATTTAATTACCACAACAAAAGAATTAGTTGCATTAAATCATCATATACTGACCGAAAGAGAAAGTGATGACCACCACAAACCTAGAAAGTATTGTAATCAAACAATTCTATTAAAATAATAAAGTTGAGAAACATAATAAATTCAGGTTAATTTTAATAAACTGGTTGACCTAGACACAAAATTGCAAACGGTCAGTTGGGTGAAAGTTCTTCTCAATTGTTTTTTTTTTCCAGATTGGTGTTTTAATTTGGTCAGCAATTTTAACTGCACTGGTGTCGTCCCACCCAGCCCAAAAATTCAAATTACCAGAACTTGAAGTTTCAACACCGGAAGAAGTGAACAGTCTAGAACGTGAAGAACCACTCAGCCGTTCCATTGACCCACAAATTACCAAAAGTAACAAGATCGCAGACACAGTGCAAGTGGTCGAGGAAATTATCAAGTCAAATCCGGAATTACCAAGATTGACCCGTGGCGAAATTTTAGACCTTTTAGAAAACATAACGAGTAGTGATGAGCAAAACAAATTTCTAGGAAGGAACAGAGACCCGAAAGCTGTGATGGTAGTCATGCCATACACACCCACAAATGACAAAAATTTAGAAGATTTATATACCAAAGCACCAGTGACTCACATAATCGGAGCTGAGCCTTTCAAAACCAAAGAAGAAACGAATAAAATTAAGCATTCAAGAAGACGACCTCCGGTTCAGTTTAATGACACGGAAAATGATTTAGCGAAGAAACCGCTTTATTCTGAAGAAAAGAAAAAATACTCGGCTAGTATTAGTGAAAAAATCACGAAACCGACAACTTCACCACGAAATCAAATCAGAAGAAAAAGACCGGAAGTTATAACAGAAGTTCCACTTACAACCTACCATCCTCCATCGACTCCAATAACTCGAAGACCTGTTAGACGAAGAACAACAACGTTACCAACAACCTACCACCCCAACCATCGCTATCCTGAAGAATTTTTACCAAATCAAGGAATCAGAATTATAGAATCACCAAACCTAACACAGAAAAACGATGTTTTTCTTCCGGATCTAGAAATGGGAGAAAATATCAAACACGAAGTTTCAGTCAAACCGCAAGTTCCACTTTCAGCATCATTTGTTACAACAACATCAAAGCCAGTGATTGAAGATATTTTAGTACCTGATACTTTGAAAACTGTCATGAAAGACATGAATTTAAAATCAGCCATGCAACCACAAAATGAAGAAACGAAAAAAACTATTGAGGAACAAAATCGGATTAAAAATATCTTAGCTTCGATTGGGGTTTTGCCAGATAGTACAACAACGACAACAACGACTCAACTACCAAATGCTGAAAATGTTGCAGAGTCACTAAGTCCAGAAATGCGTGATCTTTTGATGAGTTTTGGTTTGTTACCAAACCCTACACAAAAACCTGTAGTTGAGGATCCAAATGATAAATACTATCCTGACAAAGCTGAAGTCAAGCCGGAATCTTACATAGGATTTAAGCCTTTACCTGATGATGGCCCTAGTCGAGATGATATGGATGCTCTACTTGCATCTTTCGGTTTAGGAAGGAGTGCCAGAAGAGAAAAAAAACTAAAAAGTGATAAGGAGAAAACAGGGGAGAGTTTAAATTTTGATGTAGTTCCTGAACATTTAAAAGGCGTTATTGCTGATTTGGGTATTACGGAACGAGATGGGAGAAAAATTGAATCTTCACCAGAAAAACAAAAAGTTTCAAAAGAAGATTTACCAATTGCTGAAGATCGCGATGGTGGAAAACAACACGTCTTCAACCCTGATAATCAATACGCTTCTGAGGAAGAATTAAAAAAGCTTGAGCAACTTATTGGGATGATAAAACAGTTAGAGAAGATGAACGGAACAGCAACTGAGGATGACTTGAAAAAATTTGATTTAGAAGGCTTGAAGGAGCTTGTCAGTAGTTTGAATGGTAACAATGAAAGTGCACCCACTTTAGACCAAAAAGAAATTAATTCACCTGATCCCACTAATTTTGATGTGGGTCTTGTTAAAAATGAAGTCAAGAGACAAGAAAGTACGACTAGTACGACCACAACTACTGAAAAGCCTGAATCCGAAACACCATCTATAACCGATTTGGAAGCTTCTTTTGGTGGTCAAACAGAAGCACCAACTGAACCTCCAGTTCCAGAAACTACAACAAGAAGAACAGGATTCTACTATTTAGTTGACTGGAACACATTTTTAGATATTGATGATACTAAAGGAAAAAGGGTTAATTTAAGGTTCCAACCTACAATTGGTGATCCGAAACGATTCTTGTCAGTTAGTGTACCTTGAACTCTCTAGTGCACTTTGCTCAATTATTTATTAATTTTAAGAATGTACATATTGTTTTTAGTCAATCACGAGATTTGGTGGAAGAATGTTTTTTGTAATCGAAAATGTTTTTTTAACTTACCTTATTTATTTAAATATGAAACTCTACAATTAAAAAGGAATTTTTAGAAATTTTTATAGACAATATTGAATTCAATTTCACTGTTTCTCTGTGGTACTATTAAATTATAAAATAGATGACTTGTGTTTTATTCTAAAAGATACTACCTTAAATCATAACTGACTTTTCATAGATAAAATATTGCAATTTTTGTCCAAAATTCGGGGTTCTTGCGATTAAAGACTTGGACTAATAACGAATAATTTGTTTCTAAATACTACTATTTATACGAGTTCCCAAAACAATAATTTGATAAATAAATAATTCAATATTTCCATAGTAATGTCTACAGTAACGTCGTTTCCGAGATTTTCTCTTCGATAGATCGCCGAATTGTACTCGCTCACACTTTGATTTTTACTAACTAAGATATTGTTCTCGCTCTGCTTATATCTTTTCTAGTAATTATTCGATTGTCTACGCGATTACTCTCTATTCAGGCAAAATGATGACATCATTCTTCTCGACCCGTCAATAGATGTGACTCAGGTTTCATAGAATTCGCGCTATACTGCGATTCATTGATGATGTCATAATTCCGAAACTGTTCGGCATCTCTCTGGAATAATTCGTAAAACCACCAATAGCCGCCACTTTGAAAATTTTTTCCAAAATGTTTGTATCAGACAAATAGAATTTTTGACGTAATTCAAAGAAACGTCATTGCTTCTCTGCTAATTTAATTTAGTTCCAGATTGTGAAAAGATTCCCATGAAGAGTCTCTCCTTCGCAAAAAAAGAACACTGAAGATAATTTGAAGAAATTCGATTTGAAAAGATTTAAGAAATTTTTAATGCAAATGCTTTTGCTTAGGCCAAAAAGGGCATTCACCTGACCTCAATAAATTTAATTTGAGTTTTTTTAAAAAACAAATACTAATAGCAAGAAATTACCATTACCGCTACCACAACTATTTTGAAAATTTGAAAGCTTCGTTTGGTGTTCAAGGTGAACACATTAAACATCAAATGAGGCAAATTTATTGACAACAGGATTACCAACAAACTTATTCATTTACAGATAGGTGACTAGAACACATTTTTAGATATCCATGATTCTAAGAAAAGGGTAATTATAAGATATCATTCTATATATATAATATATATGTGATCCGAAATAGTTTTGTCAGTTAGGGTACCTTTTGAACTGTCAATGTGTACTACATTACTCAATTATTTATTATTTTTAAGACTGTATTGTATGTACATACTGTTTTTAACATAGATTAAGGATAGTTTTTTCGTCAATCACGATATTTAGTAAAAAATTTCTTTAATCCAAAGTGTCTTTTACGTACTCTATTTATTTAAGAGTTGAATGTGAAACTTTACAATTAAAAATGAATCGTTACAAATTTTGTTGACATTATTAAATTTCATTTCACTGTTTCTCTATGTTATTATAAAATCATAAAACTGTGGGCTTGTATTTTTATTCCTGAACGTACATGAAATTAAAAGAAATTGTTCAAAAATTTATCATTTGGGTAGTTTTATCAATTGTACTAGAGTTAAACGTGTGTGTTGCAGAAATTATTATTCTTTATGTAATTGTAGTATTTTTCAAAAATTTTTAATTGTGTTAGTTCAGAACATATTTGGCATTCTTATCAATACGATCCGAATCATCAAAATCGCCAACGTAAAAAATATTTCATTCTTTAAAATTTTCTAATAAATTTTCAAATCTCGTAATTGCAAATTTCGTTAGAGATATCTACTTTAAAATCGATTACGTTTCAAAGAAATGGAAAAATTTATGTGGTGAAAAAACGTGTTACCTGATTGGCCTTCCAGATGAAAATTTTGTACTTTCAGCACTAAATCTAAACACTAACAAAACGAGTTTCTTGCAAAATTTTCGAGAAATTAGTAAGTTTATATCTTCTCCTAATAACAATAATTTAATTAATTTCGTTGTAAACATCAGAACTAGGAGAAAAAATCTCAGACGTCACGCTTTTTCAAAATTGGAACTCAAGTTCTAAAAATTCAGAAGTTATAATTGTCACTGCAAGCGAAAAATCCGAAATAAATTGGTAGAAGTTAGACGAGAATTACAATCTAAAACCTTTCCGGAAATGGGTAATACACATGGAGGAATAAATAAATAAATAAGGAATAAATAAATAAATAAATAAATAAATAAATAAATAAGTCTTATTTATTTATTCCTCCATGGTAATACATAAAAATATAAGCCATATTAACTTCTTTCAGCTAGAGTACCATAACCATGTATTGATAATAAACCAGCATTTATCACAAACCACTTGTGATTTATATCAGTTCGAACTAACAGAAACTCCAAATTTTTGATAAAATTGTTTTATTAAAAATGTCGATTGTCCTGAAATCTTTTAGTCTTCAGCAAAAACTCGAATTGGTGGACTTTGCTGAAACCTCATCTGTTGTTACTTCAGCCCTGGTTATTTTATCGCAATTCCTCAAAAGTCGCTAAATACATTATCAATTTACAAACTACGCGAAAATCATTTTTTGCCGTACAAAAATTTGACTAGTAGCCGAATTTCTGATGTGATTTCCTTCAATACCGATCATAAATCATTTCTTGCAATTAATGGCTTGAATGCAGGAATCTACCGTTTGATATTGTTCTCTGGTTTGACTAGGAAAGGTCTAATAAAGGAAGCTTTATCTAATAGTCATTTCAGTGGAGGGAATTTCTGGCTGCCTTCTACATGTCTGTTTACGAAGACGATTATTTAGAATAATTTGGGTATTTACAGAATAATGGATCATCATTAACAGAAACGAATGAAGCATTAATAAGGTTTTAAGAATAGAATTCTATAATTTTCCGGTTGATGGAACATTAAGAAACACTTGCTTTGATTATTAGTAAACCTAGATGTGGTGTTAAAGATAATCCAACAGTTTACAGAGTTCATAATCAAAAATGGAATAAAACAAGTCTTAAATAGTATTTTTATAAGCTTCAAATCATATCAACTGGCAGAAAAAGCCTTCGATCAGTAGCAGTCTGTTTCAAATTTAAAGTTTAAATATAATAGTATTAAACCAAATATACTTATTTCATTTTCTAATAGGGACAGTGTTTCAACATAATCATAATTTACGGTGTTGAAAGGAAGTATGTTCTAGCAGTTTTGACGGAATAGGTAATGTTTTACCAATATTACAAAAAGCTGTTCCATTTGATTTTGGTACTTTCCCAATCTAGGTAACTTGGAACAGCTGAAAATTTTACTAAATAAATTGGGTTCTTTTAGTTTGACTATTTGAGAACTGATTAAAAAAATCACTTTTTTGTACACCACACAATGAAAGTGTTACACATATTTTTTGTATATAACTTTATTTTGCGAAACATTTAACTTCAACTTCAATTTAACTAACAACTTAATTGTTTAATTTATGAATGCAAAGTTTACTTTCGTCCAGCGGTATCAGAAACCATAAAAATCCGAAAACTTCTAATTCCTGGGGCTCGAATTCTTCCTCACACAATACGAAATCGTTCCAATGGGTCAAAAAATAGATGGGATGATGAGCATAATTTCTTATATAATTTCTCATAAGCCTTCTGAAATGTTTTAATGTCAAGGTTCCACATTTTTAAATCTTGAGCCCACATCTTGAATTTTTCTGTTTGTGATGCTCTGTTTTTATAAACATCTCCATGGACACATCATATGCACACATTTACATCTTCGTGGACACCCCATATGCAGCATTATTTTTGTCGGACAAGTTGGCCACTATTACAGTTTTTAAATTCAAAAATAGTGGTCAACTTGTCCGACAAAAATCATGCTGTGTATGGAGTGTCCACCACTCTGAAAATGTTGCTATGACGGTATTCGAAAACGCAGCAGCGCCGAAAGTTTTCCATTAGATAAGTTTGTCAGAGTCGTTGCAAGAAAGGCACTCACAAAGTTTTACGTTTGTATGACAAATGACAAATTTTTGAAATTAATCAAAATCACGTTAATATACTAGTTCCACTTTTAAATATTTCTTCTCTGATTCAAATTCCAGTCTTAAATTTCAACTCAGACTCTTACTTGAATTTAAAATTCTGTAATGCAGCGTTGAGCATTCATATCTCTTCTTGGGATAAGTGTTCGTAGATTGTCTGCAAAAGCGAAATGAGGGATTCTTGAAAAAACTTAAAACAATGATACACTTTTTAAATTAATCAAAATCACGTTTATTTACTAGTTCTACATTTAAAAACTTCTTCTCTGATTCAACTTGCTATGTTTTAAGTTTTAACTCAGACTATTGCTTTATTTTAAAATTTTCTAATGCATCGTTGAGCTTCCACATCTCTTCCTGGGATAAGTGGTCGTAGTAAATCGTCTGCAGAAGCGGAATGAGGGATTCCTGAAAAAACGTAAAACAACGACAAATTTTTTTAATTAATCAAAATCTCGTTAAATAACTAATTCCGCTTTTACATATTTCTTTTCTGATTTAAATTCCTGTGTTTTATGTTTCAACTCAGACTCTTGCTTTAAATTAAAATCCTCTAATGTAGCGTTGAGCATTCATATCTCTTCCTGGGACAAGTGTTCGTAGATCATCTGCGGAAGGAGAGATTCCTGAAAAATCTTAATACTATTTTTGGTTATTAGTCAAAAATAATTTATCATAATTGAAAACCGACAAGGCAAAGATCACCCAGTTACTGAACTCACAAAACAAACTCAATCTTGCGCTGAACCATAGATAAAGGAGTGTATATATTGTTATAGATGCACAGTCCCCCTTTATCTGTCACCCTAAAAAAAATTACTTAGAAAATATAAATTTTATTCCATACTTTTATGTCACCCTGTATATTTATAAAACAGGCAGATAAATCTGTATGAAAAAATTGTTTATTATCACAGTTTCAAAAAATGATCGAAATTGTGTTTCGTATAAATTTGCATTACCATATTTTCCAACTACTTCTTGCACAGCGCTTTGAATACAGTTCAGGCTCTTCAGTAAAACTTCCTTTGGTTTAAACATTTGGCTCCATGAATCCCTAAAATAAAACGTGTCAATAGTATATACTATATTTATTATAATGTGATAACACATTCTTACTATTACAACTTTTTAGGAGACGAACTATCGCTTGAAATCACACTCAAAGTACTGCTGCAGTTCATACATTGCAACTCAGGCTTATTTTTTTTTGTACATTTAGTTTCAAACAAACAACGAAGACTTTATTTGAAATAAAGAGTGTCATAGTTAATGAAATTATGAGAAGAATAACAGTGTCTTATGATTTGAGGGAGTACCTACTCTGAGTGAGATTTCAAACTTAATTTTTTTCATTTTTCATTTTTAGTTTCATTAAGAAAATGTAATGTCATTCTATAGAAAATCTCTCAAAATAATCTTTCAAATAAAAATGTAAAATAGTTTATTTTCCATTTTTCATTAGGTACTGTGTTAAGGCACTCTTTCGTTGGGGATTTCAGTTGTTTAATTTATAGTAAAATTGTGTTAATATTATGTTTATTTATGCCGTATGCAGCACATACATATCTGCAATTGGTACTTCATGAAATAGTAAAATACACAAATATAAAATAACTATTAATTACTGTTGCTCTTAAATTGTTTAAGGTATTTTTTTAAGCGCAAAAATTGTTAAAATGGAACTGTGATGTAGCTTTTGTTTTGTTTACTTCTAGTCTTGTATATATAATCAATTTATATCCTTTAAAAATATTTCAGTTTTTGTATCTGGTTTATAAAATTCACTTTTATAATGTTTTTACAATGATTAAAACTAATCCTTCTATAAAATCTATATTTTTACAAATATTTTAACGTAAGTTGCTGTGTAAGAAGTTATACATTTTACTCAATTATTTATCAGTTTTAAGAATGTGCACATTGTTTTCAACATAGATTAACTATAGTCTTTTAGTCAATCACGAATTTCGTTAAAGAAAATTATTCTTTAATCGAAAGTATCCTTTAACGTACTCTATTTATTTAAGAGTTGAATGTGAAACTCCACAATTAAAAATGAATTGTTAGAAATTTTGTAGATATTATTAAATTTGATTTCACTGTGTCTCTATGTTATTATTGAATCATAAAACAGCGGGCTTGTATTTTATTCCTGAACGTACCTCAAATAAGAAGAAAATGTTCAAAAAGTTATCAGTTGGATAGTTGTATCAAGTGTACCAGTGTTAAATGTGTGTGTTGCCGAAATGATTCTTCTTTATGTAATTGTAGTGTTTGCAAAATTTTTTAATTGTGTGAGTTTAGAGCATGTTTGGCATTCTTATCAATACGATCCCAATCATCAAAATCGCGAAGGTAAAAAATAATTTCATTTTTCAAAAACTTCTAATGAATTTCTAGAACTCGTAATTACAAATTTCGTTAGCGATAACCAATTTAAAATCGATTACGTATCAAAGAAATGGAAAAGTTTATGTGATGAAAAAACGTGTTACATGATCGGCTTTTCAGATGAAAATCTTGTAATTTCAGCACTAAATCTAAACACTAACAAAACGGGTTTCTTGCAAAATTCTCAAGAAATTAGTAAGTTTGTACCTTCGTCTAATAACAACAATATACTTAAGTTATTTTCAAACACCAGAACTGGGAGAAAAAATCTTAGACGTCACCTTGTTTCAAAACTGGAACTCAAGTTCTGAAAATACAGAAGTTATAATTGTCACTGCAAGTGAAAAATCCGAAATAAATTGGTATAATTTAGACGAGAATTATAATCTGAAACATTTTTGGAATTGGCCAATACACAAAAATATAGGCCACATAAATTTCTTTCAACTAGAGTACGATAACCATTTATTGATAATAAACCAGCTTTTATCACAAACCACTTGTGATTTATACCAGTTCGAATTAACAGAAACTCCAAATTTTTGGTAAAATTGTTCTTATTAAAATTTTCGAATGTCCTGCAATTTTTTTAGGCTTCGGCAAAAACTCGAATTGGTGGACTTTGCTGAAACCTCATCTGTTGTTACTTTAGGCCCTGATTATTTTATCGCAATTCCTCAAAAGTCGCTAAACGCTTTATCAATTTACAAATTACGCGAAAATCATTTTTTGTCGTACAAAAATTTGAGTGGTAGCGGAATTTCTGATGTGATTGCCTTCAAAACCGGTCATAAATCATTTCTTGCAATTAATGGTCTAAATGCAGGAATCTACCGTTTGACTAGGAAAGGTCTAATAAAGGAATCTTTATCTAATAGTCATTTCAGTGGAGTGAATTTCTGGCTGCCTATACATTTGTCTGTTTACGGAGACGATGTAATGTTGATAGCTCAACGTTCTTTGTATCACGGAGGACATAAATCTTTCGTAATTGAAGTGATTACGTATAATGGGGATAAATTTGAGGAACATGAAGATATCCGTTGTTTATATTACGGTGAAGAAGTTCTGGGATTATCTTGTCTGCCGGATGAGGGTAGCATTGAAGGATCGACTTTGATTTATATTGATGAAGTGATCGGTTTGGTGGTACCACGGAGAAATCGCTCGTCTGATCTATTTCTAATAAAAACTGAAATTAAAACAATTTCAAGTCCGTTAGACCAACAACTAGATGACTTTATAAAAAGGAAAAATGAAATAAATGTAATAAAAAAATGCAGAATAACAAGAAAATTTTGACCAAGCTCGATTTTTGACAATATTTTTAAGTTCCTAATCATATCCTTAAAAAATGAAAACAATATTTCTAACTAACTTTTGTGTCAATTAATATAAAAGCGGCATTTTTTTTTACTATTAGGAGCCAAATACAAAATTTTAATATTTCTAAAATCTGGAGACGTAATTTTACTAATTTCATAAGCCGAAAACAAATTTTTAAATCAATAAATACAAAAATAACATTTTTTTAAACATTGAGAGAGAGCAGGACATGCAGTATGACAGAGTTTAATAATTGCAATGTTAAAAAAACAATTTTACTAATTTGAAAAGTTAGAGATGAATGTTAGAATTCCTTATTAGCAATTTTTAAATTAATAAACACAATTGAATTTGTAATTTTAGTTGAAGACAATATTTTATTAATATCAGTAGCTAATAATAATTTTTTGCAAATTTTAATTTGAAGTACCGATAGGTAGTTTTAGTAATTTTAAAACCTAAACAAAATATATTTCCTCACGAATTTTGATTTATGTTACGACCTTCAGGTTAGGGACCGTTTCTCTGTATAATTCTATTTTATGTACCTACAATTTTCTCAATAATAAAATATTCATAATTTTCGGAAATATTTGCAATAAACTAGAAATTTTTTCCCTCCAAAACCGAGCTTGGGCGGATTTTTTCCGACGTTAAACCTTAATTTTACGGGGTTATAATTCAATTTTTGTAGAACTTGATAATTGATCAAGAAGAAAAATACAAAGAACTTGTTGCAAATCCTCGACAGGTGTTTGATTTTGAATCAATGAAAGCAAAATTAGATGAAATGGATGAAAATATCTCAAGTATGAAAGCAATGGCAGTACCGACGCATTATGATACTGTTACGTTTAATAATTTAGTTGAAATCAAAAGTAATTTAACAGCTGAAGAAATTCAAGTTGAGATAATTGATAACGAACCGGCAAATTCAGTTCTTGAGGATATTGTCTTGTAAGATACCAAGTAGTCTTAATTTTTTTCTGATTTCAAATTTTAGAAAACATAATGTTAGTGATATTTCTGGTCCAAAAATTTTCAAAAACTTGCAAGTTGAAGATTTGGTTTTTGAGAAAGTTAACGGGATTGACTCAAATCAGTTATTATTCAGATCTGAGAATGTCACAATTGATGGAAACTTGTTTTTCAAAAAGCCTTTAAATGTGTCTGAAGATATCAAATCTTCAAGAGTTAACGGGCGAAAATTTGAAGAAGAAGTTGTTAATTTTGGAGCACCTATTAACGATGACTTAGTTTTTGAAAGTGTTAACGTTATGGATAAAGCTGCTACACAGCAAATAAATGATAACTCCGTTCCAACGTTTTTTTCCGAAACAAAAGCTGAACTTGAAACGCTTTCTATTCCTTTAAATCTCCAAGTCAAAAATGTAAATGGAGAAGATTTCGATTCGTTTTTGAAGCAACTTTGTCTCAGAAATATCAGAAATTATATTCCTGGAACAACTAAAATCAAAGGGGTAATTTTGTTATTCATCGTCGTCAGATGCTTCACCAAAAAATTTTTTTAGGATGTCACAATAGAAGGAGATGCCAAGACTGAATTTTTGAACAATTTAAAGTTCCCTCATCTGTATGTATTTTCTGACAACACTTTTCCAAATATAACTGGTAACTTCTCTTGTTACATTAAATATTTTCCTGAATATTTTTTATAGGTGTTAAAAAATTCAAAAATTTGGTAACTTCTGAAATTAAAAGTGAAGGAACGATCAATGACATTGATATCTCTCGACTTATCACTCTTTCAACTGACCAAAACATTTCAGGAATTACAACTTTCAAAAATCTTAAGACCACAGAAAGTATAAATGTAGATGGTGATATAATAGGTGAACACGCAAGTAAATTTCTACCAAATCCAACCCTGTTACATTCTGATATTGTATCTGCGAGAACCCATTTCAAAAATTTGGAGGTTGAAGGTGTGATTTTCCTATCAGAGAATTTTAACGGAAAAAACTTTGGGTATTTATTAAGTGATGTTGTGTATATTTCTGAAGAGGAACCTTTTATTGATGGTCTAAAAACATTTCCTGAAGGGTTAACTGTTCGCAAAAATTTATTTATTTCTTCAAATAGTATAAACAACATAAATTTGGACACAATCATTAGTAAAAATACAGATCAGGCTCTCAATTTGAGTGTCATTGATGGAATTGTTACTTTTGGTAATGTTGAAATTGACGGATTGTATGATTCTGTTGATGTCAAAAAACTTGATGAGGAATTGGTTAAATTAGATGGGGAGCAATACATTTCTTCGACTCTAATTTTTGAAGATGAGTTAACAGTCAATGAGCTTGAAGCTGAAACAGTGCGGCAGAAGGACAGATCTTATGAGTTTTTAGAAGCTGAAAATGTTGTAGTTGAAGGGAGTGTTTATGGCGTTATTGAAGGTTTTGATTTGGAAGAGTTTAATAAAAATAGAATGAGTTTGACTGAAGATCAGTTAATAGAGAGTGATTTACAAATTGAACAGTCGTTTATTACAAACATGTCAACAGGAAAAATTAATCAAATTGATTCTTCCGACTTTAGTTTAGAGTCAATAAAAGACAAATTAAGTAAGAGGATGTTTGAAGGAAATCTGGAGGTTGCCAGTAAGTCTTTAGGCACGTTTTTGATACAATTTATTTGGAATTGTTTGTAGACTTGGAGGTCAATTCAGTCGAAGTTGATAAAATTGATAACAAATCAATTATAGGTCTTGGAGGATCGTTGTGGAGAAGTGATGTCAAAAAATACCATTTTACAAATTTAAGTTTTAATGTGAGAAACTTGCTTAAAAATGTATTTGTAAAACTGATGTTTTCTTAGGATAATGTCCATTTTGGTAGCCTTCAAATTGAAAAATTGGGTGGAGTTGACTTTACTACTTTCGTTCAAAATTTAGTTTTCAAAAATGAAACAGATGTTACAATTCATCACGATAAAATTTTTCTTAAGGGTCTAACAGTTCGCAAATTAATAGAAACACAAAAAATAAATAATATTTCTCTGGGAAATATTTTAATTAAACATGGAGAACAGGAAATAACAAGCTCAATAATAATCCAGGGAAATGTTCAGTTTGATGATAATATTACTGTTGAAAACATTAATAATCTACCTGTCAATATGATCACCGACTTTTATCAAGTAAGAAATGATCAAGTTGAATTAAAAGGTAAGGGTAATTTTATATTTTTTAATGTCGGCTCAATGTCTGTCTTTAGGGTCTTCATTTGCTGTTCTTTTTCGTCCAATCCTCATTCTTTAAACTCATCTAAAAACTTCTCTTATGTTCTTTTGGAATCTTCCATTACTCTTTTTTCTCTTACAAGCGTCGTCTTTCAACTTTTTCTAGAAACTGCCTCAATTCGTTTCTTTTTTGGCTGATCTCTTTTCTCCTTCCAGAATGTTGCTGTTCTTTTTCCACCAATAATTGTTCTTTTTAAAACCCTCCTGTTTATTCCAAAAAATGTTGCTTAAGCTTTTCCAGAAACTTCTTGTTTTCCAGAATCTCTCTTTGATCTTCCACAACGTTTTTTTTTGCTTCCAAACGATGTCTTTTAACTTCTTCGTGAATTTTTTTTACTAATCGTCATTTCTCAAATTTTCCTGTTTCTTCCAAATACCATTGTTTAAGCTCTTTCAGAAACTTTTTCTGTTTTTTTCAGAACGTATTTTTGATTTTCCACAACGTTCTTTTGCTTCCAAACCATGTCTCTTTCAACTTCTTCTAGAATTCTCTTTTTCCCTTTATACTAATCGTCATTTATCAAAGTTTTCTGTTTCTTCCAAAGTCCGTTGTTCAATTATTCGGATTCCTGCCCATAGAATGTTTGCTGTTCTTTTTTCACAAATAATCCTTATTTCTCAAGCTTTCCTGTTTCTTCCAAATACCGTTGTTTACGCTCTTCTAAAAACCTCTTCTGTTTTTCCAGAACCTCTCTTTGATCTTCCACAACGTTCCTTTCCTCCCAAACGATGTCTTTTAACTTCTTCTAGAATTCTTTTTTTACTTGGTTTTACTAATTGTCATTTACTATTTGGTTTTTACTGGACCACAAACGTAACAAAAGAAAAAATCCAAGTTTCTTTATTTTTTGATAGGCTGAGACACAAAGGGTTGAGCTCTTCCAGAAACTTCTGTTTTTATCAAAGTCCTTTGTTCAATTATTCGCATTCCTGTCCATAGATTGCTGCTGTTTTTTTTTTCACCAATTATCGTTATTTCTCACTTTTCTGTTTCTTTCAAATACCCTTATTAAAGATCTTCTAGAAACTCTTCTGTTCTTGTGAGAACCTCTCTTTGTTCTTTCACAATATTCTTTTGCTCCCAAACGATGTCTTTCAACTTCTTCTAGGATTCCCTTTTTACTTTTTTTTTACTAATCGTCATTTCTCATAATTTTCTGTTTCTACCAAACTCCGTTGTTCAATTAATTGGATTCCTGGCCACAGAATGTTGCTGTTCTGTTTCCAGCAATAATCGTTATTTCTCAAGGTTTCCTGTTTCTACCACATACCGTTGTTTAAGCTATTCCAGAACCTCTCTTTGATCTTTTACAACGTTCTTTTCCTACTAAACGATATCTTTCAACTTCTTCTAGAACTCTCTTTCCTTTTACTAATCGTCATTTCTCAAACTTTTCTGTTTCAACCAAATCCCGTTGCTCAATTATACGGATCCCTCTCCACAGTCTTAAAATCAAAAAATCAAATGTCTTTAAATCATACTTCTGACGTCAGTATGAAGTGGATTCAACTCGGGTTTCTTACGATTTAAAGTGTTAGATTTTTAAACAAATAATTTACTTAACAACAAATCATTTTACATAAAGATTTCATAAAAATACATGATCATTATGATCATCTACTTCGTTAAAGTAATTTTAATTTCTATGATCTTGAATTGCTGTCTAAAAGGTATGCCATCATTACGATTACTGTTGTTTCTAGGGTTATATATGATCGGTCATTTTTATTTTTTCTCTTATTGTTACGATTATAATTTTTGTTTTTAATGCAAGACTTACAAAAACTATTTCATTGCAATAAATACTAATTACTTCATTAATATCTCTGATGCTAAGGATATTTATAAGAGCATCGACTACTTTTATGATTTTCATGATTGATTAATTGCATGTTTCTATAAATTTTTGGGTAATTATAATACCTAATATATGATTTCTTTTATCAACTACCAAATCGTTTTTTACATGTCATTTTTTTGTTCGCTTTAAATTCTACTCAATTCAATGGTCTCTATACTTTTATTCTTATTATTTTAGGCGATATCCTCTTCAGCCGTTTACCCCACATCCACAGTCTCCAAATACAAGGATACATCGCCAACAACTCAGCCCAAGAATTTTTAGACGGCATAGTTTACACAGACGGCAATTTCAAATTACGAGGTCAAACAATATTCAAAAACAATGCAAATATTGAAAAAAATATCAAAGTTATTGGAAAAACCAACAACATTAACCTTCCGGCATTCGTTTCTGATATGGTAATGATCACGAAGGACGCTACCATAAAGAGTTTTGTGAGATTCACTAAACCTAGTTTCATCCAACACAATATGATTGTAAACAATAAGCTTAAAACACACAATTTGAACAATATTGATTTTAAATCATGGATGGAAAATGCGATATTTGTTGACAAAGGATTGTTAAAAGGTTTACAACAAGTTTATTTAAACACAAAAGTAAATATTTTGATTTTGTAGGGAGATACAAGTTTGAAGATGTCAAAATTGTTGATCATTTACAAACTGATTTTATTAACGAAATTGATGTAAACACTTTAGTCTCCTTGCGAAGTGAACAGAACCTAACAGAGTTATCCTTTAACGAAATTAGTTTATTTAGAGATCTGCCTGTGGGGAACTCGACAAATTTTCATAATTTACCAAACGAGTTTGCAAACACCGTCCTGGTTAGTTAGTCACTTGATCAATAAATTAATTCAACTAAATTTACAATTTTTAGACAAACACAGATCAAGAAATTGAATCAGAAATTGAATTTTCTGGCCATGTTTTCATTGAAGGCAATTTGGATCTATCAGGTTTACTTAATGAAATGGATTTAAACCGTATTGTTACCACAAACACTGACCAAGAGTTGAACGCAATTTACGATTTCAAGTCAAAAATCAATTTCGATCAAAATATGACAGTTGAAGGATTAATTAACGGAATCAATATCGCTTATTGGGACTTACAAGGCGTGAAAACATCAGCGCACCAAATTCAAAATATTACCGATAATTGGGTCATTGATCAAGATTTGGTGTTTGAAGAAGACGCAATGGGTCAAGGGTTAATCAACGGTTTAGATTTTCGAGAATTCAGTCACGATATTGAGGAAAAAAGGAATTATAAATACGCAATTGAACGGACTTTTATCGTAATTACTGATTTCAGTGTGGGTCTTAGATAAAACTTTGTGTTTTAGAACGATTATACAAATATTTGTAAAGACTTGACTTACATGTATGGCAAGCTGCAGAACCAAATTTACAAATTTAATTATTTGGAAAATCTTCAAATGCTCAATTTCGAGAGTAGAATTCAGTACGTTTACAGTTACGAAGAACACAATAAAATAAATTTGTTAATAAATGAGGAAAGGAATTGTGAATCGTATTTGTTTACTTTTGATAAAAAATTTCGGTTTGTTGAGACTCTTCATCTGGGTCTAGTCGCACAAATTATCCCAGTTCGACTCAACAATTTATTGTATTTGGTCATACGCAATCAACCTTTCTATTCAACTTGTAAAGTTCAAGGGACCAATCTTTGGCAAGTAATCGATAATCATTTCGTGGTAAGTTAATCCAAGTTTAGATAAATACCTAAATAATGTTTTAGCATGTTGCAAATATTGCCGATCAAGACCTATTGCAAGATTCACATATTCCTGGGATTTTTTACGGATTGAGCGGATCTGAAATAACCGAATTTAGAATTTTACCCGACTTTGATAACACTGTCACAAAGTACAGAAAGTGGCAAGTGGAGGAGGGTAAAAATTTTTGACAAAGATAAATTGTTTATAATTTATATAATTTTTAGAAAATATCGCATTCGTTCCTAGAGGCTTAGCTACCGGCTTTGCGTTACGAACTGGAATAAAATTAATTAAATTGCATCGTGAAGATCCCATAATTGAAGATTTCAGCTACGATACTGAAAAAATCATTCGAGGTAACTGGACTGAAGAATTCAACACGTACTTTCCTGGTCGTAAAAACAGTGATCTGGTTGTAATGAAAGTCGGGATTAAAAGCACTAAAAGAAGTTTACTGGCTGTTGCTAGTCACGAGGAAACTAGTGTTAAAGGGAGTTTAGATTTTATTAAGGTATTTAACACGTTTACAGATTTTTAACAGTAATACTTTTTTTTTAAAGATTTATGAGGATGTGCTCTCCGGAAAAATGTATCATAAAGTAGCGACTTATAAACCTTCGTCTTTGATCTCGCTTGAGTTTAACAATGGCGAAACTCTACTTGTATTTATGGAAGATGAAAGTGTTTTGCAGGTGTATGAATATAAAGGAATTGAAGGATTTAAGCATAAATTGTCGTCGAAAATCGAAGGTTCGGAATTGATTAAAGTAGAGATACCAGATGGGCGGAAACTTATAGGGGTTGTTGATAAGAATAAAATTAGTTTTATAAAAGCTGTGATGTTAGGTAATCAAATTGAAGAAAATTTACAATGTACTTTATGATGTTAGTTATTTATTAAATGTTATTATAGTTAATTGAGTTTAGTTATTTGATTCCACTTTTTTATGACTACTGAATTACATTTTTTTATTACTGTGTATAATTTTTATGACGAAATGATTTTCACAATTGTTGTTGTCAGCTTATGGTTTTTGTTATTGTTCTGATTTTGTTTTGTTTTATGATTGCTCTCATTACTTTATGATTTTTATCATTTCGATATCACAAAATTAGTTTTATGATCAACTGATCATATTGATTTTGAAAATTTTAATGACCACCGTAATTTATGATCTAGCTAATTTCTATAGGTAATTTAATCACTACAGAATTACATAATTCTGATTTTTTAAATTATTATCAAATAACTTTTACACATTAATCTCTATAGTACGAATTAAAGTTTGTTCACTTATCAAAAAACCACCAACGTCGCAATTTCGCGTAAAATACATCTGGCAACATGGCACAACTTTTAAAATGACATGCAATAAAATCAGCCTAAATTTGACAAGCATTTGGAGCTGCAATTTGTTTTTTTATTAAATTGTTACAGCATGTTACAGTTAGCTGTAGTTGTTGATTAACTGTTTGTAGTATTTTAACTTCTTATTTTAATTGGAAACCAAAATTTTCAAACTCTTTTGAGCATGACAGGAAAGTGACAGAATAACCAAAAATTTTGACGATGTCAAATTCTAGTAAATTTAATTTTGACAAACCTAATTCTACAGGTGGTGGTTTTTTGATTAGTAAACTTTATTGATTTTCTGATTTCGTTGATATTCGCAATTTCTATGGTTACTGATTTCTATAAACCTAATGATTACTATTCCTTGTTTTTCAAACTTCATATTTTATATTTATTGATTTATTAACTTGATTACAGTGACTAGTAATTGAAATAGAACACATATTTTAGTTGTTGACCACTGTTTTACTGCATATCGATCGTCATATTTCTAATTAGGATAAAGTGCATGATCACAATGATCTAAACACAGGTTCTAGACAGGTTCTAGGTTCATGATCTAGACACATGTATCCATGATAGCCTAATTTCTATTTTCCGTATATATCTTGTAGCTTATCTGTTATAAAACGGCATAATCTTTATGCTTTATTAATTCTTTGATTCAATAATTGATAAATCGTTGTTTCTACCATATAATATCACTACAGTTTCTACTGATATTTCTTTAACTGATTTTAAGACTGAGATTTCTAAGATTTCTGTGAATCTAGATTTTTTTTTCATAATTAGCGTCTTCACCGTAATTAAAAAAATTACGTTCTTACCAAAACGTAGGATTGAAAGAAAAGTCTGAAGGGCAATTTACATTAATTTGCCCTTCTGACTCCCAATTGTATATTTTAAGATCTTTAATAGAATTTTGGGTCTAAGGTAGTAAGTACCTCATATTTTTTATATAAACATTGGAGAAACATTTTCTTTATAATGAATCGAAGTATTTTTTCATAGTACGCCTTCGGCTCTCAAATTGTTGTAAAAATTTTATTATTTATTGATCCAGATATTGAGAAAAGTTTGTATAAAAGAGACAATTTACAATAATTCTCACTTCCGACTCGAATAAATGTATATTTTAAGGTTTTTTAATAAAATTTGGGAGCCGACAGCAACAGATTTTAATTATCTTTTTTAAATTATATTAATAATTCCATAATCCTTTGAGCTGGATGTAAAAAAAGTCCAAAGGCCTACCAAAAGAGAAGAGGATAAAGGGATTGTAAAAACAAGATGAAATGCTGTGTATGCCCTTAGATCTACAATTTTTTTATGCAATTCCGCATTCTTTCTCCCTTTGGATCCTCTTTTTTTAACTTTTTTTTTTACCCGTCGCCAACAGCGCTTTTTTGCATGTTTTTGCGACGTTATTCTTTCTATATGTCTCAACCATCATGCTCTTGAACTTATTACTTTTGTGTTATACCTCTATCAGTACCTTATTTGTTCTTCTTTTTCAGTTGTGCTTCTCTTCTTTAATTCGCTCCAACCACTTTTCTTAATCCTTTTCTGTTCGACCTCTCTAACTTTTCATTACTTTATTCATGATCTACATGTCGCATTCATATAGCATTGCTTGTTGATAAATGACTGTTCTGTAGATTATAATTTTGTTTTCCTAGATAATGTGGATACTACTCTACTTCGCAAACCGTGTGCAATGCTCTCAGCATTTTTATTTTTTCGATAGTTTTTCGATTTCCACAGTTTCCTCATTAGTTTTATTCAGTCTAAGGCCGAAAAAAAATCTTTCTCTACTATCAATCCATACGTGCGCTCTACGAGGTATCTTGTTTTAAATTCACTGAAAATATCCTCAAATGTTTTATTCGTTAGAAAGAATATTTAACAAGCTCTTTTAATGAAGCTTATACGCAAGCGTGAAACGGAAAGTTACGTTGAAAATTATAGATTTCTAACAAACAGGGTAAGTCAAAGTCTGGGATAGATGCCCATTATGAGTGTTTTTTTAAACTAAACTTTTAAAGTTGAGTATGTTAGCCGAGCAAAAGTGAGTTTGATCCTTTGAGTATAGGAGCAAATCAGCGAAGTAGCTGACTTCTCGTATAAACTATCCTAATGAGGAAGACAACCAAAAACACCAATTGAATTCAAAACATACATCAAAACAAAAAAAGAAAAAGAAACAGTGCAAATTCTCTTTGAATGTGTATCATAATAAAAATTTAGCCATTTACATGCTTTATCTCAATCCTAATCGCAATATTCTTTGATGAAACATTTTTCAAAGAAATTTTAGAGTTATTTTGACATTTATTAATTAGTTAACTAGCATCTCGAATCTTAAATACAAAACGTTCTACTGGGGGATAATTACAAGGATTTGTCGTGTCAGCACCATTTGTTGGTTGCTGATTTTTTCCTATTTTATAAAAGAAAATATTATACAGGAGATACACTGATTTTAAGCAGTTATAGAAAATATATTAAGAATTGAAATAATTTTTATTAATTTTTTTAAATATTTCATTTTTCTAAACTAAAACAAAGCGAAATTACCTCGTGTTAAAAAAGCTTCAACTTTTTTAATTGCGGGGTTATAATTTTTTAGTCAATTTTTGATAACAATTTTACTGCCCTACCAAAAATTGAATGCCACATAAGCGGAAATTTTCATTTTATATTAAAGTATGAGGAAAGTGTGAAAAGTTATCTACCGAAATATAATTATAAAAAATGTTTTATGGTTAACAGAAGTTTGTATTTACAAAACTTGAGCACTTATTCCTCTAGAGCAACTATCTTGGATCCTGGATTAATTATCCTACTCCTTTCTTTCAAATTGCTTTGTGCTATTTTGACGCTATTATTACTCACAGATTTACAGTCTACTAAACTAAAATTTCAGCGTAAAACTTTATCACGCCTCCTGAAAATTTAATTTCCGGTGAGAATAAACGTCAAGAATTTATTGCTAATATCACACATTATGAAATTTCAGTAGGAGTAATTGTAGGTGGTAACGGATCAGAGATCAATGCTAATAGAGACTTCATAATAAATAATTAAATTATTGGACTTGTGAGTACTTTTATACTGTCACGGTACCTACATCTTACCATATATGCAATAGTTCAAGTGAAAGAATATTTTTTTTACTTTTAACAGCACTAACAAATGTTTAGAAAATGATTTATACGTATTTAATATGAATTGAAAAAATGCGGCTGATAACTTGCACGTAACGTAATTATAAAATTCCCTGAAGCTTTGCTCTTACCCTGAACCTTTTCTTCTTTCAGTCACGTATATTAAACCTCATTTCAAGTTACTTATACTTGCATGATTCATACCTACCAACTATACGGCCAAGAATGTCGATTTTTCCTAATTGTTTCACGACGGGAAACAATAAACCTGGCACTCACCTTACAGTTCAAGAAAAAATCTTAAATACTTGAGCAAACACTTCTCTTCCTTCCTGTTTTTGCAAAAGGATTAAAACAAGTTAGCGCCAAGTCAATGCACTTATTCTTGCAGAATATTTCAGACTGAAACCTTTAAATAGACTTATCAGGGTTTATTGTTTTATGGGTGGTGTCAGGAAATTTAATCCTCATTCTGACTCATCAAAGGGAGGGTCGAGTCAAATAATTAAACTCAGTAGTAATAGGTAATAAAGTTTAGGTGAGATTATAAAGTACAGAAATATTACATAAAGGATTGTGTTACGAAATTAAAGAAACTGCCCAACTTGGTATTGGGATTCAAAGCAATTAAAGAAATCAGAAAATATTGTAGTAATCATTCAAATTACTGTAAGTCATAGCGATCATATAATTTAGTAGTTATCTATATTAAAGAATATAGAAATTTAAAAAAATTCATAGAGCTGAAAGCGCCAATTATCAAATAATTATTTATTCATATTAAAAATCATAAAAGAATACTTAAAAAAATATTTTAATAACTTGTGTCTTTAAAAAATCTATGGTAAAACTTATTTGGGTGCTGTCATAGCCTTTATAGTACCCATCAGTGCTGAAATAATTGTTATAGAACCATAATTTTTCCTTTTTACCTAAAACAGATAAATGAAATATGTAAAATGGGCAAATTACATATAAAAAACAGTATCAAAAAACACGTTTCTTAAGCCCTTGTGAACACTAATTTTTTTTTTAACTCCCGCCTTGCAGTCATTTTATAAATTTGAGTACGTGCTGCAAAACTCACTTTTTGAAATGCGTTCTGTCATACAATATTCTGGAATGCTTAAAAAAAAAAAGAATCTGTTATCTACGGCTTCAAAATTTTATTAAAACACCTTGAAATATACATTCGTAAAAGTCACAAACAAAAACTACTGTAAATTGGCAATTCTATGCTCAAACAAAAGCTCCAGAAATTTTTAAAAAGAACGAATAGAGAGCTGAAAACGCCAATTATCATAGTCATTTACATTAAAAGTTATGAAAGAGATAATTTGCATTGAATCATATATCTTGGAATCATGGCATTTCTTAACAATTTTAGAAGAACATTTTTTAAAAATAATTTTCGTCTCTAAGAAACCTACTATAAAACGCATTTGGGTGATGTTATAGTATAGTCATTGTACAAGGTGTTTATAAACGATTGTAGAGTCATAGAATGCTGTAGAAATTTTTGATATCACAAATATTCATTGAAATATCCTTTTTCCGCAACGGAATATTAAAGACTGGTTCCTGGAGTTACTCAATTGTCTAATAATAATTATAATAACAATTAAAATCATTGTTTTTAAAAAGCAGAACATTTTTTATTGTTTCCACAGCCTCCTACAACCCTACAATCATTTATAAAGACCTTGTAGTACCCATTGTTGAAATAGGATATTATAGAACTCAAAATTATACTTTTTTACGTAAAATAAAATATGTAAAATACGAAAATTATAAAAAATAGTGTAAAGAACTTGTTTTTTAAGCCATTGTGTGCGCTCATTCATTATAAAACTCCCGCTTGGCGGTCGATTTATAAACTAAAATTCGTGTCACAAAACAGACTTTTCGAAACGCGCTCTTAAGTATACTATACTGAAATTTTTTTAAAAATAATGCAAACTGTTATCTCGAGCTTCAAAACTTTATTATAAATTTTAAAATAAATTTTTTGGGTTAGGAAGTGAAAACTATTGTCAATTGCTCATTCTGACTTTTGTCTACGTCCGGCCCATTTTTTAATTCCTAAAATTTGGAACTCAAAGGTGATCATTACTATAAAAAATGCTGCAATTCCAAAAAAATGAAATTATATGAAACTATAGATTCAGAAGATTTCAGTGTATAGATTTTAATGTGTTTCTCAACTGAACAAAATTTCTTTGCCACAAACAGTTCTAAATTCTGTTCCAAATTTTTGACGATTCATGACAAAATTAAGAAAAGAAGATAGCCCATTAGGATAAACAAAATATTTGAACAATTTCTAAGAATTACATTTTGAAATCGTGTTAAATTCTTTCGAAATGCACAAACTTGGTTAATTAAGTGAAACAGTTAATCTTGTCGTAATTGATTGATATTGGAAAAATGCGTTATAAACTGCCGAAATAAATAGTTCTAATTATAACCCTTGAAAATATTTAAAGAATGTAGGTACTCCTGAAAATATTTGGAATAGTCAGCTGCCATCTATTTGTTTAAATACAGTAAGCGGAAATCTTGAGTAATTAATCTTATATTTCTTCAGTGACATATAATTTCAATTTTTAATGTAAATAGTAGTTTTTTTTTCTTCATCGAAACTAACTGTTAAGCCTCGAGTTATAAAGTGAAGTTTATCGTTTCCTCGTTCATTATCTTACGCTATAGTTAAAAGATCTGTAGAAAAACTCGAATAATGTTAATCAAGTCTAAGCGACAGCTGGATTATTACTTTAGCATCAGAACTTTATTACTTCAATCGTTTATTTATCATAACTAACATATTAGTAAGATTTTTATTTTCAAGAAGCTTAACACAAATTTATGTGCATAATGAAGTTACAGCCGCCTTTGGCCACCCATTTAATTGATAAAACCCCCCGGAGTCTGTGACTTTTGACGTGTTGTAATTAAAACCGTTACATCCTGAATTGTATAGGGATTTCAGTCACAACACGACTTGTAGTTTTCCTGCACTGGCATGAGATGTAATCTCTCATTTCAGTTAAAATCGATTTAGACGTGCGCGATCAGACTGGAGGACTCCGGGCCTGCGCTGAAAACCAAACTTTGATAATTCCACTACAGTTTTCAGACGATTTTTCAGCAAAATTTACAACTCCGGTTGGAAATCACCAGAATTGTGACCGATACTAAGAGAGAAAAAACAGATGGTAGATGACTGAAAAACTGAAAGTTTTCAATAGCTTCACTGAAAACTTGGGGAAGAAAAAACAGTGGTGGAATAAACATAAATGATTGTACCGGACCCGGCCAAAAATGTTTGCGGTAGTGCAACGACCGGAGTCGGGATTATTCAGGAAATTTCCTGAAAAGTGGTGAACTGTTGTCATGATTAGGATAAAGACAATTTTCGAACTCTTGTATTTGTGATTGAGATATATTATAGAAGACAGAAGCAGTCAATTTAGGGGTGAGTAATTCAATTAATAAAATGTGGTTTTGTATTAATTGTAACAGGTAATAAATACAAATGTATGAAAGAAAGTCTATTAATAATATCAAGTACAATCAATAAATTTGTTAATTAATTATCGAGATCATATTTTGTGTATTCATGCATAAAATCATTTTGTCAGGATCATTAAATCCGATAAATTCTGTGTTACTACACCAATATTCGTGTTTGGTGCCACTATAAATAGTAATAAATGTCTGAAAAATGAAGATGTATCTATCACAACTTTAACGTTTCAGACTTTTCAGCTAATTTTTAAGCAATAAATCCGAGTCTTTAACTGTACTCTCATAAATTAAAATTATGTGTGACTTATTTTAGAAATGTTTAAATTCATTAAAAGTCAGGTGAAATGTGTTACTCATTTATCTATTTCGAGTAAATATGTAAATTTTCTGAAACGTGTACAAAAATTAGGTATGTGAGACCGTAAGTGCTTTGTCGTAAAATTTTATGACTGAAAAAGACTTGAACGTGACATTAACTGACCTTAGTGCAAGGGAAGAAATGGAGATACAATTTGAAACATTTTTGTGAACCTAGGAAAGGTCAAGAAGACTATAAAACAGATTTTGTTGAGTACTTTTATCTCGTAAATTCTTACTGCAGATGCGAAAGTTAAGCAAAGAAATTATGTTTAAAGAGAGGCGTCAGTAAACACTTTTTGTTTTCCTAAGATCATAAACAAGAGATAGGTGATTCAACATTTTTAATATTTTCAAGTTCAAGGAGTAAACAAAAGTTGATAATTGAGGCTATTGTGTTTTATTTTTAGAATACGTTACAGAATTAGGTGTGCTGGAATTCGGAAGAAAATAGTTTCCCAAATACCAACTTAAACATTTTTTTTCAATGATCTTATCATAGTTGATAAATAAATTACAATGTAATTGTTATAAACATTTTTTTCGAGAATTTTTTTCAATTTTGTGACTTGTCTGGTGACAATTATGAATCCTTAAGGAGACAGAAATTATTTACTGAAACTGAAGGTTGTGATAATACTGTTTAAAATAAGAAGTGAATCACCCCCTCGTCGTTTGTCGTCGCAAAGTTGTTCACTAAACTGTGTTAAAATTGCGTATTGCGTAATCTTTTTGAAAACCTATTAACATTTTTTTTTGGATCAAATAAGTTTAGTAAGACAAGCTTATTACCTTTAGAAACCACCTACTCTGAAGATTATTATAGTAAATACAAATTAAGTTAAGTATAAATAGATTTTAGATGAACAATACTAACAATACCATGATAATTTTATAATTATTAATGATGCAAAACACGACAATCCTTTTACTTCATAAACAATTTGTGTTTCTTAATTCGCCAATTTTTAAATAAAATACACCGTGAGGAACAAATACTGATTGGGTTGATATTAAAGTTACTAAAAACTTTTCGTTTAAAACCTATTAAATCGAGAAGTTTTTTACACAAAATTTTCAGAATGAAGACATTTAATAAAAGTAGGATATAGTAGTGAAAATTTGTTTACAATTTCCTGGTAACGTTTCGAATGTGTTGTCATTCTTTTTCAGGATATCAATTGCAAGCAAGTTACTACGCAAGAGTCTGGCCCAAATGTCCGTACAACATCTAACATAATAACTTTGCAATTGGCGGCCTGAAGAAGAATGAAAATAAATTCGAAACGTTACCAGAAAATTGTATAATCAATTATTTTATTCAAATTTTGTTAGTGTTACATCTTGCTTTTCTGTTATAAACTTTTGAATCAAGTCAAAGAACGGCCAATATCGCAATTTACTCCTGAAATGTAAACAGCAACATGGCCCAATATTTGGCATGAGTTAACCTTTTTTCTCACTTGCACTCTACTCTTTTATTATTATTTCATAAGCTTTCTGTTGACAATTTAAAAAAAAATGACGATTTATTAACCATTTTGTTTTATTTTAAGATTTCACAGTTTTCTTTTGTCCCTAACAGAACCCGTCAACCTTGACAGTTCTGTAATTACCACCAAAGGCAAACTTCTTACCTTAATAGTTAAAAGATCTATTCATTTTTTTTTTAATATAGCACTAGACAAGAAAATCATACATGCTACTTTTATAGTGTCCTATATTAATAGGACTTTGGAACCTCTCTCAGACCACTTGTAATGCTGCCGTATGAACCCTGTTAAACGGAGCAACTTACAGAAAGGTAAAATGTGTTCAGTTTCTTTGCATCATTTACTTGAAAAATTTTAGATTGTTTCATTGTACTGAAACCTGAAACACTCTGTATACTAAAACGTGGCATTGAATTAATGTAATCGATGGAGAATCTCATATCTCAGGTTTCTTTCATTTATGGAAAGAAAAGAGTACCGACCACATTTCTATGCTTAATTAATAAGTTATGGGGATATCAAATTAAAAGTTCTTACTCAAATTACAATTTTTTGCCAAAGAATTTTAAATTTATTCCTGTTTCCTGAAGCCATCCCATATTTTCCAGGAAATGATCTGATTTTTCCTTAATTGTAAGAGAGTTTTTTCTAAAAATGGTGTTTGATAGAAGAATTTGGGAGAAGACAACAATATGTGATACAAGAAGAGCAACAAAAATTAAAAAAGAGGTTAAAGTTTGGAAAAACAAAAAAATTTGAGAGAACAAAAAAAATTCTGAGAGAACTTGAAAGTCGAAAGCAGAGCTCAAAAATGAAAGAAGATTCTACAAAAGATTGATAAATGAAAATTTGTAGACTAGAAAAAGTACGACTAATTTGTTAAAGAAACAGAAGAATTAAGAAATAATTCTAGAAGATCTAAAGGAAATTTTGAAAAAGTTTTTTTTCTAAAAATAGTGTTTGATAAAAAAATGTATTTCTTATATTTATACTTTTCTTATCTTTTTCTAACATATTTTATATTCTCAATTACTTTAATGCCATCTACTTTTTCTATTTATTATTTATTTCTTTTTACTTGTATAATTCAGTTTTTGAAGCGTATGCCCAATATCTCTTTCACACTCAAAATGACATTTTTTGTTTGAAGAGAAATTCAGAACAAACTCATATTGTTAAAATTTCAAATTTTAACAATAGATAGTTAGAATAGTTAGATAGTTAGAATAGATAGTTTATTTTATTTATTAGTTTAAACAACTTAGTCAACAAAAATTTTGGTACACTTACTGGTATTTTAATTCTGGTGTTATTACATTTAAAAAAAAATTGTATTTTTTTTTTAATTCTTATTGTGATATTAGGTAAACCTCGTTTCTCCTAACGAATCTGTGGCCGAGTTGTAAATTTTTCTCTTCATTGTCTCTTCATTGTACAATTCAGGTGGTTCACGCGCCACTTTAAGTTTTCAAAGTAAAGTCTGATTTTATTTATTTAGAAATTAATTATTTAAAAATTGAATAAAAATTTTAAATTAATTTTAGAAAAAAACAGGTTTTTTATTTGTAACTACAAGTAAAATTAGAAAGACTGATTAAGACTGAAGTAGACTCTCGTCTTATTCCACTCAGTTTTTTAAATTTTATTTCTGGTGATAATTAATGCTAATAAGTTGCTCCAGGTAAAACTTTGAAAAGGTAGAACTTAAAAATTCGATAGTTTCCGAAAAAATTAATTAATCGGTAACAGATGTTTTCTTTTGGGAGAATTTGTTTCCGTCCTTCTCTATCAAGTTCGATTTGTTTCCGATGACACAGTGCTTTATCTAGTCAAACATTCTCACATCTAACATAACTCAAATCGTAAATTATGTAAATTATGTATTGTTGTTAAGGTGGCTCCCCATGGGATAATTGAAGCGGCCGATTTATCCAGCCCTGAATAATATATGAGTCCCTTCGATTTTAAATTACACCTTGATTGTATTCGTTAATATCATGTTTCCTCTCTTTACAACACAATACTATCTATAATTCCGGCTGGAGGGTCGGTCGACCCAGAGAATTTTGTTTAAAAAACTTGCGTAACATTTCCTCTATTCTTGTCTTATGAAAATAAACATGCTAATTCACTCATTTTGTGGTTACTTTCAGACATAAAAACTAACCAACGAAACGCATATGCTGTCTTGTCTATTTTAGATACTGAAGATAAACGGTGGGTGGATTAACTGACTTGTAGCATAATTGTAAATGACGGGCTTTTCGACAAATCATCATTTAGGTTGTTTATGAACATTGCTTACACCTAGTTATTAGCTTTTTCAAGCAAATGTCTGCTGTTTCAATTTACACTGAAAAATTAATTAATCATTAACTGCATCGTGATGGTATTTATATTAATATTTATTGCTATTTCCAGACAGTGCATTGTTTTAATAATTATTTTCGCGTCCTCGACTCGGACAAAAGCACCAATCTAAGAACAATCTCACAAAAGAAAACTTGTCCCACTTCTAAAACAAATCAATAAAATTTCTAATTACACCAGTTAAACACTGAAATATTGATCCTGTTTGAATAGAAGATTTCTAACAAAAACATCTTTGAAACCACAAATCAATGTAAAACAGGCGATATAGCCCTCAAGAAGAATTAACATCAGTCACTTCACGAATGGATTGTTGAAAATATTGCTTTCAGCACGATGGGGCGTTCTGAAAACAATGATGAATTTGCATTTTCTTGTAAAAATTTTAAATCGATGCGCAAAGCTCTAAAAACTTCCTTGTCAGTTAAATAATGAATTAGGTAATTTGTTTGTAGTGGTTTTTTGACAGAAAATTTATGTACACACATTTGCAATGCTAAAGAACAACACTACGAGTACAATGGTTAAAAATTAACCTAAACAAACATTTAGTGGCGTTTGACACGTTCAATAACAAGCCAGGAATTCGATAATACGGACTATTTATTTATTAAAAAAAAAAGGCGTAGCACGACATGACAAAGCAAAGGATGTCAAAGGATGTTAAAGCATGTTATTAGGTAAATAGATAATTGCAAGTTTAACCACACGTATATTTCACTTGTAGCGAAAACTTATTCACTAGTGCTTTTTTTAACAATAGCACTAAGAACCCGAGAGTGTGCCTCTAATAAAGCTCAGAACCTTGTCTGCAAAAGCTTTCTTGATAGCCCAAATGTAAATTTTTGATGTCCGGAGGACAGTAACAGAGAATATGAAGAGGAGATTGCTTATCTTCCGCACAACCCATGCAAAAGTTATCTTCAATAAATTCAATGACGTGCAAATGTCTTTTCAGTAGGCAAAGGTGACATGCTCACCAGTACCTAAATGTTTCACCAGACCTTTAAGAAAAAACTTGTATTGTTTGGATGCCTTCCATGAATTAGTATTCCCGCTTCTTCCCCATTGCTGAAACCAATAGGTTAGGCATAATGACAGAACGACAGGCTTATCATACTCTAGAGACCCTTACAGTTTCTTGCCTTCTGCGGCATTCTTTGACAGTTGGCCCTTCCGCAGGCAGTAACTCTCATCAACTGTAACTCTCTAAGGTTCTTTAGATGCACTATTTTTCGTCCTCTAGATTCATTTTCAAGATCTTCTCAGTGCTGTCTTGCACTATTCTTCATATTGCTTCTCAGCATGATTTTTACGATACTCTCTGGATTCATCCTCTCCTCTATGAGTAGTTCCAGTCTATGCTAACACAAACACAGACTGTAGACATAGACACACTGATCTGCTCGTTTTAAAGGGGTTACGTAATGCTGGAGAGAAAATTTTCACGTTATTTATCAATATCTACAGCACAGTTGCATCAGGTGTAGGTCTTTTCATAATGCCCAATTACTCCCCATAGTAGATTTAAATGCCCTTAGTTATTACAGATTAAGGTGCCTTACAGTCTTCAATTTTAATTTGAAAATCAACAAAACGATAGATATTGCATTGCAGGTTTAGGTGCCCTCAAACCCCACAAGTGCTTCAGTTGAAAACAGTAATTTCAAATTTTCTTTTCATTTTCACATTCTCATTGTTCTATACTTCCTACTACCGCCACACATTTTTATTTACGGCAGGTTTAGGTGCCTCAATATACACTATTGATTTCATATACTATGTTGCAAAGTTGGCTCGATAGGGGTTTAACTAATTTTTAAGCAAGAACTTTCGTAATAAAAACTTGTTTCAGGTCTACTTTTTGGAAAAAATAAAACACATAAATATGCACTTTTAAAGAAAAACGTGTTTAAAATGCCGAAAATCTGTATTACCTGTTCTTGTATATCTTTGGCAATGCGACCTAAAATCTTTACACGATCGACTGATAAATCACGACTGATCTTACTGATATCCCTGCTGTAATGGTACTGCGATTGAATAAGAAATTCTGGGTGAAATAAATAACAAAAAATTTCATCGATCGACTGCATTAAAAGAGCTATTATCAAATAAATAAAATATTTTTATAGTATTATAACATTCTAAGGTAAAAAAAGTCAATAATTTTTTCAATATACTTACGTGCTATAATAAAAATAATGTTTAATAATTCTTAAACAATTATTGTTTCTGTGAGTTAAAGTTAATGTTTAAAAAAATAAAACGATTATAGGACAGTGATAAAGTTTATGCATTTTCAACTTATTGCTGAGATTTTGGCCCCCAGCAACTTTTTTGTTTCAAAAAGATTCGCACGGAGTACAGAATTAATTCAAATCACAGCAATATGCCAACAACTTTTTAGAAGGGTTAAAGAGATGATTAAAGAGAGCATCGCTGGGAAAACTATATAGAATTAGAGGGAGGTTCAGTTGAGAAGTAAAACTGAATTTTGCAAAAAAATATTTATTTCAGTGTTACTCTGGAAATAATGTCTCAGTTTTAGTTTATAAATATTTTTATAAATTTTAGAATTGACGCTTTTTATAAGAGAATTGTGAATGATATTAGGATCAATTTTTTGTGACAAAAATCAATAGCCTTATAAATGGTATCGGTGATAAAAATTCATCTTTCTTTACAGATTTCCAAACGTGTATATTGTAAAAAATTTAAAACAAGACATCTGCGAAACTCTTTCTACGGTTTTTCTCGTAAGCTTAAGTACCCACTGTAAAGTCAAACTTTTCTAGTAATAACAGCGAAAATACTTCAACACAACGCCACTGTATAAACGTCAGAGTTAACAATTTTTTTTAACGTAATTGATTCATCAACGATCTCCTGGTTGGACATTTTTAAACCGACATATTTTTATAAATACAGGGTGTAGTCAAATGTTGTGTAAAAATTCTAACAGGTGACAGTCCTCGTTGATTCCTATTTGAAAAGAAGCTATTTACCGAAATTTGCTTTATCCAAATATTTATAGTTCTTGAGATATACCTACGATGTAGAATAATAAAGAAAAAAATGAAACTTTTGCTGAAAAACATTGTTGTAATACATTATAAGCAGGTATCTCAAAAAATGTTTCAAAATTTTTACCTCCTGCATCTCGAAAACCATCAATATTTGAAAATTTGAGTATTTAGCATCGTTTTAACAAGGACTATCATCAGGTCACATCTTGAATATTTGAGCAATATGCTGTTTTCTAGTAATTTTTTAAAAATTGATGTAACAAAACTAACAATAACTGACTTACCAGTCATTTATAAAATTACGGCCTGTTGGTAATAAGAAAAAATTACGTTTATTAAGAACTTTTAACATAGACCGCCGTTTACTTATGAAACATTCTTTATAGTGTAGCAAACATTTTGAGCAATATGTATTTTAGTAATTTAAAAAAAAAATAATATAAAAAAACTAATAAAAACTGACAGGTAACAGTCATTTATAAAATTACAGCCTGTTGGTATTAAGAAAAAACTATGTTTAGTTTAGATCTTGATAACCCTGGGCGAATTTCATATCGTCCTTGTACAGCCCTGTCTGACGCGTGCCATGGCATGCTGCCTCAAAAGGCAGCTGTTCATTAAATCACCCTAAAGCATGCACATGTTTTTTGAACTTTTTGGCGCACCCGATATTCCCACATATGCTCGCCAGAACCATCCTGAACTAATTGCTTCGATAAAAGATGCAAGTCGACATTCCTTGCTAAAAACCAAAATTTGCTGTGTAATTTCATAAAGAAAATAAACATGAGACCAGGAAGAGTGTTCCTTTATTTATACGTAAAATTTCAAAGCAGCATTTCTCTGAATTAAACTATATTAGAACTTATTAAAATAAATGATCTGGCAAAAGCGCGCTCTTTCAAAGCACCGCCGAGTCATCAGCTACGACAAAAATCTTAATTGCAAAACTGACCTAACTTTCCAAATTACAATAATAATAATAATTACACAATGGTCAATTGATGTGGTTTGTGTTTCCCGAAACCCAAATCTTGGCCAACATGCTGGTGATTTGCATAAAGTGGTATAAAAGAAAGTGTTTTTCGGGTGGCAACTGTTCATTGAAATTTCCATAAGGATTGATAAGTGGTCTAGGGGTTCTAGGAGGGGCAAGAGGGTTGCTCGAGGGAATAGAGTACATACGCACAGATGTGCATGCGTATCGTGTGTATACCTTTAAACGTACAGCATCAACTCGGAGGTTTAAACTTAGTGAACATGTGACAATCTCGATGACCGGCTGGTGCACTTTAATGAATCGTTTTCGTGTGTGGTTTTTAAATGAATGAGTGGAGATTTATTAAGTGGATTGGGATTTCGACCAACTGGAGCAGTGGTTGCGGATTTTTATCAGAGGTGATTGAGCTTTTCTTTAAATATATTTGTTGAGATATTAATAGTGATTGTTATTGTAAAAGAATAAACTAGAAGTAGAATCTTGTCAAGGGAAACATTGATAACTTCTTGCGCCATGGGACGATTCTATTTATCTTTCTTGTAGATAAGCTATTGATTAGTTTGGTATGTTATCTATTTAACTAATTTAGTAAAATTTTAACGACTTTAAATCAAATAAGATTATTTAGCCTCAGCGACAAAATTAGTTGATAGACAAGCTAGTGTTTCCAACATTTTTATAATTAAAAATGCATTAGCAATAATTAAAAGATCGATAATGAAATATTCTATTAAAATATTACAAGCAAACGTAAATTAAATTAATAAATTATTTCTGCACTAAAATTAGGCCACCTCACTTTATACAGAATCTTCAAACATAATCTCAATTCACGTAACCAATTTGTTAATAAAATCAAAACGTTTACAATTAAAAAAAAGTGGTACGTACGTAAACATTACGATTTTTTTCTCTTATTTAGTCACGTCGATTAAGTTTATTTTTGATGGCTCCATACATCTATAATCTGTGTTTCTTTAAATTTAGCAATGACAAAGTTCTTCTCATTGCAATGTATACATATTATTTACTGACTGACTCATTTTACTCTTTATCTTTAACACCCAGTGTATTGATTCCTTTTTATTTTAGTAAACACACCCTCTGAGGTAGTTCATTCATATTGACAAAGTATTGATGCCTAAATATCGAAGTCACGTGACCCATGGCAAGAAAAAGATCTGTTATGTGTGTATGTCAAAATAATATGGCTTTCATGAAATCTGGAATGTCCAAAAAATATAAAGGAATGAAATAAAAATTAACAACCTTCTTGAAAACATACAGTGCCAAGAACAAAATGTTGGTCGTCAAATTGATTTTTGACACTAAGAAAAATGCTCAATTATGAGCATTTTTACCTTTTGGTTTTGAGTTATCATATATTATTGTTACTTCTTCATTTATCAATTTGCTCAAAATTTTTCTTGCAACTGAAAAAGTACTCTGAAAAATTAAAAAATTAAAGTGACATTTTTTTGGCATTTTGAATACCAAAATTTTGTTCTCGCCACTGTAAGTAAAGTTCTTTACCCTCTTTCAACTATTTTGTGTTGACTTATTTATTTTTGGGGCATCCGGTATACAAACTTAAGCATAATTTTTGTTTTTAACTCTCTGACGCAGTATTATCATGTTATTCAATTTTTTGAAACAATTTTTTGATTTTAATTATTCTAAATCTTTATAATTTTAAATTCAATATCGCTTACTACTTTTTTAAAAAAATTATTAATTATAAAATTTAAATGTTTGGCTAGTGAAAAATAGTTGTGCTGTATACCCTAATGTCATAGGACACTATAGATGTGGTTAAAAGAGGATCACATAATTTTTAAACGTCCTGTATATACATTGACTTTTTTTAATTACAGAACTGTTTAAAACTGGGTCATGATTTATATTATTAACCCTGAAATGTAATTATCAATAAAAAAAATTCCTATAACAATGATAATAAATAATTAAGAATGACAATATACATAGACGATTTTCTCCCAATATTATTATTATACCGTGTGTTCTTTTATTTTGCTAAGACAGTATTTTAGTATTTTATAAGACAGTAGGTTCTGTATTTTTATTATTTAAAAATAAATAAAGGAATATTTAAAGAAATACACAAAAAATGATATTATTAACATCTACAAAACTGTTTTTAACACAAAATTTTTAGACGTAATTAACAAAATAGTAAAGGATATCCGTGAATAATGAGAATAATTTAACACCTAAGTGTCAATCTCTGAGCCGGTTCACAATGGTCAACAGCCAATGCAGACATTCGAGAAAAAAAAAAAAACGGTTGACAGGTAATGCACCTACCTGATAAAAAATCAAAATAATTGTAGCAGCTAGGGCTTATTACGTAGTGGTAATAAGATCATCCCGCATATTTTTTTATTGCATTTTATGAAACTACATAGAAAATAAGCCTACATTATTATTATTTTTTATTTTGCTTAATTTTTGACATCAGCGCCAAGAATTATGAGGAATGCATTGCTCAGTTTTTTATTGGTTGTGACGTTTCTAAAATCTCTTATTATTGAAGTGGGTTAGCAATTCACTTACCAAAAATTTCAGAAATTAAATTTCGATTTTTAACTCATTTTGAAACTTTATTAAGCTACAAAAAGACTATATTTTCATCTGTTCTTTTATTTAAAAAAATTCCATAAGACTTAAGATTAGATAAAAAATGAATAAAATAACAGCATTATCTACAAAATTTCCTATGAACCTAAATTTATTTTAAAAGGACTACTCGAGTACTTATTGATTACCATTTTTATAGTTTGTAGAATCCAACATTTTTGTCTTAATTAGGTAAATATTGTCTTTCTTTCTTGATGCCCAAACTTTTTTCACTGTCTAAAACAATCAGGTCTCTGGTTTCATCTAATATTTCAAAGCAAATGTCGGTTCTTCCTTCACCACAAAATCATTTTTAATTTATGAAAACAATTGAAATAATTTGCTCGATGTTAGTACTGGTCTGTTATTTTTTAACAATTCTATTTCTTTTCTAAACACACTTTTTTGAATCATTTCTCGGTCACTGATTCTTCGGTTTCCACAAAAAATCCATACGTATATTCGTGACATTTAATTCATCTTTTTTGTCGTCTCTAATTGACAATCCCCTCAGTGAAGTTTCTTTGAATCGCGTTGAAGTCTCTGAATAGAGGAGGTTCTTTGTTTGAGCTTTAGTTTTCTACCATTTCGAAGGGACCAAAACAATCTTAATGAATAATCTGTTATTCCGGTTGGGTTCCCGTCGAATATCGTCTCCTTAAGACTTTTAAATCTGTACAGTTAAGCAAAAAGGTTTCGTTATAAATTTTGTTGAAATTTTGTTAAATTTTCTTTTGGGTATAACAAGAAAATCCAACAAGAAGATACCTTAATGTTGGTAACTGGTTTTGTCATTTAATTTATTGCTACACAGAAAACAGCTCGTTTTTCTTAAAAAGCATTTTCATTTTGGACAAAATTCGACTTATTCAATGAGATGACAAATATATCTCCACATTTTTCAGCAACAATTTGATTTGTTGTAATTGATACATAAATTGTTGCAATGAGTTCTATTTTAGTAGTTATCACAATCACTATGAAAATAAAATATTAGTTACTTTATTTGAACATTTTTTTACTGATCCTTAACAGTCTCTAGTGAAGATCTCTTTCGCGAATTTTGGGATACGCTGTACAAAAAAATTAAATTTTGGTCACAATTTTATTAAATAAATAAATAAATATAAGTATTTTTAATTTGATCTTCCTTTTAAAGGTTCCAGTTCTGGGTCCATCAAAACTACCAAATCCCAGCTTTGTATTTTTCCAGAACACAAGATAAAAAACATCACACCTCCAATCCCATAACCCGTAAACCAAATCCAAAATAAAGGTTGCCAACTTTTAAACGAATGATCATTTCTAACTAAAGTGGCAACTAATTTCGTTGAAAAATAAACAGTAAAAGCTGATACTGTATTGACAATACCACAAATAGTTCCCGAAAAATTCGGTGAAATATCTAGGATGTTTGCACAATGTCCGGCTGCAATAAATGCATGTACTGATAAAGTTATACAAAAAGAAATCAAAGCAACTGAAGCTATATCCCCCCATAATGCTAAAACTAACATAAAAAAACACGGAACAAGAAATGCAATAGTTCCAAAAATTTTTCGAACTGCTGTTGTTGACAGAATATTTCTTTTTAGAAATCGGTCAGCTAAATACGAGCCAGCCAAAGAAGTAGCATACACTCCTGGAAAAATAAATTTTTAGCAGTTTTATTATTTTTGTGGTGTGTCATCTCAAACCCCAATTTGGCAAACTTGCCATTATTCCATTTTGGGAAATATCATAATGTAATACTTGATCGAAATAAGTTGGTAACTCTGTTGCTATAGTCATAGTAGTAAAGAAGCTGGTTATTTGGGCAATTGCAATTCCCCAAACTGGTCCAGAAGCCAATATTTTCCTCCATGGAATATCTCCAAATTTTAATCTAACTTTAATTTCTGTTATTTCACTTTCAATTTCTTCTTTCTCTTCTAGTGAAATTCTTGGATGTTGCCTTGGAGAATCATAAATAAAATAAAACCAAACAAGTGTCCACACAAATGAGACACTTCCAGCAAAATAAAAAATACTCGGCCAACCAAAATTCGAAATCAAAATACCTCCAACAAGAGAGGATAACCCAAATCCAATAGAAGTCGAAGCTAGAGCTGTCATAAACATTGAATGTTCATTTGGTCCAATCCATTTTGCAACTAGAGGCATTAAAGCTGGCCAACTTGCACCAACAGCAAACCCCAAAAAAACACGTGAAACCAATAGGGCATAATAATTAAAAAACGCAATTGTTGGTGTCAAAACTGTTAAAATTGAAGCAAACGCCATTGAATATCCGGTGACTTTACGAGAACCGATAATCTCGGCTAATCGTCCGCTCGGAAATTTCGTGATAGCAAAACCCCAAAAGAAAATTCCGAGGATTTCCTGTTTTTGGGATTCGTTCCAGTCAAAAGTGTTTGCTTGGTTGTGCTCAGTCATTGCCACTATCGCAATGTTAAAAATAGATTTAATAAATGCATTTGTAATAAAACCAGTTGTTAACATTCCAAATAAAATTTGCCGACATGTTACAATTTCTAAAAAAGAATTTTTATTCAAATTTAGTAAAAAAATTCTTACCTGATAATCGTGGGGGCATTTTATCAACGGATACATACACTCGTGGATGCGGTTACTAAAGTGCAAGGGAAGTTTCAAGCCGCAAATGCGGATTTGGTTCTTGAATTTTGTTTACTTGTTATTGAATTATCCAATTATCATTTAATTTTTTCAGTTTTATCAAAATAATTTTTTTTAAATTAATGCTAAAACATTTAGATAAAGCAAGCGCCTTGAATATATTTGTTTATTGTTGCATTTAATTTATGTCACAAGATAAATGCTGTTCTTTGTGTTTTCGCGAAATGATTTGTTTCTTTGTATTTTTTTGTTTTGATTTATTGTTACTATCAGAGAAAATTTAAAATATTTTTGAAATCTTAACCTGCCATGATATATTCTTGTGAATAAAATATTATTTCCGGTTGCAACTGTTCTTTGAAATTATCAGGAAACTGAAGATTATAAAAATGGAAAAGCAATTATTTTAAGGCCACTTTTCAATGACGGTATAAGAATGCTAATGAATCTAATCATAGGGCAATTTAAAAAATAAGTCTTATCTTTATGATTTTGAATAAAATTGGTTATAAAAAATAAAATAAAATAAGTGCAAAATATTTAAAATGGAATTTTTTTAATATAATATCAAAGGACTACGTAAGTCAAAAAAAAGGGGAAGAAATTAAAAATATAGGGTGTGAAAGAGGACAACCTTGACAACCTTAATTTATAGTAGATATGCGCATTTTGCTTGATTGAGCAAAACTATAGAAAATGACAGACCAGAGCTTGCTCTGACTCAGTTCACTTTAGTTAGCACGGTATGTACTACGCTTCCTAAGATTTCATAAATAATCTTGACTCACGTGACAAATTTGCTTATAAAATCAAGTATACGCAGTTGATGTTATCTGACGCAATTGTTATTAAACGATATAATTTTCGCTAATTAACAAACGAGGTGATTACAATATTTTTCCGTTGCTCGTAACGTAGTAAATTATATGTTTTATATTCGAAATAGATTAATGAGATAAAACTTGTGCGAGTAGCACAAAAATTCACTAAAACACGTCCATTCTAAATAATTTGGCAAGAAAATTAAAATAAATAAATGTTGCTTAAATCTAGCTCAAATCTAGTGGCACAAGACTGACATTTATTTGAAAAAATTAATAATTTTTGAAAAATTAAATCAGGCTTAGTTAGTTATATAGTTTGTCTGATGGCACAAAGATGAGCTGAGGAAAAAATCGTAAAAATCTTAAAAATTAGATTAAGAGTTAAACAAGGTTGAAATTTGTTAATCTTAATGTTTATTTTAATATAAATACAGTAGGTTTATGTCTGCTATTTTTGGTGACTAATAGATGAGCTAAGGAAAAAAATATAGGATACAATATTAAAAATTAAATAAATTTAAGGTTGTTTATATCTGGTGTGTATGGGGGTTCAAGGAAAAAAGTTATAGAAGTATTTAAATATTCAAAAAAAAATTGCAATGAACAAATCAGTCACAATGCTGGTGGCATAAAAATAATCTTCTTAAAATCTGATGTCAAATCAAACTCAGGTCTTGTAGCATAAAAAGGTAGAGAAAAAAGTAATACATAAGAGTTATGATTATGAAAAGTAGCGAAATAAAATGTTAGACAATCAAATCACGCTGTGTTCTGTCTGGTATTTGGTAACATTAAAAAATTGAGGCAAAATAAGGTACTCATACTTTAAAAAATTTGATTTTGGTAATTCAAATGAGGCTTAAAGGGTGTTTCTGCTGCTATAAAAAAGAATAAAAATAAAGTAGATGAAGTTAACTAAAAATTATATTATCCTGATAGAATAAATATACACATAGGTACAAAGTTTTTCAGTCTATAATAAGACAGATATAATATCAAAATATTTTTTAAAAATATTTAAGGCACATTTTTTCCATTAAGAAACTCCATTTCATTATCAGTCTCATTATTATTTTTACTTTTTTCTTGTACTTTAACCGAATCCCATTTTTGTAGATCAGCCGAACACAAAACCAAATAAATAATAGTAGTTGCAAAATAAACCACGAATAGAATCCCAAACAGATATCGCCATTCCTGAAAAGTGTGACCCTTTTCCAGCAATTTTGCTACAAGTTTTGTCGAAAAATAAGCACTGAAAGCTGAAACTGTATTCACAAGCCCACATATAGTACCAGCATAATTGTGGGAAATATCCAGAATATTAGCACAATGACCCGCAGTACTGACAGCATTAACTGTCAAACTTATGGTAAAACCAGTTAAAGCGACAGCTGTTAGATCACCCCAAAGAGCTAAACTTAACATACAAAAACTTGGAACTAGTAGAGAAATTGTTTCGAAGAGTTTTCGTATAACTGTAGTTGATAAACGGCCTGATTTTCGCAAACCATCAGCTAGGTAACCCGAGGTTAAAGCAGCAAAGTAACCACCTGAAAAAAAGTTTGGAATTCAAGCTATCTTGTCTTTGGTTCTTTCAAACAAACCCCAGTATGGCATTCCTGAAAATAGTCCATTCTGTTCAATATTAACATGTAGTACCTGATCCATATACGACGGTCCTTGAGTACACAAAGTCGTAAAACCGAAAAAAGTAGCAGTTTGACCTGCAACAATAGCCCAGACTGGTCCTGAAGTAATTATACTTTTCCACGGAATTTGGCTAAACTGCATGCGTTTAGGTTTCACACTTTTATCAATTTGGCACTCAAGTAGATGTCGTTCATGGACTGAAATCCTGGGATGTTGTTGTGGTGAATCATAAATTAAATAAAACCAAGCCATTGACCATAAAAATGTAGCACCTCCAGCAAGATAAAACACACTTTGCCAGCCATAAGCTGCTATAAGAAAACCACTAAGATGGTAAGTCAAGGCAACACCAATGGCACTAGATGCAAGACATGATATAAACACAGAGTGTTCATTCGGGGGTATCCATTTAGCGGCTAAAGGCATAATTGCGGGCCAACTTGCTCCGATTAGAAACCCCATAATAATTCTTGAAGCTAGCAAAACGTAGTAGTTCCAGTAGGAGATAACCGGGGTTAGCATTGTTAAAACTGAAGCTAGAACCATTGACCAACCCGTGACTTTTCGCGAACCCATTGTTTCAGCAAGACGTCCACTTGGGATTTTAGTAAGGGCAAAGCCCCAAAAGAACAGTCCTAAAATATTCTGTTTCTGCTCTTCGTTCCAATCGAATAAATCAGAGTTTGTGTCGTTTTCTTTTTTGACCATTGCAACTATTGTTATATTGAAGCTTATTTTCAAAACTGCATTCATAACAAACGAACTGAATACCATAAGGCATAAAATTCGGCGGCAATTTAAAATTTCTAAAATAAAAGTTGATTAAATTTTATTAAAAAATAGGATTTACGTACCTGATAATTTTTTTAAACAAGTCATGTTTGTTTAGGTGTGTGTTTATCTGGACATGTTTTTCTTTTCTTGTATCAATTTATAGGTTTAGTGCGGTGCAGTTATATTTTAAATTTATTGTATTTTTTTATCTTTATAAATTAAATAACTTGACTACTAAGTTGGCATCTAATGGCTTTGGTTTTGTTTATTATCTGCCTAATTAACTTTAATGCATTTAGTAGTTATTTTAGGTGCCTAAAGTCTGCAAAGGTTTATCAGTTTATTAATTGGAGAAAAAATTATCAAACTGGATTGTAACTGTAATAAGGTAAAATCATATTTTAAATTTGACTATTTTTGCTATTGTTTACGAGTCCCAAGTTACAAGTACATATACAATTTCAAAATGTTAACTATTTTCAATTTTTATTCTAGAATTTTTTATATTTGTATTTTATTAAATTTCTGTTTAAACAGAATTATAATTTCAACATAAAATATAACAATAAATATATTGATCATTTGAATATTAGAAATGTTTCTATCTGTATCAATTTAATTTTTTTGTTTTATTTTAAATTAAAATCAAACGTTCGTTTACCCTTGCTGTGTATATGTCGTAAGCTAATTACAAATTTTTTCATTTTATAAAAGTGCCAAGCATTTTTGTAAACTAAGTAATTTCTAAATGAATAAATAAACGGATGATTTTCACGAATAAATGAAAAATTTTAAGCATATCTTTTGAAATTTTGAAATTTTATAATTTAATTATTATTTTTTAAATTTCAAAAATTCAATTAGCATAGTACAAATGAATTACCCACAATAAACTTGGTTTTAAAAATTGTAGAATAAATATAAATAGTACTTTTTGTCAAAAACAATTTGAAAAAATTCATCTACACGGTTTCAAAAATTACATTTAAATATAAAAATCGAGGAATATATGTATGTATATATAAATGATGAAAGAATTAAAAATTATAATGTAAAAACAAAAATTGTAAAATGCTATAATATTTTAGAAAAACTTACCACACTTTTGTCAAAAATTAATTAAAACAAAAAATTAAAATGTATACTAACAATAAGTTAAATGGTTATTTTTAGTGAAAAATATGTTGATCGATCTAACACATCAAATCTAGCATCAAACAAATAAATAAATAATAGCTATTTGAAAAATTGACAAAAGAAAGATAAAATATAGTCCCCTTAACATACATGGTTTTTTTAAAAGTTGATATTTATAATTTCCAACTTTAAGAAATGAAATAAAAAAATTGCTGATGTCAAAGTTTTGGATAACCCAACTTGGCATGAAATGTCTTATATGCAAGCTGTCTCAGAAAGACATTCTCGTAGAACGGGGTAACTTGAGATTGTTAAGGCCAAAATAAAGCGCTTTTACAGAATTTACCAAGTTGCATCATGTAAATCGTCAGCTGTTTTTACGTTGATTTAAGGTTGGTCTTATCCTTCTCGTTACTTCCAGCTTTGAGAATGTCTACAATTAAACTTAAAATTTTAGGTACATTTTTCTCTTCCATTTTGCTACAATATATTATTAGTATATTTTTGGTAATGTGCAAACTCCACTAGACTTAAACCGTGACGAAAAAGACGGCACTTATTTATTTAAAAATTTGAGTTTTTATATTTTAATAGTTTTTTTGCTGTAAAGTTTTGCGCCTTAAAAATAGTTGGGAGATTTCGGATATGTTTGCATTGTAGAAACGAGCTAAATTCTTAATAAAAATTGTGGAACATCCAAAGATACAACCAGAACACGGCGTAAAATAATCTCGAGCAGATTTTGAAACATTGATGCGTAGCAAAATTTTCAAGTTTTCAATTTTTCACTGTTACGCTTTGCTGGAGTTAGAAACAAAAATTCGATTTTTGTTAATTTTATCTTATCCGGGTTATGAGGCACACTTTACCCGCTTAAGAAAAATTTAGACAGGAGGGAAGATAATACTGTTTTCCTACTGATTTCTGTTGTTAGCCTTGATTTCCGGCGAGTCTTTTCGAATCATTAACTTTACTCCATCACTGATCTCACACCTAAGTTTAATTAATTATTTTATTTGATTCTAGTTATTTTTAATAATCGAATTTTTCTTCTAAATCATTTAATTTACTTATTTAATTTAAAAAAAAACTAACTATCTTGAATTCTACGATATTTTACAACAATTTAGTTGGTCGATATTGGAAAAATAAATAATGCAGATCATGTCAAATTTTTTATAAAATTCCTCATACAATTGTTTTTAGTCATGTGTTCCAAAAAACATTTAATCCTTGCATTAACAACATTTTTTAGCTATTGTATTGTGTGTAATTATATATCTAGGTCGTCTAAGTTTTTAATGTGTAAGTATTTACTGCAAATGGGTTTTTATATTTTTAATTTCGAAATTACAAAACTACGATATTTAGAAGTTATCAAAAAGTCAACCCAAATATTTTAAAACATAATATCTAAAATATTCTGTACAAATGTACGCAAACATACAGACAAGTCAATTCTATTAAAAATATATATAAAATCAAATACCTACATTTTTATCAAAGTGTATTTGTTCATCGAAAATAAGCTTTCTACGTCGATACAAAATTTTATTTATTATCTACTTTTACTCAAATAATGTCTCTTAATTTTTCTAGTAAGTAATAGCTGTTTTGTATACAGAGTGGTCCAATGAGCAGTTTGCACCTAGCGTTACCTATTTGTCCTGTTCGATCTGTCAACCATTTCGACCTGTCCGAGCATTTCTGCATTAAATTTCACAAACAAAGATAACGCTAGGTGCAAATTTTTCATTGGACTAGTCTGTATTATCCAAAAACCACCAAATTTCTAGAACTCTTAACCTGCCGCCGCATTTTATTAATAATGACAGTAAGTGGCTTCATGGTAAACGCAATTTTGAAAACAGTATTCAACATCACAATAGTCGCAATGACCAAAAAAGACAACCAAACTGAATCCGCCACCTTGGATTGGAATGAAACCCAGCGCCAAACCATCATCGGAATTTTCTTTTGGGGCTTTGCCCTAACTAAAATCCCAAGTGGAAGATTAGCTGAAGTTGTAGGACCACGAAAAGTGACCGGATATTCAATGTTACTCGCTTCTATTTTAACAATATTGACACCAAAAATTTCCTATTATTGCCACTATTACATTCTTTTGATTTCAAGAATTTTAATGGGGTTTTTTGTAGGCGCTAGTTGGCCGGCTGTCATGCCTTTAGCACCAAAATGGGTACCTCCACATGAACAAACTGTGTTTGTTTCGTGTATTAGTTCATCAGCATTGGGGACGGCAATAGCTTTTCAAAGTTGCGGTTTTCTAATTGCTGCTTTTGGTTGGGAAAGCGTTTTTTACGTCTTTGGTTTCGGTGCCCTCTTGTGGACGTTTATGTGGTTTTACCTTGTTTATGATTCGCCCCAAAAACATCCAAGAATTTCAGAAAAAGAACTCGAATTGATCGAAAGTCAAACTAACAAGTATGTGAAAAAAAAGGTTACATTTACTGATATTCCTTGGCGTTGTATCTTGACTTCAGGCCCAGTTTGGGCAATAAACGTGGGTCAAATTGCCATTTTTTTTGGATATGCAACTCTGTGTAACGAAATTCCCTCATATATGGATCAAGTCCTGCACTTAGATATTAAAAAAATCGGGATTTATTCCGGTTTGCCTTACTTTGGAGCTTATTTCACATCTTTAGGTTCAAGTCACTTTGCTGATTATTTACGAAAAAGTGGAAAATTATCGACAACAGCTGTTCGGAAAATTTTCGAGTCTTTAGGTTTGTTAATTCCAGCACTTGCTATGCTATTTTTGGTATTTTGGGGTAATTTAACTCCAGTTGCGGTTACACTTTTTACAATTTCCATTACAACATGTGCTATTGCTACTGCCGGACATTGTACGAACATGTTAGATATTTCTCCGAATTTCGCGGGTACAATTTGTGGTTTAGTGAACACATTTTCGGCTTTAACAGTTTATATTTCAACAGAAATTGTAGCACTTTTGCTTAACAATAATAACAGTTTTCAAGAGTGGCGCTTCGTTTTTGGTATCTTGTGTCTACTTTATGTTATAGCGACTATTCTTTTTCTGGTTTTTTGTTCAGGTGAAAGGCAGAGTTGGGATGATATGAAGAATGATGAAGTAAATACCCACCACTTAGAACCTCTAAGAAAAAATATTACTTGAACACTATCCCCAAATAAGTTATTATTAGTGAAAATGCTTAAAGGAATAAAGTTAATTATGTTTGTTTAATTACTTTTTTTACCGAGTGTAAGCCATGACGCGAAGCGAAGTGCCTTTAAAACGTTGGAAGTATGTTACAGAACTGAATACATAGAGTTATAGACCTATATAACACATAAATTAATATGTTTTTGAAATTTTTTCTTCTCGCAATGTCAACAAGAAGGCTGTGACCTTCTCCCTATATGCTTCTCGCTGTTGTTTTCTTTGTCTCTAGATCTTCTCCAACTTATATAAGGTTTCTTTTCAAATTCCTTCTTCATTTCTAAAACATTTTTCTTCAAAACATTTTATAAAACAGCCAAACTTCTCGAGAATATTCTCATGTTCGTTTAGTCGACGTTTCCAGAATCTTTCCAAAGACTCTTTTTCCTTTTATAACAGTCGGCGTTTTCTTTCTTTTAAAATCTTTTTTGTCTTCCAGAATCTTACCTTGTTTTTCTATTTTTTCTAAATGTAGTACATATTTTTTTTTCTTTTTCAATTAAAATCGTCCTTTGTTCTTCTAGGATTCGTCTCATGTTTCTCATCCAACCAAAGTTTTTCAAGTTCTTCTAGAAACTTTATTTAGTATCTTTTTTAGCGCTTTTTCTCTTACAATTGCTTTTAAAAAAAATTAAAATAGTTTTTTGTTCCTCTAGAATCTTCCATTGCCTTTTTTTCTTTTAATTCCTAGGATTTTCTGTTGCTCTTTATCCACATTTTTCTAGAAATTTTATTTGTTTTTCTAAAATTTTTCTTTGCTCTATTTCATCGTCCAACTAACGTCTTTCATCTTCTTCTAGAATTAGGCTTTTTTATTCTTCTTTTTCTATTGACCGTTATCACTTAAATGCGTTTTTTTTCAAACGCTGTTTTTAACTTTTTTTAGAATCTTTTTGGTTTTTCCAGAATGTTTTGTTGCTCTTTCAGAACCATTCCTTTTTCTCCTTGTTTTCGGTCGTTGCCTTTGATGATGTTCTACTTAAGTTTTTTTCTGCTCTTTTTTTATCAATTGTTGTTTCAATTCAAATTCGATGAACTGTTTTAGAATCGTCTTTAACTCTTCTAGAATTTTTGGTAACTAAGCTTTTTCTTTCAACCGAACTCTTTTGTCCTTTTTATCAGTACTTAAATTAAATTTGTCTCTCCATACATTTCATACCTTGAGTTTTTCTAAGCATAAGAATAAAAATAATGCAGCATAAGAACACGTTGCAGATGGAGCAACAACTCCGTAACCGGTTTGTAGTTTCCAGGTTATATTATTATAAAAACTTATTAAAGAAATTTTTAATACAAAATATTATTATTAAAATACGGCATATCGTTGTGTTTCGTAAGCTTAACAAAATATGGGGTGTACATTTTAAAAATCTTCTATTTTACAAAATTTTAATATCTACTTATTAATATTATTAAACATAAGAACATAGTAAAAAATGATAACTTTTTAAGGGACAAAACCGATTTTACTGACCTCAATTTATGAATATATTCAATAAACATTTTTTCAATTTTCCGAACAAGACCTAAAAACATTACAATTTTTTATTTTCAACTTTCACCTAAAATACTGTTACATGTTTTTCTCTTAAGTCTCAACATTGTTGATACAATTCCATCTTTCTGGCTTTGCTTTTGCAAAAACTATAAAAAAACCATATCCAACAAAACAAATTCCAGCTCCAATCCAGAAAGTATTACTCCATTCCTCAAAACCGTTTCCATCTTGTAAAAGCCAAGCAGTAATCTTTGCTGATAAGTACATGGTAACTGCTGAATATGTTAACACCCATCCAGCTACTACCCCCGAAAAATTTGAAGCTATATCTATCAAATTAGCATAATGACCAGCAACACAAGCTCCATTTATTAATTTTGCAGAAATGAGGGTTAGAAGAGAGATTGCTAGACTCTGTCCAAAAAGAGCTTGAATTGATAATAAAACTCCAGGAATTAAGAGTCCAAAACCTTCAAAAAGTCTTCGAATTGACACTTTTTTTAATTTACCATTTTTAAGCAAATAATCAGCAACTTGCCCAAAAAATATTGAAGAAAAAAATTTGCCTAAAGCAAAAAATAATAATATTGGGTAAAATCAAGGTAGTACTAACTTATTACTGGAAGACTTGAAATCAGTCCAACTTTTGAAATGTCAGAATTCAAAACTTCACCAACGTAAGAAGGTAATTCATTTGTCAAAACAGCAAAAAGATAATAATTAGCCGATTGGGCTACTAGAATAGCCCAAACAGGTCCTGATGTTACAATACCCTTCCATGGAATTTCACAGAAATTAAACTTCTTTCTTTCACCAACATTTGAAATTTCTGTTTCAATAGCATTTCTTTCTTCGAGTGTTATCCTTGGATGATCACTTGGACTGTCATACACCAAACGAAACCAAAGACCAGTCCAAAGGAGTGAAACAATTCCGACGGAATAAAAAATCATAGGCCAACCATATAAATCCATAATATAGCCACCACAAAGAAAAGTGAAACCAATGCCTATAGCTCCGGCTTCCATACATGATAGAAACTTCGAAGAAGGAGTAACAGAATACCAATTAGCTGTCAGAGGAAACAGGCATGGGAACATACACCCGTTAAAAAATCCAACTACGACTCGTGACATCAAAATTGCGTTATAGTCCCAATGTACAATTAGAGGTGTTGCTACTGTTACAATTGAGGCTAAAATCATGCTAGAACCGATGACTCTTTTTGGCCCAAATATATCAGCTAATCCTCCACTTGGTATTTTTGATGCTGCAAAACCCAAATAGAAAATACCAAGAATGTCCTGTTTGTCAGATTCTGACCATTGTAAAGACTCCTGTTCAGAAATTGCAACGACTGCAATACTGAATATTGAAGCCAACATTGCATTAGCAAAATAGCCTCCAGTCAATGTTAGATATAAGATTTGTCGGCAAGTAATTGCCTTATATGCTGAAAATATCGGTAAAGTTAAGACCAATGAATATTAATGTACCTGATAAAATTAAATTTGGTAGATTTAGTACCATCTTTTTTACTACACTAATGTCAAAGGAATGTTTTAGTAGTTTTGCATTGATAAGAAGTTTTGCGTCGTTAAGGCAAGGTAACTGATAAGTAAAATTAACGCAAAACTGTGTAGTGACAGTACTTACGGTGAGTACTTTTTCTTAATTAAAAAATCCATGAGAGGATCTAGTTCAGTCACCCAACATGGTACTGCACTTAGACCTTTTACGATGCATTTAATAGCTCTCTGACACATTTATATCGTTTGGTACAAAGGAAGCGTTTGAAAATTATTCAACCTAATCTCAAATTTCTCCACAATTAAATCAATTATATATTTTTTTAAGTTTGAGGGTCATGAAACTCGGTTTGATTGGTCGCAGTGGCATAAAACGTCTAGGGTGTGTTGTAGTTGTAATGTTGTATTGTATTCCCCTCGTGTTTGTCTGGAGCAGACGCTCACAAATCGATCATTGACGAGACAAAACCGCGTTAATTTTAAGACGGTGAAGATTTGAGTGCAGTGAATGATTTTGATTGGAAACAAATAGCATATCGAAGCAATTATCTGATTTACAAGCCGTGATAGAATTGTTAAGGTAACTAACAATGTCTTTCGATTGTCTAGACGAGAAGTGTTCAACAATGGATGATATCCCACACAGACTGTGACATTGATTATGGATGTTTATAGCGAAATGGTATTTGGTATTTATTATGTTGGTATCTTTTTAAATTTTAACCTGATCCTAATTAAGAAAATTTCCAATTTCTATTATTTTATATAAAGGCGATGACTTGATGAGTCGTCGTGTTCTACTTATTTAAATTATCTACAATTTATAAACTTTGGCCTAAATGTGGATTTGTTTGGTTTCACCTTATAAATAAAGCAAATTTTGCCACAATTTTATCTTATTTATTATGATTTCGGTATAAAGTGGGTGTAAATCAGTCGTTCAATTTTATGTTTTCAAAATAAACAATATTTTTAACATTTTTAACTTTTAAAAAGCTTCAATAAAAACTAAAATAATTTACAAAAAAAATATATTTTTTTAAACAAAAATTCTGTAGTAAATTGGTTCCTTTTAAATTAAAGTGATATGGTAAAAAGTATAGATATAACTGGGAAGATAACGAACCACGATTATGCAGCACATTAAACATCCGATATTTAACACTTCTACGTATACACCGTATCTGAATTTGTCGGTTAATTTACGAATACTTGTTACATAGCGACAAAATATAGTGCAGATTTAATAAGTATTAAAAATACCGTCAGCTCGAGACAGATCGTCAGATTGGCGTTTTGATTTGTTTACTGTTATTGTTATAAGATAGTGTCTGAGGTAACTCTTATGTTGTTTGAATTTATATTTTAATCAATATTACTTTATTTTTTAAGTTGGATGCGCTCTCTATATTTTTTTATGTTAGTGAACTACCAAGAAGTGTGTTTTAAATTTTAAACCAAGGAGGCGTAGTTTTAATGCCGCCAAAACCCTCTGGCCATGATGTATCAAAAATTTGTTAGAAAATAGAGACCGCAAGCTTGACGAAATTTCTTAGAAAACAGCTGCTTGGTTCCAAACAAAACAAATACATAACTTCAACACAAATTGTTCAAAGTTTGTACTGTGTCTTTCAAAAGTATTTTAAAACTGTTAATTTATTACATTATTCAGTTGTTGTTGTTGTCAAATGAGTAAGTTTCTTTACTTTATACCTTTTAATTAAAGTGAAACATTGCGACATTGTGGCAAACTTACGGTTTAGCTTGCGATTTATGTCGATTTTGTCACAGAATCTGTCAGATTAGCTAAATTGAAGAATTCGTTCTTTACCCTTGCGGTTATCACCCTTCGAGACGGTTATTTATACGGTTCAAGTGCCTGAAGTAAAAAGTGATGAAATTGCCATAAACTTCCTCGACTGGTATAGCAGCCGCAAGGGTAAGGAATAAATTTTTCAGTTCGACTAATTTGACAAAAGCTTGATAAGATAGACTTAAATGACAAAACTACCATCTCTTTTATTATAATTACCTATTGATATATAGGTACAATACTCATCATAAGATTTTTCTCATAGTTTTTTACCTATAATAATAATTAAAAATAATTGATTGTTATAAAGGACACGACATTGAAGAAAAAATAATTTTAAGGTGAAAAACATGAAAACAATAGATAAACAACTAGAGCTAAAATAGGATTTTTCAAATGTTTCATGCATGAATTAAAATTCTGTAGTGAATTAGTCCCTTTTAAATTAAAGTAAGATGGTAAAAAGTATAGATATAACCGGGAAGATAACGAACAATTGAATTAGATTTAGTTTTAGACCATTTACACCAAGTTTATCTCGATTAAACAGTTTTACTTAGTCAAAATTGAGATAACACAATGTAAATTACATAATTAGGTAAGTAAAAAAGAAAGACATACCCTTTTAGAGGGTAAATTTTTTTGATCATATGGTTTGTATAGTATAACTCAAAAAGGAGGGCACAAAAATGAGTTTTTCTAGTAGGTAGGAATGATTTTAATAAATTTTGTAAAAGTAATAATCAATTATTGGACATAAAACATAATATACCAGGGTGTTTCAAGTTTTACTTCCACCCCCAAAATGGTCGTTTTTATTTGAACAAAAATTTAAAAAAATTATTATTGAATAGGCTGTTTTTTACTTTTTATTAAAAAAGTTATTAATTACTTTGAATATTTTTATGTTCACCAATGTAGTTTGATACGCTGCATTTACATATGTTATAATTTAAAAAAAAATAATTTTCTTTTTTTAAATTTTGATACTAAAGCTTTTTTTGGAGAAGTTTATCTAAAAATTGTGCCGGTTGAAAATTAATTAATCAGGAGATCATTGATAAATCAACGGCAAGAAATTTGTTTAAGCAGTGAACAGTAAAAACCAAAAGTTTTTGATGGATCCAAACTCAAGTAGTACAGTATTTATAAGTCTCTTATTTCCGGGTCATATCCTTGACTGTCACAACGCTGTACATGAGGAAATAATAAAGAAAATTTGGACCTAGTATCTACAAATAGGATACAGGCTATTCCAAAATGCGCAGATCAGCGAAGTGTTGTAGCCGCTTGGGAAATCTAAGGTCCCTGACTTCTAAAGTCCGCAATAAACCAAACAATGGCCATTGTTAAATTTCATTGCAAGCTAACATCTGGACGGAGTAGTTCTCTACCTGAGGCATCGGTAGGGATCGTAAAACTTAGGGATAACTAAAATTTGCATAAATATCCCATCACTGAAGTTTAGTTTACTATTAGAATCAACAATAGCCGTCATTTGGTTTCTTGTGGGCTTTAGAAGTCAGGGACCTAAGATTTCCGAAGCGGCTATATATAATATTTTTGGTTACTTTTATTTTTAAAACTCAAGGAAATTTACTATAAAACTTTGTTCAATTAAAATTTTTGAACCATTATAAGTCCCTTTGCAGTATTTAGTTTAGCTTATTACATTTTTAGAATCATCTTGTTCGTAATTTTGTTTAAAAGAAATCACTTGCTAACATAAACTTTTAAATTTCACATTTTAGACATATTAATTAAGATCTCTATTATTTCAAATGAATAAGGGTATGAGAAAAGAACAGGAAATGTCACAAAAACTTAAAAATTAAGTAATACATACATGCAATCCGGTACATTTTGTTTGCACTGTTCTTTCCATCATACACGACAAAAAAGGCAAATAACAAGCAATGTTTGAAATAAAATCATGTGCAAATTTAATGTATGGGAATAGAACTGAAAATGTCACGTCAAAAAGAAGAAAAATGTGGAATATCCAGTTTGAACTTACCTACACCTATAATAGGCTTCTTACATCAAAACAAAAATAGATTTCTTTAAAATATTTTTCTCGCACTTTTTGGATCCTCATTGGCAACTTATCAATACTTTTGTTCGCGAAGTTTGGGACAACCTGTATGATAACAATTCAAAGCAGCAACTATAATATGGCGCAATCTTTCGATTTAATTATATGTTTTAAATGTCTTAATTTTAATTCTGTGTTTCAATAAAACATTGGGAATCTCCTTAGAGGATTGTACATGCACAGTATTGCAAAGTGAAACTACCTAAGACAATGTTAACTAATTCAAAGCCAATTTGTTAATCCTTTTAAGCAGCGGCACGTCATTGAAAAAAATATCAAAGTAGGCTATGTAAGAATGTATTGAACTAAGCGGTTATATCTAAAAATGTGAGCAACTGTAGCTCATTTATGATGTCAAACCATGAATTATTATCATTTATTCCCTACTTCTTTTATCGTGTGAAATATGCTTGCCAGCGTTTGCTTTAGCGTTGGTGCCCGGTTCTGATGCGTCCCTGCTAATCCTTAATTATACTTTTATACCTGTTTTGAGTGCTTCGTCAACAAAATTTTAGATTACGTTTGTCTCGTGGTAAAGTCTGACTGTCTTCAAAATGTTTTTATTTTGTTTCTTTTTGACAGTATCAGGCCGCGCTTTCAGACAATATGAAAAACTTCAAGTCTAACATCTAACGCTGGTAAATGCACTTTGTCTTCCAAACTCATATTGACTTATATCTTCAGATGCTAGCTTGGTCATTGAATTATTCGTTGTATGAACGTTTGTAAATCTAACTATTGTACGACTAAAAATATTCTGCGGTTATTGTTTTGACTCTTTAAGTACTTTATAACGGTTGGACCGCAAATCCCCAATAAAAATAATGCCGACCAGATGTTGACAATAGGCTTAAGAAATATCTACTTTGGTAGGTAAAGAACTTTACAGCGGACTGAGGTTGAGTGTCGTAAAAATTTGGAAAAGTTAATCACAGGATTATGTTGTAAACGCAGAATATTATTGTTGGTCGAACTCTACCAATGATGGCTGTTATTCCCATTGTACCAATGGAGCCTTCGCGGGTACATTTATCAATCCCACCAGCCTAAATCTTTCTTATCAACACAAATCACTATGGTCGTTCTGGTAATTTTAACGTTCTTAGGATATTTAAAAAAGTTCAATCTATCGATGTATATACCTACTATATGTACCAATTAATTTAATTAATTTAGACAAGCGGAGTGGCAATTATTCAATTTGTAAATTGATTATTATAGGTAACTTTGTTCAACTCTACTATATAGAATATGATTTCAAATAAAGAATTATAATTTAATAAAAAGTTTGTTAAATGATTAGAATAACAATTGGAAATAATTTACTATGGGTACTCGTAAGCTAGTAGCACCATTGGGGTGAGAAATTTATTGCCGTATTTCAGTCCCCCCAGTATTTAAATATTATACGATACAAGCAATATATCAACTCTTTTTGTCTGGTTAAACAAATAACTTTTCAACCTGCTGGGAGAATAAATAATTGTTTTAATACACGAATATCTTATTTTTGTTTTATTGGTCTTATTCTGTTGTAATTTCCAATGCATTTAAGAATACAAAACTAAAACAATATGTTTAAAAATTTTAATTGTTGCTTTTATTTGTAAACCTATAAAACTATTGTTGTATAATATTAAATAATCTGAAAAATTACAAAACAGCTTTCATCGTGACCACATAAAAACTATGTCGTTTGCAGTTCAAAACGCTTCATCACTAACCTCAACTTGCATCAAGTACAAATTTCTAAAGCGATAAAAGGCAGTAATAAAATATTTCAATTCTTATAATTCTTTGTGGTCTCTTCATTCCCATTAATAATAAAATATGACTGGCACTTTACTACCAATAATTAGTTTTCGAGGTGAAAAAGAAAGAAACAAAAAGATGCAAATAAAACGGTAATGAACTACAAAAGCAAGACTAAAGTGAAGGTTGCAAATGCTCAGAATACCCAAAAGGTGTTTTCTTTAGTATTACGGTTATCGTTTGGCATTGTTCTTGTTATCACAAACTTATAAATAATTTAACACGACTTTGTTTCTAACACCGGAGGATGTAATTTTTCGCCGGTAATTAAGACCAAAAATCGCTTTTCCGCAATTTTGCATAGCAATTTCTGTGTCAGTTTGTCATACATGGAGAGAGCTTCTTGTTTAAATTCCAGTGGGTTGGTGTTTAGTGACCCATACCATAATGTTCCGTGACAATTCCATAATAATTATTTTCTCACAAAATTTGAATTTAGTGTTAGGACATGTCATGAGTTTCAAACAAGATATATAAAACTAAAGTAATAAAACACTAATTAACTACCACGAATATAACTCACCGAGTTAATTACGCATGAATATTTGTAAAAGTGCTACTTTTACACAGGTTAACTAACTGTTGAAAGTCACTAAAGATGTTAGGACTGACATAATTTTGAAAAATGTGCGTTGAATTTTATTTACGATAATAAATCAGTGATTAACAAATCCGGATCTGTTACAATTCTCTGTTTTTATTAACAGGTGAAAGTAACTACAAATTTTCAGTTGTAACCTGACATTGAAATCTCCTGGCAAAACCAAGGAATTCGCATGCATTTTTCCTGCAAAATTGTAGAATTTTAATGAATCATAACCTGTCAATAGTTTCATAGAAAATTGTAGTCGAGTCACGAAATCTATTCACAGATAAAAACACTCAAAGTAAATTATTATTAAATATTCAAATCTGTGGTCGTGAAAGTGTTATTATTGATGTATTTTTAAAGAATTTTTGGTGTCCCATGTAAGTAATAAGCTTCCGGTTGTTGCTTTGATCAGGTATTGCGAAATTTCATTCGAAAAAGTTTGTTATCAGTGAAAGTAAATTGTAATGCATTATTAGCATTGACCTATTCCCTAAAGAAAAATTCTTTGCAGTCAGTGACAGTGTTGGGATGATCATTTTTGTAAATAAGATGACGCATAACAATCAAAAAAATATTATAATTAATAAAAAAAATTTAATTACGCAATTTGCTAACTGTCCATTTTTGTCCAAAACAATATTTTTCATCCGGTACGTTGACATCCTAAGAAATATTTACATGAATGTTTGTTAATTTTAATTATAGACATAATTTAAGTTTAGTAAATGAAAACTGTCATAAACTTTTAATTTTATTTAAGTTGGAGATGCGAAAACGTGATACTTGAAAAAATGAGCTTTTTATTATTTCAGGAGCGACAATTTTTATTACTCATCATGTCCATTAAGATTTTTTATGGCATCCACAACATATTATTTTTATAAGTGAAACTGTCAGTATTACGCGTATTTTGTAAAAAATTGAAATACTACGTTCAGGTGATCTTGAAACAAAATTTTATATGGAGTGATACAAAAAAAAATATAAGATGCAACTGTAGTTGCTTGTGAAACAAGAAAATGTCTTGACTTTTTACAATAAATATATTAAAAGCTGTTAGTAAATGACCAGGTTTATTTACAATTCGGTTATCATAATCTCGACTGATCAAAACTGAAAAACATCCTTTTCATAGCAAATCTAAAACAATTGGTTTCGTTCATAAGATCCTGCAATCCATTTTACAAACAACAAAATTTTAATCTAAAATATAGATTGGCTATAAATGATTAAGTCTGTTGGCAAACCTGCATTGGCTTATTTGATTTTTCCTGTGTCAGAAAAATATTCAAACATTTACAAATATTCCTTTTATGATTAAACAAGATTATCGCTTAGTGTATGCCCTTATTTACAATCTCGAAAACGTTAGAAATTTATTTAATCAAAAAATTACTAACTTAGCATTACCAACAGAATTAACTATTTGTAGCCACTCTGTATTTTATGTTAAGTGAACACCTTTGTAATTAAAGTTTTTTAATAAATGGAAAAACACATTTTTCAAAATATAAATTGGCACAGCACTCATGGTGATAAGGAATAAAACAATATAAAAGGTTTTTTGTAAAAAAATTTTTGACGTCACGCGTTACATTAAAATCAACTTTTAATCCGAATTGCCGTTATCAAAAGCTACAATTTGCAGATTTTCCAACAAAAACGTAGCAATTTTAAATATACATCTTTTATTATATGAAATGATTAAAAATTTGATGTGGACTAATGTGATAATTCAAGAAAAATACACAGTGAAAATGTCTGAGGATATCATCTAATTTTGATCTGAAATGTTATAAGGGTAGTAGCAGCTAAAACTTTGTGTTCTTGCATAAATTTTTGAAAAACTACAGTCATGAGATATAATAAACTGTCAAATCTGTATCAATAATGTAGAAATTACAGATAGTAACATATAGTAAAAAAAAGTTTTTAATATTTCTTCCATCATTATTTTATTATCATCATTGATGTATTAAACTACTAAAAGTCTTTAGAAAACAATGTATCACTTTGCAGCAAGTGGTTTAGAGTTTTTAAATTTTCAAAAAAAAAATGTTTAGGCGGACCGCACAGTCTAAAAAACATTATTGAGTAAAATAACTTAATTTTTATTACACCTGCATCATAATCGCTGATTAAAACACGTAAATGCGTGCATAAACGGGTCTTTAAAGCCCTGGTGCTTTAAAGTTGTCTTGGTAACAATAAATTTTGTTAGAAATTTGGATACTGATTACACCAACAAATTTATTTATTTATCTAAATATACATTAATTTTTCAATCCGACATGCGTAGGTCACTCATTTTTTGCCTCCTGCACGAGCCAAATATCCCACAAATTGCTACAACCTGAAATTAGAAATATCGCTGTCAACATTTTGTGAAAACTGTCAAATCAATACAAACCTTCAAAAATAAAAAGAACTCATGTTCTTTGTTTGTGCTTTTTATAAAAGCATGTAGTTTGTAAAAAGAAGCAATCTTTACGAACACACATTTCACAAATCAACAAAATAGTTAATATAAAGAGCAACGAAACAAAGCAATTCTGAACAGTTTCTACAAGAGCGATTAATGGCAAGAGTTACTTCAAAAAAAGATTTCGATTTAGTTTTTATAATTTTCAGACTGTGGTTCAGGTATAATAAAAAGTAGCGTATACTACGCGTGTATAAGCGCCTTTAAAGCACGAACGACGTGTTTAAATGCACGAGGTCCCGCCTTGCTTATACACTTGTATTGTTACATGTAATATATTAATATATTACATGTAATATACTATTATTGCAAAGTAAACATTAAAATTAAAACTTAATGTAATTCTTTGTTGCTTCGCAGACAGCACAAAAATTTATGAAAGGCCACGCAGTTTGCCAACTCTTGGTTTATGGTATCATTTTTTTACAGTTTTGGAAATAAAATTATCGTACTACCTTATTGGTATGTTATCGCACTGACCCTGTAATTTAAGGGATTTTTATCGGTCGTTGCAAAATCTCTGTTTGTTTATACCTTTTTTCGGAAAATTTTGGGCGTTTTTCCGAGTAATTTGAGTGTTTTCGTTTCTTTTGTGTCGTTGCCGTTTATAGCTGAGTCTTCTTTTTCGTAGACAACATTAAAATATTAAATTTCTATTTGCTCTAGACTTTGTTTTAACAATTTTGTTGAAAAACATGACCTTTACTTGACAAAAGTAAACTTGAATACTGTGCAAACTCCTTCTGCGATTGAGTTGTAGTGAAATAGACGGAATGTAAATTACAAAGACATTGTAAATTTGAGTTTTTTAAAAATAATCTTTTGCTCTAAAATTTTGCTATTTACTTTGTGCTCAGAATAGTAATAATGATTTATTTTGATTGATTTGATGATTTGGTAGCAAATTGATAAGAAAATTGGTTTACTTCTGGTACTTGGTACTGGTAAAATATTTAACGATATTACTCAGTAACGCATCCCAAACACCCCGTGAAGTAATTTCGAACATATTTTGAAATGCTACGTAACAAAATTTTCAGTTTTTGTCGTTTTTCGTTGAACCACCAAGATGCCAAAAACCACGCAATATTGGTAGCAACTTTTTTATATAAACTACTCAACAATTGCAGTGATCCGTTCTATAATAAGTGATGTTTTCATTTTCATACATCATATTTCTTTAAAAAACCGTTATTAAAATACAAGCCGAGTAAAAACAAAAGGTACACATGCATCGCAACATCGTAAATCAGTATATTTGGTTATTTATTCAACTTTTTACAAAAACAGTAAATACCCCCAGCTATATTTTGTAAACACATATTGTCTTTACATATTTATTTATTAAACATATTGTATAAATTAATATCTAGTAGGACCACCTCCAGCCCTATAGACAGCCATACATCTCCTAGGCATACTTTCTATTAAATTATTGATGACTTCTTGAGACACTGCTGCCCATTCCTGTTCCAACATGTTTTGAAGCTTCTCAAAAGTTTCTGGTTCGACATCTTGTTCCGATAACCTGTGCTCTATGTACGACTATAGACTTTCGATGGGGTTGCAATCAGAAGAGCGTGCCAGCCACACCATTCGTTCAATACCATGTGCATTAAGAACATTATTCACAATCCGAGCAAGGTGCGGTCATGCATTATCATCCACAAACACAAACTCATTTCTAAAAATATTGGCACAACAGACTACAATCGGTAGAATACACATATCCCTATAATGATGTGCATTTATGCATAACCCCCTTAGTGCCACAATCACTGTGCGGCAGTTAAAAATAATGCCTCCCTAAAGAGTAACACCACCTCCTCCGAAAGGTACTCTGTGCTCTAGCATTTCTTCACGGTACGTGTTGTTCGGGCGTCGCCACCCTCTAATACGCCCATCCACACGATAAAGGCTAAATCGAAACTCTTCTGCAAACATACAACGGGACCATTCGTCCTGGGTACAGTTCAAATGAGCTTCCCCCCAATGTCGCCGTTGTACTCGATGTTGCTGTGTTACCAGTGGGCATGGCACACGTCTTCTAGCCCTTAAGCCATATTCGTGTAGCTTTCGTCAAACTGTTTGACTATAAATAACTATTCCTGTAACTCGTCGTAGCGCGTTATTTAGCTGAGTAGCGTTGTAGGTAGGGTTTCGGTGAGGAGTAATTTGTAAAAAACGAGTTTGTCTTGGAGTTAGACTGCGTGCACGACCTCCACCATATCCGAAACGAGGAGTTCTACATTTTTGAAAGCGATTAATGGCTCTACTAATCACCCCATGCGCCACATTAAAAATTCGCGCCACCTCGCGATGAGATAACCCTTTCTGCACCATGTGAACCACATGCTGCAATTCTCGGTCAGATAAACGCTGTTGACACTCAGTTAAATTCTCATTTTGCTTGTTTTGTCAGATAAAACTGCGAAAAAGCTCGTTTTTAAAATTAACACCTAAAAACTGCCACTAGATAGACCATAAAATACTTCAGATAGGCAAAAGAGTACAAAAAAACAACAAGAAACAAGAATAAATCCTATATAATTAACAATTTTTGTGGTGGATCACTTCAATTGTTGATCAGTTTATAAAAAAAATCATTAAAGGACGCTGTTTTAATTAATGTTTTTATTAAAAGATGTTTTCCGGGGTTTCAAAACAGATTAAACTTTTTTGCCGAGGTTTAACCCAAAATTCGAATCTTTTACCAGGTTTTACCTAAACCATAAATTTTGATAAAATTTTATAATAATTATCTACGTAAATAAACATTGGTAGATCGTTTGATTAGGAAAACTAAACTAAATTCCTAACATTAAAATTATGTTAGTAGTTTTCCTGTTCATAATTAATGATATTTGACAACACCTTTTAAAATTGGCAATAATTTGAAAATTAATATTAATTTTAATCAATTAGCAAAAATTAGTTCTCCAACACTAAAATAAGATTTACTGCCTTGGCTAGATTGCTAGCCTCAACCATGAAATACCACAAGCGATAGTAAATCTTTTCATATTTAGAAAAATAAACAAATTTGAAATAGTCATCTTCGTAATTAAATTCTTTTCAAAAATTTTATAACACACTTAATTGATATGTTCCATTTATACTTTTATGGATAGCGTAAATTTAATTTTGTTAAGGTCTTTTGATAGGATAACCACACCTTATTGCGTCCCCATTCACTTCTAATTTACTTCATTTTTTTAATAAATAAATTAATTTAGAAAATTAATATGAAACGTTCTTGAAAAATCAATGCAGTTCTTTCCATAATTCCTCAAGTTTATTCAGCCATAAAACTAAAATTGTATAATAAATATTTACATAATTTTTCCAATTTTAAATTGTATGACAAGCAGTAACTGCCTAGGATTTTACAGTAAAAGAAATTTCATTGTTTGTTGTTATCTCTTCTCACTGCAGTTATTATTTATTGCATTTTCTGAATATAAATTAAAAACGTTTGTTTACAACCATACTGTACTAAATTATGGAATTAAGTCTTGTTCAAAAAATGCACTTTCACTAATCTAATATCAAAATAAATCATACACTTTTACTCCTCGACCCTTTTTCTGTCTGGTTAAAATTTATCCATTTCAGTTTTCGTAAAATTCTTCATACAGGTGTTTCCAATTTAGAAAGCCTTCTCCAGTTTCCTTTTAATAAATAAATGGAATTTTCCTCGACCTCACACGCAGCGAGGAATTCTTGTTCAACCATGATATTATGACCATCCTCTACAGGGTGTACCAAGTTTCCGCCAAAGGCCAACATCTTCCCTTATAAATAAAAAACATTGTAGTCATTTTTAGCCCAGTAAAAATGTGCAAAATATTAAGAAAGAAACACATAACAAGTTTTTTGGTTCTTCCTAAAATTTTAATTTTAGAAAAAGGTATGAGCACTTGAAAATAGGTTTCCTATACTTTTGTCTCTTTTTCTACGATTGAAAGTATTTGAATTATGACCAAAATCGTCATTGTTGGCTAGCTAAAAATTTATCGAAATGTTTTTTTTTTGCAATAGTAAAGGTTTTTGTTCTAGCAGTGTTCATAGAATGGTGGAAAAAGATAGAATGGCGTTCATTCTATGGTGTTCATAGAATGGTGGTCTGCTTGTGTTATTTTTTATTAGAAACAATTTCTGGCGTCTTACCATCCTGTCTTTTGTTATAAACTTTTAATTTTGAATAAAAAAAAGGTTTCGAAATCGGGTTTTGTTTTACGGTAAATTAAATTAAAAGATGATAACAGAAAACAGGGTGGTAAAACATAAAGTGTCTAACTTACAAAAGCAAAATTTTTTGGTAAATATAGAAATACGAAAGCCCTGTTCTTAGGAAAAGAGTTTTTGTAAGTTTTTATTATTATTATTATTATTTTACCACTCTGTAAACACTGCTATAGGTCACCTCCATTATTAAAAAAAAACATCTCGATTAACATTTGGCTGGTTTTTTTAGGTAGGTAACTATACAACATACTGAGAAATCAAGACTACCCCAATTTTTACCTTGATCAATGTCAAAAAACATGTCTTTGGTGTATCTCTAGATACGACCAGAACATTCTGGCCTTTTTCCGAAGTCTGTGCACCTGTATCTTCTATCGTTGAAATGCATGTCTTTGAAAGCCCGTGCCAAAGACCGACAGCGAATGCTCGATCAGATTGTTTAATTTGTATGTGCATACGTTAAGTCAACAAACAAGGAATTAAGTAACGCCAATAAAGTGGCGATAAATATTTTTTCCAATTGTGAGAATTCTCGCAATAAAACAACAGTTCATTAAGTCCTGGGACTTGCTTAGACTTTAACATTTCTTATGTTTAATGAAGTGCGATGATATCGCATATCTGAAAGGCATTGAACTTGAACTTGACGTTCCGGGTTGATTTTACAGGAAAAAAATCCAAGACCTAGAGACTAACCCACGCATTTTTGTAGGTGTTCATTAACAATAGATCAGGTTTAATGAGAGCCATTCATAAATTACTATACCTACGCATCTTTTCTACTGATTTAATTTTTTTCCAAGTTTGTAGCTTCGCCTACGAAAAACTTGAGATGTATATAGATAAATTGGTTCGGTGAAAGTGTCATAGAAGTAATACTTTTTTATTATTATTATACTACTGTTCCATGGCATTAATTTTATGATTCATTAATTAATTAAAAAATGGGTTTGGTTTATTATTTATTTATGATTAGAAATTATTATGGATGGGAAGCGTAGAAAAACGCTTTCCATATGGTATGATTTTGTCACCATTGATCATTGATCACAACTTGTAGTGAAATTAAAAAGCGAGTATTGACAATATGTGTGCATTTAATATATGGAGTAAAAGTCTTCAGCAATGAGAGGAACACCTTTTACATGTTAGTTCAACGGTAATTTAGTATAATGTATTATGATTGTGACTAGACGGATAAAAATAGAAAAGGAAATGAAAGAGACTACAAGCAAATAGAAACACTTAGAAAATATTGTAGCAATATTGACAAAGGTTATTGGAAAAATATTTTACGATGCTATTCATGACATAAAACTTTACTCACGATTGTTGCACATTTCTTATCTGCCTTACCTTCCTTTTGTATACAATAAAATGGGAATAAAACATTACTAAAGACACCTCATCAATCCTGTCTTGGGAATTATTTTTATTACTTACAATTAACAATTTAAAAATTAAAGAAAAAATTGAGCATTGTAGATACAGGGTCATCCTTTTTGTTAAATAATCAAAAATTTGATTTGAAGAAACACAAGAAATTTTGATTTGAATTTTTGGTGTATAAGCAGAAAATACAAAGAGTGGTTCTAAAAACGAGAAACGTCAGGTATTTTCTTTTTTATTTAAAAATCGAAAAAATGCTTCAGAAATATTTTGCCTTTTTATTTTTGGTGTTGTGACCAATTTTTAAAGAATTTCTTCACACTTTCTCACCCATCTTTTGGTTCAGTTTAGATTTAAGACCAATAAAAACGTCAATGTTTCTGTTCTAATTATTGTTTATTTGAGAGTTGGAGACGTGTTAATAAAGTGATTTTACTTGGTATTAAATTAATAGAAATTCCAAGAATATTATCGTCATAAAACTAAAATTAATTTACAAAGTATGTCAGACTATTTAATGAAATTGTTACAAACAAATAAAAAGGTGAAAAACCACAATGGCGTGACGCCAAGTCTTATTTTTCTATTTAAATGGCTAAAAAACTTAAAAGGAAAACATCCTTGTTGTTAAAAGTAAAAGTAAAAATAGTAATAAAATACAGGTAGGAAATCACGATTTAAGAGCTAACGGAAAAAATTATAATAATTATTAGAAAGAACGTGAGAAAAATTAAATTTAAATATGATTGTAAATATTTAGTATGTAATAATGTCTTATCCTTGCATAAATTTCATCTAATCCTTTTTGATCAGTATTATTTTCTTCGACTGCTTTCATCCAAGATTTTTTTTGCAGTGAGTTTTCCTTTTTTTTTACAATCTTGCTTCCGATGTGTTCTAAATTCTTGTGGTTTTATTGTTCATTTTTTGAAGATAAATTTACCATCCCAGTTGTTTTGATTTTACAGAATGCGTAGTTGTTTTGTCCTGTATTTAGCCTTATCTTATTCTATCATTTTTTTAAGTCTACCATCTTCCTCCACTCTTTTCATAATTCATCTCACTATCTCTGATTTTTTTATTTTGTAATGAAATCTATTTTTTATCTGCTCAGTTTTTCTAGTGAAACTCCTAGATGTTGAAAAGTATCAATTTTGTCTATTCTTCTATTCTATGTCTATTTTCATTTGTTGTTTTTCTCTTGCTATAGCTATCTCTGATATGCAAACAGATATAAAATTGATATTATAGTGTTATTACAGCTCTTGTGTGTTTTGACAAATAGAACATTTCTACTGTCATTTGAAATTAAGCGTGCTAGACTAGTGGAAAACCACTGAACTAGTTAGTGTCACGTAGAATCGAGTATAAGTAGCTTGACAACAACGGTTTAGAAATAAAGGTTAATAGATTAGTGTTAAATGTCACATATCACTAATCTTAGTTTAAATCGACAACTAATTTAATTAATTAATTAATATAATGCGCTTTTCAGTTATAGAAGCTAAAGCTATGAAGTCGTTTCTCGATTGCTTCAAATTTTCGTTCCATTAATTTTATGACTTTTCCAAATTCCTTTCAAACTTTGCGACCTCTTCTTGACTTCTTGTTTTATTTCTCGTTTAAGTTTGTTAATATAGATTTTAACTTAGTGGAATTCATGTTTTACTTCATTTCCCTTCCTTGTAGTACATCCAGTTTTGGTTCTGTACCTCTCTATATTTGTTCCAATTTTAATAAAACTGTTTCTTATTCTTTGAGACCAAAAAAACTTGTGTTTCGTGTTATTCGATAAATTAAAAACATTCTACAAAGAAAATATTTCTCGCTATTCTTCTTTTTTCATCTTGTTTTTTTGTGTTACCTTTTTCTTTTTGTTTTCTTCTTTACATGCGTGTTCTAGCATTAATTTAAAAGCGTTTCTGTCTTCTTCTCGAATATTTACTAATTCCATTGGTTATTTTATCGATTGTTTCAGTAAAAAGTCTTCTTTTTTGTTTAGTTTTTCCAAACTCATTCAATTTTACAACATTTTAAGCAACTTGTTCAATTTCCTGTCTAACTTTGTTAAAATACCTTTTAATTCCGTGGACTTCAAATTTCACTACATAGCCTTTTCTTATAATTTCATCTAATTTTCTTTCTGTAAATCTCTGTATTTGTTCTAATTTTAATATAATTTCTTTTTCTTTCAGAGAGAAGATCTCCCTGACTTATGCTATTCAACTTCTTTATTTATAATATTATTTTTAGTATGTACTCCTTCTGATACTTTAATTTACTTCTTATTTATGGTGCTTCCCTTTTTCGGCTTTTTCTACTTCGCTTTGCTCTTCTTTTTCTTTTGTCCTCTATTAGCGCTATCTCGTCTCTCGGAGGAGACGTTAAGCTATCCTGTCGGCTTTGGTTACCAGTGGTCGTTAGGTTATGTCAGAAGCTATAAATGCGACCTGAAAACTCTAGCACTAGTTTGTTCAAGTATTATTGTAAAAACGTTTTAATTTTGTTCTCGTTGTACTTTTATTATGTCCACTAATTCTGTTGATTGCTTCGGGTTTCCGTTCAATTTTTTCATTTAACTTTACTAAACGCCACACTAACATTGCAATCTTACGCTTGAATTGTCCAATTAAAAAAAAAACTTCTTCTTTGAGGTGAAAAATACATAGCTGCTAATGCTTAATTATATACTAAATATTTATATACCCATGATTCCCTTAAAGTTAGTAGTGTTATAAATAAATTTTCAAAAATGAAGATCCCATGAAAACGAAGGAAAAATTCTTCATGAGCGTAAAGATAAATGTCAAGAAATGTGTGTTTTGCGTTATTCAGTACTCTAACTATAAGAAGATCTAAGAAGCAAACCTGGCTGATGCTATTCTTTCTTTTACCATACATCTTTTTTTATTTTTTAGATCCTTGTATCGCTTTTTTCTTTTTTTAATTTCTTTTTCTCCTTTTTGCCTTCTTCTCGTACGTTTATCATCTCTATTAATTTTCTCGATTGCTTCCGCTTTCCGTTGCTTTTTCGAGTTCACCAAAGTCTTTTATAATTTTCTGTTTGATTTTGTTAATGTTTCTCCTAATTCAGTGCCTTTTTTTGTATTCTATCCAATTTTGCAGAAGCACTTCTCTATATTTATTCAAATTTTAACGAGAATAATTTCTTCATTGAGATAAACTTGTTTGATATGATCGAACAAGGAAATTTCTTTGACGTTATTATTTTTACATGATGTCTTTTTTCTATATATCATTTCCCGTTCTTCTTTTTTTCTTGATTGGGTCACTTTTCTTCTTTTTTCTTTTGTTTGTTTTGCTCATCTTGTCAAAGTCTACAGAATGAGTTTTTACAATATACACTACCACAGGTAACTGTACTCACTCTTTTGTGTATCACTTGTCTATCACTTGTCTTTACGTCTTATGAACTTATTGAGCGGCTAGATCTATAATGACTCAATTTTCTTTCCGTAAATATCCAGAAACGTCCAACAATATTTTTCAAAGCGAAAGGCTATTCCCTATCTCTCACTTTTAGGACCACAATAATTGTTCTAAATTTAAACAGGAATAATTATAGAAAATCGTTGCAAAAACAAACCGTCAAACAGAGATGTAAACAAGCAAAAAAACTAAAATCACTGGCGCCTAATCCATTTACGCAAGCCTCCGGACACTCGTAAAAGAAATTCCGGTGAAAGATTTAAAAAATTTTTAAAATCTTCGAAAAACGTTATCACAGACAAATCTGCCACACCTCTTAGCACCTGGTGAAAATAATCATCGTACGACATTTGTATAACAATTTCGTTTTCCCGGAAAGCCGCGTACTAAGCGTGAGTAGGTGTGGTGACCATCAAGGTTGACGAGGTGCAATGTCATCGTTTGTTTGGCCCACTGCCAAAGCAAGTTCAACAACACGTCCATCACCAACTGTTGCAATATTTGCACACGATGCGTTCCAACTCGTGTACCTATCTTTATCCCATCTCTTCGCTTCCTCATTCTAATGACCAGTAAATCTGCTTAAGATATGATTAATTACACGTGTTCTAATTTAATTAGAAACAACTAATTTTGATTGATTTCCTTGTATCTTGAGTTTTTTGCACGAGTTTGAACTATAGGAGATCGGAATCTTGGTCTCATTTCTCTGGGTGAAATATTGGAGAATCTTGGCAGATTAGCATAGTGAATATTATTATAATTATGTTGTAATTGAATGGTGTTAAACAGATCAGAATTACATATTTATTACTTATAATAACCGACTGGCAATAGTTTCTTTTGTATGCATAATACGATAATAACACTTCGAGAGTGATATTTATGAAGATGATTTTTAAGTAAATATTATAAAGCAATTGGCGTGTGCTTTAAGGCGGTATATTTTTCCAACGAATAGTGGTTTTAAATTACCGTAAGTTTTAAAAAGCGGAAAATTGCTTTGACGAGGAACACACGCCAATGATCACTATACCGCAATAATTCGTTGACTTTTGTTACGTTATGTCAAGAATTTTTACGATTTTATATAATTTTTTAAATTATATAAATCATTAATTATGATTCAGAGAATAAATAATTTATTGTTTCTAAATATTCCTTATTTAGGTAAGATATTTCGTTTCTTGCGTAACTATTTTTTAAAACTAGGTTTGAGCACACCTTGAAGGCAGTTTACGGTATGTTGTTAATTCCCGAATCGATTTACACGCTTTAATTAATTATATCTTTGGAGTGGTATTTAATAGATGCCTTATTGAGATTTAACACTGAATTAATTAGCGAAGTATATGCATTCACCTACTTCTAAATTATAAAAAAGTGTTTGTCATCTGTATTTGGTTTAAGGACAACAAGAATAAATTCATTTTTAAATAATAAAGTTTCCTGATTTCTACACCCATAAATCTCATTTTATGTACAATAATTTTACAGGAAGCAAAAGTAATTAAAAAAAAGAGGATTGACCCTTAGAAATTTGTATTTGGAAAATTATAAAATATTTTGATTAGAATTTGGGGCATATTTTTTTCATATTAAGATCGATTTATGTTAAATTTTTATGGCACTTCCGGTTATGTCGGATACAAACACTGCTCACTGCAAACTGTCCAATCATTGAAGCCTTCACCTTTGTGGCTTCCTTTTTGTACTGTGACAACTGTTATTTGCCAGAAATAATTATTTTACGTCATATTTAACTTGTCAAATGACAGTTTTTTTGCAACAATCCATCGTTTTTCGGATCGTTTAAAATTCGTTACAAATTGTATTCTGCTTGAAAAAAAAATTTAGTGGCTATTTCTGGAACAGCATTTTCTAGGCGATTCAATTACATGTTCAACTCATCTTCTAGACAAGATTTATTTTCTAGATTTAGATTTTGTCTACTCTCATTTCCTAGGTGACACCATAGCTGCGTTCGGCTTTGCCACTCCGAGTGCACCGCCTCTTTCCTTGTCTACTTCATTGTGTCCTTATGTCACTAGATCTAAACTGAGTAGGTGCACTCGGAGTGGCAAAACCGAACGCACCTCATCACATTGCGCAACATCACTGCCGTCCATGAGAGACGTTTTTCAAATTTTCACTAATAAACAATATATACAACTAATAAACAACAAACTACCGATAGTATCTTAACTTCAAATTAGCCTACAAAAGAATAGATGACTCATTTTTAAATAAGCCTTCCCAAGACTCATCTTCTACTCTTACTCTTGATACGACTCATTCTCTAGAGGACTCCTTTTTGAGATTACCTCTCAAAAATCTTTTTCAAGATAACCCAATTTCAAAGTTAATTTCTAGCCGATCTACTTTTCTTAATTAAATGACTCTTTCAAACAACTCATTTTTTCCAATAACTACTTTTCCAAGTTGCTTATTTCTTAGACGCCATAATTTTCTCCGCATTCTAGATTGAGAATACACAAACACAAAGATGACTTGCTTTTAAAAGTTGTTCACCAGATCAATTTTTAAGCGACTTTACTACGAGTTTTATATTCATGTTTTACACAGTTCATTCTCTAGATGACTCTCTTTCTAAAGGACTTTCTCAAGACCCATTTTCTAGTCGAGCTATTTTGCAATCAACTTGCTTTATATTTTAGACGACTCATTTTCTAAATGAATCAATTACCCAGCAACTAATATCCTAGACCGCTTATATTCTAGATTCTTTTACTAAACCAAAATTCAAAAATCTTCGTCAATACTCATTTTTAATATTCCGTCTATATACTCCTACGCCTAATTATTTAAATTAATTCTAAATGCTCATTTTCTATATTAATGCTGATATAGATTTCTTACAATTTGTTTGATGAGCCCATTGTTTTAACAATTGTTAATTTTCCAATTGCTTCATTCGGTAAACGACTGCTTTACATAATTAAAAATTGTTTTTTTCAACCACTTAAGAATATCATTAATACTACACTAACAGCAACAATAAACATCAACAATTACTGCCCACGGCATCATTATCATAAGAACGACGCTGCTTATGGTCCCTAGGGGGGTAAGCGCAAGCCGTAGCAATACCCTCTTGTTCTTTCAGGTGGTTGAAAAAATAGTGTATCTTCTATTCTAACAAAATTTTCTCGGCGTATCAAGGTTTTAACGTGCGTAGTAGATAGGGTGTTTGAATGGTGGGAAGATTCATTTCAGACAAAATCTTCGAAGTGCGATGTAACATGTCTGTCCTCGGAATGCTTAGGAAACTTTTCGACTATGAAAAGTTATGGTTACGGCCCTTGAGGACTAATATACTATTAAAAATCGATTTCTGAGACTAATTTTCAGTTGACTCATTTTGCACAGTACTCATTCTGAAGAAGACTAATTTTTTGAACGACTGATTCACTAAACGTCTGCTCCAAAATTTTTAAAATCATTTTCTACATTCATTTTTGCACGGATCATTTTCTAGTAGACTCCCTTTATGGTCCTTTCCTTAAAAACCTTTTTAAAGACCCTATTTCAAAATATGACAATGACTTTCCACTGGAACTTTTTTACAGATAACTTATTAGGTACCTAACTAAATGATTCATTTTTTTACCATGAATTATTTTCTGGATTCTTCATTTTCTAGACACGAAAGGCAAACCCAGTACTGATTTTCTAAAAATTCATTCCCACTCGAATCATTTCGCCGAGTGCTCATTGTCAAGAAGACTCATTTTTTAGACTACTCTGACTAAAATCTTACCTCACAACACATTTTTTAGACTACTCTGATAAAATCTTGCCTCACAATTAATTCTCTAAATTCAGTCATTTCCAAAACTCATGCTCAGGTTTAACTTACCAATAATCTTCTCAAGACTCATTTTCTATTCTTATATTTCATTCTCTATAGAACCCATTTTCTAGACTGATTTTTAAAGAATTTCCTCAAGAGCAAGACTAACTCTAGAATAAATGAAAACCCTAAACTACAAAATAATATTTAATAATATTAATTACTAGAACATTTATCTTCTAAACGATTCATTATGAACCATTTTGTGAATTGTTTTATTAAAAATTTGCAAGCTTTTTAAATTCAATGAAAATTACAAAGATTGGTTAATCTGTTGCTGAGGAATTTTCTTGTAGAAAGTGCATTTATCTCGTTTTTAAGATTTGCTTGAATTGCAACAACATTAAGGCATATTAATTTATTTAATAATAATTCGATACGTTACAGATAATAAACACAAGTAAAAGTAAATTACAATATTTAATATTCCTCATCAATTTCTGAGAGTGACTTTAGGAATAACGAATAAAAATGAAACTCCAACAGAAAAAGAATAACGGTTTAAAACTGCAATATCTAGTTAAAATTAGCGTTATTTATTATCTTTAGTAATTGAGTGCAGTGTTCTAAAATCGATAGACAATCCATAACTATATTTCGGTCAAATAACAGCAAATAATAATGTAGAACAGTTTAAGTTGTACAAATTACTACATCAATGTCCATTTTATGAATGTGATTTAGCCTGAACGAATAAGTCTACTTTGAAAAATTGAGTTACCTGAGATTTAAAAGCTCTACGTAAAAGACTATAATCAGATTGTACTTATCTATTACGTTATCTGACAGGCGATCTCGAGGTATTAGAGCTAACTTCTTTCTAAGTACCTGTCATTCAATCCCAGACCAAACAGTTTTTCAGCTTTACAAAATCAATGAGATATTATACGAAATCTAGAACTGGCTAGAACATCATTATTTCTGCAAATATTTTTTGTATATAAACAACTTTAGACACTAATAAGCTCCATGGGATATTTAGTAAATTACAATTTTATAGCATACGTTACGCCATTTCCTATTAAATAAACCTCCTCTTATTTATTTAGTATAAACGTTCCTTTAAGCAATAATTTTCAAAGCCAGACATTTGTACATTTATAGTTTTCCTTTGAATATTAATCACATCAAACTCTCATAAAAGTAATCACAATAAAACGCAAAATTTTTAAAGCTTCACATTATCATAAAAAATCTTGTATCGTCATGTAAATTTATTAAAAACAGTCCTTTGACGGCACTGGTACAATTTATTTGTGGCTATTAAAGTACGACATGTTTATCTTTACGATCATAACTAGTAAAGAAGCGCTAAAGATGTTGTTAACTGCTTGCTCGTTTACAAGACACTTCGTAAATTTTATCTTGTGCATAATACTATTGATGCCGATTTTTACAAATTCCTATGCACCACAACATATGCCTCGAGCTATTGTTAGGACATCAAGCATATGGCGAGCGGATGACGAGCCAATATTGAAGAAAAATCCACATGTAGGCATTATACATATCTCAATGAGGCTTAATTTTCAAAGAAGATTAATACATCGATTCTCAGAAAATAGAAGAACAAATTTTCTTGTATGTTTTGAACATAGCGAAGTTTTTGCTCCTTATCGGTACAACGAATCCTCGAGCATTGTTTGATCATGAAATTGAATCTTGTGAAAAAATTGAATATTTTCCAGCAGGTAAACAATTTAACTTTCACTGTTGCAACAATATATAGATATCGTTATCCAATGAACCAATTTCACAGCCCATTCTTAGGGTAATTTCGTGATTTCTTCTGACATTTGCAGTGTCCATACTCTCTACACTGTCTAAATTTATCTAACAGTTCCACATATTCCTAGACTCGTGACCGCCTTTCTGAAATCGTAAATTGTATCAGAATTAAATGAAAAATAACGATATCAATCGACACAATAGGAATCGTTGACATTTGGGCATTGATTGCATAAAACTGTTTAACATTTATGCCCTGGAAAAAGCTGCACCTAGAGGCAACAGAATCGCAAATTCTACAAAGAGTACCGCTTCATCCTTTCCCGTTCAAGGTGATTGAGTGAAGTGTGTTAAAGTCAATATAATTTGTATCTTGCAATTATTCTGATACAGTTGACAAGCCTCAAGGATTTCACGTGGAATTCCACGAAGATTCAAGAACTCAAAACTATACAATAATTAAGATCAAACGCCCTAGATTTAAATGCAATTACACTCTTATTGTGACCAATCACATACTTTAGATTAGTATGTCCTGATAATGACTTTTTTAGACCAATTGATTAGATCAGGTAATATTTCAACGCCAACTTAGCACAGATTTTACTAAATAGATCGATTAAGTCAAATGTGGGATGATGGGATAACCTTCTTAGATACCACAGACGTTTGCGGAAGTTGCAAAGGGTGGGAACACACAACAAGCTTCATTAATTTCCTCGTAGAGCTGTTATCTAATTAAATTCAACAACCCTCACAGTGTTATCAGCAAGCAATCAAGGGAAAGACATTTAGTTACGTTTCTGGAAGTGGCCGAATTTTAAGTAGGTGTCGATATCTAAAACTGTTAAATACTTCAGGCGTGAATGAAGATAATGCAAAAACGAGCCGAGAAATTACGTCAACCATTCAATTTCAGAGTTATTATTTAAATTTGACCGACAGAAACGCAGAAAAGTTGCAAAATTTTAGAAAATCGATGAGAAATGACATTTTGGCTCAGTTATCCCCATTCAAAGTAGATCAAAGCAAGTCGAGCGTGCTAAAATTTCATAACCCATCAACCCTCCTTTGTCTGGAAAAGCCATCTATTATCCCGTTAGTATCAGTTCTAATTAAAATTTTCATCGTGCGTATCGCCTTTAGCGGCACGTTTGTAGCAATCCTAGCCTAGATCTCGTCTTTGTGGAACACACGTAGACCTACGTGAGTCTGATGATGTTTCAGGCCGAGACGTCGAGACTCCATAAGAAATGACAAGGGAATATTAAACACAAACCCTTTATAACTGTACTTAAAACCTGACAGTTTTCCTTTAATTAACTTTCGTTTCTTTTATTAGGTATTTTAAATTTTATATCAAGTTTTGATAAATCGGCCGGATTTTATTACTACATCCCACCTGAGAGTTTGTTCGCATTAAAATTTATAAGGTGCTGTTATTCGAATATCTTCTCGTTGCATTTCTAAATAAATATTGTGTAATTCATTGCACTTACAAATTACTAACACACCTTGGCTGCGAGACTATGTGGTCGATGCCATTTTCCGTTAAAAAAAAATTTGCAGACGACAAGAAAAATTGTGATAAATTAACAATGGTAATTAAGTGGAGAAAGTTAGTTTGAACTAGTCGAATTACAAGTAATTAATCAATCAATGCCAGTTTTTAGTAGATCTTTGGAAATGTACTCTTAAAGAAACTGAAGTTTTGGTAAGAATTTCCTAATCTAGATTAAAATTAATAACATCGTGTTATGAGAATTGTTTGATAATCGTTCTGTCGAAACTGATTTAAAAAAGATTCAAAAACTTGAACAAAATTCGTGATTTATGTAATCTGATATAATGAGTGTTCAAAAAATTCCGGTCCTAAATATTGTTTAATTTTATTTTTAATAAGAAACAATTTGTCATCCTGATAAGATTTTGACCTCGATTGCATTTCCTAAAACTGTTTATTGACTAGGTGTGATCAGCATTGTGTACTAATGCGGAAATATTTCATATTTATCTATCTCCAAATCCGGCCACCTTATTTTTTTCCGCATTTTTTGAATTGCTGATATATAATACAAGATTAAATAAATTTTAGTGAGGTGATGAAAAGTTTAATTTCGCATAAAAATGTGAACCGAAAAATTACTCGTTTTTAAATATTTTATAAATTTTTACGAAGTGTCTAAAGCAGCAAAGCCATTTGTCATTAATTTACAACTTCACATCCGTTATAAAACATTTATAACTCTATTAACTAGAATGCATAGGAAACTTAAGTTTCTCTTAATACTTTTCTAAACATTAGTGGTACTGGGCACTAATTTATTTTATTAAATGCATAAATTTTGTTTATAAACAGTAACGAACAAACATATTAATTGGTTTAGCCTTTGGCTGTTTTTCTATAATAATAAATAAGAGAAATTCTTCGTTGGTGTAAGCAATTAGTACAATATTCATCAGTCTGAAAAGACCTTGTTTTAAATGTTTCGCAAAGTAAAAATTAATTATTATCTATCTCTGCAAATCAAAACAATTATGATTTGCAAAAATAAATATAACGTTCGAATCAAAAATAAAGAATAGCTATTTACATCCGAAAGAGGTAGGTCCAGTTTTCGGGCACTGTATGAACTTGTATAAACTTTTTGGTCGGCAATTCTTAACAGTTTTTATCCCAATATTTTTATAATTTTTTCACATAAAAATACATTTAAAATTTAACAACATTTTAGTTTTTAAATAAGTATACAAACAGTTGGCGCTGCAACAATATAATATTTTTTTTTTTTTTGGTTATTTAGACTTTAGATGCGTTTCCCTTGCACATTCTTGCCTGCAAAAAGCTTGCAGATTTAAAAAAATATATACAGGATGGACCAAATGTATGGAACGGGCCGTTTTTTGGCTAAACTATAAAGAATTTTCAAAAAACAAAATATAGGCATTAAATGGCTAAAGATAATTTTGTGCTCTTTAAAACGATGTGTAACTGGACAGCACTTCCTATTTAAAATTTTAGGGTTGTGGTTCACCCCCGTCAGGGGGTTAAAGATATGGCTTGCAAAATATTCTTAAAATGTGTCCCCTTTCAAAAGAAAATCGACGTGTCTCAGCATTTCTGCATTAAATTTCACAAACAAAGGTAACGCTAGGTGCAAACTTTTCATTGGACCAGTCTGTATAAGGTTTCGTTTAATATTTTGAGAAACGAAATGACTTACACCTGAGTGAGCCTTGAGGGAGGTTTTTTGAAATGAATCTAGAGAATGACTCTTATAGAGAATGAAATATAGAAAATGAGTCTTAAGGACATTTTTTTGTAAATTAAGCTTGCAAATAAGTTTTGGAAACAATTCGGTTGTACGTTGTATTTAGATAATGAATCTTGAGGCATAAAGGTTTTAGTCTGTATCTCTTTGAGAATGAGCACTATGCAAAATGAGTCGACTAAGAAAAATTCTTCTTGAGAATGAGCGATCTATAAAACGACTTATAGAGAAAATGGGTCGTCTAAAAATGAGTCATATGGTTAGAATAAGTAAGTTTTCAGAAAAATTTTTTCAGAATTATCCTACGAAATGAGTCATCTAGAGAATAAATAAATTCTCTGAAAATAAATGTAGAAAATGAGGCTTGGAAATTTAGAAACAAGTTTTGAGCGAAAAATAAAACTGTGAAGAAAATGAATGGTCTAAAAACTGAGTCATTTAGTTAAACAAGATAGGTCGACTAAAGGGGTAATCTAAACTCTTGATGTTATTCAATTGCTACTCGAGATATAGGTATGCTGACAATCTTGAGAATGAATCGCCTAGGTAATGAGTCGTCTGCAAAATACGTCGACTCAGAAAGGTTTTTGAGAATTTACTACATAATTTGGAAATCATAGGCAACAGGCGTTTAATCGCATCGCCTATAAAAATAAATCTTGTTGAAAACGAATTCGAAAATCTTTTAAATAAGTCGACAGAGAATTTAGGACCTGGGTTTTTAACATAATTTTTAAAAATTTTTAAAATTTCATCCACAAAATGGAACAACTAGAAAACAATTTCAATAGTTAACAAATCTTAAGAAAAATATATGAGAATTAATGTGTAGAAAATGGGTCTTTAAAACTAACTTAGAGAATCAGTCGGAATAACCAAAGATTCTTGACAGAATTTTTTGAGACTCAATTTAGGAAAACAGTCGCCTAGAAAACGAGTGATCTAGAAACGTCATTTAGAAAATGAGTCGTGTAATTAAATGATTAACTAATCTAGAAATAGAATCGTTTAGATAATGAAACGAGTAAAAAGCGAATATATAAAATGAGTCTTTAAAAAGAGTTTTTAAACTTGATATAGTGAAAGAGTTTTGAATAAATCTAGAAATCCAACCGTGTAAAATATCATTCCAGAAATTTAGTTTTGGAGACTAATTTGGTCCAGAAAATGAATCAAGTGAAAAACTTTCAATGGACGAATGGGATCAAAAGCTTCTATGAATTAAGCTACAGAATCAATTATCTTCATAATAGAGATTATTAGATAATAGTTCATTTATAAACTGAGATATCCAGGAAGTGAATTATTTAGAAGAGATTTAATACAAAAAATAGAAAATTGAACGTTTAGAAAATAAACCTTATAAAAAAAATGATTTTCAGGTAATGAGAAAATATAGTCTATGTTCTAACCTAAAAATTTGTAAAGAATTTAAAAAAATGCCTCTTTTTGAGAATGAGATGGACATCTAGAACATGCAATTTTTAAATACTTCTTGAAAATTTAGAAATGCAATGTTTTACAGAATGCCGCATATATAAAAAACAACTTTAATAGTTTTTAGAAAAAATGATTTAGAAAATGAGTCTTGAGAAAGAGCAATGGGAATTAATTAAGAAAATTAAGTATTTAAAGATTGAATGTACAAAAAGGGTTAAAATGAGTTAAAATAAAGACTTTTGAGAATTAATTTACCAAAAGAGTCGTCTAGAAAATGAGCAATCTAGAAAATCATTTATCGAGAAAATAAGTCGTTAAAAAACTGAGTCATTTAGTGAGGCAAAACAAGTCGCCTAGAAATTAGTTCTTGAGAAACGTTTTTGAGAATTAATCAAAAAAGAAGTTCTATGGAGTTATTTGGTATTTGAGATAGTTGGCATTTAAGATAGACGATGTAGAAATTTTTTCTCAAACAACATTTTTTTTGAGATGCGTCATGCATGTTAATTGATAACAATGTTACACAGACACTTGTATAAGGATAAGGCAAGTTTCAAGGCGGACTATCATCTCCTGTGAAAATTCCAAAAATGTAAAAAATATAGATTCTGGAAAATTAAAGCTTCTTACAAATCTATGAATTTCTATTTTTAAAATTCATAGAGAATTCCACCCAAAACTTTTGAATCAATTGCAATTTTATCAAAATTCAAATTTTAGATCAGTCAGTGACGAATTACATCCAGAAAAACACTAATGGAGTTTTATCGCAATACTACTACGTCCCTTTAAAAATTATACTTGTGAATTGAAATAAATTTTTTCTTTTCAAGGAATTATTCTTCTGTAATTATCGAAAAATACGTTTATTCGGACTTGTGTAGGCTGGAATCTAGCTACTGCTTACGCGATAATTGAACAGCACTTGTGTGATTATATTTATAAAAATTTGATTAAAATAAAGAAATGGCAAAACGTTTTTTAACAATACCTATTAGTAGGTAACGACGCAAATATCTATCACCTGAGATCAGTGGAAAGCAAATTTTGGGGTATAATTAACAAAACTAGTAATTAAGACATCAAATAATATTTTTAGAAAGCTGTTGATTATTTGCCATAAGGAATATACTTTAATTTCTGATTCAAAGCAATTTACCATATTTAGATATAAACATACTATGCAAAAATAAGTGAAATGAAAAGAGGTAATTAATTTAATTAATAATAATTGACTTGCACTAGGTACACTATTGTCGTTTTCAGTTTCACTGTACATTTAACTATGTATTCAGGATGCGGAAAATTTATGCAAACATATAACTTTATATTTTCTTTATATATTATATAATAATTATCGGATACTTTACGTATTTATTCAAACGCTTTATTTTATTAGTGTGTGCTAGTTGCTATTTTATAACAATTCTAGTGAAATTCAAGAAGAGTATCTAATGATGGTATGTAGGACTAAAACTGATTGTTATTTGTTTAATATTCAAATTTGTCTAATTGCTTTGAATCGTTAAATTATTTTAGATTATAGCAAATTATGTAGAAAACTAGTTTCAAGTAATTATGTTAATTTAATTTGTTTATAATATTAGATGAGGTCCCCCAAACCTTTCCCATATTAGCAAAAATTTCAAACAAACATTTTTTTTAAATAAATTAAAATTATTTCCGGGGAATTTCGTAATTTGGTAAACTTCCAGAATTTTGATGTTGTTTGAAACAACAGAAAGTATTTCGATAAAAAATCTCCCTCGATCAATCTCCAAATTTTAATTATTCAATCATTCGGTTAACTTTCTCGCGATGTGGCGCCACAATCGCAAGTGGGTCATATTCTTCGAGTTCTTCTGTAGCTTCGTACACCTGTTCAGGTAAATGGCTCGTGTTACTAACTCTGGTGCAGCTCACCTGTTGTGTTCAGTGTACGCGCTGCTTCCATACAAGAAATGTCTAACGCGCGGTAGTTTAAAAAAATGCTGAGGGTTGAGTTGAGATATTAGAGTGATATTTTTGGTGGGTTTCAAAAAGCGACAAAATGTGCAGTAAAGAACAAATTACTGAAATTATGGATAAAATTCATATGGTATGTATTAATTAAATTTGCACAACTACTCTAAAAAAAATGTTTTCATGGTCAAAAAACACGAATTAGAAACACAAATAAATTATGAAATGAATTAAATAATTTATATTTTTGGAACAACAAATCCGATCTAGATAAGCCGAAGTAGGAGCATTTAATATGCAAATCTCGATGATTTGAGAACACTTGTAGCTATTTAAATTTTAGCAAATTTGTGTCATACTTAATTATCTGTTGTTTTGTATATTAAAATTCTTGTCAATTTCGACCGCCTTCATTTAATATTTTCTACTTCACACCTTGCGAATATTTAATGGTGATTGTTCTGTTATTTTATTGTGTAATGATGGTTCTACTGTATTGTTTTATTTTATTGTTATAACACCGCAAGGCATGATACAGAAATTTAATGTTGACAATAAAGTTTGTTTATTTAGCGTTAAGTAAATATTACGTTTATTTAATTATTAAATTGTTGCATTTATCAAAAGAAAGTAATTTGGAAATTTTAAATGGTAATAAAATTTATTAAATGCAGCATGACTGTGGCAAATTATAAAATACTAAAGAACGTTAAAGTTAATTTAGTGCTAATTACAAATTACAACTTTAAAAATAAAAAAAACATTGTCTTTTTATAAAAGAATAGATCTCGTAATATTGTAATCAGCAAATACCAATAGGTATTTCTGCTATGCTTTTGTGTGAAATTAACTAAAGATTATCGGATTTTATCTAAGTCTAAATTAAATTTTTTAACCAAAATTTTTTATTGTTTAATCAATTTGGAGAATATGTTATCATATCATGTTGTTCACATCTTCTAACCAAAAATACTTCTTCCACAAAAAGTTATTTACTTCCGACTCCGAAGAATGTATGTACCTACATTTTAATGCTTTTTTTTGTACCTAAAGTTAAAGTGTTTACTTAAAGTGTAAACAGCTATTCTTCGATAATTCTCGACGCATGAAAAGACTGCTTTCCTTCACCGGGGTGTTTTTCATTTTTGTTTTTCCCACAAGGAAACAATTAAAATTTGTTTAAGCCATTAATCTGTAATTGGTAACAACATTTGGTTGATCTTCTGTTGCCAAAATATTCCAATCAGTCCCACTTATTTTAATTAATAAACAAAATTCTCGACTAAATTATGTTAAGTTATTTTTTCATAATATGTTGGTTTTATTCGTTACAAAAAATGTTGTATATAACTATTTCGGAGTAAAAATTCCCGCAATCGCACTAATGCACCACTCGTACTGCAAACAAAGTGCTCGTGCGGGAAATTTATCTTGCCAAATACATTACGTAAATAACTATTAACAGCTCGTTGAAACCGGTAGCGCCTTTTGCTCCCAAATTACGTTGAAAATTTTGAGGTCTTTTAAACCGCATGTAGAGAAAAGCGACGATTTAAAATAGTTCGCCCTTCCGATTCCCAAAAAAATTAAGGTTGCTAATAGAAATGCGACGAATGCGACAGTTTTTTTCTATTTTACTCTGTTATTATTATTATTATTTTTAAATAAGCAATGCATAATAATATAATTATTGCTTTTGGCTGTTAAATTATACGAGGTGGCTATTTACAACTACTAGGTACGTATACATTTTTTAGTGCTTTGACAATAAACTCTAGTTTAAAAAAAAAGAAATTGTCTCAAATCTCACAATGTCAAGGAAAATAACAATTCTGATAGGATTTTTCTGAAGAACTCTTTACTACGTCGCTGTCTTAAATTAAAATTTTATTCAGTGTTGGCTTTAGAAGAAATCAAAATCTGCAAATTCCCAACGAAAACGTAAAAATAACCACCCAGCACTTAAAATTTTTTTTGGTTCTTTAACCCCTATTTGAGACAAATCACAATAGTTTTCGTTTTCGACTGCCAAAAATTTATTTTAAATTTGTTAATAGAATTTTTGTAAGCCGTTCGCGATAGTTTCTTATTTCTATTTTTTCATTTTTTTTTCTTTTCTGTTTAAATAAAGACATACAATAATAATATTTCAGAAATATGTTTTCATAATAATTTGCGCATATTGCTCCCAAATTGTGATTAAAACATTATGGTCCTTCGAGGACAATGTACAGAAAGGTCCGAAAGGCGATTTACAATAGTTCTCGTTTCCGACTTTCAAAAGGGTATATTTTAAGGTATATTGTATTAAAAATTTTTGGTTTTTCGACACAGACGTAAAAAAATGTTAAAGTATGTAAATGGGGCAATTTACAATAGTCCTTTTTTTAGATGTACAAAAATGTACATTTTAAGGTTTTTAATGGAATTTTGGAGCTGAAGACAACAGCTTTTTTCTATGTCATTAATTTTTTTAAATGAGTATTGCAGAAACAGATTTTTGTAACAACTGTGGTCTTCGGCCCCAAAATTAGATATAAAAATTTGATAGTTCTTTGAGTTGGATGTAAAAAAAAATTTGAATATATAGAAGACAATAGTTACAATACAAGTCTCGTTTCTGACACCCAAAAATTTATTTTAGTGTTTTTAATAGGATTTTGGAAGCTGGTCGCGATAACGTTTCACAAGAATTGCCGCCTTGTGTTCCTAAATTGTGTTTAAGTCTTTTATGGTCCTTCGAGCCGGATGTAGAAAAAAGTCTGAGTATAGAAGAGACAATTTATAACAGTTTTCATTTGTGATCCTGATAAATATTATATTTTTGTCCATTTTTTCTTTTTTTAATAAACACTGCAAAAAAATTATAATGCACCGTGATCAGGTTTGTATTGAAGATACTTATTTTTTTAAAAAACATCTTGGATTGATGAATTTTCTTAACAAAGTTATTCGATTTAAGAATATTTCTTGAAAATTTCACTGAAAACCGTGCCTGAAGCAAATAAAGTACAATAATTATGGTAAATACAGGGATTTGTGGTGTGCAAGGAGCAGGATTTCCCGACAATTTCCATGTTTTTACATTTAATGCGCGTAATTGAATAGTACAAGTCTAAAACGTAAAGTGTCAGAATATATTATTCACGAGGAGCTGCAAAATAAAAATAAATAATAACATTATTAAAAACCAAAAGAATAATAAAAACTAATTATGAACTGAATATATCAAGTAATTCTAATAGGACTTCTTAGAGATTTCTAAATGATTTTTTTGGTCAAAAGTATTTCTGGTGTTCATTTTTTTAAGACGTGCCCAGTCGCTCGATTAAAAATATAAATTTTGTATTGCCAACTAATCAGATTTCTTTATTCTGGTGTAATTGTCTCCTAGGGCATCTTAATTATATTAAAAACTTTATGGTTATAATAATTGTAATTTCCTTATAAGGAATCCTTAAAACTCGGTTTGTTATGGTGGTTTCTAAGATTTTCTTATACGAATATGGCCGCTCCAATCGAGTCCCTGTTTTATTTTCTAAATTGTAAAAAAATGAAACCCTAATTTTTGGGTATTGCGGATTCTTGGGATATTACGTTATTTAATTAATTTCTTTATAATATGGGTTATAATTTTCAAGTAGTAAAACAAATACTGATGCTCTGTAACAAAACAAATTTAGTTAGTTTGTGTAATTCACGATATGCCTAAGAAAAGTGTTTCATGAAGAGACTAGTTAGATAACATATGAGAGTTCATTTTCATGAACTGACGGATTTCGCTATGAGACATATATATTACGAAAAGTTATTTAGCGTTATTCGTATGAAGATAATAAAGTCTGTTAACAATAAAACAAAATATTTTTTAGTTGGCCAGTTATTAATACTTAATAGCAATATTAATATATGATTTTTGCTAAGAACCCGTTTATTAACATAGGTCATTATTAATAATGAATGATTTTAGAATTTTAAAAGAAGATTTTTGAGTCCTAAGATAAAATAGTTTTTGTTTTAATAAACAGTTTCGATTATTAATTGCTTTAATTAACATCTTTGTTTAATATATTTATTTTTTTGTAAATGTAAACTTTGTTAAGTTATTTATTATTTGCGAATAGACTTTTCTGTCATGTTATTCACAATAAAAATATTCATTACGTAATTGCACAGTTTTAGGACGCGCATATGTTGCATTTTACAGTCTTATGCAACATGATTTGCAATTATGTTATCAACTATATCCGTTCTAAAATTATACAAAGTGCACAATTTAAATAAAACATTAAAAACATTCTTCCTATTTTTTCCTTCTAAAATTCACTTAAAAATGCGGAAACATTTCTTTAAAGTGTGTTACATACCATTACGTACAAAATTTCTTTAAAAACTGACTTTCTTTCAATATAATAACAATTGTCATAATTCTTTGTGGTTTGTATTCGAATTTGTATAACACATCATGCCCTTCACTTGCAAAACTAGTTAATAAACGAAGCGACACCTAAAGCAAACTTTCAAAATTTTAATGTGTTAAGGTTTTCCATGTGCATGCAAATGTCAAAAAAATATTACCAAAGAAAGAGAAAATACCATCAGCATATCATTTTATCGTACAGTTTGCCAGATGGTTTATGATTATGTTGCCTCAAGCTCTAAGAAGTCGCCTAAATACATCACTAATTTGATTTAAGAGCATTAAATCAGATTACTGAAACCCTACAATGTAGAATTATGATAGAAAAACGAGTAATTTGAGATGATTATTGGCAATTTTGCATCGTCCCTCCGACCGAGAAATTGTTATTGAAATTAATTGCCATCTCAGGGCGAAATCGGCTGAAATTCTTATCATTTCAGAATCTTTATCGCCGATATTCCCAGACTTTAAACGACTTTGCTTGAGCATAATTTCCTAATAAAAGTCATCATGCAAGTGATCTGAATATGCAAAATCGACAAGGAAGTGATTTAATTCCAAAGTGATAAGAAAATATACTGAAGGTTGGCTGAAAAAGTGTGAAAAATTTCATGAATGCAGCCACGTGATAGAAATTAAAATGCATGTAAATGTACAGTTAGCACGTGTTAATGCAACATCAAGGAAAACATGTTGAAATTGACGTTGAGGTATCAAAGAGGAAGATCCATATCATGTTAATCTACAGGACTAAACAAAAATGTCCACGCAAAATTTCTCTTCTTTCCTGAAAAATATGTTTATCATAATGTAATTTTGTGATTTTGCGTAAGGTCAAGGATTAAGTAGAATAAATTCAAAACATACGATTCACAACACCTCAAGCTATCTTTTCTCTTTTCACCAAAAAGGATCATTAAGAGAGAATGTGTATTATTAGTTATTACAATTATACTTGAAGATCGCGTTTTCTGTTTAAACATCTGACAGATAATTTTATTTTTTTCTGAAAACAGTTTGACGAATGAAAGTGTTACAAAGTCAAAAAAAATTAAATGAATTGCTATTGAATTGTAGCTTCAATAAAATAAACTTTTCCACTGACAATTACAAGAAGTAAAAAATTTGCATTTAAATTTAAAAGAGGAAAAACTTAATTTAAAATTCTGAAGAGGGAAAGTAGGTGGTATTGTGTGTTACAATAATACGGGTATTTTAGGTCAAAAAGTGCTTATTTTTCAGTTTTCAGTTCACATTTTTCAATAGCTTAAAAATATCTTTATTTAAACGATACACAGCAGAAACAGTATTTGTTAATTTGTCTACTACATAATTAGAATTCGTAATGATTGTTATTATTCGCACTGATTATTATTAATGAAATAAAAAAAAATCCGTTTTTTCGAATTAAAAGAGATTAACTAATAACGGTTAAAAGTAACAAATTAATACAAAGAAATCTGATGTAGTTTTTTGTTAATTTAACAAATAGTTGTGTTGTAAACAATTCCAATATCTCATTTAACAATTTTCTGCCGGTAATATAATTACAATTGTTTAACATATTTTATTACAAAAAAGAACAAAAAACCTACAAAAACAAAAAATTAATCAAAATACAAATAAGATTAGAGACTGTCACAAGAAAAGTATTCAACTATTTTACAGAGGGTAAAAAACATCTGTACATAAAACTAGATAACTAATAAACTAAAAATTAATAATTTTTTATTTTGCAAATTAACCACAAAACGCAGTTTGAAAAACATATTAAATATTATTATAATGGAAGTAAACGTTAAAATGTATTAGTTCCGCTAATAAAATGAATATGTTTGGTTGTTGCTATTGTTAGGTAAAATGATATTGTTAGATAGTGGTAGTGTAGATTTTAAAACATTATCCACTGGTGCCTTTGTTGCATTATCTTTATTTATTTTTAACTTGATTTTATTTTTATCTTAATCTTTATTTTGATTTCGGCTTTGAATTAAAAAAAATCCTTAAGTTTAATTCATTTATCCATTTGCTAGAACCAATGACAAAAAACAGGAATACCACCCACTCTTCTTGAGTCACCTCAGACACAACTGTCTACAGTAGAGATGGGTCATTAGCAAACGAATCATTCGAAATGACCGAATCAGTGTACTGACTCAAAAGAATCAATGCACGGTTTACAAGGGAATTGATTTTTTATGATTTACTTTTTGGCAGCTAATATGATTCAAATTGTCTCAAACGTTATAATTCTTAAAAGAAACCGAGTTCGTGCGTAGGAATGAATTAATTTAACCGAAATGGTTCAGTTGTATTAAGTATTACTTCATCTTCTTTATTAATTTTGATTCAGGCAGCATCTACATATTTTTTAGTAACTACTGAGATTGTTCTTCCTTCACAAGAAAACATCTCTGGGGAAAATATTTTCAATCTTAAGTACTAATCCTTTTAAAATTAAGATATCCGCTGACAAGTACTGCCCTATTGTAAATGCTTAACAAATTGCTTTCTGGTTGGGGCATTTAACGGTTTAAGGTTCCTATAAAAATGTAATATTTTTTCATAATTAATAATATAAATTAATAATTTTTCATACCCTTTTTTTTGTTAAAAAGAGTTGATTTGACAACAACGGTTGATGAATATTGTTATTTCCACAACATCCTTCTGAATGTCATTATAAAATATTATTAGAATTAACTAAGTATAAACATTTAACTACAAAATACAAAATATCTGTTGAACAGGAGCAAAATGAACAAAACATTTTTTTCTGAGCAAATGACATAACTAGAATTACCAAAACACAGTTTTTAGATTATCTAAGGTTCCCACTATACCTACATTACGCATTTTTAATAATATTTTCTTTTGTTAAAAAATGACCCGTAATTATTTTTTTGCAACGGAAACAATGCCTTGAGAGTCATTTTCTAGTAAGTAAGTTTCTTAATTATAATTTATATCTCAATTATCAATAATAATTTATTGTCGTAATAAACCTCTGAATAATTTTATTCCTCATAGTCAATAATTTGAGAGAATTTGCGATTTAAGTAGATCACGGGGTCGTTTCCTGTAAATAGTAAGGTAATAGTGATGAATTACACAAATTTAGAAAAATTTGTGATTTATGTTTTAATCTGTTCAATAATCCGGTGACGAGATCAGGAATTAGGCCAAACCACGTGTAAAAGAGTATAACGTCTTCCGATGTAGATTTTTCAGATCGTTCAGCCGCAACAAATTGAATCGAAACCTATAAACGGATGCATGTAGGACAGTTATGCAGTGTTTTATAGTATCAGAAATAAGGCCAAGACAAGATTCGATTTTTAATACTCATCGGTACTCATTTCATTCATATAAGGAGAGACAAGTCGCGAATAAAAATACATCAAGATCTGACATGACGACCTTAAAGACGCTTCACACTATTATCATTTTTAATGATTCAATTAACGGTGCATTTTGTACGCCATTTAAAGTAAACAACTTTTACTCGAGGCCAATATTTCGCATGCAAATAATGAAAGGCGACATTTGTCATTATTCAGGCGTGATAAAAATGAATAATTCAGTCACGTGGATATGTAATGACAATTATAAGTCCAATGGATCCATTAACATTAATACATAATTAGAAAAATACGTACATGCAATACATAGGTACAGTAGTGGCCACAGAAATGTGGTATACTAAATTTGGCAACGTTCTCTCAAAATTTAAAAGATTCCAACATATAAACAAATTTTTTATTAAAATCTTTATTGTTCGTACAATTAAAAATGTTATTCTAAACTAAACGATTCATAGTTGTGACGTACGTAAAAATGCCGCAGTTTGAAGAAAAATTTATAAAATCTAAAATGTTTTTTGTCAAAATGTTCTACTTTTTTATGGCCACCACTGTACACACGGGGGGCTAATGAGGTGTCGATCCTAATATATATTTTTGACGCCTTAAAACCTTTTCTGTCTACCTTTAACGAAAATGAATTATAACACCTCTATAATTTTGGCCCAATTATTGAACTATTATTGTACATAAATTACAGAGTACACAGTAGTTACCAAATAATGCCCAAAGGCACCTGCTTGGGGCAGCAAATCATCCCTTATATCATTCAATGTCGGGGTTTTCATTTTGTATTCCATGTGCACAAGCATATTCCATTCTTTCCTGTTTTTTTTATTTCCTTTGTCACTTTTGGTGTAAGATATTTCTCTAACATTTTTTCTCTAATACATTGTACCATGTTAACTTAAGTTTGCCACTCCTACTTTTTTTCTGTTTTAGCTTTCTAAAGTTTTTTGACAGGTCTTTTTTTATTCACCCTGTCTAAATGCCCACATCAGCTTCTCTGTATAATAGGTATTGACAAAGTGCTAAGTTTTTCTCTTGTATTTTCAATATAAAATTGATTTCTTAGTGTTCTCTTTTGACTCTTTTTATCCATTTTTATTTCTCTTCATTCCTTTTCTGACCTATCTATACAGAAGCAGTGTCCTGTATGTTGTTTTATACACTGTTAGTTTTGTAACGCTATAGATATTTTCTGGTTTAAGAGATTTATATTTAGAGCATCGAATGTTCCTGTTGTGTTGAAGATTCTTTTACTTATAATCTTGTTCATCAGATTCTGTGGCATTACTTCTAGATATTTAAAACTCTTTAGAACTTCTAGTTTTGTATACTATTGGTTAAAATACTCTCCATACTCCTTACTCCTTGTTTTAAACTTTTATTGGTTTCAACTCTCGGATCTCATGTTGTGTTAATTCCATAAATGCAATGGATTTCTATTTTACACCTGATTTGCTTCACTTTGAGGATAGATTTTGATGCTTTTATGTTTTACCGAATCTACTTTGAGTTTCATCTAAAAACGGCATTTCATTGACTTTTAATTAATGTATCTTTACTACTGTTCCTCTCAAAGTGATTGTATGATAATTTTTACAGCTTTTAGGGTCTACTTTCCTAAATAATGGTAATGCTCCTCTAATTTTCCATAATTTTCCAATCTTTGGCAATTTGTTCTTCATTTCACATTTTGTTGTAGATATTCTGAAGCATTCTTTTTCTTCTAACTTTATTTCTGATGTTATCGTATCGTATCGTGTGCTGTGCCGAGTTTCCTTTCTTTAATTCTTCAACCCAATTCTTGTTGTTTTGAATCTATCACAATTTCCCTTTCATGTATTTTATTTTCGTCTACTTTTGTATATGTATAAATATACATCTGAAAATATTCTTTCCAACTCTCCATGATGCCGTTTTCTTCTGTAAGGGTTTAAGGTTTAAGAAAATACACCAATTTATGGTAAGACGTGAATGAAGAAAAAAGAAAAAATTATGAGAAGATTTGATTGAAAAGTTATACAAAGACAGTAAGAACTGATCAAAACTATTCTATCTAAAATAAAATAAAAAAGATTAGAAAACAAAAATTATTACAATCGCACGCAATAAGAGAGACAAGTGAAAGAATTATTACAGAATTTTTTCTTTCTTTCCTATACTACTTCCTACGTGGCTTTATTTTAACTTCCTTTTGTTATTTTCTAGGTTTTTGATTTTTCTCTCTTCATTCTTATCTTTTTTTGTCCTTTTATTCTTTCCGTTTTTCAAATTTAACTCCACAGATTGTAGATTATTTATCTCTAAATTCCGAACAGTAATTGCTTGCTTGTTATATATAAAATAAGCAATTTATAAATACATAAGAAGAAAAAAATTAGAAAACTTTCCCTTCGTAAATATTACATGTAATTATTTATTAAATTTTAGATCTAGATACTGGATAAAAACAAATTTTTCTTTTTTCATATTTCTGTAATTAAAACATTAGAACCAATTTTAAAAAAATAGATTGAATAATATAAAATGTTTAACAAATTAGAAATTAGGTAACAAATTTGAAATTGTAATTTCTTATGTTCTAATTTGTGTGCATCAGTGGCAAGGTCGTAATTTGGAAGTTATGGTTGTTGCAAAATGATTGCAACGCTAATAATAATAGAAAAGAAAAGTTTTAACGGAAGCACCGAAATGGAAAACATTTGTGTTCAAAAGAATAACGAATCAGATTTCCATTTCCTTAGATGCTATGTTATGTCTGCATTGTGTAATTGCACAACATCCAACGACAATCTATTATCAATTATGTTTAATAAGCCTCATCGTAGCATTTATTACATGTCAATGAATTAGTAGTGTATATCGTACCGTTTTCTTCTTATTTCTTCCAAGGTGCCATTTAAAGCTGCTTTTTTCCAATCGTAGACTTTGTAATTACCAGTAGATATAAGCAGGTGTTGCTTGACACTTGAATTATTTACCAGTCTTTTCAACGAGATTTGCTGCGAATGTGTTTTCAATTGCTGAACTACACGCCTACAAAGCTATTTTCTACCAGCAATAAATTAAGATGAGATAAGTTTAAAAATTTGAATATTTAAAACATAATCCTAGATTCTTGACTTTCCCAATGATAGTGCACATTTACACTTTCGCTAAATCGATGCAGGTAAAGTGCGTTTTCCTGTCGCACAATGAGGTTAAAGGGAGTATTTTTAAGTGTTTAATGACAATTTCCCTCATTTACGTATTGTTTCGCTTAGTAGGTTTCTGTGTTTTTGCTCGAAGCATTTCGTGATAATGACATGCTTCGAGTTTAATCAAAATAAAAGAAGGGCGTGTTGATTATATTTGAAGTAACTGTTTTTAATCAAGAAGCTTGTTTACATCGTATAGTTTTTTTTATTTACTTGTGTCATCATTTTAACTTTCTTTTCCTGTTTCAGGGGTTACCAAAGTGTTCGGTCAAACTGCCTGCTTGGGAAAATATAACTAACGCCCTGCCTCGATTTCATATACCAGCCATGCCGGCCGTGCGATCTAAGCGCGGCTGGTGCGGCTGCCTTCAAGTAAGTATAGATGAAAAATAATAATAAAACATACAAATCGACCTAATTTCAAATCTATAGTAAAAACAAGAATGTAAATGTACCGAAGATCCAATAAAAAATTTTGTTTAAGAAAACAAAAAATTATAGGATTAAACAATTGCTATCACACTTCAACACTTATTAGTTCTTATATTCGAATGTGCTAATTTCAAGTTGAGATAATACCGGTAGTCTCTTCGTTTATATGAAAAATTAAACAAATTCGGTGTTGTGATTGGTTGTTCCTACAAAGAAATATTAAAATTTGCGACACTACCGGTAGTATCTTAACTTGAAATTAGCCCAAAAGTGTTTATTATATTAATTAACGCGACAAACTTCCAGATATCGAGTTAACATAACGACAAATTAGAAAATAATAATCTCAAAACTATCTATCGCCCCATTCACAAAATCTTACCATTAGTAATTTGAAAAATGTAGCAAAATTCCTCAAAGGTGTGACATCTATCATTTGCCATCGAGTTGTTAGAAACTCAGGGGGAGATTTAATGCCATCTGTTATCATTTCCCTTTGCGGATAGTGCCTTTACCCTTCGTTATTTCTAAGATCTTTCATGTCGCTTACTTTTGAATTTTGCTCATTGTATTAGAGCTAAGTAAATAATTAGGACACATTGTGAAACTGCATGAGACAACCGATTATCTATAATTTACTGATAGAAGGAAGGAGGAATATAAAAGAAAAAAATAATTGAAGAAGCTGAAATATATAGGAAAACTTTAAATTACAGGTTGAATAGTTAAAGCAAAGTAGAAAAAATCAAGGCTAAAGCTACTAGGCCCTTATTGTGAGACCAATGAGATGTTTTATATCCATTTATCTGTAAATACAAATACAATTGTATACTCTTCTTCTTCTTTAAACAAAATATGTTCATCAAGTAAATATTTCTTGTTTTCCTGTTTTTTCTAGAGTTTCTGCAAGATATGGACCGTCTGATTTCCAAAATTCCTTCCTTTCCTCGCTGTTCCAGATTTTTTACCATTTGTTATTTCATGGAGCCCATTGGAACCTTTCATCATTACGTTCTTTTTACTTTCTCAGTTTACATTTTATCCCGTGTTCATATTTTTTGTTTCTAGGAGATTGCAAAAATATTTGTAATTTGATTTTTTTGTAAGCTCTTGTTTCTTTTGATTAAAAGCGACTCTACTTCTTTTTACCTTTGAGATATTTAATTAAGAATAAAAGATAAAGGCAACAAAGCAAAACAGAAGCAGAAAGTGACTACTATTTAGTCATAACAAAATTGAAAAGAAAGTAGGAAAAATAGACAGAAGGAAAAAAATATAAAAAGGTACAAACTAAGGGAAGAAAGACATACTAAGAAATACTAGAAAATAAACTGAAAGCTGGAAAATAAACTGAAACCTGAATAAAAAAGTTTTAGATATATAAGGGGAATATCTTAAAATCGGCAGCTGAAAAGAGCTGCAGTAAAATGAAATTAAAACAACATAAAAAAAAATTGGAAACGTATTTATAATCAAATAGGTAAAATACCTAACTACAAGAAACACTCAAAGTTAAAATAGCAACTAAAGGGATAAAATAAAGATCTTGGAAGATATTAATTCATAAAATGATAGAGAACTTTAAGCAAAAAGTATTTTACGTCAACCTAAAACAAATCAGTAAAAAAAGGAATACAAGATGCTAAATATAGAAAACAACATAATAACAGAAGAAGATGAACTAATGAAGAGATGAAGAGAGAATTTTGAAAAAGTAACACATAACGAAATAAACGATCAGAATGAGGAAGTAGCAAAAAGATAAACACGAAATAGAAACCATAAGAGAAGAAGAAATATAGGAAGCAATGGGTCAGTTGCACAATATTTAGAAAATATATAAATTAGATTCTGTGGTTCATATAATAGGCTCATGTTAAAATAACTTAGAACTACGAAAATTTTAAAAGAAAATCTGCTGTTTTTGAATTTGGTATCTTAAGAAATACAACCAATTAACAATTAATACATGTGAGATGAAACCACAATTTGAAAGAGCGCTCGCAGGTGATGAATTGATAAATGCGTTGACAGCCAAATTGCTAGTCAATACGATCTTCAACGGCTAGAGAGAATCGAATACTCCATCGCTACAAATCCCGCCTGGTACTGATTAGCATTATTACTCTGGATAACTATTAACTATCATCACATTTGTATCAAGGGCCCACATAAGAAGCGTTTACCCTCCCTCTTAAAAATAAGGTAATTTTAGAAAACTATTGTCTGAAATTTTAAAAGACAGTATTTTATGTTGCTGCTTACTGTTTACATATTGGCAATGACTAAATTTAAAAAAAGTCCCTCTTTTATTTCAGGGCGTATTATTCATTACTTATGTGCGCATTGGTAAAATTTAAAAATCTACGTCTTTCCAAGTACTCGTTCTACTAAAACTTAGCTTTCCTCTCTTTAAATATCCAAAATTGCTTTATACAAATGCTGATTGTTTTTAGATATCATAGATATTTAAAACACGCTGTTTTAAATTAACAATCTGGTAGTAGTCTAGACGTTCCAGAATTTTTGTTATACAAAACAATGTTAAATTCTTGATCGAAATAAAGTGACTGAACACAAATCCAATTGCTAACTAATCTAAATTATTGAATTATTATTAACTTTATGAGTTTTAATTTAAACCGCAAGCAATCTAGTTTTTAATAATATCAGTATATGTAATTATGATATTATATAAATTAAGTTTTACTTTTATTATTAAAACTCTTTAAAATAGACAAAAACCAGAAAATTGAATAAATTACGAAGTAAGTACTTCCTGTATATTAATTCTAAAAAAGTAATAAGCGAGTTGTCATTAAAAATTAATATTAAAATTATTAAATCATTTTTCTTCTTATATTTATCTTGATTGGTGTAAAAACTGAATACCACTCCTCTCGATAGTTTTGGAAAAATATTTCAAAAAATAGAAATACAGTATGTAACATAATACCAAATCTCATGAAAAATACTTCCTAGTGCTTCCTATTACAGGAAATGTATTTTGCAGTTACGATTTATTCGCAAGTTAATGATCTGAAACAGTTTATTAAACTGTGGTGTATGTATAGATCATAAAACTAAAATTAGGTGGACTTTAACATTAGTCAAATTTTCATGCTCAAGTTGCACATTCAATTTTAATAATCATTTACAAATAAAGTTTCTCTAAATATTTACAAAAAAAACAATGTGGGTATTGTGATAAACGCAAACGGATCTTGGTACTGTTAAAGTCTATAAAATCTCAGTAATTCCTTTTTACTTTAATAAAAAAAATGTTAAGATGTAATACGGATAATTGACGCTATTAATAACGTTATTTATAACTACAATTACACTAATATTTCCATTATGATACTATACATATGAAATAAGCAGTTATCTTAAAATTACCGTTACTATTAACAGTTCTGCATGTTTTTACTGAAGGGATGGTGATATCAACACGTGATCTTTTATATCAAGTTTATAGCAAGGACATTTATGTCACAACATGCTTTGAGGAATAATTTAAAAAAAGCCTTAAAGGTAAATAAGAAACATAATATTTTGGTTAGAGTTAGTGAATGTATTTTTATCAAATTGCACCAGTTAGCTATTCATGTCAGTTTAATTAGATTGCAACGGGGTTTAAAATATCGGGACAATAAAATAGCCCATAAAAGGAATAAAATACTTTTGTCGAACGAACCGGAACAAACGGTATACATTATACAATGAAGTTACAATCCATTTAAATTTTTACGACCATTGTAAATTAATCTCAAAAGACAAAAATTGGAGCTTTATATGCTTCTTATATTGCAACTAAAAGTTTAAAGAGCTAAAGCTTGCTTTAAAGTTTATTTCTCTAATCTGAAAAATACATTATAAACGTGATTCAAGCACTTCAGTACATTTAAATGTGACGTCGAGATTGAACTTTAACTCATTGTTACGTACCTACTTTCTTTTTTATTGAACTTAATAGTCCTTTGTGATTAGGTGAAACTACTGAAATAATTTAGATACAAGAAGTAAATTATACACTTGACAAATGTCAAAATATATCATTGTTGGACTAGAATTCGGAAGAGCTTTCTATATTACGCACAATGTAAACATTTTAAAAATAAATAACAACAAAAGTTTTTTGTTTATGAGCCCATTACAGCACATCTTTGGAAACAAGGCCTCTGAATCATAAAACCTTGTAGCATTACTCAGTGCCACGACCCAAAAAGAGAATTTTTTGAGTCTGCAAGCCTTAAAATAAGGTTAAGAAAATACCACCCGTATAGTTTCAAATCTGATATTTCTACCAGCATAATTATATCAATTTTTATCAATACCCACATTAAAATGGTGAAAGTTAATTGAAAAAATGCCATTTTAAAAATGACACAATGCAATTAACTGAGAAGTAATTCAGATCATAAATTGCAGATTATCTAATAATTTATATTGATTTTTATTGTTTTTTCTAATTCACACAATTTTGCAACCAAGAAAATGACGAGAATTAAATTATAAATAATTATGGAATTTTTTTTCAAAAGCTTGTCTTAAATTAAAATTTAATTCACTTGGATTTCAAAACAAATTGTCCTCGATTCCTGACAAGTCAAGTTCAATTTATCAAAACAAGTCGTCATATAAAACCACATTTTAACAAGTTAATTAAAGTTAATCACATTTCAGGATATGCAAGATATTAAGTCATCTAATTACTTAAGTATCATGTCTTTCTGATTGTTGTCAAGAATAGAATTTGCGTCAAAATAAGTAAATATTTGAAAAGAATGCAAATTTGTTGAAAGAATAGTATGTTGTACTCGAGGATAGATAAGACAAGCGGTAGTGATACGTAATTAACAACCTGAAAATAATAAATGTGGGGCTATTATAACAGTCTGTCCTACCGAGGTAGATATATTATCTTTTCCACTACTACAAATATTTAATTTGTTCAATTTTATTATACAAAATTTGACATTCTTCTAATATGGCACAAGTCATAACTGCACAATAAACTATCTACTATTTTTGTTTATTTGTTACTCATTAATTATTTACCTAACGTCTACAGTAGGATAAAAACAAGTAATCGTGCTCTGTTTTGACAGAATTCATTATTAACCTTGGTCAGTAATAATTATTATTAATTAACCACTTTTTTATTAAACAAAAGAAATCCGCGAAACGAGCCGCACACCGAAGCCTATGCCCATTGTGTGCAACTTCCCGAAACAGAACTACTGCAGCAGGCCTGTGCCTCTAATAAAGCTCAGTACCTTATCTCGATAGCACTCCAGATATCGGGAGCCGAGGTGTAAATCTCTGATGTTCGCAAACACTGTATATTGATGAAGAGTTTCCAATTGACCATTTAGAAAGAACTACAATTTAAATCGAAATAATAGTTTTTTAGTCGGATTTTGTGACGTCACTTTGATCGACGTTTAGCCATGATAATGGAGTGTAAAAAAAAAATACTTATCCGTTTCAGACAATTAATTTAATTAATAGAGACCCATTATTGTAAGGAGTATCGAAAATATTTCGTAACACTTCAGAATCATGTAATAATTTAATAATTAAGTTGTTACTGACATTCCCCGTATTATTACAGTAATTTGGTTGCTGTCGCTTATCTTTTAATCCTAAATTCTTGTCTTTAGATAAAGAATAGTTATTAAATACCGACCTTATTTTATGCTTTCAGTAAAGTATCATTACTTATGCACAAATTTGTACGTAGAATTTTTATTTCCCCTGACCCATGTCACTAGAGTTCATATCGTGCTATTTGCAAAATGTCATAGAAAATGTTTCTATAAGTAAATATTTACAATCTTCTTAATCCATAAACATACTTTATGACGCTTTCTGAAAAATCAATTTTTTCACTGACACCATTAAGTATACCTACAATATGAAAGCTTAATATGTTTTAGTTCACACAGATTTACATTGTAAAGCGATTATTTAAATCATGCGTAGAGAAGAATGCGGGGTCAAAGGGCAAAAAGATGAAAAGTAATTCGAAAAGAATTTTAAGGAGAGATTTTCTCACATTGTAATTATTTATATAAATGTTAGTGTTTTACTATAATTTCTATCAAAAAATATTTAATTAAATTATTTTGCAACACTTATGCACTTTCAATAAATCTCTTAAGGCTATCACGATTTTCACAAAAAAGTAAATTAAATAAATACATAATAAATAAAATACCATAAAAACTTCTTTCAGTTAAAAGGTTTATTTGTTTATTTTAAGAATTTATAAATATAATAAAAAATTACAAATCTTAAAAATCTTAAGATGTGCTTCGAGTATCCCACGATTTACCTCTATTCCTTTTTTGGATCAATTCTTCTCAAATAATTGAGCATACTATGTTAAAAAAGAGTATAACTTTTTCTGTTTCTACTCTCATGAATAATTTCCATGTTCTTCTCGTTTTCTCAACGGTTAAATACTATTTTTAAACAGTACCTAATTCATTTTTTTCAGTTTAAAATGTCTTTCATTTTAAATCTTTTTTGAAACTTGAACTCATTGTCGTCTTTTTTCTCTTCGGTTGAAGAGACTCTTCTTTTTCAGATTATTCTGCGTTTGCGAATTACCACAACTTAATGTATATCTCATCAAATTCTATTTTCACTTCCTAAGGAAAAACTATGTCCAGCGCACAACGGAGGAAATAACCGAGAAGAAGGATAAATTAGACACTGTGCCTTTTTCCTTGATTTTAGCTGTAGGCTGTAGAAGTACTTACTAAATTCAGGTTTCATAAAAGGTATCTTCATTTCTTCAGCTGCGTTACAGTTCTGTTGTTTCATCTTCTTACAGTCCGCAATTTTGTGACCGAATCATCCCCATATTCCAAGTTTGGAACAATTTTTGTTTCCATCATTTCAGATTTGTTTCTTATTAAATTTATTTTGGGACTACTTCTTTTTCGCTATTTTCGTTATTAATCTGAGCATAAAAATCGCTTTCTTTCAAGATTTTATTTTTAACATTTCTATGTAGTAGTTCATCACAATGCATTTGAATACTTTGTAGTTGTCAGGAAGATTATTCAATAATAAAATAAATGATAGGTGATTAATTGTTTAATTAGTATTTCTAATTTTGTAATTTGTCTATGACTTCAGGTATTCATTATATAGCTTCATCTTCTTCTATTTTCATTAGTGGTAGCTTTTTCAGCAGCACTGTTTTTTTGCTGGTACTTGTAAAGCATATACTTTTTTAAATTTTACTCATAACTCCGTAGAAGTTTTGCAGTTGTCAATTTGTAATACATATGAAGGATAGATTGTCAAGATTAAATTGACAGTGCTTTTTCTCCTGGATTTTCCAGGCTTCCACTGCATTTATAACAATTATTCTGCTTCTTAACCTTTTATTTACCTAACTCTAATTTTTGTTTTTAATTAATAAAGCTTTGACCCGAATTCTATTGTTGTTGATCCCGTGCAAATTTTGACTTTGTATTTCAGCGATTATGGTCCATAATATCTTATAGAGTATATTAACACAGTGGGTTCAAACTAAATTTATTTTTTGTGCCTAATTCGTAGCAATTCATAAAATTTAAAGAATTTGAAATCGTAGAACTCAAAGAGTTTCAAATATAATAAAAAAAGAAAATATGTGGTCTGGGATAAAGAAATAAAATAAAACAAGACGCGATTAGACAGATGTAGAAAATAAAATCTGTTAGCCCTAAGCAATTTCATTAACTCTTGCCTTCGAGCAATCAAGTAGCATGTAAACACTTCTTTTTCTAATAATTACACGTTACAATTTCCTTTTTTTCTTCATAACATTTTGTGTCTGTTAATCTTTTGATTAATTAAAACTCATTCGTGTGCTTAAATTTTTTTAGATAAATTCCAACACATTTAATAATTACAAGTACATTTATGACAAAAAACTGTAACATAATTATCTTTCTTAATTGGACAGCTACACGACTTGATTATATATATTTTTTTTTTTTTTGATTAAAGCACTAAACCTATTCCAATTTGCCAATCAGTCATTGTTCGAAAGTAACTTCCTCAATTAGACCGAAGGCTATTGAATTACTACATCACACCCAAAATTAGATTTATTATTTTCGAATTCACGAATGCCTATCACACAAATAGAAATCTTCCAAAGATCGAACACGCAAAATATCATGAGTAAGATTAAAACGAAGTAAAAGCCTGGCGAAAGTACCTAGAAGAGTACCTTAATTATAAATCTCGTAATCAAAAAATATTACCCAAACGATAAAAATCAAATGTTCAAAGAGCGTGAATATTGGAATTTTGAGTTGAGGATTCTAACCTTGACATTAAATAAACTCCCAGATCAATTATAAAAGGGATAAAATTTATGTAATCTGAGAAATGCCAATTGCACTGTTGAAAACCACAAATCGTTGAAATTACTGTATGCAAAGCTTTTTTCATGATTGTGTTCAGAAGTAAACAACCCGAAGCGATGAGATTATTATGATCTATCATAGGAGAATGCAGCCGAAGACTTTCTCGTCTTAGTTTTTTTCTCGTGATCTAATCTTGAAATATTGTCGGTTTGTAAATCTTGAACTTGTTTGGTTCTTAAGGATGTTGAAGATAATTGTTTAAAAGCCTTGAATCAGATTCCAATAATTCAAATCTGGTATTTTATTGGACATTTTAATTGTTTTTGCAAGGTTTTTGCTTATTAATTTGCTACATATTGTTCGATTATATTGACTGACCTTTGATGCAAATCATCGTCAGCGTGATGGATTCTTGGGAATTTTAGGGAACGCCTCTATCAAATACATTTTTTGTTTGCTTGATTAGCCTTGAAATTGAAAGGAGATCTGACCTATTATACTATTAGAAAAGTAAAAAAAAATAATAAAAGAATTTTATTTTTATCATTACTCATTCAAATACAGAATAAATTTGCTTTCAGTTTCTGAGATCTACAAAGATTTACAACAAAACCCGCTCACCTCCTTTTTTGCACACATTCTAATAAACTACATATAAATTTTGTAAAAATTTTTAAATTTCACCCAAAACACATTACATTCAATCATGGTTATAAAATGGTAATAACTACTTGACAGTTTGAGAACAGAAAAAAGTTTTGCAGATTTCTAAAATGTGAGATTTTTAAATATTCATAATATTAAAAAATTAGTGAATTTCTAAAATACAAATAGCCTAGTAAAAATGTACAAAATTTAAACAAACCATCATTCCGTACCCTAATTTTAATTGATCTTTTTGGATTATAACTAAGAAAGGTACAACATACTAAAAATAAAGACTCTTTCTTCTTTGAATATACTTTTACTGGCCTAAAATTAGGTAATATATTGGAGGTACTCCCTCTTCAAAAGCCAGAAAATAAAAACTTTTTTGGAGTATTTACAAAACTATTATGAAAAGTTTATTTATGCCAATGATCTTGACAGAGAAAGGTGAATGTGTGCTAGTATTTTCCAATTATACAATTATGCATAAAATTACTGAAATTCCAGAAGTTAAAAAATAAAAATCAACACGCTTTTACATGCACGAATTACCAAATGAAAATTTTCAGGCATTACGCGTTTCAAAAGTTCAAAAATATTAAACCATGTCTAAAAATAGAATATTCACACCACAGTCACAACATGATCCGCATTTTAAAAAGTCATTGCGATTTTGACACTGTCATGAAACGAGTAAAACTAATTTTCAAAAATTTTTTTCAGGACGATGAACCACCTGAAATAACCTACTGTGTGGTCGAAAACACCGGAACCCTCACTCTTCAAGCCATCACCCCAACCCAACCCATGCCCTCTCAAGAGGAATTAGATGCCAAATTTGCTGAACTTGTGGTATGACAGTTATTTATTATCACCTCACAGCTGTTGCTATTTCTAGTCATCATAGCCCGAGAGCGAGATTGATATTCGACACTTTTAACACAACTGAAGCCCTTAGAAAAACTAAATATTGACTCTTCGCAAAATGACATAGCGAATTCGAATTTTGAGTTTGAACATTTGAATTTGCTAAATGGTTATTTTGGCTAACTTTTTTCAAAATCTTGAAACCTAATTTTGCTCCATTTTTTAAATTTTAATTATTTTATCTCAACTATGATAAGAGTTAGAGGTTTGATTTTTTGCAGTAATTTATTGTCAAATCAAGTTTCTGAGGGTGTATTTTCGGTATTTTTACAGTAAGGAGTAGAAAATACATTTCCATAATTTACGCATTTCGAAATTAAAATAAACCTCTATCAACCTCTTTGCAGAATTTATAAATTGTAATTTAAATCGTAGATTTCCGGTGAAATTAATTAATAATTGGTAACCACAATGTAGGAAGAATTTTTGGATATATTGAGTTGTGAAAGTTATTATAATAGGCTATGATCGTATGTTAAAGGAATGCTAATTTTAATATTTAATTTTATTGATATGCATGAGATTTTTGACATGATTGACCATAGGCTACTGTCAAGAAAGAAATTATTAGAGCTTTCAGCTCTTTACTAGATTTTATTGTTAGATTATAAATTACAAGACAGGTCCTTGTATGATTTATTAGTCGAATATTTAGATAAGTGGTCAAGACTTTCTAGATGCACCTAACATAATTTTTGATTAATGGGTACAGTTATTATATCTCTACTCTTATTTGTTATTATAACTGCAATCTTCTTCTATTCATGATATTCTATACAGACAATACTTTATTATAATATATATAATTACTTATTACAGGAAGAACTTGACTTGACAGCCCCTAATAAGGCTGCCATGTTGAGTTTACCATCACAGAAAAAATGGCAAATTTATTGCTCAAGAAAAGGAGGAGAAGACACAGTGGACCATACACACGCACCAGAACACTACATCGAAAGACTGCGAACATTAGCAACAGTAAGTAAAAATTAAAATAAAACAAAATAAAAAAAACTCAAAAACGGTTTATTGGTCTTCCATTTACATTATTTCTCCAAAATTTAATTAAAAATAAAGTTAAATCCATGAATGTTTATTTTTCCAGGATGAGGTCAAGTCAACTATTTCGATTCTTTTTTAATGATCCTTTATTACCATTTAGCAATTAATTTTAGATTAACAAGTGTAGCCTATATTATTTCCTAGTATAAGCAAGCAAGAAAATCTTGATATGTTTTTTTACTGCAATTTTAAGCAATTATTTTATCAGTTGAGAACTTCATAACTTTTTAGGTTTTAGGCAAATTTTGATATAAAATGTGAGCGAAAATCTTGATTTTAAGTAGTAACTGAATATTATTTCTCTAAAGTGCTTATTAATTTGCAATAACTAAATATTATCTTCTAAAGCTCAGTTCAAGTTTGAAACACCTAGATAAAAAATATTATAGAAGATTTCCTAGATGACAGAAGTATCACAGTGTTAAATCAAGGAGAAGAACATACATATCAAATGAATGGTAAAGGGTTGATCTGATTATAGTGGTCATGTTGCAGACAGATATGGTGGTAAGACAATCACAAAATGGGTTGTTGACAGTAAATTAGTAAAACTGAATAACCACAACTGTATATTCTTATTAAAAAGGATAAGGTTTATATTTCAAAGAAGAAAATTTCATTGAAATTTTTCTAATCTTGCGAAAACGAAAACGCAAACGGATATTTCCAGCAGATTCAGATGACAATACCTAAAATGAAGTATGTTATAGATAAAAAAAATCATCAGTCAAGCTCTTACAAGGTAGAAAATTTAAAAACCAGAAGTATCGATTAGTATACTGATAGAATAAACTAACCCTAAAGATGTAGGCAAAAATCAAAGAAAAAAGAAAATAATTAACCAGATCGAAGAAAAATTGCAGATATGTAGATGAAAAATCTACTAGAAGAATACAAAAATTCCGAATAAAACTTAGACATTGAAAAAACCGACAACACTATAAAAAAATTATTCCTCAATAAAGAAACCATAAACTGAAGGAAACTAACATTAGAAAATGATAGGACTCTTTTTGTCTGAAAAAAGGCATTGAAAAAAATGACAAATAAGATAGCGGCAGGTGAAGACGAACATTAAAGCCATAACAGAGGGAAAGAAAAATTTGGATGGATTTTGGTGAAAAGAGATATTTTTATCGTGAGTGGAGAATAGCACAAATATTGCTGATGGTTAAAAAAACAGAAGTGTCCATATTAAAGAAGAAGTCTTCAAATCCCCGCATCCGGATCCGCTTATTATAAATGAAAGCGCTGAAGAGTGACAGAAAAATGCGCTTTATCTATCCATTCCTCATCCTTATTATGTGAGATCGTCGATATTCTGTATAGATGCTTATTTAACTGACAATGTCCAGTCCAAATACCTGCACTCCAAAGATAATCTTTGAATAGTTGCAGGTAAAATTTAGCGTTTTTTTTTTTTTTTGGAGGTCTTGGTCATCATAACTCTACCCTGTTTTTCCGTTTTCACGATACTCCCACTATTTGTGTGCATAGGAAGAATGTTTTGGATAATCACGGTAATGAGGGAGGTAGCAGTCCATTATTGTTATCATATCGTAGGACCTAGTTAATATTAATGATACTGCCACATTTGTCTAAAAGCTATCTTGCAAATCAGCGTAAACTGTTTAAACTCCGCCTGAAGAGCGGTGAAAAGTGTTCCTGAAAAAAATGCTTTTCTGCATTCTAAAATCTTTAGAAAAAAAAAAACCTCTCAAGTTCGGCACTATTTTTTGAACCGTTCCTATACAAGGTGTAAACAAAATGTGGGTGAAAATTTCGCTTGGTAATCGTCTTCGTTGAAAGAATGTTAAATTCAAAGAAAGCAATGGCGATACCCCAATGAAAAAATGACAAAAAAGATGGAATAAAGCGGAGAAAGTACAATGGACAAAAATTTTGATACCTTATATGAAGAAATCGCAGGTTAGGAGGCAAAGACTAATAGATTTTTGCATAATTTAGGCGCTATCGGGACATTGGTGCTTTTTGAGCCACCTATTTTGAATAGAAAAAAAAGAAACTAAACATTGCTGGTTCTGTGATAATGAGCACAAAGCAGAGCACATTATTTGTATCTGAAAGATACCTGAAAGATATCTGCAAGGCTTGCATGCACAAGATTAAGGAGCGACTCGATAAAGAAAACTTAGTGCCTACGATGCTTCAATCAGAACGAAACACATTGTAACTAGATACTACACAACAAAGAGGAAAACAAAAGAGAAAGAAGAGATAGAAAAGTCAATAATCCTACTCAGAATTATTCCCAGGCTGGCGATCAGAAGAAAACTACATTATTTAGCCGGTACGAGTCCGGCAGTAGCCGGATATTATAACTAGATCTATTTTCAGGTGTCTATGATGGATTTCTCTTCACCGCAAAAAAAAACATAAGAAGTACAAAATCACAGATATTCTAAATGAATACTTTTTCGTGGTATACCATTTTGTTTTTAAATAGCTGCTTAAGAATCAAAATTAAATATTTATTTTAATTTCAACAATATTTAAGATACTGGCGAAATTACGTTTTTCTTTGAATAGTTGATTTATTTTTGTTCTATAATTTTTTTTTAATTACTTTGAAATTTTACCAAATTTCAAAAAATTCCAATAAACCGTTTTAGAAATATTTAAATGTTCCCTTTTTTGAATTGAAATTTTTCTACAGCTGCAATACCCTGAGACTAACACTGAAGAAGAAGTCCGAACACGTACGAAACAGATCGATGGCCTCAAAACCGCCCTCCGAACCTCAACGCACAGTTTTGTAATAAAATTCATAGAACTGGATGGATTATCTGCCCTTTTAGACTGCCTGGAACGTATGGACTATTTCACAGCTCAAAGCTCAATCCACACAAGTATAATTGGTTGTGTCAAAGCTTTGATGAATAATTCGGTGCGTGAACTTCTCATTTTGATAAATTTGAAACTAAATACGTTTCTTTTCTAGACTGGTAGAGCTCACGTTTTGGCACACCCAACAAGCATTAATACCATAGCCCAATCCCTAAGTACTGAAAACATCAAAACAAAAATTGCCGCCCTTGAAATTCTAGGAGCGGTGTGTTTGGTTTCTGGTGGTCATAAGAAAGTCCTAGATGCGATGCTTCATTACCAAAAATATGCCTATGAAAGGACGAGGTTTCAGGGGATTATTACTGATTTAGATCGATCGACTGGAATTTATCGAGATGAAGTTAACTTAAAAACTGCAATTATGTCATTTGTTAATGCTGTTTTGAATTATGGTCAAGGACAGGAGAATCTAGAATTTAGGTTGCATCTACGATACGAGTTTCTAATGTTGGGGATACAACCAATCATTGATAAGTTAAGGATGCACGAAAATGAGACTCTTGACCGTCATTTGGACTTTTTCGAAATGGTTCGAAACGAGGATGAAAAAGAACTCGCCAGAAAATTTGAACAGGAACATGTGGATACCAAAAGTGCTACAGCTATGTTTGATCTCATTAGACGTAAACTAAGTCATACGGCAGCATACCCCCACCTACTTTCCCTCCTAGAACATTGCATTTTGCTACCACTAGACTACGGCTCACACCCCCAACATTGGCTCCTTTTTGACAGAATCGTCCAGCAAATCGTCCTCCAACAAGACAACGATGTTAAAAATCCTGATGTTTCTCCAATCAACATCAACGTTAAAGAAATTGTCCACTTGTTAGCAAAAGAAGAAGAATTAACAGCCGCTCGGAAAAAAGCAGAAGAACTCGAACGAGAGAACACAGAAATGTCAAATCGTCTTGCGAAAAAAGAACAAGAACTTGACCAACGCACTCAAGAAAAAGAAGATATCGAATCAAGCCTATCCCGGATTAAAGAACGTCTTGAAAAAGAAACCGCTGCACATATCGAAACCCAACAACGTCTGAATGAGCTTGAATACAGAGCTGCAGATTTAGACAGACAGGTGTCATGTGAAAGAGGTGAGAGATTCAGGTTGGAGAGGTTGGTGAGTTCAGGAAGCATCCCAGACGATGCCAAAGTGCAAGGATTGAAATCGACAGTGGATGTGGAGTATAAAAGCGAGTTTAGTTCAGTTCCGCCACCTCCCCCGCCAGTTGCACCACCACCGCCACCTCCAGCTCCAGGACCACCTCCTCCACCAAACGCACCAATGGCGCCGCCACCTGAACCTTTCAAGGTTGAGTCAGTAAAGAAGAATATACCACAGCCGTCAAATCCCCTAAAATCGTTTAATTGGTCTAAATTGCCTGAGACGAAACTTGCAGGGACGATTTGGAGTGAGTTGGATGATACCAAGTTGTATAACACAATGGAGTTGGACTGTATTGATAAATTGTTCTGTGCTTATCAGAAGAATGGAGTTACGGTAAGATAATTTCTAGTCTAGTCATAGAATGATTTTAACTGATACGATTGATTTTCTACAGAATGAGGGTTCAATTGAAGATTTGCGCCAAATGGGTAAGAACCGTACCAAAGTATTATCAGTGATAGACAGCCGCCGTGCCCAAAACTGCACCATCCTCCTTTCCAAACTCAAAATGTCCGACGAAGACATCACCAAAGCAATCCTCAGCATGGACTGCAAAGAGCAACTCCCTATCGACATGGTCGAACAACTTTTAAAATTCACTCCAAGTTCCGAAGAAGCAGCTTTACTTGAAGAACACAGCGACGAAATCGACTCCTTAGCTCGCGCTGATCGCTTCCTATACGAAATCTCAAAGGTGCCTCACTACGAACAAAGACTCCGCAGCTTGCATTACAAAAAACGATTCCAAATAACCCTCAACGAGATCATTCCACGTATCACAAGTGTTATGGAAGCGTCCAGAGAAGTGTCTCGATCTCGGCGACTTCGAAGACTCTTGGAAATAGTCTTAGCTTTAGGAAACTACATGAATCGAGGAGCTAGAGGAAACGCTTCCGGTTTTCGTTTAGCGTCATTAAATAGACTTGCTGATACCAAATCAAGTGCCGCTAAAGGCACAACGTTGCTTCACTATTTAGTACAAATTATCGAGAAGAAATTTAAGGATATACTTCGATTAGATGAGGATATACCACATGTTAGAGTAGCTGCCAAAGTGTCCTTAGGCGAACTTAGCAAGGATATGGCACAGTTAAGATTAGGATTGAAGGATGTTGCGAAAGAAATTGAATTTCATCTAAGTCAGAGTCCTTTAGCAAACGATAAGTTTGTACCTGTTATGAGGGAGTTCCAAGCAACAGCGACTTGTAGGTTGGCCGAAGTTGAAGACCAATATCAAGACATGAAGGTTAGTAAAAAGTCTTTAATTAAATACAAGCTCTACTTTTGCTGTTTTCATTTTCCTTCCACTATAAAAGAATTAAAGGGTGCTAAATCAGATGGTTTTAGTGTTGTAGATTGTAGAGCTCATACCAAAATATTATTTTTGCTTTGGTATGACTTAGATAGCATTCTTAATTCTCAATTTTTTAGACTCGTTTTGAGCGTGCTGTTCGTCTCTTTGGTGAAGACCCAACAAATGCCCAACCAGATGAATTCTTCGGGATCTTTGACGGTTTCTTGACTTCTTTCATGGAGGCTAGACAAGACAACGAAAACTTGCGTCGAAGACAAGAAGAGGAAGAAAAACGGGCAAAACAAGAAGCAGAATTGAAGAAGCTAACTTTGGAGCGAAAACACAGTCGGGAGGGTATTTTGTCATCAATCAATAAAAGCCTGAGTTTGAAAAATGGTGAAAGTGCAAAAGGAGAATTCGACGATTTAATTTCGGCCTTGAGAACCGGTGATGTGTTTGGTGAAGATATGGCAAAGTTCAAAAGGTCAAGAAAGAGTCGAATTACTGGAAATTCACCTCCTCGAAGAAATTCTGTGAATAGGGAAGACAGCAGGGAAAGGATAGTTAGTAGCGGAAGACGGCAGTAAATATTTTTTGCTCATAATCACTTGCTTTGAATATTTGTTGTGCCCTGGCCTAAATGTTTTCTGTTTATTTTAATTTTTGTGATCGAATATTTTGTAATTGGACCAATACTTACATTGTAAGCAATTGATATATTTTTTTTATTCTAGTGCTGCCAAATAAGCTTCACAATTTTTTATGTAGGTTATCATTTGTATTATATTAACACCAATGTATGGATTTTATACATTATAATAAGATTGTATGTTTGTATGACGTAGTTGTAGATCCATGTTTATATATTGATATAAGTTTTTAGAAAGATTGTGCTCTGCATTGAAATGGAACTGATTATACATTTTAATGTTAAATATACTATTGTTAATTTATTTAAAAATTCATTTCATTTTACTCATGTTCCTCCAAAATTCCGAAATTTCCACTTTTTTATTAACTTGTGTGCTACATCAGTTAAATTGCTTAAAGATTGCAAACGAAGATTTTAAGACATCTACAGCTACAAACAAAATCAATTTGTTTTTGTATATTTTTCGAAATTTCTATTTAACCCCATGCTTAAACACAGATCTTAGGTGAAGGATGAAGTGAGAATATCAATAAGAAGAAAAAAAAAAAAAACACACGAGAACAATATCGAAATAAATAAGAGCTCATAGACTACAAACAATAAGATGAACAAAAAAATGCAAGTAACAAGAGATATGGAAACAGAAAGGCAGAAACTTTTATAAATATCAAAGACGCAGAGGTATGTTTTCAAAGAAATACTAGAATGTAAAGCAATCGAAAACAATAGAAGGATACGGAAAAGAAAGAAATGAAGGCACTATACTATAGTCTTTGCCAGCAAAGAATTCACCTAATCCATTAGCATTAACAAAAAAAAAGATTTGTAAGAGGCTTGATAAACCTTTTCATCGTTTTAGCCTATTTCACTGTCACAAAGGAGTTGGTTGATTTCTAGGAGTGTTTATTTTTTCTTATGGCCAAGTTATTTTTACAATTTTAGTATCTATGTTTCTGGAAAAGTTTAAACAAAAGCCTTCGCGCTATTTCTGAAAAAACACAAGGTAGACTCTTCAAATAAAGCAAAAAATGAATTTTTTAACCGCTCAGTATAAAACAATATACATATTAATAGAACTATTAACATATATGGGCCTGTTTAGAACAGTTTGGGTTTTTAATGCAAAACCAATAAACTTTTGAATTATTAAAATGCGTCATATTTAAATAATAAAATTCTGGACAAAAGTAATGTATAACAAAAATGATTTGACACATATAAAGTTACTAATCGTGTCATTCAGAAGAAAACACTAAATATTTTTAGAAAATAAAAAGCCATAGATACAGAATAATTTTAAGAGGTAAAATCTATTAATTGTATAATAATTATTAAAGAAAATTATAATTTGATTGGCATGCATTACGTTTTCGCTAAAAATAAGCGCAAGCGCATTTAACGATATGCAACCAGTTATACCATACCTTATAAACTGTATACATTAGAATGAAAAGCATTATAAAGATTGGCTTGCCAACTATATTTTTTTTATATGCCATCTGTATTTTTTTCACATTTGTTTTTCCAAGAGAAATAGAAATAGTGACTTAAATTGTAAATTTTAGGAATAAAGACGACCTACTTAAGCAATTTGAATTATTTCAATTTATGCTCTGTATATAGGCTCTAATCTTGTACTGATAAAACCAAAAACAAACATCTGGTATTCATTTTAAGAAATGATCACACTTTCAGAAAGAAAAAAAACTAAACTCAATTAAGAAATAAACTAAAACGCAAAGCAGGTAAAAGCAGAAAATTGCTTACTAATTTTAAATAAACCACTTCATATCGAAAAAGTTCAAAATTTCCTCTCAAATGTTAACTTTGGAAAGTTGAAGTATGAAGTCTAACCCAACTTTAAAATTTAACTTTTTATTTATATGTACATACTCTTGATTCTGATCACCTCACTCTAATAAAATTTAACACTTTTAAATCTTCCTTTTTTTATGACTCCTTCAACTCCTACACTTTATGAACTTCTTAAAATTCACAAAAACAATATTACAATAAGACAAGTGGTTTCTTATACCGCCTTGCTATAAATTAGCAAAGTGGTTAAAAATCAAGTTATTTGAAATTCCAAAAACTTCGAAAATAAATTCTCTGTAAAAAGTTCTTTAGATCTTACTAAAAAAATAAAAAAATCAATAACCCTTCAGGTTCTTTCTTTGTTTCTTTTGACGTCACTAACCTATATCCTTTTATTCCTCCTAATGAAGTTCTTTCTGTGCTTAGTAATCAACCCAAAATCTCTTCTTCAAAACCTCTCTATTCTTTTATCCTCCTGATTAACAAAATTTCTTTTTCTTTCTCTCTTATTTTAAAAAACTTTAATATAAATGATGCCTTTAATTCTAGAAATAGTTTTTCAACAATAAATAGTGTATACAACACAACAAGAATCAAATTCCTCCTTTACATCCTTCAGGCGTCTACAAGTTATTGTGTAATGACTACTTACAATGTCGTTTATATTGGTCAGAAAGAACGAAGGATTAAAACCAGAATTCGTGAATATGTGAGTACAATAGAAAAATACAAAAACAGAAATATATCCAATACTTCATCTGCTTTTGTTTCTCATATTTTTCTTCCAGTCATTCACAATCTTACTGATAATTGAATGGTGTTAAGCAACAATGTTGTTAACCCACAGTGGCATCAAATCGAGATAATGCGTATGAAAGTTTCGCACCGCTTAAAGAAAATCTTGAATATTTGAACATAAAAATGTTCTGCGACTACAACTATTTAGAAACCAAAACGTGAAGTGAGAGATAAAGCTAAAATCAGAGTTAAAGTGTGGTTTAAACAATGAAACCATTGGTGTTATTTAAAAATTCTGGAATAACGCGAGCGTGGATTCACGTTTTCTTTTGTCAGAGACAGAAAAATTAAATTTTTACTTGACACATTTTTGCCTCAAATAAAGACAATTTTTTTCTAACATAATACCTGCCTAACTCATTTTTTTTATTTTGTGGTTTAACCACATTGTTGCTTAACACCGTCCAATTCTAAAACTAAAAAATTCTTAAATCTGCCCGCAAACTTTCCCTGCAAATATTATTATAATACACTGCTCCAATAAATTAACGCACCACTTGAATTTTTTTGAAAATTGAAACATTATTCGACCAATTGGTACAAAATTAAGAAAAATTTAACAAAAACATTTGTTTAAAGTAAATTAATATCTAATGTGTCCAAATACAAAAAAACAAACCGAAAACAAAATTTTATCGCGTATTTCCACCTCTACTTTGAATAACCGCTGCACATCTTCGTTCCATACTCAAAATTAACGAACTTATGTCTTCTTGATTTAAGTTATTCCAAATTTCATTTAATTGAGGACCTACCTCTTGGAGGATATGGAAGATTTTTTAAACGTTTCCCGAGAATGTCCCAACCATGCTCAATAGGATTCAGGTCAGGGCTTCGAGCTGGCCAATCCAAAACATTGATTTCTGCCTCATTCAAGTAATCTTTAACAAGTCGGGCAGTGTGGGGTTTTGCGTTATGTTGCATTAACAAAAAATTTGGACCAATATAAGGGGCATATGGTACGACATGCTCTTCAAGAATGTCTGTTATGTAACGGTCCGCATTTATAGAGCCATTATTTACAACCACTAACTCCGTGCGAGCTTGTAAGGAAATACCACCCCAAACCATTACTGAGCCTCCACCAAACAATGTGGTATTCTGAATGTTACACTGTGCGTACCGTTCATTTGGTCTACGATACACACGAACACGTCTATCGCAATTGTAAAGGCAAAATTTTGACTCATCCGTAAAAAGAATAGACTCCCAATCCTCTCTTTGCCAATTTATGTACTCTCTAGCAAATTCTAATCGGGCTCTGCGGTGTTCTGCAGTCAATGCAGGACCACGAGCAGGAATATGGGGTGTTAAATTATCCTCCTTAAGTCTTTTTCTAACAGTTTCGGTACTGATTTGAATTCCTTCTACGTCACGGAACTCAGTTTGTAGCTTCCTGGCGGTTACAAAGCGTTCCCTTAGCGCAGATATTCTTAAAAATCTACCCTGGATAGGAATGGTTTTCCTTTTTCTTCCTTGCCCAGGTCTTCTGAGGTAACTTCCTGTCTCTTTGTACCTTTGTATCATACGCAAAACTGACGTATGAGATACACCAAACCTTTCACCAATTCTTCTGTAGCTCCATCCTTCCTCCAACAAAACCACAGCTTGGGCGCATTCTTCTCGAGTCAAATTCCTCATAATGTTTTTATTATTGTTTCAAATGATAAAAACTATTCACAGAACGGCAAATCCAAATAACAATAAAACGAAATTACAAATTAATACAATTTAAAAATGAAAATTATTTTAAAATTTCTGCTTAAAAAACTATTAAACTCAAATTTCTGACTTTAATGTCAAAACTTTTATTACAATGGATAACTAGATTATAGCTTGATTAAACCTTCTTAACCAAAGTTGTCAAATGTACATAGTTTTATATTTTTTACTTTATTTTCAAGTGGTGCGTTAATTTCTTGGAGCAGTGTATATTATTAATGACCAGATGAATTTCGATTGTAATGTTTTACTTCACTAGTTTAATCTTCATTAGTTAATTAAACGTTTGTTTATATTTTTATCTCCTTACTCCTTTAATGTCAATTCTTTTAAAAATACACATTTTTAGGCAGCTAAAATTTATCTTTGTTTATAAACCAAAAAAATTATTTATTTTTTCCTTCAGCTAAATTTCTAACTTCAAATACAAATCGATCAACAACATTTTTATAAAAATAACGATTTATTCTATTTTTAGTATGTATTCGTACTTTTTATGTTTGTGGTTTATTATTGATAAAAGTTTGGTCAGTTTTTCTAACATTTTTTTAATTTTTTATAATTTTCCTTTTTACATTATTATTTACGCACTTATGATGAGACATAGTTCTCGAAAGCGCTCTGCCATTGTTGGGTAAGATTTTTGTTTGATTGAATTGTAGGTTTGACTTTTAATTTTTTCATTATTTGTATAACAAGCATATAAGATGTTAAACAGATTTGGTAAGAATTACTTTGTAAAGCTCCACTGGTTTATAGTTTATTTGGTTGCATATGTCAAAACTCCATTTATTTTTTTTTTTGTATTCTCGGTAAACAAAATAATTTCATTTAAGCCGTATAATAATTTTTTCAATAAATTAAAGCAAAAATACTTTTAAATAATATCATTTATAAACAAATTTTTAATACTTGTTTGTTCCCCTGAAATACCTAAATAATTTAAAATTTTTTCTGAAAGTGAAAGAAGAATATAATATGTAAACAAATAAAAAAAACCGTGTCATTAAATCAAAACAAGCAAAAATCCTTGTTGTGCATAAATTTGACATGACTCTATTAACCCACACAAAAGGGACACAAAAAACCCATCACAATACCGACTTAGGTAAAAATGATGAAGTCACTGCTTAGTAATGATAGTTGAAACCTATTGAATGCAAATTTTATTAGAAAAGCAAATAAATCTGAAAGGAATTTTCGTCATTTCCGTACTTGACATCCACATCTTGCAATTTACAAATGCCATTCATCTTAGTTTGCGGATGTAATTATTACACATCTAAAACCGTATTAAAGATGAAACATCTTGATAGAATAACCACAAAATCTTTCATATTGCTGACAGCAAATTAAATTTGATCCAGTTTCAGGAAATGATACACGTATTATGAGTTGCCTAAGAATAATGTGAAATTTTCAAAGATCCGGTTAGTTAATCAACAAAATTAATCATATTAAATGATAAATGACATTAGTGAGGTAATTAAGACGACTAAATGTTGACATTTGATGACACACTTAAACAGCAAAAGGTAAAATATTTGCTAATGAAGTGCAAAAGCTCCTCCAGGAAACGCAGAATAATCAGGTAAAAAAAAGAACAAATAATTTGGTTTTTATGATATTAATTAAAGATTATGAGTCCGCATTTGCCCGATGTTACTCAATAAATAAATTATCGTAGTTTTAGTAGGATCGAATGAAAGAAACATGATAAACCGCAAGATCATTACTATAATATTGCGGTAAAATGATTTCCTTTTCCAGCTAATAAAAAATCCAAAATCTATGCCATTTACGGAAAATATGGACCGTAAATATTCATGTTTATTAGATGATATGTTATGATTAGATTATCAGCGATCAGGATAAACAAATAGGAAGTTCTCTTGCAAGTTATGTTTTAATTAAAAATTTTCTCGCAGTTATGAAACTAGTTTTAAATATTTAATAAATGTCATATTATGATTAACTAGCACAAAATACACTCAACAAGAATGTGTCAAGTCTTTAGAATTCAACACTTTGAAAAAAATCAAATGCCGCATTTGCAAACAAAGTACAGATAAATCAAGGATATTTTTTTCAATTGAAATAAATAATTATAAAACGCGCAAAATCCAGATGTTCGTACTAAGAAAAGAAATAAAACAGTTTTTTTGATGTGGGTGGAACACAACGGAACTTGATATTTACAACAGTCCCAAATAATAAATAAATAACAATAAATTGGGTTGAATAAACTCCCACCAAGATAGAACATTTTGACCAATTGCATCACCAAACCAGATTTCAGTGCAAACCTTAATTTATTAGCTTGTCTGGAAATCATTGGCCTTCACCTTAAACCCGCGACATTTTTTCCCCATTAGCCATGACCTACAGCAAAATTTTTCGACAATATCTAGGTTCTATTTTAACCGTAATAAATCGTAGATATACATGCACCGGAGTGTATGGAACAAATTATCGGCCATATCTCAGCAATACGGAAATGTACTGCAATACCTAAATAAAGAGGTCGTGACTCAAGACAAGAAACAAAACTTCACTCATAACAACAGTATCATAAAAATGCAAATTTTAACCGATGACCCTTCCAGCAACATTAAAAGTGCACATGGAGCGATGCATTTTTCTAAAAAAAAATTAAATTATCTTGTTTTTCTATTCTTTCACAAGTAAATATAATAAATTATAAATGTTTTCTTGTTATTAGAACTTTTTATGCTTCCGTTTAAATGTCATGAAAATCTAATGCGCGGTTCTATAAATCTTACAATTAATTCAATCTTATTATTTAATTAACAACTTCAATTAATTATAATTGACAGAAATTGACAGATTAGACACCAGTTTTTGAAATGGTGCTGATGCATTTTTAGTTTACACTCCAGCAAGTTTCAATAAATAGAAATAGTTTCTTCAACTCAATTAATTAAAATAAGTAGGAAATCCTAGAAATAAATTACTGATAAAACATTTTTTTGCTTCTAAGTCACATTTTAGCGAACTGCTGCAATATAAGAAAAACAACTAGCCAGCTTAAAGCCCTAACCTAAGTTCCTTTGAAAACTAGTGAGAACAACTAGATATTCTTTTTCCTTCAAATCGAATTTAAAATTCAGATCGGTCAATAAGTTTTTGATTGAAAATAGGAATTTGTTGACAAAAGTCTGGCACTGATGATAAGACATAGTTCTCGAAAGCCCTCTTCCACTGCAACACAAAACAAAAGTAACTTAAACGAGCCATTTTACCAAATTACAACAATAAAACAAACACAATTACTATCAAACAGTTAAAGAAATACTGCAGTGAGTTGTTAAATTTCGAAATTCAAGATGAAATAAGAGCAGTAAAAGGTGACGAAGCTCAAGAACGTGGCAAAGATATCTCAACAATGGCAGTGCTAAAAAAAAAGGAGATTAAGAAACAATGTCAATGAAGAATCAAGAGAGAGACTTCCCACGCTTAGTTGCGCTATGGATATGATATTGATAAGGATAAAAAAATCAATTAATCTGGATTTCGGAAAATTTGAATTAAATAGATACCAGGATGAACAAAGATCATGATTTCAAAGAGACTTACAATGATAAATACCGGGAAAAGTGCTCTATTCTTCTTCTTCTTTATCTTTATGGTTATTTCTAATTCTTGTTTCTGTTTGTTTCAAATTCTGTAAAAAGCGTTTTCTCTAGACACCATTCTTGCTCGAAAGAGTACATCAACTTTTACCAAAAGAAAAATGAAGGCTTTCTCGACTAAACCATGGTTAGAAATATCCAATCTCACGTTCCGTAGTGAACATTTGAGACGTTGGTAATTTGCTTTACTTGTTAGATTAATGGTTACATTGTCTATTCTGTTTCAGGTATTGTCTAAACGACAGTATTTAACCTATATGTTCCGATAGTTGTGGTTAAAAGGTTTGTGCAGTAACTTCTTTAAAAATACGTTGATGATAAGTGTTTCAGATTTCAGAAGCGGTTGCCAATTTCTGGCTTACATTCTATTACTTTTTACAAACACTATCAAAGTTGACTAGGAAATGTATCTCTAGATCCTAAAGGGAGAAAGTCTAAGAAAAGTGGTAGTCCAAGAGGTTTTAAAAAAAGAAGTGAAGAAATTAAAGTACATATAAAAAAATTAGTAGAAAATTGATAAATAAGCCAAAACAACAATCATAATCAAAACAAAAATATTAAAAAGCATTTGGTTTTTTCGTACTAAAAATGTCCTAGAAATCGCAAAAATTCAACAATCTTTTATATTTGTTTTCACTTAGATTCAAAATAATAAAAGTAATGCTATAACGTAAACCAAAAAAATATTTTAATAAATTTTTCTACAAAAAAGATACAAAAACAAGAGACAAAAAATTATAAAATCTAACTCTAGAAGATTACAAAATAATGTAAGCAAACAAAGACAATAATTAGAATAGAAAATCCGAAATACCACAGCAACAACAGTCTTAAAAATCCTGAAATATAAAGAATCTACAAAATGTTCGTCGCCATTGTATACACTATAATTTTCCCTAATAGGTATGTATATACTCGTATTTTGCTAGAACTCTAATGCTAAGTAGATAACAAAGACATTTTACTACTATAAAAAATTTGCAAAAATCTAAAAACCTACAAAATATTGAAAACAGAAAGTAAAAAGAATATTTATATACTCCTAAATTTAAGAAATGAAAAGTTTCAAAAAATTTAAACTCACCAGATACAACAGCAGTGAAGATGAAAATTTTCATGAGACTTGCGATAACAAGTTAAAAAGAGATTTTGGCAGTGATGAAAAAAAAATAATAAAGGAAAAAAAAAGAGAATAAAAAAGACAAATAGAGGGTGGCGCAAAGACTCCGACGGCTTTTAACAAAATTATAATTTTTATTATGGTTGTAATGTTGGTCTAAAAAGAAACGAAAAAACCAAAATCATTCAGCAATTGGAAGAAAATTTTCGGGTAGAAATAAAAGGAATAACCTCAGAAATCCTAACAGTTGTCACTGTCATGGAACTTTCTGTTAAAATGTCGGCTACTTACAAGAACTTTTCACCGCAATTGTTGTTTCGTACAAGTTTAGAAAGTTCAATTTTTTTAGGAATTTGTCATTTAAAAAACGAGAACGCAACTCGGGTTTTTTAATATTAAATAAGTAAAAAAAATTCTAAGAGCCGATTTCATAATCAACTTAAAAGCTCCATTAATTTAAACAACGTTTAGACTGTAACTGTTGATGATTTTTAGATGCATATTGTCATAATGACAGTTACAGTCTAAACGTCAATTAAATTAATGGAGCTTTTAAGTTGATTATGAAATCGGCCCTTAAAGTGTCGTACTCCTTATATTTTATTTATATTTTATCTTTTATTATATCTATTAACTATTATTTTATATTTTAATAATAAATCTTCGAAAATGTGCTAAGAGTGACACTGACATTTTAATCAAATATTTTTAAATATTTATATTAAATTATATTTTATTAATTTAACTGTATTTATGTAATATTTTTGTAAATGTAACTCTAGTAGCTAACTATTATTTTATTGTTAATTGTTGGGGTCTCCATAAAATTGTCATAATAAGCTGTAATTATTGAATAAATCGTTAAAAAACATGAAAAATAGTGAAAAGGTGGTATTTTCTCCACGATTTTTGGTTACGTGGCTTTTGCCACTATTTTTTCCCTCTATTTACTTAAAAAACAAAAAGCCAAATAAAAAGCTAGTATAGTTACAACTGAAAAAAAATCAAGAAAATAAAAAATAAAATAAGACATAAAAATGTTAAAAAAGAACGTAAAGATTAAATTAGAAGTTGTAAAAATAAAAAAGTAAAAAAAAAACAAAAATCAAAACGAGTAAAAACTTTAAAATGACGAAAGCAGAATACAAAAAGGAAACAAAATTTAGGAGGCAGTACTTAGTACAAAACGTCTAATAAAAAAAACGGAATGAAAAAAACCAGCTCCAAAACCATTAGCAGTAGCACTAATAAAAAATAAAGAGGAAAAAATGAGTAATATTTAATATCGAAAAGCAATTTGTGCAGTCTCTAAAAAAGTCATAAAACCGGCAGTTTTAAAGAAAGTAAAAAAGAAATTAGAATACCTAAAAAATAACATAAAAAAAATATTGGAGCTATCAAAATCATGTTAATTGCAATAATTTTTTTCAGAAATCTACCAGAACAAGAAACAAAAAAATTTATAAATATCTAGAATGTAAAAAATTACAAATCGTTCAAAATACAGAAAAATGAAATACATACAAACTGCATTCGTAAAAAGCTGAAAAATTTTCCGAGAACAAGAAATCTAAGCAATTTAAAAAATACAAAAAAGCTACATATTTAAAATATCTAACCAATCAATAATGTCTCTCTAGAAAAAAAACTTTGGTAGATATAAAAAATGAAATTCATAAAATACACAATATGTCTGTAAATTCTTGAGCCTGTTGACACTCCTGCAGTCAATAAATTTACCCCATTTGACTTTTCATTTGTCCAAAAACTTCAACCACTCGTAAATAGTTATTTTTTATTCAAATAAAATTTGTGATTTGTTTACTATATTACAATAAAATTTAAAAAATTAATTTATAGTAATTTATACTTAATATACTAACTTCAATCATGATAACAGGTTCAATAATTTAAAAACACTTGTATCTATATCTATAACATTCTAAAACTCTAATTTTTGAAAAATTTAATAATTTGCAAATATTAGTCAGTGTGTTACACGTTAAAATAGCGTCATAATTAAATATGTACAAATTTATTTGGCACTAAAACTAATCAAAGTACGAACAAAAATAATCACTAGATAAAATGATAAGAAAAATTACCATTTACAAATAAAACAAGATATTTGTATTTTTTTACCATTTCTTATATCCACTTATCCCTTGACCTACAACGATTGAATACAAATATCCATCTAACAGTGTCTGCATTGTAATATTTAACATCTGCAGAATGCATCAACTGACATAAAAGAAATATTTTTAACGACATAATAAGGTCTTTAATGCAGTTAATTTGTTGATAAATTCAAAATTTATTACGTTGTAAATAATATAAAATGAAAGCTTGAGTACACATTGTAAAATATTGAACATAAGGATATCAAGTACATTTTAATGTTCCTATATTTTATCTTTTTTTATATAAATAAAACAATAATCGAGCTATAATTCAAACGTAACTGTAAAAATAGGGGTCATTTTTTCCATTTCCACTGAAAGTAAGGACATGACAATTTGCTAAACTGATAGATAATTTAATTAAATTATAAAATGGAGTATTCAGTCATGCTGAAATTTTTAGTAGGTGGATTACCGATTAATTTTTTTTTCACATGCTAAGCTATAAATTGTATGTAAATTGTTAATTAACTAATCAATTTGTTCCGTTTCAATTGTCAAACTAACTATACTTTCAGTTAAGAAATAAAACGGTTTATTACTTTTCTTGTAGCTTTATTAAAGACAAGCAATCACTAATCAGTTGTACCAACATTTATGAAATTTATGTTGTTAATAGTGAATATGAAACAACTTGCCACTATTTATTCGAATGAGTTGCAATTAACCAGTTCGAAAATTCTCACCGACAAATTATCAATAATTTATTTTCATCTATAATTTATTCATAATTAAATTTGAAAAATTAGTAACACTTCTTTTGTGCAAAACCAGTTCTTGTAAAAATTTTCTCCTCTGCCATTACCATTAGTTTTTATTGAAACACTGTAATGTCGGTTTTATGACCGAACCATACCTACTCCAACCACGTTATGCAAATTTAAATTTCATCAAATTTTCCGGAGCCATCAGATCTAACTCTATATCCAGACACGTAAAAAAAGATATAAAACTTAACACTCGAAAAGTAATTAACTAAAAAGCCAGACTAGTTTTTGCAAGTTAAAAATTAAGAACAAGTAATCATTAGAGGCTATACTAAAAACTGCAACGACTGATTATTGAAACACGCAATCACGATAATATAGTGGTCTAATTTTCTCTCTGTTAACCTTGAAACGATTCAGTTTTTTGTATACGGAATTGAGCTAGTTCCGAGCTTTCGGCTACCTGAATTGATTGCTGAAAAGATAGAAGATGTGAAAGCAAAATCTAGCTAGGAAAAAACTGGTACTAGACTTAATAAAAAATACGCATAGAATTACGAATAATTAAAACAGATACTAGAGAATACATCTGAGGCAGAGTGGAGTAGGTACTTGACCTCGTTTTTAGGAATAAAAAACTCAATAGTGAAGAAATTACTAAAATTTGTCGTAAAATCTAATTAGTAACTTCAACTAGAGTACATCAATTTTTTAGTTTCTATTTTTTATTTGTACATTTCAAAAAAACTTTTTAAAAAATTCTAGAAGATTTAACTAGACAGGCAAGACAGAATAACTGAAACCATGTTGAATTATATTGCAACAGAACATCTAAGTAAGTAGTTTGGTAGTAAAAACGCTAAGATAATGATGTTTTCTTTACACACCATTAACCAAAAACAATTAGTTTCGCAAATAATCAGCACTCTTGGTAAAAAGAAGATATCTTTACAAACCCGATGAAAAGAGACTATGACTCCACTTAAGCAAAAAAGATAAAGAAAGAGACACATAAGAAAACGCAAGCACTAGTGTGTTTCAAAAAACTCAGGCAAGGTTCTCTTGACTGTTATGGATAGACTGACTACAAAGATTAAAAAGTTGAAGAAACAAACCAAAAAGAATACAAAAACGAAAACAGAGATAAAAGCAACTACAAGACATTTGGTGGGTACAACGAGAAATATAAAGAAAAGAATGGTTGTCTGACGTGCAAACTATACTGAAATGAAAGCTATAATATAGTGAAATAAAAACGGATTATCGAACTAACAACTCAAAAAAAAAAATGTACCAACGGAAACAGTAATGTCGAAGTACCTACAAGCTCAAGAAAATAAAATAAGACATAAAATTTTACAGAAGATTTGATAAATGGGAGGTAAAAGGAAAATCTGAAAGAGAAACAAAACTTGGATTTCTTAGATACCAAATTATTAAGCAGAATTTTTCTCCCAAGGCACAAAAATTAAAAAATGAAGCAATAATTGTTGACACAGAACAAGTCACGATAGTCACTCTTGGGAAGCTGAGAAAATTGTATTCTGAAGCTCATTCATAATCTTGCTAAAACCAATAGAAAAAAAAAGACACATTCTTTGTAAAAAAACAGCATAAACAAAAAAAATGGTAAACAATATGCTAATGCGCATAAGCTAAAATTACGAAAAAAAATAGAAATGTACTACTAAAATTACAAGGCGAGAAGAGCAAAGTTACAACCCTCAAACAAGGAATCATTAACAAAAACACCCAAGTGGTGATTAAAGACAATAAAGATGTCATGCATACTTATATATTAAAGATAGACGCGGATACCAACCCTACAGGCAGCAATTAAAAACAGCGTAGGAAGAAATGTAGACTAAACCAGAGAGGTAACCAAACTGCTACAATTATTAAAAAATAAAGACCAAATAAGCTGGTCTTAAAATAAAAAGGTGACTATCAAAATAGGATTGGTGCCATGCCAAGTGTCATGTATACTAAATCAGAAAGGCAATAATTGCTAAAAGTGAGAATGAGACTAGGCCGAATTGGAGTCGCCTGTGCACGCCTTGCTTGATTGTGCAAAACCATACAAAAATTACATCAATTCATTTACGATCTATCAAGAAATCAAGTAAAACAACATAAATAGCGCGCTTATTCGGCCAACTGCTAAAAAAGTCCTTTTTCCTATATTAAATCTGGTTTTTGTCAAAAGCGTTCTTTTTATTTTGTTTGAATAATTTAAAATAAAAAACAATAATTAAATAAGATTTATTATTGCCCTGGCTGATTGTCCTAATTGTACGAGTACAATCTTGTTACAAGTCAACTGAATGTCAATTAACTATTATTACAGAGATAATAAAAAAGTGTTTAGCCGATTGTAACTGTACAAATCGCAAAGTTAAGATGGTACAAATTATGTTGTCATAATTAATAGAGGGTAATATAAAGCACAGATTACTTACAGTTTTCAAAATATGAAATTAATCGAGTTTTATTTGCTTTTTATGATTTTAAGATTTATTATCTTACATGAATAACCCTGTTCATCAGAATACCAAAGACACTCTCATTTTCTCTTTGCAATACATCTTGTAATTCATTCTTTGTCTACTTCCTATTTCTTTCTGTCTGTCTTACTCACTATGTGTTCAATCATATTTTGGATAAATTCCCCGTTGTTTTTGGTGTCAACCATTTTATGTATTGTTATAAGTCGTGTTAAAATGATCATTCTAGTTTCAATTTTAATAAGTTTAATGTCCGATTTGTATATTATATGATATTAATTACCCTCTACTCAAATAAAGTATTGCAAAGTAATACTCAAAGGCATTAATTTCGAAAATAATATCCTGGAGTATTATATTTGAAATTAACGTCCTAGGAGGTAAGCTAGTAACTACCTATGGTAACTAAATCGTAATTTTGTTGTTGATATGCTTGATATGATAAATATCCGCAATAACGACATTTAAAAATTACTTGATTTTTTCGATAGTAGTAAATTCCCAGGTAAATAATAAACCAAAATCAAACAATAAACGTTGAGGGCACCATTGGTCCTATTAAAGTAATAACGATATAATGAATTTCGACTTAAGTTGTAAATCTTGTAAAACAGCAGCTTGAAGTAGAGATTGATTGCAATGTAATAAAGTGCTTAAACTGTTTATTGCTGTTTTCGTCCCTTCAAAACAGATGTTCAAAAAAGCAGCATAATGCAAAGATTGTATGACCACATAAAGTAAAAAAATAAATATAAATAGTTTATTGCAGAGCATCACTCAACTTCCGTCCATAATGGCATTCCTGTTGCATTTATTACTTTAGTCAAAATTCACTAGTATCATTCCTCAACTATACTATCCTCATTCCTCAGGCCTACGGCTCTAAGGTCGCACACCATCTAAGCTCATTTAAAGATAAGATGGCCGGTTTACAGAAAGTGACATTAACTTTAATTGCGATTAAATAGTTAATTCGCGATTAAATGCCGATTTTGACCAATCAAACACGAGGAAAGCCGATTTAATCGCGAAGTATCTTAAATCCTTAAATTTTAGTTAATCTAACTCTACAAAACATTTTCAATAAAACTTCTATCATTTAAATAGTGTTTAAGTTATTTTAAATAAAATAACTCTCCTGTTTAGAATTTAAACTAGTTCAGGACAATTAAAAATAAATAAATAACTTAGTTCTTATTTTGTTTCAATAAATTACCCTAAACTGTACCAAGAAATTATAACATAAAATTTAAAATAATTGTCTGATTATACTTTTTAATAGTTTAGTACAATTTATTATAAAATAACTACTGTCCTCAATTTTAGCTGATCAAATACTGCAAAATGGCACTATTACAATGAAACAACTACCGATAAAATAATTACTGTAGTTAAAATTTTAAAGACCCTATAAAATAGTTAACTTGACCACTCTTATTAAATTATATCTAAATATAACTAAATATAAATTATATAATATTAAATTAGTTGTTAGTTAATTGTTGATTTATAGAAGAAATATTTTGCGGTTAATCAAGCAAAAAAACTAATGCAATTCTTGATTCAATTAAAACTTTTAGTCACATACGTATTAGTTTATTCATAATTTTTTGTATTTCCAAAGGAATAAACCTAATTTTTATTGTTTCTTCTTAATCTTGGTAAAATACTAAATAGTACCTACATATCTTTAATCTAATGAATCATCGACCCATTTGTACTGCTAAGTACCCGACGATTTAGGAAACATGCTTTCGTAAGTTTCCTGTCAAAATCTAAGACAATACATGAGATAGATAATGTCTCAGCATACATAATTAGTAGTAGATGTTCTACGCTTCAAAGTGGGGAGAGCTTTCATTCAGTCATCCATGGTGATGGTGTAGTTCACCCACCAGTCTTTGACCGACTGTTGTAGTGAGTGTACAAGACATTTTGCTGAATTTTGAGCGCTCTGACATGTGGATTTATTTATAAAATTTCGTGCAGTGCGTTTTCACCCTTAAATTATTTTCGGTAAGTCCTACATATTTTTTAACAACAAATTATTGATCTGATATTAAAAATTTCTTACAATTCTGATGTCATATTAAATTAGATAAAAAAATCTAGATTTACCAACCTAAAATTTAAATTTAATTTCAGATAAAAAAATCCTTTTACTGAATCTAGGTTTCATCTTATTGTTGTGCATTGCGTATTACGCAAGGTAATGTTACACCTTCCCATAGTGCGTCAGTCATTTTTTTTATACTAAACGGAAACGGAAATTCATTATAATAAAATCCGTTAAAAGGTCTTCTTCTTCTTATTGTTGGAACTTCTTCAATTTATCAGCGGTACCAGTTCTAACGCACCGTTGATATCTTCAAAGAAAAACGAAAGCGCGTGATTAATAACCAGTTTGCGGTAAATTTTTTAAAAGATGATGCGTTATAATCTTGTCAATTAAATTATTTACTCGGAATAGAGGCATTTCTCGGTGGTTTTTAAATCGTTGCGTGCAAGGTGTCCATCGAGGCCGTTAAGTTATCCTAGCGTAACAAGTGTACCCAAATTCACCTGCCACACTGCAACTGTCATTTCCGGTATAAAATGGTACGCATTATCCGGACAATATTCCCTGATTATTTCATCCTACTTACACACTAAAGGCAGAGTTGTTAAATTTGTGTGAACTTTAATTTGCCGAAATTGGAGTCAAATATACCACGCTAATTATTAGTAAAATTAAAAAAATATTTTTTCGTCAAATATAGCCAAAGTAATTTGTTAAATTAACAAATTAAAGTAATTATCTAACTAAGAAAAACAGATGTAACAAATTGATACATAAAAATCTGGTGGACTTTTTTGATTCTTTAAACAATTTTATTAGTTAAATTAACAATTTGGTCGGTAATTTAACTATAAATAGTTGTAAAATCTGTATCAAACTTCTGAAACTCAACAAATTTTTGTAATATTGATAAAATCTTTTATCGTTAATACAACTCGCGACAACATAAATTTGAGACATCAATTTTTGACACTGACAAATAAAAACGTGTAAAACAAACTTTCTTGGCTTTGAATTATACGTTTTTATATAAATGTCAAAATTTGATGTTCCATATTTATGTTGAGACAAATGGTATTAAGGATAAAAGAAATTAATGTTACAAAAATTTGTTAATGATAAGAACTGACAAGAAACCATTTAACTAGAAAATATTTGTTAAAAGGGAGTGAAATTAACAAAACAGTTTTTACTGTATACTTAGGCATAATAGGACTCGAAACTCGAAGGAAGTAATCATCAATCTCCGCTAATTGACCGAAAAATCGTCGATGATTTCCTCCAAATACTCAAAAATCCAATTCTGAGATAATTGGAATTGATTGGTCAAGTAGAAAACCACACAAAGGAAAATATTTTTCAAAATTTGGATGTGGTTCATTTCGTTTGAAAAAATATTCAACACTTGATCGAACATTTTACAAAGTAAATCGTTACCGCAACGGAACGTCCAGCTATTTCCATAGAAAGTGAATTTTATACAGAATTTTACAGTCAGACAGATGCATCAGGAAATATTTTATACACAGTTACAGCCAATAATGACGAGTTAATCTTCACATTGCAAGTGTTGGTATAAAACTCCTGTGACGTTTACGACACAATAAAATAAACTAACGGATTATTATATTTGGCCAAAAACTACCAATAAAACATTGAAACTTCAAGTTACGATATAATAAAACTCGGTTGTAAAGTGGAAAGAAGTTTGTGAAATCAAATCTTCGTTATCCTAGAAAGGAATCAAAATGATGTCTGAACGGAAAAAATTCAAGGACTGAAGATGTAATTTTTTTCCCGAAACGTGGCACTGCATAAATATTGAGTATTTACAACGAAGAAACGATACCAATTTCGTGATCGACAATGACCTTTCATTCGAATCACTATAGCTATATAGGGTAGAAAGGACAGTGATTTATCCTTCAGGAGATGATTGAAATTTAATCATAATAAGAATCTCTCATGATTTAGAACCTTGAGTCAAGTGCACCGTTTTGTTAATTAATTTTGCCGATCCTAAAATGTTTTGTGTGATCACTTACTTTCCCTTGGAAATTTTCCAAATCTCGTTTTTCCTTATTTGGATTTACAATAAAACTATAATTAAATTACTTGGAATCATTTTTGGGATTGGTACAAAATTGTTGAGACACAACCAATTATTACAAACAAAAATGAAAACCGTCACTTAGCAAAGCAAATTAAATAATTAAGTCTTTTCTGTCATTTCATTTTATAATTACTGGGACTCGACCAATATAATTGGTTACAAAAAAGTCAAAAGCAATGAAAACATTCATTTTTATTTTGTTACTCTCCTTGACGACTCTTGAACTTTTTAACATTTTATTTCTTTTCGATTTTACGACATCACTGACTTCAATCAATTATATTTAGCTACTTTTTGGAAAAATCGTATTCTTGATAAAGATAACTCTAATTAAAGATAAACACATAGAGAATAAACAATTTTTTTAGCTGTTTTGTTTTCAAAGTATATATAACTAATAAAAAAAAATAAACATTTTATTTAGTATGTACAAAGGTATATTAAGCAGCTGCATTAAAAATAACAAGAAAAAGCAAAAAGCCTCATTTTGTTACGATTGCTTGAATTTAAGGGTTTATACAAGTATAGTCGTTGTTGCTCTCTAAAGAATACTACCTTTAATTGCAATGATCTTACCGACAAAAACTTGTCTAGAACACTCTAAAGAATTAACCACTGCAGATAAAAAGAAAAGGAACTGAACAATAATGCCAGATTTTACAAATAGTTGGTATTATCCAAAAACATAAATTAACAAACTGTTTTTATTCTATTGCTGTTTTTTAACAAAAAACGATTCGCGCACTGGTGGTAATATTTGAAGTTGAGATAAACTCAAATTAGTGACGTGTTGATGTTGTTGTCAATTTACATCTCCTTCCAACAGCCCCAGGTCATAATATTATCACCACTTCGTCCACTATACAACTCTCTAATATGATTGATTAGCACAAACTATAATAGGCATTAAAGACCTTAAAGATAAGAAAAAGTTGAATAATTATTTCCAACTTTTTTCTTTAACACTTTTTTGATTTTTGTGCAGCGTTTCATATTTTTTTTAATATATGTTGGGGTAACTTTTTTCTACGAATATTAACAATTTAATCCAGAATGTAATAGTATTTTTTAATTCAAATCGCATTGCAAGGCTAAGCACATCTGATGCTCTCTGTTTTGAATATTTTTATGTGGATTCGGGCCGGCGAGTGAATACTCCTTTATATTATTTTTACTTTCTGTTGATTCACATGGAGTTTAAAAGATTTCATCGACTTTTTTAGAAGACGGCTAACGTGCAATATCGCAATAGAAAAAAATATATAAAAGGAATTGCTACCTTACTTTACTTGTATAATTTTTTGACAATTATGTTTGCAATTAAAACATTAAAACCGCCTGTCATCTCACTTTTCCTGTCTATAGCAGCATTCAATAATTAAATGAGCATTAAGTAACATTGTATGGGTGATAATTTCGATCGAGAATAGTCAAACACTATTAAATAAATAGCTTTTGATTGGTTATTAATTACTTTATTACTGTCATTACTCATTTATCTATTTTTTAATCGTATAATTTTCCAGAATATTAATTTTGTAAAATTTTAAAAATGTTGTTTATATTACTAATTGAAATGTTTTGATTCTTATTAGAAATATCCGGTAGTTCTTAGCTGGAAGGTGAATTAAAATTACAAGTGTTAATGTGTAATCATTATTTTGTGTAATAGTTAATTAATTAATTGCAAATGGAATTAATTAGTGTTTATTATTTTGCAATAACAAGATTTTTGTCCTAAATCACGCAAAAATGTTAATGTTTATTTGTTTTTTCCGTAAAAGGTTCCCGACCTAATTTAATTGATTTGAGTAATTGAGTAATTTTACCTTCTAAGTAATGATTCCGATTTACATAATTACAGTAGGAATATGTAAATACGAATTTGTTTTAAAGACATAATTACAGAAACTGTTTCAATTATTAATTGATATTTTTTTTACTCAGCTTTATGTAGTCTAGGTTAGAGTCTCTACTCTCTGGATGTCATTCACAAGTTTCTTACTTGTAAAGGGTCCGGATACTCACTGTCTTTCATAATACCTAATTGTTGCCACTTTTCTTAACATGTCACATCTAGGACACGTGCCAAAAAATGACACTGCAAGTCTGGATTCTATAAAATTATGTATTTATAAAAAAAATGGATTCGTGTTGTGAGCTCGTGCTAACTGTACAAATAAATAATGTCGTACCTCATAACATAAATTAAAAATTCCTATTGGCTTGTAATTTGTATGAAGCTAAAAAAGCGCATTTCCTCACATTGGTTCAATATTTTAAGGTAAATTGAAAGGTGGGTGGTATTTAGCCTACGCAAAATTATGACGGACATTAATTAATTCGTAAATAATTTATTTAAGTGTAGATTTATGTGGTGTTCAGCCGTAAAATACCGTCACGTTCTTCAATATTTGTTTCAACACACACACGAGAATTCCAGGTCATATTGGTTCGGTTGAATTTTTATTGTGCGCACTTTTCTGAAATTCTTGATAGTTTTATACCGTTCGTGCGAGTTAAATTATGGGGGCTCTCGTCTGTCAGATGAATGTATCATATGATCGAAATTAACAGTTAAGTTAACTGAAGGTTGTTATTAATTTTGTCATATTGAAAATTGCTCACATTTTTTTATTGGGCCTACACTGCTTTCAGATTTGTGCTAAGATGTAAAAAGGTTGTATCTTAATGACCCACATCCGAAATTTAATTCTAGAGATAGAATTACAAGACGTTTTAGATAAGTTGAAACTAATACATCATTTCAATTGCCGACTGGACTCTTTAATAACCTATCTAACGAGCTTGAATTAGGATTTTATGATAACATCCACTCATTGTTTTCAACATGAGATTTATAGGTTTGCTTTACCACTATTAAAACTGCATACAGACGAATTGGGAAGCTTCCGAGAGAAAGCTATTGTTAGAAATATTTATCTCAATAACAAATGCATGCTGTCATCTATCAAACTTGTTAGACTCATTTCAGATCTACATCTTTAATAAAGTAAAACCGATTTCTTTTTATTATTATTTCATCAGTATCAGTGAACATCATGCTAATCATTAAGGCTTGTATCTAAAAATTAAAAGGGCCAATAAAATAAAATATTTTGTCAGTATTTTTTAATTATTTTCTTCCGTATTTAAACAAAAATTGATTAATATAAACGGTATTGTATGTACATACTGGGTGTTTTTGAAGTAATGTTAAGGATGCTAAAACACCAAAATTGTCTTAACAAAAATGTCTATAGATTTCGTGATAAACTCCGTAGAACTTTTTTTTAAAGATTATCGTTTTTGTTTCTTCTTTGCCCACACAATTTTTAGGACACTCTTGTAAAGATCAAAGAGCTAATTTGAAATTAAAGCTGCGACCGGTAGTATAGTAAATTTTAAAACTTTTCTTCGGCAACAAAACCAATCACAAATCTGAATTTTTCTAATTGTCCATGAAAACGGAAATAATTTGCTATATCTCAACTTGAAATTAGCCCCTTATTAGGTTTCTATTTACAGACTTTTCCTCTATAGCTAACACGATTTTTTTCTCGTAAAATAATCTTGGTCGCCAAATTCATATCAAAATCTCTAAACATGTCTTGAAATGTTTTATATTTTGAGTGTTTTAAAAAGGTCTACAGCAATACGTAATAAGAAGATTTTTAGCTTATTCATAAAAGAAGCAGAGGCATTATTGAATATCTAAAGAAGTGGATCTGTCAAAATTTAATTTTACGATTAGGATGAACTCACGAATGTACAGGGGATGGTTCATTTTCAAAGATTTTGACGGGTTGCTCATATAATGCAATCATCAAAGAAAAAAATTATAAACTGGGGTCAGGTAATAAATAAATTAAACTTAAGTCGTGATTTTTTCTCTTTGTAAATATACCTTAATAATTAAGGTCTTTTTGAGAAATAATTAAATTGCTGGGAAATATTGAAAAAACACAGTTTTTAACCGCTCAGTATAAAACAATATATTAATAGACCAACTAAGAATAAACACTAAGAGAAAAAAAAATTGTTTTAACAATATTACTATTAAATATTTTTTTTATTTCAAAACATTTTTGCATTTTTTATAATAAGTTTTTTAATGTTAATTAACAGATTTTTTCGGAAGTTCTTTTATATTGTAAATATAGTTGTTATGGTCACTAACTAAACGGTTTAACAAGCAATAAGTAAACACAAAAGAACCTTTAAAATTACCTTAATGATGGTTGCCGAAATTATTCTTTTTAGTTACTTATTAGAGTTTTTAATTACTTATAATGGGTCTAGTTCTAGTTTTTCAAAAATATTTAGTTACGATAAAACAATGTACAAAAATTTAAAAAAAAACGTAAAAGAAACACAAAAGAAATTTATGAAAATAGAAGAAAAACCAATTAAGTAGCTATTACAAAAAAAAAGAACACTTTGATTTTTTATACAACGTGACATCTATGGCATGCTTTGGAACAAACGTTGACAAAGCTGTGAAATATAGAAATTAGAATATTTCAATTAAAATAGTTTCAAAACAACTCTAAAAAATTGCATTAAAATATATTAACAAAAAAATGTCAAATGAAAAAGTTGTAGAGATATAAATATTGTATAATAATTTCTGCAAGCCGGTATCTTTAATAATCATCATTAATAATAATTTAGGTTCTAGAGACGCATATACGGCAAAAAGCGTTTATTTTTTTAATATTTATGTATAATAATGCAGAACTAAATAAATAGCTGTTTGTTTTCTTATTATTTTGTTTTAAATAATGTTTAATAAATTTGGTAACGAAACTGATTTTATTCTATTTGCATAAACTGGAAATACACAACTCGATATAAAGAAGTAATCCTGCTATTTATTTAAAAAATTACGAAATAAACAGCATGAGAATACTAAAACGTACAAACCTAAAAAAATCTAAACTAGAAAGATTAGAGATAGACTGGAATTCAAAAGTGTTAAAAAAATTAGTACCACTTGTGTAGCTTATTATAGTCTTCTGAAAAAAATTTAAAACTGTTTTAAGAAGACTGAAACGCTTAACAAAAGAAATAAATGCTGAAAACCTGAAAAAACTTGAGCTTGTTAAAAAGTAAACAGGCGATGGAAAACACAGTTCTATATGAACAAAAAATAAAATTAAAAGAAAAATCTCTATGATAAATAAAATTTAGAGAAATACGAGTAACTATCATATTTTATTTGACCAATAGTGAAATAGTTGGCTAAAAATTAAAATTATATCAAGTTGATAGGAAAAAAAAAAAACAAACATAAATTTGTTTTTTCTTACATCATTCATGAAAGCTTTGAAATGTTGAAAAGCCGTTTAGTTTTTTATATCGTTGTAAATGTCTCGATTGTAAATCACGAAACTCCGGTCGAATCCTTTGACAGTTCATTGGCGTAAAGTATCACCTTAATTAAAAGGCAACGTATTTGAAAAAGTCGTCTTTTTAAATTCCAGTAGCTATAACCATTAATTTTTATGAAAATGTTTATTTTTAATGTTACTATGTCATGTAATGCTTATAAGTGTCGATTAAGTAGGTTTGTAGAAACGAACTTAAATCAAATTCAAATCAGACAACTAAATAATATGCAAAAGAACTTGTTTTAAGTCATGCAAGTCGCGTGATAGCAACATATTAATTAAAACGGTAATTAACTGATATAATGCAGGTCTCTATCATTATTAAGAAATTGCGTAAGTTTCTAACCAAATCCGCAACTGTGAGAACGCATCCAGAGATATCAACGATAACTCAAGAAAGTAAAACAAAAACAGTTTTTACTTTCTGTTACGTAATCTGAATTTTTTGTATAAACAAAATAATTAGTTGCGAAAACCAGCTGTTAGACATTAATTAGGGCCTGTTTAGGGACCAATAAAAGCGAATTTAAATCACAGAAAAAAATCACGCAGATGTCATCTGCTATAAAATCTCATTTATGGTAAAATACAATGTTACATATACGGTTAAACCAAGATACCATCTGTCGAGTTCCTGAGAAATAATTTTTGGTAGAAAAATATAGAAATAATTTTTCAAATCAAGACAAGTTATTAAAATTATCATAAGTGTCTAATTTTAATAAACTTGGTTTATTAGTGAGTCTATAACGTCAGTAAAGGTGCAAAACTGCATATAAATTCGAATTTCCTTAACTTTTATGATTATTCATTACATGTAGCAATTGAACAATTCAAGACGCACTCGCGTTTGCGTAACTGTTTTCTACCTACACAATTAAATATACGTACAATAAATATACTTTAGATCAGAATTCTATACGAGCAATATGAATAAATGTGGAATGTTAAATGATACAACTGTTCCAAGACAATCATTTATCTTCCGATAAATCGATGGGAATTTCGAAATGTGATACAATGTATTACAAAACCGGTGGCCTACACTTCTTTAATTAACTGGATCATGGTGGTACTACTTGCTCTTTAATGGCTTTTTCACTATTGTTTTATATTAGAACAAAAGATCGGTGTGTGTGGCATCTTTGTTCAGATTAATTTATTACACAATAGGACTGATGTTCCAAATAAAATCATATTCAGATATTTTGAATTTCATTAACACAAAATCGCACAAACAAAATTAACAATCTATGTTAGATACATAAAAAATAATTGTATAATTAATAACATTATAAACAATTTTATACCTAAAATTTCTAGATATGTACTACTATAATATTTCTATTCAAATATTATTAATATTTGAGAAGTTAATACTCGGCAAATTAGTAACTAGTTCAGACCTTGTGAAATTATTAGTGCCAAGAGAAAAATTAATAGGGGCTTGTCTAATATTTGAATTACTTTAATCAGTGCACGTCGAGTTGCAAGGCTCATTTGCCTCTTCAAATCGCCTAGCGATTTTAATTATAACAACTATTTTATTTGTTATTGATTGATAGATGTATTTCTCCTGTAAATTTTAAAAGCAAATAAATTACAATTTGTTATTTTTGTGTCTTATTAAGTTAATAAATATAGCATTTAAGTTTTCCATCAACATTGCAGGCGCCACCTGAAAAAAATTATAATGCAATGTGAGAAATTCATGAAATTATCAAGTATAAAATTACATATTAATCTACAAATTTGAAGGAATAACCTAGAACTAGACTTGCAAATACGTATCAAGTAAAAGTTTAAGTAAAAATTAATAAAAAATTACGTGAAAAGGATTAGAAAAAAAACGGACTAGTACTGTGCAAATGTTTTTATTATCGACGTTTTAAGGGAAGGGTTTCCCTCTTTTATCGGCTTTCAAAAACAATACATTAACAAATAACAACAATCAACATAATTAATAAAAAAACAATAAACAATAAATTTTGAAACATTTAAAATTACAAGATTTGGTTGGATTGTTTAGGAATAGAAAGGACCAGTGGTTGTGTTGATAATAGTAAATTGAGTTCTAGATATACTAAATAATGGCGAGAGGTTATAATCAAACAAATGCTGGCCAATAAATTATAAACTTTTAATCAGATTTTGAACAAGAAACGTCAAAATTAATAAACAGTTTATTGAAACCTGTGCTCTTAAAAAAATAAAAGAGCAATTAACAATTAAAATATAACATTTTCAAAATTTGGTAAAAAGGAAAAACTACTATGCTATGTTCAGAACGGAGAGTCAGTAATAAAAGTGCACCCTGGCAAGAGTGTTTTTCTATTGGGTCGAGTATTTGACGATGGGCGATAACCCAATCCAGCTTACACCGACGAAATTTCCCAATCACTTCATTTCAGTTATTCGTTATTTTTTCTTTGCACCTATCGTATTGCTCGTACCAATGGATAATATCAAGATGTCACCACCAAAGAAATGAGGCAAACATAATATAATAGTCCCATTTTCAAAAGGCGCAGAACCAGGTTTGAAATCCTTATTCCTTACCCAAGCCCATCATGAGCTATCAGAGACCCAGATCTTTTGTTGTCCACAAAGCTTCAAACTCGGATCTTTTATTAACATGCTTGTTTTTCCCCCAGGTTTTTAAATTATAAAGATTTAATTAAATAGAACTCGAAAATACCTTTTAAAAAATGTTTGTTTTTCTTAATAATAATTCAAACAGCAACTAAGCAAAAGACTTAAATGTAATAACCTAATAACAAAAGCTCTGCTTGTAAACACTACAATGTCTTTGAGAAAGTACCTATTTCAATGAAACTTCGGCAATCTTACCTTTAATGTTGTAGCAATTTTTAGTCCTTTTACTTTTCAGTCATTTTACAGTCAACAAAACCAAGGATCATCGAAACCTATGTGAAAAATATATAATTTTCAAAAGTTCAATATACCTAACTGTTTTTAAAATCTAGAATTTACATTGTTTCTATATAGAAAGTCTAAAATTTTAAATAATTGAAGAATACAAAAAATCAAAATAAACAGCCTACAAAAATTACAAGATCGGAGCTCTAAGCCTTCTAAATAATCTAGAAAATCTAAAAAAAATATAAACAATTTATAAAATTCAGAATACCTATAGGGGTGTAAACAATATAAACAATTTAAAAGTCTACAAAACCTAGAAAAAATAAATAAATAATGCCTACCATATTTATAAAATATAGAGATGTTAAACAATTTATAGAAAATAATGTAAATTTACGCCATCAAAAATTCACCAAATACTATATGAAATTTTCAGTACCTAAAAAATGTGTTCATCTTAAGGGAGTCTCCTCATATGAGGTATAATTGACAATAAAAAATTGTTATAGCTATTTGTTTAACCGGGGTATAAAAAATAACATAGATAGGGATGATCAAGGCATGAGTGCCAAAACCGGTTCCCTATAGACAAATAAAATATAAAACAAATTAAATCATAAATGGGAGAAGGGGAAAAATGTGTCTATAGAAAATCCTGGTTGTACGAGTATAAAATCTGAACAAAACTTAAGAAATTCAAGAAAATCTAAAAATCAAAAATATCTCGCCGATATACAAAATTTAATACATCGAATCAGAAAATTTTAAAAGTTTTCAAATTTCAGACTGAGAAATTTGAAGAATTACAAAATATTTGTAAAATATAAAAAAGTTATAGAAAACTATTAGCGACAGTAATAGTCTAAAAAATGTACAAAATGTGTCTAATATTGAGGATCTAAAATAAAATTTTTTTTTTAAATTGTGATATTCTACTAATGATCTACTAAAAATTCAAATTTACAAAAATACAGTGTTTTTTTCAAGAAATGAGATGGGATAATCAACTAATCAAACATGTTTTCATTTAGTCGTAAAAGTAACGGAAAATTGGCCATTATTCCCCAAAAATCTCTCTTTGTAGGCTTGTAGATCTAAGATTTCCCAAAAGATAAATTCCATATTTCATTTTTGTTTATTTATTTTAATTAGAAGGCAAATATGATATCTTCACGTTTTTAAAATTTAAATTGAAACAAATTAATCCAATAAGAAACTTAATTCGAAATCATTAAATTAAAAAGTTGAAATGGAAAAATCTTTTTCTTTTTAAAAAGTCTTGAGAAATTAAATTAATAACCGGAAATTACCAGGAGTATATTGCACAAATTTCTACATATTGTGTGAAAAAAAAACCTAACGGTATGTCATGTTGTTGCGTACTTTATTATGTTTATATACATAAAAGATTTTCACTTGCTGTACAGTATTACATTTTATGCATATAAATATTGTTATTAATGATAATAAAACACTAATATATGCGTAAGAAATGTTTTTCAACTCTTATTTCAGTCGGTTTCAATGATAAGTTTCTAAGATAAGAAATGCCAAAAGAAGTTGTAATAATTAAATGCACTCGTAATAATCACACGACAGAAAATTTATTGAAGAGACTCACTGACCTTTTCTCAGATAAAATGCTAATTGCTAATCAAATAAAGATTTTGACTCACCGAAACACACAGAAAATACAAAACTTGACCGATTTAAGTTTGAAAATTTTGTTAACTTTTCGGCCCCGATCCTTCACCTGGTATGTAATTCAGAATAGTATAAGAATCACTACACACGCTAAAAGTTTCAAGAATGGTCAAAAAGATCCTCCCGGATATTAAAAACGTCTTTCACGAAGATAAAATCCGGACTAAACTAAGAGAAGCGCGTCGTGACTAATGAGTAATGCTGATTTCACAATGGCAAAAAATTAACAAAAAAAGGGTGCAGATAAGGTGTTTATTCCAGTTGCGCCGTTTTTTATAATCTCAATGGACAAGGTCGAACTGAAACCTACTTTTCATCTAAAACAATTGGAAAAACGTAATTTAATAAATTTAGAATAACCCAGAGCCGGATTGCTGTAATTAAGACCAAAACAAAATTGATTTCCGGGAAATTAGAGCAAAACAGAGTTTCACGTCAATTATTATTTTATTAATATACAAAGCTTTTTAGTAAGCTCTTTAATAAGAAATGAAGTAAAAATAATAATTTGTTACAGGATCGGATTCAAAATATTTCATTTCCAAAGTCAAGTTTGAATAATATAAAAATGAGTGGATATCAATGAAATACAAACACTTCACTTAACAGGATAACACAACTTGTCATACTGTTGTCATCCTCGAGCGAAAATTAAAACTCGAATTAAGTAAAGTGTTTGATATTAGTGGACTCTTTTTTTTTGTTATAACTGGTTTTTCTGTATTGATTTTTACATTAGCTTACAGTAAAATGCTACAAAACAACTGATCAATCACTATAACCGAAGCTGATTTTTACAAAACGTATCACAAATAGATAGTTGCAAAAGACGGTGTTTTCTCATATACCTATATGCGGTGTCGTTATAAGAAACAATAATGTAAATAATTGTTTAAAATTTGAACTTTAATAAATTTAAATGTTGCGAAATTCGAACAGGATGAAGCTACAGTAAAATTTAGTCAAATTAAATGAAGAAATGAATAAATTATAAAGAGACTGATGAGGGTGAATGGTGATAAAGACAAAAACCATTTTAAACAATTTTATTTCGTAGAAATTCGAGCAAAATAATATTTTAGATTTCCAAATCTGTTGATCTCTTTCCTTCGTATATTTTTTGAAAATCTTGATTAAACTGATGTGATACATGTCCAAACTTGTCACTCGTCGTCATAAAGCCAGCTGTCTTACAGTTTTACAATTCGCAGAAAACTCATCCTTGGTATGCTGTACCATTATACCATCAAGGCAAATTCCTCATCTTTTCAAAATTTCTAAACAAAACCTTATTGTTTGCGGAGTCAACGTTGTGGAAATTAATAATTATCTTCTCCTCTAAAAATCTCCAATAATAGGATCGTGTAAAAGCCGGGGGACTTTCCGTATGAGGCGTAAAACAAGCTAAAAAAATGATTTTCTTGTGTCGTTCATTACGTAATTGCTATTTTTAAGAAGAATCGCTTCAAGCAAAAAGCACTAATGTGACATTACCTTTGTGTCATCCGTAATGATCGGTTGCCTAATTCTCAGAAATATATAAATATAAGTAGTGGTTGTAAGGGCGACTTGCATATATTTTTTAACCGTAATTACAGTGCAATCAAAGTATTCAGGGAAAAAAACCTGTCGCTTTTGTGCAAGTGTACAAAACGTAACGATCTTTTTATTGCGACAGTTGGTACTCGACAAGGGCCGCGCTTGGCTAACTTTTACCCTTAAAACAGGTGGATTTTAACGGATATTCAAGTGACCTTCACTGAATAACTATAGTTAGCATGATTTTCATAACCGCAAAAAGACAAAGCACGTGATAAAATCTGTAATTCTGAAATGGGATTTGCAAAAATTCGAGATTTCTCTTTTTTTTTAAGAATGACAGGAAGTAAAAGTGCCTAAATACACTTAAACGGTCTTGCTTTTGTAGGCCGCTTTGGTAACAATAAAGAGCGAAATGTCACCAAAAAAGGAAAGAAAAATAAACATTACACATTATATGGTAATGTAAGTTAAGTGTTTTCGACGTGACTCATAAATTCTTTTGATATTGGGTTCGTCTAACACTCACTTTTATAATCGTGACATATATTGCTATTGTCTTGTTATTAGATAAAAATGTCAAAAAAAATTTACAACACGTCCCAATTTGAAAACTTAACTAATTTAATAAATCGTTTACAACTTAAATTAATTACTTGAAACTAAAAGCAGCGTCATTAAAAATTTGATCCATCACTATAAAACTTTCTTTCTGAAATGCCAGGATGAGGATTTAATTATTTTTTAAACAAAGCTGTGAGATGCTTGACCTCTTCACAAACATAATGGTACCATCATCAGTTTTTAATAATTTATTCAACAGAAATGGAAATAATTAAAAAGAATAAAAGTTTTCACTTTGGTCTGACCTCCACGTATTTTACCATACATAAATTACCTGGAATTGGGTTGTCATATTTTTCCTCCGGATGATATCTCCATATAAAAGATAGAATTTATTACAACATAAAGAACTCTTATTTTGCTGTACCCCTATTGTATGTGTGAATCATGGACTACATTCCAATTCATATCACAAAATTTCGGAAGATAAGAGTCAGAATTCCATTCCACCCTATACTACATCTTCTTTTACCTGAAAAATAAAATTTAGATATTGTAACTATACGAGTGTTTAACAATTTTGGTTTTGTCCATTTTAGCCATAATAGTACTAATTAAAAAAATAGTCACTTATTAATAGTTCCGAATGCGCAATACTGATCGGGAAAAACAATTTAATATAAAATCGCCCGTAATTAAACAAAATTAACGAAGTTATGGCATTTTACATATGATTTTTGATAAAAAATACAAGTAAATAAAAAAAATAAGTTTGATAAGAGAGAGGAATTTAGTTACCAAATATTTTATTGCTGTAATGGTGCTAACGTTTTGGATAGAATTTGACCTTTCTCAATGCTGCTAAACAGTATGTAAATCCCCTTATTTCCAGATAGAGAAATTTTGTCACTCTAAAATGTCGTTATCTCAGTTATAACAAAAACAATACGAAAAAAAAAACGGGTTCCCTCATATTTGAAAGTAGATAATGATAGAGTTAAAAACAAAATTTAAAACATAGTTTATGAGCCCATTACAAAATAAAATTTTTGAAAAGGAAATGTGCTTCTCTTATCAAAATTATTGGTCAATTTAAATTACGAATGTAATCATTTAATACATAATTAGTACATTATGTTGCCCCCCTTCCACGGCGAGGACGTAATGAACTTGGAAGGGATTTTAAAAATGGTACTGGCTGCTAAACGACCGTTGAATACCAGAAAAATCGTCTTTCGGTGGTGTGATTTTCTTATGTTTAAGAATACTGCCGAAAATTTAAATTAATTATGTAGTTTGTTAATCGACGGCGACTATCTGTTCTATTTTAGAATATCAAATACCACCGAAAAGACGGTTTTAGGTCTATTTGGGAACTCTCCGCACCTTTTATCCTTAGAGAAACGTACTCCATATTAAGATCCAATTCGGACATACGCTACTGACCTCCTTTTTTTCCCTGTTTCTGTTTATTTTGTGTTCCTGACTTCAATTGTTCGGTACTTCAGTTTTCGCATAGTCATAGTGTTTAGCATTTTGCATGTGATTATTAGTAGTATTACATTTAAAACACTTAATTCCCATGTTTTTTAATTCTTAGACGATTGCTCTGTGCCCTTTTTTGTCGCAACTGTTGCATAGTCTCATTATCGTCGTCTTTGCTTTTGCTATAGGCTTTACTATGGGCTCCTTGTACTTAAAAAACTATTTTTTTTCTAAACAGATTGTAGTTTCTTGCTCTAAATAAATGAGATTTCAAGCTAATCTCGTCGTCATTACAATCTATCACATTGAAATAGGGATTCTTTATCAATTCATCTCTAGTGCCTAATTCTTTCATACGTATGTCTTCATATTTTTCCATTTTATACTGGATAAACTTTTTATGTAGTTATGCACAACTAAACTTTGCAGAAAAGATATCAGAAAAATATTTTTTTAATTTATCTGCCAGCTGCAGACCTCCTTTTTCAGTTTAACATTCTGGCATTCTTGGCATCGCATACCTCATTACTAAGTTTGAGTTTTTCCTCAAAATGTTTAGCCCACTACTACATACTGCAATTATCTCGCCCGCTAAAATAGGTATTTTTTCTTCAACAATTATAAAAGTCAAAAGAACTGTCACTTTTTTGCGTGTTTCCTCTAGTTTCACCTTCCACTTCACTTGAAGAAACGTTGCTCTTCACTCAAGCATAACCTGAGGATGGCCGTGAATAGGCCGAAACAGCTGCAGGAGTTTGAAATTAAATAATGAGAGTTAAAGAAGAAAACCTATTTTCTTTTTAATTAAAATCCAATAATTTTACCAAAAATTAAAACTTGGCATCTTAATTGTGTTGAGAATAATCAAATTATTATTAAATTAAATACGCCGATTTTTTTATATTTTTTATTTTGTCTGTACAAATTTAAACCTGTTGTTCCATTAAACACACTTGATATTTTCTCGTGCCTTTGTTGATTCACAAAAAAATTCAGTTCCTTGATACCACTAGATCAAGAATTCTGATTTAGCCCATAAACACTATTTAATGTTATTTTCCTGAAACCATGCGTAAAATAAATTCTAAATGTTGCAAACGTCGAACTTGTTACAAAACAATAGAACATTTAATTAAAAAACTATTAGAAAAGTTCTCACAAATATCTAAAAAGAAGAACTACATGCATTAAATGCGGGCGTTTTTATTTATATACTTTCAAAAATTCAGAATACAATAAATTTCACCGTGCCTTGTTCTAGACAATATCAGATAAATTAAAGAATAAATTTACATTTAAATTTAATACTAACAATGAAGATATTGAAACGAATTATTCAAATTGAGTTTGACTATTTGAGAAAACAAAATTGGGACATTTTCCAATTAAGCAAATAACCAGATAAGTTATTATGCGTGTTACTAAAGCAGTAAAAGTTAACTTTTGGAACGAAGAGAAAAAATTAAACTCCTGGCATCAAGAGTTGTTATTATCCTTTTTGCAAATTTCTTCTTACATCTTCCTAGTCTTTGATTATGTACTTGTCTAATGCTTTTCTTGAGTTCATGTCGCATATAATTAAACAATTTATATTCATAATTTGTTATCTTATTTTCACAAGACGTCTATTATTCCACTTTTTCTACATTAACATATTGATATCAATTATGGTTATTTAACATTCTCGTTTTGTTACAAATGAATAAAATGTATGATTTATTAACGATTCACGAGGTCGTGTTTGATTTTTGCAAAATACCGTTTCTTCAAGTCACTTTATACAGTTAAAAAATCCTTCAAGGAGAATTTGAACTTGACATAGTTATTAGGAATTTCATTGTATTTTGTAAATGTGTGTCCATAAATTATTTGTTAACAAGTGATGAATTTAATAAAAATAAAATTGTCTTGTACCAAATCAAAAAAAATTTATGGGACAAGCTCGCCTGTAAAAAATAAATTCGATGTGTTTGTATTTTTAATTTGTTTTAATTTATTCGCATTGTTTAAATTCCAAATATTTGCATAGAACAGATGTCCCATACCAAAACAGCTCGGCTACTATAAACGCCAACATTTCGTAATGGTCAATTTTTGCAGCAATAAAAGTGCTACCATTTCACATTTTTAAATAAAATTCTCATTTAAAATCAGAACCATTGCAATACTTTTAATTAACGAAATTACAAAATTGAGATGACTGAAATAATAGTTCTTTAAAAGGCTTTATGGTGACCCGAAGTGTCAGTGAAAGGGTATTTTATGGACGTATCAATAATATGATTGTTGCGTACGCATTGATTTTATTGAAACGGTTTTCATGCACAGGTGCGGTTTTTAATAATCGTCATAAATCTACTTCGTCACGAGCACCTTACAAATGACTGGAAAAACATTCAATTAGATAGTTGGGGGCGACTTTGGTCCTTGTAATACGCACATTAGCCGAACCATTAAATTCAAGCGTTTGTAACTGCTACCGGTGAAATAATTTATCGATTACCGACTTGATAAATCAATTACAATGTTGTACATGTGTGCCATTTATGACATTACATAAATAAATTCGACTTGGAACGAAGAGAAATCATGCATTTAGGTTTTTAATCTGTAATTACGTGAGTCATATTAGACATATGCTGCCATTCCAATAAAATTTATTAAAAATTATAAATATTATCAATAATTAATTAATTAACTATAAACATAAACAAACAAGCTAAACAACATTTCCAACAAACACAGAGAAAAATGTATTTGATAAATTAATGATACATTAGATAGGGGTATTGGTCATGACTTTATCCCAGGTAAATCGTACTACATAACTACGGTTCTATATGCTATATCGAACTATTCTTTTCAACTCATAGTAGTCATACTATTAGTTCTTGAAACATTGATGTTAAAATATCAAAAAAATACTTCTTGGTTCTAAGACTGTTAATTGAAAATGAATTTAACAATTCAAATTTTAGTTTAGTAGTTAAGTAAAAATGTGTTTTACCCGTTTTGTAGTTTTGCATTACAATTGACATTTTATTCGAAAAATCTCGAAACTAATAATGCCATCAACTTTAGTAGTAAGTTGCAGAATTTTTTTGTCTATACCATATTTTTGAAAAAAGGTATTAGAGGTTAATAAAAAACTAGAATTTTCTGCATCTCTTTAGCTGTATGAATTTTTACATTAAAATCTTGAAATGATATATACAAAGAATAATTTGGCAAAAAAGAAAAAAAATTCAGAATTTAAAAAAGATATAAAAAATAAACACATAAAGAATAGTTATTAGAACATAGAAAATGATAATGAAAACACTAACATAAGATTTTGCTTTTCTTCCTTGAGTAGCAGCACTTTACGTCTCTATTACACTTTTACCAAAATGTAATATAATTTTATTTAATTTTGTCAAATAATATCTTACGTAGTCTTTGCTGTTATTTTCTTATTCAAACTTTCACAATTCCTATAATAATTTAAAAATTTTCTGAAGCCAATTTTCACCCAAGAGTCTAAAATATATCACATGATAATTTTTCTACTATAGAGTTGTATTTATTAAATAAAGGTCTTGAATACGGCCCTCTCTTTCCTACTACGATCACAGATATTCATAATTTAGCTATTAATTGTGAAATTTCCGTTTCAAATTTAAAAAATACTGAATTTTTTTTATTGTACCTTATATCAATTCCACTTTTTACAATAACCCTCCTAACCACATTTCCAGAGAGAAAAAACACTAGACTCAATTAAGAAAAAAATAAAAACTGAAAATTTTATAAAGCAGATAAAGGAAATTGCGTAGTAACCTTAGATAAGTCATTTTATACCGTAAAAGTTCAAAATTTCCTGTCAGAGAGTATTTGAAAAGTTGAAGTCTAACCCAAGTTTGAAACCTAAGTCTTTACTTAAATCTACTCTTGATTTTGTCTTTTTTACTCTAACAAAATTTAACACTTTTAAATCTTCCCTTCTTTCTATGAATCCTTCCACCCCTAGACTTTATGGATTTCTTTAAGCTCACAAAAAAAAACCTTCAATAAGACCAGTGGTTTCTTATACCAACTCACCTTGCTATAAATTAGCAGAGGGTTTTTATTTAGATCTTACTAAAAAAATAAAAAAAATTTGTTTCTTTTGACGTCACTAACTTATTTCCCTTTATTCTTGCCAATGAAGCGTTTATCTATTCTTAGTAATATTCTTTTTGATTAACTCCCTCCTCTACATGCCATTGATTTAATTTAGCTGTAACTCTATTTTAACAAAATTATGTATGAACAACATTAAAGAAAAAATTTTGAAGTTTCCCATTTCTTCGAAGAGTATTTGTTTCTGATTTAAATATGTTGATGATGTTATCTCTTCGTTCAAAGGCATCAAAGCAGAATGAGATAATTTTTTTAGTTAATAACTCATTACATAAAAACATTAAATTTACTGTAGAAACAGAAACAAACTCTTGCATTTCATTTTTAAATCTTAAAATAATTAGAAAAGACAATTCATTTTTTGCTTTTGAAATTTATAGAAAATCTCAATTAACTGATACTCCCCACTCCAAACACTGTTATTATCTCAACGCAACTGCATTTAATTCTTCATTTTATAGACTTTTTCATTTTCTTTTAGACCACGTTGCCTTTGAAAAAGAATGGCTAATCATTTAAAATAGCAGTGAATAATCACGTTCTATTACAGGACTTAAATAGACTTTTCCATAAATTCAGAAACAAATGTTTTTGAAGCATCAACATATTACATAATTTTCTTTTTACATCATACATCTTCTCTTTTAAAACCTCTCTATTCTTTTATCCCTTCCATTGGCAAAATTCCTTTTCCTATCTCTCATATTTTGAAAAAATCATATTATAAAAGCTCCTTGTAATTCTAAAAGTAGTCTTTCGACCTGTCTCGTACACAATAAGGATCAAATTAATCATTTACATCATTCAAGCGTCTACAGGTTATTTCGTAATGACTGTAATGCAGTTTATATTGGTCAGACAGGACGAAGGATTGAAACCAGAATTCGTGAACATGTAAGGGCATCGAGTTTAATAAATTATGCGCAATTCCGCTAAACTTCAATTCACTTAGGTAAAAATAACATTCGATCTGTTTTAATTGACCATATTACACTATATTAATGAGGGACTAAAACTCAAACTTGTCCTACAGTTTCTGGTAAAACAAAACCGAGATATAAGAACTACAAATAAAATTTAAAAAAAACGCTCATGGATAATTGTAGCATGAGAACAAAATAATAAAGAGGAAAAGATAATAGGCAGATATGATAAAGAAAAAAGAAATTATAATAAAAATAAAATAAATAACTATTACGTGCACACATGTAATCAATATCTCGAACATTATACTATTGCGTATTTTCTATAAATCAAAAGAAGTATAGAGATACATAAATATCCTAGAGTTAAAGTTGGTATAAGAGTAAGTAGAAGTACATGTTTAAGTGGAAAAAATAACGGTAAAATACCGTCATTGCAGTAGAGTCAACACCAACAATAGGACAAACCAACTTCTCAAAAGGCCACAATTCTACGTCTGTTAAAATCGCTATAAGATGATGATATCGTTAATGCCTTCGGATTGGAGGTATTTTGTTACCCTTTAAACAAGTAATCGGAAACTTTTCTTAACAAAAACTAAGAAGTTAAACTTCATTTTAAAAAACTGTCAAAGATAAACCGTTACTATAAGATACTATAATGGTTACTAGCTTTAAATTTACTCATTTTGTTGCCAAGAAATCACTTTCAAAAAGTTATTTCTTTGAGGTGTAACACTTCTAATGTCACTGAGTGTATAATAAAATAATAACCCAACACCAAAAAAATAGTATAAAAAAAAAGTTGTTTATAAAATTTCAAAATCCTCAGCTTAGTTAGATGACCGCGTCACAACAAAATTCTAGCAAACCATCTTAGACAAATCCTATCTTCAATTTAGAATTCCTAATTGACTAACCTAAAACGGAAGTCCGACTTGTGTATCTCGTACATGCAATCACGTACAAAACCTTCTCTCTTTGATGAAAACAACACTATAAATTTGTAAGCCCAAGCTTTTTATACTCTTCTAGTGATAAAACGATGACATGTTGTCTGTGACACTTGGAATTTTAGTTAGTCTATAAAAATGTTTTATAGCCGAGGAGCATTTCTTACATATTTCAACACGTACGAAACAATGGAGACGTCACCTTCAGCATATTCAAAGGTCATCACAAAATTTTACCTTTAGTTATATCTAACAGAAAAATGTAATTACAGTTAATTTATGTCTAATTATTATTAAATATTCCAATTAAATGCTTGATGTCTGTTGAAGGTTGGAAAGATCTACCAAAGCTCGGTAAGTAGTATTTTTTCTCTCATTTAAGATTTACATAATAACGGCATCTCTCGTAGAAGTAAACGCGATAATTAATTGAATTCCAGGGTTAGATGGTTACAAAATACAAAACATTACTGAAAATTCGTGATCAGTGAATGGCACCTTTGGTACTGCTGACATTTGTTATTACAGCCCTCCTCTCAATTCGAAAGTCATATTGTTCCCTTTTTAATGTTCTGTCTTATTCTAAACTACGGGAAATAAATGAAATAACAAATGGAAGATTTTCTGCACACATGAGAGGAGGCGTGCAAAGACATTGTCTAATGCAATACGAATATAAATTAGACGACATTTGAGAAATAATTATTATACTATGCTTTCGTCTAATTTAAGCGTGTCTGAATATGGCTAAATCTAACACCTCTGTATTTGCTTTCTACTGCATGAATAATGCAAAAATTTTAATTACAAAAAATGATAAAATCCTGTAGCACTGCAATTTTATATTTCGTTTTCGAATTTTCTTACTAAAATGCTTTACAATACATTTACAACAAAATAACATGAGAAATAGCTTCAACATAACCAATTTTTTTTCCTAGGTTGTTGGTATAATTTATAATTTCGCAAAGACTTTTATGAAAAAAATGTCAATAGAAACACATTTAGAAAAGAGAATTATATCAGACAGAAAATAAAAATAAAACATTTAACGGTTTTTATAACTTGTAACGGTGTCAAAATTAATCTACGATGAAGTTTATAGACACTTGTAAAATAAAAAATATATAGAAATATGTATATTGTATTTTACCAAAAAAGTAATAAAAAAGTGTTAACAATCCACATAAAATATTTGACAAGAAAAAACTAAAAATGGTCATAATTTTAATTTTTTTAAATGTTAAATGGCTTTTATTTAAAGCTATAACAATAAAAAACTAGTTTAAATAATGTCACATAATTTTCAAAACATTAATTTATCGAAAAAATATTTTGTTTAGAAAAAATTATAAAGCAGAAGTATAAATAAATCGTAAATACTGTGAAGTTTATTATATGTGGGTTTCTGATTTAAAGAGCTGGAGATAATTTCTCGGCAAGTTTATTTACAAATCAAATTAATTACAACTAATTAACACAGCTAATATTCTAAATCACTAACGGAACACAAAACACTTTAATTTATCGCTTTCTAAATTCGCTGGATATCGCCGGAGTTCGCCTTTATGTCGCTCTCCCAAAACCAGACAGACCGACTGACTCGCTGTCTCGCATATATATATGGGTATGGACTCTTTCCAGAACTTTCGACTCTTTCCAGAACTTTCGAGTATTTTCTCGCGTTTCTCCTGAATTATTTCAATTCGGCAAGATGATTGGAATTCAATCACAATAGCGACAAACAATGCCGACGTAAACAAGAATAAATAAACCCATTCAAAACGTAAATAATACTCGAAGTTCTATTCAGTTCCTAGAAGTGAGCGGTCCACAACACAATACTCGATACTCTGATTCACCGCTTCTTAGAATTGAGTCGTTCGCGTCACACTACCCCCCTCTTAAGAATTGTTCGTCTCGAACAATCATTCATCGTCATTTGAACCCGCATAGGGGGCTAAACGGTCTAAATGCACTACCTTCATCTTAGCCCTGGGGTTCTTTTGGATTCTATACACCACGTCGTTAAGTCGGGTCAGTACGGTATAAGGGCCTTCCCATTTCGGCTGAAGCTTCGGACATCGCCCTTTCTTCCGTTGAGGGTTAAATAGCCAGACCAAATCTCCCTCTTGAAACCCTACCGAATTCGCCCTCAAATCGTACCGCGTCTTCATCCTGTCACTGGCAATCTCAATTCGGTCTCGAGCCAAGTCGTGGATATGGGACATTGTCTCTTGAAGCTCTTCTACATAGCTTCTAACTTCCTTGGGTTCTTGAGTGGGTGTCCCAAACACAAGGTCACAAGGCAAGCGGAGTTCCCGTCCAAACAAAATCTTGGCTGGAGTTTGATTTGTAGTTTCATGGATCGCCGCTCTGTAAGCCAACAAAAACAACGGTAAATGGCGATCCCAATCTCTTTGATGGGCCTCTACAACTTTCGATAGGTGCTCTTCCATGGTGCTGTTAAAGCGCTCGACCATTCCGTCGGACTGAGGATGCAGCGGTGTAGTCCTGGTTTTCCGAATACCCAAGAGATCACAAATTCCTTGGAAAACCCCTGACTCAAAGTTTCGCCCTTGGTCCGAATGCATTTCCATGGGAAGCCCATAACGAGAAATCCAATTATCCACCAAAGCACGAGACACAGTAATAGCTTCTTGGTTTGGTAACGCGTATGCCTCAGGCCATTTACTGAAATAGTCGGCAACAACCATAATGTATTTGTTGCCCGAGTCGGTGACTGGAAATGGACCCGCAATATCAAACGCAATCCTCTCAAACGGAGCCCCAACGTTGTATTGCTTCATGGCTCCCCGGCTACGAGTTTTCGGGCCTTTACTCGCAGCACATGTTGTACATTTCCGGCACCAATTAGCGACATCTTCTCGGCTATTGACCCAATAAAAGCGTTCGCGAACCTTCCCCAAGGTTTTGTTGACGCCGAAGTGAGCTCCAGATCTTCCATCATGGATTTCCCTTAAGACTTCCTTTACGCGACTCTTCGGTAGGACTAGCTGCATTGTTACCGTCTTTCCATCCGCGCTTTCCCAAGCCCTTTTGAGCAGCCCATTTTCGACTTTCAGGGAGTCCCATTGTGCCCACAACGCCTTCAGAGCAGGACTCTTATTTGAAATGTCATGCCATTGCGGTCTTACATTTCCGTTCTCCTTGCTTTGTAAAATCGGTCCGATCTCATCGTCTTGCAGTTGCTCTGTTCTTATTTCTTCAGCTGTCCATCCGTCAGTAGGTTGCAAAACTAGCCTTCTAAGGTTGCACAGGTGGTCAGCTTGTTCTCGTTGGCTACAATGTTTGCAGTCGGCTCTGCACGGTCTTCTGGACAAGGCGTCTGCATTTTGATGAGACCTTCCCGAGCGATGCTTGATTTCAAAATCATACTGCTGAAGTCTCTCAATCCATCTCGCTGTTTGACCTTCAGCATTCTTCAAATTTAACAGCCACTTTAAAGCGGCATGATCTGTCCTTATTGTAAAATGTTGGCCGTATAAATATTTGTGGAAATGGCTTACCGCGTTCACGATAGCCAACAGTTCTCTTCGGGTGACACAGTAATTCCTTTCAGGTTTAGAAAGAACCTTACTATAATATTCGATAACCCTCTCTTCGCCATCCTGTACTTGAGTTAATACTGCGCCAACTCCATTATTACTGGCGTCCGTATCTAAAATAAACTGACCTTTTGCCCTTGGGTAAGCAAGTATTGGTCCCGTACAGAGTGTAACTTTTAATGTTTTGAAGGCCGATTCACACTCTTTGTCCCAAATAAAAGGCGTCTTCTTTTCGGTCAGTTTATGAAGAGGTTTGGCAATATCGGCGAATCCTTTGACAAAACGGCGATAGTAGGTGCAAAGACCCAAAAAGCTTCGTAGTTGGTGCTTATCATTAGGTCGGGGCCATTCCCGTACGGCTGCAGTCTTCTCAGGGTCAGTTTGTATCCCATTCGATGAAACAACGTGTCCCAAAAACTTGACTTTTCTTTGGAAAAGGCAACACTTTTTAGGGTTAAGTTGAAGACGAGCGTTTCGCAATCGGCTGAAAATTTCTTGCAGGTTACTTTGATGTTCTTCGAAAGTTTTCCCAATAACCATCACATCATCAAGGTACACAAGGCAAGTTCTCCAAGTCAACCCTCGAAGGACAAGTTCCATTAGCCGCTCGAACGTAGCTGGCGCATTACAAAGTCCAAAAGGCATAACATTAAACTGGTAGAGCCCAGTTCCAGTCGAGAAGGCAGTTTTCTCCTTATCCTCAGGGTGAATTCCAACCTGCCAATACCCACTCTTCAAGTCTAAAGTAGAAAACCATTGGGAACCAGCTAACATGCTCAGTGTATCGTCGATGCGTGGAAGTGGGTAACTATCTTTCTTCGTTACTTCGTTGAGCCGTCTATAGTCAACGCAGAAACGAGTTGACCCATCTTTCTTTGTTACTAGTACAACTGGTGAAGACCAGGGACTTGACGAATCTTCAATGACGCCATCTTCTTTCATTTTTTCGATCATTCGAGCCACTTCTTCCTGTTTCGCAAAGGGGAGTCTTCTCGGGGGCTGACGAATAGGTTGTACTGATCCCGTATTAATTCGATGCTGTACCAAATTAGTTCTTCCCGTAATCTTGTCCCCTATTGCAAAAATGTCTTGTTCCTTTCGAATAAAAGCAGTGGCTGCTTTCCTCTGATCTTCTGATAAGTGTTGCCATTCTTCCAGAAAATAATTTTCCAATTCCGGGTTATTTTTACCTTCTCCTTCCTGGTAACTCTTGTTGTCCTTTTCTTCACAACGAACAACTCGTAATGCAGGCTGAAAGAAGCCAATCTGTTCCCCTTTCTGCAACGTAACTCGATTTTCGCTGAGATTGGCTATGCGAATAGGAATCTTTCCACCAGCCTCAACGAGTGCTCTAGCTACCAAGATCTGTTTATTGTGTGTCGCATTCGTGAATTTCGTCATGTCCGGTTCAACAACTCCCGTTCGGTATCCCCCAGGATCTTTTTCCAACTCTGCCAGCACAATTTTCTCAGAATTGCCGGGGACACGAACTGATTCTGAGACGATGATGTTTACATGGTCCGATGAAGCGGTCGCAGAATGTAACAAGATTTCTTCGTTTCCCATTTGTAACATCCTGTTCTTAATATCCAGCACAAATCCATATTTGTCCACAATGTCCAAACCCAAGATCACTTCATCAACTATCTCAGCTACAACCATTCGGTGTACAATATTGAATGGTCCTATCTCAAGTTTGACATTAGCTTCTCCATGTACTTGTGCTGTTTCACCAGTAGCGGTTTTCAAAACGAAGTTACATCTTGTCATGTAGATATTTTGAGATGTTTCCAGCATGTCCCGTCTCACTAGAGAAAGTGTTGCTCCCGTGTCAACCGTCATCTTGGTGTCTCGACCGTTGATTCGTCCATCCAGCAACAGACTATCATTTCCTTTTCCTAGCTGCGAGACGGAGATGATCCTAGGGGCTTTGGGCGTATCAGCTAGCACACGCCCCAAAGTGCTAGCTGAAATTAGTTTTCCTGATGCCGGGAAATTGAGGGGCCTGTGACATCTTCCTGACCCCTCCTTACATCCTCAGACCTTCCCCGTTGGCGGCAATCCCTTCTTATATGGCCTATCTTACCACAACCATAACACTTAGGCCGTCCTCCAGTGCGTGCTGGTGTCTGCTGCATCTTTTCCAACATACTCTTCAGTTCTTCGCAGCAGCAATTATTTGTTGGAGTTTCCTCTGCGGACATCAATCGCACGCGTTGAGCTGGTCGTCGTGAAAAGTCTTCATTTGCCGCCTCATATTCTAACGCGTGGATAAGCGCGTCAGCACAGGTTTTATATCTATGTAGACGTAGATAACGTCGTAAATCGCCATCTCTTAAACCATCAATAAATGCGCTGGCTTCCATCTCATGGCGAAGGTCTGCAGGTGCGGAAGGATAACCTAAATTAACCAATCTTTCTATTTCCGCGGCATATTCTTGCAAACTTTCGTTGCTTTTCTGATGTCGGGACTTAAGCATCATTTGGTATACTCTGTCCATGTGCTGGTCTCCGTAGCGCAATTCCAAGGCGTTGACCACTGCGTGATAGTTTTTCTGATCACGATCAGATACATTCTGAAGCAGCTGGAGAGCTGGTCCTCGCAGTGCTAACACCAGAGCTGTGGCTTTTTCTTCATCATTCCAGCAATTTATCTCCGCCGCTGCTTCAAACTGCCTCCTATACATTGACCACGAAGACTGACCATCGAAAGTTGGGGGTTTTACTCGTTGCGATGTTACTTCGCTTCCTAAAATTTGTCCTGTTCCAAGTTTCTTCATTTTACTTTCCAATTCTAAAACTTTCTTTTCTAATTCTTCCCTAACTTCTTTTATCTCTTCTTTTACTTCTTCTTTTACTTCGAAAACTTTTTCCTCAAATTCCTTTTTTACTTCTTCGACATCTTTCTTAAGAGCATCTTGTAAGGTATCGAATTTTTCGAAAATTCTTTCTTGCTCTTCCATTCGACGTTTTTCTTCTTCTTCTTTTTCTTGCAGTCGTCGTTTTTCTTGATCTTCTAGAAATTTCTTCTGTTCTTCTTTATCTTCCAAGCGTTGTTTTTCTAGTTTCTCGAAGAATACACGAAGTTGTTCCTCCATGGTTCTTGTCTGACTTCTTGTTGTTCTTCCAGAAGGTTCCAGAGACATAAACTTTTCTTTGTCCACCAAGCTTCTTTAAATCCCACTTCTGACACCAGTGTGACGTTTATTTTATGTGGGTTTCTGATTTAAAGAGCTGGAGATAATTTCTCGGCAAGTTTATTTACAAATCAAATTAATTACAACTAATTAACACAGCTAATATTCTAAATCACTAACGGAACACAAAACACTTTAATTTATCGCTTTCTAAATTCGCTGGATATCGCCGGAGTTCGCCTTTATGTCGCTCTCCCAAAACCAGACAGACCGACTGACTCGCTGTCTCGCATATATATATGGGTATGGACTCTTTCCAGAACTTTCGACTCTTTCCAGAACTTTCGAGTATTTTCTCGCGTTTCTCCTGAATTATTTCAATTCGGCAAGATGATTGGAATTCAATCACAATAGCGACAAACAATGCCGACGTAAACAAGAATAAATAAACCCATTCAAAACGTAAATAATACTCGAAGTTCTATTCAGTTCCTAGAAGTGAGCGGTCCACAACACAATACTCGATACTCTGATTCACCGCTTCTTAGAATTGAGTCGTTCGCGTCACAATACATAAAAATTTGATTAAGAATTAATGATAATACATATAACTGCAATGATAATAAAATAATATCAGAACAAAAGTAATATTTCGATTTAAAAATGTAATGTAATTAGAATATTAAAGTAGATAGAAATAAAAACTGAAAAACTCAGGTACAAGAAAATGAACTAAATTTAAAATATATCATTGTAACGATATTCACAATAGTCACAAAATATAATCAAAATCAAAAGAAATAGTAAATTAAGTATCAAAAACGGCAAGAATATTTTTTACCTATCGAAGACAATTGTTTATAAGACTAATCTATTTATTATCTGAGATCAGTAAAACGTTCCTAATGTTTGTGATGCTTATTATATTTTTTCTGTGATTAAATTTCATTACAAAAATATCTTGTAATAGTCTTTGCCTGTAAAGAGGCTGAAATAAAAACCGAGACCAGTTAGACATAAAAAATTTGTTTGCTTGGAGAAGGTTACCCCAAGCCCTTTGATTAATCATCATGAAATAGACAAATCGAAACAACTAAATCAATAATAGTGCACAAATAACATTTCTGTCATGACATTTTCTGATTGGCGTTTCAAATAATGGCGTTTCAGTAAATATGTTTCAAATTACAGAAAAAATATTTTATAAACCTTTCAAAAAGGATTAAAAAATTTGGTAGTTTCAATCATAGAGAGTTTTCATTGTTGTCAATTGTATATTAATTGAACTTTAACGCTGTCATAGTAAAAATCTATCCGATTAATTTGTTGAAATTTACAAAGACTATAATGAATCCACAAATTACATAATATGTGGTCTTAAATATACATGTAAAGCAATCTTTTTGGCTTTTGTAGAACCTTTAACCGGGATACATAGCGAAAAACAGCATTTGGAACTGGTAGCAAAAGTATTTCGTAGTGAAATATTTGACACGAAAGTTCGTGAGAATAGCACCAATAACAACACTATCATTCTATCTTCCTCAAAATTCCCCAAGGTTCGCTATGAAAATAAGTAACCAATGTTATGGATACTATTTATTGTCCTTATCCGATTTTCTCCAAAAGTTCGTTAAATAATGTAGTAGTCTAAAACTCCTAATAGTAAAAGTAACCTTTAAAAACTAAAATAGGGAGAATATTTAGAACTCTCACTTATCAAAAAAATATAATAGAAAATTTCCAGACTATAAAGACTATGAGTTTGGTAGTTTTGAACAACTGTGGTATATGTTTCCAATGGAGGAACTTGTGTGCAAAACTGGATATATCCACTTTTACAAATGTTTCAGGAGATGAAAAAAACACCCTACATAGTTGTTTAAAAAAATAGTGTTATTTAGCGAAAATAGTTTAAATTGAATATGGTTATGCAAGTGATTAACATATATTTTTTTGTATAAAAAGTAAACAATTTGGCGTTATTAGCAAAAAACTATTAGATATATCCAGTTTTGCTCACAAATGACATACACTGAGCGAAAAAATTATTTATTTTTCTTGAAATAAACAAATTTAAATTGGTATTTGCAAAGAGAACAAGAAAATTAAATATGTACTGCAGCCTCTTCGTTCATATTATCGCATAGCTTGGGTTTCATTCTGTTCTTCGTTTCTTCCCTCTTTAGCCAATCTTCCCCAAAATGTTTTTTTATTAAATGTTTTTTAATAAGCTTCTTTTCTTCTTATCTGGATATATCCGCTGTTGATTGCAAAATTTAGATAGATATAACCGATTTTGCTCCAAATGTCAAAATTTACTTAACGCTTTTACGAGGATTTAAACGGTTTTGGTTGCAAACGCATATAAAAACGCATACAAAACCAAAACATGATTTTTTGTGAAAAGTGGATATATCCGGTTTTGCACGCAAGCTCCTCAATTATTACCAACTTTTTTTTTCGTGCTAGATTTATAATGGAATGATAGGTATACAGAGTGTGCCTGAAATAGTTTACAAAAAATGCACTTATTGATCAAATTTTACTCTTAACTTTAAAAAGAGCTGTAGCAATTATTCGCACTATAACAGTGAACAATGTGTTTGTTAACATTTTTTTCGGGAGTGTATTACATTAATACACACCCGAAATTTTTTTACAAAAATTCTAGATGACCGATCAAAAAAAGAAAAATAAATCTGGAAAATGTTAACTGTAAAATCAAGAATTTGGGTTCCAGAATGCAATTTCATTATAATTGTGCATTGTTTGTAAACCATTTCAGTGACATCCATATGTAAAAAGAAACATATAATAGGTAAAACTGTTATCGGTGGAACTATCTCTATAAAACTTCAAAGTGCATTGAAACACCTAGCAAAATTACTAGTTATTACAGCAAATCATTTAAACAGTTGCGTTATTTAAATTTCACTTATTTTCTCAATTCATTTTTTTCGAAAGCCATTGTTTCCGTTTCGCTAGAATACCATCCAGAGATAAAACTACAAGATTAAAGTAGCAAAGTGTAAAAGTAATAATAAAATAAAAAAATTAGCAAATTACAACAAATTCTCACACTTTTCCTTATAAAATGATTGATAATCCGTTGAACAATAATCAAAAGCAATTTTTCGGCCATTTCAAACGAGGTCATTCGGTTATTAGAAATAGAAAGTGATAATTTATTTTTGATTTCCGCTGATCAAATCATATATTATTTACGCTAATACCTAGTTAGCGTCTAATCGTCTAAATGACCGGATCGGTGTATAATAATTGAAATTAGTTTCCGGTCTATTGCCAATGTTCAATAATTAAGAATGTTATTGTTCCTCCGAGATTTATAACTCTCGTCTTCAGTTCGGGTTTTTCTTGGTTCACGGGCACGTGCCTCTCGCGCTTGGCCGCCTACGATGTAGCTATGGCCGGAAGGCATCACGGAACACAGAAAATCTACGATCTTTATCAGATGTAGCTTTTTGATTTCACACACAATAACGTCACTCCATTTCTGGTATTTAAATCGCGTGCAAGAATTTTTCAAAAATCGTATTTACATTTCTCCTGTCATGTCGCAATTATTGTAATAACTGCGATTATTATTATTGCAAAATTTTATAAGTCAGGTGCATTATCGCACTGATCGCTCATAACTCATAGCTCTAATCGCTGTGTGGGTGTAATTTGCACTTGCATGAGAAGATTTTTAATTCTTTGAGCAAAAATTACGACAGAGGATCACGAATTTTGATTTCACTTTTTATTCCGCGTTTCATTGACATTTGAAATATATAATTTCTACACCTTGTAATTACCGGGGGCTAAATCATTGTGCTAACTCAACACCAAGTGTATAAAAAAAATATTGCCAATATGTGGCAATCTTACGGATTTCCTCTAGATTTTCATGCAAATTGCCAGAAATTTCCGTGGACTGCACCTAATTTCCATGGGTTGACACTAATTTACATATATTACCACTAATCTATACGGACTGCCACTAATTTCTAGAAACTACCATGTATTGTATTATCAGAAAGTTTCACACGCCACTGAATTGACGATAACATTAAAACTCTCTTTCAAGAACAGGAAATGATAACGCAATGTCAATAGTTTCTTCTTTTATTTCTCAAATATACTTTTCTTCTTATTTAATGAAGAAATGGTAAGATCAGTCCGATTTTGCTTTTTTTTTAAATATAAGTGACTTTTAGCCAAGACCAAAATGTTTTCAACAGTGGTGAAATTGATAAAACGGTAAAAAATATTTTCGTACTAAATATTTTTCGATATTTCTTCACAATATTCATTTTTGCTAATTTTGATTCAAATGTTAATTGTTAACTTAAAAAGATTGTTAATTTTGTCTCGTTTTCAACTTTTCGTAAGGAACCCATAAATAGCTTTTCGACATTGTGTTGTTTAGCGACAATTTTCAATCCCTATTTGAATTAAAATCACCCCCCGAATGGTTCTGTTTCCACAAAAGCAAAAAATTTCATAAAAATCGATTTTCAACTCTTAGGTAAATCCTCTGGCTACTAATCTGACTTTCTTTTTTTAGAAGAAAAGTGTACATACATATGAGTCTTCTTATTCTACAATTTTTTCAAATAATTGCTAAATTTTTTTGAGCAATTTTCTGTTACATTCCCTGACTTAATTCATGACCAATTTGATTTTGTACTATTTTTTTTAGTTCTTCAAAAGCTTCTAACGTCTAATTTTGTTTAATCTGATGCCTCATCATCTTGACCAACAAATGTTTTGCATTAAACATTTGTCTATGTTCTCATTGGTTCGTATACGTTGGTGTTGATAATGTCCAAAAGTTCAACTTTGCTGTTAGATTTCTTCAGCAAAAGTACTTCCGAGTCAATTTTTCCATTAGACAAGTATCACATTGTGACATTTTTCCTTTGTATAGTTAAAAACCATTCCAATTACAAGTACTTCGCGTTGTAATTTCTTCATATATATTTGATTTAAGTACTCAAATCTTCGGTACCATTGTGGATATATGAATTAAAATTGTCACCAATTTGAGCAATTTCTTCTTTCATATCTTCTATAACGTTTTCAAGATCATTCATTACAGTTTTTATGTCAATCAAAAAAATTCGAAGTGGCGCATCTAATATGGCGAACTGTAAAAAAACGTAATTGTTACTACAGAAGTCAACAATTGAAATGGTCCACCCGAAAGTTTTATTCAAGTTCAAAAGCTTCTAACTTCTAGAAGAATAAAATAATTTGGATAAACTTTTTTGTTGGATAGCTGGTTTCGTGATTTTTTGTTAAGTTCTTCTGTCAAAATGTGATATAGAAGTGTCCATAAATTTTCATTTTTTAGGGTACCTCCTTCTGACGCCCTATAATTAGTACAACAAATCTACAGAAAAAATTCAAAAATATACCTCAAAGTCCACGAACCAGTTACGCAACAAAAATAAGATCCTCTAGATGACTTAATTCTTCTGAAGGTTGTAAGCTTTTGAACTTTAACAAAATTTCAGTTCTTGGCCTTTGTATTTTAGATAACTTCAGACAAAATAACGTAAAATTTTACTTCAATAATTTTCAGTAAATGTCAGGTCAATTTTATCAAATATTTTTTTTTATTTAAAACAATAAATAATGGCTTAAAATATACAAACCGAAATACTGTTGAAATCAGGAAAAATAGGTTTTTAAAAATGTCGAAGCCAACTATGATTGCTATTTAAAAAAATACAACTTTATGTTATTGAGCCAAAAAAGTATTAACTAAAAAAATATTTAGCTTTTGGGTAAAAAAGTGTCTCTAATATTTTTGTTTTGAAGCTATATATTTAATAATAACCAAATTATGCATTTCTAAAAATATCAACTGTTGTTTATAAACCGAAAATAAAAGACGGTAATGGAATGGGATTTTCACGAGCGGTAAATCACTGTGTTTACAAAAAATTGCCAGCATGTGGCAGTCTTACGGATTTTTTCAAGATTGCCACCAATGCCACAAATTTCCAAAGACTACCATTAAAATCCACAGAATGCCACGAATTTTCACACACTGCCTGTATTTTCTAGAGACTGTTATGTATTACCAGAAATTTTCACGCACCACTATTAGAACTCTTTCTTTCAAGAACGTGAAATGATAACGTCAATAGTTTCTTCCTTCATTTCTCAAATATACTTTTCTTCTCATTTGAAGAGATTGAAACTAGAGATGGATTAAGGTCTTGAACGACTAGCTGAATAATTGTCTACTGGGCCTCAAAACAGCCAAGGCAGAAAATTGGCTTGATTATCGAGAGCTTGATTATACCTAAGTAGCTACAATCTCCTCAATTTTTGAGTCTCTTAGCAATATTCAGTTAATAAGTAATAATACTAAGAGAAATTTCATTTCAATGGTAGAGTAGTATATTAAAAAACAAATTTAAAAATAGTATATTAGAGAACGCGTTTCTTAAAGTCAGTTTTGTAGCACGAATTCAATTTTATAAAACAATTATACCAATCAAAAGACTCTTCATTAAAAAAACTCCCAGCTATGGTACTAAGAAATGAGATTATTTTTAACAAAAGTTAATATCATATTTGTTTGTTACACAAGAATAGAGTTTATAGAGTTTATAGAGACTTAATAAAGTCTACACTCTCTCTTTAAGAAATTTACTTAAAAATTTCTTTACCTTCGACTTTAGGTATTTTTTATAAGTATTGTCGCATCTAGGGTTAGTGATTATATAAGTTACTTATTTGAGGTCGTAGCGCTCTGAACGTTTTTAAATTTGTACAAGCAAATAACCAAGTACAAATACCGTGCTTCTGTAACTTTTTACAGAAGCGCCGCAGAACAATAATTTTATCGGCTTTCATGTTTTCCTAAACTAGGGTAATTGAAATTAAATTTGTGCCAAATAATTCTGGAATATCCTGTATATGGATTGCCATGAGTGAATCGCCTCTCGGTAATTACTGTATAGAGATGTTAAAAACTTATCAATCACAATAATCTAGAATGTGAGAAATTTAAAATTCTTGCAACATATTAATTTCCATATGGTAATAATTTTGAAAATTATTGCTTATGATCTGAAAAAATTTGTAATGAAAAAAGAAAGTTTTTCATTACTTTACATCTGTGTAATAAAGTGTCTTATACCTATGATTATTTTGTTTAATGTAAATTTTCCCAATTATACAACAGTGGAATAATGCCGATAGCGACAGGAAAATGACTCTTTGTAACATACCAACTAATTTCTGCAACAGTTGCAAATAAGCACTGATAATATGATGAATATTGAACTCACTGAGCGTTAACAATAACTAAATCTCTTTAACAGTTAGAAGACTAAGGTAATTTGAGTCTTGTCAAATTGATTAGTTTCACAATTTATTTTCACACAACTGTTAAATAATACGTGTAAGCAAGCAATAAAAACCAATGTTTATAACTTCTTATGATGTTACCGATAACATCAAAGAACGACATTCTTTTCAATTTAACACACTTTACATCAGTAATATTGATTAATAATAATTTTAAACCCCATTTGTTAAACACAAGTGGTAGATACAGGTATTTATTTCACGCATTTTCCGATTAAAGTTCCTGCCTTCTTTGTTGCAGAATTTTTCAACTTGATAACCATAATAATTTGTTGTACAGTTAAGGAAAAATATTCCCAACTGTAAATAATTGCGACAATAATAAGCAAAATATTAATACCATAAAATGTTTGTAGCGCAAAGAATTTCCCATTATCAGGGTTTGTAGGCACCTGTTAGGCAGGAAATTGACATTTTTTCATCTTGATAATAAACAGATTACATAGAAAACTGCCAATTTACATAAATTAATACATCAAAAAAGACAAATAACAATTTCATAAAAAAGTTTTACTACAAAAATTCAAACATCTAAAATGTTTGTTTTTAAAAATAACTAAAATTAAAAAAAAACAATTTTTATAATTAATTGAATCGTTATTCTGTATCACCATAATGAGTTCGATAAATAATAGACTCTTCTTTATTTAATTAATTTATTCAAACACACTAACTTAGAGGTATTTTATTTTTCCTGCTTCGTGAATGTGAATTGACAACGTATAAACAACTTGTTATGACTTTTTTGGGACACCTGTATATGACTATTTATCATTTTTATTGTAACAATTTTACAATTAATTGGGATAGAAGCATCCTTTCTTTCTCAAAGTAAGGTTATTTTCAAACAAATAATGAAAGATTTAAAATGCAAATCAAAGCCTCATTCGTCTTTCATTCCATCATCTTTTTACGAGTACGTATTAAATACTTTATTTAATTATAATAAAGAATTCTTTATTTTTTGTCCTGTTAGGCATTTTCCATTTTTATATTAATGACACCTTTAATAATAATGTAATAATATAAAGCCATTTTTGTTATGCCAAATGTCTTTTTTTATTCTTTAACTTTGCGATTGTGATATAATTTGCCATTTAATAGATTTTTTTTTGTATTACCAATGCAATTTCTCTAAATTTCTTAATTTTTTGACCTTTTGACCGTAGCAATCACAACACACTGTAGATATAATGAGAATCTGACACTGTCTTCGTGTATCAGATTCTTATTACGGAAGGAAATTTCTCTCAGAGACAAAAACACAGATCCCTAATTAAACTTGACAATAATTAACTGCAGTGTCTTTTCCTTGTTAAATACTGCCTCCGCAGTCTTCCTGTTGTCTATTGTCATATCCGGAATAACTGTTCTCGATTATTAAATGTTATTAAAAAAGACAACATAATTTGTCGTTATAAAATTGTCATCGTATGGGCGAACGTTCCTATTTAGGAACACCATCAATCTCTTGGAAATAAGGATTATTGCTAAACAAAGAAGAAGTAGGTTTCAATGACAAGCATAAAATTTGCAATTTATTTAATTTTTTAATAAACTGGGTTGGATGTTGATTACGTCACGTAATTTGTTTTCTGGTTTGGTTCATAGTGGGTGGTTGAGGTGAAGGTTAAAGTTCATAATTTTTTCTGGAAAAAAAGACTTGAGTAGCACGTGAATACATTTTCGAGAACTGCTCAATTTAACTTCAGACAGTTCACGATTATGGCCTAAATATCAGGTATGGCCTGAGGACTAAGCAACATTGTTGAAACTTTTTGATTTTGAGGATCTCCGCCTCAGTTTTATTTGGTCACCCACTGTCAAAATTTCGAGACTTATAAATCTCGCATCTTATTAGTTTCACAATAAAATATTGCGATAACCTCATTTTTGGCGGATTATAACGGTGTTAGAACAGACGGCTTATTTAAATTCTCTTTTTGTTGGATTTTATATTTACTCTACTCGTATTAATAATTTATTAGTTAGCACTTGATTTGTCTGAATCTTTTTCGGTGTAGAAAATAAAGTAGCTGCGGTAGTAGCCAGCACTTACACTTAGTCACTAAGCAAACGCAAATAAATATTCCACTGAGCAAATATGCAAATAGCTACAAAGAAATCGAATATGGCGTAGTATGTGACAAGCAAATTAAATTACCTCTTATTACCTCACTTGGATTAATGATAGAAAGCTGAGAAAAAAGCGTAACAAGATTTGGTAGCTCAAGGTGAAGCTTTGCGTTGGTCACGCAAAGCTAAAAAGAGTCAATTATTAAACGGCGACACTTGTTGTACCCCCGAGATAATCCCTCAAGGTGCTTTACCAAGACAGCTATATTTTTCATGTAATTGGATAGGACTTGTAATGGCAAACTTGTAATAGACAGCTTTTACTGTAATACCATGTGTTTATGTCCAGACTTAATTTTCGTTCAAATGATTCATTTAGTTCACACAGAATCGGGAATTTTTTTGTCAATCTTGAGAAAGAATATAATTACAAACGTCCGGTGAAACACCTAATTGGAGCCTGACCGGTATGATGACAAAATCGGAAATTATAATCCTAGTGGGAACAAACTTTTCTCCGTTTCATTTCAATATTTACGTGTTTGAAGATTATGTTGCTACATATGTTGATTGGTATTGTTATGTTCGAATCGTTAACCTTCTATTTCTACCTCTCCTTCGTTCCAGAACACTGCTTTTATAACAAAGTAGACGTAAAATTAAAAATGAATGTGGATAATAATAAACAGAAGATCAGACGTCTGATTCTGATAATACAAAGTACAAATTAGATATGTAAACAAGTACTTAATGTTAGATTCTCCCAATATGGTATAATAGCTTTGTTGCTTTGTCATATAATTTGCTAATTTTCTATTAGGGAAAATAGTGATTTGTCTTTCTTCTTCTGTCACTATTTAAATGCTATCCAATTCATCTAAATAATGCAATTTTATATGAAGAGTAGGTAGGTACCAAGAAAAGATGTTTGAAATTATTATTATTATACCTACAGTGTAGCCAAAAATAAATGTCATTTGGAGTAGGCGCTGAAAATTAGACCCCAATTTTTGGTGTCTTCATAACCATGATGATTTTCAGAACTGCAAATTCTAAACTTTTTTCGAATTGCATAACCAGAAAGATGGAACCAAACGTCACCAGAAAAAAGGTTAAATTCAACAACCTCATTTATATTAGTGACAAACCAGTATTCCCCACATTCTGGAGGGACTTGTCGTTTCAGTTCTTGTACTGTTGTTATGCAATAGAATGGCAATTTTAGTTCCTTTTTTAAGAGTCAGTGCAAGTGACAAAAGAACAGAGACAGACTGCAAAAGAAACTTATTGAGAAACTTTTGAAACTGTGCTTTCTCACTTCCAAATCTTGCTCTACGTTGTCAACTGTTTTGGGTCTCTTATGTGATTTTCCATATGATCACTTTCTGTTTTTTTTAAACAACCAACTATTCTGGTTATGTGTCGTATCAAACTTTCATTAGTGGTACTAACATCTGGAAATTGGGTACTAAGTTCTTGTTTACAAAGTTCTTGTTGGCACTCACCATTACGAAAATAGTCTTCAATAACAAATTTTGTTATGTTTCAGATGGTGGACTATTTTAGAAGAGGTTAATGTTACTAAAAGATAGAAAATTTTAAAAACTTAGTCCAACTTTATTTTTGGTCACTGTATGTTTTTTGTTACGAGTAGCAAAAATTTTCCGTTTTAGAAGCGATATAAAAAGGGCGTATTTTACATGGAGGCCTGTATGTCTGTAGACTTTCTACAATCGTCGCTTTAATTGTTAGTCCAAGGCCTATTAAAAGATCTTTTAACAATCATTGTCTTTGGATATTTATAACTCATTCAGAATATTCTAAAATATATATCGACCATTATTACCACTTTATATTTATAATAAACTTCTCCAAATTTTATCATAAGTACCTAAACACCAATCGATGGTACCCATATCTTGTATATGGTAAACTAGACAACAGATAAACAACAAAACAATTTCTTTACCGCCACTTCACCATATAGCTTAAGCAGCTGAGTCTAAGACTAGGAAAAGAAGAAGTAGTTGGCAGTCCAAAAAAAAATATCTGTTTTACTTTTTATATCTTGTTTGGCAAACGTTGTTTTTAATTAACTTGGGGCTAGAAGTCCAATTTTTGTTTTACACTTTTGGGTCTTCTACTTAGCCTGTTGTTCGGCGCAATAAACTTTGAGATAAAATCTGTATAGACATCATTTGTTAACCCGAAAAGCAGTAAATCAAAAACAGTTCAAATTATTTATGGCAATAGACCGCTTTGTTCGCATTGAAAGAACCGTAAGAAATCTGCCAAATTAAATAGCAGAAACCAATTATTTGAGCGAAACATTTATTTCAGCCTTTAAAGAAGATATAAATCAAGCAAATTAGTTGCCGGGAAAAGAGATAAATGTGATATGAACTCGATATTCGTAATGCAACTGACACTGGTTGTTTCATGTGCTATTTCTGACATTAATTAAAAGAGACAATTTATGATTGCTTTGATTAATAACTTAATTGTCATACATTGGATCAAAAATTGTAACTAACGATTACCTTAATAGTCGATATTTGCGTATTTCAGAATTGTCTAGAAGCTATGAAGTAAGGAAAATTAATTACAGTGGGTATAAAAAGGTACAATTTACGACATTGTTTATAGGTTATAAAATCAAATGGTGCATTAGACCTTTCTAATGCTGTTAAATTATCCAATTCAATAAAAAACAATGTGACAAGTGCAGCAATTTATAAAAAAAATCTCTCAGTGAATTTATAATTTAATTTGGTTGGGTCTGGTTTCAAAAACCGCTCTCTATGAAACGTTAAAGATGTGTGTTAGTGTATAATCAAAGCTCGAACACAATTTATGGTTTCATGAAATCGTGAAACGGCGTTTTTGATGTGGCCAATGTTTTTTTTATAAATTACAGTTATTTGGTGGCCGCTCGTTATTTTTCTTCGATCTAGTGCTTAAGGCCTCTCATTCATTTCTTATGTTAATTTACAAGAATCGCTTTGACGTGAGGAAAGTCCATCTCCTTGTTCTTATTCTTTTTCGTATTTCTTCAAGACGAATATGTGTTGTGTTTATTTTAATGTGGGTTTTTTTTAATGTTGCCTCAGGATGATGCACGCGATCACACACCTGGTCTTTAGCTACTGGGTATAAGATAGTGGCCTCGAAATTTTACTAATTTGCTATTCATTGTTTCCACTTTTTCTTACCACCAACCTTCACAACTTTTAATTGACATCTTTCTAGGCTCGTCTTAGTCATTTCGCACCTTTTTACCATACAACACCAAGATGAAACAATGCATTCTAAAAGAAAAAAATCTTCTCCAACTTTGACACTCCTTCCATAACAAATTGATTCCATAATGCAATGGAAATCGAGTAATTGAAAGGTTAATCTTTATGCCAATTACAAGGTGATGTACTTAGAAAGCAAATGACACATTAAGGAAGTCATTTAAGACCTCCCTAGTTGAAAGAATTTGCAAAAAAAAGTGTAATCAATCAAAAATTAACGGTAACCCAAAACAAATAAAATTTCGATAACTTTGTTGCATACGAACAAAGCTTGTTATTATTATGCAGTGAGTAATGAATCAGCAGCTTTGAATACTGGCAAACGGTAATTCATTCATTATTGGACCCTATTGTAAGTACCTTCTTTTTAAACGCAGAGATCAAGATTATACAACGAGAGTAAAGAACTGGAAACAACAAAAATAAAACTGTTTTACTAATTGGATTATTTTAAATCTTGTTCACGATTTAAATGATCTGTGCTAATAAAAGCCTATACTTAAAATGCCACGAACGACATCTATATCCTGTTAGGACTCGCTTATAAAACCAATAACAATAATAAAGCTATTAATTAAATTTTTAAACAAAAGTAATAGCGTACGGTATTGAAGATTAGCTTTTATAGATAAGTTAACTTTAATCAATAACTATTAAAAAAATTTCAACCGCAACTCTAAAACAACTTTTACGAGGATTTTATTGAGCTTTTCTTTCCAACGGGAAAATATAGAATATTTAACTATCTTAACTATTGCATTATTATATAACACTTTCAAACTAAATACTTGTGAGAATATCTCATTACGAAGAGATTAAATTGAAATGGTTTGGCTTTTAAATGAAATTGTTTCGCTTAAACTATGATACAACCGTTAGTTTCGTGAGAAAAATAAATACTTTTATCATTACTTTTGACTTGGTTTGAAATTTATGTGGGTTCCACTGTCGCCAAATAAAAGTGCACAGAAGCGTAATGGAAATATAATAACAAGAATAATGCGGCAATAAATTATTGTTAATGATAATAAATTTGTAGGTTGAAAACGGACAGGGAAGGCTCATTAGCTGTAGATAAATTATAAATATTCATAAGACAAAAATTTGGTGTTTCTGTACTATTAATTATATATTATTACATTTATATCCGTTCGATTTAAAAAATAAAATAAACTTACAAAAACAAAATAATTATAAAACAATCCCCCTCAAAATAGGATTCTTGGGAGTGTACAACATGCCTCTAATGGTTCTGTTACTCTTCCTAGCTTTAAGTTATGACTAAACTATCGAATGTCATTTATTGTAATTTACACCAAATTTACGTTCTCTCAAACTCCACACAATTTCTAGAACCTTGTTTGCTTTTTTGACTGTTTTACCTAGACACTTGTGCTATGTCTGACATTACTATTTATTATAAATCCCAAGAATTTTATCTCTTTTAGCCATATTCCATGTATATTTTTTCTTTTCCACTACCATTCATTCACTTTCTCCTTTCTTACATTCTTTCCAAACATCGTCGTTATTGTTTTAGCTATATTTACTTGTAGTCTTTCGTTTCTTTAATATTTTTCCACTGCTTTTATTATTTCCTTCATCTCACTTGTGCTGTCTTGCTCTTTAGCAATCATCAAATCAGCAAACATCAAGGACTAAACCTTCTCCAACCACTCCATCCACCCCTTCGTAAAACGTTATTTACGTTTTCCATGCACGCTTAGAAGACAAACCCTCCTTTGTTTAAAAACGTCCACTTACTTTCTCTTCTATCTTAGCTTGATTAATACTTTCCTCACAAATTTTTTGTATGTTTCTTACCAACTTACACACCCCATTTCCATTAAAATATTGCCATAATGTCTCACCACATTGCCAAGGACCTTTTTAAAATCCCTGAACTATGCATACATAAAGGTCTTCCCGCAATTTATGTATGTACTTCTTTTTTCAAAAGATGTTTCAGTATGTATGTTTTATCCATTTTTTGCTCATCATCCTCTTCAGAACTCTCTTAATCCGGTAACATAATTCTTTCATCTATTTCAGCTCTCAACCTTTGTTCTGTTGCTCCATCTTTAAAATCGATAAATTCACCCCTTGGTTTCAATTCACATCATTCAGGTTCTGCTACAATCTCTTAAATTCTTCGTTGCAAACATCCACGCTTCGTTTAGAAGCTAAAACCTAAAGTTTTCATTCCATCATTTTATCTCTTTATTTGTTATTACCCCTTCCTTCCACTTATTGTTTTCTTTCTTAATTCTCTTTCCCCTCCCTCTTCGCATTCATAACTCCTCTTATAATTAACTTTTTCTCTTCTGTAATTTCTATCTGGTAGTTCCTTTGATTTTTTTTACGTTATACTGTCAAATTTCTTCTTGTTTTTTTTTCTTCTTTCAATGTTTTTTTAGTCCCCATCAGAATGCCTCTCTCCACACTACTTTTTTCTCTATTGGTGCGTTAAACTCTTTTCATTTTATATTAATTTTTCGCTTTTCTTCTTACCTCTTTTTTTTATATTATTTATTATATTTATAATTTTTTTCTTATATTAGAAACCTTGTACTTTCAATGTCAAATATTAAAAAAAAATTACATGATACAAATTTTCTGACTTCAAATTCGTTTTTTGCATGAGTAGCTATTTTTACATTTATTCATAGATAATAAAAACCTTCTTGTGAACTAGGGTAAAAATTCGTGAAAATGCTTTCCTTCTAGACAGAATTTGATTAGTTTGTTTTTTGAACAAGAATACCAATAATATTAAATCATCGATCGTGTAAATCATATCTTAACTTATTTTCTTAAAGCAAACACAGAGTTTAGAATGTTTTCTATGCCATGGACAAGTATGATGTCTTCTCATCGTTAGCTGCGAGTTTTTTTTTTACAAAAATGAAGGGTCTTGTATAATATGCATTTCTTTGGTTTTATGTCTTAATATAGTGTAGGTTATGGATGCAAAAAAAAAATTATCTCAAATTTATAAATCTGTTACAGTCTGAAGTTTGATATAGTTTTTACCAACTTCTGTAAGTTTAATATTTAATAATTGTCGCTATAGAGGATACGCCAATACGGTAGCATAATTGTGACTCCATTGAATATATGTATAATAGCACAAATAACAGAGCAATAAATTATTATTAACAGAAACAAATTTGTATATGTGTAGGAATAGTGTAAAATAGTTTTATCTGTCGATAGCTGTAGTACATATCTGGATTTATCGATGTAATCAAGAGACATCCAATTTGAATAAGCGATAGGTGTATAGAATAAAAATCATTTATGATACTTCCTTATTTAATAGATGGAGGCTGAGCAAACTTGTTAAACATCAACTTATAGATACTGCCAATTGCAACAAATTTTTTCGTTGCCCAGTATAGATATACTAGTCTCGAATCTACCCACTGTTGTCAAGCACCGTTTCATTTTATAATTTACATCTTCTCCGTAATACAGTCGTATTGAAAAAAAGCTCGTCATTACGAAAGAAATCCCAATGATAGTTAACAGGCATTTGTTGGTTTTAGTAGCGACTTGACAGGCTTTCGTTGCACTATAGGAAGTGAGATAAGTTCGATAATGTTGTTTATTATGCGCGACGAACTATGAAATGCTTTTACAACAGTACGTTGACATTTTTCACCAACATTAAAAGGCTTTAATGAAACACGAACCGTTTGACAAAGTGAGATTTTTCCATTAGGTGTATATAAACAGGGACGTACCGCAACGGTGTGTTATACCTGTAAATCATAGGCACAATAGGCAAATGCCCATCAGCAGGAGAGACTCAAATCCATATTTAAAAAATAAGTTTTTAGTACAAAATCTAATTTTTCTATATTTGGAAATCCGAGATTCAAGTGTGAGACGTATGACATGAAATAAGAAAAAAAGATGTGATTTACAGTGGAACTTCGGTAAATGAAACTTCTTGATAAGTCGAACCAAATTTTTTTCCCAAGCACATAAACGGCTTAATAAACATTTTTTTATATCTCAAATTTTCAACGATATATTTTTAGTAGCAGAACTAATATTTAAATATTATGATTTAAACAGAGGAGGAAGAATACCAATAATTCAGTCGCTTTACTTCCTTAATTAGTATACTTATTATTGTGTTTAATGGAAACAACAGTTAACAAGATTTAAACTTGATGTTTCAAAATTAATGCGGTGTTTAATATTCATGCGAAAATGGACACTTATTGCCCGAATGACGTCACAACTCTACGCGTTCGTATTGGTTACAATCTAAAGGTGTGTACCGTATTGGTCTCAAGTCTCTGATGCTGGTGATGCATATGATTAAACGTTTTCAAGAGATAGTACGTCACGAGATAAAATAATTTGTAGGTACAATAGTTATTTACATAATATATTTGTATATTAGTAATTTTTTTGGATTTAAAACAAATGATCACTTATGATTTTTTTACAGTTGCACTAAAAATTAATTAAGGATTTTTCTTGTATTGGCTTTTTTCCAACTGTTGCAACGGATTGCCAACTCGAAATTAAGTAGAGGTACTTTACATCCCCCTAACTCCCTCTGGAGCTACGACTCTGTGCATAAAATTGCCAACACATGACGACAAGTCATCCAACTCTTGGGTACAAGATATTATACGGGCGGCCGTTTTAAAATGCACATTATAAATCAAGAAGAGCACGAAATTAAAAAGAGGCATAGAAGCACGTCCGCGTAAAAGCTACTTCACATGTAGCAGCTAATAATATTAAATTAAAATCGCATTTACACAGTGTACGCCCATTACCAAAAAAATCAAAGGGAAATTTACGTAGTAACCTAATAATCATGTTGGAGTCAGTGTTCCGAAAGTGGAGATCCATCACGTGAGTTAGTCGGAACCGAAATACACGTTATAAAAGCTTAGCTTCTATAATATCCTAAATTACTGGTTTCGTTTTATTTGTTTTGATTTTTTAAACAATGATTACAGACTACTACCGTTGAACTACTTTATTTCTTGTCGAAGACGTCTATAGACCACCTGTGTACCGTTTCGGTTACACCAAATTTACAGAAAGAACAGCTGCTTTTGTTCAATCCGTCACGGTTTGAAAAACATTCCTCAAAATGGCATAAATTCACTCAATCGCGTTGAAATTATAAATTATTTATCGTATCACGACTTTATAGAGACACCGAATGATTGAGAAATGCTATTTTTCCCATATCAATATTGAAGAAAAGACGTTCCAGACTAGACACTAATTAAGAGCAATCGGACGGCTCTCCACACAAATAGAAGACTTCCATTTATGAGCTCATTTTGCAAGATTGCCACTAATTCTAGACTTGTGCAATGGCCCCGATACATTATTTTCTTTCGACACGTTAACACGTAAAACTAATCGCTAAATACTGGAATATTTATGTTGTTCCTTGGCAATTATTACTAATCTGTCCATTTTAATTATAACGGAATGTGTCATTTTCCTACAAATTAATTTATCAAGGTATGTCACTGCTAATTAAACTTAAATTACTTCTAGCTTGAAAATTCAAATGAAAAATTCCAAAATATGACAATTACTACAATTTACATTGGCATTTTGCATGTTTGTTTAATTTAATTTATTTATATGTCGATGGCGCAATAGATTGATTAATCACTTAATTTAACACACAAGGAAAACCTCCACTAGCTATTTTATTCATAAATCCCAACAGCCTGTTGACAGCTCTTTGGGACAACATATAATTTTACAACACAAAATTCCTCTCCTTCTAAATACAGCAATTTTCAATTTTTATCAGATATTTCATTTTTTTATAATAAACCTACTAATTATAAGTTAAAAGAATGAGAAACTAACAAATATTTACGGCTACAAAATTTGTAAAAAAATTAAGGACGTCCTTTTATCCTTTAGTTCAGTTCTTGGTTCATTTATGCACTATTCATACTATTCCTTCATTTATCCGTATCTTCTAAAACTGCAACTGTAAAATAATTTTTGTCAATATTGGAAGAAACTGTCATAGTCATATATTATTATTACATATTGTATATCCAGAAAATGTGCCTATAATGTTTTTATAGGCACTAGACATGCTTATAAAATATTTGTTAGGCAAAAGCGCATAATATAATCTTTAACACTATTACATTGTTTATCGTCTGTAAAATAATAATTTGAGTTAGGAATTATACCTGATTTTCCTTGTTTATCATTGCTGGTTAATTTGTTTTCTCATAAAGATTACCTTTAAAAAAAAACGTAGAAATGTGCCTTAAATTATCTCTATTTATTATCATTTATTTGGAGGACTGAGCGATTTTGAAGTCTCTGACTGGTAAAATGGTAACAGCTACTTATCATCTTGTTACTATAATTCAACAAGCAGGCTAGAAAACCACACCGCATCGCAACAGCAAACTGCTAACAACATCAACTTAAATTCCTGAAGAATAAAAAGCCACCTGAAAATGACTTAGTGGTTACAAAACTCCTAAAACATCTAATCTAACTTACAAAGGGTACAATTTGTAAGAGAATTTTTGAGGCCATTCTATGTGTTACACTTTAGTCACTTTTTTTAAGATTCGCGCAACTTATTCCATTACCTAAACCTTGTAAACCACTAAATCAAATTAAATCTTATTGTTCAATTTTTACTTTTGATTATTAGTTTTGTTCTGAAGAAGTTAAAAACCAATGTGAAACCTGCCCACGTTTTTTTATGAAAGCCAGATTTTTTGCCCACGTTTGGATTATATTTAAAGTTTATTCAGAGATTTTGATACGCAATTTTTAGGTAAACCTAACATTGAAAAACATGTGATTAGGAAAAATAAACGAGTTTCTTTAACAATTTTTAGATAATGCCTCTCTGTATTCATCTGACTTATTGCCTAAAGACATTTCTTGTTTCCAATGATTCAAAATAAAATGCTTGGTGAGCGATTTTTATCAACAGATGCAGCGGTGGAAACATAATGGATAATGTTTCTAAAGTGAATTGACTTTAAAACCAAATACTTCGAAAATAAAGCCATTTGCAAACCGTTTCCAAAAGCCTTTCCAGCAGTCTACATATGTTTTCAACCCAGTTCTTCATGAGAACCATTTTTGGATGAATTTAAAGTCTATAAAGTTGTAATTTTATGTGTTACTCTGTATGTTGTTATCGCTTTCTGATCTATCAGTCTTTTTCCTTGTAGTACACGCTTATACCGTCATTTTTGCGAATTGTTTCGAGATATTCCATAAATACTACATGACCATATGACAATGTCGATTGGTATGTCAATTTTCTGTGTTTTCTGTCGACTTAATAATCAAATACATATGTATCTTGTGTAGAAGTAGCTCCCTTTTAAAGTTTCTTGCCATTTAACCTGTCATCTCTCTTGTGCTCTATATTTCTTGGTTCTTTTTTTCTTTTTGGTCTAACTCCATTAAATAAAGTTATTGTCTTTTTGAGCTAAAGTAGTGTATTAATATTTAAACAGCTCTAACTATACATGCCTTTATTGAAACCTTCTCGTACAATTTCCAATTTGTGAACTCTTTAGTTCTTTTAAGTAACTGTGGCACTTAACATTTCTTGTGACTATTTTTCTTTCATCTAAGTGCACCTATCACAGTTTCTCTACTAAGTATGTACCGATGTCCTTTTTTTCTTCAAAGCCAAAACATGCTTCAAATTAGTTTCCCATTTCTTCAACCTGTATTGGTTTTAGCATTTTAGTCGGTACGTTTGGGAACTTATCAAAGGTCAGCCAACACTTTAATATTTTTCTCAAAGTTTCTGTTTATTTTCCAGTAAAACAGTCAATTTTCTTTGGTAACCAGTGGCCACAAAGGAATGTTTTGAATAAGCTCGAACATGTTGAGAATTGCAAAGCAATATTGTAATTAGTAATTAACTGCGAAAATAAAAGGCGCTCAAAGTTTGATTGACGTAACAGTATTTTGCTTCCACTTACTAAGCAAATAATAGCTTAGGCTCGTGTTTGATTGAGCTTTTATACGTTGTGTTATTATTAAAAATGTAATATCTACCGCTAGTTAATTTGTTTAGTATTTTGGGCTAAGAAAAGCAAATGCGGAAGAACTGAGTCACTGATATTAACAATCAGCTGAAAACGACGACGTGACTTGCAAATTGTCCTTATTGTAGTAAAAGTGCCAGACCATAGTAAGTTTTTTTTGTCGGCGAAAGTAAGTATTAATATAATGGCCAAATTGAGTGATACGGCTCGTTTGACATAACTGTTTTAAACTGATTATGTTAAAAAAAGAACAAGTTGTCGTCACTTGTTTATGCTATTATTTAATGAGAATATAAGGTTTCCTCACATCACGCTAATTCATTTCGTAATTAAAAAGAAACAGAAATTTTTATAATCCGGCTCTGTACAACCAAGGCGCCAAGCTGGATTATGATTGCAGTCATGTCCCATGTGGTAGTTTCTGTACCTAAAATGGAATATTTGACGAGAAAATAATTCGTTATCCGTCACGCGCTGTTTCAATAAAATTGATTTCAAAATAAGTTTATCTCAAGATTGAGCGTTGAAATCGCTGAATCGTTTTAAAATCGGTACAAACTTTCAAACACGCCCACGTTTTTAATAATTGCCCCGTAATCACGACCTAAAGCAGGTGCAATGCCGATAAAAATGCCCATTTGGGAAAATTCCAAACTAAAGGTGGTTTATTGAGTAAAGTGTTCATGAATCAGTGGCTAAATGCCGGTGAAGGAGTAAAGGAGGAACATTACGTGTTTCCGGCGCGACGTTACGTGCTTGGTACTCCGACCAAGTTCCCACCATTTAATAATAGAAAAAAATTCTTTCATGCTTCATTAGCCCATTTTAAGCGATGTCTTCATTTCAGATACCATGATGTGGCTAGATGATAAAAGACAAGTCTTGGACGATTCGGACGATGATAGTGTGAGCAGTGGCGAGGAAGTGCCCATATGGGTCCGGGGTGAACAAAGATGGGTTTCGGGAATTACCGCTGATACCACTTGCCACGATGTCATACAGGTCCTTCTCCAAGACGAGGAAAGTAGGGTGAGCTTTCAAACCGTGATATCTCGGAGGTGAACTCACATAAGAAATAGATCTGAATATAATATATTATGTAACATTATTTTGTGAATGTTAATAGCACATTACTCATGAAGATGTGCTTAAAATAATAATTCAACCATTGATTTTCTACCATTGTCTCTAGAAAGACTCATTATTTGTACACATTTTTTTTTTAATTTTAAGACTTGTTTTACAGATAACTCATTCTTTTCTAAGTCTTTCTCAAATCTCGTTTCCTTGATTCATTCTCTAGACACTCATTTTTTGTAAAGCCTTACACTTTCTACATTAGATACAAATGCCTGAATAAAATTTATTTACTGAATTCATTTTCTAAAAAATTTATTATCAGACACATTTCCTAGATTTTATAATTAAAATCACTCTCAAAAACCTTTTTCAAGATTTGCTTTCTACAATTCTTTAAAGATTCATTATAGGTACAAATGACGTACTTAAGACTAATTTTAAAGATTTTCTTCCTAAACGACTCATTATCTAAACTGATTTCCAAGTCTTCCTCAAAACATTCCCATTATTTTTTGGATGTATTTAACTAAAAGACTTATTCAGATGAAACTCATTTTCTAAATTCAATTTCTAGATCCTCAAAGATTCATTCGAAACAAATCTTTTTCAAAAATCGTTTTGTATACGACAGTCTTTTTAACGACTTATCTTCTAAATTCTTTCTCGTTCTCCAATACATTTTCCAGAAGACTCGATATCAAGATTAAATTCCCAAAAATCTTTTTAAAAAATTATATTATATTTCATTCTTTCTCAAGTCTCCCTCAGAACTCTTAAAGCAGTTTTTGAGGCGAAGATACATTCGGTAGATTTTGGTCAACTTTCAATAGATTGTTTTTTAAACGACCAATTCTCTATATTCATTTTCTAAATGACTCATTCGAATTTATGTTCGATACGTACGTTTCTTTAAATAACTTTCCAAACCCTCTCTAAATATTTATTTTCTAAATTTATCTATCAGGCAATTCTCTGAATCGCTCTTAGAATCATTCTCAAAAATCTTTTCAAAATCTTTCTCAACGTTTATTTTCTAAATTTATCTTTTAAACGATTCATTTTCTAAATTCATTGTTTTGAATCTATTTCAAATAGCTTTGCCCTGAACTGACTTTCTAAATTCATTTATATCAATATTCAATAACCAGAATCACTCTTAAAAGTCTTTCTTAAAATTTATTTTTTGAATACATTTTTTAGAAGAATAGTAGTCTAAGTACGACGCATTTTTCTACAATTATCTTTTAAAATATTCTGTATTCCATTTCTTTAATTTACTTTCCAAAATCTTCTAGAACATTTCATTTCTAAATTAATCTTTCAGACGATTCATTTTCTGACCGACTCATTTTCTATAATCATTCCCAAAAAATCTTTGACTAACTTTTTAAATACATTTATGAGAGGCTAAAACTAAAACCATTCACAAAAATCTCTCTTCAAATTCACTTTTTGATTACAATTACAGTTTCATAGGTCATAATGCATTTCCCTTCTGAATGATTTATTTTCTAGAATAATTTTGAAAAGTCTTCGTAAAAGTTTATTTTCTAAATTACTCATTCTCTACAACAGTGCTATAGGTGAGTCATTCTCAAGACTATTTTTTATTCTATTTTCTATACGTACATTTTTATAATTTACATTCTAAAGTGTCCTTTTAACTTATTTTCTACATTTATCTTTCAAAGGTTTCGTTCGATGACCGACTCATTTTCTCAATTTATTCTCTGTAGTTATTCTCAAAAATCTTTCTTAAAACTCATTTTCTAGATATATTTTCTACAGGATTCTTTTTCTAAAATCATTCTTAGAACGACTCAGTGGACATTCTGCATTTTTTTCTGTATGATTTATTTACTAGGATATTTTTTATAAAAGACTTTCTAATAGTTCATTTTATAAATGACTCATTCTCTAGATCTAAACTCTAGATTCTAGATCTAGACTATAGTTCGAAATCTATTATTTATACGTCAGTTTATTTAAATTATTTTTCAAAGTCTCTCTTTACATTTATTTTCTAGATTTATCTATCAGACAATTCCTTCTCTCGCGGACTCATTTTCTAAATATATTTAGAAATTAACTTTTTTTATAAACTCATTTTCTAGACTCAATAATTAAAAATCACTCTCAAAAATTTTTTTAAAAATTATTTTCTGGATACATTTTCTAAAAGACTCATAATTCTCAAGACTCTAAACTCATTTTTAAGATGACTCAGTTTCAAGGGTCATAATCTACATTTCTTTTCTGAATGAATTATTTCCTAGAATAATTTTTATAAAATCCTGCTCAGACTAATTTATTCTATCTACGTAATAAATATAATAGATAACAATTTATCTTCTAAACTTTTTAAATTCGATCTATCCTCTAAACCATTCGCAAAGACCTATCTCCTGTTCTCCTCACTCCTGAGATGGACTCATTTTCCAGATTTTCAAAACATAGGCGGCTTAACATATTTATTGCCTATTAAGTAATAGGTAACTCAGTCTCAAAATTTATTTTATGAAAACATTTTTAGATTATTGTTTCTTAAAAATTTAGACTTATTTTATCCAGTTTACTTCTAAAAATATCTATTTTCTCATGCAATACACAAATCATATTACCAATAATGGGAAAAAACTGAAGTGAAATCTATTGCAGGGTCGGCACATCGGCCTCCCCGAGCAATACCACATCACTGAACGTTGGAGAGGAGTGGAACAACCTTTAGACCGCCAGTCTATCATTTTAGATATTTGGAATGCTTGGGGAACAGCACAACCAGAAGTGAGTCATTGTCCTCTCAAAAAACATAAACAAAAGAATTTTTCTCAGGTCAAAATATCACTCAGACGAATTAAATATGACAGGCCACCAAGTCGAAGAACTCGCTGTAGATCAGACTCAAGCACGTGGTCAGACCGAAGCGCCTGGAAAACTATACACCCGAAGAGGCTACACGCATTACAGAATGAAAAACAACCATCAAGTACCGAAGAATTATTAAAACTAGTTTTAGCTCAAGGAGAAGTAATAAGACGGCAATTAAAAAAGTTGAGGTGAGAACAGGTAATTAATTAATTAGTACCGACACTAAGCTCTTCCTTTAGACACAGTGAGCACCAAATTGGGTACTTAGAAGATAAAACCCATAAAGCTCGAGTGCGAAAACACGGCAGCAACTACCTCCTGGAAACTTATCTAAAAGGTCTATCCGAGGCGGTAGATCCAGAAAATGAAGTCAATTTGTGTACAGATAAGAACAGCGATAGCGGAGTCATGACAGAAGGCGACAGCGAGCAATCCAATACCAACAAACCGAGATCAACGGAAGTGAGTTATTTCCTCTGTCTGCCTTTTATTCCTCAACTCTTTTATTTTCGTTACAAGTCCGCTTGTTTTTTATTTCTTCACAAAATCATTGAATAATATTTTTTCCAGACGTTTGAACGCTTTTCCCCATCATCCGAAGAGTTCAGCAAAGATTTAAAAGACGACGATACCAGTTCGACAGTGAGTGAAGCAACAATTAGGGAACAAATTGAACTATTCGAGTCTATAGCAAAATTGAACAAACGTCTTCTCAAGGAAGAAGAGTGTTTAGTTAGGTTAGATGCGAATCTTAAAAAATATGACAAGCATAAAACCAGTACGGAAGACTTGTCGAAGGCACTTACTAATCTGAGGACGGAAATGACGAAGAGTGCCTGTGAAATGCAACATAATGAGGTGGTGTTAGAGGAAACGATGGAAATGTTACTTAATAGAAGACATTACTTAGAGAATCTTCACAGGGATTTGGCTAATGAAGATCACGAATATGAGATGTTGCAAGCTTTGATGTATAGCACGAGGAGGCAAAGGCATAATGCCGAAAATAGTTGTAGTCCTTATTATTCACATACCAAAGAATTGTTAGATACCTTAGTTTAGATACTTTAATTACTAATTAATTTAATACCAAATATTTTGTACCTAATAGTTTTATTGTCATTCACACGTGTTTATGTTGGAAATTTGTTAGTCATTTGATCTGAAATATATGTTTTTTATAAAAATAATTATTGTATTTATTGACGTTACATTAATTATAACTTTAAAAATCGTTACTCACGATTTTATTTATTTACGTTATTTAACCTTGAAGATAATTTCTTAAACATCAATCACTTTTTTTAGGCAAAATTGCAAAAAAGTGAGTTCAAATAAATAAAAAAAATTTAATTAATTAAGAAACAAAATGCCCAAGTTCCATTCAAATATTTGTGGTACATTAATTAAAATCAAATAAAATCTTAAACAAAATAAACTAATTCTCATTTCTCAAACAGTTTTATTGGCTTACGTTACTCAACCTTGCAATAAATTTCTTTACTTAGATAATATTGACGTAACATTAATCAATTTTTATTGAGAAAATCTACTAAGAGGTTTTTAGATCAAGATCTAATTAAATTATCTAAAATAATCAATTTCTTTCTAAGCGTTTATTTTTTCAAAGTCAAAACTACATTATTTTGTTAAATTGACTTTAAAAATAATATGTTTTTTAGTTATGAAAATTACAGATTTAGGTAGAAGAAATCACTTTAAAAATATAAAATGTATAAGTTTATGTGAATTTAGTTTATCAATAATTCATTTTCGAAACCAATTTTTTTTTCTGGATGACTTATTAAACTCATTTTCTCTAATTCCCAAAAATCTTCCTCTAATGGATTTTCTAATGTGATTAACGACTCGTTTTTTTTAACTTCTAGACGATTCATTTGTATATCAAACAGTTTAAAAAAATCAGGTTTGCTTCGATCGACAGTAAAAATCTGTTGTATCCTTTCTTAAAAATTCGAATTGTAAATATCTAAATGATTTAATTTTTTTAAGTTTGAATGTAGGAATTTTAGACGAGAAGAATGAAGGAACATATTCGTTTTCTGCTCAAGCAAATTAGTAAAAAAAGATGAAAGACGTTAGTTGGAAAAAAAGAAGACTCAAGAAAAACTCTAGAGCAAGTTAAAAAGATTTTCGATAAATTCTAAATACGGCGCGGCGCGGCGTTTGAAAAAGTAGAAGTAGGAAGAATGATTCTCTAAGAGAACAAAAGATATTTCTAGAATAGCTTAAAAAACGACGATTGAAAACGAAAGATTAACTACAAAGATTATAGAAGAAGAAAAAATGATTTTGGAAATCAGCGATTGAAGAAAAGACAAGCAAAAAAGTTTCCAAAAGAGCAAGAAAAGTATCGATTAGAAGATAGATATGAGCAAAAAGAAATTGTAGAAGAATAAAAACAACGTACATATATAAGAAAAAAACATAAAAAACTATCACTGAAAGAAAAAATCAATAAAGGATAGTCAAAAAACGCTAATTAGAAGAATATCTTTGAGAAATTCTAGAAGTGAAGGAAAAATCTAAAGCAAAGTTTCTGGAAATTAAAAAAGATATGAAACTGGAATCAGGGCTCACTTATGTGAGACGTCATTGTCTTTGACATTGTTGGTAAAGTGGTTAAAATTGTAGAAATTGTACAGCAATAAATGGGGAAAGTTGCATGTACATGATGTACCATCGTATATGCATAGTAGACTGTCCCAATTTATTTTAAAAAATAGTATTTATAGTAGATCATCTACTCAGTACTCACTAAGCCGCAAAATCTTATTTTAAAAAATTGAAAGTATCTTCGTTTAAAAAAAAACGTAAGTTGAGTTCATTAAAACATTTTTTTATCAAAAATATTATTTTTATTTAACTAAAAGAGTGTTGCTAATGTATTAGGAAATACGTAACCTGACGAAATTATTTATTAGTTTATTATTACTCCGCAATTGTTTAATAATTTTTATTTTTGATTTTAAAAACCTTTTTTGATATACATATAATCAATATTCACTTAAAAAAATAAATCAATTAAAATTGAAAAACTAAATAATATTTATTATTAATAAATTTTGTTTATTACTATTTTTTTCTGATGTTGACCTCTAATAATTATTACGAGCTAATCTGTATGAACAATTCGTTCTGTAGATACCTAGATCATATTATTTTTTAAATGGCTCGTTCTGCAGACTAAATTCTCAAAAACCTTCACAAAACTTTTCTTTAGATTCTTTTTTTAGAAATTCTTTTTCTCTTTCTCAATTTTTGTTTCTTCTTTTATGAAACTTCACTTCTATAAACACTTATTGCACAATTTAAAAAAAACACACAAGCAATGAAATAACACAGTGAATCCGCAACATTTGCGTCCCCCTTTTTTTAATAAATTTACGAATGGTTAAATTATGTAATTCTACATTCGACTTGGATTTTAATTCTTTCATCATTTATATCTAATTTTATGTAAATTTTGTTGTACTTTTAGAACTTTTTACAAATTTTGTTAATTAATTTTACACAGGATAATACATATATTCGACATTTATAAATTTTACACTGGCAACCAAAATTTAGAACAAATCCGTCGTGAAAGTCGACTGTCAACTGTAAACAGTTCAATACTTAAATAGCTAAATAAAAAAAATCTTTCTACAAATCATTAAACTTTTATAGTCATTTAACATTAGGTATTGTTGTTAGATATATTCGTATTTTGATGTGTCCCACTTGTACGATTTTCAACCAAATAATTACCGTATTATTTTTTTTAATGCGGTAATTATTTAAAATGTAATAGTTTAATGTGTGTAACAATATAAATAGAAAAATTAATCGATCTATTAATTTATTGGTTTGCATAATACTCCTCCTAATAAAACACTCATAAACAACTTATGCAACACAGTAAACACATGTTTTACAAGTGCTAAATTATTCCCTTCATCTACACCCATTTCCAATCGGAAAATTACGACGGTAGACAAACAGCACTCAAATCAAAATTACTCGTCTTCTTCCTCTCCTCCTTCTTCTTCCTCTCCATCTCCTTCTTCCTCCCCATCCCCATCTTCCTCATCTCCACTTTTCTCACTTTTATCACTTTTGGTACTCGCCTTCCTCTCCTTCGCTCCACACTCCTTACCACTTTTACAACATTCACATTTTCCTTCTTTGCAACATACACATTCTTTTTCATCAGATTTTGATTCTTTCTTGCTTTTGGCACAACAAGGGGGAGGCATGTGACAACATTTTGGCATACAATGATAGCAAGGCGGTGGGCAGTAGAACGCGCCCCATTGAGGGAAGATATAAGGGGGAGGAGGTGGGTAACAACCGAACATTTGGGGGGTACAAGGGTGGTGTTTCATCTGGGAACAAGGACAGTGCGCCGAAGAAGAAGAAGAGCTTGAAACGCTTTCTGCAATGCTAGCTTTTTTCTCATCGAGTGACATTTTTCCCACCTCTGTAAAATTTTAACTAAAGTATAGACAATAAATATAATTTAATAAAAATATACCTGCAGCAATCAAATCTTCAGTAGCACTCATTTTTCTAGATCAAACTAATTTAAAATATTTTGCGCAGATTTTTATAGATAAGGCTGGTGTGTAAATTACTAAAAATGACGTTTTGTTTTAATTTTGATAAAATATTCCAGAAGGTTTAAGATAATGAATTAATGACTAATTATTCTTTAGCTTTAAAAAGATTATAAAAAAATTTTCATGTAATTCAAAGAAATTAAAATTATCTTCTTGTATCTACTAAACAAAACAACAATAATATACTTGGGCATACTTTGTATAATAATAACATAACAGATATTTATATAAAAATCATAATTAATTAATTACAAAATAAATAATAATAAATAAACATAGTAGGATGGCTATCTATGCACCGACCACTTGTTATAATAATAGCCATTTTGAGTATTTTTGACGAGGCTGAGTTGACCTATAAATACAAACAAATAATTATAAATATTTTAAAAAAACCTTAAGGAAATTTTTGCTCATATAAACTGCAATGACAGTTTTTATTGGAGTCTGTTTGTTTTATAACAGTAAGTGCAACTGATCAAACAGTTAAAATATATAGTAAAAAAATAATTTTCTTAATAAAAATAAATAAGAGATATATAAATACAGATATAAATAAAATATAAATATAAATAAAGATATAAATAGTATTTAATAAGGTGGTATTACATTAACTATTGTACTTTTATTTAATATTTGTTTAATTTATATCGTGTATGCAACCAAAAATACACATTTCATGTTATACATATACTGTATGTTGTCTATATAAACCTATAGTTTCTTGCATCATTATTTTTTAATGAAGGGGTAATTTCTCGCTTGGCTACTATCTAAATACAGAAATTAATTAACTCTAACTGCTTCGGTTTTTCTAAATATTGTAAACGATGAGCAACTCACGAACAGAGTAACGGTTTAAATTTTTTATTTTGAAATTTACCAACAGTTAGAAAATCTGCACACATGGTATGCACCTAAACATGTTTTTCTACATTTACGTGCCTTTATCCCACGCAGCTAGACTTTCACAATTCTAGCAAATTATCAGCTAATGATAAAAAAGAACATGAGTTTCAACAAAATTCTAAATCATCTGCGAAGTGAAATGAGTACTAAAACAACTCTAAGATTGTTTAGAAACTAATTACAAAGCAATAAATTTAATATTTTTTGCTGGAAAGTAGAAAATATGTTGAGAAAAAAATCTCTAAAGTGATTAATTTGCATTCGTATCTTTGCTACTGCAGGAAGAGTAATTGCTTCACACCGTGTATCTTATCTTTACAGAATCGACAAGAGAACAAAAGAGGCTAAGAGATTTGTCTAGGAAGAAAATAAAACATAACGTCTCTTGAATGTTCAATAAAATTTAACTGAGAGATGGCTGTTTCAGAATTTTATTAAATGGTTCATCATACCTATACCTGCCAGGAGGTATCGAAAAATTTCCCCTTAATTAAATATTATATTTTTTAAAATAAAATATTCAATTATAGATTTTTCAGATTAGGTAGGTGTCTGTTAAATCAACAAATTAACGTAAAACTGTCGTTTATGATTTATGAACAATTTTGATTTATTATCAGACGATTGTCTAATAACATGAGGTGATTACTTTAAATTGATTGATTGTTGATAATAAAATTGAAACATCAAAACGTCAGAAAAAACACAAACCATAACAAATTTGTTTCTTTTCGTTTTAAGTAGGTAATGGATAAAGTCATAACCATTAAATGGCATTGTAAAACTTTCTAAAAAAATACAACTCTTATTATTCTGTAGTGGACATTAAGAAAATCCGAGTGATTTACTGTTATTACCTATAATCAAAAATATAAAAATATAGTACGCCATGCCATCAGTATTCATCATCATATAAGTTAATGCAAGAATATTTAATTTAGAAGTGATTCATCATTTATTAATGAATGAAAATTCATTGTGTGAGAATGCAAAAGCTAACTGTGTAATGAGTGTACTTCACCAATGACTGGTTATTTAACCAAGTAGCAAAAGAAAACAATATAAAAAAATCCTTTCATTTTTAAACTTAAACCATACATATGTAGTTATAAAAAATTATAAAATGAAAATTTTTAAGTACAAAAAAACTTTTTATTAGTTAAAGGCATCCAGAGGGCTGTAAAACATTTAATTTGTAGGTATATTTGCGATAAATTCATTCAACGTGTAACAATAATTATTGTAATTAACATATAAGAGAGAAACAAATTTAATTCAGACTAATAACTGTTTTTCAGAAATAGTTAATTGTAATCAAAAATCATTAGTTGTAATTTAATAGACAGCAAAATAACAGATATTACATTTTATTTTAAGTTTATTGAACTTTACAATATATCAATTATCTTTATAAAAGTAAAATTTAACTTAAAACAAATATTAACGGTATTTACGCAATCTATTGTAATTTTAATTGTAATTTTTAATATACCAACTGTAATTTAGCAGTTTTTATCTGAACTCTGGAACATATTTTATTCGAAATTACAATTTTATATTCTGATTTATCCTATATTCTGAAGGTTTTCTAGCTCAATTTTTCTCTTCCTAAAAAAACTTTTTTCAATTTTGTTTAATAACAGTTAAAAATTTAAAAATGTGCTATAGTTAAGTTCTTAAGTGAACTTGTTTCTTTATGAATTACCATTAGAAAAAGTGTAGTTTTAGCACTTTTCTTTCGAAACTACTTAAACAGGTGTGCCTAATAAAAAATCGATATGGATTACATTACATTTTGAAAAGTAAATGGATGTATTTATCAAAACAATTAATACAAATTGTTTTACAATTTCCTAACACTGTACAGGCTATTTGTTAATAAACAATCGTTCGTTATGTCTCTAATGGGAATAATTTTATTAGATCTAGTTTCCAGTAAACAGTGTTTCAATCTAATACAACCCGATGTAAAATAAACTAGTCGAAATTTAACGATAATGTAATTATAAGAAACGAGTCCGTCAATTGCGCCCCAAGATTATGCGATTTGAGACCTCTCGATTATTTTTTTCTGTAGAATTCTGTAAAGTTACTAATTTATGTTAAAAAACAGCAACAAGTAACGTCTTGAAAGCTAACACTATTCGTCTTATTATAGTAAACGACCATCACCATTGCTCGAAAAATTGACGAAATTAGATTTTGGCATTCCAAATAAAAATGAATTTTTGATCAAATGTTAAAGTAATGTGTATTTTATTGCTTTATTTTAAAGTTGTGTTGTATTTTAACAAAATTGTCTTTTTAAAGCCATGCTTTTTAATCACATAATTCTAGAAATAGTAGGTAATGTACGTTTTCCTGATGTTTCTTGTTTATAAATTTATTTGTGTTGTAAATACTACATTTACTTTATGTTATACTATGAAAAAGTTTCATTAGACTTTATTAAGAATAATCATAAATTTGTTCGAAATCATAAAAATTCTAATTATTTTGTCCAATACTGTAGTGTTAAAGATTAAAGATGGGTAAAATGAATAAATTTTGGCATTACTGAAAAGAGGATTTAATTCTCGTTACAACGATGTATCATCAAATCTACCCATGTTTCTTATAATAATTATTTATGAATAGGTTGTGATCCTGGCAACAAAGACGTGTTTTTTAAGATGCCCTTACTGCCATCAGGTATCCATTTCGCAACCAAAATCAACTTGTTTAAGCAATTTTTTTTAATTAAATAACAGAAAAAAAACTCTAGGTGGGACCTTTCCAGAGGTTTAATTTGTATCAATTTCTCGCATGTTGTTACAAAATGCCAGTTTTTTGCCAATTTTCAACGTTATATAATAATACATTATATTACCTTATAAATTAAAAATACTGTCAAAATCAAGTATTCTTAAATATTTATATATTAATTTATTCTTTTTGGAGCTTAGATCAGTTCTTAGCATCGACTGACAACACTGTAGACATGCCTTCAAACCCGTCAATCAATTAAAACAGATCAATTTACCTTCTTATTAAAAGTTTTGATGTTTTTCTAGAATCTAGACAAACCAACTTTCAAATTTCATATCTTTTACTCCATTCGGCCAAGTTATACGATCTTCTTTTCTGTATCAGAAATAATAGGCAGCAGTTGTTGCTTACTGTTGCTTTTAATGTAGCATTAGCAGGTGATGGAAAAAATTTTTTTTAACCTCAGTCGCAAATAACAAAATCATTAAAATCGAATACAAGGCTATCATTGAAAAAAAAACATGAGATAACAAGCAGACTTACGAAGATAGAGTCAATGTTTCTCATAATACCTGCTCATCATATGCGAACGTAAGAAATTGGGTTGTTTCCTTCATAAGAGAAACATTTTCAACTCAAGAGAGGCTCGGAAAATCCATTTCATTTTCAACACCTGAATATGTCGATGCAATGTATGACTTAATTTTATCTATTTCTGTCGGTTAAAGGCTACGTTACATACACGAAAATAAGGTGGTATCTATACTATGGTATAACAGTGTCAAGAATGTAATGCATTTACAAGTTTTCTGTATCGATTTGTCAATTTTATAAAATGTAACTTTCACTCAGTCAAACAGATGAAATCCTGAATATACCACAATGTGAAACCAGCCTTAGATACCTTAAAACCCTCGTTCGCAAGGTCAATCAAAATACAAACCTATTGTATATCTGTGGCTGTTATAATATTCTTTACATCCAAGTTTGTTAAAAGCTATTTATCAGATATTTACATACTAAGACGTATAGCTAAGACCTTAGGAATTTCATAACACGCATTTATCACAATTTTCATGTTAATCTAAAAATGAAAAAAATGTCTGCAAAATAGATTATCAAATGTCTTGATAGAATCAGAAACGATGTGTTCTGAAATCAGAAACGTGTTAAATTTGTGAAAGATTTAAAAACAACCCGAACTTTTTAATAAACGTAGCCATTCGGATAAAATTTAGCTACATTTAGAGACAAAACAACAATCAATAGAATGAAAACAATGGGTCTTCAAAACCAAAGAAATTCGGATCTCAGTCCTTGCTTTTTCATCGTTTTAAGGTAGCTATGATGTCATCTTCATTGGTTATTATCTAAATAGCAAAAAAACCATAACTAGGAAGTCTACTATTCGGCTTTATTAGACAACTCGCGCAAAAAAATTGTAACAAAAAACGTTTTTTTTTTTTTCTGAAAAGCTTAGATGCATTTCTCCAGGAGGCCAAAAATATAACAATATGCCCTCGTATGTCTCCATACAAAATAATTAAATTTCCAAGATAGGTACATTTCCCACATAAGTAGCGATATAAACTGCAATAAACGATAAGATCTTTTAAAATTTGACTACATTAAAATGTAAACAGAAATCATCAACATATAGAACGCTACATCCTGCACAAAAAAAAAGTTTTTTTCAAAAGTTCAGGCACTGATCTTCTAAGATAACCTTCCTTCTAAGAGAAAAGGATGTGTCGCTACCTGTGCGCAACGATTCCTAATATTTGTAGCCTACCTACTTGTATTTTTTTATTCGTTATATTTTCTTAATATTGTTTGACAAAATTGTACTTTTTATTATTCTTTAAGCGTGTTTATTATCTAATAATTTCCCTTTTAACAGGTGAAAATATAAAACAGAAAAATCAAACAACTCCATTTTTTTATTATTGTTTATTTGTTCAAATTTGTTGAAAATACCAACAGATTGCTCATAAACAACAAAATTCAATAAGTAGGAACTAATAATTAATTATAAAAATAATAATTATTAAAAAACTAAAATTAGATAAATATTTTCTTTTTTACCGAAGCAAAGCTCGAATAATTGTGACCACAGAATTCCGTGACAAGACGTAATCTGAAAAAAATATTTTAGAACCAAGTTTTACTTTGCCCTTAAATACTCACCTTAAATAAAAATATTACTTGTCCTTAATTTTAACAAATGAAATTTTACAAAATGTTGTAATACTTCAGACTAAATTAAAAGTACTGAATCATTTCCCACAAACTTTCGTAAACAGTTGGGAACTTTCCTGAGCTAAATAGCGAAATGTAGGTGTACAAACCTTTACATGGTACTAATGATAATGGCCAGAAGACTAAATTTCTGATCGCTTATTATCCCGTAATGTCAATGAAATTATTTCTTGCAACATACCTAATAATGCATTCGATCAAAAAGTTTAAGTACCTCCAGGACCAAAAAAAATCACTTTTCAATAGTTCAAAAAAATCCCCCCGTTCTGATTTATGCACTGAGCACTCATTTCCGATGGTTCATACATTACCAAGCATCTGTGTGGTGCCGTGGGCTTACAAACACGTGGAAAAATCAAACTAGGCAACACATTATCCATTCATTCATTTACTTCCTTGTGATAAGTAGGTGTACGTTATTTATCTAACCCACACTTGTTGTTTATTGCTGTCAACTATGGCAAGCTACAAAATTGGTAACTTAGGTGTTGCATTGAATGCACTCCAGAAATACCAAGAATTTGAATTTATTTAATTAAGTGTTGATTTTAATCGTGCGAAATTTTTTGCTACTTGTTTCGTTGCCCTCCGGAAACGCCAAAGAAAACGGAAACGTCGATACAATGAAATACTATCTATAGATAAAATCGTATTGTTCGTATTTGGCTGCGGTACTGCCCCAGGAATATTAATTGCAAGATTCTCTTTGCACAATCTGTCATGCGTAGTGTCCTTGATCTCGCTGAAAAATTTCAGATAACTGCTCTATTAGAAAGGAAGATAGGTAAAATGGAAGTGTCCATGAATGGCAGAATGCATCCAACCGGAAAAATTCCATAATTCAGTGATCAGAATTTATCTAATTAATAATTTTATTAAACATAAAACCTAAGGGTCATTTCTAACTCTATTAAAATTAATTAAACTGTTTTTCTTTATCACTCAGCATGACTTCTAAGAAATGCATTTATTAATCATTTCAAAAGATGATTAATTAAAATTACCAAAAGGATGTTTCAAATTTTACACATTCTTGTCAAAATAATCACGAGCTTAAGGTACAAGCTTAAAGAGGACAAAACACTCAATTGTGATACAATTCTTGCAATTCTTTCGTAATTGTTAAATCTAACTGAAGCATGATAGACATGGGCCAGAAGGTCGGTGAACTACAAGAAATGCAACTCTTCTTGAGTTTTTTTACTAGATTTGCATCCGATAGTCAACAAGAAAATTACCCCACTTTTTCTTTTGAAATCGACCTAATTTTAAATCACAATTTTTTTCTTCAAAAATTTTAATTTTTTATCCAAACACAAATTAGATATTTAAATTGATGTAGTGACTGAAATTATTTAGAAAAATTATTTTTTTTATAAATTAAAAATTGTTGGCATTGCTCATCCCCACCCAAGCATTCAGAGCAATGTTCGATCGTGGGGTCAGGTTGGCTTTATATAATAAATACCGGTATCCAGAGAGCGTCTTTCTGATTCTACAGCTCGTGTTGTCAAAAGTTGTTTAATTTGTGACTGAAAAAAGATTTGCAAAATGCCTTCTCCGTGTGATTCCTGCAAGGGTAAGTCGAAATTCAATTTATATTTGTTCAGGAAATACAAAAGCCGAGTCTGGAAGCAGAAAATCAATACTTGTGGAACAGTCCACAACTTGTTGATCATTTTCAGATTTTCAGAAGTAAAACTGAAACAAGGATAAAATAATCAGTATTTGTGATTAACAGGATAATCACAAAAACCGTTTTATCAATAAATTTAATTTTTTTTTTTTGACATTCCTGGATAATTATCTGACAGGATAACACCTATCAACTGTTTTTGTTTCAGAAACTTGTGGTGATGGAAAGTCTAATTGCGGCAAGGACTGCAAATGCGGTGATAACTGCAAATGCTCCACTGATGGAAAAGGTATTTTTTATTATGGAAATTTCAGGTGGTTGATAGTGATTTTTTTCAGACTGCGGCTGCGCCGAAAGCGGACAATCTTGTGAAAGCACTGAATAAACCCAAGTTCCTTATCATTTTTTATTTATATAATTTTGTAGTGTTTTTATTATACATGTATCCATATTTGCGAATTTTATTAACGCTTATTAATGTATTTATATAATATGAGAGCAAAGAAAATTTTGTTTAGATAGACTGTGTCCTATCTGCGCAAAATATTTTTTGCTCACACATAATTAGAGCATTGCTGGTTTTGTGGATCAGGATAGTAAGGATATGAATAATACGAATGAAATTTAAATATTTTATTACAGTTTTTAGGAAATAAAATATAATTCACTCATATTAACCTTATTAAATATCTTAATTCGAAGTTTTTATAATACACTCCCTAAAAAAATTCTCTGAAATAACCTGATTTTGCTAAAATGCAGCAATCAGATTTTTTTAAATGGCATCCGATAATCAGTAAAAGTGGTGGAATTTTCTTAAATTTATTCCTATCAGGTGCCTATATCAGGTCAAAATACCAAACCGTGTAATCATAAAACTCCTAGTAGCAGAGTTTTTCAAAATAGCACCTGAAAAGTCAAAAGTTAAAAAAGTAGTAAAAAAAATACCGGAAAGCATTATTTCAAAAAAAGACTTACAATATCTTCCTCAAAATTATAAAAAAAAATTTCCTGAAAGTTTTTAAAATGTTACTTTCGAAAAAAAACAGCAAAGGTTCCCAGTCGTTCAAATACTTATAGTTTTTGCAGACGTCTTTTTACTTTTAATTTTTATTATTTTCGACCTAGATGGATAGGCAGATGGTAGATTTCTAAGCTGTGACCCTTTTCTAATCTTGAGTGATATCTCTTCTTGAAGAGTAGGTGTTTCGAGTTCTTGATGAAGTTAACGATAAACCAAGCTGTTCTAAAAATTTTGTTTTATACAATTTACAGTTTTACAAATGTGCTTTACTTGAGAATAATCAAAATAGAACCAGCATCGGAGATTGTATTTAGTAACAGAGAATATATACTTGACTTTAAAAAAGGAATTGCGATTAAATAGAATAAATTGATGACATCCTGGCATAACCACCATTTCATTTTTGAAAGACATGAAACTTCTTAAAAGTATAAACCTGATTGTTTATTATAAATTCTAAAAATCACTTTATTAAACCAATTTTGTGTTTTTGCAAAAATTCTACTCGTAGTTTAGTAAACAGATTTTTCAGCCTATCTGTAACAAAAATGAATTGTAGCAGCCCTGAAAATGTGACGGCGGAACGTATCATTTTCAGCCCTAGCGCATAAAATTTCATTTCAACCCTCAACTGTCAGTTTCGTTTGTTACTTATGTGAGAACTTTTAATTTAACGTTTGATAAAACCCTTTTGATTTAGAAACAAATATCAGTCTTCTGATTTTTATTTTAATTAATTGAAAGAGAGCAAAAAACAGTTTTCTGCCTTTGCGATGTATGTACTATTTCAAAATAACCAGTAAAAAAAAAAATAAAAACGGGGCTAAAAGTTCGTAAACACAACTTTAAATACCACAATGTGGTTTTAAGACTCTGCATCAATTCTAGAAATTATATTGTTAACAAAAATGCACAAACTAACATTATCGCAAGAATTAGAAACCGTTTTATGAGACTAATATTCATAAATCAAATTTTTATTCACTCAGATGAAAAGTAGTTCATTGCAGTACGATTTTGCAGTAACTTGTGCGGTAAAGTCCTGTAAAGATGTACTTTATTTTTTTATATAGTAATGGCTGAAATTCTAAGCCGAAACAAATATAAAAACAGGCTTCAGTTTCAGGAAAAAGTACCTATATTAAAATTTTTGAAATAGTCGTCAAAAGTCATCATAAAACACCCATAAATCAGTTTCCTATTAAACTCTAAACTTTATAAAAAGTGTTATATTAGGTAAAAATATAACTGCCTACGTAACGAAAATGAAACAGACCACAGAGCAGCCCTAAAAATGTAACAAAATGTGGCATTTTCCACCTCAGGCCAGAAAATTTCATATCAGACCGCATTTGTCATTTATTTGAGAAACGAATTTCACAGTTGTCGTAATACTAGAACACAACGTTTTGTATATTCGTAATAGGTAATAAAAAGTTAACAAAAGTTGTAAAATTAATTTGAAAAAAAAAAACAGAATGAAGTTTAGTGCAAACGGCCGACAAAAGCTTGCTATTCTCTACAACGGCCGCCAAAATCGTATTTAAAGCCGCTATCTTAGCAACTGCCAAAAATATACTATTAGCAGCCGTTGTCATTAGTAATTTCCTTTTGGACTTGACTTGGCTAAAATCCCCCTCCAACAGTCATTTTTCAGTTTAAGTATACAATAGTTATTTGTGTGCCAAAGCTAAAAAGTAATTTTTTTCGGCCGAGTCTTTTTTAGTAGTTGAGGCGACTCCGAAGCCATAACACCAGCGAGGCAAAAAAAACACATTTTGGCCGAGACACACACAAGATTAAGACCTAAAAAAGACAATCTTCAATACCTACCCCAAGCACTCTATTTATTAAGAAGACACAAATCTCAACAAATTTACACCTAATCAAGAAATTAATCAGATGTTAAATCTCAAGAGCTCGAGGGCTTTTTTTGTCAAATTTGCACGATTCAATTGACAAGCTACACATTTTCGAAAATTAACGGATCAAAACTTAGAGTTCGAGGGTTTATGTCAAGATTATTTCCCAAATAACAAAACTATCAGTATAAACATTTATTATTTTTTAACAAAAAGTTCGCAATAATTTACAAACACCAAACAAATCATAAACAAATTAATTTTTTGACATTTGTTTTTAGAAAAAATTGTTTGGAGTGCCATGGTAACCAAGCGAAAAGCTACATGCTGTTTAATCACCTTCAATATTCGCATTAGGTTGAGCTACATGCCGTTTTATCAAGAAAACTCGATCGTCATTGGCTGACGTTTGAATTTTTGAGACATTTGGTTGGCTACTAATATATGAGAAAAATAATCAAAAATAAAACGTATGATGCACAGATTTCTTCAATTTCTAATCAAGATGAGTGAATTCCAGCGAACCATGCTGAATGTAAAATAGTCTCTTCCATTTCCACGCGCGGATTTTCAATTTTATGTATACTTTATGCATTTAGATAAGGGAATGAGACTTAAACCATAAATTATTTGAAGAATAGGATTACTTAGAGTAATAATTGCTTTATAATTTACGGCATTTGTTGGGTCAGTCGGCCTTTACCTGTCATTCTTATTCGAGGCGGCCGGTTCTTACCATCTGTTGGGTCAGTTTTTACCATGACCGCCTGGAAGAATGGCAGGTAAAGACCGACTGACCCAACAGATAGTAAAGATCGGCCGCCTCGACAGTGCCGTATATTATAAAGCAGTTATTACTCTAACTAATCCTATTTATAAAATAATTTATGGTTTAAGTCAAATTCCCTTATCCAAATGCATAAAGTATACTCGGTCATCTTTGGCAGTTGCTTTACATTTAGTCAGGTGACTTTAACAGCACGAAGCCTGCACGGTAGTTTGTATTTTCGATTAATTTCTTAATTACTGAAGAATTATTTGTAACTGGATTAAATCTAGAATGTTTAGGGTATTGAAGTAAAGTGATTTTATGCCTTATTTATGTTTCCCTATGTAATTTTTCATCGGCTGACGTTTAAGGTATGTTTTAAGAACAACAGTGCTTTGAACTTTCGCGCGTATATATCAGCTCGGCAATACTCGGAATAAGATGAGAAAATAAAGATATGTATGTGCGACTTGCGCGGCAATAAATGGCGCCACACTCAAAAACTGAATATTTACATTCGCAAATATCGGCGTTAGATATTCGTTTATATTCGCGAATGCTAAAAAACTGGTATTCGTTACATCACTAGTTAATATTGCTGATTTTCAGTGTAAGTGGTTAAAAATATTTTTTGCACATCTGTAAATAAATAATACGAAATAAATTTAAATATTTTATTACATTTTTTAGGAAATAAAATACATTTCACTCATGTTAACATTATTAAATATCTTAAATCCGAATGCAACAATTATATACTTTTAAAATCACACTCCCTAAAGGAAACTGCACAATCCATACCACATTGACACAATCTGCGAAAAAATTCATTCTTAACTAAAAATGCAATCAACACATTAAGTAGAAATTAAATACAATATAAAAAGTAACTCAGTCGATTAATATCAATCTATTTCCAATTATTGGAAAACAAGGTCTCTTAAGTCTATGAGATTGGCAAAAAAAATCAGCTGATAACTTTTTAAGAGACCTCCAATCACAAGGATTTGTACAAAAGTAATAAACAAAAGGTTTTCAGGTCGGCAGATCGCCTCTTGCAAAATTTTCGATGATAAAATTTTCCATATAAAAATTCGAGTCTTCACTCAGATATGAAGTAAATCTTGCAAAAAGACGGTTCCCAAACAGATCAAAAATAAACTCTTTCCAAACATTTAGCAGTTTGAGTCCCCTGAAACCACCGGTTCCTCATCAGTCTCATTTTCCGAGCAATCCTCGTTATCCTTCGACTTTAATCTACGTCTATATTTCACTTCACATTCTTTTATTTGGAAGCCTATCAATGGATGTAAAGCAGAACGAAGACTTGTAAATAATTTCGGAAATAGAATTTCCTGTTGAGTCAACACTTGCTTAATTCTTTGCCTTTCTTTGGTCAAATCTGGGCCACAAGCGTTTGTTGAAACTGGCAAATTTTGATTACTGACAAATTGACGTAAATACTTCTCACGGACGTAAACAAACGGTCTTATTACTCTAAGTTTGTGTTCCCTACAAAAAAAAGTTATTAACGTCCTAAAGCTGAAAACAGGAAAATTACTTTATGTAATAGTGAGCCCTCATTGTCCTTAATCTCCCAGTGTGGAACACAGAAAGGAAGAAATTCTCACAAAGATCATCCAAATGTTGGCCAATGGCCAGGACGTTATAGCCTGAACTTTTGGCTGCGGGATATAAACGTCGCCGCACACTTGATGTACAAAAGCTATAAAGATTTTCTTTGGCCTCTTCGCGTTGTTCTAAATAAACATAATTAAATTAAACAGTGTCCTAAATAGGGTGGAACAGCTATTTGTCAAAGTCGATTAACCTTTAAATTGTTCTATAATTATTTTTAAGCATAAAAATTACAACACCAACAGAACTTTAGCCTTTTTTTTAACTTATTATTATTGCGCTTTTTTATTTATTTTTATTAAGCTCATTTAAACTACAATGAAGTCTAGTTTTAACGACCCTCATTAGACCGATGACAATGTGTCGTTGTAAAACACAGAGCTGTAATTTGTACCTTTCAGAGTGGTCGTTATAACCCGTCTCTACTGTATTTAAAAAAATATGGTAAAAAACATTTTTCAAGATGACCGCCGAATTACCGAAAAACGCAATTTTTGACCAAAATCGTTACAACATGTTTTCCAACGGAAGGATTTCTAAAAGTTTAGAAAGGTGGCCAATAAGCAATAAAAACAAATTTTTTGTAGGAAAATCTATCAATGCAAAAAACGGTTTATTATACTAAAACAACTTTATTGCAAAATTATAATTGTAGAAGTTTAAAAAAAACCATAATTTTTAGATAAAAAATCCGTACCAAGTGTAAAAACACGTTTTTTCAGCTATAGATATCCGGAATATCTCTATCAATTCAAAATTCCAGTAGTAGTATGAATTTAGTACATTTTGATCTACTAAAAGTTAAAAATATATAAATCTCATGTTTATTCCTGCTTCACAAACGGAATTTGATCAGGAGAAACAGCAAAACAAGTACAATTATATAAAAACAACAACAAATCAAACTAAATTTAAAATGTTGTTGCCGTTATAAAACTGTAAGTCACAACAGCATTTTATAGAAAAAGACTTTTGACATCTTTCTGAACCACCCTCCCAAAAATACCAACAAACCTGATTCATCTCCCGGGTCGCTCTTCCTATCATCGATAATATAATGAACCCCCAAACTCCTCAAATGTGGAATGAGGATACAAGGATCACACCCTGACGTATCAGGATCCACTGTAACTGCCCCCAAACTGAATAAAATCCCTTTATTTTTCGCATAATTTTGGAAGTGTAAAAGTGTGTGTAAAAGAGTCAACGAATCTTTCCCTCCCGATAAACAAACCATGACCTTATCTCCATCTTTGATCATTTCAAACTCTTGGATAGCTTCCACCGTCGGTTGCCAAATGGTTTTCGGAGAACATAATGATTTTGAAGCTACTGCTTCCAAAGCTCCACTATCACTTGTCGTTCTGATATATTTCTGCTTCTGTTTTTGTAACGTAGAAAATTTCACTTCATCACTTCCAGTTTTACGATTAGCTAAAGACTCTGAATTGCTACGAGTCTTAGCGCATTCATTAGTTAAGTACTCTTGCTCGTGGAATGATAAATTAATACCGCTATCTTGAGAACTCACGCTGGCAACTGTTGATGTTAGAATTTTATTCTTGTAGGGCTTTTCATTAGGTTGAGTTTCCTCATCGCTTAATCCATTGGCACTCAAAGATTTGTTGATTAAATGAATTACAGTTTCGCTACTTGAACCAGGAGTGTAACTCGGTAATTCATTTTTCTCATCACCAGAACTAGAAGTTCGCGAATATGAATGCTTGTCTTGATCCGGTGTTATAAAAACGTCAACAGCACTAACAACATCTCTTATCTCAGATTTAACTTCATTTGCCATTTCTATTGAAACCTTCTCAATGTACTCTGCAACTTCATTAGCTGAAATTGAATCACTTCTACCATCTTCACTCCCACTTCCGTGTTTCTCATAACATAAAGATCTACAACTCATATCAATACTATCAGTGTTTTCCAGAACATCCTCAACTCGAGATATCACTTCTCTAATTTCTGATTTGATATTAGTTGCAAGTTCTTTCGTCATTTCTGTGACATAAGTCTGAATATCAGGAGCAGGTGAAGCTGATCTGACCTGACAAGACTCGTAACTACTAGTCGTTGATAAAACATTTAAACTGTGAGTTGGTGAAACATTTGCTTCTGAATCTAAGGAATGTAACTCGTTCTGACTGCTGTAACTGAAATTTCTCTGGCGGAAGTGTCTCATCCCTAAACTGGCTCTAGTTTGGGGGCTTAAAACCGGTGGTGAGATGTTGGGTGCTCCCAAACTTAAACAACGCTCTCTTGTAAAGTTCTGTTGTAGATGATTTAAATTAGCAGAGTTGACTGTCTCTCCAACAGCGAAATTAACAGAAGGTTGACTCAATTGAGGGTAGTATAATCCGTTAACATCTTGTAGGAAATAGGGAACTGGTGATGAACACGTTAAGATCCTTGGATCATCAATTGAAGGTAAACTGAAGTGTCTTGGTGATCCTGAATTAGATACAGGAAGATGGGGTTTGTCACATTCTTTGTTTTCAGTTCTTTTAGAACCTGTGTAACTAAAAGGATCAAAAGGAACTTTCTGCTTAATATTTTGTGCGTTACTAGTTAGAATATTTTGAGCTTCATGTTGTAACATAAACCATCTTAGTTTTTCCCCTCTTGCATCAAAACTAATCCCTTGGTCAGTATAAGGATGTCTATTGGCAGTTTTTCGTGCTCTATTAAATAAATTTCTGGCAGTTTGTAAACACTCTTGATAACTTTGTGGAAATAAACCTGGACCGGAAACTCTTCTTTCGTTCATTGTCATTTTACCATCAACATATCTAATTGATGCTAACCATTTCCGGTCTTTAAGCATTGCGTTGGTGTGATGACGCCACTGTCCTGTTTCAAGTTCAACAACATATTGAGGTAAGAGTTTCCAGCCTTCTGTTGCTACCATTTTTACAGCTTCCATAATAAAAGCCAATTCAGCATCGTTAATAAAATATGGAAGACTAATACGGGTAAAACCCGGTCTTAGTAATTCTAAGTTCGAATTATCAACTCCAAGATCCAAACTACTGAGTCTCCTGTCTTCCAGGATAATATTCTCGTATTGATCAGCTAGACAAGGATCAATTCCTAGTAAATCCTGAGCATAGACTCCTGAGCAAGGACATCCAGCTCTTGCTTGTATTCCAAAAACATCATTAAGGACGGCAGCAACAAAATTATGGTGGAGGAAGGTACCACGTGGGTGCCTTACCATGAAGGAGAACACTGGGATCCGTTTCAAATTCGGTGAGGTATTTCCCAAAAGAATTATTTCAGGAATGGTACGAATATGTTGTAGCATTTGTCTGAAAATAAAATGTCCGTGACACGATTATTGGATCAGACATAAAAATCAACATCCTACAGTAAAAGTTAACATTGACACAAATATGGTGAAAAAAAATATTTACTTGTTAATTTTCTCTTGTCTTTGTAAAATGTTGGCAACAGTTACTGTTTCTTTCAGTTGCATTACAAGTCCAGCTCTGATTGATTCAACAACAGCTGCACAACTTCCCTCCTCTTGCATCTCGAAGCTCTAAAATAAATTTATTAAACACAAATAAAATTTTTAGATTTTTTTACTTTGTTGTATTCCTGTGACGTGAAGAAGCCGTCTGTTTCGCACGAATTTATCCGTCTAAAAATAGCTTTTTTGGCAATAAGGATTCCTATAAATATTTTAGATTATTCATCGTTTCGTTGGTTTAGTAGGCAGGAATCTAGGGGGCCAAATTCGACCAAAGGGTATGAACTCAAAAGTATCCAATTTTAAAAATAAAGTTGTTATAAATAAAAAAATTTGTTTTTCTCGACACTCAGAGAAAATAGTGCAGAAGAACAGCGGCAGATAAAAGAACGTACCAGAACTACCTGTGCTAGTTGTACTTATTATTACTGTGTTTAAATTAAGTAATTAAGTAACAAATAGTGTTTCACTGATAAATTGATTAGTTACACTGGTGGTAGCAGGAAGGATAAATGAAGAATTTCTGGTGGCAGCACTGGACACTGAACACAGGAAATTTAATTTTAAAAACTAAATTAAAAATTCATAAAAAAGAACTTAAAAAAACTTAGGATGGGTATATACAACGAGAGTTGAAAAACAAGTAAAAGTGGATTAAAAAAATTGCAAAAAAATCGCTTTAAAACGATGCAAAAAAAAAGAAAAAGAACAAGAAAAAATATCGCAAAAACATCAAAAGAAAAAAAGTAAGAGTAATGCCACAAAAAAATCATGAAAGAAGCCTTTCAAAATACAAAGCATAACAGAGAATTTAAATGAACTAAAAAAGAATAATCAATAAAGTGAAATAGAAAATTAAACAAGAAGTCAAAAAATTAGTTAAGCAGAAAATCAATGAATTAAAGAAACTACAATTAGATAAAAAGAAATCAGCAAAGTTAGATGAAAAATCAACGACATCAAGCATAAAGTAAGAAATCAAAAGAGAAAGAAAAACGTAAAGAAAAGAAGAAACGTACAAAGAATATGGCAGAAGAGAAAGATAAACGTTGTAGTAAAGAAGAAGAAATATATGAGATGCAAGAGGTGTAAATAATTGTTAAAACATGATCAGATACAGAAAGACATAGTAGAGTAATCACATGAAATAAAGCAAGAGAGCAAAAATAAGCGAAGACAAAAAGAAAATTACGACGCCAAAAAAGTTATTTAAACAAAAGGTCAAGAAAGCCAGAATGGTTAAACAGAAGATCAATTAACTCAATCAGACAATAGAAATAATAGCGCAAAAAAGCTTGTTGTAGTGAAAAAAAAGGTAAACCTTCATAAGAAAAATAGAAATCATAAGAAAGATAGAATATAACAGAAACGTTAGAAAGAAAGACAACCTCTTTTGTCAAAACATGATACAGAAGTGCACAATAGTAAAAACAGGACAAAGTAAATTAACAATAAATCAATGATTACAACAGTAACAAAATCAAAAATCCAAGCCTGAAAAATCAGCGTAGTTAGACAAGAAGTCTATAAAGTTATGCAAGAAATGTCGAAAGTCAAGATAAAAAACGAGTAAAAGACTCTAAAAAAGAAAAAATGAATACAACACCACTAAGTACAAAAAAAACAAAAAAACGTCGCAAAAAAAAAAGAAAAAATCCTTTGTCCAAACAGAATAAGATACCAAAAGTAGTCAAATATAAAACAGAAAACTAATAACGTCGAAGACAAAATTATGCAAGTAGTCTAAAAATATATGCAAATATTTTGTGTAAATAAACCAACATTAGTAAACAGAAAGTCAAGAAAGTCAAATCAAAAATTAGGAAAAAACTTTCACGACTTGGAAGAAGTTAGCGTAGTTCAACAAGGTATCAATAAGGTGAAACAAACAAAAGAATTCAAAAAAATAATAATAATAAAATAATAATAACGGAAAGAACAAAGGAACAAAATAAATAACGTAAAGGAAAAAAAATACAATAGTTTAAGCAAAAGTCAAATCTAAAATTAAGAAGAAGGTCCACAAATTGTAACAAAAAGTCAGGATAATTAAAAGAAATCATTGAAGTGAATCAAGAGGTGAATTTATGATGTAAAGAAAGACGAGAAGAAAAACAAATTAGAGAAAAAAAAACGTTGAAGTAAAAAAAAGAAGAAAGAAACTGGTGAAATAAAACAAGAAACCAGTAAAGATACAGATAGGTATTAGTTATTCGAAAAAGTCAAAAATACATTTTTCTATCGGCAATATTTACGAGTGTATCAACATATTTTTAAAATTGTTTATTTTTCAAGTACATGTCTTTAAAGCCTAGATTCCTAATACATAAAATATATAAAATGCGATTTACCTGGAGTTTGAACACCACCAATAAATTTATGGCCGGAGAAATAGATAGCATCTTTATTAGCCGAGTTTTCTTCAACTCCAGGTACAACAGGATTCATATCAATGTTAATTGACGGTGCTGCAATATTATAATCCCAAAACGCAAGCGCTTGGTACTGATGTAGAAGAATAGTACAGGCAACATCATCAATAACAATTCCAGTAACATTTGATGCGACTGAGAAACACCCAATCATTTGTCTTCCGTAATTCTGATGAAATCTTAATTGGTTTTCCAGATCGACAAGATCCAAGAATCCTTCTTTGGTCTCAGCAATTCGTATCATCTAAACAAAGGAAAATTTTTAATCAGGAAAAGATTGTGCAAAACAAGCCAATAATTTTGCACTTACAACTCGGTCGAATAATTTGGCAAGATATCAAAGTCAAATAAATGTCGGAAGAAACCGACCACCTATAAAAAGTTAAAACAATCACCTTTGCGCCAATTTCCTGCCACAAGTGAAGATTATCATGATGTTCACTTGAACCGGTGAACACTATTGGAGGGTCTCGTAAATCCAAAGCACTAATTAATTTTTGGAGGGCATCCGTGCAACCGTGACCAGTGAAAATGACTGCATCTGCTTCAGAAGCATTCGATGCGTTTTTAATTATATCACGGCCTTCTTGTCTGGAAGAAAAAAGCGAGTTTTAAGAAATTAAAATTGTTATTCTCGGTTATTACTTCCACCGATAATACACTGTGACACAATTTGATTAAGCTAAGTGAATAATGTGATCAGGATATCCTCACTTTCATGATCGTACCGTGCAAATGCATACTATGGTATTATTAAATTATAACTTCAACTCTAATTATGTAGTAATTAATGCTTCTAGTATATGTATCTATTATTAAATTGTTGTTAATTTCACAATAAGAACTAAAATAACCTGTAATCAAGAATATTTCCTTACAACACTTCATTACCATGAGAATCGCGCTTTTGTTTTGCTGAATATTATCCACCGATTAGATAACTATAACGTAAATTGATTATCTATTCCACGTTAATAAGAAAGAATTCTCTTCACAAATATCCGCACCTTTTTTGTAAACACATTATTTATTTATTTGGTATGCAATACTAGTTATTGTTTGCTGTTTCAATAAGATCTTAAATTGCCACACAAATAATCAATTTTCTCAATTTTACATATTAATTGCGGAAAAACACAACTTTATACATTTTTGTTTACAATTACTTTTCTTTAGGTCAAAAAATCACTAAGCTACGTGATAATGTGACACCTATTTTTATATTTTCCTTCCTTGGAGAGATAAGTGTTACTTTACGTGGCCAAGGCATCGAATTCAACGCTTTAATACTTGAGAAAAAAACAAAGGAACATAATTTTAGCGCGCACATAAAAATATTTTTATCCAACATAAAAAGAAATATTTTTAAAGCTTTCTCATAATTCTGTCTCCTTTATATTTTAAATTTACGTATTCAATTTCTGTCTTATTAAATATTTTTTGACAATTCAATAAATTTTAAATATTAATAATATGAAAGAATGTTCAAATTGTTTAAAAAAAGTTTTTGCTTTACAATCAGATTTTGAAATTTTGTATGAAAAAATTTTAGAAAATTCACAAGATGTCAAAAATGCAAAATGTGATTGGTTGGGATGTTGATATATGATCGCTGTGATAGTATAAAAAAATCACAAAAAACCACCTCTGTCTAAATTTTGAATAATTTCAAAATACCGATCAAAGTTTTATTAGTTCAACTACACAAATTAGTCCATAGATGAGCTAAAATTGCTGTTAAAAAAATAATATAATGTACAGTGTTTACAACATTTTCTTGGTCAATTTCATACTGTTTAGAAGAAGAACAAAAGAATACTTTGAAATATAAGAGTTTAAAAAACAATGTTCATAAGAAGAACTGTTAGAATAAAAAAATCAAAAAAAGCTTGAGAAAAACTTAAAAAACGGCGACTGAAGAAAAGAAATTAAAAAAAACTCAAAATCGACAACTGAAGGTATGAGAAAAACTACGTTAAAAAAGAACAAAAAAATTCTAGAACAAAATCATGTCCCAGAAAAACTTGAAAATTGACGATTCAACGAAAAAGAAGAATAAAAAGTGCTACGACTTGGCCTAGGCGAGGTAGCAATTTTACCTAAGAATTACTTACTACTTATTACTTCAGGAGATTCCTTACTATTTTAGGTACCTTTCATTTGAAGTGGCACAAATCACATAGGGTAGTTTGCTGTTTAAAAAAACTAAATAATGGTGACAGAAGGAAGAAAGTCTAACCACAATTTCCACCCCCAAAAGAGTCTGTCATCTATTACGACCCAAATGTATACATATCAAACTACCATTTTTGGTAAAAACACCAACTGGAATCAAATTTTTTAAAAATTGTGAGCAATTTTAAAACTGATTTGCCCGGCCTCACTGAAAGAACAAGAAAAACTATATTTAGAAAAAAATAAATAAACAGTGGTATATGAATTGTAAAAAAATTTAAAAAAGTTCAAAAAGAATTTGAACATTAGAGAAACATTTAAAAATAAACACCAAACAGAAGCTTCAGAAGAACTTGAAAAACGTAGACTGAAAAACAAGAAAACCTACAAAAAATTCAAAAACGACGGCTGAAAGAAAGCTCGTACCGCAAACAAAAAAACATCATGAACAAGATGGATAGACAGAGATAGAGAAGTAGCAGAAAAGAAAATATGACTTGGAATGAAATAAACATCATTTAAGATAAGATAGACAGACACAATCAGCCTCATAGGTACTCGTACGAAAGCTTAGGACAAAGTGATAAGTACATACTTCTTTTTACATTTAAAATTAACTCGATTCCAATTTTATTAAAAAAAAATTTTTCTCGCATCGCAACCAACGACATTTTGTATTTGCCATCTTGGCAGTATTGACAAAATATTTTTGATATTTTGTTTTAAAAACGACAGCCCTAGCATTTCCACAAGTTTTTCGAATAACATTCTAGAACAAAATAATACTACAATAACAGGCAATAGAAAATAAATTCGAGTAGATTTGCCTTTGCACCGTTATTATTCGATATAGTTACAATTTATAAAAACAATCGAAATGAACGTTTCTAAACCTGTATTTAAAAAAGAATAAATAAATGCAAAAGTACCAAAAAACTAAAATATTTGTAAGTTTATACATATCTATTTTTGTTGAGTCACATCTGATACTCTTAATTTTTGAGCCGCCCTGTACAAAGTTCAACAAAATAATAATAAAAACTTGGCTATCACTTTGTTGCTAATTATTTTTGTCTGAATATAAATTGTCTAGCTTTTATCAAAAAAAAATTAATTAAATTAAATCAGTCCAAAAATAATGAGGATTTATCTATTTTAATCAAATTTCCGCATTTCTAGTTTTAAAAATAAAATGTTTTCAAAAAACCGAGTAATTCCAAAGCCACGATACACGATTAAAAAACGTAATAAATCATTTCAAAACCTTTCAGAAAGTCCATAGCGATTAAAAGATAATTTCAAATTAATTTCAAACTCGGCCAAACTAGATAAATACAGTTTGGTCAAGGATTAATTCTTTTACGATAATGTTGTTCATATTGTGTTATCAAAATGTATTTTTCAAAACACTTGAAGCTAAAATATGCAAAAGATTATTTTTAGTAATTCCTCTAAAACTTTAATTCAAAAATACATTTTAAAAATTTTCCGTAATAGCTAACTATTAAAAATTTGAAACGTTTATTAGTGCAAGCTATATAAAACCAGAGAACTATAATTAAATCAATTTCAATAAATAAACAAATAAAAAACTAGTGTCACAGCATTTATTAAACAATGAGAAAAGTAATGCGCAATTTTGTGTTAAATATTCGCATAAAAGCAACGAAGCGTGGAAATCATCCTGAAATTCGATATAGTATTTGCTTAGAGTCGAGTTTTCAAACAATTTTGTTTACTTTCAATATCCTATCAATAGCTGTATTTGCATTGTGCGGATATTAGTTTTCAGCACAAGTGGTAGCACATATTTATAGTCTGAAATAAAAATCAACTCTCACCTAAAATTAGTGGACTGAAGAGATGTAATACAAGTTGTTGAATGTGTATTTCCATAACTTGGAAGAACTTCACGAGTGATATATTCTTCAATAAATTGAAGGGATCTTCCAGAGGCCGCATAATCGCAATATACAGCTGAAATAAAATAAAACCAATCAATTACAATATTAAATATTGCACGTTCTTGAGATAACATGACCCAAAAAAATACCATGAGACAATAACACCATAAATTACGGATGAATTAATTTCGCAATTTAAATCTGATAATAAATGTTGTTTATTACAAATCCTTCAGTTACAATAGTGTCTTATAAATGTAATTTTACATGCATACGCCCACACAATTGTTTAATATCAATGGCAAACTTCATTTCACCAATAATGATAAAAAAACCTAGTCTGATTTGCATCAATGTCAAGAAAAAACCTTGGCACTTCAAAAAGATAAACATATCTTTCACGACAAATTGAATTTTTTCGAGATGTAATAGCGCTGAACCGTTCAACAAAATCAAAGTCATATCAATCAGGTCCTGACTTATTTTCCAGATTTTATTCAACAAATTACCGGAAGCAATATAATTTAACCTTCCGTCAATTTCGCAGTGTATTTGAAACCAATTTGAATTCTTTTCAAGTTTTAATGTAAAGGTTAAATCGTCTTTTTTAAATTGTATGACAATTAGTATGCAAATGAATTAAACCAACTTTTAATTTTGCAAAGGTAACCAATTCATTTATGCAAACTTGACTAAATAAATAATCGATTAGAAACAAACTGGTTCTCACCAGATAAAAACAGATAAGTTCAACAATAAGTCATAAAAGTTAAAGACAATAAAATTAGAATTTTTTTTATCAGTTTTGATATGCTCTTCAAACGTCATCAAGAATCTTGTTTATTTGGCCAAATCAATTTGTATTCTAGTTTTTTGCAAATTTTTGCCAAATTTGGTTCACATAGTAACAATAGAAACAGTTTTATCTGTGTAGCATCAATCAGTTAACTGTTTCCAAGCAGAACTAAAAAATAAAATTCTTGATCTAAAAAGAATCTCTATAATGAGTTCCTCATTGCCGGTCTAAATAAATTCATAAAGAATTCAATTTCATTCTAGCAGCTTCTCCCAATTTCTTATAAAAACTTAGAAGATATTTCAGATTTACACAGCAGAAAAGCCACAGATTACTCAAAAAGTCAAATTAAAAGCTACGCATAAAAGCTAATAAAAAGCCAATGTTTAATAAACATTTTTTTTATTATAAAAATATTATACAAATTTTAAAAAATAAAATTTTATTTATTACTGTATTTGCTGTCAAATATTTACAACATAAAAAAATTCAGATAGAATTTCAGCACTTTTATCTCTACTTGTGTCACTATCATCATCAAGTCAAGACATACGTAAATAATGGGCTCATTAACCATACTTTCAAAAACACGTGAATTTAGCCAATCAAACCAAAAGTCCCCTTATTATGTCATACTCAGAAAATAGATTTTTTAAAAAAAAATTTTTCTCTGGTTAAACGTATCTTAATCACAAAAAGAAAAAATACGGAGCCAATATTTTCTTAAGTACTTTGCAGTAGATTTCTCCCAAAAACAGTTTAAGAACGTATTATTGGTATATCATTATCACAATGTATACCACGTTTCCAACATTTTATGATGTCCTCTTCAACGTGATAGATTGTGTTAGACCATGTTTCTGGAGCAATACTATTCTAGCCTATGTGTCGATCACAATAATTTTTACAAATTCACAATGGGATGTGGGTGGTTCCAAAAAATCCGTGGCATAATCTCTTATTATTTAATCACTGAAATGACAATATTGAATGGCTTGCTTGTTGCTTGATACCGGGAGAAACAGATTCGTTACCCATTTCTTAAAATTTTCACTATAATAAGTGAATAAGATATAATTAAGATCATTGAAGTAAATGATTATAATTTTGATCTTGACTCTTATACTGGTCTTAACAACAAATTTTTTTAAGTTTTGATAAAAAAACACAATATTTTTGTTCTTCTAATATCACATTCAAATTTAGATGAACCAATATGTCGTAGCTTAAGCCATACTCCGAATGGTTTATGACTTACGGGGATATAAGGTGCTGAAAGGAACTGTATTTACGCGATTATAAATAATAAAGTTATGAATAAAAAATTCCATAACTACAACCCACGCCTGTACACGTGTCAATCTGCATTAGTGTTATTAATTTCATTTTATCTCTAAATCAACAGCACCAAGGAATCTTCCCAGATAAAATTTCGGACATAACTTGATAAGTCCTATTGTTGAGTAATAGTTAAAAAAATGAACACAACCACACTACCAAGCCTTGATCTAATAAATTTGCAGATAATATTTAGAAAGTTGTCTTCGAAAACCAATAATTACGAACTGCCATTTAATTTAATAAGAAATTGATGGCTGAGTTAGGAATTGATACCTTAACATTATCGAACTTAATTACGTTTAGTAGGACGTCGATTTTCTTGGAAAAATTAACACAGCATTTATATAACGGTTGTCCTATAAAATAAAAGAAGGAAGTCGCTGCTGTAACATCTAACGATGTAATAAATCGATTTACAAAAAAATCGTATTACGATTACAGATGACGCTATTTTGACAATTTTTATAAATCACGAATTACTCTGTTTACTACGAGATATGCTAGTTTAACGCTTGATAAATAGTTTTGTTTACAATATTTTGGAATGAGATAAGACATGCACATGTCAAATATTGGCGATATTCATACCTTCCATAAAAGTTATAACAATTAACCTTAAACTTGAAAATTATCTAGCCTTATTGATAACAATCAATCCCCATCGGCAAGGATTTTCATTGTTTTCTGAGATAAACACGAATGGGTAATAAAATAATGTATTTTGGGCGCAGGAAATAGTAACATCAAGGACTTTTCACACTCTGGATATTCGTTTGAATAAACTTTTGGCGGAAATAATAGTTGTGTACAATTTTATCAAAAGCAGACATAAAGATAAGAAAATAAAGCAAATGTAAATATTATCTTAATTATCTAACACGAAAAAAACATGCAAAACATTTTGAGTAAATTTACTAAATTTAAAAAAGTTAAAAACGTGTCAGTATTTACGTCTTAGTGTTCCTTATCGAAAACATTGATTGATTTTATGATCTTGTTTGTTTCAAGTAATGATCTTTAAAATTTAATACCGACATACTTAAAAAGTAGCACATTGATCGATACCCTGAAAGTTTTTCAGGAAATTATACTGAAACTTGTAATTATTAATCAACCACCGTCCTTCACCGGTTGTTATAACTTCCCAGTAATAAATTGGAAATACGTTTCGAGAGCAAGGCTTTATTTATTTTAACCCTCTGGATTCATTTTTTTATTAAATCCTGACCCACATTTCCATATATCATCCTTGTTAATATCGATTTGTAAATAAGATAGCTTCAGCTGAAAGCTTACGAAGGTGAATGAGATTTTCACTCTTATCACACAAGTAAACATTTACACTAATTAAGTGATGAAGGAAACTCAATGATTCTCCTTGTTATGTTGCGAAAGCTTCTTTAAATATCCCAAAACCAAGCAGTCTAAACTTTAAATTTTCAATTACACCCGTTGTTTACAAGAGTGTGATTTTATTGAAATTTTATAGCAAGTCGTCATTTTATCACACTGTTTAACACTTGGCATATTTTATGCAAGCCATGTGTAAGTCCAAATGTGGGAGACACGTGGAGTTGGATCTACGTATATCATTGATTGCACGTGTTGATTTTTGACAAATCTTGATTACACTGGATTACAGGTAATAAATGATGGTAAAATTGTGGGTGCACGTGAAACGAACCATAACACCGGGAGTCGTTCCAAAACGAGTCATTTTTGAACGTTAACAAGGCTGGAAAACGTCCAAAATAATCACAACAAAGACAAAGTTGCACTACAATTAATTTGAAGCCTTTAGTGATCTTTCCTAGGCTTGGCAAACAGTCAATATTTTTCTAAAAGTAGATAACATGGTTCGTGATCTTGAAAAAGTGCCATAAATATAATATGAATAATGTTAAACATGGGTCAAAGTTACGTTTCGAAACGGTAATGTTTTTTATTTGTTTCGAAAATTTGGTGTGATGACACGTTTTTACACTAAAATGTGGGACATTTTTTGCTACAATTAGAAATACTCTTGACACTTTAGCCTTGTCCAGTTTTTTATTAGCGTCTGCGGTCGCGAAAAAATTAAAGCGAATTAATTGAATATATGAATTGGTAATTGTTTGGGTTGGGTAGACGTTATATAATCAAAAAGAAATTTCTCATCCAAATTCATAAGTCTAAATTTATTGCCAATTTTGATGTAATTCTTAAACAACCAGAAAAACAGAAATAATGAACAGATTAAATGAATTTATAATGTACAAAGGTGAAATTCGTGTCTAGAGATATAGAGAAAGCTTCCTGATATACCTGATTCACTTTTATAAAACTAGGCAATAAATTGAAGTTAGGATAAATATAATATGAAGTTCTACAGGGTGAAATAATATTCCGGATTTAACTGTGTCACGTTACAATTAAAAAAGGTAATGAAAACTGGTTGTAACAACATTTAAATTAAAAGAACCAACATTTCTTGTTGTTACAACCGGAGACTCGGAGAGTCCTATAAAGGAATATCGAAGCAATATAAGATGTCTTTCATTTTTTTGTCACGCTAGGATTTCAACGTGTCGTAAAAACCGGTTATATTAATTTTCAAGAAATCAATAAATTTAATTGTTACAACCGGAAAGTCTTAATAAATAGTGTAGTAATGTCGGAAAAAAATAACTTTATTACCTATTAAAAATTGAAAATATGTATACCACAATAAAAATTTTTTTTAAATACAGGGAAAACCGGTTATAGTAACTAGTTGTTACAACCGAAAGAGTCAAAATGTCATTTTGACTCCATCTGTTGTTAACAACTTCAAAAACACATAATTCGTTGTTGTTACGACACGACTGTAAAAGTTTTAACTGGTGGCAAATTTTAGAAGATACCGACTCTATTAATGAAAACACAAAAATTATGCTTTGACAAATTCCGCATTTAAAAAATATACATATACAATAATAAAAACCAAGTAGAACGACCTTAAGGAAACCAACATGTTACACATGAAAACGGTATAAAAGTATCCAAACACTTTGAAAAACCATCGGTTTTGGTGGATAGTCGCAACCACTTTGCAAAACTGCTATTTCATGAAATGTCTAGTCACTTCATAAAACATTAACGGATTGTGTAAATAAAAAATTTTTTGTTTTAAGGTCAACAATTATAGACTTTTTATAAAATGCGCTGCTTAAAAATATTTACATTTTTAATAAAACGGTTGCAAATAAATATACCGAAAAGCCACTGGGGCAGTCATAATGGACACTTCCTTAAATGTAAATATATAAAAATTATAAATAATTAAATTATATAAATTATTATTATAAATATGTATTATAATTCAAAAATATTATATTAGAAATATTTATGAATTATATTCAACTATTCACTGAAAATATATAATAGAAAATTATATAAAGTAGAAATTGCAATAAACATTTTACAATGATATACATCATATTCGGACGAGATCGTGGTTCGCTATAAAGCCCGGTCCACACGCAACGATGTATTGTACGATTTGTTTGTGCAAGTAAATCGGTACAGATAAAACTTTACTCTGCAGTGCGTCCACATTATAACGATTTATTGGAGTAAAAAGCAGCAATTTTCCCCCAATAGGCTTGATATAATCATGGACGAAGTGTTATTGTGGAGTATTTTGATACTTTGTTTAAATATTTAAAAAAAAAATCTGAAATTTGTTTAAATTAATGAATTCTATTATAAAATTATACAAAATGGTTGTCATTTTTTTAAATCAGTTTGTTTTATTAAAATAAAATTTAATAACTGCCAGACTAGATGATGAGTCGATCGCTACCGTTGCAGTGAGCACCTAATAAGAACTGTGCAAATTTCGGATAAGCGTCCACACGCTATAACTTGCATGAGCAAATTTCCCGAATTTGAGGTAATCCGCTCAGACTTTCAACTCCGACCTCCGACTTTGTACAGTTCTAAAATTTGGTCAAATCTGCTGTCCACACTTAACGATTAATCTGTACCGATTTACTTGCACAAACAAATAGCACAATACATCGTTGCGTGTGGACCGGGCTTAAAAATTTAATTATTATGTAATTCAATAATAAACTTCACTTTAAACATGCATTAACTTTATTTGTTTATTGTTATTCAAGTAATTACGTGTTCATAATTATTTTTAGCAAATAGGCTTTTTTATTAAAGAAACAACAAACAAATAGCTTTTAAAACAATATTCCTTCAAAGACAAAGGGTTCAAACACGGATTAGTTTTATTACTTGTCGAAAAGGCCCGTTGCTTTCAAAGCAGTTCCTCTAAATAGTGCCTATGATTGATTTAATACTTTTTTGAAGTGCCCCGAGTAGAGTTTGCCGTTTGCCAAGAATTAGCAACTTTTTTCCTGATGACATCAATACCCGATGCATTATCATTGGTTACGATGTGACGTCATTTAACTTACCATCGCAGTTTCATGCACTTGGTTTACTAGGCGGAATTCTACTTCAGGAGACAATTAATTCTAATTTTTCTTATTCTAAATTCAAATTAACAATGCGAATAGAATGAATAACTAGGAATACATTTCTGAAATTTCCTTTAAAAAGCTTCATTAGTGTGAGTTGATGCGGGTTTGACGTCATCAAACCGCAATGTCAAGTTGAATACCGCTTCGGAAAACGAAGAAAGTTTTATTAATTTCAATTTTCCGGATTATGCGCTTCCTGTGACATACAACTTTCTATTTTTAACACTTTCTCGAACATTGTTTTATTTTAGTTTTGATTAAATTTAAAGAGAAGGAAAAGGAAGTTGTACTTTAAGAAAAATTCTATTTTTAATCTACTTTGCATTTGTGCATTCTAAAATAAATTTTCCGCTTTCATGTAAGATCACGAAATTGGGACAAAGATAGAGTTCCGTGTAGAGAGACCTCCATCGTGCCAACAATCCACTTGATTTATCATTTTCTTCAATTAGATTTTCACAAGCGATTAATTTATTAGCTAGTGACGTTATTGGTGTTATTGAAACGCGTATTCATCTCGATTATATTAACTGAATTGTTTTATCAGGGTCGGTTTTGTGTTCACAATTATCTTGTTTCTCTTTGTTTTTCTTTTCCGTGAATTAACTCATTTAATAAATTTGTTGGTCACTCGAGGACAATTAAAATCTAATCTCGGTAACAATCAGTCAATGTCAAAGGGTTCCAAAAACGCGAGGTCAATGTCTCGTGTCTATCATTAACCCCCAGGTAGACTATTAATAATAAGCATCATTTCCTCAGCCGTTTAAGTGCATCATCGTTCCACAAAAGGTCTTTTAACGTATTATTAGCGGTGTTTCCTTGAAAAACTACGTCAAAACAACTTCTAGACATGCATTTTCCTTGAACCGATTTAATCGATCTCCAGCAGCTATCAAAAAAGGGTTGATTCATATTTTGCATTTTTGATTTATTTCAACAGGGGTCAACTTATAATTATAATGTCAACCATTTGCCTTCGAGTGGAGTTGCCCCTTTTTACAGTCTATTTTTAACCATGACCAAGTGACTGTGAAAGCGTCTTATTTTATTCCTTTTTACCATGCGAACTGGTTGTGGTATCTACATGCAATCTGTGTCATTCATTCACTTAACAATAATATTAACAATTATATAATAACCATTTTTTAAATTATTTGTGCAAGACTCAATCCTTTAAATATAATGCCGTATTCCTGACGCGTTAAATTTTAAATGATGTCATCAATTTGCAACGATACGCTGTCTGGATATTCATAATGTATACCTAAAGGTCATTAGAAAAGAAACTTTTTTTTCTTCTATTTGATGTCTATAGTACAAACAGTAATGTGTACACAGCAAATTTACTCTCGAAAGAAATTTTCTACTCCTTTCTGCTTCTATTTATTACAAATTACTTTTTGTCTTGAATTTCATGTACAAAAAGAATTATAATTTGTTTGTTCCCGGGTCTAATGAATAATAAATGGCTTTTGTCAGAAAACTAGCTTGTTTTTTGGATTAATTTTATTTTAAGGAAAGCAGCAAGAGTAGCTATTAGGAATCAACAAAAAGGCTCAATCATCTACGTTTCGAGTATTTACACCATCATCAAGATAGCACAAATTATAACCAACTAAAGGCTGTATAACATGACACTATAAATCTGGCTTTGTTACAAAATCAGACAGAACAATGGTTAAAATACTCAACAAAAATATGGAAAATGTTAATACCTTCAAGGTTGTTTTATGTAATGTTAATCTCTAAACCTAAAAATTATATTGGAAAGCAATATCTTCAGATTTTTTGAGACTACATTATAGGTCTTCTAACACTCTCTATCAATCAAAACTGTCTCTTCATGTTGTTAGAACCGATTGTTACTGCATTTTACATTTTTTCAACATAATTTCAACAAATAATATAAATTTTGATGTTTTATTGCACAAAAAAAGTGTTCCAGTCTTCTGGGATTCGTAAGATTCTATGAACCAATCTAATTTAATTTTTGGCCTCGTGAACGTTAATCATATTATTACTTGTCAGTTAAATGTCAATTTACAATATCTATACTGTAAAATGAGAGTTTTACGTACTTGTAAATTTTACGTTTCCGAATTACTAAAATTAAAGTATTCATATATGAATTTAATTTGCTTTAAAAAAATGAATTTACAGGTATAAATTTTGCAATAAATGCTTTCTTTAATTTTTAATATTGAAAAATTGAAATGAATTAAAAAGAACTAAGTCGTCAAGGTTGGCAGCACCATATAAACTAGGGAAGAACTAAATTATCTAGATTATGACATTTAGCGTAAGTATGAATTAAAAAGATTTTTTCAAACTTAATTTAAAGAAGTGTGATTTGTATGCAGTAAAACAACCAAAAAATTTGCATCTAAAAACAACTAACGACGACGTAATTTGAGAAGATTAGTTTCTACCAGGTTTATGTTCAGTAAGTAATTTGAACTAATAGGTTAGTAGTAAATTCTCCCCTACTATCAGAGTAAGTAATACACAATTATAAATATTGATTTTTAAAATAATTTCTTCGAACAAAAAATTTAATACAAATTTCCAGGTTTAGACCCATCTGACCCTCGTCTTTGGCTCGGGCCTGAAATCGAGTCTACGCACTGTAAATTTTACCTATCCCACTCTACAAAACTATTTTTTGATGCAATTTGAAATCTCTTGAGAAGACGATTTCATATCATTCATTTCATATCATTGCTCCAAACAAAAATAGTGTCTTTTTAACAAATTGGTAATCCTTTGTCAGATTTTTACGCTTATAGTCCCCAGTATTATAAAGTGTCCTTAAAAAAATTTTTGATACATACAAACGTAAAACTTTGTGAGTGCCTTTCTTGAAACGAGTCTGATAAACTTATCTCATAGGAAACTTTCGGCGCTGCTGCGTTTTCGAATGCCGCCATAGCAACATCTTCAGAGTGGTGGACACTCCATACGCTCATACGCAGCATGATTTTTGTCGGACAAGTTGACCACTATTATAGTTTTAAAATTTAAAAATTGTGGTCAACTTGTCTGACAAAATTCATGCTGCGTAAGGAGTGTCCACCACTCTGAAAATGTTGCTATAGCGGCATTCGAAAACGCAGCAGCGCCAAAAATTTCCCATTAGATAAGTTTGTCAGACTCGTTGCAAGAAAGGCATTCACAAAGTTTTACGTTTGTATGTATCAAAAAAAAATTTAAAGACATTGTTCTGGGGACTATTATGTTTTGTGTAATCTCCCACCCTTAACCATAATAAAATTACCTTAATAAAAAACCATAATAAAAATTGCTTCGAATAATAATGTATAACAAGTAAGATGTTCTTATTCAAATTATTTTAAGGGTGAGTTTATGAGAGTAAAGTGGGTGAGTAATTGCACACTCATATCCTAGACCAAGGTAGATATAGATGTGTGAAGTTAGCCCCACAAAGTTAAAAAAAAGATAAAAACAATTGCCCAGAATTGCCCACTGATAGCCCACCATTGCCCACCAAATTGTTTTGATTGCCCACTTTTGTAAAAAAAAAAATATGTAGAAAACAAAATTGCGGGGGCTAACTTCACGTTTTTACCGCCAAAGTAAAATTTTTGCTTTTTCTTTTTAGAGATGATTGCAAATTCATTGCCCACCATTGCCCAGTCATTACTTTTGATTGCCCACCTCTAAAAAGAATGATATAACACAAAAACCTGCGCGCGCTATCTGCACCTGTTGATGTTCGCCAGTTATAAATTTCTAAATTTTTCTACTGTAAATGTTAGTTTGTCAATTGCCCAAGATTGCTCACAAATTAGTTTTAAATTACCACCCTTTAAAAAAAACTTATATCGAAAATAAAACTACGGGAAAACAAAACTGCGGGCACGTTTTCTTCGCCAAGCAAAATTTCGGTTTTTTCTTGTCAAAAATAATTTCAAATTGATTGCCCATTATCGGCCACTAAGTACTTTTGATTGCCCAGTCCTTACTTTCAATTGCCCACCACTGGAAATGATGATATTAAACAAAAAATGAGGGGGCTAACTTCACGTTTTCTTTGCCAAGTAAAATTTCTGTGTTTTTTTGTCATAAATGATTTTTGATTAATTGTTTACTGTTGCCCATTTATTGATTTAAATTGCCTAATTATTAATTTTAATTCCTCACTCTAGTAATTCAATCTTTTAAAAATGTTATGTAAATAATATATTTGTTAATTTCAATTCCATTCTTGTTTCTTTCCTTACCAACCTAGCATATAACCTTATATTGTTACATTTCGTATTATTATATGGAACGCATTCTGATACATATTTTTTAAAAAAGGATAAAGTTCCATTAGCAATGATTATCTACTTAGCTATAAAAATCAAACAAAATAACAAAATTCTATGCGTGTGACAAATCAAATTTAATTAGTGGACAATCTACCATTTACACTAGACTAATTCCTAAATTTAAACTGGCAAACAGCAACACGTGCAGATAGCCCCCGCAGTTTTTCGTTTTATATCATTTCTAGAGACGGACAATCAAAAGAAATAAATGGACAATCAGAAGCACTAAGTGGCCGATAATGGGCAATTAATTTGATATTATTTTTGACAAAAAAAAGCCGAAATTTTGCTTGATGAAGAAAGCGTGAAGTTAGCCCCCGCAGTTTTTGTTTAATATCATCATTTCTAGTAGTGGGCAATTGAAAGTAATGACTGGGCAACCAAAAGTACTAAGTGACCGATAATGGGCAATCAATTTGAAATTATTTTTGGCAAGAAAAAGCCGAAATTTTGCTTGATGAAGAAAGCGTGAAGTTAGCCCCCGCAGTTTTTGTTTAATATCATCATTTCTAGTAGTGGGCAATCAATTTGAAATTATTTTTGGCAAGAAAAAGCCGAAATTTTGCTTGATGAAGAAAGCGTGAAGTTAGCCCCCGCAGTTTTTGTTTAATATCATCATTTCTAGTAGTGGGCAATTGAAAGTAATGACTGGGCAACCAAAAGTACTAAGTGACCGATAATGGGCAATCAATTTGAAATTATTTTTGGCAAGAAAAAGCCGAAATTTTGCTTGATGAAGAAAGCGTGAAGTTAGCTCCCGCAGTTTTTGTTTAATATCATCATTTCTAGTAGTGGGCAATTGAAAGTAATGACTGGGCAATCAAAAATACTAAGTGACCGATAATGGGCAATCAATTTGAAATTATTTTTGGCAAGAAAAAGCCGAAATTTTGCTTGATGAAGAAAGCGTGAAGTTAGCTCCCGCAGTTTTTGTTTAATATCATCATTTCTAGTAGTGGGCAATTGAAAGTAATGACTGGGCAATCAAAAGTACTAAGTGGCCGATAATGGGCAATCAATTTGAAATTATTTTTGACAAGAAAAAACCGAAATTTTGCTTGGCGAAGAAAACGTGCCCGCAGTTTTGTTTTCCCGTAGTTTTATTTTCGATATAAGTTTTTTTTAAAGGGTGGTAATTTAAAACTAATTTGTGAGCAATCTTGGGCAATTGACAAACTAACATTTACAGTAGAAAAATTTAGAAATTTATAACTGGCGAACATCAACAGGTGCAGATAGCGCGCGCAGGTTTTTGTGTTATATCATTCTTTTTAGAGGTGGGCAATCAAAAGTAATGACTGGGCAATGGTGGGCAATGGATTTGCAATCATCTCTAAAAAGAAAAAGCAAAAATTTTACTTTGGCGGTAAAAACGTGAAGTTAGCCCCCGCAATTTTGTTTTCTACATATTTTTTTTTACAAAAGTGGGCAATCAAAACAATTTGGTGGGCAATGGTGGGCTATCAGTGGGCAATTCTGGGCAATTGTTTTTATCTTTTTTTTTAACTTTGTGGGGCTAACTTCACACAGCTGGTAGATATGTTTGACATAAAAATGGAGCTGTTTTTTGAAAAAATAATTTGCTTCAAAAATACCAAACGCCGAAAATAATCATTTTCAAAGAAAACAAAAAAATCATCAAAAAATGTTCAAAGACTTTCAAAATAAGCTATTTTCCCTATTTAAATACCAGAGGTGCTCTGCCCTGTGCTCAAGGGGGTGGTAAGATCAACGTGATGTTACCACTAAAACATGCCTCCCAGGCAATTAAAATAAATCGTTATCTTTGTTTTTTGAAATTGAAATCGTTACCAAGAAAATTGGTGTAAACTGTTTTCAAAAATTATATGTATATTTTGATGTACATACATATTATTCTAAATTTCAAACTTTTTTTCAAACAAATTGTTAGTCGATTTAAATCTAACATATACTTTCATATAACTTGTCAAAAAAAAAAAATGAGAATTGTGCTAGCTGAGAGGGAAAATAACTAAATATATCTTCTACCCCCAGAAAAATATTTCTTATTTATTATCAACAAAATTTATAAATAAAACCTCTTGGATATAAATTTTATTTGAACTACTAGTATTTATTTAGTAAATGCGGTACTTACTTATTTCATATTTTGACTGACAAGATCAATATTATATTATATTCGAAATTTGGTTTTACGGGGAAGTGGACGACAAGGCAAGAAAAAAAAAACTGTTTTATGAGGCCAACGTTTCGAATCCTTTATTGATTCTTCTTCAAGGCTCCTAATAAATGTCAGATTTGTTTGGCATGGTACCAATTTGTCTCGGCCAGTGGTCGCCGGAAAATTCTTTTTCGGAAGAATTTTCCGGCGACCACTGGCCGAGACAAATTGGTACCATGCCAAACAAATCTGACATTTATTAGGAGCCTTGAAGAAGAATCAATAAAGGATTCGAAACGTTGGCCTCATAAAACAGTTTTTTTTTTTTTTTTCTTGCCTTGTCGTCCACTTCCCCGTAAAACCAAATTTCGAATTTAATAAAAAAATGGACGTAATCCACCAAAATTATATTATATTGTTGTGGTTTTGCATTCGTCATCATTGTCCTTTTATGGAGTTCACTTCCCATATTTTACTAAACCCCTAACTGTGAACTTCCTCTACCCAGTTGGGGGTCTAGGTCGGTCAGTTGCACAGTTGTAAAGCAAACTTTTAAAAATGATTTAAAAAAAGACAACCAACTTCTGTTCTATTTTTTTTATCATTCGTCTTATGCTTTTTGCAAAATAAACAAGATTTTGGTAAATTTTGGAAAACTATTTACTAGTTCTCTTTGCTTCTAAATTTTGAATATTTGAGATGTTTATTTTTGATTTTTTTTACAGAGCTGTACGCAAAAAATCGTGTAATACATGGCCAGATGTTTATTATTGTAGTCCGAAAAAGATCGAGCAATCCACAAAAAATGTTTTCATGGTCACCACATGACCATCAAATTCGCGACACGCGTGGCAGCAAACAATATCATAAATAGTCGACTTTTCCGACCATTATTCCCAACTTTCTACATGCCAAACTATTAATTTAAATAAAAACTGAATGACATCATCGTCATAAATGAATAACTCTTTGATCAAAACAAGTACAGCTCCGAGCAATGAAAGGCGACCAAATGTCTAGCAAACCCATTGCTACCATACCATTACGAAACTTTAATTGCACTCTTATATTTTGACATTTTAAGACTGGAGGGCTCTCCAACTTGTGTAATCTTGAATTTTTTTTGCAAAAGTACAGCTGCAATAACATCGACAGATCAAAGTTTATCAATAACGCAACTTATGTTAGTTTACATAACACAAGTTCAATGATTGAGTGACGCCGAAATGGCTACCAATCTCTGAAAAAAAAACAACAATCAATTAAATAACTGACATGCGGATTGCTTCAATAAACTCGTGGTTTTTAAGAGACCTATAAATATTTATAAATTGATTGGTATTCAACTAACACTGTTTTTGCTGAAGGATTTAATATTCAACAAGTTAGAAGCAGACATACTGACTGTCTTATCTCATGCAAAATATTTAAGGAAACTGTCAATTTATTTAATGATAAAGCATAAAAAACATGATAAAAAACGTATCTTTCAAAGGACAAGATTCAATAAAGGGTTACACCTTGAAGATATGAATCTACAAAAATAAGCGTCAAAACAAGAAATTTTCCGATCTTCAAGAAGCAATAAACAATGATGATTTTAGAATAGAAATCACATTTGTTACATCTAACCTCGACTATACTGCAAATTTATACGTTGTTGGCAATTGAACAGAAAACTGATTCAGTTTCAATTTAAAACTGATTGTATTATTAGCATGTTGTGAAGGGCTAAATTGTTCTAAAAGAGGACCCTTTCCTGCATTTAATAATAATAATCAACTTGTGTTAGCAATAAAGCTAACCGCAAGGACTATTCATTTGCGGTTAAGTAACATGAATTTATTAACATTTTAATTTGCACTCTCTAGACATGTGTGCGACGATGGATCAAAAGATTAAATCCTGAGTTGTATACGTTATTTTTAATTTCGTCTGTTGTATGTAAAAACACTGTTATCTTAACTCACAAAGGATTATACAATATTTATTATACTTTTAGCCGTGAAATGTACAGGTGTTTTAAAATTATTTAGCACAATTACCCTAGACCAGTAAAAGATGAAAGCCGTTAAAATTATTGATCTGTAGCGTTTCAGTAATAAGTTCAAGTTTCGTCCAGATTAAAATTTTAAAATTTTTCGAGATATTTGAAAAAAACCCATCTCGAAATCTTCAATTTTAGTCATCTTTTTACAGATGCGCTGCAGAACAATAATTTTACAGGCTTTCATCTTCTACGTGTCTAGAATGATCGTGATTAAATTTGTGCTCCATAATTCTGAAACAGGCTGTATATTTTTTATTTCTTACGTAATCCTCACTCTTTTTTAAAATCGAGCAGATTCTAATCTTTGTCCTTAAAAATATATTTCAAACACTCCCACATTTATTCAAACTTTTTTAAATTATTATAATCCCGTTTTTAAAAGGTCACGGAATAAAATTAAAAATATAATTTGGTTAATTTAGTGATGCCAAAAAATGTCTGAAAATACATTATATGACGTCTTCCAAAAATGTTGTTTTGAATCAAATTAGACAAACAATGAGTTAAATAAAGTTTCATTCTAATTTTCAGAATGGTCATATTTGAAATTTTTGAGTCACGAAAGCTAAAGCCTACGACCTCTCAAGCTTCAAAAACATAAACAAAAAAATTAAATAAGAAACTAAGAACAGGTGGCTGAGTAAAAACACTTAAAACATCGTCCAAACTTTAATGTGTGAAATTTAGCACACTCTTCCTTAATTAAATAATAAAAAAAAATACTAGTTTGGTTATTTGGTTACAAATTTGGCATCGTGTCAAAATGTATTTGCCAAGCACGTTTAAAAAATTAATTGATGTTGCGATTCCAAGAACAATATTTGCATACAGAATGATAATAAAACCAGTCTGTTGACAATTTTCCTGGTGATTGAAAACTTGTAAAAAGGGCGATGAACTACCACAAAATTGATCAAAGTGTAATTGTAGGTATCAGAAATAAAAGCTTGTATTTGAGGTTATTGTACGGCGTAATAACAGCAATGGTGTGAGGGTAGGTCACCCCGATCGATACCATGGCACGTGTAGCCCATTGCCGAAAACGGGGAGCAAACAAAACAAGGAAATACCATCCCTTGTCCTACTTAGTTTCCACGAATACTCGGTTCGTTCAACTTCAAATTTTGCTCCCACTTGAGTTATTATTATTGACGACACACTGTCTAGCACTATTTTTGCAATTTAGACATTCCGCGAACGCTAATTATTTCATTGTTTGAACATTTGATCTCGTGTCCTATTTGACCAATTTCTGCACTGGCCTGAATTCGCTTCACAGAAGCGACATGTGTAACCATTAGACGGCTGATGAGCTTTTGCACACGCACTTTTTAAATACCACTTAAGTCAGAAATTATTTTATTTAGAATTGTTAATCCTTACATTTTGTCTACTAGAAATGCTAGATTTTTTGGTTTTACTTACAAACTAGTTTAGGGAGAATTTAATAGAGACCCCTTAATTTGACAAACACAATGTAGCTAAATGTTTGTAGTTAATTCCAACAATATTTTATAATGACATTTACAAGAATTTTGTAGAATTCACATAATTATTCATCAATAGTGTTGTCAAATTGATAATTGCATTTCGTTAATTTTTTAAATAAAATAGTTAAATTTCGTTAAGCAATTGTAAAATGATCTGTTTATAACGTCAATCTAAAATAATTGAGAAAATTTGAAGAATAAACCTTTTTTTGCAATTTGACAAATCCTAATTATTATATAATAACTGTCTATTGCCAATTACACAAAATGTGTTGTTTATTTTAGTACCTGGTTTTATAAATTTGACAAACTTTTTTAAAATGTTTTATCCAAATCTTCTTCATACTCACATTTTGAATTACGCAAATACGGGCTACATAGGAGCTTATCCTATATAGAGTTAAAACTAAGTAACTCATAAAATTCGCAATTCTTTTATTTTTATAAATTTAAAAAGATGCAAAAACAAACTTGTTGTATTAGGAAAACTCAATTATGACGTAATTGGATCACTCGTAGCAACCAGTATGGCGCTGCTAGGACTTCATCATAACATCGTATATTTTTTTTTAATAGAACGATATATTTTTTTTAATTAGATGTCCTACTAATTCAAATGTTTTACAAAAACACTCAGTTTTGTATGAGACATTCTACCTACGTAAGTATATACAGACTGTCTCAAAATTAAGACACTCCGAGTTTGGAGCGTTGCAGGAAGTACCCTTTAGAGTAAGTAAAAATGTACAAAACAGTTTTTTAAGTTCCTTTTACAAGATATTCGCCTATAAACTTCAATAAAGCAACTTTGTACTTTGCCTTTGTTAAAAATTTATTAAATAATAATCTAGTCATTCTACACAACAACAAAATAATATTCTAGCCTCGTTACTGTTCCTTTTCGGCCAAAATTTGCGATAAGTTAATATTTTTTTACTCCGCTATAAAGCTACTTTTTCGAGATTTTTTAAGATTATTTATTGCAACGCATAATAATGCCCATTCTAAATTAAAATCATCACCAACATTCATAAGTTTGCAACATTCATAAACACTGCATCTTCAGACCTCTGTATCTTTTGTTAGGACACTTCGTCGAATTTCTTTAACAAATTTTCTATAACGACTATAAAAAACTACGTATTAATATATCTGTTAGCATCACCAAATTCGTCCCCAAAATTAAAATAAAGTAGTCCATGAAAGGCTTAAATCGATAATGTTTTAAAGCCTATAAACCACTACCATTTAAATACCATATACTATTATTTCCATCTTATTTACCTAACAAAAGCAACAACCAAATATAATTAATTTAAACAAGTGCCTACCATAACGGTAACATATATTTAGAAGATTAAATTTTGACACTGATATAAACACGGGTAACGTAAAGCAAAGAAGGTTTGGTTTACATGTTTTTCTATATCAGTGTCAAAATTTGATATCCCAAATTTATGTTGGCGCAAATTGTATTATAAAAAGATATTACTATTACAAATACTTGCTCAACAATTGTACGAAATATTTTGCTAAAATCGCATAAGTTTGTTGTAGATTTTACAACTATTCACAATTAAACTACCGCCAGAAAATTGTTAAATTAGCTATTAGAGTTCTTTACTTGTTTAAAGCAACACAACTATTAGTGCAGTCATTTTAGTCAAAATTAGGTAAGAATCTCGGAATTTGAGATGCCTAGCTATAAACTTGTGTAAACTTTGATTGTGACATCCTTAAAATTGTCTCAAAACCTGCATACGGTAGGGTGTCCTCGTCTATTAAAATCAAAGGTCAAAAGTCACAAAAACTATAACTTATAGTTTTAATAATTTTTAATCAATTTCTTCAATTTCGAAAATTATAAATGTATAGAATGATATTTTTTATCTTCCTTAACAATTTTTTAATTACACGGGCAGGTAAGTGATATTAAATAAATTGATACTTTATTAAATATAATGTAATAGTTAATAAAAATTATCAATAGTTATGTATTTATCAATAATTAATAAACTTTATATGGCGTGTTTTCGATCGGATGAACTTAATGCTCTAACCGCGCGCTCTCCCTCTATGTCGAAAACAGTTTAACGTATAAAAAAAAATTTAAAACAAAAGTTGTAGAAAATTTAGTCCTCTACAATATTGATAATAATAAATACTAATAGCAAAAAACCTATAGGAAACAAGATATTTGAGAAAAATCTTCAAAAAATTGACGTTTGTGACTTTTGACCTTTGATTTTAATAGACGCGGACACCCTACAGTATGCAGGTTTTGAGACAACTTTTAGGATGTCACAATAAAAGTTTATACGAGTTTGTAGCTAGGTATCTCAAATTCCGAGGTGAACTTACTAAAATGACTGGACTATATACGTTCAATAAGCAAAAAACTATATCAGATTTGTATGTATTAGTTTGTTACTTTTAATCGTTTTTATTATTTGGTTAATCACTTTCAATTCGTTAATTTAACAAATTACATTGCCTACATTAGCGTGGACCTGGAGACTCCAATTTGTAGTCAAATTAAGAAAAAAGAAAATCAAAAATTTCTAAACAAACTATACAAAACATTTTTTTAAATGTAATAATTGTCTGATTTACTGAAACATTGAGAAACAAACAGAATGTTGGTTGACTTTTGAAAGACTTCCAGATATTGGCTTAGGTACCCTATATCGCAAGTGAAAGCAGTTGCCGACAGGAGTCAGGTTATTAATTGCAAATAAACAAGTAACGATTCAAATAAAGTGTTTAAGAAAAAAAACCGTAAATTAATGTTTATAATAAATTATAATGTACAAACCCCACAATCGAATTTGGAGTTTGGATCCTTAGATTCCCGACTAGTAAATTATTCGCGCTAAAAACGGAACACAAATAAATACTGCCAAAAATTTGCAAACTATTTTAACAAGGTGATAAAAAAAACGTTTTGTTACAGAAAGTTTAAATTTGCTTTACAAATATTTTTTTTTATTTTTTAAATTGACGCAAGTCTAGGTACAATTTTCACCAAATGCGTGTACTTTAAACATTGTTAATAAAAATTGTACATATAAACTTCACAAGATTTCGCCTTATATAAATTATTTAAAATGATAAGACACATCTATTGTGTTAATTATACAGTTGACTTATGAATCATTTGAGCAAACAAAACAACCATTGAAAGTGTTACTGTTTACTTGCTGAGTTATTGTGCAAAAATCAAATAATTTTAAATTCAAATTTCCTGATTCAGCCTTCGATTAAACTATAGGCGATTAATAAAGAAAATTGCGAGGTTAAAGTCCTGATTACGATAACAATCCTTTAAAAAATAATATTAACAGTTCAATTCAATTATTTGTGTGGTTGTATCAATCTTGGCATTTCGTTTAAAAAACTTGGACTATTCAAATCGCATAAATTTATAAATGATGGGAAGTTATTTGGCAAAAAATCTTTAAGTAGCGCATCACGTGTCGGCAATAAAATGAAAATTCAAGGGCAATCAATGCATTTTACATTTGTAAAACTGGTCTCAAAATGTGAAAACTAAACCACCTTTTAATAGCAAAACTAATGTCACAATTCCGGATTAGTTTACTTAAAAAAATTACCTTTCCTGCGGCCGAATGGTCCCAAAAAGGCGTTGTTCTTGCCGATGATATTATCATCAATGTATTTAGTTAATTTGGCAATTTCTTCATTTTTCTTTGGAATATTTGCCGATGGTCTTTGTTTAGGTGATCGTAGGGAATAGTCTTCGGGAAAGGTATAGATTTTCCTATTCCCGTATGATTTTCTTATTGTAGTAGTCGATGTCATTTTCTATTCATCATATGGCACAATATTAATCTACGCCGGTATTATGTCACTGTACGCTCACACAACCGTATAGCACTGAACACTGATTCCTACTATCAAAGCGAACATCACTATCGCTGTGTTCTTAAACAAACAAGCAGGACTCGCTACAAGCCAAGCTCAGAGGACGATCGATCCGGACGAAAAACACCGAACGAGACAGGAATTATTCCTGCTGAGCGCCTGAAAACTAGCAACCAAGTATACAAAATCAATACGTATTGTACTAGTTGTACACTCTATCCAATATTTAAGCGTCTCTAGAACCTAAACTATTAGAAAATATATACAGGGTGATTTTTTTATCTGTTCCCGCCCGAAACTCCAAAAATAGGCAACACATTATACTTTAAAAAATTTATTTTCAAAACTAAGGCTTAAAGAGTTGTGAATTATTGTCAACATTGTTGATAATACCTTTAACAGTGCTTCCAGAGTCAATTTATTTGGATCATTTGTTCCCACATTAATTAATTAATTAATTAATTTCAATTGTATAACGTGTTTCCTATTTTTAGAGTTTCGGGCGGGAACAGATAAAAAAATCACTCTCTACATATATCGCGCAAAAATCTTATTGTACCAAATTTAATTGTCTACAAATTTTTCTTGTAGCTTTAAGGGTTTGCGCAGCGTTTTAAAATAAATCTAGCGCCGTATAATTTGTTTATTCATTTTGAAACTATTTGACTAAAAATTTTCGCTTTTTACTGTTTCACCGCCGAAGCAGTTGACTACAGCTTTTTCTCTCTTAGCTCTTCAATATCCGCAAGCAAGAAGTTGGTTGAACTTATGTAGTTCCAAGCAAAAAAATATTTATAAAAAATTGGACAGAACATTCTACACCGTAATCAACAAAAAATACTGAATAGGTTCAACCTATTAGGTTGGTATTAAACTTACCAAAAAATGTTGCTAGTATCACAATTATCCTAAAATAATATATTTTGATTTGCCAGCCCAATTAGTATTTGCTGAATCACGGTGTATAACTTGCACGTATAAGAAAACATAGCACAGGTAAAAAGATTAATAATCAGACTGTTGAAAGCAAAAACGAGCGTTAGTGAGCTTTTTCGTTGTCAATTAAATCATAAACGCCGATATGCGAAAGGACAGTACTTACTGTGAAAATCTATTCTAATTTATTAAAATTAAATCTAAAATAATTAAAATCGGTGGACGCTCCTTTCTCATATTATTTTCATTCGATTAGTTTCGAGCTTATTTATCGTTCATACAGGTATCTAAATAGTTAAATAAATATAAATGAAAAAGTTCAATTCATACTTTAAAAGAATGATTCCAAAATTTTACAAAAAAATATAGTACTTTATATGATGCATAGTATATGATGCTGTTATTGTTTTTTGTGATGCAATTGTTTTTATAGTGCATTGTTCAAGAATTGCTATTAATGATTTGACATAATTTTGACAATGATAAATTATTTTTACGACCGTAAGTAGCATTTGATTTCGCCATAAAATATATATTGTCTTTATAAACTAACAAGAGAAGATACAATAGTTATTTACATTCGCGTGTGGTAACTTCAATTTTACAGGGCCAAATTAATTTGAAACACGACGCGCCAGCGGTTTTATTTTTGAGAGGATTAAAATTTTTGCCGACAAATGTTATTAAAAATTCGTAACATATTAGGCAACATTTTTTTCATTAAACGTCAAAAACGAGAGAATAATCCGATTATTGCTATAAGAACTAATAAAAAAAAGTAGGGTAGACATCTGTAATGAACAAAACGCTTTCGCGGCAAGAGATGACGCTAATCTAATTGAAATTAAAAATGTTAAAAAAATATATAATTTCAGTAATTCAACAATTTAAAAGTTTTGTATCTGGCGTTTCAATAAATATACGTTCATCGTAGAAAAGCATTTATTATTATTATATGCCGTATATTTTTGGAGATAATTTTACTGCTCAATCATCTTTCAATTTTTTTTTCTTTGCTTAAAAAATGTGCATCAGTTGCCGCCTTGAGCTCTTCATCATCGCAAAATCGCCTTCCTTAAAAATCTTTTTTTAAATTAAAAAATGGTTAGTAGTCGCTTGGGGTCAGGTCTGGACTATAGGCTAGGTGGTTAGTTTCTTCGAACTCACAGTTTCGCACAACAGCCATCGAAAAAACTTCCTGCAAACTGGACCAGCATCCGTTTTTGTGCCGCGGTGAGCGTTCGCGGTACCCATCTTGCACCTGACCTGACCTTTATAAGATTAAGAGTCATCAAGAATGTTAAATATAGTACCAACAAATAGGTTATTCATTTGTGCTAAGATTGTTATCTTTTTACGACTATCTTCCGATTCAAAATTTACGATTTTTTTTCACATTTTCTCTCTGTGGTGGCAGTAACCGGCCCATCCGTGCATGGGTCGCCTTCAAGGAGGTATGCTACCTATGATTCGACTAAAAATTACTCAAGATATTGTTTGAAAATAATGGAGAAGATTGATCTACAGTGCTCAACAATTGAAATGGAACACCCGAAAATTTTAAATTAAAGTCTTGTAACGCCTGCAAAAATTTATTAAGATAATCTTTATTTCTGAGTAGCTCATTTCTTATACTTTAAGATGTTTAATAGAGCGTTTTTTGTAAATTTTTAGTTTAAATTATACAGGGTATCAAAAACAAACTCTGCAAAAAACGAAAAGTTTAGAGTCTAAACTTTAGACTGCTCCCATTTTAAGAAAAAAAAAATTTAATTTTATTAATGAGCTTCTGAAGAGCGCTGGACCAAACCTTTGAAATGGTTTTGCAGATTTTGAGCAAAGTTTATAAATTAAGGCCAAAATCCAAAAAAACTTTTTTGTAGTAAAAGCAATAATTTTGTTAATTGGAGTAAAAAAATTTCTTTTTTAGCTTATTGTAAAGGTAAAAGTTCAAACTTGAATTCTGGAAAAAGTGCTAGACATACCGTTAACATTTCGTGTAATAAAAGGCTCTCAAAAATGATTAATTTTTTAACCAGCTTTGAATTTTAGTTGGTTAAAACAATGATAAAAATTTAAAGGTGTATTTAGAAACATGACTTGTGTTTTAAATCTCAAGGCCCTTGTAGCATTAGGTTATTCAGTATAAGTTAGTGTTTAAATACGATTTTTGAAGCCAGGTTTTTAGAAAAAAATTATAACTTTTGCTCATTTATACGGCTTGTTTCCAATGATACAATTGTGTCCGTATTGTGGTAATGAGCTGTTGAAGTTAGAAAAAGCTTCAATTTTTCCCTAAAAATGTGCTTTTATGAATTGGATCTAATCACCGACCAATACTAAGTAAACTAATGCTACAAGGATATTGAGATACAAAATACAAGTTACGAGTCTAAATACACGTTTAAATTTTTATCCTTCTTTAATCAAACTAAAATTCGGAGCTGTTTAAAAATTTGGTCATCTTCGGAAGTTTTTTCTACACAAAATGTTAACAGTATGTCTTCCGTTGCCTTTCGAAATTCAAGTTTGAACTTTTATTTATAGAATAATCCAAAAAGAGGTAAAATATTACATCAATTAACAAAATTATTGCTTAATGCGCAAAAAACAGTTTTTTTTGAATTATTGTTTTAATTTATAAGTGTAGCTCAAAATCTGTAAACTGTGTCAAAAGCTTAATCCAGCGCCCTTCCGAAACCCATTAAAAATCCAAAATTTTTGTTTGTTAAAATAGGAGATGTCTAAAGTTTTCGTTTTTTTGCAGGGTTTGTCTTTGACACCCTGTATAACTTAAACAAAAAATCTACAAAAAACAATTTATTTAAATATCTTAAAGTATTAGAAATGATCAACTCAGAAAAAAAAGATTATTCCGATTAATCAGTTTTTGTAGGAGTTACAAGACTTTGTTAAAATTTAAGGGTGTTACATTTCAATTGTTGAGCACTGTAGTAATGTTAATGTTAATAAAATAATTAAAAAAATTGTTTAAAATATCAAGCTCACAATTTTTTTTTGTTGAAAACAAGTCTTTAGTATTACACACCCAGATCTGTTATTTATCAAAAAAATTATGTTTTGGTAGTATTGTAAATTAGACACTTTTTCTTAGAGCTTACCATCCTGCTTTTTGTTATTAACTTTTAATTTTTAATAAAAAAAAGCTTTGAGATTACCGTAAAATATGAACTGACCCGTCTTATTTTAGATTTTTGCCTTAATTTATAAACTTAGCTCAAAATCTGCAAAACCATTTTAAGGGCTCTTCCAAAAATTCTAGAAATTTTTTGGTAAAATATTATGGTCCTAAACTTTTCGTTTTTTTGCAGGACCTTTCTTTGACACCTGTGTATAACCATTGAGTTTATTATAACAGATAGAGGCGCAACGTAAATGCCTGGAACTAACAGAGTTATTTAGTTTTGGACGACTATACCAGATGTCGCAACAATAGTATAATTTGTAGGATCACTTGATATACGGGTAACGCCAATGAAAATCACTAGACGGGTTCAAATTAAAAGAGATAGCTATATACACACATGAGTGAAACAAAGATAGAAATACTTTTAAATGTATTTCTAGGGATTTTGGATTATTATGTTGCCTACATTGGTAATTAGTTTAGTATAGCTTGAGTTCAAATTAAAAGAGAGGTCCAAGAGAGAGATAGAGAGTTGGCGCTACCCTTAATTATATCAAGTGACCCTAATAATTTGGTTTACAGTAAAAATTCCATTCGACCAGAAAAGTTGGTAATATTAGTAAATAGCTCAAATTTTCTGGACAGCTGTACTGTTTTATTCGAGATATGGGACCGCGCGTCGCTCAATATCACTTCCTAAGCTAACCAAATTTATTAAAGATAGTCAAACAACTCATCCCATTTTTGCAAAAACGACAAAATAAGCTTTTTAATCAAAAACATAGAGATAAACATTATTTTTATGTCGTATGATTATAATCTCAACAAAGTTAACGCTTGAAGCAAGAGAAGAAATGAAAAAGACAATATACAACTGCAAAAAATATCACATTTATTTCCATTTTAACAATAATAATTATTAATTGTAATATGTAACTTATATGTATATTTTACTGTTTTCTTACAAGTTCCGTACTTGGAACGGACAAATTATTTAAATGTTTACATTTTCTTCCAACAAAAAATGTTTCCCTTTCAGGCTCTTAACTTTACATTCTTTATAGTAGTGACCTTCTTTTAGTTTGTTGCAAGGTTTTAATTTTGCCGCAATACTTAGATTTTTTTTTGTAAATTTATCTTGAATTTTAGCACATTTTGGTGATACAAATCTGTAAACACAATTCACCAAATAGTAAATTGAACAACCTCAAAATTACTTGATGATTACCTGTGTTTCCTATCAGGTGAAAATGAAGTTGATTTGGTGAGCAATTGTCATATTGACAAAGAAATTAATGGTGTTTCTTCTTCGCTGATTTGCTGACCAGTAACACCTGCAGGTGAAGTTGATAGGGCGTGACCGATTGACTGTTCAATAACACCTGAGGTTAATAGGTCTTTACCACTTTGCTGTTCTATGGAACCTAAAGTTGATAGGCCTGCCTCATCAGAAGAAAATTCAGGTGGACGATCTTCAAATTTTCTATTAAAAGTTTGTCTTTCTTTGGGTAAAAGCTATTAAACAAAGTTTTAGAACGTCGTTAAAACTACCGAATACCTACTTAACCAACCTTTTGTAAATAACTAGGAAAAGCTGAAAAAATTGATGAAACGGCATCATTTTTAAGTTTTGTAACACTGACATAACTCCGGTCGAAACAAATGAATGTAAAATGAATCGAGCAAAGTAGAGTCCTGTCTTTGGGTTCCTACTTGTCACATCTTACAGCCTTTATCCATTTTTCTCGCAATACCTTGTTCTTGGGAAACCTAAATTTTATTTATTCAGTATTTTGTAACGTCCACAGGTAGCATCTGCCTGAAAAAATTAAAAAACTTACCAATAAAAGGTTATTTTTGGATTTTCTCTCGTGTCACAAGATCTGTCAGTTTGATTTGAACACCCATGAGCAGCGCAACAAACCATGTTTCCTCACTATTGTTTATCACTTATTTCTTGTCTGAACATACACTTTAATATACAATATTATAAACGCCACAAAACACCATTTAAACACGAAAAACCACAGAAACAATCTTGTTTTCTATCACCTTTCTATATTTCAAGTCGAGTGCACCAGCATGGCAATGGACCGCGCATGCGCAATACAACTTACGTTTAAAACATTGTTCGCAGCGTAACGTTTGTCGCAGCGTTCGTAAAAATATTTTACTATAGCTCCCCCTGGTATTGTCGTCCAGAAGCTCGCCATAAATGAGAACATAGCATTGCGCCTCTATCTATATAATAAACTCAATGGTATAACTTAAGCAACTAACCTAGAAAAAACACTCTTTTAAACAACCTAAAGTATAAGAAATGAGCCTCCAAGAAAAAAAAATGTTAATAAATTTTTCTAGAAGTTACAAAAAATTTAATTTTGTTAAAATATTACGGTGTGCCATTTCAATTGTTGATCACTGTACTGTATAATAATCAGTCCCATATCACTGCAATAAATAATTTATCAAATTTTCGGTTTTTGCCAAGGCAGATAATTTAGTTTTGATAATAACCCGTTCTTATATTCTCAATTCAGAGATTGTTTGTGGCTTTAGCCTTTACAAATCTCCATTGTTTAAGAAAACCAGGAAGTCGTGTGTATATCAACCAATAACAATTTACTGTGTTTTATTTTGAAATTAAATCCTTCGTACCCGATAGAACATCAGTTACATAGATATTTTTATAATGTCGTAATCTTATTTATGATTTAATAAACCAAACAATTTCTAGTTTTCGAATTACCTCATTCGAAAACGAAAAAGCAAGTTTTTGGTTGTCTCGGGCAATTCGACTTCTGTTAGGTGTTCTGGTGTTTTATTTATTTTTTTTTTTCTAGATGAGAGCAAGTGCGCATGCATAGGAGAGCCATGTTGAAATTCTTGAGTTTTGAAACGCAGAAAATACTTAAGTGTCAGTGGTGATAACAAAAACTCGATGATCAAGTGTTCAATTTAAACAATTAAAGAAGATGGCACTTTCCAAAAATGACTTAAAAGCTATAATAGAACTGAAGAAAGAAAATGAATATTTGCAAGAAAGGGTAAATCATTTAAAACGAGAAAATTTTGAATACTCAATTAAAATAAATCACATGAAAAACGTTGTTGCAAATGTAGAAACAATTGTTAAAGAAAATCCAAGCCGACTTGTTGAAGCTTCTGAAAATTTATGTAGAACTATCCAATGCTGTAACGAGATTCGTCTACAAAGATCACCCGCAACAGTACCAACTATTCCAGATAATAATAAGGATTTAACAAAAGAAACACCAGCAAAAGATGATGCTGTCACACCTAGTGTGGTAAATGGATCAAATATTGCTACCGTAATTGAAACACAAGTTAATGCACAAGGGAAGGAACCTGCAGTGCAGTCTACTTTGACTGATATAAAAGAACCAGACGCTAACAATTCAACCCAGGATTTACACAGCATCATCAGTGAAATTTCACATTCGGAGGATACGTCTGAAGCGTCGTCGTCACATTCATCTAGTCTTTCAGAAACTTCAAAAGAGGTGAAAATTTACCTCTATCGAGGGAGACAAGACGGTCACTCCAAACGAAGTGTACCGGGCAGAGAGGACAAGTATGGGGGACCAACAGACAATGTCACCAAAAGGAATAAGCATCCACAATACCACAGTGAAGATGATAATAAAATATGAATGTATGTAATACCTATTGTTTTATAACTTACAATTAGTAATAAAGTGTTGCAAAACTAATTGCGGCTCTACTATATTTTATTACTTTTAAGATAAATTAGGAGATTCAATTAACAAAAAATTTTAAAAAAATCTCCAAAAAATAGAGTACAAAGATATTCCGCAGAATGCCAAAGCAATAATCTGCATAATGCCTAAATTATTATCAAAAAGATGAAACGTAAAAACCACTTTTGTGCAATCGTAATGATATTTTACTTGAAAACCAAATTATGTCAGGAGATTAAAAAGTATGGAACAATATTTTAACTAGGAATACAGCATCACAAATAGTGAAAATCTACAAAAAAAAATTCTTATCTCCATTAATAACAAAATTATAACCTAGAAATTAATCAATTACTATAAAATATATAACAAAAAATGTGGACATAAAAAAACTGCAGGTTTTTCAGGTCAAAATAAAACGATTTAACACAAGTTACCTCTATACCAAGTTGCACCGTCTAGGAGCTAGAGGGCGCCAAAATTGGAAATTAAAATTGGTTTTTATACTTTAAACATAAATATCTCGAAAACGTTACGTTTTAGAGAAGTTTTGCGTTCTTGCATTTTTATTCAGAATATATTGGTATATTTATTTCTGCTATAAAAATTGGTGGTTTATGAAGAAATAATTGAATACTCACCAAAAATATGTATCGGAAGTACCGCAACCGGAAATTGTAATGATGTAACAAAAATTTGCTATTATTAGTAAAATAAAAAAATACTTTATACTTTATAATACTTTAAAAAATAATCAGTTAAACGGTTTTCAAGATATTCCAACAAAAATGGTTTTTAATACCCAACAACAATTTTTTTGCAGATTTTCCTCAATTATGGTACTGTATGTCAGATTAAAATTTTCCTTAACAAAAGAGTTGGTCACAATATTTTTTCGTTGATCGTACTTTATTTTTTATTTATTTTTTTCTAAAACTTGCTGACAGTTACATGCAAATTTTAAAATATTGGTTTATTAACAGTTCGTTAAAAAGGTTGTTTAATAAACTCTTTTAAGTGCCTTAACGCCAATAAAGCTCATATGCAAACGAACAACGAAAGTAATATTTTTTATCTTTCTGAAAAGTCCCTATAATGGTAAATTAATGTACACTGGTGGCTATAGGAAAATGAGAAATTAAGATTGGGAATGTTTTCTCAAAATAAAAAATAAATCAGCATATTTAATAATCAATCTTGTCTTAAAAAAAAATTCCAGACGCTTATTCCAAACATTTCATAAACGTGCTGTGTAAAAATGCTATACTACTATCTGTATATAAATAAATCAGAGATGGATTGACAAGTCAGGCGAAGTTGAATATTTGAGTTGAGTTCAGCGCTTCAAGAGAGTGAAAATCTCGAGAGCATCGACGACATTGAGTAATAATCATGTGCGATGTTCTGTATGACTAAGTTATTGTTGTGTAGTTCGTGTAAACAGTAGCTTTAAATAAATTAATCGTTAAAAACCCTACCCTTTAATGTATTAGAAGAACCGAAGAATTTGAAAGATAATAATAATAATGTTTTTTTTTTGACACATAAATACATAAATTAAATTTAATAATAGTACACATACAGAGAAGAAGAAATGAAAGAAAATCTAAAGGAACTACAATCGTTACAATAAGAAAAAAACACCATCGATAAATAGTTTTTTAGCGCATATTAAATAATAAAAGCCAATAAATATTTATAATAATTAAGGTATTAAATATGAAATAATTTTAAATGGAAGTTATTGTTTTTATTATGACGTTATTTTCATTCAAATAATACTCAGGGCATTATTTTCGAAAATAGAGACAAAGCCTCGTTTTAAAAAAAATTGATTCAACTTTGACAGTGATAATAAACAGACGAATCAAATAAACATTTAATGAGCGCTTAGTTTTCATATCCGCAAGTTAGACGTTCATTTTAACATTCAATAATTTAACACGCCTGTAGAAAAAAAAAACAATTTTTGGTAATTAGTACACATCTTTTTTTAAATAACTCAAAATTTCAGATATTTTTTAAAACTGCATTTTTTATTAGTTCATAAACTTTACATAATTTAAAATACTTTTATAATTGGCCTTTAGCTCTTGAATTATTTCATTTGTATTGTTCAAGTATTAAATAAGAATGACAAAAGACAGTTTATTTATACAAAAGATTTTATTTGTTATGCAATAAATACAAAACTGAGTTCAGTAACCACAAAACAATTTTATTTCACAGGTTTCATTTGCCATAGCCCATCATTTAAATAATGGCAATTTTCAACACCTATTCCTTTATTAATTTTGGCTCTAAAAAGGTACAATTCATATTAAATCACATTTAAATAATTATACTTACATGTCTTCGGTAGATAATGTAGTTTTGCCAATAGCTAAAGCATTTTGCTTACCCTCTGCCATAATTGCCTGATTTTTTGATTTAATTTTTTTTTATAATAATTCGTTTATATTTTAACTTACCACTATAGTATCTTTAGGAACTTCCGTCATTCTAGCTCCTGGTGATGTAAGTCCCGGACACATAATATTTGCCCCACTTAGTACAAACCTAATAGCCCCTTTATCAACTTGTAGCATTGGTAAGAAAAATGGATCTGTAATAAACTCCTGTTCAAAATAAAAATCAACATTTGCATATAATTGTACATTTGTGAAGTAGTCTTAATGTTGGCATCCATTGCCCTTCCCTATGTCTAAAAAAAAGAAGTTCTCCGGCAGAATTCACAATAATTTCTACATGGTCATGGCTAAAAATAAATCAATAAGAAAAAATCTAATTTTGGCGAAAAAAACTCTTACCATTTAACAATACGTAAAGCATCTTTTTTTGGCAAAATACTGTCGATGAAACCTTCCAAATGGGGGTAACAGTCAACTAGTTTTGAGCGAATACCTTTCTGAACTGAAGATTTTAACTGCAATATACCAGAAATACTTTCCTTTTCGTCGAATCTGAAAATGGCACATTTTAGAGAATGTAATTAACAAAATTTTATACAAAAATACTTTTTAAACATATTTTGGGAATTTAAGGCAACTTTTAGGTTAAATTAGTTGTAACTGTCAACACGCTATCGCGATGGCGACACCTACCAAGCAAAAAAATGGCGCCACAATTTGAAAGAATATTGAGAATTTTAAAAAGATCATTTTAAAAAAATACAATTACAGAGTGCAATTAAAAAAAATAGTTAACTTCTTTAATATGAAATAATCAATTATATATAGTAGGTGCTTTGAAAAAATAGATTTGATTCGGCGATACAAATATCAGGTTCAGATAGAGTTAACTGCCAAGTCTATGATTGGCCAAGTAATTAAAACGCGGGAAATTCAAAATTTAAAAAACAAATTTTATTGTTTTATTTAATCAAAACCAGTTTAAACTGTTTTAACCAAAGTAACTCTGTATATGAGTTATCCAAAACCTTTTAGTTGCCTCACTCCTTGTCAAGTGTTTAGAACCGCCCTGTTTTATAATTCAATCAAAAATATTGCTACAATTACAATATTCTAGCAGTATTTTAGTTACTGAAAATTACAAAACTGCTAAGTAAATATACGTTTTCTATAAAAAGTGACATGGCAAAGTAGAAAATGCAAAATGTGCCATATTTTTAGTTTAATATACCTATTTTTGATTGAAAAAGCTTGTTTAAATATTTTCTGACCCCTCAATATTGTTAATAGGATCAAGGTGAGTAATGTATGTACAGTAAAGACAAACCAGTAATTATTCGTGTTAAAATATGTTATTTTGTTGAAGGTTGGACAATTAAAATGTTTTGCGTAATGGAATTAGTGAATTGGGGAAATTGATATAAGGTAAAAAAATCAAGTATAAAAATTTACGTCGATAGCAAAATACCACCGAATAGTTTATTAACACAATCATATTCACAGGACATGATTTTATAATTTATGTGAAACATTGACTAATCTAAGTGTATGGGGAATTATCTATTATTTATAACAAAATACTTGAAAAATAAAAATAATAGGACATTGAATTACATAAACAGAGAACACATTTTTATAAAAGTATTATTATAAGTTTTGAAAAGCTCATGAATTATAATTATAAATTTATCAACACAGTCAAGAGTGGTAAGTGCGGGTACAGAACCACGTCACATTCAATTTAGGTGGCAATCATGCAATAGGTATATAAACTTACAGATCTAAATCACTTTTCCTATTATTCAATTAAAATTATGTTATAAAAATCATTCACGCACACAAACTAACAGCCAGTAGGTTTTGACAATTCCAACTAGTAGTTGTTCGGCGCGATAAACAATCAAAAAAAAAACGTAAATTCATCGAGGCTTAACGACATTCTTTACGGACTACAAAAAAAAAACTTTTGTCGACACCAAAAACAAAGTAAATACAGGACTAGAGTCCCTGTGTGTATGTATTTAATAACTTAAATTATATTTAACTTTTCCTAATGACGAGCGACAATTAAGCCACTCTAATCTTCACCCTCTTCTTCTTCAGATTCGGCCTCCTGCAACCACGTCAGCCACTGATTCACCTGTCAAACAAATAAAAATTTATTCAAAGCCAAATAAATACAAACAAAAATAAATCATAAACGTACTATATCTTAATTTAACCATTTATTGGTTCTCAAAATGCAGTCTCACATTGTGATTCATATAAAACGGTTTTAAAGCTGTATTATAATAATAACTCCTCACGTTCTTTGTAACAGCCTCCTTGCAGTTTATCTTGGCAAAGTTGTTCAAATTAACAAATTACGAAAAGACCTAAATATTTCTTAAAAGTAAGCACTGAAAAGTACTGAGGTGACCACTACAAAATTTGGAAAATATATACAGACTTTCAGTAGGTAATAACAAAAATTAAAAAAAGATAAAAAATATAATAAACCCAAGAATAAAACAATTTCTATATAAAATTTTATTGCACCAAAAAACGAATAAGAATAAAAACAATCTTCAAATTGAATCTGACAAGTTTCCTGTATCCACAGAATTGCATTTGCAAAAATAATTCTTTCAAATATAATAAACTAAAATAAAACTTGCCAAATATGATATATAAAACTTTCGACATAATTTATTAAAAAAATGATTACCTGGAACAATGCTTGTCCTTTGCCAGGATAGGCATCAGTGACATCTTCTTTCCAATTCAAGAAAGCCTCCTCATCAACAATCTCCAAATCATAGAGTGCCATAAACCACCTAAGTAGTTGGCCTTTCGGGAAGTTTAACGAATATAAGTGTACCTGCAAAGAGTACACCGCAACAAGTTGTAGATGAAGTTTTTCCCTTAAAAACGCATGTAAAATCGGCTGGTACCGTTCCAGCATACTTTTTTCCTTCTCTGCTACGGCTTTATCATCACCACTAGCAGAAGCTTCTTGCGTTATATACTTCAAAAGAACCGTCATAAGTGCATTTATAAAACCAGGATCATTAAAATGCGACGGATCTAGGTTCTCTTTAATCCACTTATAATACGATTGAGGATTAGGATCGGCATTGAGTTGTCTGGCTAGTTCGGCTTGGATACGTAATAAAGGATATAAAAATGTCAAATCACGCTCTTCTAAAATCTCAGACAACCGTTCTTTTGTTTTGTCGCTTTCTGGCAATTGTGTGAGAAGATTTACTTTGCTCTTGTTGAAGAGTTCAGTCAATTCGGGTTTGCCGCGTTTCTGGTGTAAATGTTGCAACACCACAAGGAAAAGTGGATAATGTGTACCGTTATCAGTCAACGAAGCCACTTCTGATAACGATGTGAGATGTTCGGTGATTGCAACAGAGAAGAGGTATGCCACGGCGTTTGTGGCTTTTTCAAGTTCGTTTTCTCGTTCATCTAAAACGTTACACAGGGATTTGAAGGTGTCTTGAAGGGTGTTGCTGTTGACAGCGTTCTCTTCTTTCAAATTACTCAGTAATTTGATAAGCTTCTCTTGTTCCACATCTGCGAAAATAATAAATCAAGTTTCGTTGAGTAATTAGTTTTAAACTAAAGACTTACCAGACTTATCTACGGCAATTGACATACCGTGTAGCATTACATCCTTGGCGAATTTATCGGAAACTTTATGTTCTTTATATAAATTGACGGCTTGTTTTAAATCAATGTCACCTTTCCAATATTCATCCAAAAGAGATGAAAACTTCTTCAATACTTCATCTTTTGTTGGACCCTATGAAATTTTTTTATGAAAATTACATTTATTGCTACTTTTTTTTTAGAAAAATGCGATTACAATATAATGGTGACAAACAATTACTTTATAACAGGTTTTACATAATCATCAATGATGGAAATTACCTGTGACCAAAGTGCAAATTTTTTTCACGAGAATGAATAATGAAATTTAAACTGACCCTTCTTTAATTGTGTCGTAATCATTTATAACTTTTTATTTGTTATTACATAATTTCATATTACATAAATATTCAGGGTGACTTATTATAAAATGAAAAATTTATTAAACACTTCTGCATTTATTTATTAATTATTTCAAGAGAACCGGTTTCGGATTCCTGTCTTCATCAGCCCTGCACATTAAAAATGAAACTCTCATTGTTGTTATTTAATACTTAAAAATTTGGTTGTAACTAACAAATAATATTGTTTTTGCTAAATAGGTCTAATTAAACAACCACCTGTCTCGTAAGCATGCCATTAATGCAACAGTAACAGTAAGAAACAATTACTGCCCATGGAATTGTTACCATAAAAATCACCATGTTTATTACCCCTAGGGTAGTAAGCATGAACCCTGTAGCAGTGAAAACGAGCCCTAGGACGGTAAGCGCGGGCCGTAAGTACATTAATGCCCTCTTGTTTTTTTCAGGTGGTTGAAAAAATAGTATGTACATGAACCTCGAGGCTAGTAACAATTCGTTTCCAACGAAACTCAAACATTTTACCACAAAATGTCATAGGAACTTTGTTGTAAATCATTTCATTTCTTATTGTATCATGTTATTAAATAAGAAATAATTCAAAATTACCATATTTTAATTATTGGATAATTATTTGAGGATTTTTAAATTTGTTTATATTTTTGGTTAGGAATAAAATTAGAGAAAAATACCAATTATTCATCAAAAAACTTATTAAGAAGGTCACCAATAATTAAAATATTGTAATTTTATATTATTTCATAACATGATATTATAGGAAATAAAATATAAAATGCTACAAAAGTAAAAAAAAATCTTGAAATTTACTATAATTTCCATTTTGACCTTAAAAGTGTTAATTTATCAAAAAATAAGAAGAGAACTTTTTCTAGAGCATTTAATTTCCTATGATAATGTGCATGGCCTGCACTGATCCGTGAACGAGTTTTATAAAATTCCCAAGTTTAAAAAATATCTTAGATTATGGAAATGGGAAATAAAAAATCACGATGAGCGACCTCTAAATTTTAAAAGCTCATATTTTAACCTATTTACTTTTTATTGTTTATATTTATTTTTTACTGAATTATAGAAACACAATAAAGCGAAAATTATTAAGTTAAGACAACAACCCACGCGCTGTCTGGAGAACCTGCACTAAATTTTTTACATTATTATATTGAAAAAAATTCATAATTTCAGGAAAATAGATATTTATATGAGCCAAAGAATCAAATTCATATATTTTTAGGAAATAGTGCAACTCGTCCATTTATTAGTAAAGAACAATAGTGAAATAGTGGTTTTAACAAACGAATAACATTATCTATAGCAAAAACAAATTAAAAATATTTTAATATTCGGATGTAATTTTTAAACAACAGTTAACAATTGAAGGATACGGCAATAAAATGTCCAAAAATTCGATTTCTTATAGAATTGGGATTTCCATCGTTTTTCACTAATATTGAATCTAATACTCACAAAAAGCAGTTAAAAACAATAACTGTCCAGACTCCTGAGTCTACTCAAGCCTTATATCGAATAAAAAAATTTGTCGTATTTATGAAAAACGATAGGAATCCCACCTCTGTAAGAAAACAAATTTTTAGACATATCGCTTTTTACTCCTGAACCCTTCAATTGTGTTTGCAACCTTCTCTGCAACTTTAATTACTTTCTGTCCTATAAAATAAATGTAATCAAAATTTAATCAGTAATTAGACTCTTGAAGAGCATAGGTTTTTTTAAATCTCTAAACTTACCTTCTTCTGCAATGTTTCTTTCTAAACAATAAGATTTATTACACAGTACAAAATATTTCAAAAAAACAATGCCTCTTGGTATAAAATGTTTAAAACCGCTAAATTCAGTTATTTTTCAAGGCGATAACGATAATTTCACAAGGCTATCTATTATTTAAATTTTATGTAGGCATCAAAATATGCGTATGATATAAAATTAAATGACTAGTAAGTAAAAAACCTTGACTGAAACCTTACCTTATCCTTTTTTGACTGTTTTGGCTTCTCAGAGCTTACTTGTTTGATCGGTAACGGTTCTTTATGTAAAGCAGCCGGTGGTTGTTTCATACTCTGAGTAAATGACGGTTCGATTGTTCTACTATTCATCATGTTGTTTGTTTTAACTGAAGCTTTATTAAAAAGCATTGACGTTGGTCTAAGTTCGACGTCTTCAATTTCTTCTTTTGGCAAAATTAGATTCTTCTTAAAACGTGGGGCGAGATCCTTATTGGCTTCTGTAAAAAAAAAGAAGAAAAATAATATACAAAACATGATAGACTTAGAGCTTCACTCTCGGTCAAATAATAACAAACACTTACGATTGTTGTATTGTGAATTGGCGTTGTTTTGGTTGTGCTTATACTGTCCTCGTTGACTGGTGTTGTAGTTGTTATATCCGCTGCGTTGGTTGTTATGTCCGCGGAATCCTCCATCTCTTTGGTTTCCGACAAACCCATTGGAAGAAAACGTATTAGTCGGAATAAGATTCGGAGAAGAACTAAGATTCATGCTCATGATCATATCATCGATACCGGTCCTGGTCTTCATTGGATGTCGGAACAATTCAGAGGATAGGTTCGACCTATCGTTGTCCCGATCGTGGTGGTTTCGGTCTCTTCTAAACCCTGGCCGATCATCTTCAGCCGGTCTGATCTGGTTGATGAGCATGGGGCCTTCGACAACTGTAGCCTTTCTCGGCACCCACCCGTCTTGTCTCAAGTCGATTACGTCTTTCAACATGAAACGAATTCTGGGTTGCAAATCAGAATTTGCTGCTAGTAATTTCATACGATCGAAGTACTGTTCCATGAGGCCTTTACCCTTCTCCGTGTCCAATATGCGACCACAGGTACGCATAATTTGACATAAACACTCCAAGTCCTCGGAGGGATCGTCACCGCGGCGCACCAGTAATTCCTGGATGCACCGATGTAGGATGCTTTCGGAGAGGATCTCCAATTTGCCAAGTTCGCCGATAAATTTGATATTGCCAAGCATTTTGCGCTTGGCCACCTGACGACGCTCCTCATCTTCTTCGTTTAGTCCGGAGCTACTCGATTCCAAAGCCGCCGCGCGGTTGTCGAACTCTACCTTGCACTTGTTGAGCAGAAGAACGCGGAAGGTGCACGCGCTATCGTCGGCCTCAAAATTAGGGGCTTCCTCTGACAAGCGCTTGCACAACTGCGCGTACATAGACGAGTACTTCGGCTCGTCGAGGGCCTTTTCGAAGATGAGCAAGATGACGCCCTTTAACAAAAAAATTCTATATCTTTTTTGTTCCCAACATTATAGGGTTTCTAAAAAAATGTTTGATAAATAATTTGTGATTTGTGATAGACAACCAATTAAATGTAATCACTTTAATGTATAAATGTAAACATAGTGATTACTAGACGACAGTTGTAGCTGCTGACGTAAATTCACTGTTCTATGGAGAAACTATAAAAGCCAGAAACCAATCTGCAGCTTCAATTAGAACATTATTTTGCTATTTTTTTTAAGAAATCCTATCCTGGATTTACGTTTATAAAATTATAGCTGTTTTGCTCCCAAATTTAAAAAAGTGAAAATAAATATTCAAAAATGTTGCATTATCCATATTTAGTTTTTTGAAATTGTTTAGTGTAGCCGAAAACCTTTTGTTGTTATACTCTTGACCAACCAAAAAGTTTTAATAATAATAACGATACATACTAATAAATTTTCAAAATAAATATGCAGAAATATTGTAACAATGTAACTATTCGTTAAACAACTACTTCTAGAATAACATAGATGTGAAAAAACAACAAATTTTTATGTCTTTGATAAATTCATCAATATAAGTACTTGTTAAAACGAAACTTCAATCAAATTGACAAGTAAATGAATAAATTTATCAAAAAACATACCGATTGTCTTACAATTCAACAGCACTTTAGAGACCGTTTTTTAATGAACAGTCTTATTAAACATTTAGTACTTGTGATTGGTACTAAGTAACTACAAATTAAACATTTTATTTAAAAAAATCAAAACCCTGTTTCCTGTGAATAAAAAAAGGAGATAAATGTGTAAAATGTATTTGTCTTTTTTAGGCATTATGGTGCAAATAATGTGACCCTTAATTTAATTCCCTATATTAAAAGCATTACGTTGTCATAGAAACAGAGGGATTTTTATTTGCGCCACAGTGGCTTTAAAAAAACTTATATTATTTATATATACATATTATTTATTAAATGACTTTCTTACACAATTGTATATTTTTTATTTGCATTACAATAAACAAACACATGTTTATTTCACAATAATAAAATGATATGTAATTGTGAGTCACACATATTTGCGTAAATTTATTATCATCGGTAACCGCACTCTCTTCTATCAACATCTGATAACATAATACATCAAAAATTTTATCGTATATTCATACAGTACATATTATTAAGCTTTGTAACGAGTGTCCATTTAAATTCCCATTACGAAATTTTTCGTTGTATCAGCAACAATAAATAACAACGAATGCCAAAGATTAAATAATCCTAGGAATTCTAGAATTAAAACGCTTTGCTTCAAGTCTTTGGGTAAACATATATTAAAAAATCGAGCCCTCAATTGGCTCATAAACAATGTTTCAATTTTGCTTTTAAATATGTGTATCATTTGTTACTTTTTTAACAATAAGAGAATCCGTATTACTAAAAATGCAATTTCACATTTACCGTTTGATGTTTTATTTAGCTGATTAATATTAAAAAAATGTTTTATAAATAATGAATTTAAAATAAAAACCAAAATATTTTAAAAATAGAATATTACTGCCACGTCTATTTACAATGGAAAATTCTATTTACTCAATAGAAATAATTGTTTTACACATTACGGTGCAAAAATTTTGAGTTATTTGGCAAACACACAAATATAACAAACTGAATAAAAAAGCATTGTTTTGTCGGTCATAGTCAGACCCAGACGTTTGGTGCTTATTATTTTATGACTGTTGTTACTATCATGCTGGGTTTGCTTACATTATAAAAAATCAGCCCATATATTTCTCAGTAGACAACAAATCTGTACTCTTATTTGTTAAACAATAATTCATTATTCTGCTACATCTATATATTTTACTAAGTAGTTACATTATGTATTAATTTTAGAACTTCCTAATTCTTCAGGCATTAAAGAGTTTTTAATGGCACTTATTATAAAACTGGATTTTCATAGGTCAAATTTTTTGAAATGTAAAAATAGCTTGGAAGTTTATTATTATCTCGAGATAAAAAAAAACAAAACAAAACTAATAAACTTAAGTGGGCAGTGACTTTTTATATGAATGGTTACATTGAAGGCCAATGTAAAAAATGTCAGTAACCGCTAACCGGTTTTAAGATGGGGGGACAAGGTGCGAAAAAACTAACAAAAATTGCATTGTATGGAATTCCTGCTTTTTAGGGTATTGAAGACTCATGGGTCAAATTTCTGAAATAATGAAACATGACACTGAAGGTTATCCCCACAATTTTTATTACTCAGAGTATAAAGTGTAAAAATAATTGGCAAAGAATCGAATAACGCAACACAAAGACAAAGTCCACATTCTTGACTGGCTGCCCCAAGCACCTGAATCCTGCATGTTCCAGGTGTGCCTATGCCTGTCTTACCTTTAGGATGACGCTAGAGTGTAGCTCGAGTCTGAGGAGGTCATCACTCAGCTTCTGGAACTTCTCTGGAGTGAGCTTGTTGAGGATGCCGCGCACTTTGCGGAATACGAGGTCATTACGAGACTCGGGGGTGAGCGCATCTTGACGTCGCAATGTCGATGGAGGGACCCAGCGTCGCTTCACGGGGGGAACAGCGTCCTTCCCCGAATTACGAGCTTGTGGCCCCGTCTGCCTGGGGCTCTCCGTCGTGGTGGTGATCGGGCGCGCCTCGAATACTCTCGCTTCGCACCAGTTCAAATCAGTCAGGCAATACGGCCTCCGCTGCCTGTACATACAAAACACAAATCATTAAGCACCTGGCTGTACAAAGACGCCAGGTCGACGACCCGGCCGCCGCCGAAGGGGGGATGCACTGCTCTTCAAGGTCCTTGCCACATACCAAGGATGTCTCGGACAACGGCAGGTGGCCGTTGCGGACAAAGGACCACAACCAGGCCGAAATAGACCCACCACGTCAATGTCAAGAGCTGATTCGCGACCGATTCAGGCCAAGTGCACACAAAACACCCAAAAGTGAAATCACGCCCTTTGGCCCCGCGGACTTTCGCAAACACCCAAAATAGACGATTTCATAAAAAATTTAGACTCTTTATCGACTATTAGAAACTACACATGACGCATTGCATTGTTCGGGAAGAAAAAACCTCCGTCCTCTAAGTGAACGCTTTCGCGAATTTTACACCAAGAAAACGCCCAAAAAAACACCATTTTACAACTTACCGAATTAAAATTACGTTAAAACTTTTGAAATATAACTAGTTAAACTAAAGTAACGTTGAATTAATGCTAGAAAATCACAAGAAAATCACTTACTGGCCGTAGCTTGTTGTTTGTGAGAACACTGACTGTCGTAGTCGTACAAGTTCGGATACTTTCGAGTTTCGATGTTCAGGAGAATGGAACTTTTACCACGAATTTTTAATAAATCCACTGAATATTTAAACAACAAACAATGCAAAAAATAATAACAATTAAAGATTCACTTCCGAATTACTTGTTTCTTTACTTTAATTACTTTAAATGTTGACAAACAAAAAGTTTCCAAATTGACAATAATGAAAGTTAAATTTAGTGCAAAACAGTGCAACCAACCGAACAAAACTCCCTAAATTTTCGATCGATTTCCTTCCTTCCACGAAATTCGAATTAATCATTCAAAATTCCGACTACTTCATTATCTCTAAAAATAGTACACAAAACACCAAATAATTTGTTTTTGTATCAGACGGTTGTTTGCAAATCATAAATTTAAATGCGTTCTCATGAATCGTTAAACAAACCGACAATTTTGCAACTTTTTATCTCAGTTTTTAATTAATATGTGTCATAAATGCAATAAAGTTATTGTTTCAATTTTTTATGTACTCAACTAATAACAATCTTTTTACATATATGTACTCAAATCTGGTCTTAATTCACTACACAAGTGTGACGTAAAATTCCTGAAAACAGCTGCAACTTTCCAAACAAAACAAGAACATAACCTCAATGTGTGTGCATTCAAAGTGTTAAAACTGTTTCCTTGCTTTGTAATTTTTCTCTTTGAACTGAGGTAAAACAGGGTCTAATAGTCGACAGTGTTTTCTTTAGAAACGTCAGCACTAGCACAGTCTATTCAGTTACAGTACCTAACTTCTAATAAATTTTAACCACTTTTTTATATGCACTTGAATAGATGCCAAGAGTTAATTTATTTATTTATTTTAAGATAATGCTTTATCATATCCGGTTAAACTTTTACATAAATATAACTAAATGTATTAATAATAAATCAGAAAATAAAAAAAACTTAATTAAAAAAAATTATTTAAATATTAATTTAAAAAATTAAATGGACACTCCAAACATAAAAAATAAATTGGTTTTTATTATTGCAAAGGAAGTCTTTTTTAACGTTTCTCAATATCGACTTGGTTAATATGTATGTATTTTGCTTAATTTTAATTTTGGAATAAATTTGTATTTGTTGTACATTTTCCATGTTTCTCATTTCTGATCATTACAAAAAAAAGAGTGAATAGTACATTCTCGTGCTGCTATTTTGAGACTTTAATGGTGTAAACAGTTTTGCGCTACCATCTTTTGATTTTGAGATACGGCACCAGTTTCATGTTTTTTAATTTATTTTATTTTAGAAACTTTTTTATTTTTCAATCAATTCAGAAAATAAAAGTTGATACTGCTTCAGATTTGGTGCAGAACACAATGGTTTAATTTAAAGTATTTTATACTTTTTAATTTTTGATATATAGACCGATTTTTTTAACTTTGTATAAATTTATTGATATAAAAATGTTTCATACAAGTAAAATTCTGCAAAATTTTATAGGTTTTATGATACGTTAGTCGTTATGCGAAAACAAAAACCAAATAGTATATTATGCAACAATAATTTAATGATTAGCTATTAAGACACTAGTAAAAACTACGAAATGACCTTTGGCGAATTGTGGATGCTAAATAACCAAAATTGTCTTCTCTAAATGTTCATAGTTTTAGAGATAACCGCTAAAAATAAAAATTAATTTTTAACTGGATATGACGTATTATAGCATTATTTATTTATTTATTTATATTTATATATTATATATCTATATTAATATATTTATATTTATTTTAGAGTGTGATTGAAATGTGTGCAAAAAATTTTACATAGTGATAGTCCTCATTAAAACAATGCCAAATATTTAAATTTGCCTTTTAAAATGTTGGTGGTTTTTGAGATACCTACACGCTGTTTTTAAATTTTGTCTCAAAAAAAAAATATTTTTGTGATACACGATAAATGAGAACATTGTTATTGGGCAAAAATTTTATAAAACAAATTTAGTTTTGTAGCATCCTTTCAACAAGGGCTATCACTTGTTGAAATTTGTAAAGTAACGTCAAAAACACCCTGAGGTATGCATTACTTTATGTTTAACGTTTAATACATATGGGTTAAATCAAAGAGCACGACAGAATAAATCATTTCCAGGACAACCTTTGAACGACAAATAGGTTAATCACACGGCGGATCAACAACGACAAAAATTAGGTATAATAAAATTGATTAAGTACCACGACAAAATATGTTATTATCACCAGAAATTATTTTTGCGCAGGTCAATCTTCAATTTTTGTTCTCTTATTCTTTTTCGCCTCCGTGTTGGTTTTAGCTTCTCATTCTTGTGCCCTTGCATACCACTATTTTAGAATCTCTGTATATAGTAAATTTTAAACCAAAATCTTGAGCTTTGTCGCGTTATTCTTGGGTAGGGATTAATATACTCTTTTAAAATTAGTAAATTTCCAGTTTTAGTTGTTTTGAAACGCTAATTTTCTGCAATAGTTAAAAGCCATTTTGTCACATAAATTTTATTTCTATACTTTATTTATTCAAGTTATGTTGTATGTCTATTAGATAAGAAACATGCGCTCTTAACGAGCGCTGTTTTTATACCAAAGCTTTTAGTTCTGTGCCAATTTGTCAAGCGCTTTTTGCTTTATCGCTATTTGACAACAATAATGACAGGGCCTAATTCATTCTAACGAAAACATAGGAGTAACTGTTTGGAATATCGTATTTTGTTGTACTTACTTACAATTTACTTTATATCATTAACCTATTTTTGACTGTAATACAGCCTATTTTGTCGCGCATTATTATTTATTGTCGTACAAAATATTTTTTCTGCAAGCACGTATTTTCACGATTACGTTTCATACAAGTAACAATTTGCTACAAGCAATAAGTACATTATTTTTAAATATTTTTTAACAGTCACAGTTATCTAAATAAAAAGCAAAAATAAAAATAAATGGTTTCAAAAATAATTATAAAAAGGATTTAGTCTATTCCAGTCAAAATTTAATGTAGATTATAAAAATGTAAATACAGACAAATTATTCCATGAATAATGAAAATCAAAAGTTATTGTCATTTCCAGTAAAACCGGAAGTTTTTTAATGTTGATCTATTACTCAATTTATAGAGATTTTCTACCATAATAAATTATCCAAATTTAGTTCTTTTATTTAAAAAAATATTATAAAAAAAACAACCGATGACCTTGACCTTTGGTACACCCGATATAGTTTATTAGAGTTTAGGTTCTAAAAAATTTTTGGATGTGATTTATAAATATTCTAAATTCTTCTATACGTTATAGAAAAATTTAAAGAATACGTTAAAAATTTTCTAGATTATTAAATTGTTTAATTTATCTAATATACATTTTAATTTTTTTATACATACCTAAGTTTTGTAGACTTTTACACCCACTATTTTTTAATTTTATCTCTTTTAAAATCTTCTATATTCTAAATATTTAAACTATTAAAGTGGTTGATAGGAAGGCTTCTTTTTGTCAGAATATTTACTTTGCTTGAGTTTTCCGGCTTTGAGATTTCCTAAAAAACAACATTTTCTAGATGTCCAAATAATTAGGTACTTACCACCTCTCAACATAGATAATTCTTACTTGTTATTTTATTTGTTGCTTGTCTAGTTCGGTTATTTTTCTGACTTTTATCACATGAAGTAATTCATTCCCACGAGTGTTCCTACAGTATAGCCAATTCCAGATCTTTGAAGCCCCTTCTGTTCGAAATACGTGAAATAGTTATGTTCACTCATATCCTATTTCTGACGGGATATTTTAGACTTATCACATTTTTCAATTCTTCAGATTTTCACGATTTTCAGTTCAAACAGTCAGTAAAGTAAATAACAGTAGGTATATTTCTACATCCGCCACTGGTATTATGTTGATTGTAGGCTGCCTATTATTTCTGTAAACTACTGTAAATTTTAAATGAATGAATAAGGAAATAGAGAATTACTAACAATACCACGAAAGATCTTAAGCTTGTTATAAAACGCCGAATAATTTTTAGTTTTATTATAAAATTTTGCTCCTATAAATGCTGTAACTTGGTATAGACGTAAGCTTTATTTTGGCCTGAAAACTTATAGCTGTCTTATACAACATTTTTTGTTATACATGTCTCATAATAATTAATTTAATATTTAATTAAATTTGTGGTTAAAATTTTGCTCCATACTGTTGAATCACTTCATATATTATCCAGTGTTAAAGTAAAACAAGGTTATTATTCTAATTATTTATTAAAAATCAGATTACACAAGTAAAAACAAAATAATGTTTTGTATATCTAAAAACTATAGAAGTCTACCTATCAAAGGGTGTCTAAGGAAATATTAAATAACTATAAAAAAACTAAATACTAAATTAATTTTGTCATAATCTATCAATAGTCAATCCTCAATCTATTGTGGTCTCTTTACCACCGCTCACGATACTACTAGCCGCATCATCATCAAAATGATCGCTAGTTAATTTTCTTGCGGCAATTTCTTGGGCCTCTCTGCAATTAATATATAATTAAAATAACAATATTTTTTCTTAATTAGTACCTACTTTTTCTTTGCTTCGTAGTTCAAAGCATCTTGTTCTTCTTCCTCTTTTTCTTTTTGCCTTTTCTCAAAGAATTTATACGCGAGATAAACGAACAATAACACAAGTGGTATAATAACAGCTAAGACGATACCGCCTGCAATACCAGCTTGCCTTTGTGAATACTCTTGTTGTCCTAAAGGAGAAAATGTAAGTGATTTTGTTTTATAAAGGGAATGGCAGATAAATAAGTCATAGTAAATGATCCATTCCACACATAGGAAATGAGCCGTTTATACCAATCTTATAATTTTCTCCCAACATGTGAAATAGACCGTTTACTATTTTCCAAGTACGTAATTTATAATTTTATTAACAAAAATTGTACAGTTATATGAATATAAAATAGTACAGCATATTCCACATGCTAGGAAACTAAACATCAGTTATTATACTGCTTTGACTACTGATCCGGTTTTTTTTAAAGGGTACAGCATAATCATCTGAAGTATAAGTATTTCTTTCTAAATTCGGATTTGATTGAAATTTGACTAAATCAGGTTTATTGTTAAACGGTGCCGTGTAAATAACTGAAGAAGGACTTGAAGGTTTATTATCAGGTTCGTATTCGATATCATTAGGGTCCCAAGGTTTTTCTTCAAACTCCGTTTCGGGTAAACCCTCCAGAGGTTCATTGGTCCGATAAACCTTGTCATAACTCCTTCTTTTTTTACCCATACTACTTGTACTCGATCGGTCACTAGGTATAGGACTTCGCAACGAAAAAGCATCTTCAGATAAAGGAGTAATAGGTCTTGCTGTTAATTTTGGATCGGTAGGTGCAGCATTATATTGCCACGAGTTTTTATCATTTGTATAAACTTTAAACAATTTTAAAGCACAAAAAGCGATTATTAATAGTATTGGTATAACGACTGCAAGTACTATGGCTCCAGTTATAGCTGCCATTCTCGATGAATATTCTTGATGTCCTATTTATTTAATTTGAAATGTAAAAATGATAATGGGTGAGGTAAGCAAATACTTACGTAAACATTCCGTGTATCCATATTCCGGAGTATTCCATTCTCCTGTTGATAAACATTCCCGTCTTTGATCTCCAACCAAAATGAAGTCCTGACTGCATTCAAAAGTTACTTTAGTTCCTGGTACAAACAAGAATGTGTCTTTTCTGCCAAATCTAGGAGTTTCAAGAACTCCACAAGAAACAATATTCTCTTTATTAGTTTCTTTAAGCTCAACAATTGATGCTTTGTAATTTGATGAAAAATGAGCTAAATCTCTATTGTAAGTCATTGAGTAATCGTACAAACATTCATAATTTGATGAAGTACAAAGATCATAAGCTTTGACACGATAGTCGGATCTATTTTCTGGGATAAGTTCTTCTACGGTCATCCTAAATTCTGGTTTGAACGTTTTATTATTGAAATTCGAAGCAGTTTCTCCATTTTCTCTATAGAAAAGAGCTTGTCCTTTTTGAGAATCACCAACATCATCCAAAATCCACTTCACACCAAAATCGTTGTAAACTCGTTCCATATCATTGAAATTAGTTGAAATTCCTGTTTTTGAACCATCAGGTAATGTGAAATCATCAATGGGATCAAAACTCCAATTGCCAAAAAGACCACGAGTTTGATTAATAAATGACCAAGGAAGATAAACCCTCGCTGTTAAATACCCACTATTTTCTACAACTTCAAGTCCAGCTCCGGAATCAAACATAACAATAACTTCAGATTGGTTGAAAATGTACGTTGGAGTGTATACAGTAACTCCAGGGAAATGCTGAAATTTCAGTGAAGGTCTATCAAAGAAAACTCTCTTTCCATCAGCTAACACATCAAGTCGGTATCGCCATCTTGCTTCTTCGGGTCGTCTTTTGACTTCAATAATTGTGGTACTATTACCTCTAGCAACTACCGAAGTGAGTTGTGTGGCTCTAACTTCGCCATAAGCATTCATTGGCATTTGCTCGAATCTTCCTTGGACTTCCAACCGATTTCTGATACTTTCTGAACGAACCAAAACAAATTCTCCTTTTCCGTTAAATGTATATTGTAGATCGTCAAATGTGATGATATGAGGGTCTCCATATACACCAGCGACTCCTGGAGCTTGATAAGCAACACAATCTTGTGTTGGCCGTCTTTCAAATCTGAGGGTTTCACAACCAACAGCTGTTTCTTCCTGCCATAAACAGCAAACAAATCGCGGAATCATGTCATTGTACCATTGGGATAATGTTGGGACTTTTGTAGATTCGTACCATGGGATGTAGCCCAAATTGTGGCTGCGGCGAGGATATGAACCCCATTTTTGATCGTAGGATAACATGAGGTAGTGGTTTTTGTCGTAGCAGCATTGTTGTTCAGCGCCTTGTAATCTAAATGAAATACTTGAGCTTTGATAAATTACAAAAGAAGGTACTTACGAAGGTGATCCTGTTTTGACACAATGGACAGCTTGGCGGTGGAAGTAACATTTGGGGTTGGCATCTTTATCACAGTCAAAGTCAGGCATGAAACGACCCTTATCAGATAAGGCTTGTTTAAGTGTGCAAGGACATTGCGGAAGCTCGTTTGCAAAGTTCTTTAAATATCTGTCGTCTTTCAACCAATTATCGCAAAGATATTTAGGCCAATTTGTACCATATTTGCGTTCCCATTGAGGTCCAAAGTACCATCCTAAAGGAATTGGTCGGCTCCAAATTAGTGGAGTTACTTTAACTTCATTTTGACCATTTTCGTTGACTACAGGTATGGATTCAGTTAAATTAATTTGAATGAAACCAAACTGAAGATCGATTAATTTCTCATTGTTTCGGTTTCGGTAATTCGATGGGATTATTTTATACGATCCTGTATTTTGCACATTGCTTGCTAAATCAGTGATGTATAGAAATTCTGGTCGTACTTGAGTTTCTCTGTATCCCCAAAGAGAAATCCTGATGTTGGCGTTTTCGTTCGTTGTTAAATTCTGCTTTTCCCAAGTGATTCCAATTTCGGCTGGGGATTTCTCGTTGTAGGACATGTCATCAAAGAAGATTTTCTGAGTGGCAGTTGCAGGGGTTTCTGATTTAACAAAGTTAAAATTTGCTGAAAAAGTTTTTGACGTGACTTACCAACATAGTATTTCCCTTTCCATTTATAAGTTCCTGACCCAATTGCAATTTCAAGTTTGACATATCCTTCAACTAGAAGAGGTGGTTGGACACAAATTGCTCTATTACTGTTAACTATAACACCATAAACTTCATCAGCAGTATCAAATTTACAAATAACCTGATCATTTGGTTTGAAGCAAGGTCCTGTGATATTGACTATAGTTCCTCCAAGCATGTTACCACTTTCAGGTGCATAAAACAGATCCAAGTTTGCACCATCAATGTCTTTGTTACAATTACCAAGATAAATATTTTCGTCAATTCGGAAATAGTGGCGTCCTTTCTTTCGATTTCCAAAACCAGTTCCAGTTAAATCACGAATGACTGAATTTTGACTGTAAGGTTTGTATTGATATGATCGTGTACCATTTCCTCCATTAAACCCAACATATGCAGGAGTACCGCCTTCTCCATTGATGGTATCTCCACCAGCTTCAGTATGACTAGTCCAGTCAAGGTTCAAGTAGTTGAACATTGCGTAAGTGTAGACTTCATCTGTAGCCAAGACCAGTTGGAAAGTGTTGGTCTAAAAAAGATCTTTAAACCTAATCCAAACAACCAGAAAAACTTACTTTGTACAAAGAATTGGCGAAGCCACCAGCAAAAGAAACATTTTTCCAGGTAACAATTATAGCGTGTTTTGGATTGAAATTATCAGCCCCTATAACCCCCTCTCTGATATCCCATTTTAGCCTTTCTCTGATTTCTACACCCATCTGATCATTTCTTTCTCGAAGATCTCTTTCCAATCGGAAATACACTCCTGGAACCCTTTGATCTATATCTTCAACTCGTAAATTGCCAATCCTACATCTACTGTAAAAAATTCCAATAAAAGCAGGATCGTTCTTTTTCGGCCAGTCTTTTACAGGAAATACCAAAGGATAATTTCCGTAATTTGGAGGTGGGTCACTGAATTCCAAGTAACCGTTTAGAGAGACTCTAGTGTAGTTATATCTAAATCCAAAGAAAGGCAACTGGAAATTGAGATTTTTGTGAATTTGGGGTGTTGATGTCTGAATTGCTCTTTGATAATCTCCTTCGTTATCAGCATTGCCTCCCCTGTCATAATAAGGGTACATAAAATGTTCCCTAATCTCTTTAAGACGAGCTTCTGTGATTATGTAGGGAGGACCAGCTCGTCCTCTTTGGCTGTCTTCTTGAGGGGCATAACGCGATGTCATTGGGTCTATAAAGAATAAATTTGTTTAAATTGCCTCATAAGAAAGTGAGTCATAATTATTCCTTAAACTAGGTATTTTTGTCCTCGTTCTTAAATCATTAAACAAATAAAAGATAAAACAAGTTATCGTGCCCAATAAAAAAATAGATTAGTGTTTTTTCTAGTAAATTATTGCGACGTATTTTCCTGTAATCTCTTATCAGATGTAATCAATAAACTGTTGAAGAAAATTAAATCTTCTTTTTAGCATATTATTTTTCCTAATTAAGATGTATGTTATTCTACTTAAAAATAAATAAGCAACACAAAGACATTGTATAAATTAGAAAAAAGCAACAAAAATTTTCACACAACAACTAAATAAATATAAAAGAGAAATAAAATAAAAGACACAAAGAAAAAACTGAAAAAGGAATGACAACAAGAAGGCAGATTTGAAAAGAAATATAAGAAATAGATATTTTTAGGATATTAGGCAATTAAAACCGCGCCTAAAAATGGCGCTGTTAAACTCGATAAGCAGATAAGCAATGAACAAAGCGAGAGTTAAGCAGCGAACTAACCATAAGTGTCACCATAATCAAATGTATATTTTCCATTAGCCCCTTTACGTAAAACTACATCTTGTGGTACAAACACGTCAACATCAGAATCAACCTTCTGATCTAAATTTGTGTTGTTAATGGGATTTTTTTCTACAAGATTAAATTTTTGTTAGTAACAGAATTTTAAATAATTCTACTTTGAAAAATTATTCAGACAGTACAATCTTACCTCTTTCATCCCCTGGTTGTTCTTCTGGTCTTTCTTCTGTACCCGGGCCTTCATCAACGGGACTAAGAGGAGGTTGAGACACACTCGGTTTTGCAATAATTTCTACTTCATCAGTGTTAATTTCTTGAGCTTTACAATATACACTTAATAACAAAATCACTAACAAACACTTTGTCGACATTTTCATAGACGGCACTAGCCGATTTAGGGGTACTAGAAAATAGTCATGAAAATTCGAATCGTTTCTGTTACAGGTGTTTAATGATCTGATTCAGCTAATGTTTCATTTTTATCTCCATCACTGATAAGATAAAAGGTAGAGATGATGAGACATTCGTGTATTTCATCGATTAATTTAGAAAAATTTTGTAATTTTACTGACCGATTAGTCACTTCATAAGACTTGGAAAGTACTATTTTCAGACAGGCTATTTTAGACAGGCTTTGCACCTGTTAACAATGTACATATTTAAAGTTTTAAGCAAACAGAATATGTAATTGAATCTAGGGCTTTGACACAGTTTGATAAAGCTTTTCAAACAATGCTTGGAGCTGGAAGGAATTTCAATAAAAATATTTAGGGATGAGCATAACTTGGCCGACTCTCTGATGTTTTTGATTTGCAAATTTTCAGTCGAAAAGGACGGTGCAAAGGGTCATTCTCCAGAAAATTATTTACGACATAATGCGTAATCATTAAATACTTGGAAGTAAACATTTACCAAAATATGTCGAAACAATAAAAGATAACAAGTAATATGAGTGACTCGAAAATATTTCTCTTTAAAAACACGTAAAATTAGCTAGATGAACTCGGAACTTCTTTACAAGGGTTTTCATGATCTAGGTCTACGTGTGTTCCACTTTATTAAACATTCTTTGGGCTATTATCACTTTCATTTCTTAACTTATGTTCTAGAAAGCTTTTGTTATAAGAAGACTTAATAAAATCTTAAGTTATTGATACATTTTTATTACCTTTGGTATTTCATTGAACATCAACGCATTATTGCTGAAACTAGATGCCAAATTAATGCTTAGATGAAAAAATAACTCTTATTTTATTTACTACCAATTTATATCTAAAACCATAAAACCTACATTTATATTGAGCATAAAATATCGTAAATTACAATATCTTATTAAACAGTACGTTTCTCGTATTTTAATTTTTCAGTTACGAATGTAAGTAATTATTTGTAAAATGTTGATAACATTATTTGCTTTTTGATAAAATTGCGTATCTTCAAGTTTTAAAACTTATTACAGGTTGTGTAAAAATCCTCTATTAAATTTGGTAAACGCCTATATTGATATAAAATATTTGCCAAAATATTCAATAAATTAGTCATTGAATCAGTTTATTGCCTTTTGACCTTACGTTATTTGATTTTGAAAGTCTTTCCGTATTTTTATGTACATAACAGGTTCTTTAAAATGAGCGCAAAATTTAATTTGTGAATAAAATACACCCATTACTCGAAAATTGCTTCCATTTTTATAATATAAAACAAAGTTAAGACAGGGCCATCAAATGACCTTAAAACTGCTTGTCTAATTGGCCAATAAGACAATATTTTTATTAGATCTGCCTAATGAAAAACGTTCTGCGGATTTTTTCTCAATTATTTCCCTCATATATTAGTAGCCAACCAAATGTCTCAAAAAAATTGTCAGCCAATGACAATCGAGTTTTTTTGATAAAACGGCATGTAGCTCAATCTAATGCGAATATTGAAGGTGATTATAGTAACTGGAAAAGATATTTGAAATTCATTATAAAAGTCAGTTGATAAGTGCACAATAGTTTATGGTCAGAGAATTATTGGTGCCATAAATAAATGACAAGACACCAGGCGCGTTCTCCAAATACTGAGGTAGACGGATTAAGAAATTTTGGACCCTTTGCAAATCTTTGCATTCTTCTCGGCTTTAACTTGAAATTTCTATTTCGGATAATTGCTAATGTGTATTTAATTTGAAATGTTAAGTATGGTTGACAAATATCTATATATTTTAAGCGGGTTAAAGATTAAGAGAAAATTTTGTTTTGAAATAGGGGTAGTTTCAAATATATTATCAGTTTGAACTGAATCTTCGAGCGAGTCAGTGTGTACTGTACAAGATGTGGCGACCGTGGGAAAGTGAATTTGTTGTTCAAGTAAATCCGAATGAAAATGCAGAGGGTGAAAATGCTGATGTGGAAGAGGATGAACTGCGAACCAAAAAAAGAAAACGTAACCATTTATCTTACGATGAAGAAAGTCTTATTTTGTCAATTTACGAAAAGAAAAAAAGTGAGATGGAAGAAAGGGCCTTGGAAGAGACTTGCAAAATGTTTGGAATTCCAAAAACTACAATGTGGCGTTTGGTAAAATTTGGACCGTCCCAAAGAAAAATTCGGATTGATAACGAAGCATTAAAAAAATTGCTGCCGAGTCAGGAAGATCAAATTCGCCGAAGTGTTTATGACTTACGACAAAAACATTGTGCCGACTATTAACTTGTTGTACACCAATTTAATTGAAGTGAGTTTTTAATTAAGAAAGATTTGTTCTTTGAAGAGACGTACACCAAAAATGAATTATTAGAAGTGGTTCGAACAAAAAGTTACAAAAAAAATTACAAAATAGATCAGGTTGCGTCTGAATATGACTTAATTCTTCTGCGGTTACAGCTCTATCATTGTGTTTTCAACCCGATTGAGATGATATGGGGCCAATTTAAAGAAAAATTAAGGAGGCAAAACACTGGACAAAAATTTAGCAATGCAACATTAAATTTAATTAGAGAAACATTTAAGTCAATTACTGCGGAAGCCTGGAAAAATTCTGTGCAGCACGTAGTGAATATTGAAGACGAATACCGAAAAAAGAATGTTAAAGACCTAATAATCGAGCTAGAAAATGATAGTGACAGTGACAATGATTAACAATAAGTGATGAATCTGTGAAAAGACTGTGCGTCATAATGTTTTACGTTTTTATTTTTGTGTAGTTTTAAGCAGTTTAAATTTTTTACGAAATTCTGTTTTTTAATTTTTATTGTAAATGTGTATTTTATTTAATATCTATATATTTAGTGTGTAAATAGATACAAATATGTGTAATATAAATAATTTTTTTTGTAAATTAATTTCAAAATAAATGTATGGTTTCACTGTTTTACAAATCCTAATTACTTTATGACTATTAAAAAATATTTGATTCTGCATGTTTTCGTTTTTATTTCAATTCTAATTTAACCGAAAATTTAACTTAAAATATTTCAAGTCCGGCCCAGTTGTAAAATTTACCTTCGATCAGTGGGTCTTTTGTAGTTGACCGTAACCAGCTTAGTGTTTACTTGGGTCTGTCATAAAGAGGCTGGCTACTAATAAATTCCTGCATAAGTCGGTTTCATATATCTTTTCCATTTAGTATAAACAGCATGTCGCTTTTCGCCTGGTTACCATGGCACTCCAAACAAGAAGCTGTCGGGCTTTTAATATTATCAAATTTGCACTCTTCATTGCCAAGCAACACATTCTCTTAATTTAACCGGCAAAACTTTGAGCTTTTGGGATTTAACCTCTGACAATCAACCTAATTTCATAAAACTTTTAGATCAATCTCTAATAACTATCGAACCGGTGCGTGCAATCACGAACTGTTTGCATTAAATTTAAAAAAAAAAATTACTATGAAAATTCGCTGTTTGTGTGTGTAATTGATAATAATAACTCAACTATTTGACATTTGTCAAAGGTTTGGTCCAAGATTTTTGATTCCTATCTTCCAATAATGCGGTAATGTGTGTAGTTAGCTAGTTAGCAACATCTCTAAGATAATTTGTTGGGTGCTCTATTCCACAAAAATGACCATATAATTTATAATACAAAATAATAATAATAAATTTTGTCAGAAATACTCTTTTTTAACTTTATTTAACTTTAATCTAATATTTTCAATTTTCCAGTAAATGATGGGCTCTTTTGGCAAATTAAATTTCGATCTTATTTTCACATATCCTACATAATGATTATATGTATAATAGGGTGGGCCAAAAAAATCGAATAGTTCTTTTTTAACTTCCGACACTAAACAATTGGTACCTAGGCATCTTTAAAAAAATGCTATTTAAAAATGAGCTCTTAATTTTAATAGGAAGGACTCCCTCATCTCAGTTTTCTATTTTTTCTTTAGTTCTATTTAGCAAAATCCATATCTCGTCACTACTTGATCGTAGAAAAAAAAATTATTTACATTTTTTGTATAAAATTGAACGCTCTAAAAAAGGTATCTTACTATTTTTTTATAGTTAATAGCGTTTAGAAGATATCAGAGGTCAAAATTTGAAGAATTTAACAAAAATTTCTTTTTTATATCAAAATTTTATAACTCGTAGCTAAATAAATATTAGAAAAATGCGCAGCATATAGTTTTGTACGAATTTCAACGCTCTACAAAAAAAGTCTTTTGTGGTAAATCGATTACTCCAACCATAAAAAAAAATTGAGGATTTAGTCTAAAATTTTGGTTTTTAAAATGCGAATATCTTCTAAGTGGTTGGAGTAATGAATTAACCACAAGAGACCTTTTTGGTAGAGCGTTAAATTTTCTATAAAACTGTATATTTTGAATTTTCTACTATTTATTTATCTACGAGTTATAAAATTTAGAAATAAAGAAGAAATTTTCGTTAAATTTTTCAAACTTTGACCTCTGATATCTTCTAAACGTTAATAGCTATAAAAAAAATGTAAAATACCTTTTTTAGAGCGTTTAATTTTCTATAAAAATGTAAATAAATTTTTTCCTACAATCAAGTATTGACGAGATATGGCTTTTGCCAAATAGAACTAAAAAACAATAGAAATCTGAGATGAGAGAGTCCTTCCTATTGAAATTAAGAGCTCATCATTAAATAGCATTTTTTAAAGATGCTTAGGAACCAATTTTTCAGTGACGGAACTTTAAAAAAAATATTCGATTTTTTTGGCCCACCTTAATGTATAAGTTCTAGGTACAGAAATAAACGAAATAAGTTCTAGAAGCTCTTTAAAGCCTCCTAGTCGAGCAGAGACACTTTCGTGATCAGTGACGAATTATACAAACTGTCCATAAAATGGTTTACAAACAATGCGCAATCTAAAGAAAACTGTAATATATCCCCCAAAAAAGTTAAATGGCTCAGAAGCATGTCTCAAATTTTGTCTTTTACATGCTGCATATTCTAGATTAGGAAAGTTTACTTAAGTTAACTTTTTTGGGAAAATATATATTACAATAGGTGCTTTATGACTGTAGAATGCATGATTGTGGATTGGAGGACATCCTGTATAGAAAATATTAAATAAAAATTATTGTGGTAAATGGCGTAAACTGTGTCAAATGTGATTCGATTTTTCATCCAGGTTGCATAAAATACCAAAAAAAATTATTCAAATTCATCCCACCGAGTATAGTTGTGGTAAACATCAGTTTCCTGGAGACAACCCGATTTTAGTGGATAAAGAACGAGAAACGGAACAAGATCATAACAACTATTTTGTGAAAGCTTTAATGAAATAGTAGAAGTGGAAATTAAATATTTAAAAAAATGTTGAATGAAAAAAACTTACTTATATATACATATAATTGGAAGTTACCGATAATATTAAATCAACAAAAGTAAAATTTTTTTATAGAAACGGTTAAATCTGTTCAGTGTAAATTGGCTACTGAAGTGAATTATCCTAAGATTGAATCGGAAAAGGCCAATAAAAATGTAAGCAAAGAGATAATATTAATTCCTAAAAGTAAACCTTAAGACCCCACTATCGCAAAAACTGTTAAATATCATAAACACATTTTTTCCTGTAATACCAGATAAACAAATTGATCGAAATACATAGAACCTTACGTTTTAAAGTACCTAAAATACAGTTGTTTCAAAAATAAACCTATCCCCGTTCAGAGCGTTCGACTCTCGAACAAAGTTGTAGTTTTCTACATCTTTATTTTAGTTCAAGGGGTATTCCCTACTTCGAACTCGGAATGCTTGAATTTTGAATCAACCTGTATATTAGCTTGAAACATTACATTATTAACTTTTCATAAGAAATTTAAATTTTCTTATTTTCGGATAACTTTATGAGAAATAAATTACCGTAAAATTTGTGTTACCGTCGATGTTGCCTATCTTTTGTCTAGTTATTTAAAAAAAAGTAATGATCGATAACATAACATATCTGCACTTGAATATGAATTAATTGTGTTTATCTGTTGACTTATTTCATATTTTGTCAAAAATATAAATTGCAATTAGTTTTATCCCAGATAACTTCACAGATAAATTTAGCACTGTGTATTTGGTTTATATTAATATGTATTCCATATCTTACAAAAACTAAATTATTGCAATTATTTCTTGTATAAATTATTATTATATAAAATAATAAACTAAAGAACGAATGGGCTAATTTCAATTTATTCATTTATATGATATACTTGAATTTATTCAAGTTATACCGGTAGTATCGCAAATTTTTATAGTTTTCCGTAGCAACAACCAATCACAACAGCAATTTTTATTACTTTTCCAAAGAAACTAAGACACTACCGGAATTATCTCAACTTGAAATCAGCCCATAAGAGTATATAATTTTATCTCGCGCTTGGTGATTATAATTTACAAAGTGCCGGAGTTTGCAGGTCGTATCTACAGCCTCTGACAATGAAATTTCTGTCATTCTTGCATTTGCATCGTTTTGAAATAGTATTTTTTAGGATTATTTAGTTATACCTACTTATCGCAAAAAATACCAATCTTCTTGTTTTTTTTGTTTTGTTTCGTATCCTCTTTTCTATCATGTAATTAATTACGAATGAAAAAAAGGCAATAGGTGAAAACAAATTCAATAATTATTAGCAATAAAAGGCTTTTGGTTACCCAGATGTAAGCTTTAGTTAGTTAAATATCACTAATTTCCTTTGGGTATCACAAAGAGATTTATTATTTACTACAAAAATAAAAAATAAATAGTATTTGATAATTCCTAACTCCCTATTTCTACGGAGTAGGTGTTTTTGAATTTTTGAGTTTTCTTTATAGAGTGGCCCTATAAATAGATCTCAACTCTTTGAGTTAAGTCATAATAAGTAAGACTCCATAACAGTTTTTCACAACTGAAGGATGGATGACGAAACACTGAACATTCTCGCGAAAGCGGCAAAATAAAATTTGTTTTCGTACGTAACTTGATCAAGAAACATTTATATACACTCAATATAACTAATAAAAGACTCTTTCAGCTGATAGAATCATTGGTCCTCCACTTCCTATTGGTCACAAGCTCATGCCCGAAGAGCTTTCATCACTTGAATACCTAAACCTACCAGTTGTAACTGTATGCTAATTTTACGAAATTAAAAAGTTACTCAGACAACTCGCAAACTTTTGGAAAAAACTTGTATTATTTTTTTTCACATTTTTTTTAATGGAAACCCTACAATTATCGTTAAAAGTGCCGACACAGAGATTTTACTTCAAACCAGTGTTATTACGGGTTAAGGATATGTCTTACACTTTACATCGAAGAAAACTGGTGTTGTTTTCCTTTGCTTGACATTGGCACTGCTAAATTAGGCGTTGGAATAATATATTAACTCTAATAATGGATTTGATTTGATATCTACAAGAAAATGTCTTCCAGTCTTACAGAAATCGTGAGACTAGTAAAATTAAAAAAATTTAATATCATTCAAAAGCTCTTGAAAAACGATCATTTCATATGATAACTTTACAAATAAAGTCGTAAAGTATGTCAAATACATTTTAAAATTTGTGTGACGGTAAAAGTAATTTTCCATTAGAAAAAAAAAAAAAAGAATTGCGGCACGCACCTAATTTTCCAAAAACAAATGTGGCCCGGACTCGACTTTAAGGATTGTATTTGAGTCCTTAGGCCTATTTTAACCCCGGTTTGTCACCGAAAGTACGCGACACTGTCGAGTTGGGTGAGAGAAAGTTATAGTTCCAGCAATCGCCTAAGACCGATCGAAGAAAACCTCTCAAAAACCCTGGTTAGATCAGTCAGTGGGGGGTGTTTGAATCTTATACCTTCCGAATGCAAAAGAAAGTTTCTTTGTCCTTTTTATCATTGTTTTTATGCTTACCTAAGAGTTTCTTGCAAGATAAAAACAACGTAAATTGAAGAGACACTTTTATGGACTTAAAAGACATAAACCAATCAAACATTAAATCGATCTTGTAACTTTTTTTTATAATGCTAACAATATGGCGCAATAATATTGTCTTATCAAGAGTTTTCAAACAGTATCAAAAAAATTAACATTGACTGATTTTCCGATTTTCATAATAAAGTGCTCAACAATTGAAATCGACCACTCCAAAATATTGGCGAAGTTAAAAACTTGTAACTTCCAGAGGAATAAAGTAATTAAGATGATCTTTTTTTTGTTAGGTAGCTGGTTTTGTGAACCTTTAGATGTATTGTTGAATACTTTCTGTAGATTCGTTGGCAGTTATTGTAAAAATCGAGAAGTTTAGAACACTGCTATTTCACAAAAAAATTATTTGATTTTCTTTAGTGGGTTTTTGATACCCGTCTACTTTCTATCCAAAAACCGTTTTGCAAACTTTTGGCTGCGTTTACGAATTGAGATGTTAACCAAAAAACTGTTTTTTGTGCTTTCCTCAATAAGACTTTTAATCGATGACCAATTTTTACTATATTCGGTTCAATTTAATGCCAAAAGTTCATGTTAGAATACTGGATGGTAGTGATGAACGTACCATTAAGATTTTTTGTTACAAGAGGCTTCTGAAAATTACCAAATTCTAATATTAAAACATTCTTTGACAGAATTTTGATTATCTTGTGCAATTTTGAAAAACTGTTAAGACTAATAGAGGACCGTTTTTATAAAACTCGATAAGTACAAAAATAAAAATTTTCAGGAGAGCATTTTTATTGTATCACAGTGATGCGTATACTTAAATCCTAAAGTAAAAATATGGATTATAAAGTGCAGTAAAAGTCGAAAATAATTGTCTAAAAATTTTTATCGGGAAACAGTTTTTATTTGCTTAAAAAAAACAACAAAATAACCAGTTTTTTTAAGTACGCGCATACACAAGTTCACAGTGGTAATAGCAAAAGCAAAAAAAATTAGGAACGTAAATAAACCACTTAAATTCGTTAATAACAATCTATATCCAAATACGTATGGATAAATTTTAATAAAACTTTATCTTGCTCAATTTTGTCATTACCGTAAATCCTTTCCCTAAAAGCTAAAAATATATTATTATAAAAGCTATCCATACACGAATATTTTATATATCTTTAAATACCCAATATTCCTCCTGCCTGACCAAATATTCCCTTTTGTTTATTTGTTGACATGATTGCATCCAAACCAGCTTCACCTAGTCTTTCTTTACAATAACGCGTAATAACTTTCTCTGAAATTTGTTTAGAAGCACGAGTTTTCTATCGTTACAGAACAAACATCTTTATTATTATATTCACCACATTCGAAGGGGTCCATAATGAAAAATAAAAAAAAAGAATAGAGGCCTACAACAACACCTCAAGCAACACTATAGCTTGTTAAAACGACACTAAACATTTAGCCTATATAACAGGTAGCCTAACTTACAAACCATAATTATTTCTAAAATACATACAAAAAAACTCAAAGAATAAAAGAATACATCTTTTCTTGGAATCTTACAGTGCTAACGTTTATCGAGTTTAGAAAAAGGGTTTAAATGTAGAATGACATCCCGCAAAAAACTAAATTTCGTAAAAAATGTAGTTAACGAGTTTAAAAAAAAAACGGTCCTCAATTGTAAGAAAAATTACCCCTCCACATTTATGTAGGTAAACGAGCTTTTATGATGCTAATAACAAAGAGCGTAATGGCGTAAAAGACCAATAGTAAAATAGAAATTTGTGTCCTCGACATATGATAAGGCAAAGCTACGTAAAACCGTGACAAAAAAACGTCACTAATAAAACTTGAAAATTCAATATTTTCAATTAAAATAATTTCAAAATGAATACAAAAATCTATTTTTTTTTTTTTTTTTGATAAGTTGACTTACTTTTAGTACTCGTAATAAACTAAGTAATAAGAAATTGGTAGGTACTTCAAAAATTTATAAACAAGTTTTTTGTTAGTTACCTACATTATGTAAGTAAAAATAAAATCACATTTTTGAAAATAATAAAGTTTATTAATTGTCAATCAATTTTTATTTAATGACCGTACTCTTTAACGAAAAGAGCTTGTCCTTTTTGCAGATCAACACTGTCATTCAACCTCCATTTTCTTCCAAATTTATTATAAACTCGCTGAGTATTCAAATTTTTCACAATTCTGGCAGTTGAGCTGTCTGGTAGAGTAAAATCATCCACGGAATTATTACTCCAATTACCAAAAAGACCACGAGTGGCATTCTGAAAAAATATATAACAGAATTTCATCAACCAAAATTATTTTAAAATAAGTACCATAAACGTCGCAGGAAGATAAACCCTAGTTGTTAAATAACCATTACTCTCCGAAACTTCAACTCCAGCACCCGAATCAAACATCACAATAACTTCCGATTGGTCGTAGTTATAACTTGGGGTGTATACAGTAACACCGGGAAAGTTTTGAGATTTAAGTGAAGCCTTATCAAAATAAACCCTCCTTGCATCAGCAAACACATCAAGTCGGTAACGCCATCTTGCAACTTCCGGTCTTCTCCTAATTTCAATAACTGTATTACTGTTACCTCTAGCAGTCACTGAAGTGAGTTGTGTAACTCCAGTATAAAAGTCTTGCACTTGTTGAAATCTTCCTTGAACTTCGAAGCGATCTTCGGTTGATGATTGTACCAAAACGTAATCTCCTTCTCCATTAAATGTATAATTGACATTATCAAAAGTAGTGATGCTATTGTAACTGTCAATACTTGCAACTCCTGGACTTTGATACCCTTCACAATTCTGAGTTGGTCGTCTTTCCAATCTAAATGTTTCACAACCACTCGATGTTTCTTCTTGCCAGCGGCAGCAAAGAAAATGTGGGATTATATCGTTGTACCATTGAGATAAACTCGGTACTTTAGTGTTTCCATCCCAAGGAGTGTAACCCAAATTGTGACTTCGGTGAGGATAAGACGCCCATTCTGTGTTATTCGATAAAATAAGGGTTCCGCTGTGATCGTAGCAACATTGCTGTTCAGCTCCTTCTAACCTAAATCAAACATTAGAAATTGAAGAAATTACAAAAGCAAATACTAACAATGGTACTCCTGTTCCAACACAATGTACTGCTTCAGGATGGAAATAACAATCGGAATTGGTATTCTTATCACAAGCAGGGACAGGCATAAATCGTCCCTTATCACTTAAAGCTTGTTCTAGTGAGCAAGGACATTCCGGAAGTTCATTTGTAAAGTTTCTCAAAACCATATCACTTTTCAACCAATTATCACAAAGATTTGTCGTCCAGTTTTCGCTATATTTGCGTTCCCATTGAGGTCCAAAGTACCATCCTAGAGGTATTGGTCGGCTCCATATTACTGGATTTATTTTGACTTCGTCTCCTCTTATAGTATGAAAAGATTCAGTTACATTAATTTGAATGAAACCAAACTGGATGTCAAGTAAGTCTTCATTATTTCGGTTTTTATAAACCGATGGAATTAATTTATACGATCCTGTATTTGGCACATTATTTGATAAATCATCAATGTACAAAAATTGCGGTTGAGCACTCGTTTCTCTGTATCCCCAAATTGATATTTGGATAGCAGCATTTTCGTTCAATGCTAAATTTTTCCTGTCCCAAGTGATACCAATTTCAGCAGGAGATTTCTCATTGTAGGACTTATCATCAAAGAAAATTTTCTGAGTGGCAGTTGCAGGTGTTTCTGATTTAACAAAATTAGAATCTACAGAAAAAGTTTTTGATTTGACTTACCAACATAGTATTTCCCTTTCCATTTGTACGTTCCTGACCCAATTGCAATTTCAAGTCTGACATATCCTTCAACTGAAAGAGGTGGTTGGACACAAATTGCTCTGTTACTGCTAACTACAACACCGAGAACTGTATCATTTATATCAAATTTACAAAGAATCTGATCATCGGGTTTGAAACAAGGTCCTGTGATATTGACTATAGTTCCTCCAAGCATGTTACCACTTTCAGGTGCAAAAAACAGGGGCAAATTTGCACCATCAATGTCTTTATTGCAACTACCAAGATCAATATTTTCGTCAATTCGGAAAAAATGACGTCCTTTCATTCCATTCCCAAAACCAGTCAGAGTTAAGTCACGAATGACCGATCTTTGACTGTACGGTAGATATTCGTAGGATCTTGTACCATTTCCTGCGTTAAATCCAACAAAAGCAGGGACACCTCCTTGTCCAGTCATTGTATCACCTCCGGCTTCGGTATGGCTCGTCCAGATTAGATTCAAGTAGTTGAACATTGCGTAAGTGTAGACTTCATCTGTGGCTAAAACCATTTGGAAACTGTTGGTCTAAAAATTGCATTTCAAACAAAACGTAACTTAAAATATAGTAATTTACTTTGTAAAGAGCGCTAGAAATACCACCAGCAAAAGAAATGTTTTTCCAAGTTACAATTATGGCATGTTTTGGATCAAAAGTTTCGGCTCCAATGATTCCCTCCCTGACATCCCATTTAAGTCTCTCTCTGATTTCCACACCTTCTTTATCAGTTCTGTTTCGAAGATCGCTTTCTAACCGGTAATACACTCCTGGTGTTCTTTGATCTACATCTTCAACTCGTAAATTCCCAATCCTACATTTACTGTAAAAAATCCCAATAAAAGCAGGATCGTTCTTTTTTGGCCATTCTTTTACAGGAAATACCAAGGGGTAATTTTCGAAATTTGGAGGCGGGTCACTGAATTCCAAGTATCCGTTTAGGGAGACTCTAGTGTAGTTATATCTAAATCCAAAAACAGGCAATTCGAAGTTGAAGTCTTTCTGGATTTGAGGTGATGAAGCTTCAATTGCTTTTTGGTAATCTCCTTCATTATCAGCACCTCCTTCGTCAGTATAAGGGTACATAAATTGAGCTCTTATTTCTCTAAGGCGAGCTTCTGTGATTACATAAGGATCTTCAAAGTGCAAAACAAAGTTAAAAATGCATAAATAGAATTTTAAAAAATGTACAGAGCTCTCCCTCTTCCATTTGTATTCAAAGAGATAAAGCTGAGTCATTTATTTTGAAATATTTGCCACACCAAACGACAGATTATATTTGTATAGAAAATTGAGAAAATATAATAGAATAAAAACAATTCAAGTAAAAAATATCTGAAGAACAAAATAATTGTAAATTGTTGACGATGTTACTTACCAGTGTCCTGTTCCGATGAATTGATTATTCTTTGTGCTTGTGACTGCACACTTAAGAAAAAAATCACGAGTAGATACTTTGTCAACATCTTTCAAGACGTTAAGACCGATTTCTCTTTCGAAAAGATATAACGCACTACAGAAAATTCGATCTTATAAATATATGAGTTATCTAATTTATCTTTAATCTTGCAAGTTCTTCAAATATATAGATTGTGATTTGGAGTACCTAAAATTTTATAAAATAAAAGTTTGAGTGATTCTGTGAAGATTCCTAGTATAGATACGATATTATAAAAATTGAACGAAACCAAAGATATTCACTTTCAGTTTATGCATATTAAGTTCCCCTTACATATACTCGTATCTCCATAAAAAATATGAAATACATCATTTATTGTTTAAATTATGACTCATTGGTGTCATTTTTCGTCGTAGCGAAAAACAGCGATTGCTATTAAAGACCATATAAATGTAGTTTTGAGTTATAAATTAATTTGTTGTCAAGTCGAAAATTTAGAAGAAAAGAGAAAAGCAGACAAAAAATGAAGATACAGATTCGTTTACTATTTGAGATGTTCGATCAAAAATGTGTCGTCGTTCGAAAAAAAAAAAGAGACAAAGAAAATTGTAAAAAAACCAAAGAAGATTCAATAAGAATTCGAAAAACTCCGACCAGAAGAATAAAAATTGAGTAAAAACGTTTATTGGATAAAGAAGAAGAAGAAAAAGAAAAACAAAAGAAGGATTTAAAAAAGCAAGAAGAACAGAAGCAGATTTTCAGAAGAACTAGAAAAACCGGCGTTTGAAACAAGAATATAAATTTTAGAAAGATAGTATAAAAGAAGAACAAAAAAAATTGTAGAAAAAGTTAAAAGACGTCGGTTGAAATAAGAAGAAAAGCAAGAACAGTTTCTAAAAAAAATTAAAAAAAGACTTAGTTTCTTTTGAAGAGATTCAATTAATAGCTAGTTATTTTCCTATTTCCTCTTTCTGATATTTGATTTCCTTGAATTTATCTTATAATCTCAATTAAAAAAACATACGAGTAGTACTACCTCGAATAAAAAATTACTAGAAAAAGACTACTAGGAATTTAAGCTGAAACTCAGGTAAGTCATTACCTTGAAATGCAAAATGATATAATACTGATACCTATATGTACTAGGTTCACTAATAAGTACTTAAAGTAGCAGTAATTGATTTTGTCGCAGGAATTTGGACTTAGAAATAAAACGCTGTTTACCTGGCTAAGCCAAGTAAATTATTAATTATTATCACCATGAATGCAAATACTGATATTTATTAATGTAGCAGTTCGAGTTAGTTTTCACTTTAGCTCAATATGTAGAAAATAAAAAAATTAAGATCACAAAAAAATTGCGAATTTTACATTGTCACCAGCGACAACCGATTACAAAATAACCCCTCTGCCAAATTGATTACTTTTTATACCCTACTAATACCCTAAAATCGATGCTGGGGGTGGATATTACAGATGCCGCCCTGTATGAACTTCTCAGTTGTCTTTAACACCACTGAATCCGAGAATTATTTTATCGGTTTGTTAATTGCTTTTCTGTATACGCATAATAGGAAAATATATAAATGAAACTAAAGTGAAAATATCTAGTTGACATTAATTTAAAAAAATATTTTCTTTATAACTTTAGACTGTTCTAAGTTTATCAAAGAAAAAAATATTAGGATACACAAAAATTGATAAATCATTTATGATATCTAAATATTGTAGGCTTCGATAACATCCTTAATGAATAGTAGAATTTTGTAGAAGAATCATGTTTACAATTGCATATCAAGGCACAGACTGGTTCAGTAGAAACAATAATAAATGAGATGTTTACCATTTTTTGTCCTTGCTAAAATATCAAAATAACACAAAATCGGTCAAATGATATATTAAAATATAAAATTTATGACAATTTACTTACGTAGTCAAAATTAAAAAAATGAAGATTGTTTGCTGGTTCGAAAATGTTTAAGAAAACTTCGGAATTAGTAATATATAGATTTATTTGTCAAATTTAAAGTACATTATGTGTAATAGATTTGTCAATAAATGAATTAAAATATGAAACACAAACGATAGTACGAGTGAAACAAAATGCGTTTATTTTAATTCTATACAAATAGGTGATTAACCACGTGATTGCGAAATGTTAAGATGCAATTGCAGTATTTAGGAACCAAATAATTTAAAAATGATTCAACTACAACATTTAAAATCTTAAATAATAAAATGACCAATCACAAAGTCTTTGGCTGAGCCACTTTACGATGCACATGTAAATGCAAGCAAGTTGATAATAATTTAATGTTTTGTTTCTTTTTAAATAATACACCAATTTACTGGTCTTGTTCCTAAATAAATTAATCAATGTATATACAATAGAAATATAAACAGTCAGTCAAAAAAAACAAACGTCTAATCAGTCAAAACAATCACAATTTAATTAAAAAAAAGTAAACTACATAAATATAAAATAATAATACTTTAACACAAAACGACTGACTGTCTTGTAGTATTAGAGAATATAACGTTCCAAATGCATTTGTAGAATATAAATGAAAAAAATGTCAGTAAAATTACTCGATTTTATTTCTTTTTAGTTGTTGGATTTCTTTGAGGTGTTGACGGACGTCCTGAATTCACTCCTTGGTACTGATACTTGGCTTTCTTTTCCGATGGCTTCAATATCTAAAAATCACAAAAATTTCAACTTATCTAACCGACAACGAACTTCGAGTTCCGCTCACCTGGAAAGAACACATTAATGTTTCATCTACACTCATCATCCCTCCAGCATTATCGAATTCGCCGCAATAATTTGGGGCAGAAAAAAGTGTGACTAGTTGCCTTTTCGCGAAAAATTCATAACCATCTTCAACCACTTGATGAGCACGACAGATCAAATCCAAATCATGCCTGTTCAAAAATTTACTAACGACATCAGCGCCAAATGTAAACGACACACCACGGTCGTTCTCGCCCCAACCCTGCACGTCCTTATCAGGGTCGGACCACAGCAAATCGCAAAGTAAACCTATTACAAAATTTAGAAAAATTGGTATTTCAAATAAATCGGTCTAAAGTTTGTCTCACAGTCTTATCCCCATTTGAAAACAATAAACACAAAACGTATTGTATTAAGAATGTCACACTATTCTATTTTTTTTTTTTGAGCTTAACGCGACGACAAAGCTTCTAGGGTGAGTGTAGTATTAGAAACTCGGATGCAAACCAGATGGCTGTGCAGTCAGTGACCTCAGATATGTCACTTCACTACCCAAGAAATTAAAATTTTGGGTATAATAATAGCATAATTCCTTGTATTCAGTTCTGTTGCAGCAACAAAATTACAATATTTTTGTTAATTAAATGTTTCGTTTTTGTTTTGTTAAATGTCAAATTCACAAAATATGTTGTAGATTGAGGCATACTCTAATATTTTTTTTACAAATTGGAATAAGACGATGGATAGACTTTACTTATCTAACGAATATTGTCTTTACTTGTAAAATAATTTTAACAATAGAGTAATAACAATTTAATTATTTATAGTGCTCTTAACTTGCAATAGCTATTACTCAAAATTATTGTAAACTAGTCTATTGATAAAATGTTTTACAACTAAAGTCAATATTCCTTGTGTAAATGCCTAGAGTCTACCTGTGTCAGGTACATCAGTGGGCCTCATTATGCGTCGTATCTGCTCCATTCCTTGCAGGTCCGGACTGAGCCCCCCATGACAACAGAAGATTTTCTCGTCAATTATAGCAGCGATTGGCAAGCAATTAAAGCAGTCAGTGAAGGTTTTCCATAACTTGATGTTGTACCGTCTTTTACCTAGAGAAAAACGCTTAAAAAATAAATAATGGAAAAAAAAATTTTGGTATACATTCGTCGTAAAATCCATATATTCGGTTGATAGAAGCGCATTCGTGGTTTCCTCTCAGGAGAAAGAAGTTTTCGGGATACTTTATTTTATAGGCCAATAACAAGCAGATCGTTTCTAGAGATTGCTTGCCCCTGTCAACGTAGTCTCCAAGAAATAAGTAATTGGCTTCAGGGGGAAAACCCCCATATTCAAAGAGACGGAGCAGATCTGTGTATTGGCCATGTATGTCTCCTAAAATTGTAAAATAGAGGTGTTTTTTGGAGGTTTGAGTGACGTACCACATATTTTTAAGGGAGCCTCGAGTTCAAGTAAAATGGGCTGTTGGAGAAAAATCTCTCTTGATTTTAAGCATAGCCCACGAACTTCTCCTTCTGACATTTGTACAGACTTTCCAGGACGACATCCTCGTACTGAGAACAAAGTTTTTATAATACCCTTCAGTGTCCTTGTGTATAAACAATGCAAACTTTAAGAAATCAAATAAAAGCAATTTTCAATTCTGTTGTTTTAGGCCCTGTAGCATGTTTCTAAATGAGTAAATTTATAAAAAAAAAGAGCAAGCAAAACGAAACTGTCTGAAATCAATAGATGTGTGTGCATCAAAAATTAACTACATCGGACGAGTTTACAGTACTGTATGAACGATAACAAATATCTAAGCTATACTGCTATTATAATTGTGACCTTACGTTCGGAAGATATGAATATATCTTTGAATTTAGATTTCTTCTTAACATCCTGGTTTTCTTGTAATTCTCGTAGAGTTTTATACCCTGTACCCACATCACACGAAAAGCAGCACAAAAATAAACACTCAAACTATTTATTTATACAAAACTTAACTAAATGTAAAAAGCACTGTGTCTTACTTCTAACTTAAATCTCATTAACGAAAATTCTGTGCCAAAACACCACATTATTACACGAAAAATAATTATTTTGGGCGAGTAAATGAAGTCTCCTATTTTGACTCGACATGGTATAAAATGTCGCAAATATTCGATCATGCAATTGTATTCTAGTAATAGTAAATATCCTAATCTAACAGATTTAAGCAAAAAAGACTAATTACATTATTTTCTTACCTTCTAATAATCTTTGAATTAAATTGTCGACGTTTAGATCGGGCTCCGCCATTTTTATTTGTCACAAATTACCAGCAATTCTACCAACCAAACAAGATTCTTTGTTCCTAAAAACTTAAACATGGTGCTAGGCGCTAGTTTCAAAAACAAAATTTCACTTGAATTTTTATCAAATATTTATTTACATTAAAAGTGTATCTTACAACACATTTCCAAGATGTCAAGGAAGTGTGAATTTTCCAAGTCCCAAATCGAATGTGAATACTACCAACTCGTCAAAATTTCAGCATTTTGGTAAGTAGAAAAACCTAGAAATAGTCAAAGTAAAATAACTATTTTCTTCAAAATTTTTGCGAGGCAGAACGAAATTTGACATTTGACATTAAAAAATTAGACTCAGGGCCTTTTTTTGATTTTATCCTAATTAATAAACAATTTATTTACAAAAGTAATAACTCGGAAAATGTTTGGCGAAATTGCATCAACACAAGTTGAGGTTTACGAGGTCACTAATTACGATTTTTATGTCAAAATTAAAAATGGCGAATTTAATATGGTCGACTATAAAAATAGTAGACCAGTCAATATGTTGCACAGCCCCGGATTTAAAGAACCTATAAGAAATTATAGAAAAATAGAGACCGTTGAAAATGGTGGGAATTAAAACGCTGAGTTTTTGTAGCCGTCTTTGTCGATTTATATCACTAGCTAGTGCTAGAGCGTCACTAGACGGTCAGACATTTTAAAAAGGAGAGAAAATATTTTTAGGACATTTAGAGTTGAAATAAAAACTTACAAAAAAACATATATACCTAAAATTCTTAAAACTAGGTTATTGTCTTTAAAAAAAACTAGGCTCAAAAATAATAACAAAAAAAAATTGACGGTAAAATCTAGTTTTAAGTTTTTACTTTTTGATATAAAAAATTTATTTGTTAATGTTGTTTAATAAAAACGCAACACATTTTTGTCGTTAGGTACGAAGTTCTTAAGGTCCTCATTCCGAGAGCCTAAAGGGGGCAATAAATTAATAAGTTTAAAAGCAACTTGTTTCACTAAAGCGCCTAGCATCCAAGGCGCGTCTTATCAGTTTTTCAGTTGATTTTGAATGCATCCTAAAATAATTATTGAACATGTGCCTCGTCTATGTGATGTTTCCGTTAAGAAGATTATCTAAATAAATCAAAAACCCTCTAAAAAATTTGGCACACTTGTTAGAAAAATTTGTTGGGACTCATTGTCAGAGATTCTAGCTAGTTCGTTGTCTACACTGATTGTATGTTATCTACGGGGTTATTCACGGAAGATAAGGAGCCTATCGAGGCTAAAAAACATATTTTTTACAGCAAAAATATATTTTACATAAAGTGTTATATACCATGTCTTTTTTTTGTAAAAGCAGCCGTTTCAAAAAAAAATATAAACACAAATTTGTACATTTTTGGGGTGAATCTGGGGTAATACCCAACTTCGAAGGGGCGGTGAGTTTTGAAACGTTATCAAGAACACTAATAGCAATACATCTTCCAATTTACAGCTTATTACTCATTTTTTTCCGGGTTAAACCCTCATTTTACTGAACTATTAGGACCCTTGACTAAACTAATCAATCAAAAAAACACTCACTTGAAACAATTTATTTCATAGCAAATTTTTTTACATATCTTTAAATTCACCACTACCATTAAGCAACAAAATATTAGGATTTTCCTTTTCAAATTCACTTGGTTCTCGTTCACGATCTTCCTTACCCCATTCACCCACTGATGACATCACATTAGGTTCTTTCTTTTTTTCAATTTCTTCCCTCTACAAGTTAGAATAAAACCACAAAATTTTAAGTAAAAACATTTATTAGCAAAAAATCTGACAATAAATAAGATTAATTAGACTTCACCTGAGCATCCATTTTTGCAAACTTGTCAAACATGTTAGCATAGACTTTTTTCTCCTTTTGTAATTGCTCTTTGAGGGTTTTGACACAAAGGGCTTGATGTGTCTGAACTGCTTTGTTTCCAGGATCAAGTTTGAGACACTTTTGGAAATCTTCTGAAGCTAGTTTTGGCTCACCTAACTTAAGTAGCGCTTGTCCTCGTCTAAACAAAGCTTTAACATTGTCTGGAGCTAGCTCCAAAGCTTCTGTTGCTGAAGCCTTAGCTTCGAAATTGTCACCAATTTTTAAGTAACACAAAGCTAAATTAAGATGTGCTGCTAGATTTAAAGACTCAATTTCATCAAGAATTTCCTTGTCTCCTTCAGCATCTGAAACAAATTCAGTAATACAACAAGACAATTTGGGTCAAAAACACACCTTTTTGAGACTTTAAATACTCAATTATTTTTTTGTACATTTTAACGGCTAAATCAAACTTAGACGCTTTAAAATAATTCGTTCCTTTCTCCTTGAAAATTTTAGACTGCTCTATTCGTTCTTTAGTATCTAAAGCCCAACTCTCTTTAATTCTTTCAAAGTTCTTTAATGTCACAGTATATTCAACAGTTGCATTTGGTGGAATGTTAAATTGTGGAGAACCTTGAGCCCCAAACGCATATTGTGGTTTGATTACAAGCTTCGAAGTTTCTCCCTTTTTAAACTTTTCAATTGCTATGTCAATCCCTGAGATAACATTTTGTTCTGAGCCTTCTCCAACAATGAAACTGACGTCACGTACGTCAAATTCTGTTCCCTCGTATTTTCCAATAAGACTAACTTCGACTGTAGCACCGTCTTTAGGACAAGTGTGCCCCTCCCCTGCTTTGATTTGTTGTCGTTCAATGCCCCCATCATGCTTGGGACTCAGATCTTCGCATTTCCAGCTGATCACCTCGACGTCAAATTTTAAGGTAGCCTCTGGGGGTATAGTTGGAGGGCTGCCAGATTTGCCGTATGCATATTCAGAGGCACAGGTTAGCATAGCCCGTTCCCCTTTTTTCATTGTTGCTACCCCAATATCCCATGCTTTGATCACACTTCCTGTGAAAAACACGTTTATGTGAGTTGAATTAAAGGAAAATCGTGGTTACCTTTTCCTAAATCGAACTCAAATGGTTCGTTCCTGTCTCTGCTTGAATCAAATTGTGTGCCATCAGTTAAAGTCCCAGTGTAATGAACTTTAACCTTGGATCCTGGTGGTGGGTATTCATCACTTGTACCTTCTTGAAGAATTTCCTTAAGGACCCCATTGTCTTTATTTGGGGAAATATCGATAGGTTCAGGCATGGTTATGAATGGAATATTCTAGAGCCGGCTCTAAACACACAAATATAGACATAATCAATAATTTTTAGTTTCTGAGTAGAAAGAGATACTTCATCATTGAAATTTGTTAATACTTACTTTTAGAAATATTATATTTCGTAGAGGTGGGCAAAAAGTATCGATGTTTGGCAAACATCGAGGTTTAAATGTAACATCGATCTAAAAATATCGATGTTTCAAATTTGCGATATATCGAAAAGACTCGATGTTTTTATTTTCAATGTTGGTCCGATGTTTTACTGGCTTTGTACGACTCGGTTGTCGTCGGTCGTTGTTTTTCGTCCAGCTCGGCGGCCATGCTTGCATTATAAGTAAAATATGCATTATGTTAAACCATTAATTTATAGGTTTGTGCAACTTCTGTAACATCAGAGAGGCTCTTCTCAAAAACTGGGCAAATTGTTACTGATAGATGCAATAGAATCAAACCTGGAAGATTGTGTTTCTAAGTTCGTTTAGTGATGTTTTTGTTTAATATGTTTAGATGGCTTTTAAAAATTTTATATTTTTGTTTTCTGTTACTTCTTTTGATTAACATGTTTATTTCTATTTTTAATTGTGATTTTTTTCTGAAATGTAGTCCATATTCGATTACGCTATTGCAGTAAGCAAAGAACTTCTTACTTCTTCTGAACCACCATCGATGTTTCTGAAACATCGATGTTTTATCGACAATACATCGAATATCGGTCTAGACTTCCTAATAATCGATGTTCTAAAACATCGATATTTTTTGGACGATGTGCCCATCTCTAATATTTCGTAAGATTCTTCTTAATTAAAGTTTTTTCTTAATTTTTGATGAAGCACAATGCACCTTTCAAATTATTGACACGAACTGAAGCGAAGTGGAAACGAAAGAAAACGAAAAGGCGTTTCTATCCCCACTCCTCAAATTTGTGTTTACATTACCACAACGCTAAGCCCGTAAAGTAGTGTTGCATACGTAATACGTAAGCTATTTAAACTATTTTGGCGGCAATTTTTTTATAATTTCTGATCTTTCTTTTATTAGAGAAAATAACATTCATTGAAGGCTATTTTGTACCGCATTTTGTTAAAAGTTAAAAATTAACGGCTTCTTTATTTTTTTACCAAAGTTGTTATTTTCTAAAATGTTAAATATTCTGCATTGTTAAATTTTATCAAATTTGTTTAATTCTTAACAGAATTGCTAAAATAAAATTTTTAACCTACCTGTTATTTATATATCGGACAAAATAAAGCAACTACAATTGAAGATATAACAACATTTTTTTTTAAAAAAATAACTTAAATAAGCGGTATTCATTTTTTATAAATAATTTTTAAAGTTTGTTGAAAACCAGGCAAAATAATTTCAAAACATTACATTTTGATTGATTACATTGAGATCCAAATTTTGTTATAAAGAATTACTAATGAGACCAAACTGAAGGCTACTGCTAAAAAAAAATTGATTAAAATTTGCGAAATTGGATTTTTAAAAATGATGTGCCCCTCCTGGTTATTTCAGAAACGGCTTATGTTAAGCCAGTCCCAATTTTTTTCAGCATTATGAACCAAATTAATAACTAGTTTATTTTAATTTTGTTCAAAATTTTTAATTTAAGAAAAAGATATGAGGTAATGAAATTTTAGGGAAAGAATATTTTTCGAAAATTAAATTTCAGTGCTCTTAACTTTTTTATGATTAAAATTTTGGAAAAAACCAAAAGAAGACTAGTTCTTAATTCGTCTCATAATGTTGAGAAAAAAATCGTCTTAGTTCTAACATAAGCCGTTTCGGAAATAACCAGGGGAGCACACCATTTATAAAAATCAAATTTTACAATTTTTTTTTGGCAGTAGCCTTCAGTTTTGTCTCAATAATAATCCTTTATAACAGAATTTCGATCCCATGCCCCATTTTGAAAATACAGAGTTTTAAAAAATTACCGGCCGCCGCTGGGTGGAACCACCTTAAAGAAATAATCCAAAAAAAAACTGTTTTTTGCGCATTAAGCAATAATTTTTTTAAATGATGTTTTAAAAAGATTTTACCTCTTTTTAAATTATTCTAAAGATAAAAGTTTAAACTTGATTTTCGAAAGGCAACGGTATAGACACTGTTAATATTTTGTGTAGAAAAAAACGAAGATGGCTAAATTTTTAAATAGCTTCGAATTTAAGTTTGATAAAAAAATTTAAATTATTTAGACACATAACTTTATTTTGGATCTCAACGTCCTTGTAGCATTACTTTACTTATTGTTAGTACTGGTCGGTGATTAGATCCGATTCTTAAAAGCATATTTGTAGGGAAAAATTGAAGCTTTTTCTTACTCTTTCCAGAATTCAAGTTTGTATTTTTACCTTTAGAATAAGCCAAAAAAGATTTTTAGGTGGCAAAAAAGGTGAATTTTAATTTTTTTTTATATTTTGAAAACTATCAATTTTTTATTATTAAACCAATTACAGTTTGTCAAATGATACTCAAAAACGTACTTAAATTCTTTCTTTCAGAGGACCATAAAAAATATATAAAGAACCATAAAGTAATTTGATTTGAATGTTTGTACATAAGCATTATGCAGTATATTGTGGTTTATTGGTGTCGATTATTTTCAATTTTGTAGTACTTACGGTTATACCGGAAACAACTACTAAATTCGTTATTCTAAAGGTATCATATTTTTTTACGTATGCTACTTTATTTCCAACAAGCTTTAAAAATATTTTTTTAAGTTTTGACATAATACAATATAAGACATTTTATAAAATATTTTTAAAATATTATTAAGCATAAAAATATAATTTTATGTAGAATTATTATTGAGTTGTGTATTAGTAGAATGCCAAATGCCCTAAAATGTGTCACCCTGTGGGTGTTTCAAAACAAAAGGTTGATTTTTTCAGAAATGATGACTTATGTCTTGTATATATTATATACGAAGTTGTCTTTTCTATCTTCTGTTTTTTTTTTTCTATTTTTACACTTTTCTTCAATACCTAAGAAATTAAAATTTTGGGTATAATTCTTTGTACCAAGCTCTGTTGCAGCAACAAAGTTTTCTAAAATTTAATTCCTAAAATTACAATATTTTTGTTATTTAAATGTTTCGTTTGTGTTATGTCAAATGTCAAATTTACACGAAGCTATACGTCGTAGATTGAGGCATACTTTCATAATTTTATTACAAAAGGTGATAAGTTCATGAAACAGACTTTACTATAAAAATAAAATATAATAATATATTTTAATAAAATTTACAAAAAAAAATTTACTATAATAATAAAAATATGATAACAATCACATTCTGTGGAATTCACAAAATTATTGAAACCATATACTGGCGATGTCAATTATTGGGAAATACTTAATTGTATTATTTACACACAATTTGGTCTATAGTATAAACCTTACAAAATAAATCGTAAAAATATAACTAGAATTCATTTATTAATGCTTACACTTATTAAGCAAGTATTAGCTGTAACGAAGTTCTAAAAAAATAAGAAATTGTATTTGTTTTTTACTTAGTCCGTATTTAGATTTAATGTGATAAAGTGCTTGAAAATTTAATATTAACTGAAAAACAAATTGCAACTGAATAAAATAAAGTTTGAGTGAGTCTTTTAATATTTTCTAAAAAATGTTAGTCAAAACTTATTTTCTAGTAATGTAGATGATATATTTTTTTTAAGAATGTGTAGGTACAGTTTAAATGTTTTTTGAAGAATATTAGTTCAACTAGTCTAGGTGTGGACTAAAATGTTGATGTGACGCTGCGAATTTTTTTATGCATTTCTGTCACAAATTGTTTAGGAGAAAGATCATTTTCGACACATAACCGTATAAAAATTTTCTCATTAGAAGTCTAGTAAGGCAGAAGAAACTGATATATCTTTCACTTTTGGCTATTCAGTCAGATTTGGTTAAAAATTGTAATTTCGATAAAATCATAAAAAAATTTGCTTCTATGAAGTGTCAGAAAATTAAATTTCAATGTTTATATTTATATATTTGTAATTTTTTAATTTAATAAATACTTGTGTTTACTTTTTTACTTAAAAACAATTAAGTGTAAATTATATAAAATAAAAAAAGCGGCACTTTTTTCCTATAAAATAGTTTTTAAGAAAAGGGGGGGCGCAGAGTAAGATTAGCCTAGGGGCGCTATCAACTATAATCCGGCCCTGAAGGAAGTAATAATCTAGTTTAAATTATAAGGATAGATTCGATAGATGCGGTATCATATTTAAATAATTTGTGCAGAGTTTATTTATTATATTATTTTTGAAGAAAACATTTTTATATTTGTGCAGAGTTTATTTATTATATTATTTTTATTCAGCTTTGAAGTTGCGAACGCCCATTAGAGCCAATACATTTTCATTATCTTTTGTGGCAAAACGGCTGCACAGATTAAATTGAACTTTTAGTAGAAGAAAGCCTATGTTTTAAAAAACTACATTGTATAAATATCCAGAAAATTTTGAATGGTGCCCTTTTGCACAGGACAATTTTTGGACAACTTCGTATATAATATATTTAGAGCATAAAACATCATTTCTGAAAATCAACCTTTAGTCTTAAAACCCCCACAGAATCACTTTTTAAAGGGTTTATGCGCTTCGTGCACCGTACTATATCTCATTTTAAAAGCATAAAAAATTTTGTTTTAAACATTTATATCGTATTGTCAAAAAATTTTCAAAAATCCTAGCTTAAATTTAAAATTTCCATAAACAAAACATAAATTTAAAAAAATTCTGAAATTTTTTTAATTAAAACTTAAAATAAATTCTGTCTAAGCTAAATCTTTGTAGAAACGTTTACTTGAACGTCCTAAACTTACTTATTTTGAAAAAAAAAAATTATTTAAAAAATATTTTTGTAAAAAAACTGCTTTATTCTAAATTTGTTTAATAAAATTTATGTAAAATAGACAATTAATTAAATCTATTTGCTTTAACGTTTGAATTTAAACGTAGTGATTAGCAGATGATATTTCTAAATGTGGCTGCCAACCAACCGAAACTGAGCAGGACATGTCGGAATCCAACACTTATGTCTAGGAAAAAAAATGTTTTAGGCTAAAATTTAGCATATGCTTTTGTTTGAAATACGACAAACCTATGCTATTAGCATTTACTGAACTAACTAGTAAAAGCCTTTGCTATTTTTTATTATTATGTATACCTTATTACTATTATTTATTATTATGTATCCTTTATTATATGTATTATGTCGCTTTTTTTAATTTTGCGTAACTTTTGGATATTATCATCATATACCAACCAATTTATGCTTTATAAGAATTATGGAAACTCTTTCGCAAATTACGTATTAGTTTTGGTTACCAGTTTTGGTATCTTTTTTGAACCTACTCAATTTAGTTCTTCACTCGTTATATATTAGTTATATAACTTATACTCTAATACTAAATTCTATTTGAGCAAAGTCGGAAAAAAATAACAAAGTGTTCCGGAATGGTCAGTCGCAGAATTGGCAATCTTATTTTTAGCTGGTGACATAAACTTATTACTAAGTGGTCTGGATTTATATCAATTTTACTTTTATAAGTAAAAACTTAAAAAATACTATTATTTAATTTAAAATGTAAATTTAGTAACAAATTAATCAACAATATTTTGTTGCGAGTACTCGAGTAGTAAATGTTGCAAAATATATACCTATACAGACCAACTTCAATGTGATGGCACAGTCGGTTTTCTGGTACTATTTTTGTCACATTAATTGGTTTAACAGCCTTTTTAAACTTTGCGGCGGCCGGACATTGTTACCAACAGAGCCAACTCCATTTGTACAATTTTTTATAGTTTTGTTTTTTACCATAGAAAAACCATATTTTTTTTATGTCAGTGTCAAATTCGATGTCTTAAGTGTATTGTCGTGCGTAGTAGTAAGAAGGGCCACGAAAACAAACCTAGCAGCCGCTTTAGAATTCCTAATACAACTACTCATATTTCGCAGATTGCGGACGCTCGCACAAAAAATAATTTTCTTGTATGATAGGTAAGTTTCAAGTTTTTTCAAACTTAGTAATTTACCTCTAATAATTAGTATTAAAGAATATAATATAACAAAATATATAAATACCATACTTTTTGAGAGTTTTGAGAAGACAAGAAGAGTTGAAAAAAAAATTTCGCAAAATTTTTTATAGAGTTCAATATTAACAATTTTTGTAATAATCGAAAAATATTTTGTTGCATAGAATTCTAATATATTATTAATATTAATAATATTATTATGCGTTATTTGTTTTGCTATAAAAAGTTTGAAATAAAAATGGGTTTTTAAATGAATTTAAACTTTAGGGTTTTTTGTTTTTTGGTGTTGTTTGACATTGAGCACATGCGCGTTAACCTACAACACGGGGGTGAAACGAGATGCGCGCGTTTTGCTGAGCATAGGAGTTCGTTGGTATCTAAGGTGAGGTTTTTAACTTCGAGGGAGGGAAAAGGAAACAACCAATCAGGTTACAGAAATTTAAATAACGCGCATTTGGGTTAGTGATTTAGGTTTCTAACAGAATCCCCCAGAAACAGTGGCGTACCTAGTTGGAGGGATCTGGAAGAATAAACTTAAATTACAATAATGGTAAATTAATAGTAATACAACAAAACTTTTAAAATTTATTTACATCATACTAGTGTATATGTCACGATTAATATAAATTCATGTTTTCATTGATTAAATTTGTGAAATAAAGTTTAGGTTTGAGGGTACGCCACTGCCCAGAAAAACATTTCATGCGTGAAATGGAGTGACAGGTGGTGTTTGTTTTCGCGCGTTGTTGTAAGTAAAAATGCTCAAAAATTATAAATAAAAACTCACAATTTACTTTTTCTAGCTTTTTAAGTAATATACGAGTTATTCTGGATCTGGCTGGGCTTTCGTTTTAATGTAAAACAGATAAGTATTTTGTTGCACGTGGAAAATTTTGTTAGGTTAGTTACGATTTTTTTATTGTAGATTCGTTAAACTTTTAACGTTTGAACGGATTTTGATTTCTGCATCTTACGCATACTGAAATTATGGCTGGCTACCGAAGATATTCCTGCAAATACCCTGGGTGTAGTAATGGTTATGTGCCGAACCGTTCTGAAGGAATTAACAAACACTTCTTCACTTTCCCTAAGGACCCAAAGCTTCACAACTTATGGAGGAATGTTTGCGATGTGCAGGATTCTGTGAGTACAAAATTTTGGCGAATTTGTGAGGATCATTTTGAAGTCCGCGATTTTGTAAATGAAAGGAAGGATAAATTGATTCCAAATGTAGTCCCAAGGTTTTATGATGCGCCTTTGCAGGAGAAATCTGTTGAAGTTTCACAAAAAACAATTTCTTTATCAGAAAATTGTTTAGTAGAAAATTCAACAGAATTTTCATCCAACAGTTGTTCTTTGCCTTCAACATCTAATGAGAGATGTCTTGTTGATCCTCCTCTTATTTCAAATAATGAAATAATAAGCAACAATAGCCTTCAAGATCACAATTACTCTGTTCAGGGTAATCATAATACGATCAATGAGAGGTGCAACAAATTTGCGTTTTTGAAAGACAGTTCTGAAAATGGCATGTTACACAAAATGAAACTTTCAAGGGCAGATTTAACTTCACGGGAGAAACAGATGTATAAAATTCATCGAAATGTAACATCACGTTTGTCAAAGTTGCAAAAATTGTTGCAACAAGAAAAGCACAAAGTGAATATTTTGCAAAATTTATACAAGTCCGGAAAATTCGAGTTTCGAAGGATTTCATCAATTCGCAGTTGAGAAACATTAACAAACATCCGACAGCGCGGAGGTGGACTCCTGAAGATAAGGCGTTTGCCTTGTCTATGTACAAACGGAGTCCACGCTTGTATAAATATTTGCAAACATATTTTCAGTTGCCTTCTACACGAACCTTGAAAGCTGTTTTGTCTAAAATTCCATTTGGACCTGGAATTAATAATGCAATTTTGAATCATTTAAAGGGAGAAATCATGAAAAAGAAGAGGACAGATCGATTCTGTACTTTGATTTTTGATGAAATTTCTTTATCTCATGGATTTCATTATGAGGCCCATCAGCAATTAATTAGTGGTTTTGAAGATTTGGGTTCATTAGGTCGGACAAACAAGGCAGCCAACCATGCTCTTGTTTTTATGGTCCGAGGTATCAGAAAGCAATGGAAGCAGGTGGTTGCTTATTATTTCACAAGTCACACGATTGCAGCTGACAATCTAAGATTAATTATTAAAGAAATAATAGGTCAACTTCAGGGAATCGGTCTTGAAGTTGTGGCCACAGTTTGTGATCAAGGGTCTACAAATCAAAAAGCCGTGTCTCAGCTTTGTGCTGAACCACACCCCCGACGAGGTTCCTATTATTTTTTTATTAATGATCGTCCCATTGTCACAATTTTTGATGTCCCTCATTTACTTAAAAACACCAGAAACTCGTTATTGCGTTGTAAGATCCAATTTGATTCTGATAAATTTGCCAAATTTGAGCACATTGAGGCTGTTTTTAATCTTGACCAGCAAAAACAATTCAAATCGTTGCCTAAGTTGAAAAAAGAGCATTTCAATTTTAAAGATTCCTATGTAAAAATGAAAGTCAAGGTGGCTGCTGCTCAGTTAAGTAGCTCAGTGGCAAGTGCCATTGAAACTTTTTCTGTTTTTACAGATAAGTTGCCAGCTGACTCAATTTTTACGGCAGAATTCGTCAAAAAAATTGATGATTTGTTTGACTCTTTGAACAGTTCGCGTCTTTTTGCACCCGATTCGAAAGTGTATCGTTGTGCTTTGACGAATGAGTCACCCCATTTGGCATTTTGGTCAAAATTGCTAACAGAAATGGACCAGTGGAGATTAATAGATTTGAACAATGGTACTGATTGCACCAATCAGTATTCATTTGTCAAAGGTTGGCAAACGACAATCAAATCTGTTATTTTTCTTTGGGACCACCTCAAAAACATTGACGGATTTGACTATTTAAACTTACGTGGTTTAAATCAAGACCCGGTGGAAAATCTATTTTGCAGCATTCGACAGCACGGTGTTTCCAACTCCAATCCCACTTGTCACCAGTTTACAGCTGCCTTGAAAACAGTTGTGGTCAACAATTTGGTCTCTCCAAAAGGCTCTGGTGGTAACTGTGAGGATGATGAGTGCACACCTTTGGAAAACTTGAGAAATTTGTTGATGTTTTCAGAGAGTGAGGAGAGAGATCTGGAATTGGTATCACCTACTGAGATGGACTTCAGCACATTGCAGGAAGAAGAACTTTGTTGTGAAAATAGTCAAGGTTTAGCTTATGTTGCAGGGTACGTGCTGAAGAAAATCGAAATTCCAGTGTGTGGACCCTGTCGGAAAAAGTTATTTTCTGAGGAGCCCACAGAACACCATCTCTTTGTCACATTCAAGGAATTCGACGACCAGCGACGGTTGACGTATGCTAGTGAGTATGTAATGCAACTTGTCCAAAACATTCACACAAGTTTGTATGGTTTTCTTAACACCTGTGCTTACCAGGGAATGTTGGAAGACAGGTTTAAGGAACTTTATAAAAGCCAGTTTGATTTTGGGCAAAGGTATTGCATGAATCACGATTGCGACCTTTTAATATTAAATTGGTGCACAGCCTTTTTAATACAAAAGTACGTAAAAGATAAGCAGAAATCAAAATCCGTAACACCCGGCCATGTCCAGAAAATGAAAAGACTGAAAGTGAAGTGAAGTGTACCTGATAGTTATTGAAAGTGCAGTGAATTAAATTTTTGTTTTTTTATCTAGAATTATTTTATTTTGTTGTTCAGTTATTATATAATCTTGTTATTCATGTTATATATTTTTTTTTATTATTTTTATGTTGAGAATTTTTTTTATTTTCGTCTGCATGTGATATGTATTATTTTATATTTATTTGTATATATGTATATATCGTGTCTTTCGGAGGAGACGTTAAGCCGTCGGTCCCGGCCAGCAATGGTCGTTAAGTCATGCCAGAGGCTGTAGGTTTGACTTGAAAACTCTGGCACTTGTGTGTTGCATTATCACCATACCAAACCAAATATTTTTGTTAAGTTTTTTTATTTTAGTTATTTTGGAGTTTATTGTTATTTTTATTCATTAATTTGATATAATAAATTTTCCTTTCAGCAAATATTGTTTGTTTTCATAATAAATAGCTATAAAATAAAAATTAGACATGTTATTTTTTTAAAATAGTTACTAACATTTACAAGTTTCTTTGCAGATTTTGATTAAAATATCACTATTATATAATAGTGCTATTTTAATCAAAATCTGCAAAAAAACTTGTATATGCAAAAATAATTGTAAAAACCAAAATTAAGATCCTTTTGAATCTCCCGCTTTTCACATTAGTAACACACTTGAACACGAGGGGGCCTGTGCTGTTAGTAAAATAACAGGAACTTTTCGCTTCTTAAGTTAAGTGTTCTGTGACCTACAATTTTGCTTCAGCCATTTATGTTGATTGCATATTATCAAGTGTAAAACGTTATTATCAGGTAACAGAGTCTTTATCGAGTAAAGAAATGCAAAAATATCAAAAACGGATATAACCTTTATTAAAGAAAGTAACATTTTTGTCCGGATATCCATGCATTAACCCGACTATCTTGTCACTTTCAAGTGCCAGCTAGACTTAGCCTGGGGCTTTTGTGTCGAGTTCATGCTTTACAGATACAGTTATTGAATTAATGGCTATCAAAGAATGTGGACATTTAACTTATTCTCATATCTTCAGCAAGATTGATTAGCCGTGATCTGGTATATTGCTATAAATAGTCACCTCCATTTTAGGCTTATTTTGTTTAGTTATGAAATGTTTACGCTTCCTGAATTCTTCTTGACTATATCCCGAAAAATCACCTAATTTTTGTTGCAGTATGACCGATTCCTCAATGAATTTTGGTCCAGCTTGGATTCGCAACCTTCCTTCTGAAGGCACTACCACGACCGGCGGAGGTACAGGCGGTGGTACACGGTCCTACCAATTAGCAGAGTACAGGTAAAAGTACTCAGTATCCCTTTAAAACTGTTTAAGTTTGTCTAACCCTCTTCAAGGTATGGTAGAGAAGAGATGTTGGCACTGTTTGACAAGCAAGTGAAACCTCCAGCGACCCTCGTCACCTTCAAAACGCTATATTCCGATCAAACCCTTGTGCCTCTGGCGCTCCTCCCGACCACCGAGGAGGAGCAGAGAGGCTGGCAGAGTCGCCCCACGACCATCAGTGGGGCGCCGCGTGGTAGAGGAAGCTCACTAGAGCGAGGGGGTCGAGGCAGCAGAGGCAGAGGCGGTTATCAACCGTACGGCCGCGCTACGTCTGCCTACGACAGCGGATGGGGCAATGGGGAGCAGCCCGACTGGAGCCCTCGCAAGGAGTTCACCACCAGGACTCTCAACGATAACTGGCGGCGAGTCCGAAACAGCAACGAGGAGGAGGATGGGTGGCGGAATTTGAGCTCCAGTAGGTCTCTGCATGACAAATGGGGGCGTTCGGCGAGTTGGCGAGGGGATGGTGATTCCGAAGAGAGGAACGGTCCACCTGAAAGAGGGGGTCGGGCTACTTGGCACGAGAATAATCGGGGGGCGCCTTTGCGGAGGTCCTGGGATAACGAGGATCATCTGCCGGAGTGGGCCACTGAAAATCCCACGGAGGGTGGAGGGACGTTTGATGAAAGAGGGGCGTTCCATGGCTCAGATGATGAGCAGGTCAGTCATTTTTCTAATTATAAAAAATATTAAAAATAAAAATAAATCAATCGTAGGATGGAAAAAGAGATAAAAAGGATATGCTGCAAAAGTCAACGTCACAACAGCATATTCCAAATCGGGCAAATCAGTCCTCTTTATCTTCTTCCAAGTCTACAACATCTTTATCAAAGTCGGAGGATGGTGATAAGTATAAAGAAGTAAGTTATTATATCTATTACTTTTTTAAGAAATTGTTATACTACTAAATTTTCCCTACATTTCTACAAAAGCCATAAAAGGGCAAGAAGCTTAGTGAAAAAGTGTTAGTTTTATGATTTTATTTGTATATTTTACTTAATTTCTGTTGATAAAAATGTAATATGATGACATTTAAACAGTATATAGCGCACACCGTTTGGAAGTAAAATCAATGTTACTTTTTAAGCTATACAAATTGCTTTTTTCTTACTTGCGATAATAATTTTGGACGATTTTTAAACAACTTGGTAAACTTTTTTTTTTATTGCTACTCGGGTTGTTATGTTATTATCATCTCTATGAGTTCATGAAATTTTAGTTGTCCAACTACGTTCCTGAGTAAATTTCGCAAACACTTGTTTTTTGTTGGTATGGACCTTCCCTTTGGTTTAAGTGTCTAAATTTTTATTCAAAACTGTTTGGGCTGAACTGAACTCTTGTCAGCTCTCTGGTCGTTTTATGAGAAAGCGAACACAAACTCAGGAACGAAGTATAGTGTGAAAGCAAGTTTTTATCTTATTAAATATTAATATTAGGAATATTATGATATTTGTTTCTGTATGTAATCCTCTTTAGCAGCTCAGAATGTTGTTGAAATTATCGTCAAGCTCAAGCTCTAAAATTATCGTGACACCTTTTGATTATGCAAATTTTGAATTAAAATAAACCACGCGCACCTTAACTGTGTTAGCTAAATGGATATTACAGAAGAAGTTCTACGACTTGTTTAGCCAAAATAATCGCTTTGAGCTAGAAAATATTTACATAGTTAACTATAAATCAAGTAAAAGGAAAACAATTTTAAGAATTAAAAACATAACACTGTTCTTCGCTGTGTTTCAAATAACTTTTACAAAAAACGTATTTAACACGCCATCACAATGTTATCTTACAGCAGACTGTAGATTGTTTTACTTGGTTTTGACCATTTAACTGTTGAACAGCTGCTCAAGTACACGCGCATTTTACTTTTTAACATTTTTGTAAACTTGGTTTTTATATGCATTAACGTAAAAGCATAGAGCAATAAATAAACGTCTAAATAATAATAAGTTTAATAACAATGACTGCTTTATAAATTATCTGGCTGTTGTAAGCTAAACGTCAGAAAATCAAGTTTATTTTAAAATAAATAACATCATAGTACACCATAACGATAAATGTGACAATAGAGAAAAGTAGCCAAATTAATTTATAAAATCAAATTAAAAATAAAAATGCTTAAAGAAATGCAGGGGACCAGAATTTTAAAAAAACTGAGTCAAATTTAAATGTCGCAACACCAGTGAAAACTGTTGCCAAATTAAACCTGAATTTTTGCAGTAAATTTTCATTTAATTTTTTTTACAAAAGTACTGGATATATTAAAATCAAGTGTCTTTTTAAATGTCTGTTTCGAATTTTTATAACAAAATAAGAATTTGATAGAATTGGCATGATGTAATCAAACAATTACGTAAATTTACAAATATGACCTGACCTTATTCGATCTGATTTGGCATGACCTGCTTTTTACTATTGTTTTTTATTGTTTACATTCGCTAAGAAACAATTTTTAATCTTCAATTAAACAGATTTTTTAATTTAATTTGATGATAAAAATTTTATAAATTTTTTTGGAGAACTATAAAATAATAAAAATACAACTTAAACAAATAATACTTTTGCAACAAGTACTACATATTTGTTTAATTTCCTGAATTTCTGAAGTTAGAATACAGGATGTTAAATCATCAGAGCAACATTTTAAAGTATTTCTTAGCTAAATTCGGCTGCCGTACTGTCAGTGATAGTTGTCAGAAATTTCAGAATTGTCACATTATGTAAAGAATGACAAAAACTGAACACGAAAAAAGAAGGAACAAAATGAATCTGGAAATTGACATCTCAACTTAAGATTTCCCGCGCTGTCATTTGTCATTAAATCAGCTGGAAGTGTGATTCAAGTGTGTGGGTAGTGTGTGGCTAATGAAGTTTTGCAAGTTTTTAGAGATTTTTAAAGTTATTTGAGCAATATTTAATATTTTATTTAATACAAAAAGACTCAAGAAACAATAGAAATAAGTAGGCTTTTCGTGTTTGATCACACTTGCCTCAATGCTCATAGTGTCCGCCAGGGGTCGTGGCGCTTGGCAGCTAATGAGAATTACAACAGAACTATTTGCAATGAAAATGACTCGAAATCTTATAAACACGCTCTCAAAAATAATTAAAATGATTTATTTATATTTATTAATTGCCATAGTTACAATATATCAAGTTCCGACATCCATTTTTCGTTACATTTTCTTTTATCAAAATCTCCTAGCACTCTTGATAACTTATTTAAGTGAACACTTGTTATTTGAAAGTTTGTAGACTGTCAATTTTGACATTATTTTTGATCCATCATTTTTGTGTGCTTTAAGTTTGGCAATGTTGTGCAGACGATCTGGCTCAATTCAGCCGATGAGGGGCAGAAACTTCAAAATTGTTCATATCTCTCTTTTTATTGTATTTTTTCTATTTTTGTTAAACGAAATATTTTTTAGGATTCTAGTGGTAAAAGATTAAAAGAAGATATTCCCAAGGTAAAGGAGAGCAGTTCTCCAGAAAAAGAAAAATATAAAACGAGCGTAAACTCTGATGAGAGAGACGAAAGAAATTCTGAAGAAAAATGTCAACCGCTAGCAACACCCTCAATTGGTAATGGTCCTCCTCAAGAACAAATACCGCCAAACATGTAAGTCTCTCTTTCTCTTGTCCTCGACACCTAACCAAAAATTCCAGAGATAAAGTTGATGAAGACTTCGATCGTTTACAAGAAGATCTCGTCTTGAAACTAGTCGTGGATGAAGAAACCCCTAAAGCTCAACCAAACTTTGACGTGTCTGCTGTGCAACCACCACCAAATCTTGTACCACCATCTCAAGAAAAATGGTATTATCAAGACCCGCAAGGTACCAGACAAGGGCCTTTCACACATGTTGAAATGGCTGAATGGTACAAAGCGGGATATTTTAGTAACCAGTTAAATGTAATGCGCGAGTGCGACGAAAGGTATTTCCTCTTAGGTGAATTAATAAGTTTGTGCGGTGGTGAAAATCCGTTTTTATCAAATATAAGATTTCCAATTTTGAAAAATGAGGCAGCGAAATTGCCTGACGACATGTTGCCATATCAGTTTTTGTCACAGTTAGCGTTCAAACAACAAGCGTCTTTGAGGAATTTAGCTGAACCTTGGAGTGCACTCACATTACAACAACAAGAATTGGCTGCACAAAGGTTAATGTTACAGCAACAGGTAAAATATAAATAAAAAAAGTATATGCGTGTTCGTGATTTGGTGGTTTTTCTAGCAGCAAATGCCACCTGATCTACAATTTATGCAACAGACCACTCCTACCAATCCGCTAATGTATATGATCAATCAAATGCAGCAAGTACGTATTACACTTCCTGTAACAACAAATTGAGTTCAATCAGTATTTTAACAATTTGTAAAAAGCTCATTTTATGCAGTTATTCAAAGTTTTTGTTTATATCGTTTTGTTGCTTTTAATAAATATTACAATTTTATCTTTACTAAAACTCCAAACAACAAACGCTGTTTGAAATAACTCAATATTGACATTTATTGACATGTTTAGCAAGAATTTTGGTGTTTTTTTGTCACAAATTTGGATACAACTTTACCAAAAATTGGCTTTTTAAGAGTTTTACTGTATTTACCAATTATATTTCTAATCTTCAAATTACAGCAGTTGTAGTTACATTTTTGTATTCAGGAAAATATGTTATTTATACTTGGATCACTTTTGTAATATTGGGATGATAGAGACTTTTATTTGATTCGTATCATACTTAGAGGTCATGTTACTAAATTAATTAGACAGTTGGCGATACTTTCAAGCTTTCAAAGTTATGTCACGAAAATTTTAATTTACTTGACACTTGTCAAAATTAATGAATTTAAATGAGTAAAACGGGCAACATAGGCGAAAAGAACTAAAGAACTAAAAATAATGCGTTTTTCGAACCCTCCATCAAAGAGAAACTGAAGGCTGAAATAAACCAAAATCAAAAAGCATCAAGTTTTGGTCACCGAATAGAGATAGTGATATATGGACTCAACGAAGTAGATAAGGAAAGAGGCGGTGCACTCGGAGTGGCAAAGCCGAACGTAGGTAAAAAACACCATAACTTGTACGTTGTAAGCATCACGTGACTGACATCAGCGACAACATGACATAAAATCGACATAACCACAAAATGGCTTGTTGACTTGAGTTGATCTTGTTGTTTTCGTGTCTCAATTTTAAGAAGCATAATTCAAATCAGAAAAAGACAAGGACGGAGTTATATAACTATAATACCAATGGCGTAACACAGATCTGTCAATTAGCAAAATGAATTCACAACAAACGAATAAACAATACAAAATAACTTTAATAGCCAACAAAACAAAGCTAAATTGCAAAAAGTAACCTCTAAACTTCAAAAATGCGCTCAAACACGAGATTGAAGTACACCAAACGTGAATGACAGTTGACGAACCGACTCTGTCATACATAACTATCCCTTATAATACAATGGACTCGTCCGTTGCGCAGAGACGCCCTTGTCTTTTTCTCATTTGATTTCCACTCTAAAATTTTGGATTTTCTTGAAATATAATGTTGAGATGCTCGTTTTAATGCAACTTGTTAAACTTGAACGTGTCGTGTTGACAGTTGACACTCAGAATATTAGCCAACTAAAATGTTATTGGGATATGTGATGAGGATAGCGGAGGGATGGACTATGAAAAGAACAATTGCATCACATATTAAATATTTTTGGACGTCAAAATAACCCCAAACAGTTATTGGCATACTTACCATGAATTTTATTTCAGGCTTCAAACTGAACTTTTGTAACTATATTGTCGACAATTTTGAGTATATCGGTGCAAGAATATATCTAATTTTCGTTGTAACTTGTGATCGTTGTGACAGAATTAGTTTAAAACAAAAGGCGACTAGATGCAATTTTATTTAAATTAAAGTGTTACCAACCATCACAAAAGTTCCTACATTATCCTAAGCAACAATTTTTGTTAAAAAAAGGGCAAATTACAAAAAGTAGTATAAAAAATTCGTTTCATAAAACCATGAGGAACTCATTTAAAGAAAAAAAAAACGTGGCTGTGCCGCTTATTTTTAAATTTGAATTCGTGCCTTATTAAAACTTATATAACTTGTTTTATAACTGTTTTGTTATATAAAATTTGCTATTAAATAAAAGTAATTTTATTGGATAATTTTTCGAAATAGTTTTTAACACATTTTTTTTTCCTAAAACTTAACTTTATTGTTTCAAATATAAAATTCGTGGGATATATCTTTTTTTTATCTAAAATTTGTTATAAAATAAGAGTAAAATTTTGATGTTAGTTTTTTAATTTAATTTTTTTTGTTTTTCCAGAGTAATAAACTTCCCGGTTCAGTGTTGGATAAACCAAACAGTAGTGTGCCTAATCAGCTTGACCCTCTCCTAGTGCAAATGGGAAATATGCATTCCTTACAAAACCGAATGCAAACTCCGGGTCTTCATAACCATTTACCAGGAGGAGTACCTTCAAACTTAGCCTCATCTCTACCTCCAGATGGTTTGGGTAGTAGTCTACCAAACTTACAAACACCTCAAATTTCTCAATTACCGGGAATTCATGGTAGTATACCTACAGGCCTTCCTGGGTCACTTAATGTAAACAGACCTACATCACATACTTCAATGGATCAGTTACCTCCAGGACAAGACAGTGATCCTTTAGCAAATTTCTTGAAACAATTCCAGCAACAAAGACAAATGCCTGTGAGTCACTTTGGAAGATTTTTGTTTTTGTCTTAATAGAAAATTTTCTAGATGGACACGCTTTGGCAGAAACAAAATCAATTTGGTGTTGCACCCCCGGTGAGTACTTCAACCCAGTGGCCTCAACAGACTGATACTTCAATATCTATGTGGGATATACAACCACCACCAACATCAGAAGGACCATTACAGGACAAATCGTCACAAGAAAAAGAAAAGGAACAGAGACCCAAAGAAGAGTTATCACAGAAAGAATTAAAGAAACGAAAAGAACAAGAAGAAAAACAAGCAAAAAAAGAAGCGGAAGAAAGAAGAAAACTAGAACAAAAGAAGCAGGTAAGCAATCATCATGTTAGGTAAGTTCATTATTGAAAGGTTTGTATACAATTAGGAAGCCGAAAAGAAAGCCGCTGAAGATAAGAGAAGAAAGGAAGAAGAAAGAATTAGAAAAGAATTAGAAAAAGCGAAAAAAGAAGCTGAGGAAAAAAGACTTCGAGAGTTAGAAGAGAAACGAAGACTTAAAGAACAGCGAAAAGCCGAAGAAGAAATGCGAAAAAAGAACGAAGAGCTTAAGAAAATAGAGGATGAGAAGACCAGGTGACTTAACCACAACTTCCTCCCCCCTTTGTTCATTCTCTCTCTACACATATTTTACAATTTATCAATTTTCAGTATTGAGATATATAATGTTATATTTTAGACGAGAAAACAAAGAAAAAGAGGAAAAGAAACAAGCGGAGGCTGCTAGGTTACACGCCGCAAAAGGTGCTTCCAAAACCGCACCGTGGTGCCAATCAAATTTCACACCAGGCCTGAATTTAACAGATATCCAAAAAGCCGAGAAAGAAAAACGAGCTTCTGAGGTTGCTTCCCAAATACAAAAACAACAACAACTTCAAGAATTACAGCAACAACAAATCGAAAAATCCAGTGGACTTCAGTTAAATTGGGCGAAAAAACCCATCGAGACAAGGAAAGTTAAATCAGTTGCTGAAATTCAAGCTGAAGAACAGGAGAGATTATCGAAATTGTCTGCTGAAGCAAGGCTAGCTGCACAACTAAAAGAGAAAGAAGCTCCAGTATCGAATTCAGGCAGTATTTGGAATGGGCAAAGTTTGTCTTGGGCAAATGTTTCCTCAACCTCACAGTGGTCATCGAGTTCTGGTAGGTATACGAGATGTTAAACTCTAGGTGGAGCTAGTAATACTAGGTGTTTATTAAAAACAAAACTTTTTGTGTTGTAGTATATTGTTTGTATATTAGTTACAATACTGGATGGGGTCAAACTCGGCTTCGCCTCGTTTGACAAAATTCCCATCTTGTATGACTTATGACGTAAATGACAATGATATGTGTGTTTAGCTGGAGGTTTCTGGGATGAGGTCCCGCCAAAATCCTCTAATAAACCGTCCACAGTATCTAAAAGTAATTCAACTAGTGCCATGACTACTACTAAGCAGCAACAACAAAAGCAATCTAAAATTAAAACAAAGAAAGAGGAATCACCAAAATCTATTAATAATAATAATAATCAAAGCAAGGACGAATTTACCGATTGGTGCTACAAGACTTTATCTAATATTTCTGCTGACGTAGATAGTGAGTTTTATAATATTTTTGTTGAATTTGATTATTAAGAAAAAATTCTCTAGTTCCTACATTTGTAACTTTCCTACGTGATATTGAATCAGCTTATGATGTTAGAGATTATTGCAAAGAGTATTTAGGTGAAAGTCCTGCAACGCAGCAATTTGCGTCAAATTTTTTGGAAAAGAGACGCTCCTTTAAGCCTAAGAACAATGCTCATAAAGATGATATGTGTTCGCCAGCACCGGCAATTACCCCCTCGTTGCAACACAGCAACGAATTCCAAGAAGTTAAGGTGAGTTTAAAATAATTTTTGGAGGGATGGGACTAAAAGATGGTTTTTTAGGGTAAAAATAAAAAAAATAAAAAGTCTAAGATGTTAAAAGTTGACTCTAGAATTCTGGGGTTCAACGTTACTTCTGCTCCTGACCGAATCAACGTGGGTGATAGAGATTATGGTGATAACTCGTAAAATTTTGTTTCTGTTTTAAAAAATCACCATCTGTTATTGTACCTTTATATAAAATATATTATATACATATGAATTATGTTTCAAGAAAACAAAGATTAAGTTCATTTGCTTATTTATGTGTTGTAATACAATTTAATTTCTTCTTGTTTTTAACAATTTTACTGTTAAATATTAGTTTTACATAAATATGGTGCTTTTATTTTGAAAGCTTAAAAATCTTGATTTACTATCTTCAGGTAAGTAAAAAAAAATGTGTACAATAAATAATTATTTTTTTAACAATCTTAATTCTTGGATGCATTTTTCTTTTGATGCTTGTGATAATTTTCATTTCCCCTTCGTTTAGCATGTTTTTTCGCTCCTTTAATAATCTGTATTAAAAATTTATTTCATTTATTTATTTTTTTTCAGTTTACCTTTGTGTGGAGTCTGAATTCTTTGCTTTTGTCGACTTTCAGTTGTCGTTTCAGGTGTTTCACTAGTTGCAGGCGTTGAAGAAGTTCCACAATCTGATTTTGTATTTATAAACTTTTATCAATAATTATTATTTATTACTCACTTTGATTTAGTCCACTAACGACATTTTCTAAAGGTTTTTCCAAATTATTATTATTTGCAATAAAGTTTTGGAATGCATGCCATAGTAATTGAGGACCATCAGGCGGAAATACAACCGGTACTACAGGTACTTCTGGTGGTTGATTAAGTGGCTCTGTATTTTATTTCAATAAATAAACAAAGTTTACTTTAAAAAAAAGCTTACCGTCATTGGCTGCAAAAGCCAAACAAAAGAACGCAAAAATAATTACAAATGTTTGCTGCATATTTATCTTTTGAATGTTCTAAAAAGTGTGCAAAACTTATAAAGAAAAATTTTGAAATTTCAAATGTTTGAACTATTTACTACTTTTATCCAAGAATTTAGTTAATGATATGTTTTGTCTACAAATAGTTAAAGAATTTGAGTAAATAAGTTTCCGTGGAATATCTGTAACGTAAAGAATGCCTCAATGATGACTTATTTAATTTTGTATTCAGGCGAGTTTTTTTTTAGTTATTTAAAATATTTTTTTCTACTACATATCTGCAACGTGTATGAATATATTTTGTCCTCAAGGACATTTTTATGACGCGTACACAATAAATTATTTCTGTTTGAGACAACTACCAAAATCATAGCGCTTAATTTTTTTTTCAGTGTTGCTATAAATGCGAATATCTAGCCATCAACACGTATAGTAATCTAAAAACGTTAATATTTTATGACCCTGTCCCTTTGTGCAAAGTTAATTTCTAAATGAAGAGATAAGGGGATAATTTTGTGGTTTGTTCACAAGTCACAGCTGTAATTTATAGTTGAAATATACCTGTTTTTTTATATTTAGTTAACAAGACACGATACGCGTTCTGATAGTGAAATTTGGTACTAACAGACACGGGCGTTATTCAGGGAAAAAATGAAATTGTTGATCAAAACGTCAAAAATACTGTCAATTTCAATTAAACTTTTATTCCATTGGGACATTTAGGTTAAATAAAGATGTCAGGTAATGAAAAACGACTTGTGATTGTGTAATGTGAATGTGTAATTACCAATCAATGGATATTTTTTGTCTTGAAAAACCCAAAAATAAAAAATTAGCAAAACTCACAATCAGTTATAGTATTACAAGAACCTGGATTCTTTCCGGAAATTTTTTCGAATGTCTTTTAAAATATTTATACAATATGTATATTTATACATATTACAGAAATTCGTGTGATTACAGATGAACTCGGGCTACGACCTCGTCATCTGAAAACTTCCCGCTCGTGATGGTGTAATAATGCTTCTATTCCACTAATAACATAAATAACTATTTTCACCTCCAAAGGAGTGCTTTATTACTACTCAAACGTATACATATTATCAGAATATTATTTTAAGTAAAAAAACTTAGAACCAAACTTTTTAAAAAAATTTATGTAAATTTATACTAGTTGACTTGGCCTTCTAGAAAATGGCAAATAAATCGGAAGAGTTTTAAGAAATAATCATCGCAACTCTGCGGATAATAAAAGACGCCGTTGCTTAGCGAATTCAGTTTACAAATAATAGTCACAATTTGAAAGCATTTCTCAATTATCCCTTCGAAAAATCGAAAAATGTCTCTTTTGTGGCGTTTAACTAACCCTTACGACTTCTCCATACGTCCATTTCGTCTCCTTGATCAACATTTCGGCCTAACACTCGAACCGGAAGACCTTTCAGTTCCATTGGTATCACGCGAAATCCAAAATATGATGAACTTCCCAGGATATTACCAACCCTGGCAGTCGATGATCTCCGGGCAAGACACCGGATCAGCCCTTAATATTGATGGAGATAAATTCCAAGTGAACCTAGATGTTCAACAGTTCATGCCTCAGGAAATCTCTGTCAAAGTGACTGGAGAAAATATTGTTACAGTTGAAGGAAAACACGACGAAAAACAGGACGAACATGGATCTATCTTTAGACACTTTGTACGCAGGTATGTCTTGCCCCAAGGATACGATGTCGGGAAAATGGTGTCGAGATTATCGTCAGATGGGGTCCTTACAATCACAGCCCCGAAAATTGTAGCGGAAAATCAGGAGTATCGCACTATTCCTATTACACGAACAGGACAACCGTCTAAAGCTGAAAAGAAGGAAGATGTGGTGCAGGAGAAGGATGAAAAGGGAGATAAATAATTTTGTTGTTATTATGTATACCCACAGTTTCTTGAATAAAGTTAGTTTTGTTTCAAAATGTGTTCTTGATAATTAGTATTTTTTCTTATTTTAAATGCAACATCCTATATAACATTTAATTTTTGGATTCTTCAGAAAATTCTAGACATATTTCATGTACAATGTTCGATACCTATCTTCAACTGTTTCGGAAATATTAAGTGGTTTCAAATCTATTGCAAAAATTAACATTAACAAAAAAAATATTTCGTTACAGAAATTCGCTCAATACTTATCTCCCATATAGGTCTTGATAATGATAAAGTAACAAAAAATCATTTCAGCGTTCCTTTTTAATAAAAATAAAATGAAAAAAAAAACTACTTTTAGTAGGTTTATCGGAATGAATTCGAATATCCAGCTAAAGAGCGGCTTACGATTTTCACAGAATGTTACTTGAAAGCGCATTTCTTTGAACAGTATTTTTCCGCTTACCTAAAATTATGTTTCGTACTTTTACTCAACATCTGTTAAACGACACCATCTCTTTTATGAACCTACCGAACAGAGTCAAATAAATGAGGTTTATACAGAAATTTTCATCGGAAAATATTCAAATGCAAATTCATCATTTGATTCGTCTACAAAATCAGATTCAGGAAGTAGTTTAAATGATATTTTAATGAAGTCGAATGGTATTCGTCAAGACTATTTCTCGAATAATTGAAAAGCACAAAACCTGTGGTTGCGGCTCATAATTACAACTTGTAAAGATTACAACGATGCAAAATCCGTAAAAAAACAAAAACTAACGATAGTACCTTTTGCACTGTCGGATTTTGTTCTACTTCGAATTTTAAGCTTTCTAGCGTGGAACCTATTTTTGGTGCAAATTTCGGCTTTGTACCTCAAACTCTCACGATCACGAACTCCGTTTTTAAAAGCTTGAGTAATTATAATTGTGATTATTAAATTTGTGCCAAATAATTCAGACACGCCTTGTTTTAGCAACAAAATAAACAAATTTGTTTTGTAAATTTTGTTTATTTTTATTTTTGTCACATGTCAAACGCTTTGGTATGTGAGACCACAGAGACCAAACTCCAATAGCAATGGGCTATTACACCATGAAACGAAATCGAAAAAAAACATTATACACACAAAATATATATAGGAAGAAGCCCTATGACACAATTGGTTATGTCAAAATGGCATTTGATTTTGAATTACGGGCATTAGAAATTTAAATCTGGAAGCCATGACGTAATAGCCCTTAATGACTCTATCAACCAATCGTGTTCAAGCTCGATGAGTTTTAGTTAGTTTCGATGTTGCGAGAAAATAGGTTGGTACCACTTCACTTCATTTGACATGTGTGATTTGACAACTGTGATTTATTTTTGTTTACTAACAGTCGTGTTTTCGTTTCTTTAATAAAAGTGGAGAACACGTCATGACGCTGCGTACAAAGGGACAAAGTTAATAAATAAGTGTTAAATAAGAAAGTTTTGGTGGAGTGACCAGTTTAGTGATAAATCCCGTGTGATAAATTTGAACCGTATGGACAGAAGTAACCACTCTCTAAGTGCAGGACAGTTATAGAAAATACTTTTTTTGTATACTACATAATGACCAATAGACTGGAGAAATAATTGCAGATACGTACTAATGTGCGGAATAATTTTATAATGATTTAGAACAGTAAAGGTTGGGAAAAGCAAAACGAAACAGAATTGCTGCACAACTTATAATAAATATGTAAATTCTATATTTGAAGTGTTTTAATCAATAAAAATATTTATTTCTTCATTTACTTTTTAACACAAAAATTAACAAAAAACATAACTTAATTCACAAAATAAAATCACCCAAAAAAAGCATTCTGATTTAAAGAAATCATTTTCCTCTGATTCCTACTTGTGTTTCTAAAATCTGCAAAAAGAACAATCATTCTTTCCCTTTGGCTATGTTACTCGCGTAATAAAGTGGACAATGTGTTGAAATTTTCATTATTAATTTTACGGTCTTTTTCTAATTCTTCTTTAACTACCTTCATACATATATGTATTATGTATCTGTGTTTGATTTCACTAAAGTATATTTTTTATTTGCAAATCGGTTTACGATATTCTCTTTGTCAGACACTGCTGGCTCCTCCTCTGATAGAGTCCTTTGTTTTTTTCGGATTAATTCTGTCCTTTGTACCTAATAATACAACATTACTAACTTTTTATTGAAATGGTTAAATATGTATAATTATTTTTTACCTAATATGGTATGTAGTCTTTCAAAATATAATGGGGTTTCCTGTTCTTTTCACCTGTAGTTTTTACGTCGGTAATGTGGCTAATATATTGCTTCTAAAGATTTGAAAATTTTTGTCTGCACTTCTCGGTCCCATTTTTTCCTATCGTAAAACCAATGGCTTCTAACTTATCAGCAATTCGTTACCATAAATGCACTTTTATGGAAGGTGCAGGTGAGAAACCATCAGATTCAGTGTTGTCTTGGAGTATGCAAGTTTCCAAAAATAATTTTGCTTGACTGGAGTCTACGATATACGTATTATTCGTTAATATTTATTACAAACAATAACCTTTAATGTAATTCAAGTATATAAATATGTACAAATCACTACGTACCCTTAAATAGAATATTTGCTGTTTCTAAATCAACGTTCACAGCCATATCCTGTACCTCATGGTTTGAGATGATTGTAACATCATTATTATTATTATCCATAATGATATAATTAATAATAATATAAACGTTCTTCAAATGTTTTTCAAGGCACGTGAGAATATCACATAACCTCAAATAACAAACTTTAGCAGACATACTGACCGGGATGTGTCACCAAGTATATTTTTGCGTTGTTAGGTGCGGTAGTAAATTTATTAATTTACCGTTTACTACTGAAGCGGTTATCGATAATTCGCCAAAAAATCTCTTTGTTTACAGTGACTGGTCGAGTGACATATACAGTTAGAAATCTATTGCCAACTTAAATCGAATATATCGGGTCGAATGCGCATTGACGCAAATTAGTGCAATAACGCAAGCACAGGGCTATTACGTCACAAACAAAATTTGAAATTAAATATTTTTTTTTGTGCATTAGGGCAATAATAAAGTCCATGATAATAGCGTCAAAATTTAAGTTGAGATAAATACTTTTAGATTTTGCAATAAAAAAAATGTGGTGTAATAGCCCATTAGTGAATGTAAAATTCCGGCCTGCACCGTAACAAATTTTCTCTCCACTAAAAATATGGAATTCCTGGAAACGGAATAAATAAAAAGGTGGCAATCGGGCAAACATTATGGCTCAAGCTCTGAAACATCACTCCTCCTAAAAGTTTGCGAAAACATGTGATGGTGAAGGCTATAGGTACTATCAGCCAATTTGAAAATGTCGCTCCATAAGCGAACTCCTGCTGTCAATCTCAGCCCACTAGCCGCAATCAAGCATAAATTATCCTCTAGTGATAATTATCATAAATTATCTACGGATAAAAAAATAATGATATTTGCTTGAGCCACTGGGCAGTAATTATAATTTATAACGCAATAACTTTGGGTTAGATTTCTGAAATTGTAAAACTAAAATCTTTCAGTCATACCAACACATTAATAAATAATAGACATGAAGTCCTTTTGTGCTAGACCCAGAGATCATATTTTACAGAAACGTTAGGTACTATAGAACATTTTTTAAATCTTTACCTCAATTTATGCATAAGATTAAAAACACCCTATATGTGACAGGTTGAAATTCTTAAAACAAAAACGTAGTTTTTTAAGTATTCCAGAACAGACGCGCCAAATTTTTAATACATTGTGAATTAAAGTCCAAGTAGCACGAGAAAAAATCATATCTTTTAGTATTTAAAATACAGGCTGAGTCAATGATTTGAAAGAGTTGGACCACTGCTTGTGTGGGGATAGAAAACGTCAACAAAACCCAAAAAAGATTTTAAAATTCGTTATTAAAACTATAGCAATTATAAGGCAGAAACCAAAATTCATAATAAAACAAAAACGTCACAAAAAATCATTTTAAAGAAAAATCCAATAAAGTAATATGCTTATTTATTGTAATTATACCGGGTGTAAGCGAAATTAAGTTCACCTTTTTTTTTAATATGTAGTATTTTTTTTAATAGAATAACGAAACTTAGAAACATATTACTTTATAAAATCTCTATTAATTAAATAAAAAATAAACTTCCGGTTTTACCGAAAATGACCTACCGTAACTTTTAATTTTTGAATTGAACATTAAGTTAGTTTTTCTGGTCTCACCCAATTTTTTAAAAAGAAAAATTTTAAAAATCTATTCATAGTAGTTTTTGTAATATTTACAAAAATGTTTTGGAAAAAAAACCCAAAAATTAACTAAAATTCAAGCAGGCTGTAAAACAAAAACAAAGACATATTATGTTTAATATCTGTCTATTTTATTTTCCTGTTAATATGCTAGTTTGCTTAAAGTTTTTCTTCAATATAAAAATTCTTCAGATATTAAAAAAATTATATTTGCAAATAATACAAAAACTGCTGGGTAGATTTTCCAAATTTTGGTATCTTTGGTTTGACAAAAAAAGTTAATTTAAAAAGTTTATTCAGGCACTATTATTCTATTTGAAAAAATTAGTTAAACCAGAAAAACCAATTTATTCTAATTTAAACTCGTGTATTTTCTAAATTAGATTATTTATGGGGTTGTATTTAATTTTTAATGGGTGTCTACATTATTTAGAGATATTCTTTTACTATCACAGCTTTTTATATAAAAAAAACAAAAATCCAAATTTATAGATGTTTCCGGTAAAACCGGAAGTTATACAAACTTTATTTTTTACTCAATTAACGGGATTTGCTAAAATAATAAGTTTCTCAAGTTTCGTTTTTCTATTTAAAAAAATACTATTAAAGAAAGGGGTGAGTCTAATTTCGTTTATACTTGGTATAAATATTATCAAAAAATTATTATTAGAGATCCTATGTTGGTTTCGTATCCCATCTGCATTATTAAGCTTTAAAGAATAGAAAAACGATAATGCGCATAATCTTTTTTGTAAATGTTGTAAGTAAGAAATTGCAAAATGCAAAAAATAAATTTAATAATTCATTAGTTAAACTAAACCAAACAGTTTAGAATTCTTTTTTAAACAAGTTCTAATTTAAAATGGAAGAGACAGTTACACAATTGTAGTACTCTAAATAATATGTAATAATAATAAAAATTTATTATGCAAATTTTGTTTAGAAAAAATTGTAGTAATATATTTTTTAACAAAACTCACAAATTAACAAAACAAATTTATTAGTTTTAGAATTTTATTATTTGCAAATTTTGGTTTCATTTAGTAAAGGCATAAAACGGTTTACGGCAGAATTAAATTATAACACAAATTTCAATTTATTTATTCCGTAAATTACCATATCATTTATAAAATTAAATTTATCTGAAAAACTAAGGCGATGTAAAGAATATGTCCTAGACCAGAGTTTACATGTTTGAGATGATTGCACTAGGGGATAATTTATGCATGGTTGCGGCTAGTGGGCTGGGATCGACAGCAGGGGTTCGTTTATGGACGTGACATTTTCAAATTGGCTGATGGTACTCCCACAAGCTACCTGGTAACATACCGATCACCCCCAGGTAGAACGGTTGGTAGAAGTCTCGGGATAGTCAGATTGAGTGTTAACCATTTAACCAGTAAGTTGCGCTTTTAACAAGTTAATATTTTTTATTCTACGAACCTAAGTCTGTGGATCTAACAGTTCATATTTGTGTGTGTTCATATGTGTTATTTGTGATCTATTGAAATCGTAAGTAAATTTATCTTCATCAATTTCAGTTTTTGTTAATGAAACGAAATTTTAAGAAAACACTTGGAGTTCAAAATGGCCGTAATGAAGTTCAAAACATACGTGCAAATAAAAAATGAAAAAGGAATTTCCGAAATTGCGCGAGTATCAGTAGAGAATACAACTATTGTCATAGACCGAGCGATAAAAGTAAGAAAAGAGAGTATACGTAAAATACAACAAAACGATTACAACAACTCTGTTATTGTTCACTTAAAAAGACCTTCCCTGTTCATCGGTTCTTTTCTATCCTTCGATTTCAATAAGGCCAGTAAAAAACAAATGTTCATCCGTGCAATTGGTGAAATAGAAACTGATGAAAGGTGAGATAACTCAAAACAATTAAATTGTATTTATGATAATTCTTGCAGTGATGAAAATGGACACATTACCCCCTAAACTATGGATTAAATTATGATTTTATATCTATGATTGATTGTAATAGGTATAAATAACTATTAAATAGGTACCTAAAAGATTGATATTGTTTCTGCATGACCTAACTAACTTATTTGTCTTTTGCTGTATGAATATTAATTACACTGGTACTGAACAATCTATTGCAAACTCCTTTATTATAATAATTGTAATAATATCCATTTGTTACCACCATCGAAATTCGATTTTCGTTTTAAGTTCATCCCTAAAAGTTTCCCTCTGTGATTAACTTTGCACAAGATCATCCCTCCACCATGTGTTTCCACCCCAACCTTTTTACCTGCTCGCCAACAAACAAAAGAAAGCCCCAAAATTTCGACTCAACGTGAGAACGTGTACAGGTATCAAGATATAATACAGTACACCGAAATACCCATTTTCATTCTAGTCTTTTCGTATAAATTTCACCTTAGAATTCCTGCGGCAACCTTATGAAATATTGCAAATTGCAATTAAATAAGTCATGTCGTGAATTTCTCGATAATTAGAACCGCGACATGCTCAGTCTTGCACTCATTTCGACAGGTAGGGTTCTCGCATCTCGCAGTCTTTTCGCATGTTGCTAAAAATGGGGTCAAGGAAGTTTAATCAATCACGGGCAGCTCAAACTAATTAATAGTGACGTTTTAAATTGCACTTCATTCAGAAAATAAACGACTAGTCAATGGTTACAGTTAATAATTAATAGCCACGACCTGCTGTATAAAATTAAAAAATGTCTAAATAGCGGCCAAGGCAAAAGCAACGTAATAAAATTTGCGACCATTTTAAGAGTCGCTGGCGAAACCGCTATTTGTTATCAGTAGGTCTATGCAGAAACGTGGAGTTTTTGCCGCTCTATATTGTACATACAAAATATGAGCTAAATGTACCCACCAAGCGTACAAACCTAATTGGTAAAATGTAAAAAATCACATCGGTAAAAATATTATATTATAATATCTCGTTTAGATTAAACAACTCACACCCTTACGTTTACCTAAAATTTCTACGCCATTGACAGACATTTAGCTCATGTTTAGTAGATGTATTGTAGAGCGGCAAAGACTCCACGTTTCTGCATAGACCTCTTTGATTATATATACAAGTGGATACCTAGTAGCCTAGGACCAACCGAACACATAAAAGGAAATGGGATGAAATGTAGGATGACAAGTTGAGCGCATGACAGCGCCTAGTTTAAAAATATTGAACATTTCAATTCAAATATGTTAAGTTCCAACATTTTCCAACTGAAAAGTGGACTTGAAAAATATATATATATAAATAGGTTAATAATAAAAAACAAACCATACGCAAACAAAATTTATTGATTTTTAAACAATATAATTTTTGATAGTTTCCGCCTTATATAATTTTCCTTATTTACAACAGTTTTACAATAATAATGTATTTTAATTTTGACAAATAAATCTATAATCAATTTAATTAAATTCGTGCGATGATTGTCAAAAATGTCTTGGTCCGCTATATGATGAAAAAAAGCATCGGATAAAAAAACATGCTGATTTGCTTGGGCAAATGATCTATGCTTTATTAAGTTGATATTTGTTTTTGAATTATTACACATTTGCCTGAACCAAATTTCTGTAAATTTACAAACTTTTGTTACATCATCAGATGGGATTTTTAGGTTTCCGCAAAAAAACAACTTTTTATAAAAACACGTGGTCTCACAAAACTTCGCACAATCGACACAACCAGTCGGCACAACACACAAGTCAAAAAAATATGTCAGCTGTCTAAAAACTTCTGTGAATTGAGAAACGGTACTTGCGCAAAAGATCGGCATCCTACATTTCGTTGCATCTCTTTCTGGCGTACGCTATTTTTGAGGGTATCCTTGTCCCCCAAATCTTTTCAAAATGTGTACTCCTCTAACACATTGAATTAGGTATCCACTTGTATATATAATCAAAGATAGACCTAGTCATCAGCAATACAGCAATCAGCATGCTGTCAGCAGTGTCAGCATTGATGTTACAAATGTCAAAATGATATTAAAGCCAAAAAGTTTAATTATTGTTGAAATCATTTTTAATTATGGGTTTTTCATGTTTGACGTAGGTAAATCGTCGGTTTTGTGTTTGATAGTGTGGCAGTTCAATTGAATATACACCAGAGAACAGGCTTTCAGTTAGTGGAAATTTTACAACCAGCGTTATAACATAACGAAAAATAAAACAAGAGAGAATAAAAACTGATAAAATTTTTTATATAAAATGCGTAAACGTAAGTGGAGTACCTATGGATTGGTGCCCAAAGAATAGAATTAACCTTAGCTTCAGAATTTGCAAAACCTGAATATTTATAACGCGTTAAAAACTCGATGGTTGCTGTGACTTGAGGTGAAAATATTTCAACAGCTTTTCGCACATTCATCTTTTCAAAATTAGTCGGAAAATGTGTTTTTTAGTGAGATATTTAACCGGCTTTACAATTAAGTCTTTTTGAATCTTGTATAATTATTCTTTTAAATAAAATGAAGAAATGACTCTGTTACATAGTTATCAATTAATCATTGTATGTATAATTGGTTGCATACTCAATCTCTTTTACTTTGTAAATACTTCTGTAAATAAAGTTAGTCTAAGCTCAACTCTGGTGTTACTCAGACGCTCCTACCAGTCCTCCTCAAGTCGCACAACAAATAATTAATTAAATAAAACAACAAAACATAACATGGCGCAGTCGGAGTGAAGTAAACAAGTGAAATTAAATAAACAAAAAAAAAAAGTGTGTGATATTTAAATAATTCAACAAACAAAAAAAAAAAAAAATGGATCAACGCATTTCCCCCATGGACTTCAGCGGAAATCTAAGTGAAAATTGGAAGATATGGAAACAAAAATTCGAAATATATTCCATCGCAACAAAAGTAAGTAAGGAATCAGAAGAAATACAATGTGCGCAACTTTTACACATGATGGGTGAAGAAGCAATACGAATCTACAACAGCTTTGCTTTCACGGAAGAAGAAATAAATAAAATAGGTCCTCTTAAAAAGAAATTTGAAGACTATTTCGTACCGAAGAAAAACTTAAATTACGAAAGGTACAAATTTATAACTACGGTTCAAAAAAATGAAACCATAGAAGAATTCGTGACAATTCTAAAAAATAAGGCAAATCAGTGCGAATTTGGTGAATTAAGAGATGATCTTATCAAGCTAATTTTAATCGTGGGAATTAAAGATGAACCCACTCGTGAAAAATTACTACAAAAAGAAGAGTTAACTTTAGAAAAAGCAATTGAAACATGTGTCCTAACGGAGAACGCCAGAAAACAATTGAAGGACATGAAAACATCAAACAACAATCCAGTGCACGTGGACGTCATAAATCGACCGACAAAAGGACAACCTTCCAAGAACCCAACATATGGCAGAAGCAACTACAAGAAACCCAACATCCGGTCCGGCACAAGCAATAACCATAACCATCAACGGCAGGCAAAATCCCAAGAAAAATGGATACAAGAATGCACCAGATGTGGACAATCCCATAAAATAAATCAATGTGCCGCCTTCGGAAAGGTATGTGACAACTGCAATAAAAGCGGACATTTCAAAAAAATGTGTAAATCCAATATCGGTAATAAAAATAACAAAATTAATTCATTGGACTTACAAATAGAAACAATAGACGGTAGCGAAATCAATAATATAAACTTAGATTGTTCGGTAGAATTAAAAATTAAAGACAAATTAATAAAATTTAAAATAGACACGGGCGCTAATGTCAACATATTGCCATATCAAACATTTGTACAGCTTGGCATAAATAAAAATTCCTTAAATAAATGTAATCACAATTTATACACATTCACTAAAGAAAAAATACCAATTTTAGGTACATGTGACATTGAACTAGAGCATAACAAAAAAATGCATGTAATCAAATTTCACATCGACAAAAACAACAACGGTTGTATTTTAGGGCTAGACACATGCGTTAACTTAGGTTTAGTTACAATAAATAATAACGTAAATTCTATAAACAAGAAAAATGATTATATGGAATTAATAAATAAATATAAAGATTTGTTTGAAGGTATTGGCAAATTAAACACTCTATATCACATAGAAATAAAACCGGACGCAAAACCAGTAGTACAACCCGTCAGATCCGTACCCATTCCCCTACAAAATGAATTTGAACTATGCATTAAAAAATTAGAAAAATTAGACATTATTGAAAGAGTCACAGGTACATGTGAGTGGATAAACTCATTTGTGTTAACAAAAAAAGCGGACAACACATTACGTTTATGCTTAGATCCTCGCGAATTAAATAAGGTCATAATTTCTCAACCCTATAAGTTACCAAATATTGATGAAATAAGCGCAAAATTAAAAAATTCAAAAATATTTACGACCTTGGACGCGACAAGTGCCTTTTGGAACATACCCCTTGACAAGGAATCTAGTAAATTATGCACATTTGCTACTCCACTAGGTAGATATAAATTTAAGAGACTACCTTATGGAATCAAAACAGCCAGTGAAGTGTTTCAAGAATATTTTAAAGATATATTTTCGATCAAAGGTGTCGAAATATACATTGACGACATTCTCATTCATGCACCGACCAAAGAAGAACACGATGCAATACTAAATAAAGTTTTTAGTTTAGCAAAAATTCACAACATAAAATTCAGACAAGACAAATGCAAATTTGGTCAAAACGAGATAAAATATCTCGGGTATAAATTCAATGAAAATGGCATTCACATTGACGACGAAAAAGTGGAAGCAATCAAAGAAATTCCACAACCCACAAACAAAAAAGAATTACAAAGGTTTTTAGGCTTAGTTACATACGTAGGCAAATTTGTAAATAATTTATCAGAAATCACACATCCGCTGAGACAACTATTAAAAAATAATAATGAATTTATTTGGCAAGAAAATCAAGAAAGCGCTTTTAATCAATTAAAACAATTAATTTCAGAGAAGCCACAATTAAATTATTTTGATCCCGAAAAACACGTGACTATCTCTGTTGATGCCTCAAAAAACGGTTTAGGCGCAGTTTTATTACAAGACGAAAAGCCATGTGCTTACGCATCGCGCGCAATGACGGAAACCCAGCAAAGATACGCGCAAATTGAAAAGGAATTACTAGCAATATGTTTCGGCGTAAATAAATTTCATCAATACATTTTTGGAAGTAAATTCACAGTTGAAACCGACCACAAGCCACTAATAGCAATTTTCAAAAAACCATTAAACGCGTGTCCAGCACGGTTGCAAAAAATGCTATTAACTATACAAAAATATGACTTAAATTTAGTGTATCGTCCAGGTAAAGAATTAATAATTGCTGACAACTTATCGCGGGCTAATTCAAAAAAAGAATATCAGGACAATTTAGATTTAGAATCTCACGTTTGTTTAGTTCAGAAAAATATTTCAGTAACAGATGAGAAATTAAAAGAATTAATAATAAGCACAAAAAATGATGCTGATTTAAATATCATAAAAAACTTTGTGCAAAACGGTTGGCCAAATAATACAAAAAAATTCAATTCAGAAATCAAGCAATACCACAAATTGAAATCAGAAATAACCGTAGGGAACAACGAACTGCTATACTGGGGTCAGAGATTAATTATCCCAAAATCAATGAGAGCTAAAATCTTAGAAAATATACATACGGGTCATTTAGGTATACAAAAATGTCAAGAGAGAGCTAGAAATTCTGTTTATTGGCCAGGTCTCTCGGACGACATCGAAAATTTAATAAAAAAATGCTACATTTGCAACAAATACTCTAATTCAAATATAAAAGAACCCCTAAAGCCACATGAAATAATAAAAAAACCTTGGCAAAAATTAGCCTTGGATATATTTTATTTAAATCAAGAAAATTACTTACTTGTTACTGACTACTATTCAAAATATCCAGAATTAGTCAATCTAAAATCAAACACCACGTCTAAAAACGTTATAAATAAATTAAAAGAAATCTTTGCTCGTCATGGCATTCCGAAAATTGTAATTTCTGATAGCGGAACACAGTTGATTAGTAAAGAATACAATGACTTTTCTAAAGAATGGAATTTTAAATTTTTAAATACATCTCCAAATCATCAACAATCAAATGGTCAAGTAGAAAGACACATTCAAACTGTAAAAAAATTGATAAAGAAAACAATTGAGAGCAATAAAGATGTAAATTTAGCTCTGTTAGTCTATCGCAACACTCCCGTCCATCACTCCTTTACTCCAGCACAAATTCTAATGAGCAGAAATTTAAGAGACAATTTGCCAATGCTGGAAGACAAATTAAAACCTAAAGTAATAAACACTTCCATTTATCACGCCAAAATGTACGCGGACCGAAATAAAATGACGATGTACTATAATAAAAAGGTTAGACAACAGAAAGAATATAAGCCAGGCATGAAAATATTTTATCAACACAAACCTAAGAGCAACTGGCAATTAGGCAGAATTGAAAATAAAATTAGAGATAGAACTTATAGAATAAAAAAGGGAGATGGGAGATACATCATCAGAAATTCAATTTATATCAAACCAGCTCATAAAGATATGTATTCCCCTGAACCTGACAATAGTTTTAGATCTAGTTATGTATATGATAGCGATAGTGATGTAGAAAATAAGAGTGTCAATAAGGATAGTGATCAGAACGGAAATGAAACTAATGGACAAAGTGAACAAACGAGTGTTAATAGTGAAAGTGAAACACAAAATACGCAAAAGTTAACAACTAGCGATAACGTAAGCGGTGACGGTAGACCTAGCCGGAAAATAAAATTACCAGCTACCCTAAATGATTATAAGCTGTATTGAACTGTTACATTTAAATTAAATACTAAATAATCAAACTAGCATAAGTTAATTGTCTACCAAATAACTTACCCGTTATTTAATAAAAAAAAAAAAAAGGGAGATGTTACATAGTTATCAATTAATCATTGTATGTATAATTGGTTGCATACTCAATCTCTTTTACTTTGTAAATACTTCTGTAAATAAAGTTAGTCTAAGCTCAACTCTGGTGTTACTCAGACGCTCCTACCAGTCCTCCTCAAGTCGCACAACAAATAATTAATTAAATAAAACAACAAAACATAACAGACTCCATCGCTTGATTTTATGAAATGCTCCAGAAAAATTGATCTGAGATTTTTAACTATATGGCAGTAATCAAAGTTGAGAAAAAGGGGCAAGTCAGGTTTCACAGGATGGGTTATCGTTAAGGGTAGAATACAATTATTCAACCTCTTGAAAAGGCTAACGTTAGATTTGTGGTTGTCTGTTACTATTCTTAGAATTTTAAATTCACAAGAGCTCAACATCTTTAAAACTTTCATTGTCAGATTTAGAAAATCAGAGTTATTTAATTTTCTGGGAAAAAATATGCTACTGTAATGATGCCTCGTAAAACAAAACATAACATCTCGTTGGTCAAGGGTGGGGTTTTTTCAATTTTTTCTACGTTCATAGTATCTAAACCATAAAATTTATCTTCAAGTCGGTCATAGTACATTTTTTCCTTAATGAACATGTCATCAATTATCAATGAACACATTTTATCTATTGGATTCATGGCTTCAGCCTCTGCCTGTAACCTGGCTTCTATGAGCTTTCTTATTTCCTGTTTTTGACCAATGTAGCGTTGCAATGTTCTTTGACTTGGAATGCTAAGTATCCAAGAATTGGCATACCTATAGTTTTTTTTTTTTTGGTGAAGAAATTCGCCAAGCAATACAAAACCATAGTTGCTTCTAACCATCTTGGTCTGTTTTTCCTATATTTAACGATTTGATCTAACGACAATAACGCTTTTGGTTCGTTTCTATTTGCATCAATTTTAATCTGTTTTACCAACTGAGCGCTATGTCGTTTACCTACTATCTAATTCTTCCTGCATGTGTCGTCATTTTTCATTTTTTTCTTCATTTTACTTGTTTAGCCGTTTGACTTTTTGTTTTAAAAGTTTAATTTTTTTTAAAGTTCTTTAATTTCTTCATTTTTTTTTTGTCTTTACAGTCTTGGAATAGGAAAAAGGGAAAAAGCGGTAAATGACTTGAGAAAAGATTGGATTAGGGATGCTGTAAACATTCAACATTTTCCTAGTTTTGTTTTATAATCTAAACAAAAATAAAGTTTGTGTTTGTTTTTAAATTTAGTTAAAAGAGGTGGATACCTCAACTTCATTAGTTGTCAGGGGCGATGGAAAAAAGGAACTTGTACAGGAAGAAGGAAAAGAGCGCTGGAATTCTTTATTGATCTTTAATAAAAGAGAATTTGATTAAATAACAGATAAAATCACTCTCTAAGCACTAATTTTACTTTTTTAAAAATTAGTGCTTTATACTTAGAGTTATAAAAAAGTTCTCAGCAATTTTTTCGAATACAACTTTCAAATGTTAAATGAGACATCAGTAGATAAAAATGAAAAATCAATGAGGACTCCATGTATTATAATAACAAATAATCTTACCGGAAAAATTGTGGGTATGGCATTAATAGTCAATAATCGGTGTTTCTTGATAGAATGATTGAAACTTGAAACAATTCTTTTTAAAATCTAAATTGCAAATTTTGGAACGCTCTCTCAAAGACACATGTGCTGCAATTTTTTGTTAACAAATTAAGTAATTTTATTTATTATTATTAATACCATAAAAACAATGAATGTTCATTATCCACTCCTCCCTTCTATTGGGGTCGGAGGGAAATTCATAGAAAGATTGCTGAAGAATATAGTTCGTGCAACCGGGCACACAGCATTACAGCAATTCTGTTTCTGGCTTGGCCGCTTAGACATTTTTAATGAAACAAGTAATGTTACAATAGAAAAAGAACAAAGCAAAACAACTCCTAATAGTATCTACCTATGCTATCAAACCGAAACTGTTAACACTTTACGTGTAAAGACAAGGAACAATTCAAATCGCCACTTATTTATGGAAAAAATTGTTAAATATAGCTGCTTTAGATTCACGATGAAACATGAAGCTGTCACCATTGTCAATTTTGATAATTAGCGGCTTCATTAACGCCAAATTTGTCAAGTAGTGCTTCACTGGTACTGAGCGATTGCCGTGGCCGCTTATAGTGTCATTTTTATTTAATTGAGTAGGTCGTGTTAACAGCGTTTTATTATAATAAAATAGAAAATAAAATTTGCAGCGTGTATTTCGATGGAGCGTAGGTACTTTTTTAAATGTTTAACCTTGTAACTCAGATCTCGGTGATTTGAGGAAATTAGATTAGAAACAAAATTTTTATGTATGTTTTGCTTATTTCATCAACAATGAATATAATCTATAAAAAAGTTAGGTAGAAAAGCGAGGTAGATTTTCATATAATAATTAATTCAGTAAAAAAAAAGAAAAATTCTATATTAAATAGGTTCGGAGAAATTTTGACTCTAATGTTTTGACATATTAATTAATTTGGCGTAATTGAAGCAAAATTAAAAAATTAATGTGGTGTCGCGAGGTAGATAAATATATTTTTAGTAAAATTCTGAAACGTCCTGCTCTTCAAATTGAACCGACTTAAAGAAAATTTACATCAAAATTCGGACATTCTACAGACTCAGAAGCCCTAAGCTCAAAGATGTTGTATTATGGGCAGTGGTAATGTATTAATTGGGTAAAATAAAATAGTAAAACAAAACGTGCGTGTGTGAGGTTAACTCAAGCGACTCAAACACGGACAAACGTCTTCATCTTTGAAGTTCGATGGTGGGAGTATTGGCCCCCGACAAAGAGAGAAATAGGATTGTGTACATGTTGAAAAAAGAAGTAAAGAAAAAGGTATGTTGCACATCTCGTACCATACTTTCCCTATGCACCCTATGCACTCTGTGCTAAGTTGGTATATGGTTGGTATCTATTATAATTTCGTTGCAGAACTTGCAACAGCTGCATTCATCGTTTCAGATGTTCCTGCTACGAGGCTTCTGTAAAAAATAACTTTTGTAAACATATGCATTTAGTTGCAATGTATATTACCCAGAAAGTTGAAAGTGAAAAAGATGTAAAAAGCCAGTTTCTCGATGAGCCTTCAACTTCAGACAGAAATTTTGAACAGAAATTTGATGAGCCTTCTACTTCCGAGACAAATTTGGAACAAGAACTTTATTTACGAATGGATGAAGTCTGTAAAAGAGACATAGTAGATTCCAGTAATTTCAGTAATCACAATAAAATGTTTTTCCTCGTTTTGTCGTTAATACACTTTTAGTGTTTTAGTTATATATAATATATTTTATATTAAATTCTCTTATCTATGCTGTGTATGTGTCATTCGTTCGTTTGCTTGTCCACACTCCACATTGTCCATTTTACTTCTTTTACTTTGCTGTGCTCCTTTGGGTACAGGTAATAATTATAATGGTAAGTATTTAAATAGAGGATAGTTTTGTTATTTTCATTATTTCAAAAATTATCAGTCTTGTTCTTTGCAGGCGAATTTTGTTCTAAAATTACCTTGACCAAGGTCGTTGGACTTTTCACAAGAGGATACAAAAAAATGTTTAATCAACATCTTTAACAAAAACTGTTTTTCACCCGTTAATGTGGACATTCGAAGTATCCAAGAATTAACTTCAACTTCGACACCCTGTTGCTATGAATTGATCTGTACTGCGAAGTTTGACCCTGAAGATCGGCTGATATGAAGGAAATCTTTTCGGAAGAGAAGAACTTATCCATCATGTTCTTTCAAGAAATATAATTGCATTGAAACTCAACATAAAAGATAAATCGGTACAATTTTATCATAAAGAAAAATTTAAAGTTTCGATTTTTATAGATTGCAACTGTCCCGCGCCAATCTTTTGGCTAACTGACAAAGTTGAAAAACTTACAATGGCTCTCATTTTAATAGGTTAAATCTTTTTTTCATGATATTTAGGTTAGGATGAAGTTTAAAGTTTATTTTTTTTTTAAGTCTTTGCCTTATAAAACTATGTTATTAATTAGTATTTATGATGTTTTTGTTTATTATGTAAGTAGTTTCAGTTTAAAAGAATAAATGTTTAAAACAGTATTACATTTTTTTGACGGATTATCCATTAAAAAATTGTTAACCATGGTCTGATTCTAATCATCGTCAGGCCCTTAGTAGTCTAATATGTGTAACTTTTTAACTCAGATTATTATGTCTAGTTTTTTAGTCATTTTCATTTGTTCTATGCATTTTTTTTCAACAAAAACCACAGATTCAGTAGTTACGTCTGGCTCACATTTTTAAAAAGATTATAAAAAACGGGCAATTTTCCATAAAAAGTAGCTGTGGTCCTGAAGGGGCCTTCTGTTTTTAAGTTTACCTATGAAAATCGCGCGGGGTGTTTTCACAATTTTTTTGCTTTTCAGTTTACCCTTGAAAATCGGGGTGCTTTACCTTAAAAAGTGCTGTGTCCCAAACGGTCTTGAAAAACAGGCTATTTTGTTTAAAATTTTATCACTTCTGTTTACCCTTGAAAATCGGGGTGTTTTACCTTAAAAAGTGCTGTGTCCTCAAGGGGTACTTATAGTAGTTACATTGTTGACAATTTAAGTAGCAAAAAAAAACTAAAAACGTTCCTCAAAGAGCCTTATTTTTGAGGTTATTTGCCCCGCAATCAATTTTCTGACAATCATAGAATGTAAAAATTTAAGAACATCTTTGTTTTATAATTCGTTATTAACATGTTTAGAGTCCGTACACTTTCAGAACAGCACACCAATAAAAGTGTGAAGATGACAAAATAGTGTCGGGCCAGTCCCATTTGCAAATTGAAGTAGAGGAAGCCAAGCGGCACGTGGTCAGCGAAAGGTCAGCGGCGTTCGTCATTCTTGGTCATTCTGTTTAGTGTCGTTTGCTGACAGATTTTGATGACCCAACATGCTGTTCTGAAAGTGTACGGACTCTACTAGGATGGGCCAAAAAAGGCGTCTATTTTTTTTAACGCTACACTGAAAAATTGGTTCCTATAGGCACCTTTAAAAAATGCTCTCCAAAGCTCCAATAATGTTATAAAATGCGCAACATATACTTTTGTAGGAAATTAAACGCTCTACAAAAAAGGTCTCATTTAGAAAAATTTGAGAGTTTAGTTTCAAAAGCTGGTTTTTGAAATGCGAATATTTTCTAAATGGTTAGAGGTTAGAGTAATCGATTAACCACAAGAGGCTTTTTTTGTAAAGCGTTTTATTTCCTATAAAAATATAAGTTGAGCATTTTATAATATTTATTTATCTCTGAGTTATAAAATTTCGAAAAAAAAATTTTTTTTGGTAAATTCTTCAAACTTTGACCTCCGATATCTTCTAAACGGTAAGAGTTATAAAAAAACTGTAAGATACCTTTTTTGTAGAACGTCTAATTTCCTGCAAAAAATGTGAATAGAAATTTTTTGTACGATTAAGTAATGACGAGATATGGATTTTGCCATATGGAACTGGTAGTGGAGTGTCGTAAGACATAAAAATGTAAAAATCTCGGAACCCGGTTCCAAAATTTGCCGATCTCTATTGCAACAATTTATAACAACAATTAAGTGAAAAATGAGATAAATAGGAAGAAAAAAATTTTTGCAGTAAAGATCTCAATTTTATATGCTATAAATAATGGTTTTATAGTTAGTTTTCCGCTCAATTTTTGCTCAAGAAACGTGTTTTTAACAGGTGATTGGAGTAGAACTTTGTTAAATATAGCCCTAAAATTTTGAAACTGTGGGGATATAAATTTCGGATTTTTTTAAGGTATCCAAAATTATTAGGGTCTTTCTAGGACATCCTGTTACCGAGGACCATGGAGATCTATTGTCAGCGATAGGGAGCCTCAACTTCACTATTCGAAAACAAAATTCTTTCAAATTGTTAAAGTTAAAATATGTTCGGAAATTATCTTCTAGGTCTTTTTTGTTCGATTTAATATACAGGCGTTCAAAATAATTTTCAAAGTAAAAGTAGGTAATTTTTGCTACTTTGTACCCTCTTGTTTTTCATTCCCTAATTAAATGGAGTAATTAATTTTTATAAAAATATGTTTAGGGTTTAGAGTAGTACCCCCATAAAAAAAATCACAGATCTCTATATCCGCTATTTTCAACCGGTGGCGGTGGTCCGCTAATCCACTAGTAGTCCGCAAAGAAATTTTACTATTTTATGGACAACTAGTTATCAGCGAAAAAAATTAAAAAAATAATAATAACTAAATTTTAATTTATGAAATTACAAATATCTCAAACTAATTTTGGCGACAGATACTTAAGACGCTAAATTTTAGTGGTCCGCACTTCCGCAGGCCAAAAAGTGTTGAGAAACGCTGCTCTAGATTTATTTATAGATTTTAGAAATTTTCGTCAATTTAGGCCACGTCTGGGGGCTGTAGGAGTAGGGGGGCGGAGCAACTGATATTTTTCTCTTTTATTCCACGTTCATGTCTATCGATTAAAAAAAATTTGAAAATCGGACAATTTTTAGTTCACTCACCTTGGACAGCTCGAGATCCGTATTGTGACAGTTGAGGGAACCAAAAACTTTTTTATTTACTCAAAAAATCTGAAACTTTGTGCATATAAATTCCCTATTTTTCTAAGGTGTCTAGTACCCTTACAGTTTTTCTTTCTAGAACATCCCGTTACAGAGGTCCGTAGAGGTTTATTTTCAGCGATGGGGAGCCTAATCGGCACTATTCGAAGAAATTTTTTTTTCAAATTATTAAATTTAGGATACATGCAAGAATTATTTTAAGAGTCTCCTTTCTTCGATTTAATATACAAGAGGTCAAATAAATTTTCAAAATTAAAATTTTTGATTTTTGTCACTTTTGGCCCCATTTTGGGAGCTTCGGAGTTGATTTGAAGAAACGAATTTAGCAAATATAAAATGCCCGGTTCATTTTACGTATTATGGATATGTCAAACTTAATTTAGCAGTCTGAATTTGGTCCAGCTCACAGTCCCAATTATATGTAATCCCCTCCCCCTTCTTACTTTTTTACCTGAGGTCCCTTGAGGCCCCAAAGACAGGTTTGTAATAGTTTTCCGATGTAAAATCTAACTTTAAGCAGAAATAATTCTAACTTTTATTAAATAATAAAACTATTTTATTAAAAAAATAAATGAAAACTCCGAAAAATTAATAATTATTAATTTTAATAATTAAAAAATTCAGATCGGTAAAAATGAATGGGTAAACATTTTTATACTTAGTGTTAAAAAAACATTCCAAAAAGTTTTATAAAAATCCGTTCAGTGGACCCGGGTTCCGAGGTATAAACCTTACAGCACTCCACTATGAAGAAACAATGGAAATTAAAATTAAAAGCTCATTTTTGGAGAGCATTTTTGAAAGGTGCCTAGGAACCAATTTTTCAGTGTCGGAAGTTAGAAAAAATTGACGTTTTTTTTGTCTCACTCTAATATTTACTAACACCAAATTTAAATTTGAACTAAGCGCGCATTTTGTTACAAGGAGGGCTACCAACATTCACACTAAAATCCCTAGATTTAAATTAAGTTTGACGGTTCTTGTAAAGTTGTGTGATGTTTGTGAATTTTAAAAATGCGTTGTGAACAAATTTGTAAACGAATTAGAAATATTAGCAAAAGATGCAGAAACAAACTTGAAGAATTTTCACAATCTTTTGATGAAATTACAACATTAAATCCAGTATCGGTAACCCAAACAGATACAAATGACGAAAGTAAGATTCATAAACAAATCATTAGATTAGATAATTGGTTAATAACATTATTAGTAGGGTATTTAAAGAATTTGTGTAAAAATATTAAACCAACAATAGAAAATAGTTTAAAAAGTGGCTATAAAATAGTGGACAATAACAGACAAATCTTGCAGGAAAAACAGTCTGAAGTGGTAAGTTCAATATTGGTTTTTGTTAAATTTGTATGTTATAAGTTTTAGAAACAATTAGAGCACACACTTGCAAAATTGAACGAAGATTATAAGGACAAAGAGAGAAATGTATCTAAACTGAAAAAACGGTGTCAAACATTTGAACAGAAAATTAAATGTCGACAAAATTTGAGGTAAGACATTACTACATAGTCAAATTAGTTTTAATTATGTGTTTTAGAGATACCATCAAAACGTACAAATTACTAACTGGTACAAGTTTTGCCTACCAAAAAGATAAAACAATAGGTTGTATCCTTTTTATTACAAACAACACTTTTTTTGTTTAAATTAAGTAACTTTATTCCTTATAAATATACAGATATAAAACAAGACAAATCATTAGGCTTTGAAGTTTTTGATTACAGTAATACACATATCAGTCAAGAAGAAATTGTAAAAAGAATATGGATACTGATAGAAAAAGTAATAAACGATAATACATATAAGTAACAATGATTAAATAAGCTGCAATAACACAATTTTATAAAAATAAATATATCTATTATTTTAAATTTATTGTTTTTTCTTAATTGAAACAGTTTTAAATATTTTATACGAATGGAAAACACTTGCGCTTGTTGCAGTTGCAAAGCCAACAACAAATAATGCTACAATTACCATCGCCAGTAACATTCCTTGAATAAATATGTTGTATGTTATGTAAAAAATGCCTTGAGATGCCAAAATTCCAGTGTAAGTCAGTAAGAGTGCAATGGGCATTAGTGTTGCTGCTGTAACAACAGGGAGCAGGACAACGGCTCCTATCACAACCAAAGACATGCATAACACCGGTCTTTGCACAGACCATTTCAGGAACACTCTTCTAATGGTTAGAACAAAATTTTTCACTTTATCTAGCAAAATTAGTGTCAGTAATGGAAATTTATGGGTTTGTAATAATGCTCACCTGGTAGAATCGGCATTTCTATTGACATTTTACACAGGACTTGTAATAAAGATTAGGGTAATGGCTTGTTGTTGGAATTTGACATGAGTTTATCAGTTTGTCTATTTACAAGTTCGTGGAATTTGAACTTCTTGTATCATTTGCTTTGTGACAATATAAAGGGGTAGATCACACACTGGAAAAAGTGTCTAATGTCTTACTGGAATTTTGAAGCGTTTTTTACTTTTTTTCGAAAAAAAAAATAATGAGGTTATGTATTGTAAGTTTATCTAAAAATTTATTATTTGCGGCCAAACTATTTATTAGTTTCGTACATTACTCGTTGATTTAATTCTATTCAATAACTGGCTGGTAAATTTCAAGTAATTTAATACGATATTTTTTAGGAATAAAAAATTTGAGGTTATGTATTCCAAATGTAAAAACTCTTCTAATTTCATTATTTTCCAATTAAAATGTTTATCCTTTAAACATACTATGCATCAATTTTTATTTTAACTACACTTGTTTAATTATCTTGTTTTATGTGACTTAAAAACAATCAATGGTTGAGGTTAAAATTTTGTAAACAAGTGGGACAAGGTAATAAAATAAGAGGCACTCATTTAAATTTCTCGTTTATTAACAATATAAAAAGCCCACATACATGAACAATACAACTAGATCGACTTATAAATTAACTTAAACGTCACATAAAATCTACCTCACTGCTTTTTAAAGCTTTTCAAAATAGGATAAATATTATCAAAGGCTTCATAAATTTCCTGTCTGACTTTGGCACCAGTCAATACAACTTTACCTGAGACAAAAATAAGTAATACAATTCTAGGTTTAACCATTCTGTAAATCAAACCAGGAAATAGTTCAGGTTCATAAGAACTGAAAGAACTGTGGGTTAGTACAAGTCCTTCCAGTCTGATAGGAAATTTAACATCGCAACTTCCCACCATATTTTGTATCTTAAAATCTAAGAATTTTGCAGGAAAACCTAATTTCTGGATAATTCTTGCATATTTCCTTGCTGCCAGTCTGGAATCATCTTCGCTTTTCGCTCCTGTGCATACCATTTTCCCAGAGGAGAATATAAGAGCTGTGGTTCTGGGTTCCCTGATTCTCATTATAACAGCAGCGAAACGTTTTGGGTTGTATTCAGCATTACGGGCATGTAGAGCGATTTTCTTTAAGTCTAATTTACAACTGAGATTTACAGTGGAGACAATATTCCTGAAATATTTTTTTTAAATAAAATTTTCAAATTTATGTTGTTCCAAAAAAGGCGTACCAAACTGTTGACAGGTGAATTGGAGTCCAAAGAGTTACTTGACAAACAATATTTAACAAATTCTATATCTTTGATTTTACTTTTTTTGGTTACTTTTTTTAACATCTGAAAGTTATTACTTATTAGACAAAAGTCATGATAAAAGGAGCGGATGCCATCAGATGTTTGTTTTCGGTGTTACCCGTAGAGCGTTAGAGATGTAAATCGCCATAACGCTAATAACCCCAGTGTTTCATAGGAAAATTAGAATTTAAGTCACTATTCCTATTTTTCAGAATACTAAAACGTAAACACGTAAAATTCTTAAAATAATAATTTTATGGACTTTCATCTGCTACTGGTCTAGGGTAATTGTGTTTAAATTTGTGCCAAATAATTCTGGAACACTATGTACAATTTCAGGTATTTTTTAAAAATTTTTTCGTGCTCCTGGGACCCCATTTGGTACGCCTGATTCGAACACTTTGTATAATAATTCATAACCCAAGTGGCGGTTTAATTATCGAAAAATTTTGATATTCTAGTCTTACATCTAACACCAAGTTTTTGGATAATTAAACTACGCCAAGAATGTGATTCATAATGAGAATTTCGAAAATTCTTTAATGTCCGGTTGCACAAAAAATAATGGCTAGTCAATGACGCTTTGATCATTCATCAAAACTTTTGTGCAACGCAAATCGTTGTTAACGAACGATTAACCTCTCATCAAATATTTGATGATCATCAAGTCTAATGGTCCATTAGCACTGTTTTCTGTTGCAGAAACAAAAATGACTTGTTAAACACTCACTAACGCGTTGCCAGTGTAATGATAAAACTGTGGGCGATTAATCGTTCATAACGTTTTTTACTTTAAACTAATTTAAAGCGTTTTTGGTGAGTTTTTATTAACAAAATAAAGAATTTGTGAAAGAAAAATTAGTTTCATTTATTAAAAATGTTGTGGGAGACATCTTCTTCAAGCGAGAGTGATTATGAGGAGCCTGTGCGAAGATTACGCTTCATCCAAGATCGTGAGAATCCGTCTACAATGTTAGATGAAGATGACTTTAAGAAGAGGTTTGGTTTAAATAAGGTCACTGCAACCTATCTGGTTAACACTATTGAAGATAAAATCGCCCCCAGAACACACAGAAATGAATCTCTCAGCACACAAACACAACTTTTAATAGCTTAGCCTCTTCATACAAATTTACTCATAGAAAATGTTTTAGCTAGTTAAAAAACAACAAATTTTACTTTTTCATGTTATTAATTTCTAATTTATCTTTTTTTATTTTATAAAATAATAAAAGTTGTTTTCTCTTCTCTGTTTTGATTTTTTTCTTATAAAACATATCCTTATAGGATAATTTTTTATGGGATTTTTTAGGTCTAACTCGACATGAGGGGCGTTTTAACAGCGTGAGAGCACGTTGAGTAACTACGTATGATAATTCTTGGGTTGAAGAGTCAGGAAGAGGGGTAGAAGATCTAGAGCGCGAAAGTTCGGAGTTTGGACTCTTAAACGTTTTCCTAGAACAAATTTGATAAAAACTTACTTCCCTGTCACCGAGAGTAAAACATTTTTCTGATTTCAAGTATAATTTACCTTCCTCATGGATGAAATTTTTGACACAATGAGATTTCAAATGTCAAATTGAAGAAATTCGGCGTTGTTGCATGCAAATGATGATGAATGATTAAACCACAGCCGTCTGAATATATTATTTTTTAATATTTACGCTTATTAACGTTTAAAAACGTCAATTTAAAACATTTCATTCAGACGGCTGTTGATTAAACTACCATCATAATATGATGGATCATTATAACAAATGCAAACAGTTTTGTGCAACGCAAGCCAAGTTAACAACCCATTAACTTTTGATAAATCATTACATAATGGTCGATTAATGGGAGTTTTGTGCAACTGGACATAAGAAAAAAAATCAGATCACGCCTATAATTTCCATAGCGATGTGGATTATCGCGATAAAGTGGTTTTGCTACTGTGATTCGTCACTAAAATTTGAATTTAGACACATGTGGAGTGAAATTCTCGCTATAATTTAAATGTGATTGGTTGAAATTTTAAATTTTAATAAATTTCATTGATTCAATTTTAATTTAGCTTACTGTAGTTGGGGAATAATGTTTGGGTCAGCCGAATGAGGCGTCATTGGGGTCATAGGTGAAGGCGTTGCGGGTCCCATCGAAGGTGTTGGTGCTGCCCCACTTGAGCCCCCTAAATTCACCATAGGAGACATCATACTGTGTTGCTAAAATAAACCAATCAGATTTATTCCACAAACTTGATTTCTTACCGGTGTTTGTGAGGGTATACTTGTGATAGGTAAAGCAAAACTTGCATATTTCGTATGGGGCATCGACATACCCATACCTAGCCCCAGAGTCGGTGTTAAAGCCCCCATTGGGGCCAAGGGAGGGACCTGTTGGGATTGTGATGTTGTGGAGGGCTGCTGTTGTTGTTGCTGCTGCAAGGCATTAGGTAAAATCATCTGATCTTCCTCCGGTTGGTGCAAGGGGGTCCCTGAAATTTTCCACTGAGGAAAATTTTATAAAAATCGGAAGACTTACCTATGCTGGGAATACTGAAACCGGGGCTTGGTAGCATCTGATCCATGTTCATGGGTTGTATTTACACTTTATTTAAGAAAATGTTAGATTTTAGATAACAAAAGTAACATAACCACACTCAAAACACCATTATTGGTCCAAAATTGTTGTCTTATAGAATATAAATATTATGAGTTTTATCCTTAAGTATATTATTCAAAATTTTCAACACAAAAACACTTTAAAGCACTTGAATTATTAAAAACTAACCGATAAATTATTCATCAAACAGAAATCTCAAGAAAATTTTGGGTCTTTTGGCTTGTTGTGTTGGTAGCGCCTCTGTCATCGCTGCCAACTTTTGTCCCAAAAGCAAAAAGTTACTAAAATTTAGGACCTAACCTCAATATTTTTGTTGTGTACATGTGTCTTTTTTAAAAAGAATACAATTAAAAATGGTAAGTTTTTTATTAATTTGGTAACAATCCTAAAACTATTTTTTTTGTAGGGTAAGGCAAAGAAGACTCGAAAAATTGCGCAAAAAAGGTTTGCGAAAATGAAAACAATGATAAGCCCCAGCGACCCTAGAATAAAAGCGAGTCAGAGGGCCCCTCCCCGTAAGAAAAAACCTGAAGACCCACAAGCTATTAAAGTACGTGAGGTCCCCCAGGTTAGTTCAGCGTTGTTTTTCCAATATAACACACAATTGGGGCCACCGTATCACATTTTGGTTGATACAAACTTTATTAATTTTTCAATTAAGAACAAACTGGATATAATTCAAAATATGATGGATTGTTTATATGCTAAGTGTATTCCGTATATAACGGATTGTGTTTTGGGTGAATTAGAGAAGTTGGGACAAAAATATAAAGTTGCATTAAGGATAATAAAAGATCCCAGATTTGAGAGGATTAAGTGTATGCATAAAGGTACTTACGCTGATGATTGTTTAGTGCAAAGAGTTACACAACATAAGTGTTACATTGTTGCAACAAATGATAGGGATTTGAAACGTAGGATTAGGAAAATACCAGGAGTGCCTATAATGTATGTTGCACAACATAGGTACTCTATTGAGAGAATGCCGGACGCTTATGGGGCCCCAAAAACATAAATAAAGCAATTTATAACTACTAGTTTTATTACTAATCCCACTTTTTTACAATTTCGCTTTCGGCTAAAAGTGACCAATTTGGAGACTGTCTTTCAACATATAACCAATTGAAATCATCAACACTTTTCCAATTGTTGATGTTTATATCCAAACCTGATTTCGTAAAATCTGATTCAATGTTATCATAATGAAAATTATAAGGTGCTAAAAATATCTCATGACAATCTTCCATAATTGCTCGACTTGTTACATGGAGATAAATCTTGATATTTTTAGAAGCGTGTAATCTTAACTGTTGACAAGCTATAACTAGAGTGCAATTAGTGCAGTTTTCTGCAAAAATGGAAGTGGATACAGGGCCTGTAAATACGTAGCAATTTTTCAAATGACTCAGATGTAGAGTTGAAGGAGATCCTATAAATCTGATGGTACAGTTGTCCAAATTTTCTGCAGAAATATCTCTTTTGAAGATGTCATCCCCTTTCATTGTAAGTGTTTCACCAGTTTTGTTACTAAAGCCACATAATTGTGTTAATATTGGAGTTTTACTCTTAAAATCAACTTCATCTCTTTCTTGTTTTTTCTCCAGAGGTCTTGGGTTTTGTTTATTCTTGAAACCAAATTTCTTTTTTGGTAACAATTTTTCTTCTAGTTCTTTCAGTTTATTCGTGAGTTCTTGGAGACTTTCGTGACACTTTTTAATGTCATAAGAGCGTAAGAAAATGTTAGAATTGGCAACGTATTTTTGTAAAAGTAGTATCTCTTTAGAGATGGTATCAAAATGTTCTGGAAGCACAGCCTTATCTAAGTTATTTGATTGCGTAAGCAAATCTTCAATATGTACACGTTTGTTAGTGAAGATTTCATTAAAGTAAGCCAATTTTTCATTTTCTGCAGTTAAACTATTTTTGTTTTCTTTTCGTTTTTGTAAACCTAATTTTCTTTCAATATCCCTTTGTGCTATTAAACTAATTTTGTTTATCCCGCCCTCCATTACTTGCATTTTTTGACAGTACTAATTAATTTTTTCGTATTTCTTTGTCAATGCCTTCTTTATTTAGGCGGTACAAAGGTTGGGATGATTGAGCAGCTGATTGTATAATATCAACAAATTGTTGTTTCTTTTTTATCGCTTCAGTGGGAGACTTTTCTACACCTGGCAAATTCTGAAAATCTGGTAAAACAAAAAGGATTTTTAATCTGACATAATACCTTGTTCACAAAAGTTTCTTCATTTGGTGTTGTTAATATTAGTAGTCCATATCCTACTCCTGAACCAATTGCCAGCCAAATGAGTGATTGAAGTGCTTTATGTGCCATCAATGCTTTTCTTTTTCCCAGTAAGAGTAGTCGATTTGGCGGATTTGATTATTTGAATCGATTGTCTCACCGATTTTGTAATAGAATTCCAAGATAGAGGGGTAATTGTCGTTTAAATATTTGCGATAATCTGGTTTTAAAAGTAGAGTTCTTAATGAAAAATTATGAATTATGAACTCTTACGTCTTACCTCTTCTGGTATTCACACTGTACCAAAGTCCGTAACTTACAGCAAATGCAATAGCTTCACCAATAAATAAAACTGTTGCACCTCTTTTTAACCACTTCAAAGGACCAGATTTTGGAGTTTTCATCAACATTGCATTTAAAATTTTATTTAAAGAACATGTGTGAGTTAGAAATGTCACACAAGCTTTGAGGTTATGTTCATCATCCTACTTAAAATTTGGAAGTTTGGAACTTTACTTGACCTATCGATAGATGGCAGAAGTTGCAATTTAAATCATTTAAATTTAAATAATTAATAAAACACTTTATCTATGACTGCTTAGATAACTGCATATTATACTGAATATTTAAGTGAAGTAAAGTGACATATTACTTCACTAGTGAAGTAATAAAATAAAAATCCACTCGTCAAAATAATTCGTTTTAACCCTTTACTGCATGAATTTTTATTTATCAAAAAAAAAAAAATATATAGTTGCTAAAAATATGTTTTAATTTACAGGAAAAATAGTTAAAAAAATCTATATTAAATTATTGAGACTTTTTTTAAAAAAAACTAGTATGTGGCAAATTCAGAACATCATGAGTAAAGAAAAATTTATTCCGTATAAAACTGTATAAAACAATTTTTAACAATTTATATTCAATAACTAATCACTATATAATTTTTTCCAGACAAAATTGTGTTTTTTGTTGTAAAAAAGTAAGAGCGAAAATATGGCGAAAATAGCCAATTCACAAACTATATCGCCTGGTCAGCTAGTCGTGACTTGTAATGGTTACCAAGCCAATAAAATCCAATCTATTGAAATTATTTCTATTGCAAGTGGTAGCAGCGTTTGTGCCAGATATGTGTCTATATGCAGTTCCGGAAAAAATCGATTTTAAAATTAAAAAAAATATATATTTTTTTTTGGTTTGGGTCATATTTGACCCACTATGCGGTAAAGGGTTAATTTCAAACTCAATCTTAATTACATGTTATTGTTATAAATATTAATAACACAATTTTCACACCTATTTATAGTAGGACAAGCCATTTCTGATACATTTTTTTTCGATAACAGCTGTCGATGCAGTAGTTCTAACTGTTACAGCACTTTTGTCACCCAGCGTTTTTGAAGCAATGTGTTTTTTATTTTCTTCTACCGTGTCTATATACCCCTTCTCTACTGTATTCGAGCGCCAGCCCTCATGATGCTTTTCTGTTAAAAGATCATCTCCCGAATTAGCGCCTATAACAATGTCCCGTAAATTCTGCTGGATTAGGTAATTGAAGAAAAGTCGCAATATTTTTGGGGAAAGCAACAAATGTGTTAATACCAACAGGTAACTTTATACACCTCTGGTTTTTGTATTCTAAAAAAACCGTCCACTACTGGCGTTATTATGTCAAAGTGCAGCATATTTTCTAATTATTTCTGACATGTTGACTCCATCAATTTCGCCTGACGTAATAAAAAATTCTTTGAATATTTTTGTTTTCGTGTTTGGTATTAGAACATGGAAGCATTGGCCCTGATCTTTGACATCTTCCAAAAGCATGTTGGTAAGTTCTTGGATCCTACAAGCTCCACCAACTCCAATAATTAAAGCAACCTTGAAATTGACATTACTTAGTAAGAATAAGTTATGCATAAAAAGGGTACAGTACCTTCATTAACAAAAATTTATCATAATTTGCTTCTTGTAAATATTTGCTAATATTTTGTTTAGTGAAAATTTGCGATTTTTTAGCACGATATCTTCCAGATTTTCTTTTCAGAAAGGAGATTAAATGCAGGTATTTACTGATGTCAACATCTTTTTCATTATTGTTTTAATCATAGTATAAAAAGCTCAGAGACTCGATGAATTATACTGTTTTGATAAATGATCAAAATATGCAAGTAGAACCTTCTCATGCGTAATATACATTTTTAACATTTTTTTCGTTGCACCAGCCATTTCGTACTCTTCTTTGAACTTCTCTGACACCAAGCAAGAAGCAGCATTTGTCGCCGCTTCTTCGATATGGGAAGGCAAACTTTCTAAGTCACTCATGTTTACAAATTTCTTATTTTTACCACAAAGCACAATTTTTACTAATTACTACACACCTAATACACCTTACTTTTGATGGAAAGGAAAAGGAGTTATAGGATTTTTGAAATTTTTTGCAGTCACAGATAAAGTTTTGTATATCATACGTGGGCTAGAGCATATTTCAGTAACTCGTGTGTTACAGATACTTAGGCTAACGCTTTCGTTATCTGTAATTTACACACTCGTTGTGTAATGATGCTTCTATCCCACTAATAATATAAATAACTATTGTTTTTTAAGTATTTAGTGCTGTTTAAGGTATCTATATTTAAAAAAAAACTATATGGGCTTGTACAAAACTATTTGTTTTTTAAGAGTTTTGACTTTCAAAGGTATATTTAAAAAGCAAATATATCAAAAATTTTGTCCTGTTTTAAGGTAGTTTTTTAAAACTAACATTTTCAAAGACTTTCTCTTGTTTTTATAATACATTAATAAAATACAAGCTGTGCAGAATTGCAATCTGCGACTTGCGATCTGTTTGTATTAAAAAACAATAAAATTATTCTATTAGCAGCTAATGGAATTGGGTTTACCCCATATTAATTTAGAATTTAGAAAGAAAACAAATATTACCTACCTAATGTTAAGAAATAACAAAAAATTTATTGTAACTATTACATGTTGATAAGATAATAAGTTAACAAAATCTTGAGTGAGATTACGAGTGAGAATGCATTGTTACCTACGCATAGCATCTATTCAGATAAACTCTTAATTGTTTTAAGTTTTTTTATCTTCAATAGACAGAAAATTTACTAAATAAAGTGATAGTAAATAAGAGTCATTTGGTGACAAATATTGGAATACTATACAAAAATTACGAAAAAAAGTAGTAATTAATAATTATGCCGGTGTTATGAACATATTTTTTTTTGTATTAGAGCAAGTCAGTTTTAAAGCATTTTTAGATATTTGTTAGAATTTGACAATAAGCAATATCATTTTCGTAGCGTTACAAACTTAACAAAAAATATGCCTTGAGGTGTTTACATCACACAACTTATGTTACGTTTATTCATTTTGCAATATTTTGTAAAACCACCATCTTGTCAAAAACTTTTGAAGGTTTCTTGAATGAGGCACCTAACGAAGAAAATGTGTCTCGCTTTTATTAAACAACATTAACAAGTAATTTTTTTTACCTAAAACTAAAGACCGAAAACTAGGTTTCTGCGTCAATTTTTTTTAGGTTTTCAAAGAAATTCGTATCAACAAATTCAACAATGTTTCGACGCAATAACCTAGTTTTAAGAATTTTAGGACTGATTTCTATGTAAGTTTTGATCTTAACTCAAAATACTCTAAAAACGTTTTTTCTTCTGTTTAAAATATCTGACTGTCCAGTGACGCTTTAGCGGATGTTTTGAGTATGGGATGTGGCTTGCAATAGAGGACGTATTAAGGAGGAAATTAGAAGGGGCTCAAGTTTAAATTAGCTTATTATGTAAAGTCGTTGAAATGCATAAATTAATATAATTACTACAATGCAATATAATAAATTAATAGTCGCGTCAAATAAGTTTTAATTGAAAACTTTTTTGCTATTTGAACGACTTATTACTTTTGGATTTATTTTGTACTATTCTGTGTTTTTATTTTGTCTCAAATTATGGTAAACAAATTCAATAGAGTAAAGCAAAATTTTTTTCTTGTCATAAATTTTAATAAAACTTGGCTTAAACTAAAGTTAAACATTATTTAAAAAAAAATTGATATTAAAATTATAAATTTAAATTACTCCTATTTAAATCATAAGCGCCGATATAAACAAAAAACAAGCTTATTGTAAAATTTTATTTTGAATCTTTAAAATTTAATTGCAGATTTTTGGAAACGGTGAAATTAAATTAGATTTTTTCTGCGGCAAAGTTTGATCTGACTTCAATTAGTAAGGAGCGGATGGATTAGTACCGTGGCAGGGACGTCGCGTCGCGGAGCTATGCGTGCGCGTACGCTACTATTTTATTATTTATTCCCTTGCAACCGACCTCAGTCTTACTTACTTACTTGATATGACACCATGTGATAATATTATTAAGCAATTAATTTTGTTTCCGTTAACCAGAAAAATTTTGATTATTATAAAAATATTTGCGGACGCCACTCTTTTGGGGATCTCAAACGCCGGAACAGTAGACCGGCTAAATACTCAGGACGTATACCGCACGGAATACGGCACGCTTTGTCTGACCGACTGAGGCAGGTATTAAAGAATCCGCTCTTTATTAATTAGTCATTTCAGATAGTTCATAATGCAATTTTATACTTTCTAAATGCATGACCGCTCGCCGCAATATTAATTTATACTAATTGTGGGAAACTATTGCGGGAGCATAGATTAGAGCGGGTCAAAAAGGGCGAGTCAGTCCCTGAAAAAATCAAGGAAGGCGCCTACAATAACTCAGGGTTTTAGCACCTCACACTATAGTGCAACATATAATTTTGTAGGAAGTTAAACGCTCTATAAAAAAAGTCTTTTGCGGTTAATCGATTACAACAACCATTTAAAAAAATTGAGGATTTTGTCTCAAATTTTGGTTTTTAAAATGCGAGTATCTTCTAAGTGGTTAGAGTAATCCATTAGCTACAAGAAACCTTTTTTGTAGAGCGTTTAATTTCATATAAAACTGTATATTTTGCATTTTCTAATATTTGTTTATCTACGAGTTATAAAATTTAGAAGTAAAAAAGAAATTCTACGAGTTATAAAATTTAGAAGTAAAAAATAAATTCTTGTTAAAATCTTCAAATTTTGGGTTCTGATATCTTCTAAACGCTAATAGCTATAAAAAATTGTAAGTTACCTTCTTAAAGCGTTTGATTTTCTACAAAAAATGTAAATTAAATTTTTTTCTACGATCAAGTAGTGACGAGATATGCATTTTGCCAAATAGAACTAGAGAAAAAATAGAAAACTGAGATGAGGGAGTCTTTCCTATTAAAAATAAAAGCTTATTTTTAAAAAGCATTTTTTAAAGATCCTAAGTACCAATTTTTCAGTGTCGGAAGTTAAAAAAAATATTCCATTATTTTGGCCCACCCTAATGTATAAACGTTCTGTAAACTGTGAGAACGAGTTCAATGAGTTATAAAACAGAGATTAGTGGAATCTGGTGCAGCAATTTTCTAATCTGAACTTTTTACAAACGCTAAAATACAATAAAACCTCTCAAGACACTTTTGTTGTTACTTACTCTGTCAAACAGATAATTTGACTACCACTTAATTTTGTACTATAACTGAGATGACCCGCAGCTGAATAAAAAAAATATCTTTGAAACTATTCACTCAATTCTTTTCTAAAAAAACTAAAATTACGATTGATTTAATAAGGTTAAATGAGTAATGGACAACGCTTCAAAAAAATTTATTTTGAGAAAATAAGATTTCCAATATCTTAGAATATATGAAATATTCCATTCACTTGTACATTGATAAAGCAACAATCTTTACAACAAAATTATCATTCACAAATATTGGTGTTTCTATTTAGATCATTATTGGTTATTACACTTCTTTGGTTTTCAACACAAGTACAAGCAAACAGAATAAGTGACAACGTATAATCACTCCGTTAAAAAACAAATTTGCTTAATGAAAGCACATAACCAGGAAAAACTACTTCTTTAGAAAATTTCCAGTTGAGCATTTTCGCTGTAGTTATGAAATGGCTTGAATTTGAATTTTAGAAATTTGTAGCGGCAGAAGTCGTAATTTTACATAAACATATTAGATAGGTAACAAGTACAAAGTAAAATGAAGATTTGTTAAAACAGACAACATTTGACAACGATGTTAAATATACTTAGTACTTACTTTCATTTGCTCTGCTATTTTGTAATAAGACACTTATTAGTTATTTGTCAAATAAAATATTGAACAGATTTGCGTAAAGAAACATTTATGATTTTTTTTCTTCTTTAGTTATTTAGTATCAAAATATGTCAACATTTTTTTGCTATCTAAGAGTAATTAAAATATATTTAGTCTTACAAACACCTGGTTTGTGTGTGTTTTTTTCAAATATGAAACATCGAACACGAATACAAACAGCAACAAGTCTCTATACAGACAGGGTCCACGTAACCTGCCGAGTATTCACAACACAGGTACGAAATAAATAGATCTTGTTTAGATAAGTATACACGATTCCTATAAATACAGTTAACAGTTCGAAATAATATATCATCGTTAAAGGCGCATAATTTGGAGACTCATATTAACATAAAAAATTCCGATTTTTTAATATGAATTTCCACTAGATACACAAACACAGTTCCAACCAAGAAAACCTTGACAGTTGTGCCAATTTTCACGAAAACAACAGTAAACATTGACCGAAGACTGCTTGTAAGAATAAAAAATCGTACACGCAAGGCAAACACTTAATTCATAATAGATTGTCTTGCAATCACACCCATTTTTAAACATCATATAAAACATGAATCACTTGTTCCCAGTTGGCATGGCATATACATTTTTTTTCTTATTGTTACATAATATCAACTTAGTTTTCACAAATGCCGCGAATGATGGATGCAGAAATTGCTCAATGATTGTCTTCTAATCTAAAGGGTTTCGTCACAAAATAGTCTTAAGTACTGTAATCGAAAGACTCCCATTCCGAAAATCTGGAGTCTTGATTTTGCAGTCTTTGGGTACACTCTCTTATATACGAATCCTGGATCCTGTACATGCCGGAATTCGCTTGGAACATTAACGTCTCCAAGATGCGCTCGTTCTTTATCGCCTTCGAAGGCAACACCACCTGAAAAAAAAATGTTTTATAATATAATATTATTATCACAGAAAGAACTTTTTGCATGCAGTTTTGTTTATGCACACGAGATTTAATAAAGCTCATTGTCATAATAACGGGAAATAAAGTGACTTTTTTAGAATGACCACTAATTCTCCAAAAATTTTTTTTTTGAAAAATCCATAAATTGGAACTAGCGGGACATTATTAAACATTTTTGTCGATGAAAATTTTCTGTCTTGAAAAACGATGTCTGGAAGACACCTCTAAAAAGTGATGCAAATAAAGTATATTTTGTCCAAATTCAATGCTAGATACTACTCGTTACAACAGAAAGTAATAAAATGGTGAAGCGGATTTTCTGAAAGTTCAAAAAACACAATTCCTGGAAACATATTTCTGACTAAATTCAGGTAATAAATAATTCATAAGATAATCTGTTTGTTCTGAAAAAAAAAAAATCCTAAGAGACAATAATTCAAAATGGCGGTCAAAACACGGCAAAACACAAAGTTTTTGGAAAAATATTTTTTTTTATGGAAACTCAGGGGAAGTTACAAGCAAAATTAAGGAATACTAATTTACTAAATTTATAAAGAAATTCAAAATGTTTAAGGAACAACCAAAGATTTCCACTGAATACTAATAAATACAAATAATGAATATCATACCTTTCAGTGCCAAAGGATATCTATAAATTTGCAATGCAAAAAAGCCTAGAAGGAAAGAATACTACTAGATTTTCGTTGGGAATACCTTTCAATTACCGGAAGATTACTATGAGATTAGCAATATTTTTTAAGAATATTCAAAAAATATCAGATTATCTAGATTACATACTACCTGTTTTATATTGATTTTAACCGATTACAAAGATCACATAGTCATTATAGTGATTATGAAAGATGTGGTATTGAAGAATATATATCATCGAAATAGTCCGAAAATCTATTGCCGAAACCGGAACCGTAACAAAAAAAATTGGAAAAATTTTATTTATAAAGACTAGTATTCTAACAAACTGTACAGTACTTATTTAAGTAAAATTGTGAAGGTACTACTATTATTATTATAAAGGCTTTATCTTTGATTATTTGAAATTAAAAATTGGTAGTATTTATTATTCACTAGAAATAATTAAAAAATTATTATTTTTTTATTAATAGTTTATTAATAGAATAGTTTCGAGCTAATGCTTATTTTCGGCGTACGAGTAGGTACTACGAGCAATAACAGTTAACTTTTGTTTTTCAAATAAATACCTGATATACTCGTATTTATTTTTAAAATGTTTATTGGATTACAACTTAATTTGTCGTAATTTTGTCAGAAAAAAAAATAAACGACATAAATTTACTAAGCTACATTGTTGAAGAAAATTTTTTAGTTGTCAAAATTCACAAAACACAAATAAAATTAATTTTTAGTTTCTTTTTTATAAAGTTTCAATTTTTTATTGTCATTGTTTTGAATGATACACGTGAAAATTTTATTTAAAAAAATCTAATTGAATTGGAAAATAAAATTGTTTTATTAATTTTTCTTGTAAAATTTGCAATAAACCTAAATTAATCAACTTATCTACATTAATCGACTTAGAAAAAACATCTATCAAATAATCTAAAAATCTAAAACCAAAAGTTATCTGTTGTGGGTTAGTCATAATACCTACTGGTACGCCATATTAAAAAAATATCTTTTACATTTTATGTTTAAACAAGATTCTCGCTTGTACGTGTTTACAATATGAAAAGTTGCTAACTCGGCATTACCCAGGTGTTCTACTATTTATAGCAACTGTAGAAGATCAATAAATTTGTTTAAATTAAATTTTAGTTTTTTAAAATCGGATAATAAATATCGAAGTTATAACAGCTTGAGTCATTTTTTTGGAGACAACCTGTATATAAGTTAATTTCCAATTTGTGAGAAATTATATACACATTTTTTAAGTCAAAACATAAAAAATCTTTTTCCTGCAAAAATTCTTTGATAAAATTTTTAAACAAGCGGCCAGAAATTAAAGAAACATTGTTGAAAATAGGGTGCTATATAATTCTTAAATATTAAGATCTGGATTATTAATTTACCCAATCAATATTTTTTGTAACTTATTGAATAAAACATCCCGTAATACTTTATTAATTTTCTTCTACAGCCCTACATCCAGCGCTTATTAACATGATTTTTATTGTGCACAAATTAGAAACTCTTTAAAACTTTTAACCACCCATTATAAAACTTTCTAAAAAGTTATGAATATTCTGTAAGTTTTAACTTTCAAGAGATTTTAACGTGACGTGTCATTGTCTAATATCCAAGTCAGCGTTAAATTAGGATTATTTAGTGCATAACAAACCTTAATAAGTTCTTGCGGCGATATTCTATACAGTTTCAAATCTCTCGCCAATCTTTCCATAATGCACTTAAATTCTAACTTGGCATCCAGTTTACTGGAAGTCTTCGTTCGAATCTTGTGTCTAGCCCAAGCTAACATAGCTTCAAACTTCCTAACTTCGGGAACTTCCAAATTCCTGTAAATAAAAAATGTATGACTTTGTTTAACTTTCCTTTAAACAAAAATACCTGCACATGATCATCTGAACCATCGATTCACTCAATGTGAGGAATTCTGGAGTGGTAAAAAGGGCATAAGTGCGAGTTTCGACAAAGGCTAAAATCATGTTGACTAATTCAGACGCTGAGGTGTACCTCCAGTAGTAGTTTTCTAAGGAGCATAACATGCAACATACCTGAAGAAATTTTTTTTATTTTTTATTTAAAATATTTTGTATAACATACGACTTCTATCCTGAGAAATTGTTTGGCGTGATGGAAGCAAGCTTGGAGAAGTTCAGGAAGGTCGTAATGTTCAGCTGCACAAATTAATCCTGGAATGCTTGAACATGTGAGGGGACAAGAGCCTGTATGTAAATAATCTAACAATATCCGGAAAGTGTCTGGATCGAATTCGATTATAGAAAATTCAGTCTGTGCCAGTTTGGCTCTATCGACTTTTTGAGCATCAGCGCATACACTCAACCTTGGAACGGGCAGTTGGGCCGCTGTTGGTTTATCCTTACCCTCTTTGTCTTTCCCTTCTTTATCTGCAAAATTAGATTATTCTTTGTAGACTAGTAAATTTGATTCCAACTTTCGTAAGAAGGGAAACAGATTATTTTGAAAAATTCACAAACTTATTTTGTCCTCGATACTGCAAAGTTTTATCTGACCACAACTAAATAATTTCTCCTTTCTAAGGTGAACAATAGTCTGGAAACTTTACCAGTTTATTCTAACTAGTTTGCTTTTATTTTTGTATGTTTTGCACGGTGAAAAACATAAAATATTTTGATTTCAAATTATAGTTTTGTTCAGATTTATTTATGCAAGTATTTTCAAATTTTTTGGCATTTTTGTTTACACCGGGAACAAACAGAAAGAGGTATATGTCACTATAAGCGAAAGAACAGTATCTGTTAGTCAGTTTATTGTGTTATCTATGGGACAGGTTAATATTTATATAATAGGCATTGAGTTAATGTCTGTTAACCAATAGATATTAACCATTAAGAAAAATGCTAAAAACAACCAAATCTGTCATTTGGAGTTCTGACAATTACAATTACAAAGACGAAAATAATAAAAAGTTAGAAAAAAATATAAAAAAAACATACTAAACTTTTGTCAATAACAAATTGAAACGTAAAAATATATACAAAAAATAGAATAAATTGTTTTTTTTAAGAAGTAAAAAAATATGTTTGAACGATCGAGCAGTTTAAAATAAATAGTTGCTATTTGGAAACATTTCACAAAAGAATCAACAATTTAGCTGCCTAGAGATATGTGTTTTAATATCTTGGCATTTGATCTAAAAGAATAGTTAAAAATAATTTTTGCACCTTCGGGACTGAAGTTGATATTTTAGTCTTTGTTGAGAGGGTCTAAAGTGCCAGTTATAGTCCCAAGGAAGATACAGTGACATTTAAAATTTTAAGGGATTTAAAATTGACATTGGAAATCTTTTGGGACTTAAAATTTACAAATAAAATTTGGGAATAAATCATCCATAAATCTCTAATCATTTTAAATATGAATTACGTAGAAACTGCATAGCTGCATAAAAGAAAATAAGAGAACAAGAATGCTTAAAAATAATAAAAATATTTATTTCTATACTGATGTTTTTATTTAGCAACTTTAGTTCTGGAAGTGCAAAAAATAGCTTATGTACCTCAGGACTAAAGTACCTTATTTTCTCAAGTGACTGGGGCCCTCAGGTTTTAAATTTATAATCTCGGGATTAAATAATGCACTTTACTCTACTGATATACTCGTATAAAACAAATCTAAAAAAGGTTATAAATACTAATATAGAAAGTAAGGAAACGAGATTATAAACTAACATTTAAGTAGGTAATGAAGATTAAGCCAGTCAAGATAAAATATTTAGGGGATTTAAAAGAAATTTGGTCGTTTAAAACTTGTCGAGAAGCCATGTGAGTGGTTTTAAGAATTGTTAACATAGCCTCGGCAGATAAGGCAAAAAAAGGGAAGAAGAAGAAGAAATATTTCTAAAGATTCTAAAAAATTTAAAGAATAAACTTGATTGCAAATGTGGAGCAAATTATTAGGTGAAAAAGAATGACTGAAAAAAATATATGAAATGTAAAAGTAGAAAAAGTGTTGGTTATATCTGTATTTTTGTATTATTCTATTGTCCTTACATGTTCGTGTATTTTTGTTGCAATCCTTTGTTCTGCCTGAACGATGTAAACTATGTTGCAGTTATTACAAGATAATTTGTAGAAGCCTGAATGATGTGAAAGAGGCATTGGATCTTAGAGTCATTGGATCTTAAAGTTATTAAAACACACATATTGAGGCTACAACAATTTTTCCTTCTTTTGCTAATTTTTCTAGTTAGCAACCAGTTATTTTGATTTATCGAATTGAATAAATTAATTTTTTTCCCTAAATATAACGATTTATTCTATTTTTAGTACATATTTTTTATTCTTTTATGTTTTAATTTATTATTATTGACAAAAGTTTGATAAGCTTTTGCTAATTTTTTTTAATACACTAATAATTTTTATTAGTGAATTATTATTTAGGCACTGATGATAAGACTTACTCGAAAGTGCTTTGCCACTTTTATGTAAGAATTTATTTTGATTTGAAATTTATTAAATTTATTTTGAACTTGTGGGATTGACGTTGATTTTGTATTTGTCATTTATATTAAAACATCCTACTTTGAGAAAAAAGGATGATTAGAATGAATTTTCTGAAGTATTTTAAAAAAATAACAAAAATGGCCGAAATTAAGATTTTTTAGTTTGATAATGTCAGAATAGTTTGTTAAAGAAGGAGTTTTGAAAAGTCAATTTTGTGTGTCAATCCTTTTTATGCGCTCCCAAATTAGGGTGTAATTTTTATCTTTATGGCACGCAACAATGACAAATAGGTACGACTTTTTTAACATTCATTTTGGAAAACGTTAAACAAGCAATATCATTATGGGAAAAGTGGAATGTCAAAAAAAGTCGACTATTTCTATACCTATCAATTTTTTGCACAGTTTTTGCTAAATTGACCGAAATTTTTGAATCTTTTTTGATTTAATGAACCAAAACAATGCAAAATAAAACAAAACATTGTATGTGCCACAGGAATAATCGTCACTAACAGCTCTCGGGAAATTACAAGCGCTCTATTGCATGTCGGGCTTCAAATATTTCTTTGTGTCAAAATCGCCTTGATTATGTCCTCAATACATAAATAATTATTAATAGTTTTTCATTCATATAGTAACTTTTAAGAGTTCAATTAAAAGGGACAATCAGAAAAAGATTCGATATAGAATAAAAAAGATACTTTACTTGAGCAATCTTGGCTACTGGCCCACTTCTTCTTATCTTCTGCGGAGAGAGTTTGCGCGTTATGTTTCCTAATGGACCTCCCCCATCCGGCGGTGATGGTTCCCAATCTTGAGAATGCTCTCTTGACCATTGGTGAACTTGGGACGCTTTTGGGTCGAGGCGATTCAATATCGGGCACTTGTAAAAAGTTGCTACTTTTCGGTCTACTTTGTTGTGGACTCAATAGAGTCGGAACTGGCCTTGCTAATAGTTCAGCCACGGGCACTTGAGGCGAACCGAAACCTGTCTGGATGCCGTATAGCATTTCTTGGAAGACTCGACTACGTACTCCCAAAATTGCTCGCACACCCACTAATTTGGCCTTTTGTTTTGATTGACCGACGAGGAACACTACGTCGAACAATTGGGCGTTTGCTAATGTGTTAGATTCGGTGTTCAGGAACATCCTAGTGAAGTCTTTCGCTATTTGATCGTAGTCTTCGAACTGATCGCGGACACTATCTAATAAGGGCGAAGATGGTCTCATGTGGCCAATAGGCCGCCACGAACCTACAACAGAAACGAACGATGAGTAAACTAAGCAAAATGAGAATAGTTGGTGGAACGAATTATAGTAACACAGGACTATACATTCTAAAAGCTAACACCTTGTTTGCGCTTTATAGTTATATGCCTATGCTGAAGAGAGAGGTTAGAGAGAGAGAGACGCGAAATGCTGTCATAAATATAAAAGTTATAAACTCTAATTTGTCCATTAAAATAGTTTTAAAACGAATAAAAAATACTGTCATAATTTTATTAGAAAACATTAACAAACAAACTACTGGAACATATTTGAAAAAATATATTTTAAGTTTAAAACTTGTGCTGGGTTAGCTTTATTTGAAAACGCTGCCCAAATGGTCAGAGATATAAAAAAGTTTGAAGGAAAAATTTATAGAGAATTAAATATTGTTTAAAAGAGTCGTCCGCGAAAGCAATATATTTATTTTTTGTAGTTTAGGCACTAGAAATAAGAAAAAATTAAATTTTTTTTTAAAGGTCTTTAATTTTTTTCACATGTTTAAACGTATTTCAAGTCTAAGTTATTAAAGATAAATACTTATATCGCCTGGCAGACTTTTTTTTATTTAAAATTAGATTTTCTATAACTTTTCCTTTTAAATTTTTTTTTATGCCTTGGTCTATTTTAGCAGCGTTTTTAAATATAGCTAGCGGTGCACAAATTCTAGTAACTTTTTGTTATTTTTTTTATTACTATCATAATACTAATCATATCATAATTTTCTGTAAGATAGTATAAAAAAATTGTAAAAAAATCAAAATCTGGGAAGGTTAATATTAAATATTTGTGTCGTCATTGAAAAACCTCTTTTATATAAATGAAGAACTCGATAAAATTGTATAAAGTTTAAGACTTCGTATTGAATTGGTTTATTCTTTGATGTTATGCAGTTTCGACTTTCAAAGGAAGTTGAATTATTAATTACTAAAGTGGAGAAAGCTGTTACGTACCTACATGTTGTCGGTTAAGACGGTTTGTTTAATTAGAACGAAATTAAGTCGTTGAGGAAAAAGGGTTTATTCATGATGGATGAAGAATAAATTGAAAAAAATAGCTTGTGTAAAGTCTCGCTGAATTTAAGTAAATAAACGAGGAGTAATTTTGAAAAGTCTGATCAATTATGTATACGTTCTGGGTTCGGCTCGATAACGATTACTTGCTTTGTATTTTTCGAAAGAAAAACATTGCGTTGTTTATTTGAGAGGGACAGAATTGTTGGAAAAAAACTACGCATTAAAATCTTGTCCAAGTCAATACCAACTAGAATAGATTGTTTTGTACTTTGAAACGTATTGGAATAAATTTCTAACATATTTTATCACTGCACAGGATGTTTCACAATTATTTAGCACAAATTTGACCATATTTACTCTAGATCAGCGGAAGATGAAAGCCGGTAAAATCTTCCAAACTCAGATTCGACGGCAAAGCTATGTCTAATTAGCTTGTCTACTTTAATTTTTATTGATTGCAACTGAAAGATTAATGACTCAAGTATTTTTGTGGATTTTTTAAAGTTTTAGAAATTTCTCAAAAATTCCCGAATCTTTGAGTCCACAGAGTAAAAATAAGTTGGGAAATTTTACTCTGATTTTAACGTCTCAACTTAACAACGTCTTTTTTATTTTACGTTTGTCTTTTCAATTATTATTTTTTAAAGCTCTATTTGTGTATTTCTTCAATTTTTCAATTTTACTCCAAAATGGTGTTTTTATCAAAAATTTGTGGGAGGCAAAAAAGATTCTAAATTTAGCTCTCTAATCAAAAATAGTAAAACATTTTTTTTTCTGATGTTTTTCAAAATTCTGAAAGAAATTCTTTAGAAGAATTAGTTAAAAATATGTTTTCATTTAAGCAAATTTATCAAATTTGGTTCAAATATCTGCTTTCACAACGTAAAATCTTGCAAAATTTTTTTTGCAATAGCCCAAAAATTTTTTGAAATAAGTAAAATAAATTTGCTTCTCTTTCTCTTGAGTATGAGTAAAAAAATAACTTTAGTATAACTTGAGTGTAAAAAAAAGTGTACGCACCTCTCCTATAAGGCTTGGGTATTTGTCCAGTCTCTGCGTGGTTTTGTAGATTGGCGACGATATCCTCTAGCATTTGCGACCTGGTCCTTTCTTGCATCCTGGCGAATTTGGGTGCGGAATAGCTTGCCCTTTCTCCGTTGACAATCTTGGTGAGAAGCCACTCCCTGAACATCGGTCCCTTGTCGAAAACACTTTGCTCCCATAGATAAGGCTTGTAGGCACCTACTTCATCTCTCGTAACAACTGACACTTCATATCGAGTGGGTTTCCTCTTAATTCTAGGAGAAGTACGCACTGAAAGTTTTCCCAATAATCGACTTTTAAAAACTTTGTCCGAAACATTTTTCAATTTCCCAAATTGATTGAATATTTCCCTCAAGTAGGAAAGTTAATATTTGACGAGAAGCGAAACAAAATAAACTCACCTAAGATGAACGTGTGGAGAAAGTGGCTTTTGATACAAGCGGGTGAGAATGACGTGTTATCGGCTTCTAGAAACACCACGCACACTATATCGTTGCCTATATGCCTCTTCCTCTGGAGCTTTTGTGGGTCATGCTTTTCGTACGGCAGCAATGTGCTAACGTGAAACATTATTTCGATGTTTCTCCAGTTCGTGTAAACCGAATATAATCCTAAAATCATCAAGCTTCAGTTTGGGAAATGTTAACAAAACAACAAGCACCTGTTAAATCGTGAACTGTGTCTAAACCACCTTTGTATTTATCGAAACCCTTCAGACGCACTTTCTCACCGAAAATTTGCAAAAATTCCTCAAACAAGGGGGAATTATCGTTATTGTCTAGTATCTCTTCTTCAGTATATTGGCCTTCTTTTACGTAAATCACTCCCACTTTTAGTTCCGATTTTATAAAAACCTGGAAACAATAATTTGCTTTACTAAAGATTTTAATTACATGATATTTAGAGGTTTATTATCTTTTTTGGTACAAATCTCGTAGACACAGCACACCGTAAAAGTTTAATCAATGTAATGAGCGCTCTACATCCTAAAAGTATCCAGGTGTTTTATTAATTTATTAGTATCGACACGGACAATTACTGCTTTTTTGTTAATTTGGCGTAGAATTAGATAACAATGCGGCTACCTTTAAAATTTTTTTTTAGAAAATTAAAACAGTGTAAAAAGACCTAAAAGGTATAGTGTCAGAATTTTTTTTGTTTTTTGGAAATGACACATAATTTATGGTAAAATTTAACTAAAATTAAACTAAAGTTGCTAACCTACAATTTTTTGTGTTTCCGTGCGCAAAATTCGATTTTGCTGCCGTTCTAACATAATTTATTACGTTTATTTTTATTCTTAAACTGGTTGGCAATATTCATAAAATATTAATAATTTTCATATTTTTGAACATATTTGCCGTTTTAGCCTGCGCCTATAACTAGCGGAAGTAAAGAACGGCCCTAGAGATGTTGTTCGTAGAGCAACAGTCCGTAAAACAACGAAATTTGCGTCGAGAACAGCTATTTTGCACACGATGGCACAAAAATAAATGTTGTAATTGTTGCATAAATTCAATAAATGATCACAGAAATAAAATATTTATTCAGTTAAAATTGTAGATATTTTCGTCCTTTATTTATTCAATAGACTTGGAGTTGGATATTGGATGTGAAGGATTAACTAAATTTATTATTCAGATTTTGTAATTTATTCTATCCGCTACGTTTCGTGACTTAAAAATTGTCAGTTCTTCAGTCTCATTATTATGGCAAATTAGTAAAAAATAGATAATAAAAAAATAGTAAAACATACTACAATACAGTGAAAACTGTTATAATGGTTTTCAAGCAATCCCAATTTTAATTCTACTGAAATAGATCAGAATACAATGAAAACTGGTTATAACGATCATAAAGCAATCTCAATTTTGATTATTTCGTTACTGTCGATAATTGTTAAAACGGTAATACAACAAGTTTTTTAATAACAGTGCAAAATATCGTTATATTTAATACGTCGTTTATAGTGAGATCGTTATAATCGATTTACACGCTATAACTAATTTTGCTCTACTCAAGACCATGTGGTTGTAAAACTAAAAGAAAAATTGTGTCAAGGACCAAGGAACAGTTTATAGAATTAAGGGGCTGTCTTTAGAAATAAAGGATGGTAGGCACCTATGAATAACAGATAATGTTAAATTTTTGTCCGTGGCAACAATAATAATGTCTATTGAGGTGAATTTATGCGTACACCTATAGTTTGATGTTCTAAGAAATGTGAAGTCCTTGCCAATATTATAATGAATTTACCAGATATTTGCAGCCAAAGACACAAAGAATGGTGTTTGTTTCTCTCGCTTTGTACAAATATTATCACTCGATTTAAGCATTGGAAGATGTATGGATTATGGCGTACATTTCTTGGTAACAATTTTCGTAATATCAAGTATGGAAAATAGGATTGAATAAGAATAAGACCTGTGTTCGAAGATATTGATTTATTATAGAAAGAAATTTAAGTCAACTTATTTTTTTTAACCGATCCATATGTATGTTTCTTAAATATTTGTTTATTCTATTAAATAAGTTAAAAAGAATTTTTTTGTGTTAAGGGGAGGAAAACGGTACCTGGCGAAGTATACCATTTTATTTTCAAATGCCAAAAATAGCAATAAAGCGTTTTAGCAGTAATAGCAGTAAAGGTTTGTAATAAATTTAAAAAACCCGGACAATTACCTAATAACAAACAAAAACTTGTAATTTTCTGGTTACATTAGATCTAGGCATCGAAAATTTTGTGTACTCCGCCTGAAGTTTCGACAGCAGCAAAGGGAGTGATAGAAAATTTGCTGTCAAGTAAATCGTGCACCGCTTATGAAGCAGCTTTTTAGTCATTTTAAAAGGAGAAAAACAGTATATCTATCAGTTTAAACTGATCATGCTGATATATTTTACCGGATTAGCCAAAGACATGAACAACGCGACGCACATACAGGTATTTTGCCGATCTAGGCGGCCAAAAGTCAATGTCATAGAATTCATAGTAGGTGAAGAAAAAAAGATTTCTACTAAAGTTAAATAGAGAGAGAACAATAGGCAACTTTTTTTGGCTTATTATTGGTTTTACTTGTGTGTTATAGCTTCAGTCGAAACTTTACGTTTCTTACACGTATGGTACTTTTATTGACTTTCTAAGTGTAACCGCTCCAGTCAAAAAGTATTTTTTCAGTTCAGTGATATATTTTTTAAATACAGTTATAGATTTTGAAACTGCAGGTAAGAACACACACTTTTAAACTATTTATTGTTTTATTTGTTAATGTATCAATGATATTTTCTCTATTTGAAAATCATTCTAAACTTTTTGAATTTTCAACTACATGTTATCACATTAAGAAGGTTTTGTTGTATTTCAGGGTGCGTTCCGGTTTAGGGTCCCTAGAATTATAGAGTTGAGAAAGATGATTTTATAAATTTTTATTAAAAGAAAAAGTATTATTTAAATAAAATATTACTAAAAATAACTTTTTTAAATTATTTTAATTTTTAAATTAATTTTAAATTATTTGAAATAATTAAAAGGAATGGTATGGACCTTATAATGCCTTATTACACAAATGAAGAAAAAGTAGATATGATTCTTATCTATAAAGAATGCATGAAAATGAATCCGCTGCTGCTGTTCTGTGTCTTCAGCGGTACCCAAACCTTTTACATCCGGTTCCTAAAATCTTAAGAAAATTGGAAACCAAGGTACGTCAACACTAGCCCCCAATACATAAGATCCGTCAAAGAACTGCAACTGGTCTAAATAATGAAATTATAGTGCTTCATAGGTTAATGAAAACTTTCATATAAGTCAAAACGTATTAGCTAGACAAATTGGTATTAGCCAGTCATCGGTTTGTTAAATCCTTCGTCAAAATAAATTTCGTGAAAATTATTTCGATAATTTGCTGTGTTAGTTTTTCCTTTATCACACATTTAAGAGATTAACTCTATTCTTGTCACTTTTGTTGCTTTCATGTCACTGTGATCCAACGTCCAACTTACTTTGATCACTAATTTAATTGAAATTAAATATGGTATACAGTAATCTATGCCAATAGTATTTTGGGTTGCCGCTCAATTTTTTTCAGGCGTAGCTCTCTCGTGAATAGCACTGTAGTACGAAGATCAAAAATTCAAATTATTTTAGCGGGGTATTGATTTATTTTAGAATCATCTAGGCGGATAAAAAGCGTGAGAGTAGTGACTCGGAAAATGCTGTATGATAAAATGCAAAAGCAAAATTTACCCAGTTTTGAAGAAAAAATAGAATATTTGGAAACTTATCTGTTCTTTTGTGAAAAAGATTCTAATGTTCAGAAAAAGAACTTGAAGCATAACTTGTCGATTATAAAATCCGAAATCAAACAGATAAGTTCCAACAAAATCAAAACAAATGTAGAACTCAAATTGTAATTTGATTTTATTTGTCATTTTTAAAAAATAAATTTTTGTATTCAGCAATAACAGTTTTTTTTCAATAACAAGGTTGCAAAACATTTTTTATATCTTAATATGATTCGTAAATATTTTTACAATAATAAAATTAGATTAAATAATTTTGGCCGCCTAGATTGCAAAAATACCCCTATGTGGGACGTTGTGGTCAAATTTACATTTTCAATTACGGTTTATGTCCGCTATAATTATTATTAATTTTATAAAAAAAATAGACTAACAAAAATTACTGTTCTTATTAAAGCAGCCAAAGTTGTTTTATTTATGAACAAAAATTTTAATTGATTGGTGTTTGTTTCAATTTTTCACGTATACCAATAAAATCACATTTCATTTTTTAATCCAATTTTATCCCGGCGCATCTACCATTTATGTTGTTTTTTTAATACGAGCAGTAGTTACAGAGTCGTAAAAGCAAAGTTTCTATTTTCTTTTTTTAACTGTTTGTTTTTGCTAAAAAAATCCTGTTTAATTAACTGCCACTTTTTCAATATTATAGGTATACTAACAAAACCATAATAATAGTTAATTATTTTTAATTTTAATTTGATTTTAAAAAGTTTTTAAGTTAAATAAAATAAAATTAATTTTTTAAGGTAACAAGAACAGAAAGATATTAGGAGACCAAGACTAGCCACGCTTTCTCACTAATAAACTAACGCAGCCTGATGTGAAATTTTCTGCGCTAGGACGAAAACGGATACTTTCTGTATCATCTTAGGGCTGCTATAATTCCGTTTATTCAAAAATAGAGAAAAAAATATGTATATAGTACCACGAAAGAAAATTTTTTTTCTAAATATCAGTTTTTGGGTTTATTAGTAAAACCTGGTTCACCTAGTTTTTTAAATATTTATTTAAATTTTATTGGTTTATTAAGAGAATCTTAATCTTGTTTTTTATAAATTAGTGATTTATAAAAGTGTTTTATTTTGTCTTTGTATTTAATTAATATTTAATAATAAACCCACAGGTAATATTGTAGCGAAGTGACAGCGACGTATCTATCGTTTTACAGTTTTTGTTACTTTAAAGTAGTTTTTTTTTAGTTTTATTATAAACTGAGTGGTGTTTGTTTTAAGTTATAGGTTTACTAATACGATCTGAATTCTCATTTGGTTATAAAAATAAAACGATGTAAATATTTATCGAACGATTTTGAAGAAACGCTACATTAATGTTAACTATTATTAATAATAAGTCAACAAAAAAATATTATTGTAAAATTTCAAAACGTTTTACTGTAAAATTTAAGATTGTCAATATAGTTACATTGATAGCAACAAACCAATGCAAGTCTAGGTTTAAGTTTTAGTTGATTTTTGTAGAGGTACCTATTTAAATTTCTAATTTTGTTAATAATCTATTTAGCAATATTATTAAATTTTGTTTCAAATTTAATTAAGGTAAACGTATAAATTAATTATTTTAATTTTAACTTAAATTTAATTGCTGTATGTGATCATTATTTTATAATTTGATAATATTTCAAAATTAATTACTTTATTACTAGTATAAAAGTAATAACTATCCCAGCACTAAAATTCAACTTCTTTTTCGGTTTTCATTCAAAAAAACTCAACGTAGAGGAATAAAATCAAATTGGGATTTAAAAACTATTTTTTGTTTCAGCGCATCCACTAATTCAATCTTTTCTTTACAATATTTTTTCTTTATATTTTACAATTTTTTATTTGATTAAAAATGTTCTTGTTAGAATTTTTTTTGTTTAATTATTTTTTTTAATTTAATCTTGGATCGCCAGATTTGCCAAATTTATTTAAAAAATTCATTTAGTAGAGTGTTTTCAGAACTGATCTCAACTCACATGACTGATTTGCTTATAAAATCTAAACACACAAATAATATTATTTAGCCCAATTAACATTAAATAATTACTTCAGTATTGTTTTGCTTTTATCAGTAGTCTATAACTTCAAATAAAATTAAATGATATTTTGAAGGCACAGTATGTGGTTGCAATTGCTAAATTGGTTTATGTGAGGTCAAGTTTATGAAAGAGGACACAATTCAATAATGTTTAAATTTTGACCCGGCGCATCCACCATTTCATTGACAGCTAAAAATATTTTGTGCTACAATTTGGATCGTCATATTCGTCATTTTAGAGTTTTTTTTTTTACTAATGATTTAAAATGTAAATGTGTAAAAATAATTTAGAAGTTCCTGTTTTTATATTGTCTCATAATTCAAACATAACAGTAATCAGCTTCTATGATACTATAATAATAATAACGATACTAACTATAGTACTATAACAAGTGCTCCGGTTATCTCAAATGCTCGCATAATTGAAGTGTTTCTCATTTTTTAGAGAAAAAGTGATTGCCATCGATTTAAACTAAACTATTTGTCGCCATTTGTAGAAATCGATAAAAATAAAATATTTATCTTCTCTTGTATTTTGGATGAGTCAGAAAACAGTTTAGGATTGATTGAAACATATCCAGAATGTCTTTGCATCTTGAAAACTGCTAAATATTTGAATCGAATTGTTTAGCAATGAGCAACCGAATTGGATAAAATCATTAAAATTTTAAATCAGATTAACTTTTAACGAAGTGTGTTAAAAAAATAGAGTTTGTTTTCTTCACTTCCATGCTTTGAAGTTGAGCATCTTTTTAGCCTGGGGTTTGTTTTAGATTGAATAAGTGCTTTGCTTGAGGGCATCAAAAATTGTTTTTAACATTAACCAATCGATACTGTTTTGTAAAATAATATTTCGAGAGAAAACACCAATTCTCCTGTGTATATTTTCAAGCAAAAAAAATGAAATCGGGTTTTGTGTTATTATTTCAAAACATTTATTATAACTTACTTGATCCAATTTTAAGAGCTCTTCCGGCGTATCGGGAAGTTGTCCAAGAGTTAAAGGTGGATTAATGTTAACTTCTTTTCCCAATGAACGTACAACTTCCTCCCGATTATAACGATCGGCAAAGACACAACTGGCAGGAATCAGACCATGGACCGTGTAACTGATTGCTCTTACTAATATCCTGCGAACAAATTTCCATTAATTGAAGAAAGCGGAATTGGGTCAACGATGAGAGTTTTAAGTAACGATTTTCAGCTACATTGTATAGATATAAAGTTTTCCGTAAGCATTAAAATGGTTTTCGGGTTTATGTGGACGTTATTGCCTAGCGATAAATCAATGATATATGCTGAAGAGGCATTTAATTCGCTGTGTGTTTACACACAACTGTTGCATCCGACCGGATACAAACTACACAATTTTTCTTCCTAGATGTTATCAAAACTCATGTCAAAACAGAATCAAATAAAAGTTGTGTGTGCGGTAGCAAGAGTTGGGTAAAGAAGGCATTTATCACAGGGCTTGACAGCGGACGTGGCCGGCTTTCGGCCAAAGATTAAGATTTTGTTGTCATTTCAGCGATTTTTTGCACGCGCTTCAAATTTGTTATTATATAGGAGATTTAAAGCGTTATTGATTGGCTTTCAGAACCTTTTTCCTCTCTTCTTTAAAACGCCGTAAATGTATCATAAGATTTGCACACAGACGAGGATTTTACGACTGCTCAAAGTCCGATCAAAACTTACCGTGTTTTAGAACTTTGGACAAAATACAAGGAAAAAAGGATTTTTATGACGGGGGAAAGGTTTTATATTGACCTAACGTGTGACGCTAAATTATGGTTATTAAAATTTGGTGTTTATGCTTGTTTTAACTTTTTATGGAATTTTTAATGTTTGAAAAACCTCGCAAATATTTCATTACAAGCTTAAACAAGAATGTAGGTATTTGTTTTTGCTGGGTTTTTTTATGATAAGATTTTTTTATCAGATTACACGATTTTGTTGGTCACACACGACTAAGAGTTTCTGATACTTTATTCCCTAATAGAATTTGTACTAATTCTAGCAGTTTTCCGTCAAAATTAGTTTTCTTAAACATGAGCATAACAATTACAAGACAATTAAGAATTGCTTGCATGTTTTTTTCATTCAAACACTCTAATCAGTAAAGTTCTTACTTTTTAGCACAAAAATCCATAATATGCGCTAAAATAAGTTTAACATTTAAGGAAGATAAGCATAACAAAGCACAAAAACTAATGCCTAAAAATATCATATTTTTTTAAGATTTATTCTCTAATAAAAAACTGCAAATGTTTAGTTAAAAAATATAAATAAATATTTCACACATAACAAGAAAATTTGTAAATGTAATGTAAATACAGTTATGAAGTATTTGATATAAATTCTATATTACACAGGTTATCTCAAAACTCGCGGACTAATACGTGAAATAATAAGCATTTTTTTAGGGTTAGGGGAGCTTTAGAAAATATTCAAGAAATTTTTGGTTACTCTCATTTTTACACAATATAAAAAAAATTGTTGATTTATAAAATTTTTAGGTTTAGAAATTTTGTTTAATTAAGCCTCTTGATTTGTTGTAAATATCTTTACACCATTTATGTAGTTTTTAGTTTATTGCATTTTTAAAAATCATTTTGTGGTTTATTTTGTTTAAAATTTTTTGTATCAATAACAACATAATTTTTTAAACTATATTATTTTAGCCAAATAATAATTAAAATTTTACTATTACAAGTGTCAAATTATTAGAACAAAACTTTTTTTTTGTGTTTCGAAACTCAATTAATAATGTGTCAACAATTTGTTTCGCAAATTTTAGAACACGCTGTATTTAATGCGATTGACCGCGACCGGATCTTATAGAAGTTGTTTAACTCGACGACGCGATGTCTAAAAATGTCAAAAGATCATTAATTTGAAAATTTCAAATTTGTTACTATTGTTACTACCAGAGATCTAATAATAAAACTGGATCGAACCTCGCCTATACGTTGCCTAAGCGAGCTGCGGTGACAACATAGTATAAGAGAGAGAGATAGCATAATACACAGATTAAATGTGTGTGAGAGAGCAAATCACTTGCTGGTAGGCAAGAACGTTGAATTTTTGAAAATAAATATAAAAATAAATTTTTATTTTAATTCAGTAAATATGTGAGCGCCAGGTTTTTATTGTGCATGCATACAACACTCATATTTTACAAATTAATATTTAATTTATCTGAAATCATATTATCTAAAATTGTTTAAAACGCTTCTTATAAATAAAATTGTTTAGAAATATGCAAATTTTAGCGCTTTTGACACTTGTCTAAATGCAAATACCATCTTTAACACGGTAAATACACCACTTTTAATGTTTTGCCTACCATACTTCTTTGCTAACCCTCACTTTAGTGTTATTATTACCTCACTGGTTACTACCGTGATAACGAAAATTTGCTGAATGAAAGCAAGTCTTGGTCTGTAAAGTTTTTAATAGTTTTGCACGATCAGTCAAAAGACGCATAGCTAACTCTAATTTAGTACATTCGCGTTTTCATCGTACTTCTCTCAATAATATCAAAGTTAGAAAACTTTAAAAACATGTCTATGGTTAAATTCAGCATTAAGCACAGCACAAAAACGCCAAATAAGAAAATAATTATAAAAAATTGATTACGAAACTTAAATAAATGATTAATAGAGTAATAGATGAAATCAGTAGTTTATTATTTTAATTTGCGGCTGTTGCTAGTAGCAATGGTCATAAGAACAAATGAAGCAACTAAGCAATTTACATGATCAGTAAATAGCTTACTATTTAGCAAAAAATATTCTAACAAACTCTTCTAGAAGATTCCGTGATCAGATTACCTAGCGAGTTTTCAGAAATATGACGTCACGCCATACACTGATTCACTTTATAGTGCATGGTTTTGGGAAGTATTAGTTATTACCATTGACTTTATTTGTGGAATCCTTATGTATCTGTTTTGATCAATGAAGAATTTATGAAAGGGCGGCTTTACTGTATATAAAGGAGAAGAGAGCAATGACCGGACAGTGAAATTGAGTCAAGTTTAGTATAGCAATAGAGTCGAGAAATAAAGTGCTGTTGAGTTATTTAATTATCAAGTTATTATTGTGTTATTCGTGTAAATAGTATGTTGTGTTTTAGATCATGTACAATATATTTCAATGTTGAATAGAACAATAATACTGTTTTAAAAATATTTACATTTATTAGTCCTTGTACTTTCATTTCTTTCATTTTTCGTATTTGGCAAAAGAATGCGAAACGAGCTTTTGATTGTTTTGTGTATTCAATGCATGTATGTTTGTCGATAGGAAGCCTCAGAAAAGAATGAAGCGAAATTTTAATTTAACAGCGGAAATAAATTTTACATTTTTGAAATGACGAAACAGATGTTGTAGCGTCTTTGTTATATGATGATAAAGTTGTTTGAGATGAAAAAAGGACGTGTTTGTAAGAATAAAATTGAAGTGTTTCTAAATAATCCAAGCGATATTAAGACCTCATTCAGAAACCGCTTCCAATGCTAATACCTAAAAGAAGAACCGCACCTAATACAAAACGTGCCGGGATTTTATAACGATGGTATTATTGAATACAAAATTTTTAATTAGATGAAACTAAGCAGATTATTGTACAACACATTTGAATTCGTCGAGTGCTACACTTAATAGAAACGTGAAAAAGGTAAAATAAATTGGTAAAAGACGTGAGCAGAAATTGCAAATATTTAATTCAGATTATTTTTCCACTCTAAGGAATGTGGTTAAATATGCGCATATGCAATATATCAAGTTGTAGACATTAAAATGGTGGAGGCGCCGGGTTAGAACGTGCTTAATGAAAATTTAAATATTTCTAAACGATTTCAGCAAAACTGAAATTAATCAAAAATCAATGCAAACTGATTTAACACTGATTTGTTAAGTCGTTAAAGACTAAAAATTAGGTTTTGTAAATTTTATAAAGTACTGGGTTGTGATTAAAAAATCCATAATTTACTCCGCCTTTTATTAAAATTAGAATCTTGAATTTTTTGTTTACTTTATTAAAAAATAATTTTCATTAATTTTAATGCACGCGAGTTGAAAAAGCCCATTTATGACGTTATTAGATGGAGTGTATAAAAAGTATAATTTCGTTCTCCATCACTCAGTGGAGAAAAACTTCATGGAAACGAGCTTCTATGAAAGTTAAAATTGTTTAACTTTTTTTTGACTTGAAGAATATATTTGTGCAAATCGCAAGAGATATGTTTTTATTATTTTATCGAAATTTGAGTCACTCTTGCTGTAAGAAAAGTAAAAGTGTTATAAAAGCCGTAATTGCTCGTTTGTAAGCTCATTTAAAAAGTTTTCTAATTTAAACCGGGCACTAAAATAAATACTAAAAAAGTTTATTATTGATAGCAACTGTCTTTTCATATCGCATTTCTTCCAAATATTTGTTTTGTTCTTGAAATTTTTTCTATTATTTCGCATCCGCTTCTATCAATAAAACTGATTTGATAAATATTGGCTCTTGTGCCATCAACTTATTTATATTGATAACAATAGCAGATTGCAGGAAAAGTATATTTTTATTGCGTGGGCAGAAACCGGTTATGAAAAAAATTTACAGCATTAACTTAATCTCATATTTTATGTAATTTAAATTCAAATTAATCCTTTATTTCGTTAACGCATTTAGATTTTGCTTGCAAGAGCTTTTACATTAACCTAAATATAAATCTATTCATCGAGATAAATTCTAGACGGTATCGTTAATTTATTTGAAAAGTAACATTAAGCTCAGATTTATCTCATAATTACTACTTAGTGCACTATTACTAGCTATAAAAAGTCCAGATAAAGTTTAATTATACAGTGTGGACAAATTAGTGCTTAATTTTTAATGTAATTAACTCGAAGCTAATTAGTGTTTTTATCTATTTATTTGATTTATTTATTACCTCTCCAGCAATAATTATGTTACAAAGTTCTTGAAAGTTTAAAGTGCTTTAAATAAAACTAATGATTTACAACTGCGTCTATGTGCAACAGGTTAATTGTGTACAATTTGTTACTATAGTAATGACACTCCCTTTTAATGAACATTTGTCATTTATTATTATCAAATAATATAAAAATAAACAGTGTAAATAATTGTGACATTTTAACCGCTTTACTGTATTTACCTTTTAATTTACTACCCTTCAATAAATTTTTTGCGTGTTTGTAAATATCGATTAAATACAAAAAAATGTGGTTCTATATATTTATTTAATATTCAATTTATTATGAGCTAAATGTTGTTATAATAAATATAAAATATACTCTTATGTATGTATTTTTTTCTGAGGTGTATTTTCAATACATTAATTAAATGTGTAATTTTTTTATTATTAGAGACGCAGGATAATAAATTAGATGGTGACATGCAGGGTTTGTCAACAAAATTTTTAGCGTATTTAGAAGCATCATCGACAAAACTTCTGGAATTAACTTGAAGAGGGTAGACTGATAGATTGATTTGTCTAAATTTTTTCTATTTTTTTTAAATTTTATAAATATTTTTTTTTCTTATTTTGTTGGCATTATTATCTATTTATTCTAATTTTGGTAGGTTTTATTTTACGAATTTGGACATTAGATGGTTTAGATTTATTTTTTCTATTTATTATCTTTATTTACTGTTGATATTTCGTCAGTTTTTCCTATTTCTATGATATATGTAATGCATATGCATTTTTATCAAATTGAAAAAAAAAATTGTGAATAGATTTTATCACTGAAATAGGTCTTTCGGGCCTCGTGGCTAGTTTTTTTTTGTGACTAATATTCTGCATTTAACACTCGTATTAATTAACAGCTATTAAATAACACATAGTTTACATTATCTAATTTCTAAACTAATTTATAATTTTTCAATTATTTCGGAATACGCAGGTTTTACTTTATAAAGAGAAAGAATAAAACAAGACATTTGTCTCACCTAGTCCATTATTAAATAGCTATTTCTTTTTCTAACAATATTTAATTTTTTAAATCCTGTTTTATTTGAAACTGAAGACAGTTAATAAATTTTGTGACAGTTTGTAATTAAGATAACCGGAAGTAAGAAAATTGGATGATTATCTGCTAAGTTCTACCAGATTAAGTGAGCTTTTGTTGAATTTTATGACTAAAATTCTGTTTCGTGAAATGTATTTATTTGAGACTTAACAACATTATATTATTGTATGTTATGCAGATGACGTGTTTGATTGAATCCAAGAAAAATGATTTGAAAGTTGTCGTAAACACGATTGAAAAGGTTTGTACATTTCCGGTGAAAATTACATCAAACAAACAAATTAAAAAAAAATTAAGTCTCGACGAAATGGAAACTGAATAGTAATTACTTTGCGAAGTTTCAAGAGCCTCAAAGTTTCCTTCCATATGAAAACTTGATTAATTTTATTATGCAACTATCCAGTTAATTAATTGTCATGATACCAGAAGTGATTATCAAGAGAAATAAAAATTCGTGGCAGGTAGTTTCGAATTCCTTTTTGTCTTGAATATTGATTTTGTTTGATTCAAAGATCGTGTTGAGAATGACTTGAAATCTACCAACAGCCGAAGGCATAAAACAACCATGCCAGTTAATTCCTCTTCGCTGTCGTCATTTATAAACCGTCTTTAAACGGGAAAACCAAAAAGAGGAAATTTACTCACAAAGTGAAAAGCTTTTAACTAGCTTATAGATGCGTTATGTCCAACAGAAAGTATTTAATCTCTTTGTAAATTTTAAATCGGATATTTCATTCACTTATTGCAAATTTTCGAACTAGTCTAGACGTTCTAAACGTCTTTTAATAAATATTTATGAGCTTTCGTGTTAGTAGAGCGTTATTATTGCCTGTTAAGATAAAAGGCAATTCAGTTTGAAATTTCTAATTATAGTCAATTTGAACAAAATTGCTAGTTTGAAAAACGAGAGTGAAGAATAAGAAATCGCTGGTATAATGCTATTGATAGATGACTGGCGTGCTCTATTGTCCTTAATCAATAAATCTAGACTACGATGTGTTATTAAGAATGTGTCCTTAATTCCTGTGGAGCTTATAACTCAATTACGACTCTAATAGTCATCAAATATTGCTGCTGGAATTGATTTACTTTTAATAAACAACTCGCTTGGATAAGTTACTTTCGATTTAGTTTCTGTTGGCAACGAGAGAAATATACAGAATTAATCAGACAGAAGTAATGACGATAATATTCATGTCAGTACGTAAAGCTTACACCATATTTTTTTTTTTTTTATTATAACTAAATAATATCATAAATACTCTAATTAGAGCAAATTTTCCAAAATAGCCGCAGAAAATTAGAAAAACAAACAAACAAACCAATTTACTAAACATTGGAAGGAATGTAATTTTTTTTATTTTACGTTGCAACCATAATGTACTTTATACACCCGCGTGTTAGAATTAACTCAAAGTTACTAAGCATCACTGTTAAATAAATATGATTTTTGCAGTTTTACAACAATAAACGTCAAATGAAAAATGATAACATTATTATATTCCCAGAAACGACGACAAAGCTGACTATTTTTGTGTCGATTTTTAATCCTCTTACGTGTTTTTAGCCTTTTGCGTCGGGCATTAAACATTCCCGTGTGCCATACTTTCTTTCATTACGCTCTTAATACATAGAATATATTTTTTTGAGTCTACGGATACTAAAAATGGTCTTTTTATGTTTAATTAAGTTTTATTTGGTATTTAAAAGATTCTAGAAGTAAGTTTTTTAAAATGGCCGCCACACAATATTAGATGAGAAAAAACGTCTAAAATGGTAAAGTTTTATCCTCATAAATGGCGGGAAATACTTTACAAGAACAAAATGAATCGTCAATCGTAGTTTTAAAAAATTATAGAAACAGATTTATTTCAAAATGTTTACTGAAGTTTTAGAAAACACAATAATTTGCAGAAAACAGTTGCCAGATAAAGATGAAGAAGCGATTTTAGACCTTTTATCTATGAATAAATTATTTTGACAAGTTACAAGAAATCGCCAAATTTCTTAACAGATTTTTCAAAATGGTGATGTGGTTGAAAGCCCGATAAACACTAGAAAGCAATTCTAAAAAAGTGGAGGTATAACAAGGTTTGGCTCTACTTAGGCTCGAAATTGTTTATTCAGATCAAAATACAAATTGAAACGTGTTTGTGAAAATTATACAAGTAATTTTTTTTAAAATGACGTTTGAAAGCTTAGAAAGAAGTCTGAAAAACTGAGTCAAAATAATAGTTGTTTTTATTACAAGGCCATAAACTGTCGTTTTGCGAGTATGAGCACGGATTGTGGGCTGAGGCGAAGCCGAGGCCCACAAGTGGAATATTCGCGAAGAAGTTTCTAGTCGTGTGATAAACAACGTTTTTTAGGCCGAAAAGTTGCCTAAATTAAAAAAATACATTTTTATTGTAAAAATTTTTGACCCTAGAGTATTTGTTTTTCTGGGGTTGGTAGCATTATCATGATAACTAGATTTTAAATTTAAAATATCATTGACAATAAACAATTATAAATTTTGTCAAATCGTGCTTTTGTGCTAAAATAAATAGAACTTCTTTAAGTAAATCAGAAAATGAAAGACGATAATAACCCAGAACATATAAAAAACGCACCCAGAAAAGCAATTGAAAATTTGCTGTCTGAAAAATTATATAACAGGTATTGGAATAAATACAATTTAAAAACAGAAAATCTCTAGATTTTACTTCCAATGTCTAGACAGTGCAAAATAGTGACAAACGCAAACGATTATTTTCCGGACGATTTATACGACTAGAAATTTAGTATTTTTGGACGGAGGGCAAAAAAAAGAATTTTTTATTTATTGATGCCCGAAACAAGTTAACAAAGGACAAGATGTTTCTACAAAAATTCTACAAAACAACATTTAAAATAGCGGTAAAAAATTAAGATTGGTAAAAATGCAATTTTTTGAATTTATTAATGACAAATTGTGTCTCATTAGGTTGTTATTAGATGTCTTGTAAAAATAAATGATCGATTTTTTAAAATGGTTTTCAAAATTTTTCAACTATCGTGAATTTAAGAAAGAAATGTAATTATTTCAACAAGGCAAACCTACTTAAGCTTGGGATATATATTCTTTGGTTTAAGGGCTGGTTTTAGGTGCCATTGCTGGAGGTTATTTACTACTTGAGCTCCTAAAACGGCCATAGGTAATAATTGCTTTGCTAGAATAATTTATGTCTTTGATGACATTACCATTCTCTCTACATCTGTAGTCGTTGAATATGGTTTTACGTCTACGTTTTTATAAATAAAAATGAAACTTGTAAAACTGTGATCATCGACCATATTTTCAATTAGTAAAAGCGTTACGTACTTTGAACATTACTTCCGATTCATATTATACATGAAACACACTAAAAAAACCTGTTTTGTTATAAGAATTTAGGAAAAAAAGTATTGGAAGCTATTTTTTTTGTAAGTTTTTGATGGCAAGAGAGCAATTCGTTTCCAAATCAGTCAAAAAAGTTAAACTTCTTTCGATGGGTCGTAAGTTTCCGGTAAATTTTTGATAACGATCGATCTGGCAGTAATTTGCTGTATATTCTGAGGAGCATGTGAAATATCTCCAAGGTCTAGTAACAAGCTAATCGGATCAATATGATCCTAAAACAACAAAGGGTTCTTGAAAATGTATCAAATTCGCAATTTATCTTAAACCTAAGACCGAAATACTTAATCACGAAATAAAATGAAATTAGTTCCAAGAAATAATTCCGGATTTAGATGCAGATTATTACATCGTGCACTTTCCGGGATAACAATTTATAAGTGATTCGAATGATAAATGGCACGTCAATCCGGCAGCGGAAACACTTTTCGGAGTAGTAGGAAATCACGTGATAGCGTCACACACACACACACAAAAAGGACAAGCGGTTTTTCTTTGTCGTAAATAAACTACTTGTCGCTCTGTTTCCTTTTCTGGACCAAACAATAACACGAAAAAATCTTACCTAAATTGATCCCGGGAATTTAACGTTTCTTGCTTTATCGATAAAATAACAGGACCCAAATCTTCGTCGTTGGTAAAGTAGTTCCAGTGTTCCGTACCATAGAAATACTTCTCGTAGGTTTCTTGCTCGACACTGGTTAGTTCAAAGCCTTGGTTTTTCTCCCATTGCTCTTCTATTGTTGTTTTTTTACGTGGAGACGACGAGTCGTCCTCTTCGTCGTCTTCGTACAAGTCGTTACAACCTGGTTTTTTTAATACCAAATTATTAATGTCTTCCTATATTTCATATATAAAACATGCGAACTTTTTTTTGTTAGTAAATCATGTAAAAGGGGATTAGGAGATGTCGATAAAACTTTAAATGATTTATTAAATGCTTTCTCAAAGGTTTTTAACTTTGTTTTTGTCATAAATATTTCATTTTAAGCTCCGAAATCGTTAATTTATTTTTTATCCGAAATATATATTTTGGTAATCCCCAAGGGTAAAATATCTATCACAGTTAATTTCCAATTAAAATATTTTAGTCAATTCTCATTGGAGCTAATATAATATTCATAAAATAAATTTTAATTAAAATGATCATCCAGTCGTTGCGTAATTTAAAACGAGTAGTTTAAAACAAAAAATTTGTATTAACAAATTCGTTGAAAAGTTATTTAAAGTTGTAAGACTTCAAGGGATTTTTAAAAGCTTCCAGTGAGGAGTGTTCCACCGACTCAAAATTACATGATTAAATAAAGAAAATCTTTCAGTATTCCGCATATACCGGAGTTCGTAAATTGGGCATTAAAATTTATGACCAAACATAATTTTATTTTGGAAGAAATCTGTTTTTTGATAATCTAAAGCGAGTCGGAATTTGATTGAATTTTTTTTATCAAACATATTTACTAATAAAACCACAATCTATTGGAGTAGTTTCATTCGATATTGTTTTGAAATTAATGTGGTCAATATAGACGGTTGTTTGGGGCACCAGTTCAACCACAAGCGCTGCTCAAAGCAGATTGTAGAGTAGACAGAATGTGAGCATCGTCATAATTAATGATTTATATGATAAAATGAATGACAACCTCGATGATATTAATAATATTGGGAGATTTCAAATGATTTAGATTTCTATGCCTATTCATGATAATATTTGTGGTCATTTATCAATACAGGAAATGCTCTGCAGTATTTAGGCTGAAATATGTAGACTACAAGTTTCTATAGCATCTACATTAAGTAAAGAGATATTACTTTTTTTGGAAATAAAAAGAAAATCCCATCTTTGAAAATTCTACGTAATGTAGAAATTAAAATAAACAATTAAAAAAAATTATCTTGTGCTACCAACTTCTTTAAAATAAAAAAATATAAATAAGTAGAAACACATTTTTATAAGCAATTTGATTCGTTTTTATAAGAAGAAAATGTTGTAGACTTATTTTTTAAATTTTAAATGGTGTCTTTAAATTTATAGTAATACAAGTACTGAATACTTGATTAATATAAACTTCAGTTTACCACCATTCGAAAGCTTTCCAAAAAATGATCATTTCGTATCATTGCGCTAAATTGCTATCTTTATAAATAAAGTCAAAATTCCATCTTGAATTTTATGAGATGTTTTTTAGAAAGTTGTTTCATCCTTTTAGTGATCTATAAGTCAAGAAAAGGAAAAGACTTTATAGGTGTAATAATTATTTGCATTTTTACAGATAACGCAAACAAGTTTCTCTGTCAGCATCTCCTTATCTTAGGGTTTGATCCAGTTAACTGCAACATAAATTGAAGAGATACTTTTATAAACTGAAAAGTCAGATTTTAATTCGTTTTGTGTCTTTATTTACAAAAAACTAGCAGTTTGTAAAAAAAATCTAAAAGAAAATAAAAAATTTACCGTATAAAAAAATTTAAAATTTATAAATTAAATACATAGATTTGGAATAAGATTGTAGTTACACATTCATCTAAATGTTACTTATTTTAAACTAGAACTACGTAATTTTAAACCGTTCATTTATTAAATGAGATATAAAGACACAAAATAGAACTAAAAATAAAATCTTGAAAAATATTTTCTCTGTTTTATCCATCCAAAGTGCATGCTCAGCGTTTGAAACCGTCTTCACTGAACACAAATGTGGTTGTTCCCCTGTAAAAGTCGAGGGAGAAAATTCCAAATGCCTGATCCCACAATCTGATACTTATTCAGATTTTATCGCATGTAATTTTCTAGCTTTCCTTACCCGAATATTGACCTTCTTACAGCTATTTTTGTATTACTGAAGCTTTTAGTAATTTCTTGTGATTCCAGACCGATAAGATTACCTAATAACAAATGTAAAACAAATTTTTGTAAATCGATTTGAAACTTTGTATCATTCTTCTCAAAGAGAATTTGACTTGTTAATGACTTTTTTTGTAAAGTCAAAATCTTTTATGTTTTGTTGTATGTGTTGAGGTCTTTGAAGAAATTCTCGTAGCCGACTCGTTGAAATTAAATTTAAATATTTATGTGCCTGAATGTAATTCAAAGTAGCCGTTTTAGTGATTAAAAGTGGTGTTTCTTCACCAGAATTAGGTATTTAATTTATCAAAAATGTGTTAAATTATGATTTTTTGACCACCTGTCTCGTAAACATATCATTACTGCTACACTAACAGCAACAGTTTTACTTTAACAGTTGTACGCTTTACTGGAAATTTCAGTATCAGGATATAATTTAAGAATGAATTTATTTTCAACAGGTTACACCCAATTACAGGAAAATCAAAGATATGAACCTTTTTTAAATCTTTGTAAAAATAAAAATCAAAACTCTTTCTTTGACGCCTCTTTTTTATATCAGTTTAGGAAATATTTTTCTTTTAGACATGACTCTTGTAAATAAAAATTTTTTACAACAAATTACTTTGGTTTTGTATGTTTTTAATATAGCTTACTACTAGAGTCACTAAGTAAACAAACAGTAGAAATTTAGGCGGGAACAATATAGTTATCTGTATTTCTGTAGCTTGTAGTTATTAGGAATACAATCCGAGAGCCTAACTTCATCACTTTTATTGACTAAAAAATTTTTCTTTTAAGATTATCTTTGCTTTTAAACAAAATTCCTTTCAAACAAAAAAACTGCAAAGGAAATGTTCGTCATTTTGAATTAGAATTAGTAGATCTAGAAGCTTCACATTCAGATTACCTTTTTTAACTAAAATGTTTTAAATTTTGATTTCTAGTAACTTTTGGTTTTTTGAATCAGAAATGAATCTAGAAGCTTTATTCTTACAGCTTATGTTTTTGAAAACTAAAACGTTCTAAATTTTGATTATCTAATACAGATTTTGGTGTTTCTGTGTTTTTCATTGAAACCTTTGTATGCGATATACAATTTAGAACTCACTGCGATCTCGTCTTCTCGATGGATGTCCATTTTCTTGATCTGTTCCATCTGTGTGATCTTCCTCATCGCCTTCTTGTATTTCATGGTCGGATTCGCTTTCGTCCCATATGGTATCCGATGTGATTTTTTGTCTGGAACACTCTATCCAGTATCCTGGTGTTGGAATGAAATTGTGTGGGAATTCCTCGCAGAATTCGTCTGTAACGTGAAAGAAACTGGTGTGATTAATTAAGCGAATGTTGTGTAATAATTAACAAACAATCTTGTGTTGTGCTTCTTGGAAAGGTGCAGTGATGATTTGGTGTACAGTCCGCTCACTGTAAGGTAGAACACCAAACGAGCTAAATGTAGCTTGGTGTTCAAACTTAGAGTGACCCGACTATACACACTGTACAGCTTGTTGAATCCCTCGTCGGTTCCTGCCGCAATAAATCCACCACTATTGCAAATTATTCTAATTAAATACATTTACGCAAATTGGGCTTGCCGCAGCTGAAAAACATTATTTTAAATTTCGGACTCATTACCGAATTCCTGGTAGTCTGATAGCGCGATTCGATCAATACTTTCAACAAGATTACCAAATTTCAGATAGGAAGATTTCCAGATACCTACTTATTTAACTTACAAAACAATATTTTTTCTATTCGCTCTCTAAAATGATTATTTTGCCGACTCAAAATACTCGTCATCATAGAAACATTTTAGCGGATTTGTTTTATTATTTATACAAATTATGAACAAATTAAATTTTCTTGGAAAGAGTATTTCATTTGTCAGAAGAGAGTTTTAATGAAAAGCTTTCTGAATGCTTTTTAAGAAGCAGAGATTGGGAAAGTCGTTTTTTATTTAGTTTTATTTGAATGTCACTGTAAACAAAACGTCACTTTGAAATTTGACAGAAAAAGTGACAATTTAGCATTGTTGTTGGCGGGCTTATTTTTGTGCCATATCTTGAAAACATGATATCCAGTTTTTTAATATTACTTTTGTGTTTGTATAAGACCTAAAGTTACTATAAGATTGGATTTAGTTGTGATAATTTTAGAAATTTCACTGATTTTGCACAATAAACATTAATTCTCACTTATTTATTGTTACAAAAAACTGTTTTTTTATAAAATACTTTTAAAAACTGATTAATCTTATTGTTAAATTAATTTTTTGTTTTGCAGAACTCGTGGAAAAAATCTTGTGTGTATCACATACTCAAATAGTTTTCAGAGATTCCTTTCATTAAATTACAATTCGTCCCCTAACAATCTATTTTGCGTACTTGATACATAAATAATTATTATTGGTTTGTGTTCACCTAGACTTGTCAATTTTTCAACGTTCAATTTTTTCAAACTGGTCTTCTGAGGATTACGACGACGAGAATTTAAATTGGACGGAAACAAGACTTTTTAAGAAATTAAATAGATGAGTACAGAGAAAGTACATTTATCAAATTAAGTTGTTTAGGTGCACTTTATCTAATCACGAATCTCAAGAATACATCAATCATCAAAATAACCACGGTGACAACTATCATATTTTTATGCGTTGTGAGACATACTTTTTCACAAAACATTCTATGATGGATTGATTTCAGAAGAGCGTGCTGAAATAGGACACTCTGAAAAAGATACTAAATAAAAATACTAGAAGAAGCTTTTACTTTTATATTGCAAATACCCCAAGAGGCTTATACAGTTATTTTTAGATACAAGTGCACCACAGACTTATTATAATAACTTGATTTAAACCTAAATCGAACAAAATCTTTCTTATAAATATACAGGGTTGTTCAATAGTTCGGAAAGAATCTGACTTTATTATTAGTATATGATTATTTTTTTAACAATTTTATAATCCACTGCTCTTCATTTATAAGATACATATAGTGGCGTTGTAAGTTGTGAACTATATATACATAGCAAATACGTTGACATCTACGGTTTTTTTGAATTTATTTTTATAATTTTAGTAGGTACGTAATAAAACAAGTTTTTATATAAAGTTTCAGATTTTATCTCAAATCATTTCTGGAATTTGAAAAAAATATTTCTTTTGAGTTATCTCAATCATTTTTGGTTCAAAATTTGGGTTTTTGTAGGTACTTTATGGATAAAAACCATAAAGATACATCATTAGCGTTTATATAAGATTATTGTGTGTTTTTTCTTTGTTCTATTTTTTTAACAAATACATTTGTTGCGAGTAGTTAAATAATATTTTTGAATTAAATAAAATGTGTTCTTCTTTTCTACTTAAAAAAATGAAAGCGAGTAATATGGCTACATTTTTACAGACCATGATGATGTAATAAAAAAATCAGATTCTATTTATAGTTTAAAGTTTGTCTAGAACTAGTTTTTAAAACGGTAAACTATCGGATGTCGCTTTTATTTTTACTTTTTCAGTAATCCTTTTAAAATTAGTTTTCCGGTCTTTTCTAATTTCTTTCTTCCTCAAAATGCTACGCTAATTATTTTTCTATAACAATTTGAAATTTAGAACGTACTGGAATAAGATATACACTGTGGGAACTTTAGAGGTTACTGAGGTAGCTAATCCGTACTGAAAGGAGTAATATAACACAGATTTCGTGTTTTAAGAACCATTACGATACTTAAATAAAAAATGGGAAGCTAAAAATATACCCAAAGTATTTTTTTCTAAAAATTTATTGTTATAAATCACAGTTCTGTAATAGATAAATTTACCGGCAAAATAAATTTTTAGATGCCCTGCTGCTACTTGTAATAGATAACCCGTTGCTTTGAAACCTACAAAAATATAGTATAAAAAATTAAATATTATGCAAAATTACTCCCTTGATGATTTAAAGAAAATGAAATTATCCAACCACAGGGACAGCCAATAAATTAAAATTAAAACAACATTATTCTTTGACTAGTTTCGTTCTTTAATTAGAACATCCTCAGGACGAAAAACAACCCGGTTAACTAACTAACTCGTTTAAAAATTTTTTTTTGCCAGTCTTGCCTTGCCATCACTGGAGGATATGTCTGTCATTATTATTAAAAAAAAATATTTTAAACGAGTTAGTTAGTTAACCGGGTTGTTTTTCGTCCTGAGGATGTTCTAATTAAAGAACGAAACTAGTCGAAGAATAATGTTGTTTTAATTTTAATTTATTGGCTATCCCTGTGGTTGGATAATTTCATTTTCTTTCAGTATAAAAAATAAAATCGCGTGTAGTATAATGCTGTAATGATAATAACCTTGACTGCTTTTTATTTTAATTATTTTTACTTGTTCTTTAATTTTATGTTAATTTTCTTCTGTCGTATTTAAACTATTATTCTGGATGTCTGGGCAAAGTAAAAAGTTTCTATGACGTTTTTATAAACCAACGATTTGTTATATTCGAAATAATATTGACTGACGTGTTGACAAATGATACCTAGTATAAGAATATAAAAATATTGTCATCTTACACACTTCTTATTTTAGATGAAAGAAAAAGAAGCGCATTTATGAACATTCCACATAACGTAGATTTACTTTTCACTACTATTTTAATAAAAAAATAAGTATTTTTTTTATGATATAATTGTTGCCACACAGACAGTGCGTTTCGTTATTATTTGTCAGATGTCAGAGACGTAGCCCGAGTTCTTCTGTAAAAACTCATTCCACGAGAGGATATACAGCTGCTTAGATTTTGAAGAAAATTATGCTTTTTGTTATAATTTGATTTTAAAATTGAAATTATGGTTTAATGTTACAATTATACACTTATACATTGTTACAAATCTTCTTTTTTAATCTAAGATCATTACATTACTCGGTTTGGTAATAAGTTTATTCTTTAGTTATAAGAGTTATAGTTTATATATATATATATATATATATATATATATATATATATATATATATATATATATATATATAAGTTATAATCTTATCCAAGCAGACGTAATAATAAAAATGTTTATTGCCTTTTGTCTGCAAATAGTATCTACGTGTAACGTGGGTTGTTCTGTAGCAAATGGTTTGTGGGTGTGCAAATGTGAAAATCGAGTAAATAACCGTAATGAAACGGTTGTTCTTGAAAGTGTGCAGCATCCATCAATATTGGCTAATAATTTCGTGCCGTATTTTAATGATGTGCAGCCATAATTATCCTATATCCGCTATTCACATTAATGACTACATTGGTTGTGCTAGCACGACTAGTGGCCTGAAAATATTACATTATTGATTATTGATGAAAGCTGCAAGCAAGTAATGGAAAAGCGATTGAAAAGTTTTGGGAGGATTAGGTGAGAAGAACTCTCCATGATGCGTTGTTAAAAAACAATTTTCTCAATTTTGATTGGCTTTGGTCGTTTAGTTTACAATTTTCACCTTTAAGTCGTTACAGTTTAATTAAATCGTTGATAAAATAGCCACGTTGAAATGGGGCATGCTTGATTAAATAACAGGTGGCATTTGACATTTAGTTTGTTGCCTTTACCCAATTCTCTCAACTGTGAGCAATTTATTCGATCAGTAATTTCGATTTTATTGCAGACTATAAATAGCACAAATTCAAATATGCAAAAACTGGACACTGGTTTCAATAATTTATTTTTGACCAAATTTCAAATATTCGCGTGTTGCCAACAAATAAATTTTCTCTAATTTATATCGACAGTTTTGCATATTTACTTGTTATCAAAACAGTTCTCTTTTTTCCAAGATACTGAAAAATATCATAATTTGTTACAAAGTTTTCCAGTGCTTAAGAATTACTGCTGCAACTTTCAACAGAAGACATAAAGAATTGATAAATGACATTTACTCGGAAATAATAACATTGTAACAAAATTTTGTCACTTATACATCTAGTTTATAGCTTTACGAAAGATTTAATAACTTAATACCTAACTGAAGTCGAAATTTCAGCATTTAGGTAAATGACTTTGTTTAGTGTGGACGTTTAAAGATTATACAGTATTAGTCATAAAATAGAGATAATTTTAACTGGCAACTTAAATTAGAAGAGCTCTATTTCAATTTAGGGATATTCAAGGCAGTGTTTAATGAAAACTAGACGCTACCAAGTTATAAGACAAGAAAATAAATCCAGTTGAAAGGACACATTTTTTTTTCTAACACACAACAACTCTTAAAAATTTTCATTTGACAAAAAAATTAAATAGAAATTGTGCTAACCTAAATTTTACAGCATGAAATTAATTTGCACGACGCACAGTGGCGTGCTTTATTAACTGAGCACTGTAAAATATTTAACACGCAAGATTTGTAAACCTTTTTGGTCAATTACTGTTATAAAAAAATTATAAATGTTAAATAATTTATTGTTTTTTATTTAACGATTAAAAGTTAAATTTGTTTTACAAGGTATATTCTTTCGTTATACAACATGATATTAATTTGATTTTTACTTGTCAGGCAGCCAAAAACACTTCATTTTCTATATATGATTTATGAGTTTATTTGAACATGTATTTTGTTTATAATTTTAATTAAATTCAATTTAAAATTTATGTCCTTTTTAATAACCACAATACCTTTTCACAATAATAATTTATACTGCATTTACTGAATTATCATTTAACAATAATCGGTTTAGCTAACACGATATGCGTTAAATTTACCTGTCGTTGTTTACCATCTTTGTCAATGAGGCCTCATGAGAATTCTAATTGCGTGTTTATCTCACACTACATCTAGAAACTGTTACATTTAACACTAGACTCATCGTATTAGATATTTCAGTTTTCGAGGAAATTTTTAAATAAAAATATTTTTTCAAGTAGAATGATTGTATAGATAGAAACTAATCGGCTCATAAAATCTCATATCAACTAGTGCGTAAAAAATGTCAGACTAGAATAAGAAAATCGTAAACTGGAAAAAATATTTTGACAGATAAAATTCGACTGAAATCTCACAACGCCATTTAGTTTGGTAAATAAAAAGCAAATAAAGGTTTTAATTGTTTTTGGTGACAACCTATCCTGTTGCTAATTACATTGCTTCTGATTGGAGCTATATATAAATTAAAAAGATATAAACAAATTCAAAATTAGTAATTACATATTTTAAAGACTGAAATTTTCTGTATAAATGTACATACATACAGTGTGTTTATATTTATTTAGAAGTCAGCTTCAATTTTTTGTTTTTTTTTAGTGCCCATTACGAATAATCTTGATTGACAATTAACATAAGACCAAGTAACTTAAAAGCATAATTGCAAATAACAGATTCGGCTGATTATAAAGCTCGGCTATCGCCTCAGATTAAAACTTTAGTCACATTTGTTGTTTGCTCTTTATCGACATAATAATTACTATTTTGGTGTATTACGTCCATTATTTTTATATTTAAAAATATTGTTACGAGGAAGTGGACAAGACAGATAAATCTCATCTATTCTTCCGGCGACCACTACCGAGACTATTTGATGGTACCATGCCCAACAAAGTTTAACATTTCTTATAAGCCTTGATAAAGAATCAATAAATGATTCGAAACGTCGGCCTTATAAAATGGTTTATCTGTCTTGTCCACTTCCCCGTAACAATATTTTTAAATAATAATTACTATAACACTATATTTTTGAGAATTCTACCTTACAATTCGCCTGAGAGCGAACCTTTTGTCCTAACGAATATAACCCCTACTAAATTATTATTACACAAGGAGAATATTAGAACTACTAATAATTAATTAACAATCATTAAATTACAATGAGGGGGATGGATTTACTTAACTTAATGTGTTTTCAATTTTTGGAATACCTATAAGGTATTCGGAGTGCTCGCATCGATGTTTTACAATTGGTTACGAGATGAAATTGAAACTGTCATTCTCTCAAAGTGCTTACGATTTTAACTATGATTGAGAATTAGGACTTTAGGAGGGTAGAGAGACTCCCTGGTTTCACAGTAGGCAGCGAATGTGACGAATGTACTATTTTTTTTTAGGGGAGCATGGAACGCGATCTTTGTCTACAAGTTAAAATTTGTTATATTTTGGAATCTTCTCAAGTGGAGAAAAATTGGTTTGATATTAATTAACAAAATATTTATATTATACAAATGTAATTAATAAATAAAAGAGTTCTGTAGTAGCCTAGCAAAAATGCATTTTTATTCAAAACCTAGAATAGCTAGTTAATAATTATATTTTCTTTTGTTTTAGTCAAAATCTTTTCTTTTTCTATATTTTAATGAAACAGTTACTGTACTGTTTGCAAAAAACCTGATTTGAGTAATTCATACACATTGTTTTTTAAATAAAACTTAATCAATGTTACAACTGAATAAAATATTTTCCTGAAAACTGTCCCTGTTTGTGCAGTTTTATCTTTCTAATTCGTTACTTAGTTCATGGAGTATTAATTTGTAAGATTCTACGCTCCATTTGCGTAGGTATTTTGATGCAAAGCTTTACTTGTAAGTTTTTTGTAGGAGGTTTTTTTGTTTCTAGTTTGCAAGTCGTCTATTCGGTAGATAAATAGACATGTTTACGGCTCTTATGTAAAGATTTAAATGGGGGCTTAGATGGAATTATTATTAGTGTATTACTCTTGATGACTCTTCATTTGATTTTCTATTTTACCGAAGGGTATAAGGGACTCTTTTTTCTCACAAATTTTCTCTGCTTGTTAAGTTTTAGAAATTTTTTACTTTGCTCATCTACTCGGGCGTTTTGGTGCTTTTATCTCACCTCAATAGTTTCCGACAAAATGTAGATGAATGGTTTTAATAGGGGGTTGAAGGTACTTAAAATTAATAAATTTTGATATGACTGAAAAGAAGATTTTTTTATTCCCTGCAGTGTTTAATCTTTCTACTGTTTTTGTTTAACGTATTTTTTTACTGTAGTAAACGCAAGCAACATTTCTTATTGTGAAATTCTTTCTTTCTTTATTTCTTTCGTTCTAGTCATCTGCAGGTCAAATTGTCGATTTTGCTTTACTTTTTCAATTGCATTTCATGCAATTGTAAAAGTAGTAAAAGTTATTTACGTTTTTTTTTGGTAACTTAAATTTTACAGCACGAAATTAATTTCAAGCACGACACGCCAACGTGTTTTAATAATTGAGCGTTGTAAAGTAGTTAACACAAGGTTTTTAATAATTTATATTGAATTTTTTGGTCAACAAATTTTACTAAAAATTTCCCAATTATTAAGTGTCCCAACTTTTTTTATTAAACGTCAAAAATGACAGTTTGTAATTATGGTTATAGTACAGTATAGAAATGAATTATAGAAAATTATAGAATTTATTTCTATACTGTGATTATGGTAACTAATTTGAACAATTAACGGTTTTGTAGCACAAGACAGCGTCTTCCAATTGGAGTTAAATATGTTTTTAAATTAACTATTAAAACGTATGTATTAGCAAATAATTTTTAAAAAAATTCAGGCGACTATAAACACTGTGATTCCATTGGTGTCAGTTGTACGTTAATTAGACATTGATCTGTCAAGAAATCAAAAATACTTTATTAGTGGTAGATTTACAAGAATTGTAGTATTTTATTAGCGTCTTACGTCAGCTTGAGGTGTCTTTTTACTAAAATTAGATAAAGCTTATGACATTTGTTAAACTTAGTTAATGAGTTTTTTTTGTTTTTTTCATTCTATAAATAAAAAAAATACTATTAGGTAACTATAATATAGTTAATTGGTTGTTAACTTAGTAATAGGATATTAAAAACGCGTTTTGCAAAGTTCACAATAATTAAAGACACAAGTTTTTTTTATTTTTATAATTTGCGTTTTTAATGTAATAAAGTAAAATTTTTAGTTCTCTAACACCTTATTAGAGCATCCAAATGAATTTTATAATAGGTTTCTTAAATTATAAAGAAATGTTAATTTTTTAAATCGTACATTTATTTCTGGCAGCTTCTGAAGTATTTAAATTTTAATAAATTTTGCCTGAAACTACCCTTCTTGTATTTTCAGGTGAACGTTTGTAGCCCGTGTACATCAAATTACCTTAATGAAAAAAGTTGAAAATTAATCACCTGATGTGTGCTTTATTCCCTATATTTCAAAAATTGTTCACCGGAAGCTCTTTTGTACGTCGAATGGAATTTTTCCGTAATATCTCACTTAAATTTAACGAAAGGTAATAAAGTGCAACAAAATTCAAGGATTTATGCGACACAATAATGTTGTATACCGAGTTTATTTTAATAGTTTTATGCTAGCATTTGCATGCGATGCTTTTTCTTAATAATAAAAATAAATTGCTCTAATTTGGAGTTTTTCTCGGGTCAGCGCAAATAATAATAATAAAGGCGTCATCATCTCTTTTATGGCGCAATTTTAGCTTCATTTATATTAGTGTCGATATTTTCCGCATTAAGCTTCGCCAGAAGCTGAAACTTTCTTATTTCTCGATGTATCAAAAGGGACCAGCATTATGAGTTCCGGTTTCCGGTTCAGGTGGGGTAACAATGATTATAGTCTATTGAGATTTGTCCAATTTCCGTGAGCTTTCGGCTTTTGTATTTTTAATGTAAGCTTTCTAGTGATTTTTAAGTGCTTTTGCTCGACTGATCTTGCATGAAAAATTGTTTTTGTTCGGTTGCTAGGGATGTTATTGAGATCGTGAACTAGAAACTAGGTACATGCTTGTCTTCAATTCCCTTTAAAATGTTTCAGACTTAAAAAGCCCGTAGGGAAATTTGCTACATATAATACCAGTTAAAGTTAGAACGTAAATACTGCGTCTATTTTAATTAGAGCGCATTTAAATTACTCATTAGCTAGAACAAACACGAATATGCCGAATGTCAATAATTTATTATAATATTTGCAGACAATTTAAAGTTTATATATTAACATTTTTGTTTGTTTGTAGTCTGTTAAACGAAAAAATGCTGTCTAGACAGTTTGCTGGTTCCAATAATGAAAGGGAGATTTTCTCCTGTTTCTCAATTTCGTACATTAGGGACGTTATGAGCTCTTTTAAGGCCACGAATTGAAGCGAAACAACTGAATTAGATTTTATAAAAAATTCATTTTTTTCAGCTTTTTTCTTGTTTCAATTTAAAATCATAATTTCTTAAATTATCTCATTGTTCTCAAGTTCTTTAATTCGGAAATAATATTATAATTTAAAATTTCATAATAATAGCATATTAGGTTATTAGGAGTAAAAGCGAAATTTTTTGTGTTAAGTCTGGTGGAATACAGTAGGCAAAACAATTTTCGGTGAAGTGCCTATTTTTACTACGAATAGCAGGAATACACTTTAGAAAATTTCGTGAGGTCTGCCAATAATAATAAAAACAAAAGTTTGTAATTTTTCTGGTTAGGTCAAGTCAGATAACAACTTAAATGTGTTTGTTTTTTTTAGAAAAAATAAACGAAACTATTTCGTTTTTAAATCCGTCTTTTTTTAGAAAATTCTTTAAGTGATAAAATCAACAAAACCTTTAAATTAAAACAATTTATTTCTTACACCTAAAGGAAGTCCATAAATTTGGCTTAATCTTGTCAATAAGTAAACAAATGATAAACACTTGTCACAATTGTTCTTTTCTTTTTATATTTACAGAGTATCGGTTTCAGCTATACAATTATAGCCTTACTCAATACTCAGCTTTGATATGTCCAAATCAACACACGTTATAATTTTTATATATAGCCTTATCAAACCCATATTTTTTCTATAATTTAATATGCCAGTTGAAATATATTAAAAAGTATGTTTCTAATTTTAACAATTACAACTGGTATCTCAAATTACAAAAAAAAATCATTCGTTCTGGTTATAAAAATTGCAAAATGCTTATTTACGGCTGGAATTTTGTATTGTTTATTGGTGTACATTTCAAAAACGTTACTCAGAGACCGGAGTAAAGTAAAATTTATTTTTTTTATCAGGGGTTGGTCGTAGACTCAAAATTTTAACAAAATATTGCTAGTGTCCAAGAAATAATGTTGCAAACAAAACAGGAAAAAATCCACTAATAAATGAAATAAAGTAATTTGTATTTTATTTAATATATTCACTAAACCTATTTAATGTTTGTCCATAAAACTAATACCAAAAAAGTTATCCACAAACGAGCAAAATCCTTCCAGAACACGAAACTCAATGCTAATCAAATACATCAACTGGGCTCCAGTTTTCTGTACACACCATCTCCAACGGTTAAGCCGCCTTACCAGATTTTTTGCTCCTAAAAGAAAATTGTTTTGAGCAAAGACATCAGAAATTGTGGACCGGTTTCGGGTATTCGGGGTTTGTGCTTTATCATCAACACGGTGTATCTTTTTATTGTTAATGAGGAAAATATATTTTTTTAAAGTAACAGTACCTAAGCATTTTTCAACAATCTGCCAGCGTACCAATTTATTTTGAAATATTTTTTATTTCAAAAACACAAAATAACTCTACAAAATTCGGGTTTGTTTTATTAGCGCCCTGTCTCGGTCCCTTTATGTAAAGATCTTTCTTAATTAAAAATTAGTTATTGTTTCTTGTGACTAATAGCGGTCATAAAAAGTAGCCAACAAAATTTTATCTAAGTTTTGTGTTTTATATGTTGGTAGATCAAATTTCAGGACAATATCACATACAATAAAAAGTTATGGGTGATCTAAAAATTATGGGAATTCAAAGTAGTCCATAACGGATAGAGTGGCTACAAAACCAAAATGAAGAAAACCTTGATGTTATTATCATTATATTCTAATGCACGTTGTAACTAATTGCGCAAATGAGGGCATAATTGTGGTAGGGTAAAATGGTGGATATCGAGAATGCATTAAACCTAAATCAGGATTCAATATCATCGAAAACAATGACTTGTATTTCAGATGGCAATTAGTGTTTGGGTCGCGTGAATTAATCATGAAACAGAACATAACAAGCCCAGCTTCCAAAAACTTGATTTGAAATCGATAAAGTTTTAAGTTTGCCTGTTTATGGTTTTCATAATAAAAAGCTTCTGGTATTGAGGACACACTGCAAAATACTTGAAATTCCTCAACCATATTGTTATCGAGAGCGAGTCAACCTTGCCCTATTTTCACACAAAACCATCGACTTTCACTCCAATTCTTATTGCGAGCTTTTTTATTTTGAAAAATTAGGGAGTTTCCTTTACAGGTGGGATTTTCAACAAACATAATCCTGCAGCCTTGGAAGTTCGTATTATTACACAGACTAGAGAAGCAACAGTTCACACTTCCTTTCTCTACGTCTGTTTGCGACGCTCCATTAAACTCTGCCCCTAATCTACTTTGTAGCACCAACTTTACCAACACGGATGGGAGAAGGCATTTACTATATAACCTGTGAAGTTTAACTTTGTGAACATAAGTATGGCTTGAATAAAAATTCAAAAATTTTTTCAGAGCTAAAACTCTAATGGAATACTGATGCAAGGATTAACTAAATCGTAATTCGATTTAAAATGCCCACAGGTATCGTGATTTTTAATCTAGGCCCAGATACGTGCTGTTTTATCTGATCAAAATTTATTATTTTTAGGGTGTTATTCCATAAAACTCCGGATCGAGGTGTGGAAGTTGCAATAAAAGTATAAATCAAACGGTATTATTAATTTCGGTGTAATAAAATTCCAACGGAATTTTTTTTTACTTTACACAGCTCCGGAAAATTTTAAACTTAAATCTGGATTTAAGATCAAAGCTGGTTTAACTAACTTTAAACGAAAACCACTGTTGGACCACTTTAAGAAGATAAAGACAATGAAAATAAGGAAACTTGTCTTGGCAGAGTTTATGCCGGTTTTATGCCAAAATGCTTCTGAGCTCTTTTACACCGTATTCTGTTTAAACTGTATGATTTATTTATTTATTAAGCCGAGTATACTGCAGATTAAAGACTCAGGTTTACTCACTAGTATGCAAATAAGCGCACGATGTCAATTCTCATGTTTGTAAAGGTGTGGCAAACACAATTAAAAAATTCCACCAAATGTTGGAGCTTGTGATAAAATATTACAAATTTAATAAACCAACAACTGGTTAACTAGCTGCAGTGTAATCAATTGTTATATAACATTTTAATTACGTTTGTTTGTGGGAATTCATTTGCAGAAATAATTTTATTTATTTAAATATTTAGATTCATCAAAGCATTTTATTGTGTGTACCTACATAGAGATTACTCATTAATTCATCAACCAAAAACGAATCTTTTGTTTTTAGCAAATTAATTTCATTTTAGCATTAAAAAAACTTAATTTGTGTTTAAAACATCAAGCTACATGTAATTAATTTTCAATTCAATTTTTCAGAATTAAAATAATAGAGTGATGTTATGGCAATAATGGTTTTAAGTTTCTTATTGAATTATTATTAAACCAGGAGATGATGTAATTTCATATCGAACTTAGTTGCCCAAAGCTTTTATTTTTATTAAATTTTTCAAAGAAAATGGACAGGTTTGCTTCCCTTACTGTCAAGAACAAGACAGGCAAATCTGAATCAGGAGCTGTTATAAAATTATTAATTAAAGAAGAGCGCTCTGAGTTCATCTTGTGTTATTAAACTAGAAATGAATTTTTATAAAAGAATTGAGGATAATTGAGTTGTTACAGTTATATCATTTTAAAAGAGTCTGTCAGAACTAATGCTGACACTAATTTATTATTTTAAAATTGGTGATGAAATGTGAAACGAACTGTATAATCAAACTGTGCTCTACAGTGATTTTCTAGGACTGATCAATTTTATCAACAAAATATCGTCTTGCAAAAATCTCTTATTTTAAAATAACAAAAATTGGAAGTCAGATTACAAATTAAAGTATACGGGCTCTATTAAATTATAAAACATGGAAGAAACTAAAAAATGTGTAATTTGTAGAGCGGCCACCAACCAATGCGTTGGCGTCACCAAATTAACTGGAAATGTCATCGCCATCGGTTATTTTTATTAATCAAACGTTGAGACTGAAAAACTTTTGTTACTTGCTACTATACAGAACTTTTAATTATACTATACAAAGTACTTTTTGAAAAATGTATTTTATTTTATTTTGGGAATCAACATTTAAATTTACAAATTTACTAGTTTACTATCGTACTGTGTATTTTAACATATAATCATTAGTGATGAGGTACAAATATGTATCTTTTTTGCAATTTTTAATAAAAGTTTTTACAGAAATAGGTGACTGCTCCAATGACCGATTTCGTCAGCTCCAAGATGGTTAAAATTACTAAATACACCTATCACCAGCTTCATCTACTCCAAAAATAAAAAAGTACAGTTGCGAGAACAAAATCTTAGTCGTTAAATGAATTTTGACATTAATAAAAATTCTCAGTTATGAGCATTGTCAAACCTTTTAGCACTGAGCTGTCAGTTACTGTTTCTTTTCTTTTAGGAATTAGCTAAAACCTTTTCTTACCGCTGAAAATCTCTTAAAACTTTATCAACTCTAAGAAGGTTAAATAAGTAACTACGCGAGGACGGAAGAGTAGTCGAACAGAAAAACTGGAAGCTTAGATGATTTTGGATGATTTTTTTTTTAAATAAAATACTGACAGTGTATATGTTAAAGAAACAGTATCTACAATATCTTCAATTTTTGAGTTTTTTATAAATTCTGTAATTATTAAGTTAAAACCCAAATACACCCTCCACCATCCTTAATAATTTAAAGAGACAATCTATTTCAGTAGTATAATAGTAGATTAAAGAATCGTTGTGTAAAGTCAGTTTTGTAGAACATAATCTATTTTATAAAACAATGATACGATAGTATCATGGCCAATGTTAAAATAAATTTAGGATTGTTGTAACTGTTAACAAATAATTATTTGAAATTTAAAACATGTTTCAGTATAAAATTAGTAAATTATCAAGCGTTTTATTTTTTTCATTTCATATTTCATCTTTTTTCTAATAAACCCTAATTGACGAGAGACGTCAGCAAAATGACATAAAGTATTTCTAGACCATTATTCTAACACTTTTATATAATTACATATTTTGACCAAATAAGTCACTTCTCCTATAGATTTTATGGGAAATTCTTGTGTTCACTTTTATTTAGAAAAGATTTTGTAAAAAATGCGACAACCATTTTGAAAATTCTGTAAATAAGATTTTCTTCGAAACAAAGTTTCAATTGAGTTTTAATCTCAAAGACGATTTATATCATAATTTTCTTTGAAATTGTATGTGAATTTTTTCCGAAACACAATGTTTTTGTGAAACTGGTTGCCATTTGGCGAAATTTGTAATTTTTGTTTTTCTATAAACACCTATGTCTAATATTTAACCTCATTGTTCGATTCCAAACGTTAAAAGCCAAAAATATTGACGTTTTCTGTATTACAGAAATAAAATAAAAAAATTTCAATTGTGGCTGCCATTCTGGTTTTTATTAATAAGTAACACACATTCAGCTAAACTTTCAGCGGCAGAAAATAAACTATCCCGTACTACTATTGGTCAATTGTTTTATTTGCAGTCTAGATAGAGAAGTGCCATCCAACTATGGCAACTTTTTTCAGGAATGTCGAATTTTCAAAGTTATTTAACGTTTATATAGGTTTTTTTGACATTTGGTCGCTATTTTCAAAATGATGGAAAAGCTAATACAAGTTAGTTAATATAAAAATCTAAACTATGGCGACTGAAATCACTTTAACGCACGTTTAATTGTCATGAATATTATTTGATTATTTATATCGATTTATATTAATAATTTAATATGTTTTGATTATTTCAAATTTGAAATGATATTCTACCATTATGCTCCTCTCTTGTGGCGTCTTTACTGGCACTTAAGTAGCCTATGCAACAGGAAAACCAATAGGTATCAAAAATCATTTCACACAGTGTTAAGTATGCAAAAATTTTTTTTTTGTTAAATCTCTATAATATTTTTAGCAAGAGAAAGCAGAAAATTTCTATTTAAATTTTTTTTTAGCGCCTAATGTTTTGTGTTGTCGATAAAGTATTTATCAAACTCGGCTTTGCCAGTTTTGATAAATTCCCTAATTCCTTAAAAATTTAAATATTTCTGATTCCAAAAATCTTAATATTTTCGATTAGAGAGAATTCGCAATGAATTTTACATACTCGTTCATTGGTAGAAATAGGAGTGATTGTCCGATTTGTCAAACAGAGTTGTATGGTAATTACCCTAATCTCCTATCTAAACGTGTCAAAACGAAATTGACAAAAATATTCACACTCACGTTTAATGCTCATATAAATTGAAATCTGGAGATTGAAATTTGGAGATTTGGCGTATTTCTCGCAATGTCTAAGCTTTTGTTTATTTTGGTAATATCGATCAGTGCAATAAGTGTTACCACCGGTGACTATAACTTATTTTAAGTGTTTTTTTTACGTAGTTACTTTTAGCTAAGGAAGATGGGGGTAAAGGCGGTGGCGGCGGCGGCAGTGCGACCCCAGCAGGTCCAGGTGCGGCACTTTTACAACCCATACAAACGTTTCTCGCGAAAATACCTCCTTGCATTCGAGCCATTTTACTGTTTGTTGTGATTTCTGCCGCTCTTAGGACTTTTGGACCGCTTCTTTTACCTCTTTTACCTATTATTTTACCAGGGCTTGGGGCTGCACTTTTGTCAAAGTTGCCTCGGCCAGGGAGTAGTAGATAATATTGTTGGTTGTGATTTCAATAAATGTATTGAGAGACAATATTTTATTTTGTAATTGTCACGGATTAAATTTAATAAATTTTAGATACTTTTTTTAATATTAGTTTTAGGTGCTTTTCTGGATTGTATCCAAGATTATTATTGATCAAAGTTAATAATGAATTCTGTCAGGGACTGTCTAAAATATTTTTTAATCATAAAAAAATGCAAATTATTTAAATGGTTCCCGTATTTTTGGACATCCTCTATATCTTAACTGCAACATATGATATTATATAAGATGATTCAAAAATATGCAGCACAATTTTAACCTGAAATGCAGTAGCACAAATAATAAAAAGGTGCAAAAAAATTTCTTATCTCAGCTGATAACAATATTATAACCAAAAATTAATGACCTTATTATAAAACGTATAATAAAAATATGTGAACATAAAACAACTAAAGGTTTTTCAGGATCGTTCTTCTTTTTCCAATTTTTTATTTCTAAATTTTTGCTTTTTAATTTTCATCTGACTCATAGTTTTTGCAAAATCAAAGAAAACTTTTGGTATTGTTTTCCTTACACTGAAGTTTGTGTAGGGCCTACCCTTAAGTAAAAATTATATTCTCCATCGGAATATCATTGCAGATACGAGTAAGTGTGTGTCAGTAGTTTTTATTTAATATTATCCTGAATGATAGACATTCTCTACCTTTGTGTTATTACATGTGATGTACCACAATTTTAATTAATTAAAAATTAACAAAAGGGAGAAGACACGAAATTAACTCTCAGGACTAGGACCAAGGCAACTTGACAAGTATTATTCTCAATGTGTCACGTTTCTGACAAAGGATATTCAAAGTTTCTAACATTACAAAATATATTACTTATGTTCTAATTGGGTTATCTTTAGATTGAGATTCTCCACTGAGAGTTAATTTCAGGATTAATTATTATTACCTTCTGAAGTCGAATACTTAAAGAATGATTCTACAAAGATAATTTAAAGCTTAAAATGGTTTTATTTGTTAGATGTTTCTCCTTGTTAAAGCAATTTACAAAGGCAAATTACTTCCGACATTACAAGTTTGTAAATTAACGAATTAATAAATATAAAACCAGAACTTTTGCTTGCTACACAATTTATATTTAGAATTTTTTTTAATGAAATTTATCTCTGGTGATGACAGATTGGTATGATGCATGGACTTTGGTACTATAAATATTTGAAATTTAGTTTTGAATTAGTATATAATTTTAATAAATTCAGGCTTATAAATAGAAATCGCTGCACATTATATATTATTCTAATCGGGTTAGCTTTATAATCTGGTTTAAGAGAAACAATAAAATCAAAATAATACTCTAATCTCAATAGTGCCAACATTGTTCTTCGCTGATTAATAAATAGTTAATAACCCTTGCGGTAATATTTGGACAAAGCTTTGTATAAACTGAGTTAACAACACAAATACTACGGCAACTAAATTTACTTCGTAACTCAACTAAAATAAATGAAAGTTTGAAGAAGTCTATTTTACCTGTTACCTATTTTTTATGTAGAAAATTTAGTTTTTTTTAACTGTGAGAATATTCTATTACAAAGAACAAAATAATAATAATTGGAAGCTAAATTTGTAGTTGAAACAAACAATTTCAACTACTAATGGAGAGTTAGGTCGTAGAATCAGAAGTCAAAGAGAAAAACTACTCAATACAATACATATTATTATGATGATCAAAATAATAAAAAATTCTAGGATATTTTGAAGACAATTAAATTAAAAGTTTTCTAACAAGTCTGAACACAAAAATAAAGAAAATCAGAACAATAAAAATATCAAAACATTAAATTTAAAGTCGTTAAAATAAATTAATTCTGTGTGAAAATAATGCCAAAGGGCACCACCACGTTTCAAACACGAAATATAGAAATCAGTTTTGGTGAACAAAAAGGACAATCGAGAAGGGTTATGCTAAATTCCTAATTATGATAGAAGGGGCTATTTCTGTACATTTTTCTATAACTAAGATTTAAAAAGTAAAAGTGTAATTTCAACAAAATTTAAAGTCTTTTTAGTTAGTCTTGTTTCCAAAAAGTAGAAAGTTTAGGCGGTCTATTCTGGCTCAAATCTTCTGGTTTGTTAACCAAAAGTACTGTTGCACTCTCAGACGATGCCAGGCTTACTAGCCTCAGATCAAAAAGAGAAATCGGTTTTAACCGCGGCAAAACGGTTAACATTGTGTTCTAATCTCAGCAAATAAGTTTTTTTGTTCAAATACTTTGTAATATTAGTAATATTACTTTGTAATGTTAGTGTGGTTCAAACAAAAGCGGCAATACTTTGAAAATTTTGCGACTTATCACTTCGAAATAGCCTCGAAATTGTTTGACGGCATGCGATGTAAATAATAATTTTAGATATTTTATAAATTTTACCATAACGCCAATTAGCATGCTTCTAACTGTACAAGTATACAAGAAATTTTAAAATGGAATTTTTTGATTATAAGGCACTAAAATTTACTACTAATTATTAATTTACTAAAATTATTAATTGTTAGCCAAAAAAAGTTCACAAAAACTAAAATATATAGCACATTTAGTCAGTAAGTTTTGAAAGAGTTAATTTGTTATAAAATGATAAATTACCTTTTTCTGTAGAGCGTTTAATTTCTTGTAAAATTGTGAAGGGTTGCTTCTGTAAATTGATACTCTAACCGAGTTATAATATTCTAGATTTTGAAAAGTTATTGAGTTAGTATTTTTCAAAAATATTGGTTAATAGGTTTTAAAAACCAAAAAAATAAGTTAATTTTTTTGAATTACCTTAATAACAGTTGTCTCAAAAAAGCAGGCCAAATTGTTGAAAAAATATAAACAAATCATCTTTTTTAGTTTAGCCCAAACATAGATTTGTGGCTACAGTTATATTTTTACATTTGAAGTCAATTTTCATTATAAGGTAGTTTAATTAAAACTGTTAAATCATCATAAGTTCTTCTCTAGTAAGTGTTTATTTTACAATTTATTTGTACATTTTAAAATTTTAGAATTGGTCTTGCTAATTTCACCTAAAAACTCAACTGGTAATATCATATTTAAATTTTACCATTTTGGTTTTTTTCATTAGAATCTCCGTTATAATAATAATTATTGTATTAAAAAAAAGATTAATTGACAACGTATCAACAATTTGGTACGCTTTTTTACTTTTGGTACACTTGTGCTAGTTAATTTTTATTCTAAATTAATGGACCTTCAACTACGTGATACATCTTTTTCGGACACCTAGCTAATATTTTAGTATTTGTAATTTTGAAAAAAAAAAAATTGTTTTAGCAACGTATAAATCAAATATGATAGTGAAGTTTCTTGGAGTTAGGGAATTTTTTTTTAATGATAATAGAGAAATGTCATAGCTTTTAATTAAACAAATAAACTATTGAAACAAATATGTAAGGACTGTGTTCGCCCAAAAAGATTTTTTTGGACGGACACAGCCCACCTAATCAATTATAAAAAAGTGATGTATAAACAAAGATGTAATTAATTAACAATATTAGAACAATATTAACAATATATTAAAAGTAACAATATTAACAACATCAATAAACCTGAGGATGAGGGCGGCCGCCCCCTCGAAACGTCGTAAACATTCGTCATTCTTATCATTCAAAAAAAAAAATTTCCCTAACTCCAAGAAACTTCACTATCATACATAACAAAAGAGGAAAAGAAAACAACACATAACTATAAATCAAATATTTTTAATTTCCTGTTATATACCGGAAACAATTTATGGCACTGTTATTTAATTTTTTGCATATTTAGATTAGATTCAAAAGTGTTATGATATCATTTATCAGTATTATGTTAGATATTTTTTATAAAGATTTATAAGGGAATACCTATACAATGTGATTCACAAAAACTACAAACTTGACGAAGTTTAAATGTGTTCAAAAACTGTTCGCATGAATAAACAAGATTCAAATATTCAAAATAGTAAAAATGACTCTGCATTGCTAAAATTAATTTCCATTTAAGCAAAGTTTGTTCTTCAATATTTTTAAAATATTAAAAATTTGGAATAGTGAAACTATTTCTCACCTAGTTATTTCCCAAATTTAGCCCTCATTGACTTTCTACAATTTAAAAAATCAAATTTAAAAAAACGGGTTAAAGATTTTTATTTTGCTCTTTAAATAGAATTAGGGTCTTCACAATACGTGCAATCATTAAAAAAAGACTTAAAAAATATAAACAAAAAAATTTAGAAGTTAATTTAGCATTCAAATTACTTTGTAAAAAAATCGAACAAAAAGCAAAATTACTCGATTTTGGGACCACTAAACAATTTGGAACGTTCACTGTGATATAAATCTCACTGTACTAACCGCCTCCTTTTCCTATTAAGTTGGCTCATTTATCGTGGTGTCATTTACGTTTATCGACGATTTAAAGTAAACCAATTCTGTTAGTAGTATATGCGGCAAGTTAGTGATTTGACCTTGAAGCAAAAGTGCCGCCGTGGTTAAAAGTGCCGCGCTCGCATATTTTAATTGTAACATAAAATTTTTGATAATTAAATTATTCCTTTGATAATAAATTTTATATTGGATGCATTGCTGTACCTGTACCTTATCAGATAACCCTTTGGGAGAGAAAATACACTTGCTATCGAAAGTGCCGCGGTTGACCGCTGCACTTTTAGGGGCTGTCTTATCATTTGTTGTTGTCTAGCGCGGCACTTTTACTGGCGACAGTTTTTGTCATATTTGTACAAAGCCCTAGGTAAAATCGTTTTAAATTGATAACTACCAAATATAGTAATAAATTCTCACAAACATGTATTTATTTCATTTAATTGTAATGTTTATTTAAGGAGGTTTATGCGTGTGAAAGAGACTTGATTCAAATTAAATCCGATTTACAGATATTAGCAAAGTGGGTAAGATCGGTATTGGAATTTTACCTGTTATTTCCGGTGAACGCTTTGTTTTGATTTGTCCCTTACCTTTCTTTGTACCTGATATCAGCTAAAATTACTTTTAATCGTTAACCTATAAAATATAATATAATTTTGACAATTAAGAAACAATCTTTATGGGATAAATCTGAATGTTTCCATGTACTAAATTATTGAAAATTTTTTTTACATTATATGAATAAGATCTTATTTACGCTTAATCTTAATCAATCATAATTAAAATACTAGCAAGTTGGATTCTATAAATACTAGCAAGCTGTGTAACTTTGGTATCTAAAGTGAATAAATAAAATTATTTATTTTTTAATAAATAAATCATGTCTTCTCTAAAATATAAAATGTAGAGGGTGTAGAACAGGAAGGGAGGTTTAAGACTTGAAGGATATAAACACTTTCAGATTGAGAAAATAGAGAAAGTGAAGGTTATTAATGAGAAATTTCGTTTGGTACACGAAACAGTGCATTCAATCACGAAATCTGGTAGTAAATTTTTAACAATTGGTGTAAAACCGCTTGCCCTGTGTTAAAAATACATAACCCAGAACTAACATCAGCAATTACATTTTCGTTCAATACATTCGAAGATTTCTTGAGAGAGATCAGTAAGGTTGGAGCGGTGAAATATAGAACGATTCCGGAAGAGCAAATTTTAGCCCCATTGTTTCTTGAAATGATAGAAAATGGTGGTTCAAAATTAAATAAAAAACTTTTTGTTATTATTAAGAATAGATATGAAGATAATAGTACATTGTACGAGATAGTTTTAAAATTGCCTGTTAATGTAAAATCTGATGTGGAGAGTAGAATTAATTATTATAATCAAAATAATAATTACAACTGTTTGTACAAATATTTGTGGCAATAATTATAAATAATTAAAATTATGTAAAACTTATGTTTTTTTACCAGTTATACCCTAAAATACATAATATTTTTATTTCTTAAATAGTATAGAGCATATATCAAAACGTTATTATTCCTGTTTGTGATGTTAAAAAATATAAATGGATTGGTATAAGGTTTCTTCTTTCGAAAATACATTATACAATCGTAATAAACCCCTAATTTTAATCATGTGTAGGCAATGTTTTTGTTTCTGAAGATCTCAGTACTTAAAAATATTTTTTTGATTTTGTTGTTTGATATCTAATAAAGCACCAGTAACTTGTCTTTAGATAAGCTGGTTATGAAAAACTTTTGTTATAAGTTTAGAAAAAGCGTTTTATATAACATGTTTGCAAAGTTTCAAAATATTTTTAATTTCTACTTTTTATTTAAAATCTACTTTATAAATTTGTAATCTTATTTTAACTTACTTTTTCATAAATTTATTTTCACTGTTTCATATCTGATACGATGTGACTCTTATCTTAGTTTAGTTAGGTATACCTAATAATTACTTTGTCTTTTTCTGTTTTATGTCTGGTTTAAACTTTAACCTAATTTCAAAACTTTCTATTTGGCTTTTTTATTTTCTATAGTTTCGAATATATAAAAATCATTAAAAGAAAATTACAAAATAAAAAATAAAAATATGGAATTACAAAAATTAAATCGGTAGTGTTACATTTCTTTTTGCAAATCTTGGAAAAACTTACTCAAAGTTTTACGGAAATGTTTGTTTTTATTTTTTTAAATTAATAACAAGAAATTTTTTATGTCAAGTACGAAAACTTAAATGATACGGTCCATTCCCAGAAAAATAAATTTACACAAAAAACTAAAATTTTATTTGCAGTTGTAATGAACAAAAAAAATTAGTTTATTAATTTACGTAAAATTATTAATAATACATTTCTTTTTATTTACCAAAATTTAAAATTAAGTTTTAAGAAAAATTTTTCATTTACTTTCTAGAAATTAAAATACGAAAAACTAAAATTTATATTTTACTGCTGTAATCATCAAAGACTTGTAATTTATTCGGTTAGATAATATCGATTATAACACATTTCTTTTTGTTTACTAAATTTATAAGAACTTAACTAAAAGTTTTAAGATAAGTTATGTATTTAATTTTCTAGAAATTAAAATGCAGAAAAGTAAAATTTTTATTTTGTTGTATTCAACAAACATGTGTAACACATCCAATTAGATAAAATCGGTTTTGTAATTGAAATGTTTAAAAAAATTACTTTTACTTTCTGGAAAGTAAAATACGAAAGACTAAAATTTACATTTTGCAGCTGCATTGACCAAAGATTTGTAATTTATTAAGTTAGATAAAATCGACTATAACACATTTCTTTTTGTTTACTAAATTTATAAAAACTTTGTTAAAAGTTTTAAGAAAAGTTTTGTATTTACCTTCTATAAAATAAAATACAAAAGACTAAAATTTATATTTTACTGCTGTAATCAACAAAGACTTGTAATTTATTAAGTTAGATAAAATCGATTACAAGGCATTTCTTTTTGTTTACTAAATTTGTAAAATCTTAATTAAAAGTTTTTAAAAAAAATTATGTTTACTTTCTAGACATTAAAATACGAAAAAGTACCCAGAAAAATAAATTTACACAAAAAACTAAAATTTTATTTGCAGTTGTAATTAACAAAAAAAGTTTAATTTATTAATATACGTAAATTATTAATAATACATTTCTTTTTATTTACCAAAATTTAAAAATTAAGTTTTAAGAAAAATTTTGCATTTACTTTCTAGAAATTAAAATACGAAAAAACTAAAATTTATATTTTACTGCTGTAATCAACAAAGACTTGTAATTTATTCCGTTAAATAACATCGATTATACACATTTCTTTTTGTTTACTAAATTTATAAGAACTTAACTAAAAGTTTTAAGATAAGTTTTGTATTTAATTTTCTAGAAATCAAAATACAAAAATTAAAATTTTTATTTTGTTGTATTCGACAAACATGTGTAATACTTCCAATTAAATAAAATCGGTTTTAAAATATTTTTTTTAGTAAGTCAAATTTATAAAACGTAATCGAAATGTTTAAAAAATTTAACATTTACTTTCTAGAAAGTAAAATACGAAGGACTAAAATTTATATTTTGCTGCTGTAATCATCAAAGATTTGTAATTTATTAAGTTAGATAAAATCGATTATCACACATTTGGTTTTGTTTACTAAATTTATAAAAACTTAGTTAAAAGTTTTAAGATAAGTTTTGTATTTAATTTTCTAGAAATTAAAATGCAGAAAAGTAAAATTTTTATTTTGTTGTATTCAACAAACATGTGTAATACATCCATTTAGATAAAATCGGTTTTGTAATCGAAATGTTTAAAAAAAATTACATTTACTTTCTAGAAAGTAAAATACGAAAGACTATAATTTATATTTTGCTGTTGCATTCATCAAAGATTTGTAATTTATTAAGTTAGATAAAATCGACTATAACACATTTCTTTTTGTTTACTAAATTAAAAAAAAATTGTTAAAAGTTTTAAGAAAAGTTTTGTATTTACTTTCTATAAATTAAAATACGAAAGACTAAAATTTATATTTTACTGCTGTAATCAACAAAGACTTATAATTTATTAAGTTATATAAAATCGATTACAACACATTTCTTTTTGTTTACCAAATTTGTAAAATCTTAATTAAAAGTTTTAAGAAAAATTTATGTTTACTTTCTAGACATTAAATTACGAAAAAGAAAAATTTGTATTTTGTTGTTGCATTCAACAAGCAAGGGCAATTCATTTAATTAGGTAAAATTGGTAATAATTGTTTTCTTTTTACTTGTTAAAAATAGAAAAAAGTAATCAAATTTTAAAAAAACTATTTTATTTACTTTTTAGAATATAAATATGTAAAGAAAAACTAAAATTTATGTTATGCTGTTAAAATTAACAAACAAATGTAAACTTTATTTTTCTGTCATCTATACCTAATGATATTTTTTCGAAACTAATACAATTTTAAATATTATTGAAATAATTTTAAAGGTTATATTAAGTTTGATAATGTTAGTAACAATTAATTAATTATACTCGTAAAGAGCCATTCAAAAGTCGTGAAATCAAAGCAAGCTTAGTCAAAAATGGAATTTGTTTACTTAAAATTAATTATTATTACTGTAATTTTAGATGTCAGAAATCATTGTGTAAATTCTTTTAGAAAATAAGTTAACTAGTATGTCTACGTTTTGTGCTAGAAACGTATCAGTAGCAGTCAAAATAAGAACAATTTAATATTAGTTTTCCACTTTTCTAAGGAGCAAGCTAAAGTTGAAAAATTGAAACAAAATTCTGATATTTTTAACATTTTAAAAAGATGCACAATTTTTGAATATGATCACTATATTTTCTTTCTCTCATAACTAACTGAGATTCCAAGACTTAAGATGGTCGATAAGTAAGTATAAATATTTGCGTCGACATCCGCTCCGCGGAAACAGACGCTATGGACGGTCATTAAGCGCTCGGTGGATGGAAATTCTGGAAAGCTATACTTCTTTTGGTTCTACATGCTTGTTTTTAGATTAGAATACAATATCATCAAGATCTAAGAATGCATTTCGATCATTACATAGAGATATCACAACAGTGGCTTGTGCAGTTGCACCACTGATATTACGTAATTGTATTAACTTTATAAAAATTTAATTATTTTATTTGTTACATTAACTATTAAGCAAGTTTTATAATGTTAGTAGTTAGTATGTTTGAAGATCATTATGTATCTGACGATGTATGATATACAAATCTGAAAATGTTTACTTCACAGACTTGTTTTATTAAAATCATTACTAAACTTTTCAATTTTTATATTAAATCATTTTTAATAAAATAAAATATTGTTAATTTACTAAATATAAATTACGTGTTAAACACAGACAAATTACAATTGTTATAAAATATTTTTAAATTATTAATAATTTAATTTAAATTTACAAACATGAAATATTTTTTAGAATTTTGCAATTTTGCATGTTAAACAGTTTATCAGAATACAAACTTAAAACGTCTAAAATTTAAATTAAAGTATTTAAATAATACGTTATTTTGTTTTATTTAAACGATGTACTCAATTACAGATTCTCTGCAGAAAATGGAAATAAAACATTTTAAACTTTCAATCAAACCCAATGACGATGATTTGACGAGTCAAAATCCCCTAAAAGCAAGCTAAATTTCCCCAAAACATACGTCATTTTAAAAAAGTAAAAAACATAGTTTTTTTTACAGAATACAATTTTAAATTTATTGCTGATGAATGAATAATAAAGCACTTTTTTTAAATAAGTGATAAATGTAAATTACTCTATGATAAAAAAAATCTGATTAAGTGGGCAACAAAAAATTAACAGTTTAACATTTTGTTTTTGGTAATTTTGTAGTAGTTAAATATACCCTAAAAAATTTTCTACAGAGCTTTTCCCCTAAATATGTATTTCCTCTTCTTTATAAAATACTCTAAATTTAAGAAAAAACTTTCTAAGTTGTCAACGCTGACTTAAATGTTGATGAGATGTTTTTGTTTTATTAGTTATTTAGTTTGTCAATAATTGAAATATTACTTTGCAAATTATCTTACACATGATACTAAACTATCTCAACGCTTAGTGTATCTTAAATTTGTTTTTTTAATTTTGACAAATTAATCTAATTGCTAATATCAAACGCACATAGCATTGCAAACATGCAATGCTATGTGCGATTGACTCAATCATGATGGTCTACTGAGATAACATTAAGTTTGAAATGTATAAATTATAGTTACAAATTTATAATTTTTGTAAAAAATAATATGTTTATTGATTTGAAGTTAAAAACAATTGTAAGTGTCGTTGGTTTGGTAGTTCAGCATTTATTGATTTTACTTATTAATGTTGTGTACCATGAGAGCACTAATTTAAAATTAGTCCGTATTAATTATTCTTATTAGTGACTTACAGATATTACTTCAAAAAGTATAATTCTAAATAAACTTCTTCGTTTTTGTACTTAATCTTTCTTTATTGTGCAAAATTCAAATACTAACAAATTGGCATTTTGATTAATACCTAACACTAATTTCAATTTTTGAGACAGAAATTAAGGTTGATGTAGAATGTTTATACAGCCGGTCAGAAAGGACACTATTTAAGCTAATAAAGTCTGGTTATTTTTTTAATTTAGCATTAAAATTTGTTTTTTTAGTTTAGAATATAAAATATTTTTAATTTATATCACACATTATCAATTAATCTAATAAATTGCGTATAAGTTATAAAAATAATTTATTATACGTTTTTGAAATGTTACTCAACATATGCATGTTCTAGACTATTGATATAATTATAAAAATATTTTCATACTTAAACTGGAATTTTTTTTGAAAAATAAAAGTTACAATATTATTACAAAATTTTAATTAGTATTGCTTTAATAACAAGTTTAGAGTATACCTAGTAAAATTAAAACATAAAATACTTACATTTGTTTAAAACTAAATTACACATATGTAAATTTAAAAACAGTTTTAAAAAATGTGCGTGTTATAATTAGGAATAAACTTGAACAAAATTTACTTGCTATCACGTGTTTATTAACACTAGCAAGATACAAATTTTAATCTATTATATTTTAGAAAATTTTTGTTTACATTTTTCTACATTTGGCAGGCAACCAGAAATTTTTTGACAAAAATTTATATGTACTTATCGACCATCTTAAGTCTTGGAATCTCAGTTAGTTATGAGAGAAAGAAAATATAGTGATCATATTCAAAAATTGTGCATCTTTTTAAAATGTTAAAAATATCAGAATTTTGTTTCAATTTTTCAACTTTAGCTTGCTCCTTAGAAAAGTGGAAAACTAATATTAAATTGTTCTTATTTTGACTGCTACTGATACGTTTCTAGCACAAAACGTAGACATACTAGTTAACTTATTTTCTAAAAGAATTTACACAATGATTTCTGACATCTAAAATTACAGTAATAATAATTAATTTTAAGTAAACAAATTCCATTTTTGACTAAGCTTGCTTTGATTTCACGACTTTTGAATGGCTCTTTACGAGTATAATTAATTAATTGTTACTAACATTATCAAACTTAATATAACCTTTAAAATTATTTCAATAATATTTAAAATTGTATTAGTTTCGAAAAAATATCATTAGGTATAGATGACAGAAAAATAAAGTTTACATTTGTTTGTTAATTTTAACAGCATAACATAAATTTTAGTTTTTCTTTACATATTTATATTCTAAAAAGTAAATAAAATAGTTTTTTTAAAATTTGATTACTTTTTTCTATTTTTAACAAGTAAAAAGAAAACAATTATTACCAATTTTACCTAATTAAATGAATTGCCCTTGCTTGTTGAATGCAACAACAAAATACAAATTTTTCTTTTTCGTAATTTAATGTCTAGAAAGTAAACATAAATTTTTCTTAAAACTTTTAATTAAGATTTTACAAATTTGGTAAACAAAAAGAAATGTGTTGTAATCGATTTTATATAACTTAATAAATTACAAGTCTTTGTTGATTACAGCAGTAAAATATAAATTTTAGTCTTTCGTATTTTAATTTATAGAAAGTAAATACAAAACTTTTCTTAAAACTTTTAACAATTTTTTTTTAATTTAGTAAACAAAAAGAAATGTGTTATAGTCGATTTTATCTAACTTAATAAATTACAAATCTTTGATGAATGCAACAGCAAAATATAAATTATAGTCTTTCGTATTTTACTTTCTAGAAAGTAAATGTAAATTTTTTTAAACATTTCGATTACAAAACCGATTTTATCTAAATGGATGTATTACACATGTTTGTTGAATACAACAAAATAAAAATTTTACTTTTCTGCATTTTAATTTCTAGAAAATTAAATACAAAACTTATCTTAAAACTTTTAACTAAGTTTTTATAAATTTAGTAAACAAAACCAAATGTGTGATAATCGATTTTATCTAACTTAATAAATTACAAATCTTTGATGATTACAGCAGCAAAATATAAATTTTAGTCCTTCGTATTTTACTTTCTAGAAAGTAAATGTTAAATTTTTTAAACATTTCGATTACGTTTTATAAATTTGACTTACTAAAAAAAATATTTTAAAACCGATTTTATTTAATTGGAAGTATTACACATGTTTGTCGAATACAACAAAATAAAAATTTTAATTTTTGTATTTTGATTTCTAGAAAATTAAATACAAAACTTATCTTAAAACTTTTAGTTAAGTTCTTATAAATTTAGTAAACAAAAAGAAATGTGTATAATCGATGTTATTTAACGGAATAAATTACAAGTCTTTGTTGATTACAGCAGTAAAATATAAATTTTAGTTTTTTCGTATTTTAATTTCTAGAAAGTAAATGCAAAATTTTTCTTAAAACTTAATTTTTAAATTTTGGTAAATAAAAAGAAATGTATTATTAATAATTTACGTATATTAATAAATTAAACTTTTTTTGTTAATTACAACTGCAAATAAAATTTTAGTTTTTTGTGTAAATTTATTTTTCTGGGTACTTTTTCGTATTTTAATGTCTAGAAAGTAAACATAATTTTTTTTAAAAACTTTTAATTAAGATTTTACAAATTTAGTAAACAAAAAGAAATGCCTTGTAATCGATTTTATCTAACTTAATAAATTACAAGTCTTTGTTGATTACAGCAGTAAAATATAAATTTTAGTCTTTTGTATTTTATTTTATAGAAGGTAAATACAAAACTTTTCTTAAAACTTTTAACAAAGTTTTTATAAATTTAGTAAACAAAAAGAAATGTGTTATAGTCGATTTTATCTAACTTAATAAATTACAAATCTTTGGTCAATGCAGCTGCAAAATGTAAATTTTAGTCTTTCGTATTTTACTTTCCAGAAAGTAAAAGTAATTTTTTTAAACATTTCAATTACAAAACCGATTTTATCTAATTGGATGTGTTACACATGTTTGTTGAATACAACAAAATAAAAATTTTACTTTTCTGCATTTTAATTTCTAGAAAATTAAATACATAACTTATCTTAAAACTTTTAGTTAAGTTCTTATAAATTTAGTAAACAAAAAGAAATGTGTTATAATCGATATTATCTAACCGAATAAATTACAAGTCTTTGATGATTACAGCAGTAAAATATAAATTTTAGTTTTTCGTATTTTAATTTCTAGAAAGTAAATGAAAAATTTTTCTTAAAACTTAATTTTAAATTTTGGTAAATAAAAAGAAATGTATTATTAATAATTTTACGTAAATTAATAAACTAATTTTTTTTGTTCATTACAACTGCAAATAAAATTTTAGTTTTTTGTGTAAATTTATTTTTCTGGGAATGGACCGTATCATTTAAGTTTTCGTACTTGACATAAAAAATTTCTTGTTATTAATTTAAAAAAATAAAAACAAACATTTCCGTAAAACTTTGAGTAAGTTTTTCCAAGATTTGCAAAAAGAAATGTAACACTACCGATTTAATTTTTGTAATTCCATATTTTTATTTTTTATTTTGTAATTTTCTTTTAATGATTTTTATATATTCGAAACTATAGAAAATAAAAAAGCCAAATAGAAAGTTTTGAAATTAGGTTAAAGTTTAAACCAGACATAAAACAGAAAAAGACAAAGTAATTATTAGGTATACCTAACTAAACTAAGATAAGAGTCACATCGTATCAGATATGAAACAGTGAAAATAAATTTATGAAAAAGTAAGTTAAAATAAGATTACAAATTTATAAAGTAGATTTTAAATAAAAAGTAGAAATTAAAAATATTTTGAAACTTTGCAAACATGTTATATAAAACGCTTTTTCTAAACTTATAACAAAAGTTTTTCATAACCAGCTTATCTAAAGACAAGTTACTGGTGCTTTATTAGATATCAAACAACAAAATCAAAAAAATATTTTTAAGTACTGAGATCTTCAGAAACAAAAACATTGCCTACACATGATTAAAATTAGGGGTTTATTACGATTGTATAATGTATTTTCGAAAGAAGAAACCTTATACCAATCCATTTATATTTTTTAACATCACAAACAGGAATAATAACGTTTTGATATATGCTCTATACTATTTAAGAAATAAAAATATTATGTATTTTAGGGTATAACTGGTAAAAAAACATAAGTTTTACATAATTTTAATTATTTATAATTATTGCCACAAATATTTGTACAAACAGTTGTAATTATTATTTTGATTATAATAATTAATTCTACTCTCCACATCAGATTTTACATTAACAGGCAATTTTAAAACTATCTCGTACAATGTACTATTATCTTCATATCTATTCTTAATAATAACAAAAAGTTTTTTATTTAATTTTGAACCACCATTTTCTATCATTTCAAGAAACAATGGGGCTAAAATTTGCTCTTCCGGAATCGTTCTATATTTCACCGCTCCAACCTTACTGATCTCTCTCAAGAAATCTTCGAATGTATTGAACGAAAATGTAATTGCTGATGTTAGTTCTGGGTTATGTATTTTTAACACAGGGCAAGCGGTTTTACACCAATTGTTAAAAATTTACTACCAGATTTCGTGATTGAATGCACTGTTTCGTGTACCAAACGAAATTTCTCATTAATAACCTTCACTTTCTCTATTTTCTCAATCTGAAAGTGTTTATATCCTTCAAGTCTTAAACCTCCCTTCCTGTTCTACACCCTCTACATTTTATATTTTAGAGAAGACATGATTTATTTATTAAAAAATAAATAATTTTATTTATTCACTTTAGATACCAAAGTTACACAGCTTGCTAGTATTTATAGAATCCAACTTGCTAGTATTTTAATTATGATTGATTAAGATTAAGCGTAAATAAGATCTTATTCATATAATGTAAAAAAAATTTTCAATAATTTAGTACATGGAAACATTCAGATTTATCCCATAAAGATTGTTTCTTAATTGTCAAAATTATATTATATTTTATAGGTTAACGATTAAAAGTAATTTTAGCTGATATCAGGTACAAAGAAAGGTAAGGGACAAATCAAAACAAAGCGTTCACCGGAAATAACAGGTAAAATTCCAATACCGATCTTACCCACTTTGCTAATATCTGTAAATCGGATTTAATTTGAATCAAGTCTCTTTCACACGCATAAACCTCCTTAAATAAACATTACAATTAAATGAAATAAATACATGTTTGTGAGAATTATTACTATATTTGGTAGTTATCAATTTAAAACGATTTTACCTAGGGCTTTGTACAAATATGACAAAAACTGTCGCCAGTAAAAGTGCCGCGCTAGACAACAACAAATGATAAGACAGCCCCTAAAAGTGCAGCGGTCAACCGCGGCACTTTCGATAGCAAGTGTATTTTCTCTCCCAAAGGGTTATCTGATAAGGTACAGGTACAGCAATGCATCCAATATAAAATTTATTATCAAAGGAATAATTTAATTATCAAAAATTTTATGTTACAATTAAAATATGCGAGCGCGGCACTTTTAACCACGGCGGCACTTTTGCTTCAAGGTCAAATCACTAACTTGCCGCATATACTACTTCTGTTTGTTCTTTTATCAGTTTGTGCTACTCTACTATTATTTTTCCAAACACTATTCGCAATATTTAACCCAATAATCTCTACCAAGAGGATGATAAACAGTTCGAACGTAATTTATCAGAATATAATTGAAACAGGTTGTATATTATGTAGCAATCTTTTTGGTGTTCAAACTGACAACAAACTTAACTAATCGTTAAATTATTGAATTAAATGAAATGCCGTGCTAATTGTTCAATTTTAAAACACGTTAAACATTTTTTAAAGGTCGTTTAAACTTATCAAAAAATTCAGTTGAAACTGTATATAATTTAAGACACGGATATTATTTTCAATTTCAATGTTTAACTCTAATGGTGCTGTTATGAAAATGTGAAGTTAAATAATTGAGACATCGTCAAAATGATCGTGACGAAATTTTTTCTAGTGGTTACAATTTTATTAAGCTTCAATTTGTTCCATGCAACAGGTAATAAATAATTGAAAAGGTTGAATATATAAACAAAGAGTAATTTAACAGGTCATGAAGTTGTTGCATCAACAACAGTGGTGGAAAAACCTTCACTACCATTTCCATTGAAACTAGCACCATTATTGATACCACTTCTACTAGTTGGAATATCAGCTATTGGACCTCTTGGATTACTCTTTATGGCAGTTTTTCCACTTATCGCACCACACCTGTCACCGGTTACTCTTATTCTGAAGGAAGTACTTAAAGGAATTGTACAAAGTATCGACCCGATTGTAGCTCAATTGGTAAATGTAGGGCTTCTACCATTTGAAGCAATACCAAAACTTCTAGGAATAGTACCTCGGATACTACCATTGTTGATAGTTCTGCCAGCTATTGGCCCTATAGGTTTTCTATTTGTATCCCGATTGTTACTAAGACATGGACTTATTGAACATCTATTAGGTAACAATTTATCGCTGCCTACTTTAATTATCTCTGTAACAATTTTACTTCTTTTCAAACATTTTTTACCATCAGCTGTTCCTACAGTATTTCAATTTATTCGAATTGTACTAGGGTTAGTGGCCTTAATTCCAGTGTGGATGCCTATTGGACCTGTTGCTCTAGCAATAATACCCGGAGTAGCATTTATTCTAACACCTGTTGTAACAGCAGTTCGGCATGCCCTAGCACCGAAACATATTTTACCACTACTGTTGTTACTCTCACAAATTTTGCCCGCATTAATACCGATCTTGGGACCTTTAGGACCATTGCTAATTTTACCAATTGCTTTACTCTTGGGTCCTTTAGTTCCGGTATTAGGCCCTTTTCTGCTTCCAGTCATAGCACCGCATTTACCAAAACCAGTTCAATCTTTGTTAGCACCACTTATCCCTCTAGTAGCACCATTATTAGGACCTCTAGCACCTTTGCAACCACTTCTAGCTCCTTTGACTCCCTTGTTACCTCTATTAGGGCAACTTTTTGTACCTTTACTACTTGCGCCAGTTCTAGGATTTTTACTCCCTCATCTAAATCCGATAACAATTACATTACTACTCCCAGCTCTTGTACCCCATTTGCCAGCTCCATTGAAACCTTTGTTAGATAAAATTTTGCCGGTATTAGCTCCAATACTCGCAAAATTAACTCCGTTTAAACCATTACTAGCCCCACTTACTCCAATTTTGCCATTGTTAGGTCATTTAGCTCTCCCGCTATTACTTTTACCGTTACTTGGATTATTAGGTCCTCTACTACCTATTGTAATTCTCATCTTACTTCCGTCGTTGCTACCACATTTTCCACCAATAATACAACCTTTTCTGGCACCACTTATAACTTTTATTGGTCCAATTTTACCAATGATTAAGCCACTACAACCACTGCTTGACAAGCTCGGCCCTATTTTGCCTTTATTGGCACCTTTTGTTTTACCAATTATTCTTCCGATAATAATAACAGTACTTGGAGCATTTTTGCCTATTTTGGCTCCATTATTAATACCAGCTCTTTTCCCACATTTGCCACCACCAATGCAACCTCTTTTGGCTCCAATAATACCAATGTTAGCACCTTTTTTAAAATTACTAGAACCACTTAAACCAGCGCTTAATCCACTAGTACCCTTATTCCCTTTATTAGCTCATGGTTTAATACCTTTATTACTGTTCCCACTTATATCATTTTTAGGTCCTATTTTGCCTCTTCTAGCTCCAGTTTTGTTACCCTTGTTGATGCCACACATACCGTCTCCAATAAAACCATTATTAGTACCTTTATTGCCTTTATTAGCACCACTTGCCAAACTACTTTCACCTGTAAAACCATTTTTGAAACATTTAAATCCGCTTTTACCTATATTAGGGCAATTGCTAGTACCAGCTTTATTAGTACCTCTAGTGGAAGTTTTAAGCCCGCTGTTACCTATTTTGCTCCCACTGTTACTCCCAGCTTTATTACCAATGCTACCAAAACCAGTTCAGACATTGTTAACGCCGTTATTACCGTTACTTCAACCTCTAGTTGCACCATTTGTGCCCGTATTGGAAGCTCTGAAACCAATTTTGATGCCCCTGCTTCCTTTATTGGCACCTTTGGTACCCATTCTTCTGTTAGGTCCTATTTTGTTGCCAATACTTGCTTCTCCCATAGCAGGACCATTGGGCCCACTTTTACTTACTTTTCTAATTCCTGTGATATTACCAGTTTTAGGCAAAATTCTAGGACCGCTTGCACCTCTTGTAGGTCCTTTATTGGGCCCTCTTGCTTCTCTGTTGCCAATTATTTTGATGATGTTACCAATTTTAGGGCCAGTTCTAGGACCTCTTCTTCCAGTTATTATCGGGCCTTTATTACTGCTTCTAATTAAGCCCCTTTCACCAATACTAGGACTTGTGTTGGCACCACTTATCCCAATACTTCCAATTTTACTACCTATACTTTTATTGACAACTGTATTAATACCTGGGATTAGTCCTCTTTTGCTACCATTGATTGGCGCTTTAGCACCTTTGATTCTTCCAAGTTTGCGACCTCTTTTAGGACCACTCCAACCAATAGCTCCTTTATTGGTACTATTGGGACCTCTGTTGTTGCCAATATTAGGACCTCATTTATTACCTATCATTGTCCCACTCTTACTTCCTATACTTCCTATTTTGTTGATGCTAGGACCTGTGATATTCCCAATTTTAGGACCACTACTCGGTCCTGTTTTGGGACCAATTCTTGGACCTATTTTAGGACCTCTTTTAGGACCTCTTAAATTAATATTTGGGCACTTAGCTCCAGTTTTGGGTTCTCTGCTTCCTACGATGGGCCCACTTCTTTTGCCGTTGTTACTACCACATCTTTTGCCTCTATTACCAATGCTGCTTTTAATACTTGGACCTCTCGTAATTCCTCATTTGGCACCTATTTTGGGGCCTATTTTACATAATATAAGTCCGGCACTAGGTCCTATGTTAGGACATATTGGCCCAAAACTAGGTCTTTTAATTCCTGTTTTAGGACCTCTCCTAATGTTAGCTCCAATTCTTGGTCCCCTCTTCCCAATATTACTAATACTTCTTCTTAGGCCCGTATTATTTCCTGCATTAGGACCTGTTCTAGCTCCAATCTTAGGTTCACTAAATCCAATACTAAACAAGTTACCAATGCTTTTAGGACATATCGGACCAAAACTGGGACCGATACTTCCATTACTTTTACTGGCTCCAGTTTTAGGTCCTATATTTTTATTACTGTTACCTTTAATTTTAGGCCCTATTATACTCCCTGCTTTAGGTCCTATTTTAGGTTCTTTACCACAAATACTGGGATCTATTTTAGCGCACACTGGACCAAAGTTAGGTCCAATTCTTTCTCTACTCTTATTGGCTCCAGTTCTAGGTCCCCTATTTCCATTACTATTACCTTTGCTACTAGGACCTATATTACTTCCTGCTTTGGGACATGTAGGTCCTCAATTAGGTGGTTTAGCTAGCACAATAGGAGTCATAATTTCACAAATATTACCAAAACTAAGGCCCGTGTTGCCCATTTTAGGGCCTTTGTTTCTCCTAGCTCCGGTTTTAGGACCTATATTCCCAATATTACTTTTACTTATTGGTCCTATGTTACTCCCTGTCCTGATACCCATCTTAGGTCCTATTTTAGGACGACTTGGTCCAATCATAACTCAATTACCGAGAGTAATAGGGCCTATTTTATTAGAAATTGTTCCAAAATTAGGACCTATACTACCAATTTTAGGACCTATATTAGCACTAGCCCCAGTAATAGGACCATTGTTAATTACTCTTTTAGGTCCTATTGTAGGTCCTATTATTATAATGTTTGGAATTCTTGTGTTATTAACACCAATACATGGTCCGCTGCTGCCGGTACTTCCTTTGATTATGACAATAGGTCCAACATTATTTCCGTTGAAAAAAATATAAAGCATTAAGTCTTGAAGGCTAATCTGTGTTTTTTGGCCAAGAACCCTAACTTTTAATTAAACTTAATCTACTACTATATGTACATAATAATTAATTAGTTTTTAATAGTAATTATTTAAAAATATTAAAAATGAAGGGTATTATCTGTATATTATTTTTGTTTTGTTTTTTTAATGTTGCAATATAACAAATAAAGTTATGCCTAAGAAAATCGCAGTGTTTCATAATTTTTTTCTATCCTTTTTCTTTTTGCAGTAATTTGCTATATGAAAAGTTGATTTTTGTAGAATTCCGCTTCAAAATTTTTCAACCAATGGCAAATATTATACAATCAGTCCAAGAACTACTGTTTAGTGAAGACCTATCGTAATTATCCTCGTCGCTATGGAAATTGTACCTATAATTCGAAATAAATTTCTTCTTTTAAAGAAATTTTTGTGACGAATTACATTCGTAGCGTAGTTTAATTATTGTCGAGAAATTTGGATATTTTATTTATTTTATTTGTGTTTGATGTGAGGCTAGAAAATTTAGGCTAGCACAAGCGCTCTAAATAAAATAAAAAATAAATAAGTAATCATATGGTGGTAGTACAACATCTATCTTCTCTGACCTGACCTAACGACTATTAGTGGCCGGGACCGATGGCTTAACTTCTCCTCCGAAAGCGCTCTAGATGATAAATAATTTTCAATATTACTGCACTACCAATTATCAAAAGCTGAAAAAATCAATAGGTATAAACGTTGATTCCTACAACGTATCGTGTTTCTATTTGATTTGTTAAATTCGTTTTGGTTATTAAAGATCATAAAATTTATCTTAATTATTTTATGTTTTAAACTAGAACCAAGCGCTTGAACAAAAATGTTTTTGTCGTTGCTAAAAATACACCTCTAATTTTTCAATTAATTAAGACCAATATTTACACAGGTAAGAACATTTGAAATCCTTGATATCCAAAATAACTCTCACGTTTTTAGACCCGAAAATTTAACAAAGGATCAATACAGGAGAGTAGTTAAATTACTCGAGATTATCACCGGTGCTTAAATTTATTGGAAACTTGTAATAATTTTATCAAATGGAATTGTATTGATAGGTGATAATAACTGAACGATTTTCATTTGACCACAATTTCATTTAAACATAATCATGACGTTACTTCCTCATTTACCTTTCGTATCTACAGTTGCAGTTCCTATTTTTTCTTCTCTATTGCAAGCAATAGGACCACTTCGTTCGCTTATTAGCCCACTTCTGATTCTACCTCTTGTACCGGTACTATTTTTCCTATCTGGACCTGTTCTTGGACCCTTACTAATCGCTCTAGGTCCGATTATTGTTCCTTTAGCACCCGTACTATTGGCTCTAGGCCCTACTCTTTATGTTTTGTTACCATTTTTGGGGCTTATTTTGAGTCCTCTAGCACCGGTTTTGGGCACTTTAGCCCCACTTCTACTTCCGTTACTCACTTTTGTAGCTACACTTTTAGCACCTTTGTTGCCTAATCTTGTCTCACTTTTAGGAGCAGTTCTGCTCCCACTTGCTCCTGTTTTAAATTTGGTTTTTGGAATCTTAGGACCAGTTCTTCTACTTTTGAAAGGTTTATTAGCACCAGTTCTTGGCCTGTTGACACCAGTGTTTTGGCTACTAGGTGGATTGTTAGGGCCGTTGTTGTGGCCACTGGCTACTCTCTTAGGGCCATTAGTGATTCCTTTAGCCTCACTTTTAGGACCTTTACTTCATGGCGTTTTTAGTTTAGTACAATAGGACCAATACTTTGACAGCTTTAAGATTGATTTGTAAATCTTAATTAAAATTTATGTACTATAAACGAAATATAAGAATTGTATGGGATGGGTAAATAAAATTATAAACGTAATGGTGTTCTGATTTTTTTTTTAATAAGTAATAAAATGAACTCAATGCTCAATGAGTAAGCTTTGGTACTCGATCAAGCTAGGCGCGCGCACACTCGCACAGCCAATTTTAATTCAGCTTATTTTTAAAGTAAAAAATCAAAAATTTTGACAACTGTTTAAATTTATGACATCCAATTTCGCTAAATCATCTCTTGGTTTCAACCAATACACGGTAATAATTCCTAACTTATACTTACTAGTGTTAAATAACTTATTTAGCACTAGTGTTATTGAAAGCAGACATAAATGATAAATGTTCTTTTCAGGTGGTTAAAGAAATAGTATATGAACCTCGAAGCCCTAACACCTTTTGTGGTCTCCAAAGTTAAAAAAGTTTTTTTTCAAGCTACGTTCTCAACTTCGAAATGTTATGCTTATGGCTTTTGACGTCTAATATACTATTTTGATGTAAGAGAAAAATCTGATAATTATCGAAGTGTCCAACATTATATCACGGACAATCTAATATAAACACAGAAAGCATAAAATAATTTGATAATGTTAAATGTTAATTTATATTAACACATAAATTATGCTCGCAATTTTAATTATTTAGTTATCGATCTACAACAGATAATTAGGGGCGTGTTGCGCTTATTACTCTCTAAGAAGAAACCTCTTTTTATTTCCAATCTCGGGCAGACGTTATTTACTGCCTTTTTTGCCTCATAATTTGTTTAAATTATGAACACTTGTGAAAAGAATACGGACAATACCATTGCTAATGGAATAAACAGATTATGGATAAAAATGTGTTAAAAAGCGTCAGTTTGAGTTTAGTCTCAAACTATGTTCTTGTATTTACTAGTAAAGGGCGTAAAATGCCTTTAAAAACTGTCATGGGTTGACAATTAAATCTCCATCCGAATCTGCTATATGATTTTTAATTTTTACGAAACTGTCGCTTGTCGTTCTTAATTTTAATGAAACTGTAGCCTCCTAATTTTATACTTAACACGATCTTTTCCAGCTACCAGTTTTATTTAAAATGTTGCCCATAATTATTCTTAAATAAGAATTGGAAGCCTCGTGCGAGAAGTTCATAAAAATTGGGAGTCACAGGCGACAGTTTTATTAAAATTACGAACCGTGGGCAACAGTTCCTTAAAAAATTAAAACCTTAAATTTTTACTGTCACTTTTACGACTAATTTTGCTGCATTTAAAAAGCGATAGTTGATTAGTTGCTCAATCAACACTAATGAAGCTCAAGGGATGTCACTTTTTTAATTTACAAAAATTGTTTGACAAAAGTTAGTTCTATAATATATACATTTTTTCAAAGACATTTAAAAAATTTGTTGAAAAAGAATCTGTGACTTCTGTTGACAGAAGGGCAACCGACAGCCCTATATCTCAGATCGAGATATATTTATTGTTTGCATTTTATAAGATTGAAAATAGTTAAGCGCCCTAAAATTTTATAAGGAGAGATCGAAATGTAACTGAATTAGAGCAGGCTGTGCCAGCGTAACTGTAATGATGTATCCACATTCAACAGTTTAAAAATGAATCAGTATGGACAGCTAATAAATGCTTATAAAAAAGCTAGCATCCCTTCACGTTAAATGTGTAAGATGGAGCCACTGATTTTTAGGCAACTAATAATACACAATTAAACTCTAAAGAGCTATAATTGTAAAAAAACACTATAAAAATTATTTTAATCGTTGTTTGACCCTTGTTTTTCGACTATTTATTATATTATTTACAATTATAGGCCTTGTAGTTGCCTATAGTAAATCTAAAAATCAGTGGCGCCATCTTACACATTTAACTTGAAGGGATACTAGCTTTTTGACAAGTTTTCAATTTTTATGAGCTGTCACTAATGTATCTGTATCTAATGTTAATAGGGCTTGCTAGATTCAGTCACATTTCGATCTCAGGTTATTTATAATGCCGAAATTTTTTAAATTACGATTTATATAGATCTAAAAAATCAGAAAAGAAATTATAAAAAAGCTTTTTAATTTTTTTTATTGATGTCAATAGTAAAATGCCTTATTGATTATATTAGAAAAAATATTTTTTGATGTACCTATGACATAATTAAGATAATATGTAAAAGCAAAAAAGCTGAATTTGGCTTTTAGTAGGATCTGACTAACCTTAAGCAACGTTAAGTAAATTTAAACAGGTTGTATTTAATGTCCTAAGTAACCAAATAATACGTTAAGTTAATTTTTGAGTTAAATTAATTTAATTGATGTAAATAGGGATTAACTTTACATTTGTACGTAAAATGCTTTTTAAAACACTTGTTCTATAATATACTACTCCATGCAGAATTGAGTTTAATGAAAGTTTTCGTTATTACTTTTATTATTTTCTGAAAATGAAGAATATTTAAGTTTTATCAAGATTACGTAATGGCAAATTATTTAATTTTGAAGCTAAACTCCGTAACCAAGTGTCGTGCTTAAAACCTATTTCAGAGAATTAGTTTTGGGTGATAAAAGTAATTAAGAAAATTATCTAATTACTTACAGAATATATAACCTACGGTTTGCTTGTACATTTCAACAAAAGTATTTTTGGAAGTGCCAAAAATACTGTATACTCATTTTTGTAAAAAATAATGTAAAGCAAGCACAAAAACAAATATGGGTATACGTAACTACATTTTGTTTTCTTCAATTATTCTCCTGTATAATTTCCCCAGCACAGGTAAGAGCTTTTAGTTAATTTAGTTCTTAAAATAACAAGTTTTTTTTTTAGTTTCAGAACCAATACGAGATTTGACTCTTCTCAAACATGTTGCTGAGACTCCCATAAATGTTTTGGTGCGAACTTTCGCCCCGGTGTTAATACCCTTTTTACTATTAGGGTTGACTGCTATAGGACCACTGGGTGTGATTTTGCTGACGGTAACAAATTACTTTGCACCTTTTTTGACACCGTATGTGCCGGTACTACGAGATGTTTTGAGAAGAATTGTGGAGAGTATAGATCCGGTTCTGGCACAATTGGTAAATATAGGAAATCTTCCATTTGAAATAGGACCAAAAATATTAAAAATTTTACCGATTGTGTTACCACTTACCATTTTGTTACCTGCATTTGGACCTATCGGCTTCGGAATTTTATGGCAAGTGTTAATGAAAAATGGAATTATACAACATTTGGTAGGTCACAATTTATCATTACCCACTTTAGCAGTTAGTTTAGTTATTTTAACATTGGTTAAACACTTATTACCAAGCTTTTTACCAAATTTAGGACAGTTTATAAGGACTGTATTAGGTGTCTATGCTTTGTTACCTGATTGGGTACTTCCTGATCCGTTTACATCCACTGCAATTTTCGGAGTTTCTTTATTATTAACACCTATAATTACGTTACTTAGGAGCATTTTAGCACCAGGGGGTGGTTTATTAAATCTTATATTCCATCTAACACCCATTCCTTTCCTACTTTTACCTCAATTTCTTCCACAAATTATTGCAGCTTTAGGATCAGCAGTACCAGTGGTTCTTACACCGCTTCTTATACTATTTTTCGGACCTCTATTGCTACTAATAGGACCACTTTTATTACCTGCACTCTTGCCCTTAATACCAGCTTTTCTAAAACCTTTGCTTTTACCGTTATTGCCTTTGCTGTCACCAATGCTTGCCCCACTTTTACCTTTGTTTGCTCCTCTATTAACACTTTTAAACCCAATTTTACCTATTCTAGCACCAATTTTAGCTATTGGCCCTCTTTTACTACCTCTTATAGGTCCTTTATTAACTCCATTATTACCTCTGTTTTTAGCACCAATATTGTTAATGGAACTACCCGTATTAGGCCCACTTATTGGACCTCTTTTAGCTCCTCTCTTAGGTGTACTCAAACCGCACTTAGCACCTTTGGCAGCATTATTACCTGTATTAGCACCACTTCTAGCTCTTGGTCCCCATTTGTTACCCATCTTGGGACCATTGTTAGGTGTTTTAGGACCATTGTTACCTTTACTAGGACCTCTTTTGGCTCCACTTTTAGGGTTATTAAAACCCCACTTAGGGCCTCTTCTTGCTCCAATATTACCCCTTTTAGCTCCTCTAGCTCCCTTATTCGGACTTTTAGGTCCACTCTTACCTATTCTCGGCCCCATTTTGCCAATTATTGGACCAATTGTAGGTTTATTAGGCCCTGTTTTAGGAACATTTTTGGGTGTTTTAGGACCTTTGCTACCATTATTAGGACCTCTTTTGGCTCCACTTATGGGATTGTTAAAACCTCATTTAGGTCCTCTTCTGCCTCTTCTTGCTCCCTTAGCCCCGTTGCTTGGAGTCTTAGGTCCACTGTTACCCATCCTCGGTCCCATTTTGCCAATACTAGCACCATTATTGTCACTCCTAGGTCCTCTACTTGGCCCAATTTTACCTCTTTTAGTTGGTCCACTCTTTGGAATATTTTTGGGTCCTTTATTAGGTCCATTAGCTCCAATTGCTCCTCTTTTAGGACTAATTGGTCCACTTTTCTCACTTTTAATACCTTTGCTTGGACCAATAGCACCTTTACTGGGTCCTATTCTTGGTTTAATAGGACCATTGCTAGGGCCAATTCTACCTTTGTTAGGCCCAATTTTGGGATTAATAGGTCCATTACTTGGACCACTTTTGGGAATCTTAGGACCAATAGTACCACTTCTTTTCACTGTCTTGGGACCTCTCTTAGGACTAGTTGCACCTGTTTTGGGATTACTGGGTCCAATTTTACTATTAGTCGGACCCCTAATTGGAATATTGGGACCACTGGCACCGCTTGTTTTGGGCTTGTTGGGTCCATTATTGGGAGTTTTATTGGGTCCTTTGTTAGGCCCACTACTTCCAATTTTAGGACCAGTAATAGGATTGTTAGGCCCAATCCTCGCACCCCTAATCAAAATTTTCAGTCCCATACCCTAAAGTTTACTACTTTCAGATTTGAGATATTATTGTTTTATTTAATAGTTCAAAGAAGTTTTAAAAGTTTGGTGATAAAAAGTTTATAGTTTTAATAGTGCTGTGGGTAATTTTAATATTGTTACTATAATTATGGACAATGTCGTATTTAAATTATTATTATAAGAGCAATAAAAACATTGAGAAAATGTTGTGTTTTGACTTACCTGAACAGGCTTGTGGTGGTAGAGGAAAAATGAGGGTGGTGGAGGACTTTCTTCTGGCCACAGCACATCCCAATGACTGCGGCTTGAAAGCACGAAGTTGCTGCATGAAGTCTGAGCACTCCATGAGAGCAACGTCAGCGAAGTGTAAGTCGCAGAGTATTTGGTTTTTGAAGCGTCTTGCTCGCTTCTGGTTGGGACCCGTCAAATTGAGTCCGCACGAATTGCATCGCAAACATTCCTCGTGGTAGTGATTATTGTCGTAGAGCGGCGAAGGTTCTGTAATATTCAAAAATAATCAGTCGCTAAACAATTTCCAATTTCGTTCAGTGAAATCTCAAAGGTATTTGCCATTTCTGTATCTGAAAGGTTTTTGAGTTGATTTCGTACATCGATCCGTCTGGATATTTCGTTAATTGAAGGTGAGGCAGAACAAGAGCGAAAGTTAAATAAAACTAAGCCTTGACGAAATGTTACAAATTAATTTTACTCATTTGAAGGACTGTCGTGATAAGTTTCAGGTGTAAATAATTCGACTTGACAATGAGTTAGACAAACTAAAACGAAAACTTTCTCTTGTCGACGATTAAAATAAATTAACGAGGAAATTATTGTTACAAGGAGAATTTGCTATGAAATTTATTTCTTACTTGAGTTCTTTTAGAACTTGTGTTTATTTATATAACACGAAATTTAATACTTATTTTTAGTAAATGTTGAAAGTTTCAAAGCAAACGTTGAAAACGCTTTAGTTTTTATTTCAAAAATAATTTTTACTGATTTCTCATCTTTTAACCGCAGCTGCTTGATTACAGCACCAATGATTACTAAATATACGAGTCATTTGTTTGTTTAAAGACTCTTGTTATCAAGGAAATGATTTCTTTGTGTTGTTTTAAAAATCACTCAAGGAAAAATAAATCCAAAACTCAATAACACTAATTAGAGCAACTCGGGGGTGATATCACGTCTTTTCTAATTTAATTTTGGTTTAGTTATGGGTGACATTAACCGCGCTACCTTTCTCCTTGGAACAGTTTCAGGCTTAATTCACGAACCGCTGGTGGTTTCTTTGTGTGAAGAAAAATGCCTAAATATTGAAGCTGTATGCCTTCTTTTATACATTTATTAAAAAATGGTTTGGCGTTACATTTTAACGACATTCAAAAAGCGGCTTTTGTGGCTATATCTCTCTTGTCATGGTGTGTTTTTATTTTTCGCAGTGACGGCAAGATAGATTTGCATTTTCTGGAATGTGCGGTGCTGATAAAAAATAGCGTGAATAGAAGAGTGTAATATTTTTCGTTTATGACAGGTTGCCAATAACGGCAATACATTAATATGAATTCTTATCAGATTTTTTTTAAGATACGCGCAACAGTTTGAAATTTTTTTGGAGCGCCAATTTATTAGAAAACAAGTACCTGTTTCAGCTGTTGAAATGTCGATAAGGTCATACTCCAAAGTTGAAAATGAGTAAATAAATGAACATCATAGAGGACGCGCCCTCGACCACGGTTTTTAAAAGAGGGCGTTATCGGCCACTCCCGGCATTTCAAAATAGACCAATTTATGAACTGTCAGTTGATTGGATTTAAAGTTTTGTCCGAGTGCATGGAGAAAAAGACCACGACGTCGACGTCCACGTGCTGCGGATGCCACGGCACCACTGAAGCAGCGTCGGGGCGCTTTAGCCCCACCTCCCGATCGATTACCAACTGTGTTATCACAAATATTACTGAGATGCCGGCGCGCACATTGAATTTGGCCCTTGCTGCCACCTAATGAATTTATACGGCGTCATTACGACAGCCCGAGGAAGTGGTCGTTCTTATCACAAACAAAGCGATTATCTTATCATCTATTCCATTAATAATTACCATAACTACACCCAACTAATGCCTACATTAACCCAAATGCTCCTTCTCAATTCCATTTTTTACCTTTAAAACTACTCGATTATCCACAATAGCTATTTTCTTATTAAGAATGAACATTCTAAAAGTGTCCCTGATGAAAGTATGATAAGTTTAAAAGGGTTTGCAAGCAAGGCGAAATCTTCATCTGCAAGCAACAGGTCAGCTAAAACCCCACGTTAACTCTTGAACCTTATCAGATAGAGAATTAATTAAAGCCAGTTACGTGATAAAACCCCTACCTGTTTGTGTACTCGAGTCGAAAAATGTGCTGGAAGTTTCAACCGTCATGGAAGCGATAGTACCGTCAAGTATTTGTGCGCTGGAATCTCTCCTGCCCCTATATCTTTGGCAATCGTCACTTTGTGAACTCTGCCTTCTAAAATTCCTACAACGGATCATTTCCTCTGTAGTAGATTGTCTCCGGAATCCTCTCGCGATTAGAATTTCCTCAGTAGTCGATTGTCTCCGGATAGTGGGTCTGTAATTTTCCGTAGAGGGAGGAACAGGTCGGTTAGAAGGACTAGGGTCTCTACTGGAACAACTTGAACTATCTGGTGAGCGAGGTCCTCCACCTCTGGCAACGCTGGTGGACTGGCGTCGTAAACGTCCACGTCGAGTGGTGCGTCTAACTGGACTAATATCTCTTTCACCGGATCGATCCGGACTTAAATGTGACCTGGAGTCTCGTCGGCTCCGCGAAGCCGAGTCCGGACTGAGTGAATCGCGACGGGCTTTACGTCCTGTATCGTCTACGTCAGGACTAAGCGCCGTCGGTTGCGAACCTCGACGACTCCAACCCCCAGGTGGTAAACAGCTTTCGTCGTAAGCTGTGTTTTGGCGTTGCAAGCGCGAAAGTTTACTGCTGCGTTCTGGACTAGCATGACTCCGGGAGTCTCTCCGGCCCAATCGACCGCATTGGGTGGTAGAGTCTCTCCGGGTGGCTAGTAAGGGATGAGTTGGAGTTGTTGCTTGGACTGTTGGAGAAGTCGCGGGAGGTGTAACACTTGAGGTTATTATAGTCGGGGGAGGAAGAGCTTGAGTGCTTGTATCAGAGGTAACAACCGGGGCTGGAATTGTTTGGGTTTGGATAGGGGTTGAATCGGAGGCAGTGGAGGACGTGGAAGGTCTTTGCTCTTGTCGGTAGTAGGGAGTGTCGTTTATAGTTCGAGAGTCTCTGCGCTTTTTTTGTGCGGCAACAATTTTAGGAGGTGGGGGTGTTATTATGGTGGTTGAGTCTCGACGTCCGCTGCGTCCGCTCTCTCCAGAGCCTCTTCTGGAGGCTCCATGAGAGTGCGAGACGGAGTCTCGTCGGCCGCTTTTGCTCGATTCGCCACTGCCTCTTCTTGGGGAGGTGCTTGTGGTCACCATTGTGGTGGTAGTAGTAGTGGACTCTCTTCGCGTCCATAGTTTGGCGACTTCCGATCTGAAATCTGAAATGGCAGTGTGATGCGAGTCTCGTCTAGATTTCGAGCCCATGCTTCTGATGCCGGAGTCAGCGCTAGATTCTCTTCTTTTCCGCGCGGTGGAGATACTGGGAGTGGGGCCAGCTTCGGTGGTGGATTGTCGGCCCCAAGGAAGTGATCGCGCTAAATCGGCTAGAGTTTCTCTCCTGCACAACTGTTTTTGACGACTCTTCGTCGAACCGCCCCATTCGCGGAGGATATCTGTGAGTTGTGCTAGAGAGCTCCGGCGACGGCGGGTCGTGCCGGACGTCGGCGGGGAAGTTTCTTGAGTTTCCGTTGGCGGCGAGATGCTGCAGATCTGAGTGGCGGAGTCTCTTCGACCGCCCAGGCGTTGCCGGATGGTTGACTCTTCGACTTGTTCGCGCACCAGGTCGTCCCAGCCGTTGCCTCCCTGCCATACTAGACCGACTTGGTGCGACAGAATCGGAAGGTTGCAGACGAAGCAGATGGCCGTCATTGTTCTGTAAAATAGATTTTGGTGTTAATAGATTTGGAGTGGTTTGATGTGGTGCGTCGGCATGAGCGATTGTGGTAATGAGTGCTCAGTGCAGAGTTGTCTAGCTGCTGCAGCGGTGCATTTGAGGCATGCTAGTGGCATGAAGAATGAAAGCGTGGCCCTAGATGACCCGAGGCTTCGCTAGCCCCGGGCCGGGACGTTTGTTTACGGGACCCTAAATTTGTGCGAGTGCGGACCTGTAGTGGCGCAGGCGCGGCGAAGGTAGCTGCGCCATGGCTCATTCTGGCGCCCAGATTCTGACAGACCCTACCGGCCCCTGGACTTGGCGAGGGGGCGACGCTCCACGCTGCTTCTGCCGAAGATGACTCCGTCCAGCCTCGCCTCCACCTGCCTGCTAACACCAAACACTTACTACGCTGGTCGGTCTAAGGCTACACAAACAGTTTCACACGACATATCACATAAAAATTAGGTTACAACAAACTATTAGACATCATAATTCCTCCAATAAATTTAACAAAAATCCGACCCTGACTTCCATCAATAATTACGATAACAACCAAGTTTATCCCAAAACAAACATATAACTCGAAGCTGTCCTAGAGATAATTTTTAACACATTTCGAAGCTTTTTTAACCGATTTTGCTTATTTTCGTGTAGAATTTTTCGAATTTTTTTTACCGGATGAGTAAGCGCGCTTTTGTCCGGTTAATAGTAACAGGTGGTTTGAGCGAAAGTAGTTTGAAACTTTGGCGGTATTTGAAAAAGTGCGCCCTAGACATAAATGAATGCACGTCATGGGGTCATGCAAGACTCACTTATCTAGCACCAACTATAGCATAGTAGCGAAAGCTCGAAATATTTAAGCACTAAAATTGTGCAAGACTATAGCGCACTGTAACACCGGCATTCGGTTACGCGGTCGACGTTATACTGGGCACCGACAGAAAGCGTAGACGGCGTCGGCGCCCACTTTTCGACGCCGATGACGTCAGGATTGATTTGCTGTGGGTACCGGCGACATCTGGGGACCTACCAATAACGTAAAGCTCGCAACTGTGTTTGTAGGTGCACGTATCAATCACACAGAAACACACTTTCAGGCTATACGCATTCTGCTCCGATAAATATAAGCTTTCATCGCATTATCTCCTATTAGCTTGATTTCATTAAGTTTAATTTTCATTAATTTTCTACCAGGATAATTATTTATCACTCGAACCGAAACGCTCTTAATTATTTACAACGTCCAAATAATTATTACACAATGATAAAATTCAACATGTGTTTTTCAAAGAAATGCAATTTCTCAAAAAGTATCACTAAAAGCAATTTGCAAAACTGCGGCATGTTTCCTCAAATTAAAAATAGTTCAATTAAAAGTTTTCTGTTTTGTCGCGGTCTTATAATTTTGAAAAGCTTCAAGTGCACTATAGCGTAAGTAAGCAAAAACGGTTTGTTTCTTAATTAGATCGGATTGTAAAGTTAGTTGCGACCTAGATTTGTTTTTGATTGGAATTGCAATCTGGTGTCAGTAATTGAAATAAAATGTTATCTCTTCTCTTTTGTGTATTATTCATGAGAATGTCGTACGATATCAATAACACATCGAATTCCATAAATTTCAAATTGAAGACGTTTGCCAATACACATCACGTACTCATTGTTTCTAAAACAATTTGAAGAGATTTGAGGCATTTTCTCGTTTCATCTTGATGTACGAAAGTAACTGAACGCCCTGAAAGTACATGTATCGATTTATAAAAAGCCTTGTCAGGAAAATGCAAAAAGCGTAACATAATGCCTGATCTGTTTGCAACACGAGTAAAATGAACCTTTGCTCACTCGACATGAGCTTTAATATTTACTTTTCACAATCGCTGATTTTATAGATTTCAAGCAACGGTTGGATCTACAAAAATTAACAATCCTCCCGGCGCATCCACCATTTCAACAACAGGCCACGTTGCTGTCATTAGCAGCTTTTAATCGCCCATGCTTTTTGTTGCAACTCATGCTTGTTAAAGAAACTTGAAATATATGTCGGATATGTCAATAAATGTACAACACAAAATGATAAATGACAATATAATTCCAGAGGCTTCAATAAACATCGACAAATGACGCAATGAAAAACTTTTTGTTCTATTTTTCATCAAATTTAATTTACGAATAAATTGCTGCTACATTAAAATGTAATTTGATTTCAACAATTTACATTTATCTCTTATAAACTTATTTCGTAGTTATTGAAAATTTATGTTCGCCTCTGGCTTTAGAATAATAACAACCGGAAAACCCATTTTATTTTAAACACAAGCTTTTCTTTCAATTTTATTTTTTAATTAATAAAACAACTAAAAAATATATTTTTATAAGAAAATATGTTTACTTCCAAGAATTATTTAGATTTGTTTTGTGCAGAGATAGTGAACAAGGAAAATCAACTCATTAATGTTCTTTTTGTTGTCAAATAAATGAAAAATATTCTATTGTACATCGGTAGTAGACTTTCATAACGGTTTTAATAAACAGTGGAATGTCAAATATTTGATGGTAATAAAGCAGACAATGCTTGTATTTAAATCAATACGATGAAAATATTTTACGTCTGATGATGGTTGGATCAGAAAAAAAATTCAATTATTTTACAATTCTAGTAACAGTTTTTAATAATTTCCAAGTGGCTCAAACATGCACAAATACAATTTGTAGGTAACATTTTACAAAAATGTTAAACATCGTACGCATTTGCCCATGATAAAATACATGTGTTGCAAAGTGTTCTGACGTCAGTGTTGAAACTAAAGCGGTACAAATTACTTAAAAGTTATGAATTTGTTACAAAATTTTTTTTGTAACAGATCTGAAATACGTTTATTTTTTATTTCTTTTTTTTAAAGTACAACAAGTAATATCTTCTAATTCCAGTGTATAAAAAGAGAAAGCGTTAAGGAAAATATAATAGTCAAAGGTCCAAGTATCTATCTATAACTGTTAAAAAAATAGAAGCCACAACGAAAATAGCAACTATACCATACTAACAAGTCATTTTTTTTTTATTTCCAAATGATTAACACACCTTTAATATTAGCAAATATAAATATATTATATAATAATACAATTGTAGAAGATTTATCTAAGTAGTAATTGATAATAATTAATTAATTAAGTAGAAATTAATAAAGAAGTACATAATAAAGCAGTGGAAAAGCTGAATTGCAGACCAAGAAAAGACTTTTTAAGTTTTAGAGGCATAAATACTTTACAATTGGGTTTTAAACGAAGCTCTGGTCTTGAATTTGATTATAATGTTTAAAAATGTTTATTTATCATTTATTTTTATACATCTATTTATTCGAAATGAACAGTAAGTTCATGAAATTTAGTTATTTGCAGTTGTGTTGTTTACATTACAAAATAAGAATCAAAAGCATTCGTTTATCACTAAAAAATATTTTTATTTTAATTTTTTTTAAATGTAGGTCCTAAGACTCTTTTTTAAAAAAATAATTTACTGCTGAGTAATTTTTTCGGGATACTCGTACAAATCAAATTTGATGAACCGTGATATGTAACTGAAATTGTTTTAGAGCTTCTCAAATCGTAACTAAACACTAAAATAGTGCCGATATAGTACCGAAACGTTTTGAAAATAATGAAGTGTGTCCGCTTGTGAATTTTTATCGCAAAGGGTGCTACTTGGGTATGCATCTTATTTAAACAATTTGGTTAAAATATTTCCATGCGATCTTGAGCAGCATAAAGGGATAATCTAGAAAGGTAGGTTCCACGTATTTCTAAGCGTTGGAGTCAAACAAAGCGACTAATCCTTATTTCCTAGCATCCGGAAAATTTCCTGCTGAAGATTTCTTGTATCTTTAAAGTGGAAAGATCGTTGAAATATTTTTGAAATATTGGAATAGTGCTTAGTTTTTTTAGTGTCTGTGTACTATCGAATTTTCTGCGTAAACCTTTATACAAATACAAACATAGGGTACAAAGCTTTATCGAAACTGCGGTCTAAGAGCCAAACAATGAATGTATTGTGTGTGCAGTTTAACTGGAATTAAAATTAATTATAGAGATGCGTGAAAGCGTACTTCGATCTTCTGTAATGAAGCTTTCAACAGACGAAATGTTAAAGCAGTGACAAGTATTAAAAAAAGCTACTTTAATAAAATGGCAAAAATTTAATATTAAATATTCGGAATAATGAATCCTTTTGTTAAACGGGTGCTGGAGGCATGAGAGGAACCGGTGAATCCAAATATTAAGTTGTCATTGTAAGGAGGTATTAATATAATCTCCCTTTTACAATCAGGGGATTAGGCGAATATTGGTATATTTCCCGAGCCGAATTAATTAGTTCGTAAGAAATTTTATTACCGGTTTTTCGGTAATTTTGTATACTCAACCGCATTTATCTCAAATGACCTGCTCGAGAATTTGCCCTGTATCAGATTATTATGTATCGGAAATTCGGGGAATTTCAGTGCGATCGTTGAAAAATTCAAACAATTTTACAGCTTCCGATTTCAAATGTCTGAAATTAAACCAGTCCTTTACCCAAAATTGTCTCATCTTTCAATAGGCCTAAGCCACTCTTGTAAAAAATTTAAACTAGGAAAACATTCACTCAAAATACTAAAATCTGATTGAAGCTTGTAGGAAAACGGCATAGTGCTCGAACGTTGCAGTATAAATTATTCATAAGGATACCTAAGACATTATCTGTAGATTCAGTGGCATACGCAAAGGCCTTTTAAAATATCGAGACAACTAATCGCTCAGGTAATCAATATTGCACAACCTTAATGAAAAGAAAACATTTTCAGATAAGCCCTTTGTTTATGTTAGCACAGTGAACCTGAATACTTTAAAGTGCTTCAAAATGGAACTTTTAGCTCTCTTTGTTTACTTAAATTTTGAAACATTGCTGACATGTTTTCATAATTACACAAACAATCAGTACTTTCCAATTCAATTTTCCAACAGTTGTTTTCTTTCAAAATCAAAAATTCACATCTTTTTGGCATGAAATATTTTTTTTCCTACGAGTCGATCTGAAATTTTAATCCGAAAGTGACGCAAATCACATTACTACCGCTTACACTTGCGAACTTACTTTCTTCGGTGGGAATTCAACTTCGCCATTTAATTTATACTGCCATAAAAGTGGTATTATGATATAGATTTAACGTGACATTTACGTGCTACTTAAATTTTATGAGAGCTTATCTATGTATAAAATAATATAAATCCGTGTTTTTTTAAGTTGCTTGTAGATTGAAGTTAACAATCAATATTGCTGTAAAAAAGGAACAAAGTTTTATATTTGTAATGATTGAAAGTGTTTTATTTTTAGATTTTAACAATAATAGACGAACAGAAAGATCAAAACCACTTTGTAAAAAAGGAACCTACTACATTAATAGAACAGTTTTACAATCTGAAATTTTATACACGTTTTGAGAACATTTTAGATCTAACAACATTTTTTAATGACTGCACTAGTGCGTACTCAACATATATGCATCTCGTTTTAATAACATGTGGCAGATGGAAAGTACACCAAGCGCGTCCTAGTGCCGTCTTTACATATCTGTCTTAAAAAATGTAACCAACTGTCCTTTATGAACTAAGTTGTGCTAGTATATACTTATAGTTTCAACCAGAGATTAATGTTGTTTAGACAAAGTTTGCATGCTTTAATGATCTCTATACATACTTGGATACTGTAATATCCTTTAATTTTTAAACGATTTTGAACGAGATTTCTTTAATTTTGTAATTTTTTTAACGATTTATTTATCAGTATTATAAATACCGGTAGCAAATTGTACTCTATTTTTTTCTGTTATGACTTGATAACTTTTTTACAAATTAGAAAAAAACTTTATTTAATGATTGATATTATGAGAAATTTACGGAAAAATTATATTGCTTTCGCCACCTAAGGTCCTTTTCCTACAGCGTAGAAAATTCAAATATTTATATTAAACTGAATTTAATTCTCCACCTAAAGATGACAACTTAGTTGTCGAATCGTGCGTCGTGCAAAGTAAATTGTTTGGTGTTATTGGGAGTTTTTACGTTTGACAAATTTTATCAACTTAAAATCAATAATACTCGTTTTGTTCAATGGTTAATTTTTTATTAAAATTATATCATTTGCACTTTGCATGACTTTGTTTCCATCTACATAATTTACTAAAAAACTTAGTTAAATCAAAAAAGTTACATTAAGAATTATCTTGTATTTACTACACTATTAATGTTTAATATTTATATTTGTATGTACCTATTAGCTACTAGTTTGACAACATTTGACAATACTGTATCTTGTAATAGTTTACTCGTAAATATTAGACATTAGGGCGCGTATTGCTTAAGGTAAATTGCCATAGTAATGAATGTTTATGTTGTTGCATTTAGTGTACAAAGAATTATTATGCATTAGTTACTCTGACAACCGGTGAGAAACGAAAAATGGAAAGGGACTCATATGAATGTGAATTTATGATAAACATAGATAAAACAAACAGAAAAAACAAACAGCAAGTTTATTGCAACTCTTTTAGACTTTATTGTTCTTAAAATTAAGCTATTTATTTTACTTCTTTTAATTATTTTTAATCTATAAATTCTGTTCTGGAGTGTGTCAATAAAGCGAAAGCTGAGTTAATTTGGAAGCAATTAAGAAAAATAAATATATTTAACCCATTTTGTGAACAAATATTTATTAATATAAAGCAGAGAAAAATACTTTAAATACTGAAATAAAAAGAACAATTTTTATTTTTTCTGTAGACATCAAACTGAATTTTTTTAGTATTTGATATGTAGAGTGAAAAGTAAATTTGAATTGTTTGAAATGTATTTTTATTAAAACTTGCCGAACAGAAAAAATAAAAAAAGTCTTATTTGAGAAATAGAGCAAAAACATGTACCTAATAGCGTTCGAATAAAACCGACATGTTCTATGAATTTAAGACGTATGGCGTAGCTTGACATATGTCCCTATATATCACTTGCAATAAGTAAAGCATATTAGCCTTCTATTAGGTGTGCTTTCATATTAAATAACTGGCATATCAAATAGTATCTTGTCAGAGATTGTTAGAACCAATTAGAAACGAGTATGACAACTTGTTTCTAAGGAAATTTAAAATTTTCCTGAATTTCCTGTTACCTAACTAAGGCGATACTAATAACTGGTAGTATTTTTAAATTAGAAAACAACTAAGATTAAATAAATAATTTCGTTTATCTTATAGTTCCAAAAGAGTTTATTGATCAAGACATGTAATAATTGGACACTATATCCAGAACATCCTATCAAAAACTTATATTTTTGTACAAATTTAATTATTTGTCATGAGATTTTCTTGTTGAATACCTCCCGAACTTTCATGATTAAATAAATAATGACGTTATTGTAATGTACTCAAAAAAAAAATTCAAAAATAATCTAAGTTCTTGTAATACTATAACTGAATTTTTTTAATTTTTTAAGAGGGTTTTAAAAAGATAACCTTTCATAATTCAAATTTTATTTAGAAGCTTGATATCTACATATAGAAATATTTTTGTTGTAACATTTATATTAAATTCTTTAAATTTTGACCTGCCAAGTTAGGCAGTAATTACCAAAAATTCCAAGTTTTAATATTAATATTGAAAAAATATTTGTTTACAAACAATAATTTAGGAGAATTAATAATTTAAAAATTTAAAAACAAAAAATTGTTAGCGTATTTAATAAAGTAAAAAAGATTATGAAAAAAATTAATTAGGTTGTTTGCCTGATATTAAAGTGATTATTGTAGTTTTTTGGAAGAGGAGGGACACAATACTCAATAAAGTGGGTGGAAATGTCAGAAAAATATTAGAAAATTAAGACAGTCGAAAGAGAAAGGACGAGAGCAATTACAGTGGAGAAATGTTTGTGGAGGTGGTAGAATAATTTAATTAGAGTTATTTTATTACTATTAAAAATGATGTTTATTATAATTAAAACAAGGTTTAAAAGCTAGGCATAAAGGAAAGTAATGTCTTGATATGACTAAAATTAATTACTTAATTTTTTTCATTTATTTAAGCAGTAATCTTTATTGGGTATTAATGATGTTCCCTGAATCATTGAAATAGTTAATTATAATAAGTTTTATGAGTTTTTTCAGAGCTTAATTTTGTGAAAATAATACTCGGGCAATTAAAAGTCTTCAAATAATTAAAATATGCTTTGTAGAAAAGAGCGTTGATAAAAAAATCGATGCAAGCGTGTTCGTAATGAAGCCTCTGTAGCAGTGAGATGCCCTAACATGTTCATTAATGTTCTACAATGTTATACGTTTGCTAACAGTACTATAAAGGGATTAGCAACTGTCCAGTATACCTGCCCTGAAGCAATTTTACCAAATTTACCCTTTGGAGACGTTTAAAACACATTAGTATAACGCTTGGTTAACATTTGATGAATTATTTTTTCAAATAGCTTCTAATTAAAAGGTGCTGTGTAATTTAGCCCCATCTAACTACTAACGAGGATAATTTCAAATGAAATAAGGCAGTTTTGTCATCGTTAATGTTTCTTTTTCAAGGTGGGTTTAAAATGCCATGCGTTGATGGGTGATAAAATGTACAAATTCCGTTCAATGTACGTAAAATTAGAGAGGAGTTGAATATTCGCAAGGATTATTCTCAAAGGCTTTGAGAACAATGGAACCGTAATAACATACATGAATATGAGCGATCTATTATGTTATGTTGCTTTGTTTAAAGTGCGCCAGTTTCAGGTTACGTTAGGTACGCTTTATTAATCAGATTGTTTAAAAACGTCGAATTTTGTTTAAGAATTGATCAAAAGAAGGGACAAGTTGCTTTGTTTTCTTGTGGGTTTAGGTTGAGGAGATCGTGAGTTAATATTGCCTGGAGGAAGCTACCGCGAGATCTTCCTCCTGTATCCCCTCATAATAAGATTATATCTTATTCGCATCACAAAGAGCAGGTGAGGAAGGTTACTAAAGTAAACAATCCGATAACTCAGTCTGGATGTGATATGGCAGCATCAAAATACGAACATAGTAAGCCTCCTGGACAAATTCAATTAAACAGTGCTGCTTTTATTGCTTTAACGTCATTAATTACGTTATTTCCATCGATGACACATGTTTATTTTATTCGGCGTAATTAATGATAAAACAAAGAATAAACTTTTTCGATCAGGGATCCTTTAAATAAGTATTTGGATTCCTTTGAAGAGGCCGCCTAATTTAAATAGCAAACTTCTCCCAGCTAATAAGTTTGCTTCAAAGCTTCGCCAAATGAGTCCTATCGTTTCAAAACACTAATTTGTTTTCGCGCAACGGTTATCAAAACAAACTTTTTTAGTTATTTACTTATTTCCAATGCTGTTTCGTAAGAGAAACTTACAACGATTATTACCTACAAACTTAATTAATTAAAGTCGTCTTTCAGATTTTTAAACATTTTATTTTAAAGACAAGATAACATTCATTCGACAATCTTGCGCTTCATGCTCGTCTTTCTTAGTTTACTGTAACGCTGTATCAAGCTTTTTCTGCACATTCTTCGCATTGTTTATCTTAGATTCCGTTCTCAATTTCCATTATCTTTATTTGAAAATCTCTTGTTAATTTACGTGAGTTACATTAAAATTTCCCTTTTCAGACGCTAACCTAATAAAACAGCATATTTAGTTTTTTGCTTATTCTACAAATACCTGCATGTAAAATGAACAACCTAGTTGATAACATGAATATATTACTTTTCCATTTTCTATTTTTTTTTTAATTTTCTTTGGGGTAACTGTCGCCATTAGCTTTTTTTTTTAAAAAAACAACACTTTGAAACTATTTACGACACTTATCAGTTTTTCAAAACTAAGACACCGTTATAAAGAAAATTTAGTTATGTTTTCAATGATGTTTATACTACTTGATCTATGTTGATATTTAATTTTTGTAGGGGGATGGCTTCCTCATCAAGTAGATGCTATTTGAATTAAAATTACCTTTATTATAATTATGGTAAACAAATTGGACTTGTATTTGAATTTTTTCAATTATAATTATTTACTCAGATATTTTGTCTGGGAACTTTTCTGTGGAATACTCTGTATAGGCAGTTCTCGTTTATTCAATATTTCGGGAATCACGGAAAAATGGACTTTAAAGCATTTTGTTAAATCGCTTATGTTTCGGATTTTATTTAAATCCTTTTTAAGACTTTATATTTAAGTATTTTTTTAAGACTTATAATTTGTCATACGTGTGTCGATGGCGGCCATGACAAATTGAGTCTTTAACTCAAGCATATAGTTTCTGTGGAAGAGTCTTATTTTATCTTTTTATTTAGTAAGCCTGAGATTTTTAATACTTTTTTTTCTCTTATTTTTAACCAGTTTCATTGTTTCTGTATTAGTGTTCAGCTCTCGCATTTATGAGACACCAAATCTTTTTACTACCATTTTATATATTAGGTGATCCAAAGGAATAAAGCAAAATTTTAACCTGAAATGTAACACCTCAAACAAAAATTTTTGTCTTATTTTTCTAGGCGTTTAACTAAGATTTTAAACAAACTCAAAAAAACGGCGGTTGAAAGAGAAAGAAGAATAGAAAAACTACATTTAGAAAAAAAGGAATAAAGAAAGGTTCTAAAACAACAAAAGATATTCTAGAAAAGCTTGAAAATTGATTACTAAAAAAAAAGAACACCAGTATAAAATATCCTTAAACAACTTGAAACATTTAGAAGAAAAGTATGAAAAAATATGACTAAAGGAAAAATTTTATCAAACTATTTTTTTTTGTCATTTTTTTTTATAGAATCTTTGAAAGCTGTATTTCATGTCTACGAAAGTGTTTGCGGCACATTTTCTAGATTTTATGGGCTAATTTCAAGTGGAGCTACTACCGGTAGTATCCCAAATTTTAATACTTTTCTATGGCAACCACCAATCAGATCCTAATTATTTTAATTTTCCATAGAAACGAAGACACCACCTTATTATCTTATCTTGAAATTAGCCCACTAGTTTCTATCTAAAGTCTTTGATTGTGTAATGCATGAAACGTTATTGAAAAAGCTAATGTTTTACAAGTTCATCAGTAAATTAGAGATTTTTCTTAGGACATACCATTTTGCTTTTTGTTATCAACTTATAATTTTTGATAAAAAGCTTTAAAGTTGGTTCTAACTTTCTAAGCATAGAGCAGTGTTACTGTTATGTTTTATTGCAAAATCTGTTACAAGTTGCCTAATTTTTGTTGTTACATCTTATTTGCTGTTTCTTTTTATAGAGATTCAAAAGCGTCAGACCACCTTTTTTGTCACTTTAAAAAAATGCTGTCTACTGCTTTTATACAAATCTTTCAAAAAATTTCAGATAATGTCTGTAAATGTTCAAAATATTAGTCTTTTGGTATCTTTCCTTCAGTTTAATATAATGCATGCTTTCTATTGTTGATTTCGTTTCTGTTATATTTTTTAAATTTTTTGTTTGTTGTACCTGTATCCAATATTTTATTTAAGTCTCCAAAATTAAATAATATAATTTTTCTATTTTACTTTTGTTTTCTTTCTACTTTGTTTACTGAATTGTCATTAAATCAGATTAATATTCTTTCATTTCTTCTAAAAGTTGTAAAAGTTTTTCTGGTTTCTTCAGAACTCTTACGTTTTATGCTCTAAATTTCTCCCTTTATCCTATTTTCTGTTATCTTTTGCCATTATAGTTGGTAGTTGCCTTGTTTGTTTACAATATGTGGCTTATTCTTGCTTTTAATAGGTTTTTGATTATTTAGGTTCCATGAGAGTTCTCATTTTTTTACGTCTTTTTCCATCAATTTGTTTCAGAACTACAATTGCTCATCAATTGACAACTTTAGATTGGACCTATTCAAGGATTACTTTAAATAATGTCATATTTTTGTATTATTGTAGAGATTTAACCATCAAACTGTAATTTAAGCGTATTGTTGCTGTTTTTATAGGTTTCATGCAATGAAGGGAACAAACAATAAATAGTTTGTTCTAATTTTTAAGTTTATTTTTAAAAAATATTAGGTATGCATTGTCATTAACAGTTTTTAAGTTGCCATTTAAAATTTAAATCTGATAAGTTTAATATACATGGGAAACATCTTACTTATGAAATAAGTGTAAGTTTGTTGGCACCCCTGTAATAGAATTCCTGACCCGAAGCAGTATATGCAAATAATTTCTTATAAATATTTAAAAGTTGCACTCATAAATTTCGTAAAATGAATCGTGGCATACGTTATAATTTAAAAAGACAATTTTTGTTTGAATTTCAATAAAGTTCATTCAATAACTGTTAATAAATGTTTGTAAAAAAAATCTTAAAATATTCGTGGGATTGAAACATCTTTCCCAAGTCGACTTTCAAGTTTAAAATATTAAACCTCAACGAAAGTTCAATTTATTATTCTGAAATATTTTCAAGTTGGCCGAAGCGATTGATTTAACAACAGGAACTTGGAAATGTTTCAAAATGTACTTAGGTTCAAGTTTCTTTACCGAATTTTAAAGTCACTACATTTCAGTACGAATTTACTTGAATAATTTATTGTAGGTTTAAAACCTATTGTACAATTGTAAAAAGTTAAATGAAGTCATTTTTAGTAAAGTTGGGTAATTTGTGCAAAGTTTAATTTATGCGGATGTAAAATCCACGGTGTGCCTAAAATTATCAAAGTTTTGGAAGCTAAGTAGGGTGCTAATTGTATTGAAGAAGTAATGACGTAAACGCTATTTTCCCAGCTCAGAAAGTTTCATAAAAGGCTTTATTTTCTCTTATTTCAATTATTTATTTACCAAATTCTTCAACACAAAGTGACAAAAGAAAATATCAGATTACAGTTTAACTTGCTTTGTGAATTATTTTGTCTACAAATAACACTTTTTCTCAAAAAACGAATCTATAAACCTTTCTGTGCCCAATAAAATTCCCCAATGTCTTTATGCAGGCATAAAAAACATATTGCGTTGTTTTAGAGATCATATACGTCAATTTTCTTGGAGTTCAAGGGTTTGAATCGCTTTTGAATGTCAAAAAGCTCAGCTTTGAAAGACGTTTCGGGTAAACAAAATGGTTTTCTATAGAAAAGACAAGTACATACATTAATATTTCATTGTATCCAATTTCCCACAAAATATATTGATAAAATTAAGTCATAAAACAGGAACATGCTTTTGCTGTATAATAAAATAATGTGAAAATAATAAACGGGTCAAGCCGAGTTTGCTTAGTAGTTGGGCCAATGATAATTATAATAGCTGCGGCTAAATCAAATTTATCCCTAAGTTTGAATAATTCAAAACTTTCCTAATTGGTATGAGAACTTTGCTTAGCAATTTTGATGTAATGATCTGCGAGAAATATTTGACTTTAACGAAAGACTAGGCATGTTGGACAAAATAATTTCATTTAGGGGAAAATACCGGCTAAATTGCACCTCACAATGAAATTCCTACAATTTTCCAATAAAGTATGATCCATTTAAGGTAATTTAATCTATTAGTGTTGTTGGTTTTGAGTAAACTTTGTAAATGTACAGGTATTATTATTATTATTAACATAATTTAGATAATTTACATTTATTTGATTTGATTATTTTTAATAAGCTAATTTAGTAGATATTAATTAAAAATGTCAAAATTCTAAGATCTTAAAACTTTTACTAGTATAGAAAAATATTAATTTCTTAACTAATTAAACGATTATTTTGCTCATTAGTCTACGAGTTGATTACAAACTCTTTTCGTTGGCCGCAAACCATTTAATTTAAAAAAATCTGCTTTTAAAATTTCAAAATTATTTACTAAAATCAACAGACTAAACAAACTTAGGTACTTGTTTGATGTTGATTACACCTTGCTGAACAGTTAAAGAGTGCTAAAAGACTGACCTGGGCTAACAATCAGGCTACACCTTATAGTATTTTTATTAGGTATAAGTCCGCATTATGATTCTTATAGCAGGTCAAAACAGCGCCATAAATCACAAAATCATACAGGCACCACATCAGTAGGAATAGGGTTATTCTACTGAGTGCACTACTAAATTTAATTTTTTGTGTTAAATATTAAATGCTTTTTGCTAATGTAAATTATATGAAAAAAAAGTTATGATTTTCAAAAGGATAAAAATAGTATTGATGATAAGAGTTTTGTGAGATCATTTTGTACTTATGATTTGATTAAATTATTTGTTAATTTGTTGATTAAATAATGATTACGGCAATAATAGTTTTTATAAGTTAGAATAGTGTTTTAAAAAACGCTTTTCGAAAAGTCAACTTTGTTGCACGAATTCAAGTTTATAAAATGAGCGCAAAGCGCGAGCATTTATAAAGAATGAGTGCCATAATAACTTTAGAAACGAGTTCCTTATGCTATTTTTTCTACTTTGCGCGTTTTACGTGATTTTTAGGTAAAAAAATTAATTTTTTAATCTTTAGGGAGTTTTGCGTTTATACGAGATAGTTGGTGATAAATGTGAAAGTGAAAATATGTTTTTTAAAGTGTTTTCCAATTTATCCAAAATTTTGTGTAACTCACAAACGTTTTTTTTTTACCTACCGTATCGGTTATTTGAATTGAATCTTTCAGTTAACATAAACACAATATGGGAAATTTCCAAAAACTGCAACAATTCGTAAAATACCAAATTGCGATTCTCAGCGATTCTTCTCATTGTTATTTCAGACCAAGCAGTGCTATATACATATCTAGCAAATAATTTCTAAATTATCGAACGCTATAGGGTTTGTAAATCATTGAAATAGTGGCTGAAAGCTGTTTTAAAGCTTTTCTAACCTCAAAAAGAAAGTTGAAGTTACCTCATTATTTAAGCGCCTTGCTCACCCGAGTGTACCTACGAATGTTTCATAGGTTAATTGCGACACAAACAAAAACATCTTGGTAAGGAATACTCGTCATCAAATGCAACAAAATTTATTCGAATAAAATTATCATTATTCCATATCGCTGACATAAACGCTAAGACGTCACAAATGACGTTTTATTCCAGCGAAAGCGTGTTACCAACCCAAAAACATATATGTTAAACTAGTACCTTATGCACGAAATTTGGGTGCTGAATTGGCTAATACGACACCCAAATCGGTATCGAATTAAGATCTGTTACAGACGCAAAGTAGAAGAATAGCTTTTTAACACGCACACAAGGGTTATTAAAAAAAATTTTGGTTTTTCCAAAATCTTGTATTCAATAGTTGCAGTAAAGGAAAATAGTACATCCATTGGAATATAAGGCCTTAGTATAATTATTTAAAAGTCGCTTATTGCAATTTTCTATTTTACATTTAAATAACATAGGATTTTTTTATTTTGAAATTTTTTAGTTCGTTTAGGGATCAGTTTATTGAACTAATCTTTAAAATTTTTAGAGGAAATTAGACGTTTTACAGAAAAGGTTTGTTATCATTTTCTTATAAATCAACACTTTTAAAAGTTATTTGAGGTCAAAATCTTTTCTTATAGTTTTATGCCTATAGAAAATTCAAAATTACTTTAATATATGAAGTTCATATTTTTGGTTTAAATTAATTACAAAAATAACAAAAAAAATTTTGAAAAACGTATTTGTAAGGGCGAAAATAATTTACAAAAGTATTGTAATTTTGAGTTATTTAATGACATAATACTCCAGGAAATAAAATGATCTAGAAAAGTAAAAAAAAAATTAAAATTTACTATAATTTTAACTTTGGTCTCAAATAGTTTTTAAAAGGGGTAATTTATCGTAAAATAATAAAAAACTTTTTTTGTAGAGCGTTTGTTTAATTTCTTACAAAAACGTGTTTGATCATTTCCGTAAACAGACCCATGTAAATTCTAAGCTTTAAAATGAAAAAAATCTTATGGTAGTTAAATGAGAAATAGAAAATTGCAAGTGGAGTTTTATTTTATCTTGCTGTAACTATTGAAAAGGAATTAAGAGGTTTAAAATACAATAAAAAATCGATTATTTTGATTCACTCTAACGCAGAAATGTCAGATTCGCAGTCATTGATTTCTTTTTAATATTAACAGTTTTATTATTATGACCGAGTACTAAGAGCATCTCTTCAAACGACAATTTTTAAATATTAGACATTATTGGAATGGCTATATACGGTCTGTCCGGAAAATCGCACAACAAATTTTATGTAAATTGAATAAGGCAACTATCTCTCAGATTTGGAAAATAATTTTGAAAATATTATTACAACTGAAAAATTTGAATTTTTTATGGATATATATTTTCGGTTAAATTGCTGATGACAATATAGAATTTAAGTTTTGGTTTACTTCAGCAACAGTTTGGGTTTTAATTTTTTAGCATATGATACTCATTCTATTGTTTTGTCAAAATTCAAAAGCAAAAGCTATCAATTTGTCATAAATATGTCCGTACCAAGATGAATTAACTATTATAAGGTGTCAGCGAAGCTTGTTGATTGGCTACAACGGTGCTTGGAATGCTTTCTCTATCATGCCTCTCTTTTTAAGGAAGTTCGGTAGTTAGTTACGCAAACTAAATCCGCTATAGGGGCGCTAGTAGTTTCAAATAGAATATTTTTGCTTGTACCGCCTACCGGTTGGACGATAGAGAGAGTCACATAAAGAACTCGACATTAATCGCGTGAAATATTAGCAACACTTAGCTGAGCGGATTCGTCCCACATTTGCGATTGTTTTGACTACCCCACTCTAAAAACTCTTTTACTTAGAATCTAAACCAAGCGAATTTCGATGAAATTGTATAAAAACATTTTAGGCATTTATTGTGCTTGCGTCTAAGGTGTGAGGTAATAATCATGCCGAAAGCCAGAAAATGCTTTTCACGATTAAGAAAGAATTCGAAACGAACTTCTCAGATTCAAAAAAAAAGAATAAGACAAGCTACATATTATTTGATCATTTTTATTGTTTACATTTTTTAATCAATTAATAGAAATGAAAACAGAGAATTTATTGAAAGTGCATCAGCTACTATAACATGTACCTGACTATTAGCAATGTCAGCATGAGTATATTGCTCTCACAGCTCACAGTCATTTTGTTAATTATATCCAGTGGTTAGGCGTTGGTCCAGTAATTTTTTAAAATTATTTACGTATATATATATATTAGATGCAGTATGTCGCATTTAAATAAAGCACCCTATATAACCTTGTTGTTGATAATTTGTTGCAAAAATTTGAGATAAGTTAATTTTCAATTAAAAGAGTCCCCCCCCCCAACTTGTAATACTAAACTCAATCTTGTCGCCCTAACCTCCTAGCCTCAGCAACCCCCATCTCAAAAATGCTAGATAGCAAGAGGAGTAGAGTGTCCCTTCAATTGAAAGGTTTTTAATTTTCTATGTATACAAATGACCGATAAGGTCACTTTGAAAGGGAAACATGTCCGTTATTTTGTTATTATTCGAGATAAGGCAAAAAATTTATTGCAGATTTTTATCATAGGTGGTGTTGTATATCAGATTAAAATTTTGCTCCAGTTTTTTGAATTACCCCATTTAAAAGACTAAAATATTTCTAAATGAAGTAATTTTTAGAGAAATAAAAAAATGTTTTGTTTTAAGTTTATGTTTAAGAGATATTAAATTCTAATTCAAATCAAAGTTTTTTAGATCAAAAAGGTTAAAATATTTGTACCTGTTCATGTGAAACGCCATTCGTTAGTAACACGCAAGCTTGGCCACTGTTTATAATTTAATAAAGTAACAATTATTAAAAATATAAATTCTTAAATTAATTCTTATTTTAGTGACTTTAAAATGCAGGAAACTTGTGTTTCTTCAATTTAGTACTTCTTTAAATTTAAAAAGAGCAAGTACTTCTTCAAAAAGGACACACTCACCTGCACCCAGCTATTTTGTAAAATCACCGAAATACAGTTGAACCCAATTATTTGAATGAGTAATTATGATCAACATAATACATGTTACTACATTAGCTACTGTTGCAGCAACTACAATTTGCAAAAAAACCGACGTCAGATCTTGACTGACAACTAAAAAAGCGTAAACCATCTTTTCTTGTAACTTTTGAGGTTAGTTATTGATTGTAACCGATTGATTATTTGTTAGTATAGATTGTAATCAAAAAAGATATTATTTTAATTGTGCATAAATAAGACAAAAATTAATGGTTGATTTACACACTTCTTTAAAGTCAGTGACAAAGTGTGATGTCCACTCTTTTTACCGCAAATTGTATAAAGTTTCCGTAATGTTTTAACTGCATTAGTGTAACATATTTGTAGTAGAAAATGTATAAATCTTAACAATGTTGAGTGCTACTTGCTAGCAACTTAATAAAGTGAGATTTCCATTTGTTATTTTTATGAATGGGAGAACCAATCTTTTAAACAATTGGTTATTAAAAAGAAAACAAAATTCAGGTATCTACAACGTTTTACGCACAAACTGAAAGCATAAACTTAAAACTCCAAACTTTTGTTAAATAATTCTGTGCCAGTTGATTCTCAAAAGTAACCGAGTTTTTCTATGATATTATGCTCGTGTTGCAAGACAACGGTCATTTTAATATCTTTTCGGTCCACGGGCTTAATGTTATACATTTTTATGTATTTTTTCGTATAGTCACTACAAGGTCATAGTAGAATAACTATCACACAATATAATATTTTGCACATTGACAAAGCCGCTCTTTTTCGTCTCTAAGTGACATTTTTTATATTTACCAATAAAAAAAAACAAAATCCCATCTCTGAGTGACGTCAGACATCGTTGACAATGGACGCAATATCATTCTTTTCACCAAACTATAGGTGTAAATACATAATTTTGATTCAGTTGTTTGTAAACAAATGATGTTATCTTCGTATAAATGGAGTTGTATGTTGTATTGAAGAATAATAAAATGTTAGTATTTTTTGTTTAATAACCGACACTATTTATTAGAGCCAACCAAAAATTCAATTGGCTTATTGATGGTGATGCAGAAGATTTATCTTCTTTAGAAATAGAAGTGGACAAAGAGATAAAAGTACGTACTCTTTCGGACATAATCGTTGGAAGAAGAATTGTAGATTTAGCTCATGTACTTAGTCAGTATGAAAAAATCATAAATCATTCCCACAAATGTACTATGGGCAAAATGCAATTAGTTTATGAAAAAAGACAAGGACTTTGTTTTTTCTTGAATTTTTACTGCGATTCATGCGAAAAAAATTGTAATAACCACACATCCGTATTTTTTTTTAACGGTTTAAAATTAGATTATTGTATCAAAGCCCAAGTTTATAATAAAACAATGCACTTTGCCACTTTTATTCATATAAAACACAGAAATGCATTCACAATATTGCATTCAAATTTTCTATTCAATATTCCTATTTATTATTTTTTCTCTTCCTATTATGTTATTATATATTGCTATAAAGTTTTATTATTAAAAATTGCATATATTGAATGTAAGATTATGTATTCAGTTTTTTTTCCCATGCTCGATCTCACTCTCATTTTTAAGAAAAAGTCAGTTTTTCCCAACCTATTTATCCCAACCGTACAAAAAAGTTGACAAATTAATTAATATGAGTTACTGTAAACAGTTTCAGTAAAAATTGGATGTTTTACAGAAAAAAAAACCGATTATTATGAATTTTTGTTATTACGTTAGTTTTCAATTACCGTAATTTAATTTAATTGTAACTACTATATTTAATAAAACATTATAAACCATATATCTACCAACTATGTTTTTACTTATATTTTGTAGCTTATATTTTTAAAAGCGATGTTTCTTTTGTTTTGTAATACCCCTATAGGTAAGAATCGATGTAAAATTTGACAAGAAATAACACTAATTTTGATTTACTCTACATAAAAGAACTTGCTCTTTTTTGGCTAAAATTTATTAGAAAATATTACGAAAATTTCTGTAATGTTTTCCTAAAAACTTTGACAATGTTTTATCAATTAATTGTCCGTTTGATTAAAAAAAACAAATTTTATCTTTATTCTTTACATTAAACAATGTGGTCATAATTTATTAATTTAGTTCTTTCCATTTTACATTTTCTGATTTATAATTTATAAAGAATTATAGTAGTTATTTATAATTTATAGTAGTTATTATTTATTTATTTGGTAAATATAAATACGTGTAAGATTATAAAAATAAAGAATGGAAGCTCTAAAAACCAATCCTGCAGAAAAGAATCTGTGCATTAAATCGATGTTTATAAATTCAGTTAAAGTTAAACAATATGTACCTTAGTTCTTTAGACCAATCGTAATAACTTAATTATTGGATCAGTGTACACTTTTTTATATTCATGCTACAGTTTGGTTGAGTGTAATAAAATTACAGAGTGCAAGAGTTTGGAAAATTTCCTAATCACCAATTTGTAATAAAAGTTAAAAATCAGTGTTCCGTTTGTGATAATATAATACATTTTGTTAAATTCAAGTATTATTGAATATAAGCTTCTAACTCCATTTTCTTTTTCCCAGAATTGTTATGTTTTGTTTTCAAAACATTTAGCAAGTAGGGCGGTCATGGCCTTGATCTAACAACAGAACAAGGCGTTACCAAATATTGGGCGGTAACCTAAAGCATTATCCACAGTTTTTCAGTTCCAATTTTGTTAATATATCTAAAAAAAATTTTTTTTTGTTACTAAATTATAAAAAATAAAGTACTAGATGCTTTAACTTACGATTTTTGTGTCATTATAAAAAAATGTGTCTTACAGGAGTAAGAGAAAAGTTCGTGTTTTACGGCAAATTTCAAGCCTTTTATTACCAAAAGTTGAAAGTTTAAAACAAAAAATCTAATGTTGAATCAGAAGATCAAATGTTTACTTTACAATTGCAAAAGCAGAATTTTATGGGTAAATGAGTAATACGTGTAGGTGTGAAATAATGAAGCCTTGTTTTTTTAATAAAAAAATTTTTTACAGCTTGTTATTTAAAAAAAAAATTTTTAATTATTTTTTCAACATTCTATGAACACTAATGAAGCAAACGCTTCGATTATTTTGGAAAAAAGTTGTTATTAATTTTTGGTACTGAACCCCCTTAATTGCCTACCACCTAAAACTTGTTTATTCATAACAATTCTCACAACTTTCTCATTTTTTTCTACAAACCTATTACTATTTTGTTACAGCTTATTCTTTAAACATATTAACAAATCTTCGTATAGTTCAATTTTGATTTTGAGGTTATGTTATTGCAAGACGTGGTATAACTGGTTGCATATAACCGATTCCAAGCTTCAACTGACAGTTGCACCATTAAATCATATGCTTATTGTCTAATAATAAGTAAACAAATAACTTTAGTGAGAATGAACGCAGTTCTACCTAAAAATTAGGGATTATATTTATTGCATTTGCTAGTCCTCTATAATGATTTTAATATTATTTTAATCATTTGTAGTGCTTTCTTTATACTATTATTGACAACATTAATTGGTTAATTTTTTATGTAGCAGTGCCGTTTTTATAACACAAGTATATTTTGCAAATATCTCCTCCCCAAAAAAAATTAAATATATTTGACAGGTTTCTTGTAAACATTTAGTTCTAAAAACTATTCAGAATAAAAAATTAAATAATATAATGCGAGATTATTAAGATGTTGTTTAATCTAAAGTCATAGGTTTTGTCTCAAATATTTAGGTATAACATGTGTTAAATAAAAAAATCAATTTTAACATTGAAAAATATTAAAATTTTTAAGTGGCAACACAATACATTTATTTTTTCATGAAATTATTTACGTTTACCTAATCAATAAATTTAAAAGCTGTAGTGAAACAGTTTAATCAAAATTTTAGGATCGTGAAAGATAGATAATTTCTTTTAATTGATTTTTTATTTAAATTAAACTTCTAAGAAGGTAAAATTTTAATAGAATTTATTTAATTACTGGGTATTTTATTTCTATTGCATTTTTATCTATTACCTAGTTTTCGAATTAAATTGAAAATACCATAAGGTATAAACCGGTGGCAATAACTTTATTACTGTAAACGACCTCCCTAACCGCAACATCTCATAAAACCATTAATAAAACAGTCTAAGTTCTTGCCAGGTTACAAAGAGAGTTGAACTGAAAAGTAGACCGAAGTTCGGTTACTTTGACAGTTCTCGACAAAGTAAAGGTATTTACAAAACTCCTTCACCAGATCTCAAATATTTATACTTGATTATAAAGTTTGTAATTTCCTGGAATTTGCCTTAATTGAGTCAAAAAAACAAGAGTATAAATTAATTTTTAAACTTGGCATAATTATGTTCTAAAATTTGTCTTGATATGTCCATAAATAGTGAATCAATGAGAGAGAATCTTTGTTCGGTCGTAAAGAGCGTGTGTTTGTGCCGCTTGACGGTGCTTGTGTGTCGTTTGGGGTTGCCAACAAGTGAGGCGAACTGGGTTAAAAATAGCGAACTAGACCAGTGGTAGGGCGAGAGAGGGTGAAGGTCTCGTGCTGCTGAACTACCTGTGGAGTGTTATGTAGCAACCCCAGCTCTCAACCCCGTCGTCAGCGAGCACTTTTCCTGTTCGACATTATATTCCACACGGATTATCGCTCCGCTCTGGGTTGGAGGCTTTCTTTTAAAGTGCGGAAATAAAATTACATTGCCAACCATTCGATTAGAAAGATAAAATGAAATACGGGAAATTAACGGACTCTCCATTTAATCGAAATGCGAAAAATAACTACTCGATCAAAAATAACAATACAGCGGATGCTTAATAATGCACCGCATTTACCCCTAAAAGAGCCTGCGAGATGTTCGACCAACTTGCTCTCTACTGTGTTTGCTCCCTCTTCTGAGGGATGCTTAATTGATAATTAAACTTTACACCCTATCGATTTAATAAAGGCCAACTAATTGTCTTTATTCTTCTTTAAGGGCGAGACCACTTTCTACTTTCCATTATTATCAGAAATGTTATGTGACTCCAGGATAAAAGGAAATGATATTTAAACAAGATTTACACAATCATCGCATTATTACTTAAAAATAAAATACCAAATAAAGTAATTTTGTCACATTTATATAAAGATTTTGTATTTGTAAAATGTAAAGCTAGAAATGTTGCATCAGACATTATTTTTATACTTTTGGTTATAAAGTATGCACAGAGTGTACTCTCGCTATATATGTATTTAGGCTATAATGCTAAATTCTGCTCCATATTTGCTCAGGGTGCATCTAAAAAATGTTTTATTTTTATAGTTAGCTATAAGATAAAGCAAATTTAAAACGTAGCAAAAAAAAACTAAATGCAGCTCTATTTGGATTTATTTTGGTGGATGCGCCGGGCTAGATGTGTATCTTTTTTTGTTTCCAATATTCATGTAATAGAACTTGAATTTAATATATACACAATGACTTTATAGTGTATACAACGTAGAAAATGGTATATTAAGAAATGCGTTTTATAAAGTCAGTTTTGTGTCATTAAAATAGTAAACTTTTTCCAGGTTAAAAATTTTTAATAATATTGTGATGATTAGCAAGCAACAAAGATTAATTAAGAAACTATAATAGTGTCACAGACAGAAACTTTTTTAAAGGCTGTTTAAAAGACTCTGTCCGATATAACCACAAAAGAAGTGTGGTTTTCTAGCACGTGCTTGATCTTCAAAGAATATCTACCGCCTTGAACTTTATTACATTGTTTATGACCCTAAATAACATTTATAAATAAAGTTTTTTTCTTAAGTTGGTTGGGTTCTTAGGTACCTACCTCACACCAACGGACTTAAGAAATTTTTTTAATTATAAGTGCACTAAAGGTCATTGAACAATGCAATGAATAAAGTTCAGTGGGGTACAGTTTTTTTTTTCTAGGAACGTGCTAAAAAGCCTCGTCTTTTTTATAGTTGGTAGTCATTTTATCAACTGTTAGAATATTTTGATATTTGTGCAACTCATTTGACAAAATTTAATGGTTGTTTTATCAACTGCAGAGTGTCATAACGAAAGGCATAGAAGTAGTAGTAGTAGTAGGCATATCTGCAGTACATAAGGATTATACAAGTTAAGTCGTAACTGTGCTATTATCCCAAATTTGTGCCTTTGATTTACTATCAAAGTTTACTAATTAGTGTTGGCATATTATATTTTGTCTAATGTCAAATTGTTAAAAAAACCATAAAAATCAATTACGGAATTAAGATCAATAAGACTGAAACATAAAAAATAAACGGTAGTATGTACCGATTATTGTTTTATGGTAATGTATTAAAGAATTTTAATAGAACTGGAAGATAAGTAACTTAATCCAACTTTTTCCTTACGATTAAAATCTTATATTTTTCTAAATAAATTACACAGAGGAGAATGAAATAGATGACAAATCTATTTCAGACACCCTATCTGTTTGAAGGTATTCAAAAAAGCTCAAAAACCAATTTGTAACTGATAATTTTAACGACTCAAACATGTAATTTGCTGCCACATAAATTTTCTTTATAGTATAAAAAAGACTGTCGGTTGAACTTAATTGTCAGTTATAACTTTTGCTATTTTTCTATCGTTCTAATTGTTCAAAAAGACCGTGCTAAAGCTATTTTCTACATTTGAAATTATTTTACGACTGTTGCAATTAGGATATAGGTAATTTTTTATTTATATGTCGTTGTCTGTTTTTTTTTCAACACGCTGTCACATATAGACCTCGGTGGGAATATGGGAACAATAACCTTTTACAGTCGTCCAGCTAACTACTCGTACTCGCCACGCGATAAAACATTGAAACTTAAATTGGTCGATAGCGATACTAATTCGGTACTACTATCGACCAATTCAAGTTTCAATGTTTTTCGCGTGACAGAAGCGAGTAGTTAGCTAGACGACTGGAAAGCGTTTTTGTTCCCATATTTCGTGCGAGCACTACACATAACATAATCTATATTCCATAGCAACATATACAATAATGAGTTGAAAAGAGACAGACAACGGTATATAATTAAAAAATGACTAATAGTACCTAAATATTAGCATCACGAAAAAAGTGGCAAAATGACTAAGAAGTTGTAAATCTAATTACTTACCGAAACAGATTTGCAAATTTTGGTTATTTTTATGTTTTTTTAAGTTTGTTTTAATTTTTAAAAATTAGGAAGAAACTTTCCAAATTACATTTTTATAAATTTTTTCTAAAACTTTTGTTGTGTCGAATTACTAAAACTCTCTTTTTTATATTTCACAATGTTCGTGATACAGCGTTATTAGAAGTATTTTCGCGAAAAATTCTATACGGTTACAACTACCAGGAGACTTTAATTAACTAAACTAAATGTTCACTTACATTTCTTGTTTTATTTTTCCTATAAACAACGAAAATCAATAAGTGCTTGTTTTTGTTGAACACTTCTATAAATTGTTTGATCTTTAAAAATCTAAAACACATTTAAAAACTTCCGTATTTTTTCTTTAACAAAATTAGCTTCAGCTTTTATTTTTTCTCAAAGCTGAATTACGTTCTTAACAAAACTTAATAACTTTACCTGTTCCACAAGTACGTCTTGAAAATTAAAAACAGGCTCATCAAAAGTGACTTGTCTTAAACGTAAAGATAACAGTAGCTTCCACTGAGAAATTATGCATGTATTATTTTAACAATATTCTTTTGCTGTCTGAATTCAAAGGGAATGTTTTAAGAGATTACAAAAATTCCCTTTGGGAAAATTCTTAGATATTAAATTGAAAAATATTCACCTGATGCTTTGTGTCAGATGTAAAAAAAAAACTTTATCACACTTTAACGGTTGTATTATCACGTCAAAACAACATTATTCACACAAGGCAAATTCCTCACAAAGCTACTCAATTGGAATAACAGTAATTTGGGTCGTCTCAACCGTGATTGTGTAAAATACAGAAAATTTGCATTCGATGTAAATCCCACAACAACGAAAATAGTTCACTGATTGCTAGAGAGAAAGGCTTTTTGTCGATAAATTGTTTAAGGGAGAAATTCAATTGGGTCAAGGCCGAAAGAGATACTCTTTGTATCAGTACATGTAGATAATTAATGTTACCCTAACAATGCATTATTATACAAAACGGGGTCGTTTCAGCCAATTTCACCTTAAATGTGCAGTGCCGTAGCTAAGATTATTGGTGCTCAGGGCAAAATTTTTACTTGGCGCTCTTCACAAACCCAAGTTAGAACTAGAATAAATAACAAAATATAAAAAAATATAAAAACTATTTTTAAACAGAATATTGCCGTTGTTGCGCCCATTTAATTAATTGTACAACTGGCTTTATAAGTGCTGACGTCATAACAGTTGTTTGGGTTCTAAACAAACATTTTGGGGCATTCGTTTAACTAATGTTAAAAATTGAAAAGAGAGTTTACGTATTTATCTTAACACAAAAAATTAATAATTTAATAAAACAAGAATTTAAGCAGTTGTCATGCACATAGAACAAACTTGTTAAAGTATTTTTAAGTTAATAAATACAAAGCCAACATTTTATTAATTTTGAAATTGAGAAACGTATTTTTACTAATTTTTAAAATCAAAGGCAGTATTTCTTATCAGGAAAAAAATGTTTTTGTAGAATCGCAAACCGGAGGCAACATTTACTAATTTTGCAAGTCCGAGGTGAGATTGTAACAATTTTGGAAGCTGCAGACGACATTTTACTCATTATAAAATCAGGAAACATAAACTATAATTTTAGAAACCAAAAGAGGTAATATTACTTGTTAATTAATAATTCCAAATTTTTAAATCAGTATAAAGGCAAAAAAGCAAAAAAGAACAAGAAGCAAAATTTACTTATATATTTTGAAATTTTGAGATTAGATCAAATCCGGTTTTTTGTCAAAAAAATCTGTAAATTGTGACTGTTTTCATGACTTTTTTAAATTTGTTTTAATTTTTAAAATTAGAAAAAAACTTTTCAAATTACACTTTATTATTTTTTTCATAAATTTCGTGGTGAATAATTACTAAAATTTTCTTTTTTTATATTTCATAATGTTTAGAATTCAGGGTTATTTTTGCAAAAAATTTTACACAATTCTATAGTTACTACTGCCAAGCGGCTTAGTACATATTACTAGTTTTAAAATTCACAAACTTAATTTTACTAATTTTTGATAGTAGTGGCAGTAATTCTTAAGAAGAGGAAAATTTTTTTAAAGTTTGCACAGTGGATGCAACATTCTACTAATTTATTAATAATTTTGCTAAATTAATAATTATATGAGCCACAGGCGAAATGTTATTAATTTTGAAATACAGAAACTTAAATTTTGTAACTTTAGAAGCAAAAAAAGGGGCGTTTTTTTGAAATTTTTAAATCAATATAAAGACGAAAGCGAAGAAGAGAGCCGGAAGCAAAATTTACTTGTTTTAAAATCTGGAGACGTAATTTTACTAATTTTCGAAGGCAAACAAACATTTTTTATTTATCAATTTTCAAAAACAGATTAAAGCAAAAGTTGGAACAGTTGACATTTTATTAATTATGAAAACCGGAAGCAATATTAGCACCGATTTTTAAATTAATACAGACAATAAAGGTAACATATTTTTTTAATATTGAGAGCCAGAGCCAATGTTACTAAGCACTAAATGCAAAAAATGTAATTACTAATAGTAATTTTTTCTAATTTCAGAGGCCAGAAGCAATATTTGCTATCAATATTTAAATCAACATAAGGACAAAAACGGTTTTTTAATTTTAGAAGCTATAGATGACATTTTATTAATTTTGTAAACCGGTAGGAACATTTTACGAATTTTGATGATTTACTAATATTCCAACAATTCCGAGAGCCGAAGGCAGCAGTTCCTAACAAGTTTTAAATTTAATATAGAAGAGTGACATGATATTCCTTATGTATTTGTATGTTAATAATAATAAAGGTTATACTTTTTTTATTTTGGAACTGGAAAAAATTTTGGAAGTCAAAGCGAATTTTTACTGATTTTACAAGTTCGAGGCGATATTTTATATTGAAAATTAAAATTTTTGGAAGCTGATTTTCCATCTTAAATTTTTAATCTTTAAATTTACGACACTGTAAATAGGCATGTCAAGGCCTCAATTTCGTCCTCCATTTCCAAGAGGTTTAATAATTAATCTTGAGATTTGTATTTGAGTTCAATGCGAAAATTCAAGTGGTGAGAACACGAGTGGGTGAGTTGCTGACAATGCTGTGGGCCTATTTTTACCAGCATGTGGGAAGGAAAATCGCTATAAAATCCGATAGAATTAAAGTATTTATGCTCTAGTTAATCGCTTTAATTATGACAGTAATTACGAACAAGTAGAGCAGAGGATCAAATCCTTTAACTAATGTTCTGTGACGTATTGCAGCATTGAGAGTTGCAGGATTTGAGTGCAGCTTTTTGATATCAAAGCTCTTTTAATTTACGACTATTTACAGCCAATCTCTATAAACATAAAATCTAGCCGCATTATTTTTAAATCCTATATATACTAAGTATTGACACATGTAAAGAAATACGCTTTTTCATTTTTATTAGAAGACAGCTGGATATCCGACATAAATTTAACGACCGATGAACACTTTTATTATCCTTCGTATTTCTTAACAAGGACTTTTTAAAGGATGTAATACTCAAGCCTTTTATGAGAATTCAATGAATTGCTTCTGTGTATAAAACAACACTTCCGGTTAGTAAAGAGATAAAATCAGTTAAATGACGCGAAAAGTTCTCGTAAAAGTAGTAAAACAACAAACTTTTTCAAAGCTAGTTTCATTATAAAAATAGAAGATTTTTTTTATTTATGGTTTTGTTTGTGTTTTGTTGACGTGTGACCATTTTTTAAATTTTCATTTGTTTAATAAAGACAAATTTGCCAATGGGAAAAGACGTCTTATTTAGATAAAGAACTAATCAAAGAAGCAAAACGTAAAACATAAAGATTGACAACCAAATGCTAGAAGGGAGAGAGACAACTCTTAGATGTTTTACAGGACGTTTAGTCATTTTTTTAATGAATGATACGTTAAAGTGTGACACGAAATTATGTAATTTCAACGAATAAGGTTAACTTAAGGTGGCGCTTTTCGAAAAATCGGTGTTCTCGGTGTGAACTTTGGATCAAGATAACGTACAATATATAAAGATTATGTTTTTTAATTTTTTATACATTAAACATAACACAGTACAGTAGTTATTTACTGAGTTTCATATTTGTGCGCAAACATTTTAACTGATTAAAAAAAGATAAAATTTTCTTGTTTTGAACACTTTATTGAGTTAATCTTGAATAGTTTAATACATACATACCCCAGACTTGTACTATATAAAAAAGCAAGAAAATGTCTAGTAAATCTTCTGATTTCAAGAAAAAAATGCTTTTATTTAAAAAAGACACATTTGATATCTATGTAAAGAAAATTGAATTTTTGATTGTTGTTTGGCAAAATATTAGATCTTTTTCTTTAAAATTATTTGGAATTGTTTGTTTTTAAAAATAATGCCCCATTTTAGGAAATAACTAAAAAATAAAATTGGAGAACACCGATTTTTCGAAAAGCGCCACCTTAAAGTTTTATAATCACGTTTGTTAAACGAAAGTGTATAACGTCTTTGCAGCGATTAGTATTTATGTTATTTACACGTTTCAAATGTGTTTTATTATGTTAGTGTATTTAATAACGCATATTTAACCTTTATGTCTTTCCTTTAGCTTACCAAATTTAAATAGCATTTATATACATTTGAGGTAACTGAGGAAATCCCAAAATATGTACAATAAAGATTTGGAAAAGTTTTAGATAAAATACCAAAATTGGCAAAAAAAGCATGATTAGAATTTTATGCATTTCATCACATGATCAGAACATTAAGATAATGCCACCGCCATAAACAAATAATCAAAAAACTTCTATTTTCAAAATTTTCGTCTTATTCTGCGTCATGGTCAGCAATGAAACAAACACAAAACGATATATCTTTTTTTTTTCAGTATGATTTGTTTAGTATGATCACAGAGATTGAGCTCATAACGTGGGCCTAAGCGAAAACAATATTCTGGTCGTCAAAATGTCACTTTTATTTTTGAGTACTTTTAACTTTTTACCAGTATTCTCAGCTAATTGATACAAAAAAAACAGTAACTCAGTTTAATTAAAAATGGTTAACATTGCTTATTTTTAACAACAATTTTTAAATTATGTAAATTTTATTAGAAAAAATAACATTTTATTTACTACTGTAAATATATTTGGCTATCAAATAAATATTTACAACATAAATTATTTTACATGGATCTTCAAGTCTTTTATTTCCATTTGTTTCTCTTACTTTACGTTTACTCAACATTCCTTAAAAAGTTTGCTCTTTAACCAAATTATCATCAAAATCGCAGTTAAATATAAAAATGAAGAAAAATCATAAGTTTTCGTATTCCCTGTGCTAGCTATAAAAAGTAGTCGAAGAGAAAAACAAAGGTAGAGGAGAACAGGCAATAGACATCGTTGAGAACGCCTTTTGAAACATACAGGACAAGTGGGAAAGAAATCTCAACAAGGACACGACTTCTCTGCGACAACAAAGGCATAAAAGATGTAACATTTTTTCCTTAAGTTTTTAAAGTTTTTTGGAAATTAAGTGTGGATAACAACTGTCTTGCATCAAGTACCTGAAATAGAATTTGAGATTAGTTTAATGTTTTAAAGTTTTCTTTAAGAGGAGTTCGAGCAAGTAGCTTCATTTCCAAACGCTGGCAAGCTTAGAAGAATTGATATTTAATGTGACGCGGCTTTTTTGCTACTATTAATTCTCGAACAGCCAAAATGGTAATAACTACTTCTCGGACAAAAGCTTTGACATGTTGGTTGGAGATGAACTGCTTGTTCCATCTCATGTTCGTTAATCTGCCGCGGCTTATAACCGTCAACCTGTCCAAGCTGAGCACGCACTAGGATGCGCTACACTGATGATAATGCAACTACCCCGAAACCGGTCTGTAGCTTCTTGGTTGCTGTGTTTTTCTTGAACAATGTTGTTCTTTTTTTTTAATGTTTCAACGTTACAAAAGCTAAGTCTATTTCTAAAAGTTTTTCTTCTTACTAATAATTTTGTAAATAACTGCTTTCCTAGTAATCCCACTATAGCAAATCTACCTATTGCTAGATTGCTACCAACTTACCACAATGAAATACCTAAACATAAATATGCATAAACATTACTTACCAAGATCACACACAAACACCAGCACTTTCATTCCTTCATTATTTCCTTCTACTTCCACCTCTCTACATACTCTCATCCAACTCTAGTTATCTCTCCATAAACTATTCTTTTGTAAGAAAACTAAGAAATCTTAGTACTCTTTTTCTTCTCAGCATATCCGCTCTTCTTATCACTTCCAACACCAACAACAACACATGAATTTGTTATTTTGTGGGTTCTTTCAACTTCTTCCTTCTTCTACTACACTTCGTCCCACACACTTCCTAGCCACAATTTTTTAAGTTTGACGGTGAATTTCTAGTAAAGTCCCATTCAGATATAAGAAGAACAAAAAAATTAAGCCGGATATTTAAAATTCTGTATTTTACTAAAAATTTGTTTACAACTCTCGTAAATAACAACCGTTTCTCTTAGCAATCCCATTTTGACCAACCTACATTTAAGATGAGCAATTGTTTTGTTTAGTGAATTTTATCGTATCAAGTTGATAGCATTGTCAAAGTAGGATTGCTAAGAGAAACGGTTGTTATTTACAAAAATTAGAAATAAATTATTAGTAGAAAGTACACAAAGTAAAAAGTCTTAAATTTTAACATCGGATATTAGTGGAAATTCGCCGTCGGACTTGAAAAATTTGAAAATCTAAAAAACGAAAACCGGAAAATGAGGAAGTGATGAAGAAAAATTGCAAATGGGAAGTGAACTAGGAAAAGATTGAAGAGTTGAAGTTATGGAGATTGCAAATATGAGGTTTTCTTACGAGAGCTTGTTCAAAGTTGGAGTTAGGTGGGAGTGTGTGGAGAGATGGTGGATGGGAGTAATGAAGGAATGTAAACCTATGTAATATTGGTAAGTGGTGTTGATGGATGGCGGATTGTTAGGGTATTTTATTTAAGATATTGCATTGTGCTAAGTTGGTAGTAATGGGTAGATTAGCTGTAGTGGGAGTACTAGGGAGACAGTTATTTACAAAATTATTAGTAAAAAGAAAAACATTTAGAAACAGACTTGGTCTTTACATAGTTAAAACTTTAAATAAAACTACAAGATTGTTCAATCTAAAAGCAAAAACCAAGAAGCTACAGAGCGGTTTAGTGGTAGTTCAACTATTCTCAGTATAGCGCATCCTGGTGCATCTTCAGCTTAAACAGGTTAGGCTATCTAACATACTCATCAATTCACCCTAGCTTGCCATCGTTGTTTGGAGATGAAGTTACTTGAATGTGCCTTCTTAAAATGTTAATTACTTAAATAAAACTTTAAAACAAACCTATCTCAAATTTTATTTCAGGTCCTTGATGCAAGCCTGCAGTTAGCTGTACTTCACTTTCAAAAAGCCTTAAAAAATTGAGAAATTAATTTTACTCCTCTTACGCTTTTCTGTCGCAAAAAAGTGTCTTTGAAGAGATTGTTTTTCGTTTACTTTGCGCATTGCGCAGGGCATTTTCGACAATTTCCACAGTAGACCAAGAGCCAGTGACCAATTTGAGGTAGTCATTTCAAAAGTCACAAAACTTTTCATAGTAAATCTTTCATACCTGCTCATTATTAAAAGCCACTTCTGGCAGCCCTCTGTGGCCGGGGTAAACTACCCTAAAATTTTAAGAAGGGTACGAAATAAGATTCATTTTAGTCAAAGTATCAGCCATAAAATTTCAGGAAATTACTTTTGACAATATTTTGTCTTCATAGAATTTTTGCCAGAACATTTACATCCCTCCTAATTGTTGACAGAACGCTTTAAATGTTTATAAAAAAAACTCTATTTTTGTCATTTCATCAGTCTTCAAATTTTAACACGATAAATTAAATTAATAATAAATATATAATTTACAATGCCAGAACAAAATTCCATCACCAACCATCTGCCAGAGCAAAAAACATGTTTGTGCGAGTGCAAGTGAGACAGGAATATAGAAAAGGATCTTCTAACGGTTTAGGGTGTTGTAACGACTCAACATCTCAGTATTCGTTTACGAATAGTTTTGGAGTGCAGTTGAGTTTTACTCGTGCGTCGAAAATAAATATTTTATACTATAATATTACAAAGAAAATTTTTTTTCGTTAAAGCTTGTTTATATATTCATGTACAGACAATTTTAAAGTATCGTGAAGTATATTTATACGTGTGTTCATTTGCTTATTTAATTAAATCATTTTATTATAACATACTCCAGACTCGGATACTACAGACTTTTTTTCATACTCAGTTTTAGAAATATTTTAAAAGAATGATTTGTGCAATTTGCAAAAAAACTGGTGATAAAATATTACTGTTTGACACAGTAGAAAAATTAAATAAATGTAGGAGAATGTTAGCCGCTCGTAAGAAACATCAAATGCGGTTTAGTGATGTGGTTTTACCTGATGATATTAATAGTGATATTGGATACCACAGCAAGTGTTACGCAAATTTTACTGCTGTGGGGCAAAAATATTTAAATGAAGATAGTGTTGTGACTGCCACCCCAGAGAATCGTCCAGTATCACCTCAGCCATCGACTTCACATACATTCACGGAAATAGAGCAAGATGCTAGCAATGATGAAGGACACGATGATGAAAATGATGATCTTGAAATAATCCAATCAGATGCTGAATGTTTCTTTTGCGAAAAGAAAAGGAAACAACATCGTGGTAAAGAGCAAAAATTGTATGCAACAAAAAAAGGTACAGTAACTGAACTTGTTAAAAAATACTGTAAATTAAATAACGCAGATAATATGTGGGAAAGATTTCAAAATTTGAATGGAGACACATTTTTTTATCATAATATTTGTAAAATGTCGATTGTAAATAAATGTAAAGCAATTGAAAAAGAAACTCCATCAACTGATTGGCATACATACCGTCGCTATCATGAATTAGCATTTGATGAATTAAGTGAATTTATTGAAGAAAATATTTTAACAGCAAAGAGAAGCTTTTTTTTGTCACACCTTCATTCTATATACATGACTTCTTTAAAAGCAATAGTTGAGGAGCACTCCCACGAATATGAAGCTGAATATACAGCTCATCAATTACAATTAAAAATTGAAAAAAGTTATGGTAAAGATTTAAGAATTGTCAACATGCATAATCGAATCGTTATTATGCCAAAAGACTCTAGAATACCACACTTAATATTCCAACAATTAGAAGAATCTGAACTTTTACAAAAAGCGGCACTTCTTTTGAGAAAAACTGTATTAAAAATTACAAAGAAATCTTTTTCAAGTGATATTTCCACTCAAGATTTGATTGCTGGTGAGTGCTCAATTCCACATAACTTGGAAGATTTTTGCTATACATTATTCGGTGGTACAAATCGCAGGCGCCATAAAAGTACTGCTTGTCAAAGAATTGTAAAGTCCGTTGCTGAAGATATAATATATAATGTGTCTCATGGTAGCATTAAAACATCAAAACATGTTACATTAGGTTTATCATTAAAGAGTCTTACAAGCAGCAGAAAAATCATTGATATCATAAACCGTTATGGGCATTGTTGTAGCTACCACACAATTGAAGAATTGGAAACAGAAGTAACTTTTTCGTCTTCAAATTCATCAACTTTGTGCCCACCAGGTATAATTCAATCACCAAATTTACACACTGGTGTTGCATTCGATAATTTTGATAGATATGTTGAAACTGTTAATGGAAAAGATACCCTCCATGACACTGTTGGTATAATTTATCAGGATATAACATCAGAAACAAATGAAGAAGAATCTGTAGAAGAATCTGAAGGGGAACCCGAGGTACAACCTGAACAAATCTCAACAAATACAACAGAAATCGCCAATCAACCAAGACGAAGAAGAAGAAGAACTTTTGATGCAATAGCACCTGAACTGACACCTTATTTAAAAAAGCCGAAGATGATGGATCTTTTATTACCAAACGAAGATCATCGTCAATTATCAGCTACTGAATTGGACATTACAATAATAAAGAATATTGATCTGATTTGGATGTTATGTCATGCATTCAAAGTTCCAAATCTGCCGATGTGGGCTGGTTTTAATAGCCTAATCATTGAAGATCAAAGTCTTCCACAGAAAATTTGTTACTTAACTCCAGTAAACTTATCCCCTACAGATAAAACTGTTGTTTTCGAAACTTTAAAACAGAGCCAAAAAATTGCAGAAGAGGTAAAGCAGCCGTTCATCCAAGTAACTTACGACTTAGCGATTGCAAAAATCGCTATGCAAATTCAATCAGAAGAAAGACCACGATTCAATAATATTTTTATTCATTTAGGTGGGTTTCACATAATGATGGCATATTTTAAAACGATAGGCAAATTTATCAACGATTGTGGCTTAACAACAATAATGATGGAGAGCGATTTATTAGCGAGTGGATCAATCTCAGGATTTATTGAAGGAAAACATTTTAATCGGTGCAAGCGTCTTCATCCGATGATGGCCCTTGGACTAGAAATATTACACTTCAGATCTTTCTTGGAGACTAAAAATATTGAAATCAATGATGAAATCGTGTCTGAACTCACAAACCTCTGGAGCAATAAGACGCCTAACGCAAAAACAAATAAACCATCATTAAAAAACTTATTAACTGAATACACTGAATATCAGGAGAATACATTGAAAGGAGAGTTTGGATTGACACAAAAATTTTACATGACCTACATTAAATTAGTACATTATTATTTGTATTTAAGTAGAAGTTTTCGCACTGGAGACTTTAATTTGTATAAATGGGTCTTACCAAAAATAACAAATTTATTTTTTAGTTGTAATCAACAAAATTACGCTAGATGGTTAGTTAAATATTATGATAATTTGTTGAAAGTTGAAGAAGAGTACCCTGAATTGCATGAAGCATTTTAGAACGGATTTTTTGGAGTTAAACAAACGAATAAGGCTTTCTCCAGACAACCGATTGATTTAACATTAGAGCAGACAGTCAATGCAGATGCTGCCAAACGATTAACAGGAATTTTACACTTTACGAACTCAATATCTGCTCGACAAAGGTGGGCAAAGAGCCATGATATTAGAACAAGTGTAATTAGTTACACGTATAATGAGACAGGGATTAAAAAAAAAACAAGACATTTCCACAGATTTAGAGAAACATTCCATGCGACAAAGTTCTATACAACTTCAAAGATTTCTCGATGCTTTTTCGAAGTATATAAATCCATTTAGTTCTGCATTATCCCGAGATTTTCTTTTCAACATCTGTAGTGGAAAAGCAGCATCAGAAGAAGTTGCAAATTATTTATTAAATATTGAAACCATTGGAGAAAACTTAAGAAAAAAGTTTATTTCTGAATGTTCTTCATCAACTGTAAGATTTGAACAAGCCATCAAGAAAGTAGAAATACGGAATTTTTCATCTGAACTGGGGAGAAAAAAAATAAAAATTGAACAACAAATTCAAGAAGTTCGTTTGCAAAGAGATTTGTTTGGTAGGCTATTAGCAATATCAATCAAGTATAAAGTAGATATTACTAAAGTCTTGTCATATCCATTAACTCCAGTACCTTTTTCAATGTGTCACATAGATGGAGCAATCTGTAAAACAGAAAAATCTTCCCTCTTGAAATTTTTAGAAAAAAGTGTCAATCATGATGAGCCGAGTTCTATAGGTGTAGTAGTCATCGATGGATTCTTTTTATTACACACAATGAAAGATGTACCAAAAACATTCGATAAAATCTCAAAACGATTTCTGAGTATGGCTGCACAATTTGGAGGCAGAAGAATTGATATTATTTTCGACCAATACTTCGAGCCATCTATAAAAACTTATGAAAGACAATTAAGAGAATATAATATTCGAGAATATACAATAGTAGGAGCCGATCAAGAGAGACCAATTGATTTTACAAAAGAATTGAGGAATAACAAGTTTAAAGAAGCAATAGTAAATTTTTTTATCCAACACTGGGCAACAGATGAAATGGCTCCATTTATTGGTAATAAAGTCATTTATCTCAACTTTAAAGAATGCCATCGTTATGAATGTATCGATGATAAAGTCATCTCCACAGTTTTTCCACAATTATCTTGCCCAGATCACGAGGAAGCAGACACAAAAATTGTTTATCATATTTGTAATATAGAAGATGAAGAAAATATAGTTATTCGATGTTCTGATACAGATGTTCTTATTATTATGCTCGGAAATATGGATCACCTGCGTAATATAAATGTGAAAATTTGGATGAATATTAGTACAGGTAATAATCAACGTTATATTAACGTATCATATATATACCAAAAAATTGGTCCAGATCTTTGCAAGAGTTTACCTGCATATCACGCTTTTACTGGATGTGATTATAATCCAGCATTTTATAAGAAAGGAAAAATTAATCCGTTCAAGCTTCTGATGAAATCCAAAGTTTATCAAGAAGCTTTCATAAATCTTGCCAATGTAAGTGAAGATGTAATGGATACTGACATTTTCGCAACATTAGAAAAATTTGTATGTCAGATGTATAAAATAAAGAATTGTGATGACACAAATAGCGGAAGATTTGAACTATTCATGAAGAATTTTACCGCTGAAAATATTGATGAACCATTTGAAAATAGAGTAATTAAATTTGATGCATGTCATTTGCCTCCATGTCAAGCTGAACTCTATCAACACGTATTGAGAACTAAATATATCGCTCGCATTTGGAGAAATGCACACCTGGATTTACCTACAATATTGAGTCCAGAAGACAATGGATGGTTGTTAAATAATGATCAGTATGAATTTCACTGGTTCGAGGGAGATCAGCTACCACCTACAGTAAGTGATGCCATCGCTAACGACAACATTGACATCGAAGCAAATTATGCTAATATCGATTGTGAGTGCATTTTTTTTATGAATTGCGTACATATTATATACCTATGTATATATCAAATCATAATACATTAATTATTATTAATCTTTTTTACAGATGATGAGATATTAGAGCGTCAAATTGAGTTAATCGAAGATTCGAATGATTCTGTATTCATTGAAGATCGAAGTGATATATATGATAGTTCACATGAGGATGGAGACTATTGAACGATTTAATAATTTTACAAACATAAATTTTGTATTTTTTAATTAGTGTAATAAAATTTTGCTTAAATTGTATACATTCAACTTGTATATATTTTACTTTCCAATAAGCGCTCTCTCTCTAACCCGCACGTTTCTATATTCCTGTCTCACTTGCACTCGCACAAACATGTTTTTTGCTCTGGCAGATGGTTGGTGATGGAATTTTGTTCTGGCATTGTAAATTATATATTTATTATTAATTTAATTTATCGTGTTAAAATTTGAAGACTGATGAAATGACAAAAATAGAGTTTTTTTTATAAACATTTAAAGCGTTCTGTCAACAATTAGGAGGGATGTAAATGTTCTGGCAAAAATTCTATGAAGACAAAATATTGTCAAAAGTAATTTCCTGAAATTTTATGGCTGATACTTTGACTAAAATGAATCTTATTTCGTACCCTTCTTAAAATTTTAGGGTAGTTTACCCCGGCCACAGAGGGCTGCCAGAAGTGGCTTTTAATAATGAGCAGGTATGAAAGATTTACTATGAAAAGTTTTGTGACTTTTGAAATGACTACCTCAAATTGGTCACTGGCTCTTCCTCTACAGCCTTTTCTTCCCGCCTTTATTCTTCTGTATGCTTTCCGTATACAGCGCAATGCAAACAACTAAACGTAAACCAGGGGATACACACAACTGGAAATCAAAGTCTTGAAGATCTGTGTTAAATAATTTTTGTTGTAGATATTTATCTGATACCAAATAAATATATTTACAGTAATAAATAAAATATTATATTTTTAAATAAAATATTTTCGTAATTTAAAAATTGTTATAAAAAATGGGCAATCTTTTGACATTGTGCCGTCAGTTAGGTACTGATTTTTTCTTTTATCAATAATTTGAAAATTCTTATGTGAAGTAAGTCTGCCAAAAAAAGTTGTATTTGCAAAAATTTTGCGAGGCCTTATATAAAACAAAGTTTTTTATGTGTAAATAGCAATTATGTAATTCTTAAATTTTATTACAAAACCATGTAAATGCAACATTCTTACATGGTTTTACCTTATTTCAAACTGTTTGATTTTTTAAAATGTTTGATTGCTGATGATGATATAAATAAATACCGAAACTAGTCTACTACTACATTTACTTTTAGTTCCATTTTGGTTGGGATTTGACTTTAAGTTTTTACTCATTCATTTTATTAAAACTTAACCCATTTTTGAGATGGTCAACTTCTCCACAGAAATTATATAGCATGTTTGTAAAAAACGTTTCTGTAGAGAATTTCTTGACTTTTTGAGACGTTTAACACTTAATTCTTTATAGCAAACTGAATTCTTTAGGGACCACAAGCTGTCAAAGTTCTAATAAATAGTTAATTTACATTAATGTACTGTTATCTATTTTATTTCAACAATCTATTTAACTTACCAACTACTAATTGTTATTATTAATTATATTTTATTAACATATGTTATTTATTAAAATTAACACTACTTGCTCAATCAGTCGTAGAACGCAATTCAGTATATTCTTTTTTAATTCAGTACATTTTCATTTGCAACAATGTATATTTCATTGTTGAGTTGTACTTATTTGTTTTTAATTATTAGTCCTCCCGAAAAAACAGGCTGATTTTAAGCGGTATTTAACTGCATTTTCATGCAGATCGTGAGCTCGATTCTCTCTACCGACTCTACTGATGATCGGAGTTTATAAAAGCTTTCCTTGCTCGGTAGATAGATGCTGAAATAATAACTTCCTCTTGAGGGCCCAATTATCCAACAATCTTAAGTCGTCACGGACTTTATATATTTATGTACATTTCTCTGCTTTGTATTTGGAACTGTCATCTTAATAAAATAAATGTGTCGTAAAGCAAATCTAAAACATTTAAAACCGTCGAATGTGTAATAACAAAAAAGCGTATTAAGCCTATTATTATCTATTTGTAAAAAGCTGCTACAGGAAACCGAAAATTTAAACCTGATGTACCTAACGTACAAACGTTAAATGAACTAATGTATGCAGATGAGCTAAATACGACCTACAACAACGTATTGTTAGATAGAAAAAAGATTTAAAAACATATTTTATTATTATATTATTATTATTATATATTATTTATTTAAAACAACTATTTAAAGGTAACTGATATTATTTCAATTGCAAATTACAGAAAGAAATTAAAGTCTTTTGTGGTAAACTACAAGCAAATAACTTAAATCGATGACTTTGATAAGAAACATCACAGATTTTGTTTTAAAAATTTTGATTACCCCAACGTTTTGAGCGGGAATTTGTCCTTTCTCAGGCCACAGGATTTGTACACATAAAAATCATATATACAAAAATTTTATAAAAATTATACATATAATTAATCCTGATAAAAAGATTATAATGAGTATAACAGTAAATCGTGGGTGATATTGACGTAAAAAAGTTTTATTTCTTTTTTATATTCTCAAAATATAAACAGGAAAACTACAAATAATAAAATGAGAAATAAAGTAATTTGGAATAAACAAAAGTAAAAAAAGGGCTTAGACAAAAACCACAATTTAAGTATACACATAACTGTTTTATTTAAAGTTTTAGTGATTTAAGCTCAATTTAAACTACAGCTAGGTCTTTTGTTGGGAAAACTTGTTGAAGCCATGATATAGTGTTTAAATAATTTGACAGTGTTGGCGCGAAGTTGCGTGCTTAGATCGAATCGTTAAAAGGATTTATTTATGCAAGTTTGTATAATAGCGACGTCAACAAATAATGACAAGAGTCGTGTAATGAATCAATTAACTTGGAAGAGGTATCTTTAGGAGTTTTGAGTTCAGTAAATATCAACCCAATTAAATCTCTTGTACTAACTAGCACGAAATTCTAAATATAAGAGGGCGTTGGTATTTCTTAAGTTAGTTAATTTAGTTTAGAATATCGATAATTAGGGTGTGTGTCCGTAGACGGATGGCAGAGGGATCAGAGGTCGCTTATTGACTCCCAAGAGATTGGAGGCCCAGAAACAAACGCGCTGACACGGATAAAACTGCAAGAATCAATAAAAGCAATTTATATCATTCTATTTGCTATAGCATGCACCCCTTACCACTTATTGTTGACAGCTGAGGCCCATTCCTCCTTTCATTTCACCATTTCAATTCCATAAAGAGGCTCTCTTCTTTTTTTTTCTAAAATTCGTCTGCGCAAAAGGTATCAGTTTTTTGGAGATTGGACGGAAATTAAATTTGGAAAAAATCTGCGTCTGATGTGTGAAATCGATCAGATTTGTGAAAGTCGGTGTTTGTCATGGGATTCGGTTAAGCCTCATTGTTGTGATGGGGTCACAAATAAAATTTTATTTATAGGCAATGCGACTTGAATATAAATTGCAAAAACATCAATTTCTAGCAAAATGACTCACGTTTGGGATAATAGAACATTACTTATGTGAAGTATTTGAAGTATGTTTGTATTATCATTCACTTTTCTAGAGCTGTCTGAATGATGGAGTGCTGGTAGAAATGTACGAGAAAAACTGATCCTTTTTAAGTAATTGTATTCGCAACATACAATTTTTAGCAAAACAATGAAACTACATTAGTGCTTGTACTCTAACAAATGGAGTTTTACATTCAAAGTCGCTCAATAGACAAGTTTTTATGAATAGGAATTAAAAAAGGCAAATTTTGCCTTATTATTTTTATTCTTTTAAATAATTTTAAAAATATTTAGAAAAAATTTCTTCATTTTTATTTTTATAAGTAAATAACCCTTGTTGAAATACAATACTTTTTTGTTTTTAACATTTATTTAAATATTCAATAATAACAATTTTTGACGTTTCTAGTCAGAATTATTAATTATAACTTAAATAAGCAGCAATAACTTATGTTCTTCGCCTCTTTTTTTGAATGTTTTTATTATATACAGGATGTCCCGAAATTCACGAACCAACAAAATGGCATGCGTTTCTATAGAGTTAAGAAAGCTTTAGAAAAATTTTCAAAATACAACTCTTTACTTAGTTTTTAAGATACAAGTTTCGAAACATAAATTTTGTTTTCCTTTACTTTTACATTTGAAAACAAAAACGTACAGAAAAGAAAATATTACAATGAGATTGAGTTAAAACATATGGGATAAAGATAATAAAAACTAATAATATTTTTACTTAGACAGGATGTAATTAAATGTTGTGTGGAAATTTTAACATCAGGTGGTAACCAAATTGGTTTTATACAAATGTTGATGGTTTTTGAAATATACGAAGTAAAACTTTTGTTTTCAATATTTTTTTTGTACGAGATACGCTATAAGGTATAGCAATTTTGATATGTTTGTGAATTTATGTGATCGAAGTAAATGCCGAAATTTTGCCTGGTTATAGCCCTTATTAAAACACTGCTAAATACCCAAATTTGTCTTGGGAAATATTGATAATTTTTGAGATAATGCTGGAATTTTTTTTTCAAAAAACATTTTTTTGATATACACAATGTATGACAACAATGTTTTTGAGCAAAAAATTTTTATCGTATATCTCAAAAATGATTTGGTTAAGGTAAATTTGAGTATTAAACATTTTCAAGTAAGTTTGAGTATTTTCAACAAGATATGTCTAAATTAAAATTGATGAAAATTTTTAAATCTTTGAGAAAATTGCATTTTCTCAAAAACATAATAGTCTATGGAAAATAAAATATCGATTTGCATTTGTTGGTTGATATTTTTGAAAAAGAGTTTGAACAAGAGAACAAGATGGTAAACAAACCAATACTGCTTCTGTAAGAAGCTTGATGATAGTAATTGACCCCATAGCCAAAGATCTATTGTTCTAAGATTTATTACTTAAGTCAGAGTTTAGAGTGGTTTTGTAAACGAAGTATTACTGTATTATACTGAATCATTATTCTTATAAACTCTTGTTTGATTTACTCTGAATTTTTTGATTTGCATAAAGCTGGAGGTAAACTGTTGTGAACATTTTTCGAATAAAGTTATTTCTTCTCAAGTAGAATTCTTATCGAAAGGAAGTCCTACGAAATCTTTTTATTTGTATACCTCAAAGCTCCCAATTAATTCTTTAATATTTAACCAAGTGTTCCATCTTGAAGAAAAAATACTTCGTTTTTTAAAAAAGCTTTTCCAATATTTTTTATCGAATTGAACTCCTAACAGCTTATAACCGAAAACATTGATTTAACTCCGAGTCCTGTTTCTCGTTATTTATAATTCAGGAGCATTCATCTGAAGCAGCGTTGAGAATGTCGATTATTACATTTCGCTCTTTAAAACCGTGTTATTTAAGTAAATATGGAAGCTTCCAATATTTACGAACATTTAGCTAATTTTTCCGAGAAAATCCTTACGATTCAATCAGGAAATGTTGTTCGTCTTTGACAGAGTGACCAAGAGAAGTTACAGTTGTAGTCAATAGCTACCTTTTGAATAAAACTGAATATAAAGAGGTAGACAGACGTGTACGAGTTTTCACAAAGCTGTTCATTTACATTCAAGTTGGGCAAACCGCCGACTCGTGAGAGCCTGTCAACTATGTATTAACAGAAAATGAATTTCAAAATGAAGGAAAATTTATAATGCAGGGTCCGTGATTAAATTTGCCTTTAGCACTCGATACAGCAAGGCAACGATTCGTCTGATTTGCTCAGGTATTTAATCAAAGTTTCATGCGAAATTTTCAACATTCACTAAATTCAAGATTTATAAACTCCTTGCATAAGTTGCAAACAGTGGCGGAACTACAGGTGAGGCATGGTGGGCCTCCGCCTACCAAAAAAATGCTGGCCCACTCAATACCACATCCTTAATTATAATTAGTGAATACTATGTGTTTTTACAAATTTGTACTTTATATCTAAAATATACTTAGCTTATCGATGGATTAATAAACCACAAAAGGTACTTATAGTATATTAAGTATTAACAACGGTTAGAACAATTTACTTATCCAAGACAATTGTTTGGAAGAAGAAACGTTCATAATGCTTATAATATTTTTTATGGGATTGATCTTAATTAAAACAATTTTTTAAAATCAATTTTGAATAAATTAACGTACCGTTTTAGAACGTACCGTAAATTAGCGATCGCACGACAACTGTATTAGATTTTGTGGCTGAGAAAATTATTAAAAGTTAATATTAGTCAATTGTCAAAGTCAATTATTACTCTGACAATATATCAATACAATTTTTCTTTATAAAAAATTAAATAAACCATTCATTGCAAAATTTATACCTGCGAATTAATTTTTTTAACCATTTTAGATGCTTTCATTTTAATGTTACTTGTAAATGAAAAATTTACCAGTACGTAAAACTGTAATTTTACAGTACTGGTATTGTAAATGAGCGTTTAACTGAAGTTTAACTGAAGTTTAACTGACAAGTAATAATATGATTAACGTTCACGAGGCCAAAAGATACTTATATGTGCTCAATTGAAAATTTGTTGGGTCAGGGCCTCCCTAAAATTTTGTAGTAGTTCCGCCACTGAACTGGTTGGAAACGATACGGTTTAATAATATAATAATGAGCTGTACGATTGTGATCTCTCATCACTCCGCTTTGTTTCAAGTATCCACTTGTCATGTTCAAATTTTAATTATTTATCACAGTTTTCATAGCTCTGAATATGATGGTTAAAATGATTTTCTGCTTGCTTGAGTTTGACAGTTTGAATTACAATAGAAGCTGCCGGATTTGAACGGACGGAAAACTGAAATATGAACATTTTGTTTACACACGTGTAACCCAAGTTTGTTTAGTTCATTAAATAAATAGTTATTGACGACTGTTGAAAGCTGTTCCTTTTTTTATCAGCTTTTTAAAATGCAGAGTTAAACTGATTTGAGTTCATATTTAATGCTAAAAGCAACGGAAAATAATATAAACAAACAAGAGCCTTTCAGCGTTGTTTTCTCCTTTTATAAAACAAAAATGGGTTGGTTTTGCTCTTTGTATGCTTTTATTTTTAGGTCTCTTTAATTACATTTAATACAAAGTGCACGAGAAACTCAATATTATTTTAAAACAAAGATCTTAATTTATACCCTTTGTTTTTCATTTGCTTTGAGTAACTTTAGCAACTGCATTCAAAGACTTTAGATGTTGAGATACTTCTGTTATTTTAAATTTTCTTGCAAGATATCAAAAGATCTAATGCATAACATCATTCTTCAGCTTTTACTCCAATTAAATTCTACATGAAAAAATTGTATCTACATTTTTTACATTTAATTTAGGATAGTAAATCAGTTCTAAAAAAACTTTTTTTAAATTTTGCATTAAATACAATAATTTTGACAAATGAGATGTTAGAAAAGTTATTTTACTCTTGGATTAAAAGTTTTGTAAATAGGTCTTTAGACTTCCTTTATTGTGGCAAGCTGTGCAAAAAATGTGGTTGCTGTAACTTTAAAATCAGTAATATTATTAATACGTGAATTTATGACACTTTGTTTTGGTATTCTTATTTTCACACACTTTCACACAATTATTCTAATTAACACCTCAGTAATAATAAAAAAATAAAAATAAAATGTCAGTTTTTCTTGAAATGAGAGATTTTTTACAGATTTTCTCGGGTTTCGCTCTATTTGAACCCGAATTTTTTTCTTCAACAAAATCAGTAAGAGTGGAAAGTCGACCTGGAGGTTTTGTTTTTGCAACATTACCTGTATTTAAAAGACCTTCTACAACACAAATGTAGTGTTGTTAAAACATAATAAAATTTACAACCACTTTGGGGTAAGTTTGTAAAAATGTGTTGTACATTGAGTCCAGGGAATATTGACAACCATTAATTTTACTGTACACTCCATTTTTGCAGTATGTCATTACAATAAGTGTTTAATTTTTAATTCGAAAACTATTTTAAACAAAACTTTAGCAACTAATAGAATTTTTATTATTAAATTTATATTTTTTTATTATTGTTTATTACCGTTTTTAATTATCTAATTGGTTCAACGCCTGGTTTATACAGAACAAAATAATGTTGAGTTATTGTTGGTGAAGCTGAGTGAAAAACGTATTTTTTTTCTTTAGGATTCTGTTTACGTTTAATTTTATATAAATGGATTTTTATATAAAAAAAGAAAACAGAATAAAGGAAGCTTTATTTTTAATCTAAAAAATATTCTAAATTTAGAAAGCACATCACATGAGCTGTTTCTGTGATTTTGTCCCAGATCTACAATCCTCTTTTATAGGTATTTAAATTCCAAGTCTTCTAACTTCTTATTTTGTTTAGGAATTATATTTTCGATCGACAAAAAATAATCTTGAAAATTATTTAAACCGATTTTAGTTATTTTTAAATCGTAATTCAATAAACTACAAGTTTTAATTTTCTTTCTTTTCTCAGTAAATTGCAGTTTTTCTCCACTCGACCTATTTTTATCATTCCCGCTTTCCAAGACACTCTCAACACAATAAAATTTTAAATCTAATAAATTACTGTTTCAGATGTGAAATTATTAATAGACTTGCCTTCTCGTATAATAAACCAACAAATTTTTTTCTGAAAGAGATTCCATTTTTGTTGAATGTAGTTGTCGTGTCTTGCGAATGATTTTTTTATCAGAAATCCAGGAATGTTCTCACTCTAGTTGGGAGACATCAGCTATACGTGACCCAAGTTTAATCTGTTCATCGGGATGCTACGGAATTCTAAAACGACGAGTTCTGCTTGAATGATCGACGTTGACAGGAATCCTATCATACATAGTTGATGACCACATGTCGCTTACCTTCAACGTATCAAACATTCAAACGCAATTAAGCGCAATTAACATCTACACTTCTGATTACTAAGCACCGGGAAGTGCATTGCCATAAGCGACCAAGGAGTTTCAGCCACAAAAGAAATTTAAAAATTCAGGGTTTTATCAACTTATCGCAATAAGTCATAAACGATTTGAAGTACTAAACAAGATGTTGTATTTTTTTTAATCAAAAATAATTTTAAACATTCAGTTTTGAAGTGATACGTTTTATATACGGTGTATACGTTTATATAAAAGCAATATTAGTGTTTCTAAAAGAAAGTAATAAAAAAAAATTTCATTTGATGATTGAAACAGATGAAAATAATGGCGAAAATAGCTACAATTCTATAGCTAGCTGGTAGAGACTTTGAACCAAATCTTGTTTATTTAAGAAACTTCAATGCCTCCCACAACCATTTCACACGTGATAACCTATTCTGACACCTGTGGAGGTCAAAATCGTGACGTGAACATGGCCATAATGTGCATTTACATAGCAGCTTCTAATAGAATATCTGTTATTGATAAAAAAAAATTGTCTTGACGTATCTATTTAGAAACGACGCAGATTATGCAAGAATTGAAAAAGCAAATAAATCATGCAATGAAGCAATAATGGTTCTAAGAGATTCGTATATATTTGTGGCCCCAGTAAGAAGCAAAAAGCTTTTAACATCAAAAAAATGACTCCAAAAAAACTTTCTATCATTTTCAGAATATTTAAATAGCGATTAAAAAAACTTAAGACAGAAAATAATATTGGATGCAAATTAGGTCCTTTCTGTCTGACGTTGTTCAATTTGAATATTTTCTTGTAGAAAAAAAATCATTTAAAACTTTTGATTTACTGCGAACAATACCATTAAGATCAAATAGTAGTGTTGCAACGAATATTCGGTAACTATTCGGTATTCGGCCTATTCGGCTAGATTTTGTATTCCGCCGAATACCGAATACCAGCTCACTATTCGGCCGAATACCAAATAAGGAAAAAACTCGAGAATAAGTAGAACCATTTCTAGAATACATTCTAGAAATTGGTCTTTGTTGTTTTATCAAACATTAAAAAAGATATTTGCACTGTCAATGAAATATTTCTGATTGTAAGATTTTTTTTTCATTGATGCCATGGCACTCCACAAAACGAAGACTTACAAGTTAAAAGACAAAATAAACTACGCACATATGAATATTGCTAGAATTTCTACTTTTACTTGTAAATAAGGAAACATTTTTTTAAGTAACAAAATAGCATCAAACATTACAAATTGGAATACTTTTTGTAATACAAAAATTAATAAAAATGCTCAAAAAAATTGTTGTTGCTTGTTTATGCAATTTTGATGTTGATGATTTGAAGTCATTTTTAACATCGAGTATAATGTCCACGGTTATTAGCAACTTGCTAACATCTTTCTGGCATACCTTAATAATGTTATCAGAAATTTAAAGAGGGATTGCGTTCCAAAGGGGCGGTAACGCTTTGTGCAGTCTATGGAGGTATCTTGAAGTTTGAGGGTTGTGGATAGTGATCGGAAAGTCTCTTTTGCAGTGCATCCCACATATGCTTAATTGGGTTAAGGTCTGGTAATATTGGTGGCAAAGGCAAATCTGAAATTTTATTGTTTTTCAAAAATTGATGCACTATTTGAGCTCTATGTGAGCGTGCGTTGTCGCCAAGAAAGCGAAATTCTTCACCTGTAAAGTTTCTTGTGGGTAACACTTATTTCTACACAATTTTCTGAACATAACGCACCCTTGTAAGGTTTCCATCAATAATGTGTAGGTTTGTACGGCCTTCAGAATAAATGTCAGTTCAGACCATAACACCACCGCCTCCAAACCGATAGACAGGCAGCACAAATTGCGGCATGGTGCGCATTTCTCGTTCTCTGTGCACTCCTTGTCATCGGTTGTCACTGTGTAGACAAAAGCGAGATCCCTCAGTGAACATTACAGCTTGCCAGTTTGTGTGCTCAGTCAGTCGCTCGCTATACCATTTTTTTCGTAACTGCCAGTGACGTTCTGTTGTGGTTGGTCTGCTTAAAGGAGCTTACGATAACAGGCCAACTTTCCGAATTGTTTGAAGTGCAATAGGCCGCTTAGGACCATTTTGCAATTGATTTCAAATCTGACGCGCTGTCAAAATGGGGTTGCGCTTGGCTTGTATGATTATGTTACGATCTTCTCTAATGGTTGTATCACGTTGGTATTCGCTACCAGGCCGCTTAGCAGTGATCCTGTTTTCCGAAAGCGTGAGAGGGTGCGGGAAACCACGCTTTGAGATATACCGATAGTTTGGCCAAACTCAACTTGTCGGTAACCCTCATTATGCATTTGCACAATGATTTCACAAAGGTTGGGTTAGAAGATGATGCCGTCCCTTAATTTAACCGTAAACTGATACGAATAAGTGGACACAACAAAAGAAAACAAATTTTTTTAAGAAACACTCATATCTCTATTGGAGCCTTTACTTTCAGGCCCTAAACTTACCAAGAAAAAAACGATTCATTCGGTTTTTAGTTTTTAGATAAGCTAAATAAAGTTTAATTAATCACATAGTTTTGAAAAAAATTGGTTACATCATCAAATCTTATGATTTTTCAAAATATTTCTATTTATTTGTCCATAGTTTAGTTAAATAATGTGTGTGAACCCGCCTAATTTATCTGTGCAAATTAGTTTGCAAAAACAAAAATGAAATTGTTTCTAGAAAAACAAGAAAATATTGGCGCTACTTTGGCTTGCCGAATATTCGCCGAATATTCGGTATTCGGCGCGAACGTTAAGCCGAATATTCGGTATTCGGCTAAAGGCCAAATATACTATTCGTTGCACCACTATCAAATAGATCTTAAAAGTTTTCGTTAGATTTAAGACCTCCTAAATGCTGTTATAGTAGACCACTGCCAATAAATTCCTTAAAAATGAATAATTTATTATTACATTTATTATTTATATTTATAATATTATTATTACATACTATTAGAAAATTATTAATAAGAAACTCATATGGTAGATAAAGATTGTCAATTTCATAAAGAAGAAGATGATCGTAATGAAGAACATTAAAGCAATAATATTTTAATACGTTTGTGTTTGTACGGAAAATTGTTTAATTTATAGTTTTTAAAGAAAGAAAAAACATGTTTTTTAGTTTTGTTGCATTTATTTCTTATAATTATGTTTTCTATACTACTATACGGGCACAACTTGGTTATTCAAGAGGTTTTTTTCTGATATCATTTCTTTTATAAAACATTATCTATACATAAAATTACAGCTAACAAAAATTGCTCACAAAACTTATAGAATACCACTACAGTCTTAAAAACTTTTATTCAGCTTTCCTGAAAAATTAGCAAAACTGATATATTAACATTTATCTTTCAGCCATGTGGTTTAAATTTAATAAATGATTATAAAGTGTCTAATTAGTATTTTTTAACGTTATTTCATATTGTTTGCGGTATGTGTTCAACTTTAAGTGGTCTATACACGCTCGATATTATTGTGCAATATGGGTTGATAAATTAATGAATCAACAACAATAAATCAAAATCCATCCTTACGATAGTTTGCCTCTCCATAAATTGAACAATGGCTATTCTTTGGTTTATAGAAGGGTCTTAAAAGTCAGCCCACTTTTAAATGTTTTGAGTATATAATCTTTGCACTTGACATCCCATAGAGCCGGAAGACCTCAATAAATTCAACAATAAAATTATTCTCAATAAAAGCAACAGAAATTGTTTTTCGGCGTTCTTGTCACTCTTGGTGATGCACAGTTGAGAGGATGAGTTGGAACGACCATAGAAAACCTGGGCCTGAAAGACCAGCTGACTGTATATTGGGCAATATTGCCTACAGACGACACAATATTTCCCCGTTTGCGCAATATATTTTCAAAATTTTGAAAATCACGCAATATATTGCGCAACCTTTCAATATCGCCTATATACGATCAATTATATTGCGCAAACCAAAATATTGCGCAATAATATTGAGCGTGTATGGGCCGCTTTAGTATAATCAATGTGAATTAGTTGCGAAGTGTCTAAAATTACCTGTCACTTATCAGTGATTATGCTTATTTTGGGTGAAATAATTGTCAATAAGCCTAAGTAGAGGATCGCGTTTACAACAAAACCACCTTCATTTCCTCATTATTTCTCCGAACAGCCAATAAAATAAGAGTTTTGAAGTGGTCTATTGAGACTAATGACTATTATGAAGGCATATTCGTGTCGCATTTCAAGAAATATAAAAGAATTACCATAAATGCAATTATTTTTATCGCGTGTTTGTTGCACGTTTTTTATTACATGACATAAAACTTTAGATAAAATGAATATAAGTTGTCTGAATGAGAGAAAATATTTGGCATATCTGATAAAAATTGATGCAAGAGTTGCAGTTTTGGTGGAGGTGGAGGAAAAAGTTTTTGGTATTTTTAACTTGGGTTTCTACACATATTTTATGTATCAAAATCAAGGATTCCAATAAAAAATGTTTGAGTTTATAGATGAGTGAATTTTTGTGAGTGAAAGTTCCTAAAAGTATGAGACACCACACAACGAAACTAATCGAAGTAGCGCGCTGGAAAGCCCCTAGTCACGCATGACTAGGAAGGGAGTAATTGGGAACGTTGCAAAAAAAACTATTTTGTTCAAAGTAGTTAGCGAAAATATCACAAAGTAGTTTTTTAATAAAATATTCATAAGAACGCTTTTGCTTTATGACTCATAAAAATAAAGCTCTCCTAGTTTTATCCATACTAAAGTTAACAAATTTAATGCACAAACATTAAACTATATAATTACAATACTCATAATTGGTGTATGCAAAGTTTACGATCAAAATTGTTATTTGTTGATGACACTAAAGTAAATTGAACGAGGTACATTTATTAGTTTTCGGTTTATTACTGCTATTTACGATTCGAAATTTAATATAACAAAAATAATACAACTATAAAATCCAAAGTGTTTTCGGTTTTATTGGAACCAATCTTCGAGAAAAATTCTTGCATGATTCCTTAAAGCTGCCAAGCATTGTTTGCGCTTAAATGGTTTATCAAAGCTTTACTTGTTTTATTGCGGTAGTACTACTCGTATAACAAAGACGTTTACTTTAAGGATAAATTTTTCACAAGTAGAAAACTAAACAAGGGAACGTGTTTAGGTAAATTATTTTACACCAAAGTATTGATAAAAGCTGAGTGTAGAATTGTTGCAATTCAGAATTAATTAATTATTTGGTCGTGCAAACAATTGAATAAAATTTATGTCAAATGCATTTTCACTATAAATTTTCTGTATTTCTGTTTTCTGGAATACTAAATTTTAATACCTTCTGCAACCATTTTAAAATTTTGTATCTAAGTATAAAATTAAATTGACATATAGAGATGGATTTGATCAGTTTATCGGATTATCCTAATAGACGGTTTTGTTAAACTATAGGTTAACAGTAAACAGCCGATCGAGTTAAACAGCTGATTGAATAACACCGTTAGGATAATCGTATAAACCGGTCAAATTCATCTCTATATCCCTTTTAAAAATTCCATTTGTGTGCACTCAGAGATGAAGCTGGAACTAAAATTCGTTTGATCGCACAGAAATTAAGAACTTGTAAAGTGATTACTTACAATATGCCACGACTTACTTAGACTCTGAAATATATTTCTCAGGAGATTAAATAGAGTTAATAATTAGGAAATAAACAGCAAATTGTACTTATGCCAATTAGTAGTACATCGTTGCACGTTAAGTATTATTATATAGTAATGTGAAATTATTCTGAGTTAATTTGATTTAGGAAAATAATTTATTCAAACACCTCAATCGCATTTGTATCGCTTGGAAATGATCACCCGTAAATATCGCTTTGCTAAATTCAAACTCCCACTTGTCGTTCTCGACTCACACTTCTTGAATCAGTGCAGTGAACATTATTGTTGCCTTTATTCATTATTTTATACAGGGTGATTTTTTGAAAACAGTCCACCTTAATTTTCTCAGTAACGATTTCGATTTTAAAAAAAGCTATAACAGGTCGTTCTTGTTGCTAGGGGGACATGTTATTGTGGTAAAATAACGTTGATCTTACCACCCCCTTGAGCACAGGGCAGAGCATCTCTGGAATTTAGATAGCGAAAGTGTATAAAATTCAGTTTTTTGAGACCTAAATTAGCACTACGTAGCTCAAGTGGAGAACCTTTCTTTAGTGGCTTCGACGCGATTGAAAGAAATATTTTGCAAAATAAAAATTTTTACGAGTGAGATTTAACTGCAGTAATATCTCAAAACATTGCTGGCAGGTAAAAAAAATAATAATAAAAATTGCTGAAAGCCAAATCGCTACTTAACACTACACCCAATATAACAAGCTGCACTAAGGAAAACTATTCCAAAACAGCCTGTCGTTCCCTGGTACTGGGTCTGATTGGTACACTTGTCATAGAGCTTGGCAAACAACTAATACTTCTGGCTTCCATAAAAAAATCACGCCATCAATTATCTCGACTGGTGAATTTATTTATCATTAGTCTTCTCGACGTCATTAGTGAATATTTTGATTAAATTTGTTCAAAGATTTGTTGAAAAACTTGTCAAATTAACATAAAATGATATACAGTAACTATTGTCACGAAGCGGAAATTTGTTAGCCTGCTAGGTCGAGAACCTTCTGGTGCGGATGGGCATTGCTGATATCGACTAAATCACTTAGTTATTGAGGCAATAGCTGGCTCAGCATTTTGGGGGGTTGGCGATCTAGCGATCTCAGGGAGTCGAGTGGTAGCTCTGGTGGAGAACAGTCGTTTGTCAAAGGTGTGACATATACCCAGACCCTTCCAATTTGTCACGATGTCAATGTAATTAGCTTTCATCTTATTTTGCATATTTGCCACGATACACTTACACCGGTATGCTATTGCGCATCGTGTGACGTCACATTCGAAGCAAAATATGTGCCATCTTCATGCACGACATAGGGAGTTCAGTTAATATTAACATCTTGTAAATGAGTTTATATCCCAAACGTATGGTAATATGTCGCATAGGAATATAAAAAACAAAATACAATGGAGGTATTGTAAAATTTGTGTTGCGATTGTAATTCTTATAGCAAGCTACGGCACAACCGGGCATTTTATCTAATTAATAAGTATTAATCACAGAGATCTTAAATACACTGCAATTTCGTTTATATTATTACGGTAGGTACTACGAACGTGTTTGAAAGGAGATTTTTCTCTCAGAAATGAAGCATTTTACAGGAAGAGTAAGCAGGTTTGAGCGTGCTTGCTTCGCAGATGACGTCATGCGCAAGATTCGCTTAACTGAATCAGCTAAGGAACATACCGGTGTAAGTGTATCGTGATATTTGCATATTACGCAAGTAAATTATCTTTTTTTATCACAATTTCAACCCTACCTCAAGAGCCAAAGCCCGTGACAGTGATTGCACAAACATTTCTTAAATTAAACTGTATTAGAGTCTCATGCGAAAATGTAGGATTAATTGCATAAACCTTTTGTCATAATTCATGAATAAGTCTGTATAAGTGCTCAATCTTCTTTCTGATTTGATTCAACACATTAGAACTACTTGAAACCAGAAACATCTTTTTGAGATCTCGCTCTGTGCTCTTCTTCTACTTTCTTTGCTAAACGAGTTCTAATAAGTATTTGTTGCTCTAGTTTTGGAATACTTACTTTTCACTCGGAAATCTGAGTTAATACTCAGCTGGAAAGAATGCCGCAAAATGTATGTATTTTGGAGTTCCAGTGTACTTGGGAGATTCACTGAGGATTTTGTTTTTCAACCTGTTGCACATTTCGCAACCATCATCGCCAACAATATCATTTTTTATGTTTGTATTTGGACATTGGCGCATCCAGTGCAACATCACTTATTCAAGTTTTCTAGTTTTCACGATATTGTGACCCAAACCACCTAAAAGGTCATAGACGCATGATAGTAAATATGTAGAAGATATGCTGCTAGTTGGAGGTGTGTGGCCACTTACCTAAACTATCGTCACCCAAATTTCTAGCATTCAACAATATGCCAAGGTTTCTTCATGGTTTCGATTAGATTTCAGTTCAACAGGAAAGGGTCCGAATATCTTTGCAGAATTACATATTCAAGCTCTTAATTATATGGATTACAGTGACGTTATAGATTTACGATTTACTCCACAGATTCTTCCTTGGCTTTCACGCTAATGATGTAAGTATCTATGTAGTGCTTGCCCAAAATTGTTTTCACTGTTTAAATCGAAATTTTTGCACGTTTGTTTTTCTTACAACTTGGCTGTTAAATAAAGAGTGAAGTTACTGCACCAAAAATCATTACATTTATTTATATTTGTCAACGACGTTGGTTCTATTTTTCTACATCATAGAAAACGTAGTATATCTTACTGTTCTTTTCTAATTTTTACTTAATAAAATATTTTTTTCGAAAATATTTGCCAACAATTTTACAGTGTTCTTTTGCAACTACTGTAGAATTGCCACTTTTTAAAAGCAAATCTATCTAAAAGCTACCTACCTAAGGACAATTTTCTTGGGAAAGATCAACAAGCCGAAAGTGAAACGATGCGATGAAAATAATTAGATAGTTATTATCGTTGAATAATCTACCAAATGTAGAACAATTTTTATCGTGGAATAAATTGACTCAAACTACAATTTATGTTACAAAATTTGTGAAGTTATGGGAGAAGAAAATCATAAATGAAAATTAACAACAGAAGATTTATTTCAGAAAAGACTTTTATGGTGCAAAAAGGTTTAAGACGATGCGTTTAAAGATCAAATGGAGTTATTGAAAGAAAACAGTACCAGTAAAATGATTTCGTGGGTTTGAAAAGAAGAACCAAAATTGTTTTAAAATGTTAGAAAAAACCAGATACTCGATCGTTTTTAATAGACCTTATCCTTACACAATAGCAAATTTGTAAAGATTAGATATCAATATACATACTTAACGAATTAAAACAGAAATTTTGGATTTTACAAGCAAGAAGAAGAACAGTTATCACAGCTATTAAGAATAAGACCTTCAACGGTTGCAAATGATTAAAAGACGCAACCATTAATTCCTGAAATGGGTGAACTATTAGAACCTAAAATTCAAAAAAACAGCGAGGTCCTTTATATACATACACGGATGTAGATTTTTACTTTATTTAACGTCACTATTGAAAGACGAAGGAAAGGAAGAAAAAAGGTACTTTTCACATGAATTTCAATTAGAGCCGTTCTTATAGAAATCACAAAATTTTTATCTACGAGTTCTGCATTTTATGTAAATTAGAAGACTTGTGATAAGAGGAGGCTAGTCAGAATAATTCTAAGCAAGAACGAGAGAAATTTCAAAGGCACAGATTGCGGGAAAAAATTATATGTAAATCGGTGACGTTAGATTAAAGATAATCAGTGTTCATTCTGAAGTACTTCCAATCACTTCCTCATCGGAACGTCCCAAAAGACTTTTTAGAATAGTTTTAATGCCCGAGAGGAAATTGTTGTTTTTTAGTTATATAGTTATCACGGAATTTCTGTAAATAATAAAAAGACAGATAGAACGAATGTTGAACCTACCAATATGCCGCGAGCTATAGCTACTACTATCAGTGTAACTATTAGAATATCTCTGACATCTTTCCATTACTTTTCACATTGACATTTGTGATTCAATAATAAAGTGTTTTCTGAATTTATAATAAAATTATTGAAGCCTTCGTAACTGTATTGTGTCTCATCATTCTGATATGAATAAATTATCCAATATTATCGATGTGAGATTTGGGAGTTGAAACTTTGATAACTCTCCATCCATTTGTCAAACCTGTTCTGTTCGTGTTGTATGTGATATATACAATACAATATACAACATATATGTTACGGTTCGTGTAATAAATCCAATTAATAATATGAATACCAACCGGTTATTATTAATAGTAACCACGCAGTTTAACAAATGTGATTAATATTCGTAATACTGACGTAAACAGTTGTACAGTGACCGGTTGAATCAAATAATAATTAGCGCAATCAGTAAAGAACACAAGAAAGAAATAACGTAATGGAATAAGCCATTTAAAAAAATTGAATTTGTTTAAAAAAACTGCTTAAATAATTACAGATTTGAGACCAAATTTCACATTTTCCATCCAATTTTCTCTGTGATCGATGGGAGAGTCCTTCGTAAAATACATGGACAAGGTTAATTAAAAAAAAATGTTTTTTGTCCTAAACTCTTTTTCTTTTAATAAATAAAAAATTATAATTGTCTTTTTATACTAGCAATTACTGCTAGTATAAATGCAGTGGAAAATACTACTCGTAACTGGTGTTGATTTTCGATCAATTTGTTGACTCTCCTCTTTCTATTACTAAGAATCGAGGCGTGACGCTTTAAACTCTATCCCATTTGCTATTCCTTGAACAAAATCTAGTAAAATCATTCAAGAAACAGCTTAAACTTACATTTTCTCAAAAAATCTTATTTCAAGCCAATAAAAAGCGATATTATTGAAAGCTTGGTCTGGTACAATAACCGAAAAATATTTCCATAACATTAGAATAAAAGTTCATATGTTAAAAGCTCTTACCTTTCAAATTACTGTCAAATCGTCCTTAGCAATATTTCTTCACTACGTTTTTTCATCTGTAAATATAAGTAAACAGAAACAACATCTTTCACTTTTTGTTATATCTATATAAATATTTTAGTAGTCTAATGTACCTTTTAGAGCACTAAAATTTTCATAAAGCTAAAAGATCGTTAATGTACTGATGAGGACGTATATGATGAGGATTTAGTAAAAATTTAAATTTTGATTTGGTGTATTGTACCAGTGAAGCGGTTGTGTAAATCACTATGGTAATATAAAAGCCGATATAACAAGTGTAAAATAATCCTGAAGCGGTATTTAGCTATTGCGAATAAAAAGTGAATAAAAATTCGCTGAAAAACTGGACTTTTCAGAAAGTATAAAAAATATTTAAAAATTTCTGTTGATTTTAACGCAGTTATTAGTTACATAATGAGAAGTTAATTATAACTTTGACATTTATTACAAAGTTAAGGAAAGTCTTCTAGTGACAGTTTTATTCTCCGCCTACAAAAGCCTACCTAAATATGACAACTTTGTTGTCAAGAGAAGCGTTGTGTTAAGTGCAGTTGTTAGTGGGTGCTTTACGTCTTATTCGACACATCAAGAAGATCCAATAAGAAGATTGTAATTATTGCTTAACAACATTTAATTATTTTATTTGAAAAATTAACAAGACGATGTCATTTAACAACACGATTGATGAATAAAATTTTTTGTTGATACAACAACTTTTTTATTAATATCATTCTAAAACAAGTATTGTTAGAATTAACTACAAATATTTAACTACAAAATATTTGTTAAAATGGAGTGAAATTAACAAAACATTTTTTACTCTGTGCCAAGAGGTCTACCGCTTGCTGGTGTTGTACGCGAATGGTAAAACCATTTGCTACTTTTACGTTCTAGAAAAAAAACAAGCTTAAACTTAACGTTAGTTATAAACATTAAATATTATATTACGTTGCAAGAGCAGATAGAAAGCATTAGCAGCCTGAGTTTGATGTTCTGAGTGTAACAAGGACAGTAAATGAAGCTGAGGGCAGCTAATGCTTTTATACCTGTGTGACGTAGAAGTGTGTCATAAAACAGATTTTGTCCTAACCAATTGCGTAAAAATAAACGCTAAACTGACAGTTTTCACAAAAATGAAATTTTCTGCCCTAGGGCAGAAAATGACACTTTTAAGGTTAAAGGTAGGCGAATAAAACATAATCATATGAAAAACTAAAATACTCAAGTAATAATGTAAAAATAAATCTTTAAGAAAGGGTTTATTTAATTATGTATTTTCATTTAACATACGTACCTAATAACAAAACGTAAAATTTACTTTATTACCTAAAATAAAGAAAGTTTTAGCTACAAAGATAATAGTTATGTTTTAACGATTTTTTAACGTAAGTGTGCTCACTGGATGGTGTTTAATATATACTAGGAGAGAGGTTGTGTAAATCAGAAGGGTATTGAAAACTAGAGTTGTAAAAGCCGATATACCTCGTGGAAAATACCGCTTATCGCTTACGATGATCCGGAAGCGGTATTTAGCTTTTCCGAATGTATTTTACGTCGTCGCGGGATTTAAAAAGGGCACTGGAAGAGAGAGGGGGAGTATATAGTCGTCAAGAGCGTATCCAGGAGCACGTTTCGAATCAATACACCTGGAAGCGGGAGTCCAGTACGGGAGTAATACGGGCCTCTTTGAATGTTTCAGCTTAATTACCTTGTACAAGCATAATGACTTTCCACCAGGTCACGTTTGAATTTTTCTTATAAATCTGGTTCGAGTAAATGCGAGTTTAATAGCAGCCGGCTCTAAAATTGAAAAAAATTTTAACTGAACACTCAAAAGTATAATCTGAGAATTAAATTCTATCGGCAAACTGTTGCTCTCAACGGCAGGTGTTCGATATACGCTAAGGGCTCGTTCTCGCATTACACTTTACCAGTAAATTATGATGTACGATACTAAAATGTCACGAAGAGGATCCGTTAAATCACGGACGATCCTATGAATTTACGGAATTATTCGGAAAGGACAATCGAACAAGGATATATGGGGAGAAATCGAAACCATTTTCAGAACGAGGGTCATTATTTTAATCCAGGAAGTTAAGTATTCAAACAAGCTTTTTTTCTTTCTTTGTTATGCAAGTGAATTATGATAGGACGAAAATACAAAACCTGAAAAGAACCAACGCAAATTGGAAATTATCTGCAAAACGTAGATTTTCAACGCGGACCGAAAATCGATCACTTCTCGGTCACGCTAGGAAATCTACCAATTTACCACTTCTCTAATAAAATATTTGCAGAAAATACAGATAGCGGCTTTAGCATTAGTAGTTATTAACGCAATTAGGCTAATATAGAGCAAATATCAGATCTGGCTGAAGTTTGTAAACCCAGGTTTACAATCAGCTAAGTCTGTTATAATATCAGTCAGCGTTTACAACAATAACACTTGTTTTAACGGCCGCTGTCCGCTAAATACAACTTTTCATGTATGTTCTATATGTATTTACAGAGTGTACAACAGAAATTTAGCCTGGTAATAGTCTTCCTTGAAATGGTATTAAATACCTAAACTACTTGATTTTTGAAATATATTTGTGTTACCATAAGCTGTTCGACCGATTGGTGGTAAAATAGAGCACAACCTGCCATAAGAATAATGTAGCATTTTAGTTTTAAAGCGGTTTTATGCAAAACATGTTTATAGCCACAATTATACAATGGTGCACATTAAGCATTTTACGTGTATTATGGACACAAATTGAAAATTAATTTTTGGCCATAAATATGGTTTTAAAGTAATTTTTGCCTATATTACACTGTTCATAATTATAAACAGGAAATTGTCGCCACATTTTTGTTCACAACTATTAATTGTGGCTTCTAAATACGTTTATTGTAAAGGTTTTATTAGAAATTTGATAACTGGAGCCACTCTAGGGGTAAATCTAGACTTTACAAATTGGGATGGGGGCCTTCATTAGGAACTTGGGTACGAAGAGCTGCAAATGGAATTTTAAATGATTGGTGTTAAAAATAAACTGCATTAACAATTATTATAAACTAAAGAATTTATTATATGATTATATAGGGTTATATGAAATAAATAAATGTAAGGCAGACTCTTTATACTAGCAATATAAATAAAAATATCAAAACAATTTCTTTATCACTTAAAAATTCTTTATGTTTTACTCTTAATAAAATTACTTGATTAACAGCAATTAAAATCGACTTAAAATCGGTTTTATAATTTGAATTTGTGTAACAAACCTGATGATAGAAAACACATTCTTTAATGTACTATTATTGTGTCTACTTCAGCATCGAATTGTACATTCCCTATATTCGAAATATTTAATACCTACAGCGAGTACCTAAGGGTTGTCTTTTATTTGCAATCAAGCAGCAAAATTCAGCCACGAGCTCGTATTTCTCTCTGGGAGAGAGCTGATGGTTGTAGCTCAAATAGAGTTATTAAATGCTGTACAGTTGATATCGCTTTGTGATTTTCCGGCAAACAGAAATCAGTTGAATTTGGTTGTTTTTGTTATTTGCGTTATTAAATACTATATGGTCGATTGCATGTTTGTTGTTTTAGTGATTTATCACTTCAAATTTTGTCTCAATCAGCACACAATAATGACTGACATGAAATTAACGAGTGTGAAGCGCTATTTCAGCAATTTATTAACTTTAAGGATTGTGACAAGTGTAATCCTTTAAAAGTCACAAATGTCATAAAGGACGAGACCAACAAATCGAAACACACACGTCTGCAAATTGCGGGATATCCACGTTCTGATATACCTATCCAATTTGAAACTCGGTTAAGTGGAGTTTGATAACAAAATGACTGGATTTAAGTGCGTGTGATACTAATCGCCCATTTTGGTTAAACTGAATTAAATATAAATTTGTTTACGATTGGATTAATATTTTTGTTGAATTTCATGTTTATTAATGGAAAAAATAATTAAAAAAGCTCCGTTTTGTTCACGAGTCTCGTTTTAATTCTTCGGACTAATAATCAATTACATCCATAATAAACAGATAAAATATGCAAAGCAATCAATCAGTGTCGCAAGTCGGGTTAATCAATACTGTAATCCTTTTAAATTACATTTTTCTGGGGATTTACTCACTCAAACCTACCCCAAAGTACATTACAATTTTATAATTACGCTAAGGGCTTTTTGCAATGAAATTGCAATTATTCGAACCAGTTTTGTTCAACACAACAATACAAGCAACACTTAGAGCTTAAAGAGCTTGGTGTTCCAGTTTCCAGCTAATGTACATTAATCTAAGGCCATCAAGAAGCATTGTCTGGAATTTTACTGCAAATAGAAAACTGATTTCCACTAAAATTTTTCGAACTGAAATGTATTTTAATCCATTGCAAACATTTTATGTTTATTAAATTTTCAATTAAATTTTAAACAACAAATTAAGCTTAAATAATATTTTGCATTTTGATTTAATAATTTGTGAAAATTCATATTTGATTATAAAAACAAAATGTTTTTCAACTCCTTCTTGTCGAATCACCGGACATTCTGAAAACATAATTAATTTCAAACTTTCCTGAATTAATTTGTTTTTACCCCAATTTATTTCTCTTTTAATTATTCAATTCTGAGTTTCACTGGCTATAAACTATGATAACTTCTTATTTTATTTGCAATCTTTTGACACAAATAATAAAATTAGTTAGTTTTATAATCTAGTTACTGCTAAAACACAATTTCCAACTTGTAAAATAGTATTACTGCAGCTTTTATAGCTTTCAGTGATGTGATAATACGTAATTTCCCCATAACTAACAGGATGTTTTAGTGAAACATAACTTCCTGTCACCCAAACATAACTCATTAAATCGTGACCTATACCTTCCGAAAGCTCTTTCCAATTGTAAATCTAATAACAGAGTTGCTTAGGGTCATTTGCAGTTGGGTCGAGAATTTTAACGTGAATTGTACAACGTGTGACAACAATTTATCAGACGTTTATCTAAAACAACATTCTCTCTTTCGACATTTTTTGTAAAACCATCAGAAATCAACAAATAAATTGTCGCTCAGTAACAACTTTCATAAACTATTAAATCAACGAGAAAGGTTGCTTTTAAAATGATCTCATTTTATACAGGGAGTCTCAAAACAGGCGTGCCAAATTGTTGATACGTTGTCAATGGGCTAGTTGCATGCACTAGATCTCAAAAATAAATAAATTCGATTACTTGGCTCATGTAGAGTCCTAGATATTAGTTTCATAAGAGTAGGAGTAGGACAAACACGTATATTTGACAACTGTTTTTGATCCAAATTTATATCAATTTAATGCCATTAGATTGGTAGCGTCACAATAGTTTTTTTAATGGATTTCTTAACGTTTCTGAAATTAATGAGACCGGTGGACCTTTAATGAAAAAAGCAGAAAATAGAAGGTACAGCATGCTTCTTCAGTACTTTCCCATTAACTTCCCACTAAGCTTCTGAAAAATGTTTGCCACATAATTTTCCATTTTTTGATGGGACTCTATTCATATGCTTTGTCTAAACAGCACGCTTATATGGGTTTTTCAAGATAGATTTGAAGATTATACCATCTTCGGTTCTATTTTTACATCCTTTTGCACTGCAGCCTGTCAATGTTCTTATTTGACGAATGACTACGGATGTCACAATGACGGATATTTTAATAAAATAAACAACAAATAGACTGTGGAAAAAGTGATCTACTAATCAAAATGAATCAGGCTCTTTGCCCTATTCTTATAAAAATTATTATATAGGTACTCTAGGCTCATGTAAAAAGCTGAAGTATTTTTTTCCGAAAGAAATTAATGAATTTCGGTGCTTGGCATGTAGTTCTTCCAATGACGCACAATGGCGCTTACGCGTGGTTGTAGTCTGAACCTAGTAATTTTGGCTTTATATTGTCTCCATAACTCAACAAACAGCAGTAAACACAATTAACAGATTAACAATAGACACCTGTTGCTATTTCACCATCACTACAACAAAAAATAGTTTAATTGAGCAGTTGAAAGAATATGTCCAGTCGGTAAAATAGGATGTTATAAGCAATTTTACCCAAACTCTGGCGTCATTGAATAATAAACGTTTTAATTTTTGTCTGTACTATAAAAGCATATTATTAATTTTGTTAATCTACTCAAAAAATATCTAAACAATCCACTCTAGCACCCTTTTTAGACATTAAATAGGCATTTCACAACTCTTGTTTTGATGTTCTCTGTGGCTCACAGGGACGTTGATCGAGCCGTCGTAAAATCGATCAACTCGATGTTCCACTGCCACCGTATGGAGTTAAGCTTGTTAGGAGAAAGCAAGATTAAGACGTCTGTAATAAAAGCTGGAGTAATGTAAAAAAAAATGACAGAGTTCTCTCACCGCTTCTGTGGTCGTTTCTTGTGGACACTCTCCAGGTTGAACTCAATCAAGCTGGATACTATGTACAGACCTAGACAGATAACCTGTGCATTGTTAATCTCAGGTATGTTTTACTAGAACCACGTGTGCACAAAGTGGTTGTCTTTGCAAGACATGACACTGGAACTAGTTCCTATCTGAAGAGGCTGTGTTAACGCAATTAATCGAAAAGCAAGTGCAACTTTGTGGGTGTGCAGACGTCTGTGAGGATCCAATTGGAGACTGGTTTGACCTCTAGTTACAATTGGAGCTTTGGTATGGTGGCGCTTTATAGCAAAACATAATATCAGAGCAGCTTTTGTACGTATCTAACGTCTCATGATAACCGGTGCAGTGAAAACTACACCTGCAGCATCTATGGACATGTTTCTGGGATTGGAACCTCTCTAGAGTAGAGTTTAGAGCCCAAAAAGCAGCTCTTAGATTACAGAGTTTGGGAACATAAAAATCTAAAGATGGGGGGCACCGATCGGCGCTTTCCGTAGGTACCAACTGGAGGGAAAGTTATTCTCACAATGAAGAGAAACAAGATTACACCAATTACATGTTATGAAAGATCGAACAGAATCAATTTCTAAGGAAGAGAAATGATTCTCAAACGGTGAACTTCTTGGTCTTCGAACGGATCAAAACAGATACAAGAACAGGTGCTGGAATATATGGCACAACTCTAAGGTACAACTTAGCTTGTCTAGGGGAACTATACCAGTGTATTCCAAGCGAAAATTTACGTTATTTTGATGTGTGTTTATAAGAAGCTCAGCAGAGGGTACTGTGGTCACTATATTTATATTTATAGCGACAGTAACAGTGGGGTGCTGCTGAACTATTGACATGCATTGAAGATATTTGCCCAAACTAACAGGACCAATCTCATTTGAGTGCCTAAAATTGATGATTTGCTAAAAAGCAGCAGCAATAAATAGCATAAACTGCTATTCCTGAGAGAAGGGGAAATAGATGTAAATATTTTAATAATTTTATTAATTATAAACTAGTTAAAGTTTTACAAAACTGAAATTACTACTAATATTGCGCTACTTCCAACCGTTGATACAAACAAACTAAATGAAGATACATAGGAACGCAAAAATACAAAATTCGAGAAAATTATAAGTGACAGAAATAAACTATTATTGTAAAAAATTGAACCAACAATTGCTTCAATTTCTTCCTTGTTCTCATTTCGGTTCCGGTTTCTATTCCGCCTTTTCTTTTTTCGTTGTCTTTTTAAGTCTATTTTATGCTTGAACTTGATTTTCGTGTTACAATAAGCGAAGTTTAGCAGGTAGGTACACATAGGAGTTGTCAAAAACAGCAAAGGACTAAAACACGACTCAAGCCAATGCATCTTTGCAAACATCCAAAATGGTAAAAAGGACAGTACAATCCCATTTAGATAAAACACAGCCAAAGTTTTATTTGACACAGTTTTTCTGAAATCTTTCAATTGAAATTTGTTGCGTTTCGTAAAAACCGCCATTGATACTTGTGACGTTGACGTATCATATTTAGAGAGGGCGACATTTAAACTTCGTTTATCTAATCTTGGTTGGTTTATTCCAGAGGTTACTGAGATTGACAGACAAGTTGTGTTTTGTATGACTTGTGGTCCGTTGATCAGTTAGGTTATAGATCAGGATCATAGTCTACTGATCATTTGAGTCGTTGATGAAAAGGATTGTTGATGATTTGGTTGTTGGCGAAATGCGAGCTTATGATTTAAGAGTTTAAGAGGAAAATTGACGACTCTATATTTGGGTTAAACTTTAAGAGAAATTAAGCTGCAAAAATTATGTTATAAATAAAAATTGGTCAATTCTTTCTGCAGCCTGATGAGCAAAGAGAAAGGCTTCAAAAAAGAAGAAATTTATTAAGCAAAGCATCTCAACGTAAAGATGCAAATTGTGATACATATGACAATTTTTTTGTCAAGGAAAGAAATGGTTTCACGGAGTCTACTCTACATCGCAAGTTTCATATTTAACAATTTCAAAATAAAGAAATGATATAGACATCTAAAAAGTATTGTAGTTTTCTACCACAGAAGAGATTTGAGTCCGAGTTGCTTTATTGTAAATGTTACTGGCATGTGATTGACATCCAAATGAGAGTTGTGATAGTAAATATAAATAGGGAACAGCAAAAGTTTGTGAAATTGAAGTTGTGGTCAGTCAGATTAATTTGCGGTGGACTGAAATCGAAAAAGTGATAAACCGTCTAACTCAAGTTTGATTAAAAACGTAACACTACTTCACATTAATTAATACTGAAATCTATTAATAGTTGGGTTTCCTTTTGTCAGCTTCCTAACTTTACAAGCTATAAGTTAAATGTAAGTGAATGTTAAGTTTAATTTAGATCTCATGTAGTAGTTGCTATTGCCTCAGGAATGTAATCTTACATACACGCCTTCGAGAATGTAATAATATATAACATAGTTATATTTAAGTCAAAATTGTGACAAATGTTCAGAACCTGATTGAAATATCTTCTCGAACTATAAAAAAAATTCAATATACAATAAGTATCACACATAGGTACGTTATTTGCTACTTCACTGAAATATCCTCTATCTAGCTTGGTAATTAGAGTTTTTAAACTAGAATGTGGCTGAACTCACTCACAAATTAAAGTAACAAATTAAATTTACGAACTTGACTTTAACGCTGCAGTATAGTGTTTGCAAACTAAGCAAAATCCCTAATTTAATGTAATTTTTCTTGTGATTTGTCTCTTTTACAATCTAGGTAATATTCCAACTAGCCTCAGGTATTGCAAACGGATCTGCGTTTGCAATGAGCGTTTTAATTGTACGAAAGAAATAGCTTTCCTTCTCTGATAAGCAAAGACAGTGTACTTAACTGAGCACTTCCAGCTAAACAAATACAATTAGAGGTCGCTAACAAACGAACTAAAAACGCCCTAGGGACCGTTTCTCTGTTTATCAGGGCTAGGCAGTTTCCATTTAGCACATCATTATTCCTTCCGTTATTACCCACGTGTGAGGTGCTTTGATGTGTTAAAATGACGCACCTGTTACTCGCACTTTTATCAGTTTACACAGTTAATTGATCATTGCGTTTGATCGATTAAAAATTCAGCTTGAAAATAAAGGGCGCAGTCTCGTGAATACAGTGCCGTAGCTAGATTATTGCTATCCAAGACAAAATATTTCTATTGTGCCCCTTAAAATACCAAGTGATTAATTAACTGTTGCTGTACTAAAGATTTAACAACAAATAGAAACCTATGTTGCAACTTCAAATATTGTTAAGAACCCTTGTTTTCTATCTCTTACTACGGCACTGGTAACATTTTACTAATTTGGGAAACCAGAAACAATGGTTTTTATTATTTTAAATTAATAACCACAAAAAGAATGTTTTGGAAGTCGGAAATGACAATTTTCACAAATTTTTTAAGCCAAAAGAGTTATTTACTAATTTTAGAAATCATAGGCAATATATTTTTTGAATTTTTAAATCAATAAAGTGATATTGCTAGTGTAATTTGAGAAGTAGGGAGAAAGTTTTACTAATTTTTGAAGCAAATGTAATATTTTTTATTTATTTATTTAGTGGATACAAGGGGCATAATTTTTCAATTTTGTGTACCAAAAACATATTACTAATTTTAAATTCGAGAGGTAGTATTTACTAACTTTATAACATATTGACAATATTTTCAACTTTTAAAATAGTAAAGATATAATTTTAGAGGCAGAAAGCAAAATTATGTTAATCTTGAAAGCCAAAGGTGACATTTTACTAATTTTAAAAACAAGATGTGAGACTCTTTTACCTATTTTATTTATTAAATACAAGAGTGGCATTTTTAAAAAATAATTGGATCGCATTTTACCAATTTCTATAGCCAGAAGCGCCACTTTCTTAATATTTGAAGGTGATATTTCTTTCCACTTTTAAAATTAGTTATGGCATAGTTAAAGATAATATATTAGTAAATAATTTTGCAAGGTAAATACTACATTTTGCTAATTGTAGAAGCTGGAAATGATTTTAAATTAAGAATAATATACATGGATGACATTTTTCCTAATTTGGGGCACCAGGAGCAACATTTTACTAATCCTGAAATACGAAGATGTAATTTTAGCAATTTTAAAAACCAGAAATAATATTTTGTTTCAATTTTTAAATTAATAATGATAAATACAATAATGTTTTTGTAATTTTACACGTCCAAGGCGACATTTTACTAATTTCAAATCCCGGAGATAATATTTTAACAATTTTGAGAGCCAGAAGTAATCTTTCTTATCAAACATTGTAGATTAAAATTAATAATGACATTATTAAAACTCAAGACAGTTTTGAGAATTTGCTCGACATTTTAGCAGTTTTACAAGCTGAAAGCGATATTTTTGTAAATCTTTTTTGAATATTAAATAATTGTACGCTTAAATGCCTCTGTTGTTAGAGCCTAACTACGGCACTGTGTGGACATTACCTTAAAAGCTTTAGACACTTGGCTTGATTGTCTCCAGTTTTTCATTGTATTCTTGTTATTACTCCTATCATTTGAATTTCTCGTTTTTTACTGATTATTTATGAACTACATTAGTAATTTCTCGAGGATGTTTCTTTGCTTAAGCCCACGAAAATTAAATAAAATAACTCATCTTCGTAATTTTACCTATTTATATACATTAATGCGATTCCATTAAATTTACGACTACATCAACCATCTGAAAAATTACCTCCAAGATTATCAGGACTAATTCTAAACACGAGATTTGCCTGACACTTCTTACACCCTCTTTTAATCCTTATTAAAAACTTTCACAAGTTTCTTTTTAAAACAATTGCGATAAAAGTTCACAAAAAGCCAAGAGAAAATATAATTCCCAGTAGATTGAGAGAACATTAAGTTGATTTACCACTCGAGCTAAACTAACGAAAACCATATCATAAATTAAAAATTTAGCAAAAATGTTGTTGCTTCATCACCATTTCATAACAATTAACCCAACTTTCCTCTCCAATAAAAAAACTTTCTTAAAAGCTCACTTTAATTGAAACTAAAAAAATTTCTGCTAGGCTAACCTTTTTACACTTTTTAAATGAGTTTTTTAATACAATGTAATTGATTTTTTAATATTATTTTTTTTATCTGTATGTGTTTTTTTTTCGCTCTATTTTTGTATGATAATGACATCTCGAATATACAGAAAATCTATAATCTAAGAAGACATTGAGGAAAGAAGAAACAAACGACAACAGAATATATTACTAAAGAAGCTCCAACTAGAAGAGAAAGATCAATAAATAAACAGGCTTTATCTTAGTATAAAACGATAACAGAAAAATTGTAACAAAAAAATTTAGAGGCGCAGATTTACAATGACTATTATAATTATTGCTGAAAAAATTTAAAAAAAATAAAAATGAGATAGAGAAAAATTTATAGATTAATATAAAGGCAAAATCTAGATGAAAGAACATAAACAGATGTGCCAATTAAATACAAAAATGCTTATTAAAAATGCAATATTTTAGACACAAACAAAATAAGAATTCACAAAAATTACAAAAGGGTATATTTGTACCTGCTTCCTCACACCCTCTAGCTAATAAACATTCTTAAATAAGTTGCAATGGCGTTAGAAATTCCACTTTAAAAAAAATTGTACTACCTCCAAACATCAAAAGCCAATTTTTTGACTATATTTCAAATTTTTCAGATAACGCCGATTTGCGAGTTCTGAGACACTTTTTAAACATTATTTTTTGGAAATTATTTCTTTTATAAGAACTAAGTTTGTTCACATTTAAGAAACTGAAACATCTTTAAAATCTTCGTGTACAAAAGCAGCATATGCCAAATTTCTGGAATAAGCATCTAACGTTCTTAATGATAATTAAATTTGGGGTTTTGCATGTAAAATTTTGTTTAAATGGATTACACTGAATGGAAAATATAACCTAAAATCGTTTTAATATTGTATAATACTACTTCGCACCCATTTATTTAGGATTAGGAGAGACTTGTATAATATACGGTATTTAAGACATTATGCAAGCCTTGTGCTTATAGGTGTTACAATTCGTAAAATACAAGATGTGTTTCTTGTAATCCATTTGAATGAAAAAACGATTTCATGTTTAAAATTTTTCTTGTTATATTTGAGTGCGTATTTTTCAACCCGTCGATCTTAATTTGTCAGAAACGAATGAAATAAAAAAGCATTAGAGATATAAAAGAAAACAGAACGATTAATTAGACTAATGTACATTTATTTTGAGATGAATTAATACCGTATTTTTCTGGACTGAAATAAATTAATTTTGAGATTGTCAATTACCTACTGACCTTCAACATTTTTTCTCGGTTTTCGTTCCACCGGAAAACTGCTATAATCGAAAAGTAATAAAACTCTTTAATCGACTGTTAACGATCTCAATATTATGACATAACAACCTGATGCCCGAGATTATCACAACTGATATTTTACGAGCTTCGACGCAATATCACATTCATAAAAATTTTATTTTGCAAAGATGTAAAATAAAATAAAGTTTAAGGTTGTTGGCGATGACTTCATGCCACGTAAATTTTACCACACAACAATGTTACTAAAAGTCATATCAAACTATTTTGTTTCCACTCATTTAGTGACATGCGTAAAACAAGGACGCTAGAAGAGCCCAAAAAATATTTATTTCGTACCTACCTATTATTTTAATCAGGAATTAATTTAAGGATTCAAGTTGTGGTTTAATAGTTTAGTTCAATAATGTGAACTAATGAGCAGAGTTTGATAATAAAAGAAAAATTCTAGACAAATAATGACAATAAAAGTCAATATCGAATCTACATGTTTAATCAAAATTTTAATACAACAGTGGAAAAGAGCTTTCGGGAGCTGAAGTTCTATCATCAGTGGCAAATTTTTGTCAAAAACGAATTAAAACATTAAACAATAAAAATGTGTATTAAATAAGAATAAAACGTTACTTTTTGTTCAATAATTTTTGATTTGAAAGAAAAATATAAATTAAGAAATTGTTGCTATGAACAAATTTGTTTATATTGTCATTATTTATATGAAAATCACCGCACTTTGAGAAAGAAAGGATGCTTCCACCAAATTTCAAAGTTCTAGATTTTAATAAGATGAAAAGTTGTTTTTTATTTCTAAATATTTCGAAATAGATAACATTGTTTGCAACTTCGAGAGCACCTTTTCGAAATTCTGTCATATATTAAAATCACCAATCCGCAAGAAGTATTCCAGAAAATAAAGTAGACTTATCGATGTTCCAGATTTTCTTTTACGATTGGAAGAATTTTCCATCTCTATCTGACACGTTTAATACTATCGTGAGATTGAGAACGTGATAAGTCCGGAGAGTTAGGAGGCTACTTCTATGCCTTTAACCTTCTAGATCCACAATTTGTACATTTTGAGCCTTTACAAAGTCAAATTTAAATAATAAAGTTTATAATTTGGATTGGTTGTTGTTTGAGTTATTCTAACATTAGAATGATGTTTGTATTTTTATAGCATCTCCTGCTATTAATAATTTATCCTACACATAAAAAACAAAACAAGAAAAATCTGTCAAATTTAAGTACTGTCGTTTTTTCAGTACATAGATTCTTTTTCTCTATTTTTTAATGTCCAAGTTGAAAAATTAAAGTAACATAAAATCGGTCAATTTTATGTATCAACCAATCCAGAATTTCTTTCTTTATGCAATTACGGATCATTTTGAATGAAATAAATTGTCAAATACATAAATTTCAAATACATAATATTTATTTTCTTATTATGTTAAGAAACCAATTGCTTCGCTTACTCATTTGGGCAAACATTATATTTATTAAACAAAATCTGTTTTTTACTGCTTACATAAATGACTAATTTTTTTAATCTTTATTTATTTCGCAAATTTTATAAAGGTAGATTAGACTTTTTGTGATTTATTCATTAAATAAAAAGAACCTAATCACAACAAAATCTTCACTCTTCTTTCACTCTTCACGACTCGCATTCGATAATAATGTCGTAACCCTCGGATAAGAATAAAAATTTAATTATCACCCGAGAATGATAACATTTATTCGACATACCAAAAATATCCAATCACAAGAGGGTTTATTTGTTTTGAAAAAAAAAAATACCAATAACTTTGTACAACCTGTTTCAAATATAATGCCACACTCGAACGTTCGAGACTTTTACAATACTGTCAAAATACATTATTCAAAACAAGAAACGGATATTGTGTTTTTACTTGTTTTTGCAAAAACTAATTGTCTGTTTTCTTGTATTTTTTATGCAGTTCGCGTCAAAGACACTGACTAACTAAAATCGTGTAAACCACCCCTTTTTATAAATTTTGAGGTTATTTGTTATTATTGTGACCGATAATATTGTGATTGTGTGTAAAATGACACAGAAATTAATGGTTGATTTACACACTTCTTTATGTCTCTCAAAATTTTATGTCTGCTTTTCTTGTCGCGAATTGTATTATCAATAAAAATCGAAAATAATTGTTTATTGTTTTGAGCAGTATAACTCTGTCGATCGACAACAAAAAAATAAACAGAAAATTGTGAATTTCACTCAAGTCTCTAGCGGTATGGGATGACATAAATTTTGAAGCGTGCATTACATAGTTAACTAAAGTTATTGTTAAAAACCCTCAAAAAAGATACAGCCTAGATAGACATTTCTCTGGAGTTCTTTTGTTTCCGGTCCTGTTTATATCATTTTGAGGTAGTATTGTCCTCAAGACTTTCTCTCAAGGCCGCCAAAATGCACGTAAACACTTTTTTACTAGACGAATTTTTTCCTTATTCGTTATCAGAGTTTCGCATCAGTCAGTGATTGACTCTTTGTGTTTGAACGTTTCAGACAACAGTGACATATTTTGTTTAAAAATCTGATATTTAAACAATTTAAAATTGATTTTGTGCGTAATTAGGTGTTTGACAGTAATTCGAGTTGCGTGTGTGTTTTTGATAAATGTGTGTGGAAAGGAGTACTGATTTCTAAATGCCAATTGGGAATTTTTAATTATTATTTTATTGGAGTTTTAATTCGTGTAATATCCTAATAAAAATGTTAAATAGAATAATTCCTAAACAAGAAGTGAGAGGCTGCAACCCATTGGATATTATTGTTTACAAAACGGTGTATTTGTGCTTTTTTCTCACACCCTCTTGCTTCAATAAGTTGCGAGCGGCGCCTAAATTTCCACTTTTTAATTTTGTAACTGCTACCCCCAAATATCAAAAATCAATTTTATTGACCACATTTTAAATTTTGCAAATAGCGCCGATTTGCGAGTTCTAGACACCTTATATATGATACAATATATTTTTGGAAAGCATTTCTTTTACGTATATATAAGAATTAATTTTGTTCACATTTAATAAACTCAAACGTCTTTAAATTAACTCTTGGGTTTATTTATTTCAGTCCGGCCCTGTTTATAGCATTTATAAGTAGTACCTTTTAAAGACATTTAAAATGATGAGATAATCGGTCATCAAAATAAACGTAAACAGTTTTTTATTAGATGTTTTTTACCCCAATCGTTATCAGAGTTTCGCATGACTCAGTCAGTGATTGACTCTTTGTGTTTGAACGTTTCAGACAACAGTGGTATATTTTGTTTAAAAATTTGTTATTTAAACAATTTTAAATTGATTTTTGTGCGTGATTAGCTGTTTAACAGTAATTCGAGTTGCCTTTGTGTTATTTACAACTGTGTGTGAAGGAGAGTACTGATTTCTGATTGCCAATTGAGGATTTTTAATTATTATTTTATTCGAGTTTTAATTCGTGTAATATCCTAATAAAAATGTTAAATAGAAAAATTCCTAAACAAGAAGTGAGAGGCTGCAACCCATTGGATATTATTGTTTTACAAAACAGTGTATTTGTGCTTTTTTTCTCACACTCCCTTATTTCAATAAGTTGCGAGCGGTTTCAGAACTACCATAAATATCAAAGTACAAGTACAAGTACAAATATTTGTACTTCTCCAAATATCAAAGTCAAATGACTAGGTGCATTTAAAATTTTGCAAATAAGGCCGATTTGCGAGTTCTGGGACCCTTATATACAATATTTTTTTTGAAAAATATTAATTTTGTTTACATTTAATAAACTCAAACGTCTTAAGATTAACTCTGGTGTCCCTGGTGTCTGTTTATTTCAGTCCAGCCCTGTTCCTAACATTTTGAAGTACTATTTCCTTCAAGACTTTTAAAATAATGAGATAATTGGTCGCCAAAATGCACGTAAACACTTTCTTATTAGACAAATTTTCTACCCTAATCGTTATCGAAGTTTCGCATGACTCAGTCAGTAATTGATTCTTTGTGTTTGGACGTTTGAGAAAACAGTGCAATATATTGTTCAAAAATTTGTTATTTAAACAATTTTAAATTGATTTTTGTGTGTAATTAGGTGTTTGACAGTAATTTGAGTTGCTTGTGTATTTTTTTATAAATGTATGTAACGGTGAGTACTAACTTCTAATTGCCAATTGGGAATTTTTAATTATTATGTCATTCAAGTTTTAATTCGTGTAATAGATCAATAAGAATGTTGTTAAATAGAAAAATTACGTTGTTTTAATATTATTTTTTTCGATTTCTCAGAAGTTTAATAACGTTTGTTATTATGACAATATTTATATCGGGATTTTTTTAGCTATGAACATAAGTAGTCCCTAGGTTTATTTTTAAAAGTTTAAAAGGAGTTTTTGCTATGCAATTAGGTAAATTCGCTTACCTCTAACTGTCAAAAAAACAAAACACGTTAATTTCGTGAAATTTATTAATCAACCAACAGAAACAGGTAAAAAATCGTATTATCACTTTAACAGATATTTGAAATGGCCATCTTTCAGTTCGAGACAATACGCCACTCTATGGCAAAAACCCTAAACAGAATTGCTAATAAGATTTGGAAGGAGTGCATTACAAGCGTGCATTATTCGATTTTTGAGTTCTTCAATATTATTAAGCATAACATCACTATAAATTTTGTTTTTTAGATGCTCCCAAAGAAAGAAATCATAAGAAGACATATTCGGTGACCTAGGTGGCCAAGCTGAAGCTGTTAGTCCAAATCTGCCAATCTAGCATTGGTCAAACATTTCATTTAAAGAACGCTGAAGATTGCCGTGGAATAAGGAGGGGCATCATTCATTTGGAACCAGACCTCACTAACATTGAGATTTTGAAGAAATCCCAAAAAAAATTTTTATTTAAATTTCCCTGAATGAAAATTGGACCAATCTATATGGACACATTAACTCTAGGGTTGTAATGAGTCCTTGTTAAAATTTCGTAAGTGTGGATTAGAGCTTGACCAATATCTGTAACGAAAGGTAGAATAAAGGAAAGAGGTATGAAGTAACAAGTGGAATCAATGAGAACTAACCGATAATTTTAAAAATTTATTTCACTGTTAAGAGAAAATAATGCTTTATCTGAAAATACTATTTTTTCTAATATTCTTCTTTGTTATTTATTAAATTAAACATTTTTTTGTAAAAAATTGTTTTTTTAATTTTGTCTTCATTATTTAGTTGCTGATGATTTGCAAATTTGTGTGCTTTGTAATTAAAACTTTTTTTAAAACTTCGGATTGAAAAACGAGAAATATTAAAGTATAGTCGCTTGTGATTTTTAACGAAGACAGGAGGTTTTCCTCTGCATAACATAAGATGTTGAATTTGTTTTCTTCTGTTAAGACGTAGGTGGTTCTATTTTTTTTTGTTTTATCTATTAGTACCAATTCGAGTATCAATTTAATGAAAAATAATGATCGTATGGTTAATTCCATTGTGATAGAAATACAATTATACGAAAATATCGTAAAATTGTTAAAGTAAGCTCAGCTATAGCTATCAGATTTAATTTATTTATATGTATTAGATGTACACTAACAAAAATCAAATTTAGAATAAACTCGTCATCAAATAAAAATTTTTTGGTGTCAAATTTATAACTGACTGAAGGTGAATTTTATATGATATGGCTTAAAAATCTATAATTCTAGATTGGTTTTTGACCAATCGTGTGCAAATTGTATAACATTTTGTAAAATGGGTCACGACATCAATCTTATTTTTGTTATGTGCGTCCTCAACAGTTCTATTAATATGCAAAGCACTGGAGAAAAATCATTAGTGCCACAACCACAATGAATTACTTACCGGTACGAGGGTGGAATGAAAGGAGAGCGAGGGGTTTTCCACCAACAGCCACCAACTTTCAGTTTGCGGATATCTAAGGGCAAGAAATGGGAATTCGCCACTGACATTGATTGATTATACGTGCTCACAGATTTTTATTTTGTAGCCCAGATTTCTTCTATTTTGGTTTACAATAAAACAGTTCTTCATAATTTTGTAATAAGTGTCATTTTGGTTGATGAATTTACACTTTTGATTAATTTATCGATTTACGGTTTTTTCAGTCGATTTTATCAGAAATGAAAATTTGTCAGTGGCTAAAATTATTCTAAACAGATTTTTTTTGCATATGCAACAAGCAGTCTCGATTCGTAATTGGGTTCGTTAACAGCCATTTGGATGGTGAAATTGCACAAGTACAATGAAACCTCAAATACCTACCTAACCTCATTAAATGATATAATATTAATTAATACATAAAAATATCTGGCTTAGATGTTTCGCCTAATTTACGTTATCACTTGCATATTCATTAGTATTTATAGCCTGACAAAAATTTATTTTTCTTATTTTTGTTTTTGGAAAACTTGTTATACCACTCATTTGGGTGCTTTAATGTTCATTTTTTACTTACAATGTTAATAACAAATAATTCGTGATTTAAGCGCTTTGGGAAATTCCATCGTTATTACTGGTGTTTTCTAATAACTTGTAAACATAGTTACAAGATTACAAGATATGGTTTCAATCGATCATTCAGTATTGTTAATCACAGTGAAATAGCTATTTACATTAGAAAACGGTAGATTTAATAATACCTTTCACATACCTTTCAAGTTGGAGAACTGTAAAATAACCTAACACATGAGATTTGTATGTATATGACATTAAATCACCAAGGTGTCCAATTTATTTTGAACATTTTTATTTTACTGAATTTATTATATTCGATGGAAATAATTAAACACCAATTATTTACATTTACTTGTTTAATCAAGCAAATATTTTTTTACGAAATACCCACGAAAGTTCTTTTCGGGATCGCGTTCTTAAATAGCATTCATACAGCACATTTAATCAAACACCTGTAACACACAACAAAAAAATGCTTTATATTGTTTTTTATTAATATTATTTTTTTATTTATTATTTATTTAATACTAATTTGCTCATACAGCAAATTGTTAATGCTTTCAAGGTCTTTGCACACCTAATTCATTATATTAGATATAATAAGACAACAGGTATTTAAAGCAGACTTGATTAAAACAGTATTTTTGGCTTATAATTAATTGCAAAGTTTGTACGAAATTTTATTTACCATATCCGGGAACGCAAAAATATTTATACGTATTAATTTTCAACGAAATGCAGTAGTTTGCTCTAGGGAACAATCATGTAAATCACTTCGGCATAAACCGATGTTTGGTTTTTTTTTGTAAAAGTAATTTAAATTAAAGATGCAAGCATTTTATTTAATTTTTGTGCACACAGTACATGAACACAGCGTCATTTCGGGAACGCAAAAAACCCATAAATATACAGAAACGTCACCAAATGTCATAATGCAAAAAATATAAGGACAGAAAACATTGCAACGCGGTAGATTTAACAGTTTGCAACAAAAAAAGTGAAGAGTAGCATTGAAAAATAATATGGAGAGAAAGAAAAAAGATTAGGATATTGGGTCAGTAATTCATCCTCATTTTTTTCAAAAAAATTTATATAACCGTTTAATACAAAACCGGACGGACAGAATAAAAATAGTATGCAATATACAATTTTCATAATTTATAGTATCTTTTGTCCCCCCTTTAGCTTATCTTTCGACCAAGCTAAAACATACAAGACAAAGATAATAAAATAATAGCAATATTTTTATTACATATTGTCACTGCTAGGTTGAAAACTTTTTGGTGCGGATGATGACTAAATCACCGTCGATTGAGGCAATAGCTGGCTCAGCAGTTAGGGGGTTGGCTTTAACCGACTGTGATTTAGTCTGTACCAGCAATAGCCCATTTGCACCAGAAGGTTCTCGACCTGATAGGCTAACGAACTTCCGCTTCATGACAATATACAGGGTGTTTTTGAAGTAATAAATAGTAAAGATTATTACTATAATTGGCACTGTGTTCTAGTACGAGAAAACTGACTCGTTCCGCCAGAATAAAGGTTGTTTGCGTAAACTTCTAGGGAATTTCCAGAAACGATGTATCGTTGTATAAGCGGCGCAAACAATGACGAGTTAATATAAAATTCGAAGCTACTGAAGAGTGAGCGGTTCATCAAAGCGCTTGTAATAGGAGTTATTACTGTGTGAATATCGAGTATTTGAGTATATAGTAGAAATAAATTATTTGTTATTCATCTAACTCTTTGAACCAAAAGAACCCCGATTTCGCACATATGTTGCAATACTAAAATGTTATTTTTGTACTACGCTTAAACTAGATGCATATACGTTAAAATTTAAATATTAAACAATATAGTTAATTGATTTTGAACAATTATCTAAGATAAGTTCATATTTATTAATTATTGCTGATTGTTGGATTTAACGTTTTGTTGTGAATTTTTGAAAAAGTTTTTTGGAAAATTTAGAATTTCTAGTTCTAAGGGAACACCACTTGATTCAACAGAAATAAAGATTCAGATGAAGGTGTCTCAAACACATCGTGGAAACATTTTGGAGATGTATATTAATCAATTGGACGATGACGGCAGAATTTTTTTCAATGGGATAAGTGCGATGGTGCATATAACCGCAAAAACTTTAGGTGACCGAATACTTAGTCAAAAAAACTCGGTATTCATAATCTGCGCAACCTTTGAACTTAACACCTTTAGATTTTTTGTTATATCATTTTCAACACTTACTTAAAAAGGACATTAATTTTTGGATAAACTGTAGGAGAGTAAGTACTTAGATATTTACAATAAAGATGTTAAAAAATAATTAATTTGTTCTTTAAACACAAATTTGAAATAAATAAGTATTAAACGTTGTCTTCCTATCAGGAATTTATAAATTTAATTATTAATTTTAAATAACATACAAATAAAATAATTATATCCAAATATAAATCTAGTTTGCTGCAATTTTAACTAGTAATGAATAGAAATATTGTTTTAATTAGAGAGTAAATTAAATAGTTTATATAAATATTTCCAGAGTCTACATGACGAGTTAATTAATTACTTTATACCATACTCCTACAATGTTAAATTTTGTCTAGGTCATACATGTTGCTTCAATTTTAACTAAATATTTGTTAAAAAAAATATGTACGTTTTAGCTTTTTGCTTTTCTTGGATGCATAACAAATGTTTTCAGCTTTCTGCAAATTGCATCCACTAATCCTTTTCCCAGTAAACCATTTATAACAGTTTCCAGTCAAAGTCTCATGTGTCAAACTACAAAAACCTCCACCGGAATCCTTACAACGAAATTAATCTTAAATAATGGTCACCTGTAACTCTTCCACGAAACTTGAACATTTCTTTCACATACTTTCGGGTTAGAAAGGAACATAATTCACACTATTCTATTGTTCCCTCGTTCTCTAAAACTTCTTTATTTTTTATATATTTAAAAGAATGTAATATCGACGCAATTTTTTCAAACTTCGTGTATTATCCATACTCCTTATAAAAGAAATAACGGTTCGCTACAAAGTAGTTAACTTCTTGAATTTACGTTATCGTATACGCACCCGTAAGGCCAATTTAATGAAATACTTTATTCGCTATTTTTATAACTCCGAGTATCGTGGCAAATAACATTAAATTTTACTTTTAAAACAGCAATTTCGTTTTATTAAAATTTTGCCAATTTCATTTTAATTCAACAGTCAGATACTAACAAATTTTCAGCTCTTAACAAATACGAAACGTTGAAAAGAAAAGCTCAATAGGAAGTTTTACGCCAAATAAATCAACAAAAAGAGAAATCCATCAGATGAAACGGCAGTTAGACTAAATATTATATATTTAATTATTAATTATTATGCCTTTATTTAGAAAAGCTAAAAAAATAAGCAACTTGATTCAATTTTATTAAATTATGTAACAAACTAATTTTCATATTATAGTAATTTTCAACAAAATTTAGATTTTAGTTTATTGTAATCACATTTCTTCTCCCATAGATTAATTTATAGCGGAAACAATATTTTCGTGTTTACAACTTATATTTTACATCTATAAAACAAATATATAATAATAAAACATTATTGTTAGTTTATTATTAAATTTGATTTATAATAGTCCGAGAGGCGACTCCAAAAAATGGGGTGCATTAATTACCAGATAAAATTAAAAAAAATATATATATTCTTCTGAACTATCCAGAGCGATGCCGAACTTCTAAAATAATGATTCACACTATTGTCCGTACTTCTAAGAAATATTCGTCACGGCTATTGACTATTGACTGGATACGAGAAAGTTGAGTCGTCGTTCCGGTTCATCAAAACGACGGCGATCGTAGTTATTATTGCGTCAATATTGAGTTATTTATCTATCAAATTATTGTTGTATGTATTCGTGTATATAATATAAATAAATTATTTGTTGTTAATCCAACTCTTGAACATTCGTTGCATTGGTGTCAGGACTGGGATTTGAGAAAGTTGGACGAGTATCTGGATAATTTATAGACCAATGTGCGATAACAAGAAGTCAATCGGAAATAACGGAGAAACAAATGTGTTTACTGTTGGAAACAGGAAAAAAAACGACGATTCGACGAAAAAGAAAAACAATAACCAAAAATTCTAGAAAAAGAATGGGAAATGCGAAGACTTGAAGACGATGAAAAATAGAAGAAAATTTGAGAAGATCTGGAAAAACTAGTTTTAGAAGAAATGAAAGAAAAAAATAGTTTTAGAAATGCAAGAACCAATTCTGGAAGAATAAAAAAAGAATTTGAAAGAGCTTGAAAAACGAAGTTTAGGTCAAAATTTTTATGAGGAACCACGATTAGAGGAACAAAAGAAAATACTGTAAGAAGTTGAAAGACGCTAGTTGGAAGATAAAGAACAATAAAAAAAATTTTTGAAATGCAAGAAACAATTCTGGAACAAAATAACATTTTGGAAGAGCTTAAAAACTGGCGTTAAAAGAAAAAGTATGAGACGACAATTAAAGGAAATAGAAGAATTTGAGAAACGACGATAAGAAGAGCTAAAGAAGGTTCCACAAGGACAAAAAACCATTTTAAAAAAGCCTTAAAAACAGAAGATGCTAGAAGAGAAAAGGAAGAATATAAGGAAATTAAAAAAAATTTTTTAAGACATTTGACACTTTGCAAGATGCATTTTAGAGTTGAATTGCTTTTCACGTCTCAGAGATAAAAAAGAAATTCAATAATCTTCTAAAAATTCAAAAAAAAAGAGAAAAAGATTGGTAAATTAGAAATAAAAGTCAAAAAAAATATCATAAAAGGGTAATGAATTTGAAACAAGAATAACGAAAGATCTCGACAAAAAGGTTTTAATGAGATTGAAACAAAAATCAAAATACTGATAAAGATAAAGTAGTGTGAAAATCGAATTATTTATTTAGTTAATTATTGTTATATTGTTTGTATAGTAGAAATAACTTATTTTTTCTAAAATTTAATGAATCGCACTTTTTGCATCAAAAGAATCCTGATTTCGTATATGCTACTATGCAATAAAATAAGTAGAACGTTAGTGATAACTTTATTATGACTTATTGTAAGCCTCACTTTTGTGTTACGAAAGCGTGTAATTAATAGCAGATTTTTATAGTAGTAGTTACTATGACAAATTATGGTTTTTGATTTTTTTTCGATACTTTATTAAAAAAGTTAGGATAATTACAGGTTTTTTTTCAATAAAATTTGCGGCCAAAATGTTAAATACAAATTTTGTGTGTTAACTATTTTAATAACTGTTTTTTCTGAGGTGCTAATAATGATCCCCTTAGCTTTTCTATATTGAAAGCGTAAGGTTGTCATATAAACAATAATAGGGGATATTATAGCGCTCTCCTGGCTCGTCGTGCTTCAAATTAATTTTCCGCTGTCAAATTTAAGTTACCACACGTGAGTGTAAATAACTTATTTTCTAATAAAACTGTATGACAACAATGTACATACATACAAAAGTAGGTTTTGTGAAAAAACTCTAGTAGACTTTCTGCTGACAATTCCAAGAATCCTGCTTTTATTTACCCCAAAATGTGGATTTGGCCGTTGAATCATAATAGCAGCTCACTTTTTATAACCACGTAGTACGGGTATATCCCTATACTCATCAATCACAAAAATATTGACAAAAAGCTTTCCTCGTATAAAACAGATAAATTGACAAATTTGCTGCACCCGAATAAATTCAAATTAATTATTTGGAATATTCATCGAAGTGGTCTCTTGCACCGAGAAAAGCAACGATTGATGGTCACCTGGAGAATTCTCGTCGCTTTAAAAAAAATTCCCTGCTTGAAACACACACAATGAAAACAAAAGACTATGGAGTTACATTTTTCATTGTGAGTACATCATATATAACGTAAAGTATACAATTTAATTCTGGATTGACTGGCGTTCTCGTTGTACATTCAGATGATAAACGCATTGCATAAGTGTAACATCCCGGAGTTGGTTCCATTTTCGCACAACAAACCCGTGTCAAAACTACAAAGCTCTATCACCCTTTCACAAGGGGCGGAACAGGGAGGTGATAAATACCGACACAAACTGCCATCTACTATCTTCCTTTTTTATTACAAATTAACTCAAATCGGGATAGTTTTTAACAGTTACAGCAACAAAAAATGTAGCTAATTTATTTCACCCACATGTAAAAAGAGTTAATATATTAACATGAAGCAAACATTTGAAAATTTCTTTAAATAAACGCCACTGAAATAATTTTTACCTGATTTTATCTAACTTTTCAGTGATTTTTTGCGAAAGTTTTCTTAACAAAACCTAACAATGTCAAAGAAAGCATAAATGCGACTACTGCAAACGACGGAGGTTAACAAGAAACGTTGAATTATGACAGATGATCCTGACAGAAAAGCTGCCAAGATGCGAACACGACTCACATTGCGAGAAAAGGAAATTTTAAATTTCAACTATATTGGATAATAAACTATTTTAGGTGGAAGATATGACACAAAATCTCTAGGATGGCGAATTGAAACTGTTTTTATTGTTTTTTTTTTCCTGAAAATCGTTTCACATCACTGACCAACTGATTTGAATACGCTCAAATTTATTAAATACGTGTATAGTGAGAGTTTTTTTGGAGAACTTGTTGTGAAATACTGTCATTTCAAGAACGTTTCAAAAAACTAATTGCGATTTATCAATGCGAAAAATTACTTATTATAGTAGATTCGTATCCGAGGTGGATCTTCAATTATTGAAAATAAAAAACTTATCACCCAATAAATGTATTTAAAAAATATTGAAAGGGAAATTATTATAGTTTTTGTTTAAATAATAATAATTATTATTATGTATATACAGGTTTTCCAGAACTGGCGGATCAGCCGCAAACTACAATCTACGATACATGAATATTACCTTTACTAATAATTAATATTTTATATGATTGGTTAATATAAAATTGCTGTAATTTGAAAACAATACAGTATAGAAAAATACTTTTTTTGGATTTTGTTATTAAGTTGAAGAGACGATCTTGTAGTTTACGGCTGATCCGCCAGTTCTGGGACTCCCTGTATATTTTAAAATTTAATTTGTTATAAATATAAACAAAATGTAACTTTATTTTTAAAGTTTATTAACTTATTGGATAAGAATAATTATTATTTTCAGTTACTGATTCGTTTTTAGCAGCGTTTCCGAAATGACGAAATATATGCAATAAAAGAATCTTTAAATAAATATGTAATAATAATTTATTAAACACAGAATTTTCTTGAAAGTTTAAAAATTGCAACATTTAAACTATAGTCTGTTTGCTTAACGGATGAAATAACGAAATCATCCATATTAACCGAGCTGTTTAAATAGCGATACTTCATTCGCTGTTTTTAAAAATAAAACATTTAAAGCAGAAAAATTGTGACACGTGGAACTCATTTACGGGCTAATTTTAAGTTATCAACCGGTAGTATCGCAAATTGTAGTACCTTTCCGTAACAACAACTAATCACAACAGCGAATTTTATTAATTTTCCATGGAAACGAAGATACTACCAGTATTGCGATTAACTTTTAATTCGCGATTAAAATGGTTTTTCTTGTGTTTGATTGGTCAAAATCGGCATTTAATCGTGAATTAACTATTTAATCGTAATTAAAGTTAATTTTACCTTCTGTAGAAAGGTTAACTAAATATGTAATTAGAATTAACTTTTGATTTGCGCTTAAACTAACGTGTGTGACATTTGATTGGTCAAAATAAGCAAACCAGTCCTTTATTAATATTTAAAGAAAATTGAATGAAAAATATATACAAGGTAAATATTTTAAATGGAATAAATTTTATAACTCGGCTTTCATTCGCTGGATAAAAAAATTGTTGTTTTCAATTTGCCATTTTAGGTTATTAACAGTTTAACGGAATTAACAATTTTAAAAAGCATGTAAATAAAGCTAATAATGATAACTAAGAATATTATTTATTTTTTATTTGAAGTTTTGTTTCTTATTCCCAGTTCAGAATTTTCGGTTAGATTCTTTAGATTTTGTGAATAAATAAATTAAAAATTTTTTTTTGTTCACTTCCAAAATTCAAGAAATCTAACCGGAAATTATTTAATTTCTGTTATCTTAATCTTGTATTCTTTATCTTAATTTTTTTTTGTAATATTTTATTCTTCATGCACGGTTTCGTTTTAAACGGTTATTTTTTTTGAGAAAATATTTCTACAGCGTATATTTAAATAACTACCAATTTGATAAAACAAATTTATATTTAGCATCTTTTCAACAAAAACCAATTATCAGATAAACTTTTACACATTGTATTACACCTTGTTTACATTTATTGCGGCTGTTCGTTCTTATGAAGAAGAAGAGGTATTCTTCACGCTATTTGCTAATCTTCTTTCCTTCGCCAATTTTATTTCTTTTGTTTCTAAATCTAGAGTTTTTCTTTCCAAAATTTTTTTTCTAACATTATTTGTATTCTTTAAAATGCACTGTTTTAATTACTTTTCTCTTTAGTATTCTATGTCTATAAAATAGTATTGAAAGAAGAATATTTTAAATATTTAACTATAATGTCTTAACGTATGTCAAACTATCATTATCAATAACAGGTATCATATTGTGAACACATGTGATGACTGGAAACGTTCTCGAAAAGACGGTTTTTAAAATAAATTTGGGCGTAAAATTAGTGTCGGCCATATTGAATAGCATTTATTTAGGTTATTGTAAAACAAGTTATATTGTATTTAAGTATAAATGTATTTCCAAAAAGCTTTTACTTATTTTTTCAAAACTTTATTTGCGTTTACGAAATGACGCTGTATTAATTGCTTGACTCAAAATATTAATTACGAAGATAACAAGTGTTCACTTATTAGAAAAGTTGTCATGAGGTTTTGACAAAAAAAAAGTTACAAAAAATGAATGTCGGAATTTGACACAATGTAACTATGAAAAATATTATAAAAACATTAATCATTTTGATTATTTTTGAGTGCATCTTTACAAAATTCTGAGTTATTTTCATTGCGAATAGTTTTGTTGTTATACTTTTCAGTTTCATTTTGTTCTTTATTTCTTCGTGTTCAGTTTCGTTTGTTCTTTACATTATCTGACAATTCTGACATTTCTGACAACTATCACTGACAGTACAGTAGCCGAATTTAACTAAGAAATACTTCAAAATGTTTTTGTTTTGTCATGGCACCCTTGACAACTTTTTTAAATGAACACTTGATATTAGCTCTTCAATTATTTTTTTTGTAATATTTAGTTGTTAAAAGTTATTTTAAGGATTGTTTGTTACTAAATAAACAACCTCTTAACGACCACGGTTTCTTGTCAAGATGTAAAAGGCACCTCGACTGTTAAGAGGTCTTGTACATCTTGACAACAAAGGTTGTTTACTTAGTAATAAACAATCTTTAAAACAACTCTAGAAGTGTAATTAATTACAGAGATATTACAGAAAATATTGTACAATACACGTCCGTTAGGGTCTTTACTGCCTCGCCAGTTTATTCGATTCGCTAATCGAGGTCGTCTCTCTAAATTTCTAACTCGGCCGTAAAGGCTTTCCTAACGGATGTAAGTGTTCCTTGCAATAAATTAGAAAAAATATGAATATTTTTTTTATAAAGAATTAGTTGTACCTTAAAAGCTTCAAATAATTTTCTATTGTATATTATAGATGTATGTGTGTGTGTCAGAACGCCTTCCCGAAATAACTTCGTGAGTGTTTCGTAAAAGACAAAGCATGTAATATTATTTAGTAAAAATCTAGTTATTGGTGAATAATTTATAATTAATTACTTTAGTTAATTATTTAATAAATTTAATAATTTAAAGGCAAATTCGACACCTTAGTAATTTTGTACAATAACTTTTAAGATATACACTAAGAACATCGAGGGAGAGAAAATGGTGGAGGCGCCGGGTTACCGTTTTTTTTTAAATATGATTTGTAAAGACTCTAATACTTGGGAATTTTTATCTAAACCAGATACAACTTTATTTTTTAAAATTGCCAGAAGAAAAAATGTTTTCAAAACATAAAAACTTCGGTCCATATCTGTGAATTTTTTATAAGAGACAAAAATAGTAATATATAAAGTAAAACCTTCATGAAGATTCTCCTCGTAGTAAAAAATTTATAAACGCTTGAAGTTAAGATGAAATAAAATTCAGCTACCCATTTGGTATTTATAACAATAAATTATTGATGTCTCTTGAGAATCGAATTTCGGTCAAAGTTAGAGAAAATATGACAGACTGAGAAAAAATGGCCGATCAAACAAAAACGATGAAACACATCTAGACAAATAATATGAACATTTACACTCATTTGAAAAATACAAACTTGCGCTTGTAATATTGTTAGATTACGAATAAAGGAAACTTTGATGAAAAGTGAGGTAACGATCAGTTGCTGTAGAAACGAAGTAATTTTAGATAATAATGTATATTATCTAGAATTAGAATGCTGTAAAAATTTTCGGCCGAAATTCGAAATAGTTTTATTTATAAAATCGGCGTTTTAAGCAAATTTAGATCAAATCAAGTTACATTCAAAATTTTGTAAATCGTAATTTGTAACTGCATGCAATTTAACAAAAAAAGTATAAAATTTCTCACGCAACACTATTATTATAAAAGCTGCAATAAATTTATGTTGCAGACAATTTGTATTAATTTATGAATTGAAAGGATAACCGGAAATGACGTCAATGACGGCTACCTCCGGCCACTCGGCACTCCTTACATTATTATTTATTAAAAGCTGGAAAAGCAGGAAGCTGCCATGTTTTCATTGCGTATTGCATCATATAATAGCCTTAAAAAATTATTGAAAAATTACGCTTATTTGTGCTTTTTTTTACTGTAATCCGCATTTAGGGACTCATCAAGGATCGTTGGATTTCACGCATCGCGAAATTTATTGCGCCTCGTTCGTCTTTGTAATAGGAAAAAAATTACAGCATCTGCTTAATTAATGCCCGCAACGTTTATAGCAGATAGGGCACGAAGCCGAAATTGAGAAAGTAAACTGAAAAAAGTAAATACAACCGGTCAGGATTGTAATTGGTTACCGCTTATCCTAAGGCTTTTTGTTTGTTTTGTGGTTAAAACCCGCTTCGGTCTAATTGAACCTGTGCGAACCTAAAACCCTATCGAAATAGGAAATCCATAATTAAGTGAACGGGAGGTTCATATTTATCGAAGGATGTTGAAATAATCCACTTCGGAGAGTGAAAAGCTTGATTTGGATGTACTCACGTTAAATCCTAGATAAATGATAAAGTAAAGCTCGAAAAATTCGTTCTGATTAAGAAAGTATTCGTTTTCGAACCAAATTTGTGATGGTATCTTTAGTTTCTCTTCAAGAAAAGTCACGGAAAATTCTATTAACGCTAACAAAAGTTTAGATACAAAAATCGTAAAAAAAGTAAATTGAAATATATCTACATTAGTGATAAAACAGCTGTGATAATTTAGTCTGAAATATTAATTACAAATGTACTAAAAATAAAAAAAAATCATGAAAATACCTAATTAGTAATGTAAAAAGAACTATTAAAAAATTGAACAATACTAGAAAACACTAAACTTTTGAAGGTTTTTATTTTAGAGGTAACGGGTTGCAGGAACAATAAAATAAAGGATTTGACTTTTAATCCGACGTTTCGACTGTTTTTTTATTACTGTCTTTATCAAGTCAGTTCTTTTATTAGTTCTATCAGTTTTTTTATTACTGTCTTTAAATCGTTTATTTTATTGTTCCTGCAACCCGTTACCTCTAAAATAAAAACCTTTAAATAATTATTGAAACGTTATCATATTAAGAACTAAACTTTTGTCATTAATAAACTAAAAACATGAAAAAATGAAAATAGACAAAATGGACAAAATTGACAAAAGAAAGATAAATTTTAGCCGTCTAAAATGTGTGTTTTTTTTTAAAGAATTGATATAAATTTGACATTTAATATAAAAATTAATTTAAAAAAATGTAAATACTAATAAAAAGAGTAAGGAGACAAAAAATACAATCATCAAATTTAAAAAATTGTAAAAGAATATATCAAACGTGTCAAAAAGCGTTTCTTTTTTTAGACAATTTTTCTTAGATTTACAACTATAACTTCGTTTTGAACTTTATGGAAAACTTTTTATTTATAATTATTCATTTATTCAACTGTTAAAAAAATTAGGTTTACCAGAAAAATTAATCTTACTTCTTAGGTTAAAACAGTATATTGGTGTAGTAATATAATATATAACATTGTAAAGAACTCATTTCGACAATTCAGTTGTGTAACACGAATCCAAGTTTGTAAAATGTTTCTTTTTTATATATTTTAGATAGAACATTAAAATTTTTGGTTCTCTAATTACCTATTTCGGCACTGGGTGCTATAGTGGTTATTACAGCACCCAAATGAGTTTTATAACAAGTTTTTAACAGACGCAAATTAAAAAAAACGATTATGTCATCATTTTTGTAATACCTAATTGTTAGAAGTTTATTTTTGTTACTGGACGTAGATATAGTGGTGACCATTGGATCGCAAAATTTGTACCATAAAAATTGACTTTTTATTAAGATCCATGTACCATGTATAAGCCGAGGATAAAAAGGTACCTGTGCCAGTGGCGCTTGGCGTGGAAAGGACGCCATCGAGTGTAAGCATATTAAACACATTGCAGGCATCGGGTCAATGCAGCGCTATATAATAATTGGGGGTATGACATTGCCGTGCGCCAATGCTTTGGCAAGGTCACGCGCTTTCATTCATACTCGGTACCTTTAAATCCTCCCCTTAACCATGTACCAATTGTACTAATAGCATTTAAGAAAAAGTTTCTTGTTGTACGTCGGTGTTTAAACATTACTGCAGGCCATTATTCTTTTTTATGCCCTTACTAGTACATAAATAACGGTTTTTTTATTGTTAATTGACTTTTCTGACTATTAATTATTATTATTATTGTTAATATCTTAATTACATTTAAAATATTTTAACCAATAACTAATCTAACAATTTAATATTGAATGATAAAAAAATTACAAAACCAACAGGAAAAGTGCCCCCTCGAGCTCACAGGTAAACTTTTTCTTTCGTGACTAATCTCGGGCGTTCCTCCCTTATATAATAAATACCTATTATTCCTGGGCATTGTATTTATCAAAACAACAATACGATTTTTTCCTGCATATACAAAACAGAATTTTTTCTTTGAAAGAAGAGAACTCAAGCTTTACCAGTTTATAAATTCTTAATAGAAAATTCTCTAAAATCTTTTTCTATCTGAGTTTTCCAAGTCCAATATCCATCTCATGCATAGTTCTGAAATAAAAAAAAAACAACATTTTTTACTTATAAATATATACGTTGTGCGCTGTATTCACACTGCTCTATTTTACCACAGACTATTCGAAAATTTGATGCAGCTGTTGTAAATTAAATTTTTGAACCGCCTGAGGTGCTGAAAAAACCTATTGATTTTATAATAATGTTAGTGCATTATTTCAATTAATTTAATTAAAGCGTAATTTTAGTTTGACCTTGTGCCCTTTTCATATCCAGCCACCTGTAGTTTCATTGTGAAAAACAATTAATAAATTTTCAGCCTTGTTTTTTAACTTAATAAAAGTTGTAAAACAATTTTTTGTCCGAGCTTCTATTTTTGGAAATTCTTTTTATTTTTTTCGAGATTAAATCAATTTTATGGGTTAGGTATATTATAAATAGATTTATCTTCTCACACCCTTTAGTCAAAAGCAAAGTTGATGCAGCAAGGATAATGTGGAAATGTTCTGCTCTTTGAGCGTGAAACAGATTTCCTGATTTCGTAAACGATGATCGTTAAAATTTAATTCTGCTCCTCTGCAGCGAGTTAGAAACTACCTACATGGTTGTTTTAAATTAATTAAAATTAAAAGTCTATGTACCTGTACAAGGAAATAATTTAGTTAACGACTTTCTATTACTAACACTAGATGAATAATTAAATCTAAGTGTATATAACTTGAGTTAATTATTCGCACAATCAATTTAACGAAAAAAATTTTAGTCCCAACCCAGTCAGCATGCATATGCATGTAAATTATACGTCTGATTATTAAAATTTATTTAAAAATTATTAAACGTTTAGTTTTTTGTCTAAATATTGACGTCATTGGAGCCCCGTTAAAATGACATTCTCTGTAAAAGCAAAAGTATAAATTTAACATCAGCATTTAATAACGTTAAAAAATAACAAAAAACAATACTAACAGAACAACAAATTTTATTTTTACGTATTTTTTATGTTTTATGTAAAATTGTTGAAATTTGGTTGTTATAGAATCGTTTTTCAAACTTATTTTGTAAAACGTCTTCAACTTTGGTTGGAATATTAGCGTCATTATTACGTTCACAAAGAAATCTTTTACAATTTGTACAAGTTAAAAAACTTGGTGTAAAAGAAACGTATTTTCAAACCATAAGTTTTATCTTCAGGAATTCTTAGAATTTTTCAAGATTTTATAGAACTTGATAAAGATTTCGAAGGATTTCTATAGGATTTTTAAAAATTTCCTAGTATTTATATCTCTTAAATATTATCTTATACTTATTTTATGTGATTATGCTCTTGAACAGTGGATTGTTTGAGCAGTTTACAGCCTATTATAAACATTAAAGAAACGTTACTATAACATCGTAAAATATTCGTAATTAAATAAATAGCGTTAGGCACTTACGTTTAACAAACGTAATTATAAAAAAGCTAATGTAACTTTATTTGTTAATGAATTGTTATCAATGAAAAGAAAATGGTTAAGCAATAACGATTTTTTAACGTGTCCTCACTGGGAAGTGAGAAAATCGCAACATATCATGCTTTCGTCAGTTGGGTATTCTTTACTTTTCAACTCGTCTCAATGAAGTTAAAATTTGTTCTCCTATTCTTTTGTTGCGTCTTTATAAAATCCCGTTTAAACCAATAGAAAGTTTAATAGTCCTCGAAATCCATTTCCGGTTGAAACACCCTAAAAATTCGTTTGTAACACGGTTGCATTATTACAACCTACTTTATCTTCTAACGTATTGTACTTTTCAGATTTATGAGACAGGCGATAGATAAAAATCCTTTTAATAAGTTCGCTAAAGAGAAATTTAAATTATCGTCGGTTTGTACCGGTCTATCAATTCAGTTTTAAATTATTTGTTCATTAATTTTGAATGTAATTGAAGTTTATTGCACATTAACGTCCACAAATTGCGCCGTAAAACGCATTTCTAGCGTTGTTTGTGCAAATAAAATAATGCTCAACAAAAGTCGTAAATAACACATTTATTTCTCGTCTTTGAGAAATATAATCTGAGATTTACTTTATACCAATTCGATAAATAAAATATTTGGTGTCGGATATTACACAAACATAAATTACATTCCAATAAAGTTAAAAAATAGCAATTGCAACAAGCTTTTTTTTATCTCTTGATATTGCTTTTGCTTCAGGACATATTTTACCTCGTTAAAATTCTTCACACAGTATTTCTTGCGATCTTTATTATTCTTTTTTCTGTTGTTTTGTTAACCCTACTTGTTTTGTCCTTATTCATTACGCAATTTTTCTATATTTTAATTAATTAATTTGTTCATTCATTTTATTAATTCTTACCAGAATAAAAAGTTATTTTTATATTAAATGTGTCTGTGACTGAAAAACAGTCAAAAGTGACTGATAATAGTGTAGTCTTTTAAGTTTAAACCGTCAAGTCAAAAGATACTAAAAGCCTTGCCCATTAAAAACACAAACACTTAAAATGTAAATATCTTTAACATGACGATATGGTCATATCTATATATAAAAAATCGGGCAATCCTGCCGATTGCACAATAGCTTAAGGGCTGTTACTGTAAAATAAGACTATTTTACAGCTCATAACCGTATCGAAGCTACATATTTGGTTTTTATATGTCGATTTTATGAATTTACAGATTGATATGTCCATATTAATAGATTTGTCAGATTTATAAAATGTAACAATATTATTGACTTACAATTAGTCAACGGAAACAAATAAAATCATGAACATTATCGCGGATGTAACAATATCATACCAATGTCATACCATGCTTAACCATTCTCACAGTTTAGACGGACATCTGCGGCTGTTATGTATGACATTTTTTACATCCTAGGTATACATACTTCCAACTGCGCAGCCAACAAATGGTGTCGATATGACATTATTTCCCCATTACAATGTTTTGTATTTTAGATACTAGATGTCAATTATTTGACTATTAACTATGAAAATTATGTCAAGATTTCCGTAAAAAAACATAGCTAAGAAAATTGCAATTCCATTTTGAAATAAAGCATGTAGGTACACAATTAAACAAAAAATCTTAGAACTTACATTTTTATGTTGACAAATTTTGACAAATATATTTTGAGCACCTGTCGTGGGTCTTCATGGTTAAGTTCTATTTCTATGTTGTTTTCCCCATTAAAATAGTGTAGAGTTTAGCTACTTTACTGATTTTTTCATATAATAGTTATTATGTTTTAGATGTTACGTTTACTATTTTACTACACTTCAACAAATTTATGTACTTTTAAGGTTAAAAAAATTACGTAAAACCTACGTTCTGAATCTTGAAGTGCAAAAGTTGGGTAAATGTTTTTGAAACTCTATATTTTGTTAAAATCAATATCGTGAGGATAAACTAGGTAATTATACGTATTTTATTGTTGCATTGTCGATATACTGTTAAATACCTTTTTACACGGTCACTAAAACAATCAATCTACTTAAAAATATGTAGTAGGTACTCAACCACTTGTAGCCAAATTCTTGTCAAGTCCACTGGTATCGAGGTGATTAGGTGAACATCAAAGATAAATAATGGCAGTACCTGAAAAAGATAAAAGGAAACATATGAGCCAATTGTTTTATTAATGTAGAACGTAGACAAAGTGGTAGTTTGGACAATGATTATAAATAATATCAATGTTCTTATAAAGACTTAGAGTGACAACAGTTTGGGGCATTTTATGTATCAGTGAGATGGCGAGTCTCTTACCCCGGTCAACTCAATTATAACTATTGGTTATAAGATTTTCCCTAATCCTCTTAGTTTAAATGATAAAAAAATAATGGTGATTTTCCATCTAAGTCCACATCAACATAAACAATTGTGGCGAGTCTCTACGCCTATCCACACAAATATTAACAATTGTGATGAGTGTTCAACTCCATCCACAAATTAAGGATAATTATTAACAATAACAAGGCAAACAATAAAATAAATATAAATAATTATAATAAAAATTAATGTCGAACCCACAAGTTTAATTAAAATTTTAATATTTCAGTGGCAAAGCGATTTCGAAATTTAAAGTTCCTGTAAAAAGGAAAGTTATACAAAAAATGTTGAAGAAACTTACCAATCTTTTGTCAAAATGAATTAACAACATTAAAAATATTTTTTATTATATATTAATAATTGAATTAATAACGTTTTATTCTAAGGTGAGATTGAAATGTAACTGAATTAGAGCAGGCTGTGCCAGCATAACTGCAATGATGTGTCTAGTGTTAGTGCCCACTTTCACGACTTGCTCTGATTCAGTTACATTTTGATCTCAGGTTATTTGTACTATTCATTTTATTGTTTAATTTTATGTTTTAATGTTTTCATTTTAATTAACTTGGATTGGCTTGTCATAAATTCAACAATGAACAATATTCAGTTATTTAATAAAACACAATAAGTAGGTTTTTGTTGTAATCATGTTTAGTTAGATAGTTACTTAGTTAAATGTAGATGGTCTTTATTTAGAAAAATAATAATAATAATAATAATACATGGAAGACGAAGGTTAGCCAACAGGCCATTCAACTTAACCTTAGTTTAGTTTGTTATAATCCTACATAAATCGTAAAGTTTGTAAAATAATAATTATTAACATTTAAAATTAATTATGGTTTATTTTTTACCAGAGAGAAACCAGTTGAAGTTAAAAATTTGAAAGACTCATTTGTAATTTGTTGATTTTAAAAATTATCCAATCACAAATAAGAGCATTTTAAATTTTCTACCCATATTTCACTAAGGGTTGTTTTAATAGGTAAAAATAGGTAAAAAAACAATTTTTCCTATTTTATCGTAAATTTTATGTATCGTTTGTTTAGATTTTAGTTGAATTACTATAGCAACATGAAAACAGTATATTAAGCAACTAGTGTTACAAACTATTTTAAATAGTATTTATTATTATTTTTCTTTAACTTTTAGTTATCTGTCTTCTTGTTGGATCTTTTTAGTATGTTAAATGAAATGTAAAACACCCATTAACATCAAACACTACACTTACACAACGCGCGTTTCGACAACAAAGTTGTCATCCTCAGATGAGAATTAACACTGTCATCTGTCTGGCAAGTTTTGTATTAAACAATTTTTTCTTGGCAGTATAACAAGATTTTTGAATTTCTCAAACAAAGCATGTTATTAATAATACTAACAGGAACAGTAACTACTGTCCATGTAATGATTACTGTGGAAATAACTCCAGGGACATAAGCGCGTTTCTTAGACAAGTTAATATTTGACAGTTTATTAATATTTAAATTTTATACTGTTTCAAACTTTTTTAGATTATAATTGTTAACAATTACGTTATTTAAGTTATTTATAAGTTATTTAATAGAAAGAAAAATACAAAAAGACCATAACTATATTTTTTAGTTGTAACAAAATATAAAGCATAAATACACATTGTTCTCGTATTTTAATGATTTTTTTAGTAGAGGAATCCAAAACAAAAATTCCGCTTGTTGTCAGGTAAAATATTTTGATCCTGCAAAATTGTATTAAAAGAAAAAATATTATTATTGGATAGTTGTTTGAACGTTAATTCTTCTCGTAACTATCATTTAGGATAAAAATTCATTCTGTATTTATTTTCATAAAACAGAAAAGAATAAAAAACTGAATCAGAATTCTGAAATGCATTTCAACTAACTTCCCTAAATAAAAACGTTGTGATGAGTTGCATTTATTTCATAAAAAAGCATTTCATTACAAACGTACAGAATTTATATGGATGTGAACTCAAAGCAATGAAAGTAGAAAATATAGCAAAAAAGAAACCGCAGTTTGTACATGAAATATTATTGTTCCTGCGGTAGTTTGAAAACAATTTAGAGCTCAGGTGGCTTTTGGATCACCCAGAGTTACATCGGAATTACGAGCAAAAGCTCCTTAGAGCTGTCTCTTGAGTACGTAGTAAAAGTTAAAGGACCGTTAAACATCAGTCGATGCTTCATTTTTCTCGTCAATCATCTAATTCCCAATTGTTCGCCAAAATCATCTCTAGGGAAACAAAATCCATTATATTGGACAAGACACTTTTCTAAACACCCTGTATACGTCATAATGATTTTGCACATCTGTAGTCCCAGCTAAAGTTCAATCAAGGTAAAAGCCGGGGGCCTGGATCTGAAGCCTGCTGCTTTATACTTCCAACCAACCACCTGTTTACGGCGACCTAATGTAATACCCCTCAAGAGATAGTATCGATCTGAACCGGCCTTCACACTATCAACACATAATATACCGTCAAAACTGCGTCATCATTTTTCCTAATGGCCGCATTATTTAAATTAATACCAAAAAATTACCAAAAAGGAACGAAATGAGATTGACAACGTAAGCCGCTTTAGCAAAAATGTTTTCCAGACTTTTCAGCGGTCAAGCACTTGGATTTGAGGTGACAAAAGCTTGTTTTGTTATTATAAATTCCCAAGAAACTGTCGCTGTGTGAAGATTTTTTTTTTTGAAAAATATGTAATGACAGTTAATCCTCTCCCGCTGTATATTTATTTTAGGAAAAATGAAAAAATTAAGCTTAAATCCATTAAACTTCTTTTGTAATTAGTGAAAGATTAATGCGAGTCATTTTGGGAATTAAACAGAAAACTCCTGTGAGGAACATATATATTTTGTTATTAAAATAAATTTGATATAATTTAGCAGGTGTTTAAAGTTCATTGTTTTTTTAGTCTTTACATAATGAAATGTTAAATTTGTAACTTTGTTGGTTTTTCATCTTCTTTGTTTTACTATGGATCCTAATTAATTACAAAAGCATTTTATTAAGCTTCTTAAGTGATAACATTGTAATTATTTCGATTCTTTGTCGTCATTTAATAAGCTACAATTTTTAATAAAGAGCTTTTGTGTAAAAATTGATTTAGAATTTATTCTTTTACACACAAAAAATATTTAAAGCAAGAATATAATATCTTTACTTGTTACTATATAAATGGAGCTAACAAATTCTTAAGTATTAAGAATGGTTAGACTTCTTATACTTCCTGCAAATTTAACTGTACTGGAGCGGTTTTTTTTATTTTTTTAAATAAAACATAATATTCATAAATATAGCTTGCTTATCTGCATATTTTGACATAATTAATATGCTTCTATAAAAATTGCATATTTTCAATATTTCTTAAAATAAAATTGCTAAAAAAATTATTGTACAAATCTTTCTTTACCTCTTGTTGAGGGATAAGCCGAATACGATCCTAAAACAAATATCGGTTTGTACAAAAAGAAATTTTCAGGATTAAAATTTTTGTTGCAGATAATGATATAAAAAAATTTCTAAAGTGTTTTTATAAATGTGGTCAAATTCTGTGATTTTAGCTAATAAAATTATTTCTTTCTACCTCGAATTAAATTCAAGATTTTGAGGAAAAAAATCGGCATTTGGTTCTCATTGTCTTTTCATTTGTCAATTTTATCACTGGAGTATTTATTACAAGTATAATGTGTAAAAATACCAAAACAAAGTGTCAAAATCAATGTTTCTCAAGAAATAGATCAATCATACTACTACTCTTATATTCATTAAATGTCGACACTTTAAGTTGAATTTATAGTATTGAATAGATAACTATGGATTCCCACTAAATAAAACTTGTATTTCAGTACCAGTACATACATACCTATTGTTACAAAAAAAATTTAGTAGACAATATAAAATAAGTCTTTTTTGTTTGTGAAATCGATTTACTTACTGTTTAGTGTTTACGCAGCTCGTGAACAAACTCTCATCTTACGAAAAACTTAACTTTCATGATTTGTTCTAAAATATACTATTATTCAAGGTATTATTAGCGAATGGTGACGAATCCATATGCAACCAAATTTACATATAAAGCAGCTTTCTTGATAAAATCTTCATTTCAGTGAAAATACTGAATCAAAGTTACCCAAAGATTATCGATTTCTGTCAGGTTTTTTATAGCTGGTCAAATAAAATGACTAGAATAATCTTAAATGTTACTTTTAGTTCTTGTACCAGTATAACATCGCAGGGATGGAATTTATTAGCGCGTATTATTCTAGAACCAGAACTTTGTGTAATCGCCTGAATCACAGCAATCTCATTATTTTCTTCCGTCGTAGTTTTGTGTCGTGACTTTTTCAAGGGAGGTCAGTCTTGAAACAATGTAGCTTCAAGCCTTCGAAAAATTTTGTCGGTTGGAACCACTCGATGGGGATATGTTTTTGTATAAAGACTTACTGCAGGTGAAGCGTTTTTCTACATTCCAAAGATGGTCAAATTAACATAAAATGATTTACTTACAGTAACTATAATCCCAAAAACATTTTTAAGAGTGGTTGCATAAATATTTTGTCATAATTTGTGAAAATGTCTGTATATGAAAGGTCCATCTTACAAATCTTATCAAATCTAACTCAGAACTTTATTATTTATAATTAACTACTTCTTTAAATTCTTCAGATAATTTAATGCGTTCAAGCTTTTAGCGGTCACAAAATTTTGAGATTAATTATTAAACAGTAATTTTTTCTCAAAAAAAGGCAAACTGATAAGATCCACAAAAAAATATATGATTAATACGGCAATAAAGCAGATTTAATACCTTGCTTGGCTTCAAAAACTCGACTGCGCTTTGCCTTTGAACTGCCAACTATGGCAGAACTTGTTTACTTTTCCATATACCATCATTTTCCAAATACCACCAACATGGTGGTTGTCCCAAAAGACATCCGGCATAATGGCATAACTTTTGAAATATCGTACAATAAAATTAATCTGAATTTGAGAGGCATTTGGATCTGCAATTTATACTTTTTTTAAATCCTAACAGCGTGTTACAGTTGTTTGTTGATCAAACAAATTCCAAACTGTTCGTGGTATTTTAACATTCTTATTTTGTTTCAAAAGAGTAATTTTTTCAACTCTTTTGGCACGACAAGAAAATGACAGAATAACCAAAAATTTTAACATAGTCAAATTCTAATAAATTTTATTTTGACGAACCTAACTCAACAGGTGGGGGTTTTTGGAAAGTAAACAAACTATATGTATTTTTACATTTCAGGTAACTAAAAACAGTCATTTGTGATTTGGTTTGTTCATATTTTAATTCCAAATAGATTTTAAATTTCACTTTTAAAAGTGGTAGTTCCTCCTAGTAGGAACTAAGTGTCAAAATTCTTAATCGTCAAGATTCTCAAAAAATAAAAAAATAAAAATTGTGGATGTAATTTTTTTTAATTCCAAGATGCACCTTGTGTTTAGTCATAAAAAATGATCACAATGATTAATATGTGTCTATTTGATAATAAAATATTCAATAAAATTCAATAAAATACTCATTTTAGTTTTTCTATAAATCAATTTACGGGACTTTATCTTGCGTTCTTAATCATTATTTTCTTAGAAATATAAATTTTACTATTTACATTCTGTCGTCAAAAGAAATATTGTCCATTTCCGTGTTACGCATGTATGAGATATTTATATTATCAGCAATAGTTGGTTGTTAAATAAATTATTTGTTAAAAATCCACCTCTTTGAATTGCAAGAATCCGTGTTATAATAATAATAATAATAACTACTGGACTCACCGTACACACACTAATAACATAGAAAGCTATATTATTACCGTTAAAATGTATTAGGTATACCTAATGAGATAACCTAACAGAAATTTTTCAAATATACTATTAAGTTTTAACACCAAATCCAACTAGAGAGTAAGCTTTCAAAGCAATTTGCATATTTCCAATGGTTTATGTCCCTTGAGCTTGTCCTAATTGAGAACAGAATATAAAACTGGTCCCTTCATCGACACGCAAAGTCTTTCCAAAATTCACCCATTTATTTAAAATAGCACTCGAATGTTTCGAGAGCATAAATCCCGGGTTTACAGTACAGGATATTTCTAAATTGAAAATACATCTCGATAAGCATGTCGCTTGGCAACAGAAACCTAGCCCAGGGCTTGATGCGGCTCCAATAACACGAAAATAAAATAAGAGTCCTCATTTTGTTGAATTGCCACAAAATGATAATGAAACAATGTGTATTATTATTGTTTTCAAATCCAGGGGCTCTTTCAGAGTTTAACTTGTCGAAATTGTTAGACACGTTCGGCCGCGTTCTTTGAACACTTCACGTTCCAATCAAAACTTTTGTCACGAAACAACTCTAAACTAAGAATTCTATAGCAACTGAACGCGCTGTATGACCGAGAACACCTCTTATGAATTTATATTGAGGAAAGTGGCACAGGAATTATTTGCTAAATGAAATTATTGTTGTAACCAAAACTTTGCAAAAGATAAACAACAAGGAGAGAGCTTCACTGTCATGGGGTGCGGGAACCACCTGGAATGCATACAATGTCAAATAAACAACTAGTTCATATTCTATATATTTAGGCAAATATTTAAATTATTAAAGGTGTGTACATAGAAAAAAAATACTTTAAGAATTTCGATAGATTTATTTTATCTACCAATTGTTGTTGTTAACATCAGATCTTGCAATCTTTATTAATTTTTGTTACAACTTAACAGTGAAATCAATAAAAAAACTCAGTGTCTTAAAATTATTTTATAGCGTGGACCATTTTGGCAGCGTTTTCAAATAAAGCCAAAGCTGCACAAATTTTAAACATGAAATAGATTTTTTTAATATGTTCCAGTAACATTTTTGTTGTTTTGTCTTAAAACAAATATTAAGAATTAAATTCTCTGTATGCAAGTATTTTTATGTGTAATTAATTTGGAATTTTTTAATCGAAGCACACTGCAAGTTTAAGCATCGGTGTTGTCTCTCTCAGGCACATCCCTAAGTAGGTTTTAACTGACGAATGAAAACTCTTTTCTATATTTTACTTTGTGCTGAAACCCCTGACAAAACAGTTACGAGCCAGAATAAACTTTTCAGCGTCATCGTTTAATAAAAAATAAAATTTTAGAACAAATAAAAAAATGCATTAGTTTGTCTTTATTGACAAACTTAAATAAAATCTCTAACTTTTTAACAATAGAAAGCAACTTAGCAATAATTGTGCTATCATAAGTAGTCGAAACGAATACCAAACCTAACAGGGTTGTTGAAGTTTTTTATTTTTTATTTTGAACGTCAACGTTAAGGAAATCATTACTGTTGGCGCGGGCTTTTTAAATCTTTACCCAAAAATGCCAAATTTAAAAATAGGTAAGCGGATTTTTAAAATAGCTACATTATTTATCTCGGAAACCAGAAACATTTGTATAACGCAAATTTGGAGATTTAGCATCTTTTTAAGAAAGACTATATAGTAGCTCCCACCGATAATTGAGCAGAAGGCGAGACGGAAGCAGCTCGAACAAAAAACTGGTCATTGAAACTTCATGAGCAAGTTTTTACACGAGCCATTTTCGTCTCACGCCGCGTCTCCTGCTCGATCATAGATGGGGGCTGCAATACCGGGTAAAATTTTTGTACTTTATTTGATTGCACCCTGTTTTTAAAATTAACCCGAACTTGTCGCAAAAATTTCACTCTAATTAAAGTTTAGGAAAAAATCTAGTTTTGTATGTAGTTTGTGTCACAAAATCAAACTGGTATATTTAAAATGGATTAAACTGGATATAAACCAGACTTGGGAAATTGCCTTTCGACAAGCTGAAATTAATCAAATCCTATTTGAATTTTGTAATATCTACATTTCTGTTTTCTACATATTGGAAAAAGTTGAAATATGTATCTGTGGGGACTTTGGTAAATCTTTATTGACGAAACCCACTCGCTTTCAAACTGTTATACAATCATATATCAATCTGATAAATTATATTTTAACACAATTAATGTAATTATAATTAATAAATTACGTTCAAGTTTAAATTACAGACTTGATAAAGCCCCAAGTTATAATCCTAATTGACATTTATTCAGGAAACTAATAACGCATTAAACTTACATTATTATTAACTAAACATGCACATCAAGTTGCAAACATATTTCCTGATTAAATAATGTAAACGAAACTTCTAACCCACGCTATTATATAAATCGTTTCAAACTGAAAATAATACGTGATTACAGTATAGAAATGAATCAGTATAGACAGCTGAAAAAAACTTGTCAAAAAGCTAGCATACCTTCACGTGTAAGCTGGAGCCACTGATTTTAGATTTTTAGGCAACTAATAATACACAATTTAGATTTAAAAGGCTATAACTGTAAATAAAATACTATAGAAATTATTTTAAAAGTTGTTTGATCTAGTCTTTTGATTATTTATTATATTATTTACAATTATAGCCCTTGTAGTTGCCTATAGTAAATCTAAAAATCAGTGGCTCCATCTTACACATTTAACTTGAAGGAATGTTAGCTTTTTGACAAGTTTTTAATTTTTATCAGCTGTGCATACTGATTCATTTCTATACTGTGACACGATCATTTAAAAAAATCTCTTAGAGTGCTGTGAAATTCAAAACAAATGATTTTGATGTCTTTGATAATTTTATTTACCTACCTGTCGAAATAAAATATCAATCAACCAACTACTACTATTCATCACTAGGCAACGAACAATGAATGTCATAATTCTTTTTCTCGTGGCTAGCTGCGAGCTTTCTTTAATGAACAGTTTGTAAAATATTCTCACAGTCATTAGCACACCGCTAGCTGCGGCGGCCCTGAGTGAACACTGTTTAAGGGCCCCTATCGACGTTTTCCTAAATTTTACTGTTTATTTTCCCATAATTCAAATAACTGTTTTAACGTAATGTATGTACGTACAGAGTCAGAAGTATAAAAGAAAATTTTAAACAAATTCAGAAAATTTCAGAAGGAACACTACAAAAGAAACATGAATAGATTATAGAAGAACAGAATAATATACATAACTAAAAAAGATGTTCCAGATAAAATTAAAAAACTACCATTAAAAGAAAAAAATAATTTAGAAAAACGATTGAAAGAAATAGAAGATTAAGAGAAACTGGGTGTAGAAAAAAGCAACGGCTAAAGATTTTGAAAGGACAAAAAGAAGTAGGTACTAGAAAATCTTGAAAATCGACAACTGAGTTAAAGAGAAAAAAATTACGATTTACGAAAAAACAAGAAAAGTAGATTCTATAAGAATAATTGAATATTCCTTGAAATATGAAATGAAATCTAAATGAACCTAAAAAAAACAACGAAATAAAAACTGAAAGAGACTGAACCACAAGAAAAACGCCTACATAAAAAGAAGAGATTAAATATTTAAATAATTTTTGATGTATTAACCCTGCTGATGCATCAACATATCAGTATGAACAAAAGTGACGACTAACTTGTATTTGCTTAAGGGTCATTAGAGCTGATTTGTTAATTTATTATTTTTTACAAAATCCAAAACCTAGTGAAACCACTCAAAAAACTTTTGTTATTACAGTGAAAAATGCATAACCAACAAAACATGTAAATATCTTAAAAATATTCATAAATTTTGTTAATACACATGTTCAACTACGCAATATGTATTCCATTGCGGAATAAGGGATTTGAAATGTCAGCAGTTTTCTACAACTTTTTTTCCACCAATTGTAAACATTATTAACTCCGCCGTTGCCTGTCCCAAGCCAGGATGAGAAAGGAGGAGGGATCGAGGAGATACACCTCGTTAAAAATCCTGGGCTCAGCTGACCCGGCTGACAGCACCCGGCAATGGGTCCCTCTCTAGGGTTATAGAGAAACAGATCAACAGTTTAAGTGGCAGAAGAAGGTATAAAGCCTCAACGACACAAGAAGCGAAAGAGTCAAAAAAGGGCAGATGAAACTCTAAAGTCATGGAAAACAATTCATCTAGAGAAGGCACTCCCGACTAAAAAGTCCCTGGTTCTCCAAGTATAGGTGTTAGAGCATAGGGCCAGCTCCCTTATATTTATAAAAAAATCCAATATAAATATAATATGTACATGTGAATGTAAACTGTTTTATTTAATGACTAATATTCGGCGTGTCCGAGTAAGTCGGTAGTTGGCCAGCTAATTAATCGGTAGTTAAAGTAATTTTTAGACTGGTCGTTAAAAATTAAATTTTTTGGGCCGCCCCCTAAAAAGCTTTCTTATGATGAGAAAACACTAGACAATTTTTATTTTTGAATCAAAACAACACGTGCCTCAAGACGTTTTAAGCTAATTTTTTGGTGAAATCATGTTTTTTGAAATTTTTTCTGAAAAATACATTTTTATTCGAAATATAAACAATTTGAAAACCGAAATAAATAAAATCTCAAAAACAAAATACAATTTCAAATTTTTTTTCAATTGATTTGTACTCACGATCTGTGTTGTGACAGTTGGGGGGAGACCGCTAACTTTTTTATTTACTGTCCAAAAAATCTGAAACTTTAGTGATATAAATTCCCAATTTTTCTAAGGTGTCTAGTAGGTACTATTCGAATCTTCCTATAACATTCTGTTACATGGGTCTATAGAAGTTTATTGTCAGCGATGAGGAGCCTATACGGCAATATTCGGGAAAATATTTTTTTTTAAATTCTTAAATTAAAAACATGTAGAAGAGTTATTGTAAGGGTCTCCTTTCTTCAATTTAATATACAGGAGGTCAAATAAACTTTTAAATTTGAAATTTGTAAATTTTGTTACTTTCGACTCTATTTTGAGGCCTTTGCAGTGAATTTGAAGGAATGATTTTGATAAATTTAGAATGTCCGGTCAATTTACGTGTAGATGTGTCAAATTTAGAATCCGTACACTTTCAGAACAGCAGACCACTATAAGTGTGCAGATGACAAAATAGTGTCGGGCTAGTCCCATTTGCAAATTGAAGGGGAGGAAGCCAAGTGGCACGTGGTCAGCGAAAGGCCAGCGGCGTTCGTCATTCTTGGTCATTCTGTTTAGTGTCGTTCGCTGACAGATTTTGATGACCCAACATGCTGTTCTGAAAGTGTACGGACTCTACCAGTCTGAATTCGGTGTAGTACCCATCTCACACAAAAAAAATGATTTTACCAAAAAATTAACTTTGATCGTCTTGAGACACGTGTTGTTTTGATCCAAAAATAAAAAATAAAAATTGGCTAATGTTTTCTCATCATAAGGAAGCTTTTTAGGGGGCGGCCCAAAAAATTTAATTTAAAATTTAAAAATTTAAACGACCAGTCTAGTAATTTTACTTTAACGTAAAACTATTTTATGAGATTGCTGTTAATTGCTTCGATTTTGTTTCTGTCTATTAGGTATTTATAGCATAGCATAAATGGTTTAATAGATAGAGAAAAATCATAGTGTTACTTCTTACTATCAGGACCTACAGAACGATAACAAAACGGTAAATTTTTGATAGTGTAGGGGATGCATGAAGACTTACACAGTTCAATGCTCATGCTCCCAAGGCTTTGTTGGGTTCCTGGAAATAGTATATCCTCTGTGTCGGCGAGTGAGGTGATAGAGGCAAAATAGTCGCTGTACAACGCTTTATCATGTAGCGACTTTCCAGCATTATGTTTATTAGTGATTTTTTGGGGAAGAAGAATTGAAGAAATAAGGGGCGTTAAATAATCACTATTAAGGCGATGCCCAAGCTTATTTCTCTAATTGTTCTCTTTATTTCAGTTTTCGAAGATCATGTTTAAATCTTCTTTTTGTAGCTATTTATTTTAATTATTCTAGAGAGTAGGATGTTAGGTCAACAGTATTCCCAACAATATTTTGTGCTTTATTATTGAAGTTTTGAGGAAATAATTAACTCAAAATTTAAATGCTTTATCTGAAATTTTTGCGAAAATTTAAATTTATTGAACTTGTGCCTTTTGAAGCTCCTCCCTATGGTCAAAACCTTGAATTTATACAGTAGTCAACAATTGAAATGGCTCATTTGACAATTTTGCTAAAGTCTAAAGAGAGAGCTTAGAACTAATATTTTCAAAAAAAAATTTTCGAATTTTTTAATGATTTATCAATAGCGTCTACCTTATACTCGTATGTCTAAATGATTTTGTAAACTTTTGGTTGTGTTCGCTGATTAATATAATGCGGTAATCCAAGAAAAATTGTTCTTTGCAATTTTCCCAATAAGATTTTTAAAAATAGATAAAAATTTATTTTTATATAAAAATCATTAAAAAATAAAGATAAAAATTAATTGATGACTAATTTTTACTATTTCTGGCTTATTTTAAAGCTAAAAGTTTAGGCTAAAATACTGAATGGTAGTGTTAAATATTGCATTAATAGTTCGTGTTACAGGAAGATACTGAAAATCACCAAATTTTGAAGAAGCCCATATTTTTTATTTTGTAAGGAAAGGCACTCTTTTTAAAATATTTTATTATTTTTAAGAAAATTTTGTTTTCTTTTAAAAACCCACCACACTTTGCCTGGAAGCCCCTTGGGTTGCAAGCCATAAATATCAAATTTATAAATTCGACCCTGCACAGTACTAGGAAATAAAAATCATTGAGAGAGAAGTATATTTTGAAATCTGATTAAAGTGAATGTAATTTTTTTCGAAAGAAATCTGCATGTTTAGTTTAGAAGTAAATGTTTGAAATGTATGTAACTAGCTTGGAAGTTCCAGAAATGGCATTCATGTATGCATAAAGGCAAAGCACTGAATGCAGGATGAAATGTGATCCATAAAACCGATCTGAAATTCAAAAATAATACTTTGTGGAAGCGGCATCTAAACAATTTAGCTCAAAAAAATTCATTTCCCATCTAAGCTTCTGGTTGAAATAATGCAGTTAAATATTTCGAAATTGTAATTAAATTTCAAGTGCACAATGTGTGTTCACAACATGTGTAACCTAGTAATTTAGTAAACCACTTGTATTTAGAGAAAGCTTTAGCGACGTGATACCATCCAAGCGAGACGATGTCAACAATGTAATACTTGGAAACAACAAAGACACCTACTACAAGGATTTTAACTCCCCTTTAAGCACACTTGAATTTAATTGCACCGGATGTGGGGATACATTACCATGCCAATTTTCACCAAATCCACTAAAAAATTTTATTAAAAGGGGTGCCAAAGACAGCTAAACTTTGCATATGAAAATTCAGCCATTTCAGTGTATCAGTAACTGATGTTTCAGACGTGCTTTCATACATCACTGACAACGCCTGAAAGTTATGATATAAAGTGCACTTTCATGTCCGCTATCTAAACAATACGCAATCATATTTTATTAATTCAATTAATATTCACTCTAACTAATAAACAAAAAATTACTAATTAACATTTATTAATAAATTTTGTTGCCCAATTAGATTTATTCTGTTTTTAGTGACTATATAAACGTTACGACTCTACAAATATACACATGGTGCTGCTCATTTTGTGTTGTTGCAGCTGTCAGTTTGCCTTTTGATTAGGCACATTCAGTGTCCATCAATAAAATATAACCAAATAAAACTGAAATGAAACAGTTTCATAGAATTTTAATTACATCTAATCATTTTATGACGTTTCGTCAATCAGAATATTTAAAAATATGTTTTACTAAATTTACGAATTCGTTTCAGAAATTTTTATATTTTGCGATTTGCTTAAATGAAACATGATGTTAATGGTGTTTAAAATAGTACAATAGAATAAATTAACAGAAATAGCTTTATTGTGATTTTCGTATTAAAATTGTTTTTTTTTTATACAATTATATGCATGAATAAAGTACTTGAATTTCAGGAATAAAGCGACAATTTTTAAAATTAAACATTACTAAAATTTTTATAAATTAAAAAAATAACGTAACGTTTACATTTTGAACAGTCGCAAGAAACAATACAAAATTTCTAAAAAAAATCAGTGATATTTATTGTAATTGATTTGTTCTATGTTTAGCTCAGTTTTCTGAATATTTTCTTTTTTACAACAAAACAACTTCAAAAATACCGTCTCAATTAATTATTTTTACTTGTGTCTTATAGGAACAAGAGAGAAATACGGAAAACGAAATTTCGAAAAAAAAACAACTACCACCTGACAAGGAGTTCCTCTGGTGTTATCACATACATTATCAATTCTTGTGTGTTGAGTAAATTTAAAATTTGCAACACTTAGAATAACTACTTCTTAAACATTTAGTACCTTTTTTAACCCTTTAACTGCTCGATTTGTTTTAAAAAGTCGTGACTTATTGAAAGTTTTAACTGAGTGTAGCCACTGAAATAATTTCTAATTGAGAGTCATTTTATATAAAATCATGAAAAAAACAACTCTTTATTAAGAATTAATATTTTTTGCAACTTTTAATAGCTTTGTTTTAAAATTAAATTACATAAAAATACATATTTCACAGAGAATGTTTTCGACGAACTATAAATGCGCATACAAACCAAAATTAGCCGAAAGCTAGAACTCATTTTTAGAAACTTTTTTCTAAAAATTTATAATATATACATTACATGAACAACATTTTTCTGTTATTCGTTCTTTCACAAACCTTTTTACAAAAACTACTTTGATTGTTTCTCTTTGTTTGGTGCTCAGAAACGAAATTTAATTAAATGTTCTCAAATTGAAGCAGTTTTTATGAATGAAAAAGTGCGCCTTTCTATAAAGAAATTCTAGTTACTAAATAGAGATTAAGTTTTGCGTTTTGGCTTTAATTACAATCCGATCTAAAAGCTAGAGACAAAAACGTTTTATTCCCTGGAATGCTATTGAAACAAATCGCAAACCGAAATCCTTAGTTTACAAGATACAAATCAGTCCTGAGTAATCCGATAAGGCATATCTTGATGAACATCAACCTCAGATTTTAATTGGTGGAATGTTACAGCCGTTGTCTCGCTTATCCCAAACTCGCTAACTCTTCGACATTCCTTCCGAGGCTTTGATAGAATAGGACGTTTCAATTTATCGCCGACTAAATTGCTGTATCATACGCTCACTTGGGTTAAACTCAAGTACAAAATATCTCCGGAAATGCGCTATTTTTGACTCGTTGTTAGGATTATTTTGAAAACAGCAAGATTACTCCAATTCCAATTAAAGTGGCAGAAAAGCGGAATTCTTTTTAAGAATTTCATAATTCCTTCCTCACAAATAAGATCCAGAATTTCTCATTTGATTTATTAAGTTAAAAAGTCACTTTTGTATTTTTTGTCGTCTGATGTAAGCTTCTTAAATCCATTGTACAAGACCAATTTTGTTAAAATGAAAAAAATAATCAATAACTCAACAAACACGTATAAGTAATAAGTTTTCTAGTAGTGTAAATATTTGATTCAATTACGCTTTTATTATAAATGAATGTATTTTTTTAATTTTAATTAAATCAAAACAAACAAAATTAATTTCGTTTTTTCTGTAAAAATTTAATAAAAATGTGTGCTCTCTAAATACAAAGAATAGTAATTTTCCTGCACTGCTTTTAATTTACTCTGTGCATCTTTAAAATACCAAATGCTTTATAAAGTTAGCAACCACAAAGTCTGTTTGCTTAATACCTAACATTTTGGCAAGTTGACAAATTACCCAAAACTTGGAATATTTTACTGACAGCTTACGTACATGAGCTACTTTTCGTGAATATATTTCTCACTTCAACAAGTGGTTCTAAGCCTTCACTACATGTAAGTACTTAAGATTTTACTATAATAACTTTGAAATTGAAGTGGCAAATTTCGATAAAAAATCAATTCATCTAAAGTTTCACCATAGTTCAATTAAATTATAGGAAGCGGTAGACTCATCATAATTTGTCAATTAAACAATCCATCAATTATTCATGAAATACTTACCGTATCTCGTGGGATAAGAGATCTGTTACTCTCAAATAATTTTCTTTATTTTGTTTAATCTAACTTTGGTATCCCAAATGGTGCATCTGCTCAGCTGCTAACTAAACTTTCAGATAAAATTTTAATTCACCTCATTTACTTCAAAAGAACTTTATTTAACCATTCTGACTCGACCAGATACACACTTTGTATACCTTTGTGCTCTAAAATGATAAACGAACACACTGAAGTTTAGGTGATGCTATCTTCTTTATGCTTTGTGTATTAAAATTGTGCATTGTACAACACACTCCTGATAAAAATTCTGCCATCCTTAGGGTGCACTTCTCACATATTTTTGTATTAAAAGAAAATTTTATTATATAACCTCAATATAGTGAACGGCGAAAATGGTGGATGCGCCGGGAACGGTTTTGTTTTATTTTGTTTCTAATTTATTCAAGCTAGAATTTTAATTTAGTAATCAACAAAATTGTTTTACAAATTTATCAGGTTTAAATTTTTATTGTTTTACATAATAAGTTTTTAATAAAGTGTATTTAACTAGAAATTCTCATAAAATTGAATTTTAGCTACAATTTATTACCATATTAAAACTAAAAAATAGTATAAAAGACATAATACAGAAAAAATTAATAAAACATAAAGTAATGATGTTGGCAACAGCAAAGAAAAAATAACATATTTTTTAAATTTTAACAATGCTCTACTGCAATAGAAATCTCTGAAAGTATTGTTTATAACAAATGCCGAACCTGAAGTTTTTTATAAAATACTGTGATTTAAATAAAATTGAATTATTTACAAAATATAAACTTACAAAACTCGTTGTAAAAGAGTTAGGGTGTTTACCCATAAGATAAGGAATTGAGTAAAAAACAAAGAATAGTAAGTAAGTTATCCCGAACCTATTGGATAATAAACTTCAGATCAAGTTTATTTTTGTGACACCATACTAAAGAATTTACGTTGTTTTTAAAATTTTAGATTCCATATTAGGAATGGGAGTTAATATTAATTAAAAATTATTATCTGGCATGTATTTTAATTTATTCGTTTTTGACCGTTACTATACCAAGGTTTTTAAATTAAAAATAAGAAAATATAAAATAGCAAGAACAAATTGAAAAGCAAAAAACATAAAAAAAGAAAATAAGAAAGTAATATTAATAAAGATGATAAAAAAAGCTAATGAAGTATATATGTAGAAGAAATAAAAAGTAATCATAAAATATTCAGAAATACACTGGCGGAAAAAAGATAAAAAAAAAATGAGCGCAACCTAAGAGATCCAGTCCAACCCTACATAGTAATCTCAGAGAAAAACCAAATAGAATATATTAAAAGAAGAAAAACATTTTATACGGAAGACCAACAAACTATGTGTGAACAAGGGAAAAGACACCTGAGCTCGACTTTATATAGGGTGTGTCAAAAGTTGCGAAGATCCTTTAGTGGGCTAATTCCCACCATTAAAACAATCCAAACCTTAAAGATAAAAAATTTGTAACTTCAAAATTTGAAAAGTTATGAGTATCTGAATTTACAAAAAAAAATTGAAATTGTCTTGATATAGGTAGTTAAAAAAAGTCAGAAACACGAAAAAAAAAGAAACAATAAAGCATTTGAATAAATATTAATTATACGTATTTATAAATCTCAAGAAAATACCAAAATTTTAAGAAAATGCAAAAAAAACAAAAAAGCAAAAAAGTATTGAAATTTTTTAAATAAATTTTTGTGTTCCTTGAGGGTTTCCCATGTATCCCTCCAAAGGATCTTCGCGACTTTTGACACACCCTATATACTTTAGCATTAGGTGAAATAGTACAGACGAAAGGCAAAGAATGCAAGATTGGATTTTAAAAAGTGAAAAGCGTACTTCAAACCAAAAACAAAAGAGTCTTGAACGAAAATTTTGAATTTTACAAAAATGCGCTGAACAGTTGAGCACCTGAAAATACTTAAATCTGGGTATCTTGTAAGTTTGACATTTGTACGTTTGACATCCCTGCAGTAGTTGTAATAAATAGTCTGTATACAGATTAAATTCTAGTGTTTACCAACTGCTTTTCGAAATTTATTGGTTTCTTTGTTTTTTGTAAATCTTCTGTCAAAAATGTTGTTCGTCTACTTGAAAATAAGATCAGTTTATTCCTTGAGGGTCTCTAGTTTTTATAATAATACCCAGTACGACAGTAAGGAATTTCTGCCGCTATCTCTCTTTACGATTACCTTTAACCTGATACACCCCCTCAAGCCAACACCACTAGGGTAGTCCGACCCTTAAAGTGATGCTACGTAGCGGCCGATCAACGTAATTGGAATGTTAATTTACCAAATATTTCTTGCGTTTTCCCAACACACTAAATTAGGTTAACATAATTTAATTTAAATGAATAAATTTAAATTTCGGTCGAAAAGTCCTTGTTACGAGTAACGGTAACGGTAAGGGAAAAATTGACTTCAACACCAGTAAGTATAGTGACACCACTCAAAAAATTTTTGTTGTTATTTTAGTAAACAGGTTTAAACAAACCTGAGGGGATACTTCGTCTTCCTAACATGTTTTCACTACTGTCGTTATCAAAAAAATTTTAAGAGAGAGAAAATTGAGATGAGTGGGACAAATAGTAACAATAAGATTAGTATAATAGATCCAGCCATAGATTTGACCAAAATAAAGTTACTAAAACTCAATTGCTAGTGGTGTTATCACTGTCATCCGCAATGTGCCAATACAGAACCTCGATGCAAAAACTTATCAATTGCACCAATCTAAATCCGCCTTAACACAAATTTTTACGATATTTCTGGTAACTTTAACGTTATTAAGATATTTAATAGTTTTCAATCACTCGCTGGATTTTACTATACTAGTCTACGATAGTATAGTTTAACGAAAAATAAGTGAGCTGACTTTTTAAGCCTAAATTCCCAATAAACAGAAGCATAAAAATTATTGCAGTTACCGCAAATCTTAAATAAACTATAAAACCACTTATAAAACTTGATTCATGAGGGTTTCTATTTCTCGGAACCATTAAAAGATGTAAGCAAACCCTGCAAAGGTCGTTGTTAAATGTGCAAGTGTGCACCCTCATAAATCAAGTTTTATGAGTGGTTTTAGGGTTTATTTGAGATTTATTGAGAGGGCTGAAAAAGTCAGCTCACTTATTTTTCGTTAAACTATACAAGCTTAGATCCAGCTCATGACCTTGACTTTGACGTCACAAAGGTTGGCAAAGGGGTGAAAAATTAAAAATTCAAAGAGAAATAAAAAAGTACCTAACAAGAAAGTTAATGAAACTTAAAAAAAACCAGTGGAAAATTAAATTTTGTATAACAAAATGTGTGAGTCGATATTTTTATCTCTAATATTTTATGAGCTAATTTCAATTTTTTTCCCAACATTTTACTGTAGTTTTGGAAGTTCACGCAGTGTTTTAACATAAAGTCAACTATGCACAAATTTCAAGCTTGGAATGTTTTTAAAAGTATGTGTCACTACAATAAAGTTAGAAAAAATATGTTATAGGCAAAAGTTGTAAAGAATCAAGTTTTGCATAATAAAGTCCGCGGGGCGATATACATATTTATCTGTGACAGTTTAAGCTTTGGAGACGCTTAGAGTCATTTTTTGTATGAAAAAGCTCAAGTTTTTTATCTTTAAGCGTTTCTAAGACTTAAGCCATAAAAAACAAATATATCACTTCGTGTTATATTTTAACACACTTTGCCACCATATTGTCAAGCACAACGTAGCACTCCTTCTTTTCTAGCTAATGATCGTAATTTTTTAACAATTTGTATTAATTAGTGTGCAATTTAGATCTTGGACGGTAAGTATTCTTATTTAGAGTTATTACAACTCGAATATAACAAATTTCAACGCATGTAATAATTTATAAAAAAAAATTTTTTATAGCTTCTACTATTTTCCGGTAAAGGCCATTAGGAGAAGTGCGAATATTTGTCTTATTGTATAAGTTTGTGAAGTTGGCACAGTAAAGAGAAAATGTTGGTAGTTTTGTGAAAGAAAAATAAAGTATACAACTCCGGAAGTCTGCAGGTGATCACACAATATGTAAGAGATAAAACAAGCAATTTTTTACTTGTCTTTAGTTTTATTTAAGCGAAAGACTTGTCCAAATATTCTGTCCTATTCAAAACAAACAATACAGATTGCTCAGATTAGCTTAAACCGCGAGTGGTATAACTTGACAGTTGCTCGCCATAAAAACATACATTGTTTAGTGGGCAACAATGGATCGAGATTTTACAGTGCTTTTACCATTAAATGAGACACATTTATCATGAGAGCGCTGTTATGGCCGTTATTTGTCTCCAATTCAAAGAGTTGGTCTCTTTCGAGCGTTGATTAAAATTTGTCTTGAAAGGAGGCGTGTGCCGTCTTATATGTACGGCAATGCATTACTTAACACGAGGCATAATACATCATTTTGTGGTATGATAGTTCCGACAAATAGTGACATTGATAGATGGCATCGTGTACAAGTTGAAGACGATGTGTTATAGAAACAGCTCCGCTCGATCTGTTTCGGTTGTCGGTCGTTCTATCTTACGATTTGTCACTACTGGGATTTCAACAATTTGTAATGGACTGACTAACAAACAACACGTTCTAACCCAATCAGGGATTTCACGCCTCTCCCCATAATTTATTAATTTGCGATAAAAGGGTCAGCTTGACTTGAAACCTCTTTTAATTTTTAAATCGAATTCGTTTGATGGAACTGGCCAGACTTAAGCACATTTTCTGCGTTTATTACACAAATTAGCTGGAAAAAGGGTGCAGTCATAAACGGTTTTCAAATTTTAACAGCCATTCTCTTTGCCGCACGATTAAATTTTAATTTGTACTAATTTGTCTCATTTACGTTTACAATGGTACGACATCAAATATTTAACATACAATGTTGGACAAAAGAGTTGTTTTTCGACAAAATCATGGAATAAAGCAAATATTTGGTAAAAAGATAATAATTACGAACGAAGAGAAAATATACTATATTTCAGCTTTATATTTTACACAATAAACAACCGGGAGCTCCGAACTTGTTAACTTAGCTTCATGTCAGAGTTGAAATTATATCCCTTTCAGAGTTAACACAACTATATACTAAAATAGCTATTACAAGGCGTTTCAAATAAAACGCTCCCAGCTAAAATTAAACTTTTATTTTAAATACTGAAAAGTATGCAAAATTACCTAAAGTAACTAAAACATTTTAAGTTACTCAGACAGAAAATTACATTAATAAATTTTTAATTAATATATGAGACGAGCCTATTAAAAATAAATTAGGTAAATTATGATACGTGCTTGTTTTTTTAAATTTGAATCCATGTTTAACAAATTATTCTTTTATGTACTTCATAAAACAGAAATAAACTGTTTTTGTATTCTAAGGCCACGAAAACCATAGATCTAATAATAAGACTGGATCGAGCCTCGCCTATACGTTGCCGAAGCGAGCTGCGGTGACGACATAGTCAGTACATAGTATAAGAGAGAGAGAGAGAGAGATGGTATAATACACAGATTAAATGTATGTGAGAGAGCAAATCACTTGCTGGTAGGCAAAAACGTTGAATTTTTGAAAATACAGGAAGAATAAGATAAGAAAATAAATTTTTATTTTAATTCAGTAAACATATGAGCGCCAGGCCTTTTTTGTGCATGCATACAACACTCATACTTCACAAATTAATATTTAATTTATCTAATATTATATTATCTAAAATTGTTTAAAACGCTTCTTATAAAGAAAATTGTTTAGAAATATGCTAATTTTAGCGACTTTAACACTTGTCTAAATGCAATTATCACCTTTTACACGGTAAATACACCACTTTTAAAGTTTTGCCTAATATGTTGTCACCATACTTCTTTGCTTACCCTCACTCCAGTCTTATTATTACCTCAATGAGGAAAACATAGCTTAGCGCACCGATAGTAGTGCTACTACTCTCGGTATATTATTACTATAGTACATAGTATAGTATAATACATACTAATCTGGTCGTCAAAATAAAACAGTGAGTTTTTCACTTTAACTTTATTAGAAATGCATTTCTGTCGTGTTTCCATGGATTTCGCACATGTGCAGTTTAGGAAAATTTAAATAACGATAACCGTATTTAACAAACATATCTAAAAAAAAAGATCATCAATACCATTTTAAAAAACACAAAGGTTTCAGTTTGTTACGGTCTTGTATCGTTGATTTTTTTAAGCCCAATTGCACTGGAAACAGTAAGTTTCAATTTCCAACTTCAATTTCCAAAGCTTAAATTTATAGACTGTCAAATTGGACATCGTCAGTGTAATCATGTTTTAAAACAACAATATTTTGTTGTTTTAGAAGAATATTCTTCCGGCGATCACTGACCGAGACAAGTTGATACCATGCCAAACAAAATTTGACAATTATTATAAGCCTTGAAAAAGAATCAATAAATGACTCGAAACGTTGGCCTTATAAAATAGTTTATCTGCCTTGTCCACTTCCCCGTAACAATAATTTTCGAATATAAAAAAAAATGGACGTAATACACCAAAATAAAATATTATTTATATTTAAAAAAATAACTAAAATGTTACTGAAACATGTTAAAATTTTTAAATTTGTTCAGTTTCGGCTTTATTTAACAACTCTCCGCAAACGGCATAATCTACAAAAATATCTTCTAGGAAAAGGTTGTAGAAAATTAAATTTTGTACAACAAAGTTCGCAAAGTCAGATAATTATTTATTTATTGTTTTCCTTTCTCTCTATCTACTCAACCGCTTTCTTTTTTTACTCATGTTTGCAAGCTTTTTTTTTACTTAGTTTGCAGCATTTTAGCGCAAAATGAGAAGATGCATTTTGTTGTTTTGTACTTTTGCTATCAAAATCTGTTCAGGAAATTAAAATAAGACCATCTGCCTTAAAAAATTAAATTACAATTGTAGCAAAACTAATGTTCTGATAACGCTTGTTGTGTGCACACATAGAGCAGCTATAAATCACTATTTTTTTTTTGTAAAGGACCCACCCTACAACCTAAAAAATAGCGGAGTTATAAAATTCCGGATTTTCTCCTTAACTAATATTTCGACCTGATCAATCTAAAGAAAATTGTTTGCATTTTAATCTTTTAAAATTTCAGTCTTTAAAAGATTAAAATCGCTTTACTACTTTCAATTTTATGAAAAAAATTTAAAATGACATTTTTTTGGTTTCAATTGTTAATAACAAATTGTCAAAAAATAGTTCCGAATAGAAAACACAGCAGAATAGAACTACAGGCCATCTTTAATGTGATGATACAGTCCGTTTTCTGGTGCCATTTTTGTCACAAAATCATTCATTTATGATCTATTGATTGGTCTACGATGTTATCTCATCATTGATGCATATTCATAATAGTAAAAAAAACATGATTTTGAATAAAGATACAAAAATAAAAATGTCACATTATAATCTTTTTAATACAAACTAAATAATAGGGTTCTATGGCGGTATTGAAATAATTAGTATCTAATAATTACTTAGGTGAGGCATAAATATATTTTTTAGAAATGACAAAAAATTAAGATTTTCTCATTTCTAATCAATATAATTCTTATAATTACTAAGTACAAAAAATTAAAGAAAACGAATTGTTTTTTTTTAGCAAACGAAGTTTTATTATGAAATTTTTTAAACATTATTTAGCGGGTTGATAGGTAGCTGAACTAATATAAATGCTATTTTGTAAAATTAATGGTAGAAGTTAGACATCCGGTATATGTATCTCAGCTCACAAATCGTTTTTTAACTCATATTGTTATTTTCTGTAAGTTTCTTATTTGTGTAAAAATGCTCTTTAGTGCCTTCTTATTCAAATAACAGATAACCTGAGATCGAAATGTAACTGAATCAGAGCAAACCGTGGAAGTGGGTATTAAAATTAGATACATTATTACAGTTACGCTGGCACTAATTCAGTTACATTTTGATCTAATCTTATTAACAAGCTGCGACATGCTAACGGTTTTAAAGCAACAAAAAACGTTAGGTCTTTAACAATTATTTGTTAAAAAAACCTTTTTTTGAAATTATACTTTATCCACAATTACCTCATAATTGAAGTTTTATCCACACTTACGAACCGTATACACTTTATCCACTAGTGGAATAATGAAAAAATATAATCCTAAATCAATCGCATTCTATTTATTATTATTATTGACATTAACATTTATATTAATAGACATTTCGTTTTTTGTTTTATCATATCTCACTTCGTTTCCCTTAATAAGAAACTTGTGGTTGTTATCGGTTCCAGAACAGATACTTAGTAGTTGTAGAAACAATGGACGTCTCCTCTAATAAGGAACGACTAGTACCAGGAGAACCTTGGATTTTCCTTGTGATATCAAGCTTATTAGATACAGAATCTTTGATATAAATTTCTGCTATGGCGGAGCTCCTCCACCCACTATGTCGTTTAATTGTTGTAAGATTAGCACCTCCATTGGCAAGTAAAGTTGTTGAAGTGCGCCTCATACCGGCGGTAATGGCCGGTATAAGCTTCTGCGTTTGCCAGATTCAAAAACGAAGCAACTTTTGAAGAAACTTTCGATAAAGTGTTAATTCCAACAGGTTGCGATGTACATTTTTGATTAGCGTATCGTAAAAAAATCTCTCAATGGATAACTTATTCGGACGTAAGGACATGTATTTCCTACACTTCTCCAGAGTGTTGATAGAGAATCCTTCTTCTATAATTGTGAATTTTCGTAAAACGCCCGCCCGTCTTGGTATCTGGTATCGAAACAATCAGGTATGCGCGCCTGTCTTCTACATCACTGATTTTCAAATTTGTCAGCTCACAGCATCGACAGCCACCACACAACCATTATTATTAATGCAACACGAAATATTCCAAAATTTATTATCTACAATGTCTATGTAATGACAGAGATTATCTTGATCATCAAGTATTCTTTATCGCAAGCCCTTGTTAAAAACTCTTCCACGTGTGTTTTTTCCAATACTGCAGCTTTCTTCGGCCTGTATCCTTTTGACTGATCCTTCAGATAGGCCATAAGCTTATCTACTATATTTTCAAATGTCTATATTTTTATAGACCTTTATAGCGGCCTTCAGCATGAAGTACTTCGACCACATGGATGAATTTGCATACCTCTTCTTCAAATTTAAGAAATACGATAGCAGAGAACTTCCTCATTTATTGTCATTACCCCCCCGTTCTTCTTTCCATTCATTAAATTTTGAAAATACTTTTTCATAATGTTTCCTGGGCTTTCCAGGCAATAACTGGCGAGTCGCTTCTTCAGCTTCCTCAAGAATTGTCTCAGCAACTTTCTTTCATTTTCACCAACTTGCACAGCATTTTGTACAAATGGAGTCGATAAACAATCAAAAATAAATAGCAACGATTCAACACCTTCCATGTTTTTTAGTTAATATCAATGATTTTTGAGGTGACATCCGCTGTCAGACTGTAATTTCAAATCATTTTTTAATGACGAGATGAAATTTTAGCAATTCTAATTTTAAATTGCTGTAATTGTGGATAAAACGTTATATTGGATTCGTGTTTTAGTCGCGTTTTATCCGCTTAAGAATATAAATAACCTTGCGTGGATAAAACGCTGTCTAAAACACTTATACAATAAATAACTATTGTCCCTTTAATAAATTCTCCCTTTTTTGTTCTAACGAACTGATGATGTTTTAGAAGGCAAAACGGGTCGCTAGAAGACATAATAAACTGAGCCATGATGAGTTCATACTGAATTAGTATGAAATTTTATCTTCTAACAACTCTAGGGAATAACCATTAATCAATCTTGGAGATTGTACATATTATTTGTTCCCTTTTTAAATACTTGTTAAAGTGTCTTTAAACACTGGTTTAAACAAATTTATATTTTGAATAAAATTGCTTTGAAATTTTCTGTTATCTGTAGGTCATTTGCAGCAACTTTGTAGTGAAAAAGTAATATTTTGTGTTTTATAATGCTTAGTGGCTATTAAAACAAAACAATTAGTGTTATAACAGTTTATAACTAAATATTTAGCTAAATTGCTTTACCTGTTGGTCTACAAAATAGATTTAAAAAAAATGTTTACAGTATTCTCTTCCATAAAGCAAAACCCTATTTTGGTTACCTTTGCTGTCATAGTTAAATCTCATATTCTCTCATAACTATCCTCATCTAGGTACCTTTATACCTCTAAGCTAATAGACTTTGTGGTAAAACCCGCATTTGTATTGTATACATTACGTAGATTGTGTTAAATTGTCTTGTCTCACACATCATGTCCTCCCCATTTTTAATCTGCTTTTACATTAATTAATTTAATTTTATCGTTTTGCATGTCAGAAAAAGCATGTGGGTTAAAATTTACACCGAATTTCCCTTACAGTTAAATTTTTTATTTTTAAATAACTACAAAAATGTGACATCTGAAATGAATTTGTCTAGGGATAATCATTTCTGGTAAATATTGTCGACAATGTCAACAAAAGAAAGCGAGAGTAAATCCCAAAATGGTTAGAACTATAACAATGAAGCCACACAGCAACATAGAAAAGCAATCAAGCTTAATTGGTTATTTGACGAAGAAAAAAACGTTTCTTGTTGGTGAATATTATCTCTCCGTGTTGGTTTGCACATGTCTTTTTTGGGGTTTGAATCCAATTACGTTATACAATTAGGGATTGCAAGCAATTAAACGTTCTTCCATCGATCATTAAACACTAATTGACCGTAGCTTTCAATTTATAACTGATCCAGTTGCGTTTGTGCTCTAATTAAAATGGGAGTTTCACTTTCTCACATATTTCGTTTTCGAAAAAAAATCCGAATCTATAATAGGCAATTAAATTTATAAGTATAGGTTCTATTTACTTAAACTTGTTAACTAGAACTTGAGTTTAACACAACCGCAGGCACGAACGTCTGAATACAACAACCTGTTTAATTATTTATTTGTAAATACGGCACAACTTGATATCTGCATCTAAATTGCCTTAATTATATTTTAACTCACTTTAGCCTTTGAAGCACGAACAAAGCAAGCATCACTTTGGAAAAACGCCCCATTCACGACAAAATTCTATTATTGACGGTGATTATAAAAGAAAAATTTCCTAAGAGATGGAATGGAGAGAATATAAACTGTCATGTCAGTTTCGCGATATGTCTACAAACTCGTTCGTCATCATTCAGGGAGTACAAATGATGGATAATGGAACATTTGTTGTAAGGTAACTACCGACTTCCTTGTGATATTCTCAAGCTAAGTAAAGAAATAAATAACTCGGTGGGTTTCAGGTCGCATACGACTCGTTTGGGGCGCTTTGTGATGTTTTCAGGGAGCTTTATGACGACTAAAACAACAAAATGGACACTGATCCATAAAGACGAGCAGATTACACAATTTAATTTGGACGTTTATCTGCAATGGTAAACTCTTTTCCCTTTTGGGCACATTAGAAATATTTCCCTAATAAAAACAACAGCCAAATTAAAATTTATTGTTATTACATAAGCATGTTTATGTTTTTGGAATAGCAGACACGGTGCTTGAACATCGCTGGTATGATCTCAAAACAGTATGCTTGCGTCATTTGCTATAATTTAAAACAAAAATTATAATCTGTACCATGATCAACAAATACTGATTGAGTTGGCAATGAAGTTACTACCATTTTTTTTGCAAGATGTCGTTTTGTTAAGATTACTTTTATAGGTTACGTTTTATACCTGTCAAGAAAATACCAAATGAAATGTTATTATTAAACTATTTTTAACAACAATAATGATTTTATTAAATAGTACAATAGAAAGTAAAGCAAATAGAAAAGCAGTAACTACATTTACAGGTAAGGTTCAAAGTGTGCACTATTATTTTCTATCTATAAGTTAACCACGTCTTTTCAGGGGGCAAAAAATAGTAATTCGTTTATTCGGAGTTAATAGGAAGTAAAATCTCTTTACAGTGAGAGTTTGTTTACAGATTTTGAGGAAATTCGCTCCATTCTAAGGCAAATGTCGTCCACAACATCTTCAGTAAGCGTTTTGTTTCAGAGTTTGATTAGGTATTGTTTTTGCAACATTATCTGTATTTAAAAGATGTTCAAGAACCCGCATGATAAAATCTACAACCACTTTGAGATAAATTTGTTAAAATTAAACGTATTTTAAGTCCAGGAATATTGCCAACCATTGATTTTATTGTAGCCTCCATTTTTAAAGTAAGAATAAAAATATAATGTTCTTATTCAAAAACCATTTTAATAAATTTTTTTGAAATGTCAAATTTGAATTTGAAGTTCGGTCGGAATAGCCAATTTTAAGTGCATTTCAATGCTGCTAACCCAATCACCCCTTATTGATCACCTTGTATATTGTGAATAACAAATTTGGACACTGAAAAAAAAAATGTGTGGTTCTGACATTTGTTAATGCTATCGAAACTGACACCGTGACTGTGTTTAATGAAAACAGAAATTAAAGATTGCACTACCTACACCATTTTTTGTCAAAATCAAAATTTCTAAATGATCCGAATTTTGTCGCGTAATTGAACACCGAAAACATTTAAACTGTTTAAACGTCAGATGTGACAATTTTTTGCGATCGATTGTATATTTTTGCCAGTCTATGATTTAGATATTTTCGTTTACTTACGAAACAGACTATATAAACATGGTTTAATAGAATGCTGAATTGTTTACAATTATTTATCCGCCAATACGTTGGAATTTAAATTGTTTAATACTGTTTTTAGACGAATAATAATTAACTTTAATTAACAGTTTGAATATTAACGCTAACATTAGATAAATTAATGTTATGTATGTTAGTATCTCAAAATAATTACAAATGTTGTACAAGTTTTTTATTAATAGTCACTGAATTCCAGGTCGTCATTTTATGAGCTGCTTTCACGTCAATTTTGATGTTGAGTTTACGAGTTCATAAACATTACAGAATTCAAAAAACTTTAAAAAAAATTTTAAATAACGTTATTATTACTACAAGTGTGTTTGTTAGTAGCTTATAAGTGTTACTCGAGCTTCGTTCTTAGTCAAATAACTATCTCTCTGAAATAAAATATTGTTGTACTAAGTTTTTAATATACTATTGACACTTATTGCAGAAAAACCAAAATAAGTAACAAAAAAATCTAACCTACAAAACATAGAATATGGTTCCTATATTTATTGAATTTCAAGAATATGATTTAATAATAGCTATTTATAAAACGAGTTACAAAATGGGCGGTTTTTGTAGTAGATGTTAAAATTGACCTACAAGTGTTAAGTGGGCAAAAATCAGCCATTTTACAACAATCAGCCATTTTACATTGTGTTTCATACAAGTTTTTTTTAATTGAGTTAAGAAAAGCAACCATTAAAAAATATAAAAAAGTTAAATACAGTTAAGTAGTTTCTTGATCTTGATTATATTTTTGTCACTAGTTATAAAATATTTATAATGTTTTATCACTATTTATAAAGCAATGTCATCTCTTTTCACTAGTTACATAATGAAGAACGTACGTATAATGGTTGAAAAAATATACATACTAAAATGGTTGGTTTTTGTAACAGAATTAATAAAAAAATATATATAATCAAGAAGTATTTACACAAACACAAAATTTTCTAGAAAGATTTAAAATTGACTCACGTTCTTTTTATTATGCTCCAGAAAGGTGACGCCATTTTTTGAAACACTCTCTTGTGTCACTCCTATATAGGGTGGCGTGCAAGTGTCAACCGATTAGTGACAAAACAAAGCCAAAATTGCTTACAAATTATTCTGTCAGCTTTTTGTGATACTTGCAAACAGATAAGGTTCAAAAATATATTTTTCTACTTTACGTCGGAAACAGAGTCCGATTTGGGTGCGGATATGGTCAATTCCGTAACCAAACTGTGTGCGGTAACAACTAGTGCAATTTACTGTTTTCGGATTGGTGACACTGGATAACGCCGTCGCTGGAATGAAACGTCACGTTTATTTATGTCAGCTTGAGGATAACAATTAATTGTAATCGAATAAATTTTGTTGCATTTGATGATCAATATACCTCACCAGGGTATTTGTGTGTGTGTCGCAATTAACCTATAAAATATTTGAAAATAGGGTGGTCAGTGGTGGTGGACGTCACAAACTTTTCTTTTGAGGTTGGAACAGCGTTAAAGTGAAACTTGAAACTAAAATAGAGCTTTTGGCCTTTATTTTGACCATTTACAACCCTCATAGCATTTGATAATTTACAAATTATTTGCTAGATGAGTGTATAAATCTGCTTGACTGAAATAACGATGAAATGAAAGGAATCGCTGATAACAGCAAATGGAGTGGGAATTTAGGGATAAATGAAGAATTTACTTACTGTGTTAATGCCAATTGGATTATTCAATCAATAACCGATACGGTAGGTAAAAAAGAACCATTTGTGAGTTACTTACACAGACTTTTAGACAAATTTGAAAACATTTCAAAGTTCAATGACTTCATTGACACTTTAGTGACATTTTTATTACCAACTATCTCGTATTAACGCAAAAGCCCCTAAAGATAAAATAATTAACTTTTTTACTTAAAAATCACATAAAACCCGCAAAGTAGAAAAAATAGCATAAAGAACTTTTTAAAGTCATTGTGGCACTCATTCTTTATAAAAACTTGCGCTCGCGCTCGTTCTATAAACTTGAATTCGTGCCACAAAGTTGACTTTTCAAAACGCGTTCTTTAATATACTATTACCATCTATTTCATGTTCTTCAGTATAATTAGAGGAAAATAAGATTGTAGTTAAACGAATTCAGCTAGGTTAGTTCCAAAACCTTAAAAATACTCCAATAAACTAACAAAAAATTGTGTTTAAAACCTGAAACCTGTACCTTTTGTTACTTAATTATTTTGCAAAATAATCATTTATTTTACTACCAATCGTTTAATCAGCTGATCACTTGCACAAACCTATTTTAGTTCTGTGACAAAATTATTGATTTTAATGTCATTTTTAACATTATTTGTCAAGTGGAATTTAATTAACTGTCAACTTGATAAATGACAATTGTAACTGTTGTGAGAGAGCGTAAATAGGAAACCAAAGAGGTAAAAGCTCTAGTAGTTTTAGCATATAATTGTGAATAGTGCGATAGCAATAAACAAAAATAAAATTTTTCCAAATGAGATTACTCGATCTTTTATGTATCAATTTCTACTACTTCTTTTTATTACATTTCAAAATGTTTTCATAAATAAACGTTTCATCACTTTAGTAATGACTGTATTTTCTGGAATCCTTGTTTAATATAGAGTGCTGTAAATAGTATCAATTTTAATTTTGTTTTTTTTTTAATCATTGATTTAGACCATTTTCAATATAACTGCTTGAGTTATTAGAAGAGGCCGCTCTTATTTTTTTATTTATTTATTTATTTATTTTTTTTTTGATATGGTTGATGGTTTAAATGCAGTACAAACTGGTGGGTTTCTAAACTTTATTACTTTAGACAATTCTTGGAGTATTTTTGTAAAAGTTTATAAGTTACTATTCGTTAAATTCTGTTATTAACTGCCACTGAGGCGGAATAGTCGTAAATAATTTGAATCTGAAAATTTCCATGCCTACAAATCGTCAGGAAAGCGTACTTTTCCTAGGACTACTTCTATTAACCAAACTAATATTAACATACCACAAAATTGGTGGAGGCGCCGGGCCATACTTCTCTGGTAGCATTCTGGATTGACTGCATTAATGCGCACTATAATTGTATTTCCATCTATGTTTATTACATATTATTCAGAAGAGATGTATGTACATTAAGTGCGCACTAGTACAGCAATCAGAAACGCTATTAATTATTAACTATATGTTCTGTATAATTTTTCAGTAAATAGTAATTCAGTGGAGGCGCTGGGAAATTCCTTTACTATTCAAATCAATTTCTACTTCACCATAAAACTCTTCCTTATTGTGAATTGAAACAGAAATACTTTCAGATGATTGATACAGGGTTGACATTTCGACACTTTGGAGACTTCTATAAATTATTTAAAACGATGGTTAAGTACCCAACTTTTTTTAGAAATCAAATAAATATTATATATTTCATGGTCAGTAAAGTTAAACTTAAAGTGTTTGCAGCTTATATCATTAATAATAAATAATGTTATCCCTTTTACACGTTAAAACATCAAGCTGTCAGGTAGTTTATTAGTTATTTATGAAAACATTTAGTTCATGTATTACATATTTTATTAATGGTGAACATCAACAAAACTAAATGACGTTACAAAATAACATTTCTGATAAAAAAGTTACATATTTTTAATTGCTTTTACAAGTAAAGTTTAAAGTTTTGCAAATAAAACTTTACTTTTAGAACTTATTTTAGTTTTTTTAGAGATGGCCTCACTGATTACCACGTCTCACATAGCGTCCCCTGTCTACAGGATATCGCCAGTGCGTTATAGTCTTATTTGACCTGAGAGAATGCTGGTAGTTACTGTATCAACATTCGTCTACTGATCTGAGAAAACCTCTCATAAACTCAGATCAGAAAAGGCAGACTCACAACCAATTCTAATACGATCAGGCAACAGACAATTTCAGTTAACAGACAATAAACTATGTTAAGGAGCGATAACTATTTAGTTATAACATGAATTTTCCGCATGTTAATAAATTATTTAAATATATTGTAACTACTTACTAAATAAAATTTAACTGGATGATTCCTTTAACTAGGTTATCAGTCAGTTAAACCACCTAAGTATTTAGTTGACAGAAACTAATTATTATTAGGGGCCTGACTGGTCTAAGACCTCCATGCTTGTTAAAATTTGTGTAAAATCTGTTATTTTTGGTAGTTAACACTTCAATTAAATTAATTAACTGAAAGAACATTGTTTAGTTACGACTTTATCCAAACAGTAAATGTTTATCTACATTTAACATAATGTTTATTGTCGATAATACAACATTTATTTGTATTGTGTGGCGGATATAGCTGGACTGACTCTATTTTCCCACTGAAATAAAATATCTAACAGGAGTGGCAAACGCCGGTATGTAACAAGATTATTTTCTAATAAATTTAATTAATTAATTAAGATTATACTTTTAAGTAGTCTAATATTAATTAACGATTGTACAGTAAGAGTGTAAGGATCGGAAGATAAATTATGTAAGATTTGAATAAATTGAAATCTTTTGATTCGGAAAAAAGAGAAACAATTCAGATCAGCTTTTAAGCATTTTATAAATCTCTCACTTCAGTCTCCAGTTAATTTGTAAGTCGTCTGTAAGAAAATGAAAAATTTTGTTTCGAGGCGGTGAAGTGTATTCATCCTTTCGGGATTCGCTTCTAATGAATCCTGAATAAGAAAGTCCCTAAACCGTGCAATATTAAACATAATGACGTCACTGCGATGATCGAAGTGATTCTCGTTTAATTGAATTGTGAAAGTTGTAACTTTTCGTGAAAGCCGGCTTTGCAAATCCCATCGATCAAGCTCTTAGTGTTAAGCCTGAAATGCAAAGTAAACACGTCTGAAAAAAAAATGACCGTAAGTAATTCCTCCCTTTTTCAGGACGTGATCCATTAAAAACTTTTTAATAATAGAAATTAATTTGCTGCTGTTAGGATTAAAAGTTATTGGTTCGGACAACGTCCCATTTTTCTAGTGAACCCATCTGGGAAAAGAGAGAACGCTTGGGAGTGCGTGAGATACGCGAATTTATCTGGAAAACGGCGCAGAATCAATATACCTGTAACATGCGCACAGAAAATTAGTGAATAAGCTCGTTTACAAGGAGAATGTGTATTTGTATTGTTGACTGTGTGGCAAGGTAATTAGACTGTGATACGGTTAATTTTTGCTCACTGTAATACAATCACAGTCTTATAACTAACTGTTGCTTTTCATCGTTTGAATAGGTCGAGTTTGTTCAGAAGGTTCTTATAATCCTATTTAATGAATTGTATTTACTTCTTATATTGATTCTTTAAAAGAATTCTAATTGTCTCAAACATATGCAACTGACTTTTTTTATTTTCACAAAGTTCAAAGGAATACGCTCTACTCCACACATTTCTTTATTTTTATCCGAGAATACCGTATACTTTCCAGGGATAATCTCATTTACATTAGAGATAATCTCTCCTGCAAAGGCTCTGTTATTGTCATTTTCTTGTTACTGATGCTACACATATCAACTATGTTATAGCCAAAAGTACACCTCTATAGTTAATTAATACATCTCTCTACTGCTAATGGACATTTAATTAATTATTACTACTAACCAGAAACATTCATTAATGAACGTAACTCGACTGAAAGGATTTCGAATTACTGTATTATGTTACTTTCTTTCATTTCGGTTCTGGTTGGTTAATATTAAATAGAAGTTATTGGTTCAACATCCAAATATCTATAGTAATTACCTCGTTGTCAACATTAGTTGAAACTAGACCAAAACTTGATTTATTGAAATTACTGACATTCTCTTATAGTGTGTTAAATTCAGACAATATAATAAAAAAATACGAGTAAATCCTAATTGACATATCATCAACTTTATCAACTTTTTACTCATCAACAACCGAACATACAAACAGATTAGTAACGCATCTGGTCAATGACCCATTTCTTCAACGTCCCAAAAAGTTGAATATACCTATTGTATTTTTTACGACAGATTAAAGGTTATACTGCTGAACAGTAAATACGTAACTGATATTTATTAGTTGTGTTATTAAATAACTTTATTAATTAGCAAGGTCGTTGATGAGTTAATAAGTTGATGATAGACTTAATCCAAATTAGACTGTTGATCAAATAAACTATTGATGAGTTATATTATTGATAGATAAGTTCTGTTGTTCATGGGTTAAGCGGTTGCTGAAATAAGTTGTTCAAGAGTTAGGCTGTTGATAAATTGAGTCGTTAATAAGCTGAGAACTGTTAAAACGAAAAATAACGGTTTGCCTGATGATAAACAAGGGCAATTCAACAATAGCATAACAAAGTCTTTAAAGTTGTTACAACTAGCTTTCACTGTAGTGAACAAATAAATTAAAAATTGTAATGATTTTATACAAAATCTGTTTATGAGTGGAAAAATGACATAAACTCATTATCAACTAAATTCATCAACAATCTAAATTCTCAACAAACCGACTCATCAATCCCGCAACTTACCAACGCCCTAACTAGGTTGTGAAACTGACGACAAACTTATTAATTGTTGATGAATTATGAAGTTATTGATAAATTGTATTATTAATGAGTTGAGTTGTTGGTGAATTAAATTATGGTTAACATTGATTATTATTAAGTTGGATTAGTTGGACTAGTTGAGTTGTTGATAAAATGAGTTGTCCATAAAATAAATATTCTTTAGATAGAAACTAACAGCTTGTCTAGTAATGGACACTACTTTAAAATACAATAAATAATTTTAATAATTTAAAAACTGTAATAGTTATATACAAAATCTTAACTGTGTTCATCACTGAAACATAGACCTATTAACTACTCAATTCATCAACAATCTAAGTTGTCAACAACTAAAACCTGAAAAGTATTGCGTTATACCCAATATCTAATTAGGTTGGAATTAATCAATCTTTTTGTATTTTCATAATGACAAACTTATTCATCGTTAGGACGTTGATTAGAGTATTGTTGAATTAGTAATAACTGAATACTTGTAGTTGATAACCAGATCGTTGATGAGTTACATTGTTGACGAATTAAATTGTTAATAAGTAAGATGTTTGATGTTTCACTGATCACAATTAATCAAATGCACATGGTTTATTAATAAATTCAGTAGTTAATAAGTTAAATACATTGATAAAATAAAAAGAGACGAAATTTTTTTGGTCGACACTGTTTATCACCAGGCAGATAAACAGTGTCGATATAAAAAATACATACCTAAGTCTTTAAAGTCGTTATTACCGGTTATCAACTACATACAGTTAATTTGAAAACTGTAATAGTTTTACCAAAAATCTTGATTTTACCTATTGATGATCCAGACTGAAATATGACATAAGTTCATTTCATTCAATTTATCAGCAACTCAACTCGTCAACAAACCTATTCAACAATGAAAGATCTTGTCAACAGCCCAGCGTTAAGTGAAGAAATACATATTTTTTTACTAAACGGTTCAAATTATCAACTAGAAATAAGTTGTGTTGTCGATGAGTTAAGTCGTTTATATTGTTGACAAGTTAAATTGTTGAAGAGCTAAGTAGTTTGATTTAGTTGGTAATAAATCGAGTTGTTAATAAGTTTATAAAACAAAAATTGACGATTTGTCTGGTGATAAATAATGCAAACCTAAAAAATACATAACGTTTTCAGTCATTACAACCCGTTTTCAGTTGTTGTTGGTCCGTTCATTAGATAAATCATTAATAAATTGAGCTATTATTACTAATTGGGTTGTTGGGAAATACGGTTGTTGATGAGTTGAGTTGTTGATAAATTGAGTCAACTTCGTCAACTAACAAATCATCAACTATACCTATTCCTAACTCATTAACAACCTAATTCTTCTTATCCACTTGTCAAAAACCCAAAACACATCAACAAACCGACTCAGAAATTTATTATTGACGCACCTTACCAACGACCCAAGTGATAGTTATCAGATGGATCGTTGATAATTTGTGTTATTGACAAGTTGTGTTGTTAACTGGTGGGGTCGTTGATAAGTTGGGATATTATTGACAAGTTGTGTTGTTGACTAGTTGGGTCGTTGAAGAGTTAAAGCCATAACGCATTTGATTATTGATGGGTTGAGTCGTTAACAAGCTGGATTGTTTAATTGAGCTGCCAATGATTTGGGTAATGTGATGATAAAATGGGAACTGATCGTTTGTGTGTGACTATGATAAATATTGCAATGTTTGTACGTATTCAGGCTTTTTAGATTCAAAGAGCTGGATAAATAACAGATAATTTAATTCTGCCTTGAATACAAATACAACAACAATAAATAAATAACTCGATATTTACTCTACAGTCGCCTTCACTTCAATAATGTCACGTCCAAGAATATCGTTCAGTTTTCACTCGCTAGTCTGGTTCTTGCTAACTAACTGACGCCCAGCCAATGGCTCCCTCCTTATATAATCATACGTCCTTCTAGAATATGCTGGACGTTTTGTGACTTTTCTTTAGTCAATTTGAAACAATAATTAATCGTTCTCGGTCCATGTCCTATTTGAAGCCTCGATGCGCTTTCGGTGCGATATCTTTCTAGAATTTTCTGGAGCTATTTACTCAAACTTTTTTCTTTTATTGTTATTTTGAATTGTGCGTAATAGTATAAAATACGTCATTAAAGTTGTTTAAGCGATTTTTATTTTGCTTAATAATTAATTAAATTACACAATAAATGATTTTAAAAATGTAATAAGTTTGATATAAAATTGTAACTGGATTCCTAGCTGAAATATTTTTGAGCAAATGACTAAGTTTTTAAACTGGAAAAATAGAATTTGTTGTGTGGACAACCACGTCGAGATATCTTAAGATAAGTTAATTATTTCCATTTCATATTTGCACAAGTTTCAGAGAAATGTAATTGAATTTCTATTTTTAAAACTAATATAATGATAAATTCGAATAACTCAATTTTACTAGTTTAAAGTAAAGTGTGGTTTGACCTGGTTTTCCTTGTAAAAGAAAAATCAAATAATTTTCTGTAATCTGTAGCAAGTCCGATAAATATTTGATTTACATGTAACAGCATATAAACTCAGTTAGGTACTATAAAAGCAAGAATGTTTCGTAATTCCAAACAAATTTGGTTTGTTTAAGGGAATATCTGATGAAGTGATGAATAAATTTACATTTAGACTAAAAGAAAATTTTATGAAATAATCGCTTATTTATTTGTGTGGCTATTTATTATGTACCGTATATATAGGGAGTTTTCTAAATTTTAACAGTTGATAGAATTTTAACGTTGAAAGAGTGCTAAACCAAAATTGTCTAAATAAATGTTTATAGTTTTTGAGTTATACCATTTAAAACTTAAAAAAATTGTTTGTGTACTAAACACACTCTATTATAGCAATTATCTTGATAGTTAGGACTCTTCCTTAAAATTTTGACTAGTAATAGTCTTCTTTAAAATAATGCTAAATACCCAAATTTGATTTTACAAAAGTTGCTGGTTTGTAAAATACATGATATAATTATGACAACAATGTTTTTGAACAAACAATTCTTCATCTTATATCTAAAAATCTATGTGTATGTCTAAGGCAAGTTTTAGTTTTTAGTATTGTTTCGACGTGAACTATCACTTGCTAAAACTTTTAAAGTAACTTTAAAAACACCCGATATAACTAAAGCGTAGAAATTACCTGTCTTGAGATCGCTTTGAAATGAATATGAATGGTTTCTAATTATAAAATAAGATAGGTATTGTATTGTTCGCAACGCAATCGATTTATCGTACAAGAAGCAAATAAAAAAATCTAATCAATAAATTTGCTGTTTCAACCCTATTTGCGGATCAGAGATAATTTTAATTATCTATGATTGTTGAAATCTGTACCCTTCAGGCAAAATCTATTTGTGTTAATTCATTATATTCCGTACAGAGGAGATTAATGCTGAATATTTCGCTAATCGTACACCGTCCATTAAAATAATACTAAACCAACAAAACAGCATTGTAAAATTATAATTTAAGTTGAAATCAAAGCGGCTTTTATTCAAATATGGATTTTTTAATAAAACATTTAAAGGTTTAAAGCGATTTTTGTGTTAGGTCAGGACAATGAATGACAGACCCTCGACATACCAAACACCGAAGTGTTAAAATATTTCACACAGGACATGTAGATCAAGTAAAGCGTATATCAAATAATACTTAAATTAATAACTGAAAATTACGTGTTAACATAATTATACGTGTGCAGCAACATGTTTAACTTAATTAATTTGGCTTGAATCTTTTAGCCGCTTATTGATTATTTGTCATGGAAATTATAACAAAATTTCTATTTTTGGAGTCGGTTACAAATTTGCTCAAATTGCTATTTAATCTTTGAAAGCAAAAAAGTGATGCTATAAATTTTAGTTTTCCTGACTTCCTGCTTCTACTACTAAAAGCTTTCTAAGAGATTTTTACTCACCATAGTAGAAAAGAGGAGTCAAGATTTCATAGATTAACGTGATATAGTTAATTTGCCCTGATAGAAGCTTAACATTAGTATTAGTTATCTTCTAATCAATAACTGCTAATTTTATAATATCATGTTGCTGAACATTTTTACATTTTGTCTGGTCTTTTTTAAAAAAATATATACTGCTAGTGAAATAAACCGAAACTTTTATAAGATTAGTATAAAAAACTAAAAAGTCAAAGGCTTCAAATATTAATCGTCGAATATTTTATTCAGATTGAAATTTTAAAATTTTGAGCTCTGCATCACCGACTAAAAACGTTTTTTATAATTGAACAGTGTACCTATTATTAAAAAATAAATGGTGTAGGTACCTAATAAAAATCTAATTTCTACATAATAGTGGCAAAGCGCTTTCGGATGCCTAAATAATAAAAATGAAAATTACAAAAATTTAAAAAATATTGTAAAAAACTAACCAAACTTTTTTCAATAATAAATTAAAAACATAAAAGAATAGAAATTGATTCTAAAAAATAGAAGAAATCGTTATTTTTAGCAAAAAATTAGTCGATTGATCAAAAGACATCAAATAAAGAAACGTTGCTATTTAGATAATTGACAAAAAATATACATTTCAGCCCCTAAATATGAGTGTTTTTTTTAAAATTTAATATCAGTTTGACATCTAATTTAAAAAATAATTCAAAAATGTATAAATACTAATATAGAAAATAATGAGACAAAATTATAAATAAATATTCAATTAACTAATGAAGATTAAACTAGTGAAGATCAAACAAGAGATCCAAGATTTATTTGTTCATTTAAGGTTTGTTGAGAAGGTTCATGGATTTCTATAGCTTTTAAAAAATTTAAAAAATAACGTTTATTGCAGAATTTTAGTATTATCAGAAATGACCAGAAAAAAAGGATATCAGAAGCAGATGAAGTGTTGGGTATATCTGTATATTGGCAATTTTTTATTATCCTTACATTTATTCTTGTTGCAATTCTGCGTCCTGTCTGACCGATATAAACTGCATTGCAGTTATTACAAGATAACTTGTAGACACCTGAATGATTGAAGTAAAGGAGGAATCTGTTCACTATTGCGTACAAGACAAGTCAAAAGACTACCTTAAGAATTAAAAGCAACTTTTATGTTATGGTTTTTAAGATACGAGAGGTAGAAAGAAAAATTATACCAATGAAGAGGATAGAAAAATAGAGAGGTTTAAAAAAAAGATGTAGAAGAAGAATTATATAATATGTTAAATCTTAGAGAGTATTTGTTACTGTAAGTATAAAAAAGTCTCTTTAAGTCTTGTAAAATATAGAAAATTATAATAATATAAAAAATATAGAAATTAATTATTCATTGTTGTTTCTTATATGATAATTGATAAGCCATTTTTTTAAAAGCAATATGGTCTAAAGTAAAATAAAAAATTGCATATACTATAAAAGTAAATGCAGCTACGATGTGAAAATAACAATGTCTAAATGTTTTAAAATCTAAATAAAATGAAATGCAAAAGTTTGTTTCTGTAGCTACAGTAAATTTAATGTTTTTATGTAGGTAATGAGTTAATTACTATAAAAGGTAATTATCTAATCCTGCTCTGAACGGAAAAAATATGCTTTTAACCAGAAACAAACATACCTTGAAGAAACGAAAAGTTTCAAAAATTTTTCTTTAAAATTGTTCATAAATATTTCAGCTGAAAGAAGGTTAACTTTCTTAGTTTATATGGAAACACCTTATGTTTTAAGTGGTCTCAATAAAAATAATCTGATCTTAAGAGACTTGAAAATCAAATTAATAGAAAACACTTTTAAACAGCTATTATTGAATGAAATCAAATCAATTTATCGACAAAGAAGACCACTGTTTTGTTAATTTTCACATGATTTTTGAAAATATTAACAATTATAACTAGAGCCTGGATTTTAGGTAAAAAATTTTTGTTTTTATGGACATTCAAAAATGACATTTGGCACCTTAATAACTATAGTAAAAATTGTATTTTATTATATAACTTCAGAAACATTAAAGATCTGCCGAAGAAGGAGAACTTTGTTTGCAATGCCATTCTTGTTCTTGAGAGGGTCTTTACTATATCTACCCTTCGGCAACTGCGTTTACATTTCTTCTATTGTCCAAATAACAAGTGGACCAAAAGTTTTGGTGTCAAGTTACCTTTGGAGTCACAAACGTACGGCTTGTATTAAAATTATTTGTCAAATTAATTGTATTAAAACGTCTTACTAAACTTTGGTTTTCTGGGCGGTTTTCTATTACAATTTGCGATTAATTTATCCTTTGATCTGGTTCTACATTTTATTTAATTCTACTTTTTTCGTTAAAATGTTTACTTCTGTTTAAAAACCGTTTTTGATAGAAAGTTATTTTCGTAATGATGTATGTACAAGCTGTAGATGGTGTGTGGCAGTACTGCTGTAGGCTTGTATGGAGGAATTTAGAGCACAATTTCCTAACATAATTGTTAGAAACCATCAATTGAAACAACAGCTTAAAAAAAGGTTTTTTGGCTCTACTGAAAAGTTTAAGAAAGTAGAGTTTGCAGGTTTTGTGATGGAAGCTTGAAAAGTAGTCGTGTCAGGTCAGCATGATATTAACTTTGGTTAATATCATACTTCTATCACTTTTAAAGTAATAAAGTTTTATTTGACGTTTATGACGTTTTTATAAAATTAATTTGACAAATAATTCTATTATTTTAATCCAAGCCCTACGTTTATGACACCAAAGGTAACTTGACTCCGAAACTTTTGGACCTTGCGTTAGTAAGTCAAATTTTTAGTCATTTGGACTCAATTATTTTTACTTTTTTTGTCTATTTCTTAGAATTTAATTTTTTTTAGTTGTAACATAGGCTACTGAAGTACAATTAACAATGTGATAGAAGTCTGATGGAAGTTTAAATATTTAAATTCGAAAAATATGTTAATTTTTATTGTAAGTATTAAGGTCTATTAATGAATTGATATTAAAACTGGCTTTAGTGTTTTTTATAACTTTGGACAAACTAATTATAATCGCTGCTTAAATTTTGTTTCGGAACTGCTGTGCAAGTGTCAATTAATCCGCGTTAAAAAAAATTGTATAACGTCCGTATAATCCCCGTCTTTAATATCATTTATCTTAGTAAACTAGCATGGTAGCTTAATTTAAAAAAGTGATTAATTATAAAAAACCGAAGCAAGCACCGAGTACAAAATAAAGCAAAAGTTTGGTAGCGCATCCCCCACTTTTCATTGTTCCCAAAGGTTAATATTGCAGCCGTTGTAGAGTTGATATGATGATCGTATTTTCTCTATAAAACTATTGGTAAAACAGACACCGGTTGAACAAAGCGATCTTTGTAATGGCCTTTTTGCAGTCCCCACGTTTCATGACGCACACCACTGATTTCCACAATATAGTCAATAGTCGATTTTCCCTCTTTAAATGAAATTATTAAGGAAAAGCCGGGACAAAGCAGGTTTACCATTGCGATGGCGTTCGACGACGCATCTTAGATGTTTTATTCATCTCTTTAATTTCCTGTTAAACATCCCATCTAACCATAGGCAATGGGAAATGGGTCACGACGTAAGAAATTTAATAAAATGTCAAAGTTGGGGGTAAAACCCCTTCCTGCGTCTTCCAATTACGTCAGTATACATTGAAATTCTTGATACGTAAAAAGCACAGTTTTACCCGAGATAAGATGGTTTTAAAATTCAAAATCAATACTCGATCTAAAACGAATTTACTCACGAAACAATATATAAAGGGTGGGTTTGCAAATAGACGCCACAGGTAGCAAACTTGGACCGCCCCAAACAACTTTATTTAATTTGATAAAGAGCTAAGGAATTATTTCCGGAAGCGACAACTTCAACGCTAACTATTCTGAATGCTGACCCCTTCATAACTATTTTGAGGTAAATTTACAAGCTCTTACTTGAGTTTCAAACCGAAACTGAACTGAACAAACTTATAACCATTTCCTGCTCAACCCTTATTTTATTGCACTTTCTAAATATTAATTAACTAATAGACAAAAAACATACGGATTACAAATGTACTCACCTTATTAATGTTGTCTTTCTGCTCGCTCTGCAAGTAATTAAAAGAATACATTAGTTAGTTACTTTAATTAATAAATTGCAAACATTTAAAATGACGTTTCAACAACTTGATATAATGCATAAAATTCTCAACAACTCCTAATAATTCAAAGAACTTCACTTTACCAAACTTTTAACAAGTAGTTACCGAAAAGAACAGTGGATGTGCAAGTATTGACTTTCTGCTTCTAGGAGTACAACAGTGATATCTCAACTTCTCCAAGTAATTTGTTTAACTTCAATTAGTTAAAATAGGCTTCCTTTTTAATTAAAGGAACTGTAATTTTAAATGTGTAGGTTTATGCACTTAGCAAATCATTTCAAGTGCATTAGGGATATTGACCTAGGATTTTATTGACTATTTGTAGAATTTATGAGGATTGAAGTACATAATGCGAATTTTTACCAATTTTTATTCACCTTTTATAGCATGATCAAATTTACTAGTCAATAATAAAACTTTTCAATAAATAAAACAAAAGAAGTAAATAATAGTCTATTAAAAAACGCGTTTCATGAGACTATTTTTTTACTAGAAATCTAGGCTTAAAAAACGAGCAGCAAAGCAACTTATAAAAAATGTTTTTATTTTGAAATACCACAATAAGACATTTGGCACCTTGATAACTATAGTAAAAATTGTATTTTATTACATAACTTCAGAAACATTAAGGATCTGTCGAGAAAGGAGTAATGTTTGCGCTATCATTTCATGTTCTTCAGAGGGTCTCCAATATATCTACCCTTCGGCAACTGTGTTTAAGTATCTCCTATTGTCCAAATATAAACATTTAAAAATTTTAAAAAACTACATGTTACGAAATCACTTTCTGGTAAGCAACAACCTCAACATCACCAATAATTGTAAAGCGATAAATTTGCAGAATCAGCAGGTCATGTCTGCAAATACCGCGTTAAGAGGTCAACAAAGCCGCGAACATTAATAAACAACGATGGAACAATAAAAATAATATCTCGTTTTATTGTCCATTAATAATTTCTTTTTATTTAAATCCACTGAGTTAATATTATTTTGTAAAGCGTATACTGCGTGTCCCAAAAATAATTTCTCTAAACTCTACCGTTTTCAAATTAGAACAAATTTATATTAACCCATCACATAATAAATATTAATATAAGTATATTTAATAAAAAGTAAGAGTATATTGATATACATTTGTAAATAAAGTGATTAGTATAATAACTACATTTGTTGTTATTCTACTTCGCAAAATTTACACATCATTTTAAAATTTTTGTAGATCATTTTCTATAGTATAATGTTATTAAATAATCCAAAATTATAGCGCTGTAATTTGGGTTTTAAATAGTAAATATGACCATTTTGAGTAATTACAAATTTTGGAGCCGACATCAGGATGTGACATGGAAATCATTAGGGTTTTTGTTTATTTATAACGTATCTTTGTAAATCTTTTTGCTGTAGCATAAAGGATTACGATTTCATTACTATTTAATTTATAATTTCATATAAATAATAATTCAAATAATATAAATTATTTCTCATATTCTGGCTTTTGCTACCAAATATTCTCGCGTTCCAGGTCGTTGGTAAATGCTGAGAATAAACAGGAGAAAAAAAATTAGAACAAGATGTCCTAAAAGAAGTACAAAAAAAAAAGAAAATGTTTGTGAAGTTAACCTATGTTACTAATGAATGCGAAATAAAAAAATGCAGAAGATACAGTAAAGAAAAAAAATTAAGAAGGAAAAAACTCGAAATAAACCAATATTTAAGATTTGATTTTGATTTGATAGCAAGAGCTAAAAAAAAGAAGAAAATGTTGTAAAAACAATACGTATTAAATAGTGTAAATAGAAGAAGTTTGTAATTTGAATATTATAAAAAGGATTAATTAAATGAAAAAAAGTTAAAAACAGAAGAAGAAAAGAAACTAACTAATGAAGAAGCAGAAAAGTTTTAAAAATGGAAATGCCGAAGACCTAAGTTATATTGACATCTTAGTTTGGATGTAATTAAAGTTACATGGTTTTTACTGAACATAAATTTAAATAGTCACTCTATAGTATCTCAGTTTTTATTTTTTATGTTCATATAAGCGGACCTTTTTTTTTTCAATTATTGATTTACGATTTAATTTAATATTGCATTTTTATGTATATTTTCTAACAAATTCTCTAATAAAAAAATATTTGCATTATAATTAAACTGATTTGGTTTCTGTTATAATGTTTGATCAAATACTACTGGATTTATTCCAAATAATGTTTGGTTTAAAACACATTTGACATTTGTTAACAGTAAATGCCATGAAACGGTGAATTTGCATTTCTGTGGCTTATTGTTATTTGCAAAATACAGACCGATTATACTTGAATTATTATGCATATGTGTAGCAGCAAACAATAGAGAGAATAAAGAATATTGCGGAGAAATTTTGAAATTGCTCTCAAGGTACAAGTGATTTTATTTCAGTTGGAGTGAATTGCAACAAGTGGAAACTTAGAAAATTAAACATTAAAGAGCAAATTATGAATAATTTATCATCTTTTGCAAGAAATTGTTAACGATGATTAGATTTCAAACAAAAACTATTTGTCTAGTAGACGAAACGGAAAGTTTGGTAAATTTATGGCGTCCAAATTGAAAGCAACTTTATTAATTTCACTACTAAGATGATTAAGTTTCTAGCCAGATACGACATCGAGCAAAATAATAACTTTGGTAATTCGGAAATTGTCGAGTGGTTGTTGATGGATTTTTATTGCCTCGGTTGAGATCTCTTATTATTTTAATTTGAAATTAATACAGGCATTTAAGGGAAAACTTGGTTCAAGTTGTGCCGATTCCGTTTTCCACCAATCATACTTAAAACTTTAACGTGGTTATGAAGTTGAGCTGTAAAGCTTTTAAAAGTTTAGACGTTGACCGTAAACCTAACGAATGAATAAGTATTTATTTATAGATAGGTAGGGGTGTTTACTGTTATGATATAACTATATTTTATAACCCACACATGGCTACTAATGGATCGTGAAATTTTAATATTCGACAATTTCTTCCGTTTTCCTACATCTTTATGCCCGGATCGTTATGCAAAACGTTGCTATTAAGAATTGAAATTTTAACCCGGACACACCGAAATGTAAGGTCTGTAGCTGTATTAATATGTTACAGAACTTTTGAAGTCAAAAATGTGCAATTTTCACGTACAATAGGTTTTACTGCTCGAGATTTTCTTTGTCTTATTATTGTTGCTAAATAGTAAGTGGTTGAATTTTCTGTCATTATTTGCGTCTGTATTTCATCCTTCATTTTTAGTTTTCTTGTGCGATCACTCTTCCCAGGGATCGTTAAGAAGACGTTAAGCCGTTGGTCTTGGCCAACAATGATCGTTATATAGTTATAGCTTCTTCTGTTTTCTGTTGCTCATGTATTCTCGTTTATAACTAACCCATTTTTTCTTGATTCTATTTCTAAACTCTTTACTACCTTCTGCAGTTCTTCTACAATTTTTCTTGAACGCATCGTTTGTTGGTAAACTAATCAATTCCCATACATTCCAGAGTCTTTTATTCCGACTCTATTTTCTGTACACTCTAACATTGATTTTACAATCCCCAAAATTTTTCCTTTTAATCCTAAATTTTTTAAGGACTTATACGGCTTTTGGTTGATAACTATTATAAACTTGCTTAAAAAAATGACTAAAAAGAAGATATGTATATCTTTTTATTAAATAAGTTCCAGTTTAAACATTCTTTTTTTTTCTACTTTTTAGTCTTGGCTCAAAAATAAACAAGAAGAAAATCGTCAAAGATGTGACCATTCTAAAAACTCCATCTATAATAATTGTAGGTGTTTTGGAATGCATTGAAACCCCAGATGGTCTTCGCATTCGCACTTTGGCCACCTTTTGGGCTGTGTGCTCATCGAAAAATGTTTCTACAAAAACTGATACAAAAATAAGAAAAAAGCCTTTAAAGCTTAGAAATGGAGTGATGATTAGGGCAAGAAATCCTTTAAATGAGACTTTAGAAAAATCAGCAAATACTATAAACTCGTCAGCGCTATTGCTCATACTGTTGAAGCAGTCATGAGACAGATGGAAAACTAATCAAAAACAATGTTTTAACCGAATACGACTTGACCAAAAATAACATTACCCCAATAAACGAGTATTCCCATTATGATAAAGTCACCAGCAATTTTCTTTTGACCAAAGGATTTGGTAAAAATTCCAAAAACCGTGTCATTACTTTGAGTAAATTACTATTTGTTCATAATAAACATGTGGTTCTTGAAAGGGTCAATTTCAGGTTTATTGCCCAAATTTAGACAAGATAGAGTTTAGACTAACTGTTAAATCTGCTCTCATGGGTGCACTAAAAAAGCACAGGAGCAAGGAAGAAAAAAAGTTGCTGTTAAAACTGCTATTTTGTAATTTTCATTGTATGTATTGTGGTGTGCAGTAAAAAATATGTAGGCCTAAAAAATTAACCAGCTAGAAAATTAATCTTCTAAAATATTTATTGCTTAAAAAATCAGTTCTTAGTGTTGCAAATGACTTTGCTTGAAAATGGATGATAAAGGTAATAATTAATTTAGGAAATAAAGAAACGACAACAAATTGTTTAAAAAGTTCTTAAAAATAAAAGAGAATTTTTAATAGAATGAATTTAGAAATAAGACTTTTTTAAATTAACCAATAAAACAAGTCTTTTAGTAAATGATTGCAAAGAAAGTAGGTTTTCGATAAAAATTAATAGAAATTAAAATAAATTTCAAAAAAGGTTCTTAAGATTTATCTAGAAAATAAATTCTATGGAAAGACTGTAATAATATCGAATCTAGAAAATAAGCCTTGAAAAAAAGAAAGACACAATTTTGTTACAAAACAAATTTAGTACATTTATTATTGAACGTTTTTAAAATAAATCTAGAAAACAAGTCACTATCAATGAGCTTTCAATAAAATGAAATCATTCAAAAGCTGAGCTGTTTAAAAATTGGGCCGACTTAAACATGAGTATTTAACAGAAATAATCTAGAAAATAATTGGATTAAAAAAATTAGTTGTCTAAAAAATTATTAAATTTTTTTTTTGAGTTTATCTAGAGAATAAGTTTTTTGAAAATAAGATTTAAAAAAGCAGAATTGAAAGCATCTGAAAAATAATTTATTGATTTAAAAAATGAGGAATTTAGGTAATTAATCGCTTAGAAATTGAATTGACTAAAAATGAATCTTTTAGAAAATGAGTTGAAAATAATAAGAAAATTTTTTTGACAAATCCTTGAAAATTATATAAGAATATAAAAATACATTAAAGAATCATTATAAAAAACATTATTAAAAAACAAATTTACAATTTTGTATTACAAATTTGAAATTTTATATAAAGTTTTAATTAATTTAGTTGATAAATTGTCAAAAAATGAATTAGCTACGAAATGAGAGTAAAGAAAATATGTGTTGAGAAAAACTTTTAAGAGTTAATACAATTATTACCTCAATATTTGCAGCTTCTAACAACTTTATGACGTTTTATTTTGTTGCGGTAGAAGCCAAACAGTTATTAATTTTTCTTAGATAGTTATTCAATTACCTTGGTGTGTTTCATAATTTCGAGTCAAAAGGTCTTGAAACACATTAAGTGATTACAATGCCGTGTCTCATACGCAGACTCAAACTTTCATTAATTAATTTAACCATTTAGGAAGTAATTAGAGTGAAAAGCTAGTAAGACCGTTGTTGGTCATGTTAGAGCATTTGTTAAAATCCACCAAACGAAACTGACACACAAGTACAGGTTTGAGGGTTTAACTAACATCATTCGTCTCTTCACTGTATCAACACTCTCTCTATATAACAATATTAGTTCAATAGAAATGAAAAATAAACACACCCCCGATCTCTCAAGCTCTGCTTGATCAGTTTAATAGAATTGAGTACCTAACAGGTAGAAGACAAACATGTCTCCTAGCAAACAACCCATAGATTAAGCCAATTAAACTGAACTGCATAAGATTTCGGGTGAGGATTCATCGTTTCACTTGCACTGTCATTAACTGATTGAATATCAGGCTATTGCTCCTATTTATCACAATACTGTCCTTTGTGAGGTACGGACTTGTGGGTGTTCATCACCAACCTGAAAATTAATTATTAAATCCGGTAACAATAATCTGCTGTTAATACGCTGCGTTGGGTTATTGATTTCACCCACAGACTCAATGCTACAAAGATCTCTTCCGAAAGTTAAACAACCGATCGGAAATTTCGGAAACAGATAAAAGGCACAAGACTTAAAGCGGATTTTCCGGAAATGCGGCTTGCTTAAACAAGATTACGCAAATTTATTGCATCGGAAAATTCACTGATAAACAATTAATAGAACTAGTCCATTTGGTCAATCCTGTCAAGCGTAAAACGTTAACGAGAATAGAAGGGTTATGGTAATGCCTTTTTGAGCTTTAACAAGCACATTTCAACTTGCTGCGGTGTCTACAAATGGTTACAATATAAGAAAAGTTCTACTAACAAAAACTTTTAGCGAAAGGTATTAAATTAAACAGCAGCACTGTTTTCTTAACTTTTTTTGAGATCAGATGCTTGAGTACTATAATAAACTAAATATACGCTAGACTTAAAAAAACAAAAATAATGACGGCCTAAATTTTTAGAAATTGGAAAATTTGAGCCCTAATAATGGTAGGAACATATTTTTTTAAATTCTTTTTTGTTTTGACATTAAAATTCCTGATGACGATGTTTGAAATAATAGAAATCTTAATTAACATGACTGAAATTGTAGAGTTTATAAAATTATTTCGTCATACATTTTTAAATAAAATTGAGAACAAAATGCAATAAAATGTAGAATAACTACTGTAATTGGACTTATAATTGTTCAAAAGTCTTAGTTAAACAAAATGTTAATACCTTAGATGTTAAAGTGGTATAGCTGCCTCAGAAATCTAAGATTCCTAACTTCAAAAGTCCGTCATAAACCAAATAAAGACCATTGTTAAATCTAATTGTAAGCTAACATCTAGATGGAGTACTTCACAACCTGAGGCATCGGCAGGGACTGTAAAACTTGGGGATAAGTAAAATTTGCATAAATATCCTACTAATGAAGATTATCTTACCATTAGAATCAACAATGGTCATTATTTGGTTTATTGCGGCCTTTAGAAGTCAGGGATCTTAGATTTCCAAGGCTGCTATAGGTACTTAACTTAGACGTCTTATATCTTGAAAACTAAAAGAGCTAAAAAAAAATACATTCCTCGTGACAAAATTTGCTTCAGATGTTAAAAAAAAATAACCAATAAGTTATATTTTGGACCTTGTGTCTTATAAACTAAAAGAAATAAATTTTTTAAACACTTTTTTCATGTTCCTTGGACACAGTGAACAATTTGGCTCGCCTATTTTGATCAAATATATTTTAGTTCGACAACTAAAAGCTAAAATTAAACAAATTTCACATTTATCAAATCTCTGTACTCATGATACGAGTAAATTAAATAAGAACTGTTTAAAATTAAGTAAGACTAAGAACACGTACTTAAAAGCTAGAGCTAGAGAGAATACCATTCCTATTAAAAATCTTCAAAGTAATATTCAACCAAATATAGGTCGAAATTGTTAAATAATTATTTTTTTATGTGATTTATATATTCATAGACTTTAAAAGATAATGGAGCGTATTCAGCATAAAAAATGTTAAAATTAAAAAGCCGATAAAGTTCTGTCTCTTCCGTTCTGATGGAATTTACCTATACATTATGAAACAAAGACGTAAAATTTAACGGTATAATAGCGGCCTGTCGATATTAACATTTTAATTAAAATTATAAAATATCCCCCATTTATCCAGAAATTACAAATTAATGAGACAAATGCGTAGGTAAATCATGAAATATTGTAAAAGATTAAATTATCGAAATTAAAAAAAACTTCAACAATTATAAATGTTTTGAAGTTATTTTTTAAATTTTGAAAAAACTTTGCCAAATTTAGTGCCCCACATTTCAATCGCCACCACTGTAGCTGTGTGAAATAAATATATATGTACGATTGGTTACTGAAAAATGATAAGGTCACTAACTAGCACTGTTGCAACGACTTTAAACCTGGGTTGCACAAACGTCAATCAAAATTGATGGTTCATTAATCTCTCATTACCGCATTTTTAACAAATCAGGGCACCGTATTTTAAATTAATCAAAGTTTAGTGGTTCATCAATACCGACACTTTTCACAGCCAAGTTTTAGAAGTGCCACAATAAAAAAATCTGCAAATTTTTTATCTCCTCCAGTTAACATTACTTAAAAAGACATAAGAGACTTTCCTGAAATGATTCCCAGATTATACATCTATTAGCTAGCGAAATCTAAGCAATCGATAAAGTCAGAAAATACATATATTTAGCCATTTAATAAAAGATAATAATAAGAAGTATAATATTTATAAAATGTCACTTAGGATTTCTGGTTTTTGTAAAATGCCTTTTGTGACAGCCAATATTAAAAAAATGTTTGCTACAATTTTTAATATATTTTTTAGAAAAAGATTCTTAATTTCAGTTTTGATAAAATGCCCTGTGCAGTTATCATTTTTATAAATTGTTGCCTGCGGTTCTCAGTTTTATAAAATGTCATTTACAATTTCGGTTTTTGGCTCGGAATTTCTAACATATTTTATTTACAAAAAAGCAATTTTTGGCTGCAATTACTATAAAATTCCCCTTGCAATTTTCATAAATATAATATTATAAAAATATTCAAGAAAAGAAAAAAATAAGTAAGAATTGTAATTTTGATAAATTTAGTAATTTTTAAAAAACAAGTCAAAAAGCATAAGATGGTACAGAGAACCATTTCTTAAGAAACAGAGCTACAGGTTTGGTAGCAAACAAAAGAAAAGATTGTAAAGCAAACCAATTACCAAATAAAGTTGTGTTTCTTACTAAATTCACTAAATAAATAGAGTGTCAACCTATTCTTGTTTAGTATGCACTAACCCAAAAAAACTGTTCCAAAACACAATTTATTTATAAATAAAAATATTAAAATAAAACGTTGTAATTTAAAATTTATTTTCTTAATGTGTTTAAGAGAACAATAATATAAACTCTAATCAAAAATTACCAGATATTCTTAGCTGTAGGCTTCTTCTGCCAGACGCATTTTATTTCTAGTTATATTTCTGCATTTTACATTCGACTTTTAGTTTTTGCTAAAACTAAGTACACTTTTAACATTTTTTGTCTATATAGTAAAATTTGTGTGACACACAATGCCCAAAGTGATGAGGAGTAGTAGATTTCTAAATTTTTTTTAAAAAAGTCCTGAATCATTGTTTTAATCCTGACATTGTACTAACAAAGCGTGTTCTTTTCGACTTGTAAGGAAAAAGTTGAACAAAGCGTAGCTTTCATGTTTTCTTTATCAGGAAAGTTAAAGCGAGAAAAGTTGTTTTCACCTCAGCCCTGACTAGGAGTTCATAAAATCAAATTAATTGATAATTTTTAAATTCAACATAACTTAAATGAATTTGTTCGTAATGTTGGGGTTTCAGTCTATTCTTCGGTCCTTTTCACGTCACGCTACGCCGGCTTTTGATGCAATCAAACAAATGAAATTTTAGCGAATTCATGGACCATTGCTCGCGACAGTTTTCTCTCGAATCAGTTCTTTAAATCAATTTGCCGCTTATTTAGATAAACTGAATACTTTCTGCATTTTCGAATACAACGAAACTGGACCTAAAAGGAATAATTAAAAATTTTTACTAATAACGGTTTAATTGTACCACGAACCAAACAAAACTTGAGATTCTTCTAAAAATAAAAATCAGTCAGGAGAACGAAATCAATTTTTAACTAACCTATATAATTTTAAATCTGCGCTCGTTTAATTAATTACTTTGTCGAAAGCTTCTCCGATAACTTATCAGACAAGACAAACCCATGGGACTAGGATTTTTCCAATAAATTTCAAATAGTAATTTTAAAGTATAGTGTGTGCAAAAAGATTAAAATGTAACGACTGTTCATTAATAAAAAAAACTGGCAGTATGACATGACATTTTAATTTTAACGAAGGCATATAATAGTAACTCCTACTTGCCAATTAAAAGGTGTTTCTAAGATGGGTAATATTTGTTTAATGCAATTCCTTCTTAAAACTGAAGTGTTTGTTTGTTTTTTAGGACATTAAGTTCATTAAAAATGTTTTTAACACTCACTTTTGACACGATTTTTTGAAAAACTCTTTCAAACAAGATGGGGCTCCTGTAATTATTCACGATTTTTATTATAAAAGACTAAATGTATGTAGTAATGAATAATTTTAATAATAATGTTGCAACAATTTAAGAAATTCCAAAATTCCACAAAAATTTGGTGGAATTAATTAAAAGTAATGCAGCTAGGTAGAGTACCGATTGTAGTATCAAAAACAAAAGTGTTTAACAGTTTTTTAAATAAATAAATCTTTATTGTTATTTAATAAGAAAAACTGATATTTCTAAAATTGATTAACATTTCATTTTGGTTAAATATCGAAGACATTTAAAACAATTGTCTTACGAATTCAAAGTACCCTAGAGATTTTTTTTTTAATGAACATACGTTATTATTTACCGTGATGGTCCGGAACCAGCTTCAAACACCCATTAAATACTAGGCTAAACCCACAAACGCATGAATATTTTATAAACACTCTCTACTCTCGCAGATGATTCAAATCCGCAAAGTTTCCCTTTGAGCATTTTTAATTATTTAATACCATGATTGTAAAAAGACCTTTATAAAAAATACATGAAGATAAAAGCTTGTCCTTTTTCATCCCCTTTTTAATTCTTTGTCCGACAACATGCTCTTGATTACTTTTTAAGATAATCACCGTGACCCCACACTAAATTGAGTGGTAGGCCGTAACGACCACGTTATTCTTCAGGTTCTGCGTCTAATCTCACCAAAATGCATTAAAGGCGACCCTCACGCCTATACCAAACGAGAGATTTATAGGTGATTATTTTCAAAAACTAAGAAAACTCAATTATACGAGATATCGCAAAGTTGCATAAAATAAACACATCCATCACTTCTTTCTTTGATTACTGAGCTGTTGTTCTAAAGAAGTTTTATCTTAGTTTATATCTAAAGTCGATCACAACTTTTAGCAAAATAAACCAAAATATTAACAAAATTTTAGATACTCTTATCTAAGAGCAAACTCCTGGAAAATATCTTCTTTTAACAAGAAATACAAAATATTAAACTTATAATTAAGCTTTTGCATATTTTATTATTGCATGACCAATTAGATTTACTTATTTATTAGATTAAATTAAAAAGAAGTTGCCAGTTCAAAAAAATAAATATCAAAAATATAAAGAAAAAAGGTGATAATATCTTAACCCGGATCTTGTTTCACCTAGAACTATTACATAGGGAATCTTAAAAAAATGGTCACTTTTTTAACCACCTTGTTATACATATAAACATCCAAAAGACTAACTTATTAACAATCTTTCGAAATGTCACACTTTCAGCTTGGACTTCAGCAAGTGCCTACGTATATTTATATTAAAAGAATTCTAATAAACTTTAGTTGTGAAGATTGTACCGAAATTGAATAGAAATGAATTACTTTATAACTCACTGCGCTATTTATATCTCTACTTTCATAAAAATGCTCCTACGCGTTTTCTATTCCATACAGAAATGTTTCTTTTTACAAAAAAAGCACATTGCTTATACCTAAAAAGAATAAACATTGAAATTGTACCAAATCTGTAGTAGAAACGCTAGTAGTAGAAAATGAACGTTCATGAATTACCATTAACAAAATAGGAGCACAGTATACTGTGTTACGAATTTGCTTCCCCCATCCCATCCGATCCCCACCATGAGATTCGCGTCAACGAAACCACCCTTAGATTTAAGTTTGTACATAACTTGTAAATAGAGACTGAAAATAAACATCGTCTAGAAAACATATAGCTTTTTTTTCTTCAATTCCTAGTCTTTCAATTAACAAATTTATGGTCCTTCGACTCGGATATTCATTTTTTGCTCTACTGCTAATTGTTTTAAGCATCTCATAGCCAGATATGACGCACACGTGAGGCCATATGTCACCGTATGTAATTGATAAATTTCAATAGGGTGCTGAATTTGATCTCGCCAAAATATCTGTTGGTATTTCCAATGTTCGGGTGCTACCCATATTTGCCCGTACATTTTCTCGACATCCACTGATAAAAGAAATTAATAACATACTGCTAAAGTTAAAAACTTTTGTATATTCTCATTTCACAAAAAAATTGGTTGAAACGGTTTTTACAAATTTTTGTCTGCGCTCACAAATCTGTTTTTTGTGCTTTTTTCAAAAAGATTTTTATTTTTAATCGATTTCCAATTTTAGCTTTTTGGCTCAATTTAAAGCTAAAATATTAGGCTAAGATACTACATAAACATAATGAATTAACACTTTATGTTGCAGAGACTTTCTAAAATTCACAAATTTTGAAAGGACTTTGGAATTTTATTACATTATTTTTACAGAAGAAAAAAGTTAGATGAAAGTTTGTATAAATGTATGATTTATTCTTGAGTGTCAAAAAAATTTAACCGTTTTGAGATATAGGGTAGAAGACTATCAGAAACCCATTACAAAATTTAAACATTTTGTTTGTGAAATAATAGTGTCCTGAACTTTTAATTTTTTGTAATTTTAGTACAACAAATCTACTAAAAGGTGTAAACAGAACACCTAAAATTCCACCAAACCAGCTACCCAACGAAAATAAGATCATCAAAATGACTCCATTACTCTGGAAGTAACAAATTTTTCAACTTTAACAAAATTTGTGGGTGGAATATTTCAGTAGTTGACTACTGTACTTTAGACAAAATATCATGAAACTATACACTTCGGTGTTTTCATATCACTGATAACGACGTTGTCATAAAAAGTGTAAATATCAAAATGGCGAACTAAATATGGCAGACCTTAAAGATAAAAACATTAATATTTTAGACAGTAACAAAGAAAATAACATGAAACTGTTATTTCCATTTGCAAAACATTTTTTCCATAAAAAAATGTATAAACCAAATTTTGTCACATTTATATTTTTTGCGATATTAATTGTTCAAGACAAAGATTTTTTTTATTTAAAATAGTAAACAATGATTTTATATAAATATGTATACAAAGTAATATATGTACATACTGTTAACATTAGTTAGAAAAAAATATGTTTTCAAATATGTTAGAGCCAACAATGATTGCTATTTTAAAAAAATACATTTCATGTTATTATGGCAGAAATATTTACTGAAAAATATTTGATAACAACGTTTGATTGTGGGTAAAAAAATACTTCTACAATATTTGTTTCAAACCTCTATATTTAATTATGTATAACAAAAATTTGTTTTTTAAAAATATGAAATGTATACTGAGTTTTCCAACTGATTTTCAGTTTTTGTCAAGTGAGGTTCACAAAGGCTTTACTACTGATTTCGTCCAATAACGATGTACTAAACCTTTGTTAATTCATTTTTACAGTTTTCTAACAAATTGACGACTCACGTTGAATAAAAAAACAGTTGTTATTCATAAAAACAAAATAATTCAAATTATTTTAGTGGCAATAATGTATGTAGATTATTCCCACTATACCTAATAATGTTTCGATTGGGTAAAAGGTACAAAAATATCTGAAACTGTAAGTTTTATTTGCAGTAAATAATAAAAATTATTTTCTCAAAAAACGAACTTCAAATAAGTCATTCATTTTTTGCTAAATTTCATAGTTAAACACCATCCTGTACAAACATTAAACTATCATTTTACCAAAAAACCTCTTGAAACCAAACTTTTATGTAAAAATGTTTCTTTTCCTAAACTTTTTCGTAAATGCGCAAAATTTTCACTTTTTTAACATTTTGATTGATAACAATTATTTTATTTTACAAACAAAAAAGTGTTACACTAAAACAGGGACCTATCTTCATCAATTATTTTATTGTTGAGGTTTCCCATTCGTTATCATTCTTATCCTTTTATAGATTTACTTTAAATATTTAACCATATCTCAACAGTAAGAAGGGTTCTTCTACCCTTAAAGCTGACTCGTCCAGTTATGAAGTCAAACTTTTCAAAATGAATTAATCCATTTCTGTTTCCTCTATTATCTCAATTGTTTATAAATATTTTTTTAGGCCTCCGTCCAGAAACACTAAATTTATAGTGGTATAGATCTTCCGGAGAGTGATCGTTTGCGTTTGTCACTATTTTGCACTGTCTAGACATTAAAAGTAAAATCTAGGGATTTTCTGTTTTTAAATTGGATTCATTCCAATACCTGTTATATGATTTTTCAGGCAGCAAATTTTCAATTAGCTTTCTGGCTGCGTTTTTTATTTATATGTTCTGGGTTATTATCGTCTTCCATATTCTAATTTATTGGAAGAAGTTCTATTTATTTTAGCACATAAGCACGATTTGACAGAATTTATAACTGTTTATTGTCAGTGATGTTTTAAATTTAAAATCTAGTTATCATTATAATGCTACTAATCTCAGAAAAACAAATACTCTATCACCAAAAATTTTCACAATAAAAATGTTTTCTTTTTTAATTTAGGCAACTTTTTGGCCTAAAAAACGTTGTTTATCACACGGCCAGAAACTTCTTCGCGGGTATTCGCACTTGTGTGTATGAGCACAATCCGTGCTCATACACGCAAAACAACAGTTTCTGGTCTTGTAATAAAAATAACTATTTTAAATCTGAAAAAATATTCGTAATTGGTAATCACAAACAATTTTCTCAAGAAATCATTTGTCGAAAATCAATTGTTGTTGGTCAAAATAACCGAAACCAAATATTGTCGCATATAAAAAAATCGGAAAAAGAACAAGCTTCTGTTTTAAATTTTCGTAGATTATAATGGCGTTTTTTATTTTCATCCGACTTGCGATTTTTGCTAAAATAGAAGATACTTTAAATATTATTTTTGCTATACCTACTGAAATTTGAATATATCTTATTCTTAAAGCAAGAACAAGCGTTAGCAAGCGAATGTCGTTTATCACCATAATCTAGAGATAACAATTTAATTTTAAAATCTATAATAAACATCATACATTAATAAACGTATAATTAAAAAATAATAAACGTTTTTGAGCAAAGATAATACACTGATAAATGATCAACAGAAAAGATTATTACAGATTATTGTTTATTTTATTTTCAAGATTCGAGCTGTTAAAGAAATGTATCTGTTACCCATATTTTGAAATGGATGTTACGTACCTAGCTTGTCACTATCACAATACAAGAAAAACGATAATTCAATATACCATTTGTTCCAATCCGTGTTTACTGGCTTTGAAATTTTCCGAGAAATTTCCAGAAATATTCATCGAATTAAAGATTTAATAGTTTAAAAGTTTCCAAAATCAATAGTCTGTAGATATTCAATTTTAACAAAGTTAAAACTCAATCTAAAGTTACATTTTCTTAATGCAATCTCTTTTTCTTAAAGGAAAATAGCTGAAATTATGAAACACCGATTCTGTATTGCACAAACTTTACATCGCTTTTTTATGTCGTCGTTTTCGTTTGTATACCTTGAAGATTTTCACGATTCTAGTTACTTTTCTTTATTCATCTGACGTGACCATACTATATTAAATTCTTTCTAAAATTATTTCCATTTTATTTAGTCGTAGTTTTGCAATCAATGCACTACGAGAAATTCCGAATTAGGAAAAAGATGAAAGATTTAAATTGACTTGGAATAACATCATTAATAACTGTCATCGACCATACTTCGAAGAGCATCATCCAAGTTTCACGCCAGCGAATTCCGTTCTATTAGGAAAAGAAATGTGTCTGAAAGAGTAATCAAAATCTTCCTGAATTTCAGTTCTTATTAGTGCACATAGACTCAGACGTGCGATTTAATTATTACGTTAAACGAAGTTCCCCAATTTGCATTTATTGTGGCGGAAGATTGAAGGCTTGAGTTCTAACAGCAGTCAAACGCCTGTATTTCATGTCAATTTTCTCTTATAGAAAATCAATGTCCATTACAGAATAGGCTTTAATACTCCTTGACAGTTTCCGGTTATCTTGTTATCATCCGTGTAAAACAAGCGAAATACACACAACCACATAAATTTTCAGGATGAAATGGAGCTTTGCAAATGCTATAATTTACGGCTTTGACTTGAGAGATGTGAAACACAAACAAATGGATTAAATTATAAAGCAGGACTGTTTCATAAAACCAGTCGTCGATTTAGGTTTCGTAAAATTGTTACCGCGAAACACAAATAAATTAAAAAACGACTTTCATCAACATAAGCAGCTTTATGCCGCCACCTCTTCCGCAATTAAAAGCACAAGATAAGAACGGTTTAAAAATATACAAGGGACACCAAAAAAAACTGTCCATAGTACACCCTGAGATTATTGAGACCAAAGTAAGCGATAAAACTTACCTCTGTAGCATTTAGAAGGTAGAGGGCTCCACAGTTAGAAATTAAAATTTGTTTTCTACTGATAACCTGTTATAACAAACTAAAAATAGTTTTGTCAGGAAAACAGGATTTAATTTAAAAATAAAACACAATTATTGAGGTGTGATTTGGACTTGGATTTGATTAGTTTGTCTCACGACTTGACGCCATGCGATTCTAGATAGAATTTGTCAATTGTTGGTAAGCAACAAGACAGAATCAGTTAAAGAACTCTATTCAAACCATTTTAAAAATTCTAAGAACACAGGAAAATCACAATATCATAATGATTCTTTCTAAATAGTAATTGTCCTGATAATTTGTCCTCTGTAATCTAATTAATAGTTCCTTCAATTCAGTTATTTATTTTAATTCTTGTAATTCTGTAATTAAGCCTTCAGTCCATGTTTTTTTCAACTGAATTTATTTTTTACTTGAGTCTCGGTTCCGTTGAACTGTTTGTAGTTTCTATTATTTGAGCTTTCAACTCTTTAAGTCATTTCATTTAATAAGTTTGCTTTTAATTCACTTGTTTATTTTCTTTGTATTTTATTTTAACATATATTTAATATAAGTTGAAATTGAGGCAAAACTTGTAATTATCAATGCAATATAATTAATTTTACGTAATATTTTATGTATTTTTGGGTTATATCAAATATGTATTTACAGTGTCTTAAAAGTTTATGCAACTAACTGTTATCTAACAAGTAAAAGTCAGTCACTAAGCAACATATGTATTCTATGTTTCTTTTTCTGACGGCTAGTTCCAAATTTTGTTGTTTTTTTTAATAACAGTTTGTATTTATTCGCCCACTTTTTATTTTTAAACAACTATATTTGGTGTAATTTTGGCGGATGCGCCGGGTTGGCGTCTCCCATCTTCGAAAAACTTTAAAGTTAAGACAGTTGCGTGCTTTTGTTTAGGGTAGTTTCAACGTCGATTTATAGTTAGATATTGGACCTCTGAGACGAGGGTTTCGGCCGCCATGAATTTTTCATAGAAGCCATGCCCAAAGACAAATTAAGATATATCCGACTCTTCACCTAAATTTATATACCCGCATTTAACACTTGCGGTGCTCTCTTGATTCAATTCCATGCAACAATTATGAAGCAGGCTTCAACATGCTAATTTTTACTTGATCAAAGAAAGTATCTGCACGTGACGTCCAACGGGAAATTTCAAAACAGATACCAATTTAAAAGCTTCGCCTCTAAACAATTTTGCGTCGAAAATTTTTTCCCTCCCTAATTCACTTTACACCAATCGATATTAATTTAACTAAGATTTTCTGAAGTAAATTAAGTCGGAGCCACTTATCAATATTTAGTTTGATTCAACTATCAATTTACAGGAGGACAAAAGCGAAGACATCACTAACTTAATTCAATGTAAACACAATTATCATGTCCCTTAACCGATGCTCACAAACAAGGCATTGCTGATCTGCCGAATGTCAAACAATCTCGGAAAATACATACAAAAAGAACGGTAATTTGATACGGAGATAAAAGCTGCCGGTGACGAGTGATAAAAGAAAAATGAAATTAGATAAATTATATAACAAAACAGCAAAAAGACGCCAAATCAAAAATTACAAGGGAACGGACAGATTCTCACAATAGATGATGCCCAAAATTAGATATTATTAAACAGACCTACCAAGTGTCTAAAAACTTTGTTTTGCTGCTGTAATAACAGGATATGGGTGGTGCAATGGTATAAGAAAAATTTGCTTCTAATTGATAACGTTCCTAAAACGGTAAGTAATTTGGTAAAAACTGAAACTATTCCTCCACGCTTTTTAAAAAAACGGCTATAAAATAAAAGCTGTGACGCCATTTAAGTATGCCACTCGAGTTATTCGACTAGTAAGCTGAACTAGTTCTGCATCGATTAGGCGAAAGACAACTGAGTGGCGCGTGTTATATTGTATGGCTGAAATGACGTCATATCAGGTCAGGTTAGGTAACGAATGTATTAACAAATACGTTGGAACGAGGAAAAAAATACAATAAAATATTAAGAGTAGTATTAAGGAGTAAGATAAAGGAAAAAAAGATTAGCAAATAACATCAGTAGTACATCTTTTTTAAAAGAAGAAACAGCTGCTATTAATTTTATAACCGTTTAAAACGAAACCATACGGGAAGAATAAAGCTAATAAAAATAAATAATATTTTTAAATATATACAGGGTGAGTACAAAATGACGGAAAAGCTCTATAAGCTGTATTAACAGAAAAATGTTAATACAGCCCCGAAAAATTATTAAAAAGTTTTCCACTTGCTCATTCTACTAGATATGAAGAAGTAAATTTGCAGTTAATTTTTTTTGTTTTTTCGAAATTTTAAAATTTGTAAAGTCTTTTATAATATATTGTTTTAATTACTAAAAGTGTTTATATGTTATTAAATTTTCAGCAAAATATCCAGTCGACCTGACTTTTTAAATTGTCGCTAATTGTTGATAAATTGTTAAAATAACTTTTATTTTTATTTTTTTCGAAATGCGCTCTATTAACAGTCCTCTATAACGTATTGTACAGCTTTTCCGCCATTTTGTACTTACCCTGTATGTTATAACAATATATTTTATACAGTTTTCTCTAAATGTTAACGATTAAGTGCACCAAATTCATACCCGAGTATTAGAAATTCGAAATTTTTAATAATGACGTCATTCCATTCGTATGCAGAGTCTGTATAAAAAATTAGTATAAACTTGAAATGGTGCAATTTTTAAATTTTGAGAGATTGGTGTCATATTTAGTGTCCCACTTTTTAATGGCTGCCACGGTGTTTATTAAACTAAAATGTTGATTTTTTTAAACTGTAAAACTTGATATGCCTAAAAATTTAATAAATATTTAAATTTATATTCACGTATTTATTGATTTCCGTCATTTCGGGAACACAATAAAATCTAATTAATAACCAAAAATAAGTAGTTTTCTCACCAAATAAATTAATAAATTAGAATAACATAGTCATTTCTTTGTATTTGTAAAAAATTAAATATCTAAAAGTATACAATCATTATTTTAGAAGAAACTATATAATATTCAAAATACGTAACTTTATGTTTCTTATAATTTGTCTTTTAATAAATCTTAGGTACATTTAATAATTTAGATGTTTTTCATTTTCAGCAATTGAAGATAATACTTCGGCTACATAGGTATTTACTATAATAAATAAATTATTTTTCGTATTGATAAATTGAAATTATTATTTTTCAAACATTTCCGAGATGACGATATCTTATGACATGTTCTCCCAGAAAGCTCTTATTCATGTAATTTAAAATTTGGAGAATGCTCTTTCTAATATTATTTAAAGATTAAGTTGGTGTATAATTAGAGCCGATTTTCAGGAAAAAAACAATGTAAATATTTTCATTAAAGTTTGAATTCGCCACTTTTGTCATATATACAGTATTGCACCACTTATTTGACCCAGTTTGAGTTGAATAATAATGAACCCTATTATTTCCCTAATCTAAAGTAATCCAAAAAGTTTGTCTAAATTTTATTAATATCAAAATTACACACAATTATAGGAATAGCTCTTAATTTATCTAGCAAAATTGATGACATTGCATTAGCTGCAGCTGTCTGAATTTCTTCAGCTATGCTCTCCGCTTCAGAATTTACTTATTTTAGACCTTTTACCAAAAAAAATTGACAACTGTTTATAATTATAATAAATCTGACTGACTGCCACAGTAATTTTAAAACTTCGCTCGTTCTTAATGTTAAATAATAATTTATCATTTCTGAGGTAGAATATATTACAATAACTTGTGTAATGTATTAATTCATCTATCCTACTAATAATGTAAATAACTTCTAATAATAAAATCAGTGTGTGTCGCATTACTGAATCACTCTATATACTACGACAAAATTGCTTACTTTTATCATAAAACCACATACCGACATTTAAGTGCCTTAAAGACCTCTTAAACATTTTAGTGCAGTTTGTGTTGTAATAAATAATAAAAGTTATATGTTGGTGTAAAGCGTTAAAATTGTTAGACATTTCCCTGAAATTTATTTTCAATTTATCAAAATAATACATTGTTTTGTGTCTCAGCACCCTAATTAAATAATAAAATTACCTCAATTTAAATTGAAGTAAAAAAAGAGTTGGTATAACCAGAAATATCTCTATTGAAATTTCAGTAAAAAATATTAATTATCTCTGGAAGAGAAGTCTGTATAAAACGTTGCGAAGTTATTAAAACTGAAAAAAACTAGACAGCAATCGATGAGTACGTAAATTACCCAACTATGTTAAATATAAACCAAAATTAACAAGCTTCCGCAAATACAAATTTATTTCAGGATATTGATTTATTGCAAAAATAGTTTTCGGTTCACTCGAATAGGAACGTTGTTATTATTATTAAATTTCAAACATAAAATCAACTAGTATAGAATCATAAACAGTATTATCGACAAATTAATACTTTATTAAATTTGAATTAATTGCAACTCTTGTTATAATTAGGACACTTTTTTAAGTCAATTGTGATTTATTTAAATTGTTTCAAGAGTAAATTAATTCACGACGCAGGCGACAAGTTCCGTCATAAAATTAAAGTGAACTTCTTTATGTAAATTTTGGATAAATATTTGACCTCTCAATTGCCAAACCAAACAATTCTTACAGGATTTGATCGTTTAAATGGGAAACGCAAGCTTTTTAAGAAGAATTTACAACCTCATTAAAATAAATAAATACCAAATAAATTAATTGGAGGTATTTGATCCATTTTGTAAGAGATTTTTTACATTTTAGGGTAACAGGAAACAGGAAAGAGTTTACACGGTTTACATTCTTTCCATTTTATAGTTTATGCTACACGTTTCGGCCAATTTTTATTGATTATAGCCATCTTCAGGCAGTTATTTAATAATTCGTCTAACTTAACGGTTGTCTATTCCCTGTTTTGGTTGGTTACAAAATGGCGCCCCGCTTTTTACAGTAAAAAAAAAGAAATAATTTTATTACTAAATCTGATAAGGAAAATAAAACTTTAAATTAAGAAAAATCAGTTATATTTGTGCTACAGATTCGAAAATTACCATTTTGCAAGTACGAATGCAGTGTTCCTGTGGTTAGCGCAATACACGACTACTGCCAAATTGTTTCCAAGCGTGTAATATATAAAAAAAAATTGTGCTGTCACACCATTTTATCAAATTTCTATGCAAAATTCAGTTCTTATCTTCAGCCTTTTATACTTAGTGCTGTCAACGGTTTACTCTGAAAATTTTCAGTAATAATAATGAAATCTATTAATTAAATCAACAATATTTTTCAACATGAAATAGTGTCTACGCCCAAGAGTAACACCAAAGTAAAGAATTAACTGTTTATTCCTTAATTTGGCATAGGCAAAATCAAAAATTATTTCTAAAAAAATCATTTTGAGATAATAACATGTAGTCAATGTGGGCATGCCTACATTTTTCCATTCTACGTGGCAAAATCCGCTTTTTCAAACGACTTGCTACTTTATTTTTATGACTTTCAAACAAAAACAAACTGTGTCACAAAAAAGACATGAAAGGCAATTAACTAATCGGCTCGAATAAGACCAAAAAAAGAAATGCCAAAAATATTGAAGAAAAATAGAAAACAGTCAAGAAAAAACAGTGCACAAAACGGCTTAAGAAGTGTTGGGGTATATCAAAGAAAAAAAGTGTAATAATAATAATAATAATAATAACTAATAAGTGATAATACTTGGTGCTTGGTCAAGAAAAAATTAAAGCCAAACTGAACAGAGTAAGATGTTAATTTATTAACGTAGCTTTGGCAAAAAATACGAAGCCCTAAAGGTACTTGGCAAGAAAAGCGCTAGAACAAGTAAACAGTGAAAACAAAAGTACAGTAAAATTGGCAAAAGAAGCAGCAGCAACTAATAATATAAGAGAATTGTACACAAGAACACCAAATTCATAGCCAATAAGCGCATTGGTAACGAAAGACCGTTACGAAACAAGCAGAGGTCATTATTATTATTACCGTTATAAAAAGGTAATATAAAAAATGGTTTCTCTGCCGACAACGGTAGTTTGAAATCTTTCTCACTGACACTATAAATGTTGGTTAGCTTTTTGCATAATTTTTATGGTACTGAATTTAAGACAGGGATAAACGATAACATAATAACATGAAAACAATAATTTATATAATTTCAGCCCAATTTTATTGATTGTGTAGTACTGTCTCAGAGTTTCAGGTGTTGTTGAATATTTAATATAACTATACAATGTCATATTTAGTAAGATGTGCCACGTGTTTGTTTAAAAATTCCATTTATGGCGTCAATCTTCGATTTCAGTGTGAGGTATAATTTTTTAAGCTGAAAAGAACGAGGCATTGCGCTCTTAGAACAGGTTATATTTTATATCAATAAATATTTATGACTATACGACAATTTCTTGTAAACGTTACACTGTCCATAATTGTAGAAAAAAAATTGTAACGGCAACAATATGGTCATCTCTTAAATTTAATACGTTTGATTTCTTACAATATGGAGGTGTTTCCTGGTGTTGTGCGGTGGTGAATATACGCGACCCATTGCTCAGTTATTATTGGGTGTGACGTTTCTAAAGCCTCTTATTATTATTAAAGTATGTTAAGTACTAGGCGTAATAAAACTTTTGACGTCATAAGAAATTTAAATTCAATTTTAAACGCTTGCCAGATTTAAAATTTAGAAATTGTTTCATTGTTGGCACTCATTTTTTAAATTGATTTTGTGGCACAACACTCACTATTCAGGAGTCATTCTCTAATATACTATTTCTTATTTGCCCTTTTTACTTATTTTTTTACGTAAATAAGTAAGATTTAAGTACTATAATAAATACAAAAGTACCGAAACTGAGTCTTTAAAAACAAAAAATTAATACAAATTTTTTGGGTATCCTTAAATATTTATATTTTTAAGATAGGAGATTTTCGCGAGTCACTTGCGTTATTAAGTATGTTCAAAAACATATTAGAAAACAATAATGACTTGGTAATTAGTATCATTAAACATTATACATACATACTAGAGTAATTTAACAATCGTCTATGTTTCAATGTCCCGCAGTTTAATTGTCGTCAGCCGCGTACCTTTTATACAACTGCTAGTCGGTCAAATGTAGGGATTAGGTCTCCCATTTCACTCATGTCTTCGCTATATAACAAATTGAGTACTACCTGTGATCTAAACCATGACTCAATAAAATGTATTTTAAATTGTGCAATTGATTCTTTTTAATTTTTATTAATATTATAGTTTTAGTATTGTATTATAGTATTTAAACTTGTTTATGTTTAATTATTATTGTTGGTAACTTTAGCTTTTATTGTATATTTCCTGTAAATGGGTTTTCCTGTTGGAAATAAAGTTATTATTATTATTATTAACAATCGATTGTTTTTCAAAACCCCCTATTCTCTAATACAGTAAGATAAAATAAAACTCCTGTTAAAATATCAACCCCTAATAATATTAATATTTAGAGGCTGCTCATACTGATTTTCTGTTTCCCATTTAAATAAAGCTGGGATTTTTTTTGACTTTTGAATTTTATAACTCGTTTGCGGATCAGTTTATTGAAATCACGGTACATCCAAAATTCAAATTGATTATTAAATTATCGTTGAATTAATCCTTTTAAAAGTTATTTGGCGTCAAAATTAAAATTATAGTATTCTTTTTTATTTATGTTAAGCATTTGTTTCTCTGTAATATCATCTCATTAAATAATTCAAAATTACAATCTTTTAATTACTGAAGCTCTTCCAATACGTTTTTAAGGAAAAATTTTGCTATTTTCGTAAAATTAATATGCTATACTAACCGAAAATATAAACAAATTCGGAAAACTGACAGTAATTAAATTATATGTAGTAAAATTAAATTATTTAATGTCTTAATACTATAGTTCCTACGATAATTTAAAAAATCTTCAAATTTACTATAATTTCAACCTTTACCTAAACTTTGAAAAGGTTAGTTTATCATAAAATAATAACTAATAAGAAACCTTTGTAAAGCGTTTAATTTTCTACAAAGATGTATACGGTTATTTCAGTAAACGAGTTATAAAATCCAAAGTTAACTGCAACTGAATAGGTAGTTTTGAAAAATAAAAAGTAATAAACTCTCTAAAGATTTTTTGGGTTTATCAAATACCATGTAAGTACGAGTATTTACAAATTTTTAAATTAGCTTTGTTAAATTTTCAGTATTTTGTAAATTTTATGTCTATAAAATTTACCAAATCTTTTTGTATCTATTTTTTTTGTGTTTCTAAAAATTTGTTTAACAGTTCACATTCAAAAGTCTAAATAGTTGTTTAAATTTCACTAGATTTTTCAATAAAATTTCCACTCCCGTTAAAATTTATAGAAAATAGATATAGTTGAAAAAGTTTTAGTGTAATACTCTAAGTACAACTCCACTTAATAAGGTAAAATAGCAGACGCTAGAGTTTTACATTTAAACCCCAAATGTCCTAGTAAAGTTAATAAAACGTGTCTCTCTCGAAAATAGAGTTTTAGACACAATGGGCGTGTGCAATAATTTATGGACGCTTTGCAGCTATCCTTCGTATAATTAAGTATAATAAAAGGACGCAGGTTAGAAAAACGATCCTTCGTGTACGCAGGTGTTACAAGCAACAAAAGCGTTTGAAATCTGAATAAGTATCAGATTCTGACGGCTAATTTGCTCCAACAGAAATTTTAATTATCACGATTTCGGCTGAAATTTACATTTGTTTGACAATACATCTAGGCAAGGCTTAATTTAATAAGTAATAACACACGGGGCTTTCTATCAGAATTTGGGAGCGTCGTGTCACGTCATCGCCGAAAACTAAATTTAATTGAAACGCGACGATCTATACATTCAGAATCTTGAATTGGATTTTTTGAGTGACCGCGAAAAGGGAATATTAAAGCAAATATTTGGAATACAACAACTCGACAAACAATCACATCCGAACAGGGATTGTAGGATATAGTCAAGTGAACAAAAAGAAAAGGTCTTATTAGTTGGACGAACAAAAACGACAAAATAGCGCAGTATACATCGACAAGACAATTTGTTATAATTTTTTTCTGAAATACAGACTGCTCATTAAAAAAACTCACAAATATCCATGAGAAGGAGAAGTATGGCATTTATTAGGCATTCATTAGGAATTAATTACTCTCGTTTAAGAAACCAAAATTCAACAGAAATTTACTGGAATTAATTAAATCCTAACAAGAAAAAAAAATTAACATAATTTTTTCGGTTAAATAATAAATATTTTTGATGACAATGTACTTAACCCTAAAAGTGACGTTTCTAAAATTAACATTTTAATTTGAAAGATGGGTAAATAAAGTTATCAGAGACATCTAAAACAATGATTTTTCAATTTTTTTTTTATGAGTTTTTTCTATGATCAGGCGGTATTATTATTTACGAATATTTGCCAAGAAAATAATATATTTATTTAGTTTCGGGTCAAATGAAATTACTTTTTTTTTTCGGACAAGAAACTTAGTATTCGTATCTGGCCCTTCGTTCCGAAAGTTTAACGTTCATCTAGACTCCTTCACTAGAATACGAAATAATTCTGATTACATGGTGAGATTTAGACGCAACAGTGGAAATAGAACACGGTCTTTAATTTGGTCTGGGGGCGGCGATTTGTCACTTAAATACGATGTTTTAATGAATAACTACATACTAATAAGCTTTCTAACTCAAATACAACAGTTTAAGTACTTCAAATCGTGTTATATTCATATTTACCCTGAACAAGTATAACCAGAATTTCTGGTTGCCATTTCAACGTTTCTCATTTATAAAGAATTCATCAGACAGTTATGTGCCCTTTATTTTAAGACGCCGTATGTTAGAAATATGTCAAAAGTAGATTTTTGAGTTATTATTCAGTCCATATTTTTCTAACCAACTGCTAAAGTGTTGTCAGTTATTGTCAAGTACTAAAAGCAGGAAAAAATACCAAACAACAAAATCACATGAAACAACAGTAATGCTTCAATCGTGTTATATTCATTTTTTATTTCTTGTCAACTAGAGACTATGGTTTATTGAAATAACTTTAACCGGTAAAACAGTAAAAGAGGTGAAGCTTTTCAACACGTGTTTGTCAAAAGTTCGGAACATCTTTTTAGGTAAGCGGAAACTATAATGTACCTTAACGCACTTACAAATAAGGTTGTTTCTTAATTTAGTTGGTGGGAGTTAGATTTTGATTTGACTACTTTGACTCATTTACACCAGTGGATTTAAAACTTTTTAGTTACTAACCATTTCTAGTACCTAATAAACACAGTGCATCGGTGGAAGAATAAGAAAATCGCTGGCATAATAATTTCAAACCCAACCCTCAACTTCAGAGTTATAGACTAAGTAAGAATTTAATGTGGTACAAGTTTATGAAAGAGGGTGTCTCGTATTTGCGACAAACATGTGTTGAAAAACTCCACCTCATTTGATACACCAGCCAAAGTCATTTAAATGAACTTTCTTGTTTATAAGGAATTCAGACCGTTCAATATCATTATTTATTTTTATTTTGTCAAACAGTAAGTATGTATAATATGCGAAAATAACGGAAATACGGCCACTTGACTTTCATTGAGTTTATTTAGCGATGATTTTTTACATAGAATAACTAAAGATTAATATACCTACAGGCGTTGTGATAATGTAACGATTTCTTTGTTAAAACTTCAATATTCCTACCAATGATTCACGAGCGGCTCTGCAAGTTTCTGATACAAGTAAGATTTATAAAAATAGCAGAAAGCCTAAAGTGAAGCAAAGCGACTACCACTGACAAAACAACGGCAATTATTGAACGCAATAGAAGTGTGTTATTAAGTTGTTTAAGGTTGGGCTGTTTGTCTAGAGTCTAGCTACAAAAGAGTGCGCAGAAAAATGTTTTTTCCAAAAAGTATAAAGAAGTATGTTCTTCTTGAAGATTTATGCATGAAACAATATTTCTGTTTCTTTTCCCATTTAATTTAACCATTTTACTCAAAATTAACTTAGAATTTCAAAGACGAATTTCTTGGACATGGGTCTGGCATCAAAATAAAAATCTTTTCGAGACCAGTAGACTTTTTGTAAAATTTTATACGTCTACGACCACCATTGGTAGGGTCAGTTATAAAAGTTTTATAAAAACACTTTTTTAAATGAATCAATTAAAAAAAGATTGGAGGAGGCTGAAATTTTTAAAGTTTCTGAAACCAAAAGATAATTATTCCCAAAATTTCGTAAAAATCGGAAAACGCCCTCGTAGCTATAGGACCAGCATCCAATTCATTAAATCGCCCTAAACTCGAGTTTAATTAAAGTTACATTGGTGTCAGAAAGGAGATTTAAAGATGTTTGAAGGGAAATTCGAATGATTTACGTTCCAGAGTCCGACTACTTTTAGTCACTCGAAAATAATACAAGAATGAAATGAAAAGAAAATCTTGAAAAACCACAACTGAAGAAAAATAAGAACAACGGAAAATTCTAGAAGAGATAAAAAAACGGCATTTATAAAAAAAGAAAGAAGAACAAAAAATATTCTAGAAGAAACTGAAAAACGACATCTGAAATAAAAAGAAGAAACTCGAAAAACGACTAGAAAAAGAAAGAGAAATTACTTTTAGAAGAAAAAAAGAAACAAAAAGTCTCTGGAATAACAAAAGAATATTCTAGAGGAAATTGAAAAACGACGAGTAGGAGAAAAAAAAGTTAAAGGAAAACGACGGCTCGAAAGGAAGTAAGAACAATAGAAGTTTCTGGGAGGACTCAAAAACTGTCAACATAAAGAACGGAAAAAAATCTTTGAGAAATTTGACAATTTAGAAAGTGTCTTTCAAGAGAGACGCTCAAAAAAATTTTAGAAATAAAAAAATTGGTTAAAAGGATCTAGAACTCCAAGAAAAATTGAAAAAATCGTTAATTAAATTAAAACAAAAGTAAAAAATTTGACAAAAAGGTTAAAGAAATAAAAAACAAAACATATAAAATTAGGAAAAGGGCAAGTTACAAAAATGAAATCAGCCTCTCAACGAGTAAAACCTCCAATATTTGACGGTCAATAGACAAACTAAATTTAAAAATGAGTTAACGTTGTAAGGCGACAATACTGTTTTTGATGTCTGAAGTAGAATCATCAGTCCTGCTGTCAAAAAAATTTATAAATTCAGTTCAAACCAGTAATCACTTCTATTTGATTTTTTTTATTAAAGAAAATATTTAACTGTATTTATATGTTATAACAAAATAACTGAAAATGAAATTTTTTGAAAATGTTTCCATAAAACACTTGATCAAAAATTTAGCTGACACTAGATTTTTTCTCTTTTCCAGAGATTATGTATTACATTTATTTTTTGATTATATTAAACTACACTTATTACAAAAAAATTCAAAATTTGAATCTACCATTATTTATATCGAAGGATTCTAAATAAATGTTGAAGAGTTTTAGATCAGATTGAAAATTATCGTACAGCTAGGGGAGAATTGGGAACGACCGAAATAGGAGTGAAAATTACATTTTACACTATCACACTTTACAGTCAGCTAAGCATTGTTCAGCGTTTCTAAAATTTCAGAAACTATCGAATTATTCATCTAATAACATGAAAATCGATATGTATTCCTATTTATAAAATCCGAAAATTCAATAAACGTCAAGATAAATTGATGATATAATAGTTCATAAGTGTAAAAAGCATTTTTATTGATTTTATTTCTGTAACCGGACTAGGATAAACCTAAATTATTCAATATACCATGTGTCTATTTTAATTTGGCTCCGAAATTAGCAGTGATAAATAATAATAATGTTATGAACATGTCAAAATGATTGAAACACTGTAAATACAGCAGATTCCTGACTAATTTTTTCTTGTTGTATTTTTGTTTTGTTTTATCATACCATAACCGCTTTCTTAAAAAAAATAAACAAATGTAAAATTAGAAGCAATAAATTTTATGATTAGTTCATAATTTACATTTCATATTTTAAATAAAAAGTCTGTTTGCAACAACAGTGAATTTATATAACAATTTTGACAACTATATGTAACTCGATCTTTTTCTTCCGCATCCTACTTATATTCCACTTTTTTTAATCTCTCGATAATTTTAGTAAAAATTCAAAATTTCGATTTTCTGTTTTGATTTGAGCGATGACTTAATTACTCCTTCATAATCATAACCCATTCATTATTCAAATATATTTAAATATGCATTTACATTAAACCCTCGTCATGTCATTCATACAATTCGCAACATTCAACCCTTATCCCTCCCTTAAACTTGAAATTTTCCCCATGAAAAAATCGCAATCACCACCCCCACAAAAATCATATCAACAGTTCAAAAATAGAATTTTACGTACCTTGAAGCGTGGGCGTCGAGACCGCGTGGCTCCCGGAATCGCAGCAAATGCACACTACCCTTGCCGGAGACGCGCTGTCTGGGGCGGCTAAATCAGCCGACGACAACCGACGATCGCCCGCCACAGCCACCTGTAGAAATCTCGTGCCGCCGCCGCCAACAATAAAAAATTCCTATCGGCTACGCGATCTCTTTACGACACTCTCTAAGTAATTCAGCAATGAAGGGGGCGGAAAATGGGACCCAATACGCCCCCAGGGATTCCCCAACTTTCCAACAAATTTTTGATGAAAGTAAAGGGCGCTCGTATAAATTTGGCTGCACGGGTGAACATAGAAGTTTCAAATTGTATGTAATTGGAAACCAATGAAAAAGCCCGCCATTTTGCTACCAGAAGCGGTAAATTTGAAAGCATTGTATTATTTAGTATTCTTATTTTATTGTGTTTTTAGATTCTTTATGAAAAAATAATTGTTTCTGATACAACGATAGAGAATAGTTTTCTGTTTCTAAAGGTTATTCTAAAAAAAATATGGTTGTAAGGACGTAAACATTTATTTCCAAAAAACCTAATAAATTAAAAATCTAATTTTATGCAGAAAAATTATTAACAGGTTAATTAATGTAAAATTTATGTGTGTTTAAAAAATTTTTTCAATTTAACAATTTAAATTTTAAAAATCTCAAAATGTTTAAATAGCAAACCTATATTTTGTATATAAAATTACTTACCTTTAGGCAATTAGTCTAAATTTAAATCTATTTAATAATTTCAATGCGATGGCCTAGAATTTTTTCTAAACTCTAGATATCATCAAAAAACACTTTTTCAACGTAAAATATTGAAAAAAAATTACAAAATAATAAAAATACCTTTTTGCTAAATTTATCACAAATCATTCTTTAATAATAAAATAATTGACTATAACCGTTTCGATTTTTTGCTGCATTTTTGATTTTTGATGTATTTTTTACTTTTCTATAATTTCTTATTAACCACAGGTCTCGTAAGCATGTTATTAATGCTTTCTTTAATTTTGTGCAAAAAAATTATATGTACAATTAAAAATACTAGTGACATTGAAAGTGATTGGAGAGTAATAAATAATGATAAATGCTTTTTCCAGGTAGTTGAAAGAATAGTAAATGAACTTCGAGGTTGTAAGTACTTACTTACTTGACTATGAAACTTTATGCTTAAGCCCTTTGAGGTCTAACATATTATTACCACAGTAAAAATCGTTCCAACTGCTAACAGTTTTATGCCCCTAATATAAACAACGTTTTTATAGAATTGAATTTGCTATTTTTTAATTTATTTCTTTTACTAAAACAGTGGGTAAAGTAGCTACTTCACACACTGTTGGTAGAAAAAAAAGGTGTTTTTTTTTTCATTATGAAGTAGTTTTTTTCAGCGGAGACACATTCTAATAAATAACTGAAGTGAAGCCAAGGCCTGCAAACAAACGGGACCAAAGAAAAACCACTCTTTTGCAAGTGCTCATTTTTCTGCCGCGTCCACGACAATTATGGGTTGCTTTCTGGACAAAAAATTCAATTTTTGATGTAGGAGTGTCCTAAATACATATAATGGGTCAACAGAAAGAAGTTAAAACAGGGTGGGAAACTCATTAAGTTTTCGAAAAAAAATTATTTCAGCATTTGTTTGTAAGTTGAGTCGTTTTTGTGTAGGAGAGACGCTGATATTTTTTTTAACAAAAAAAGTAATGGGGCATTGTTAGGAGGAGATGGGTACTATCCGGTCTCACCAATGATCCATCTCCCGTTTCCTGCCTCACATAGAAGAAATTAGGTTCTTTGTAGATTTCAATAAACATTTTGTATCATGTAGAGGTATATAAATCTTAAAAGAATGACGATAGGAAGAGCCAGAGGAATGTGTATTTGGCTAAAACGAATTATAACGTGAAGTAAATTTACAAATTTTCAACAGAGCTTTAGTTCAAACCAGTGTTTCCCAAAGTTTGGTATGCAAGAGATACGGGAACAGTTTGCTGGGGAACTTGGGGGTACGTGTTGCATTGGGCATTGTCTACGCGTGCTACAACTAGCAGTTTTTTTTATTACATCGACAAAAAATCGTTACTTGTTACTGCAAGAGTGCTAGATCTACAGTTTAAAACGGTAGGTTTACCATGTAGACCTACATACACTACTTTTGTTAAAGTCTACCGCCCTAGAGCTTTTAACTACAGTTTACCGTTTTTTTCTTCTAGTTCTTAAAAGTATAAAAAGGTATCGTTCATTGAACTCCTATTATTTTTATTATTTATCTTGAACATTCACTCTCTTAAATTTAAAGAGTTCTTGTTAATTCAGTTAATTACTAACAAAATATTTTTCTCGGTCAAGATTTTACGGTTATTTGGTCCATAATTAATAATAATTGAATAGTTTTTAATTTTTGAATTTATAAAATATCTTAAAATATTGAAAACAATATATTTTTTAAATAGATATATGTTTATTTACAACTAAAAATTACTTACTGTCAAAAAACCAAATTTGTGATAAACTCTAGTCCAGCTATTCTCAACCACTGGTCAGGCGGACCACTAGTGGTCCGCTAAGAAATTTTACTACTCTGTGGACACGTATTTATCCGCTAAAAAAATTTACTTATCAACAAAAAATAATAATAACTAAAGTTTAATTTATAAAATTACAAAATACAAATATCTCAAACTAATTTTAGCGACAGATACTTCAGCCGCTAAATTTTAGTGGTCCGCAGGCCAAAAAAGGTTGAGAAACGCTGCTCTAGTCTATAACCAATTTCATTTTTTTACGAAAGCTACTTAGCTTTAGAAAATTATAGAAGAGGGGTACACAGATGTTGAAAGTTTGGAAAACACTGGTTTAGACCATCTCTACTCTCATCGGAAATAACTCCGACATGATCCTGTAAATAATTTGTTTTTTATATCTAAATGTAAGACTTCTCCAATTTAAAAATTTACAGAACATATATGCGCGAGTATAGAAGGAAAGGAAATGACAGCAATTCGTTCTAACCCATTGTAAATACCACTCAACTCCGCCTATCAGTATCCCTTTACCTTGGAACGGCCTTTAAACAATCTCTTTCCGGGCGCTTTTTATGTCCAATCTTTACAGCCGCAGATAAGAGGCGCGACATAGAAATCAAAGAGAGTTTTAACGCCATCTGTTATTCGCCTCGCCACTATTATTTGACTGCCCGATGCCATTTCTAACTGATGAGGTAAATTCACTGCTAGATAGCCCGGACTACATACGGACTACCTATATCTTCTAACGGCCTCTAACATTATAATAAATTACCTATTGAAAATTACTTAAGCTTTCTCTCCTACGAGTCCTACCGAATATGTCGTCGATAAAAGACCACAAATGTTTTTTTATCTAAATTTTAGTGTTTTTAAAAATATTCTTGTTTGTAATATGAATTAATTAAATAATTAAAACAGTGTACTAAACTTGCTGTGTGTTATTAGGTATACGTAGGTAAACCTGTTGGTGACATTAATGGATACCGCTGCTATTTGAGAGTGTTTAGTATTCAGCTGATCTAAAACTTATGCTTCTGTAATATGTAAAACTCTTTTGATTTTTCAAGAAGTACCTTTACGTGAGTTAAAGATTGAGAATAATGCAGACATTCTACCACCGGATGTCTTTTTTATTGAAAAACGACTACAAAAAATATTTTTATCTACAAATGCATTACTCCACTCATTTTATCCTGTTTGAGTTGAATAATGACGCTCATTATTCCAATAATGATGTAATGAAAAATCTATCAATTTAAAACCAAAATTACATACAATTATAAGATTTATCCGAGAAAATAAAAGACACTGCATTGGCTGCCATACCTTGAATTCCTTCAAGTAAACTTTTTGCTTCAGAATTATTTTTTTAGTCATTTTATTTTATGCGTCAAAATTGTCAAAATTTTTGTTCATACGTTCTTAATTTTGAATAAGAAATTATTATTTTTTTAATTTTATCACAGTAACTCCTGTAATTACAGATGAACTCGGTCTACGCCTCGTTATCTTCCTACTCCTAGTGCTGTAATATCACTAATAATAATAGTAATAATATTACTAATAATAGTACTAGCTATACTAGTATAATCAGTAATCACTAATAATATAAATAGTACTGCCTCGCAAAGGTAAATGATAATAGATACAAAAATTCAGGGTTACTGATTTCTAATTTAATTTATAGATGCCGCATTCTTCACGGACAGTTTTCAAAAAAATGAGGTAAATAAAAATGCATTAAGTGACATTAACAATATCTATTCCAATTTTATACATATTACAAATTGATTATCTGAAAATCAATACAAATAACAAAATAGATAAATATTTATCTCGTGTGAATATTCAATATACATAAGTATAGGTCTATTGTATAGATACAACATTTTATTTGATATATTTCTTATATACAACCAAATATTAAAGAAAAATATGCCACTATAAATAATTTAGTGCCACGTTTAAATTTAATTTTTGATTACAATTATCAAGCAATCAAAAAAATATTATTTCAAATAGCTGTTGTAAAACTTTGTTTAGTCCACCTAAAATAATATTTTTTTGCTCTCACGTTAATTTTGTAAAAACATCAATTATGTGAAATACACACTAATCTCGATTACAGATCCTATTTAAAAATAATTTTCAATAAAAAAACCCAATAAACAACTAACAATTAAAATCACTAAAACATGATAAAATCTAACATCTTGTCAACATTAAAATTGTTCACCCTGATACTACAGAAATAATAGATAAAGTTCGAACTAAAACTGTTTTTTTCAACTATAGGGAGAAATATATTGTATTATTCGCCCCTTGGACAATTTGTCAATCACTTATTATGCGCCGATATTTCTTGTTTGGAGGTTGAATTTCCTCATCATCAAAATGTTCATAAGCGTATTCAGGTAGGAATTTTTCTAATTGCTCGTCAAAGAATTTTTCTAAGACTTTTGCATCGGCGTATACTTGTGAATCCTCCTTGAAACCACAACATCAGACGAAAACAAAACTTTAAAAAAATACTTACAGTATTATATGTGTATGCATTTTTAAACATTAAACGCACATCCTTGATTAGTTGCTCCAAACTTGTGTAATGATCAGGTGAATTCCAGTTTAGTTTTTGTCTTATCGAATCAAGAGCAATTGGAGTTTTAATAATTGCATGATACTCCTCATTCTACAAGAAAACATTACAAAAAAGCACAATTTGTGTGTTTAGTTACCTCAGGCCCAATAACTTCCCTAAACGGTAAGCTGGGATCATACTGACAATATAATTCCAGAATTATTCGTTCAGCAATTTTTTTGTCTTTGTAGCGAAGTTCCCCTTCTTTTTTCTCATTTAAAAGATCTTCGGGTAAGTCGGCAAAGTTTGTACATAACAAACACTGCCATGTATCATTTTCCCTTAAAAAAAATACAACAAAACGCTAATAAATCAAAAACAAATATTAAGAAAGACTTTTGTCTTTCAAGGTTTTGTTTGTTTATCTGTGCTGACTTTGTGAGAATTTTCAAACTAACAAAGTGCAAATTATGTAATTCTAGAACGTACACTAGTCTGAAACTTCCGTGAAGTATAAACTTGGGTTTGAGTGCGACAATAATAAAACGGATTAGTTTTGTCTAGTACGTGTAAGTACGAAAATAATATTTTGAACATTACATCCTGAAACTATGTACATAAGAGTACAAAATTATAGTCATTATCCTTAAATAAAAACAACAATAATTTTATCAAGTATTTTTTCTTAAAAATTATGCCATACTTTTCACTCGTCCCCTGTATATACAAATAAAAGTGGGGAAAGTTTGATTTAAGGCATCTTTACGTTTTGTTAATTAATATGACTATTAATATAAGTTTAAAACATAAAATGGCATATAAATATAATTTTCGATAATAGTTTTTTTTATTGTAAAATGTGATTAAAAATATTACTTTTTTCACGGTCAGGGCAATTTGAGGCACGAGCCGAGAACGAGCGGGGCACGCCCTACAAGTGAAGTCACGACCAAAATGTAAATGAAAGTAAAATATTATATAAATATATAAAATATAGTGGTATTTCTTTCATGTTTGTACATATCTTTCACGCTTTTTGGCGTTGAAAACGCCCACTTTAAAGACGTATTCCAATTGTAAAAAAAGAACTTTTTAACAAGGCAAAAAATATAACTATTATGTAACAAGTGATTAAAATATTACTTTTTTCACGTTAAGGACAATTTCAACTAGGTTTTTAGTAGGTTTTTACATAATAAAAGACCAAATACAGTGAATGTCACGACTGTACTTTATAATAAATAATAATTGATAATTTTATATGAAAAAGTGGTGTTTCGATGTGGACTGACATTTAAAAAATATTATTTTAAATTAAACGGACACTCGATATAACAAAAAAATTCTACATCTCCGTTGTAATCAAATATTACTGTAGTACGTGTAGTAAAGATTTTAGCGGCTATGTAATCTATTCAACACTTAGCAGCTATATTCACGAAAATAATGACCAATAAGAGCGCTACAATCTTACCAAATATGGCGGACAAAAGCAGTATAGCGTAATGACTGATTTTTGAATTTGATTTTGAACAAAATATTGTTGCAATGAGAAAATTGTAGCTGAAAATAAAGTTATGATACAATTCCAAAAACGTACGTACATAATTTAGCGTTAGCTGATATAAATTGAAAGTTCTATAAAGAAAAAAAATAGTTCAGAAGTGCCCATAATTCTAGGTTTGCTTAATTTAACGTTCTGAATCTGTCTAACATAATTCCGCTTAATTTTGAAAGTACGTAGGTGATATTTTAATTAAAAAAAAACGGTTTTTAGAAGAAAATTATTCCTGATTAGCTGATTTATTCAAAGTTAACAATCTGAAACATGAGGAATTTCAAAAAATTCTAAACCAAGATAACAAATGTAAATATTTTGTACCTATTAAAATTTGCTCTTCATGAACACTGAAAAAGAGGTATAGTATGGGAATTACCCCAGTTTTAAAACTTCAAATTTGTGTCAATAACTATAATTTTATTTATATTTTTTATCGCATTTCACAGCTTGAGGCAAGTGAAAGAGTGACTTATTCCTTACTTCTATTACAGATTTCATTACCTATTTGATTGTGCTTGTTCTTTGTTTACAGTGCGATAGTAAAATTTTTATTTATTAAAAAAAAGATTAGGATAGCTATGGTAATGTACTTTTCTGATATAAGAACACACGTACGGCAAGTTACTAAAAAAATCACACTATGAGGTCACTGACTAGCCCTATTGGCACGACTTTAGAAAAGTTTTTAGAAAAACTGTTTTTTTTTGGTTCTTCAATCACAACCTGGTATGGCGCTGCGTAAAACCTTACAAAAGTTCAAGCTTGGATGTATGTATAAATTGTGACGTCACAAACGTGGTCAACGCCGTAAAACATACAAAGGAAATATTTTCAATTTCAGGGTTGAACGATAGTACGAAAATAAGCGATTTTCAGCAAAAGTAGAAACATTTTTAAGGAAACTTAATGTAGACGTTGATTGGCTATTCCTATTAGTATACCTATTTAGCATTTTTTATTTATATAAATTTTTGAGATAATCAAAAACTTAAACCTACCTTCATTTTTTTCTCTGTAACATGCTTTTTAAAGAAAATGCTGTATCATTTTTTTAAGTTTAATATTAAAGATTTTAAGTAAAAAATTTTTGTCTTGACGTTCTTCTAAATAATTAACGCTATGCAGCTCTCACCCCATAGATCAAGTCGAAATGAGGTGGAAATTTTCAATTTTGTCAAAATCCCACTTCACCCTATCTACCGAAAAGTATCATTTGTTTTAAAAAGCTTGTTGTACAGAAAAACAAGATAGATTTACATTAAAAAAAATTACTTTGTTCATCGCAAAAACTTAAAAAATACGTAAATTAAGTTGTAATTCTAGAGCCAATCAACGTCTATATTTTTTCTTAAAAATCTTTATAGTTTGGCCAAAAATCGCTTGGTTCCATACATTTGGCCATTATTGTATATAGCATCACCTATAACGTTTTTAGGAAAATTAGGAGGCTAACCCATGTAAACATTCGAAAAAAGCTTTTTTTTTTCATTTTAATAAAAAAAAATGTGTGACAAGTACAGTTGACTATATTAATCTTAAAACCTATATAAGTGATAACTAAAAATATGTAATTTCCAGAGTTTTTTAATACTCACTCCACGCTCAAATTGGGAATGTGACAGTACTGATGGAACACTTTGGGACATTTATCGCAGCAGACCAACTCTCCACCATCCATACACACCGCACACCAATCCTCATTCGGATCATCCTTGCCCGTCTCCATCGGGTCACTTTTAATCTTCCCCGATGGTCCCGCATCCCCTGTCGAACTATCAACATGTGGTGACCCTCCAGTCTTCTGTCTCCCCTCAGCCACAACCTGTACCCCATTCGAATCCAATTTAGCAATCGTCGCCATTAAATCCTTCACCGAATCCTCACAAAACTTATCCAAACTGCGTTCAGTATCAGACCGGCCCTGGATATGATTCGGACTTGGGGTTTTAGGAATGGTTGAAGTGACAGTCGCTGGTAAATTCTTATTTTCTGACTGTTGCGTTTGTTGTTTTAGGGTTATTTTAAAATTATCATTGATTGTAGGCAGAGTCATGTTGCGATTTCCTTGAAGGTTATTATTATTTACGGTTTGTTGGGGGATATGCCATCGGGCCGAACCGCCTTGAAATGGTCTTTGAGGGCTGGGACGGTTCTGGTTAACTGCCATCATATGTTGCATGGGTTGTTGTTGACGAAATGGTCGTTGTTGAGGTTGAGATTGATTCGGAAATCTGTTTTGAAATTGTTGAGCCATGTGTGGTTGGACAGCTTGGTACTGAGCCGGTCCTGTTTGGATGTAGACCGGTGAATTATTAGTTGTGGGTTGGAGCAAACATCGCAAGTTGCTGCGGTCCGATAACATGTTTTGAGGGTGAGTTGAGGATGAGACCTGCTGATAAATAGGGATTTAATTTAATTTCAATCGACGAAACAACAATAAATTGTAATGTGAATTCTGATAAGGATAAAATAGGGACAAAAATAGAATAATCTATTACATATTACAATTTATAAACAGAGTGACCAAGAGCAGTTGTAAAAAACTGTTAAAAAAATATATTTTGTAGACATAACTTCATTATATCCCTTATTTAAACCACTATCTGCTGTAACAATTGAAACTGTTCTTTCATAGTTATGAGTTTCTACTGTATCAGAATTATACAGTATAATACAGTATAATAATACAGGGCATAATCTTAAGTTTATTTTTTATTACGAAAATCGCTGACCGAAATTCAAAAATAGAATTATTTTTAAATGCTAAACAAATTTTGAAAAAAAGGAAAACACTACTTTAAAAAAACATACACATAAACAAATCTCTACAGTCATTCATAATGTAATATCCATTTATATTTATTTTTTTATTACTCTAGATTTTAGAAAGCGAAGACACAAGAGGTAAGGTCCCATCTTAATTGGTCAATGCTTTTCAATAAGCGTCTGTCATTAAAAGAGCCCCAACCAAAGTTTATAGTAAAAATGATTTATAAGAATTAATTTAAAAAAAATATTTTCTTTTGTCGCCAAAATTTAAAATTTAGTCATAAACCCATCAGAAAAAAAAGTTTCAAAGTTGCAGAGCCCTTTCGAGTTATCTCTCATCATCAGTGCCTAAATAATAATATAAAAAGGAAACTTATAGAAAATTAGAAAATATTAATAAAAAATAAATATTAAAAAAATAAAACCAAATGTTGTCAATAATAAACTAAAAAATAAAAATGGAGACTAAAAATAGGACAAATGAATATTTATAGTAAAAATATTTTGATCGATCTGACAGATCAAATAAATAAAAAAACGTTGCGATTTGGAAAATTGACAAAAGAAAGATAAATTTTAGCCGCCTAAACTTGTAGTTTTTTAAAGATATTACATATGATTTAAAAAATAAAATAAAAGAAGATTTAAGTACTAATATAGACAGTAAAAAGACAAGATTATAAACAAACATTCAATTAATAACTAATGAAGATTAAACTAGTGAAGATAGAATAGGACATTAAAAAGTGATTTAATCATTTAAAACTTGTTGAGAAAATTCGTGAATGGATTTAAGGATTTCTAAAATTTAAAGAATAACCGTTACTTTAGATTTTATAACTTTTTTATTACCCTTGCTCTTTGTACAAAACCACCGATACTTTAAAAAATATTCATACACTATCTTAAAAAAATGTTTTGTATTATATATATAAATATAAAAAAACTTGACCTAATCTGACTGTATTGATACAAAAACCACAAAAAACACTTACACAATGTCCTTAAAAAAGTTAAACATGCTTTATATTATATAAAATATTACAAAACTGCTCACTCTGAGTAGGTACAGTAGAAAATCAATAATGACCTTCCAAATAAGGAAAATATCGACTGCATAATAGACACTCGGAATTACAATCAACAAAATCGAGAGATACAACCACAAAGACCATCCTTTCTTCTAGGAACTATATTTTTAATATTAAATAGCTGACTTCTTCAAAAGACTGAACCACCCTGCATATAAAAATGCTTTTAATAGTATCCAAATTTTGATACGAAAATTTCTAACGTACATACTTATTGTAAGTTAGGTTTAATTAAAAAAAAATGTGTTCTCATTCGCTGACCTACATTAACAACACCCCCACACTTACCTGCTGCTGATTCATCCCTCCAGAATTGGGTGGCATACGCGGCAACAATGGCCTCGATATCTGTCTCTGCATTTGCATCCTATTACCCGACATTTGTGTGATAGTCATAGGCTGAGGCATGGGTGGTCCCATAGTAGGCATCATTTTTGGTCCTGATAATTCCCCCATTAGCACATTTTTAAAACCTCCTTTTCAGAACCTTACCCATATTGGCCTGCATATTTTGCTGCATTGTCTGATGCCCCATATTTTGATTTTGTGAATACTGAGGCCCATTGGCAAACTGGGCATAAGGTGGTGGTAAACGCGGAGATTGTTGAAACCCAGAAGTCTGCGGGTAGGGAGGGGACTGTTGTTGGAGTAACTGATTAATGGGAGATTGTTGCTGAGGTGGTCTTGAATGGCCAGGACTAGGAGAACCATGTGGAGGGATAGGAGAATTAGGCTGGGATGGGTAAATCCTTCCATCAACAACGATTTGACCAATGGTTGACATGACTGTAAAATATGAAATTATTAGAAGTTGTTTCTATATTAGTTTTGCAGAAACAAAAATTACCTGTGGATAAACCTACCAATGAAAGCACAAAATTAAAGCAAATTTAGTTCAAGCTTTTAATTAGAAAAATGACTCACCTTTAACGAGATCAGGGAACTTATCCAAAGCTAAGTGAATTCGTACAGGAATTTCTGGATTTGGAATGTCAGCTCGTTTGCATTTGATTCTACGTAAGTGATCAGTTACTTGTTTTTTACTGAAGAGAAGGGCCATATCGCTGCCATTGTCTAAAGCATGTTGGGTGAACTCAATACAGTGATCTGTCATTCTTGAAAGTTGCTCTAACGCCTGTTTTTTCTCTTGTAACGTCTTTTGTTTACTATCACACACTTCTGTCAATTTTGAAACTAATTGTTTCCCTCTAACATTTATCGTATTTGTTAACCTTAAAAAAAATACTTAACATCTATTTTAAAAATATTAACTAATAATTACTTCACTACTAGTTGTGTAATTTCCTTAACAAGGGCCTGCTTTTTATCAACAATTAAATTCTGACGATCATCAATTACCTTCATTGCACTACATAATAACGCCCTTTTGTAACTAAAATAGAAATTATTATTGAAAGTTTTATGTTGTAACACCAGGACCGGTCTTAGGCACATGCAAAGCTAGCGCCCGCTTGGACCACGAACATGGCCAAATTTATTTAAAAAGATAAATAACGGGTAAACATTTAAAAAATTGGAAAGTTCATAACTAAAACTAGTGTTGAGACGTAAAATCCTAAATTGTAGTAATTATCTAGAACAGAATTTTGAAAAAGAAAAACGCATAGGTATGTCCCATAGGTAACATGTAAGTCCGTTTAAAATATTTTCTTTTCAATCGAAAGTAAAATTGCTAAATTGCATTGTTAATTTTTAATTGTTTAATTTTTTCTATTTTGAAACATTTTTTATATTTGTTTTTTTTTTGTAACTAAACGATTATCATAATTATTGTTTTTGAAGAAAACTACAATTTTTTAAGTGCATAAAACCGTGAAATAACGAAACGGTGAGGAGTTTGACAGTTAGTTATTACTGTTAATGAAACATTCTTTGAGTAATTCTGTTAACACAGCATAGACGCACTCGCTTCTACAATACTTTGTAGATTTAGAAAAATGAAATCCATGCTTTCTCTGCATATCTACAGCGTGGCTGCAGTTCTAAAGCTGCCGTAATAACTGTAAGGATAGGCCGCAAAAGAAGTGTAGATGTCTTAATATTTAGGTGTAGAGAGATTAAGTGCTATATTAGCCCCCAGTTACAGCTTTAGGTGTTCTTTTGTTCTCCTGTTACAGGTTTATATGCCATAATCCCCAACCACCTTCAAATGTTGTACTGTTCCTTTGAGGTACCTCAATAACAGTCAGATTCCCCCAAAAGATTGCAATCGAAATCAATAACTCTAATACCACTTCTGAAGCAAATGCTTTAATTTTTAAAACAATTTAATTTTCTTTTTTAGATCTGCACATCTCTAGCTTTGTTTTGAGAGCTGCTAGTTTGCTAGGTTATCATCTGCGCAGTCAGATTGGACGAGGTTTTTACACCTCCTAAGCGGCTAACCTCTCTTTTAAATTTGTTATAGCAAATAAGGTACTTGCACAAAGCGACATTTTTTTAAATTAAATTTTTAAATAACGTAACTTTTAGATTTGAAGAGTAATGCCTCTTTTAGAAAATATTACAAATAAAAAATCAAAAATCTTCGTCATTTGAATTGTAGGCTAAATGTTTATTACTAAAAAACCATATGAGAAATGATTGAGTGGCCAGATTATCAAGCAAGTTGACACACCATCCTTTTATCATCATCTATTTTAAATACAAAATGTCAGTTATTTGATTAGTTAGCGTCAAGGTGACGTAAACAATTCTCTGAAAAATATTATGGCAAAAAAATTTGCCATTCCAACTGAGATAAAGCATGTTTATGAAAAATTTTTATTATCGTTCAGATTCAAACAGAAAATATTAAAATTTATGCTGTTTTCATCTTAAATTTTGATGAATTTAATTTGAGGAACTGTCTTATGGGTTAATTTCGAGTTGAGATACCACCGGTAGTATCGCAAATTTTAATACTTTTCCGAAGCAACAACCAATCACAATCCCAAATTTTAGTAGTTTTCTATGGAAACGAAGATACTACCGATATTATCTCAACTTGAAATTAGCCCATAAGACTGTATCTTTATATTCATTTGTTTGTCTAAGTTGTTTGTCCCATTAGGACAATTTACAAATCGACACCAGAGGTCAGCTACTTCGCTCATTTGCTCCTATAGTAGCAAACGGCCGCTATTTTTTCATATTTTAGTTCATAGAGGTCGCCACTAGCAAATGGCACGGAACGAATAACTAGCTACAAATCTTTTATGAACTTACTGTCATAAAGTTTATAAAAAAGCCAAGCCAAGACCCCTGTAACACCAGTAATTTTTTAATCAAAATGGATTTGTAACAAATTGTAATAATATAAAATAAGATATGTTTACCATATTTTTAAGCAAAAACGATTTGATCAAATATTTCGGTTAAATAAAAATTACTAATATAATATAAAAAAAAACAAAAAATAATAATGAAGTCATCAAAACGTTCAAAACGCTTAGGAACAAAACATTTTATAGCATACTCATTTTATACATCCTCTACTTTGTTTAATACAAATCTTTGTAATCACAATTTTGTGTATTAAATATTTGATCTATTTGAATTTTGTTTTAATATTACATTAGAACCTTAATACCGTGGACAAAATAGAAACCGCCACTGTTCAAGTTAGCGAATTATTCACATTAACGAATAGTATTTTTAATACATTATTTATTCAATCGATATGTAATAATAAACAGTAGATATGTTTACAAATGCAAAGTACATACATACATTATGTATTTCAGTTTCTCGAAAGTAATCTAAAATTTTTTGTTTCTTTATTTGCTCAATTGTCTGCTTGATTGCTTCTTCTCGCAAATTTTTAGGAACCAAAATATCCGTAGCATTTATCTCGCTGTATTCTGTCCATTGGAAAGTTGTATTAAAGGCATTTAATGCAAACTCTGGTAAAACTTTTGTACATAAAATTAACGGCTCTTCTTCAGTTTCAATCTCGTGGTTTTCATGGTCACTTTGATTTGTACACTGATCGTCGACACTATTCCATTTCAACACATCTACCGGTTTAAATGTTTTTTCTGGTAACACAACTTTAAGATGATCCAGATACTGCAGATACTGAACACTCTTTGCCTAGATATCGTTGCCTTAAACAGAAAAGGGCAAATCATCTTCATCTTTAATTGTGTTTTCAGAAACATCTAAAATGTTTCTCCAACATTTGGCAATCATTTTTGATTCCAGACGATTCCATGCGCTCATCAAGCTTGCAACAGCGTCTTTAATGGTCAAACTTTCCAGCGTTTCAGTGATGTTTCAATTATTCGCATTCAATTATTAATGCTGGCAAGGCTGAGATAAACTTGTTACCGTGTAACCATTCTTTACATTTTACATCTTCAATAATCGGAGCCTTTTTTCGTGTTAAGCACTTAGGTTTTTTCGGAGCCATTGCTGTGTTAACCAAAGCAGAATGAAATAAACTGTGTGCTAAGCGGATGTTGCGTCTGGTTTTGCAATTCTAAGAACTAAAAACATCCAGAATTACCGCGAATTTCGTTGTTCACGTTATGAGGTGGCTAATGTATTGAAGAACGATATTCACGTTAGCCGGAAATTTTCGTTACCCGATGTTCACGGTATCGAGGTTCTACTGTATTTGCATTTCAAGAGTTTGTTAGATAAAAACTTCTGCACATTTTTTTTCTATTTTTGTTTAGAACTTTTTGTTAATGAAACACTCCCCGTTTTGCTTGTACAAAAATTTAGACTAAGACCGGCTCTTAGAAAGAGTGATCCTTACCCTACATCCTTTAACATATCAGCAATAAATTTTCGAGTTTCTGACGCAATTTCATTTGTGAATTTATACTTGTGCTCCCTGTGTTCAATAAGTTGACAATCCCGACATGTTAGCTTATCGCAAGTTTCACAAAATAGTGATAATTTTTCATGTGGATGAGTCTGGCAGAAAAGATGAGGTGTAGAACAACTTGTTGATGATTGGTTATCATTGAGTCCCTCTTCCTTCGGTTTGATCGTGTGATCTTTAGTTATTTTTAGCCTGATTAAAAATTAAAATTAAAAAAATCAATTTATATTATTGAATTGTATACCTTTGATGTGCTTGTACACAACTATCACAAATATACTCAGAGCAATCGACACACCAACTTGTAGCAATGGCATCATCACTACAACTGCTACATTTCAACTCAGATAACTTAGCCGAGTTGTCTTCATTTGTAGCAAGTTCTAGCAAAAACTGATTATCAATTATTTTGTTTGGTTCACATATCACACTACACTGTGGACATTCAACACTATCTAAAATAGAATATTGACTTATTGATTGAAAAAGCTACCAAAAACTTACTTTTCTCCGACTCGGTTTCCTGATTTTCATAAAGTTTGTTCCCAATACAATTTCCACAAGCATTATGCAAACACTCAAGTAATTTAGGCTCATCACTAGCACTAAGTACTTGCTCACAGAACACACACTTAAAGGTGTATGCTTCTCCAGTTGATGGACTTTCTACATGTTCTTCAGTCGTTTCACCTTCTTTCACTTCATCTTTTGATTCTTCAGCTGCTGGTGTTAGTGAATCATCACAAATCATTTCACTCTGATCCTGATCATTTAGATTTTGAACTGAATCAATCACTTCTTTCTCAGTGGAGCTCTGGTGGTTCATGTAATTGCTTTCGTCGTAATAAATATTTGATTCAGCCATCGCAGACAATATTACAAGCAATTAAAAATGAAAAATTGATGATGTTGCTGGGGGAGGCTCTTTTAAATTTTAATTACCACCTTGATTGGGGTTGTTTGTTTGCATTTTAATTGAACCACTTTCACAAACGGAACATTATTTTACAATTTTGAGACACTTTTTGAGATTATTCGTGTATTTATTTACTTTTTTTAAGCATTTTGTGGACGCCTTTTCCAGAAAACACATCAATCACAAATTTCACATTAACCACAAACAACATTACAAAAACAAAAACCCTAACTTTGAACTATGTTTTAACCACTTTTACACTTAAAATGTGACCATAATTAAGCACACGGAACTTAAAATTAAACAATTATGCCATTTCAATACACAAACTCACTTAAATTTGCCGAGAATTTGTAAATTTCCAAGAAAAAAATATTTTTTTTATGTGTCAAGGTTGGTATTAAATTTTGGCGCATTTGTGGAACGCTTCAAAGGATTCAACCCGCTTATTACTGTATTTAAATTTAATTTAAATTACTTGAAGTTTTAGTTAAGGTGTATTTTAAGCGGGGGTGGTTTTAATTTTTAATTTCGTTTATTTATTTAAAAATTGGACAGCAGGTACGCGCCGATATTTTAGACACTTCCAATACCACTTCCTCCATTTTTGACATTTCGAAAAGCCCAATAATTTTTGCAATTTGCGCTTAAATTAGCCGAGTTTTTGACTAAAATTAGTTTTAAAATGACTAGGTGAGTGTTTTGATTAATTTTCTTTATTCTATGACGGTTTTTTCTAGGGCTAATATCGAATTAGGAAACGTAACCCCACATAATATTAAACAACTAAAACGCTTAAACAGCGTGGTTTTTCCTGTCTCTTATAACGATAAATTTTACAAAGACGTGTTAGAAGCTGGAGAATTGGCTAAATTAGCGTATTACAATGATATTGTGGTTGGTGCAGTTTGTTGTCGCATTGATACATCAGAGAAGTCTCGTCGTTTGTATATTATGACTTTAGGCTGTTTGTATCCTTATCGCAGACTTGGAATAGGCACATTAATGGTACAACACGTGTTATATTACGTGGAACAGGACGGCAACTTTGATAGCATATTTCTGTAATTTATTCAAACTTGCATAAATTATAGATAACGCAATTTTTTTACAGTCATGTACAAGTAAATAACGAAGGCGCCATAGATTTTTACAAGAAATTCGGTTTTGAAATCGTTGAAACCAAAGAACATTACTACAAAAGAATAGAACCAGCAGATGCTCACGTTTTACAAAAAACTTTGAGGAAAAAGGGACAAACTAATGGTAATGCTGAATAAAAATCGCTCTTTCAGGTTTCAGGACTTTTTGTTACAGTATTTTTAAATTGCAAACTTGTATAATATTGTTTTTCTTGTCATAAATAAAATGTTGAATTTATCTACAACCACATGCTGAAATCACCATTTCTTCATAGAATTTTATCACAACGTTGCCATTTTTGTCATAGAACATTATAGCAAGGGGGTTGTATTGTACAGAGCCACAACAGGGGGTCCTTCTTGCCAGTTCGTGGAAAAAGTTTGTTACTTTAATGTGATTTGGTAAATTTTCTGGTTGGTAACATGAACCATGACAGTTATATGCGTTGTATCCTGTTGGGGATATAATAAATTTCATCCAGTTTAATTTCTGGAAATCCACATAAAGGTCGTGTCTCCTACAGGAACTGGTTTCCATAATTTGATTAGCAGATGAGCCTTAAAAATTATGTAAATTTAGATTCTTTTAGCAAGTTAATTAACCACAAATAGACAATATAATACATATTCTTTGTTTAAAGGCTAAGCTTGAAAGAAGAAATCAACCTTTGAGAGATTGTTCTGGGTTGACTTCTTATCGCTAAGAAAAAGAAACAAGTATATATGTCAGGAATCCAATGAATGTTGATAAGTCTTAGTGACTTCTATGCGTATACCTATCTATCAATGGACACCATTTTAAGACCAAACTCGAGCTGACGCTATTAACCGCTTTTTTCGCACAGATTCTCAAATAAAGAGATTGTGAGGGAGCATGTGCAGATGTTTAAGTCGTCTATGATTCTTAGTCGCTAGAGTGACTACAAAATAGTAGCCACTGTGAATTAGCAACATTTATTAGATTCTCGGCTTTTATGGTATAAGACCGGAGACTATTCAGGCTGGACATTTGAAAACGAAATAAGTAAATTTTTGAGTATTTCTACATATTTTCTCAAAAAACTCTTCTAAAAAAATATCTGGGGTAATAAACACTCACTCACTTAGGAAGAGGCGGCTAAAACTAAAATTGTAACTAACCAGAATTTGATGAATCTGATTTTAAAATCAGGAATGTTCTAAAAGCGCTTCTGTTAGTGTCATTGAATAAAACAAACTGCTCTTCATTTGGTTTCGAAACTGTGATAAACAATAATAAATCAGATGGTTCCTTCAGCCAAGTATACAAAGATTTAGTTAATTTAAAAACCTAAAAATAACATAAAACTCCTCCTGCTTCGCATTCGGCTCACTTACCTGCCATCCGCTTTCAGCTTGTGAAACATAAATAACGTTCAGTAATTTATGTGAATCTGGATTTATTAGCGCTGTTTCATTAACAATGTTATTCTCTATTTGATACAACCGCAAAATTAGCTGTTTTTGGGTCATTTTTGCTTCAACTCTGTGATAAAAATGTAACTCCACGTCAGAAATGTTAAAACTGCTTATATTAAATTTAATTATTGTCGAATTTAAAGGATTTGCGTTGAAGAGAATTCGAACAAATCCATGACCATTTTTTGAAAAAGCTTCATAAAATTTGTAAATATATGATGGTATTTTTTGTCGAGTTATATTTTTCCAGTTGTAGTCCCATTCAGGGTCAAGCAGTGGATGCACTCGTATTTTGGTGCTCTAAAAAATCAAAATTTGTTTTAAAAAAAAGAGGGACTTCAACTCACGTTAGAAATTGTATTGTTTCTGATATTTCTGAGTTCACCAAGGTGAATTCTTGGGTAAGTGGAAGCAGTATGGTTCATATTTACACGATTGCGGACCATAAATTCATTTGTTGTTTTATTTACGTTGAAATAATATGTTTTAGCTTGAATTTCAAATTTTGCTAAAAACACAAAAATTAAAAAAACTGCTATATGTGACCGCATTTTAAACAATACTGATCTAATATCAAAATTGGTATATTAAAAACGCCCACAATTTAGGAAGTTGTAAATTTTTTAATTTAAGACAATTTTCAAAATTGCCCCCTAAAGTAAAATTTGACCTTGAACCATTTTAAAAAAGTGAGGTTATGTTCATATATTTAAAGGGCATTTTTAGTAAATGAAATAATGATTTTTGTGTGTAAAGCAGCAAAAACTGGACGAAATAAGTGGAAAAAATCAACTTTCGCTGTTATTGCTCTAATATACGACAGGCAATTTTTAAAAATATCCCCTCCAGATGTTACATTTTTTTAAGTGTGAGGTTATGTTCATGTTTTTAGGGTGCATTTAAATAAATAAAATAATGGCTTTTGTAATGAAAACAGCAAAAACTTTACGAAATCATTGGAAAAAATCAACTTTTTCTGCTATAGCCCTAATATACGGCTTTGAATACGCAAAGGAACATTTCGAGTGAGTCAACTTAACCTCACTTTTGAACCCTCTTATTTTAAATTTGTTAGAACTGAAGAATTAATGCGTGTTTACTGCAAAAAGGCTGCAAAATTCGGTTACGAACCAATTAGAGTTGATGCGGAGCCCCGAACTGTGACAGTAATTTTAAATCCGAATGCAAATAAACGTAAAGCTTCTGATGAGTTTGAGAAGTATTGCGCCCCCTTGTTGCACTTAGCCGGAATTTGTGTAAATGTTGTTAAGACAGAGTCAGAAGGGCATGCAAAAAATTTAATAAATGATTTGAGTAGCACTGATGCTCTTGTTGTAGCAGGGGGTGACGGGACGTTATCTGAGGTGATAACAGGGCTTTTGAGGCGTACACAAGAGAATACTAATGGTTTGATACCCATAGGTAGGTCTTATTTGAATTAAGTTAAACGGTAATGTGAGATTTAAGGGATTTTACCCTTGGGTAAAACAAATTCTGTTGCTAAAGTTCTGTTTCCTTCTGGTGAAAATTTAAAGAAGGTGCGTGCATTGGCTGATGCCACTATGGCTGTAGTTGAAGAGGTTGTTAAACCTATTGATGTGTTAAAAGTTGAAGTGTTGGGACAAGAAAATAGGCCAATTTATGCCGTTTCGGGTATTAAATGGGGGGCTTATAGAGACGCAGAAGCAAAAAAAGACAGTTATTGGCTTTATGGTGGCTTGCGGAATTACGTAACTTATTTATTTAACGGGTATAGGAAAAGTTTAACATGGAATTGTACAGCTGCGCTTAATTACACTCCCCCTTGTACAGGGTGTTCAAATTGTTGCAGAGTTCAAACACAGCAAAAGAAGTGGTTTCAGAGGTAAATTATTTGTTTCAGTTTTATTTTATTTTAATTAGATTTGCCAAAGATCAGAATTCTGGATATTCAAATGTGTTTAATCCAGAATGTCAGACTGTATATCAGAAGCATATATCAACAGTTGATTTTAATCTATCAATAGTTAATAATTCAAGTGAAGTCCCGAAATTAGTGGTAGATGTGGGACCACAACAAGTTGATTATTTTGATTTTGTTAAGGAAGGGTGGAAATCTGAGAAGGGGGAAAAGAGGAAAGTTAAAGAAGTGATTGAGGCAAGATCGGTAGAAATTCAACCGAAAGTTAATAAAGGGAGTCAAAATGAAGAGTGGTTTTCTATTGATAATGAAAATTATGAGTTGAAACCTATTAGAGTTACGTTATTGCCGAGGTTAATAAATGTGTTTTGTAAAAAAGAAAGTTTATAAATAAATTTCTTCTATTTTATTATTGTTGTTTATTCCATAATTTTAAAAATAAAGTTTTCAAGTAAATCGAGAAAAGTATATACAGGCTGTATCTCAGAAAATGCCTCTTTAACATCTCTTATGTTAAGTAGAAATCAAGTTTGTGATGAAAATTTAATTAAAAAGTGAACTATACCATATGCGACAAAAAATTTGGCACACCTACTTTTGACACTGACGAGAAAAATCGTGTAAGCCAACCTTTTACATGTCATTTCCTACATGAGTTGTTTTCTGCCTAGTCACTAAAAAAACAAACACTATCGCAACATCCATATTTGGAGTAAAAATTTTGGCGAAAACATTCCAACTTCAAAAAATACTGGATTTGACGAGATATTTTATGAATTTCTGTCAATTATTACATCCATAAAAATTCATGAAATTCTTATAAAATCCAATATTGCAAAATATGAATATTTTTGTCTCAACTTTTACTCCAAAAGTGAGAGATGTCAGTCGGACGTTGCGGTACTGTGTGATTATTTAGTGACTATAGTCATAACAAACTGAATTATTGTGTGTACTTATTGGAAATGAAAATTAAAATGAGCTTCACACACTTTTTTAATCGCAATGTCAAAATTTGATGTTGCAAATTTATGGTTGCTCATAGTATAACAAATAATTTTTAAATTTATAAAGAGCTGTTTTATCTTGTTACTTTTGTTAAGGCTCCCGCACTGTTGACGACCTGTTTCTAAAGGGTCTGAAGCATGTGGAAATGGTGGGAGGAGCTTACGACGCTAAAACGCTGTGTTTTTGTAGCCGTCTTCGTTGATTTTTTCAGGGACTGACTCGCTTTTTTGGCCCGCTCTACGAGATGCACTCTCAATAGCTTCCTACAATTTGTATGAGTTAATATTGCGGCAAGACGTCATGACCTTACAAAGTATTGAATTTCATTGTAAACTAAGTAAAACGACTAATTAAAGTAAGATTCAAATTCCCAGAAAAAAAATCTAATTTAATGTCACAATTTCCAGTAATTTGCAATTTAATTTTAAGGATTCTAAGGTTTTAAGGAAAATGTCTTAAATTAGGTTACTAACTAGGAAACATTAATGAATATGTTGATACAAAATTTTTCGAAAACCTAAAAAAAATAAAAAATTGACGCAAAAACCTAGTTTTAGGTTTAGATTAAAAAAATACCTATTTGTTAATGTTGTTTAATAAGAACGTAGCACATTTTCTTCGTTAGGTGTCTCATTACGGGAGCCTTAAAGTAATATGCAAAAATAAAAACATTTTTTAGTCAGTCTTAACGAATACCTAAGTGAATTCATTGCCCGCAAATGCAGCCGAAAAATAACCGTTTATTTTGTTTTGAAACCATAATCTACTTTATACGCGCGCAAATCAGGGCGTAATCTTTATTTTTATAGCACTGAATTTGTTAAAGTTGCTACGGAACAATAACAAATAAATAACTGTCTGGCAGTCATATAAACGTCTTCAATTTTGTAAACGTCACAAATAAATAACAATTATCATGAAAAATCAGCATTTATTTAAAAAAAACTGTTAAACACTACAAACGGCATGGAGCGTGACACAACTTTTTCTTGAATTTTGGGCTCTTACCTGTTGTAGCACTTCTCTAGAATACACGTTTTCACACACGTTTTTATCAGTTTTTATTTTGGAAAATCGCTAAACAGAAAATAACGACATACGGTATCTTGTCAACGACAACTAGTGTTAATCTAGAATTTTTTACAGTTAATTTGAAAAATTAAAACGATTCAAAATAAAATAAAGCGTTGTATGTACCACGGGCGTAATCGTCACTAATGGCCTTTAGGAAATTAAACAAAATCCTACGTCGGGCTTTAAACATTCCCTCGTGCCATAATTAGAGAATTAAAGTCTACACAGTTTTTTCACTTTAAAATGACGTTTGTCGTGTGGAAAAAAATGTTTGATGGTGTTATTGGGTGAATTTTTCGATTTGTAGCTTTTCTTATTGAAAAACTGAATTTTATTATTGACTGAGTAATATTCTTAATAAAATCTCTTTTCTTTCTAAACTTTATTAAAACAAGACGTACACAACAATATAAAATTACAAAACGGCAGTGTTTCATCACTTCCGAGAAACTTAATCTTTTAAAAGGGACATTTGCAATAACGGAATAACAGATATCGACGACAAATCCGCCAAAACAGCTTCGATATTCTGTAAGGTATTCACTTTCAACAAATTATCTTTCCTGAAAACTAAAATGACTAGAGCCAACAATGGTATAATTTCCAACGAATCATAAGCTAAAATCAAATCCCATAAATTTAATAACTGTTCTGGTGGTAAATGTCCACTAAAAGCACGCATTATCCATTTTATGACCACTCGAACACTAAAATTTGTCTTTCTATTTTGTGAATCAATAGATTGCAACTTACGGGTGGATTTGACATTTTTTGAAATGGTGCCATAGACTAGGTTCAAAACACTGCAACATTTTTTCGTACTGAAGGCACAAAGCAACCACTCCTTGGGGATTCCCACAGACTCGGTGCAATCGGTGGAAATAACGAATATAAAAAGTACGAAATACGAAGTAGAGTTGGACAGGGTCATCGTACAAGTAACAAAAAGGGGCAGCTTAAATCAATAGTGTTATTAAAGTTTTTTTAAAATGATTTTGATCGGTTTAGCAATAAATGAGGTGGAGCTTTTCAACACGTACTTGTCGAAAGTATGAGACACTCTCTTTCATAAACTCGGACGTTGGAGGTTGGTGTTTGTTGGACATTAGAAATCCTTGTTAACTAAAACATTTTAAATCCACTGGTGTAGATGAGATAAACTGGTCATTTCGACATTCCAAACAGCCTTATTTATAAGGCTGTTAAGGCTTAAGGTACATTATAATTTCTGTTTACTCCAAAAGATGTTCGTACTTTCGACAAACATGTTTTGAAATGCTCCATCCTCCATCTCTTTTATTGCTTTACCGGTCAGGTTAGTTATTGAAATGATCTACATCAGATTTTTTGTCCAATTTCAAACTTACCATACATTGTAAAACCATGAAAAGGTATAACGCCACTCGGTGGAAAAATAATTGTATTTTCATTTGTGGTTTGCTTCCCTTTTATCACAACTTGCATAAAGCCAGGTTGGGTTGAAAGATCTTTCAAAATTTCGCTATCCCGTGAAAAGCATAACATGACTTGATACAAAACATCTTCAAATACAAAATATTGGTCATCATTGGATGCTGTTAAATTAATATCTTTGATTATTAATTTATCAATCATTAAGTCGTATTGAAGGACACTTTCTTTAAGTGACTCAAAATATGAATAATGCTGAAAACGGAATTTTTAATAATTATTTAAGTTGGTTTAGAGTATTTACGTAAGGTTTAACGGCCGAACCTAAAACTAAGTTCCAAATTTTTGCTCTCAGACATTGAGGGCAACCTTTTTTTAAAAATTCCTGTGCCATTGGTGCGTAATTTTTAATTAAAACTTTTTCACCTAGAGTGATTCGTTCAGCTTCTAAGCCACTATAAGTTGGTGATGATATCATTGATGAGTTTATACCTAAAATTTGCTCGCCTCGTGACAATTCTAAATAGAGACACCTCTGGAAAAATGTTTTTTATTTTGATATTTTGGTTTTTGATACCTACCAAGTCTGATAGGTTTTTTACTATTAGTGGCATTTGTGCAAATTCCCATTTTGGGCAACTAAAATGTTTTTGTTATTTATTATTTTTACGGAATTGTAATTTACCCTTTACTTCGTGCTGTTGGACCTCTGAGATTTAATAATACTTCTAGAAAGTCTTTTGGTGCATAAACTGGTCTATATTTATGGATATCAACCTATAATTTGTTTTTTTTTAATTTTGTTTGAATTTGTTAGTAATTACCTCATAATTGCTAAGCTCTCCCCATTTACTTGCAATTTCTTCTCTTTCTACCACTGTTCTTATTTTAGCTAAATTAATTCCAAGTTCTGTACACATTGAATTGAGAGATTTATGTATTCTTTTATCCCAGTGAATCTGTGCTTTTCTAAAATATGTATCATAAGGAGAAGAAATTTCTTTCTTCTTTGTTTTCATCCAGTGATATACATTGTTTCTTAATCCAGAATCTAGGCCATTATCTCTCATTGCTTTTAGTAAACTTTCTTTAAAATCGTCATATTTTACACTAGGAGTTGAAACTAATTTCTGAAACATGATTTGAATGACTAACTTGAATTTGACACAAATTTAGACAGTAGTTGACATGAAATTTTTTATAAACCTGGAGATCTTGGAAGAGGGCTTGATAAGATGGAGATGATTTAAAATCTTCACATATTTTTATAGCAGTGTGATGAATGCTTTTAGTTTTGATGTCTTCCATTGGTTGCATTCCATTCGATCGTTTATCAAATACTGGTTTTATGCTTGTACTAGTACAGATTGTTGAAGGGTTACTTAGCGACTGTATCGATTCAATTCTTTGTTGAAAAAGAGAAATTTTTGATTAAAGATTACATAAAAAATATCTAATCTGTCTTAAAACTTATTCTTTATGACTTTTAGGCACGCATTGCATGATAGTATCTATTAAAATAATCGTTAAATTTAAGAGGAATGTAAAAAAAAATGATTTATGATTTTTAATTTAATTGCTAAATAAATGGCCAATTTGAATATTTTGATAATAAATCTGTGAATTTGTATGTAGATCTGTTAGGGGGGAGAAGAGGGCGAAGTTCTTTGGACCTGAAAATTCTTCCAAAACGTAGACGAAATCAACAATAAACAGTATAGGCATTAGGCAATAAGCACCTTTAAAAGAAAAGATAACCTCTACACAAATTTCAGTATAGGGAAAACGATGTTAAAGGTTTCCTCTGTTTTAGCAAAAACCATTAAGTTTGTTCAAATTAAAAAAACACCATTAAAACCTATGAAAAATTTAGAAGAAAAGTTAGTTTTTCTTTTTTCGATTTTTTTATAAAGTATTAATTTTATTGAGTTGAAGTTTTCGTTTATTATAAAGAACAATTATTGATTTTCGACAAACGACTTTTTTAGAAAATTTGCAAATTAAATATTCGAATCTTTTTTTGAGATTACAAAAATCCTTATAAATAATCTACATAATAGGGGAAATAAAAATGTATTAATTTATTTGAAAAGTTTGACTTGATAACTGAGCGCGACTGCAGTGACTGCAGCGACTTAGACCCCTGCTATAAGAGTGGAGAAACTCACAGTTGAGGGACTGGTCGAATATCTAAAGTAACCTTATAAAAAAATAATGATAACGAGTGCAAATCCACAACAATATAACAATTATTGTCAAGTATAATATTGTTAAATATAATATTGCCAAAATATTAAATAAAATTAAAAAATTAGTATATTTATTAAATAATTCAGACAACGTAATACGTTTACATAAAAGTTTGTGTACAAAAGGTTTTTTTTTTATAAAATAATAGTTTAATGTTTGTTCATGATGGTGCAATTCAGTGATCATATAGAATAGGTATCTCAGAAACTATGGAGGTAAGCGATAAACGACTGACTTTTTTTTAGCTTATTTTTTCACATAATAATTTTGATGAAGGTTATATTCCGTTACCGTCTTTAATTTTCGAGTTATAAACGTAAGTTGATATGTTAAAAAATTTAAATTTTGGTCATTATTAAAGATACAACAGATTTAAAACAAAACATTTTTACCCACAATCCAATGACGTTATAAAATAAATTTATATATATTTAGTCATTATTTCGATATTTACAGTGGTGGTCATTAAAAAGTGGACCACTAAATTTGACAACGTTCTCTCAAAATTTAAAAATTGCAACATTAATAAATCAATCTTTTATTAAGATCGGTAATGTCAGTGTGACTATAAAGCTCATTTTAAACAATTCATAGTCAATTTCATAGACGTACCGTACGTAAAAATGCCGCAGTTTAAAGGCAAATGCAAAAAGTCAAAACTTTTTTTTTTGTTAGTGTTTCACTTTTTAATGACCACCACTTTACATTTCTTATGACGACATGGTTATCGATTTTTCTAAAACCACCGAGGTAACTATATTAGTTTTGTGTTATTTTGTTTAAAATTGTCTAACACAGTGGTCAGGTCAGGTCAACAATTCAAATAGTCCATCCAAAAATTTTGTTGAAGTTTAAAAAATCTCTCTTTGTTTGCAGACTGAATCGTTACTTATGTTACTGATTACTTTTTACATGAAACATAATTTTATAAACAGCTAAGAAGATATCGCAAACAAGATTCTTCTATCTCAGCAGGTGTCTGGTTTTTCTAATCTTACTTTTGATGGAGTCAGTACTTGAGATAAATAGAGCAGACATGACTTAAATTTTTCAAAATTTATTGCGCCACTAGTTATTGTCGATATTAAGAAATAATGCTATACACACTTTATCAGAAATCAGAAGAATTTATAACTAAACTCTGTTTTTTTTACCGGAGAGAAACTAGTAAGCGTTGGAAATTTGAATTACTCATTTGTGATTGATAAATTTTTAATGGCTAATCCATATTTTCAATGCTTATTGGTCTCTCTCTGGTAAAAAACAGATTAATGAACACTTACTTTTGAGAAAAAACAATAAAACTCAAATTAATAGTTTTGGTGTTTGATTGTTTCTTATTTATTTTATATAAAATTTATAGTCACAACACAATTTTTTGTATAGTATTAACTTAGATACAATTTCTACCAAACCTCTATTATCCAAAAGTCCACCGTTTTCGAGATGGGCGCAGAAAATCTATTGTGCGGCACTTGGATCAATGGGGAACTGTCACACATTTATAACAGTGAAATTAAAGGTGCTTTTAAATTTTTAAAGTCGTATCTAATTTTTTTCGCGTTGAATGTTTAATTTTCCTGGACTATAACTAATGCTAAAAATTCATAAATTTATAATTATATTTCGCGCTTGTTACTAGTGGTAATGGCCTCGAAAACGAATTTTTCGGCCGATGCAGAGGTCGTAAATTATGTACCTACCAATAATTGCAGTACACACAAAATAATTGAAATGAGGACATTTGTTAAAAATGTGACTGTAGACTATAACTGACATAACAAAAATACCAAAATTACGCTATTAATTATAAATTTTGTGTTGTCAACCTAATCAGTATTTGTTGTTTACGGTGTATCTTTATCTGTATTACAATTTGTAAATTATTTCTTAAATGTTATACCTGATTTGAAAGTCAGACCACAGTATAGGAATAAATTTATTCCTATACTGTGGTCAGACTTTAAATTAATTTTGTAATCTAATTTCCAAAACTAGCAATTTGTCTCAAGGATATGAAATGATCATCTTTTCAAGAGGTTTCAAATGATGTCAAAAAAATTTTTTGGCTGGTCTTCCATTGGATTTCCAAAAAACCGGAACACTTTCCTCCTTTTGTCGTTTAGAACTTGGAAGTATAAAGATCTCGGCTATATCCAAGTAGGGCAGAAATTGAACCCACTAGTTTAAATTTGGCGATACGGTAATTTTGCGAAAAAACCTATTTTATTGCCCTACAAATTTATGTGATTTGACACCTTCGATTACGCTTTAATTTTCTGGAAAAACAAATTACAACGGTGGACGGCACCACCCAGGTGTCGAGCTGTTTTTGTAAATTCTGTAGCTTTGAGTTAGAACATAAAATTATGAAAAATATAGTTATTTATGTAACAAAGAGTTTTAGCCACAAACCACCAAACTAAAGAAACTGGTTTGTGGTTTGAGTAGACAAATCATGTTTAAAAAAAAAAATACACTAATTCACTAATTGAGTAAGTGTCGTATAGTACCTATACAAAAATTTTTGGTACCCACAAGATCTTTAATTTATAAACAATAAAATATTAATAAATTTAAAAATACAATCAGGGTAATAATCGACGACTTATTTGTTTTTATGGACATGAGTTGTGACAGTTTTCTTATTTAGTGGAGTAAAGTTCGTTCGAAAATCACTTAATTCTAGTTCTTAATTCTAGTTTTTTTGACTGATATAGAACACGTTACACGATTAGATCTACATATACCACCTCATTCTTTATACATATAATTTAACATATGAAAATATTATTTTCATAATTTTACGATCTTTTTACTACCAGCAGAACTTAAATTTTTAGAAAAATTATACTATTTTAAACATAACGTAATTTAAGATTTTTCAGGTTTCATAACGTGGTGTCTTCGTAGTTAGTAAACCAATTGCAATCATTTTTTTATATGAAAGTACAAATATGAGCGATATTAACTGAAGAATTACCTTAAATAAAATTTAAATACCTTGAAAAAAATTGCTTAAGTGGGAACAAGTATTTTTTGTCACAAAATTTTAAGCATGTTAAAAACTTTTTTATTTAAAAAACTCCACACATAACGCGAGTTAAATGAAGATAAAAATTAAAAAAATAATAGTTCAAACATTTTTTGCATTGAGTTAATTAGTTGTTCATTTTCAACACTCAAGCATCATCAACAAACATAGCTAGGTATGATAAACTAATCAAACTCATTTATATTTCACAATTATATCTAAATAAAGTGCATAAATGGTAATAATAGGATTAATAGGCGTAAGTAGGTATATCAAGAGAAAAACACCCTTACAGAGATATCACTCAGACAGTCGTATTTTGGTCTGGCGTGAACGTGGTGAGCGGAATCATGAACAAAACATAACTTCAAATGTTGCTTTTGGAAGTGGCTTTGTGACGGTTTGGGGTGGAGTTTTTTTAGCTACACGGTATTACGACTTGGTTATTTAACCTATTATAATACCATTTGCACAAGAATTTGTACCAGATTTTATTTTTATAGACAATTCTCGTTCTCACCGAGCTCAAATCGCTTATTTGACACCTCAACGTCATCGTGTGACACGAATGCAGTGGCCTGCTCGTTCACCGGACTGTAATCCTATGAGTATGAGAGTTATGGGACCATCTGCAGAGACTGCTTCATTTACGAAATCATCAGCCATAAAATTTGGAGGAGCTTGCAAATGCTCTTAGAGAAGAATGGCAAGTTATCGATTAAGAGTTTATTCGTTCTCTAATTTTGAGTATGCCAAGAAGGGTATTCTAAAAGCAGTTTTTAGGGCAAGGAGAGGACTGACCAGATACTGAATGGGAAGTTACAGCGGTGTAAATGTTGTTTTAATAAGGTTTATTTGCTTAGGTTTTAGAAGAAGAATATGATATCAGTTTCCTTATGGTAGTTCTGCTGATAAAGCAATTTTGTTATAATTATGCAGCTTACTGCATAATGTAAGAAATTTTTTTAGTATTTTGATTTTTAGTATAATTTAAATTATCCACGTCAAAAGACGCGAAGAGTATTTTCATTGTGTTCTACGCCAAAACAATTTTTTTAAACATTTTTGCCCAACCTTTACTACGCTACTAATTCTAACATGTGCAACGATCAAATAAGTGAAAATGATATATTATGATTCCATAACCTTCTTTGTATGCCCTTAAATCAGGGCGTAATCTTTATCTTTATGGCACGCAGATTTACTAAGCCACACTGTTATATAAATTTTTCAGTTTTCGCTAAGTTGACCGAGATTTTGAATCTTCTTTTGATTTAAAAAACTAAAACAATACAAAATAAAATAAGACGTATTTATCACGGGCATAATCGCCACTAATGGGCCTCGGAAATTTGAAAAATATTTCGTCAATAAAGGGCATGAATCAACCGCAATCCGCAAACTGGAAGTTTTAAACTCGATGCTACCCGAGCATTTGAAGCCAACCAAGGCATTAAGTGTGCTTTATTGACTATTGAGAAATTTAACCAGATTTTCATAATTTTAAATTTTTTCAAAGACATTTTGACTTGCGTCTGTTTTAAGTTAGTACTAAAAAGAGTTGACATAATAGTTAGGACATCAATTCACAATTTTCTTGTGGAAATTTTGTCGCTAAAAAACGTTGTTACCTGTTATTAGTCATTAAATTAATGGTGCCAGTGCTTGGCTTGTTTTTTCAAAATTTATAAAAATGTATTGCAAAATCAAATTTTGATACATTCAAAATTTTTGTTTAGGGAGAATCTTAAAAAACAATCTCATCTACGTGACCGATTGGATTATAAAATCAAACGTGCACAAAATGATAAGATTTAACACTAATGTTACTAAATTTACTTTTGCTTTCGTCAATAGCATGACTTAAAAAATGTGATGAAATATGTTTTATTACGATTTTTACTTTTATATGCCTTTATTTTTGAAGTAAAATATGGTATAAGAGGTGTAGACATAGAGATGTATGTACCAAAATGTATGTATATACATCTACAGACATAATACTAAAATGTAAATAAATAAATAAAAAATACATGTGACACAATTTTTAACGTTATTTATTATTTTATTTCATTTGTGTAGAAAAGAAAATGATCATAAGTCGTACATTGCTGTTACACCGTAAAACTCATATAGTTACATTAAATTACATATAAGATTACATACATGTAACATATTTTATATGTACTTACTTACTCTTATTTAATAAATTTAAGATTAAGACGCCCGCCCCAAAATGCTAACGGTAAATTTGAACTTGGCTCAAATCTAGAGATGACGTGTAGTAAAATTAGAGCGAACGTAAAGTGAAATTAAATGGGACAGGCGGCATTGCCGAAAGTGATTGACAGGGACCATAAAGTTATTATGAGGGTCGCTCCACCAGTTTGGGTAAATTTCTCGGACTTACCAATTTTTTGTAATCTTGCATCTATTAAAACAGAAAATCACAGTTGGGTTATAATAAAAGATACTTAATCTATAAAAACGCATTTATTAGCAAAATATTACATTGTCAGTATTTTATAGGTAACAATAAGTATTAATAACAGCAACTTCATTAACAATAACACTAATAATATAATAATGACTGTTTGCAGAACATAATGCCGTTTACAAAATAGTTATTATTAATCGCGATTATGTGTTAATTTTGACCAATCATATATTAGAAAAGTCAACATAATTATAAGTTAAAAGTGAATTACAATTGAAGATTTAATTTACCCGGAATCATTACATATTCCCTGTCAATGAGTCATATTGTTTATATACGAGTATATACTTTTGGACGTGTGTAAAATACTTTGTATTTTTTCCACAAAAAAACGTATCAATCAATATCATATAAGTGAAATAATAAAAGCAATTATGTAATAAGTTAATAAAAATAACAATTAAATCAAAAAGTTCTTTAGGCCCTACAGTTCCTTTACACATTCATGAAATTAAATGCGAGTATTAAAACCAATGAGAGACAAATATTATAACTTGTTTATATGGAAATATAAAACTAAAGGTAATAAGTGGTACTCAGTATGCCCAAATTAAAGAAAAATTAAAATAAGTAAAATAAATAAATTCATATTTCATTTCGTGTCAAATTAGTGTACGGTGTACGGACATAATAAATGGACACAAAATCGCATTAAAAACATAACTTATATTATTATTATTAATTATTATTATTATTTTTACCCATTATTAATAATAATTATTATTTTTAATTATTATTAATAATAATAATATTGCTAGTAATACTAACATTATAAGATTTCGTTTAAAATAATATTTATTCAGAAATGATAAGTTTTGGCAATAAACAATCATAATAAAAAGACGAAAGTTTTGGCAACATTTTTTTATTCCAAAAATCAATGTTTTTTTCAATTTTTTGGGTTTTTATTCCTTTTGGCGTCCATATTACGAAAATACAATATTTTCTTTCTGTAATATTTAATTGTCCTTGAATTTGATAATAATAATTATTATCATTCTCTTTTAACTTTAAGTTATTTTCATCATCTAGTACTGCACATTTAATTGATTTATTCTCAATAGCTTGTTCTGGTGTTACGTTTCTTGCAGTATAGGGGCATTTGATTTCAATAATACCATCTTCCCCTAAAAATCCATCGGGACTAGCTGCTAAAAACGGATATTTATTTGAAATTTGCAATCCACATTGAGCAATCCACGAAACTAAACAAAAAAGAATAAGAAATTCTATACGCAAAAGTAGAAAATGACACGCTCGAAGACTGGAATGAAATAAATTCCTTTCATAATTTTAGGATTCTTATACCTATACCTCCCCAAAAGCATAACATCTGCAAAATTATTTCAACATTTGCAGTTTATTGTTATACCTGCATAACAAACTGTGGATAAGCTTTCGGCATTCCTTAGATAAAATTTCAGCAAAACTATAGCTCATAAATATTTAAAGGGATATTGGACGATTGCACGCCGCGGTTCTAATACCTGCTGAGTGCTAATCCTCAGAAAGAACACGGAGCGATTGAGGGCTAAATGGGATTACGATTCCCAAAACGTCGGTACCTTGTGAAGAAATGCAAAATACTTTATGGGTTTTATTTACTTTACCTGAATAATGAAAGATAGATTTCTGTTTATTATAGATTTTTATTATATTTAGTATCTTCAGTTTTTTTAATTGTGTGAGGATTTTAAAAAGCATTTTATTCGAACTCCATGCGAACGAGCAAAAGATATGGGGTGGCCCACCGAAAAGTTTACACTCAACCTTTTTTGAATGGTATCACTCGCAAATTACATACCAGAGTAGTCCATCTCGATATAATTTTTATAACTGACAGTTCAACTCATATTTTATCTACAAATGAAATTTACTTATTTTGAGATAATTAAGGAAAAAAATTTTTCCAATAATTTTTAATTTTTATATAAATAGCTATTTTCTTATCTTGGTTTAATTTCAGAGCAAAAACACTAATTCATTTTAAAAAATATTACTGCATAATTTTTATAACAGTTACAGATAATTTTTAGTGTATATTATTGACAGAATCAACTGTCATTGTAAAATTTTAATGTCAATAACTAACAAATTTTGGAGATGAGAACGGAATAATAAAATGATATTACATAAAAAAATCTAATATAATTTTTTTACGTCAATATATAGAATATATTGAGGTAATAAATTAATGTAGAAATTCGTTGTTATGCATAGTATCTATTAGGAAAAAAATCTTAACTGTTCTCATTCTCAAATAGTAGTAATTATGCAGGTGTCATGTGAATATTTTTTTTTATTAGAGTAAGTCAGTTGTAAAACATTTTTAGATATTTCTTTGTATTTGACAATAAACAATATCATTTTCTTGTCATTACAAAGTTACCAAAAATATATCTTCAGGTGTTCAGATCACACAATTTTAACTCTTCACGTTTATTGATTCTACAATATTTTGTAAAATTACCCTCTCGTCAAAACCTTTTGAGTTTCACATTTTCAATGGCAATTGTTGAGGTCTCATGGTAGTGGTTTGTTGTACAATAAAACATTTGGTAGTGAAACCTCGCCCGCAGCTAAGTAGAAAGAGAGGCGTTAAAGAGAGATAGATAAAATCGGAATCGTTTGAAAATTTCAAAAGTTTAGCACTAATAGCTCATTAACTATAAATCAAAAATTAAATTTCTTTTTTTTTACATGTTTAGAAAAATATAATAAAATCATGTATCGCATTAAAAAATAAAATATATTTATTTTTAATTAAAAAAAATTCAAAAGTTAAGGAATAAAACTGTTTTCTTAAATTTTAATACGATAGCTGACTTTGTAATTACAAGTATTTTAATCCTGTGAAAACCGGGTTTAAAAATTATAACGCGTTTTCGAGTTATTAGTGCTAAACTTTAACATTGATTTCGCCTATACCGTGTAAAGCGTGTCGGGCCCCTTAAACGAAGTTGTTCTTTACATTGACTATACATTATTTACATATTTACATTGACGATATATTACATCATTTAAGTTTAGTACAAGTCCGCGTCCAATATATTTCATTTTCCAAAATATTTTTTTTAAATTCGCGCCCTTTGTCCCTGAAGACGTTCAGTCCGAAACAGTGAAACTTGAAGCATGCGCTGATCAACATCCGCGTTTTACGTAACTTACCCGAGCGACCTCTGTCATGAAATTTTGCAAAGTCAGCTAGCTACAAAGGTGGCCTTGAAGCGTGTCTACTTGATTTTATTGGGAACGCAACGCCCGTGCATTGCCTCCACACGATAGGTCGCTTTCATCGACTCTATATTTACTTCCCTCGCCTGGCAGCAGAACAGCGCTGACAACGTAGGTCGCAACTAAAATGTCGCAGACTCGGACAAAAAGAGACAAACACTCTAAAAAGAGAGAACGATGATTGGCTTTATGCGTTCCTAATACCAGGAAACAATGAAGATGGCACGTTATGTTGAACGAAACGCTAGAATTTGTGGGGGAAACGGCTTTCGAGTAGGATTTTTTTGATTTTTTCAAAAGATTTTGATTGAAATTTTTCAAAAGTTATCTTTGACTGAAGTATGTTCAGGAATAAACAAAAAATTTTGTGAAATATTTTCTTGAGCCCTATTGAGTTCGGCTTTCCGAAGGTAGCCGAAGCCTTTCGGTTTTTGAGTGACAATTCCAGACGTACGTTCATAAAAGAGCGCTAACTGTCTTAAACAACCAAAACTAATTTCTGTCAAGCACTAACGAAGTTCTCAAATAATTTCGATATAGAACTTCTCGCGCCCATTTGTTCCAAATTAATGTATTACGATCCTGTGTATATCACTTGAAGCAAATAAAAAATTGTTTTAATACCAGAGTGCGGGTCTGGAATATAAAAAAGAGTGCGTTTCTATGAAATGAAACGATTTAGTGTCATCTTAGTGAACTGCTTTTGAATACTTCGAATCTGCTGTAAACAAATTTAGTAATACGTCGTCTCTAACCTCAAATTTCACATACAATGGAGGACTTACAAACTGGTAACGTTTTTATTTTGATATAAATTCGGCGAAATTCTCACGAAATCTTTCAGATACATTGAGGGATAATGGAAAAACACCCGAAACTCTAGATTTTGCTACAAATAAAGAAAGTGAAGATCTTTGTGAGGGTCAGTAGACTCAAACCTTAAATGCGGTGTTTTCTAACTTTTCTTTTATTATAGAAAGTCTTCTCAATGGCAGTGACGACATCGACGATCCTCTAGACCTAATGAGTCAGTATTTTCAATAATTTATAACGTATAAAGTACAAATTTTTATTTGTAGCTGACCCCTGTGATGTTAGCTTTGGTAGCAACAGTGATGTGTGGAAAGGTAGTGATAGCGAAGACGAAAATAATCAAAGTAAAGAACAAGCATCTAGTCAAGAGAAAAATACCAGTGAAGATATAGGAGAGAATAATGATGAGTCTGATAAGATAGATGAGGAAGAATCTGATAAGACCAACGAGAACTCTCTTATCGAAAGTGAAGAACAGGAGAAATTTAACGAAGTTAATGTAAATAAACCTGTAGAAAAAGAAGCGGCAACTGAAGTCGAGAACGAACCACATCAAGAGAAGGAATCTCTTGTAGAAAACAATCCTGTTGCTGATAAAGTCTCAGACGATAAAGGAAAGGATTCTGGTGAAAACGATAAAGATCTTGTGGCTGATAAAGACGCTCCAGATGAGAAAGTCCCAGAGGAAAAAGACCCTTTGCCTGTAGAAAATCATTTGGCTGATAAAGATCCCGTTGCTAAAGGCGATCTTCTGGCTGATAAAAATTCGATACTTGAAGATCTTCTCGCTGAAAAGACCTCAGACGAAAAAGATCTTGTTGTTGAAGGAGATCCTCTGGCTGATAAAGATGTCATTGCTGAAGAAGACCCTCTTGCAGTTATTTCAGACGAAACTGATCCACTTGCTTCTAAAGATTCCGGTGTGAATGATCCTCTAGTTGATAAGGATCCACTAGCCCTGGATGAAACAAACAGAAATCCGTCTGTCGCTGCTAGAAACGAAGGAGTGGATGATGGTTTGTTTTTCAAAATTAGTAAATCTAGCTGATTTGATATTTTAAGATTGTCAAATGGATTATGATGCTGCAGATGATGATGATTTTGATCCATCATTACTCTGTCCTGAAGTATCGATGGCTATTGATGATAATCCGGTTGTTACGAATCCTACTATGCAAAGTGATGCCGGTCCTGATAGTCCTTCACTCTGTGACCCTCTATTCTCAACTTTCGTAGATGAAGTTACAGGAGCAGAAAGTATGTATAAAACGTAATTCTCAGATAATTAAAAATTTCTTACAGTTTCGTTTAATCTGACTCCTGAGGAACTTGAATTGAGAAAAAGACTGTATGGACCCAGTGAGTATTTATTTATTTTTTCGTTAACAAGATTCGGTACGCGCTTTAGTGGTAGAATTTCTAACTAGTGACACATCACATTTAAAAATAATTCTTCTCAATGCATATACCAGGCACATACCAATCGGTTATACGTAGTATGTGCATTGAGAAAAACACCAATGTTTTTGTTATGGCAGCTCTAGGCTCTTGTCTAAAAAATTTCTAAAAAATGTGGCCTTGACTCTCAAAATTAGAAACACAGGTCACTCTTGACTTTATTAATTGAAAACTTGTTAAGAAATGTGGCTTCTAGAATAATTAACATATCGCCTCAGTTTAAAGCACTTTATTTCATCGATTTAATAATTGAGAAATATAGCCTCTAGCTCTTAAAATTAGTAAATTTTAGAATTTCTAATATTAGAAAAACATTTGCGTCTTTTTTTAGTGATTCATAAATTGATAAGGAAATTGCCTTCCACTTCTAGAATTGGTAAAATAAAAGTACGTGTCCGAATTTTTAATGTAGTAAAATATCGCCTCCGACTCCCAATACAGGGAAAAGTGACATGCTTACACCCACTTTGGTGACAAAAGTTTTAATTGAGGGATGAGTGTCCTTGAAGAGAAAATTTCTAAACTTCATAGCCTCACAAATGTTGCAGTATTATTTATTTGTATTTAAAATACAATAATTTTATTATTTTAATGAAAATGCTCTTGAAAATCAAGAATAACAGGCATGAATAATAAAATTTAATATTGTTATTTACTATTTATTCAAGAGTTGTATTATCACCATAACATTATTTATTTATTTATTTAAGAATAAATTGAACCAAATACTGAACGAAAACTAATTTTGTGGATACAGATAAGTTAGTTAATTCACCCTTTTTATATTAATATTGCCGCCAGCTTTAGAATCAGTAAAATGTTGTTTCCGGCTTCCAGTATTGGACAAATATGTCACCCTTACCGTTACTAATTTTAAACTTGATTCGAAATGTCGCTCCTGAGTTCTCAGAATTGTTATCGCCCCCTGCTTTCGAAGTTAGTAAAATCTTGCTATTGGATTCCCAAATTGGAAAATCATTGGAGCTCTTATTATTACTGATTTAATAATTGATAAGGAATACTGTCTTTCGTTTCTGGAATTAGTAAAATTTTGTCTACGAAATTAATATAATTCGATTATTCCTCTTAATAATGGGAAAAGGTGACACTCTTTTTTATTAATTTCAAATTTTATTGATAATGTCGACGTTAGTTTCTATAATTGTTATAATATTGTCATCATTTCGAAAATTAGTAAAATTGCTTTTCTAATATTGGAAAAACATGTCACTCGTTTTCTATCAATTTAAAATCTTTAGAAAGATTGCATTTAGTGTACAATAATTGTTATAAAATCGCCTTCGGCGTTCAAAATTAGTGAAATCTTATTGATTTAAAAGTTGATAAGGTTTAGTAGAATTTCATCTGTGGATTTGGAAAATGGTATAATGTTTGCAAACACCAAAATTGAAAAACATCGTTGCTCATGTTTAAAAAATACAGGGTGTTATGGAAATGAGTGCAAATATTTTAACCTGAAATACAGCACTACAAATAATAAAAATCTGTAAAAAAAATTTTGTCTTATTTCAACTGATAACAAATTTATAAACTAAAAATTAATTATTACAAAACGTATAACATTTTTTTTTTAACATAGGGCAATCATAGGTTTTTCAGGTCAAAATAAAGCGATTTAACACAATTTACCTCTATACTAAGTTGCACCGTTTAGGAGCTAGAGGACGCCAAAGTTAAAGATAAAAAGTCAGTTTTATACTTTAAACGTAAATATCTCGAAAACGATACGTTTTAGCAAAATATTGCATTCTTGCAGTTTTATGTAGAATCTACTGGCATATTCATTTTTGCTACAAAAATTGGAAATTAATAAAAAAAAATTGGTTAATTACCCAAAATGTGAAAAAAAAAGTGCCGTAACTTGAAATTGAGATGTGCAGCAAAATTTTGCTAGTAGAAATAAAAAGAGTACAGTCAACTTTATTTGTGTATCAAATTTGGTATTAATCGGTTAAGCGGTTTTCTAAATATAACAAAAAGATGTTTTTTTATACCCAACTTTGACGGCCTGTAATTTTGTTATTAGTTGAGATAGGACAAAAAATTTTTTGCAGATTTTTATTATTTGTGGTGCTGTATTTCAGGTTAAAATATTTGCACTCATTTCCATAACACCCTGTATATTGATTTAAAAATTGATTAAAAATGTCATCTCTAACTTCTAAAATTACTTCTGCGAATTTAAAAATTAGTTAGAGGTCTCCAACTTTCACACAATTATTGAAAAATTTTGTCGCCTTCGTTATTATTGACTTAAAAATTAAAAAGACTTGTAAAATTAGATTTTCAAATTTTAAAATCAGTACATTGTGGGCTCCGCCTCTTAATACTGGAAAAACAGGACATTTTTCTCTTTATAATTTTATTAAAACTTAATAAAAAAATTTGGTCTGCAGTTCCAACCCAGGCTTTCAAATTAGTAAAATCTTGCGTCTCACTTGAAAAATTAGTCAAAAAAATTTACCTTTGACAACTGAAATTAGAAAAACTAAAAAAATGGCCCTTGTTTTTATTGATTTAAGAAGTAATTATGTACAGGAATGACTAAAATTTCATGTCTATCTTCTCCGAAACCAGACATGGGAGCCTAATGGGGATTGGGGCTATGAATGGCCCTTGATGTCGACACAGTAATCGGCAAGTTTTGGGTGGCTTTTGGAGGTTGGAAGTTATGAGCGTAACAAATAATGGTTTCGATCACTCTAGAATACTCTAGAACATTCTATCGAGCGATACAAAACAATATAACATTTTCTGATAAACTGAGGACTTCTAGAATTTTTCAAAATATAGTTACGTTATCCAAAACATTCTAGAATATTATCCTGTCCCCCCCACTGTTGAATTGACATTATCCTGAACATTCTAGAATATTCTCACGTAACGAACTATCGCTTCTAGAAGCATTTAGTTTATTTTAATTTATTTCTTATAATGGTTTCAAACAATTTAGAACCTTATTTTTTTACATTAATTTTTCTAGAAATAAAAGATCATGCGAAGTGGGTTAACATAACCTAGTTTTGTTAATAACTATGATTTCAAGGGACAGAATTTTTTTTGTTCCCTTCCTAAATAACGCATATCAAATGCCACCACTCACCACTAGAGCGACTATCATCGTTTCTTGTTAATTACCCATTGTGTCTTCAATTTTTTTCTAATACTTTTTGATAGCAAATCCTGTCCAGTATACACGAATACATTGCACTGCTTGTAATGTCCACTTGGGTAGTGCCTTAGAAGGGCAGAATAATAGATTTGTTCATCCTCTACTAAAAGTGCTAATATGTAAAGACTGTTATCACTTTTACACAAGTGGAGAGTTTGAAAAAGACGAGGATGGTAGCGAATTGTACTGTAGATGGTGTGGTCAAGGTGGCCAAGTTTTATGTTGTTCTAAGTGCGAGTACGTTTTTTGTAAAGTGAGTACATTACACACAAATTTTTCAATTGTTAATTTGCAATTTTTTTCAGAGATGTATTCGAACAAATTTCGGCCGGAAAAAAATGTTTGAGATTCGTGACAGTGACAGTTGGGATTGTTTCAGATGCAATACGTCACAAATCATAACACAAAGAATTGCGTGTTACGAATTTTTTGAATATGTTCGTAGAGAAATGTCGAGAGCTGCTACACTAAAAGATCCTGGATTTTGGAGTCAGGATTACTCTCGTTGCTGCCTTCCTAAAAAACGCCCAGCGGAGAACAGTGAAGAGAAGAAAAATAAAAAGAAGAAGGGTACCGTGGATCCTGATTATAATCCACTTATGGATAAACCGGATATACAAGTACAACCTCCTTCTACTTCTACAAACGTTCAGAGCTTTATTAAAGGGATTGTACTTCCAAAACCGATTCAACTTCTGCCTAGATTTCCAATGAACAAATCAAAAGACAACGATATTGAGTTTGTGAGGCAAATACCAGCACCTCATGTTACTATAGGTCCTAGAGCGGCTTATCGCACAATACTTCCTAATCCAATGAGACCAAGTAAGTACCAACTTTTCAGACCAGAGGTATTGAAAAAACCGATTTTACTAAATAATTTTGGCTACATGTTTTGAAGGAAATAACTTCTCTGCTGACAGTGGCACAGTATACAATGATTGATTTCGACGAAAAGGTTAGAAACTGCTATAAATAGCAAACCAAGCGACTTGCTCGATGGGCTTGTTTTTTAACTCGGGCTGACGCTACGAATCACAAACATGGAAAAATTAAACAAAAATACCGTTTGACGTTTAGAATGACATGTATGATGCCTTGGCAGAGAAGTCATTTTCACTTATAATTACAGGAGAGCTTTTTTTCCGAAGTAAACTTGGACATTTTAATGAGAATTTTGTTTTCTGGCAATTTAACGAATAAAACTGCTTCTGAAAAAAATTTATTTTTAATTTTTTTCTGACAGTTTTTTGAGTTAAATTGCCTAAAGGAAACAAAACTCGAAGTCAAGTTTTCTTCTTAAAAAAAAGATTGAGTATAATTCGGTAAGACAATTTAATGAATACGTAAATCCACACAAAAAACAGCGTGTTGCTAAATTGATGTTGAATTCACAGTATTGAGAGGCACATTATTGTTCTACACTCAAAGATTCTCCATAGCGCGACATTTTCACAGATTAGACACTTATTAAAAGCGCAAGTTTGGGAAAAATTTATTTACAATTTTTGGTTGTCATGTCAGGTTGCTAGAGGCATACTATGTAGATTCAGACGCTTTTAAAAGTTAGGTTTCATTATGTCGTTGTCGTAGTACAAAAACACCGCGGCTTATAGGATTTTTAGTGTATGAAAAAAATTGACATTATTATTAAAGACATAGAAAGAAATGAATATTTTTGAAAGGACTGTTATTATACATTATTACAATTTCCAAGTATGAATTAATTAAACAATGGTTTAAAGTGAATTTATTTTTTTTTCTCAGTTATGCAGCCGCCAGCTTTAGTACGAATAGGAGCTCCACAACAGGTGCCACCATTAGTTCATCCTTCCAGCCGAATCTTTTCCACAGCTTTGCAAAACAGGAATAATAACGCGAACTTAATGAAACATGAATGGTTTGAAAAAACCGTAAGAGCAGCAGCTCGTGTCAATTCGCATTTGTCATACACTTTGACTCAGTTAAACAAAGCTCAATCACTTGCAGGAAGTGTTGAAGAACTTGCAGTGGTACACAACAAGTTGCAAGAAATTTTGAGTAGTTCCATAAATTCATTAATTCAGATTAGAAAGAATCTCCGAACTGAGTTTATTTCTGGTATTAAAACCGTTCGGTTACCATCAAAGAAACCAGAAGTACAAAATAACGACGACGACGTTATTTTTGTGAGTCCTCCAACGATGCCTACACCATCAACTTCAGAAACTGTAACTGCCGCACAAGATCCGCTTAAAATCGTAGATAAAACATATAAACCACCAATTCCAGCAATACTTCAAAATTCAAAATCAGTTCAGAGAGGATTTTTGAAAGTTAAGTCAGTTAAAGAGTTGCAGAATGTTCCTCCGGAATGTATAACCATTCCTGATGATCCTATACCACCTAAAGTTGTTGAAAAAAAAGGCAAGGAGAACTTGGATATCGAAATTGTGCGTAATGGTGACTTAAATGCTGACGATTCAATTAATAAAATGGCAGAGAAAGAAAAGGATAAACTGGAGGAGAGAAGAGATTCTGTAAAAGAAAATGGAGAACCCTCTGGACGTGAGAAAAAGAAAAGGAGTAGAACATCTAGTGATAGCTACAATCTCAAAGATATACCGTCAACAGAAGTCAAGAAAATGATGTCAGTTAAAGTAAGAGTTGTGAGGGACGATCTAAAGGAATTACAGAGAAAGTTGGCAAAAGGAAGTTAATTTAACAAATTTGTGATGAGACTTTTTCTATTTTGTACAAATTGTGGTAATTTTCTTAATGTATTAGTCTCTGTAATAAGTGTCATAAGCTAAGCGTGAAGCGGTGCTTTTACGTAGTTATAAAAAAAACGAAATTTTGTAGATATTTCAAACTTTTCGAGATTTTACTCTTGTTTTAAGTTTAAGACAATGTCTGATGTTTATATCTTTTGTTTAATACTATCGTGAGAACAGTATTTATTTTGTCAATCCATTACATAAAATTGTTATTAGTTCAATATATTTTTGTTACTATTAATAATTTTCAATAAATGTATTGTAAATAAATTCCCTTTCCTTCAAAAAATTTCATTTAAGTACCATTCATTCCTGGATCTCATTAAGATATTTTTTTGCATATAACTAATAAAGTTATGGGAAGATAAAAATAAAAGTATAAACAAAGAATTTCTAACACATGAAATGTGACAAAGCCCTCCATATTTGAAGAAATTTTTTTGGAAAAGTATAGGTAGTTTTTAAACTAATTATAGTTATCCTGAAACGCTCACGTTATGACTTTTAAGATTATGCTTAACGTCCAGAAATTTTAAATATGTAAGAGGGTTAACGGAGGATGAACAATAAAAAATCAGTTGTAAAATTCAGTCGACGTTTCGCTGTTCTTTACAGCTTCATCAGGATTAAACTGTTGTTATGAGACTAGCTAGATCAAGCTGTAAAGAATAGCGAAACGTCGACTGAATTTTACAACTGATTTTTTATTGTCCATCCTCCGTTAACCCTCTTACATAAGAGTTTTTTCCTTTGCGTAAAAGTTAATTTTTTTAACAAAGTGTTTAACCTGACAACTGTTATTACCGTAATTTACAGTTTATTGGGCAACATGCCGCTTCAGCAGGTCCGCCCGACCTCTTTTCTCTGAGCTGATTTAATTTTTTATAGAACAGATATTTTTGACTTCTTCAGTTTCCATTTTGAAAAACGCCATAAACGGGCAACTGTAACAGCGTCTTTAGCAACGGCAAGATAGTCAACTATTTTTATTTGGAATTTAGACAATTTTGGAATTGAAAATCAAAACAATGCAAAATCAAACGTTTTATGTACCATGGGCTTAGTTGTGTTGTTGTCCATAACAACTAAAGCCCTATGTTTTATGTATCTGGCTTTAATATGCCCTCTGACCATAAATTCAATGATTATACCCTTATGGGCTAATTTCAGGTTGAGAAGTTGAGATACTACCGGTAGTATCGCAAATTTTAATATTTTCTGTAGCAACAACCAGCCACAACAACGAATTTTATTAATTTTCTATGGAAACGAAGATACTACTGGTATTATCTTAACTTGAAATCAGATCATAAATACACACAAAAATAGTTATTTATATATTAAGGGAGAGAAGTGCATGATTATTCATTCCTAAGGTGCCGTTTATAGCCAGAGAGCTATAAAACATAGAGGAAATAATCACTTCGCTCCTGTGGTATATATTCTATTTTTTGCTACCCAAATCAATAATCTTAAGAAATTTGCTGCAAATTTTTAATAAAATTTAAAAACAAGCATAAGTCGATCATTCTTTGAAATTAGACAACGAATCATTGTTATTAGCAACGGCAGCAAATATTTGCTCCCATCGTTCAGCTCACGAGAGAGAAGTTGGTCTTCTGTCACGATTTTGACACCCGAAAACTTGATTTTTGCACTTCCGGGTTGATACTTTAGTCCCTGTTTACAGGTATTAATGTGGGTCATTTATTCCTTTAGGGACTAAAGAATTTGGGGGACTAAAGTTGATACTTTAGTCCCTGTTTACAGGGAGTAAAGTACTTTGTTTATCATTGCCACAGAAACAAACAGCATACTATGTTTATTGTGTTAGGGCTTCAAATGTATGTAGAATTACCAGAATTGCAAAAAATAACGTATACACTTCTCGACTAAAGTGACATTAAATGAGTCACTTTAGTCGCTTGGTGTATAAATAACTATTCTACTCCATGTCGTGCAAAATAATCATGTCATTAGCTAATTTTATTAATGGGGAAATGGGGTTATTCTCTAAATTCTAACATTCTGTTGTATCTGATGCTATGTCACTTTTTAACTTTATCGCTACAGATAGCCACAGCCAAGGTTTACGTTGCTAAGTAGGAGCCAGCTATGACAGTTGCGAGTAGAAAAGTATCAAAAAATAACTACAAACCATCTTCAATGTGATGGCACAGTCGATTTTCTGTCACTATTTACGTTCCGTCGTCAAGATAAATTAATAAACGAATGATATTGACTAAAAAAATTTCGGTCGTCAAATTTTGTTATACATATAAAAAAGGGGGTAAATCAACATTATTTATTTTTGTTTCCATTAAGCACAATTGCAATATCAACCACGAAAAAAATAGGTTGCATGCAATTGTTCAGCTGATTAAGCGATTGGTGGTAAATCAAATAAATATTTTTCAAAAAAATTAAGTAAACCATTTCTTATGAATTTTATTTGAAGCACAATAGAAACGTTTAGACACTTTGTTTTAATTTTTAAAGAATTTTTAAAATCTTGGAACGCTTTAGCTTAATACATTTAGCTAAAGTCTCATTATTTTTCTAATTGAATTACACAGAAGAGCATGAAATAGATGATAAAAATTATTTACAACTTTATCTGTTTGCAGGTACCCCAAAAAACTCACAGAATATTTTGTAAAAAGCAATTTTGGCTTTGTTTTACCACCAATCGCTTAACACTTGTACGGAACCTATAGGAGAAATTTAGCAATAAAAATGGTGCTGTTATACCAAACCGGCTCAAGCACAATCGAGCTTGCGCCATAGACCCGAATTTGTGGTGTTTTCAGTTTATTACAATTTTTTAGAGTTCAACGAGAGATAAGTGAGTTGACTTTTTAAGCTCTTCCAATAAACAGAAGCATAAAAATTATTGCAATTACCGCAAACCTCAAATAAACCGTAAAACCACTCATAAAACTTGATTTATGAGGGCTTAAAAAGTCAGCTCACTTATCTTTCGTTGAACTATACTGTCTTATAAGTTCGTGTCTGTATGATGGTTGATCTTTTTTTTATGTTATTTTTCTCGTTTGAACATTTTTAAGTTTGACACCAGAGGTTAGTTATTTTGCTGATTTTTGTACAGCAAATATAAAAATTGTAAAAAAAGTTGGTCGATTTTTGTTTCGCAAATTGCAAAATTAGACATGGAGGAAAAAAATATAATTTGTTAGATAAATTAACTGAACTTAAAAATTGACAGAAATCTTGTGTAATTGTTTTTTTTTTTATTAAAAACAATGAAAAATCTGGCAAAGATGTTTTTCATAATCTTGACAGGTCGAAAAACAGAAAAGATGTGTGTCCGGGCTCTTTAAAAATGAGAAACGATAAAATGACAACCAGGAAACCTACTTTTTATAATTTATCTAAAAAAATTTAGAGATGATAATTTAGTAAACTTACTGAATGTCCATGAACTCTATAATTTAAGTTTTTAAAATTTAAACAATTTGGCGGAAAATTTGAATTTGGCGCTGCCGATAAGACAGTAATTTTATTTTGATCACCTGTCAAATGTCAACGATTCAACATGGAATGACATTTTGTGATAGTAAATAAAAACCCGGAATAATTAGCATTATAGTGACAAAAGTACATCTTTAAGAGCTTCTTCATGATATAATCCGTGCTTCTAATCAATTTAAGTTATATTTTTCACAATGGGATGTTGTTATAGTTTCTTTTGCAAAGATGACGGTTCATCTCAGGTAAATAACAATAATTACTTAAATCAACAATAATAATTCAATTTAAATATTAGCACGGTGAACCAAACGAAAGGACTCATCTTCTTGTAGACCCCGTGTCAAATAACACAAATATCCAAAGGGTAAATAGGTAATGTATGTTGAGGAAATTTCCTTGGCATTAATACATTTTTTTTTTTCTATTCCAGTGAGGATTTATTGTGTCATAACTCTAAATCTGCACCTAAAAAGACTGATGAACAATCTGCACTTAATAGGATATTACAAGAAACGGCAACGTTTGTTACATTTTTTTTTAAAGACAGTTTTATAATTTTTATATTGCAGGAATGTAATAGATGTGGCTGCTTTAGATTCACATAATTTACAACAACACGAATATGTTGAACGAATGAAACAATATAATGTTAGGGTACAACAGGTTTGTGCAAGTAAAAAAAGTAAATTGACGTATAGACTCAAGACTTGTATTCTTGAGGATATTCCTTGGACAGATAAGACGTTACAGTCTGAATCAATAAGTGCTGAAGATAAGATTTTGGTGAGAAATAATCAATTATTAATTATTCTAAATCCAAAAATGTATCACTTTTAGATTAATGATGCTCTTGAGAAAGCTGCAATTGCTATTAATGATATTAAAGTTGAACATAAGGAAGATTTAGTTGTGCCTTTCCGTATACCATGTTAATTTTCCAAATGTGTTTGTAAACTGTAAGAAATCTTTGACAATTTCATGTTTGTTTAGTGTTAAGTGTATTTCTGTACAAGACATATCAGCAACTTTAATTTTTATTAAAGAAAGATCTTGTAATTATGTATATTTAAGTACAAATTTATGACTTATAATCAATTAATTTTGCAACTTAGTTATATTTATTTAACAAAGATTTCTTATACTTGAATGTTCTTGGAATAAGATCAAACTTTATTATATCTTATATTTGTATATTTAGTGTTACAATTGGTTACAATTACAAATAAATTTATGTCTTAATGGTTGGATGATTTTGAATAACAGGACTAGTACTAGGTACATGGAAAAAGTATAGCATGAATCCAGCTGCTAGTAATAAATGACATGAAATAATTCCAATCATAAGTACAAATTTATGTCTAGAAAGTCTCAAAGCTGGTAATAATGTAAATAATAATACAGCCCCTGATACTAAAGCAGCAACTAGAACAAGTAACCACTGCAACAAATTAATTTGAATTGACCATAAAATTGACACAGGAATATAAATAAATAACGAATAACCATAAATACAAATTAATTCTAAAGCACTTGGAGTTGTTCCACTTTCCAGACCCTCCAAGTCATTAACATCAGAGCTCCATTTTAGAAGAGCCCATAAAGCAAAAGGGATTAAAAGGACGTAAATATAAATTGCAGTTGCAGCGTATGATACAAGATGGAAATCATATTTCCAATGGTATTGACTATTAGCATGTTGTAAATAATTGGCAATATTTCCACTAATTGCTATTGTAAATATTAAAGTAATTGAAATCCATAAAGGGCCATACAAGTCGGGTTTGTCCCGTAAATGGTATTTTAAAGTACTGTCTCTTCTGGGAGTTACAGAGGCTAGTATCCTTTCAACGACATCCTTGGTGTCTACATCAAAAAATCGCTGGTAATAGTCAAGTGTCCAAAATAACTTGGCAGCTGAATCTGAAATTACTTTTTTACACTTTAGATAATTAGGTATGACATACTTGTTTGGTCTACTGATGGGGCCCCAGTGTCGTTTTGTTGATTAAAGTTGTCAAAATTGTCTTGGGTTAAATTCAGTTGTGCGCTTGTATTTTCCGGATTTGGTGGGCTATGTACTGCTGGATAGTCCTGAAAGGACAAAAGTTCATCTGTGGGTACTTCCTGTAGTTTTGCCATTGTTGTTTTTCATTAATTTATTAAATATTAGGAATATTTCGTCGTGTTGTCATTTTTGACGTATGACAGTTGATTTGTTTATTCAGGGCTACCAATCGAAGAAAATGAAAGTAACCAAGTCATTTCAAAATGTCCAGCTGAAAGGCAAAAGAGTTTTTTCATTTTTTTTCCAAAAATGGACTTTGATAAAAATAAATGGAGGTTTTTAACAACATATAAAAAAGATTATGTGGAAAAATCAGCAAAATTGTATGCTTTGACAGACACATTTTGATTTTTATACTGTTTAACTTTTTTTAAGACGGGAAAGAGTGGGCCATAAACAGGAGTTTGAAGATCCTATTTCTGAGGGCTTTAGGAAGTTTTTAACATTGGATGAAACAGATGTTAAGCCCCCAAATCAAAAAGGGGATGAGTATTTGGAAAAGGTTTCGAAATAATTTTGATAAGTGTAAAGCACCAGTGAGTGAAAGAGAAAGGGTTTCAAAGCCCTACTAAGAAAATTTACACATTTATTAGGTGTATGATTTATTATTTCTAAAAAGAACAACATAAAGGGCTTTATTTACAGCCACAAAATCCGTTTTTTCAACTTCGTTCGCCAAAATATAGGGCTCAGGCATTTTATATGCAACCGGCAACACTCTGGAGGGCAAACAAAGTGAAGTTGTGAGCATCACGTGACTGGCACCGCCATCTTTAAGAACAACATGACGTAGTATGGACATAATCACAAAGCGGCTTTGTTGATTTCAGTTGATTTCGTTGTTTTCGTGTCTCAATTTTGAAAATTTTGATTATTGTGGCGTCGTTTTTACTACAGTTTTTATTTTGGTGCAAACCAGAAGTTAAGGGTTGATTTTAATAAATAACCTCGCTTACAACACTAGCTAACTTCACTTTGTTTGTCCTCTAGAGCAGCGTTTCTCAACCTTTTTTGGCCTGCGGACCACTAAAATTTAGCGTCTTAAGTATCTGTCGCTAAAATTAGTTTAAGATATTTGTATTTTGTATTATTTTTTAAATTTTTTTCGCGGATAAATAATAATTGTCCACAGAATAGTAAAAGTTCTTAGCGGACTACTAGGGGTACGCCGGACCACCGGTTGAGAATAGCGGCTCTAGAGTGTTTATAGTATCATTGTTACATTTTTTATTTATTTTTTCACTATAGATATAAACGTTAGAAATTTGCAATATCTAATTGTAATTGATTGATTTTGAACATTAACCAATTACAGATGGCTATTTAGAATTTCCAACTTACTGGTATCTCTTTGGTAAAAAAAAACTAACCGTAGTAACCGCCAAAACTATCGTCTTTTGCTTCGAATTATAGAAAATTATATTTTCCTCCCTAATTTGAAGGTGCAAAGAAAGTATTTTTCTCCCACGAGTCCTACGGTGTGTTAAATAGACAAAAAGTCCTAAGGGAGGTAAAGTAATTATTATGACAATATACATAATATATAAAAATATAAAATACCTTTTAAAAATAAATTAATGTTACACTACTTTAATAATTAAGAAACATCATTTATTTATTTAAAAACAATGGGCAAGGGTCGATTGCGCGCCGCGGTCAAAACCGACCCCAGATTAGGCTAATCCTATAGGACAGTTGCGTGCAACTAGCAACCCGTAACCAGGACGATGCGCCCCGCGAGGAAAAAATTTTCAGGCTAGGCAGGTAGATAAAATAAGATACTGATTAAGAAATATCTTTTATTTTATAACATATACCTAACTCATACATTTTACAAAATGAAACCTATTTATTACATTATTCTTGTAGGAATTAACTAAATTATTTTTATATATACTTTTTTTGTATTGATTATTGTTACGAGTTAAAGGCAAATTTACACAGTCTATCTTTACATAATTGTACATACGTCTTTTAGCACTTCCACAAATCTATAAATATCTGGATGTGCCATATAAAAGCTTTGATTAAAATTATTTTGAAAGGACTCTTAACCATTTGTGGTACGTTCTGTACTGCTAGTACAAGATACCCATATACAGCCTGATTCAGATAAGATAATGAGCCCGATGTTTTGGCGATGCAACCAAAAAAACAAATTTCATTTACGTCTAATATAATAATATATATAATAATAAATAAACAATTTTTAGTTAACAAAATAAATGCGCGATTCTTAGTAGACTTATATTACCTACACAATCGGTTTTTCTTGATTGCATGATTGTTACTTACATCGTCTTCTTAGTAGTCAGATGTTTGATATAATTTTAATAGTCGTTCTCACTTTGCACTCGTTTAAAAAACAAGGTCTTTATACAATTTTCTATAATTTACGTTTTTCTACTTTTTTTCTAAATTAAAAAAGTTATAGTTATAAATATTTCTGCTTTTATATAGACCTATTAAAGCACGCTGTTAGAACACGCAAATGAGTTTTGTAATCGGTTTCTTAGAGATTCATATTACTAAAAACACTTTTGAGGTTGCAAACGTGTCTTTATAACCAAATTTATTATTTTATTTATTTAAAGACAGATATGTATCTATATTTAAGGACAAAAAGTCTAAATCTTAAACGTTTCATTTATTGGTGCTTTATTACTTAATACCTAGGTTTTGTTTTAATTTGCTTACATTTTTTAGTTCAAAAAAGACCACAAAAAAATTGCTAAAGTATACTTTGAAGAACCATTAGATCAAAACGCAATAATGAAATATCAAATAACAAAAGGAGCAGTAACTGAGTATCAAACAAATTACTGTGATATCGGTTTGAAAGCAACAGATTTCTGTTTTGTTTTTATAAAAGTTTTTTTACAGAAAAAGATATTCAATATTATCTCGAAAATCGTACAAAAAAGCACAATATACCAGAAGAAGCTGTCATACCTTTAACGACTTACGGAATTTATTACAGAGACCTAACAAAGGATGTACATGCCCCTTTAATTATTATACCACCAAACAATTTAGGAACATTTGGTAAATACAAAAAAATCAAATTGTTTTTTAATTTCAAGTTTTCAGGATGTAGTATGGTTCACGAGAGCGAATATACAGATCAGATTGGAAGATTTGGACATTTTATATTAGAACAAAGCATTAGAGGGAAAGAACGTCCTGAAACTTAAATTGTCAAAATTGTGTCAAAATTTTGTGTTAAATAAATTTTAGTGTTTCTTTCTTAATTTTTTCTCCCAAATTTGCAATGGTTTTAGATCAGTTTCAGACAACATACCGAAAGGATTACATATGGCCTTACGTTAGAAATTACGGAATTAAGTTAATTTATTTTTTTACTTGATTATTTGTAATTTTGACTTAAACAGGATAGCACTTGCACCAGTAGAAGCTGGAGACCACAATTCATGTGAATGCCATTGTCCCAAAATCGAAAAAACCAAACCGATAGGTTTAGACCAATCAGAAGCAGCATGGAGCCGTCTAGGACCAATGGGTCCACTACTAGACCCTAAAGTATATCCTGTAAAAGTCGGTGCAAGTCCAGAATCTCAAGTTAGTCGTTTTAACCAACCCAATGTGTATTTACATAAACTCAAAGAAAAATATCCATACATTTATGAGTGTTTGAGGAATGCACCTCCTGATGATTTAATTTCTCGTATAAATCGAGACAGACTTCGAACAACATATCAAGTCGATTATTGCAAATTGCGTAATTATTCTCTCTTTTGATTTGATTTTTGCAAAACTAGGTTTTTTAGAGGAATATCCTGATGCTCCTTATGACGAATTATTAAGAGCGGCAGGAGTATCAGGAATTGCTCCATGTCCAGCTCCTATTAGACTTCCTGGAGATCCTTGTAGACCAAATCAAAGATCTATCGCTTTCCGTCCTGCTGTTATCAGTAACAGGGTTGGTGGTGGTAAGAGCAGTGAAGGAAGAAGGAGCGAAGAAAGTTCATCCCATTGCGGTACTTAATATAAAACAATTTTTTTTTTTAATTAACTGACCCATTATTAATTATCAGCTGGAAGTTGCCGAGGTCCTTTAGGTTCAACAACAGCCGGTGCAACAGAATACCAAGACGCTATTTCTCGTTTAGGCCAAATGATAATCCGCGACAAAATTCATTACGCTTTACCAAGAAAAATTATCTAGAAGTCGTATTAAACAAAAAAGATGAGTTTTGTATACATCCTGTCACTCGTGTCACAAAATTTTATGTATTACTTTGTTCTGCGGAACCTCTATAATTTTATATCTTCAAAATTTCCGTTTAATAGGCTTTTTATGGGTCGAAGACAATAAATTAGTTTTTAGTTTCAACAAAATTTTTAGTTATTCAAAATGACAGTTGATAAAGAAACTTTTATGAGTAATTCCAGGAAGGATTACAAATGGCCAAGCTTTGTTCCTCTTGTAGCCAAGTAAGTTCCTATTTCTCGACCAAAAAATTACCAAAAATTTATAGGCCGGCTCAACCACCTATTACAACCAAACCCAACAATTTCTACGTCGCAAAATTAATTGAACCGTTCTGTCACTGCGATGCCCACCGTTATGAACCCCAAATGGGAAGATACAAAATGTTAGCAGATAAGGAAAAAATGTTACGGGAAGAACTTCAATGTCTGGCCAAAGAAATGTCAATTTTGGCAGGAGAGGTCCTTGATCATCCTTGTGACACCTATGATGATAAAATGCTAACGATTTATCAAATTGATTATAATAAGAAAGGTCTAGAAGCTAAACAATACCGGAAACTTATGCCAGCGATTGATTCTCCTATTGGAGTACCTTTTGATGGACCTTCAATAAGTGTGAGAGAAGGGTACAGGGACCCTACAGCTTTTAGACATTTTGCTATTCAAAGGCCTAGAATTGATGTGTGTCCACCTGTGACTTTCCATACAAGTATATAAAACGTTGTTGTTTCGATTGTTTGCCATCATCAGGGCTAAACAGTCGAAACGTGTGGCCATGGTTATTTTAATTTTTGATTTTTAGCACCAAAAACGGTTTCTGATTGGTTCACTCCATTGACCGGCAGGTCAGAATATCAGGACACTATAAGTAAAATGGCTTTGAGTATTATGAAAAGTAGTCAACAATATGCTGAGCCTTTACCTTCCTCTAGAAGACGATATGGTGACATGTGTATGTAATTGTGTAATGTGCTGTGTTGTATTAGCTACGTGTTTTTTGTTATCGTAATAAAATGTATTTATTGCTTTTGGGTTTTTTATTCAATTCTTTTTTATTATCAAAGTGTCATTTTGATAATGGTGAGTTGTAATAAAAATTGAAAGATATAATTAAAATCTCGTTTTTATTTTTTTCAGAAATTAATTTAGAATGTAAAGGAAAAAGGTATGAAAATGTGACATTAACTGCGTATTATCCTGATTATACCGATGAGGATAATGAGAAAGGATATTTGGATAAGAAAGGTAAAAATTTACAAACTTTGCAGGTGAGTTATATTTATTTGCTGTGTTTTTGCTTACAAATCAAATTTGTAGGATTACTTAGATAATAGAGCTGAGTTTGTTACTATTGCAATGGATGACACTTTAAAACTTCCATATGGTACAAAAGTTTGTATTCCACAGTTAAATCAACATTTCGGCCACAGAATTATTCTGGAAATCCGTGATACTTCAGCAGATTTGAGTGGACATGGCTATAAGAGAGCTGATATTTGTGTTAGATCAGAAATTGATAGTTATGATGTTACAGTCAATAGAAAAGTAACTCTCGTTTTTCTTTAATTTTTGCAATAAATATTTTTCGATTAATGTATTCTTCTGTTTAAAAATTATTTAATAAATGTTTAAGGTTTATTATTATTCATTTGATTCTCTGTTTGGTCCCGTTAATGAAATTAAATTTGAATTTATTCATAAAAAATTGGATTTACTTTCTCTACTTTTGCGGTCTAAATATTCGATGATGTAGGGCGGTAATTAGGTGCGTAAAGAAATTCTCAAAAATATGCGCCAAATTTACGGTAAATAAAAATAACATGCATTCGAAATATTTGGTTTAATTCGATCATAAAGTATTGATGAACTGTCTAATTAGTAATTAGGAGTTTATTTTTATTTAATGAAGTGCTTCCGATTATTAATGGTTTATTAGAGTAAATTATAACTTTTTATAGGTAAATATTGCTATTCATTTGGAAAAATTGAAATACTTGTGTTATTGGAAATATGTATTACATAATTTAAAAAGAGTTTAGTAGTGCACAAAATAAGGAGTTGGGATTTCAGGAAAGGTGTAGTCAGAAAACTGAAATTTTTGGTCTACGTTTCAGATTTGTTTATTTATTCTTTTTCAAGGTTTATAATGCTTTTCTTTTTGTATAACTGTTGTATTGCGATAGTATATGACACAGGTGTAAGGGCATCAGCCCAACTTATTTATGTTTTTTTAATTCAATTTTATAAATTATTGATATGTTATACATTATATATATGTGTTTGTGGCAGTTGTGGTCTGTTGCACAAATTTTGGAGGATTTAATTTTTTTATATTATGTTATATTCGTACTCTTTTACATATGTATAGTCTGAACGGTCGGTAGGTGTGATTGAGTGTGCAAAAATAGGGCAGTGCTGACGTACAATTTCTTTTTTAGTTCTTTTTTAGGGGATTCTACTTCTACTGTATATGAAAATGCATGTTACCACCTGCAAAAGTAGTAGGTTTGGACAGGGACGAAAAAAACGAAAAAATACATTATTGTTGTAGTTTTTAGGAACAAATTCTATGGCAAACTTTGTCTTGGGCTACCTGTTTTTGCTTATGAGTTGCAGAGTTTTTTTATAATTTTTTTGTGTTTTTCTTTTTAAACAAGGGAATTTTTATTTTTTATTTAATAAAAAATGCAAATTATGGCTATTACAGATTATTACGTAGAATCGAATGCTGTCATTAAAATTTATCTAAAATGTTTAGTTTATGAGATATGAACTAGAGTCACAGTCATCGACTGTGTTTAAAAAAATTGAACTAAATTTGGGAACGAGAATGATGAATAAGGTTTGCCTCTGTGATCGAGCAAATCTATAGATTATCTATAGGTTGCGTGCGACTGATCAGCTGATTAATCAATTGGTAGTGTAAATAAATATTTTTCACAAGAATTAAATAATAAAACCATTTTTTGTAAATTTTATTTGAAGTACAGTTAAGAAATGTTAGGTCCCAGGTTTTAAACATTGTTTTTGGTTTATTTATTGAGGAACTTTTAAGGTTTTCGAACATAACTTACCTAAATTCGTTTAACTAAAATCTCAGTTTTTTAATAATTGAATCACTTATTAAATTGATAATATCTAGATTAAAATTATGCTGATTTTACGAGTCGAAGATGAATGAAATGTTTAGGTTTAATTTTACGAATTTAATAATTTCGATGGGATAATCTATTGAATTTTTTTTTATTAGTATGTTAATGAAAAATTATGCAATGAAAATTTTTAAAAATTTTTTTTTAAAAAAGTATTTGTTAAATTGACAAATTAAATTTATTACAATCGTTACAACGAATGTAGACAGATGGTAATTTTTTTGTCATCGTTGTGATAGCCTTATGTGATAAGGATATTTTGCGTTTCTATTGGGTCATTTATGATCATGTGACACATGACCTATGTTGTCGCCTTTATAACTTCTTTATAGATCTTGTATATTTGTAACTTTTGAATTTTTTTTAATTTGTTTAAATTTCCAAATTTCGTAGATTTTTTATATTTTTTATTTTTATTTTTTAGGTAGATATTGCAGATTTATTATTGTTTTTACATTTTAGTTTTCTAAGTTTTTATATTTTTATTAGATTTTATACGTTGGTAAAGAAAAATAAGTTTAATAAATACACAATCATATTGACTCCGAAATTCTTTCCAAAAATATTTTTATTGTTATTATTTTTTTGCTGTACATATTAAAATGAATACACCCACATCCAATAAAGTTAAAAAATATCTTTGTCTTTCTATTAAATAATAAAAAATTACCTAAAATAATGCAGGTAATTCTAGCTGGTTGTGACTTACAAAACTAAGGAAATTTTATTTTTTTTAGCAATTACTTTGTTTAAAAAGTAAAACTGTTAAATTTGTACTTGTAAATGAAAGTGTCATAAATCATTTCAAGTCGTCGTTATATCTAATAATCGTGTGTATGTAAATTGGGGAAACTGAAAACTAAAACCATATTCAGCCCATGAAAACAGCAAAGATGACCTGAGAAAGTATAAAATTTAATTAAATACAACAAATTAGACCCATTATTATATAAAGTGCGGTTTCAGAGAATGGCTCTTATTTATGCTCTAGTTTTAGTGAAGTGTACAGTTCAAGATGAGATCAGTTCTTGTAAGTAAAAAATACAACATTTAACCTATTTAAATATTTATTTTAAACAGATATTTATATTGGTGATTATACACAATTGCAATGGATTTATAAATGAAGATAATAACAGCACAAATACTCTTCAAGTAAACGTGAGCGCCGGTTATGGGGTACGATCAGAAAATACAACTATTGTTACTCCATCTCCAAATTATCAATTTTCGGAAAGAAAAATCCAAAATGAGAATATTACGATAGTTCAAGTCAGTCACGATCAAATGTCACAACCTAGCCAACAAATTTCTGAAGCTCTTCCAACCCCTTCTTATCAAGTACGTGAGAAGAGTAATGAAGTACAAGACAAGACTTTTGAAGTACCCAAACCACATCGACATCGAACAATTGTGAAACGCTACAGACAGAAACGTCCCGAAGAACCTAAAAATTTGAACGATTTAGAACATAAAGAACCAGCCAGAAATATTCATAACCATAAACAAATTGCTGCTGGTACCAAAATTGTTGAAGTTTTGAGAGTACCAGCAATGTATGAATTGCATTTACAATCAGATCCTCAAAGACTCGCTGCGTTAAACACAGCACTACTCACTAAATTAATGAATAATAACAATCAGTACAAGAAGCCAGTCATGCCACAATTTTATCAGTACGGAGGAACGAAAAATTTTATCCCACAACAAAGCTCAACAGTTAATTACATTCAAACATATGGTGGAAGTCCAATTCCTCCACAAAGACTCCAAAATTTGAAAACGAGGTACACAAGTCAAAAACTAAACGGGGTAACTCCCCAAAATTCTAATTTCGTAGGATTCAGCCAAACTAAAACACCACTTCAAACATCTCAAACGCAAAATATTGGATTCAAACAAAATTTGTTACGACCTCAAACATACCCCACCAGTTATCAAAACATTCAAACTAATTTACCACCAACTGAAAGTTCCAAAAAATTTAGTCCTAGTATACCAACTCAAAGTTCGATTAATTACCCACCTTTAAGTAATGAAATTCCAGCAGATTTTTATCAGAAACCTCAAGCGTTGCATGAAGTACCTGCCCCAGTTTTAAATAAACAACCTCATAAATACATGTCTAAAATAACAGTTAAGTCAACCTCTGTTCCTAATTTGGTTTATGGTAAACCAGTGGACCCTCCGTATCAACCTTCAACTCAAGCTCCAGGATTATGGAGTAGTAACATTCAAGATTTGACCGGAAGCCAAAATTCATACTCGCAGAATACTTATCACTACGGAAAAGAGCAAGTTGATCCAATTCCTAACTATTATCAGCAACCACAATTGATGCAACAACCTTTACAACAAATTCAACAACCGTTACAACAGTTTAATCAAAAAGGTGTTGGAGAAAACGGGGGTGTACAATACAATCCCCATAATGACGATTATTACAACCACCCTCATTATCAAGGCCCCCAAAACGTCCAACACTACTACAATTCTGCTATTGGTGACCACTTGGACCAAACTCTGGTAAACGTAAATGGCGGTGTTGCCACTTATTTGAATTCTGATGGTACAATGACCGTTTCGAATTTCCATCATAGTCCGAAATTGTACAACGATATCCCAACGAGTGAAAATCAAAACATGGATGAAGTACCTTCAGACTACGGCTTAATGTCGTACCAAACCCAGCAGAACAATTTAGCTGAATTTAACAACCAGTTGTATTCCGGTTATAATCATGAAATTCCGGTCACTGAAAACCAAATAGAAACTGGCGAAAATCAAGTGAATGATCAAAACAGTGATTTGAATAATTTGCTTGTTGGTGCAGCTTCGGCGAATCTTGACGAAGCGCAAAATCAGATGACTGGCCATGGAAGACACTTGTCCAAGAGGATAATGTATGGTAGATCGGGAGGGAGTAACAGACGGATGGCACAGCCCATGGATTATATTCTTTACATAAAAGAGAGAATACTCGACTAAAATTTGATACTGTTACTTGTAAATAAGTTAATTTAATAAATTATTTATTCATTTCAGCTCCATTAATTGAGCGATTAATTAAGATAAGTGTTTTAGTTCTATCCAATTATTGTAGCAATCAGACTGTAGCCTAATTAAATTTTGACAGTTAAATTGACGTTTTTTTCTAGCACTAAATTCTCGTGAAATATGGCTCAATGTTTTGTTACAACTTATCGAAATCATTACAGATGGCCAGAGCCACAATATACAAAATCGTGAGTTTTGCAAAATTGTAAATGAGTATTTTGGTAAAATTTTCAGTGCTCATGAGCCCTACGATAAATTTGTGAGTGTAATACCACCTGAAGATATTTGGATTGGAACTGAAACCGGTGGAGACAAATCGGTATAAAATTAAATTACTATTATGCAAAAGCGTTTCATCAAATCTTCACTATAATTTAAACAACACGTTAGGTTTTGTTTATGAATGGGTAAATGAGTTTAGATAATCTGACTCCAGAGTATTTAGTCTAACCGTATTGAAATTTTTGGTGTTGAATTTAATCGTTGAAAGGTAATAAATACAATGAGCGATTTTACTGCATTTCTAATAATTAATGTTATAACCTGATTGTTAAATTTTCGTAAACATTTATGAGGTTCGTCTTGATTTAATGACTAATTTCTTTGTAAGACAGTTTGGATTTTCTTTGAAATTGGCCGTCTGGCCTTAAAAATAAACGAAGCGGTTTTACTGAATCACAACTTCATAAATAAAATTATTGCGAATTTTAACATTTACTACATCGTGTAACTATCTAACTTGTAATAAAATATATGAGTGGTGAAATAAGTGCAATCTGTAAAATTTGCGTCGATTAATAATAATAATTATTATTAATATAACTATAAGCCAGTTATATGGTGTGTTTGGAAAAAAATTACGTTTTTTGTGAAATATTTCTGGGCATTTAGAAATTATTTTTTTTTCTATTTTAGAAAATAGATTTTTAAATATTTAAGATCCCAAAATCTTAAACTTCTTACATTTACCATATGGAGCCATATTTTGTTAGCAGTTTTAAAATAAATGATAAAGATAGACCTAATTATTAAAGAGTAATGCTCAATTATAGAGCAAAAATAGGGTGATTTTTAAAATTTAATTTTTACATAACCACTAAGAATTGTAAAAGAAAAAATGTATCCAGAGTGATCCAAAAAGATCGGGCTACGGCACGGTACGGTGGTCCAGAAACCCCAATTTGTTTATGAATTATTAGACAATAAAGAGAAATACCTGGAAAGTAACATCTGTTAAACACAAATAGTATTCTGTTTGAAAAATTACAATCAGACAATCGATGATCATCTAGAACAGCGTTTCTCAACCTTTTTTGTCCTGCGGACCACTAAAATTTTAAATTGTACTTATTATTTTTTTAAATTTCTTGCAGAAAAATAATTGTCCACAAAATAATAAAATTTCTTAGCGGTCCACTAATGGTCCGCCGGACTACCGGTTGAGAATAGCGGCTCTAGAAGATACTGTCTTAAAAAATCCAAACTTTAAATTAGTACTTGCTCCCAAAAGGGCAGCTCTACAACTTAAAAAATGGCGAAGTTAAGAATTAATATAAAATCTGTTTTGTTTGCATTCTAATTTTCTACAATTTGTGTTTTTACAACATCAAGATGCCTTATTTTAAATTTTGCTATTAACTATCTTATTTGTTTCTCTAAAAATTAAAGATTTTTTTTTTAAAAAGGGTTCATGAGTCTATTGTATAAGCTCATAATTTCAAAAAGACGATTTTTTAAACTTAGATGTCCCTGTACTGACACTGCCATCTAGTTTTATCCTATAACCTTGGTTTAAGTTATTATAGCCTTTCAAACAAATTTTTTTACAGAAATGTTTTTTTTAATAGAATTGTCTGGCAAAAGTAGTTGTTTTTAATACAAAAAATGTGTGAGAAATAGTTATTTTTGCAATTCCGGGGCTAAAATGGTCACTTTAGTCTCACATGTTAGGAACTAAAGTTTCACTTTTAGACCCAAGGGATATAAAGTGACAGTTAAAATCCCAAGGAATTTAAAGTACAAACAAAAACAAACGTACCATAGTAACATTAACCTTTATTTGTTGAATTAATATGACAAGTAATGTTCACATTATTGCAATTAACCAAACTAAATGCACTCAGAAATCAGAAATAGATGAACTAGTTAAACTTGAACAGACAGAATTGAATAATGGGTCAGGATTTCGATTCAAGGAAGATGATGTCTTATGATGTCTCTTAGGTAGATTGCTTCTCTCGGGCTCCGTTACGCTCCGCCCTCAGGAATCAAACACCACCCACGGGATTAAATGGGTCACTTTAGTCACTTGGTGTATAAATACCTTTATACACTTCTGGGACTAAAGTTGATACTTGAGTAGTGACGATTAAAATTTAAGGGACATATAATTAAAACTATGGATAAGTCTAAATCACAAATGATTTTATCTATTTATCAGAAGTGCAAAAAAACAGCGTAGATACTTCATATACTAAAGTGCTTTAATCCCTCAAGTGATTGAAGCCTTCAGTCTCTAAACTTTACTTTTAGAGCTAAATGATGCACTTAGTCTTTTGATATATAATTTTTAACACAAACGCATTCAAATTTTTATCGTAATTTTTGAAATTGTGAAGGTAGAAAAAGTTTAGTATACAACTCATGATTGAAGTAACTTTTTCACATTTAGGGCTTGCCCTGAACATTAAAAAAAGTTTGTACTGTAATCACTTGTTACATAAAGAACTTTTAATACGAGTACTAACAAAAGTTTTGTCTTGCAATTTTGGGAATCAAATACCTACAGTTGGCAGTTCGTTTTGAGAATTTTAAATTAATGACTAAGTACTACATAATATACCTACATAAGTTTTTAATTTTGATGAGAGTATAGTATAAGAATGATGTATTATTATTTTGGTAATTATTCTTAAATTTTTATATTAAAAAGATTTTATTGTATTCTAAGTAAAATAAAAAATTTGTAATTAGGTAACTACATTTGCATCATTGAATAAGTAGGTATGTTAAAGTCACATATTTTATCATTTTGAATAATTGAACAATTTTTTAATTTTTATTAAAGTTGCGAATTAGCGAATGGTAGGTGAAGAAACGAAATATTTTTTGTACAATTTTTGAAATGATGAATAACCGCTTAATAAACGTGTTAAATTTTTGTTTCAAAGTCAAGCTATCATGCCTTACAATAAGTATTTAAAGTGAAATATTTGAGTGATTTGGGTTAGACAAATATTTTTGAAATCGGAAAGATATTTATATTTACGTCTTTTTTTTTCGTGTTACTTTCTTAATTGTTTATTGAAATTTTTGTCTAAAAACATCTAATTCTTATTTGAGGATGATGAAGCGTTTGAAAAACGACTTCGAAAATGTTACCTGAAGCGTTTGATAACCACATATCAATTTTATTACTGCAAAGACTGTAAGATTTATGATTTATTAATTGCAATTTTTTAACTCTTATATTTTTAGTGACTGCTAAATTTGTCGGTGAACCTGTATCATTCGAGATCGAGAATCAACTTTTAGAATCGGCGAAAAATCTCTACGAACCTGAATCCCGTCCGAAAATTGCTCCTCCATTACCGGGAACGAGAAAAGGTAATTATTTTCGGTCCATTTTTGCCACACATTGGTTTGGCTTTGCGCCAATACAAGCAAACGAATCACCATCACCAATTATTTCATTAAAAGATATATGGGTGTCACTGTGTGAGGTGTATGCCCGGAACATGAAAGTTTAGGTGATTTATGAGATATTTTGGCGTTTTTAATTTTCCACGAAATATGATTTTGAATGTAGGTGTCAAAAAGTAACCATTTGCTGTTTTTTATTGGGAATTCTAGTGAAAATTGTCGGCTAGTGATGAAATATCAACGTCGTCTTCGTGTCTAGTCTGCTGAAAAAGTGGTTTTATTCTTGGTAAAACTCTTATAATGTGGGGATTTTATTAAAGCTGAGATTCTATTTATACATGCAGTTGGGTATTTTAGATGGCCCAATAACAAGTCAAAACGACTGACTTTTTATAACGTTGCGAAAAACTTTTACTACATGGGAGTAGATAAATGGGCTGTATGTTCAAATTCACACTTAAAATTAATTTGGAAATAGTCTTCTAAATAGACAAAATAATTTTGTTTTTCTGGATATGAAATACTGAAAAAGTTATAACTAGAAAGTTTTTTCACAAAAATATATAATTTTTATTTATTAATGTCTGACTGGTACATTATTTGACAATAATGACCTTTTATTAAAGTATATAATGTTAAATATTAGTCGAAAAATAATGCCTTATTTCAAAATAACGTTCCAGTTGAGATGGCGACTAATAAATTCCATAATATTGCTGTTGATATGGTGTATCTGGCTGCAGCAACAGTATTTACGAATTACTTGATTTTTTATATTAGAAGACAATAATTTTTATCCAAAAATACATATTTTAAGCAAAATAATAAACCAAAAACGGACATTAAACATTACAGGCACTACGGGTGTTATAACGTTATAAATAACGCTTTTGGTCGCCGTTTTTTTTTTTTTCGGGCTCATGGATAACACCATCAAGGAATAAATGAGACTTATTTAGCACACTATCGACCTCAAGCGTTATTATTTTGAATTTAGTGTCAAAATTGAATTTCATTTTTCACAAAATGTTTGTTCTGGAAAACTAATATTAAAACCGGGCGGTATTCTCAAATGCTCCCGAAGGGTCTAATGACCATAAATTACTAACATTTGGTGACAATAGAATCTTTATTGCACTAGTAATAAACAGAAAGATTTGTCTATAAAGTCAGGTGCCAAAATTGGTTTGGAACAGTTTAAAATATGTTTCAAGTGTTACTTAAATTTTATAAAAATGTTCTGATTGGCTTAGAGGTACAGAAAAAGTTTCCCCAGAGTTTTAAAGAACTTTGTTCTTTTGTTTTCTTAAACTTTGTGTAAAATATTTATTTTTAGTTATACATATGTGTTCTAGCATAAACCACTTAAATTTTTAGGCCGCAATTTGTCAAAAAAGATGAATAAAAAATTTTCGTAGTTATTTACTTGTTTTTACATAATTTTATTATCTAATATTCTTTTTTAAATTTGTATTTCAAATTATTGGTTATTGGTTCTAGTTAACAACATTTTTATTTGTTGCTATTTGGATTAGCATTTATAAAATATATTTTTAATAAAGATATTTTCTTTTTTAAAACTTTTATACATATGTTTCTTAATATTTTCCTTTTTTAGTTTTTGGTTATATTCGACCTAGCAGAAATTACACACCACTGACAACCTACCAGTACTTTATAGGAAAAACAGGATACCAGATGTTAAAAGGTGAATTTCCCAAGGATATTCAAAGCCCTCAAGAAGAATCTCAACAAAATGAAATTATTGAAGATAAGACTCACAAAAGTAAGGAACAAAAAAAGGAAAAATCTGAGGCTAGATGCAGTTGTAATTGCTGCTTAAAAGAAGAGCAAAGAAGGTCATCTAAATAAAGATATCGATACTGAAAATAATTGTTTTAATTTCTAGACTTAGTTTAATTATAAATTTATAGTCGTTATTTGAACAAATACTAATTTTCCACTCGTTACATGGAAAACAAGTTCCATTTTGTTCTTGTTGTTCAAAATACCGAGCGATCTAAAAGTTAGAGGTAGAATCCTCAGTTGGCCATGGAGGAAAATGCTAAATGTGAAGAAAAGAATTTACATGTTTTTTTTATTTTGAATATCAACTGGAAAACTAAAATTAAATTGTTTTTATTGTAGCTGCTCCTGACTACATAACAAATCACGGACTTCTTAGCTTATTATAACAGAATTTTGTACAGTGTTTTATGATAGCTGAGAAGACAGTAATAATTAATTTTAAACGACATATGTACCTTATTTTGGTCCTGGTCTGCTTTGATTCAAAGTTTTTTGGATTGCTCTTTACAGTTTGAACAAACTAAAAAAACACTCTTGACACTCTTTCGCACTTGTTTTGTTTTTATTATGACCAACAAAACTATTTCAAAATTTATAAGTTGTTATTGTTTCATTTAAAAATTCAGCATTAAAGTAGAATTTATTTTTGGAAATTTAATGAATTGCGTTAACAAATAAAAACATACCATTAAAAGCGGATTTTAAATGCGCGTAAAAAATAAAATAAATGATATTTTTGAATTTTGGCTGTCAGGATAGCTGTAATTTATTGATCGTAATTTACGTCGTCAATATCTTTTTTATTTTAGAATCAATTTATTAACCTTCAAATCCACAATAAATACAATAAAACTTTTAAAATCTGGCTAAATGAATCAAAATTAGATTTTTCAATGACGATTTAGCACGGAAACATGGCCAATCTGTATCTAAAATTAACATACTCTCTTGTACACATATCAGCTCTATAAATACGTTTTCAGTTGCATATCATATGTTAGTGACGTCAGACTGAAAACCACTGAAATCAATTTATGCTTTCATTTATCATGATTAGTCTCAAACAGTTTTCAGCACATTTAATTGGGAATTATTTCAGTTTTTTGGAAAAATTTGCGACTAGGAATTTTTCAGCAAACGATGACATTAAATCACACTGAAATATGAAAAATTACTTTTTATTACTGTTTATTTTTATAAGAATATTCTCAGAATTATAAAATTGTGACTTTATGCGTAATTTTGTTACGTAAAATGTCTCATATAAATTAAATTATAGATATAAGACTTCTGAATTTGATGATTTTTGTGATCTGATTCCGAAGTATTAATGAAGTAATATTTCAAAAATTTCTTGCTGTGCTAATTGAAAAGTTGAGTACAGTTCTAACTGTAATAATTAAGTTTTCTGGAAACAGAGAACACAGTGGTGATAAAACAACATTACAAAACTCAAACAAACTTTAAAAGAAATAAAACTTTTCAAGACTCGGTTATATCGTTTAATGGGCAGTACAAATTATAGTCGCAGGTGTTTGTAATTTTTTTCAATTAAATTTAATTTAAAAATTGACAAATTGCTCTCACGACACATACAACTTGAAATTTTTAAATTTTATTGGCAGAAGTTATTTTTAACTTAATTAAAAGATCACTTTTCTTTATTTTTATATTCTATCAATTATAAACAAAGGCTAATTTGGGAACACAAAAGATGATGAAATCGAATGAATTTTAGCAAAATAAAACTCCCACACATCTAGATATAAGAAAATAAATACTGACTGAAACCAAGAAATTAAATAAGGAGGTGCGTGCAAATACTGCAAAGAAAATATTCAGATGGAGTTTTTATTTAATCTGTAAATTGCCTCAATATTTTCTTCTCATTTTTTGTATTGTTATAATAAAAAATATAGTATAGGATAGGAGGATTAAGCAAAATAAAAAATAATTATTTAAAAATGTTGAATAGCAAGTTTATTGTCTGTATTAAATTTGTAGCTTACTTCTGAATAGAAGGGAAAAAACTAGAAACATTGTATTTACGCCATCTTGAAACTAAAAAAATTAATAATTTATTGACATTCAGTGGCATTTCGACTATTATTCATTAAAGTTATCATTAAAATACTTATGTAGTTGAGAAAAAATTTTTTTTTGGTCTTTTTTTAATTTTTATAAAATGATTTAAAAACCTTTAAAGTACCTAACTAATAAACACCCGTCTAGTTAGCAAAACAAGTAATAGCATGCTATTTAAATAAAATGTATGGTTATAATATCACACTATTTTGGAACTTGCTGTATAATCAAATATATTTTTCTGAAATGTGCCCTGGAATACAAATTAGTCTACAAAACACCAAAATTTCAGTCTAAGTAATTACTGAGCTACAAAAGACGAAAACTAAGGTGAAAGACTCTATATATCTGCATTTTAGCTGTATTTTGCGCCCAAATTTTTAAGTAGAAATAAGCTACTTCTTATTTAGAGTGACTTATTGACTTAAAAATTTTTTGTTTTTTTTTTGTTGGAGTAGCAAAAGCTCAGATATTTCAAAAATAACAAAGACAGTGCTTGACAGTATTAGTCCCCAGTACAATGTCCTTAAAAAAAATTTTGATACAGACAAATGTAAAACTTAGTGAGTGCCTTTCTTGCAACGAGTCCGACATACTTATCTAATTGGAAACTTTCGGCGCTGCTACGTTTTCGAATGCTGTCATACCCACATCTTCGGTGTGGTGGACACTCCATATTCAGCATGATTTTTGTCGGACAAGTTGACCACTATTATAGTTTTAAAATTTAAAAATTGTGGTCAACTTGTCTGACAAAAATCATGCTGCATATGGAGTGTCCACGAAGATGTTGGTATGACGGCATTCGAAAACGCAGCAACGCCGAAAGTTTTCAATTAGATAAGTTTGTCGGACTCGTTGCAAGAAAGGCACTCACTAAGTTTTACATTTGTATGTATCAAGATTTTTTTAAGGATATTGTACTGTCATTTGAATAATTATTTAACAATGTCATTTATTTAACAAGGACATACGTCATTTGAATAATTATTGCAACATTTTATAAACATTTTGTGTGTGTGCGTGGGGGGGACGTTTTGGGTTTTTTTGCTTTTTAAAAATATAAAAAAATATATATAAACAAATTGCAAACATGCTAAATTATTATTGGTTCTAGGAATTGACAACCAAATTTACAATTATTTTGAGCAGAATTTAAGAAAAAAATGTATACGTAGAGAAAAAACAGGCTAACCAAAAGACAGAATTAGTAAGTTTCTGCAAAACTGCTTTGCTTTAAATCGAAAATAAAATCGCTAAATTTTTGTTGTTAATTTTTTTTCTTAATATTTTATGTATTTTGAAATATTTTTTAGCTAAGCAATTTATATATTGTTATTGTTTTTATTTTATAGTTATTTTTAAAGAAAACGAGAATTTTTTGGTGAAAAATTGATCATGTTTTTTTGTAAGTAGAAATTTTGCCGTGCAAGAATCTGAAGGGGAACTGAACTTTTTCTTTGGGTCTATGGTACATTTGGCTATGGAAAAAACGACTCATGCTTTTTATGAAAGTCTATAGCGTAGCTGTAGTTATGAAGCATCGGTAATAATTGTAATGATAGGTCTTACGACTACAGGTACTGGAGGGTGTCGTTCTAGCCTTCAGTCTCCAGTTACTCCACATAGCATATTTAAGTGCTGCAATAGTTTTAAGAGTTTTTGAAAACATCCTTTTGTAGGTTTACATGTCGCAATGGTTTCCAGAACACCTTTGCTAATGTAAAATTCTTTCAATAATCCCCAGAGCCAGAGTAATCATTGCAACAGAAAGCAATAACCCTAAGATTCTTTTTCTATGGTAGTTTGGGTACCGTTAGGATATCAAGAAACTTGTCACACATTTATTCATATATTCATTTATTTATGTGCTCTAAAACGGGTTTTTTGATGGAGAGTTGTGCGAAGATCTGGGGCAAGGAAGCACGTGTAAAAAAACATAATTTTGAAGCACCAAGTATAGACAAATTTGGATGTTTGTCGAATTTAAGGCATTCTTGTGAGATTGGGATGCCGCATAATGGGCTCAAATGAATCCAGGAAATCGAGAACTACGGATTATATTAAACGCAAAAGGTTTTTTCAAACAAAAATGGAGAATTTATGAAAAAGGAAATTTATCAAAATCTAATTGATATTTTCTTTTTCTAATTTACGGAGTTGTAGTTTCTTGTTGTCGAAATTAACACAATTGAAACTGACAGCAGCCATTAATCGTTGCTAAATTTTGGGCGGTTTTACAACAGGGATTTTTAACAAAATTTTTGTAACTCGTCCAAAATAGATTGTATTTACTACATTTTAACCTATTGGAACCACATTCAAACCCGGTAATACCCTCTATTAGTTATTTTTTATTTCATGTTGTCTCACGAGATTATGTGCACCAAGGTCTTAAAGATTAAACTCTCGTTTTTTATATTTCGGTTTAAAAATAACGTTACCAGATGGCGTTGATAAATTATATCTACAACACTCTAGAAATATGGACTGGAATGTATACAACGTGTTCTAATATTTTATACTTAATTATAAACTTAATTAGCAGCTACTAAGTTAGTTGGTTGAGATGAAAGTAAGTTATTTATTGAGAATCATTGTCACCAAAGAGTCTCTTTGTTTAGGTAATTATAAGGTTTTGACGGTATAAACTAATTTCGGTGGAATAAATCCGTCAATTAGTTCATCCTACGAGTTTTCTTCCTATTTCTCACATGTTTCTTATTAATAAGTTAGTTTTTAGACTGTTTGAAGTTAAAATTATTATTTAGATGTTAGATCAGTGATGTTTAAAAAAGTCTGACAATTTAATCGGAGTACTGCTGTGTATATTTATTTGGATTAAAAGACGGATTGTTTTAATTACAGCAATCCTTTGAAATATAAAGACTTTAACGAGTTGAACGACCCTAAAACTTAAACTTTTTCCCTTCTTTTAGGAAAAATTTAACTTAACAACGCAATCCAACATTTGTTTGCGATCAAAACTTTAAATATATCGATACTTATTTAATCCCGTGTTGGCCAAGAAATCATGATCAGTTGCCAATTTCAACATGTCTCAAAGTCGCAAGATCGTCATATGCGGAAGATATTTGTTGTTGGGATAATCATATGATTATAAACAAATTGGTTGTCTTTGAAATCAACAACTTATTTGAACAATTTTTCAACATAAAACAGAGGTTCAAAATTTAAAAAAGGTGATTCATTCTGTAATATATTGGCATTAGTCATTCTAATAATTTATTGTTGATTTCCTATGAACAGATGTCTAAAAACCAGACAGTGTACTATTTTGATCGGTTTTAATTTAGCGTTATTTTACATGGTGTTGGCACTTGTGGTTCGACAATAATTATTCATTTTCGAGTAAATTAAAAGAGAAATGGTGCGACCATTTTTGAATTTTTGATTTACTTTTCGATATTAGAAATGTGTGCAATTTTACGCTTCACTAAAATAGATTCATTTCGTCCGTCAGGATATTCAAGGCTACGTTTTGATTTATTCTTAGATTATTTGATACTCCACATTATTAACAAAATGGGTTTTATAAACTGTGAGCTTTGGCAAACCATGGGTACACAACTGACGGACAAAAAAATGTTTTAAGAAAATTATTTATATTTATGTTAAATAAGCCTAATAAAAAATAGCTATTACAAAGATAAATAAATATTGTCACAATTTTTTAAATCTTAGAAGACACACGAAATATTTTGGTGAATTTCGTTTATTAGCTTTCAGTTTTGGTTACTATAAGGTTTTATATTTTTTTATAAATTATGTTTTTACAAATTATTTATACTTTATTTTGACTGTATAGTTTCAACGTAATTTATGAAAATTTTTTAACCAAATTATCAAATTTTGATTTTGTTTTTAGTTGATTTTATATAGGTGTTTTTGCCGGCTTTTTATATACAGAAGTTTAACCAGATCAATAGTACAACCATCTTTTATAGCGGATATCGTAAAATAAAACTACTGAAAATGAAAATAGGAATCTAATCGAGAAAGATTAAACCGATAAATGTACAAATTAACATTACCTAACAGCATGATACTGTTTATTTTGTTATGTATTCCTTTATTTTTATACATTTTATACAAGTATAAAAATATTGTTATGTTACACACTTCTCTTTATTTTGACATCATCCTTTTTGAGAAAAAAGAGATAATTCATCGTCTGTAAATCGGTCCTTAGTTCGTATTTCCATCGTTATAATAAAATAAACAGTGCTTTTACAACATTGCTAAGTTATTTAATTAATTGAGTCATGGGTATATATTTATTTATTTATAGTTGAAACTGCTTCAAAAAGCTGGCTTTCTAGATTTTCAGAAGTTAAGCAACGCAGTCAGTGGTCATCATTTGTATGAGTGACATAAAGTAATGTACGAGGTCTTTATAAGTGATTGTAGGGTCGTAGGTAGCTGTGGAAACAATAAAAACTGTTCTCTCTTTTAAAGACAATGATTTTATTTATTATTATAATTATTATTAGACAACTGAGTAAACTCAAGGAATCATTCTCTAATATTCCGTTGCCGAAATAGAACATTGCAATGAATATTCGTAATATCGACAATTTTTACAGCCTCCTACGACCCTACAATCATTTACAAACACATTGTACATACATATTAGCTGCAGCTATCTCGTCTTTCGGAGGAGACGTTGAGCCGTCGGTTTCGGCCACCAGGCTTGTTAGATCATGTCAGAGGATGTACATACATGCGACCTGAAAACATCTGTCACTTGGGTGAAACGTTACCACCATGAGATTACTTATATATTTTTATTTAAAACTCGGTCTCTAGCATTATAATAAAACCAAATGAACTCTTTTCCTCAAGTGATGATGTCAAAAATCGAGTTTACATTGTTTTTAGGTGGAACTTGTCTTTAAACAGCACTCAACAAATTGTTAAATTGTTCTAAAACCTAAAAGTGTTGGGTATCAGAAGAAATTTAAACTGCTCTGATGGCGATCTTTTCTAAATTTTTCTTCAACGTTTTATAGCTTAAGTCAGATCGTTACTCAGTTTAAATTAGTTGTTTGTAAATGCAAACCCAAACCTGTTACTAGGGCTGCATCTTTACTTTGACATTCTTGTTTTCTTCTTTAAAGACTTCTTTAACTACCCTTAGAGCGAAAATTTGCTCAGTTAGAGCAAGCTCTGGTCTCTCATATTGTATAAAGTTTTACTCGATCAATCAAGGGATGCAAACCTAACTCTAATTCAACACATTATTCTTGCAAAGGTGTTCCAATCGAACAACAACGTCGAGAAACTGTATACCGGTTTCGGGGTTTTTGCCCCTCATCAGTACAGTGTATCTCGGAGCGTTGTGCTCGATTGGAACAGGTGGGAGAACTCGCTTATATCAAGCGAAGTTCGGCTAGTAGTCGTGTAGACAGACACAGTGTGCCATCTAACGAAGAGTACTGGAAGGTGCGAGAATTGGTATAATAATGTTGGCGGATAACAACGTTATCTCTTTGGCTCTCGCTCGGCCACCAACCTCCACGATTTTGGTTATGTTGGTGGCCGAGCGAGAGCCAAAGAGATAACGTTGTTATCCGCCAACATTATTATACCAATTCTCGCACCTTCCAGTACTCTTCATTAGATGGCACACTGTGTCTGTCTACACGACTACTAGCCGAACTTCGCTTGATATAAGCGAGTTCTCCCACCTGTTCCAATCGAGCACAACGCTCCGAGATACACTGTACTGATGAGGGACAAAAACCCCGAAACCTTTATACAGTTTCTCGACGTTGTTGTTCGATTGGAACACCTTTGCTAGTTCTGGTTACACTGCCTTTCAGTGTGTTGCTGGTTGGGCGATTAGGTGATGTAATTCAATGTCGGTCGGGGCATTAGTCCGCGAAGTAGTTGTTTTTGCCTAATCGTGGAGGTTGGTTATGTTGGTGGCCGAGCGAGAGCCAAAGAGATAACGTTGTTATCCGCCAACATTATTATACCAATTCTCGCACCTTCCAGTACTCTTCGTTAGATGGCACACTGTGTCTGTCTACACGACTACTAACATTATTCTTGTTTTTGCCGTATTTTGTTACCTGGTATTTTGTCCACAAGCCCTACTATAGTGTAGTCCGTTTTCTACTTTCTTAATAACTGATTTTATCTTTAATCGTTTTCTTATGGTTTTATTCCTAATATTGTTTTTCTGTTTTATTTTCCATTTTTTAAACTTTATTGTTGTAGCTGTTTATTTGTTCTTCTGCTTGTTCCATTTTATTATACTTTTTGTATTTGTTTCGTGTGGAGTGGCTATTTTTTAACCTATACTTATACTTTTTTGTCATTTTTTTCCCCAAAAATAGTATATTAGACTATAAGAGGCATAAGCTTTCGGGAATGCAAATTCAGACAATGACAGCAAAGATTGAGATTTCCTACGCGTTTGAAACCACGAATATAGTTTACAGATTCAACTACCTGAACATTTGGGTATCCGCTTCTATATTTTACTATTTTACACATTAAATCACATATTATATTGTAAAACTTTAAAAAGTGTTAAGTAATTTATAATTATTATTCTATTCCTGTTTTCAAACATATTACGAACGCTAATTTTTTAGTTCTGTAGAATTTAAGATGAGCTATGAGTTATTTGCACCAAGTAAGCACCTGTAAGCTAAAAATTGTTTAGGTATGCTTAACCATTTTCTTTTCATCGATAATGCGTTAAAGTGTCGCGAAATCTTAAGTTGTTTTAACGAATAAAATTAATTTAACATTTTTAAAATTACTTTTTTTGTTATGGTCCAATTTCATTCAGGTGTCATAAAATTTTACAAACTCCTTTAAAACCGCAATAATTGATGTATCGATATTATGAATTTATTGATTATGGCTTTTCCTATTCTACCAGTACCAACCTCCTTAAATATAACATCTGTTTCCCCATCCGTCATCATGAATTGTGTTGTTTAACTACTAAACTGCCCAAAGAAAGTAATTTACTAATTATTTCTCTTTCTAAGTGAATCTGAAGCTTAAAAACGATATTTCTTAAAATTTCTACAAAATCTATTTCATTTATTGATAGTGTCAAAAAAGGGCAAAATTTCATCTTAGCTAAACCTTCACAAAAATTTGAGCTTATTTTCTAAACTATTTTATGAGAAACTCAGGTTCGAAAAAAATTCTGACAAATTTAAAAATGTTTTGTAACTGTCTGGTTTAAATTATTTTGAAAACCTTTGAAATTCGAGCACCAATTGCCGAAAAAATTGGGCAACAGCGACGCCCGTACTGTAATAGTTATTTACCTAACGTATTGGGGAAGATAAATTTCTCGCAATACAAATGAAGGGAGTGCTTCATGCGAATACAAGAAATTTCTTCCACTTTTGGGTTTCTCACCGATAAAGAAACCCCAGCCCCTGAATTTTAAGTGGATTGTAAAGGTCTGGAGCGTGGCATCCGTTGTTTGTTTCCTTCGAGGGTCTGCCAACCGCTTAGGTAACAATAGGGTTCACTTATCTTTACAACCACCCTTATTAAATCCGTCATAAACTAGTTTGTAAGTCAAAATAATAAAATTCATCCAAATATAGACAATCTTTAGGACTGATGGGAAGATTTTGCCAACAGAAGTATAACACTCCAGTTTGGGAAAACCATTTTTCCGAGCGTCGAAAATAACTTATAAAAGCTTCTCAATGGCGATGACTAGAAAAATTTATTTTACAAATTTTTAGAACAAAAAATTATTATTTTGTATTGTTTTAGTTTAACAGTTTTACCCTCTTTAGTTTTAGTGGTGGATTTCAGAAAATTAAATAAATACTGCAAGTAAAACACCTGCTTAATGACTGAATGCACTGCTGCTACTTCTGAAAACATCACCTTCGGTTAAAATAGTCCTAAAACGTATTTAGTACTTCTCAGAATTACTTAGCTGAGAAGTTTAGATCAAGAAAAGTCTAAAGAACGAGATTTAATCTAATACATTCTAGGTTTTAACGAGATCCATTAAATTCCCAACTGATGTATGTATGTTTCTCAACACAATGCACCGGCAAGTCAACGTTCTTCTTCAAAGAATGATGCTATCCACATTTCTTGGCCCATTAATCACTCGTTGACAATTTTCGGAAATTGTTAATTCTTGTAAAATTTATTACTCCTTTGCAATCATGTCTAAAGGTTATTGCACCATCATCCAAACATAAATTATCAATGTACACATCATTGATACAATCTCGCGATAAAAATGAGTCGAAACCAAAATCTGAAAAAACTATTTTAAAAATGGAAAACAAGTGAGACGGGAACACCACAGTTGAGAGAATCCAAGCCAAAACTAAAGGCTTCAGTGTTAACTTTTCAGTCATACTGTACAGTGCATGTCGTATAAGCGTCTGAAAATAGTTAGAAGCTCGTGTGTTTAGCATTCATTAGAAGTCATTCTTCAGGTGCGCGTGTTTCACACAGTGTAGCGACATTTATTTATGTGTGAAATGTGATGGCTTGTTGAAAGTTTAAGTGAAATGTGAAACAGTGACAACTTCAATGATAACCGTCGCCAGAAGCGATGTGGAGGTGGCCACCAGCGTTTCCTTCAAACCATATACACTGATGGGCATCGAAACCACATCACAATACGTACAAAAGACCAAAACTGTCGGTAAGAAATTTCCCCGCCACCATATCCACCAATTCTCATCCACACCGACCTATCGAAAATGTCTTAAATCTTTCATTATGATCTAGGTTTATGTAACTAACACGTTTATTTTAAATTGTTGAAGAAAAACAGATCAAAGATTTTTGATTGTCTATTGTCTCGTAAAATACGTTTTACCAATATGTTGCGGTGTTGTAAAACATGATCAGTTTTCGGACAGTATCTTGAGTATTTACTACAGGTTTTTAGTGTTATTAAATCCGCAACAAACGGATCTAATTTTACGTTTCTGCTGCCAGCCTTTTCTCCATCTTTTTAATTTTAGAATAAACGTAATGCACATTGTGTGCATAAATAGAAATTGTCGTCTGATTTGAAATACTGTCTCATGTCCACGGAAAAGGCCATTGTATGTGGAAGTTTGCAGGAAGTGCGCGATAAGCACGTGAAGAAATTTTATTCACCTCGTTTGTGATTCGTTTTTTCAGTTTTGCGTTATTTTGGTGCGATTCCGGTGCCAACTACAAAACCAAAGGGATTTTCCGTTGTGAAAATTTGAAAATTTCAGGTGTTTGGCAACAGGTTGGGGTGCTTTAATCAAGAGTAAATTCCAACTAGACGGCGCCTTCTCCCACCTCAAACTATTAATGTAGAATTTTTGCTAAAAATAACGATGCAAAGTGTCTTCAATTTGGAATTTCACATTTTCCTTCAAACTAAAGTAAATAAGCGTGATTTGGATTTTATGCTAATTTCAAAGAAAAAAGAACGTATAACAAAGTACATACTTTGAAATTTACACCGAGAGATAGATGTTGCCAAAACAAGCAAGATGAATGACAGAAATTTGGACATTAAATTTAGGATTTACTTGAAGTTTCTTTATTTTTCCAGATTGGTTATTCGGATCTTAATTGAGAAATCAGTATAATATACTTTTACAAATATTTTTCTAATGTTATTTCAAACATCCTGTGCTTTACAAAATTATTGCTTTGCTTTGTGAATGAAAAGTGCCAAAATAACTCGTTTACAATTAAGGAAGCTCCAAATTTGATTATTTTTAAAAAACTATTTGTGTGTACATCGTTCAAAACAAATCGCGAATTGTTCGTTGACCTAAGGAGATTAAAATGTATCCATTTGGCAAAAAGGAACTAGGTTAATTTCTATACACATATTTACAGATTTTTTCTACATTTAATTACCAAGATTTAAAGCAAAATTATCCTAGTTTTTAAAATAAGTAACCAGAAAATATATTAAATTTTATCTTCTTTCTTTCTGTAATATGCCATATTTCGTGGTTTTATTTTTAGTGTCGTAATATTAGTTTTCACCGCACTAGTGCAGTAATAGATATGAACTAAATTTACAAAAAAATTATATCTGTTGTCAGTTTTCATTGTTAAATTAACTCCAGGCCGGTCCACACAGTGTTCCCATGATAAAATTAGGCTTTTTTACCATGACGTTGTTTTAAGAGTCTATTACCTTTGTAGAAATTATTTTCTGATTTTTCACTAATTTTTCAATATATTCCTCTGTAGCACTGTCCCACTGTCAGACTTTCAGCCTCCATGACGTTTGAGAGTATGGATGTCTGCACCCGCATTGGCCAATAATGATGCTGAGGATCACCGAAAACAATGACCTGTTATTTCTCTGGTTCAGATAATTCTAATGCCGCAGCAACTTTCTTTGGAATTCCTCCAATTGTATTTATTCCAACAGGCTGCTGGGTACATTTACCTCTCTTGTAGGCAAGAAAGTATCAATCGTATTTGATGTGACTGGGTCGTAGATACATAAATAAATTTTTAAAAGAAATTTATACGATTTATTTTTTAAATATTTTTTTTTGTTATTGTGTTTAGTTTTTGAATTCGATAAGGTGATTCTAATAAATTCTTAGTATTTAACGTCTTGCCTCATTAGATTTGTCATTTCCTCGCGTCGACATGCATCAATGTTTCCAACTGTGGAAACAACCAGAGAGTACAGTAAATTTGACTATTTATGTGCTTAAATCTTGGCATAAACTATTAAATAATAATACTAAAAATGACGCTTTTCATTTCAAATTCACTTTTTTGAACTATTTTAGCAGAAATTGTGTATTTAATATTTTACATTTATTATTTTATTCGGTTTTTTTTTGTAGATCACGTGTACGGTTCTTATCTTGTTTGAAGGAGTTATTTAAAAACCCGTTAAAATTATTTGTTAGAATTTTGAAATTAAAGTTTTAAAACATAAATAAAGTTTGTCTAGAAGTGCTTGGTTTTTATGGTGCAATATAGACAATTAATTTTTTGAGCCTTTAGCGATAAAGCAAACGCAATCCCTTCGAGATTGCTTCAACGGATAAACGGATCATTGACAATAGCGCTCATTTCTTTTTAAAACCGTCCTTGTTATTCTTCTTCTATGAAAAATATAATTCATTATTTCAATTAATTGTAAATTTGACTAACAAGAACCATTTACTTCTGCTAATAACATTATTCTGATTCACCTCAAAAAAGGGGCTGAGGCCAACAGATAAGTGTTTTCGGTTTTACCTGTACAAGAGTAGAGACACCATAAATCGTAATAATGCTTATAGCTTAAATAGGAGGTCTTTGTTAGTAAGATTTACGATTTAAGACACTATTTTTAATTCTCAGGTGAAAAGTATACATCCCTTAATCCCTTATCCCTCATAGGTTGTAAATCAAAACCATAAAATTCAAGCATTTTAAGACTATGTATAAAATTTTAATCTTTAAGAAGAAATTCTATTAAGAAGTAATATTGCTTTAAAAGCACCATCTATGTATTTGTGTATGGCTTATAAAACCGTTTGTTATAATAATATAACAACAGATATTTAAATAGAATTATAAACTTATGGCATGCTGCAAGTTTTTTAATGACAGTCCTAATGATACTCTATTCTGGTATTTTACAAAAAATTTTAAACCTGCTAAAATTTTAAATTCCTAGGTATTATATGGTTACAAAAATTTAAAGACATACAAAAAAAAACAAAACAAATTGGGCTTAGTCCGGTTCTAAGGTAGGCTTTTCGGTGTTGAATTATTTTGATTATTTATACCTGTGATAGATCATAGATTTAAATAATAAATTATTTAATGTTAATTAATTGGTTATCATTTCATAATCAATTAATTGTAATATTATTAAGTTGGAGTAGAGAAATAATATGTAAATTTTTTTTTGTTAATTTTGTTAATTATTGCTTTGATGTATGTTTTTCTAATACAAAATAATTATTGTTTTTTGTAGATTTAAAATTACAGGTTATTTATGTTAAAAGTTGATATTTATATACAATTTATTGTTAATAAAAGCAATAATTTTTATAATTTATGCAGGTAATTTTGTACAGCTTTTTTATTTGTATCAAAAATATGTTTTGCATAAATTTTCATTCATTTTCACTAAGGTATGCAATCATTTGGAAGCAATATGTTTGTATGTATTTTATTTTTTATTATTATTAGTTTAGTGATAAAGGAGTTAAATATGCAGGCAATTTATTTTCTTAATAACATCTAAATTGATTTTATTAGTTTAAACACTATGATGTTATTATTAAAATACAGAATAATAAATGTAATACATTTAAAAGGTTAAAGACCTGATCTATCAAAAATATATTTTCAGAATTTAGTGCTTGGCAAAAAACAAAATGCAAGTTTGGTTTGAATATATTTATGCTTTGGCTTGGTTTAATTAAAATATTAAAGAGATATGACGATATTAAACCTTTTAGACGTTTTTTATATAATACTCTGTGAAATATTGCCAGCTTTGTAAAATATCCGGTGAGTAACAGAAATAATTCAATACCTAAGAGCCATTCCCAAAACCGTATTTGCATTGTTTATTATGCATAGCATAAAAATCCATTATGAAGCTACTTAGTGCTTTTCGGGTATTGCGTAGGCGGTTTTTGCAATATTTACAATTAGTAAGGTGAGTACTTATATTTTGCGCATTTAACTTTGTTATATTTTACAATATTATTCGTATAACTATGAATCTATATCTCCACTATAATCCTACTCTCTATAGAAGATAATTTACAACCTAATAAATTAAATAGTGGCGAGGACTACTAATGTCTGCATGCCTGGCATATAATAAAATTTTTAGGTAATTAAGGTAAAGACTTTTTAGAAACCTTGTTACAATGTTTATTCGTAATCTGAATTCAACTGATGGAAAGATAGTCTTCAACTAATTACTTTGAATAATGTAATAAACGACCCATTTTATTTTAAAATAAAACAAAATTCTTATTTATTAAGATAGTAATCCAAAATAATTGAATTTAATTAGAACTAAAATAATTAATTTGAAAGCCAAACTTTGATTTAAACAAACACATACGTCTTCTTTTAAAGTTTAAGTCTCACGTTTTCGTCTCATTTCTTTTCTAATCTCACATCCATAGAAGTTTTATCCTTTACTATTTTTTTCTATATGGTAATTTGTAGGTGTTCTAATTTTCTCTAACTTTAGACTTCACAACCTTTTATCCTCTTAAATATTTAATTACAACATTTTCTAAATTGTTGCAAAATAAGAAGAGAAAAATTTTTTAATACATAAATAATTTATGTTTATCTGCGAAGATAATGACCGATGAAGGCGCTACAATCGTTTGAAATACGGCGGACGAAAAAAGTATAACAAAATCATAGCAACCAATCCGATACGGATTTTGCGATTTATTAATTTTGTGGGTTAAATGGTCATTTAATGCAAATTAAAATTAGTTTGATTTTGAACTAATTATTGCTGTATTATTATGGCAACATATTATTTTGTGAGTCTGGTTCAAAACTAAGTTACCTAGTTGTAAATTGTATGTGTAAAAAGTGTATTTAAGTAAATTATTTCTTTTTATCGTTCTAACGTCAACATGTAAGTACTTATTTCTCTCATGCGCTCTCATACACAAAATTTTTACCAGAGGTCGCTTTAGCACATTAGGAATGCTGATAAAGAAACTTTTGGTTTTTGGTGAATGTTCTAATTTAGGATTATCACGATATAAGTTTTAAGAAACATGCAGAAAAAAATAAGATACGTTTTGAAGAGCAGAAAATATAAGATTGGTAGCTAGATTGTCAAGAAAATTAGAAAATTTAAGAAAATTTCGCCAAAGCTCAATTTAAACCAATCAACTTGAACCAAGAATTACAATATTTTATTGTTTTGAAACATGATTACACTGATGATTTTGAATTTGACAGTTTACTTAATAAGCTTATCAAGTTGTTATTTGGAATTTGATAACATCAAATTTTACGCTTATTTCGGAAGAACTAGAACTAGAAAAATGAAATACTTATTATTTTGAGGACCCGATGAGGTTAATTACAGTAATGACGGTTAGAGATTGGATGCCGCTTTTTGACATTTCTGAGTTTCTTTCTTGTTTGAATATCTTTTGGAATTAGGGATTTAGCTGTCTAATTTTTTAATAGATTATCTACAAAACCGTTCTTCTACCAAGTTTCTAAGGTCTGCCATAAAATTTTTATAAGCCAACTAAAAACCGCATTGTTACTAAACTTATATTTATGACTGTTTCCTAAACAGATGATTGGTCTCAAGTGACAATACTTTGATCAGTCTGATATTCGAATGCTATGTGCAAAATTTTATTTATACTAGGTTTAAGAAAGTGGGCTGAACTGTATCCTTCATTCCTTTGATTGAAGTTTCTGACTCCGCTCTTCCTCTTGGTTATAAAAATTACTTCTTACAGTTTTACAGTCTATTGCATAAGAAGGTAATTGTTACACAAGTAGGTTTTGGACACGATGAGCAAAGCAGGAGCAGTACTCAGAAGCAATGAGTGCAACAATTTGTCTGATGCAACAAGTGTAATAGAGTTTTTTTTAATAATTTGCGTTTTTTACATATTTTTTATGTAAAAAAAGTTTTTCGTGCTACAAGAGGCCTACTAGAGCTGTAGTGCTTGAATGGCTACAAAAAATCTAAATGAGTGTTATAATAAGCAAGGTGGTTCTAGTTGTATTGGGCGATTTATTACAATTTGAATAACATTTAACAAACCATTTTTTGTACCAAAAATACAAAATAAAAAATGGACTACGATTTATCAAATGGGAGACTTACTAATATCACACAACTTGTTGCAAACAAGCAAATTGTAGTTTTAGTTGCAAAATGATTTTAAAAATAATCAGAAAGTATCCTTTTTCATTTACTTTGGCATTATACATTTATCTAGACCTCATGATTTAAAGATTCTTTTAAAATTTTCGTTCAGAACTAATAATTTTCACTAAACGAAATTACGATATACGACAAAGGGTCGAGTTAAAAGTAACATATTATATATTTTGTATGCTGCTTGATATTTTGAGTTTTTCATTAATAGTACTTTCTATTTCAAAATTTGTTTAGAAATTTTAATTTTGTTTAAAAAGTAAATTATAACATAATTTGTGTTGCAAAAAGAGAATCTTTTAAATATTATTTTTGAAAACATGTAACGGAAATACTCAAAAACGTGTTTATTTAAACGTTTTTACAAAAATAAATGAATTAGGAAGTGGTCAACAGCTTTTGAAAAGGTGAAGGTAGCGCAAAACACACGTGTAAAAATACCGTACGTTTCCAATGCTAGACACTTCATTTATTGTTGTGACTAAAACGACGACACGCGCCTCATTTTGACACATTTAAATTAATTACCTTAAACGTTACCATTAACATTTTAAGACTGTATAATATTCTATTATCTAACATTCTTAACCTAATCACGTCTTAATTTTACATTTGTCGTTTGTCACAGCCCAAATTCCACAATTACTCACCTTGTTTTTATTAAGAGATTAATTATATTTACTCACCGCAATTTTCATTACTCATCAAATAGCTTTATTGCATGCTAACTAGCATAAACTTGAGAATCCATGAATGAATTTGTGGCAATTACCGTTTGACCTGAAACGTGAAAAACTGTCTGCGATTTTGAAAGATAAATTATTTGCTACAAAGTAAACGGTGAAAGATTCAGGATAAACAAGAATGTGTATATTGCCCCCTTAATAACCCTGTACTCAAAATACAAAATTGGCGAATGAAATGTCTGATGTACCGTATGCATTGCTTTAATGAGATATTTAATGAATTGAGGATGCCGTTTCATTTTTTTGGCACGTTTTCTAAAGTGCATTATATTTATTAACGGAAATAAATCAGGTTTGCTCTGACGCAGATCGGTTCTAATGGTCCTTTTGCGCTTTATTTTTATTTTCTTGCTTATCACAAGAAGGTCTATCGGCTTCTCAAAGAGTTTTTAACCTCAAGACGCACAAGTGCTTTCAGATTTCAGCAATATCTAATAATTTAAAAAAAAAGTTAATAAATCACGAAAAAATATCTTTTCGGAGAATTTAGAAAATTGATACTTTTTGATCAAAGAATTTTTTTAAGAGCTTATTATAGATTGACACCTCATGACTGCCGTTACTCCACCCAAGACAACGCCAACTATTAATTTTAAATTTACACATACAAACATATCATTGGAATTTCCATCAAAAACGATGTTTTGGCTATTAATATAACCAAAACTAAAATTATCTTAGGTTAAATAGTCTCTTTGAAATATTTGTTGTAGTGTCAAACATATGATTTCTGACATAATATTACAAAATCAGGTTCTAAACAAGTTTGATGAGTTATTTAATATTTATTTCTCTTAAATTTATTATATGGTCATTGATGTTACATTTTTTCTTTCAACAATAATTTTATTCTGGTATAAATGACTGCGTTCCAGTCATCATTGCATATAGTTAATAGGTTTTAAAATATCTCTTGAGACGACAAAGTTACTTAATTTATTTTAGAAAAATACACGACACGAATTACGTTACGGAATTTATTTTAGATTTGTGTAAGATATGTAGGTATCTACAAGTATATTTATATATTTTGTTTTTTAAAAATTGCTCTTATTTGTCATTTATGTTTTCCAAAGAAGATAAATTTAAAACTAAGTACATTCTTATGCAGCAACAGCGATAATAATAAGGTGAGATCGAAATGTAACTGAATCGGAGCGGGCTGTGCTGTGAGTGTAATGTAATGATGTGTCTAATGTTAATACTCACTTCTACGGCTTGCTCTGATTCAGTTACATTTCGATCTCAGGTTATATGTTATTATTTATTTACCTTAAATCCAGACAATGACTGTCACCTATCACTCAATTTTGGGTACAACTGACTATTTTTTACCAAAAATTGACTCTTGTTAAATTTTTTGGTAATTTTTTTGTACCCTTGGAGTACAGGGTAAGCACTATAAAGCTGATGACATCCTCTTTAACTTTTTATTTTTAAAAAATTCTTAATTTTATGAAAACCTTCTGTTATAAATTTAACTGTAGTTTTTTTAATACGATGTCCGATTTCTGACATCTCGTTTATTATACTGTTCGCAAATTGTCTTTTTCCGATGTATGTACTTTAGGAACTGTTTCTGTGTCTAACGTTTATCTAATGTTTTTACTTTTAATACTGTCAATTTTAGCAATTCCTACTCTTCTTAGAGTTCTTAGATATTTTATTTCTCTGACTTGTTTCTTGCTTTTTTCTCGTTGTGATAGTATTCAGGTGTTATTGTTTTCTCCGTCATTTTTGTTTTATTTTTCTACTAAGAGCCCAGTAGATTTTTTTTTTCTATTCTAGTGTTGATTTCGATATCTTGTTTTCCTGGTTCTTGTAATGTTACTCCTAGATATTGAAAACTAACTTGTTCTAGTTTTTCTCTCTCCGGTTCGACATTAATCTGATCTCTACTTTGCGCTATTTAGCATTGTTGTGTTTTATTTTTATTGTGTTTTTTTTCTTGTTCTTCTCTTATTCATTTGGTGCTTTATGAGTAATTTCTTATATAGTTTCATATCTATAGTATTGAGTGCTTCTGTCTTTTCTCTACTTTATGATTTATGAAGTGTTGGTTCTAAAAAAAATTTTAATTTGCTTTCTAAGATTTGTTTATATACTATTAATACGGTACTTAAAAATGTTGTTTCCTTCTATTATTACGATTTTTTTTCTTTTTTAAATATTGCTAGAATCAGTTTTGTTGTTTATCTTGAAGAAATTTTTCAATACCTCCAGGCTTTCTTAGAGATTTTCATCATTAATCAGATTTTTTTTTTCAGCCAATATTTTATCTTTGTCTGGAGCTTTTCTCTTTTTGAAACGCTGTTCTTACTTCTTAGTATGAGCAATGTATGAGATATCTTACTTCTTTTTTCTTCATTGGTATCACTGTTTCTCTCTGGTGTTTTTAAATGTTTGGTTGCTTCGACTTTAATAACTTTTGAAAATATCGCTTCCATTATTGTGTTTTAGTTCGTAAGATTTTTTTATTTCATTTATATAGTTATTTTTCTTAAGCTTGCATATACTCTATAGAATAGTTAACAATTTTCTTTTCTTTTTATTTTTTTCTTAAATTTTTTATAAGTTTAATTTTGCTAGTGTCGCTAATTCTTACACTGTCGTATTTTGTCATTAGTTTGTTTATTTAAATATTTTCTTCATCTTTTCTTTTCTGCTTTGATCTTCTTTAATTCTTCTTGCTTCACCAAGCTAGTTGCTTTCTGTGGTGGTTAGACTAATGTTACCTTTTTCAGAAATTTAACATCTTTTTTTTCTCCGTATCTTACACTTTCCTGTTGATGTTTTTTAAGCCTATACTTATTTGTTTTTCAAATTGTTGTGCTACTTTTCTAATTTTCTAGTTTGTAGATCTTGATGCTTTCTTTGCCTGCTCCTACTGGAAGCGAACTGTGGTTATTCTCTTTTATCTCTTAACGTTTTGTATTGTTTCCCTATTTTGTTTCTCTACCAATATGTAGTTCTCTCAATAATTTATGTATATTTTTATGTTTGTGATAAATAAATTCAGATTGTAACAAAATTCTAGTAACAGTATTTCCTTCGAATTTTTTGTTTCTTGTGATGATTAAAGTTTGTTTTGCCATGACCGATAATGCGTCAATTGAAGACGTCGATGTCGAATAAATTAAATTAAAACTTTTAGAAATAAAAGAAGAAAAAAACTTTAATAACACCGTGCAAGGCTCATGGTTTTATTTATGTTTTAGTTTGGGATTATTGGGATTTAGGACATTAACATACTGTTTATTAAGTCTGCTTCAATAAACAGTGAGTGACTGTCTTAAATCCTAACAATTTTAAACTAAAAACATTATTTTACTGTCAAAGAAATAGTTGTTGAATACTTCTCTACCTTGTCGGCCAAGTTTAGAATAAATGCTGCTCAATGCAGTATTGTAATTTAATTAACATGTGTTCATTTAAATAAGTTGTCAAGAGTGCTATGAGATTTTGATAAAAGAAAATATAACAAAAAATTAATGTTGGAACTTGATACACTATACAATGTTGGTTTTTTTTTGGTGCGTGTTTACAAGATTCCGAGTCATTTTCATTGCGAATAGTTTTATTGTTGTAATTTCAAATTTCATTTTGTTTTTTCTTTTCTTTTTCATAGTTTCCGAAAGCACTTTGTGACTGTTGTATTCAAATTTTGATTAAACTTGTGGGTTTAATTGGATTTTTATTGTCATTATTTATACTGTTGATATATTGACTTCAAAAATTAACCAACCACAAATGAATATTTCAACCACAATCGTCTGAATGACATTTTTTTGAAATTGAAGTTTATAAACTTTTATACATTTATTAAACGTTGATTGACGTTTATAAACGTCAATTACAAAAAATGTCATTCAGACGGTTGTGATTTCAACTTTTAAAAGATTTCTCCCTCAAAGCAAAATCTTATCAGAGTAAAACCAATTTTTGTTAAAATTATTTAACAGCATAGAAGATGGATCTTTATCATTTTATTTCTTGAAGAAATAGAAAAAAAAAAATTAAGCTTGTTCTTTTAATCTGTTACAAATATTTTAAAAGCTCGAGCATTAAAGTTCGTTTACATGTAACTAGCATTTAAAAGATTAATCACTGCCCAATTTTCATTAAAATTAAAGTAACATAACACGAAAATGTATTCAACTTAATGTTTTATGTTGAAATAGTTATGGCAGAAACTATAATCCCAAGTTAAATTTATTACACTTGCATCACATTGAAGCAGTCCACAATCCGCCCTCGTATTAGTATGATAACCTCTAAATTTATCCCTCGAAACACTGAAATAAATTGTATTTAACGAATTAATTTTTTCATGCACATAAATTTGCTCGTCATGTCCTGACGTCACAAATCCTCTAGGGTTTTTTTTATCATCCAATAACCGCAAGAGCCGCGCAGTCTGAAAACACAAATTCATCTCAAAACAACAAACATATTCATATCCTTCAGTCTGAAATAAAAAGAGCGCCAGCCATCCAAAAATAATTTAGTGAAAATGTGCTGCTATCTAGCGAGTCGTGCTTTCAGGATAACTTTTCAGGCATGTGTGCAGTGCTGCTGTTGCGTCAACACCCCGAACTAAACCTCCTGAAATCTAAACAAGACATTGAACTAAAACTGGCAGATTTATGTAAATCTATTCGAATACATTCTACCAACATTCAACGACAGGTTACGTCATTGCTGCCAATAATAATTTCATATTAAAGCAGTGTTTGTTTTGGTGTGAAGTAGGAAGTGTATTTCAGGACAAGCAGATGTCACTGTTGGTGTAAATTTAGAATAATTATTTTAAACTTGGATGTTTTTTCAATGTGCCAATGTAGGTCTCTAAATCTCAATTCTGCTTGATTTTATTTCTAAATAGGTTTATAACGGGTTTAGCCAATGACCAATGATTTTTCTACGATTGTTTCAGTAACAAATTTCAGCAATTTAGTGGTATCGGGAGTCTATTTTTACACTAAGTAAACTCCATAAAGCTTTCAGTACAAACACTACTAAACTCAATTTGATGGTTAACAAAAAAGATGTGTTTTATTATACTGACTGACAGTACCGTGTCTAATAAAACTCCCATTAAATTTTTGCAAAATTGCAAGAACTTAGATTTCATCTGCCGAAAATATATTAGAAAGTAGGATTTTTGCATATAGCTTCATTTTAATGTTCTTATAAACATATTAAAAGTTCCCACCGACTTCGCGAGATACTTGTGGTCAAAGATAACGAAGAGCGGTTTTTCTCAAATATTTTTTTTCCTATCGATATCCGCTGGATTAAAAATCGAAAATATTAAAAATGTTTATAATAAAGATTTTGTACAACCATTTATGTAATTACAAACTAACAAAAACGTAAGAAAACACTTCTTTTTTACACCACTTCTGAGGTAAAATACGAGTACAAGACGTATTATTAACAGGGTTTATTCTTTAGGGCGAATCCATGATGTACAGGTTGTTATTACTTGTTATTCTGTTTGTTATTACTAACATTTCTGTTGCATAAGCTCTAAAATTTGTTATTGTTCTTTTCCATTTCTAAGGGTCTTTTCCTTAACTTTATTTGTATTTGATGCTGAAAGGTTGAAGGTATATTTTCCACAGAATTACATTGCTTAAAAAAGCACAAGTTAGCTGAAGATCTGTTTTGAGTTTGACTTGGTCTCTTAACCATTTTTCACATTAGATGAAACAGGGATGCGTGAAACCAAAAATTTGATCTGTTAATGAATTATTTTCACCTATGGCTGAAAAAACCATCATGTACAGAGTTATAATTATAAAAAACTGTTTTTGCAACTGATAGTTGGTTTCTCGAGGAGTTTGGAAACCATGTTATCTTAACAAAATATGTGAATTATTTAAAGCAGTACCACCAGCCTGAAAGAAAAGCTGCAACCAAAGACTCCAAAAACATGGACACTGCAGCAAATGTAGTGTTTACTAAGGCTAGGGCTGCAACTTTAAAATAGAATTTTTGCAAAATAATAGCAATCGAAAACGGGTGATTAATTATTTACTTGCTGCAACAGAAGAGGAAATATACTCGACCTAGGCTCGAATGGCCACTCTGACTTAAATCGCAAATGTTTACATAATAGATCTCTTGTTGCGGTGCCAATTGCAATTATCATGTACTTTAGTTGGTCTGGAGGTTTTACGATTGTGCCCCTAGTAGATCCTAGAGGTTTCTCATTTATGTAAATAAGAGATAATGGAAAGTACATGATAATTGCAATTGGCACCGCAGCAGGAGATCTATTATGTAAAGATTTACGATTCAAGTCAGATTGGCCATTCGAGCCTGGGTCGACAGTATGATGCTTTTGAAATAAGCTTCTTTCAGCCTTATACCATCCCAGAAAGGTAAAAACTTCTTCAATATAATCCGTCTTGATGACATTTTGCAAACTTCTCTCAAAAGACAGAATTCAAGCTTGTCTTCTTGCCGTCTACTAGCGTAGCCGCACCACAATGGTCCAAAATATCAAAATCTGTAGTGTTTTGAGTTGTGTATTAGATTGTAAATCTGTATAACGTACACAATACACATTACAACATTTTTGTGGTCGAAATATACTAGACGTTTTTGATCAGTTTTTTTTATTTAGTTTATATATTATTATCAAATTATTTTGAATTATTTAGTTTTTTTATGTCGATGTCTCCGTCTACATTGTTTATCAAAAGGGCATAGTTATAAAATTGTTAGGAAAATCAAAAGGGCCAAAATTAGTGTCTGTAGACGATTTATAAGGGATGAACTTAATGCATACGTAAAACAGCACACTTTTCATTTGCATCTAATTTGTAGGTTCAAAGTTATGACTTATAATAAAATATGATTGTATAAAATCGAGTTTTAATTTTATTTACAGTGTAATCTAAAAAAAGGACCTAAGCTAAAAATTTCTAAAGTTTTTAAAATGGAACAGATGAGAAAATCTTTTTACGTTGGATTTTAAAGCTTTGTAACTTTTGTCTATTGGAATTGTTACGTTTCTTTGAGAATTTTACTTAAAATGATAGAATACTCGTATATTACAGTTCTCACTACAAACCTATCATTTTTTACAAGACAAGGTATTTTTGTATTTATTTACAATTTCTAGCTTTCCAGGAATTAAGTTTTCGAAAAACTTTAATTTTACTGGCCTAAATGTTTTAAATTTATTTTTCCAACGGGAGAAAATTGTGTCTCGGAGTACTTACTACGTATACTTTCAGTGCTGGTTTTAGGAGTCTTTTAATTTATTGTCTTTTTTAGATGACGAAGAGTTTTTTCAAATATTTTATTTTCTAAATACATCCGTTAGATTAAAAACTGAAAATTTCAAAATTATTATAAAATTACTAGTACCACATTTGTGTTACCAAACAAACAATTGTGAATTACATCCCATTAAATTCAAATACAACTAAAGTTGACGAAAAGACTCTGGAAAGATAAAAAGGACTCTAATACGTTGCGTTTATGTTTTTTAGTAAAACGCAAAACTATGTTTTGAATAACAAGTAATAAGATCCTGTATATCATGGATTCATCCTACAAGAGAAACCCTGTAAAAGACGCGCCTTGCATTTTACCTCACAAGTGAGCTGGTGTGTGTAAAAAGCAATGCGTTTTCTAATTTTTTATTCGTTTCAAATCACAAAAGTGGTTGTACAGGGTCTTTATTATATCTATTTTGAGAATTTCTAATTTTAATTCCGCAGATATCTGTAGGAAAGAAAGTATTTAAGAATAATAATTTTTTGACATCTTTGACTAAGATTATCTCGTGAAGCCGGCACTATATTGATGGGAACTTCTTTTACGTCTATTAGAACATTAAAATAAAGCTATTTGCTAAGTTTGGCTAATTTTTGCTCTAAAAACTAGACAAGTTGGTGCGTTAGTAGTATCATTTTTAAATGCACTTAAATGTGTCTGACTGAGAGAAGAAACCTGTCAGGGTCTGATATGATGAATGGAAATAATTTTCAATGAAAACTTAATGGTTATTAGAGCACTCTTGTGGTATTTTTTCGATCGACTTATGATTGCAAGGTTCACTTGAAATTTATTTTGATTCAAAAAGTGTTTTTAAGTTAATAAGAAATATTCTAGTAATGTGTAGGTTGCGTCATTATACGACGCCAACGCTGAAATTTATACACCACTGGTGGTCTTCAGTCAATTATTTCGATTATATTTCGAAATAAAGAAAGCATTTATTTTAATCATAATTAAATTAGTCATGTAAAATTTGTATTACTACTACAAAATAAAGGTCTGAAATAGCAGCACCTACGTTTGAAAAAAGTAAATAACCAAATAAATTATCACGTGTCGGAAAGCAAGAATTTATTTACCTGGTTCACTACCAAAGCTTTTTATTAAATTTTCTGATTCAACGTAGTGCTTTTAATATTTTTTTCTTAATTGTTTATTCATCAAGAGAGTGTATTGTGTTTTTCACCTTAAATAAAGATGGTTTTGTGTAAAAAAAATATTTGTCTTTTTATGTTTTCTTTCACCCACATGAAGCTTTTTGTGAAAACATTTAGGTCACGAAATTTTTATTTGACGTTGTAAAAGAAAATAATAAATGAAATCTTTATTTTATACATAATTCAGTAAAAATATTAACTACAAGTTTTATCTTATACACTGCTCAACACAATTATAAGAGAACACAGTTTCTAAAAATTTTATTCTTTTTGCAAAAAGTGGACAATTCTAGAGGGTGATGAAGTTTTAGTTTTTCTACTGCTACTGTTGTATATTTCATGTTCTGTTCTTCTGTTTCTAAAAAAAAATTGTAGACAAAAAGTAATTCAATTTTAAAAGTAGTCCAAAATGAAACATAAAATTTAGCAATTATTTTGATTGAAAAAATATGGAGCAATATTTTAATTAAAAAGATAACACGACAAATGAGGAAAATCTGCAAAAAATTGTCTTATCTCAAGTTATAACAAAATTTTAACTTTGAAATTAGTTACTAAAGAATCTATAACAAAAAAAAATGTGGATATGAAATAGCTACATGTTTTTCAGACCAAAATAAAGCGATTTCACACTTACCTCTAACAAGTTGCACCGTTTAGGAGCTAGATTGCGCCAAAGTTGAAATTAAAACTTATTTTTATTTTATTTTATTTTATTTATTTTATTTTAGTTGAAAATTAAAACTTATTTTTATATGTATTTTCAACGTAAATATTTCGGAAATGAATTGTTTCTTACTATTTTATTCAGAATTCACTGGTATATTTGTTTTTGTATTAAAAATGAAGTTTGTAAAGCAAAAAATTGGAAAATTACTAAAAATGTATGTACGACGGAACTACTTAACCGGAAATTGTGAAGATCTAGCAAAATTTTGCTATTATCAGGAAAAAGAGAATATTTAGCTTTGTTTATGTATCAAAATTTATAATAATTGGTTAATCGGTTTATGAGATATTCTAAAACAATGTTTTTCTATACCCAACTTTGAAGTTCTTTAATTTTTTTATCACTCGCTATTATATAAAATTACTCGCTTTTAAATAAGGCATTTTTTTAAGGTAACCGACTTAAAAAAATCCACAAAAAGAGAAGATATGTTAACTAAATCCTTATTCGGACTTTCTAACGTTCTGAGGTATAATTGTTAATTTCATTATTCCTTTAATTATCGAAAAAGCTTTTTATTCTTTGACTTTCATGAATGAATGATGTAAATTGCGAATAGTTTTGACATGAAGTCGTATTGTACCTCACTGCATTATTCTTGTTTTGTGCGCCACAGCGATTTATGTCAATCCAAATAAATGGTATTTGAAGTCGCATCTGTTTTTAGAAAACACAATTTACATATATTGACAGTAGAAAAATATTATGTATTTTTATAATTTTAGATATTTTTTTTAAGTATAAAATTATTATCACACTCCGAACTGCATGTTGTAAAATTTTCCGATGGTTTAATAAAGCGCATTGGTTTATTTCAATACTTCAAAGAAGATCACAGAGAACTTTCATGTCGAAGCTGTCTAATACCAAAATTAAATACTCCAATTTGTTGACAGAAAGAAATTTAATTTTTAAAGTGCTTGTGCGTCATAATTACATAAATGGCAAAAAATTTGAATTTAAAGTCCATGTCAGGATAGCAAATGTAATTTAAAAATTCTTTCGATGTTTCGTTCAATAAAAATACTTTCACTTTATTGAAAAATAACTCAAATGGAAGGATGAAAAGCTCCTGGACAGTCAGTCAATACAAAAATGTTACTCAATATATTGAACAATTTTTTTTAATCGAGAGGAAGACATATTTTAGATTTTAATTACATTTCGATAGAAAGACAGTAAATATTTCTATTGCACGTTTATTCATGATTTTGAAAGCATATGTTTTAACGGGGTGAATAATGCAGAAATTGAATTTAACATGTATTCACTAATTAACAGTTCATTTATGTGATGTAAAGGCCAACAGAGTTAATTACTTTGGTAAAATCGAAAGGGGTTTATAAATAAAGCTGACTCCATTATTTTAACATAGTAATCATTTTAACATCAAGAGTTTGATCGAACTTTTCTATCGAGTGTTGCTTTAAATTTGACTTCACTTTGTCTGCTTGATTGTTTATCCTGACGTATATGTTGATTATTGATTTATAAAGATTTTAATATGTTGCCACTATAATTCAATTTTACTGAAATTAAATTAGGGATCGGATCGCTAGAAAGCAACGAGCCTCCTGTTTGATACTTGCGATAAGCAACAAAACTAATCTGTATGAATCCTGTGCCAATATACTCCGAATGCAAATTTGTGGACGTTTTTCTAAAAGCAATCTCTTTCTTGTTTTTTAATTTTAAAAAACGTATTTGGTTCAATTAATTATGTAATTACTTAAATAACTATAAAAAATAAAGTCAATACATTTTTAAATCAAATTTATTATTTAATTTATTTCATCGAAACAAGTATTTGAGGGTTTTCAAGGTCACTAATGATGGTTTTTATGTCAATTAACAAATTTAAAGCCGCATCGGCAGTTCTAATTAGGCTTACTGTAAAGAGAAAATTGTTTTTAAAATTGAACGCTTGTTACAATATTTTGACTGCCAATAGATATTTTATTGTTGTGGTTTTGAATTCGTTATGTTTTTATGGGGTTCCTTTAACTATTGTAAAAATCAAACTTTTTGAAATGAACTAATTCTTTTCTATTTCCTCTATTATTTTAATTATTTATAAAGATTATTTAAATCTGAAAAAGATTTATGTAATTACAATTAAATTTTCTAGAGAAATCATTTGTTAGAACTAAATTTTTAGTCAAGATAAACAAAAACAGACTTACAGTTTTTGCTAAAACAAAGGAAACTTTTAACATTGTTTTTCAAACTGAAATTTGTCAAGAGCTTCCTTGGGAACTAACACTACACTTTCATAGGTAATTCCAACTCGTTTTTTATCTGCTGCTTTTCTTATTCGGCTGCTTTCTCTGCCTGTCACATCTTAGCCACTTATGGTAGCTTATTTTTATCGGAAACTACTTGGCGTTAAAAATAATTTAATAAAAATTGATGAATCACATTAAAGAATAAATAAAGTATAACAACAATTTTAAAATTTATTTAGAAATTTTCTAAAAAGCTTCTTTCAATTTTGCAATTGCTTGTTTTTATTTGCCGTAAAACAAGAAAATTGATGTTACTGATCTTACCTTGTAGTACTGTAAATACCACCGTTTACAATAATAGTCAAATAAACTTAAAACTTAATTGCATTTTCTAAATCTTGACCTACTTCGATGTAATTTGATGAAATTGCTCCTCGCAAAGTGTATTTGAAAATATCGGAAATGTGAATTTATATCTGAAATAAGAAAAGTATTGTCAAGTGTGTTCCCCGACTAAAAGTAGTATCAGGCTTGTGGTAACGCTTTTCAACGTGCGTCTCTATAAATGCATCGGTGTTAGCTATTTTTAGCAAAACATTTGATACTCGCGCAGGTTACTAGAGTATTTTCAGGAGGTTAATTTGATGATTGTTAAGCAGCTCCTGAGGAATTTCAGGGCGCCTCCGTGAACTTGAACAGCTGTCGCTTCATTTTTACAATGACAAAATAATAATTTTGAAGCGTTGGCATAATAAAAAAATTACATCATAGTGTGAGGTTGTTTATAGATTGATATTTTTAAATTTTGGAGACAGATTTCGTAAGACAATGATTTTTGAAAAAAAATTTAGAGGAATCTTTCGATTCCGCGAAAGTTTATTCTATCGCTGTTGCTATATAATCTAATATTTATCTTTATTTTGCTAACTCTGTCTAGCTTAGTAGGTGTCTCTTGCCAAATGGGATATTTTTGTTTCCAAGTAGCCGCTACTTGCTCTGTCGCGTCAGTGTTGAGTGGCTAACCAAGTGGACTTAAACTGACCGCGTGACTGTCCAAAAAAACCTACAAAATCTACCATGACAGTCCAAACAAACAGTCCTCAACATTCAAAATTCTAAATCCAAATCGGTGCTAATGTGCTAAATTTAGTGATACCTTCAAGCACTCAGAGTGTGACAAACGAGTGACAGTAAACACTAACTTAATAAGACACTAACACTAAAACAGGTTGGCAGCTGAAACATGACCCAAAATTAACCCCCAATTGTACCCTTAAACCGTGTGATGAAACAATTTAAATATTTGCAAGCCTACGCTGAAATCTGAAAGATGTTTGCCAAGAAAGAGGTACAGTTTTAGATTATAATTCTTTAACTATTTTATTGTTTATTACAAATAATTGACTTGATCAATCAAAAACAAAGCAATTTTTGAACATTTGCCAACATGTAAGAAAACCTCAAATGCTTAGAAAAATCTGTGCCACAACTCTAACATGGCGGAACGTACTCAAAAACGTAAAACTTTAGGCAGAAGTGCCTCAACTGAAAGCACCGAATATTCACTAACAATGGGGCGGTCAGTTCGTGACAAAAAGAAAAAACCCAAAGAGCGATGGCTTCTAACACGAAAAACCTGGAGGTACATGACTGATGCTGGCCGAAAACTCATCCCAGACGGTGCCCAAAACCGACCAGAAGACATCCCGAAAATTGAAGCCTACTTTCAGGAAGTCTGTAAACGAGAACCCAAATTCCTTCTCTGGCGCAAAAACTCGTATCCTGGAGCTTTAGGTTTTCGAAAAAAAGCACGCAAAGACCGAAGGAAAGTTGGAGGAAGTTGTAGAAAAGCAACCTCAGCTGATAGTGTCGATATTGTTAAATTAGAGCGACCAACTGATTTACCCCTACCGACGAATTCAGGTGGGCGTTTTGATATTCAAAAAATGAAATATGATTTTTTAAACAAACCTTCATCTCCGTCAAGTTGCACACCAACTTTTTCTGAACATACCGAAGAGGATCAGGAAGAGAAACAATTACTTTCTATGCTTGAGCAATATTTGACAATATCAGAAGCTCCCTCAACTTCGAAATATAATCCTCCTGATTTTAATTATCAAGAATTAATTGATAAATTACAAAGACACTTGACTTTAGCTACCAGAAGCTTTGTTAATGTTCCGAGTTATCACAGTCAAAGTCAGGTACATTTTAATGGTGATCATGTCCAAAAATCACTTTCAGAAACTTTAAGCCGGTATTTTGGCCAATATACAAATCGTGATAAAGTTATTTCTGATTTACTAACAGATAGGAAAGCTTTAGAAAAGCTTTATTTTGATTTAAGGAAAGCTCGAGGGTTTAGAAGAAATGTGAGTGGGAGTGAATATACTTTTAAGACAAATTTATCAAAATATCCGACTCAGAGTTCGAATTATGAAAGATTAAAAGAACGGATGCAAGAATCAGTACATCCTCCTCCTTTAATTGAAATCGATAATGAATCCGTTAGTATTTCGTATCGAGATTTGGGTATTCAGACACTTCCAATTCCAGAATCTGTATTGCAAGAAGTTGAGGAGAAATACAAGAAAGCGTTAGCTGAAAAAGAAGAAGAGGAGAAACGAGATTTACGCCCTGCTGGTGGTCGCAGGAGAAGTAGTGTCGACAATGATGATATTTCTCAATCTGTTAGTGATACAATAAAGAGGTATTTACGAATGGCGCGTAAAAAAAGTGTGGACACAGACAAAGTGGACCGATTTAAGCGTGTGAATTACGACCGAAACTTGCGGAACATCAAAGCAAAAGGCGAGATAACAAAACCAGGAGATGACGACGGTCTAAATAAAGGTTGTCAAACAAACGATGATTGGATATTAAAATATCGCGATTTAAAATTCGATGAAATTGAGTTTTCTGATATTGAAAGTCGGTTATCTAGTTCGCGTAGTAGTGTGGATGAGAATAATAAATCTTCTCCTAATTCACCTCCTCCATCAAAATCTCATTCCTTCCTGAGTCACCTCCTTCATAAACATGATAAACATGACAAAACGAATTCTTCAGCTGTGGCGGCTATGCAGAAATCGAAGTCTTCGTCGAGTGTTATGCACCATGGTAGTCGACTCATGGCGAAAAAGATCTTCAGGTCGAGGTCAAAAAGTCAGACACGGCCGAGTCAAGCCACTTGTAGTTGGACTCCTCAGGTAATTGTTTGTTGGCCGGGTGAGGTTCACAAATAGAAAATCTGTTCAATATCATTGCGATCTAATTTTCGTAATGCAAGCGGGTCTGTTGCAAGGAGGACTATTTATAAAGCAAATTTTCTATTTTTGGGGTAAAAATGAGGAAACATGATGTGTGCGCTATTAACAGCGTCTTCCTATTAAATCCTAAGTTTGGGATTTATGCGATTTGCTAAATTATTACTCCATAATTTTCATTTAAACTGCTTGGGTCGTTAAATTTTAATTGTCGTTTAGTTGTACTCAGAGGAAAAATGGAGAGAAAATTTTGTGCCTCCTCCAAAGTAAACATTGACAAATCACCGGTTCAATGTAATTGGCAAAAATAGAATATGTTTAAATTTTTGCTTTTTTTAGGGTGGATGTGTTTGGAGTAACCTCGCAGGACGTCAAGTCATTTTAGGGACAACTTCTTTACTGCATCTTACTGACATCGAGAGGAAAGTCTTACAGAAAGTCGCATTAGCAAAATTACAAGCCCTCAATTTAGGAGTTGCCATTAAAGTTCCAACAGGTATTTTCGATATTTTTCTTTATAAGTTTTAACTAAACTTAACTATTACTTGGCTTTTCTACTAAACTTGTATATTAGAAGGCGAACGAAATATGCAAATAAGCAGTCAGGAAATTATTCCAAAGTCGGAAATACTTTATAAGAAACTTTTAGGGCGAATAATGCATTGATTTTACTGACTTTTTTTCTTAAAGTATGTTGTAATGCTTTTCATTAATTTTTTAACAAGAAAAGTTTAAAAATATATTTCAACTATTCAAAGCAGTGTTGAGTAAAGTGCTTAATTTCTTAATGACTTTGAATTGAAATTTTGAAACTGAAATGTATTTATTTCCTGGTTACACATACCGGAAATTCTATTAACAAAAATGTAGGTATAATTAAAATATGTGCACGTGATCTTTTTGGTAAGAGAATGTTGTAGTTTGCATTCGTGCCAAAATTAATTTAAAACAATTAAATTTTCTAGGAATTATTTCTAGAAAAATTCCACTTTTGTATACAATTTTATAACATTCAATAATCTGTTTTTTTGTTAATTTCACTAGAGGTCTTATTTATTTCGAGTTGTACTCACCGGTTGCATTTTGTATATGCATAGCAACTATATTTAAAATTAAGCTCTATGTCGTTGGTTGTTATAATGAGATAGATACGATCAAATTGCAATAACAAAGTGTAAATCGTCTCACAAGAAGGATCTGTAAATTATTATTATTAATCATTTAACGTTCTTAAATCCTTACAACGTTTTACAACCATTCTGAAATTCATTTAAAATGTTTCTACCAAGGTTTATTTTATAAAATTTTTGACACTTTTGTTGAGACAAGTTATGAATTTCATATTTAAAAACATTTTAATGACACCACGAGCAACAACATTTTTTGCTATAAAAATGTTTCTTTCTTATTTCCTCCAAGAATCTAAATTATACAATATTGTATGAGATGTTTAAGACGTTATTTACTTGTGAAAATTACGCTACTTCAAATTGTAATTATTATTTATAATTTATCAACTTGGTATTTATTACATTTATATGTATTATATTATAGTTATTATTATATTTTATTAAGTTAATGCCATTTTAAATACAGAATTGCTACCGAAAAGAATCTTTCTACCATGGAAAAGTCTCCCTGCTTTCTTCCCAAGAGCCAACGGTATAAGGCTTTTTGACATGTTTATATTGTTAGAAATCAACAATTTAAAATTTTTCTTTTATAAATTACGAGTATAATAGATATTTTTAAACCACCTGTGTTGTAAGCAAGTCATTACTACTGCACTAAAACCAAAAGTATGCAAAATTACGGCCTATGTACTTATTACAATAAAAATGACTTAGGATCCCAAAGAACATAATTGTATAACATCTGAAAGCGTTTGAAATTAGAAAAATGCTTACGACTTTGAACAACCACTTGAACTGAATCTGGCCCTAATTTTCTCTTACCATTAAATTGTTTTTAACAGAGCCATTCTCTAATTCACATGCTGTAATTTTACGGTAATTATGTTATTCCTATAGAAACAATTGTTGCTCACAATTATCGGTATAGATAATAGCGTAACAATAAGATTACTGAATGTTAGTAGTTAGAAAACAAGAATGTGACAGAAAGTGTTATATTCCTCTCTAGAGCACTAAATTTTAGTTCATTTCGTAATTGTCATTTATGTTGACGTTCAATTAATTTAACATTTTTAAAAAACAATTATTTGTCATACATGCAGAGAGGCATTAGTAGCTCGCAGCTTCATTTGATGCAAACACAGCCTGGGGTACTAATTTCTATTTTCTGCCCTTGCGACGTAATGTACTAATTTTCGTCCACTGTTTAATAAAAACAACATTAACGTATAATTTTATATAAATGGATGCTTTCATCAAAAGATCATTAATATGTATAATTATGTATGATGTCATTATTGAATTACTTTGAAATTTCAAAAAAAAGATTTTTATACATGAAAGTGTTTACGTAAAATAAAAAAAATGTAAACATATGATAGTGCGTGACTAATAATTTGACAATTCATTTACGTCTCGCTATCGCTCCTTCTGTTTTTAAGTGGTCTCCATTTTTACTTGCCTTCATTATAATTCCTGTTTTATTGATATCGTTATGGTTAAATGCATGTTGAAAACATTCAAAATTAGGTCTATTAATTGATGAATATGTTAATAATTGTCTAAAACTTCTTATATAATCGTAATTTAGATTTTTGGAGGAGTAAAAAATACCAACCGACGATCATAGTAAGCATTTTCAGAAAAAAAAATGAAAGAAAACAAAAATAAAAATACATAGTTCAGCAGAAAGCGTGATCAATGACTTTCAAAATGAGGTAACAGTCGACCTATTTTTCCTTTTTAAATTGTAGGCGTTCTTTTCCCTGTGCTCAAAGGGGTGGTAGGATCAACGTGATTTTACATAAAAACATGGTTCGCTGGCAATAAAAATTGACCTGTCTCGTTTTTTTTTTTAAATTAATAATATTTACGTAAAAAATTGGGGTGGACTATTTTCACAAAATTTCTCTGTATTTTAAATCCCAAAAGATTTAATGTTACTCTAAATTCTTTGGCAGTAAAAATGGCAGTTTTGTCAACTTAATCAAGAATCATAAAATACACAACAATAAAAAATCTGTGGGTAACTCGGTGGGTCATTTTTGTGTTTTCTCCACGAGATATGAATTTTTTTCTATGTATGTAGGTAGATTTGATAAAAAATTCTTGGTCGTTTAATGTATATACTTATAGGTATGTATTTTTTATATAAATAAATTATAAGTTGCAAATAAAAATAGAATTTTAAGTAATATTACGTTATTTATGCATCTAGGTCTAAATAGTGCTTGAAAAAAATAAATTTATTTGAAATTACCTGCAGATGATACTGACGCAAATGACTAGTTGAAGCGACTGCTTTCATTTAGTTCATATTTTTAACGACACCTCAGACACAAATAGGCTAATTTTCAACTTAGAAATAAGTGGGACGAACACATCTGGCTTAACATTATTGACAATAATGTAGGTCCGTTCCGCCACTAAATTCACTAATTTACAACTCTTGAAATTCGCTAGTAATTTTTAGGTACACATTTGCTGTAAATTTATGTAAATGGCCAAAAGCAAATAAATTTGAAATAAAATGTTAAAATTGAATTTTGTATATATGTATATTTAAAATAATAGAAAAATTCTCCAGAGTATTCAAGTTAGGTGGTCCAAAAGCACTTTAATAGCTTCTTAAGTTTTACTATGTGCATTTTATTTATCTGTCTAACCTTTACGAGCTTTCAAGACATAACGTAAGCCTACGAAAAAACCAAGTGGAAAATAAGTCAGTTTTGTGAAAATCCTTGCATTGTTTAGCAAACCTCATAAAACTAAAACTAGACGTTTAAACACAAAAGCGTCATTATTTGTTTATAAGACCTAGTTATTTTTAAATGCTGTAACAGTATATTGTATATTTTCTTTATTTTATGTAATGAGTGCAATATTTTCATATTGTTGCAGAGAATGTGGGTCCGGTTGTGAACAAACCAAAACGGAGGCCATATCTACTGAAAAGGAAAGCTCTGACCACTAGCATTTTCGATACAAACCGCAAGGAGGGCGAGAAGGGTAAAATATTGGATTTTTGTGATATTTTGATCGTTATTCTTTGTTTAAATATGAACGGCGGTGGCTAAATTTAGCCGGACATCTATTTATGTATTGAAATTCCGCATGTCAAATATGAAATGCTCCGTCAAAACGGTACGAAAATATGCAATGTGTATGTGATTTTTCGCAAGCGGCGCCCGAAGTTTGTTTGCACATTCTGTTTTATAACTTTTACCACTTCGTTGTTTATCTTGGATTTCGACGAATTAAACATTTTAAACGGCTCGGAGAAGTACCTGTTGCTTAATAAACGAATGACTGTTTACGCCTTTGAAATATATAAATTACCCGTATAAGCTATTTTTGCTAGAGATCACGTAACTCTTTAACATTTTTTCAAAATTTCAAATTCTTTCACAGGAATTTCCGACACAACACACCATAAATAGAACAATCAATAAAGAATTATTTCGTGAAAAAACAGCACCAGTAAACCGTTTGTGCCATCACATTAAAGATAGTCTGTAGTTATATTCTGCTTGCAACTGTCAATTGGTTAATTTGTTATTAACATTTAAAATCAAAAAATTGTTTTTATTTTAAATTTTTGATTATAAAATTAAAACTAATAGAGCAATTTTAATAATTGGAGGTATAGTTCGGGCCACCTAACAATGAATTTACGGCACTAGCTAGAAATTTTATTAGGTATGTTTAGATTCATACATTGAAACGAATAGATTTAATTGGTTGCCTATTGTACAGAATTCTTAATAATTTTTAAATAGTTACGAGTGGAAACATAGCAGAACATAAGTAAAAACTATCTTGAATGTAATGGTACAGTCGGTTTCTTTTTGCTATTTTTGTCACAGATTCCTTTATTTTATGCTCTACTGATTGGCCTAAAATATTGTTGCTTTGGAAAATGTCACTTAAAATGTTGATGCGGGGTTGGGATGAAACCACTTTTGTAAATGTATTTATCAGTTGGAAGATTGGAAATGAAAGAAGCAGACACGCGGAAAAATAAGAGCTTGTCGATATTGCGATATTTGTGCTTGAGTTTTTCGGCCAAATATTTGCGGAATTACTTAACATCGAAAATAAATATTTGACTGTTTTGTTGGCGTAATTGGCCCACAAAAAATTTAATTTGTTTTTTTTTTAGTACAGTCACACATAACGAGTGATGTGTGATTTGGCAATAAATCTTATTCCGGTCGAAATTGCTTTTCTATTGTACTAGTTTTAAAAAATAGACTAGTGATCTGATTCAGAAGTTCATTCTCCGTTTCAAATGTTTTAATGGTTATGTCAAATTGTTATTCTTTTTGAAAAAATAAAAACACATTTTTTGTGATTCACGATTGTAGAATTCGAGTTAATAATATCTATGAAGATAATATCTAGGAATTTTTTCAAGGCGATAATATTAAGGTAGAAAAGAGATTTTTTATAGCTAACCGCTAACCGGTGCATTGGCCAAGATGTTTAGTATGGGGGTATTATCATTTGGTTGGGTAGTTCATTATTTGTTAATTATATTAAAGAAGAATAAATTAATTGTCCACAAGTGATGTTTTACAAATTAACTTTTGAAGAAGAGGAAAAAAATTACAAAAGGTTTCCATAATAGTTATTTACATATAAAGGGAGAGAAGTGCATGATTATTCCTAAGATGCCGTTCATAGCCCTCGAGCAAGCTGAGGGAATAATCGCACTTTACTCCTGTGGTATATATTCTATTTTTTTAACAACAACAAACATTTTAGTTGATAACGAAACTAGCAACGAGTCAATGTTGTTAGCAACAAATATTTGCTCTCGTCGTTAGGCTCACTTGGACTTCTATCACGATTTTGGCACTTGAAAACTTGATTTCTACTCCCTGTCGTGCAAAAAGAAAATTAAATGAATTTTTCTGTTGCTCATATGAGAGACATATGAGGGTTATTAATGCACTCCAGTCTATTCAAAGGAGTTGGTTAAACACCTCTATTAACGACCTGTTATTACCAACCAAACAAATCAAAATTTTGACATTTATAAACTGTGATAATCATAAAAAAATTATAGAAACGGTATGTTTGAAGATTCATTGGCTCTTTTTCGTATCTCTGGTGGAGTGAGGTTTAAAATTTCTTCCATATTTTTAACAGTAATACCACTATTACATAATAACGACAGCACTACGAAGCTGATTAATATTATTGACAACAGAAAAATTTGTTTGGATGTTTTGTAGCTAGGTAACAGAAAACAATCTAGATGTGTCAGTAGAGAGAGGCAAGTTTAAAAATTTTGGAATAAAGTTTTCAAGTTTATTGTGATATAAGCAACAGAAAAACATTGGAATCAACACTTTTGTTAATGTGCGATTAATAAACTCAATTTCTGTTTAATAATAATAATTAATAATTATAATATTAATAATAATATATAATAATTATTATTAATAATTATTAATCACCTTCATTAACAAACTTGTTGGTTAAATAACTATTTAATAATAATTTATAAATCTGCTAAATAAAAACAAGTAAAACAACGATGAAGTGATGAAGATGATGAAGGGAAACAATAAAACGGTGAAGATGCGAATGAAGACAGTAAAGAAGAGGATGAAGAAGTTAAAGTTGTAGAAGATACAGTAGCGATAACATAAAAACGAAGAAAATTGTTTTAAAAGTCGCGTAGCAGATTTTGGAGAAAATTTTATTTAATTAAGATGAAACGAGATACATAAGTCGGTATTTGCAAAGAAATTCTTGGAAAGTAATGTTGTAAAACTTACTGTTCTCTTCAGCATCACAACCAGAAGTGAACATAAATATTCTGATAAATTTGATGAAAGAATTCTTTTTTTTTCAAAGTGGGGTGGTTTAATATAAATTACAAAAGAATTAAAAATCCACATGAATCCCACAAGTTTTTAAATTGACTTGGATTTTTACTTTTTTTATTTATTTATTAACTTTATTAGCTTTATTAACTTTAAAGCATGTAAAGATAAGGACAAAGGCCGTCAAGAAGAACACAATAAAATAAGACAAGAAGAAGCTAAAAGAAAACACCAATATTGTATCTTTTTAGTGGGGGCGGATACCACCGACAAAATTTTAAATGGCAAGTAATAAAATTGCATATTATTTAAAAGGTAATTAATTCTTTTTTCTGTGTTTTTTTTTTGTACTTTAAATGATAATAATAATTTTGCAAAAAACGACAAAATATTGATAAGTTTTCGCAATAATATTTAGGTTTTTTTTTCTGGAAGTACATACTGGTGTGTTTAGATAACAAAAACATCACTGGAAAAAGAATTTAGGTAAATATCTTTTCAATAACGTGCCACTTGACCCCACATGCTATTTAGAATTTTGATGGTATGCATTTTCATGTTATTTTTATTTAATCTAATTTTTTTTAGGGAAATTTATAATTTTTAACAATAATTAATGAATAATATTACTATATTAGTACAGAAATTACTCTGAATTTTGATATCAAAGGAAGGTTTGTTTGCACCTGTTTCAAAATCACAAATATGAATAATTATTAGGTATTATGAATGTATTTGATGCGGTACATCATAATATGTAATTACAGTATATTACCAATTAACACTAATTATGTCGATCTTTAAATTAATTTGTGAGTATATTTGTATCAAATAATACAGTCATCAATAATAACCCGCCTATAGTTTGTAATTATTATTTGGATTATTAATGATTGTAAATTAAATATTTATATAAATTGATCACCAATTTTTCTAGCCAAACATTCTTCGCAAAAACGGTAAAAATTAAGAATTGTAATGACATGCTTGAAATACATAAAATTTTAACAGCGCTAAAATGGATCTTTGGAAACAACTCCGTAATAAATGATGAAAAAATGTCATAACTTCAAAAACCGAAAGCCTTTTTATGTTTGAAAATATTTTTATTTTGTGTAAATGTGACAGTAAATTGTTCCTACAGATCATGATCATAAAATTAGCTTTCATTCAAGAAGTTTTAATCTATAAAGTAAATTTATGGTCGGCCTTTTCCTTTCTGTTTAACGATGTCAAAAATATATTTAGGACATTTATTTGTTCAAAAAAGACACATGTTAATGTGTGAATGCAAAGGGTTTATGGCAAATATGACAGGCCATCATTTATATTTTTATCTCTTCTTTTCGCGTTTCGCATTCACGTTTACAACTTTAATACCTAACAGTATTATTTTTATGGGGACAATAATAATGTTGTAACTCTACTGAATTATTCCTTATCTGTTATTTAAGAGGCTTAGGTGTATAATAAAAACGTATAATTTTGTAGAAAATGCCGTAAACTAGAAAATTGAGTATTTTATATGTACAACATGAATCTAAAATATATACGTATATAAGTTAAAATAAACGAAAACGGGTATTGCTGTAGAAACTTTAATCTTTAAAATTTAATAAAATTAATACTTTATATAAAAATGTGCGTAGATTTTATAGTGTTTATTTATTTGCGTCCGCTTTATGATTATTGCTAAAACAGAAAACTTTTAACAGTTTTTCCTATACTGCAATCTGTGTAGAGCGTACCCTTAAGGGAAATTGTCGTTGCAGAGGGTAACAGTGCCGGTGGCCTGGTGTTTGGAATTCCCTTGACGCAATGTGTGGAGAACGACAGACTGTCAAGGGCCGCCGCACGGACAAGTCCTTTCCGGAGTAGAGCTGAGCTTTCAGGCTCAGCTGAAGAACCAGCAACTATAGGAAGACACGGGTCAAGATCCAGCTTTAGTTCCTTAATTGAGGCGCCTAGAGGTGACGAGGTAATCCTTGTTCTTAATTTAGACAAATTCAATTAAAATTTAATCACTCAAAACTCGTACGTCAGTTGCGGATTTGAACGACATGAAGTTCAAACTCAATAACAAACTTTACATTCTTAAGCTTTAGAATAAATTTTATTTGAGAAACGAACGTCGATAGTACTTGAATGAAATATGCCGAGGGCGGATCAGATTAAAAGTCATCATTTTGTGATTTAATCGATTATAGTTTGAGTTTATAGTTCTACTACAGATTTAGGAGATATGATTCTAAAAATAATCGAATGTGAGATTTCGTTTGATTCTGGTCAGTTTAAAATACAAATGATGTTGACTACATTCTGAGGATTTTTATTGTAGCGCTTAAATAAAAATGAACAGCGTCCAAATTCTGTCTAGGTATGCTTCAAACTTTCCTTGGCATTTGTGCAAATACTTATTATTGTACGTCAACACGGTCATTGTACAATTTTTTTGATTATGATAGAACATGCGGCTAATTTTTAAATGGGGGTCATTTTTTACCAACAAATCTAGGGCGAACAATGAACTCAATGAACTAATTGAGTTTTTATCAAACAAGTATAAAAGACTGCATGAGTAATGGAAATAATTCAAGCAAAGAGCTAAGCCTTAGGCCTTGTTTCATTTGGTTTGTTTTGTGAAAAACTATTGAAAATGTGTAAACAAAAAAAAAGGAAAAAAAACCATTATTGAATGATCATTATATATATTAACGATTGTGGCCATGGATATTCAATTTAAAATTCAAATTGAAATGCTGGAAATATATAATGTGCCTGGGATGCGATCGAATTGGAAGCACGGGGTTCTGTTCCACAATTTAAGTCTTAATTGAAATAAGTCAAAAGTTTATGTCATATTAAAAAACTCAATTTTTTGTCACTATTTAACTATTCAATTGGCTTCGTTCACAATTTGATAATCAGATGTCAAACTAGTGGCTAGTAGCGAAATAAATTGGAAAAGAAATAAAATATAACTATACATTTGTTGGATAGGTTGCAAAACAACACAAACGTTACAACAAATGTAATTTTATTCTAATTTAGGTTAAAATGCATTTTTTAGATTAAAAAAAATGAACCAAATATGTCGTTTTTATTGTCAGTTATGATCGAAATTTTATACAAAAAATAGATTTTTGCAGTTTATCGAAATTTTCCGACTTTCCTTTGCAATTGTCCTGAATTCTTTTTCTCAAAACTTTTTCAGGAACGTAATGAACAAAACAAGAAAAGAATTACACATATCCTTCGTTCAAATAGTGAGTTATGGACCCAAGTTCATAAAAAAATTCTACTGAAAAAAGTTTTTTTAGTTTTCACGAATTTTCCAGTTTTTCTGGAAGCTTTTTCAGTTTTTATTTCCGTGAAAACCTTATTTGAACACTTACAAATATTTAAAAAAATAGCCAAATTAATCTATTTCATTTATATTTATTTATTATATAGATACCACATGATCAAAAAAGATTATCTTCTAGAAGGCTGTCAAATTCTTTTTGCCAATGTAAATTATATGGAAAGAAACATACTCACAGCCTTCTAAAGCTGTGAGTATGTTAAAACTACAATTTAATCTTGTTCGATTAAATTGTAGATTACTCAATAAAAAGTCACTGGACAAGCCTCAAAATGACGTTTTGACGAGTCAAAAAAGAATTGACGAGAGAGTCAATAAATTTTGTTCGTTATAACACATTATTATCTTTATAAACTACGCACAAATGAATAGGGATATTCTAAAAAATCATTTTATTTAATGATGTAACCATTTTTTTTTCAAAACTATGTTATTACTGATTAATTAACCTTTATTTAGCTTATCTAAAAACTGAAAACCAAATGAATCGTTTTTCTTTTGGTAAGGTTAGGGCCTGAAAGAAAAGGCTCCAATGTAGATATGAGTTTTTCTTAAAAAATTTTGTCTTCTTTTGTTGGGTCCACTTATTCGTATCAGTTTACGGTTAAATTATGAAAGAGCTTCATCTTCCAGCCAACCTTTGCGAAATTATTGTGCGAATGCATACTGAGGGCTACCGATAAGTTGACATTGGCCAAACTATCGGTGTATCCCAAACGGTGGTTTCTCACACCCTTTCACGTTTTCGGAAAACAGGATCTACTACTAGGTGGCCGGGTAGCGGATTCCAAAGTGTTACAACCCCTAGAGAAGATCGTAACATAGTCATACAAGCCAGACGCAACCGCTTTTTGACAGCGCGTCAGACTCTAAATCTATTGCAAAATATTTTTAAGCGGCCTATTGCACTTTAAACAATTCGGACCCGTTTACGGAAAGTTGGACTGTTATCGTATGCTCCTTTAAGAAGACCAGCCGCAACAGAACGTCACTGGCGGTTACGAAGAGAATGGTGTAGCGAGCGGTTGACCGAGCACATAAACTGGCAAGAGTGGCAAGCTGTTATGTTTACTGACGAATCTCGTTTTTGTCTACACAGCTACATCCGACGACAAAGAGTGTATAGAGAACGAGGAATGCGCACCATGCCGTAATTTGTGCAGCCTGTCTATCGGATTCAAAGCAGTGGTGTTATGATACGAGCTAGCATTTTATTATGGAGGCCGTACAAACCTACACTTCATTGATGGGAACCTCACAGGAGTGTGTTATGTTCAGGAAATTGTGTAGGAATAAGTGTTGCTCACAAGGAACTTTATTGGTGAAGAATTTCGCTTTCTTGACGACAACGCGCGTCCACATAGAGCTCAAATAGTGCATCAATTTTTGGAAAACCATCAAATTTACATTTGCCTTTGCCACGAATGTTACCAGACCTTAACCCAATTAAACATAAGGGGGATGCAAAGAAGACTTTCTGATCACTCTCCACGGCCCTCAAACCTCCATGAACTACAAGAAGCGTTACCGCCCCTTTGGAACGCAATCCCTCTTAAGTTGTTAATAACCGTAGACATTATACTCGATGTTAAAAATGACTTTAAATTATCAACATCAAAATTGCATAAACAAGCAACAACGATTTTTTTTTGAGCATTTTTATTAGTTTTTTTATTACAAAATCTATTCTAATTTGTAATGTTTGATGCCATTTTGTTACTTAAAATAAAATTTCGTCTTATTTACAAGTAAAAGTAGAAATTCTAGCAATATCACTATTCATTTGTGCGTAGTTTACAATGTTGTACTGTTTAAAACAAAAACAATTTTGACAGATAAAAGTTAACAAACATAAAGCCATGTTTGTATAGGGATACTAAAAGTAATTGGCTTTATGAAAGATCTAGGGTGAAAAGAGGATTTCACGATTCAACTCTTGTTATTTCAAAATAATAAATTAAAGAAAAATGGTTGTGTCAAGCGAATATTCAAAGTAATTTTATCTCAACTAAGAATCTGGTTGCAATTTGTCTAAGTAGCTACTGTAGCAATTTATTTCTGAATAATTGGCAATCCTAGATTAGACAAATAAATACGAGTATGTCATTCGAGTGAAATATCTTGCTTAGTTAAATTCGTAATTAATGATGTAGCCATAATAAATAAATTATTACAGTTAGGAAAATTATTAGGATTAGAACGTTTGAATTATTAACACTTAAAATTTTTAGTTTTATAAAATAATTAAATTTATGGAATTTAGCAATTTTTGAGTTTTCTAAAAGAGTAGTTTTTAAATGATTACAACTTTTAACATTTTAGTAAAAAATGCTTTTGGTAAATAGTAAATATACACGTACTTACCTACCACAGCTAGATGTAGACAGTTAGATGTTTTTTTTTCATTTCTATAAAAAATACGTAATTATAGTTTTCAGGTTTTGGATATTTGAGAGACTTTATTATTTCTAAATTCTTAAATCTACTAACAATATAAGATTTTTAGACATTTCAATAGCCATATTGAACGTGTCAAAAGGTGCGCATTTGCTGTTAATCAAAAGTTGTGTTGGACAGATTATGAACTTCAAAAAAATTTTGTCACAAAGATATTGTTCAAATTTCAGAAAAGTAGCAATACTAGAACATTGATCACCTTTATGCTTTATCATGTTACCTAAAATTTGGATATACTCGTAGGTACCAATATTTGAAAGTGTCATTAAATACAATTTTCTACATTATTTGTTTAATGATAATTCTGACAATGAGTCTAAAAAGCTAGCCAGTTTAAAAGGAATAGTCTCCTGCCAACAAACTTAAAATGAACACTAATCTTTTACGTTTTTGTTTTGTTTTTTGATTCCAAAATTATTCATAACAAAATTTCTATGAAAGATTTTACGTTGGCTGCAATTTGCTTCGTGCTGGGTTTATTGGCTATTAATAAGCTCAGAAACTGGTAGTTTCACATTTTTTTATGTTTACTAAAAGCTCCACTAACTATTTGTAATTGTAAAGAAATGTGCGACTTTTGACAGGTGCGAGGTTCGGTATGTATTTAGAATAAATAAGATATCTATTTTTTAATGGATACTTTTAAGAATGGAGCATTTTTCAAACGTTAATTGATTCTTCCCGAAATTTTTAGGAGATTTATTTTTGGAAATTTCTAAATTCTGAACTTTTAACCTCAACAAATTTTAAAATTTTATTTTATTTATGATCTTCTAATAAAATAAACTAAATAATACGTTTAAAGAGATATTTCGAACTCACAGATTTTGAGATTTCTGAATTAGTGAGGTATACGTTTTTAAAAATTTTGACTGTAAACAATTAAAAAATGCTTTAAATCACTTATGCAGAAAATTCATAATATTAAAATTCTAGAATACTTATCGAAAATTTAAACAATTTGTAATCTATGAGTTCCACGAGTTCAAATGTCTAATTTTTTTAACAAAACAATTTTAGCTTTAGATATTTTTAATTTTTGAAGCACTGTTAGGTTGCTCTTCCTTTAAATGTAAGTGAGTTTGTAAGTAAGACTTTCTTACTAGTTTAATTAGTTTATTCAAACAAAACAATAATTAACAACAAAAACCTCACTAACGCCGATACATCCACGAGTTGTTCCTTTATCTCGCCTTTTTTATTTAAATTAATTTAATCAGACAAAACAATTGAACAATCCGCGAAATAATGACGCCCCTAGTAGGGAAAATTTTAAACAATTTTTTTAGAGAGACAAGTAATTTGGCGGGTAAATTGTTGCGGCGAATAAATATAATAAAAATTAAAATTAACAATGTAATTCTTATTACACAAATACTAGTGCCTTGTCTCACAGATTAGTTATTTTGTAATACACGAAAAAATCGAATAAAGAGAAGCGTTTTTTTCCACGGTTACATCTGAGTAACCTACACACTTGCATAAAATTGTTTTTGATAGCAATTGTACTGCAGCGGCACTTGTAGACGTTTTTAGTTAAACTGTATTGTTATGAAAACGCACATTAGATTTCTACATTCGCATATAGCAGAAAAGAACATCAAATTTTTGACATTGATTTATCAAAATCTAATTTTTTATCTAAAAAATGGCCTGGAACTAAAATAAAAATTTGATACACAACTTCATACTATAATCTAGGCGACCGTGGTTGTCTCTATGTTTGTAAATCTAGCATCTAGCTCTCACTGGAAAAATGTAACTTTTCTTAAGTAGCACAACAATCTACTCTGTAATATTATTACTCATCGCTCAAGGAAAAATGTAAAAAAGGAAGCAATTTTAAATTTAGTATTGATAGAAGATTTAATGTTTGAAAAGAATTGATTAAGAACTTACATATATCTTTATTAGGTATTTACAAAAATGTTTGAGAGAACCACGCAATTTAGTCTTCATTAGTTTTGTCCTTTATTAATTATGTATCACCTTCTGAAATTCCAGTGATAACAAGATTTGTTTACCTAATATTTATTTATGTGAGAAAGAAGAATAAAATTGAATTGAACTGAAAGCAAAAAGAATATTTAGGAATATTCCTTTGAGAATCGTTCGTACGTGTTTACGAAACTCCATCGCACGTACCCAAAGCAGCTGTCGTTGTTCCATTTGGTTTTCGTGATAATAAATCTCAATGTTGGTGTAAAATACGTGAAACGGAGCCGACGATGGGACTTTGATTAGTTTGTTTCGTAGGCTGGCGAGGATGCCCCACATACCTGGCGGCTGTTCCGTCTCAAATAATAGGCGTCCACTGATCACATGACGCCATTATAGACGTAAAGAAAGGAGAATTGGCCACCTTTACCAGGCTAAACATAGCCCACCAGGACTATCTATAGTGTCTTTGAGAATCAGCTGTTAAATTCATAATTTTTTTAATACGCGGGCCAATTTAAATACGCCGATTTTAGGATAAACCAAATAAACATTGTATAAATAAAACCAAGATTTTTTTACCGCAAGGATTTTACCTTGGACGTATTTTTTTATTAAAGCTTCATTTACACCGTCTGACGTGTAATGTTTGCCTTGACCGTGTCAGAGAATCAAAAAATAGGCACATTTGGAACAGTTTCGCTTTTCGCTACATTTAATTCCTGAAACGCATAGATGTGACTGAAATTTCTACTAAGTCAATTTTACTTAATCCCCAATATAACTCTTATACCGACTGAATGTTAAGCAGCGAATTGTATACGTGTCAAATTCAATACAACCCCATGAGATATAGGACCTTACACATTCCTATCAAGGATGAAGCAGCATCCTTACAGGATAAACAACTAATCACGTAATAGAATGATTAATTACTCGGCTTAGACTACACAACAGGTAGAATTAAATTTGGCAAACGATGTTTTAATAACCGACACTCTAAAAATAATTGAATATTCACCTTTAGTTAAAACTAATGAAGACGTTATTGATTGTAACGTGTGAACAAAAATAATGTTTTATTCCTAAAACTGTTGTGGCGCTATAAATTAAAGCTTGAAAGTCAGAGAAAATAATTGAAAGATAGAAGAAGCGATCTGCGATAGTTTGTAATAAGTAGCGTTAATTGTTAACTACATAACAAAGTAAATGAACTAATTAAATCCACAGGTGATTTTTTTTTCAATTCTACAAACTACTTCACATAAATGGGCAAGATTTTCAATTCCAATGGTTTACTTGTACTTTTAAGAAGTTCTTTTCTCTAATGTTTTGTAAATTTGGGGTTAAAACGAGTTTAAATACTTCTAACAAGAGTCGAGCATGTCGTTGTGTACAACCAATGCACAATAAAGGATGAATATTCGATCAAAACTCAGATTTTTTTAACGGCATATAATCAGGATTACTTTTTAAGGAATGGACAGGGGCTATACCCTTGAATAGGTTGTTTAAGTCACTAATAGACTTCAGTTTGTAAACAGAGTCATTATTTAAAACAAATTTGTTAAATTTGGTGGCAGCGGTAGGAATAAGTGCTGAAATTAATACATAAATAAGATAAAGAAGAGCGTCAAGGAAAGGATAAAGAAAGAAAAAAGATGACGAAAACTAGACAAAAGATGTCGTGAGCGAGAAGTAGAAGAAAGATAAAAACAGAAAAGCAAAATAAGAAGATAAAATGCAAATCGATTAAGAAAGGCACGAAAGAAAAAACACAAACAAAAGAAAAAAGAAGAAGAAAACTAAGCAAAGAAGAAAAAAAGGAAGAGACAATGAAAAAAAAAAACAGAAAAATAACCAAGAGAAAACTTAAAATGGTATTATGATTAAATTGTTCTTTTTTTTCGGTTGAAAATAAAGAACAAAGTCGTGGAAAACAAAAAATAAGTCGACAAAAAGAAGTCAAAAACAACACAAACAGAAATCAGAAGAAGCTAACGTAAGAAAAAGAAAACTAAAAATTAAGAAGCTTTTTAATTAAGGTTGGCAATAAGAAAAATATGTAAAAGAACAAAGACACAAGCGGCGCATGAAAAAGTAAGAACAGACGAAGAACAACTCTCCACAGATGTCACAAAAAAGTAAAAGGAGGGAAACGACGTAAGGAAAAAAAGATGAAAATATCGTAGAAAAAAAATTTAGAAAGACCACGAAAAGCAGTGCAAATAAGAAAATCGCAGAAGAAGAAAGAAAAACTTTTAGATCAATAATTTATATATAAAATCAAAAAGAAGTGATCTAAATTAGTCAGAAAGTGGTCAAACCAAATATGAATGAAGCAATAGGGTAAATCACTGATAAACGATTTAGGTAAATTGTTGACGACAAGTGTAAAAATTTATTAGTGCATTAATACTGATTCTAAGAGAAGAGGAACGAATAGAAGAAAACCAAAATGACTTTAAGATTTCTGCTAGGATTTAGTACGAAAGCATGACGTACTGAGATGTGAATCTATTCAAAGAAGAAGAGAATAATTTAGAGAAATTGTGAGTCTACCTCGTTTGTATCAATAATTCAGAAAAGAGACTTACGAGCGTTAATATAGCTTTCTATAAAGTGAGATAATTATCAGGTCGATGTCATGTAATTGGAGGGAGGTAGAAAAGACGATTTTTGGCTGTTAAGAAGGATAATAAACTAATGAAATCAACGGAAGTCCAAAAGCTAAGCCGACGGTCGATATAGAAAGGTTAAGTTTAAAAGATGGATAATTCCAAGCAATTTTGTTTTGAAAGTGGTAGATAGTGTACTCGTATTATTCTTAACTCAAAATTTAGCTCAGGCAGTAAGTTAGTTCTCTGTAGTCAGAGAAAACAACCGAAAAGAGAAGCAACAGATAAAGAAACAGTTGGAATTACCTGTGCTAGTGTGATGTTAGTTGTTGATTATTATTACTGAGCAGCTTGACAAATCACAGTTGATTTGTTACAGTAGATACTACTTATTATCATTATTTACTAATTCATCTTGTACAAAAATGACTCTAAATAGTCTCCAAATCTAACTGTTTAACGGTTACGATAATTCTAATAATTTCAAATAAAGGATTGATTAGTAACTGAATTTGAATCTTTTCAGAATTACTGTAGCAGTATTAATAGCAGCTAGACAAATGTAAACAACAATAATTTAACCGTTTTTCACAAACCGCTACGACAAATCTCAATAGTCAAGTCACGTATGATTCAATCGATCTGTTTATTTTGTCTAAAGCTCCATGAAAATAGAACAATTTAATAGTTAATTAAAAAAATAATAAAACTTTTACTGCCACACGAAAATCTGTTATTTATTGTCAATCGGTGTCGTTGAGTAAACGTCACCATTCTGTTACATCACCATATTGACGTCAAACTTGGCACACAAACTAAAGAAATCGTTATTTTTAAATTCCAGAGCGGTTCTTGCGAGAGCTTAATGTTACGCGAGAGGATAGTTGGGAGTGTCCCAGGATTACTCGATACAATATCCTGCGGCTCAACGACAGACTTGCCAACCCACGAAGAAGATTCTTCAGTTCCAAATATCCTAACAGCATGTTTTCGACATATCGAACAGCATGGTTTACATACATTAGGAATTTTTCGTGTTAGTACATCGAAAAAACGAATCAGACAATTAAGAGAGGACTTCGATTGTGGAAAAGAGACAAGTTTAGATGACGATCAATGTCCGCATGACGTCGCTACACTTTTAAAAGAGTATTTGAGGGACCTTCCTGATCCGCTTCTTTGTAGAGATCTCTATCAAGCGTTCGTTCAGACACAAAGTAAGTCACAGAGATAGTTGAAAAGTGATCGATTATAGCAGTTTTATAGGGATACGCAACAGGAGACTACAATTTGAAGCGCTACAACATCTTATTCAACTTCTACCGACCGCTAATAGGGATACGCTTTATGCGCTTTTAACGTTTCTTGCTATGGTTGCCCAAAATGCAGCAGACACCAAAGACGAAGCAGGTACAGAAGTTATAAATAATGTCAATAAAGAATTGTTAATAACAGTTTTTAACTAGCCTTTTCCAATTCCCATAACCACTCTAACTTAATAAAGACGAAAATCCGGGAAATACAGATTAACCTGCTTTTGCTTATTATTATTTCTATTATTTTGTTTCTCAATTTCTTGTTTATTTTTTATATTAGGCGAATGTATATCTGGAAACAAAATGGATTCTAATAACTTAGCAACAGTGTTTGCTCCCAATATTCTCCACTGTATCAAACCTGGAAGTTCAAAAGAAACAGCAGCAGACCGTCCAGAAGATAGAATAGATATAATAAACGTGGTACGAACATTAATCGACCACTACAAGCAACTTTATACCATTTCAGCTGAACTTCTAGATGAAATTTATGTTCACATGATGGATTCACATCCTGAAGCTTTAGATCAATTACTAAATAAAAAAGATGCAATGTCTGGTGCTGATGAGTAAGTTTTTATCTAAGATTTAAGAGTACCATAATAGTTGTAATATTCTAGATCTGTTGATGAAGTTGATAGTGAAAGTTATTCAGCTCCTTGGAGCCCTACAGCTCCTACTTCTGAAATGTCAATAGAGAACATTCAGACTGAAACAGAACCAAAGAAAACCTACTCAAGAGAAGAGTTTTTACATGAAAGAGCAGCAATGGGAGGTCCTAATGTGGGAATGCGAATTAGGTGAGTCTTGATTGCTTGAAGTAAGATTTTTTTATTGAAGAGTTGTAGACATAAGGATCGTATAAGAGAAAGAAGTTCAAAGAAACGAAGAGACGAGTCAGTTTCAAGGAAAAAGAAAGAAGAAGAAGGTAGTATAGGTTCAGGTATTTCTTCAGCCATTCATATAATCTCACGTTTGCGTGGCCAAAAAGACGAGGATTACCAATATAGCAAAAACCGGTCTTCATCATTGGAAAGCAACAGTTCGGCACATACAGATAGCGATGTGAACCGAGTTTTGCGCTTAACTGACGATGAGCGTCGAAAATCCTCTCCTTATGTCTTAGACAACAGCGGTGTTATAACCGCAAGTCTGACAATCCCAGTACAAACAGCCACTCAACCATTTCCATTGAATTTGGACGATGACATTCCTTACATAGAGGACGTAGAAAACAGTCGGCAACAAATCACAATTGGGTTAGTTCGTACGCCGACTGCGCCTCCTAGACGACGGCAACGATCAATCAGCGGAAGCGATTCATCAGTTGCTTCAAATGTGCAACCGATCACAGGATCGATATCCTTAATACAAGGATACGACTCAGCTGTGGGTTCCTCGGCGACTTATTCTAGTCCTGTACAAAACACTCCTGCGAGTAGTACAGCAGATGCGGGAGTATACAGTTCGCCTCCTTCGTGGGGCTCAACACCTCCAACTTCCCCAGATAGTGTCCAAACCGTTAATTATATGCCTGAAGAGTTGCAGCAGAAAAAGAAAAGTAGCAGTTCGGTAACACTGCAGAAAGTTTCGTTTTCGTCAACACAAGAAGTCCAACAGATTAAAAAGAATTATAAAGAGCCTGATATTCAGAAAAGTTTCAGTGTTTCAGCTTTTGAACAGATTAAATCTGATAAAGAACCCAAACATACTCCAAGCATTACAAGTATTGGGAATGCAGTTCTAAGATCACGGACAGCAGATTTTGAAAGGATAACCAAAGTTGAAGTGCAAAAGCCTAAAGCTGGTTCAGACAAAAAGAAATATACGAAACGGAGGTATACAGATTCGAGGCACCAAACGAGGCACATTCCCGATTCGGAGACTTTAGAATCGGTGAATACTCAAAGTAAAAAAGATGATACCACAATTGCGTCACAAGCAGGACCGGTTTATAAACGGAGGGAACTCATTTCGAGTGTACCTTCAAAATAGGAATTTCTACAGGGAGATATCTTTCGCGAATGTGTTCAAAACTTTGAAGTGATAAGTGTCTAGATCTAGTCCTATCATCTAGTGTTTACTGTCCCAAAATTGTTATCTATTTTTTAAGGATGCATGCAGAACAGTGTGTTGATGTATAAAATTTAAATGGCTTAAGTCAATAAATTATAATTAATCGTTTTGTTTTAATTACCGCACAGAAATTTTGAATCTCCTTTATTACTAATGAAACAACGAAAAGAAATTAACCGCTAGAATTTTTAAAAGATTTGGCGTATTAAAATACACATTTTTTTGTATACAAAAACTAATAATTAGGAATTAATAATAGGTACAGTAAATAAAACCGAAAAAAGAATATACGAAAAAAAATTTAACTAAGGTTTTTTGCATCGAATGCAAAATTGAATCAGCTCCTATTTATTGTCAATTCTTTGCAATCTAAAGTAAAATATTTCGAAATTGCGTGTAAGTAGTCAGCTGTTCAAGTGATTGTTGGTAAAACAACTAAATATTTTTTAAAATAATTAAGTAATAAAACGTTTCTTCTAAATGTTATTTTAAGTAGAATAAAGAAATGTTAGATTGCAGGTTATGAACAGTGTTTTGGTTAATTTATTGAAGAAATTTAAAGGTTTTCCAATATGAAATCTCAATTTTCTCTAATTGAATTACACATAAAAGTATGAAATAGATGGTAAATTTATTTTTGACATCCAATTCGCTTAATGTTACCAAAAAAGGCTTACGGAATTACTTGTGAAAATAATTTTGACTTTATTTTGCCACTAATCGTTGGCCACAAGCCCGTCAGTGTAGAAACGAGTGTCTCATTATAAACATAAAAATAATATCCGGAGACTCTAGTATTCTCAAAATAAATTGCTGCACTCTTTCTAGTGTTGTTTTATTATCAATTTTAGTTGTAAAAGCACTAATTGGTTGCGTTATCCCTTGAAAGTTCGTGCTTAGCCCTTTTGCATAATGAGTGATACGGCAGGTAGTTAAAACTAGTTATTTCTGTTAGTTCTCTTAGGATTCATTGGTCTGGAATTTTGTCACATGTTTAATGAAAGGATTTACTCCAGGCAAACTTATTTGCTGGAATTCCGGAATGAAAATTTGGTGAAGTGGGTGAATTAAAAAAGTTTTACGTATGATACAGGTCTATTTAGTATCACAAAAAGTTATTATAAAGTACATCAAATAAAAGCCAAAAATTTGTAGGTATAGCAAAATTTTGTTGTAGGGAGGGACTATTTACAGAATAACTAAACTTGGATTAGTTCTAAGTTCTAGTTAAAGCAAAAAATAGACTTTTACAGTGATATAAGCAACCCATTTTAGCATAGATAAAATCATCGAAATAACAATAATAAAATATGTCAAAATTCGCCCGTTTTTGAAACGGTTACAATAAAATATATAAACTGTCTAACACAAAATAATCAAAAACACAACTTGGTTGCTGGACGGAATAAAAAAATAAGTGTTTTATCTAAAATAAGTATAGCTTAAAATATTTACAACGTCATTATACTTAATGATATCTTTATATACATTTCACTCACTTCCTGATATACGAAGTTCGTGTTGCATAATAATATTTAAGTGCACTTAAGCCAATTGGGTGTTTGTACTTGTTCAATACGACAAATAAATAATATTCTAGTTCAGCACTTCCTATTACACTTCAGTACTGTGGGTTTGTATTCGAACTTTTTTCGTACTACCATTCCTGGAAAGAGTGGGAGATGTACCAGAAAATCCTGGATTTTGAATACCCAGACCGTCTTTTGGTTTGGGCTTTTTCAAACTAGACCTAAGGGGAGACCTCGTCACAGATGAACCCACAGTTGACCCATTTGTCGAGCCGATGGTAGTTGATGTGGTGTTCATTGAAGCCATGCTTCCGTTGGAAGCTGTAGGCATATACGGCTTACCGCTGGCGTCTGTCACTGAGACACTTCTCCCTAAATAAAAAATAAATGTAAATAAAATAACAAAATGAAATAATTATCTAATCAATTTTGTAAACACGTACATAATTATGTAATGTACTTTAGGTATTAGGTACTTGATATTTATTAAAGTGGTATTTGACGTCACAGAAAAAGGATAGAAAAGCCACATATGAGCAAGAGAGTATAGAAGATTGGTTTGTTAAGAAAAAATAAATATTTTTCAAAAGTTTTGAATGTTAATAAGACCTTGTGGTTTAGCACCACTAAATAAAAAAAAATACATTTTAGAATTACAAATACAAATTTTGGAAATAGGTTGCTGCGTAAAAAATAATAAAAGAAGAAAGTTTAAGAACATTGCAGTAATCAAGCTGCAGCTAAAGGATCGAATGGCATGTTTATTATTTCACTGTGGTTCTAAAAACAACTCATCTTTTAATTAACTAACTGATACAATAGAATTAATTTTTTAAAATTCAAATTAAGTATCCTAATAAATAAATTGCCATTCGATTTTGACGAAATATTCTTAACCCAAAATTTATCATGCTTCATACCTAATATACTTTATGGTAGGAATGTAGTCAAATGCGTATTCAAACAACAGAAATTTGCTCTTTTTCTGTGAAGCAATAAAAATTCCGCTGCTAAATAATCAATATAAAGGTTCTAATAATTACTAAATTAATTCAAGAGAATTTAGCTGCCGCGTATAAATTGCAAGTTGTTTAATTACATTTTATTATATCTTTAATAATAAAACTGAGCTTTACGCGTGCAACGGGAGTATCCAGCTGGAAGTACTCGTTGAAGAGATGGTCACTATTGTAGAAATCATGCTGGGAAGTAATGAAAACTGGAGAATAGTGCAAGGTAATGGTAAGGAGATCTTAAACATCAAAACGAAAAAAGGAGGATCGTAAACAACAGAAACAGCTCTGGAAATCCATACTCGAAACAGAGTACAGGAAGGCACTAGGCGAGCTTAGTTGTAGCGACAACCCGCTGAAAAGCAGAATGTCAAAGAATCCTGCAGAAGGCGCAGTACGGGTCTAAAAGTGCGAGTTTGCTGAGAGCGCTGGAGTGGCGCAGGAGGAAGTCTTGAAGGACGGATTCCGGGGCGGCAGGTAAAAGAAATCGGGGAGACTAATTCATCCTTAAGGACGAGTCTCACGTCAGCGGGCGGGGTGGAGCTCGTTGAATAAATAAAACAAAAGTATGAGGCCCATATTTCAGAAGGCGAATGGCAATGGATGTAAAGAGAATTATAGAAAAAATGAAAATGGTTTAACTCAGGGAAAAAAGCAAGATGGTGTGTTTTTCTCTTATTTTTAACATGCCAAATGGTTTTAACTTAGCAAATTGGCAATATATTATAGAGGGAGAAGAGTAACTTCAAATATTTAAAAAGAATAATAGGTAGTTACCTATGGGATAGAAGTATAGACATGGGAGATGGACAAGTCATCGATTCTAGGACTGAGTTTATAGATCATCTTAACTATACGAAGGAATTATACATCTAAAGTGAAGTAACGAGTTGTAAATTCAAACTTCTGACAATTTTTATCAGCTGAGGAAAAAATCAAATTTTGGATTAGCAACCCTACTAAAACCCATTTTTTCTTAAAATCAATTGTCAAAGTGTTTTAAGATTGGTAACTCCATTTAAAATTAGCCTTTTTAGTTTCATTTCCATGGCAATCTAACAGGGTTCCAATATAATTTCAGAATTTTTGACACTGACAATTGATTTAAAAAAAAAGCTTTAGGTGGGGCCATCGCTGTACTACTTTAATCAAAAAACATGATAGAGTGGGACTCTTGATAATTTATAAAGGCGATTTCCCCATTTTTGACCCAAGAAGATATGGATTTTTGAAGACATCACTGAAGATATGTATTCAGACTTTTCAACACCTGAAGACAGTTGCTATGTCAGCCTGAGTGTTTCCTACAGGTATTTACCACCTTTTAACATTATGATGCTTTCTTCCGGGGACCCAGAAAGACAATAATAATTTAAACAGAGAAATTAAAATAACACAAACAATATATGAATTTAATGCTCTTCTCAGGCAAAAATACTTAGCCTACTATTTACAAAAGGGACGACCGGTGTTGACATCTCGTAGACCTGGGGGTCGGTTTCGGAGCGGATTTCAAAGTGGGATAAGCCAGCTACCTTGAGAGGAACGGAAACTAAGTAGGGTAAGCCATCTACCTTGAGGACAGGATCTGTATGGTACCGTTAGAGGATTCAGGTGGTGTCTATTCACGGATTAGCTGAGAGTATTTCTGAGTCCTAGAATATGTCTAGAAAAGTCTCTTTCGTGGTATATCCTCGGATAAAGCCAACAGGAAATAAGCACTGAAAACAGTGACGGCAGTAACTAGTTATATACTCTCAAGTGTGGACACGAGAACGTGGAGATTACAGACGAAATTAAAAAAAGGAATAAAAATAAAAAGAAGGACACCTGCATAGTGCCTCCCTCAATCGCAATGACAAAAACAGAAAACTATTCCTTCCAATTACAAGACGCTTCATTACACCGTTACTAAATTTAATTTAAAATTGTTATTTTGTTCATGTGTTTTTGTATCTTTTAATGTGATGGCGATGTGGTCCTTTAAAAAAACGTTCAATAGTGTCCTTAATCAAAAAAAAGCTTTTAATAAGTCACCCTAACATAAAATGAATTTTAAATTTGTTTTGTTTATCAGTTAAAATTATTACCGGAAGTGATGATAAGAAGCAGTAATTATAGGTTTAAGCACTAATAAATTCCTTGTTAAGATGTTAAAAGTAATCTAATATTTTTTTTATATTGCATATTTGTATTTACTAGGATTATCTAGTAAGTTTAACTTGTTTCGATCACCTATATAAAGTTCTATTTGCAATTTAGTTACAAGTGCACACTATCAAATTTGTAATTATGTAGTTAAAATGTACATCATTGTGGAAGAAACAATAAAGGTCAACTCCAAATTGACAGTGTTTTTGTCAACAAATTTAGTAGTTTTCTTCCTGAACAACGCACTTGCCCACGAGTTTCAAATTTGGCCAGAAAAGCGTAGATAATTTTTTTCCATAGCTCCCTTTATCAGGAATTTATTTAGACATAACTTGATTTTGTATTTTTTTGTCAAAAATTGGGTTAAAATTAATTAGTTACGTAAAAACAGGTATATAACATCAAAGAAAACCTGAAGTAATTTTGTCCATTGTTCGTTGCATTCACAGAATAAAAAAAAAATTTAAAAGATATTTTTACAATAATAAATTGAAAACAAAGGATGAATTTCAATAAAGCATTTTCAGATGTACAAAACTCGTGAATATTTCACACTAAATTAAATTTAGTGAAATGTGAATATTGATGATAAAATTTTTATTTTACCATTAGTTCTTTCCCTGAACCCGGGATTTCCATATGTGGCACCTTCCATTGGCACTGCAACTCTAGTGGGATCTCCACCCTCTCTTCTCGAGAGTAGAACATCATAAACGGACATAACAAAAAGTATCACGGTTAAAACAATCAACAAAATCTGAAAGAAAAACAATTGTGAAAATTTCTACTTTTTATTGATTTCATCGTATTATTAAGGGACCTGGGGAATTATAACAAATCCAAAACTGACCTGAATATAAAATCCGGGACCTCGGCTAATTTCAAAACCCGTACGTTGTCGATCATCTGCTTGAAGGGCAAATAGAATAGCTGCTGCGATCGCCAACAAAGCTATAACAATATTGAAAATTCAATATAAAGGAAATGGGATTTGATACTTTGTAATTATTTTCGTTTTCGCTAAGGTTTCATTTCCGGCTGCTTGAGATTTGCAAATCAACTTGGTTTGGAAATCGATGACGTGCATTGCATATGAGGAAAAGTATAACAATAAACAAAATGCAAATGGATTTTATTGCATTCTCAAGGTTTACAACTAATCTCCTGATTGCGTTTGGAAATAAAACACTTTTCTGCAATACGTTTCTGTTTTCAGGGAAAGTCTCACAACCTGCGTATAACGTATTAAAAAAATTAAATTTAGGATAAATATTAATTTATAACATCTACATGTTGTGACGAAATGTTTTACAAAAATTTTAACTGGTGATTGTTGCGATATTGTAAATTTTACAAATTTTGTGACATTAAAAATTTGATTTCATATTTTTGCAACCCCGAATTTAACACTGCGCCCATGAGACGAATTTCAAATTCAAGCCTTGTAAACAAAACTTTTTCCCTGATAAGACATTAAGTGTTTTTGTCCCCCAAAAAACTTTTCGCCGACAATAACCTTGTGTGTGTGACGACGTTTTGAACGTTAATTTGTAAAGCTTTGTTAATTATTATTAACAAAATTGTGAATGTAACGTTACCAGTGCGGCTTGTGTTCGCTTATATGGTAAAATTGCCGAGGAAGATTTTGAACGTGTTTGGATTACGTTTTCGATTCACAAATCTTGTTCAAAAATTCAAGTGATCAGGAATTCATAACTAAAACTTAGGAAGACCAATAAATGACTAAATTTTAAAAACGAAGCATCAATTGAAAATAACTATATCACATGCAACGACACATGCCTTATTTATTATTGACGAGAAGTGTGAGATTAATAATAATAATAATAATGATAAAACATCAAAATTGTTACTACCTACCTTAAATAAGTGTTAGTGTTTATGTTTAATTATGTATATGTTTTTTATTGGATATGCATTTTGAATCGTGCTTTAACACATATTGACAGAAATGCTAAATGAAAATTTTGTTTGTTTTTGTTAGTTCTGAAACACATAGTTATAATTATAAAAGCTAATTTAAAGCTTCGTTTAACCTGTGTAAAATTGTTCCTTCAAAAGAAAAGACATTAAAACATTTGCTCAGAATTACTCATCTATTCCCCACCAAATCATTTTGATTGTTCATTTTTTTAAGAAAAAAAAATCAAAATTGCGGAGAAAAACTTCACATTTTGTCCGCGAAAATAGATTTTTTTGTCTTCGTTGTCATATATTCTATAATACCATATCATATGTAATAAGCATCGATTATCCATAATTGCCCATTGAATAATTTTGATCGTCTACCCTTAGAAATAATTATATAAAAAATAAAACTGCAGGAACCACCTTCACATTTTTTCTACCAATTACAGATTTAGAAATTTCCATATCATAAATGATAGTTTATCAATAGCACAATTGCGCCCATTTATTAAATTCTGTTGAGCATTATTATAAAAAAGAAAATATTATAGTAAAAAAGAAAATTCCGATCTTTATTTCAATTTCAACTTGTAAAAATTCCATCTTTAGATGTTGCTCATCAAAGTGAAATTTCTGTGATTGCAAATCAATTGCCCAAGATTGCTCACTAATACATTTTGAATAACTACCATCCTAGAAAAAATTATAAACTTAAAAAACAAAACTGCGGGGACCATTTTCACATTTTGTCTGGCGTTACAAATTTATAAATTTCCCTATTGTGAATGACAGTTTATCGATAGCTCATTAGTGCCCATTCATTAAATATAATTGACCATTATTATAAAAAAACAGTGTTTATAAATGTTTCTTGTTCAATTTAGCTGTGAGAATAAATTTCAATGTACTGCTTAGTCAAGAATTTTCAATGTTTTCTGGCGCAATTTTTTTTTATTGATTCTTATTTAGTCTGCCTTAATCCAGAACGTTAAATACTGTTTATGGAGGTGAAAAGTAAGTAAAATTAAACAATTTTAAGAGATGCTACTTCAAAGAGATGGCAATCAAAAGCAAAGATGGCAGAAATTTGAATGCACTCTTGGCCAAGAAACATTTATAAACACTCTGCATATGTATAAAACTTGTAACAAAACAATAGGAACATAGAATAACTTCACATTCCTGCGGGTCAAAATACAATGATTTCAACCAACTTAGCTAATTATATAGTTTCACCATTTCGAAGTTAAGAGGCGCCAAAGTTTAAAAAAAATATAATTTTTTGTTAATAACTTTTTTGCACATCCGGAACTAAAGTTGATACTTTAGTACTACTGAGAGAGAGACTAAAGTACAACTTTTAGTCCCAAGGGACTTAAAGTGACATTTAAAATCTTTGGGAATTCAAATATGGAGAAATCCAAATCACAAATGACTTTTTATTTATTGGAAGTGCAAAAAATTGTTAAGGTACCTTACAACTAAAGTGCCTTAATTCCTCATATTTGATTACTCTCGGTATTAAATGATGCCTTTTAGTCCTTTGGTAGGTACATAATATACTATTTTTGCTCGAAAATTGAATAGATACAAAAAACTTAATCAAATGACATACAAAAAAGATATATTAACCGAAATTTGAAGGGTTGGCATTACTTCAGTATTTAGTACTTTAGAATAAAATAAAAAGGACAACAGTGACATCAGAATGTGAAATTTAAACAGTAATATTGTTGTGCTAAATTCCATAAAAATCGATAAAGTGGTTAAAAAGTTATTAATTAAAAACCAGTTTTAGTTTTTAACTTTGCCACCATTTAGCTCCTAAATGGTGCAACTTAGTATAGAGGTAATTGTGTTAAATTGCTTTATTTTGGCCTAATGAGGGTTACCCTATATCCCCAAAGGTTTGTTGCACGTTGTATATTTAAAAAATTCGAAAGCCTTTTTCTCATTTTGTCGGCAAAAGTAATTTTTTTCCCTCATGATAAATAATTACAAATCGATTGCCCAGGAGTGCTAATTAATTAATTAATTTTGCTTGAGCAAGTCAATAAATAAGATGGTTAATCACACTAACAATAACAATTTTAATAAAGGATTAATATATGCTGCAATTTCCCAAAACGTTGCCAAATTTAGTGCCACATTTTTCTACTACTGCCACTGTACTACAATATTAACCATTCAAAATTTTGAATATTGAGGTAAATTCATTTATATGTGGCCGCATAATATTACTATATATTTCATTTTGTTATAAAACGTAATACTGGCCGTTTTAATTTTTTTATTGTTTAATCAAAATAAATTAATTAACGATAACGACGTGCAGAAATTTTACTTTTGTGAGCAAAATAGAAAGATGCTTCCCGAAATTTCCTTTCTTAATAAATATTTTCTTTTTAGTAACAATGGTCGATAATATTTAATGAGTGGGCAATAATGGGCTATCAATAACCTATCATTTGCAACAGAGAAATTCATAAATTTATAATTGGCGAAAAAATGTGAAGGTCACCCCCGCAGTTTCGTTTTTTTCAAACTTTATGGGGCTAACTTCACACAGGTTAAATTTAGCGTTCACCAGGTGCGCTCCACAATTAAATTATTTTCATCTATAGCACGTGTTTAGTCAATAAACCCACGTTTTGTAATTGTTTAGTTTAAACAAGCGAATCAAGTTTCCGTTTCTTCATAGAACAAACGCCGTTTCAGCACTAATTTCATTATTGTTTGTGAAATTATTTCGCTTTATTAGGAAAACTTACTTGCTAGGAGTCCTAAAGCTAATTTCGCCGAGACGACTATACTGTATTTCATCATAACTTTTTCTTTTGAAGTTAACATTGCGAGTTGAATGACGCTTAGGAAACAGAAAACTCCTAAAACTGATACTCCTATTGCTGCGACTACACCAGCCATCCACACAGCCACTGAAAAAGAATTCATTGGTATTAACAATTGTAATTAGTTGGAACAAAAAAAGGGAGTTATTTTCGCGTAAAGTGGTTTTTCATTAGGGAATGGGATAACACATTTATAAATTAAATTTGGAGCAGGTATTAACGGTAATTAGATTTTCATCAGTTGTATGTGTGATGCAGAAAAGCACCATTAGTGCAAAATTTTAAATGAGATTATGCGATTATGGTCTATTGTTAAAAATGTTTTCTCTTAAATAACATTTTTATTATATTCCTAATCAATCATACTTGAAGTCAGAAGATCAAAATAAGTCATTTAATATCAGGTTCCAAACCGAGCGTAAGCAAATAAGATTAAAATTCGCTCGAATGATTTTTACATACGTTTATACGAAATAATATTACGTCTACATGTCATATGATTATTAATTAATTATATTATAAAATCATTAAAATATTTTGTTTCCATTCCTATTTAAAATCAAGACATTGAGCGAAACAGGCAGTTGGTTTAAAAATATTAAAACTGACATAAAATTCAAAAATCTATGTTGCTGAAGAAGTGTATCAATCATACCACTGATTTTAAAATCGTTGATGTCAACCACATTTTTTGTACAGTTTGCAACAATGAGGTAAATCTAATATATCTAAGAGTCGGTTTAGAAAATGTTAAATAAATATTTAATTACGATTAACTTTTAATTCGTGAAAAAATGATTTTTATAACATCTGATTTGTTCAAAATTGATAAAAAGTTATAAATTGTTAATTAGAGCTGCTAACACATTTAAGATGTAAAGAATATACTTGCCTCCATTCTGCCCTTGCGACCTTATATGTATGTTATTTCTGCCCATGGGCGGAAAATGGCCCTTTTGTCGCATTTTTTTAAGTGTTTGTTTCGAATTCTTATATTTGATACAAAACATAGGTGTGTTTAGTTCATTTTCCGCTTGATGACATTTTGAAGGACATTATTGGAATGTTTACAATAATTGACAAATTCGATTAATGTAACAATGAACCTTTATAAATATTTAAAAATTGCTAACTTTGGAACAATTTGTTAGGTCATTTAATGTTTTAATGATGGGTAAATAATTACTTAAGCTCTGCAGTAATTAATAATTTCGGACCGGATTTCCGCCCACATTTCTCACTGCAGTTATCCTCGGAAAATGATAGACATTTTGGGTATTGTGTATGTCTTGCAATTTAATATGCTTTAATCAGATTTTGTTGGTGAAATCAATTCACAATTTTGCTGGAAATGACGGATTAATTGGTAGCTTTAGCTTGTATTTAATAACACCCTAAACAAAATACACACATAAAATGATTTCTCTTTCGGCTTGTTTAGATTAAATAAATAAAAAGAGATGGATTTCACCTTTGGATCTTTGTAAAGATACATTTTCAGTTACTTTGTTAAATTGCAAATGAATTTTTAATTTGATATCTGTTTGCCAAAATGTCCTTTTTCGGCGAAATACAATTTTTCTCCTGTTTAAACTTTTTTATTTGTGTGATATACAGCAGAAAATCTATTTATTTATTATTTTTTTAAGAAATAATACATTTTTACATCCACTTTTTTTAGACTAACAAAACGACATACAGCGCAACTTAAATAACTATTCAAAAACAAATGGTGTGATTTTATAGCATAACGCAAGACAGTGTTTTCGATTAATTAATTAATTATTGTAATTCTAATCTGATTTAGAAAATATAAGAGTTTAAATAAAAATAAATTAGTTTTTCCGTTTAAACTATTTTTTGAAATGAACAATAGTTAGTAATTTAACTTTCCAAATTAACACTTTTTTGTGAATCTAAAAAGATACCAACATTTTAAAAATTCATTCGATAGTTTTTGTAATATTAAAAAAATAATTTAGGTTGATTAAGGTTCACATCTTCACATAAAAATTAAGATAGGTTTAATTCTCACCTGACGACGGCAACTTTGTTGTCGAAACGCGTGTCGTGTTACGAGTAAGGGAAGTATTTCACTTAGATCAGAATTTTTGGAAGTAACTCAGCCAGGAAGACGTTTAAATAAATATATGGTTATCTGATATTTGAAGCCATGCAATTTTGTACTCTACGATTTAAACTAAAATAACTGCCTTAGTAAAAATGGATAGTTTGACTAAAAGGATCAGGGTTGGTCAATGTGACCGCGACAGTCATTTGGCTAACATCACACTTCATAATCACATTCAGTATATCTATTTTATAAATCAGTAAGAATTATGTAGTAAATCCTAATTTACAACTTAATTATTTAATTAAATTAACTTAGATTAAGGAATTCCCAGCGACCTTAAATAAAATTTTTGCGGTTCTGGACAAAAAATGAGATTTGTCACCGATGTAAAAGCCAGAAAACATAAGTACAAAGTTTGAAAAAAATCACAGAAAGTTATTCGTAGGATACTATGTCATACAAAAATTTCAGCCAAATCAAAAAGAGTCGGTTCAAAAGTGATCGATTTGGCATGGAAGGCCGTTCTAAGACTTGTGATTTAGAAATAAAAAACAGATTTACATTTTTCATTTGACTTAATTAAAGGTATTAGCATTAGGTATGTTAGCATAGCCACTAAGGCATGCAATCCTCACTTTCTGCTCTTACAACATAATATTTTGTATTTTTTTCACTCCTTTTGATATAATAACTAAAACAGTTTTGAACAACAATTTGGTCATGAAATAACCTAAATCGCGTGACCTTTGAAAAGACCCCAGATTTTTATTCTGATGAGTCACCGATTTTCTAAGTACGTAATCACCCTAAAAAATCCACAAAGACTTATTTAACCTACCATTGTAGTAAGTATTCAATTTAGAGTTTACATAACACGGCCATTTTGCACCATTTTATTCTTATACTGATGGAATTGCTATGTGCGCGTATCACTTTCAATTGATTTCTCTGGTGTAAAAATCATTAATTTTTTTTTACATTGTACTTTTACAAAATCGAACTGTTAATAATACCAAAGATAAAAATTATTTGTGGCATTGATATGAACTGTCATATAAGTTGTAGAATTAAATTAATTATTTTATTAAGGCACGATCAACGAAAAAATGTTGTATTCAACTGTTTTGTTAATTAGGGATTTTATTAACTCTGTTGCTATAAAATGTCGCAATTGTTAATCGTCTTAATTAGCAAACTTGTTGATTACATCTGTCACCCCGGGGAATAAATTGTTAAGTTGAATTTTGTCTAAAATAAGAATCATTTTTAAGATTAGCAGAAAAATGTTTTTTCAAGACTTACCAGCTACTAACATTACAATTCATTACATTCATTACAAAAACCCGTTTTTATACAATTGTACAATATTTCAAGGTCGACTCCTGCAAAGGAGAGAAATTCGACCACTTACTCCCAGGGATGACAGAAATAACTATTAAATACCATACCTGTTGTTCGAAAACTTGATGCATCACTCCCACACCTCTCCCTGTTGTATAGAAGGAGTTTACAAGTCGTCCACGGTCCGAAATATCCTCGTTCACCGCTCCCATGTCCTGGAAAAAATCAAAATTGATAGCGTTCGAAATATTCAAGAGGAGTATATGTTGCTCGAGATTTCCCGATGAAGTTACTTAGAAGTTGTCTTCAATATCGTGCTAACAGAAATAATATAAATGCAAAGTGTGGATCCCGAGGGTTTCGATGCGACGCACGTATACTATTTTAAATTAAATCTCTGAGCGTAAGAAGCTTAGAATTGGTTTTCTTTCCGGTTTTAGGTATCATTTGTAAATTTTTTCTTCGATTGACGTATAGAAATTTATTTAAATTGTATTACTTATAATAATGGATATTGACGTTTTAAAAAATTTCCATTTTTATATTAGTGTCATAATTCGAGAAAAGCAAAATTGGATTTAAGCTAAATGAATAATTTATTAGCATTACCAGAAATCTTATTTAATCCTTTTTACTTTAAAAAAGCCTAAATGTGGGAGATTGTTATACCTGCATACATAATAGTCGTGACTTCGATAATAATAGCGCCGCAATGTTTCAAATGTGTACTTAGCCAAGAGTATAATCCGCCTTGTTATTGTTATTTTCTTGAGAAATTACTCTTTCCACTCTACCATAACTCCTCTGCACAAAAGAATAAAAAGCAAGACTTAATAAAAACAATAATAAAGTTTTAGTTGTTAATTCTTGAAATCGGGGTTAAATACGTCACAAAAATTTGATATTCTAAAATTGTTGCCACTTTTAGACTTATTTATTCTCTAAAGCCACGGCCACTATTCAGTGTATTGATGTCATCAAAAAATCTAACTAAAACATAAATTAATAAATTTAATGGATTTATTTGATGGACCTTTCTTTCTCGAAGTGGGGTGATTTTCATATAAATAATGACAATAAAAATCAATGTCGAACTCACAACTTTAATCAAAATTTTAATATAATAGTGGCAAAGCGCTTTCGGAAACTAAACTTGTACACTCATTCAACGGTTTAGTTAAGCCGGATACAAGTTGTTTTTCTTTTTCAATTTTTGTGTCTGACCTTTAGAGATTTAAAATGTTTATCAGCGTTGGTATGATTACACTGGGGAACAAAAATATTTTTTTTTGCTGTTAACCTGAATTTAAAAACGGTTCTAAAATACTCGGCGGCCCTGCTTATTTTGTGTTGAATCTTCACTTTAGCTGAATTGGCTCTGTGTTGTAAAATAATGGAACCTGATAAAATTTAGACTTTTTTCTCTGTTTTTTATACCTTTTGCATAAAATATTACGTTTAATTACTGTAATTAAACAGGTCAGGTTAGGTCATTATTGTAATTAAACAGGTCACTGGAAAATAAACTAAACTAATTCATAAATAAAATTGGGTCACAATCTTAGAAAGACTTTATTTTTCTTTATTGTTTATGTCTTACTAATTTAAAATGTAGAGCAAAACTAGCTAAAAATAAAGGGCATTTTTATGATCAGGAGCACAGAATTACTCAAAATCCACTCTCAAATTTTAGTCAACACATTGACTGTTCCCCATTGTTATATTCTAATTTTAATTTGATTTTTGGTATTTAGACTAACGTGTTTTACCAATGAAATGTAGATTGACAAAATCATTTCATGCTTTCATCAGTTAGATAAATATTTAATCATATTTCATTTAAAATCGCAGTGATTTAAGTTTGAGCAAAATATTGATTTTGTTTTTGTACCTTAATTGTTGTAATTTAGCTTTTACATAGAGTCCACTGTTTTGTTATATTATGATAGAATACATTAAAGTAAAAACATTTTTGAAAAGTATTTTTAAACAATAACTAATTTTGTAGATACACTCTCCAAAGGAAATACATTTTGTACCTTTTGCTGAACAAAACGTAACTTAGTTTTATTGTATTCAGGTTTTTACTTCTGTCAAAACACGGGCGATAATTGTTATAAAAAAAACTTGTAGGTAATCTTGACGTTCACAATATACCGCAAATTGTTATTACTCTATACTGTTTCATTAATTTTCCAAAACTGTGCATTTATAATTACTAGCAGCAGTTTTAACAACCAAACAAATATTGCATTTTAATGTTTGACGAAATGGCCGTCGATCTAAACCTACATTACAAGTAGCATGCGATGAGACGGAAGGTTTTGAAAATTTTGGAAATGAAAAGCTAACCAAATCGCAAATCATATGTTAGTTGTTACACACCTATTTATAGAAAAGTTTTTTTTAGGTCTTTATGTTAAGAGGTATTGCAGCTAACTGGAAGCAACGGGTGGCATATTTTTTTGTAAATGGTGGCATGAAAATTTTTCAAATTCAGTACAACATTAATGTCGGGAGACTCGTAAAGCTGGTTTTTCAGTGGTGTCTACAGTAAGGTGGGCCAAAAAAATCAACAATTTTTTTTTTTAACTTCCGACACTGAAAAATTGGTTTCTAGGCACTTTTAAAAAACGCTTTTTCAAGATGAGCTCTTCCCATTTAAACTTTTTGATGGGATGCATCCCCCGCTTAGGGCTTTGCATACGAAATTATTAAATTCATGCCAAAAGCTGTCCCCCTTTCAAACAAAATAGAACTGTTTTAGCTTTTTTTCGAGAAATTATTTTTCTGAGAGTTATAGTCTCTGTTTTGTTTTCGTTTAGCCACCCTGTATGTATTTTGGTAAATACACATCTAAATTTTTGTTCTTTAAGATAATTGAATTGATAAGACAATTAGCCGTTTAGAGGTTTGAAAGGGTTACCGTAATTCTGGTAACTTCAAACGATTCAATTTTTTGGATTTTTTTGTCTAACTCAGGATGAGAAGTTAGGATTATGTGACCTATCTTACTGGGATTTAGTTTTCCTTTGAAGTTTTCACTTTTATTTTCTATAAATAAAAAAATATGGACCACAATCGTATTTATCGAATCTGTATACGGTTCTTGAGATATCTTTTGAGCTATCTTTGTCGCTAACCTTGCTTTTATCAACGTTTGATTTGACCGCTTTATTATTTTGAAAATTTACTGAATTTATACGTCCTACCTGATTATCCTTTGATTTTTGTGATAAATTACTCGCGTGCTTTTGACTTGATCCAGTATCTATTAAGTCTATGTCTTGTTTCAACAACAAATCCAATGATCGCCATACTTGTAAGACTTAATCCGCGGGGGGGTCCTCCTGGATCACCCATTTTTATAGGATATTATTTTTTCTTTTCACTTGAAACTGCAGTTAAACACTTTCAAAATAAATACTCTCTTGCAAACGACCGCACGTTTCGCGTCTCGCAAAGAACTCGATTATTTCCAACTAATGAGAGTCAAGTTATAGAATTTATTCCAATTAAAATATACTCATCCTGTATACCTATTCACGTATTTTTAAGTATTTGGCATTAATTGTTTGTATATTTGCAAGGGGTGTCCACTGAAAGAACAATTCAAGATTGCAGAAGAATTAACAAAAAAAAAAGTTGGAGCAACTTAAATTAGTTACAAGAGCGGATTTAGCATATTTAGTCAAGAAAGACAACTTCAATAAGAAATGAAATGCGGATGATATGGTAGCTACTAGTGTCCGACCGAAATCGAATTTTTCACTTGAAAAATCACTTGATGGTGTTGTGACAACGTTGTTATAGTGCCCAAGCATCTCTGGGCCTCCTTGACGCCTCCCGGACCAGCGATTCTTAATTAATAACTGTACTTTTATTTTTTCCTTATGTCCCGTCCCAATAAATTTCCCCAAAGTTATACTGTTACAACTTTTAGCACAATGTACTTCTTAAAGGCTGTAATTTCTTCCTTTTTGGCTTCCTTATAGTTTTAAGATTCAGCAGTTCTATATTAATTTATTATTGAAGTCAAGGGTAGTCATAGATGGCGCATGTATCCTTAGGAGATTTTCTTTTAAGAGACTGTAATTTATCACTTTCTATTTTATTTTTGATTATTCTCTCTTCATGTTCTTCCGAATATTTTTGAAAGAAAAATCTTCTTTCTGTGTCCATGTCAAAATTTTGGAATAAACAGTATTATTCAGGTTTACTATTATTTTTATAACGTATATCAAAGTCCTTTTTTACCTTCTCTTAAATTGTATTTCATATCTATTATTCTACTGAAAAATAAATTTCTTTGGATAGGTATTGGTTTCGTAATTATTTTTTTAATTTTCTCTTTTCTATTGTTTCCAGTTTACAACTCTTTCTCAAACTGCCATTAAACGCAAAATGATTTTATCCAACTGATTGAATTCAATTAGGGATGAAAGAATGGTAATTTTTTCTTCAGATTGCGTATTTTACTTTTATTGTAAATCAATACCAAACACATTAACGCAATTTCAAGAAAATCGACAACATAACTTTTCGGTGGTTAGTTTCATTAAAAATGTTATTTTCATCCTAAGAAGACATTCTTTAGGAACAATAATTAAAGACACCTTACAAGTCGCCAACAATTTAGCTTCAATTTCTCAAAGCAAATTCCCTGTGCACTTCAACAGCTTGAATAGACTGGAGCAACACGTGTCATAATTTCAATACCACACGTGCCAAAGGCAATACCACAAAACATGTTCATGTCAAAACCAACAATTCTGTAATTAATTTAAAACAAAAAGTTTGTTCGACCAATTTTTGCCGTTCACATAACACTATTTGGTTATTCTAGGCCCGTAATAAAAACACTCCTGAAGCGTGTAATACTGAATAAATTTCAGGCTCATACAATGCTGGTTCTCAAGTATTCTTCTTTAAAGTTCATTCACCTAAAACGTGCCCAAAACTTGCAGAAAAAGGCGCGAAATATTGACCACAAAAACGCCTCTGTAATTCCTAACAATGTAATCTGATAACAAATCAAACAATAGCTTTGATATTGGTTTATTTTGCGGCTTTAGGGTCCTCCATACTGCACCAGGTTCTTGAACTTGAGGTATTGTGCAACAAATGCAGTTAGGTTGATGAATACCGACATTTTTATAATAACAAACCTACTTTGCGTCCGCTTAGTCGTGGGATTTTTCTCGCCGGTTTAATGAGAAGTAAATTTTTCATTATTTCAACGAAGCTTCGTTCTTCCCGATTATCCAAGCAAAAAAGCGAGAAAAATAACGAGATTGTTTGTATTAATTTGTTTTCATTTGGATAAAGCTGGAAATTATGTCATAAATAAAGTTAAGTATGGTTTTAATTTCAATTATCCTGCGGTATTTATTTTAATAAAGTGTATAAACTCAGAAGAGACTAGACAAATAAACTGTTTTCTCTCGTATTCTAACTGTGTTTTCTAGTAGCCAATACTGAGTCAATATTTAAAATCCTAATTATAAGTGAAACTTTATCCAATCTGTTTACAAGACGATGAGATAAAATTTAATTAGGAACAAATCGGTATGTCTGCATTTGCCGCAGTCCTTTTAAATACTTTTCCTTTCCGTTTTATGAAGGACATTAAATACAGATTGTTCGACACTAGACTCATTTTAGATCCTTTTGATACAACGTTTCTGGACCTCTGATGTCTCATTCAAGATGTTTTTATTTCATTTTTTGTAGCAAAACGTGTATAAAAGTCTCATTTTGAGACATTAATGATGATATCTGAGGTCATTTCGGTGGTAGGAAAATATTAAAGGTAATTTGCTTCCAGAAAGTCTAACATCAAATTTTCAGGTATTCATTTAGATAATTATTTAATGTATTTTGGTAATAAATATTAGAAAACTATTGCTAAAAAATAAGAATTTTAAGCCCTATCTGAAGGTTAGGTTGTGTGAAAGCAGCTCAGGATGGCAAAGACATACCTCAAAACAAATAATAAACAAAATAATCAAAAATTATAAATTATATAACACAAAAAAGTTTAAAAAATATTCAAAACTAAAATAAATTAATCAAAATCCAGAATTTTTTTATATTGGACCAAAACGGCAACTCTGGAGCAGTTCGCTAAAATTTTAATTATGATAAAAACAGCTATCTGTGTAATTTAAGGCCCTTATTTGGCCCTATTCTAGACTTAACTAATCTCATATATTTAGCTGTAAAAGCTTCTGGAGACGACAAAAGCAATTCTGCTGGCGACAGGAGTTGAAAGGTCGCAAAATTAGTCGCACCTTAAGCATAAGAACAGAAATCAACAGAAGCATATGGATATTATCCTTCCTTCGTAAGTGGTGGGTGATAACCCTAAACAAAAATTTTGGGTGCCTTATAACAATAAAAAGGTGAATCTGGATTTCTAACATTTTAACTCGAGCAAAGAAAAGGAAGAAAGCCTTTTTGCTTTAGTATTCCTGCAAGTTCTCAGCCACTTGAACAGGCCAAAAATATACCTACGCTTGATATTATTGAGTTAGTACTTGTGCATTATCGGAGGTCCTTTTAGCTTTTCATCCAGACCAAAAATTGGATATGGAAAATGAAAAATAATTGTTACAATAGAAAATTCAAAATAAACCTAGAAGTATAACCACCTTAATTTTCTATGTCTAGTAACCCAGTGTAGAATCAGTGACCCCCCTTTATACCTTTCTACGCAAAGGATGTAAGAATGCTTTAATGCATCTTTTCCTTTATTGTCTTAAGATGCTACTAGGTTCTCTTTTATTCCAGTTTAGTAGTATTTAGTTTATTTTTTGATGATGGTTCTATCACTACTGTTTTATGAAATATGTATGTATTTTCTTGTAACACCTTTTAGCAATCCCAGGGCTTACTTGCCTGGATTTTGCTTTTGTATCCTTGCGTTAGTAATCCATATTTCACATCCATTGTAAAAATTAATTGGTTATTATTTTAAACACTATTATTTCTACTATTCATTATGTAACACAAATATTACGTTTTCTGTGGGCCTGTCCTATTGTCTTTGTTAGATTTTTTGTTTTTTATTCTTCTAGTGTAATTCCTAGGTATTGTAAACATATTAATCAACTTGTTTTCTCTTCATTTTTACATACATTTATTTACATTATTATGTACTTTTGTAGGCAATACAATGGGTGAGTTGAGTTGCAGTTATTGTACTTTTAGTTTTTAAATGTCACTCCAAGAAAATATAAAATATTTTTTGGAAATAGAACTTTATGTATACCTATCTACGTAGTTCAAAAAAATTAAAACGTTATTAATCAATGGAACCAAAATGAAATCAAAGTTCAGAATTAATAAAACCAAATAAATTAAAACCCATAAAGCGACCTGTTTTATCGACCTTCGGATACCAACGCTAGGTGCCTAATCCGACTCTTTTCGGGTTGTAGGAACTGTGAGATAGCAACAATCGAACAAATGTTTATTGTTAACTATTTACTGTGTTTACTTCCTTTTATTGAGTTACGGAAACACAATAAAGCCCAAATTACTAACGTAAAACAACTCACGCGCTAACGCCATCTAAAAACGTTGATTGGAGTATCTACCAAGCACTAAATTACATTTTTACTTTTTTTGAAAAGACTTAGTACCTCGAATAGTGGTTTTTACATAAGCCAAAAAGTCGAATTTATTTAAATATTTTTGGGATATGATTTACGAACAAAAAGAAGACGTGTAAATTTTTATTTATGCTTATTTTTTCCAAGGTTTTGAAAATGGGTGGTATTATAATATAAGCGAAACATGTAGGCTTCTTGAAAATAAATGTTTTGAAAGAAAAGGACCTAATTTTAAATATTTTTTCTAAAGAACTAGAAAACAAGCTCCAAAAGGAAGAGAAGCTGAACAATGACTCTATTTGTTTTGTCTTTGTCTTTTATAATGTGGTCAGTAGTCTCCCATATTCTTTTAATATTTCTGTTGATATTAATTGAGTTTGCAGGACTAAAGGGCCAAATTAATTTCCTTGAGAATAAATTTTATTTATGCTTCCGCAGGCAATTTTTAGTTTTTAAATATTTTTTATCTGGTAGTTTTTTTGAGGTTTCCTTTGCTACTCTTTTTTAACGATCTACAAGTTATATCCAAGATTTTTGTTTACGTTCTAAGTATCACTAAAATTTTTATGTCTGAATAAAAATGATAAAAAATATTCTAAAAACCAACATTTTACTTTTTCTGCTTTAGTTAGTAATTTACTCGTAACTGTGATATGTCAAGTGGTTCCTGATATTACCCTATGTGGCTTTGTCCTCTTTAATAAATTCTTCTACTTTTTTCTTTCAGTCTGACTTTGAAATTCTTCGTTTTTTGTATTTCTTCTCTTTTTAACATTAACATTAAATGGCCTAATTAGTTTACTGTTTGCTTGTACAATATTTTTTCAGTGACTTCTTTTCTTATGTATATCTTTCTTTCGCAATTTGTTAACTCTGCTTGTTTCTATAATTTTTCTATGATAACTTTTTGTATTCTATTTCCTGCTTTTCTACTAGGACCCAATTTTTCTCTCCATGTAGTAATACAGGTAGTTAAATAATATAACTTTTTATGTGTACCTATGTAAAAACCTGCTTTATTTGTTTTAATTACATATAAAGTTTACTTTGTAGTTTTTGATAGTTTATACATAATCCTTTAAATTTAATAACTTAAGTATACAAATTGAATGTATCTACAAATGAAAAATTTGGGTTTGCAACAAAACTGTAGATATTTGTAACGCAATACAACTCCAAGCGTACATTTCTACATTTCCATTCCAAATAAAATTCAAGTGATAATTGAAAATAATTTACAATAATCTCATAACACGTCCGATACATAAATATCTGTGTGGGTTGTACATTGACAGGTGTAAAATTCTACAATGCATGATATTTATTATTTATTAAACCGATAAATATTGGAAGATATGTTTGTGTTGAAATTTTAAACTAAACAAACTTTCTGTTTTTTCCATTTATGAACGTGACATTTTTGTTCACTTGTCGTAAAATGGGAGAGTTAATTAACCCAAGAGAGTAGAAATCAGGATTATCTTTCAGAAGTTTCGTCGGAGCATTAAGACATTTCAACAGTGATCTTATTTTTCAGAGTTGACCTAATTACAAAAAGGGAAGCTTGGGTGTTAATTTATTTTCGTATTTTTAATACAAAACACAAGGAAATGTCACGAAATCTAATTAACACGTAATTAAAAGTTGCTTTAAATTAAACCATTCTTGTATTCACAAAAGCTATTTATTCCGATTGATTTTCTGTATTGAAAAAGCGCATTTGTGTCATCGAGAGGACATAATTTATCTTTGAGTACATTCAAACTTGTGGTTACTAGAACGGAAGTTCCGTTCTCACACAAATACAGGAAACGTGTTACAGTTTCATTGGTTCCGTTTCGCACTTGTCTATTTTACTTGAAAGATTGAAAAGTGGCTGAGGGAACGTTTAATCTAACAATGTGCCATTGAATTAATTATGTTCCCAACAGAGTTTAAATTTAAAACCGCCTCACATAGTCCGGGTATTAATTACTTGGCACGAAGATATTACTTAATTGTTTTTCCGGGATAGTTGCATTTTGCATTTGTAATATTTCACAAACATTTAAGAGCGAATGTAATTACTGCTAAGCCGGTTAATTGGGATTCTGTCACAGAAAGAAGCCTATAGATGGAAAACTAATTAACAATCCCTAAAAAAGAAAATAAATTCATTACGAGACAAGACTTGTTTGAAAAACACCTGAACCGAAGGAAAAACTTTATTTATTTGTTCATTTTTCAACTTTTGTAATGTACAGAGATAAGTTCTAATAAAAATAACAACAAAGTTTTTGAAGTCGAGCTGGAACTTAATTTAAAGTAAGTAGTTGTTTATCGAAAATATTATTATGTTTATCTGGAAGAAAGGAAATCTTATTAACAAATGTATGAAGTTCAAAATAAAACGTCTGAGAGCAATATGTTGTATAAAAAAATGCAGTTTTTTCTTAGTCTTTTCAACGACTTATAAATATTGTTCATATTAAACAGTCATTTTCAATGTACAATGACGGCCCTAAAAAGAGTACGGAGATGGCACGCACCTTATGGGTAAGTGGACATGCTCCGATCAAATTCAAATTTTTACAGCAAATTCTTCTTGAAAAACTAAACATTTCATATCATTGGGCCATTGTGGCACGACTTACGGTTTAGCCGCAATTAATTGTTAAAGTTTTGTTATTTTGGTCAATTTTTCCATGAAATCTGTCAGTTTAAGCGCCTCGAGATGTTTATGACCTACCCTAGAGATTACCACCAACCGTGAGGGTTAATGGTATTTTCATTACTTTTTACAACAGCACTTGCAATGTACCAACAATGAATACATTTGGGGACAACTTGACTTAAACATAATAAAAATTAATTCGGAAGGGCTATTGTACGATATTTGTTACATTACACATTACAAATATTTGATAAACATTGCAGAAACGGCGAACTTCTCGTCCTCTCCGTCCAGCAGATTTGGAGCATGAGACACGTTCTTAAGAATCAACTTTTTTCGTTTAAAACTATTTATTGAATCTAGATAAATATTAAATAAATACGGCTGGCTAGATTAAACAACTTTACAAATATCAGAAATATATGTCTTATCGGTTTGGTGGGGGCAATTCTCTATCTGCAGCATCACTTATTCTGTGCAATAATTGATTTGACGGATATGTAATATTTTCATTATGTCGAGCGTACCCTAAATACCACAATATACTTGCGACATGTGCACAGCAACCTACAGTCCTAGCGCCTGCTTTACATAAACAATAATAACCTAAAATTGGTTCCCCCGCAAGATTTTCTTCATTGGTCGGAGTGAAAGAAATCCAAAGCTGATGTTTAGTGGACTGTCTGAATCTAGAATAAATTCGTGCTCTTAATAAACCGTTTTCATCTTGGGTCACTTGATAACAAAAATGATCAACATTTTCTCGTTGCATTTTATCTTGTACATAACCCGGTGCGAGCTTTAACTGATACACCCCAAAAGTCAAATCTCTAAGATATTGTAATGTTAAGCGTGGAAACTCTTGTAACTCTAATTCGTTTAAATTAATCCACTGATCGATTGCAATATTTCTTAAATGAAGACGTTCAACTTCAACTCTAGTTTTTATTACGTTTTCCGCTACTGCTAATTGTTTCATTCTTTCCGCGAATTCAATATCTGCTCCTGCCATATTAATTTTGTCAAAATATTTATTTATTAGCGCACACGCAATTCGTAAGTAACATTTTAAATGTGGTACCTGCTGTATTGGAATAACTCCTTTAAATATTTGGAAACAATTTTTTAAATGTCCGTTTCGCGCCTCTATAATCCAACGAGTTTTTGTTATTAATCGCGCTTTATTTCCTTCTTCAGTTGCCAGTTGACGTTGGCCTCTGTTCAAAATTGGAGGTATTTGTACATCTAAATTAATATTGTGTAAAAAATTCACTGCATCGCGGTAACCTCTGTCAACAATAAATATGTCACCTTCTTGTAACCAATTTCTAAGTAATTCTATGTCGTTTTGATTATTTTGTTCTAATTGATCAACTAACATTGCAGCATCATTATTACGACTATCCGAAAAGTATGGACCGTGTACATCTAAAATAAAACCATCTGGAGCTACCACTAAAGCTGGTTTCAATAAATGACTGTTTTTATACACGCAAAACGATTGTCGAAGAATTCTAAAATTCGAACTTTTGGGTATTTTTAAATATGTCCCATCAACGTAAGCAATAGCTTTTTTATTTGCAGGATCTGGATTATATAATTCATTAGAGAAATCATTTACGTGTTCATTAATATAACGCTCTCTAGTTATTGAATTTACTCCAAGGTTTTGGGAAACAAAATTTTCATTAAGACTAGTTTTTACAATATTTATTGCTAAGCTAACCGCTTGTCTTGTAGAAAATGAACAAAATACTTTCAAAATATTATCGGAGAGACCTAATTTAAGTTTCATTAAAAAACAAATCAAATCTTTTTTATAAATCTTTCTATTGCTTCCATGAATATTAACTTCATTACAATACCGAAATAAATCCCGAAAATTGTCTTTACTCAAATTAGTTAAAGATTTAAAATCATCATTGGCAAAATTATTTTCCGAATTATATTTTGTGCAACTTTTTTCAAAAGCTTCTAATCTTAGTGCTTTAAACCATTTTGTAGCGTCTTTTCGCGACATTGCTACTGCACGTTCATTTGTAGGTACATCATCAATAATTTCGTTAGGTAATAATTGTTCATCATTTAGGTGCACTGGACAACAACGGGCTCTATCAGGAATAAAAACATCTTTGTCAATATAAATTCTAATTCTGGCATTAAAAGGAACTCGAATTAATCTGTTACGTCTCCGGCGACAAATAAAACATATTGGTCCATTTCTAATTGCAATACAATTAAAAACAAATTCGTCATTATCAATTTCCTGTAAAATATTTTGATAACATGCTTCATGATAAGCAACACCTACTTCAAAATTTCGTGGCTCTAAATTATTGTTTATTCTACGATTTACAGCTAAATCGTTAAATCCTGGAGGAAGGTCCAAGAAAACTTCTTCAACCAAATGAAAAAATCTATATCTCTTTCTCTAAAACCGCAAAAATAGCAAGAGTCCTCCATAATTAACTTTTTTGCTTAATTAATTTCAAACTTATATGTATCTATAATTAAAACTAATAGTAATACTTATAATTATAAACTCTATTAAATTATGAACTATTAATATACCTACTATCTAAACTAAAAAGTAAAATAATTAATAAAATTAAAAACCCAATTTTTATCAGAAAAACTTAACAGTAAAATACTGTTAAAATTAGAAATATTTAAAATCACTCACCTTTATAAATAAAGATATACAAAACACAAAATACACTTGTTGAATAATATACCACTTAGCGAAACACCTGGATGGTAAGAACGAACAAGACTAAACAAAAATTATCTTTTACAACCCTTTCTCCCACTAATCACATACTTTCAACTTTCACCACTAGCTACCACCCCCTTTCTTCATAGTAACATTTTATCAAATCCCCTTATTTTAGACTCGCACTTTTCCAAATATTTATCACGAAATCACAGCAGGTGCCATTTAAAGAATTTTCGAAAACATCTTATTTCTTTTAAACCATTTTTAGATTGTTTGTTTAATCATTTACTAACTATATAGAGTAAGTATCTAGTTAATCAATGGTTTAACATATATTATGGTTATTTTCACTAGGAACAAATTGTATATTTAACAAGATTTTATAATGTACCGGGATTGCAATTTAAAGCATACTGTAATCTTATTATGGGACAAATAAATTCTGTGACATTGTCCTCTCGGTTGGTGGCAACCACAAGGGTAGGTCATAAAGATCTCAAGACGCTTAAACTGACAGATTTCATCGAAAAATTGACCGAAATGACAAAACTTTAACAATTAATTGCGGCTAAACCGTAAGTCGTGCCACAATGGCCCAATGATATGAAATGTTTAGTTTTTCAAGAAGAATTTGCTGCAAAAATTTGAATTTGATCCGAGCATGTCCACTTACCCATAAGGTACGTGCCATCTCCATTTGCCAACGTTTTCCAAAATTTTAAAAGATACAGGACATAAATTAATCTTTTTCTAAAGTTGGTATTGTTAGTGTAATTAAAAAGGTTATTCTAAACAATTTATAGTCTTGCCATATGTAAAAATGGCGTAGATTAAAAGCAAATTCAAAAGATCTTTATTTTTTTTCTATCAAAGCGTCTCTTTTTTTATGGCCATCATTGTATCTAAATTCTTTAAATACGCAACATAATTGATTTTATAGGAACAACTAAGATTCGAGTAACATCAATGTATTAGTGCGAATCATCAGCGATTTATTAAAGGAGATAGAAGTGTACAGTTGAAAGTTATTTATGAGTCATTTGTAAAAATTCAGTAGTGTTTATATCGCAAGAAACCTGAAGTGAGTCCACGTTACAATTATCTCTGTTCTCTGTCGTTGCATACATACCTTTCTACCACTAAAAAAAATATTTTTTAAGGAGGTCGCTTATCAATTTATTATTGAAATTAAAAAACTAGAAAAAAAATTAAATAATAAAATTTATTAATGAAACACAAATGATTTTCTAGATGTATCCGGAAATAATTTTGGTTGTGAGTAATTTTAGTCGACATAAACTCTAATTATTTTATTGTATTTAAATTATTTTTTCTACTTTACGTCGGTAACAGAGTCCGATTTGGGTGCGGTAATAGCCAATTCCGCACCCAAATTGCGTGCGGTAACAGCTAGTGCAATTTACTGTTTTCGGATTGGTAACACCATGTAACACGCTATTGCTGAAATGAAACGTCACGTTTCTGTCGACAATAAGATTACAGTAATTATATTCGAATAAATTTTGTTGCACTTGATGACCAGCAGTATTCCTCAACAAAGTGTTTGTGTGTGTGTGTGTGTGTGTGTGGTGTGTGTGTGTGTGTGTGTGTGTGTGTGTGTGTGTGTGTGTGTGTGTGTGTGTGTGTGTGTGTGTGTGTCGCAATTAATCTATAAAATATTCGAAAGTGGGGCGGAACAAGCGGTGGTGGACATGCGACAAACTTCAGCTTTTGAAGTTAGAACAGCTTTAAAATGAAACTTGAAACTAAAATAAAGTTTTGAGCCTTTATTTTGCCTTATTACATCCATAGCATTCAATAATTTACAAGTTATTTGCTAGATCAGTGTATAAATCTGCTTGACTCAAATAACGATGAAATGAAAGGAGTCGCTGAGAACCGCAAATGGAGTGGGAATTTAGAGATAAATGGAGATTTTCCTTACTGTGTTAATGCCAATTGGATTATTCAATCAATAACCGATACGATAGGTAAAAACGAACCATTTGTGAGTTACTTACACAGAATTTTAGAAAAAATTGGTAAACATTTCAAAGTTCAATGACTTCATTGACACTTTAGTGACATTTTTATTACCAACTGTCTCGTATAAACACAAAAGTCTCTAAAGATTAAATAATTAACGTTTTTACTTAAAAATTACGTAAAACACGTAAAGTAGCATAAAGAACTTGTTTTTCAAAGTCATTGTGGCACTCATTCTTTATAAAAACTCGCGCTCGCGCTCGTTTTATAAACTTGAATTCGTGCCACAAAGTTGGCTTTTCAAAACGCGTTCTTTAATACACTATTACACTACGTAGTTTTATAATTAGGTTTTTAGATCACAGGTTACTTTACGAGACTACAGTTCTATATGTTTTTGTAAAACTAATTAAATAAAATACTCTAAACATATTGAGCATGAAGCAACGATCTTACTGGTCAATTTAAATTTCCAAACCACTACAATTCTTTCCATTATTGTAACTGAGCTTGTTTCAATTTCTATTTACTACCAAATTTGATGTAGTAGGGATGTAGGTACCCATCTGAATATTACAACAAATTGCATAAATGCTTATGTATATTCAAGGAAACAGTAATATTTTTGTTTGACAACTTCAGGTCTTCAGGTTTGATATCTTCTGTTTATTCACGTCAAGCTACGTATCAAAATAGGTCATGCCTGTTAACTAGAAATAGCTCTTTTCTCTTAACTTAGTACAGTTATTACAGCCATCTTTGGTATCATTGGGCATACATTGTAAACGTGCAATTTATTTATCTACTCTCCTATTCTAGAGAGTAGATGATCCTAGAAGACTAAAGGTTGAAATTTTAGAAGGTCTTCTCTTTTTGTGCAGGCTGTATCATTACTTATGTGTGTTGAAAATTAGGGATGGAGCCTGCAATACATGAGACAGCTTTTTAGAATTTGACCAGTACCAAACGATAATCACTAATCAGTAACATAAGTAATTATTCAGTCTGCACAAAAGAGAGGGTTTTTTAAAATTTTAGCGATAGTCTTGTATAGTTCACGCCACCTAGTAATGAATTTACGTCACCATGGTGCACCAGCTTTACATTCATATTTTCAAGCGAATAGATTTAAGTTGCCTACCTTACAGGATTTTTATTGTACAATTTCATTATAAAACCCTATAAGGTAGGCATCCAATTAAATCTATTCACTTTAGTGTTCGAATAGAAACGTAATAATTAACGGATAACATTTCTAGGTGGTGGTCTAATTTCGTTGCTATATGCTCCCGGCTATAAAACTTCTAAGAGAGTACAGTGTATATTTATTACTTATGTGCGCCCTGATATTGTAATAATTTTATTGTAATAACATCTTTAGTCTTGACGATGAAAATAACTTTAAATTAAAAGTACAAAATATGTCAAAATTGACTAATTATACTGATATTACTACATTTTGAAGATTAAAGTTAAAAAATTAAATGGTGTGAAACCGTAAGGTAAGAAGCAAAAAGTGACGGAATTTTTTCCTTTAATGGCCAAGAAAATTTAATCAAATAATATTTATACAGTGTGTGTTAAAATTAGAGGACCAACTACTTACAAGTCGTCATTGTCTCTGTTTAGACTGCTATTTAGTTAAAGAAATAATTGCTGTATGGTCTGTAATGTTGTATGGTGCTGCTATTATTGTTAATCGCTTATTGTTACATTGTTATGGAATCTACAGTAATTTTTATGGGGTTACTTAGAGGCAAGTGTATTCATGGTTAGAACAAGGTTATCCGTGGTAATATTTAATAAAATGTAACCAACTGTCCAATTTCCCATGAAACTGAAAATTAAAATGTACTATTGAAGAAAAAGCCGTGAGAAAAAGCGGTAGATAAAACACAATTCAAAAAGAATGACGTTGCGGGGGCTGCCAAAATTCGTATCAAACTGTTTAACACGGTTTCTCCTAGTTGATTTAAATTTGACAGTGTCATTTTTTGACGGGAAATGAAAGTGTTTTTATACTTTGTGGTCTTATGCATTTTTTAAACAATTTTTTATCGGTATTTATATAATATTTATTTGATATTATCGATAAATTGTTTGTACTGTTATTACTTTGTACAGAATAATGTATAATGTTATTTATTATAATATGGTATAACCTCAGTTTTTTAGTATTGATTTTAACTAATTAATCTGAATACTTTTCCCTAATGCCATGTTAACAGTGCGCTTTATGCCATTTATGCCGTCAAGTCTACTGCAATATAATTTACTTTTAAATGCACTTTATAGTAATCATGTTAGAATTTTGTGTCAATTAAAATGTCAGAACTGAATTTTCTCTTTTTTTTTTGAAATTTTTGTCATAGCCAGCTTTGATTCCACAACTTTTGGATCGTTCTTTGCACTTATGCAAATGGTATAACAACCATAAATAACAATTTTTATATCTTTCACACCTACTTATGTTGCATTTTAAATGGGACGCAATAATCCAGTGACGCCAGTTGTTTTTATGGAAATATTTATGCCTATATTGCACCTTTAAAAAATTCGCTGTATATTATTATTATTATTAATCATTTAACAGAAATAAAAAATTTAATATGCATATAGAAAAGTATGTATTACAATTTTAAGGTGTTTATAGTTGCAATGTTATCGCGATGTAACGCAAATTTAAAATAGTTAAAAATAAGTTTCACGAATCATTAGTTTTTTCAATTTTCCTTTTATAATAATGTTCAATTTTTAATATTATATTATCATACATTGCATAAAATAGTAATTTGGTTATAAACAAATTAAATTTAAACATATTTTAAAATTAAATGTTCAATACGGCAATAAAGAATAATATTTAATGCCTTGCCTAGCTTCAAAACCATGGTTGCACCTTGGCTTTGAACTACCGTGCCCGTCGCAGCATTAGATCACATATGCTTTATCATCTACTTAAATAAAACATTTTTCCGTTCATTAATGCACTTCAAAGAGTTTATTAAACACCTCTTTTAACAAACTTTTAATACCAGCCTTCCAAACCAATATTTTCACATTTGTATGAACTGTCATACAATACTATTCATTTTCTGATTGACGCAAAAATTAATTAAAACTATATTTCTTATATTAAACTAGATTTTACCGGAAACATATCATATTATGCTTACCATGCTTCGGCAGGAGCGAGCTCTTTGTAGTGGTGTGACTTTGCATTATTATTTACACCTTATTTCGTTTACATAGACGTGGTGCAGGTAACCGGCATATAGACAGTCCCTCACTCAATCAGTATTTGCCTATTTTTGACTATAACAGATTCCCTCATTAAGCAATAAATATATGTTGGGAACACTTTAAGCATTGACACTACTTACTTCCGAGCGCTTGGCGCATGACCGTATAGACCAGTTGAGCTACATTACACCAATTAATTATTACCTGGTGGTTTGTCCAAGTAGCTCGCTTAGGCCTAATCCTGATTATAACCAATCCCTTTGTTAATACTAAAGGATTAGTAATCTTAATTTCTATTACCGCATTCGCTCCGCTTCCGTGTCTCAATTATTACTTGTTGTCATTACCAAAATTTGTTAGATTAAAGTAAATCATGAAAGAATAACATAAAGTAATATAATAATAACATAAATAAAATAAAGTAGGTGGAGATAGAGAAATGCGTCTTCAGCTAAAAAGAATTAAAACGTTCACTCCCCACTTTTGTTTTGGGCAAGTTTGCTCCACCTATCGTCATTCTTTTAGACTTTACTACCTTTAGCCTGTTCTTATATATTTTTTATGTAGTATTTTACCCAATTTTATAGGATATTTTCTAAAAAAAATAACAAGACTTGCGGTGAATTGGTAGGTAATGATTTATATAATTTTTTTATGAAATATAACCTTCTTATAATACTTTTATATAGTTTGTTCATAGAACCTTACATTTAAATATTTGCTAAAATAAGGTAATTTAAATGAATTGAATAAGCTTTAATTGTTGAGGTTAATTTACGTGATTGTATAGAGACCTTTATCGTTGCATATTTTTATATCAGTTGTATAAATCCGTACCTACTTGTAATATAAAAATATAGTAATATACCTAGGTACGTGTCTTGCAGGAATAACTCATATTGCATAATGCATAGACTGCGAATACTTTAAGATACCACCAGTATAATATAATACTGATTTTATGAAGTAGTGTCATAAAATAGTCATATTAGAATTAAGGAAATGCGTTAGAAACTAGATTTTTGATTTCGATGTGTTAATCAAGAAAAAAAGTCGAAATTCCTGTAGATCCTCTTCTACAAATATGTAACTGCGTTTTTCCATACAGAACGGGACTTTCATTTATGAATAGAAGTAATTAAGTATGAAATAAATCTTGTCAGCTCCTCTAACTGCATCTCTATTACGGTTGAGTTAATAATTTGCGAAAATGATGTATCGAATTCCTCCAGTAGATAAACCTCAATTATCCACGCCTTATTACTGTCATAACATCCTCTTTTATGTTTATTAACCAGGTGACATTCAAAACAGACATGCAACGTTGAAAACCTAACAAAAACAAATTTTTACAATAGTCTTTGTTCCGCAACGCTCTTTAAAAACATGTGTTCGGTAGAGTGAAAGACTAGAAAGTACCTCGAAGGAGGCTACAATGAGATACCTCTCTTCTGGTCTGCCTTGAATGCGCGACTAGTTCCGTTGGATTTTAAAATGAAAACACTGTTAAGCGAGCCTTCACGCTTGGCGAATACCTTCAAGCAGACGAGACTAGAAATTACTGGTTTTCTTTTGCTTGATTTCGGTTAAGATTTGCCCGCCAACGTAACAAAATACCTTTTTGAAAAATATTTGAGATCGTTACGGTAGAGCAAACAGATCAATGGATGTTTTTTTCATCGAAATTAACTAGTAATTAATGTTTTGAATTTGAATGGTCGTTAAAACGGTAAAGTCGTAATATTCTACAACCGGAAAAACTAATAATGAGTGTCTAATAACGGTGCGGAGATTTTAGACTTGTAATGAGAAGAATCCAATAAGAACATCCAGAATCTACTGTATTTGGATTGGATACTTTCTAAAGGCATAATTTGTGTCCCAGTATTTCCTTGTAAAGATTACTTCTTAGCATGCTACCCAATAACTGCTTTTAAGAGGATTAAAACCCAAAACTTTTGTTAGGTTAATTCCTTTATTTAATTAAAATGCCAGCACGTTCTTAAATAATTGAGTTTTTGTCAAGTTGTCTTCGCTACTAATTAGAAACCTTTTGATAAATGTTCCTTACTATTTAAGTAAACTAGATTTATGGATCTACATTAAAAAATTAAATTAGTATACCTACTTTTTACCTGAATAGTCCAAATACCTAACTAAAAAATTAGTATTTTTTTATTTGTGAACAAGTACCTATTAGAAATTGCAGTAAACATTACATACTTTACCTATATGAAATTGCATTTGAAAACAAACAAGCGATAAGGTTTTATTAATTATTTTTATTTTATTGTGCTTGTTATACATTGAAAATTAAATGTTTATATGTATAAAGGCGGTTTCGTAAGTAAATGGCAATCTTTAATAAGGCACAGACCGAAAAAATCATAAGAAATGTTATTCTAATAAGTTTTAATTTAAAATGTGGTTATCTCTTTAAAAAATTGTGCCGGTATAAAAGTGATTAACCGTAGAGTTCGTTAATGATAAACAATTTTTTTCAAATCTGACGTTTAAACAGTGGAGTTCTTTTGATATGTTCTTGGTATTATTACCTACAAGAATACAGTTGGACCTTATACATAAAAGGGATACGCAGACACGAAAAAACCCTGGAGAGCCAGGTAATGTTACCATCAATAAGTTTGTAAATAAAAGGTTTGACAAATTTTGTTTTAGGGCCTTAATCCAAAAAATGTGGGGTCACATTAAATATGTTAAATGTATGTACGAATTAAAGTGATTGACCAAAGTGCAAGAAACAGTCGAAAAAATAAACCAGGAATTTAAAAAAAAATAACTCCGCTGAATTCTGAATTCCGTATCCAACGAGTTCCTAGGTCTTTGCCAGTAAGTGACAACATTGTAAGTATTTCTTGTCACCTTATTATGTTTAAATAAATTTAAATAAACTTTTGCATTTTATTTACTTGTGAGCCTTATTGTGTGGATCCACTGCCACAGAGTGACAGATTTGTACAACTTTTCAATTATTATCATTATTAATCTTGTTTTTGTTGGTCATTTTTAAAACTATTTTGCTCTGAATCTATGTACATTATTTGAAAAATAACTTTAAAAACGTACTGTTTATAAAGACCAGTATTTTGTTTATTCTAGAAAGAATTACTTTTCTGTGCTAAATTGAACATCAACTTCCAAAATCAAATCGTATATCCTATCATAGGCAATTTACGAAATTAAGTCGTTTTACAAAATGTCTAGTATTTTTTTAACGATTAGGTAAATTGTATATAAAGGAATTAATGGAGAGTTTTAACAATGTGACGAAACATTTTGTCATATTATAAAATGCCAAATAAGTGTTTGTCTTATATGTTTTTTTCTTTTATGATCCCTTCAGTCACTGTTTTTTAAATTTCTTATAGCATTGTAAAAATTCTCCATATAGGTATACCTATTCAATAATTTACAACTTACCTGGTCGTTTACAAAACCAGTAGGCGCTTCATAAAACGACTAATTTTACATAGCCGAGACACATCTATAAACATCAAATTGTCTTTTCTCCTATTTGTTTAAACACCTATAATGACAGATGCCTAGAAAATTATTTAATTAAATTCGAAACGTTGTCAATAATTTAAAAATATTTTTAAGTTTCTAAGGTTCAAGGTCAAGCATAACAGAGTTGTTATTGTTATTACGAGATGAATTTATAGTGACTTACATGAAGTGTAAAACGAAAAGGTCACGTGACATGCGTAGGCCCCCACGAGATTTTAAAATAAATTTTGATTTTTAAAATTTTTATCGTTTGGGAAGATTTCGCGCATTTCTTACCACACGGTTTTATTAAGGTGTTTTATTTAAATTTAACAAAGTGTTAAAAATATTTATTCAAGTTACGATCGAACAAACACTTTTGCCTAGTTTTATTTGCTCACGAAATATTTCCAATTTTCTAGTTAGATATCAACAAAAAAAATTGTGAGAATAGACTAAAGAGAGAATAATGCGTTTATCTATTTAAAATTGTTTATCCGATGAGCTGCCCTAATATGTGACAGTACTTGTAAGACTTATATAATATTACAAGCAGAATATAAAATCATATTTATATAACACCTAGTCATTCTATAAAAGATTACACAAGTTGACAATTGGTTTGATTTTGAAAATTAACCAATCACAAATGAGTATTTCAAATGAACGAAAAGGAGAAAAAATCTTTAGTGAATCTCCGAAACGTCGGCAATTTCAATTGAATTTTCGTTCTTAATCCTGTCAAATCTACCTGTTAATTCACGAAAACAAAGTATTTCAAATTTCCGAAGATTTCAAGTCTCTTTCTGGTAAAATAACAGACCATAAACCATTTATAAAATTTCAAATAAATATTTTATAAAATAACTACTAATACTAATTAATATACAATTTAATTATTATTAAAATCTATTATTTATTTCTACTTGCTTAAAAATAAAGTTAAAAATTAATTAATTGGCTCAATTTAACACCACCGAAAATGGTCACCTTCCTTGCTCTTTACAAAATAAATTGGGCCATTATTTGTTTCTGAGAAAGCTGCAAGAGCCAGCAGAACGTCGATAATTCAGTAACAATAAAAACAATTGAAATAACAATGTCCGAATTCCTCAAAAATTTCCCTAACATTAATTAATTAGGTATCTACTCAAAGTTTTGAAAGACACAACTCTCAATTTGTTTGAATCTGGAAAATTTGCTTCCAGTTTTGTTTGTCTCTTTAAAAAGAACTAAAACAAAAATACTGTAAACATCTATTAGATCTTTCTTTGCTTTTCTCTAGACCTAAAAACCGAAGTTTCAGCTTAGTTTAACGTTACTATTTCATTCTCTTTATTTTCACTTTCTTTGTGTATTCGGTTGAAAAAGGCTTTGTCGATGCTTGTTGATTTCCGAATATTAATATATTCCCTAAATTGGCTAAATATTTAATTAGTACAAATATTAAATTATTATCTAAGGTTATATTTAAAATTAATATTCATAATATTTTCCTAATTAATAAAAATATTACTTTTATTGAGTTAATTTGGGAAGAACGCTATGTTTAAAAATACCTATTAAGTTGCATTTAGACTTTTTACAGGCAGTTACATTGTTCTAAAGAGCGACCTAAAAGTCGTGCAATCAAAGCAGGCTAAGGAAGAAATGAGGTCATTGTCAATGTCAAACTATGTCACTGTAAGTATCAAAAGTGTCGTTATAAAATAAGAAGTTTGTGTTTTGTAATAGAAATGTAGTGGACGGTAGTTACAATAAGAACAATTTAATTTTAGTCTTCTAGTTGTGAACGAAATTTGAAAAAATTAAAATTCAATTCTGACAGTTTATACATTTTAAATGATCCACAATTCTCAAACATAACTACTACATCTATTATCTATATACTAGGGTGGGCCAAAAAAATCAACTATTTTTTTTTAACTTTCGACACTGAAATATTGGTTCCTAGGCACTTTTAAAAAATGCTTTTTCAAGATGAGCTCTTAATTTTAATAGGAAAGACTCCCTCATTGCAGTTTTCCATTTTTTTTTTCAGTTCCATATAGCAAAATCCATATCTCGTCACTACTTGAACGTACAGAAAAAAATTATTTACATTTTTTGTAGAAAATTGAATGCTCTAAAAAAGGTATCTTACAGTTTTTTATAACTCTTACCGTTTAGAAGATATCAGAGGTCAAAATTTGACGAATTAAGCAAAAATAGCTTTTTCACTTCTAAATTTTATAACTCGTGGATACATAAATATTTTTAAGTACACAACATACGGTTTTGTAGGAAATTAAACGCTCTACAAAAAAAGTCGTTTATGGTTAATCGAGTACTTCAATCATTTAAAAAAAATTGGGGATTTAGTATCAAATTTTTATTTTTAAAATGCGAATATCTTCTAATTGGTTAGAATAATCAATTAACTACGAGAGACCTTTTTATAGAGCGTTTAATTTCCTACAAGGCTGTATGTTGCGCATTTTATAATATTTATTTATCTCTGAGTTATAAAATTTAGAAGTAGAAAAGGAATTTTTGTTAAATTCTTTAAACTTTGACCTCCGATATCTTCTAAATAGTACAAGATATAAAAAAATTGTAAGATAACTTTTTGTAGAGCGTTTAATTTCCTACAAAAAATGTAAATGCAAATTTTCTGTACAATCAAGCAATAACAAGATATGGATTTTACCATATGGAACTGAAAAAAAATAGAAAACTGCGATGAGGGAGACTTTCCTATTAAAATTAAGAGCTCATCTTAAAAAAGCATTTTTTAAACGTGCCTAAGAATCCGTTTTTCAGTGTCGGAAGTTAAAAAAAAAATAATCGGTTTTTTTGGCCCACCCTACTATATACGTCTCTACCTCTTTCTCCCAAGGATAAGTGAGATTCCATGACTTTTGGATCGCTCATAATTTAGCACGACATCCAAGAATTTATACTTAGTAGTTCTCAAAGTCGAATTTCTCTATCTTGGGCCAAATTGTTTAATTTTAAGAATTCCAGTAAAAACTTTTTAACCAATATCACGAATTAAATCAATGATAAATTACAGCGGGAAAACCACTATGGTGAAGATTTATCACGATAAACCTCGTCGCTATGGAAATTATGTGCGCCATTTGAAATAAATTTCTTTAAAAAAAAAATTCTTATACAGGCTGACTCCTACAAAACGGCCCAAGCAATAATATTTATTATCCGATTTTCAAAAACTAAAAAAGAAAATCTATATAGGTAATGATGTCTAAAAAGTAGTATAAAATGAAGTATAAAATAGTTTTACTTTTAATTTAAAAACTTTCTGGGATGTTGTAAGGTGCCTTTTCATTCAACCCCTTAATCGAGTATTATAAATCGCTTAATATTCTTGTTATATTAATAGCCACAACATTTAAAAAAATCTATTATCACATTTTTTCATTTCATGATCTTGAGTTCTTGACGTCATTCTCATTGATTACAATACATTTATTCATTTTTTTTTTTAATAATTTAATTATTCTTTTTAACAAAATAAACAATTTCCTTGTTAAATTAACTAATTTAAAAAATATTTAATATGATTTAAATTTAAAACACACTTGATTATAATTTTTTTTAAATCTACATATTATACACTTCATATCTGACAATAGAAAAGTCTCAGTACCTTCCTAAGGAATGTGAAACATTGAACATTAAGGCGTTCCAAGAGTGAAAATTAACATTTGACCTACAACGCATTGAAAATAAATTAGCACTAATTAGTGCGTTTTACAGAGGTTAAATCATTAATTATAACTTTTCACCTAAAATTTTCCAATTTTCCACTGTCAAAATCATATTCTAGATCTAATGTAAACAAGTAATTTCTAACCGAAAGAAGCTGTCCTATCGTGGAATGTAACAGTAATCGAAATATCATCTAAGATCAAAGATTGTCATTACAAGCTTCTAAACGTTGAAACGACAGTTCAATCTTTTGATGTCCATCAAACACTATTTGACACCCGTAAAAAAGAAAAAGAATATATTTTATTCCAGCGTTAATCAAAATCTTGCAATGAATTAAATGTTATCAAAGGAATTCCTTTAACTGTAATCTATTTGTTGTTTTTTATTTGAAACTTAATTTAAATTCCCTGATTTTTATTACTTTTGCCTTATTCTTACAAAGCAATTCCGAAACAAAATTGCCTCTAATCAAACTGTATCTTCGTAATTAAAACACTTTTTCTTTCGGTTTGACAAAAAGCTTCATTAGCGTAATTCTTGACCTGAATTTGAGCTAAATGTGGGAGATATATAGTGATCGTATTTCGATCATTCATCCACTAATAACTTTATTGAGTCATCCTAGATAGGTATTGTATTTCAGAAACGTCTATAAGGGTTATTGACCAAACAGGCAGTCATGTGTAACACCTGTGTCCCTCAAAACCAACAGCTGGTTCAAAGCGTAGAGGAAATGAAAGTGTCTTGTTTGATTTTCCAAAATTTTTCTATTGCATTCACGTCTACTTGTGACCTTTATGAAAAATTAATAGATTTGTTTAGGTAACAAATGTTTTGTTGGACTAGGTTATTGATTCTCTTGAGAGTCAATAATCACCCTAAAAGGGGATACACTATACATAATTTAAAAACAACGTGTTCACATTCTTCACTTTCTCATATCTGTGTTATTTCAACCTGTTAACAATGACTCATGTTAATTCCAATCGTAAGTTCTTTGAAAAACATCAAATATGCGTCGCAATTAATATTCATTCAATGTTGCGACTTTGTGTCGACTTGGAAGACTTCATCTTGCAGTTAGTTTGTTACTACATCACTACAAACGAAGTAATGCAAAATTTGCAACCATCTTGATGTGATGTAATTACAAGCACACTATTTAATCTATTAACCTGTCAGATGAATCACCGGTTCTAAAGTCGTGGATTAACTTAACTCAAAGGTTTAATGCGGCAAAAGTAATGGCTGTTGCATGTGCAGGGAATTAGTTGATTTCTCATTTACGCCCAAAGACTATTTCAAAACACGCAGCAGGAGACAGATAAATTGTCCTCGGAGAAAATAGAATTTAAGTTAAACTGGACTGGGTAATCAAATATTGATTAGACAAGTTACTTTAATATAATTAATTTGTAAATGTTACTTTTTCATAATTCTGGCCTTAAACAAAGCCACTGAAGCACTAGTACTCTCTCTAGTCCTCCTATTATAGTACGCACATTTTTACTTATTTTTACACAAAAAAGGTAAAAAACGCAAATTATAAATAATTATTTGTTTAATTAGAGAATAAAGCATGCCGCAACTGGCAATTCAAAGCTAAGGCGCAGCAGTGGCTTTGGAGTCAGGCAACGAGACATTAAATCTACATATCTGACGTATTAAAATAGAATTTTTTTGCCGTACCTATCATTTTATAATTAAAAAAACCAGCTAAAACAGCTGAAAGATATTGACCGGCTCTGAAGCCTTACTGCCTAGTCAATAAAAATGCTGACATATTGACTATGGCACTTCAATGCGATTCAGTTGTCAATAAAATGTGGTATTTACTTTCGATCATCGAAAAAATACTATATTACACTTGTTGCATAAGACAAATTGTTGAACTTACTCCTTTTGAGGAAATGCTCGCCTCACTCGCATTTCGCATTTGTACAATCATCATCGTTTTATGAAATCTGTACAATAATATACTATTTTGGAATACGTTCTCTACAATGGTTATTTTACGGACTCAAAACAATCCGCAAAATGTCCTTTTAGAGGCCTAGTGTCATACATAAAGTCATCATCATGGGAACATATCAGCGAACTATAAGTAGTAACTTTGCTTTTTTTCTCAAAAATTAACGTCTATTTCTAAAAAAATAATTAATTAATGATAAAAAAGATTTTTATCATTTGATTTTACGTAGAAATCTGTAGCAGTACTTTTACTTTTTAAATTGTTGAAAAAATAAAAACTTTAGAATTAAAAAAAAATTGAACAAAAAGCAAAAAACTCCGTTTCTCAAAAACAAGAGATGACAAATCATAAATATAAGATGATCAACAAATAAAAAGATCTATTATAAAAAAAAGTCAATTATAGATATACGCCTGGGCACATCCAGTGTCATCCGGCCTGGATACTGGCATGACAAACTTGCACAAATATAATCTGTTATTTTACAAACTAAATTAAACCTAAAATTCTGGATGGAAAACTACCTGCAGGGCGAAATATCTAGAAGATGAGCAGATGAAAGTCCCAGAGCACTACTTGTAAATGAGAAATAAAAAATCTCGACGAGCCACCTCTAAATATTAATACAGGGAGAGCCTTTCAATTTTCCAACATCAAAAATTTGCCTCTTTCTATTAATGAGAGTATATTTTATTTGAGACAATTGTCATCTTGATTTATGATTCGTTTCAATATTTCGAAGAAGATGCCTTGCTCTGTAGTTTGATTTTGTTTTTGCTTTTCACACTACATTTGAGAAATTTTTTTTCAAAACTATGTATCTGCAGCAATGATTATGTCGGGTAGCAACATTGTTGTAGTTGACAGTGCCTTATTCTATGAAGTAGAATACTTTCAAAAGAGTGAAGAAAAAAGAGTGTTACTCAGTAGAGGTTTGCAAAAATTAATACAAATAGCGAATTCCTAGTTTCCCAGTTTTTCTACAAGGTCTGTGTGCCCCATAGATGATAATTTCTTAAACAGATTTTGATAGTAGAAGGACCACAAAATGTGTATCTTATTTAGTTCCAAAATCCTGCGAAATAAGTGAAAAATGCTTCCAATATGAGTAAAAACAGAAATCGGTTAAGTAGTGGCGGAAAAAATGAAATAAGGGAAGGCACTATATTTTGTATTTATTATTATTCTGTTATATTTGTCGTATTTATTAGTAAAAAATAGGTATTTGTATTAGTTCAGAAACTCCCATTTTGCGAGTACGAGTATAGCATTGGTAGCGATAACACTATCGAGACAATGCACAAATATTTATTTACAAAATAGGTTTCGAGCAAGTAAAACACAATTTTTTTTAAACTGATGATTTCGAAAAAATGGCAGGTAGTGTCTAAGTGTAGGGTTGTGCGCTTTTTCAAACGATTTATAAGCAAGGAAACTTGACAAAACTATACGGAAGCACTTTAATTTATAAATTTTTATAACAAACTAACCCTTCTTTAATCCCTAGGATTACAAGAATATTAACTAACAATCTTAGTAAAACTTTAAATAACACTGGCAAGCCACATTTTGCATATTTATGTCATTATAAAGAATCAAAAGTATTATCAAGTTTAAAGTTATTTTCTTATCTTCAGGGGATAATTTGCATTTGTTGGAAATTTAGTTACAATGCTGACACTAACAAAATATTAACTCTCCTACCTAACAATAGGTATAAATGACAAAAGTGGAAGTTAAACTTCGCTTTCAAATTTTCTTTAGTTGGAATCACAGTAATTAACAGTTAACACAAGTAGAAAGAATAGATAATTGTAGTTTATTGAAGTCTATAATTAAAAAGTAACAGCGTTTTTGATGTATGACAAATGCATTTTTTGTGAATAATAAATACGTCAATACTCTAATAGTTAAAATACCTATTTCAATGGTTCCAATTTTTCTCAATCATACATCCGTTTCCGTCAATTACGTCATCCTGCATCTTAATATAATACACTTGACAATCTTTATGTCGGAAATTTTTATTTTGAAAAATTACATACAATGAATCATGACATCAAGGATAAGGATCAGGTGAATGTGAGGTTTTATAAACCGTTATTAAAAATAAATCTCACACTAGATGCGAGGTTTGTATCTTATTAGTTTCACCTCACTTCACATCAAAATTTTATAGCACCACACGTGCCTATATGCGAAAATTCTGAATGATTCGACCACTTTATGACGGGATGTTAGTATTTTTTACGAGGCAATTTTCCGCAAAATTTGCCAGTTATTTGTCTTGATGATACAAGCATTTTTTTGCTGGTGTTTGCAAGGGTGTAATTACTAATCAAATAATTGCGGGAGTACAACAGTGTAATTTAGTGGTAATGACGATTTCTGATTGGGTATTACGTTGTATATTTGAAAAAAAATTATATGATTGCATACAGTAAAAAATGTTTTGTTACAATAATTTCACTTCTTTTTACCAACATTTTTCAGTTAAATAATATTTTATAATAACATTCACATGAATGTTGTAGAATTAACAAAATTTGGTATTTATCAATCGTGTTCTCAAATTAAAAATATCATCTTGTTAATTTTGCAAATAAATTAAATTTAGTTAAGTTTGGTTAAGCAATTGAAAAATAGTCTGTCTATAGTGTCCACGTAATGTGAAGAATAAACCTCCTTTTATTGTAATTTTGACAAGTATTAGTTTTTTTGCCGATTTTTTTAAGGTATTTTGTCAAGTCGCATTTTCTTTTTTGATTCAAGATTTGTCGTTTCTTCTTCGTACTCTCATTTTAAATTACGCAAATACGGGCTAAATATAAGCTTATCCAATATCAAGTGACTATACTGATATTGTTATATCAAGTGATTCAAAAGTATGGAGGAAAATTTTAACCTGAAATCAGTGATAACAAAATTACGGGTCTTCAAAGATATCCAACTTAAAAAAAAAACAATTTTGTGTTCATCTTGAAAATCGCATAACCAATTATTACAAAATTTGATACCCAAAGTTAAATGTCCTCCTTTTATTGATAATAGCGAATTTCTGCGAGAATATTTCAATTTCCGGTTGCGGTACGGTCGCATATTTTTGGTAACTAATCAACTTTTTTATCCTAACCCCTAATTTTTCTTGTAAAAATAAATATACCAGTTGATTCTGTATTAAAGAGAAAATACGTAAAATTTCGCTAAAACGTATCGTTTTCGAGATATAATTTGCATTTCAAGTTTAACAATGAATTTTAAAACCTCCAATTTTGGCGCCCTCTAGCTCCTGAACTGTGTAACTTGGTATACGTATAGAAGTAAGAAGTAAGTTGTGTTAAATTGCTTTATTTTGACATGAAAAAACTGTAATTGTAATAGTTATTATCAATTGTGAATGAAAAATAAATTAGAAATGAACATAAAACATGAAAGTTGCAGAGCGCTTTCGAGAGTTACATATCTCTCATCATTAGTACCTAAATATTAATGTAAAACGGAAGAATTATAAAAAGTTAGAAAAAATTTGAAAAACTTACCAAACTTTAGTCAATAATAAAAAAATAATGTAAATAGGTAGTTATTTTAGTAAAAAATAAGTTACCCGATCTGACGAGTCAAATAAATAAATAAAATGGTTGCTCTTTAGAAAATTGACAAAAGAAAGATAAATTTTAGCAGCTCTTAAAAAACACTTTTTTAAAACCTTGAATTTGATTTAAAAAATAATTAAAAAAGTTTTATATAAATAAAAAACTAAAGCTGTTATAAAGTTATAGAGAGTAAGAAAACAAGATTATAAACAAACAATATCAACTAACTAATAAAAATTAAGCTAGTAAAGCTAAAAAGGAATTTGATCCTTATTGCATACCAGACAAGTCGAAAGACTACCTTTAGAATTAAAAGCAACTTTTATATTATAGTTTTTGAAAATATAAGAGAAATTGTGCCCCTGAAGGAGACAGAAGAACAGAGAGATTTTAAAGGAGAAGATGTAGAAAGAGAATAATGCAATAATTGAAATTTAGAGTATTTGTTTCTAAATTTATGAAAAAGCCTATTTCATCTATGAAATGGAAAGATATTATTCACTGCTAGTTGTTTTATGATAATCAATTTATTTTTTTTAAGTAAAAGGGTCTAAAGTAAAATAAAAGACTTTATTTAAAAAAGAATTAAACACAGTCTATGATGTGGGGAATCGTGAGAAATTACAGTATCAGTTCATGTAGGTTTTCTATAAATTTCAAAAGCAAAAAATGTTCTTTTGTAATTACGATATATTAAGATCCAAAAATATTTACAACGAATTTAAAGAAGTTAATGTTACAAAAATTTGTTGTAAAAAGTGTACGAAATATTTAGCTAAAATTGCTTAAATTATTGCAGATTTTACACCAATTTACAATTAAATTATCGCCACAAAATTGTTTAAATAAGCTTAAAATTGGAATTGTTTAAAAGAACACAACTATTTACTAAATTAGCAAAAATCTGCTCCAGATATTTACGTATTGATTTGTTAGTTTTACATTAGCTAGATTTAAGAAAAAAAATAATTTTGAATTTCGCTAATAATTAGCGTGGACCTGATGGGAATCAAATTTGTAATAAAATTAAAAGGTTCATGGATGGCCGGAAGAAAGAATATGAGAAGCAAGAGTAGAAGATGTGTTAATTATATCCACATTTTTGTACTTTTCTGTTTGTCCTTACATGTTAATGTATTCTTGTTCCACTCCTTCGTCCTGTCTGACCAATATAAAGTTCGTTGCAGTAACCAAAAAATAATTTATTGTAGACACCCGAATGATCTAAAGAAGGAATTTTATTATTATTGCGTACCAGACAAGTCGAAAGACTACCTTTAGAATTAAAAGCAACTCTTATACTATACTTTTTTAAAATATGAGAGCTAGAAAGAGAAATTTTACAAATCTAGGAGATTACAAGAATAGAGAGATTTAAGGGAGAAAATGTAGAAAGAGAATCATGCAATATGTTGAAACTTAGAGTAGGTATTTGTTTCTAAATTTATGAAAAAGCCTATTTTAGTCATGAAATGGAAACTCATTATTCACTGCTATTTGTGTTATAATAAAACATTTTTTTAAGGTAAAAGAGTCTAAAATAAAATAAAGAACTTTATGTAATAAAGAATTAAACACAGTTTATGATGTGGGGAATCGTGAGATCTTAAGAGTATCAGTTGATGTAGGTTTTCTATAAATTTCAAAAGCAAAAGATAAATTGTCTTTTCTAAGTACGACATATTAAGATCCAAAAATATTTACAACGAATTTAATGAAATTAATATTACAAAAAATTTTTGAAAAAGTGTACGAAATATTTTGCTAATATCGCATAAATTACAATTAAATTATCGGCACATAATTGTTTAAATAAGCTTGGAATTGGAATGGTTTAAAACAATACAACTATTTGCTAAATTAGCAAAAAATGTACTCCAGATATTTACGTATTGATCTGTTAGTTTTGCCTTAGCTAGATTTACAGAAAATTTTTTTTTTGAATTTTGCTAATAATTAGATTTGTAGTAAAATTAACAAAACTGTTTTTACAGTGTTCAGTGTATGTATTGTCCGTAAAATAGGAACAAAACGTCGAGTAAAAGTTTGAGTTGATAACGGAATAAACGATAAAACAGTAGCGAATAGTCCGCTTTTCGTGGGTGTTTTTACGTCGACATCTTTAACCTAGTTTCAGTGTTGCGTGTCTTCTTTGTGTTTTAAACTGGTCAAATGAAGATGCGTACAAGCATTTTGTAGCTGTGTGTTGTGAACTTACCAGCGAGATTATCGAAATACCCCCACATGGGTATCCCGACGGCAGTAGCGCCAACTACAAAACAAATAAATCCCAAAACGGCAACACATGTCGAATACAAGGGTTTAACTTCCGCCATATCATAAACCAACCATGATCTTGCCAATTTATTTAAATTTCCACAAAATCACCACCTTTTAAGAAAAACAACACCAGCACCGCGCATGACTTCAAAATAACACAATAATACACGCGACACCCAAAATCAATACACTTGTTTACAATTTCCACGTCTTGGAAAATTCGATTTTCGCGGCGCGCACTATATGCATTTTTTCGGCATTTTATAAAACGTAACGCGCTTTATTACGTGGTTTTCATCCAACTAAGGCCAGTAACATGTTTCGAACTACCTTCGGAGAGGTGTGCCACAGTCACAGTCGCGAGGTATGGAAGGGGGCCCGATGTCGGCCTACGGACTCTCCGTGGTTAAAATTGCAGTCCGACCGGTACTTGACGACGGTTTGTCTCTTCCATCACCGGAATTCGGTTCTGAATTCAAGGCCCGCCAAAAACATCATCAGGAATTTTTCAAAAGATCTTACGCGGAGGAGGCCGCGCTGCAAAATGTCACGCTTCAGGTGCGCCAAGTGTCACGTGACTAGGGGAAACACCTAATCTGATTGTCGTTGAAGGAAAATTGCATAGTTAATGGAACTAATGCCACATGTCACCTTATCATACCTACCTACCTATTATTATTATTAAACTTGGAAGGTGTGGAATGCTATCGAACTTGTCTTCAGATAATACACAGAAACTGAGGACAATTGCAACTTTGATTGCATTCTAAATAAACGTGAAACTCGATACTGAATTATTGTAAATGCAAACGAAGCGTCAAAACTAATGCAATTTTAGATATGTTGAAGAAAAAGAATAAACAGATTTTATTTTGCAGAATTGGTGACAGATTGTTATTACTTTTCCGATATGAAAATATACCGAAATGTCGAGTTGACGCCATTTCATAAAGTTTAAATACATATTGTTTAATTCTGATGAAATACCCACCAACAAAATAATTTTTAAAATACTGACAATTATTTTTCGTTCAATTATAATTGATGAAAGCTCGTTTTTTTGATGGATATTGCATTTCATTATTGTTGTATTATCGATTGCATTGTGTTATAGAAATTAATAGTAAACACTAGGTACTCTAATTCTGACATTTTATTTTTTATTAGGATATTAAGCAATATCAAGTGACTTAAAAAAACTGCGAAGTAGGTCAATAAGAAAATTAAGTTTGTTTAAATCTCCTGGAAATCATTTTGATGTTTTTTGTATTATGTCACCGGCAATGTGAAAAATCGACATTTATTGGCTTAAAGCCGCATTTCTTTCTTTTACGACAGATATTCAACCAATGATATTCTGATATTTTGACTGCCCTCCAATGATTCTGCGACAATTTTTTCAATTTTCAATTCAATTTTTTTATTATTTGCTAAATACTCCCGTATTGATAATAATATAGAAGACAACGACACTTATTTCTGCTTCGATCAGTATAATAAAACATTTAAAATATAGGGTGTTAATCAATAGATTAAACATTTTCAAATGTGTCTATCTAGAGCTAAAGATGATAAGATTTGAAGCACTCGAAACGCTCTAACATCGTTTGATATACTCCGAACAGTCACAATTTTAACCGAAAAGGGCCAACAATTCTTCAAAGAACATTATTTTTGATGAGTCCCAAAAATATCTAAATATCTGTAGACCACCAGAAATTGGCCACACGAAAAGACTGTTAAAAATTTTCCAAAATCAAGCAAAATTAGCTTAAAAACAACAAAAAACTTTACAAAATTTCTTGCTTTTAAACACCCCAAAATGGCAATTTATCTTTAGATAATTGAAGCATCAAAAATCATTGAAAAACAACCAAAAATAGTCCAAAATTTTTCAAAAATCTTTTGTTACTATTATATACACTCCAAAATAGATTTTTTGATTCTGGATCAGGGTATTTGGCGTACGGTGCACAAGTAATTGACAAAAACAGACAATAATTTGAAACGACGAAAAAAGCGTCGCAATCCTTTAAACTGTTCCAATTTTTAGTCACCCCAAAGGACTAAATGTCTATAGACCACCAAAAAATTGGCACACAGAAAATGGATGAAAATCACCCAAAATCAAGCATAATTGTCTCAAAAGCACCCAAAGAGACATTACAAAATCCTTTGATTTGAAACACTATAAAATGGGATTTGATTTCTGGACTAACAAATTAGTGCATGCAAAATTCATTGAGAAACAACTAAGAAAAGAATGAAGAAAGCTATGAAAAAAATGGTTTACTTTTGAACAAGAATGCACACAAGAATGATTACAAAAAAGACCAAATAAAGGATATAATTTGTCCCAATTTTCAGACATTTTAAAAATACCAAATATTGTGCACACAAAAAATAGTTGCATAATATCCAAAATCAAGCAAAGTTACCTTAAAAGCATAAACACCTCAAAATGGGTTTTTATTTCTGGACCATGCTTAAATTTTCTAGAAAACGAAGTTTTGGTTGTGACTTTTACATCAATAAATTCATGGGAGTACCTACAAATATTTGCAATTGACAAAAATAGAAAAAAACATTTTTGTTTCTCGTAAATTAGGAAAATAATGAGAAAATTTTTTACTTTTATAAATTTTGTATGCCTATTCAAGATGATATTAAGTCAAATAAATTTTTTGCAAAGCCAAAGACCCAGTCAATACTTAATGAATAATTTAAAGAAGCATTGTTTTCGAAAATATTTTTAGTAAAAATTTTACTTTTGGTAAAATAAATAAAACATTTTGGGCAAGTTTACAATACAACTTATTTTTTTTAGTAAGAATTTGAATGTGAATTATATCAATTTGGATCGTTGGATCACAGTGGTATTACTATTGTGATACAATAATACAGTCCTATGAAAATATCATCAAATTGTTAAAGCTTAGTTACAGCTATCAGATAAGGGTACAAAATTTCTAGAAAACAACTTGTTGGTTCCAAACAAAACAAGAACCTAATCTCAATATAATTTTTACAAAATTTGTTTTGTTTTACATTAAAAGAGTTAAAACTCTTTACTGTGACTTATAACGTTTTTGAATAAATGTCTCTATTTTGTATCTTTTAATAAAGGTTAAACAGGGTCTAATAGTCTATAATGTTTTGCTTTGAACGACGATTAAAAATTTAAAAAAATCTACAGTGTACATTAGGGTGGGCCAAAAAATATATTTTTTTTTTAACTTCCGACACTGAAAAATTGATTCCTAGGCATCTTTAAAAAATGCTTTTTTAAGATGAGCTCTTAATTTTAATAGGAAAGATTCCCTCAGCGCAGTTTTACATTTTTTTTTCAGTTCCATATGGTAAAATCCATATTTCGTTATTCCTTGATTGTACAAAAAATTTGTATTTACATTTTTTGTAGGAAATTAAACGCTCTACAAAAAAGTTATCTTACAATTTTTTTTATATCTTTTACCATTTCAGAGATATCGGAAGTCAAAGTTTAAAGAATTTAACAAAAATTCCTTTTCTACTTCTAAATTTTATAATTCAGAGGTAAATGAATATTATAAAATGCGCAACATACAGCCTTGTAAAAAATTAAACGCTCTATAAAAAAGGTCTCTTGTGGTTAATTAATTATTCTAACCATTTAGAAGATATTCGCATTTTAAAAACCAAAAGTTGATACTAAATCCTCAATTTTTTTTAAATGGTTGAAGTAATCGATTAACAACAAACTATTTTTTATAGAGCGTTTAATTTTCTACATAAAATGTCTACAAATTTTTTCTGTACGATCAAGTAGTGACGAGATATGGATTTTGCCGTATGGAACTGAAAAAAAACGGAAAACTGCGATGAGGAAGTCTTTCCTATTAAAATTAAGAGCCCATCTTGAAAAAGCATTTTTTTAAAAGTGCCTAGGAACCAATTTTTCAGTGTCGGAAGTTAAAAAAAAAGTTGATTGTTTTGGCCTACCCTAGTGTATATCTCGAAAACTATAAACAATTGGTGCCCAATGGTTTTAATAGTGATTGTTGGATTGTTAGTTTCGTCAATATATAAAACAATTTTGGTTATTTAGCATCTTTCAACAAGGGATATCACTTGTTAAAATTTGTAAAGTACCTTCAAAAACATTCTGTATAATTTTTAAGGTATTCTGCAAAAACAAGATAAGTCTATTCCAATTTGATATGACAGTCGTTTCAGTTTGAGTTTCCAGTTTCAGTTGAGATAAGACAAAATTTTTTCTGCAGATTTTCAGCATTTGTGGTGCTGTATTTCAGGTTAAAATTGTGCGGCGTAACTGAATCACCCTATATAATTAGCATCAGCTCTAAAATATCTCTACATTAATAGTTAAAGTTTAAAATAAATTATAGCAGGATTTATTTACTTTGTAGCAACAGCAGCTCACCATTCATGTGTCAAAAACTTATTTAACCATGTGGGTAGGTATATATAGATAAGCCCGAATAAATATACTTCGAAGTGCAAGTAACTAACTGTAACAAATTTTGTAAGATAAAAATGTTTCGATAAGTTAAAATTAGCAAACTAGGAAAAGCTGTGGCTAATATTTTTTAAATAATTTGTTAAATAAAGACAGAATATCTAAATAAAAATTGTAGTGTGAGAATCTGATAATAAAGTAGTTAAGTATATAACAGTAATCTAAATGGTCTATTACAGTGCTAGCACTACCACAAAATAAATGAAACAAACAAAAGCTGGTAATTTAATCAGGCTTCTAGCGATATCACTGATTGATTGTTTACCTACACTATTAGCAATTTTGTAATGCTAAAAAATGTAAATTTAAAAAAAATGTTTCCGAGATTGTTTACCTACACTATTAGCAATTTTGTAATGCTAAAAAATGTAAATTTAAAAAAAATGTTTCCGAATTGTACTTTTTCCACTTGCAATAAACTAAAAAATTAAAAATAAAACAATTATAATACATATAATACAGGGTTTGCTACTGAAATGGGAAGTTTTTTTATAAAACATTATCAAATTTTTTTTAACATATTTAAATTGAATAAAGTATGCCATTTTATTATTTAAAATTATCGCCCTTTCAGTGAGACCTATTTCTGTAAAAACATTTTTCTTGAGGATCGTAAACATTACGATATGTCCCTGCAAGATTCCTAGATTTGTCCCCATGCAATTTTTGCCTTTAAGGATTTGTGAGGAGCAAGGTGTACATTGATAGAATGTAAACTACACCGGAATTAAAAACGAATATTAAACAAAAATTCTTCATGGATTTTTTTTTAAAATTATGTTTAATGTTTATACAAAAATGGGTCTGACTCGAACTGTTGGCATATTTTGTACTCAACTTAACTTAAATCTATAAAAAAATCGAATAATACATGTTTTATAAAAAAAAATAAGTAGGTACTGTAAATTTTCCCGCTCCACGGGCAGATCTATGCATGTATTTGTCTCACGTATTCTGTTTAAAAAATAAAAAAAACCTGGCATCCTCCCACAGAGTTTAACCGAGTGAATGATCTTGACTGGAAATAATGTACAAGAATGTAAAGAGAAAATTATATTGACATAACGAGTTCAGTCACGATCTTAGAATAATTGTGGAAACAAATTTTTTATCTATATGTTTTACAGAATAATTTCCGCAAACAAATTATATTTAAATAATAATTTAGTGACTGACTAAATTTACCTCTGGGGATACATTTGAAAAATGTCTCATCTAAATTTTACATTTTATGTTTTATATTTCCGGTAAACAAGAATTGGTTGAAAGAGATATTATCATGTCCGTTATCGCCGCAATTTAATTTAAAACAAACTCCCGCTATTCGCTAAATAAAACACAAAATTATGCTTTAATTTTAATTGTTTCTAACAGTACACATTTAGTTAGATGCAGACAGTGATTTATGTAAATAAAGTCGAATTCTGAAAGGAAAATGTTACAGGTAACAGGTATAATAATTTGTCGGGACTGTGATACATCACACGAAAGTGCTTATTCCAACGATTTATGGTTGGCGAGGTTTAAAGTGATTTGAAATTAGGGCGAAGTGTGGGAATACAAATGTAATGTGATTTGAGAACGACAGAAGACACAAGGAAATTAGCAAACAATAACAGCCTGTGTTGATCTAATTTCACCAATTAAAAAAGAAAAAGTTTGGGATTATTTGGATGAAAAATGACTTTTAGTTTCAGCTTGCTATTCTGAAAATAGAATTTCAGTTTCCTGAATAAAAAAGCGGTGATCCATTAAATGTTTAAAAAAGGTTCAAAGTATGACTGAGCGTGAGATTATTTGCTCGCATTTTAAAATTAGATCACTACCTACATTTTCCAGTCACATTGTGTGGTGTGGAAAATTGTTGCTAAAAAAGGAATTAGTTTTTTTTATTTAATTTATTAGGATTTGGTCCATAGAATTTTAAAATAAATGACATTGAATTTGGAGTGGTTTTGTCTTTGCATTCGGGTTATTGACGTTTGTTAATGAAAATAGAAAAATAAAACTGTTTCACCTGTTTTTAAAAACATAAGATTGTTTTCGATCTATTCGACATCATTTCTTTGCTAATAAATAATGCATTCTTAATATTTATGCCTGATCGATGAAGGAGATATAATTGATATTAGAAATAAATTATTAGGTTCAACAACATTTTCTAGCCTCAAGATATATTTTTCAATAAATGCAGTTAAAGTAATAAATTAATTCATCACTGAAAGGAACTCGCCAAGCAAGGATACTATATATTTTCAAAATGATTTTACGTACCACCTGTAAATTAGATTTTTGTAAATTTTTACAAAAAAGGCAAAATATTACAAACTTTTATTTAGACTTAGATTTAGATTTATTTTATCTGCTGTAAGGTATTACATGAAAATACATTAGCATTGTCTTGTAATTACAGAGTACAGAGTAGAGTTAACATTAGAATTAGAATTAAAATTAAAATTAGAATAAGAAATTACAGATAATAATTAATTTAAAATTATAGAATTATAGATTGCCACGTACGTCTCCAAATATTCTTTTATGTTATAAAATCCCTTTCCCTAACAGATATGTTTTAAGTTCTTTTTTAAATAATTCGTCATTCTCATGTTTTGAAATATTTTTCTGAAGATTTAAAGTGTTTTCTAATTTGTCCAAAATTCTGTGTAAGTAACTTACAAATGGTTCTTTTTTACCTACCGTACCTATCGGTTATTGATTGAATACTTCAATTGGCATAAACACAGTAAGGAAAATTTTTAAAAACATTATAACAGTATTTTTAAATTATTAAATTAATTACGATTCTCAGCGATTCCTTTCATCGCTATTTCAGACTAAGCAGTGCTATATACTCATCTAGCAAATAACTTGTAAATTATCAAATGCTATGGGGATTGTAAATCGTCAGAATAATGGGTAAACGCTGTTTTATTTTAAAGCTGTTCTAACCTCAAAAAGAAAGTTGAAGTTACCTTATTGTAACCGCCGCTTGTCCACTCCATTTTCTCTTGTTTTATAGGGTAATTGCGACACACACACAAAAACATCTTGATAAAAATACTGATCATCAAGTGCAACAAAACTTGAATTCGAATAAAATTATTATAGTTATTATATCTCAACGCAGACATAAGTGCTGAGTCGTCACAAATGACGTTTCATTCCACCGAAAGCGTGTTACCAACCCAAAAAAAGTAAATTGCACTAGTTCTTCACGCACGCAATTTGGGTGCTGTAAGTCAAAGTAGAAAAACTTGTTTGTAGGTCATTTTGGGATTATTTTACGAACTCGAATTCGTGCCACAAAACTGACTTTACAAAACACGTTTTTTTATATACTTACAATTATTTTTAAGAACACTTTATTTGCTTTATTAATTTTTTTCTCGATTTTCTATTAATTAAACGTCACTTTCTTTACCAAACTCTTTAAAGATATTCCAGTAGGTGATTTTAAATCTAGAATAAATTTTCTTTCCCTTTCTATTACGTATCAACCGTAACGTTTTTCAACTTTTTTTTTACAAATTATTTCATATATTATAGTAAAACTAATCGTCTAACGGGCTAATTTCAGGTTGAGATAATACCTGTAGTATCGCAAATAATTTTCGTTTCCATAGAAATTTGAAAGAAGTTGGATCTGTGATTGGTTGATGCCGAAGAAAAGTATTAAAAGTTGCGATACTACCGGTCGCAGTTTAACTTGAAATTAGCCCATAAGGATTTACAACCGTCAACCACCATAAACCTCATTATCTCAATTACACTTTGTACAGTGTGATTGGGTTCACTTCCCGCTGTTATTTGAGCGATAATCGGCTAAATGCCGAAGAAAAGTATTAAAAGTTGCAATACTACCGGTCGCAGTTTAACTTGAAATTAGCCCATAAGGATTTACAACCGTCAACCACCATAAACCTCATTATCTCAATTACACTTTGTACAGTGTGATTGGGTTCACTTCCCGCTGTTATTTGAGCGATAATCGGCTAGTGTAAGTTGCTCTTTAAACAAGGGAATTTGTTTTTGATGAAAAATCTGTCATAGTTTTGAGTATCTACAAAAATAGGTTAGAACTTCTGACAATTTTACTAAAAATGTGTTAATTACTCATTTACTTAAATTAATATAAATTTTAATTTAACACTATTGTAGCTGCGCTTGAAACCGATTGGCCACCTATCACTAAAAAACTAAGCATGACTGCCAACTTACCAATTTTTTAACTGATTCAGTCAAACACTGTACAAGGTTTAGAACAGTCTATTTGTCTATTGTACAGATATTAAGAGACTATTATTACTCTTGCAATATAAAATCACTTTTTGAAGACTAGTTGCCTCTGGCGCCAGGTCCGGCTTTAGGATCACAGATGAGTGAGTTTTCATTTTTAGCACAATATAAAATATTGTAAACACTATAAGAAATAAAGGAATAAAAAACATTTTCATGAATTTAAATTATTTTTGACTTGTTTTCTTCTTACTTTTTTCAGAATCCACGTTTTATAAACCACTGAAAGCTATTTTCTTTCTATTGGAGCACTAGGGTCAGAAGTTACCCAACATGGATCTTCGAATAGATGATAGCTCTGGGCAGTGATAGAGCACGAGCTCCATGCATCCATGCATCTTCTTTGCATCCTAGGTATTCTGTGAAGATATTTAGTCGAAAATGTTCCGTCCAAATTCCTATTAGCTACCGGAATTTACTATTTATTATCGGCCCTATTTGAATTATTCAATCTTCTATAAAAATCGTAATTATGACCTCGAATACTCTCGAGTATCCGTTTTGCGGCTAGAGTCTTTTGCATTTTTGGCAGCTAATTTGACGAGACTATATTTTGAACTACCTATACATCTGTCTCTTTTTGAATTGCAACTGTTTAATTTAAATTACAATTGATCTATTTGAAATAAAATTGGCTATTCTGAATTACAAATTATTTTGACTGAATTACAACTGTGAAATTCAAAAATGTAACAATTTAAAAAAAAAAACAAAGGCAGTAATTTTGTTAACCAGAATTTGGATGCTGGAATAAACCATTTTTTTCTTTTATATTAAAACTTGCTTAGGAGATTCTGTTACGGTTACCAGTTTATTACAAAAATCTCTCGATTGGTTTACCGGTTTCTCGTTTCTGGTTTCGCCTCGATTTATCTCCGATTTGTTCAAGTAAAGAAAATTTTTCCTCAATAAACTCTAAACATTTTATTTCCGCAATTGTAGATCCCGACCATTTTACCCAGACAAAATAGCTTGAAAGTACTCCTGTTATCCAACGTTCGATATTCACAGGTCACTGACTTTAAATTTGCCAAGGTTGTGAACATTCACTTCTCACCAACAACAAATCTCTTCGTGTCGATCACAGTTTAATTAAATTGCTGATTAAGATGATGAACCTATCTTGCGTGGGTGTTTTCGTCACGAATTTGAGGGATTCTTCCTGCAATTGATGATCTTAAACTCGCACGTAAACCGCACCCTCTCTATGTTCAAAATCTCATAAATATTCATCGTGTTTGTCCATGGCTTGGGAGTAATGAGTAAACGATGCCAGTTTTAAATTATACTTTGTAATTTCGAATTCGAACGAGCGATTTATACCTGTTGTATGCAACAGAAGTTCACTTCCGGAATTTGCGGGCCGGCAACCAATAAAACAACACAAGGAGTGTACTGCTAAAAAGCAAAGACCGAGTTTAAATAAAGTAAATTAAATAAACATTCAGGGATTTCTAGCTTTTTTTACTTCAGGCTTTTTAAATTTACATTCAGGAATCTAAGGAAATCAGGAGATTTTCTATTCCTGATCCTGACACTTGAAGAGGAAGCTTTTTTAGTCCGATAAGAGATTTAAATTTAGAAAGATGTGACTGAGTGCTTGTGATGTTTTTAGAAAAAAATATTGGCATATAGAATTACAACTAGTAAGTACTATTTTTCTAAGGAGAATGTCAGAGTTCAATAAGAAACCTTACTGGATTTACGATTTACAATATCATGTAGTATTGTGGGTTTTACTCGGAAAATTTATTCAAATTTGACTCAAATATAAATTCATCTGTTTTTTAATGTATTTTACTTTCTGAAACTAAATTCACATTTGATTTATTTAAAAGGGATTCTTATAAGATCAAAATGCCACAAAAAAACAGTAAAACGAACAAAGATATTTAAAAAACGCCATATCTGTTTTCACAATTACAAATGATATTAGGTTTGTTCCAACAACACTTCAGAATTAGTGCAGAACGGCTCAGAACTGAACTGAATATGCGCAATAAAGATTTTGATCTGCTAAAACGCTACTGCGCATAGGCAGTCTAATTCTGAACTGTTGTTGGAGCAAACCTAATTTGACATTTGACATTATATGACATTTATTAATGTGACATTTGACACAATAGGAATGTTAATTACAATATTACACAATTCTTTTTATGAAAACAGGGCATCAGTATTACATACCCAGATCTGTCAATTATTTACCAAACATATTTTTGTTTTTAACATTGTAAATTAGACACCTTTTTTTAAATCTTAGCGACCTGTTTTTTGTTATCAATTTTTAATAAAAAAAAGGCTTTGAAGTAAGGGGGTTTTTATTTTGTGGTAAGTTTAAAGTATTTTCAATAAAAATTAAAAGTTGATAATAAAAAGCAGGCTGTTAAGGCATAAAATGTGTCTAATTTACGATGTCAAAAAGAATTTTTTTAAGTAAATAAATAGGATAAATACATATGATTATACCACTATTTAATTATATCTATTAGGACCGATATTTTTAAAATATTTTTTTAAGTACAGTTTTTTCCTTCATTTTATAGTAGGGACTCGGTTATCAGAAGTGTTATAGGCGTAGAGGCCGGGTGAGTCTGCTAAAAGTGTTTTTTTAACTTTTTTCAAAAACTAGGTATCACATCAACTTCAAAGTTTGGCATTAAAAACTTTGTTTTTTGCACTACACAGGTGAATTTTTTCAGAATTTTTCTAATATTTATTCTAATTAATATTCATTCATTTGTTCAAAAAAATCTAAATATTTTCAATTTTGTATTTGTTAATGTCTGTGATTTATCGGTCCCCCAATTATAACAGTTAAGAGTCACCACTGAAGCGATACATTTCAAACTTAAATACGTCATTTTTTTCTAAGAGGGTGGGTGGGATCTTGGTGGGACCAAGACACTAGTCGAGTTACGGCAGGTTAAGCTTGGCAATGCTGCACTAAATCGCGTCTTACGAATCAAATAAATATTATTATTTTTTGGGGATATCTACATTTTTTTTTAAATATTTTTTGCAAAAAATAATACCTTGACATTTTTTGTTTTAGCATAATGTTAAAAATTGGAAATATTTAGATTTTTTTGAACAAATTAATTAATACTAATTAGAAGGAATATTAGAAAAATTCTGAAAAAAATCACCTGTGTAGTGCAAAGAATAAAGTTTTTAATGCCAAACTTTGAAGTTGATGTGATAACTAGTTTTTGAGAAAAGTTAAGAAACACTTTGAGCAAACTCACCCAGTATATGAATACATCATATCAAAAGTAATCATTCTATTACATTTTTTGGAAAAACTGGCGTAGAACATGAGATTTCTTTACAATTTCATTTATCCTGTGGGGTAATTTCAAATTGAGTTACTACCTCTATACCTATATAGGGTGTTATTAAAATAATATTAGAGATTTTAATAAGTGATAGATCTTGTTGAAAGTATGCTAAAAAATCAAGTTTGCCTTATACAAATGTTTGTAGATATAGCTTTTTTAGCTATACACTTAAAAAAAATTGTTTTTAAACGAGATTCAATGCATTATAGCAATTTTTTGGATATACAATATGCGATTGAAAATATTGCAATATATGCAAAAAATTTCTGGTTGTAGTTATAGCTAGCTTTAATGTTAAAATCAAATAAACAGGGTATTTTTTAATTTTTTTACAAATTTGAACAGATGATAGCCGTTGTTGAAAGGATTGTAGAATTTTTTTAAAAAACATTATTTTGAGATACGGGATGTACGACAATACTCTTTTTAAGCAAAATATTTTACATCGTAAAACCAATAACAAAAATTTCAAAAACCATAAACATTTGTTTAAGACAATTTTGGATATTTAGCATTCTTTCAACAAGAGCTATCACTTGTTAAAATTTTTCACAATACTTCAAAAACACTTTGTATATGCAACCTATTGCAGTTTTTAATACTTTTTCGTTTTGATTAGCTGTAAACTTCATTTATATTATGATTTTTGATGACGTAAATTTACCCGCTTGTGGCCGCCTCTATATAAAATTTTTACACAATTTGTAGTTGCAGATAATTGGTGTAGCACGCTGGAATTCTGGTAACAAAAGTCAATATAAATAATATTTTATGACATGTCACTCTAGAAGCTAAGGTTTACTTTTTTAAATTTGTAACACACTACCAAGTCATTTTTATTTTAGCGTTTTATAATGAAATTTATTGTGACAAATATGGGAAAGAAGTAAAAGGATATTTCAAAAATAGATTTATACCACCTATTAGTGTTTCTTACACACTTTATGATTAATCGGATGTAAATAGTTAATATTTAGTCTCCTGTATTTTTGGAAATTCATGTTTTCATTAAAAATAAAATTTAATAATAAAGAAAAATAATAAAGCGTGCTTGTTTATTTTTTTCGTTTTTGTTGGGAAACATTTGTCAACGCCTCTGATCTTTTTTTTTCTAATCGCTGCTTTCATTATGTAACAGTTTTAATGCAATTTGGATAGTTAAAATTAAAATTTGTGTTTTTTTCTTTCAAATTGTGAAATTTACTTTGTGTTAGCAAATTTTTGTTATGACAGTAATAATGCAGGAATATTTTTGTACAAAAATCTGTAAAACATTGTGCTATAAAATGTCAGCTTATTGAGATAACAGGAACTGACTTAAACTGACTTGTAAGATTCTAAGCAGACAGATCGAGAGCTCGTAACAAAAGATTTTAAAAAATAAAAAAAAATTGGTTTCGTAATACGATGTATTAGATAGTAAATGATAGTAGTAAATATCTTCTGACATAAGTATTGAAAATAATTAGGAAGCCATACGCGTTGGGATTTGGAACCAAAAGGCACATGCGTTATTAAGGGATAAAACAAATTGTTGACATAAAACTAAACCTTTTTGTAAAAAATAAAATTTTTCCAATAAATGGAAGTTGGCATTTAATCACAATATTAAACTTCGATCACAGAGCGCGTGTTTGTTAATTATTGTAAAATAACGTAAATTTACAATTTATTTCAGTTATGCCTGAAATATTTTTAGAATTTTCACTTTTCAGCATGCAGATACGATTAATTAGGTTGAATTTAGCTTTGATCTCTTCTTATTTATAATTTAAATATTTAGTCTTCAGAGATGATTTATTATTCGTGGTAGGTGCTATAAACAAGTTAAGAATTTATTTTTTTGTTTTTAAAAAAATAGGGATTTTTATATAGAATCATCGAACTATAGTTTTAAATAAAATGTATTTCCAATAAATATTTTATTATGATAATTAATATGAATTTTGTAGCAAATTAACAAATAACATCGCTACATAATAGAGATCTATGTTGTTTTCCAAAACTGGTAACCCTATTTTCTAAACTACATTTTACTTGTTGGTCACTTTACTTTGTTTTTCTAGTGATAATCAGTTTGTTTGTTTTGATTTTACATGAATTTTTCCATTTGCGATTTTGACACTAATCTTCTTTTATCTGCTATTGCCAAGTCTAAAACATCAATAACAAGTTGCTGTCATTCTAATACTAAGCCAAAATTTTTGTTCTGGTAATTCTAGATAAATTAATCACTAATGCCCTGTTTTAATTATGTCACAGTAGATTTAATCCAATTAAATTTTCTAGTAAATTCTACCATCCTAATATATTTTGCAATTTTCCCAGAAACAAAGTCCCGCTAACCATTTAATAGGAAAAGGCAATTACGATGTAAATATGTTAGGGCCTTATTCAAGAATTTCGCAATTCATTTACATAAAATTACAATCATAAAATACTTTTACGACTTTTTCACTAATTTCTAGACACAAAAAAAGGTTTAGTAAATTTATGATTTTAAAGCCCTGCACCCACACGTGATAATTATAATTTAATTAAAACGGCATAGTTGGGCGTAGGTTTAAAACGTGTGCATTTGCTGTGATTTTCACATTCCTGGTGAACAATGTTTGGGAAAGGTTTTAATAAAATTTAAGCCTTAGTTTTGCAGCAAGTCACACTAAGTGACCTAGATGCGACAAATCCTAATTTGTTCAGAGGGCAAAGATTAAATACTTTAAATAATATATGTAATAAATTATTGCCAAAATTAGAACAATTATATTAGTGTCAATATCGTAGAACCGATTACGTCCACTATGAATCATTTCATTACACAGATGCTGCCGTCATCAACTTATTGATCTATTAATGTATTGTTTGCAGATTCTGTTTCAATCGATTATCTTTTTAATTTCAAGTGAAACCTTTTTTATGGGCAGATTTTATTAGGAAACCTGCTACAAATATGCCAAAAATTTCATTCTGATGCATTTATGATTGATAATTATTGATGCTAAGGTCAGATATGACAATTTATCTGATTATCGTTTTTTTATCACTTTAGGGTTCATTTTGTGCTGGAACAAAGTAAAGTAAGTGCAAGACCACTGTCTAGAGTGTGCTAGCTATCGATCTAGTTTGAGGATAACTAATTGTGTTGCTTTTGACACGATACCTGTTCCTTTATCCGACAAGGCGACAATTTTTCTTCCAAGTTAATTAATCACAATTAATTGAATATTTTTTTAAATTTTAACAAACAAAATTATGAATTAGAAGAAGCTCATTACTTTAAATGAACGAGATTAATTCTTTTTGATCTCATTTACGTAAAAGAAAAATAAAAAAATGTTTATAAACAATTTTAATCTAGTTTCACCCTTCAAAGTACGGCTTAAGCTACAACGTATACATTCATGTGAGTTTAATATTTGGCAATAAGAAAACAAATTTGACATTGAAAAACAAAAATATTGTATTTTAATGAATAAATTTTAAGATAATATTTTGTTGTATTATCATAAGTTTAATTCTTTAGTTATTGAAGTGATACATTTGACCGCGCGTCTGGGGAGATGTATTATTTTGTTAAGATTTATACGAGTATTTTTTTGTGTAGATTTAAATATTTACATCGAAAGATTTATTGAGCTTGCCGTGGTAAATTATTGAGAAAGTTTTTTAATCTTTTAGGTACCAAAACTTTTATGTACAAAAATTAAAAGTGGTTAGGCTTAAAAATTAATTATTTTTAAGAGACTAGTGGTTAGTGTCTTCTCGTTTTTTGATTTTTTTGTGCTTTTTGTTTAAACTTTATATATCTACCTTTTTTTTTCAAATCGCTTTTAAACGAAATCTAGAAACGGCGTTTTTTAAAGGGTAAGTAAAAGTTTAGTTGTCAAAATGTCTAAAAACGACACAATTTGATTAATTTTTTCTATCACATTTGAAAGGTTTTTAGCGGTGTGAAAAGCTTTAGGGAAATTGATAAAATAAACCGGCAAAAGGTTAACAGTTGCCACAATTACTGAGCATTTTTCTTAATGTCAAAAAGTTAATTTGACGACCAAGATTTTTTTATTACAGCTTCGGAAAAGTACAATTTATTGGAAATCTAAAAATGATTGTCATTGACTTTTTTTTTAATTATACTCTAAAGTTACTACTCAGAAATTTTTTCTGTCTAGCCAACTACTAAATACAAATTTATTTAGTGCCATTTTGCTGCTAGCAATTTATTTTAACAGCTTAGGATCATTTTTTTAATACAAAAATAGATTTTGTTCACTTTTGTATATTTAGTTACTTTTTTAAATTTTGCTTTAATTTACGGAATAATTTTTTTTTTGCTAAATTAAGACTTGCCACATTTCTGTTTTTTGCTTGGTTTTGAATTTGTTTCTATGTAGTTTCTATATAGAATTGTGAAAACAATGATAAACTTTAAAGGCAAGTCTAAATAATAATTTTTTTGCACTACCAGAAGTAAACATAGGGAGAGTACTGTTTTGGTTTTATTGCTAGGGATATTTGCTCCCGTCGTCAAGGTTTGTGGAAACAACAAATAATACAAAAGTGCAAATTACTTTAAATTTTATCGTTATGTTATTTAATCAAAGTCGTGCAAAAAATAATATATTTCTGAAGGGAAAATGCTGAAGGAAAAAGCCATTATAGCCTTTATATAATCATACATTTATCTTCCTTGATATAAAGTGTACTATTAAATCATTTATTAAATTACTATTACATTACATACTATTAAATTGCGTGATTAAAAACTATTTAAAATACACACTTAGAAAATCTTCACCGTTTTCAGACGATTTAAGGTCGTAGTTCCAACCAGTGGCGGCCGGTGATTTTTTAAAACTCTGTATTTTGAAAATGGGGCATGGGATCGAAATTCTGTTATATTATAACAGATTACTACTGAGACCAAACTGAAGGCTACTGCCAAAAAAAAATTGCGAAATTTGATTTTTAAAAATGGTGTGCCCTCCCATCTGGTTATTTCCGAAACGGTTTATGTTAGAACGATATGGATTTTTTTCAGCATTACGAGACAAATTAAGGACTAGTCTTTTTTGTTTTTTTCTAAAATTTTAATTATAAAAAGAGTTAGGAGCACTCAAATTTAATTTTAGAAAAATATTCTTTCTCTACAATTTCATTACCTCATATCTTTTTTTTTAATTTTAAAATTTTGAACAAAACTAAAATAAACTAGTTATCAATTTGGTTAATAATGCTGAAAAAAATTGGCACTGGCTTAACATAAGCCGTTTCGGAAATAACCAGGGGGCACATCATTTTTTAAAATCAAATTTTGCAAATTTTAATCAAATTTTTTTTAGCAGTAGCTTTCAGTTTGGTCTCAATAGTAATTCTTTATAACAAAATTTGGATCCCAATGTAATCAATCAAAATGTAATGTTTTGAAATTATTTTGTCAGGTTTTCAATAAACTTAAAAAATTATTTATAAAAATGAATAGCGCTTGTTTATGTTATTTTTGGAAAAAAATTGTTGTTATATTTTTAATTAATTATTCTTAGTTAAAAAAAATCCTAAGAAAAGTACGGTTCCTACGAAATTAAATGCTTATTCTAACTACGGTCGGGATAGGGAATACATGTTAAATGTACGATTTTCAATTGTTAATATTTCGACATTTAGTACCGCAAGGACTATTAAAAAAAATACCTGCGTATGAAGAACAGTTAGAAGTATGTGTATTTAGAAATTGAAAGATATTGTAAGAAAAGTGATTTTTCAAGGAACGTTCTTAATAAATTGCATGAATAATAAAATTTATTTCGTAGAGCTTAAATATAGCGGTGAACGTTGAACAGAATTATAAACTTTTATAATAAACTTTAAATGTATAACTAGACACAGATTTATGTAAACGGAAATAAGCCGTAAAGCAATAAAGTTGGTACAAATTAATAATGTTATTAATGGTACTTTATGAAAGTTATTTCTCTTGACTTTAATCTATACAGCCTACGTTTTTCATTAATAGCCTGCATTTCCAATCATTCTTAATCCAAACTTTTAAACTTATTACGTGGAGGTTTTCTATAATTATAGTTTTAAAGTGGGAAAACATTTTAATGTACTTAACCGTCACGTAGAAAATTACACCACTTTTAACTTTAATTTATAATGGTTTTATATCTCACCTTATTTAACAATGATTTTTTTTCCTTGAATTTTAAGCAGATTAACATTTTGTTAATAAAATTTTGATTTTTGTATTGAGTTATATTTTGTGTTGAGAGCTTTATCTTCCTTCAAAACAAGCTTTACAACCCTCCTTATTTAAGCGCGAAATACACGGTGTAAATTCCTTACTAAACTCCAGACTTTTGCTCGTTTACAGCTTGTGGAGCTTCACTTATTTATCTAATGAAACTTGGCAATTTGACTAAACCAAACCAAATTCCGATTTTATGTTAACAAGTAAACCGTAGCTTCGTTATTAGACGACTGACGAAATTTGGTGCTTTTGTACAACATGGCAGATGTTTTGGAAGTTGGAAGTTTCTTATACTCGCATATTGTGAATAGTAATTGGTAAAGACATTTTCTTGGAGCTTGAAGTTTTGAATCTTAAATGCGGTGTGGAAGATTTTGTTACAGTCACTAGTTTCATATGTAGATGTTTTTCATTGTGTTCTTTTTTCTTTTAACGTCATTTACCACGCGAATATTTAATCTAATTTTACATTTTGTATTTAGTACTAAATACTAAAGTAAAAAACGTTGTAAAAGAAACAAAACAAAAACTTAAAGTGACAACCACATCAGAAGCTGTTTACATTGCTTCAAATTTTTAGTGAGTGCTATATAGTTTATTTTATATTTCAGAAAAAAAATTTTTTAACAATGTTTCTGATTCCTAATTTAAGATCGTGCACATGAGATCCAATATCAAGTGCAATCGAATGAAAGTTTTTTAAAAATTAAGAAGGTGAACTTTTTTTACAAAAATTTTTTGTTTGGTTATAGTAACACTAATTTTGAAGTTACTTTTGTGTTTGTCGTATTTTGCACATTTTAAAATGTCAAGTGTTGAATAATAAAAATGTGTTTGTTGATTACATCCAGTACATATACTACAAAATAGTGGTTTTTCTTTTCATAACCTCTTTTCAACCTGATTAATGCATACCTATAACTAATCACAAGGTTGCAAATTTTGAATTTTGACCAATAGTTTTAGACCAATATTATGATTATTTTACAAAAAATTAGTGTCAAATTAGTGTTTATTCAGGTTAAAGGTTAATTGTTTTATGCATTATTCCTGTTTGAGTTTAATAAATTTTTAAGGTTACTCTCAAACATATTACTTCGGAAAATATCTACATCCTCTGTCTTTTAAAGTTTTGCTCAAGATTTGTTTTCGGGATTTAAATCAAGGCAGTGTCAGTGTTTTATTGCGCTCTGGATATTTTTGTAGATAATCTCTTTTCTGGTATTGTTCTTTTTTGAATTTGAAGGTATGATCTCTGAATTTTGAAACGAAGCGATCGTTATATAAATACGTATGAGATATATAATATCTAAAAAGATTGTTTATTAAACGGTAAGTAACTTTAGATCTTCCTGAAATTACAGGTTCCGAAGATTTTTTCTACACATCAGGAATCGACGAATTATTAAAATGACAAGAACGTTGTTATTATTAGGGGAACAGAAACGGCATGAAAACATGCTTTTAATAGAGCAGAAATAATTCTATTAAATCCTGCTGAGAATGCAGATTTAAGTTTGTTTATGTGTTTAATCAGGGAAATTATGGAAATTTGGTTTAGTTGTGAAAACTTGAAAATGAATCACACAATTTCTTGACAGTTCCTTTGTCATAAGGACCAACTGATCTCATTGATGCCTCTTGCTTCTTTATTTTAGGCCTAGAAACTTTACTTGTTTTAGTGAGTCAAAATAGTGAATCTTGAATATATTTTATGTAGGACTTCTTTATTAGAAAAGATCAAGAAAGATTTTATATAATAAATTTTTAACGTTGGAAATAAAAATTCTGACTTTTTAGAACAGTTTCTTTAAATTCTAAAATCACCTTAAGTATTAAATCTCTGAAATCTTTTCTATTTTTAATTATTTTTTTGTTTAATTTTATTTATTATATCAGAATTAATCTAAAATTTAAAATTTGTTTATTGTAATGCTTTCTTCCAAATGCTTTTGGAACACGTTTTGTTAGTGCTATTGTCTTAGATATTTTTTCTCGACAAATTTGGTTCAAATTGTTGGTGTTCTATAAAATTTTCAGTTGCAATAGGTCACAAAATTTTAATATTGTGTGCTTATATACTTTCAATTTGTTCTGAAACTGATGTTTTACATTTAAACTTATCAATATCTGAAGAAATTTCCGCTGTTTACAGTATAAAAAAATTGGAAGGTTTATGTTTAGTTATTCAAATAGTGATTGGTCAAAGTGTCATATCTCTTTAAAAAATTATTTTGGAATTTATAAAGTGTTTCAGCGTTTGAAATTTAATTTGAAAAATTATTATTAAATCTTATAAAAATTGATCTTATTATATTGTATTTTCTTCATAAATTTTATAAGGCGCTTATGACGTGACTGAATTGAAAGTGTTGAAAAAATTTTATCTAAAATACTTCTAAGTGTTAAACCATAAATTAATAAAAGGAAAATGTACTTAAATGCAAATGCTACAAATTTATGTGCTGTTACACAGTTTCATAATAACATTTACTTCGAACAAAGCAACTTAAGAAAAAGAATTTTACAATAAATTCAGCTATAAATTCCCACTTTTATGAAATATACTGGATTTCGTGACTATTTATCATTTTTATTAGGTATTACTTTTCTAATACTTTACAACTAGCTGCGCACATGAAATAAATTGATTGAAGTCTAATAAAAACTGTAGTAAGAATGTTAATTAGTGATTGTGTTGCTATTTATAGAAATTATTTCTTATAACACCATAAAATATTTTAATCTGAAAGAATTGTTAAACAGCCGATTGAATTGTTGTTTTTTCCTAACAAGATCTATCTTGCAAAGCTTCTCTCCAACATGTTCATTACGTAAATTAATGAACAGTTGTTTGTCTTTTCCTCATTATTGTTTTACGATGGCTTCTCACTGAGTTTCAGTTAAAGCTGGTTTTGCGCCTTTTATTGACATTGATTGAGTAGATATCGTTTTTCCAAATCGTCACGTGTCTGGGGATAAATAAAAGTCGAATTTTAGGCCAATTGATATATTTAGTATTGACAGAATCATTTGAATGTTGTACCCTTTCACATAGAAACATATTTATATAGGATTCAAATCACTAACAACAATGTTAGATGGCGCTTAAACCTGCGGTTGTATCACTATGACCACAGATGTCGCCTTAATAATGACATTACATCTATACATACATACATAATTACAATATAGTGTCATATTATAGAAATTACCTAAGATAATCTCAGACATGCATTCCCATTAAGGGTGTGGCTGGAAAAACCTTTAATGGGAGAGCAGCTGATTGTGGAATTCGGCATAAACTACGAATTCACTCGTTTCGCTCACAGATGTCGTTTCACTACGATTCGATAATTTTTGCCGAATTTCGTCGATATTTTCGCATACAGAAAATCTTTCTTCATAAAATATCGTTGTCAAAAGATGTCGATGACAACATCATTGAAACCCAAACCGAAATTTTCAAAAAAACACTGTATAAGCAAAGTATCAAAAATAAATTGTAATTCGTTTCTTTTTTTATTGTTTTAATTATTATCGATTTCACAAAACAATGTTAGGTGTGAAAAAAATGAAAGGAACTTAAACCATGCATTAATCGTATCCGTAAAACGCGCCAATTGTCGGTTTTTTGAAAAATTTTCAAACGGCGTCGTCAGACCTCTGGAATCAATACAAAAATCAGTTCTTTCATTCAGAGGACACTACAGAAAATAAATTTTATCTGGCGACGACCTTTTGAAAGCTTTCCGTATTATCTTATAATTAGCGTTTGGTATTTAGCCCCATTTCTGGAACAGTCCCATTCGTTGACATCTGCAATTAGACCCCCACAAATTGCATCTACACGAACTGTTATAACAGCAGTCATTCGGTCGATGATCGCAGTTTCCTCCTCTTCTTACACAGGCTCGTCTGAAAAGGTAAATTAAGGAAGAACGTCTGCAAGGAAATTAGAAATCGCTTACAACCACATCAAACACTTCTACTCTACTCTAACATGGAGCACACCGACTTCTACAAGCAACAAACTTTAATAAAACACGTCAAATCTGCATTATTTTGAAATGTGCAGGTTGAAATTTTACGTGATGTGGTTACAGAGATTTTTCTAATTTTTGTGCTGGTTTCGAAGCAAATTAAATCTGAAGGGGTGATATGCTTGCTTTTAGGAGAAAAAAATAGACACAAAAAGTTGCTACTCTAGACACCTACAACATTTAAAAGCTTTGGGTACCCTCTAATGGATCATTCGAGCCTGGAAATAAGAATATAAGCTGAGTTTTTTCGTGCTTTTGTATCATAAAATACACAGTTTATACACAGAAAAAACTGTTTTTTTGTGTATAATTTCACTACTTTTTTACAAATATTTTCTAGTTAAAAGTTGTAACAATATTATATAATAACATTAACAAAGGTCTGTATTCAACCATCTTGTTGTTAAATTAATAGTATCATCTTGAAAATTTAAATAATATAATTAAATGTGGTTAAGCAATTGTAAAATGATCTTTCTATAAGGTCAATCTAAAATAAAAAAAAATATGAAAAATTAACTTTTCTTATCTTGCATTTTTGATTAGTTTGAAATTTTTATTGACAAGTTGTCAGCTTTAAGTAAGTTATTAATTTTTTGCGTGTCTTTTAATATAATTGGTAAATAACATTAGATTTTAGCCTCTCTCAAAAAAAATTGTTTGAGCATTTTGTAGAAAAAATATAAACGTGCTCTTTAGGATCTATCTTTAAAGAGCTGATAATTTTAAAATAAAAAGCTATTTGGAAAAAAGTAAAAATACGTAGGTATCAATTTATTTTTAATCCTTAACTTATAGTTAAAATTTTTGTTCTCGTTTTTGAGACATCCTGTATATATTATTATTAAAGAAAAATCTTGATTTAAAACTAATTTAACGAGTGAATCAAAAAGAAGATTACTAAGAACAGAAAAAATTTCATTGACAAGAATAGAAGAAAATAGGTTTAGTGACGTTTAAAGAAACAAGGAAAAAACTCGAGGGGCTATTAAAATTTTTTATTTAATTTTGCCTTATATACAGGCTTTTTTGGCTAACGTTAATAGGTTATTTTGCTAAAATCGCAAAAGTTTATTTGCAGATTGTATAACTATTTACAGTTAAATTATCGACAGAACATTGTTAAATTAGCTATTGGTATAATTAATATTGTTTAAAACAACACAACTATTTGTTAAATTAGCAAAAATATGCTCGAAATGTCTATGCATTAATTTGTTACTTTTAACTGTATTTATTAGTGAGATAATCACTTTTAATTCGTTAATTTAACAAATAATATCGGCTCTATTTAACGAAATAAAGATTTTTGAATTTCATTTATAATTAGCGAGGACCTGTGTCTCTTTCGATTTGCAGTAAAATTAACAGAATCGTTTTTACTATGTACAATAAATACAATTTTTACGAAGATTTTATAATTAAAAATAATTGGTCGTTACAACAATCAATTACTTTGAAGGTTGAAATCTGCAGCTGATATCCTAGCACGTAATACGACCGCAATTTGGATAGGTAGGTACGAGTACATGATACGCCCACGTCTTAGCGCAAAACTTTGTAATTTCAAGTCATTACTACACTTACTTTAATGTACTTTGCATTACAGTTAGTTAGAGATGACTTAACTAAGAATCTTACTGAAATTTTTGTTGGAATGTTCTATCAAGATTCAAATTCAATTTCATATACCAGATTTGAGATATTTCATATTTGATGCGGTCCAATGTTGGTTTAGCAGTTGGGGAATGTTTGAAATACCTCAAACTGTTAAGATTGTGTGAATATTTTAACTGGAAGAAGTTTGCGGTCTTAATTGTACTAATAAACTAATTACAGTGGAAACTTAAACTTAAAAATAATACACCGATATTTTCTGGAGTTTAAGGAACAAGTAGAATGGTTTGAGATAAAGAGATAAAACAGGTAGTTTTATTTTCTTGGTAAACTACAAAAAACGATCTTCAAAGCTTTCAAAGTTCAATATATCAAGCGGTGGTTGTAGAAGAATTTTAACGGCAGGATTATTTATTGCTACTTTGAAGCCTTAAGCTTGAAAATGTCCTAACATTTTGTAACAACTTTACAGCCTTTTTTTTCAGCGAGAATAGATGTTGGTAAATTAGCTTTATATCACACAGTTCTCTCATATTTTATAATCTTATACAGAAAAATTAATGACTTGAAGTTATTTTTGTACAGAAAGTTTAGCAATTGTTTGAAAGAATTCCTTAATTTTTTTACTTTTAAAATCTACTGAAAATTATTTAAACGTTTTTCATGAAAATCTGGCATTATACGAGTATTAATTTTATGAAGACAGAAATCGATAATCTTTGGGTAACTTTGATTCAATACTTTTACTGAAATGAAAACTTTATCTAGAAAGCTGCTTAATATGTAAATTTGGTTACATATGGATTTGTCATAATTCGTAAGTAATCTTGCGTTAATACGAAATAATACAATTTAATGCGAAATATTGCCTTTACGTCATAATATTTATTCATAATCAAGAAACTAACTAAACACAAATATAGGTATTTGAATGTTTACCTATTTCTGTCTGCTAAACTTTACGTTAAGTACGTACAAAAAATTATTTGGTATACTTGATTTCAAGATCTATGAAAATTATAAAATTATTAGTAACTCTCCTAAATTAATTTCTGATAATTTTTGTTGGCAAATGTATTGTACTAATTTATTACAACGTAGTCGAAACATTTTTGTTTGAAATTCCTATTTAGCTTAAATAAATATTTTTTTTGAACGGACTTTAATGAAATAGTTTGTACTATTTTACAATAGACATTCTTAGAAGGTAATTGTGGGGAAAAAGGGGAAATTTCTCGTGCTTTATAGTTTTGTTAGATTTTTCACTAAGTGTAGATTCATTTAGGTTTTTACAGACTGATGACCGATTTATCAAATGTAACTTTAGCTCAGTCAACAGAAACAAATAAAATTTTGAACATACCGCGGACGTAAGAATGTGATATCAGCCTTAGATGCTTTACGTTATCTAGAAATCAAACCGACATCTAGGGCTGTAATGACATTTTTTACATTCTAGTTATGTTATTATTAGTTGTAATAATTAAGAGCTGTAAATTGATATTAAAATATTTGTAATTAGTACAACATTTTGATTGAAATCGCATTGTTACGTGGCAAAAGAACAATTGAGGTAGGTAATTAATTAATTAGAAAATACGTCGAAAAATCGATCCAATTTTTTCACACACAATGCCTATTTCTGTAACAATGTTACCACTTTTAAGTGAGAATTACGATCTAATAACTTAAGAATTAAAATGCATGTCGTGTGTAACAAGTGTTTGGTATTATTATTGAAGCAGTTCTTTTCTTATAACTTATGAGAAAGTTGTAAATTTTATTGATTTTTGTTGATTTTTTTGATAATCGCTTTGCTTCGTTAAGCTGAACTGCTATACTCTAGCGCTTTCCTTGTTTATATATATTAATCTCGACTTCTAGTAAATTCGCGTGCACTCTCGCTTGTACCTGAAGCATGAATTGCCGTTGAAATTTTTTATAACAGTATGTTACAATACCTAAAATATAATTTGCTTTATATATTTATTTATTTTATGATTTACTAAATAAAAAAGACACCGAAAAACTTAGACTGTCATATTTGTGTGTACGTTGCTGTGAGTTTCTTAACATTTCAAGCTACGCGGTTTACTCTTTCTTTAATAAATTGGCCGGAAATTTCAAATTTTGATTGATATCTTTAAACGCATTTCTCAGAGCGGAGCCTATACAAAAGGGCAGATTTTATAGTAACTTGTAGGTTTTGAAAACAGTAAAAATGGTCTCATTGTGGTCTCATACTCTCCCATACAGTGAGCTATAGAGCAATATTCGCGAAATTTTAGAGCTCTTTATCTCACTAATAATCACTTTTATGGAAAGTACTTTTGTACTTTTTTTCTAGAGAATTGGCTCAGCTACAATGTATTAAGGATTTTTATTGTCAAAATGTTTTTGTTTTCGAGATATTTTATAATTTTATATATTTCTCGATCTTTAACCCCGCGTTATTAATCGCGCGGTACACGGATTAATGTGAAACTTCTACACAATATTAATAACACTGAAACTAAGTTGTCTATAAATTTTTGAGAATAAATAATTGTCTGATCTACCAGACAATAATTAAATATAACTAAATTGAAGCTCTGGAAAACAAGGAGAACGTTACTTATTTAATTCTAAGAAAGGAACACTAATTATAATGGATATCCAAAAAAAAATATGGTAAAAAAAATTAAGTAACAAATCTCCAAACGGCAGATACGTGCGATTTGTCCTTTTGGAAATATTAGAGAACATAGTGTGAAAAACGTTGACGAGACGTCATACCGACATATTCTGTTTCGTTTCATATGTTGTAAGATTGTTTATCTCCTGTCACCGTGTAGGTAGCAATGCCAAAACCAAAAAAATGTTTATGTTGTGTTGAGGATAAAATAGAGTTGAGAGCAAATGTGAGAAATGAGAACGACTATAGTACATACCCCAAAACATTTTAAAACATAGTTTAAAATTTGGACTTTTTTAAAACCTATTTAAAGTTTTTCTTTTTTGATAACTTTCAGTAACCAAAAACAACAACAAAAAATGTTTGCTCGGTCCTATGTCGGTATGACGTCACGCATTCAACTTTGTTGTTTTGCTGTTTAAAAACCAAAAATAGCACTTGCGATTTTGATTTTTTTTTCTTAGATATTTTTTAAAAATTTTTAGATGTTTTCATGAAATTTTGGTTTACTGCCCTTTTAAGCAATTATTACTAATGCGTATTTGTGAAAATTTGAGAGCTCAAAATAATAAATAAACTTAAACAATATTATACAAACATAGGTATAAAAGTTCTCACGTTGGAAGATGGAAGCGAGTTATAAAATCTCTTAACTTAACCTATCATAAATCGGCATTAGTAATATTTGCATAATAAAGGTTCTTTTGTTGGGATCATTCACGATTTAAATCACATTCTCATTCTTCTATACACAGACAAAATAAGGCAATTTTTTGAACTTACTATCTTTTTAATCTGTGTAAATTTCTAAAATAATTTCAAAAACAACTTGATTAAGAAAATGTAAGTTTTTTGATCAATTACGAAATACAAACTATTGTACTGTTATCTAATAAAAAAAATAAACGAGAAATTGATAAGTTCATTTTTTGTTACATTTTTTAGTTTTATTTTGATTACGTAACTAGTTATTTAATAAGGGTCATTACTTAACGTTAGAAATTGATGTAAACAAAATTAAGATTTTTGAGCAAAGAGAAGCAACAGGATAGCTTCCAGTAAATTGTGGTTTATTGTCAAGTTAGTGTCACTCACCGATTAAATTTCGTGATCACCTATAGCAAACAGAGCTAAAATTAGTTTACTGTCAATAACAATTTCCTGAGTGGCGATCTCCGATAATTTGTGATAATTCGCCAAGCAGGTGTTAAAATTAGACAGACTTATTCAAATTTCTTAGATTTTATAAGTCTAGCTTTTTACCACTCACTAAGTAATAAATAAAAACACACTAAAAACATAGTTGATCTACTATTTTCTTGTGTTTATGATTGTGGTGATTAACCTAATTGTCTCGTAAATGTCAGGGCTTTATTGGTTGTTTTGAGAGGTAATAATAACTTTATAACATTAACAACGGGTTTTATCATTGTTTACTTTACACTCTCGATCATTATTCTCCTGCTTATTTACTTTAGGTTGTTATAAACTGTAATAAGCAGTTTTAAATAGAATTTCAGAGAGTTAGCATTTTTTGGCATAGACTATAGAACTGTAAAATCGTACATTTTAAATCTCAAATTAGAACTTTTCAAGTGCGAGTTTTAAGCTTGGTGTTTCAATTCAACACGAGTTTTTTTACCGTGACAGTGTTAAAAACTGTCTCATCTTGTTCCATTAAACCCTTAAAGTAGCTATTCACATTAAGCTACATTGTTGCATTTAAGAATATTTAATTAAAAAACTCCTAGCTTGACAACGTTAATTAAGTTGAGAACGAGGCTGCATTGTACGTTAAAATAGCAATTAAATCAGTGACTCATCCCTAATAATATATAATAAAACTCGATAAATTCCCAAAGTTAATTAGCGATTGTGGAGAGAAGAAATTAATTTAAAAAGCTGTCTAAGACAACAAGCATTTTGTAAGGTAATTATACTCACTTCTGAGCAGATTGTAACAAACGATCGATTGCGTTTTCTGTGTAGTCGTCGTCTGATGGTGGTAGACCTTCATCTGAAACAAAGATCATATTTCTCTTGAAAATGCTGCTGTCTGTCAAGTTTTCGCTATAATTTCTAAACGTGAAGAGAACGCAAATTGGAAAAAGCGACCTACGATGGTCCAATTATGCAAATAAAAGACCGACGAAATGAAAAACGTAATTTGTCACAACATTTGTGTTCCGACATTATGTCAACAAGTTTAACATAATTTCACTGAAAGAAAACTGTTTTTTCAGTAGTAAATGCTTTGGGAAAAAGAATACGGTTTTAAGATTGCCCTTTCCATTTAGAACAGAGTGAAGTTTCTCATTACGATCTTTTGTGCTTTCACAGAATGCAATTAATGTAAACAAACACAAAAAAATGTTTGCATAAAAACCTTTCATACACAAAAATATTTAGATTCGAAAAATTTAATTTTGCAATTATTTTTACCAAGCGAAATCAGCAGCAAAATGCAAATTAGTCTCAGACAAAATCACATTTTTAAATATTTATTATGGCAATTTTGTTAGAAATTTATTAAATTTATTTGCTTGTGCATAAATATGATGTCGATAAAATTGGAAAACTATATTAATTTAAAACTTTGAAGAAAGCTTTAAAATAAACTTTAATATTCTTTCAGGCAACGTAGAAGGTTTCAGTTACAAGGATTTGTGCGTATTACATTAAAGTTTCTTTTTACCTGTAATTTATTTAAATGATATTGTCTTTTTAGGACAACATTCCGATTACAATGCATTCAAACTTTGCAAATTAAGATTAATCGCTTAACACAGTAATTAAGTTTAAAACTTTACAAACATTAAAGTCGTTAAACGTAATTTTGTGACGCTAGGATTTTACCTGTGTTTTTGTAACTGCAACAAATAAAAAGTTTTACGCTGGGTTTTTACTTTTTTAACGGTTAATGAAAATAAAAGAAAAATTTTTGTTTTGTAGATTGTGGTGTTTTTTCTGAATTTTTAAGATTTTAAGAAAACTGAATTTAAAAACTATTCATTCTGAATTTTTGATTTTTAAACTTATCATAATTTTAATTTTTTAATACAAATTTGTTAGATTAAATATTTTGTTCTCTAAGATTTAACATGTTTGAATATTGTTTTTAACTTTGATTTGTAACTGTGTGAAATTCTAAATTTTCTGAAACAAGGTTGCTGACTTTCTACATATTCAAAAAATGGTGAAGATTCATAATCTTTTTTGTCATTTGTATCAATTGTACTACTTTTAGTTTTATCGCCAAATATATTCAGTTATTTTAGAAACAATTTTTTTAAGCAATTAAGTTTGGTGGATGCGCCGGGATACAAATTTTAAATTTTTGTAGATATTTTTTATAGTATTATGTAAATAAATAATTTAAAATTACATTATTTAAATATTATTATTATTGTCTTTTTAAATACATTTTTTAATAAAAAAACGCTATTTTACTGAAATACTATATTTAATAAAATGGTTTAGGAAAAAGTCTTTATTTTTATTTAGTTATTATTAAATTTTATTTAATTGAAGTGTGCTTGGGGCGACTAATGATTATATTGTACTTTATGTTAAAGTTTATTACGTTTTTTTTTTAAAAAAACATGTTATTTATTAAATAGAAATGACGATAAGCTATTTCTAAAAGTTTCAGAAGCATTTTTTCTTAAATTTTATTTGTTAGAGTTCCTAAAATCTAGTTTAGAATTGTTTTCTTAACAGCCGTTTAAAATTGAAAAACTGAATTATTTATGTAGTTATCAAGAGGATTATAAAGTTGTTTATCCCTCCTAGGGCGGCAGGTTTACAAGACCAAAGGACTCGGGGTTTTAAAACAATAGAGGAGTAAAGCCATTATTTACCTACAAAAATGGATTGACCTAAATAAATATACGTTTTTAAAAATCATGGAATTACAGTAATTTTGTCAATTTTAAGCAAATTTGGAAGTTTTTTATAACTTTTGTAAATTACAGTTATTAGGGATGGCATTTGGATGTACTCGCGCTTATGTAAAAATAAGTGTTTCGTAAAACGGATAATATTTAAGTTCACCAAAACCAAATTGCATATATAAAATCCAACAATTTTTTTATCGGGTTAACATATATTGTAAACCCTAGGAAGAGTTATAAAACAAAAGATGATTAATTTTGAAAAACAATCTAAAATAAAACACAAAGTTAAGCAATTATTTTTAAAAAAATATATGTACAGTATATTTATACAAATCTGTGTTCAAAGTCTAAGAAATGTTTCAGCAAAAGGGCAAATGAGTTTGCCAGTAGGGCAAATTAAAGGATTTGCATTTGATATCGACCGTTATATATACGTACAGTTGATATTAACACACGTGATAATAACAATAATAATTTAATATTATTAGTTATTTTACTAATGGGTTGGCAAAAATTGCTTGGAAGCTTTGGTATTAGAAGTCTAACCCAAAGTTGTTATGTCATCATTACCACCAATTGACTCAAGCAAATGTTTACTGTTCCCTTGTGTTTTTTTTTCAAAGTCGGGTATAACTGAGGAATGATGGCTTTTCGAAAAAGCAGAGTACAATTTTTTTTTTAATTTACTTACTTTATAAAACTGATAACAAACTATTATTTTTTTATTTTATTTTATTTGACAAGTCAAGTTATTTTGTAAAATGTGTTTTTTATATTTTTTATTTATCTTAAAATTTTTAACTTTTTTTATTGGCTGTTGACCTAGCAAATCAAACTTGCTATTTTAACAATACTACTATTTTAGAACAAAATTAAAGGCATTATTCTATAGGCTGTAGCCTTGTAAAAGTCTGAATAAATCCTAAAGTCTAAAAAAGTCTTGAAATAATTTTAAAAGTTGTACAATTAATTACATTTAATTGTTATAAGAAACTAGTTGCCTGTTGTCTCACTTGAACTTTTCACAAATTTTAATCAGCATTAGTTTATTGTTATTTTTTTTGTCTTTAATGTGTCTTTGTTTTTTTAATCTACATATTTTAAACGTTTTAGTTTTGTGAAGTATAAACAATTCTTTTTTCTCTTAAAAGCAATGTTAGTGAAAATATTTAAATATTTATACCTTCAGTAGTACTCAGTAGTACTAAAGTCCTCTAGACTAATATCTCCTTGTTTTCTGAACATTAACTATTTACACAATTACTGGCGTTATAGTCTTTAATAAATAATTGCATTACTATTATTCTATCAATAATTTTTATTTGTTCTTTTATACCAAGAATATCTTATATTTTTGTAACGAAATTTTTTAATCCGAAACACATGTCAGATCTGTGTTATGTAGGATGACTTCACTCATCTTTCCATGTTGCTGGCACAGTAGTTTGGTTTAGCAAAGAAAAGCAATAAAAACGTGATTCTCCAAACGGCTGTTGAAAGCAATAAAAGTTTATTAAGTGTTTATCTGTTATTTGGTGGCCTTATCTAAGCAATAATAATACAATATGATCAAAAAAAAACTTCTAGAAGGCTATGACTTTTACAAAGCATTTTACAGCTTTGTAGAGAATACATTTCTTAGTAATGGTATTATCTGCAACAATACATCTCGGACTTCGAATTTTAATACTGACAAAAAAAATGTGTAAAGCAATTTTTAATTTTGTTTCTATTACCAATTACAATGACTATAACAAATGTCAGAGACAACAAAAGTTTACACGATTTGTTTTGTAAAACTTTTTTGTCTGTAGTACTTTATTTTTCTAAACAAATTTTTTTTTCAAGCTTTTTACCGGTTTTATTATTAATATTTTATTTATCTGGTACAACAGTTGCAATATTACTGTGTCTATCTTCTTTACAATTTTTAAAATTTTTTATTTCTTATTTGATGACACCTGTTATAATTTAGTAGCACTTTAATTTCAAGAAACATGAATTCGTTATTTATTATAAAAGTAAATACACTTCTCGCAAAATCTGTGCGTTTTTATCTTTTTCTCGTCTTAATATTAATAGATGCTTGAGTTACCTACTCAGTCTTTTGAACCTTGTTCATAAAAGACTTTTTTCCAATATATGTCAAGGTAATTATTTTACATGAAAAAGCACCTTCCGACCCTACTCCCAGGTAATTTAAGTAGGGATGTAAAGAATTATGTAAGCACGCGAGTAAATTGTTAAAGTTGAAAAGCGCTCTTTCAAAGTAGTCTCAGGAGATCGTTGAAAACTTGTTGGTCATTGATGAGAAAAGTTTAAATCCAATCACTAATTTCAATTAAAGAATGCCATCAGCTGATGAAATGCAATGTTTTGCCGATCAAACTTATGTTTCTGGCATAATCCTCTTGTTTTATTTATTCGCTTCGATTCACAAGTTCTCAAATTTATTATCTCCTAGATAAACGAATCGAAGGAAATATTTACTCAGCAAGATACCAAATGGAATTTTCGATCACGTTTGAAATAATTGTGTTACTGCTGATTATATTTTATCTCTATTTATTCCTTTACAATCAATTTATGTACAAGGGAGTAATAAAGTTTCATTAAAAAAACACCAAGTGATAATAAATTGCATTATAGTAGACGTTACTGTGTCCTGTTTCAAGATTATTTATTTAGCCTTGTATACAATTTCTTGTGTTTTCTCCTATTTACTATACTGTTGAAGACGCAAACTATATTTGTATTGTTTTATTGACATGAGATAACAAGTTACAAGATCGTCCTTGCACTGAATTTAATTAAATTCATGAAAATCTTGTCTCAATTGCAAATTAATTACAATTTCAGCGCATTTCAATTTCTGAAATGTTCTTGTCACTCTATGCAAATGTGGTCTTGTTTGAACATTTGCTAGGTTCTACATATATATTATCTTAATAGGAAGATTGCTTTATTGTTAGTGTTATATCAAACATCTTTTTATATTATAAACCGAAAGGCGGCAACAAAAAAACTACGTCATTGAGTTTTGAGATAAATTTTCTTGTAGAAATAGTTTATCAATAATACGTTTTTTAATACAGCCATTACCTAAAACGTTCCGAGATATTTCGTGGCCAATACTATTTCTAAAACACACTTTATCTCAACAAAAAAAATTATTTTGAAACTCGATGACTTAGTTTTTTCTTACCGCCTTTCAGTCTTCTCTACCTGTGTGTTCAGAAAATTAATTAATTCATAACACTGGAACTTTTCCATTTTTTTATGGAATTAAAAGGATAATAAAAACGATTGTCAAGCAAGGATATTGTTTTTATGGATTGGTAGTTAAAGGCTGTGCCACTTCAGAAATTTAATGCTGGATAATAAAATCGGTTTATTGTTTAAGAGGAGATTCTGATTGATTTGATATAAAAAACAACTTGTGGTCTTTTATGTTAAATTTGGACAAGTATAGTTAGTTATTTTCGAGGCAAATTAAAGGAATTAAAACAAAATGGGTGGTCTTAAATGCTGTGCTTTTATATTAAATTAACTCGGAGATAATCTAGCGGTAGCAATTTCTTCGTTTTATTATAGGAAGAGAGAAATGTGAAATTACCTTCACTAATTGTTAATATAATTCTTCAGCGTAGGATTATTTGGGTCAATCTCGATGATTACTTTGGCTGCTAATATTACATTTTCGTGGGTGAATGGTGACTTTATTGCATCAAAAGTTAATAAGTTTTGGCTCAATTTATAAACTTGTTTTTAAATAAATAATTACTTACATATTTACATTTTAGTTACACATAAACACCTAGTTTTAAAAAAATGGTATTCTATAGAAGTATTAGGTATTTGGATATTAACAAACAATTTTCTAAACAACATATCAGTGTTATTTTTTAATTTTAGAAGTACTAATAGTAATAAAGAGCTTTTAGTAGGCATGTTTAAGAAAAGTGATGAATCTATTCTATTATTTTATTCTTCTTGTTGGATCTTCTTGGTGTGTTTAAATGAAGATTGGAAATAAAACAACCACTAGAAACTAGAATTAAAACCAGTTTTAATCCAGTTTTAATTCCTACCTGAGGATGACAACATTGTTGTCGAAACGTGCCTCGTATCAAGTAAAAAAGTTTGGTATTAGTCGTTGTTTTATTTCCAATTTTCATTAGTAAAGAAGTTTGGTGTTAGTGCGTGATTTATTTCCAATTTTCTTTTTATTATTTTATGACAAAATTATTATCAAGAACACTTTTGTACAATTTACTTATTTAATTTATGAGATTGATATGTTTGTTGAATTATAATATTTCTAAAAAACATTTTTTGTAAGTGGTGTTAATTCTGATTACTGATAGTGAAAGCAACATTTGGCAACATTGAATTCTAATCCCAGGAAAACGAATTTTGTCGTTGTAATATTTATGAAAAACACGATTTTGTTTAACGAACATAACAAGCCGAAAAAGCATTGCAAATTATGCGTTTTTATAACGTCTTATGTACAAAAAAAATATTTTTGTCTTAAACGGCAACTAATGATGTAATGTGCTAATGCTAAAAATTGATGTAAAGAAGTCAAACAACATGGAAAAACGTCGAATAAAAATCAGTTTTCAAAAATACCTATAATTTTATTGCCGATGCCATAATTTTGTAACTAATCTGAAATAAAACATTATAAAATACATTAGAATAATTATAAAAAATTTAAAAACATTCTAAGGTATAACGCAATTTAACACAAATATAAACAGCCATCATTTTTTCATAATATCTAGTTGTCAAACACTGTTTGACGGTCTTATTGTAGTAAATAACAACCTCTTTACGAAGACGTCGTCATAAAGAGCGGACGTAAAGAGCTCATGCAAAGAATAAAACCACTATAACAATGCAAACTACAACAAATAAAATTGGATGCGGTTGACAATTGCAACGATCTCACTTTAACTCATTGGTGTTTAAAAAAAACCAACGAAACTAAAAATATAAAATATTTTTTTGATGTAATAGTTTTGGCTTGTTTTTTAATTGCAACAATCACATAGGTGAAAAATAAGAATTATTGTCACTTTTTCTAATTAGAGAAATATTTAAAGTAATAGCAATTGAAGCTTCATTGCTTCTTGTAGGTACATACAAGTAGCAAGAATAACTTAGGAGGCTGGATACCAAATTTTTAAGACATGAAAGCGGAAAATTTGATCATGGCATTAAAATAAAACTGAATATATACCACTATATACCCTATTTTTTGAGTTCTAAAAGTTGTAAAATGCATTTGAAAAATCTTTTTCTTATTAAAATTTGTATTTCACACTCAACTATTTGTGCATTAAAGGCCATTTTAGAAAAAAAACAAATAACTTAGTGTGGTAAGTAGGTATAATTAAGGTACTTATAACAAAAGAATTTAGTAATTTCATTGCTAACTTGAGCAAGAAACATTTATGAACACTCTGTATTAAATTAAAATCAAACATAATATTAAATAAGACCACTTGTGTGTAATTTCATAAGCAAATTGAGCATGTTTTTGGAAATTATTTCTGAAGCCACTGTACTAAAAGGGAAAAACAACCTGGATCATTTACCAAAATTATTTATTTATTTAACTTATTTAAATAATAACAATAAAAATCGATGTTGAACTCACAAATTTAATCAAAACTTTAATACGACAGGGACAACGTGCTTTTAAAAGCAAAAATTCTATTATCAATCTCTAAATTATAATGTTAAAAAGTAAGTTATATAAAAAAATTAAAATTGTGGAAAAAACTTACGAAAGTTTTGTCAAAAACGAATTAAAATATTCAACAATAAAAATGTGTATTAAAAATAGAATAAAACGTTACTTTTAGTTTATTACTTTTTGCCTGACTCAAAGAAAAAATATAAATAAACAAATTGTTGCTCTTGGTGTATTGTTTGTAGCTACAATTTGTATGTTGTTATTGTACACTCTTTTTTTATTTATTTACCGTTGTATGTCTCTTTTCAACACAAAATCTATATTACACAGCAACATATACAACAATGTGTTGAAACAAACAGATACTGGTATATAAATAAAAAGTGACCTATCATTTATATTTTTTATTGTTGATATTTTTTATATAAATATTATTTTTATGAAAATTACTTCACTTCAAGAAACAAAAGATGCTTCCACTAAATTTATTTATTTATTTTTTTACATTTTATTAGAAATAAATAAGGTAAATTTAGATTTATTTAAAAGTTGATTATTTGGAGTAAAAGTAATATGTACTCCTAAATAAATATTAATATTTTATATTAAGCTTAATTTTTTAAATTTTTAACCTGGCGCATCCACCAAAGTACATATATTTTGTAAACATTTCAATTTTATCGTAAATAATTATATTTTGCGTTTTTAATAAACTTATAATAAAACTTATTTGTGTGCTGTTGTAGTTAATATAACACCTGAAATCTTATTTTTTTACTTGAAATAAATAAATACGATTGGTAAACTCTTGAAAATAGTATTTTTTGGGGCTCATAGCTGACACAATTTTATTTATTAAACATTTTGTATAAAAAAGTGTTTCTAGAATCTAAATTAAAACAGCGTTTTTGGCAGCTTTGTTGTCATTAAATCGATGAGATAAAAGAAAATGTTTTGTTTATTTGTTTAAATTTAACAGATATATTTTACTGTTAGTTTGTCTCCCTAATTTCCAGCTCGAATTTAATTTTCTAATTGGAAGCATTTATCACTTTATCAGACAGATACATAAATATAAATTCGTTTGTTTGTTTTTAAAATTTCAGGTACATTAAAATTTAGTTTTTGTTTACTGCATAAATCATAAAACATAAAATAAGGTAATAAACTATATTGATATTTATGTCTGACATTTTAAATTATAATATACAAACATTTTATTTGCAAATAAAGCATATCAAAAATTCTACTAAAAACATTTAACAAAATATTTTTTTTAAATCCAAATTTTTTCTCTGGTGTATAAAGAAATGATAATTTTAATGCTTGTGGGCTTAATCATCTCTCTGGATTAATAAATCGTTTTTATTCAGTTTTTTCTATCTTGTATAAGTAATATACGATCCCTGAAAACCGAAAATTGATGTATTTAAACAACAAGATAAAAACCAAAACTTAAGTTTACAGGCTTTAATACTCCTTCTGGGAAAACGATAACACTTGAAGTTCACCAAACCATTTCTTTTTACACTTGAAATTTTGAACATTATTAGAACATGAAACTTCGCACTGCTTTCAACATGAGTAGAAACCAGATTACATTTATAGCAAAACTAGTAAAGTTTTATTTTCTTTACGCTTTTGTTTAAAAGAAGTCGAGTATATTTTTACATTAAGTAAAGTTTACGAATATAAACTTTTCATATATATTTTAGGAGAAACGCTTTACTTGCCACAAACATGAGAATAATTTAAGCAAATAAATGTTATGAAATGGTCATAAATTCTTGACTTGTTGGCATATCTTTGACGTGGTAGAAACCCTTTATGACCATTTGCGACAACGTTGTTAGGAAACTATCCTCACAACTGGGCCAACTATTCTCAAGAGAAATGTGTACGAAGAGTTTCAATACATACGAACCCAAACAAAACATTTGTTTAGAAATAAGAAAAAGTAATACGGTGGCGCTTGCTGCTATTATTTTTGAAGCTTATCTTAAAAAGATTTTATGAAGGTTATATTGTGAAAAAGTACCACTCCACTAGCATTGGAAATTAAATTTTATTGAAGCCTCAATGTATACTGCTTTGTTCTGATACAATAGAGCTTTAGTTACTGCTTTTATAAAATTGGTTTATTGCAGCTGGTGCTTAAAAATTGTTCTAAAATTTCAGTTTTATTAAGGTAGAGATATTTTTAATTTTTAAGACGAAAAACTGATTACTGCGATTATAGAACTGAGAATTATTTTTAATAAATAACTTATTTGTGGTTTGAAAATTATGATTAATTTAAAAATCTTGAATAATTTTTGCTCTTTACTAAAATCGGTTTAAGGCAACACTCAAGACTATCTAGACCTAGAGAATAGTTACTAAAGGAACAATTCTTTTACCAACACCTTTTACTGGCTGATTTATCAACTTTACAGATCAGTACGTCAATTTTGTCAATATCTATTTGTCAATTTTTAAAATGTAACTATCGCTTAAAAGAAACCGACAAAATTCTCAACAATATTTGGATTAAATTGTGTTGTACGTGTTGTTATTTTGACGTTTCTTGTCGATTGAGAATTAGGACACAAAATATTTTTTTTTCTCTGGGTTTATCAGATTTTCACTTTAAAAATCACGTGTTTTAGATTTGACACAAATGACGTTTTCATTGACAAGTCAGTACATAAACGGAGAAATTTTGTTTAACGGTGGGTTTACAACATTACAACACAGCAGATTTTGTTAATTTAGTTTTTTATATGTGGAAACCTCAACGCCCAATTTAAAAAAAGTTGTATGCCTATGCATTAATCAGACTTTTTTCAACTAAAACATATTTTTTCCTTATACTAGAAAGAATAAAAATATTGCAAAAAGCAGTTGCGATAAGAGATAATTAGGGCAGAAAAATGGAAAGAGAAGGAGAATTTGTGTCCCAACTTTCAATCGACGACAAATTAATGTAAAATTTTAAAAAAGTTAATCAGATTTTAAGTAACCCTTACCATCAATTTGTTTGTATTATATATTTTCAACAGGTTTTTATATATTTTATTCAATTATTTTTTTATTTTGTATTCTTATTTAGATCACTGCTAAAAAAGACGTTTATAGTTTATATTTTATAAATCTATATTTCTAGGTTTGTTACTCGAGGTTATATCCATTTGACTAGAATATCAATTATAGTATACCATAAACAAAATTATCTATTAGAAATTAAAATTATATTAGAATAAAGTTAAAATTAATTGGAAAAATGTTATAATAAATAGGTTTAGATATAGTATAGAAATATACGTATAAAAAAATAATTTGAGAGTGTTCTCTTCTTATAAAACGTACTCCTGCAAATTGTTGGAAACATTTTATCAAGCCCTTCATTGTGAGCCTCCTCCAAGAGCTTTTTCTAAAACCTATTTTGCATTTGAGAAAGTAAAACATTCACAGCGAGCAAGATCATAAAATAGATCATGAGCAAATATGGAGGATTAGTCGGTTACTATGATTGAAAACTTATGGAAAATTAAATGATTTTGTGTATCTGCGCATTTTTGAATATTTACGAATTGTTTTGTAGGAACACGCAATACATTTTGCGAAATTTTTTTTTTAAATTTATAAAAACTATTATAACATTCTCCATTTTTCAGAAATCATTAGATATCTTTAGAGAGCGAGGAATAGGATTCGTATACAGCACCTCATAAACGACTACATAACTTTTTGGTTAGTTTAGTTTTTTGGGGGAGTTAATTTTGAGTGTAAACAAAGGAGAAAACTACCAAGTTATTCTCCTAATATTTTCCTGAAACATAGACTAAATTCTACGAACTTCTTAGGCAAGTCCCGTATAAAAAAAAATTCTGATGTTTACGCTAAAAATAGTATATAAAAAATTAAATGGTTTTTAAAATCAAAATAAAAATTTCTACGTTTGCAAAATTTGTAAAAGTTTTTATATTTTAATGTGTACAGTTAAAAATGATTGTTTGGGTTATGGTAATCACAACAATATATTCGTAACTCCCTTGGGAGTTATTCAGGAACATTACGAATTCTTCACCTTCTTTAATATTTTTTAGAAGAATAATTTACAAAGGTGAATTGACAGTTCTTGAATTTCCAAAGTCTGTCTTTTGCGATAGATAGTAAGATGTAAGAGCTGGAAATTTGAAATACTCGTTTGTGACTCGGGTCTGTAAGTCCGTTTTTAGAATTTCTTTGATACACAAATGTCTATTATAAAGACAAGCAACAAAATTAAATAGTGTTTTAGTAATTTGAAATTCTACTGTTAAAGCAATAAGAGCTTTTTATGTATCAAGTACGGTACAATAGGTTTGTATTGGACAAGTTAGACTAGCGAGTTAGTAGAAGGACAAGTTCAAAAGACCTAACAAATATTGTTGACTTTCTTTACTGTCTATATAGTTATATACTTATTACCATAAAGTGATGAAAGAATATTTTGGTCTTTGTCTTAATGTCCCAATATGTGTTTTTGAGTACGAAAAGTTATGCTTACGACTCTAGAGCTCTAATACACTAATATAATTAAAAACGTACTAAAATGATTATTTTTTAAAATAATGCAACATATTAAATGAATAGAATAGTAATCAAAAATAAATGAATTTAAGTAGAATTAAAATATTCAATTAATTTAAACGATAAACTGTAATTTCAATAAAAAAATTCTTTGATAAAATGTTTAATTTTAGAGGGAAAAACAAAGTTATCGCTAATTAAAAGAAAAATATACTTATCTAGCTTTTTTCCAATAAAAAAATACTAGACGCGTAATTAAATTTCAAAATAACTTAAATTTACGCAATGCAAACTTTAAAAAAAATCAAATTAAATCAAAATAACAAGGCGGTAGAAATCGCAGATTTAAATACCCTTTAAATTACGCACGTCTGACTTCTTTCAAAATTCAATCGTACTTTCTTTTGCAGTTTCTTTCTAATTTTTCTCATGTACGAGTTTAATCCTTACTATACTATCTTACTGCAAATTTAGTTCCTATTACACTCATTTGCTTTAAGATTTACAATCTGACATCCCTACAGAATTACAAACTACATTTTGTTCTTCGGTTTTCTAGTCTAACTACTCAAAAATTAAACTTTATTTGTATATTGTTATTTGTACTACAAGTGTTTTGTTGGTCAAATAACTTAAGAAAAAACTGTTATCTAGCAAGGGACAAGTGTGTTAAGCTTTTTTTTGAGTGGCTTAGAGTTAGAACAGCAGAAGAGAAGCTTAGAGTCAGAAGAATTTCCAACGGCAACCAAATCCTTGAAATATTAAAATAAACCTGATTTAAATGCTTTTCATTAAAAATCAAGCATTTTTGGGATAATAATTTGTAATAACAATAAGCTAATATATAAATTGGCCAGTAAATTTATTGTCTTTTAAAAGTAATATTTAAACTACTTAGTAAACAAAATAAAAAATAGTGAGAAACGATAAATACAAACCATAATAAATTATAGCATAAAACAAAAAAAAATCTCACTGAACTAAAAGCAGCTACTGTAAGTTTAAGTACTCAAAACATTAAAATTTTTGTATTTTTCTTAAATTGAGAATTATTAAGTAACAAGTCTTTAATTATTTTTTTTCGGAGATTTTTCTTATCTAATGACATACAAGTTCCTACAATTTGTCAAGTAATGCCATCTAGAAATACTTTTAATTTTTTTGAACGCTAGATTTTTAGTCATCAGCCCAGACGAAGTTTTGTAAAAATGCAAAAACTTGTTTTTAGATAATTATAATTTGATGTTGATGCTTTTGCTGCCATTAAATAGATTAAATAATACTGAAAAAAATGTTTTTGAAGTTTTTTTTGGGAACTTGTCTAATAAAATAATAAAACACATTTTCATGTTTCTTATTTGTACTGATGCTTATTAAAAGTTTTATTAGTAATTTTTTTTTGACACGTACTTTAGGTATAGTTTTAATATTTTTTTAAACAATTAAGACCTCTGTAAAAACAAAATAAACAAGGTCTTAGTTAAAATAAATACTTTTTGTGCTTGTATTGTTTTGCAAACAATTTTAAAGACGTTTAAAAATTGGTTTGAAATAATTTAATCCCTAGTAGCACATTTATGTAGGAACTATATAGTTTTCAAATGTAGTTTTTATTCCGAAATGTAACGCTAAAACTATGTAGAAACGGCAGAGGTATCCTATATAGCAACAATGTCGGAACGTTGTCGAAACAACATAGTAAGTAGATAGTTTGACTATCTCGATCCTATATAAGCTAGCCTATATAGAGACTATATCGGGAGACTGAATAAATACATAAGAATTTCAGCGCCATCTACTGGATTTACGAGATTTTACTATTAAAGTGACCAAAAGATGGAGCTGCTGTTACACAGGAATTATGTCATTATTTTACCTCTATCCTATATAGGATAGCCTATATAGATACTACATTGTTACTTGACATAAGAAACATATTGTCAGACTATATTAATTCACGATAAGTTTAGCGCCATCTGTTGAGTGATAAATAAAATACTGAGGAAAGTGAAGGAAACAATTAAGAATTAAGTTTACTTTTTCAAATATTTATTAATGTTTTATATTTACATTACATTTAAGGTATTTTGGCTTTACACTTGTCTTTTGCAGACACAAAAAAATGTATAACAAATTTCTCTACTATGTTTCCCAAGGAGTCCGGAAATCTTCTCCGCAAAACATCTGGAAAAAAATACGATTAGTACTAAATCTCGGATAAAAAGTAAATTTTATGTCTTCATAAATTTATCTCAAAATAACATATCTGCCAAAATTTTTTAATAATTATATTATATACTATGTCTCAGTAAGTTGGAACCATATGAGAAAGTTTTTTATTATTAATTTTAGAAAAAAACATTCTTCATAAAAAGTTTGGCATGTTTTAAATTATGAAATACAATAATCATCAGATATCATTTTTTTCCGTAGTGTACGAGGTTTGTCGCAAAATATCAATTTTAGTAAAATTTAAATTTCTTAATATCGAAAAATGTTATTAAAAAAGTTGATCAGAGCTAAAAACTACGTTCAAATTTGTAATTACAGCCATTTGCATTGAAAAAAGTTAGTCATATTTAAAATTTAAAATTGTTAGAAAACATTAAGAAACGAAAAGGTTATTATGACTTTTATAACCACAAGAGAAGTGTTTCTTCGTTTTTTCAAAATGGAAACAATATTAAACAAGCACAAAACCTATTTTTTCAATGCAAATGGATGTAATTGCATATTTAAACGTAGTTTTTAATTCTGATCAACTTTTTTTAATAACATTTTTCGATATTGTGAAATTTAAAGGTACTTTATTGTATAGCATTTTCAGTGCTGCAATTTATTGAAAATTCAACATCATTAATCGAATTTGATTTCTGTTTATTTAAAAACTCTGATTTTTTATTAATATTCTTTTGTCGTATTTTTTGCAAAAATCTATGACTTTACCTAACTTTGCTGCTCATATTGTACAAATGGATACTGTAATAAAAAAATTAAACAAAGAACATAATTAGACAACAAAATACTTACCACATATTTTAGGTAATTGAACACTTTTATCACTTCAATCACTGCACAAGATACGTTTTTAAATGCGTCTTTTCATTTAGAAAACTCAACGGAAAGTGAGTGAGCAACGACCCAACGACTAAACCGATATTGTGAATACTCTATAGCTGTAAAAATGTTTTCCAATGTGTTTGCAATTTAACCGGCTCTTTTAGTCTCACTTTTACTTAAACATCTAGGTTACAAAATAAAGATAGAAATAGTGTTTTGTAAACTGAGATCTATACGGCTATTTCAACCAGCAACAACGGATTTTTTAGTGTGCCCTTTGCCGGACATCTGGTTTCAATGTATTTCGTTCTTTACAATTCGCATTGTTATTTTATGAGTTTATGACACATTTTAAGTAAAGCACCAAAAACGTTCGGTTAATAACACTGCATTTTGCCGCCAATCATCCAAACTCTGAATTTTAATTTGCCAAGTATTCATTTGTTATTTTATAGTCATTTGATTTTACATAGTTTTTGAGCTGGTCGCGACTGGTGTCGACTAGTCACTTTCTATACAATGTTCATTCTATACAATGAACAAATTTTTCCTAAACCCTAAAACCCACCGACCATGTGTCTCTATTAGAAAATAACAGAGAAAGTTTTAATATCACTCTATTTTAACAATTCGCAACAAATAAAACAATCAACTTAACAAGTAGACAAGTTAGTATATATTAATTTGAAAAAAATATTTATATTATTATTAAAGAAATAATTTTTGTTATAGTTACGCAAAATACATATACATTGTAAAACTATAGTCTTTTTATTTTTCATCGAGGTGAAGTCGAAATTTTAGGTCTTGTGATAGCAAGCACATCTCATCACATAAAAAAAATGTAGCATGCTATTAAAAAAAAATGCGTGTGACGTCACAGCTCTGAAGAAGATGACGACACAAATGAGTTCAATAATTTAAAACCAGCACAATTTAAAGTAAAAGTTGACCTTTTTTAACGTTTTACAAAAATATCATTCATTTTGAAAATAATAAATTTATTCTATAAGTAATTTCCACTCTGTATAAAAATGTATACAATTTTTATATCTCAATGCTTATACAAAAAGAATGTAGGATGACATGATTTATTCTATAACGAAAAATTTCATACGTAGGCAAAGTAAATTCAATATTAATTAGACGATATCGTAACAATATCGCAAATAAATTGAATAAACTACATTTGCATATGCTACATATATCGTGCATAAAAACTACATAGTCAGACAAGACGAATCCAATGTTGGTTTAGCAATATTAGAACAACGTCGCAACTACATGGCTTAGACTACATTTGGATGTGCTAGGTTTGTCTTACACAAAAACTATATTGACAAACAAGGTAAATCCAATGTTGGTTTGCCAATATCGGAATGGTATCGTAACCACATCAGTTAAACTATGTTTGGATGTGCTATATACGTCCTACATAGAAACCATGTAGTCTATTGTACGTTGGTTCCAGACATAAAAACTGAATAGAAACTATATAGTTTCTACATAGTTCCGAGTTTTGTGCTACTAGGGATATTTTGTAAGCATATTGTTTTTTTGTTGTTTAAAGAAAAAACAAATACTTAAAATTTGCAAATTCATTCTGGCAATTACACCAAAATTAACTACACTTTTAAAAGTATGTTGATGCTTTTAAAGTTTACGTTTATACTAGCAAACTTACAATTTCTAAATGTATCCCGGCGCATCCACCAAAGTTACCAAGATACTTAAAATATTTCTAACCATCCATATTTTTTGTTTTATTTTATTGTAACTTCTAGAAGTAACTGAAAGCAATTGGTATAAAAAGTAAGAAATTTGGATCATAACAATATGCCAAATATCGTATTATTGTATTTTTTCACATTTGTTAATGCAAATTAAAATTTGTCAACAACAGTAGAGTGAAGTCTTCAGCGAAACAAAATATAACTTATTTTTTGATGTTTAAAACTTTGAAATTTTACATTTAATTTAAAATATATAAATATATTTAATGTTTTTATTTATAACATATGGAAAAAAACTTTTATTTTTATGATTTTCTTTCTGAAGTAATGACCTATATTACAAACGCATTATTGTTTAACATAAAATGTTTTGTAAGTATCTAGTTATATCGAACTAGTTTTGAATAACTATTATATACAGATTATTACATGTTTTATAATTATTATTGTTATTTTTTTTATAATTAATATTTTGTTTGTTTTTGCAGTTACATAAAATTAATTTGAAGTTTGCATGATGTCTGTGTATTTCATTTAACTTAATAAATATTAAAATATATGTCAGTGTATCTCGTGTTGAATCGAAATTTTTGTAGCGATAACAAACTCACCGTCGTCTAGATAAGGCCCAGCAGCAGCCCCCGGAAGTAATTCCGCTAGAACCAACACCATGCAGGCTGCTAATACCAACCAAGTGTACTTCATGTTACGTGAAATAATTCGAACGAAAACCAAACTAAAGACGCTGTGTAGTGTCACAGATGGATTTTCGCCGATGAATGGGCGTCCTCGACGTCGTGGCGCGGTTATACTGCAGGACAACGCCGCCCCTCCGTAGAGCATGCGTTCCATCGCCACGCGCCCACGACTAATATTCAGACCTTGTTGCATTTGCCGTCATTCATTAAATGTCTGACATGTGTCGATAATTACTTTTTGCTTTGCCAATTTACTTAGAAAGAGGTGAAAGCTCCGACTTGGACCAACTTTCCTAATTGCGAACACGCGACTCTTGACACGAATAAATTCCGTTTAATTTGCATCAGAAGTTCGCAATCATGGGAGATTTCAGACGCGAATTCGATCTCTCGCCCTTAGCAATTTGATATAATTTGGTCTCAGTGGGGCCAAAAATAGCACGGGGTTAGACACTTGAACTTGTTTTTGACCAATTTTGGTATATCATAGGACCTCATCTAAAATTAATTATACGGAAATGTCCATGCAAATTCCTGTAATAGCATAATGAGGAATTAATGTATGAGCTCGTTAATCAACTCCATAGCAAATAGTTTTGCCAATATTGCTTTTTAGTCGATTTGATATTATAATATCCAATAAACGAGCTGATGAGATTATGACCACATTTATTTTTTGCAATTTTACTGTTTCAAAATTCTTAAAATTTGTTTAAGCGATTAACGAAAAAATGTTATTTTTTTTGAAACTGCTATAGAATACTATGAAAATTTGAGACTATAAGAATTTTTTGAGTGCTTTTTTTTTAAAGCATACGTCACTTTGGTCTCGAAAAATGCCAGAAAACAACTCATCTCTGTCGTGTCGCTATGTAAATAAGCGTAGTGCGTAGAGCAATAATTGAAGGCGGTAGACGTGTGTTATTGATTTCTTAAATATAACTGTTAAATTATTCGAGTAAATTAATTTGTTGCTAGATAAATTATTTGTTCCATTTTTTTCATTAATTAAATAACAGATACTCTCAATTTAATTTAGGCTCTCGCTACACTCACAAATTAAGACACCTTAGTCGCTTTGATTAACAAACTTGTTGGTTTATTTATTTTACAAACTATACTTACCTATTAGTCATATTATTTTATTATTACTTTATATGAGAATGAATTTGCACTGTGAAAACAAGTAATATATTCAATTCGATTAATTTTATGGCATTTGGATTGAGAGATCAATTGGGATTGAAATAAGCTCTTGTCAGATGAATTATTAACATGAGAAAGAGAGATTTGAATACTTACATTACAATGTATTTATGGAAATGTAATTATACACCAGAACGGTGACATTATTTTGTTATGTCTGTGACAAAGAGAAAAGTTGGAATAACTTAACTAATTATAGGAGATATTTGTAGAAAAATTTAGATATTTTTTTTTATAATTTTGCTCCTATAGTGGAACGTCAACTGACGGCAAAACGGCGATTAATACCTAACCTCAATTTATTTTTATTGACACCTAAGTTAATGCCATTTTAAAACGTCAAACAGCATTTTACTTTAACTTTTGTTTATAATGTTTATTAACAGTTTTTGTGGTATTGAGGTTTAGACGTGGGTAAAAATATAGACGACATAATATCCACTAACAAGAAAAATATATTTTTTATGATTTTAAGATAATCTTATTGGTTCAACCACAGTATAGTACAACCGAAAACTTGTCAAAATGCTAGCATCCTTTTAAGTTAAATGTGTAAGATGGAGCCACTAAAGGGTTGTAACTGCAAATAATATGATAAATAATTGAAAGACAAAGGTCAGACAAAAAAAGATTAAAATTATCCGAAAAATACAACGTAAAAATTTATTAAAAAATAGAAAATATCTCAGAGTATAACATATTATATTAGTCGCCTATGGTAAATTCAAAAATTAGTGGCCCTATCTTACACATTTAATTTAAAAGGATTTTAAAGGGATTTAGCTTTTTACAAGTTTTCAGCTTTTATCAACTGTCCATACTGATTTATTTTTGTACTGAGGTACAGCTAAATGTTTAATAAAATTAGTCAATTTTTTATCTATTATCCTACTTCAGATGAACTATGTGTTTGGGTAAAAAACAACAGTCAGTGGCGTCAGCCAGAGTTTGGTATTGAAGTAAGGTATGTATTTTTGTAAGGGCCAAGGGCGTGTAAGCGCTTTTTTCCTAACCAAATTTTATCTGAAGATTGGTAATATATGTATTCCAAAATGTTTTTTGCACCACACACTTTAAAAGCTACTTCTTGTTTAGCTAGATTTTTTATACTTCCTCTGATGACCGATAATTTTGTATAAAATGTGATATTTAATAAAATACTTAACAAATGAAGTTTTTAGAAGAAAATTTTTTTCTGATCAGCAGGTTAAATCCTAGAACAGTAGCTACCGGCTTCTTCTTGATGGAGTGGTTGTAGAAGGAATAGTGAATATATTTAGGGTTTTTGGATGCTATTATGGTATCAAATCCTGACGTAAAAAAAAATCTTTCAGTTATATGCAGTTATATTGATTTATGGACTATTAAAGTAAAAAAAATTAAATCCTGTCAAAAAAATTTATTAATTCTTAATTCTTTAGAACATTTAATTATGATTATATAAAACCATAATATAATTAGTTTTGCAATTTCTAATACAAAGCACAAGGTAAGCAGCTGATGCGCTCCTTCTTTCCCTCTTAGATAGTTTTACGTGGGTCTGGACCGGCAAGTGAAAATTTCCCTCCATTATTCTATCTAGTGATGCAAGATGAATCAACTTTTTGGAAGCAATATCAGTTTTAAATCAAGATTTAAGTAATTTGTGATTTTTATTTTTTTCGAATACTTTTTTTTAAGTTACTGCATAATTTAAAATTTCAATCCAATTGAACACACAACAAACATACAGGTCACATTCTAGTAAACTTTATTTGAGACTTTGTTTTAGTCCTGTATGAACGTCTAGCTCTCCTTTCGAATGTAACTTCCTGTTTGATCTCTTATTAATGTTACTCAAAGGTGTATGATCCTACAATTCGATATACTTTATCATCCGTTATTTTATTTATTGGTTAAAATAACGGTCACTTCCATTCATATGAAACTTTATATTCTATAGGCAACTTCTCAAACCTCATTTATCTCACGTTTTTCAGACAATTTCATACTCCCACGACATTTTTTAACACTATCTCAATATCTTCTCAGTAATTTAACCCAACTTGCATTATAGTGTTTTTTATAAATATAATAAATGATGATTGATTGAGCTTCCTATAGACTTACAGACTAAAAATAGACTTTATCAATACCTAATTAAAATTTTGTCGTTTTGTAATTTATTCTAGCATTTTATTGAGAAGAATTATAATAACAAAAGTGATTGCTTTTAGAATTTAAATTAAAAGGAAAAGCCTGTCGTCACTCAAACTTCATTTACAACAATGCTCTCTTTTCGCAAATTACAAAGCTATAAGAAACTTTAATTAACTTCAATACTAAACACTTCTATGCAAAATAACAACAAAATTTTTAATTTATTTAGTGAAATGTGTTCTTGACTTAAATTTTATTTGCTCGGATTTATTTTTGTAGAATGTCCTGAAACGAAAGCTCAGGTTTTGATCCTTCTCTTCTTTAAATATCTATACCTTGTTTTAAAGCCATTGTCACAAGTTTAATCAGTGGCATCTCAAAGCAGACAGTAAACGCAAATCCGATTATAACCATTATAAATAAGTCACCAAAAGCAGCATAGAGCTAAAAAAGAGCATTAAAGAGGTCAAGAAACAATGGAAAGCTAAATTTTTCATTCAGTCGGCTTGTGGTAACTTCTGACGATAATTTCCTTCCGACTACTTACAGCGCTGAAATCTGAAAAATAACCAGGCATTTTTGCAGCACCACTCATTAAATATTGCATCAACATGTGCAAGAGATAAATCGAGTAGCTTATCCTTCCCAACACTCGAAATAAATACGATGAAAGAACGGAATTTACCGGTCCTAAATCTCATATAAATAAAACAAAATAATTGGAATAAAAGCACCTCCGTATCCATTAATACAAGCCCACACTATCCAAACAATTCCAAATGTCCACGCAGATCGAGAACAAGATATAAAAATCGAAGCTTCCAGTCGATTAAACTCGTGGCTTTCTTCATGAAAAGCATGACAGCCAACTAAAGACGCCAGCATTGTCGCGATGGAAATCATCCAAAGACTGATAACAACCGGATAACTAATTTTGATTTTTCGTCCTCGGGTTTTGTATACGGAATAACCCATCCCTAAGCCGATTATGTAAGTGGCGGCTCTTGTATGTGGAGCGATATAATGGTGTTGGAAATATTTGGTTGAGAAAAGTTGGTTCCTGAAATTGCATTTATACCAGTTGTTTGATATAGACGTCACTTACGTCACAGGAACTCCGCCATCATATCTATTGATCCAAGCAAAATAAAAATTGCTGGCTATTGATAGGACGTAAATCAAAACGAAATTGATGTAGCCAAAAATTGGACATTTCCAGAGTGGGACAAGAATTAAAGGGGAGAGAAAGTAGTATTGCATGTCGCATGTTAAATACCAAGCTTGCGTCATACACTGAAAAGAAGCTGGTTTAAATTTGGACTATCAATATCCAATTGTATTGGCAACAAAACTGACCAATGAAGGCGGCATACAAGAGGGGTAATAATTTCAAGTTTTACTTGGTCATAACAATAATGCTTGACATCGTGTTTTCAAGCGCCAAAGCTCATATTTTTTGTAATTTTCAAAAAAAATTATAACGTTTTACAGTTGTGTACTTTGTCTGCTTTGTATTTATTTGAGTGGCCAGTTATCTAAATAAAATAATTATTATTTGGACTTAAATTAACTTTGAATATAATTATTGTACTAGTTTTTGATGAAATATGATTAAAATGCAAAAATAAATCATACACAATAATTCTTCGTGTTCTTTCTTCAGTTTCTTGTCAAAAAAAACAAATCTTGTTGAAAAAAATTTCAAATAATATAATTACTACACACGTTAAACCATGTTAATGTTATAAAGAATTATAAACGTATAAAAACAAAATTGTATTATTGATACTGGAAAAGCTTTTATTGTAGTTTCCTTAATTTCACAAAGTCGAAAAATGCTTTATTGACCTTTTGTACTTGTATTTTTTGAGTTTTTTACTATTAAGTATAGAAGTTACAAAATAAAGTAAATACAAAACAAAATAAAAGATACTAGAAAAAAGTGAAGAGATGAGTTAGGCAAAACTCCGAAGGAAGCTCAATTTGCATTTAAACCGAATACTCGGAAATATTCATTCAAACATAATAATGCAACTAGATGCGAAGAGCAACGCAAGTAGTACTTCTTTTAACTTTTATACGAATAGGGTTTCCAACATTAATGGCTTCCTAGATTAAAAGAGTGTTTTAAAATCAAAGATCTGTTGTTATCGTTGTAGTCTTTTAAAAAGTTTATAACTAACAATGTAATATAAATTTAAAGTCAGGTTTCTTTACCCACAGAGCAGGAGGGACGGAAGCCGAATTTACATGTTTGTGTGTGGACCTCTTATCTGATTTCAGCTTTATAGTGGAAGCGTCACAAAATATTTATATTTGTTTTAGACAAGTAGCTGTCAACATATAAAAACTTGTGCCAAAATTCAAATGAAAATATCTTTTGGTATTCAATATTCTCGTATTTCTAGTGCCAAAAGATACATTCTGTATAATGAAATAATAAAATGTTGATGGGACAATTTGTCTCAAATTGTAATTTATCTGCTACAGTTGCTCAAACTTTTTGAAAAAAAAATTGTACTAAAATAGTTTATGGAGGGAAGACATGCCGACATTCATAAGAAAATGGCATGTTTTTCTACAACAAGTATAAATTAAAGTAGATTAATTTTTTTTATTATAAATATAATATATAGGTCGTGTTTTAGTCGAAATGTCCTGAAACAAACTGTCTTGTCTTTATACATTAAGGATGAATTTATTTTACTCAGTAGTTAAAATGGACTATTAAACAACAATTGAAGTGACATTAGATTTAAGTTTAAAATTTATTTTAAATTTAAAATTTAAAAATTAAGTTTTTCATAAAAAAATCCACTCAAAAGTTTTTAACCAATAACAAGTCTCAAAATTCAAATTTTAAGTCAATAAATGCCAACTTACAGTATGATTAACTACTACTAGTGATGAATTATTGCGATAAAACTACATTACTGTAGAAATTATAGGTGTAATTTACAATATTTTTTTTCTGTTGTTCGTTGACATATGAGAGTCATTAATGCACTCGAAGCCATTAAAAGGAGTTGGTTAAACACCCCTATTAACGACTTGTTAATACCAATCATACAAACCAAAATTTTGACATTTATAAATTGTCATAATCATAAAAAAGTATAAAATATAAAATAATAATGACAGCCCAATGAATCTGATTAATATTAATGACAACTTTATCTATGACGACAACTGAAAAATTTGTTTGTATGTTTTGTAGCTAGGTAACAGAAAACAATCTAGATGTGTTACTAGAACTGTGTTAGTAGAGAGAGGCAAGTTGAAAAATTTTGGAATAAAGTCTTTTTTAAGTTTATTGTGATATGAGCTACAGAAAAACATTGTAATCAACGCTTTTGTTAATGTGCGATTAATAATCTCAACTTCTATTAACGCATTCGCTTCGCTCAAAAGTTAAAATGTCTCGATTATTAAACGCCCTCATTAACAAATTAGTTGATTAAATAACTATTAAATATTCTCATTTGGATCACACTTGTGACATAGTTAAAAAGGAAGCAACACCCTTGGGCGTCCAATAAGTAAAAAAAATTGTCCTACAGCCACACAAAATTTAAATAGTAACGATTTTTAGATAACTGTTTTATGTAGTAAAAATTTTTTTGGTCTTTCCCTCTCAACAAAAACTTTGCGGGCGTTTATAGATGTGTTTATTTGTCTTTTCTCCTTTATGTAAAATGTTGAAAATTTTTTCGATAATACGGGTTAACACAAGATTTGACTTTAACTTTAAAGTATAAAATTTTGACAGTTTCGGTCGTAAAAAATAAAAAAAAAAATATATGCCATGAAAAAGTTTGCTAAAAAGACCGGTTAAGCGATATTGTAAAAAATCTGTGGTTTTAATTTTTAGTTGAAGATGAAACTCTACAAATAAATATGTTTATAAAAATAACATACAAAAAAGTGGAAAACAATTTAAAAGTGCACGCTTTTACATTTATGTTCATAAGTACTTTCTCTCAATAAACCCCAAATATAGTCTCCCATCAGATTTTCATTGTATTGGCCTTAATAACGTTGTTCGAAGTTTATAATGTCCTGATGAAATCGTTTTCCTTGCTCTCCTGAATACGCTCCCATATTGTTTTTAAATTTATCTTAATGAGCATGCAGCATTATGTACTTTTAATGACATTCTGCAGCCCACGGTCTTAAAGTTTTTTAACATGTCTTTAATTAACTTTTCTTATTTTTTAGCTTTATTTTTTTAAAATCCAAAAACTACTGCTTTATTAAAACTGTTCTAACTGGGTTTTTGAGTACGATTCAGCAACTTTGTAAATCTCTCATCGGCAAAAATTTGTTTAATTTGCAGACCAACAAAAACTCCAGCTTTAACCTTTGCTTCTGATAAGCTTCTGAGAAACTTTTTCAAAGAATTTATTATAAATAATTTCATGGTATAATTATACCTAAACACTGCATAGTTACATTTTAAATAACGGCCGTTGGCCCATCATAAATAAGATATTTTCTTGTTTCGACACTGTTGTGTGCAGTGTTTTATTAAAACTATTGTTTTATTAATGTGCCAACCTAATTCTAAATTATTATACTCCTCTAATTCAACCCAGTACACAGAAGGTCAATGTCAAGCTCAAATAAAGGAAAACAAAACAGTTTTTGTGCTATAAAATGTTGAGGTTTTTTTCTCGAAAAAACTTCACTTCGCTCGAAATAATATTAGTTTTGAAGTAACCTTTGTGCGTGTCAGGTCTTTGAAAATCATATTTAATTATATTTTAATTTTAATCAATAATTGTGAGGATTTAATAAAATGGTGTGTTTTATCAGTGACGAGGAAGTGATATATAGACCTCGGTGGGAATATGGGAACAAAAACCATTTACAGTCGTCTAGCTAACTACTCGTACCCGCCACGCGATAAAACATTGAAACTTGAATTGGTCGATAGTAATACCGAAGTAGTACCGCTATCGACCAATTTGAGTTTCAATGTTTTATATGTTTTATCGCGTGGCGGGTACGAGTAGTTAGCTAGACGACTGTAAAGGGTTTTTGTTCCCATATTCCCACCGAGGTCTAGTGATATAGTAATAATAATCTATTCAAAATTTTTTGAGTTTGTCTGAATAACGTTTTCGATTCGGATACATATACAATCTTTGTTCAACAATTTAAGTGATTATAACAAAGTTCTGACCTAGGAAAGGAAATAAGTGACCGAGTTTTGGAAATGCAAGCAATGATTCTGTCCAGTACAGAGTTATAGTATAGTGCAACGAAAGCTCTTTATTATTTATTGATACAGCAGGAGTAAGTTACATTGATAAAAGTTAATAATAACACAATATTATGTACTACTAAAATAACGATTTTAGAGGGTCCATTGTTTAATGTTGTTTTTTTGTTAGATACGTTTTTTTAACGGTGAGATAACAACACAGACTAGATAAGGCTTTTCCATTTCGTCTGAACTAATTTTTACGACAAAAAGCTAAATTAAAATTTTGTTTATTATTGTTTGGTTTAATTTTGAATATAACGTTTTATAACACCCGATAGTGTTGTAAGATACTGTTATAATTTTGTGCTTTAGTAACTTGAAATTTATAATTTAATTAAACACAGGTTTATTGGTTTAATTTGTATATATCGAGACAATTTCCAATTTATATTGCCACAAATCCTAACTAAATAATTAAAATTATTACTCGTAACAATAATGTTGAAATATGCATTAGTGCCAATCAAATAAATATTAGAACAATATTTACACGTATATAGACACAAAATTTCGATACAATAATTTCCATTTAATACTCTTCCATTACAGAAATAACATTTCAATAATTCTCTGGTAAAGGAAATTTCTATATTTTTTTCTACTTGTACAACTGAATGATAAATTAATTACGAAAAAAGAAAGCACTAAATACACTCGTAAAATCGAAATGAAATATTAACAAAGAACTTACAAATCACCGTTGTTAATTACAACAATTATTCATTATTTGTTTTTGTTTTAAAATAAAATTACTCCATAATTTACTTTTTGTTGAAGTAAGCTTTGCCACAAAACCCTTTTTTCTACACTTAATTGTTGGCATTTTATTAAAACCGTAAAACCCGAACTACGATTTAATTACCGAGGATTATAAAATAAAAACTTATTTTAATTAAAAAAACTGCTGTCGCTTTAATTAAATACCAAACTTACATTGATCTGAATTTTTGAAATAGCATTTAGGTTATTTCTTGCTGCCAAACATTTCTAAATATTTCTTTATAATTAATTAATAAAATATTATTAATTTTTTTTTATAAAATTAACTTATTTAATTTTTGATATTGACAAGTTGCCTAAAATAACAGTGTCTTTTTAAAACTGATTGTCGATAGTAAAAACTTATGAATTGTTGAACAAATAAACTTTTTAAATTTTTATATTTTAACTTTCTTAATGAATATTACACGAACGAGTATCGTAACGTGGAGCCCCTCAAAACAACGAGAAACTTTAGAACTTTGCACTCAAACCAAAGACCACTGCTAAAAATGTTTAAAGTGAACGAAAATTTGCTGAATCAGTGCAGGCTGGTCTGAGTGGTTTTTGTATATTTAGACGGTGTTAAGCAACAATGTGGTTAACCCACAAAATTAAAAAAAATAAGTTAGGCAGGTATTATGTTAGAAAAAAATCGTTTTTATTTGAGGCAAAAATGTGTCTAGTGAAAATTTAATTTTTCTGTCTCTGACAAAAGAAAACGTGAATCCAAGCTCGCGCTATTTCAGAATATTTAAATAACAGTAATAACACCAATGGTTTAAACCACACTTTAACTCCGATTTTAGCTTTATCTCTCACTTCACATTTTGGTTTCTAAATAGTTGTAATCGCAGAACATTTTTATGTTCAAATATTTAAGATTTCCTTTAGGCGGTGCGAAACTTTCATACGCATTATTTCGATTCGATGCCGCTGTTGCTTAACACCATCTATTTGACAGTTTTGCTCGATCAGTCAAAATATACAAACTCAATAAGTACCTAATGTCAAAAGCAATATCAACAACTCAGACTGCAGTTTGTCAGACTGAATTTTTCACAGAAATTTTACCAATAAATCACAAAGCAAATTGCCACCAAGGAAAATTTGTTGTGAATAATTTGGAAAAGCCTTAGCTTTGGTGTCAAACAAAAATGTGTAAGACGAGTATTTTTTCTAAGCCTGTTAACAGAAGACTTTCTTTTGAACTGGCTAACTTTTAAACCCAGAATTATCAATAAACCAATAATGTAAAAAATAAGACTTAATGACACTCTTTTTTAACGTGATAAAACATAAAGAAGTATTCAGTTCCCGTGCTAAATTAAAATATAAAATATCTTCGTAATCACAATTTCTACTTTCTACAAGAATTTCTAATTTCTTCAAGAATTTTTACATTTTTATAATCTGTTCAAAACAACAACAAATGCGCGTTTTTTGACACACCCGATATATTATAAAATACCAACGAGATATAAGTTAAACTAATTCTACAAATAAATAGGTATTCTCATTTTAGAATTTTTGTTATAATCAGGACGTAGAAAATGAAACAGAAATATGTTGCAAACACGGGCAATATTCTTATTGTAAAAATAAAATACTTGACTGTATTTCATCTTCGAGATTCTAAATGAAGTTGAAAAAATGTATTGTCATTAATATTTAATAATTTAGACATAATACTTACATTTTAATATAAATTAACGAAATTTTTGTCTTTGTATTTCGTGAATTCTATGAGACAAATGTACCTTTAATAACATTTTAATCGAAATACCCTATCTCACAAAGCTGGTCCAATACAGATAATCAACTCAATACAATAACTTCTTCGAAACTAAACCGACCACATTAACAGCAGGCAAGAATAAGTTCGATAAATTGAGTTCCACATTTATTTTATCTACGATCTGCTCCCAGTAGTCACTGGAGTCTATCCCAAAGTTTTATCTTTTTATTAAACAATTCGATTAGAAGAATAAGAAGCTTAACTAAAATTGTAAAATAATCTATTACCACTTAATCAAATTATTTCTTGAAATTATGAAACTATATAATTTTATTAAACAACTTTGCCGGATGCGCCGGGCTAATAATAGGATAACAGATACTAATAAAATACCGTAACTAAATATAACTTTAAGGGCCGGTTTACAGAAGGCGAAATTAACTTTAGTTGCGATTAAATAGTTAATTTGCAATTAAATGTCAGTTTTGACCAATCAAATGTCAGAAGAATTGATTTAATAGCGAATTAAAAGTTAATCGCAATTAAATATTTAATTCACTTTCTGTAAACCGACCCTTACAATTCTACTCTAAGAGATGCTTACAAACTTGTTGGGTCGTTGATGATATTTGGGTATTGATGAAATTGGAATTAAACACAACAGGTCAATCATTTTTTCTAAAACATACTAAATTCGGAACGAAATGGGAAAAATTATAATCTGTGGAGATCAGTACAGTTGCTTCACTAAATGAAGTGATGTAATAAACATTACGTAATTCAAATATATCATTTGTAACCAAAATTTATTTATCTACAAATACATTATTATAACTTTATTACACCACTCATTTAACCCTGTTTAAGTTGAATAATGAACCCTATTATACCTTTAATGGTGATTTGAAAAATCCATTAGAGTAGATTTTATTAAAATCAAAATTACAAACAATTATAGGATTTATCTGGATACTGTTTCAGCTGCTGTCCTTCGATTTTTTCAGGTCTCTCCGCTTTAGAATTACACATTTTAGTCATTTAGAATTCGTTTTTAGAATTTTTAAATTTTAAAATAGATATTGATTTTATAGACTGCAGTGTTACATTTTATAAAGAAACACAGGCATATGTACCAAACTTGACGGTCAGTTATAAAAAAGTCTGTTTAAACAAAGGAAACAGAAAGAAATCAAGCATCAAAAAATATTAGCAAGTTATTGGTAATTTAACTTGAAATGCAGCGTTTACACGTAGATGGGTAGAAAGAAGCGAACCTGTTTTATGACCCGCAAGATCGCCTGATTTAAACCCTCTAGACTTCTTTCTTTGGGGATACTTGAAAACATTAGCTTATGGTACTCCTGTAAATAGTCTCGAAGAACTGCAGCAGAGAATTAATCAGAAATGCCAACAAATTCGAAGCAATGCGGGAGGTTTTGTAAAGAGTTCGAATATCTTTCAGAAAAAGATATCATGCCTGCTTGGAAATGGAAAGAGGGCATTTCAAACATTTTTTGTAACTCTGTTTTTTGTGTTTTCTAGAAGCTCTTTATTTACACATAATAAATAAGTAATAAATAATTGCAAAATAAATATTTTCAAAAAGAATAATCTTCCAGTTCTCCAAAATCTTTTATTTTTTGGTTATGTTGGTTAATTCTATTTTCTCCTTAAATATTTTACACTCCTTTTTTAGCACCCTGTATATTACGAAAACGGTACGTTTTAGTGAAATTTATTTTTTTTATTTAAAGTCTATTACAGTGGCAGCTGGTGGGTTTTGAAATGTCTGTATTTTCGAAATGGGGCTGGAGACCTAAATTCTGTTGTAAAGAGTTACTATTAAGTTCAAATAAAAGGCTGCTGCTTAAAAAAAACTTTTATCAAAATTAGCGAAATTCGATTTTCAAAATGGTGCAGAACCGCCTGATATATTTGAAATGATTTATAATAAAACAGTGCCAATTTTTTTTCTTTATTAAGAGACAAATACATGACCAGGTTTTTTTTTAATTTTGGTTTTTGTCAAAGTTATGAGCATCTGAATTAAATTTTCTAAAAAAAAATTCTTGTTATAAAGTTTCACTACCTTATAACTTTGACTAAAACAAAATTTTGAAAAAAATAAAAAACGGGGTCATGTATTTGTCTCTTAATAAAGGAAAAAAAAATCACTAATTAGTCACTATTAGTGTGACTATTAGTGACTATTAGTCACTAATAATTAGTTAAACGATGTTCGAGATGTACCAAAAATATATTGTAATTTTGTTATCACTTGAAGTATGACAACATAAATTGCAGATTCTCATCATTTGTAGTGCTGTATTTCAGGTTAAATTTATACCCCCTAATTTTGAATCACCCTGTACATAAACACAGAAGTGATGAAAAGCTTAAATATGTTTAAAAGTGCTCAATATGGGCTGAAAATTTAATAATCGCTTGTGCGAGCTTAAATTTTTTAACCTCACATCAAGGTTTTTAGTAATTATCATTTAGGAATTCTTTGAAAATATAAAATTTTAATTTACATAGCAACGTAGTATTATCGCGATAACTCTCTATTAATGGTTTGCGCACGTAATTTTTGGTTAAAAAATTTTGAGTGAATTTTTTTTCAAAAACACTAAAAGTTTAGTTATCTGAAATTGCACCATAGCTATCTTAATATTTTTTATTTAGCTAAACAACAATAGTTAGTTTTTTTGTCAATATTAGTAACTACTGTTAATGCACCAATTATTATTTTCTTTTATAATTTTCGTATTTTTTTATAATCAATATTTTCGAGGCGTCGTTTTTAATTACAAAATTGAGTTTAATTTCCAATGACCTTCTTTTACTGTAAACAAGTTGTCTGATTTTCTCTATAAACTCACCAATGGAAACGGATGCACGTAATTCTGTACATGCAGTAAAGTAGCCCACCAATATTCCTTACAGGGTTTCTGTAAAATATCCAGCATTTCATGCCATAAAGGTCCTGATCCTAAATGATGAACCAATGTCGAGTAGCAAAGAACAACAACAGCTAAAGGCGGTGTGATTCTCATATACCGGTATAAATAAAAAAGCATCCAATTCATTGTTCCGTATTTTTTTACTTGCTGAAAAAAGCCCACACTCACCAACATTCCACTTATCATGAAAAATGTATCCACACAAAGAGTGCCTCCTGTAATGGCCGTGCTCCTATAGTACAAAACCCACTTAAAAACACTGCTAAATTATTTTTGCGCGATTTATTCCAACCAAATCCCACATCCATAATTTTCAAACTGTTGACAACCGGAAAGAACATGAGCATGAGATATCTATGGCCAATAACGACGTAACAAGTGCTCAAAACGCGAATTCCATGCAGACAATCTAGGTCAGAATTGCTGCCGTCTTTGGCGAAGATACGTTGGGAATTTGTATAAGCCGAAAATGTATTCACAAATTTATTGCTGGATGCTGCAAATAGATTGTTGTGGAACTCCAGTAGGGATGCTTTGAATTACCTTCATCGGGTGTAAAATAGAATAAATGCATTATGGAGGAAATTGCAACGATGCAAATGAAGCCGAGTAATAAAACACTGAAACAATTCATTAATGAAGTAGAAGATTTGTGTTACAAGCATTTACATTATTGATAATTCTGTTTTATCTAACGGTTTGTCGTCGAAAATTGTTAGGCAATCGGAGTCTTGGAGAGATATTGATACGTTTAAGCCTTCAGAAAGGCTGTAAAATGATTTTGAAAAGTGATTGTAGACTTCTTGAGTTGTACAGGAATCAGGAATGCAGACGGACCAGACGAGTGCTGCATTACTGACGAATTGGTACACTTTTGAAAATCGCTTAAAAATACATAACATTACATTATTAACACTGTTTGTTAAATTACGAGTATTTTAGGTTGGAGAATTAATTATTGGTTACTCCGTTATATTGTTATTATTTATTTATCAGTACTAGTTTCGGCCTAGGCCATCATCAATTAATCTAAAAATTAAAATAATAACAATTATAATTATCTAATACGATTGTTTTGATTTTTTGCTGTCAAATTTAATCTATTTTAGAATCTTAAATTAGCAAATGATCTATAGTGTTTTAATATTTGTATTAACACAATTTAATAAATTTTTCCGTAAGAAAAAAACTCCGTAAGAAAATATTTGTATCTTTTATAGTTTAAACCCTTGGAAATAACACTTCAAGATGAACCTTTAAAGATTAAAAAAAAATTGAACAATCCCTGTTATGTTCCAGTAATATATTCCCTACTAAGTAATCGCTATTACCTACTAGTTAATTAGCAATATTTTAAATACACAAAAGTATTTTAAAATATAAAAAAAACTAAATAAGTGATGGTGTTTATTGCATTTCATTTGAATTTTTTGCTTTGTTCATCTTGTATTGCAACAATATCTCTGCCTTTTGGTCATGTTTGTGTCGTCATCTAGGTTTATACATACGTGTATTCTAAATCTGATATTCTAATTAACATATTAACTATTTTTATGAATGGACTTTACTAATTGAATTCTTACTAAGTTCTTTTTCTTACCACAAAAAACGTTTACACCAAAGTTTTTTAACTAGAATTTTTTTAACGGTATATCTAAGATCTGAGAATATTTATAATTTTATTTTGCAACCTGACCTTTTTTATACGCCCGCAAATCAGAGCGTAATGTTTATCTTTATGGCACTTTATGTTACTAGCTACACTGTTTTCAGTTTTCATTTAGACAGCGTCAAATGAGCAATGAAAACATTATGGTTTTCTCAGAAACGACGAAAATGCCTCTTGATGTTTAGAGGCTTTTCTTGAATTTCTCTTGATTTATAGAGTGAATACAATGCAAAATAAAGTAAAACGTTGTATACACTCCTCGTGTCAAAAAAACAGAAACACTAACATAAATTAGATTAAAATTTTGCGATACTACCGGTAGTATCTTAACTTGAAATTACCCCTCAAGTCTAAAGCGTTTCAACAGTTCTGAAACATGCAGTTATTTGAAAACTCGAGGACAAAATAGAGATCTTGGTGTTTCCACCTTTTTGTCGCCGGTAGTACAACGGGCATAATTGTCACTAATCGTTTTGTTTATACATCTCTCGTGCCGTGATTATGCCCTTAATATACACAAATAATTATTCTAAATTTATTTTATACGTTATTTTAAGTTAAACTGCGTTATTTTTTAGGTAATTTTAAACTTTATGTCGTCTATATTATTATATTTCCTACACTTTTGTTTTTTATGTTTTTGAGACGGCAACTACAAATCGCCTAATCTAAATTTTTCACAGTATTACAGTTTGTTAACTTTTTTTAAAAAAACTAAAACCTCAATTTCCATCCAAAACGTAATACAACTTTTGAAATGAAATAATTGCAGCAAAGTAATTTGTAAAAGAATGACGATAGACAGAACGAAATTATTAGACTGGGAACTAAATTTTTAATTCATTTTAGCGTTTCTCAATACTTCATTTTTTGATTTGCTTTGCTGTAACAAAATGGATATAAGTTTGATAATCCTATCGACCTGTAATTTATTCTTGTATCCATTTGTAAAACAGCATCTTACAATTAATTTCATTTGTTAATCTAACAAATCTATAACTTTTTATAGTATTTTAATCTTTTTCTTTTATTCCAAAACTGAAATTTTTACAATTTGATAAGATAACAAAAACGTAACAGAATAACTCAAAAGTATGACAATATTAAATTCTAGTAAATTTAATTTTGCCGAATCCAATTATATAGTAGTTTTACAAATAAGCTATCTATAGCTCTGTTCGGAATTTAATATATTGCATTTTCTATCACTCTGAACAAAATTTTTTAAAAATATCTCAGCTATTAGTAGAGATAGAAGAATATATAGCATATTATAGTCTGTTTACTTATCAAAAAACCACCAACACTACTATTTATCCTCAAAATACATCCGGCAACAGGGCACAACTTTCGAAATAAGATGCCAATATGCAAAGAAAAATTGACAAAAGAAAAGATAAATTTTAACTAGAAAAGGTGTTTTTTAAAGATTTTAAGAAGTTATAAATACCAAAATTGAAAGTAAAGTCGCAAGATTATAACAGTAAAGATTAAACTAGAAAAGTTAAAAAAGGGCATTCAAATGTAATTTTATCGTTTAAAATTTGTTGAGAAGGTTCGTGGCTGAGTTTAGAGATTTCTAATGAAACTGATTGACTTGGAATTTTAGTTCGTACATTATTTTAATTAAAACGTCCCACTTTAAAAAAAGGATGCTTCCATCGAATATTGCTTCTTTATATTCTTACATCACGATTGTTTAGATTGTACTGTTTCAAATTTACTGACTTACATTTTATATGCAGATTTTTATTTATTTATATCTGTATCAGTTATGGTTTTGTGTGCACTTTGCTTGTAATAAGATAAATTCTGTTCTGTTCTTATTATTTTGTAGAAGTTGTGTTTGCATTTCGTGTTGTGGGCAGTAAGTGTCTTATCTTTTCTCTAATTTCGCTAGAAATTGAAAGGGTCGGAAATAAGATGTTCCAAACACATTTACTTTAGAATAATGGCAACATTTGTGAACTCTTTTGAGATATCACAGATTAAAGTTATAAAAGCTCACATTTTGAAAGCATTAATAAATTAATTTAAGAATAATTATTAAAGCCCCCATATTAATGAATGAAATAAGTGCGTAAAAGAATACACAGTTTTGTTAAATTTAAATTGGTTTTTCGTCTAGTGCACTAACTTTTCTACATGAAATAATACGTATGCAAATTTTGAATGTAATATTTCAACCTAAGTCACACCTACTTTTATTCTGCGGCGTTATTCATTTAAAATTTAATTGGATTATTAAGAACAATGTTAATTTACGTTACAATTACTTCCGTACATAATTAGATTTTCATACATTCAATACTCTTTACCAAATAAGATATTCACATATTCTTCTTGTAGTTGTAGATAACAGTTCTACTTCGAAAACTATTTTTGGAACAATATATCATACCTCTTTATTTTATAGTAGCATGGTGGTAAAGATGTACACTTCTGGATTCTATTGTACTCGTGAAAATATATTTTCAGATTTCTTTATACTTTGAATCAGCCGATTCAATATCCAATACTTTAGGATCAATAGATAACTATAACCTTAACAGCACACAGAATATTTCTAAAATGTAACGTAAGTTCCGTCTCAATCATTGTACAACCTTATCATTAAAAAAAATCGCAACATCTCACGAAAAGGTGAAGAATGTTGCAAATTAAACATGTATTTTCAGTTGTTTAGTAACGGGCACTTAATTGTTTCATAACTAATGGTTACACAAGTTCTTTGTCCCTCTTCTCGTGTTCCTTTGCTAATTTAAATAAGCTAAAAATGAACAAAATCTTGTCTAAGGTTTTGTTGTAATAAATCAATCAACCTGTAAGTATTTTTAAAATTAATTTGAAAAATAAGTGTTTATGATGGTAAATACTTTTTGGTAAAAAACAATGCTGAGCCATCTTGAATCTCTCGCACATTATGTGTCTTATAATTTTTTAAGGTTTTTGAAGCCTAAATGTTTATTTAGAGACTCCAACTACATTAACTGATTTAAGAACAACCTTATTTATAAGTGCGTTAGATATAAATACCAACAGAATTTATAACCAACAGAGGACGTATACCATTACGGTACGTAATTTTACCGAACACGTGTTAAACGGTACCACCTCTTTTAAATCCTACCCATCAACGTCAAATAAATAATGTATAGAAACCGAGGCTACTACTATTACGGATATCATTATATATTTATTTTTTGTTTTGATATTGTTAGAAGAAGAATTAGGTAGTGCTGTAATGTTCGATAATACCAGTTTTTATGAAGATTGTTATAGCTACTTTTTACTGTTTTTCTTATTCTTAAAAAAAAACGTAGTATTTTGTTACTAATGACCAGACATCGGCGTAGAAATGTCACGCTGACGCACTGCACTCGCTTGCAGTCAGCTCGAGCCATAAGCGTCGGATCTAGGCTTGCCGTGTGTAACCGTATTATATATTATTAATATATATAACATGAAAATTATAACTAGTCAGTTCGATTGCTATATACAAATTTATGTAAATTCGTTAAATAAATACATAGGTAGCTAATAAGTCGGTCTACATCGGTGCGCGCGCCAATGTGTAGCGAATGCACCACTTGGATTTCCCGGCGTGACATTTCTATGCCGTAAGTCTGCTAATGACAAACATTACTTAGTACGACACGAACAACATACCTCTTTTAAGTAAATTAATGTTGTTAGGTTGGTATTGGCAATTAACAAGAAGCGATACGCGTTCTGATCGTAGAATTTAGAACTATTAAACACATACATTTTTAAGAGAAAACTTAAATTGTTGATGTCAGAAACATCAAAAACTTTAACCGTTTGAATTTAACTTTTATTGTCTCAACAACGCACGTGTTTTCAAATTCCAGTTTATTCTACCAATAGAACACATACAGGGTGTTTTTGAAGTAATGTTTTAACAGTATTAACAGTAAATATTAACAGCAAAACCAAAAAACAAAAATCAAATTTGACTTATACAAATGTTTAGTTTTAGTTTTTGAGATATACGGTGTAAATTTTTTTTTAATACTTTATTTTAAGTTAGACGATGTGTGACAACACTGTTTTTGAGTATATAGGTTTGGAGTTTGGAGGTATAAAATGTTGAAGTTTTTGTTTAAAAACATTATTGTTTACCGGAAAAATATTGATTTTGAAAAAATGCTCTACAGCGTATACCTCAAACATATATATACATTTAATTTTAAGCAAATTTGTTTTTTACAAACTTTCAACAAGGGCTACCACCTTACCCAATTTTTGGTATACACGATGTAGCTACCTACAGCTACTGTTTCGTTAGATATAGAAAGAAACAAATACCTCTCATTTTCTAAATTGGAAAAAGGTTTATATCGTGATCTATGCGAATAATTCGGTACAATTAAGAAGATGTAGAAGGAAATCTTCTTAAAAATATCGCCCCATGATTTAAAGTTTGCATTATTGTTTTTATTTATTTATTTATTACGCTTAAAACTAAAACTGAAAACTTAATAGCTTAATAGTGACCAAGTGTTTAACTCGATCACTACAAATTGCGACGTTGCTTAACATAGCTAATAAGACAAGTTAACTGGTTGACATGGCTAAAGGCGTCAAATTTAAACATATATCAGCGTTTCTCAAACAATATATCGTGTGTTTCAAAACCATCAAGTATAAAACAATTTTTGGTATTTAGTATGACTTCAACCAGTGAAAATACCTTTAAAAAAATTAAACACCCTGTATATCCTATTTTATAACTTATAATTTATTGAACTAAAATAATTTTATTTTAGTTCAATTTTTTTACAGTTAACATGTTTTGTGAAACAACTTTCAATGTCCTAAAAACGAATTGAGCGTAATCAACGAAATTTATACTCTGCAATTAACAAACAATTAACCAACAGTTTACATGCTACCATTTTCAATATTTATTGTATATTTTTCTGTAAAGCGATTTAATTGTTTGTAAATACTTCAGTAGTGTTTTAAATTTTTTAAATAAAACTTACTTTTCTAGAAACATTCCGAAACTCAAGTATTTTTTCTAAAAGCATCATATCGGGCATAATTCTCAAAGAACAAAATTTCCCTCTAATTGGTCCATAGTTTGTTTCTTTGTATATTTGTATACACTGCTGAAAAGCCCCAAATTCAAACAAATTACCCTCCAATATTCCCGCTTGCAATTTAGATGATGAGTCAAACACTAAAATCCACAACGTTAATTTTCAATAAAAGCCACTTTTATTATACTTTTCAAAGCCCAAGGCTCCAAAGCTCTCAGTCCTATAGTAACCTCTTTCGAGTGGTTTTTACAAAGCTGATTGGTTTCTTCTCCTAAAGTATACATAGCTAAAATTTGATTCATAAGCAGTCCTTGTTTCATGTTTAATTTCACTGGTTTTCTGGAAATTATTTCCACTTCGTTTTCTGGACCATTTCTTATACTTATTTCTGATTTGGAGCTTATTGTGTTTGTGCTTGAGAGAGTCACGGAATTTACGGGACATTTCAGAAATGAACATATTGAAAAGAAAATTGGTACATTTAGGAACTTCATTTTCAATTGAAATTAGACCGATTTCAAACAGTTTTTATATCTTGGAAGTTACTGGAAAATTATTGGTTGTCAAATTGTCTGTCGAAGAAAATTATTGTACTTGACCGGCTTAAATTTTTAATTTCAAACGACAAACTTGCGGAATCTAAATTGAATTATTGCCGTAATGTGCAACGCTGCTGTACATAACTAATAAATTTTAATTGGCTATAAATCTAGACCGATTTGTGTGACCGAAATGTGAATTGTTTTGCTTAAATTTATCTTAAATTTGATGCAATTAATTTTTAATTTATATCGATTTTGCGTTAACAGTTGCCACGAGATACTCGGACATTTACCTCTGAAAAGTTAAATTATCTGGAAAGTTTTGTATCAAGAAGGCGTTAAATTAATGTTGGCTTTTCACTGAATAAATCTGAAAAAAGATAATTTTAAGGTTTCAGCTTTTGATTGCTGAAGGAGAAAATTTGTTTAAATACACTTTATTTTTATGAAAAAGTGAGCAAAAAATCTTTACACTTTTTAAAATAATGTTAATTTATATTAAACTGACGTCATCGATAGCGTAACAAACGGTCTCTCTGTAAGTAAAGTTCATTTCAAAATGAATGTTATTGCAGTGGGCTATAAACGGCGGCGTATTATAGCACTGTAAACGTGGCATTAAAGTAAACTAATTTAGAGTAATTTGTCAAAGTCGATATAAAAACAAGAGGTTATACAAAATTATAATAACATTATACAAAAGTGTGGAGTTTATTCAAATGATACAAATAAAAAAATTGTTTTATCTTAACTGATAATAAAATACCTACTACCTAAAAAGTAGTTATTATATCATAAGTAGTTAAAATAAAAACTGTGGACATATGACATCTACAGGTTTTTCGTCCAAAATATAGCGATTTAACACAACTTACCTCTCTTTATATGAGGTTGCACCGTTTAGAGGCTAGAGGGCGCCAAAGTTGGAGATTAAAATTAAAATACTTTAAGCAAAAATATCTCGAAAATGGTACGCTTTAGAAAAAATTTGCGTTCCTACTTTTTTGTTTAGAATTCAATGGTATCTTCATTTTATTAATAAATATTGTAGTTAGTAACGCTGAAAATTGGATAATTACCAAAAATGTGCGGCTCAAGTATTCAACCGGAAATAGAGAGGATTTTAAAAAATTTCGCTATTTTCAGGAAAAACCCTGTTTCCTGTTTATGTACCAAATTTCACATCACAATCGGTTAAGAGGTTTTAAAGATATACAAAAAATGGTTTTATACCCAAGTTTGTACTCGTATATCAGGTTGAAATAATTTTGCTCTATACTTTTGAATCATCCCATATGGCGTTTTTTACTTGATTATAAATTTGTAATTAGCTTTTTAATTTATTCTAATATTGGAATATCATCTTTGGATTTTACTTAGGCTCTGGTACATGAATTAGCCTATGAATTTGGCGAAATAAACAAACAATTTTTGAAATACACTCTTTTATGCTCTTGATTCTTGCTCCAAAGACAGTATTTGATTATTTTGATCTTATATTTTCCTTAAACGACATCTACCGGATAATAGCCAAACGAATGTCAGAAACTACCAAACATCCGGATCAATAAACGCCTGACTGTTTCAGAAATTTAGTTTTATCTTTAGATAATATTTTACACTATTATTTTTTCTTATTGTTAGTAAAATGTGAGACCCAGTGTTTTTCTCATTTTTACCGCACAGTTTCCGAAAGTCCGGCTTACTATTACTGGATCAACAACTGTGATAGTCCATTTACATTACGGGTTTTTTTTTTTTTTTTTTGAAGACAACTTTTGAAGACGCTTCTTAGTTAACGTTAAAAAAACCCTCTAGACTGCTATCAAATTTTCTGGCAAATCAAAGTTTTTTGCAGTGATTTCCAAGTTTCTGTTTGGTTTACTACTTTACTGTTTCTCGTAATTACAAATCAGCTGTTCTCACAGCCACACATTTTTCATATCGATAAAATAATTCGGTTGGCGTCATTGACCCCTCAAAATCTGACAGTTCTGACCCTGGCTGTTGCAGAGCCGATCGCACTAACGACATACTTCACAAATTGCTTTCATTTTCAAGCCACTTTAGACGTGGAGCATTTTGTTTACTTGAACACTTGTAATGAATTATTAAGATTGTTATAAATTTAAATTTGTATTGTACATTAATAGGAATAAAGCACAACTTCTTAATGCAGTCAATGGGATTATCTCCACTTTTTTTCTCTTCTCGCTGGTTGAAGGGACAACAGAAGCAAAATAGAACAGCTATATTACTTACCAAGAATATTATTTACACATGCATATTATTTATATATTGGTTAACAAAACTTTAATTTGTTTAGATATATTTCTGTGGTTCTAAAAAGAACCGTTTGTTTCAAGAATCTAGAAGCCTTCTCTCCAACCATTAGCAGTTGAACTCAGCGAAACGATCTGGCTCTTCACTAATCCCTTCAGCACTGAAAAAAAAGGCAAGAAGAGATATAGATGAAGGTATAGATGACAGACACTAAAACTTTTATAGAAAATTGAAGATATAGAAATGTGAAGATATAGAAGACAAACAGTATTTTTTATAGAGAATTGAAGATATAGATGAAAATGAAGATATAGATGACAGACATAGTAAAATTTTTATAGAAAATTGAAGATATAGATGAAGATATAGATGACAGACAGTAAAATTTGTATAGAAAATAGAAGATAAAAAAGTGAAGATACAGATGATAGACAAAGTAAAATTTTTATAGAAAATTGAAGATATAGATGAAGATATTGATGACAAACATAGTAAAATTTTTGTAGAAAATTGAAGATATAGATAAAGATAAAGATATAGATGACAAGCATAGTGAAATTTTTGTAGAAAATTGAAGATATAGTTGACAAACATAGTAAAATTTTTATAGAAATTAGAAGATATAGAAAAGTGAAGATACAGATGACAGACATAGTAAAATTTTTATAGAAAATTGAAGATGTAGATAAAGATATAGATGACAAACATAGTAAAATTTTTGTAGAAAATCGTAGATATAGATGAAAATATAGATGATAAACATAGTAAAAAAAATTAGAAAATTGAAGATATTGATGACCGACATAGTAACATTTTTATAGAAAAGTGAAGATATAGATGACATAGTAAATTTTTTATAGAAAATAGAAGATATAGAAAAGTGAAGATACAGATGACAGACATAGTTAAATTTTTATAGAAAAATTGAAGATATGGATGAAGATATAGATGACAAACAGTAAAATTTTTATAGAAAATTGAAGATATAGATGAAGATATAGATGACAGACAGTAAAATTTGTATAGAAAATAGAAGATAAAAAAGTGAAGATACAGATGATAGACAAAGTAAAATTTTTATAGAAAATTGAAGATATAGATGAAGATATTGATGACAAACATAGTAAAATTTTTGTAGAAAATTGAAGATATAGATAAAGATAAAGATATAGATGACAAGCATAGTGAAATTTTTGTAGAAAATTGAAGATATAGTTGACAAACATAGTAAAATTTTTATAGAAATTAGAAGATATAGAAAAGTGAAGATACAGATGACAGACATAGTAAAATTTTTATAGAAAATTGAAGATATAGATAAAGATATAGATGACAAACATAGTAAAATTTTTGTAGAAAATCGTAGATATAGATGAAAATATAGATGATAAACATAGTAAAAAAAATTAGAAAATTGAAGATATTGATGACCGACATAGTAACATTTTTATAGAAAAGTGAAGATATAGATGACATAGTAAATTTTTTATAGAAAATAGAAGATATAGAAAAGTGAAGATACAGATGACAGACATAGTTAAATTTTTATAGAAAAATTGAAGATATGGATGAAGATATAGATGACAAACAGTAAAATTTTTATAGAAAATTGAAGATATAGATGAAGATGCAGATGACAGACATAGTAAAATTTTTATAGAAAAATTGAAGATATAGATGAAGATATAGATGACAGTAAAATTTTTATAGAAAATAGAAGATATAGAAAAGTGAAGATACAGATGACAGACATAGTTAAATTTTTATAGAAAAATTGAAGATATGGATGAAGATATAGATGACAAACAGTAAAATTTTTATAGAAAATTGAAGATATAGATGAAGATACAGATGACAGACATAGTAAAATTTTTATAGAAAAATTGAAGATATAGATGAAGATATAGATGACAGTAAAATTTTTATAGAAAATTGAAGATATAGATGAAGATATAGATGACAGACATAGTAAAATTTTTATAGAAAATTGAAGATATAGATGACAGATAGTAAAATGTTTATAGGAAATAGAAGATATAGAAAAGTGAAGATATAGATGACAGACATAGTAATTTTTTTATAGAAAATTGAAGATATAGATGAAGTTATAGATGAAGTTATAGATGACAAACATAATAAAATTTTATAGAAAAATAAAGAGATAGAAGAGTGAAGATATAGATTATAACACAGATACGACATAGCTGTTAATCATTAACATAGTTATGACAGACAGTTAAAATATAGTAGGTCATATTTAATGTTATATTGGCTACATTTTGTTGTTTAGCTTTTTATTAACTTATTAATAATGTTTAAGTTTAAATTGTTGTTGATGTTGTGAAAAAGTCTTGAAGAGTGGATGGAATGGTTCATTAAAAAGTGTTTTAGGCCTTAAAAAACTATATTTCACCAATAAGCATTAATTTGCATTACTTAATTGTATTTGTTTCTAAATTGCTTATTTGTGGATATTGGCACAAATAGTAAATAATTAAAATTTCAGTTTAATCAATATTAACTACTATTAAAATAATAACGGTAAAAGTTACTGTCGTTTAATTAAAAATACGTGTTAAAACATGTACTCTGGAGTCTAATTAAACAATTAACATTATTTTTTGTACAACGATAAACTATTGTTGCACAAAATACGTTGTATATCAGGCGTACAAAATCTTGTAACTTTCTCCAGATTGCACTGCCTAAGTACACTGTAATATCTATTAATTTTTATGAGTTGACTTTTGATTTTCCCGCATGTCATTTTCCCTCATGTCCATTGATGCGCAAATGCAATCAGATTTCTCTTCATATTTGTCTTTGGTACCTCCATGTTTATGCAACCAACAATACACTGTGTCCCTCTATTGATAAAAAATTAAATTATAATAATTACATTTTGACAATTAATCTAACCTCACTTTACAGTAAATCATCAACATCTTTTTAAATTTAGGTTTTCTCATGTCTGTTCAATATGGCAAAATTATTTCCCTTATTTTACTTGAACGATTTGGTCCCGTTGTCGAAAAAGTCGGCACATATTTATTTCAATATGGAACTGTACCATTGTTATACATCAAAAGGAGCACTGAATTACCATTATCTAAGGTATTTTTAAAGAAAAGTTGTTTATTTGTGCTTCTAAATGATTAATTGTAGGTGAAAGAAGCTTTATGTATTTTAATTAAGTATAGGTTAGTGACATTTACACCAAATCGAAATGAAAATGTTGCAAACTACACATTGCAACATGAACGAATTTTATTAATGCTACGTTATGCTAAATATATAAATTTAATAAAGAAGAAATTTGGAACAGAATGTGAAATAATGATGGAGGAACTGTTACATAGAAGCTACTGGACAGCTTCTGAATTAATCATAAAATCTATAGAAAAACTCAAAAAAGACCACAATAAACATGTGACGATTCTAGCTCTAAGAGAAAAGTTTTGTTCATTAGTAACTGCGCAATATTTAATTCGACTGCCATACAGTGAGGAAGATAAACCAGTACCTACTTTAATCCTAAAAGAAAATGAGGAGTTTTTACCGCCAACAATAGATTTCAAACAGATCGCTCTTGTCCAAAATAATAAAGCACCTATAGAGTCTCTACCAGATCAAGGTGTTTACTGGACAGTAAATTTCGATAGATTTCATCAAGATATGCGAGATAAGCTAATTGTCAACGCTTTTATTGAAAAATTTGATGAAAATGCTGGCGAATTTGTGAGGCTCTTATTACAACAAATGTACATTCGGACTACTCCCTGGGCTGAAGTCTCAAATCCCGTCCAAATAGTCGAAATTCGAGATCTTGTAAGGAAGCAAGCAACTCATCAACACCTTTTGGCTTTTTTTGATCAATACGTTAATGTTTTAGGTATGTACTTAAACCAATTTTTTATTTTATTTAATTATTCGGTTTTAGAACAAGACAGTTCTAAGCTCATCAGACAAGCAGGTGATGCCGGTGGTGGCTCATTTCAGATTTACCTCAAGGAGACTTTTACTCAGTTTGCTTGGGAAATCGTCGAACAAATAATATTAGAAAAATTTGATACGAAAGCTGCAAGAATATTCCGACTTGTCAAGTCAAAACTATACATAGAACCTGACCAAATCCAACAGCTTGCAATGATACCAGCAAAAGAAGCAAAACGTCTCTCTTATCAGTTATTAGAAGAGAATTTTTTACAAGTACAAGAGTTAAAAAAATCATCCAGTAATGGTCCCAATAAAAGCTTTACTTTGTTTTATATAAATTTAGATCAAATTGTGCGAATGATAATGGAACTATGTTACAAAACATTGTATAATATTATGACGAGAAAAAATCATGAAAGGTTGGTTCATAAACGAATTATTGAGAAGAAACAAAGGGTTGATACGATTATTATGGGGATGAAGGTGCAAGGGGCAGCAGAGGAGCAGTTAGCAGATGTAAGTGTTTTGTGGAAAATTTATTGGTTTTTAAAATTTTGTTCACAGATTGAGGAAATGATAACTCCACCTGAACGAGAAATTTTGCAAAAGATTGATGTAACTATGAAGAAATTGAATACTGTTGAATTAGAAATTGATGAAACAATATTTTTATTACAAATGTATTTAATATATCAATAAAATATATTAAGTTGAAATCAAGAAAATTTTATTTTCCCTAATTACCACTATTTAAGGTTTTTTAAAGACAAATTTTAGTGTATTTAAGAAAAACAAAACTGATACGCTCTTTGCGTTTAAATATCTTAAAAATCGAACTAGTGAAAGTGCTTTTATTCCATTTTTAGCCAAGTACATAGATAGAGGCTGTCTCAGAATGACTAGAAAAGTTACATCGTTAAAAAGCTAGATGGCGCAAATTTTTATAATAAAATTATGAGTCTTTTTTTATTTATAACAAGTGTTCATTTAAAAAAGTTGTCAAGTGTGCTTGACAAACCGGAAAAACTAAATTATTTGAATTTAAACGCCTGCATTTTATAAATAAAAGAAGCAAGTTTCGTTTTTCTATTTAAAAAAATACTATTAAAAAAAAGGGTGAGCATAATTTCGTTTACATCCGGTATACGATAATACAAAAAATACAAAAACATTTAGCTTATTAACTAACTCTTTCAAAACTCAGAATGATTTTGGGCCTCTCATTTAAACTTTGATCACTCTATTAGTGATTAAAATTAAGTACAATTAATAAACCTTATTATTTTTTATAATTTTAAGAACTAAAACTAGAAAAAAACAATAAAATTTGGGTGCAAAGTAAAGATTACCACAAGATTTCTATTGTAATTACCAGGATTATCTTTTGATTACCATGAGACTTCCATCAGATTACCAATATTTTTCAAGATTATCAAAAAAATTCAAGATTATCCAAAGATTATGATTACATTATTCTGATTACCAGGTATTACAAAGATTGCCGACGATTGAATGACTGCCTAGATTACTAACGTAAAGGAACACCTGATTGCTACAGTGAATTACCTCGCGTAAAAAGGTAACACTGTATAGAAAGCAACTGTTACAAAAAAACGTTTTTAAAAATTGATCACAGTGTTATTCTTACACTTGTTTTACTCATTTTTACCGCCAGACGATTGCACAGCTGATCAAGCGCATGCGTAATTTACTGTTTACCATTATTCTCACTTTGTTTTTTTCATTATTAAACGTCAAAGAGAAAACAAACGACTTTTCTATAAATCAGCTGATTAATGCGACAGTGACGCCCTCCTCGGTTCTTTCAGTACTTAGTCCGTATTTTGATAATTTTGGACCACACTATATTTAATAATTTGTTACAGTTTCCTATATTACCGACCTGTTTGGGTTTCCGTCAAGCGACATTAGTCACGTGACGACGATCGACATTTGAGGAGGTTTCTGGCCACGAGGTTTTGATTTCTAACAAATTTCGTTTAACCGGGCTGTAAAAGTTGACGTTTAAGTGCAAATAAAAATGCCCTCAAGCAATCCGCTACCACCGAAAGAAAATGCCTTATTTAAAAGAATATTGGTTAGTATTTAATAGCCGGCTGATATCAACAAAAATAATGCATAACGAAATCCACTGACTCATTTTCGTTATTCTCTTCTTTTAAAACTTTACAAGGCATGAATTTTGAGTTCAAGGTGATATAACCTAACCTGGACTCTTATTTTGGCATTCTATTTATACACAATCTCCTAATTGTCTCTTCTCTGATTCTAGAGATGTTACGAACAGAAGCAATACAAGAATGGATTAAAATTTGCAAAGCAGATCCTGTCAAATCCAAAATATACAGAACATGGAGGTTAGTTGGAGTTATTGAGGGATGTTTTACTAATTAGGGTTTTGTAGAGACACTAGCCATGAAAGGTTTGACGTTAAACTGTCTTGGACGTAAAGAAGAAGCCTACGAATATGTAAGGAGAGGTTTAAGAAATGATCTACGTTCACATGTTTGTTGGCATGTTTATGGACTTTTACAAAGATCGGATAAAAAATATGATGAAGCTATCAAGTGTTACAGAAATGCACTCAAATGGGAAAAGGATAATATGCAAATTCTTAGGGATTTATCCTTGCTACAAATACAAATGCGCGATTTGGAAGGGTACAGAGTGAGTATTATTTTACTAACAATGGCAGGTTTGTTTAACAACCTTGAAAAGTGCTGCATTCTGATTTTATTCATCATGTAAATTAGATTGGACGGTGCTTACTGATTATATAGTACATTCACTACTAAATAAATAAAGGATATGGAATTGTTTACAACTGTACAAATTTTCACATAATTAAATAAAAATTGCATGTCGGATGGGCAATAAAGATTTTAATTACATAAACATACAAGTTATATTCATGCCATTATTCAAATGACAAATATTTTTGGAGCTAAAAAACATATTTACATTTATTGATCTTTACCAAAATTAGTTCATACTCTAATAAATTAAACCAACGAACTCGTTTGTGGTCCAATATTAGCAACATTCTTATTCTAATTACATAAATTTTTCGGTTTTGGAATAGGGTAAGGTGGGGCGAAAGCGCGCATTTTAGTAATATACTATGTCATAAAAATTACATCACCTAGAAATTGATAGATTTCATCAAAATTTGGTAGAAATTTTGAATAAATGATTAAAATTTGGATTAAAAATAATGTCTGAGGCAAAAAGTCGTTGTTTTCTTAAATCTTTCTAGTATTCTTGATTATGTGTGTTCTGTCTAGAACAAGTATTATGCTTAAATTATCAACAATTAAAGACAATATACTCTTTAGGATTATTGGTCTACAAAAGCCAGTTTATTCCACCGTTTTAATGCAGTTTTTGTGAACAAAGATTGCCTTTGGTGAACACAGAAGAAATCATGATTTTCTCAACTGCTCTACATAACTTTCATTCAAGCATAATGTTCAACAGAACAGTAAACTCAAAACTTATTTCTAAAAGCAACTCCTTATGTTGGTTGTCCCAGTGAAGTTAATTTCTTCAATTTTTTAACATTGTTGTAGATAAAAAAAAATTTACGGGGAAGTGGACAAGGCAGATAAACTATTTTATATAACCGACGTTTCGAATCTTTATTGGATTCTTATCAACTGGTACCTTTTTTTTTTCATTCTTCCGGCGACCACTGACCGAGACAAGTTGGTACCATGCCAAACAAATTTTGACATTACTTATAAGCCTTGATAAAGAATCCAATAAAGATTCGAAAAGTCAGTTTTATAAAATAGTTTATCTACTTTGTCCACTTCCCCGTAAAAAAAATTTTTTAACTAGATAAATAATGGACGTAAAACACCAAAGAAATTGTTGTAGATGTTTTCTGATTAAAAAAGTCTCTTTCAATCAAATCTTGACATAATTTTAAAAAAAATTGTTATCAATAATTAATGTTCTAATAAAACGTTGATTTATTAGAGCCAAAACATTGATTTCTTAGAGTCAACAGTCGTAATCGAGGATTCTTGTGGGCATTCTGTATATCCCCCCAGTCTTCCCTACATTTTTGTTGTATTCTATGCCTTCCTCATATCAGACTTAACTACGACAGAATTATTTCCCTTAGAAAAAAAATCGTAGAATTCTCTTAATTATTGATAACATCGGTATTTCGTATTCTGAACATATTTACTTAATATAAATAATACTTGCTAATTGTTGTTTTAAAGTACTAGTGTTGAACTTACACATTTTTATTCATAACTTTTTTGCATATACGTTATGCAATTGACTCGAATGGTTTTTTATTTGAAAGCATTAATTTGACAAACTTATTTGTCTGTTTTGTCAAAAACTGTTTAGTTGTTATTCCTGGAAAATACAGGAAATTAAAAGAATCTACAATTTTTTATAATATTTTATTTATACAAAAACCAAATTTCAATTTTTATGCTACATTAAATTATTTTTAATACCATATCACATGAGGGCGTGTCGCAATTTGACCGCCTGTGATATTATACCCTGCCTTTACCTATCTTCTGATGTATTGAAAACGCTTTTGTTTACTTTGTTAAAGTTTGCTTAAAAATGCCGATAATTTTCACAAAAATACTTATCAATTTTTGCGTTTGCAATAATATTATTTGATTTGAATCATACCTTTGGTACAAAGTTCTGTTTCTGATTAAATGTTTATTCATATCGTATCATTTATATTTTTTTACTATCAAATAATATGCTGTAATTAAAATTTCTAAAATGTTTTATTTTTTTAAAACCAAAAGCTGTTCAAGGTTTTCTTCATATAAAGCAATGTTTGGTTTGCGTTTGTTTTTATTATGCATTCAATAATATAAGTAAATCGATAAACGTATAACCGTGGCTGTACTTTATTTAGATATTTAGATTCGCATTCTTGTAAGATATTGACAATCTGGAATTTCTGCTTATAAAACTTATATGAGCTTATAAATAAAGCAAATCTGCTCCAGATTTTAAAGTTTATTTTTAAATTACAATCACATTTTTTTAATCACAAAATTTTAAAATGTTTTTACTCATATTTTTATATACCTGATTTGTAAAAGAAAATTAGAAATTTTCTATTCAAAATTCATTTAGTGCTCAACTAAAGAATTACAAATTAAGAAAAGTGCTTTAAACAAAATTGTACCATCTTCTATTACTTTATAATGAAACTGTACCATTTTTTCACATTCACAATTATAAGAACACTCAAATTGTGGTCAAAATTCTAAATGGCCAAAAATTTATTACAGGATTTTATTTTATATGAAAATAAAGCTATTTGAAGGTATAATTATTGATGTCAGATGTGTTAGTTATAAATTTAGTGAAGCAGGTTTATTGTTTTCTTTTTTTTAGTTTTATCAGACTGCTCATGTCCCCCGCTGAGATTTTGATCGCAATAAAGTACAATAGAATATTCCCACTATAGTAATGTTTTGATTGGCTAAAAGGTTCAATAATGACTGAAATTGAAAGTTTCTATTGGATTTTAGAAACGTCTATAAATAATCATAAAAATCGGATAAAATAATAAAAATAATCATAGTAATTATTTTTGCTGTAATATTTTTCACACAAGATTTTACATAAATTTAACACTCACTCTTCCTATCAAATCCAGAATTTTAATCAATCAAATATCTACCATCTCGTAACTAAAATACAAAACATTTTAGTGGGATGATAATATCACATGAGTACCTGTCATTTGCTGATTTTCTCCTACAGATTTTTAGAAAAAAATATTGTAAATTGCTCAGTATCATTTTATAAAATGCTTTATAATTAAACTTTGTGATACAAATCTGGAAACTGCCTGTTTTTATTAAGTAGTTAAAACACCCAAAAGCTTTAAAAAAATCTTTTATTTAATCCGAATTCAACAACTGTAAAAAAAATACGAGTAAAAATTCTAAATTGTTTTATTCGACTTTGTAAGTGCTTTATAATTTTTTACGAAGTTGAAAAGTGGCACTCTTTTATTGATTTATAAACTACAAGGTATTGTAAAAGTCCATAGAGAAAATTTAATCACAACACATTTTATCAAAAACGTACATATACAAAGTTAAAATAATAATTTAAGCAAACATACCCAAAAGCATCTTCGTAAATTAATTACTATTATGTCCGTATGTTCTACGCATTTTATTAATTAAAATCCTAAAATTTAAAACAGTGACACAGACAGTGGTTATTTTAAACTTAATTGTTATTTTCCTGCAAGGGATTCGACTTTTCAGTACAATAATAATAATAATAATAATATTGTTTTGAACCGCTCTGACTAAATCGAAATTAACCTGTTCATAGGGTAATGTTTTGTCCTTAAGTACGATTTGGCTACCAAAACTCTATATCCCTAGTTGTTACATAATATTCTATCTTAAAAAATTGAGAATATTATTCTTTTTTAGGTGAGGTGGTATAATTTTTAGGTAGAGTCCTCAGAAAGATATTTCCTATTTAGGACTTGCTCCGGTATTTAACTTTCACTAATTTTAATGAAGGTCTAACGGCATACCATAATTTCTAGACCTCAGTAAAGATAGGTGAACAGATTTGGTCAGTGCTGAGCCAGGCCCGTGCACGTGCTAAGCATTTAAACAGGAAATGTCTTTCTGAGGATTTTATTTGATAAGTACTGTTAAATATATATTACGACCGCAAAACTGAAGACCTTTTAAATTAAGTAGTTAAATTTTATGTATGGTAAATCTTGATAAGCTAGGATTTTCCCCAAAATATCAATTTCTAAGCGTTATTACTCATCTAGTTTTTTATCTGAAGACTTTCAAAAAAATACAAGTTGCTGGGAATTGCGTGAGCTACAACATTCATCAATAAAAAATTTCCGTCAATTTTTATCCTAGAAAAAAAATCTTATTACAAGTAGATTACAGGGAATTTTATTAACTATGCAGCACTGTATGATATCACTCATTCTCTATAAGCACATTCCCAAAAATTGCAAAATAAATCCAGGTTTTTTGACGTTTGGAGAGCCTTTGAGGGGGGTTACGATGAGTTCTCGATTCTCGACTTTAGAACATTTAGATTTCTTTTTATTCTCACGGCGATATTATTGCTCGTTTTATATATTTACTTACTCGAAATTATAAAACTTATTCTACAATTTTGTGCACATCAAAGTTTAGGATTTATTTTATGTAATGAATTTATTTTGTTAGGATACACGTTACCAACTGCTCATGCTCAGACCAACGCAGAGGGCTTCCTGGATTGGTTATGCTATGTCTTTTCATTTGTTAGAAGATTACAAAAACGCTTTGAATATATTGGACACATTTCTGGACCAACAGCAGGTAGTAGTTTTTGTTAAATGAACACAATAGTGTATATAATAGTTATTTATGTTTTCAGAAAGGGAACAATTACGATTACGAACACAGTGAATTGTTACTTTATCAAAACCTAGTGATTCAAGAGTCTGGGGATTTAAAAGACGCCTTGAAACATTTGGAATCCTCCCAAGATCAGATTGTAGATAAGCTAACACTTAAAGAAAACTTAGGTGACCTAAATCTAAAATTGAAACAATTCGAAAAAGCCGCAAAATATTACGAAGATTTAATCCAAAGAAATCCGGAAAATACTATGTACTATATAAAATTAATCGAAGCGAAAAATTTAACAAAACCCGAAGACATTGTTCAGTTTTACATTGAGTGTTCCGAAAAATATCCGCGAGCAATGCCGCCACGAAGACTACCATTAAATTACGCGGTCGGTGAACAATTTAAAACTCTTGTCGATAAATATATGAGGAGGTCGCTATCGAAAGGTGTACCTCCATTATTTGTCGATTTACGTTCGTTATATAAAGATAAGAGTAAAGTGGAAATTATCCAAAATTTAATGTTACAATACGTGGATGCGCTAAAGAAAGTGGGCAAATATAGTGAGGCTGAAATTAATAATGGACCCAAAGAACCGGCTTCTGCACTTTTATGGGTTTATTATTATCTTGCACAACATCACGACTATTTGAACCAGACCGAAAAGGCTGTGAGCTACATTGACGCCGCCATTGAACATACACCCACCCTCATTGAATTATTCGTTACCAAAGGCAGGATATACAAGGTAAAAAAAAAAACTTGTGAGGTAATTTTTCCACCTGCCGATAATGTAGGTAACTCATATAAGCTTAGATATGTAACACGTAAATAGTCAATATCATTTGTTTATAATTTCTCTTGACGACGGAATGTAAATAGTAATATTTATATTTCTTGGAAAATAATAATTAACAACGCAAGATGAAGCTTCAAAAACTTCTTTGTAGAGGAATTTGAATTATCCAAACTAAACATTTTATTATAAAATAGAGACAATCATTATGATCGTTTCTTAAAACACACACAAGGTGAATATGGTATTTCAAACTTGTGACATTTATTAGTCTTTTTACTCTCTGGTAAATAAACAGACCACAGTGGTATTCGGTTTGTAGCATTTGTGTAAAGATTCATTAATTCAAAACTACAGGATAACATGTAGATCTATTGTTTTGCTGGTTGCATACGTTAAGATATCATCTCGCATTTTTATGTCATTGAAAACTATCTTTTATGCCTCGTTCATCAAGTTATATAATTAAAACAAATTATTCCATTGGCTAACTACCTGTCAGTCATCTCAGACAACAGTAATTGAAGCTGTGATTTATTACTGAACATTGTTAATTATTGTCTACGTTAATAACAATGTGAAACAATCCACAATCGCATAAACGAATCGAAATGTTCAATCATTATTGTTTTAAAACTGTTACATAAACTTTCGAATTTTGTAATTTTACGCTAAATTTTGAATAGCACGCCGGCGATCCTCAAGAAGCTTACAAATGGTTGGACGAAGCCCAAGCTCTAGATACCGCCGACCGATATATCAATTCAAAATGCGCCAAATATATGCTCAGGGCAAATCGGGTGAAAGAAGCCGAAGACACCTGTGCCAAGTTCACACGAGAAGGAGTTTCGGCAATGGAAAATCTCAACGAAATGCAATGTATGTGGTTCGAAACGGAATGCGCTTTGGCGTATCAACGGCTGGGAAAATACGGAGAAGCGCTGAAAAAGTGTCACGAAACTGATAGGGTACAGAACGACAATAAAAATTTAAGCGTGAATTAACAATTTTTTTACAGCATTTTTCGGAAATTATCGAAGATCAATTTGATTTTCACACGTATTGTATGAGGAAAATGACGTTGAGGTCGTACGTGGGGCTCCTGAGACTCGAGGATGTGTTAAGGGGACACCCGTTTTATTTTAAAGCGGCTAAATGTGCCATTGAAGTGTACCTGCATCTGTTCGACGAGCCTCTCAAAGACGAAAGTGCCGAACAGGAACTAAATACCGGTAAGTACAATGTTTCTTTGCGGCCCGTAAGCTTATTTAAAAAAAAAAAATTAGGCCAAGGGTTGGCCACTATTTAAGTCTCAATTAGCAGCACCCTCTCTTTACCTGTTCCGAATTCGGTAACACACCTTGTCAGGCCAAAAGTAAGTTTTAAATGAAAACTAGGACGATTAGATATTTTTTTATTATTAAAAAATAATTTAACAAAATGTTGCCTAATGGTAGTATGGTCTAACAATACTATACAATAATTTATCACTTTGATACACTAGTTATATAAATTAAATCGTAGAAAATTGCTCGTTCTTAATTTCGTACCACTCTAGTTTTACAAGTGAGAATAACAATTTGTTCGTGGATTTCAATCACTTTGTCTTCTAAACTAATTTTTTTAAATAGTTCATTTTGACGAAACAAAAACCGGCTACATTGGCGCAACACGATCACAGACCAATTAGAAAATAGGCACTAAATTAAACATAGGAATCGCCAGCTCACAGCTCACACAAATCACTTCACCTTTCTTTATTTCTTCGTATTCGGGGCGCGTTTGGTTGTGAATAATAATACCCGGCACCTTGTTCACGACTTTGTGCTAATTGTGGCGTCAAAAAATAAAAATGTGCTCCGTCATCCCCTGGAAGTTGATACGAAATGAAAGAACCTCGTTGGCCTTCATTCGTTGCTATGGCTTGGCTGGTTTTCTGGCGTGTTTCTTGAGCGTATTGAACTGGACGAGGGTATTTCACTACTTGGGGATAATTAGGGGGTAGAAATTCAGCCTCAGGATTTATAGTCGGACGTGGAGGAATGTAATTCACAGCAGTATCACCTTCGAGACTCACCGGTTTCGGATGTTGTCTCGGGGGTAAAGGTGTCGTCCCTGAAGGGATTTTTTGGCCAAACGTTGTAAAGTACTGTTTCGTGTTTTCATCAAAGTAGCCTTCATCAGGTTTAGTGTAAAAACCTTGATATACGGGGTTAGGAGTAACGTATGCGAATTGGCTAACTGGTTGTGGTGTTTTTGATTGATGAACTACTCGTTGTGGTTTTTCTTCATAATCAGGGGGTCGTTCAGTTGTTGGAATTATCTCAATAGCGGGTTGGATTTGGACACTGTATTTTGGGAGAGGACGGAAACGGTCTTGAGGGTCATCAATTTGGGGTCTTTGGGGCCGGTAATTTGAAGCCTCGAAACTGAATTGGTAGACGGGTTTTGGAGATGGCCGGTTGTAAGTAGGTCGAGGGGTTGTTAAATACTGATGGATTTGTTTTTGGAGACGGGCTATATGTATACTGAAAGTGTCAGTTTTTGGAGTTTGGACGAACCGGTATCTGGGTCTTTGAGTATTATAGGGTCGTGTTGGGACATAAATGAATTTTTGTTGTTGGGGAGGATTACCAGGATTTTGTTGTTTTGCTGGTAAGTAGTACTCTTTGGGGATATCGTAGTAGGGTTTCCGTGTGGTGACTTCCCGAGGTTGTTCTTCGTAGTAGTAATATTGTGCCGGTTTACTTGTTGTTTTTGGTCTTCTCTGATTGCCAACACCGATATGGTATCGTTCTGGTGGATGCGTAATTGAGTTAGTTTCAATATCATTCGAAGTACTATAATACACTTTAAGTGGCACTTGAGTTGTGCTTATTACAGTTTTAGCACGTGTTGGTGGTTTATAAACACTGGGCACTTCATTTTCATACACGTATATTTTAGGTGGAGCACTTGATGGTTTCACTGGTTTTAAAATAGTCACAGTGGGAGGACGAGTTTTTTGTGGCCTTGGTGGTGTTGTACGATTTTTCGTAACTTTTGGTAAAATCGTAATTAATTTCGGCGCACTTGTTGTCACTATTGGTTTTAATTCGTTGTTGATTTCCGCTGGAATATGCACTGGAAGTATCCTGATTGGTTTCCGGGTCTTATCAGAAGTTGGTGGTACTGCTGTTGTAGTTGGATGAATTTGTGGTACAATAGTTGTTGTTGTTTTCATCCTATATCTTGGTTTCTTCGTTGTTGTTTCTTCTAAAGGTCCGAAAAAGTCTGGTGGTGGTGGTAGTATAATTCCAGGTACTAAAGGTCCTGCCGGCACTGCTGAGGAGTTATCCTTTGGGTAGTAAAAACTGTAAGGCGGAGGATAATATATTGAAGGGTCGTCTTCGTCGAACGGTTCTGTTTGGTTCGGTGGTGGTAGTATGGCTGCTCCCGGGGGTAAAGAAGCGAAAAAAGGAGGTAAGGTACCGTTCAAATTGAATGGGGGGAACGGTGACCCCGGATGGTACTCCCCCGGAGGGTATGGAGGTATTGGGTACGGAGTTTGCCCGGAAGTAGTGTTGGACGGATATTGATAGAAAGGCGGGAAGTACGGACCCGGGTCGAAGCCTTCGGGGGGAGGTACGGCGAAGGTTGCTTGGTCGAACGTGCCATTAATCGTTCGCGAAGAATTTGTGCCCAAGATTTGCAAGGGACCGTCGTCGGTAAGTTGGACTGGAAATGGCGGCGGGACTTTGGGATGTGCAGGGATTTTGACTTGACGATGGGGAGCTTTATAGGCATCAATAGGGGGCCAGGCTGTAGCTGAATTGTCGCTTTTGTCATCATGTGGTGGATATGTACCTCCTTTGAGGACTAAAAGATGGTTTTCGGCAAGCCAAATATCGTTTTTTGTTAGTCCTCCTAAATTATTTATATTGTCTTTGGGGACTTCAGGATTATTATCATAGCTTAATACACCGGGACGTTTTGATGGTTTTGCGAAAAGTTCTTTCTGAATTAGGCCGTATTTACCATCGGCTACTTGTTGTGATAAAGTTTTCTTTTCTTCATCGTCAGTTTTTTGTGTTTTTTTATTTTTCGAACCGCTGGCTAGTGCTTCAAGTAGTTCAGCGTCTGAAGGATCTTCATGATAAATTCGAAGATGTCCTCCAACTAGTCGATGAAGTTTTCTTTCTTCGTTTCCTTGCGAAGTTAGAATCCATATTGAAAGAAGACTGAATAAGAGCCACCAGGACATCTGAAAAAAAGTACAAACAATAGTTAATTAAAAAAATGTCGTGAAATAGTCACCATTGTTGTAACGTAACAGTTACGTGTTTTGGCGTGAAGAGAATCTTCATTTGCAATTGAGGTAATTTAATTTGCAAACCGCAGAACAAACACACAACTGACCGCTCATTGAATGAAAGTAAAACCAGATCTTTACACTGTTAGAATTTTGTGCGGTAATGGTGAACGGGAACCACCAGCGGGTTTCTCGACTGTTTTCTTTTGATCAACCTTCGTTCGTGACAGTTATTGTGGTTTTATGCTCTGGCCTTGTCATCGAGACGCCGGAAGGCGTGGTCGGAAAATGAAACTAGGAAAATGCAAGAGAGAAAGGATTGGTGTTTTTCTCAAGGCGTTTGAATATTTTGCGAAGAAAGCGTAGACGCATAATTTTTAATTGTTGTAAATTGAACAATATTTTGTAACAGTTACGCTCCATGACATTTTTTTCTAAACACGTATGCTAGTGCTCGCGTTTAATAACAATGTACAATGTTCTAGTTTTGTTAAAATTCGGGAAAGTGAAATTCTTAACGTTTTGCAATGAAATGTTCACTGTTTACTCTTGTTTTTCATCGTAACGTGATTGATTTTTACTTATAATTGGATTGCAACAACAAAAGTCAATAATGCAGTTAAAAAATTTATGCCCTAGTAAACAAATTGAATTATTTTTTTTCTTACGAACAGGGTAATGGTTAATGATGTAACGACAAGGAAGCAAAATAATAATAGATGTACTTTATTAATTAATCACAGTAAAGCGTAACGAGACAGAATTTACGAAACTTTTTATTAAAGATTGAGGAAGATTTTGGTTGTTAATCTCTTGATTTAGATTATGTCATAACGATTAAAAAGTGAAGGACAAGGATGCGTTTTATGTAAATATAAATTTTATCGAGAATTGCATGATTTTATATTAGAGCCAACGAGAGACGAATATTACGATTTGTTTTTTTGGAAATACAAAATTTTTCTGGTTAGCTAATCAAGGCGATATTAATAAGTGGAAGTATCCTCAAAAAAACTAAATTTAAATAAATAATTTTTTAATAAATTAAACACAAAACTCTATCAAAAATTAATTTTCAACTCATGCGTTTATTGAAAAAACGAAAGTTTAAATAATGAAGTATTGATTTAAAAAAAACGGTTATGTTTGTTTTTAAAGTCAACAAAATTCATGACGTTTTAAAAATTGTTGAATCAGTTCTCAATATTTCTCAAGATGGAGCTTTTCAAAGTTTCGAAATTTTGAAAAAACTCTAAATTTTTCTTTGATTTTATTTCTGTTTAAAATGGGAGTTATTAACATTGTTAGGCGAATATACAACATACCAGAACAACATATTACAGCCCCAACTAAACCGAGACGATAGCGGAGGTTATTTACAAATTAGCCTAGGCTTTGGTTATTTGCTTATTGGCTGTGTGTCGTTCAAGACTTATCGTGGTAATCTACAAAAAATTAAAATTAAAACTCATAAAATTGAACATAAATTCGTGTTTTTTTAAATTGCGAAATTAAAAAAGCTGTATTTTGAAAACTGTGAGAGTTATATTAACCATCAAAAAAATTGAGACAACTTGTCTTTAAAAAAACATTTTCAGGGATATATTGTTCAACATTTATTCAAAAAACTAAATTTGCTTATTGATGTGTTCAACGTCCGGATATTGAATTTTGATGTGCTTAACTCAATTTCATCAAAAAATGGATATTGAACAAACCTATACTGGGACGACGAAATATAACCATTTTTACCAAAAAACCAATGCTTCGGTTTTAAACTGATCAAAATTTAAAAAAAAAATCAATTTCTAAATTCCAGGTCGAAAACTTGGATTCATTATTCCTAATCTTGTTAAATATATTATTAAAAAAACGGAAATACCCCATTTGATGCCAGGTTTAAATGTATAGATTGATTGGACTATAATTAATTGGTGTTTTTGAAATGCACTCGAAAAAACTTCCTGAAAAATTAATGTACTTGTAAATTGTTAATAATTGATAAAATTTCCGGTTAGCAATATCATATGGGATCTTGCTAATTCACAAGAGTTGACAAGACATGTATGTCCTCGGTTCAAACAATACGCCCGACTTCACAACAATAGAGACGTAATCACGTTATTGCATAAAACTTCTAAAATACGTATTTTGCCTAAAAAAACTTTTTGTCTTGTTTTGGAATTTCGTCGAAGGCGTGTCTTTTTTATAATAAGCCGAAAAAATTGATAATGCCGCTAAATTGTTCTCTGTTCCAGCGTATAATTATGAAGAAATATCAATAATGGTGCAATCTTCTAAATTTGGTTATGTCTAAATGGACAATTGATAATTTTTAGCAAGTGTGGGTCGTTTTAAAGGGTAAGGCCGCGTCTTTTCATTCATATATAATTTTGTCAATGAGGTTAATGCCTGAATTGGTGCAATTTTCAATTTTGGAAGGTGTTTGTTAATTATAGGTAGTAGTAAAGGTTATGGAGCGTTACTGTTGAAACTCAGGTACAATTACCATACAATGGTAAAGTAGGGGACAATAATGGAAAGTTTGCGTTTGGATTGCGCTCTGTTAAAAAAAATCAGGCGCCAATCCTTGTAAAAATATTTGTTATCTTAATTAACAAGATATTCAAAATAATCAGTGTCCAAGGTGCAAGGACTATTTTTCGCAATTTTTTTACATTAAACTGTCATTAATTACAGATCCTTGGGAAGTTTTGTCAGATCGGCTCCTTTATTCTTTATCATTTTCCCAGATTCTAAATTCATGCAATGTAGGTCAGTTTCATTAAAATCTGCGTCAGTTCCTTAATTAATCGTATTTTTTTCTCATTTGAAATTTTGAGAATAACAGAAAGTGGTTTATCGGATCGGTTTTGGTACGAAGAGAAAATCAACATCTGGGTAATGACGGTTAAATAAACCATCAACATTGAACTTCAGGTGAAAAAACATCTGCGGAATAATTGCTTTCTTCGATTTCGATCGAATGTTGTAACAATAAAAGGACAATTTAAACGGTTAAAATTGTTGAACTGACTGATTAGCGTTAGGATCAAGCAAGGACAAAATTTAACTGGTGACCTTATTATTCAAGAAAAATGTGTCCAAATTTGTAGCAATTTATTGTTTCGAATTTTAAATTTCTTTTTTTCGAGATAAAGATTTTAATTCGGCCGGCCAACCAGTTTTAAACCCTCGTCCTTTGACCTTCCAATTTTGGAATGTTGTGACTCCACCTCGTTCAGGTGTCAGACAAACATAAAATTTGTTATTAATTTATGATTATTTTAATTAATTGTGATATTTGTAAGTGAATATTTATTTTAGGAAAATATTGAAATTGGTTTGAAAAGCAACTAAGGCTCGACCGGTCCCTAAATAAAAAATAGAGAAAAATGTTTGTTTTAATACAAAAATCCACCCTTTACATGACAGAAAATAATAAAATTTGATTGTTGAGTGTTAATAAATTAATTTTAATATTTTAACCTTTTAAACGCCTCGTTAATTAAATGAGTATTGTTGACGTTTTGAAATATTTGATATTTAAGGATGCACTTTACCACGATTCTTTCCGTCTCAAATTCCATAATTCTTTCAGTATATTATTAACATTTGCATTTACTCAATAGGTTATAGTGAATTATAACTATCAAAGGGATTGTATTATTTTTCAGCTCGATTCTTACATTTTTTTATTTTCCTGGTGTACAATGTGTCCGAAAATGAATTAACTCCTTATACACTGGACACAAATTCACTTAATTTTTTTTAGTATAAATTTATCACAAAATGTTTACATAGCGGTTCGTGTCTTTGGACCGGCGTGGCTGTACTGAAATGCATTGTTTCAGCAGCAACGCGCTTGGATTTCCGTACCTCCAAGTCCGGTGCTTTTGGGTGGGGACATCCAAGTCATCTAGTTTAATAATGTGACCTGACAAGGACGCTCCTTTATCGGATTTTCCTATCACCCGGATTTGGGCATTGCATGTGATCTACGCGTTCAATTGAAATGCTTTGAATCAGACGTAAAGGGAATGTTTATAAATTATTCATTGTTTTTTTGAAAAGGATGTATGTATAAACAATTGAAATTGTTTAATAACATTAATTGAGATTTTTTTGTTAAATATTGTATTATAAAATTAAAAGCAAACAAAAAAGTTAATGGATAAATGATAAATTTGAGTTTTATTCAAAAAATAACCTTAAAAGAATCTTTTATTCAGGAAATAATTTATTTCGAAATTCCAAATTTCCAAATGTTCTTATTGGCTTTTGGAATCAAAAAAATGTCCTTCAATAACTTAAAAAACAGACAAAAAATATGTTTATATAATTAATCAAAATAAAGTATATAAAAGAAAATAATAAAACAAATTAATAGGCAAATTTTATTAAAACACTAATGGGCTAATTTCAAGTTAAGATAATACCGGTAGTATCTTCGTTTCTATGGAAGAATAAAAGAATTCGGGACTGTGATTGGTTGTGGCCATGAAAAATTATTAAAATTTGCGGTACTACCGGTAGCATCTCAACTTGAAATTAGCCCATAAAATAATTTAATGTTGTTCATTTTGGCCATAATGCATTAAAAGAATAATACATTATGTTGTCCCCCCTCCACGACGAGGACGTAATGAACTTGGAGGGGTTATGAAAATTAATTAAAACAAATAAAACACACAAATTTACCACAAAAATGCAAAGAGATAAGTAAAAACAATCGAATAGTATGTTTAGTGGTCAATTCAGAGAAAATCAATAAAAATACAGTAAAACCTAATTACAATATACTCACAGGGATTTAGCGCACGTTTTCGGGGGTCTATTGCTTTTAGTATCTCATATTATTGTGTTTTTGATAATGTACTTCGTTTATAACGTACTCTTTAAGTGGTTTCGAGGAGTACGTTATATCTGGGTTTTACGGTACCTCCTTGTTTTTTTCCCACAATTACGTTATACTGTTCCAAACCAATTTTGTCGTAGCTGACTAAAAACGCAAGTCTTGTGTTTATTACTAGTGCAATAAAGATTGTATTGTTACCAAACGCAAGTAATTTATGGTGGTTGAACCCTTCGATGAGATCTGAGAAAACCGCCCGGGCAGATTAAATATACGTAAAAGTGGTGACAAATCTGCCTGCCCCGGGCGGTTTGCTCAGATGCCATCGAATGGTCTAATGACTATAAATTACTTGCGTTTGGTAATTGTACAATCTTTATTGTACTAGTAATAACACAAGATTTGCCTTTAAAGTAACTACGCCAAAATTGGTTTAAAACAGTGTTTAAATGCGCAGTAGCTCATCGGTCATCTGAAGACAAATTGTCAGTCTGTTTCCTGTCTGAAAATTTTGTTTTGTTGACAAAGTTTTTATGGAAACTTAGGCCCCTCATTCCTTAAAAAGTCCTTAAAAACACACAGGGCTTTATAGATTATAGTACGAATTTAAATTTGAGAAAACAATTGGATTATTAGAAAATATTATTAGAATTAATTTACCTTAATTTTAATATTATTTTTACGAATCACCTTTTATTTACAATTTATAAAACAATAAGTTCTGTGTAAGTGTGGATTCATGATGGATGGCTTGATGACATGACGATTGGGTGTTGAGATTAGAAATGGAAATAGAATATTGTTTTCCCTAGCATGAATAGTGTTTTTTATTGTCATCGCAATAAAAAACAACTGTTCATGCTGGGAAAGAAAACATTTTATTTCCATTTCTAATAAAATCTGAATCTGTTCAAGAAAAAAATTGTTATTGAAATTAGGAAAATGTCACTACTGTGATTATTTTTCAAATTTGAATTTATGATTGCTTCTATTTTTTGCTTTTTGTTTGAATATTTCCTTTGTTTATTTAGTAGATTATTGATAGTTTTGACAAGTGTCAAGATGGCTAATCTCAATAGTTAGCTTACGCTGACAACTTTCAAACAAAAAAGTTTCACTATTTTATTGCCAACATAATCTGATGTATTTGTTGATCACGCTGTTTATTACTACAATTAAGTTTTAAAATGTAATAGGAAAATTTTGTTTATACTCTTTCTTTTTTTTCTGAAGGTGTTCGCATGCATAGTTTTGATCTTATCGTTTTAAAATATATCACTAAAATGTGACAGTTATGAGTGAAATTCGGGTACAATTATACAAGTTTTTGTTCCAATTTATAAACATTTAATATTTTGTTTATCAAATTTATAACTCGTAAATATACCGTGTGATTCGATGTTCAACCTTGAAAAATACTAACTTTATTGTTGAAACGGAATGATTATTATTTACGTATGTACAGAGGGCCGGAAGGAATGTATTGCAAGGCCTTTATATGCCCAATTAGAAAACTGAAATTTCCGAAAATTAAGTCAAAAAAAAAATGGTGTCAGATAAGTTAGTCGGTGTCGGTTAGGACAAGTCCAGGCTTCTAATATTCGCCCGTGATGTGGGATAACGAGCCTTTTAATAAATTTAAGGCCCACGGGCATAAAGCTTGCTTGTTTGCTAAATCTTTTAAAAAAATATCTTATTTTTAACATTCGGTTACGGCTTTAATGTCAGAAATTAGCTGTTTTAATGTTTACTGATCTTGTTTCATTTAAATTATTCAAACAAAACGATGATTAATAACTGTAACAGTACACTATCACAGGTAACTCAAACTCATTTTTTTTTTTTATTATAAAAAGGAAAACTGTTACTAAAGTTTAAATTTTTGTTCGTAAAGAATTAAAAAAAGTAACAATTCTCTGATAGATTTGTGAGATAAAACAACAGTTTTCAGTGTTTATCTTAGTGTAATTATTTTCTCAGGTTGGTCGTTAGCGTGAAACACATTAAGGCTATAACGTGCTGACAAATTATACATTTATGAGGAATTTAAATGCATGTAAAGTAGGTGAATAATAAAAACCAAAACAAAAAAGTGTAAACTCGGAGAAAGTTTAAATCTTCGGAAAAATGACAAAATTATTTCTAAACTGTTTTAACTTATCCTTAATACACGAAGATTTTCGTAATTAGTGCTAGAAATGTACGCACAGATGGCCAAAGAGAAACTTTTAAATGCAATTGGTATTATTTTGACAATGACATTTCGATGAAAGTAATGATTGCTATGGAAATTAATTTCTAATTGAACCAGTTTATAACTTTGGAATGAATTTAATAAGTTGATTGAAATGTAAAGAATTTTTTATCAGAGAATCGTTATGTTTGGAATCCTGTGAAAATATATGACTGACAGGTATTATTAGCATCAGTTTGTCGGTAATAATAAGATGACAGGTTTATTATTATTACTGTACATGTGTCATAATGGAATTTCTTGCTTCAATCACAATACACGTTTTTTCCTAAAATAATCTCTGTAGTTGTAACCATCGAAGATATCTTAATCATGTTAAGTTCATTATTTTGTAATTAATTTTATGTGTGCCTGACATGCTACTGTCGTATCACGCTCATAAATGTTGATTCGAAACTGCTAATTACGTTATTATAAATTATGATATAAAATACCACATGCCCATCAATTTTAGTTATACACTCAGTTCAGCAAATTTTCATTACATAATAAATATAAAAAAAATAACTTGATCGGAAATGATAAATGAATCATATTTGCTTCTTCATATTTGTGTGGGCTTTCCATTTAATATTTGTCAATTCGTGAATCATTTAAGACGAAGACAAATTTATAATTTTTCATACATTCCTTGACCTTACACATTTGAGGCAGTACTACTTTCGTAAATGGTCCGCAAATAACATGATTATCAAGATCAAACAAGAATTTTTGACTGTAGTTACAGTAAAGGTCGTTGCAAACAATACCGAAAGCATTTCTTTGAGTATGACCTCGCCCAAATAAGACAAAACGAATTTTTTAACGCAACACTTCTTAATTAGACAAGAAAAAATTCACACATTCGAATTATTTTAATTAAATATGTGTCATGTAAAAACGTTCAGGGATTTTACAAGAGATACATCCCCGGGGCTAAAAAATATTAATTTTAGTCATTGCAATAAATTGCATTTTTTGTTTCACTAAGTCACGAAGTCTGAAGGTAAGATTTTTTATGTGATATTATTTTAATTGTTGGATAATGATGACATCGTGAATGCATTCGTTAACCTTTTAAGTATGAGGGGATTGTAATGTCGAGTATGATTGCTGGAAGCTCAATCTAATATAATGTGTTGTTTGTTGGGTGTTTATTGACAATCGTTCTGATTTATTATATAATAATATATCCGGAATAATATAAATAATAATAATGATTATTGATTCTATGATATGGAATATTTATGAAGCTGCTTAATAAAACTGATGTATTATTTATTATCAGCTGAAAAATTGCAATGTTTTGATTTTATTACATATTATATAATATAATTATTTTTAGTTCTTCTACTTATGTAATAAGTTAATGATTATCATTATGCTACATTTGTGTAAAATCCCAGAAATGCAAATATCTTAACAGATAAATCTAGTACCTTTCATTTTGCTTTACTTACTTAATAGTCCTAAGCTTTCTTACCGTTACTAAAAGCCTTAGGTGGAGTTTAGTCTATATTTCTGTCGCCATTGCTATCTTGTGTAAGATGGCTTATTTCATTCGATATCATTCCTTTTTTTCTGTGCTTCTCTAGTTATGTCTTTCCATCTTGTATTTCCTTTTTTGTTTTTTTCCGGCATTCCCGTATCGAATATTTTTGTATGACGGATTATCTAAGTCTATTTTATATGTTTTTGTTCCTATTCCCAACCCATCTTTAATTTATACTTTTGTACCTGTTTCGTTTCATAAATTGTTCATATCGATGCATAAATTCTTCTTTATTTATCGATCTTTATGTCCAAGTCGATCTTAATGATATTATGATTTATTCGTTTTTTTTTTTTTAAATTTTTTCCTCTACCACTCCAAGGATTTCATTAATGCACTGGTGCTAATTAAACAACTCACAAAATTTAAGTTTTCTACATAAAAAAGTTGATAAAGAACCCAAATTTAAAAAATTTGAATAAATAACTTGTTTCTTTAAGTCATTGTGGGCGCTCATCTTTTATAAATCGACTGCGAAACGAGAGTTGAAATCGTGCCACAAAACTTTTTGAAACTCGTTATTTACCATACTATTTTGTGCAAACATCCGTGAAGTAGTTGTTTTACAGCTTCACTGTCGTCCACGAAATAGTTGTTTTATTAAACATTATCACTTTTTCTATCTCATTCTCTGTGAAGAAAGGTGGGAAAACCTCTATCTTTAAGATTTGGGGTAAATTCTCCATCTTTTGCTTTTTGGGTCTTTCAAAACATATGCTTTGATTGCGAAATTTACAATTTAAGTCCAAATTCACTGGTTCAGTATACCCGTACTCGCTTTTTATGTAACAGTAATTTATCATTATATTTCGCAGCCGTTATTAGTAGTAACGGCCTCGAAAATGCGAAATCGAATTTTGCGAATGGTTACACAGTAGTATTTTAAAAAACTAGTGTTACAATACAAGTACCCCTATTATGATACGAGTATTACAATGAAGCAGCATTACGATTGGCAGGTGGTAATACGTATTTTTTATACGATTTTTTCTAATAAGCTGTTTTAAATGGTATTGTTACTGTTTTTTATCGTCATCTGCTGACATATGTCTAATAAGATTTGAAATATTTGCGTTAAACGTTTCATGTTCAACAACAAACATTACTTAGTTGTTTACAGTGATGGTAACATAAAAGTTACCAAAAACCATGTTACAAGCTTGAACATTGTTACACTCTTTTTTTAAGAAAATAGTGCTACAAAATCGCCATAACAAACGCGAAGTAGAAAAAAAGTTTTGGTTTAAAAACGTCGTTCATTTCAATATCGGAAAATTGGTAACCCTACCCATAAATAATTAATGTTCGACTTACCCTCTTATTCGTTTGCACAATAATTGATTTATCTAATTGCATATTAGATTGTTATAAATATTACTAAATGTTTACGTACTTATCTGAATTTTCGTATATTTCCATAAATGTATATTAATATTATACGTAGTTTTTGTTTATTTTGGATTTTAGTTAGTGATAAAATCCCTGACTAAAACCCCTCTTGAAAAACTATTCTGAAAATTAAGTCGCCTTGGGATGTACAACAAATTTCTACAGTGGAAAAGTTAAAACAAAACGTCATACAATTCTAGTTTTAAAACGAAACCTGTACAAAACTTAATAAAATAAAAATAATGGAAGATCACTACTTAGAAGTGATAAATAACAGAAAAATCATAGCTAAGTTTTTATAGGCGTCTTTATAATGAACATTTTCAAATTAAACACCCGTTATTTTCATATAGAAATCACTAATTGATTCTCTGCAATTAATTAAATTTTTTGGTGGTTTAAATTTCATTTTCGAAGTCACTCGAATGTTCGAAGTTAAAAAAGGATAAAGAAAATAAAAAAAACGAGATGAAAACGAAGTGAAAGCATAAAAAATTCTTTTTCTCACTTGTAAAGTAAATTATTACTTTACCTAACATTAATAAAACTATAGAAAAAAATTGTATTTTTAACGTCTGTGAAAAAAGAATATTCATTTTTATCACCAATTTTATTATTAAAAAATATAAAGTTTCTACTTTTGTCTTGATGCTTTTTGAAATTTTTACAACTAGAATTATTTTTTAATTGATGTTTTCCTGTTACGTTATTGGTACAACGTTAGGGATAACATTATAATAGCAACCTAACAAAATGTTAAAATAAAGGTGATACATATTACTGTTTATGAAGATAACGTTATTAAAGGACATGAAAAAAAATGTTCTTGATTATCCTTATATGACGATTCCTGGAATAAATATCGCGAAAGCTCTCGTAAGTATTTCCATTGCAGTGGGGATACGAGAAAGGCGCATCTTCTTCACGAGATGATCTTGAAAATGCGTTAAAGGTTATTGTAGGTCATCATAAAATCGTGACCGAAGATCGCTCCTCGTTACCGTCACGTTAATGTCAACAGTAGTGACATCACAAAACACACCTGCGTTAAAATAATACCTATATGAAATCGAAAGTTCGATGCTATAATAATCTAGTATCTAGTGATAAAAGATCTCAACTGAAAGTTCCACGACTTTAAATATGGCTTATATTTACTATAGCAAAGTAATTGCATGTGAAGAATTTAAATTAAAGTACACAACGGCCACTGGACACGAAAACTTTCACTTGGACGCTTTTTTCAATTTCGTATTTTCCACATTTATCAGACTCGGCCTCATTAAAACCTTGAACTTACACTTGCGAAACAATAAATTAGTAATAATTGCACATTTTTTTTCCAACAAATAAAAAAATGGACTTGCCCTTCAACTGGCTCGGGTTTTACTATTACTTCTATAAGTCATGCCTTTCTCAAGTGTTCAATAAATTGCATTTGTAGCTCGGTATCGGGAGTGGCATAAAAGACAAACAATTATTATTATATCAAAAAATCAGCGAAAGTATTTTAGAAAATCAATTTCTTTTCGCGGCTTATGGTTTTAGCAGAAAATTCTCGCCATTGATGATGGTTCGACTCACTAACCTAATTTCGGCTTTGTTTACTACAATCAAAACATTAAATGAAATGAATTAGAACCGTGTGACCTTGCTTAATTGATGCACTCTATTGTTAGATATTCCTTCCCATGAATATGAGCACACACTCACATATTGTTTTTTCAAGCAAGGAAAAAAAAGCAAAATTGGCAAGTGAAAATACAATAGTAAAAATTTTGAAGGCTACTTTTTAAATTAACAATTATCTAGCTTTTATCTTTAATTAAAGCGAAATGATGGAATAGATAGTAGCGTAAATATATACGACAGAAGAAACAAAGAATGTGGAGATCAACACGACAAATTAAAAAAAAAACAGATTTTCAGGTTTTCACAAAACAAGAAAAAAGTTAAGAACTATAAGATGTATGCGTTGTTTGTTAGATTAGAAGTGGTGAAGGAATTAATGAAACACAAAACAATATAGGTCAATCAACGCGGCAAAAAATGAGTGATTCGGTTACCAAAATAACAGCAAGGTGTTATATTTTATGATAACTACAGTCTCTTCCGATTATACATCACATTGAAGAGAATCTGTAGTTATCATCAAACTAACAAGATTCCATAAACTCCTACTATGACATTTTATTAGTGACGCAACAACAAAAGCTAAAAAAGGGGCACAAACAACAATTTTAAATTGCTTTTATTTTAATTTCGTATCTTAATTTGTTTTAATATGTCGATGTTTGTAATTTTTTACTGCTTGACAACATACATGAAGATATTAGATAGAGAAACCAGTCGAGGCAGTTAAAAATACACTATTTTTTTGTGGAAAAAGTCCAACCCACGAAAATCCTTTTAATTATTTTAGCATCTCAACTACAAATATACTATTATGTAGAGCATCGTATTTCTATTATATCAAGAGCATTACGAAGATCTGTAGGCCCTCCAAGGCTGAAGGCCTTTGGCTCGAGGCTTTTATAAGTAATAACTACGACATTTTTCATTGAAAATCAGTGGGCGTTAAATGATAGAAACGATGGCAGCGGGTATCAAACTTAAAAAGCCCCTAGGCCATTAGAGTCCACATAATGTACATATTTCGTTTCCAATGTAGTAACAACCAATGTAAAAAACACGTTCAAATGTCCAAACTACCCCTCAAAAATATTTGCTCACTTAAAAAAAAAACAATTAAGGAAACTTTTGGTTAATTAAATAAAAATATTTTTTTCATCTATGTAGTGACTTAGGTTTTGAATAAGAGCTAAGAGCTAAACAAATTTTCGGCCATTTTTTAATTAATTTGTTTAATGTTGTTTCTTTTATTTTTTGTCAATCTTGCTCTAAAGTGTTCCTCAAATGTTCTTTAGATGTATAAAGGCAAAATTTGCGTACGTAAAAACATTAAACTGTAAAACTATAAATGATAGCTAATAATTAAGAACTGTGAAACAGCCATTTGGTAGTGTGAAAATAATTTTGAGCGGTAGTGTACATTGGTCAAAAAAGAATCGCCTTTTGAATAAATTGTTTTCAAATTTGAACTGGATGTAAACTAGATAATAAGCGTAATGTGATTTTTGTCAAAAAAATTTTGTTCAATTAGAAAGTGCCAGTTTGGCGGTGGAAGTAGATTTTGGAACACTCAGTATACGTAAATTTAAGTGAATCATCAACGGTTTTGTATTTTGGAGCTTGCATAGCACAATTTTTTTTTACAAGTCCTAGTTTCTCTAAGAATAAACAATGCACCACACGTAATATTTTAATTAAACAAAAAAAGCATCTTTTACAGATTATGAAATTTGAAAATGTTGAACAAAATCTCCTTTGAATTAGATACCGGAAAAAATAATTTATAATAACACAACTTGTGGGATTAATTCCACACACATTAGTTTATAATAGTATTTCTGAAGCGAACTATTCATCATACTTTGTAAATTTAGCATTTACATTACTGGTATTTATTGTTACTGGATTTATGACTAATTGAATAAAGAGACAATTTTACCAGAAATGCGTCAATTGTGTCTTAAATATCATTTTCATTTAATAATGATTCAGATACCACTCCTTTCCATAAATCAAAAAGAATTATGAGACAAACCTTTCGCAAGTACAATTCCAGTACACACGCTTTAAATCCAAATTTAGAAACAAAATAGTTTACTAGAACATAATATTACGTTATCAAACTTAATTTGAGAAAATTAATAATTAAATGAATAAAAAACGTAACGTATTTAAGCTCACGGAAGCAATTAACCTCACAAAACTAATTTGATTTCAATCAGAAAAAAAAGGACATTTTTTAATTTTTACAGCAAGTGTTTGTTATACAATTTCCTGGACCAAATCTGCCAATTATATCAAATCACCCTTTAATGTTGCTAAATGATACAATTTAGTTCTTTCATAATATATAAAATGTGCACGTTTAAACCTAAGCTACCATTTCAATTTCGTGGACAACAGTTTGTGAGAGGTCACGATTTGTCCAGTTTTCTTGCAAAATCTTGCTACAATTTGATCATACAAAACGGCTATGGAGCAACACAACCGGTTAAATAAAGACATTTTCGATTTATGGAGCACAATGTTGTGTCCTTTTAACCGATTCCAAGGACCGAATTTAATCAAAGGCGTGACACTTGATTAAATTCAACAATTCAGAATTGCGTAACAAAATCAGGAAAAGTTAAATTCTCAATTTCTCATCAACTTTTCACGATTGAAAAGCATTTCGACCTTGATAAGTCACGAATTGGCGCGTGCCTTGTTCAGAGTAGGCGATCGAATGTTGTTGCCTCCGGGTTGTCCGGACGAAGAGCGAAAGTTAAACTTTTGCTGGTTCGGCCCTCGCCTTTGGCTTTATCACTTGATTTTATTTTTTCAACAATCAATACAAATGTCGAAATATTAAAAAATGTTATTGCCCAACCTAAGGTGCTTTTGTTAAACGAAATCTATATCATGAGTAACCAAAACTTATCATTATCATAAATTATAAAACACCGTTACATAATAATCGATGCAGTTTTTTTTATTGTGTGTGGCTATAAATTGCAACAAGGGTGGCGTCATCTAGATTGTTATTTCGAGATAAATGCAAGAGCATGAAATATTGAAGATGTTAGAGATAGATTGATGGTGTTATTAATGCGATCTCGATGGTCTTCCGGATCATGATCGAATCCGGTGAAGCGAGTCAAAATTCTAGGTTCTTGACACCTACATTAGAAAAAGGATTTCCGCTGAAAGGCATAATATTTGACAGAAAAATAACGTTATCACAAGTGTGTATTATGCAAAATAAAAATCTGGGTCATTTGGACTTTTACAAAGTTGAATTCCTTTCGTTTCTTTGTCGTATTTCTTAAATTAAAACTGAATATATTACAAGAAACAATCTAGAAAGTCTCAAATAAAATTTGATTGCCAAGGTTATACATTAAGAATTTTTTTGGCCAGTTTTACATTTTTAGAAATTCATACAAAATCGAAATGTTAATTGTCGACTACAACAGTGTAGAAAGTCTCAAATTACGAATGCCAGGGCTACACAATTTACGTTTTGTTGAGTTAAACAAATTTAGACATTAACTAAATATAGAAATATCCAAAATGTATTGATGATTAATTCGCTGTGTACATTTTTGGTAACCAACGAACCAAAAATATTTATTTGGAAGGCGCATTAATTTTATTGTGGGAATTTATAATTTTTATTCTTTTCTATCAAATTGTTTGTTAATGTAACCCCTAGTGGTGGCTTCACTATTTATTATTAACTAAAAAAGTCATTCTTTCCCAAGTTTCAAAAGTCTACCAAAGTATAAAAAATAATTTAGCTAAGAAAACGAAATCTTGGTGTTCTTACTAAATTATTTATCTGCGGCAGACTAAGTTTTGGTTTTTGTAGCCACGTGTTTTTCATTACTTAAACAGATTTTTTTTCGCTCTATAAATGAGGAGCATTAAATTAATAATAAGAAAGGAATTTTAGTGCAGCTGCTTCTGCCAATGATATTAGATGGCGCCAGTGCGTGGGTTGTTGTCTACACTTAGTAACTTTGACTTTATTGCATCAATAACTTAATAAAAAAGCACCCAGTACAGTAAACAGACTAGTAATGTTTTTTTGGTTGCTACCAAACTTTGAAAAATACCCTTTTCTGATTAAACAAAAATTGAGGATGATTTTTTTCAAATATTAGAAGATTTTATCCAGTTTTAAAATCGTTTATTTGTACAGTTAGTTTTTCCCTTTTTGGGTTAACTGTAATTTAATGTCAACAATGTTTTGTTTACAGATGTATTTTGATATAGAGTATCAAAATGGCTAATTAAATTTTCTAGAAGATCTGTCGTTTATTTTTAACTAGCAATTTGACGTTGAAGCACTTTCTTTTTTATGATACAATTGTAAATTTGTTTTTCAGAAGAGCTCAATCAGGGTGATGATTTCCCCATTTTATATTATTCCTTATAAACTTCCCACACGACCATTGTTGTGGCTTAAAAATCGAAGTAAACGGTAAGAAATTTCGTGTTTTAAAGGTGCGGATAAAACTTGATTCACCCGATTATGAATGGTTTCAATAAAAATTTATACAAGTTTATGTTTTTTGTGGAACGGTATAAATTTTTGATCCAATTTATATACAATAATAAAAAAAATGCAAGAGACAAACACAAGAGTCCTCATCAGAAGTTCTCATCTATGTAATGCGTTTTCAAGATAATATTCTTCGTTTTGTGGGCAACTCAAACTTGTTCCACTTTATTTTTTTATCTAGATGTAAATTCAACAAAAGCAAATAAAAAGTAAAATCCGTTATTTGCCCACGCTTTAGTAATTTCCTTTTTTCGTTTCGTTTAAATTTTTACAATAAAATGATTTCGCATCGTCATGAAGAAAGGAATCATCTCATTCTTTCACACCGAAAGCAAGTACTCATTTCCATGATGAAAAAATCGTGCTTTATGAATATAAAATTCATTGAATTCTCACAACTGTGTGAAATGTACCGTCACGAGTGAAGAAAATTTTCTATAATATAATTGAACCAACGTCAACGGAAATGCTTTCGACCATATCTTCTTCATAATCCGTTTGTTAATTTCTTTAAAAAATTGTGTAAAATGTAACTCTTGCTCGTGAATAATAAACATTAGGTTTAATACTCATATTTTGCAATAACTTGACGGTAATGTTCTTCCATAACGAAATATTTTTACTCTAGTTTTTCGGCAATGAATTTTTTATTTAAAAATCACAGCGTAAAATTTACAAATCATTAAATTTCTTCACTGTACTTAACGCAAACTGCCTCACATACGTTCCTTCTGATGAACTTAACTTTTCATTTTTTTAACGTAACGCCTATGAATTATTACTTAACCTAACGTTTAATTATAATACAATGTTTTCCTGCAATTGCTTTCGCACAATAATTACAGAGCAAGAATGTGATTTTATATTATTACGATCGTCGGTGTCGATAATCCCTTCGGGTGGGTTTCTCCCGACAACAAAAATAAACCATTTGAAGGTTAATGTGAGACGACTAACATACAAAGCTCATGTTCAAATTTAAAAATTAACAACAATAGAACACCATTTATTATCTTAATCACATTATATAACAACCGGCAAACTGCGTCTTTATTGATAATCAACGACTTATTGTTGCAACAACGAAATTCTTGCAAAATGCTTTTTTGTCTGTTAACTGTAACACTCATCCTGGTGGTCATTGGCATGAAATTTTTGACAGTTGGTTAAGTCATTTCAAGCGTATAATAATAATTGTTTACATTCTTTGCGCATGTTTTATTAATGCTAATAAATTCAGGATAAAAAAGGTGATGATTTGATGAAACAAGGACAAGTGGAACTGAATCTCGTTCACGTGCTCCTTCCTCATTTCCGCATTCCGATTGATGCAACCGCCGTCTTATAATTCCGATTAAACCCTACATAAATAATGCACTAGTTTCACAATTGTGACATTTCGCGGGGGAAAATTACCTTTTCCGTGAAGTGATTTCAATGCGATGGTAAGAAACGAAACCTGGACGCGTCTAATACAAATTATTGTTATTATTTCACTATGATGTTTATTGATTTAAGCGGTAACGTAATAAGAAACAGAAAGTATAAAAAGCTGAATTGTAGCTTTATTTATGGTAATAAGCACAATAAACACAAATAAAAATCGAAATGATATGTCTCTGAAACGAATAAAACTATTCTTGTTCGCATAAACGTGGTTCTACTGTACCTGTCACACATCGAGCGATTAAAAAGTAAAAAGTAAAAAGTAAAAAAGTAAAACCGATGTTATTATCTGCTATTGACTGGTATAACAACTGGTATCTCTCAGGAGGTTAGTGCACTTGTTCTTTCTATGTATATTTAAAGAAAATGGTCAAGTTCTAGTGTTGGACCCCCTCACCCATAAAACCTTTTTACATGAGGAAAACTCTAAAATAATAAGAAAACTTTGTAGCGAACAAGAAGTATGAGTATATAGTAGTAAGTGACATAACGTAAGTCATGCTACAACAATCCTGACACGTCGTTTTTGTTTGAACGCGTATAAATTTTCAAGATTTTCAAACATTTTCCTATATTTTCATTTATTATTAATTTGTATAGATTTTAATGGATTTTAGTGGGTAGGTGTATATTCTAATGGATATACAGGTGTCTCAAAAAAAAGCAGTGCCAAATTGTGACACGTTGTTGTCCAATTGACAACAATTTAACTCCCCTTATTTTGAGTTTTATAGTAGGTTTCTTAGACATGCAAATTTTCAAAAAGAATTAGGTACGATCGAATTAGGCCCTTTTCTTAGTATATTCATGATTTTCGATCAGAATTAGTGTGAAAAAAGAGATTAGAGATAAAACTTGGGTCAGTTGGTATATTAATACATAATTTTGATTTACTATTTACTAAAGTAATTGTCGGAAATTCCACTTAACAGTTTTTATAAAAACAAGTTTTTCTTCCTAACATAGGTTTTACCAAAAAACATTTTATTGAAATTTTATATTCAGAAACTATACATTTTCTGAACAATTTATTTTACGTTCTTTGACTTATCATATGAGGTGTTTTAAAAATTACTTCAGAAATTTTAAGAGGTATATAGTCCTCGTCAAAATGATTTTATTATAAATACTGAAACATATTATACAATAATATTTCAATAAATACCGATGTTTTTCATTTTTTATTATTATTATACAAGATAAATCACAAAAAATTACGAGCCGGACGAACATTAAATGCACCCAAAAGACAGTTCACACGAGTAAATAGGTTCCAAATATGTCATAAATTCAGTATAAAACTTATAAAAGAATCCATGATATGTTTAAGGTCCAATTACACATGCGAACTGTTTTTGGGTATTAAAAGTCAGGCTCCTACCCATTTTAATGAAATGTCGTCTGTGGCTTACAATTCTTTTTCAATAATAATATTTCCAATTTGTTTGTAATGTCTGCTGTTCCTCATTGTGTTTAAATATGAATTTGAAGCTGCAGGCGACAGTTTTATAAAAATTGAGAGCCGCGGGCGACAGCTTCTTAATTTAAAACTTTAAATAACATTTAAAAATACTGGTACTTACTGACATATAACAAGTGCGATATGCTTTCTATGATCGAGGTTTAGAATTAAAATACACGTGTGTTATTGAGGGAGAAACAACCACATGTCAACAATTTGAGTTTTCTCCCTCAATAAAAAAATCATGGGTTCACTAGTTTCAAATTTTGCCACTAGAACGCATATTGCACTTTTTGTTAATACTTAATAGGCAAAAACTTATCAAAATTATAAAAAAATAAAATAAAAGTGTAAGCAATACATAAAAATTAAGAAATTACAGACAACAATTTTATTTCTATTAAGTATTTCGTAATTTTTTTACTTTAATTTTTTTTTTGTAGATACATATGTTGAAATTTTAGGAAAGGGGGCAATAAAGCGAGTTTTGAACTATGTACAATGTTTCAATGTTCAAAAATGTGTAGCCATGATGAGGGGCAAAAGTTCGCGAAACTGGTTTGCAGCTTCTTAAAACACTTAATTCTCCTGATTTTATAGAAAGTGGTTAAATAGATAGATAACGTGACTATCACTGTGGTAAAAAAACTACTATTGGTGGTTCCTTGGTTGTAATAACGTGATTTATTTAACCCCTTTTTGCAGAATTGGGCCTATTACCATCTCGTTTTTCAGTAATTTTAAAACCTAAAAATTGTTTGTTGAATATTTTGTAAATCGCATACTGTAAAAATGTTAAAATTATTTAGAAGAAATTTACTACTTACTAAGTCGGTTTCAAAAAATAAAACACATTTTTTATCGGTTTATAATTACCATAACCTAGAAATCTTACATAATTTTGTACTTTAATACGTTCATAAAACAAGTTACATATTTTATGATTTTTTTCAATCTATCTATAGGGATCGAAAGAGGTATAATTACTTTTATACTGATTAATTCCCTTATGTAATCTACTCCATATTAATATTTTTAATACCAAATGAATATAAGAAAGTCACGAAGGGTGTGTTTGATAAAAAAGTCCGTAAATATATTTGCAAACAATGCAAAATATTATATAACAATCACCAAACTCAACTCTTTAACAAATCAGATCATTTCAAAACGATTTTTTTTCGGATTGTCAATTTGTTGATTGATGTTGGAAAGTTAAGTTATACTTAACAATAACGATCGCATGAGTCAAAAACTTTTTTGTGAATTCGGTTCGCCACAGCAGGTGAAATTATGTAAGAAGAAGCCTCGAGGGGTCGTATAATATTTTTTTTCTAATAATGGTTATTATCGATAAATGTACATCAATGTCAGGTTCAGGATTTCGGTGAAATTCAATCGTGAGCACCTGTTTTCCTTTAAGTATCAATCGTTAACCCACATATGGGTGTGCAATAAAAAAAATTCTAATACAATGCAACTGTTAAGGGCGTGGCAACTTCTATTATGCCCCTTGTGTCACTTGTTAGCGAGTAAAAGGTGCACAACAATCGGGTTAAATGTCAGCATTGTTGCTGAAATACGAATTATTAGCATTGGTGGTGACTGAAGAAAAAAATTTATTGGAATGTTTTGAATATTTTAACATGTTTTCCGGTAAATTTCTTAATAAGTTACGTAAATTTCGTGCAGTATCTAGACTAGTTATAGCTTCTGATTAATTGTTAAAACTTGAGGAATTTCAAGCACTGAAAGTGCACAAATTTAAAATGGGTCTTTTGAGGCGTGGCTGCTTGCAACCATTCCAATTCAAGGTTCTCATATGAAACCCTATGGTGGAAAGCCTTCTAGTGATTTTTCCAAATAAATCAGGTCAATGCTCTAGGCGTCTAACATTTGCGTTGGTTGTTCGACCGCACGTTGAAGTCTCTCGATAAAGCGGATTTTTTCCTGGTGTAACTAATGGGATAATTGGGAGGCAGGAAATAACGTAATGTGGTCGCGCCGAATTAACAACACTGCAGCGATTTTAATGAATTTTTGACTTTTCCGCATTGTTTTCGAATGATCGAGATTTGATAATTGTTTCATAAGATTATAAGAGTTACGAAAAATTGATAAACGTGTAATAGATTATCAATTAGTTTCCTTTTGAAACTTCCGTTTCCTTCGTGCGATCAACCGGAAAGTGTCGGATGGTTTTTCAATGGTTTTAAAAAGTGCATATTAAATGCTTTCGATTGTGCGAAAATGGTTAAGTTAATTGGTAGCTTTTGTGGGTCTGTAATATTGATCCTTTCACTTCCATTTAATATGTGGACAAGAAAATAATAGGCATACTTAAGAAATTAAGGATTTTTTTGTCGTTTAATTGAGTTATTTGCCGGTTGTGAAGCAAGCTGGGGGTAGAGTGCATGGCCAAAGACTGGTCTAGGAGTGCTAGCTGGCGTGTCTAAAACGTGATTTAACTGAAATGTTCAACATTTTGCACAGATTGATCGGAATTTGTTCCGCGAATTAAGAAAAATGGTTGATTTTAGTACTAAATGTTTGTGTAATGGTTTAGGAATGAGAAGGTTACCCACCAACTCTGAAATTTTTGCGGAAAATCAAATTTGTTTACAAGAAAGCGTAACCGCTATATCAATCGATTATAAACAAAGAAGTTTTGCTTTTTTTCGAAAAATATGTAATTGAAATTGTCTGTCACATGTGTCGTTTTAAAAAAATCGAAGAGCTTCCGTCGTAGAAAGCTTTTCTCATACTTTCACTATTAATCAGTTGGCCGTGACAATCAAAATTAATTCTATAGTTTTCAGTCTATACTGAATGAAATAAAAAAATATATTTAATTTTTTTGTGAACTTTTCATAGCGTGATAGAATTTTAAACAGCTACTTTGTCCCCTAAGGATATTTCTTGACTAAATAATACAGTTTACTTAAGAATCTTGGGTTTCTAATTGAAACGCGAAACAAAATTGCGTAAAGATAACAGATTTATTTTGCTTTTTTATAAACATGTGCTAATTGAATTTAATAAAGACTAATAAAAATGTCCTTTAAAAAAACTGGATCAAGGAAAGTTTGTTATTGTTGAAGGAGTTGACATGCCGGTTTTGACGGGGCGTAAATCTTTTTTATGAATGAAATTAAATGAAATTACTGTTGTACATTAGAAAAAAAATGGAATAAGGAGTGTGTAATGATATGTGAAATATAATCAATTAAGTTGTCAAACATTTTGTATTTTTTATCTTTACATCAATCACTGATTATGTTAGCAATAAAATAATGGGAAATGTTTTGTGTTTTGACAAAAACAATTGGAAATAAATTTAAATAAATCAAATTACGAAATTTCAATGTCAGTGGAGAGTGTCCCCGTCTTATAGAAATCGTAAGAACAGTAAAATTTAAATTTTATGATACCATTCTACCTAAAGACGATCATTCCATATCATTGCGCCAAACAACTAATTTTACAAATGAAGTTACAATAGTGACGTATATACATTGAATTTTCTGAGATAGTAATGTAGAAAGAAAAAGATGGAGCGGATCGTTTATTAAGGGTACTTTGTAGATTATTTTGGTATTCGATAAATCAAGAAACAATAAAGGCGTAAGTCATAGATAAGCAACTTTCTTTGTGGGTACTTGCTTATCTAATAGTTTTCTAAATAGTAACCACAACATAAATTAAAGGTATATTTTTATGAACTAGAAAGAGAGCTGTCAGTCGGACTTCAAATCGATTTTGTGTCTTTTTGCGCACAATAGAGTCTAAATTGCTTGTAAAAATTGCTTAAAAACCCATATTTTACGGCCCACGTACGGTAAAACACTTTTTGATTGAATTTTTAAAAGTTACAGGTGCTCACAATTGTGCGTAAAACATTCCAGGTATTTCAAAATTATATTGAGGCACACAGTAATAAATTCTACTTTTATTACATTCCCGCCAAAAACATGTCTCTTGTGTGTTTGAATTTTAAATTTAGGATCAACTTTGCACTAGATTTCTATTATCAATATTATTACCAGAAGAATTTCTAAGATTCCGTGACTTTTGAATAGCTTTATATTAAAAAACTGCAAAATGTCTTCTTAATTTTGTTAAATAACGTGATGTAAAAAATGTATTATTCAAGTAGTTAACTTGAATTGGATTGGTATAAGAATATAAATAAAAAGTTCGATAAACATCTTGTCTATTATGTATTTTGCTCCTTTTTGATGTTGTAACAATTTGTTAAGTAACAATAAAATGCTTTACTTAACAATAGACACCTGTCAGTTCAAGTTGGGGAAACTTTCTGTCAAAAAAGAAAGCGGAAGCATCCCTTTGGGCTATAAGAAAACAATTTAAATAATATTCTACCTACAGACACTTGTTATGACATAATGTTTCCCTTATTTAGACAAAGACTCTGTAGGTGCTTACAATGTAGGTGAAGGAGTGAACTTTACCTAAGTCGGCTTTATTTAAGGGACGTCATAAAAGGATTAAGGATTTTATACTTGTATCATTTTACAAGAAAACAACAAGATCTCCTACACAAATTTTTATTTCTTATTTTATAGATAAAGTGTGGTTTATGTTTATTTGTGACGTAATTTGGCTGTAAGAAATGCGACTTTTTCCCTTTTACTCTGTCAGCTGTACACCTTAACCCAATTATGATTGATGTATTTAAAAGTACAATATTTAAAGGTGTTCGGTGCCTAAGGTGACATTTCCTTAATGTTTTTTTTGTTACACTTTATTTAACCTTCGAACTAACAATAGTTTTGTCGTGAAAGAAGGAAGTGATTTCGAATTGAAACAATCGTTATAATTAAGATAAGCACTTAGGAAATTTCGCAAATTTGGTAAAACAAGGTTAACTTAAGAAACGTTTTGTTACAGAGAATTTGGCGCCTTCAGAATTGAAAAAATTAAGAAATAAACAGAGAAAAGCTCGCAGAAAGGCAGAACAAGAGAGTGCTCAAGCTCGTGAAGCGCAAGTCAAAAGAGATCATCATCATAAATCACGACAACAAGGGGATGTTGAAGCGGATGCACCCCAATTAGACGAACTAATCCCCGATAAATTAGCAAGGGTGAAAATTCTGAGGTGTAGTGAAATTAGTTGATTTGAATTTTTTTTTCAGGTGGAAGATCCGCTCGAACAAGCCATCAAGTTCCTTCAACCTCTTCAAACTTTAGCGAAAAATCGAATAGAAACTCATTTAATGGCTTTCGAAGTGTATTATAGAAAAAGTTAGTTGGTAATTGTGAAATTTTTAATTACTAATTTTGTCCGTGTGTTACAGAAAAAGTTTTGTTGATGTTGCAGTCCTTGAAAAGGGCTCATAAAGTTTCTCCTCAAAATCCAAAGCTACATAGTTGCCTGATCAGGTTTTATGAAGTGATTGAACAAAATAAAAAATTATGGGATCCAGCTGTTGAACAAGTGATAACACAAGAAGCGCAAGTTTTATTTAATGGAAAAGACGCCAAACAGCTCAATAAAGAATTCTTAGAAACGAATTCGCATAGTTTAGAAGCCGTACTTGAATGTTGTCGAATGATGTATTATCTTGACAACAAAACGCAAAGTACTGCTCTCAGTCTGGTTACTAAACTTGACAATAAATATGAGGACATAAATTTACAGGTACTGTGAAACTAAAACTATTTTTTTTTAAATTTTCACGTTTTCAATTATAAAAATTCAAGTCACGTTTTTGACAAGTGGTTAAAATTGGTGGTAAAAATTACCTTTTAGGTTAAAATGAACTAACAAAGTTGAACACGGATCTTTGGTTAAAAAACAGAATGAATGTCAGAAGTGTCCGGAATTTTTATAACGCGAAACATCAATATTCCTGGAAGGATATTATACTGTCAACAGGATTAACTTTGCACTACTGTCTTCTGTTTTTTAATTACAATGTTCTAAATCTTTTGTAATTTTTATAACAATATTTTATAAATAGATGGGGTGTCCGCCCATTGCCCACAAGGAGCTTTATATTTATTTTTTTGAGGGAGTTAAATGGACATAAAAAAATGTTTTTTTATTAGAACGAAAGAAAGTAGGTGGATTTATAATACCCTCCTACTATTTCTAACATTGCTTAGGTTACAGATTCATATTTTTGCTAAGGTTTTGGTCAACAATTGAAGGTGTTTCACAACGTACCCCTTATTATTGTTTGTTTTCTTATTTTTTTCTACACAATATCGCCTACCTGCGTACTTTCAAAGTTAAGCAGAATTATTTTTCGTTGTTGAATTTGACCAAATCTCATGACCACTTATGAAACATTTTAATTGAAAATTTGGAATAAAATGTCACTCTAATTACGCTTTACTCCTTTCGTTTGTCATATTTATGCGAGTGTAGCACCCTCACCAGTCATTATCTTCGCGATTAACGATTTTTTTTTAAGAAAAACAAATTTTATTTAGAGGAAATGCAACTTAACAAATTGTTAAGTGTTTTTTTTTTTTGGTGTTAATGTTATATAGAAATTAATAAAAACTGGGTATTAAAACACATACATACATATAAACAAATACATTATTCATATAAATAAATACAACAGTAACATCATACAATAATAAATTATTCGAATTTATCTTTATGGCTACTATAAATAAAATGTAATACAAATTTCAATACATAAATTATTAAAAACAAAACTGTAAACATTGCAAAAAATAAAATAACAGCAACATCTACTAAAAAATACTGATACCAGGGTAAGTCAGCCCCAACACTTCGTAACTGTGGAGCTCCATTATGTCTTATAACATATTCTACCCAATAAACTGCGGTATCCAGTGGTGACATAGGGCGGTCTTTAAAAATCTGAGAAATTTTTTCGACATTTTCTTTATAGTATGAATCTTCAAGAATCTCTTTTACAGTCTTAACAACAATTTCTTTAGTTATTTTTCCATAGGAAAGTCTTTTTGCAATTCCTAACTTTTCAGATGTTCGAATATTTATTTCTTGATCAGCAAAAAGTGGTATTCCTATTCTAGGTACACCACAATATACAGCTTCTTGACTACTTAATAATCCACCGTGAGAAATAAATAATTTAACTTTAGGATGGCCTAAAAATTTTAAAATTATTAGAAAGAAATGGAAATATAGTCAATAAAATTGACTTTTAAGGGTCGGGTCCATGATTTTAGATGTGGGAGTTCTGACGCCACTCGCAACTTCTTGAAGCTTATTTATTAGTAAAAGGGTGTGCGAAAACAAGTATAAATACACCCTCTTGCCAAAGAATATCCAATGGGTTGAGGGCAGTACTTTCAGTAAAAGTCACTGAATCCAAAAGTCAATTTTATTGACTATGTAGCAGATACGTACACAGAATGTCAATCTGGGGCATCCACTTTTTAAAATAAACATTTCCAGGTATTTTCAAAACTGAAGAAAAATTTTCAGACAAACCTTTCCATAAAATAGTGTAAGGTAATTCAGAAAAAGCATCGAAAAGTGCTTGCAGGATTCCAGGATCAAAAGTTTCGGTCTTAATCATTGAACCCATAGAAAAATAAATAACTCCAAAACTGTTACGGTTGATCAAATTTTCAAAATCCTGAAATTTTATTTTATTGACTTGTAATTATAGTTTTTAATTATTACTTCATGTAACGGTTTTGGGTCACGTATATGAAGTCCTGCAACTTCAACAAAATTTGGTACAGTTGGTCTAGATTGTTGCATGCTGAAATGACTATTAACTAGTACCAGACTAGTATTTTGGATTAAATCCTCTAATGAGGGAGTTTGTGGTCCGAAAAAGTCTTTAACTAATCTGTCTGAAGCACCATAAGACATGTAATTGTACCTTTAAACATTGTTGATGTAATTAAAAAATTAATTATACAGGGTATAATCAAATCATGTGTTCTACCTGGAAATACTCCTTGTTGAAAAGATGCTAAATACCCAAACTTGCCTTATACAAATGATTATGGTTTTTGAGATAGTGATAGCTTTTAGTGTGTGCAACCTAATAAATGAATGTCGTTCATGATATCACAAATAACGAATAATAAATGTTATTTGAGGTTTTTTGTTTCTGTTTTAAGATGTCCCAAACCCCGCGTAAGCCAAATTTAAAAATTACCAGCGGTTCTCAAGAAACATCAAGATTTGTACAAGGCAAGTTTGGATATTTAGCATCTTTTGAACGAGGACTATTACCAGCTAAAATTTCTACACAACATTTGTTTCACCCTGTATTTTATTATTAATTAAAAAAAAAAAAACTTACAAAAATCTTGTTGTTATCCATAAAATTGTATTTTGAATTCTTTCGAACAAACTCATTTTGGGATTAAAATGTGAGAAATAATTTGGGATATAAGACGGATTATCTGGATTTCCAACTCTATCATTTAACCAGGGAAAAGCAAAACTTGTAACATATGAAATGACAGGAGCATTAAATAAATATCCAAATCCCAACAAAGCATCAGAACCAAAAATATGAGTTATGATTAAATCATATTGTTTTGTTGTATTTTTCAAACTTTGTAAAACTGGAGTCTTCATTATTGCAGATACAGCATCAAGACCTCCGGTTTTTGTTATAAATTTAATATCTTCATAAAGGCTTCGATTTTCTAATAGATGTAAAGTCATATTATTTGTGTAAATTGGGAGGCTTCCATATAAACTGAATTCGTTGTATCTAAAAACCTCATTAATAATTAATAATAATTTGGATCTTTTTAAAAGACCTTTCGATATGTTTTTTTGAAGGATAATGAGTGAAGTAATCAACATTATGACCTTTTTCAGCAAGTCGTTTCAAGAGAGTTTCAAATAAAATTGAGTGACTTTCAGCAGGAAAAGGAACGATTCCCAAAATATTTGCACAAAATACGTTGGAAACAAAGATACACAAATTTAAAATTATTACGTTTTGCATTTTTTTAACGAATTACTTTGGTAACACTGAAGTGCATTTTTTGGAAAAAGCGCTTATAAACGTGTTGATAGTACTATCTTTAATACATATGAAAGTTTTAAAAATAACATTAACCTGAATTATGTATTCTAATTAAGTGTATTATGTTCCACTTTTAAAAATAATTGTAAAACGATAATTGTTTTGTTTGGGGGCACTAAAAGTCACAATACTTTAAAACTATTAAAACTGCGTTAATTTTTGTACAGGACAACATGAGTTAACAAATTTTTAGGTGTTAAAGCCTTATCAGTATGAATAAATAAAAAATGTTAATTTTTGGGTTTTAAAAAATGTTTTTGCTTGATTACAACAAGACAAACTGACGCAATTAGCATGAGCTAGAAGAAGATAACTAGCTAGTAGAAGCTTTTGCTATTCTTTATGCATATCACTCAAAGCATACACATATTATTCAAACAAACAAAACTAAATGACATCATACTGTGGTTATACAATAATAAATTATTTTGCACAACAGAATTATAAATTATATTGATTTGAAAATTAGTAGAATATCGCCTCCGGCTCCGAGTATTACAAAAATTGTCGCTTTTGTATTAAATAATTTAAAAATTAGTAAAAAAAATCTCCAGTTTCTTTAGCTAGTAGAACATCGCTTCCAACCGGCAAAATAAAAATGTTGTTTTTGTATTTATTAATTTAAAATATCTAAGAAATGCTAGCTTCTAAAATTAGTAAAATATCGCCTCCAGCTTTTAAAATAACAATAACAAAGTCGCCTTTGTCTTTATTGATTTCAAAATTTTGAAAGAAATAGCTTATCTAGCTTAAAAAGAAGAAGAGAAGCTTTGATAGTGCCTCCAAAAATAATCTCAACTTGCATGACCAATTTATTAATAGCCTAACTTCAAAAAAGAAAGTAAATGTGATGCACAAACGTTTTATTACGGTTTTTATCTTTAATCAGCTTGAGGTTATTTCTGAAGATATAGAAGAAGTTATTATTAATTTTAAAGCAACTAAAAATTACCTCCGTTTTCTAAATTTACTAAAATACAGCTTCCAGCTTCTAAAACTAAAAAAACAACTTAATATACACGGTGTTTTTGAATTAATGTTAAAAATTTTAACAGGTAATAGCCCTTGCTAAAAGAATGATAAAAAAACAATTTTGCTTACACAAATAATTATAGTTTTTCAAATATACGCTATAGAATTTAAAAAAAATCTGTTCTTTGAGTTACACACTGTTTTTGAGCATATAGATTTTGAGATATACAATGTAAAAGTTATTTGTACTGCTGTATATTGAAGACTGTCGTGCTTCATAAAAATGAAAAATATTGTTATTTTTGCAACAAAAGACAGTAGTGCATAAGCTCAAGAATTTTGTTTTCCGTTTCTACAGGCCTTTTTCTACTTTTTCAGAATTGCGTAAACGTGGCGGATGCGTTAAGACGAGGCGACTTCGGAAGTTGCGACGCTCAATTAGAAGAATACATAACCCAATGCCATAAAAGATTTCCTTTTGCTGCCGGTTTCAAGCCGGTCTCGACGACAACATCCCCAAGCGAAAGCAGCAATCACGTGTCGCAAGATCAAGACAATTGCAACAGTAACTGATGACCGTTCTTAAATCTGCGCCTACACCATTGCAGGGAATTAACCGGTGTCTTAGTGTGCAAGTGTTGACTGTATCCGGTTAAGAGTGTTTTAAATGAAATTGTCGCATTATAGGTTGTTAATTTTTGTGGTATGTCGTACCTCAGGACTGGTAACTAATAAATTGTTTTATTATGTTTTATTTCCAATTTTTGCTTTATTTCTCGCTTGGAATTGTTGTGAATGATTTACTTTGAAATTGTTTTGTTATTTTTCACATATTTTTTTACAAATTCAACTTGCGGTACTACTTTATATTTGATGACTGTATTTGGTGATAAGACTTTTAGGAAACTGTACCGTTGGGTTTTTTACTTGTGTGTTTCTATAGTGAAATTTATCGAATAATGAATGGTCTGGAGTCGCACAATGGCAAAGGAAAATGATTCACAATCAAAATAGCCACCAACTCTCATCAAATGTTGCGTTGTGTGATTCCAGTTTTTAGACATAATAATCATATTCACAACATTAAGTTTGTAGATACCCATTACTTGTATTGAACACTTTTCAATACAATAATTTATAATTATTGTAAATTTTGGTTAATAAAAAAATACTTAATATTTGTAGTGACTTTATTTAGACATTAATTATATTAACAAAAAAATAAAATAAACATTAATATACAAAATAGTATATTAAGAACAAGGATGGTAAGAACATATTACCGACCGAAAACAAATTATTTTTATGCGATTCAACTCTATATAAATAACTTATTACAACCTCTGTTAAGAACAAATGATAAAAATTTCAACTTTAGAAGTGTTTTTAACATTAAATACAAAATACTCGGCACAATTGTCAAATAAATAAAAAATAGAAATTCTAAGAGTGATGGCAAGACGCAACGAAGGTGAAACATAGTGAAATTATTACATTAATTTACAATTTCAATGTGAAATACCATCGTTTTACCCCAAACTAAGTTAAAATGTCACAATATTGTCGTCTAAAATTATTTGAAGGATAGGCAACTAATTATACTTACTTTTTTTGTCCAGTGACCGATAGATGGCACTTTCTATAATTTTTTAAATATCTAAGATACGATCAACAGAAAAATTTTGTAATCAACTTGTTTGTTAATTCGCGATCTCTACTTTATTAAGCACACTCGCGCCGCTCATGCTTCTGAAAACGTCTCAATTTACCAACTTGTTTAGTTATTTAAGTCATTAATCGCGAATTAACAAACAAATTGATTTACAAAAATTTTCCGTTGATTGTACCTTGGTTAATTAAAAAAAAACTTAAAGCATACTGCCATTTATCGGCCAATGGACAAACAAAAAATATACTTAGTTGCCTACATTTCAAATAATATTAGACAGTATTTTGCCATTTTAGCTTAATTTGGAGCAAAACGGTTGGTATTTCACATTAAAGGGAACTAAAAATAACAGAAGAAGCTCAGAAGAATAGAAAAGGCAAGAAAATATAAAAAAACAATATAAAATTGAAAAAATTAAAAACAGCTGAATGGAACTGGTGTGATAAAATTTTGTATTTAATTATTTATTTGGTTTTACTACAATAATTTAAAAATATTTCTGTATATTATAAAAATAAATTGCGGATAAAGTGTAAACGCTTAATAGTTAGCAATCTCAAAGTCATGGAATCTCAGATGGAATGTGGTCATGGAAGGAAGAAAAAGGTACAAAATTTGTAGATATTGAACAGTTGGTTAATAAAAAAAATATTTAATACTTGTAGTGATTTTATTAATCTTTGCTCCAAGAAAAGACATTAGTTTTATAAATTCTATTTTGAGTCGTTTACAATTCACACAAATGAGTATTAAGTAGTAATTTCTTATGAAAAGAAATCTTGGAATGTATGATACATAAGGTTTTTCATTTCTTTAATAAATATGTTTTTCACAATGTGGAAGCCACGTGTTATCAACTAGAACCTACATATGTATAGTTTATGTACATTATCTCCAATACTGAACCTCGTAATTGTTAAAAATACAATGGCCACATGTAAAAAACTTCCCTTTAACTGAAAAAAAAATCTGGCAAAAGGAAGTTTCACACACAATATTTATAATACTTTTTTCCCTTACTAACATTAAGAACTGAGTACGTTAATTAATAAACTGTTATTATTTATACAAATTAATAAAATTGGTCGTTTTTACAATTATCAACAGGCTAAGCAAAGCCAAAATGTGATATCCTTGGAATGTTTAAAAGCCAGTCTTTTATTTTTCAACAAAACTTTTCAAATTATCCACCACCACGTGTATAAAATGATAAATTTCTCATCTATTCAATATTTTAAGGCAGCAACTTGATGAGTTTTTTCCTATCAACATAACTAAATCATGCATTAAATAAATTGCACCAAAATGACTAATAATTTTATCACTTGTACGTCTAAGCTGCATAATCAGGCACTATGGATTGTGAAATGTTGATATATCAGTTTGTGAGTCTTCACCGATTTTTATAATTCAGTGATTTGAGCAGGACTGGGTCAATAGATCACACAATTTCGAGTGAAATCTATTAACCTTTTCGTAAACAACCATACGTATAATTAATACAAATACAATCAAAATTTACAGCCAAAATACGCATTGTACAGAGTTAACATTTGCCGAATTAAATATAAAATATAATAAATATACACAAATTAGACTAGGAATACATTAGTGTAGAAGGGAAGAGGGCTACGAAAGTCTTTAATCAGGTAAATTGATCACAGGTGGACATGGAATGGGTTATTTGGGTCCACCCAAATAATAATTAATTAACAATACTGACTAATGTGTCTCATAATTTCTTTTTTTTAGCTTTAAAATAAAGTCAGAATTCAAAAAATTTAAATTTAGATTAAAAACACAAAAAAATTGAAATATGTAATGAAAATTTCCCAGTTTCTAATAATAAAGATGTAAAAACTGCTATTAATTTACCGATAAATATTGTCATAATAACAAACGTTATTAAAATTCTGGGAAATCTAAAAAAAAATATTAAAACGACGTAATGTTTCTATTCAACAACATTCTTATTGATCTATTACACGAATTAAAACTCGAATGAAATAATAATTAAAAATCCCCAATTGGCAATTATAAATCAGCACTCACCTTCACACACATTTGTCAAATACACACACGCAACTCGAATTACTGTCAAACACTTAATAATGCATAAAAATCAATTTAAATTTGTTTAAATAACGAATTTTTAAACAAAATATTCCACTGTTTTCTCTCAAACGTCCAAACACAAAGAATCAATTACTGACTGAGTCATGCGAAATTCTGATAACGATTGGGGTAAAAAAACGTCTAATAAAAAAGTGTTTACGTGCATTTTAGCCGATTTATCTTAGGATTTTGAAGTCTTGAAGGAAATATCATTTGAAAATGTTATAAATAGGGCCGGACTTAAACAAATAGTCCATGCAGTTATATTTTTTTATTTGAGGGCTCTTAAAATAACTGTAGTTAATAATGTACAGCATGCTTCAAAATTAGTGTCAAATTCTAGCACTAGAGACTTGGGTGTGGGTCACCACATAGCAGCATAGTATTTTTAGCGCTAGCAGTTGTAGCTTTCTGTTTATTATTTTTTTTTTTGTTGTTGTTGATTGGCAACTGCTTAAGACAATTATTTTCAATTTTTATAAATAATACATTTTGCAACAAAAAAAAAACGGACATCAAATTTTGATACTCATAAAAAAAGTGTGTAAATTAACCATTAAATTACATTAGTTTGCACAATTTTAGTTGTCATTGTGAAAATCTGATGTCCAGTTCTTTTGTCACGAATTGTATTAATAATACAAGAGAATATACCAATTATTTTTTGCAGAAAACACAATATCGGTTACTTGTTTTGAACAATGTATTTTGAGAGTATAATTCAAGTCTCAAACGCTCGTGCTTGACATTAATTTTGAAGCAAATTGTACATAGCTATTGGTAAATTATTAAAAAATTATGTTTGCAAATCTAATAAATAAACCTTCTTGTGATTGGATCTCCTTGGTTTGTCAAATGAAACGAAAAAAAGACCCAATTACACCAATATTTTACTTAACACGACGCGCGTTTCGATAATAGTGTTAACATCCGGAGAATTACGACATTATTATGGAATGTGCGTCTTTTTTAAGGAAAGGGTTTGGTGTGATTGGGTCCTTTTTGTTTATTGAATAAATCACAATAAAACGTAATTTACCTTTATAAAATTTGGTGAAATAAGTTAAATAAGGATTTGAAAAAAAAACAGGCATTTACGTAACCAGTTGAAATGAACGATTTGTTTAACGAATATAATGTTTGCCAAAACAGGTAAGCGAAGTGAACAAGTATGCAAATTATGGGAGTTAAACAGTAATAGGTTTTTCGTAACATAATAAGTATAAAATTTTTCCTTATTCCGTCTAAAAAGAAAATTTTATTCTCAAAACACTTTTCATAACTAGTGATGTAAAGTTGCACTTAATAGTCGAGGACAGAAAAGAACAGCGGTTTAAAGAATTTAAAAAATGCGTGCATATTGAGACTACAATCTAAGTGAGCGTTAGCTATCGTTAAAAGTAATTGGTTCATAGATAATTTTAAAAAAAAACCCTTGAAATTCTTCACTTTCCCTTTCCGAACAGCTGTTCTCTTGTCAATGACTACACGTAACTAAAGTATTATGTGATGTAATGAAATTCGACAGTTAGTGATGTAATAAAATGCATTACATAACTTGTGATGTAATATATGCCATTACATAACAAAAGTTTATGGAAAATCAAAACATTTCGTAACAGAATGAGGAAAAAAAAAACATTTTTTAATTGAAATTAATTTACTTGCCAAATTATTTTATTCGAAATGGTGCATAATCGATCAGTTGATACATAAAATTGACCAATTTCGTGTTATGTGTTATATATTTTTCAACTTCGACATAAAAAACGAACATTTCGATTCGCATTTTTTTCACATGATGCAGCCTGAAACTTAATGAGCTTTTGAGTAGAGAAATAGAATCTATTCATTGAAAAACGAATGTACTTAAATTTGATAGGTTTTTGTTATTTTCGTATTTTATGTTTTGAATGAATTATGTATAACAGGAACTACGATAAAAATGCAAACATTATTGTAAATGTTACTTATACAATAACTCAAACAGCAACCAACATACATTTTATTATTTAAATTTGATTTCGTAAGGGCTCAAAGTGTGTAAACTCTGCTGTTAAAGAGTTAAAGGCATAGAAATAGCCTCCTAGCTACCCCTCGTTAGTTGTTGATGTGCTGAGAGAAAAAAAAAGTTTATTCAAAATACAAAACTAATTATTTTGAGCCGCAAGAAAGAGGAAAACTGATCGCATACTAATGAATTTACGTCACCGTTTAAAATTTCGAATTGCCAATATTGTAGCATGAATTTAGGCAACTAGAATTTATTCATTAATATAGAAAATAAAATACATAAAAGACAGTTGTGACACTAGTAAAAGATATTTCTAATCAACTTGCTTAGTTAAAAAAAATCGTCACAAAAAGACGTTTTAGGAACATTAAAAAAAAGACAAAAAAGTATAAAGTCGAGCATTGTATTAGGTTTTTGTGATTAAGAAATAAATAAGTAGTAGTAGTAAATTTGCTTTAACGGCCATTAAGATTATTACAATCCTCTATCGCTTCACTGGCTCTGGTTGTAAACTTCATCCTCGATAATAATAACGTCATTGCATAACATACTGTTATATTCAATTCTAAATGAAAATTGTTTTACAGACACTAAATTTGTTGTCTTATGGGTCAATTTCAAGTTGAGATACTACCGGTAGTATCGAAAATTTTAATACTTTTCCGTATAGCAACAACCAATCACAACAGCGAATTTTATTATTTTTCTATGGAAACGAAGATACTACCTGTAATATCTCAACCTGAAATTAGTCCATAAGTTAGTGATTTTAACGAGTCCAGTCCTGACCAGCAAAACTACTATTAAATAAATTTAACTAGATAAGCTCAAAATTTTGGCCTCTCTTTTACTCAATTTAATATCATGCTTTACCAATTGTAACCAAAAATATCAACAAATTTGTCCACCTGCGTATCTCGATTCACCCCCTTCCCTTCCAACATCACACGAATCACTTTATTGGCTAGTATTAAATACCTCAATATTGCTAACAATAATCTGTAACCGAAATAAGCCACATTTTAAGGTTATGACCAAAACTCCTTATCAATTTGTTTTTGTCTCGTTCTCCTTGCTTGAAGTGGTACCGTCGGATCTTGATTTTGGCCCGGTACAGGTAAATCAATTAGAGTTGTCGGCGAAAACCTCACACGACTTACCGAACTATTACTATCTTTCGCCGAAACGTACGAACTGTCATCACTCGTCAGACTATCAGGTGGTGTCGGATTCGTTGGAGTATTTCCCCCGGAATGTCCTTGAGTCGCTTGGTAGTTATTCCGTTTCAAACTAGAACGAAGTTTTGTATAACCTGAAGTTTCGAGAGTTGTAGGACGCTCGAAATGTGATTCTTGGGAGTTTTGTCTTGAGTATGAGTAGTCATAATCATATCGTCTTAGATAACTTGAACTGTAACTCCCTTCGTCTTCTAGTTTGAAGCTCGGATTGACATTTGAACCACTTGTGGTCGTCGAACTATTTGAAACGTTCGAAGGAGTTCTGCGATGTCCTTGAGGCAGTCTTTGAGGTGTCCTTGACCCGCTATGACTACTTATACTGCTCGGGTTATCATAAGCGTAATCAGTACCATAACCATACATTGTAGTACCACTGTACTCAGAACTGTACCCAGCATAATGGTCTGGATAATGTCCGTAATGGTCTGTCCGACCAGAACACCCTGGACAGTGTGGAGGCTCAGTTTGGTAATCCCCCGGGACGTATATAGTCGTCCGGTCATAAGGAGGATAAAACTCTGACCCGTCATTACTCGTTGAGCTTGATTTCCGGCGTGGTGAAGGGTTTGGAGGGTGATGTTGAGGTGAGTCTGTGAATCTCAACGGTCGTTGCTCTTCATGTTGGAGGGTAATAAGTTGGGATCCAGTTAATGGAGGGCGGTAGTGTCGTGTAGGCCCGTGATAGGTGTTATGACTGTAACCAGAAGTGGTGGAGTACTCGTAGTCTTGATTCTCGATTGGTCTCCATGCAGGTAAGTCGACTATTTCCGGCCTGGGGAACATTGGTTTTTGGTTAAGGGAAATTTCTGATGTTTTTCTACCTGTTAGGTTGCAGCCGTGGGTGGAGGGGAGACACGTTTGACAATCGAACGTCGTAACCTGAAGCCACTCCGGCCAACATCGCAGCGATGTTGTATAAAACTAGCTCCACAATACTTAACTTTGGTTTTAGCCTTTGACCTGCAATAAATAATAGGTTAGGGAAGAGTGTTATGAACGCACCACAAATATTTAAATACGTTGCAAATTTTTAATTAGTTCAATCTTTTTCAAATAGGTTTCAGTTACTTTTCCGTAATTTTTTAAATACAAATATTAAAAATGTAATCCTCTATATTTTATTAGTGTTGAAAACTTCTTAAAAAAGAAAATTTTCATTTACTGTGCTTTACTACTTTGACGTCACAATGGAGGTCATAAACTAGATCGGGATTTGTATTATTGTAGGCTTCGGCATACTCCCAGACTTTGTCAGATTTTTAATTACTTCCTTGTCGACCAAGACAGCTACATAAGAGCGTCTTGGGCCCGTAACTCTTAGACCCCACTTGGAGACTAAAGTTGGACTAACGCTATTAACCGACATTTTGCCAAAGTGCTCATGAAGTGAACAGATTGTGAGATAATTGTTGTAACTACTTCAAAAAATACAAAAATGTCTTCCAGTCATTGTTGGTTCACAACTTCAAATTTTCAAAACAATTCGGTCACCCAATAAAAAAAAATTAATTAAAAAAAATATCGAATAAATATGGCTTCTTCAAAAATAAGTGGGCATAAAAAACAGCGATCTCATTTATTTTTTTTTATAAATAAAATAATTATAGTTACATAAGTTTGTGATAACTTACCGTCCGCACTGTACAGGGTCGGCATAGGTACATTATGTCTGATCGTTCCTGGAATGGGATATTCAGGGCCCCAATCTTCAGGTGGAATGAAATCTGTTAACCCAAATAAACACTAGCGTTTCTTTCACACATTCAAACACAAAACACTTCAAGCTACAATTTTACAATAAAAAACGAACAAAAAAGCAAAATAAAAAGACTACAAGACTGAAAAAAATTCCAGCATCCGAATTGTTAATAACTTTTGTTAAAAGTCTTGAAGAATTATTTAGTAAAGTTATAAAAAGCAACATTTCGTTAATTTCGGATTGAAATTTTTAGACAAACCTTAAATTGTGTGTTGACCAACCAATTAAATTCTTAGTGCGAAATAATCCCAAAATAAATAAAATTAAGGACATGCGAATGATAAATAAATAAAATAACAGTAATTAAAAAACATTATTACAATGTTTATTGAAAATCAAATTACATAAAATAGAACCATCACCAATGAGAATTAAGCAGTTTGAACACGTTTCAAAGATAAAGAAAATCACAAAACATAGAAAGACGTAACGAAACATGTTCAAAAGGCATCAATTTATTAAATTAAAAAACAGCATAGCCTAAATTACAAACTACACAATATAATAATAATATAAAACAAAAAAGTACTACTTAAGAAATAAGGCTGAAATAAAATCAATTAAAATATAGTCAAAAACATGCTACTGTGCTTAAAACTAAAAAAAAAATGCAAATCTGGGGATCTTTGACTTACACATGACATTTGGAAGGTTTTCCTCGGAAATGCCTTAACGAAAATACCCGATTAGAAAATTGTACAAGGTGTTGCAGAATCATTTAGCACAAAGTTAAACAATTTGATTTAAATATATAATTTGTTTTCAATCACTTAGAAAAATAATTTTGGAACACCCCGTACAAGGTGTTTCATTAGTATTGGCACAGTTGATTTACGTTTTATGATAACAGTTAAAAATATAAATAACGGAAGTTGCTACATTTCAAAAATATTTTACCAATGTTCTACTTCCGGTTTCATCATAATATGTCCATATATTTTTTTACAGAACACCCAATTATTACATATCCAATTTTGTGCATTTTTTAGTTGTTTGTTTTTCAATTTTTGTGTTAAATATCATTCAAATTGATAAAGGGGTTACATACTTCTGTAGAAAAACCAAAATTATTTTTAAACTTTGGCGCCCTCTAACTACCAAACGGTGTATTTAGTCTAGAGATAAGTTATGCCAAATTATTTTATTTTGTCTTTACTCTATGGAAAGATTTTTGGGACAGTCTGTAGATACATAATGTCTCAAAAAAAGCGTAGCATCTTATCAATTAAAAGAGCACAAGAGATTTTTTTAACATTTTATTTAAATAATATTTATTTATTCGATAATAATAAAAAAGCAATAATTGTGTGTCTTTGAGAGAAAAGAGAAAGGTAAGGAAAAATAAATTATAATTTAAGCTTTTATAATACTGTTGTTATGTTTTTAGAGGCGACATTCGTTGCATTTTTTTTTTTTTAATGGTCCCAGATTGGATTATGGCCGAATTGACAGATTATCAAGTAAGTTTATACTTTTTGTTAAGAGCTTGATAACGTATCAGCAAGATGGTACACCTTTTTGGGGACACTCTGTATATACAAGTACTCATAAAGCTCATTCTTTGACACACATTTCGTCAAAAAAAAAATTACCGTTAAAAATAAGGAAATGAGATATCTTGTGGCCAAATAAATTTCAGATCAATAGTGCTCTAGTGTATTTGTTGTGTTAAGTATGTCTGAACTAGTAGCATCAGTCTAGCTATCTAATATGACAGCTTTGAGGTAGAGTTCTTTATTTCTTGGCGAAACGTAAAGTCAATACTGTACGGTTTTGGAAACTTTTTCATAACACCCAACCGAGAATTTATTTAGTCACATGATATAAAGAAAAATAGAATAATATCTTTGAATTTGAGATTTAGGTTCATGTTTAAAATTATCGTAGATAAAGGGTCAGTTTACAGAAGGTAAATTAAATATTTAATTGTGATTAACTTTTAATTTGCGATTAAATTGATAGTTCTGACATTTTATTGGTCAAAATAGACATTTAAATGCGAATTAACTATTTAATCGCAATTAAAGTTAATGTCGTTTTCAATAAACCGGTCCAAAATGTTATAAATCATATATGTAAGTTAAAAGACTATTAAAGCACTTGTGCTTATACGACTTGGTGTACAACCTCGCTTGTAAGTTCCCCACATAAATAATTATAAAAAAATATAACTTCCGTTAATCCTATTTTCTCCAAAAAGTCATAAAACAATAATCAATTGTTACTGATAAAACACCGTTGTAAAATTTTGTAAAAAAAATTCACAGCGCTAATTTTTTGGGGTGGAATATTAATTGAGTAACTGTTCGGTATCATCGTGATTATCATTAACATCAGCATACTCTTTAGTAAAATGCACCGAGTTGCTGACCCCTCTGGCAATAACAAAACTATCAGTGCTAAACACAGTATCATAATGTGATTCCGTGATATTTCCAATCGACCTACTTAACCGTTCGTTTTGTCCCAAGCCGGGTTTTTGCATTAGCGAAGCGTTATTTGTGGGAAAACTATGATTACGTAGTGTGCTTCCGAACCGTTTAAATTCAGATAGAGTAGTTAGAGCCGACATTTTATTTATTAACATCTGCAGACCAGAGCTTTTGTTACTAACGTCAATGGGGGATGTGTTACCTATGTCGTGGGCTGGCCGGCTCAGTACTGTTGTCCTCGTCTTGTCCAGATTTGGAGCACTTTTCGACCAAATCGCGCTTCTGTTTGGGGCAGGTCGAAGCATGGTTATTTGGCCCCGTTCGCGCTGGTGGCACGTGCTAGGGCCCCACGTTTTGCCCTTTACGCCATCGGCGGGTACTGAAAGATAACAACAACCTGCTCTTGCCCTCAGTGTTCGATTATATTTTTTTTGTCAGAAAGAGATGAATGAAGGTTTTTTTTTTCACGACGACCTTAGATCGGCAATGTGCCAAATAATTCTGATACCGACGCGAAATTAACCGGTGATGAGGACGAGAGATGAAATATTGCCTCGCATTTACTCTCAGACTTTGTTTTCTCTTTACATTTTACAAATTACTGCAAACTTTAAATTACAAAGTGCTCGAAAACAAATTACTCCTAGGGAAAAATATTGACAAGCTATATTTCACAAAACTTTAAAAGCTTTTTACTAGAAGAGATTATTAATAAAATTTTAAAGTGAAATGTCGTAAATAAAATAATAACTTATTTTATGAAATATTTTTTTTAAACCACCTGTCTCGTAAGCATGCTACACTAACAGCAACAGTAAGCAACAATTATTGTCCATGGAATGATTACCAAAAAAATGAAAATGCAAAATATCTCTAGGGTGGTAAGCGCGGGTCGTAAGCAGATTAATGCCTTCTTATTCTGAAAAAATAGTAGATGAACTTCGAGGCCGTAAGCACTTTTCGTGGTCTCGACCGTTTTACAAGTTGTGTTCTGAATTACGAAAAGTTATGCTTACGGCCCTTGAAAGCCCTAGTCATTTTCTTTAGTTTCGTTGCAATTTTCTAAATTTGTCTACTGGGCCGATTTCAAGTTGAGATAATACTGGTAGTATCTTCGTTTCCATGGAAAAATAAACAAATTCAGGGCTGTGATTTGCTGTTGTCATGGAAAAGTATTAATATTTGCGCTACTACCGGTATTATCTCAACTTGAAATCAGCCCATAAGTCTATTTCAAATTATTCTACAATTTCCCATCAATTCTAGCTGATTTCTTGAAATATTTTCGCGATTTTCCTATTTCTTTTTTTTTAGGTTCTCCACTAATTGTATTGTTTCTTTTTTCTTTCTTTCTTTATTATTTCTTTGTTTAAATTATACCATACTTTCCATAAATTTTTCCGCTCCAGAAATTTTCATGTGAATCTTGAGATTTTCTAGAAATTTTCTTAATACCCCTGTGATCTTTCTTAGAATACTCCTTATTATATAGCTTCTTAATTCTAAGCATATTCATCTATTTTATATTTTCTTCTACATTCTAATTGAGTCTCTTTAATTACATTTTTATTTACTCGTATTTACACTAACCTCAATATTTAAATAACAATTTATAAAAATTAAAAATAGTTAAGTGCTCTACAATTACCATGTCTGTTTAAAAAACTATTTTTTTTTTCAACATTTAGGTCCGAGAAAAAATTTAAGAATTTTTTTTTCACCGATCAGCTTAACACCATATTTTTTTGACAATTTAAGCGCCCTAAAGTAGGTACTTTAAAGCCGTTATAAATAAAACAGACTTTTTGCTTTCAAACTACTAATCACGGCTGAAAATCTGCAAAGATTGTGACGTAAATTTGAATTCTGTCTATTAATGATTTTATTATTATATACGCACTAATATTATTAAACAATAAAAGGAGGTTCAGCTAGATATATTAGACAAAATAATTTTCGGGGTTTTTCCTCTTATCAGTACATCTTCCCCGCGCCTACGATTTATTATTTTTCCTATTAGATGTCGCAACTTATTTAATCTCGCATGTATTGTAGAGTCGGCGTGAAACAAACAAATGAGATAAAAACCCTTTGAATTAATTCACTTTATCACGATTTTACTGTAAAAAATTTAACCTACTTTTACTGTTTTTCATTTACGTAAAAGGAATACGAAAATTTTCTTCCAGGCACTTGAAAGAGTAAGCAAAGAAGAGTAAGATACGGAATGCTGAGTATTTACACGAAGAATAAATTTGTTCTATTTTCAGTGTTTTAAGAATTCAAAAAAGACAATTCAAACAGACGCTTGCTTTCTTTAATCCGACATAAAACAAAATTTAGCTCAAGAAAAATACAATTTACATCAAATTTATTGATTTTTCCTATTTGTAACCTAAAGGTATTTCTATGTCGTGTCTTGAAGCCTTTATCAAGTAGTTACACACAACTTGAAACTACAAAAGAAATTTAGTTCTTGTACAAAGTTGGCAAAATTTCAAAAGTGCTATTATCAGTATTTTTATTTATTTAATTTTTCCAATGTTTGTAATGTATTGTCGATTTCACAGATTACGTAAAACGCGAATTCTTATTAAAAATGCAGGTTCGTGCATTTTGTGATAAAATAAAAAGTGTTAAACAATCACAAATCAAAAATCAATAAAAATAGAACTGTTACATTTTATAAGAAAAACATGAATTCTCGTAAATTAGTATTTTAATGAAAACATTATTAACTTTCATTTGATTCTTTGTTTTACACAAACACTACAATTAATTAAAAAAACAAATCAACTCTAATCACCAAAACCGGTAATAAAAATATTACGCTGAAGTGACATTTATGTGACATTATTTTCAACAAGCAAGTTCAGTTTTCACTATCAAAATTCTGCTTCATAAACTTTATATAGGTTTGTTATTACACCGTTGCATTTTATATTATTTCACGTAAAACTGAAATGAAACACAGCTGCATACGCCAAAATAACATTTGAAACAAAGCCTTTTGTTCATTTCATAATGTAGACGTATTATCAACAATTGCAAAATTGCGCTTCAGATTTCACGTTATTCGAGCACATCTCAGTTTTGAATATCAAAAAAATATAAACAGAGAGAATAACTTTGTTGAGACAATATTCCAACTACTCCTACTCCGATTTCACGTTATCTTTAATCCCCACGAAATTATTTACACAATGTGCTAGATTAAAAAAAAGTGCTTAAAAAAACAAACGAAATTAAAACAAAAAAAAACACTGTGATACTCCGATCTAAATAAACACGATCTAATTTAAGCAAAACGAATCTAAAATTCACAATGTGGTTCGACATATCTTCATGCTAAACGAAAAACCATGCTGAAAAATTGATGAAACATGATAAGTTCAATCATTGCGTGAAACGTGTATTCCAGAATTGAATCTTCGAGAAGATCTGACGAGTATCCAGGGTATAAAAAGATGTAATATACCCAAACTTCTCTTTTTGAGAAAAAAGATGTAGCCATTTTGTTTAAGAATCGCTAACATATTTCTTAATTTAAAAAATAAATACTTATGGGCTGATTTCAAGTTGAGATAATACCGGTAGTATCTTCGTTTCCATAGAAAAATAAACAAATTCGGGACTGTGATTTGCTGTTGTTATGGAAAAGTATTAAAATTTGCGCTACTACCGGTATTATCTTAACTTGAAATCAGCCCATTAGTGTAACTAGTTTCGTTGGTAATTTTATTAAAATATGTAGTAAAAATAGTGGTATTGCGATAAAAACAATTCGTTCAAATTAAATAACCGTAAAAACATTTTTAAACATTCCGAAATCTAACCCAGTTTTGGATGGATGTAGATACGTGATGAGCAGTAAATTCATTCAAGTTTATACTGTTAGTACTTCGTTAGTTAGTAAGAACAAACTGCAAAATTTTTCCATCTCTCGGCGTAGATGGGGTATTTGGGGCCCTACACCGGGTGGTACCTCATATCATTTATTTTTCTTGTCCCCAAAGGTATGTCAACTCATCGACCTCATTCAACGATCTAATGGAATGTTAAAGAGTCTTGAACCGGTCCCTATACTTTAAATATAATTACAACCGAAACAATTGAGACATTGCCTTAAATGTCCCGGTTGTGATCACTGATCATGTTCAATAAACTGGAGTATCACCTGATATAGGACCTCAAATATGCGGTCTTCAGCGAGAGATGGAAAAATTTTACAGTTTCTTTTTACCAACCACTGTAACGAACTACTAGTGGTATAGACTTGAATAAATTTAATGTCCATCACGTATCATTCAAGCGTTTTCTATTTAGGCCTTTTCGGAACGTTGAAAAAAATGTTTACGGTAATTTGGTAAGAGCAAATAATTTCCATCACAGTACTACTATTTTTACTACAAATTTTAATAATTTTACCGGTCAAAGTAGTCACATTAAATGATAAGGATAACGTAATTGATAGTTGATTATGCTAATTAATGGCAATCCAATTAAAATCTGATTAAAATAGTTGAAGTTGGGAATTATAATTCGTGCTATCATAAATTGTTGATAAATACCTAAGCAAATTTTATTAATACAGAAGTCTTGTTGCGTAGTTGTTGCCCGCTTTTTGATTACATATTTAGCAAAAGTGCCAAATTAAAAAATACAGTGTGGTGCTAAAGTAAGGAACAAAATTCATAATTCTTTTATTGAATGTTTTTGAGCAAAACACTCGGACAAGTCAATTTTATTTTTTAATTTACCACTTTATGACATAAAAATTTGACTTATGACGTCATGTATTATTGCGCAATGACGTCATCATTAGTTTTTTTAAATGACAAACACATTTTTTTGATGTTTTTTGTAGGAGGTGCAACTACTTAAATGATGGTGTAAAAAAACTGGTACCTTAGATATCATTTTTTTTTGAGAAAATAACCCATTTCTGTTGGCTACCTAAATTTACAAAAACTAATTTTTTACACTCACATTTGACACGTAATTACTGTTTACACTTTTATTTACAAAAATTGTCAAAATGGCAGTAAAAATTAGGATTCTGTGCTGAGACTTTTAATTTTCAGACAATAATTCAATCACGAAATAAAGTCGTTGTTTCTCAAAATTAAAAAAGTCTCAGCACTGAATCTTAATTCTTACTGTCATTTTGACAATTTTTGTAAATAAAAGTGTAAACAGTAATTGCGTGTCAAATTTGAGTGTAAAAAATTAGTTTTTGTAAATTTAGGTAGCCAACATAAATGGGTTATTTTCTCAAAAAAATTGTTATCTAAGGTACCAATTTTTTTACACCGTCATTTAAGTAGTTGCACCTCCTACAAAAAACATCAAAAAAAATGTGTTTGTCATTTAAAAAAACTAATGATGACGTCATTGCGCAATAATACATGACGTCATAAGTCAAATTTTAATGTCATAAAGTGGCAAATTGAAAAATAAAATTGACTTGTCCGAGTGTTTTGCTCAAAAACATTCAATAAAAGAATTATGAATTTTGTTCCTTACTTTAGCACCACACTGTATATCAGTGGTTCTCAAAGTGGCTACATCGTTTATTCAAAAAACCATAACCTTTCAACCAGGACTATTACCATTTAAAAAGCTTATAACATTATTTGATTACAGTTCGTATAAGGCGTCACGTAATGATTGAACTGTGAAATGTCGCTAACTCACGTGCAATGGCCCTTAATCTAGTAATAGCCGGCGATCCTGGTGGGCTGTGAGGTGATATAACCGCTTTATGGTCAAGTGTATGTTGTACTGTAATTGTATGTCTAAAATCTGATGGCAAACTAATATTCGACCCTGGTTCTTTTTTCAGTAGTTTTAACCTAGACCTCTTAAATTTCCCTAAAGAGAAAACTTGTCAATAATACACCCGTAAAAATTTTCCTCTTACCTTTTCTTTTTATCGGTGTTGGTGTTTGTTGTTTAATCATAAAATGTAATTCTCTTTGCAAAAGATCAATTTCGCGTTCTTGTAATTCCTGTTCTTTTTGTCTAAGTTGTTCCTCGTGCATTCTTTGCTTCATTTGTGCTCTATTTAGATCCTCTTCCCTGCAACGCAACTCCTGTCGAAACAAATAACATGTTAAATATCTATTACGTATTCTGACTTATCGATTCTTGTCTAATTACCTCTTCAAATGATTTACATGCCTGGGATGTTCAAGGTAAGCGGCCAATGAGAAAAGCAAAGGATAAATAATGAAGCTTTAGTGATGACAAGCCCCAGACTTACCTTCTCTTTCCTGCGAAGTTCCAAGAGGACCTCTTCGATTTCTTGACGCCAATCATCTTGCATTATGTGAAAACTTTCATGAGGTGTTTGTGTAAACGAAGAATGAGCGATTAAGTCTAGATCGAGGAGTATCTGTTCAAAAGTCGGCCGAAGGTGCGGATCCGATTTCCAACATTCTGTGGACAAGGATTTAGTTTGGAATCAATTTTTAATCCTATTGGGCTTAATTGGCTTGCTCACAAGAGAACGATAAATCTTGATATTACGGGAATTTTCAGAAATAACGGTTAAATTGTAAGTTATATGATGGTGCAAGTGACAGTTTGTGATAAATATCTTATTTGTGTTGTTGCGGTCTTGGTTTTTCCCTCGTAACTTATTGTGGATGTGTATTCTTTCATTGTTTGCCGACATTTTTATTTTCGGCACGCGTCGCACCTTTCGCATTCAAATAACGTACAAGGCAAGGTATAACGTTTCGGTTGACGATTATGGTGACACCCCAAGCCTACCGGAACCCTCAGAGGCACAAAAAACATATTTTTTTTCCTTTATACTAGACATATTGTTCCGACAAGTGGAATTTATGAATAAAAAACATGATTTATGGTAAAATACCTCCAGATGCGTGTTATTTATACACAATTTCATTTGATATTTAATTATTTAAAACGCTCTAAAATCAACAACAAGTATTTATAATCTCTTCAAAAATGTTATTATACTTTTTATTCCTTGTTCTTTAAATAAACCCTAAAAATATTTTTTACCAATAAATTAGATATCTTTGATTAGAAAATAATACATACGAATAACCAACAAAAAAATGTTTTAATCATCAAATTTAAAAACGGTACGTAGTGCAGTAGTAACTTAGAATTTTTAGGTTAATTGTAAAATATTACATAGTTGGACGAAACACTAAATACAACTCTAAGATCCCCTTTGAGCCGTTTATTAATTAACCAACCCCAAGCAAACTCCAGAATTTCAGGTCGTAATTTCAGGTGAGGACTAGCCATAAAAGTCAAAAGTAAAATTATTCCTGGTTCGGTAAAATTTGTGTTAAGACTGCTAGGGTCAATTTTTCTGTGTCTACATTATAACAACGCAACGGTTCATCAAAGAAAAAAAAATTGTATATACAACAATAGTTATTTTAGTATGCCTTTTTTTATTAGCGCCCATGCAGATTGACGCTAAGCGCTATCACTAATAGACAGCAAATTTTGGCCATAGTTACTAAGATTGTGAGAATTTTTGTCCTGTATGTATGGCTTACTCATTGAGCATTTGGTTTAAACACTAAAGTGTCAAAACTTTTATGTGATGTCGCGATATTTCATTGCAATCGAGAAAATAAAATTATATTAGCTGTCAACTTGACAATAATTCAACATAACCTTCTAAAATACAGGTTGCGTGCAAGTAATCAGCTGTCAAAGCCATTGGTAGTATAACAAATAAATAATTTTGAAAATTATTATTCAATAAAACCATTTATTCTAAAAATTATTTGAAGTACAGTTTAGAAATGTTAGGTCTCAAGTTTTCAATGCTGTTATTTGTTAATTTATCGAAGAATTTTGCTAATTTGTCGTTTAAGTAAAATCTCAATTTTCTCTAATCGAATCTAAATAAATCCATATTAGACACCTTATTTGTGGGCAGGATTGTAGGTACTCCAAAAGGCTCACCACCCATTGTTTTACCACCAATCGGTTGACACACAAAACCTATTAACAGAAACATCAGTTCAACAATGTAATAACTTCAAAAAGAATGACATTAGAATGTTCCTATACTTCAACTTCAGTTGGTAATGATTTTACGTAGTACAAGGTTACATTTTTTGAAAGATTTGGACAAAACAGACAAAGCTTGCCTAGCAATCAAGTAAGCCATGATACTGGCGTTAGGTTTGATTGGAACACCTTTTGTATGTCTTTGATTTATCAAATAAAAATAGTTAAAACATGATTTAATAAGAGAAACGCTATTTTGAGGTAATTGAACCTTATTTAAATTCGTCTATAATATACTTCAATTTATTTACCTTGATACATTTGACATTACATTTTATTAATAAACGCCATCATAGTGAGGTAAAAAGCAATTTGCAATAATTCAGTTTTAAAGTGCCCATATTAGGTTTATCTTATTTCACATAACGTGAACCATAATAAGATCAGCACTCGATTTTATGTCAATAAAGTTAGCAGAACACTTTTAGCAGAACATATATTTCTTTGCAGAAAAATTTAAAGCTAATTAAGAGCTAATTAAATGCTCTAATTAAATATTTTGTGCTCGTATTTTAAAAAAAAACCAACATGTTCTGCTAGCTTAATAAAAAGTTAGCAGAGCAACAATAAAATATGACATAAAACGTAAATATAATAATGGAAATATCTCAAGCTTATTACGAGCTAATTATATGCTATAATTAAAAATTTAATGATCGCTTATTTAAAAAAAACACATGTTCTGCTGGCTTAATGAAAAGTTAGCAGAACAACAACAAAATATCACATCAAACATAAAAATTATAATAAAAATACTACAAGCTAATTACAAGCCAATTAAATGCTATAATTAAAAATCTAATGTTTGTCTTAAAAAAAAATGTGTTCTGCTAGCTTAACGAAAAGTTAGCAGAACAACAATAAAATATAATATAATACGTAAATATAATAATGGAAATAATTCAAACCCATTACGAGCTAATTAAATGCTATTATTAAAAATTTAATGCTCGGTTATTTAAAAAAAAAAAAACACATGTTCTGCTGGTTTAATGAAAAGTTAGCAGAACAACAATAAAATATGACATAAAACGTAAATATAATAATGGAAATATTTCAAGCTTATTACGAGCTAATTAATCGTACTTTAGTTAATTTAAAAAATACTTAAAAAATTATCCAAAGTGTCATCTATCAGTCACCGCCCAAATATTTAAAAATGTGTGTGTTTAGCTGCCTATCTTTCAAATAATTTTCGGCAGTATTTTGACATTATAGCTTAGTTTAGGGCAAAACGGTGGTATTTCACATTAAAATTTTAATTATTAAATTAATTTGATAATTTTACTTTGTTTCACTTTCCTTGCGTCTTATAATCACTCCTAAAAAGTTTTTTATTTGACAATTGTGCGCATGCGCAAACTCTTTTTTTCCAAAGGCTGGCCCCTTTTACACAACGATTTTTCAACATAATTAGATCGTAATTAACCTAAAATATTTTTATTATGATATTTACGTTTAATGTGATACTTTAATGTTGGTCTGCTAACTTTTTGGTAAGCTAGCAGAACATGTTTTTTTTAAAAAAAGTCAAACATAATGTTTTTTAATTACAGCATTCAATTAGCTCGTATTTAGCATGTAACTTTTGATTAAGCCAGCAAAATATGTTTTTTTTAAATACATACAAGCACAAAATTTTTAATAATAGCATTTAATTAGCTCGTAATTAGCTTGTAATATTTTTATTATATTCTTTATGTTTGATGTGATATTTTGTTGTTGTTCTGCTAAGTTTTCATTAAGCCAGCAGAACATGTGTTTTTTTTAAAATAAGGGAGCATTAAATTTTTAATAATAGCATTTAATTAGCTCGTAATTAGCTTGTAATATTGTTATTATATTCTTTATGTTTGATGTGATATTTTGTTGTTGTTCTGCTAACTTTTCATTAAGCCAGCAGAACATGTGTTTTTTTTTTAAATAAGGGAGCATTAAATTTTTAATTATAGCATTTAATTAGCTCGTAATAAGCTTGAGATATTTCCATTATTATATTTACGTTTTATGTCATATTTTATTGTTGCTCTGCTAACTTTTTATTAAGCTTGCAGAACATGTTGTTTTTTTTTTAAATACGAGCACAAAATTTTTAATTAGAGCATTTAATTAGCTCTTAATTAGCTTTAAATTTTTCTGCAAAGAAATATATGTTCTGCTAAAAGTGTTCTGCTAACTTTATTGACATCTCGATTTTTTGCAATAAGTCCCTAATAACAAAGCCACAAAAAGCACAAACAAAACTCAATTTGGTGCAAAGACACAATTTGTGTTAATTAGCGGCAGTACCTATGCAATCAACAATGTAATAATAATAATAATAATGACTTTGTTAAGTGAAAACCGACTGTTTAATAAAAATTAAAATTATAATGTCATGGCATACTGCGAGGATTTTTATGAACTGTGGTTACTATACGACTTAAGTATTGTGAACCGCCAAACTTTTGAGACTTTATCAAAAAAAAATTAAAATGAGATGTTTCATAATAATTTTTAAAGATTTTTTTCGAGATATTTTTTATTGCCATTTCATAAATGTTCAAGTGTCTAAATTAAGACCTACTTTTTTTTCTGAAATTGTCTGAAAAATATGTAGTCTGTAAATTTGCGGAACCGTGAAGCAGTTCGACAAAAACATTATGATAATAGCTATATATTTCTGTTGAGGGTTCATTATTCCAAATTAAAATATAAAACACCAAACTCAAATAATAAATTAATCTTAGCTGTAAAACATAGAGACTTCCCCAGAAAAAAATAACACATGCCATTTAAAATAGCACAATAGAAAAACTAGTATAAAAAACATGTGTTACAACCTCCCTAATCAATGTTGAGGTATTTAGTTTTTTTTTAACCTGAAATTCTGAAAAATAACTAAAATAATAAATGACAAATATTAAAATGTGTATGAACTTTTAATGTTTGTTTATTAATATTCTCTAAACTTGAAAAACAAAAGTCATGTTTTTTGCAAAAACCATCACATCATAATGTTACCTAATTTAGCAAACCATCGACAGGTAAGCAACCGCGTAATTGCCAAAACGAAAAAAAACACATAAAACTTTTCCATTTTACACGTTTTTATTTAAAAAAAGTCTTCGTCGTCGTTTATACTTACTCTCCATGAGTTCCCTCCAAGGTTGCGGACACGTGCTAGGTATGGGCAAGGTGAGTTTGTTAACGGCGACGCCGTACGCCACAGCCAGGGTGTCAATACCTTTGTATGGCGTTTCACCCGTTAACAACTCCCACAAGACTACGCCATAACTCCATACGTCGCTGGCTCTCGAAAAAGTTGAATTCTTGATAACTTCAGGTGCCATCCAGGCATACGTGCCTGCCTGAGACATCCGTGTTGTTTTGTACACCTCGCGAGCCAATCCAAAATCCGTTATCTTGAGGGTTTTGAACTGAAGGTCGTCGTTCTCGATCGCCTCCCGAAGGAGAACTAGAAAAAAAATTAAAAATTAGAAAAAAAATACCAAGATTCTATTTTACAAACAGCACCAGCAGGGGCGTATTTAATGAAGTTGCAATCGGTGCAATATATCGAGAAACCCTCATCAGGGTGTATTTTGTCGAAAAACATCCAATAGTTCTTACTTAAAAAATCAGTTACATTAAAATCTATTTTGGAAGAAACTTATACTTAATTACTTCATTTAAAATTTGAAGAAGTTTAAAACTAAGTTAGTTGTAAATATAAAAAGTTTGTATTAAAACCTAAAATTTTCTCCAGATGTCGTTTTCGTACATTATCAACAGGGAAAATACGCGTTAAAATTAAAAAAAAGAACTTCTGATAATGTGCTCGCTTCGCTCAGGCGTTAAATAGTCTAATTTTTTATCATTGTTGTTGTTAACAAATTTGTTGGTAACAGCGAAGTAATAATTGGTAGAAATAATATAAAAAAAAAACAGATAAATAGAGACGTGTGCGAGGCGGAGCCGAGTAGTTTCAAGTGAAACACTTAAAACTTCCGCGAATTTCCGAATACATATTATCATTTCAACTCATCAAAATCAACAGTTTTGCGAATACAAAAACTTTCCAGAAGTCATTATACCAATCTTGATGAACTTGAATACGATCAAAGGCCTCAGAAAGTCGAAACTATGCATTTTACAACATTGGAAGCCGCTTAACAGACTATAAAATTAACACATAATTAGACAAGTCTTGTAACATTTCGATAAAAATTAAGTTGACTTATCTAGGAGAACATTTATCGATCGTGTTTCTTATGTGATGAAAAGTTTATGACATTTTACGGTCACATCACGATAGAAAAACGTAACCTTCTTCGAGTCGGTATGCAACAAAACAACATTCCCTAAATGGGACCTTTTGCAATATTCAACACGGAATTCACATACATCCTACTTCAGGGTGAATAAATAACGAAGGAAAACTTGTGCATCCCAGTGAGAAAAACAAAATTTGTTTTTATCCTATTTTGACTTTCATAAGTGGGATTTCGATTTGATATATTCTTGTTATTGAAAATTCGCGAAAAAATACATGAATATTCAATTTTATAAATTCTTGTAAAATTATTCCAAGAAAGAGTGAATTGCAAAGAAGATCAGCCACCTCTGGACGAGTTATGGATGAGACAAGATTTTTTCAGTGTTATTATTGGTCATTAACCGATAATAGAATGCCATATTTTGTAAAGTTAATGACATCTTCTGCGACACTGATGAGTGACACAAGATGACTCTCCACATAAATTGTCTCAAGAGTACTAGAGTCTGACACTTTTTAATAAGTTCTAGTCATAAATTCTCCCTGAAAAATTCAGGACGATATTTTTTTCAGTTTACTGTCAGATAAAAATTCTCGTCGGGGTAAGTAATAACAGTTTCCCACCTCCGGCTATATCCTGAAAAAATTAGTCCTGACACTTTCGCGCTTGCCTCATATTTATCCTTTGCTTTTACACAACGTACGATCTTAACAATATTTCCCTAGACACATTCAGCAATATCGCATCCTTTTTTACGATTCCATTTCATCTTGGTTCCTGTCCCAATCAATCATCTTTTCATTCCCATATATCACACGCGCAAAACCGCAGAAAGGACATCGACCACACCAGTTCCCGTTGACATTCAACGTTAGTTTCGATGCGAATTACCCAATATTGATCACGAATCGAAAGTTTATTAGGAAGGACCCACTCTCTGTAGACATACACGTATCCATCCGCTCGACGGCCTCCATTTACGAACCGGATATCAAAGGTGCAATGTTCAAGCGATGATAATTATTATGCAAGAGAATCGATCGTCTCGTATAAAATCGAAGGTAAAAAAGACGAGAACAAGACATGCATGAGAAAATTCGGAACGGTGGAAGGTCGACTTTGTTTATTTAAGATGCGATCAAGCAGATCGAAATTATAAAAAAACAAATTTTGGATCCGTTTGATTGCATGAACCAAGTCGTAAAGGCATTCTTGCAAATTATTCTGCAAATCATTCATTGTTTTTTAAACCAGCAACGCGTTTTATCATTAGTCTATTCATTTGTAAAGACTTGTTTTTGCTAAATGCCCGACCGGAACCACAAGTTTTTTGAAAATAAAACACTTATCAAAAACAAACAATAAATAGTAACACTGATTATGTATTTATCGACCAAAAAATACTCCATATACGGGTATTTACTTAATCACTTCATATTGGCTTAAATGCAAAGTGTTATCAGTTGTTGTCACACATAAGATTATACTCAAAAATAATAATAGCTTATGTTCTTAACCAAATAAGTTACAAAAAAAAACTGTTAACCCAAGAAGTTTTAACAAGTTTCTTGTGTGACTAGAACCACAACACCCAACAGTAACCAAATTATTAAAAAATTAAAAACATTAATTTTGTTAAAACGCAAGCATTCCGTCATCCTCTGATAACATTTTAGATGCCATTATCAAAATAAAATTTTTTTATATAAATTTGTGTTAGTAACACAGAGCAAAATACAGAAAAAAGACGTTTTTCATACTGAACTAATCGTAGCTGCTGAAGTTTAAATCTTCAAAACGTAAACATTTTTAGTATTTTCCTTAATTTTCCGGTTTTGTTAGAACAAATTCGAGTGAAATGTGTTGCCATGCTAGTCTTCAGTTGTTAAAATTTTTATTTTATTAGTGACTTAATGAGCATTTTACTTGACTAAAATGAGCATAGGGACTTTTGATTTGATTGGCTAAATTCACGTGGTGATGAAAGTATGTCTAGTATAAATCATTTGAATAAAATTTTCACCCTGATTTAAGACGGTTCCTTACCCATAATTTGGCCAAAAATTCATCGAAATATATTTTTTTAAATTATGAAGAGATCTGTAAAGTGATCTAGTAGTGTATCTAAAAAAATTCTTTAAAATATAAAGCTGACAAATATTTTTATTTTCGTTGAAAACAAGGCTTCAGTATTATACGCCCAGATCTGTTATTGATTTACCAAAAGAATTTTGTTTTTAGCATTGTACATTTAGACATTTTCCTAAGGCCTTACCTAGCTGCTTTTTGTTATCAACATTTAATTTTTAATAAAAAAAAAGGCTTTTAACCCTTCGTTAGTCGCGCATGCACCTCCTGGGTGCATGCCTTACTTTCTTGCAAATATTTTAGAAATAAATGATGTAAAATATTTGAAATTTAGTGTATTCATGAGTCGATATGTCTTTAACCTTCTCTTAAAAAGACAGGACTAAATTCTTGTTAGTTTTGCCGTTAGAGCAATAAAACCTAGATGCGGTACATCAAAAACACCTAAAAAACGACGCTGTCAACCGTGTTACCAACACAATAAAGCATCGAAATCCACAATTTACAAATGTGAAAAGTGCAACATAAGTTTGTGTTTAAAAAAACATTCAAAAATTGTTTGTGAAAACTGTATATACACTAATGAATAAGAACACCATTGTAAAATTTTAATATATATACTTTTTTTTAATGTTATTTAAATGCATTTTATATTAGATTTTTACATATAAATCGTTAACAGTAACCTTTAGCTAAGTAGATATTACATATACAAATTCTATAATTATTGTTTTTTCTTAAAAAAGTTATGATATACATACATGTACCTGAGAGGTACAGCGCGACTAACTGCGTTACGGATAAGCGCGCGCCTAACGGAAGGTTAAATTGTCAGATTTGATTAATCCCAAATTTTAGGACATTCAACCAAAAATTTCTATTTTTGGAGTCACATTAAAACAGCGATGTATTAAACTTATTGACCAAAATGCATGGTGAAACAGGTGAAAAAATGAAACAAACCAAATTATAATTGGGTTGACCACTAAATATTAAATTTGAGTGAATTATGCATTGTTTTAAAGAAATGTGTCTATAACGCCCGCACACAGTTAAAAAAAAGAAAAACCGTAATTAAAAAAAGATATTAACTTTGAGTCCAGTAATGCCAACTTTTGAAAAGAAAAGTGACGTCATTTCTATACAAAATCTTTAAAAAAATAAAATAGTAGAATAAAAAATTTAGCCTTATAACGTACACTTCTACCCCAATAAAATTGTTTGTTTCTAACAATAAATAAATATTACTTAAACAATATTTACTGTGAAATCGTATGTTGGAATAGCTGCATTCATCAGCTGTTACAAAGTGATTTCGCAAAAAGGAATAAATTACTATTTACAACTGTTTACTATACAAAATATAGGAGAGTAGTGGGATTAGCTTGTAAGGAAATGAGAAAATAAAGAATTTTAGAGCGAGTGCACATACGCTTAAACATTCTTTCTTTACTGTTTAAATGAAAAAAAAAAACAAGTATAAGAAGATTTTATTCTTGTTTTAGTTATTGGTAATTATTATTTGATTGGTGTCTGTAAATTAATTACAGTCCATGCAAGTAATAATAACGGTGTTGCCAAAAATAATAACAAAAAACAAAAATTAGCTTTGTATTCGTTTTTATTTTTCATTATTCTTTTTATTAATTTATTCTTTCTATTCGTCTGTGGAAAACCTAGTTTTGGTTTCCTTACCCAAATTATTTAGGTGGGTGTATTTTTTATTCAAGAGCAGTTTTTTTTAGTGTAGACATTTCTTGTAATCTTATTATGCTTAAATACATTTAACATAAATGTTTGTATTTTATTTATCTTTGTGTATCGTTTGACGTCACTGTCATCGAATTTACCTAATTTTTAAATTCGAGGTGATAACTTAAAATAAGAAATTATTTACACGCCTATTCCCGAAACTTCGCATCACAGATGAGTCATCGCTTCCGCTTCTAAACGTAAAAGTCTAATTAGTTCCCGAACTCCAATTCTTCTTAACGATAGATGAATTGGTTCCCGCACTCAGAGTAAATATTTACTAAAATACGTCCAACAATAAAAAAATTGTCTAAGAAAACCAAAACTTGGTATTCTTAACAAATTTAGCTAAAAACACCAAGTTTTGATTTTCTTAACCATTTTTTTATTGCTGGGCGTACTTTAACAAAACCCTTTGTCTCAGTACGGTCGTAGTCGAGATGATCTTGTCGATCAGATAGATTATTTAAGTGAATTAAAATATTTACATAATATAAGTGGTATTGACGTCACTATATAAACTTTTTCCACGAAAAATAGAAAGAATGACTTAAATAATAAATTATTTCTTCAATGACGTCCTACTGAAACTTGTAGTACTATTACGATTTAGGACATCTCTAATCTTGTACTCAGTAAAACCAAAAACAAACATTTGACATTTGTCCCTTTTGGGAACTATTTTCGTTTTTATTTATTTATTTATACAAGTACGAGATTAGAAACGTCGCAGTCGTAAATAGTAATAATACTAATTGTGTTTTTGAAGAAATAATTTACGTTTAAGTCATTCTTTCTATTTCTCATGAAAAAAGTCTACCTGCGTTTCATCCCAGATACATGAATAAGAATCCAAAAAAATCCTGTTAGGTCAAAATTTTGTAAATGGAATCTACTAGCTGGATTAAAGAAGCAGTTCGGGTTAATTTTCGATTTTTAGAAACATACACTGCAAAAAAAAAAGATTTGTTAAAATATGTCCCGCCTAAATTGGCTGAAAAAACAAAACTTGGCCTGCCACAGACTCATAGTAATTTGCCAAAAACACCAATTTTTGGATTTCTTAACCAAATTTTTTATTGTTAACGTTTTTTGTTACCACAGCAGGTTTTTTTCAGTGTATTAAATCAGCTAGACTGATAACTCATTTAAAAATTTTGTTTTTGTCTTGCGCCTATAAGGAGTCATGTCTGTAAAGGCAAAACGATGCTAGAACAATATTCGAGTACTACAACAGTGCAAATTTAAATTATGTACTTATTTAAGGTTGGTAACATTTCGAGAAATGTTAAATTACTAGTTAACCCCATAAATTAATTAGTGGAAACCAGAAGAAAACATTGTTGAAAATTCCTAATTTCCCTCCACTACTGTGGTGTTTTTTTTTGTGAAATTTCTAACTAGATTAGCAAAGCTTATAAGCTATTTCAATATTTTTCTTTAAAGGTACGTCAGCATCCCGGCAAGGTTCCTTAATTAAATAAATCCTCATCAGATTTGGCTAGATAAGTCGCATAATAATTAAAAAAAACTTACAAACGATTAGAAACAAATTTTTCGTTATTTTCATAAAAACTTTTGCATTTTGTAAACAAAAAATAGTCCCAAAATTGTTTCAAAAGTCGCATGTGAACTCGTGCACTATTTGCCGTATCTATTATTTGTTTTTAAAAAATTCTCTGTCCAATAAAAGAACTCGTGACAACCTCCAAATAGAAATCCGTGCGTTACCAAACGTGTAGACAAAAAAACCTAAATAACGAAAGCACCTAATCAAACAATATGTTTAAAATTTGGTACCTTTGTTCAGACTCCACCCGTGTCTCAACAATTAACAAACAACTTTCTAATTCCTATTTTCCTGTCAAACTAAACTGCCATACCGAACGACCATTAAAAATATCTCTAATTAACGCCCACTAGACGCATTGTTATCCCACAAATGACCGTTCTAGACCAACAGATGAGGGTAGATTTCGCCTCATGCATGATCCCTATCAGGCAAAAAATTTAAAACAAGACCAGGTGTTACTCCTTCACCACACGTTCAATTCGTTTTTTTTTTTTTTAAATAAAAATCTCTCCAATAATGATGTTATCATAAAACAACTTGGACAATTTATAAAACTGGAACTAATGAAATGTTGTTTTCGACTATTAAGTAGCGTGAAAGTTAGGTCTGTTGATCGATGAGGAACAGAGATAAGGAAATTCCTTAAATTTTCACAATAAAATGTGCAGTTATCAAGTCAAACGTGGCTGACACGTGATTAACTCATTGTTATTTATAGATATATAAAATGGTAATTATTTTCTGTTATTTTTAGTTTCCACCATCACTTCTCTTAATTGACCAATTCCGATTCGTCGAAGTAGCGCCAGTCGTAACATTAATTTATACCGAAAAACGCGAAAAATTAGAGTTTCTAATGGGAATGACTCCTAAATTCTATGCTAATGTTATATTTTGTCTACGACGTAATATCATGCTATTGTTCGATAAGAAAAAAACGATTTTTAACACCAATACAAAAATTGGATCCATTTCTGTTCCTGACCTATTAGCATAGTCCTGCGGAGCCGTTTAAGGCAATCCAATGTCGAACATATGCAAATAAGCGTTTATTTGCGAGAAATGGGCTATAGATTGGTACATTTTACAGCTCAGTGGGCGGTAATTTCAGCAATTGTGCGCTGTCCACACGACCATTATCGTAACTGAGACTTTTTATTTAATCATCCAGGTACAAGAAATTTCAAATTTGCATCTATTACAATAATACGCCAATTAATCCGGTGTTAATGGGTTGGCCTGGTAGGTGTCGAAGATTAAAATTACAAATCGAACTGAGAAGGACGCTAATAGCAGGGCCGGCCAAAGGCGGCATTTTGACTAGAATTCAAAAAAACCGTAACTATTGTACTACTAAAATTAAGCCTCTTGAAAATTTTCTTAATACATATTTACAAAGTAACAAAGATACGACATATACTAGTTAAGTTACAGATTTTATCACTCTAAAAAGATATGATTAGCCACTACTTTGTGCCAAGTATTACGGAAACAATCATACACGCCACACACCGCAGTAATATCTACATCAGCAAAGCAAAAATTGCAACAAAAAAAATATTGAACTGCTTTACATCAAATAAATTAAAAAGAAAAGCACAGCTAACACTTTGAGAAAAGTAGAATTACGTCCACCTTTACCCTTTGTCGGTTTTGGTGATGTAACAACGTTCCTGATTTTATGCTTAGTAGTTATTTGCACCTAGGATCGCCAACCTTTTTTGAGAAAAATAAAGTAACTTGTCTTTTGAGAGAGAGGAAAAAAATGTATCAAGTTTTTTACTTTCTCGGCGTCTTTTTATGTATATTTTTATATTGGTTGTCAGCATTGAGATCAAATTAAATGGTTATGTACATTTATTTGAGTGTGGTAACTTAAATTCAAAATTAATTTGAAACACGACGCGCCAGGGGAGCAGTAGACAAGATAGAAGCCTTTTATTGTCATTTATTTTTTGTGTAATTCAATACAGAATATATAGGTGCAGACAGATAAAATATAGATATATCGGAGGGTGGACCCGTCTTTAAAAAATATACGCAAAAGTCCTTTTGACCAAAAAAATTTCACCAAAAATCCTTAAGAATTCCTCTCGGAATTCCTTGAAATATTCAGTTCATAATTAGTTGTTATTATTAATATTATTTATTACAATATTTTATAAATATATTTATCAGAGATAGTTGTAAGATTCTACTAATTATGCGCATTAATGCGCATGTGAAAGCGAAATGTTTAAAATTCCTGGGAGATCCTTAAAAAATCCCTTGGAAATCCATGGAAATCCTATATAAATCTTCGGAAATCCTTTAATAAATCCTAAAAAACACACGTAAAAACATGAGAATTCCTAAGATATCCTGCTCTTTGTACACCATAATCCCTGTAAGTCCACTCTTCGAGATATACAGAAAAACAAATATTTTTTTTAATATTTTTCTTGTGCTCATTGAAGCCCAGTTGACAAAGTATCAACAATTTGGCACACCTTGTCACTTCTGGAACATCTGTATAAACTATATATCGAGCTATATATTAAATTGTATATACCATTCTAAGAATAGATTTGCATCAACTTGGGATTTTTTTTTTACTTTTTGATATATCCAAACAATGTTCCAAAAAATTAAATGCCTTATAAGCGCAAATCTTCACCTTATATTAAAGTGTGGAAAAGAAGCTACATTTTTTTCTAGCGTAATATGTATACGATAGTGATTTTTATTACAAGGCCAGAAACTGTCGTTTTGTGAGTATGAGCACGGATTGTGGACTGAGGCGAAGCCGAGACCCACAAGTGCGAATACTCGCGAAGAAGTTTCTGGCCGTGTAATAAACAACGTTTTTAAAAACGACAAGTTGCCTAAATTTAAAAAAAAACATTTTTGGCACTAGAGTATTTGTTTTTCTGAGGTTGGTAGCATTATCATGATAACTAGATTTTAAATTTAAAATATCATTGACAATAAACAATTAATTATAAATTCTGTCAAATCGTGTTTTTGTGCTAAAATAAATAGAACTTCTTACAATAAATCAGGAAATGGAAGACGATAATAACCCAAAACATATAAAAAATGCAGCCAGAAAGGCAATTGAAAATTTGCTGCCTGAAAAATCATATAACAGGTATTGGAATAAATACAATTTAAAAACCGAAAATCCCTAGATTTTACTTTCAATGTCTAGACAGTGCAAAATAATGACAAACGCAAACAATCACTTCCCGGACGATTTATACGACCAGAAATTTAGTGTTTCTGGACGGAGGCCTAAAAAATGTTTTTGAAGCAGCTGCCACGTATGCATGTTTTTAATGCTACACTAATGCCCGATTGCACAACAAAATTCATCAAAATTGATGGCTTATTAATCTCTCATTAACATATTTTTAGCCAATCAGAGTACAATATTTTCATTTACTCACAGTTTAATCGTCCGTCAAATTTGATTGACGTTTGTGCAATCGGCAGTAAGAGCAAGAAGTGAACAGCAATTACTGCCCGCAAAACCATTACCATAAAAACGACGCTGCTTACAATCCCTACAGGGGTAAGCACTGGCCCTAGGGAGGTAAGCACGGATCCTAGGGCGGTAAGCGGTAAGTAAGTAAGTGCGGGCCGTTTCAGTTGGTTTAAAAAAAATATATGAACCCCAAAGCTGTAACATTTTTGGTGATCTCAAATGCTTAGGAAACCTCGAGTCCTGTCCTCGGTTTTACAAGCTACGTTCTCGACTACGAAAAGTTATGCTTATCGCCCTTAGGTCTAATACATTATTGTGTTTTTATTACTAGAAGTTTGTATTTATAAAACTGAGGCACCTATCCGTTTAGGGCGTCTTCTAAAGATACAATATATTAATTAAATAATTTAGAGATTTGGAAATAAAGTTGACCGATGAGAAATCAGGATCGTGCTTAATTTTGCAGACAAAGTAGTGGCCGTTTCTGTTTACTAGGTAAAAACAAAAGTCCCATTGATGTCTTAAAATTTATGGTGCTAAAAGAAGTTTCTTAAAAATTTCTTACCCTCCACAGCCACACAAAATTGGCTAAATTGTTTGACAACATTAGCTATTGAAAATGAGTTAGCTGAACAAATTTATCTTCAAAATTTAATCAAAGAATTTAATTCAAAAAATTAGAAGTCAGAAAAAACAATTTTAGATATGTATTACATATCATTTAGCAAAGAGTTACTTCTGTTTAGTATGTAATTGATTGTTTTTATTGTAATATTGTATTGTTGTACCTAATTTATTTTATTGTTTTTTAAAACAGATATATTTTTGAATAAGAAATTTGTTCGGGGGCGGCATTTTACATTTTTGTTCTAGGCGGTAAATCTGCTAAAACCGGCTCTGCTACCAAAATTTTTAACGGCCACTACGTTATCCCAAATTGCTGCAATTTTTTACAGTGATTTATCGCTCAAATATGGGAACGTGAGGTTTTGAAATTCACATAACGGCTTGGATTCAAAGACGAATAGGTACATCTAAGATTAGTTAAAGTTACGAAGTGCAATCCTCATTGATTTAAAATTCCGAAAGGTGATGACGGTAGTTACATAAATCTCATCATTTATCTGATGTCCTTTTATTTCTGCAGTCAAAATACAAGTGCAAACAAATTTTAAATTTTAGACGTAGGAAAACACAACGTTTACCTTCCTGTCTCCCACGTACTTATCGTTCATTCTCATTGTAAAGCAAAGAGTGTGAAATAACTGGGCTAGGCATCCCTGTCACATTTCAATTCTCTAAAATTACAAAATGCAATACGGTTGGCGGTAATCTTTATTACAGATTTTTCAAATTCCTATCTAAAACTTATTTTATTACACACCGACTTGAGCTTGTTTACACGTGTAATCAAATCCGGTTAAAATTAATTTTTGCGTAATGACAACATCAAAAAAAAAATATTCTTAATCCGACAAGATCATTAGAAATGATTAAATATCTTGTTCCTTTCAATTCTTACATTGAATACTAATAAACAAAATGTAATTAAACTAAAAATAAAACATGAAATTTTCTCATTTAATTTATGACAAAATTACACTGCATATTTCTCTAATAACCTGATATCAAAACTCAGAGAGCAATTCAACATCCTACAGAAATTTTTTGTGTCAATTACGTAAAATAATAATTGGTTAAAAAATCACGAAGGTCGTGGTCACAAACTTATATAAAAATGTTGGTATGTTAATTGAAAATTAAAAACTTGTAATAAGATTTTTATAAACACGTTAACAATTTACGCAATTTGTAAACACACAATAAACAAATTCTTCTTTGCAAATGGTGCAAATTATTATTGATAAATATGATTGGTTAGTAATGAAACGCAAAATCACCGGAAAATATGAAATAACTTCAAAGATTTTGCAGGAATAAGACGTGTCAACGATCGCTTGAATGCTATAAAATATTCCGCGCGATATCGCAGACTTTAAAGGAAAACAAAGCGGGCAATGAATATGTCATTTGAATGTTAAGCACATCAAGAAACATAAAGGAAGAAGCGGAGATCGAATAGGCAACAAAATTGTAAGATCAATTATTAAATTTCAATTTTTTTATTCCATTTAAACGTACTTGAAGTGACGATCATTTCATACCATTGCGCTAAATTATTACTGAATAGTACAGTGTGTGCACTGTAACCTGTCACCCTCTGAAACTTTTTTTTTTAAATTTAATTCTGTTAAATGAAAATTATATTTTGCGTCTCACAAAATCCAAAATAAAATTGTAACTTTATTTGTAGAGGTAGCAATTTGATTGGCGTTTTACAATTTACATAAGAAGATTGTAATAACACTCTTGTCTGAACCAACAAATGAAAATTTAGTTTTCTGTTATCAGCTGTTTGGACTAGAGAAATAACATTTTCTTCTTTGTATATTTTTATCGTTGCATACAATATTAGCATATTAAATAATTCTTAACCTTGCACCTGTCATTTTTCCTATCCCCTATTTTTCACCTGTTGTTTTTATTATAAAAAAATAACAGCCTTGACATTACTCTGTAACAAAATACCTGTAAACATCGAAAAATGTAAAAAATTTAGGTCATCTTCAAGATCGCATCGTATACATGTCAAAATCCCAACATTTAAATGACAATTCAGTGACGCCATTGCGTTGTACGATAATTAAATACCTGGCACTACCATTTACTTTGTTGACCTCACGTGTACGTGTATATTTCTCTTAAATCCACTATCAGAAATAGCAAACATCTGTTTGTTTATTGTTAATTATAGCTTACCGTTACTAATTTATTAAAACGCATCGCTAATCTTACCACACACAATCAATTAAATTTCTTACGCTACTTATTACTAATGTGATAATAAAAATATTGCATAGTGCAAGAGAAAATTTAATTACGTGGGTTTAACACAAGAATTCTTAGAAGATGCTAAAGAAAAATATTTAATAAGGCGTTCAACTCATTTGCAACAAACACCTTTTCTCAGACGATTAACCTCGGAGACACCCAATTGCACATAATCTTCATAATTTAAAACACTGTGTCAAATTAAGTAATGGAAAGTTATTGATTTGGCTTATTTTAGAAGCATAAACAACACAAAAATAAATAAATACAAAATTGGATATACTCGTAAAATATTGAAATGCAAATGCAAAAAGAGAATAAAATAACTGGATTAACACGATATTATAAAAGAACAAGAAGGCAACTTAAGAGGAGTATGGACCAATTTCTCTAGAATAGGAATTCCAATGTAAATGCGTGAATTTGTAGCTTGTTTATTTATAATTAAAATTAAAAACTGTTTTCACTACGAGTATTGTAATACATATATTACAGTTTGACTTTTTAAAAATTTAATTTTTTGGATTTTAAATTATAATAATTTTTTAATATTACTTAAAGGTAAACTTTTTTTTAAATCACTTCCAGTCATTTTGTCGTTAATAATTAGAAGAATTATTGTACCAAATCACATTAAAATATTTTTATAAATAAAAGTGCTACAAATTCGCCCGTTTACTGAAATAATTGAAATTCCCAGAAGAGAAATTACCTCCATACTCCTCTTAAATAGTTAAATACATTCACGTGTGGTAACTCAAAATTTTACAACGTGAAAATGATTTAAAACACGGCGCGGCGCACAAATAATTGATCACTGTAAAAAAGTTAACACAATTTGGTTAACATTTTGGTTTATTTTCTGTTGAAAAATTATAATAATTAAGACTAACTTTTACAGAAATTGTGGAAATATTTTGCCGTAAACAATAAATTTAAATTTATCCGAAAGATGTGATCCCATCACTGCGATTTATTGTTAACATAATGCGTTAAAACATATAACTAAACAAACACAATAGGTAAGAAACAATATAAAAAAAGTGTTTTCTTATAAAAAGAAAAAAATAGTTATTTGTTTATAATTAGGCAATAACGCATGTGATTTAATGCCGTGACTGACAGTTCAAAAACAAGGCACAGCCGAGGCTTTACAGCCAAAGCATTAAATCTGCTTTACTGCCGTATTGAAATTTGCTGTTTAGCATTTAATTTCAAAATTTTGTGACGGCTGAAAAATCCTGAACGGCTTTAGTGTCTGATTTTCTGCTTAGTCCATAAAAATGCTAACATATTGACTAGTCAATAAATGTGATAGTGTAGTGAGTTTAAATTGTCACTAAACTACCGATCGGCGAAAAACAATTGTCTTATCCTAAAGAAAAAAGATATTCGGTTTGAACTAAGATGTGCCTTTTTTTATTTGACTTACCGTTCGAGCTTTTCAGGTCCCGATGTATGAGTGAAATGGGTGCCCCACAATGTAAATAGTCCATCCCCCGCGCAATTTGTATAGCCCAATCGACCAAAACATCTGGCCTAATCTTTCTGCCCGCCAACACTCTATTTAATGAACCACCACGACAATATTCAAGCACTAAACACAAATTCGGTTCTTGCAAACAAACACCTTCCAACGACACAATATTATCATGTTTCAACAAACAAAAAAGTTTCGCCTCTTTGATGACGTTTTCCAACGTGACCGAAATATCGGCGTCGGGATCTTGTCTAGCGGCCTTCACCGCCACCTCATGTCCGTTCCACACGCCTCGATACACCTTACCGAACCCGCCGACGCCGATCACCTCCTCGAGTTCCAGCTCGTTGAAATCGATTTCGATCGGATGAATGTCCGCAATGATGGAATTGACGTGGTTGATGGGATCCTCGTAAGCGACGAAATTCGATGGAAAGATCCCGACTTTGTCGCCGATCTTGCCCGTCCACCAGCCCTCATCGCCGGAGATTTTCGCATCTTCGGAGAGGACTTCCACGATTTGGCCTTTGCGAAGAGAGAGCTCGTCCTCGCCTTGCGCGTCATAGTCGTATAACGCCGTCCATAAGGAAGGTGTGATGGGGTTGGCGGTCCGGTGCGTTCGCTCGCCCACATGAACCGAGCTGACCATGTCTCCATTGCGGGGCGGTTCCATGGACGTCAGGAAGTGGTAGTGCTCCACCAACGGAGGCATCCGTCGAGCTCGTCAAGTCTTAAAAAAAAAAGTGAAAATAATTCACTACGTTCTTCCTTGACCACAAAACAATCAAAATTTAATGAAATTGGCGGTCGATTTTTATGGCTGGCAATTATCCTATTTTTGTTTAAATTTCAGACAACTTCTGAGATAATTTGTTGGAAGAATCAAAATATAATATTATCTTTGTTTGCTAACATCGAGTCATCATAACGTAAATTATTTGGTTGTTTTAGTTTGTTTGCAAAGACATTAACAGTGCAATTTATTTTTTAAAGAATAACGAAAACAAAAAATAAATAAGTAATAAATTAGCGTACTTGGGTTAAATATTTCACTTACGAAGTATTGAAATTCAGATGACTATAAAAAATATTGATTACATACAAAATAGTTTTGCTTAAAGTAAGATTACTTTTTATACCTTTCTTAATCATTCGTATATAACACCCCACTTGCAAAAGATATATTTCTGAGCCTTTTTATTTTTAAAGGTACATCATTTATTCGTTGATATCACCTGACGATCCCGATATCAGCAGAGCTGACAAGAATTTGGCTAAAAGTAGTGGAGTAACATTTTTCAAGACTTTAATTTTAATTAATATGTAAAACAGTACCAAGTTCACTTTTATAAGGTCCATTGTGGTGCAAATGACTGATCCTTTATTACGACAACTAATGCCAAAAAACAGAATTATATAACATAAGAAAAAGTTTAAATTTCAATGCCAAAACAAATTTTTTTTAATAAATAAATAACAGATCTAGAATGGAGATACAAAAAGCCTGTTTTCAACAAGAAAAAAATTATGTGACAAGTTGATATTGTATAATAAAAAAAAAAATTTACCTCTCTATGATCTATGAAGACTACTAAAGCAACCACACCTTCATTAATTTGGAAAATATATCAATTAATTTTGCCAAAATTGTGGTACCGAACCTTCCCCTTAAGTAACACGTATCTCCACAGAAAAGGGACTTTTTCTTAAAATTTCTTTGACACTTTTTGAGCTAATCACGTCAATACATTACATTCATTGATTATAGGCAATGTTTATTATTAAATATCGAAAATGCAACATTATAGAGTTTTAAATATTTGAAGTAAAAATAAATCAATTAATGTCCCCAATTACTCGTAAATGTCTCAACATTTTCCCCTTCAGATTACATCCAAAAATAGCACATTATCGCCTGACTAAAAATCCTTTAACCCGAAAATATTTCGCAATCATTTTAATTCCAACTATATCGATATCCCGGCCATTCATCCACAAAGGAAAACTATCAAAATACAATAAAAATAGAAACTTTACGCTTAGAATAAACATATCAAAATTCTGATAACATTCCATTAAAACTCAAGCACCTAAACGAAAAGGTAATAAGCTTGACATAACGAAATGACTTTGATATTTATTAGTACCGGAATAATGAAACTTTACCTTTAAATATACGTCAAGTATGTTATCGCTTTGTGGTTATTTTAAATAACATTACAATTTAGTCGTTTTGCGATCACGACATATATCAATGTAAATAATAAACGCATGTTACGAACGAAGTCCAACTTCTCGGGAATCCCTAATTTACGCAAATACAGAAATATAGCGACTGTCCCAAAACTTTTACCAAATTGACTTTGAATATGCAAATAATTAAGAGCAAGCTATACTGGGAACATTTCAGAAAAAGCCAATAAAGTAGTTATAAGAAGCACTACTTATTGCTAGTTTTATATTGAGTCCATGTAATTATGAAAGACGTAAAAAACAGTTTTCTTGTCTCCAACTTAATTCGTGAACCCAGCCAAGGGTTCTTCTTTTTCGTAGTCTTAGCCTCAAGCCTAACATTTGCAAAACCGTTTCGAGAGATAAAATAGACGGTAATCGATAATTCAATGAATTTTAGTACCCTCCTAAACTTGTAATTTTTGCAGTACCTACTTACTTCTGACGCCCTGTACAATTATGTAGTACAACAAATTTACAGAGAGAACTCAAAATAACTCCAAAAAACCAGCTACCCAATAAAAAAAATATCCAAATTATTCCATCCCTCTGCAAATTATAAGACTTTGAACTTCAACAAAATTTTCAGGTAAGCTATTTCAGTGCTGACCACTGTGTTTTAGACAACATAAACATAATACGAAACTATAGACTCCCGTGCTTTTCTAATCCCGATAACGATGTTGACAAAATATCAAAATAGCGAACTGAAAATGGTCTACTACAAAGATAAAAATCCTAATACTTCATAAGATAGTTCGGACATGATAACATAAGACTGTGCCTTTAGATGTTTTTTAAATCACTCATAAAGATTTTGCCATAAAAATGTAATGTAACCTTATGGCGACATAAATATCGTAATTAGTGCCTCCGAAAAAGATTTTTCGAAATATTAATTTTTTAAGCTAAAGATTTCTTCTATTTAAAGTAGTTAATAATAATTTGAAAGATACAAATCCACATATTACTTAAATATGAAAAAAAAATTAGTTTTTTTAAAATGTAAAAGCCAATGGTTGCTTGCCAATGCAAATTTACGTTATGTGGCAAAACTATTGACTAAAAATTTTTATTTGATAATACCATTAAATTGTGGGTCAAAAAGTGCCTCCACAATGTTTGAAACCCGTATCTTTAACAATAATCAATACATAAATTTTTGAAGACATCGACTTGTGTTTATAACTCGAAAAAAAAATGCAGTAACGGAATAGGGTTTTCATCAAAATTATTTTCTCAAAAAACGAGCTCAAAAATGTGTCATTCGTTTTTCGCTAATCCCTATAGCTTCTGAGATGCTCTATACTATGCAGCTGTCCCAAAATTCATATTTCAATTAAATTAAATTGTTAAAAATTATTATCACAGTCGCTAAAAGCTCATTTTCTGACGGTAGCAGCAAAAATGAAGTTATGTTTTTATAAAGTCACTGTTTGTGTTTCATTTATGTCAGTTTTATGTCGGACTCACGTTCGTCCATCAAACTAAAACTTATAAAGCAAAATACTATTTATGTTCAAATACGCAAAATAAAGTTTTAGGAAACACATCCTAAGAACAAGGCGACGTTAGGAACCGAGTATTGAATAAGAGCAGTCTCTTAAAACTATTTGTGGACCTAATGCATACAAGATTATTTTGCATGAGTATTTTTAAAACAACAAATTAATTAAAAAATAGTTTAAATGTTTTAAAAAATATCGGCTCAAATATTGTTCTTATAAAAACTAGTCTCCTTATTGCAACAATAAAATCAGTGAGAATTGTTGTGTTTTGTGCAAAATCAGTGAAATCTCTAAAATTATTACAACTAAACGCTATCTTGTAATAACTTTGAGTCCTATACAATTGCAAAAGTCACATTAGAAAATGGATATCATGTTTCAAAGGTATGGCAGAAGAAAAAGCACACAACAATGTTAAATTGTCACTTTTTGAAAACACATTCAAAAAACCTTCCTTTTATTAAAAATCACTTCTAACAATAAAATATTCTTTCCAATAATATAATTTGTGAAAATAATAAAAATAGTCCGCTATTTAAGACGCAAAAAGATCATCTTGCAGCGTGTTTTGAGTCTGTAAAATAATCATTTTAGAGAGAGAACGTGTTTCTTTTTACTCTGTCTCTGTTGGCACACTGATATTTTATTAATTATAACATGGCTAAAATGGTAAACTTTAAAAAGTTATGTTGTTTGATGATTTTTTAAACAAAATTAACAAGAAAACCATTTATAAAAATATAATAAATCATAGACTAAAAAATTAAAAAACCATTCCAAACAAAATGTTCTTTGAGTTAAAAAAAAAATCCAAACGAAAATGTAAAATTCTTTGCTTAGGCCTAAAGAGATGTTTGCATGAACCGGCCTATCATAAATTAAATAGGACTATTTTACAACAGACATTCTTTTACAAAGTAATTTGGATGATTTTATAGTTTTCATAGATGTTGCAATCAAATATACCATTTCGTTAGTCTGCAAATTTTGGATTTGCCACTCTGTATAGATGTCCAAATTACCTGATGTATTATAACACAATGTACAGACATTAAACTATCATAAAAATACCTTGTAACAAAAATTTTAAATTTTAAATGTGCTAGAATTTTCGCTTTTTATAATATTTTGATTGACAATAATTATTTTATTGTTCGAGTTTGAGTATATTACTTCGTTTCATGGGATTATAGTACTTCAAAACGCCAACATTATATGACACTGTCCCTTTGTGTAAAAGTTAGTTTTCTTGACAATGAGTTTACAATCCAACCCGTCGACCATAATTTATTATTTGAGTGTTCCCTTATCGGGCGACATGCTGCTTCAGGTCTGTCCTACCCTAAAGCAGCCCTACCCAATTTTGGATTGTACTAGGGGCTCATTTATAGTTATTGGGCTGTTACCTAACAAAGACCAGAAGCAGTACGTAATTTGCTCATTATTAAAGTTAAACTATTTTCTTGGGACCCTATAATGTTACCGTCTTTTAAGTCACTATACTTTAATAATTGACCAAATTCTCGACTGTGAGAGTTCCTCTGTCCTCACCGCGAAGGTGTTTCCTGTAAAGGTGTAAAGTGGCCCAGTTATCAAGTCAAACTTTAAAAAAATGTTTTATTTATTCATATCTAATATCTGAATTATTTATAAAGATCATTTTAAATCTGAAAATGATTCGTAATCACAATTAAATTTGATAGAAAAAAGTCGTTTGTGGAAGATTAATTATCCGTCGAAAAAAAGGGATATTGCCACAAATATTTTAAACGTCAACTCAAACAAATTAACACTTTATAAAAAAACCGGAAAAAGAAGAACTAACTTCCGTTCTAAATTTTCTGTAGATTTGGTGCTGTTTTTTTATTTTCATTTGATTTTTTGTTTTTGCTAGACAAAAATATCGTGTAGTAAATAATAAACAAAAGATTACAGAAAGTTTGTCTATGATATATTTGGAAGAATTGTATGGTTTTGACTTACAAACTAGTTTGAGGAATTAATAAGGGTGGTTGTGAAGTTAGTGAACCCTATTTTTCCCGAAGCGACCAGCTGTTTCGTCGATGAAACCTCGAAGGAAACAAACAAACAGAACCGTATTCAAGCTTCTCAAGTGCCACGCGCCAGACCTTTACAATTCACTTAAAATTCAGGGGCTGGGGTTTCTTTATCAGTAAGTGACCGAAAAGTTAATTCTTCTATTGCACCATAAAATTCTTCCAAATATAGAGGGATTATTCTGTTAACTTGATGACAAATGTTTTGGGACACGCGTTATAATAACGGCAACCAATTAGCACTCTATGTTTTCATGTTATTCCTGAAAATGCCTGAAGAAGAGGTCAAAATTCTTAATAATAAATGCACCACAGGACAAAACTTTCTTTTTTAAATTCAGACTCCGGTCAATCCTCGTCAGCCGCATTCCGTACGCGACATCTCACGTCTTCGGAATTTGAACATCGTTCGAGAGCCTCAAAAGTTTTTTTCTTTGAATTTCTCTACACCACAGGTGAAAAATCTGACACGACGCAGACCCCCAGGTCATAATTAGCTAATTCAAAAGCGGAAATCGATTAGGAAAAGTGTTAAGCGGATGTTGTACCTGTCTAGGATTTGCAATAATCAATGATTGAGTGTTGACAAAGTCAACAATTTAATGAGAATGAATTGGAGAATAAACCAATAATTAATTAAGAGACGTTTTATTGCAACAAATTTTATTTAGTTGAATTTATTGTAGAATTAAATGTCAATTATTCAGAATAAAAATGATCAAGCCTTACTTAATGGAATAAAGGAAATAAAAAAAGTTTGTACACTTTATCTTTATCCAAGGTGTAATTATGCAATGGTTTGGTAGTTTTATTGCCAAGTGGTACAAAAACCTGCATTCTATGTTAAACTTTATTTATTTCATTCCAGACCTAATTATCAAAATCTTAGTTTAAGTGCCCATTAAGCATGATTAGTGTCTCACTTTTGAAAGTTTGGCAGCATGTGTCTTGCAATTAATTAATCTTTGATTCGCCTTTTTGGGTCTTGTGTGTTTGTTTTGATTATGTTTGTGGTCTGAATAAAAAGAGAGTAAACGTGAAACTTAATTACCAATTCAGGGTGACACTCCTTTGATAATTCCGAATAAAATAAACAATGCCCATCTTATTTTGAATGATAAGACCCGGTTGACAGCAAAGACAGAGCCAGGTGGTCGCCAAACACAACATACAACAGCACCCACTTTTTCACATAGTCACCAACACTTTGATTTTGACGCGTCCCCATTGATTTTAGCCGATATTTAACCCTACACGAAACACTAATTTTTATTTACATCGTTTTGGTTTCATTTAGTTTCGTTCACTGTCACCACAACTTACAACTGCGGCCATATTTTTTTCTTAACCACCTCCTGCATGGGATACTTCAAAATTTAAGAATTTACCGACTGAGGAAAAGTAGGTTCAACGCCCCGATGAAAACAAAATTGATGCGCAGCGACATCTCATGGCAATAGCTTGCATATTAAACAAAGATTACTTTTACTTATTTTTCAACATTTTTTGTAAAACATAAAAAAAAGTTCGATTCTTTGTTATAATAGAACGTCAGATACACTTTAGACGTGTTTTGTTTAAAAAATACAAAGAAACTCATTAAATTAAATGCTGCATTGTTGGTTGCATAACCAACCAGTCACTTTTGAAAAAAAAAATAGAGATTTCACAAAGTAATGAATCAAAGCAGTCTTAAAAAGTAATAAATTGAAGTCATTAATCTGTTTGCTGCCAAAAATGTACAAGACAAAATTAAGTTTATTCTACCTTATCTAAAATTAGGTACATACAAAAATTATTGATTTTATTTATGTCAGTGTAAAGTTCTTATTTAATAAGCAATAACATACAATTTAAGAAAAATATCCAAAAAATTTAATTCACCCATAAAACAATAAAATAAGTTAGACAAGTTCCGTCAAAAAACGAGCTATTTTATTTACTTAATAACTAAAAATTGAATTACTTATTACAACGGTAACGGTGCTATCTTTAAATAAAACAGTAAGCCCTCAAATTTTTGTTGCAATTGTTAACATTTATAAACAGAGTGCATTAGTCAACAAAACAACACTCTTTTTTCTGCACAAATTTATTCATTAATTTCTTTATTTAATAGCGTTTCAAGGTTGTTTATGCTGATAATGCATGATCCAAATGTCAGAAGTATTCAGGTCGCATCTACAGCCTGTGATATAACCTAAGGACCACTGGTGGCCCGGGTGGCCGAGACCGATATCTTAATGTCTCCTCCGAAAGCGAGATAGCTGCTAAGGGTTGCCAACTTTTTGATATCAGGATAAAGAACATTGTCAAAATCGTCTTTTAGAATTGTCTTTTAGAAAATAAAAAGAGAAAAGGGGGGAGAGTCAAAGAAGATTAAGTTTGCATTTTTTTTTTACCATCTTACTGTAGTCTTTAGAACTCTTCTCTTGGGTAGGCTCTTGGACTTTTTTACATCTTGTTTTTCAAGTAACAAAATTAGGAGCCGAAGACAATAATTATTCCAGAAACAAATGTTTTTACAAAGTTTAATAAAAACAAATAAAAACTGTTATCTTTGGTTAATAAATTCTACTAAAAATTTTAAAATATACATTTTTGAAAGACGGAAACGAGAATTATTGTAAACTGGCTCTTCTAATCTCAAACTCTTTTCAATATCTTACTCGAAAGACCATCAATTTTTAACACAATTTTTACATTAAAATAGAAAAAAGATAGTGTGCGAAAATTCTATGTTTTATGTTCGATATTTCGAGAAAAATTATGTCGTTTTTAATGTTTCAAGGTTTATAAAAGCTAATAAGCCCTGAAATGTTAGTAGTAAGGTAACAAAAACAAAAATAAAATTCTAAAACAAAGTTCCATAAATAGAACTATTGCAAAATGTCCCGTCTGTACTCAAACCATTTTTCTTCATCTCGCTCGAAGGACCATAAAGTTTTAAACATACTTTGTGTGCCGAAGAACAACTAATATAAAAAATGTTTCTGCAGTATTTATAAAAAAATAAAATTAAACGCTCGCAAAAAATTGTCTTTTTTATAAAATGTGTTCAATAATTGTTCTGGTCAGATCGCCTTGATGTGGCAATTGTCTCAAAAAACTTATAACTTATGTCTCAGTTAACATTATAAAACAATGACACATGACACCTGTCAGTGCAATGCGGCCAAAAATTCACACGTTTAACTGAAATAACGCTTGCAGAGTAAATTCTTGAACATCTGCATACAATTATCATAATTTGCAATGTGATTTTTATCAAAAACTCCTAAATGCAAAAATAAGACAACATTTAGACAGTCGACAGCAAACCAATACCAGAACAATTATTGAACACATATTACTAACAATAAAACGTTTTTCTTTATCTGGCTCGATAAACCATAAAATAGGTATATACACTTTGAGAGCCAAAAATAACGATTATTACAAAAATCAATATTTACTCTAATTTTTATAAAAAAACAATACAAACTGTTTTCTCCAGCTCCTAAGTTCTGTTAAAAACTTTAATATAGATAACTAAAATAGAGAATTTTTGGGTGTTTGAAGTAAAAATTGTTGAAATTGCTCCCTATCTATCAAGACTTTTCTCAGTATCCGGCTCGAAGGATTACTCTTTTATCAATCTAGATTTTTTTGTTGTTTTACTATTTTTACCATTTTTTTTTCTTTGATAGTCGTTTTTCTGCTTATTATTTTTTTAAATATTGTTTTTCAAATCGTCTAAAATTTTGTTCTTCCAAGACCTCCCTCAATTGACGTTTTCAACTTCTTAAATATTCTTTCATCATTTGTTTTAGTTGTATTTTCTTCTTTTTCTCTTCAAATTGTTGGTTTTGTGATTCTTTATTTTTTCAATAGACCTAGAATCTCCACTTCTTTAAAAATTGTCTAAACTAACGTTTTTAAACTTCTTCTTTTTTTTATGTACAACATACATATTAATCTTCCGAGTATTTTTGTCATCTATTATTATTCATCTTTCACTTATTCATAGTATTATAATTCATCTTTCGACTAGTCCTAATTCTCCTTGTTGCTCTATTTTCTCTATCTTTAAATACCCTATTTACGTAGGTTTCATAACTCAAGTCTGGATAAAACTTTTGTTTATTTATACGTAAAGGGTTTTTCAATAAGGATGAGTCGATGTTAAAATGGAATAAAACAAGCTGTGTGTGAGGTATTTATTTTTTTTTTATATGAAAGGTCCATGCATGCCTTTATTTATGGAATATAACATCGTTCAAATGTCCGCCGCGACTTCTAACTGTGGCATGGATCCGAGTGGACTAATTTTGAATGACTCGCTCGTATAGATCTGGCTGAATTTGACCGATGGCATTGGTGATATTGTCTTTAAGGGCATCGGTCGATTGCGGCTGATTGGTATAGACCTGCGACTTGAGAAAACCCCACAAAAATTCTAGCAGGGTCAAATCGCACGATCTTGGTGCCAATTCACGTCACCTTTGCGAGAAATAACTCTGCCCTCAAATCTTTCATGCAGAACATCCAGCGTGGCACGTAGCCGTGGCACCCCGTCCTGCTGGAACCACATGTCGTCTACCTCCATATCGTTTAATTTAGGGCAAAACAAATCTGTTAGCATCGTTCTGTAGCGCTCGCCGTTGACGGTGATGGCCTCACCAACGTCATTTTCAAAAAAGTATGGACCAATGACGCCGCCGGCCTAAAATCCGCACCAAAGAGTAATTTTTTGTGGATGCATTGCAACTTGCTGAACCTCGTGTGGGTTAGCGTCGTCCCATATATGGCAATTTTGAGTGTTAACGTAGTCATTCATTCAAAAATGCGCCTCGTCACTAAAGATGATTTTTCGACCAAATGTGGGGTCTTCTTCTAAACGGTTCGAAGCCCAGTCAGCGAAAAAACGGCGTTGTCTATGGTCATTAACTTTAAGCTCCTGAGTCAATTGGATTTTGTACGGGTGTAATCCCAAATCCCGACGCAAAATTCGCCAAACTGATGTCTGCGAAAGACCGAGTTCTTGTGCACGACGCGGAATTGACTGCCTCGGTTTTGCTGTACACTTTCACGTACGGCAGCAATATTTTCGGCGATCTAGAATTTCTTTGACGACGAGGTGTTGGCTGATTGTTCACCGAACCCGTTGTTTCAAATTTGGTCACCAAACGCTGCAGAGTCGATTTTGAAGGACCACTGTCTCTTCCATAAAATGGGCGCAACGAGCGCAATGTTCGAACTAACGAACAGTCATTTTGATAATAAAGTTTTATCATTTGGACGTGTTGCTCAACTGTGTAATTCGCCATGGTAATTTGGCATCAGTGACTGAAATAAACACCAGATTACACAGACACTACCAAAAAAACATGGCCGCCACAGGGTGCCAAAATCAACCCATCCTTATTAAAAAACCCTTTACTTAAAACTTAATTTGGTGACTTAAAAAGACGTCTAGACATTTAATTTATTCTTGAAATTAACCAATTACAAATAGGTATGTCAATTTTCTAACGATCGCTCGTTTCTCTTTGGTAAGAAAACTAGATAAAAAACAAATTGTGTCCTTTAAATCCTTTGAAATAACGGACGTTGGCAACCCTAGTAACTGCAGTAATATAGGTCACACATCACACATCCAAATAATGACCGCCGACTGTGCTTCTTAACTTACGTCAGAAGTTAAGAACCTCAAAAAAAAATAATCAAAAAAATGTTTGCTCCTCATTTTCTACAAAAATCAAAAAAAAATATTACAATTTGGCTACAACGTCGCTAGCCAGTAGTTATAAGGTCAAGTCGAAAGAGTACCTATTTTGTTGAAAATTTAATATAAAATATCATCAATTACCAAGTTTCAAGAGCCTTCTGTCAAAATTGTAACTGGAAATATACGTAGGTAATTGCTTAAAAAAATTACCAGAAAAATACCTGAAATATCAACAAAATTAACAAATACTGGAACAATTAAAAACAAAATAATAAAAATGTGTGTTATATAATCTATATGGCTTATTTGTAGATACTTTATGCACAAAATTACTCTGAAAGTAAAAATTTCTATTTGCATATAAATGTAGAAAGTGTTGCTACATTTAGTTCAAATTGAATTAAACAAATAAACAAACAAAGATTATGTAGCAAAGTAAAACAAGTTAAACCAGTAATGAATTTCCAAATCACTTATTGAACACAGAATGTGTAAACATTTTTCTCTTAATTTAATAAAAAAAAATAACCAATATCAAAATGACATCATGTTTTTAATACAGAAGTAAAACATTTTTTTTTCGCTATTTTAGATGTATTGTTATTGTTAATAACATTATTAAATTTACAATCAAGGTAAAAAACAAATAATTTTGGTGGATGCGCCGGTCTATTACGCTGTACTCCAAATATAGCTATTTTTATTGACCCACTCTCAAGCAATTTAATCTCTTCAATAAACAATTCATAAGCAAATTACTGATAACACAACAGATTTCATAAATCGTTTCATTAATCTATGACATAATCTAAACAACTCTTAATCACCAAAACCTATAGTCCAAGATTATTAAACACGCAACCTATACAAAATGCGTTTAAGTACCCCAGTCATTGTAGCCATTTCAGGCTTTTGTATTTTGCTTTTAGCCTTACTTTCGTCAAGCGTCATTTTTCCAGAATTAGAAAAATATCTAATTCGGAAAGAAACGGCATTTCAAGAAGGAACAAAAACTTTTGAGAGTTGGAAAAAAATTCCGTTCCCTTTCAAACTAAAAATTTACTTTTTCAATGTAACTAATGTAGATGATTGTCAAGCTGGGGCAAAGCCAGTTTTTCGAGAAGTTGGACCATACGTTTACGAGTATTAAAAAAAAACAAATTTTTGTCTGAAAATTCCACTCAAAATTTTTTCAACCAATGACCACTGCGGTAGAACGTAGAAAGTAATCGCGAAAATACCACGTCGCTTTGTAATTTCTTCCCTTCAAGGAATTCTCAAGACATGACTAACTGAATTATCAAAAATTTTGGATATGTTAATTCGTACTTGATATAAGGCACTCAAAAAAACATCCAAATTTTTCAATAATTCAACTGCTACTTGTTTGATTATATTATAAAATTACATTTCAGTGAATTTCGAGAACGTGAAATTCAGTCAATAAACGACGAAAATGACACTCTTAAATACACTCAAAAGAAAATTTATTTTTTTAACAGAGAAGAATCAGGATGTCGGACGGAAGACGATATTGTTACAATAATAAATATTGCAGCCGTGGTTCGTAGTGTTTATTTTTTAGCACTTCTTCTCAAATATTTTTTAGGGCATTGCTCATAAAATTTATAGACTTGCTCCAGATGCTATGGATTTACTAAACGATGCCTTACCTTTCCTCTATCCAGGAATTAAAAACATTTTTGTAACAAATTCAGTACGTAATATTTTATTTGATGGTGTTAGAATGTCTTGCGAATCGGAAGAAGTTTGTAAGAATTATTGATTACAACAAAAAACTACGTATTACAAAAAATTTTTTAGCAATCATTTGTGACGGTTTAAAATCCAAACGACCGGCTAGTATAAGATTAGCTGAAAATAACAGAGATTATTTAGTTGCACTCTTTTATCACGTACCTACAGTTATTTAACTAAAAATAAATTATAACTAACAAATTTTGATTATAGATAAATGCGAGTGTTGATGGCCCTTATGAAATTAAAAGAGGGTTAAAAGACTCAGATAAGGGCAAAGTAGTTTCATTCAGAGAAGACAACATCTTGCCACAATGGATTGGTGATTGCAGCACAATCAAAGGAACTGATTTAACAATTAATCCAAATTTGAATGAATCCCCTGAAAAGATTTATTTTTTTGCAGCTGATTTTTGTCGTTCATTTTCAGTGAAATTTCATGAAGAACTAACTTATCAAGGTCTCACAACTTATAAATTCAAAAACAGTAATTTGTTTCACATTGAAAAAAATTGTTTTTGTGATAAAAACCCTGAAAACGAATTACCGAAATGTACACCAGCTGGAACTATGGATGTTAGTCCTTGTACAGGATCATCAGTAATTATCTCGCAACCGCATTTTCTCAATGCTGAAAAATCGCTTCTTGACTATACACAAGGTCTCAAACCTAATGAAAATAAACATGGGACTTTTATCATTATGGAACCGGTCTGATTAAAATATAGTCTTTTAAAAAATGATAATTGTCATTTTAGAAAACTGGTTTGGCACTTGTGGTAAAAACCCGATTTCAAATGAACGTTTATTTACAGAATTTTGAAGATGTTGACCTACTCGCAAACATCAGTCAAGGTTTTTTCCCGTTTATTTGGCTGGAAAATGTAGTTCACGATTTTTTTGGTTTTTTCTAAACGAGGTTTTTAGGGTGCTGAAGTTCCGTATGATATAATCGATGAAGTTCGAGAAAATTTTAATAAGTTGGTGGTTTTTGACGTGATTAAATATGTGTTGATAGCTTCCGGAGCAATTTTGTTAGGGGTTTCTATAATACTAGCGATGAGTCAGGATAAAGTTTTGTGTTGTAAAAGTAATTCAGTTTCTGATGGTAAAAATAACCAAATTTCAAATATTATGGAAATATATCCTAATTTGAATGCACCACGTAACTGGGAAAATAATATTAATATTAATAAATCGTGGAAGATGATTGAGTAATACACTTACCTTTATAATAAAAAAAGTTTGCATAAACATATTTAGTTTGACCTACGCTTCTTGTGACTTGATAATTTATATAACGCGAGCTCACTTAATTTCACACGAAAGGTAATAAAATATTTCAGGCAATAAAAATCACTTACAATAATATTATAGATAATTATATATAATAATATACAACTATTATAACATAGTTATTTCCTCGTTACCATTCAACCTTTTCGGGTGCTTATTCTTTGGCAAGCTTCCTCCATTTTTTCCTGACCGTCTGAACCTCTCTTGATGATGTCCTCTTGATGATGTCATTTCGTTCACAACTACGGTATTGCAACTACGTTTTTGTCGATCTTTAATCATTTTTCTTGTACAAATTCATTCTTCATTTTATCAATCTAGTGACACTTGATTCTTTTTCAATATTCTATTTCACTAACTTGTACTTTGTGTTTATGCCGTTTTAATAATCATCTTTCTTATTGATAATTCCTTTATTTAGTACCTCGTAAACCCAATTTGTTTTTGCTGTTGTTTGATTTCCATATGTTGTCTTCCTTAACACTTGAAATCTAAACCTACAGATCAAGTCGAATGTTTAAAAGATCTATATTTAATGTTGAAGGTACTACTTACTGCATACTGGAAACTATGGGACTTCCTTTGTTTTTCCTGTCTGTATTTCGACATTAATTTTGTCTTGGTTTTTGTTTTTGTGTACTTTCACATATAGTTATGTCGACTGCAAACGTATAACACAGGGTGACTAATATTAAGTGTATACAACATTTTTTTCTTTAGAAAATTTAGATAAAATTTTAATTTTAAAATTAAAAGAAAAAAAATATCAATAACTAAAGAACAACTATTTAAACAACAACAACTACTACAATCTTTGGTAATCCCTCAGTTATTTGTTTCTTCAATATAGATAAATATCATAAAAACATTGCTCATTTAATGATAGATAGTAGGTATAAATCGAAAAGAGTTGGTCCGCTTTTAATTTTTACCACTCTCAGTCATTCATTCTGATTTGTAGTAATTTATCAAAGCATCGGAAAATTTGATATTTTTTTTTACATTTCTTTTCATTTTCACATTTACTATCGATCTGAAATCTATCGTCTAAATTACTCTTTTTTGGTCTCTGTATACTTTCAAGAAAATTAAAAATAGCAACCACATCGCAAATTGAAAAATGCCACACTTATTTTCTCAGCCTTTTCTACCTTATTATACAAAAAACCGTAATTAAAAGGTTCTCCAAATAGTTTTTATCTACTTACTTTCCAAATTTGCTCTGACTTACTCGTATTTACAAACTGTATCCAGATCTAAACAACCTGTATAACATATGTTCTTCTTTTATTGTTTTTCCCTTTGTCTTATTATTATAAGCATTGTATAGTTAACGCCTGTTTAATTGAAATCTTAGATGTGTATCTTCCAGTTTATTCCCAGGTTTATTCCATAATCTTATCTCTAGTATTCTGGTTTATATTTTCGCAACTGTGTTTAATAATTTAATCCCTTATATGTAGTTTTTATATTCTCTGCTTTCTCCTTTTTTATATATACATACCTAGAAGTAATTATGCCTCTCTTCTGAGAGAGTTTCTTAGTCTGGTGGTGCGTTTTTATCATCTTGGCATCTGTTATTTTTTCACCTACTTCTATTTTAGCACCTAGTTTCTTTAATTTTAATAATCCCCTGTTTTACCTCTCTTCTTTTAAATATTTCTTTTTCTTCTTACTTTAGACAAACTAGCAAGTTCTGTGTCATTTTCATCAGTCTCTTCACCTTGTAGTATTCCCTTTTTTTAAATTATTACAATCGCGCTCGTTCTCCCCACTTATGTTTTATGTTTCTAGTCTAAACTTAATCCGTCAATTTGAGGCTGAGGTTAGATCATATACTCGCAGAATATGTTTTCGTGTGAAATTTTATGTGAAAATTGCAAATAGAGCAAAGTCATGATGACCAAGTCCTGCAAAGAATCGACAAATTCTTTCCTTAGCTATCTAGAGATAATCTCCAGAAGTTCATAGAGATTCGAACTGGACACTATTACGAGCTCAAAATTCACAATTATCTGTTAAAAAGAGTGCAGAGTTAACACAAGTATGAAAAATCCTGATAGCTCATAAAGCTGGAGAGTTTTCATTATCAAATCTGCATCAAAATTAACCAAAACTAATTCAGAATTCAATGGTATTCGATTAGATTATTTTACACCAAACAGAATTAAGAACCAAACTTGTAACTAAAGATCCCGTTGCTAGCAAAAGCTACAAGTCGTCGGCTCAGAGTGTAAACCTGCTAACTCCACTTTCTTAAATTTTCAGGAAAGCCAAAAAACTGACTTATTATTTTTATACGCAAATTTAATCAAAAACAAAAATCCAGATCCTCAATTTGGTTCTTATGTGCGTGTTAACAGTAATAAAAGCAAAAGATGTTTGCAGGTTTTAATAATGATACGAGTTTTGAAACAAATTTTTTTGGAGGTAGCAGGTTTTCTAAATCCTGTACTAAACAAACCAAATAGAAATCAAACAGTTTCTTAACAGGTATATTTTTTACAGCATGCGAGTGCTATTATATGAAAAATATCAATAAATTTAGCAGGAAAATTTCAACTTTTGGAGTTAGCAGGTTTTCGTGCCTGCGTTTTACCCCATTTTTACTAAGTCTTCTACTTCTCTTCTAATCTTCAATTTTTTCATAACCCTTAAAACTTTTATTTATTTATCTAATTTTATCAAAATCTCATTTTCGGCAAAAAGTGGACTTCAGGCAGGTTTTCACTCTAAGCCGACGAAGTAGGATTTACACGTTTGTTATTTTGAGTTCGGGTTGAAATACATTCTTTAAAAAACAAATTAATAGATTATGATAAATTAATCCATAATATAATTAACAATATTTGACGTGAGTTTAATAATCTTATGGCTTCTTAGCTAAATTTTATATTTTTTATAAAACTCTATTTCAATTTAAATTCAAACAATATCGAACCACGTGATTGGAAAAATAATAAATTGTGAAAGATCATTGAATAAAACAAGCACTTACCTTAGTAATAAAAAAGCGTTTATAATACGTACTAAAGTGTAGGTCAAAATAATTATATTGAACTACATTTCAAAGCGTATTTTGAGCCCTTTTATGAGTTTCCACAAAAGTTAAAATATATTTTCAACATTTAAGCAATTAAAAAATCAGTAATGGTATTAGATAATTCAATTTTATTGTCGTAAAATATAAAACTAAATCACATTTAAAATAGATCAGATAAAACAAAAATACAACAATTAGAGACAAATTAGATCTATAAAAATTAAAACAAAAAGTTAAAAATAACTACTTATTTATTAACAAATAATCGGAATGTTTGAAAGGAACTCTTTTAATAATTCACATTCACAAGGTCAAATTGTTCTTACTTGTTACAAGTAAATATAATAAAAAAATCTATAAATATTTAAATTGTTTCAAGAGCGATAAAATCACACTGTAAGATAAATAAATAATTACGGCTTACCTTAATTTTGTTTAAAGCTACTAAAAATCACAATTTTGTTACTTTCCTTCAATTAATCCCATGATAGCATAATAGCTACCTGAAATTAGTGCAAACCACGACACTACAATTATCAAAATATTCTTCCATAACCTCCATCTCATAAAACCGAAATCTCCATTATCTCCTAGATTTAAAATAATGTCGATAACAACAGGAATAAAAAGTCCCAAAGTTGAGAAAAACACAGATCCCACCAGTCCGATTATAGCGTCTAATTTTGGAACTGCTGCTCCGATTCCGGTCACAAAACAAACCAAGATTGTCCTCATGATAATTTGAGAAATGTTGTGGTATTTTTCAGGAATTTTTGGCGCAAGTTTCCTCCACGTAATATCACACGGGACGTAAAATTGTAACATAAAAGTGAAGAAAACCGCGACTGCTATACACGTTTTTGCAACTTGAGCCGCACTGTAAATAAATTTTTAGTAAACAGAAAACGTATAAAAAGTCCTTCTTACATGTCCTTGTTTGGTAGTTCTTCAATTACGTTTGCGTTTACGTTATCGCCAAATCTAATGTACCCGAAAAGTCCTATAATTGTGTAAAGTGTGACAACAAAACTCATCGACACATTTAAAACACCCGGACATCCGATAAATTGTTGTTTAATCATTGAGTTTTCAATTGGTAGCATTGTACCAATACCCTCCATTGCAAATAAAACAGTACTGAAGAAAAGCGGAATTAGAGAAACATCCTTGAATAGTTTCCGTTCTTCTATTTTGACTTCTGTGATTCCGGAAAACATGTAATAGAGAGTGATGAGGAAAGCTGTAACCATTGTTATATTTGCAATGATTGAAAAAGGTACCAAATGTTTTAATTGGCGGACTTGGCAACATAATACTAAAGGTATCAGAAGCATAAGCATGTAATACTGAATTGGCCAGTCAGAGACATATTCGAAATGGTAATTCACAAGCTGTAAACAAATTGTTATAAATTCAGAATTGGAAAAGTTTGTGACTTACGTCGTGAATGCTTTGACAAATGAATACTACATAAACTGCATTTCCAGCATAATACGTTAAAAGAAGAGCAACGTCTACAAAAATCCTGAAATGGTTAAAAATAAGGTTTATGAGAAACATTATCGTAAAAATAAAAATAAACAATTGAACAAATAAATTTAAACCTTGCTTATACAGTTTTGCTACAATTATTATTATATCGGATATTATCAGAGAGAAACAATTCACAAAATACAAAAACTTACAAACACAAAACATTACTGAAAAAGATAAATTTTCAAAAAAAAAGTTAATCGTAAATTTAAAACTTATCTAGTGTTTATTCAACTGACATCCGCAGTGTTATTATCATTTTTAAGAAATACGTTTTCTTTCATTTTTGAACTGAAGGGCGGCTTTAAATTCAGCACTGACAGCTTTTTGACAGATGTATAAATTAGGCATTAGAATCGTGCAGAAAACATTTTATAGTGCCCAAGACTTCAGAACATCTGTACCTCAAAAGAGCCACAGCTTGAACATGTTTAAAAATAAGCCCTAATTGATTTCGATGACAATAACATTTATAGTTAGCTCTTCGACTTCAATGACATTATTTTCAGTTGCTTCCCGAGTTTCTTGTCCAAATTCAAAATTTTTGTAGTTGAACTACTCTTTCGCCTTCCGACTTCATGAAATTTAATTCTTCTCATAAACATATTCATAACTGCAAGTGATTCTATAAATTTGACGTCTCTCGTAATTCCTATTTTTTTTTTCTTTTGAAGATTAATTCTTTATAGAATTTTGCAATTTTTGAATAACTTATAAAAATAAGCTCTTCACCTTTATTCTCCTACTATCTATACTCTACTTTATTTCTCCTATCTGTACAGAGTGTCTCACAATTTGAAGAGAAACTTGTTCATCGTTGTCAATTAAGATCTAAGAAACAATAATCATAAGTTGACTTCTATATATAAAAATTCACAACAAACCACTTTTCTTTCGTAGTAAGACTCCATTTTATTGTGTTGTTTACAACACTGTAGAACTTCTTGTTGTTTTACAATTTTTCAAATAATTATCCAATTCTTTTGAACAATTTTTTGTTGCAGTATTTCTAGAAATGTCCTCAATTTTTCGACCAGTTTAACTTCTCATTATTTTTTTTTATTCTTTAAAAGCGTTAGAAGTTAGAAGACCCACTTTACTTCTGTAAAAATCTTTCACATCATGTTTCATTATCTTCTTTCTGATTTCACTTCATTTTGACTAATAAACGGTAATTGTTATAATTCTCATTGACTTTCATATATCGGTCTTGATGCTGTATTAATTTTACAATACCTTTTCCTTTAATTTTAGCTTTCTAATTAAATTCTAAGCTAAATTCAAGTGCTTATGTTCGGAATCTTGCAAATCCACAAAGTTAGTTCTGTCTCCACAGATGTGAGATGTTGATTCGCTATCCAAATTCTAAACACTGTTGAATGATATTGCAAAGAAGGTATTTTCATTTCCATAGATAGTTTTTTCGCTGCGTGCTGCGTTACTATCCTGCTATTTCGTCTTTTTTAAATCCATAATCTTGTGGCCAAATATAATCCAATTTTTAGTTTATTTTATTTCCTACAATTTCCTTATTTTGCTTGTTCTAGTTTTTTCCGTAATTGTCTTTATTTTAATTATTTATTTTTTGTTCTTTTTTTACAGCTTGTCACATATTACAACAAAATACCACACTCACCTTCCCTAACCGAAATCGAAACTTATTCCAAATCTGTTTGAATTGAGGAGCCTTACTTTGATCCATAAGTAAGATTGTGTAACAGATCAATATCAATTCTGCCTTTGTTCATGATTTTTATTTGTTTATACATAAAGTGGCCTGTTAATAACTCACTTCCTTAACGTGTTTTATAGTTCTCTTTAAATGTTTATTAAAATAAGTATAAAAATGACACTGATGTTAGTTGTTGACTTTGTTTACTTTTTTGTAGATACCGGCGACAGAACTTGCCCTACTATATTACTTCAATTTTAATTTTACATATAATAATGCAATTAATTGTGCATGTCACTAGTCTACTAATAAAAACTTTGTCCATTTATATCATTCACAGAAAAAAATTTCTGTATCTAGACATCTCACTCTGTACGAGTATGTAGTTAGCAATTTAATATAGTTCTTAAAAAATACCCAATTTTTAATATTTTTCTCACAAAAATAGGTCAAAATCCCAAAATGGTGAAACACTGTTACAAAATAGAGTCTTGAAATTTTTGAAATTGGTACACCATTTATTGTTATTCAGGAAGTGTCTGTTTTGTGCGTGTGTCAGTTGAGTAATATTGTTATTTCGAGTTTAAAAAATTTTTGTTTGTGACGCATTCACGGAACTCATTCATCAATGATTTAAATGATTTGTATGATAATCACACTCATTATCCTCCACATAGTAGTGATATATTAAAATTCCTTCCATGTGAACTCATTTACCGCACCTTCAATAATCATGTCAATAACTGAAGTAAAAATTAACATTGTTCGGATTTGTAAAGTGGAAGGTCATGAAAAAGCATGAGTTGAAGGTTACGAAGATGAAAAAACGGATATAAAGGATTAAATAAAATAATAATTTGCTGTAGCGGAAGACTTGTAATTTACTGTTGCAATACTCAATACGGAAACTCTTAGAGAGGACCTTTCACTTCAGGGATATTAATATTATGAGAATCATCAGAAAAATATTTCTCCCATCTTTGAATAAATAACCTTAAGAGTTGATTTAAATTCATGAATTAAATTAGAGGCTAGGGTATTTTTTATGGTTGTGGTTTTCAGACTAATTGCATTTTTTGTCCTTCAAAAATCATTGACTTGAAAATCGGAGTTTTGCACAAAAATTTTTAAGAAAAAAAATAGCGAAAGCTGTCAGAAAGCCACGGTAAAAGTAAATCGAATTCCTTTCCTATTACGAAAGAAATCCCACATTGAAGACACGCAGTCTACTGCGTAGTAACTTAATTTTCTTTTTGGTCTTGGTTTTCTCATGTTGAGTTAGCTTAAGGCATTCGAAAATTGCACAGAGATCGGGTCAAGCATTGCAACAAGACCATCAGGACTTTAACAAGCGGAAAATTTTCAAAAGATCGCCTGATTTTTAATAGCCCCAGAAAAAAGATTCCGGGCAGGTGGTGTCCTGTACTGAAATCCGTGTGACCAAGCGTGACGTTGTGAAATTGCCGGTACTCTGTGAAGGCAAACCATCGCCAACCATGACCCCAAATAACAAAACAGCTCGCACGAAGCGGTACTATTTTTTGCATAAATTACGTAATTTTAATTCATCTGGTTCAAAACAAGTGACGTCAATTTCTTACCTGGCAAAATTTGCGAATGGTTGGACCTGTTTCGGACCGTATTTGAATACAGCATGGGCCGTTTCAGCAAACCCCAACATTGGCACTTTGGCCTTCTTGCATATCTCTTGCGATGCGAATATCTGAAATAAACGATTCTTGTAACTTGTCGAGACAACAGCTTTCAAACAAGTTTTGGCTATGTCCAATTATTGACCAGCCATTCGCGATATTACACCCATCAGACAACGTCAATCAACTTATTGTCTCAAATTTGGGCCCTCTTAGCTTGACCTCCATTGCATTTTTTAGCACTTTTCACCAGACAACGTACACTATTTTTGCAAAATTAAAGCTAATTTGCTGCATTGTTGTATTTGTTAAACAAGAGGAATTTTTACGTAGGAATTCTTTACTGATTAAAAGAAATGTCGTTGACTCTTAAACAAGTACCACTACGTACGTAAATATAAAAATAAGCTACAACGCCAAGGTAAACATATAATAAACAATTTTGTTTTGATAATTTCTGCTGCCACACAGAGCGGAAAAATTGTTAGTAATTTGACACCAGAGAATATTGTTGCAGTATTTCAGTATCAACAAGATGAATTTGACTAAAATACTACTTTAATTTATCTACATAGGGTGTATCTCTCTATGTATCTGTATAATTTTACAAAAAAATAAGACGATTTACTGATCAAAACCAAACCACCAAAATGGCATTATCTGTTAGAACAAGATTTCGAAAAAAAATGATAATAATAAATTATGATTATCTGTTGTAGAAGTAGATACATGTCGTTCAAATTTATAATCATTGGATTAACTGGCCAGATTTTTGCATTTACTTAAAAGGTTTATTCATAAAATTATCATTATTTGTTAATATCTGTGTTTTGTTACGTTATACTACACAATGTTTTTATGTTTTTAGAATAAATAGTTTTTATTTTAATTTTTATTGTATTATCTAAACTGTTTATTTTGATGAATTTATAATGAAGTTGTTAAATTAGCTCACAAAAGAAAGTTTATTCTGTTGTGGATTCCGATATTTATGATATACTATAACCGCAATTCTTATATCTAATAAAAAATTAATGAACAATTAAAATTAACCACAGTGATCAAAACTATTGAAAACATTGGCACTGAACTTTTATTTATGAGCGTTTTCAGAAGAGCACTCAACTCCAGATGTCAAAATCCTTTGCAGTTATATGAAAATCACATAGAAATTATTGATATATGCAAAAACTACAAAAGAAATAACCTTACCGGATACAGTGTAGGTTGAAAAAGAAAGAGAAAAGACGCTTAATCTTAATCAATACCAATGTAGATTTGGAAAACAAAAATTGTAATAAATCCAGTGTCTATCCTTAAACAGATCATGAATAATAGTCAAGAAAATTACTTAATTAAGAGCACTGAGTACAAGAGTCACGATAAACAACCATATATCAGACAAATTTACTCAGAGATAAAAAGATCCATAATCGAAAAGCTTATTTAATTTATGTTTGTAGAAAAACTGAGAAAGTAATCAGAAAAACAAAACTTAAAACTAAGGAAACAACGTATAACCAATTAGTCCCAATAATGACTTGCGCTGATGTTGACTAGAAGTAAAAAACTGATAGAAAAAAAGCAATACTCGAGCAAAGGATGAGTATAACAAATAGAGAGATAATGAATATGGATGAGAACTGTGGTGCTGTAAAGCTAATAAACGTACAAAGAGTAAAATAGTTAGGCCATGTAGTACAAATGAATGTTGAAAGAACGACAAAATAAGTACTGAGAACGACAAGAACAAAATAAAAAAGAAGATCAAGAACGAAATGCTAGCAGCCACAGAAAAATACTTCAAAATATTAGAAAAAAGTGACTAATAATGACAAATAAACAGAACTTTATTGCTATAAAAAAATTAAAGTAAATGCCAACAAGTAATAAAGCGTCATGTATAACATTGTGCCAAAATGTTCTTATTTTTGGTCATTTTATTTAATATTCGACTGTTTCAGATAGAGTTCTAGATAGTTAGAGTATTATAGATGTCTAATGACGTTGTGCATAAAACAAGAATTATAAATAATTAATTTTATAAAGAAAAATTATGATTTCCAAAATCTTTTCTTAGAAGAAGAAATTGAAAAACTACGCCTTTTACTAAATCTTCATCATAACAAAAGGCGTCTTGTAATATTTCTTAATGCAATAAGTAACATTAATGTCATTTAAATCTAACTTCTTAACGCTTCTTCACTAAATTCGATTTAACGTCACACCAACTAATTCAGCGGTTTTCCACTTATGTCGCACGTTTAATTTGAAATGGCCAATAATACAATAATTTAATAAATAAAATAATTAATCGATTTTTTTAATACTACAACAAATTTTGTTAAAAAATAAACATTTATTTTAAAAATTCAATTTTCAAAAATTCTTAAATGGCCATTTTAGAGATGCCCTCTTTCACCGCGTGATAAAAATTCTTTTGTTTCTTTTGATTTTTTTAACACAAATAAGAATTTTTGAACGTTCTATTTATAATAATGTGACAAATTAGCACTTTGAAAACATTTTAATTTATATAGATAAAATACTTAAAATCCGGTTAAACCCACAGGTTTAATCAAACAAAATTCTTACATAACAGTGGCAGAGCGCTTTCGAAAACTATGTCTCATCATCAGTGCCTGAATAATAATGTAAATGTATTAACGAGCTATTATCATTTCGTAACTAATAAATTATAGTAAAAGTAAATAAGGCATTACTAAGTTATTGTAATATTATGATGGTACGATAAATTTAATTCATGTCTTTAAAATCTCTTTAGAAATTCTATGGAAACCAATGTTACCAACAATAATAATAATACATCGTAGACAATTCATAAACTTTAAAACACTGTAAAAAAATTAAAATATATTTAAACTATTAGTGCACACTTTGATTTATTGTAATCATATCCCTATTATAAAAAATTTTGTTACAATTTAACACTTTAGTATTTTTAAAGCAGAAATTAGGAATATATGATTTCAAACGTCAAATATAAAATTTTACGACTCGTACGTCGTGAATTTTAAATTTTGATTTTTAAAATAAACTCATCAATATTTGTACTTTACCTACGTCAATTGTGTTTTTAAAAATACAACTGAAAATTGTTTTCTCCTCGTAAAAATATTATTTTAAAACAATAGTAATTAAGTTATTGTTTGTTTTTTATTATTCTTTTAGTCATTGTGTTATTAAAAGAAACTTAGAAGTACGACTTTCAGATGTTAGACATTACATAATTTATTTGTATTTGAATTCTTTTATGCTATTTTTATAGTGATTTTTATTAGGTACTATTGCAGGAATAAAAAAAGTTAGGCATTTATACGAAACTTTTGAAATTTTGAATATATTAATTAAAATATATCGAATATCCAACATTAATAAGACTAGTTAAATTAAACCTTGAATTTAACTACTGTAAAATGTGTCAATTATTAAATCTACAGTGCTTTTTACGTCTTATCTTTATCATTATTTAATTTTATTTTAATGCCTTTACACTTTTTTGAATTTTGTGACAGTAACCTTAACCGAATGTTGTAAACAGATAAATACTCTATTTTTATGTCGTTCGTTAAAGTAATATCTCTATCCCTCAAATAAATAACAAGTATATGGTAGATAGTACAACTGCCTAAACCACTTTTTTATTTTTTTTATTTTAAAAATTCTAGATAATTAAAAGATTTTACCTGTAATAAAGTATGCTGAGTTTATTGCAGAAACGATTTGTCCATGACCTACACTAGAAATTCTAAATATGAAAGTAATTACATTTTCAATAGTGAAAATACGAAAAACATATTTTTAAAATTATATTAGAAATTTGTGAAAACGCTTAAATATTTATGTTAAAATAAAATTGTCATTTAATTAAAAAAAAAATGTTTTTTAAAAGAAATTTTAAAAATTTTAATTAACCTAACTACAGTCACGCTATGCTAATGATTCATCTTAAACCACGAGCAAAATATTTGCATAAAATAATAAACCGTAAAAATAATAGTTAATTGCAGGTAATACCAAATAACTGTTTATTTGATTTATAAATGCTAAATTAACACCGAGAAAACACGAATTACAAAACACAAAAGAAAGGAAATTGTGTTAAATGAAGACACGTTCATGTCAAATTCTGACAGAAATTGCACAACTCTCTTACCTTTAATTATGTTATTTCAAACTAAGTCAACATCAATCGAAAGAAAGTCAGAAAATAAGCAATAAATATTATTCCAGTTCATAAAAAAATATGTTTAAGGTGCGGTCTGTTATGCAACGGACAAAGAACTCATGCAGCATCAACAAATCCTAGATTAGGTAGTTAAAACTCTCACTTTCGCAAATTAATGTCAATTATCACAAATAATAATCACAAATCTTGACCTTATCACAATTCCCAATAAGTCACTGGTAAATAAACAATTTTGTAACACATCATAAAGACCTTGATGTTTAAAAATTCGAAATAATTGAGAAACATCTTTAATAAAATTTGCAATAGGTTATTGACTTTGGATGCGAACATTGTCCTCTGAAGTGTAATTTTGGCGAAAAAAAATCTACACTACTTTCGCGCAATTACCAGCAAGTGAATGGTGTGAGTGCACAAAATTCCAGTTAGAATGGTTCCTATCACACCAATAACAATTCCAGCAGCAGCCACAGCACTAGGTATTGCCAAAATCCCCGTTCCTAGTGAACTTTTCAGCAAGTGCATTAACGCACCCGAAAACCTGAAACCGGCGATTCACACCACAACCACAAAACCACTGAAAATCTTACGTATTGGGGTGTTCCACATTTCTGTGTTCGTAAGGACTGTATTCTTTTTCGGTGATAGTGTCAACACTACCGACCGGAATTTTGTACTCATGATCGGCAAGTTTAGTTCTGGAATATTCGGTAATAAAAAGTCAAATTTTTTGAAAAATTACTTACGTCGAACTGAAATTATCAACAGTGAATGTTGATGGAAACTTTTCTTTTTTGTTGTCTGTCATGGTTTCTGCAAGAGGATTGTTAATAATCTGATTTAGCAATAAAGTGAAAGCGCACCTTTTGTTGGGAAAATTTGAGGAAAAACGCATTTGATCACAAGGAGGACCTGAAATCCCGGTATAAAATGAAGGTAATTGCTGGTATTATGAAACGTTATTAACCCAGATCTTTTACGAGATGAAAAAAATTTGTGAAACTCACCTGAGTAAGATTTACAATAAACCAATCAGAGTTGAAGTAATTAATAATTTACCCACTAACACGATTGTGCGTACTACACATGATGTTTATATCCAACAGCAGTACGCGACTATACTAAGTAAATTATAGCACCTGTGATGGTATATATATTAGTGGAGTCTACACGCTGTCTATACCCAACGGACCAATGTCCTTGCCTTATTTTATATACACAAGTCAGGAAACTTGCAGTACTTAGAATTCACCACTCATTAACATCCACCAGATTCAAGACGTTTCACCAGTGACGACAATATCACCACATGACATCATATCATTAATGCGTTGATGTCAATATCGTAATTTATACAAATCCTGTTGCTAAACGTATTATACCTACATAATTATCGATAAATTATACTTTCAGCAAATTTCAATATGAGCTTAATTTCCTCTCTCCACAAATTAACCTGCACATGGTCTAATTAAAAAATTGTTTCAACTACTCAAAATAGAAACTTATAAATTCAGTACCGGATTGATTACTGGCTTACCGGGAACTTCCCGGTGGGCCTTTTTGTATTGGAGATCCCTAGCTTCAAGAATATTTTTATTAACTGTGTATTTTTTATTTTAATTGTTATATAGGGTGAATATAAAATGACAGAAAAGCTTCCCACTTCATTGTAGAGAACTGTTAATAAATCCCCAAATAAATAATAAAAAAAACACTTGCTCACTCTTCTAGATATAAAAAGGTAAATTATTAACTTCCTTGTTTTTACAAAATTTTAAAAAATTGAGATGTTCTATTATCTGCTAAACCACATTGATGTTGCTATGACAAAACAAGTTTTAAAAATTGCTTATTAGCTCTTAAATTTAATTTCTGTGCTTCCAACTTTTATTAAATTGTTATTTAACTATTCACTCTACCTGACTCTACTATAACCATTGGCCAGCGGTGTTGCCAACTTGACGAAATTATCTTTTTTTTTATAAATACAAAAATATTTATTATTCTTCTTCTCAGACTCTATTAACAGTTCTCTACAACTTCCAACATTTTGTATTACCCCCACCATATTTTAAAATATGTAGTAGCTTACAAATTTTTTAAAATATGTTCAGGTATTGCTATACACCCTTGAGCAAAAGTATGAAAGTAAGCTACAAAACTAAAGACATTAAAAAAAATGAGTTGTTTATCATTCATATTAGATAACTTGTTACAATTTTTGGCAAGCAACAAGAATACTCAAAATAAAATTATTTTTAAATTTTCGCCAATGTTTTGCTTTATTATGTTTTCAAAGCTTAAGTGGTCATGTTGTATAACTATTTAAAATTTAAAACTATACAAAAGTGTAAGTAGGACAGAAAACCACTGGCAGGACAAATGTTTGTCTTCCTTGCACGTTATCTACTTGCTTAAAGAGCAAGAGAGACACCAAAGTTTTTTCATTTTTTCAACATTCGCACAAAAATAAAAAATATTTCTTTTAGTATGTTTGTACTAACTAAATATTAGAAGCTTATTTTTCACTATTAGAAATAGAAATAGTGGTGGCTATTATAAAGTGGGACGCTGTATTTGGTAACATTCTCTCAAAATTTTAAAAATTGTACTACCTACGTAAAATGATTTATTATTAAAATCTTTGTTATCAGTGCCATTAAAAATGACATTTTGTTAAATTATTGGTTTTCCTTAAGTCAAAATTCTGCAGTTTAAAGACAAGTTTACAAAATCAATTCTTTCCCAGTGTTCCACTTTTCAAAAACCGTCACTGCACCATGACTCGAGCGTAATTTCAACCTTGTCTGATTATACAATTTTTTGTCACTATAACTGTAAAAAAATGTAACAAGCTAAATTTCCTACTCCGCTAACCCCCCTGGCAAACAAAAACGATCTTAGAAACGTATATAAAACTTATAGAAAATATTCCGGTGAGTCTCACATACCCGAGTATATGAGTCTCACTGTATGTACATATTTTCAAAAATGTGCTAATCTTAATTAACGTAATTCCTGTTGAATAAGTGTTCAATTATTTTACTACTTACTGATTTTACTAATTGATAACCACTGTCATTACCACATAATTATCATTCTTTGAAAATTACAAAGTGTGCTATACAAATATTTAAAACAAAAAATAACTTTTTCGCGACTGTAGAAAAACAGACAAAAATTTACCGATCGTTTCGTGGAATAAAATAAAACGGGTTTGATGAGGACCCCACGCTTTTAGACAATGACATTTTTAAGTGTCGTTGATTCCTCCATAGGAAAATTTATTTATACAGTGTGATTTATTCATAAGTCGAAATTGGTAAAAATTAACTATTTACATTCATTACCTTAACAATTAACTGTAATCTCTCATAACTTTTGCCAATGACCTTCAAATTCCTTAAACAGTTCAAGAATTAAAATTCAAAGCGAATTACATTGCAACTGTCAGGAATCACCGTGTATATATGCAAGATGAGTGCCTTCAAGGCAGGTAAGTCATAAAGTATCATGTAGGTAATAAAATTGAAAATAATAAACTTTAATACATTATATAAGTGGGTTTTTGGTTACAATGTTAATGAAAAATAGTAGATAAGGTGTGCAAAATATTTTTCGTTCAACCGTAAAAAGTAATTAATTTAAAAAAAACGAACAGGTGTTAAAAATTACTACTGATATTAATAAAACCTGACCACTCTTGTGTCATATAATTTTAAAAAAAAAATCTAAATGTTTAAAATTATTAGATTTAGATGAATCGACCTAAATTTTAGAAATACTAAATTGCAAGAGGTTATAAGATCAAACATATGATGCCTAATAAATTACAAACATTTATTCAAGTATAAAACAAGATTTAAAAAAGTCGAGATTATTTAAGAGTTTATTGGAATGAACAGAATACAAATAATATGTGGTCTTAAATAAGTAAATAAAAAACAATAAATAATATACCTAAACAATATATGAAATACATTTTCAAAATATCTTTAAAGCCTCAGTGAGGTTAAAACTTAACTCTAAAATTATAGGCGTAAATGAAAAAAAAGCTACTACGAAGTATTAGGTTCATTACTACAAGTATGTACAAGAAGCAGAATTGAGTCCTTACTTGAGAACTAATGCTTACCCATGTCCATTATAATCTGTTAGGGCTTGGATCTTTTTTGTCCAGTGAAGTGGTAAGACTCAGATATTTGTCGCCATGTTTGATTTGTCCCTCAAATTTTTCTTAATTTATAATCAGTTCAGAAATAAGAAATATATAATAAACATAAAAATGGTAAAAAGCAATACAAGAATCCCCTCTATATTGGCCTGGACTTATGACATTGCCTCATAGTCTCTAAAGCAATTTATCCTGCTGCATAAGATGATTAAAAAGTTGAGTTTCAAAAATATATAAATTTAGAAGGACACCCCACACATCAACTTCAAATTATTAAAATGATAGATCTCAACCATTCAACAAAGAAATAATTTACAATTCCTTTAAATAAGAATCAAATTACAAAGATCTGTAAGAACTCAACTCAACCTAAAAATGTCCTTTAAAAAAGTGTTGGTCGTTTTTTTGATCATAATTTAAACAACAAACAAGCAGCGCCAAAAGTAATACAGTCGAGAAAAATAGAGACTCTGCTTCCGAACATCTTAGACCTTCATCAGCAGTAGCGCTTTCAAAGTTGAAGCAAATATACTTAGATTTGGTTTCCTATTTAATTTTTTCAGACAGCAACAAAGAATTAGAAAAACCGATGTAAAAAATTATAATTTTTAGAAAATTATTAGTACATACAATCTGTCAGGATACAATAACGGTCACAAAATTCTTTTAGCGGCCGCTGTAAACAGTTGCAAAAAATTTATTAAAGCATCAGCGTATTCTTATTATCATAAGACAATTTTGTTATAATATACAAAGCAACAACAAGCAAAAATAATGGTCTAGAAGACAAAACTGCCCTTTTACGCCAGAAGAATTAAATATCAAAAAAGTCGGAAGAAGTATAGTGTAGTAAATATAGAAGTGATGAGTATAAAGTTCAAATACAACTGCAAAATTCTAAATTCAGACCAGAAACCAAATACATTTTCTACTTAAAATAGTCGAAGTAGACAAACCAAAAAAAGCAGAAAAAAATTCAATAGATGGACTCTACAAAAAATAAGAAAAATTTTTACCAAAAAATGTAAACTCAGAAAAGAAACTGTGCGAACAACCAAGAATGGAGAAGTCTAAAAGACAGAAAAAACCAAAACAAATTTATAAAATTCAAAAAGAAAACACATAGAAGGAAAGAATAGAGATGAAACCAACGTAACGTTTCCACTATTTTGAGTCAAGTACAGACTGTTCCAGAATTATTTGGTACAAATTTAGCTTCAATTACCTTAGACTAATAGGAATCAAAGGTAAAAATTGAAGATTTTTTTAAATACCTCAAAGAATTTTCTAGCTTTAGCAATAAAATTAAGCCAGCATGTTTATAATATTAAGATATAAATTCAAGCCAAATTTCATCCAATTTGCTGAACTCAAACATTAATTTTTGCTGACACTATTTTTCGAAATCATAATTTTACTATTTTCTTACTTTTTCTTTTTTGGCTCTTGCAAAACTTAATAAAACGCACCTCGTCTGAGTAATATTAGAAAAAGCGAAAAGATGCCCAAAAGTGAGCTATAAAATTAAAAAAATATTCATACTTTTTTTAACTGCTGTGTTTCAAGTTAATAACCAATTTTTTTTTTAGATTCCGATTACTTCAGCAAAATTATTTTTCTATGGTTCGATAAAAAATTACCATTTATGGCAGTTTATTAAAAAAAGATATTTCATGGAATTTTGTAAAGATACAAGTAACAAGTTGATTCTACAATAAATGACAATAATCTTTAAAAGTGTAATTAACGTTTTTTTTATTTTATGACTGCTTCTTTAAATACTATTTTACGAAGCCTTCTTAGTGCATTCTTCCAGTTTTTTCATCAAAATTTTGCAAAAATCCAAAAAATTCCAAATTAAATTTTCGAATAAAAAATAATAAACCATGTTCTTCAGATAACATCTGTCAAAGTTCTGAAAGTATTTCTTTAGAAGTGTTAGAGAAAATTAATTTTCCAATTAAGCAAATTTAATAAAAGTTAGCTCTTAGTAATATGAACATGCTATATACCCAAATTTCATTGAAATAGCTAGCTTCATGATCAGCTGTATGTTTTTACAGAAGAGCCACAGAACAATAATTTTACCAACGTTCATCTTCTGTTGGTCAAGAGTAATTGTAGTTATATTTGTGCCAAATAATTCTGGAACATCCTGTACAAATTAAACCAAACAGCAATAACTTAATAAGCAATTAATTGTGGTTCTAAGTTGTTAATTAAGAACGATATCTAAAAAATTGTACAAAAGTCGAAAAATCGAAACAATTAGTATAGTTAGTTGTAATCTAATACTCTGCAATAATAACAATATTACAGAAAAAAGCCAAATTAATAGTAGCCAGAGGGGTCACCCACGTAAAATAACAGTCTGTATCGTGATGCTTTTGATAGTCCATAAAGCACAAAAAGATGCAAAATTCTACAAAAAGCAGAATAATTATTTGCATTTTTACGAATAACAAAGGCTAATTAGTTTCTAGATACTGTAAATCTAACAGTTAGTTATCTGCAGCGTAACCCCAATAATCAAATTTGTGACATTATTTACAAAGCCAACAATTTGGCGCACTAATATAAAATAATCGTTTTTTTTATATTATGTTACAAATTAAGGACTCATTAAAGAAAAATTTCTTAGTTCACTATTTTTGTGTTTTATGAAAGATTCCTTTTAGGTTGTAATATCATTGAACAATTCTGCATTGAAAAAACTCTTGTTAATACATAATAGATACATTATTTACATCTTTGTGAATCATCAGTTTTTACAAAAAACAATGAGTTTCTAAGAAAATTATATTACCTACATTTAAAATAAACAATACGTTCTCTAATAATTAAAAACGTGTCATTGTTTAACTCGTAATAACAAAATTAATTGTGAGTACCTAAAAGCGGAAATAGTACAATAGAGTTTAAATTTTCGTGCTGTACCATTTATGGATGTCCAATTTTACCATAAATATACGTTTCTCGGCTTTATAATAAAATTGATTAATTTTTAATTTAAAGTTTGCTTCAGTAATTCGGAGGTATTTTGCATTTCCGGTGTTTACCTGCAATCGAAAGTACTGAAAGATTTGGATAACGCTTTATTAATTCAAGGCCGAATTTAAATAGAATATCACCTCGAAATTGTAACAACTACTATAATTCTCTCCAAAATAAAACTGTAGAAAATTGTAGATAGTTTATGAGTTAAAATATCTAAATTTTTAGTTAAGCTTGATATCAGTTTTTCTTTATAAAAAAATTTAAATAAGAAAAGTATTTTTCTATTTACAAAGTGATTTTGTTAAAAGTGTATTTTAACTTTTCTCATATAGAGAAAAAAATTCAAGAACATTCAAAAACATTGTGCCAAATTAATAACAATAGAATCGTTTTTTTTTAAATTACTATTTTTTGATTCAACTAATTAGAGTCGAGTTATAGAATTTATTCCAGTTAAAATAGGCACCTTTATGTATGTAATTCTGAAGTCTCGGGTTACAATTGTTGCAAGTAATTATAATACAGGTTAACTTTCACAATTATTTACACAAAAATGTTAAAAATAAGACAATTCAAACACAAAAACTCAAGTGATAGATTCTTTTTATAAGTATTATAAAAGTGTTAAAAGAGATACATTTTTTGTAGTTACTTACCACGTCTTTAACAAATAAAACAGTTATTTTTTTTATTAGTCAGTGAAGAATGCGATTTAATGCCGCGGCTGATAATTCAAAGACAAGGCACAGCACTAGCTTTAAAGCCAGGCAAAGTATTAAATACGCTTTACTGCCGTACTGAACAATAATTTTATCGCCCATCCTAATTTACTTTTTTCTAAAAAGAAATTTGTTCATTGACATTTCACTTCGAAATCTTGTGACAACTAAAAAATCCTGAACGTCTGTAAAGTGTCTACTACTTTGTTAATAAAAATTCTGAGATATTGACTAGTCAATAAACGCGCTTGTTTAGTGCGCTTAAGTTGTGACTGAAGTGTGGTTGGTGTTTACAGTCAATCAGCGAAAAATTTTGTTTTTGTATACAAAAAGATAAAATGTTGGTAGATAAATTTCCCAATTTTAAAACTCAAATTTTCATTTAAAAAAGATCGTATTTGTCATGTAGTTACCTGTCTGTAAAAAGCTAAATTATAAAAAATAAGATTTGTTTTTCAAGTTGATAATAAATCAAGGATGATGCTCTTGTAATAGGTGTTTAGTTATTTGTTATTTACCTAAACACTTGAAGTAGCAGTAAGAATATTAATAGTAAAAAAAACACTTATTTTTGCTATAAATTTTTATAAAATCTTGACACCACAACAATTTATTATTGGATGGTAATGGCAATGGGTATTTCCCGGCATCATAGTCGTGATATCTGATTAATTCTCGGTCTCAGATTATAAACTTCTTTTTAGTTTGAGCAAGCTGCTTCCTAATATTAACGACAAGAAAACCTCTAAGCAAATAAATATTAGTTCAATTAGAAAAAAAATCTTCCAATAAAACCCTCTAATTGAACTTTTGTTTTTGGTATAAATGTTTACCAAAAATGTGTGCAGAATATGTCAGAAATATGAAATTAAAGTTTACTCTATAAACTGTATGTTTTAATACACTTAATATGGTTTTTGCAACGTCTTTTCACGTCTTCAGTCAAAGATTTAAATTGCCAATTGTGTTATCAAAATATAGAGTTTTACGTAGAAAAAAAAGTCGAATATAAATGTTTTCTCCATTTCATTAAGTTTTAATTGAACACCATAGTTCAGATACTTTGCTGATGTTCTCCTATAAAAGTCAACAGTTCAAGACAAAATAATGTTTTCAATAATTGAACCGAATTTAGTCAAGATTTTAGTTTATTAATTAATGAGTTGGTAGCGCTGCTTAGAAGATTTTGACAATAAGTCCAACCCAATGTTGTTGCTTTACCATTGCCGACTAATAGTTCAAGCAAATTTTGAGCATTTCCTTGTGGTAAATAAAAAACAACCCGGTTCGGAAAAACCGTTTTCCCAAGAGTCGAAGACGACTGGGAAATACCCTCTCAAAGACGATAAGTATAAAAGAACACTTTGCTCTTTTTAGACATTTTTCCATGAAATCGGGAAAAAGAAATTAAAACACAACAAAATAAAAAATGAACTTTAATAAAAAATAGACAAATAAATTTACAAACATCTAATTTACTTCTTACCACTAACCGACGTAGAAGTACTATCATTAATGAACGACATGTTTTGATGATTTTGCAAATATAATGAAACCCAAGCATTATATTGCGTCCTTTGCCTCGCGATTCTCCACGATTTATCTCCAAAGTCATCTTGACGCTTCTTCATATATCTCAAAACTCCTTTATTAATTTTCTTCCGATCCAAAGCATATCTGGCAACTGGCCGAATCTCTCCAATACTTGCACTACTTCTACACTTAATTTCCCCTTCTGAAATCGACTCATCAACCGGACTAGGATCACTGTGTGACTTTTGCATCATTTTCCTTGACGGGTCAAGTATCTTCTCAAAAACTCTTCGATAAAACGGTGCCTTTGTAAAACTAGACGACCGATCGCCATCCTCCCCACCGTTCGGTTTTTGTACAATAAGGCTCATCCTTACATCTTTCTCAGGTTCCTTTTCCAAACGGAATGCATCTTGTGCCATTTTTTGGAACTGTCTAAGTCGTTCCATTTTCGTCTTTTCTGAAAGCGTAGACATTGTAGAAGGCGCTTCAGGTGTTTTCTCATCTTCAGACTCTCTATATCCATCACTATATTCGAGTGAGCTTACAATTCTCTCTCTTGCCTCTTCAAACCTTGATCTTCTTCTCATCTCTTCTTTTGAAAGAGCACCCTCTCTTAGCAGTTGTTGTTTTTTAAGCATTTCGTCCTTTGAACTTACAACGTCTCTTAGAGTCTGTATTTTAGTCGTTGACCAACTGGTACGATCTGTTTTACCAAAACTTGGGTTACTTCTGAGTCTATAAAGATGTTCCTCAGACGTTTCTGTTAATCCTGTAATAAAACCAGGTACTGCAACTTCGCTAGCTGAAGAAAGTGTTTCACTAGATAAAGAAACTTGAATGTTTATATCAACTTTTTTGCTTTCTTTTACTTTAGGTTTTTTTGAAACATCAGTTTCTACATTAGTTTCTGGATCATTTTTTGAAATGCTTTGTTCTTCAACTGTAGTACCCGAACTTTCCCTGCTGACTTCAAATGACTCATATGGACGTTTTGTTTCTTCCCGTGTATGAGTATTTGAACTACCACTAGTGCTGCTGCTACTGCTATTCAAATCTTTTTGAACAACTTTTTTTCCATTTTTCTTCCTTTCCTTCTCCTCGAGAGTAACATCACTGCTACTACTGCTACTTTCTAATTTCTTTGCAGTTTCGTCTTTATCAACTTGGGAATCCAGTAATAAAGTAATAGATCTTCTTTGTTTGTCATAGTCATCCAACGATGGGCCAATACTAACCATATCCTTTTCTTTATTTCCACTTAATATATTTAAAATTTCAGCAACGTTGACGTCTCGAACTGGTGGTTCCATAAAAGTTTGTTCAGGTTGTTTCCTGACACTGTCATCAGAAAATAAACTAGGATAATCAATTACAGATTTTTCAATTTTTTTAGGTTGAATATAACTTTCTTGAACTGAAACTATTTCATGTTCTTCCTCATTTCGCGAAGTTACAGATATTGGTGTTTCCATTGTAGGTATTGGTCTTTCAATTGTAGGTAGCTCGATTGAAGGATTAGTATGTTCATTATTTAAAGAAGTACTGCTGCATTGTACTGATTTAGTTTGGTAAAAACCCAATTCCAAAGGAGATTTAAGATAAGTTCCTGGTTTGACTATGTCATGTGATCTCACTGTACCAGCTATACTTCGAGATCTCATTCCAGTAATATTTGTTAAAGACATTTGAGATGATCTAGGATCTTCTTCTAGAATTTGAAAAGATCTAAACAGTCGCACCGCATCTTCAGTTAAACCTGATGTTCGTCTTTTAGACGAACTACTTGGTGTTGGTTTAAGAATGTCCAGTTCTTTGGAACCAACATGACTATCACGCTCGTCTTTTCTATCTGCTCGAATCTCTTTATAAGCTATATTCGAACAACTTGGATGATAATTAGTAGAACTTCCTGTTGGCTTTATACACAAATTTAGTGTTCTTTGCATGACTAAACCACCAGGAATGTGGACAGGAGGCATTAGTTGAATTGATAATTTCGATGTTCGATCGTTTTTACGAAATCTTTCAGACGCATTTTCTTTCACTGCTGTTGTGGTATTTTTTGTACTAGAAGTTCGTTGAGTATTTTCAGCGGACAAACTATTTACTTTTGATTGTTCGGTTATCAGTCGCTCTGATACTTTCCTGTAGAAATCTTGCATATCACTAATAGATGTACCAGTTTCTGAGAAAGCATCGGATTTTTTCCTGGGTGCACACTGGACGTTAATCGGGCTGCTGCCTCTTTCCATTAACACGACTAGCAAGAAATAAAAAACTTTTTTAAAACTTAGCAGTGACAACACAAGGGCTGATCTCAAGGCCCTCTTTTAACCGAACTGAAACATTCGCGAAAACTAGAAATTGATTTTTATGTAAAAGAACCTGGCAGATTTTAATTGTGAGTTTGAGATTTAATTTTAATTTGTGTAAGAGCTACAGATTTTTTAACTAATACTATACAGGGTGTCTCACGAACGAGTGCACATAATTTAACCAAAGAATAAGAAGTAAGAATTAATTGATTCATATTTTTTATTTTTTTCCAAAAAAAATTATTTTCAGAATTATTAGCCCCCAAATATCAATCCAAAAATACACTTTATTTTTTTTATCTAATAAAGTACTTGCTCGATTTTGATAAAACTTGGTATACTCATTCTGTATTAGATAACCACCTTACAGTGTTAACTGTAGTATTGTAGGACATTTTAAAAAGGGGCTACGAAGGCCCCCTTGACACAACTTGCTTCATAACTTTGTAGCACAAATTAGTTTAACGTTGGGGTTCCTACAGTTTGAAAGCCCATTTGATTTAGAAATTTTTTTGTCCCTTACAAATTTTTCGTAAAACGCATTGTTTTTGAGTAAAACGATGCAGTTAGTATTAGCATGACCAGCTTTTATCCACTAACGTTCCTCTATGGCCGTTTCATGCACGATGGTGCACCACCTCATTGTCAATTGAATGTAAGAAATTGGCTTCAGGATCATATTCCAGAAAGGATTTTGTTATTTTACTTTTGTATTTTGTTATTTTACTTTTTCTTTTTTAGGTACTTCCAATTTATTGTATTATTTTTGTTGATACTCCTAAACCTCGTTCTAAAACGGTGCGGTGCGTTTTACAAAAAAATTGTAAGAGACAAAAAAATTTCTAAATTAAATGGGCTTTCAAACTGTAGAAACCCCAACGTTAAACTAATTTGTGCTACAAAGTTATGAAGCAAATTGTGTCAAGGGGGCCTTTGTAGCCCCTTTTTAAAATGTTCTACAATACTACAATTAACACTGTAAGGTGGTTATCTAATACAGAATGAGTATACCAAGTTTCATCAAAATCGAGCAAGTACTTTATTAGATAAAAAAATAAAGTGTATTTTTGGATTGATTTTTGGGGGCTAATAATTCTGAAAATAATTTTTTTTTGGAAAAAAATAAAAAATATGTATCAATTAATTTTTACTTCTTATTCTTTGGTTAAATTATGTGCACTCGTACGTGAGACACCCTGTATATTAAAGTATTGTATGACACTAATGTGTCTTACTTATTTTAGCAACAAGTAGTTTTTTTAAATTTTTTTTATTAGAAATTTATGCAATGTAGTTTTCACGTATCTCATTTTTCAAGTTTATCTCATATTTTATAAAAAACTAGTTATCACATCAACTTCAGAGTTTGCCATTAAAAAGTTTGTATTTTTCTCTATGCATGTAATTTTTTTTAGAATTTTTCTATGATTCCTCCTAATGAATATTGATTAATTAATATTAATTCTTTGAAAAAAATATAAAATTTACATTATTTCTAATGTTATTCTTTAATAATATATAATGTTAATGAAGAAAGGTTAAAATATTGTTGTGTGAAATTTTTTTTAGATAACCGCAAAAAATAATAAAGTTTTATAAGACCTATTTTGAAGCAGCATTGCCAGGTTACTCGAAAATAGGAGTTAAACATCTATCCTTCAGCTTCTTTGTCCCACCCACTCTCTTGGGAAAATAGCATATTATTTAATGTAAAAAAAATTAAAAATAAAAAAATCAACTTGTTTTTGATTGCCGATTTAGTAACAATATTTACTTACACAGTAAAAAAATTGAGTAAAAACCAATCTACTCTAGTTTTCAGTATAAATTTTAACTCAAGACATTGAGTAAATACGCCATTCTTTTCAAGAAAGTGGGTGGAACAAAGAAGCTAAAGGGAAGTAACAGACTTACTCTGTATACAGATTTAAACCGTAAGAATTATTTTTGAAAAATTAAAAAAAATCTGAAAAAAATTGTATAAGTAAAATGTATGTTTTCTAGTATTGCAAGTAAAACCAAAAATATTTCTTCCCATTTTTAAACACCGCACTGTGATCAGTGTTAAGAAATCAATAAAGAATTTTTTGGCGACAAAAATAGCACTAAGAACCCGAGCATAGCATCACATTAAAGATAGTTTGTAATTATTTTCTGCTGTATTTCTCAGTCACAATTATCATCTGTTAATTTGTTATTAACATTTAAAATCAAAAAATAGTATTTTAAATCATCATTTTTTGCTTATAAAAGTAAAAGTAATATATCTGAAGAACTAAACTGTTAAAAACTAAAATACAAACAAAAGTAACTTTAGATTTACTTGACCGGATCATTAGTAACGGAATTTTTTTTGGAAAAACCGGAAAATTTAACCTGGTTTGTTGAATCTATAATTTTATTAACTTTTATATTGTAAAGCTGCTTCTTTGCAAAAAAGTAGTTAAAAATTATACAAAATTTTTTATATAATGCGAAATGAATTAAAAAACCTATTAATTTAGTTATGCAGTGGCATAAGAGATGTACATACATTTAAATTTGCTAATTCAAGTATCATTTTGTAATTTCTTATAGTGATATCGTATTGCCTACCCTCTCAGAAATTACCCGCATTTGGAAATTCTATAACTAATGAATAACCCTGTAAAGACAAAAAAATAATTATGTTTCTTTAGTCCTATTCTTCAAAACTTTTATGATCAACACATCTTACTCTAGTTTTTTTTAATCAACGGGCTCCACCCCGCCCGTTGACGGTTGACGTGAAGTTCGTCCTTAAGGATGCATTATTTCTAGTTTTCTCCTAGCTGATACCCTGGAATCGGCGTTATAGAGCAAGAGCCCGTGAGGGCCAGACCTTCGTATTATAAGTAAATATGAAAGTTCTTCCATGTGTGTCCCCTACACAGGTAAGAACGATCCCCACTCATGAAACCTGGCTTGTGGTTCCTTTGACAGGTAACAAGTAACAAAGGTGTACAAAATTTTATCTCAAATTTATTAACTTATAAAACTCAATATTTTCATATTTGATTCGTAATAGTATTATAACTTGCTCTGCTCATTGCCAGACACTTAGTATGGTTACAACCCCCTGCCAGACTCCCCTAAACTATAATATTTTATAATTATACTTACGTTATATTATGAAAGCTGAATTTTATATATATTATTCAGAGAACTATTAAACTGTATTTCCTTAGTAGCCAGACAGTTTTGTGGGTTCTATCATTCCGCCAGACGCATTGAAAATGTATAATAGTTGCGAGAGTGGGGATCATATGCAGCAACTGGTGCGAGTGAGACAGAGCGTTCGATCTATTGCGATTTTTTACTACACATATACTATCGCTTATCCTGAATCGTTTAGTGATTTTTTTTTAATAATTTATCAATAAATTTAATTAAATAAAATATGCACCGTCTAAAAGATGAATCTCACGTCTGGATGCTTACAGGAACTGGAAATAACTTAAGGTATGTGGACTTAACTAAAATACACGCAAAGTTGGGAGAATCACTTTGTAAAAGCTTACCTGGATTACATGCATTCACAGGATGTGATTACAACCCTGCATTTTTCAGAAAAGCAAAATTAAAACCGTTTAAATTATTTTAAAAAAATGTAGAATTCCAGCAAGCCTTCATGAAGTTCGGTGACACTGAAATGATCGAGGATCCTCAAGAACAAGAACGCATTTTTAATATTATTCAAAGTTTTATGTGCTATTTATACAATGTTGGCAATTTCATTGATGTTGATGCTGCTAGGTTGCAAATGTTTATTGACTCATATTCGGTGTCTGATGTAAATGAAGCTTTTAATAAAAAAAAATTACGGAATTTCGATGCTAGTTGCTTACCACCTTGCAAAAGTGAGCTACTACAACAATTTTTGCGATCGAATTATATATGTAGTATATGGAACAATGCTCATATGAAAAACCCAACAACATGTGAACCAGTAAATAATGGTTGGATTCTGGAAAATAATCAATACCACTTTAAATGGTTTGAAGGGGATCAACTACCGAATGATGTCAGTGAATCTCTGAAAACGTTACCAGGTATGTAATAATTATTTTCAATTATCTTACATAAATTTGTGACTACTTAATATTGAATTAATTAGAATTTATTTTACTATTGCAGAAACAAACAGAGGAGACGATATTGATAACGATCAATCCTCGGACTGGAATTCCAGTGACGACGAAAATGAAGATATCGACGAAAATGACGACAATGATGAAAATGAGTGAATATTTGGTTGAAAAAAATTATTTTTCTGTGAATTTTGTATTTTTAAAAAAATTTATCTTCCGTATAAAAAACAATAAATTTTAATAACTTTGTAATTTTAATTGAATTAATTATAATAAACTTCAAAAAAAAGTAGAAATGATATCAACTAAATAATTAGACTTTTGATATGATTTATATTTTTTTATCAAATTTTTACTCAATATAATTTGGAAAATTTATTATTCAGACTGTAATAGTTTTATTTAATTAAATTTATTGATAAATTATTAAAAAAAAATCACTAAACGATTCAGGATAAGCGATAGTATATGTGTAGTAAAAAATCGCAATAGATCGAACGCTCTGTCTCACTCGCACCAGTTGCTGCATATGATCCCCACTCTCGCAACTATTATACATTTTCAATGCGTCTGGCGGAATGATAGAACCCACAAAACTGTCTGGCTACTAAGGAAATACAGTTTAATAGTTCTCTGAATAATATATATAAAATTCAGCTTTCATAATATAACGTAAGTATAATTATAAAATATTATAGTTTAGGGGAGTCTGGCAGGGGGTTGTAACCATACTAAGTGTCTGGCAATGAGCAGAGCAAGTTATAATACTATTACGAATCAAATATGAAAATATTGAGTTTTATAAGTTAATAAATTTGAGATAAAATTTTGTACACCTTTGTTACCTGTTACCTGTCAAAGGAACCACAAGCCAGGTTTCATGAGTGGGGATCGTTCTTACCTGTGTAGGGGACACACATGGAAGAACTTTCATATTTACTTATAATACGAAGGTCTGGCCCTCACGGGCTCTTGGACTATTAGGCATGCCCTCAAAACGACAAGCTTGTCATCCGTTCTCCGGGAAACATCTTACTCTACTGGGTAGAACCTGTGGGTAGAACGAACCGTCGCGCGCGCGTCGGCCTTTTCTCTATTCGGAGTAATCGCGGTCAATAGACGATAAAAAAAATTTCCACAAAAACTACTTGTTGCTAAAATAACTAAAATACTAAATGAATGTTGTTTGCAATTTAAACATAAGAATATGTAAGTAAAAGTAAGTCATTTTGTCTATTTTTCTTACTGTAAACAGAACGACGATAGAGCATAAAGATCAACCCTCGTAAAGTTTTTCTTAATTAATCAATAATATATTTTAAAAATATATCTACACTATAGTACAGTAACAAAATACAACTATGTATATGAATTTGAAATCATCCTTTAAAAACGTGCTGAAAAATATGAGTTAGTTTCGATCATATCTAGAAATCGACGTTGGCCTGTATCATCCCATTCAAGGTGGTAGAGTGGCAGTGTAATTCAGCAAAAACGACATTTACAAGCAATAATTTCCGAGCGATTCAAGTGTGATAATAAAAGTACAATAAGTTACTGTGGTATAGTAAAATAATGTGTTTCATACACTACATAAATAATGTACTTATTTTACTCCACATAAATTGTCAACAAAGTCAATGCGCAATTTGTAAGCAATGCCTAGTAACGACCTTATTAGAGCCTTATCACTAAACAAGTTATTGAATAATGTAATACCTATGTTCACTGTTTAGCAAGTGGCTTGCAAGGATTGAATTATTTCCCTTATTCACAAGTAGCTCCATCAAGTAAGGTTCAATTGAAAAGTTCATCAAGCTACCTTTGATATTATGTTAGAAGAAAAGAAGAGCAAAAAATAGATGTAGTAATAAACCTAACATAAAAGTTTCGACAAATGTCAAGTGTGAGATCTGTTAGTGTTGTTCCTTATAATTATTTTCTTCGGAATACAAATATTTGTCAGCTCAACCAGTCACCAGTATTTTCAAGCGTTCGAGGTTATCTTCGTTTAATTTAGGTTTGCAACAATAAAAATGGTTTAGTGCGGTTAATCTCAGAAATGCTTCAAAAAGATTTGACAGATCCAGAGGTAACTTCATAAAATTTTCAACTGAACACGCGATATATTATTATTACTAAAAAAAATAATTATTTTTCAAAAAAATTATTGATTGAAAACATGCAATGTATAAAATAAATAAATTTTTACTTGCGGTTACTATTCCTTGTATTTATTTTACATTATTTATTATATCATTTAATAAACTACGTTGTTTAGAATTCCGTAATTAAGTTTCTATGTTAATGTGTTATATTTTTAGGTGATGTTCCAAGTTATTACACAACTGATAATGACGAGTGTTTTTACGGACTAATTAAGGTACTAATAGTTTTGTACCTTTTATGTTATGTCCGAATGTTACAAAATTTGCGAAATAAACCGTTAAAATTGCCAACAATTTTTTAATGTAAAAAAAACAAAACACGTTTTTGATAAACAACTTACACTTTTTTTTTGTTATCCGCTTATAAGTAAGCGGTAAGTGACAGTGAAATAATTAAAAAAACAATTGCTTTTACTCAAACTATTACTTCGTACAAATGGCGTTATTACCGGACCAAAAAGATTCATTTTTTTGAAATTCAGTTAGGTTTTAATATTAGATTAACTTGAAATAGTCTCTACTGAAAACAAGAATTTGATTCTAAAATTTCTGAAACAAGTTCCCATTAAGTTGTAACTAATCAAAAACACAACACCTAACTTTACTTGTCGCTAGTTAAAATCAATATTTTCTTGTAGAATACAAACCTGGAAGATTTTTTTTCTTTGAGTCAGGCGTCATATCGCTCTCTGACATTTCTGCAATTGTTTTTAATTTACGCTGCAAAATTTCCATACTTTTAGAAAGATGTGTATCTTTTTCTGAACTTGACAGCTCATCCTTTTTTGTTTTAGCAGCTCTTGTCTCTTGAGGACTTGATTTTCTCTCAGCGACTTTCCTTGTTTCATGCTTTTTACCATCACCAGTAGGTGATCTTTTCATTTCTTCTTGTAACATCTTCTTTTGCTCTTCTGATTTCTTCTTAACTTCTTGTATGAGTTTTTTTACCATATATTCCGAACATACATCTTTTTTCTGATCAACTTTTCTAATAGCTTCAACACTTTTCTTTTTAGGACTACAACTTCCACATTTTCGTTCAACACATAAAGGTTCATCTCCACAATCTCTTATTTGTTGTTTTTCAACTGGTATTTTTCGTTTTGACTCTTTGTACATGCCTTTACCAATATCTCTTAATGCACTTCGTACTTTTTCAATCAAAGCATTAGCTTCTTGTAATTTTTCCTCAAAATTTATTTCTGTAGCCTGACCATAATCCATTTCAGTCGATGAGGCAAATGAGGCTTTCGAACGCCATAAAGTCTGGCATCTAAAAAAAAATATATTCCATTTAGCTATTTGATCAAGAATGTCCCAATCGAACACAACGCCAAGAGGTTTTAGCCCCTCATCAAAAGATCCTACTTTGTGCCCGATTAGAACTGTTATCTAGCTTGTTGAACTAAAGGTGATTAATAAATAAATCCAATAATTTTGGGCAAAAAACAGTCAATCTGCCAAAAGTGTATAGAAAAGCAAGATTTTTGCATAATATAGTTTCGTTTTGATGTAATATAAACAATAATAAATATTTTGCCGCTACCAACATTGTAATAATAAATAATTCCGTTGAAAACCATGCGTGCGATGATTGCAGATTTCGAACTTGTTGTTCGAGTTCATATGTAATCACACGAGTACAATATTTTGCCGTGAGCTTATTAAAAAAAATATATAAATTTTTCAAAAGTTTTAATGTTCATACAGTCATAAGTTCAGCCACACAAAACAAAAATAGTTATTTATTGCAGTTTAAATAATAAAAAAGTAAAAATTTAACACTACTTAATCTAAAACTTTAAAAATTGCAAAAACAAAACAGAATTCAATACAGTTTAACATATGCAGACGAAACATAAAAATAAACCTAAAAAAATTACTTATTACAAACTACAAATACACTAATTTTTAATAATTTTTTTCCCTATATTGAGTTTGGTTTTTGACAGTAGGGTTCCTTCTTATTGTGTTTGAATAATTTAAAATTAAAACACAATAATTAAATAAAATTTGCTATTGCTCTAGCTGTTTGTTTCGATCGTTGAAGCCTCTTCAACCTCTCAGCCTTTTTCTTCAACACAGACCCACATTCATAAGAGAGTGAAAAGTCCTGTGTTATTACAGTTAGTTCGTAAAATCTAATTATGCAGCGGGCATTCTTCAAAAAAAAGCAGAATTTCATCATCGAGGTTGAGATTTTCAGAAATTCACACTACAGAAGACTTTCGTAAGATTGTTTTTAAAGCTGAAGATCACAAGACTAAAGGCCAAAATTTAAATCGGAACATAAATATACGTGTGTTCATTAGACCATTTTTCGTTCACAAAGCGAAGCCTTTATCTGTTGATTTATTCGGACTTAGCTCTTTTCCCCACAATTGAATAGCAACAAAGTGTCGGTTACTTTGTTTGACAATTCTATAGTCCAATAAGTCCCAAAGAATTTCCCTCAATACAATTACAAAAAAAAATGGAAGACAAAAGTTAACTCAAGAAACTCTTTACAGAAAGTCATATATAGTGTATTAAAGCTAGCCTGACCCTAAAAAAAACAAATTTAAAAATAAAAACATTTAAGGCCGGTTTACACAACGTTTAATTTCGATTAAATAATTAATTGGCAATTAAGCGTCAATTTTGACTAATAAAACGTCAGAAATGCCGATTTAAACACGAATTAAAAGTTAATCGCAATTAAATATTTACAATATTTAAATAATTCACCTTCTGTAAACCGGCCCTTATTCATTTTAGGTATTTAAAACAAAAACAAATTTTCGATTTCTTCCTCGTCTTTTTAAGGTTCTAAATATTAAGTAAAAAATATAGAATTTCTTATTACAGACATCACCAATACAAAATTTGTAAGACACTTAACTTCTTCATTTTTGTTAACTGTTTTTCTCAATATAAATAAAGTAGGTTGAAAGATCTATGAAAATCATAAAATCATCAGAAACTACCCGAATTAATTAACTTCTAATAATGCATGTTGTAAAATAACCTGAATTAGTTTATGACAGCCCAGTTGCATTGTTTGAAATTCTTTGTGTTATACTAAAGAGAGATTTGCTTCGACCTGGCAGTCATATATTAGTTCGAATTATTTTAAAATAGGAATTATCAGAAGCTAATTTGGAGAGGTTCCTAATGATTTTCTGATTTTCGTAGATCGTACAACCTACTTTAAATAAAAAATTTGCACAAACAATTATTAAGAGATCACGCTACTGAGATCCTCTACCAAGTGTCCAGTTCATAATTTTGCAGTCGTAATATTAACCCTACTTACCAATTACCTTCAAATTATACACCATCTGAAAGAGAATAAAAGTCTCTACAATTATGTAAAAAAAAATTGTTACTCTTACGACGTCTTACAGATATATTATTTGAAGAAATCAGGGCCCATAATAGTCCTGTCCTTATAATTTCATTATTTATTTAAATTTTAATATCACAAAAAACAAGATTATAAAAAAGTAATTTATTCACACTTAAATATATTGAAAACTAAACGTAATTTTAAAAAAGTGCTCGGTCAGTCAATTTGCAGATACTATGTAATAATAGGGATCAATTAAACGTTGATCAAATTCTTTTAATAAATAAAGAAATAACATTACTTATTAATTATTTTTTTACATAATTGTAGACTTTTGTTCTCTTTCAAATAGTGTATAATTTTTACATCTAATAAGTAGGTTTAATATTCCGACCACAAAACTATGAACGAGACGTTCTGTAATATATTTCGGTAGCGAGAACTTTTAAAATAAATATACTAGTAGTAGAAGTAGTAGTAGAATGTAACTACTAAATATTATTACTACTAAATAAGTTTAAAAAATGTCTTCAGTTTTGAGAAATGTTTTTTTATTTGACAACTAGCAACTAGCGTTTTCTAGCGTTTGTTAATAAAACGCTTGGAAAAATAGAATTACGATTCCGGCTTATAGCTTTGATTCGATCTCCTAATAGTAGTAGACTAAATAAAGTCACCGTCTTAAAGTCTTTGACTAGGGTTGTACTGTTTTGGCTTTTTATTTTGTTAAAACAGATGTATTCTATTTCTGTCGGTGCAACAAAAATTATTATATATACATATACATATAATTAAAAAATATAAAAATACACAGTGTTTCATTCAAAAATCAAAAGTTCCGTCCTTTCTAGTGAAATTAGAAGTGCTAGAAAGTTGATTTATCATTCAGTTAATGATTTCTAACAATAATTTCCCTAAGTTTCGATTTTCTATTTTAAAAAATGTTAGCATAACAAAGAACGATCTAAGTCTGTTTTTTTACCAATAAAAATCAGTAATCGTTGGGAATCTCAAACACATATTTGTTATTGGTTTATTGAAATCAATGGATGATGGAAAGTTATATCAAACAATAATTGAAAATAATATGGTATACTACGGCAACTCAAAACCACAAAACAAAACATCCTTTTTTAGGATATGTTAAGTTAAAGAAAATTAAATAAAAAAAGGTTGTTTACTGTTTTAACCCATTAAAATGTAGCTTTGTGAATTATGTCGTACTACAGACCATGCGTTGCATAAAACAAAAACATGGGACTTTTTGTCAATTATTTTAAAACAGGTATACTATTTTCCAAAAACACCAACTAACCTATACACTAAGAACAAGAAATTGAGAAAAAAATTTCTGCGTTCTCTTTGACCACGAATATCTTGTAAATTTCAATATGATGGGTATGGATGGGACCTTTTAATAAGAAACTACATTAAAACCCTGCTATTCTAAACATTTTCAGCAGATAAAAAAATTTATTGAGGTAAAAAGAAAATGTAAATAAAAAAGGCATAGACATTGATTATCTCATTTTATTTGACATCCACTAACAGCAAAGATTATACAAGCTTTCAAACAAATTAGATGTCAGTTGTTATAAATTAACAACTACAAATGTACAAGATTGACATTGTCAATACAAATATCTGTGCATTTATCACAAATTTCAAAACTCTCAATATTACAAGTCCTCTATTTTAGGGCCAAAGAAGTAAAAAATGTAATCCCTCACTTCTGATGGACGTGAAACTCACAAAATTTTAAAACTGGGAAAAAGAAATATCACGCAAAATCTTACAACAGTACTACAAAATCTCCAAATGTTGTAATTTTTGGCGTGATCCAAAGCAACTTACTTCTGTCAATGAATGCGGTTAACAATGTCGTTTTAGGGTAATACAAGTATTTTTATTTACAAGGTCTATACAATAATTCAATGTGGTCGTTTCGTTTGAAGCTTTGTTTAGGAAGAATAAACTGATTTGAAATAGGACAAAATAAAATTTTTGGGACTGTTATTCTCACTAAACAAGCAAACAAATGTGAGGAGACCTTGAACATTAAACATGGTATAAATATACAAGTTAAATGTTATTTTAATCAAGGATTTTCTTTAATTATCGTTCTTACAATATACCAGCGAGTTTTGAGTTCCTATAAATGAAGTGTGAGACACTTCATGTTTTGACTAGGTTACTTTCCATAAATTAAAAAAAAGCCATGGCCCAAGTGTACCATTAATAACGAAGTTCTACAAAACTAATAAAGAACGGCATTTTTAAAATCTGATCGATTTTTATTTATGTCGTTAAATAGCTGATGAATATACAATATTTACAGCTTTTTCAAGAGGCCTTTTTATAGTATGAATAGTTTTAAACAAGAAAATAAAACGTAATCATACTTTTCCAAGTAAATAAATTTTACACTAACAACTAGACAAGTAATTACAAAAAGGTAAAAATCAGTACTGGCTAGTTGTGCGTATTAAATTTATTTTTAAATAACACTTAAACTAACTTTACTTAAATAATATATTTTGTACATTTTTTTGCAAGTTTTAGCACGATTTTTATATACAATATTTACAAATAAAACGTCCAATACACAAAGCTAGATTGAAAATAAAAGAGTTTTAGGCAGACAACGTCTCCACAAAAAAATCAAAAACAAAAACAAAAATTCTTTTCACTACCCCGACTCTTTTTTATATGTACATTTTCGGCGACGTTAGCCATATATATTCTTTTAATTCGGTGGGTACACAATCATAAGACGGACAGATGGACGATTCGTCCAAGATAAAAACTAATATATTCGACACAGCCTTCTTCGCTTCAATTTAACAATCAACCAGATTTACTGACAAACCGTATTATTTTTTTTTAAATCCACCATCTTCAAACTTTCGCCAGCAACTTTCAACAAATCATCTCTTTCAATTTAAAAGAGACAACATCTCGACGTATGTCGAGTTTTAAAGAGAGCCTCGTACTTTGTACTTAGCACATCCAATATTAAGTCTCCCGTTCTTTCTTCACTTTATACTCTTCGCCGAGTATCGTTGCAATTTCTCCTTGCATAAATGCCCATGGTACATTTGAATTCGCCAATGGGCATTTCTCACCACTAGGGCAATACACCTAAAACAAAAGACACAAAATAACATTTAACAAATAACATGTGTTCAAAAAATAATGTAAGTGGATACGTAACTTTAGACACGTAATTTTTGAGAACAAAATAAATATTAAAAAAGCAACAACTGATACGCAGAAAAAAAATAATTCAAATAAAGTAGTATACTTTCTAGTATCCGAAAAATTGGTACCAGTATTAAAGTACCACATCTTATATAAGTACGTTTCATTATCTAATTTATAACTTTTTTGTCGATTTTGATAATTTAATTTTATCTGACAACATAGTAATTTATTAACGAGTGACTATTAAAAATTTTATGCAGGTCATCTCTAGAATATTACGAACAACCAATTTGGATGAAAGTAAATTTTGTTTTTTCACCTGTATATTTTGTAACTAATTAAATTAGTATTTCTTTCTGCGAATCTCAGAATTTTGAATTGTTTTAGACACAGTCCAAGTTAGGCTGTATTTAATGCATTTTTTTGTCATTTCTTACAACACTTAACTTTTCATTTGCCAATTATATCGTTGATTATATTTTCACTAAAATACTCCTTTTACCTAATAATGTTTATCTAACGAGTCATTTAAAAGATAAAATTAAAATTTCATTTAAAACACTTCTCGAATTTACGTTGAAATTTTAAACAAAACTTTCGTTATTCTCTTATTCGTAATTTCTGTTATTTTTTTTTTAATACATTGTTATTAAATTGTTGTTGTTATTGTCATAGCCAAGTTGGTTTAGAATAAATTCGCCTTACATGTTTTTTGTTAGTTTTTTGTAATTTACATTTTACGTCAGTCTTCCAGCTGACATCGAGTGATCGCTTAAATTTTCATTGAAATTACCCTGGAATTCGACTTCTGTCTTCGTCATTTGTTAAATTTGTAACAAATAAAGGATACAGGAATTTAAAAAATGTTCAAAAATTTAATTTCTTATAGAACTAGAATTTCCATCGTTTTTCACCAATATTGAATCCAATACTGACAAAATACTGTTAAAAACAATACCTGTCAAGGCTCTTTGAGTCTACACAATTTTTTTATAGAACAAAAAAATCTGCCGTGACCATAAAAAACTGTAAGAAAACGCGAATTTTTGTACATTTATCTTTTTACCCCTGCACCCTTCAAATGTTAAATAAATGTTTCACCCTGCTAATATGAAAATTTTAAATTATCTCAAGCATAACCCAAATTGGGTTAGATTTAACAAATTTTCTGTCATTGCTGACTACACTTAAATTTCCATTCGAGTAATTTCAAGTGATTATTTAAAATTTCATTCGATACATATTGAGAACTTTATTTCAGACTTTTGGCAATAGAAGCCAATTAATTTTGTTTCTAAGATTTTTTTATGTAAGATTTTTTTAAAAAAACGCTTTGCTAATTTTTTTTTTGTTTATTTCATCAAGTTACCGGTTTCGGCTATTGGCCTTCTTCGGACTTTCGTTATAATAATAAAAATAAAACAATAGAATTTTTAAAAAGTTTGCCCATAACACGTATTATTATAATTTTCTTTTGACGTTTGGTACATGATGTATGGTTGGGAGGGAATTTTTTGAGAGGAAAGTTTTTTTAAAAAAATCTTACAAACAAAAGATTCCTAGAGGGATAACCCAAACAATAATTAATTTTGTGGTCAATCAGTTACTCTTTAATGTTTTATTGAAAAATTTCTGGAATTTGTTATCTTAGCCAGAACCACATTTGTCATTTTTGATAATGATTAAATTTTATTGATCTGTCAATTTTGTAGCTGATAATAACAGAGGACTATTTAAATTTTGAATCAAGTAATCTGTACCATTTTTTGTTATCTTAGGTACAGCCAAAATGGTTTAGAGTCAATTCATTTAACTTCAGTAACAAATTCAATTTTTGTTTATAACAGATGATCATTTAAAAAAATTTTAAGTCATATGTAAACTTTCGCCTTTACTCGCCACAGCAAAGTTAATCTTTTATTTTTTTATTATCATTTTAGACTCGTAAAAATGTATCAATTTCGTAGTTTAATCATTCAATCCAATTTTTACGTATGAATTTTGTAGATAATAATAATAAGTATTCAAATTTTTAATCTACAAACTCTGAAATCCTAAGTTATCTTAGTTAGCCACATACTTACATTTGAATAATTAGGTTTTTCCCTGACTTTTATTATGAAACATTTTTGGCGATAAATTCTAAAAATTTTCGATATCTTAGCCACAAAACTAGAATTAGCTATTATAAATGTTTTTGCGAGTAGTTTGCCTTGTTAACTAATGAGTAACTATTTAAAATTTCATTGGAATCATCAATGAAATTTTACCATAGGCTCACTTTTAACAATTTAAATCCATCAATTTTCTAGCTTAACAGAGAACTCTTTACATTTTCTTTCAAGTAACTTCTGCTATATTCTTATCTTAATCACAGCAAAGTTGATTTAGAATAAATTGGCCTTACATGTATTTTATTTTTTAAATTCACTTTTTTACAGCAGTATTGTAGCTAACGCCAGGGACCATTTAAATTTTCATTCGAATCACCGCTACGAATTATTTTATCCACAATCGAGTTAAATAAATTCGACTTTTTTATGTTTTTTTTTTATTTGTGACCATTTACTAATTATAATTGTGTCATTAAATAAATTCGAGTTTTTTATATATTTTTTATTTTGACTATTTACTTTTTATGATTGTCAATTAGGTAAGACCTACTGACTTCATAATAAGCTAGCCAATTAGTGTTGAGTTTAGTCCAATATAATAATAACAAGTATTTGAGACCGTTTTGTTTTTGCCCCCTTTTTTTACAAACAATGGTTGTATCTTGTTGCGATAAATGATACAAAGTAAAAAATATCCCCACACAAAGTATTGTATTTGTTATTATTAAAATGAGAGTAAAGTGAGTCATTACTGTAAAGACACAAAAGTCAAAGATACACCGTATTATTAACCAACCAACAGAGTAATCGAAAAAATTATGTTAATCCATTATAGTCGTGCAAGATGATCTGTCGTTTACAACACATCTTTTAACGGGTATGTCAATCATCGATCAATTTTTTTGTTTTTTACGGTCACATTTTTAATAGTTGACCTCTCTTAATTTGGTCCCTAACGAATGATATTTAAATTCTCTTTCAAATTATCTCCAAAAATTTTACTTTACCTTATACACGTCTAAGCCTGATTAGAATGATTACACCTTTTTTTGTCATTTTCTCGTTTTTATCTTTCAATTTAATGTATATCAGATGACTTTAAAATTTCATTCGAATTAGGTTGTTCATAATACAATTCACTGGAGAAGTGATGACGTCGTTTGATGGTTCTACCCAAAACATTGGGAACCATTGGACCCGGTTTTACCTCAACTAAAAGTTACAAAATAAAATGATTTATTTAAAACCCATACAATGTAACAATACAAGGGTTTTAACTCTCTTGATACACTGCACACAAAACAAATTTTCAGAATATTGTATTAAGGTTACGTTTTTGTTTTGTTTGGAACCAAACAGGTATTTTGCGTCACGCTTAGAGACTATCGCAGCTTTTCTAATACTTTTTTTTAGTTCTTATGCTATTTATAAATTTAATAGCACAATTCCTAGAATTATTATATCACATATCACACAATATAAAAACAAAACAATTATTACTCCTAATTACAGAAATAGTTTCGCATTATTTGCGTTTTGCAATTGTTTTGCAAACACGACCCGACCTTTAATTCGCCGGTCAATAAACTAAACAGCGCAGTTTATTACCTCAGAGCCAGCCCCTTGTCTCTTGATACTCTCCCTGCTGCAAGGGAAACAGAATTTATGATGTGGTACAGAAGGACATTGCACGAAATGCGTATCCTCCAATCTCTCCTGACACAAAGTACATTTCAACGTGGCGGTAGTAGCAGGCGCCGTAGGCGCCACACCATCCCCACTTCCGCTCATAGACTCAGCATTAGGGCCCATCACACCCCCAGCTTCAGTCGAAGTGACCGTAGTCGAAGATACATGTCTAGAACCAGATGATCTTCTTCCACTTGACGAACCTACAAGATCTTAAATTCATGAAATTTAGTTGGACTTTCTGGAAGTGGAGCGGCATACCTGTCGAATTAGGCGAATGTTGAGAACCCCTAGAAGCAGAACGCGGCGCTCCGCTACTTGGGGGACTGCCTCCAGTTGATCGGGGACTACCTGGGGGCAGATTATCGGCCACTGACATTAAAGCCGCCATTGGACTTTGCCCGGTTCCCCCAGAGGGTTGGGTTTGCTGAGTTGTACCCGCGTTGGGGTCAGGGGGCGACCCGGTGCGGTTGTTCAAGGGGGAACCCGAGCTGGAGCCATTGGCACTAGCCACAGACACGGGGACTAAAAATTTTAAATCTATAAGAATTATGTTCTTGCTACTAGGGCTGAGCAATTTTAATTTTCAATAATCGATTGAAACAGATCGATTATCTTTATTAAAAATCGTCTAATTAATCAATAAATCAATTTATCATTTATTCAATCGACTTTTCTATTAATCGATTATTTGCTATACTGTAATGAGAAACAAGTAATTCAATTAGACAAATTTAATAAATAATCGACTAATTTTAGTTACACAATAAAATAGTAATTAATCGATTTTTTTAAATCCAATATCGATTATTTTGCCCAGCTCTAGTTGTTATACCGGAAATTTGTTTATGGTTTGTTTGTTGTGTAATATTCTCACGAGGCAAATATTAAGCTTTTTTTAATTTTTAAGAGGATATTGAATGACCTAGACCCTTGTCCTTGGAGGAATTTTATTTAAAGCCCGATAAAAACACTCCAAATATATCATGTATCCTTATAAAATATTTCGGACGTTAACCTCAGGAAATTTTAATATTTAGAAAGTGGATGATAACACAAATGAGAATTGTTAATTACAAAATAAAGCTATAAATAAAGTAGGAAATTTTATTAAGAATGTAAATTTTTGTGATTAATTAATCATTGTTTAAAGACAGTCAAAAAACAAGTGAGTAATCCTTTAATTTATGATTTTATACTTGAGCTACCTATAAACAATGTAATCAGAAAAACATAAGTTCTCCTTAAAACTGAATTAAAAAATATAATCAGTATTATTAAATAGTGCAATAAGCATATTAAAGGAAGCAAACAGTTTGAAGGCTACAATTAAAATTTGCAGCACGAGCGTGAAAACTGAAATTGTTTCTACACGAGTTACATATAAAATTTTTACTGATCTTAAGAAGGAAACAGCAAAATAATTATTACAATTTACATTGTTAAAAAACACGAAGCAAAATATTAGAAAAGAGTATTCACATCAAAAAACATAAGTTGTTAAACCTTGCAATGCGTTTTTAATCAAAAATATGTATAGGATTAAATTCCTAATATTTGGATTAAAAAAAGATACTGAAACTGAAAATTATCGTATATGCTTTAGTTATTAAAAAAAATGGACAACTATGACAAAATTAAACCCAACAATATTAATATTATACTTATTGCTAAATAAATGAAAAAAAAATGATTATTAAGGTTTCTAAACTTTATCTACTATTTCTTTCGAAACATATTAGTGAATACAACGACACTGATAGTTCTAATTCATATTTCATAAATTGATTTTAGAAACGAGTTCTTTATGCTATTTTTTCTACTTTGCATGTTTTACGTGCTTTTCAAGCACAAAAGTTAATTTTTCAATCGTTAGGGACTTTTGCGGTAGTGTGCTTATGGGTGCTGAATTGGCTAATACGACACCAAAAACAGTATCGTATGCGGCTTTGTTACAGACACAAAATCGATCTTTTTTTTATAAAAACCTATTTCAATGGATACTGAAAAATTAAAATAGTTTAACTTTACCTTTTACTATGTATGTATCTATGAAATAGACGAGTGAGAATTTTTTTAGTATTTTTGGGGGCTCTATTAACTAGTCCTCTACAACGTACTAGAAAACTTTTCCGCCATTTTATATCGACCCGTATACCTATAATATTTTTTAATAGTGTTTCAGTAACCTTTTTACCAATTTCTTAATACAAATATTAGAAACTTAATCCTTTATATAACAAATATTTTTATTAACTTGAAACTATTTCAATAAAAAAAATTCAATTTTTAAGTTCAATCATATAGCCCAAGCAAGCGGTTAGTTCTGACAGTGAATAGTCCTATCCTATGTTATTTATTATAGTTCGTGTAAAAAAATATACTTATAAACGAGTATTTACTATAATTAGAATACTAAATAAAAACGGTGCGGAATTAGAAATTGCAGAGAAATAATTTATTAAGAATACTTAAATATTATAGGTAGCATCGTAAATAATAACGTAAAATCGTATTTTCGAAAAGAAAAAATTTCCTAAAAGGTGTAAGTAGGTGTATATAGAATTGTACTATCGTTCATGAATATTCACGGTATGTAAAGAACAATTTTTTAAACGACTAGATCGACCTTCTGTTGATAATTACTATTCAAGAACCATCAGGTGAGTCATTGAAGCCGGCGACAATTTTACTTAAAGCGCACTATTCAAAACAGTTTACATTATTTGTAAATGCGAAATGTAAAAATAACCCAGCCTCGAAAACAGGAAAAGCAAAATCAACAACAAAATTTCGCGATAACATTTACCAAAAAGGAAACAAATACAAAATACGACCATGAAAAAAATTCCATTAAAACAAAAATCTCTAAATACATTAAAGTCGAATTTCCGGAACCTTCCGTCACGATAACGTCCTCCATTTCCATCGAACATTCAACTGTTTTGATAAACAAAAAACATTGTAGAGGGATGCACGTGAAACGGAGACGACGTGGCAACATCGCGCGTGACGCCATTTCCGTTGCCTGCTGTTAAAAATACGTAACGCCTGAAAAAAACTTGTGGTGGTCACATTCTCGGTCGTCGAACGTAACCGAATGGTGTCGATGTAGCACGAACGCTAAAATTGTCACGATTTACGTCACGAGACGCACGAAACGAGGTCACGTGAGTGAAACACGTATCCGCGCGCCGAGTTCTTTGGTTACCGACGTTGCCGCGACGACCGCCATAATCCCAGATTCGGTGTTGCCGAATCGTACGGTTCGTGATCGGAATTCCTGCAATTTGTTCCGACATTTAAAAATAATTGATACGAAACGCTTTGAAACTGGAATGACAATACATAGCTGGCGACCTTTATTGCGTAAAAACAAGTGATTGACATTTGCCTTAGAAGAACATCATGAACTAGATTTGTATGACACTTCATTAGGTTTTCAAATGGATTGTAAATAGATTTCGAGTCATCAATCAACAAGTTTTTTTCTCGTCAACACGACTCATAAATCTAATCGGGGACAGACGGAGATTACGCAACCTCCCAAAAACTGTAAACAAAGGAATATGGAAGGTTTGGTGAGGCACCTGCTAGATGTGTTTCGTGCTTCATTAAAACACCATCAGGTTACAGGTGCAATTATCGAACAAAAGACCGGTTGGTCAGTTGATTGGAAAAAAAATTTGATGATATCTGGTTTCCTCTGACCCAAAGAATAAAGGGGGAGAGTGTGTGTGTGCAGACGGTACAGGTGTTTGATACCGTTCCTTCAAGATACTATTATCTATTTCCTCAAGAGACAGATGGCCAGGAAGGAAATGCGACCATCTGTCCGTGAAAGAACAGAGGATTTCTTTCACAACAACAAGGACACGACGGTCTGTTTAACCTAATTATCGTCGATGGACCCGTATCTACATGGGACAGATGGGATAAACAAATGACTCGGATGTGTAATATAACATATCTATGGGCTGTTTAATTTACATAACACGATTAAGGCGCATCACGTGATGTGTATATTATTAAAACTTGTTTTATTTACTATGGACATGCGAACAGGTGTGTTGCATTATAATTATCGACATGCGAACTAGTCTTTTCCATTCTAATAATTTTCGAAGATTTTCAAATATTTTTCCTGTGGGAATCAAACACAAAAGAACAATAAAACAAGTTTACGACAAGTGAACAAAAACACCAATTGTTACGCCAATTTGCGATAACAAAGTTTATTTATTAAGAACAATGAACAATTAAAGTTTCAGAGTTTTTTATAACCGACCTGATTTAAACTGTCTTTTAGCAATTGATTTGACATTTGCTAAAAGGATTAATTAGAAAAATAAATTGAATTTAAATTCCTTCTAGTCGTGAAAATCGGTTAGGTCACCCTCTACTAATGAATCCAATTTAAATTGTAAAATGTCGTTCGTCATTAAATGATAAATTAACATGCTTTTCCAAGTTTAATTATCAAAAACACAAAAGAATGATTCACGTCGACCTTATCGCAATCATTTAACATTTGACTTGCTTGGTAAAAAGGAATCAATTCCTCTACCCACATCAACTAGTTTTCAACTCTCTTGCTTGATACAAAGTGCATTTTTCTGCAATCGACAGATGCACACGCACATACAACTCGTCGAGGGTTGATCCGTGGGAACCTAACCAAGGTCGTCCCGTACGCTAGACTGGTTTCTACCATACGGCCGTTCTTGCAACGACTTCAATTATTATTTATCAAACAGGTCTCGTCGTGTGTGGTGGGCATTCGTAATGAATGTAATAACTCGCGATCGATTTTTTGAAATTTCCATGTCCAGTTACCATAGAAACTAAAAGAAAATCTAGGGCACTATCCATTCAAACCCCTCCTATTATAATAGGAAACCGATCTAAACAACGTTCCCACCGCTTAGAGTCCGACCACCTGAGGGCCATTAAAAAAAGAAATCCGATCGGTGTCAGAAACGCAACGGTAAACAGAGGAAAGGGGGCCAACATAGCCGGAGCTAGGCCAGGTAAACATCCATTAAAAGCATCTTATCTTCTGGGAATGCCTCGGTTGTGAAAGCTGTGACGTAGTAGATGTGGAGTAGTAGACGGACAGGTATAAGGCGTTATTACAAGAACCGGTTGTACGAGACGACGGACCGCGAACCGGTCTTATGCGTGTAGCTCTAAGATCCGTAATCCATTTGGCTCGTTGACTGCTTTTTTACGTCACAAGGTTGACTCTGTGGCTAGTGAAAGCGTCCAATTATTGCACACACAGACGCCAAATTGCGTTCCGTGAACTTTGCACAATGGAATTTCGAAATTCGAAGCCGTTCACCTTTTATCACTAGGACGCTGTTCTGGTGCTAGTTACCGTTAGAGGGACATACGATATGAAGGCTCGGTTTATTTTTATTACTCTGTGTAGGAGCGGACGTGTCAACATGCAGCTATAGCGCTTTCCAAAATAAACATTACGTAGGCAACGCGTGTAAGAAAATTCGAAATAGAATCAAAGATCATTTATGAAACACGTTCCCCTTTAAGCCCAACGTTTTGAATGTCAAATGCCAGAGCGTTTTCGCTTCCACCTATTTTGTTTTCGAGCAGAGAACCGTCCGATTTATGTTGATGTGTAGCGTCATCATTACGTGTATAGAATGGCGTGACGTCACGCAAGGTCTCCTTTAAATGACAGGGCGCGTTTTGGAAGAGGAGAGGAGATAGCGGTTAACCACCTCGAAGTGAATTCATCAGGCCAATTATAACGGAACGTTCCGCAATTAAATTTCTAAGAGGCCCAAAATCCTCGACTCACCATTCGGTTTGAAAGCTGTAGCTGTATCAAATGATGCAGTTCTCAAAGGATGTTTCTCTTGTTTAAATGTTCTTTCAGTGGAAACGACAAATGGTTGTGCTAAAGAAACCGCTGGAAGCGATTCGCCTCTGGTCAACGGCGGTCTAACCGTGTTACTGTGTTCTTCAACCGACATCATACGTTTAGCTCCGTTTATATCTCCGTTAGCATGGTGGTGTCCATGATGGTCATCATCATCAGCCGATGACAGTCCCCGTTTCAACCCTTGCTGCTGCATTGGTCCAGGTCTTCCGTTGGCCGAATGATGATGCGTCTGTAACGGATGATGTGCAGCGAGATGCGCTGCTGTCGGCAACCTAACCGTTGTACGGGCCACCAGAGCCTCGTGCTCCTGTGTCGACTCCATCTGTTGCGGTCGCGGCATCGCCGAAGTGCCGCGAGGTGGCGGGGGCGGCTGTTGGGCCGCTTGGTATTCAGCCAACATCCCGGACCGCGAATGGTGCAAACTATACGTTCCGGAATGGTGCGTGGAGGACTGTTGGCGGCTTGAAGTCGCCACCACCTCCCCGTTTTGGTGTTCATGACCGGCAGCGACTGCCGCTGCTCTGTGACTTTTGGAGGCATGCGACGTCGAGCGCTGCTCCTGGAAGCCGTGCGCCCGTTTCATCTGGCGCGCCGTTTCCAGGACAATCTCTATCCTGTCAGCTCCCTCGTAATTGACGCATCCTCGACAGACCGGTTCGGAGAAGTCGTGGACCATGGCCCATGGCATCCTGGGCAGGTCGCACAAATAGCAATGCTGACGTTTCGCCTGCTGCATCTGCATGACCGACATCTTCACCATCTAACTCTGTTTACGGAAACGAAAAACTGCTGTCACACACGCTATCAACGGCGGACACAACTACGACATAGTCGCGGATGGTGCTCACACAACAACACTAAACGCATTCGTTCGCTGCTTCGCTAAAACTAACAGAACCCAGCGCCACTCGCCAGCGCTTTCTCGGACAACGATCAACGCAACGACGGAGGTAACGGGGCCAGGGGAAAGATAGTCGACTGGCTCGGTAATCGTTATGTTGATGACGTCACGCCGCGCAGAACACCAATAGCAATAAGCTCGACGTCACACTTTGCGCGCGCTGCACTCAACGACTGCTGGAATAAAACCTATCCTATATCAGAGAGACCCATAAGAGTCACTTCGCTTGACTACAACGTAAATTAACAAAAATAACAGAATCACGCTTGGCCGACCAACCTGTCTCCGACGAGAGGTCGTACAGTCGACTTGACCTGAATTCCACACATCGACGATTTAAAAACGGCCAGATCCCTACGATTCCAACCCCTTATCTTATAGTGACATTTAAACGACTTCTTAAATATTGCCACCTTGGGCCAAATGACGCACCTCTTAACCTTTCGTGCAATTTTATCCAACACGCAAACGCACAATTCGTGTTTCCACCCTTCGAACGTTCTTCATTTTTACCCCGTACCAGATATTACCGTAGGTCACGAATTTACTATTCGATACTTCGTTCAAAAAACACCCTTAGTTCGAACTTTCTGGACTTATGAATGATGAATGAAGGGAATGAAAATTAAACAGGGTTTAAGGATTAAAAATCAACAAAAAATATTTTTTAAAGCCCATCCCTTTGAACAAGATTACGACCAACCTATGTTTATAAAATGTTATCAAAAGTCACATAACATTCAGTATGAAATTTAAAAATTACTTGTGTAAATACGATAGGAAACTGATAAAACGATAACGTAAATACAGTCAGAATTCAACAAAATATGTTTATGTTGACGACAGAGCTTCATAAATAATGTAAAAAAAAAACGAGGAGTTATCAATAGTTATGTCTATCACTTCAAATGGAATAGTTTCGCATCTAAAATTAGCCCACTGATAAATATACAAAAAATTCAAAAAATTACAGTTAACCTCGGTAATATATAATTTCTACCATCAATCATGATCCTCACGTAACCTACGTGTATAATGGAACCATTATAGCATAAAATGATCGAGAAGAAATTTCTAGTATACCACTTGCATAATTTTATCATCTTTTACCCTTTCTCTCTAAATACATTAACGGATTATAGATCAAAACCCAAACAACACAAACATCCTATCAGCACTTAACAGTATTGAAAAGAGAAATTCAAACACAAGATAACGGAAGTGTAAAGATCATAAGGCACGTGAGCTATCCGTGATACGTCATCTTCGACTTCGTAGTTTATTCCATTCTGACGTAATAGTATCACCACTATAATAATAAAAAAAGAAGAGTGATATGTCCGATGAGTAAACAACACCAGAGTTCTTACATATCAATGTTTTGGTGATGACCTGAATCAACATCAAGATCGCGACGGTCAGTGGCGGACTAGCTCAAATGAAACGGCCCAGACAAAAAGTATTTGTGGAAACCAATAAACACAGTGTCTCGAAATTCGGGAAAATATCGGTATAGTCAGTTTATCCAAGAATAAAAATATAACTAAAACCATAAATAATCCTAACAACGAAATCCTAATTAAGCAATTATTACAAATGCCGACGAGCCGATTTAAATATAATGTTTTGAGAGACCGAAGCAGGTATAAAACCTTTCGCTTTAGGAGCTTGATTTAAATGCCATGGCCTGGAGTTATTTACTACTTCGGGCTTTCAAAACATCATAAATCGGCATATAAACTCATCCGATTCTCCTCCCAAGTAAAATCTATGACAATCAAATTCATCGGAATGGGCAACCACTCATCCGCAAATACAATACAGGTAAACAGAACGTAATAGCGCTGTTAGAAAATGGACATCCAAAGTGCTTCTAACATTTTAATGTGCACCTTTTATAATGCTATCTTTTAAAGATTTTCTCAGATACCATCAAAGGATCCAATGACTTATTACTTGCGTTTGGTAACAATACAATTTTTATTGCACTAGTAATAAACAGAAGACTTGTCTTTAAATTCAGCTTCGCCAGAATAGTTTGGATAGTATACAAAACTTTGAATTTCCTTTAAGCCTCCTTGAAAACTCGTTAAGTCGACACTTTTTGGCAAAAAGTTATACAGTTTCTTCCACTTGACTACATTGACAATATGAATTTTCCACAGCATTCCATTTAAAACATTGAATTACATCTAGCATAACAGTTCTTAATCTGTTGAATTTCATCCCGACCCACCTTGGCTGTTCCATTTCAGGTTCCTTTTTTGTTGGATCTTCTATTAAATCTTTATTGAAATGTTGGATATTGGATCACATATTACGCCACTCATGAAAAACGGAAAAGTTTTCAATATTGGTCGTTTCGACCTAAATGGTCTAAATCTTTCTAAATCTTAATCGATTTTCCGGGGCAACCAGATCCGACCATATTGGATAATCTTTCGGATATTCTCTAAATTTTATCTGGAATTTCTTTATTGAATGTTTTTTTTCTTAATTGTATCTTGCTGCTTTAGTTTTATAAACAATAAAAAAATTCTTATAAACAATTTAAAAAAGTCGTCCTGAGAGAGGAGCGTCCGATTGCCCGACCGGCCAATCCGCCCCTGGCTATGGTCATCTAAAATAAATTCCTAAGATTTTAAAATTTTTACTAACCGCCCGCCAGTCTCCAAATAAATGATTTCATAGCGAAAAAAATGTTTACACAAAAGTATGAATCAATAATGAAGTAAATCACTTCGTTGGCATTCATGTATCGTGGGTTATTCAATTTTGTTTATGACACATTGTAATTGTCTACCATAAAACCTAAAAAAAAAATTCATAACGACCAAAATCTTTAAATGTTCTGAATCTGATGGTAATCTATCACAATTGATCATGGTCACATTTCCCGTGGGCGCTTAAATCCAACATGTAGGATGTATTAGAATCCATAGTAAAAAGGACGTGCGGGGTGCATTAGTTTATTTGCATTAAAGTAGGGTGCAGTGAACGCTAAAGAGTGACCGATCGATTTTTGTCTGGTCGTTATCCAACTTACATCCCGGCTATTTAACGACGCAGGCGTTATGACCCCATCTTCAATAAAAGAGAAGACGCAATGGGGAAAAGTGAACCGGAAATGATTTTCTTTAATTTCCCCCTCACTTTCGGAAAATTCTCGCGTCTGGAATTCATTCGAGCGTCGAGGTTTAATTTTAGCCTTGCCCCAAGGCCTGGTTAGTATAATAAACCCTAAGAGCCCCATTCACATCCTGCACTAACATTGCACTTGGCGCTGATATTTCGGTATTTATAAACTTAGAAAGCCGGCCGGCATGCACACGAACCACAACCCCGATTTAGCAACCCCTCGGAAATAAGAATAAACAAGCCGCTATTTTTTCTACAAGGATGTTAAAAATATAGGTGCCGGCGTAGTTCTAGAGATATAAACGGCTGTTTATAGCACCGATGTTTTATACCAGAACATAAAGTCATGAATGGCACGTCTCCAAACGTCATAAATATAAATTTTAATAGCAAACCAAAGGTGCTGGCTGCCTGGCCAAACAAACTGTTTATATTCCTGGAAATTGTATTACATTTACGTATCCACATTCGAGTTTTGCTAATTTTACAACCAATGTCTTTGGCAATCGGCTGATCAATGTATAAACTTCAACCAAACAAAATAATCAGTTATTTTTAGGTCTCCATAACTATGTGTATCCTTATAGTCTGGAATTAACCATAGCTATTCAAAATTTTCTGACTAATTTGAACCTTATAGTTTCAATGTTTGTACGAATTACACAAAAAAATATTTTTTGGAATTTTTTGCATCTCAAAATTTAAAGTTCACGTTGTATTTTTAGGCTTATTTAGGTTTAAGCTGATTTTGTTCAGATTTTTATGGTGTAAACAAATATGATAAAGATTCTCTTTTAGTAAAATACGTATCTTTCATACAAGAGCTCCAATTAATTAGTAATTTTTTGAATAAAAAATTTCTTTAATCATTTATACGTATTTTGTATCGCATAACTATACACTTATATGTAATATTTAAAAAAAGCTTCTTAATTCCAAAATTTTAACACATTTCGGTCATACATTACTTAAAAATTAAAAAAAGATCTTTACAATTTTTGTTTAGACCATTAGAATCCCAATGGGCCTCTACTGAGTTTAAAATCTATTAAAATGACTTTCGCCAAATTCGCTAAAAAGTTCTACATACAGTACATATTTCCAAAAATGAAAATCTTTCAAGTGCATACCTTAAGTCGAATTTGGACCCAGAGATTCGTAATTATTAGAAGTTTTTTTCAAAAATTTCATCAATTAATATTTCAAGTTTAACAACCCTCCTAACAAGAGGAAAAACAAATTAACCCAAAAAGCTTCTTTTCCATGGATATGATGTTAAATCACGTTCGTTAGCCTCATAAAGACGGGGCTAGAGAAAAGGGAATTACCCTGGAACTGTTTTAGCAAGATGTAAACAATCTATCCAAGCTAATTGCTCCATAAGCCACGTTTAATGCAAACTACCAAGTTATTAAAATAGCGTCGACGCATAATAAAGCGTTGCCAAGGATATTTACAAGTGAATCGATCCTACGTTGGAAGCCATTCCTATTCGAGTAAATGAACTTTTCAAGGGGAAACCGAAGCCGTGACCATGCATCTTACATTCTAAATTAATGGAGGCCCCCAGCACTCCGACGCTAATCTCAAAATCAATAGATGAACGTGTGGGCCTCGCCTTATAGTAGGCTATACCTACTGATTGTGATCCCCCAAAAAATTCCAAAAAAACAACACCTTGACCTTAAATACCAGCCACCAATCTAAAATAATCAATCCCATGTCGAGTTATTGATCCCTTAAACATTTCCGTATCGCATATCAGAATGAAATACCTATCTGACACCAATTTCTAATCCGGTATCGATTTCCAGAGAAGGGAAGAATAGGCCAGAGCGTTCCAGAACAGTTCCCCGATTTTGACTTTTACTTTCCTGAGCTAAATTCGGAAAAGGTCCTATTTATTCAAGTCACCTCTACCACCAGATTGAATCTCGTCTGCAATTCCGTCGTCCTTAAAGAGTTTTTATCGTTTTTGCGCCAAGAATACGAGGACGCGGTCTTGCTTGCAGACTTGGCAGCGACATTGCGAAAAAGAAAAAAGCTCACATATTTGCAATGTCGCTGGAACGAAATGCGGCTTGTTCTTTCGAAGGTGCATGAGGGGAAGATGTTGGGAAAGTAAGTGATGGTTTTTAGGGGAGTCCGAAGGGGACATCTTGGAACTTGTTGGCAAGAGAATCGATCGGTGTGACGTCACAGCCGGGACAACGTTGTACATTCCATGTGAAAAATTTACGATTACGGCCCCAAGTACACTCGGGATATTTGTAGAGAATTTGCTTATTGTGCAAGCCAGCTGCACGCCCACGCCATGCCCGGGAAAGACGCCGAGCGTCCGACGTTATCGACGCCGAGGAAAGTACAGCTTTCGATGCGCTTTTTGGGATTTCGATAAAGTAGCAAGATAGAAATTTTTTCACAAATTGATAACGCTTATTACAGCTAAAAATAGTAATTAATATGTAATTGCACTTTGCGGCCCTTACTATAGTAGCAATGGCTGCAAATATTTATTTATTTTAGTTTATTTAGCGAAGGGTTGCGCAAAAAAATCGTTTTTTGTCTATCGTGGTCACCACATTCTAGTCACAATTGAAGCGCTCTAAAATGTCACTTCTATCCACTTAGCAGTAAAGTAGACACGATAATGCCTGTAAGGGTCTTTCAGCTGCCACAAAACTTTAATGCTTAGTGTCAGATACTAAAAAAAATATTTAAAAAAATATATTTTTTTTAATACGGTATCTAATAAAGTAGATGCCTTGTCTGGCTTTAAAGCTACGGCTGTGCCTTGGTTTTGAACTGCTGGTCCAAATCTTAAGCTACATTATTTAATCAAACAACTATTTTTGCTATTAGTAATTTTTTATTCATTCAATTTTTTTAGTTAATTGTGGATTTTTTATTAATTACTTTACTTATAATGGTTGCACAAAACGCATTGTGTGTACCTTATTTGCGAAATGTTTTTGGTGTGTTAAGGATTTTTTTATAAGCTCCGCTAAAATATTTCTCTCGACGTCTCGTTCATCAAACAGTATTTCGCAGTCTCGCGCCTAATCATAAAAAGCAGTGTATTATCCCGTGGAGCGTGGAGCTGTCAAATTATATTGAATTATTTTATTTTACACCAAACATAATTAAAAACTATTGATCCGGTGCTACAAAAAGCTACTAGTAGTATTATCATCGAAAAATTAGCAGAGTAATACCAAATAGAGATGGTCAATGAAACATTTTGATTAATTCTTTACTAATAGCTGTAGATAATCATAATTTTGTGCTTTAATGTTAAAAAGTGTTATTAAAAAATTCACTGACGTGTTATTTTGACAACTAGATGCATTAAAGAATTAGTTTTTTTACAGTTTCATTGCACTCTAGAGAACGTTTTTAAAAGAACAGCCGTTATAAATAATTTGTGTAGATATGAAAAAATAAAATTGCGCAGACTTAACCCTCTCTTCGGGAATTACCTAAAAAAAAAAGTCTGGAACTCCCAAACTTTTGAACGCCTCCCAGGTTCAAGCGAGAAGTAGCAATTTGTATTCTCATATTCCTAAACTTGACCCCAGGAAAATTTATAGCAACTGTACTAAGCAAAAACTAGCGATACATCACTTTTACGACTATAAAATTCGCTGACATTTACATAATGAAATAACAGCAACATCATTGCCATTCATGAGCAAGAAACTATGATCTATTTGTTTACGTTTGTTTCGAGCAGATGTGCAATAACAATACTGCGTGTTATTCTACTTGGTAAGAGTTTTCATCGAGAAGTATTCATTTTTGGTTAGCGAAAAAAAAATCAACATTTTTAATAAATGAGCAAGTTGTCAGCGCTCGTGTCCATAAATAATGGAAGCAACTTAAATTTATTTAATTTTGATATGCAGATCATGTCGTTTTCAAGTTGAAATTAATCATTTTTTAAAAGTGAAACAAGACATTTCCATAAAGAAAACAGTGGAGGTCTTTATCTTGTAGGTAGCCTTTGACAAAAATTTAGAATAGTAATGTTGTGTGGGCTTAACTGAATTATGTCTTCCCATTTCAACAGTAAAGTTATCTTTTAAAAAGTACATGGTTTATCGTCACTATTAAAACCTACAGTAAATGATATCCATGAATCATTGTGGACTCCTGCTAGTGCCATGTCAAAATCATTTTTTAAAACTCTTATCATAAAATTTGCAAAAAACTTCCGGGGCGTGATATTTGTTTAAAACTTGATGTGTGTATCTAAGCGAGAAAAGTTTAAATTTGATAAAAGTATAAAAATTTTATCGATTATTTCAAAAGTGTGGAAAATATAAAAGTTTATCAGAAAAATTTTATCGTGCAAACTGTTTTCAATTTCACATAGTTTACAACCGAAAAAATTATTAATTTGCGATTACTTCACAAATTAATCGTTATCGAAACGAGTTTATTTCGCTCCATACATTCCACATACTGTTCTTATCACCTTTTATCACGATTATCTAATTTCTTCAAAGCTATTTCATCACAATGTGTAACAACAATGCCGGACAACAATAATTTTATTTACTGTGGAATGATATTTTTTAGTTTCAATATACAGGGTGACATAAAAGTAGGTATGGAATAAAATTCATATTTCCACGTTAATTTTTTTTAGTAAAACGCCAAGATAGGTCGATCTTATTTTTTTATGGCGCATTTTTCACTTTTAACCAATTTTTTTCCAACCGGTTTTTTGCTATGACGTAATCAATTGTTTTTTTTTTAATAGCAATACCCCTATTTTTGGTGTTGAAAACTGAAATTACTTTTTTTACATGACAGCAATATTTCTTATTGTTTAAATACGGATACGTTCGTTTTTAGCGTATTTGCTGGTAGAGTCAATAAATAGTTTGTATAATTCAATGCAGGTCGAAAGATCAGGAGCGTAAATTCACCATTTTTTCGCACTTTATAAAATTTATAAAAAATAATAGACCTCTCTAAGAAAAATACTCCGATAGGCCTAAATAAGTGAATACCTAATTCCAGTTCTGTGTGTAACAATGTTTTTTGTATACTTTTCATTAATTTAGAAAACTTCTCAAAATAATTTTGTTTACCGAGATTCCAAGGGCGTTTAGAAGTAGGTCCAGCTCCAAGACTTTGTTTTCTTTATTGTCTGTCTAAACTACTGTTATATTATTTTCGTAACATTTTAACTGGCAAACTTAATGACATGACGACATCAAGTTAAATATATTTTAAAAGTAAATTAGATAATTAAGTGGTTGTTATTTTTAGTCGTTAAATGCAATAAGACCACGATTAAGAATCGACATCGAAAAGATTCCACTGGACAATGAACATCAATATCAAACTACGTGACGAAATTCATTTAGGAAATCGTACAATTGTGTTTATTTGATAAATGTACCGATTAAGTAATAATTGAACTTTCCAAATTTTAATAAATAAAGTGAAGGACGACCGATCAACTTTTTTAAAGGAACAGGTAAATGGCTGAAACGATTAATTAATGTGTAAAAATAAATTGAAAAATTCACGATTAAGGTCATGTATATTTAGTAGCAGTTCTTTGATATTAACCGGCTGATTAGATAATATTTTCAACCATTGATTATCGACCAAATCTGGTTCACCACTCGCTTTTAATCTCGTTGACGTAAAATCTATTGTTTGACTGTAATCAGTCGATGTACATCTTTATTATATTTGTTTAGTTAGGTAGGTACTAAAATCTTTTATACTTTTATTTGACAATTTTTCAAGATAAAAATTAATTATCTTATCGGATTCATATGCATATGTTTTATCGCCAGGTTATTTAGGGCACCACTTTAATATTAGACATTATCTTATCAATAATAAACACTAGAGCAGTATGACTCCGTCATGTGAAAAACAATTTTTTTATTACCTTTTTATGTCTTATATTTAAATAATCTCTTATCTCATGTTTAAATGTTTATATGATTTATCTAAAACGAACAAACATTTCCTAATTTATGACTCGTTCTGCAACCAAAATTTGTCATAGTTTTTGGTAGCATCCATTGCATAATTCGGGTTATCCAGATGTTCACAAACACGTCATTTTGACCTTCAAAGACAATTATACAAATCTAAACATCTTCAGAGTGTTAAAAATAAACAAAATGTTTGTTTATGGTTATTAGATGAAACTACCGTTGAAACAAATCATTTCTACTAACTACTACTACTCTCGAAAAGATATTCTGTATACCTGTTTCGACCCCTCATCAAAATACGTACCTCTTCACGGTTTCATAATTAATAAAAGAAAAAATAATCACCTACATCGTATTTTTTATGAAACCACACCTTTCTAGTGCGAGAAGTAAGTCAGGTATGCGTTTTATGAAGGCTGACTAGCGGATTCGCCATCATCTTGCAATCGTCTTCTTGGTGATGAAGAACAGACCGAGTGACCGCCAGCGTACCAAATGCCGAACCGTTCGTGTAACGGTGTAACGGCCCCACGAGTCCCCTTCACCTTTTGACTCGCTTTTTGGCAATACGAGATTCCAAAAATAACAAGAGTTAATAGCCCTTTTGGGATTTCTTGCTTTTCATTAAGAATTATCACGCGGATTGCATTTTGGCGAGATAAATGTTCATGTTATGACGGGAAGGAAGTGGTGACAATTATCATTGAGATGCCCACAAGTGACGATAATAAATTATTTATAAAACTTTATCGAGTGAACTCTGCAGCTTATTAGATGATAGGCGGATCTACGTAAATCACACTGCAATCAAATGACTAGTGGGATAATCTTAATTCTGTAAAAAAAAATATATTTATGGTATGTATTGACTAAGCTTCTCCACAGATACATGACATTTACGGTGTTAATTGACACGATTGATTATGACCACAATAAATTTTTATAACCTGTAATAATAAAAATGTCAAGAGTCGTCATCCTCCTAACAACTCTAATGGCTTGAAAATATTCTGTTTAGAATAACGTAAAAATAGATAGAAAATAGCAAACTTGAACTAAAGACATTTTGCACACGATTTCACTACAGATTTTTTTTAATGATAACAGTGTTGCCTTGTTGTTTTAGTTTAAGCAAAGATTAGAAATGCATAATTAGAATTTTCAAAGAAAATTCTTATAAGAATTAAATTTTCTTATTTGATTAAAGACGAAATGTTCTTTAACTATTCATTAATTTGCTGTTATATAGGATTCTCCAAAATAGTTCACAAACAATGCACAGTCATAAAGAACACTGTAATTTACAGCAGAAAAAAAATGAAAAGAAAAAACTTTAACGCATACGTAAAATTATTTAAAATATTTACTCCAGTCGTCGCTTTTCAAGTTCTTCTGATTTTTCTTTTTTCCAATCGTAGTTTTCCTTTAAAATTTGTTATTCCAAAATCTACCCGTAAATTTTACTACTGTAATTTCGCCACTGCACTATCATAAACACAGCTTTAGATTTGCATTAATATACAATTTTATGACTATAGAACCTTGTTTTATTTAAACCAAATTGTACATTACAACATTATTAGAATAAACTGAAAAACATTTTCATAATAAAGTATTATTTTTTATATTAAACCGGCTATTTCAAGGTTTTTGGTAAGAACCATGACATGACCAGCTAGATCTGCGTCTTCTTAGTATATTCAATTATTTTTCAAGACATTACAGGTAGAAAAAATTGCAAAACATTTGTTGAAGATGAAAGAAAAACATCAATAAAAAAAGTCATCAACAGCTTATTTTAACTCAATATTTTGAAACTGTTTTTCAAAAACTTTTTAAGACCCTTCTATAAACCGAACAATAGCTCCATTGTACACTATTGACAAGGGATAATTACCGTAAGGATGGATCTTGATTTATGACAGTTCCCTCTGCCAGAAACATCTGAGGGAACTGTCATAAATCAAGATCCATCCTTACGGTGATTCTCCCTTATCTATAGTGTACAATTATTGTTCGGTTTATAGAAGGATCTTAAAAAGTCGGCCCACTTAAAGATACAAATACTGTATAAGTACTGCTATATCTATCAAAATAGTAACGCAGTCCTAAAATCATTATCAAATGCAATAGCTGTGCAAAAAATGAAATTTCACAGAATATGTCCGCAAGACGATATTTTTCTATCTCTAATAATTTAGGCTCGGGATACGCTTAAAGATGATAGAGGGTTAAATAACCCGTATTGTCCAACTCTTTTTCATCTTTAATTGTCTCTAAATTTCCTGTCCATGTAGGTACAGATGCCATAGAAAACAATAGATGAAACAAAGTCTGCGATCTATAATAAAAAAAATCTTACACCACAGGAAAACATATCAAAATTCAAAACAAAAATAAAACACTTATATTTATTCCCCTTGACTGAGCCTTACAGCATATTTTTCCATTACCTAAGCCTGAAATATGTAATACATTGTAAGTAACTCGTCAGGTTGAAGTTAGAAGTCGTTAAAATGTCAAAAATAACCGTAATAAATAAAATGAGTCAGTAAAAAAATGAGCAGACCACACCGAAACGCATCGAGCCGACTCAGGAAACGAGCATAAAACCGGCAACATGGTAAAACGTAAATAGACATCCATGGCTCATTCCGCTTGCTCTGATGCTGTTTGTGTGCAATTGCCGGATCGTAGTGTGCGGGTGGAAGACGGGGAGAATACGTCATCAGTCCTTGAACTCCATTCTAGCGCGGACATAAAAAATCCGTCATGTTTAAAATGATACGCAACGTTGCCGCTGTGCCATCGTCACGCCTTATGCCCATGGATGACCAATCTACCAACATTTTTTTACTCAATTAAAACATCATCTCTACAAGCGTTCCAGTTATGTCCGTAGTGGCTTCTCGCCTTTTTTTATTTTAATTTCAATGTAAAATCTCAAACCGTTACTGTTCCGCTTTAAATGTGTTAGCCATACCGTATTTTTGATATAATTATATATTTTTTCCATAATTAAAAATATTAGTCCCGATTTTATATCACATTAAGTTTACCTAAATGTCAATCATAGATTTCATCAACAGGTTTTTCAAGTCAAAATAAAGCGATTTAACGTAGCTTATCTTTAAACCAAGTTGTGGCGTTTAGGAGCTAGAGGGCGCCAAATTTGAAAATTAAAATTCGTTTTTATACTTTAGACGTAAAGATCTCGAAAATGGTACGTTTTGCGTTCTTACTTTTCTATTCAGAGTCTATATTTATTTTTGTAATAACTATTATAGTTGGTAATACAAAAAATTGAATAATTATCAAAAATATGCGACAAAAGTACTCAAGAAATTGAAAAGATTTAGCAAGAATTTGTTATTATCAGAAAAACGGGAATATTTAACTTTGTATATGTACCAAATTTCATAATAATCGGAAGCTTCAATTTGAACTGATTAATTTATTTCTGATCAAATAATACGAAATTAATATTTTGGGATATTCTAGCATCCTTATTTCACGCATGTCGCATAACGAGTTAAAAAGAATAGTTCGATTTGACGTTTAGTTACATCGTTATGTAGTAAACGTTACGTTAGATGAAGTCATGACCAAAAACCTTAAGAATAGAAAATAGCAGTGCGGCAAATAAATCAAAAAATAAGCAATTTAAATGCAAGCTTTGAGTTGAAAAAAATGAAACCGAACTTAAAACATAATGAAGAAAGAATGGCCCCGTGAAGTTTCCCTCAGGAACGATGGAGCCTTGTTCGGGCACGGCGAAAACCTGCCCGGAATACGGAAAAGCTCCTCTATTGATCCCAACTCCGGAATATAAATGACCCACGGGGTTGTTGTTTTTTAGCTCGTCCAGACGAAATCCGGTTAGTGAAAATTAACCAATTTGGGGAGCAAATTTCAAAGAATTAGGATAAAACTTTGAACAAGAACATTTCAAAACTTTGGCAGTTTGTTAAACATGAACATAATATCCAAAAAAGCTCTTTGTTACTTCATCACAGGAACTAATTTTTATTGCAAGATACTTGAGATGACTCTTTCGTAAGCTTCAAGGTAACAGGTGTGCTATTTTATAACGCAGGATTGGGTTTCTTATTGCGGCTTTTGTTGGTCGTTTTCGAATGAATTTTGATCTAGTGGAAAACGGAAAGAAAGAGAAGGAATATCACAAAGTCATGTTAATTTATTCAACAATTTCAAATGTTGACTAAATGCCAACTATCCTCCACATATTTGCCTAAGGGAATTATGACCACTATGCAGCTCCCACCGCCGTTGTAAATTTCAAAACTTGCAACATTAAATTTTAATGCAATATTCATGTTCCGGACGTTTTTATTCCAAACTATGTAAAATGACTTTTTGTACTTACTTAAACGTTTACTTCGCCATTACATCATGCACGACAAAGTCATTATGTTTTTTTTTTAAATTAAATTAAACAACACAAAATTATAAAAATTTAAAATATACCAGCAATTCACATATTTGCAAATATTTCAAGCTTTGTTCTTTTTTGAAACATCGATTTTTATTCACCTAACAGTGTAGGTATTCAGATCCATATAACTGAATAAAATTTTTCACTTACTAGTGAAATTAGTGTTATGGCTTGTTATAACCGTTCATTACTATCTGTACAATTTATTTTAACACAATTACAAAGGAACGTCATTAAAATTAACAGTAAGAGCACGAAAGGACAATAAACAAAGCAAACACAAAAAGGATTCAACCTTAAAAATGGGTTAAATGAAACAGCACATCAGAACAGGTTATTTACATGACATTTGACCGACAAAAAAAAGGTTAATCCAAAGATAAATCAGTAACTACAAAAGTCTAAAGGCACGACAGAAATGATTAAACGCATGGTGAATTAAGTATAACAAAATTAATGAATCAGAACTCCAAAATAGGTAGGTATGTTATTTTCACGACAATGTTAATACGACTGCCGATGCCGTTAATACCTAAAAAACAATTAGCCAACGAGACACCTAACTAGACTAGACCACCAAACATTAATACAATTTAAGATTGTCTTTCGATTTATTTCTATAATTGATGTAGGAAGTGTTTGGTACTCGGCACTTTCCTATTTCTTAACATAGAATCCTGGCGCCCTGGCTAATCTTCATCGGGCTTTGTTTGATTCGCTTTTCATTAAACGCTTTTCATATTTACCTCAGTAAATAAAAAAAATAAAAGAATGCTGTCTCTTTAAGTTGGGTTATTAGAAATACTTATGTATATGTATTGCAAATTATACAATGTGGAAATTACTTATGGAATAAATTTATTGTTTTCAAAATGTCTTATTTAATAAATTTTTGCCCTTTTTAGTGATGTTTACGTACAGTATTCTTTGGTTAAACAAAATGTGATTTTTTTTTAATAAGATCCATTTTCTTCAAGTGGGTTTATGTACCGTAGTTTGATTGTTTCAAAAACTATTGCAGATAAAAATGTCATGTAGGATTTATTTCAAAGGCTGTTAAGAGTAGCATGCAAAACTAAAACAAAAATTATTGCATTGCATTAAAAAAAAATGAGTGTGACGTCATAGCTCAGAAATAGATGACGTCATGAACAAGTGAAGCAACTTAAAATAAGCATTATGAGAAATAAAACTTGACCTGTTTCATCGTTTTCGACAAATGTTATTCGTTTTGAAATTACTGAATTTATTCCATAAGTAATTTCCACACTGTATAAGAAATGGGGATCCCATCACGACGGCGGATTTAATTTTAGTATACTTAAAATACATTAAATTATTATTTTTTGAGTAAATTTTGGACAGTAACTGTTGCTGTTGATGAAGCATTAATTGAATTAATGAAGCATGTTTACAAGACACGTAATTGATAAAAAAAAAACATAACTCATTTATTAGAAAAAAAACTACAAACTATTATTTTGGCGGTTTTTAATGTGACAATACCAAATTGGTTGTGAGTGTTGTGACAGGTAAATATCACCTATTTTGTAGTGCAATATCATTAACTGTCGCGCAAAATACTCTATTATTGTTGTTGCAATTATTTTTTTGCCTTGCAAAATATTAATTTGTCCAGCAAAACACTTTTTTGTCGTTAAATTTCATTGTTGTCGTCATGATTGTAACATATTTGTTTGATAGTCTTATTAGTCTTAGAACAAAGAAAGCTCGATTTACGAAGATGTACTCAAATTTTAATATTTTTTAAGAGGGACCTACACTGGTAGTACTGGTAAAAAAAATTTTAGCAAAAATTTGATGAATTCGCCTCTTTCCAGTCTTTGTTAAATTATTTTTGAGACAATCGGTATACATCCACAATAACTAGCCAAAAAAAAAAGATTCTATTTTTTACCAATTTGTTTTGTGTCTAAACAATTCTAACAGTTGGGTTTAGTTATTTGAAACAAAATTCCTGTGAGATTTTTTTGTTTCTTCCAAGGTTGTAAAGAAGCAATGAAAAAGTGAAGATCATTCTACGCTCAAGTAGCCAGCATGTGCCACACCTATGCGTTAGAGCGTGCAAGACAATTTTAAATATCTTGTTTGTTACTACGTGAGAACATCAAAACAATCATTTAGATTAGATAATTTTTTCATCTGGTCTCATCACATGATAGTGCAAAAACCTGAGGTTGAGGTCACAGTGATACTCAATTACTTTAGGTAGTAGCTATCTTTGGTAAAATCAATTTTGGTAAACCCACAACTTAATCAAAATTAAACCCATTGGAAATTACATCACGAAGAGTATCTGTCATGCACTTCCCTCACAATCCGATCAAAGCGTGTCCTTGGCAATCATATTTCCTAAATCACTTCAAACAAGAAGTCTAGAGATCAGACGCGAGCATAACTAATGGAAAACGAACCGCAAAAAAACGTAAAATATTCCAAGAAAGTAAAAAATTTCCCATCGAGAAAACAATCCGTCTGTGATGCTAAACGATGCTTGGCATCGTTTAACAACGTCCGCCGTCCGGAACGAATCCTTCTTATTATGTATGCGTTAATTGTGTTTTCATTTGACTGAAATTCATTCAAATGTCTTTCGTTATCTGCCCTATCTGAAAATAACCAACCGAGCGCGAACTTCGTGGCCGCGAAGCGTGCAGACGTAAATTTGTAAATTCACCGCCGGGAACAGAAAGACAAGAGGAAGGTCGCGGATTTATAAGAGCGGAACGACACGGCTTTACGATGAACAAGACCTTCGGACGATGTCTGGGAAAGTCGATTTCAAAAACATGTTCCTCAAGAGCTATCCGAAATTCCTCCTTGGTGTTGCAATGGATGCACCCTAAAATGTGCTTCTTTTGTATGATAATTTGATTACGTACAACAATAGTTTTAATAGTGAGCAAAGTAGAAAAAGAATCCTCGTGTGGAAAACATGTTACACAATGCCTCATTGTTCTAGAGAACTTGACAATAAAGATTCACACAACCTCTGGAACAAATGATCAGATTGTACATCCGTTTTTCTTATTTCCCACAATTTTCATTACGCCTCCTTGGTGGATGAGACGACCGACTGGAGGTCGTAATTCTAATTTTAAAAGAGTTTTATTTTTATTATTTCCAGTTGCATGACGACAAAGCCCTTGTCGAGTAAATACACGTATGCAGATTGCACTTAATTTGCTATGGTCACGATAGTGTGACTGCTTGAAACCATAAAGAACTTCCTCTTTTTCGATTGTTCCTTCCAAGTCGAAGACGAGTTTGGTTTAATGACGACCATCCGACGATTAGTTCTGATGAAGGGAACCGTCTTTCTTTTCGTTTTCTCTTGTGTCTTTAGGCGAGGGTTATGCGTTAACATGACTGTGAATCGTCACGCTATATCGGTGGACGATCACGAAGAATGCCATGATGTCACGCACTTGAACAGGTAGCGTGCTCAAGAGCAAGTTGCATGCTCGCCAAATTAATATTAAAAATGCAGGGCTTCGTGTTGGATAGTGACTGTTAACACGCCCAAGGGAACGGTGCAATTTATGATTCCACAGATACATCGAAATTGTCACTTAGTTTAGTTGCGCAACTAGAGAATTAACAACTTAATCCAAATAAAGGAAGATAAACGCCAATGTACGCAAATCGTTTATTTACACACTTAGCAAAAAAATTCCTAGTCGGCATTGCAAATTCCAAGGATAACAACGTTCGCCGTGAATCAGAACGATGACGAAATTAACAAGTCTCGTATTTCTGGAAAACATACTCGAAAACCAAGAAAGATAGCAAAATATTTCTTTCTAAATTGCTCCTTTTTCAAAAGTTTTTGTTTCGGCCAATCGAACTTACAAGAGTTTATAGAGTGAGACGAGCGACTAGTATGAAACTTCCACGAATTGCACAGCGAGAACCTGAACGTGACAGGATTCGAAACGTCGCAAATGCGAGACGAATACGTGATTACCACTGCGGTCTCCTGCCGTTAAACCGGTTCCTGCAAAACCAATAAATAAAACATAAACCCCGACGGGGTTGGCATTCTGAACGTAAGTGGAGTAACCGCGTTATTTCTTGTTTTAAATGTCCTTAAGACGGGATGAAAAGAAAAAACTCGAATCCAGTTTGCAGGAGCACACCGTGCTTTATTACACCTCAGGATTTTAATCAAAAAGGAAATTACTTTTAACTATTCCACCGTGTGTCAATATTTCCAAGCACGTTCGTCCTTTTTAATTGTTATCACGAACTAAATTAAACATCTGCCGTCTGTATCCTTGTCACGATTTTACCCATGAATCCTCTCAAACTTCCAGGCGTTTTCCTGATGTTACGTGGGATTTAGTTTTTGATGGCGTCTTCGTTTCCGGCACGAGATTATCTAACAGAGTGCTATTTACCAACCTTTTTCCACGCTACTCTTCGCATTTTACTCATTACAAATGGTAATGACACTTACGACCAATTAGCAATACCGGATCCCCAGGTCACACAACAAAATATTGCAGTCACAAGATAAAACTCTCTTTAACCGTTAAGCAAGTCTATTAAATCGCATGTGAAAATCGAAACAGACAACCAACCAATCATTCAATAAAAATAGAGACCATTTGGTATAAAATAAGAAAAAACTACAGTTGAGATTAATCAAAATTTTTAGCTCAGTTCAATTTCAGCTTTTAACTTTATTTCAACAGAAAATAACTAAAATAAGGTAATGCAAACACCTGATCTACTTCTAAATATACTCTGTGTTTTATAATCTGCATCACCTAGAAGTAAAGTCGAAATTTTTTTATAAACAATTGTCAGTATCACAACACTGAAAAAGATCAAACTGTACCACCCCAAAATTAGTAGTTAAAAACCGGCTATATAAAGATTTATCACCAGCAAAACGTCATTTGCGATTGAGGTTAAGTGTTTTCATAGTGTTTGCACAATTTCAAAAATATTAAAATTACAAAATTACGTTCTGCTAGTGGTATTCCCGTCCTCTTCTTTCTTGAAGTGCTTATAGCCATAATTTTATTTTTCGACCTATTTATAATGATGAAAGCGCAGACTCTGTCACTTTGATGCTGTTATTTGTCAATCCGATCATCAGGAATATCAATCGTTTATTTCAAATTCTCTATTGCTTTCGAGATCAACATAATATTTTGACAACTGTTTTTTAAAAAAATGCGATAATAGTTGATGAATTGAACCTATTTTTGGTAAAAAAAATTATCTAATTTGTTAAAGATAGAACTGTTTTCATTTTGATGTTTTGTTTATAATACGTATTATTCCAAATTTTCAGACTTATTTTTTTTATCCTTTGACCTCAGATTACCTCACGTATTAAGGGTGTATTAGTTGTCGTTTCGACCAAAAATTTGTGGACCTCTTCAAAACAGTCTTATAACAAAATTCAGAGATTCGTCTTGTTAAAAATTAAGAGAGACAACTGTTACTACTATTTTTAACTCTAATGCGTTAGGTACAATATTATCAAAAAGATTATCCTTTAGAAGACTGTGACTTTTTTCTTTCCATATAATTTACATTGACAAAAAGCATTTCACAGCCTTCTAGGAGATAATCTTTTTGATCATATGGTATATGTATTTTTTATGTTTTGGTGTGCTTTTTTCAAAACAAACCAAACTTAACAATACCAATTGCCAATTTTTGTTCTTAAAAATTGCCTTAAAACTACGAAAAAACTGGCTTATAATTCCAGAATCCAGACTGCAGATTTCCTTCAACTGTGGGATAATTTTAGCATATGCTTAAGAAAAATTCAGGAAATCAACAAATTAGCAATTTTGTTGATTATATTAAAAAATAATTCTTTAGCAACCACTTAAATTTTAAGCTGTTATTTTTAATTAAACAAAGTTTTCTACCAAATTTTGTTGTTAACCCTCCTTATAAGTAATCAATTTTTATAACACAGAGTATACTTACTACATATACAAATCATAACAATGAAAAAATTAGTCGAGAGTTTCAAATTATTTAGGATAACAAATTAGAAAAGTGTGTTAATAAATTAAAAACACGTAGAATATAGAACAATGCAGTTCAATTAATTCTCTAAACACGTAATGGCATGCTTTCCATCCAAAAATAATAAACAAAAATGTATTCTATTTTAAGAACTTATAAATCCTTTCCCACTCTAATTTTTAATTAATTATAAAAATAAAAAAATATCCTTCAAAATCCTTGTAAAACTTGGTACAAAAATCATTTTAAGACTGAAAAAAATGTATTAACAAAATTAATTCATCAATTTTTTTGTCCTGGTAGACCCCTAGCAATTTGATTTTGCTCATTAATTTGTGACCATCATTAAAAAGCAGCAGGTGCTGGTAGCAAGCCCCCATTAGAATAAAAAAATAAAATAATATCAGTTGTTTATTTTCCATCCAATTATGTTGAAAGTCTAGCTGATGGTAACTCGCATAGATAATAAAATCGAATAATAAACAAGCATTACCTGTTATACCTGAATAAATTTATAAGAATAAAAATAGGTGGCAAGTTGACGTCATTTGCAAGCACACCTACAATTAAGAAAAACGTCGATAATTACATTCATAATTAAAAAGCCCGAGGGACTAGCCCGAACACCGAACCGCTATAAAATTTCAATTTGGGAAATATCCCAACACGAAATGATAATTACTTTTCGATATGTAAGATAAACAGTTTCAAAAATCGTCCAGTCATATTGATATTTGTCATGTTATGTATTTCAATCAGCAACGCAAATCCTGCGACTGAGTCGGACTACGGCGCAATCTTCCTGAATCAATTCCCTGGTATGTGGATCGTTCCCAGGACCGCGGGGTAGGTCCAGCTCGCTTCTGTGTGACACCTACAATCAATACTCTTGCCTGTGAGGGTGTTCCGTGTATTGATCGAACCACCACCATTCTCTCTCTACTATCTCTTTTCTATCTGCTTTCGCTGGAAAACGGAGAGGAAATCCTCTTGTTTTCAACACATCGCGTGCCGCGAAAATGCAACATCCATGAACGCTTTAATAATATTGTTTAAGCTTCCCGCTGAGGAAAATCAACAGCCACTTTCGTTTATATTCGCTGTTGCGTCAGAATTTTTTCAAGCCAACCGAAAAGAGGAAATTTCTAAATAAATCTCGATAAAATATTGAGTAAATATAGAAAGCAAATTTTGATAATTTTGGAAATTCCTTTATTAATCAGAAAGCAGGAATCACCAAATACTTCAAAGATATACAGTTTAAAAAATATGTTCATGTTCAGGAACTCTAGAATTATTTGACATAAATTTGAACATTGTTAGTAATCGCGTATCTATATAAGAGAACAATAAATCGTTGGCAGAAGTTCGAATTAGCGAAAGATAGTGATTCTCATCTATCAAAAGCGATAGAAATGTGATATTCATTACTTTAATTATTAAATTGTTAATTGTTAAGTCATTGTGTCATGTTTAAAAATCTCAATCCATAAATTGCAAGAAACCCGAACTGAGTCCATGCCCCAATATTTAGAAATTTTACAAACAAAATTAAGGCTTTATAGTCGAAATTTCCTTCAGGTTCTAATTATTTATGATAAATTATATATAATAATAACTGTTTCAAAAGTTATTCGAGGTCAAATTGTAATTATTGTAAATTTCAAGTTTTTGTTACCTTTTTGCTGAAACTATCAGACTTATTTAAATCGTTTTTAAATCTGTAGATATGTCCCTGAAGGTAGATGAACAGAAAACTTAGTACTCGCTGGCCATAAAAATAGAATGACTTTGTATAAAACATTTCCCACAGTCTAAATAGTAAGTACCTGTTTTTGCATTTTCCTAAAATTATACTTAATCAAACAATGTTTGTGATTTTTGCAATTTTATCAAACGTCTATTTTAAATTAATTTCGAGTTTTTTTAATATTTTACCCAATTTTCAATAATTTTCTCGATTCAGTTGTGACAGTAGTATAAGATAACACGGCACACGAAAGAAATTGAAAGAAAAAAAATAATTTTGATGACAGATATCAAATCAAAACGATTTTTATACAGGGGGTTTTTATAAATGATTGTAACATCGTAGGTGGCTGTGGAAAAAATAAAAAATGTTTTGCCTTTAGACGGCAATAATTTGAGCTATTATTATAATTATTATTAGACAATTGAGTAACTCCAGGAACCATTCTCTAATATTCCGTTGCGAAAATAGGACATTACAATGAATATTTGTGATATCAAAAATTTCCACAGCCACCTACGATGTTACAATCATTTATGAAAACCCGGTACAAATCTAAATAAATTATGATGAGAAGCAGAAAATATGTATATTCTTTGAAATAAAAATTGTTTTCCCAACTCCATAGTAATACGAAAAAGAGTGAAGGTTACTTCCTGGCAAAAAAAGTTCAATATAGAGATATTTTTAACTGTATCAATAATCAAGTTTGGTAATCCCGCCTGCGGCTATCATATCAGTTATAATTAATCTTTTCAGTCCCGCTATAATTACTCGAGAAAAACGTATTTTGCAATCAATATCAATTCCCCTGGGATGATGTAGAGGTCATGGATTGATCAAAGTCGTGAAAACATAAACGAGCATTGCAATTACGCGTCCATAAAATGTTTGATGGTTGGTCAAGCATCGGCAATAATAATCGCAGCTGTTTTACGTCTTGTGCTAATAAATCCCATCCATTGTTGAGATGGTTGTTTGGATAGGTGGATACGTGGGTGTAGATAAGATCTGGGCACGGTGCAACGACGTTAATCGGCGTTACAGCAGGCGAACAAGAATAATGAGAGATTTTTCGATTTCTCCCTAGTCTAGACCGCCTTGGAACAAACAACAACAACAACAAAATCGAAGTCGAGCTTTCATCTTCCATTCAGGATCCGGGACTTGCGCTCTACTCCAAACCCGGTTAATTCATCGAGTCGATAATGCAGCCACGTTGTTTTCCCCTCGTCGGATCAATCTTTGGAACGCATTCTACGCACCCCCACAGATACCGAAAATATGGGATGCGCAATCACGGCACGCTGCGAAAATTGATGCACCGGAATTTTCCGGGAGTAGGGCGATTATTCACGGAAACGAAAGCTTTTATGTTTTAGCCTCACAAAAATGCACCAATGTAATGTAAGAAAAGTGTGGAAATCTCTTCATAAAACGGGTTATGACAGCGATGACTTTTTTAGAAATTACCAAAACTGGCATAAAAAGATTTATTTTTGAAAGATAGAAAATTTTTAGGTGATATGAATTAGCCATTGTTTGTTTCTCCTGGAATCTCTAATAAGATTAACTTTTTGATCAAATCCAATAACTTGATTTATGTTATCAATATTTCCGGAAAAAATTGGATCGCAAACCAATTAATACTTCAAAACAAATACAAAACTGTTGAAAACCAATAACTATCTGACAAGTCAAAAACAGATAAAAAATTCCAAGAACAACATTTTGTGTTTGTGCACACTTTCATTACTAAGAATTTAAACAACAAACTGATAAAATCAATCGTAAGAATATAATCAAACAATATAATTCCATTTTTCTAACAACAATTATTTGTTTATTAAGATACTAAAGCATTTAATTCATTGACAGGGTTGCCAGTGTCAAAGTTTTAAAACCCAGACTCTCAAGCCAACATCAAATCTGCTTTATTAAACAAACAGATTTTATAGAAATCATATAAATAAAAAATAATAAAAACAAAAAAAATTTGAAACAGCTGAAAGAACACTAAAAACCTTGCTGAAAACTCACTTTTACTGTCTTGGCATCAAAAAGACTAGTGCATTGAAAAGACATGGGATTGCTACCTGTTCGAATTACCCCGTATTTGTCCTAGTTTTAATAGTATGTGGGAGCATCCGAAAAGATTTTTCCGATTTGTTATTACAAAAATAGACAAAAAATGTTCTATATGTAAAACTAAAAAAAAAGAATGCTAAGATATGTTTATGTTATTATTAAGAAACTGCCACTAGTAAATTTTTGGAGAGTGATAATTGAGATGGAAGAAGGAAGATCTTAAATAGTCACTATTAAAACGATTTCTTATACCCGCGCTTCTTCCTCCAAATATTCTCGATATTTCGTTTACCGGAGGTTTTTCTTGGTTTTATAGATGTAGTTATTTGACATAAAAAACTGTTAAAGCCACCTTTAACTTTTGTTGCACAATCACAATATCATTCGTAATGACAATAACTAATGTCAAAATTGACAACAAAAGTCAATTAATGTATACATTTGATGTCCCACATTTATTGTCGCCAATTGTAAACATAATATAAAACTGAGGTTATACAACATTAAATTTAAGACTAGTGACCATGCCTCAAACACGACAGCAGATTGTTTCCGCCTGAGGATGATTGAATATACGGTCGAAACGTCGCGGTAAACAAAATCGAATAGTATAAACTTTGTTGCCAACTTAAATTTGAATTTTTATAATCTCTCTCGTTGTCATTCTTTTTAAAATGTACTGTACGTATGTTTAAAATATTTATGACACTTCCAGTTGTCGCCAACCACTAAGTCTATTATTTTAAATGAAAGCTACGGTTTTTTATTCGTTTTGATGATTTCGTTTTGTTTAAATCGCTATAAAATTCCTTATTCTAATCTTAAAAAAATAATACTTTATAGACTGTAAATATACAGAGGATTTTTAAATAAAAAATGGAAAAAAATCAAAAAACTGGACTTGCCTCCTGTGAGGTTTGAACTCACGACCCCTGGTTTACGAGACCAGTGCTCTACCACTGAGCTAAAGAGGCTACTGATACTGCGGCTGTCTACACCGTATCACTTATTACGCTGCAGTAAACCTCAACCTTCACAACAATAAAGGGTCAACAAAACATCAAAAGTGACCTTGTCCGAATATCGAAATAAAATCTTTTGTGTAGATCATTACAAAAAAAAAACTTGACTTCCTTGTATTTCCACACCTTTTTTAATGAAACTGACATTTACTATAACCCAAGTCATTATATTGTTAATTTCAAAATGATTGCAACGAATCAGAAGCGACCACAATTAAGTCACATGAATTGTATAACGTGAGCGTTAAATTAAGATTTTCAATTACATAAAACCTTTTTTTTATTCTTTATTACTATCTATTTATGGAAAGAACTAATTCGGTTATGAAAACTTGTCAATTGCAGGAGATCCATCTTTATTTAATAACAGATAATTGATCCGAAACGTGGGGGTTGAGTAATTGCTTTTAAAATAATAATAATTGTTAATTGTGGGACGCACTGACAGCATCCGCTGATTTATAAAACGTAAAAAGTTACTCACAATAAATTCACCAGCCCTTTTCAATTTGTTTACTCCAAATTAATTTAATAAAATAATCATTAAATTAAAAATAAATTAATCGTCAATTAGGTGTATTATATCTGAAACCCTCCATATTGTTTCAAATAATTATAACCCTCGCTTTCTTTCTTTGCTCGGTTGGTAAACTTCTCCACTGACGTGTTGTTATCTAATATACTATTATTTTTAGTGTTTGTCATTAAATACATGTTATTAAATTTCACCTAACGTTTCGTCTGTTGCAGAAGAGACGTGTCATGTAAAATAAAATAAAACAAAAATATTTACAATAACAATAGACAAAATAATTGAAAAAATACACCCACTAAATTTTAATATAATCGCATTTTTTATCAAAACAAACCCATCTCAAATTCGTCCCACGTCTTTTGTCGTTTAAAAATCTCATGTTTATTATCACGACAAATGTTTAGAGTCTTGCATACTGCGCAATTTCGTCAAAACTCATAAAATCTGCACATTATTTTCAATAACAAAAGAAATATTAAAAAAATTTATGAATGGACTTCCCCTTTTGAACCATATGGGTCTTATAAATTTTTAAGAAGCGTTTCAAGACACGTGTGCCTGTCATACAAAAGAAACGTCTGCCCCTTTTTTGTGTCCAGCTCGATGGGCACTCAGGTATATATTCGCATTGCACAATAAATACGGCGCAAAATTCAAGAAATAGGGGACAATCCATTGGCGTAGCCTCGAAACATTTACTGAACAAATAAAAATAAAAGAAGTAGTAGCAATACCCGATCTGGGTATACATTATAGGTACTTAAGACGGCTTAGACCCTATATATTGTTTAGAAATATTTTTTAGCAACCAAACACCAGATAACAAACACAAAAATTACTAAAAAATTTGGTTTCACAAAGTTACAAAAGTAGTACCTACACTAAACAAAGAATCTAAAGCAGATTCCAAAAATATACATAGTGTTCTATTTACAAAAAAAAAGTTAAGGTTATTTCCAGTAAAACCGGAAAGTAGTTTTATTACTTAATTAATAAAAATTTTCTAATGCAATAATTTCCTTAAGTTTTGTTGTAGTTTCATTTACATGCGGTATACGAAATCATATTTCATAATTTTTTCCCATGTATTAAGAGGTATTCTGAGAGTGCGGATAAAACTTGATTCACTCGGTATGCATGATTTAGGTAGAAACAAATGACAAAATTTTATTTTAAAAGCTCCAAAATTAATGTAAAAACTATTTTTCAAAACGTAGAAAGACGGCGTGACCTAAAAACCCCCGCCGCCCTTACAAATTATAGATGCACCATAAATGCATCAGCATGAGAGACAGGCAGAGAGTCCAATGAAACACACCTCCACAATGCAACCGATGAGAAGACGTGGGGGTTATAACGTTTTCAGTTTTTAGCATTATTTTAATACCAAACATTAAACAAAATATAAAATATTTAATTTTGTAAAATGGAATAAAAAAAAGCGAGACAAGTCTTATTCGGAAAATTTCAAAACAGTGAATTAGTTTGTTCCAGTTGTGTGAAAACGTTTATTGATTTGTCGAGGTGTTTTCAGTGAAAAATCAGCAAACCTACGCCTCTGTAGTCGAAAGTAAAAGGTGTAAAATGTTTGCGTGCGCCAATACGGCGTAGTAGACTGGAAAGGAGCCACGCGAGCAAAATGTGGAACACAAAGACGCCCTCGAAGTAAAACGACGACAGCTGCTAGAGGAAAACCCACGTTTTAAAGACATCTGCGACTCAAAAATAAAGAAATAAGGGAGGGTTGACTATACAAAGGTAAGCTGACGTAAGAAGGTGAAAAAAATGATGGAATACAATTGGATGGATGAAAGGGAAAGGAATAGGATTAGAATTGATTTTTTGTGGATTTCAAGATGCTTCAATGAAAACGAATTTTTAGAAATTGAAACTTTTAAAATGTGTTAATTATTGAATGTAATAATACTTGAAAAAAAGAACTGTGATGATTGGAATGTAAAAAAGTGTTTAAAAATTGATGATATGAATTATGTAGCGTGGATAATAATTTAAGAGACGATTCAATCAAAATATAAAACTGTATAAAGTTTTTAGGAAACGGTTTTTTATTAATAACAGTTATTTATTACACGAGTGTGGAATGCCCAATATTAATCACGAAAGAAAATGTTTACCAGTTTACCCATAAGCTGAAAGCGAACGGGTAATTTTCTTGAGTGACTAATATGCACTTCCACAGAAAATTTTACCTGCACAATTTTGACAAAATCACTCAAACAGTTGACATTTAGTAACAATATAAACTAAAATATCAGTCTAATATCAAAAACAGTTGTTAACCAATGAATCATCACATTCATTACTAAAAAATTTGGAAATAGATTATGTTTAAAAATGGAAAATAACTCTGCAGTTCACAGATGTAGTAAACCTCTTTCATCACTACTGGAAAACATGAACATGTGATGAAGTTACATTTCGGTAAATTATACAAACATGTTCATTCACCTCTTTACTTTTGAATGGTAAAAAATTACATTCAAAAACATTTATAAAAAAATCTATCGTTATTGATATATCAAATATGTAAAATAGAGTTTTAAGAGACAAATCGTAATTAAGGACGAGATGACGTTAGAAGCCGAGTTTTTAAAAAGAAGTCCCCCAAAAATATTTGCACAGATGATGCATACAAGAATTTTTTCTCATGAGTCCTCTAAAGCAAGAAATTAATTAAAAAAGTAGTTTAAATATTTTAAACTTCTGCTTGGATCTTCTTGGTGTGTAGAACAAAACGTAAAAACACCCAATAACACCAAACAATTTACTTTGCACGACGCATGTTTCGACAACGAAGTTGTCATCCTCAGGTGGGAAAATTAAACTGCAGGTCGGGAATTAATTTTAAAACAAATTGTCACATAACTTTCATTAGCTTTCTATCGTTCTAATCGTTCCAAGCCACACAGCAAATCAAAAAAAGATGGATTTACAAACGTTGACAATAATTATTGACATCACTTGACATTTAATAAAAATTACAAAGTCTAAATTCCTCTAAATTCAATGCTACCAACAAAAGTTTAAATTTCGAAAGCCACCCATCATTATGTCAATTCTATTGCATTGGACTTTAACACTAGTCCACGATCTGTTTGTTTTCATGGAAACCAGTTTCCTTATTGTAACAATTAAATCAGTGAGAACTGTTATAACTTGTACAAAAACAGTGAAACTTTTAAAATTGTCGCAACTAAATCCAATCTTGTAGTAACTTTGAGTCCTATACAAAAGCAAAAGTAAATCAGAAGATGGCACAAGAAAAGCACACAACAATTCTAAATTGTCACTTTATCTTTCAAATTTCAAAGAGACGTTTTGTTTACAGTAACTTTTAAATAAATCTAGATAAAAAACGACTGTCCTATTCTCAATCTGCTAAAAAGCATTCAGAAAACCTTCCTTTTATTAAAACTCACTTTTAACAATAAAATACTAAATACTTTCCAAAAAAATAATTTGTGAAAATAATAAAAGTAATCCACTAAAATGTTCCCTAGGCAGCAAAACAGGAATTTTCCAGCGTGTTTTGAGTTCACAAAATAATCATTGTAGAAAGCGCATGTAAAAAAAATCAATCAAAAAAGATGGTAAATTTGTTTCCTAGCAACAATTTATTTTTAGTAATATTGTTATCAGATTTATCAGCTTATCTCAATAAAGAGGGATTTGTTATCACTGGTTATCTAAAGTAGTGTATTGTCCTTATCGTACCCAAAATTAGTTGTACAGACATAATATTAAAAAATGACTAAATCCTCCAAACAAAGACAACATATTTTATTATTTATGTTTCTATTTACTCCAGATTTAAAAGATCTTTAGGTCACTTAGATTAAAGCTAATTTACTCAGTAAACATTGCTAATATGATAATGACACAGTCTAGCACATTAATTAAAAATAATAATTAAATGTATGAATGAAATTTTATGCAACAAATTTGTTTCTCGAATATTGATTTATTATTATTGCAATATAAAAAAAAATTCAGAACAAAAAATGTATTGCATAATAGATAAGCAAATCCTAGATGAAATTTATCTAAAATGAGATAAATGTCATTAATTGCTTATTGAGAGGAAAAAATCTGACACAAATTAGAAATTCAAATCTGTTATTTCATTTCGTAATGGTGTTCTAAAATTAAGTCAGCTATTGTGTTTGATAAATTTAGAAATAAATTTCCTCTGAAAACTGGCTGGATCCGTTTCATTCACGTGTTATAAAAATAGCTTCATATTTTCACATCGATTCTAATTTTGAATTGGTTAAAGCAATAATCTGTCAATTGCAGACAAGTATTATCTGGTGCAATTATAACTTCTGAATAAGTAAGTTAATTGCCTAATTAAAACCTGATAAATTCCGAGTTTTCGTCTTTGTTTATTGCAATATAATAATCAAAGATGTAAAGCAGACAATTTAGTCCAAAAATAACTGGCTTATTTTAACCCGTTTAATATACACAACGCATTGTACCATAAACAAACTTCCACATGAATACAAAACGCTTATAGAATTTTCCATACAAACCGAGAACAGCCGGAAAATTATGGTTCTACAGCACGAAGCTGTATTGATTGAAATCTAAATATGTCGTCATCAGAAATATTGTGGTTGTCTATAAATGCTTGAATTTTATAATTTAATAGAATCAATTAATTTTTTGGGCCTTTGGCGGTAGAGATCTCGCAATCCTTTCAATGGTCCAGCTGGCCCAATAGCGCACACTTCTCTGTGCAACAACCCCTAGGCAATTCCGCATAAACTAAGTCAAAACTATAAAATTCAAGCATTTCTAGACAAATATAATATGTTATTCACTTACCTTTTTGATTACAAAAACGGCAAAAAATTCTACCGTTTAAACAACACAAACATGTAAAATTTACGAGCAATAAAATATTTCATTAGCCGAGATCAGTGATCGTAACAATTTTTTTTAAATCTAATAATAGATACACTTACCCAGCGGCTCCATCTGGAGTATGGTTCGGATCTAGGAAATATAAAATTATTTGAAACTTTGAAATTATTTTTGGAATATACTTTCTTACCATAAATGAAGTTATCACATTGTTTTTTGGGAGAGCTTAAGCGGGACCCCCAAGTTGGTGTCTTATCTCCACTGACTGTATCCGATGAGGAATTACATTTGGCTTTGACTTGAATTCTATAACTGTGGATTTCTTTCTGCAAATCGTTGATGATACTCCTAGCATCATCCAAACATCTAGATTTTTGAACCATAAGCTCGTCTTTAAGATTCGCAACATAAGCGTCCTCATCAGTTTCAGTGATCGCATGTCTAATTTTCGATTTGCTTTGTTTGATTTCATTTTTGAGTTCTTCAATGTAATGATCCGCACAAGTATTCATCGTATTTGAAAATTTTAGTCTTGGACTTGAAGGTGCGTCTTTTTCCCGAAAACAATTGGGAGCAGCTATCGAAACCCTAATGTTACTTCGACTGTTTATATTATTTAAATTCGTCTTGATTCTTTCTTGTCTGGGGGTGCAAACATGTGGAGGTACTGCTGATTTTTTGGTGGTAAAATTTCTCGCAATGGTGGCAACATATTGAGGATTTATGTTGTACTTGTTAATGATTCTCGGCGAACATTTACTTTTGACATGACTACACGTCTTACTGCCAGGATTATTATTACTTAAAAAATTGTCTACGAATTTATACACTGGGTGTTGGTGCATGCATTTTATACTCTCTGGGGAGGCATCAAGACATTTAATTTCAGGAAACGGTCCCATGGGATCCCGGTTGGGATTAGGGTGGAAATGCTTAATAACAGTCACTTCTGGTATTCTTGTGGCCTGTTTTAACCCACCTTGCTGAAAATTGACTCTCCTTTGTGGCATTTCTTTCATTTCTTGTTTGTAAACAAATTTTTAGGTTATGTTTCCGTTTGACCGTAACAAAAGGGTTTAAACGGGGAAAAAACAAAGAATTTTATCTGCCGGGAATAACTACACACATTTTTGGTATTATATCACAAGGTTTACACAAATAATTCAAAATAATTTCGAACAACGCGGGCAAAATTACTGAAATTTTGACAGTTGTAACAATTCAATTTCGTTGGCTGTGGCGACATCTACAATACCACACAGTTTTATTACAGTTTAGGTAAGAAAAATATTTTTGCAAAAAATAAATTTCCTACATATTAAAAAACATTTTTGATTAATTAAATTGAAAAATCGATCATTTTTATTACAGTAGGGTCTTCAAAACTCTGTAATTTGTTACAGTTTCCTGTTTTACCGGCAAGGATAATTTCCTTGTTCCTAACCTCAAAATTTGTCCTCGTGAAAATCACAACAAAAACTTTAAATTAAAATGAATGTGAGCCTTCCACAGAAAAACGCTTTCGATAATGTCGATGCAGAGCAAGTTAAAACGGTAAGTAATTTCATTTTGTTTTTTCAAGTCAAAAAACGTGTTTTTGCAGTTTAAGGATTTTCTCATATCTTACAATAAATTAGCCGAATTGTGTTTCAATGACTGTGTTTCTGATTTTACGTCTAGGGCAGTTAAAGGGAGTGAAGTAGGTGTCAACTCTTGAAAACGTTTTATTTCATTTATTTATTACAGGATAGGTGTGCACTAAATTGTCTAGAAAAATTCCTTAAAGTAAATCAGAGAATTTCCCAAAGATTCCAAGAGTTTCAGATGCTCGCCAATGAAAATGCACTCGCAGCTGCCCAAAAACTGGGCCATAATCAGACCTGAACAATGTATTTATTTTTGTTATTGACTTTGTTAGTTTATTACAAAATATAATAGTTCTCCAATCTCTTGTTTTATTATCTCTCATCTCTGACAACAGTGTGTTTGATTATTCTGATAAAATTGAGTATCATCGTTTGCTAAATGGACTACGTCATCATCTGCAGCAGCAGGAAATTGTAAATTTTCATGATTTTCCACTGCTGCACTTATCAAAGTCAGCATTGCTTCATCTGCAACAAATATAATATTTTTGACACTCTCCTTAAATTCAGTTTTACCTATATGGACATTATCCTTTGCTGAAGTAATAAACCAAGCTAAAATGTTATACTTTTCACAAAAATGAACAATCTCTTGAGGCAGTGTTGCAATAGTAATATCACCCTTATTTGCTAAAATTACAACAGGTACAGGGTGCCCCCCTGGCAAATGCACCTTTTTCCGAAGATCTAGCAACCACTAAAATAAAAAAAATATTATCAAAGACGTACTGAATGAAAATATCTGGTCGGCTTTATTCTAAGAACGAAAATGTAATTTGAACTATGAATAACAACACAAAGGAATGGTAATTACGCAATTACCACTAATCCCAATGTATGATGTTTTGACAGTCCGAATAAACGGGTATAAAAGTTTGCGCTTTTGGCATGATCAATAATTGCTTAATTAGGATTCCTTTGTTGAAGTTAGGTGTTTATGAATTAAGTCACATTTTCATTCTTAGATAAACCGATTATACCTAAATAGGTTGATTTAAATAAAAATACGCACCTTTTCTACTGATCTAAAAGTCTCAGGTCTTGTTAAATCAAAAACAATTGCAGCAGCAACACTAAAAAATTTTGAATTATATAACAGAACTATTTTATTTTGTTATGCAAGAAATTACATAAGGGTTAAAATTTAAGGATGAATCATTGTTACAAAATTAGCTTATCACAATGTCCTTGAATTTATGTAAGTTCTAGCAAATAAAAAAACTTCCTTACGCGTATCTGTAGTATACACCTGTTAGGTAACCAAACCGTTCATGTCCTGCGATGTCCCATAATTGTACATTTACTTGAGTATTTTTATCCCATGTTAGACTTTTAATTGCGAAATCTGCTCCGATTGTTATTTTATATGAAGACGAAAACGTTCCTGCATTTAAAAAAAACATAAAAAAACTCAAAAATAGCATGAGAGCGAAAAAACTTTATTTAGGTGGGCTGTCTTTTATGCCGAGACACAGTTTTAACATCTAAAAGTTAATGAGCGATGGATAAAGTCAAAATTAAAATTGCCGTTAAAAAATCAGTCTTCAATTTTCGCGCTTAAATAGTTGGTGAATGAATCAATAAAAGTCGAGGAAAACACTTTTGGTTAGAAATAAAAGTACACTAAAAGTAACTGCATGAAAAGTTAAAGAAAAAATAGTGCAGATGTTTCAGAAAAATAGATAAAAAGTATGAAAGAAGGTTTGAAAAAATCGGAAACAGTCGCCCCCTTTAGTTCCCCCAGGTGCTATCTTATACAAGTGTGCAAGGAAGACGTTCTCACAAAGCAACATCTGAGAGTCTTGAGATCAAAATAATTTACCTATGTACCAAGTTGCACCGTTTAGAGGCTAGAGGGCACCAAAGTTTTTTAATAATTTGTGTACCAATCCTACAATTTTTGTTTTACATCTTTTGTGTACGTTTTTTTTAGCATGACTTATTTTTTATTTTAAAGCTACATTTCTTCTCTTTTGTAAAATCTTCATATGGATTACGGTTTTTCTAGAGAGTTAAAAAAATATTTAAGTAGCCATGTTGGGAAGTTGGGGCTAAAGCTTACGATTTAACCGGTTATCGAGTGCGTTTTTATGGTATTGTAGATCGAATCTACTCTCGAGAATTCTAGACGATGACATCAACTATTGAGTGCGTTTTTCTAAAGTATTATCCAGCTTTTGGAGCGTGCTAGTAAATATTTGGATTAGTCTTGTTTATACGATCTCGGGTAGTCGATCGGTACTTTGGCCTTAAGCTCAGATAGCGATTTAACCGAGGAATTCTAAAAATCATAATAACTGAAGGTGATAGAAGTGTACTATTTAATTATTGAGTCATTGTTCAATTTGTGTAAATTATTTGTTACTAAATACATTATATTATTTGTTTAAAATCCTATTCTAACTCTGACTTTACTTATGTCAGGACAGGAATTAGATTTAAAGATGCTATATTCCTGAGTCTGACTACAGGAAATCAGTCAAGAAAAATTGAAGAAACAAATTCGCTTACTGTTCAAGAAGTTCGATCAAAAGAACAAAAAAACATCGGGTGGAAGAAAAAGAAGAAACAAAGAAGGTTCTGGAAAAGCAAAGAAATATTCTAGAAGAACAGAAGAAGATTCTGAAATAACATTGTGTCGTCTTTATTTGGAAAATTAATTCATTTTTTGGAAAATAGTGTAATTAAAAAAAAACACCACTTAAATTTCCTACTGAGGTATGAATACCGTGAAAACCAAGGAGATTAGGTCAAAACAGAATTATAGTTAATCGAAAACTAGCATTTGTTTATGTCAATTGTTAGATCTTTTTTTTAATTTATTTAGAGGAAATATATAACAACATAACGTTAAATTTCTAAAACTAGCAAGTTGCAACTTGTAAATATGACAACAATACAAAACATTTTTTTGGTTAGATATTTACATATAACGCCAAAATTTTAAAGCCAACAATTATGGATTATGGTCAAACGACCTATATATTATAGCAGCCACAAACGAATGAATTGTCATCATCAAAACAATCTTAGTAAAGACAGTTTTTCTTTTGACCAACTTAATTAAAAACTTTTTTAGTATTACAACTGTTACATAAAGATTTATTTTATATTAAATTTTTAAGTTTAACAAGGTCGAAATGCAATTCCGATAGACAATATTAAAATTATATAAATATTTATATAAGAATCACCCCAGTTCGAGAAAGGATGCTCCACTCAAATATTAAACTTTGCTGAAAAATGTATTGCTACTACATTTATTGGTTAAAAGAATGCTTTCATTATGGCGCCATCAACCTCTTAGCGGGAAATTCTACGTATTAACTTTCCAAATTCAAATGTGACACTATCTTTTATGTATTGTTTGTAAATATGAATTTAAAAAAACTTACTAAAATGATAGAATGACAAGAAATATGTAAATTAAAATGTTTTTAGTGTACCTACCTATTGAAAAGGTGAATTTAAAAATTTCATGAAGAATGATAAACATTTTTAAGATGGTATTGTCTACATTTAGGTGTTTTTTAGCGCTCACCCAAATCAAGAATTTTCTGGCTCGTTATTTTAATTAATGTGGTGCGATGATAATAGAGATAAAATTCTTGTCTCTTCATTTTTTATACTAGAGATAATTTTATCATGATGAGGTAAACAAATAAAGTTGCGTTGGTACATTTTTATTCACAGGTGATAAAAATTTCGAGGTCTCTCGATTTATTATTTGCAGTATAGTATAATTAATTATTACGGAATAGTTCGCAACCATTGATTTTTAAACGGACAAGTCTATTGTACACAATTTGAAATTTGGTTTGTTCTTTCATGCAGTTTGTTATTGATTAGACAAAGTATGTAAGGAATGCGGTTTGTATCGATTATTACAGGAATTCGTAAAATACCGTGAACATATTATAACTTATTTATCTCAAAATCAGTTTCTTATCACTTACCATCAGCATATCTCCTAATTATCGAAGTTTTCCCTGAAAACAAAAATTTAAAATAAATTAGTACAACTTTCAGAAATTTCCAAAAAACGCAAACAGCTTTACCAACTCCGTAATCTCCAATGACTAGAATTTTGAAAAGTAGTTCCTTTTTTCGAAACCTGAGTAAAAGCCGCTCATCTTCGGATGAAATAGACAGGAGCGAGTCTTCTCCAGAGGCACTAAATTCACTCTCCATTTCAAAAAAATAAATTTATCAACTCATTGTTGGTTCTCACTTATCAGACACCGCACTTCATGCATTGTTCAGTCAGGCGGAATTGGCGCTAAACTTGGATAATAATTAAGATAAAGAAAAACGTTTTGTCGCCATCTGACGACGTTTCGCAGGAAAATCGATAGCAGGATAGCAGGAATAAAACGTTACATTAAGAAACAGATGGCACCACTTGTATTAATTTATTTCTACAAAAAAATTAATGCTGGATGTACTGTTCCACATATTCGAGTGTTTCTCTGATGATGCGTTTCTCCGTTGCCCTCATTTTTATTGCCAGAAGCCGATTAGGTGATTCTTGAGCTTCCGAAATGAATTTCTCGTCTTGTTCAAGTGTTGTTTTATAAGTCGATAAAAGTAGCCTAAGCCGGGCCTGCAGGAAACGCCAAGATTTGGTTTCTAAAGCTGTGTCAAGAGCACAGTCTATGTACTCCAAATCGGAGCTTTTGTCGCTATTTATCCAATGATCTAATTGTTCTGCAAAAAATAATTAGAACGAAATTTTTGCTTTGGCAAGGCTTGCCTTGATCCATGTTAAAAATTCGTAAAAAGGCCAACAGCTGTCCATCGATTGGTTTCGCACCTTTTCTAATTGAAAATTCACAAGTGTTTGATATTGACAATTTCGCCAACAACTGATTTCGCATTTCTTGGAGAGGATCCGACTTGCTTATCCCTAACCGGATCCAATACACATCGTAATCGTTGTCTTCGTACACAAATCTGCAATATTTTTATTGTGGAATTCTTTTCACAACTGGGACATAATTGATATAATAGAAAAAAGAACGTTGAAGTACACTTCTCCCAATCTTTGTTAAATTTTTCTAGTTTTAATTTTCTTATTTTAACGATTGTAGCCGTAAAACTCAGCCCCCAACGTCAATTATTTACACTTTAAAATTAGTTATAAAAACAAAATACAGAAGAATCTCAACATACTCTTATATGGGGTCGCAATTTGATATTAAAATTTTCAAGTGTAAATATTGACGTTGAGGGGCTGAGGAAGACTTTGCGGCTGAAACAGGTCCCCGAAATAAAAATTTAGAAAAAAATGGGAAAAGTGTACTTCAATATCCTTTTTTCTATTATATTTTTCTCGTAACGGATCAAGTTTTAATTAGAAAACCCACCCGTTGTGAACAAAAAGATCCGCGTTACTTCTGCTTCCATAAAATATGAATAATTGTTCTCCGGCTTTGAAGTTTTTCACAGCTAAACACTCGCTGCGATCGAGGACCGGATTGTAAGCTGTCGTTATCTAAAAATGCTTAATTACTTCCGAAAAAAATAATTAATTTGACGTACAGTTCCGTTTGTGTGGTTGCACATGTCCCATAATGGTATAAGAGCGTAGTAATCTTCTTGGAAAGGGATGGTATTTTGACGTGTCATTACTGTAGAAACTGCCCAACTGTAAAATATTCATTTTTTGTTGCTTTGCATGGGACCATCGCTCTAATTGTTTGCAAATGATATAATTTCTCATACTTTCATGTTCCACATGAAAAGCTTAACAAAAACACACAAAGAGCATCACTTTCGCCAAAACTAATTTAAAAAATTCATGGGAAAATTGAGATATTTAGAATGTAAATAACATTATTCATTACTTTTACATTTTAATTTAGACACATGACAATTTAATGTAAATAGAACTTAAAAATCTGAATCGTTCCACTACATAGAAAGTATGGAGTCATTATCGAATTTGCGTGTAATACCACAAATGAAGCTAATTTCTTGTGCTTTCACTTAACCAAATACCTTTTAATAAAATGGAAATTTAATCGTAATTGTTGTTTTCCCGATATAAACCGCTTATTAAAATTAAATAAAAATAACATCAATTATGCAAAGATAAGATTATATCCTTGACCTTGATCATCCAAACTTGTTTAAAAATAACTATTTGAAACGAAAATAGAATATCTCTGACTCGTGTGTCATTAATAACAATAGAAGAGTATATTTAATCAAAATAAACGAAACTGTCTAAGAATACCCACCAGAATTTCTTTTTCAAACAATTTTCCTCTTCTGAAATATTTGCGACCTAGTGAGGCTAAATTTAGTAATCGCTTATATAATAATAATTGAATATAAATTTTAAATGTCAGGTTTTGTAGTTTGTACATATCATCTTACAAGAATTTCATTTCCTTAAAACAAAGAATTTAGAAAAATGTAAAAATAAATTGGAAATGTCTTTTAAAGACCAGATATAACTTTTCTCGCTTTCTCGACGGAAAAACTTGTAGTGATATTACACAGTTAATCAAATTGATAAACTAGAGCACTTTACAAGAGGAAATAGTTTATTCTTGTGTTTTTTCATGTTGGAAAGTTATTAATTAAATGGAAATAATAAATGATTGGAATTATGATGGAACGAGATTTTATATCATTTCCTTATATCGTGTAAATCAATAGAAAATCAAAAGTGCGAAAAATTGTTTCTTGTGATGTTTTAAACTCCATTTCTTTTACATTTTTTGATTTTTGGAGCATAAAAGTGGAAGGAAAGATAATTTTTTAAAGATGAATGTAATAGATTTTGTAGGGTAAATGCAAAAGAAATACAGAGTAAGTTAAGGAATAAGACGAGTCAAAAATAAATATTTCATTATCAAATTTTTTACAAATAGTAGCTTGTTAAAAATAGTATATTACATAACAACGCTATAATGAAAGCTATCGTTAGTGACGATGAAATAATCAATTTAATGATAGCCAACATTATATGGTCAGTTGTGTACCTTTATTTTCTATTTTTATGAAAAAAATCTATGGTAACAGTATTTTTTACATTTTCCTGACAGATTTTAATGTTATTATTTTAGATTTTACGATTTTACGTAATTACGATTTGAATTGACCAATTCGACCTTATAAATCAAGCATATCATTGTAAATTTCAAATAAACAAACAATATCAAAAGCTAAGATAATCGTTAAACGATCTTTTTGTTCTTAAATAATGAAAATTTTGTTTTCTCAATATTTTAAAATTAGGTTCAGAGAATAAACTCAATCTTGATAAATTAGCTAATCTTGATAAATTAGCTACTACTAATTTATTAAGATTGAGTTACAATTTTTTTCATTTCTCTCCACAATTAGATTCGACCAAATTGTACCATGATTGTAAGTAGCCCTCGTGCGAAGCATGCTCCTAGTCAAGAAAAATTTATGACAATGTAATAGTTGACTATCTACCAAGATCCTCTTATATTAGTTATGATTATTAATTTATTATTATTATTAATTTCGGCTAACGGGCTAAATAACCCAGTTACAAGACAACTTAAAAAAAGAAACATTAGGTTAAACAGAGGGTAAAATTCAATTCAATTGAGACAATATAAAATAAAGCGAAAGTAATGTAACTATCACAAAAAAAAAGAGAACATACTCGTACTTCCTGAAGATTGGCAAAAAAACATGTCAATACCATCTACAACAGATGTTTAGTTTTAATTATTAGACATACCATCGACATTACTACTGCATTAGTCAAGAAGGTTAGATAAGAGGGAGTACGACTTGAAAAACATGGTTTGCCGCCTTCACTGCGCAAAGCTATAAACTGGTACTAAAAGCAGGCGCACCACGAGGTTGAAGTCAGTAGCGTCACACAATGTAGTGTAAAAAGATTAAACAAAGGATCAAAACACAACAAAACGACAACAACAATAACAAAGAATATTAACAATCAATTCAAACTGACCAAAAAAATTCAGTAAAAAAATCAAAACAACATTTTTTTGTAAACAACCAAACAAAAAATAACGTCCTGCGTTAGCTACGCCACTGTGCGAGACCAGACACGGCCGAATATGATTTGTCGAGTCGGTGCTTCATTTGAAACCTACCATAAACTGGTACTAAGCTGATACCAAACTGTTTAAACGAGAAGTATAGAGCGTACTCTCTTTCCCACCTAACCTCCTTTTTGCAATAGTTTTTGCAAATCCATTATAAAAGATTTTTTGGAATTGCGAACTGCAACTTTAATTTTAAATCGAGGTAGCTAGTGAATAAAAACATTTAATAAAAAAGACTAAAATTTTTTAAAGAAAAATAGAAGGCTCATCTGCTTATCAAAGTGGGAAGCTGAACAAAGAACTTCTCATAATAAAATATACCTAGATTATGAGAATAACTTTTGTCAGGGTACTTTCCCCTAAAACTATATAATTTCTATTTACCAAATTTTTCAGGAGAACTTGATAAATCTAATTTAGCCAATAAAAGTAAGAAAATCTATTGTACGTACCAAATACCACTAGATATTTAAAAAAATCTAAATTGTATGTAACAACTGATGCATCAATGGAATAAAAGTAGACAAACAGAAAAATGATTTAAGATTTAAGAAAAGATTTAAGTTGTTAGAAAAAATTAGAAGATGAAAAAGAGTTAAACAAACCCAGATTGTTCAACTCTTTCTCATCTTTAATCATCTCTCGAGCCTAAACTATAAAAGATATAAGTATCGATTCGCAGACTTACAATTTTTCTAATTTTCTAGATTCTACATATTTTTCCTTTAACATTTTTTTAGCTTTCATCGATTGTGCAGCATTTTTAAATAAAGCCAACGCTATACAAATTTAAAAGTGTCTTTTTTTTAAATATATTTCAGTACCTTTTGTTAAAATTTTTATTAGAAACACATATCAAGAATTTAATTCTTTATATGAGAGTAGTTTTTTATTTCGTATTATGAAGGCATCTTCCTCTTGCCCTCTCTCTTCAGTAATGCAACACATTTATCAACCGATAGCCAGCCATTGTCAGGAAGAGTGAGAAGTTCTGTTTTATGATATTTCGTGGTTGTAAATGATTATAAGAATACAACTATTTAGAATAAGACCTGTTTTGTGATTCATGACGATAAAAATTTGTATAAAGGAGGTATAAAACAAAGACGATTATTTCATAGACAGTCAGCACCGAGGATCACTATACGTTTTTTTTTTTTTTGTTATAAAAATTATTTGCAACTAATGTCATTACTGAGTGCTATAAAAACAATGTACATAGGTACTCAATTAACAATTACAATAAAAAATATTATAATAGTAATCTCTAAATAGTGAACAAGAGGTAGAACAATAAAAATTCATTTTTAATACTCTTAACAATTTAAAAATTTTAATTCGTAGACACGTCTACTGTATGAATCTCTTTTTTCCAAGGCCTACTTAAGTGATGTGCGAATATATAAATATATATTAAATATTTTATGAATTTGTTTCTATTTGTGATTTCTATAGTTCTTTCTTGAACCATGAATGTGACTTAACAAATTTTAATTATGCTATAATAAAAAGGAAAAGGAAAAATACGTATAAACAAAATTTATTTTTATACATATTTTATTAATGATATCTTTTAATTAAAGAAGTGTTTTATTAAATTAGAATCAAACATTTCAACATTCTACATATTTTATACAAGTTTTTATTTTTGGAAAACTTGAATAATAAAAATTACTTAATAATAATTATCTCACAAATGCTGAAATTTTGGTAATAAAAAATATGTCAAAGTTTATCAAAACAATAAACCTTTTTGCAAAATTCCTTAACCCAAACAATTTAAATATTTTTAATGAATCAAAAAAAATTTTGCACGTTTTAAAAATAAAATAAAGTGAGTAAATATTTATTCAAAAACATACATCCAAAGTAAAATTTAATCTTAACAGATTTATTTTTAATTTTCTGGGATCGGGTCAGGTCATTTGAAAAAAATCTTAATTGCACATTGATAAAATCTCTTTAAATAGGTTTAAATTTGCGTAGTTGCAGTAAATTGCAATAAAATTGTTATTGATACACCTGTACAGAAGGAATGTTTATTGAAGGCCGATTATTACAATTAAAAATGTGAGATCATTCATTTTGCGTAACAATAAGAAATAAATGTCAATACAATACACACATATGTTATATAATAATAACCTGACAATCCATATTATATATCGAATGGTTGTTGAGGATATGTGTACACATTTTATTACGTTTAAGAAGCAACTTCTTCAAATTACGTCAGAAATTTTCATTTCAACATTTTCTTGAATAAATCAAGATCTGGTTGTAAACAAGTTATTTAAAATTCGGTATTTTGAAATTGTAATCAGAAACTGAATTGTTAAAACAACACTTCTTCACTTTCTTTGATATTTAAAAGGATTTTAAATCGCCAAACGACATTTAACATGCTTGGAATAAGTGATTATAAAACTTTCCATTTTTGATGGTACTGTAATTACATAAATTAAGTAGTGTTCATTTATTTACCGTAACATGTGAGTTAAATGAAATTTCAAATTAACTACGTTTTTAATAACTTCTTATTACCAGTTATCAAATTAGTACGAAAATGAAATCGTTCCGCAGTCTTGCTGATTGCGAGAAACAGAAATAAAACGTTTTCAGCAGGAGTATTAATTACTGAAAAATAAATTGAAATTTACCATTGATGAAATATTTAAATTAGCTCAAGTATCAAGGACGTGAAAATGAAGAGAGTAAAAGTTTTTCCTCTTGAGTATTGTTAACGAAATTCTCACTAATTCAAGTCTCGTTATTCACAGCAATTTCTTTTCGTGTTTAGAATTTTTACCTGACAGGTGCCAAAATAAAACTTTCAGTACCCTAAGTAGGTAAAAATTCTAAAGACTCAACTAGAACATATTCGCCATGTGGTAAATACGTTTTCTTTATGGTAATTGGAAATTGCCGATACAACTGGGAGAAAGTATCCTACTAGGACACCTGACATTGAAATCTTCAGTTTAACAACAATAAAATAAAACAGTGAATAGTTTGACGCTACATCCAATAAAAAGAGAAAGTTTGTATTGTTTTAATTTATCGGAGAGTGTCAACGTAATACTCGCACCTTTACACATTTCCGTGAAATCTTCAGATTAAAGACCAAGCCCTGAAATTTATCTTAGTTCCCAAGAGATTTAAGCTAAAATTACGGCCTGAATTTTTTAAGAAAAAGGCTTTATCGAACAGTGAAAATCAAATTATGTGCTTGCTATTGCGATAGATGTTCAAAGTGAAAACTGTCTATTCACTCACGCGATGTTCCAGAAGTTTATTGAGATTGTTTCATAAGATTGGCTGATTTGCTGTATGGTAGAGGTGTTAATGACATGAACATCCATCCACATTGAGAAATTTAACCAACTATCTATGTTAGGAAGAAAATCTGACTAATGTTATAGATAAGAGTAGTGTTGATTATAACAAATGAATTATTTAAAGAGTAATAATCCCATTGACGGAGTGACGCCAAAGCAGGTGAAGAGATAAAAAGCCCAAAATCTTTTAAAGGCTTTTTATCACTAAATAGATTATTTTTCTCATCCATTGTTTACTTTAGAGGGAGTTCTTGGACTATTAAGCATGAAAAAATACAAATATATTTGTTATTTCCAACGTTTCAAATTTATTTTGTTGTCTTCTTCAGGATTTAAAAATCATTTTAATTTGTTGAACTCTGAAAAAGACGAAAAAATAGATTGGACAAAACGTTAGAGATAACAAATACACTTGTATTTTTTCATCTTTAGTAATCCAAGAACTCCCACAAAAATTATAACTAAAATTCGAGAGTTCCGTCAAAGTGGTTGTTCTAAATAGTCCTATATTTATTGTTAATGTTATAATATTTGACAAATTTTACACAGATTGTCTTACAAAAATGCACCAAAAGTATCGAAAAAGGCAGTCTATTGCTTTTTAATTAATTTTCTTTTAAATATTGAAAAACCTTCAATTGATTGAGAAAAATATATTTTTGAATTAAAACAAAAAACAAAAATGTAGTCTACTATTTGGAATTGTTTGAGCTACAAAGTCTATGAAGCGAACCATACTGACATACTGTTTAAAGATAAAAAAATCGTAGATACAGTACCTACAACTTAAAAGTGTAAAACAAAAAGAATTTAACAATTGTCACGTGACATGTGGCAAAAATAAATATATTTTCAATATTGAACTGCAATTATTGTTTCAGTTAATTGTTAATTTGTTTCAATTATTGTTTATTTAGCGGAACCAAATTACGGAACATTCGACTAAAATAAAGATAACGAAATTGTCACTAATTTATCAAAATTAATTAGAATAAATTATTATTATTATTTCTTAAAGCAAATTGTGTGAGACGATTCTGATAGTTGCTGATACAGACCATAGCAACAGACAGAATGAACCCCCAAAATACTAGTGCAGATTTATTGTTATCATTATTTCGTTTATTGTGATCAAATTCAGGAAATACTTAAATTGTACAGATAAAGTTCTCAGAAAGATATATCGTAACCTTTTATGGCTTTGATTTTGTAATAAGTTTTTGGCCACCTTAACACCAGGACCATGCTTCTTAGTGTGTGCTGAGCCTGGCCCAGCATTAACGAAATCTGTTTAGCTCCCTTTATTGGGGTCTAGAAATGATGATTTACGGGTAGACCTTCATAAAAATTAGTGAAAATTAAATACCGGATTAAGTAACAAACGCGATATACCTTTCTAAAGATCTTAACTACCTACATTGTATTTGGTTTTAATTTTTCATTAAAATTTATATTTTGTTAATTTTTTTTTTCATATACATATCACAATATAATATGAAATCGAAAATATTTTGCTTTTCTTTTGTATTTTATATAAAATTAAAAATGCCTATTGCCAATTTAAAAATTAACACAACATTTTTGGTTTATCTGAATACCTTAAAATATGTAAATTTAAAAGAAGAGCATAGTTTTCAATTTTAATAAAGCCCGACAATTCAAGTGTTTTAGCCTTAAATTTTTAATCAGAATTTGGTAGAACATTGGGGAGAAAAATTAAAGTTGTTCATTTATTAAGATCCAGTAAAGGTACTTCTTTAAAATAAGAAGTACTATTCCTCATTTTCATAATATGAGAAGCAATATCATCTTCACGAAAAACTATTAGAAAATTTTTACAATTTTGATAGTCGGTGAAGAAAATAAAAATTGTATTGAAGAACCTGAAAAATGCTCACTGTTTATTTATTAAAAAAACACAAACTTATGCTTAGCTTTTGTAAATTCTGATAGATAAACTCTAATTTTTATCTTTATACCTATGAAATATACAAATACTGTCATGTTATTCACTTTTTTTTAGATAAAAGAAGAAGAAGCACATTTTTGAATGGCTCACGTAATGTAGATTCAGTTTTTATTTCCATCTGTATAAAAAAGCGGTTTTATTGCAACATTGTCCAGTTTGATTGAACGATAGCTGTATAATTAAAAATTGGGCCATAGTCGACTATTACATTGTGTGAATTTTTCGAAAGGGCGTTCTTATTAGTCTTTCATTTACAATATCAATATGGCGGAGTAATTTGACAGATCTAGCTCAAGCTTAAATTATTAAAAGTAAACAAAAAGTATTTTTAAATTAAGAACTTTATTATGGACTTCTCTGGAGCACTCTGTATAATAAAATATAAGAAAATAAAACTTATCATGCCTTTTGCAAATCTAGGATTGTAGAAATTGTAGTAATTATATAGAATAGACGAAGGTTGAAAAGTCATTGTCATGCTAGCATTGACTCCTTTTCTAAAGAAATTATACGTTTGTACCGTTAATTGGCTAGAAAAGAAGGATAAAAGCCCAAACTTGTAATTTCGGCTTATTGATTTATTTTTTAATTCTTTCAATTATTGTGTAATTGAAAAATGGTCTTTAATAGCTTAAAATTGCTTAACGCTCCATTTTTGGCCGGTAGTAATAACTCGTCGAACTATAATTTGATTCAATTAAAAATCTTTTTAGTCTGCCTACACTAGTTTCATCCCTTGATGATTGCCCCCATAAATTCTCTACCCTAACTAAATTACCAACTCCCTTAATTCATCAAATGGTGAATAACAGAATTACCGCTTGTCTGTTGCAATAATTAAAAAAAAATCATATATGTCTTCTGCATAAATAATAACCAGTTTCTTGCATCATAGAACTAATGTAAACGAATTTTTTATCACTCAGGCAGAGGCCCCTCCGGGCCAAGATTAAAATATTGTCGCTCTCTTGGCGACGTCTGTTTTAAAAATAAAGAGCCTTCCACGAACCGAAAACTTTCTTCCTTTTATGACCCAATACAACCCCTCGAAACATGAAAAGTCCTTACTTATAAAATTTAAATGGCTGGGTGGGTTTTTTCTAGAATTTGGAGAAAGCCATAGAGCACTTGTCGTGCCAGAAACAATCTTTGATTGACTCCCCACTATTGGTGAAAGGTTTCAGACGTGCCGAGCACATGGTAAATTATCACTCAATACAAATCCAAACAGTATATCCTACTGCAGCATGCGACTGCTGTCCAAACATTCCGCTATAGTTGTGCTTGAGTGACAATGAAGTTACTCAAGGGACTGTGTGTGTTTCTTATCTTTTGTGCAACTCTTGCCCAGGATATTGATAATAATCAACAAAATCAAGGAGAAGTTGGAAATTACAATCAGGTAAATTTTGTTTGATCAATACCGGAAAACGCTACACGAATCAATGGAATATTCTGCAACAATTATCTCAACAATGCAACCTTGTTTGTTATTATTCATATTAGAATATTGATAATGAAAGTTGAATGAGTCAGATTTTAAATTATTAACCGGATGAACACTTTCAAAAGTGACCTGTGATCGACCGATCAGTAAAAGTCTTACGACCAATTTTCAGTTTATCACTTCAGAAAATTTATCGCAAGCGTAAAAGTAAAATTGTACTTTCACCTCAATTTTTATTAAGTACTAATCAATTCGAGATGTACTAGGTCACTGTAATAAATTTAATTTTAGCTCTTTTCATTAAATGGCCTTAACACAATAAATTTATTGTCAATAACAGAAGCTTTTTCCAATTATCGCAGAACATTACTGCTATTGATAGTTGTATGTCAGCCAACAAAAAAAAATAATCTAGGCCAAAACCCACTTCCTGTCGCCTTTTGCAACTGACGAGCCACAATAATAATAAAGTTGACCTTCATAGTACGTAGTTTACCTTACAGAGACGTCCATTGAACTCGATTTTTATGGCAAAAGCTAATCACTCGTAATGACTGCAATTTTGTAAATTACAGGAATGGAGAGCAGTGGATTACTTCTCACCCACTTCTGATAATTCCGCATGGATTCCTCATTCAACTGAAGAACCACTAAAACGTCGCAGAATTCGGAAAAGGAAACGACGGCCTCCGGTTTTTGAAGACGAAGATTTTGGATGGAAGAAAACCAAGCCGCAGGGGTTAGATCAAATCAAGGAGCCTTGGGAAATGACTGAAGAAAATACACAAAAATCTAATAATCGAAGAAGACTAACTCCGGTCTACGATGAAAAAATCCGAGACCCTTTTACAGCGTTACAACAAGCTGAAGAAAAACAAAAGACTAAAGTGGATGAAAGTACAACTAAAGTTCCTGATTTAAAGACGATTTTGAAGCAAAGTGGAGGGTTAAGTCTAAGTGAAGTTTTACAACAGAAGAATTTATCACTCTCTGAGTTGCTTAAAGGTAACCAAGATGCAATTTCAGTCCTTGCCAAAGAAGCTGAAACGACGACTGAAACTGTAACTGAAATTACTAAATATCGAAGACTACCTCCTTCAATCGGTCTGAAGAAAGATATCAACAGAAATTTTGAACGTGGTGAATCTGTCGAACAGTTATCTTCAGATGAAGTTGTGGAAGCTCAAAGAAAAAGACTGACACTTTTACACAGTCAGAAGAGTAATAAAGAAACAAGTGAGGTCACAACAGAAGCTTTCAGGGAGAAAATAAAGAAATTCTTGCCTGTAACTAGTGCTAAATTGGTTAAATCTGTGTCTCACTCACCTGAAATTTCAACAAAAATGCCTGAGTCTGAGGGACCTTTAAAAATGACAATAAATCTTGACGAAATGGTTAAAAAACCTGTTGAAGAAATTCCCAAGACTAGCACAGTTTCTTCAGCAAAGAAACTTAAGCTTGTGACTGCCAAAGAAGAAATAATGGAAATTTTGAAGAATCCAATCGAACGCGAACACTTATCTCGCATCTTACGTTCGCGAAATATGACAGTTGAGGAATTAGTTCAACAGAGAGAAAGAGGTTCAAGTCAGTTGCACTTAGCTGATATTTTTCATAACAAAACTCGAGAACCTGAACCACAGGATGAACCTTTTATTGGCCATATCGTTTCTGACACTAACAAATTCCCACCTTTCTTTAATCGGAAGTCAAAAACGATTCCGTTAATGCCTGAGGTAACTACAATTCCTCCTGAAACTACAAGACTTCCTTATACTATAACGAGTTTTCCCACTTACAAAATCGAAACGAATAAAAATCTCCCACCGTTTTTACCCGTATGGCGACAACTTTACCCATCTTTCTTCCCGGATGTTTACGAAGATAAGAAAGAATTTATACGGCCGACAACCACTACCGAGAAAATAGATTATGATGAAATCGAAAGACTGGAAGAGATTGAGAACACGTTATCCGATGCGGCGAATGGTCGCCTCAAAGTGGACGAACCCCAAAACATTGAAGACGATGAGGAGTTTATTAAGTTACCATCAGGAGTAAAATCCGCGATTTTAGCAAGTTTGGCCATCATTGGTTTATCCTTACTGGTATTTTTGACCATTTTGGTGATTTTCAAATGGACACAAAAACAGAAACGAAGACTGAATTACAACGGAAGTTTTTCGGGTTCTAAAATTAGATCGCCGATTCTTGAACCTGACCAAAGACGGACTTTTAGGACGTTCGTGAGTGAGACTCTCGGCAAAAAGAAAAATTACTACAAATCGCATCTTCATAGTATGTCGGATTCTATTTGGGACACCAATGAAAAGAAGCCGTACATGATTTGAATGTTCAAACTGTATTTATTGTTATTTATGTGATTTTGTGTGCAATATTTATTAAGACTTCGCCAAGTTCTTAGCTTGTAATTATCATTATTTCATTGTTGCGTATTTTTTAAGTATGTATGTTACAAAATAAACATTTTTCGTATAAGTGCTTTTTTTCTGGAGAAAATGTCGTAAACAATTAGCTTCGGTCTTAATGTATTTGTTACAACATATCAGATTACGCAATAAGTCTTCCGCTATTAGTTGCTAGTTAGGCAGGACCGGCGCTAACTATTGAGAGTCAAATGCGAATATTACCTTTGAAAAATCGATATGATAGAATACAGGATGACCCTTCAAAAACGAAGAAACAAGTTTTTGAATATTTAAAATTATTTTTTGGAAAATCGTCTGACCAGGTTAATTTTCTTTGGGAAGGGGGGGGGGGAGTCACATACTATACACTAATACTTTTACCCCATAAGCAGGGGTGGCTGCCAACTGTAAGATTTTAAATAGCAAGTGGGATCAAGTAGCACAATATTGAAAACGTGATTAAATTCTTTAAATTATAAATATAAATAATTATATTAAATTATTTTTGGTAGCAAACATAGTAAAACATGCATTTTTAATCTTCCTTTACGAGTCCGGCTCTGCGAATCCGCAAATTTGGCTTATACATACAAAAATGTTAATGACTTGTGAGATGTATGAAAACAATGTTTTGCTCAAAAATATATCATTATCATTAATGTTTTGCTCAAAAACGTTGTTGCTATGATAATCAATTGAGGGATTAAGTCACTTTCTGCGGTATATAGGCTATTTTTAAAACAGCCATTTCTAATTAAGAAAAAATTCTCAAAAAAATTGTAGGTGATATTTTCAAATAGAAGAAGATTTTCTTCAAGTTTCATATTGTTTAATGGGCTATTACACCATGAAATGAAATCGAAAAAAAAACGTTATACGCACAAAATATATATAGCAATATGCCTTATGACACAATTGGTTATGCCAAAATGGCATTTGATTTTGAATTACGGGCATTAGAAATTTAAATCTAGAGGTCATGACGTCAGCGCCCTTAATGACTCTATCAACCAATCTGGTTACAAATCTATTGCCAACTTAAATCGAATATTTAAGCAGTGTTCGGCTTTGCCACTCCGAGTGACCAGAACATGATGCTTTTTGACACTGTAACCAAAACAACACACGCTCTTTGTGCTCCCAGTTATTAGATGGAACAAAAAGAGCGTACGTTGTCATGAAAACAGTCTTTAGTAAATCCTGAATTTAAATAATGCGACGGATTTATCTGTCTTTAATGAGACAAACAAAACCAGAGTAGATGCAATCGGAGTGGCAGGGTTGAACGCACTTTTAGCATAATGTGCGCATTGACGCAAATTAATGCAACAACGCAAGTTCAGGGCAGTGACGTCACAAGCAAAATTTGAAATTAAAACATTTTTTTTGTACATTAGGGCAATAATAAAGTCAATGCTAATAGCGTCAAAATTTAAGTTGAGATAAATACTTTTAGATTTTGCAATAAAAAAAAATGTACGATTGTACGATTACTTTTTCACTTTTGCTCATTTCATTATAAATAAACGTCAACGATTTTTTATATACGAAATATTTTGAAATGTGTCGTTTGTTTTTAATTATTTTTTTTGTATTTTGATATTTTAAGTACTTACTTTCTTATAATTTATGAGAGTGTCGTAAATTTTATTCAAAAAAGGACCTCATCTGAGTGGTGGTTTCTTAAAATTTATGGTATTCGTCATAAAATTGGCAAACGACTTTTGTGGAGACTTGAAGGTTAAGGCAGCTGGTAACAAATTCCCAGGTCATAAATCTACTTCAATTGTTAGGGTGTTGAGCTGGAGATTTATAACTACTCCAAACTTATCAAGTCATAAATTAGACTAAAATATTTGATAAATAATATAAAAATGGGTTTTAATCCAAGTCTAACATTTTTTTTAACAATAAATTTTACAGATTGATTCTGTTAGACATTTTTGAAAGTATCAAATGCAATATTAAAAGACGTTGAAATTTGAAAAATTATCATTTCGTTGCCTTATTTTTGGTGAAGTTAAATTTTTAATTTAATTTTTTATTCGCTTTAATTCTATAAACAGGGCTGGATAAAGCGCGAGGCACTTTTGAGTTACTCACCAGTATTCATTATAGGTAAATTTAGTCCGCATAATTTTACTGACTGGGTCATCTGAAGTCGTAAAAAGTTTAAAAAAGTAGGCATATTGTCTTGATATGCTTTTAATCTGTCTTAGGGCAACTTCAAGAGTTGGACTTCCTCGAAGTTCCTCCAGTTCTTCTAAACTAAAATACAATACTGTCGTGTACATTTTTGGCAAAATTTCAATGTAGGGCTTCCAAAACGAATCTCCTTTGAACTTTTCAAGAAGCAAAAATATCGCCAAAGTCACATTCGGCATGCTACTTAAAATTTTATCCTTCTCAATTAACTCTTTTAGGACACTTCCTTTGGCATTTTCCACGCTCATCATTAACTTCCTCGGCACAGCCATTACCAAGCTTGATTCGTCTACATCAATATTCGCTTTCATTCCCAAGCCGTACCCTTCAAATTCATCAATTGAACACCCGTTTAATTCCGCGCCATTTTCGGTAGCCCACTTCACGAAGTTCTCGATGATGGCGCTAGTTGCACGATTATCGACTGAGCCTTCTGTACTTTTATTTTCGAGCTTTTTGACTCTCTCAATAATGCCACTAATTTCCTTTTGATTTTCGAGAGATTTCTGAACGGTCGGTTGTTGAGGTAGTGTGCTAATTCTAAGCAACTTGTCAATTAGTTTTTCAAGTTCGAGCTGGGTTTTTGTGAGGTTACGTTGAGACTTGTTTTTTGCTTGAGGGGCTTTGGTGGGTTTGTTTTTGCGGCTCATTTTCGAGATTTTTCAATAAATAACACACACAAACTAACGGAAGTGAAGGAAAGCTCACATGTGACCGTTATACGCGGTTATGATTAATATTAGAATATTCTTAAAAATAGAATGAAACACGATATTTGGATAAGAGATGGCGGGCTGTGCACAGCACACTACGATTTAAGAATTTACGCGTTTTTGTACTCTTGAATGATGATCAGAATTTTAAGCAGAATTTGATAAAACAGGCTTATAGCGATTTTTTGATGAAGGTTTTTCCATATTGATTAAATAAAGCTAATCTCTAAGAAAATAGCTGATATGATACCGAAACCAAAACGCAATTATTATTATAATGATAAGACAGTCTGATAGATAAGAGAAAGACGAACATTTTCTATGCGTTCACGACTAGTATTTTTATATTTATTTTTCTTTATTTTTTATTCATTAATTTCATGAATAAAAGTAGTGAAATGGAATAAATTTGTAGATACGCACAGATTAATCCGTGGAACCGTTTAACTATTTTGTATAAGAAGACAACCAACATCACAGTTGTACTGTAATTAGTTTAAACAGATGCAATAGTAAAGAGTGTTCACTTAAAAAAGTTGTCAAGAGTGTCAAAACAAACACATTTTGAAGTATTTCTTATTTTAAGATAGTTGTCAGAACTGTCACATTATGTAAAGAACGAACAAAAACTGGACGAAAAAAGAAGGAACAAAATGCAACTGGAAATTACAACAATAAAACTATTCGCAATGAAAATTCCTCGGAGTCTTGTAACACGCACTCAAAAATAATCAAATTGATCTATTTATTTATTTATAATATTTTCCATAGTTACGTGTATTAAGTTTCGACATCGAATTTTCGCTACATTTTCGGTTATCAACATCTCACAGCAGTCTACAACGTATTTAAGTGAACACCTGATTATTATTTTCTTCTTTTAATAATAATAATAGCCATTTATGTATTAAGGGCGTAATCAAGGGGATTATGGCACGAAGGAATGTTTAAAGCCTGGCGTAGGAGGGCCATTAGTGACGATTACGCCGGTGGTACATACAACGTTTTATTTTATTTTGGACCGTTTTAATTTTTCAAATCAAGAATATTCAAAATTACGATATTTTTTTTACTGTGAAAAATGATCTTGTCGTTGCCAGGATACGGTATGTTGTTATTTTCTGTTTTGCGATATTCCAAAATGGAAACTGATGAAAACGTGTGTGAAAACGTATATTCTAGAGAAATGTTACAAGAGGTAAGAGCCCAAAATTCAAGAAAAAGTTGTGTCACGCTCCGTGTGTTTGTAGTGTTTAATAGTTTTTGAAATAAATGATGATTTTTCATGATAATTGTTATTTATAGTAAAAGTGACGTTTACAAAATTGAAGACGTTTATTTGACAGCTAGACGAATGTACAGTTATTTCTTTGTTATTGTTGCGTAGCAACTTTAAAAAATTTAGTGCTATAAAAATAAAGATTACGCCCTGATTTCCGGGCACATAATATAGATTATGGTTCCAAAATAAAATAAAAAATATAAATAGGTCTTTATAACTTCAGAAATATTCTGTTGAATTGAGTTGCCATAGCAAAATTTTAAAATTTCAAAATTTTACAAATGAAAACAATTTAAAAAAATAATGTAGTAATTTATTATTCAAAATCAAAAACAAACGAACAACCATTTTGACAAGTCTGACTCATAAAATATAATGACTAACAGGAGTTAATGCAGTGTCTTCAATTTTGTGATACAAATCCTTTCCTTGTTCCTAATTTTAAATTTAATAAAATTTAAATTGATGTTTTTTTATTACACCATCAGTGGTATAATAAGGCTCATTATTCAACTCAAACAGGGTCAAATGAGTGGTGTAATAAGATATCGCACTTGTAGATAAAATTATTTTACTAATCTTCCGAAAATTTGTAATAATTCAAAAGTAATATACATCAATCGATCCAGAACAAATAATGTTAGGTGTACATTTGAGAAACAAGAGTTGACTATTGTTTATTATTATCATACTAGTCCATGTTAAAAAAATAAAAATTAAAGCCATTTTATAGTAGACTTCAAATCACTGAATTTGTTTTTTAGTTTTTTAAAATTGGATAATAAATACCGGAGTTATAGCGCTAGTTATTTTTTGGAAAAGAGGAGGCTGTGTGTCAATATAAATTATGCTGAAAAAAAAATAGTACCTTCAACAAAAATTGAATAAAATAGACTTCTTACACCCACTGAAAAAAAACCTTGTCCGTCAAATTTTTATTTCTATTTTATGAAGCTTTTTTCTAAAACTTTGATTTTTTCATCTTATCAATTTAACACTTTTTTAGATCTTCTACATACGTCTCTATTAAAAAACCTTGTCAACAATCATAGACTTTTCCTGTTCTTTATGTATTTTGTTATTCTTTCTCTTCCAGTCTTATTCAAATTTTTATACATTTTTTTTTCTCCTAGCTGTCATTGTTTTTGTAGTTTTTTTGAAGTTTCTTTTGTTCCTCTTTAAAAAATATTTTTGACTATTGTTTTCTCCTGATTGATATTTTTGATGTTCTTTTAGAAGTTTAGAATATCCATTCATGCTTACAAATCTACCAATTTTTTCTTTTGTCCAATCTTAACATGGTTTTTCTTTTTCTTTCCATCGTAGTTTCTCTTGTCCTGCTTTTTCTATTAACCATCGACTTTCAAGTTTTTCTTGAGTATTCTTTCATTCTTCTAGAATTGTTTTTTGTTCTTTTTCTTAAAAAGTAGTTTTATTAACTTTTTCTTCGTTATCACTTGTCAATTTTCGAGCTTTTCTAAAATACATTTTTGTGCGATGGAACTGTATTTGATTGCTAACTCCTTGCTAAGTTTTTTCTAAAACTGGTCAGTAAGCATTACTAGAGCGGTAGAACGGTAAGTAAATTTATTCAAAATTAATTAAATAATTGTTTTTTGAACGAAAATCGATGGCACAAAAACTGTCATAAGCATCACGAACGTTAAGAACATTTTACCGATCTTAGACAATAATTGGAGTCGTCGCTTCGCTGCTCCTTCAAACAATTGTCTTCAATGTTCTTCCCGTTCTTGATACTTAATATATTATTGAGATTCATTAGCTGTCCTAGGTTTGGTAGCAAAAATTAACTCTTTGGGTACTATTACATCCTGTAACATAGACTACTAAGTAACATCTCGTTGTACATACTTAGAAATTAATTGTGTAAAACTGATAATTATAGCCGTGGTTAATCAACTAATTAAAGTATAATAGTTCGAAAAAGGATTAGGACTAGTTGAGAATCCAGAATTCGGGCATGGGTCACTTGCGCGCCGCGGTCAATAAAATCCGCAGGTACTCCTAATCCAACAGGACAGTAGCGCGCCGGATACTCTTTAGTTACAGGACACTTGCGCGCCGGGACATTAAAGCAGGTAAAACCACTCAACTGCTTATTTCCAAATATTTTCCATATTGAAGACAGTAATTTTTAATATTAATATCGCAAGGGCAAGTGCAACATCCAACCAAATGGCTAACAAATTCAATTTTCTTGCATTTTCTCACTCCTATGACATTTTATGACGTTTTCTAACAGCGATAATACTGAACTAGTGCAAGTTATCGGAAATTGCACTAGTGTAACGCTTAACACTTAACATGGTCTCCATTTTGATGAATGAACTTCTATTATAATAATGAACCAAATTTTGAACTTATATACGTTGATAAAATTGGCACAATATGGGAGTAAAAGGAGCCACAAAAGGTTATGTTATAGAAGATTTAATTTTAAAAATTACAGGTACCTAAAGGAAGTATTTAGACGTACTAAAAGATTATTCTGCCTTTCACTGTAAATGCTTCAGAAATTTGGAAATTTTCATAATTATGTCGACAAAAAGAGCAACTAACTTCTTAAAACGAGAGGTTTTCCTCTTGAAAATAATCTAGGGCTACAATTTATTTATCGGATTAAACATTTCTGCCTAATTCTCAACCGGCGCGCAAGTGTCCTGTTGCCGATTTGGGTATTAGGACAACCAGCAGGGGTTAACCTGACCGCGGCGCGCTACTGACCAACACCCCAGAATTCATCGCTGAATAGCGGATCAGTACGCAAACCAAGTAAAGTAATGTAGGTAAATTACAGGATTCATAGGGTTTTAAGCCAAAATTTTTATGAAAATAAATATTGTGGATGAATTACAGTACAAATATTAACGGTACCATGTATACCACGTGGAGTTGTACGGTCATTTCTACATTATAAAAGAAGTGTTACTAATTTTAATTTGTGGATTTTACCTTCAATTCTAGCTCCAATAATTGATTGCGTGCGAACCCACTGGTCATTAGCAAGTGGGTTTGTATTTGTAACAGTACCCACAGAAAATTTTTTTAGAGGAGTGAGGTCTGTGAACCGGGGTGGCCGGTTCCAACTGGAATTTATGATAACGCTTTCCATTTATCAGGTAATTCGTTAATTCAAATTTTAATGTTAATCCTCGGAAAAATAATACTTCCAACGAATTTAAAATAATGATCGTTTTAAAATTTTGAGAAATCCTGTGCTGTCACCGTACGATCATTGGAATTATTTCAACAGTTTATTGTTACAGAAGAATCACATATGTTTCGCATTCGCCCTTTTGTTTGCTTTTATTAAATACACTGAAATAGAGAAATACACTCATCCTCAAACAAATAAATATTTACGAGGACACAACTGTTTCCACTTTAAATTATTTGAATTTTCAGTATCAAAACACCCCCTCCTTTCTCCCTTTTATTGTGTTTTTGAAACGCGAATTAAATTAAGCCCTACTTAATTTACGTAAATTGGCAAAAAACCTTTTAGGCAACGTCCCGGTATTTGATAGACAGGTGCGTAAATAAATTATTATGGCAATAAATGGTAGATCCTACCCTACTTTACATTGATTTACATTCTAATCTTTCACTGTTGTGGGATAGATTAACTAATAGGGAAAGACCCGTCAACAATCTGCGTTGTGTTTGCTTCAGGGTAATGTCTTCTAATCCTTAACAAACCCAAATAACACATTGTCGAATAAACAAGTTTTATAACTTGTATTCAAAGTTTTGAGTTATCGAATCGAAATGATAACTACTCAAACAATAGAGAATAGTTCCTTGTCTTATAATTGGACACTAATGAGAAACTTTTTATGTTTGATTTGAATTGAAAAGTTTCACTCGGGCATCAAGAAAATACCAAGGAACCAATTTCAAACTAAGCTTCTCGAATCTCTTGTTTGATACTTTTCTTATCGAATAAAAAGCTTCAATATTTTTTTTAAGTATTGAGATTTTTGGCAACAGCTTGGCCCGACTTTGAAACTCAAGAAGTTTACAAACATAAATTTAAAACTAATAACAAAATCTTTACTTTCTCGATAGGTAACAAATTAAGAAAATTGTATTTGTGTTCACTAAATCAAAAAGATGAAAGTGTGTTAATTAAGTTTGATCGGTGAACATTTCTCAACTTGGAGTAGAAAATCTCAGTGACAATTGGTCGATATATCTAACTTGATAAAGAATTTCTCTTGCTAAAGTTTATATTTTAAAGCAAATATTTTTGTAAGAAAGATTAATTAAACCCAAGCGGCTTCTTCTTTGATTTTCCTCGATATCTGTTCTAATTTGCATTGCAAAATTGCAAAAATAATTATTTCAACTTGGGTTCAAAGTTTTATCGTGTGGTCAGATGATAATTAAAGTTACCTCAAGGCGGTTTGAAATAGGGTGAGAAAGGAAAACTTTTCGCCGAATATAGATAATTAAGGGCAAGCTATACAGGGGGTATTTCAGCGAAAGCCATTAAAAACTAAGCGCTACTTAGACGGGCCCTCTACTTTATGCCTGCGAGAAGCAGTAAGATTAATCCGTATGAATCCTGTGCCAATAGTCCGAGACCGAGAGGAAAATGATGAAATAAAAAGTTGTTGACTTTTTTTAAATAATTTGTTTGTTGTTAAACACCTTAAACAACTTAAAGATTTATAAAAAAAATCAGTGCATTTTTAAGTCAAGTTTAATTATTAATAATCGAATGTAATTAGTTGCTAAATTGATTATCTTCTGTTTTTTAAAAAAAAAGTTACATAAATTCTATAGAGATTCAAAGGTGACTTAAAAAATCTGGCAATTGAAATTTCAAACATTCAAACAAATTTTTTTTATAAAATAAGCACAGTCAAAATTTCTCATTTTTTGCAGTACCCGCTTCTGATGCCCTGTATAATTAGTACAACAAGTCTACAGGAAGAACTTAACAGTACACCTAAAAGTTTACGAAACCAGATATCTAACAAAAAAGATCATCCAAATTCCCTCATTCCTCTCGAAATTACAATTTTTTTGTGGTCCTGGCCTAACAATGTTTGGGGGGTCTCTAATTAATCTAAGTGATTTATTTTTTAATAATTCCAATTATATTTTTAACAAAATGAAGGATAGTTTCTAGAAAGAAGTTTCTAGACACGCTCAAAAATGGCGTCTAAAAGGAAAGGACGAATAAGGAAAAACTATATTTGGAAAAAAAAAACCTAAATATTTATGACTGACAGAAAAAGGACAAGAAGAACAGAGATTAAAAAAAAACTATGTGTAGAATGAAAAGGGAACAAAAGTGGATTCTAGAAAAACAACAACAATGTAAAAGAATTGAAAAAGCTACTATTGAAAGAAAAAAAAGAACAAGAAAAGCTACAGAAAATCTTGGAAATCGACGACTAAAAAAAGAACAAGAAAAACTTTATAAAAAAAATGTAAATTCTAGAAGAATACAATAATGTTCATAAACAACTTGAAAAACTTACTTTTTGTCTGGAAACGAAAGAGAAAGAAGAAAAATGCCGTCCTAAAGGATGGAATATTTTTTATAAAATGTTTGTAGTATATTTAAAAACTTTTTTTCATAAAGACCATTTCGTTGCACGTATTCAGGTTTATAAAGCGAACAGCAAAGTCCGAGTTTTGTAGTGAATGAGTGCCTTTAGTGATTTTTATTAATTTGCAGATTATATCTAATATGTTTATGTAAAAAAAAAAGGCGAGGGTTATAATATTATTCTAGCACTTGTGCTATAATGACTACTAAAGCAGCCAAAATAAGTGCTTTAAAAAATTCATTAAGAAAAAAAATTGAAGTAAAGTTTTTGGAAGAGCTGAGAAAAAGGGTAATATAAATAATAATAAAAATACAAAATCGATTCTCTTTTCCAATGAGTGAAACCCCCAACATTTGTCAGTCAAACTTTTCATCATTTTTGTATTATTTTTTCATAAATTTGTAATAAAATATTTTTTATTTCATTGGCCCCTTCAATTCGCGAAGTTCTGAGCTGCAGCCCTTAAAAATCATGCCTAAATCCGCCCTGACTAAATAAAAAATAAAATAACATGAAACTATACGCTTTGGTTTCGGATCGCTGATAACGATGAAATATGAAATGTAAAATGGCGAACTAAATATAGCTGACTATAAAGATAAAATATTTATATTTTAGAAAGTATCGGGCAAAATAATATAAAATTATTTAATAAATGCGCTAAAATTTTTGCTTTTATTAATATTTCGACTGACAATGATTAAGAATTAAATTATATTTATTGTTGTTGTTTTGGACTTGTTATTATTTTCCTTTTATGCAGTTACTTTAAATATTTGACGAGACCCTCAACTGTGAGAATTGCTCCAGCTTCCCAGCGGAGGTCCAGGCGATGTAGTCCCCAATTGTCAAGTCAAACTTTTTAAAATAAATTAATTTATTTCTAATTTTTTTATAAGCTCAATTATTTATAAAAAATTTTAAAATCTGAGAAAAGATTCGTAATTAAGATCATATTTTTTACAGAACTATTATAGATATTTTTATGAACTACAATAAATGAAAATATTTTATTGCCACAAAAAGTTTAACCTTTGACTCAATAAAATTAATAATTTATAATGAAAGATGTAACTTCTGTTTAAATTTTTCGTAGATTTTATTGGTGTTTTTTTTATCTTCCGACTTATGTTTTTTGCTAAAACAGAGAAAATATTTAACATCGTTTTCCTATACTGAAATTTGTAAAGAGCTTATCCTTAATCTTCGGGTTGATAATATCTAAATAAAAGGGCTCAGGATGAAAAAACACGAAATTTGTTTCCCAAAAGCTGATAATAGATTATTTACAAGTAAGTCTACAAAAGACAAAATGTTATCTACTTGTTGACATGCGTCAAATATAGCTTCGTGTGAGATACAGAGAATGAGTCAGTTTGCGCTTCCACTCCGGAATGCTTACCCAAACTCCGGGTTTCACCGGAAACGCGCGTTTACTCAACTCGAGATTTAAAAAAATGACAAAATAAAACGTTTCAGTCTAAAGTTTTACTACAAAAAAGTTAAAATGGAATTGTTTTTGCGACACTTTCACGTCTTGACGTTTATAATTTTGATGCAAGGTGAGTGCATTTTTGACAAGCACCGGAGTTTACGGTAATTTGAATCGAGATTTGGAAAATTAGGACAGAATGCCAGATGCACAATTATTATTGAATCAGTTAACTTTCGGGTGTTTTCTGTATAAATAACGCCAAAATTTTGATCTATGCCGATTAATTTTTAAAAATGTTTTTGCATAAAGCACTTCTTGGGAGTAATAACTTGTTCTGAATTCGAGATTAAAGGAAATGGTAAAGAAGTTCAACATATTTATGAAACGGTGTCAAAATACTCATCATTTTACAAGGAGCATACGCTTCTCGCAAATTTATGCTTTTAATTTCGAGCAATAATACGAACAAAAATATTTGGAAGGAAAACTTTATTAGTTTGAATAAATAAGGCTTTTATGTATGTAATACACGTACTCGTTTAATTATATTTGAAATAATATAAAATTTAATTTGATCGATGAAGAAAGCTCATCAAAAGAGTAATGTAAACAAATTAAACTCGTTTGATCTTTTTAGGAAGCGTAAATAAATACATCAACCCCAAGCTGATTACTTGGAGAAAAAAATAACTTCGATAACTTTTATAAAGCCATTAAAAGCCTTTCTCTCAAACACCAATTAATTTTTTGTGTTCTTTTTGAATTAAAGCAATGTGTTTTTGGTTACTCCTCTCACATACAAAAGCTTTTATTTGATTTTTTACTACAGCCTAAATTGAATCATTCTTTTTTACCATTTGAGCTTTGTGGTTATTATATGTGTTATCTCGTTTACGACATTACCAAGATTGATTCACAACAAATCGATCTCTGTTGAATCAAAGACAAAGTTTAGCTATTCAGGAGTAATCAAAGCAAGAGTTAGTTACACACTTGTAACAAATTTATTAACAGAATTAGAGAAAAGGGAAATTAATTTTTGACGAAATTGTGGCTTATTTGATGTGTGTTCATTGCGGAAGTATTTAGAAACACGTGTCAAGCTTCGTTTAAAAGACATAAGGATTCAATTCCAGTTGAAATTTAATACAAGGAAGAAGTTATTCTCTTGTTGCTTTAATGTCGCTCTAGTGGAAGAATTCTTGTAGGTACTTTTGCACATATTCAGAGCCTCTTACTGTATTGGTAACTTCATAAATATCCAAATTTATGTAGATTGCAATGTTTAAAAAATGTTTTTTAATTAAAATTTTTAATCGTTGTTTGTTTCAATTTATTTGAATGAATAACCAAATATTTTTTTTCTTGAATCAACCAAATTTATAATGCGTTCATCAAAAACAAGCTTGAAAATTAAAACAAATATTTTTTAAGTTAATTAAATGTTTTGACACCAAAAAAATAATTGAGACTTATCAATAACATTAAATTGATGTCACTACCATTTCTACAACGATCAGACATCAGAGATTCAAAATAAAGTTCTTCCTGAACTTGCCAATAAATCTATTCTACAGTTTTTCTTAAAGCACCGTTTGTCTTACTCATGTTTGCAGATCTCTTTAGTTCGAATTTGTGTTAGTTCTTTTCTCTTCGTCAGATTCGTTTTTTTCCTTAATTTGTTACTTGTCAATACCTTTTTGCTGAAAATTAATTATACAATTCCAACCAAACAGAAAAAAAAATTTGCTGATCATTTGTTCTATTTCCAAATTGTGTTTAAAGAGAAATGAATTACCGAGATAATCTATTTAGCAATTTCTTAACTTTTTTTTATTACAATATTATTTACTCGTACTTAGTAATGAAATAAAACTTGAATATTTGTATTTCAAAAGCAAAAATAAATTAAAAAATGCATTTGTAAATTATGTAGATAAAACTTTAATTACATGTATTTTACAACGCTCTGCTAATGAGGGACAACTTCGTGAACCAGTCTACAGCTTCCCAGTGTTTGTTTTTTTTTTATAAATAAATTTACTGCTATGAGGTGCATGGTGCATTTGTTTTTCCAACAACAAAAACAGGTGACATTTTAAATATTACAACCCTTAGCATAATAAAAAATACTGTTTTGTTTAACTAATTTAAACATTTCTGGTAAAGGGTCGGCTCGTTGCTTCAACTTAATATTTGATTGTTTCCAGTTCTTAAAGTTGATCATTTGTCTATCTCTTCGACTTTCTGCTCTATTTCTTCTTTGACTTTGTAGCGGTTGTGCGATTTTTTTTACGTTGTTTTCAGAAAACAATTTTAGAAAATAACAAAATTTTATTATAATTCAGTTCAATACACAAAAGCTTTTAATTTTTTTGAGTTTCTACTTAATAGTGCTAAATGTTTGGTGACCTCTATGTTATTACAATGACAGATAGAAGAGATCCTAATAATGAAGATCAATCTGTAAACGTCAAAATGTAGAAGGTCAGTTTTCCTTTTTGTTGTCAACAACACGTCTTTTAATATCTGTGGCGAAAAACTCTTGGCGTAGACTGAGAAGAGTTTCCCAATGGGGAACGCCGTTTCAGCAATCCAATCTTTGGAACCGAATTCCTAAAGTTTCACGATCTTCTCATCGACTTAACGATTTAACGTCATCTTTTCGCGCTAAGACTAATTTGAAATTTAATAGATTTATGACTTTGATATAGGCCAATTGCATCCTCACGATCAGTTCCACGACCAAAAACGTTTTACCAAAAAAAAAAAAAAAAATTAGAAGCAAAAGAACAAGAGAAGCAACAAAAGAAGAAAAAAAAGAAATGATGCTACAAAAAAAATTAGAAAAACAACATCTACATGAAATAGAAGTACCTATGTATGAGTTTTGAAAAACTTAAAAAATCACAAGTGAAAAAAATAAATGAGAAAAATACTGCTATAAAATTAAAGAATTAAAAAAATCTTCAAAATTCAATAGTTTTCCAAAAATGTTTGCAGTCGAAAGGTTTTAGAAGTGATAAACCAATTTAAAATTGAGGTTCTAGAAGATGTCGGAAAAAAAAGGTACTAAGAATATGGTCAATAAAATTGACTCTTGAGTGTGAAAATTGACTCACAACTCAATGGAGCCGATTTATTAGTAACAAGGTATGAGTACCCCCTCTTGCTAAACAGTATTCTTTTCTAGAAATCCTGCCATTTAGTACTTTCGTCGCTTTACATTTAGCTTTAAAATTGAGGATACTTTCCGTAACACCAAGGTAAACCCCTGCCTCTAAGAAACAATTTTATCAACTTGTTTGTTTTGTTCACAAGAGAGCCTTTTGATTCAAGGGGCATTTTTTTTTAAAGTGGGGCCCGACTGACCAGGGCGTCTTACCGAGCCCAATTGTACCGTGGTCAACCGAGCTCACCACGGGTGTGGTTTCGGTGGCCTTTCGTTGGAGGACCGCTCCCAGAGACAATGTTCATTGTGAGCTACCCCTCATACATTTATAACATCCATGGTTTTCATTCGGATTCGAACCTACATCGATTTGGCTCTAGTGGCTCAGAGTGTGCAGCCGCTACCACTAGGCTACTGCCGACCCATAGGGCATAAAGATCGTGCCTAAATCCACCCTTGCTTAACTCAGGCCACTTCGTTTGGTACTTAAGAAGAATCCTAGTAAATGGAGACTAATAGTGTCACGATTCTAGACTCACATAAAATTCTTCACATTCAAAATTTTTCTCACAGTCGGCATGGCAAAGTGTTTCTCTTGTCTAACATGTGACTTCTTGTTTTAATTCATTGACTTTTTGCTTCAATTTTTAGATACCTTCATTGACTTTCTGTTTAATCTATTACATCTTGTTTGCTTTTGTTTAATTCTTGTTTCTCTTTGTCTGTTTTTCTTTACTGTATATTTTTGACTTTGTTCCGGTTTTACATAATAGGTCCTTCCTGTTTCCTCTATTTTGCTGTTTGTCTTGTTTGGATTATCTATCTTCTTTCTTGCTTTCTTTTCTATGTCGTTTTTTTCGTAGCTTGTTTAGCATCTCCCTAAATTTTTCTGGTTTACCCAGTTTATCTTGTTTGGGTTCACACCGTGTTTCAACTATACAAAAATTTTCGGTCAAATAGTTAAATTGTGAATTGCTGCGCTTGGCACTGCCCATTTATGCCAGCGCTAGCACACCAATATATTAATAAATAAACTAAGTTCTCGACTAAATTATTGAAAATATTTTTTCTTAAAATGTTGGCTTCTATTCGGTTGCAAAAAATGTTGTACCTGTAAACCTTCATTTTTCATCCTCACGATGGCTCTAAAAATCATAAAACTGTTAATAAAATACCTTTCAGGCTTCAGGCTTCAGGCTTCACATAACCAACACTGAAAAAAAAAAAATCACAAATTTACCAATACTGTTACCTGCTGTAATTTAATAACAATAACAGACATTTTTAATTTCTGTGCTGCAGGTGATAAAAACAATTTCCAATATCTTTGTGTAATTATTTTAATTTTAAATTATATGAAATTTACTAAAAGCTTGTCAAACATATGTCGCTTCTGTATTATCTATTATTCACTGGTATCGGTTCGAGATTTTGTTTTTTTTATGAAAACTCTCAGCAAATTTGATTCCTGATTAATATATCCTTTAGATTCATTTCGTATTGAAGAACTAGATCTTCCGATGTCAATAAATCACCTCTTTAGTTTTTCATCAAGAACTGTTTGTCTTATTCACGTCTACAGATCATTTAAGTTCTAATTTGGTCTAGTCCTTTTCCTTCGACCTGATTCGTTTTTTCCTTAATTTGTTACCTGTCAGTGTCTGTTCCAGAAAATTAATTATCAAAGTGCAGTCACACATAAAAACTGCCTACACACACATCGTTTTGATCTTGAAACGCTTTTTATTTCTATAAAATAAATCTCTAATTCATTAAGCTGTTTACTTCGTTTGTTACAAAACAAATTGGATAATTGCGCACAGTTAAAAGGACTTTATTTAGCCTTTCTCTCGTTTATTCTGATCCGAAAATTACAATTTTGAGTATGTGAAGCTAAAGTAAAGATTTTAATAAAGACTTTTCCCCCGAATAATAAATTGATGTTTAGACAAAGGCTGTAAAAAGTCCGATGGTGCGTAAATGAGATCCATAATTAAAATTAATGAAGGGTTACAGTAGAAGAATGTTGTCGATTATTTTCAAACCCACTAATAAATTATCACAATGTCAATATCTTAAACCAATGAAAGGATAGTTAATAAATCACCCGAAAGTTCAGTAAATTCGCTTGAGACTTTCTGTCCTATATTAACACAGAGTAAAATCACACGAAGTCCTCCGAAAATTATTCAAATGGAAATTGTCATTCTACAGGACAAATTAATACTCTCATTTCCTGCAAACGCACCCTCTGAAGACCTGACGAAAATGGTTTAATTTTTAATAAAGTTCGATGTAATTTTCGAGACATTGCGACAATAAAAACGCCATGACCGCGATATTATTATAGACATAACAGTTATTTGGAGGCGAATCAGAGGATGTTTTTCAAACGCAGCAAAATCTTGACGACTCCCTTAGAAGATAATGGGGAGATTTAGGTCAAGTGCTTTTAACTCCTTAATTAAAGATCAGACACTCCAGAGAGTGCATATTAGCAATTATACCCCAAATTTTTTCAATCTTCTATTTATAATAAGAATGGAATATCTAAATAAGTAAACCTCAAGCCGTTCTTTTTGTACTCTAAATAAATAATTGTTTAAAAATTGTGAATCAAAAATAGTCTTGAGAAACCTGTTTATTTATACAACATGCAGACCCAACAACACTAATCTTCGAAGTGTCCAAATACTCGGTCAACCAATACAAAACAATCAGAATTTTAATTTAAAGCAATAATTTCAATAGACATCTTGCACAATGTTAACAAATGATTAAAGTAGACTCTATCTAACCCTAAAGAGTTTTTTGTCCAACTTTTATTTGTCAAAAGCGTCATTGTAGAACGAAATGGATGTTTAAAATTTACTATTTAAAATTTGCGCAAATGTCGCTGAAGGCCAAAGAACAGTATCGATATTAACAAATGTATGACAAACTGTTGGTGTCTTTCAACTAGTGTTTACTCAAAAATGTTTTTAATTCTAACAATTACTAGTAATTCTAATGACAATAAACGAAAAATAATTATCAAACAACGAAACATTAACACTGAAACCATTGCTAAAAAATATGCAAAGTTTTAACTTTGCCGGTCAAATGAACCTAAACTACATTCATAACGTCATTAGCAATTACAAAGCAACAAAATTTTCGATTTCTAAGATGTAAATTTTCTAAAAGACGCATCTTTTACAATTCTAAACAGTTATAAATGATTTTATTAAACCCAAATTCACAAGAATCTAACGCCTTATGCAAGTACTTTATATAAACAACTAGAAAAGTAATTAAAAATTAGGAAAACCCGTTTACTAGGCCATATTTTTCCGAGAATCGAAATTAATAGTGTCCATAATTTATGTTTCAGCATCTTGATAAGCAACAACATGATTAATTATCAGTAATTCGCTTCCGGTTAATTTACTCACAGACAAACAAATTTCTATTAGGTTAATTCCAATTTGGCTTTTTTCCCTGTTTCGGTTTGTGTACTGGAAGAGGATTTCAACGTCGTTGGCTTTTAGCTGTAGCTTATTTAAACCGCAAAACTGTGTTTTTGTGAGAGGAAAGCGTGTGTTTGAACGGATTGAAACCTCGTGTATTGTTCGCTTCTTGTAACACTGTTTATACAAGTAAACAATTGCCGAAACAATAAACGGTTTATAGGAGATATTGTTCAAAATGAAAGGATGCCCTACTTCAAGCTAGAAAAATAACCAGAACAAAAAATAAATGGCACAAAGCTTGGCCGTCTGCAATTCAAATAAGAACTTATACGTATTAAAATACATATTGTAACGATCCTCAAAACTCGAGGCTCTTCAGCGAATAATGTATTTCTAACCACTATTTACACAAACACACACAACAATAACTCGATAAATAAATAACTCAAACACACAGTATTGTATTACCGACGATTCTCGCTCAGTAATGTCGATTCGCTCCTTAGTACCGCTGGATTCAACTCATTCACTATTTGCTTAATTTATCCAACATCAATAAATAAAAACCTCATAACTGTGCTCATTTTACATCTCTAAATTACCCATTAAGTCACTAGAGAGATAAAAACTTTTGAATTCACTGATAGCGCGGCTACACTCAAATTTGTTATTGCAAAAACATAGGGGGGATTTAAACTTACTTGATTCTTAATTAAACTGATTTGATTCAAATTTATTTTTAGGTTTTGAAAGATTTGGTTGCTGTTGCTGAGTTTTTGGCCAGATCGTTGTGGCTCAGTCACTCAAAAAATTTTTGTTAACAGTTTTTTTTTACTTATTTTGTTAACAACACACTTAGCATAAATAACTATTATTTATAAGTATAGAAGTAATAGATATGAAAAGGAATCATTAAAATGTTTTCTAATATTCTCTCTTTGAAAGTATTCATTATTAAAATTATAAAAAAGCTGTGTTCATGAATTCATGTTAGCAAAGAAATAAGTTTGTGCACTATTTAAAAAATAAAAACTTCTAAAATTGGTTCTATTTTTCTACTTGTTATCGTACTCTGATTTTTAAAACTTATTGTAAAATCGGCTTATATTCATTGCCAGAGCTTGAGAAAAAACATAGAAGTAGGTATGTGTGTTATACTCGTAAATAAAAAAATGATAATAAAAAAATATCGCAAATACTTTTGAGTGTTTTATAAAAGTTTTCTTGTTTTTGTTCCATCTACAATGAGAATATAAATCAAATATAAAATTCTTGCCATTATTTATTATGTATTTCTATGCAAATATATGTATGTAAAAATATTTTCAATAGATAATTTTACTACAAATAATTTTTGATTTCATTTCACCAAATCAAATTAATCGTATTTTTTTAGTTTTGTGTAAATGTTCAAATCAATGTAAAATTATTTTAATTGCATTTATTATTTATATTTAGGAATAATATAAAATACTTATAAGCATATATTAATCAAATCTACCAAATAAAAATAGTAAAAATTAAACAGAACACAAACATAAGTTGTATCTTAATGTTACTGAAAAATACAGACAACGGCTCTTCTAAATATTTTGAATTATTTTCAAAAAAATTCAGTAATGTAAACTTGTTTCTAATTGAAGATAATTTTATTTAGGTAACCCAAACATGTCCCTAGAGTGTATGGAAAGTGAAATATTAGTGAAATATCAGTCACGAAAGATAAGGTTAGCCACGATGCTTAAAGAGCAGTATGGCTAATTTCTGAGTGACTGTAGAAACATTCCACACAAGAATAGCACAAAATTTTATCCAAAACCGCCCGTAATTAAGATATAGATTATAACAATAAATATATCAAGTGCTAAAAAAAGTAATTAACCATAAAAAGCAGCAAACAACTCTAAATAAAAGTATATCAGCAAGAAATATCACAGATAGCAATTATATTTAATTTCAATAGTAAACAATAAACAAGACATGCAATATTACGTTTTATGAAAGCAGAATAATAATTTCACCGGTCTCTTTTCATATTAATAATGTAAAAATTATTATAAAACATTATGGATAAACAAAAGAATATACGTAAATGCATGGAAAATATATGTTTAAACAAAACTCAAGTGTCATTATTTGAAAAACCAACACTATTAAAAATGTAATAACAATATAGATAAACTGATTAAAATATTGAACATATTTTTAATGTGAATTGTCATTGGATAAAAACTATAGGTAAGTATATTACTGTAACTAATGAATAATGATATCTAGGCAGGCAATACATTTAAAAACTAAAATTAAACAAATTTTAAAATAAATGTTTACATTTATTGTTTGATTAATCTCCCATTTCACGGAAAGTATTTTTGTGAGGATTTTTAATTATACATATATAACTATTCTCTAATTTTTTCTTTATATACTTTTTTGTGAGAAATCGAAGGAATGACTTAAGTCGGAAATTATTCTTTGAGAGGGTCTTACTGAGGCTATTAACAATATTACGATTCACGACATCTCTTATAAAACCGAAAACAAACATCTTTTGACCCTGAGGAAGCTTTTAACACACAATAAAGCAAAATGTCGGCGAAAATCTAAATTTTGCTTTTGAATTTCTTTATCCCGTCAAAAATCACAACAAATTACTAATAAAATTTAATATAAACATCTTTACACTCACTTTGTAAAAATACTTTTCGATCTCTCTGTATTAACAAACTTAAAGTATCCAAATAGCTCGATTTTATCTTATTATTTTAATAGTTATTTATTGTATAAGTATTTTAGACAGCGTTTTATCCACGCAAGAATGTTTAAGCGCGAGACGCAGTCGATTTAAAATCAGAATCGCCAAAATTTCATATCATGTCATTAAAAAATGATTTGACATTACACTCTGAGAGCGGATGTCGCCTCAAAAATCATTGAAACTAACTAAAAAACATGGGAGGTGTTGAATCGTTGCTATTTATTTTCGATTGTTTATCGACTCCATTCGTACAAAACGCTGTGCAAGATTGTGAAAATGGAAGAAAGTGATAGGTACTGTTCTTGAAACAATTCTTGAGGAAGCTGAAGAAGCGACTCGCCAGTTATTACCTGCGAAATCCAGGGAACATTATGAAAAAGTATTTTCAGAATTTAATGAATGAAAAGAGGAACGGGGGGTTATGACAATAAATGAGGAAGTTCTGCTATCGTATTTCTTAAATTTGAAGAAGAGGTACGCAATTGCATCCATGTGGTCGAAGTACTCCATGCTGAAGGCCGCTATAAAGGTCTATAAAAACATAGACATTGGAAAATAGAGTAAGCTCATGGCCTATCTGAAGAATCAGTTAAGAGGATACAGGCCGAAGAAAGCTGCAGTAATGGAAAGAGCACACGTAGAAGAGTTTTTGACAAGGGCTTGCGATAAAGAATATTTGATGATCAAGATAATTTCTGTCATTACATAGACATTGTAGATAATTATGAAATTATAAATTTTGAAATATTTTAGGTTGCATTAATAATAATGGTGGTGTCTGGTGGCTATCGATGCTGTGAGCTGACAAATTGGAAAATCAGTGATGTAGAAGACAGGGGCGCATACCTGATTGTTTCGATACCAGATACCAAGACGGGCGGGCGTTTCACAAAAATTCACAATTATAGAAGAAGGATTCTCTATCAACACTGTGGAGAAGTGTAGGAAATACATGTCCTTACGCCCAAAGAAGTTATCCATTGAGAGATTCTTTTTACGATACGCTAATCAAAAATCTACATCGATTAATCGAAAGTTCCTTCTAAAGTTGCTTCGTTTTTGAATCTGGCGAACGCAGATGCTTATACAACAATTACAACAATTAAACGACATGGTGGGTGGAGGAGCTCCGCCATAGCAGAAACGTATATCGAAGATTCTGTATGTAATAAGCTTGATATCGTAAAGAAAATCCAAGGTTCTCCTCGTACTAATCGTTTCTTACTAAAGGAGACGCTCATTGTTTCTACAACTACTATTCGTTCTGGAACCAATAACAACTACAAGTTTCTTATTAATGGAAACGAAGTGAAATATGATAAAACAAAAAACGAAATGTCTATTAATGTAAATGTTAATGTCAATATTAATAATAAATTGAATGCGATTGATTTAAGATTGTATTTTTTCATTATTCCACTAGTGGGATAAAGTGATTTCATTATTCCACTAGTGGATAAAGTGTTACTTCATACGGTTCGTATGAAGTGATATTAAGTGTGGATAAAACTTTATAAGGTAATTGTGGATAAAATGTTATTATTTTAACTTCGACACTATTATTCTGATTTGTCTCTTCTTCAGTTTTTAAAAATCTTGGATAAAGAAAAACAAAAACATAAACATTCTTTCGGGATAATTAGGGTGTGTTAGAGTGTTGTGGTAAGTAATCCTAAAGATGAGAAGCATCTCGCGCTGGAAATATCTTTGTCTTATTCTTGCAATTTGAACTAACTATGAGTTGTAAAATATATTCGGGGCATCATTATGCATCGCCGTGTGTTTGTTCATTGTCTCCTTAAGCCTAATGAAACTAAAGGACCGTGTACTCTTGTCATCACCATAATAATAACTGTTAGTCTTTGGTTAGTAAAATCCAAGTGTTATCTTTGTGAGTAATGACGAAAGTCAAACCCAATAAAAGGCCTTATCTTGGCACAAATTCCGTCTTTAAAATTCAAATTTGATAAATAATTTATACATCGAGAACGGTTTTAATTTCATGTTAATTGCTTCGTTTTAGAGCTGATCGAACAAATGCCGCAATTACCACCACATTAAGATTTCCATCGATTTTGTATACTCGAACTATTTTATGAGTTCCGGTTTATTAAATAATATACCTCTAGATTTAAAGAGGTGGTTTTTATAAATAATGAAAATTTCACAATAGGATCATTAAGGTTTATTGGAGCGTGTAATAGAATGATTGCTGAAAATACCATCCTCATCTCGAATTCGTCTATCGGGGAAATTGACTTGTCGTATAATACAAGAGATTAACAATTACCAATCACCTGAAATCGATACAATTCTAATTATAGATATTCCACGCAAATAGATCATGCCGTTTTGAACAGATTTCAAACACGTACTCTCGTCAAGCTATGGATTAGTGTGCATTAAACCGTACTAATTCTGTTTTTGTTGTTCTCGACAAATTCATTGATCTTATCCAATTATTTTTATCAAGTCACCGAAAACAAAACTGATTATGTAAACAATTATTATTAATAAAATTCACGCTGAATGTAAAGCACGTCAAGGATTATCAAGCTTAAAGCTCGTAAAGCAAACAAAGTTAAGGCAAAACACCATGTGAAACTGAAAAAGACAAGTTAATGTGTTAGGTGAGGACGCTGTTATTTCAGTAAAATCGATTTAATTTGCAAGTTCTGCCAGACGCTGAGGCAATATTCTGATCTTGTTAACCGAGATGTTTCAATTTCATAAAGTTTATTGCTTTGATTTCTGGGGGCGGTTTTAACTAAAATTTATTTAAAGAAAAAAAAGTGAGTTGCTTCATTATAACACCTCATCAATAAACACAACTTCACAAGTTCAATGCAAATTCGTACATAACTACATTAAGAAGACAAATTTTGTAGCACAAGTTAAGGTTAACAAAACGAGCAGCGAAGCGCGAATTTAATAAAACACGAGCGTGCGCAATTGGAATATGAAACAAATGTCAAATTTTAAAATTTGGACATACTGTAAAAATGTTACTATGGTTGGTAACAAAAAAAAAATAAAAACTGAGATCTTAAGTACCATAAACAATTTACTATTGTTAAGTTTTAGTAATTTTGAGACTCATCTGACAAAATTGGAAGTTGATTAATAAAAAGTTGAGAACTATGAAACTATCTAAAGCCTCTTGACGCCTCTTTTAAGATTTATTTATCTTGCATATCTCGAGGAAGTTCAATCGAATTCAACCGTTGAATAAACTTGCTAATAAGAAGGCATCGGATTACATTTAATTGGATTGGATAAAATCAAACCGAATTCAACGTAATTTAGCAATATGAACATTAGGATTTCAATTTTTCCGCACATGCGTCATATATCGTCGCTATAGGTTTAGGCGAATTTACTGTAATCGGATTGAACGTCTTGCATATCCCTAAACAAGACAATAGTACCACAGCAAATAACACATCGACATTCTCAATTAAATATACCAAAATCACTTTCATTTGGTCCACTGTGGTGCAAATGACTCACCCGTTACTAAGGCAACTCATTTAAAATTTAGTGCTAAGTGCGCGCCATTTGCACCACATTGGATTGAATAAAAGTGAACTTGGTATAGATAAAACAATATATCTTTTGTTAATTCTAATTGCCTCGAAACTAGAGTTAAGTATTTCGACATTGGAACCACAAGCCGCATTTATTGAAAGTCGTTTAGCCATCAAAGTTGTAAAAATCCAAAATAGCTTACTACTAAATTTAAATTCAAACAAAGTATCCGAAAGCTGTGATCGTCATCTGGTAGAGAAGGAATTCTACATTGTGTTTGAGAAGATGGCATAGTAGAAGTAAGAAAATATAGAGAAGCTAAAAATCAGTGAGCGAGAAATGTACCACATTTTGAGATAGACCGAAAGGAAGATCAAGGGGTAAGCACATAAGTGTTTCTGGTATACAAGGAGCAGTATTTCCTATAAACTCCTATGTTTTTACGTAGATGTCCTAGGTTTTCCAAAGAATTTCTTATAGATTTTCGGGGAATTCCGATACATTATGCTTGATCTGCACATAATTAAATATTATAAATGTGAATCTTACAATTAAACCTGTTAGAATATATTATCAATTCATTTATGAAATAGACTAATCGGAAGTACTGCTTAAGCTATGAAATTTGTAAATCAGAACATTTATAATGCAAAGAGGATAAAAAAATGTGTAAAGGAGAAATGGAATTATTGACAAACAACAGCCCAGTATCAACAACAAGCAAACTATTTCAACCCTCTCCAGAAATCAAAAATGGCTTATTAGTGGCTTTAGAAGAAAAAACGGAAAATTGTTTTGAAATAAAAATAACATTATTGGTAAAGAATTATCTAGAAAATTATCTAGTTCCTTGGACATCAAGGAAAAGAGAGGATACTTAACAATGTAAATATAAAACAAAAAGTTTAGATTTTGCATTCTACAAGCTAGAGAAGTGGTAATGAAAGTAAATATGTTTTAACCGCCAAAATAAAAAATAAAAAAAACAGAGTGTACTTTATATGTTCACTATGAGTGAGGATTTTTTCGTGACGAGTGCAAGATGAAAGGAGTACGGTGTACTTTTTACCTAGCTTTCAATTATGTATATAGTCATCCACATAGATATCGCAGTTTTTTATCCAGAACTTCGATTTAGACGACGCGACGCCAGTCAGAAGTAATAACGGGACAATCTTCAGGGGAGAATACATTTACAAAAATACATTTCGAAAATTGAACAAAACTTATGCGGAATATGCTAAAGGACTGCTAAAGGCGCATACGGGTAGCGTGTAGGAGAGAAGAACAGATAAAATGTTATACTTTTCCAAACCAATTTTGGCATACCTGACTTTAAAAGCTAGTTTTCTGTTTATTACTAGTGCAGTAAAGATTGCATTGTTACCAAACGCCCAAGGAAGGCAGTTTTGTCACCACTTTTAAGGCGATTTGATCTGCCATGTGCGGTTTTCTCTAACGAGCATAAATTATTTGCGTTTGGTGACAATACAATCTTTATTGCACTAGTAATAAACAGAAAACTTGCCCTTAAAGTCAGCTACGCCAAAATTGGTTTAGAGCAGTATAATACACTCCATTTTTTTTTGAAACTATCTATTTCAAAAATGTCAAAATTTAACTGTTATAAGCAGAAAATATTGTAGTTAAGGGGTAGCTGCAAGTTGTATCTAATTTAGGTATTAATGTAAAAAATTGACACATCTGACGTAATGCTTGGCAAGTTCTCCTGCCAACGATGCTAGATGGTGCTAGCATGTGGGTTGTTGTCTAAACTTAACAATTTTGGGTTCATTGTGTTCATAAATTAATAAAAAGCAGTTAATGCGGTAAACGGATAAACCAATAAACATCTGTTGTGTTGTCGCTATTTCACAGTTATCACAACGCAAAAACAACCCAATAACAGTTGTGTTGAAACAAGGTGACCAGTCGCTAAAACAAGACATTTTATTTAAATTCTGGCGCCAATAATTAATAAAGAATTTATTTTATTTTTTCTGAATAATTGTGTAGATACCTAATCATATTAATTTATGTATATCTACTCAAGAAATCTCATTTTATATAACTGTTAGAAGGGCATACCTATTAAAAAACAAAAGAAAAAATTAACTCAATTATTAGAACTATCTCAATGTTAAATAAAGCGCAGCTTTAGGTTACAAAACAAGCAGTTAAAAACGAAAAAAAAAAAAATTCTGTCTTTGGAAAACATGTAAATTATTGAATATTCTACATTTATAATAGACAAGAGTGAGGCCGCTACTAATAATGTCAGTCTATTGCACCTGCTGCACGAAACTTGAAGAAAAGTTTAATTAAACTCACTATTCGTAAAAAGTTTGAGTTAGAATGTTCCATCGTCTTTAATCATATTTGAAGAAATAATTTTGATTAGGGAAAATTATGGAGTTAATATAATTAAGTGAAATGAGATAATTTAATGCTTTAATTTCGAAATCACTCCCCATAAAAACCGTAATTTAGTCTGTTGAGAAACAGTTTGTTTAATACAGAGGTCTGAACAAATTTCTAGAGAAAGGAAACACTTTTCTATTGCACGACATCGTTCAGATCCTGTCAATTATTACAAACGAGTAGAAAGCAATTTGCGCTAAAGCTCTTTATAAAATTCTTCCCCCAACAAAACGAAATCTTTTGAAATGTATTCACCTTAACGAACATTCTTTCAAACCTAACATCAATTATGTAAATTGTAAACTCTTGTAATGTATAAGAGCGCCCGGAAATTAATGACAAAAATTTTGAATATTTGCATAGTTTTTGTATTAATTATTACAGACAAGAGCTCACACGCGATAAATAAATAAGCAGTTTTTGTATAAAATTGTTACGTTACTTTATTTTCTTGGAATTAGCTTTGATGTTGAACAAAATTTAAGTTGTAAACGAGTTTTAATGAGAAAAAAATTCTAATTTCACTTGAGATGTTTTTTCAACTTGCAAAACACAAGTTCAGTGTCAAGAAGAAACACAAAATAATAACCGTAACAGTAACAATTCGGGGTAAGAGAGTTGGTGGAATAAAGGGTTGTGGAATGAGATAAAACAAGAAGATATATTTTTTTGAGATTGCGGATTACAACGATACATTTTTATGTCTTCTAACCGCATATAAAATATCAGACATATTTTTAATATATCCACGTAAAATTGACTCGTGGATGATTTTTATGACGAATAATAAACAAGGAATTGTGATGGCTTTCGTTAACGTTTCATAAATGTTGTTCCTACAACCCTTGGTTTTACTGAGTGAATTTTATAGCTATACATTATGTTATCAAAAAACATGGATATATTTATGTACCTATAGTTGAAACATTTCAGGAAAAAGATCTGACTAATTGTAACAATAGAGCAATAAACCCTAGACAAATCTCTCGAGCTTTGATAATAACATGTGTTGTTTTAAATAAATATTATTTTTTGGTGGTTCATCAGGACACCATAAAACAAAATGCGCCCGTTTTACGATCAGCTGATGTCGAAAAAAAACCGCTCACACGTAATCAAACATCAAGACTCAAATATACTCATAAATCTTGGCGTAACAAGTTTGAAACTAAATCCAATTTAACAACAATTAAATCTAAATTCAACAATTCTAACGGCAACTCTAAATAAAATAAAGCTTAAATCACATAACGCCTGAAAAACGTAACTTGAAATCTAACAACAAAATTTACAAGGTTTACAATTGAATTTAAAAAAAAATACCTAATAATTTAAAAATTTGAATAAAATTCGTCGGCCAATAAATTTAATCCAAATCTTGTGTGTTAACAGTTTTACAGCGCTCAGTTATTAAAACACGGCACTGGTGCGTCATAATTTATCTTAATTTTGCGTTTTACAATTTAAACTGTAATTTAAATTTAAATTGTGTGTGTATTAGAACATAAATTACTAATAAACATTTTATATTAGAATAGACAAAAATTGTCCGATTTTTTCATATTCTGAACCACTTTTAAACCCCAAACCCTTCTTGAGGACGTTACTATACAAAATTTACTTGCCTACTTGTAAACTTGTAAACATGTTTTGTAGGTACGTGGGTTTACGCAGCGGTTTAAAACAAAACCGCGCCGTACTAATTCTAAACTTTTAATGTTATTTTTTTAAAGATATGATTCAGTAGCTTTTTTGTTATTTTTAATTAAACAAATATTGGGAATTTAATCCTCTGTATAACAGTATTTTTAGGTGATACGAGTAATCGTCGAGCAATTCAAATAAAAGTCTTTAAATCAAATCAACCCACAGTATGAACGAATCTGGATCAGTCTGTATATAAAAAGCCTGTCAAATTAAGCACCATATGTCGATTTATCATTAAAGAAGTAACAAACTTATTGAATTTCTTCAGAGTGAAGTCAACCTAGATTTGATTAAAAACATACCGCCATATGTTGTAGTATTTTTAATCTGCTCAGAGCTTGTAGTAGTTAATAACTTCTTGAAACAGAGGTGTCTTAAATTAGTTCACTCGAACACAACAGGTTCATAAATCAGAACCATATTTGTTCTTCTAGTAAATGTTTTCACTTACAGAAACAAAAAAACAATTAATCATAAAAACATTGGATTTAGTGGACACTTGTCACCCTTAATCATACTTTCCTGGGTTTAAATCTGCACTCTAAATCCACCGATTAAACAATTTGCAAATCTCCCCTCAAAACAAACAATTTTATAAATATTTGGTAAGCCGAAGAGAGAAGTGTGAATATCCAATGGCTCAGAATAATCGAGAAAAATTTCTTTTTCTGAACACGATCTTTAATTCAAGCGGCGTAATCGGAAGTTAATTGAACCGAACTTTCACTCGTATATAAAGTTCCCTTAAAATTCCATTTTTTTTATAATGTTTTGCAAATATTTCACGTCATGTGCCAATACAATTTATTATAGCTGTAATAGAGTGAAAAATGTTTCCGGAGTATAATTTGTCATTTTTAAGTATTGGTAATGCAAAACGTGCATCTGGATTAATATTCCTTCAAGTAAAATTGATCAAGTCTTGCATACTGAAATGCAGCAAATATTTCGTTCTTTTTTAATTCATTATGGTAGTGGTTCAATTCAGGTAAAGCTTCGCAATCTCAGATTGAAGTAGCGGTCAGTCTTTGTTACAGATGCGTAAATTCTTCATACAATGAAAACTAATCTCCGCAAGTATACATTAAAAAGATTTTTTTAAATTTGACTACAAATAGAATAGTCCACTGGTCCACGCTCTAATAGGATCATAATCCGTTTTTAGAAAAAAATATCATTGCGAAGTATTTTAACAAATATTTGACCCTTATCTTTAATTTAGATACATAGGAATCTGTTGTACTCTTTACTAATTTAACAAATAGTTGTGTTATTTTAAACATTTCCAATATTTAATTTAACACTTTTGTACCTTTAATTTAACTGTAAATGCAATGCAATAGTCAACAATTGATATAGGACACCCTAAAATTTTAACTAAGTTTAAAATCTCGTAACTCGTAGAAAATTTATTAATCGGAATGGTCTTTATTTTTCTTGGTGGCTCATTTCTTATACTTTAAGATGTTTAATAGAGCCTTTTATGTAAGCTTGTTGCTTAATTTATACAAGGCATCACACACAGACACTGTAAAAAACAAAAAGTTTGGAATTTGAATTAAAGCGAAGTTCCAAAAAACTGTTTTTTGTGCTATAAGCAATAATTTTGTTAATTGATCTAAAAAATTTTCCCATTTTGCCCTATTCCAAAGGTAAATGTTTAAACTTGAATTTTTGGAGGTAGAGGTAAACATTTCGTATAAAAAAAGGCTCCCAAAAATATTATTAATTAATAAGTAACCAATGTCGGATTAGGTCAAGTACTTCTTTTATGACATTTGTAAGTATAGTTCATATAAAAATTTAACACAAAATCCTCTTCCACAATAAGATAAAACGTAATTTGGAATCAAATGAAATTTTAAAATAAATTAAATTTATTTTTAAGTCAACTAAGCTGTGTTTTTATTATTCTTCAAAAGAAACAATATTTTTGTAAGCTGACAGTGTAATTTACTTTTGAATTTTTGTCCTGATCCTGTCAATTCCTTAGCAAATATTATTAATATTTTAGCATAATTAATTTTAATTTGTATGTAAAGTATTGGTATTCGTTGGCAAGTTCTGCCACAGCATAAATGCTAATCTAATTGTTTTCTGTATGGGCTATTTAACGGTTTTACCTCCTCAGGGTAATATTTCAAATATTTTTAATTTAAAAAAATGTTACTTATCAATAATGTTTAAATTAAAGACGTCCAAAAATTTAAAAACATACTAATACTGATAATTTACTACAAAAATTTACCGCTGTGTTACCTCACCAAAAATGAATAAATTGGAAACACAACAGCCCACAACACTAATTAATAATTATTATGTAGGATAGGCTAAAATCTAGCCCATATTCACGTAGTTGAAAATACGAGTACAAAAAAGAAACGCCAACTGTCAAAATAAAAACGATTGTAATTCGAAAAAACAGTTTAAAAAAATTCGACAAATCAACAAAACCAGATACTAAATCAACAATATATATATATTGTCAAAAATAATTAGAATTAATCAAAATAATTGCAAAAATTTTTTATTCTTCACATTTTTTTATTTTAGATTGACTTTACAATTGCTTAACTATACAGGGTGATTCACGAGTGATAATGAGCCTGCGAAACTAAAAATGCAACCAGCAATACAATTCCAAAAGTAACGTAGTTATTTTTTTGTTGTTTACAAATACATTAAATAAAAAATCATTTAATCTTTCGGTTAACTGAAGACAAACTAATGCCACTTGCTTGTGAAATCATTCTTTGACTTACATGTGAACAGGACCAGTAGCTGTTATTGCTTTTGGCTTTTTTAAAGGTGGTCAACTTTTCCTTAAGATAGTTTCAAGTCGTTCGAATATGGTGTCAGCAAAAGTTCTTCTCTACCCGGAAAACGTTGTCTGTACAAACTCATCGCGGCAGAGGCATTTTTTCCTATATATCATCATCATTATGTCGGTTTTTTCATCGTTTGAATACATTTTTTTATCGGTGACAGATTTGACAAATAAAATTTGAAATCAATATTATAACGTGAACTCTGGAATTGTATTGCTAGTTGTATTTTCAGCTTCGCAGGCTCATTATTACTCGTGAAACAATCTGTATTCAACTATTTTATTTAAAAAAATAACAAGATCATGATATTAATTGGACAAAGTTGATAAATACAAAATTTTGTTAATTCGACAACATTCTTGTGAACATCATTATATTGTTAAAATTAACTATAAACATTTAACTACAAAATAGTTGCAAAAAAAATTAAAATTAACAAAACTTTTACTTAATAATGTAAATTTCTTTATTTCCAGAATGTCAAGGGGACGAAAACGAAGCTCGTTTGATGAGACATTTGATGACAAACTACGACGCTGCGGTCCGACCAGTTGAAAATTCTTCTCTCCCTTTAACCGTTATTTTCGGAATATCTCTCCACCACATAATCGATGTGGTAAATTGTTTTCTTTTACGTAAATTTTGTGTGACTGTAATTTCGCAGGACGAGAAAAATCAAATTTTGACTACTAATTGCTGGATAACACAAGCCTGGATCGACCATCACCTCCGCTGGAATACTTCCGAATTCGCAGGAATTAAAGTGATACGAATCCCCTATACACGTGTCTGGCGACCCGACCTAATTCTCTACAACAAGTGAGTCCAATTTGTTAATTGGTTTAAAATATATTCACAATTGAGTGCAATTTTTACTTCCAGTTGTTTAATTTTAATTAGATTGGATTGTTAAAGCGTTTGAAAGTACATAATACTTTTCGTGATAAAATCTAAACAAATTGCTGACTGGAAACAAGAGAGAATCTCCTGGGAGCTTCATAAACGCACATTTGACAAAATCTAGATTTTTTATGCTTTAGTGGGTCTGAAACATATGATTGATTAATTTGAAGGGTTTAGACCCGGCGCATCCACCAAAAAGCTGAATATTGTTAGAATGCATGGATGCGGCAGAATGCAATTTTTTCGTGTTGAAATTTACGCCAGCTTCACAATTTTAACAAATAAATTAAACCAGAACCAAGAGCATAGAAGAATATATCAAAGCAGAGAAAAGGCTAAAAATATGTAAATACTGAATAAAACAAACACCGCAAATTAATGTATAAATAGACGGTTTAAATCTGAAGCAGACAGGTCCACTTTAATAATCGACTTGTTTTACTAATAAGAAACTTCAAAGCATAACTAAATTGTACCAAGGTAATTGAGCTGAATGTTGGGAGTTCGGTGCTACTTACGTTAGCAAATTGCTTATTGTAGGCTCCTTTATTGAAGGCTAAATTACCACTGTAACCTATCTATTACAGTCTAAGAAAAGCTCTGATTTTCTCAACTAAATAAAAAAACATTATGTGACAATTATTCATCAAATAATGGGAGACAATTTGCATTACGATAATAAAACTTTTATTCTGACATAAAGATTTTATTAGGTAATTCTAATTTAATTTCGCAAAGTTAGACCAGTTACAAATTCTGTGACCTTCAAGAGGTGGTTTGGACTCTGGAACTATTTAATCTTTGTGGATCACTCTAAGCTGGAAGTCTCAAGAGAGAAATTTACCAAGTTGGTAGAAACAGAGATCTGTTACAGTAAAATATCTACAATTTTTCAAAACAAGAAAAAATATAACGATGCAAACAGCAATCATTTTGAAAAGCTATATATCCTAGATATTTATTTGCAAATTGGTTAAAGATTTTTCAGTGAGTGCAACAAGTTCTGTCATAAATCCCACAACAAAATGATGTATGATGCGGAATATAATCGCTCCTAAATTGGTATTTTGAATATTTGAGCACAATAACACTACACAACTTTGATACAAATTATTATAAATAGTTTAGGAATTCAAAACGGACAATCTATTATGTCGAGTCATTAAAAAACTGAATTCAAGTAATAGGTTATATTAGAAAGAGAATGGCAGACCTAACTGAAATTTATTTGTTAGCTGGCAAACAATATATGACATCTAAGAAACATTAACAATTAGGTAGGCAGTATATATAGGGTGGCCAAACGAAAACGAAACAGAGGCTATAACTCTCAGAAAAATAAGTTGTCGAAAAAACAGAAAAACAGGTCTATTTTGTTTGGAAGTGGGACAGCTTTTGGCATAAATTTAACAATTATGTATGCAAACCCCTAAGCGGAAAATGTCTCCCTTCAAAAATTTTAAATGGGAAGGGGAGTCGAGTTGCACATCGTTGGAGAGCCCTTTCAATTCTGTATACAGCAGTAGGTATTTAGATTTTGTAAAATGTAAAAAAAATGCTAATGAAGTGACACATTTGTTTATTAAATGTTCAAAGTGACTCCCACATGCCTCCATACAATAGTACAGGTTGTGCTCAAAACGCTGTTGAACATTTTGGAGCATTTGTGGAGTAATTTGACGACATTCGTTCACTATGCGCTGCCGTAAATCTTCCAAAGAGGTAGGTTGAGTTGTATAAATATTTCTTTTGAAGTGACTCTATAAAAAAAAGTCCAACGGAGACATGTCTTGCGAACGTGGAGGCCACTCAATAGGTCCTCTCCTTCCAATCCATCGTTCTGGAAATCTCTGATCTAGATACTGCAGTACAGGCAGTGCAAAATGCGAGGGTGTGCCGTCTTGTTTGAATATCAACGAATTTTCAGTAAAATAAAAATTCATAATTTTCGATAATTTCAGTCAAAGTCGGATCAATAACGTCTTTTAACAAATTTAAATACATATCTCCATTTAAATTGGAAAAAAGGGCCAACCTAATGATCTCCAAAAATGCCCCCTCAAACATTCAACTTTCCAGGAGTTTGTGTGTGCACCTTGTGATGAATTCTAGGATTTGTGTAGGACCACTAGCGGCAGTCGTGGCGATTGACAGTACCGTTTACGAAAAATAAGCATTCATCTGAAAAGCGGATAATGAATAGAAAATTCTGGTTCTCTACTTACTGCCTGTTCACTCAGAATTTCACAAAATTGCAGACAACAGTCAAAATCGTCTTTCGTTCTCGTAACAAATTTATTTTGTATGGATGGTACTTAAGTTTTTTTTGTTGCATACAACTGGATGCTCGAAGAAGCCTGCGTTTCGTTTTAATTTGATCATTCAAAAACTTTTGAAAAATCTTTCAAATTTTAAAAGTAAACCACCACTGTGTTCAGAATAAAAAGGGCTTTCTAACAGTGTGCAACTCAACCCCCCTTCCCATTTAAAATTTTTGAAGGGATGCATCCTCCGCTTAGAGGTTTGCATACAAAATTGTTAAATTCATGCCAAACCCTTTTCAAACAAAATAGACCTCTTTTTTGTGTCTTTTTCCAAAAATTATTTTTCTGGGAGTTATATATAGCCTCTGGTTCGTTTTCGTTTGGCCATCCTGTATATTTTTTAAATTTATAATAAAAGAATGATAGCCAAAAATAGACTTTACTTCGAAAACCGGTAAAACTGCTCTGATTTTGATTTTTACTTTAAATGCCTTAGATTTAAAATATTAAAACCTTTACAATTCAAAAATTGAAACCCTCATAAAAAAATTTAAAAACACGAAATTTTCGAAATAGTATTTTTCTTTATAAGGCAGAAAAGTCATACTTTTTGTGAGGAACCTGTAACAGTTATTGTATAACGGAACAATGCATTAAGCACCACACAAATCTAATACAAATGAGGCACAAACAGTGACTTCGTTACCGCATAAAGCTCAATTTTTTTCAAATGTAACAGTTATTTGAATATCTAGGCAATCAATAGAGCATTTTATTTAATGCCGCGACTGGTAGTCAAAGCGCAGCCATGTTTTGGAAGCCAAGCAAAGCATTAAATCTGCTTTATTGCCGTTTCGAACATATTGTTTTTTCATAGAATTCTTTTTATCACAATTGAAGTGTATCGATTTTAAAAGAAGAAAAAATTCCATATTTTTTATTTCTCAGAAGATTTCATTTTTGTTGATTTGCCCTGCTTGTTTTCAAACCTCCAAAACAAATTACTTTTTATTTAACTGAAATAGTTCTCGAGATATCATTTTTTTTTAAATTTTAGACTTAGGTTTTTCGCAATTTCTAGAAGTTACTCTAGTTACAACAAGAAATTTATCTAATTCAATGTTCCGGAACTGAAGAGTGCTACAAAAATGTAATAAATCATTTTTAGAAATTATAAAATATTTTTTTCCAGAGCATATTTTTTCTGATTACAGAACTAGTTCAGAACAGTTTAAAACTGTACTAAGTATAAGCAACAAACATTTTGCTACTACGCTTGTGCAATACAATTTTGAACATTTTAAAACTGTTGTTGAATCAAACCTAATATTTGTTGTCATAAATAAAATGACGTATATCACACATAATCTATATTACATAGCAACATATACAACAATGTGTTGAAAAGATACAGACAATAGTATATAATTAAAAAATGATCTATAATAACATAAATAATTTGTTTCAGAATTGCTTATTATCGAAAAAACAGGGAGATAAGATAGAGAATGTCCAAATTGTTTAAAATAGCATCCAATTTAAACAACCTAAATATTTCTAAACACTTGAGGTTTTAAAAGATAACACAATAGATGCGTCTTAAAACTCTTTTTCGGGGAATTAATCAGTTAGAAACATACTGACTACATTTTATAGTTAGGTTAAATCCTATGTAAAAGCTAGTTTAAAAACCTAATAGACGTAAATCTTTCAAGCGATATTTCTGTTGATCCGATTTAAATGAGAATCGAAGCAAAGCATTTTGAGTTAGCAGAAAGCTAAATTATCCTCTAGGTTTTAAAAATCAGCCTTTGTAACACTTTGTATTTAAAAAATAACAAAATCGCTTTTGTCTGCACTCGGTGTGATACCAACTTGATCCGTATTGTGTTCTTCAAAATGTCAATTTTATATTGTTTTGTAAGCTTCTACTTGACTGACAAGATGTACATTTTTCTTTCGTCTCCTCTCAAAATCGCTACAATATTAAAAATCTAATTTTTCCATGTCATAAAAATCCATAAATATTTACCAATCCACATTTCAGTGGTAGAATTTCAGCAATCATTTTTTATTTATTTATCGACTTTCTAAATATATGATTCGGGAAATTGTATTTTTTCATCGCATTCAAACGTTTTAAAGTCATTTGTGTGACAATAACTCGTTTTAATTTCATTTAAAACTTCACCCAAGAAATAACCGAATTTTCTTTGTTTTTGAAATTCAATTGTTACATTGTTGTCTTGCCAGTCCCCGGGGACAAAATACCTTGCGAAATATTGCAGGATTTAAGACCTGTAGTTTCAATAATAAACTCTTTCTCATTTTGCGCTATCTTTTATAGACAGGTTATAAACCGGTGCATTTTGTATCATTTTCAATTTGCATTAGTCGGAATGAATCAGCTCATCACAGTGAAAATGGTTTTGTTTAATTTGCAGCAAACGTACAAGCTGTTTAGAGAGTAGTTAATTATCTCTCATCATCAATGCCTAAATAATGATGTAAAAAGTAAAAATTTGTAAATAATAAATTAAAACATAAAGAATAAAAATGTTTACTAAAACTATAATAAAAAAGCAAATGCTTCCAGCGAATTTACAGAATTTTTGTTAAAAAAGAGTGAAATTAACAAAACAGTATTTACTGTGTAAACTGTTTTATTTTCAGCGCCGACCCTCAATTCCAGTCGTCTGTAATTAACACGAATGTGATAGTGTCGAGTTCCGGTGAGGTCCTGTGGCTGAGCCATGGCATATACCGCTCGTCCTGCGACATCAACGTCGAGTACTTCCCTTTTGACCTGCAAAGCTGCCACATGAAGTGGGCGTCGTGGACTTACGATGGCTATCAGGTAACAAAATTCACACTTTGGGACGCTTCCGGTTAATTATTATACCGGAACATTTCATCTCGCCCCCACCAAAATTCGATGAAATTTTACAAAAATCCATCGCAATTAGGAAATTTGTTTTTTAGAGTTTCCTTCGATTTCCGCATTTTTTTGATTTTTCTACATCTTAATAGGTTTTAGAAAGTCCGGAACCTCGGAGTTTGATCGAAAATGTGCAATTTTAATGATTGATAGATGACGCTTGTGGGATTATCGAGCAAATCATATTTCGAAGAGGGTTTCCATGTTACAAGTTGTCGGTTAGGAGAAGAACCCTACTAATGTGCTTACAACCTCTTCAACAATATTGCTGACTAGACTTGATGAACTGGCAGCTTTTATAAACTTACTGCTTAAAAAAATTAATTGATTGTCTACATACTTAATGTGATTAAATAAAATTACATTAAACTTTCATCTTCATTATTCTTTGTTGTTATGGATGAAGAGCACTCAAAGGACCAGACAGATCAAAATCCACTTAGGTTTTTTCCCATTTTGTTTTTCTGATTTTTAATAGTCGGGGAATGCTTTTTACGGTAAATGCGATTTTAGAGTAATCGACAAAAACTTAATTCAGTAAATGTAAATTTTTGAGGATTTAAATGTCACGAAACTGAATTCTTACTTCTTTAAAAAGGTGTTGCGGTTGTCTTACTATCGATATTCGAGAATTGGATTTTATAAGATTTAAAGATTTTGACAGATCAAACAATAGATCACAACAAAATTTAATCAAAGAAATTAAATGTACTCACCATCACGAATATCATTTTAGTTACTTATTAACCTTCTTCTTAAAAAAAGACGTCATTTAAAAAGCCCCAAAAAAATTGTAAAAGGATTAAAATTAAAAAAAAAAACTTAATAATTTGGATTATGAAAATGTTACAAAAAGAAAAAGATAAGGTAATAAATTCAAAAATTCAAGTCATTAAAAAATAATAAATTAACATTATCAAAAAAATGAACATAGGTATTTACAAAATGAAAAAATGACTCTAAAAGAGACTTTAAATATGTACTTCTCCTACAAAATTAAAAAAAGTTAAGTGTTCAAATTGTTAGTATGTTACAATCCAAATAAGAAAATTCTCAGTAAATCAATATCAATAGACAAAAGAAGAAAACAAGAATAAGTATCTAAAATAAAAGAACCACAAAAAAATTATAATAGTAATTTCTTAAAATTTATTGTTTTTTTAACGATTTCATTACCCTTTAAGATCAAAAACTAAATGCTAAGTTCGTACCAGAATTGGCACATTCAAATCATCAATTATACAGAAAGCTTAAAAAACGAGATAGTTGTCAAGACTGCAAATATAAATGTCTGTAATTCATTATTCATAAATTTATTTAAATTTCCATGGAAACGAAAATACTACCGGTATTATCTCAACTTGAAATAAGCCCATATGTGTGTCGTACATAAAAATATCGTTTCAAGGCAAATCCATAAATTCGAAAATTTGTATCTGACTGTGTCCTATTTTTCAATGACCACCACTGTATAAAAACAGTTTTGACATCACAAATAAATTACTTTTGTTTTCGTTTTCAAACAATACTAGCGTCTGCATTGACGTCCGTCTCGTTTTTTCGAAACGTTCCGAAAAAAGTTGTTTTTTCCCTTCTTTAAAAATTGTAATCGGATAAGTGGCGCGAAATAAACCACCTTAAGCAATATTTAGAGTGCTCTCAACATTCGTGTTAAAATTCTTCTGGAAAAAATCAGACTGCAGCCTCTTGTGGTTTGATTCTCTGAGCCTCTTGTCAAGTAACGATCATAAATCTCCTGCTGACAACCATTCTGTCTTTGGGAATTTCTTCCACAGTCAATTATTCCTTGTCAACTTACTTCCGGATTTAGTCTTGTACAGGTATAAAGTGTAATAACAAGAAAACTTTTGTGATAACTGACGACTGGAAAAAATCTAAATTTCACTTTGTCCCATTTTTTCAGTGAATATATTGTTATTTTGCCGTTTGAGTGCATTTTCTAGATTAGTTTGAGTGCGAATTGAAATCTCTGTTTTTACCAAACCCCAAACATGTCTACTCGGAGTGCAAGCTTGTGCAAATATGGCAATGTCAATAGAATGTTTAGAGAAATATAAAGAAACGACTTCTCTCTAAATTGAATCAGATCTGTACCAATTCAGATCCTAATTTTAACCAAAAACTGAAGCGATATACCTCAACGAGTGCTCGAAAAAGTAATATCGCTGTTCCGATTTAAAGAAAAAATGTTATTCAATATTTAGAGTTGCAAAAAATTCACAATATTATAACTCCGCGGTTTTTCCATGCGAACGATTGCCTGAAATTACACTGAAGAATTTAATTTGGGTCATAAATACACGCAGGAAGGATTATAATAGATGGTAAATGTATGTTGAAGCCAGGCATTCGACTAAAAAACATTCACTATTGAAAAGATTGAAATCCGGTATCAGTAGCTCTAATTCCAAATTAGATAAGAGGAATCTCTATATGTTCCCGTTATATCCAGCTTCGTGCTTCGGCAATCCCCATATTATACCAAGAGCTTTGCTAAATATCAATTTGTTTTAAGCCTTTGAAGTATCAACAATTTAGCACCTGGAAAAAATTATTCAACCCCTGAAAGTTGAATAAGTGTCATTTCAGGAGATTAGTGTCATCTTTTCTTTATTTCTTTTCCAGAGAACAATGAAACATTATGCAAATGCAGGAAGTTTAGTAAAATGTTGTCATCCACAAGTGACACATTTTCTCTCTTGAACACACAATTACAAGCAAAAATTGTTGCTAATTCCAGCTGAATATTTTGATTTATCATTTATGAGTGAAGTTATGAAACGTAAATATTCCCTTTTATTTTCCTCGAGGCGATGGCAGTGTGGAATTCAATTTGCATGAACGTATTTAGACCGATAGTTTACTTGGTTTTAAAAACGGAAAAGCCATTATTATTCATCATCACAGACAAAAAAACCCATTTTAGTTGAATTCCTCAGATACCATGCTCTGATTCAATTCCAACTTTGTGTGTTTGTCGAACCTGTTTGATTCCTGAAAAATTTTTATAAAATCGAGAAATGTCAGCTTCATGTCAAAAGAATTTCACGGAAGCATTTAGAGATAAAAAGAGATCAGAGGAATTTGGTTATTGTGAAAATCAAAGCTCGACATTTTTTCTAGGAATTTTTATAATTAAAACTGAATCCATCTCTGATTAGCGAAACTCTACAAATGCGACTTTGTGCTACTGAAAACTTTTCCTTAATATTTATTTATTTGTTTAAGAGTTTTGTAAATATACAAGTAGTATTTCTCCTGCAAGGTGCTTATTGAGGCACAAATACAAGTTTGTAATTCAGAATTGGCTTTAGTTAGAAAATGACACGGAATTTTTCGTTTGTGAAAACAGAGAATTTCCCTTGAGGAATAATATCACGAAAAAATCAAAAAAAGGATTTCTAGAGGCTTCGAGGGGTTGCATTATCTTAGGGATTAATCATCCTGTCAGCTCATTGGAATAAAATATTTTTAAGCAATGTTGATAATTCGCAGTGATCGATAACCCAGTTTTGAAATGTCATTTCCATACATTTTCTTTTTAGTAAAAACAAGGAAGAAAATAAGATCTAAAAGTTAGGAGTACGAGTACTTGTTTTCTTATATTTTATATTCAAGAACTTTAATTCTTAAGTTCTTTCAGGAATAAACAAACAAAGATGAATATTTTTTAAATCTGAATTTCGTCTATGTTAAATTAACCAAAATAAAACTATACTTATGTTTTCACATCACCGTTCCCATCGAAATCCCTAAATCCCAGAAAATCCAATTTCCACATACCAAAATCTAGACAACCGTGACTAAGCCCTAAGGAAATAACAATTCTGTTTTCTGACATAATCTATAAAATGAAGTATTAAAAAGCCTCAAATTCCACATTCAATGAAACCGGTTTTTCTACAATTTTAAAACGATTTATTTATTTGTTTTAGTGCCTTTATATCGAGGGACTCTTTAAATTTCCATTCCAATTGGAATTTTACAATTTTACAACTGACTCTAACTCATCAAAAACAACCTACAGGATGAAAGAACCCAAATTTATAGCAAAGCTAGGAGTTTTTAAAAATCTGTATCTCCAAACTCACAGAAATACCAACAAGGTGTTGAAATATTTAAAATGTAAAAGTTTTATTAGGCTTATAATAACGTATAAAAGATAAAAAGTTTAGCCTAGGAATTTTAAAAATTTAATCAAAATTTTTAATCTATTTAAATAAAAATTCGTGCGATTTTAATATGTACTATTTACATTTTTCTTATTTATACAAAGTTCTATAACATGCGCGTAATGCATACTAAAAAATTATAAAAAAATAAGAAAAAACACATTAACTTATATTGTTAAATTATTAATTATTTAAATAAATTATTCTTTTTTAAGGAACTGTTATAAGTTTTTTAACAAGCATTACTTGAATTAAGCAAACATTTTGTAGGTGTGGCGAAAATCAAAGATAATATTCGGTAATGTTTAATTTTTTTATTAGGAATTTATAAAGTTAATATTAAAACAATTAATTCATCACCATTTTTTAAAAAGTGTGATTTTAAAAAAATTGAAGATAAATTTCACAAAATAAAACAATAATGTTGCTATAGTTATCTTAAAAATTTAAACAAAAAAATTTTTTTTAAACATATCCTCAGGCAGCATCTTCCTAGCCATTTAATGCCCATATTTTGTTTTTTCAAAATTCTTAATAGTTTATCCAAAAAACGTTGTATGGCTTGATCCATACATTTGGTCCAGCCTGTATATGTCCGGGTTCATTAGACATAACAGAAAAAAGTATATTTAGACAAATTTGGGTTTAAAAGCTAGTGAATGAAATTTTACAGTGAATTTTAACCAAAATCAATTTCTTTGTGGATAGTGGAGGCTGGTTCATATCTAAATAAAGCAATGACATGATAATTCTCCTGATTAGAAGTAGTAATTTTTATATAATGATGTAATATTGTATTGGAATTTATTAGTGATGACGTTCCTTGTTCATGCTGTTTTATTGTTAATATGTTTTTTTTATTTTATATTTTTGTATTAAACAGTTAAAAATAACGTAAATAATGTTACAACTTGAATGACTAATAAACATTTTGTAAATGTAAATTTAAATGTGGCGCCACAAAAAAATTGTTGATGACCGAAAAACCGTTAAAAATTGTGTTCAGAAATTGCAGTTTTTGTCTTTTGTCTATTGTTCTCTGACTAGTCTCTCATGCAGTCATGCTGGTAATGCATATGGTGTGCCGTTGCAAGGGTTGTAGGTCACAAGACATTTAATTTCGATTTTAACGTGTTTTGTCTCTCGATTTCGCTTTGTCCCAATGTTTCTATTGAAAAATCCCAATTTAAATTTTCCGAATTTTCCAATCTTTTTTTTAACAACTATACAGTTATCAGTGTCTTGGCTTGCCTTAAATGTAAATTTAATTGGTCACTCGGTAAAAATAATAGATATTTTGCTAAAAAATTTATGTTGTAATAAATGGTTGAACATAATTTAAAAATAGCAAATGTGTGCCACAAAAAGCGATTACTTTAAGTCTAGTTCAAGTTTCACCAATATTTATCATCCCTCCATCAATTTTATTAAATTTAAAAAATATTTTTGCAGGTCGAACTGGCCAAGCAGACTGAAGAGGGTGACGTCAGCAACTACCAGGCGAATGGCGAATTCGACTTGATTAGTTTTTCCTCCGTAAAACATATCGAATTTTATTCCTGTTGTCCTGAACCTTATCCCGATATAACCTATACGATAAAACTAAAAAGACGCCCCCTTTTTTACGTTTTTAACTTAATCCTCCCCTGTATACTAATCAACGGCATAGGTAATTTATCACTTTGGTTGAATGGAAGATCATCTATATTTATTTGCAGCGCTTTTGGTCTTTTATGTTCCTTCAGAATCTGGGGAAAAAGTAACCCTTGGGATAAGTGCCCTCCTCTCAATGACAGTGTTTTTGATGACGATCCGCGAGACTCTACCACCAACAGAAAAAACACCGTTAATTAGTGAGTTTTTCAAATTTTTTGCAGCTGAATAAATTTCACTGTAGATTCAAGAATCTCATAATCAATTCGTCGAGTTGGCGTTTGACGTGTCTGAAATCTGAAACCACTGAAAACAGCTTATTCTCGTTAAAATCAGCCCTTTATGTTCTTAATAAAAAGCCTGACACCGTCTCGTTCAATCCGTTCGATAATCTACTCCCGCACTTTCTTAATTTTAAACTTACTGAAAAAATTTAACGAACGAAATTGGCGACAATGAAATTTCTCAAGCAAAATAAAAATTAAAAAGCTTTGAACCTTTTTTAATTAGGGTTAAGAACAGGACGAATTAATTTTTATATACAACTCCTGCTTTAATAAATGATACAAGGGTCCGGAAACTTAAATTTCTGGCTAAAAATACAACTTCCGGTTTAATAAATAACGCAATAATTACTACTTAACAGCCCAAGGCTTGAAAGCAAATAGTGCAGATAGTTTTTGAATTATTAAAGAGCAGAGTAAGGCAATAAAGCTGAACAAACTTAACTGACAAAACATAATACATCTTGGCTACAGAAAATTAATTTCTATTATTATAATTAAACAGTTTATTACACAACATGTTAAATTAAATTACATCTTTTGGAAATAAGCTAAGAGAGAATGTTTCACTAGAGCTCATTCTAGTAACAGTAGTGTAACTTCTACTACTTGTAAACAATTTTTAATAGTTTCAAATCTTATTAGACAATAAGTGTTTAAGATATAAAACGAAGAGTGACTAATTACCTAGATATTTCGAAAGCAATAAACAACATATCCATTACTTGTAATAGTATATTTACGACAAAAACCATAAATTATTTACTAACAGTTGCATGTGGCTAAAGTCACAGTGCTGTCAATAATAAAGTCATGGCTAGTCCCGAATAAAAATTTTAATAGTCCCACCATATAAATATTTTCTTATTTGCCAATATCATATATTGTGCCAAAACTTTATTTAATTTTGTTGTAATGTTGTAAACTAAAATTACCTATAAACAAAACAATGACTATCACGAGTAAAATTAAGCAGCAAGGAGGTCTTAAAACAGCGCTGGCAGGTGCAAGGAATTGTTGAAAGAGTTGCAATTTACCGCTTAAAACCAACATACTACTTAAAAGTTAGACAAAAAAAAACACAACTACTCCATGGACGCAAATCTCGACTGGCATTGAATTAATTACATCTAGCCGCTCCACCAGCTTAAGCTTCTGAGAATTTGGGATATTACAGATGGTCGCTACGACTTAATCTCTCTAGTAAAAATCGTACTGTGGCTGGATATAAATGATTTCTCAAGATCAAGATACGCTGATAAGGCAACCTCAAAACCGGTCCACAGTTTCCTGATTGCTGTATCTGACTGGTACGCTTCAGATTTTGTATTATCTCAAAATATTACTGTATGACTTTAGTTTTCTTCTAAAAATATCCTTTTTTATTTTAAATACTAAATAGCGACTGATCATCAAAAAAAAAGTTTTATAGAGTGCTATTAAATTGCACAACAATTGTTTTGGGTGTCTTCAAAAAATTCATCCATGTTAATCAATGTTGAATGCCTTCTTCAACGACAGAATTTGCACTAGGTACAGCAACTTTCTGTTGAATTTTAAACCCTTGCTTAAATAAATGTAACAACAATGAATTATATTTTTCCATGTTTAATTATTCACTGTATTAATTATGAGTATCTGGTCTTCGATACTGCATGATAGTTCTCCAGATCCTGTTCCTATATGTCCTGCAACAGCTGGAGAGATGACCCTCGTGATACCAGTAAGAGGGCTGTGACCTTAGCATTCGCTTATTTCCAATACTTAAACCTATACCTTGTCTACATTTGGAAGAATTTTATTGGACAATAGAAAAATTAATTTTTCGGTCTCTTACTGATAAAGAAACCCCAGCCCCTGAATAAAGTAATATAATAAATAAAGTAAAGATCCGGTGCGTGGCACCTGTTGTTTGTCTCCTTCAAGGAACCAGTTGGGCGGTTTAGTAACAATAGGGTTTACTTATCTTTTCCCTCATTAAATCCCTCATAAACTAGTTTGTAAGTCAAAATCATAAAATTCTTCCAAATGTAGACAAATAATACCACTATGGAGCTTGATCGTCAAAGAGGTTTCACTCGTTGTTACATGAGCTTAATTCTTGTTATTTGCCCAGTTTCGAGTTTTCTAACGTTCTCCAAATTTCTTTAATTTCCAAAAACCTTTTATCAAAATCACTATTAGAATCTCTTTCTTCAAAACATTTTAAAAATTGTCAAATTTATCGAAGATACTTTTCTGCTAATTTTTTTTTCAAATTTTTGTTAAAATTTCTTTTATTTTTCTTTATCTTACAGTCGAAGTTTTGCATTTTTGTTGTATTAGAGTCTTCCGTTGCTCCTCTTTCTCTTCCATTCGTCGTTTTTCTAGAAATTTCCCTTGTTCTTTTCAAATCTTTCTTTGCTATTCATTTTATTTCTTCTAGCCGACGTCTTTTAACTTTTTCTAGAATTTTTGTGTTATTCTTTTTCTACCAATCGTCGTCTCTCAAATTTATATTGTTTTTGCAAACGCCGGTTTTCAAGCTCAGTTAGAATCTTCTTCAATTCCTCCGGAAATTTTCTTTCTCCTTCCAGTGTCTTCATTTGTTTTTGTTTTTTTTAGTCATGGTCTTCTTATTTTTTCTAAAGTTTTTCTTTTCTCTTCATCTTCTTCCAGTCAATATCTTTCAACTTCTTCTAAAATTTTTATTATGCTCTTCCTTTCTGCAAAATTTATCTTGTTCTTCCAAAAACCATTTTTCGAATCTTCTTTAGCTCTTCTACAATTTTCTATTTGCGACAAAGTAAAACATTGCTTAACATAATTTTGGGATTTTTTATCAGTTATCACCTTCCACATATCATCTATTTATTACATAACATGTCCTTGAGCTCTTTATTTTGTTGATATGATGACTCCATTTTGATGCATGCCTATCTTGTACACATCTGCGACTTTTCGGTTCTTTCATGACAAAGTACCATATGATCAAGACAATTTATCCTTTAGAAGACTATCACTTTCTTTCCATAGCAAAACTAATTCACAGCCTCCTAGAGAACAAATTTTCTTAATCATAATATCGTATAAATCAAAAACTATGTACAACTGCCATTATATTAGGAATTTTAATTTTGAGAACTTCAAAAATCATAAATAAATGTGAATAGTTAGTTTTCGAAATCTAGCCAATTACAGTTTCCAGTTTTCAACACTTACTGGTTTCTCTCTCGTAAAAAATGTTTTTATTTGATCAGACTTAAAATCCCAATAAAATCACATTTTTGTCTACTAAAAATATAATTTGAAATGTTGGAAAACGAGTTATTGAGCAATAATAACATCTTCAGTCTTTAATTGAAACTATCAAAACACAACAGATAATTTTAAAACAAGGTTTGATATATTTTAAAAATAAACACTATCGTATAATAAAAGTATAATCCGAATTATATTATCCGAACAAATACCTATCTAAATAATTAAATTTTAATACAAAAAACCTATACCAGAAATTTTTTCGAATAGTTCTTAAATCCAGTTGAATGTGAAATAAATAATTTTTTTTTGTGTTTGTTGTCATAAAATAAAGTTTGTTAAATTACATTAAAATGTGAAAATATTTCACCATAACTATATTAAAATTTTAGAATCACCCCCCATAAAATTGCTGCGTCTCCCCTTTACAAAAACAAGGAAATTGCTTTAAGTAACCATCTTATCCCGCACTTTTCCTGCAAAACTGGTGCACTCAGTGATTTATTTACTTTCGCTTTTTTCCCTCGAATAAGGTCACATCAAGCAAGACGCCCCAATTTGTTATCTTTTTTTGACTTTTTTTAAGGTATGTACTACGGAGTTAGCATCTGTCTTGTATCGTTCGCTTCCGGTCTCTCAGTGGTCACCCTCAACATTTATCATCGTGGAGTTCGAGGTTCAGCCGTGCCAAAAATCATCCGAACAGTGGTTTTGGATAAATTAGCACCTTTGGTTTTTATGCGATTCGAAACCAACAACCGACATCGAAATTCACAAATCCAGGTAAAAAGTGTTGAATATGAAAATTGAAATTGTTGGGCGGAAACTGAAACAATATGTCGTTTCCTTGTAAGGCTTGTGACAGGAATATAAATTAGAAACTTGCATGTGGTTATGAAATGTATGGTCGGATAAATCCAATCGGGATTTGTAATATACAATAAACTAGATAAAAGTTTATTAAATTACGAATTCCGGTGTGTGTTAGGAATGTTAAATGGTGTATCTTGCACGCAATTCATTAAAGGGGACTTACACACTACGACCCAAATAGCACCTTCACAACATCACTTATTAATCATTTCTGCTTCTTATGAAGCGGAATTAACTACAGTGCTCTAAAAACGTAAAGCACTTGTTTTGACTAATTTTTCATGTCTTTGATTAGGTCATATTCGTCTATCTGATGAATAGGTCATTAATTTTCTAAACGTCACTTACATTAAATAACAATTATCTTGAAAAATCATAATTTATTTCAAAAACTGTTTAAACACATTAATTGCTAATACGTTTTGTAATTTGCACTACACAAGCACGGAGCATGACATCAACTTTTTCTTGAATTTGAGACTCTTGAACTCTGTTGTATTTATTTGTTGTATTCGGTCTTTGTTATCAAAAACATTTAAGACTACAGGAACGCCAACTTTTTAGTCTGAAAGAGTTTTCAACAAATCGTGTTAAGCTTGTGTGTTAATAACATTCTGAAGGTTTCTGTTCTTAAAAAACAAATAACATTTTAAATTTTAACAAAAATTTTTGTTTAAAACCAATTGTTACTTTAGAAAACAGTTTGTTTTAAGCCATAGTAGTGACTTTTATGAGGTTAGGCAACACATGCTCTCAAATGTGTCTCTAATAGCTAGAGACTCAGACAAACCCATTTATTACTGTTAGATTCTGTGTAATTTATAACAATAAATCCAGATAAATAACGATAACTTTTGTTTAAAATTTAAATAAATTATTATAATAATAAAAATAATTATGTATTGCGTATCGGTTGCAATCTGCGGAATTAGTTTTATTTTTCACTAAATATTTTAGATTATTCTAAATTATTTATTCATTTTACGTAAGCTACAGAAATTTTTAAATAAAATTGTTATATTCCATAACCAATAACAGCTTTTATTTTTTTTTAGCTTTTGTAAAAACGAAAGTTTGCAAAGTGTTCGTCGAAACAACATTGTTACACAGTTAATAATAACTCAAATTTAATAAAAACAATTGTAAAGTGAAATTAAAAAAATAATACTCTTTGCATAGTATTCTACAGTCTTTTATGAAAGCCAAATATAGATATGTCTACTCTAATCCTCCATGTTTAAGGTCAAATTATCTTTCTAATAACACTGAGAAAAAGCGCCAGAGTTGACATTTTTTTTCATGCATTTCATACTAACAACTTAATTCCTTAACGCTAATTAGTTCATCAACGATATCCTAAAATTAAAGCCCTTTACAGTAACACCTTGGACTCACACCACACACCAGTCAGTCCAAGACATTACAATTTATTTTAACTCCCATTTAGAAAAGCTAAAGGGTAGGTAATCCAGCCCATTGTCGAGCAACGGCAATGCTGTACCAATATAAGTTTTACAAAACGAACAAACTTTATTATTTTTTGCAGTCATCTACAATTTTTTTTATTTTTTTATTTTTTTTTACAAAACAATATTTCAACATCGTTTCATGTAAAATAACATTAGAAGTAATGTAAATTTTATTTTTTCATCAGGTTAATATCAAATAATTAATATTCATTACAGAGGATATTAGAAAAATTCTGAATAAAATCACATACATAGAAAAAAAAAACAGTTTTTAATGGCAAATCCTGAAGTCGATGTGATAACTAGACTTTGAGAAATGTTAAGATATACTTTTTACAGATTCACCCTGTGTAGCTTGTATTTAGTCAATTTCTTCGCATTAAAATAAACAATTTAGCAAATATATCGTTACACTGCAAAGTATATTAAACTTTTAACTACTCATTATTTTTTTTTATTACATTTTAGCTAGTTTTAACTTCGTATTATTGTTTCAAATATCATTCTGCCAACGAATTCCTGCACCCTTAATCATTTCTGCTTGTTATCAAGCAAAAAAATATTTTGTTGTGTTAACTGATGTTTTGATGATTGATTACTTTGATTTAAGCTTGAACGGAACGTTGAAATTATAATAAAATTAATGATGTTATGAAGCCATCATACGCGAAAACCGAAACCATTGTCAAAGCTTAAGAATTTATCATTAGGCTTGAGAACGGCGTCATGAATTTTTCATGTGAGATATTAGAAACGCAAGGAAATGTGCAAGAAATGATAGCCAACGTATCGCATTTTGTCTATGGAGAAGATGACTTGTAATTTTTTTTCAGAGATTGATTTATTATGATTCTCCAAATCGTCTCACGTGAGCGATTTAGCTGTCTTCCAACTTCCAACCGTTTTGATTTGTAACAGTTTATGAAAACGTTTTTCTTTAAATGTATTTTTTAGTATTATTCCTCACGAGACTTTAATGTTTCAAGTACAATTTAACAAATTCTCACAACCGTGAAGTGCAATTCGCCTGATAAAATCTCACATGTAAACAATGAACGGAAAACGTGCTCGAATTTTAAACGGTGATGAGTTCACACAACGCAGCCAGAATTTCAAGAAACACTTCACAGATAAATACAAAATGTCACAAAAATTTTATTAAAAAAAAATTAACTCAAAATAGAGTCAATTCTTTGAAATTTATCATACTCGCAAATGACTTTCAATTAATAACGAGTGTCAATTTTCGCAAAAATACTTCTGTTAGTGCAACTGTCCGTGAAATACGATTTCACGTCCGTTACAAATAACAACGACAATAAAGTAATAAATTACGGATTAACAAAATCGTTGTGTACACTGTACACTTTGTTCTTAAATCTTTAACTCTCAAAATTGTCTTGCCTATATAGAAGTCGCAACAAGGCTTCCCTCGATTAGTTATCTAACCACCAACAAGTTTGTGAAAAACAGAAAGTACCTAATAATCTAGAACAGCGTTTCCCAAATTGGGTTCCGCGGAACATTGGGGTTCCGCGAGATGAAAGCAGGGTTTCCGCGAAAAGACAAAACCACGATTAAAAAAACACACAAATAGAAAATATAAAATAAATAACTGTACAAATTAAATTACTCCGTGACGACATGCGCATACAGCTTTCATCAATTAAACCAGACATAAAAAGAATTTGCCAAAGGAAGGAAATGTCACATTCTTCCCATTAAAATGTAACTTGATTTTTTGTATTTTATTTTTATACCGGGTTCCGTCTTGATGATCAAAATCTAAAAGGGTCCCGCGGCTAAAATTAATTGGGAAACGCTGATCTAGACATTTAAATAGCGGTTGTTTTTTATTAAATTTATATTTTAAAAACATAAAAATTGATGAAAGAAAAGAACAAAAACAACTACGACAAAAACGACAAAGAGAATATTTTCTTTAAAATAAAAAAGAACAAAAATAAGTTCCAAAGTTTTCTTTAAAAAAAAAAGAAAAAATTGCAATTGGATAAAAACTAAAAAATCTCAAAAATCCAGAAAAATTTAAAATACAACGACTCGAAGAGAAGGAACAAAAAACAGAAATAGAAAATAGAAGAAAATCTTCGGTAGTTAAAAGAATTTTCTTAGTAGAAAAGTTATAGCAGTGAAAAAAAATTGAAGTGATGGTTCCAAAAGTAAAAAAAATATAGGATAATGAAAATCTAGGAAACGTTGGCCAGTTTTGTAAAGAAAAGAAAAAGATTTAACAACTATTAACAAATAATAAAACTCCAAATTCTCAAATAATGTTTTTTTTCCAAATTTTAACAACTTTATTATAATTTATACATATTTAGTATTTATGTATATATTACTTTATTATTAACACCATCACAGATCCTTTATATGCCGCTTCTCCACCCCGGCTCGGTTATTTTTTCGGACTGTCTATTTCATACACAGTGTAATATTAAAACCAAAATTTTTAAAGTATCTAAATACAAGATAAAAAACAATTTCTGATAGACACAACAAAAAACACAAACCCAATATTGTTTTTAATCCTTTATTTCAAGTTTTTCGAGTAAATTCTCAATCCTTTGAAGCTTATCGTAAATAACTTTCAATGAATACGGAGTTTCAATTTCCTGATTTTTGTTAAGAGATAAGTCTTTAAAAATATTTTGTAGTAGATCAATGATTGTTTGATCCCGAATATATTGTTTATTTTCCGAATTATCCTTTACATAAACACACCCAAAATTATATGGTTGTATCACCAAAATACGGTCTTTTGGAAAAACATTACCTATTTTAAGTAACTTTCGGAAAAAACTTTTATAAATTTTATTTGACGATTCTCTAAATTTTTCAAAAATGACTCTCTCTATGTTTGTGATATACTGTGCTCGTTCTTTTTTATCAATAAATTGAGCTTCTTTTGAAATTTCTTGTAAGTCACTGACAGCTAAACCAATTAATAAATTTTGTAAAATAATACCTATAAAAACCATAAAAATAACATAAATAATGTGACTAAAAATAGGATTTGTTGAAAATTGTTGAGGGTAACTTGAATCTGGATCTCCAGCAAACATTGTAATTACATCGTAAAGTGTATAAAAAAACACTGACTCATCAACTTCATCAGTCTCGAGTAACATATAGAAACAGAAAAAGAAAGCCAAAAGTGGAAAAACATAAAAAATCATATACTTACAGAAACTTATACAGATCTGTTTAAGAATAATAACTTTAACAGTAAAAAATGGTAAATTTCCTAACTGCATAAAAATCCCTAAAGTTGAAGTCAAAAAAACAACAGAAAAAGCAACACGTAAATTTTGATTAAGCAATGTTTCTATCCATCCAGAAGCCAGAATGTAAATTATTCCCCCAATTAAAATAATATCGATAATATTTTCGACCCGTTTGAGATAATCTGTTCGAAAAATCAACATTTGTGTAAACTCAAGCACAAACATCAAGGAAATTGAAACCAATAAAAAACTGTTTGATATTCTTGCATGCCTCGAGTATTCAAAACCATAAAAAAGAAGAGAACCGTACGCTACAAAATACAGTAACAAATTCAAATAAACCGCCCATTTAAACCGTCTCCACTTCACAGCAAGATAACTAGATATCACTGGATGGTTCACAAGATAAGTCAAATTTTTTATTTTGATTAACTGATCGAGAAACTCGGATTCGTGTACCTCACTCTCACCATGAATACCAATCAAAGACTCGTAGTTAATTTCAACCGAAAATTTTTGTTTCTTATTCCGGAGTTCGTAAAGCATGTTATCAATTTGCTTCTCATCTTTTGGAACATTGACACAATTATGAAAAAACTGTTCTAGCACACTTGGCTCAATCGAATGCATTGGAGTGTACCCAAAAAGATCTTTCTCGGTTAGTGAAGCTCCCATAGAAAGCAATTCCAGGATATTTTCCGAACACCTGTAGTGAGTAGCGTAATGAAGAGCAGTTCGATTAAGTTCATCTTTAGCTATCAAGTATTTCTTGATTTTTAGTTTGTTGTAGCTGCGTAAATGCTTTAAAACCAAAGCCATGTACTTATCAATTTTTGCAAAATCTTTGACATTTTTGTATTTGATTTGTAACTTTATTAAAATGTCTTCAGGTAGTTGCAAATCAGGATTTTCTAAAAGTAATTTCACGATTTCTTCATGATCTTCTTTGATTGCAATCATTATTGAAGATTTTATGTTTTTTGAAATTGTTTTATTCGGATCTGCTCCTTGATTTAGCAAGTGTTTGACACATGAAGTCAATCCTTTGTGACAACAAACCTGAAGAAGAGTACAACTGGATAAAGTTTCAGTTGTACCATCAACATCATTGGCTTCTTCTGTTGTCACCTTCAATTTCAAAAAATCCTCCTCTTTTCGTAATTTGACTAACTCAAAAATTGTTTTGGCATTATTAAAATTCTCCTTTTCAGTACAATTATTCAGAATCTCATTTAGTCTTTTGTCTTCCTTAATTAAATCTAGAGGTTTAATTCCATTTGAATCAACTTGTTCCACACTAACACCTTTTTTAATCAACAATTCACAACATTCATAAAACGACTCACTTCGTTTTCCATATTTCAAAATAATACTTAAAGCATTATTTGAATAACTCTTAAAATACGTTTTATCTTCTCGAAACGGATATTTTGTTGGCACATGTTTGGAACAATACACTAAAGAGTTAGCTTCTTCAAGTGTTAAATGTTGAATAATTGCATTTAATTTCTCAGCATTTGAATTAATAGCCGCATAATGAATTGCTTCCCAATGATCGTTTTTGGTTGGTTCGGTATAATTCGCTCCCAAATCAATTAAAGTTGAAATGGTCGCACCTTTAACATCTTGCATGGAATCGTTATCATTACAGGCAATTATGAGAATATTGCGATTATCATGGTCGTGAAATTCGACAGAAAGTAATTCTTCATAACGTTTTACTAGTCTTGATAATGACTGGATATTGTTGTTTCGGACATATTTTAATAATTTTTTTCGGTGTTCTTTTGTTATTATCTGAGTACCACAAAACATGCTTGTCTGCAAAAAAAAACAATTATTTTTTTGAAATAATTCGTGAAATGTACTTACCAAAAAATTAGATACTGTTTTACACACGTTTTGCTAATGATTTGTATTGGCGTTTATAATATCTCATCGTTACTGTTATTGATAACATAGATAACTGGAGGATTATAATTTTCGTTAAGTGTTTAATAGCTTTCACAAGTTCATACGGACTTGTTATAGGTTTAGATAAACAAATAACCTTAAAATATTTATGCAAAAATTTCTGTACTTATCAGTCAGAGTTTTAGACCGAGCACCAGCAAATAATACGTTTAAAAAAAAACGAGAGATTCATTTTGATTGATGATTTAAATCTAGAAAGACCTAAAAAATGAAATTTCTAAATTTGCGAAGGTGCCCAGTGATCGAATTTTTTTTCACACCCAGTATATTTTTTTGTAGCGTTTAAAAATAGGTTGTTTATGATGGCTAAAAATTTTTTTTTAGTTTTAAATAAAAACATTATTAAATTTATTAAATATAAATTTGGTTGTTGTAAAAAAGCTATATATACAGAGTGTTTCTTTGGTTAAATCATTAGAAATATATTTATATTTGATTATGAAAAGAACCTAAAGATATTTTGATTTAAATTTTAAATATATTTAAATATCTTTTGGTTTTGTATAATATATTTCTTATGATCCAACCAAGTGAAACATTTTGATTTCTGCATGTAGATTATCACATAATTGCCTTTTTTACCTTAACTAAAATATTTAATAATTTTAAACAAAAACTAAACTGGGCGTAATAAGAATCGCCCAAAAGACACGCTTGCAACCTTTTTAATTTCATTCTTTAGGTCTCTCTTAACTTAAATCATTAATCGAAGTAAATCCTCGATTTTTTCAAATGGGTTGTTTGCTGGCGCCTTCGCAATTTTTACGTTTGCTGAAATCTATTTAATTTAAATTAAATAATTGTGTGAAATTACGCAAATTTCATTTAATTAAAATCTTCCCACTAGAATTTCAGGTATGTGCTGACAACCACAAAGTTAGATTTCTCCATCTTCTCCTTCCACGATCAATTCTCAATAACTAAAGTTTTAGTACCGTAATACTTAGTCCCATTTACCTAACGTAATCTGCAAAGTTTCATTCCGCCTCATCAGCAAATATCCAAGGCCAACTAGAAGATTTATTAAGTTTTGTGATTATTTCAATTAATATTCAGGATTTGTGTTTACAGGAAATAAATCCTCAAACTGGAACTAGACTGGACTGTCCATGGCCTTGGGCTGATAAACTTCCACAAGAAGATGGATATTGTTTGCAACAACGACAGCAAAGGTCGCCTAGATTCGTCCCAAAACATAGGGTAGAAGATTTAGGTAACATTTATAGAACCAGTTCGAAAATAATCACGTAGGAAACATTATAACTTTATTTTTGTCTGGAGTCGAAATTTTCACGGTTTTTTTTATCGAAAGTAAAACTATACATAGAAAAATACGATCTAAAAATTATTCGTATAAATAATTCATTAGTTTAAAAATTCAGGATGTTTCTTTGAAACCCTCTTACATTTTCCGTTTTTACGGATTGTGTTTTAAAAAAATATTTACAATCCCAGATTATTTGTTCTTACATTGTGTGTTATATTTGAAGAACAGAAAATACTTTAGACATCAACCATCAATTGATCAATTTTGGATGAATTATTTAATTTTAAAAAAATTAAGAAAGGTATTTTGTATCAGAAAATTAATAAACACTCCTTTTTTAATGAACAGAAAGATAACGGTCGTTAAAATTTTTGAGGAGGGTTCACAAGAAAGAGGACTTAAAAAACAACTTCTTGTTCAATTACCGACGGAGACTTTTCGGATATTATTTAAATCCTTTTTCAAGCACTTTTAAGTGCTCGATTGCTACCTCTGGCCATTTTTTTCGTTTAAATCAACTAAAACCTATTGTGCTACAAATAACGTTTTTTACAAAAATTTGGCACTGATGATGGAACTTCAGTTCCCGAAAGCGCTTTGTCACTGTTGTATAAGAATTTTGATTAAACTTGTGAGTTTAACTTTAATTGTTTTGTCATTATTTATATGAAAATCACCCCAATTTGAGAAAAAAAATGCTTTCATCAAATTTTTTTACACATTGTTTGTGACTTCTTTAAGAGATCCCTTTTTGTCCCTAGAAAATTGTTACAAATAGTAAAACTTTGATTTTTGTTGTTTTTTAATAAAATGGGAGAAGAGGAGTGAAAAGCATAAAAATTCCTTCTAAAAATATTTATTATGTGCAATCGTTCGCGTAATTTACCGCCTCTATATCGACCAAGAAAATCTTTGGTCGCTGCAAACATCGTTTTCAAGGCAGTTGTCACAAGTAACAGTATAAAATGTAATTGCAAATTATTATTTTATTAATCTGCGTCTCTAAAATACCTATTATAAAACTCATTATAATGCTTTAATAGCCACTAAAACACCCAGTGTTATAATATTTTATTAAAGAACGTGTTTAGTGTAGTTACTTCATTTTATAAACTTTAATTTGGACCACAAAGTCTTTAGAAAACGTGTTCATAAATATACTATTTTAGCTGTTCTGGTTGAATAAAATTGCATAAAACGTTGTGTACATCTTGAATTCAAAATCTTTTAATTTCCTGGAGATTGTTCTATATCTGCGGCAAATCAGCCTCGGTGACAATTTTTCTCCTGTTACATGGTAACGAATGATTTCGCGGCCTTAGCATACAACCATACAAATAACTATTTTAATATTGGGACATTTAAATGCTCAAATTGCATCCCACTTTATTATTGTATAGGCTTCTCTGAAGTTCTCAAGATATAAAACCTAATTAGATAATTAAAAACTGTTAAACATGAAACTCAAAGTTTTATAATTTTTTTCGTAATTAAATTATAAATGTGCAAACAAATCAGTAAGCACAAAATGCAATTAATTGTAGTTGAAGAACAATAATAATTAAAAAATTAGATGATCATTTTCTTTCGCAAACCACTTTCCTTCTTGTTAAAAAAATGACAGTTTTTTTAAAGCTTCAAATCCGCCTTTCGTCTTTATTTAGCTGTATGTACACTTTTTCTGATTAAGACTTTGTGTAGACGCATTCGAGAACCAAATCATCCGAATCCTGAACAAAGTCCATGCGAGTATAGACCGCAACGAACAGAGACTGACAGAGCAAGACCGAAGAGAACTGACTGAACTCGAATGGAAACAGGCTTCTATTGTCCTGGACCGACTTTTACTAGCCGTGTTTCTCCTCATCACCATCATTAGCACCACGACGATATTATGCCGAAGTCCAGGTCCCGAGACGGCCTCTTAGTGCAAATGGTGGCGAAACATCGATCATCGGCAAAGGTTTGAAAAGGGTAAAAGTAGAAAACCCACTTTGAATTTACTTTTAGGTAGATTTTTGTGTTCAAAAAGGACGGAACCAACGAAATGGTCATCACTTATTGGTTGTATTAATGTGATAAATTAATGATAAGGCGTACTTTGTCGTGACTAGGTGTAAATAAATTTGCTCCCAACTTAAACGAAACGAAACATTTCAAGTAACTATTTTACCAAAGTTAGAACATTTATTTAATGGACCATCACAAGATAACACTTCTGTGCGTAATCCATTAACAAAATTTCAAAGGCGCGCTCTTAGCGGGACGGATTTTTTTGCAAGGTTCTACTCATTGTTCCACTTATTCATTAATAATATTATATAATACAGGCTGTTCATTAAAAAAAGTCGCAGCTACCCATGGATGTCGTTCATTAGATATTCATTAATAATAGTCGCTCAATTAATACACCACTTGATCGATAATTTAAATTTTTGTTACTCTTGTTTAACCCTCTGTTAGTAGCGCATGTATCTCACAGATACATGACTCACTTTTATGAAAATATTTTCAAAACTGCCAATTTCCTAAACTTGAGGTTTGGGTATTTCTAGGCCAAAATATTTAGGTCCCTATAAAAGCAAAATCAAATTTTTATTTTTAGCACGGTTATTTGTGCAAACACAAAAGATTTATACAGTGCTTCTGTGTGTATTATCCCGTGTTTCACTACCTGCTTCACTTACTTTCTGTCCCACAAACCGTGTTCATGTGTCTTTAAGTGTTTATTGTCTGTAAAAAGTGTAATTTCTTGATCTTATTACAATTAGTATCAAAAAAAATTTTGATTTATGTAATTCAGAAGACGTTGAAAAGATTTAGATACACAAGATTCATCTGAATCTAATAAATTCTTGAAATTATATTTTTTTAACCAACAATATTCTGTGAAACAAAATACGATAATAATTACAAATTTTTTTGTAAAATCGTTTTAAACAACATAAATTATAAAGCATGTATCTGACAGATACAACGCAACCAAATATGTTACATTAGATGACGCGACTAATGGAGAAACCAAAATTCAACATTCCACATTTTTTGGATAACTAATAAATACTTTTGATAAAAATGTGCTTTAATTTGTAAAAGTAACGTTTCCAAAATTGATATTATTTCAATTTGATAGGTAGGTGGTAAATGAAGTTATCAGAGATATCCAAAACAATTGTTTCTCAATTTCACGACACTCTACATTTTTTTTTAATGAACACACAGTATAATACGTTGTTATACACGTTTCGAGATTATCCTCCGTTTTTGTGAAGGAAGTTGCGAGACACTTTGACCTGGATAAATATCAATTTTCAACCTTTGAGGTCACACTAATTGATACAATCCCGGCGCATCCACCAATCTGACAAATTAATTGCCAAATCTGATTCAAATCTCCATAACTTTATACAGACCAAGATATGGTTTAAGCTGTTCTAAGTCCCGTTTTACGTGATTTCGTGAACACAAACATTTAATGAAGTGCATCCTGTAATACCGCAGCAATTATTGTAATAAAGGGCATCGTTTTCAGAGCCCGCATTATATTCGGATTATATCAGACAAATGTCTTACGTATTAAAATAACAATCAACTCTGAAAATAAATTTCAAGAGTTTGTTAAATTAATGAAGCCACATTAATTTCTTTTAAAATCAACAACCTTAAAAATGTATTGATTAAAAACTCGAAGCTAATTTTAGTAATTAGTGGTTGAGGGATATCCTTATTTGGTTTCAAAATGTGAGTTCGAATTACTTTATTTGGAAAATATGGAGTACAAGGTAAGTCTTGTTAGTATTTTATTGAATACAAAACTAAAATAATCTTTAATTTAATTACTTTTAAAATACTTATATTGTACCGCGACCGCGTATGCGTTAAAAAAAACTCTAGTGTGCGCTAGAATTGCAAAACAATTGTTTTGAATGTCTTTGTTAAATTTTTATGTAGTACTTATAATAAAACGTCAGCTAGTTTTGAAACGTAATTTTTTCTCATTATACTTGTCTTAAAAATTTAGTTAGGCAATGTGCACGTGAATACCGAGTGCTCCACGTTGTTTAAATCCGTCCTTTTGTCGTTTATCATGCAATTGCTCAACAATTTGTGCGTTCTGATAACATTCTTAAATTAATATTCCTCCTATGCTTAATAAATAAATATCATTTCTGTTTTTAACAAGTAACTTTATTTAAAAAAAAATATATTTTGCACGACAGAAAAGTTATTGCAGGTCTCAAAAATAAAATGCGCGGCCAAAAAATAATTAGTATTTAGCAGGTACTCTTGCCAGCGATGTTATTAGACGACTACAGCGCTCATGTTATTCACTAAACTAGTGACTTTGACTTCTTTGAATCTCCATAACTCAAAATAGCAATAGACAAAGATGAACAGACTAACAAGTTCAATAATTCGGTCTGAGGGTGTAGTACGCAGCCTACTACTCTAGAGAAACAAAAAGCTCTAGACTTATTGTGCCCCTCTGACGGATCACCTAAAATAGGTCCACACCCTCAGAGAATAGAAAGATACAGTCCATAGGCAATTCCGTTATCGCTTAAAGATTCATTCTAAGAAACACGTAGCACGTTACGATTTTACAGTCACAATAAAAATAGCCAGATAAGGCCGCTGATCAATCGGTAAAACTAAACGCCCAGTAATTAATAAACATTTTAATTTTTTTGAACTGTACATAGAGTATTTCATACCAAATCGACCAATTTTGAATCCGACTCTTTTTTGTTTCCGAATTTTTTCTAGTCCCCACGAAATGCTTTGTGGTTTTTTAATTTTTTTTTGTCAACCGGAAGAAAGTTACGCATTTTTCAAATAGACGCAAATTCCACCGTGGGCCAGCTTTTCTTTCTATTTTTTTAATTGAAGAAAAGTTTTTTCCTGTATGTAACTTTTTTTTATGATTGAATAATTTGAAATACCTACCTACATATGTATATGATATTTAATACTTGATTCATATACTATTTTTAAATTAATATTCTATGATTAAGATTATTTCATGAATAATACAATAAACAATTATTTATTTATTTTATATAATTTTATCATTTAAACAGTCTGTTACTAAGTTATTTAAGCAACCGTTTAATTAAAAATTTATTCCGGTTGCAGTTTTAACATTTTATTTTGCTTTAGGTAATCATTAACAATTTCAAATTTGCATCAAAATTTTTAAATTCCAAGCCTTGAGGGCAAAATTGAATAAAAGTTTGCATTACACTCTGGGTTAAAATCAACGTTTAACTTGCGGATTTTGAAATTCTTACACCATACGACCGTTCGGGTGTTTCAAATATCCACTCATTAAACGTTCATTTTAACCACTTATACAATAAATAACAATTATTTAATATAATAAACAATTTATTTAACTTCTCTTGAGAGTAGTAGAAAGTCAACCAAGTGCTCGACTGGAACAGCCTTTAAGCCTCAGCAGCGCACATGCAAAGCATTAAAAATTGTAATTAGTTATAAGAAGTTTGTAAAATATGATCGAAAAAATAAATGATTTTGATTGATTGATAGCGGTCGTGCAGATTAACTATATATGTGCCATCTCACAGAAATCGCTAGTAGGTAGCGAATATTGGCGCATAAAATTGCAACTTAAAGTAAAAACAATTGCTCTATGCTGTACTGATAAGAAACAAATATGTAGTCAAAAAAAATGTAACTTCTCCATTATTAATATAATAAAATTTTGACAAAACCTAAAACCTGTCATCAAAAATCGTCAAATATGCGTTAGGAAATTATAATTATTATCTATTTTTTGACATAATCACTGACAGTGTATATTTTAAATTCAAAAATTATGTTTTATATATGTATTTAAAAGTACGAAGGTAGGTGGCTTTCAATCAAAAAACGTCAAAAGAAACATTGGTAAAAAATGTCGTAACACAAAATTATAAATTAAACTCTTTAGCATCCTGAAGCTTCAAGCAATGTTATCAAAAGTAGGAGGAAATCCTTAGAAACAATTTAGTCTTCAATTTGAAGCAAAGCAGTCTATAGTTTTCTAATAAAAAAATCAGTTACGTTAAAATCTATTTTGGAAAAACATTTTACTTAATCACCTGATTTATTTGAAATTGAAAATCCGAAAACGCGTGGAATTTCATAAAATTCAAAACTAAGTTAATTCTAAGTTGTAAGTGTACAAAGTTTGTGTTAACGTCAAGTGACACTACTTATTTTCCTGGTACCTAAAGAAATCGTTTTGGCTTATTAACACCGCGGATAGTAGATCCAGCTGTAGAGTCGATTAAAATCAAGTTACTAAAACTCAGCTGCCAATGATGTCAATACTAGATTCGCAGGCACGCCTCGAGCAAGTTTGGAACGTCCCGTTCCAGTCGTCTTTAAATGAAGAGTTTGGGAATCCAAATCTGTACAAGCAAGTTATAACTAAACGACTAAATCCTCACTCTTATCGAGAGTGATTACAGTTGCATTCACACCTACTTTTCAATCGCACAGTTTTGAAAGAACTCTTTCCAGTCGCTTGAACTTGTTGGCTAGGCGAAAATTCCAAACGCCACGGTTTCGCGCAGGATACAACCACAGAACATGATACAACACCTTTATAGCATTCACACTCACATGCAGTTTAATCCTGCGGGAAGGGTCGGCAGTAGCCTAGCGGTAGCGGATGCACACTCCGAGCCGCTAGTGTGAAACCGATGTCGGTTCGAGTCCGGCTGAAACCATGGGTGTTGTTACGTATGAAGGGAAGCTCACAATGGGTATTGCCTCAGTGAGCGGTCCGCCCACGAAGGCCACCGAGAACCTCCACATGTGGTGGGCTCGGTCGGGCACGGTAATACTGGGCTCGGCAATTCGGGCACGGTACTACTGGGCTCGGTAATTCGGGCAGGCCACGGCCAGTCGGACCCCCTTTAAAAAAAAAAAAAAAAAAAAATCCTGCGGGAAAAACTGCGTAAAAAACTGTTTTAGGATATTTAAAACAGTTCAATTTATCGATACTGCAACACAAAACTGATAATTTTAACATAATTTTGGTTTTTTAGTAAAACAAAACTTATTCAATATTTGTTGATCATGATCTACTTCACCTTCTCTGACATCCTGAGAGTTTTTTTTTAAATAAAAATCCCTAAACGATTAATTCTAAAAAAATTCAAGAAAACGTAAATGAATAACCACAAAGAAAAAAGTACTTTATCTTAGCGACTCAACAATACGATATGACTTTAAATTGCGCGAATTTATTCTAGAATAATAAATTCGTGCATAATTACTTTTATTTTTAAGAGGTTCATTACTGTCTAATGTTACCGCAATTAAAGAAAAATAAAAAATTCATTTTAAACGTGACTCTGAGACCAAGCTAAAAACTTTCACACCAAATTCTTGGCTGTATTAAAGCGAAAACAGCTTTTCGTATTCTAAAAAATCTAAAATTCTATGTCAATAAACTTCCAAATAGCTTAATTTATGTCCCATTTTTAAATAAAAACGATCCACAAAGAGTGACTATGACACTTGTAAAATATACAACTCGGAAATCGTTAAAAACTTCACATTTCGGCAACCATAAATATTTTTCTTATTTGAATGTAAGATTAAAACTCGCAATTTTTAATATCGATCTCTGTTTTAATCATTCGCGCGATTACATCTTGAAAGGAAGGATAAAAGAAAAGTATCTTTTAGATACGTGTAATACATACTACTTTTTCATTAGGGCAGATTATATTTTTTCCTCGAATGTTCTCTGACCTGTAAATGATCACACCGATAAAAATCTCTATTCGGACCTTGCCTAAAGCTTTATCTCTTACCCAATTCACTAACTTTGGTAAAATTATGTTATTGGTCACTTCGCAATTATTGTACATTTGGAGGACGAGTTTACAGCAAAAATTTATACAGTATTAGCCAAAAGTGGATAGACTAACAAAAATTTTAAGATTTTTAAAAACTATTCAATTTTACTGTGACTTCTCGAGTATTAAAGAAAGACAGATGCGACAAGATAGCTTAGAGTAGCCACGTAACGGCAGGCAAAAAACTATTATAGGCAAAAGTAAAATAATAGTATGATATTCATTATCCGAAACACAACAGCTGTGAGTGAAAAGCGACAGAATAATCAGATTCAGCCCCTTAAGTAAGATTTTCGGGTTGGAATAGAAAGTAATAACATTTATTTTTAATTTTATTTAAACTCTTTCACAAAAAAGGCAGTGCACACCTGTCAGTGCAGGAAATTTTATGACAAAAGATTAATTGACGAAATTCGTACTCCCTTATAAAGAGGAGTAATAAACGCTCAATATTGTGGTCCACCTTTCTGTTCTGAATTTAATGTACAAAATAACATCGTGTCTAACAAAGTTTATATTTAAAAAAATGCAATGTCACATGTTTTTATAATTTTGGATAATACATTAAATTCCAAGTACAACAGAATTAATTTTTATGGCTTTTTTGTGAAACAAATTTATACATACATATTAATTTTTCAATACTGTAGTGACTGATAGTTAAATGTAAGATGTGATTTTAATTTAAGTAAAAAACGCAAATCATTAAATAAAACAATTGACACATTGAAACTACAATTTATGAATAAAACCATTTTAAAAATTAATTTTTCGACAACGGAACTTCAAAGTAGGCTTTTTTAAGTGTCATTTGACATTCGAAAGTTGACACTTGCCGCGGAGCGAGCGCAATCACCAAAATTGCCGCTCCAGAGCGTTTTCGCTTTCCACCAATAATAACAAACTTTGATTGGATTTAATTGAATTTGACTAGATGTTTAAGATTGGTTGGGCTGGCAAGGTATAAATAAAAATTAATTGTCTTGGCAACGGAGTAAACAAAATTTATTTACAGCAATGCATAGTCAGATTGTTCATTGTTATCAATAAAAAAAATGATGACGTCTCTGATAGTTATTTGAATTCAGTGTATGATCAGTCGAAAAAATAGCGTGTATATTTCAGGCAAAATACATTTTTGCCGCTCTCACATGATTGCTATGTTCGGTTACGCCTCTTGCAGCGATTTTGATGCACGAGCGACAAAAATCTACTTTCTGCTCTTTATCTACAATATACTATTTAACAATGTTAAACTGTGGAAAAATAGCTATGACTTATGCTGACACTGTAAATCCCTTAACCGGCGTTCGATTATCTGTTGGAATACGTGTTTTCAGAAAAAATAAAGTAAGAAATCCATGTCTTCAGATCAAACGTCTACCTGCTTTTGGTCAATATTGTATCTTAGTTTATTTCAGCTCTAATTTGTTTTGTAATACGTTGTAGTAAGCGTTAAAAAATAAAGTGTTCAAGTTGTTATATCAGGTTGTTTAATTTAAAACCTTGTCCCAAATTTTAAAAAATATTTATTGAAAATTTCGTAATGTACAATCATGCTTCAATAAAGTCAAAATAAAAGTAGTCAAATATAAATACGATTTTCAGAAAAAATCACATTAAAAAAAATCTAAAACAATTAATTGCATACTTAATATTTATTTGATGATTCTAACCTCACAGGTGTAGAAACTACAATTAATAATGTACATATTAAGTAGAATATTGTACATTGACACTTAACATGATGACAAAAAATTCTTCTATATCTACATCTATCAGTACAATAACTTCAAAATAAAATTTTTAGTAAAACCTAAACTTAATTAACGGTATCAGTAATACTCTGCCTCCAAGTCGCATGAAAAGGAATTTTGAGAATCTTAACTCTTGTAGATGGTAAATTTTGCAACAACAATTTTTGTAAATTAGGAAGGGGTAAAATTTCAACTTCTGGTGGATTAGTTGCTGGTGGAATTGAATCACCACTATCGGTAATCAACGGCACGGGTTTCAAGACAGGTATACTATCTCCATTCCCTACCACTTTCTTGTCTTTTTTCTCTTTCTTTACAGGATCTTCACATTGATCCACAAACAATTCTGTAACTCGTAACAATTCCAAAGTGACTCCCCACACAAAATGCGAAAGGGTATTTTGCAACCTCAACACACCACCCAAAACCATGTGATTCGTCGTGGCACTCTGCGATATATAAGTTGGAATTATCAACAATTTTTTTATATTTTTACACCCTCCTAATGCCACATCAAATCCACTTTTGATGTCAAAATTAACCAACTCCAATTGCTCCAATTGTGGCATTTGCCTCACAGCGTCTAAAATCTCACACGTATGACAGTTGCCTTGACCTTTCTCCAATCGTAACTTCTCCAGATTCTTTAACTTTACTAAGATTTCCTCCCCAAAGGAGTTTGGAAAATCGCTACATTCACCTAAATCTAACGATTCGAGATTCTTCAATGCTGCTATTACAGATAAACTCATTTTGTTGAGGTCTTTAATTGAAGTCAACGAGAGATGGGTTAAATTTGTTAATTCTTTTAGTGATGTAATATCAGATGATAATGTCAGTCCACTCGTTGATTTCAATCGCAATTCTTTCAAATTCGTTAGAGATGATAACAAATCAAGACCCATATTTTCACATTTTATTGTTACGGCGTTTATTACCTCCAAGTCTTTGTTGGTGACGGCAAGTTGCTCTACAACGGATGCTGGACACCTGAAAAATTACAAAATAGCAAAAACTAGCACAATTTATTAAAATCTACTTGGTTACAATAATACGTAGTAGTGATGAACAAAATGCCTCAAAACAGGTAAACAACAAAATGTATAAATAAAAAATAAAGGATAATTCAGATTGTTTACTTATAAATATCATAATTCAGTTTAACTATTTGAAGTATTGGCATCAAAAATAAAAATATGACAAGTAAATATCGCATATTATTATAAATCACCTTAAATTTCCCCAAATTCTTAAACTGTCATTTTGTAGAGATATCTCACCATTTGAGTAAAACAATAATAATAAATAAAACTAATTTTTCAATGTTATTATTTACAATTAGGTGGCACTTACCTACACAGCTCAATTCTTCTCAACGTCTGCACCTTTTCTATTGCTTTGGAAAATTCTGGCCAAATATCATCACCTCCATTTGTCGGCAATAACATTTTCCTCAGATCCAAATGCACAGTTCCGTGCTTTTTCAGACTATTTGCTAATCCTTCAAAACTATGAACTTGTGAGTTTTTCATTCTAACAGTCCTCCATAACGAGGAGTGACTGGCAATATCCCTCCACATTGTACAAACGCAAGCTGCTCTTAGTAAATCCTGGACTTTAAGATACTGAAATACGTATAAAAGTGTGTTGTAACCATATGAAAGATTTTGAAGATAATTATCCATAAACTTCGTATCTTCATGTTTTTCACTTGTGATGCTATTCGATTTTGTGCCACGTGTTTTGGGCCTTGTTTCAACCGATCTGAAACAAAAAGAAACTTCATTGTATAGTGTCCCCAGAAATAAAGTGACAAGCAGTGAAAAAGAACCACAAACATTGAGAAAAAACTGTTTGATGTCCTTTATGCAAGCAAAGCAAATCATAAAAACAGCAATGTATTGGAGCAGTTTTTGCAAAAAAAAACAAAGGAACAAGGTGGGATTGTAGGTTTGCCTGAAAATATAAAATCAAATTTAATTACGTCACAAAGAAACTCACTCGGGTTTAACTTCTTCAGATGTAACCGGTGGAGGTTCTGTTACAACCTCCGTGTTTTCAGCAACAGGAACTTCAACATTTTCATTTTCAATATCTTTCGGTGACTTCTCCACCTCTTCTTCAACAATCACCGGTTTAGAGATTTTATTTGTCACAGTTGGCGATATTGAAACCACATTATGTTTCGGTATTATCAAAAATTTCCGTCCAGCTAAATACTCAACATACTGGGGTCTCGGTGCCTCAGACGGTTCATTCTCTTTATTTCTTTGCATATTATCGACTTGTATTGTTGAACTGTGAGGTAACCATGAAGTCACCGACCCAACTAAACTTTTAGTTTCAGTTGCTGTTTGTGGAGGGTTTTTTCCCAATCGTGAAGGTTGTGGTGCATCTTTTGCTTTAGGTAAAGAAAGTAAACGAGATATATTTGAAACGCCACCACCAGAAATACCAGTATCTTGTTGTGGCGAATCTCCAGGTCTTGGTATTCCTTGAAAGGTTGGTAATACTGTCGATTGAGTCGGTAATGACTTGAAAGTGCTTATGGGTGTCAGCGGTGGCAGAACTATAGACGCGGATGTTACAACACTCTGACCGTGCTCCAATTGGCAATTCTGCAGAATAAAGAACATTACTACTGCATCTACTGTACCAACATTCATCTCAAGTTTATCATTCCACCACCGTTATGCTTTTAGTACAAAATATATTTTTATTATGCAGAAAAGTATTACGAGAAAATTATTCAAGCTAAAAATAAACGATTCGTATATATAAATATGCCACATATTATGTAACACTGTATTACGCATTTCAATTGCTACAAATACCGAGTGTTCATTTAAAAAAGTTCTCTAGTGTTTTGAAATATTATTAGAAGAAAAAAAAAATAGATTATTGTAATACTGCAGAATACTGTTCTGACACTAGGCAAATTATTATTCAAAAACGTTTTGAAATTACTAGTTTTTATGTTATAAAGTAGATTTGAGAGAACAATCACTAACAGCACGGGCAGTCGAAGTTAAAAAAAAATCGATTAAAAATCTTAGTGGGAAAAGCGCAATTTTTTTGCGTCCACAAATTTGGATTTAGGTCCATACGAAGTAGTTTTATTGCTTGTCGCAGGTAGAAAGCAGGAAGCTTATTGTTTTCTAGCGATCTTTTTAATAAGTAGTGCTTATAACTGTTTCAATGGTTTTCGCTAAAATGCCCCCAGCATAGGAAATACTTCGAAATGTTCTTTTCTCATAGTTAATCTAGAAAAAAGTTTTAAATGAACAGTTTATCTTTACACTGATTTAGTCAGTTGAAGTGTTAATTTTGGCATAGTGGGTACATTTTTTAAGTATATCTTATATATGTTGTGTGCGTGTGCATACCTTGCATACGTAGGCTTGAATGAGTATATGTGGCGAGAGTCCAACGCATTCGTAATGGTAGAGACACAGACAAATTCGACATTGAAGTGTTGGTACCATACCCATAACACCCTCGCATCGAATCGAACAGGGTTGGCACGGTTTGCTCTCCATTTCTACACTGCAATACGACGGTGGTAAAGGATTTTTGGGGGTTCGTAGGAGAACGATTAGGTGATTTATTTGAGTGGAAGCAAAAAACTACGTCCAATACAATTAATAATAAACAAAAAGAAAAAGATAAACACACCTGAAACGAAATTAATAATTTGGTTTCAAGTGGTTGCCTTTGGAAAAAAGCATGCGCTTGATGAAAATTGTGACGAGTACTCACTTAGGTGCTACTTTTGGTGTTGATTTTTTTGTAGCGGCACGTTTAGAAGGAGGAGTATCCACTTCCAAGGATTCTTCTTCAATTTTAGATTTGCGATCTGAACGTGTTTTGCTAGGGGGCAATTTTACCTGCAAATTCTTTCAAAAATAAAGATTTTTATTATTTTGGAAAGCAAACAAAAATTACCATGGTAATGAGATACTTGAAAATCAAAATGCAACAAAAACATGATCAAATTTAAAGTTAAGGAAGAGAGTGGGAGAAAAAAGAGGTAAGGACTCGATTTTAAGTTGAGATAATACCGGTAGTATCGCAAATTTTAATACTTTTCCATGACAACAACCAATCACAAAAACAAATTTTATTAATTTTCCATAGAAACGAAGATACTATCGGTATTATCTCAACTTGAAATTAGCCCATCTGTCTTTTGCTAAATGCATACATAAGAGTGAGATAAAGCATCCGTCGCCATATCGCAAAAACAAAAATTTTGTTTTAAAAATTGATTAAAATACCGTGATCAACAAATACTGATTGAGTTAGCAATAAAGTTAATAATTTTTTTGCAAGTGGTCGGTTTATACAGTTAGTTAATGAAAATAGAAGAAAACGTTATTATTATTGCTTTTTGAGTGACTCAAAAGAAAAAAATACATAAAAAAATTGTTGCTATTGGCAAATTGACAAAAAAAGATAGATTTTGTTTGCCCAAAAAAAGTGTTTTAAAATTTGACGTACTTAACCTTAACGTCAAAATTCACCTGGTCATTTAAAGTTTGAATAGAAAGTTCGTGGGTGGATTTAAAAATTTCTAAAGCTTCTAAAACATTTAATTAATAACCTTTATTGCAGATGTAAAGGATTTTAGAATTATCATTAGGAGAAAAGGAACGACCGGAAGAAAAAATATGAGAAGCAAAAGCAGATGAAATGTCAGTCATATCTATATTTTTAAATTGTAATTGTCCTTACATATTCATTGACAAAGTTTCTCGTTCTATCTTCCATATTTTAAAAAGCTATAATATAAAAGTTGCTTTTAAGTCTAAAGATAGTAATATGTGTTCAATAATTGTTCTGGTCAGATCGCCTATGAGTGGCAATTGTCACACGTATGTCTCGGTTAACATTACAAAACAATGACACATGACAGCTGTCAATGCAATGCGGCCAAAAATTCACATGTTCAACTAAGATAAAGCTTGATGAGTAATTTCTTGAACGTCTGCATAGAAATATCATGATTTGCAGTGTGATTTTTATCAAAAACTCCTAAATGCAAAAATAAGACAATATTTAAACAGTTGACATCAAACCATATGAACTTATCACGTCAACCTACGTTCATGCTAGAAAGAGAAAACCACAGCAAACCACGACCAGAACAATTATTGAACACATATTATTTCAACAAATTTCGTACACAACAAAGATCAAATTCCTGCTTTACATCATGCCGGCGTCTTGTTATCTTGTAAGGGCTGCAATACAGTTTATCTCGATCAAACAGGACGAAGAATTGAAATTAAAATCCAAGAACAAGTTTTTTTTTGTAAAATATTCATTTCTGATTATCGAGAGATAAAAACGTTCAAATCAGTGTTTTTACCATTTTATGGCATAATCTGTATCGAAATCATAACTTTTTTTTATCGAAAACTAAAAACAAGAATTACTTCAAACTTTAACAAGACTTTTTTTATTCTTTAAACAACAGATTGTTAAAAGTAGTTATAACAACCAGCAAAAGCAAATATTATAATTAATTTTTTATTAAGGTAAGAACTTTACATTAACAACTAAAATTACATTTAATCAATCATAGAAAAAAAACATAAAATAACGAACAATATGAATAGTAGGCAAAAAATAATTATTTATAAATCGCCATAAGAACCAAGATTTTATCACAAGCAAGAAAAAAATTATATTTACAACTCAAAATATAATCCCATAATCATAACGGCTAAAATTTATCATTCTGTTGTGAATTTTTACAAATAACAACTATTTATTTTGATGTCAGATCGCTCATACATATTTTTTACTTCTTAAAAGTCTTTATCCTACTTATAGTACATATACATTTTTTACTCTTTTATAATTTTCCTTTTTACATTATTATTTAGGCACTGATGATGAGAAATAATTATCTAAGCGCTTTGCCACTTTGATGTAAGAATTTATTTTAATTAAACCTCTGAAAGTGGAATTGGCTTGGATTTTTAATGCTTTCACCATTTAATATAATAATATTTATTTGTTATATTCCACATAACTTAGAAAAAATGTATTCAAAAGTTGATCACAATGTCATTTTTGTAGCAAGTTAAAATTTGAATTAGTTGTACTTCCCAATGGTAAACAACTGATCCAGTTCACGTGATATACTGATTAATATTATCATCTTATTTCTTTTATCAAAATACAAAAAATTTTTCTAACAGTATGCATTTGTATCGCATGGCGACGTCCAGTCTATTTCAGTTGCCAGTAGAATCCAAAATTTTACTTATTTCCACAAAAAAAAATAGATAAAAAACAGTACTAAAAAAATGGTAACTTAAGTCATTAGGTCATTCAACACATTTTAGTATATTAGGAAGTGCTTGATAAAGTCAAAAAAAAAAAAAAAAAAAAAAAAAAGGAGACATATATGGATTAAGCAATACAAGAGCGCCAAATTGGGCGCATAAAAAAAAAAAAAAAAAAACATGGTACATAGTACGATAAGAACAAGTGGTACATATATGTTGTATAATATGTTTGCCAGCTGAGTTTCCAATCAATGACCGGAGTTAATTTCCTGCTCTCAAAGAATGCCAAAAGACCACGCTCCCTTTTTCTCCTAATAAATTAATTCTTCTAGGAAACAGGGGGGGGCTCTAGATCTTTCGTGAAAGGCAGGAGCAAGTCCAGTGGGTAATCTTGTACAAAGGTGAGATCAAATGGATTTGGGTAAATGCTCATAAGAAGGTCTAGACGTTCATCTTCAAAACGAGTACACGATATTAGGCGGTGAGGTGGGTCATCTACCACCCCACATAAAGGACAATTTCCGTCATCTGCTTTCCCAATTCTTAAGAGATGAATTTTAAAATTTCCATGACCAGAGAGTAACTGGGATAATCCCCAGTCAGCGCGACGTTGATTTTGTTCTGTCGAAACCCAGGGAACAAATGCATAAGTGATGCGTCCTTTTTGGGAGTTTTCCCATCTATATTGCCATATGTCTAGTATTAATAGGTCAAGATATTGTTTTAGATGTCTCACGCTGTCAAACTCTGTCATATCTAATCTTATATCCAAAAAATTTGCTGTGCCTTCTCTTCGGATTGACCTGGTGCAAGAGATTTTGGCAATTTCTAAATCCAGAGGAGGAATACCGGCAAGTACTCCAGCGGCATCAGTAGATACAGACGAGTAACATTTTGCTATTATCCTAGAGGCGGCCCCATATAGGGACAACAGTTTGCGTTGAATTGCTGAAATTGTGAGTCTAGAAGCCCACACCTCAGCAGCATAGGATACTATGGGGACTATCGCTTGCTTATAGATAGTGGTTATAGACTTTTCGGTGGGGAGATTCCAATTCGCTCTAGCGTACTTTCGAAGAGTTATGATAATGTTTCTGGCTCTCTGGCATACAGTGTTAATATGTTGTTGGAATTTTAGATTCCTGTCTATACTTATGCCTAGATATCTGAAGCATTCAACCACTTCGAGATGAGAGTCTCCAATACGTATTTTTATATCCCTGTTGTGTACTCTTTTGGGGGACGAATTAATCATAATCTTGGTCTTGTTTACTGAGATTTCTAACTTGAATTTGTGAGCCCAGGCTTCTAGGGACTGAGTCGCTTCCTGTAGCTTTATTTTCAAGTCTTGTCTTTGGTTTGATTTTATAACAATTGCCAGGTCATCAGCGTAGGCAATCTCAGTAAAGGTCTCGTTGTCGTCATGGATATTCAAATACAAATCAAAAAGACAGTTCCATAAGGTGGGCCCCAGGACAGAACCCTGGGGGCATCCCTTACTACAGTTCTTACTCACCACTATTTCATCTTCTCGGAATTCGACCGTCCTATCGGTGAAGTAACTCTTTACTAGTGCTACAAGATAGTTGGGCACCTGCTTTCTTATAAGGGACTTAATGACAGCTGGCCACCACACATTGTCAAATGCCCCTGAGATATCAACGAATATGGTGGCGACGTATTTATATGTTGAATCTTTTACCGTGTGCAGGTATTTATTTAACGCATCGATCGTACTTCGGCCCGGGATAAAGCCATACTGTTTAGTAGAGTGAAATTCACCCTGTCCAAACATCAATCTACCTTTTATTATTTTTTCAAAAATTTTAGCCAGTTCAGAAAGCAAAGTTATTGGTCTGTAGTTTTTCGGGTTACCCAGGTCCCCTCCGGGGTCTTTTAAAAGAATTTTAAGGCATCCTTTTTTCCACGCTTTAGGGAAGTATGAAGATTTTAAACAAGAGTTGTAGATGTGAGTCAGAAATGGAGAAAGATACGGGCCAATAGTCTTGAGCAGGGAGCCTCTGAGATTATCAAATCCTGGGGATTTCTTGTTTTTCAGAGAAGCTATAATTCCTTCAATCTCCTCCCTGGTTACTTCAATCACTTCATTATTGTAAATTGAGTGTGTTGACTCATAATCGCTTCTGTAAAGCCCCTGTGATTCACTTTCATTTAAGCTGTTATCATCTGGGAGCAGTTTGTTCAGAAGAAAGTTCATCGACTCTTGTTTAGATCTGGTAGTGCTGGTTTCATTTCTGTTATTTCCCATGGTAAAGGATCCGATAACTCCGACCTTTTTGAACTTTTCGCATGCTACTTTATAGACCACTCCCCAAGGATTGGGGGAAAGGTCATTTTGTACAAAATTTTTCCAAGATTTTTCTGCGTCTGTTTTGTGGTAGGAATTCAAGTTTATAAAACATATTAAGTTTGTTCCAACAATACTTTATAACCAATTCGGAACAGTTCAAAACTGAACTGAGCCTGCGCAATAGATTTTGAACCGCTAAACGCTACTGTACATATGCAGTCCAGTTCTGAACCGTTCTGAACTGTTTTTGGAACAAAGTTAATATATTTTATAAACTTGAATTTCTACCACAAAACTGACTTTATGAAGCACTTCCTAATATACTAAAATGTGTTCAATAATTGTTCTGGTCAGATCGCCTACGTGTGGTAATTGTCACAAAAAACGTATGTCTCGGTTAACATTACAAAACAATGACACATAACAGCTGTCAGTAAATTCTTGAACGTTTGCATACAATTATCATGATTTGCAATGTGATTTTTATCAAAAACTCCTAAATGCAAAAAATAAGACAGCTTTTACACAGTTGACAGCAAAGCATATGAACTTATCACGTCAACCTACGTTTATGCTAGAAAGCAAAAAGCACAGCAAACCACGACCAGAACAATTATTGAACACATATTATTTTACTCCATGATTAAATTAGTAATCATAGTTACAAAGAGATAGCAGACAAATCCCACGAAATCTTATATAGAAAAACAAAACTTTAAATCAGATCTTTTAAACAACATACATGTTTAATTTTTCTTTCTTTTGTCAGTTTTCCAAATAAGAACCATTCATTTATTTATTTGATGTGTCATATCAATCAACAATTTTTTTTACTAAAAATCACGATTTATTCTATTTTAATACACAATTCTATTTTTTACTTTAATTTATTATTGACAAAAATTTCATAAGTTATATAGTGGGGTGGTACGCCTGAGTAGTTGGTAGCAGCCGCGTTATATTTGAGGCTTGTCACATTTTTAGGTTAGGTAATTAGGTGCAATATAATAATAAAGACTTTTTGACAAGCTTGTCAAATTTGAATTTTATTATGACATTTAGTATGTAGTACCAACAAAACAATTCTAATCTGTTACCAACCTAACAAAAAAAAATCACAATCATTTTTAGTATCTCGGTATAATCCCTAGGATGACGTATTCAAAAAAACAAAACAAAAAACGTAACTCCCCCGTTACATAAATTTTCATTTGTTTCATTATATTCCATCACTGCCACCATGATAAACGTAAAATGATGCAACCTTTTTTTTCATTTAGGCAAATCACAAAACATGCACACATCAAACAAAAAAATATACAAAAACCCGTTTATTTAACCAAAATCAATACCTTAATATTCCCCAAATTACGTCCCGACTTCCTCGTGGGTTCAGGCGTCTCTGGCGCTGCTCTTGGACTGGTCCCCACTTTAGGACTAGCCATTTTCGGGCTCAAAACTTTCGGCGTCCTAGCCCCCGCTTTTTTATTCCACGTTTTCGCATCTCGTATAATTTCCTTTTCTGGATCATCCAAACCCAACGGCTCTTTAATAAAAGTAAAGTTGTCCATAGTCAGTTCCTTGCTTTTTAAATTTTCCGAAAGCTCCCTCAATGACCTAATTTTTTTTCCTGTAGGAGTGTAATAATAAATATCTCCCATCTTTTTGACTGAATTATCATTGGTGCCTCTAAACACCAGTTCGCGCTTCCAGCCATAAGTAAAAGGCTTGCGATATTTAGGATCTGAAGGGTCCACGGCTAATTTGGAGCGTTTCGCTGCCGGACTAGCAGTATTTGAACGTGTTTTAAGTGATGTACCGTGAGATAAATTAGCGACTTCGTCGTCGTCGGTATCTCGCTCTTGAATTTCTAATCTGTTGCCATTTTCGTGTGATTTATGTGACCGACTTGGGGGGGATAAAATAATATCGCTGTATCGTTTGTTAGGTATTCTGGCCCGTTTGCCTTTACCCAAAGTTTGTTTTGGTGGCATATTTATTTCAGCATCGTTTGGTAAAATGTCATCTGGAATCATAACCTAAAAAAAATTGTTTTGACGTTTAGAATTTTTACCTTTGTGGGGGGTTTTAGGTGACGATTTTTGGACTTGTGGCTCCTTGTTTTCACCCATGCTTTCCTCAGACGCATTCCCTTCGCTTGGCTTCGTCTCAGATTGTTTTTCCACAGGTTTTTCATCGACTTTTTCCGCATTTTCCTTGGATGTTTGCTTATCCTCACTACCTCCTACGTCTACTGCACTATTTTGAGTAGTCTCACTATTAGCACCTTCCCCGTTTTGTTCGATTGACTTTTCAGGAGCTGCGTCCTCTTTTTGGGTATTTTCGTCTGTGCTGGACGAAGGTCCGTCTTCTGGCTTTTTGTTTGTCGTTTCCATCTTTGGAAATGCTAAAATTTAACACCAAAAAAGCTTAAAGCGTCTAATAAACGTTCCTCAAACGTTTCAGTCCATGCCAATGGATGCAGAAGCGTCGTTTTGCATCATGTTGTTTCACAACTGATTATAACACTCAACACGCATTTTCAACTTCACAATTCACAATGTAAACAATTAGTTGATTATGAATATTTGATTTTTTGTAAACAATGCTAAATTGTCAAAATTTAAGCACATTTTTTGCAGAGAAGAGGGAATCGCAGTAGAGGGAACTTCGAGAAATCAAAACCATTGGTCGAGAGAGGAACACTAGCGCCCTATGTGGCTTTCCAGGCAACTAATTCACAAGTAGCGGGTTTTTTAAAATTTTCGAATTAAAGTTTTAAATAAATGTACTATTTACTTAGTAAGAATTTAGAAAACATCAAACTGAACATACCATTTACAAAAATTTACAATAATAAATAAACATTTAAAATTGCAACAATAAAAATTATTTCCAATGTAACGCTAAATAAAAAAAAATAGCTATCTACTAAATTATTTAAACAAGTCTATAGTGGATTTTAAATTAATATAAATAGCAATAAACTTTGCAAATTCAAATTTATGTCGGCACTACACCTCTTTCCATTGAATTTCATTTTTACTTTTTCAATTTATCACTTCACTTCCATTCACATTTAGGTTGGAATTTCTTGGTGTATGGTAACTAATTATAATCGTACATCAACAGCACTGATTTAAAACATCCACACTCTAATTCTAAAACATATCCAAAAATTTACTGTTCGGACTTTGGAGACAGTTTCAAAAATTGATTCTATTATAAAACATTGTCAAAAAAATTCAGTGTCAGAAATATGACAGTAGAAAATTTGTTGGTTAGATATTTGGTGTTTAGATGTACGTACATTATTCTGAATTTCATTATAAAAATATATTTATTTAATGTTGAGTTTATTCATAGAACTAGGTAATAAATAATTTGTGATTGTAGTAATAAAATCATTCCTTTTATAATGGGTGACTATTAATATTTCGACTTAGAGTAAGCCACGATTTTGTCAACTGTCAACACTGTAACTTTAACTTAACCTCTTGCTCACTGTCAAAAAACATAACATAATAATTAACAATTTTTTATTCATCCCTACCCAGTTCAAATTTTAAACATTTATCGAGAGTAGAATTTAGAATGTAGCAAATTTCTATTTTCGATCCTACGAATAGATTTGCCAGAGTATCCGGTCTTTTACCACAGTTTCCAGCCTCCGGTAAAAACAATAAAAAATTCTCCGACTCAAAACAAAAGTTCCATAGTTCAATAAAATTAAATAAAAAAACTTAATTTTTTGAAATAAGGTTTACACTAATTTTAACATAAAGTCTACTGAAAGAAGAATCGCATAACATTATAATAGAATACAACCAATGAGAGCAAACATTGGGACTTGTTTTTCTAGAAATACAAAATTATCATGAAAATACTTCCAAGTTACCTAACAAGGAGGTTAGATGAAATCCTATCTAACCTTCTTGTTACCTAACTAAGCAAAATTAATAACTGAAAGTATTTTAAAATTAGGGAAAAGTTAAATTTAAATAAATAATTAAACATTTCTTTTTAGTACCAAACAGGGCCGGATTACCCAATAGGCTATCTAGGCTGTAGCCTAGGGGCGCCAGCAAAAAGGGGGCGCCAGAAAAATGGGACGCATTTAACAAAAAAAAAATTATGATAAATAAAAAATAAAATAATTAAAAAAAAAATTTCGAATCAAAATCAATCATGCTAATCAGTAAAGTCAGTCTGTCTCACAGTCTTATTCCTGTAATAAAACCTTTCAACCCAAGTAAAGATTTACGTTCTTATTGCTATTTCCTAAATAGCCTAAAATGCAACGAACATAAAACGTATTATATTAAGAATGGCATACTTTTCTATCTTCTGTATTTCTTTCAAAGTTCACACTTTTTTTCAATACCTAAGAAATTAAAATTTAATTTCCAAAATGACAATATTTTTATTTAAATGTTTCGTTTGTGTTCTGTCAAATGTCAAATTCAAAGTAACAAAGTTCTAAAAAAATAAGAAATTATATTTGTTTTTTGCTCAGTCCATATTTAGATTTAATGTGATAAAGCACAGAAAGTGCTTGAAAATTTTGTATTAACTGAAAAACAAATTGCTTAAATTGAATAATATAAAGTTTGAGTGAGTCTTTTAATATTTTCTAAGAAAGGTTAAGCAAAACTTTTTTCGAATTATATACATAATACCTTTTTTTTAAGAATGTGTAGGTACAGTTTAATTATTTTTTGAAGAATATTAGTTCAACTAGTCTAAGTGTGGACTAAATGCTTAAATTAATTCGGAACAACAAAGTTATGTAAACATACCTAATATTGATGTGGCGCTGCGAATTTTTTATTAAATTTCTATTACAAATTGTTCGGGAAAAAGATCATTTTCGACACTTAATCGTACAAAAATTTTCAAAAATTTTTGAAGTCTATTAAATCTTTCACTTTTGGCTATTGAGTCAGATTTGGTTAAAAATTGTAATTTTGATGAAGTCATAAAAGAATTTGCTTCGGGAAATTAAATTTTAATGTTTATATTTGTAATTTTCTAATTTTTTAATTTAATATATATTTGTGTTTACTTTTTTACTTAAAAACAATTAAGTGTAAATTATATAAAATAAAAAAAGCGGCAGTTTTTTCCTATAAAATAATTTTTAAGAAAAGAGGGGAGGGCGCAAAGTAAGATTATCCTAGGGGCGCTAACAACTATAATCCGGCCCTGGTACCAAAAACGCGAGATTATTATTATTTATAGGATAATCAACATAACAGAAATCAAAATAATAACAGAAAACCGGCTGTACTTTCACCTTAAAGATAGTCTGTAGTTATATTCTGCTGTGTTCTCTACTTGCAACTGTCATAGGTTAATTTATTAACATTTAAAACCAAAAAAATGTTTTTTAAGATTTTTGCTTATAAAATTAAAACTAATCGAGCAATCTTAGTTAAAGTTTCAAACACACAAATTGTAGAGAATTAAAGCGCAAACAAAACTGACTTTGGATTGATCCGGTCGAATCATTAGTAACCATGAAGATCCGAAAAAACTAGAAAATTTAAAGTTTTTTTCAAGAATTCATAACACTGCCGTTTCTTTGTAGAGCTAATCATTTGCAAAAAAATAGTAGCTTGTAGAGTGCGACCATCAATATTCTGCGTTTACAACATAATCCTATAATTAACTTTTCCAAATTTTTACAGCACTCAACCACAATCCGCTGTAAAATTCGTTACCTACTAAACTAGGTATTTCTTAAGACTATTGTCAACATCTGGTCGGCATTATTTTTATTGGGAGTTTGCGGTTCAACCGTTATAAAGTTCTTAAAGAGTCAGAGCAATAATCGCAGAATATCTATGGTCGTACAATATCTACTTTATGTGTGTACATACAAAACAAGCGCTATCAGGCCGTTAGTTTTAGTATAACTGCGATTTGAATTTTTTAAGGCATACTTCCAGAGGGTCTGTACATGTATGCCCCATAGATATAGTAAATCTAATTATTCAAACAGATTTTGTTAGAAGGAGTATAGAACCGAAAACTGAAACTGAACCGAATTCTATATGTTGTTGCAAATCAGAACCGAAACCTGAACACATATTTTAATTTAATTTTTTTGCGGTGCAGCTAACATTGCAGTCAATCACAGTTACTACATAAAAAAATGTGGCTGCGTTTACCATTGACTATAAATCTGTAACACGATCGGAGCTTTTATTTGGGTCCGGGCTCCTGATGTGTATTCTAATTTTACTCTAAAATCTTGCAAAATAATGCATTTTTCAGATATTTTACAGAATTTTGAAGCAAAATGTGAACAAACATTTTGTGCTGTATTTCTATTATCGAAATCTGTTTAAGAAATTAAAATCAGATCATTTATGGAGCACACAGAGCTTCTGGAAAAAACTGTTTTAAGAAAGTCAAATTGCAATTATGCCTTAGTACGGTCTGGCAGCGCTTCTATATATAATTTGTTTTTTAGAATATTAAGATTGCTCTATTAGTTTTAATTTTATAAGCAAAAAACTAAAAAGTATTGATTTTTTCGTTTTAAATGATAACAAATTATCATAATGACAGCTGCGAATAGAAAACAGCGCACAGTTGGTTAGTTACCTTACCTGTTACTATTTTTGACAAAGAATCATTTTGTTCATTTGCTGTTTGTGTTTGATTTAGCTTTCTGTTCTAATAGTCAACGACGATTAAGAGAATTGTAATAATGTGCATTTTTGGGTTATTTTAACTACAAAAACGTGTGGTATTTGTCAAAAGAATCTATAAAGAGATTTTAATTAAGAATTAATAAGTAATTATTCGAATTAAAATTCAAATTATTTAATTAAATATTTAAATAAAAATTTGATCAATTATTTACAATAGTGCTATCTTTATTTAAAAGAGTGAGCTTTGACAGGAAACAACAGGATAGCGGTGGTCTTCAGTTTAGAAACTTATTTATTTATAATAATCTTTCATGTGCATTGATTATTTCCGGATATGTTTTGAGTACAACGTGTTAATTGTACTCTACTGCGTGTCGTGCAATTAAGACGTTGCAGAAATTGGACGAAACTAAAATTTCTAGGAAGAATCAATGCACGAACGCAGATTCGGTAAAAAGTCGCACAGCAAAATATAAAAACTTTATTTAAAAAAAATCAAAACAAATTATAAGTATGAATTGTGTCAATAGTGACAGAACAATAATTTCTATCAATCCAGAGTCTTATAAAAATTGTCTAAAAATATCAAAGTTTGGTAACTACAAAAACCTAATAAGATAAAACAATAAACAAAAATTATTCGAGCACATCAGTTTGCACTATTTTGCAAAGTAAAGAAATGTTATTTTGAATAATTTCTGATTAATTAATTTCATTTTTAAATAGGTCATACATTTTGCCGGACTGTATATGCAACTTCTTACAAACGAGCGTAGTGAGGACAATATACATGTTCATTTTATTTATAATTTAAAATCGGTAGCGGTACAGACGTTACATCAACACATCAACTAATGAAGTTTGAGAGATAATTGAACTTTTAAATAAGTATAATTATATAATGATAGCATTTGATTTAAGTACAAGTAATTAGAATATTTATGGTCATACAATTAAAAAATATAATATAAGTACATAATCTACAACTGCAACAAAAACAAAACTACAACAAGTTAACTTCTTTTTTATAACTAGTATAAAACATTTTTTTTAAATTAAAAACTAATTAAATACAAATACGTTTGCTTTAAACATTGAGTTTGGAAAGTAACGAGTGTTGTTTTAAATATGATAAGAAAGCTGGTACTAGAAGTTCAAAAAAGTAATATTTCTGTAAAACCGATAATTTTTTTAATATTTGGCCCTACTTAACTTACAAACACAAAATATTACTAAACTCGCTGACTGTCCTGTCGAAATTTCAATTAATTTATTACTTAATTTATCGTTTTGTAAATTTGTAAAAAGCTTTTGGAAATGTGTAAACAAAGTAAAAATGAGAAAAAAACATATTTTGAGTGATCGTTTTAGCTATTAACGATTGTGGTCATATATATTTAATTTGAGAAGTAGTACATTCAGAAGTAGCTTGATTTACAATAACAATATGTACGGCGCCTTCAAAAATAATCTCAACACACGTGACCAATTAGCTCATAAAATCCAACAACACAAATAGCATTGATTCTGCTTTTATCAGTAGTCTAATGTAAAAAAAAGTGAGACATAAACGTTTTATTATGCCTTTTATCTTGTTTTAGTCACGTGGTTTAACGTTATTTCTAAAGGCACCTTTGCAGCGAAAACAATAAATTAGAATAGAAATAAAATAACTACATTTGTTGGATAAATCACGAAATGACACAAAAGTAAAAACAAATGTAATTTTATTGCAATTTAGGCTAAAATGCGAATATCTAGATTTTTCTTTAAAACTTCCAGATTTATTTTCAATTTTACTACAATAGACAAGCGCAAGATGGAAGTCACTGCCGTCTCCATGACTTTCTAGGGATACAGAATTAAAAAAGTTATTTATCATGTTAGTTTTTTGACAACGGAAGCGTTAAATTGTTATTCATCGACTTTTTAAAATACTGGAATAGTAAAAATAAATTTTTATAATCATTGTAAAGCACTGTTTTACACTTTTAATCTTAGAAATCGTCAGTGTTGACATTCATACCTTACACTTTGTGACACTAAATGAGGGTATTTAGGCTTTAGATAAGCATCTTTTGTTTTTGTGGTTATAAGTGAAGAATAAAATACTCGACAAAATAGATAGAAAAGTTGTAATAATTTTTAAGAAGCGAAGCGTTCGAGACATGATACAGTATGATTTATGATTGCTCTTTATGTTAAACTTAAAAAATCATACGAGATATAAAAATTCGATGTATTAATTCTTTCTTTGTTAAATATATATAACTAAAACTTTTTTGTTTTAGAAAAGAAAAGGAAAACATTGAGTAAGATCAATAAAAAAATGTAGATATGAAAAATCATCACAGTTTGTACTGAATAATAAAAAGCAATAATAATATTAATAATAATTTATAGTAAAGGATCGAGCAATGCCGTTTCTATAAGAAAACTGTAATATTCTAAAAACAACATTTTGAAACAATAAAAATGTGGTGAAAATGTAAAAATATGATTAAAAAAAAAGAAAAAAGACAAATATAATAATAGTACAAGTATAATAATTATCCTAAAAAAAAATATAATAATTCTTTACAGATTTGTACGAAAGTTAATACACCCAAATATTTATTTCAACGACTTCACTTAGCTAAAATGCATAAATAAACAGGAAATAACAAATAAAAATATAAAAAATACAATGAAACACATTTAAAAGGATTTAGATAATTAAAGATAAACATACAATACATACGTAACAGACAAAAACAGTAATCTTCTTGTTGGATTTCCTTGGTAGGTATGTCAAAAAACCGAAAAATTCATCCAATATAACACCAAACACATTTTTCATAACAAGAAGCCATAAATAAATTACAAGAAAATACATAGTAAACAAGGAAAAAAAAAATACCTAAAAATTATAAAATAAAAACAAAATTTAAAACTAAGCCATTGATTTTTTGAGAAATAGTTTAGACATAGCTAAATATGCAGATTAAAGTATTATTGACAAAAATGGCAGAACAAAATGATGAAGCTACAACATATTTTTCAAATTGTTTTTAATTCACTAAAAAACACAATTCCGCCACCAAATAGCAACTCAGAAATTGAAAGTGTTTTCAAATCAATTAGGCGTAGGTTATTGTCCATTTGATAATTTTAATCCTAATAAGATCTAGATTACTAGATTATTCATTGATAATAAATTAATAATATTAAATAAGAAACATAGTACAAGTATGTACAAACTGAAAAAAACTTCTTGCATTAATTGATCGTTTAATATTATCTACATTCTCGGGATATCTCAAACACTTTTCCGTCAAAATCTAAAACAGAGAACGAAATAAATAATTTTATTGACCACCCAAGAATACCACACCAATTATCCGCCAATTAAATATGCTTTACGATCTCGTTTACATTATGAAAAATCACCGATTAGGGCCAAGGCATTTCAAAAGGCATTATTAAAACAATATTAAGTTTATTTACATAAACATTAACAGTAGCAGAGCTCAAGCGCATGTAATATTGTTAAGTTTTGAAGGTCAATTTCAGCCAGCTTTTTTCTCACAGAACCAAACTTCATCAAACTCAAGATTCCGGATGGAGCGGTATATAGGAAAGTGAAAGGCATTATAATCTAACCTGGAACTCTACAAAGACCCGAAACTCTTGATTTTGAGTGGAAAAAATGTTTGCTTTGGAATTCAACAAACGTAAATTCTGCGGTGAATACAAAATGACTTATGTAAATAATTGTTGGGTTTGGAAGCTCCTGCGGTTGTGATAGGCAGTTAACAATGCATCTATGTTTAAAAAAAATTGTGAAAGTGTGCAAAAGCAACAGAATACAAATTTGAATTGAGGCAATAATTAATCTGCGGTAATATAATGCCCCAAAAAATCGGCTTACTTCGTTTTTCGATCAATTTATTCGCATTGGCGGGCAAGAGTATATCTAAAATTCGTGACTGTGTGTGCCGCTTCCAACCAATCGCCACATTTGTGATGTCATGTTCAGCCAATCGCATGATACGAACGTGACATCAAGGTCTAAAAATAGCTATGTTATAAGGAAAACCGCACATGGGAGTGTATTATGTTTGAGTTTAGCGGAGCACGCGGGCGACTTAACTTCGTGAGAGGCATATGCGATGTTTATTATCCACGACAATCCTGATTTTGTAAAATTGTGTCCTAATGATCATGTGGATAAGTGTGAGAGACTGTTAGTTCGTGATAAATATAAACTGATATTTTGTGGTTCGAATCCTGGTTGTGGCAGGTGGTTTTACGTGAGGTAAATATTTATATTTACCCTGTGCCTACGCTCATGCTTCATCTCACTGCTTTTCGCATGATACCACCCTGCTACATCCCGCATTTACCACGCTTTGTCCTCATAATTTGTCTTAAATTTTATGGCTTTGACTTACAATCTAGTTTATTTAGTAAGGGTAGTTGTAAAGAGAAGTGTGCGCGAAGCAACCAACTGGACCGTGAAGAAACTGCGATTTCTTTATCGCTAAAAACCCAAAAACTTACTTGCAATTCAAGCTTTTATAGAGAAACTATATTAACCGGTGACACTTCCAAAACGGCGGGAAGCCTGCCGCAAAAACCCCCTTTGGACACTGACAGTTGTGCCAACTTAAAAATTTTGTTTACTATCCTGTGACCCTGCTCCTGGAATGCTCTATTGTAATTCCTGAGGAATTAGTGCGGCCTCCTACATAAGAATTAAAGTTCATTTGTAATCATAGGAGATCACAGAGACTCGTGAATTGTAAATTATTACTTTATAATGCTAGATACAAGAATATTGTGTTTCCACCTACGTGAAATTTGCAAATAATTGTAAACATCATTAATTTGAAATACGAGTGGGGGGGGGAAATGTGGGGAACAAGGTCTATGTGATATTAACAAATTTTTTGGCCCCCAAAAGACAGAAAAATTTATGGGAACTACATTATAATTTCCGAAATGTGGGTTAAGATACGCTCACACTTGGACCACTTGGGCGACAAAACAATGCATTTTATATGGTAATCTTGATTTAAATCACAAGAATGTCGAACAATAAAAAATAGTTTTATACAATTATCAAAGGAAAATTCAAAACAGAATTGTTTGTTTATGTATAGCGACATAAATCAAAATATAATTTCACCCAAATAGAGTGAAATATTTTAAAATTCCAAAATTCCGCCTTGGATAAGTCACGGTAATAATGTGCAAGCCGATAAAATTCATATGCTTGTTATTTAAAAACGCTTGATAATAATAAATCAGCGTTTTGAGGTGAATTTTTGAATAAAAATTGTATTCAAATGTCTCCCACACGACAAAATATTTGTATAAATAAATCTTTTATCTAAAAATTTCGTTTTTCATTTATAGTTATTTCCTTTAAAGCAAAAGTAAACCAAACAATTTGCATTTTTCATACTGACAAATAATCGTAACATTTCAAGTAAGATTTATAGACACATCAAAACGAGCATCAAAAATAAATTGTCAAAAGACATTATACCCATTTATTTAAATTTGCTTTGTCGGGCTATCTTTAACTGAAATCGACGGATAAAAGACAACCAATGACATCAAAAATCACTTTTAAAATATACTCCTATATAAAATTAAGTTTGTTACCTACTATAGTTATAGCTTAAAGTCAGGACCTACGATTGGTAGTTACTCAAATCGCGACTAATTAAGCAAAAAAAACTGTTTAATATGTGTAAGAATCTGTTAAGTAACACTTTACTGTAAAAAATGAAAAAAGATTAAAAATTGCAATTGTTTCCCACTCAACTCTATACACGTGTAGTCCTGAGGAAGCTGACAAAAATAAAGAATCAACAAAACATTGATGAACAACCTAATTTTTTTCTCTTTTTTTTTTCACCTAGTCCAACAGCCCCGAAAATTTTTATATATATATACCTAGATATTTGTACAAATTTACGTCATTTGAAAGAGAACAAAATTCTGTTCAATTTGAACAATTATAAATTAGGTACTAAACCTTTGCAACGTTTCAACGTTGTATTTACTTCTTCTTCAGAAGTGGTTTTTCTTGTTTTATTACTAATTTTAAACTTGGATGAAAATTGTTGCAACTCAAGATGAAGACATTGAAGAAGAATGAAATAAACACTATTCGAAACGTTGTTAAGTTTTGTATATTTAATATAATTTTAATAAAATAATTCAAGTATCTAAGAAACTTTTCAGTTTAAAAATTAACATGGAGGCACAGTTTTCTTAAATTACAATTGACTCTACAGGTGCTGATAACATGGTAGCCATGTTGATTGATTTCGCATTCCAAATAAATATTTTGGAACGTATGTTTTTTGTGTTATTTCAGTTAAAAGTTGCAAAATAAGTAAATGTAAAAGTATTTTGAAACTACCTTGTTTATAAACCCCCAAGTGCGGATAATTTCAGTCTTTATGACACTTATTATTTTACTGAGGATTAATGACAAATGAATAAATAAAATATAGTTCATATTATACAACATCAATTTTTACATAAATTAAAAGCAATTCTGAATCAACCAAGGGTGGGATTTTATGGTTGTTAACGAAATCAGAAATAAACAGCGAAAGGTATTAATTACATTAGTAACTTTAGTCAAAATTGGTTGGATCAATAATAATATTACTAAAAGAGTGTCGCTCTTGTCTTAATTAGTATAAAAACTGATAAGAAATATCCTAACTAGCTTCCAAGATTAGCAAGATTTCATCTCTAGATTTTAAAAATGCAAAAATTTAAAAAATACTTTTGTATTTAACTTCAAAATTAGTTAAAAAAAATATTATCTTCGGTCCCTAAGATTACTAGAATGTTGCCTCCGGCTTCTAAAATTAGAAAAACATTGTGGCTTTGTTTTTATTGTGAGAAAAATTAGCTCTCACTTCAAGAATTAGAAAAATTACGTTTCTTGACGTTTCAAAATTTGTAAAACATTGTCTTCGGCTCCCATTATTGGAATAAATGTGACTTTTGTATTTATTAATTTAGAAATTTGTTAAAAAATGTTACTTCCAGCTTCTACAATTAATAAATTACAGTTCCCGGCTTCTAAAACTACAAAAACAATGTCGTATGTGTCTACTCGTATACTGAATTAAAAGTCTCTGGGTTCTGAAATTAGTAAAATAACTTCTGTAGATTTGAAAGTTTTATTCTCAAAACGTGAACGAAATTGGGAATAATCAAGTTAAGGACTCTATTACAATAGTAACTCTAGTCAAAAATGGTTGGACCAATAATATAATTTTTCTATTAAGGACTCCCGCCCTCTTTAAATTATTTTCTGAGTGTGCCACAGGAACCAACGTCAAAATTAACGGCTCTTACACTACCTTGAGGGAAACATATTAATAATCAAAGCTCTTTAAGGCATATTTTTACTACTAATGCTTTGATCAATCTAAATCTTATTCTGCAATGAGTTTTATACAAACCACTCAGCTATCTCATCGCCATCTACTTAGTAGCTTTAAGTTATCGTATTACGAGTTTTTCATCACATTAGTTTATCACAGTTTTCGCACACCGCTGTTTGCAAAGCTTGTACTCTGCCACACAATGTAAGTTCTTTGATTTACGAGAAATTAGTTTTCCCTAAGCTGCTTCAAATTTTTTTGAATTTTTTTTTAGAATAACATGTGAAGCACACACAAAAAGATTATGTTCGTTTTTGTTTGGAATGTAAATCTGAACGAATGTCACACTATGGAATATTTTTTTTTTGTTGAATCTTATAAGGTTTTCTCTTGGTCTGCAATTTATATTAATTAGTTTTCGAATAGTAAAAACATTTTCGCTTCCGAATCATCACTGAAATATTTTTAAAAATTATTTTACAACATTATGAATACCGGCGGATTGCGTTTAGTTTGCTTTTTTTTATCCCAAACCGAATAGAATAGTAAATTTAATTCATAAATTTTTAATTTACCAAAATTTACTCAAAAAGTGAAGATAGTGATTTGAGTCTCCACACTGAGCTATCACTCTTTGGCCATATACTCATAATTTTGCGCCTCTGATGAAGATAAAAGTTTAGTTCAATAAATTTTGTTGGTATTGAACAGTTTTATGATAAACTGTTTAATTTAATTTTTCTGATTTCCTTTATGTTTAAAAATTGTACAGGATTCTACTACATAAATCGCCTGATAACAATAATGAATCAATGGTTTGAAGTCGAACTTTTGATTACCAATTTCCTAAAATGATTTTTAGTTTCATCCTGTACCGATTAATCATGATAACTTTTGTTAAAATTCGAAAACGTGCAGTGAAATTGAAAATTGTTATAATTTGAGCTCAGCCACGCATTTCTACACAACCTATACTTAAAATGTGCTAAAAATGACATTGAAAAAACAACAAATTTGGGTTAACATCAACTTTTGGACTGTTGTTAAAGCTGCTCAATACATTATTTGGAATTTGGATACCTTTACAAAAAGTTGTTTGCCACTTTTAGAAATAGCCTGGAATCGACCTGTAGCAGGAAATGGAGCCGATAAGAAGAACGCGAAAGTATGTTTTTACAACCTTTTAAAAAACTAAATAATCGAAACGAAGAAAATTCAAATGCAAATATTTGCACAGAAAATATTGACTTAAAAATGATTTCGAAATTTATTCGATCGAACCCACCTGACAGTAATCTAGAAAATTGCTGTAGGCTTTTCAACAACTTCATCAAAATTATAGTTGGTTTATCTTGATAAGACACGCGTTGTGTCTAATTACAGTCTTTGAAAAATTTGATAGCTTCGATAATGAAAGTTCGAAATTGTGTTCAGCAAATGCGAGTTCATGACAAAATTACTGTAATTGATACTAAATAGCAATTAAAGCCACCAACAGCGACACGCATTAACTTCTTCAAGTAGCAAAACATTGCCAATTTGACAAAGTGAGATTCTCTAATGGACTCTTGCCGGACGTTTTTCATTTTATGACCAATTAAAGAGTTGAAAGCTAACTTGAAAGCCCTAAAAACTAAAATGAAACCCACCGTCGTCGATCACTTGAATTTGATTCTATTAACTTGATCTATTAAGTTCGTTGTCTGAGTTTCCTATTAAACAGGTCGCTTAACCAATAGGTTTTTATCGTTTTTTAATTAAACCATTTTTAGTTACAGTTTCTTGTGCATATTCAATTAACACACCAGTGCGAAATTTCGATTTTATAGCCACTTGAAATCGTAAAATGTCAGTTTTTTCACAATGTTTAAACTAAGCTTTATCTAAATATAATACAGATGGAATTTAAAAACTTTTTATCAAAATGTGCAAAGACACTTAGTGTAAACTTTAAGCAATGTTTATAACGGGATTAAGAACTTGTTTTTGAAAAATTTCAGGTAATTTACGAGCAGAAACTTGATACGTTCCTTGGGGCAAATTTAGTGTAATTTGTGATCATAAAGAAATAATCGAAGAGAATCTTCTGATTGTAGATTCAAGTGTTAATCATTACAAGGCTGCACTGTGTTGTAGTTACGGTGGATAATTATGTAATTCGTGTTTGTAGCACTGAAAAGATGCAATCGGCTGACATTTATTGTTTCAAAGAAGTTAGAACACCGCGACCAAGTAAATAAAAAGGCGGATGTTATTTATTTTCACAAACAATTAGATTATATTAGTGAGGTAAAAATAATTAACGCACTGGTACTCGTCAGAAAATTCCATTTTTCAGGATTTCAATAAATAAAACCAATTGAAGGTAACTTAATTAATGCGTCACGTTTTTTGAGTAAATTCGAATTTGATGTCATAGATGGAATAAGGAATGAGTTTGGATTAATCATAGTTTAATAATGCATATAGGTGCAACAGCGTAAAAATCATTCTATAAATAAAGGTTAAAACATGTCCAAGCCCTTGCAGATATGTGTATCGGCTACTACAATAGATCACTTGCTAGTTGGTAACGCCTTACCACCTACACTCTACATTTCAATAACTAATTACTAAACATAACGTGACCTTAACGTATCGGATGAGTTCATAAGGTAAGGCGAAAACAACTACAAATCGATGGAATGACGGGTTACCATCTATTTACAAGGCCGCAGAGCATCTTCACTTTGTTATTGACGCTTCAGGCGGCTTCAGAAGGTATCTTTAAGGACACTGATTGGTAGACTGGCGGCGTTTTGTTTCTAATCTAACCGACTATGAGCTCAATTAGATCTAATTGATCCGACACTTGTTGCAATTTACGTGCCTGAGCAAAATGGCACAACATTTGCCAAATTCTGCTTTTATCTAATCACAGGAAACGTGCACTTTTCGTTTCCTACTAAATTAATTTATTTACGTATTGAACCCTATTAAAACGATAAAATTTATCGCAAAAAACTTTCATTATAGCGATTTTTATTGTTTTATTACGGTCCACCTCTGCATACAGCCTACACAAAGTTCATTAAAAAATCAAATTAGAAATTAATGGTGTTCTGAAAATTATTTTTGAAAGATTTTTTTATACTTCGGTGCCAAGCAAATTAAAGTAACTACTAGTCATAAAATTAGAGAATTTAGTACTGTCCTAAAATTTTAAAGATTTTACTTTGACTGGACAGAGAAACAGGACATTTCTATAGGTGGTGCCTATATTTGTACGATTTTTAGCTACTATAAAATTTTATAACCATCCCTTATTAGTAAAATGATGAGAGCTTACCACAGTTATTTACAAGCAAAAGTTCTTTAAAATAAGAAATGTTTAGGATTTATGGCTCTGCACCAGGCAAAAACCATTTTTAAGGGTGATATTAACATCTGTTGTGGTCAGCACTCATTAATTGCTAATAAGGGATGGTTGCAAAATTTTACAATGATTCAAGAACGCACAGATATATTATACCTCTTGGTCCAGAGAAACCTCAAACTTAGTCACTCTAACCACTATAAACAGGAATTAAAAATTGCGTTTAATATGAGATCATCAAAAATTTTTGACGATTTTTCAGTAAACATAAACAGAATCATTGACCGAAAACAATTTTGCATTAAATTCCTCTCTTAATAAGATTGAATTGCATTTGATTGAATGTTATTTTATTGCCGACAAATGACTTTTTTTTTCTGTGTGTTTATAAATTAAATTAATCGGTACATAATTCAGCCGAAACAGCCAGTCATTCATCTCATTGCTTGATTTCACAGGTATTATAAGCGTGCTACTTTTGTTTATTATCTGCCACATCTTGTTTATTTACTCTTTTTTTGATTTCCAAAAAAAAGTAAAATAAACAATTTTTAATAACCCGGAAACTGCCGAATAAACCTTTCTATTTGCCAAAATAGAATTAATGATAGGTCTAAGTTTGTGTTCCTTTTGTTTCATTATTGGATTTTCCTTATGTCAGAGCGTTTTCACCTTTCTAACACCAAACCTATAATCGGTTCACTAATTAGAGACTTGAGACATTTGAAATTCAAATTTTATGCACATGTTAGTAACACATAAGGTCTAAATACTCGCGGCAAACCTTCAAAGAAAATAGGCGTGCTCAGCGAAATATACGCAGTTTAAAAAGCGATATGTTATCTCGACAAATGTGGCTAAAGTCATCATCATAACCCAGTTCTTTGATCGGATCAGAGCTCATTAATATCCAATTGTATGTTAAAAAACCAGGTAAAAAAACGAGAGGTGTGTTTGGATTAATTTCATTGGTATGAAAGCATTGTCACGGACTGTTTTCAGGAAATGTCCTGGCAGACCGCCTGACGCTGCCAACCACACATATCCTTACGTAAAATATCTTGAATGAGTGTGTGTGATAAATGACGTAATTAGTACGCAGAACTCTTCCATTTTCTCAGAAGATTACTCACGCTATTAATACGGGGGTTAATTACTGCAAACCCCCTAACGCTTCTTAATAAATTTGTGGCCAACCGCCCGCATCTTTTATATCATTAAAACTGTCAGGTTTATGATGATGGAACGTTTTGTTTTTGAAATGAACATAAATTATTTTATGGAAATTTTTGGGGGCTATTAATTTATTAAAATAATTACGGGGTTAAACGCACGAAATGCACCAATTCGTTCGAGCACGAAGATTGTAAAATGTTCAGCCAATAACACCCTTAAAAACATAAAAACGAAAGGGAAACGAATTATGGATTATACCATAAAATTTAAATTGGTAGTTTAGTGCACACAAAAGTGCGTTACAAAAATTATCAAATTATAAAAGGTGTTCCAGAAATACGTTCCAATAAGACATTATGAGAATCTTGAAGTCAAAAAAATCGATTTATCGATTTAAAGGCACCTAGGCTTTTATGCCCGTTGGTTATAATCTCCCCAAATAGAGAGCAAATAGAAAATCTCTAATGAAGCTTAGTGTTTTTCACAAAACTACACATTTGTGAATAGTTAATTTTTGAAATAAACCGATCAAAAATGGAAATTGATATTTTAAGATTGCAACGCTTACTAGTGTCTCTCTGGTAAAAACCAACCATAAATAATGTTAAATTACCACAGGAACCGATTTAAATTGTGGGCTTCAACCTCGATATTACTACCTAAATTATTTTTTTACCCAAAACCTAGAGCAGATAACAAAATTTTCCAAAAGACAAAGTATTCAAAAATGATGCAGGTTTAAAATAAATCAAGCCAATAAAATGACGTAAAAAAGTTATAAATTAAAATTTGGAAGGTCGACATAATTTTAATACTTTGGAATAACAATAAAAAGAAAACATTGACACCAGAACGTTTGTGTACGTTCAATAGTAATATTTTTGTGCCAAATCCTACCAAAATCCACAAAACAGGTAAAAAGTTATTAATAATAACAATCAAATTCTAATTTCTACTTATATACATATAACGAGTGACAAGATTGTTTATGACAATATTTATTTCTTGTTTGTTTTACAAGTAGTTGTTGCAAGAAAAATTAGTCACGAATCAAAGACGAGTGGCCAATTTTCTCAGATGCTCTTATCCAAAGTTATATTCAGTTAGCTACTGAAATATGTTCTAAAACAATCTATAGAAATATCTATAATATTTTTTTTATTAGCAAAACAAAATAATACAAAATAAAAACTTAAAATTTCTGCCTCCACAGTTACTTTATTGGCATATGGCTCAATGTGTAAATTTTACGAAAAATTTTGGACGAATTTAAGATAACGTGTGGGTTTCTTGGATCGTTTGATAAATAGTATTTACAACAAATGATTATACTTTTGTTAATAACAATGTGATTTCATTTTATTAATTTTTAGACTAAAAATTATATTATATTTTGTTGTTTCTCATTCGTGTTTTCTTTTTTTTTTGTTTTTGGGTTTATATCTAATATCTTAATGTTTATTATTATTTTAGGGTTACTAGTTTGACATTTTGGTATTATTCATTGATTCAGTAGTGATAAGAACAAACTAATTGCAAATTTTTCACAATAAAAGAATAATAAATTTAAATAAAAGGTGGCATAGGTCCAAAGAAGGAAAAAACGCCGAAACTGGTAATCACAAAATAAAAATATACTAAAGAGATCGTTTCATATAAATCCAAAAAAATTTAAAAATCATATAACAACTCCGTTAAATTTGACAGAAATCTTGTCATTGTAATAAATTGATGCAATATTGTAAATTAACGTTTTACATTTGTTCCAAATTCTACCTCATTTTTACAAAATTAAAACCGTCTTGGATTGAAATTAAATTTTGTTAAAATTTGCCAACTCTGCAAATTCAACAAAATGTTTACAAGCACAATTTATAGTTATATGGAAAAATAAAGTTATAATAAAAGAAATAAATTTTATCAAAAATTTCAAAATAATAATATTTGATTACGCACGAAAGGCGTTATAAAAGTGATAACACGTGTGTTATCTGTAATGCTTGTTGATGCATACTAGATTTTATAGTTCAGAAAACATTAAAATCTAATATTGGCAATAAAAAAGAAATGAATTTGATCAAAAATCCCAAATTGTTTATGCACTAACAGTGTTATAAAAAGATAACACATGCGTCTCATATTTTTTTTATTTTTGAGGAAATAAAATATCCGTTTATTACAAAAAATTAAATAAAACTACAAGTAAATTTTATCTCAATATTCCAGGTTACTTGTTTATTAGAGTTAAGTGAAACAGAAGTAATTTCACTATAAAATTTCAAATTAATAATTCTTTATGTAGTAAGAGCATTGTAAAAACGATAACGCATGGCATTTTTTGTAATTCAGAACGGTGCATAGGTTCATTAGTACTTTATTTAAAAAAAAAATTTATGTATCATCAAAAAAATTAAGTAGAATAAATTTAATACAAAAATGTTTATCCTAAAATTTCTAATTTATTTTTACGCACGATAGGCGTTATAAAATTGATACTAAACCGTTTCCCAGGAATCTGCTTATCCCAGTCTCTTGATTAAATTTAATAAAGTTCCAAGATTTCTGAACGGATCATTCGTTGTTCCTAACAATTTCTCTATTGCTCTTACTAATTATTTACGCATGATAGGCGTTAAAAATAATAACCCATGGTGTTATACTTGTAACGCACTTGGACACTTGATACACAACTACACACTGAAATTTTTTTGTTCAGAAAAAATAAAATGGCATAAAGTTATGATAAAAAAGAAAGGTACTTTAACAGGAAATTTTAAATTAATTATATTTGCGGAGTAAAGGTGTTATAAAAAAATAATGCATAACATTATCAGTAACACATTAACTCACGCAATGTATACAGTATATTATTTTTTAGGAAAATATCCATATTAATACAAAGAATAAAATTATATTGAAAAAGAAGTAAATGGCACTATTAAAATTTAACTTAATAAAAAATATTTGTATTATCGAAAAAGTAAAATAGAAGATAAGTAAATAAAGAAAAATAAATTTCACCATATTGTAATTCTATGTGTACGTAGACAAAGCGTTAAAAACCCTGGTTTTTGTCATATTTACAATTCAATAATAAGTAGGTATCTATTTATGCACCAAAGGCGTTACAAAAATGATAACGTTTTTAACGCACGTGTCGCATAATATATCTACTACATAGTTTATTTTTACGCCACAGAAAAACAAAATAGAATAAAATCATAACAAAAGAGAAATTTGGAAGGGTCCCTAAATTAACAAATAATATCTATTTTCATCCTGAGTACTCCAAGAACCCTCCTAAAGTTAATAGAGTGGATGAAGAAATTAATCTAAATAAAAGAGAAGTATTTTTCAACATAAAATTTCGTATTTTTACACAAAAAGGGCGTTATAAGATGTAGTTGATAATGCATGGTATACCTATCCTGTGACGCATACGGTGTATGTAAGTTTATATTTTTTAGAAGAAAAATACAGGGATATGTACATAAATCAAAAAGAAATAAAACAGAAGAAAATTATAAAGTAAATAGAATTTTTTATAGGAAATCCGAGTAGGCCATCCGCATCTCATGTGAAACAACCCCATCAACACATGTGCAAACAATTTACAATAACTCTGTTTTACAGCTTTACCACAAACCATACCTCATAAAATTTCAACAAAAAATGTTCTAGTTATTTTTTTAATTAAGTCTAATAATGTGGTAAATTGCACCATGGGAAAGCTTATTATATTTTCAATTTCAGTTATCTATTATGAATTACATGATAACTTAATGACATGTAAAATTATCAATAATTCTATCTTTCCAATTTAAAATAAAAATTAATATTACTCACACTTGAATTTCTGCATTCGCTTTTTATCAGTGTGCTAATTTAATTAAAATATTAGTCCAAATATGGTCAAACTAAAAATTAATGTTTGACTTTTCCTTTGAGAATAGTTGTATAAACTTGGTTATAAATAATCCCTGAGGTTGGCCACACGGTTCTCGGCAGATGATGTTGTCTAACCTGTTATTAAATGTTCGCTATATAAATGTTAATGTTGTTTGGTCGGTTGTTTAACAATGATATTGGTTAATTTATAGATGTGTAATTATCAGCGATTGTGATTGAAAAAAAGTCCTTGGTTTTTTCGCACGTTTTGTCTGAAAATAATGGATGCATTATTTCGTTAAAACAATAGACAAGACAAAATTGTTATGTACAGGAAAACGTTGAAGGCTTCAAGGCTTCGTCCTGAAATTATACATACAGAAGGAAATGGACCATGTGTTATGTCGGCCATAAAAATTTTAATATTACATACAGCTTTTTTACTGCTGGCCTGCATATGTTATGTTTAACGAACAAGTTATGTAATTCTCATTAGAAAATTTTACTAAGTACCAAATTATAACTTTGATCTCGACCGGATCTATTGTTCACTTTGAAGTCAAATTATGGGAAATTTTCTTAAGCTTTACGTTCTCGAATTTATTAATCGATAGACACCCACATTGTCTCTTCAACCCAACAGGTGTTTCAAAATTTGTGTGCATAATAAATAGGACCAAGGTTAATCATTAATGAGGCAATATTTTAAAATCAAGATTTTTCCGATATCATCACGAGCTTTCCTCCCTCCACTAATTGAGAGATTTTATCCAGGTAATAAATTCAAATGTGTAATCTTTGTTTTCAGAAATGTGACGCTGAAAATGAGTAATGCACAATTAGCATTTGTAATGCCTTTTTAGAAAAATATTTATTAGTTTCTATTTTAAAATCAAAGCTTATTCATTATTTCCTCAGTTATAACGCGTGTCCATTAAGACAAACACTCCAGAGTGCTGTGTGGGGTTGAAAAACAATTGTTTTGAATATCTCTGATCATTTCATTTACCTATCTGTCAAATGGAAATGTTAATGTTAGAAACGTCATTTTTACACGAAAAATATTGAAAATGTTTTACTTTTTAGGATTTTCCTAATTTCCAGCAAACTTCTGTAACAAAAATTAAAATTATCGATCATCAAGTGGTGTCTAATAAACGACACACTTACTCCTCCTCATGACTGGCTGCGAGTTTTTTGAATAGTGTACATAACAATTTTTTTAACCCATGTCCACTATCGTTTATATCTTGCACAACTATAAAAGGCCCGGAATAAGTTGGAATTGCGGGCAAACCAGTTGTGGTTGTCAAGATTGGGTGCCTCATAATCATAAAACCCAAACAAAAAAAATGTAAATCATTAAAATATTTACTAACAAAACTGCGCACATTATAAAACGAATTACTGTTTACAATTAACATAACTTTTTGTTTATAATTCAAATATGTATTACTTAAAAATAAATATTTACGAGAGACATCCGTGGTTAAATTTTTGCGGTTTTTATTTCACAATTTGAAACATTTCTGGGAGCGTTTGAAACAACTTAGAAAGGGTAACACACGATAAAATCAGCAAGAAAAATAGCCAGCCAGAGTTTTTGCTGCTTAGCATATTAAAATTTCAGCTGCTAAACCCAACACTAAGGTCACAATTTTTCAGATTTATATCACTATTTTTATTGGAAGTATAGACACATTTATGTTATTTATGGTTAAGTAGATAAGTGCTGGTAAAAAAATTCAACAGTTTCAGGCAATTGCTCAATAACCCAAAGATGGTTGTATTTTGACTGAATAAATCCCACTTTATAATTATTTTCGCAACACTTGAATGAAAAGGCTGTTTGTTAGTGCGAATAAAGGAACGTCCTTGCCAAGCATAGTTAGACGTCCATTAAAGTTGCATTATTTTTTATTTTAGTGCAAATTCTTTTGTTATCTGGCCCAAGGTTTGTGTTAATTAATTTGCTCTTAAAAATACCGCAAAAAACCGAAAACTTCCGCTATTTTGGCAACTAGCACTTAATAAAACAATTGATGCATCACATGTCACTAGTGTCATTAATCACTGTCGCCGCCACCTTCGATCATATTTTATTGGCAAACGATGTAGACAGCTGCAGTGGCGTCCGTCAATGTAACAGATTTCGCGTAATATTATGTGACATAAATTATACGAAACAATTTCCTGTTGCGCAATGTAGGCCCACCCTGTAGCATTAACAAAGTTAATGACGGCTATTCATAGTCCAAGACTACAAGATAAAGGCTCGCCCGTTTCATGCTACGATACAAACTAATCACCGACATTTATTTTAGGCAAAGATGTGCGAAATCTGACATTCCAGCAACCACTCCTGTCATTGTCGGATTTTATCACTCACCCTGTGTATAATGACGTGCGAATCCATTCTTTTATCTTCTCGCCTTGTGGTTTATTTTTAAATTTATTTCGAAAATAAAACACTTCAAGGTCGATCATAAATTTTTAGTTTGATTCAGAAAAATTAAAGCGTGGGGAATTTGTGGAATGCCCTTTCTCAAAACAGAACGAATTTAATTCGAATTGCCATCAATTTAATTTTACGATTTCGACTACTTTAAGACGCAGACTGGTAATTTAGAGTTCATGGGGGAACCTTAATTAGACCCCTATTACGCCAATTAAACAGCGATGAATAAACGAGGGGTTATCAACAAATTTTATTAATTACTACCCAGTCAAAATACCCATAATAAAACTACCTAAAATAAATAAACAAATCTAGAACATTTTGAACATAATACGAAACAAGAGGGAGAGACGAGTTTTTGCAGTGATTTTGTAAGATTTTTTTGTCTAATAAATTAGGAAAAATCTTTTAATATTAATAATACTTAAAAAAAGGTAGTCTATGTACTTCTTTAAGTTTGGAGAATTGTGTCAATTAGGGTATTATTTGACGTTTCAACCACTGCCAATATTTTAGACCCAAACTAATATTATTAATTGCAGTTTCCAATTATTTAAACATCAAACAGTGACATTAAATAATGAAATGCAGAAGACCAAACTAATTTTATTAATTATAGTTTCTAATTTAAACACCAAACAGTGACATTAAATAATGAAATGCACAAGACCTTGAAAATAATTTTACAAATAAAAGTAACATCCGAATTTTAGAATTTGGGTAATTTTGTGGTAATAAGTGATTTGCAAAGGATTTAAAAACCCACATTGTGCTTATTCTTAATTCAGTTTTATTGGGCCGTCGTTTTACACAAGTTTTAGGAAACTTAAAATGTCGAGTATTTTAGATTTAATTGAGAAATTTTAAAATCTTATGATTGGAATTACTCAGGAATTATAACTCTCTAAAATTTGGAAATTTTAGAATAATAGAAATACGAAATTTTTGGAAAAAATGAACGTGAGATAATATGTATCATAGCGTCATCTGTAAATACCGCTGATAAATATGGGAGATTCAATGATCAAAATAGAAACAACTACTCTTTTGTTTAGTTTACCACTTGACGTTTAGTTTTGATAAACCATTGATGAGTACTAACAAGAAGTGAAATGCGAAAAAGTGCGAAGTAAATTTGGAACTAGTGAACCCCTGCGTTATTGAGCGAGTAAATTCAAATAATTGTTAACATGTGGTTGACATTTCTTTCTCAATAATTTACCAGTTCTAAATCCCTTCGATAGACGCGGATCTCATTAGTTATTGTCAATAGATGCCACTTTTTACAAAATATTGTTTGAGATTTCAAATTTTGAAAGAAGTGTTTCTAATTTTAATGAAACTGCCGCATATTTTATGAAAATATGGTCTGCGGCAAATAAGAATAATTAGGAACCCCAGGCAATAGTTCCTTAAAAAAACTGAAAACATTATTAAATAATAATTGGAAGTTGCATCTGACAGTTTAATTAAGATTGGGAGTAATAAGCGAGTTTTCGTTAAAAATTAAAAGACGTAGATACATACAAAATAATTTCAAAATTAATATTCTTATTACTAGGAGGACACAGTAAAAAGCGTTGAATATCGTTAATAAACGCAGTTTCTCACGTAGTAAAAAAATTTCCTACATTATTTGACAACGTTTTATTTTCTAACAGCGTTTTGGTCCATATACTCGTATGTACATACTTTCAGTTGTTTTTATTGAAATGCTGAAAACTAATATTTTCGCCCGAAATTGGCTAGTACCAAAATCGGCCTTTTGTGCATTTTTCAGCAAGGAAAAAACATATCGCTATAATGTTTTAGAGTAATTTCAGTGCTGTGATTGGAAGAATTACTGCTTAAATTGGTCGATCCAAAGTTAGACGAAAAAATCTGAGATTCAAGTTTTCGCGAGGATTTCTGAAATTGTAAATTCATTGAACTTTTAGTACTTAAAATTTTAAAATTCTTGAGATTATTCTCATATAATATTGCAAAACTAGAACCTCTTGTAGATTACTCATTTTAGTCCCAGATTTCGCTTGTAATTTATATCCTGGCAAACACTTTAAATTTTTTGTTTACCTGAACGAAGTAGTCCCACTGCAATAATTTTTCTGTTGTGACAAATGGTTTCCTGCTAAATAAATTTAGCAACAATTCGTTAATTAAATACGGGAAATTGTAATGTGATCTCGGTTGAAAATCGGGCCACCATTTCTTAACCGTTTAAAAGTCCAGTTATTTGTCAGTTGTCGCAATGTTAATCCGATTTTCTTTGATGTTGTAGATTTTCGCGTCCAAAACATGTGATTTAATGCCAAAGCGACAGAAATATTCGACAGCATAACAGAACCGAAAGAGAAAAAGCAGAGCAGATGTTTGATATCAAGGACATAACAAAAATCTCTATACCAGACATGCAAACTGGGCCATATAAGCTGCAGCTTTTGTGAAATATAGAATTACAGTCACAAATTCTATTCAATTTCTTTGATAAATCGACGGTAATTATGTAAATCTCGGTGATTTATGACGGAATAGAACGCGACTCGAGTCAACAATTCGAGTGGTGAAATTGTTTAATTTCATGAGATTCAGTCCTAGCTTCAAGCCTTGATTGTCTGATTTTCAGTATGTAATTTTACAAATTTGTTTTTGCATAAATGCTTTCACTTGCTGATTAGAAAAATTCTAATATTGCCGACGATTAAAATCTTAAAATGAAAGTTGAGGTTTAAAAAAATCATTATATGTGTGTGAGTGATTGCTTCATAAATCACGCGATAAAAATTTCGGTTATTATTATGACAATCGTGCACCCTGCAGCTTTTCACTGATTTTGATCTTTTTGCAATCACTTGGGTACGTGTTGGAATTTCAATGTCTTTTAATAAAGAGATCACCTCAATAAATCGCTGGAAAAACTAGCTACAGCTGCTTGATGACATATTGCAATCCATTATCCAACTATATTAACGGGCAGAAGCTATTTGTTAATAATATCTAGGTCCGGTAAATGCATGTAAAATTATATTACCATTATTCATGTCGCAAATTAAATTTAATCCAAGCTTTAAGAAAGTCAGATAATGATGATTATTTATTAGATGGTATAGTGCAGGTTAATAACATGTTTCTTGCATTTTAATTGCAGAGGAGTGACCTAAACAATATTTGGATTCTCTTAGGCTAGACTTTAATGGCAAATCAAATTCGAGACTAGTGCCGTTATAAGGATGTTGCAAATTAAAGGAATCAGACAAGCATTTGTTGAATTACTGAATGCACTTATTAGACTGTTCACCTTTGATTTTACCAAGGGTTAGAATTGCATTTTACGTTCTTAAAACTAACCTTTTATCAGATTTTGTATAAATTTATTGATAGAGCAGTTAAAAAAGAGTTACTACTTCCTCTTATATAAATTAAAAAGTCGGAATATTTGAAATTCTTCCAGATTAAATTGTCCCAAACGCTCGGCTAATGAAATTTTTCTGCGCATTTTTTTCACTTCAGTTAAAATATGACACAAATGAGTTAAATTAAGAGTGATTTATTTTGTGTTTTTTTTAAATCAAAATTGACATTTTTTTCTGATCTGAAATTAATATGACAAAAGTTAGACCACCTGGAATCTTTTTCTTTTGAATAGACATATATCAGGGACGTTTATTTATCAAAATTAGATGCAACTTGTATCTGTTGTAAACCTCATAATTTTGATGAATTTATTTAACGATCTTAAAATTTCTGAAATTAATACTACTCAAATCAGAATTAAATTTTCGTAGATTTTTTTAAAACGTCAAAGGTATATGTGTATATTTTTCCTGATTTACGAACCAAATTATAAAAATATGTTATAAATTAATTTATAGATTAAGTTATCGTAGCTTAATTAGTGAAGAGAAATTTTGTTTTTAAACATGGATAAATATTGCGGCAATTGAGATAATATTGTCAAATAAAAATAATGGGGTACCTCTATAATGTTGTTGTCTGGTTAAATTTATATCAGTAAATTATTTTTGAATTTTAAATTGGAGAAAGTTTTTATTTTTATTAATTTACGTCTCAGTACACAAATAAGTGCTTTCATAAGTTACTGTAATAACTATTCTACAGTTTCGTTTTTCAATATTGGAAGCACACAAATAAGGCAAGAAATAAAATTGGTAAGAAAAAATGCTACAAAATTAATAAATTTTTAATGTTTATGATTTGTTGTATATATTTTTAGTTACAAAAAACTTGGTTTAAAAATCTCTACATTTCTAAAATTAAGACTTTACTGTTTATAATTATTCTTACTTTCAAAATTTTAGAAGTGATTGTTTAGTTCTGATTTATTTATCTAGTTTTGTTGTGGTCAATATTGACACTAGATTAAAACGCCATAGATTTAAGCTAAGCGAATTCGTTGAAATCACTCCATTTAAAAATCTGCTTGGCCAATTTTCTTTAGCTTGACAGCGCTTCTTTTCCTAAGCTACTATAATCAGACTTTTGATGTCATTTGGACATTTGGAACTAACTACACTAAAATATAAAAATATCATGAAAATCCATGGTCTATTGTTGGGTCAATTGCAGGTTCTTAAAAAGTCAGTTTATTTATTATTGAAGTTACGGTGACAATGCATGCAAATTTGTTGAAAGAGCACATTAAAAAAACCGCTTAAAAATATTACAAAAATGGGAATATTAGCTGTTTTTACAGATTAACCCTCCGTTACTAAGGTGCGGTCTGAGAGACCGATCGTTTCAAAATTTATCGATAATTTTCGTCTTTTTTGAGATTATGACTTCCGCTTTTAGGTACCTTCATAAATATTGCTTGCACAGTCTATGCCTAAATAAGATAGAATTAGAGCAACTTATTATTAAGTTATAAACAAAAACGGTCTGTGACACCGACCTTAGTAACCGCGTTACAAATTTCAAGTTGTATTGTTTTACAATTTGTTGTTATTTTGTTATACCTAGTTGCTAAATTTTCGCTCAGGGCAATTATAAATAAAATGAAACACAATTTATAAAATTGTGGAAAGAATTAATTGACCAAAAAATGTTAAAGTTGATGACGATGCTGAATTCTTGTAAAATAATCTATTAGAAATGGTATACAAAAAAACTGATTGATACTTGATACTTATAAAAGATATTCTTACTGCTTAGGTGAAAAAAATGAAAAAACTAAATACAAGTGTTACCAGCGCCCTAAATTTATGTGCATGGAGGATTTAACACCACTATAATTCGACTGCAAATGTACATAAAATCCGGTATTGTTTAAACAATAACTTTAACAAAATATTTGCTATGTATTATTTAACACATATTTTTCTACTTTTTTTAAATAGAAACGACTTTACTTTTTACCAAAAATTTTTTTATAAATTTTATATATTTTAATATTTGCTGCTCTATCTGTTGTATCTAAGTTCAATATTTTGGGTATTTTTTAAACAATAATAAATCAATATTGTTGTTATAAATTGTACAATTTTTATTTTATCTAAAAACATCACGCAATAAGTAAGTCAATTAATTAGTTTAAAACAAAAAATAACAATTTTCAAAAAATCGGTCTCACAGACAGACCTTAGTAACGACTTCTCATCCGACCGCCTTAGTAACGGAGGCTTAAGTTGTCCCGAGCACAGATAATTAGAAGTAAGTATACAATAAAACAAAATTATAGTCATGAACTCTATGTATGCTACGTGTTAAAATTTGTTGATTGTTTGTACACGTAGAAACGGCCCTATAAAACGCAGGGAAAAAAGAGCAAGACCTGAGGCAAGTGTAATAGAGAAAACACAGAAATACCAACACCAACCTACTCTTTGATGCAAAAGTAAAAACTTGGTGCTATCACTGGTATAATGGATATTAAAGCAGACAAATGAATGTTATAAAACAACATAACATAATACTGTTTTTTCTAATTTATGTATACACTTATTGATAGAGCAATTAAATAAACAATCTTATAAGAATTTAAAATTCTTCCAAATTAACTTGTCCCCACTCAACTAATGAAATTTTTGTGTACATTTTTTCACGTCATTTAAATTATGACACGAGTTAAATTAACATTAGATTTATGCTAGAAAATTAAAAACTGACATTTTTCGTTTGTTTTTTCCTGTGATCTAAAAATAAAAATGACAAAATTTGGACCACCTTGAATCTTTGTTTTGATTACTCCTAGGACATTAATTATCAAAATTGGTGATCATTTCATTCAATTTTAGATAATGCGATAAGAATATTTGTTAATAAAGATCTAGCAATTTCTCAGAACGATAATATGAAACTATATTCGGTATTTCACTATCTAAAGCGTGATATTTTAATTAATCTAATTGATAAGTTACCGAAAGTGCAACTGTTAAATGTTAAAAATTACCATTTTCCAAAATCCAGTACTCGACCTTCTATTTTTATTAACACTTTCCATCATGAGAAAAATAAACATTATGAAATACGACGGTATTAAGTGAAGAATCCTACATTTATATCAATAAAATAAAAATTCCTAAACATTTTACTAACCTAGTTTAAACGGGACAGTCTCCAAGCCCATTGCTATTATGTTATTAAACTGAGATAGCTCAATATATTAGTTTAATTTCGATGTGGGATTCTTAACTTCCGTTTCAGGTAAACCAATTATGAAAATTTGATTCTTCTGAAAAATGTAAACACAAACCCACAACCGGATGTTTTCGACAACAAATTACTCAACTGAGGGTTTCAAAATATGCAAATTGTGTGGGTTTCTAATTAAATTAAAGAGTTTTCGATCTGGGAATCAATCGTTTTAAATACGAAATTCTGACATTTATTGATTCCGTCTGCACATAACGCAATATTTTTTTCGTGACAGCTTAAGTAACTTTAAGAACTGTAATTATAATTTCGTAGACACCTGTTATGCGGGTGGGTATTCAAGTGTCAAAATAAATTTGTTGGGAGGTCACAGACAGCTTATTCCGAGCCTCATTATCATATCGGATTGAAATTTTGGAAATTTTCGACAGTGAGTAATTAAAAACAATGTTAGTGTTTTTTGAATAGTTGTAAGTGGCTTTCTACCAGTACTGTGGGAGTGCCGAGGGTCTTTCTCTACTAAACGAAATTACCATTCGGTCTGTTCTTTTCTATAAATAACAATAAATAAAGACGCCCACAAAGTTTATGCAAATTTATTCACAGCAGGATATCTTCTCCAGTTAATGATATTAGTAAATTTCGTGCGTTTTTCACTTATCGTGTTAGCTCGTTTCGTTTTCCCTTTAACACATTTCATTTCGAACCGGATTTGTGAGAATTTTGAGGTTTTCAAATTCCTTTTAATGGGTCACAATAACAATGGCAATTATCGAGTTATTAGAAAAACCTTGACCGCAAAAAGCCATCGTAATTACAACTTGGCTGATACAGAATAAAAACAGGTGATAAATCAAAGGATAACCCTCATCTCCGCAATTGTTGCGAGTTTACGATGTTCCTCAAGGTCTGTATTCAATGAGGTCTTTTCATTTTATCCAAATTATGTATGCAAAGTATAGATCAGCACCGCCTCTTTTTATTTCCGCCAAAGACTCTTAACATCTCATCCTTAAATCTTTTATTTATATTTTTCCATAGGATTAAGCATTCTGATCGCAATTATTATTCAGTCTAACCGTTCCACAAGCGTTAGTGCAAATAAATAGCAACATTACTGTCTAAAGAGACCAAGGGGGCCCAGTTTGGGCTTCTTGCAAGCGAGCTTTTACTCAGGTAGGTTGTGCATTTTTATGGCACAACTTTTTTATGACAGACGTGTTTTCACAAAGTGATTCATTACATCAACACAATTTATTTGTTGTACTACGGATTTAGACAATCTATTATGAACTTGACAAGTGTTTTCCGATGTCTGTTGTGAAATTTTGCTCTATCTCAAGGCTGCTTTTCGCATTTGGTTAATCCACTCATCTGAAAAATACAGGTAATTTGTACGTGTCAAACCAACATGCGAAGGAAGTGCCAAATTTGAAATTATTGGGCTATAAAAACTGTAACATAATATAAACGACACGAGCAAGCTAGTTTCGAATTTTTTTCGCAATTCTGACCCATAAAATATCGTTATTTTATCGCGACTTAATTCCTACGAACATCAATCAAATGACTGATGCAAATATTAAATTAACTGAATTTCAGACTTATTTAATAACAGGTTTTTAGCAATAAAAATACTCAATTAGGTTGCAAGACTTTTATGTATTTCTCTAACCCATCATTAAGTTTTTAATTTAGTTAAAGAATGAGGTACATTTATTTTTTATCGTAAAAATTATTATAAAGAAGGTGATAACGCATACCTACTATAAATTTTGGTCAATGTCACATTACAGTATCTTCAACCAAAATTTGAAAAATGTGCCGATCTGATTATATCTGTCATCAAATTTGATTTGTTAAAAAAACTTCTTAAAAACTGCAGATAGTTAACAAACGCTTTCTCTGAGGATTATTTGTTTTACACAACTGAAACTTTAAAACTCTTTAAAATAAGAAAATTATACTGTATTTTTTATACAGGGTGTTATGGAAATGAGTGCAAATATTTTAACCTGAAATACAGCACCACAAATAATAAAAATCTGTAAAAAAAATTTTGTCTTATCTCAACTGATAACAAAATTATAAACTAAAAATTAATTATTACAAAACGTATAACATTTTTTTTAACATAGGGCAATCATAGGTTTTTCAGGTCAAAATAAAGCGATTTAACACAATTTACCTCTATACTAAGTTGCACCGTTTAGGAGCTAGAGGACGCCAAAGTTAAAGATGAAAAGTCAGTTTTATACTTTAAACGTAAATATTTCGAAAACGATACGTTTTACTAAAATATTGCATTCTTGCAGTTTTATGTTGAATCTACTGGCATATTCATTTTTGCTACAAAAATTGGAAATTAATAAGAAGAAAATTGGTTAATTATCCAAAATGTGAAAAAAAAGTGCCGTAACTTGAAATTGAGATGTGCAGCAAAATTTTGCTAGTAGAAATAAAAAGAGTACAGTCAACTTCATTTGTGTACCAAATTTGGTATTAATCGGTTAAGCGGTTTTCCAGATATAACAAAAAGATGTTTTTTTATACCCAACTTTGACGGCCTGTAATTTTGTTGTTAGTTGAGATAGGACAAAATTTTTTTTACAGATTTTTATTATTTGTGGTGCTGTATTTCAGGTTAAAATATTTGCACTCATTTCCATAACACCCTGTATATCAAATGATTCAAAAATATGGAGTAAAATTTAAATAAAAATTGCAAAAAAATTTGCCTTTTTCCAACTGATGTATTTTGTAATTTTAAAGGGCGCAACGTAAAACATCCACTAACATTAGTTGTCAGGTAGGAATTAAAACTAAAACTCAATTATAAGACAACTTTTTACAGATTTTCATTATTTGTGGTACTATATTTTAGGTTAAAATTTTGCTCCCTATTTTTGATTCACCTGCTTAAATAGTTCAACAATAGTTGATTCAATAGTTCAACACTTAATGGCCAATTTTAGAACTCACACTATTCAACAGTTTGTTTAATAATAATTAAAAAAAGTTAAAGGCTTTGTATCGAGTCAATATCGAGGCATTCTAGCCGTCCCAAACTCCAAACACAATCTTGCGATAAGGTGAATTAGTGATTCAGATAAAAGTTTTTCATGTGAAAATCATAATTTTCGTTTAAAACGGTCCAGCTTTTTTTGAAAATGGCTACCAAAGATCAACTTTTACAATTTTGTGTTGAAAATCGCTAAAACAAATGACTGAAATCGAAAAATTTTGAATCAGAATTTAAATCAGAATATATATAATTATTTTTTTATCAAAATTCAAAATAGATGTCAAGCAATTCTTCCTTTACCGCTTATTTATTGTTCCCGCGTTATACCTATTTAGTTAGAGAAGTTTTGTGATCCATTTTTCGTTGTTTTCATATACCAAAATGTTATAGCACTCTATAGAGAATTTTTGAAGTGAGCACTTGATATCTAGGACTCCAGTAGGCAGTAGGGATCAACTGTCAACGAAAGTTTAATTTATTTGTACAAGAATTTGATAAGAGTTTTTAAGTGTGTCAATCGAACATCCGTTCTAATATATTGAGGAATATTTATCAGAAACTGATTAAAAGATTAATCCTAGGGGAGTCCCTTATTGAGTACGAACTTTTCTGATTTTAATCATTAAGTTAGTAAACAAATTTTATTGATTTTAGATAAGTTTTAAATTTAGCAATGATTTAAAATTTAAAAGGTTCGATACGTGATAAAAAGCATTATCAATCTAATGACGTTTTGTCTTATCCAAGTAAACGTCAAAAGCAATAATAATTAATTTGATTTGTTAAGTAGGGAAGAGCAAAGACCGGCTTTTGATATTTCGTATTTTTTGACCGTGGGAATTTATTTATGCGGAATATGTTTAGGCCAACCAGATTTTTGTTTATTGCATAAAAACAATGTAAATCCAGTGTTGCCAGTTTAGAATACATCTCTAAAATAAAAATAAACAAGTATTGTGCAAGTAAACGTGCTAATAACTAATGGCTTGTAATTTATTCACTTGTATGATTATTTACAAACATTGTGTAAAATTATTTAGTCGTTTATCAACAAAACAAGCTTTTTTCGTTAAAAATAGCAATGCTATTAATTACCTGATTGCTTAGAAATTTTTGTACGTCCTTGACGCAATCAGTAAAAAACTGTGACAAAGTATCAATTCCCTCCTAATGAATTTATGGAGAATCGTAAATTCTTCAATCTCGAAATAAAACTCCATCTACATGCTCGTGCCATGCTAATGCAAGTGGTAATAAATTTCATTTAGTTGTAATTTTTTCGCGGCAAGCCCAAATCGACCTTTTACCTGACCTATTTTATTTTTCAACTGGTAATGGCACTCACGTATGGCTAATAAAAATTCCACGTTTTGCTAAATTTTATTGACACGTAATGTCCTACTTGAGAAATTCGCTCTCACAGGGTGGGCCAAGATGATATTAAAAAAAACTATTACTTTCGAATATTTGCATCCGGTTGCAACAAGTGCAATTATAAAGGCACCGCTCCGACGTGCGTTGCATCCAGTTCGTGCCCAACACCTTTAATCACCTTTTTAATGGGTTTTCAATGGTAGGGCGCGTGCCAAGCAAATTTCTGACACGAATTTCCGCTGCAATTTCATTCGTTATAATAATAGATAAATTCAACTTCCTATGATTGGCAGGTCGACAAATATTTATGTTGGACTCAGAAATTTAAACTAGGATTGACTGAGTTTTGTTTTTTTTTATAAAACAGTTCGTGAAATTTTGCGGATTGTAACCACTTCCTGATACGGCTACCGACATTGTGATATGCAAATATGTATTTAGAAACTTGTCACCAATAAAAATTAATTCAACACAACGAGTTTGGTTAAACGGTTTTTTATTTGGCTTTAGTTATTGTTGCTTCCATTTTTATGATGCGTTTAAATTAATGTTTATTTAATTTTCAAGCTTCACTGCTCATGCAAGAATGTTTAATGAAGAGTAAAATAATCGTGGATTGCTCTAGGCGAATGATAGTACCTTTTTTTATTTGAGTTTATTTTTAACACAAAATTTGATGACCTATTTTTTCAGAAATTTCAAAGTAAACAATCAATAAGTAGCAAAAATATATTAAAGACATATAGGTCCCAGAAAGACGTTCCCATAGATCATAGGTTCTTGAAGTCAAAAACAGATATTTATAAACAGATAGCACATATAACGTTTACCCAAAGTTGTACCGAATTGGACACAATATTTTTTCGTTGACTGTGCCTTAGTAAATTGAAAAATATCTGTTCCAAAACTTAATGATAGTTTATACACAAATTGACAAATATTAAAAATAATTGGGCATAAATAAAGTCAAATTGGCCGACTAATATTAAACTTCTTGTCGAATCTTCTTGGTATGTAGAATGAAACGTAAAAACACCCAATAATACCAAACAATTTTTCTTTGCACGACGTACGTTTTGACAACAATGTTGTCATCTTCAAATGGAAAATTAAACTGATTAATAGTTTAAAATTGTTTGTACGTTTCCGTCTAATACTAATAAAACCTCATTTGAGATTTGTTCTGATTGATTTCTTCCATTTTTACTAATTTTTGCTGGGATGAAGTTTATACAAATGCAAAAATATTGGTTTGTTGTAACAATTTGTTAAAAGGGGTGTTAACAAACCGTTTGCAGTTCGTTTTAATCAAGCTCCATCATGCTTGAATTATATGTATACTCCAACATGCAACCGAAAATAATTATTTATTTTATTTTGCTAATTAAATATAATATAAATAATAATATACGATAAAAAGTAAATTTAATAATAGTTTAGCTCTTTAAAATATAGGTTAAAAGAAAACAATAACACAGAATATGATTGTATTCTTAAACAGTGGTACAACTAAATATTAAAATCGGTAAAGTGGTTAAAACGTTATTAAAATAAAAAATAAAAAAATTTGACGCAATCTAGCTCTTTAACAGTGCTCCTTGAGAAAGAGTAAAGCTGCTCTATTGGAACGTCTTTCTGGGACCTCTTGTCTACACTCTTAAGCTATTCTACTCAATCCCAAGGATTTTTAAAACAATATCCAAAAGTAATAAAATAAAATAAACAGTTTTACTCTTTTAAACGAAAATAACGAATTTTAGATGAAAAAACCTTTTACCTAAATTAATTAATTCGTTTTATTAAGACTGAACGTTTTCTAAACCGAAAATAGTGGATTTTGACTTTTCGACTGCCAGTTTGAGAAATCTGTGTTGCTATTATACAAACAATGTATATTCTAAATTTTGATGTGATAAACCGATTTCTAACATCGATAAAGCTAAAAACTATAGATTGTATTCAGCCAGTTTTCAGATTATTTCAGCCAGTTATTCGCAAAAATCCTAATAATAGAAATGTAGGCGTCTATTTTGAAAAATCGGCCATTACAGTTTTGAGGAAACCATCACTGTATTTTGAGTTGAAAAACCGGTGACTGCCATCGATAGATCCGAAAGTTTCCTCTATTTTAGTCTTTTTGACTGATGTTTTCCTGACAGTTCTGATTTTAAAATGTCAGTGGCCATTTTAAAATTATGTCATTAGAATTGTTTCGAAAAAAATCAGTATTTCAGTCAATATTTTAAAGAGCATTAAAATGTGGTTTTTAGAATTTTGGAGCCACAGAGACAAAAAATAAAGACAGTAAGATGTCACACTGACTATACTATACCATAGGTAAACAATGTCATTTTGAGGGAGGAAAAAATGACATTGATTATTAATTTATTGTCCAGATTCTTTGTAAACAAGTTTGTCAAAATGTTATCCAGGTCTGTATCTTTTGCAAAATTCACCTAACCTGAATGAACGTATTTTTCAATAATTTAGTAAATCTGAATCACATTTTACGTTTTGTTTATGTCCGGCTGTAATTTCGGCTGGCAGATGCTCTTGTTATTTATACAGTGTGTTAATAAAAGTTAAAATTAGCTCCGCCTCTGATTGAAAATTTCGAAAAAAATCATTGGTCGTGTTTCGTGTCCTGAAAAGGCAAAAGTGTGCCAAAAGAAGCATCGGCTTGTAAATTGCACTTATCCTTCGTGCCACCCAAGTCTCAAAGTGGAATTAATTCCTAATTATTGCTTTATGCAAATTCGGTGGCAAATTTATGGAAATCGTGCCTCATAAACACAATGATTTAATGAATGGAGTTGCGCATCTAAAAATCAGGTTTCAATATAAAATTGATTTTGATGCAGATTGTGTTGTAAAATTTTGGTTCTATTGTGGTAAGCGACCGGATGTGGTAATTAACTTTAGCCGAATGGTATATTCCTAACAATTTGAACTAAATTAATTCGTTTGCCAGACGGTTTAATTACACTATAAACATTTTACATGATGCTCTAAAGTCGAAATGGGTCAGCTTTGAATATGAAAAAATATGTAAATTGATGATATATTAAATGTTGTGACATTTCCTCGTGTGAGATGTACACGAAGTTCCGTTATCATCTTATTTAATTGACTTTATTGTAAATAGCGCTGAATATTCATGAGTTACTTAACCCGAAGGACGTCCATTTGAATTACACAATTTTAGTCTCGGATTTCCGAAATTAACCTCTGCTAGATGGAGCTTTAATTATTATTTGGTAATACCACCTGACATTTAACGACTATTCATAAAAAATACATAGGTATAACCTTACAAATTCCTCTAATTTTTTTCTCTATTTTTTCAGATTGCCTTCGCCGAATCTAGTGGATTCCTTGAATCACACACGAGAAGTTGCCCAAAGAACCCGGTGCTAACAGACAATTTCCCTAATTTTAAACCCTGCGAGTGTTTGCTCGTGTTTGATTGTGATTTAGTTTGTAAAAGTTTTTGAAAAAATCGTGATATTATGCATAACTTAAACGTAAACTTGGCCTCAACGGCCGCCAACAATCTTAACTTATTGGTGGATAGTGCTTGCACAACCCCACGCACCCCCGAGATCCTCAATTCGCTGATTGCCATGACAAATCCATTGGACAGTTATTCGTTTGGGAATAACATCGCAAAAACATCGTCGAAGCCTCCCACGAATCTGTCGAGTGATTCCAACAGTTCCAGCAGTAGTCAACTGGAATCTCCTACGACTAATCCGCCCAGTGTACAACAAACATGCTCGCAACTTATCAAAGCTGGACTCAAACTTTCGATCGAGCAAAAACGAAAACATCAAAGCGACGGAGAAGATCTCCTGGATCTCGACAAGTGTAATAAACGTATCAAGAAACACGACTGTAGCGAGTCAGAGGAGGATAGAAATAGGCAAGATGGGGTAAGGATGAGAGTTATCATGAGTGCAAAAAATTTATTGTAGAAAATTAATTTTAATATAAGACAGCTGCTTTTAATTTAACTAGCAAATGAGAGCAAAGAAACTGCTTAAGTGTTGAAGAATACGAAAATTTAGAAAAAATCAAAAACCAGTATTCAAAAAAGAAAGCATTCTCAATCAGAAAATGTCCTTTAATAATTGTTACAAGTTTCAATAATTTCCCATAGATATAAATATAAATATTTCAGATTAAACTTTTGAATATCTTTTATTTGGAGCAAAATTATTTCAGACCAATAATATAGAGATTGCCAGTACCTGTCTTTAAAAGCTCCTAGTATATTCATTCATTCGCTACAACAAGACGTATGTTAAAATTTTGAATAGATTTTCAGCGGCAATTTTGATAAATCCGAGATACCATAATTTAGTTATTGTCTATCTCATCTTTCGGGATTGAACGTTTCGCCAACCATCGTAGGTAGCTTTTTCAGGAGTAAGTGGAGTGACAACTGGTTGGAGAAATACTCAGTTGAGTTTTTCTCTACCTTCGATTGTTGGCGAAACATCGAGTATCAAAACTCCATTGAAAGCCCCAATCTGAATGTTAAAGCCTCCGCTCGAATGTTGTCATTGTTGGTTTGCCGTTTTTTGACATAAAAACTGAAAAAAGCCGTGTTTATTTGACTGTGTTGCTTAGTAATTTTGAGCGACATAAAGTAAAGAATACGCTGTCATTTGCGGGCCTATAAACAAGATTATGGTTGCAAAATGAAATAAAACGATTAGTTTATACATCTTTGATAAATTCATTAATTCATTTGTCAAAATATAATGTCTATCAACTTGGAAACGATAATTTTTTACATGAAAGCATATAATTATTATTTATTTAAAAAGCAGTTGAAGATACCTTCTCTGTTGGGATTTGTACTAGATTTAGAAATTTTCTATTGACTTCTGAACAGATGTAACAACTATTTAGTTTTTAATGTTTTTATATCATTTTTATTGTATTCAGTCTTCTATTCTGGTCCGCTTTGGTAAGATATATCTTACACATATTGTTTGGAAAGGGTCTTTCCAGTTTGTATCTTTTTAAGCAATTTAGTAGATCCAGAAATAGAGTCTATTGATCCTCTCCAAAATTTGCCTTATGAACAAGCGGTAAATAGCAAAACATATTTCTATTACAACAGTTTTTCATTAATATCATCGATGTCAGTTTCCTTCAGGTCTCTTGAGGAATTGATAGTACTTTCAAAGGGAACTAATTTTATCAGAAATGTTCACTGCAGCATTGCCGCGAACCGTCTAGCAATAACACTATCCCAATATTACTAGATTTCATGTTAGAGAAGGAAGTATATCCAACTGCTTTTTAAATAAATAATTATGTACTTTAATGTGAAAAGGAGACATCCTATAGCCCTCTGGCGGCCGGTTTTTAGAAAATGATCAGTCGTTATTTTGCATTGAGAGAAAAGATTTGCTAAAATACGTCCAGCAATAAAAAATTTGGCTAAGAGTATCATGGCTATAAGGCTAAGAATATAAGAATAACTATAAAGAAGAAGAACTATAAGAATATGGCTAAGTTGGTGTTCTCAGTATATTATTTTTGCTAAGAATACCAAGTTTTGGTTTTATTAGCAAATTTTTATTGGTGGATGTATTTTAGCAAATGTTTTCTCTCAGTACGACGTGAGGAAGGTATTTATGGTGTCAACAGAGTCAATAATTATAGATTATAATTTTTGGCAATTAGTGATACAGCTATACCTTAAAATTTTAACTGCTGATTTAATTTGACCTAATAATTTAATCTGATCTAAATTTTCGCATTTTTTTTTAAAACTGACAAAAATTTTGGATTATGTACCACCATATTTACATTATTATGAACAGAAATGGAATTTGTTGTAAGAGTAGAGACGAAATTTCATTCTGAATTTTGAGAAAATGCTATCAGTTTTATAGATTTTATTTGTCGTTAGTTCTTTTTTTTGAAAAATGGTCATTTGATGGCCATTTTGAAAAATTCGCTTCTTCATTTTTTACAAAGACAGTGCATATTGTGTGTTTTGATCCTAGCATCAACGAGACCTATATCTTAATTTTAACCGCATATAGCTTTTTTTTTCCAAAATTGTGATTTTTTTGAAATCTTTACAAACATTTTCAGAAATCTATTCAAATTTCGGTGAAAATACTATCGTATTTTTATCGGATGGATAAACGACAATCAAAATTGATGGGAGATTAAACTCTGTTAATTCAAATAAGGTGTTTTGGTTGTGGTTACAAATGTGTTAAGAGTTTAATCTTCCATCAATCAACCTTTAGTGTATTTTCGTTTTATAATGTGATTTTTTGTATCGATATACGACCGCAATATCCATTTATTTTGTCGTTTTTTAGCAATAATTGTATTTTGGAATGTTGTAAATCATTTTTTCACTAGCTTTTTAAGCTGCAGCGAAAACGCTATTTGATCAATCTTACAGGTAATAAAACCGAAATTTTTGCAGTTTTTAAAAATTCATACCTGAAAATTGTAATTTTTGAGATATGTATATGCAATCATTTTGAGAAATTCAATACTTCAATTTTGTCAAAAACTAGTGTGAGGATAATTATTTCTTACGATACTATTTATAAAATCATAAAAAAAATTAATATGGGGAGACCTCACATTTGAATTTTATATTTTTGAATTATATAAATACAAAATTTCGTCGACATTAAGATCAAATATTTAAAGTTCAATAAATTCCTAAAATGAAGATTAACTGTAGGAGTGAATGCAATTTGAAAAGATTTTAATCTGAAATAATTTTTTAATTAACAACACAAATTGCCTCTTTTATTACATTATGTATTGTTCAGGTATTTGTAAGTTTTTCTACTTTAACGATTATAAAACAATATTATTTAGAAAATAATATTTTAAATTAAGTTTAATTTTCCAAAAAGAATTAAAGTTAACACAATGTAATGAAAATGAAATAAATCATCGAGGCACAAATTGGACCTGACAAGGTTAGTTTACTTAAGGATTCAGTTCCTGTTTAAATATCCATCAGAGCAAAAAAAAAAAATAACAAAGAGCAATCTATTATTATTAGTGTAAATAATTAAAAAAAGCTAATAGGCGTGCCTATTCGTTTTGTAATAAATTCAAACACTGATTTTTTTGAGAGTTATGTAAATTACGTTAAATGTTAAACGTTTTGCAATTAATTAGAACTCCCTAATTGCTTCAACCAAAATAAAAAGGTTACAATTAGTCGCATTATGAAAGTTCTGCGATCGTTTAATTGCCTTAATCTCAAACTACACATAAAAATTAGCTGTAAAAATTGCTTATCTTTACACAAACAAAATAATTCATACGCCCCAGATTAGCGCATTTTCAAGTGCCCCCTTTATCGTTATTGTTTGCTATTTTTCATTCAATTGCCGGTATCCCAACCGTGCAATTATTGGAGATATCGTACACTCAGTTTGATTAGAAAGTTATCGTAAACTTGAAACTTTATTCTACAAAATTGCATATAAACGTTAAATTTATTGTGAAGAGATGAACGTTTTCTGATTCGATCCGGGTAAACCCACGCCGAGTGCCCTCTTAACGGTACCCAATATTGATAAAAATACAAATGCAGATTTTCTATATTTGAGGAGTCGAAATGTGGGCGAGATACAATTATGCAAAACTGGTTCTTTCATGAAATAAAATGTTTTTTTTGGAAACAATCCAATACAACCTGTGCCTAACCTCAGAAACACGATCTGACTTAACACTGCCAAGATTTTATAAAAATAAACAATATTTGCCGTAATGTCTAACAATCTAATAATTTTGAGCTCCTTCTGCCGAAAACGTAGCCTTATTGAAGCCATAAAATTATTTCATTTTTAAATTGCTAAAAATTGTAATACAGCTTCCATGAATAACCATTTTTTTTTAATTTCTTTAAAATTTTCTTTGTTAACGAAATTAACTGTGGGAAGAATTTATTTGTAAAATTGTCGCCCAAAATATTTGAGAAAATTGTAACAAAATAACTCAGTACTCAGGCAGGGGTTTTTCGAGGTCTAATTACGATTTTTATGTAAAAATTAGAAAATTTAAAATGGCGGATCTAATATGGCTGACTAAAAAAAATGAGTTTAGAATATATTTGACAAAATCGCACCAAATTGTACACTTACTGTTTACGAGATTTTTGATTACTACTTTGTATGTATTGCATATTACAAAATTAAAATGGACAATATTAATAAAAATGCAAATATTGTATTTTATAATTTAGGTGTTTTTTTTTAAGATCATTGATAATGATTTTTTTAACATAACTAAATAATTTAATGTAATATTCTTTAGCACAAGAGTTTACATTAGCGCTTACTGGAAAATAGTAAAATAGATAAATTTTAATAATTGGATAATTGGATTGCAACTATACTACTTCAGTAAATTGACCAAAAAGACAAGGAAACTCGTATGAAAGGAATCGTATTATGTAAACAAATACTGTTGAAAAAAAAACAAGATACTAGAAACTAGAAGAATAAAAAATATTTCAAAAAACTTGAAAATCACAAATGAATGAAGAACAAGAAAACTTCTACAGAATGAAAAAGAGAAACTATAAAAGAAAAAGAGAACATAAATAGATTCTATAAAAACAAATAATTTTACAATGGTAATGCAACACCCAGATGCCAGAGTTTTCGCATGTACAGCCTAACGACCATTGATGGCCGAGACTGACGGCTTAACGTCTCCTGAAAAAGAGATAGTTACAGTTAGTGTATGTGTTACTTTATGCGAGTCACCGAAATATGTAATGAACGCGATTAGCGTTGCTTAACTCCATATATTAAATATAATTTACTATAAAAACTAGATAATATTTAAAGAGCAACGTTAAAAAAGAACACTAAAGATAGGGAAATAAAACAAAAGAAGCCTTACAAGAAACCGCAATTGAAAAAAAGAAGAATCTAGAAAAACAATTGAAATAACAAGACAAATTTGCCTTAAAGAATAAAATAAATCTTATAGATATAAATATTATGTATAACTTATATACATAAAGATGTCTTAAATGGAGGCCGTTCTAAAAGTGAGAAAGGAATTTGAAGTGAAGATTTTGATTTATAAAGATTTAAAAATGGTAATGAAATAAAAACAGAAGTAAAAAAAGGTTAAATATAGAAATAAAATTTAGAGAATTGAAAACAAAAGAATAAATTATGATAATCAAACCATTGCCAGTCACAATAAGTGACGATTAAAACTTTTGATCATTTCTGCAATATCTTTTCAATTTTTTTAAATTGTCTAGGTATATTTTCTTAGCTGCGAAGGAGGCCCTGTGATTCACGCGATCCTAGGCCCACAAAATAACAAAGTCGTAATCAGTGATTACAGGTAAATGCACAATATCCAATATACATAGGATTTTTTCAAATTAATATTTTCCAAATCGTTAATAGATTACTCATTTTAATGTAATTTTGTCAAATATTTTTCGCGAGATCATTTTATAAATAATTTCTTCGTAACATTTGTTAATATTAATATAATATAACAAATTCAAGAAATATAACAAATATATAACAAATTCAAGAAAAAGCCATCGGCAAAATTTTTCAAGTCGCTTTTTGTGCTTAGACATTATACAAAATTAAGTTAATCGGTTAAATTCGCAATAAGTTTGCAATTTTCCATTTTTAGCACCTAATTTGACGCAACTAATAATATGCTTGAAAAAATTTCGTTAAGCACCAGTTACTTACTCTGAAAACAAATGAATATTTGTAATTTTACATGTCAAAGCCAAATAGCCAAAACAAATTTGTATTCCTGCAACAGCAGGGACAGTGATAGATAGTAATTTGCTGTCCAGAAAATCGTGCAGCTTTGTAAGTAAGTAAACCATTTTAAAATCTATCACTTTAGATAAAAACCAGAATTGGTCGCGCATACCTATGTATATAGAAAATCAAATATTTGAGAAAAACACTCTTGAATACCTTGCGAAGCTAGCACGGTATCGATGGGACTTTTTTGATGTGTACAAGTGTATTATTACGAGTAGATCAAAATGAAGCTAGGTATAAGCAAAAATCCTGCTTTCCTTAGTCTGCAGTTTCGGTAGATTAAGCAAATTTTCGTCTGGTGTATAAAATTAATCAAAAATTAGGCAAGGCGTGGGATTCCCAGATTCAGTCCTAGCAATTCTTATCGCGTTGTTAGCAGGATAGCCCCTCAAGGTCGAATATTTTAGCAGCTGATTTGAAATTCAATGTGTATCCTGAATGTTTAAAAAGTCGCATTGTGCAAACGTATTTTTCGAGATTAACAACATGGCGAAAATGATTGTTGAACATGTTTTTGATCTATCCGGCGCATTAAAACGCTGTTTATCGTGGATTTTTATTAATTTGACCTTGTTGATTACAAAAACTTGTTTTACTTTTATTGCAGTTTACCGCAATTAAGTGAAATACCGCAGTATGCAGTTTTTCCGAAAAATCAATAATTTTTAATTACAATTTTAAATTTCAGATGCTTAATTGGACTTGGTACGAAAATGATGATTATTCAAAAGTAAGTTGAAAATGAGAAAATGCATGAATAAACGAGAATATCAGTTTGGTTAACACTGCAAAATTCATGTTTTCCTGGATGACACCGCTTGACATTTTCGAATTTATCTCGCAAATTATTCTTACAAGACGTGATTCGTGATTACATAAATAAATTAGTGTCAAACAAACGAAACTTTCAGTGCCGCAAAAAATGGAACTATATTGTAATTTATGCCTTGGCAGAATTTCAAACTGATATTTACAGTTATACAACAATTAAAACTTTGCATGTCCCAATCGTAAATTTGTTCTATAAAATTTATTTTGTGCAGCTTGTGAACTACAATTTGTCTTTTAAAAAATTCTGATACCAGTTAGTCATCACATCTATTTTTTAGAAATTTATACAACAAATGAAAAATAAATTTTATGTAATAGTCTTTCTAATATAACAACAGTTAACGTCAAATAAGAATTTTAAGTGATTTCGAAAAACTTGCGATAATATTCATTAGATACGAAACAAGTGTATGTGAAAAACATTTCCTTAATAACTTTCAAAGATTCAAAAAATTTATGACCAAAGCGTGTTTCCGTCTTTGGAAGATAAATCTTGCTTTTCATGGCATTAATTAAGCTCAGACACATAATTAAATACAAAAGTAAATTTAACTTGGTTTGAATATAGTTAAAAGCGATATAAATTATCTAGATCATGTAATTTTTTAAAAACAAAAAGAATTAATTTATTTAAAACACAATATAAATTAATTAACTTATTGCATACATTTTTTTCAGAATATAATTTATGTTAAAAATTATGCAAATATAGCATATCCAAATGTTAAACGATAATAACGAAAGACTATCGATACTGAAAAAATAATTAGCTTGATTTGATATGCAGTTTCAACGGTGTTCATTCTAGATTTGATTTTCGTTAAGGAAAACTTAATAAATATTTTTGGTGTTCATAAATTAATAGATCGCACCCTCAGCTACACCTATCCCAATATTTTTATAATTTTTTATAACAAACAGAGGCTAAAAATCTGTAGGTACCTTATGGAGCGGGTGTTGAAAATCGTGTTGAAAGTAAAATACGAGTATGTCGCTGTACTAAAATAATGAAACAGCTAAGTTGATATTCAATTATAACAATAAAATTACATTTTTGTAATAAAAAATTTAAAAAAACTTTTTTTATATAAACTGCTCCAATAAAGTTAGGGATATTGTCAGTTTTCATTAAAAATGCAATGTGTTTACAATTTTTTAATCAGGGTGAGACAGAACACTTACATTTATTTTGTTTTTGACGTTTTTGCTTTTCTGATACGTTTTTCTGGATATCAGAAACAGGTGATAGCTTATCGTAGCCAAACTGTATTCATTATAATTAAATACTTATCAGATATTTATTTTTCTCTAACTTATTGACTTCGTTTTCGTTGAGAAGCTTCTATCAATGCCTCTTATTCTTTTTGTATCGCTGCCTTCTTTGTGTAGGAATTTTAATGCGATTTAAGTCATTTATATTGTTTTATTTTTGTTTCAGGGGTAAAAGTGAGAAATTTTGTATTTTTTACTTTAAAATTGCCAAATTTATTTTTGATGTTTTGTAATGTTAGTTGTGGTTCAGGGATTTGCAGATACGCTTTTTTAAAATTTTGATACAAAAACTTGTAAAATTGATACAAAAACCTGTAAACCCCAAAATAAGCTGAAAAATTATTAATTAAACTAAATATTATTGATAAATGAAATTTATAAAGGTCTTTTTCTCTTAAATTTTTTTATTTATGATTGCATTGCTATATGCTTTGGCCGCTTATAAGAAACTCTTTCGAAATGTAAAACAATGTAAGTAAAAATCTCAATTTTACATTTTAAAAGAGTTTCTTATAAGCGGCCGAAACATGTAGCAATGCAATTAATGAATAAAAAAAAACTGAAAGATTTTTTTTTAATAAATTTCACTTATCTAAAAATCAATCCCTCCCGGAAATGGATTAATCATCAACAAATATTATTGTATTTTCATCACACCAACATGTGTATAAAAAAAAATGCTTCATATTCGGATAACAGGAACTAGCTCAAATTTGATCAAAAAAGCATGTATAATAAAATACTTTAAAAATGCTGTGATATCGAGAATTAAATTCTTAATATTTGCTTTAAATTTTTTTACAAAAAGTTACTGGAAAATGTTAGAAAAATCAAATTTGTATATCGCTGGCTTTATTGGAAGCTAGGCAAATGGTCACAGCTACAAAAAATGTCAAGGAAAAAATTGAAGTGAATTAATTTGTGTAAACTTATGTAAAAGCTTTTCTTGTAGACTCTCACTCTCCAACATTTTTTTTAATTTACGTTTTAGTAATATGATCAAATTTACCTTATGAATCGGAACTATAAATTGGAATTGGATTTTGGCTAAAGTAATCATTCTCATTTATATTAAATTGGAGACCGCAATCAATAATTTGAGCTTTGGGTCATGATAAATAAATCTATAGGACAATTGTAATCTCTTTACTCAACCAACGTCAATGATAAACTGAATATTTCGAATACTGAAATTTACCACCAAGAATAATCATTCTGTCAGTCTAAATGAATTTTATTAGATTAAAAACATATTGACGAAGAACAATCAGCTTTTATTTAGACCATTTTTTTTTAAAACGAGAGTCAAGAGGAAAAACTAAAAACTAGTAAAATATGTAAAACATAAATAAAAAATTTAAATTCTCTTGTTTGGGGTAGCCCCAAACGTTGCCTCACCCTGTATATTTAGTTTTTTAATTATGCTTAAAGCAGGTGTTCAAATAAATTACAATAAGCTCGAGGGAACTAAAAAATTCGCAAAAAATTGGGTGTGAGTTGTCCTGATTTTTTCTCGCAATATTTTGGCTTGTATCCTGAAGCCAAATCCAAAAATAGCTCAATTTGGCATTATTTTATAATTATAACGAGCTTATTAACCGTTAGTTGAGAAACTTCAACAAAAAGAGATAAAATCAAGCAGTGATGTAGTGTGAAGGTCCGATAAAATCTCTCGTTATTTATTGCATCTCTCTCCGAAAAGAAGTCACGTTTTGAGCGTGTTTTTTTCTATTCCAGTTGACGCCCGAAGACGAAGAACGACGCCGCCGCCGGCGTGAGCGCAACAAAATCGCCGCCACCAAGTGCCGGTTGAAGAAACGCGAGAAGACCGCCAACCTCGTCAACGAATCTGAAACCCTTGAAACTCAAAATATCGACCTGAAAACGCAACTCCAGGAACTGCAAAACCAGAAACGCAGCCTTATGGAGATGTTGAGTCTTCACCGCCCCCATTGCCAGCATAATATAACTCCCGTGACCCGTGATAGTATCTACCGACTGCCGCCGGTTGGGTCGGTCATCGAGAGCCATTCCTACAGCCGTCCCGCCTCCGTCGACCCCAACTTTCGGACGCAGAATATGGAAGTGTACAGTCGGCCGGCCAGTGTGGGAGTCACCAATAATATCACCTACAGTCGCTCTAATATGAATTTTAAAGCGCCGAGTATCATTGTCGAGGAGGCTGAGACGTACCCCCAACTTACCAATTTGGACAACCATTATCACTACAACCAGTGTCATAACTATAACCAGAATTATGCAGCCTCTGGAATGGACAACGGCTGCATGGCCTAGCCTTTTACCCAATTTCCTGTACTTTATAGTGTGAATATTTTTATACTTATGCTAATTTGGGTCATGTTTGATGGGCGATAAACATAAATATGGAGGGGAATACGTCTAAAAACACCAAAATTGAAGGCCGCCATTTTAAACTATGCATCAATGTTTTTTTATTAGGTAAACTGGTAACTACTTTACCAAATTCGTAATTTTTGAAATTACAAGCCTTTACTACATATATTTTGTACAGTTACAGTTTTATATATTTTTGAGATTATAAAATCTTTGAATTTTTGAAATTTCAAAATTTCTGAATTCTGGCTATCAAAAGATCCTAAAATTGTGGACTCTTTGAATATCAGGTAAAACTGAGTTTCCAAATTTTGTGGGATCCTAAATTTGCAAATATTTTAATAGTTATTTAAATTATACATTCCTAAATTTAAATAAATTTTAAAGATTGAAATTTCAATAGTTAAAACACCTAAATTTGTGAATTATTGGAAATTGCAGAGTTCTGAATTTTAACAATTTTTAATGCCCTAAATTCATTCTAGATTCAAAAATCTTAAATTGAGAGGTTTCTAAGATTTCTGATAACTAAAGAATTAAGAATTTTTGGACTTCAATAAATTTTAGTATTCTAATGGGCTAATTTCAAGTTGAGATACTACCGGTAGTATCGCAAATTTTAATACTTTTCCATAGCAACAATCAATCACAGCCTCGAATTTCTTTAATATTCTTTAGAAACGAAGATACTAGCGGTATTATCTCTTATCTCAACTTGAAATTAGTCTATAAAATTCCTGAATTATAACGATGCCCAAATTTCTGGGCTTCTAATTCTCCTGAAACTTAAGACAACTCGGAATTTTTTTGCTATTTAACAATACGATACGCGCTCTGTCGGTAGAATTTGGAATTAGTGGAGAAGGAGAAACACAAGTCAAATTCAAAAGATTATTTGCCGGCCAGTATTTTTAACGTTTTTGTCAATAAAGTTTTTAGAATTTGGGTTTTCTCCCTCAACAACGCACGCATCTACTAGTTCTAAGTAATGGTACCATTTGTTAATTTTAAAACAACTGTCCATATTTTGTGGTAAAATGGTCCAAAATATCTTGTTTGGAACCACACGACGTCATCTTTTGCCCAGTGAATTGGGAATGCTCTTAACATTTCTGATAATACTATTTAGAAGAATTAGAAATATTTGAATTTTAATTTAATAATTATCAGAATCCAAGATTTTTGAATTTTCAATATTCATTAGAATTCTATATTTACCAAAACTTTAATAAGATACATTTCTACTTTAGATCAGCTTCTAAGATTTACGAATTTTTAGTTTTTTGCTCTTGAAAATTGTTAACATTTCAAATGCTTCTAAAATTTCGGGAATTTTCTTCCTTGAATTTTCAGTACTTTTAAATTTTAATTTATCGAAATACATAATTAGATCCTAAATTTCCTAAAACTTGTAGTTTTTTAAGAGTCCTCTGTCCATTTTGGGTTTTAAAATGGCGGCCCGCAAAATTGTGCAATCGACTATCGCCCCCTCTATATCTATAGTGATAGCTACAAAAATTTATTCATTTCGGTATTATTAGACATCCGTCCGCAAAAACGGGAAATGAGATTGTGTAATTTGGTTTTATGGCCAATTAAAATAGAAACTGTAGCATGTGTGGCCGTCGAACATGACTGCGAATTCTCTTGTTATTGTTAAGTGTCACCTCATTTGTTACCAGATCTGAAGAAAAGCTACCAATGTTGAAAGAGTTTATTAATTGTTAAAATGCTTTAATGTTGGTTTACAATCTTATCATTCCAGTGGATATAGAACTAGTATTTCTTACTTCATATTATTTATTATATTTTTGTATATTACTGCCAAATTTTTACCTATTTTTACTTTTAATATTATTGCGTGTTGAAAATATTTAATATTGTTTTTATTACATATTTTTCTATTTTACTTTTTAGGTATTTAGTCGTAAATTGTTTCTTGTACCTTTTACTTCCATTTACCTCTTTTTAGATCGTAGAAATTACGCAAAAGCAACGTATTTTCCCACACACCAGTTTTTTACCAAATACGTTACTTTTGCCAATCTTGGACACATATTTTTAGTTACTTAGGCAATTTATTTGCATAAATTTGCTTTAAGAACATTTGCTTTATTCACACAGTTAACTAACTTGGAGTTAGAGCTTTTTTGTATTATTTTAAACAGTGCCTTATTGTTACAAACCTGAAACAATAAACTGGCATATGTTTTCTAATTAAAAGACAACTTTTAAAATTGTGATATTGATGTTGCGTCGTTAAATTAAGAACTAAATTCTAATCAAATAAATCAAAAGCAAACATGTGCCATCACAAGCTTTTCTACACTTTTACTTTTTTGTATTTTAAATGAAAAATTTTTGACGGTTTTACACACACGAATCTAATACTGGTTTTAGCCTTACTCTTATTTGTGTCAGTTTAATTGATATTAAATATTCTGGTGCAAACTTCATTACCTATGCGTTACCTGTACTTGTAATAAAACGGGTAAAGTTATTATATTTTTTGAAATTGTGCCTTAATCTGTGAATTGAAAATAAAACTATGATATTATTCAACATCTCTTTTATTACTCAATCCCACAAAAACAACTATTTTGGCCTGTATTGCATAAAAACGCATATTTGTTGCCATTTAGCAACGATGCAACTGTAGGAACCGTAATTGGTGGTTGCCGTAGTTACCGCATCGTTTCCAAAGTAAAACAACTTGAAAAATAAATTGTAGATTCGGCAGAAAATTGCTTTTGCGCGACAAAGAAAGTGTCAAAAGATAATTTTTTGACGAAAAATCGCCTTCTGTTCAAACACGTATTTAAAATTAAGTAAAGACGACTGAAATGGTTTAAAAGAAACATGATAAGGCATTTTTTTCTGAATTCCTGATATAGTTATATCTGGGAGCCGAAGACGACAGTTAATTCTAAAAATATATATGCCAAAATCTACTCGGGGACTTTGTGTTAAACAATATCAACATAAATGTAAATGTTCACAGCCACCCGAGATGTCAGTATTTTTTTAAATATACTATCGTTTAGGCGTTTAACAATATTGACAAAATTTAGGAACCGAATGCGACAGTCGCTTGGGTTCCCATTTTTTTTTTTAAATATTACTTAGATTATCCACTGAAGTTTTACCTAATATCTCTCAAAACTACTTTTTTTTATAATAGAAAAACTGTCGCCTTTGGCTCCCACATCTTACTACATCAGGAAATAATCAAATAAGCAGTTTATCTAAAAAAAATAGTACTTAAATGAAAAAATATTAGACATGCATTTTACGAAAATATTTTGTCTGGCTTGCTTTTCGAAATATTTCCGATATATTGGACCCCCGTGGCGCCACTACCCCATTAAAAAATAAAGATTTCTATAAAATTACAGGTCCAATTATATATATTAGGGCAAAAACTAAGGTTCCTAGAGCGTCAAAAAAAAATTGTCGTCTTCTGCTCCAAACGTATTTAAGTTACACAATTTAAAAGAAATAATGTGGTAAGGTATTTTTTTAAAGTTTTTATATACAGGATGTTATGAAGTATCTAAGTAATGTTAAAATTTTTAACAGGTGATACCGCCTTTGCCTTTATAGTTTTCTTCGAGATATAAACTATAGAACTTTTTTTAATTGTTTTTGGACGGGATACGACACAATGGGTAAAATGCATAATAATTTAGCAAATGCTTTTGCTTAATAAAAACAAGACAAACATGCATTTAGTTCGAGCTAGAAGCAGGAGACAACTAAGCTAGTAAAAGCTTTTGCTTCTCTTTATGCATATCACCCAATATAGCAGTTTTTCTGGTATACAGTGTGTGACTGAAATATATGCAGAAATTTTCCTCCTTTCTTACTGTTAAAATTAGATATACAGGGTGTTTTGAAGTAACTTTACAAATTTTAACAGGTGATAGCCCTTGTTCAAAGGATGCTAAAAACCAAATTTGCCTTATATCAATGTTTATAGTTTTTGAAATATACGCTGTAGACATTTGTTTTCAAAAAACATTAATTTTGAGATACACGATGTATGACAACACCGTTTTTGAGCGAAAACTTTTACATCGTTATCTCAAAATCTATATGCTTGGGTCAGGTCTGTCAAATAAATACTCTATTCTATTATTTAACTTCGTGTAATCTTTTTTTCTGTCACTTTTTCTCCACATTTCTATATATCAAGCGTAGGTATATGTATTTCAAAATACTTAAATAAGAACACGTTTTGGTTGTGGTTGATATATGATATGTACCAAAAGGTTACTAAAAAAAAGTAAAAACAACGATTTTTTCATAAAGAATAACTGTCGCCTCCAGCAAATTTTTAAATAAGTAGTTATTTTTCAGTTTGTTTCAAAAAATAGTAACATAAAGAAAAATATATTAAACACATTTTTTACGAAAAAATTTTAAGCCGCTTTATATTCAAGATATTTACGATTTATTAATAATAATAAAGACCTTTATTGTGCAAATAAAAAAAAAGATACATCAAGTACATCTTAAACATAAGCAAAATCTGCACAAAAGCCGAAGATCAGGTCAGGTCAGGTCAGGTCAGGTCAGGTGGCAGAAGCAACCACATACCATCTGTTTTTCATTTTAAGCTTTAAACCACAGGTAGTCTTCTTCATCCCATAGAAAAAAAAATCTCAAGAACAACTGCACCAATTATGCCCCGACAACTAATATTCTACATTTTGTTTCGGCACACTTTGTCCAACCTTTTGTACTTTTTGTAAAAAAAAGTAAGTAGAATACATTTCAAAATTCTCAGATATGTATTAACGCGTGGTAATCGAACTTTATTGAGTAGATTATCCACCGAAGTTGTGACTGGTATCTATGAAAAAGTTATTCAAAAAAAAAAAGATAAAAAATGACAACTTTAATAAAAAGAATAGCTGTCACAGTTATTACCTCCAGAAAAAATAAAAAAAATAAATTTTTAACCTTAAGTCCAACGTTTTAGTTAGAACTTCGTTCACGAATGGATTCATAACTACTTGTACAATGAAAAAATTACCCTAAATACATGGGTTTCCATTTAAAAAAATATTTTTACATACACTTGGTACGAGAAGTATACGAATAGATATCCGAAATGGGATTTCGTATTAAAAAAATTGACTAAAATTTGTAAGATTTTTATAGAATTAAAAAATCTTTGAACAGAAAAAAGTTGACGTGGGCTCAGTCCGTCAGTTTTAAAATAGACACCTTGTATTTAGAAAAATATTCGATTGGTATTTTTTTATGATTACTGATTAGGAAACGTTTAACCAGAAAAAAAATTGTTCAAAAATTTTTTTTTTCCTGGTGTGATGTAGTAAGGGGACTTTTGACATGGTTGGCTAAATTCACGTGGTGCTGAAAGTAGGTCTGGTATAAACCAATTTATTCTAATTGCCACCCTAACTTATGTCTAAAACTATGACAAAACAACAATAACAGAACAATGAATCCATAAAAACAAAGAAAAGTTCTGAAATAAGTTATCACGTATTTTTTGACCAATAAGAAAAAAGTTCCCTTATTATTACAAGGAAATTTTTTAAACCTTAGAATTCGTTTTCACGCTTATAAATTATAATAAAACTTTTCGAAAAAAAACCAAAGTATCAAATGATATAGTTAAAACCAAAATTTGAAACGTAGTCTATGAGCCCTTTATGTCAACAGTAGTGTCCAATTTTTTTTTGCTCACTACCTAATTTATCATGTGCCTTTTTTGTCGTACAAATGTTGTTGCATATGTATATGATTTATTTTGTCGTACTCTTTCATCTAGGATTCTAGTAATCAGCAATAGTTAGAAAGTTGCCAAACAATGAAAACACCGTGGAGGGATGAATAAGAGGAGTTGGCATGCCCTATACCGACAATGTTAGGTTCTTGGTATAGATACAGCAACCTTTTACCATCTTATTCTATTGTCGAGACCACCGTTTGCAAGTTTGTAGTGGGGGAAAAAGCTATCCCGAGTACAGTGAAAACTATCGTCACAGTCTATCGTAAAAGGTGTTTAGCTATTCACCAAGATTTCAAGCTTATGCCCACTCCTGTTATTCCTCCCTCCACGGAAAACACAATCAACTGTAACAATCCATTTATTCCTGATGTTTTATAAATGATGGAACATGGAAAAAATACAAAACTGTTGAAATGATAAATAAAATCTATATAAAAATCTGATGCCTTACGGATAGAAAATAAATAAATAAATCTTATGAACCCACAATGATGTTATTGATGGGAATATGGATAAGTTTGACGAAGAAACCTATGAAACCCATAATACAGAACCCAATAGCTGTGGCAATGGCAATTTTTTGAAACTCTGTAACAAAAACAGGATTATTATTTCTGTTTCATAACAATGACATCAACATTTATTTACTGTGTACTACAGTATACAAAGTTTGGTGCTTTTCCAATTGGTACACATCCAAAGTTGTGTAAAAAAAAACACAAAAATACTTCACGCTTTCTTTACATGATGGTTAGTTATAATTGAACAAAAACATTGTTACTAATAAATGTTTGTGCCAATTTATTTAGACACGTGTTTTAAAAAATTTGAGGTGTCTTTACTTACCCCTTCTGTCGGGTTTTGTACATCTTTTTACTAATCTTATTGAATCCTTAGTAAATTGACGGCCTGGTTCAACAAATTTCGTGATTTGATCCATTTTGCTGGAAAGAATGTTTATTTAGTTGATTGTTTTTACTTGAAAAGAAAGATATTACTTAAAATTGTACAATAATTATTAGAAAAAGAGAAATTACCTTCTACACTGAGGTTTCGAGTGCGAATAACTGTACACTTTCTGAAACGTGTATAAAAATTTTGTACGTCAACAACAAAATTGACAGATGGCCTAGCCACGATGGCACGAAAGCAATGACGTGTCGGAGTCTGTTCGGTACAAGGTTTTGTAAAATTGCTAATTCAAGCAAAATTTGACAAAATAAAGTGATAATTAACCGAAAACACTATATTTGGAGGGCATATGACAAGGTTTTATTTATTAAAACACTTGAAAAATATTTAATTTTACTCCATAATCCAGTGAGCTATGTAATGTGAACGAACAAAGGAACGAACAGACTAATAAGCGCGGGAATTTTAAAATGATTATTCCAATATTTTAGTTTTTCACGGTTTATGATTGTTAAATTTTTCCAAGGGGCGATGTTACGTGTTTCGTTAAATCATAGTAATGCACAACATGATAATTGTTTCAAAATTTAGAAAATAAATTATGTATTTCTTCATGTATGCATATTATGTATTGTGGGTTGTATAATAACATCTAAAATTTAAAAAACTTTTACATCGCGTAACGTAATGATGTACAAAACAAACAGTTCCTTCCATTGATATTACATACAGGGGTTTAATTGTATTTAAATATTTATAATTGAAACTATTGAAAAGGCAATCGTTTCATTTCATTGCGACAAATTGTTAATTTTATAAATAAGGCCACGATACACTTACACCGGTATGTTCCTTAGCTGATTCAGTTAAGCGAATCTTGCGCATGACGTCATCTGCGAAGCAAGCACGCTCAAACCTGCTTACTCTTCCTGTAAAATGCTTCATTTCTGAGAGAAAAATCTCCTTTCAAACACGTTCGTAGTACCTACCGTAATAATATAAACGAAATTGCAGTGTATTTAAGATCTCTGTAATTAATACTTATTAATTAGATAAAATGCCCGGTTGTGCTGTAGCTTGCTATAAGAATTACAATCGCAACACAAATTTTACAATACCTCCATTGTATTTTGTTTTTTATATTCCTATGCGACATATTACCATACGTTTGGGATATAAACTCATTTACAAGATGTTAATATTAACTGAATTCCCTATGTCGTGCATGAAGATGGCACATATTTTGCTTCGAATGTGACGTCACACGATGCGCAATAGCATACCGGTGTAAGTGTATCGTGAATAAGGCCATAAAAACTGTTTTAACTTTAAGTTTTATCTTTGGAGTTTATTTTCATACAGCTGGATCAGATGTATGGATCGGGTGGTTTTTTGGCTAAACTGTAAACAATTTTGAAAAAACAAAATATAGGCACTAAATGGCTAGGAAGATGATACCTAAGGATATGTTTAAATTTTTTTTATTTGTTTAAAGTTTTCAGATAACTATAGCAACTTTTTTGGTGAAATTTATCCTGGACTTTTTTAAAACAACTTTTTTAAAAGAATTGTTGCTGTATTAATTGTTTTAATATTAACTTTATAAATTTTCAATAAAAAAATTAAACATTACCGAATTTTATCGTTGATTTTCGCCAAACCTACAAAATGTTTGGTTAATTCAAGTAATGCATGTTAAAAAGCTAATAACAGTTCTTTAAAAATAGTTTTAAAAAAATATTTAAATAATAATAATTTAACAACAAAACTTAATGTGTTTTTTTTCAATTTTTAATTATTTTGCAGCATATATTTCGAGTATGTTGTATTACTAGGTATAAATAAATAAAATGTAAATAGTACATTTTAAAACCGTAAGAATTTTTATTTATTTTTGGTTCTTGTGAGCTTGAAAATTTTTTTTCGGGTCCACAATATGTACTTATGTATATATAATATATACAATATGTATATACAATATGTTTAAATGATACTCGCCGGTCTTATATAAAAAGAGGTCGAACTTTTTAACAAGTGTTTAGCGCAAGTACGAGACACATTTTTAGGTAAGCGGGGAAATAATTTGTTGCGAGGTATAAGTTCTGAGGTAATAAACGTTCTAAATTTAGTTGTTAAGGGTTGGGCATCGAGTGAGTATTCTGGTTTAACTAAGACAGTAACTACCATATGTTTATTATAATTTTTGATCAGAGGATGTCATGAGAAACAAAAATTCTAAAACCGTAAGGCATAACTTATTTCATTTGATAATAAAATCATTTTACTGTCACTCACAAAGAGATTTGTTTTTGATTTTCCAGTACCTTTCTTCCGATTGACGCTGCCGGTCTCTCGAAAGGACATGATAGTGTTTTTCAAACTGGTATAAAAATTTGACTCTGTTATGATTTTTTCTGGAAATTTCTCCCGAAACTCGTCAAAACAAAGTCTGGATGAGTAAACCCATTCTCCGTTCGCTAAGTGCCCATTACGAAAATATGATTCCACTAAAAAAATCTTCTGTTCTGCAGTAAACCCCATAATTCAAATCAAATCTAAATTTTACTTTTGCAGGTGACAGCAAAATGACATTTACGAAGTGAATTAATCTAAGCGCTACGTTTTTAGAATTTTTGTTTCTCATGACAGCCTCTGATCAAAAATTATTATAAACATATGGTATAAAATTATTCAACCCTTCATCTATGAACTGTGTTACATGGGTACTTTCAAATACACTAGTATACATATGCCAAAGTTTTTAACCCGAAATATAAATCCTATCACAAATCGACTTTAAAAACTATCTTTACAGCTGTAGAAGCTGAAGAGCGGTTTAAAATTTTCGCAGTGGCAACTAAACTTACAAATTTTCGCTTACAGAAAAATATGTATCCTATTTTCGCTAAGCACGTGTTAACACTCCAACTCTTTTATTGTCAGACCGGTCAGAATCATTTAAACAAACTTGTCTATTCAACTTACTGCGCCGTTAGCTGCAGCAAACCGAATAATTATTATCATAATAAAAAGGCAAATAATTATTATTATACTCTTCCCCGTCTTTATTTTTGATTAATAGATTACGAAAGGAGTCAATAAGAAACTACCCTGAGACAGAGTATCTAACCACCCTTTTCTTTCAAATGGAAATTATAATTACATAGCGTCTCATAAAATTTAAAATCTAATTCTTTGTTATTTGTAGAATATAAATACAGAAATATTGAAAATCTTTAAAGAAGAGTGTTCCTGTAGACCGTAAGACCAGTCGAACATTTCTTATCATTGCGCAAAATTGCTAGCTTTACAAATAAAGGTGTTATTACATCTTGAATTTTGTGAGACTGTTCCATAAACAAAAAGAGACATTTTTTAAAGCTAGCAACTTGGCGCAATAAAAAAAACGACTTTTCAAGAGTTTTCGAATTATATCAAAAAATTCATTTTTGACTATGACTGGTCTTTCATTCTTATGAAGGAAAGACCATTTTTGGAACACTTCTAATTCTAGAAATTGTCACTATTCTGACATTTCTGAATTTTCTATATCAATAACTGTCCTAACTTTCTGAAACCCTAAAGGTACCTCATTTCTAGATTCTTCATTAAATTCTCAGCAGTCAGATTTATGGATTAGTTTGATCTTACAATAAAATTTCTAGTATTGAAACCCCTTTTTATTTTTTGGAAGTACTGTCTTATCACAATTTTTTGATAATTTCCTACCACCTCGATAGGAGTGGTTCTAATAAAAATTAAGTGAAAGTGGTTGAGTAACATTTTTAAGCAGACTTTAATTTTTAGTTAATATCCAAAAAGACCTTTACAACTTCTCGGCCATCTAGCAAGAATTACGTCAAAAATAAATCATAATAAAAACGCAATTTTACAATTAAGCAGAGTTAATTAGAAATATCGTTTAGTGGCACAACTGTTTTCGATGAAATTTGCTTTAAATATTAATGATTAAGTGCTCTAAATTCATGCAACAATATCAGTATTCCGAAATTTTGAATGATGACGTGAATTCATTTATATGCGGCGGTTGATATAATAACACTATTTTTACATAATTGTCTTTATTACCGAGGTGTTTATTTACATCCTAATCATTTCAAAAATTAAATATCAAGTTTAAAAGAGAATATTTTAATACATGCAATTATCTTACGCTCTTATTATTAGTGATAATATGAAATAGTTTACAAATTGCGATCCACTATCTTTACAGCAATTCAGTAATTTTGTGGATTACCTGTGATACCTTCAAAATTGTCAGAAAAATATCAGTTTTCTAGTTTTCGTCAATTTTAAAGTCATAAGACCCCAAAAATGTGAAATTCAACTCATTTTAAGATACTCCAGTTGAATGTAAGAAATTGATTGATTGCAATGTTTTGTTAGGTAAAAACATGCTGATGCACGTATTTTCTTATTATGACGGCACATTTTTTATTTATTTAAAATCATAACTGATAATATTGTTATATCCGATCTGTGGAATAACTACGTTATGTTTATCAAAGATCAAAGCACCCTCGTAAGCAACGACTAAAAATAAAATATTATGAAAAGATTCTACTAGGAATCTAATCAAAAATGACCTCTTTACCCCAAACTGACAGTTGATTACTCTTCATATTTATTCAAGTATTTATATCTTGATCATAAACATTCGAAATATGAAATAAATTTTGGCTTTTTAATACTAGTTCCATTGCCAAAATAAACTAGAAGCTATGAAGTAAATGTAATAAAGTGTAATTTACTTAGTTATGTTTTTTCCTGTCGACCAATTTTTATATTGAATTTTATACGTATAAAGTTGAGTATACGCAGATGCTGTATTTCTGCGGTCAAGCCTTATTTGAATTAGATAATGACATTGTATATCCGCACTGTCGCTCACACTGAATCGCCAGTGCACATACTCATTTTGTAGTGTATAGATCAATTTTTTAACAATGTGGTATAAAGTTGCTATTTTATTATTGTTTGTTGCCTGCGTCTATGGATTCGAAGACTGTGGTAAGATTTTTTTCATTAAGAAAAAATTCTATAAGAAAATTTTTATCAAATGTGTTTTAATAAAAATCTTTTTTGGACAGAAATGGTATCATTTAACATTTCAAAAAGTTATTTTGGTAATTATCTTCAGCCAAAGTTCAGTTGAGTACATTCAGTACATCTCCAAATTTCTGTCCAAATATAGATATTTAATAATCGAAATAAAGTATTAAAGTTACATTAGTGAGTCAAAGAATGCGGTACAAAATAAATACAAGACAATGAAAATACCACGGAAATTCTAGATTGTTGGGAAACCTTTTAATATAGTAACTAGATTATATAATTTAATTACAGGGAAACTATTTTCAAAATCAAGGTTACAAAAATTTTCAAGCAAATTTTATATTTATCTGGCAAAAAGCTGATAGATGGAATAAATCAATTATTAATCACTGTTCCATTAAAGCAATTTTCTCATATTAATTACAGTACACGTGTATAAATTTTCAATTACATTTAAACACGAAAAAGTTTCCTTTTTAAAATAGATTTAATTATTTATCAAAATTTTTGTCTATTAAAACACGTAATTCTAATCAGAAATTCCTTTCTGCTTATGTCTTTCGAGGCCGTACAGTTAAGGACATTGCAACTCAAATTACCATCAAGAGATTGTAATTAACTAACGATCTCAATTAATTGTCATACAGTCACAATTAACATACATTATTATCAATTTCAGGTTCAAAGGACGGATCAGTTGTATCAGTAACGATAGCAAATTGCGATAACGACAAGAAATGTATCCTCAAAAGAAACACAAACGTTTCAATCGAAATCAAATTTACCACAAGTAAGTTTTCCATTCATGTCACTTCAAATTTTTGCATAGACACTTGATGAATTTTTATAATTCGTCCTCTTTGAAGGTGATTAGAAACGGAAGTGTCTATGAATTAAATAATTGTCGTTCATTGAGCGCAACTGCTAATTTATTTGATTTAGGAATTTTTCACGGTCAATGATTTATTGTTATCAGATTCTGATTCGGATACTCTAACTGCTGTGGTACATGGGGTGATTTTGGGTGTCCCGGTACCGTTCAATTTACCGAATGCAAATGGGTGCAAGGATTCTGGAGTGACTTGTCCGATTAGTGCAGGACAAACTTACAGTTATACGGCAACTTTACCTGTCCTTAGTACTTATCCTAAGGTGAGTTATTCAATTTGGATAATGGGAAATCAATAATGCAAAGTTTGTGTTATCCTTCGATGGAATTTCTGGTCAGCATAATTGCATAATTTTATTTTTAGGTCACTGTTGATGTTAAATGGGAATTGCAAGATAAAGAAGGAAATGACGTAGTTTGTATTCTCATCCCTGCAAAAATACAATAATTTTAAGTTACGGAATGTTTTTTTATACCAACAAAGTACTTTTAATTCGAATATTTAAAAAAGAACAATAGTTGTGATAATTTTATGTTTTCTACGTAGAATTTATGAACGAAACCAGCAATAAATAAATAATTAAACCAAGTTTTGCTTTTTTACCTTTACTGATTTTTCGTACTAGCCGAGTTGGATCCCGAATTCGATAATCCTCTTTAATAATACCTGAACTGGTAATTAGTTACTTTGTTTGAACATATTAAATTAAAAAGCAATTTTTAGTTATTAGAACTTGGAAATTTTATTTTTAAATTGTTTGATAATAGAATAAAATTAAAATCTCACCTCATCTCATCTGTATAAAGGAGGAGGCGTACGATATCAGCATTGTTATAATAATTTACACCAACTCATTATAGGTCAAAATTTAAATTTTGCTTACAATACAGAATACATTCAAGGTTAGCTAAAACTATGGTGTAAAATCCAATTTTCTCAACACTAAACGCTTGAACAGGTAAGTTTATTTTTTTAATTGCTTAAAAAAATAAAGTCTGTTGGTGATATAAGGAACTGTTTTTTTATCAACCTCTGATCGATAACCACCACTAAATTATTATTTCAACTAATACCATATATCAGGTGGGAGATGATAAATAAAAATTAGACAACATGCCTTTGATTTTGTTCCATATTTTTTTATATTAATAAATAATCATTAATCCCCCAAGTTACTCTAAAGTTAGACAAACCTAAATTTAATCACCTTCAAACGGCACTTTTAATAATAACAAATTTAAATATGAATTTTTGTATTGTTCCATACTTTTAACTAACCCTGTATAATTCTTGTATCACATAATCATAATGAAAGACCCAATCGAAACGCATAATGTCCTTAGATACATGGCTATCTCAGCGATAACACAAAAAAAAATTATACAAGATGTGGCAAAAACAACGACCTATTTTGTTTAATATTTAACTAAAAATTGCCCAACTGTTTACAATGCTGATATTTCTTAAATGAAACAGTAAATTTCTAAGTTTTTGTTATAATTATTAAAATTTATAAAAAATATTGCGTTTGTCAATAAAACAGCGATCTTCTTTCTGGACAAATTGATTTTGTTTAATTCAAAAATAGCCGTTTCAAAGTGGTTTCGAGAAGATATCCAAACCTTTCAGCTGTCTTCAATTTTTGAGTTTATTTTCGAACACCTTCTTGTACTTTAAGAAGTCTTAATGAATAAAATTTTGATATATGAATATATTTTGATATGATATTGGAGTCAAAAATCAATTTAAAAACACTTTTAAACAGCTATTTTTGAATTAGATTAACGAATTTTGTTGTTAAAGACTGCTATTTTGTTGACCAACGCACAACTTTAATAAATGTTAAACAACAATTACAACAAAAACTTGAAAGCTTTCTGTTTCATTAAAGAATATCACCATTGCAAACAGTTGATTCAATCTTCATATTAGTTTCCAATTAAATAAAAAAGCTCGTTCTATTAAAAAACGAAAACTTTTCGAAAGCAACAAAAGCATAGAAAAATTTATTATAAATTAGTGAATTTACTAGTTATTATCCAAAAATTTTAGTTTTTTAAAAAGAATAATATAAGTAATAATATAATAATTATTTATTTTATGTTGGAACCGTAATCTTGTTTATAAGCACTCACTCAAATCAGCGCAAAATCTAAGTTTTTATGTCACCATGAATATTTAAAGTTACTAAACAATAACGACAAATAAAAAACCTCATAAACAAGCAATACCAACATATAAAATTCATAGCAACAGTAAAAGAGTAATTTCTAACACCAGTAATTTTTACACGAAAGTTGTTGCTAAACTGGAATCCATCTTTGAGTTCTAGAATCAAAATAATCCAAAATAAAATAAAACGTTATATTTATGATCCACGGGCATAATTGTCACTATGAGCCCTCGTGATATTAAAATTCTTCTTTGCAAATCGGGTTTCAACAATCCACCATGCCAATGGTGAAAAATGGGGATATGACATAACGTCAAAATAAAAATAAATCAAATTTGTGCTCATGAAACACGAGATAAAAACGTTTTTCCAAGTGTACTATAAAATCCGAAATGAATGGTACTTGATTTGCAGGTTTTGTGGCAACTAAGTTTTCAAATTATTATTCTCAAGTTAATTCTAGAAAAACCATAATGCCTGAGAATTTATTGGTACTAAAATTGGTATTGGAAGAATGTTTGGACAACGAGAAAGAATATTTTTTAAATTAAAATCTTTAATCTTAATATTTAAAAAAATAACACAGCACCATTTTTAAAAAAAGCTTGTGGGAGAGAAAAAAAGGTTATGGTTATCCAAAAAATTTAAATAAACAAAAAAAGCAAAAGGTAAGTAATAAATTTTTATAACCATTCAATGACCACATTTTGTTTTCTTAAAAATATTTATAGTTTAGATGAAATTCACTTTTGCTGTTATAATAAATTGATAGTTTAGACTTATTGGCCATTATACAGAGGTGTTAGATAATAGTCATAGGCAAAATTTGAAGCACGAGTGTATCGAGGGCCTTTATTCGCTAGATGATTGGACCTAAGGTGCTTACTCTGTTAAAACTATCTATATTGTAATAAAATCCGTAAGATGGGTGATTAATAATTTCGACTATTAGCAGCACTCATTCGTTGAGCCTCGTTCGTGTTTTACAGATTCGAATAATATCGCCTTCGTCACATCTTTGTTTAGTTAAAAATATGTACTCTAAGAAAGCAATGATCCTTATGAACTAAGAAGTATATTATTTATTTTATTTCTTACTACATCAATATAGCCAAATATTAACTTATTGTTAGTTACGGTAACCATTGTGAGATTCATAACTCTCGAGGGAGTTATAGAAGGGAGTTAAGAATTCTTAATTCCCTCTAATTTGCACATTAAAAAGAGCTACAAATATGGCGCTTTAAAGTTACAAGAAGAGAAGAAATGTTATTAAATAACAATTTTTCGCTTAAATTTTGGCTTTTTTGGAATTCTTCTGGAATTTTACTATTTTTATTCATTTTTACAATCGACAAATTCACAAGAAAAAAAATGACAACAGATATTTTCCATAGCAATCATGCACAGTTAACTAAGTAAATCGTCCACAAAATTCTATTTATTTACAAAAAATACGTTTATTAAGTAAGAAATAAAATTATTTATGAATCACGTGAATTATTAGATGTTAATTACCTTGGGCAACCTAGTTCCCCTTAGTAATTAACATCCTTATAATTCCGTTGATAAATAACTATTAACAAACATTGACTTATTATTGTTGTTATAATGGTTATTTCAAATCTTCGAGACATCACTAAAAAGTTAAATCGTAAACGAATAACAGTAAGAAAAGCCGAATGAATGCATATTTGACTAAAACTTAAAATTAGATTACCTATTTTAGTATCGCGCAAGTTTGTTCCACCCAGTCGAATCCTTTTACGATTTCAGTTCTGCAGGGTTTGGACAGATTGCTATGAAGAATTGAATAATGAATTACTAATAATTCATGACACTGACTTTATAAAATGCCTAATAAAAAATAAAATCATACCAAAACTAGGAAATGTTAGATATAAGTTATTTATAACGTAAAATATCAGGCCTGTTTGATATGATGTTTTATCCTGTATAAAATTTAATAAAAAGTGCGAAAAAAATTTAACTTAAGGTTTCCAGAAAAAAAAAATGGATTTTTTCAAGATCCACGTTTTGACGATTTCCCCGGCAAAAGTAATACGTTGAATCATTGACCTATTAACCACAGTTTTGGGACAGCCCTTACATAAGAACATTGAGTTTGTTTTCACTCCGTAAATATTTTACAACCTAACCTTCAAGATAATTTTTTAATTTACGCAAGTTTAAATTATAATTTTTTAATGTTTTTATTTTTTTGACAATAAATTTGTATTCAAGTTTTCGTATTTTTTAGTCATTGTCCAAATGAGACCTAAAATTGTTTTTATTCTCTTTCACGTTATTTCATTGACTTACGCATTTGAAGACTGCGGTATGTATACCCATCTCCATTAAAAAAAATATTACCATAACAATTTTAGGCTCAAAACCTGGTTCACTGACATCAGTCTCAGTGTCAGACTGCAACGAAGATGAAATATGTATTCTACAAAAAAAGACAGCTAAAACAATAGAAATTACTTTTACCAGTTTGTAAACAAAATATAAACAATGAAAATTTTTAAATCAATCCTTTTTAGATGCTAATTCAAATTCAGTAACATCAAAAGTGTTTGGAATTTTAGGTGGACAAATGGAGGTACCATTTCCACTCTCAAATCCTGATGCTTGTCAAGAGTCGGGCATAAGTTGCCCAATTAGTTCTGATAATACATACACTTATCAAACTTCTCTGTATGTCTATTCAAGTTATCCAAGTGTAAGTTAAAAAAGTTAATAAGGCCAGGTGGATCACCAAAAGTGGTACTAACTAAATGACAAGCTTTGGGCCAAAACACCAACTTCTTTTATAGTAAAACCTCATTTGGGACTACTTTTGCCGCTTTACTAAAAATTCTTCTATTGTGGAATTAAGAGGAGCACTTTCGGTGACACCCTGGCCAACCTCCTAGCCTTAAGAGTTAATTGTAATAATAATACAACGAAATGGGTACATTGCTCACCAGTTGATAAAGCAACTGATTCTTTGTGTGTTTTAACTACAAAACTTGCATAGAATGACCATTTTCCATTCCTAGAATTTGGGAAAAAGGTGTAGCATATGTTCGTTGTGCAATAAACAATTGTTACTTTGCAGATTTCGCTTAAAGTTAAATGGCAATTAGTGGATGACGACGGAAATGACATTGTTTGTGTAGAAATACCTGCAAAAATTAAAACTTGATGACCACTTTTTGTGATCATTACAAAACCTGTAATTGTGGGATATAACAATAAATAATGGTAAATAAGAAAAATATGTATCTAATTCACTAAAAAATATAACACGTAACACTTAACATATTATTTATTTCATAGGAACGAAACAAATGTTACAAAAGTATAAAAATAGGTTTTTTACTAATATATCAATTTACAGTTTCATAGAAATAGGCACTATTTTTATGTACATAGCTGGAAAAATACTAATACAGTATAAATATCAGTTTTATGAGGAATCTCTAGACACTCATACAATTGGCTATGCAGGGTATAAAAGTACGAAAAATTTTAAATAAATGTGCGTTTCAGTAATTCAGAGGCGGCTCGCCCGGGTACGTAAGTTTGGTGGGGCTTACCCTAATATTCTAAATGAAAATTACAAAAATCAAATACGATAAAAGCAAAAAAAAAATATTTTGCAAAGGTTATTTAAATTTTAACCGATTTATGAGGAAAAACGTTTAATAAAAAAAATATTAATGGATATTATTTGAAATTTGATTTACTTAACAAAAAATGAGTTTTTACTTTCGAATTACATTTTATAACAATCAAAAAGACTGTTGCAAAGTTTTGTTAAAAAGTAGAACTATAGCTTCTAAACAAAACGCACGATTATGTTTAATAAGGGTAAAAGATATATTATGTATACCTATCCAAATTCAAAGTGGTTTTTACGATATTGCAATTGTCATTAGGACCATCACAATGATGCTATTAAAAAAGTTATTGAAATCTGTTGTAAATCAAATTCGTTTGCCTGAATCGAGGTCCGACTAGTACCAGTAAGAAGATTTATGTTTATTACATTAAGACCCTGTCATAAAAAGCACTTTGGATTTGGGTAAATTCATTGTGTGGCCTACCCTAAAATCAGACCCACGAGCCGCCTCTGTAGTTATTTGTCCAACACTAACATTCTTATAATTTAGTTACTGTTGGTCAAACTTTTGAAATTATTTTTAGTTTCCTACATCCTGCACTTATTTCTTAAAATTATGAATGCCATTGAATACTAAATTAGAAATTATATTTGACTAGTTTTATGAGTATTATTGGAGAAGCTTCACTCTGAAAATTGCTTTTAATTTTCAACTTGACTCCTCTCCAACTTTAGTTAAGTAACCAAAGTCATAATTTAGGCTCAAGATAACTTAATGGCACTCTGAAGTAAAATTTGTGGAAATAAAACAAAAACTTTAACACATTATGGAACTTAAGCAAAAACTCAACAATAACAAAACAAAATTAACAGAAGATAATTGGATTGGAAAAAACATCAAACGGAAATGAGAGATTCTTAATTGCCTGAATGACATAATGAGTATCCAATTAACTTCTGTTTCTCCTATTTTTAACTTTTCTTCATCAGCCATAATTTGTATAAATGATTGGAAAAATCAGATGATGGTTGGCAGTTTATTAAATGATTATTATTATCAGAAATTGGACTCGGAGGTGGCTGGATGAGATCATAGTCTATACTTTCACATAATTGCTCTGACTTACGTTTCTGGCGCCTGTTATCAGTTGAAGTCTCACCTTTTTCAAGAGTTTGACGCGCTTTATAAATTGGCTCATATTCAATTAATTGGGCTAAAAATCCCTCATTTGGGTGAATACATCCACGCCGTCTCTTCACACATTCTATAGCCTCCCTAGAACCAAAAGTGCAATAGTAACTACAAGATTCACACCCAAACCCTGATCTACCCCCATCTGCTTTTTGTATAAGACATGCGAGTATAGATTTTTTCTAAAAGATAATACATAAATTAACAAATTGCGCATAGGTTGTCTAACCATATCCTTGCTAGGCTTAGCTTTTATTAAATATAATACACTGATGCCCGACTTTAAATTAATCAGAGGCTAAAACCCCATCAATTTTGATGAACGTTTATGCAGCAGGGCAAAATAATGATTAAAATTTGTATCCAAAATTTTAAGTAGTTGGTATATGAATTCTTGCAAATTTTTTAACACAGCAAATTTAAATCGTTTAATTGTTGTTTCCCTAGTTCTTTTTTTTTTGGTTATTTTGGGTTGATTAAGTTTTGTAATTAGGAGGATTCTACTGGATTAGATTATTGGACTGCAAAAGCCAATTTTTCTCACAGATTTATTGCATTTCATGTTAAAGAGAATAAGTCTAAACTCTATAACGTTAAAAAAAGAAACTTTAAACTAATGGCCTAATTTCAAGTTGAGATAATACAGGTAGTATCCCAACTTAAAATTAGCCCATATAAAATACAATAAATCAAGCAAATAAAAAATAAATTTAACACAAAACTGAATTCACATTCTACCTATAAGACGTTTTTGTCAGCTACACATATAGCAATCTGATTTTTCTAGTAACCAGCAAAAAGTGCTCAAAAATGGTTAAGTTTGCACTCACCACAACCTATAAAATATGTGGATTCGATTCTTTGATTCATGTAAAAGCTTTTGTAAAAATCGCTTGTAAAATAGGGTAAATTTTTCGTTTACGCTGGTTGTTGTCTCAGCTTAGCAACTTTGACTTTATTATGTCTCCATAACTCACTAAAAAGTAGCAAATACAGTAAACAGACCAACAATAAACCATCTGAATTGTTGCTCTTTGACAGTCAGCACAACACAAATACAATTTGTTACCGCAGCATCACTGACAATCGATAAAACAGGACGCAACACACGCTTTTATTTAATTCTAATTCTAGCACCCAAAAATAAGAAATATCTAATTTTTGTTAACTATGTATGTATATTAAGGCCTGTTTATTTACTGAAAAATTTCTCATTTGATATAATCTTTAAAATGACATAGTAAAAAAAATAAAAAAATTAAAGAAACTGTCCAGTTCTTCGTATTTGAATTTGTTAAATTTTCCTGAAAAAAGTAAGTACATTAAAAAAATTTGGAGTGCAATTCACATCAAATGAATTTCAAATTTCTCAAAATTTTTAAATAAAAACTTTTTGAGCATACTTCAAATAAATTCCGACAAAGCTTGGTCATTGTGAAAACCTTTATTTAAACGTCCTAAACGTATACATCGAAAAGTACTTTAATTAAAACTATGGTTTTCTTTTTATGTAGACGAGCGAGTTAGGTAATTCAAGTTGCAAATATCTCAAAAGTTATCAATGTTGTAAAAAAATATTTTGTTTGGTAATCATAATTATAGGTAAAAAAATGCGCATATGATATGACTATAATAATTATTATTACTCATGATCTTCAAGTATTTAAAAATGATTATTAGACATATTTTGTTGTAGAAAAATAATTTAATCTGCATTTCCGCAAAGTAAAAATTCAAGCGATAAAAATTGATGTTTCTGCTTCATTCTTTATCATTTTTTGCTTCTTCAAAGAATTAAACAATGACTTTCTTGATTCAAGAAATGCAACAAGTAACAAATGATCACCTGAATACTTGAAAATCATGACAATGACATTATAATATGAGTAGTTGTCTGGACAGACATAACTTGAATTGTCCAATTTTCTTTCACCCTTAAATTTTTTTGTTAAATGAAGTCATTAAGGCTATGAGTTTTTCTTTCCATTTAATTAACATTGATAAAAAGTATTTCACAGCCTTGTAGAGGACAAACTTCCTTGATCATATAGTGTCTTATTATCCAAAAACGCTGAAGAAGCCAATTGTTAATAATGTCGGTGTATTTTTATTCTAAGCATAATGTTTTTAGCAAATTTAGTTGAAACCAATTCCTTCTTGATGTTACGATTCTTTCGACACTCAGTATATCGTTAATTAAAGGTAGCTTGGGCAGAATATGCGCAATTTGTTAGTTTATTACCTTTAGAAAAAATACATCTCTTTCAAAAAAAAAAAAAAAAAAAACAAATGGGGTAAGTCATTTGGGTAGGGATCTTAGATTATAAATCCCCAAAATTGAAAAAGAACACCTACTTGCTGCTCATTCCATACTTTTCCATGACGTAAGCCAAGACTAAAGTGGCACTTCTTGAAATACCATTATTGCCATGCACTAAAACCTTCCCATTTCTCTGCAAAGCCTCATCAATGAACTGTTTCACAGTTGGAAAGAACCTGATAATGTTTTCTGTTGCTGTATCAGCAATATTCAATGTTAAATACTTTATAGAAAAATCATTGATTTGTGGCCTGATATACTGCGCTTCTACGTCCTGCCTCACGCAAATTATGTGCGTAATGCCGTGATCCCGGAGTGTCTTTAGGGAGTGTTTCTGAGCTGATGAGTAGGGCCCCAAAAACAGCCCCGGGACTATTTCCTGCATATTCCTTCTCATCGTGTAAGTCCATTCGTTACATTGTAATGTGGGAATCTCGTGCATTGGCTAAAATTCAAGTATTTTTAGTTAATCTCAAGTGATTGACAAGTGGGGGTTAGGTTTTATGTCAAGGCGCCAAACGAGAAAAATACCACAAAACTCACTATCAACACACAATAACACATTCTGTACATACTTTTACACAAATTATGCAAAAAACTTGGCAGGAATACCGGAAATGAAGCGAGAATTAAGGGAAAAAAATTTACTAACCTCATCTTGTTGAAATTTCACACAACTTGAATTGACGTCCAACATGGTGAAATTCTTCACGCAATATTGGAACAGCACAACAAGTTCAATGTTTTTACCAAAGTTATTACATATCAACCCTTTTAAATGCAGTTTTTATTGAAATTTGTTCAATTCTTTGCGCGATAATGGAGTAGCATCTTGTACAGCACTCGGCAAAGTTCGGGCAACTCCGGAGTACTGCGCATGCGTGTGGCGTGAAAAAATCGATACGGTTTTGGCGGGAGATTTAAATAACAGTATATCAGATTCTAGGGCCGTAAGGACAACTTTTCGTGGTCTTGATTTTCCAAACTACGTTCTGAACACGAAAAAAGCTTACGGCCTCGAGGTTCTTATGCTATTTTTCCAATCACCTGAAAGAACAAGAGGGCTTTAATCTGCTTACGGTCCGCACTTACCGCCCTAAGGATCGTAATTAGCGTCGTTTCTATGGTAATGATTCCACAGTGCAGTAATTGTTGCTTACTGTTACAGCACTAGTAGCATGCTTACGGGACAGGTGGTTGAAAAAAAAAAATTTTCTACAATATTTATTCAGGTCTGAATTTGGTTGAAATAAAAAAATACAGCCAGATTGTACCAATGAACATGCCTCAAACCTCTAAGCACTCGTTTTCACCTACCTAATGTAACATTCGGCAAAAAAGTGGTTTAAAATTGCGAGAAAGTTTATTGAGATCTACAATAATAACATTATCAACGTCTGGCTCTTTGAAACAGGTAACATTTAAAACATTAAATGTTAAATTCGCCTAACTTTAATGCAAAACATTTCACAAACGCAAATCGGGCAAGAATAGTAATAAATATTCTTCATAAAAGCTAATATCACTTTGTACAAAAAAAAGTTTAAAAAAACGAGTGCATATTGCACAAAATGTAGCAGAGATGTGCATATAATACTTATGATTAATAGTTCACATTTAATTTGTTACTTTACAGTTATATAATTATTAGACTAGAATGTTCAAGCAAAATATATACACATCACTAAAATATTAATCATAAAAAAATATACAAAGGAACAATATTAACAACCAGAAAATAAATTAATATTGCAACTGAAATCTGTGCTATTTCAAGCTTAGACTAATTATATTTAAGCTAGATTTTGGGTTCTCTGTGCTCCTTAGACTACTTTACGTCGGACATATAACTGCAACAACAAAAAGTATTAGAACGAATCATTACATAAATCTTTCGTTGACCGCTTATTAATGTATTACTTTTTTCTAAAAACAGTTCATTAATATAGGTCATTAGTGAACGATTTCGCTGTACTACAATGACAAACAATCACGTACTTCTTTAAGGCTCCTTGCTATACACAGCTTCACTCGTTATTTTAATTTTTACCCTTCAAAACTGTAAAAAAAATCGTTCTCCAGTGTTGGAGTCGTTTCCTCTAAAACCTAAATTTTTACGTAAGGCACACATTTGAATTGTTTAGAACTAGAATATGAGCTTTTCAATTATACTGACAATAAGGACCTTAATATAAGATTGAATTAAATGCTGCATTTTTTTAATTTTTGAGAGAACGTGGCTAAATTTAGTGTGCCACTTTTTAATGGCCGTTACTGTAGATGCAACTTCTAACGTCATCACCATTTAAAATTAAATTAGGATGGATTTGACTCATCAGAAGTGAAGAGCAAGAATTGTACAAAAAATAATGAACTAATTTTTGCAAAGCAAAATTTACAGTAAATTAAGACTTCAACGTAGAAGACTAAAAATTTCTTGAAAGACGTTGGTTGTTTTATAAAAGATATTTAGATGCGAGACCGACCTTTTCTGGAAAGACAAAAACCCAATCTTACCCGTTAGTAAATCAAGGTTTTCGATAGAATAACACATATTGAAAAAATAAATAAATAAATAAAGAGAAAAAAATGAGACGAAAAGAACATTTATAAAAAGTTACTGAAAAAAATAACTAACAGAGAAAGAAGTCAAAAAAATGTTAACCAATAACTGGTACACGGTACACACCTGATTTTGAAGTAACAAATGCCAACAAGTCTGGAAATGTTTGGTTCGCATTCGATGCCGCAGCAAAGATTGAGGAGAAGAGCCTCAATGATTTTTTATTGAAGGGCTTCGACATATATCTACGACTGCTTAGGGAACATGATTTGGCAATTTCATCAAGAAAGATTGTCCTACAGTCGGTTTATGGATTGAAAGACAGAAAACTTTGTACAAAACAATTTAGAAGACATTTGGCTTAATGAAATGGTCCGCTTGTTGGTTGATCTGAGATCTAAGAACTTTAAAACGGTTGAAATTGAACTATAATCTTGAGCGATAATCTTCCTGGAAATTCCCTCCAAAGTTACAGTTAAAAAAAAATTCTGCTGATGGCTGAGCTTATTACAATACCAATACTTCTACCTGAATATTTAATTATAAACTACCCAAAAAGGATGCAAGTTAATGCAGCTTAGAGAAAGAAATTTAAGAAATATTAATTGGGATATTATATTTAGAAAAGTGATTCAATAATTTTTTTAACTTCATGTTATTGACATTTTGTTATCCCTTTTGTGAAGAAATTTCATTTGGTTCACATAAAAATATTGTATAATGACCGTTTTATAAGTCACCATAAAATAAAATAGTTTTTTTAGTGTACAATAAAATGTTAAAAGAAGATGCGTATTTTAAGTTTAACGCTGGTAGTTAAGGAGCCTTATTAAGAATAATTTAATTTAATTTATCGAATTTAATAAAGTGGTTAAGGGTCAACAAAATATTGTAATGAACTCGTATGTTAATGGGAGATTAATAATCTCGAGAAGTAGAAAACACTCACTCGCCAACACTCGTTCCTGCTTTAAACAGTCTCGATTATTAATCACCTGTATTCCGCATTAACATCCTCCTTTATTAAATAACTATTAGCTCACCTTTCAAGATATAATCCGTTAATAAAGTGGGAACCGTTGGGCTGTCTTCATTTATGGCTTTCAGAACTGAAACAAATAATTTAATCGAAACACTTCAATTATAATCAAATTACTTTTAATCAGGACTTGTAGAGTTTGATTATCTGGCGGGCCGCTATCTAAGTGGTACGGAATGACGGTTGTTAAATACTAAAAAGAAGAGAACAATAAAAATGATTTAAATAATCACAGTAACTTACTTTTGGGTCGAGTCCGCTGGGTGCTTTGGACGCATTTTTTAAACTACGCTTTTTCTCAACATGGTATTGTCTACGTTTATTTTGTACGGCAAGAAGTAAAGATATAAAAGTATTTTTTAGCTCCTTCTCATACTCCAATTCGTCCCTAAGGGCCAATTCTGAAATAAGTGTTTCCGAAAATTCCCTAATTAAAACTTCTAGTTCCAAAAATAACTCGTTTAACTGCCCTAGACTCAGGTCCCGTAATTCTACAAAGAGCCAAATGAGAGATTTTTATTTTAATTAGAATTTTTAAAACCCACTGTCTTCATATAAAGGTGAACTTAGAACTTCTTTCGCTTTTTCCAGCGTTTCATTTGTCTCAATTACGGAGTCTCTGGAACCGGGAGATCCATCTAATGAACACGTCTCTTCTTGCATCATGTCATCAATCTCTTGGATAACTTCGTCTGCGGTTTTAAGCGGCTCAGTGTCTTGGTGCAAACCGCCCAAGATGAGAGCGTGCATGTCTAAATCACTGGCTACGGCCTCATCCTCTGAGCTTAATTCCAAGTCATCGTCTGGTGTTGTGGCTTCCTGACAATGTCAAACAACATGATTAAAGGCACGAAATGAAAGCAATAAATTTAAATTAGTGAAAATGTGCCAAAACGCGACCTTATAAAGCTTCCTCTAATTGGGAGAATTATCCTAGCAAATGATGGTATTACTCATGAAATAACTAAACCATATTTCGCGGTTAACGGTCTGACTCATTTTCAACTTACTCTATAAACTTTTATTAAATAAATAAAATACCTTCTCGTTTAAATTAAGAGCTGGCATATGCAGTTTTCTAGCGTACGATTTCGACCAGTCGATGGGAAGTATGTTGCCGAAGTTTCCCGTTATGGTCCACCACATTCTGAAAGAACACACTTGTTAGTCTTGACCTCATACATAAGACAATTTATAAAGAATCGAGAAAATCAGTGACGTAATCATTTACATACGGCCTTGCTTAAGGCCCATTTCAACCTACATCTATGCAAAGTCCAGTAGATTTTTTAAAACCACCCAAAATTATGATATTGCGTCATGAAAAAGAATTTCAGCTGCCTATTAGCAAGTTATGTTTGTTTATTTTAAGAGACTCATGTGCATCCTCTCGCCTGTTTGCATTCTATTAAAACATATTGAAAGAGTTACAGTAATTGATCTGAATTTGCTTACTGAATTATGTATAGCGCATCTGAGATAATTGTTTATGGAGTTTTTCAACAGTTGTGGTTTATGCAAATAAAAATCTTTACGAGAGAGTAGTAAAAGTAATGTTACAGAACCTCGCAAGGTCATGGTGATTTCAAGTCTCGAACATCTTTCTCTAAATAGGTTCAGGAATGCTGGAAATTTCGAAATTTAATTGAGTTGGGTCAGGTTTTAAGTCGGACACTTTTACATATTATACTGATATTATGAAAGTTCAAAGTATTAAATCGTGTTATTATTTTGTATTGGTTTGTTATCGCAATGCACATTGAGACTCCCACATTTTTAGCTTGATATAAAACAAGAGATACAGTAATACATTGTGGTATCTTTACGAGTTTCTTAAAAGTAACTTAGTGACAAAAACAATCACGCAACTAAAGGTGAGGCAAGGTTTTTTAAAATAATTTGGAGAAATAAATTTTATTTTTTGACTCCTATTTTATGATTTGATCTTTAGGTCATTATAAATGTATGAGACAAAATGCCCTTCTGCTAGACTGACCCTTTTTAGTTTTCGGTATAGCAACCCTATAAATCTGCCTTTCCAAAAGTAAAACACAGTTATCTTTGATAATTTTTGAGTCATCACAAATCTGTGACACAATATAACCTGCTGTTAGACCCCACACATTTTTAGTTTTCAGAATAGGAACAGTACAAATCTGTCTCTTCAATTAATGAAACGCAGTTATATGATTTTTGAATTATCACAAATCTTTGAGACAATATGACCAAACATTTTCAGTTCTCGGAATGGCAACAGTATAAATCTGTCTTTTCAATATTTAAACATTCTTTTTAAGTGAACTTTGGGTCAACAAAAACCTGTGAGACCTTCTACATCCCAACATTTTCAGTTTTTCTGAATAGCTACAGTATAAACCTGTGTTTCTAATAATAACAAAACGCATTTATCTTAAATTATCTTTCGGTCATCGTAAATCTGCGGAACTGTAAATCTGTTTTCAGAACAGATAGAGTAAATATGATTTTTTTAAATTGAAATAAATTGATCGTTTGGGTCATCAAAAACCTAAGTGGGACAATAATGTATGATCTGCTGTTAGACCACAAACGTTTTCACATTTCAACGACAGTATAAATCTGCCTTTCCACCAGTATTCAAATGCTGTTGTGGCAGCCGTATTTAAAAGCTGCATGAAACATATCGCCACTTCTAACTGCCCCAAGGGTGAAGATTAACGATATCAACCATCGTAACCGTTCCTAGAAGGAGAAAGGGTCAAACACATAATATAAGGTTTGACTGCTATCCCAACGCACGTCGCAGGTCTCTCTACAATCTACAACCCCGGAGATTCTCATTTCACTTGGTCGGACTATGACTCCACCACCAGGACTCAACCAGCTTATCGTCGGAGTCTTGAGTGATATGAGTGACAGTTAGATTGTCAGTTAGATTTCACGTCCGAGAATTTGTTATTGCTAGTTATTATTGTCGTCATTTTTTTAAATCCTTATTCTTCTTGCCACTATTGTTGGTTATCTTAAATTATCTTTAGGTCATCATAAACCTGTGCGACAAGATGACCTACTGCCAAACCGCAAACATCTTCAGTTTTCAGGATAGCAACAGTATAAATATGTCTTTTCAATACTGAAACGCTTTTATCTTAAATAATGATCTTTGGGTCAACACATGTGGCAACATGACCTGCTGTTAGACCCCAAACATTTGTGGTTTTCAGAGTAGCAATACTATAGATTTGTACCTTTTGAATATCAAAACGCAGTTTCCTTGAATAATAATATTTGGTTCACCATAAATCTGTGGGACATATGGGATGCTACTAGACCCTAAACATTTTCAGTTTTAACATGAGCATCACTCTAAATCTGTTTTTCACTTCAATAATTTTTGGATTAACAGACCATTCGTCATAGATCTGTGGGACACTATGACTTATTGCTAACGTCCTTTAAATTGATTATTGAGGCTGAGGGGTAGTCGGTGGGCTGTAACCCTAGTACGATTCATTTTTTGTAAAGCGGCAAATAAGTCACATCGTAATAAGATTCTCAACTGAATTGGCCTTGGTTTATGAAACTGTTTGGTAGAACCGCTTGCAGTCAGGGGCGGATTTAGACAATATGTTTAGAGTCCCGCGAATCAAAGAGTTCCCTTTACCGCCAACGAAATAGAAAATATTTTAGTTAAAAAATTATAAAAATAAATAATACAAAATGATTAAACGTTTGACTGTTAGTTGGGGATTTCAGTCATGATAGATCAGCGATTACCCTGAGTGTTTTTTAATTATTTACATCGCTTTACCCTTTTCTCAGCTCTTCTAGAATCTTCAAATTTCTTTTTTTAATGCGTTTTTAAGAAACTTTTTAATATACTATACTCAATTTCTTGAAAAAAATATTTTCTATTCTTTAAGTTAACGTTTTTTTGTTCTTCGTTTATTTCTAGAGAGAAAGTCGTCCTTAAGTTTTTCTATTTCCTCTTTTTGTACAAGTTTTTCTGAACTTTTTTTCAATTTTCAGCGACAGTTTTCTGAACTTTGTTTTTCAAATTAGTTAAGAACATTCATATAGATTCTACATTTGCTTTATCTTCTGTATAAGGTTTTTCTTTCAATCGTCGATTTTCAAGTTTTTCTGAAGCTTCTCATGTCCTTCTTTCTTTCAATCGTTGTTCTTTTTTATAAAATCTACCTTTGATCTTTTTCCTAATAAGTATAAATTTTATTTTTCTTTGAATCGTTGATTTTCTTGTCCTTCTTATTCTGTCAATTAATATTTAGATTTTTTGGAATATATTTTATTTTGCTAAAAACTTTTTTGTGCATTTTCTTCCGAACGTAGTTTTTATTATTATTGTTTCTCTATTAGTCGCCATTTTTGAGTTTGTAGCTTTGATGAGAAACTTTCACATAACATTTATAACGCTGCAACTAAGCTCCCTCTAAATTGAATTTCTATAATCTTTTCTATGTTGAATGTCTAATCTTTAAAAGTAATAAGCATAAAAAACAAGTCTCATTACACGAAAATAAAAAAATATTTCGTAAAAAAAACTTGGTTGCAAGATCTAAAAATTCTAAAATCATGAAGATAGATGTTTGATTCGACCGGGCTGTCATAAATTACTTCGGATTATTTTACAACAAGCAATGTTAGAAGTTAATTTGAGGGAGTTTCCGATGATTTTATAGTTTTCATAAATCTTGACACGAAGTATAAAGACGTTGGCAAAGAAAATCTATCTGTTTACTGTATAAATCCTCGTTAAAGAAAAACTGTCGTTTATTTCGCCCCACCTTAAAAAGAGCTGACTAATAAATTGTTTCAAAATTTTGTAAACAATCTTTATTGTCGAATTTTCAATTTTACAATAGTGTCATACATAAATAAGTGATTTTGTAATATTTACATTCACACCTAATTTGTTATTTGGTAATACTCAATTAGCGAGTAAGTACTTCAACAAATTCTAGGTCAAGAATTAAAAAAAATAATAACACATTACATAAACACGAAAAAGGGAAGTTGGTATTTATCGAGTAGGGACAAACACGAAAAAGATCTAATCACACATAATAATAAGCTATTTTCGTATTTTGGTTGTTCCACTTTGTATTTCTGCAAGCTTGTGACGTGCGAAATGATACACGAGTTGAACAAAAACTTTCCGACACCCTTCACAGAGCTAAATTTAGTTTCTCCATTTTTCAATATATCTAATTATAAATAAATTCGCAACAATTGTTATTTAAAACTAGCGCGCATTTTTAAAGTTGACTAAAATTGGTCACGTGATGACGCAATAGGCTGTTATTGGCCATTTTTAAAAATGGAGTAAATAAACAGGTATATAATCCTCTTAGTTATATTTTATTGATTTATCTCATTTTTAGTGAGTCTCTTATTAAACGAAATGAGTTATTTTGTATTTGTGCACGTTTGTGGCAAGCGATATGTCTGATATGGCGAAATGCTTGAAGAAAAACAAGTCGGGAATTTTCCGCCACCCTTCAAGAAGTTATATTTAGTTTTCACGTTTTCCAAGCGAATTGTAACGTTAATGAAGAAAACGCAACAATTAATTAATTATTTGCAATTAATTTTTTATTTTTGCAAAAACTCCTTCTCCTTCCGTATCTATGGTTAGAACTCACAATACAGGTCACGTGGTGACGCTAGGTGGCCATTTTGGAAAAACCGGGTGAAAATGGGGTTACTGACCATCAAGTAAGTAATTAATTAATGCATTTTATTGATTTTTATTGTTTTAGTTAATTATATTCTCACTTAAAATATAAATTTCATCTGATTTATTATTGAGTTGGGGGTGTTGCGTGTGAAGATGTAGGCGAGAAACGGAAATGAAAGAATACAGGAAGAGACAACGGAGATAATCTGAAATGCTAAAATAAACAGTTGTTTATTCGTGTATTTGCACATAATAAGACATAAATCCTTGTCTGGGTTAAAATCCGGCAAAAAATTTGGCCACTCGTCCCTTCAGAAGACGTCTGTGTGGGTAATTATTTTGCATTGCAAATTTGGTGTGTTCAATAAAAAATACACAAATAATCTGATAGGATTATATGAAACAGTCCCGTCATTAAAAATTTAACTCCTTTCCTGTTTATTCTGAAATAAAAATAGCGTGAACTCCTGGAAAGTACGTAAGAAATAATCTGACACTGCAAAAACTTGTTCATGCCAAGAAAGGTCAACAAAAGTGGATCACTGCACCAAAAATGCAGAAAATTCCACTGCGCATTATTTAATTGCATTTTCTTTTATCTTCAACCAGTCAAGCATCACTTATTATCACCTAACTGTAGAAAAAATACAAATTATGCTCGTCTTTATTTTATAATTTGTCTATAAATGCTTGAATTTTATGGTTTTGACTTACAAACTAGTTTATAAGGGATTTACCTAATAAGGGTTGAAATGGGGACTATTGTCACTGAAACAACCAGCTGGAAGCAACCACTTTGAAAGGGATGTGGTTTCGTTATCTCTAAAGCAACCAAAAATTTAATTGCCTTTATTGCACCATAAAATTCAAGCATTTATAGACAAACAATAACAATGGCGTTTTCGGTTGATATTTATGCAATAAATTCGCCTTGAATTTTATGCACTACACTATTTTTACCCCATGAATAATTTCTAAAACGTTTAACACTCAAGATTCAATTACGGTAATACACGAGGTGGTCTGGAACAGGTTTCTGACAATAAACCCATCCGATGGGAATGCAGACCTCACAAGAAATGATCAACGTTTTTATTTGCTTGAAAAATTCAAGGTAAACAGGGTTTGAGCCCTAAAACGGTTTCATCCCTCTTAACAAAGCGATCAATAGCAAGGTGAATGAAACGAACCAGGTACCTATACAAAATAAATTATGCAAATAACAATAGATTCACTTCCTTCGCATCGGCATGGTTGGATGGTAAAGCAGGTGCTGGGTTTTTGAAGGTTGAAGGGGAAAATCTGCAAAAATGGGGCTAACAGGTGCACAATGGTGATTTTTTATTCAGGAGAGGGAGTAAGACGGACCTCTTTATTTATTAATCGGTGATTTTATAGCTGTAATAAATCAGAGAGTATACATACGTAATGAACTTCCTAGTGTGGGAGAGAGCCGAAAAGAATTAACTGTTTTGCTCTCAGACATTATTTCATTTGTATTGTCAACGTGTGTCGTTATAAATCTTTATATTTTTATGTTCGGTTCAATAAATACTCTTTAACATTTAAAACTTTCGTTTTCTTAATGTTATGTTAGGTGCTATAATTGTTATGTAATGATACAGTTGCAATCTCCATTTATGGTTACACGCACAACCTGTTTCCCATATCTTTTTCCCATCTGGCGTACAGTATTAAACATTTTTTTGCAATTTATGACTTGGGTCATATTGGAAAGGTATCAACTACTATCAAAATTTGTAAAAATAAATCGCGGAAACGCATACCACACGTTACACAGTAAAAAATGTTTTGTTAATTTCACTCCTTTTTAACAAATATTTTGTTAATTAATTCTAACAATATTTTATATGATGATGATGACATTCACAAGAATATTGTGGAATTGACAAAATTTTGTACTCATCAATCGTGTTAGATTAAAATCTCGTTATTTTTTCCAAATAAAATAGATGTAAGACAATTATTCTAAAATGATCGATCTATAACGTCAGTCTAAAATAAAAAAGAATAAACCACCTTTCTAGCAATTTTGAAAAATTCTAATTATTAGAAATAATAATTGTTCATATTCCCAGTTTTAAAAAATAGGTATGTTATTTACAATCATTTTGACTCGACAATTGTCGCTTTTTTTGGTACTCGCATTTTAAAATATGGGCCAGATATCAGCTCATCCTATACAGTGTGTACCAATAAAAGAAGCCACCCTACAAAATAATTTTGTTGCTGATTATTTGTAACAAAAATTCTGAAACAAGTTAATTTCTGATGGGATGTAGGTAAAGCAGCCGACAGGAGAACTAGATTTACGTTTTTCATAGTGAACTTCTTTCGTGGACCAATGAATAGTGTTGTGGGCTGCTGTGTTCTTAATTTATTCTTCTTTTGGAGATGTATCAAAGTGATAACAAGTTATCAGCTTTTGTTCTGTATTAAATTTTTTACATGCCTCTAGTTTTGACATTATTGATGAATAACATTTTTTTTATCGAGCGAAAAATGTTTGAAGTGGTTTTGATTAAACATTCGTAGTTTTAGGCGTGGTAAAGCGTAAATCAACAAGTATTAAGATTTTTAAAAATTATTTTATTTACGGAATGGGATTGATACCATCAAAAATTTGGTTCACAAAATCAAAATAAAGTAATGCCGCAAAGGCATAATATTTTAAAGTCTACAAATGCCACTAAATATTTTACCTAACAAAACCAACAACCAAAGATATTCATCTTTGCAGTAAACATCAAGGAACAAATGCTTACCATATTGTGTACAACCTATATATTTTAGTAAATGTTTATAATATTAAATTATCTTTAAATTGCATTTTGTGGTTAACTTGCAATACGAAAAATTATTAGAACAATTTTAGTAATTTATAAGAACTTAGTTTTAAACATATGGTATGGTATATTTTTTATCTTCAGTCGAATCTTATATTTATTTGCGATTTTAATTTAATTTTGCTTTTTGTGTATATTTTTTTCTTTAAAACAATATAGTTATTTACACTGTTTATTATAAAAGAAAGAGTACGTTTTCTTAATCAAATATATGTTACTCAAAACCTTAAAACATCTCTAGCTAGAAAAATGTTGACAATGTTGTGAAAAATCAACGACAAACTCATGCAGTTTAGCAAAAAATTTCGAACAATTATTCTCAAAATATTTTCCTAACATCAACTTCTTTTTATCGTTAATATAGTCCGTCTCACCGTCTTATCCCCATTTGTAATAAAATTATTAGAGTATGCCTCAATCCACGACGTATAGCTTCGTGTAAAATTGACATTTGACAGAACACAAACGAAATATTGAAATAACAAAAATATTGTGACTTTGAAAATTACATTGCAGAAACCTTTGTTGCTGCAACAGAACTCAATACAAGGAATTATACTCTTATACCCAAAATTTTAATTTCTTAGGTATTGAATTACTCTGAGGTCATTGACTGGGCGGCCATCTGGTTTTTAATAAAGTTTTTATTTGTCAATGTCTAAAATTTATGTTGTCGCGAATTGTATTAAAGAAAAAAGAAGTTAATGTTACAAAAACCTGTTGAGTACAAGCAATTTATTGTATATTTTGCTAAAATCGCACAAGTTTGTTTTTGAATTAGTAAAAAAGTACACTAAATATCTGTGTATTAATTTGTTGTTTTAATTTGTTTTTTCACTTTTAATTAAATAATAATATAAAAAATAAAAAATAATATTTTTGAAATTCCAATTTCTAGTCAAATTAAAAAAAACCGTTTTTAGAAATACCTCGTTTTTTTAAATAACACTAATACTTAACTATTTATTGTAAAATTTGTACAAAACTAAATAAACACGTTATCTTCAATTTGGAACCTTCGCACGTCCAAATCAACCGGGAGATCAAATTTGTGCGGAGTTAGAACATCTAAACTTCTTAAACTATCTTGGTATCTGGTTGTGGCTACGTAGCTCCAAGGATAATAAAATGTTTCAATAACACGTCCACAATGGAAGATTAGATTTAACCAAGCTACAAGTCTTCTAGCATTTAGGCCTGCACAAACGAAAGCTCTAAAATGCGAGTCATGGCTCCTTTTATATCGCGAATGTGTCGAAATAATCTCTTCAATTGCACATAATAAATTTTTCTTGCTATTCCTAGGTGAAACACCAGCAATTGTAAGACTGAAACTTCGCGATAACTTCTGAACTGTTGATGAGTTATACTCATCACCTCTTTGAAAATGATAATAGAACAAAATGATATCCCAGCCATGTGTTGGAGGAGTCTGGGAGAAGCATCCTAAGATTGGCAACACGCACTGCGATTTTGTGCCATGTTCCATTAAATCTTTAATACTTGTAGCTAAAGAATTTCGTACTGACAATGTTATTTCTTGTTGGTTTTCATTAGCGTATAATTTATTTTTCAGGTCGATTATTGCAAGTTCAAGTTTCGCTCGGAGGTCAGCCCATTGGTTGATTCGGTCTGAGTTTGTGGTGAAGCAATTAGAACCCCAAGTGAAATGTAGCAACGCAAACATTTGTAAAAATGAAAAAATTCTATCAACTACTTCAAACAGAAACGTTCTAAAGCTTTTTCTAGTTCGTTTACACTTGCATTTAGTATCGACGGTTTTTAAATGTTCAATAAACTGTTCCAAATCAACAATCTGTGTTCTCAATTGCTCTTCTAAATTTTCTTTCAAACGTAAATGTTTTACTAATTGATTCCAGGTCATTTCCGCCCTTCGCGCTTGTATATCAAACTCTTTCAGATGTCTCAACTGTGATTTTAACCTTCCCAGTAGAATTCTTTGCTGGTTACGTCTCTTTTTTATCATTTCCAGTAAATCATCACCAACCCTATTATTACCGTCTAGGAGATTTACATCAGTGAACGCAAATTCTTCCAACGATTTTAACAACTCTTCTTGGTCTTCAAAAGGCGCGTCAACGACTTGACGCAACCGGAACTGAACTTGAGCAAAATGTGTCGTTAAAGTAAATAACGAAGTCTGCAGGAAGTCTTTCTCATTTTCTAAACAAACGCATTTGTTACAACAACTTTTCCGGATAATTTCGTCTTTTCTATCATCAGAAGCACCGAGAGGCTCTAACCGTTCACCCTTCATGAGTCGATCGAAAATTTTGGTTTGTGATTAACATTAAATCTGTTTATTACCGCAAAATGTTGAGAATTTTACCGACATAAGCATAACGGCTAAAACGTCAAAATGACACTATTGAAAAACAGGCGATGGTGTGTAATTAGCTTCATTTGACGCAAGTACTCGGCCCTAACATCGCATAAAGCCAGTTTAGTTTAAAGAAGTCACGCGATGTACCCACGAACCACACGAACAAAAGTTGTAATCGATAACAGCAGTTTGGTGAAAAAACTTCAAGTTTAATTACTTGGAGAAGATGAGGGTTGTAAATAATAGATGGGGTTTCGAAAAGTGACCGCAAACCTTTGCTTTTCGAGCTGAAAGTAATGAATTTGTAACGAGAGATGTTCGGGCCTTCCAGGACGATAAATAACAAAATCTAATAAAACCCAAGATGTTATTTCGAAGAGGATTTTCTTTCTGGCTGGCTGGTGGAGGATACAATTGAAACTGTTCTGTTTCATGTACAGTTGACAAAATTATAAAGCATGAATGAGATAAAGGAGGAACTATTATTGTTGACGATTGATGCAGAATGCCGTTTCTTGAGCCGCTCGCTTTGTTGAACATCGTTCTAGTATTTAGTTTTCCATTTTTTTAAATTGTATTATATAATTTAGTGTTTGTTTTATCAGGTAATCTTTCACACTCAAGTTTAGAACCATCTACATCAGTTCATAATCAACAACTAGTTATTTACTGTAACGTTATATACTATAAACGAGATAAATGCCAAACGAAATCGAAGACCGAGTTTGGTACGTCAATTTAGAGACGCCTTTGCTACAGTAAAACATGACAAACAACCAATTTTTTCTTTACCGCACTAGTGTGGTAAAATACGACATTACAACACTCGACATGTCTTTGTGTTTTGTAATGTTCGACGTTATGTGTTGACAATAGGTAAAATAGATAACTCTAATTTAAATTTAATGTAATAGGTGAAGTGAAAGCACACTCACTAAAACAACTTAATAAGATCAGCGATAGAAATAAAACTGATAAAAGTATATCTTTGGTATTATTATTAAAAAATTGCGTAACGTTTTACACACTTGATTGGTAATGAAGTCAACAGCAATTTTTAAATTCAGTGTCAAATGTAGTAACATTTAGCGAAGCCACGCCACTCTTAATTTATCTTAATTATACCTTTTTTGTTTGTTTCATTGATGGATTTGTTATTGACAAAGTTTGTTTTCATGCTGAGAAGTAAGGCCGCATTTATTCCAGATAAAATAAAAGCACAATTATTATCGACCATATCAATAAATTAGTTCTAAACAAACACTTTTATTAAGCACAACAATCGATTCAAGTCATCATAATTTTATGAGTAATAAATGTGTAAAAGTGCGATCTGTGGATTTGAGGCTACCACACGTTGGTAATCAATCTGATTATGATTCGACCACAGGTTGAACCTTTTTTGATCAAGTTTCATAAAGAAATCGACAGAGAAAGTAACCTGGTTATGATTTTTGTGCGCTGAATTTTGTCAACTTGGTTCAATGCCGACGACTTTACGTACTAAAACATCTGCTAACACATTACAGAAGTTAACTTCGCAATTTACAAAAATTTATTACTTCGAAAAACGGAAACATAAAATGTCGCCTGCTATATTTAAAAGGTGTGCTTGTTGATAGATGAAAGAAGCCGAAAAACTAATAAAGATAATTTGTTGTGCCCTTAAAGGGTTTTAAATCTTTTTGTTTTCAAACAAAATAATCTTATTTGAGTGACGTCAAAAAAGATTTATGAGATGTTTTGTAATAGTTTAGATGAAATGTAATGACGTAGAAAAAGTCAACATCAACAATGTTGCGGTTTGTGGTTTGACGAATATTTACAAAGACCAAGATTCTCTAAATTAAATCATCTGGAAAATGGTGATACCTTCTGCAAATTAATTGACGTATAATAAAGAATATGGCGAGCTTGCTTTGGCCACCATTGAATTATTAAATTTATTAATTTTTGATATGATAATTGAGCACAAATTATTCATATTACTAGTTTATGCAGAAATACAACAATATTTGTTGAAATTAATTTATGTAAATTTTTTAACGAAAAATCGACGAAAATCATTTCGAGAACGCATTCCCTAAGTAGTAATTCACACACAACAACAGCACAATACATAGCAAAAAACTATTTAACACTTTCAAGGTATCTGCACATCTAATTCATTCTATAATACAACAGTACCTATTTATAATAATTTTTCTGGTTAAAGCAGCACTATTTCATCTGATAATTTATTGCAAAATTTGTGTGAAACTTGATGCATCATTTCTGGAAACGCATACGTACTTAAACGCATTAATTTTTGAAAAAACGCAACAGAGAGGCCTAATGAACAGTCATGTGAATCACTTCAGTCTAAACCGTTGTCCAATTTTTTGTGAACAGAAAATAGTAAAAAGATATCCTTAACGTTTATAATAAATATGCTATAATTTTTGTAATAAAATTTCATTTCTGAGAGAACTACTATTTATTTTACGATTTTTAAGGTTAATTAAGTTAAGATAATAAATAAGTTTACCGTGGGAATTGATTCGTTCTGTTATTTTAATTTTCGAATTTAAAAATAATACGCCTTCGTTTCTTCGCATGTTTATAACTTTGCGAAAAATAGAACTATAATACCATTTTTTCTCTAGATCCTTCCTTTTTAAAAATATTTTTTGGAAGAAAAATGTAGGAGAAAAATATTAGAAGCGTTGATATAAATATTTTTTAATTTTCAAAGAAAATTTCTTTTTTGAAATTGAATGTGTACCAATTGATAATTTTTTTACCATATTTTTTGAGACAAATTGCTATTTACTTTACGTATTTTAAGACTACCGAAATTGTTTTTGGGTAAATAACAGAACAAATCAATTCCCCACAATAAGCTTAGCTTTGAAATGTAAAATAAAAAATTGTTTTTGTCAAAAAAAATATTGAAGAAATCATCGATACATACAGTTACAAAAATAGAATTTATTTATTTTAAAATGTGAAGAATATCTTTTATCATAAAAGCTAAAGAAATCTTTTTACTATATTTTTTAAAGTAAGTAGACAAAAATACAAATTTAAAAATAATATGGAGAAAGCTCAATTTTTCGCAAAGTTACGGGCCTTTGAAAAAAAGAAATACTTGTTTAAAGAATTCATATTTCATGAATGGGAACAATAAGAAAATTTATATAAAAACTTCTTTCAATTTGAAGATATACCCCAGTTAGACATATCTACTATTATAAATAAATCACTTTTCGTCTTGATAAATTGCAATTTTTTAAGCGCTCCCGAAATGACGGTACCTCATGACATACTCCTCGTAAAAAGCTGTTATTCACGAAAAATTTTAAGCATATTTCTTTCGAATATTGATTATAGATAGTTTGAAAATATTTTTATCAAATTTGAAAGTTGGAATTCGTCACCTTGGTGTTTTTGTGTCAAAAGCTACCAATTTTTAAATTTATCTAATAAGAAGTGTGTCACAAGTGATAAATACATGTACAGGCATAAAGCATTTACATAAGGTTCATTTATTATTCATTGTTATGATTACACATACATAAAGTACTTAACAGGAAGCATTAAATTGGCATCAATGATATAAAAATATTTTTAAAAAGTGTCTGAGCCATTGTGTCAACAATAGTAAATAATTATTGTATATTATTAAATAACAGCAAAGACTAGGATTCCCATGTAATTATTTATTAACCTTCTAACCTCCAATGAGTGGTAAATTAAGATTTTTCTTTCATTGTGAAAATAATTGTCCCATTATAAATTTCATTTTCTTGTGCCCTATTCTGGAATTGTATTTTTTCATTTTGTCGACATCGCGTGCGTTTATCTCAAAGAATCCAACTTCCACTATTTTGTGATATTCCAACAATGGTGTTATCTTCATAAAGGCACAAAGACCCTACTGTTTATACCCTCAGGATAAAGTTTTAAATCTCAGACCTCGCATTCTCCTGCAATTTAAATGTATGTGCTTCCAGTAAAATGTAAACGTCACGCAGAAACAACAAAGATACAGCAAAGACTTCATAAATGTCAGTTTCTTAGTGTTTCATTACACTATCTAAATAATGAACCTTCAGTAAGTTTTGTTGACAGAAAACAGGTTTATGCCAAATGGTCTGGACAAATCCAGGTTTTGTGGGTCAGGGAGGCTATAACTTTCAGTTCACGGCTGAATTTTACTGCTTTATTTTCAAATTTTTGCGCTATCTCACAAGATCCCATCTATTTTATTGACAGCCACAATAAATCAGTCGGAAGATCAGTGTCGCATCTAGGGCCTAGCAACAGGGGCATTTGCCAGACCGCAATTAGCAAATCTAGTTAAATATTTAGCTCTCAGGATTAAAAATTGGTAAAATATCCCTTCCGGCTTGCAAAATAGAAAAAATATGTCTAAAATTAATAAAATGGCGACTTCGGTTCTGAAAATTAGAAAAAAATGCCTACGTTGTTATAGGTAAAAATTAATAAGAAACTTATTTGCATCAGACTACAATAATTTGGAAAGAATCGCCCCTGGTTTATAATACTAGTTAACGGTGGTTGTGACTTTTAAAACTGGTAAAATGTGGCATCCGGCTCTCAAAATTTCAGTAAGTGTTATTTTCGGTTCCTAAAATGTACTATCATAACTTTTTCGTTATTAAATAAACATCTGATAACAAATATCGCTTTCGACTTCCAAAATTGTTTAACTATAACCTCCAGTTCTAAAATTTTGCAAAAAAAATGTCCCTTATCCGTTATTTTATTTTCTTTATTGTTACAAAAATTAATAAGAAACGTCATCTCTGTATGTTGGTTCTGGTTGTCAAAATAATTACTAAAATATAGCCGTCGGCTCTCTAAATTGATATTTTCAAATTAGTAAAATTTTACCTTCTTCGGCTCCAAAAATGAAAAAATAATGCCGTCTTTGTCTTGATTAATTTAAAAATTGATAAATATTTCCTACGGCTTTGAATATAAGTGACATTTTTATAAAAAAAAAATAGTAAGCTGTCATCTTCGCCTCTCAAAAGTAGAAAACAAATGGTCCTTTTTGGTACAAAAATTGCTTAAACATAACTTCCAGTTTTTAAAATTATAAATATGTTGATTCTGACTTCTTAAATTAATAAAATTTCACTTTAGATTTTCAAAATAAATAAAATGTCATTTTCGGCTTCCAAAATTTGTAAACAATGTTTTTCTTTTTTTATTTAAAATTTGATAAGAAATATCGCCTCTGTCTTCCAAAATTAATAAAATGTCATCTTCGGTTCCCAAAATGTAGAAAAAAATGTTACCCTTGCCGTTGCCAATAAAATCAAATCAATCAAGTATCTATTAGTAAAATATTGCCACCATCAATTTCTAAAATTATATAATTAGTAAAATATTGAGCAATTTACTTGATATGCTGAAAGGCGGAAAACAAAAATTTAAAAGTTTAATTTAAAAATTTAAAATAAAAAATTAAATTTAAACATAGAAATGACTCTTGATAACATTCCTCAAACTTTTGTCAATTAAGCAAATTTGACTGCATCCAGATCATTATACTTTGCGATTGAGGTGGGTTGACATTGTGGGCGGCTTGGATAACTACGCTGTATAACTTTTCTCAATTTACGAAATTATAACCCTAGTTGAGTGCATCACTCACCCAGTATGGGTTCTTTCAAGTATCCCGCATCAAATTGGATAATATCTTATTACCATGGAGGTAAATCGTGGATGTTCATGTGGAGTTTCGAATTTAAAAATCATCTTCGTGCATCGACCAAGGGTCATAAATTTCAAATATAAATTCTGACATCTCCCGTTTATTATTCTTGGGAATTCGCGTTTGTATATCTTATGAAGGGCTTTAACCCTTTTATCGCGCCGATAAATTTACAATCGCACCTATATTTCTTAATTTTTTTAGTAAACTGATAAGAAAGTTAAATGAACCAAACGTTTCCGATGTTTGTTTAGTGCATCGTCAAATATTTACTTAGTGTGAGTGACAAATGCAATTTTTTCGTAAACATAAACATTGTTATAGTGAAATTTTTCCCAAGAGGCAAATTTCACAATCAGAGTACAATTAATTGAAATTCGTAGCACTGCTCAAATTTCCCTTAGAAAGCGTTAGTTTAAGCTTCTTAATTAGTATTCGAGTGTTGGTGAAATGTTAAAACCGATCGAAAAACCTGAGCAGGGTCGGACTGGGGCCCACCAGGATATTTTTCTTAGAGAGACTCATCAATTTATAAATATAGGGCAAATATTTAAAAAAATGTCGGACAATCTCGCTAGTACATTGGAGGGGACTATTAATAGAGCTCCGCAAAAATAACAAAAAAATTCCCACTGGTTACCAAAAGGTAAATTTGTGAACCAAAAAAGTTAGTAAAACTTGCAATTACGCACTGAAAAGTGGTAATTTCAAACTTGCCAAAAAAAATGAGGCTTTGTGAATTTGTCACTAAACTGCAAAATTCTGACTTACGAAATACCAATGATTTGGCAAGAATGACATTTTTAACGACGCTGACAATAACAACGTTAATAAAATTTAAAATTTCCATGATACAATTTTTAAAATTGTGAGAGAATGTTGCGAAATTTAGTGTTCCCATTTTAAATTGCCGCCACTATACCTATTTCTAGCAACAAAAAATAAACTTCTAAAACTATAGTCAGTACAAAAATGCAACCCAAAAATGATGAATTGATCCATTTAAGTATGCGAAGCAAAATTCATTTTTTGCTAAATTTAATTTTTTTAACAACTGGGTAATTACAAATAAAAGATTTTGCCACGAAAAATAAAATATTTGACCCATAAGGTCAAGTCGAGATGAGCTGAGAGTTTAGGTGTCCTGTCAATACTTAATATTTCACTGGAGTTGTTGTTGAATAAGCTTTAGAAAACGATAGGTGAAAAAATTAATGTAAATTTTTCTAGAAAAAAATTTCTTTTAAATTTGAATAAGTAGGTAATGCCAAGCCATTTTAAAACTTTTAGACCCATTAGACGTGCATTATTCTTTTCTCAAAAAACTATTACAATTTTTGACGGGATAAAGACACACAAAAAAAGGGACGTTTCTCTGAGAAGCCCTGAAAAAGCTTTAAAAACATAATAAAACGCGAAACGTCGGCGAAAGTCTAAAAATGTTTTTCGTTGAGTATACTTAGCGAGTCAAAAATCATAACAACTTATCTTATGTTAAACAAAATGTTAAAACAAAACATTTTTTTAAAATATTATGCACAACATCTTTAAAAAAGTCTTGTAAGCTATTATTTTTAGATACAAATATTATAATTAAATACCAAAAGGGCCACCGAGAAATTGCTGGTATTCCCATGTACCAGTCCAGGACTGAACCTAAGACATTTACTCGAACTTTGTTCTTTATGCGACATAAACCTGGCAAATTGCCTTTTCCCTTTACCCTTTCGATGTGAATTTTCCACGTAATTAACCCATGTTTCGTTGACATACATACTTAGGGTCTAGTAACTCGTCCTAAATGAAGTTTGTGCTTCGGTGTCCTCGGTGCCTGTCTCGCTTTTGACGTCATCAGCTTTATATTGAGAGTTTCCTGCACAAATTGGTCACAACGGAGAGACCTTTATCATGTTAATGGTCTCAGATGTGCCCCCGCATGCCCAACACGAGATTATTTTAAAAAAAAATTCGATTTTAAATTGATGAATAATTATAAAGCACATCATGTCCCACTCGAAGAATAGCAATTTTAATAAAGCGGAAACTTGCTCAATTAACGGAAATGATGGATCATGTGCGAATCTGATTACAGATGAGTTTTCCATTGACAAAAGTATCTAGAACAGTTGTTTTGATGGCGTGATATTGACCGGCGGATTTAATATTCATGGACGTCGCGACGCAACGGCGTCGGAGCGTCTGGATGACTCAAAACATCCCTTAATTCGTTTCGATTTAAGAATTTCAATATTTCGTTTTCATCTTGTACCAAAAGTTGATATTTTGACATTATACGTGTACAAGGGAAGAAAGAGGGGTAAAACACACCACCCTGAGGTATTGATTTTCATCCCCTCTGTGAGTACGCAAGCGTAGATTGGCTGAATTTGTTGCCAATTTTACCAAAATAGGTGAGATTATGGTTTATGGGTTCAGAGAAATAATGTAATTCGATTTTTCCTTGACTCGAGGGGGCGTGTTTCGAACTTCTATTGTTTTGACAATTTCGATATATGTTTACACCCTCTTGACAAGAAGATTCATATGTTTACCATATGAGATGCCGAGATGGTATATGAATTTTTTGTGTTTTGTGGGTCGTGGAATGAGTCACTTCATTGACACCCACAACACTTATTTAGCTTCTTTCAATGTTAAAAATGACATTTTCATTTGTCTTGAATTTAGAGCATCACGTTTATTTTAATCTAAACTAGTGCGTAGATAATAAAGATGATTCATTTTTTGTAGAAAATTGTATTTTCTTTTAAAGTTGTGTTATTTTTGAACACCTTGACGAATACCAACCGCAGTTTCCCACAGCTTCCAGTCTTTAAATAACCCAGTGCTAGTAAATATCACCAATTAAATCCTTTCTTAATTATGGAGTAAAAGCAAAGACGTATTAGCCGAGTGTTAACATTAAAATTATGTAAACAGCGAGCAAGTTATTGGTGTAGCACTCAAAATACCAATATTTGACTGGCACCCAAATTTTTGATCACATAGCAAGCATTAGTATGGTATGGCACTCAAAATATCATCTGAGTGTTACCAAATTTTTGATCACAAAAAAAAAATCAACTTACTGGCATTCGTTCATGATTTCCTCTTGGGTCCTGACCTGGACGGGGGCCAATTTCTCTACCGACTCTTCGTAATTGCCGAAGCACTTTGTGATTTTTTCGTCAAAAGTGTTAACAAGATCCTCAAGCGATCCAGAAAAAGTTTCGGTAAAATTGTCAGCAACTGAAGCGGTTTCACCGTTTTTCAAAATCACATTTTTTGGCGGCAAAGCTTCAGTATTTGAATTGTTGAGGATGTCTTCATTGAAATCGTTCAGGACGTCGTTGATGTCTTTAATTTTTTTATTAAGGTTTATGTTGTTGAGTTCATTTTCATTTTTTATAGTGGCATTTTGAAACTCGGTTGAGCCCCATTCATCCGTTTCTTCGAATTGGGCCAGCGGTGCTTCAAATTTTAATTCGGCCATTTTTGTGGCCAAATCCCGCATGGCTACACCACTCCGCACTCACAGCCTGCACAACACTGCGGAAAGCAAACCCGCCGCTGGTCTATGCTGATTGGGAGAGATGGGCGCGGGACTGTTTTCATTTTACTGATTAGAAATGGGGAAATCTATGCGATTAATTGATAAGCTTTGACACTTTTTTTATCTTAGAATTACAAATGTGTAATCAATGAATAGATATTTGAAATAATAATAATTTTTTCGTAAAATCAAAAGATTTAGTGCTTTCATTATATTCAAATATATGTATATAAGTATATATTGTAAACCGATCACAACTTGTTAATATGTACCTAGTTTATTGCTTATTGCTACAAAAATTATCTACAAAAAAATGATCAAATTTAGTACAAATGTTATCAGAATGGGTTTATAACAATAATTTGAAGAAGAAAGAAGAGAAGAAACTTTCTAGAAAAACAGAAAAATTTTATGCTTTCATTGTTTTGTTTTGTTTTAATACTGGTGCTAATAACTTAATTACTGATATTTGAAAGTTGTACTTATCTATAATTTCCAATCTAACTAAATTGTCTTTAAAGCTTCAAATTACTCATAAAATTACTACAATAATAAGAAAGTATTTTTTTCTAAAATGATGATTTCTTCTTCTCTCCGTGGAACAATCTATCTGGTTCCGTTATAATGTTTTTGTTCGAAATGTGCGTTTTACATTAATATAACTGTTAAACTCATCTCTACTTGATAGATGCGTGCAATTCTGGTGCGCAACATCAGTACAGCATCAAGACTGGACCAGTCGTGATAAAATGTTGCTTACGTTTTGATTTTTTTTTAAATTAAACTATATTTATTTATTAAACAATCATGTAATGCAGACATTTTATGACCGCAATATGTAAATAAATCAGTCTGCTATCAGTAGTGCGTTATGCAAATTGTGTTATTGATTGAGTTATGTTGGTTGCCTATGCCATTAGGTAATTGCGCTCGGGTTCAAAACAAAGGATTTAAACATGAAGTATTGTTATTTTTGAATTTTTGGCCGAGTGAAGCTGGATTATGATTTCTTTTCTGGCATTAGAGATGAAAGCATTTTTAATACATCAAAGGAGTATTATACTTTTTAGTTATATTTTCTTGTTATGTGCAGAACTACAGAGGAGTTTTTCTTGACATGATATAAAACGAAACGTGACAAGAATATGGTTAAAAAAAGTCTATTTTTATTATTTGGATTGTTGGATCTTTTATAAATAGTAAATAAAAATCACACAAAAACAGAGAATATTTTAGAAAATATTTCTTTTTTAATGTTTTAATATTACAATAAAGTAAATTATTTGTATTTCACTAGTGAATAAAATTCAATATCTATATATCTAATGTACTAGCCATAATTTTCACTTGTGCATCCGAGAGGTGTAACTTACAAGCAAAAATTAAGAACACTGGTAAATAAGACTACCAGATTTCCTAAAAAAATCACAATTTTTAAAATTACCTCAGAATGACAAAATTTCTATAAACCACCAAAGATTTCCACTGAATACTAATGAATATCAAAAGATACCAATTGATAATTGAACATAATTGTAACATTTTGTTAAAGTATTAAAATTAATGAACTGGTTAAAAATTAGTTTTTAGTAACTCTGTTAAAAAGTTTGTCAAACTTGCAAGCAGGGAAGGCAAGTTAAAAAATAAAAAAATAAAAATAAAAAATAACATTATTGATTAAAAAAATAACGACTTCCTCAATTTTTAACTTTTTTAGCAAAACAGCGTATCAAAGCCTAAAAATGCTTTGAATTCTTAGGACCACCAAGAGTACTGGCAATGCCAAAAAGCCCAAAAGGAAAGAATTTACCAGAAGATTATCATCAAATTAGCAATATATTACAAGATTGACCCAAAAATTGGATTATCTAGAGATTATAATTTTGTCATTCTGATTTTCACCGATTTACAAAAGCTACCAAGGATTTCTACTGAATATACCAAAGATGCATTCCAATATGTCATAAATTCCTTGTGGACTACCAAAGAATACTTATGAACTAATAACACCAGATAGATTTAGATAGATTACCATTAAAAATTACATATAGTGATTACCGGTGATTACCAAATGATTAACACCTGAATCGTGTACACTAAGCAGAAAATCCTAATTCTTGAATAAGATAATGTCAATAAAGTGTTAAAAACGGTTGTGTTTGTCATTAAAATCTAGTGTACAACTGTCAACTATTATAATAATAATATAAAGTCTCAAACTCAGGGCAGCTGAGGAGACTTATGGGCTAATTTCAAGTTGAGATAATACCGTTGAATGAGGATACTAGTATCTCTACTTAGTATCCTCATTCGACGATAATACCGATAGCGGTAGTAACATCGTATCTATAGAAAATTAAAAGAATTTGGGGTTGTGATTGGTTGTTGTCTTGGAAAAGTATTAAAATTTGCAATAGGTACTACCGCTAGTATCTCAGCTTGAAATTAGTCTATTAATAAGCGCGGATTTGTAGGAGTAAACAGGCTTTTTTGCAGTTGACAATTCTATTTCAAACTTCTTTAGTATTTGCATCTTACGGATCCCAATAATCCACAATATGATATTTGGAGTAATATTAGATGTTGATTGCCTAAGACGATTTTGCATCCAGGCTCGTCAAGCCTATCAAGCCAATATGAGTTTCAGTTTCTCCCACTTTGCTCGTTCTGGTTATATGTAAACTATTTTTTAAGCTAATTTAAAAATCCAGAAGATATAGATAAAATGTATTTGTAGTAGAATTATTTAATTTATATTTATTATTAATACAGTTTTTAAAATATAAAAAATAATATTAACTCAAAACGCCCACTAATCTATTATTGCGACGTGAGATTTTGTGTTTCTTTTATTACCTATTATGTTATTTTTAATTAATTTTATATCTTTTAACAGAAAATGTTTTATTCTGCATTTTTAGAGATCTACATTCAAGTGCCATCGAAAAGCTTTTGCAGGCAAAGTACTGAGCTTCATTAGACGCACAGGGCTGCTTCTAATGAGTCTTCTTTCGAAAAATTACACACAATAAGTATTGTGTCTCGGTGCGGCTCGATTTTCAGGTCTCTCTGGTTATAAAAAAAAATGAAAACGTTTAAACTAAAAATATTGAAATACAAAATTCTATCGATTTTATAAATTTTAAATTTTATTTTTCTCCATAAGTTTTTATTGATTTGAATTATTTTCTCTGGAAAGTTTTCTATTTCCAAATGGATCCTCTAGTCAATAGATGTCGCCCGCATACATTTACTTAGCTTAAATCTCGAACTTATTGGCTCTTTGATTTAATCTAATAAGTTTATGACAATGGGCTCCAGAAGCCGTGACGTAAAAAATGCGCGAAATTTTGAAACACTGTCATTCGATAAAAATACCTTGAAAAAGTCGACCTTATTGCACATGTAAATAAGGTTGAATTTATAAAGATCAAATTTTATGCGATGAATAAATACACTAAATAAAATAAATAAGACCTAAAAATGTCGACATTCGATAGCCTAAACATTTCATTTATTGATAAGTCACGAATTACAACAAATTTACACTTAATAAAGAATTTAATGGAAAATAAAATGTTCGATGCACAGATTTCCTTCATTTCTAAGCTTTAACGCAGGTCCAATATGAACGAATGCCAGCGAACTATGCCGAACGTGAACAATTTTCTCTATTCGTGAGCGCGTTTGCGCGCTACTTTCCTACTCGGCTATCTACGGTAGTTGCTTCACAGCGGTTCGGGTCACTTTGAGAGCACGAAGCCTGTACGGTAATTTCTATTTTCGATTAATTTCTCAAATATGCGAGAATTATTTGTAACTTGTGTCTGGATTAAAACTAGAATGTCTAGAGTATTGGGGTTGAATGTTTTTATGCCTTATTTGTGTTTCCATATGTGATTTTTATTCGGTCAAAGTTTAGCTGTTATAATTTCAACCTTATGTATTAGTGCAATAAGGGAGACTTTTTTAAGGTATGTTTTCAGAATGACAGTGCTTCAAACGTTCGCGCTAAAATTACGACACACTTCTCCAGCCCATAATCGGCAAATACATAAATTTCTATTTAGCTATTATAATAAAATTACTTTAAGAGCTTAGATTAGATAAAGCTTTAATGTGAAAGATAAATAAGAAATTAATAGCCAAAAATTTATTAATTTGCAGATAAGAGTACAAATAAAGGACTCATTAAATTTATATTATATCGTTCATTTGTCGTAATTAATTTTTGAAAATATATCTTATCAACAAATTTAAAGAGTGTGTGTACTATGTACCTTAATTAAAGTCAAAGTGGTCCGCTTTCTTTGTAAATAGATTCATTAGGATCCCAAATAAATTAACCACAATGTTAATTTTTAAGTTGTTAGAAATGTGTGCGTAATTTTTAATTACACTGTTAAATCTATGTGACTTGAATTTAAAAAGTAGTTGTAAAAACAAGAAACTTCGTAGAATAACCACGTAATAAAACTTTATTGAAAATGAATCGCTGTTGGGATTCGCCAAACTATAAAATCATTTTAATTGTTTTGTGATGAGTTCTTAGATTTAGACACTGGTGGCAACAGAAAAACAACTTTTTTATTAACAAAAAATAAAATTTTAAAAAACAATTTAATTATGTATTAGTTATATTTTATTATAAAAAATGTTTTTTTTGTTTATTTGATGCTATGTTGTCAATAATATATTAACCTTGGTTTGAAAAGCCCAAACCACAAAAGGTTAGTTAGTATACCTGTAATCTGTATGTATTTACTACAGATATAATACAAATAATGTACAATTGTTTTAAGATTTTATGAGAAACGTTGTAGGTACATAAATTAAAACACTTTAGATTTTATGGCAAAAACAAGTAAAACCACAAAATAAATATACATAAATGTCTCAACAAATCTATTACAAGTATTTTAAATCTTTATTTCTACGTGTTACTTTTCTGAAATCAAAGCTTCCTTCAAACTATATGTAAATTTAATTTTTATAAATGGACCCGATGAGTCAATAGGGTAAGTGGTTAGGCCAATAATAAATGTACGAGTCGAGTATATTAGTTTTTTAAAAATAACTGCATAGGTATTGAAAAAAATAATTATAAAAATAGTAAGTATATAGTATATTAAAGAATGAGTTGAAAAGTCAATTTTGTGGCAGACAATGATTGCCCACAGTGACTTAAGAAGCAAATTCTTTGTATGTACTATTTAACTATTTTTTGTAATTTGCGTCTGTAAGAAATCTATTATATAATTTATTGGGTTTCTTAATAACCATTATAGCACCCGGTGCTGAAATAAGATATTATAAAACTCAAAATTATATTTTTTTATCAATATAAATTTAAAAAAATAATGAGCAAAATGCCCAAATTATTAAAAATAGTGTAAAAATTGAATCTTTTTGGTGAAGTATATTGAAATTTACGCAAATAACGTCAACGAAAAAATGTTATAATCAACTCGTTTAATTAATTATCGGTTAATAATCTCAATTTTGTTTTTATATAAAAGTTTTTATGTGTAAGTTTAACTATACATTTTTTATATAATGTCGTTACTAATTATATTTTTTTTGTATACTTGTATACTTCGAATGTCTTATGAAAACTGAAAACACTTATTAAAATTTTGTAAAATATAAAAAGGTTTTTCGTTTTATTTGTTACGTTTTATGAAAATAATAGGTTGTCATACACATATATAGTAGCACAAGTAAACTAATGATGTTTTAATAACAAAAACAAGAAAAAATTTAAAAAAAATTGTTCAAAAATTCTTTTTGTCAAATTTAAAAAATAATTTTTTACATTCATTCATAAATCGACGTTGATATTCTAGGTCTTAGTTCTACGTTTCTAAGGTGTTAAGGTTTATTTTTTCTTCACTAAATGTTTTCTGCTTCTTGTTCCTCCGTCATGTATACAGTTATTGTAGCTTTTCCTCTGGTTAATTCCAGCTTAGGAATTTCCTTCTTTTCTAATGTCTTCTAAAGGCAATAAAGATATGCTATAATCCGCAATTGTCACTTTGACATTTTGCCATTTAATATATTTTATAGGAATAAAAAAAATGCATTCAATTATACATCAAAGTATAAAACGATATATTACGAGCAAAAACGCCTCTAATGGCCCTTATGAAATTAAAAGCTTTCCTACGTCGGGTTTTAAACATTTGTTCGTGTCATAATCTCTTTTTATTGCCCTGAACACAAAAAAAAGAATTACTAGATACTGCTTGCAATTTTTTGGTTTTATTTATTTAATTAATTCTCCGATATGTATCTACAACTGTTTTTCTGTTTTACTATTATGTTCATTGTTATGTTGTCTTGTATGGCGGCAGCTCGTGTTTTTAGCCTTTGGGTTAGCAGTTTTTTTGTGACTTATTTGATCAAAAACACACTTATACGGAATGAAACTACTAAAATGTAATTAAAATGTAATAATTTTGGACACAAAAAACAACTTTCAAAGAGTAGTAAATTGTGTTCTTTGTTTTCTTTAAAAAAATATTTATCAAAATAAAAATTTGTAATAAGTTAACTAATTAGTTATTTTGGGCATATTATTATTTTGTATTTCATAGTTTTGATAATACCAAAGATCTTGTTAGAGAGCAAAACTTTCTTTCTTCTGGCTGTGGCAGTTTCTCTGCGAGTTATCAAATCCTCGCTTTATCCCCTAAACTTTCTCGAACATTTCCTGTCAAAATTAAATTGCAAATAAAGCTCCTTGAAGTGTTTCACCCCTCGAAAAAAAAATATTCCTCCTACACTCGAGTATCCGAAAAATTGATTTCGTATCATACAAAATCCACTTTAATAATTTATAAACAATTAGGGGTATCGAGTATGCGCAACAGTATTGTGGATAAATAGGGGTTCACCATATAAACGGACCGTAAAGGGAAGAGAGATAGTCACCAAGTGTTCATAGCTTTTCCTCAGTCGAATTATCTCCGGGGAAAACAAAGCTCCCGGACCCAGGATTGTTCAAGTGGTGCTCCGGATGTTCGAATATCAAAGTGAAAAATCGAAGCTCTTTACAAAAATACTAGACCGACTTCAGGTTCGAAAATGATAAATTTCAAGTGTTTTTAATTAACTAAGCATGCTTGTGTACATTGCTTGCAAAATTATTAATTCCGTAGAGCTATTAGAACAACAAAAGCAATAAGAAAACAACCATATGGCTCATTTGACAACTACAAAAATTAATTTAAAAAATATTTTTTTTATAGAGCAAGATGCTGCTATCCTAGAATCATTTTAAAATTGTTTTGTAACCGTATATATCTGTAAATAAATAAACAGTTCAAATTGTTGCTTCTGCTAACGATTTCTGCTACCGACATTATACATTTATGGAAACACCGCATGTAAGTTGTCTAGAATGTTTTGATTATTTTTACCTAACCACGGCACTTAATAACGTTACTTATATTCCAAAGATAACGCGAGAACAAAAAACTTCTGAATTAAAGTAGGCTGTGGTTCTATATATTTGTGGTAATTTTGCTCGATCAGTCAAGGAACGCAAAGCTAACTCTAATTCAACACATTCTCGTTCTCACCGTAGCGTAGTGGCAATGTAGGAAAGCTTGCCTATTTATTTATTAACAAAATTGAACGTAAAAATACAATTGGATAAGTGGAATTGTTAATTGTTGGTTAGACTTTTTCTGGGGCGTTTTTTCCAATTTCTATTACTGCTTCGGATCCAAAGTTCTTAAAATTGTGATTTTCAGACTCTTCTCTTTCTTATTTTTATTGTAAAATATATTGTGCGAGTATGTTGTTTCCAATTTGTTATTAAGAAAATCAGCAACGTAATTTTCAGTAACAGTTAAGCTGTTAAGGACTAAAATTTGTACTCCAAAATTTCTTAATAACGTGGCCGATGATTAATGAAAGCATAATGGGTTCGCATCTAATAAATTTTAGAAAAAAATGCTATTTTTGCCGAAATTTTTGCAAAGTTTTTTTTGTTAACTAAACTTTATATTTGCGTTTTGCATGTCCTTATGCCGTCAACGGTAACTACTAAGCATCGACATATACGTGAAATCACAAAATAATTTTGTACAATTTTGAAACTGTCTATTTGTACAAATACTTTTTTTATCTTCTATGATTTTTGTCTTCTATGATTAAACGTCAACATTTTTTTATATTACATGCACTACATCAGCTGTTCTACCGTTGAGAAGTAAAATGAATTCAAACCTAGCCTAAACTTGCTAAAAATTATTGAACAAGTTTTGATACGCTTTTTCTAAAAATTATTTGAAATATAGTAAATAAATATTACATTCTAAGTTCTGAATAGTATCTTCACGTTGTCGGCAAGAAAAATACACTGAATTAATTATAAATTACCCCAAACTCACAAATTTTTGTCGCAATTAACCAAAAACAATGTTTAAAATTAAAAACGAAACACTCAATTAAATAACTTTTAGAGAAAACCTATTTAAAACTTGATCGTGCTATTCGTACTTTTATTTTACTTAATTTCTACCACCAATCGGTCACACAGCTAATCAAGCTCACGCGCAGTTTACTATCTAATATTATTTCTACTTCGTTTTTGTCACTGCCAAACGTAAAAGCATGAAAAAGAGTAATTAATAGCGTAAAAGACTAATAAGTTTATTCTAACAATAAGAAAAAAAATATTTTTTTAATATAAATTAAATGCACTTAAAAGCGGAAAAATTTTAATGAGCTACACGTACCTATTGTAAAGACCTAAAATTCTTAGAAGAATTATTAATTAGTTTTTCCAATCGCAAACTGTACTTATATAATGCATATTGTTGACACAGTAAACTGTGTCTTTCAGCACAGTTGGTGAATGTGCACATTCCCAAATTTCGCATATATTTATTGTAACACAATAAAGCCTATATACCAACTTTTAATGTCTTATTAGCCGATAAGTTTTAAATGATAATACATATTATCTTTTGGCAGATGTTGATAAATGTAAAGAACTCAGTCACTCAATAAAACAAAACTCCCGGACCCCGGATTGTTCAGTTGTGCACCGGATATTCGTATATTAAGCAGTTTACAAATATACGTATACTACACTAACTTCAGGTTCGCAAACGATAAATTTCGAGTGTTTTCAATTAACGAAGCATGTTTGTTGCTTGCAAAATTGCTAATTCGGTAGAGCTATTAGAGCACTGTAAATAGCACTTGAGCAATATGAAAACAACCATACGGCTCATTTGACAACTACAAAAATGAATTTAATAGATACGTCCCTTTTATATAACAGGAAGCTGCTGTAATAGAACCATTTTAAAATTGTATTGTAACCCTATATATCTGTAAATAAATAAATACAGTTCAAATTGTTGCTTATAGCCGTGATAACACGACATAGTGCTTGTGTGATAAGATAAATACTTTAATATTATTGTTTTTTTTATCATTTCGTGTCCAGTTTTCTTCAAACTGTGCCAGAATAAAGTCTTTTTCCGCAATTATGGTAAGAATTATTTGTCATTCATGAGGCCTCAAGATAAATCCTAAACAATCACAGACGGATGTAAATAAAACAATTTGTCGTAATAATAACTAAAATTTTTGATAAGTTGCTTAACACATTATTTCACTGCTAGTAAATAACACACAACTTGATTATTTCTTTTATCAGTTTTAACAAATTATTAATTTTACTGGCCTACGAAAATACTCCAAAAATAATTTTCCCAGGAAAATGCCCTTAATTATTCAGTGTACTTATTTTGGGAGCTGTTACTAGTTTTATGAAGCATTAGATTCGGGTCTAAATAAAGATCCTCAAGGTGTCGCCTTTTGTATGTTAATCACAAAACGTGTTATAAATTTTAATTGTAAATAACGAAGGTTTTAATTATCTGGTCAATAAATTAGGGCTGGTATAGATCTGATATCGAATGTTGAGGTGTTTCTAAGTAATTGCTAGGTTTCCGTTGTTGACCTCGCATTTAGTTAATTTTATAATTTTCTTGATTTTTTTTCAACTGTGACGTGGGGACTAAAAGTGAATTGTTTTAAAAGAGAAGCCAAGAGAAAATGAATTTGTAATTTTCAACATTTGTTTTTAATTTAGTCGGAAAAATATTTGCTGCAATTTTAGGTTTGCGAAAGAGATTTAAAATTTAATTTTGTCTCAAAGTCAATAAACGTTGGCAGGTTAGGAAATTTTTCAGCGGAGAGGAAATGAACACTTATTGAGATATGAATTATAGATAAGCAAGTCAATAATTTTCACTTTTAAAAATTCTCTGACATATACCGCGGATTTTTTAAAAAAAATTCTAGGGTGCAATGGAAATGAAAAATAATGTTTTTCAACGTCTCTAATAATTTCATTTACCAAGCTGTCAAATTGAAATATCAATTTTAGAAACATCACTTTTCTAAATTAAAATACAATGTCATCAAAAATATTTTTAATTAATTATTCTTGTCAGGATTTGACTATTTCCAGGAAAAATATTATTAATTAATGTCTAATAAAGGACATACTTATCTTTTTAATGGCTAACTGCGAGTTTTTTTTAATGAATAGTCTGTACCTACTTTATGTTGGATAAATCTTAAAAAATTAGGTTAATTTCTGTGAGGGCGGAGCAGACTAACAATTTTTGCGTCTTGTTTTATTTTGTAGGACACCCAATACTTATTATACAGTCATAAATAATACAATTTAAGCATCTGCTGTACTAAATGTAATAAAATACGTGTATGCTAGGTCATGAGAGCCGGATGGTGTCCCGAATACCGCGTAGTATCCTGTGGGAATGTTCGAATTCCTGTCAGTAAATAGTTTGATTTCAATCTTAACAATGACATAATTCCCTTTCTAGTATTTTGCATATAAAACAAGTTAAAAAAAACAAAGTGATTGTTGTAGAATTAATATCGATTTAGGAATAAGCAACACAAATTCTCATTTTATCGCTGAAATTACAAAATATTGTCACTTGCATTCCTACACTCAGATTAATTACACACCTTTAGTTTTTATGTACGGCTAATGTTTCATGAGAAAGAAAAATGTGATATGCATTTCAATGCTAAAGGCTTGAATACGCGGTCGAAAGACTCGCATTTCATTCAATGCATTAAATAGAACAGGGCCGTATTTAGTCTAATGCAATTATAAAAATATCACTGTTTATAGTATGTAATAAAACCATATGTGCTTGTGTCTGAGATTAAATCCCGTATATCTTTCAAGAGATTGTCAGTGTCATTGTCATCAATGTCAAGTAGATTTCAATGCTAAGATATCACCAGTTCTGCAGAGCTCTCATGTCACGTTGGAAATTTTGTGTGGGTGGAATAGCATGCACTCATTCATTTTTTTCCAGGTTTTTACGCTGTTTTACTATGCCTAAACGGATTAATGTCGCTGTCAAGTTGTTATCAACTGTAACTGTCAGCTTCAATTAGATCTAATTGACTTTTATTAGAGTTTTTAGCAGCAGGTGGTTTTGGTAGTAATTAAAATATGATAACGTTAGATTAAAACGATTGACAATAATAAATAGGTATTTTTGACAATTTGTTGAACAATAAGAGAACAAAATTGAGTATAGCAGCTCCTACATACGAATGAATTGACGTCAAGCCACATAAAAAATAGTTGTGAATACTGGGTGAGTCAATTACGGACTACTTTTGAAACTTTTCTAGATGCAACCAAAAATACTAATTCAAGTTACCACTTGATATTGATTTTTCTTTAAATAATATTTAAATTTGCTTGTGTAGCTACAAACGTCAAAACGACAATGTCACAATTTTTATCAAATTTAATCTTCAGATAGTTTTTGTTGGATAAAGTGCTCTTCTTGGTAAAACGGCTGGTCCCAGTTCCTGCACCAAGGTAACATGGTATGGGTCGAATTTTTTCCTTCGAAGGATGCACCCTACTGATACCTGGCTGATCCCACTTTGTTGAACTATGGTTCTTTGACTCACATGAGAATTATTTCGCTCTGTGGATCTGTTCTTCTAGGTTTTTCCATTTTAAGTCAATTTTCTTGTAAATTAATTTCGAGTTTCCTAAATGTGCTGGTGACATGATGCCTATGATTAGGATATCTCTGTAAATAGAGATCCGCAGCGGCTACAGCATTTTTACGAAATTGCTCGTGTAATAATAATTCAAGATACAAATTTGAGCAAACTTGTGTTTATAAAAACTGAAAAGACAAAATTGACAATACATGGAACAAAGCAATCCTGGATTCATTTTCTAAATTTAAAAAAATTGGTAATCTAGTGAATGCTGGAGATATTTTTGTTTGCATGTAGAAAAATTTTAGAAGTAGCCCATAATTGACTTACCCTGTATAGTTAACAATTAAATTGTACTCGTAAGTTTCTTCCAGTTGTACCGATATATTCTGATTTTGTCCAATTATTACTAGTGCAGTATTATAGGAAAATATAGATCTTACAGTTTGTTCATTTGACGGAGTATCACTGGCATACAATAAATAATATAATATGCGAGGTTAGGCTAGTAAGTAAAAAAAAATATTTTGGAAATAATCGTGAAGTTAAACATTGTCTTCTCTAAAATAGTTCCTCCTTGGTGAAACACTCTTCTGCAAACGTTTCTTCTACTGCTGGAAATAAATCTTTAGGACTTTTTTCTGGAGGATTTTTAATAGCTTTGTTATGAAGTTTTTCACATTATTCGAAAGTCGTCCCTGTATCTGTGCATTTTAGTGAGTTGTTTTGTACTCACTAGATGTGGGCGCACGCAATAAATTTCACGACCGTCTTTCTCAAAAATTGTAAAAATTTGGTAAAATTTGCCATTCTTCAGGAATCAATCCATTGAAATTCATTGACGGTGATAGAGAGAGCGAGGAGTAGGGTTTGAACAAAACACTTTAAAAATGACTGCTTTAATTTTTGTATTGTAAACAAAGCAACTAACTTTGAGACAAGCTTCGTAGGTTCTAGGACTCTATTTTGGGAAACGCTTGCTCCTATTTTGTTTAGAAGCTTAAATATTCTATTGGAAATGTATGATTCAGTACTTCAACGTACTTCTTTGACCACATCTTATTTAGTTTGTAGGTATATCAAGCCTATATGCCAGATTTTAGCAAAGGTTTTGTGCAACATTTAAAAACACTATCAAAGAGACTTCAATTTTTTCTAGCACACACTTTATCACCTCTGAAATACAGTGAACTTGACTAATTATACAAACAATATTTTTGGAAAAACTCAAACTGATAGTAGACTGTATTAAGTTTTCGTTTTCTACTATTCGTAGTCTCAGAGTCTTTTAATAACAATTCATAATTTTGATATACATGGAAGCGAAGAAATCAGTTTGTAGAGTTTTACATAGTTTGATGATACTTAAGCATTGCTAAACCTTGTAACGGCCGTGATTAAATTGTAGCCTCATGCTTTATCGGGATTCAGGTTGTTATTAATTTTCTTCTCTACTTTTTTAGTAGTACCCTAACTAAGTCAGTATTTTGTAGTTTAAATTAAATTATTTATTCCTTTTAAACCATTTACTGTTGTTACTTGGTTTTGTCTTTATAATGACTGAATAAATTAAACTTATATTAAGTTTTTTTTCACATCAATGAAGTTTGATTCGTTACGAAAAAGTCTAGTAAATCTGGTGTTTTATGTAAGTCGTTTGGTTAGTACCTATATTAATTCATCAGAGTTAAATGAAAGCTGAACTTTCCTGCATAGTTTTTTTCAATTCCCTTTCTTTTGTTGTGGTAAGTATAGAACTCCACTCAAGATGTTTGAAATTGTAATTTTCTTCTGCAACTAATCTGTGCCAAATTGGATGATGGGGAGTTATTTGGTGTTTTGGACCGTACATGAAAACAATTCAATTTTTGGGGCGACGTTTCGAATAGGATTTTATTTTTCTTCAAGGACAATTGGAATTAAAATTTTCTCCGGCAGTGTTCAGCATGGACATTTGGTCAACGCTCTAACTCTAGCTTCAAATAACTTTCCATCATCTAGTTTCAAATTAATATGGACGACAATGCACAAAAAACTGTATCAAATGTTTATTTTTGGTTCTCCTAGTGCAAGGTTAGAAATGTCGTAAATCGTAATAATGCTAATAGCTTCAGTAGGAGGTCTTTCTTAGTATTTAGAAAGTAAGTTACTTTTTCTATTTCCCATGAAAAAAAGGATACTTGGATAAATGTTTTTGTTGATCTACTTACAACTTGTGACATTACTATCGACTATTAACGGTGGTGGCGTTTTTATATTTGAATTTTAAATTGAATTGATCGTTTTTTTCTGGCTAAGTTGTGGTTTATTGTATTTTCCTATTGGGCAGTGTCTTGGATGTTTTTCTGTTAACAATTTCTTTTTCTTTGTCCAAATTGAATGGGCTATAGAATTTTTTTGCTTTCCAATTTTTGTTTTGTAGCTAATTTTTTAACCCGATTATTTCAGCCACGGCTTAATTTAATTGTTTCTGAGATAGGTAATTCTATCCTTCTCACTTGTGAAGTAGTCGATATTTTATTGAATAATTTTATTTGATTACCTTGAACTGGGCAACGATCAAAAATCTACTTTTAAAACAAAATGGCGATGATAGTAATAATCTATGGAAACCATCAGTGTGTTTTTATATAAAAAAGTAATAATTTTTTATCTAAACAGTCAATAAATTGATCTGTTTATTTGTGAAATTGCTTATATGGCGTTAACCAGTAAATGTTTTTACATCCTAAATATCTATCATAGGTGCAGTTTAGCAGAAAAAAAACATTTTTTTTAAATTAAACAATTTTTTTCTCGACTTTGTTTGCCTACTTGATTTTTTTTATCACTTTGTATTAAAATGTCAAAAATTTACTAAATTCAAAACAAAATCACAATCTATGGAGCGTTTTTTACAAAAAAGTGCTAAAGTTTTGCTTTAAAAACAAGTCACTATTTTCCCTATTAGGGTAGTTTACAGGATAAACACAAGAGGTCAGTCAATTTCCTGACTTGACAATGTTTATTCCAGTATTTCCCAGTGATTTACACCTACAGTCACATTTCTCGGCTTATTTCATTTTTTTAATAACTTTATATTATTATATTTTGCCTTAATTAAATACGACTGAAAACTGCAGTTTTCATAAATTATAAACATTATATTGTTTTCTTGGTATTAAAAAAACAACTTAAACTAAATTCTGGCCACTACTCATCCCATTCTGAATCCGGCTCTGTCCAGGAACATATTTATGTAAAATACGTTGTTTATTTCGAGTTTATTAGAATAGAAGGATGTACACAATTAAATTTTCTAATCAATTTTAGAAATGATGCAGCAGCAGTTTAATTAAAAATACTCAACAACGTTTTAATTTCTCCACTATTCACAGAGCAATTTATAATTTTCTTAATATTCGGCATTTAATGTCAAATCTGATTTTGTTTGTAGCCAGATAAATGAGGTCGAGACGTCTTTAAGCGGCGTCGTTTTCAGAACAACGTCTTTTTACAGACTGAAACTTAATATCACACTGTGTGCTTTAATCTCGCCGGTTTCGCTCATCAAATGTTAATTAATTCGAAGCTTTGGGATGAAATGTGCAAAGCTTGAGCTTTATTGCAAATAAACAAGTGCACAGGAATTTAAATAAAATCAATAACATTTGTGTACAAACGTACTGATGTGATGTGGTTTTTGTATTAAAATTATCTGATAAATTTGTCTGAAGGAAGTTAATAAGTGGTGACAAAGTCTTTTTAATCGGTTTTAATTATTATCGGTAGAATTTCCATTAATTTTGTAACTTGAAATGAACACAAAATTGCTAGGGTGGTATCGACAAAGCTTTGCAATTATCCTGAACGTGCGGAAAGAGCGTTGAATTGCTTTAGAAGTGTCATAGGACGAGTCATAAATTTGAACAAACAATTTTAATAAGCTAAGTGGAACAAGGTAATCAATAAAGTACAAAGCATTCCTTTCACTCCTTTTGTTAGAAGAAGATAAATGTTTATTTCTACTCATTATTTCTCTCCACTCCAATTTATGGAAATTACGGAAATCAAGGTTTTTCTTGAAGAAAACAAATCATTTACTAGTTTAAAAAGTTTCCAAATTGGAAAATCGAATATACGGTCAGCATTACAAGAAACGAACAAAAGTTTTCAGGCTTTTAGATATTTTCTGCTATTGTCTATTGTTTTAAAACTGTCAGTGAAGTAAAATATGTTTGCAATAAATGTGTTTTGCCTCTTCTGGACTCGGCTATATTAGAGCTTCTGGATTTTGTCGTAAAACTAGTCTATCTACTTTCAAATAAAAACTTAATGGTTGTAGTTTTTGAAAACTGAAGTGAATTTAAAAGTTTACATTATGTAAAACCTTGTTTACACCTAGTGGTAAATTCTGAATTTACGTCTTCGGACGATGACCAGAAGATGATTCTTTGATTCTTAGTAAATTCCTGTTCGAAATACGCACATAGATTTTGAGAATTCGTACCAAAATTTTCCGCTAAAATTGTATTTTGGCAAAACGCCTGTTTGTTTCCGAACAATCACCTCATTTATTTTAATTTAATGACAAATGAGGAAAATTTTTGTTGTCTTGGAAAGTATCTTTCCACTCACTTTAACGAGTTCTCATGTAATTTCACTACTAATGAGCGGGTGGTTTTTACATTGAGCCTATTTCTTAGATATCATTAATTTTTGAAGGTTCGAATAACAGAAAATTTATGTTACGCAAATCTATACTGGTTATTTCCCCAAGTTCATGAAACACTTCAGTGATTTTCAGCAAAACAATTTTTTCGCACAGTCTGTCACAAATCAGATGATTATGTTAATTGTCAATGATTTAGAAAAAAAGTGTTGCATTTTTGCATAAACTAGTACAATAAATTAATTAACATTGTATTCACAATTGGATAACAATAAAAAGATAAAACTTGCATTAGTGACGTTGCTCACACACCTTTGTCACACCTTTTTCTGTGTCAAGGAATTAAAAAAATTAAATTAGAAATAATACAATATTGTTAATATTTCAATTGGTTATTATATTTCAGAAAAATTTGTTTTCTTTGAATACGAAAACCACAATCATCTGTTTTATTATTACCTTCACCTTTATAAAAAATAATGTGATTGTAAATGGCATTCAACGAGATCAAGGACAAGATATTACTAAAATCTATAAAAAATGAAGAAAAAATCATTTCTTCCGGCAAATTCAGATTTTCAGTCGTATTTAAATTTTTCAATAATTTATAATTTTATTAAACACGTGCCACTTTATCAAGGTTAAAGTTTATAGACCACGGAAATATAATGCGAATTTTGAGATGAATCTTTAATATATGAGAAGCATGATTTTGACTAATTATCTGTTTCCTTTTTAAATTATAATAATTGTGATCTTTATAGACGTCTTTAATTTTATTAATAATTCTAAAATAAAAACGTTTCCTGTATTTAATGCAATTATTTCGTGACAATAACTGACAAAACTCGTAATGGCAATTATTTTATGTAATATAAAATTGATTATAATAATCGTTTCGTCCTTCATTATCCTCATTAAGTCTTCAAGTTCACTGTCAGGTACTCGACATTTCAAAGGTTCTTTATAATTTGTGAAAAGTACAGTTGATCTAGGTAATGGCCATGATTATATTTTATTTTCAGAAAACAGCAAAAGGGGATTTACGCTACAAAATGAACAAAATCAACTAATGATAAAGTGCCGTTTGTGTCTACTTTATTACCTTGATGACGTAAACTGATGCCAACAGGTTTGCTTTTCCTCTGGTTTTTTCATTTTATGGATCGTTGAGAGAGTTGCATGGCATCATTTTTTGGCCCACATTATACATCAACAAAACAGTTTTCCAAAATATATGACTTTTTTGTAATTAGTGTCCTTGCACTTAGCAGAACTTCTAGAAAAAGTAGTAATTAATTCGCCCTTCGGGAACTATTTACATAACAACTTTTTTGATAGAAAATTTTAGAATAAGTTTGTTTTTGGGCGTAACTAGTGAACCATAAGAGACAGGTTAAGTTGAAGGCTCATTGCTCATTACATTACTTACAACCTTGGTGCGATCGGAATCAAGGCTAAAATGCAGACAGAATGATTGGGAACAATTTGATATAAAAAATTAAAAATATTGTTATGCTAATTGATCACAATTATTTAATTACAGAATCAGAGACGAAAAAAATCTACAATATTGAGCCATTATTAAGTGTTTGGAATGTGAAATTGCATTTTGAGTTTCTCAAAGTTAGTACTTGCTAAATGAAATTGAAATAACCGATTGGACTGGTATTATGTAATGTGCAGTGGTTACGTTTAATCACCTGAAGCAGATAATCTAGACCCAATCTAAACATTTTCTCTCAATTTTTATAAAATAACCTCGAGTGTATTTCCACAATAATCGATTGTTTAAAATTCGTCTCAACATATGCAGCACATGAGACCTGTTAATGCTTCAATCAAACAGATGTCGTCAATCCGAAAATCTACATAATTGCATTTTGCCGTTTGTGAGAGATTTTTCTCTAAGAAAATGATAAAAAATAACGAGCGTCTCGAGCGTGCGTACAACTCAATACTGATTTTCAAGTTGAATAGGGTTCGGGGATATAATATAAAAGTGCTTGCGATGTAAAAGCAGAAGTCGCTGAAACTTTGCCAGTTTCAATCCGGGTATTTTCGTGCGGTTATAAGGATTCAGTGATTAGCGTGTGTTTGTATAAAATTAATCGACATGGCTGTACAAATGCAACCCAGTTTTATTCTCACTGAGAAGTTTGAGAAGCTCAAATTTACGGATTTTGTGGTAAATATTTTTTTGATTGTTTAAAACGACACAAGTGTGAAGGACGTTCAAACATCATTAAATTTGATGCTATATTTATTTTTCTATAGTCTACCTTTCGATAAGAGATGCTGAAATTTTTTGAGGAAACTAAAAACAGTGATTCATTCATTAACAGCAAGATTGTAGTAAATCCAGATTGTTGTTATTTATTTTCAGCGCTTTCAGCGAAAACTCGGAAATTTATTACATGACAAATTTTAGCCAAAATACTATGACGAAAGAGATGGTTAATTGTTCATTTTGTTTTTATATTAGTGCGTCAGATGAATAATTTAAAACCTGCAAAACAACAATGTCATTAAACCGTAACATTTGTGCATTAGTTCCAAAGAATTTTTTTTTAATTTATTATATCAAGAATTTGTTGTTATAACTTTTTGCAAGAAAATAATTATTTTTTGTACACGTTGAATTGTAAGAAAAGCATTTTTAACAATAAATTGATGAAATTAACGAAACAGTGTTAATGAATATGCATAACTTTAAAAGTCGTTTGTATATATTTCAAATATTTACTTTTACGTTAAACTTCAACAAAACTTTGTTCAAATACTTAATTTTGTTATAAAATGTGTTTACATAAATACGTACATAAATTTCAATTGATTTAAGAAAATTCCTCCTGTATATCTTTTTTAACTCTCCCAAATCGATTGTACATTGAATGATTTACATTTACAAAATTTACAGCTGTTTCAGTATCTATTAATGAAAATATATTCTAGTATAGAAAGTGTCTCAAAAAGTTACAGCGTTAATTTGTGTTATTTAAGTGGAATGACATTTTCGGAGACACTTTTTATTAGGTCTGATTTATTGTTTTTTTTTTAAATTTAAAATAAATAAATAGAAATAGTCAGACAATAAGGAAATGTTTTTAATTTTGAATTAAATTATATACGAGATACTATTTTTTAAACAAATTAATGTTAGTTATCTCAAAATGATATTCGTATAGAACAACCAGAAATTTTTTAAGCCAAAATGAAACAATCCTTGATATTTTGAATCTTATGAAGTCAACTAGATATTATATTGTTAAGTATGGAATTTTAATTAATTCACTTGTTGCTTTCTGAAGATGATTATATACTTTTGGACGCAATCTTTCGTAAACAATGTGGATTAGTTTTTCATTTCCTTCAACGTCCACCTTTTCCAAATCACTAGATTGCTTTCTTCTGAATCACATACGACAAAACAATAGAATAAATTGCCGTATAATCTTAGAAAAATATGTAAGTTCTACTAGTTTACATTCAGTGTATAACATTTAAAATGTACAAATGTTCAAATCTGTAAGAGTTGACCTGTTTCACTCTATAGGATGATGCTTTGAGCCGAGGGTATCTTCGGTTTATAAAATCAGTAAAACTTTGCTTTTGTAGTTATTAATTTAAAAATTTGTGAAATAGAAAATGTAACTTCTGTCTTCTAAAATTAGTAAAACACAACCTGCTGTTTACAAAATTACAATTGAGTTTATTGAATTAAAAATTGTTAAGTAATCTCCGGCTTCTGAAATTAGTAATATTACGGCTGCAGATTTCAAAATTCAAAATTAGTGAAATGTTGCCTGCTGCTCTCATATCGAAAAGAAATGTCGTTTTTGTATTTATTAATACATATATAAATTAGTAAGAAATATTTTTAAAAAATAGAAAAAATGGTGCTTTTGAATTAATTAAAATTTCACTGTCTAAACGACAGAAAAAGTAGAACGTTTTGACTACACACTAGGCGTTTCACCCGACGTTCTTTCCTGTTTGAATAAAACTACTAAAAAAATGATGTGTGTTAGTTTGTAGGGATAGGGACCCTTATTAATCCTTGCTTAAATTGCCGGTAAGATTTTTTTTTGAACTGCTTTAATCTTTCCTTATCCTCTTGATAAATATTAGTTACCATTAATGTTAATTTTATCGTCATATTTGATTTATTGATGATATGTGCACAGAACAATAAGCTAGAGCATAATAAATAGACGTAAAAAGTAATAGGTATTTTGGTCATATGATAAGATTAAAGCAACTAACAATAAGTGACACACTTATTATTTAAAAAACATAAAGTATATACGGTGTACTTAAAAAAAGCAAACGTGATAAAAATTATCTGCATTTTCTAATAAAGTTTGGGTTAAGAGTAAATTAAAATAAAAAAGTTGTAAACCTATAGTATAATCGGCTTTGGGCGTCTATTCTCTACTCTTAGTAAAATACATTTAAAAAAATTGTAAATTATTTGCTTACAAATACGCAACAAAAATTTAATTGAGTTTGGTAAATATTTCAACTTACACATTACTTAGTTTGCTTAAATGTAACTAAGACAACTGTTGTTTGTAAACAAGTACAAATTTAAGCAGTTAATAAATTCCAACTTCTAATAGTAAGGCAAGAGAAAATAAATATTTTGAAAGTAAATGTATAGAAAGAAAATTTAAATAAGTTGCGTGGAAAAATATTTGCAAATCAAAAGTTACAATGTATTTACATAAATTGTTACAAAGCTATTGATTTATGAAGCATTAAAATCCCTCTTGGTTCTACTGCGTGAATTATAATAATTACACCAGTTGTAAAATACAGTAAATCGTCCCTTGAGCGGACATCGAAGGTGACAAAAAAATTATTGTTTATCTAGTAGAGGTGGAGGTTTCACTGTATTTATTTTCTTTTAAAAATTAAAAAAATGTTTACTGTTAAATTTTATGTTACGGTTGAATTAAAATAAAACGAACAAAGATTTGTAAACTAGAGATTCTAAATATGTTTTATGATAGTACAATTAAAAATTTTGTTACTCAACATAAATATCAGAGTCTCAATATTTACAGAAAAGGTTTGGCATTTCTGTTTGAGGTGAAAGGAGTAAAGATAATAAATAATTTTGATAACGTAATCATTAAATCATAAGTAATTTTTTGAGTTGAAATTCCTGTTATTAATCTTATAACAAGACAAGTAACTTAATGAGTTGCGAACTTTGATTGCGTGCAAAATTAAAGCTCCAATTACGCCAATAATGTGTGGTCTTGTACACCTCTTGTGTAAACCGCCAAGGTTAGCGAATCAATGCAACAAGTTTAGTGATGATTTGTTGACCTTGTTGCTTAAAAAAACAAAACTCCAGAATTGTGATTCTTACGTTTATCTTGCATTTCTTCAAGTATGTACATCCATCAATTGGAACTGATTATGTAATCATCTAATTACTTTAAATATTACATTTCTTACAAGTGTAAACAACAGAATCTGTAACTCAATCTGCATAACATGTTTACAAACGTAAAAAGATCTGCTTGTGTGGTTAATTTAGAATTTCAATTAAATCCTACGATACCTCATTCGTGTATATCTTGAAAATTACTTGCAAGCAAGCAGAAGCATCCTCGGTACATTCACCCACTTTAATTAAAAAGCAAAAAAAGCTCCGTTATTGATTTTATGTAACCATAATGTTAAAACATATTCACCTTTAAAAGCTTCTTCGGAATTACACGACCTGTTTCCATGGAAATATTCAAAGAACGAGCGCTTTCTAAAGCTCTACGGTGCAATAATTCATCATTTAAGACTCTTCCATACCACTTTAATGTAATATTTTCTTCTAGTCTGTCGATTCAGTTTCCACTCCCTCAACGCCTTCAACTCCTTGTAGTCCACCTGCAGAACCCTACAGTATCGAAGTGATCCGGGCTGAAGACAAAGACGAGGTCCTTCGATTCTTGCGAACATTTTTCATCAGGGATGAGCCGTTGAATCACAGTATTGGGCTTTTAGATGGCAAGGAAACCTGTTCTGAGCTTGAGGAGTATTCTATAAAGGATTTGGACAGTGGAGTGAATCTAAAGGCGGTTTCAAATGGGAAATTAATCGGAGTCTGTCTTAATGGTATCTTAACAAGAGGATATGTGGACGAAATTGAAGAAGCCAATTGTGAGGATAAGAAATTTGAGAAAATTTTGAGACTTTTGGATCATGTTGCGGTCGAGTCGAAAATTTTCTCGCACTTTCCTGATGTTGATAAAGCCATGTGTGTGAAAATTTTATCGGTGGATAGTTCACAAAGAGGGCGGGGGATTGCAAAGGATTTGATGAACAGGACGAGGTAATAATTTTAATTGAATTACATTCGAAAAGCTTGAGAATAAGGGTTAATTTCCGGAAAAAATAAGCGCCGGTTGGCTTTGAGCCAAATGAAAGAGAGCGTAGGTCAAGGACGGCATTAATCTTGAGGTAAAGGTCGTGGTTTTTCTCCGACGAAAATTAATTTTCCTCACGCGAATTTGCTTTTACGTTACACACAATTTTCGAATCTTGTTAGAGTCTCTTTGTTCACGTCGAATTTCATTTCTGTTTGTGATTGAAGATGATTGCTTCAGGCAAAAAATTCGCTCCCTTTGACCTGACCTTAAACTGGTATTCGGGAGCATTATTTTAAATTGTTTTGATGGGAACGCAGGCGAAACCGTGAAACCGCAAATTAAAGACCTTTCATTTCTGCGAAAACATTTTTATTGTTATACATTTATGCTTTAGTAGATAATGTATTTCTTTTGGTTTTTATAGAGACCTTGCCCGAGAACTGGGTTGTGGTATAATGACCGCTGATTGCACGAGTCATTTCACAGCAAAGGCTTTGAAGAAATTGGGATTTGAATGCATTTACTCTCTGAAATACGAAGATTACAAAGTTAATGGAGAAGTTGTGTTTACACCAGAGACACCTCATGCTGCTGTGACAGTTTATACACAAAGAATAGCTTAAGTTTTTAGGTACGAGAACGTGACACAAGCACATTATTATTATTTTTTAAATTCGCACAAATGTTCCGCTTTATTTGGTGCTTGTGAAACAATTTTAAATTTTTGTTTTTTCTTCTTCATGTTGCTCATTGACGTTTAGGGCCTACTCTACTTCTCAGATGCATTCCTTTTGTTTTTTTTTTAATTGTTTGTCTTTCAATGTCCAAAATTTTAGGTGATAAGGTAATAAAAAATTATCTAACTAGTGTGGATAATTGTGTACGCTTTATGTATTCGTTTTGGAATACGCGGGTTAGGATTTTATTTTTTTGAAAACTGCACTGTTATTATTAAAAATAAATTTGTATGTTTACATGGATTTGCTCATTGATGTGTGATGTCAAAAAACATTTTTAAATAAAGAAATAACAATAAACAAGTCATGTTTTATTCTTCTTGGATCCTTTTAGAATTTTTTTTTTGTAGGTAGAGTCAACAAACGGCTGAGTATGCCTTTATTAATTTTATACAGATAGGGTCAATAACACCGTAATTTCTTAATGAAAAAATCTAATGACGTTTTATGTCTCGTTTCTTATGTAAGAAATAGCAATTTGTGCTATCGTAATATGTATTCAAACATGCTGAATGCGTTACATAAAGTGATTTTAATTGGTAGATTATCAAATAATTATGCAAATTTTTTAAAACAAATAAATTCTTAGGAAACGCACATTTGATTCTTATATAGGGTGTTTAATTGGTATTAGCATAGGTTATTCAAAAATAATTAAATAAAAACATTCATAGTTTATTCCAGGACCTAAAAAAGAGTTGCAAAGTATGTACTTAAAAATTTTGAGTCATTTTTTTCTTTTTGTGTAAATAGTAAATAGTTAGGACACTCTGTGATATTTATGTATATTCATGACAAAAATTTTGAACATCAAATTTTGACATTGACAAAAAATTGTGTACCTAAAACAGTAAAACTAATTAAGCGTCCTTTAATTTGCATTTGCTTTTTTAAGCACATCACAATCACATATTACAGTATCATAAGACACGGTGACAATAACAATTGTCAAAATTTACAAGAAAGGCTGGTTTAAATACTCGGTTTTTCAAGTAAGTCACAAAATATGATATTCGGAATTTTTGTCGTAATTACTGTATTGTTAAAATACATCTTATATTATTGAAAATTAATGTGTTATAGAATTATTGTTAAAATTATCATTTTTTTATAAATTACGATTATTTCATTATTTTTTTTACACACGCACTGCATATTGCACATTTAATTCCTACGAAAAATTTGGAAAAACAGGAAGCATTGTATAAATTTAGATGCACATTTTAAACAAATTACTACCGCAAATCACCAAAACATTCTACGATTTTTAGGATAAATAAAAATAAACAAATTTCGACAAAATGTACTGTTTACATGACCCAATTAATAAACTCTATTACTCATATTGAAATATTCCACAACAGATCACAGACTGGATTTTCCCTTTACGGTCTTACTAGTGATTATTACTAATAAGTAGTTATTTATTAATTAAAAGAAATTTGTTATTTATCTAATTTTATGCGAATAACAAAAAAAAAATGATTTTATGATTTTTAATTGCGAAATTTAAGTTTGGAATAACTTTTTAACAATATTCATTTAAGTTAATGATAAAAGCCTTAATAAATAATCTAATTATCATAATTTTCTTTGATAAAAATGGATTTTAGTTTAACAAAAAAATTATTTGTTATATGTGGACTTTACTTCGGTGAACGCACCTTTAGCATGACGTAAATGACCTTGATGGTGACTTGATTACATCACAATCGGCCGTCAAAACATTCATCCAAAACAATATGTAAAAAAATCATCATTTTCGATAATGTTTTGCAAAATTTGTAGTGATATTTCAAAACAAGCACAAAAAACAATAATATTGCGTAATTCTTACAGGTAGGTCACTGTCTTATTTACAAAGAAAAACCCTTTTTTTGAAAAGTGAGGTTATGTTTTGATTTTTCCAAATTCAAATTTCTCTTAATTTTTGTGTTTTTAGGTTTTACCAGACACATTACGACGTACTAAACTTACCAAGGAACTGCACTACTAAAGAAATACGAAGCGCTTTTATTAAATTATCAAAAGAGGTAATATTTTTTCGAGTGTTATTGCAAATAATTTGATATTTATAGCACCATCCTGATATAAATAAAAGTAAAAAATCCCATGCCAGGTTTCAGCAAATCAATGAAGCTTATAAAGTATTAGGGAAGTCGGAAAGCCGAAGAATGTATGATTTAGGCTTAACAAGAACTGAAAATAGGAAATACTACAATGAAAGATATTACGAGCAACCTTTCCGAAAGTAATTATACCAAATTACTACTTTGTAATAATACAAGCGTTTTTAGCCCATATAGTGATCCTTCTTTTTGGGCAAATAGAGACAGAACAAGGGATGATTTTTACAGGAATGGGGGATATTATGGATACAATGGCATCCCACCTTTTTCTAATGGCTTTATTGTGATGATTTGTATTTTCTTTGCTTTCATAGGGGCTGGATTTCAATATTTAGCTGTTACGTAAGAAGTGGTTCCAATTATTCCCATATAATTTGTCTAGAAATGCTTGAATTTTATAGTTTTGAATTACAAACTAGTTTTAATAAGGGTTGTTGAAAAGATAGGTGTGTGCTATTGTCACCGAATAGAGCAGCTGAATCATCCTTAAATGTACTGCGGTTTCTGTATCTCTAAAGAGTCTAAAGGCCCAAAAAGTTATTTGCCTTTTATCTTACCATAAAATTCAAGAATTTATGGACAGACTATAGCAAGCCTCAAAACCATAACTTTTTCAGGCGTTCTGTTACCTTCAGAAGAGATGAAATGATTAGGAGGTCCTTAGAGGCCGAAAAGATTCATAAAAAAAGCAGGGATGCTGCCAATGAAAATGGCAATGTGGCTCAACTAGAAGCTTTAAAAATTAAATTACTAGGAAATGAAACTAAATAAATCCATTCAATCATTTAATAATACAATACAACTTTAAATATTGATTATCCTCTACCTATTGAACTATCCTGTTACATATTTTTATGACTGCGAAAAAATGTGATTGTTTAATACTAAAATAATTCAGGATTGCATTATTTTGATCTCCAGGTCAAACTACTTTTAGGAACAAAAGTATGTGAGAAAGTACATTCTGCTTGATTCTTACAGTATTTTCCAAATTTACAAGGTTTAGGGTGATAAAATGCACAATTGACGTTTGTACAATTAGGGAAAAATTTACACGTTTGGAGAGGTCCTGCTAGTTTTACAGGAGCTGTTACTGGAACTCTTGGAACTAAAAAAAAATGTTTTTAATTAATTAAAATAGTATTTTTAATTATTTACCCGCTCCTTTAGCTGGACTAGCGTGACTGTAGATACAATCCCTCCTAGTACAAGAACTCCCAAATTTACACGTTGGATGTAAAAATAAACATTTCTCCCCAAATTTACAATGTGGGAATTTTTCGCAATTTGTGGAAGGGTGGACAAATTCGCACTTTTCACCCTGTCTACAGGACGGCCAATATTTACATCTTTCTTTATTTTTGACTGAAGGTGAAGCGTGAACAATTGGTAATTTATCAGGAATATTTGGTTTATTTTTGACACTGGTTAAAATCTTGTCAAAAACGATAGGTGATGGTGACCTTTTCTTATCAAGTCTTGACTTTATTGAAGGTTTGGGATCTTCAGTGACTAAGTCTTTGTATTTTGTTTTTTCAATTCCGTCTAAAGTGACTATAAATTTCTGATTGACTATGCCATTCTCAACAGTATCAGTTTTAGTACACGGGACGTATTTCGCAGACGATTCTTGTACTTTTTTAATTGGAGTAGGGACATACTCAAAACTGTCATCTTTTTTGTTTTCATCAGGTACAGCAAGGATTTTTTTAATTTTATTTTTTTCAGCTTCTGGTATTTTTTTAATTGTGTGTTCTTCACGTTTTTCTTTGTATCTTTTTGTGTACAAGACATCCGGCTACAATTGAAATTTACAAATCTGATTAAAAAACTTAATTACATACCTTTAAATCTCTAACTTTTGGTATTTGGGCTATACTCTTTTGGGCTTCAGCTACAGCTTTTAAAAGTAGGTTTTTATTGGCTTGTGGGGCATCAGGTGGTATAACTCTCGGTTTTATTTTGATCATACTTGGTACTTCACGAGCTTTTAATGGTTCCTCTGGTTCTTCAGGTGGTTTTACTGGAACTGATACTTTTGACATAACTCCAAGCCTCCTCAAAATACTTTCTTTTGGTTTATCATTTCTACATCTTATGCGCTTTTCTCTTTTATCCACTCTATCTCTACTTTTTGAATCTTTTCTGAATTCTGATAAATCAATTCTGCTTTTTTTAGTACTTGAGACTTCATTTTCATCTGAACGTCTTTTTCCTAGCCTTTCTAGGACAGATTTTCGTTTTCTTGGTGATTCGTTTTCTTCAAATGTAATTCTAGTATGTTCAGTTTTTTTCAGTGGTGAACTGGCAGTGTTTATTACCTGTACATCTTTTTCTTTCTTAGTTTCGTTGTCAGGCAGTAGTTCATCTACAAATCAAAAATTAATAAAATAAAATAAATTAATTAGGAAACAAACCTGGTTCTGGCTTAAGTTTGATACAATCTTCTTCGTCACTTTCAACCAGTATTCCCAGCCTACTCTTCACATTTTTTATTTTCTTTTCCAAATCTTCCAATTCTTCTTCTGTGGATAAATTGACTTCTGAAAGTAGGGGTATATCAAAAGTATCTTGCATTACTTGGTCACTATTATTAGACTTGTTTTCTTTCATTATTATAATCTTTCTCTGTTCAGAAAGTCGGTTTGCACTTATAGGTAAATCATCAGTCAATGATTTGAATAAAGTTTCTTCATTTGTTGAATTTTCTGATTCTTCTTGCTTGATTTTCTTCTTTTCTTTCTTCTCTTTTTTAACATTAACATTTGGTATTTCATCCGATTTTCGTTTAGTCGGCTTTTTATACACTTCTAAAAGGGGTCAATATAAAGAGTGTTAAAATAAAAAAGGTCAAGTACCTGGATTGGTTACTGTAACTTCTTTTAATTTTTTTAAAACTATGTGTAGCCAATCGACAAAAGCCGCAGTTTTGTTTGAGAGAAATAGTTGCAAGTCTTCTTTCATCTGTGATTTCGTTCGTTTATTTGCTACCATTACCATAATATAATCTGGAAGTTCATCATCTAAAACGGGTGATATTAATTAAGCAAAAATCAATATTTTTTTATAAATGAAAGAATTACCTACGTAGCAGTTGAGCTCTAAGAGTTTGGCTTTGATGGCAGACTAAAAATTAAAGAAATTTGTAGTTTTATGATTAAATATGAAAACATAACCTAAAAAATTTTACTTACTCGCATTTTTTGACCAACTTCAACACCAATTGTTGTCATTTTTATAAATTAATCTTTACTTACAATACTTAATAAAATAATTTTTAATAAATAACTTAAATATCTACAATAATTATTTTTTTTATAACTTTGACATTTCTTATTTCAGGCCGGTAAGGTAGGCAAATTGATTTTATAATTCAAAAACAGGCGCCAAATTTGGTTTAAAGGCTTAAAGGTTTCTATTTAAAAAAATTATAATCTGTATTTAGTAAAATTTCTACGGACGTAATTAGAATGGAAAAGATACCTTTTTTGGCATCTCACTGATACATGACTCATTTTTTTAAAGATATTTTCATAACTGCCTACTTCCTGAACTTGAGGTGTTGAGTATTCCTAGACCAATGTATTTTAATTACGTTCCTAGAAATGCAAATTCAAATTTTTATTTTTAACACACTTATTTGTGCTATAGTACAAAAGAGTTATAGATTATAGTTATATTATCCCGTGTTTCACCACCTGCTTTACCTACTTCCTGTCTCACAGACCGTGTTCCTGTGTTTTTAAGTGTTTATTGTCTGTAAAAAACGTAATTTTTTGATTTTATTACAATTAGTACCAAAAAAAAATTTGATTTACGTAATTCAGAAGACGTTGAAGAGATTCAGTTATATAATATTCATCTAAATAAATTTAATAAATTCTTGAAATGTTATCCTTTTTTTTCAACCAATAATATTCAGTGAAACAAAACACGATAATAATTACAAAAGTTTTTGTAAAAATGTTTTATAAAACATAAATTATAAAGCGTGTATCTGACAGATATAGCGCGACCAAATATGTTACATTAGATGGCGCGACTAATGGAGGGTTAAGCATTTATTTACTCTATTAATAAAGATCTTAACATCTCGCCAACGATTTCAGATATATTTTCAAAGCTTTTATGCGTAAAATCATGGCCAGCTTTATTAAACTAACTCATAATAGTTAGCTGACGCTATATAGCGTCAGCTATATTCAATCTTAGTAGGCCATGTTAAAAATACCGCGGATACGCCATCTATCGCTTTTGTTTGAAAACACAATGTTAGGGGGAAATTAAATTGTGTGTTGTCTACTTTTAGATATCATATCAACATAAATTTTAAGTTAAAAATTGAAACATCTCAAAACTTTCGCTACAATGCTTTTACGGAGTCAGTCTCAAAATCACGCTCTTTCTGGGATTTTACAATGCGAATTCCGAAAATCCCTGTAGGAATCTTCGCAATGGCTGCAATATCTGTCGTTTAAGTTAAAAAACTGAAAGTGAGGGAGATTTTTAACGCCATTTTTTGTCATTTCTTTTTGCGGCTTTAGCTGGCTTCTTTTCCTCTCAGTCGTCATATGTTTGAAATATTGCAAATCTAGTTTGAGCCAGTTCTTGCAGTCAATGCTTATCACTTGTTTTTTATTGTATGTAGTCTAAAATTTTTGTTTTTTATGTTACAGTCTGTACTTATTAATGCTAAACATGAGTGCGCCCACAAATATGTACTAAGGGTTCTTGCTGTATAGATAAGCATTTCTTATGCTTTGATAATAAATTAAATTAGCAAGAGTTTGCATTATTTATGCTGCTCAAAAATGGAGAAGATGTATACGTAAAGACACTGAAACCGGTATACAGTTTTCTGTTTTTTTATCAAGTTGTCCGCGGAGTATTTTGTTTCCAATGACGATGGTCTGCTGTGTTTATTTAGTGGGTACATCTTGTCTTCAAACTAGGAATTTACTTTTTTTTTGTATATGTTTATTATAAATGTATTACTTATTATTTAATATATTGTTTCAGATTATAATCCTTGATCAAATCTGAGATTTTATTTAATGGTGAAAGTTTAAATTTTGCGATTTCTGTCCATTGCATTCGAGCGTGAGAGTATAAAGAAAGACCACATAAAACATAAAGCCACTATATCTCTTGGAGAGATATAGTGACTTTAATAAAACAAGATGAGGAGCGCTCTCTTGTATCTCAATTGTACATTTTATATACAAACATTGGCCTCTAATAACAACGGCTTACCGACGCGTAGGTTCGTATCTTTTTCCTCCTAAATTTTTGGTTTTCATATAATAATACAGTAATATTTAATTAATAACTGCTTCAACAAATTTGAAGCTGTTCAGGTTTTTGACTAAAATTTAATATTGTATCAAAATTTCAGAAAAATGCATCTACAGATCTTTGAATTACATCTGACAATACGAAACCGAAATGTCAGAAAAAATTGCTAAAAAGTTTTAAATGCACGCACTTTACAAGTTATTAAGACAATAGTTTTATAAAAAATATTTGAAAATCAAAATTGTAGATTAAATTCGAGCGGCCTTTAGAGAGCGGAATTTAAAGAGCCAGATTTTTAAAGCAAAAAACCAGTGTCGTCTTCAACATTTTTTCCAACACTGATATTCTTATAATTTTTTTTTAAATGAGCGTTAATATCCACAAAAATAAGTATGTCATCAGTGACAACGTATTTTTAATTTTTTTTTGTTGGGAAGAAAAGGTTTTATTTAGCGAACTACAACTAGTGGCAACAAAATGAAACTGCCGCACAAAAAATGGGTGATTAGAAAAAAATCACTTTAAAATAAATTTTAACTCTAAAAATAATTTTAATGGGAGTAGTAATACGGACCCTTTTGAGGGGTAATTAATTATCGATTATCCCTATTAATGGCTTTTTAATCGATAATTAATGGGTTTTTAATTGATAATTAATGGGTTTTAAATCGATAATTAATGGGTTTATAATTGATAATTAACGACTTCTTAATTGATAATTAATGATTTTTTAATCGAAATAAAATTGAAAATTAACGATTTTTTAATCGATATTTAATTTATATTTAACGGGGTTTTAATTGATAATTAACGATTTTTTAATGGTTGTTTAATTGAAAATTTACGATAAAATAATGACTCATCAACTTTCTTTAGCAATTAGTGGCTCTATATATAAGTTTACGTATTTGTTCTATTTCCCATTCAAGTTTTCTAAGTGCTTTTGTGAAGTAGATCCCCAGGTGTCGTCTTTGTTGATTTAAGGTAAAATTTTTGATCATTTATTTATTTATTTATTATAACAAGCATTCATTTTTATTAGATGACTTCCAAACGTGTGTCACCTCTTCGTGTACGCTCTTCATCGAAACGTTCCAAGACCTCCAAAGTGTCCTATGAAACTCCTAGTGAAAATGCTCTATCGTTGCAAGCGCCTCTGACACCTCCTCCACCACCACCAGCTCCAGAAGCGGTTTTTCAAATGGACTCTGCAATTTCGCCTGAACCAGCTTACACTTACGAGGATGCCATAACACCTGATGATTGGTACGACAAAGCTGTTAACCAAACCTTGGTCGACGTTGCTGTGAGAGTCGAGAAGAACGAGGCTGACAAACTTGAACGACAGATTACCAACGAAAGACATCGTTTAATCCATGAGACTATCTATCCGATTACAAAGTCTGGTAGCAAATTTCTTTCGGTAGGAGTTAATCCTTTTGAAGATTACGCCCCAACGCTGAAAATTTATAATCCTGAACAAACGGCTGCGATATGTTTTTCAATCGAAACTTTTGAAGATTTTTTAAATAAGCTGGGAAAAAATCGAAAAGAGATGACATCCTTTTCCGAGGGTCAAATATTGTGTATGTTAAGTAATTATGTTGTTGTAATGTGTAAGCACCAAGCACTTCAATTTTTACCACACAATGCAACTATGTACAAATCTCTATTTTTGGCTTGTGATACAGTGAACACTGTTTTAAATATGGGAGAGCATTTGATGAATCTCCTTCAATCTCGAAAAATTCAATATAAATTATATCTCTGCTATCAAAATTTTATAAATCAAGTTGCATTAGAAGTGATGGAAAAAGGAAGTGATGATTTTTATCAAAAATTGTTTGATCTAATTAAAAATAATTATGAACAAAATGGTACGCTTTATGAAATTGTATTAAAATTACCTGTAAATGTTAAACAAGATGTCGATGCTAGAGTTAAATATTATAGGGAGCACAACGATTATGATTGTTTGTGATAATAAAATAAATAAATAATAATAAGTAAAAAAAAAATATATTTGAAAATGTTTTCTCTATCCTTCCTGTCTGCGTCTGATTATGTCTAGACTCAAGATTTCGTTAATTCTATATACCTAAGGATGAGACGAAAAATATGTTAGACCAAATTGACCGGAAAATTTATGAAAAAGGGTTGGGTGTGCAAAATTAAAATGCTAGACGACTGAGCTTTGTGAAAGTTGAGTCAAAACGGCGCGTCTGATGATTAGGAGAGTGAACACTGTTTTAAATATGGGAAAGCATTTGATGAATCTCCTTCAATCGCGAAAAATCCAATATAAATTTTATTCTTGCTATCAAAATTTTATAAATCAAGTTGCATTAGAAGTGATGGATAAAGGTAGTGATAATTTTGATCAAAAATTGTTTGATTTAATTAATAATAATTATGAAGAAAATAGTACACTTTATGAAATTGTACTAAAATTACCTGTAAATGTTAAACAAGATGTTGATACTAAAGTTAAGTATTATAGGGATCACAGCGATTATGATTGTTAATAATAAAATATAATAAAATAAAATAAATAAGCAAAAATGTGTTTGAAATTTTTTCTTCTTTCCAATCTCTAAGACCTACAAGAGTCATTTATGTCTAGACTCAAAAAGATTTTTTTAATTCTATGTACCTAAGAATAAGATGAAAAGTTTCTACACCAAACTGAACGGTAACATTGTGAAAATAGATAATAGATGGGTGTGCAAATGAAAAGATATGTACTGAACGTTTTAGCATTGTGTATGAAGAATCAAAACGGCGTCTGGAGATTAAGAGATTACCTGTCGGATACGGCAGGCAAAGGCGTATCTAATGAAGCGAGAATAACTTGTTCCTAAATAAAGTAGTTATAGGTAAATTTTGTTATAGGTTTAGAAAAAGTATTTTGTACAACATGTTTACAAAGTCTGCACAGCTTCTCTAAATAATAGTTTTCAATTTTCAAAATATTTTAAATTTCTACTTTAAATTTACTTTTATTTAAAATTTACTTTACAAATTTGTATTCTAATTTTTAACTATTTCATATATTTATTTTCATTAGTATATCGTCAGTGATGTTTTTACATTTACAATAGACTATAATTTATAGTGTACTGTTTAGTCAACAAACACGTACTTTTTTACGCCTAATTTTTAATTAGATAAAATCGGTAATGATACATTTCTTTTTGCAAAACTTGAAAAAACTTAATTAAAGTTTTTAAGAAAATGTTTGTTTTACTTTTTAGGAATTAAAATTACAAAAACTAAATTTTATGTTAAGTACGAAAACTCCAATGACACAGTCAAACCCAAAAAGAAAAAAAAATTACACAAAAGAGTAAAAATTTATATTTTGCAGTTGTAATGAACAAAAATTTTAATTTATTTAATTACATAAAAATTGTTTACATACATTTTTTTTACAATACATTTCTTTTTATTTATTAAATTAAAAAAAAACTCAGTTTTAAGAAAAATTTAACATTTACTTTTCTAGAAAGTAAAACACGAAAGACTAAAATTTATATTTCGCTGCTGCAATCAACATAAAATTGTAATTTATTTAGTTTGATAAAATCGGTTATGATACATTTACTTTTGTTCACTAAATTTTATAAAAACTTTGTTAAAAGTTTTAAGAAAAAAAAATTGTATTTACTAGAATTTAAGTACGGAAGACTTTTAAAATTTATATTTTGCTGTGGTAATCAACAAAGACTTGTAATTTATGCAGTTAGATAAAATTGATTATGATACATTTCTTTTTGTTTACTTATTTATAAAAACTTTATAAAAAAATTTTAAAATACTTAAGTTTTATATTTACTTTTCTAGAAATGAAAATATGAAAGACTAAAATTTATATTTTGCTGCTGTAATCATCGAAGATTTGTAATTTATTAAGTTAGATAAAATCAATTATGACATATTTCTTTTTGTTTACTAATTTATAAAAACTTAGTTAAAAGCTTTAAGATAAGTTCTGTATTTACTTTTCTAGAAATAGAAAAATTGAAATATGAAAAACTAAAAGTTATATTTTGTTGTAATCAACAAAGATTTGTAATTTATTAAGTTAGATAAAATTGATTATGACAATTTTTTTTGCTTACTAAATGTATAATATCTTAGTTAAAACTTTTATGGAAAATTTTGTATTTACTTTCTAAAAATTAAAATACAAAAAAAAGTATTTTTTCTACTTTTGCGTTGAATTTAACAAGCATGTGTAATACATTCAATTAGATAAAATCTTTTTAGTTGGCCAAATTTAAAAAAACGTAATCCAAATGTTTAAATGAATTTTACATTTACTTTCTAGAAATTAAAAATACAAAAAAGTAAAATTTGTATTTTGCTGTTGTATTTAACAAGAAAATGCAATTTATTCAATTAGGTAAAATTGGTAATAATTGCTTTCTTTTTGTTCGTTAAAAATACACCAAGACGGTTCAGCAAGGAGTTTAGAAAAAAGTAATCAAATTTAAAAACAAATATTTCATTTACTTTCTAGAAGCTAAAATGTACAGAAAAACAAAAATTTATGTTTTGCTGTTAAAGTTAACAAAACATGCTAAGTTTATTTTTCTGTCATTTATACTTAATTATATTTTTTTGAAAACTAATTTTTATATTTAAATTTTTGTTGTTTGGTGAGTATAAACTAACAATTGTATTAGACTTTCAATGTAAAATATTATTAAAATAATTTTTAATGGTTATATTAAATTTGATAAAGTCAGTAACAATTAATTATACTTGTAAGAGCGATTCAAAGGCGTGGAATTAAAGCAGGCTTAGTCAAAAATAGAATTTGTTTACTTAATTATTATTACTGTAACTTTAGATGTCAGAAATTATTGTATAAAATTCTTTTAGAAAAATAAGTTAACTACTATATCAACGTTTTGTGCTGGAAACGCAGTCAGTAGCAGTTACAATAAAGACAATTCAATATTAGTTTTCCACTTTTCCACAAGCAAATTAAAGTTGAAAAAATTGAAACATAATTCCGACATTTTTAACATTTTAAAAAAGATGCATAATTCTTGAACATGACAACTAACTGAGATTCCAAGACTTAGGATCGCTCAATAACCACATATTAATTTTCGTCAAAACATTTCTGGTTGCCTGCCAAATGTAGAAAAATGTAAGCAAAAAGTTTCTTACATATAACTGACTAAAATTTGTATTTGGTAATGTTAATAATTACATAATAACAAGTAAATTTTTATTTAAGTTTATTTCTAATTAAAGCTCTCACTTTTTTTCAAAGCTGGTTTTAGAATTTACATTTATGTAATTTAGTTTTTAAACAAGTATAATAAGCATTTTATGCTTTAATTTTATTAGGTACGCTAAAATTTGTTTTAAAATATTGTAATATTATTGTGACTTTTTATTATTTTCAAAAAACTTCAGTTTAAATATGAAAATATTTTATGATTATAACAATAGTCTAGAACATCCATATGTTGGGTAACATTTCAAAAAGTAATTAATAAATTATCTTTATTACTTATATGCAATTTATATCCTAATCATTTACCGTTAGATAAATTATTAGATTAATAATGCGTAATGTAAATTAAGTAAAGAATATTTTATGTTCCAAATTAAAACCTATTGACAATACTAAATTAAAAAATAACTAAACTGTATTATCTTAGATGCTATTCTTTTTGACCGGCTGTATGAACATTCTACATCACCTTTAATTTTTGTCTCAAAAATTAAAATTAGAGTTAGGTATTAATCAAAATGACAATTTGTGAGTATTTAAATTTTGCACAGTAAAGAAGGATCAAGTACAAAACAAAGAAGTATATCTAGAATTATACTTATTGAACTAATATCTTAAATAGTAAGTCACTAATAAGAAATAATTAACAAATTCTAATTTTAAATTAGCGCTTTTATGGTAGAACACAACAATAATAAGTAAAATCACTAAATGCTAAACTACGAACTCAACGACACTTTTACAATTGTTTTTAACTTAAAATTAATAAATATATTATTTTTACAAAAATTTATGTATTTGTAACTATAATTTATTTCAGAGTTATTGTTATCTCAGTAGACCATTAGGATTCAACCAATAGCGCATAGCATTACAAACGTAACATTAGTAATTATAGATTAATTTGTCAAAATAAAAAAAATAAAAACAAATTTAAGATACACTAAACGTTGAGATAGTTTACTATCATGTATAAGATATTTTGCAGAGTAATATTTCAATTATTGACAAACTAAATAACTAAAATAAAAAACTATTTCATCAACATAGGAAGTTTTTTCCTAAATTTAGGATATTTTATAAAAAAGATGAGAATACATATTTAGGAGGAAAAGCTCTGTAGATAACTTTTAGGGTATATTTAACGACTACTAAATTACCAAATAATGTTAAACTGTTAATTTTTTGATGCCAACTTAATAAGTATTTTTTCACCATAGAGTAATTTACATATATCACTTATTTAAAAAAAAGTGATTTATTATCTATTTATCAGCAATAAATTAAAAATTGTATGCTGTAAAAAAACTATATTTTTTCTATTTACTTTGTGATTGCAATCATTTTTAAAAATGACATAAGTTTTGGGAAAATTTAGCTTAGTTTTAGGGGATTTTGACCCATCGCCATCATATAGGGGTCAAATTATCGTCATTAGGTTGGCAACACTGATATGAGTGAGGGTTTAAAAAATGTTTTATATCCATTTTCTGAAGAGAATTTGTAATTGTGTACATTGTTTACATAAAACAAAATGACGTATTAGATACTTTAATTTAAAGTTTAGAGGTCTAAAATCTGTATTCTGATAAACTGTTTATCATGTAAAGTTTGCAAAATCTAAAAAAATTTTTTTATTTTTTGTAAATTTAATATTAAAATATTAATATTTTAAAAATATTTTTAAAAAAAGTGCAACTTGTTTGTGTTGAATAAGTAAATTAGATTCATTCAATTAATAATATTATTTTTTAATTAATTTAACATGAAAATTGAAAAGTTTAGTAATGATTTTAATAAAACAGGTCTGTGAAGTAAACATTTTCAGTTTTGTATATCATACATGGTCAGATACATAATGATCTTCAAACATTCTAACATCATAAAAATTGCTTGATAGTTAATGTGACAAATAACGAAATAAATTAATTTTTATAAAGTTAATGTAATATGATTTCAATCAGTGTTGCAGCTGCACGAGCCACTGTTGTGATATCTCTGTGTATTGATTGGAGGGCATTCTTAGATTCTGATGATATTGTACTCTAATCTAAAAACAAGCACGCAAAACCCAAAACAAGTATAAGTTACCAACATTTTCTTCTACCGACCCCTAATGACCGTCAATAGCGTCTGTTTCCGCGGAGCGGATGTGGGCGCAAGACGGTCATTAGGGGTCGGTAGAAGAAAATGTTGGTAACTTATACTTGTTTTGGGTTTTGCGTGCTTGTTTTTAGATTAGAGTACAATATCATCAGAATCTAAGAATGCCCTCCAATCAATACACAGAGATATCACAACAGTGGCTCGTGCAGCTGCAACACTGATTGAAATCATATTACATTAACTTTATAAAAATTAATTTATTTCGTTATTTGTCACATTAACTATCAAGCAATTTTTATGATGTTAGAATGTTTGAAGATCATTATGTATCTGACCATGTATGATATACAAAACTGAAAATGTTTACTTCACAGACCTGTTTTATTAAAATCATTACTAAACTTTTCAATTTTCATGTTAAATTAATTAAAAAATAATATTATTAATTGAATGAATCTAATTTACTTATTCAACACAAACAAGTTGCACTTTTTTTAAAAATATTTTTAAAATATTAATATTTTAATATTAAATTTACAAAAAATAAAAAAATTTTTTTAGATTTTGCAAACTTTACATGATAAACAGTTTATCAGAATACAGATTTTAGACCTCTAAACTTTAAATTAAAGTATCTAATACGTCATTTTGTTTTATGTAAACAATGTACACAATTACAAATTCTCTTCAGAAAATGGATATAAAACATTTTTTAAACCCTCACTCATATCAGTGTTGCCAACCTAATGACGATAATTTGACCCCTATATGATGGCGATGGGTCAAAATCCCCTAAAACTAAGCTAAATTTTCCCAAAACTTATGTCATTTTTAAAAATGATTGCAATCACAAAGTAAATAGAAAAAATATAGTTTTTTTACAGCATACAATTTTTAATTTATTGCTGATAAATAGATAATAAATCACTTTTTTTTAAATAAGTGATATATGTAAATTACTCTATGGTGAAAAAATACTTATTAAGTTGGCATCAAAAAATTAACAGTTTAACATTATTTGGTAATTTAGTAGTCGTTAAATATACCCTAAAAGTTATCTACAGAGCTTTTCCTCCTAAATATGTATTCTCATCTTTTTTATAAAATATCCTAAATTTAGGAAAAAACTTCCTATGTTGATGAAATAGTTTTTTATTTTAGTTATTTAGTTTGTCAATAATTGAAATATTACTCTGCAAAATATCTTATACATGATAGTAAACTATCTCAACGTTTAGTGTATCTTAAATTTGTTTTTATTTTTTTTATTTTGACAAATTAATCTATAATTACTAATGTTACGTTTGTAATGCTATGCGCTATTGGTTGAATCCTAATGGTCTACTGAGATAACAATAACTCTGAAATAAATTATAGTTACAAATACATAAATTTTTGTAAAAATAATATATTTATTAATTTTAAGTTAAAAACAATTGTAAAAGTGTCGTTGAGTTCGTAGTTTAGCATTTAGTGATTTTACTTATTATTGTTGTGTTCTACCATAAAAGCGCTAATTTAAAATTAGAATTTGTTAATTATTTCTTATTAGTGACTTACTATTTAAGATATTAGTTCAATAAGTATAATTCTAGATATACTTCTTTGTTTTGTACTTGATCCTTCTTTACTGTGCAAAATTTAAATACTCACAAATTGTCATTTTGATTAATACCTAACTCTAATTTTAATTTTTGAGACAAAAATTAAAGGTGATGTAGAATGTTCATACAGCCGGTCAAAAAGAATAGCATCTAAGATAATACAGTTTAGTTATTTTTTAATTTAGTATTGTCAATAGGTTTTAATTTGGAACATAAAATATTCTTTACTTAATTTACATTACGCATTATTAATCTAATAATTTATCTAACGGTAAATGATTAGGATATAAATTGCATATAAGTAATAAAGATAATTTATTAATTACTTTTTGAAATGTTACCCAACATATGGATGTTCTAGACTATTGTTATAATCATAAAATATTTTCATATTTAAACTGAAGTTTTTTGAAAATAATAAAAAGTCACAATAATATTACAATATTTTAAAACAAATTTTAGCGTACCTAATAAAATTAAAGCATAAAATGCTTATTATACTTGTTTAAAAACTAAATTACATAAATGTAAATTCTAAAACCAGCTTTGAAAAAAAGTGAGAGCTTTAATTAGAAATAAACTTAAATAAAAATTTACTTGTTATTATGTAATTATTAACATTACCAAATATAAATTTTAGTCAGTTATATGTAAGAAACTTTTTGCTTACATTTTTCTACATTTGGCAGGCAACCAGAAATGTTTTGACGAAAATTAATATGTGGTTATTGAGCGATCCTAAGTCTTGGAATCTCAGTTAGTTGTCATGTTCAAGAATTATGCATCTTTTTTAAAATGTTAAAAATGTCGGAATTATGTTTCAATTTTTTCAACTTTAATTTGCTTGTGGAAAAGTGGAAAACTAATATTGAATTGTCTTTATTGTAACTGCTACTGACTGCGTTTCCAGCACAAAACGTTGATATAGTAGTTAACTTATTTTTCTAAAAGAATTTTATACAATAATTTCTGACATCTAAAGTTACAGTAATAATAATTAAGTAAACAAATTCTATTTTTGACTAAGCCTGCTTTAATTCCACGCCTTTGAATCGCTCTTACAAGTATAATTAATTGTTACTGACTTTATCAAATTTAATATAACCATTAAAAATTATTTTAATAATATTTTACATTGAAAGTCTAATACAATTGTTAGTTTATACTCACCAAACAACAAAAATTTAAATATAAAAATTAGTTTTCAAAAAAATATAATTAAGTATAAATGACAGAAAAATAAACTTAGCATGTTTTGTTAACTTTAACAGCAAAACATAAATTTTTGTTTTTCTGTACATTTTAGCTTCTAGAAAGTAAATGAAATATTTGTTTTTAAATTTGATTACTTTTTTCTAAACTCCTTGCTGAACCGTCTTGGTGTATTTTTAACGAACAAAAAGAAAGCAATTATTACCAATTTTACCTAATTGAATAAATTGCATTTTCTTGTTAAATACAACAGCAAAATACAAATTTTACTTTTTTGTATTTTTAATTTCTAGAAAGTAAATGTAAAATTCATTTAAACATTTGGATTACGTTTTTTTAAATTTGGCCAACTAAAAAGATTTTATCTAATTGAATGTATTACACATGCTTGTTAAATTCAACGCAAAAGTAGAAAAAATACTTTTTTTTGTATTTTAATTTTTAGAAAGTAAATACAAAATTTTCCATAAAAGTTTTAACTAAGATATTATACATTTAGTAAGCAAAAAAAAATTGTCATAATCAATTTTATCTAACTTAATAAATTACAAATCTTTGTTGATTACAACAAAATATAACTTTTAGTTTTTCATATTTCAATTTTTCTATTTCTAGAAAAGTAAATACAGAACTTATCTTAAAGCTTTTAACTAAGTTTTTATAAATTAGTAAACAAAAAGAAATATGTCATAATTGATTTTATCTAACTTAATAAATTACAAATCTTCGATGATTACAGCAGCAAAATATAAATTTTAGTCTTTCATATTTTCATTTCTAGAAAAGTAAATATAAAACTTAAGTATTTTAAAATTTTTTTATAAAGTTTTTATAAATAAGTAAACAAAAAGAAATGTATCATAATCAATTTTATCTAACTGCATAAATTACAAGTCTTTGTTGATTACCACAGCAAAATATAAATTTTAAAAGTCTTCCGTACTTAAATTCTAGTAAATACAATTTTTTTTTCTTAAAACTTTTAACAAAGTTTTTATAAAATTTAGTGAACAAAAGTAAATGTATCATAACCGATTTTATCAAACTAAATAAATTACAATTTTATGTTGATTGCAGCAGCGAAATATAAATTTTAGTCTTTCGTGTTTTACTTTCTAGAAAAGTAAATGTTAAATTTTTCTTAAAACTGAGTTTTTTTTTAATTTAATAAATAAAAAGAAATGTATTGTAAAAAAAATGTATGTAAACAATTTTTATGTAATTAAATAAATTAAAATTTTTGTTCATTACAACTGCAAAATATAAATTTTTACTCTTTTGTGTAATTTTTTTTTCTTTTTGGGTTTGACTGTGTCATTGGAGTTTTCGTACTTAACATAAAATTTAGTTTTTGTAATTTTAATTCCTAAAAAGTAAAACAAACATTTTCTTAAAAACTTTAATTAAGTTTTTTCAAGTTTTGCAAAAAGAAATGTATCATTACCGATTTTATCTAATTAAAAATTAGGCGTAAAAAAGTACGTGTTTGTTGACTAAACAGTACACTATAAATTATAGTCTATTGTAAATGTAAAAACATCACTGACGATATACTAATGAAAATAAATATATGAAATAGTTAAAAATTAGAATACAAATTTGTAAAGTAAATTTTAAATAAAAGTAAATTTAAAGTAGAAATTTAAAATATTTTGAAAATTGAAAACTATTATTTAGAGAAGCTGTGCAGACTTTGTAAACATGTTGTACAAAATACTTTTTCTAAACCTATAACAAAATTTACCTATAACTACTTTATTTAGGAACAAGTTATTCTCGCTTCATTAGATACGCCTTTGCCTGCCGTATCCGACAGGTAATCTCTTAATCTCCAGACGCCGTTTTGATTCTTCATACACAATGCTAAAACGTTCAGTACATATCTTTTCATTTGCACACCCATCTATTATCTATTTTCACAATGTTACCGTTCAGTTTGGTGTAGAAACTTTTCATCTTATTCTTAGGTACATAGAATTAAAAAAATCTTTTTGAGTCTAGACATAAATGACTCTTGTAGGTCTTAGAGATTGGAAAGAAGAAAAAATTTCAAACACATTTTTGCTTATTTATTTTATTTTATTATATTTTATTATTAACAATCATAATCGCTGTGATCCCTATAATACTTAACTTTAGTATCAACATCTTGTTTAACATTTACAGGTAATTTTAGTACAATTTCATAAAGTGTACTATTTTCTTCATAATTATTATTAATTAAATCAAACAATTTTTGATCAAAATTATCACTACCTTTATCCATCACTTCTAATGCAACTTGATTTATAAAATTTTGATAGCAAGAATAAAATTTATATTGGATTTTTCGCGATTGAAGGAGATTCATCAAATGCTTTCCCATATTTAAAACAGTGTTCACTCTCCTAATCATCAGACGCGCCGTTTTGACTCAACTTTCACAAAGCTCAGTCGTCTAGCATTTTAATTTTGCACACCCAACCCTTTTTCATAAATTTTCCGGTCAATTTGGTCTAACATATTTTTCGTCTCATCCTTAGGTATATAGAATTAACGAAATCTTGAGTCTAGACATAATCAGACGCAGACAGGAAGGATAGAGAAAACATTTTCAAATATATTTTTTTTTTACTTATTATTATTTATTTATTTTATTATCACAAACAATCATAATCGTTGTGCTCCCTATAATATTTAACTCTAGCATCGACATCTTGTTTAACATTTACAGGTAATTTTAATACAATTTCATAAAGCGTACCATTTTGTTCATAATTATTTTTAATTAGATCAAACAATTTTTGATAAAAATCATCACTTCCTTTTTCCATCACTTCTAATGCAACTTGATTTATAAAATTTTGATAGCAGAGATATAATTTATATTGAATTTTTCGAGATTGAAGGAGATTCATCAAATGCTCTCCCATATTTAAAACAGTGTTCACTGTATCACAAGCCAAAAATAGAGATTTGTACATAGTTGCATTGTGTGGTAAAAATTGAAGTGCTTGGTGCTTACACATTACAACAACATAATTACTTAACATACACAATATTTGACCCTCGGAAAAGGATGTCATCTCTTTTCGATTTTTTCCCAGCTTATTTAAAAAATCTTCAAAAGTTTCGATTGAAAAACATATCGCAGCCGTTTGTTCAGGATTATAAATTTTCAGCGTTGGGGCGTAATCTTCAAAAGGATTAACTCCTACCGAAAGAAATTTGCTACCAGACTTTGTAATCGGATAGATAGTCTCATGGATTAAACGATGTCTTTCGTTGGTAATCTGTCGTTCAAGTTTGTCAGCCTCGTTCTTCTCGACTCTCACAGCAACGTCGACCAAGGTTTGGTTAACAGCTTTGTCGTACCAATCATCAGGTGTTATGGCATCCTCGTAAGTGTAAGCTGGTTCAGGCGAAATTGCAGAGTCCATTTGAAAAACCGCTTCTGGAGCTGGTGGTGGTGGAGGAGGTGTCAGAGGCGCTTGCAACGATAGAGCATTTTCACTAGGAGTTTCATAGGACACTTTGGAGGTCTTGGAACGTTTCGATGAAGAGCGTACACGAAGAGGTGACACACGTTTGGAAGTCATCTAATAAAAATGAATGCTTGTTATAATAAATAAATAAATAAATGATCAAAAATTTTACCTTAAATCAACAAAGACGACACCTGGGGATCTACTTCACAAAAGCACTTAGAAAACTTGAATGGGAAATAGAACAAATACGTAAACTTATATATAGAGCCACTAATTGCTAAAGAAAGTTGATGAGTCATTATTTTATCGTAAATTTTCAATTAAACAACCATTAAAAAATCGTTAATTATCAATTAAAACCCCGTTAAATATAAATTAAATATCGATTAAAAAATCGTTAATTTTCAATTTTATTTCGATTAAAAAATCATTAATTATCAATTAAGAAGTCGTTAATTATCAATTATAAACCCATTAATTATCGATTTAAAACCCATTAATTATCAATTAAAAACCCATTAATTATCGATTAAAAAGCCATTAATAGGGATAATCGATAATTAATTACCCCTCAAAAGGGTCCGTATTACTACTAATGGGCTAGGCGGAGCCACTTTTTGGCAGTGGTGCATACAAAAATTTTTAGGCAACTTTAACAAAAAATAGAATTTTTATTAGTATTTGTAGGTTAACTTTTTGACGCAGCGGCCGAAAACTGGTCGTTTTTGGACGCTGTCAAAAAGATTATTTTTTGGCCGGATTTGAGGCCGATAAATTTAAGATTTGGTCAAAGTCGGCTAAAGTATTAATTATTTGTTCTTTTTGTATTTGTTATGCTTCTAGTTGATAACTGAATAAGTTAAAAAGAATAGTTATTTCAAAATTATATTATTTTATTAAAACTGTGATCACGTCATAGCGTCGCCATATTGATCGTTACGAGTAATCCAGTCAAGATTATTTCAGAGACAGGTTGCCCAAAAACTTGCGCATGCGTTGAAAGAAGGCGGCATGTACGTCATAGTTACGATAAAATTTAAATTTATTTGATAGTATTTATAATATAAAAAATGTGGAAAGGATTTTTCACACCTGTAAGCAGTAAACCTCTTTGGGAATTGATATAGCATATTTATTTAAAAAAATATAAACATATAGTTGTATGCAAAATTACCAAAACAAGCAACAGAAAATTAAAAAATCAGCTTCTTGAAATATTATTATTTTATAATTTTTTTCATTTTCTTTGCAATATTGGAGGAAAAAGCTGTTGTCTTTCATTTTTGCGCGTGCTTAAGCCCTTCTAATTTTATATTTAAAAATTTAATTCAAAATACAATGCATCCAAAAGGGTCTCATTAATATTCCGGAATTTATTACTAAACTTGCAATGCTAGATGTGCATATCAGTATTTTGAGTTGAAGAATTTGCGTTCGTGTTCAAACTATCCGAATATTTACGAATGCGCCCTCTCGTTGATATATCATGTGAAAATATATATTTTTTTTTAGGGTGCGCTTCGGGCGAAGCGTAATTTTCCCTACATAAGTGATCAAAAAAAAAACCCTATAGTTTCCCTACGCATTTCAAATTTGGTCAATTTCTCCCTACATGTAGGGAAATTTCCCCAAGAATTTCGCTAGGATTACCATCACTGCTTGTGACGAATTGTGAACATTTGAGAGTTATCGTAACTATGACGCACATGCCGCCATCTTTCAACGCATGCGCAAGTTTTTGTGCAACCTGTCTCTGATATTTAATAATCTTGTAATCCAGTTACGTCAGACTTCAACTTACTTTTATATGTACCTCCTTTTATTTTTTTATATGTATTTTGGAGTAATAAAAGTATTAAATAATCTTAATCTGGTCTAGACTTTAAGTTTTTATTTTAAGAGTAGAAAAAGATACAGAAAATTGGTTACAAAAATTTACACTGTTTATTGGTTTTTTCCATTAAAAAAAAAACGTAAAATTTTTGGTTCTCTCTAAATTCTGTAATTTAGTTCTGTATCGTAAACATGTCATTAATGCTACACTTACAGCAACAGTAAGCGACAATTACTACCTTGTAATGATTACCATAGAAACGGCGTTGCTTACGATTCCTAGAACGGTAAACATGAGCTCTAGAGCGGTAAGCGCAGGCTGAACACATATTAATGCCTTGTTTTTTTTTCAGGTGGTTGAAGAAGTGGTATATGAACCTCGAGACTAAGCACTTTTCGTGGTCTCGAATGCTTACTAAACCTCGGGCTATTTCTTCGGTTTTCCAAGCTGCCTTCTCGATTAAGAAAAGTTGTGTTTACGGCTTTGTGGTCTAATATACTACAAAAAAAGCAAATTATAAAAAGTATCTAAATATGTAAATAAACAATAATTTTTTTGTTATTATATTTTGTTGTCCAGAAAAAAATCTTTCAAATAAATAACTTGCTTATTATAGATTTTGTGATATCGACAACTATTCAAGATTTATGTTTTAAAGGTAAATTATATGTTCTATTGTTATTCACAACAATAAATATTATATTTTAATTTTGTTTATCTTTAATTTTGTATAAATTTTACATTGAGGCAAATTACTTACACATGTGTTTTCTAACAGATACATAATTCAACCGAAAATTTCTATATTTGGCAAAAAAATTTTGAAAGTGGAAGTTTTCAGAAACAGAGTGAAATTAATGTAATACCTAATAAAAAATAAGCATCAATCATTCATGGATAGTGTGTCTGTCGGCTATGACGTTAAAAATTTAGTTATAAATTTCTGTAAACAAAATAAAATAAACAAGAATGCTCTTATAGTAATGTTACATTGTTTGAGGTATAATTCGTTTAACAAGATTTCTTGTTGGTAAAAATAGAAACACTGCATTGAAGTAATAAGGAGGGGTCATAAATTAGATAGCCTAAAATTTTCTTAAATCGAACACATTTACGTCAAACAAATCAATATTTCCTTTCTGAAATTTATGAATTCACAATGCGTACATAAACCATAAACAATGTTAATTAAAAAGCGAGTAATACCCATTTAGATCCTTTAAAAGAAGACCAGTTCTGTCAAATACTCGTAAATAATGTTAAGCAATAATGCAATTATTGCATGTATCGTTACTAAATGATCTAGATTGCGACCGACAACTAAAAATTTTTCCAATAGATATACCTACTGTAAAGGTGAAAGGAAATTATTCGAGTCACAACACTATCGTCTTCCTAGCCTTCAGCTAATAATTTTTATTTTAAGACTTGCATAAAATGAAATCGGATTTTTTTAATTATATAACAATGTTTAGCTAAATAGAAAAATAATTTCTCCAAGACTGCTACTTTAGGAAACCCGCTCAGATTTCTAATAGTTTTGTCATATTATCAAAAGCGCTTAAAAATACACAATTTTGTCTAAAACTTAATACTTTATTGTATTTCTCCTAAATAAAATTTTAACTTCCGATTATACCTCAACGAGATCACAATCTCTTGCAATTGCACAACCTGTTTGTACTTTATCAATCGGAATGCCTCAGTATTTTATAGCACATGTCTTACGTTAAATTACGCCAAGGTGCATTAGCCAATCATCCCTACTTGACAATACCATATCTGATCTTTTATATAAAAGCAAAACAACGGAAGAATGCCGTTCAGTTGCCATTATCTAGCCACAAAAATGTATAAACTGGTAAGTCACAAATTTTGAAATTCGATCAATACATAAAAATTTTCAGATTGTTTTAAGTTTTTTGATAGCAACAATTTACGCAGCTCCAGGATATAACTTTCATGGTTTTGGACCTATCATAGCTCCTCCTCCCGTTTTTCACGCACCTATTGTCAAAGCTCCCGTTATTGCCCCAGCTCCTATCTTTCATGCACCAGTAGCGCCCGTTATTAAAACTATAGCTCCAGCTACGAGTTACGCTACTGTTACTAAAGTTCATGTCATCCATCCAGCACCTATCGTAAAGGTAAAAGATTTTTTTTGAAGGCTTTTATGATTATGACGTCTATTATTTATTAGTGATGATCCTTTGTAGTTAAAACTACTGATTCTGAATATTGAATGTGTGGAAACTTTGTCACGCTACATCGCGTTTATAATACACTTATCTAGAAAATTTTATCCATTTCCATAGTAAAATTTTAGTTTATTCAATATTTTTGTTACTTCCGCGTTTGGTAAAATTGCCATCTTCAATAAAACCAATCTGATTGAAATTAATTATTTACTGGTTATTACCCTATAATAGGGTAAAATTGTTTACCCATAGAACACTTTGTAAGAAAAAATAATCGATAAATGTGACAGAAATTGTTTGTATTTTACTTTTTACTTTTTTTGGTGTTTATTATTGATTTAGTAATAAGAATGTGTTATTGTTTTTTTAATTGCAGACAATCCTGGCTCCACAGCCTATCCTGAAGAGTTATTATCCTGCTCCGATACCTTTCGGACATGGCTATCATTGAATCTATTTATTTGTACATAATTTATTTAAATTAGAAAAATGTACAGAATTTGATAATAAATATTTGCATTTGAATTGTTTTTTTTTTGTGTTTTGCAAGGGTTTGACACGTTTATTTGCCATGAGTGATAAGGTTTAACTTTTAATGGGTTTTTAAAGTACCATGTATCACATCACACACAGCAATTAAACCATTATTGTCATTCACATATATGTACGTAATGAGAAAGGAAGTAATTAGTGTATAAATAATTTATAATTGTTTAAAACATTTCTTTAATCGATATTCAGAAGGCATCGATTTGTTTTATTAGTGGTACAGTAACTGTGTGGACTAGTAGTTAGTTTACCAGTAAAGTTCTCGCGCGCAACATGACATACTTTGAGACTACTAAAACCACCCTTAGTAGTTTTGTGGACAACAGACATGGATAACTATGCATATCAACCGGACAATAACGGTAATCCATTTGCTATCACGAGTGAGTTTCTGATCGAAGCTTCAATTTTATTTCTAAACATTTTTCTAGGATATCCATCAGTGCCAAGGCATAATGATTATCTAGTCGAAGTTAACTCTAGGTCTAAGTTGTAAGTAATTTTGTTAGCACAATGCAGTTTGTAAGCACAAGCTTTAAGTTTAAAGAGACGTTGAACTGTTACATGCATTGTTATCATAATCTAAAAAAAAAAAGAAAATTGAACGAGCGATGAAGATAGCATGTTTTATTGTTGGCAACTTCTACTCGTAACAAATTATTAAAAAGTGTTTGTAAACTTTTTATAAAACTTTTCAAATATGTATAGTTTTCTCAAACTTTTTATAAGGTGTTGAGTGTTCTATAAAATTGAATAAGGTCTGTCAGATATAACATTAGGGTTACGTTAAGGTGACACTGATGATGATAAGTGAACTGATGACAGATTTAATTGTAAAATTCTCATTTTTGAAAAACCAAATTTTGGGGAAATTATTGTAGTAGTAGTAATAGAGAATCGCCATTAATTGAGTAATAAAATTAGGTAGTTCCGATGATCGGAAATGATCGTAACTTTTGGTTTTCAAATGAAACTAATGAACTACATTTTATAATTTTTGTCTTTAACAGTTTATTATAATGCTTATCATTGTTGCACTGAATAAATAAAAATAAGACATTATAAAACACAAAATTTTGTTTTTTGCTTGAAAAAAATACGAAAAACAGGTAAATACGGAAATTATAAAAAATAGTATAAAGAACTTTTTTCATTGTTGGCGCACATTCTTTATAAATCTTTTTATAACTTAGATTAGTGCTACAAAACTGACTATACGAAACATTTTTTTAAATATACTCGTACTATTTTATGATCCTTTCTGATGCAAAACTTTTTTTTGTGGTTTTTCTTTTTTTTTGTAATTATTATAAAATATTCCAAACCGCATGAGAAGAGGCCGGAGAATTTTTAAAATTCTGTATTTTAAAATTAGAACACGGTACCTAAATTTTGTTATAAATTGTTGTTTATAACTGAACTAAATTGAGGTCTATTGCAGAAAAAGAATTTGATCAAAATTTGTGAAATTTGATTTTCAAAAATGGAGTACTTCTTTGGGTATTTTCGAAACTACTTTAGAGCAGTGTCAATTTTTTTTTTCAGCATTATGAGACAAATATATGTGTCTTGGACCATGATTTTTGAAAATAGCACAAGAATAAAGGTGACAAAAAACAAGATTAATAATAATGTAAAAAAAATAATAATAAGTCACGTAGTTATCAAGTCACGTAGTTATCTAAAATTTAAAGTTGACAAATCTGTTATTCGCTGATAATGACTCACACAATGCACCCTGTATGAAGTGCAGTTTTTTCCAAAAATGTGGGGAAAAATAACAGTAATTGTGCAGATTAAATGTGGGCATAACATATTGTACAATTGTATTTATTTATTGCAATATTTTTAGTCTATATCATATTAAAAAAATATTTCTGTCAAATCAAATTTTTGTTAGTGTACTACTATTTGTTCAATCTTTTTTTGAAATTAAAAATTGTAATAACATAAAACGATTTTATTACCCGTGATAAAGTTGGTCTTCAAAACCGTAGAATAAATAGTAGTTTTTGTCCAAAAGAAAAATAAAACTTTTTATTAGGACATAGTTTCAAAAATACTTAAAATTAAGAGGTGATAGAATGAATAAGCGCTTTCACGTGTTGCAGGGCAAGATTTTTAAATTAAGGTTTTAAGTCTTTTTATGATAATTTTTTTTACTTCTGAGGACGCACTACGCAGTATTATAACAAAAATAATTTGAATTGAAAAATTATCTATTGTATTATTTTATATAAAAGGTGTTCTAATTGCTTTACATTATTACAGACAATTTGACGTGACTCATTAGTTATTACATGAAATGTACTTATCATAAAAAAATATCAATCTATAAAAGCATAACTTTTAACGTTATTTGAAATAAAATTAAATTTAGCATATCAATTGACAATATTTTTTTTCAGTTATTTTTAATGTGTGGAGGTGGCTATTGAAAAGTGAGAAACTAAATTTGGCAACGTTCTCTAATGAAAAAAATGCAGTAAACTAATCTTTTGTTAATGTTTTATTATATGTGTGATTAAAAATGTTATCTTAGATAGTTCACAGGTGTGCCATACGTAAAAATGCCGTAGTTTATAAGCAGATTTAAATTTAAAATGTTTTTTTTTATCAAAGTGTTCCAGTTTTCAATGGTCGCTATTATACATTTTTTGTAAATGTTTCAGCTTAAGGAAGCCCAAATTTTTTAAAATACTTTCTGCAGTACTAATTGTCCTAGTCATCTTTCTACTAATTATTATCATAGTCCTAGCTGCCTTATGTAAGTTTTCTCTCAATTAATTAAACGCTAATCGATGGTTTTAATTTAAAAAAATATTTGTCAGTATTTCTTGTAGCAAATAAAAAGAGTTTTGTACGTCAAATCAATCAATATTAGAGCTATTATCTCTTATTGTTGTTGCATATTTGATATATTTGCTGTTAGAAAGATCAATGTTAGAAACATGAACCATCGATTTAATTTTTGAAAAGATTTTAACTCAGTTTAATTTTAGATTGTGAAGAATATTACTCAAATCAAATTTGTACCTCTGAGGAGTGTCTTAGATCCGCTGCAAATCTTCACTTATCAATAGATTTTACCGCTGATCCTTGTAACGATTTCTACCAATATACTTGTGGCCGATGGTCTAAAGAACACCCAAATCATGGTTGGTTTCCTTCATTTTCTGCTTTTGCCACAATAAGTGAACGAGTTTTATTATCGACTGAAGATTTTTTAAATTCAGACGAAACAGAAGATGAGCCGTTTTCAGTAAAGCAGGCAAGAAATTTTTACAAATCTTGTATGGATTCAGATGCTTTAGATGATTTAGGATTATCTGTTCTTTACAAACATTTAGAAGCAGTTGACTTGCCTTTAGTTCCGAGTCTTTTGACTAAAACTGAAGATGAGATTGCGAGTTTTAAATTTGATTGGTTAAAATCTGACGCTGTTATTAAGAAAGCTTTTGCTATGGATGTCTTGATCGGATTTGCAGTTGAAGCGAATATTTTTAACAGGTCAGAGAATGTGATGTATATTGGGGTTCCAGGACAAAGATGTCCATTACCAAGTCCTTTTAAAAAAATTGAAGATAAAAAGACTGAAGGAGAAAATCCGAGTTTTGAAGAATTACGAAAGTTGACAAATGCGAAAATTATTAGTTTTGTTTTGTCGACAATTTATAAAAATGTAACGTCAGAAGAACCAAAGGAGGAGACGATTCAATTAGCGACTGAAGTGTTACTAAATATGACTTATAATATTGATGAGCTGGTTGCAAACTTCACGGAATATTCCGATGAGTTACACACGGAAAATATTAAAGAGTTTGAAGTGAAATTAAACAAAATGCTAATTAATAATATAAATAAGGAGTATCCTCAAATTTGGCAAAAATACCTTGGATACATTTTTGAAGGGGTTAATGTTAATCTAGATTTCGATAAAGATCTCTTTTATCTCGGTGATGCCGATAGCAATTATCTGCCAAAGATACTCTCATACGTTTTGACTACTTCTGATATTTATCTTGAATTATACATGTGGTGGGTGACTGTATTTGCAATGATAATCAATACTTCCTCTGATGTTGTTGAATACATTCTTAAACAGACGGCTCCCTTTTATACTGGCACGGCGGTTCTAAGATCGAGGTAAAATTAGACTAATATCGATATTGGTTAATTAATTTGACTGCAGGTCCTTGGATTGTAGCGCTTTAGTTAACAGTTTTATGGGGATGGCAGTCAGTTACGGAGTTGCTGATCGAACTTTTTCAAACAAAACCAAACCAAAGGCATGGCAGACATTTCTAAAATAAACAAACAAATTTTTGCTCATTCCATTATGAAATGTTTAATTTTACTTCAATTTTTAGCCTTATGTTATGGCAACACTACAACACTAGTTATTATATATTTTTTATTACATCACTAGTTACATAATGACGAATTTTAACAAATTTTATTACATTAGTATATAACTACGTAGAGTGTGACATTAGGCATATCAGTAGTTATGAAAAGTATTTTGATAACAATTTTTTTTTATTTTTTGACGGAATGAGAAAAAATTTTTGTTTGTTTTGACAAAAATTATGCTTGTTAAACAAAATCGGTCTTTTCACTTCTGCTTACGTAAATATATATTGTAATTCTAGGTCGAACAAATGTTATACGATATTAAAAATGCTTTTGTTGAACATGTCAAAACTATAAACTGGATGGATGATCAAACGAAATTAGCAACTTTAGAAAAAAGCAAAGAAATGATTAGTTTTATAGGATATCCGGAATGGCTGTTTGAGAAAGGAGCTTTAGATACTTACTACCAAGGAGTAAATTTGTAAAATTTAAAATTTGGTTTTTATCGTGTAAATTTTAGATTGTTTTAAACAACGATACGTATTTAGAAAATATGATGAATTTTATTAAAGTGTTTGTACCAAGTAAGTTAGAAGATTTGAGAAAAATTAATGAAAGAAATTGGAGCACTGATCCCATAACTGTTAATGCATACAATTCTTTCCCAGATAATGCCATTAGTAAGTTTCAAAAATTTTATTATTGGATATTTAGATTAATTTTTAGATCTGCCATTGGCAATTCTGGCATTTCCTATTTACCATCTTGGCTTAGAGTAAGTTTTGTTTACTTTTCGCACACAGTAAAAACGGTTTTGTTAATTTGACTACAAATTGGACTTATGACAGGTCCACACTAATCATTTGTGGAATTTAAAAATATTATTTTTTATTGGTTAACGTCGAATTAGGTTTACTACTTTTTTTAAATAATATTTGAAGATGTATTTCATAAAAGAATTTAACACAAGATCTTCTTCTATAAACGGGTAAAGAAAATTTTAATCCAAATGAAATCTATTTTTAATAGTGATGCAACAAATATTCAGTAACTATTCAGTATTTGGCAAGGTTTTTAGTATTCCGCAGAATAGGGAATATCGAGCTAATATTCGGCCGAATATTGAATTTTAAGAAAAATAATAATATTAACAAGTATTTAATGTTTTAATTAATTATTAAATATATCGCGTGTTTAGTTGGAAAGTTCATCAAATTACCTTTGGATTTGTTAAATATTTTTGAAGCATTTCTGCATTTCTCAAGTGCACCAGACAACATTTTCACTTTTATCTACTAAGTATTGCTTTGTTACAAATCCAGAGTATACGAAAATAACGTACAAGAAATGAAGAGTGACTGTTTGGAATTTTCAAGTGACAAAAATTAAGGCCTTGAAGATAATTACAACAAATAACGCTAACAAATTTTACACTTGACTTTTGCCAAAATTTTGGATTATGTTCTTAAAGCATCTTTTTGTCTTCTCATTTTCTTCTAACATAAATCTAAAAATGAAGTTTATGCATTTATTCAAGAATTATTGGCTTTAGTTGAAAATTATTTTGCAATAGAAACTTGTTTACAATAGTTTTGGGTAATTGCCAATGTAAGTAAAAGGATAAGAGACCGAAAGAACTTCTTTGAATTTCATGGGCTTCAACCCAAACATTATAAATCTTTAAATTGTTATTACTCTATTGTTAAAATTATTTTAGAACTAAATAAATATTTTTTAGATAAATGCACTGGCGTTAGCTTAATGAACTTTTCATTAGAACACCTTTTATAACTTAGTTTAAAAAGTATACAAATTAAAGTTTAATTAAACAAAAAGAAAAATTATCATTTATTTTAGTCAAGAAAGAGCGATAAATTTATGATTTAAAAGCATTTTAACATGAAAAAAATTTAAAATATCTTACAATACTGAATATTTGGTATTCGGCGTAAATATTCGACCGAATATTCGATATTCGGCTTAAACGTTTGACCGTATATTCGGTATTCGGCTAAAGGCCGAATATACTATTTGCTGCATCACTAATTTTTAAGGCAAGTAATCATTTTTAAGCTCTTACGTATCTACTCCTCAGTTGTGTTTTTATCATCTTTAAAAAGGGGAAACAATATGAGAGTCCATTTACCTTTGAATTTTTGTCCTGATCCTGTAAATTTTTAACAAATATTATTATTATTTAGGCATAATTAATTTTCATTTGTATATCGAGTAAAATATTTTTTGGCAAGTATTGCCGCATCATAAATACAAATTGTTTTCTGACTGAGTCATCTAACAGTTTGGGTTTCTTATGAAAATGTAATTTTTTTTTGAGGTAACATTTTCAATAAACATTTTTAGTTGGTTAAAGAAAATAACGTTATTTATTAATTATGTTAAAACTAGAAGCATGGAACAAATTTTGTAACTTACTAATGCTGAGAACTTGTTGTCTACAAAAACTTACCTTTTTGGTACCTCACCAAGAAAAGAAGTAGAAACACAACAGCTCAGAATACTAATTGTATGTAAGAAAAGCTTATATATAGCCCGTATTTGCGTTGAAAAAACACTAGGAAAATCGGCAAATTAGCCAAGTCAGATACTAATTAAACAACGTATTTTGTGTAATTGGCTATATGAAGAGTTATTATAATAATGGTTAGTCAAAATTATAAAAAAGTAGGCTTATTTTTTGTATTTTTTATTTTAAATTCCACAAAATTCTTGTAAAGCCAATATAAAATGTTGTTAGAAATACCTACATATATTCATTTGTTAAAAAGGAGTGAAATTAACAAAACATTTTTTCTGTGTATTTTTTTGGCATTTTATTGTTGCAGAGTATTAAATTATGGTGCTATTGGCTCTGTATTAGGTCATGAATTAACTCACGGTTTTGATAATTCAGGTACGCCATTCATTCACTTTCTTTTAGATTAGTGCATTATTTTATTAAGAATAATGACTAGATAGAGCAAATGAAAGTTGAAAAGATGGTCACTTTTACTGTGAATGCACTGTTTTACTGTCACGATTTACTTTTTTAGGAAGAAAACACGATAAATTTGGAAATTATAAAGAGTGGTGGACAAATGCAACGATCCAAACTTTTGAAGAAAAAATTGACTGTTTTGTTAAACAGTATGATAATTATACTGTTGATGGTGTAGAAGCTCACGTATACATTTAATTTGTGTTTAAAATTATTTTTTTTACATTAAGTTTTTAGGTAAAAGGGAAGAAAACACTGGGAGAAAATATAGCTGATAACGGTGGTCTCAATCACGCCTATTGGGCTTATCGCAGTTTTGCGAAACGAAATGGTCCTGAACCGAAACTTCCAGGTTTTGAAAATTTTACAGATGATCAGCTATTTTTTATAGCATTTGGAAGTGTATGTTGCTCGTTTTATGGGATTTTTATAATTAGTTTCTTCTAGATTTGGTGTGAGACAATTACTCCAGATGATTTAGAAACTCAAATTGAATTTGATGAACATTCTCCGAACAATGTTAGAGTTATAGGGTCATTACAAAACTCAAAGGAATTTGCTCAGGCATTTGAATGCCCTATCGGAAGTAAAATGAATCCAAATGATAATAAATGTAAAGTGTGGTGATACAAGAAATGTGTGATAAATTTTCTCTTTAAAATAAGTAGTCTTAATTAGGTTTTAAATTGTGTGCCTTTCGTGTGATATTAGTTAGGTGTACAATTTTCAAATAAAAGAATTATTATGTGTGTTTTATTCTTTTATCATTTTAATATTTTATACAGTTCAAAATCTTTAGAAATTATATATGGTTTTAGTCTGTGAACAGTTTGTATAATAGTTTTACTAAAATTTTTGTAATATCATTTGTTAAAGTAGGTATAAGTGGCATTGTGCACTAGTTTGCCAAATGTTTTTTTTATACAGTAGATGGAATCCTGCTAAATGAAAAAAGTGTAGTAAGAAATTGCGTTAATTATTTTAAAATAACATGCTAATAAAATATCAAGCAATTAAAGGAAAGGATACATTCCATGAATAAATTTGAAATAATTTCATGGTTCAATTGGTCAAAATATTTTTTGGAATATTTACTTGTGTTAAACTGGCATTTTATATGGAGTTTTTCCATTTTAATACTACTTATTAAGACTTGGGGCATCGAAGAAAGTTTTCTAAATAATTTTTTTAACTGTTATAAATACAGTGATTAAGATTATTTGAATGTGAAAGGATGGTTGTTGTTTTGGAAATATAGCCTGGAGCTTAATTATAATATAATTATTATTTTCTTCTTTATAAATAAAACATTTTTTATAAAAATAGTTTTATTTGGATTAAGTATGTAAAAAATACAGCGTCAACAAATATAAAATGAGTTATCACAGTTCATGTGTTGGTATGTGGGATGATGATGAAAACATGAAAGAAATAATTTTATTCTAGTATTTGGAAGATCCTCCCGAGGAAATTCCAGACAACTCAATAGAATTTCCTCCATTGCCTCCAAAAGAATTTCCGTATCCTCCAGATAATTGGTTGTTACTTCCCGATCCTAAAGATGAACTTCCATATCCATATCCAGTTAAATCAATTGATTTTTCTCCTAAACTTTCTAAACCGACCGAAGTTCCACCCTCATAACTACTAGGAATTTCTTGAAAAGAGCTGCTTGAGCCTCCTGAGTGTGTAATTGGTTGGAGGGTAAGTGAACTTTGTCCTGAGCTACCTCCAAATCCTCCCGTACTTTGACCACCGTAACTTGATCCACTTCCAAATCCTCCCGAACTTTGACCAAATGAGCCACTGGAACCGAAGCTTGATTGACCTCCAAGGTTAGAACTTTGACTGAACGAGCCACTGCCAAAACTGGAACCTCCGCTACCAAATCCAGAACCACTTGAACTTCCAAAATTGATTGAGCTTTGACCAGAGCTTCCACTGCTAAATCCGGAAGATCCACCTCCGAATCCAGAACCACCACTACCGCCTCCAATAGAAATGGGTTGTGGTACTGGGATGACGATGTTTTGTCGTACGCGAACAGGGACGGGTTGTGGTACAGTAACTGGGTAAGGTTGGGGTACAGGTACACCAACAGGTTGTGGCACTGGAACTTGAACAGGGACTTTGACTGGAACTGGTACACGGCGAGTTACGGTTACTGGGACTGGTCTTGGAACAATAACAGGTTTTGGTACTGGAACTGGAACTTTGACTGGGCGGGGTACTGGTACAGCAACGGGTTGTGGCACCGGGACTGGTACAGGGCGAGTTACTGTAACTGGGTATGGTTGTGGTACTGGGACTGGGACTTTGTGGCTTATAGTACTGACAGTTGCACCTTTTTTAATTCCACCTCCGATTCCTTGGCCGCCAAGACTTCCAGATTGTTGACCACCAGATTGACCTCCTCCAAAACTGATTGACTGATGGACTCCTCCTAGAGACAATCCACTTCCTCCCAGACTGTATCCTCCTGATTGTTGTCCACCTCCTAAACCACTTCCAATACTTCCACCGGATTGACCTCCTCCAAGACTAATTGATTGATGACCTCCAAAGGACAGTCCACTTCCACCAGATTGGCCTCCTCCAAAACTGTATCCTCCTGATTGTTGGCCACCTCCCAGAGATAATCCATTTCCAAAACCTCCACTTGATTGACTTCCTCCAAGACTAATTGACTGATGACCACCTACAGATAATCCACTTCCACTAGATTGACTCCCTCCAAAGCTATATCCTGAAGATTGTTGACCACTGCCTAAGGACAAACCACTTCCAAAACTTCCTTGACTTCCTCCAAGACTAATTGATTGTTGACCATCAAAAGATAATCCACTGCCATAACTAGATTGACCTCCAGATTGTTGACCACCTAACGACAATCCACTGCCATAACTAGATTGTCCTCCAGATTGTTGACCTCCCAACGACAATCCACTGCCATAACTAGATTGACCTCCAGACTGTTGACCGCTTAAGGTCAATCCACTGCCATAACTAGATTGACCTCCAGATTGTTGACCGCCCAAGGAAAATCCACTGCCATAACTAGATTGACCTCCAGATTGTTGACCTCCCAATGACAATCCACTGCCATATCTAGATTGACCTCCAGATTGTTGACCGCCTAAGAATAATCCACTGCCATAACTAGATTGACCTCCAGATTGTTGACCGCCTAAGGACAATCCACTGCCATAACTAGATTGACCTTCGGATTGTTGACCGCCTAACGACAATTTACTGCCATAACTAGATTGAGCTCCAGATTGTTGACCTCCCAACGACAATCCACTGCCATAACTAGATTGACCTCCAGATTGTTGACCTCCTAACGACAATCCACTACCATAATTAGATAGACTTCCTAACGACAATCCACTTCCATAACTGCTACCAGACTGACTTCCTCCCAATAACAATTTACTTCCGTAATTTCCACCGGATTCTCCACCCCCAAGACTAAAACCTCCAGACTGTTGACCACCTCCAAAACTAAGACCTCCAGATTGTTGTTGGCCTCCTAGAGACAATTCGTTTCCGTAGCTTCCACCAGATTGGCTGTATCCTCCTAAAGTAAGCTGTTGACCTCCTCCAAGAGACTGTCCACCACTGCTTCCAACCGAGATACTACCTCCACCCAGCTGATGTCCACCACTAAACGAAATAGCACTAGATTGTCCTCCTAGTTGTTGAGATTCAATTCCTCCTCCATAACCTCCTGACTGTTGCCCTCCAACGGAAATACTGGCACTTAAAGTTTTCTCAGATCCTTCACTACCAAAACCGCTGATGATACCTCGTTTTCCATTTTTTCTTTTATCGGCCTCGCCTTCTTGGATCAAGCAAGCGACTGCGACTATCAGTGATGCTACCTAAATTTAAAAACAATTAGTTATATCTTTTTTATTCTTTAATTTTTTTACTCACATAAATGTGCTTCATGATATGTGTGTTCAAGAAGCAAGAAAGAAATGATGACTTTAGGCTTGGGACATTCGCTTTTTATACGTCTTAACACTGGACGGTAGAGAGGGCTTTAGGCGATGCCATCAAGTTGCCAAAATTACTTTCACTGGGTAATTTTACTGTATACATTCACGAAGTTTAAATGTATCGGTATGTTCAGGTACCTACACATGACAGAATTTATAACAATTAATTGCTTCATTTATTACTGTTATTATTTTAACGAAGTTGATCCAATTAATGGTTTAAAAGTCTATGCGGATGTACAGATACAAATGAGGATGTTTATAAAACTGTTATTATTTACAATTTCTCTGCTTCGATTAGACATTATCTTACAATTACAATAATAAAAATTATTAAAAAATTTTAGGTGAGATATTGGATTACATAAACTTTAGAAATTAAAAATAACGAAATTGTAATGAAATTCTGTGTATTTGATTATTTTAGAAATTCCTATTAAAAAAATGTAAATAATGAGTGCATTTGTTGGTTTTTCCTTTTTTTGAATTAAACATTACTTTTTTTAATTAATTAAGATTAGTCAAATTGTTAATTTTTTATTACGGAAGTTCTATTTATTTTAGGCCAATGAGTTCTTTCTAATCTAATATATTGATGTTAGAGAAGTGTCAAAACTGAAATTATTCCATTATTTTTTACTCAATTGATATGTGTATTACTTAATACTGGCAGTAATCTATTTGAACCAATAACCAATTTAGCTATTAGATAATGGTTGAAAAAATTACATTTTTTTTTATTGATTAACTATTTTTTGAATATCAATTCGCTTTCTTCCCACTTAAAACGAATTCAGCTCTCCAATCATTACTTTGCATAAAATATATTTTTATCGTTCAATCTACTTTTACTGTTAGTCGTAAATTCGTAGATCCCTTACAAGTAGTTGACATATTGTTATGCATTTTGCACATATAATTGACAACTTATGCGATAAATCTGTGATCTTAAAGGGTAACCAGTCAAGCAGAATTTTGAGAAAATAATTAGAATAGAAATTATATTTTTAATTTTATTTATGCAAATATTATTATCAGTAGAGCAGTCAGATTTAAAGTTTGAAAGGGATTATCATAAATGAACACCCTCAATAAAATTGGTAGTGTGTTTTCGTTCATTTTCGATAGTTTTGACAAGCATTTTTGGTCAATATTTCTAAAATTAAATAAAATTAAATTAGAGTGATTTTGTGGTACACATACGAGTAAGCTACGAAAAAATTACAAAAAAAATGCATATTGGATAATGGAGGGTAAGAGTAGACAACTTTTAAATATCGGTTTAAAAGTTGTTAGTTTATTTCTACGAGTATATCAAACGATGAAGGCATTTAAATTTTTATTAATGTGTTTGAGTATTAGTCACTTAATATGGTAATAAATGTGAAAATGTTTTTTTTTGTTGTTTATATTTTTAAATATTGATTTTACAAAATAGATTTATCTCGTATAGGTACTTCATATACAAGGAGTTGTAAATTATAAAAATTAACATTTGTTTGAATTTATAGGCGGTCTTTTGTTTTTCTTTTGCACTAAGTAGGTGTAGCAAAAAATTCATATGTATTTTTCTAAACAATAAATTTTTAAATTTTTCTGAACAAAAAATTTCTGGTTTCTATTTTATGTTGATCTGTTGCTTCTTTCTCATTTTGGATTTTTACCTTGTTACGTTATTTTTTTAAAATGTTCTCTTCATTTTTTATTATTTTATCTTTTGTTATTATGTTGTCGTTTGCATCTTTTGTATTTAGTATGTTGTACTCTTTTTTACTCTTGAGTAGTTTTATTAACCGTAATATAATTTTTGATTATCTGTATAGTTTTTTGTCATTTTATGACCAAATATTTTCCGAGCTTTCTGTTTTATCTCCACAATTGCTATTTAAATTTTTGGTTTTTATATAATGTACACCTATAGCTACCAAGAAAAGAAATGTTATTTCGGTTAACCAATTTTTCTATGAGTTTAAACTTTGTTAAAATTTGAAGGTGATCTTTATCAATTGTTGACCACGGTATTTTATAATCTGGTGTTTTCTCTAGTTAAATACCTTTACTGTTTCTCTTTCTTTTTTATTGTTATGTTGTGGTTTATAATTTTTTTACCACAGTTGTTTTTAACTAGAGTGAGTCTACTGTTTTTGAGGTGTTTCCATTTTTCAATGTTCAAACTTTTTCTATCAACGTTCAAATTAAAATTTTTTAGTATTTTTTATGGGCTAATTTCAAGATAAGATACTACCGGTAGTTTAGCAAGTTTTAATACTTTTCATGGCAATCACAGTTCCGAATTTCTTTAATTTTGCTTAGAAACGAAGGTACTACCGGTATTATCTCAATTTGAAATTAGCTCATTAGTTTGTAATTTTTTTATTTTATTACTTTTTTTAAATCTTATTAGTTTTTCTTTATTTTCGAAATCATTTTGGTTTCGCATTTTTTATTATTTTACATCATATTACGTTTTTGTTTTAGAGATCAAGTAATTTATTGTATAATTGATTTTCCGTTTTTATTTTTGTATAGGTCTTTCATCTTTTTGTGTATATTTTTTTTTGAATTTTTGTGCCATATTTTCTAAGTTATCCTCTAAACATTTTATATTATTAGAGCATTTTTTTTTGGCACATTAAAGCTGCCTATTATGAAAACGACATGTGATTTACCCATTATTGGATGATATTGGAAAGATTTAAAAAGGGTTAAAGAAAAGAAAAAGAAGTTATAGAAAAAGACGAAATTATGGTAAACCAAACTATAACCAACGGAACGCAAATTTCAGTAACGTCTTGCTTGTGAGTTAAAACTCTAATCTGGTTAAATACAATGGGCGGTTTGAATAAAAATGAAGTAAATGCTAATGCTTCAAGTTAGAGCATTTACTTCACCGGAAATACTTCAAGTTGAAGTACTTTGGTAGTTCCGGTAGTATTTACTTATCGTTGTAGTAGGGTCTGCACATTCTGAAGCAAGTACTACTATAAAGAAGTATATACTTTCAGAGAGTAGTAAATACTTTAAAATGTAATCGCGCACAACATCTATGAATTTTTACCATTTTTGTACATTTTGTAACGCACCAAGTGTTCTCAAATAAATTTCCATTTGTTGCCTTTTTGACAGTCCTCCGCCTCTGCTGTCGCTTTGCTCCTCAATAAAATGGTTAGCCAACCAGTCCACATTTTCCCTGCTAAATCTAATAAAAGCTGCATTTTTTGCATAATTATTAATTATAATTATGGATATATACAGGAATGCCAATTTCAACTACTCACAATTTACCAAACATTTTTGCACTGGTAGTGTTATTTGTCAAAAAAATTGGTTGGTATAGGCTTTTTATATTTATTCATTAGAAACTACCAAATATACTGTAGAGAATTAACTAAGTATATACCAAATTTCATTTCTATCTGACTAGCAACACCGCAATTTACCAAATTATCTTAACTAATAATTAACCGGTTAATTTTTGAAGTGCAGAAATAATTTAAACCAATTAATTTTTAGGAACAATTGCGGTGTTGCTAGAAATAGAAACTGGCACATAAAAAATGTAGATAAAAGTGATTAAAATGGTGCATATGTTATTTAAATACTACTGTATAATTTTACAAAACATTTGTTAGAAATTTAGGCACCACCTGTATACAGACCTCTTTCTTACCTAAATAATTTGCGATATAAAACATTACTCTCGACAGTTCGTCTAGGAAAGTAATTTTTTTGATTTCCTATTCTTTTCCCCATGTTTTGACGATGCTACACTCGAAGCACGACTAACGATGCTGGGTTTTTACAAACTTCTCTCAAAGTGAAGCATCCGCTAAAATTGGTAGTAAATACTTCCAACGTAGCATATACTTCTTTTGTAGCAAATACTACGAATTTTCTTTTAACAAACTACTGTTGTAGTTACTTCCGGAAAATATCGAAGAATTTACTTCGCTCAAAAGAATCTACTACGCCTTCGTAGTATTTACTTGAAGTTTTTACTTCGTTTCTGTAGTATTAGCATTTACTTCGCTTTTATTCAAACCACCCAATGTTAGATCTCTTCTACTTCTTAATTCATATATTTTTAATTCTATTGTTGTTTTCAAATAGACCATTAAAGACAGACTTGTTGTTATATTTCTTTCTCTATTATCTATTTGTTATTGTATTTCTCCAAAAAGTTTTTTCTCATTTTTGTCTATGCTTTTATTATTATGTCTACTAATTTTATTTTTATTGGTAACAGCCTGTATTTTCTTTGTATTATAATTTCTTTAAAATTATTCGGAGCGATTATTACTTTAACTCGTCTTATTCATTTCTTTTTTTAAACACTACTGACCATTATAAAATATTTTTTGAGTATTTTTTTAACGTTTTTTGATATATTGTTGTTTCCTTGATTTCTGGGATTTCTATGTTTTATTATTTCTTTTAGTAGTTCTTCTTCTTTCTTCGTAGTGCTTACTTTTGTTACGTTCTTTTTTCTTATGCGGGCTTTTATCTCTTTTGTTCATTTATGTGTTTTTGTTTTTTACATTTTTTTTTTCATTTTTATCGTCTTCGTGATCTTCTGACTAACTTTTTTTAATTTTTTTTTGTTTCTGTTTATTTGTCAGTTGTTTTTTTATATCTTGTTTTTTCTTATTTCTGTTTTTTTTTAAATTGACACTTTTGTAAAAATGGACAATAATAAAAAATAAATAATATTTTAAAAATATTGAATATAAACATTTCATAATTTTGTTCTGCGCCGTTGTGTATTATTATTTCCTTTTGTTAGTTGACTGAAAATAACATTTTCAATCTCTTACAATTCAAAGGTAGTCCTAATCGGGTAATCCAAATCTATACTCTAGGACCTGCTCTATTTGAACACATGCCTTCGTCTATCTTGAATCTAAAGACAAGAATCACCGTCTTTTCCATCTGCTTATTATTTTTGAGAATGTTACTTTACAAGAATTTATATAACGTTGTGCACACCTATTACTTATTAGAAATTTAAAAATAACTATTATAATTGCTAAATAATTTTAAATAAATCCTAGACGTGAGTTACAAGGTCTACTGACCATAGAAAATTTATTAGACATATTTATAATACAAAATTATAATTATTTTAATTTGTTATAATACTTTCATTTTTTGAAGAATTTTATAAAGCAGTGAACATCAAATTATTTTTTTAATTGACAATAGGGGAATGAAAATTATGGTTTGGTTGAAATATATGAATACAACTAGTCTTTGATTTGTTGCATTCGTAACAACAATATATTAATAGTTTACTTTAATGATACATTTTTCTTGTCGTTGTCATATAGTTTATTTTGATTATCACAATTTTATTTTTTGCAATATTATAATTATTAAAGCATAAATTAAATAGCAACTGTTTAAAGAATTAATAATAATTGGATATTTTTTAAATTTTGCTTTCTACTTAAAATACACAACATTATGCAAATTACTTTTAATTTTATTTCTTTCATTTTTGTTGTCATTATTTTTGTTTCTTTTTGTAATAATTTACTACCTAAGTAAAGGAAGCAAAACAATTTTTTTACAAGATTTTATTGAATTATTCATAGCAGTTGTCTACATATTAATATTTAGAGTGATGATGATCATAAATGCTGGCTCCATAACCATATCCGCCATATCCTCCGGATGAATACCCAATCGAGCTGCCAATGCCTCCAAGACCACCAATTCCGCCCAATCCAATACCTCCAAAGAACCCGCTGCCTATGCCGCTTCCAACAACTACAGGTTGAGCAACTGGCACGACAACAGTTTGGGGTACTCTGACTGGAACGGGTTGGGGTACAGTGACGGGGTATGGTTGGGGAACTGGAACTCCAACAGGTTGGGCCACGGGTACTTGAACTGGTACGCTGATTGGTACTGGCACAGGGCGAGAGACGGTCACTGGTACTGGCCTAGGTACAACAACAGGTTGTGGAACTGGCACTGGTACTTGCACTGGGCGTGGTACTGGCACAGCCACGGGTTGTGCTACTGGGACTGGAACAGGACGAGTTACAGTAACAGGGTAAGGTTGTGGTACAGGTACTGGGACAGCTTGGCTGATGGTGGAAACAGTAGCGCCATGTTTGAGTCCAGAGGTGATTCCAGTAGAGAGTCCGCTGCTGATTCCAGTAGAAAGTCCAGCGCCACCAAGTCCACCCGATCCAATTCCAATTCCGCTGTAACCTGATCCATAGCCGCCTCCGTAGCCGTAACCACCGAGGTGTTTGTAGATGCCGCTGAAGACACCACGTTTTTCAACGGTTTTGGGTTCGGCAGAGTCGGCCTTGCTGCCTTGGGTAAGGCAAGCAACTGCCAACAGGAAGACGGCTACCTATAAAGAAAGGGTGGGTTTGCTGAAAGAGGTAATACTGATAAATGGTGACTTACCGAAAAGGTTTTCATGATGTTATGAGATGGAACCAACAAATGATAATTTCGATTTGGTGAAGTTGGTTTTTATAATAAAAAATGTGGAGGGGTTTCATTTTTAAAACATTAAGATTTTTGATTTACATTTATTGGTAATACATGGATGAACAAATAATTTCAAAAATTGTTAATTATTAAAATGTTTATTACTCAATTAAATTTGGACATAATTAACTTTATGGTAATCGGATGAGTAAGAACGCGATTTTTTTTTTATTTTAAGGAAATTTTTATATTAGGCCATCCAAGAGATTACAAAAAACTAAAAATTTTAACAAAATTTGGACTTTGTAATGACATATTCTGGACAAATTTTGTTTTTACCGGGAAGTAGGAGCATATTCTTTTGTATAATAGAGTTTTGATTTTTTTGTATGTTGTACTAATTTATTTATCTTAATTAAAAAATTAGAGATCAGTTAAAATGAGGGTTTGAACATTCCCTAAAACTTATTTGATAGGGGGTAGCTGGAAACGTTTTTCTTGCAAATATCTCGCTTTTATTTCATTATTTATAAATAATCACAATTTTCAATTTTGTTGGGAACAGTTTCTCTACAACTTGTGTATAAATAATTTTTTCTACGATTGACAATTTTTAATTTATGATCAAATGTAGTGATTTCATTGGCGGTTTGTCGATTTTGAAAAATTTTTGAAATTCTATCGTCAGAAGTACATAAATTTTGAGCCCGATATACAGTGTGAACCATTTGAATGGATTAACTTCGATAAAAATTCAGAGACTTGTTTTTCAGGAAAACGCTTGGACATGTATTTTGTTATTTTTTAACTCGCATTTTTTGACAGAAAAATTGGATTTGCAGGGTGTTCCAACATCGAGATACAACCACCTACTTTGAAATTTTAAATGGAAACCTCAATTTTTTTAGCACATTTGAATTCTACGTATTATTTTGCGTATTTTTTATGTTGCACACACTTTGTCAATTTTCAGTTGTTTTTGAAAAAAGGGCGTGTATCATTTGATATGAATAAATTTCATAAAAATTCAGGGATTTGTTTTCCAGGAAAACACCTGAAGTTGTATCCTGTTATTTTTCAACGCGCATTTTTTATTTTTTTGACAAAAAAATGGATATACAAGATGTCCCAAAATCGAGATACGACCCTCAACTGTGAAATTTCAAATAAAAACTTAAATTGTTTTTAGCATATCTGAATTCTACGTATTATTTTGCGTATTTTTTATGCACCACACACTATGTCGATTTTCAGTTGTTTTTTTTTAAGGCGTGATCCATTTGAAATAAATAAATTTTATAAAAATTTAGGGATTTATACGTAGAATTCAGCTATAATTAAAAAAATTGGGGTTCTCAATTAAAATTTCAAAATTGAGGGTCGTATCTTAATTTTGGGACACCGTGTATGTCCATTTTTTTTGTCAAAAAATGCACGTTAAAAAATAACAGGATACGATTTTTAGCGTTTTCCTGAAAAATAAATCTCTGAATTTTTATCGAAGTTATTCTATTCAAATGGTTCACACTGTATATAAGTACATAAATTCTAAGCCTGATACAGTGCCTTTTATGACTTTTAACAAAACAATTTTTGGCGTTAATTTTTTTTTGTTTTGTTTGGTTATTTTTTGTAAATGTTATTGAAAAAACCCAATAGTTTTTTAATATTTTGATATTTTTGCATTTACATATAAAAAATATTGTTTTTAAAAGTCTGGTGAGCCAATATTGTTTTTTGTAAAAAGTGAGTTAACTCTGGAAAATTAAATTATTTAATTAAGACGCCTGTACTTACTAAATTGAAGCACCTATTACATTTATTTTATTTTTTAAATTGTTTATATTACAATAAAAAATAAAAGTTATAAAAAATTTTTTAGTTTTACAAAAAGTCACTAAAACACAAAATTTGATGTAGATTTTAAAAGTATAATACTTAAAAAGTGTGCATGTGAAAATCAAAAGTTATGATTATTTCCGATAAGATCGTTTACACCTCGTATAAGAAGGTACCGACAGAGAAGCTTGCTTTTTTTAGTAGCAGATATACAAATAATTTTTAAACCTCTCGTAGTGTTACGTTTTTAGTGTTTTTCGATTTATGGGTGGACGACAAAAACACCCTCAACATGGTTGGAGCCAACTTTGTCTTTCTAACAAAAATTACATTTAACGTCTTAAAAATCTGAGATGTTATTGTGACTTTATTTGTTGAGTTATAACAATTTGGTATTAAAAATTTTAAATTTGACTGACTTGATTACGATTTTCCTAATACTCGAACACTCTTATTTTAAATTTTATAAAAAAAATTACCCCGAAAACTATTTTTGAAAAACTGAAGATTTGGGTTTCTTTAACTACAACTTGAACATTTTACTCTGCGGCTGTGAATTTGTTGAAGTAAAAATAACAAAAATATTGTTTTTAATTTATTAAAAATGTTTTACTTATTTATTGCTTGTTTCGGTTTTTTAATACAGATGTTTAAAACAAAAAGAGGTAACGTTATTATTGTCTATTTAAGAAAGATTTAGAATGTGACTTAATTCGTATTTTATTCTAACAAAGCAACTCTAAGTAAGTAATTATTGTTAATTTAGATTTATGATGGGTTGAGAGCATGAAGTGGTAAATAACCTGAGGCCTGAAACAGTGAGATATTGCAACTAAAACCATCCCTAAACCGAGAACTTTTATATCTTCGGCATCTTAGTAATAATTGCTTAGTTAGGGTTGCTGCGTTGGAATTCCTTACGACTGAAATCACATTTTCATTCTTTCCTAAATAGACAATATTTCCGGAGTTCTTTCACAACTAAGACAGCACGGAAACTAGAATAGTTTATGAAATGTCACAATAATGGTGATTTACATAATTATTCAAAAACATGTTATAAATTTTAATTACATAAATTTGGACTTATGTATTTTACTTTACAATTTGTTTACTAACACCGAAAATGTAAAGTTGAAAGTGTGCAATTTATTATCTTAAAAGGTAACAAGCTGTCAGTTCAAAGTTTTCTTAATATCTTTTTTTTTTAAGCTGCAGGTTATCAAAACTATTTTAACTTTCCCTGACTCTTCCTTCCTGTAAATTTCTGCCGAAAAATATGTATCTAATATACGGTTTGAAAACATTTATTTTTTGATACTATTATTAGTAAACTTGCTTTACGGATTTTTTAATAAAAAATTTAGAAAATAAATTGTCAACGGTATTATCTCTACTATATTTTTTAGAAACTATCCAATAATATAATTTTTGCTCAACACTAAAGCTACTTTTGTATATTTTAATAATTATATTAAATGAATATTTTTAAAAAATGTGCTGTTAAATGGCTTTAATTTTAAGTGTGGGTAAGTATGTCACTCGAATAATGTTATTTGATAAACAAAAGGTATAAAAAATCACCTTGCTACAATTTACATAATAACTTAATTATAGTAATTTATTTGAAACAAGTTTCTTTGAGCGGAACGATAGTAGGAATCCCCGCGTTGTCCGCATAGCTTTGTCACTGTATTTTGTGTTGCATAACGTTTTGTTATAAATCCGATGATAATTCCCATAATTTTATTAATTTCCTGTTTTGTGGTATTTTTTCTCTATTTAATATCAGATGTTATAGTTTATTTAGGTCTATGTAGTTTTATTTTTTGAAGGGTTTTTATGATTTATCTTTGAGGTATTACATTTTTTTTAAAATCTTATGTTATTATGTATTGTTTTTCTGATATTTGTTAAAATAAATCAAGTCTAGTAAAATAGAACTTTATTTAGGTGCATGTAAAATATATACACAGATGGCAATACCATCAAAATCAACAAAAATACTTATGGTATCACAATAGGATGAATCGATATGAAAATTGACAGATGATGAAATGAGGTGAAAGATAGTCTTAATATTTGTGGCCTCCTCCAATAGAAATACTGGAATAGCTTGTGGCACCATCATGTCCTCCTAAAGATCCACCTCCGATAGAACCTCCATGTCCTCCAAAGGATCCACTACCGAACGAACTTCCATGTCCTCCGAAACCTCCAGATCCTAATGAGATTGAATGTCCACCTCCATAACCACCTCCGTAACTGCTACCAATGCTGATGGAACTGTGACCACCTCCTAATCCTCCTCCAATTCCTCCATGTTCGCCTCCAAATCCTCCTCCGATTCCACCACCGAATCCTCCTCCACTTCCACCACCGAATCCGCCACCGGCTCCACCGCCGCCTCCACCAACAAAGACAGGTTGGGCAACTGGTACAACGATAGTTTGTGGTACTCTAACAGGGACGGGTTGAGGTACAGTGACTGGATAAGGTTGAGGTACTGGTACTCCCACAGGTTGTGGTACTGGAACTTGAACAGGAACTTGAACTGGGACTGGCACTGGACGAGTTACAGTCACTGGGTAAGGGCGTGGGACAACAACAGGACGAGGTACTGGCACTGGTACTTGAACTGGACGGGGTACTGGGACAGCCACGGGTTGTGGCACTGGAACTGGGACAGGGCGGGTGACAGTGACTGGGTATGGCTGGGGCACTGGGACTCCAACAGCTTGGGTGATAGTGGTAACAGTAGCGCCACCACCACCACCGCCGCCACCTCCAGCTCCGCCACCAAAACCGCCGCCGATACCACCGCCAATACCACCGCCGATTCCGCCGCCGAAACCGCCGCCATAACCGCCGCCGATTCCACCACCGATGCTTCCTCCATGGCCGCCTAAGTCTCCACCTCCGATGTTACCACCGCCGATGCTTCCATGACCATAGCCGCCTCCGTAGCCGCTTCCAATGCTACTACTGAAGATGCCACGTTTTTCGGTTTTCTTGTCCTCGGTTTTAGCCTCGCCGCATTGGCCAATGCTGGCGACTGCTAGTACCAATGAAGCTACCTATAATTTTTTTGATTAAAATTGTTTCTGGTGAGATGAAGCCGTTGACTTACCAGAAAAGGCTTCATGTTGTGTGTAGAAGAAGAAACTGACAAGTGATGGCTTACCCTTAGAGAGGTGGCTTTATATATGGATAAGAGTGGAAAGGGTTCCTCCCCAATCTACCCAGTAACAAGACGTACTTTCACTGGGTGAATCTGCAACGATATACCCATACCACCCATACATTCACAAACTCTGGACGCATCGTTGAACATGCAATAATATCCAGTACACTTAAGTGCTACCGAAGCAACGAACTATTTAATAACAGATGCATGCTTCACTCATTGCTCATAAACCATAAGAAAATCATTCATAAGAAGATTAAAAAATGTGTATCTAATAAGTTGACATGCAACATTCTTAAATATTATTTAATCAAAAATGCACTTCCTGTATAATTTTTAAGAAATTCAACAACATTACAATGATTTTGAAAATTACCTTCATTTTTTAATTAACTGTCATAAAGAATTCTTATGCAATTCAACATTGTATGTAAATTCTGCATGCTTCAAAATCATTGATGTATTCGCTCGTGAAATTTTTAATCCTTTCTTGGTCGGTTTAACATAATTAACATACCACAAATCAGGGCAAAAATCTCGCAACCGTCAAAAAGACATTCTTTGTTTTTATTTATTTTGTGCAAATTATGTTAATTAGTTGTGCAATGATCTGCATCTAAAAAATAAATGTTTTTTTCACCCAACCAACTGACATAAATAAAAATGTAATAACTTTATGAATGGAAATTTGAAAGTCATCATACAATAGCGGCTACTTAGTAAGAACTATATCAATAATTATCGAACAAAGGATTGGAAACTTTCATGATGAAATGAACAGGAGGAACTGCACCAAAAAATTAATATTTCCCAAATTTTATTTCACTTTCATAATCAATTTGTTATAATTGTGCGCACCTGTTCAATTACATTGTTATCTGATGGAATTTTGAAGAAACTACTTAAAAAAAGAGTGCTATTACTTGAAATAATTAACTAAGTGGTGTTATTAAGCAAAATCTTTTTATCGCGATTGCATAAATGTAGCATATGTTAATAAGGAAAAGACCGGGTTGATCTAATGGATCACTAGATGCCGCCAGTATGATTAAAATTGTCTAGGGTGTGATCATTGGTCGTTTCCGAAGTTTCACACACACCTCTTCCTTTATAGCAGTAATGTCTCAGTAATTCCAAGCTAATTGAAGCGATGAAAGTGGTACAGTGATAGACTGAATTTACGTAAACTGTAAAATAAAATTGATGAAAATAGTTCCCACACAATTTTATCGGTCAGTTAGAATGTTACCATCTGCGTATAAGTAAATCATTTTTACTTCTTCATATCCAGTAGAAAGTGAAGAATCTGTAGCGATGTTCCTGTTTGGAAATTTTAAAGAGGAAATTGTCCATTTTGACTAATTAAAAGCTGAATATGAATTTCTAATTATGTAAAAATGAGCAATTGTCGCCGCTAACATGCGATACATTTTTGTAAAACTGCAACTTCCGCTTGTATTGTAATAAAATATGCCCTAGTTTTAAATTGCACAACCAAATTTTTGTATTGCACCGCGACTCCAGCTGATCCCCTTGAGGTAAAATCGTTGCAATGTTATTACCGCTCCGATCACCACTAACCCACAATCAATTCTTTTTAAAGTGTCCAGCTAATAGCGGAAATAAGCAAATATCACGGTTCGATAAGTCCAGACAAGGCGATGTCGGACGAAAATTATTTTGCAAATGTAGATCTTTTGATGTGTTGAGAAAGTCTGCACACTAAATTCAGATCGAAGATTAGGAATGGTGAAAATTACATAATTTGACGGATTTTCTGATACGAAATTGTAAAATCTGCGAAGCGTAAAGCTGCCTTGAGACTTGCAGGAATTTTCACATTCATTTCGTGGAGTAATGACACGGTCGTTAAAATTTTTTAGTTCTCACATCGGGGGCTTTTATATTATTACACTACTGAGTAATGAGGTGGATTACTAAACCAAATAATAAGAGTGCATTTGCATGCAATTTAAATATTGTAACGCAACGCCAACAATAATTATCTGGTTTGATATACGGGGATTAGAGGCTATGAGATATGTAATCACGATCAAAGCGAATTTTATTTTCTAGAAATGTTAACATTTTCAAATAATTAAGCAAGAATGCTTTGTCTGTTGCTTTAAATTTCTTTATATTCCTGCACCGTTCATTATTTTATTTTTTGTCGATGCAATTATGCAATTTATTTGTTTTAGCTATTGTTGAAATAACATGCTCAAAACATATATAGTTATACACCAGTTATGTAAAATGAGATTCAGAAATACCATAATATGCAAATTAATGCAATACAATGTACGTGAAGTCTGGTAGATATTCACAGAGGAATAAATATGTAGCAGTTTGTGGATTAACTAATGTAATTTTCGTTATGGTAATATCTCTGAGTTGTATCAAACTAAGGGAATTTTCTGAAACAAGATTTTACTTGTTAAATACTCTATGATATGGAAATAAGGTGCATCATACGAGTATTATTGATGAACTGACATGGTTGTAAAGAAATCGATTCAACTCCAGATCTTTTATCTATACAACTAATTAGTGATGTTGATAGGCTACTGCAATCAATTATCAAAAAAACCTAATTAAACCTTAAACATTTGAAGAAAAATAAACATTGATATTTTTACGTACTTTTCCCAAACTTCTTCCATCGTAGGTGTAATAGTAAATAATGACAAAAAAATAGAAAATTAAAAAATTTTTGTTTTTTTATTTTGTTCTGTTTTTTGCTTCAAATTTATATTCGATACAGCTAAAACTTTTCTTTTAGATTTTGTTTAACCTTTTACTTTTTTAACATTATCTACCTTTTTTTCGTTTCGCTATTGTTTCTCGTTAATATTTTTTTGACCCCTTCTTGCAACTTTTTTTAGTTATTCAACAAATTTTGCTCTTACTTCTTTGATAACAGATATAGATTACAATTGGTTTGTCTACACTGCGTTCTAAAAAAAAATGAACCACATTAGAAATAAAAAAGTAAGACTTTGATGTTTGGTGGTGAAAAGTTTGCCAGATAGAGACGAAGAAATTATAACAATTTGAAAGCAATCTAAATTTTTTATTTCTTTATCTGAAGATATCTTTATTTTTCTTCTATTTACCGCAATAATTTGTTGTATTTCTATGGTAATTTAAGTTGGTCGTTTGTTAATAAAATGCTGAGGATTAGAAGACGTTTAAATTTTTACCAGATACGCTTTTTGAATGAGGAAGAATTTTTGAAATGCAGGAAGATATATGAGTCAATCTTAGTTCACAGTGTATCATATTTGAAGAGACGGGCAGAAAGACAACCTGCAAGTTTGTTGCAGAGGCAGTGGACGTCTTAGAGCTAGACAAGAATGTGAAGATCGGCTGCTAAAGCAAAGTGCGATGCAAAATTTTGTAGAACCTTTACGAGCAATAGGCCAATAGGAATAAACTGGATAAGAGCAATTGAGTGTAGAATCACTATGAGTTTATTGACAAATTTGCTTATTTGGGTTGTGGTTATATTGTTCTTATTTTCGTATCCCTCTCACAAGGCCACAGTTGAATACCATGTTGCAGTGGAGTCAGGATAGATAGTACTGGGAACAGGAATAGCAAAAAACGTTTTTAGCCCAATAGTTTTATTTTTTTTGAAGTTAAACTACCTTGTGTATTTCTGTGGGCATCTGTTTTTATTAGTATGTGTTAGTATAAGAGAAGACGCTATTATACTGTATTTTCTTGTTACATTGAAGCATGATGCAAATATGTGAGGAGCTGATATGGACGTATTGCATATTGCTCACAAACTGAGACTGTTTCAGAAACTGACGTCACTCTATTCTCGAGCTTGCTAGAAGTTATGAGTTATCTACAACGAGTATTGTTTTATTATTGGAAGTTATTATTTTTATATATGTGTAAATTAATTTGTTGGTAAGTAAATTATATGTAGTTTGTTCGAAAAACTCGATAAAAAGCACATAAGACGTCTCGTCGGTTGGAAAAAGATTTTTTAGAAGAACTAAAACAGATTTTAGAAAAGCCTGAAAAACGTGGCTTGGAAGAACTAAAAGAATTTATAAACAATCGGTGAAAAAAGTGCAAAAGAAATAATTTTAGAGAAAGCTGAAAGACACTGGGAGAAAAAAAAGGAGATCTAAAGAAGATTCTGAGACAATATAAAAGATTTTGGAATAACAAAAGAATTCTAGAACATTTTAAAAACGTCCTATAGGAAAAAAGGAAAAGCCAACTAAAAATTAAAATTCTGGAAAAAGTCTAAGAACGACGGCACGAAAAAAAACAACAAATAAAGGTTTAAAAGAGGGAAGAGCAAGAATAAATTCGGGACAGACTTGAAAAACAGTCTCTGGAAAAAAGAAGAGAAAAGAAAAAATTCTAAAAGAATAAAAGAAGTTTATACAATAATTTGAAAAATGACAGTTTGTAGAAAAAGAAGGGACAAAATGTTTCAAAAAAACCAAGGAAGTTTTAAAAAGTGTTGGAAAAACATCGAATGAAAGTGATAGGTGAGCGAAGCACGATTCCAAAAGAACATCGACAAGGAAAACAACAACTAGAAAAAAAAAGAATAAAGGAAAATTTTAGAAACTTTAGAAAATTAATAGAAACTTAATAACATGGACAATTTGCAAAATGTTTTAAAAAGAAATATTCTAATATATAGAGAAAATTTTGACCAATGCTTCTGGAAGTTAGATTCTCTAAAAAAATTATGAACAATTTATAGGAATGAAATTTAAAACAGCATCGTGAGTTTATATAAACAGAGGGGATAAGGACAAAGTCACCGTCTTCTTGTTGGCAATACGAGAGTTAAGTGTTACAATATGTTCAGAGAACATATCAAAACAGAATCAGAAGAACTACCATGCAGTTGTTCATGTGTTTGAGGGACGATACAGAAACCGGCATATTAGCCGATGCTTAACAAGAGAATCTAGAAGGCTGCGAGTGCTTGCAGAATATGGAGCCAAGATAGAGGGACTGATTAATTTGACCTACCCGAACGTATGCGAAAACTGAGAACAAGGGTTTTTATCCATACTCAGGAATGTAAGAATGAGAATATTGAGAATATACAACGTTTCTATTATATAAAATTAGGTTTGTATTTCAGTAAATAACGTGAAAAATATGTCAGAAAAGGAATATTCATCTGGGAAAGGGAAGTTATATGTTATTTAATTAATTTTTTTATCTAATTTTGTCTTTTTCAGGTACTAACAAAGAAAAGGAGCAATAATTTTACATTGACATTATAAATGTTTTGAATTGAGATAAATAGAGCAAAACTAAATTTCTGGCATTCCAAATAATCAAATTTGTATAGTAAATGCGTAAATGTAATTCATTACGTCTAGTGAGCGTGTTGAGACTACCAAAAATGTAAGTATCTGACCCAAATGCGTAATTTCGTATGAATGTAGTTTATTACTTTTAGGTTCTAGTTTATGTTAAACAGGTAAATATAATAATTTACATTTTCTCAGGTAATAATAATTAATAGTACTAAGTGTAAAGGTGGATGACTAACAGCGATTTTATGGAGATACCTATCACTTAACTTGAGGAAATTGCTAAGATTCAATTAGATTGATTTAAAATAATACCTTTTCTGTGTTATACTTTATTTTAATAATTCATTTCCGGAATATGATGATCGCACTATAACTGATTTACGTTGATTAAAGTTTTAGTAAATTACATCCGGAAGAACAACATTTACATAAACTGAATATTAAACAAAGTATGAATTATGAACAATTTTTTAATTTTTACTTAAACCTTTGTCACCCTCAAATTTTCTCTTTAAACATTATTAGAAAGGATTTTTTATAATTTATGTGTGAAATATAATTTTATGTTGCAATAAATTAGAAGAATGCGCTTACACCTGATGATTTTTTGCAGCTTGAATTTTAATTGGTCGTGCGTGTATAAAACATAATGACCCATAAATTAAATCTATTTATTTTAACAGTTTTTTTATTGCTTGAAGTATTTTAGCAACATTAACTAAGTATTTTTTACAACTGGTCCAAGACAATAGAAAATAATTTTTTGACGTGATTTATTCAATTTATTAATTGTTGCAATTTATACAAAACTAGAACACATTCACACAAATTGAGTAATTTTATTATTATTGTGTTAGTTTTTTTTGATTTTTAATTGGTAATCGTGGTCGTATAAAACACTTAACACTCTGATTAAACTTTAAATTACTGCTATAATTCCCAATTACTCAATACAATTTTTTTAAACACACGCAACCAACTATACAATCTCCCTTCCCATCAATCATCCAACTAATTAATCAGCATATTTATGGTTATTAGATTTTTGGTTGAAACTACCGCATTTTGCAAATTTCACAACTGTTACCAAATTTTAATTATTATTATTGTCAATTTGGGACGTGACTAAAAATTAATTAAGTGCTATTTTATTACATAAATGAATTTTGACCGCACCCGGCTACAAGACCATCTGACATTTAATTTTTTTGACCGATCTAATTTATTTTTTTTTTGTGGTGCGGGAAAGTTCAAAAATTTTATAACTATTATTCTTCCTGATGGTAAGGTGCTATGTATAAAAAAAGTGAACGCAAAACTAGAACCTCCGGCTACATTTCTTCCTCAATATGCACATTGATGCATCAACTGGCGAAAGTTGGGCAGGACTAGGTTTTTGGTATTGTCTACAAAATCAATACTATTACAAAATTTAAAAAAATTGCAACTTGCTCTATTATAAACTTGAAAAAATCTATAGCAAAAGGAGGAAGTTGGAAAAGTATGTGAAAATTATCTAAACTGTAATAAGTAACCATAAAATGGTGCTGTCTGCCATCTGGCAAATAAATAGCAACAAAATAGAGCTTAATTATTCATTTCCGAAAGCATTTCATTCAATATCACTTTACATTTATTCAGTACAAATTAGTATATAATTACACAATTATTCCATAACGTGCACTACCACAACTAATTTGATAACTGATCCATCTTAATTTTTTTCATTATTGTGTAACTAAAATAACTCAATTAGTATTGTTGGTGCTTATAGTTTATTGCAAAAGTAATAATTAAACTTCAATTATCGTAAAATTCCACCCACAAGAAAAAGATCGGAATTCTTGTATGGGTGGGTACTTCAAAGTTTTTACTCCACAAATAATTACATTTCCGTTTTCTGAATTGGCAAACCTGTTACTTATTTTGTAATTGTGAGTTCGCAAACTGAAGGTTGGCAATAAATCAAACATTTTAAACTTCCATATTTGTGTAATTATTTAATTATCTGGACATTATACGCAACACATTTTTTGTCATTATTTTAAATTGAATTATTTTTTTAAAGAAATGATTGATGTTTTTTGACAGCTAATTAATTACTCAAGCAAGATTAAGTATCCATTTATTTTTATTATTAGAAGAATTAGCCTCGTTATATTTTGGGAGAGACTTTTTTTAAGACATCCGAAAGATATCGTTAAACGTACCTTTGAATTGAAGCGTGGTCTTTGAATTTTTAGGAATCTAAAGAAAGCGCATTTTAGTTTTTGCAAATAAAAAAAGGATAATACTGAAAAAATAGTAATTATAAAGTTATACACAAAAAGGTCTCTACTTATTTATTTTTTATTTTAATTAGATTTATTTTGCATCAGAAAAATAATTTATTCTATCTGAAGACAAAATAAAGGTTCAAGTGATCATTAAATTTGTTGCTTCTTGCATTTAGTGAATCAAAAGAGTGATTAATTTTTTCGAAGAAGCAAGAAGTGATAAGGATTGATGAAATCAAAACTTCAATTACTTGCACCTTTATTTTGTTTGCAGATAGATTAAAATTATTTTTCTACAGCAAATTGTATCTAATGTCAATTTTAGGTGCTGCTTAGTGAATTCGTAGATTATAGGGTGAGTCTGTTAAAAGTTTATCTCATCTTTTTTTTAAAATCTCGTTATCACATCAATTTCAGAGTTTGCTATTGAAGACTTTGTTTTTTCTCTACGCATTTGCATTTTTTCAAAAATTTTCTAATATTCTTTCTAATAAATATTAATTTTTTGAAACAAACATAACATTTTATCTAACGCCATTCTAAATGAAGAGATGTTAAGCAATTGTTTTGTAAAAAAAATATTTCAAAAAATGCAGATTATCGCAATAAATAATAAAGTTTATGCGTTTTGTAAAACCTATTTTGATGCAGCAATGAGGTAGATAACTTACCCTGTAGCTTTTTTGTCCCATCTATTTTCTTGGAAAAAATGGCGTATTTACTCAATGTTTTAAGTTAAAATTTATACTAAAAATGAGTTTTACAAAAACTAATCGGTTTTCATTCAATTTTTTTATTGTGTAAGTAAGTAATAGATATCTATTGTCGAATATAAGCTGGCAATTGAGATAGTATTTTTGATTTCATGAAAAATTAAGAGAATTAGGGTTTGTGACTGGTTGTTGCTACCGAGATGTATTAAAATTTGCGACACTAGCGACAGTAGATTAGATATCTTAACTTTGACTTAACACATGTACCTTTAAAATGACTGATTCTACAAAACAATGTCTACAAACCATTTTTAGGGAAAGTAAATGTTGTATTATAAACATTTAAAAAAAAATATTTTTAGATATTGCAAAGAACTTAATTTTTTTTTACTTTCCAGAAAAGAATACCCATGGTTTAAATTATAATACTTTTCTTGATATGCATTAAAGACGTCGAAAAAGGTTTCCATAAAAATTCAGTTTGGTTGGAATTTTTTCGAAGTTGTACATTGCCTAATTTTTTTGGTCTAAATAATGCAGACCGAATTCGATAGATGGAGCGGCATTGCAAAAACCGCATGAAAAAGTTCCAGAGAAAGTCGTCAGAGCTCGCAACAGATTTGTAGATAAAATACTGCGATTTTACAAATTAACAATAGTATCAGTACTGTATAAAAATCTTGATGCACGTCTTGTGTAATTGATAAGGTGTGTCTGAATAAAAGCAAGATCAATCAAATCACTCTCTTCTTTCTATTATATAATGTAAAAATTCACGACCTCCCGGAAATGTCCATTAGAAGGTCCGTTTCCTGTTGCAACTTTCATTATAATATCGTCCAGATGATGTATTTGGGGTTGAAAGGATCGGTACTTTCACAGATTTTTTTAGCAATTATAATAATGGGATTTAATCTGGTATCTGGTTGCAAATCTGACCATTTACGAAATGTAAACTTCCAACAGACCATAACAATTAGTTCCACCCAAGAAATAATCTTCAAGACAATAACCTTGTATTATCTACTATCTTCATTTATTGATTATGATTATATTTCTGGTTTCCATAGATTGTATGAGGGGGTTTGCAGGTGTGACTGTTCTAAAAAATGCATGATGTATACGTATTACTCTCTCTCATAACGCATCATCAACTGTTTAATTAATTTTAATAGCTATTGGATAAATGAGATTTCCCACATTCGGAATGCGGCAATTTTATATCTTACATTTTTTGGTTTTGTAATCCTGTAGTATAATGATTCTTGTGTCATGTTTTATCAAGATCATTTGACCATGCAACATGCAACATATGTAAATTTATTTGTAAAAATGAACTGCAAGCGCATTTGGTGATTTTATTTGCATTTATTTTATGTAGATCAAATAGCGAAAGTGTTGCTGATTCCCTTCACTCAGTGATTGGACCACTCTTTGTACGGTTTATATGAAGCGAGGAAGAATATGTGACAATGTTTTAGTTCCGCCTAAATTAGATCATTGATGTCTCCAATTACCTAATCGCGATTTTCACGCCAGAAATATTTAAATTACAAATATATTGTATATATGTGTTAATAATGAATCATTATAACAACTAATCGTTTGCTAACAGATGTTCTGGAAACTGAAATTTTCTTTTGTATTGCGTTTTTATTTATCAATTGTCTGTTAAAATTTCATAACTATTTTATATTTCAAAATAAACACAAAACATTGTTCAAACTTTGTTATTGTACATCTTCACTTTGCGTGTTTAAATTTCTTTTGTCTACAGCTTTTCAACATTATATAACAAAATCTGACTTTCTACATATTACTAATTGTAAATTAATAAATTAACGGGCAATGAGTAAGCTCATACTGTTTTCAACAAATAGATAACAAAAAGACACAATTTCAGCTAAACAGCAATAGACAACTGATTTATTTAAAAGGGTTGAGGAAACTGAACAGTTAGTAAATTATATATTATATATATTCTTCATGTTTGATTCCTATCCTCTGCTAGCTGCTCGCGAACAATTGATAATTCATTGAAGACGATGAAAAGCTCACACCTGAGGACTGATTTCAAGAAGTTTGTAAAGATATTCTTTCAAGAAACCTGTTTTTTTTTTGTATAAGCCGTTTTGTTACCAATTCTTATACCGTGCTAACAAAAATAAACTGAATCAGAACAAGATCTCTATTATTCAAAATGTCAAACTGTTATAACAAGCATACATTTAAAAAAAAAATGTGTTTCTTGGACTTTATTTGACAGCGTATCAAAAGTTTGATTTGCGAAGTTTGGGATACTTGTAGTTTTGCTTGATCATGCAAAGCAAATACAACAGACAACTGTAATTCAACTTATTTTTTTATATTATATGTACTACCATCATTAAATAATTATCAAAATGTTATTTATATGTTTAATTACTTATTTTTTTGTTTTCTATTGTACATTGTAATTATTGCAGCCACATTAACAAATATTAAAAAAGTACTTTTTCCTTTAGCATACAATAAACTCAAACTTGAATAGCAGAGCAAACCGAAATTGATGTTTTTCTTGATTGTTAATGAGAGTGCAAACAAAATACAGTAAAAGTATTATACTTAGAAGAAGGGCAAATAAAAAATTTCATGTGCTATACAATAAAACACACAAATTATTAATTTATTTAGTAGATACTTTAAAATCATACATCTAACTACACCGGATGAAAGTAACATCTTTTGAATCCTCTATTCTCATAGTGCGTTGTTTGTCTAACGTCATCAGATACATTTTTCAATTTATCTTCAACAATTTTTAACAAATCTTCGACATGGTGCTCATGTGCATAATCACATAAAATGTTACACAACGTATTAATGTAATACGTTCCTATTTCAGGAGCTCTGTACGATTTAAACCCTAAAATAAAATATAACTAGTTGAACCAAAATATAGACTGAACGCACCTGGCAAAGTCGAATAAGCTACAAGTGCATTGGTAAGGATAAAGTCCGTACGAATGCTATCGGTTTGGACAAACTGTTCATTGTCACCTCGACAACATTGAAAAATAAAAATTTTTGGCTTGCCCTTTAACATTTTGCATTCTTTTTCATTGAAATTATTTGTAATGTCATCAACATGCATTCCCTTCTCGTCTACACCAAAAACTTCAGTGCCTCCAATTGTTTTGTTTTTCGTTCCATGACTCATAACAATGATTACTCCAATATCTACGTATTCTAGAGAAGGCTTTTGACTAAATTCTTTTAAAGCTTTTTGCATTTCGGATGCGGTAAGGTTGTGTTTGACTTTTACTGTAAATCCCATTTGTTCAAACACAGTTTTGAGATTTTTGTCATCATTTCTAGCTCCTATTCTCTCTTCACTTTTTTCGAACATAATGTTATTTATTATAAAAACTTTCCCACGTTTTTTTGAGCTGGTTTTGTACGTTGGAATCGGATTATTTTCGTCGTAGAATTTTCCAGTTTTTTTCATCATTAATTTTGGAGTTTTGGTCGTTTTGGGTCCTTGTAGACTTTTTAAATACGCTTGTGCAAGAACTGATATCCTCAAATATTCTATCAAAGTCCTCATGATTTCTAACAATTTAATAATTAAAATATTAAATTAATAGGAATATGTTGTTTTTCTAAATGTTTTGCTATGGACAGAACTATGTGTATTTATTTTACTTACTTAACTTTGGTTCTGTGCTGACTGTATTGATGTTAATGCTATCGGGGTAAGTATTATCAGGTTGACCAACATCAACGATCTCACTTGTCATATCCTCTTGAAACTCAACGCTATATAGAAAGTCAGAAAAAATTAATATTTGGTAATTTTGTTACTTTTGGTTCAAAAACTATCATTCAATTTTTTGAAAATTTGTATTTACCTCAGAATACAAAAAAATGTTTATTAAATTAGACATTAAGTCGAAGTCGCAGCTAATTATTACGTAAGTAATAATTTCTGTAGCAATTATTATTGTCTTTTATGCAGAAAGGCAGAATTCAGTTACTTTGCGTTTTAACATTATCAAAACGCTTTTTTATTAAAAAAACAAAGTAATTTAATTTTTCTACCTCAACTGCTCATCTTTTATGACGGCTTCTCGTTCAGAGAGAATGCTTTTTTTTATTTACCCTGAGGGGCTTGTCAACGGAATCCTCTTTGTTCGAAATTTTATCAGCTATTTCGACGTTAACAATATCGCTAGGTACCTTTCTTTTCGAATTTTCCTTGGCTTTTTAATATTTCAATAATGTCAAGACAGTTAGATACTTTTATGCTCTAGAACAGGGGTCGGCAACCTGCGGCCCTTTGCAACTTTTTACGCGGCCCGCCAAACCACCAATATAATTTATTTTTAATAATCTTTACACTCGTATATGATATAAAAGCACTATTTAAAAAAAATATTAAGTTACATTTGAATGTGCGGCTCGCATAAAAAATTTATTTTAAAAATGGCCCGCCGTTCGAAAAAGGTTGCCGACCCCTGCTCTAGATTGTGGAAATCAACATGAAAAAGTTTCTTCAATTCTCCACGAAGAAGATATTTTGTTGTTTTAGACATACTTCTGAATTATTTGCACGTAAAAGTGTAACGTTATTTAAAAAATATACAGTCACAAAACTTTAGCTTAAATTTACAGTTATTGGACAAAATGCTGTTATTTTTAATTTTGTTATAAAATATTTAGGCATGTAGATAAACAGTTTTGCAACGGAATAGAGGTTTATCCAATGTGACAGAAGAAGGTTTCACTGCCCAAAATATAGTACATATTTAGCTACATTAGAAAATATTTATTAATGTCCAACCTATCGGACGTCAGGTATCAGGAAGCTTTAAATTATTCTACAAAATTCTATATGTACAGGATGATTCACATAAAATTACGAGTCTGATGATTTTTAACTGCATTTAAAAAATAGTTTGCGTAAGTAGGTACTAAACTAACAAACTAACATAAGTAAAAACATGCTATGAATTTATATAACTTCTTCTAAGAGAGTTTATAACACGTTTTAAATCAAAATAAAATAATAAATATCAAATAACCTCATAACAATCTTTTTATCTTTTTCTGAACTGGTTTTGTTCGCAGGGAAGGAAACCTCTTTGATGTAGAATTGGTCAGTTCCTTTTACTTTTAATTTTTATTTGAAGAAATAAGACTTACCTCATAACAACTTTTTTGTCTTTTTTTGAACTGGTTTTCTTTGCAGGGAATGAAGATTCTTTGCTGTAGAAGTGTTCAATTTCTTTTACATCTAGTTTTCTTTTAAAGAAATAAAACTTACCTTACAATAATCTCTTTATCTTTTTCTGAGCTGGTTTTGTTCTCAGGGAATGAAGCTTCTGTGCTGAAGAATTGATCAATTTATGTTTCTTCTAGATTTAATTTGAAGAAATAAGACTTACCTCATAACAATCTCTTTATTTACTTCTGGAATAGTTTTGTCCGAAGGAAATGAAGCTTTTTTGCTGTAGAATTGTTCAATTTTTGTTACTTATAATTTTAGTTTGCAGAAGTAAGACTTACTCGTACTCTATAACCACCTCTTTATTTTTTTCTGAGCAGGTGCTGTCCCCAGGAAATGAAGCATTTTTGTTGTCGAATATTGCGTTTTCTTTTGCTGTTAGTTTTACATTTTATAAAGAGGGTGCACAGGGTGATTTATTTTCGATGGTTTTCATAAGTTTCTTGTGGTTGTACCTGCCATTATTGCACAAAGAAATGAATAATATGTTTTTGTGCTACTTTTTTTTGAGAACAATTTATTGGTTAGTTTTGCATTGTTATCTTTGTTTTGTTAAATACAGCGTCCTTTTGGTTTTTGTTGGATTTTTTAAATTTTGTAACTTTTTTATTTTTTAACTAATTGAAAATGTAAAAATTGGTAAATTTTTATGTTGAAGGGAATTTTTGAGATAAAAAAGAGTTACGTTTTCATTAAATAGAAACCGTAGTTGGTTGTGAGTTCAAAAAAAATCATAATTTTTTTATTTTACAAACTTTTAAACACATTATAAAAGTTTTTTTTAAATTTTGGATAAAACTCTAAGTAGGCTCTGTAAATAATAAAATATTTTTTTTACCTGTTACAGATAAAACATATTAATAAAGACAAGCAAGACTAGATTTATAAAAAAATACAAGTTTAATTTTAATATGGTATTTAATTATTTTTTCTTATAAATGATGACAGAATTAAACATCCAAGTCAATTCCACAAATTTAATTAAAATAAATTATTAATAAAAGTGTAATGTGCTTTCGGGAGCTAAGTCTCATTATCACTGCTAAATATTTGTCAATAATAAATGACAACATAAAAGAATACAAATATGTTTGATCAATCTGACTTATCAAAAAAGATGGTTGCTATTTCTAAATTTTGTTTCTTTGTATGATAGACTTATGAAAACCATTGAAAATTAATCACTTTATACAAACGAACGCGGATTGAATTTGTGTTACAAAATTGACTTTTAGAAATGCTCTTATACTATTAAATGCTGATCTCAACTAATCTCTTAATGTTTATTCTACTTACGAAAAACTGGTTTTGGGGTCTCAGTTTGAACAAAGTAAAAGTTATAAAATGCAGTGCTATAAGGTCGGTGTTTATTTATCCTGGATAACCACAAATTAAAAAAAAAACAATTACAATAATTTGAAATACCATACCTAACTAATGTCGATGATGTTTCATTTTCTTTTTCATTTAAAGATAAACAAGATGTTGAAAATAAATGGTTTCTTAAATTTTTTTTATTGTAATGATGACTGTATTGTGGGTTACTTTTGTAAGGACTTTGGTAATTTAAATTTACCTTTATAGTTTCAATAGGAATTTGGTTGTAAGAACTTGTATTAGAAATGCGTGATGATTTAATAGTACTAGAATTAAAGTTATTTTGGGACAAATTTTGAATAATGTTATCACTTGATCTATAAATATATTCGTTGAGAAATTTTACGAAAATTAGATTATATAGTAAAACGTACCTTGCAATTTTTTTTTTATTATTTTCTTTGTCCTTCTCTATTCTGGTATTGGCCTCAACTTCTGGGGGATCTATTTTGTTTTTATTTGTCCACATATTTTTGAATTATTTTTTTAATAAAAAATTGAATATGAGTAAATATTAATTGGTTGAATTTAATTATCTGTTTTATAAAACAGGATATTTTTGTCCTAGTAGATAATAGATTTTATTTAACAAACACTGCGCGAGAAAATTTTCGCTTTACTGGTAAGACGAGTACGTAAGAACAGTTTTTAATCTTTGATAAAGAATATTCATATAACGAAATAAATTTGATAACCTAATAAAAAGGGAATTTCAGATTTATTTCAAAATTTTTATTGATATAGTGTTTAAACAAATATTTTCTAGTTGTGCTCAATAAAATTAATCTCATATTTAATCTATTATACTGGGTGTATCAGAAATTATGGTCAAAAATTTAGCCAGTGATAGGTCTCGCTTAAAAAAGATTTTTTTCTAGATTCTATTCTTTCCGAATTTCAACCGTTATTAAGATAAAATTATTTAAAAATTTAGTATAAAATACCATACACTCTAGTATTTAGTATTATTACATATTACTAATATTATTAGTATTATTTATTTTTTGTGTTGAAAATTGTGTTTATTTTGGAAAATTTAATAAAACATTTAAATTGGTTGAATTACTTAAAGTGTTTATTATAGACCCTATAAATGTTATACTGTTGTACTCAGAAAAAAAAAGTTGTTTCAATTTTCAACACCAAAAATAGGGGTCGCTATTGAAAAAAATAATTGATCACGTCAGAACACACAATCGGTTGAAAAAGAAATTGGATATAAGTTAAAAACGTGCGCAATAGAAATATAAAATCGACCTGTCTTGACGTTTTTCTAAAAAAAATTAATTTAGAAATGATAAATTTTATTCCATGCTTTTATGCCAAAATTACACAATTACATGACTAGATCTTTAGATCTATCTTACAATAATATTAGGCTACTTAGGTGCAAACAACCCACCAACTACTACATTACTACTACAACTACTACATTAAATTTTTTAACGTTCTTCCCAAAAATCTACAAAGATTACCAGCTACTACTCTTTTGAGTCAAATGAAAATGCTATTGCTAGATAAAAGTTTTTATAGTATAAAAGGATTTCTTAATTTTAACTTTAGGGAAATGTAAACCCTTTTTTTCTGTTTAATTATATATATCCTTACATTCCACATCTGTATAAATTTGACGTGTGTAAAATCCTTTTTGTGATTTTTAACATAAATTAACTTTACTGTACTTTATGTCACCCTGTATGATGAAATACATAAATAAATTTGATAATTGTATAAAAAAAACAAATTTCCAAATTTTTATTGAGATCTTGATTTGATAAATAGTTTATAGTTGGGTTCAATGAAACGTAATCTCAGATTTAACGTATTGTACTCGTAGATGTATTTATAATGCGTTATTATAAAAAGAGGGTAGAAAATATGCACGACATTTAGGTCAAACTATATGCATATAGAGGATGAAATTACATTTCTTGTCGAAATTTTACCTAGTAAGGTGCTTGTTCAGAGGACGCCAAATACCTGAAATACTCTAATACAAATGTTTATAAATGCACTTAACTAGAAATGTTTGGAAAGATAGATGGGATAATTCTTCAAAAGGAATAACTACACACGCTTTTTTTCCATCTGTATCTTTTCAACCCAGAAATGATATTTCTTGGACCTCCTCTCAATTTCTGACTAGACATGCTAACTTCATCTCACACCTCTATCGAATTAAAAAATCTGAAAATGATCTATGTCCAAATTGTAATGTTAAAGATGACCCTTTACATAGACTTACCAACTGTACTTTATTCACATAAGAACAAAGAAATATAATGAATCACCTACAAATTAACGTATTAAATGCTACAATTGTATCACAAATTCCAATTAAAATGTTGGAGTCATTTTGCAAAAAAACTTGGTAATATTTCCTACCAAAATATCCTCTTTAAAATATCTATAATGTAATTTTATATCTAATTTCATATAAATTCTGTCTCATTCCTTATATTATTATCTTCTACTAGATCTTCATTTTAATAAGAATTTCTCTATTATATTGTTCCATTCTCTATAAAATACTTTTCCAATCTCTAAAAAGGATAATTTTATGCTACCTCTGATAAATAACTACAGCTACTATTAAAATCCAAACTGAAATTATGGAAGAATCTCCAATTATTTTTTCTAAAATATTGATCGACTCTTCTGCCAAACTACAAGAGTGTTGTGCTTCACATGCATGGATGACCTGTAATTCTTGTAGAAAACTGTTAATTAGTGATGTGCGTGAATGTGTTCCGTGTGCGCAAAGGGCCTGTAATTTCGTTTAATTGTGAAACCAAAATTAAGAAATTTTCTAACTTATGAATTGATGATGAAACCCTGCTCTTTAAGACACCATAACTGAAAAACCTGGAATTAAATAACATTAATCTAATCCTTAATATACATAGAGTCTATACTATAATAATTAAATTCACTCTACACTTACCTGTGATTTTGGGTAATCCTTCTAAATTTTGTTCAATTTAGAATATATATTACTTAATATAAACTTTATATTGGAGAATATTGGGATAACCCCTTAATATGAAGTAATCCTTTTATACTCTCCAAAATATAATGGGGATGAGTGTTTTGCTTTGTAGTTTTGTTTTCCTGAGTTTAATTGTTATATATATTATACATTCATTAATAATTAGGTTTTTATGCATTAATGTAATTACTATTGTAAATAATGTAAATATGCCCAATTTGGCATTTGTTTTGTGTAATATATGTGCCCTTGTGGCACCTCTTTTTTTATATACAAATGTTGATGGTTTTTGATATATAGGATGCATAACTTTTTTCCATTGTTGTCCTGCATCGTGTATCTTAAAAAATATTATTGGAGAATTTTTTTACAGCGGATATCTTAAAAAGCAGTAACATTTGAGTATTTATTTAGCATATTTTAATGCGGACTACCACGAGGTGAAACTTTTGTACAGCGCAACGTTTGATTACACCCTGCATACTGAATTAGTTGTTTTTTCAATTAATACTGCTTTTGTGTCTAGCCTTTACCTCTGCTGATTTTGGTGATTTTAGATATTTTTTTATCTGGCCGGTTTTTGTTATTGTTTCCTGTTGTGTTGTACATGGGTTAATCAAATGTTGTGTAGAAATTTTATCTGATAATAGTCCTTATTGAATAGATTTTAAATATCTAAAGTTGTTTTATACAAATGTTGATAATGTTAGAGATATACTTTGTACCTGTAATTTTCAAATTTCGGGCTTTAAATTTTCTGACAGGCGAATCCTTCAAAACAGAAACAAAAAACGAGGTTAGGAAATAAAATTATAGTTATGTGATACATGAATTACATAGTAAATATTAGCTACCGCAAAAATTGGTTTTATATGACGTACTGGATGTTCGTATAAAAAGTTTTTTATGTATTTTTTTAATTGTGGGATCACTTGTCGAATTAAAAATGTTGTTACATTGGAGGCTGTTGTTTTAAAAGAAAGCTACCGGAAATTACATTTTTCTATATTTTTTTAAACTTGTTATTTCGATTTATATAAGTGAATTATTGACATTAAATAATCGAGCTGAAGTCTGGATTACTTAATTAAATTATCCAGTACAACATTGAACCCGCTGTCAACGTCGTGTGTTTTTCAAGTCTTTGGAATTTGGAGATTTAAGTCCTCCTGTTCTGATTCCTATCCTCTACTCACCAACAATTGATAATTTATTGAAGACGATGAAAAGTTCACAGCTGAGGATTGATTACACGAAGTTTGAAAAGAGGCTCTTCTAAAAAATCTGTTTCTTTGTATAAGTTATTTTGATACCAATTTTTATACCATGCTAACAAAAATTAACTAAATCAAAGCAAGGTCAGTCATATTTGTATATTTGTAACAGAATGGTACTTATTTCTTTAGGTTTAGGAGAGCTTCAGAAAATTTATCAAGAAAATCTTTTGGTCTAAAGAAAATTTTATTTATATAAAGTTTTTGCATGTTAGTTAAATAGGAATCTTTGCAGCATTTAGTCTACAGATTTTATATTTTTAAAATGGTTTTATTGTTATTTTTGTTTAAAAAATTACCTCGCAGCATAATTTTTTCAACTTTACTATTTTAGTCATAATTAAAATCTTTGCTCTTGCATTTTTAAAACATTTTTCTATTGATGAAGAAAAAATACAGTTGAAAAATTTGTTCTTTTTAACTCTTAAATTTTTTTTATTCAAACTTGATACTTGATATTATCAAGTATCAAGTTTGAATAAAAAAAAAATTTAAGACTTAAAAAGTACCAATTTTTCAATTGTATTTTTTCTTCATCAACAAAAAAACTCTTACAATGGAGATTATCAATTTTTATGACATTTTTCTATGTTTTTTGAAGATTATTACACAACGTATCAAAAATTTGATTTGCGAAATTTGGGATACTTGTAGTTTTGCTTGTACAAGCAAAGCAGATACTATTAACCGTAATTTAACTTATTTTTTTTTATATTGTACTACATCATTAAAAATTATCAAAATGTCATTTATGTGTCCAATTCCTTATTTTCTTGTTTTGTATTGTACATTGTAATTATTGCAGCCTACTACCTGCTTCTGCCTTGATCAAATGAGGAGGAAATTTTTTTTAACAAATATTAAAAAAAGTACTTTTTCCTTTAGCATATAATAACTTCAAACTTGAATATCAGAGCATAGCAATATTGACTTTTGTCTTGATTGTTATTGAAAGTGCAAACAAAATGCAGGAAGAGCATTATACAAGGTGTTTATAAATGATTGTACGGTCGTAGGAGGCTGTGAAAATTTTCGATATTACGAATATTCATTGTAATGTCCTATTTCCGCAATGGAATATTAGAGAATAATTCCTGGAGTTACTCATTTGTCTAATAATAAATATACTAATAGCTAACATCATTGTCTCTAAAAGAGAGAGCAGTTTTTATTGTTTTCACAGCTTCCTACGATTTTGCAATCGCCTATAAATACCTTGTACTTAGGAGAGGGATAAATAAAAACTTCTCTGGTATACAATAATTTTCGCAAATTATTAGTTTATTTAGTAGATACTTTAAAATCATACATCTAACTACACCGGATGAAAGTAACATCTTTTGAATCCTCTATTCTCATAGTGCGTTGTTTGTCTAACAACGTCTTCGAAAACATTTTTCAATTTATCTTCAACAATTTTCAACAAATCTTCAACATGGTGCTCATGTGCATAATCACATAAAATGCTACACAACGTACTAATGTAATACGTTCCTATTTTAGGACTTCTGTACGATTTAAACCCTAAAACAAAAAATAACTAGTTGAACCAGATTATAAACTGAACGCACCTGGCAAAGTCGAATAAGCTATAAGTGCATTGGTAAGGATAAGGTCCGTACAAATACTATCGGTTTGGACAAACTGTTCATTATCACCTCGGCAACATTGAAAAATAAAAATTTTTGGCTTTCCTTTCAACATTTTGCATTCTTTTTCATTGAAATTATTCGTAATGTCATCAATATGGATTCCTTCATCGTCAATACCAAAAATTTCAGTGCCTCCAATTGTTTTGTGTTCCGTTCCATGACTCATAACAATGATTACTCCAATATCTACATATTCTAGAGAAGACTTTTGACTAAATTCTTTTAAAGCTGTTTGCATTGAAGATGCGCTAAGGTTGCGTTTGACCGTTACTATAAATCCCATTTGTTCAAACACAGTTTTGAGATTTTTGTCATCATTTTCAGCTCCTATTCTCTCTTTATAACTTTTGAACATAATGTTGTTTATTACAAAAACTTCGCCACGGTTTTGTGAGCTGGTTTTGTACGTAGGAATGGAACCATTTTTGTCGTAGAATTTTCCAGTTTTTATCACTAATTTTGGAGTTTCGGTCGATTTGAGTTCTTCTTGAAAACCTTTTAAATATACTTCCATTAACTTAAGGGATTTTTACCTTCATTACCTGATTTGCCCAAAAAATTTATCAAAGTTTTTTTGATTCCTAGCAATTTAATAATTAGAATATTAAATTAATAGGAAAATGTTCTATTTTTCTAAATGTTTTGTAACTGTTAGAACTATATGTACAAGGTGGTCCAAAAGTTCTTTACTATTTGATTAGGCTGTACAAAGTTTAAGATAATGATTAGAAAGTGGTGGTAGGTCGGAAAAAATGTGGCGATTTAGGGAAAATTAGTTACTATGCCAACGAAATGCTTGACCGATTTGCGGAGGTGGACAACATTTTCTTTTCCGATGAGGTCCATTTTCATCTAAACGGTCATGTCAATAAACAAAATTGCAGGTACTGGAGTTGTAACAACCCTAAGGAAAAACATGAACGACCGTTGAATAGCCCAAAGGTGACAGTGTGGGCTGCAATGTCGACTTCTGGAATCATAGGACCGTATTTTTTTGAAGACGACCGCGGTCAAGCGAGAACAGTTAATTCAGAGCGTTATGTCCACATGGTACGCAATTTTTTAACTCTTGCTCTGGAAGACTTTAACGGGTACAATGAGGAAACTTGGTTCCCACAGGACGGAGCCACCTGTCATACGTTGAATATTTCTTTACCTGTAGTCAAAACGTTGTTTCCTGGGAAATTGATTTTGCGAAGAGGAGACCTCCAGTGGCCGCCCCAAAGCCCAGACCTGATTCACTGTGATTATTTTTGATGGGGATTTATTAAAAGTCGAGTTTACCGCAATCGCCCCGTCAATCTGGAAGTTCTCAAACACAACATTCGGCAAGAAATGGAAGCCATAACTGCCGACACAGCGACACATGTCACCGCGTTCTGGGCAATTTTAGACGTCGGCTTCAAGAGTGCCATGCACGAAATGGCGCTTATTTAGATAATGTTGTTTTTAAGACATAAATTTCCACAAATTGTTTTATGTTTTTTAAATAAAATTTTTAAAATTAATCCAGAGGTTTTTTTTAATGTTCGTTTAAAAAGGTAAAAAATTTTTGGACCACCTTGTATTTATTTTACTTACTTGACGCTGATTTTAGGTTACTGAAAGTATTGATGTTAATGCTATCGGGGTAAGTATTATCAGGTTGACCATCTTCGAAGGTCTCACTTGTCATATCCTCTTGAGACCCAGCGCTGTATAGAAAGTTAGAAAAAATTAATATTTGGTAATTTTGTTACTTTTGTTTTAAAAATATTACCTACTCAATTTGTTTGAAAATTTGTATTTACCTCAGAATTGCAGGTAATTATGACGTAAGTGATAATTTTTGAAGCTATTATTATTGTATTTTGTGCAGAAAGGCAGAATTTAGTTACTTTGCGTTTCAACATTATTAAAATTATTTTTATTTAAAAAAAAGTCATTTAAATTCTCTACCACAACTGACCATTTTTTGTGACGGCTTCTCGTTTAGAGAAAATATTTTTTTTTTATTTACAGTAGGAGGTTTGTCGACGGAATCCTGTTTGTTCAAAATTTTATCAGCTATTTTGTCGTTAACTTCTCTTTTCGAACTTTTCTTGTTTTTTTTTTGAGGGGGATTTCGACAATATCAAAACAGTTACTTTTATTCTCAAGAACATCGTTAATTACGAGATTGTGGAAATCAACATGATAAAGTTTCTTCAATTCATTTTGTTTTCTCCAGGACGAAGATATTTTGCTGTTTTAGACATATTCCTGAATAATTTGCACGTAAAAGTGTAATGTTATTTAAAATATATACAGTCACAAAACTTTAACATAAATTTGCAGTTAATGAACAAAATTCTGTCATTATTAATTTTGTTATAAAATATTTAGGCACGTAGATAAACAGTTTTGCAACAGAATAGAGGTTTATCCAATATGAAAGAAGAGGGTCTCACTGTCCAAAATATAGTACATATTTAGCTATATTAGAAAATATTTATTTATGTCCAACCTATCGGACGTCAGGTATCAGGAAGCTTTAAATTATTCTACAAAAATCTATAGTATGTACAGGGTGATTCTCATAAAATTACAAGCCTGATGATTTTTAACTGCAATTAAAAAATAGTATGCATAAGTGCTAAACCAACATAAGTAAAAACATGCTATGAATTTATATAACTTCTAAGAGAGTGTACAACGCGTTTTTAATCAAAATAAAAAAATAAACATTAAATAATAAAACTTACCTCATAACAACTTACAAAAATCTTTTTATCTCTTTCAGAGCTGGTATTGTTTGCAGGGAACAAAATTTTTCGAAAATTAAATTATATATCTATTAAAACTTACTCTGCAAAATTTTTTTCGTTATCTTCGATGTTCTTCTTCTCTATTCTAGAATTGGCTTCAACTTCTGGGTTGCCTTCTTTGATATTTTTCGACCACATATTTTAGAATTGATTTTTTTAATGAAAAATTGAATAAATATTAATTAATATGAATTTAATTAGTTGTTTCATAAAACAGGAATTTTTTGTTTCAGTAGATTATAAATATTACGTAACAAACACTGTGCAAGAAAATTTTTGAATTACTGGTAAGAAGGTAAGAACTATCTTTAATCTTTGATAAATAATCTTTATATAATGAAATAAATTTGATAACCTAATAAAAAGCAAATTTCAGATTTATTTCAAAATTTTTATTGATATCTTGATTTGATAAAAATTTTCTAGTTGGGTTCAATGGAACATAATCTCAGATTTAACCTATTTGTACTCGTAGATGTATTTATAATGCGTTATTATAAAGAAAGGATGGAAAATATGCACGACATTTAGATCAAAAAGTATGTTCATATACAGGCTGAACGTATGTACATTTCGTGTCGAAATTTTACCTCGCAAGGTTCTCGTTCAAGGGACGCCAACTACCTAAAAATGCCTTATACAAATGTTTATGGTTTTTGATATATTTTCTGTGCAATGTTTGATTACAGCCTGTATATAAACTTAGTTTTTTTTTAATTAATACTGCTTCTGAGCCTAGCCTTTACCTTTGATGATTTTTGTGATTTCTTTTACTCTTTTTAGATATTTTATTTAGCTGGCCTGTATGTTATTGTTGTTTCATGTTGTGTTACACAGGGTTAATGAAATGTTATATAGAAATTTTATCTGGTAATAGTCTTTGTTGAAGAGATGTTAAATATCCAAAGTTGTCTTATATAACTGTTGATAATTTTAGAGATATACAATGTAACTATAGTTTTCAAGTTTGGTCCTTTAAATTTTCTGACCGGCGATATCTTTAAAATAAACAAAAAACGGGGTTGAAAAATAAAATTATGATTATGTGATATCTGAATTACATTTTAAATAATAGCTACCACAAAAATTGGTATTATAGGACGTACTGGATGTTCATATTAGAAGTTTTCTATCTATTTTTTTGATTGTACCACCACTTGTCGGATCAAAAATGTCGTTACGTTAGAGGCTGTTGTTTTAAAAGAAAGTTACCGGAAATTACATGTTTTTATATTTTTTTAAATTTAATTTTAAACGTAAATTAAGGAAATTTATAAAACTTGTTATTTGATAACAGAATTTTAAGTTAAAACTTTTTTTTTACTGATCGTGGTTCTCTTCCTACATTAACATAACATGTAATGAAATATGAAATTTTATATACCATGAGAAAGGTAATTAAAAAATTTGTGGTTTTTGTTTGAATACATTAACATTGTGAATTTTGTAAAGCTTAACAACTCAATTAGACTTTTAAAATTTGAATATAGTGTAGATTTATTAATCCTTTCAAATTCCAAGACTGAGTGCAATGACTTTTAATTTATAATATACAGCCGTTGTGAGTAAACAATATATTGCAAAAGGCCACAAAAACGTTAATTAATTATTGTCATAAATAAATTCATAAATTGAAAGTGTACGCAGATATTTCTATCGTACTATATGTCATTTTAGGTTTGAGTGGGGATTAAGCTTAAAAGTATAGGTACTTTCTCATATTTGGCAAGAGATTTATTCTAACGTTACTACAAATTGTATTAAAAATACAAAGTCACAATGCAAATTTTTGTTTAATCATGATTTTATTATCATTAGCTTCCTGTTCGATCTCCTCGTCATGATTAAATGTAAAGCAAGTTCAGGCGACTAGTGGTCACTAAGAGATTGTACTAAACAGTCTGCAAATAATGACTTTCACGTCCAAGCTTCCATCATTATCTTACATTAAGAGTTCAAGTTCACTTAATAAGGATAGTAGACACACCTTTTAGCAGAGAAGGTAAACCTCTGTTATATTAACCATGCAAAAAGAAAGGTCGTGAATAAAATTTACACCAACTAAACAAAATTTCTCGTCACTCTTTAAACCGCAACCGTTTGTTGTTTAAAACGAGACAGCAGTCTTGACGTTTTTATTGATTCGTTGATCATGAACTTCGAAGAAAGTGAAATGGAAGTGAATTTTCGAGTAGTTGAGGAGTCTCCGGATATCGTAATTTTGTTCCCGTATATAAATAGTAACAGTTCATGGTTTACTGCAGTTAATAGCATTCATTGACAACAAGTGTGATTATTATGAATCCTTTTGTAAGTATTGAAGTACAAGAAGTGCTATTTGAGTATTATTAATATTTTTCCAGGCTGTTATTCTTACACTTTGCTGTTTGGCAACAATACAAGCCCGGCCTGGGTTCATTCATGAAGAAGGACACAAGCTTGAAGGAGTACCAAATGAGTCACATTACGGCAAACTCCACTACCCCAAATACGATGTTATTCATTTAGGAAGTGCTATCAAAGGTCATCTACCTCCAGCAGTAGTTGAAATTACTAAAAAAGTCGTTATTAAGGAACCCCAACCATATCCAGTCAAAGTTTCAGTTCCAGTCCCACATCCAGTAGAAGTACCCAAACCGTTCCCTGTTGTCCACACTAAAATCATTAAAGTACCTCATCCAGTACCCTACGAAGTTATTAAAAAGGTTCCTGTAGCTTTTGAGGTACCTAAACCATTTCCGGTACCGATTGAAGAATTCAAACATCACGGAGGAGGAGGTGGTGGAGGTGAAGGCTCTTTCGGAGGTTCATTCGGTGGTCACGAACAATTTGGTCACCAACAATTAAATGAGGTTCATGAACAAAACCAAGAAGGTGGTGGTTTAGAAGGCGGGTTTGAAGGAGGTGATAACGCTGGTGGTTATTCTGAAAATGATCAATCTGGAGCCTATGGTACTCAATCCCAACAAGTTGGATGGGTTCCTATTCAAATGGTGGTTGCTGATAATGGCCAACAGCAAGCGCAGGAACAACACTAGGGTTCATAATAAACCAAAATCGTAGTTTTATTTGTTGAATTTTTGTTATAGTATTTTTTTAATAAAATGTATTTTTTGTAAATTGTGTTTTGAAAGTAGAAAGGCTTTTCTTGATTTTTTGTCCGGTGTGTATAATAGATTGTCAATGACATTGCGTGAAAGTGTACCATTATAAATTAATAATAATTATCGGGTATTATCGGAAAAAGAAGGATTTGATATAAAAGAAGAAAATCTGAAGCAGAGAAACTTATAATTTGTCACAGTTTTTTTTATATAAAATTGTTTCTATAATTTGGGTCAGAGTTTTCGTTTGATTGGTTTTTGAAAACTTTACTTAATTAATTTTTAACAATGTATGCAATTTTATTTTGTGGGAGAGTCGCAAAAAATAGTAATCTCTCATGCATGATTAGCTCTCATGTAATTATATTCTATAATAATTTAGTTTGTTTACATTTCTCTATTTACTTTTCAAAACGAGTTTTTTAATATTGTGTATCTATTAATTGATAAAATTTGAACTAGTTTATTGATAATTAATTTTCTAGAAAATAAAAATCAGTTTTTAAAAAGAACATTTTATTAAGTAGAAAATAAAAGAATAAATATAATTTAAATCAGACACAGATGAAATGAGCAAAAAATACAGTGCAACAATACTGATGAGAACAATAATTACAAGACATCAGTCGTCTAATGGTGGAATTCCCCTCCAAATCCAAATCCATGTCCTATTCCGAAACCTTCGATCCCTTCATGGTGATGTTCTTTAACCAGAACTGGAACGTGTTTTTCGATGTAGACAGGTACTTTAACTGGATAAGGTACAGGTTTGTGTACTGGGTATGGTACAGGTTTAGGTACAGGTACGGGATGTGGCACTGGATAAGGTACCTTAACTGGTACTTTGACTGGGTAAGGTACTGGTTTTTCAACAGGATAAGGTACAGGTTTTTCTACTGGGACTGGGTATGGTTTGGGAATATGTACTGGGTATGGACGATCAACAGGCACAGCTACTTTAACAGGGTAGGGTACTGCGACCTTTTTGACTACAGGGTAGGGCACAGGGTGGGGTACAGGTACAGGCACTTCCTTAGTGATAGTCACATGTTTGATATGACCGTGCTCTTCAATCCCGCCGCCTAAACCGATTCCGTGTCCAAACTCAATGCCACCCCCAATTTCGTGACCACCACCGAATCCATACCCAAAATCAAAAAGACCACGTTTGTCTTTTTTCTCAGAGGGGGCTGCGGTTTGATCCTTTTTTTCTTTTTTTTCTTTTTTTTCTTCGGCGGGGAGGGCCGATACTAGCACCAAACCCAAAACCAAAACCAGTACACTCTATAACAAAGAAAATTTTTTAGCACTTCAAGGATTACACAACACTGACACTTACTTGAAGCTTCATAATAGAATTGTTAACGACTGATAATCGAAACGGGCGACTTGGGTGTATTTATATTTCTTGGGGGATATGTGTCAAAACTTTGCTTTGTGGCTTTCTATCCCCTCTTTTGTGGTGCGTACAAGAAAATACAATACTGCGAGATACTAGTACAGTCTTACTCACCTAAATATAGACCAGTTCCCAAAGTTACATAAAAATGTAACATATTGCATGATGAGAATTACCCAACAAAGTTTCTTATAGATTTGTGCGTAGCACGCATCTCTTCAATCTTCTGGTTCACATCGTTAAGATGCGAGTAAAAGTTGACCTTGAAATCATTAAGTAACAGTAGACTTCTTCCGTAATTATAGATTTATGGGTTACGCTACGGACGCTATGCAGATGATCAAAGTGAACCTTCGTTGAGTTTCTAGTTAGGAATTTCAGCGTAATGAGTTATGGCGAAATTTAGGGCATTTTCTATCAAATGTAAGGTATTCCACCTAATTAAAGTTTTATATAAGAAAACATTTAGGTATACCTGAATGACTAATCTAATAACATTTATATTAATTAGTAGTTAATAATTTGCACAGCATATATTATCGATTATGTCAATTATTAATCATCTCTGAAGAAAAATAATATACCTATCTACACCCATATTACATAATAAGTCTCACTCTCACGTCAAAACAATTTGTTCGCAAAATAGAAAAATCCTCACGTGCTTGTTTGTTCGCAAAATAGAAAAATCCTCACGTGCTTGTATCTAGAGTATAACTCAGTCATCTGTATAACAAAAAAGGACGAATTTCACTTAAATCAAGCGAATGGTTATAATCGAAAAATGTGTAACAACGCTGCTATAAACATTAAGGAAAATAGAGCGTATTATATGATTTCCTTTTATGCAATTTGCAACAAAGTGAGTGGAGGAAATTTGTCAAAATACACCTAAAAATTAGTGTACTAGTTCACAGCATTTTAACAATGCCAAAATATGAATTTTTGTGTAAAATCGTGACATGTTTAATTTTTGATACTTTAGCTTTCATCATGTCGCAAGTGTCGGAAGTGGTGAAATATTACGTTTGGAAATGATCAAAAGAAATTTTTATTAATTACATTACGACCTTCCAAAATAGAAACTCAGGGTAATTAGTAAAGTTTTTGTCTGAAATTATTATCTATATGTTGCAATTTAAAGTACAGTCCTTTTTAAACAGCCAAGGAGTATATGACCGTGTTATATGAGATCTAGTTCTGTTGTGTCATTGTCAAGGTAGAAAAGACGACAGGTTTAACGATGCATAAACCAGAAAAGACATTGACAATGTCTTTCACCGAAGATTGATTTTTTGTTTACGTAATTATTCATTGACACATTTCTAACAAGAAAACTTAAAATGATAAAATTTTGTGAAGTCAATAGGCATTTTTTTTATGAATTAACCAATACAGATTTGCATAAGTAGATTATGCCAGTATTTTTTGCCTTTGAAAGGACATTTGTTTTATTGCACCAGTTCTGGTTTTAAATTACTGCCAATGTGTAAAAAATAAATATAAAACGGAAATTAATGGTGGTATTACGAATAGTGGGAGAAAATCATAAATATACTTACCACACTGCTTTTGTTTTTCATACTTTGTCCAGAACTACTTGAATTTGACTTATAAACGAGTTCATGATCAATTTAATAGAGGTGCTTCTATAGAGAAGTGTGCGTTATTGTCACCTGGTCTTAAAACTAAAGGATTACGGTTTCTCTATTGCTAGAGATCCCAAAAAGTTAATTAAGTTAATTAAGTCTATTGCATCAAAAACGCAAGCATTTCTAGACAAACTTTTAGTTGTTCCTATTTTATATTTTACCATTATTCTTTTTTATAAAATTATTTAATCCGTATAGTGTTTAATTTATATTATTTTATTTTTCTATTAAAAGCCACTTTTTTCTTAAAAAAACATTTTATTTTATTTTTTTGATAATATTGTTATACAAATCTTTAAATTTGACTTGCTGTGGCAAAAGTTGCTTCTGGTGCAGTTGACGAGTGCTATTGTTTTTATAGTCCTACATTAATTATGAAGGTCAAAACCGTATAAATGCACCGAAGAAGCTGAAACGTTGCTTATTAACTTCCAAAACATATTTCAAAATTTTACCACAATGGTGAGTTGGTAATTTAGTGATACTAATCCTGAAGCAGACATGTGTACGATTTTTTGACTTTGCATAATCATAAGATGTACGACTATTCTGTTTTCAGTGTTTAATAAATACCATGGCAAATTAGTAAGCGAGGTGTAGAGATTTTCAGACTGAAATTTTAAAAGATGATAAAAATTTTTTGAAAAAGATATTACTTCGTTTTCGAGGACCTGTCCAGTTATTACAAATGTTGTAGTAACGACAACTGTTACGGCTGAGAGAATTAAAGTAATAAAAATGTGTTGGGTATTACTTTTCTACAAAATAATAGAGCTTATTGATAAAATAAGTAAATACCAGTACCAGAAAATAAATTAAATCAGCTCCTACGACGATTCCAGAAAATGTAAACATGAATATTGGGGTATAAAGTAACTCATTTATTCTGTAACCAAAACTGTAAATAATTTGTAAATGCAGAAATTAAAAGGAATTATCTAATCTTACTGTAGTAAATTTTGATGATGCTTTACACAACTTACTAATTCTTTATAAATCACCTCTTGAAACTTATTCTTAATTTTAATATCTTTTTCTCCCAGTTTTGTCAGATGAAAACTTATTTGGTTTACTTTTTGATTCAATAAAAAATATTGGAAAATAAGTTGAAACACTATATACGTTAATGTAAAAACAACTGCAATTATTACCACACCAATATGAAAAAAACCAACATAGAAAATAATAATGTATCCTGTGGTCCACTTATTTATATAGTCCTTGTATATTTTAACAGAAATATAAATTTCATACTCATCATAGCTTAATAATGGTAAAAGAATAGCAGCAATGAAAAACACTATAAAACTTAGAAGCGAATAAAACTTAACTGTCCATGCCCTTCTCCTCAATCGACTAAATGTAGATATTCCTAAATTTTTCAATGGCCAAAATTTCGGAAAATTGTTGTTTATAATGACATGATATTTTGTGCGCTTAGCAAAATATGAATAAAATGAGCATAAACCCTACAATTTATAATTAGTTTTAAAATCTTAATTATTAAAATAACAATCTACAATTGTAGATTTGACAATAAAAATGGAGTATTTTCCCCATATTTTAGTACCAAGTGTAAGAAACACCAAAGTACAAACCACTGTTTCAAAAATACAGTACATTAATGAAAAAATGGCAACATTTTTAGGCCATTTAAAATGTAGAAACAGGGAAGGCCAGTCCAACAATTCGCCTAAAATGTCGTCTAAAATAGATTCGTCATGGATAATGGATAGCTATTGATTAGCAATTTACCTTTAATTCGAATTTCGAATAAATTTGTTATTGTATTTTGCAGTTCTTTTATATTCTTCATAGTGACAGGGTTCTTGTTGTTGATATTATTACAGATGGAAATGCTCTTTAAATAGTTATTTTGTAATATACTAAAAATGTAGCGTCAATTTTTGGTATAACTTTCAATACTATTGAAGTATAATCTGAAAACGATTTTTGTTATTTTCTAAGTGGTTTACATAGGGTTTACAGAACGTGGCATTAACTTTAAAATTCCGTTTAAATACTTAGTTCACTATTACGTGCCAATTTTTAACAATCAAAAGTCAAGATAAGCCGAGTAGATCGCGATTTAAACGTTAATTACATTTAAATATTTTTTTTTAACCAACCGTAAAAGTAGAATAAACTTGTAACTAACTTTTAAGCAATTTTTATATTAACTTTATAAAGTTATTGATAGATTTGTATTAGTGGATTAATTAGAAGTAACGGAATACTGGGCAAACGAATTTGATGTTACTGACTTTGAAATTAAGATTGTAATTAATACATAAATTAATTAATGTACAAATTAATACATAATATATTAATAGAAGAATACAAGAAGATTAGTAATTAGGTTTTTTCTAACCATTAGCATTTTTTGCACTTAAAAAGATTTCTTTATTAGTATTGGTAGATTAGATAAAAAAAATTAGAATATATTAAGAATCTAATTTTGGAGAAAATCTATAATTTTTTAGGTTGAAGAAAATTAAGAATTTTGAGCAAAATGTTTTCTAATGTAATCAATTTTTTTGAATTGTTGGAACTACAGTTTTACTATTAGTTGCTACTTGACGTTTTTATTGATTTTTTATAAAATAATTTGATGCTTAAGATTTTTATTTTATATCAAATGTTTTTAAACTATTAGTTTTTTAAATTTTATTTGTTGGTTTAAGAATCAAGGTTACATCGTTTGTAATATTGTCATTTATTGCTGAATATTAATTTTTGTGGGCTATTATAGCGCTACTGGTTTTGATGGTGTATGGCTTCTAAAATTTACGTCATTCTTTTCTGTTTTGACTTTTTTTTATTTATTAGCTCTACTAGCTCTAACTCGAAACTCTGGTCTTCAACTTCCAACCGTTAAGGGTCCTCTAAAGGGCAGCATTTTTTTATTAGCAGATAGTACTACAGTTAATTGCTTCATTTATTACTAGAGCTCGGCGTTTAGGAGCAGGTAGACAGTTGGCCAGGTAATTAATGGGTGTAATTCAGCACGCACATAACAGTCATTCAAATGGTTTGCACGAGCGCTGAAAACGCAGCAGCGTTGTTGCCTCAAATGTATCCAAAATATATTTACTGCTTAAATGAGAGAACCTATTATAGTCTATTAGAATCAAATACTGATTGACTGAGTGACAGTCAATGTCCCCTTAATTTGTATCGTCTTTAAATAACGCTAAATGAAGTGTAAATAATAAGGCGAAATCACGCCACTGAAAATCCATTCGCTCATGCCTAATGTTACTTATCGGTTATCACACATCAAATGAAAATTCTTTTAATTGTCTAGACAGGTGCGTTATTGAATTTTAAAAAAAATGTTTAAGTTAAAAAATATAAATAAACTTTTTAGCACTTTTGTCCAATTAAAACGCACACAAAAAATCTGATTTTTTAGTGTTATATGCATTAATTCTTAAAGTGAGGTGTTGTCAAATTACACAAAATGTATTGTTTCTTTAATAATTAATGTTTTTAAAATGACGGTACTTTAGACAAACAGGCTCACAATGTGTATACAAATTAGAGACTCTTTAAAAAAATTAAATAAACAATGTAATGTAATAATTTTAATTATTTAACAAAATAAAGAATTTTTTTAGTTCCTAGCATTTGCTACCGGTGGCGCGTTATCAGCGTATGAATTTAACAAAACATACGGGCGGCGTGTTGTAGCAACCTAACAAACTAGCTCATATTGAGAGTGAGAGAGACGTTTTCTTGAGAGAGTGTTCACACAGTACGTCTTTGTAATATTATTGTAAAATGTGGTAAAATTCTAATTAGTATTTTAATTTTAATTGTAAAATAATATTTTTGTATTTAGAGTTGCCGCTTATTAAAAAAGGAAGGCATAGCGTTAGAATCGCAGCGCCATTTAGAGGACCCTAAATGTTTCACTTGGTATTTAGCTATTTCACAAAAAACTTGCTCTCATTTATTGCATTTTTTATTCTTGATAAATCTTTTACACTAATTACGGTTTCTTTATTCATACCCATTAATTCGTTTTATTATTTGTTTTCTAATATTTTTTATATTTTGACAATAATAAAAATAAAGTTATTTTATTTTACTAGTGCAGAAAGGTGATACTTTATAGTCGTAAAACTTTTCAAAAATTTTATTTTGTAATCCAGTCGTACTTAAATCCATTTTTAAACGTAAACGTTAAAACGTTCTTAACCTATTGATTTATATGTATTTATAGCCCAATATTAATTAGGAAGGTCAAGACCGTATAAATGCACCGAAAAAGCTGAAACAATGGATGCTTGATTACCAAAACATATTTCAAATTTTACCACAATGGTGAGTTGGTAATTTAGTGATACTAATCCAGAAGCAGACATGTGTACAATTTTTTGACTTTCCATAATCATAAGATGGATAACTTTTCTGTTCTCAGTGTTAATAAATACCATGGTAAATTAGTAAGCGAAACATAGAGATTTTCGGACTAAAATTTTAAAGATTAGAAAAAATATTTTTGAGGTAGAAAGTACTTCGTTTTCGAGAGCTTGACCATTTACTACAAATATTGTAGTAACTACAATTGTTATACCTAAAAAAACTAACGTAATAAAAAGATTTTGGGTGCATCTTTTCTAAAAAAAAACGAGAATTTATGTGATTTAATTTTTCATTTAATAAAAAGTATTGGAAAATTAGATGAAGCACTACATAGGTTAAAGTAAAAACAACTGAAATTGTTACTACAGAAATATGAAAAAATAAAAGATAATGTATCCTGTGGTCCACTTATTTATATAATCCTTGTATATTTTAGCCGAAATATAAATTTCATACTCATCACAGCTCAATAAGGGTACAAGAATGCCAGCAATTATAAACACTGTAACACTTAGAAGCGAATAAAATTTAACAGTCCATGCTCTTTTCTTCAATCGTCTAAAAGTAGTTGTGCCTAATTTTCTTAAGGGCCAAAATTTTGGGAAGTTAGCGTTTATAATAACTTATAAACTTATAATACTCTGTTCGTTTAGCAAAATAGGAGTAAAAAGTGCAAAAACCCTACAATTTATTACTATTGAATTTTCAAAGATTAAATCGAAAATTTTACAATTGTAGATTTTTCAATAAACATAGAGCATTTTGCCAATATTTTAGCATCATGTGCAAAAAACACCAAAATACAAACAAGTGTTTCAAAAATACAGTACATCAATGAGAAAATGGCAAAATATTTAGGCCATTTGAAATGCAGTACCAGAGAAGGCCAATCTAACAATTCGCCCAGAATATCATTTAAAATAAGTTTGTAATAGATATCTATTTTTTAAAAATTTACCTTCAATTCGAATTTCGAAGAGAGCTGTCATTACATTTTGTACTTTGTTACGTATTTCATAACGGCAAAGTACTTTATGAACAAACCAAATACTCTGAGCAAACGCAATATTAATTATATGTCTATTACTGATTTTGTAATTAAAGATATAATGAATCATTAATCTATTTTTAATAAATTAATTTTTATAATCTCATTACATGATACAAAAAATCTTATAAGAAGTCTCTGGCTCTTTCCTCTAAGATGTCCAAAATCACTCAATGTTTAACAAAGTTTTTTAAAGTTTGTAAAAAGATAAAGGCTAAAAGAAATGTTTTTTTAAATTTTCTTTATAATTTTATTTGCCATTTTAAATTACATAACGAAGGTACAAACAATTCTTAAATCGATAAAATTTAGTGTTTTTTATAGCTAATTTGACATATTTATTAAAAAGGATAATATAGATGTTATTTTTCGATACAGCTAAAACCAAAATCATAATATTTATTAATTTTTGATTAATTTTTACCGAAATAAATAAGGTGTGATTCAGATTAATAATCCCAGAACTTGAAAAAGCAATGTGATATTTCGATTTTGTGAGCAATATGTGATATAGCTTTCTATTTGCGAAATTCCATGAGTGCCAAGGTAGCATAATTGCAGTGTCGAATAATTTTCCGGACTAGAAAAAAATAAATAAATCAATTTTTTTTTTTTATAATTAGGTACCTCATTTTCCATTAGTTGTCCCGTAATACCAAAACCTGAAGTTACCAGAGATCCAGTGATTGCAAGTGCGGCTCCACGTAAAACAGAATTTTCAAAATATTTCTAAAAACATTTATCACTGTTGTATCATATAGGCGGTCCCAAAATAGGCATGCCAAATTGTTAAAGCGTCGTTAATTGGCGTCTAAGAAGTACGAGAAAAATTTATATTTGTTATGATTTACAAAGCCTCAAATATTGTCATTTACTTTTATTTTTATATACCTATTAAGTAAATTTGGAGATTTAAAACACAAGAAAATGTTACATGTTTTTATCATTTTTAGTTTTTAACATATAACACTTGAAACCTATCACTTAGACCTTTGAAGTAAATTTTGACAACAAAGACTTTACATTTTGTTTAATTAAAATTTTTCAAAGATTTGCAGTATTTGTTTTACAGTTTATTATATTTTTATAAGACAAGATAACTTTTAAAACTTTACTGTTTCACTCAATAATTAAGACCTCTATTATTTCGAATGTTGTCATTATTTAACCGTCAAAACAAAGTTTTTTTTAAATTTCGTTGTTTGTCGTTGGACTTTTGTTGAGAGCGTATCAACACTCTGGCACCCCATTTCTAGGACAGCCTGTATGATAGGTGACATACCATATAGAAAATTAGAGAAACAGAAAATATTATTCCACTTGTCGTAACTATAAATATTGGGTAATACACAATATCATTCATCCCTTTAGCCACTCTAAATTTTTCAGAAATACTCGTAGTTTGATTAAATTAAATTATCACGTTATTACTTACTTTAAAAGCTGTTGATGGTATCTAATGCAAGAAATTAATTCTTTTTTAACATGGTTTTGATATAAAACATCATTGATTGAATGAATAGCATAAAATATTTGTGATTCAGTTCGGAGCTTGTCGAGTCGCTTATTTAATAAAAAATACTGAAACTTGAGATGTAAAGCAAAATGTACAAAAATAAAACCAGTTGAAATCATTATAAATCCAGTGTAATATACCGCTAAATAAAATATTATTAAAACTGGAGTGGCCCTTTCGCCTAACAAATCACTATAAACTCTCACTGGTAACATTATATCATATTCATCACCAATCCAAGGCAAACCAGCAGTTGAAGTTGCAAGTGAAGCAAAAATTGTCATAACCATAAAAATATTTGCAGATTTGCCAAATTTTTTTATTTCGGTATGAGCTTCTGAACCCATACATGTTACAGACCAATATTTTGCAAAAATACGGCGGCGGAAATTTAAAAATTCGGATCCTTTGAATATTCCTATTACATAACAAGCTACTCCCTAAAAACGACAATTATTATTTTATATTAATATAAAAACAATAATACGATTGATGATCCAAAAGAGAGTAGACTGTATTGTTTCCAAAAATTTAAATTTTTAACAGTTAGAAGAAAATACATACATAGTGACACAGTTAGTGTTAGAAAAAGTATAACAGATAATCCGAAAAGACGAACGATTTTATGCAACATTAAAATTTCTGGGATAGCCCTCAAGGCTAATAAAGGGTCATCTGAAAATGTATTTTTGTAATTTTGAATTTTAAAAAAAATTAACACACTTTTAGGCAATTTTTCCATTTACAGAAAAGCTATTGTTTAGTGTGTTACAAATAATAAAATAGTAGACAACGCAATAATATTAGTGATTTTGTAACTAATGATCTAATCAATCTATTTTTAATATATTTGTTATTGTGTGACAATTTATAATGCAAAAGAACTTTCTAGGTTACTAGGATTCCTATTTTATATTTAACAGCAGCTAATTACTTATGTATATTTACATATATCATGTATGGTGAGAACGAAAATGTGCAGACTTAGAGTTGAATTTACGTCTCTTGACTAATAAATAGTCTCAAGACTATTAAAATTGCTCTGATTCAGAAATTTTTATTCTCACGGTATTTATATATTATAATTTGGCATAACGTAACAAATTAGATAAATATTTTAAACTGTGGAGGTGGGAATGGCTATACTGTTTTTAAGTTCATAAATAAATACTAAGGGACTCCCTTGTCTTGCTTAAAAATTATACTTAAGTTACGTTAATTAACATTAATTCTTCTTCTGCGAATATTAGATTAATTATATTTTATTTTTCTTCAAGGAAGAATACACAATTTAAGAAAAATTCTAAATATCAAATTTTTGTGACAGCTGAAAAACTGCAATCGGCTCTAAAGTGTCTGCTTTACTACCGAGCTAAAAATCACGGGGAAAAGAACATAAAATCTTGGGAAGATAAAGTATACTGTGATAATAAAAACACAACAATGATTTGAACATGAAAAATAAATTAGATGTTTTGGTGATGATAATGATACAGGACGAGATAAAAATGCTGAACATCTATGTTATTTTTTTAAGTTATAAATATTTATTTGGTAGCTGTTACATACACTAATAAAAAATATTTTTTTAAAAGATAATTGCTTTATAATGTAAAAATTATTAGTTAATTATTGGCCCTTTATTAATAAATATCTAATTCTTATTTGTGTAATTTTTAGTTTGCTAAAGTGTGTCTATATTTGAATGAATTTTATGACCCAATAAAGAAATTAACTTTAGGGTTTCTCACCGTTAAAGAAATCTTAGCCCCTGAATTTTAAGAGGATTGTAAAAATCTGGCGCGTGGCACCCGTTGTTTGTTTCCTTCGAGGGTCTAGCCGCTTAGGTAACAATAGGGTTCACTTACCCTTACGACCACCCTTATTAAATCCGTCATAAACAGTTTGCAAGTCAAAAAATAAAATTTATCGAAATATAGACAATCTTTAATAGTTTAGATTTTCGCTAAATAAAAAATTATTAAAACTGGGCTGAGTAATTTGTGGTTTCTTAAATTTTATTGGTCAAAATTGCCACTTTTTTGTGAATTAACTATTTAATCAAAATTAAATTTCATAAACCGATCTTTAGTTTTTAAAAATTTAATTTAAAACAAATGTAATCACAATTTTAATAATATATGTGATGTTTGGAATATTGGGATAAAGTTTTGGAATATTGAACAATTTTCTTCTTCACTTATTAATTTAAAATAGTTTTACATAGTGGGTAAGATAAAAAGTAAGGCCTGCAAATAAGAAAAGTGAATTTTTTTTAAAGATCGGATAAAAAATGAAGTGAATAAACAAAAAATAAATCAATCAATTTAAGATATCATTTAAAATTTATTTAATGCGTTCAGAAATGAAAAAAATCTTGGCACTCATTTCACCAGTGTAGAAGAGTTTAATGACAAAGGGTTGAGGTAATGGACGGAGTTTATCTGGCTTACAGTAAAACTTTTAGAAAGTTTAGTTGTATTTAACAAAAGAATTTTTTAGAAATCTTATAATTTTGTAAAAATAAACTAAATTTAACTGATAAAAAAATATTGACTTTTAAAATACTAATAATTAATAGAGTAGTAATAAAAAAATATTTAAGTAAAATCAAAATAATTAGTTTTATCAGTACACTTTGATTTAAACAAACATACAATTGTAAGAGACAAGATAAATGGGTTAGAAAGAAGTTAATTAGCTTATTACTATTAAAAAAAATTAGCTTTTGCTTAAGCCGGAAAACCACTGAATATGTTTTTAATTAAAAAAAAAATAACTTATTTAGGACACTACGTAAGTTAAAAAAAAAATTAAATTACGCACGTCTCAATTCTGTCTAAGTTCAAGTCGTACCTCCTTATTCAGTCTTTCAGATATTTTAACATTCGTACTAGTTTTACTCCTGCTACAATTTGTTTATACATTGAAATTTGTGCCTTGTGCCTAATAAATATAGGAATAACAAAAGGTAGGAATAATCCAATTAATTGTTTCATATTGTTAAATATTTTTAAAACAATAAAATTTTGTGGTGGTACTTTGCAGATAATTGTATAAATGCATTCAACTATTAATTGCGATGATTTTATACAAGTCTTGTTTACAAATAATATTAGTGCACCCTTACGCTTGCTTACAATAGATAAAGAAAACAAGCGTAAAGGGTTAAGCAAAGAAGAGATAAAATTGTCAAATAATACGTGCATTTACTTTTACTGTAAAACTATTTTAAAATTTACTGTTTTCTTGTACTGTTTGTTTATAGCTTAAAACATTAACAATGTTTGACAATTGAAGTTTGTAAAAAGATAAAGGCTAAAGGAAATGTTTTTAAAATTTTGTTTAAAGTTTTGTCATTTTAAATTATTTTGTCATTTTAAATTATATAACGAAGGTAGAAACAAACAATACTTAAATTGATAAAATTTAGTTGTCTTTAGAGCTAATTTGATATGTTTATCAAAAAGGACAAAATCGATGTTATTTTTCGGTACAGCTAAAACCAAAATTGGACTAAAATAATTATTAACTTTTGATCAATTTTTACCGAAATAAATAAGGTATGATTCAGATCAATAATCCCAGAACTTGAAAAAGCAATGTGATATTTCGACTTTGTGAGCAATATGAGATATAGCTTTCTATTTGCAAGATTCCATGAGTGCCAAGGTAGCATAATTGCAGTGTCGAATAATTTGCCTGACTAGAAACAAATAAATAAATTTAAAAACAATATTTTCATAAATACTTCATTTTCCATAAGTTGTCCTGTAATACCAAAACCTGAAGTTACCAGACATCCAGTGATTGCAAGTGTGGTTCCTCGTAAAAGAGAATTTTCAAAATATTTCTAAAAAAATTATCACATTTGTATCATACAGGCTGCCCCAAAATAGGTGTGCCAAATTGTTGACACATTGTTAATTGGCGTCTAAGAAACACGAGAAAAATTTATATTTCTATGGTTTACACAGCCCTAAATAGTTTTATTTACTTTTATTTTTATATACAGTGGAACTCGTAATTCGACAAACATTTTGCAGGACGGTGTCGGACTATCAAATTTGTTGGATTACATAGTACTTTCATATAGACACACTATAGAGCGGAATTTTTTGAAAGAAGTTATCTTGTAATCTGACAAATTACAAAGGAAAAGTGATAAAATTCTATCTGAACTACAAATCCTTCTACATATTTATATTTATGTAATATCTAGAATTGTACAGTGATAGGCGTGTCAGATACAAGGGGCGTCGGATTAGACAAGGGGCGGATTAACGGGAATCCATTGTATTAAGTAAATTTGGAGGTTTAAAACACAAAAAAATGTCAATTAATTTTTATCTTTTTAGTTTTTAACATATAACACTTTGATCTTTAAAGTTTTTGAATATAAGGTTTTTGCATTTTGTTTAATAAAATTTTTTAAAGATTTGCAGTATTTGTTATTATATTTTTGAAGATTTTGCTGTTAGTTTTATTTAAAAAAAAATATTTGACTAGATAATTTTTTAAACTTTACTATTTCACTAAATTATTAAGATTCCTATTATTTCAAATGTTGTCATTATTTAATTCACAAAACAAAGTTTTTTTTTAAATTTTATGCTCGTTGGACCTTTGTTGAGAGCGTATCAACAACATACCATATAGAAAATTAGAGAAACAGAAAATATTATTCCACTTGTTGTAAGTATAAATATTGGGTAATACACAACATCATTCATTTCTTTAGCCACTCTAGATTTTTCAGAAATAGTTTGATTAAATTATTACGTTATTACTTACTTTAAAAGCAGTTGATGGTATTTAATGCAACAAATTAATTCTTCTTTAACATAGTTTTGATATAAAACATCATTGATTGAATGACTAGCATAAAATCTTTGTGATTCAGTTCGAAGTTTGTCGAGTCGCTTGTTTAATAAAAAATACTGAAACTTCAGATGTAAAGCAAAATGTACAAAAATAAAACCTGTCGAAATCATAATAAATCCAGTGTAATATATTGCTAAATAAAATATTATTAAAACTGGAGCGGCCCATTCGCCTAACAAATCACTATAAACTCTCACTGGTAACATTATATCATATTCATCACCAATCCAAGGCAAACCAGCAGTTGAAGTTGCAAGTGAAACAAAAATTGTCATAACCGTAAAAATATTTGCAGATTTGCCAAATTTCTTTATTTCGGTATGAGCTTCTGAACTCATACATGTCACAGACCAATATTTTGCAAAAATACGGCGGCGGAAATTTAAAATTTCAGATCCTTTGAATATTCCTATTACATAACAAGCTACTCCCTAAAAACAAGGATTATTGTATTATATTAATATAAAAACAATAATACGATTGATGATCCATAAGAAAGTAGACTGTATTGTTTCCAAAAGTTTAAATTTTTTACAGTTAGAACAAAATACGTACATAGTGACACAGTTAGTGTTAGAAAAAATATTACAGAAAATCCGAAAAAACGAGCGATTTTATGCAACATTAAAATTTCTGGGAGAGCCCTCAAGGCTAATAAAGGGTCATCTGAAAATGTATTCTTGTAATTTTAAGTTTAAAAAAAATTAACAAACTTTTGGGTAATTTTTCCATTTACAAAAAAAGCTATTGTTTAGTGTGTTACAAATAATGAAATAGTAGACAATGCAATAATATTAGTGATTTTGTAATTAATGATCTAATCAATCTATTTTTAATATATTTGTTACCGTGTGACAATTTATAATACAAAGCAGCTTTCTAGGTTACTGGGATTTTTATTTTTCTATTTAACAGCAGCTTAGGTTCACTTCATTTTTTATTTACCGTTGTCTGTCTCTTTTCAACACATTGTTGTATATGTTGCCATGTAATATAGATTATGTGTTGAAAAGGGACAGGCAACGGTATATAACTAAAAAATGACCTATAATTACATACTTGTATTTATACGGTGAGAACGAAAATGTGCTGAATTAGAGTTGAAATACTGACATTTTGACTAGTCAATAATCGTGATACTTTAGTGAGCTTCAATTGTCACTAAAGTTTATTGTTTACTGTCGATCGCCAAATTTGGTAACAAATCAGTTTCTCCCAGGACTAAGCGAGACATCCATTATTGTCATAGATAATGCTTTTTATTATTGGAAGGTGGTAAATGTCCAACTAAATAAATGACCAAAAATGTAACAAAAATTGGATCACGTTGAAAAGAACATAAAGTGTTGGAAAGATGAAGTATATTGTGATAAGGAAAACACAACACCAGTAAATTATAGGTTTTGTTAGTGATGTTAATGATACAGGAGGAGATAAAAATGCTGAAAATCTATGCTATTTTTTTATGTTGAAAATATTTATTTGGTAGCTGTAATGTATGTATTAATAAAAAATATATTTTTTTTAAATATAAATTTTTTTTCAATATGATTGCTTTATAATGTAAAAATTATTAGTTAATTATTGGCTTTTTATTAATAAATATCTAATTCTTATTTATATAATTTTATATAATTTGGCTTTTCGAATAATCTGTGGTTTCCTAAATGGTCAAAATAATTGGTCAAAATTAACTAATTAATTAAAATTAAATTTTATAAATTTTATTTGAATTTGATTTAAAATTTGCGATAATATTTTGGCAACTTCTCATTTAAATGTTGTTCATCATAAGATTTCAACTGAAATGTTTTATACACGACGTACGTTTTAGGCTCTATCTCTGATAGATAATAATAGGAGCTAGCTTGGAGCTGCAGGAATGGTTCTTAGCTTCTAACATCTAGCTAATTATTCAACAGTGTGGTATGTACTTACTTGTAGGAATTAGAGAATAACACAAAAGTTTTAATTTTTGGCAACATTTTAATCAATTACAAAAATATAATCTCAACAAGGGTTACAGATGCAACTATAACTATATAATATCACATGTAACAATCATGGAATATTGAGCAACTTGAAAATCTGTAACTAAAAGTATTAAATTAAAACAAATCAAGAATCGTTTAAAACAACCTACCATAACAAATTATTTAAAGATGATGCGAAAATTCAAATCCCTCTCCAATACTTTCAATCTCATGATGTCCTCCAAAACCTCCTTCAAATCCTCCTTCAATACCACCTTCAAATTCATGATGATGTTCATGATGATGTTCCTTGATGAAAATAGGAACTTTTTTTTCAACGTAGACTGGATAAGGTACTTTGACTGGTACTGGTTTGGGTACATGCACTGGATAAGGTTTAGGTACATGTACTGGCACTTTGACTGGATATGGTACTTTTACTGGTACTTTAACAGGTACAGGGTATGGTTTTTCTACAGGTACTGGGTATGGTTTTTTAACAATGACTGGATAAGGTTTAGGTACGTGAACAGGGTATGGTTTGGGAACATGCACCTTGACTGGTACTTTGACTGGTACTGGCACATGTTTGACTACAGGGTAAGGTACGGGGTGAGGTACAGGGTAAGGCACTTTTTTGGTAATGGTGATGGTTTTGATGTGCTCGTGATGATGGTGGTGTCCACCTTCAAATCCGCCTCCGCCGCCACCACCTCCGAACTCAAAACCGCCTTCGAAACCGCCGAATTCGATTCCTCGTTTTGCGTGTTTCTTCTCTTCTTCAGCAAGAGAGAAGCCGACGAGGGCTAGGAGAATCTGGAAGAGGATGCACGTTATGGGTGTAACCGCTCACTTTTGGTCACTTACAAGAAACTTCATTGTGCTGTATTAATCCAAATGGTTGAGCACTGACTGATGCTTATCAGTTAGACCAGCAAGTATTTATACAAAATTTACTTTCCCCATTAAACCCTTAGTTCCGTTCATGTGTAAAAACGCACTTTATTTGGGTCGCGCTTAAATTAATGCCTTTTCTTTTACATCATGAGTATGGAAATATTACCTCAGTATTGGTTAGCAAACATAGAAATTAAGACAGTAATTAGATAAGACTTCCTTTACAATGATATAATCGTAATTTTGAAAAAATTCCGAACGTAATGTGTTTATCTAATTTGGATTTGGCATGTTGTTATAACATAATTGGAACACGAAAATGCAAAATTAACTTGAAAATGATTTATGCGTTCTTATGCAATTTGATCGGGAAATAATTCGACTAGTCCTATTTAAATCATCGCGGATTCACACTTGAGCTTTTGTTACAACATTTTTTTAATTAAAAAGTTAAATTTCAAACGCAAATTAGAGAAAACATGCAAAACAAAATTTACAAATATTGTTTTGACTGAGTGGGTTTTAATTTCTATAAATAAAACAAATAAATGAAGCAGAAAATAGTTATACTAGAGCAAACGAGTATGTTATGTAATGTAATTATAATGAAAACCTATCTATTTATATAGAAAATATCAATTTATGTAGTAATGAATACCTACAATAACAAAGCTCGTGTAATATTATTTGCACTGTCAATTTCAGAATAAAATCAAACAAGGAACTGAGGAGGAAATGTTATTTTATTACCTGACAAAACAGATAAAATTTGTTTTAATAATCAGATTGCATTTTTGTGAACGGCTAAGCACCGGTTTGTGAATTTTTTCAGTGTTGAAAAGTTATTTAACAATTGAACTTATTCTTAAAATGTCAAAATTGAAAATAACTATTTGTACAATATATTTTTTTATTTAAACAATTGCACATCTAAATATAAGAGACCATCTGTGTGTTATTGACATTACGTGACTTCTTCTTCCTTGTGGCGTAGTAGTTTTACCTAATACAAGATCACTATTAAATTGAATTCCATATTAAACTGGACATTTTTTCAGATAGTTAATTAAAATTGCTATTTTAGTAACACTCTGATTATGTATTCAGCATATTTGAAATTTATTTTTGGAAAGTAATTTATAAAATGTGTTAAATTTGTTCAATTTTGTTACATATAACCGGAACTTTTATAAGACATTTTTTTGGTTCATATGTCGCTTTTTATGGCACCATCCGTGAATAATTGAAATATGGGTTAGAGGCGTGTACCAATTGTCAATGATCTTTTTTGTTGCATGCAATTTGCATACTAAATGGATAGAGCATGGTATAACACACAGCTACTCAAAGGAGCGTGTGCGTAATTGACAACTTCTTGAAACTACGAGTACAGTCGTTTAAATGTGCGTGGTCTAGGATCGTAAACCACATAACTAACGGAGGGTTAAGATTGTTGAAATAGCTAATCCAGAAATGCAGTCAGATTTGTTACATCACCTCTAGTTTTGTGAATATACTATTTCCGTCCTATTTTATGAACAATTTGCTAAAAGTAGATGTAAACATTTTTTGTGGAATTGTGGTTCAGTTTTAAAATATTACTATTTAATTACAACGACCAAAATTTAAAAAAAAAACACAAAAAAATGAAAATTTAAAAGTCTAAAAATATGTAATAAAAAATTGGATCAACATATTGTAGTTTTTGCAAATTTAATTCGAATTTTATTCCTAAAGAATTGGTCGAATTTTAAAACAAGAAAACTGTTAAAAAAAAATTTGGTTACAGATAGTAAGTAGTATTCCTTACTTGTCAAAAGATCAGATACCTTCTTGGTAAAGTAATGCAAAAACTGAGCGAGGTATATTCTTTCTGCTTTCTTTTGATCTATCATAAAAGTTTTATAAACTTCTTGAAAACGACAGTGATTATAATGTGTGTTCGTTTAAAAAAAAACTCGTAGCAAGCCATGACATTGTTACGTATGTCGTACATGAGCCCATACAACAACAAAAATTTTATTATTTATATTATTCATGTATTGTTGTTGCCTGCTATGTCTTTTACCCGTCACAAATTATTATCTTAACCATAACCTAAGAATATCTTCTCTTCCCGTCACAGCGAGCTTGTCCTTGGTGTGTTTTTCTGTGGTTGCCTTCGTGGTCTTTTTGTTTTTCAGACATTCTTTATTTTATTCATCAGTATTTTTCAATACTAAATTTTGTGTTTTCCTTTATTTGTAATTATGGTGTACACCAGTGAACAAAAGGCTTTTTTGTTGGAAAGTTATTTCCAAAAAGGAGAGAAAGTTAACGGTGTTTGGAAATATTCAATTCAGCTGTGCCTGGAGAAGTTTCGAGAAGCTTTTTCTGACGTTGTTGTTGTGTGTGAAGAGTTTAAAAACACTCTCCACTGAAGTGTGAGCATGTTTCGTGAAGTTCGTTACACATAAAGAAAGCAGTGGAAGACCGTGTGTGTGCCAGTGGAAAACGAACAGAAGAAGTTATTCATGCTGCACAAGAGATTCTACAGTAAGATCCAAGAACATTGATTAGACATCTGTCTCAGCAAGTTGAACTTTCTGTTAGTACATGTCATAAACTCCTACGAGAAGATTTACATATTTACTCGTATCGTCTCCAAGCCGTTTAAGAGTTACAACCCATAGATTTCCCTAGAAGATTGCAGTATTGTCAGTGGTTTTTAAATAACATTGCAAATAATGATGAACTTCTTCAAAAAATTTTCTTTACGGATGAAGCATTGTTTTTCTGTCATGAAATTGTAGAAGAATCTCTCCATTCACAAAAAGTAGGTGTTTGGGCAGCTATCAACAGTTTTTGTAGGTAATAAGTGAATATTTTTATAAAAATGTATTTTTGTTTAAATTGTCGAAAAGTGAGGTTATGAGATCTGTCAGTTTGACAAGTGTGTAAAAAATTAATCACAGACATACAAAACAATTGCTCTTTAGTTTCAAAGCACTCTAGAGTTTTTTTTAAAAAAAAACACACGATATTATCGTTATTGAACCTTTATTTACAAGGGCGAACTTAAGGGATTTTTAAATTTACAAATAAGGTACGTATTTCTCTTAAGTTTGTTATTTCTTTCAATCTGTGAGAAACATTTGCGTAGGTATATGGTGTAAAGCATCATCTTTTGGGGCAAATAACATCTTTGTAAAAATATTTACGTCTCGAGTATTGGGCCGTCTGGACTTAAACAAACCCACCACTTCTAGATGTGTGTGTTTAACTCTTAATTGATTTTTATAACAAAGTTTATGGTGGGCAAAATTTGCGTAGATCTACACTATAGTGAGAAAATATTTTGTGATTTTTTTGCTTGCCAAATTAGTGCTTACTGCGGCAAAATTTTTTTAGACACTAAATTGATACAAGAAAAGACGGCTGTAACCATGAAGTCATTGCTTTGTAAACTCGGAATTGGGTATTTGCTTTCAAGCCATTATAAATAAAACTCTCAATAATCATAAAGTGATTACTGTGGTTTTTAAGCAGAAGTCTACAAATTTTGTTTCCTTGTGGTAAACTGAAGGAAGGTAAAAAGGGTATCAACTAAAACGTATTATCATAAAAAGCTAATTGGGTAAATTAAATTTTAGATATCAATATAGAATGAGAATTAAAATGTGCTGAATTAGAGTTGTCTCTGCATTTCTTGACTGATCGCGAAAAACTATCATAATATACCAGACCATAGCTTTAGCAAATTTAGCAAATTTTCGCTCTCACGGTATAACTTTGCTCTTGTCAATATTTAGTTAATTAATTCAATTTTGCTTTTATATTCGTATGAACAATAAATTTCACTATGCCTGTATCTCAAAAACTAGAACTGTCTAGAACAAAAAGCGACTTATTTTAGGAACCAACATATCAGAAGTATCCTAAATCAGTTTAAATTTTATAGGGACCAAAATACAAATAGGTTGTCTTATTTGTAATAACAAAAGATTACTTAACTTAAGATTACTCTTGTTGAGAAGAAGCGGTACTAAAAATGAAGAAGTTCGAGTGCAAAAAGATATTTAGAGCTTAATTTTTTTTGCAATAAAACAGTAAAATCATATTTAGGAAAGAAACGTTACAATAAAAATTAATATAAAGGGAAGAGTAAAATAGATAGTGATTTTTTCCAATAACGGTAGTATAAAAAACAATTAACTAAAAACAAAACGTCTACTGAACGTAAACTGCCGATTTTAACATCTTTCTCAATTTTGGTTACTATTATAGTAGGTAATTTAGAAATCAAGTTTGGAAAATGAGGTTATACTGGGTGAGTTAAGACATATACTTTTTTTATCAAAAAATGAGAACGTGATTTAAGTCACAAATTATTTAAGAAATCAGGCGTCTTAAATGATCAGCACTTCTGTCAACATGTTTTTTTAATTTATAACATTATTTAACTAACCAAAAAAAATTATTGAGTTAGCGGCTGACTTTTAAATGCCGTTTTCTGAGGCCGTTTATTACTTCTTACATTTGAGTTTAAACCCATTTGTGGGTGGTAATAGCTTAACTACGGCTGCTTTGTCTACATTTGATAAAAATACTATACATAGACAAGTCGCAGACGTTAGAAAAGTCCTGGTAGCTTACGAAAACATTAAACTTCAATTTTCCGTCCGTAGTGCGTAGAAGATATTTTTGTACACCCATTAGTTTTTTATATAATTTTAAAAAGTGCTATCTAACACTTTATGATGGCAATAGAACACCCTTATTATAAAATTAATTGAAAGTGTCAGTATTCTTATGTTAATGCACGTCTGAAGTGAGTACTGTTAATATAAAACAGTCTTTGTTTATAACCGCATTATCGGTCTATCTTATTAAGTTTGGAGAAGAATTAAAAACGAATGCCAGGTAAAATGAGCAGGTAATGAGGTGAAATAAACTTTCCAAGTTTAGATTATCTTTCTTGCATATTAATGAAGCTTTTTGACACTTCATGTTAAAACAGTTTTTTTTCACATGTTTTTAATTATTTTACATGTACCTATGTACTTTAAATTAATTGCAATACCTAAAAAGTAAAAACAAACGTTACATTAAAGGTCAGATTATAAAAAGTGAATCAAATATTTAATTGCGATTAACTTTTAATTTGCAATTTAATTTTTTTATTTGCAAAATAAATACTTGATTGCGAATTAAATGTTTCATCGCCATTAAAGTCAATGTCACTTTCTGTAAATTAGCCCTAAGAGTCGGTTTACAAAGCATAACATTAACTTTAATATATTTGAGTGAGAATGCCTTAGTTTTGATATATCCTAATTTTCTATAAATAGCTTTCTACAATGTACATCCTGCAGAGCTTTTGAGCGATTTTATATTCACCTTGTATAGGAAATATTTATTTCTTTGTTAATACATATATTTCTAAACTTATTTTATATTTTTAAAATTTTTATCTCATGTTACTTTTTTTACGGAGTGTTAGAATATGAAAGTTTATCACATGCGTAAGTTTTATATTTTTTATGCAACCAACTATACGCTGTTGATTTTATTTCAACTTTTACTATGTTTTTTGTGATTTTATCGCCTCTTTTGTTAGTTACTTTAGTACTATTAGTTTAGTTACTGAGCTACAAAAGTGTTACCTTTGTTAGAAATATTTTGTTTATTATAAAATGGTAAAGCACATTATACAAATGGAGACAGTAATGTCCACACTTTTTTCAGGTTTTGAAATTATAAATGCCTGATTAATGCTTTTGGAATCTTTATTGAGGTATTCAATTAACAGAAGACAAGAATTTCATTAAAATGTGGATTTGTTTCCAAATACTGAAAACAAGTCACACATATTTAACGAAATTTAACAGTTGCTCGACAATCCATTTCTGGTCGCGAATAATGTGGTAAACTCTCCACTTAAGTGAAGCTAAACCACACTATTATAAAGAATGACTTTGACATAAATTAAACAACAGTTGGACTAAAAATTAATGATGGTGATGATGTACAAATTCATCCCCGATGGAAGAGAGACCACCAGCTCCTAGAGCTAATCCATGTTCAAGTCCATGTTCAACTCCAAAAGACGACAATCCGCTCTGTCCAAAACCTCCAGAAGAGTATCCTTCATGTCCCTTAACCAAAACTGGTACTGGTTTCTTGATAATGTTGATTTCAGGAATGTGCACTGGGATTGGTTTATGGATTGGCACTGGGTAAGGTTTGGCAATTGGGACTGGAACTTTGACTGGTACTGGTACCTTAACGGGCACTTTTACTGGAACTGGGTATGGCTTATCGATTTTGACTGGGTAAGGCTTGTCGATTGGGACTGGGTATGGGTGGGCTACGTGCACAGGGTAAGGCTTGTCAACTTTCACTGGTACAGGCACTTTAACTGGGTATGGGATTTTCTTTTCAATGTGTACGGGGTAGGGGTGTGGTACTGGGTATGGAATTTTCTTGTGAAGAGTGATGTGGTGGATGTGTCCATGGTGTTCTTCTTCGAGACCACCCCCGATTCCGCTACCGATTCCACCTCCGATTCCACCTCCAATTCCACCTCCAATTCCACCTTCAATTCCACCTCCAATTCCACCTCCAATTCCGCCTCCAATTCCGCCAAGACCACTTTGGAGTCCTAGACCGCTTTCGAGACCACCAAGAGTGAGGGTGTCATGACCGAAATGGTGGCCAAGGAGAAGGCCGCGTTTGGATTTTGAGGCTTCTTCTGCAAGGACTGCAGATGTTAGCAGTAATGCGCAAACCTAAAAAGTGAAATAAATTACTTTTGTTAAATAAATGCTTTTTACTTAAAATATTTTATAAATGGTGTAATGACTTACCAGAAATTTCATGATGTTGCTTGAAGGATTGACGATGCAACTGTGTTGTCTTCTTTTGGGCAAGTGGGTCTTTATATACCAATTAAGTATTGCCCCCAAACATATTTTTTTGTTAAATAATGAATATTTTAGTTCCATTCTACCGCAACAACCGTATTTCATTAATTTTAATCAAGCAACCAAATTTATGAATATTTGTGTATGGTATGCAGTAATTAAGGGGTGTTAAATCAACATTACAAAAAATAACTAAAATTACAATTTATATTTATTTATCGAATATGTTTCGCTAGTTTATGATGAGTTTAGATCAGTATAACTTTGAAAATTTTATTATTTTTAAAACTTGGTTTAAATTAATTATGCATTAATATAGCTAATTAAAAAAACATATGAAAATAATTTCATAAAAACTATTTCTATTTCTAGTTAAAAATATTTTAATACCACATAAAACATTCACGTTTTGGGTTTAAGAATGTGGTTACATATTTATTAATATCTAAATTCGTCTTCTTATAATCTGAAAAACATTATGGGGCTTTTGTCATAATAATTGCCATTTGATAGTTTAACTGCTAATGATTTCTCATTAATTTCGAGCGTGCGTTTTGATAATTTTTCGCGCTGCAGGAGATAAAATAACTACTTTAGTAGTCATCCGTCGTGCGTCATTTCATGTGAATTAAACAAAAAAAAATTAAGAGTTTACTTAAGTTTGATTTTTCAACAAAATTAACACTTATGTCTATATTCTCACACATCATACAAGTATCTTTTAATACATTATAATTATTATTTAACAGGACTAAAGTTTCGCTTAATCCTCCAGTTGATTATTGATTATTATCTACCATCTTTGCGCTCGGAAACTAACCATCTCCTTTACGGAATAAAAAACCTACTTCAGTCCTAAGGTATATTATATACTCTTAATTAACGTATTTTGTTATTTTAATTTTGCGTGCCATTATTTTTTGTTGTAATTTGTTGTTTAGCTTTAATAAATCTCCGTGTATGAGCTCCCCGGCACGACCACTGATTTGTTGATTCTTGTTTTCGTTTCATTTGTTATTAATTTTTTATTAAAAATATTTATTAATATAGTACTTTATATAGTGCAAACACTTTGTTTATTTTTTTAGTTTTTTTTTAATTCTTTTATTTATATGCTACCAGTATAGATATGGATGCTACAAAAACATAAAAAAACAACAACTACAAGAAAAGGAATAATGAAAAATTTTAGAAAACCTAGAAAACAACGGCGACGACTATAAAAAAATTCGAAACAATCTTCTAGATAAATTCCGACTGAAAGAAAAAAGTAGATACTAAATTTTTTGGGTCCCTTGAAACCGACAAATGTAAGAAAGAAAAGGCAAAAAAAGTTTGCAGCATGAAACAAGTTTTAAGACAAATTTAAAAATCGAGATTCGGAATCAAAAAGATCAATCAAAATTTTCGAAAAATTTGAGAATAACAACCAGAAAAAAAGATCAAAGAAGGTTTGTGAATAGAAAGAAAAACTACGACTGGATTAAAAAATAAGCAAAAATAGATTTTATATAAAAAAAGTGTTTGGAAGAATAAAAAAGCTTCTAAAAGAATTTAAAAGATGCCGATTAATTAAAAAGTAGAACAAAAAAACTGTAAAAAGAATTTTTACAGTGATAGTAGTGATATTAGACTGAATGTAAAAAGGTTTTAGAAGAACTTGAAAAATGATAAAACAATGATTGGAAGGAATAGAAGAATAAGAAAAACTGTTCACTTATATTTTGAATAAAACAATGCTTCCGACATATTTTATCAACTGGGTACCGTTTCAAACTTATTTTTAGTTCAAAATTATAACAACACATTTATTTTAAATTAGTTTTAAAGACAAACTTCAACTTGAAAAAAAAAGAACAAAAGCCTATTCTAAAAAAATGTGAGAAACGACGATCACAAACAAAAAAATAAAATAAAAAAACTGCGTTTTGTTACAAAAAATAACAACAAATAACTGAAGCTGACAGAAAAAATATAAACAGAGAATTTTTTAAACAATAACAGCTGATTGAAAAATTATACAAAAGCTACAATTAAAAAAAAGTTTTTAAAATTTGCGAAGACAATTATTCCAAAGCGACCTCCTGTGAAAATTTTTGGTACGAGGGAAATGAGTACTGCCACATTTAATTTACGATGACGTTAAGACGATAAATGAAATTACTTTATTTTAATACAAAATATTTACAATTCACAACTAAGTCAGATTGAACTTCATAAAATTTTATATATTTCAGTATTTTTTAATATTTTCGGCACAATCTTATTCTAGACCTAATTACAGAAATACCAATTCCAAAGCAACCTCTTAAAATTTTCGGTTCAAATTTTAATTATTTGTTTATTAGACAAGATTTTCGACCAAATTTGGTTAAAATCTATCATGTTTTTCTATAGAACTTAAAAAAAAACGCCCAAAAATATTGATATTGTACCTACCAGAGTGAGCAAGTCACACGAGCGAAGGTTCTAGTCCAGCTATTAGCCAACCGAAGTGGTAATACCTGTTAGAAAAGATTATATCTATACTTTATTGATCAATTAATCAAAAACTGAAAATAAAGCTCGAAGATAACAGTTTACCACACTTTTTTGTCGATTCATTACTTTCATTTATCTTATTTCTTAGTGCATAAGAGAGGATTATATTATACTTTCATTAAATATTATTAAATTATTAATAATATTAAAGAACTAAAGAAATTATTACAATTATTAGGGAAGCTGAATAAACAGAAGAAGTTTTCGATTAACAAAACATAATTTAAAAATAAAATAAAAATGCAATTTAATAAAAGTTGTCGTTATTTTGTCTTAATTAGCTCACACGTTAATTAACGTAACAAAAGCAATGTCTTTGCAGTAAGAACAGGTAAAGGATGTTGCAGCGTCTTGTCTTTGTATTTGAGGTAATTACATAGTAAATATTTCCTTTCATAATGCAGTAAATTCCGGAAGTCGTTTGCTGTTTTCATCTAATTTGTTAAGCAATAAAACACATTTTTTTCTAAAATACTACTTTTATTTAGAAAAAGAGAGGTACAGTGTCCCTTTTTTAGGGATAATTAGCATAAGTACACTATCAGTTGCACAACAATTCATTTTCGGTTCCAGTCTCAAAAATAGGAAATTCTTCGTTTTGGCGAAGCTAATCCTTGTTAAATTACGATGATTCGAAGGTCGAATGATTTATGATGATGAATGATGAAATGAGGGTGATGATAAGAATGATAAATGATTTTTTTAATGATGTCCGAAGCTTCCTCCGGAACTAAAACCATGACCTCCTCCGGAACTGAAACTGTGACCGCCTCCAAAAGACAATCCACCGCCTCCATATCCTCCCGAAATTTCTTCATGTCCTCCACCTTTTACCAAAACTGGTACAGGTTTTTTAATAATTTTATATTCGGGAATATGGACAGGTACAGGCTTGTGTACTGGAACAGGATAAGGTTTCGGTATAGCCACAGGAACCTTAAAGGGAACAGGAACCTTGACTGGTACTTTCACTGGCACAGGGATAGTTTTCTCAACCTTAACAGGATAAGGTTTATCGATATGTACAGTGTAAGGTTTTGGTACTTTAACAGGATAAGGTTTATCGACTTTAACAGCGACTGGGACTTTCACTGGATATGGTACTTTCTTCTCGACGGGGTACGGTACCGGATGCGGGATTGGCACATGGATCTGTTTGTGAAGGGTAATATGTGTCACATGACCTTCTTCAACAATGGCACCACCGCCACCGCCGCCTCCACCACCTCCACCATGTCCACCTAGTGAAATTCCACCTCCAAAACCTCCATGTCCACCTCCAAGCGAAATGCCTTCATGACCTCCCAAAGAAATACTTTCATGTCCACCCCCCAGTGAAATACTCTCGTGGCCGAAAGAAATGCCGCCTCCGTGACCGCCTCCTCCTCCGAGTGAAATGCCACCTCCGTGGCCGCCTCCACCAAGGGAAATGCCGCCACCGTGGCCGCCCCCTCCTCCGAGTGAAATACCGCCTCCGTGGCCGCCTCCACCAAGGGAAATGCCGCCACCGTGGCTGCTTCCTCCAAATGAAATGCCGCCCCCATGACCCCCGAAACCTCCGGACGAAAAGCCACGCTTTTCTCTGACAGCATCGTCAGCAAAAGCGGTTGTGGCTAATAAAAGAGAGCAAACCTGTACGGAATAAATTGTTAGATTGTTAAGTGGTTTTGCGGTTTTCTTACCAAAAACTTCATGTTGCTTGATGGATGAAGAAGTGCAACTGTGATTACTGACGTTCAGATGCCAGTTTATATATAATTCTAACTTCCCCTATAGTGATAGTACTTTCCATTTAACTGCACATCACAAGAATCAGTGAGTGCATGAACAATAATCTGATATAATTAGAGCTAAGTGTACAAAAAAATTACAAGTTATCTAAGAGGAACACGAAATTTAATAAAAATTTAATTGTTTCCTTCCTGACATTTTAAGTGGTTTGAGGATTTAGTAGTAAATTAAATTTAACCATGTTATTCCATGTTATTAAATGACACCACTTGAAAATACAATTAATGTAGCTTATTATGTAATTTGTTAAAAATTTCGGAGTTATATTTGATAAATTTTTAAGATTAAAAAGTTTGCAACTGTTATAAATTGTATGAAAAAAAGTAAAAGCGGAAGTACTCTCGATTTTATTCCAACTTCTTTCTGATACATCATATGACGTAAGATAATCTTTCCAATTAATTTAGATGTTACAATAAAAACATTTAGATATGTTCGTAATTATTAAAGTAAAGTAACTTTGATAATAAATTAGTAGCAGTCATATCTAATTAAGGAAGTACCTTAATTAATTGTCTATTAACTGAACTCATCAACTACATTAACACTATATTTTAGTTTATTTTTTTGGCAACTTAATATTTTTTTTAAACAGTTTGTAATTATTGATTTGTTCAAGAAACTTGGCCTGGATTGTAATGAACTTGGTGTTATTGATTATCATTATTACCATAATTATTATTTTGTTATAATTAATGTATTAGTAAACTTGTGTGTAATAATAATAATGCTACGAATTGACTTTAACTAACATCCTTTTTGCTTATATCTTTTTGGTTACCTATTAGTTTTGATAAAATTAATGTTAATAGAAAGATGTGCTGTTTATTTTAAATAGGTACAGCTGTTAATACTCGACGTTAATTTTTCGCCCTAGTGCGCTATCCTCAGGCATCAAACACCCTGCTATTGCTGTATACTTAAATACTTATATTTAATCTACATTTAACGAAAATCAATTATAGTGGCCCCAGAAATTGGTCAGAAGTAGTATATTAACGTCGCATGGGCAGTAAGTAGATATTAGTGTTGCCTTGTTATACTCAGGCATCAAATGAAGCTGAGACTGTGTTTCACCTATATTCAATTAAACTAAATAAGAATCATAAAACAGTTCTCATTTAAATGAGAAACAAGTGACTACTTTGAACTGACATAAAATTTACTACTCTTGGAGGAAAAACGACACTTTCTGTCACATTTTCAGGGCTACTTTGATTCTTTTTTATTAAGAGTAGGGACAAAATATTTTTTACGAATCTTTGCCAAAAATTAATCATAACGTATTTACAAACGTGCCAGAAAAGCTTAATTTATGCTCTAAGGCACTATGTTTAGCAATCAATCAATAATAATGGTTGTGGATGGAATCATCACAAATCATATTGTAAGTTATTAACAAACAAACTTAAGTTTTATAACACTACTTCGTTTACATTTAGGACAGACCCTAGGACAGAAAATTTTATATCATTTTCCAGTAATTAAAATTTTTGATTTACAAATGAAATCTATTCTATATTTTTATTTGATTTAGTTGAAAGACATAACACTACCATGAGTTGCCAATTCTTATTTTTTAGTCTTGTCCCTATGCGATATAATTTAATAATTTTAATGAGTGTTGGTTATCATTAAACCATAATTAAAAGATTCAAGTGACTTTTAAAGCTCATACGATTGCAGGTAGGTATGTTTGATGTAATAACAGTAATGAGAATTACAATAAATTGCGATAAAATTAGAAGATTGCTATCTTTATGATGCGATATCGTATCATTTACAATTTCCTGATTTTAATACGGAAGTTGCACATTTTATATTGTTAGATATAAATTTTATATCAGCGATTCACTTGGATAGTAATTTTTTCAAAGCGTGAACACAATATAAATTTTTAATTAAAAGAAATAGGTAAATGCAATTTTGCTTAAAGCAATGCATAATAAGACGTTACGAAAGCGCTAAATTAAATAGCTATTATGTATTGGATAGGTTCGCATTAAAAATAAAAAATAGAAAAAAATAGGTTTATTGCACAACTAAAAAAAATAAGATCGTAAATTACAACAACTAGGTGATAAAGATGAAATGAAAATGACACATGTTGCAAAAATTTTGCCAAATAGGTTCAAATGTTCCATATGGAACAAATCTAACAAATTTGGACAAAATAGTCAGTTGCGCAACAGGCAATTTCTGGTTGCTTTTAACATGGAAACTCTTCACAAAGTAAAGCTAACCATATTAAAATAATCGTTGGTAGTTTTGGACAACTTGTGCGCAGCAGATGAATGATGTGATTGATACTATATACAGGAAATCGATTTAATTATTTCCATAAAATCAAAATTTGATCGAAATAATTAAACCCATAAAGAGACAAAACTAATATCACATTTGCGCTTTAGTGGTGTCCAAATCCACCACCGAGAGACAATTCATGTCCTCCAAATCCGCCGGAGATTTCATGACCCCCGAAACCTCCATGACCGCCAAAGTCGCCGCCTCCGAAACCTCCTTCGTGTCCTTTTACGTAAACCGGTACTGGTTTTTTAATAATGTTATATTCAGGAATATGTACTGGGACTGGCTTGTGAACAGGAACTGGGTATGGTTTAGGGATTGGTACTTCAACTTTGACAGGGACTGGCACTTTAACTGGTACTTTGACTGGGTAAGGAATGGTTTTTTCAACTTTGACTGGGTATGGTTTATCGATGTGTACTGGGTAAGGTTGGGGCACATGTACTGGATAAGGCTTATCAACTTTGACTGGAACTGGGTACTTGACTGGGTATGGTACTTTCTTCTCCACTGGGTAGGGCACTGGGTGTGGGATTGGTACGGGGATTTGCTTGTGGAGGGTGATGTGAGTAACGTGGCCGTGATGTTCAATTCCGCCGCCGATACCGCCGCCAATACCGCCTCCAAATCCTCCGTGACCACCACCCAATGAGAGACCTTCATGTCCTCCTCCTAGGGAAATACCGCCGCCTAAACCATGGCCGCCAAAATCGCCGCCTCCAAGTTCCAAGCCGCGTTTTTTCTTGGCGGATTCTTCAGCAAACACTGCTGATGTTAGCAGTAAAGTGCAAACCTAGAATTTTTTTAATGTACGAAATATTTGGCAAAGTGAATGTCTTACCAGAAACTTCATGTTGCTTGTGCGGGATTGACGATGCAACTGTGTCTGTTCCAAATTAGTACCCGCTATTTTATATACAAGTCCATCCTCCCCTACAGTGATAGTACTTTCCCATTTCCCCCTAACATCACATAACAAGTGCATAAAATTTTATTCATATTATAAAGGTTCACACACAATGACCATCAGCTGGTAAAAAATAAAAATCATTTAAAACTTTTTCAAAAATGGTACTTCAAGTTTGTGCTTTTAGTTACATCTAAAACGTTAATTTCAGGTCACAGTAATTACGATTTTTAAACAAATCCGATAAGGTATGGGAAACTTTACTTTGTCTGGGTCGTCAGACTTGAGAGCACTTTTATTGTAATTAAGAATATTAATTAGGAATCAGAATCTATAAGTAATTTTTATTAATTCAAAAGTTACGTAAAGCCAACAAAGTGTAGCGGATGCTGTTCTGCTTTAATAAATTATGAAATGATTTCGTATCACTTGTTTGCAAAAAATTGCAATCTTCTTTGTCTGAAAATGGCTGCAATTTATGTAAATTGAAGGCAAATTTCTTGGGAAACTTGATACATTGTTCATAAACTCATGATGTGCTGTAAGCAATGCAAAATAAATAAATTCGAAAGGCGTATCATTACCGGATGAACGATCTGATTTAGAATATATCACTTCCCGATAAAGTACCCAACTATGAGTGAATGGCTATTATATTTCCAAACTCGCTGGAAGAACTATGTTACGTGCATGTATTAGGAAAAATTTCATATGCACTACTAATGTGGTGTCGTTTGATTAATTAAATGTTGCGTCAGAGAATCTGATGAATGATTTTTTGCGGTTTTCAGTTTTAAGATTTTATTAATTGTTATTACCAATGAATTTATTGAAACGTAATAATTGTAGGCACGTTTTTAATGCGAATGGAGTATGTTGAAATTCTCGAACTGTCTGTTACTGGATTAATTCAACCATTAAGTAGAACATTTCGTTTTATTTTCTTTCTGGGAAGGTAATGATATATTATTGGTACCTTATGGTATAATGATAATTTTGTTTCTACTAAAAATTTCCTTTTTACTACCTGTTAAATAAAAGACAAAAATGCATTTATAATTAATAATTGGTTGTCTACTAAAGATATGATTTTTTTCAAATAATAAAAACAATAATTAAATATTCCTAACTAGTAATGTTTATAGTTGAGGAAATACCTCAGAAGTGTTTTTTATTATTATTATTATTTTAATGGATAAGCCAAAAGTGTCAATAATTATTTATTAATTTATTAGTTATGTTATCACAATCCTTTATTGTTATATTATAATTAATTTACTTAAGCCTAACTGAAGACAATTTTTACATGAAAAATTATGTAAATGTATATTTAGGAATAAGAATATAATTATGATTGAATATTAAAAACAGGTCACATTATAATGTCACTCGCTACCCTAAATATTTCCAATTTTTCCAGTTTTGATTTTAATCTAAATATTATCTAAATGCTAAATTCTTCGCTTTCAATATATTTGAAATATTTTTTAATATCTTTTTGAGTTTTCTTTAAAGGATTTATTAACTTTGGAACGATTTATTACAAATTTAGATTGACTGCATAGACAATCTACGGTACAGAAAACTTAATTGAGGGTTGACTATCTTCAATATTTATCTAAACTTTCTAATATAGACTACGCTCATTTCAAGGTGTTGTTTCAGTTGTATACTTTCTGCATTTCAATAAAACTTTTTTCAAAACATGTATCTAAATTTTTCAGAGGGCGAAAATTTTTTAGGTCAACTCATCTTGGTTAAATGAGTGCTCAAATAATAGGCTATTGGCTATTGGATATAGGCGTATGAATAGCCAACATACTATCTCTGTGCAGCCCATTTAGTCTGTAGGCCCTGCTAAAAAATAAAAAATAGCTAACTTCACATTGTCATTCCGAGTGTTAGGAATTAGCCTTTTTAGTTTAGTTTTTTTGTATAAATTGTATTATGTAAATAAATTATAAAAACCGATATAATTTAAATTTTCTTAAATAAATTTTAAGTCTTCATCTTTACATAATAGATGTCAAAGTTTAGAACCAAAAATTTGATTAATTAATTCACGCGTTAATTATTTGATTCTTGGAGCTTATCTACGTATTTATAGAAAGCATAAATAGGAGACAATCTACATCATAGCTTTCTTGTAATAATATCTAAATTTCTCTGTATCTTTTTGTATATTTACCCAAGGTGAGTTTACCGAAATTAATTATTATCAACTCTATGCCAGATTTGCGCTTACTATTGGTCATTTCCGATAAGGAAGACAACATTTGGTATGTTTACAAAAAGTTTGTTTTATAAAATTTAGATTTAAATTTTAATGAATTAAAATCTGAAATTAAACGTGGAAAAAACACGAAATGCATTTTTTTGAAAAAAGAATAAAAAGGCTTAAATATTAAAATAAATATCCAAGGCAATACTGACGTATATACTATTAAATACCTTCATTTAGTCATATATGCATAACCAGCATGAGAGACTAAGATGGGGAGTCTAATAATAACGCACACAACTACACATAGTAATTAGCAACCAATGAGAACGCCAGGAGTGTTCACGTCATACGGAGAAACAAACAAGTGTTTGTTTTTGGCATGGATATTTGAAACATAGATTTTGAGATAAATAATGTAAATGTTTTTGCTCATAAACAGTATTGTCATACATCGTGTATCTCAAAAATTATGTTTTTTTGAAAGAAAATTTCTACATCGTATATCTCAAAAACCATAAACATTTGTGTAAGGCAAATTTGGTTTTTAGCATTTTTTTAACAAACGCTATTACCTGCTAATATTCGTAACAATACTTCAAAAACACCCTGTATTTTACAAAAATTTTATTAAGAGAATATATACCTTCCTGTAACTTTTTGTTAAATTTTTTTAATACAAATATTATAAAATTGATTTCTGTGTCTGACAGTATTTTTTTGTGAAATTAGTTTTACTATTTTTATTTCAAAGAGCATCGCAAGTTTAAACAACCGATGCTTGTATGTATGTTCATTTTTGTGTGGGTCTCAGCTGGCGAGTAAATACTCCTTTCTATTATTTTGCTTCGTGGCACGTAGGTCTGAATCGTGGAGGAAGGAATAATCCCTCCACGGTCTGAATAGCTTACAATAAAAATTAATAACATAAAATTGTTTGTTTTTATAAAAGACAAGAGAACTCTAGTTACGAATTGTTAGTTAAACAAATAAAAAAATATTGTTGTTAAACCAAATGCTCGTCAGTTTTTAGAGATTTTTGTGAAATGGCGCTTATCTAAACGTTAATCTTTACAACCACTATACTAAACTCTACCACGTTCCATATAATCAGCTCTTCCATCTGTTCCCAAAGTAACAATATAAAATATAGGTAATTAAATAAACTAATCCAAAATAATCAATATGTTCAGAACGTATAAATAACGCAAAATTAATCGCTAAAACGGCATTACGTACAATAAAACTTAAGCTTCAATTTTGTGCTTAAGCAACTGATTTTTAATATTCTTTTCAGGACGTATCTGTTTTTTTTTGTTTTACTATTATCTCTTTAGTTTTTATAAATACTTTTATTCTTTAAACGGCCCACACACGATACGATCTGTCGTACGACGGTTGTACTGCAGATCGGATAAGCAATCGTTTCAACAAATTGGTTAGTGTTTTGCCCACAGACGTTACGATTTGAGCATTAAACAGTCGTTGCAATTGGCAGTTGTTTTAATTACATTCTTATACACTTTGTAATCATGATACCGCCTCCTGTTGGGAAAAAGATTATAGCGGCAATAGTTGTCAATATGTTAAGTGAAGGACAAAGAATTAAGAAACAAAAGAAATGGTCTAAAACGTGGTTATTCCAGCGACGTATATATACGCATATGAATTTGCTGAGAGGATTACGTAACAACGAACCAGAAAATTCTAAAAATTATCTAAGATCCTGAGAATAAAACACTTTTCTTCTAGAACCAACGTTTTTGGACGTGCGCAGTGGTTTTTTTGTGTCACGCGTTTTTGAAATCGTTCCAACTTATCGTAACAAGCGCCAAACGATACGATTTGTCGTTCATCAAACGCGGTCGAAACGATAAATATTTAACCAGGCAAACTATCGTATGACGGTCGTAACAACTTGAGTTGTACAACATGTCGTACGACAAATCGTATCGTGTGTGGGCCGTTTTACTTTCTATAATTTAATAAATTTTTCTTAAAAAAAATTGTTCCAGTTAGAATGATTTTGAAATGAAATAGCAATCATATTGAAGATGCTATAACTGTTGCATGTTGTCATTTATATTTAATATACTCTGAAAATTTATCATGCCCTACGCACGATTTAAGAACGCGTTTAACTAGTATTTAAATTTTTTTGAAAATCAACGTTTTTGCAATAATTTTAACTGTGACTTCGAATAACTTTTCAAAAAATTAATTCATCAAAAAAGAGATTTTTTTGTGTAGAGCGTCAATTTTCTATAAAAATGTCTCCTATAAAAATTTCAGTAAATTAATCCATAGAAGAGTTGTAAAATTCTAAAATTAAAATTTTTCTCTTTATGCTATTTAAATGGGAAATAGAAAATCGATGAGCCACCTCTCTATATATTAATATTATAGGCTCAAATTTTAACGAGGTTTTTTATTTTATCTTACTGCATTTATTGAATAAGGGTTTTTTTTACAAATAAAAAGAGTGTATGTATTTCATTGAATCACTCATATTTTCTAATTAGTAATTTTCTAATATAAATTTATTGTTAACTTATAACACATAATTTAATTTTTCTTTTTGGTTGTTATTACTTTTCTATTTTTTTAAATTGTATAACCGAAAGAAATAAGATAAGCAGAAACTTCACACATACTATTATGACAAATCGTGTTTTTTTTAAATGTTAACATTTTCACTAAACTATTTAAATTAAAAAAATATGAATATGAAAAATAGCAACATTCATTGATGGTATAATTTCCATACAGCCGTGTTATATAATACCCAAACTTTTTGTAGTTTGTATGTAATATATTTAACAGTGAAATAAAAAAAATACAATTCCTATATAAACTCACTATTGCAAAATATATCGTCACGTTGTTCCGTGTACTACATGTATCTTATATTTAGCAGTATTGGACATGTCTTTATTGTCTGCAAGTAAAAATGACAATTCAACTTTCATAATTTCGGAATAATTCTTCCAGGAAATATGTCCAGAAGCTCATATATCAACGTGAGAATTTTCACTCTTCCAATTAAAAGAAAGTCGCGCAAATTTAGACATGAATAAATATTAATAAAATTATAATAGATTTATAGAAAATATAACTTTGATTTTTAATCTATAATCAAATATTATAGTTGGTCAACCCAATTCTAGTAAATTTTATTTATAATGCAATTTTAAATTTGATGCAATAATAAATTAGACATCGTCATTATTTTTTTATTAGAGTGTTTTACATTTTAGAAAAGTGGCACAGTTCTTGTTTTGTAGCCAATTTTATGTAAAAGAGATAATAAAATATCCGAAATATTATATTACAGTGTGGACAGATAGTAATAAATTTAAAAATAATTTAGTATGGATGGGTGAAACTGTCTTTATTTATTTTTTTGGGTGTTGAAATACTTCCTGTTTTATAAAATAGTAGAGTTTTAGTTATCACAAAACAAGGATTAGCACTTTTGCAAAATGTAATCACTGACCAACAATTAATAGTACTTTCCAAAATGTATTTATCAAAGATCAGAGCATAAGTATTATCTAGTGAAAGTGAAGATAATAAATTACGAACCAGTTCGACTAAGAATTGCGTTATCTTAATAAGGATATTAGTGTAACACGTGTCCTTTAAAAGGTATTTAATTAAAAAAATTAAATAAAAATGCGTAGAAATATTTTATAAAAATAACTTTATTATGCGAAAATGCAAAATACATGAAACCACATGAAGACTAGTTTCTATCGTATGTCATTATGGCATTATTTATAAATGAATGAAAATGACTAACATCACAGAGTTTGTTACCAAGATTTGTAACTACCTAATCCAATTCCATGGGAACCCGATCCATAACCGTAGCTAGATCCCAAACTAAGCCCATGACCGCTAAGTTCGATTCCATGACCACCAAGTTCAATACCATGTCCAATACTTCCTCCATACCCATAACTTCCAATTCCAATTTCATGATGATGGTCATGAACCAAAACTGGCACTGGTTTTTTAACATACACTGGTTCATGTACAGGAACTGGGATTGGTTTGTGAATATGAACAGGGTATGGTTTAGGTACTGGCACTTTAACAGGTACAGGAACAGCAACTTTAACTGGTACTTTAACTGGAACTGGGTATGGTTTATCTACAGGAACTGGAATGTGTTTTACTACTGGTACTGGATAAGGTTTGGGTACATGAACAGGATAAGGACGATCGACTGGAACAGGAACTGGGTGTGGTACTGGCACTGGAACGTTTCTGTGGACGGTAACTGGGTAGGGTTGCGGTACTGGGATACCAACTCTTTTCGTTACGGTGATATGACGGTGAACGGACGCTCCCAAGGGAATCACTCCTTGACCGATTCCAACTCCGGCTCCTCCAAGTCCAATACCGGCGCCTCCGAGTCCGATTCCGGCTCCTCCGAGTCCAATTCCGGATCCTCCTAGAGAAGAGTATCCGGATCCTAAAGATGTAGCGTACCCGGAGCCGAGTCCGTATCCGTGACTTGATACGAGTCCTCCGGAAATTCCGGATCCTAGGATGGCTCCTGATGCTAGTCCATGGCCACCATCTAAAGCGATGCTACCGTGTCCAAGACCTACACTCCCAACACCCAATGCCACGGATTCGCCGAAGACACCACGTTTTGTGGTCTTCTTCTCCTCGGCAAGGGCGGCGGAGATGAACAAAACAAGGAACACCTGAAACACGTTAAATGAAACCGAGGTTAAAGGTGAATGGAGAGACTTACGGTAGTCTTCATTGTGCTTTAAGAAAAGACAGCAGAAGACTGGTGTCGATTCAACACACATCTAAAGCTTTTATAGGAGGTTGAAAACATAAAGTACCGCCATTCTTAAGAGGGGCTGATGGCTCATATGCACAAACGAGTCGCCTTTCTACGACTGAATACTCCCGAAAGATGGACTACTTTCAGACTTATGCAATACCGGTTCAGCACGTGGGACCGGAAGATAACTACAGACGACACATTTCTTAAGAGGGCGTGTATTGAGAATATATCGGTCGCAGCGGTAAGCTTCACCTACGATACATAACACTTTAAAATGTCAAGAAAAAAAAACAAAGCCATGAAATTCTTCGAGTAACAGGGAATTTAATTGCTCGTATTTCCCAATATTTTCATGAAACCTTCAGAAAATTATTATTATATGTTACACTTTATGACCTGTGAATACCTGGAGGTGCATCGAATTTTGCAATTTGCATTTTTATCATTTCAGACTTTCTAAACCTATGACAGTATTTTTTAAGTATGAAGAAAACTTGACGTGTTATCATTATCCTGATGACCTGAAATTTTAGTGCAGGTTTGCACAATTTTACAGTTTTCGTAACATATATTTGTATCAAAGACACTTTTTGAAGAAATCGAACGTTTTACACAATTTTTCGTTGCTTAATAAAGAGCTTTAGAAATTCTAATGAGTTACATTAACACTCTTAAAACAGATAAGTCACTGATCTTTATTAAATTTAGCATCTAACGAGAGAAAATCTCACTCGGAAGTGCTTTCTTTTACAAAAATCTTAATGTATGAATTGTTGCGAAATTGTTTGTGGAAAATCCAATATATCATAACTATTTTGAATTTATATAATTTTGTGGGGATAATTATAGAGAGTTAATTTATCAGTTCGGTTGCTTGGAAGGTGCTTCCACCTACCTTATCTCGGCTCAAATAGGTGAATGCTCACCTTACCATTAGATGTCTCCTCATCATTTAAACTTATATTTAATATAAATTTTATATAGAAATAAATTATTTTTTTAATTATTTTTGGAACTATTGTTTATTTTAAATTTAATTACAAAATAGAAGAAACTTGTTAAAATATTTTTTGTGTATAATATTCAATACTAAATTAATGTGAAATAAAAACGAAAAGTAAGTAGAACAACGTTTATTAGATCTGAACTTAAATTATTCTCAAATTATTAATTTCACTCCCACACTTCACAAATTACTAAAAAATTGATGATTATTAATTATTTCAGAATAAACGACCATGTAATGTCTATTAATATTATTCCTAATTTATTTATTAATTATTTACAGAAAATGTTCTGTTTCAGTGTCTCTGCTAACTACCTAATTTTTTTCTAAACAAATTTTAATTATTTGTTGATAAATAATTACTGTATGGGCGATTATAAGAACTTTATTTATGAGAATTTACGAGTCACTTGAAAAGCTGACAGTGTTCCATTACCTGTTTTGGTTCGATTTTTAATTATATTCCCATGATTCAATTAAACTTAATTAAATAGCATTGATATAACATAGCCGCCTTTTTTTTATAAAAGTGTATAAATGAAAACCAAATTTATGCTATGTGGAACGTTTAAAATTGTGTCTTTTAAAACAAGATGTGGATGTTAAATGACTATAAAACTACAATTTTTTTGAATGTTTACTCAAGAAATTTGAAGAAAGTTTTAATTAAAATTAAATAATACTCGAAGATGTTTTTTTATTTAAAATCATTAATGTTAATTTTAAAAATCTTAATACAACATTTTTTTTAAAGTTTGCGGAGAGATAGGTTCTCATTTAAAAAATATTGTTTCTTTTATGTAGTGTCCAGAACAACACATAAAACTTTATAAATTTTGACACGTATAGTTTGGTCATATTTTAATAAACTAATTTTATAAACTGTAAAAAATAGTTTTAATAATGCCTTTGGTACCTGACGAGGATTGTAATTTGCAGCTATGTATTATGTGTTGCCTGCATACACCTTGACGACGAGAGCAACTATCCCTAGCAAAGTGAAAAATCGTGCGCAAATTTTATTACTTTGGTTTATTAGTGTTTGTATTTTTACCCTTTTCTGCTCTGTTCTTTTTGAATCGCTGAAGCTTGAAGATTTTTCTAGTTATACCTAGTTTTTTGTTACTTTGAAATTTCTTTACTTTTTCTCAATTGGAGTTTTTCTTGTTTTCTTTACCTTACGAATATTTTTCTATTCTTTTAATCCACTTTTGTTTTTTTTAATATAGTTTTTTTATCCCTCCAAAATTTCTTCTTTTGTACGCAGTCTGTTTTATTTGTTTTTGACTATTTTACATTCTTCTTTTTATTTGGTAGTCGTTTTTTAAGTTCTTTCAAAGCTTTAGTTAGTCGTTTTTTCTTCCGATCGCAATTTTCTTTTTTTTGAACTTTTTTCCAAAATATTCTGGAGAATTAATTAAATATTTTTTTTTCTAATAAAATCTAATATACAAATCTAACAAAAGGGTTTTCTAAAATTATTTCATTGGTGAATGATCGTTGCGACAGCTCTTTTCAGATTAGGTATTTTCTATTCTATTCACAACCTATTAAATAAAAAACCTAATAAAAATATAATTAAAAAAAGTAGTAATAGTGAGTTATATATAGGCAACAGAAATGGAAATAATATTTATTTAACCATAATAATTAAAATTATTTCTTGGGGAAATCCTTGGTGTTAGAAAGTTTTGCTGAATCTTGTAATTATGAATAAACATATCGTAGCATTAAAATTAAAAAAATAAATTCCATAGAGGGCACAGAAAAATTTTAAACTGAAACAAACATAACATTTCTTATAAGGTAATGCAGGAATTAAATTAACAAAGGATTATACATGTAACAAATAAATCATTCTTGTAAAGTATCAGGAAATAAAGAAAAGAAAAAAACCTAAAAAACTTTCTTCGGAAATGATACTTTCGATCGATTTTTATACAAACCTGTCCTGAGTTCATTACCATGACTCATGACCCTTGTATATAATAAGTAGTGATTTCATAACCATTGGCAAGTCATTTCATAATAATGCCAATATTCTCTGAGGATAATTTCTCTTAAATAAAAAAAACCAAAATAAATGTAACAATATTTTATTTGTCAAATTTTAATTATATAATACATAAAAAACATAAAATTTGATATAAAAATTATTATTTATTATACAATCTAGTGTATTATGTAACAATAGTGACTATACAAGTTTAGTTACCTAAAATAAATAAAGATTTTACAAGATGCATAGATCTAAGTAGTGAAAAATATTTAACTTATTTGGTTTATCACTTGGTAGCTAACAATAAAATGCAAAAGTCTTAATTCCAGTAAAAAAGTAGAAATAAATTAGTATTTTAAGCTAGAGTAGGAATGGCTTCTCCCGAAGTCCCATACGAAGGTATTGAAAACTGGAAATCTGGAATCTGCGGGCCTTGTTGTCTGACTTGTAAAGCAGTAGGTGTAGCAAATTGCTGTCTAACTCTAATAGGTCTAGGTGGATTAGGTGTCCCAAAACCAACCCTATTAGGTGGTAAATATTCGTACCCATTTTGATCAAGTTGTGGTACTTGAGGAACATTCAAAAGTGGATAATTAAAATCAAGAGTGATAGGTTGTGGTGGCTGTGGACTAGGAACAGCAGCAGGAATCAAATTCGGCGATGCTGGCAAAGGTGGATAAACAGGAACAGTCCCAGTAGGTCTAGGCTGGGCCCTATTCCCAGAGTACCCTATCGACCCCGACCCCAAAGCATAGGCACCGTTTCCTAAACTCACGACTCCTAGTGCTCCCGATCCGAGGAAAACTGCGCCTCGAGTTGACGGGATGTTGGACGCGGCGGCGTTCACGGGAGTAGCTGGAGGCGGCATTTGAGGTAACACGGCGGTGCCGAAAGATTGTGGCGGGATGTACTCCTGGGATTCCATGACGGGTTTTTCAAGCGAGTTGGTAGAGAGAACATGAAGGGGGCGGGATTGTTTGGGTATGAAGGCCACAGAAGGGGCTGGAACGCGGCGAGGGCCGGGTAATTCCACGTTTAAGTTGAAATCATCGGTGTTAACTAAATGAATGGGGGATGGGTTATATACACCATGATAACGTATAGGAATGTTTGAACCTTTCCATCCGGTGGGTGATAACGACAGGTCGCTGTGTGTGGAGTAGTCGCCCAAGAGGTAGCCACGTTTGGTTTTGGGGAGACGAGACTGTTCGGAAGGAAAACCCAAAAGGGCCAAACAAGCCACTAACAACTAAAAACAAAAAAAGGATAAAGTAAATTTTTTATAAAATGTTACAACCAAGAAGTCAGCAATAAAATATACACAAAAGTAAAATATCATTATATATCTGCCTTCGTTTAGCTAATTTTTTTGCTAAATCTGATTTTCTCGACAGTCAAGTAATTACAAATAGACACTGTAAATAAAATATTTTTTCTATAAGGTTGAATCAAGAAGAGGTGGGAGTTTAGGTAGTATCTCACACATACTTGGTTTTTCATTAAATTTGGTGACTTAGAAGAAGGTAAATGGGCTAATTTCGAGTTGAGATAATACCGGTAGTATCTGCGTTTCCATGGAAAATTAATAAAATTTGCTGTTGTGATTGGTTGTTGTTAAGGAAAAGTAGCATGCGTTCAATAATTGTTTTGGCCAGATCTCTTATGTGTGGTATTTGTCAAAAAAACGTATGTCTCGGCTTACATTACAAAACAATGACACATGACAGCTGTCATTTTAAAAGCTCTAATTGTTTTCTTAAAAATTTGATGATTTTTCATGGGATTAGGCCACTGAAAAAGAAAAATTTTTATATTTTCGCCGACATTTTGTTTTATTTTATTAAAAATTATTTAATGCTTAAAATTAAAAGTCTTTAACAGGTTGTTAGAAATATCAAATACTTTTAATTAAAATTGCAAATTTAGATCATGAAGAAGCTTTAAAAACATAATAGAAATAGCGAAACGTTGGAGAAAACATAAAAAAAAATTCTTCCTTACGGTACGTTATGTTAGGTCAAAAAATGTAACAAATTATTTAATATACTTGTTAAACTAAACAATTTTCTTTACAATGTTTATAGTTTTGGGGCTTGCTTCTATACTTTTGGTCAAACCTGTGTAAACATTTTAAAAAAGCTTAATAAGGTATAATGTAACTAAAAAATGAAAATATTTTAATAAATAAAATTATTGTTAATGCTAGGAGTCTCCAAAACCAAAATGAACGGACCAATATCCGTAAGCTTGTCTGCCAGTCCGGCACTAATCAACAATTAAAATGGAAAGTTACTACATTATTGGCGTAGACTTACATCTTTATTTTTATTGGAATTAAATTAAAATGATATTTAGGCTTTGTAGAAAGAAATTTCAGATCAACATAACGCAATTTAATTTTATTTAAATAATTAATTTGCGATGAAGTGTCAATTATTACAGAATTTCACAAAAGACAAATTACTCGAAAAGCTAATTAACTAAGAAAAGCTAGAAATTATGTAAATTAGAATTAAATGTTTACTAAGAGAGACCAATATTTAATAAACAATTTCTAAATCCTGAAAATATTATATAAAAAAATAACACTGTATTATTACTTATTACTTTATTTACTAGCAAATAAATATTTGCAACGTAAGAATGTTAACAGAGATCTTCAGCATTGTTATCTCTACTTTGTGTCACCCTCATCATTATCATCTACTTCGCGTTTCCAACATTTTATGATGTTCTCATAATTGCTTCATCATTAAAGCTATTTTTTTCTTTATGTATTTGTTTTTATAAATAAACTAAACCATATCTACAGGATTGAATTCACAGCAATATGGGGATATTTGTATTATTTCGGGACCATAATAACTTGTTATTTATTTGACCTTATATGTATTTTTGTGTTTCTCAAGGTTTCTTGCTAACTGCAATCTTCTGTCTTTAAAATGTTAGTGTTAAATTTAATGCTTTGGGTATTCAGCTATTTAATAATTTATTGTTTCTTTCAGTAAGTGGTTGGTTAAACAATTACCAGCCCTGAATGATATCGAGGATTCTTCATAACAATAACAGATGTCTCGTTTAATTCTGGGAGAAATCCATTTGTTACCAAATTTTCAGATTTCTCAAAAATAAATAATCTCTAACCTTAGCGACTCTCAATTTGTGACCAAAAACAATTTATTATTTTGGTACCTAAGGAATCAAGAAACTTTATCGATGATTTAGGTACTATAGCAAACTCAACAAATCTTTAGTACTAAATACATGAATCTATGTAAAAGATACTTGTTTAAAGTGAACTATACGATTTTAACAAAATAATACATCTATCCGGACACGCAGTTGATGACCTGAAATGTATTATAGCAATAACTGGGTGATTATATATTTGATCTTCAATTATTGTATTAAGTGTGGTCTTATCAACAATTTTTTCTAAGTTTTGTTAAATAAATTAAATGTTTATTTGCTAGCAAATGTCAAATTTACACGGACCTATAGCTCGTAGTTTGAGACTTACGTCAAATCGTTTATGACTTATCGGGATAAATTAATGGAACAATCTGTACTTGTTATAATATTTTGTTTCAGAAGTCGAATTAGGTCACAATTGGGTAATTCTTTATCTGAAAGGAAATATCACTCAGTGGTGCTTTTCACGGTAAAGTGTCTCTCTTAATGACCATTGTATGTAATGTAATGTAACTCAGTTTTTGTGAAAGAAAGTGTTTCAATAATGGACTTAATGTTATTCTCGTTGTTTACCAATAATAAACAGTGAAATAAGGTAAAGTTAATTAAATGATAGGAGCAGGGCCGGCTCTATGCATTCTGGCGCCCGGGGCAAATATAAAAATATCGCCTCCGACCCTCCCTTTATATACATACCTTTGTGATGCATCATGTATTTCCAAATGACCGTAACAAATATTTACACCAAATTGTCAAAAATGTCTCACAATTCAGTTGTATTTTAACACTTCCAGGGGAGAAGAATTTTTTTAAACAAAAGTTATACTTCCTAAAACATTTAGTTCGTTCACCATTTCTTTTCAATCCACATCTTTATGATCTTTCTCGGTCAAAATCTTTTCTAAATTCTGGCATTTATTAATCAATTCATTTTTAGGCATGTCACTTATATTTGTAAAGTTGTACAAAACATCAAAATAAAAATTATGATTTTCCAACTAAAGAAAACGTTCTTTAAGGGAATTAACTGACACATCCAAAACATGAAAAAAAAAATTCACTTTAAATTTTGTTTTAGCATCCATTATGGGTTTATCGGCACTTTCATATTCAAATTGTTTTTTTTTTGTCGTCTTGGTCGAATGGGTGCTGTACAGGAAAACTCTTCCTCAGCTTCTAAAGTGGTTGCCAATTCCTTAGCGTCTCTCACTGTTTCTTGAAAGCCTTCATCACTTCTGTATTTTTCTAAATACGAAACTACACTTTTTAATTCAATTATTGTTTTGGGCAGATCTATATCCATACTTTGAAGCATTTTACTTGCCACATTAATGTGATTTAAAATATTGTGCCATGTGATGAGAGAACATAAAAATTCAAATGTTTTAATTTTTTGCGCCAGACACTCAGCTTCATGTTTAGCCATTTTATCTGTTACTTCGTCGGCAACAATTTCTGTCAAAGCATCATAGATTTCTCCTATGTTATGACGAAGTGGTCTCAATGCATCTATTTTACTTTCCCACCTCGTTGAGCTTAAAGGTTTTAAAGTTAACGACGTAATGTTATTTTTTAAAATACTCCATCTGTGTGTTGAAGCCGAAAAAAAGTGTATAATTTTTGAATTACGTCAAAACATAAAACAGTTTCCTTGGAGGACATTACTGCATCGTTAACAACTAAATTCAAAGAATGGCAACTGCAGGGAACAAAAAAAGCGCGAGAATTTAGTTCGCTAATTCTTTTCTGAACTCCTAAATTTTTTTCCTTCATATTGGACCCATTGTCATATCCTTGACCTTTTAAATTGGCCACAAATAAACCATTTCCTTCTAAATGGACAATAATTCGTTCAGTTAAAGCAGCACCTGTTGTTGTTGTTAGTGGCACAAATCCTAAGAAATGCTCACGAATTTCAACTCTACTTTCATAATTTGTTTCATTTTCAATAAATACAAATCTAATTACAAGGGTCATTTGCTCCGTATGGCTACTATCAGGTGTACAATCAGCAATGATACTATAACATTTTGCATTCTTTGCAGCAATTACAATTTTTGTTTTAATGCTCCTTGCAATTAATTGTATAATTTCGTTTTGTATATTTTTTCCTAAATAATGGGTGAATATTTTTTTTATTTCTGACTCTTCTGATATGTTCAGACATGACAGCGTCAAATTTAGCAATCAACTCCACTAATTTTAAAAAATTATCATTATTTGGCTCGTACAGTTTTTCGGAAGTCTCCCGTAGTGCCAAACATTGCTGTCCCAAAAACTGAATAATGGCAAGTAACCGTTGAAGAACATTTTGCCAATAGCGCGTTTCTTCTTTTAAAAGCTGCTGATGAGAGGCATCGATTGTTTTCTCTAAGGCAAGCCTTCGACACAATTCGAACCATTGATTTTGTACATTTAAATGGGTTTTGCTGTTTTCATGAGATTTTAGTCTTTCTGACAAATGTTTCCAGTCACTAAAACCCGTACTATCAAAAAATGAAGGCGCCAAGCCTGTGCCAAAGAGTTTGCAGCAGAAACAATACACTTTATTTTTTGATGTAGAATATGTTAACCAGCTTCTGAACACATTTTCACCATTACTTAGTTGTCTTTTATAGTGGGAGGGAGTAAAACGACGATTACTTTTGTCAACCGGAAAGTCAAAATGGGTTGAGTAACCGATATGTGCAGGACCTTTTTCCACAATAAGGATTCTTTGGGAGTCGCTTATCTTTTCAGGCCAATCTGCAGGATCTAATGAAATAACATTCGATGATTTCACTTCCACAGCTTCATTAATGTTTGTGATGGCACTTCCATTTGATGTGTATGGTTGTGGTTGATCTTCAATCCCAGTTTCGTTGGATTCGGTACTCGGCAAATCGGCACTTATAATAAATTTTTTCATGGAACCACTCATACTTTTAAGGGCACTTTGTTTTTCCGCTTTTCTTTTGCAATATTGCGCCCCCGACAAGCGCTTTTTTACGTTTCCCGACATTTTAAAATTTTCCGAAACAAACTATTCGCACCAAACGTATCTATTCGAAGACCGAAAATTAACTAAAAGTATGAGGATAAAGTATTCTTTACCATGTCAAGTTTCAATAAGAGCTACTAAGAATGCAAGCAAGTGATAACATTTGAGAAGTTTGTGTTTATTTTGCATTGATTTATGGGATTCTTTCAAGCTCTAATCAGTGCACTTGGTGACGGAGTTAAGTTTCGTTTTGGAAAATACCTCCTTGAACTGTTTTATACATATACGATAACAAGATTTTAGAAATTCTGTATTCACAGAACCATTGTAAAAAAATGCTTAAATAAAAAAGCGCCCCTAAAATTTGGCCGCCCGGGGCAAATGCCCCTTCTGCCCCTATGGTTGAGCCGGCCCTGGATAGGAGATAAAAGAAATGATTCTAGTAATAATAGGTGGATAAATTTATGCGCAGTGAAAACTGCTAAACAAGTTTAAATACAATAAAAATATAATTACAGGTTTATATATTTTTTTGTAAGTGAACGTCCTGATTAAGATCTAGTAAATTATGTTTGGAATGTGTATCATTTAAAAAACTAAAATAAAAGTTGACGAATTATATTAATCACCCACTCGATCACCTTTTACTAATTACAATATTAACAAAAAGTATCAAAATAGATCAAACTCGAGAAAGCTGCAGGCAAAATTTAAAAAGTGATAAATACTCTCTCTTTACGGAAATTACTAAATTCCAAACATTGAACTACTGGTATTAACATAAATAAAAATTGGTTCAAGTGCACGACATATTTGCGTATCTTTTGTATCACAGTGCCATATTTGGTATAATTGAAAGTAAGAGTGACTTATTAGAAAATAAATTCGGGCCCAATTGGTCAATTGTTGCAAATAAAATTGAATAGAATATAGTTAAGAAACCGCAAGTAAAAGTAAACATGTGTCATTTAAATGCAACACTTGCTTTAATTATTGGAAATTACTAAATATTTTTTAATTAGTTTTTGCGATATAATTTGTGGCAAATTTTTAGAAACCACAAATTCAGGGACTTGCGATGTCTCAATAGAGCAAAAATCCAGTTTAGCATCAGTGAACTTGAGTTACTTTTACCTCAAAGTGCAGATTTTGAAGGTGGTATTGCAATGTGACTTTTATTTATTTATAATAATTATCTAAGAACGATCGGTATGTTTACCTTGCACACTTTGTTCTTGGGATCGAATGATTTGCTTAATGTGGGTATGATATATAAATAATGGTTATCATTTCCTTGTTATTTGCACCTACAATTCTAAAGCGGCAACATAAAGTAAATAATTATAAAATAGATAAATTCTAATAAAAGGATTTCTTACGTAAAGTAATATTTGTTTTCTATACCTAGCTACTAATAAGAAACTCTTAGAAATTTTTATTAAATAATGAAGAAACTTTTTATCGATTATTCCAAAAGAATACGCTTCAGTTACTTTTACGTTATATAAATTTGTACGTATTACTAGTCGACTTTTCAAGTTCTAAAAATTTGATACAGAATCAAATTTGAATGAATTTGTTCAGGTCAAGCTCAATTCTAAGAATAAGACCTGAAAAAACCTTAATTTGCAAATATCCTTACTTAATTAGATTCGTTATGTGATTTTTTTGGTAATTTGATGATTTACGCTTTAATTAACGTCCTTGAAAACTAATGCGTGTTTTATACATAACAATTGTTATGGAAAAGTTCTTGTATTATGTTTTTTTGATCGAGTAATTATGTTTCAATTGCTGTGTCATGTGTTATTCCAAAGAACTTCAGTTGAATCAAAATGAGTTAATCGGTTTCGCATTGTTAATCCTATTTCAACATGTCTTAACAATTACCATAATTATTTTAATAAAAAGTAATTTATTACTTGAAGTTGTCTAATTTTACGTATTAACCATGAACCAGCAATTGCTTACACTTAATTTAATTAATATTTATAGATTTATAAAGGAATAGGTAATAACAAATGAGTCATAATTGCCGTTATAAAGTAACTGAGATGTTGTACCCTTAATAAAATTTATATCAAGAATCATACGGTATAAAATAGAAGCAATTAATCTATTATTGGTAGCATGTAATTATAATTTTACTTTACTATTACCGTTTGAAAGACAATCAATCAGATAAATAGATTGGTTATAATAACTATTATCTCGTTTATAGGAAAAGGTCAGTTTCACTAGAAAATTAATTTCCTCAATTTTTCTTAATTAAGAATTTCAGCACCTATTAATTAATCTAAAATGTGCAATTGAATTAAAAAGCTTGTGACAGGTGATAAGCCTAAATAACTACGACAGATTTATTATAAAAATAAATCTACTTAATTGAGACTTTATCCAATCAATCACTATCATCCAATTGGGGCCACTTGCACCGACTGCAATTAATGTAATTACAACAAAATCACTTAATTTAAAAAAGCACAAAAGGTGTTAATCCACAAAAAATTGTTAAAAATTACCGTTTTCATTGCACTTGTTAACACTTGGAAATAGATCAACTATAAATTGGAAGAGGCTTATATACCCCTTCACTTTTAACTACAATAATTGTAAGTACAGTAGAGTTTGAGCCGGCGGTTGTATATAGTCAATAGTTTATAATGGTAGGGCATTGCTCGAAGTCAAAACTCGAGCGCTTTCGCTCTTCAGCTCCACCCTTTTTGTTAGTAGTCCTGGCTTGTGTTTCCGGTTAACTGGAATAAGTAATTTATATAGCTAATTTATAAATGCTTAGTGAAATTATAGATTTTTTAAAAGTATTATTTCTAATAGACTATTTAAATTAGAAAAAAATTTAAATAGAATATTTAATAATATTTCTTGCAGTTTTCGAAAAAATAATATTTTGTCAGTATTTTTTATTTTATTTTGTATCAATAATATTAATTAGTTTTGGGCAGTAGATAACTGGTTTGGAGGAAAAGTGTTAGTCCCACGTAAGCCCGAAGTGGAGGATGTTTTTGTGGGGTTAGAGGGTGAAGTTTTCTTGCACCAAAAAAGAAACAAAATATGATATGCACAACAAAAAAAATATTCAAACCTATACCAATTCCGGGATTTCAAGGTTGTTAGATTGGCTTGATTAATCACTAAGATGATAAAGAAATGTCGGTAATCTTAACATTTAGGAGAATAATTGTATCGGTGGTCACGTGCGGTCACGGTCATAACGATTTAAATGAAATCGTGATTGGCAAGTTATGCAGCTTTCTTCTAATAATGGCAAAAATTCGGCGTTTCACTACTGTTTAAAATTTTAATTATCACAATAATTTTATTGCAAAGGGTGTTTATTAATATTTATACTTTTCGCGGTTTTGTAAAAGTGAAGGAGTTTTATTTCTAATAATTTATACAATGTATTGCGCTGTTAATTACTTCAAATAATTAAACACTCGTTACATAAAAAATGTTTATGTATAACCGCATTTTTTGTTCTAATACTTGGATAAAAAAATGTGATTACTTTGGATTAAATAAAGACATTGTTTATACATCTTTTGTCGGTTTATTACTTTGATATATTACCGAAACCATTTATTATTAATTTATGTGAAGATCAATGTACTTCTAATTATAATAACAGACATAATAATTATGTCATTTTAGTCTGACTTAATACAATCTGTAAGAAAAACTGTAAAATGGACAATAAATAGTTTAGTATCTTTATAACCAAAAATTATTTATTGTTCTGAAATTTGTCACGAAATTGTTTGAAATTAGGTCGCTGAAATATTGATTTAAATTGAAATATTACATGTTCAATCAGATAAATTACTTAATTCGATTAGATTCAACCTTGAATATCTCCAACGAAAGTAAAAACTAAAATCTTAAAATCAGATTAATTTCTAAAACAAACATTCTTTGTCTGTGATGTTTTCGTGTTATTGTTTATTTATTATTCATTTTTTAATATACTTAATCTAATAACGATGCAGAAGAGGAACCTCGACACCAAACCTTGAAACAGCCGGAACAAATAAGATTTTATTTGGTTATCAATGATCATTTTTGAATAGGTAATTGTTAATTTAGTTTGGTTGAGGTCGTAAATTGCGATTTTGGTGTTTTTTTATTTCGGAATTTACACAAAAAAGAGTGATTTTAGTAAAGGACAATTTACTTTCTATCTCATTTAAATAAGTTTTCCTTACAGTTTGGAAGTTTTCTTCCTTAATGAGGGAAAATAATTAAAAAGAAGGTTAGATCTGCATTTCCTTCATATCTGAGTATTTTCACTATCATTAAATTTAATTACTAAGTAAAATAATTATCAGTGATTTTATTAATTTTCAAGTTTTTAGGTCATTCTATGTTTAATAAAAATAATGTAGAGTTGCAAGTGTCTCCAAACATTGCGGTTGTCGCTACTCAGAAGTTTTAATGTGGTTGCAACCGTAATTGTGATTTATTCCATTTATTTTTAGCACTGCCATTTGCTGAAACATTTTAATTACATTAGCTACAGGCTTTTCAAGAATTATTTAGCACAAATTTAATCACAGTTGCTTTAGTAGATTATAGTTCATATATTTACCTAAGAATATTGACTTTTAAACGGTGCATTCTTTCGGTTTTTTTTTTTTAATTTTAACCTAAAGTCTTATTTATAGTCAATCAATCTTTGCAAAGTTTCATAAAATAAACTGCTAATTAAACAATTATGAAATTGCACCAAGTTATTACACTTATCGTTATCACCCTACATCATAAAACATTTGTTAAAATATAAGCAATTTTTTAAGAAATTTAAGAAGGCCTTAATTGTGGGTACACAGGTGCTACAAATATGTTGTGAAGTCCTATTAAAATTGGACTTAAATATGAAATTTAAAAAAATGTATCATCGAGAAGCTCATTTAATGTTCTATTTTCTATTTAAAAAATGAGTCTCGTTTTTAATTACTGAAGTAAAAATGTCTTTTTTAATCATTTTTAAAAGCAGTTTTAAAAGGCAACTAGAAAGAAAATACAAAAACATCACTAGAGAAGCATAGATTGATCTTTTTCTTTAAAAATTTCTAAACATTAAAAATTAATTTTACTTCTTATTTTGATGTTTTGCAAAACATTATTTCGAATATAGGTAGTAGCAACGTGCTACTTCTGCTAAAAATTCAGAATCTCTTCCTATAGGTCCCTACACTCAAGTAAAAAACAGTCAAAAATTAAGATAAATGGGTATAATTTTGTAGATTTTTGCTTTATACAACCCTAAGATCCAAACGTCTATCTAAAAGAGGAATATCCTAAAATCTACTAATAAAAATTTTAGAAAATGTATAATGTTTAACGATTTAACTGGAAGTTCCTAAAACAAATTATGTTTTTAAAAATTATAACTATTTGATTTATTATTATTATTATATACACAACAATATATTATATTAAAAGAACGTTTTTTCACATCTGTAAATGGAGAACTTTAATGTAATTCGGATATTTTGGCAATGAGGAAGAAATTTAAGGCTTTGTTAAAATTCTTAGAGCCCCCAACAACGAGCAACTTTATTAGCTGCCTCTCAACATATAGTTAGAAGCTTTACCTCTTAACAACTTGGCATACTTTAGGACGAACATATACTACAAATATCTATTGTATTAATTTTAAACATTTTTAACAGATATTGTAAAATACCTGATAATTTTTTTTATATTAAATTTCATTAAATTGGTGTCTATTTTTTAAACTATTTTTATTTATTAATTATATATTACATATGTTTCGGGTATTTTACGCTGCTGTCAGCAGATGTCAAACAAAGAATCAAAATTTTAAAGAAGCTTCAGTTAGAAACCATCAACATTGAAGCAAAATTTCTTGCTGAAGTGCATGCTGGAGTGCAAATACCATCAATTATATGTCTCAGTATACAAAAAAAGAAACCAGATCGTGGCGGGGGCTTGCGAACTCAGGGATGAAAAAAACAAGAAGCTCAATGGTTTTCAGACGACATCGGGAGGGAATCAGCTGAAACATAAAGTCAAGATCGAAGAAAAACACCAGAAATTATACTCACAAAATTTTGAAAGAAAAAAACAGGAAAAACGTCAATTTCTGAAATCAACAAACTCACAACAACTTTGATTTGGCCAAAATCACTCTATCTAGTAGGAGGACTCTATCGTGAAATGGATGAAAAGAGTGGGATGCAATCTCAGAACTTGCCTCTGTCCCGACGGCCTTGACGCCAAAAAGGCTGTTTTTGATTTAATAATAATATACAAATAACCTACGAATTCTCTTCAACTGATGATTCTGACACTGATTCTAAAACCACAAAAATTGCTTATTACAATAAAAGAGGCTTTCAAAATTTGAATAAAGGGTTAATTGTGACAAAAATTCTAAATTGCTTAAAAATTAAATTGGATTCAAAATCTATATTTTTCGATGCTATTCTAAGAATTAAATAAAACACGCAAAGTGAACTGTCCAAAAGACAAAATCCCTAAGTGAAAATGTGACGTGGTGATTTAGAAGAGGATTCCACATTCAGCAAGATTCAACAAGAATTTTAGTAGAGAAAAATTAAGTTCCACAATGAAAGCATGAGTATTTTTAAACAGTGTAGAATCTTGGGATGAAATTTTATTATTCTTCTATTGTGTTCTTCATATTCCTTTAGATAAACTTTTCTACTTTGAAAGTAAAAGATAACGCTAATATGTATAAAATGCCAGGGCTTACTAATAAGGCATTTCAACACAATAAACCATTCTACAAAATTGCCGACACTGAATTAGTGAAGGAGACATCAAAGGGACAATTAGAATTTTAACTTCTCAAGACAGCTTTGTAAAAGATGACATCTTTACTTTTCAGCAATTAATAGGCACACATTCTAAACGGTCTCCTGATTCTAAAAGTCCTTAACCAACGGACGATAATCTTGTAACTCTCATAGTTAATGAAGAAGAAATTCAAAAAACAAAATATACAAAAAAATCGCTTTTTTTAAATATTTTTATTATGTAAATCTATTGGGGATAAATACGTATACGACCACACTTTTGGTCTTGCACGTATCAAACTTTACCTGCTTATTCGAGGGTTGAAACATAGTTTCTGTGTACCACTTTATGCATTTTATTTTAAGTTCTAAATTTTTTTTATATTTCATCAAATTGGTGCATACTTATTAAACTTTTTTTATTTATTACATATATGATACATATCTCTTGGATATTTTACTCTGCTGTCAAACAAAGAATCAAAATTCTGAAAAAGCTCTAGTTGGAAACCACTACTATTGCAGCGAAGTTTATTAAGTGCATGCTCTAAAGTGCAAGTACCAGAAATTATATGTCCCAATAAACAAAAAGTGGAAGCAAGTTGTGGCGGGGATTTGCAAACTCAAGAATGAAAAAGCAAGGAGCTCAGTGGTCTTCAGACAAAATCTTGTGTAATTAGCTGAAACATAAAGCTAAGATCGAATAAAAGAAAAACACTGAAAATTATACCGAAAAATTTAGAAAAACAAACGCCAAAAACGTCAACTTCTGAAATCAATAAACATCTATGCTCACAACAACATTGATGTTGTCAAAATCACTCTGTCTGTCGTCGACCGGGTCTAAACCTTTATTTTGGCTTTGTGAAGGTGTTGTTCCATCATTCCTCAACCAAAAATTATATTTGATTTTCCTGTGTTTCTTACAACATTGTACGAAACAACTAGAAAATAATAAACATGCTCCATCGTAGAATAGATAAAAGAGTGGGGTGCAATCTCAGACTTTGTTTCTGCTCTGGCGGCAAACGGGGTGTTGTTTCTGAGTTAATAATAATATATAAATAATTCACGTGTTCCTTTCTAATGGTGATTTGACACTGATTCTTCTGAAAGTAAATTACAAAATTACTCTTGTTTTGTATGGAGCATGTTTATGTGTCTTATGCAAAAAATTGGAGGCATTTGTCTAATTGCTGTTAGTTGTACTTTTCGTTGTTTAGTTCGAAACTTGGTTGCCAAGATAAGTATCTTCAGAAGAAGTTCTGAAATAGTATTACTCAAGGTCGTCAGTAAAAATGATTTTAACATAGTTGAAAGAAACGTGCTTCTCCAAAATGTTAAAGATATAATTCCTAATTAATTTTTTTTACCTTTCTCAATGTTATATTTGTCTTTAAAATTCATTCTTTAATAAACTTGGATGGTGGCTCGCTGCACCTTTGGGTGAAGTTTTAGCAGACTTTCAAACACTCATTAATTAATTTAAACCCCTTGGATTATCCCTTAATTTTTCTAAAGGTAAACTGCGTTTTTCTTAAGCCTGTTTGGATAAAACCTACTTTTTAAAGCAGTTTTAACTTCTTGCCCCTGACATTAATTTTCTTGAATTTAAAATTTTGCATCTTGGTTTTCCTTTGCAATGAGAATATATTTCTTCTTTTTGCCACGAAACTTTTAGAAAGATTTTGTTTTTCATCAGAAAATGTTTATAAAATGAAAGTGTAGCTGGTTTTCTTTCTTCTTCGGAATTGCTTTTGAACGCCAAAACTTAATTACTATTTAACATCATAATTATTCTTTCTAATTAGGACATTTTACCAATAAGGAAGAAATTTTTTGCTTTGTTGGAATTTTTAAAGCTCCCAAAGCAAGCAACTTTATTAGCTGTCTCTCAACATGAATGTAGTGCATAGTTGGAAGTTTTACCCTCTAAACAACTTGGCACACTTTAGGACAAACATGTACAACAAATATGTGTTAAATTTATATTTTAAATTTATATTTAAATTTAACATATATTTAAAAATGCCTGTTAAATTTGTTATATTTCATTAAATACGTATCTACTTCTTAAACTTCTTTTATTTATCATATATATGGTACATATGTTTCTGGTATTTTACGCTGCTGTCTCCAGATGTGAAACAAAGAGTCAAAATTTTCAAGAAGCTTCAGTTAAAAACGACTAACATTGGAGCAAAATTTTATGCTGATATGCATGTTCTAAACTCTGTAAATACCACAAATTATGCGTTCCACTATATGAAAAAAGGAGCAGGTTGTGACGGGGGTTTGAAAAAGCAAGAAGCTCAGTGGACTTTAGACGACATCGGGAGGAATCAGCTAAAACATAAAATCATGATCGAGGAAAAGAATATCATCGGAAATTATACTCACAAATTTTGAAAGAGAAAAACGCTAAAAATTTGAAAAACGTCAACTTCTGAAATCAATAAACTCATAGCAACATCGATTTTACCAAAATCACTCTATCTATAGTCTATCTGGATTTCGATCGTTTATTTTGGCTTTGTGAAGGTGCTGTTCTATCATTCTTTGAATTTTAATAGCATTAGAATTAAGTTCTATGATTAAAGATGAGAAGTAGATTTTAATTTGATGGAGTATAAAAAAATGGAACTTCTAAAGGATCTCAAAATTTTGTTTTTGAATAATTTTTTTAGCCCAGCAGGTAATAAATAAAACAACAGGGTCCGGCAAAAACGACCTATTTCATTGAATTAATAATAATAAAGACTCAATCAACTAATTACAGTGACGTTATTTTTAGATGAAACAATAATAAGTTTTTAAATTTTTGTTATAATAGTTAACATTTGTAAAATTAATACGTTGGTCAACAAAACAACGATCTTCTTTCTCAAGAAATTTATTTAAATTCAAATTCAGAATAAGTGTTTTTAGTTGATCCTCACCTTTTAACATTGAATGGATGCTTTGAAAAATTTGGATATCAACTCAAATTTACTTTGGAACGACTACTTTTAATAATTAAAATTAATAAATTTGTTGACTTTGAAGACACTTTTGTTTTGACTAATGCACTATTTTTATAAAAGTTAACAAATATGTATAACAAAAACTTTTAACCGTTCCTTTTTATTTAAAAATGTCACTATTGCAAATACTAAATTAAATTTTTAGTTGTTAATTATACAAGAGAGATCATTTCTTTGCTAAACTTCGTATTAAGTATAACTACAAAACCTTCAAAAATAATCGTTACTAATTTGCTTACAAAATTAAACATATAGTAAACATTAATAAAAAATGAATTAATAAATTAATAAAAAATAAATTAGTAAAAATTAAACATTAATATACTTGATATTAATTAACGTAAAAAAATGATAAGACAAACATTTTGTCAAATTTAATAGACAAGTTCAAACCAGTCAAAAGAACAACAATACGTTTTTTAAGACTCTTATGTTTATCTTACCCCAAAATCACTGTGATAAAGAGGACAGTAATAAAACAAAAAAAAAATCATTTTTTTAAAATATACCTGAGAATGGTAAATCAGAATATTCGAACAAATGAAGTTTTTACTTTGTTCTACTTCCATTCATTCTATTTAGATCACAGGTTATTATTCAAATTTTTTTTAAATATGTATTGCAAGTCAATAAATTTAGTCAGCCGTAACATCTGCAAGATACATCATAGATAATTCATTTCACCAATTTTTATTCTTTATTGAAATAAAGTAACTGTACATAAATTTCAGATCAGACCTGTGAAATAATTTTTTTTCAGGCGATCTATAGGTAAAGTATTAATTTCTAATTTTTTGTATATTTTATTTAAATAGTTACTTTTTAAGTTATATTTATAAACATTTACATTCTTAATTTTTTATTTAACAGTACTTTTCCTCATGTTTATTAACGTAAAATATATATTTATTTAATAAATTTATAAACTTGCACAAAATTTACTTAAATTATTATTAAAAAACCTGTGGGACTGGTTTTGTGGTAACAAATTTCCTCTACATTTATTGTTACTCAATATTTTTTACGTGAGGTGTATTTCCCACAAATGCATTTTTTGTGCTAAGAAACCAAATTTATCTATTTTTATCTTAGGACACCAAGTAACCTTTGTTTTGTTTAATAAAATATAACAGTTATTTTTAAACTTGTCAACGAGTATTAGTAACGTGTATTCTTTCAAAACCATTCAAATCAATATTTTTATAAGTGACATAAATTCTGACGATATCATTCATGTAATATGTATCTATCTAAATCGATGAAATGAGACAATTATTAGAAGTTCATAATAATGTTCTTGTAACTAGTTCACATATTTTAAAATTTATTACACAATTTACTTCTACTGAATTAATAAATTCATTATCGGTTAATTTCATGAGAAATAACCTTAATAAAATAGTTATCATGTCCCAAATAATTTTAGTGTGCAATTAAGTTTTGCTTATATAAGGAAGTAATGAAACGACACTGATCTATAAAAAATAAAAAACTAGAATGGCCTTAGAGTGTTCGAGATCAATCTAAAAGTTATTATCCTTTGTGATTGTGTGACTGAAATCTAATAATATGCAATTCTCTAGGTGCAATTATAAAATATAGTATATCTCATGACCTTCTTGAATCGAAAATGTATATGTCAGAGTAATATCAGTATCATTCAAATATCGCAATTGCTTAATACTTTCATACATTCTTGGTAAATTCGTAGCGGTTTTGTGGTTCTAAATAATTTCGCCAAAAATTGTAACAAATGTGATTACATAAAAATCCATGTCCCTGACTTATGTCAAATTTTATGCAACACCCACCCATAATGAATAACTAGTTTCTCGATACATAATTTGAATGCAATTAATGCAAAGAACTAGAGCATTTAGAGACTAAATTAAAACTAGGTAAAGGCAATCAAAAATTTATTATAATGAACTAAGAAAGTGCACGGATTCATACATGAATAACCACAATTTGTTGTAATTGAAATGCAATGTAATTACATTAAAAATATTAAGAAATTGTTTATCCTTGTCCAGTGGTTGGATGCTAAATATCTCACACAAGACATGCGAGAAAGGGCTTCGAAGGTGAAGACGTGAGCGGATTTGCCATTCTTTCAGGCTTTCAGTAAATCAGTTACGTAAGATGCTGTTATGGTGGTACATTTTTGAAGAGCTTGAACAACTGGTTCCATTCTTTCAAATAATTTCAATTAACAACTCTCTACCTGATTTAAATAACTGCATTTCTCTTTTAACAACAGTTAGTTTAGATATGCAAATGGATATTAATTTATGATTCTGGAATATTGAAAAAATTGAAAAATTAGCTTTCTATTGTTTATTTGCTTGTTTTGTAATGTTGATAATTTGTCTGAAAAATGATGTCTGAAGAGTCTAGTGAGGGCGTGAGAAAAATATTGCAGCGTCATCTGCCGTGCACTATTGCATGCTGAAACCGATTAAATTGCTGAAATATTGATTGCATTGGTTCTGTTTTTGCCAATAATTAGTTCGTATTTCACGATTTTTGGACTTTCCCTCCACGTCATACATTTTTAAAAACACAAGAAAAATTCATTAATAATAATTAGTTAATGTCAAACAGAAAAAATTGGAGTGAAACAGCAACTAAATTAATTGGATCGATTTGAAAAAATAATACAAAGTAAATGAAAGTTGTCTCTAAAAATCGATCAGATTTTTATAATAAAATTGTAGAAAGTGTGAATGCGAGTATTTGAACTCGATTAGAAATAAATTACAAATCGTAGAAATGTTAATTATGGATTTTGAGTGTGAAGCTCCGATTGTTTAAAGACACACCCTCAGTGAAAGGTTTAAAATATTATCTGAGGTAAAGGTTTTCTGTGACAATACCGTCGTGGGTAATTTAGTTATGTAATTTGCACTCCCTACTGAATTCAATACATCAGTTTGAAATGTGTATGAAGTTATTGAGTCGCTCTAAGCGACGAGGTGTGTTGTTTTACCTCATACATTAACATTGGGTCTTCAAAAGGGCACACCCACTTGAAAACTTTTACTTTCTGATGAATAATTCTATTGTATCAATGACAGTTGCTTGATTCATCACTAATTTAGCTCCCTCACTAAAACTAAATAATTAAAATCTATTGAAGAAAATTTTCTCAGATAGATTGTATCAGTTTTAATTACAGCTTCGATAATCATCCTAATTAAAGTACACAAGTCAGACGTCTAAACAAACCATGACCTATTCCAATCGCAGAAACGTGAAGTAACAACATCGTTTAACTGCTAATATCAATGATTATCTAATAATAGATCGATTTAGAGTTGTTTGTTTTTGTGAAATTGTAACGAATTGAAATGGGTTTCTTGCAGGTTGAATGTTTTCTAGCCTAGATTCTTGCGTTTAGATTATAATCGTTCAGGATTCTTTATGGATTTTGATATTTTTACTGATATTTATAAAGTAACTACATTACTATTTACGTCAGAAATACACCGGATAACCTTCGCTTAAGAGTAATTAGTACGAGTTTAATTTATTATAACACCTATAAACAGAAGTTGATGATTTTTAATTACGGCACCACATACTTTAAATAATTATGCAAAAATATTACTTTACATAAACAGTCAAGACTACTTCAAGTTCAAGTAATTTTCAAACACTGTCTTATTAAAAGTTAACAAATTTACATAGATTAAGGTGTTGCCACGTTATGAATTTGTTATTATCTTTACAAGAAAATCCAACTAACATTGATTCTAAAGATTTATTGCAAGTTATATTACAGTAAATGTTCTAGTCACGCACTTTAGTTTTACAGATTTATTAAATTTATCTAGTTTTTATTGATATAGTTATAAAGTTAATGAACGTGTTTAACACTTATTGGAGAAGTAATAAATAAGAGTAAACATTCTAAAATGCTTGAATTATTTTCCATTTGTGGTATTGTGGTTAACTAAAAGGATTACATTAAGCAAAATATTAATTTTGTTCTATTTACAGGGTGTAATCAAATGTTGTGTGAAAATTTTACCCCATAATTATTAGTCCTCGTTGAAAAAATATTTTGTGAGAATATTCTTCTCTTATAGGCCATTTTACAATTTATCCGTTTTTTATACTGGACTCTAAATCCTTTTGTGCCGTTTATTATAAATATGATTCTGAATTAACTTTTGCTCAAATTTTCAAAATATCACAGATCACAAAACCAACATTGAGTGTTGTTAGCTCGAGTCTGCCAACATAGAAAAACAAAACATGGAAAAAATATCTCAGTCTCTGAGAACCAGCTTAACATACGCTGAGCCTTCCGCAAACCGCTAGATCCATGCTCTGCAAAATAAGTTATACGTCGCACTTGCCTTATATTAATAATAATTAATAAACAAAAAACTTATTCAATGATTAACCATCAAGAGTTCAAGCTTTAATAATGAAAAAAATGAGGGCATTTAACTTACAAGCCAAAGACGTCTGAACGCCCATGCTGCGACCCACCATTTACTTGCTAAATACGGTGATATCAGGCCCTTGGCATAGCTTCAAGCTAAGTCATAATTCGCCAAAACCATGATGACCCAATAGACGCCTCTTCGCACTGGATTAAAAAAGCGCGTCATATCGACCAGCAGGTCGTCCACCGAACTAAATACCTTAGAGCTAACATAAAGGCGTATAGCTCTCAAAAACTTAGCTTAAAACAAAAAACACAAAAATTGATACACTCGCAGCAAAATCTACGGTTAAAGCTACAGGTGCTCTGCTTATTGCCACAGAAGTTAACCGCTCGAGATTGATGCTATCGATTTCCGAATTATTGCAAAGAGAGAAAAAAAAAACGATTGCGAAAATTCACACTGTTTAAACCACACAGCAACTCAACTTTCTCTGCCAGGCAAGGAATCCGTCGTATCAGACAAAATTTCAGGGAACCACAGTGATAGTTCCGCGATTTGCTGCTAACGCAAATTAATTACCATTGTTGTAATCCAAATGAACCACTACAATCGTCCACCACAAAAGGAAAAAAGTACTGAGAATATTAGCCGTACTTTCCATCTTTACGGTATACTCCCTTGTCTTTCCTTCAATTTCTTATTATCAAATTTTTCTTTAATTTTATTTTGTTTTATTTTATCTATAGCTTTCTTTCGTTCCTTAATTTCTCTGATATTTGTTTTATAATGTATTTGTTTTTAGTCGGGTCTTTAACTGATCCTATTTCTTTATTGCGTCTTCCATCTTTCTGTCTATTTTTCTCATTTTTATGTTTGCTTGCGAAAGGACCTTTTGGGAGCATCCGTCTACCTCTTTCCTCTATTAGTTATTTATTTCTCTGTCTACGCTTCTACAATATCTTAGTCTTTTTTTTGTATGATTTTGACTTTACTTTTTGGCAAAAATTTCTTATTTTTGTTAACCACTCAGTCTTTTATTCTTTTTTTTTATTTTTAAGGGTTATCTTACACTCTTCATCAATCCAATCTTGGTTGTCGTTTTTTTTGTTTTGTAGAAATTTTTTATTTTTTGTTCCATTTAATGCTTCTTTAATCTACTTTTTCTTCATGCTCATCGTTTTTTTTTGTGTTTTTTTTTTTTGTTAGGTTTTCAAATTCGTACAACGTACTGTCTCTTCAGGAATTTTAAACACAGGTATGAATTTATTTTTTTGAAGCTTAATAGTACAAAATTAATTATTGTTTTTTGTTAAAATTCAAATTTTAAATCTTCGCAAAAATATGATTCGTTATTTTTACTTAGTCAAGCGAAAAAGAATCCTAAAAACTTGTTTTTTATACAAACAAGATACCAATTAAGGTAAAAGAAAATAAATATTATTTTTGCATATCTGCTGTATGTAAGTGCCTACGTAAAAATCAATACTCTATTATTAGGTACAATTTGCTAGATTTCAAAACGTAGCTAATTGAAAGTTCATAAATAATCGTAACTAATATTTTGTCTTCTAGTTTTTAAAAAATGTTTAAATTCTTCGCTACGTTTGTTACAAGAATTATTTTAATGTTTTGTGCCTTTCATTCGTTTTAATTTTAGATTGATTTAGAGACATCTGACATGAACTTGTCTTTTTAAACCTACTTAAAATTAAATAAAAAGACTAAATTCGATTTCTCTTGTTAATTATTTCAGGAAAATCCAAACTAATTATTTACAAATCTGTATTAGTTGATTAAGTCTTTTTAAGGCAAATTGAGACATCACTTACATCTTCTTAAATTGCTTTTTGCCTTATAAATTCAAATACTTGCAGTGAAGAGACTGGTTTACTCCTTGTAAACGTAGAATTCTCACTATTTGAAAATATTAATTATTTCAAACAATCTTTCTCTGAATCCATTTGGATAAAAGGCTTTTCCAGATCAATGAAAGTCGCTAAAATGTTATCGACAGTAGAATGAAACTGAAATTGTGACAGTGATGAGGAGAGAATGTGTTTTTGCATATCTCCTGTCAGTACTGCTTGCGGCATGACATGCGCGACCTAGGAAGAACATTAAACAATTTTTTTTCCTTCAACAAAATAACAAAAACAAATAATCCACCTGCCACCTGTATTTATCCTAGAATAGAACGGTGCGGTAGCAGAAGGTCAAGTGTAATTAACAACTGTTGAACGTTAAGCAGACAGGATAATGAATGCAATTATCGTGTGGCAAAAAAGAGAAAACTGAGATGCTCATCATTGATGAGATTACACTCGTGTTGAATAATTGTTACATAATTTATGACTACAAGACGACAAATTTAATGATGAAAGCCAGTGCCGTAGCTAGGGTCTGGCATTAGGGGCATTTGCTAGACTACAAAAAGCACAGTTATCAAATCTAGATAAATATTTGGCCTCGGGCACTACAGGAATCCTAACATATCGCCTCCAACTTCTAAAATTTGTAAATGTTGCCTGCGGGTCCAAGAAATTTAACAGTTTCCTCCGGCCTCTACTAGGTATTAAAAAAAATTGCTATTGTATTTATTTATTTCAAAATTTATAAGAAATATTGTTTTCAGCTCCTAAAGCTAGAACCACAGCCGTCTGAATGATTTTTTTTTGAAATTGACGTTTATAACAGTCTGTTCATTTGTTAACTAATAGGCTGATTTCAAGTTGAGATAATACCGGTAGTATCTTCGTTTCTATGGAAAAATAAACAAATTCGAGGCTGTGATTCGCTGTTGTCATGGAAAAGTATTAAAATTTGCTATACTACCGGTATTATCTTAACTTGAAATCAGTACATTAGAGAGATCTCCGCATAGCGCTGCTAACATCGGCTTTACTTCAACCTTTAATATCTGAAATCTGTCAAAAGAAAAATTCAAATCTGTCAAAACTGAAAATTGTGTCAAAAATAACCAAATAAAAGTTTAAAAATTTCCTTTTTTCGAACGTTTTGATGCTTTACTATTTTGGACCACGTGTATAACGTGAGAGATTTGAAGGAAAGCCGATGCTAGCAGCGCTATGCGGAGATCTCTCTAAGTTAGCAAATGACCAGGCTGTTATAAACGTCAATTAAAAAAATATATATATTCATTCAGACGGCTGTGGCTAGAACATCATTGCCTCCAGCTTCTAAATTAGTAAAATTTCGTCTTCGCTTTACAAAACTAGAAGAAAAAGTGCTCTTAAAAACCAAAAAAAATCTCACCTGTGGCTTATAAACTTAGTATAATAATCTGGCTCTCAAAATCGTCTTAGGTTCTCAAAATGAGAAGATGTTCTGTTTGTCGTTATTAGTTTCAAAATTAATAAGAAATGTTGTTTTTTGCTCCCAAAATAAAAAAAATGTCATTTTTTTATGTTTTATAAAAATTAATGAAAAATATTACCTTTTGCTCTAAAAATTGGAAAATTATCTCCTCGGGCTCCCAAAATGGAAAAACGATGTTATCTTTGTTTTCATTAATGTAAAATTTAATAAGAATTAGCGGCTCTGGCTTCTAAAATTAATAAAATTCAATTTCTGGTTTTTAAAATAAGTAAAATGTACTACTCGCAAAGTTACAAAATAGTGAAGGTTTTGTCCTCAAGTCATTTTAGCTTCTAAAATTAGTGAAGTTTTATATCCGACTTTCCAAACTAGTAAAATGTCATCATCGGCTGCCAAAGATAAAAAAATGGCATCGTTGTTGTTATTAATTGAAAAACTGGTAATAAATGTTGGCTTGGGCTTTTGTAATTGCAAATTAGTAAAATGGCGCTTACGATTCTAAAAAACAGAAAAAAAACATCTTTGTATTTATCCTATAAATAATGCAATAAATAATTAGTTATAAAAATTAATAAGAATCATTACATTTGCTTCCAAAAATTTGTAAGAATGTCCCCTGGTATATAAAGCTAGTCAATGTTGGTTCCGGTTTCTAAAATAGTTGGTAAAACGTGGTCTGCGGCTGGCCCTGGTCCATAAAACTAAAAAACGATTTTGTGACTATAAATTTTATTATCACAAAGCACGTCTCGAACTTCCAAAATTAGTAAAATTAGTTTGATCTTTTTTGGTTCTAAAAATTAGAAAATAATATCGTCTTTTGGTCCAATTTCAAGTTAAGGTACTAACGGTAGTATCGCAAATTTTAATACTTTTTTATAGGAGCAACCAATCACAACCTCGAATTTTCCTCGGAAGCCTAGATGCTATCGATATTATTTTAACTTGATATTAGCTCTTTTGGTTTTATTAATAATTAAAAAATTGTTATAAAATATTTCGGACGGTCTAGAAAATAAGTTGTATTTTATTTCTGGCTTTCAAAACTATAAAATATCTCCTTAGGCTTCCAAGAGTAGAAAAAAAAAGGGATTTTTGTAGTTAATAATTGAAAAACAAATGTCTTCTCTGTTTCTCAATATACGTAAGTTTCTAAAATTAGTAAAATGTGGCTTCCGGTTGCTAAAATTAAAAAATTTAAAAAAATGTCTTTCTTGCCTTGTTTTTGACTGTTCCATAAATTGATAAAGTCCTATGTTTCCAAAACTAGTAAATATATTGGTTCTTGCTTCTAAAATCAATATCTCACATGCAGGTTCCGGCTCGACTGCCAAATTAGAAACACGATTTTGTCTTTCTGTTTATTAATTCAAAATTCCATAAGTATTGTCTCTAGATTTTATAATTGACAAAATTTTACTTCCAATTTACAAAATTACTAAAATATCATATTTGGCTACCAACATTAAAAAAAAAATACTGTTTATGTCTTTATTAATTTAAAAATATTGCTTCCGACCTAAAATTTTGTCTCCGGCCTTCAAAAAGGTCAGCTTTGGCTCTTAAAGATAGTAAAAAATGATATTTTGTCGCCATAAAATAAAAAACTGTTAAGTGATAACAACATGGTTTCCAAAACTACTTAAATATTAACCCTCTATTTCTAATATTAGTAAACTGGCGCCGTAGGTTCTCAAAAGTCAAAACTATCACACTTATAGTGTCTAAAAAACTATAAAAATGTGATTCTGCTTTCTCAAATTGTAAAATTTCACTTCTAGCTTTCAAAAAAAGTATAAAATGTTACGAGTATCTTTGGTTGCCAAAATTATAAAGTAACGGTTTTTTGTTTTTATTAATTATAAATGGGATAAGGAATATTGCCTCTAGTTTCTAAAACTAGTAAAATTTTACTTCTGGTTTACAAAATTAATAAAATGTTATTTTTAGCTTTCAAAATGTAGAAAAGAAACGGTATCTTTCTTCGTTATCAATAAATTTTTTTTTGTAAATGTCGCCTTTAACTCCAAATATCGGTGAAATTTTGTCATCATCAATTTTTAAAATTTTGGGCGCGAGTTATCCTTGCTACGGCACTGCTGCGAATTGTAATAATTAATGAATGTATACGAAGGTCGTGCTTTTTATAATAAAGCGACCCAATTCAAACTTGTTAGGATCATACATTTTTAAAAAACGATGAAAGTGGAACACTGCTATAAAATACGCCTTTTACGTTAGAACCCTCTAAGTGGAGCTTTTCTCTGTGCAATTAAACGTAACAAATTTGGTATTTCTATGCCAATTGAACCAGAATCTCATACACCATATTGCAAGCGTTATTATGCACGATCACAAGGAGAAAATACGGTGCATAAAGAAGTCACTTTATCGACATCTCTGAAATGATTTATCCATAAAAATGCACTTTCTTTAAGTGCAATAATTTTTACTTTTACCACAATGCTGCGACATATGTCAGAGTTCATTATGTGTAACAAGAATCGGTAAGGGATAAAAGAAAGTAATCCTATTTTTAAGTGAGGAATTGGCCGGACGCAGGTGTTACGTGTTATATAATGCGCGAATTTTTATGAAAATTGTGAAATTAACACTGTTAAAATTATAATTTTATGCTGCACTAGAAAGGTTAATTCTTATGGGATGATTGTAGAAAATAAGGAAGTGGGGTCAGCAGAAATTTGTTTGGGTAAATTAAAGCCGTGTTGTACATTTTCCTTAATTTCACTAAACTTGCTTTAATAAAATGTAGAGATAACTCTGGATATAGTGGAAATAAGTTGCGTACTTTATACATACTTGTAGCTAAAGATTTTAGCGTCATGAAGGAATTTCAAAACATTTGTAAACAGCTGTTTAATGTAAATTTTAAATTTTAATTAGAAAATGATAGTTTTGTTTTAAATTGTAAGTTGGAGGTTTAAAACAGGAGAAATATATTATTTATACCTACTTAAATACTTTATTTATATATATTTAATATACAAGATAAACGATTAATAAAAAACTTCATTAATTTTTATAAGAAATTTTAAGAATGGCATAGCAAAAAGATGTGTTAGATATAAACCTTAGGGTTATAATAAATATATAATAATATATAGGGTTAATAAATTTAGGGTCCAGATTTTAGCTTTTTGCCACTATTTTTAATTTTGTAGACATTTTAATGAAAATCAGTTACAATATGTTTATTTCTTAAACAGATAATTTGATGCCTATTACCGTAACGTAATAAGCCTAATTTACGTTACGTTGCCTAAAAATCTATTTTATAACCTACGTGTCAATAATTCAACATATTTTAGATTTCTTTTTTTGGCTATTGGTCGTAGTGTTTTATTATATTCAGGTATTGATCACAAGATCAGTGTTACAATACTTTAATATAACAGCGATCTACTGCGGTCGTTAATAATATAATATCGTCCAAATCATCAAACAGTGCATAGATGTGACCAAATTGATTGTTGTTACCTTATGTAGATACTGTAAAGCCAATTAGGCAATAAAAAAATTAAAACATAACTTTTAAGTTTGACAATTAAACGCGAATTGAAATGTCAATCTAAATTATCAAGTTTTTACATTTAAGTTTAAAATTCTTATTTCCCTGTTACTAGAACGATTTAAATTATTCTAAATGCATTTTTAGTATGTTAATATCGATATTAAAAAATTGTTTTCGATTGCGTACTGTTTGGTTATCGGGGTGATAGTAAAGTTTTCCACAATTACAAAAAAAATGACAATTTTTTGCGGATTGTACCAGTTTATCTTTTCTTTTAAAAAAATTGCAAAATGATTGCTGATAAATCCTGAACAGCTCCAACGTGTCTGCTTTACTGCTTAATCAATTTAAAGACTAACATATTATCTAGTCAATACATGTGATAGTTTAGAACGCTTAAATTGTTACTAAAATGTGGTGTTTCCTGACGATTGACAAAATATCATTTTATTCTTAATTTCCTCAAATGCAGCAATATATTTTGGGTCTTGGGGTTGTTTTGTTTCGATACCAACAGCCTAGCTAAAGTTTTATTTGTCTACGACCACCTCTTGATAGGATAATACAAGTTGAGATATTGAAAAAACAATTAGTAAAGTAAGTAAAGTAAGTATTTAGGATTTTTGGCGCCTACATTTAAATGACTATATTTAGGGAGTTGAAAATTTAGACTCTAGTAATAAAATAATACTGGTTGCTTTAAACAGTTTGTTACAAGAATTGTTATTAGTTATTTATTTTGTTATTTATTAATACAATAATAATACAATGACATTGTTAAAAAAAATTTACGCATACTAACGTCAAACTAAACTTTTTTTTTTGTAGCTATTTTATTTTTCAATTTGTTGTTTTCTTGTTTATTTCTTTTAATTGACGTTATCGACTATAATATGATAAAATTGTTTTAATAAGCGATACCACTGATAGAATAATTATTGTAGAAACATATCTACATTCTATATTTAAAAAAATAAAGGCAACTTCTTAAACACAATTTCGTGAACTTTACAGCGTTTCATGAACTTACCAGACTTTTCGTGAAATGGCTTTCTTCATCAACATGCTGCTACATATATTTTGAACACACTACTAATGTCATTTTTGAGCAAAATTCTTGATTTTTTTCAGCTGTTTTTTATATAGGTTTTAGCATAAATTTACAGAAAAGTTGATAAAATGAATTAATAAGAGTGAATATTTTTACAATAACACATAAGGCAGTACGTACTACCAAAAAATTGAGTAACAAGTTGCACTTAATGTGTGTATATCAAAAAAAAATAAAAATAGATAATATATATTTTTATTTCAATTTTTCGACATTATATTAAATCTAAATTCAGTAAGGCTAATCTCAGCATGTCAAATACATAGCCAAAAATGTAAACAAAAATATCTTTTAGTTCTTTATAATATTATTTAATAATAATAAATATTGCAATCATCCGTTATCCAATATAATTGTATAATATTAATTGCTAATAAGTGAAGATTATTTAAACTAAATTGTTTCATAACGTTTTGCAAAGCGATGCTTTTTGTGGACTTCCTTTAATTTCTGAACTTGTGTCTTTCGTACCCTCTCTGTTCCGTTACTAAATTTATCATGTTTTCCAAATGATCATTTAATAATTATTTAATATGCAACCAACAATATACATTTCTACTCTTGGTAAACAAAAGGTAACATTCAATTTTTTTTATCTAATCACAGCAAAAACCCAACATAATTAATCGTTACAGTTAATAGTAGTAATAAATATACATCGTTTATTAAATTATTGTAATTCATATTTTGTACAAAACGTCAAATATTAAAATTGAATCAAAATATTATTGTTACAGCCAATACATTTATCAAAAAAATTACCTAAAGCACCAAAATTAATGTCGATAAATCGGTTTATTTGTTTTGTATCAAACGGTGTCATTTAAACGAGTTCTTATTGTTATTTAAATTTTTGACATTGTTTTTGAAAATATGTTTATTGTCTTAAAAAAATAAGAGTAGGAAGATTTGTTTTTAGTTTTTATTTGATATCAAACAATATTTTTGCAATTCATTCAATTCTTCAGTCTATTGTTATATTTATAATGTTGAAACAATCATTTTTAATATTTTTGAATATTATAAAATATAAAGCTACAATTTTACATGTTTTGTTAGTTTTGTTTAAATAAATAATACATAATTTTTAAAATGTGTAATTATAAAGTAATAAAATTGCAGAGAATTTTAAATTCTATAACAATGATATGTATTTATAGAAAATATTTTGTTTTTCATGGTAAGAGTTTTTGAGATTATGTGCTAAAACGAAAAAAATGTTTTTTTAACTCTCATTCACTTCATCATCAGGCCTTTCTTCAAAAATACGAGCTTTTTCTTAAAATACCCTGAATCTGAATTAACTAATTTAATACAAACTCATAAATCTTCTTTTAATTACATACATGCAATAGTTTCCAAAAAACTTTGGTTTACCCATTGTTTCAAAAATTAGAAATCGAATTTGTTATTATGTATTTGTACAAAGCAAATAAATCAGTATTATTTGCGACAAACAATTTTCAAACAATAACTAATATTTGAAGTTATAAATTTGCGACAAACAATTTTGAACTGTTTTTTGAAGTATAGTTTATTTAACTTAATTAATTTAAATTGGACACATGAGCGAAATCTTTGTTAAGTGCTGCTTGTGTTATCTTGTTTACATTATTTATAAGAAAAACTGATTCTGCACCTTACACTTTTTATTACAAGGGAAAAATTAACAAATTTGCAATAAAAACATGAGATAAATAAATATAATAAATAACTGGATTAAATAAATAAATAAATGAATAAATAAATAAATAAATATCGCAACCTATATTCTTCAAACTATGGCCACCAAAAACAACTTCTAAACTCGTCTCCGTTTCTAATCAAGCTTATTAACCCCGAATCAAGTTTCTCGTTAGGTCTCATTATCCACCAGTAGCGGTTCTGTTTTTTGCCTTGTTTTATTAACAGCTGCTGCAGTGGTAGTTGTGGGTGTTTTAACTGTGGTAGAAAACTCCGATTGTTCGCAATTCCTTCCCCACGTTCCTTCCCGACACAAACACTTGTAATTCCCATCATCCTTAGTGAGTGAAACGCATTTCGCTCCATTCTTACAAGTTTCCGGATTAGATTCACAATAATTTAATTCTAGAAAAATCAAAATCAATAAAACCTCTATTATTTTAATCTTTACCTTCATCGCAAAGCATCCCACCCCAACCCTTCTTACAATTACACTCCCAAGGTCTAGTGCAATTGCCATTCACACAACCTGGATAAGGATAGCATTTCTCACAATTACTACCCCACCAACCTACTTTGCATCTGTAAATAATCGATGACAATGAATCATAATTTCTTTTTATGGGTTGACCTTACCGACATTCGCCCGGTTTTCTACAATAGCCACGTTCCTTGTGACAAGTCTTCGAACAAATAGCTGGTAAATAATTAAAATGGTTTTTTTGTAACACAAATTTGGGGTAGCTTACGAGTCTGACATAAAATTCCGGTGTATCCTGGTAGGCATTTGCATTCCAAAGGTTTATCGCAGTAGCCGTGCTGACATCCTGGTAGGACTTGGCAGTTCTTGCAGTTGCGTCCTGACCAACCTAAACGACATTTGCATTCGCCAGGACTGTCGCAGTAACCCCGAGTTGAATGACAATCCAATCGGCATATTGCTAGAAAAATAAATTAACTAAAGAGCAAGTAATTTATAATTTAAACTTATTAAGATTTAATTTTTACTTTCAACAATTAAGTAAAATTTAAATTATTATAATCAAGATGAACATGTTTACAGTTTATAAAATGTTTTGTTATTTTTTTTTATATAAATAATTGTCAAAACAAATTCGATAATACTTTTTGTATTTTAGCCCTTCTCAGCACATTTTTTGCAAGAAAACTATCCTAAAAAGGAAATATATCTTTAAATTTGTGGCAACCACCAAACGTGTTTGATTTTGGAAAAATTAAATGAAAGATTTATTAAAGATTTTTTCTTTTCGAAAAACTTTGATTTTTTTAAACCCTCCACAATGTAAATTTTCAAAAAAATGAGACAAGTTCGACAGAATTAAAAATATTATCATATTTTTATATATTGCTAAGAGCAAAAGAATTTCCGCTTCGCCTATTACGTTTTCTAAATCATTAGTTTAAATAATTTACATCTGCAGTGAAGGCTTGATGCAGTCAAATAAAAACTGCAAAACTACTGGAGAAAATGCTGCTTAAAATAAATAAATGTGGTAAAACCCTGACCAAGCTAGTTCATACAACACTTAATCGTTTAAATATTCCATTAAGTTTAATAATTGCTCTTGAGAATAAGTTTGATCGCGTGTAAGCTTTGAAAGTCAATTTGTTGATTAAGATTTTAAGAGTTTAATAATTGGGAGTGGCCAATCAAATGTACCTTTTATGATTTCAATAGAAAAAGGAATAAAACTTAGAATCAATTATCGATACAGAAGAAATTAATTTCCTGGATGAAACGAAACGTATATTTTCTTAAGAAAATATGTTTTCTTGGGTTTCCGATGAAATAGCTAAGGGCTATTTTTATTTGAAAAAGCTGAAGTGACTGTTTTATTTTTGTGTAGGAATAATCTTTGTTAAACATTTTTCTCGATTTAAATTACGAAATTCCTGAGTTGAACACGTTTATTTTCTGATTTGTTCTTAAATTAAAATTCCGGTAGAAAACCTCTTTTGATAAAAAAAGTTTTAATTTGGGTTTAATTTGTTTGAAATGAATTAATTAACAGTTATAGATATGTGTTTATCTTGCACAAAGTCCGTACTGCATATAAAATGTTATAAAATACATAAAATAAATATTTAACTGACTACCTTTAACCAGTTGAATTTTCTAAAAAAAATTTAAAATATTTAGATCGGCAATATTTGTAGTAAGAATTTTCTCAATATCCATTCTGTATTTGCTGCAAAACTAAGCCTGATGAACTAATATTGATACATGAAATAATGTCAATGGTATGTTGCAAATTTCGAATATTCCGTTAATTAATATTGAGCTATTTATTACATATCACCTCATTTTCTCCATTCTCAGACTAGATTAAATTTTAACTACTTAATCAAATTAGAAACCAGACTAAACGATGAGATGTTTATAAATATTTGTCCTAAATTAATTAAAGAATGAAACTGTTATTAATTATATTTTTTTAAACTATTACTAGATTCATAATTACGTTTCTAATTGATTAAAATTTCAGATTGCTAATATTGTGAGATAAATTTAGAGCTTTTAGTTATTAATATTTGAAGTAAACTACGTAAATTTATAGGGTGATCTCTTGCTGTTGGGCCATTATTAGAAACGTATACAGAACTAAAAGATATTTTAATTTAAATTTTTATACATGTACATTTTACAATTCGAGACTTATTGTTGTAAAACATTTTCAATTCTGTGGCACATGCGGTTATACCAGAAACAGACACTAACTTGGTTATTTTAAATGACAACGTTTAATTTTTTTACATTTTTAAATTCGTCCTGAAAAAATAACTAGTCTTTGCTTTTCAATCATAGAAAAAAAAATTGTGTCACGGACTTATCGCTTTTTGTAATAAAACTGTTATTAGAGTATGCCTCAGGTTATTGGGGTTGAAAACTAAAGATTTTACTTTAGTTAGTATTTCTCATAAAGATCTTAACATTCAAAGGTAAGCTACAAATGTAGTTATTCAAAAATCTTAAATATTTTTGCCTTTAAAAAGAACCAAAAGAGGGTCGAAACCTTGGTACGATAACAATTTTTTTCTGTAGAAAAAGTTCACTTCTTTACTTAATTTTTTTTAACATGCATGCAGGGTGTTTTTGTAGTAATGTTAAAAATTTTAACAAGTGATAGTCCGTGTTGACAGAATGCTAAAAATCAAGTTTGGTTTATACAAATGTTTATAAATTTTGAGATAAACATTGTAGAAGTTTTTGCTCAAAAATAATGTTTTTTGAAGAAAAATTCTACTGCGTATATCTTAAAAACCAGTAACATTTCAAAAGGCAAATGTGGATATAAAGCACCTTTTAACAAGGACTATCACCTGTTAAAATTTTTAAATTTACTTCAAAAATACCATCTATATCTGATTTTAACATTAAAACTAAGACTATCCACCAGGTAATTTTTTTTTAAAAAAGTTCTATAGTGTAGGTATACCTCGAAAGCTATAAACGTTTATATAAGACAATTTTGGTTATGTAACAAGAGCTATCACCTGTTAAAATTTCTTACATTACTTCAATAACAACATGTTTATTTATTAATCTAAGGAATTTGAAAAAAATTAGAAAATCGGGTGCGTTCAACAAAGATAGTGAATACTAATGAAACTTGTTAATATCGTAAGTGATAATATTGCCGTTTCTAACAGAGAGGTTGGATTGAGACATATGAACAAAATTAGCAATAAACTGTCCTTTTCCAAACAATACTGAATGTGATTAAATTTATTTACATCTCTTTTTTAACTTTGTTTAATGAGTCTGACTAGCCTTGTAGTAAAAGAGGTGGTGCTCGGCAAGACACTTTTTATTTTAGAAATTAGAAGAATTTGGTAGAATATGTTTTCAAATTACATTGTGTAAGAATGGTAGACAGCTTTTTTAAAGAACTAAACCTCATTAAAATTCTTATAGCAATCCATGTATAAATAATGATTTTTCTTAAATGCATTGTTTAAGGTCTAGCCAACATATAATTTATTAGTGAATCTACAAAATTAAAAGTCTTTAACATTTTAGTCAAAACATTATATTTAGCAACTCTAAAATTTACATTATATTATGAATTCTAAAAATTTGCTAATTTTAGTCACATTTAAACGTTATACAGTTACATAACATTATGTATTCTTTTGAGGTTTCAACCTATTTTATTTTATTTATTTATTTATTCTTTTTTATTTATGTTCTCTATTGCGGCATTGCATTGGCAAGTTTTTTAATTTTCATCTTTAAATTTTTTTTTCCATTTTTCAGATAAATGCCTCACCCTGTATATTTTTAATTTAATAAATATACATAATACAGTAAATGAGTATTTTATTTGGAATATCTGTATTTTTTATTTAAGTGTGACGTATAGTAAATTTTGGATTTTTTTTACACCAATCAATATGCTAAATAACAGCAAATTGAAAAAATGTAAGAACTTTATATCTGTAGGTTTTTTGTTACAAATCAGCTAAATACGCACATTTGCTACTTTGAATAGACAGATTATTAAAATGCAAAAGTTTTTGTAATAGACACATTAGTGATATTTGCACCACAAAATTAAAAATATCTGTCAATTGCATAAAATAATTTTTTCATTATATTGTATTTCTTCATTATTCAATAATGTGTTTCCTTATTGGTTTATTAATAATGCTGGGTCTAAGAAGTACGAAAAAAAGTCTTTTGTTATTGGTTTTGAAAAGAATTTTTGCCTTAGATATTTTTGTTTCACACTATTCGTACCTGATGTCAAGATTATTCACAACAAAATTTCTACGAAAAGTTTTTTGTTGGCTGCAATTTGCTTCGTGTAAGACTTGTTGCAAAAAGAACTTGCATTTTGACACGCATGATATAATAATGTTGATAATATAAATAATTATATGGCATTATAATTATTAAGTGTTTTTCAATTTTGTAGAATTATTATTTTCTTGTTTTGGGTTCAAATATACAGGGTGTTATGGAAATGAGTGCAAATATTTTAACCTGAAATACAGCACCACAAATAATAAAAATTTGTAAAAAAAATTTGTCCTATCTCAACTAACAACAAAATTACAGGCCGTCAAAGTTGGGTATAAAAAAATATTTTTTTGTTATATCTGGAAAACCGCTTAACCGATTAATACCAAATTTGGTACACAAATGAAGTAGACTGTACTCTTTTTATTTCTACTAGCAAAATTTTGCTGCACATTTCAATTTCAAGTTACGACACTTTTTTTCACATTTTGGGTAATTAACCAATTTTCTTCTTATTAATTTCTAATTTTTGTAGCCAAAAATGAATATGCCAGTAGATTCTACATAAAACTGCAAGAATGCAATATTTTGCTAAAACGTATCGTTTTTGAGATATTTACGTTTAAAGTATAAAACTGACTTTTCATCTTTAACTTTGGCGTCCTCTAGCTCCTAAACGGTGCAACTTAGTATAGAGGTAAATTGTGTTAAATCGCTTTATTTTGACCTGAAAAACCTATGATTGCCCTATGTTAACAAAAAAATGTTATACGTTTTGTAATAATTAATTTTTAGTTTATAATTTTGTTATCAGTTGAGATAAGACAAAAAGTTTTTTACAGATTTTTATTATTTGTGGTGCTGTATTTCAGGTTAAAATATTTGCACTCATTTCCATAACACCCTGTATATATTATTGTATAATGTTAAATAAATGTATTGGTAGATTTTTTCTCACAGTGTATATTATTACTTTATGTTTTTATTGTAGAACATTTATAATATAATGTCTACTTTTACTGAACTAAAAATTACTCACTACGTTTGAGCACAAACATTTATTATAATTATAAGCTTTGCAACAGAAAGCTCGAAGCTAGTCATTTATTTAACTTCTCCTCTTCCAAGACAATAGTATTTATTTATAATTGATTACAACCGTAATTTTTTAAATACTTACGTTCTGAGCAAAAAATTCCATCCCAGCCTTCATGGCAAATACATTCAAAGCTCACATTACAATACCCATGCTGACACCCAGGCAAAGGTATACATTTATTACACTTTTCACCAAAATAGCCTAACTTGCACAAACATTCTCCTGGTCGATTACAATAACCTTGTAAGGGATCACATCCTGGTCGACATTTAGGCACATCGCACAAATCCCCAGTCCATCCAGGCAAACATTTCACTTCGCCATCATCATCACAAACGTAGTGCGAATGCTCGTTTTGTGAAGTAGGTAATTCGCAAGCCTTCACATAAACATATTTAAAAAAAAACAGTAAAGAATGTTAGTTGTAAATACCTGTTTCTTCCATTTGGGCACATACCGAGCAGGCAAGACACAAGGGACCACTGCACAAACCACCAAAAGTACCAAAAACTTACTCATGATTCCATCAGGTTGTAGTTTCCAGACGATTCTGCGTCGACCGTGAACTTGATAGTAAAGCTAGTCGATGACCTCCTTAATTTCCAGTTCCTCTTGCATGTAACTGTTAAGTCATGACGTTCTCAAGAAGCGGTGCATTTAGTATTACATGACAATGAGGACGAGTAATTGAAACTTGCGAGTTTATTGGTAACGGCAAATGGAACTTACCTAATACCTGGAGGGTTATTAGCTAAAAATAACAAACGCTTAACTCTTAACAACTTTATTTAAAACTTGAACTAAATCATCATATACAAGTTCCCGCGCGTGTCTTCCATATACAAAATCAATATGGTTGAAAACTTCAACATTTTTTAAACCAAAACGGGCTTCTTCTGGAAGGTGCTTCCATAGGTTTACAGCATCCTGGAAGAAAATAAGTGGTCAATAAAGTAGACGTAATTTTTAGATTGTTGGTACATTTATCATGACCAACTGTCAATCTCTAATTGTAAAATACCGTAACACCTATTAAATAATAACAATAACAGTAGATCAACAACGAGAAATGCGTGCAGAGTTGTCAAGGATATAACTTTTCTTCCAGGAGAAACGTGCAAGAAATTTTTAAGAAAAGGTCAATTAAAAAATGTTTTAAGTCATTTCAAACATGTCTGGGATGTTACAATTTATTAGAACTTTGAAGTTGACAATTCTGAATTAAAAATTTTCTAATATTTAATTTAGAGGATGATTCAAAATAACTCACTAAAAATTAACCATTGTCAAGATCAATCACAGTTAACTTAGATACTCTCGTAACTGCTATTTCTCTTGTAAATTGTTGTTGTCTGTTTATTTACTACAGAAAACCCAAGTAACCGTTAGAAATTTGAAATATTTATTTGTTGTTGGTGAAATTTCGAAATCAGCTAATCACAAATAAGTATTTCAAATTTCCAACGCTAGCTGGTTTCTCTCTGGTAAAAAAAAAGAAAAGACCATCAATTTTTCATCAAAAGTATAGTTAAGCACTGATAATAGTGACTTAAGTTGTAAATCTACCAACAAAGCTGCTTGGGAAATTGATTGTTCGTCTCTTCTATACAGACGTTCCAAAGACTGGCAGTGTCTAAAGTTTGATCATAAAGAAATAAATATAAATAGTTTACATTATTGTAAAGCACTCAATCATTGTCTCAAGCGGTGCTGTTGTCGTTAGATTTACAAATTAAGAATTAAAATTTACTATTTTTGTAGCTCAACTATACCAAAATGTCAATTTCAAACAAGAAATTTTATTAAGAAGTGATGAGAATATAAAAAGAATGTTCAAAAAAATCAGATAGAAAAAAAAATTAGCGAACATACGAGCGAAAACCAACGACGTACAAGCGAAATTTATTATATAGGCAATTCAATAGTAGCTTAATCAAAGTTTAGGTTTAGTCTAGAGAACAGTAAGAGGACCCATAGGTGGTCGTCCATGGCAGACAAGACATTAAGTAACCCTGACTGACCAAACCAATGATGGTAAGTACATTAGTAATATGGTGATACGTAAAGGAGGGAAACCGAGGAATATCAACACCATGACTGTTTTTAAAGTATAATAATCCAGAAACGCTAACAAAAAAACGCAGTAAAATAGTTTAAGTTACTTATTGCTTCTGGTTTCGTCTTAATATAAATCAGTTCTAAAGCCGCACCACAAAATATTGTGTAGGACTATTTTAGTGTATTTAATTCCGAAAATCATATAAATAACAAAAAAAATGTTTTCTTTGTTTTTACAACCAGAATCCTTTAAAAAGTTTTCTGAAAACATAATCACAATCGCGATGACCGAGAGATGATCAAATAAAATACCCGGACCAAAACTCTACGAGAAACAAGACCCAATCTATGATTATGGCCCAAACGGAAAAAAAATAATAAAATGATTAAAATTTATTTACGTAATTAATTAATTATGAAAAGACCGACTTTGTTTAATGAGCAAAATGTTTGTCAAAACGAGTAAGCGAAGCGAATGAGTTTTGCAAATTATGCAAGACAAACATTAATAACAGCTTTTTCACGTATTACGTACAAAAATTTTCAAATTCCGCCGTGAAGTAAAATTTTATTCTCGAGATTTTTTCGTAACTAGTGATTAAATGGCACATATTATGTAACTAGTGATGCAATAAAAAGTGTTATTAAAAATTGGTGATACAAGAAAAATATTACGTAACTAGTTATATAATATAAACCATTATATAATGAAAAAAATTAGACGTAGTTTACATAACTAGTTATAAAACCTATAACTAGTAACTTACTTAACTAGTTATATAACATAAACCAATGTATAACGCTAAAAATTGGTGTAAAAATTAGCATTTTGTAATGGTATGAGAGAATAGTACACAAAGTATTTCGAAAAGGCAGATTTGTGGCATAAACTAAGCTTTATAGTGCGACTGCAAAAGTTTTCTAAAAAATGAGTGGTCACAATGATTTAAAAAAATAGTTGTTTATTCTACTTTTTATAATTTGGGCATTTTAATTATTTTATTTATTTATTTTAGGTATAAAAGTAAAATTTTGGGTTCTATAATATCTTATTGCAATTGATCACTCAGCTTATTTGGGTTCTATAATAACTATAACAGTATCTAAATAAGTTTTGTTATGAATTTCTTAAAAAGAGACAAATTATAAGAAGATATACAGGTTTTTTCTTGCACTAAATTGTTATCTCTACAAGTCACAACTACACCTTGGATACCCTGAGATGAAGATGATAAATGTAATTTCTATTAGAAGGAAAAGTATGGGGGCGGACTGTAAGTAAACGGCAATCTCTTGGACAATGACTAATATAAGCTCAAAAAATGTTTAATTTCTATTCCAAAAATAAGCCACTGTAAAATAAAGAAACATAAAACACCCATTGACACCAAACAATACACTTAACACGATGTGCGTTTCGTTATCTACGTTGTCATCGTCAGGTAGGAATTAAAACTAAGCTGTTTGATACTAAAAAAATTATCGATTTATCAACCAACTACTGGTTGGTCTCTTACAATTTTGAAACAACGCATTGTTTTAAGTAGATACATTAGCAATTAAAATTTTTTTATCAGCTTTGCCTCTCAAAATTCTAGTTATTTACGAAAACGCTCTGTATACTGTATAGTTAATAACCTTAAGTTAGAGTTAACTATTCTTTGTAAAACTAACTTTTGAAAGTCAACTAATCAGATCAAATAAGAGTAAAACTACTTACCGGTGCCGTCGTAGCCCAATCCGAACTACTGTAGATAATATAAACAGGAATTTGAAGTTTCTTTATATCATAAACTGGAGGTTCATCTGTCCCATAATACAAAACATTTCTATCAACATAATTATATTTTCTAAAGTTTCCCAAAACCAAATCAGCTGCATGGTTTAAAATTTTAAGTGCAGTTCCTCCAGGCAGTTGATTGAAATAAACAGGAATCATTTCCTACAACTCTTCCCTTTAGCGAATTTCAAAAAATAATTTGATTAAATTACTGGTCCAAAATCTGTATGTGGCCCATAAAACAAATTGTATAATTGCAAACAGAATTGCATCAAAGGTGGTGACTCCAAACACAAAGTATCAGTAAGGACTTTTAAAGGTTCAGCCTGAGACACAATCCGGAACATTTCCAATTCCCCAACAATATTCTACGGAAGAAGGTACATTATGCAAATTAATTCCTGATTGCATGCAATTAGAGAAAATTATTAAATATGGTAATAAATACGTACTCGTAGCACGCACAAATTGTTTAAGTGAATGGCGCTGCTTTTAATTCAATGTTAGAAAAAATTTACATAAAGTAAAGTACGTTTGAGTAGATCGGAAATTGATTAAGAAGCACGATCTTATGATTACAACAATTATTAATTAATCAGTAGTTAGAAGAAAATTGTTAGGTTGTGAAGGTGAAGATTTATATCTAATCATGTTTTACTTATGTAATATAGAAAAATTGGCGTGTGCCAGGTACACCTGTTCAACAGGAAAAGAGGAATAAACTAAAAAGTAAATAAATATAAATTAGCTCATTTAAATTAATAATTATAAGATTAGGTATTTCCTCAAAAATTTTTCTTGACATTTTATTGTATGCTAATTACAATTAAACTGGAACATAACATTAAATTATTACAATTTGTATCCATTTCAGAGAGATTAATTTAAATAAAAGAATTCTATTACGTATTCCATAAACTGCATTGTGGCATATTGCACTCGTATAATAAATTAGAGCCATTTTTAATACCAGTAAATGATTAAATAACTTAATCAAAATAGGGCAGAAAAATTAAGCATACTAAATAAATGAATTAAGATAGGGCAGACTAAATAAATGATCAAAATAGGGCAAAAGGATTTGAATTTTTGTAAACAATAAACTTTTTTTTCTTGTCAAAATTTAATTTTTGGGCAAATCAACGATAAATCAAAGACCGAAAACCACCAGTAAAAATTTATCGCGATAATACCACGTCACTCTAGAAATTATTAAAAATTTGGATATGTTTATTGGTGCTTGATGTGAAGTTAGAAAATTTATGCTTGCGCAAGCTCTCGCTAAATTTTCAGCTTACATCAAAGCCACAAATATATTAAAATTTTTGATAATAATAATTTACTTACCATTATAGCAGCCCCAAACGGTGCCGCAAGTCTGTATGGAGATTTCATATTTGACAAAGTATAAGCTGGTGAAATTAAAACCAACATTCTCAATGTATTTCTTGCAGTTTCTGGAAACTCTGCAGAATACATTAAACCTAAAGTAGTCCCTAACGAATGTCCAATGTAAATAATTCTTCCATTAGGGTCAGTGTTTGTTAAAATCGTACTAAACATAGCTGGAAAATCGTATGCGACGATTTCGTCCATACTAAAACCTTTTTGATAATCTACATGAAGTTCAAAATGGGATTATAAGACTTAATACCTATGGTCCCAGTAATCATTACTGTATACAGTTTTGTTCACATGAGTTTCAGAATATTGAGTTCCTCGGTAATTTCCTAGCCAGACATCATAGCCAGCATCGGCCAACACAAAAGCTACGAAAGTTAATTTAAAAACTGAATTATTGGTGGATAAAAATACCTAAAGAATTTTTCCTTAAGCCTATAAAGTAGGCACAAGTCGCTACAAGTCCGTGTTGGAGATACACCGGATGTTGCAAAGCTTTGGGATTTTTGCTTGGAATCCTGAACATTGTTAAAATAAATCCATCAACAGTGGGAACTCGGTATTCAATAACAGGATATCCGTTAAGTTTGATAACCGTGGGCTGGATGAAATTCGCGATTTAAAAGGGTGGAAAAACCGGAGGAAAAATACTCACAACATCAAATTCAGCTGTGAAATCATACCAACAATTGGAATTGTTTCTCATTGTGTAATAATCCTCAAAAGTTGGGCACACATTATTTGGTGCACTGAAACTGTTTTGGATGAAACACCCTAGAAGCACTATCACTAAGAACATGTTGCATTAGTTTCATTGCACTTTACTGGTGAATTATTTTCTGAGGCATTTATAAGCTCGGATTGGACCTTGACATAATGAATATTTAACCAGGATAGGTAGGAAAACGAATTTAGAGAGAGCACTACACCCTTTACTTTACTTTTAGACACATTTCATTTACATTCAAATAAATGACTAATAAATAATATTCTGGTAAATTTATCGAGATTTGCACCTCATAGAAATATCCTTGAAGTCATTTCCGATGATTGATTCGACTGCAAATACCTTAACCACAAGAAATGAAAATCTGAAAAATTTTGCATTTTTTGGATATCAATCCTTTCCTATTACAAAATTGGCGGAAACTTACATTTAGGTAATGTTCAATTAAATGTATTCAGACTAATGCAAATCAATGATTCTAATTGATACAATTACCATGATTGCAATTGAAAGATCGGCGTCATGTGGTATATGAAATATGTTTTGCAATCTGACGGGAACCGACAATATTGTATATTCTTTTAATTTGATATTAATTTTATGTCAATGTTTACCTAATTTTGAAAAATTGCTGGATTTATAGATATGCAGCTCAGCTGAATGGAACTGGTTTGAACTTTTGCAGTCTCCACCTGCGTCTACAAATGGAAAAAATGCGAATAACTCCAAGTTAAATAAGCGCCAACAATAACAAGAATATTTATTATAAGCTTTTGTTAATAACTATTGTCGGTAATAAATTATTGCGGAATTTTATTTTACACCCCCAATAAAATTCTAATTTGTTTAAAATTAATTTAATTAAAGATTATGATTAACATTTGTTATAATACCGTATTTTATACGGAAAAATTTCTATAATAATTTAATTAATTTACAACTGTAATTTACTATTATTATTTGTATCAAACAATATTGTGCTACAAGAAATAACTAACTTTTTCTAGGTGTGTCTTTATCTCTGAGATTTTTACTTGTTTTGTTTGGTAAATATTTATATTTTTAAATATCTTGTCACAATTAGGCTAGAAATTGATTGACTAACAGAATTGTTCCAAAGCAGCAAACACACTTTTTTAAAAGTAATTTGCCATGTAATTATCAATAATTGCACATTAAGTAGATAATAATCAATTTGCTACCAAAACATTATTGTGTTATATATGTTTTATTTTCCTAATAAGTTATACCGAGTGGCTACAAATGGTTGTCTGTTGGTAATTCTGGATTAGTAGTAATTTTGTTAGTAAAAATTTTTTTGACGTTTTCAATAATTTAAACAAGTACATCAGTCAATCTTGTTCGAACCTAAAACGAATATTTGCAAGAGTGTGAGCATTATTCTAACAGAAAATCTGTAGAAAACACTATTTGATTGTTATCTATCAAATTTAATTTTCTTTTTATACCTCACTTGTTGGTGTACTTATAAGTAAGTATAAGTAACAAATTTTTGTATTACATATTAATAAATATTGAAAATATTGAATATGTAGTCTACAGGTATAGTAGAACTTCGATAATACGAGTCTCCGGTAACAAAATTTTCTGGTACTAACACCATAAACGTGCTCTGCATGTAATTTTTTCTCGACAATTTGAACTTTTAAATTTTGATAACTTGAACTTTTTGATAAGTAGACAAAAATATATGTCAATACTCTATAAAGTAAAATTTTTTGAGAAAAAAAATTCTTATTATTGATACTAGTTGAAAGTCGTAAAGTTTAGTTAGAACTTAAAACAAATGCTTTTAAATGGTTAAAATTCTATTCGACTTGTCGAATTTTGATTGTATTTATATCAAGCGATCCAAAAGTTGTTGAATTCCAGCTGGGCCTAAGAAAGGAACGTAGATATAGTGGTCATGTCCGAAAACTATGTATCATTTAAAATACCATTTCCTAATTTGAATTTCCATTTTTTTAATTTTCGTTGGCCAGTGGAAAACTAAAATTAAATTGTTCTTATTGTAACTGCTCCTGACTATATTTCTTGTATAATGCTACCTTATTTTATAACAGAATTTTGCACACCAATTTTTGATACTAAAAAAAGAGCAAAACTTCTTTTTGTCTTACAATTATCCTGCTTTGGTTCCATGACTTTAGGATGGATCTTTAAAATACATAGGTTTACAGTAGAGAATACTGTTCATTATTCCCTCTTATGTTCTAATTATAAAACTTAATGCTTCACTATTTGCTCCATAATAAAGTGCAACTTATTGCCTTACTCCTTCTATATTGTGCTGTATTGTACTCATTCTGTAATGTGAATTTTCCTGATAAATTTATTACACTTATTGATTGTCCTGCTCCTATTAGATATTTATTCACACGTTTATTTTCTAAGCACATCCATGTTTGGTCATCGTCCAGTTGTGCAGATCTTAAATCTTACGTCTACGTCGAGACGTTTTCAATCCTTATATTAAAGAAAATCGATTTCCTTCTTTAAATTTTAGCCGCGTCCTAATTGGGGATCAATTTCCTTTGGGATTAACCGAGCGATCACTAATTAAATGTAGATTATAGGTGCTTGTGATTTAAAAAAAATATTTATCTTGGCTTGGCTTAATTTACTCTGCTATTTTTGCTAATGTTTGATAATGATCTTCATCCGTTATCAAGCATGTGAAAAAAATTTCAAAAAAATTTTGGTATTTATTTGACCAGTGACGTAACATGACGGAAGGACCGTAGAAAGACCGATCGGATTAAGAATTACTTGGTTCGCATCTGGGATTCATGCCGGAATTTGTTGTTTACTTTGGTTGTTTCTGTTATTTTCTTCCAATCTTGTTCCTTTACATTTTGTTTTCTAGTCTTTTTTGTGTTTTTTTTTCTCTAAAACCTTACTTTATTTTTGTTACTAAATCAGATAAAATCTGTGAACTACGATATTATTTTTTTATTAGTTTGTCTGTTTAATAACATTTTCTCTTTAAAGTTTCGTTTCTATTTCTCATTTTTTTTTGTTACGTTAAAAACCTAGTTTAATATGTTTTCATGAGCAGATCCTTACATTATCCATTCTAAGTAATTGACTAATTAGTTAAACATAATGCTTTTTTGTTAACTAATACTAATGTTACTTTATTCTGTTCGTTGTTCTTTCTAGTATTAGATTTAACATATTTATAAATATGAGGATAATAAATTTTTTATTTTGTGTATTTTTCTCATGTTTTTTACACTGATTCTTAAAAAATTCCTATTTTTATTGTCTTAGTTTTTTTGACTAACTGTAGACTGCTTCTAGTTATAAAAACTGTGTGGATTTCGTCCGCTTGATTTTACATATTTTAAAAATATTTATTTGTCTATAACGTTTTTAATAGGTTGGCTTAATTTGATGCTAGTGTGGTGATCTTTTAGGAATATTTTAGAGTATATTTAATATTTCTTTATTTATCAAAAGAGTTGATAAATAAATATATATTATTGAACATTTCAGTTTCAGTTTTACGGAAATTGTAAGACCAGTAAAACGATATATTGTTGATACCATTTAGGAGATCTTGAAAAGCTTGAAAAACAAATTGCTAGTTTTGTGAATAAAGACTTATTGACTTCTTTTGAACTCATAAAACTGTCTGTTCAATTTATGGTGCGGTTACCATGCAGAGAATTTTTAGATAAGCAGGTCCGTACGTATTATACCCCTGCAGAGTTCGGTCGTTATATAAAATCACCAGTCCTTATCGTTTTTTAATTTATGGACTACCGAAGTTATTAAAAAAATTTCTTGATGTATCTTCCGACAATTACCATGAGAAATATTTTCTTTCTAACAGAATTAAGTTTACTGTCTCATAAAATTCAAAATAATAATTGTAACTTTATTTTTGTTTACAGTTTGACCCAATCATACATTTTTGGTTTATAGTCTATTCGCAGTAGGTTCTGTTTTGCTTTTTTCTCCTTTTGATCCATCTCACTTTAGCAATGTTTTCTTGCTTCTTTACGTTTCTAGTGTTATTTTTTCTAGTGCTTTTCTGTTATTTTTGTTATATCGTTTTACATTCTTTTTTCTATCCTACATTTTTTTTATATTTTACTTTAAATAGGTGTCATTCTTATTTTTTTGTTACAAAATTTGACACAAGTAAATGTTTTGAATTGTGATCGTTTAGTATTATTGAAAGTGCGATTATTATCTAGTATTTATTTATAAGTATTGTTAAAACTAATAAGTTTCAAAATGACGAAATGATAATAAATTGCAATTTTTTAAAAAAATTAGTTGCATTGCTTTGGAATGTCCTTCCGTTTCACTGCATTGCCAATGCAACAATTAATCTCGATTAGAAATCAAAAAACAAAGACCACAAAGCAGAAACAACCAAACCAATTCAGTTTCCTTGAAAGAGAAAGTTGAGAAAGAAAAAAAAATTGCAGCATGACTGAGCTATTCCAAATTAGCTATCCCCAAACTGACCTTAACAAGGTTAAGATGAAATTTTTTATAAATGATAAAAATGCTCTCAATAAAACAAAAAAAAAGAATTAAAATATTTATTTAATAAAATATATTTACATAAAAATAACACAGCATATCACCGGAGCGGTGTTTTATTGGGAAAATTCTCGATCACCTGAAGGACTTTATCATAAACAAGCGTTTTGGCTTCTCTCCCAAACAGAAAATCGAAGTGATTAAACCTCAGATTAGATATTTCATAAATACCAAACCTGGAAGCTGGTGGTAATGACTTATACAAGTTAATCGCGTCCTGTAATTAACAATTTAGCCTTTATATACTCCAAAAAATAAAAGTCTTACTGGTTTTGATGTTGCCCAATCATGCGAAGCATAAAAAATAAAAACTGGTACTTCGACTCTGGATATATTATAAGACGGTGGTGTGGAATTACCATACATAAATAAATTTCTTCCACCGTAGTCAAATTTCCGGAACTGGCCTCGCACAGCTTCTGACAAGTAAGTCATTGTCTTTAATGACGTACCGCCAGGTAATTGATTGAAAAGCACAGGGACTGTTTCCTATCAAGCAAATAATTAATTGATGCCAAATTAATTTCGGGTATTTACCGGTTGAATTTGTGAAAATGGTCCTAGAAAAAGATTGACTAAACTTAAACATAAAAGCATGAGAGAAGGAGCAGCCAAGCATGTCGGTCGTGTAAGTCTTCTGGAGTATCCTCGAGAAAAGATTTGCACAATGTTTAAGTTGTTTGAAAGGGACTGAAAAAAGTTTGTAATGTGTTATTTATGTACCCATTAATTTAGTTCTTTTCCTATTTTCTAGATACGTGTAATTCCAGTGGCGCGGAAAGAACAAGTAATTGTTTTGCGCAAGAGGAAATCTGATCAGATTCTAGATCAAAATTAAAAAAACATTAAAATTTAATATTGTGATAAATTAGCCAAACGTAACGTTTTGTCACAGTATATGTTAGCAGCGTTTAAATTATAATGAAGTTATTTACAGCGATCACTATTTTATTTATTTTTTATAATTCAGCGAAGGTATGAAATCCAAAATTTTCTGTTAAAAATGTCAATTTTTCAGGCAGCTACAGTTTTGAAAAACGAGTTTGCCAAACTAATCGAACATGATGACACTTACATTCACATTACTTCGTTTAAATTTTATAAAAAAAGTAGGACACTTGCAGCCCTAAATGTAACTTATACGACTCTAGAAGATATAAATTCAGATGAAGATATCAAGGTACAGCTTGCTTCAAAATTAATGACACACATTATCGCTTGGCACATGAGTAAAAATCACCAACTAGCATTGAGCATTTGGCACTTTTTTGTTATTGATTTGGAAGTAAATAACTGGCTTACGATACAAAACAAAAACATTATTTAGAAGATTCTTAGCAGATGTAAGTAAACGTAACAAAATTTCTATTTTAAATTCCAAATAAATTAGATTAAATTATCAATAATATAAAATAATTTAATAGTAGGTAACCAGTTTTTCAGTTCTGATTAACTGAAAATGGTAATAAAAAGTATTTATCAGTGAAATTTCTACCAAGTAACTTATACTTAGTTTTCATTTTTAAAATATGTTTTATGATTCTGCATTGATTAAAAAGTCAAATTTTTATACATTATAAACTACCTTCCATCATGAATTGTGGCCGTTATATAAATCAATGTTGTATGGATCATACGATTTTAACGTCACATCGGCACTCGCTGTGGCAACAGTGTTAGAACGTCACAATATGGCAATATAGATTCACTCTGATATTTAATTTTTTTTTTATATAACAGTCTTGAACATCTTCTGGTAAAGAAGCAAGGCAACTGCTCATTTTTTAAAATATGGGCACCATTGTGGTAGATTGTGTAATGTGCTAGAGATGTTTTGGTTAGTCCTTTGGTTAAGTTTATGTCCGTCAAAAAATATAACACGATTTGATAGAGAAACGTAATGAAATAAAATTGGAACGAACCTGTTTATTGTAAAATTGCAAGAGATTTAAATTGATTTATTTTATACAAATGCAAAAAACGTCTTTCAATTTGTCAATAGTTGCCAAAAATTAGAACAAGAACATCAAAAAAGCAGTTAACCATAAGTTTTACTGACCTTATACGATGGGATTTATTACTGCAGTATAACATATTTTAAAAAGAAATGTATAATTAGGTTAGCGTTGCTTTTCAAGAGTTTCATTTTATTAAAATATTTAGGTTTAGTTTTTAATTAATTAGAATTGATTAATTGCTATTAAATTTATATTATCGTTCAATAATTTAAATTTGAAAAACTGTAAGCCAGTTAGCTTTTCCAAATTAAAGAGAAAACAGTAGCGCACTCTTATCATGGGAGAATGGCCTACTGCTGAATGCACTGTTGCTAATTGGGGAATTTGAGGCATGTGCTGAAAACTCGAGTGTGACATTAATTTTGAAGCAACCTGTACTTGAAATTTGTTGTATTTTGATTTAAAATTTGTTGTGTCTCTTTAATAGATTAGTGTAGCTGCTCTACAATTTAAAGGGAACGAATACAAGAAAACCGTGATCGATTTTTCTATAGGGATTTGTACTCTTTACAGGGCAAATAAATTCGATTCCTTGAACTTGATCAAGGACTCGAACATTAAAGGATGTCCTTTCCCAAAGGTATTGATTGGAACTTGTTTTTCATGTTTGTAAATTTAGAATTTAAGGGTGCTTATTACATTAATGATATAGCTCCGACTGCAGATATGCTTCCTCCTTTTTTTCCTGAAGGTAAATGGTTACTGGACATTGCTTTCACCCATAAAAGCAAAGCCGTAGCTCGAGTACATTGGATGTTATCAATAATGAAAAAAATCTAACTTACCAGTGCAGTCCTCATCAAGGGGAAAAACACCCGATAGGGCGACCTCATATTATTTAACTTGTATGCAGGAGCCATAAATATGAATAATTGAACAGTTTCTTTGGCATGTTCTTGATATTCGCAAGCGTACATCATTGCAGCTGATGTTCCTAAAGAGTGTCCAACGTAGATAATTTTCCCCCTTTTCCATGTATAATATCTGACTAAATTTAGCATAGTCGGGACATCGATTAAAGCAATTTCGTCGACTCTGGAAGAACGTTGCGTTTTACTTTCAACAAGGCTATTTCGTTGCGAGATTTAAGAAAGTGGATAATAATCAACAAAAATATTGGCGAAAAATTCAAACCGGCCTGGTTAATTACGAACATGAACTCGATTACAAAACATTTTGTGCAATTTCGGATTTTTGATTTGGCTGATCGGATGTATTAGAAACGTTTGTGCACATGTGGAAAGGCGAATCAGTGTCGCCTCAAAAATTTACTTTTTATTACATGTAGAAAGTGAAGTTTGTCGATCGGTGCGGAAATTCAGCACTGGAAATGCTGATCTAAAAATGCATTTTTAATATGCGCTCGAAAGTAGATTAGTTGCAATTTATAAGGCATACCGGAAGAACAATTGTTTCACGTCTCATTTCTATGCAATTTCAAACGCTCCCAGGTTGAGTCTTTTACACTACCTATTGTACAACGGAAAAACGGAAATAGTCCAGTCATTTTAGATTTCATCTGCAGAAGATGTATTGAATGTTAAATTTTTGCATATAACTTTATTTTGATGTTGTAATAGAAATATTAAAGATCGATATAGTGCCGGCTTCACGAAATATTCCTAGTCAAAAATGACAAAGAAGGTTTGTACACAAAAAAATTCTATATTTACGTGCTCAATCAAAAATTGAAAATACATATTTAAAATTTATATAATAAAAACTCATCTACCACTTTTTTGATTTAAATGAAAAAAACATAATTTATATTTTTGCTTTTTGGATTACCTGTGACGTAAAATACAAAACGCCTGATTCAAAAAGTAAAGCGTTTTCTACTTTTTTTTCTTTGAAAGCACAAAACTGGTAATGCGAAAATTTTATTATGTAAATTTTTGAAATTATTAATTTTTAATCTAGTGGGAATCTATGTATAAGAAACAAAATATTTGAAAAAAACTATTCGACAATGAAGGTAAAGATCAAGTAAAGAATTTCTATTACCATTTCATTTTACGACATGGTCAGCAATTCAACAAACACAAAACGAAATGTTATCTGTCTTTATTCAGCTTAACGTAATGAGAGAGACAGAGATGATAACGTTAGTCCAATATGAGGCGTTCCAATTGAAATCTTCTGATAACCAACATTTAAGGTGAAAAGTTACCAAATTACTAGTACAAATTTATAAATTCACTTTTATTCTAAGAGAACTTACGTTATTAGAGTAAATATTTCAAATTTAACAATGGCATCGATTTAATTTTAATTAAACACTATATTAATTCTCGAGGAAATGTCAATTTAGATCAAGAAAATATTATAGAAGCCAAAAGCCACCTTTTATAATAATTTATGATGTTCAGCTTCAACGTAATCAATAATTGTTTTAGACCATATTTCTCTAGTAACTTTATTGAAGACTTCTTTATACAAATTTAGTACTGCTTTATCGTTAAAGCCATTTTTTTATATGTGCCGATCATAATAATTGTTAAAAAGGGCGAAAAAATAAACATTTATCTTTTGAATACAAGCGCCTATAAAAAGATTTTTTTCCCAAAAATAAGCATAAAATAAAAGCACTTCTAAAGCTCTTAATTTTTCAAAAGTATTCTTATCATATTAAGAGTAACAATAATAAAAGGCACATTTATAAAAAAATAAGAAAAATAAGCATGTTAAAACAAATATTTGGAATAATAGTATTTTAAAAAACAGATGTTACAACCACCCTCATTGTGATACGAGTAGTTTAATACAATGAACAAGTAGGTATCATAATCGGGATAATAATAGGCATTTTTTATATTATTTTGTCTATTAAACTATTTTAAATGGATTTTGCTGTCACATGTCTAATGAGTATTGTTTTAAACATTTCTTGTTGGCAACACTGCAAAATTTTTGAACATAAACAAACAAACGTTACTATGGTATAATAATTTACAGTGCTGGTATAAGCAATGCTACAAAGTTGAATATTTAACACTGTTTTTTGAGAAAGCAGAGCTAGAAAATCGTTTTAGTAAAGCTGAAATAAAAAAAATGCATTTTTTAAATTTTCTAAACAAAATACTTTATAAAGCTTTGAATTTTGACAATATGTTTCAAATAACTATAATATTATTATTAGTTTATTGTTCAAAAAATTAATACCGATCAAATAAAAAAAAACTAAAATTAATTAAAAAATCATCCTAACAAACTAACACAAATTTTGGTTATGCCAAACTTCTGTCATACTTAAGACAGTTATGAAAATTGCAATTTTGTAATAGAAGAAGAGAGTCAAAATATTAGAAAAGTTTATATCTTTTAAAGGGTCTCTAAGAAGAATAAAATGTAGATGTAGAAAACTGCCAAAAACAGTGTAATTTTTAAAAAATTAAGCGGTTTTGCAAAATGTAGTTTTGATGTAAAGTGCTATATGCTTATTGCTAATATTTGTATGGTATGTTGCTGACTCAAAACTAATTTTTCAAAAAAAAATGTATTGAACATATTATATATTTGTTTCATAGAAGGAAGAAACAGTGTTTAAGTTAGTTTTATAAAAAATAAAATCTACGAAAAAAACAATTTTACAAGAAACCTGTAGGTCCTTAACAATAATGTTCATCTATTAAAATTCTATTAAAATATTAAAAAAAAATCAAGTCTGCTCTCTCTATAAACTCGTCATTACATCCAGCATGTACAATGTACTTTTGTTCTTCTTTTTGATAATTTTTACGATTTTAAGAGTGTTTCGTAATTAATGAATCGAGATATTTTTTTTTAAATAATGAAGGAGTTTAATTTACTGATGTTCATAAAGTGGTAAAAAATGTGCAATACCATAACCTCAACGTTTATTTGCCAAGGTACAGTTGTCAAAACACATTATAGGTGTGTGAGGTATATTAATTTCAATGATATAGCACAACGAGATACAATCACGATTTGTAAAAACAGTGCACATTACGGCTTGAAACACTAGTTATTAGTCTAAAATGATTAAAAGCCAACAGATACTAAGATTATTACATCACAGGCAATTAAACTGTACATACGAACTTAACAAAATAATACATCTATCCGGCGCGATTAGAGAACTCAAATGTATTACTTGAATAACTAAGTAATTAAAATTTTTATCCTGACTTACTGTATTGTCTTAATAACAAATTTTTGTAGGTTTTGATAATAAAAAAAAAACACAATCTTTTTATTATCTAAGTATCAGATATGTTTTCTTGCTATCAAATATCAAATTCACACAAATCTACACTTTGTAGCTTGAGTCATATTTCGAATGGTTTCTGAAATATCAGAAGAAGCTGCTGGAACGATGTGTATATGCAACATCCAGTTTTTCAGTACATTTTTCGCAGACTGGGCGAATTTTTGTAGGGAGTGTGTTACGCTGTCACGCAAAAAATTTTAAATATGATGAAGTTATAACAGAGGAATTTTATTAAATGCATTTATTGGCCAATAATATTTGATAAGTTTGTAGCCGCAGGCATATAAACTAATCTCCTTTCAAAAGATCAATAACTCCTGAAATTGAGTTAGTAGGGCGTATTGCAAGTATTACCGAATTTTATTTTTTAGTTTTGTAGGAAGTGGAGCGTTAATTTAACTACTCTATTATTAATAATTATTGTGGTTTTGAATAAACACAGATATTTTTTTAATATTATGCACAATTACCTGAACCATCTATTAACTATTTATTTATAATTTTACTTAAAGGTGTCAAGGCTTTAATTGTTTACAGCCAACGACTTATTCTTATTTAGACCCAAGTTATTATCGTAAATTTCAAACTTTTGCCAATTAAACCTGAAATAATATGACATCATTTTATAATTTAACACATTTAGAACTTGTAACACGTAAAGTATTACCTGCTGCTTTCGTTCCAGAGTACTTCCAGGTGTAATAAAATACGAGGTGTGTGTCTACTTATTCAATTTGAGAAAATTGGTAGTTTTTCCGTGAGTATAAATTTTATGATGGTTGAAAGTTCTTGTAGATACGCTTGATTAAGCATTTGTTATTGCATTTGATCTGATACGACCATATCCAATTGCTTGTCGTCTTTGTGTTAATGAAAGTGTTGCAGTAAAAATAAATAAAGGTGAAATACTTTTAGCCAAAAAAATAATGACTTAATTGTTTTCGGTGAAATTACTTGGAGTAAATTGACTTCACTTGTATTTTATGCAATAACTTTCAATTGTTTTGTAAAAAAAACTTTCGTTGTATTTTCCGACAACAGCAATGTTTTCCGTTAAAGAAAACATTTGATTATGTGGAGCTTTGTATTTTACTGCAAAAACAGTTATTGATTTATAATTTTTACTTATTAGTTTGATGTTTATCAATAAGTCTTTGATTTCATAGACCTTGCGTGCTCTACTACATAACCACCTCGTTCTCCTGACCTTAATCTTGTGGATCTTTCCTGCAAGGATGGATAATTGTTATAAATTATTTAAAAATAGTCTTTTATTTTTTTTAATAAATTAATTAAAACTATTTTAAATTAATTATAAATTATTTAAAAATAGTTTTTTATTTTCTTTTAATGAATTAATTAAAACACAGGTTGTATAAAAAAAGAGTGCTAATCGGTTAGAGACCCTTAAAAATGTGAAAATGCTCAATTAATCCTAGATTTGTATAAAATGTCTCAAAAAGACGTTTTGGTAAAGCAAAAATAAATCAAAAATGTTACACAATCTATAGAAACATTTTTCTGGGACAACCTGTATATGCCAATCTAAACTGTTCAAGGCAGTTCAGTACCCATAATTCGGCAAAGTTAATCAAGATATTATTTTGTAATGTTGAAGAGGTTTGATGTACTAGTGTTGATAGAATGTTAGAAAAATAATAAAAAAAAACTGTTTGAAATATCAAGCTGACACATAATTTTTTTGTTGAAAACAGGGATTCAGTATAATTACATACCCAGATCTATTATTTATTTACCAAAAATATTTTGTTTTCGGTATTGTAATTTAGACACTTTTTTTATGTCTTGCTTAGTTGGTTTTTGTTATTTGGTTGATTTTTAATCTTTAAAGATTGTGGCGTGCGGCTTCCATTTCTAATAAAATTGTCGCCTCCGGCTCCCAAATTTAATTAGTCTGTCATCTACGGCTCCTAAGTTTTAGGACGAATGTCACCTGCGGCTCCCAATTTTTATTTAATAAGCTTTTCAATTTACCGCAGGTGACAGTTTTATTAAAATTAAGGCTATTATAGGCGACAACACTTTGAAAATTTTAAAACTTAAACAGCATTTCATTAAAACTGGGAGAGAATTGGACCCAAATTCTGATTTAAAGCATTTCGGTACCCATAATTCGGCTAAATTATTCAAGATATTTTTTCAAAATAATGAAGAAAATTGATCTAATGGTGTTCATAAGATGTTAAAGATATAATAAAAAAAATTTGTTAAATACATCAGGTTGACAAAAAAATTTTTTTGTAGAAAACAGGGCTTGAGTATTACACACCCAAATCTTTTATTTATTTATAAAAACCATTCAGTTTTTGACATTATAAATTAGATATTTTTCCTTATGTCTTACTTAGCTGCTTTTTGTTAGCAACTTTTAATTTTTAATAAATAGGCTTTGAAATTATTCTAAAATCAAAAGCAATGTTTTTGAGTAAAACTGTAAAAACTGATAGGATGCACAAAGGTGGTTTTACCAAATAATAATAAAATGAGGAAATTAGAATAAAAAATAACATTATTTGTAGCCACAACGTGAATAACGGGTGTCTAAGCTATGAAGAAAAATATTCTAAAATATTAAGAGAAATTACTTTCAGTAGTTGAGCAAATTTAATCAACTTTAGCTTAAATATGCATCTTACTAAGGTAAATACGGTACCCAAATGTTGTTAAATTCGGTTAAAAATTTTAAGACATTAAAAAAACACTCCAAAATTTTCAATTTTGTTCAAGTGTAGCTTTTTTAAAAAGCGTCGCGGAATATTAGGGTTAGTTCTTGAACACTATAATTTATATTTTATTATACAGCATGTCCCTAAAATAATTTTTAAATAATCAAAAACGCTACATTGTGAATCCATGAATCCAAGGTAGAACCCAAAAAATATTAAGAAGATCAAAACTGCTTCAAAATTTGTTTTTTACAAGCTGCATAGGTTAGAAAAGATTAAATTTTTTGGATTTACTAGTGAGTCTTGAATCCATGTTTTAATTACTTTTGTAGATGATATTTTTCAAATAAGCTAATTTTACAATTAATATTTTCCACAACTTTGTTTTTTGTAAAGTGGGCTAGAATTCTATTAAAATGTTTTTTCGTTAGGGAGTTCATTTTATTAGGTTTTTTGAATTACCAGTAAGTCCTTAATCCATGAATTAATTGATTTTGTAGATGGCATTTTCCAAAAAGCTAATTTTGCAGTTAATATTCTCTATAACTTTTTTTTTGTAAAGTGAGCTAGAATTATTTCAATATTTTATTTCGGCTTTTCTATGATTATGCATTGCTTCTAAACAATTTTATAATTTTCTCTCCCAGTTTTATAAGAAATTACCTGTTCGTTATCTAATGAAATCGATGAAAATTAAAAAGGATTTAAATAAGTAAAAAATAATAAATGTGACAGTAAATGTAAAATAAAATATTAAAATATATCTATAAGTAAGAAAAATTGAACATTTTTAGTTTACATAAGAGTTTAAACATACATAATATAGAATTTATTAAGTGGATACATATAATTACCATGGTGTTAATTAACATAAAACAATTTACATTTTTTTCTTGCACTTCTTGTCGATTTAATTGTTTAATACGTTATTTTCCTTGTAATAATCAACAAAACTAATTCCAGATACTTAAAATAAGTTTCCGTTAATTGACCGAATAAATCACAAGTGAAGACAAACTTTTCTACAATTACTGTTATTTCTTTTGCCAATTATTTAATTCAATTAATTGCAGTAATTATAAAGTAGCTGCAATTACTTAAGTAAAACGCCTTGATACACCTTTTTCAAAAGCCTTTTTCGTTTTAATTGGGGTTACAAAATTATAATTAGTTCATGTTCTAATTAATTTCTTTTTTTTTTCGCCAAAAATTTCTATTAAACGACCTACCCATAATTCCAATATTCCCTCTGGGTTACGTTTAGGTGCGTGTGACCTTCGGAGTATTCAGTGCCACGATAATTGCCCAACCAAACATCATAGCCAGCATCGGCAAGGAGAAAGGCTAGAAGTAATAATTGCACTTGTTCATGAAAACAATAAACAGTAAGGTACTACCAAGGGAATGTTTTCCCATACTGACAAAAATTCCCGATGTGCTTTGCATGCCATGCAACATAAAAACGGGAGGTTTTTGTTGAACACTTGGTATCCTAAAGACCGAAAGAATGTAACCATCTTTGGTCTGGACTTTATATTCAATGAAGGGATACCCAGATCTTCGTATAATTTCCGGCTGTTAGGTAATGAAAAACTGGTGAGTAAATGTAGGTCAATGGTAATTAAATGGTATCACACTAGTTTGGTAGAAAGCATCTCGACTTACCACTTTGAGATCAGCGGCGAAGTTGTACCAACAGTTCGTGTTGTTCTTCATAGTTATATAATCCCGATAACTCGGACACACATTATTATCTTCAGCACATAACGATGCTTTTAATAGACACACCAAGAAAAGAAAGGTGAACATGTTATGGCACAACATTTTTCCAGGAGGCTATACGTTTAACTGCACTCGGAGTACTTCTGATTCTGTTTAGTTTATAAGATATTCACTTTCTTCGGTACCGACGGACAGATAATTATTTCTTTTAATTTCACTAGTTCACTGAACTATTATTATGAATAAATACCTACGCCAATACCCCTTTCCACCAACTATGACTCGATTTGTTTTACTTCTTCGTGCTTTCTGATACTACGTCACACAAAAAAAACACAACTGTTCCATTGCAGTGCATTCCATGACACCTCCAATAACAGCCATGAACCACTTCACTTCTTCAATTTTCAACAACCTTGATCGCTTTGCAAATTCCACTGACATTTTATATTAGAACAACTTTTAGTAGTTTTAAAAACTAAAAAAAATATTACTTTATAGAAATGTATTTTCCTTATTTAGATCGTTCTTTTTTAAAATATAATTATATCTATTTATAAAAAATTTATCTCGTTATTCAATATAAAAACGTAAATTATAGAATAGTAACATGACTGGGTACAGGTGACATAATATTTCTTTTTTAATACAAAACATTAAGAGAAAAGTTGTATTAAAATTTTAGTCGTATTAGTCAGGTCTGAATCAATTTCCGATTATATAAACTGATGGTAACCAGTTTCATCATAATTACTTTATGCAAATTATCATTTATGAAACTTCTAGTGTAGTAGTATTTCTGTCTGTAGATCAGAGACTGATTAATTGCGTAATACAGATCATTGATACACTGATAAATATTTCGCTTCTCGCTTCTAGCGAAAATTTCGTCTATAAAAAATTACCTCATCTTTGATAATCAATTTGTTATAATAATTATGTAAGTGATAAACTGTCTAAACTCTTGGAATTAGAAAATTTCCTGTTACATGTGTATCTGGTGCGCCTGTATGATTTGGATTGGAAAAGACCAAATAAGAATTAAAGATTGGGAAACACGAGGAAATATATTTTTATCTCAGGACAGAAATACGACACTGTTACATAATTTATTTTATATTCATGTCTTTTAAGCAATAAAATGGAGATTTCTGCGACTAATAAATGACATGCTTGAATATAAATACCAAATTTTTAGAATTTTAGAGCGGTCGATGCAATGTTTTGATTATTTTTATATAAACACTGAATGATCTACATTTTCAAAAGGAATCAAATATGTATTCTGTAAACTATATACCTTATGTATCACATGATCACAAATAGTCTAATCAAAGTTAGTTATTATCTGTTTTTTAAACATATGTTATTTTCGAAAAAAAATGTAGATTGTCCTAAGCTTATATCCTATTATATCTTATTTTATCCTAGATACAATTAACTAATAAAATCTCATTATTGAAACTGAGTGTATCGGTTTTTTGCAAAAACTCTTATTTATTCTGCGTATTTTAAGACTAAAATTGTTTTTAGGTAATTGATTTGTTGTCTCATTTAATTTTTAAAATTAAAAAATGAACATGAAATTGAAATTCTCAAAAAATTCAACTAAAATAAAATAAATCAATAATAATAATAATAATTATAATAATAATTACCCAAAGATAATTTTATGTTAAATAACGTAGAATAAGGAGCAGTTTTTGTCAAAAGAATATAAAAAAATATTGCTACACTCAGTTTTTTCATAAAGTATATTTAAAAACACACAATTAAACAAAAATAAGATAGCAATGGATACTAAAAAAAATAAAAAAATCAAAAATATCGCAGATAAAATTGTTAAGGTATTTTGTAGGTCAATTTGGCATGAAATGCCCCATATGTATTTTTATGAAATAATTTCTAAATTAATGTTTAATAAAAAACTGATCACTGACAATTTTTAAATTTTATTTACAGAAGCATTTTACAACTAATTTTTTAGTGACTAAATCTTAAGCAGTTTACAAAAACAAAATGGGATAGAGAACTTTTCAAAAATGTATTTGTTCTAGAGTAGTTGGTGATTTAACAATTTAAGAGAAAAGATTGTAGAGCATTTCATGAAGTTTTTGGAACGTCGCAACTCTTTTATAGAGCAATCTACAATATTATTTTTTTAATGCAGGGTTAGTTAACCATTTTTTAGGATCAGCTTAATGGTTTATCTCGTGTCTTATGAGTATAACCCGCCGATTAACCGTTTTAATTATAGAAGTCAATTATTAATATTTATGCGTTTTCTAGGAAATGACTAATAAGTATATATTATTGTTTATTTTTTTAGCATTAGTTGTGTTGTCTTGTATCACCTGTTCACCGAACACTCTACCTGTACACCTAATTAGTTATTCTTATGTAAAGAGCAAACAAAAGTAGCTGTAGTTTAAAAATAGTAAAGGAAAAAAAATTCGTAATACGAAATATAATTAAAAAAAACTTGACTTCTCTTACATTAATTTGATCCGCTAATTCTGTAGATTTAATATACAGGGCGGTTTAGCTAAGTTCCCGTCTTCGGTAGATCAGTTATTAAGTTAAGTTTTGATTAATATAGAATGAAAAAACTTTTTCACAACCTTAACAAACTTTATTTTTCTTTCCTCATAAATGACCCTTAAAATGGTTATTTGTAATAACTAAATTTTGATGTTTTGTAAACTTTACTTATAGTTTAGAAAAATATTTTTGATTATAAAGTATGTCCTAAAAAAATGTAACGTATTAATGATTTTATATTTTTAAAACAGTGTTTTATTATTTTTTCAAACCGGTTTGATAATTACGGTCAAAAAATTAAAATAAAAACACTTACCTTAAGATACTAATTATAATTTTAACGTTGACCTCAGATAACTTCTGAAAAGGTTGGTAAGAGATTTTTTTGTACAAGTTATAAAATTACAAAATTTCAAAATATTTCAATGTTATTTAAATGGGAAACAGAAAATAAAAAGATCTTATTTCTTCTTACTTCAACTATTGAAGGGGGTTTTGAAAACAAAAAATATTTAATTTTGAAATCACCCTAATTTATATATTATTGTAAATGTCCAAAAAATGATAAATATTAGCTTTAGTGTGCTTATCTTAACGCTTATCTTAACAAAAGGAGTGATCGTAACAAGTACAGGTCTATGTTCTTGCAGAAATACTGCAAAATTATTAAGAAAGATGCGAAAACTTTAACGTTTTGAGAACTGAAACTTATAGACAGAAGCTGCCTTTAGTTCAGTGGAGAAAACGTTTTTTGTATGTTGCTTTTATTAAAGATTGAAAACCTACGTATTCACGTCGAAAACTTTTTTTAGATATCGTAATGTTTAAACAGGTACAGTACAAATACATATAATAGATGAGTTTAACATGTACTGATTATAATTACATTTTAATTTAATATTTAGGTTATTATTGAAATAAACATTATCATAAAATCGTTATATGTGCATTAGAAGATCAAATTTTGACTTGATATTATAATTTTTTTACGCACAACTGAGTTAAAATTTCTTGTTTAGATCTTAGTTACCGTAACAGAGTAGTAAAGTAATTTACACGCCCGTTGCCCCACATCCAGGGCGTAATATCTCATTGACAAGCCTGAACTTGGTAATTTTAACAATCAACTGTCACCTAAATATTTTGCCAAAATTTTTAAAAAATTTAACGAGAAACATTTGCAGGACGAAAGGAGATTACGCTGTTGGCCAAATAAAAGTCCCACCGTCGCCGTCGGGTCTCAAACTTTGGCTCGGGGCGGTAATAATAATACCTAATATTACCTAATAATACCTAATAGTTATTAGGTATAGTCCTCTATACCTAAATAACTATTTCGATTTCTGTTATTAAGCTATGGCTATTTTATTTGTTTAGGTAACGCATCACACTATGCTTTTTTCACTTTTATTTATTTCAATGCAGAAAACGTTTGGAAAAATTAAATAAGATACCTTAAAAATTAATTGCATTCTTGACGGAACCTGATGATAGGAATCAAGACAAAAATGAACGCTGATAGGAAAAAATGTGCGGGATCTTATATTCCTGACAACGTCGAATTAAAATCTGACTTTCTTTTTATTTTGTCAATTTTGTTAAAATGTCATTGACTATTTTCGTTAAATTTAAATAAGGACGAAGATGAACAAAACCCTATCAAAATTACTACAAAAAATATAATGGACTTGGTACAACATTATTTTCAAAATTAATTTTGGTTCTGTTATACAAATCTAATGAGTTTATTTGTTTATTTGTAGAAATAGAAGTTACTGTTATATTAGATAAATTCAAATGTGTAATGTTGGTCATATAATTCTGCAATTATTGTTAAATTTCCCCTCTCTCTTGTTTTATACCACAAATACGTTTATTTATATCATACATCACAGTCACTTGAAAATATTTGATAAGCTTTTTTTGTATATCTATCTCAGAATTAATTTATCTGAGAAGCAGGTCTATCTTTTTTTTTTTTTCATGTAAAATTTACTTGTATATGCTTTACTAAATTTATTTAAAAATCCTCATATAATTATAGACTATTATTATCATTTGACTTTGTTTGAGTTAAATACCTAATAAACCCTATTATACCACAAATGATGTAACAAAAATCCCCAAAAATTTAATCAATTTATATATCAATTGTAATAATATCAATATTACACAAACTTATTATGGGAATATATAGTTCTTGATCTATCCGAAAAAATCCATCACACAGCATTAGCTGTAGCTGTCTGAATTTCTTCAGGTAAGCTTTCTGCTTCAGAACCATTAATTTTATTCTATTTATCAAAATGTTTATAATAAATTTGTGTGGTTACCGCAGTGACCTAAAAATTGTAAATAAAGTTTTGTATGAATATCAGAAGTGCTGTAATAATACTTTTATTACACTAAGAATATCAATAACCATTGTCGCATTATTTTTGCACACCTAGAATATAAAAAAGGAAGTATATATGAGTTTCTAACCGCACTTAAAAAATTTTCTTCTTAAATCTTCTTAAAAAAATTCCTCAAATATTGGAATGGGAAAATAAAATTGAACATGTAGAAAAGCAAATTGAAGTTACAATATTTGTCAAATATTGAAGTACAAAATGGATTTTTATCTTTAAAATTTTTAATACTAAAAATGTATTTTCGAAACATGAATGAATAAAAGCTTATTTAAATACTGTCGCTTGTAGTCTGGTTGGTCATAATAGGATGAGGGTTTCAGAGTCTAAATGTTGACTGTAGTGTAATAAAAAAAACACTAATGCGGGTCCCAATGGAAGAGACGTAAAATACGTTTAATTTTGTTTGAGGGTTAATGTTACTCTTGCTATTGGCCACCAGCAAAATTATATTCATAAGGACTAAAAGGAACAAAAAATATAACATTCATTGTATAACTTTTATTTATGGAAAACAGCAAATTACATTTTTTTACTTCAATTATCTTGGATTATTACGTGTACTTACCTTTTCCGTAACACATAAATTAAACGTAGTTATGTACCTGCTACAGCTTTTTTTTATATGTTTTTCAGATCTTTACATCAGAGAATTATCTATACAAAGATGGCTGATATGTCAGTCTGTTATTTTTTTATGAGAGAGAAACCAGTAAGCGTTGGAAATTGAAATTATTGATTTGTGATTTGGGTTGATTTAGAAAATTAAACATTCCAAATTTCTAACAACACTTAATGGTTTCTCTCTCGTACAAAAAACAGACCATAATGCTATTCTCTGGCTAAATTACAATCAAGTGTTTTTTTTTAGAGATAAGATCAAAACAGCTACATAACAAATCTTTAGAAGCTAACCAGAAAATTATTTTTTGTAGTTGCTATAATAATAAAAATCTTTGAAAAATTTCCAAATTTTATTAGAAATCTGCAGTTATTTACAAAAATAGCTCATTTATAATTTACATTTGTACTAAACCAAATCACCAGAGATGCTTTGAGACAAGAATAGGTTTAGCTACAGCAACTGGAACTGGATGTGCTACCGGAACAGCAACAGGTTTGGCTACCGGAACCGCAACAGGTTGAGGTACCGGAACTCCTACAGGTCTGATAACTGGAACATGAACAGGATGTGGAACAGGCACAGCAACAGGACGATCAACAGGAACAGCCACGGTTCTTTCTACAGTAACGGGATACGGCTTGGGTACAGCCACAGGCACTGGACGATCCACGGGTACTCCCACGGGGACTCCCACAGGATAAGGCACGGGCCTGTCTACTGGAACAGGGTGCGGCACTGGGACGGGCACCCCCCAGTTCCTGGTGACGGTGGTGTGGGTGTGCGTGGAGGAGCCAAGGTCGATGGTAGCACCACCTAAAGCCACACCAGGACCGCCAACGGCAACAGCATTGCCGCCTAGACCAATTCCATCGAGGCCTATACCATCGATGAGGCCGCCGCCGTGGAGACCCAACCCTACCACTCCTCGTTTTCCGACAGTTTTTTGCTTGGCTAGATCCGCTTTTTCAGCCCAGGTTGCACCTATGACCAGGCATAAGCATACCTGAAAAAGCGTGAGTTGCAACGTGCTTTCGAAAGCAAGGACGATATTTGAAATTGTAATTTATAAGCGCTTGATGAAATTAAATTAGACTTTCTTTGGGTTTGAATTGATCTCTGAATGAGTGAAAGCTATTTAGATGCTTGTATGCATAGTAAAACACCTTGCACTAGAAATTGCGTAATAGTGCGAATTGCATATAAGGATTTATTGAGATAAGTGGAGCAAATATTGAGGTTGAATACGTATTTGTACGGTCAGGATGAAATGCAAGAATTTCCTTACTCTATAAAAGGAAATCACAGTTTTCTACAAATGTCGTTAAAATTAATTAAACGTCGAGAATTTTTATATTGCGCCTATTGCCAGATGAGACACTCCAGTTTCACAATTATTACTAATTAAAAAGAGAGCTTAAGTATAATAAAAAAATTAAGCAATTAATTTATATTTTACCACGAACTAACATGGCTCAATATTTAAAAAAAATAATAAATTTTTAAATTATTTATATACTCACCAAAACTCTCATGGTGCTGAACCACAGTAAGAATAGAATAACAACAGGGTGTGATTACAAACTGGAATGTGACTGTTTGCCGATATCTTTATAGTAATCCATAACAAACCCCCACTAGAGTCTTGCAATAAACGGATTGTCCTGTTCAGGGATATCTGATAATATACTTTCTCTGTACTATCTTACTAGTTTCAGTGACAACTTTATCATTGTTTTGCAACAATGATACGTAGTCCATTTTAATATTACTTCCGCTATAAATCGGTAAAACTGATTTTTTGGGGCAGGACTGGATTACGGAGTTGGTCAACTTATTAATCCTTAGCCAAAAATTATCTTATCTTAGCGGTAAAAGGCAGGTAGCAGGATTATTTCACAATTGAGTGATATCACAAAATGTTTTTATTTTTTTGTTTCTTTTTTGACAGAGTGGCACTCCATTCTCTAACAATGCAGAAAACATCTTCTTCCTTTAGGCTGACGCTACGAAACGTCTTTTTCTGCCATAATTTGTTTGTTTACTGATTTTTTGCTTCGACTGGAGTCCAGTCTCACTTTTTCAGGTATAATTTGGAGTTCGTCGCAATCTGGTTACGAATTTATTCAGATGAATTTTTTCTATTCAATTTTTTAATTATGTAAAAAGTTCAAGTGATTACCACTTAACAACATTTTCATATTGATCAATGGTATTAAAATACTGTCTATAATAGAAAGACACGTGCACAGGGTTAAATTATATATAAGATTGAAATTGCACCGATGATACGGCGGCATATGCTGTAATTTTACACAATTGTGAGTCATTGTATATTATATAGGTATATAATGAGGACTTAATTAAAAGATTGAGGGAGTTCAAGAGCATAAACGCTCGATATACGATATTTCTTTATTGGTTTATTTCGCTTATTAAATGTGGATTTCTAAATTAAAGGCTTTTTTATATGTTTATAATCAATAAAAATTATGGTACAGATTGGAAATGACTGTTTTAGCGGTGAGAATAAAAATTTTTAATTGAGACCGTGGGTTGAGAGTAAAAATTACTATTGAAAAACAATGTTTTTCCTATAATTAAATATGCGTTTTTTTAAAATAAAACATTGCATAAAGTGACACTTTGAAAAAACAATTTTTACTATTAATACGAGTACTACTACTAATCAAACTATTCGAGAGTAATAAATGCTGAATAGAGCAAATATACAGCCTGTATACAGTATGGGACACATACTCTTAGCTCTTTGTTCTAATTGTAAATAACGGTTCACCTTATTCAATTCAATAAAATGTAAATCATTTATGACAGCAATATTTTTTTTAATTTTTCTACTGCGCTTAAACCGTGAGGTTAACAACTGAGAATTTTAGCGTGCACTTTTGGCTGATCGAACTTGTATGTTACTCACTCGAGGTGACCCTATGACCACTGCCATCAGTGTTTCCTAATTGATACAACTATTTCTTTGATTTATTTTTGAAAATAAAGTACAACGATGTTTTAAATTATTTTTCCGGGGCTCTATTAACAGTTTCCTACAACGGACTAAAAAGTTTATGCCTCATTTTGAATACACCCTGTATATTAGGCAGTTTCTCTTTTAATACGTTAGTTTTAAAAAAACAAGAACCCCATTATCTACTAAATGACTAAATTCAGAATTTGACACAACTTTTTGATATCTCATTAGCAAACAAGCAAAAACAGCAATATGATAAAAAAGAACAAGAAGATAAAGAAGAACCGAACGGGAATTAAGATGAATATGAGAAAAGTTTAGAAACGATATTTAATTATGTTTTCGAATAATAAGTGAACAAAAAGAAAAAAGTAGAAAACGAGAAAGGGATGTCTATATAATGTTCAGCCTAATCACAAGAACAAGCTGTCTTATTTGAAACTTCAGAATCTTGTTTCCATAAACTACGGTGGATAAGAAAAAATTTTTTTATTGATAAAGAGCCACTACAATAAAAGTTTTTGGAAGGGGTGGCAAAATTGTAAGCAGTAGCAATACCAAGTTAATTCTCAAAGAATCTTTTTATTAAAATTATATTTTGACAAAACAAACATAAACTACTTGACTTCATGAGTTGCTCCAACAAAAAGAAAACATAGAAAGCTGAATGACTTATTCTTCTACTTAAAATCGAAGTACAAACAGATATATCTGGTCTTATGTTAACAACAGCTTCAAGCAAAAGAACTCCAATTGCCTTTTGGTATTTATTTAAACTTTCCATTTTATCTTTATTTTGCATTTTGTAACAATCGGTATATTCAGTGAAACGTTTGAGTTTCTGGAACCAATGAAACGAAACAATTATAAAGAAGCAATAAAAAGAACAGACCGAAGAATGAAAATATTACCTGTAAAATCACCTAAAACAGTAGACAGTCGACGAATAACAGAAAAAAAAAACAAATGGAATACGACCAGGAGAACTAACGAATTACAGGGAAGCAATAAAAAAACAGACCAAACAAAGAAAAAGTCACACCAATAATATCCCCTGAAAAGGTAGAAAAAACATCAGAAAGAAAAACAAAAGGAGTTACACCAAAACTTCTAACAAAAATGTTAATTGCACTCAAAGGTCAGATGTTTTTGGCATGGCTTTGTGATAGTTATGTCAATTTGCAGAACTTTGGAATTGTTATAGGTCTGAAAGTCCTCACGATTATAAAGAAACACAGTTTCATTTTATAAATGTTGGAATTTGGTAGAGAGTGGTCATAGGCTACAAAATCCAGTATACTTTTCTAAAACTATAGGTTACCAAAGACTGTATAAAAGATTGTAATAATAATAAATTTTAAAAATGTATGTTAATCAACTGGATGATGAAAAAAGGCAGCTGGAATTTTTTCATCAGGATGGTGCGACAGCGCGCACAACACGTGAAATTTTTGTTACAAATTTATAGTAATCAAGTAATTAATTAAAGAACATCTTCTCCAGAGCTTGTACAATGTCTGTCTTTAAAATTTCGATTTTGGGTTATTTAGAAAACACCGTTAATAAAGAGACTGCATAACTTAGATGAACTTACGTTAGGAATTGCAAATTCATGGCAAGCAGTTATTCAATAAATTTTACAAAATGGTTTTGGCACAGTGAGAAAGTTCAGAAATATTTGAAGTTTAATGCAGGATATTTTCAAATTTGTATTAAAATTTGAAAAAAATTTTTAGTGACTATTTTCGTTTTATTTTAGGCACGATTAAAAATAATTTTAAAACTGTAGATAACTTGTTCAAAGAACCTAAAAAAATAATAAAACAAGTATAGTTGATATAATTAATATACCCAACTACAAGTATGTTCATTTCATATAACATAAATACATAAATAAGTAGTGCTCCATTTCTTATGCACCCACCTAGAGTGTTTTTATTTAATGTTATTTACTCTTATTTGCTTAAAGAAAAACACATGGAAATTTGCTTAAAACTTGACACTGAAAAAAATGACACTGAAGTGTAGCTATCAAATGAATAGATAGTATCTATTTAGAATTGGTAGTAGAGATTTACTATCTTGAGATAATTTGCAAAATAAACTTCACGATAAAAGTATATGTTTTCTAAAATAATAATCAACGATTTGTCTTTGAAATTAATTACTAACACATTTGATTGTGCGAATTTTTGTGATTGATTCAACGGATTAAGGCTTGGATTAAGGCTATGACATTGTCCCTTGAACTTCGTCCGTTCTTACACTGTTTTGAAATGTAAGTGACAAGGAGCTACAAGCTTTTAAATGTGTATTACTTTTACATATTTGCTAATCAATTAAATAATTAAATTAATTACTTGCTAATAAAGCCCATTTTTTATTTCTTGAATAGCAATTGAATTGTCATTTTTACTACAAGTATTCAATTTAAGTATGATTAAAATGCTACAATTTATTAAGTAAAAAAATATTGTTTAAAAATAATATAGCGTTGTTCGTCACTTTGCAAATAAAAAGGCAAGGCCAAAAGAAAGTTGTTTTTAAAATTTCTCGAATTGTTAAAAAACCTCTTGTAAGCGACTGCTGAAACCACGCACTTTATAAATCATCCTTTTAACCTCGTCGATTCCGCATTTTTTTATTTCGAGAGTGATTTACGACAGAAAAAGCAGACTTGGAGCGACGTTTAAAAAGAGTCATGTCCCAGATCAGAAATTAAATCTGCACTTGATGCACTATTCCCTCAGGTGCTAACATTAACGTAAAAATGTCGATTCTGATATGTGCATTTCACAACTGCACTAGAACGAAAAATATTTATTTCCTAATCGTAATTAATTAATGTCTATGTCAACGAACGAAAAAATATACCGAACGTAACCTTGCATCATTTTTCACGTTTATGGATTTATTATGTAAGAAATGCGTGTGATTATATAAAAATGTAGCATTAACTTCCATCTAACTAAAATTGTGTGTGAAAGTGTTATTGTTGTAGAATTTATTAACAAGTAACAAGATTATCATATTTTGTTACTGGGGAATTTAATGGACAAGAACGATTAAAAACACCTATTACAGGAAGGCATCTGATTTCATGCATTTCGTGTTTTCTTTACGTAATGTACTCGATATGTGACTAAAACGTAACAATATCAAGTAGCCAAGTATTACTTTCATCTGTTATTTTCATACACCACCCACTTGATAATTAATTAAATCCCAGTTGAAGTCATGACAACCTTTTATCGAACTAAACCTACATAAAATCGTGATTCAACTGTCGCAAGAGGGTGTCTTAGCCTTTTTCCACTAATTAATTTATTGTAATTCTAAATGGAAATTGTGTTTCCTGATTGTAATGATTAGTTTTTCTTTTATTGATTTAATGCCAAGGTTGTAAATTACTATTTTCCTGAAAACATAGTTTCAGGTGTGCTCTCAATAGTGACTTCCAGTGCATACAAATTAATAATTATACGCTTTTTACAAAGACATTGATTCATTTTAAATTCTGATTGTGTCTGAACCGCGTTCATAGCGGTTACAATCAATAAACTTGACGATTCATTGTTAATAATTAATTGGGGTGAGAAATAGGCGATACACTAGACTACTGCGTTCTGAATTCAGTGATGCTGTAGGCGCAAACTATTCGGAGGCCCGTTCACGCAACCAGAAAATTAAAGCCAATTTTTGATGTAAGGAGATAAGCCATGTTTACAATCATTTAAATTAACAATTAATTTAACGTAAGGTGCTACATGAAAAATTGCATAACATGCATCTCATAGAGCTCTTTACATTAGCATTTAACAGAATTCACGTCACGTAACGTAATGAAATTTGACCAACTTTGAACCAAGATCAACTTGAGTGTTATTTCCCCCAATTAAAAGCATCTAAATCACTCTGAAACAATATAACGATATGTTTTCTCGTTGAAGAATGGAGCTTGACTACTAATTGTTTAATGTCCTAGCGAAAAAACGATTTTAGTATCAGCCACTTTTGGGCGAAAATAAATTTTCTGTCATTTCAGTCAAAAAACTGAAACTACACCGTCTCAAAAAAAGATTTTCATCTAGTTACCTTTGAAATTATTTTACATGTTAATTTTTTTGTGCCGCTCTACTCTTTAAGTTTGAACTAATTTATTCTGTCACCTATCAATCAAATGTCAATTCAGATTTGAAGTTTGGCAAGGGGACTTTGACCTTTAATGAACATCCAAAGCAGGAAAACTTTTTCTTTAAAAATTACCGCTTGTAGAGAGACCGAATATATGGGGTTTTTCATTTTTCTTGTTACAACCTTAGTGACATTACTAGGTTTACTCGTTACCCCTATTTGCTAAAGCGGCATTTTTTATTTTACATGAGAAATTCACAGGCGACTAGATGACAATCTTTTTTTGGAGCGTTGTATATTCAACCGAAATGCTGTAAAGCCCGGTCCACACGCAACGATGGATTGTACGATTTGTTTGCGCAAGTAAATCGGTACAGATAAGTCGTTATGTGTGGACAGCAGATTTGACCAAATTTTAGAACTGTACAAAGTCGGAGATCGAAGTTGGAAGTCTGAGCCGATTAGGTGCACCACGGCAACGGTAGCTATCGACTTCTCATCTAGTCTGGCAATTATTAAATTACATTTTAATAAAATAAACTGATTTAATAAAATGTCGACCATTTTGCATAATTTTATAATAGAATTCATTGATTTATACAAAAGTTTCAATCGTGCTCTACACCATTTAGACCATCTAGTTTCATTTAAACGTTTCCTGATTTTTCTTTTAACATTTAAACAAAGCGTCAAAATACTCCACAATAACACTTTGTTCATGATTATAGCAAGCGCACTGGGGAAAAATTGCAGCTTTTTACTCCAATAAATCGTTATAATGTGGACGCACTGCAGAGTAAAGATTTATTTGTACCGATTTACTTGCGCATAATAACCTCGAAAAACTGTTTTTTTATTCATAAAATATTATTATGTATCTATGACTTTCAAGTTTTAAGAAACTGTCGCTTAATGCTCCCAATTTTAATAAGAGCTCCTGTTCCTGTGGCCTCCAGTTTTTAAAAAGACTGTTTCCCTAATAATAAGGTTCTCAATTTGTGATAAACTGTTGCCTGCGGTTCTTAATTATTAATCTAAAATAAGAGTTGAAATCTGCAGGGAACAGTTTTATAAAAAGTAGAAACCGCGGGCAACAGCTTTATTAAAATTGGGAGCCGCAGGCTACAGTTTCATTAAAATTGGGAGCCACAGACAATAGTTTCCTTAAAATTTGAAGGCGCAAGTAACAGTTTCATTAAAATTAAGAACTGCAGGTGAAAGTTTCATTAAAATCAGGAATTTCAGGCGAAAGTTTCACTAAAATTGGAAACTACAAACGCCATAACGGCGTGCGAAATTTTTTCTATTAAAAAACTGTGTTTATTAAAATTTTTTCCTAAGCTATTCAACACTAAAAGACTCTCCAATTTTTTTTTTTTGTATTTTTAAAAACAGTTCAATTAAGTTATTATCTTGTGCATTACTTCCCTATATTTTAATTAATTGTGCATTAATTATAACAAAACTATGTTTGCGATTGAACTCTATTTGATTATTTTTCTATTGTATACAAAAATTTGTTGCTACGCATTACTTACCGTTCTGGAATGGAAAGTAAATTTATTCAAAATTAATTAGAAAATTGTTTTTTGATAAAAATCAATCGCATAAAAATGCCTAAGCATCAGAAACGTTAAAACCATTTTACCGATCTCAAACAATAATTGTCCTTCATCGGTAAAGTGTTCTAACCATCCTTGCTACATAACAGACTCCCAATTTTACTTAAACTGTCGCGTGCTGCTCCCAATATCTTATTTAATAATTAACTTTTTAATTTTGTGAGGAACTGTTGCCTGTGTTCTATTAAAATCAGCAGGCGACAGTTTTATTAAAATTAGAAACCGTAGGTGACAGTTTTTTTAAAAATTTAAACTTTAATACTTAAAACAGCATTTTGTAAAACAACCACATGCCAAGAATTTAAGTTTTTTCCCGATAACGCATGAATCATTAGTTCCAGTTTTTATCATTATAACGGGCACCGTTTCTTGTTAATATACGACAACAGACACTATTTCATTAAAAAAAATATTACTTAGAAATTTTATAAAAAAAAATAAATGATAAGCCCAGGCAATTCGTTTCAAATAAACATTTTGTAAAATTTTTGAGATAAAGTTTTTCTTTCCTGGCCGTAGGTATGCTGAAATTTTTTGTGTGCGGGAGGCGATAAGTAATATTCTTTTAAAAAAAGAGGACAAAGTAGAAAAAACAAAACCTAAAGAAAGTAAGGAATAGTAATTCTAAAAAATCAATGTTTAAAGAAGATGCCAAACCCAAGAATGACAGAAATTTAATTACGCTCTCAATCCTCGATCAAGAAACATTTATAAAAAAAATCTGAATGTGAATTTCGCGACATAATTTTTTAGCCTTAAGAGTCTTAAACTAAATCTTTAACAAGCAACAACAAGAAATTTTCGTCGTAAAGACTTTTTTTAAAAGGAGAAAATTTTACGCAAACAGTTCCCAGGTTTTATGTTTGCGATAAAAATTCTTTATTCGTTTTGTGTATCCTTCTATAATTAATAATATAACAGTGAATCAGCTACTCAACATTTGTCAAAAATTTAGTAGGAGATCATTGATCAAAAAAAAAAGGAAAAAAATGTTGCAATCATATGTTCAAATAAAGCGGTAATGTAATTTCAAATTAGCAACATGCTCAAAAAACAAGTTGTGAAAATAATTTGTTAAATGTTCTATTCCGTACAAAATAGTAATATGTTTATAAAATTTATATTTTACTAAAAATATTTACAATTTTTGAATAATAAATGGTGTACTTTTTTGAGAAAATAATTTTGTCTTTATTTTAAAACAGTCTTTAGATATCATATATTGCCGATGCACTCTCAAGGTTTGGGTCATTGCACTAATTGCACTGACGTTAAATACGGCCCTGCTGTAATCCTGAAAAACTGACCCATTAAATTGTAAACAGGACGCATTTATATACGTTTGAATTTTACACTTGTGACAGTGAACGTGAACAATTACAAATCACATAGCCATGAATTAATCATATTATTTGTTGTTAATTGAAGTGTAATTATTTAAGAATGCATGGTTTCTGCAATATTCAGTTATATATAAAAATATGTACCGATATATTGCAAATTGCAGTTGTCCGTACGGACTTTAGCATATTTACCTACTTCTTATTAATTTACATAACTGTACCAAGTACGGGTATAATTACTACTATGCGCACTTGAAATTTTGACCAAGTTCACTTGATCATTTTTTTAATGATGGAGCTAAAGGCTATGCAACCCATAATACGTTTACCTAATTTTTGCGTTTAATTGGCGATTTATATGCGCTCTAAACGTTGCACATTACATCACTTGCTCCACATCTTCTACCAGATACTATTTACATACATGGTATGTTGAGTCGTAAATACACAGTCGAAACGGCTTTTTGAGTCTAATAAATTATCGCTAAACCAACGAGTAAATCACTAATGGGATTAAGTAAGGAGTCACACATGACTGAGCTTGAATAAAGCTCAGAAAAATCCTTTGGTATTTTGCATAAACAGAACCAAATAGCCAAATTTTGACTTGCAACTGATAAAAATTTCGCAATGATTTGCAACTTTTGTATTTTTTCTTTCCGTTTCTTGGATAAAATAAGTGCATGTCCGGTAGGTGTTAATTACCTCCAAGTGTAATAATAATTTCTTTGGCATTTTACAGTCGAAGAGAACGCCCACAAAATCCTTGATAAAACTGCGATTAATATTTTTCATTCATGTAATAGCAGTTTTGGAAAAAATCAGTGTTTTAGAAGATTTTATTTCACAATCAGTGTCCACTCCTAGATCATCTTTTACATAATATAATGTAGCATAATTTTATTAAAAATGAAATCATTTATAATTAATTTTCGGTTAATATAATGGGAAAGTTGTCAAAATGTTGTCTACTTTATTATGAGATATGTAAATGTCAGCTGTGCTTAAATTTGAGGGATATCCAAATTTTCAATTATGTTAACTTATCGGAGATGCTTGTATTTTTATAGGTAGAAAGTATCAATACAGTTACGTCTATTAATTTATGGCTCGTCTTAATATTGTGAAACTGGTTTTGTTTTCATAAACCCTTAAATTTAGACAATAAAAGAAGCCCCAGTTTTGTATGTACTTTATTAACGAAAATTTATCACGACACTTTTATAATTAATTATGTAAAATCAAAGCGAAAGGTGAAGACGATTAAAAAGAACAAAACTGACCCAAAATTATGATACGGTAATGTTATGGGTTAACCTTCCGGTTACGCATATGTATCAGTGAAAGTTAAAATCCTAAAAGACATCTCATAATCTGAAGTCCCTGCCTCACACAAAGAGGGGCAAACGTCCACTTGTGTATAAAAGTCAAAAACGTTAAAGCTGAAACACATTCACTTGAGACACAAGATTACAATGAGGGCATTTCAAGTAAGACTTTCGTAATTTTAAAAAAGCACCCTCTATATTATTTATTTCAGATTTGTACCTTGGTACTCACCATTGTCGGTACTATCTCTTGTGGAGATGTCCAAAAAGACAAAAGGGGAGTTGTAGGACTGGGATACGGCGGAGGAATCGGATATGGCGGCGGGGGCCTAGGATATGGCGGCGGAATTAGTCACGGCCTGGGATATGGTGGCGGAATCAGTCACGGCCTAGGATACGGATCCGGACTCGGCCACATCGGCACCGGCAGTTTAGCCCTATCTGGAGGTTACGGACATGGTGGCCTTGGTGGTCTTGGTAGTCTTGGCGGTCTTGGCGGCCTTAGCAGTGGTGGTATTGGCTTAGGAGGCCTCGGGGGCGGCGTGGGACTTGTTGGCGGCGGCGTAAATACCGTCAGCAGCAACACTATCCACAGAGCAGTCCCAATCGCAGTACCTCAACCCGTTCCAGTTACCGTAAATCGTCCCGTTCCTGTACCAGTACCTCAACCTGTGGCAGTCCCTGTACCTCGTCCTGTTCCTGTGGCGGTACCCCGCCCCGTCCCCGTAACTGTCACCCGCACTTACCCTGTGGAGGTACCTCGTCCAGTGCCAGTACCCCAACCTGTGCCAGTACCAGTATCAGTGCCTCAACCCGTGCCAGTCGCTGTACCACAACCCTACCCTGTGACTGTACCTCAGCCTGTTCCAGTTAGGATACCCACACCTGTAGCTGTTGCTCAACCTGTCGCTGTCAGCTCCGGAATTGGACTTGGTGGTGGCGCTATCGGAATTGGTTCCGGGTTGGGACTCGGGTCCGGGTTAGGACTTGGGTCTGGGTATGGACTCGGAGCTAGTTATGCTAGCGGCGCTATCGGGTATGGTTCCGGATTGGGACATGGAGTTGGGTTGGGCTCTGGAGCCGGCTGGAGTGGAGGACATGGAATTGCCCTCGGAAAGGGGTGGTAAAACGTCTGTGAATATTCTCATCTAAGTCTCATGTGAAGTAATTTAGTGTAAATACGTTATACGTAAATATAATCTATTTTTTACAAATATTTTTTATTTTTTTTTGCTCCTTTAAATAGTTCCCACGGTATTGATATGAAATGTGACACGTTCTTATATCATAGCAACTATTAAATTATTAAACTAGAAAGTTCAAGAGGCAACCTTATATTTTCGAAGTTATGATTATGAAAATTAAATTCACCTGCTGCTCTTATATTACTTATTTAAGAACTGCAGTACTCCAAGTCATCTTAATTAATTTATTACTAGTCCTATCAAATTACTATTTTTTTTAAGTTAGACCGATCAACTTATTTAAAAAAAACTTTACTTAACGTTTAAGGATAAAAGTGACTTACATTAATTTTATTGTTTACAAATTAACAACTGTTGCCTATGAAGTAAAGAATTTATTTGCAAAGTTAATATTTCAGAAAATATTTGGTGAAATTGCATCAAAACGAGTATTCTGTTTTTTTTTAAATTACTGTGATAAGTGTTGTAATCTTGACATAAAAATTGTGATTAATTTTTATGGCAAGATTACAACACTGAAAATAACGGACCTAATATTGCCGACAATAAAGATAAAAAAGTTAATATTTTAGACAATTTTGAAAAAAATGTCTCAAAACTATGCAATTTGAGGCGTTTTACATCACTCTGAAAACGATGTTAATACCTGTTAACATACCGAGGAATGTCATTAATTACAGCCATAGCTGTCAGTTGAAATCCGAGCTCCTAGCGCGAGGATTATAAGACATCTAAGATAGTTAGAGGAAAGTGGCGTAATATGGAATACCATTTTTGTTATTTCTTCAGAATTTTTCTTTTTCACTTTTTTTCTAAGTTACAGTGACAAACATGTGTTTCCCACTTTTCTTCAACAGATACTGCAAATTGTAGGTAAAAAATAGATTTAGATTAGATTTGTAGAATAAAATTTGAAAAAGTTTCATTTTTTACACTTCTTAAATGTGTACCTAACATGGAATAGGGCAAAACAACAGAAATGAAAGCGATAGGTAGACACCTTTAATATGCAAAGTGGTTAATAAACCAATTAACAATAATGGATAAATATTTGTGAAGAAAAAAAAATTGAATAAACATAAACAGAATGCTGAACAAATAAACTAATAATAAAAAAATATCTTTTGAAAACAAATGAAAACACTGCATGGGAAAAGGTCAAAATTGCATACAAAAAGGTTGGAATTGTAAATTTGCGCTTATCTACAGAAATCATAAATGAAAGTTTCGACTTCAGCGTCAGAACAGTTTTCATAAACCCACAGTTTGCACAGCACACACTGTATCCAGATTTCGCCTCTTGTTTCGTCTGAGTATTTTGAATCGCAGAAAATACAAGTTGCTTTGTCTTCAGGATTGTCTTCTTCCTCAACAGTCCCATTGTCATCATCTGATGAACAATTTTCGCTGTTTTTAAATAGCCCATCTCTTTTGCTCTGACAGTTGCCACCGCATGTTTTATTGCTTTACTTTGCCGCTTTTTCCTCTTACCTTCTTTTTATTTTTTTTTTCTCCATTCTTAAATAAATAAAGGCTATTAGGTCGATAAAAATCGAAAAAATTTTTAGTAGCACTTTCATAGAGCACATAGATATAGTGTTCCTAATGTGGAATACTATTCCATATAAGGCCTATGTAGGTATTCCATATTAGAACCACTTCACTTGTTTGGTTAGAAAAGTATTTTATTATTTAAGGGTTACAAAAATTTGCAATCTAACATGAATATACTCGTAGAATTAAGTTGACTACAAACTACTATTCCTACATACAACAATTAAAATCAACAATTCTAATTCTTCTTGAGAGCAGTAGAACTTACCTGCCAAAAAAATTTCTGAAACAATCGGAATACACAAAAGCACCCAACATTAACAAGATCAGCGGCAATTGACTAAAACGTGTTGGAGTAACTTAATATGCTCCATTGTCATGCGCTTAGTGCCTTAAATGTTAGATGTCGCAAATGATTCAAAAAATACCGTGGTATTCCATATTATGTACATATCCCATATTAGGCTACTTTACTCTACGTGTCATAACATTTGAGGTTTGTTCAAGATTTTATCGGTTTTTGACAATAAAGGTACTTATCAAGGTACTACTAAAGTCATTATCATCATCATCTTGATATCACTATTGAAATAGCTCAAAATTAATCAAGTCTCTACGCATTAGTAAACAAAATTGTAGAATTTCAAAAATTCAACCAAAAAAAATTGATTTGAAAAAATATGTATGAAAAATATTCTAAAATTGGCAAAGGCAGAACGGCGTTTCATCGATAAACGAAGATGTTCTTTTAGGATATTTTTAGCAATTAGTAAGTTATTTCACATGCTCTTTTGGTATATGTTTATATCTTTTTTTTGTAGTCTAAAAACATAGTCCATTTTTATTATGGGTTTATTACTCAATGTTGCGAAGAGTGTTTATTAACCTGAATGAAAACATAGACATAAAAGAATTTTTTAATATTTTAACAAATGTTGACAATTGACATTTCGGTATGGTAATATTACCTTACTGATTTTACATAGGTACCGGATACAGTTATGTCTGCGCTATCAGCCAATTTTCAGAAACCCATAAAAGAATTAAAATGGTAAACCCAATACCTAATTTGGCCGACTTAAAAAATAAAAATGCCGATACTTCAGACAATATTTAACAAAATTACATAAAATTGAACACTGGTATTATTACAATTTTGTCATAAAAAATGTAAAAATCAAAATAGCGGATATAATACTGTGCCTTTAAAAATAATCTCAACTCAGGTGACTAAATAAAGTATTGTAATAAATTTGCAATACTTACAGTTTTTTCAATTTGATAGTCAAAATTAGGCAAGGAGTTTTTTTTTATTTTATTTCTTTAAAAATGCATCTATAAACTTGTTTTCACGGGTTTCAAACATGTCAAATTTTAGAAACTATCAATAACGTAAAAAATGGAAACAAACATGTCTAGATAAAACTATTGTCAATCGCTTTCAAAGAAACGTAAGCGCTTAATTTATTATATTACGCGTTTAAGTCAGGTAAGGTGTTTGATAAAAGCCGGAAATTGGAGCACAGTTGTTTTAAAATTTGAGTAAAATTTGTTATTATATAATTCTGAAGTTTACATTTTTAAACTCAACATTATCAAAGTAGTCGAGGTTCAAATTAACAAAACATTGTAACTACAAGTTTAATTTGATGAGTTTTACTTAATTTTGGGCGACTTTTCTTTAACTTTAAAACTTTCTTAACAATCTATTTTAATTTTACATGCCTGATTCAGAGTTTATATAAAGCTATGATTTTTATTAATGTATTTTGATTCAATTCTATTATGTTTAAAATTTATTTAGTGTAAATTTGAGTTGTTTTTAAATTTAATTAACCATGTTATTCTTTTAATTAACCAATTTAATCCAGTAGTTTATCTGATTGAACAAAAGCTAAACAAATACTTTGGAGGAGTGCTTTTCCAGCTTTCAAAAAATATCTAAGTGCTTTAAATTAAATTCCTTTTGTATTTTGTATTGTTTTATTAATTTAGATTTTATTTTTTACTTATCCATTTCGTTTGTTCATCCAATCTTTAACTAAAATTGTATCAGTTTTTTTCTTTGCACGACTTACCTCATCTACTAGCGTTACGTTAACAAATTAATTTTAAAACCAAATTCTGGTAATTATTATTCTGTTTAACCCTTTTTCTTAATAAATTTAAGTGTACTGTCAACAGTTTATGTACAACAAAGTTTTTGTTTTACTTTGCTGTCGTAATTTTTGTTTATAGGTCCCCACAAAAAAAAACTCAACGTAGGGCTATGAAATCCAAGTTGGGACGATAACAGCATAATATCACAGTATACATAATTTTACCAAGAATCGAATTCACCTGCTGCTTTTATGATATTACTTTTTTAATAAGTGCAGTACTTCAAGCCCTCCCATCTTTATAATCAAATAAAAAAAATCAATACATAGGTGTAGTATCTTGTTACGACTAAGGAAAAAATATTATCGCTTAAATCTTGAAGACAAATAGGCGAAATAAAGTAATATGTCATGCTGTTTAATCCGTCTGATTCGATGGATTAATTTTCTTAAATTTGTTTTTGTTTAAAATTTGAAAGAAAATTGTTTATCAATAATTAAGGTCGAAACGATTTATTGAAAATGCGTAAAGGATGCTTAATTTTGCGATTTTTAAGATAAGATAGTCTTCAATTTGCGTCAATGAGATTAAATTTTGAACTGACTTTAGTCGGCAATTTTTATTTGCTAATGTAACCTCTCAACAACATGTTGTTTAAAATTTTCAAAATCGATGAAACGTCAAAAAGTAGTGCCTTTAAGGTATCTATTTTTAATCTGGTAAGCCTGAATTAATTTTTACAATAACAAAAATTTACTGAGTTTCTTTTAGTTGCTTACGGTTTTACTAACAGGGGCATTGGTTGGACTTGTTTTTAGTATATTCTATTACTACGATGAAATCGAAGCAGAACGTAAAAAATTTCTTGTACAAAAAATTTAGTAGTAATAAATTGAATTAATTTTAGATGTCAGCAGATTAATTTTTGTCGAAGTTGCTCTAAACTGCTTGTTTTTCCCTTTTTCTATTGCTCTCATTATTGGAGTATATAAAGTAAGTGGTATTTTATTTTTTTTAACAATTTTTCAAATTAAAATTGTAGGACAAATATAAATGGATTAGTATTTGGATCAAGGCTAAAGTAGTTCAAGCTTCTTATATCTTTTTGCTGAATTTTGTTATGCAATTATACATAACTGCATCGCTGAATGTTGGTGATGGTTTAGTGGTTCTGGCTTATACTCTTGTCATTGAAGGTAATACAAATTTGAAAAAAATAAGGAATAGTAATTGTAATTTATTGTATTTTAGCACTGTATATGGAAAACATTGTTTATATGAATAATTATCAAAGAAATAAGCAACCGAAGGCTGATGATATTCCGGTACCTAAAAAAGTGGCGGACGAGTTTGTTATAACTGTTTAAAAATTATCCATTACTATTGACATTTTTATATTGTGATTATTTTTGGGGGATGTGGAAACTATAGTATTTTTACACGTGTACAAATGCAATGGATTATATTTTTATATTTAAAAAAATCACGGAGAAGTTTATCTTTATTAGGTAACTGATGAAGATATAAATTTATATCTTTTAATAATTTAAAGGATTAACTGTATGTACAAAATATATTGTACCAATTATATGAAGCAATCTCATTTTTGTATTAAACATTGTTTATATTTAAGTCTTTATATTTAATACTTGTCCCTTTCCCACTATGTATTTACTATGTGTTTTTTCTAGAATTACTAAACAAAATATTTCCACTTATAATTTTATTGTAAATCACGTTAAACAATAGATACTTGAAGGAGGTACAGGTTTTATCAGGTATTCCGAGGCTTTTTTATTTTTTAGAAGTCTATAAATAGTATACTTCTGCAAAAATTTATCTCCCAAGTGTACAAATCCGTTAAAAGTCACGTTCAAAGTTCACTTTCAAAGAAAGGAAGTGAACGTTCATGTTTGTTTTTTATTTATCTTAAAACTGTTTTAAAAACTAAAATAAAATAATTTTAAAGCCTTCTTACGCAGTGATATATTGGATTTCGTAACAAATTTGTTTAAAAAATGAGGAAGAAAAAGAGTAATATGTAAAAATTTATCTCTCTTGTGTGGAAGATCTTCAAGCGGATTTATAATGCATGCGACTGCATCACCTAAATATTGCAACGATCGTACAAATTCAAGGTTCGTTGCTTCAAAGAGTTGGATAAATAACAAATAATTTATTTCACTATGTACACCAATAAGAACGATTAGAACTTAATTCAATTACGCCGCTTCTCGAGAATTTCGCTCACTTTTTATTTGCTTGTCGGGTTCTCGCTAACTGACTGATTGCCCCGTCCCGGTTCTTTATATACAGGGTGTTATGGAAATGAGTGCAAATATTTTAACCTGAAATACAGCACCACAAATAATAAAAATCTGTAAAAAAATTTTGTCTTATCTCAACTAACAACAAAATTACAGGCCGTCAAAGTTGGGTATAAAAAAACATCTTTTTGTTATATCTGGAAAACTGCTTAACCGATTAATACCAAATTTGGTACACAAATGAAGTTGACTGTACTCTTTTTATTTCTACTAGCAAAATTTTGCTGCACATCTCAATTTCAAGTTACGGCACTTTTTTTCACATTTTGGGTAATTAACCAATTTTCTTCTTATTAATTTCCAATTTTTGTAGCAAAAATGAATATGCCAGTAGATTCTACATAAAATTGCAAGAATGCAATATTTTGCTAAAACGTATTGGCGATTTTTGCGAAGTGGGCGACATCTGTTGGTTCCAATTTGAAACATTGTATCAGTGAACAACATCGTAAAAACTTGTGTTTTGTAGTGTGTTTTTACGGTTTTTTGCGTTTAATTTAAAGAAAAATTGTTTCAATTGAACTATTTTTGTAAAGTTTATTGCTTGTGTGTACAACATTAAGGGTGACTTATTCAGGGTATCACGATTAATACCTACAAAATTCAATTTTATATGTCTATTTTTTTTCTTGGGAATAAAATTACCTGTAAAACTGTTCAGTTTTTTAGCAGTTCAGGAAGAGAAAAATTATCAAAGTTTGTTTCGGTGGCCTTATCTTCTGTGAAAGAATATTTTTGTTAGACTTATATACAGGGTTTTCATAAATGATTGTAACATCGTAGGTGGCTGTGGAAATTTTTAATATCACAAATATTCATTGTAATGTCCTATTTTTACAACGGAATATTAAAGAATGGTTCTTGGAGTTACTCAATTGTTTAATAATGATTATAATAATAGCTAAAATTATTGCCTTTTAAAGGCAAAACATTTTTTATTTTTTTCACAGCCACTTACGATGTTACAATCATTTATAAAAACCCGGTAGATACTGACCTTAGGATACAAGTTGAAGACTTTACTCTTGTTGTTTTTTGATTTCTAATATCTACATTTTGTTTAAATACATCTTGATTTTGTTGTTCTGGGAAATTCAAAATAATTTCATTTTCTCTTTTTTTATCAATCCTAAAATAAGCAAATTACAAGTATGCATTTTTTTCAAACTTTTTTAAATTTTTTTTATTTGGTTATATTTTTTCCAAATTTTAACTGGTGTTGTCATTGTTTACAAAGTTTTGAATCACTGACGGGTAATGTGTGCAGGGAAATGTGTTTGTGCAATTTGAAGAACACTGTGGGCACCGAACAAAATTTTCTAGACTTGGTGAAAATTTTTTATGTATCTGTTACATGGTAACTGTGGTAGTCCACTAACTGCACTAATTCAATTTTTGGAATAATTATCACTAAGACTACAACTACACTATGCACAAAACAGGCGAGACCTACACGCAACACATGTAAACTCATGTAAACAGCATTTGTTGTTCACTGCTACAACCGCCATTTTGTGAGTTTAAGCGCCCTCTCGCGGATCTCGAATAATCGCCAATCGTTTTCGAGATATTTACGTTTAAAGTATAAAACTGACTTTTTATCTTTAACTTTGGCGTCCTCTAGCTCCTAAACGGTGCAACTTAGTATAGAGGTAAATTGTGTTAGATCGCTTTATTTTGACCTGAAAAACCTATGATTGCCCTATGTTAAAAAAAAGTTATACGTTTTGTAATAATTAATTTTTAGTTTATAATTTTGTTATCAGTTGAGATAAGACCAAAATTTTTTTACAGATTTTTATTATTTGTGGTGCTGTATTTCAGGTTAAATATTTTAAAATATTTGCACTCGTTTCCATAACACCCTGTATAATTGATGTTTTGTTTTTAGATGATACCAGATGTTTCGTGACGTTCCTAGATTTCATTGAAAATGATGACGAATACTTTTCGATCGGTCCATATGCGGGTCTATTCTTCTATTTTATTCGATACCATTCTAATATTTTCTGTTACTATTTTCTCAAACTTTCTTTCTTATTGTTATTTTAATCGCTTGTAACAATATCTTATATCGTGTTATCGAGTTACTGTAATTTAGATGGTTAATTGTTAACTAATAATTTTTCTCTAACATCTTATGTTATTTGATCAATTATCATTTTGGAGTTAGAAAAATAGTGATTGTTAGTTATTAATTTGTTAATTTCCAGAAATATTCTTTACAAACACTGGGGTAAACTACTGACATGGTAAAGACCCTAATTACTGACATCTTCAGCTCAAATTTAGATAAGAACAAACAAAGAAAATGGGAAAAACAACAAACAGGTTCAGAACTTCCTACTCTTGCAGAATTCAAGACACTCCTTATGAACAGAAATCTGATTTTTTTATCACAAAAGAGTCGACTGTAAAGGTAATCAATTACTGATTAATATTTTAATTAACTGTGTAAACTTTTATCCAAGTTAAAAAAAATCAGACTTTAATGTCGGCGATAAGAAACATTTATGAGAACCTTTAGATGATGATCTTTAGGAAACTCTAGTCAAGATGGATGAGTGATATATAGCGAATTTTAAAAAAAATAGTGTAATACATATGTTGTAGCTGTTCTAAATAGTGAGTTGGTTTATAATCAGTGCACAGCTGACATGTCACCAGAAATCTTTTTTTATTTCAAACATCAAAGAAATTTGACATTATTGAACTGTGTTTTCTACCTGAAAATTTGTGACAGCAGAAATGACATTTTGCTATGGTTTAAATCATACGTTTGAAAAAAAATACCATTTTTTATGCTGTAGCGAAGTTATTGTTTGATGTGCGTCATCTGTATCAGTTTTATGCCTAAAGCTAAAATTGCTTCAGATTCGGCACAGAACGTATAATTTTTCTACCATATACATAAAAATATTTCTCTGACACATTTGCATTTGTTTATAGAAATTGGGCAAAACATTCGTTTAGCAGATCCTTTATTTAATAAATGAAGGAAAGTCGATAAATCTCGTTTTTTGGAGGAGACGTTAAGCTGTCGGTTCCGGCCACCAGTGGTCGTTAGGTCATGCCGGAGAGTATTGGATGAGGCATTATTTATTGATTTTTTGGTACAAAATTGCTTATTTAAGTATCTTTTATTATTTATTAATTTGTTGTTTAAATGACACCAAAGCCCTGAATTGTAGCTAGGGCTATAAATCAAAATTTCTTGGACTGCTAATCTATCAGTCATTGCACTTGAAACACAACACAAATTTGTAGTGGAATTTTTGTCAAAAATTGTCATAAATCGTTTCTGCAGTCTAAACTAAAATAAATTTTATTTTATTAAAAATTTAATTTACTGCTAATTCTCTTATCAATTTTAATCGACGTTATCAATGATATTTCGTATCTAAAAATAAAAAGACAACATATGTAAAAAAGAAACATTAATTTAATAACAACCACAAGACTTATAAACTCGCAGTTAGAAGTATTTTTTGTAAAATTCAAAATTTGATAAATATGCTATAGATCACAATTAATTTGGAAAGTTATTTTTTGTGCGAGTAAATAGAAAAAATTATCTAGTAATTTTAAAAAATAAATAGTGTTTACTTTAATAAATAAACAAGAAAATTCACTTTAGAAACATATTTAGAAAAATTTTAATTACTTATATTCGTATCTTATCAACTAAGGATTAAACAATGGAAGATAATCATATTATCAATCTTGATTAAAAAATCACTAATTCGTCACTGTGAAATGTTGTAGTTAATATAAATTATTCCAATAAAAATTTACAAGTGTGATCCACAACATGTTGTTGTGGTACTCATCTTTGTTTAAACATGTAGCTTCATGGTGTCTCGGAACAGCAATTGCTCAATTTGTAAGTAAAATTTTAGCTTAACAACAACATTTAACACTTGTAATTAGGTCGTGTTTTTGTTTATATTTTTGGGAGTATCGTATTTGTCAACTTTACTCGAAATTGATTACAGTAACGAAATTATTTCAAATTGTAAGTACAAACCTTTAAAATTCTCCATAAAAAAATGTTTTTTTAGATGAAAAATACATTGTTTTGGCTTCATCGCTCTACATGATTGTCCCTTTTACATTTTCAACAGTTTTTCTTTTCGGTTTATTTAATGCAAGTATTTCAAGCTGAAAAAATATTTTTACAGGTTTTATTGATTTTAGAAAAATCCTGCTATCTTGAAAATCTTTATGATTGAAAGTTTGGTTACGTGCGCTGTTATCTTAATCGTTGTTATCGGATCAGGAATATTTCTAGCTATAAAAGAAACAGATTATGTCGCTTACAGTTTAATTGGTGTTGGAATTATCCTTGAATGTAAATCTCTGAAAATAGCAAATTCCTTGTTAAAATCATATTTTTTCAGTATTTTTGATCCATGGCATACTTTTGGTTTATGGACTAAGGAACAACTACACTAGAAAACAACAGAATTTTGAAAACAGAAGTAGTATTAGCTCAGAAAATATGCAAGAACCTTATGTTTGTCATAACTGAATTTTAACTATATACGAGTATTTTTTTTTTATATATTTTGTAAAACAAATATAAGACTGAAACACACTTACCTACAATAAATTTATACAACACTGTCTTGAATAAACTATTTAGCTATAACCAAACGAGTGTTCAAACTTTTTATAAACCAGAAAGATTAACACAACAAGAGGTAGGATGTCTCATTTATAAGATTTCTGATTTAGAAAATGTTATACAGTTATTTTTACTTCTATTATTCATGCTTAGTTAGTCATTCAATTTTTACTGATCCGATAAAATAATATAAAAAGATAAAAGAGATTATTTTGATGATTTCTAATATTTTTGACCATCAGACCAAAAAATAAAAATAATAATATTGCGCTACCATCTTTTGTAATTGAGGTACATCGTGTTTTGTTATTTTATAAATTATTTAATATATCACAAGGTGAAAGATTGTACAAGAATTTTAACTGGTGTTTTAATTGACTGTAAAGCTGTAAATTTCATAAATTCTAACTGTGATATAATAAATTTGATTTTACCTTGCAACTCCTAATTTTATACCGCGCCCATGAAATCAATTTCAAGTTCAAGAAAAGTAAACAAGACATTTTCTGCCGGAGAAAAACGTAAGTGTTTTTTCGCCGAAGAAACTTCGCCCGCCCGAGATAACATTAGTTCTATAAAGCCTTGTGTGTGTGTCGATGTTTTGAAAGTTAATTTGTGAAGTTTTGTCAATTGTTGTTATTAACGAAAAAGTGAATGTTGAAAATTTTATGCTAATAATTGCCTAGAAAAATTTTAAATGTGCTTGGATTACGTTTTTGAATCGTAGATATACGATCTTTGTTCAAAAATGTAAATGATCACGTTGAAATAAAATAATATAATGTCTTAGGAAGAATAATGACTGAATTTTGAAAACAAAGGCAATTATTCTACCAGTTGAAACGATAGCCCCAATAGGGCACTGCTTATTCAAAGCCAGGCTTTTTTTCTGTCAACAAAAAGTGTAAGATTAATAATAACTAGGGCTCGGTGGGAATATGCGAACAAAAACGCTATGCAGTCGTCTAGCTAACTACTCGCATCCGCCACGCGATAAAACATTGATACTCGAATTGGTCGATAGCGGTATTAGAGTCCGTACACTTTCAGAACAGCACATCAATAAAAGTGTGCAGATGACAAAATAGTGTCGGGTCAGTCCCATTTGCAAATTGAAAGGGAGGAAGCCAAGCGGTACGTGGTCAGCGAAAGGTCAGCGGCGTTCGTCTTGGTCATTCTGTTTAGTGTCGTTCGCTGACAGATTTTGATGACCCAACATGCTGTTCTGACCAATGCAAGTATCAATGTTTTATCGCGTGGCGGAAGCGAGTAGTTAGCTAGACGTCTGCATAGCATTTTTGTTCCAATATTTCCACCGAGCCCTAATAATAACTAAGTAGGTATATCATTTTTATCATTAAAACACAGCAAAATTGTTACTAGCCTACCTTAAATACGTGTGAGTGTTCTGTATTTAATACTGTTTTTCCACTACTAGCTATGAAGTTGACCATTATTGTGTCTCCTAGTCAACTGAGAAGTTGAATTTCTCCGCTAGTGGTTAATAATTTTTCTATTGTTGACCAAGGTTAATAATAGACAAAATCAATTTTTTTGAAAATATAGGGATAGTTGTTCAACAAAGACTTGTGCAACATGGTTTTGTATATTCAGGAGATCGTCTTTATCGTATTTGCAAATGTATTTAATGTATTTACGACAAAATTATTAAAATAAAAATGCCATTAGAAATTTTTGTTGTTGACTCGTTGTTAGGTTCGTTGTCAACGAAAATGTTTGTTGTTGTTCATGTTGCCATGGTGTAATTTCAAAGAATGATAGATTTATGTTTAAATTTTATTATTATTACTGTGCTACTTGATTTTTACAAGAAAAATTTTTGTTTTTAATTTTTGCCTTAAATTTGGATAGTAGTGGAAAAAATAGTATATACACCACGGTGGTGAAGACATTTATAGGCCTCGCACCTTATTCCGCTCGGGGCAAAGCCCCTCGCGAAATAATCTTGATGCTCGGTCAATAATAACATTCTTCACCACCTTGGTGTATAAATAACTATTTTTGTTTATGTTTCTTTGAATGGTGCATAAACACAGGTGAGTAAGATTTTTTTTGTTAGAATAATTTGTTATTAATTTTATCTTGGTAAGAATACGTTTTTGGCAAATATGCCAATTAAAAATGTTGTAATATTTATGATTTATGTCTGTGGTTTATCTTGTGGTTTTTTGCATTCAATTCTATAATAAATAACAGTTTGTATAAAAACAGTTGGGATTTAAAATTTAAATACACTGCGCATCAAAATTAACGCATAATTTTAAAAATCGGTCTAAATAAAATAATTTTAAGTTTTCAAATCTTGCTGTGATATATGTTATGATCTTTGCTTTTTTTCTTGTGTTTAGCAGAGACATTGTAAAAACGTTAAAGTTCTTTGCTGTTTTTTTTACCAAGAAGTTTAGAGAATGATAAAAGGGTTTATTGCAATTTTAGTTTAGGGTATTGTACAAGATCACACAAGACGCACTGTAACTGTATTGAGTATTGTTTTGTAAAATGCAACGACAACAACGACAAAATCGCAATTTATCTGAATCTGACTGCGTTAGAATCATAAGTTTTCGCGAAGAAGGGTACAGTAAAACAGAACTCGCTGAACGCTTTAATGTCAATCAGTCGACAATTTCTAGAGTGTTAACAAGATTTGCAGAACAAGGAGTAACACCAGAAGACCAGGCAAGGTCGTGGAAACATTACAACCCCAGAACAAGGCCGATTTCTACGAATGCGCACACTGAGGCAGCGCTTTGTGACCTAAAATGAATTTTTTGAGCGTTATCACTTTAGAATGAGCTCAAGTACGATCCGGAGAAGACTTGTATTGTACGACTAAAGATATTCTGCGGTTATTGCTTTCACCCTTTAAGTACTTCATAACGGTTGGACCGCAAACCCCCAACAAAAATAGTACCGACCAGATGTTGACAATAGACTTAAGAAATATCTAGTTTAGTAGGTAAAATTTTTTACAGCGGACTGTGGTTGAGTGTCGTAAAAATTTGGAAAAGTTAATCACAGGATTATGTTGTAAACGCAGAATATTGATGGTCGAACTTTAGCAGTGGATTTGAGGCCTAGGAGGGCAGCCACGGACCCATTACTTACCACAGAGCACAGAAGGCAAAGATTAAACTTTGCGCGTGAACATGTAGACTGGGATATCGAGCAGTGGTCAAGAATATTGTTTACTATACTGAATTTTCTCTGACGACAAGCGAAGTAGAGTGCATTCGCTGTGAGCGAAGGCATGGTAGGGGAAATGAAATCGACCGAAGCGCTTGCAGTGGTCACGTTTAGCAATTCGGGAGGCTATTATAGTCGATACTGTATGTAAACACACGCGGAAATATTTTGTTTTAATTTTATTTTGTTTTAATTTTAATAAATTAAATAAAAATGAGACACTAGAATTGTTGTGTTGTTAATTGTACAAATACTAGCAGAAAAAGTAAGTGCAAATTTTATAAATTTCCGACCGCTGAATGGAAAATAAATCAACGGAATCGGTGGATAGCTGCAGTGAAAAAGCTAAAGTAAGTAGTACCATAACCTTATAGTTATCAAAAATAATAATTCAGAGTATTGTAAATCTTTAAAATTTAGTTAAAATTTAATTTTGTAGCGTTGATGGATCACCGTCACTGCGCATTATTTTTTAGAATTGTACAGATAAGAGAGGTAAGACATGTCTGGAATGTCATTTAGGGGTCTCCTTTCTTCGATTTTAAGTTTAGAGGTGGAAATTAATTTTTATTTTTTATGTTTTTAATTTTTTTTATGTTTCTTTATAAATGGAGTAATTTTTTTTAAGTAATAGGTGTAGGACCTCATAAGATACCTTTATAAAAAAAACGCATCATTTTAACTTCATTTAAATATTTTCAAAATTTTTGGTAACTTTGGAGGCGACTGGGGGCAGTAGGGGGAGTGGTACAGAGCAACTGATATTTTACTTCTTTATTGTACGTCATGTGTATAAGATGCAAAAAAAAAATTAAAAATCTCAAGAATTTTTTGACCTCACATCCATCTCAAGATCCCTATTAGAGATCGGGGGGAGGGACGAAAACTTTTTTATTTATGACTTTAAAAATCTGAAATTCTGGGATTACAAAACATAGATTTTTTAAACATTTCTGGTTCTATCAGAATTTTTATACGGTATCTAGTTACCGAGATCTACAGACGTTTATTGGGAAATCTGGAGAGCCCAAACGGCATTGCGCATGCGTAAAATTTTGTAGAATATTAAAGCCAAGATATGTCCGAAATTTTATTTGAGGGTCTGCGTTCTTCCATTTCAATTTTAGAAATAAAAATTTTTTTTTGAATTTTAAGAATGTAAAATTTACCACTTTTTAACCCTTTTGAGGGGGTAGGAGTAAATTTGAAAAAATGAAATTGTCAAATTCGTATTCCCCAGATCAAAATACGTCGGGACTCTTAAACTTATCAGCCTGAAGTTTGGTCTAGTACCCATTTTTCATCTCTAGTTATTGACATACATATAAAAACATACTCTGATAGCCTCCCGTTTCCCGTAGTTCATATTTTGTCTGGCGCTGGAGTCACACTCGGAGCGAATAGAAGGATGGGGGAACGATACGCCCAGTGTAACATTGTGCAAACTCTGAATTACGATGGTGGATCAGTAATGGTATGGGGTGGAATCAATTTGGAAGCCCACACGGACTTAGTTCTGGTGGATAGAGGTCGGCTTACAGCAGAAAGATACATTACCGACATTTTAAACGAACATATTGTACATTTGCGCCATTTATTGGGGAAAATTTTATGCTTGTGCACGATAATGTACCGTCCCACATGGCTAGAATCGTACATCAGTATCTTCAAGAGGTCGAAATTCTACCATGATTTGACCTCCGAGAAGTCCCGATTTCATTCCAAGAGAGCATATATGGGACTGTCTGGGAAGGCAGCTAAGACGATTACCCAATGCTCCGAACACAGTGAAAAACCTTTTTCCGAGACTTGTCGAAATTTGGGACCAAACTGATCAGGACCAAATCAGAACGGTAATTGGCAGCCTGAGAGAGCGATGCCAAGCTGTAATAAACGCCAGAGGAGAAAATACTCGCTTTTAAGTTTTGTTTTTCTAAACAATATCAATTTTTATTTTGTCATTTTTTTTTAAATAAAAATATTTTTTGTATTTAAATAATTTTTTAATGAAAAAATGCCTCCAAAATTTTCAATGAAAAAATTATTTAAACTGAACTTACTTCAGTTAGAGTAAGCTAATAATAATACTAAGCTCATACAACCGCTCATTAATTTTTCATGTTTTCTAGGTCGAATATATTTTTAGATCCATGATAAAGACTGAAATAAATCACGGTCGAAACGTTGGATAGAGGTTAAATCAATTTTTGCTTGTTTTGATGTTTAATTAATAATTTTGGCGTATTGTTATTCAAAATATAATTTATAATTACAAAATTAAACAACATAAGCAAAAAAAGGATTTAAGATTGAACGATGAATAACACTTTCTATTAAAAATTTTGCAAGAAGTATTATTTGTATGGAAAGTACATTACTTTGGTTTCAAAATATGATTATTCATTTATTTAGAAAAATTAGATAAAATTTTTGTTGATATCCACCAATTCCTAGGTGTTTCTTATGCATCTCTTAAATAATCTGTTAAGAATTTATCACTCTATATGAGAGTTTTTTTTATGTAATTAGTGTTTTTTGTGTAATAAGTTTAGTAATTTTTAAATTAAAGGACATTTTTTAGTGAGTTACTACTATTTTTCCCAAGATTTTTAGTTTTGAAAATGAACAACGATGGATCAAAACATCTATTTTAAACAAATTTTTTAATTAGTAATGCATGTTTAATTATAACATAATCATTTTTTTGTTGTTGTTTGCTTACCACGAATTTTACCAATTTCCAACTAAATTTTTCATTTCTTGAATTAAAGTTCTAACCCCTTGTGAAAATTAATTATAGTTCCCTACATCCCTATTAATTTCGCCTTCTATAAGTTTCTATTCTAAATATTATTTAAAGTTTGTACACTAATTTTCTTAAGCTATTTACTCTCGATGCAAAACTAATTAGGCACAGAATTACACTAATAAATTTGTTCCTAAAAAATTGCTTGAGAATTTTTTTTATGATTGCAAATTTGCGCAATTTGCCAAAACACTCAAATGTAATAAATCACCCTGACAACCTGACAAATAGATTTCTTAAAAAAATTAGATACAAGCCTCCAAAATTTTCAAGTGTCAAATTGTCAAAATTTAAAATTGTCATGTCGTTCTTTGAGCCAACAACAGAATACTCATGTAAAGTATCAGGTGTACTGTTTGTGAGTTGTGTTTTAAAAACAGAATCTAACAAATTAAAAGGTTATTTTTCTGTTTAGTTTTTTAGTTCCGTCATACCTGTTTTTATTTATGCAAATTGGATATGCAGACATACAAACAGACAAGAGTCTTTATGATGGTAAGTATTAAAAAATCTGTAGTAAGATACAAAACATACGGTTTATCAGGTGAGCGGTATTTTGTTGTGGCAGCTTCATTTTACATGTTTGTACCTACAGTGTTTTCGATTATACTCTTTATTGGAGTATTACACGTAAGCAACTTAAAAAAAAATAGGAAAATATTTATTTTATAAAATGTTTCAGAAAGATGCAAGAACTTTAAAGTTTTACATTATTCAGGGCTGTATTACTTTCTGTATTTTATGTGTGGTTGCTCTCATTGGATTTATTTTACAAGCATGTGGCGGAACTATATATATCCTTTATCCTTCGATCATAACTGGAATTTTAGATCTATGTATGTTTTAACAATTCTGATGATAACAAATTCTGTTACTTTTTAGTCATCAATAACAATTTTGTAAAGTGTAGTACAAAATTTGTTATCTAAAGACATTTTCTTATTAATAACATTTTTCTATTACAGTACCAGTAGTTTATGGCATCTATATTGCTTACAAGGAGAGAAAAAAAGCGACACAAGTTGCTGACAGCCATCATGAATAAAAAAATTGTCAAAATTTTGTGTGAATGAATTATGTATTTTATTAAATCTACTTTAGTGAAATAAATTGTATGTTCTTGTCAATAAAAACTAAAACTAGTGTCAGGGTACTTAATATAATACTGTGATTAATAAAGTTGGTTAAAAATTTAAACTCTTGAGATGTTTGTAGAAACTGTGGACGGCAATAATATTATACGAAGCAATGACTGAAAAAAAAACCAATTAAATGACAATAATCAAATTTAAATAAGATAAACCTACGTGATACTATAGATCCAATAAACAAGTGTCCCACAATGAAAAATGTAGCGTTATCGCCTGAATGATGAATAATAGCAATCAAGATTGTTAAAATATAAACAAAGATTGCTACAGGGTTAAAAATTAACCAAGGTACTAGAAGTACCGGCCGATTCTGAAAGTTTTTCTCATAATTTCCGCTATATCTTATTTCCTACTTACAGTTTCCGCTCCAAAAATAATTAAAATCGAGAGTATGCACTGTACAGCACTTGCAACAGACATAATAATCAAAAGGCATCTCAAAGCTGAAAATGCGTTTATTATTCGGTCTAATTTCTAAAAAAAAAGTCTTACTGTTTACATCCGGTACGATACTCGGATCGGACATATCCAATAATTCATGAGGATGTTCAGCATAAGCAGCTGCCAAAATTAAGAACATAAAGGCAAGAATACTTTGTACAACACCAATAATAATAGTTCCATGTTTTAAGCTAAATCCACAGCAGTTGGAAATTTCAGGAGCCATTTTCTGAAAGAATCAAGGTTTTACCAGAAGAGAAATCGCAGCCATTTTGCGGATATGTAAATTGATTGTTTTGCAACAATAACTGTGAATAAATAAATAATAAACTTACGTATTTGTACAAAGTATCACAGGATTTAATCACAATATTATTGCAGACGTGGTACGAAGTATCAGAGTTTTAGTCGCACTACTAACAGATACTGTTATTTTGTAATCAAGACGTACCTTTCTAAATTACTCTGATAGGTAGATGACTGAACCATTGTGTGAAAGTTACTTACCTGTGGACGTACGTTGATGATTGTTGCGGGTCACGGATGGTGACTAAGACCTTGGTTACTTCATACAAACTGTAATCAAAATATTTTTGTTTGCGAAAATGATGACAGTATGTTAGGACTAAGGCTTTGGGGGAGACATGCAAATATTTCAGGAATATTGATTAAATGTACTATTTTTAGCAAACCTTGAGTTAAGTTTAGACACTTTTAAGAGTGAAATTTTTCATTTTTAATCGATAGGTTTTTGCGTTACCTTCAGGGGCCCAACCCATCACTTATTATTTGCAAACGAGTTCAAGTATATCTGGTTGACATTATTTAAAGAGTTTGATACGAAAATGGACCAGTTTTAATAAAACCATAGCAGTTATAAAATGAATCTAAAAGTGAGTAAAATAGTGGTTTAAACAAATATTGTTTCACGTTTTTTTAGATTATTGTTTGTTTACTTTGCTTTGTGCTGTTTGGTGGAGTTCAATCAGTAAGAATAACTCGAGGTTTGCATTTACATTTTGGGTCATCTAGACATCATGTTGTACACCATGTACACAGTGCTCCTGTTGTACACACCTACCATGAACCCATCATTTTACCCCAATCGCAGTAAGATTTTTTTATTCATGTTTATTATAACCAATAATATAAAAAGCACTATAGCTAAAGTACTAAAATAATTATACGTTTTTATAACAATAAAATGCAACACATTATCACATTTTTGAATTTATGCTTCATTTGTTTGAACTTCATATGGTTGCTCTTCAAGTCGTATTAACAATTCCACCCACCTGAAGCACGTCCAAGCTGAAAAATATAAAATTCAGAAATTAGGAATTGTCTGAATTTAGTTTTACCTTTAAGAAGTATCAATTTAAGTCCAAACACAATAATCCATACGGTTACTTCTGGAAGACTACAAATAAGACCAATAATTGTAATAATAAAAAAGAATAATATGACAAATTCAATGATAATCCAGCTATTTATTTTTAATAGTTCAGCATCATCGTCACTGATTTTGTAAATGAATAAACTTGTTATAAATATTTGAATGAGTTGTAGACTTATCAGTACACAAAATGCAATTGTTGTTCCTACGGGAAGGCTATTAAAAATTTTAATTCAAATAATAATTACTTACCAAGAAGGAAATCTAATGCTATAAGACCTGTCGCAAATGCTGCAACAAGAATTAAGAATAAGCAAATTCTTATACATCCATAAATTTGGATCTTTTTTTTGATGTCAAACGAGCGCCAATCTAAGTAAGTTGGTAATGTCTTTACAGGAATACCACTTGAAAAAATTTATATAGATGTCAATAGAATAATAAAGTTGTTGATTATGATTACTTACTGTGGCAGTTGATTTGCGTCTTCCATTTCAAAAATGCGCTTAGCAACTGTCCAGATGTATTTTTATCGAAGTTTTAATCACTAGAATGTATCAAAAATTTCTATTACGTATTGGTGTTATTGAATTATAATCAATATTTTTTGCTGCAAGAGGCAAGAGATATTGCGTTGTCCTAATACTGATTATAAAATAAATAAATGTAAAAGCAAAAGATTTTGTAACTTAAATATAAAATTTACATACCTAAGTAAATAAAAATGTTGTGTGTATGTTGCTAAAAATTAAGAAAGGTCAATACTGGTATAGTTTGGTTTGGGAATGCGCACATCATGTGCTTATTTGAGACTGGAAGGGGCAATTGCTTAAGTCGGATCCAAACTTGTTCAATGTTTATTTCTTGATAAAAATATCTAACTGTTCAATGGTGTCCTTGACTTTGCTAAAAGATTAAACTCCGCAACTTTGTTGTTTTTTACAAGTGTAATCTACATTTTAGACAAGGTTTTTATTGATGACAGGAATTTCAAAATCATTTATACTGTAAGCGACCTCTGGAGCAAATTTTAGCTAATAGGGAAACAGGTGCAACAATCACGTTGACATTACAATAATACATTTCAATAGGAAGGATTCCCTCATCTCAGTTTTCTATTTTTTCTTTAGTTCTATTTGGCGAATTCATATCTCGTTATTACTTGAACGAAGGAAAAAATTTATTTATGTTTTTTGTATAAAATTCAACGCTCTAAAAAAGGTATTTTACATTTTTTTATAGCTATTAGCGTTTAGAAGATATCAGAGGTCAAAATTTAAAGAATTTAACAAAAATTTCTTTTTTAATTGTAAATTTTATAACTCGTAGATAAATAAATATTAGATAATGCGCAACATATAGTTTTGTAAGAAATTAAACGCTCTACAAAAAAGGTCTCTTGTGGTTAATCGATTACTCTAACCACTTAAAAAATATTCGCATTTTAATAATTTAAGACTAAATCCTCCATTTTTTTTTTAAATGGATGGAGTTTTTGTTTTGTTATGGCAACTTGACATCTTTTTTAAATGAACACTTATTATGTCAGTCAATTATAAAAAATTGTTATTATTGTGACGTTTATATATGTGGGTTTCTGATTTAAAGAGCTGGAGATAATTTCTCGGCAAGTTTATTTACAAATCAAATTAATTACAACTAATTAACACAGCTAATATTCTAAATCACTAACGGAACACAAAACACTTTAATTTATCGCTTTCTAAATTCGCTGGATATCGCCGGAGTTCGCCTTTATGTCGCTCTCCCAAAACCAGACTGACTGACTGACTCGCTGTCTCGCATATATATAGGGGTATGGACTCTTTCCAGAACTTTCGAGTATTTTCTCGCGTTTCTCCTGAATTATTTCAATTCGGCAAGATGATTGGAATTCAATCACAATAGCGACAAACAATGCCGACGTAAACAAGAATAAATAAACCCATTCAAAACGTAAATAATACTCGAAGTTCTATTCAGTTCCTAGAAGTGAGCGGTCCACAACACAATACTCGATACTCTGATTCACCGCTTCTTAGAATTGAGTCGTTCGCGTCACACTACCCCCCTCTTAAGAATTGTTCGTCTCGAACAATCATTCATCGTCATTTGAACCCGCATAGGGGGCTAAACGGTCTAAATGCACTACCTTCATCTTAGCCCTGGGGTTCTTTTGGATTCTATACACCACGTCGTTAAGTCGGGTCAGTACGGTATAAGGGCCTTCCCATTTCGGCTGAAGCTTCGGACATCGCCCTTTCTTCCGTTGAGGGTTAAATAGCCAGACCAAATCTCCCTCTTGAAACCCTACCGAATTCGCCCTCAAATCGTACCGCGTCTTCATCCTGTCACTGGCAATCTCAATTCGGTCTCGAGCCAAGTCGTGGATATGGGACATCGTCTCTTGAAGCTCTTCTACATAGCTTCTAACTTCCTTGGGTTCTTGAGTGGGTGTCCCAAACACAAGGTCACAAGGCAAGCGGAGTTCCCGTCCAAACAAAATCTTGGCTGGAGTTTGATTTGTAGTTTCATGGATCGCCGCTCTGTAAGCCAACAAAAACAACGGTAAATGGCGATCCCAATCTCTTTGATGGGCCTCTACAACTTTCGATAGGTGCTCTTCCATGGTGCTGTTAAAGCGCTCGACCATTCCGTCGGACTGAGGATGCAGCGGTGTAGTCCTGGTTTTCCGAATACCCAAGAGATCACAAATTCCTTGGAAAACCCCTGACTCAAAGTTTCGCCCTTGGTCCGAATGCATTTCCATGGGAAGCCCATAACGAGAAATCCAATTATCCACCAAAGCACGAGACACAGTAATAGCTTCTTGGTTTGGTAACGCGTATGCCTCAGGCCATTTACTGAAATAGTCGGCAACAACCATAATGTATTTGTTGCCCGAGTCGGTGACTGGAAATGGACCCGCAATATCAAACGCAATCCTCTCAAACGGAGCCCCAACGTTGTATTGCTTCATGGCTCCCCGGCTACGAGTTTTCGGGCCTTTACTCGCAGCACATGTTGTACATTTCCGGCACCAATTAGCGACATCTTCTCGGCTATTGACCCAATAAAAGCGTTCGCGAACCTTCCCCAAGGTTTTGTTGACGCCGAAGTGAGCTCCAGATCTTCCATCATGGATTTCCCTTAAGACTTCCTTTACACGACTCTTCGGTAGGACTAGCTGCATTGTTACCGTCTTTCCATCCGCGCTTTCCCAAGCCCTTTTGAGCAGCCCATTTTCGACTTTCAGGGAGTCCCATTGTGCCCACAACGCCTTCAGAGCAGGACTCTTATTTGAAATGTCATGCCATTGCGGTCTTACATTTCCGTTCTCCTTGCTTTGTAAAATCGGTCCGATCTCATCGTCTTGCAGTTGCTCTGTTCTTATTTCTTCAGCTGTCCATCCGTCAGTAGGTTGCAAAACTAGCCTTCTAAGGTTGCACAGGTGGTCAGCTTGTTCTCGTTGGCTACAATGTTTGCAGTCGGCTCTGCACGGTCTTCTGGACAAGGCGTCTGCATTTTGAGATGTTTCCAGCATGTCCCGTCTCACTAGAGAAAGTGTTGCTCCCGTGTCAACCGTCATCTTGGTGTCTCGACCGTTGATTCGTCCATCCAGCAACAGACTATCATTTCCTTTTCCTAGCTGCGAGACGGAGATGATCCTAGGGGCTTTGGGCGTATCAGCTAGCACACGCCCCAAAGTGCTAGCTGAAATTAGTTTTTCCTGATGCCGGGAAATTGAGGGGCCTGTGACATCTTCCTGACCCCTCCTTACATCCTCAGACCTTCCCCGTTGGCGGCAATCCCTTCTTATATGGCCTATCTTACCACAACCATAACACTTAGGCCGTCCTCCAGTGCGTGCTGGTGTCTGCTGCATCTTTTCCAACATACTCTTCAGTTCTTCGCAGCAGCAATTATTTGTTGGAGTTTCCTCTGCGGACATCAATCGCACGCGTTGAGCTGGTCGTTGTGAAAAGTCTTCATTTGCCGCCTCATATTCTAACGCGTGGATAAGCGCGTCAGCACAGGTTTTATATCTATGTAGACGTAGATAACGTCGTAAATCGCCATCTCTTAAACCATCAATAAATGCGCTGGCTTCCATCTCATGGCGAAGGTCTGCAGGTGCGGAAGGATAACCTAAATTAACCAATCTTTCTATTTCCGCGGCATATTCTTGCAAACTTTCGTTGCTTTTCTGATGTCGGGACTTAAGCATCATTTGGTATACTCTGTCCATGTGCTGGTCTCCGTAGCGCAATTCCAAGGCGTTGACCACTGCGTGATAGTTTTTCTGATCACGATCAGATACATTCTGAAGCAGCTGGAGAGCTGGTCCTCGCAGTGCTAACACCAGAGCTGTGGCTTTTTCTTCATCATTCCAGCAATTTATCTCCGCCGCTGCTTCAAACTGCCTCCTATACATTGACCACGAAGACTGACCATCGAAAGTTGGGGGTTTTACTCGTTGCGATGTTACTTCGCTTCCTAAAATTTGTCCTGTTCCAAGTTTCTTCATTTTACTTTCCAATTCTAAAACTTTCTTTTCTAATTCTTCCCTAACTTCTTTTATCTCTTCTTTTACTTCTTCTTTTACTTCGAAAACTTTTTCCTCAAATTCCTTTTTTACTTCTTCGACATCTTTCTTAAGAGCATCTTGTAAGGTATCGAATTTTTCGAAAATTCTTTCTTGCTCTTCCATTCGACGTTTTTCTTCTTCTTCTTTTTCTTGCAGTCGTCGTTTTTCTTCTTCTTCTTTTTCTTGCATTCTTCGTTTTTCTTGATCTTCCAGAAATTTCTTCTGTTCTTCTTTATCTTCCAAGCGTTGTTTTTCTAGTTTCTCGAAGAATACACGAAGTTGTTCCTCCATGGTTCTTGTCTGACTTCTTGTTGTTCTTCCAGAAGGTTCCAGAGACATAAACTTTTCTTTGTCCACCAAGCTTCTTTAAATCCCACTTCTGACACCAGTGTGACGTTTATATATGTGGGTTTCTGATTTAAAGAGCTGGAGATAATTTCTCGGCAAGTTTATTTACAAATCAAATTAATTACAACTAATTAACACAGCTAATATTCTAAATCACTAACGGAACACAAAACACTTTAATTTATCGCTTTCTAAATTCGCTGGATATCGCCGGAGTTCGCCTTTATGTCGCTCTCCCAAAACCAGACTGACTGACTGACTCGCTGTCTCGCATATATATAGGGGTATGGACTCTTTCCAGAACTTTCGAGTATTTTCTCGCGTTTCTCCTGAATTATTTCAATTCGGCAAGATGATTGGAATTCAATCACAATAGCGACAAACAATGCCGACGTAAACAAGAATAAATAAACCCATTCAAAACGTAAATAATACTCGAAGTTCTATTCAGTTCCTAGAAGTGAGCGGTCCACAACACAATACTCGATACTCTGATTCACCGCTTCTTAGAATTGAGTCGTTCGCGTCACATTATGTTAGTTAACAAATTGTTGAAAAGATTTGTCGCCTATTAATTTACGATTTTGATTATAATCTTTTTTCGTTATCTGTAACCCATTTTACCTTGAGATATTTTTTTTAATTTAAAAAATTATTCATTAATGTAAAATCATAGTTTAATGATTACATACATTAATGAACAATTTCTTAGTGAAAATTATATTAAAATACTGTTATTAATAAACAGTCGACGAAAATTTTGTTTAATATTTAACTGTTGAAAGTTATTGTATATTGATAGAGAAGCAACAAAACCTACATATAAACACTAAACACAAATCGCAAAGGAAAATTAAAACAAACACCTGTTGCAAGGATTTCATTGGTCTAACGCAAGCCACAAGTTGAACTATGTCTTGCGGCTAGCATCATGAAGGTTGCGTGTTTCATAAATCTATAAGTCTCTTCATTTATTTATTGCGATTTTTGGGTTTCAACTTTTTGCGTTTTCGTCCTACGTTTCCGTCTTGCGTCAGTCTATAAATTCAGCTTAAGGGTTATTTACTTGTTGCTAACACAAAGTTGTCGGTAAGAATCTTTCATTCCTTTCATTTGATGTACCACAAATAGTACAGTCCTATTTAAATTTTTGGGGGTTGGAATTGGGGTGCTAGTACTTTAACACTTACAGACCAAATAACATACCCATCCTACTTTTCCCTTCATATTATTAAACCCGTTTTTTTTCTTATTTTTTTATCTTCACCTATTTAAAAGTTATTAGAGGTAGAAGTTTTCAATGTTACACCCTGTACAAATAAGTATCATCGATGTCTTTGAAAATATTCTTATTGTTCTTGATACTTAATATACTATTAACACTTAATATACACTGTTAAAAAAAAAGAATAAATTTTTTTACTATGGCGTAAATACAAGGATGTCTTCTCAAAAACCGTTGTAGGTAAAATGTTGAAATTTATTTATTTTATAGCACAATATAAAGAAATTGTTTTAACCTAACTGTTTTAATCTTAAGTTAGATAAAAAAGGTATTAATTCATAATGCAAATTTAGTGAAGACAAAATCTCACAAAGAGATACTTCTTTTAATTAGTGGAAATTTTTATATGTTTTTTGACTATTTATAGAAAAGACTTTCAAAAAGTGTTATTGTTTGAATTTTTTTAAATCTTAATAACCAAGCTAGTTTCTATTAATATGCTGCTTGCGCATGAATGCAGTCCATTTCATTGATTTCATAATAAGATTGGAGTTAGTGTAGACAAAGAAGGTATGGTGACAACATATATCGAGAGAGACAGAGCTATTGGTAGGCAAAACATTGATTATTTTTAGATTTTCAGCAGTTAGGATAAATAGAGTAGAATTATATAAGTTTATGGGTGTATCAAGTTTTACCATTTTTTACCTTATTTCTTATCGAAAAAAAAATGAAATAATAGAGTAATATGAAATATGAAATATGAAATGAAATAATGAAATAATAAAAAATTTGTTTTTCATATTACATATTTTATTTGGTCTAAAAATTAAAAAAAAAAACAAGGATATTACTGATCATCACAAACAGACCTTAAAACACGATTGGTTGTCAAACATTATGCTCAAATATTCTAAATATGTACTTAAATTCCTAAGTATACATATGAAACAAAAGGGTAAGTTTTTCAGATCGGCTGATGATGTTGACTGTCCATCAGTTGTTAAAAATTGTTAATAACTTCGTTAATAAGTAGATAACATCTGTTGGTTGGGTTTATAATATTTCGAATACGTTCTATAATTTAAAACTGATAAAAAGAAATTGTTAGTAATTATGAAGTTATAAAGAAATGAAAATAATTACCTGAAATAGTTACGATTTTAAAACTTACAAAACAAACGTTTTTGTAATTAAATGGAACAACACAAAGTATAGCTATAACCAAAATGAAATAAACTGTTATAATGCCAATATTACAAAAAAACCATTGCCTGATGACTTTAAAGTGATACTAAAAAAAAGTATATTTATTTATTCACATTAAACACTCGCAGAACTTACAACTTGAGCTTTCTTTATGAAATAAATGGTGATGCAAATCTCGACAATACCCAATACAAAAATTGCCCAAAATATTAAATTTAAAGCTACAAAAATTAAGTATTTAGCTAGCCCATGAACCGCAAGATGTGTACTTGAGAAAGCGATTTTTAAACGAAACAACTGACTGTTACTGTAAGTGTTGTCAGATAAAAAAAAAAAAGAATTTCACCAAATTCGAGTTGAAAAATTTACCAGATTTACAGTTTTTTCCCCGGTTTTTCAAATTACCAAATTTCTTCTCTCCTTTTTTTATTAATTAACTCAATATGGTTCTTATCACTGAAAATCTCTTTAAAAAATCAAAGAAAAAAAAAAGACACTGACAAAACAAACATACCACAATTTAAGAATAAATTCCCAAATCCAAAACTATTTTTTCTCAAAGTGTCCCATTTTTCAATTGCCGAAATTGTGCACATTTATTGTACGACTACAATTTTGAAAAGTTGGTAAAATATTGTTTTTATATTAATTTTAATTCTTCTTTGAAAAATTATCAGATATTGAGATTTTTAATTTTTTTTTCCATAAATTTCCAATTTGGCATCAAAATTACTAGACCTGGCAACACTGGTGAACGTTAAACCGAGAAAATGGATGTTATATAAAAGAGATACTATTTGTTTGCGACAAAAAATTCCAGACACCGAACTTTGAAATTGTCAAGAAGAATTGAGTAAAATGACCATTATATATATTTTTTGACAGTTATTGAGTAATTGTGACATTGGGAAATTTGAGGTTAGAAACCTCAATCATCATAAAGGTTGCTTTACACATCTTTTCTGTCATTGTCAGAATTTGGTGTTCGGAATTTTTTGTCGCGAATAGTAGATGAGAGATAGATACGGTGCTGCGCATCAATATCTGAAGGTTCATTCTATCTCTGAACGAGTGTAGATATGTATTTTTTTATACACATTTTTATACGTACCTTTAGTAAGATCATGATCAAATCTTACAAAAATGTAAATAGATTCCATGACTTTACTTAAACCCAGAAGAATATAACAAAGTCCATAAAATAAAATTTGGTTTTTGTAATCCCAAGAATTAACATCGCACCAATGAGGAAGTACTGGTACTTTAGGGAGGCTAAAAATTATTCCTGTATAATCAAACAAGTTTTTTTAAACTTAATTATAAAGCGGTAATTTATGTACAGTTTTAAGTGTATAATGTGTGTGTTTACGCACATTGGTTTTTGTTTTATAACCAATAGCGTGTTTAGTATCAAAAAAAAATGCGTAAAGTTGCACGAACTAAAAAATCTTTTCCGTTTACCTTTAACGAAAATGGCTTATAACAACCTTCATTTGACAAAATGTGTCAATTTCCGCCCGATAGTTTTATATCCGTTTTTTGTGTGTTGTTTATGCGAGATCTGCAAGTTTTACAGTTAATTTATAACTTTTGATTTAAAGGTTAAAATGATAATATGATTTTTAATTGATTTTATTAAAAGGTAGACAGTAAACAGTTGTACGTCACACAGACAGAGAGTCGTTACACTCGGAGATCAAACGCAATTTCGTGCTGCGTTTTCTTTCTTCCCTTCTTTCTGCCCTTGCGACGTAATATACTATTTTATGCATTGAAACAGTCACTTCATACACTGAATGTAAAATTAACTATGTACGTGAGCATAACGTACCTGTTTGAGTTAGTCATCTTATCGCCTATCTGTATTATTTTTAAAAAATCGTTTAATAAAATATGATGAAACGTATTAACATTTTAACTGGGTTGATGTACCAAACTAAAAAACAATAAATAAATGGACATCGACAATACTAAATAATAAGTGTGATATATTGTACAAATATTATTGCATCATTATTTATATTGGTGGCTGGAGGGGGGGTTCTCCACTAGAAAAGTCAAATAAGATTTGATATTTTGAAATAAGATTTCACACTAGATGTGAAATCTTATTTCAAAAATATTTATTTGTTGATATAATACAAAACTGGTTTAGTATTTCACTAATGTAATAATGCTTTTAAATAAAAATTTATTGTAAATTGTTTTTTTTTATAAATAGTATATCACATTATAATATCATTAGGTTATTAAATTTGCAACACTAGTAGCCCATAAATAGCCCTGCAAACAATTCTAGTTCCTAACTTATGCTAAAAAAAATTAAAAATAGTTCTTAAATTTTCAACAACACTTCTTTTTCAGACCAGTTGAATACGCTCGACTGCCAATCATCAGCTGTTCAAAATCACCAATAACTCATAAATTAGTAAACCGTACCCAACAAACACTGATTAGGTTGATACCGAAGTTAAGAACATTTTCACTGAAATTATTCCGAAGAAAGATATCATTTTGATAAAAATGTGACTGAAAACAACTAAAGTAGCAAAATTATGCTAAAAATATAAATGTTGTGCGGTCAATCTTATCAGTATTTGTTAACAACGATGATGTATTCGTGCTTCGTGATTAGTTAAGTAACTCCTGTTGGTTGGGTTTATAGTATTTTGAATACATTCTGTAATCTAAAACTGATAAAAAGTAATTGTTAGTACCTATCGAATTCAGGCAATTAGATAATTACCTGGAATCATTATAATTTTAAAACCTAGGAAATAAAAATTTCTGGGATCAAACGGAATACTGCAAAGAAAGGCTATATATACAGTGAAATAAACTATTATAATGCCAATGATACAGAATAACCATTGTCTGATTACTTTAAAGTCATACTAAAAAACGTATATTTATTTTATTTACAATAAACAATCACAAAACTTACAATTTGAGCTTTCTTCATGAAATAAATGGTGACACAAATCTGCACAATACCAATTACAAAAATCGCCCAAATTATTAAATTTAAACCTACAAAGATTTTTTAGTTTTACTTACAGCTAGCCCAAGATAGGATGCGCGGACGAGAAAACGAAACAACCTAGGATTGTGAAACCGAAAGAACTCAGAGCGAGAGAAACAGAAGTTTGTCTATGTAACATCTCGCGGTTCATCCTATTTTGGAATGGGTGTACTCGTATGTATTTACTTACCCACAGGAAGACTAAAGTTTATAAAAATGCTAATAGAATAGATGACTTTGGTTAAGCCTATTACAATGTAACAAATTCCATAAAATAAAATTTGTTTTTTGTAATCCCAAGAATTAACATCGCACCAATGAGGAAGTACTGGTACTTTAGGGGGGCTAAAAATTGTTGCTGTTTAATAAAACAAGAATATTTTCTTCAACTTAACTAAAAAAAACCGATATTTTAACGCAAACTTTTCAGTGTATGAAGTGTGTGTTTTACGCACATTTTTTTTTTGTTTTGTAATCTGTGGGGTAATTAACATTTTTAAAAAATTAGCATGATTTCCTAGATACCAAAGAACTAAAAGATTTCATATACGAAAAACTACACTACACGCACTTAATATAAAAATAACTAGATATTTAACATAACATACCTGTTTGAATTACTCATCTTTATTGTTTAAACTTGTCCGTACTTTTAAAAGGACACTTCTTTTAATAAAATTTGGGTTAAACTGATTGAAACTTCAACTAAATTTGCAGACATACGTAAGTATGACTAAAAAGTTTTAATAAACAACTTTAAGTCGGCAGTACTAGGTGTGATAAACGCAATACAAATATTTTATTTTTGCATGTTCTTATTGGAGGCTGGAGTGGTCCTCCACTGGGGAAACCCGTAGGTCGGCTCTGTGAATGTTTCTCGATATTGTGCAAACTGGTTATATTGGAATCTCTATTCGATTCGTTCAAATTTTAGTAGAGTAAAAGTCAGGGAAAAACGAAAAACGTAACGACAAATTTTCTGAATACCCAGAACCGTATTTACACTTTTGCCGCACCTTTTATTTATAATTTGTATTACATTTACACGACAGCAAAGAAAAGCATTGCGATCAACTATTTGCAAGGAAATAGTACCCCTCTTAAAACAAAAAAAAACGTCAAAAAAACAATTTCTTTAACTCCAGAGTTTTGTTTAGCTCACTGTTGATTCTCATCGGTACCTAACTTTAACAAAACCGAGTCGTCAACTGTTTTACAAAACAACAAGTAATAAATGTTTGCATAAACATTACTCAAAATATTTGCCGCCTTCTCATAGGCGCCCGTCTACAATGCTTTAAAATACGACCCTGTCGATACCATTGTAGATAAAGTGATATTTTTTTTGGTGAAGTAACATAGAGTTAACTATTTCAATAGTTAAGTACAATAAGGTTACACATATTGCGTCCTATTCGAAATCTCGTTTAAAATGCAATATTTTTTATCTAACTGCTAATTTTACATGAAGCTGCAAATTATAAAATATACACAACTGCAGAGCGAATACAATTATGCAAATGGTATAACAATGCAAGCCACAATTAACAAGAATTATATAATAAATAAATGGTAAATAAGAATTATAAAGGTCCTTTTCTGTAAATATTTTTTAATTAGAATATTAATTTATTTATTTAAATAGTGACTTACTTATACCAGGAAAATACATAAAAATAATAAACATAAACACTAACATAAAATATATTCTACTTTATTATTATTATTTTTCTAATTATTCTATTCTCTATATTTATAAGGATAATATATTAAAATGCGACAGTTTTTTCTGACGGTTTGGCGTGTGGCGGTTAAAACTATGGGAAAAACTCTCCGTCTATTGCCAGCTAATGATCGTACCATCAGGTCGTTTCCCGTTGCATCTTGATAAACTAGGTGGTTCCAACTTTCATGAAATATCAGCCAAAAAAACGCAAGTTTTAAGATCATTTTTATTTTATTTAAACCGTGGTGACCTAAGCGATGAACAGTTACAAGAATGAAGCTGACAAATTTTAAAAGAAATGCGTAAAGAAGCAGATATTTGTAGTACATGTTTTAACAAGAGTGTAATAAGTTGTTGAGAGGGTAAAGCTTTTAATCAAGCACCAAATTCGTAATAAAACGCTGCAGGTTATACATATACATAAATTTATTTTACACTAAATTAATAAGAGGTACAAAAAAGGAAATTAAAAACTAAAATAATCGCACATCACCTATTTTCTTGTGTTAACATTAAAAGTTCCCAGTTTCATCAGATTTGTACACTACATAAGCAACACTTGATCTGTACGAGAGAAACACTGAAAATTTTTAATTAATATTTTTATACAATTTTCGATTAAATCATACAAGAAATAATTACCAGTTTAGCTCCTAAAATTAAAAAGAGTTTTCGTGAAGGCATTGTGAATAGAAGTATTAAAACACATAAAATAAATATTGTAGATAATGCTAAATCAATAATTATCCAAAATTTTAAACTTCGTGATTGTCCAATATTCTGTAAAAATACGATAAAAGATTTTTAAATTTATTATTGCTTCTACTTACCGATCGAGCAATCAGAATGATGAAAACTGATACAAAGAAGTGGATGATGTTTACTAAACTTATTACAATTAGTATACTGTGAACCGCTGCAAAAATAATACAAAATTTAAGTAAATACTATCCCTTCTATAGAAAGGAAATAGATATATCTATTCAGATATATAGAATAGATATATCTATTCAGATGAATAGATATATCTAATCATCTGACATTCGGACTGTCAATGCCATTTTTAAAGAGATCTCGATTGTTCTAAGTTAAGGTCTACCCTAACTATATACAGACATATTACCAAATACATTAACAAGTATCAGTAGGAGTACTACTTAAAAAATTTGCTGATAAATGACAGCAATTATACGGATGTCAGATGAATACATAATCCTTAATTATATTTTTTTTCACTATTAGTTAGTTTCTCGACATTGTGTGAACTGATCTTTTCTAGTAAGATAATAATCATTATTGAATAGTGTTAATAATGGCTAAAAATGGATTGCTACCGATATTTGACCCTTTGACCATATTACCTGAAAAATATATGTATCACACCCAAGGAGGTTAGATAGAAAGGAGAGAGTACGCCCTATACTTCCCGTGTAAACAGTTTGGTACCAGCTTGGTACCAGTTTATGACAGGTTTCAAATGAAGCGCAGAATCAACAGATTCTGTTTGGCTGTGTCTGGTCTCGCACAGTGGCGTAACTGACGCAGGATGCTTGTTTTTGTTTAGTTGTTTACAAAGAAACGTTGTTTTGTTTTTTTTACTGATTTTTTTTGGTCTGTGTGAATTGATTGTTAATATTTTTTGTTATTGTTGTTGTCGTTTTGTTGTGTTTTTATTCTTTGTTTAAACTTTTTACGCTACATTGTGTGACGCTACTGACTTTAACCTCGTGATGCGCTTGCTTTCGGTACCAGTTTATAGCTTTGCGCAGTGAAGGCGGCAAGTCCATTTATTTCAAGTTGTACTCTCTCCGTCCTATCTAACCTCCTTGATCACACCTCTACTCGAGTACTCGTAAATACACGCCGGTATTATTGTGACGCACCGTACCTAAACAAGCGGCTCGGCCCGTGTTTAGCGTTTTCGGTATAGCTTTCCACTCACGTTCGGGTAAGCCTGTGCGGTCTGCCTACACAACATGGCATTCTCATTTTGATGGAGAACACAGGCGCTCAGGTATTTAAAAACTGTGTAGGCACATCGGTAATTAATAATAATTAAAACTTCCTTTTTTGCGTGCACAAATACAGGCGCAGGCAGACTGCACAGATTTACCTGAACGTGTAGGTATAAGGAGCTAATGCTGTTTGTTTAGTTTTAAGTAAGTAGAAAATTGGGAATTTACGTCTAATTCGGTGTATACTTAGAGTGTATTACATAGACCAGTCACTTATTTAAAAAGGTAAATTGGTTCTGATTTTATATGAAACCATTATTAATAGTAGTAAATCAAATTTTGCGAATTACGAAAACCTTTGGAAACTGAGCTGCGGCGAAATAACATGAATATTTTTGAATTTTTTCCGATTTTTCGGCTTTAGCTTCTAAACAGCAAAACAGCGTTTCCTACCAAAAAGTATTTATCCCTTTTATATAAAAAAAACAAATCTGCCTTTAATATTAGTATAGTTCCAATTGTACAGTGTGTATGTGTGACAATAAACAAAAAAAGTTTAACTTTGATTTATAATAAGGTTACCACTGCGGGTCAGATAAGCCGAAGGAGTATAGCAGGAACAACGGTTATTTCTTTTAGCTGACAGTACTCAAAAATGATAAACTGGCTATGCTTTACGCACATACCGCCCAGTAGGTACTACTTTTTTCTGGTACCTATTTGAACAATCTAAGTCGACCTAGCCTATGAAAAATTGCCAGATAGTCTGGCACCACCGCGAGTAGGATCGTGCCACTTACACCACTAATTTTAATTTACACTTTCTTTATTTGTCAAAAAAGAAGATTATATTAATCTCTTTCAGACTTGCGCTTACAGCCCTAAGGGTCGTAAGTAGTAACTTCTATGATATCGCTGGTTTTCACAATTTTGTAACAAGAGATGTGCTTGCTAATTTACATCTATACATCTATATCTAAATCTACAACGTCTATATCTACCATCTACTTTATTAGGTAGGTAAAAAAGTCTTGACGTATGATTTTGACAAATATAAAAACCTCTAATCGAATTGTTATTTTTCACATGCTGATTGATAAAAAGAAATAATTACAATTAAGATTGAAGATAAAAAAATTTATGAGTTTTTAGTAGGTAATTTGGCTAGGTGTGAAAATACCTATTTGATGGATACAAAAATAAAGCAGAAGGTAAAAATTTCGAGCATCTTAAACACATATCGCAAGAAGACAAAGTGTTTACGTTTATTGTTGCCAGAAAATTAATAAAAGTTGCGTAATTAATTTCAAGGCAAATAAATCATTAATGTCGACGGCCATAAAAGCAAATTTTTCGGCTGATTCTAGTAGCAGTGGCCTCAAATTTTGACACCGGGGGCCGTAAGAACAAACTTTTTAAAGAAATTATTATACACATTAAAAAATTATTTTACACATTTTTTTGTTAAAATTGGAACCCGTCATCACTAAATTTGCAAGAGTAGCAAGATGTTTTAACAGCTGAAACACGAGCTATGAGGGCAAGTAGTCCAAAATATGTTAGTGGATTATTGTTGTACATACTAATACATATTCAAGATGTCTGTGATGGAAAATATAAACAAAAATCTTGATATAATAACGTTTATTAAAAATCGTGTGTAATAAGCAAATTTAATTAGTAATTTGAAGAAAAGAAAATTGATTACTTAGTTAACACCCATGGAGTAAGAGAAAAAGGCTGAAGTCACGAAAAATCTTTTTGAAATATAAGAAGATAACGTTAAATAAATAGAAAAGCAGTGATTTCTTTATATATTGCAAAATATAATTTTAAATATACAAGCCACGTGACTTAATAAAAAAAATAGTGTGGTTAGAATTTACAAGCAAGTTATACAGGGTGAGTCTGCTAAAAGTGTTTCTTAACATTTCTCAAAAACTGGTTATATCATCAACTTCAAAGTTTGGCATTAAAAACTTTGTTTTTTGCACTACACAGGTGAATTTTTTCAGAATTTTTCTAATATTCTTTCTAATTAATATTAATTAATTTGTTCAAAAAAATCTAAATATTTCCAATTTGTAACATTATTCTAAAAGAAAAGATTTCAAAATATTATTTTGTGTAAAAAATATTTAAAAAAATGTAGATAACCCAAAAAAATAATAACATTTATTTGATTCTTAAGACGCGCTATGGTGCAGCACTGCAAAGCTGAATCTGTCGTCTGTCGTAACTCGACAATACCTACCCCTCTAGAGTCCGATCGTCGAAGAGGTATAGTAATAAAACCGCCCACTTTTGCCCGGGACATTTGAATAGTAGCTTGCAATTGGCTGTTTTGAAAACTAGTGTTTTGGTATTACTAAGATCCCACTCACCCTCTTAAAAAAAATGGCGTATTTACGTTTGAAATTTTATATTTTTTCGAGTTATCTACATTTTTTAAAAAATATTTTTTGCACAAAATAATATTTTAACATCTTGTCTTTTAGAATAATGTTAAAAATTAGAAATATTTAGATTTTTTTAAAGAAATTAATTATTATTAATTAGAAGGAATATTAGAAAAATTCTGAAAAAATTCACCTGTGTAGTGCAAAAAACATAGTTTTTAATGCCAAACTGTAAAGTTGATGTGATAACTAGTTTTTGAGAAAAGCTAAGAAACACTTTTAGCAGACTCACCCTGTATATTATAGATTTATTATCCCAAAATGAAGGTTGGGATCATTTTTGAAGACACTGTAGTATTTATGCTTACCGATTGTTTAGTTACGTATATGGAATGCACAATATTTGGTTTGTCTATAAATGCTTGAATTTTATATGCAATAGGGGTAATAAACTTTTTGGACCATTAGAGATAAAAAAGCGCAACCGTTTTAAGACTGTTTCAGCGGTCTAACTGGTCGTTTCGGTGTCAATAGGGCACACTTCTCTTTACCACAACCCTTCTTAAATTCCTGATAACATAGTTTGTATGTTAAAACCGTAAAATTTAAGCATTTCTAGACAAATAATAATCACCAAAGAAAAAAATTATTTACGAGCTATAAAGAGCGAGTGGGTTAGTTTCTTAAGTTAATAATAAATGTTTTCATAACTATTTCATAATAACATTACAGATACAATTTAATTTTAATGAGGTAATCGTAATATTTTTTTCAAATATTAAAATTTGCTGTTTCTAAAAAAACTATTCGCATCTGGCCTATTGATAACATTTCTATATTAAATAATATACGGTGAGTATAATTAAGTTCTTTTGTTGGAAAAAAATCACATTTGTTTATCAGTAATTTACGTAAATATTACATGAACTGTGTTGCTGTTAGTGTTTGGCATTTATGACAGGCTTACGATACAGATGGTCGAAAAAAAAAGATTTGTTTATTATGTTTGATTAAATTAACACGAAATTAATCTGTCAATTCTGTATATTGTATTATACTCTTTTGCCAATTTTTCTCTATAATACCTTGTCAATATCAAGTTTATGATGATTAATATTTTAGAAACACATTTAAAATAATTACATTTGCTTTTGGAGCTTAATTGTTTTCAGGTTACATATTGTAATCCACTGGCTATTAGATTACAGCACTCAATTGATCAATAATTGCTATTACTCACAGCATATCGACGAAAATCACGAGTAAGATTAATGGTTTAATTTTTGATAATTTACATAACTAATTAAGTCAAAAAAAAACATTTTTTGTACTTACTGTTTGCTCTTTGTTGATCTATTAAATGTTCAGAAATAATAAAACTGTTAAAATTTGCAAGAAATGCAACACACAAAGCTAACGAAATTAACGACACCACACCTCTACTAATTCCCAAAAAGATTGTTTTTTGTTTAGGAGTGTAACTATCACAATCACAACATTTTGGAATGATGGGAATAGGAATCGTCCCAGTTTTGGTAGACCTAAAATATTTTTGACCTTTGATTAAAAATAAAAATTTATATTTATACTTACATATTAGTTCGAGTTCCTAACAATTTTATTTATTATTTAAACTTTGAACTAAATAAAAACGCACTTTGCCGTTGCATGATTCGCTTGGAAAATCTCAGTCTGTATAAATAAACGTCGGAAAAAATCTATTTTTAGTTGTGCGAATTATTAAATTAGAATATAATACGATGAACTAACTCACTATTTTTATTCGAATTCAAAATCAAATTTTCTCGGAGAATTTTACAAGTTTTCACGCTTTTGACGTGACGACATTATGTAGGTGTGTGCTCTGAAAACACAATTATGTCATGCTTCAACAGAGACGAGGAGATTAAACTGATAGCAAACTGACCCAATTAATTAGCTTTGCTTTTCTGGCTAAAAGCATAATTAAATACGGATTTTTATAAAAATCAAGGCAGATATTTTTTTGCAAATTTAATTGTTGTAATGTTAGTTCCGCTTTGCATGTGCTAAATTGCTACTTACAATACAAAGCCAGTTATTAAGGTAATGGAAAACAGACTACGTCATCTCTTTGTTCGACAAAACTAAAGGGAATCAACCAATCATTAATTCTTTTCAATCGAATTGTAAAATATTAAATCAGTAAATCAATAGTAAATGCAGACCAAAGATTAATTTCGAGAGGAATTTCATCCAAAACTGAATGTCAACACGGTGTAAATAAATAATAATGAAAAAGTGTACTTCGAAGGGTGAAGTGTTTGAATATTTAATCGAAACCTTAGAAAATTCTTACGTCTTGAAAGTTTTGAGCAAGTTTTTGTTAATTAATAAGGACATTCAAATGTGTTAATAATGAACAATTTATATTTACTTGGTGCTTTGTAAATGGTTGCTTGTCATCCCCTCTCACGACCAATCATTATCCCCGTATTACCCCAACAGTCTTACATTGGTCTAGTGTCATCTTTACTATCTATCTGTATATATCAAAGACAGATGGGTATCGTGGTTTAGTGAATGAAACCGATTCGTCGGAAGGACTTCTTATTTTTACTTTTTCCTAAGTTACGTTTACTTAAGTTATCTTTTGATTCGTTTAAGTGTATTTATAATTGTTATAAAAAGAAGAAAACTAAACAGAAAATGAGGTTACCGGTTAAAATCGCGATTGGATGCACGATTGGGCTTGTTGTTATTATTATTTTTGGATTTATTGCTTTCCCAAAAATGATCAAAGGCAAAGTCAAGGGTGTAAGTTGAAGGAATTATAAACAGCACAAACCTAATTCAATTCACATTTTTTTATTATTTGTTATTTAATTTCATGTTTATTCATCCTAAGGGCAACATCACAAGAGTAGAAAAAACTATAAAGAAAAATTTTCAAATACAATTTCTCTTATTTAAGGTTATTAATTTTCTTGAATTCGTTAATGTTTGAAAATCTCACAAAGCTCAAGTGTATCTTGAAGATCTTTTACTCGTATTTTTGTACCTACAAAGAGAGTTCTAAAACTGAAAGCAGAAAAACTGAATTGTATTAAGTACGCTAATACATTCTAATGAGTGTATTTCATTTAATTAAAAAATTGATTATTACATTAAGGTAATGTCATTTTTATTTATGGTTATTTCTTTCATTTTATGGCTTAGGTATAAAATAAGTTCATTTTTAGAATATCTAGATATTGAATTTTGGAATTTCTCATATAGAGAATTTTGTTGATGTTTTAAGTTTCTGAGAACATTAAATTTAACTAAGTATTTAACTATCAATGTTCAATTTTTTAAGAGTTCATATTTCTGTCATAAATCATTGAAATATCTCTAGTATTCTCAATTTATTTGAGCTCTTAAATTTTTAAAGTTTGTGTAATCTCAAATTGTCGAAGATCTTAAAATTTCTAAAATTTTATTTAAATAAATTAAAACAAAGTTTTCAATTATGACTTTCCAATTAAATTTTTTACGTTAAGTTTAACTTTTTTGAAGTTTGAATTTCTTAATATTAATATGTACGCATCGAAATTAAAAGCAATTTAGATTTAGGATGTAAATTTGAAATTTCTGATATTATAATTCTTTTTGAAATTGTTATTTAGGACTCTAGAATATATAATTAAAAAAAAATATAAGCTTTTTTGCGATTGAAATTTTTTTGAAACATTATAATATTAAAAATCCTAGATTCTTAAATTGTAACACGTTGGTTATTCGTGTTCCTAAATTTCTAAGATCTTGAAAATTTTAGATCTCTTAAGTGCTGAAATATATAAATCTTAAAATTGTATGTTTACTCTTATGGTATAATTTTAGTATAAGTCAAATTTCAAATAATTGGGACCTATAGTTCGTCTTTTGTTAACAGCTTTCTTCTGCCTTTTTTGCTTGTTTTTACTGTTTTTCTATACAGTCCTATACATACCAACTCTTTTTAAATCTGCTTACATCTGTTCTCTCCAAATTTTCTTGAGTTTTATTTTTCTTCTCTCTCCTCCTTTACCTCTAATAGAATGTAGAATGCCTTTAACAGGCATTTTTTCAACATATCTTAATCGTTGTGCTTTGTAAACTAACTCTGTCCTTTTGGATTATATTTTGGTAAAGGAATAAATTTCTATTTATTTCTTTATTCGTTTGCTTTTTCAAAGTTCTTTTTTCAGCATCTATGAACACATAGAACTTTTTTTCCATCTCTCTAGCTGTTTTATTGAGCTAACGTAGCTCTTGCTTTACAATTGCATAAAACAGCCCCTTGCAAGTAACCCGTTGTATTTTGAGCCATATCTTATTTTCGTCTTTTTAAAATAAGCTTACAATTTTTTTTTTATAAAACTATAGCCCTACCCATAAGCTTCTTTTCTATTTCGATATTTTCTTCTTTTTGCTTGTAGGGATTATCTCTAGGAGCTTAAAGTTATTATCTTTTTAATAAATCCGCTTTGTATTTTAACCTTCCAAAAACGATCTTTTGAATTTTTTATTTTAAAATTTACTTTATTTCTATTTATGCATAAGCCATGATTTCTTGCTATCGATTCAATCTTTTGGAAAAACTACTTCATCTCGCTCTAAGACTTTGTTATCAAAGTCGTGCTATCTGCATCATTGAAGTTTATAAAAAGCAAATGTAAGCCCAGATTTTTTAAAATAATTTCTATTGTTCTAAAAAATATTTTTGAAGATTTCTGATACAAAAATTTAAGTTTCTAAAGTTAAAAATTAGATTTAGATTTTATTGTTTGCTAATTTTAATAGATTTTCAATAAGTTTGCACTAGTTCCAAAATTCCTGGCATTTAAAATTTTTTAGAACTGTAGAACTCTCGAATTTGTAGCCATTTCATTTATGTATTTCTAAAATGGTTGTACACAAGTTTCTTAACTTTTGATTTCTTAATTCTCAAAATTTTTTGATTATCTAAAATTACACAAAAAAATTTCTAAAAACGAATCTGAAATGCCATTGTACAAATTTCTGATTTTTGAAACACAAAAATTTCTTTAAAATTTTGATTTTCATGTTTCTAAGATAAGTGGATTAAATCGCGATTAAATTGGGGTTGACATTTATTTGGTGAAAATTGGCACTTAATTGCAAATTAAATTGTTAATCGCAATTAAAGTTATTGCCACGTTTTGTAAACCAGCCCTAGATTTATTTTTTTATAATTTTAGAATTATCTAAAATTACTTGATAGCATTATAATAATTTTTTAAAAGGGTTTTGTTGCTGTGTGGGAAGAGAAATTAATTATTATCTCGTATAAATCAGTATTTTAATGGGCCCAATAGTTGTTCCATGATTTTTGTTATTGCTCATGACATTTTCTATGATTTCTACTCTGTTATCTTTCAATTTTTTTTTGATATACTAATCGCTTATTTGGGTGTAATTTTGAAATACTTATTACCGCCGCATCAGTTAAGTTGATAGCCTATCACCAAAATGTGTTTATTGACAGCAATTTTGATTTTTGTGAAGGTTTTACGTATAGGTGTTAGCTGAAGTATTAAGCTTATTTTGTAGTGCTGTCTTGTTTCTCTATGGTACGTTCTGTTGCAATTCAGCTTTTTGAAGCTTTCTTGTAAACAACTTTGTGGTTTAGTATTAGTTTCAGTTTTTTAATAGAAGATCTCTGTATAAAGGTTAGTGTATTTTCACTGTAATAGGTAAAAACAGTCTGATTCAAGAAAGAAATCATCTTTGATAACGGCTGAGTTACTATAATTGGTAATGTTATGTTCGTAGGAGGAACAGAGGTTTGAATTGTTACTGTTTTATTTCTTCGATATCTTAACGTGTTCTTCTTGCTATACACAAGCTGGCAAATGGCCCGAGTGCCGCATTATGTATGATATTTGGGGATTTTAATAAGATGTTTCTTTGGTTAGTGATCTCATTGTAGACAAGAGGTCATTTTTATTTTGGTGTGGAATTTTTCGCGATTGCGAAGAAGGTTTGAGATAAAGTAGAAATTATTTCCGTATACATTCTAATCTCTGAGAATTTTTAGAGCGCGATTTTTTTCACCCTTTCTATATGTCTATGATAAAATTTTGTTTGTGGGTAAATTCTATTCGTATCTCGTCTTTTACTATGAGTTGATTACAATGGGTAAAATTTTATAGTAGATATACGCCATAATTCTTTGGGAGTCATCAAGAAACTACACCAGCAGCTTTATAGTTATTAACTTCTTTTCAAGGATCCTACATCGTGCATGTTAATAATGATTTTCAGCTAAAGATTAGCAATAGAGATTACAACCGCTTCTCTCTACAAGTGGGGGAAGCCATAATTAATTGAAGATGTTAAGCACATGATTTGCTGCATAGTCAAGTAGAAGTTTGAAAAAACAGAAGGAAATTTGTTTTAATGTCGGAACCGTTTTTTATATTGGCTTAAAGCATTATTTATTGGTTCATCTAAGAAAATGCTAGCGTAACAAAAAACCATGCAGCGTAAATAATTTGGTATGAAAACCAAAACTCGATCTGCTACAGTCAAATAATTTGCTGAAAAGTTTTGGCAAAAGCTAAGTGCTAGACGTGGTTTAGCAAATTTTTTTTGTTACTCCAACAATTTTTTCTTCTCATTGTACCCATTATCCACATATTTGTAATCTGTTTGGGTAATTGGGCTTCCAGAAAAATTATTTGTAAGCAAGACATATAAATTGCTGTAACAAAAAAGGGCGACGTCTGGATCCCATTTAGTTATAAATTTACTTTATTAGCTTTTCTGAATTTATAGTTTATAGTTTTAAAATTATAGTTTAACTGTTCTCAGACCAGTAAGGAGAAGTATATACGATTTTAATTACGAAAGCCAGCTTTCGTGATTTCGAGTGTTTGCAATTTTTATTAAAATTTAATTTAAATAATTTTGATTATTGTGTAAAGTTTTTGTTGTGTAAATTTACTGAGAGAAAAGATTTGCTAAAATACATTTAGCAATAAAAAAATTGTCTAAGAAAACCAAAACTTGGTGTTTTTAGCAAAATATTTTTGTAAGAACACCATACTTTGGTTTTCTTAGCCAAATTTTATATTGCTGTACGTATTTTGGCAAATCCTTTTTCTCAGTGTTCGAATTAAGTTATTGTGGGTTCAGGGATTATTCATCAGATGCGCAGCATTTCTATGATTTCTGTATGTTGTTTCCAGATCTTATCGCCACTTATCAGCTTTCATTTTTTAAATTTGGATCGTTCGTAATGCATTGGTCAGTAAAAATACGGTTCTCATCTAAGAATTTTTTTTGCTTTTTTTGCTCGTTCTCGTTTTAATGATACTTTGTTTTTTTTGTGTTTTATGTTTTATACACAGGTAGAGAACGTGTTTGTATTCTTTTACAGCTTCATTGCATTATAAGAACCTCGTTTTTTAGTTATTTATTAATAACTGACAAAAACAAAAAGCATTCTATAAAATATTCTTTGCGTTATTAAATTTTTAAACTCTCAACATACCCTCAATATCTACTGCTTGTAAAAATATATAAATCTAAAATTTTATTTTTGTTGTATAATACTCATCTAATATTTATATTTGGTCTCTATAAACTATTAAACTGAGTTTTAAACTTAAATAGACTTATTTTACTAATAAATATTTTATCGAAATTGATCGGGTTTATACAGTTTTTGATGTATTATGCATTTTATACTTAATAAAAGAATACACGAAAAATTGTAGGTCAGTTTAAATTTATTAGAAATTAATAAAACTTGCTTAAAAAATAAAACAAAATGTGTTTTGTCGCCCTACAAATAACCTAAATGACAAAGGAATATTAACTACTTTATCATTTATTCAAAACAGGAAAGCGACAGAAACGAAGTAATCTATTCATTTAAACTTTAGACACTTTGAATTGATTTGTCACAAAACTGAGATAACAAACCCACAAGTTTTTATAACCTTCAGAACATTGTTATTATTTGCACAAGGTTCATAATAAATTAATTCATCAATTTGTATAAATTAAATATAGCTTATTTTACTTAATTACTATGAATTTCTATTTCAGATGATTAACTTAAAACCCGGCAGTGAAATTCGGCAAATGTTCACCAAAGTCCCATTTGCTTTAGATTTTAAAGTCTATATGTTTAATGTAACAAATCCAATGGAAATCCAAAATGGTGCTCTGCCTGCTTTACAAGAAGTAGGACCTTTTTGTTTTGAGTAAAAATTTTACTTAGTTTTTAACTCTTCCTAATTGTATTTTCTTAGAGAATGGAAAGAAAAAGTTGATCTTGATGATAGCGAAGATGATGACGTTATGTTTTACAACCCAAAAGATACCTTTTATAAAGCAAATTGGCCTGGATGTCTTGATGGGAGTCAGATGATTACAACAGCACATCCTTTAATTCTTGTAAAAATATTTAAAAAAATTATATTTTCTAATGATTAATTTCAGGGTATGGTAAACACTGTAGTAAGAACAAAACCTGGAGCGTTATCTCTGATTGGCAAAGCAATTAATTCCATTTATAGTAACCCTAATTCAATTTTCCTTACTGCTAAAGCTATGGATATTCTTTTTGATGGTGTTTTAATTAAATGTGGAGTTAAAGATTTTGCAGGGAAAGCTGTTTGTACTCAGTTGAAAGAAGCTCCAGATTTAAAACATGTCGGCGATGATGATTTAGCTTTTTCGTTTATGGGACCTGTACCAAATTCCTAACCAAATTTTCACTATACCTACTAAATGTTGTTTTTAGAAAAATGCAACACCAGGAAAACGATTCAAAGTTTTGAGAGGAGTAAAAGAGTCACATGATGTTGGAAGAATTCTTGAATTTGATGGTAAAAAAGAAATGGAAGTGTGGCCAACAAAAGAGTGTAACCAATACAAGGGAACTGATGGTACTGTTTTCGCTCCTTATCTTACAAAGGAAGAAGGACTTGCTTCTTTCGCTCCTGATTTATGCCGGTAAAAATATCTGCTCGAATTGTATACTTAATTTTGATTAAAGTTCGCTTATTGCTGTTTATGGTGGAGACACAAAATACGATGGTATTCCTGTGAGGATATACACTGCAACTTTGGGTGATATGTCTAAAAATGCCGATGAAAAATGTTATTGTCCTACACCTGACACTTGCCTGAAAAAAGGACTGATGGATTTATTTAAATGTGCAGGAGTTCCTGTTTATGTTTCTTTGCCACATTTTTACGAATCGGATGAGAGTTATGTTAAAGGAGTGCGCGGATTAAATCCTAACAAAAAGGATCACGGAATACAAATTCTTTTTGAATCGGTAATAATTAAAATTTATTTTTTTTTATTTTTTTAATTTTTTCAGACAACTGGTGGGCCTGTACAAGCAGCTAAAAGACTTCAGTTTAGTATGCCATTAGAACCAAATCCAAAACTGCCAATTTTTGCTAATTTACCACCGACTGTTTTACCACTTTTTTGGGTTGAGGAAGGGGTTGCTTTAAATAATACGTTTACGAAACCATTAAAGGATTTATTTAAAATAATGAAAATTGTTAAAATAGCAAAATGGGTGATTATGATGGGTTGTCTTGGAGGGTTAGGAGCTGCTGGGTATCTTTACTTTTCGAAAAAGGGAGAAGCGAATATTACGCCGGTACATAAAGTTAAACCGGCTGAAAATGGGGTTAGCACTATTGGAGGTGAAGTGAATCATGCCATGTCGGATAATGATTTAGAGAAATATTGATAATTTGACTTAAGCAAGTATAGATGTTGGGTTCTAGTCTTTTTGAAGAATTGTTAGTTTATTTTTATATAACTTTTTTGTAATATATCGACGCAATTATATATATTTCAATTTGTTAATTCATTGCACACAAGGTTTCTTGTTTATTTTAGATTACTTGTAGATTTGTTTAGATTGTTCTTAGTCTGTGATGTTAATGATAATTTTACCTAATTTTTGGAAAACAGTTAGTTATAATATTTTAGACGAACATTGCATTGACAGGATATGCTAGTCAAAAAAATAAAATATATTTATAAATAATTTTGTTTCATTTTGAGAACTTTTTTTAATAGAATACAAATTATTCGGAATAAACTTATTACCAAATTTATATTCAAAAAAAAATGGAAATGCCTAAAACTAGTGCTAATATTACTTAGCAAGTCAAAGCAATATTGGCACTATATTTTTGGATAGACTATATAGAAAAATATTTTTTTAAAACAACTTTTATTACAAAATCCTACTAAAAAGTAAAAAATAATTTGTTTCTGGTAGAAAGTAATACTGTCGCAAAAAAAATTAAATTTAAATTTACACATCTTAAGATTATTAAATTCATTTATGTAAAAATTAAAACTTTGAAAAGCACGCGGCCATCATATAACATATAATACTATTTTCACAATTTTATTCTAATGTACAAACTCTTAACACTTTCAAAGCTTTTATTTTTTTTAATGCTAATATACATTATGTAAAGAAAAAAAATTGTAGAAAGAAAGATTTCAAGGCAAGGTTTTCTGCGACTTTTTATTTATAAGCAGCGAAAAATTTTATTTTTTAATAGATACAAATTATTTTCCATTAGATACATGTAAATATTTATTATTGTTATACATTTTGTGAGAAATAGTACTTAACTGTAGAAACAATAAGTTTAAAACTTGTGGGTTTGACATAGATTTTTATTGTTATTATTTATACAAAAATCACCCCACTTCAAGAAAGAAAGGATGCTTTTATAAAAAATAATAATTGTGTTTTAAATAAAATATCAAATACAGCCTGATTCACATAAAATAATTAGTCTGGTGATCTGGCGATGCAACCAAAAATACGACCATTTACGACTTGATCTACTTTTAATTACAATTTGCATTTGCAATTAGGTTATCTTATGTTCCTTTGACAGTGCTTTGACATTAGTTAAAAGTGGTGTTGTATGCCTGTTTATTTTTGCAAATTATGATTTAGAATAGATCTGTTTCTCTACCTTTAATGCTTCATTTTTTTATACACTTTGTATTGGAGTTTAGGTAGGTACATCAAAATGAGTAATTTATTTTCTCTCTCTCTCGCACAAATGATTGTTTTCTGCGCTAATGTCAGGGTTAAGCAGATGATAACTTGGATTCAATTTGCAAACCCTAATTTATTTAATTGTTATTTATTTGGTATAAAATTTGTTTATTTGGTTGCATCGCCAAAACATCGGGCTCACTATCTTATGTGAATCAGGCTGTATTCACAAACTCCTTCAACATTTTGTTGAAAGAATATTTTAAGATTTTTTATCTTTTATTCAAATTTAATATTACAATTAAAATAAAATTTATTCTTATATAAATAACTGTAAAAGGCCTCTTAAAACTTTTTTTTTATTTTTATGTATCGTTTTTGCAAATTTGAATTTAAGTAGTTAACAACATGAATATAATGGAGGAAAAAATAAATAATATGTTTAAATTATTTTTTTCTAAAAGTATTGATCAGATTTATGTAACAATGACACTGTTGAGAAAAAGGATTTTATTACCTGAACAACGATGATGAAAGTGGAAACCGCTCCGCTAAGGGATAAAGTATCGTTGTAGTTAAGTCTTTCTCTTCCTCCTAAAAAACATCGTCTAGATAGAATCACAAGAAATACCTAAAAAATTTCTTGTTTAGTGGGCATTTTGGCCCGCCTTATAGAGAATAAGTGTTCACAGATGACTTAAAATTATAGAACAAGCTTTGAATGTTGTTTTTTCTATTTTGAACATTTTAATTTAAAAATTCAATTTCTAATTGTTACAGTTTTTTTGTGCAAATTTTTGTTAATTATCTGACTCATCTGGCAATACTCTTATCAACTATAGATTGTTATGGCCATTGGAAATTTTTTTATACTTGCTGAAGTATAAACATTGGTTTTGGTTGCTTTGTTTAATGTTTCTAGTTATAAGTCGGAGGTTCCCTTCTGCGACATTTCGGGAATACGCCTGAACTTTAAACTCGACCTATGAAATCTTACTCTGCTTTGTGTGTCTGTTATTTTCAGGAATATTTGAGTTTTATACAAAAACTGTATTTTTATATAACAAACACAGCCACATAAATCAATGTTAAAGGTAAAGTAAACTAAAAAAGTCGATCTTTTGTTTACTGCTTTTATTGATGTGAAACTACACTCATCATAAAAAAATTATCAAAAAAATTTTATTTTGTTAATTGTATATTGTTTTCACTTTTTGGCGATCAAACATAATTAATTATTTTAGAATTTTTCTTAACAGTTTTGAAACGACTTGTAAACATACACACATTGAAAAACAAGAAAATATGTAAATCTTTAACGCTGAGATTTAAAAAGCAAATATATTGTTAACAAACTAGCAAAACGTTAAATTTGATATGTGGGCCGATTCTTTAAACCTTATTTTATAATTAACATTTTTTTTTCAAGAGCAAAATTATGTATTTAATATGATTAGTACGCACTACGCTCAACTTAGCAAAAGCTCATAATAAATTGCGTTAAAATGCATTTTTTAAAACCTTTTTATAGATAAGTTACTACTGCAAAGAGAAAATAAGCTTTTTTAGCTGTTTCCAAGTATCACATTCTCTTGTGCTGAAAATTAAGCCATTTATTACATTTTAGAATAACTTGATACAGGGCATGTATTGCTAGTTGCATTTTATTTAAAAAAGTCTAAGATCCTGCATAAAGGGTCGCAGATAAACAAATGTGTTTTTATAAAATCTCTTTCATATATTTATGTGTCTCTAGGACATAATCTATTATAAATAAGAATATCTTTATTTAAACTTTTTTGTACTAAATTCTGGACACCTTTCGAACTATATTTTTTTTTAACTTTACAAAGCTTTATATTATAAAAACAGTATTGCGCAAATTTTAAACTTTTAATGCATTATTTAGAAATGATTTCAAGACACGTGACCCATTTGCTTATAAATCAAATAAGACATTTGGTATTATTAATAAACGCAAATAAAGGATTGTTGTTAAAGGATTTCTTTGGCCATCATTTACTTTTTTCAGTGATGTAACTTAAAAAATGATATAAAACGTTTCATCACGATTTATTCTTATTTAGTCACGTGGGTTAAGATTATTTTGAAAATCAATAACTTTTTGGTTGATTTTTTTAATTACATATTAGGGTCTTAATAATCTATATGACGGCATTTGTATTCGTTGTAAAATTGTTTTAAACAAAAAAAGGCACTCTCTTTGGTTTTATAACTCTGAGTACGTTTGTGACGACACAGTGAAGGTCATTGGTTGGATACAGGTTTCAACTATTGGATGCGCGCGACTGGGACATTAAAATTTAACAAGATTGTGCATTTACTACATAATTTAAGAATTTTATTTTTCTGGAAACATTACTTACTTTAAAAAAGTAAATCATACTACAGTTTTTTCAGAACTCGAATGACTGATTATTAGCTTATTATTACAGAAGCAATTTAGTTTTTTTAACTTACCTACTTTTGTATTCATATTAATTTATAAAATTTAGTTATTTTCATCTCTCCATATTCGTATTAAGAGTATAAAAAATAATGAATATTAGTGCTACTTACCTAACGATGTAAAGTTAAAAATTTAACATTAACGGTTTTCCACTTAATGATATTGTGCTTTGTTTAGAAAATACTGTTTTGTTTTATGAACTCATTTTTAGATAAAGATGTACATAAAAAACACTTTTGTTAACTAATTAATGAACTCTGCCTAAATATCTTTGTCACCAATTTACTAAAGCAAAAATCAATCCATAACTAACATTTCTCCAACCTTCACCCGATTAAACCTGAAGATGATTATTTTTAAATAATAAATAAAGTACATTGCTAGTAAGTTGACGATGTTTCTAATGTCTTTTCTGTATAATTAATAAGGTCATAATTTTCTTACATTAGTCCAAGCAATAGTCTTAGTCATCCTCTGTATAAAAATTTTTAGGCTTAGTAAGAATCGACCAACAATGGCAACTTGTTTTAATACAAAACTAAAACCTTTTCACATAATTATCATCGTTTCTTCAATAGTTTTTCTTCAAACATTATTTTTAGGGTTTATTTTCTACACGCCGAGTCTGAGATTTATGATAAAATCGGTATGTAACAATAAATATATTAGAAAACTATCAGTAATTGAGTGATATATAGCAAAGAGCACTAAAACCAGGAAACGAAATGAGAGATCTGTATCTTAAACTACCTATACCTTTAGATTTTCGGGTATATTTTTTTAATATAAGTAATCCTGACGAGGTAAAAGAAGGAGGGAAACCAGTTTTGAAAGAGCTTGGTCCTTACTGCTACGAGTAAGTAAAATTATTCTTTGTCCTCTGTAATTTGCGAAATGAGGATATAATTTCCATTTTTTTACCTATAATTATACCCAATTATTTTTATGAATGATCTCTGTCACCATTCATAATCACAGTATTGCGTAAACAATGAAAAGTATAAATTAACAAATTCATGTTACTAGTGCCTACAAGGAAAAAATTAATATTGAGGATGATAAAGTGAATGACACTTTGACTTATAGTCCTTATGAAACTTATTTTTTTAATCAAATGAGAACTGGCGAGTTATCACAAGATGATTATGTCACGATCCTCCACCCTCTCACTGTGGTAAGTGACAAGAATTCTCAAAAATTATTTTTTTAAAACGATATTTTAAGGGAATTATAAGTGCAGTTGCCAGTACAAAACCCCAATACCTATCTGCAGTAAATAAAGCCCTTCCTGTTATTCTCAAAGAAAATTATTCGATGTATCTTACTGCCAAAGTTCGGGAAATACTCTTTGACGGAGTTTTGGTAAATTGTAATGTTAGAGACTTTTCAGCAAATGCGGTTTGTTCACAATTTAAAACTCAACCCTCAATGGTTGAAGTGGAAAAAAATATTTATCGTTTCTCTCTATTAGGACCGGTACATTAATTTTTGGAAATTGCATTATTTACAAATATTTTTTAGCGAAATGGGACTTTACCGACTCGAATTACAATCCACCGAGGAGTTAAAAGCGGACCTGATATTGGCCGAATTGTCACAATTGATAACAAAACTGATTTAGGTGTATGGCCAGGTCCTGAGTGTAACGCTTTTCATGGAACTGATGGTTGGATTTTTCCCTCATCTTTGGAAAAAGAGGAAGGGATCTGGACAGTTTCTGTCGATTTATGCCGGTGATAAAATTTTACACAGTAAAAACAATTTTGTTAATTTGACTAGAAATTGGAGTATCCACAAGTACAAATATCAGGTACCTATAAACAATGTAATTTGTTAAATTAAGGAATTAGAAAGGATTTTCTAACTAATAAAAACAGTAAAAAATAACAAATTAATACATACAAATCTGGTATACTTAAAATAGTTGTGTTCTTTTAAACAATTGCAATAGCTAATTTCACAATTATGTGCCGATAATTTAGCTGTAAATATAGTTTACAATCTGCAACAAATTTATGCAATTTTAGCAAAATATTGTGTATATTTACTCAACAAATTTCTATAACACTGACTCTGTTTTATCGTTAATACAATTCGCGACGACATAAATTTGAGACATCAAAATAAATTTGAGGCTTGTAGAAGATAATTTTTTTTTGATCATGTCGTATTTTTAATTTTACTATTTCAAATAACTATTGCTCTCTATTTTTTTCGTGTATCAGTGCATTTTTTTATGTCAATTTTAAATGTCACTTAAATAATTTTAAATGACACTTGCAGTCTTGAGCTAAAAGTAACGGTGTCCCTCTTAGTAGGGAGCAATATAACAACTTCAGTTCCGAAGGTGCAAAAAATAAATAACAAAACTTGTATTTTGCGAAGAAACTTTTTGAAAAGTTTAACTAAGAAATAGTTCAGAGCATTCCTAAATTTACTTGATCTTAAAAAATTTACACAAATATGACTTGTTTTTGTATTGTAGTCATGGAAAGAAGTCAAAAGTTTACAAAACTCTAAGGTCCTAATTCTAAATCAGATTTACGCCGGTGTAATTTGAGTTTCTAGGGGAAACGTCGTAACTTTACTATACTCTTTATATTCGATGGCGTAACTTTGCGCTACTCCGATGGAGTAGCGTAGTGATTTAGAATTTCATCATTAGTTATTTACTAAACATTTTAAACAATCAAAGATTTAAATACAAGAAAGGCTAAGGCTAAGGATACCCAGAAATACAAAATCAGCAGTAATAATAAATATTTTTTTATTTGAATATTAATTTCTCATTTTTGAGATTAATAAAGGTACCCATATTTTTTTCATATTATTCTGAAAATTATTTAATATCCCAAATTTAAATAAGATGAAATATATTACTCAAAAACAATTTACTCTTAAAAGACGTAAAGTAAATAACCGTTTTTGGCAAAAAGATATAAAAAATATTGATACACTCAGTTTCAACAATGAGGTTTTATTATATAATATAAAAATTAAAAAATATGTGTTCTCAAGGCATGGGTTTACTCCGATAAAATGCGTTTTGTAGAAAGTTCCAATTTTTGCTCTCGATCTGTAATTTATTGACAAAAACAAGTGGTGGGATGATTTCAAGTTGAGATACTACCGGTAGTATCGCAAATGTTAATATTTTCCATTGCAACAATTAATCACCGTCTTCAATTCTTTTAAATTTCTATAGAAACGAAAATACTACCGATATTATTTTAACTTGAAATTAGCTCATTAAATCCGATAGTTAAGATGTTAATAATTGTGTCCACGGGCCGTTTGAATATTTTTAGTGCCAATAAATAAAATAATTGTAAAAAAACGCAAATAATACTTTATTTTATTTATTTTAAGGCAACTTTATTTTGCCTTATCGCATTAATGAAAAGTTTTAACGAAAATAGCTAAACGTGTGACGTATAAGGGATATTTTTTAAATTAATTTGTGGTAACCGAAATTTAAAATTTTTTATAATAAACAAATGAGAACAAAAATACAAACGCTTCACAAATACAATTTTTATTAAAAACACTTTTGCGACGAATGGCGCTGCTCAGACTGAGACGGAAGATGGTGGTTGATTATAATGTATAATTGAGGAGCTTGCGTGCAAAACCGGATATATCCACTTTTCACAAAAAATCATGTTTTGGTCATTTCTGGATCTAAATTGTGATATCTATAGGCCCATATATGCGTTTGCAACCAAAACCGTTTAAATCCTCGTAAAAGCGTTAAGTTCGACATTTGAAGCAAAATCGGTTATAATCTATCTAAATTTTGCAAACAACAGCGATTATATACAGATAAGAAGAAAAAAAGCTTAAAACACTTAATAAAAAACACTTTGGGGAAGATTGGCTAAAGAGGGAAGACCTTTTGTGGTATAAAAAATTATTACACAATAATGTGGGAAGAAACGAAGAACAGAATAAAACTCAAGAAACTATGCGATAACCTGAACGAAGAAGCTGCAGTACATATTTAATTTTTTTGTTCTCTTTGCAAATACCAATTTAAATTTGTTTATTTCAAAAAAAAAAAATAATTTTTTCGCTCAGTGTATGTTATTTGTAAGCAAAACTGGATATATCTAATCGTTTTTTGCTAATACCGCCCAATTGTTTACTTTTTATACAAAAAAATATATGTTAATCACTTGCATAACCCTCTTAAATTTAAACTGTTTTCGCTAAATAGTACTATTTTTTTAAACAAATATGTAGGGTGTTTTTTTCAACTTCTGAAAAATTTGTAAGAGTAGATATATCCGGTTTTGCACGCAAGCTCCTCAATTAATGTATTATCACAAAAAAATTCAGAAAAGATTTTCAACTACATTTTGAAATTCTGAGTAAACTACCGTCTAAATGCATTTAATCTTTTTCTAAATTCTTTTCTCGCAAAATATATTTAAAAACAAAGATTTTGGAAAAAAATGAAATAGCTACATTTTTCGAAAAGTTACAGACATTTAAAGAAAAACGAATAAATTACCCACGATGAACTTAGTCTTCAAAATCGTATAATAAATAGTAGTTTCTGTAAAAAAATTGAAAAACTTTATCGCCACATGCAGTTTCAAAAATGGAACTTATTTAAAAAACTAATAAAAACACTGCTGATTTCTTTTTACTCTTTTTTATAGAAAACATTCAGAAATACAAATTTTGAAAAAAAAATTATATAACCGAATTATTTGTGAAATTACTGGCATTTGAAAAAAGGTTATTTTTTCAAAAAATGATTTAAGATTAAAATCTGAATCTAAAAACTTCTTTCAATGCGTACTAAAAAAGTAAAAATTTCAAAAAAAATCGCAGAAGTCAAGGTGATAATCCAGTTTGCTGTGGGATATTCTTAAGAAAGTAGTCAATCGATTTCGCCCAAACCCAAATTAGTAATTAATGTCAGATTAGGTCTGGTACGTTTGCTATAATATTCTATATTTATTAAAATTTTTGATGAGAGGTGGTCTTAAAAAAGAAAAAGCCTAAAAACGTAGCCCCTAAACTGTTTTACGATAAATCTTATTAGTGTTCCTGACATATAAAAATCTGACTAAGTAAAATTATGGGATTCACTGCAGAACAGAAAATTTTCTTAAGAGGGTTTTATTTCCATAACACACATTTGCAATATTAAGAATGGGTTTACTTGGCTATATTTTTAATTACAACAAATTTCTAGCAGAAGTAAGGCATACGTTTTAAAAATTTTTGTTTTTTGTGGGCCCCCCTTAATTATAATAAAAGTTCGGTGTTTTCTAGGTATACAAAAACTTACTACTTTGTTACCTCACCAAGAAAAAATAAATTAACAACATAACCGTCTACAATACTAATTAATTACATAGAATAAGCTCATGTTTAGCCCGTATTTGCATATTTCCAAATGCGAGTACAAAGAAGCAACGACTGTTGACAACGTCAGAAACAACTGCAGTTCTAAAAATCAGTTTTTAAAAATTCAGCAAATTAACAAAACCTATTTTGTGAACTTGGTATTATGAACATTTATAACAATACAATAATTATTATTAGGCAAAATTTTAAAAAAAGTTTAATATTCACATTTTAACAATTATTGCTTTGCCACATTGATCTATACTATTTGGAAAATTAACAAGATGATATTATTAATTTGACGACACGATTGATGAATACAAAGCTTTGTTTATTTCACAACATTTTGTAAATGTTATTATAAAATATTGTTAAAATTAACTACAAGATATTTTGTAAAATTTGGAAATTATTTTGTGGAAACAAAGCTACGTAATATGCTGGCTAAATAATTTATACCCCTTTTTCTGTGTTTAATTGTTTATTTAACAACTAGTTTTGGGATTATTGCCTATTTTAAAGTTCTTAATAATTATCATATCACATCAAAAAAAATTTTTAAATTGAGTATAAAAAAATTATACAAAATATTTATTGAAAAGAACACAAATTAACAATATTGTTTTTACTGTGAAAGAAATTATCAAAAATAACATTTGTTTTGTTTGTAGAAGTATAAAAGCTCAATTTGTTGAAGATCTAAAATTTCACGGTGTTGCTGTCCGAAAATACCATGCCGATTTCGGTGACATGTCCTCAAATCCTGAAGAAAAATGTTTTTGTCCCAGTCCTGATTCCTGTTTACCTAAAGGTGTAATGGATTTAACTAAATGTATGAATGTTCCGATTTTTTGTACTTTGCCTCATTTTCTTAAAGCTGACGAAAAATTACTTGAACAAGTTGACGGTTTAAATCCTCAACTTGATAAACATATTATAAAAATTTATTTTGAGCCTTTAACAGCAACACCGATGTTGGGTCAAAGACGAATCCAGTTCAATTTACAATTAATGCCAGTTCCCAAAGTTGCATTGATGAAAAATGTGAGTGAAGCTCTGCATCCAATTTTGTGGATTGAAGAGGTAAAATTTTTAGGTTTTAATAGTTTGCTTATGTCTCACTTAATTATTATTGGTTGCTAATACCTTGAATACAAGGTACGTGGAGTCTAGAGCTTTTTGTATATGTTTTACGGCCCGCTGCCATTGTTTCTATTTCTCACTGCCCGCTGATTTTCATTGACAAACATCAGAGTCATTTTGACATTTAAAATTCTTAATTCAATTATTTATTTATAGTGAGACATAAAATTTTATATACATCATAAGCAATATTTGATGTTTATAGACCGCGGGCGACTTACAAAGCTTCAGGTCAAAAGCTTTCACCCTTGAAGGACATAAACGTCTTTATAATGCCCTTTGTGTTTTTAGGGTGTTGAGTTACAAGGATATCTTTTAAAGAAGATCACAACAGTGTTTACACTTCTGAAGGTGTTGACTTTTATTAGATATATTATGCTAGGTCTCTCGATCCAGGGTATTATTTATGGGTGCTACAAACTCTACAGAGATATAAAATCAAAGAAAGTTAGTCCTATACAAAATGTAACAGAAGCGAAAAACTCACATAAAAGTAAAATTGAATTGCCTTCACTGAACCAAAATACTGAAAAAGAAAGTTAATTTTTTATAAAAGCACAATTTTTTGGGCACTATATTTGTAATTTAATTGAAATAAAACTTTTTCTCTAAAGTGTTTTTATTTCAATTTAATTCTACACAAAATTTAATTATGATTAGTATGAAGGTCGATATAATAACAGTTGTTATGTGAAATCAGCATTTGTAAAATACAGAAAATATTAAATTGACGTTTCATTTATTTGAATCTCCTTCTACATCATTCCCCCTCTACAAAAGTCTAAAGATGACTTTTTATTTATAATAATTTTGTTAATACCTGTAAAGGTAGTTAGTACAACATGATTTCTTACAAGAAGATAACTATAATATCAGCATGTTGTTTTGTTGTGACAATTATTTTCGGTTTTGCTGCTTATGAATCCATTTTTGAATTTGCGATAAGAGACGTAAGTTTTTTTTTGCTATTTATAACCGATTGTAAATATTTTCATTCAGCAAATATCACTGCACCGGAAAAATTATGTAAGACAGTTCTATTTGAAATATCCAATACCTTTGGACTTTCGTGTGTATTTTTTCAATGTATCTAACCCTGAAGAAGTACAAAATGGTGGAGTTCCAATATTAAATGAAATTGGACCTTACTGTTATGAGTAAGTGACTAAATAAATTTTGGTTGTTAAAAATATAATTTAATTTTATGACTAAAATGAATAGAGCAAATAAAAATTAAATACCAGAAAAAAATGAATGGGTTTGAATTACTGTGATTGAACGAATGACAAACATAATATCTAAGTTTTTATTCATTATTGCTTTTTATAATAAAGATAGTAATAAATTTAAACCAAGGACAAACCTGTATTTATATAGACTGTTCCGAAATATTGTCTTATAGGGTCGTCTAAAATTTTTGAGATCCAACTTATCTCAATATGAAGTTGCACTCTTTCGATACTAGAAAGCGCCACGAACTCTTTTACTTACTTCATAAGTTAATAATCTTTTTGGTAATTTTATTAAAATTTGACACAAGTTTACTACTGTCAAAATTACATATTCTGAGGTTTCTATTTATTGTTATTTTGACGTATAAAATTTTTGTTTACTACTTATTTTAGCAACCTATAAATTTTTTTAATTTACTTTTTAAATCAAACTGTAAATTTTTTAACTCTATCGTATTTATTTAAATATCAGTAAATTATCAGTAAATTATTTTTTACTGATAAGAAGATAAAAAAAATACAAAGATAAAAATATACAGGTATCTAGAGTTCAAATAACATTAAGGTAGTTCCACCCAGTGGCGGCCGGTGATTTTTTAAAACTCTGTATTTTGAAAATGAGGCATGGGATCCGAAGTCTGTTATAAAGGATTACTATTGAGACCAAACTGAAGGCTACTGCTAAAAAAAATTTGCGAAGTTTGATTTTTAAAAATGGTGCTTTCCTCCTGGTTATTTCCAGAATGGCTTGTGTTAGAACGATGGCGTTTTTTTTTCAGCATTATGAGACAAATTAAAAATTAGTCTTTTCTTGTTTTTTTCCGAAATTTTAATTATAAAAAGGTGTCAGAAAAAATTTTCAAAAAATATTCTTTTTCTAAAATTCCATTACCTTATATCTTTTTCTAAAATTTAAAATTTTGAACAAAACTAAAATAAACTAGTTATCAATTTGGTTCATAATGCTGGAAAAAACTGGCACTGGTTTAACATAAGCCGTTTCGGAAATAACCAGAGGGGGGCACACCATTTTTAAAAATCAAATTTCGCAAATTTTAATAAATTTTTTTTTAGCAGTAGCCTTCAGTTTGGTCTCAATAGTAATCCTTTATAACAAAATTTGAATCCCAATGTAATCAATCAAAATATAATGTTTTTAAATTATTTTGTCAGGTTTTCAACAAATTTTAAAAATTATTTATAAAAAATGAATACCGCTTGCTTATGTTATTCTTGAAAAAAAATTGTTGTTATATCTTCAATTAATTATTCTCAGTTTTAAAAAAAATCCCAAGAAAAGTACGGTTCCTATGAAATTAAATGCTTATTCTAACTGCGGTCGGGATAGGGAATACATGTTAAATGTACGATTTTCAATTGTTAATATTTCAAAATTTAGTACCGCAAGAACTATTAAAAAAAACCTGCGTATGAAGAACAGTTAGAAGAATGTGTATTTAAAAATTGAAGTTTATTGTAAGAAAAGTGATTTTTCACGGAACGTCCTTAACGACCAGTGTGCTGAGGATTTGAAAACGTTAGCGTATCTCGTATTATTAAATACTTTGTATTTCTTATTCGCAAGCAATGTGAAAACAAATATAAAAATATTTTTCTAAATTTTCTAAGATGTATCAACCGCTATACAGTTCCAAAGAAAACAATGACATGATGTCAGATTTCTTTAAACGTGTCATATATACATGGTACTCGTACATAATGGGTTCTCCTTAATAAATCTAAGCCTAGGAATTTTTTTGACTTATGTTTATTTTCAGTTTTTTATAAACAGCTGCGTTCAAAATTTTTTTTGGTAAATGCTATAGGTCATTTTTTAATTATATACCGTTGTCTGTGTTTTTTCAACACATAATCTATATTACAAAGCAATATAGTTATATAATAATCAATGTGTTGGAACTGTTGGAAGACATACCCAGGAATTAAACCCAACAGCACCATTCTCTAAAACTTGATAAAAACAACTACTTTTTAGGGATAATACTTTTATTGTCGTTAAATTTCACCATCTAGCCAATTTAATCAGCATTTCAGTCGACACACAGATAAACAATGTTTGCCGCATCAAGCAAAAAATTTACTTTTTTTTTGAAAATATTTTGGTATTAAATATAATGTGAGCAGAAGGTATTACTGTCTTTATGATATTTTCATGTGTACCTATTGTTCTAGGGCCGAAAAATGCCAGTTATAATACATAACATGTACCATTTTTTTTGTAAAGCAAGTATAAAATATTTAAAAAATAGTTTTTTATAAATTAGATAAACTAATTTTTACAATTTACTTATTAAATTTCGTAACAAAATATACTAGAAATTTTGAATTTCAATCAAAAATATACAAAAGAAAACTAGCATACGGTGTTCCAATTAAATCACAAATAAATTACTATTTTTTTAAAACTAGCTTGTGAAGTTAAAATACTCAAAATATACCCTTCCGCTCAGTGAACGAAATTTGCTTTAGGTGTCTAACCATCGTTAGCTAATATAAGTCATTAACACATAATTTCATTAAAAATTTGTGTTGAAATTGCTCAATAATAATAATAACTTGAGTCAAAATGTAACTGAATCAGAGCAAGCCGTGAAAGTGGGTATTAACATTAGACACCTCATTACAGTTACTTTGGCACAGTCTGCTCTCATTCAGTTGCAATTCGATCTCACCTTATATCTATAAGGCATACAGACCCCCTGGAAGAAACGTCTTTAAAAATTAATTGTACCAAAAATAAAATAAAAATACTCAAGCAAATAATTATTAAATTAGAAAATGCTTGTTAATATATAAATAATTTTATAGTTATTAAGAAACTAAAATAAATAACTGTACAATAATAATAATAACAATGTTTTATTAGAAATTCCAAGTGACCATTGACCCAGGTGCTTCAGCAAATACAATTATTTGTATATTAACAATCCTTTTCTAATTTAATAATTAATTCACTTGAGTATTTTTACAACTGTTTAGTTAAAAGATGTTTTCGTCTTGTTTTAATAATAATAATAGTTTTGTATTGGGGATTCCTAGTGGCCATTGACCGAAGTCCCTCAGTCAATGCAATTATTTGTATATATATTAATAATGATTTTCAAATTTAGTAATTAATCCACAAGTATTTTTAAAACTATTTAGTTATAAAGATGTTTTCGTGTTATTTGTGTGAGGTCAACTGACGTCAGCAGGTGCAATACGTTTGATTGGTTGCAATGCAAAAATGTGTGTCTTTTCATGCGTCGACGAAAAAATAGCTGCACACATTTCATGAGTACAAAAAATCAATTAAATTTTACTCAAAGTTCAACGAAGACATTAGACTTTAAAGTTACGAACGACCATAGAACGACAATGCAATTTAAAATGCACTTTTTTTGGCAAAACGGCCACACAGGTCAAATTGAGTTTTTGCCGAAAAAAGTATGTAGTATTATCGTAAATTAAGTAAATATCTAGAAAATGTTGAATAGTGCCCTTTTATCCAGGACAATTTTTAGAACTCCAGATATAAAATATCTAGGGCATATGCAATCATTTCAGAAAAATCAAACTTTAGTTTTGAAACTCCGACAAAATCACTTTATAAAGCGTTTTAGACGTTTGGTGGTGCACCATCATACTATATATTGTTTACCTCACTGCGGAGACGTTTTTCTTAACAGTGCAAAATCAGACATTCCATTTACAACTTACCCTACAGAAACTTACGTCAGGATATACTGTCGACCTCCCCAAATTTGGAAAAATGACTTATGTTATAAATCTTACAACAAAGAGACTTGGGACCGAAGTTAAGTCGTCCGCAATAAAGTACACCCCTACTTTATACCTGCGGCAGACCGGCAGAGACCAGATCCCAAACATCTGTTTCAATAACAAGAAAAATACCTTTTGTGCACTTTATTGCCGGTGACTTAACTTTGTTCCCAAGCCTCTTTGTTGTAAGATTTATAACTTAAGTCATTTTTCCAAATTTGGGGAGGACGACAGTACCTACTCCTTTTGTCTGGCCTTTAAGCTGTGCCCTCTGTAGGAAATACTTGGTGGGTTCATTGGGGTCTCCTTAATATTTACAAAATATTTTTTACGCTAACAATTTTTGTTGGAATAAATAAAACATTTTGCTGTGTTGCATAAATTGAACTTATTGAGAGTCACTGTGTTGTTTTGGTAGGATGAAGCAAATAGGCGTGCTATCTCTTTTAAATAAAGTAAGTGAAACGGGCAAACGTTGTTTTACTTGCCCGTTATCTACTTTCTCAAAGAAAGAGAAGGACAACAATTTTTTATGATATTCACACAATTTTTTTTTTAATAAGTTTGAATAAATTGTTTTATTTTGGTCTCAAAAATTTTAGGTTGCTCTTTTTGGGACACGTTACATAAAAATAGATAGACCTATATAACGCGACAAAGGTTGAAATTTTTACGAATGCCATTCGACATCGGCTACATTCTGCTTCACAGTGGGGCGGCAAAGAATATTGCTCTGTATTTACAACATCATTGTTAGGTTAAAAGTGTAATATGCGTTACCCCATTGTTCAGTTGGATAGTAATATTTTAAAATAAGATAAATATTACAAAAAATGTTTATACAATTAGTTACTTTACTTACTTTCAGTGTATTACATTATTTTACAAATATAGCTGACACGTTAAGGTCCCCCACTAATTATGAAATTGCAGTCTTTACAAGGAGAGAATAGACGTTGAAGACAACGAAGATGAAGACAGCCTAACATACACTCCTTACGATATTTATTTATTTAACCAAGACCACTCAGGAAATTTAACTCAAGACGATTATGTTACAATTATTCACCCTCTTGTTGTGGTAACACTGTTTCTATTTGCAGTTTGCAATTAAAAACCATTTTTTCCAGAGTCTTGTTAATTATGTCGCTGCTAAAACACCTCATTATTTACAATACTTAAATGAAGCTCTTGGATTTTTATTTCCGGGAAACTCGATTTTTCTCACTGCTAAAGTCAGAGATATTTTATTTGACGGCATGATAATAAATTGCACGTCTAAAGATTTTACGGCAATGGCAGTTTGTGCACAAATAAGAACCAAAATCCCTGGTATCAAATACGAAAGCAAGGATTATCTCAAATATGCTCTTTTGGGAGATGTAAACCTATTATTCACTTTAATAATAAATAAGCAAAAAATTTCAGAAAAATGGAACAATTCCGACAAGAATAACTGTGTTACGAGGAATAAAAGAATCGCGAAATTTAGGTAAACTCATTGCTGTTGATAATATAACGAGGAGTAATTTCTGGTCAAATGAGGATTGTAATGAGTTTAAGGGTACAGACGGTTGGATATTTCCTCCATTTTTAGGACGAGAAAAAACAATTTGGATGCATGCAGCTGCACTATGCCAGTAAGTGTCACTTACCTAAATCGCTTGATTTAATTCATAATTTTCAAGGAATCTTCATGCCGATTTTGTTGGACAAAGTACAACTAATGGTTTCACAGTAAATAAATATTACTCTGATTTCCAAAACATTTGTACCAACTGTTCTTTGCAAGAACCTTGTCTTCCTGAAGGCTTACTTGACGCGACGAAATGTCTTACAGCTCCGATTTATATAAGTTTACCTCATTTTTTAAGAAGTGATGAAAGTCTTGTTCGAGGAGTTGAAGGTTTGAGTCCTGATACGGAAAGTCATATCACACGAATTTTACTAGAGGGGGTATAAATTTAATTCGGGTTTAGAGTGGCTTTAAAATTGCAATTTCAGACACTGTCTTTACCTATAGAAGCTCAGATTCGTCTTCAGTTTAATTTTCCTCTTCAACCAGTACAAAAAATAACAGTTATGCAGAATGTCTCTGAAGTAATCCATCCGGTTTTGTGGATTGAAATGGTGAATGAAAAATCCGTAAAAATCAATAATTAGTTGTTTTTTAGGGCGTGGTTTTGAACGGATGGTTTCTCCGAATGATTAAAACTTTCTTTTACTTCCTTACAGCTTTAGAAGTTATGAAATATATTTCTTTAATAGGAAGTCTTGCAGGAATGGCATACGGAGGTTATCATTTATACAAAAATAAAAATCTTTATTCATTTAAAGACAATATTGTACTTAACACAAAGTCTTAATTAAATAAAAATTATCTTTAAGTCTTATTGATTGACTTAACCTTCACCTAACTCATTGTCATTGTCATAAAACTCTCTTTTATTATCTGAACAATTTTTAAATAATTGATTTAAATAACTATTCCTATTTACCGAAGAATCATTAATATAGCAATTGAATGTCCATTTATTTCGTTCGGAAAATTGTCAAAGGTGATCCGACCATCAATATATCCTGTACCAATCTGTGATATATCATTTTTTCAAGTTCACGTACAATGCAGAGGTCTAAAAAAGTATTAGCAATCGCGTCGGTTTCAACCATTTTTGTTATCGTTTTTCAATTTTTACTATTTTCGGATATTGTGAATTTTGCGATTAGAGATGTAAGTAAAATTAATTCAAAAACAACTTTAATAAACTACAATTTATAATCATTTCCGTTAATTAATTTAAAAATTATACTTGAAGATACTCATATATCACGTAAACAAATCAATTTGGCTAAAAGTTGCGTCGTAATATCCCTCTAGATCGATTTTTAATTATAGCACTAAAATCATAAAAATTTTATTTTATTTATTTTTCTTAAATACAAGTTATTATTATGTCCTATTATCGATTTCGATTTATTTCCTTACAACCATTACTACTTTATGAATTTTATTTTTGTTTTCACTTTATTTTATCTAATTTTTTATGTATTTACGTCTGTGTATATTTGCGGTGTAAATTATACTTTAATTTAGACCAAATTTCGACCAAGATGTATTATTTCAGAGACCATTTTTGAGATGTCCTAAATGTATTCTCAAACTAACTTTTTATTTAAACTATAGGTGTCAGTTTTTAGGGGGCAAAAAGACAAATTTTAGTTTTTTTTGACATATCCAAAAAATTATTAAATTATTATTATTGAATAAGTTGTAGTTTTTAAAATTATAGACGAAAAGGACTCCAATTCTTTGAATTAACAGTTTTGAAATTGTACTGAGTGTCTCTTGAAGCATAAAATTTTGATTTAAAATTTTGGCACTGTTTCCAACTTTCTGGCACGTCCGGTTATACAGAAAACATCCACTAATTTCCTTATTTTAAATGGTGACCAATAATGTTTTACATTTTCAGATTTGTCTACAAACAATAACATGCTTTTAATTGCTGCCTTTATTTCTAAAACACAAATTTTTTCGAAAATTTTTTGGTTTATTTTTTTCTCGTATCCGTTTTCACATTGCTTGGCCCTTGGTATTTTTTCCGGCATTTTAATGTTTTTTTTTTTAAATTTTCCGTTCTTTGTCTCATCACCTTTTTTTTCAATTGGGATCTTTTGCAACCAATTCTCACAATTTTCCCTTTCTATCTTGCTTACTTGCTTTTCCTTCTCATTTGTATATTCTGTTACATTGTAAATTCTGTTATACTGTATATTTCTGTGTTGTATATTCTTTCTGGAAGTTGTGTTAACGCTGTTAATTTTTCCTTTTTTTATTACTCTCTTTTGTTTATCGGGTTATCTAGTTTTATTTTATTGTAACAGGCCAGATTTAAATTCACAGTCAAAATTGATAAATTTAATAACTGAAATAAATAATGTTTAAAATTTGCAATACTTTAATTACATTATTCAATTAGCGATTCCAAACAACACATAAACAAGAGTTGATGCATTTTAAGAAACGATTTGTTTAAAATTTTCAGCAAGATTTTTATTAATTAGCTGAGTCAAAAACCCAAATTATAGAATGTGGAATCCACATATTTAATAGTGAAAAATTAAAATCCTCAACACAATCTATTCCCGATTACATTGGTACATATTATTTCTAACGAATCCGATGAATGCAAATTTTCTAGAATCTCCCTTACCTATTTTTTAGTGAGTACATAAGGGCTGGTTTCATGCTGAATTCAGTCGACAATAAGTTTTTTTTTCTAAAAAATATTCTAGTGCCTAATGCCTCAGTCCGATTGTAAGTCTGTTGAATTTTGACTATCCTTCTGAACTATGATCTATTTTTAGTTTTTCAAATTTTAATTTGTATTTCTAACTTTATAGGTTTCAATTTTTATTTGAAATGTTTCTAATATTTCTTTTTCAATAAGTTATTAAAATACATTGTTGTATAATTTTTTTATTTGATTTTTATCCAATTTTTGTTTCTTTGATTTTTTCTAGTTTCCTTGCGGGTTTCATTTTCTCTTTTATAATTTTGTTTTCTTCTTTCAGTATATTTTCATTTTTCAATTCCCGAGGGTACGATCTCTGCTCTTCTCTTATTTCTTTTATGTTTTTCATTAATTCTTCTATTGTATTTAATAAAACATTCATCTTATCATCTTTTACTTTTTGTTCTTTTTGCCTAATGACCTTTTTATTCTTTTTGAATACGTCGTTTTTGTCTATTTACTCTTTTCCACTTTGTTCTTTTTTTTGGAGCTATTTGCTATCGTTAATATCGCTGGACCTAATAACCTCGCTAATAACCTAATAACCTAATATCGCTATTTATTTTTCCAACTGCAACATTTCTTAGATAACCAAATTACGATTCTCAGCGATTCTTCTCATCGTTACTTCAGACCAAGCAGTGCTATATACTCATCTAGCAAACAATTTATAAATTATCACACGCTATGGGGGATGTAAATCGTTAAAATAGTGGCTGAAAGCTGTTCTAACCTCAAAGAAAGTTGAAATTACCTCATTATTTAAGCGGCTTGTCCACCCGAGTGTACCTACGAGTGTTTCATAGGTTAATTGCGACACACACAAAAACACCTTGATGAGGAATACTAGTCATCAAGTGTAACAAAAATTATTCGAATAAAATTATTATAATTTCATGATGCTGACATAAACCCTAAAACGTCACAAATAACGTTTTATTCCAGCGAAAGCGTGTTACCAAACCCCCCAAAAAAATATTGCACTAGTACTTTATTACGTATGCAAATTGTGTGCTCATAATTGGCTAATACGACGCAATTTGTTACACACGCAAAGTAGAAAAATACAGTTATCTGTTTGTTTTTAAGACTCTGTTTCTATGGAAATGGCTAAATTTTCCATGAAAAGAGTCTGTAGGTGACGCTGTCAAAAAGGACATTTTTGAAAATATAACTGACCGGATAAACACCTTTTTCACACTATAATCTAGGCGGTCGTAGTATAGCGTAATTTTAACTACAAATCGTCTGTCATAATACTGTGTTCTTGTTGTATTGTAGTGTCATTGTTGCTAATGTAGTATGTCTTTAAAAGTATAGATTTTTGTAATTATTATTAGCTTTCTATTTTACTGTTATTACAATTGTTACTTTTTAAATTAAAAATTTCAGCAAACTGCATTGCGAAGACGAAATATAATGAAAAAAGTCTATCTGAAAATTCCAATGGCACTGGATTTTAGTGTCTATTTTTTTAACATATCAAACCCTTCAGAAGTCCAAAATGGTGAAACTCCAATTCTGAAACAAGTTGGGCCTTATATTTATGAGTATTTTTAGCAATTTTTTTTCTAAAAAACTATAATCTTTTTTCAGTGCTTATAAAGAAAAAATTGACGTTCTTGAAAACGAAGGAGAAGACAGCCTAACTTACACTCCTTACGAAACTTACTTTTTTAATCAAGTCAAATCTGGAAGTCTAACAGCTGATGATTACGTTACTGTTCTTCACCCCCTGATAGTTGTATGTACACAACCCCTTTTAACTTTTGAACTTAATTGCTGATTTAGGGTATAGTAAATACCGTATCCCAAACTTCACCTCCATTGTTACCGATCGTGAATCGAGCCATCAAATCAATATTCAAAGACCCGGAAAATATTTACATTACAACAAAAGTTCGCGACTTTTTGTTTGAAGGGATTACTATTAACTGCAAAGTTCAGGATTTTTCAGCAACGGCTGTGTGCGCTCAACTCAAAGCTCAAATTCCAGGACTGATCGAAATTGAAAAAAATGTTTACAAGTTTTCGATTTTAGGACCAGTTAAATAATCCCATTTTATTCTTACTTAACTTAACTAAATACTTGTAGAGAAACGGAACTTTGCCTAACCGATACAAAGTTTTCAGAGGGATGAAAAAGTGGCACGAGTTGGGTCGCTTAGTTGAAGTGAATCACGAGAAAGAATCAAAAGTTTGGTCAACGAAGAAGTGCAATAGATTTCGAGGAACAGACGGCTGGATTTTCCCGCCATTTATAAAACAAGAGCTTGGATTTTGGACTTACTCTAGTGATTTGTGCCGAAACATGCATTTGATTTTTGTTGAAGAAACTAACTTTAAAGGAGTACCAGCTGAGAAATACTACTCTGATCTAGGTGATATGTCTAGTAATCCTGATGAGAAATGCTACTGTCCGAAAACTTGTCTCCCTAAAGGAATTATGGACTTGACCCGTTGTATGGGTGTTCCTATCCTTGCAACTCTCCCTCATTTTCTCCGAGTCGATAAAGAAGTTGCAGGAACTGTTAAAGGACTAAATCCGGTCACAGATGAACACATTGTCAGGGTTATAATCCAGCCTGTGAGTCACAAAATTTAATTTTCCAATACTTAGGGTTGATTTCAGTTGTTAGGAACTCCACTCGAAGCTCAAAAGAGAATGCAATTTAATTTACCGATCCAACCTGTTAAGAAAATTAATTTAATGAAAACGTTGCCTCAAGCACTGCATCCGATTTTCTGGATTGAGGAAGCGATTGTGTTGGAAGGACCGCTTTTTAAAATGATAAAAGTGGTGTTTGTTGGATTGAAAGTGTTTGGTGTTGTGAAATATTGTTTTTTGGGGGCGGGTTTAGGAGGGATGGCTTTTGGTGGTTTTTTGTATTATAAGGAGAGACAACAAAAGAAAAAACAAGTTACTCCAATTGAATCGACTGGGACGACAACTTCAGCAAGTACGGAACATTTACTTAAATCGGAGATAAGTAGTCCTATTAAGGAAAAAGAGAAAAAAGAGGATATTATAGAAGATGAAGAAAAGAAGATCAAGTATTGATAATTGTGTTCAAAAAATAAAATTAAAATAAAGCACAAAAATAGTTTTGTTTCTAGGTTTTTTTTAAATATAAAAATAGTATTTTAATAAAACAATTATATTTATTTTATACTGAGTGTTTCATTTAATAATGTGCAGACTTAATTACTCTTGTTACACTGCACAAAACAACGGTCTTTATTGTAGAAAAATTTATTCAATTCAATTCAATAATATCCGTTGATATTTTTTTTAGAAAACTATATCAACATTTTTTTGCATAGTATACACTAAAAACAGGTTGTAAGGACTTTATTAGAAGGATTTTCGAAAAAGTACTGATATTACCACATATTTGCGGCTTTTTTATATTTAAGCTAGAAAATTACATTAACCAAAACAATAAAAAATTAAAAATTCATATACAGTTAAAACCAGTTACAACAACATTAAAAGCATAATCATTAGAGCTCGCACGAAATATGGGAACAAAAACGCTTTACAATCGTCTAGCTAACTACTCGCTTCTGTCACGCGATAAAACATTGAAACTTGAATTGGTCGATAGTAGTACCGAATTAGTACGGCTATCGACCATTTAAGTTTCAATGTTTTATCGCGTGGCGGGTACGAGTAGTTAGCTAGACGACTGTAAAGAGTTTTTGTTCCCATATTCCCACCGAGGTCTAATCATCATACATTGGTGAGAAGAAAATCTGGTCGTCGAAAGGTTACAAAAGTCATAGATGACATCTTATCGTCAAAAGATTAACAAGGTTTCCAATAGCCGATATTATGAAAGCGAGCAGTTTTTGGCAGTAGTTTTAACTTAGTAAGTAAATCTACAGCGATTATAAAAGGAGATAGAAGTGTTTTATTAAATTGTTTAATTAAGAAGATAAAAAAAGTTTGACAAATAATTTATTTACCTGGGAGTCAGACAGACAAAAATAGAAAAATAAGAGCAAAAAAAAAGTCTTAGAAGAAGTTGAAAGGCATGAGTTGGTAGAGAAAGATAAGCAAAAAAAGCTTATATAAACAGATCAAAAATTCTTTTTTATCAAGTAGGTTTTGTTCCTCACAAAATTCTGACTGATAGATAATGGTGCAAAAAATTATCATTTCGACCTAACGCTTTAAAAATAAAGGTTTTCTGTTCTTGTTTAATTATCTTGTACAAGATTGGCTTATAATAAATGGACAACATAATGACAAACAGGGCTGACAGATTAGTAAGACATATTTTCCACCTATTGTTAAAAAAACTCTTTGATCTCCCTATAAAAAAAATTTTAAAAAACGATGATGGGTAAAAAAAGAGGATATAAAAATTGTAGAAAAAATTAAAAGATGGCAGGTGGACTAAAAAGAAAATTCTAGATTCCAGAAAAACAAAAAGTTTTTCAAAAAAGATTTAAGAGAAATTCTGAAAAACTAAATTTGATTCTGAAAAACTAACTTTGATTCTGAAAAAGCTTGAAAAACAACGATTGGATAAAACACAAGCAAAGAAATATTCTAGAAGAAGGAAAAACGATCACAAGACGGTTCCTAAAGAGCCTGAAAAACGAATGGTAAAATACAAAGAAACACTAACCTAAAAAAAAATTAAGAAAGATTGTGGAAGAAAAAGAAGAACCTGAACATTGACAATTGAAAGAAAAGAAAAAGTAAAAAACTTTGTAACATAAATATGAACAAGGATGACTATACTTTGAAGAGAATATCTTCGAGAAATACAACTGTGTACAAAATGCTTTAAAGAAATTGATTGTATTAATAAAAAAGAAAGTTAAAGAAAGGCATTAAAGGTTAAAAAATATTTGAAAAAACGGTTAACAAATGAATTGCAAAAATCGAACCAGCATCACGAGTGAAACGTCTGACATTTCACGACCGAATTTCCTGGCTAATATAAAACTATTATATATCAAAAGAAGGGGCTTTTACATGGTCTTTTTTCTTTCAAATTCATTTTTATTAATTATATTTTGCTACATGTTTCGGACACTTTTATTAATTACGGCCATCTTCAGGCATATTTAGTATAATTCTTCTAACTTGTCTGTTGTCTATTTGCCGATTATAAAATGACGAACAGACAAGTTAGAGGAATATGCCTGAACATGGCCACCATCAACAAAAATGATCGAAATATGTAGCAATATGTAAATAATAAAAGTGAATTTGAGACAAAAAGGACCTTCTAAAAACCCTTTCTTTTACCTTAAGACAAGATAATTTTGCAGTTAACATACAGAGCGTTTTTTTATTTGCTCCTGCCCGAAACTCCAAAAATAAGCAACACATTATACTTTGCTAAATTTTTAAAATTTAATTTTCAAAACTAAGGCATAGAGGGTTGTCAATTCATGTCAACATTGTTGACAATACTTTTGACAGTGCTTCAAAAGTGCTTCACCCTGTATTAAAAAAAAACGGTTAAATAGGTTAAAAATATTTCAATATTTTTTTTCGGCTGTATATTAGTGAGTCCTTTATAACTGTGCGTCGCCTATAAACTATTTTAGGTCTAGCCTGTACTTTGTAACCAGTAAACATGTATATTAACAATAATCTTGTTAAAGCGCCTTTGTATAAACGTATCAAGAGGTGTCAGAAGTGGGATAGCTTCAAGTAATTGAAGTAAGAGAAACCGCTAAAGTTTTATTAAAAGTATAATCATTTAATATTAAATTTGTAATAAAGCCACTAAATACGACCACTTGTATATCTGTAACGTGTTCTGTTTTTGTCTCAAAATTATCAAACATTTACTTAAACTGTACTTACCTATTCATTAAAACAAAATTGCTATATTTATTCTCGGTATTCGTATATTTTTTGTTTCACCTTTAATAAAAACTAATAAAAGTATCCTGAATACTTACCTAAATATTGTATGAAAAACTAACCACCATAAGTAGGTTACTTGAGTCATAATTTTTTTTCGGAACTCATTAAAGCTTCTAGTGAAGGTAATTTTTTCAGTTGAAATAATTATAGGTATGTATCTAGATTCGTAATAAATGTTTATCACTCTCGTTTAATTATAACTTTTCAAATTTTTTTCATTTACGACTATCTTTTTTGCGACTTAACTTTCTTCAACAATTGAGTTTTTTTCGTAAAAAATTCAAAGGTGAAGTATTTGTTTTAATATTTACAAGCAATAAAACACAGTGATTATAATAGTTACAATATGTACAGACATTTAATAACTAACTATTCTATTTTAATTTTTTTCTTAAATAAATTAAAGCTTAGATTACCTGACAAGACCATAACAGTCAATTTGAAAATAATTTTCATTAAATACCACAAAATAAAAGTACAACAAAAAGCTATAAAAGCTACATCAATTAAATAGTATTCTATAACACCCAAATTTCTGGCAGGTGATTGAAGGTGTGTTGCACCTTTATGTCTCAAGACATACTCTGTCCAATAAACCGCCCTTTCAAGTGGCGTTTCTTTCTGATCCCTCAGTAAAAATTGTCTTTTTTTCACATCTTCTCGGTACTTCGGATCATGTATGACTTTTTTAATCGCCCAAACTAGTGATTCAGCTGTGATTTTACTCAAATCAAGTTTAAGAGCATAACCATCAGTTTCAGCTTTAGCTGCATTAGAATCGTGGTCACAAAAAACTGGTAGAGAAACGATTGGTACTCCATGGTACACCGTTTCGAACATACTTAACAAACCTCCATGGGTAACAAATGCTCGAATTTTCGGATGACCTAAAAATCATGATTTATTGCTTTCGCTAGTTCTTATCTTAGGAAAATAAGTAGAAAGTAGATAAACAAAAGTTTTTTAAGTTTATGGAGAAAGTGTTGTTTAGTAAACAGTGTTACCTAAAATGTCTTGTTGTGGTAGCCATCGGCCGAGTTTAACGTTAGCAGGAAGATCGGGCATTTCTTCGTCTGCTTCGTATTTCCATAGGACTCGTTGGGGGAGTTGACGAAACACCCGCATTAGCATCCTGCGGAGATACTCCGGCATGTTGGCAGCCTTGACAGAGGAGCCCATGCTGAAGTAGATAAAGCCGGCATTGCCGCTGCCTTGAATGAACTCTTCAAGGTCCTGGAAAGTGAAGAAAGTAATTTTATTTCTAATTATATAATTGCATTCTTCAAAACGAATGCCGATAAGAATCTTTGTTGTGTAATATGTAAAGGATAAAAATCCGGATATGGGTATTGAAAGATACAATGACTATTCATAAAAATTAATAAATATTTTCTCCAAGACCATTTCTCCAAGCATGACAGACAAATAATTGGTCTTATGTAATTGCTTTTGATTACTGATGCATTTAAGTGTGAAACTGTTTTACTTGGAATATCGCGAGTACCGTGAATTTGAGGAAAGTTGTTGCAAAAATTTGATGTGATAATATTTTGAAGAGTAGGTTAATGATTATATTTAAATTTCAGAATCTGTTCTTCTGTAAAACTTATTCAGGATTTAATTACAAATTTTTTCGTCTCGTCATGATTGAAAATGAAAATGAAACAACAAAAGTAGAACAAGAAAAAAAATAGTTATTTAGTTTGTGTACGGCAGGCAAGCCGTGTACAACGCTTTCTGTCCTCTTCTTTAAATCTCCAAAAATTTTAATTAAAATTAAAAATTATTTTAAACAAATTTTACTGTCACAACCAATCATAGAATGAATTGTATAGTAAAATCTGCGAAACGATATAGTGGCCTCTAACAGTTTAGGCACTAGAGATCAAAAAGCGTTGAACAACTAAGCTAAGCTAAACTAAATTGAACTTTAAAGTATTATTAGAGATAAAAATTTTGCCTCGCAGACTTTTTTATACAAAATGTAATTCTCTACAACTATTTCCTTTAATAATTTTTTAAAGCTTTGACTGTTTGTACAGCGTTTTAAATAAAACATTTTCATTTAAAATACATACTTTTCAATATGATTAAAAACATGCTGTCATACAGAAAATTAAATTTCTAGTATTTGTATTTAAAAAAATTAACGATGAAGTTATTAGAATATATTTTCTTAAATATAAAAAGTTTAAAATTTGTACAGCGCTTTGAAATGCTGCGCAAACAGTCAAAGCTACAAAAAAATGTAGAGAATGAAATTCTGTCGAACCAAGTCGAGGAAGCGATATTTTACTTCATGGGACATATCATTCAGTGGCACCTTTTTGAAAAACTTCTCTAGCAGATCAGTCTAAGCGACACAAATCTATAGCGTTTAAAAAGTCAAAAAAAGTTGTTAAAAAATTATATAAAAAAGTATTTACCCAATTTTCAATATTTTATCATCACTCGCGACAAATGGGTCACATTTTTCTCATACTTTTATCATAAATAAATAAATTCACCAGTTTTAATTAGTTGTTGTCAATGCTATCAATAAAATAATTAATAAAAATAAATACATACAACTCTATTTATCTGTCTTTGCAAATATTTACATAAAAATGTAATTTATTTGCCAGTAAACAATTATAGTTAAATATTGCCTTAATTCTGGCAACCATAAAATATTCGTAATTCCCTTGGGAATTATTTAGAGACATTATGAATTCTTAACTGCACTACATGATTTGTCAGAAGAATTAACAAACATAAATTGACAATTCTCGAAACTAAAGTGCGCTGCAAGATTTATGCACATCATAAAATCATTAGGAACTTCACCCCAAATTATGCCTACTGTAAAATAATCCGAACTAATTTGCAACGACCCGGTTAAAGTAAAATTTTATCATGGTGTGTTTTTACCATAAATTACGAAATACAATTTTGAATAAAAATAGTAATTACGCAACAATTTGTGTAATGAATATAGGATCCCAAATGTATAACACTCTAAAATGGATTTCGTGAAAATTTTATTAGAATTATTAAATAAATTCATACTTGATGTTTTATGTATAACAAAAGTTAGTGAAAATTAAATTTTACTGCAATGGAAATAAATTTTAAACCTCTTGGGGGCAAGAAAATGTTTATCGTTAATAGAAATTAAATATTCTGGGTTTGTTAATGTTTCTGCATTTATTAAAAGCAACGTTTATTGTTATAATAATTTCAAATGCTTTTATTAAATTTCCTGGATATTGTTGAGTATTTCCATTTTATTTCTATTCATAAATTGCAAGAATAAAATGTGCAGATCAAAAATTTTTATATGGTTTCAGGTTTGTAAGGAAATATGAAATTTTTGTATGTGCGAATTTTATATTAAAATAAGTCACAAACAAAATTCCGGGAAGAAACATTTTTAGCTTCTCTCGTTGTAAAACAACATACTCGTATTGTTGTGGTAGACATGAGTGAGTAAATTGTTTTCTATTAGAATTATGTAATTTCTGTTAATTACTGTCGTAAAAACACTACAATTAATTAAAAGTAAATTCGATAATTAACAAATTAAAATTATCGTCCCAACTAGCTAAGTAAATATTTGACTACATTTTATCTTTTAGAGAGTGAGCTGGTATGTAAACTTAATTGACAAAATTATGTCCTATCTAAAACCGTTTTTTTTAATATAGAGAGTGTTGTAAAAACTGCAATGAACTCATGTTTTGCAGTTTCAGTTATACATTTATCAAAAATTTACATCAAGTGTTCAATATAACAAGTTTTAGAGTGCTATGTCATTTTGTTAAAGGAAAACGCAACGACAAAACGATGTCGGAGTCCGATGAGTTTCGTAACTACAATGCTTTAACCATAAAAGAAAAACAAAAAATCTTCATAATCTTAATCGTATTTAGGAAATTTCGAGTCATTTTCATTGTTATTACAATTGCGACCAAAAAAATTTTTTTTAAAACTTTGTTAGAGAAATTAGCTTGTCAATGGCATAATACGCCTGTGATGTAGGGCAATGGGCATGTAAACTACTTTTTGTCCTCCCATAGTGTACAGTAGGCTATCATAGTTGTGCATCCACCAATAGTAAGTCGGACTTTTGGAAACTGTGCGGTAAAAATGAGAAAAACACCGGATCTCACATTGTACGGTTAGAACTACCACAGGAGATGCTTGAGGAAAAAACTAACCTTGCAGTAATAAAGTTTATGTATCAAAGTGTACGTACCTAAAATATTGACACAAATAAAGCTATATTTAATAAAAAAATAATATACTGAAAAAATCGCTGAAACGTCACAGGTCTTACGTCAAACGTGTGTGAGACCTTAGACAACGCACAGCGTAGTTCAAGGTGGATCCCTATTACTAACAACAATACGAAATTATAGGTATAAAAGTATATTTTGGAAAAAGTTGCAGTTAACAAATTTTAAAAAAGACAACGTGTGTATTTAAGATAATTTTAAAAATAATATGCAATTTTATATAGAACAGAATGTTAAAATTAAACCGCTACAGCCCCATCTATTCAGAACCTGTGTGTTCCTGTCTAGTTAATAAATGTCATTATTCTATTCTATGGATCTGTGGCCATTATTGTTGAATGTTGAATCTCTCAGTAATTATCAATTTAGAATTAAAAAGTGTGAATAAAAGTACTGGAATGACCTTTGAACATGTTTTAAAGAAAATTATGCAAGCAATGACAGAGTATTTAAGCCACATTTGTGTACGTTTTATTGGTTTTTAGAATTTATTTGTACCTAACCTAACTTTTGACATGGCGCAAAAAAAAAACAGAATTTATCTCTATCGGACAAAAAAAATTATACAAATCTTATGCGTTAGTTAATTTTACAGGCTCCAACTAATCAGGCCCTCGCTTTTAGCTCGGGCCTGAAACAAAGCTGTCGCCTGTAAAATTAAGCCTACCGCATACGAATGTAAATAGCTATTACGCCCCCGCCCCAGGCTGTAAAGTAGAGTTTTCTGCCATCGTAACCACGGTGTTCACAAACAATTTTGATTCAGTTGTGCGTAAAGTGCTTTTACGGACTCATATATCATTATTTTAATATATAGTTCTTTATGTATTAAAGGCATAATAAAAGAAGATATAACACGAAGAAATGTTTAAAGCTCGACGTAGGAAAAATAGTTATTTCGTTGTAACAAGGCATCCAACAATTTTGTCATTGCTCGTTTGACATTTTCCGAAATGAAAACTGAAAAAATGAAAATATATTTGTAATTGTTGCATACCATAAAAATTACCGCCCTGATTTACGGGCGTGTAAAGAACCGTTTCGCATCTGCATAGTAAACTTTTGTCTTTTCACATAGTTTAGAACTGTGATGAAAGTAGGTACATAGTTTCAATAATTTTGAAGGCATTAGAACAAAATTATGAGGTTTTAAAACCACATAACTAACCTTGGACGACTTTTACACCTACTTCTTGCATTAAATAACGCTGAGACAACTCTCTTAGATTGTAGAAGGACTATATAGTAAAAAAAGTGTAGGTTAAGAAAAAGAAAATGTAGGATTTATTTTCGTAATCATTAATACAGTTCTACCATTTGAAAATTATGATATAAAACAGTCTAGTCTTCTGTAGATATAACCATATTTTTAGATAATTTGAAAACTGCATTTTATGTAATATACTCTAACTCGTATTAAAAAACTATTCAACTATTCAAAAGATTTTGGCAAAATGTATGGATTAAAAGTACATATTTACTGCGCGCTCAGAAATGATTTGGACCGACTTCCTAAAAACTCGAAATAAACTTACACTTAAAAATTTAAGATTAAGTAAAAAAACTAAGTAACTAAACCAAATTATAGCCATTGTTGAGCTAAACACAGAAAAACTGAGACCAAATATCAATTATAACTTTTAAGTGTAAATAGATGTGATCGTAAAACCAAATTTGGTATTTTTTTTGAAAAACCTGTGTTCAATTTGCTGTAATAATTGGTGTAAACATTGTTGACCAAAAGAATTTAGTGTAGATATTAGGGTTGGTCAAAAAAATTGATTATTTTTTTCTTAACTTTCGACACTGAAAAATGGAATCCTGGGCACGTTTAAAAAATGCCTTTTTCAGATGAGCTCTTAATTTTAATAGGAAGGACTTCCTCATCGCAGTTTTCAATTTTTTTTCAGTTCCATATGGTAAAATCTATATCTCGTTATTGTACAGAAAATTTGTATTTACATTTTTTGTAGAAAATAAAACGCTCTACACAAAGTTATCTTACAATTTTTTTACTAATATATATATTTTAATATATAATATTAAAATATATATATAATATATTTTTTTAATAATTTATCTTACAATATTATAAAATGCGCAACATATAGCCTTGTAGGAAATTAAACGCTCTATAAAAAGATCTCTTGTAGTTAATTGATTATTCTAACCATTTAGAAGATATTTGCATGTTAAAAACCAAAATTTGATACTAAATCCCCAATTTTTTTTAAATGATTGAAGTAATCCATTAACCACAAAAAGCTTTTTTTGTAGAGCGTTTAATTTCCTACAAAACTGTATGTTGCGCACTTTATGATACTTATTTATCCACGAGTTATAAAATTTAGAAGTAAAAAACAGATTTTTGCTAAATTGTAAAAGTTATAAAAAAAGTTGTAAGATACCTTTTCTAGATCGTTTAATTTCCTGCAACAAATGTAAATATTTTTTTTGTGTACGATCAAGTAGTGACGAGATATGGATTTTTCCATATGGAACTAAAAAAAAATGGAAAATTGCGATGAGGAGCTCATCCTAAAAAGGCATTTTTTAAAAGTGCCTAGGAACCAATTTTTCAGTGTCGAAAATTAAAAAAAAAATTGTTTTTTTTTGGCCCGCCCTAGTAGATATACCTACCGATTTTTATCTATATCAAATTTTATTTTAATATAGACTTAAAATTATTATTAAATTAAAGTTACTATTAAAGTAATCATGTTTGTGTACTCATATCTTCAAAACTAGAAGATATGATTTGCTTTTTATATTTTTCTCATGCTCCTTGGACTTTCGTTGACAATGTATAAAGAATTTGGCACAGTTTGGAACAACCTCTATGTATATGTTTGCATATTGCAAAAATATTGACATTTAAAAGTCAATAATCATCTTTGACACTTTACAAGAGGAGATTTTAAAATAAAGCAATCTCCTCTTTTTTCTTTTTTAACACTCTTTGTTTATTTGGATTCGGAACTTAAACCAAAAGGTGTTTTCCAATCCGTTGATTAAAACTTTATGACTCGAAGCACTAAACGGAAACCAACATTTCAATTCTGCTATTGTTTGAACATTGAGCAAACAAAGCAAACAAAGCTTTCAACGTTTGCTTTTTTTACAAAACATAATATGGATATATTTTATTACAATCGTATGAAATAATTCTTATAGATAATTCTGCAAGGCAATTAATTTTTTTAAGATTACATCACACGATTCTTTTTTTTTATAAAAGAATCATAAAAAGTTTAGTATTACAAAATTTTAAAAATCGTTTTTAACACCTTGCTGGATGACGCGATATAAAACAATCCAGTCTCTATTTTTTCAATTTTTCAAATTGCTTTGTTTTGTGACTACGAAAAAAAACACTGTTTGGCAGTTTATTTATTGAAACTGTATGGCTTCAGCTTGAAGCAGAAACCAGACATTTCAATCTCGCTATTATCCGAAGTTTGGAAAAACAAAATTCTTGGCTTGTTTTTAATTTTTTGTGAACAAAAGATAATTTCTTTCGATATTTGTTTACTAAAATTGTATGAACGAAATAAATTTATTGAAATTATATCACACGAAATACGCAACTACTCTCCTTTTATTATCATTTCACGGCGATTAAAATTTTTCCAAATCTTTCACAACTTTAATTAAAAACCGATTTAAATATTGCAAGAGTGTTAAAATATATCACTTTTTTGCGACCAGTTTCGTCATATTTGAACCGATTACAACATACAAGTCTACTTACTTCAGGCAAAGCCTTAGCCCTTTTGCAATGAATGCACGCAATTTCCGCCACATTAGGTAAATAAGGTCTAGGATAAGTGACCGTGGCATGTGCATTCTGTAGAATAAAACTGACATTTCTTGAGATATCATAGACTAGAGGAACATCCGATCCGAAGTGCTTCCGGACAATTGGTTGTATCATATTCCTGACCATAAAGGAATGCAGGCCATTGGCCAACAAGTGCCACACTGTATTAACAGTCCTTTGAACGAGATTCATTGCGTCGGTAAATGGCCTAGCGAGAAACGGTGTCACCGAATAAGGAGCAGGATTGCCGGCCAAAGACAGCGATCCGGTGTAAAACCCAACAGTGTTAATGTACATAAAAGGGGCGTTGTAGTGATTCACGAACCCCAAAGCGCACTCGGGATACGCTCCATCGAGGACGAGCAGATCGAAATTCTGCTGCGAATAGAGCAAGTCTTTCGTTTCAGGATCTGAAAGAAGTACATCACAAGCCTGAAAATCAATTATTTAAACGGGAAGTTTGGCGAGGGTAAAAAGATACCTCGTAAGCGTATCTGACCATGTCAAAGGGGTGCACCGGCTCCTCGCCTCTGATCTTCGCGCCGACCAAATCCCAGTTGGTGAAGTTCTTCACGTAGAAGACGAAACTGGTCGGGGTGATTTCCTCTAGGCCTGGTAAGAGGAAGTCGGAAGGAAAGGCGCTGATGAACGTGACGTTGTGGCCACGGGGGATGAGTCCTCGGGCTAACTCCCAAAAGGGAATTTTATGAGACTTTGTTCCTCCCATTGTTATCATTAAAATGTTAGCGCAGATACACGCATTTATCACAGCCATAAAGGTTGTCATTAAGGATAACCTTCTAACGTCCATTTCTGGAAATTACATAAAATTAACCGCTGAAGAGTATTTTCTCTCAGACGTGGACGACATTTTTTTATGATTAATTTGACCAACTTTCTCTTTCGGTCAAGGTCGGATAATGTTTTTTACCATTACGATTTATTTAATTGACCGTAAAATGAAAATTTAAATTAAAGTGCTTGTAAACAGGAGTTTCTCTCTTAAATTAATGCGTTTTGCAACACGTGATATTCCAACTGTGGATGATGGGATGATACTTTTAAGACACCTGCTTATCATATGTAAACAAATTTGTTTACCAAACCTCAAACTAAGTTTAAATTACTCACTTAATAATTATTATTTATCAGGGAGTGTCTACACCTTTCATTGACGTAGAAAATAAAAACAATATTGATACATTTTCTTTATTTGCACCCGTATTTATTATTACACAAGTAATTGCATAAATTAATCGTGAAATAATATGGAAAGTCGATATCGGATTATTTTACGTAATACCTGATATGGATTTCCCGTCTAAATTCGCAACCTCTGAAGATCGGTTTCTTCGATTAATTAAGCCATGAGTCATATCCTAACCACTTAATTAAAAAAAGAAAATGAGAAAAAAAGGACGAGGTCCCACCGAGATTTGAACTCGGATCGCTGGATTCAAAGTCCAGAGTGCTAACCATTACACCATGGGACCTGTGATGTTACGAGCAACACAACCTAATTCTAACCTAAATTACCGAAATTACAAGGGAAAAATAGAAAAAATCTAATTATTATAAATTTTAATAGAGAAATATTTTTAATAACTGCTACACTAAATTTTAAATTTTGTTGTTGTTATGTTATAAATATTTCAAATAAATAGTAGTCGAAAGTGGTTTTTTAATTAATTTTATTATTTATTATTAGTTATTACTCTTTTAATTTATTAATTTTTTTATAATTTTTAAGCGAAAAGCAGTTACGCAATTATTACACGTTTTTATGGCTTTAACTTTTATTTCATTTTAAATAACTTTCTTTCTTGGAAGATCTGAGAAGTATTTGGTATTTCCTAATAACTGTATACTTTGTATCAAGTGACATAAAAAAATAGTATCCAGGTAGACCGCGACAGAAAGATTTAAATGTCTGAACGCTGTAATAATTAAATTTCTACATTCGGATTAGTTTTCAATTTTTTTCTTAACGTCACATATTTTTAATTTTTTTTTTTTATATTTCTACATACCTATACACTTTTGGAATTAGACAAAATTCATATTGTGACGCGAACGACTCAATTCTAAGAAGCGGTGAATCAGAGTATCGAGTATTGTGTTGTGGACCGCTCACTTCTAGGAACTGAATAGAACTTCGAGTATTATTTACGTTTTGAATGGGTTTATTTATTCTTGTTTACGTCGGCATTGTTTGTCGCTATTGTGATTGAATTCCAATCATCTTGCCGAATTGAAATAATTCAGGAGAAACGCGAGAAAATACTCGAAAGTTCTGGAAAGAGTCCATACCCCTATACATATGCGAGACAGCGAGTCAGTCAGTCATTCTGGTTTTGGGAGAGCGACATAAAGGCGAACTCCGGCGATATCCAGCGAATTTAGAAAGCGATAGATTAAAGTGTTTTGTGTTCCGTTAGTGATTTAGAATATTAGCTGTGTTAATTAGTTGTAATTAATTTGATTTGTAAATAAACTTGCCGAGAAATTATCTCCAGCTCTTTAAATCAGAAACCCACATATAATAAACTTCACACTGGTGTCAGAAGTGGGATTTAAAGAAGCTTGGTGGACAAAGAAAAGTTTATGTCTCTGGAACCTTCTGGAAGAACAACAAGAAGTCAGACAAGAACCATGGAGGAACAACTTCGTGTATTCTTCGAGAAACTAGAAAAACAACGCTTGGAAGATAAAGAAGAACAGAAGAAATTTCTGGAAGATCAAGAAAAACGAAGAATGCAAGAAAAAGAAGAAGAAGAAAAACGACGACTGCAAGAAAAAGAAGAAGAAGAAAAACGTCGAATGGAAGAGCAAGAAAGAATTTTCGAAAAATTCGATACCTTACAAGATGCTCTTAAGAAAGATGTCGAAGAAGTAAAAAAGGAATTTGAGGAAAAAGTTTTCGAAGTAAAAGAAGAAGTAAAAGAAGAGATAAAAGAAGTTAGGGAAGAATTAGAAAAGAAAGTTTTAGAATTGGAAAGTAAAATGAAGAAACTTGGAACAGGACAAATTTTAGGAAGCGAAGTAACATCGCAACGAGTAAAACCCCCAACTTTCGATGGTCAGTCTTCGTGGTCAATGTATAGGAGGCAGTTTGAAGCAGCGGCGGAGATAAATTGCTGGAATGATGAAGAAAAAGCCACAGCTCTGGTGTTAGCACTGCGAGGACCAGCTCTCCAGCTGCTTCAGAATGTATCTGATCGTGATCAGAAAAACTATCACGCAGTGGTCAACGCCTTGGAATTGCGCTACGGAGACCAGCACATGGACAGAGTATACCAAATGATGCTTAAGTCCCGACATCAGAAAAGCAACGAAAGTTTGCAAGAATATGCCGCGGAAATAGAAAGATTGGTTAATTTAGGTTATCCTTCCGCACCTGCAGACCTTCGCCATGAGATGGAAGCCAGCGCATTTATTGATGGTTTAAGAGATGGCGATTTACGACGTTATCTACGTCTACATAGATATAAAACCTGTGCTGACGCGCTTATCCACGCGTTAGAATATGAGGCGGCAAATGAAGACTTTTCACGACGACCAGCTCAACGCGTGCGATTGATGTCCGCAGAGGAAACTCCAACAAATAATTGCTGCTGCGAAGAACTGAAGAGTATGTTGGAAAAGATGCAGCAGACACCAGCACGCACTGGAGGACGGCCTAAGTGTTATGGTTGTGGTAAGATAGGCCATATAAGAAGGGATTGCCGCCAACGGGGAAGGTCTGAGGATGTAAGGAGGGGTCAGGAAGATGTCACAGGCCCCTCAATTTCCCGGCATCAGGAAAACTAATTTCAGCTAGCACTTTGGGGCGTGTGCTAGCTGATACGCCCAAAGCCCCTAGGATCATCTCCGTCTCGCAGCTAGGAAAAGGAAATGATAGTCTGTTGCTGGATGGACGAATCAACGGTCGAGACACCAAGATGACGGTTGACACGGGAGCAACACTTTCTCTAGTGAGACGGGACATGCTGGAAACATCTCAAAATATCTACATGACAAGATGTAACTTCGTTTTGAAAACCGCTACTGGTGAAACAGCACAAGTACATGGAGAAGCTAATGTCAAACTTGAGATAGGACCATTCAATATTGTACACCGAATGGTTGTAGCTGAGATAGTTGATGAAGTGATCTTGGGTTTGGACATTATGGACAAATATGGATTTGTGCTGGATATTAAGAACAGGATGTTACAAATGGGAAACGAAGAAATCTTGTTACATTCTGCGACCGCTTCATCTGACCATGTAAACATCATCGTCTCAGAATCAGTTCGTGTCCCCGGCAATTCTGAGAAAATTGTGCTGGCAGAGTTGGAAAAAGATCCTGGGGGATACCGAACGGGAGTTGTTGAACCGGACATGACGAAATTCACGAATGCGACACACAATAAACAGATCTTGGTAGCTAGAGCACTCGTTGAGGCTGGTGGAAAGATTCCTATTCGCATAGCCAATCTCAGCGAAAATCGAGTTACGTTGCAGAAAGGGGAACAGATTGGCTTCTTTCAGCCTGCATTACGAGTTGTTCGTTGTGAAGAAAAGGACAACAAGAGTTACCAGGAAGGAGAAGGTAAAAATAACCCGGAATTGGAAAATTATTTTCTGGAAGAATGGCAACACTTATCAGAAGATCAGAGGAAAGCAGCCACTGCTTTTATTCGAAAGGAACAAGACATTTTTGCAATAGGGGACAAGATTACGGGAAGAACTAATTTGGTACAGCATCGAATTAATACGGGATCAGTACAACCTATTCGTCAGCCCCCGAGAAGACTCCCCTTTGCGAAACAGGAAGAAGTGGCTCGAATGATCGAAAAAATGAAAGAAGATGGCGTCATTGAAGATTCGTCAAGTCCCTGGTCTTCACCAGTTGTACTAGTAACAAAGAAAGATGGGTCAACTCGTTTCTGCGTTGACTATAGACGGCTCAACGAAGTAACGAAGAAAGATAGTTACCCACTTCCACGCATCGACGATACACTGAGCATGTTAGCTGGTTCCCAATGGTTTTCTACTTTAGACTTGAAGAGTGGGTATTGGCAGGTTGGAATTCACCCTGAGGATAAGGAGAAAACTGCCTTCTCGACTGGAACTGGGCTCTACCAGTTTAATGTTATGCCTTTTGGACTTTGTAATGCGCCAGCTACGTTCGAGCGGCTAATGGAACTTGTCCTTCGAGGGTTGACTTGGAGAACTTGCCTTGTGTACCTTGATGATGTGATGGTTATTGGGAAAACTTTCGAAGAACATCAAAGTAACCTGCAAGAAATTTTCAGCCGATTGCGAAACGCTCGTCTTCAACTTAACCCTAAAAAGTGTTGCCTTTTCCAAAGAAAAGTCAAGTTTTTGGGACACGTTGTTTCATCGAATGGGATACAAACTGACCCTGAGAAGACTGCAGCCGTACGGGAATGGCCCCGACCTAATGATAAGCACCAACTACGAAGCTTTTTGGGTCTTTGCACCTACTATCGCCGTTTTGTCAAAGGATTCGCCGATATTGCCAAACCTCTTCATAAACTGACCGAAAAGAAGACGCCTTTTATTTGGGACAAAGAGTGTGAATCGGCCTTCAAAACATTAAAAGTTACACTCTGTACGGGACCAATACTTGCTTACCCAAGGGCAAAAGGTCAGTTTATTTTAGATACGGACGCCAGTAATAATGGAGTTGGCGCAGTATTAACTCAAGTACAGGATGGCGAAGAGAGGGTTATCGAATATTATAGTAAGGTTCTTTCTAAACCTGAAAGGAATTACTGTGTCACCCGAAGAGAACTGTTGGCTATCGTGAACGCGGTAAGCCATTTCCACAAATATTTATACGGCCAACATTTTACAATAAGGACAGATCATGCCGCTTTAAAGTGGCTGTTAAATTTGAAGAATGCTGAAGGTCAAACAGCGAGATGGATTGAGAGACTTCAGCAGTATGATTTTGAAATCAAGCATCGCTCGGGAAGGTCTCATCAAAATGCAGACGCCTTGTCCAGAAGACCGTGCAGAGCCGACTGCAAACATTGTAGCCAACGAGAACAAGCTGACCACCTGTGCAACCTTAGAAGGCTAGTTTTGCAACCTACTGACGGATGGACAGCTGAAGAAATAAGAACAGAGCAACTGCAAGACGATGAGATCGGACCGATTTTACAAAGCAAGGAGAACGGAAATGTAAGACCGCAATGGCATGACATTTCAAATAAGAGTCCTGCTCTGAAGGCGTTGTGGGCACAATGGGACTCCCTGAAAGTCGAAAATGGGCTGCTCAAAAGGGCTTGGGAAAGCGCGGATGGAAAGACGGTAACAATGCAGCTAGTCCTACCGAAGAGTCGTGTAAAGGAAGTCTTAAGGGAAATCCATGATGGAAGATCTGGAGCTCACTTCGGCGTCAACAAAACCTTGGGGAAGGTTCGCGAACGCTTTTATTGGGTCAATAGCCGAGAAGATGTCGCTAATTGGTGCCGGAAATGTACAACATGTGCTGCGAGTAAAGGCCCGAAAACTCGTAGCCGGGGAGCCATGAAGCAATACAACGTTGGGGCTCCGTTTGAGAGGATTGCGTTTGATATTGCGGGTCCATTTCCAGTCACCGACTCGGGCAACAAATACATTATGGTTGTTGCCGACTATTTCAGTAAATGGCCTGAGGCATACGCGTTACCAAACCAAGAAGCTATTACTGTGTCTCGTGCTTTGGTGGATAATTGGATTTCTCGTTATGGGCTTCCCATGGAAATGCATTCGGACCAAGGGCGAAACTTTGAGTCAGGGGTTTTCCAAGGAATTTGTGATCTCTTGGGTATTCGGAAAACCAGGACTACACTGCTGCATCCTCAGTCCGACGGAATGGTCGAGCGCTTTAACAGCACCATGGAAGAGCACCTATCGAAAGTTGTAGAGGCCCATCAAAGAGATTGGGATCGCCATTTACCGTTGTTTTTGTTGGCTTACAGAGCGGCGATCCATGAAACTACAAATCAAACTCCAGCCAAGATTTTGTTTGGACGGGAACTCCGCTTGCCTTGTGACCTTGTGTTTGGGACACCCACTCAAGAACCCAAGGAAGTTAGAAGCTATGTAGAAGAGCTTCAAGAGACGATGTCCCATATCCACGACTTGGCTCGAGACCGAATTGAGATTGCCAGTGACAGGATGAAGACGCGGTACGATTTGAGGGCGAATTCGGTAGGGTTTCAAGAGGGAGATTTGGTCTGGCTATTTAACCCTCAACGGAAGAAAGGGCGATGTCCGAAGCTTCAGCCGAAATGGGAAGGCCCTTATACCGTACTGACCCGACTTAACGACGTGGTGTATAGAATCCAAAAGAACCCCAGGGCTAAGATGAAGGTAGTGCATTTAGACCGTTTAGCCCCCTATGCGGGTTCAAATGACGATGAATGATTGTTCGAGACGAACAATTCTTAAGAGGGGGGTAGTGTGACGCGAACGACTCAATTCTAAGAAGCGGTGAATCAGAGTATCGAGTATTGTGTTGTGGACCGCTCACTTCTAGGAACTGAATAGAACTTCGAGTATTATTTACGTTTTGAATGGGTTTATTTATTCTTGTTTACGTCGGCATTGTTTGTCGCTATTGTGATTGAATTCCAATCATCTTGCCGAATTGAAATAATTCAGGAGAAACGCGAGAAAATACTCGAAAGTTCTGGAAAGAGTCCATACCCCTATATATATGCGAGACAGCGAGTCAGTCAGTCATTCTGGTTTTGGGAGAGCGACATAAAGGCGAACTCCGGCGATATCCAGCGAATTTAGAAAGCGATAGATTAAAGTGTTTTGTGTTCCGTTAGTGATTTAGAATATTAGCTGTGTTAATTAGTTGTAATTAATTTGATTTGTAAATAAACTTGCCGAGAAATTATCTCCAGCTCTTTAAATCAGAAACCCACATATAATAAACGTCACAATATTATATTTTAGATGATGACGACAAATCTTTAGTTGCTCAATTTTCAATATTTAAATATTTTCGAAATTAAGTTAACAAAATTGAAAAACATCCATGACATTTAAATTATTTATTAGCATAAATTAAATGTGCAGTGACAGATAATTTTCTTCTTATTTTGTATTATTGATTGACTGTGATTAACTATAATTAGGAGCAATTTGAGTTTAGAATTGCTTACGTAAAGTTAATTGGTTTCGATAAGTAGTAGCTTATTAAATTTTATTTTATTAAGTTTAATTATTATTAAAATTATTAATCTTCTTCATTAGATATGTAGTCAGATATCTTCTTGCGTACAATTTACATATTAGGTAGGTACAATAGACTGAGAGTGTTAAATGAACTTACGTAAAAACCATTTTTAAAAAACATAAATGGTAAAGACAGCTTTAGGAAGGGCGTAATAATTATTGATACTTTTGCAATATATAATTGGTGGAACCTGCTTGTCAGCAAGTTAGAGACAACATAAATTAAAGAAACACTACGAAACTCGAAATGCACAATTTAAATTGATTTATTGACTTTATTTACAAAGTTAACAATTTAATGCAATGACAAGAAATGAGAGATTTTAAATACGAGTACTGTCAAACAAATTAAATTTGTCTGGTCTCAAAATTTCAATAATGTTCTTTGTTCGTTATACGTAGTACTACATACAAAACAAAGTCGTTGTATTTACAGCCTGATTCAAATAAAATAATGAACCTGATAAGTTGGCGATGCAACCCAAAAAACAAATTTCATTTACGTCTTTGATCTAATTTAAAGTAAGGTTTTCAAATTAAATCTAAGTTATCATCTGTCTAACCGTGACCTTAGCGCAGAAAAAGGTCATTTGTGCCAGAGACAGAAAATAAAAAACTCATTTTGATGTACCTAAACTCCAATACAAAATGTATAAAAGAATGAAGCATTAAAGGTAGAGAAACAGATTTATTCTAAATCATAATTTGCAAAAATAAACAAGTATAAGACACCATTTTTAACTAATGACAAAGCACTGTCAAAGTGACATAAGATAACTTAATAGCAAATGCAAATCGTAATTAAAAGTTGATCAAGACGTAAATGATATTTGTTTTTTTTTTTTTTTTGGTTGCCACGCCATAACATCAGGGTAATTATTTTATCTGAATCAGGCTGTATTATACCAGGTGTATTAGCCTTATTTCTTTACAGCAAATAATTTAAAAAATTGATTGTACTCTGGCAATTAAAGTCTATTCCAATTCCTTCTAATTATTTTCTCATTCATTTATTTGCGGTTGTAAATTTGAAGTAACTGATATTGCAAAATTTTCGATCGTGAAATTTATATAAAATTCAATCAAAAATTAACTACACATTCAAACTCTACTTTTATTTTATTTTTTAAGTTATTAGTTTTTGAATAAAATCAAGCTTTATTTAATTAAAAATTGAGAGCGGCACGTGGCTGTCCTAAATCCCTAACACAATAGCGACCCACCAATCTACTTGAATCAAACAATAGACAAGCCACACACGATCTAAACATTATTTTTTGACAAAATTTACATAACCGTTATAAACTCGTCAAAAAAAGGTCTCAAAATTAAATTTTGAGAAGACTATTTTTTTTGTTTATTTAATGTTCTATGGTCCGATTTTTAATTATGTACCTATAACGCAATTAAACTTAGCAGTGCTGTACGAAAATCGTTTTTTTTTATTAAGATGGAAGAAGAAATGTTTAAAAATGCGCTTCTTCTTCTTTAATCTTTAAAGAAAAATAGATAACATGACAATATTATATTTTTATGCCTCACTGGTATACTGTTCCAAACCAATATTGGCATATCTGACTTTAAATGCAAGTCACCATGTTTACACATGTAAACACAAATAATTTATGGTCGTTAAACCCTTCAATGCATCTGAAATAACTGCCTGAAGCAGATCAAATCCAGGTAAAAGTGGTGACAAATCTGCATGCCCCGCGCGGTTTTCTTAGATGGCATCAAAGAGTCTAACGACAATAAATTACTTACGTTTGGTAAAAATACAATCTTTATTACACTAGTAATAAACAGATGACTTCCCTTTAAAGTCAGGTAGTCCAAGATTCGTTTGGAACAGTATATAAAGATAAGAATCAGTAAATACCTTTGTATTTTATAACGTGTGTTTTGTGTTGCAAAAATTTTTAACCCTAAAAAACCAGATTTGCTTGTACAAATGTTTATAGTTTTTTAGATAAACGATGAAGAAGTTCTTGCTCAAAAACAGTGTTGTCATGTATCTTAAACGTAATGTTCTTTGAGAAAAAAAATTTGCATCGTGAATTAGAAAAACCAGAAACATTTAAAAAGTAAATTTGTGTATTTGGCATTGTTTTAATAAGGATTATCCCCATTCAAAATTTCGGCACACATTTCAATTACACCCTGTATGTGCATCAAGAAAAATGCTATAATCTTGTACATAAACAACTTTTTCAAAAAGTTTATTTATTAAAGTAAAGTTAATTTATTAAAAATTTGCATCAAAACCGGCTTTCAAAGTCTGCTTTTATATTGGTTGCCTTGCGTTATTATTTTTATTGGATTCTTCTTTTTGACATCAATCATTTTGAAATTTTATTTTATCCCATGCCAACATTGTTAACAAAATACGTCAAGCCGTTAAGCCATTTACAGTAGCGACAAGAAAATTTTGGTCGTCAGAAAGTTAAATATTTTTTTTAATTTTTGGAGTACTTTTAGAGATGTAAAGCGGTAATACAAATTTTGAACTAACTGATAACAGAAGTGAAAACAGTACGTGACTGCTTAATGACAAAAGTTAACAATGCTCACAATTGAGCAATTTTCTTAGTGTCAAAATGTTAATTTGACGATGAAGATTATATTGTTAAAGATTATATTGTATTGATAAATTTTAGCGGAAAAGTTAAGCTTGCATTCAGATTTTCAACGTCTGTGGGATGTATAATTTAACAATTTACATTACTTACTATGCTGTTTGTTTCGGAAACTACATCTTTGTAAATAATGTTGGCATAACACATAATAAGTACTTACTTTACAATACGTTATGTAAATTTATATTTTCTTCTTTTATTTAATTTTATTGTTAACTTTTCTTCATTTTTTATGAATCTATAATTCTGTAAATAATCAGAATAATTCAACTCATTATTCAATCCAATGTTACATTGTTCAGATATATTAACCAGTGGAAAATTTGCAATGTATATTATACTTTATACTAGTTATTAGTCGTATTAACCAATTCAATACCCAAATTGCGTGCGTAAAGTACTAATGCAATTTACTTTTTTAGGATTGGTAACAAAAACGCTTTCGCTGGAATGAAACGTCATTTGTCACGTTTCAGCGTTCATGTCAGCGTTGAGATTATTATAATTTTATTCGAATAAATTTTGTTTCACTTGATGATCAGAATTCCTCACCAAGGTGTTATTCTGTGTGTGTGTCGCAATTAACCTATAAAACATTTAAAAATAGGGTAAACAAGCGGCGGTTACAGCTTTTAGCCATTATTTTGACAATTTATAACCCCCATAGCTTTGATAATTTGCAAGTAATTTTCTAAATGAGTATATAGCACTACTTGGTCTGAAATAACGATGAGAAGAATCGCTGAGAATCGCAATTAGTTTGGTAATTTAAGAATAATGTTACAATGCTTTTGGAGATTTTCCTTACTGTGTTTATGCCCGATGGACTATTCAATCAATAACCGATACGGTAGGTAAAAAAAAACCATTTATGAGTCACTTACACAAAATTTTGGACAAATTTGAAAACACTTCAAAAAATAATTGACACTTTCATAAAATTTATTACCAACTATCTCGTATTAACGCCAAAGTCCCTAAAGATTGATTATTAACTTCTTTACTTAAAAATTACGTAAAACGCGCAAAGTAAAAAAAATAGCATAAAGAATTCGTTTTTAAAATCATTGTGGCCCTCATTCTTTATAAAAACTCGCGCTTTGCGCTCGTTTTATAAACTTGAATTCGTGCCACAAAGTTGACTTTTCGAAACGCGTTCTTTAATATACTATTTTACCAACGATTATAATCAAATGTTTGTTGTAATGTAAGTAACAGCAGAAGTGTATTCACAGATACAGAAAATTTTGTTCTATAAAATGAATTTCTTTAACTTATGCAGTTTATTATGGATACCATATTCTCATAATTAATAACCATTCATAGAGCAATGAACTATAGCTAAGGTGTTTTATTATATTTGACGTCAAATTTGGTTTTGAAAACATAAAATTGTGAATGCCATACCAAACTGATAAAATTTAATTTGACAAGATAAATAATAAATAAATAAAAATATAGGTTATGTTAATTAATAAAAGCTTTTTTTTCATATTATTTTTACCGACCATTTGTAAAATTTTAACGTTTGTGAGGACTTTTCTTTTGTTTTATAAAAAAAAAATGTGTGGGTAAACGTCTATCCAAATATAAAGTTCTTGAAAATGAGTTAATAATCTCGAAACTAGTCGAATAAATAAAAATTAAGAAAGAAGAGTATTATCAATTAAACTAATCTAATTCATACTTTCTCTAAAAAAAGTTTCCGAAATTATACAATAAATAAAAATAGATTATTAGTTTAATTAATATAATAATGAATATAATATTAATAGTAATATGTTTAATAGGCTATTTTATCGTTGCTAGTGATGTCGTACTTTTGATAATAATAGCGAAACTTAAGCGTACCTTAAGCAGGTACCATAAAGACAAAAATTATGCTTACAAACAGTTATAGTCCCAAAATAAAATAATTTAATAATATTATTACCTTATAAGATACGTTCAAAGATAGACTGTCTCTTCTTATATACTCTTTAATTGGGTCATAATAAAAACTAGAATATAATTAAATAACCGTTTTTAATGTTTTAGCAGTATTCTAAAATTTGTTATTTGTACAAAATGTTTAGCTCCGACAAATTTAAAAGAACAAAATGTAATATGATTTTATTTTAACCTTTTTTATCAGTAATTTTGTTTATGCTCCAACTAGAAAACAAAATTTTATTGAAATTTACTCTCAAAATTTATTTACATTTGAATTTCACCAAGCTCTTTATTCTCCCCTTATCATCAAATTGAGTTGGGTCAATCAAATTTGAGATAAAAAGAGGGAAAAAGACCTCACCATTTAATAAATTAAAAAGCCAAGTGTAATAAATTTCACACTCAAACCAGTGTTTCGTTTAAGAAACGCGCGTGATTAGTGAATTGAGACGAATTAAAACTAATTTGGCGATAAAAAGCCAAATTTGTCAATTAGAAAATGCGCACACAATAATTGTGTATTTTAATAACAAAATTATTTAAGCTCGAAATTATTTTAGTAATAACAATAATGAGTAATTTTATTCTATAAATAAAGACAACAACAAACGAATTAATGCAATGTTAAAACATTTCATGCCATATTAACACCGGTAATAACAATAATCTTAATGTTGTTATTGATTCTTTTTATTTATAGACGCTTCAATTAATAACATTAATCACCCGACAAAAATTTTAGCGCAGTAATAATACTAGTCACTAAAACACGTATTTCCTTGATACTTGAGATATATTACAACATAAAAATGTAGTTAATTAAAAATAATTTGTGTTGTTGAAGACATTAAACACAACTTTCCACTAAAGGAGGGTTCAAGTAATTTAAAACCGAATTGAAATCAGTAAAAAATCTCTTGAACAAAGCTTTCACAATTACCATACAGTTGCAGATGAGAAACGTGTGTTTACTTTGATAACCGGAATCCTCTTAAGGTTTCTAACGTCTGAAAGGAAAAGTTGATTATCTAATAACAGCGACCGGATCAAAGGTGCATCTTCCAAAACGTTGCTTTTACTTTAAACGCAGCGATAATTACATTTGCGTGTCATAAAACGCCGCTCATTATTATAACACTGAGGTTAATCACAAAAGCTTTGAAAAGCGTGCCTGAAAACACAAGGCTAACCTGTCACCGGCACACCTGAATCATCTGAAAAAAATTATGTACAATATTGTATATCGAAAAACTCGACCGGTGCACGTGCGAAAAGAAAGTTGTTTATAAGAGGTTATATAAACACAAAATCGATTCTTTTTACTACGAATACCAGTGACGTATTAATTAAAAAGTGCAAGTGAAAGATGCTGGCGGGTTCTTTCGCAACAAGGATAAATGTCGTCCGGAGAAGAAGAAAATCTCTCTTTGTTCCGCTACTTTCTACACTGTTTATTTGATAATTTTTCAGCCACTGGAGCAAATTATTTCGTCAACTAGAACATTATAATATTCAAGTCACTCTGGAATTGCAGCGCTCGGAAGTCATTACAACAACCTAAATAGGCATAGGTGCTATTTAGCAAATATCTGCATAATTTAATACGTTTTGTCTACACTAAAGGTTAACCGAAAATCAACATTGACATTGACCGGAGAGTTAATTATTGTGCCAAACACGCCTGATGAGACCACCTAACTAGAAGACTTACTTGTAATTAACTAAAAAAATAAAATATATATAATCCTTTCTGTATCTTCTAAGCCCACATACTAACACCACTACACTTTTGTAATGATCACTGATTTCTGTACCACAAACGATTCCTCATGTTGTTACTTGTGTTAAACAGAACCATTAAATAATTGTAGTACCTTGTCAGAAAGGAAACTGAATACTAGTTGGTTATAGCGGAACGAAGTTGAAAGTGGAGGAGAAATGGTAATGGTACGGCTTTAGTACCATCTCATGTTCGGTTACATTGATCAGATTTCGTAATAACTGATTCATAGAATTTTCAAAAATTATACATTCAAAATTAGAGCAGATAATGACTGTCACCATTAAAAGAAAATCATTTCCTATAAATGAGATAGAAATCTAGGCAAAAAATAATACAAATTAGCTATGCAAATTTCCGGCTTTTGTTGCCTTTTGTTGAAAGAATAAATTTATTTTTAATGATTTTTATAAAAAATATAAAGGAGATTATTGCTTCCAAGCAACAATTTAAATGCTTTTTAGACAATATTATTTTATAATAAAAATTGTTGATAAAGATAAGTTGCTGTAAAATGCCAACATATCAAAATGTTAATAATCTAGCTCGATTTAAAACTAAATTATAAACCATTTTTAAAAGGTATGGCACAAAAAATTTGCCTAAACATTAATTGGGATTTTTTACTTAAATAATGGCGGTGCTCTACTAAGGTGCGTTCGACTTTGCCACTCCGAGTGCACTTACTCTGTCTTTGTTTGTCTCATTCAGGACAGATAAATTTGTCGCATTATTTAAATTCAGGATTTACTAATTTAAAGACTGTTTTTATGACAACGTACGCTTTTTCTGCCCCATTTAATAATTGGGTGCACAAAGAGCGTGTGTTCTTTTGGATATAGTGTCAAAAAGCATCAAATTTTGATCACCGGGTAAAGATAGTGATATAATGGCTTAATAAAGTAGATAAGGAAAAAGGAGCACTCGGAGTGTTAAAGCCGAACGCAGCTATAGTGTTTATAAACTGGTAGATAAATAATAAAAAAAAACGCTGGTAGTATAAAGCTGCCATTTTTTTTTGTTAAAAACCACGCTTTCGAACTTCTGTTACAGAGTTATTTACCAAAAAATTTTTGCTTCTAGCATTGTAAATTAGATACTTTTCTTTATCTGGTATCATATTGTTTTTCAAGCAGATTTTTTTATGTCTAGATGATAAAATATTTTTTTGCGCGATTGGTTGTTTTTATCAGTTTACTGTGCCTGTTTCCACGACGGTAGGTTGCTGTTACTGGTTGCTACGTGTAACAAAACGGTAAGTAATTTACTTACCGTTCAGTAAACGGTAAGCAATTAAATCTAAAAAAAAACAATTTTGCGATTTATTTGTAAATGTACAATTACTATAATTAATAGTAGTAATACCACTCGCATTTGAGATTCTAGTGTTAATAGACAAACTTTCCGACGTAGAAGTCCCAGGTTGTTGTAATAGTCCACCAACATCGCTGTGTAAAATTTTATGAGCAAATTCAATTTTGTTTTGGAGGGAATCTTTCACGTAACTCTCGGCCACCGTTGATGAACGCCACCCAGCATGTCTTTCTAGTACCAACACATCAACTCCGTTATTCGCCAAAAGTGTAGCCGATGTGCGTCGAAACGAGTGTCCAGTAAAACCTTCTGGGGCTTGCAACTTTAAATACTTTGCAATTTTTGACAGCCAGCCTCCAATTGTGCCTTTTCCTGTGACTTGCCTAGTGCGTTTGCCATTTCGATAGTTCAGAAATAAATGATCTGACGTTGGGTTGCTTGGTCGAATTCTTATGTATTTTCCAAGTATTTCCAAATAATGAACTGCTTCATTTTCTTTATTAATAACTGTGAACGTTCACTGAATATTCATTTTTGTATTTGGAATATTTACTATAAACATTTCTTCATGTTCTTCTATGTCACTTATTTTAATATTGTACAATTCCTCTCGTCTACAAGCGCCCGATACTCCCAATATCATTGCTATCTGCAAATATATTGTTTCCTTAGAACTCAGATGTACCACCTCATCATCTACAACATACCTCTTGAATTAAAAATTGTTCGTCTGGTGCTTCATTCAAGAATTTTTCTATGTCTTCTTTGGTAAAAATTTTAGCCTTCGATATACAATATTTTTTCTCTTAAGATAAGCATTTAATGTAGCAAACTTAGAAATATCGATAGCATCAGGGAAAAAAATTGTACTCTTCAGCATAGAATACTCCGCCCATAAACTGCCTGGGGCCTGCAAGTGTCCACTTCTCACCACAAAATACGCCAACAAGCTCTTTTGATTTACAGAAATCTTCTTTGCTTCACGCCATTCCTTAAACAACTTGTATGTCTGTTCATATCGGGCTTTACATTTTTCTGGAATTATTGCCGAACATCCTTCTTGCCAAGCGTCTTCTAAATCATCCGGTAGATCATCACTAACGCTCATATTTGCTTCGAAAACGGAACAACAAAACAGAACTATGTAGGAATGATTGTATCAAAAAGACAATTTTACTTGTTTGGAACAAAACCATAGCAACCATGGAACAGCCACCCATAGTTTTCAGTTTCAATCTTCCCGATTATCACAAATGTATTGATATAAATTATTATTATTATTATTCTAGAAACTCTAATCGCGCAAAAAACGTTATAAGCATGTCGAACGTTAAGGATTACCGTTCTCAGACAAAAATTGGAGTCGTCGCTTCGCTCCTCCTCCAAACAATTGTCTTCGAACGGTAAGCATTCCTTACCGTTCTCCATACTTAATATACTATTACAAACATCTAAAAACTTCGATATTTATTTTTATTATATTTTTCTGTGCGTACCGCGACTGTTTCCTGAACAGTAAATATTATTTGCTGATTGCTTATTTCCTTGTTTACAACGAAAAGTCATCAGTAAGCATTGTTTACCATTCTAGGGCGGTAAGTAAATTAATTTAGAATTAATTACGTAATTGTTTCTGAACAAATATCAATTGCACAAAAAATGTCAAACATCTATAATATAAGATTGACTTAATAAGCATAAGCATCACGGACCTTAAGAACATTTTACTGACTTCGGACAACAACTGTGCTATATCGAAAATATTCTTACCGTTCTTGATACTTAATGCACTGTTAAAACCAAATTATCATATTTTTATTTTTATTAGAACATTCATAAAACCTTTTTACAATCCAGATGCCCCAGCATCAAGTTTAATAAGAGTCTTTAAGCATGCTTTAATTGTCTTGAAATCATTTTAAAACTACTTTTAAAAATTAAGAAGTTTTATAAAGACTTTAAAATAGTCTTTATAACCTCCTGACAAAAACCTTTTTTTGCTGATAAGTCAATCTTATAGATGTTGTTAGTCAAAAAATATTCTAAATAGCTTTAAGAATTATTCTTATAACACTCTTTTCAAAATTGTTAAGTTGCTAACTACAAGTAGTTAAAAATATAATTTATAACTCTTCATTTAACACGTTTTTTTAACTGTGATGTCTTAAGCACATTTTAACAATATTTTTTTTATATACAAAACTAACAAGTATTATCACCTAACTAACAATTCCATGCAATCGGTAATTTTTTCAATCCACAAACAGAATAAACAATTTACTTCAAAAGGGTTTGACCCTCTTCAGAAAAAAGTCCTATTTGTTGTGAGAGGTTGTTGTAAAGTAAATATTTCCATGATATATGGTAAAATTGATGCCGGTGGCCTTAATAATAATATTAATCTGTTAGGAGGAGAGTTCAACCAATTTCTCAGAATGTCAATTCTCAAAAATTTGGCCATGTCTATCTGCTGTTTCTTAATTTGCAAGAAATCTGCGTTTACTTTAAATTCGTCTTATTATATTTTAACTGACCACTTGTTAATTAATTGTTAAGGAGGTTTTTGCTCTATGGCTAAAAAAAAGTGTTAGTTGTTTTATGTTTGCACGTATTCCTTCCTATTCATCCTTGTTTCTGTGTTCTCAGTACTCTGTTATTATTGGCATAGGAGGAGGACGACAATTTGAATAAATTATTAATATAAGACATACTTTCAGGAACAGGAACACGTAAAAAGCAAAGCAAACGAAATGTCTTTTTATTACGTGATCATTGAAAAATTAATTTTTAATGTTTTAGTGTGGGCTATATTCAAAATAATTTATAAAAGTTGCAGTTGGATAAATTTTTAATAAAGTAGTTAAAGTTGAGCTTAACCACGTTCCGGAAAGTCATTTTAACAACAACGATTCTTTCAAACCACCATAAAACTTAAATTGTTACTTGGTTTGTTATTTCCGATCTGGAAAAACGTGTAAGAATTTTTCTATAGGATAAAATGGAGATTGTTTTTCCTTTTGTTTGAGTGAGAATTGGATTCTCTCACAAAAAATATCCTTTGATCTCGTGTAGTCACGTTTAGAATGTATTTATTTATTAAATTATGCACACATTTCTGCAATATTCTAATACATAAATCAGTATTTTAATTTAAATTCTCGCTTTGTGTAATGGGCCTTAAAGCATAAGTTTGTGTGCGATTTGTGTTATCACGTGAACGAAATTGAGCAAAGCTGAAAGTAGTAAAACGACTTGTAAAACGTGTTTACCTCGTTATCTATCAAAAATTTCAATTCTGTGTTCACTGATGCAAGAGAATGAATTAATAAATCCATTGTGGAACGAAAATTTGATGCATTTTTTAAATTAAGCGTCCTTCCATTTAATAAATTTTAATCAGAATTTATGTTTGCTATTCTAACTTTCCAAAAATTTGGAACAATTTAAGTCGAGTAAATTTATTAGGTTTCACCAAAAGTAAAACTTTCATTAAAGTTTAACAATAAATGAGAAAATTTTTACTTTCAATAAAATATTTCGCGTGTGCTTCTTGACTGGCATTGATTCTTATAAATGTGTTTGATGTGACGTCAAAATAAATGGAAAAATCAGAATAAGATACTGTAATCCAAGTCAACTGTCAGATTTATGAAGCAAACTGAAATAAGCTCATTATTTTTGTTTTTCACTTGTTAGACTTTTAGGAAAATATAAATTTTTGTTAAATAATCCTGTAATGAAGAAACTTGTGTTTATTTACATTGGCTATTGTCTGAGTTCCTCTGATGTAATCGCAATGAGGAAAAACATTTATCAGTTGTTGACTTTAACAATTGATGATGTTGTCGATACACTTGTAGTGAAATTTTGAAAGTTTCAGCAACAGGTTAATTGTCAACAGTGATTCAATTTTTTGGTAATTTGCTCTACAACTATTTATTTTGTCAAGCCCAAAAATTTTTAGTCTTTAATCTTTGAAAAACTAATTACTGTTACTGGAATAGTTTACAATATATTGGTAAAGATTACAACAACAAACTGCTAGAAGGCATTATAAAAAAAAATTAAAACAATTTTATAGTACAGGTTGGAATTTAAAAAAAAATAGGTAAATATAAGTAGACCAATTTACATAATATGGGCATCTGAGTTAGAGTTGAGTGTAAATGCGTCAGTGGTGAGTCCTATGCTGACGCACTTAGTTACATGACTTAGTTACATTTGAGTTGTATAAGTTGCAGTGTTTTTTTGTTTTATTAACGTGTTTGATTGCCCTCGATAATTTTCTCACCCAGAAATCGCGAATGATAGTGAATCGTTGTCTGAACTCGGAACTCTCTGCATGAGAGCAACTTGTGAAAAAGACCTTCTTGTGAAGATAATTCAAGGAAATGATGTCAGTAGTAAACCTTTAAAAGACGAATGATTATTTTCGTGAACAGTGGATAATTAATAAAAACTGGTGTCTTGACCATAGGACTAAGTCTCACTGATTAAATTTTTTATAAAGTACTCTGGATGTGGAAATTTATATCCTGCGAACAACGCGTCTACAGTTATCACAGCTCAGTAACAGTTGGTTTTCATTCTACTCTTTTCAGTGAAACAAAGAATTTGCAAGCGAACTTATGTTCTGTGAGAAAAAGAACTAAATATAGTCTTTAATAACACTCGACTCTCAGCAGAAAAATTGAATAAAGGAAGTTACTGTAAGAAGATCGAAAAAATCAGAAGAAAACAACCAAAAATTTTTTGCGAAAAGACAAAGAGGTATGCCTAAAAAAATTAAAACTGGAGTAAAAGACGCAAAGTAGTTAAAAGTTAGAATATTCAATATTGTGGGACAAGCTTTTATGTCTGAGGCCCCAATAGAAGCAGCTCTCAATTCTTCAGAATTTAATAAATGGTTTGAACGACTGCTAAGAAGTCCATTATTAAGAATGACACTTGGGTTCTTTGGTATTAGTCGAAGGACCGAATAATCGTAAAGTTGTCGGTAGTCGTATTATACCAATGGTACAAGTACCAGAGTCAGAAAACATTACGTCTAAAAAAATGGTTGGATTCATTCAGACTGATAATTTAAATTAATAAAATCTAAAAGTGAAGTTCGGAAAGTTGAAATTAAAAATAATAAACATTTTTGTAATTTGCCTCGTCTTTAATATTGTTATTGTTGGATTTATTTTTGCCCCAGGAATAGTACCTACATTAAAAAAAAAACTACTGTTGTTGGTTTGTTAGCCGACATTTTGTCATTTCTTTTTAAATTTTACGGTTTCTTTAGGGTTGGTAACTAACTCATATGTTTTGGCTTCCGAGGATCAATTTGTTTAAAATTGTATTTATTTTCATTAAAGTGTAGTGTCTTGTTCGGAAGTATAGAGGTTAATTGTTAATGAACAATTAACTGGTGCATTTAATTAAATGCAACGATTAAGCATTCAACTTCTATGTAATATCACAACACTTTAATTAGAACTGATGGCTCTAAGATTCTCTCACTTCATCTTCAAGATCTTCTCCAATTTCTGAAGCTTTCCAAGTTCTACCAATTTCTACTCTGTAATAATGAGGCCAAAAGCTGAATGTCTTAGAGTGTTCAAATTCCTTCCTTTGGTAGTACGTTCTACAGGAAAAGTTTTTTTTTCGTGGAATTTTCTTTTTATAACAGTAGAATAGTTGAGAGGTCTACAATTAATTTGTAGAAATTATAGAGCAGTTACTATTTACGTTTTTGTAATATTTTAGATTAAACGTAGAACTCCTGTGCTTTTAAGATCACCTGTAATGATTTACAGTAATAAATATGACGAAACTTGTGTTTCGTATATATAGTAATAAACTTGTGTTTATAACTATAAATACTCGTATATTATATAATAGAATATTATTTTTTGCAACAATTTTAATGTTTAATCAGGTTAGTAGCTATTTTTGTTTTGTTTATTTATGCTTTCTATCGGCCTTTCGACTTTAATAACTAACATTTTTATGTTATTTTGTCCAATATTGTCTATAATATTAAATTTTTATCTTGATATTCAACTGTATTAAATCTGCCATTGTGATTTTTTAATTTTCATAAAAGAATCGTCATCAATAATTCGTCACCAATAATTCAAAAAACGCCTAAATGTTCCGTGCTATATTGTGCAAAAACAGTTTTACACAAAGCATATTTTTCGCTAGAATTTATGACCACAATTACAGACTGGTATCCACAAGGTCTTTTGCGCGTATTATTAACTTAAGACAATCGGTACATAATCGGTTTTTGATTGTAAAATTTGTTGATATTTTCTAAAATTTATGTTTTTATCCTTGTCTTAAAAATCGAGTCTTTGACCTAGCAACAATATTACCAATTTATTATGAAACGTCTTGTTTACTGGAATCTGTAGGAAAAATTGTGCAATGCACTTCTCTTAAACCGTTCAATGCTTGGTTAAACAGGTGCTTGCGAAATTTCACCAGATACTTAAAAAACTGTCTCAAAAATACTTCAATTTTAATTCGGAAAATCTGTGTCAGCAATAACTGTAAGTAACTTTCAAAGTACCTTCATGTGCAGTGAGGGTAATTATTTTGATCTAATTTGCAAATATTACTCTTGTGTAATTTCAATTTCAAACCAAAATCTCTACCGTTCGAATCTGGGGTCAATAAATTTAATTCAACTTTATTTGGGTGTGTTATTAAACAAACCAAATGACCACGTTTTTATAATTATTTTATGATAATAAACTTAACACGTGAAATTTTTTTATAAACTTAATTTTTAGAACAGCCAAATTGGTTAGATTAATATCAAGAGAAAGTTAAGTGAAAATATCGTCCAATATCGTGCGTATAACCATAATTTAGAAATAATATTTTTTAAATATTTTAAATTACGACTTCCTAATATTATTACCAATTACCTGAAATCTTCTTATTGGCTGAACGACTTACCAGATGCTGCACATCATACGTGATTTCTTTTATACACTTTATGCTTATAAAAATCCTCTCCGAATAAATTATTAGATTGTGGAAATGTACAAAATTTCTAATCGCCTCCAGTAGATTTAATAACAAAACATTTTTATTAATAACAACCAGTGCCGTAGCTAAGATTATTATTGGCGCCGAGAGCAAAATTTTTACTTGGTGTCCTTTAAAATACCAAGTTAGAAGTAGAATAAATAAAAAAATATAATAAACTATAAAAACTATTGTCAAACAGAATATTGTCGTTATTGTGCCCATTGATTTAAATGTTTGTACAATTGATTCTACAAGTGCTGACGTCATAACAGCCATTCACGTTCCAAATAAACAATTTGGAGCATTGGTTTAACAAAAATTAAAAGTTGCAAAGAGTCCATGTATTCTTTTTAACATAAAACGGAATACTCCAACTAAAATTTTTTGTAGCACTTGTCAAACACAACAGAACAAGCTTTTAAATGGTTATGTTCAATTAATGCTTGTAAAATTATAAAATCAAAGTTTGGTTTGACAAGTTCTCCAATTTCCAGGTCCAAACTATCAAACTTTTACTAATTTATTAGAAACTTGACGCGACATTTTATTAATATTGAAAACCAGAGACAACATTTAACTAATTTTAAAAGAGCCGGAAAAACATTTTGACAAGTTTTAAATTAATAGAAAAGATTTCAATTCAATTTAGCAAGCAAAAGTCTAAATTTTACTAATTTTAGATCTTGGAGGTGATATTTTATATCAAAAGTAATGATCTGTTTTAGATATTGATTTCACCCCCTAAAATTTGCACTCTTGTTGCCCACTTCCTACCTACGACACTGATAACAACAAATTGATAAAAATGAAACTACAAAAATCGTTGTTTTATTTATTTTTTAAAGCATTGAAACATCAGTCTCTAAATCCTTAAAACATTTATGTAAATGCTTCCCTAGGAATTTCTCCGTTTGTTCATTTTTCATATAAGCTTCGTTTATTGTTTCTTGCATAACTCTCGACATCCCTTCGCTCCCTCTTCGACTCCACTTTTGTTTCCAAACTTGTTGAAACTGTAACAGACAGTGCTGATGGAGAGCCTATAAACCCTGAAACAGATTCATTACCTGTACATTAAGTCCAATGTAGATGACAGGATTATAGCATATACTGCTCTTGGCTAATAATGCCGGAACCACTGCAATGCCTGGAGTCACTAGAGAGGCATCTCCAAATTGTACAATAAGAGCCATAATTGCGTATGGAGCCCACGCTGTTAAAAAAGCAATTATCATGATGAAAATCATATATGCCACTTTATTTTCGGCTTTCGTAACTTGACCCATTCGAAAAGCGTTCTATGATGATTTGTGTTAACACAATCGTTATTGAGGATTTTTCACTTACTCTTCGCATCGTTAACATGATGTTTACGTAACTGAAAGTGATTATTACGAGAGGAATAAAAAGACCGAACGCAAACAAATATAAAATGTAACTTGTTGAATTTGGAGTCTTCTCTTCCCAGTTTACTGAACAGCTGAAAGTGAAAATAGTCGCATCATTTAAAGGCACTGGACAACATGTAAAATAACTAATTTTTATATGAAAATATATTAGCAAAGAATGTTTTTAGTGAAAATTTCTGAACGGTTTTTGCAGAAAATAGCAATAAAATAAAAGCTGTGACGTTATTTCTGACACTCGAGTTATTCGGCTCGTAGGTTAATTATTCTACATCAGTTACGCTAGGGACAACTGAGTGAAGCGTGATATTCCGGCATAGCAAAAATAATGTCACGGGACACTTTGCATTCTAGATTTTTTTTTAAAACGGTATATTAGAAAAAATATCTAACAAGGATTTATCTTCATCTACAAAATCTCAATATATTTAAACATGTTGCCAATGCCTTTGAGTGTGCTTATGAGAACTCTTAAAATTTACATCGTAAGAAATAACGTAATTCATTAGCGACTATCACTTCTAATAGGTGTGAAAGCGTACATTCGATCGTTAAATGTCTAATATTAATTATGGCTTGGACCCTTGTAGCAAATTGTTAATTTTCTTCTTTACATTTTACAAACACTTACAATTTAGGACAAGTGACTAGCTTAAAGACTTTCAACAATTTGTGCATATTGCTACTTTCAAAAGAAATTTAAAAGAATATAAGAAATTTTATTAATAATAATTTTGTTTCAAATTTTCTAAAATTTTACCGAACCAAGTATGTAACTATGCAATTAAAAAACACACGTGTTTTACTGGTTATCTATATATTATTACCTTAGTAGAGACACTGCAGACAATGGTTAAAATGCATAAAATGCTTTTGCTTGATTAAAACAAGACAAACTTGTGCTATTAGCATAAGCTAGCACGAGATAACTAGCTAGCAAAAGCTTTTGCTACTCTTTATGCATATCACCCAATGTGATGCAAAGTACCATTTCAGACCTACCACCTGCGATCGCAAGTTTCTTATTTTTTAGTATGTCTTAACTCTGGTGTGAATATGAAGCTGACTGCTTTTAAAAATTGAATATAAATTTATAATAAATAAATAATATAACATGAATAAAGGCCTCTGTCTGATAGAATCATAAAATAGGTGGGGTCTTTTAACATGTGCTTGGTAAAGTAGTTTAAAGCAGCTGTAACGCATTGAACTTGTTCTTAGCCCTTAGTGCACCTATAATTAGGATTCTAACTATTTTAGGTCGATTGATGCGCTTATTTAGTGAGGTTTCGGAAAATAGAAAATATGGATGTCAACATTAATAACTTCCTAGATTAAAATTGTAAAACAGTGCTTTACAATAATTATAAAAATCTGTTTTACCGTAGCAGAGTGTTTCAAAAACTATATGAATAAAAATATAGCACTTTCGTTTTAAAAAAAACTGATCTAATAAACTTTTTTCGTTTTGTATCTCTAGGGCGCCATAGAAATGCCAGTGAACTTCCATCATGCGCTTGTACAGTTTCAAATAAATGAATCGCCAGAGCGTGTTGAAATCCAACTCTTCCCCTAATCACTAAATGACCGTATAAGGATGAGATTTCGAGTTACTTCTAATCCTGCCCCACACCAACGGACTTAAGAACCTTTTTTTATAAGTTAATGAAAAGCGATATGATGATATTGGTTGGTTTGAAGAATCGTCATCCAACAAAGCACTGAAAATCGCATGCTTTCCGATAATGTTTGGAGATGACGCTGCGCCATCGTAATACGCTCACTTATTTGTAAGTACCCTTAGGGTAATGAAATAATACAATAATTAAGTCCAATCCAGCATAATTTCTTTAAACTACTTTACCAAGCACGTGTTAAAAGATCCCTCGCCTTTTATTATTTCTTTTGTGAGAATCACAGTACTGTGAGTGGTACTGTAAGTAAAACGTATCATGCTATTGAGTTAATTGCGTCACAATATAAGCTTTGCAATTTGGACGGTTTCCGATTTCGTTTATAGTACAGAAAATTTTCTGTTTTGTCATTTAGAGAACTTCCTGTTCTGTCATTCTATCTCTTAGACTTTCATTGACATTCTTCTCACCTATATTTCGCTGGTCGAAACCGGTCTAGAAAAATCTGGTTTACTACTAGTTTTATTTAAAAAATTCATGCCAAATCATGTGTTCACATTTGATCATTTTATAAATTTAAAATTACCAGCCTATTACATAGTTTATATAACATTTTGATGTGAAATTCATAGAGAAGAATTTATGCAAAAGATTTTTTGAGGAATTTATCAAAAGCTTGTCAAATATACGATGCTTCTCCATTGGTCTCTAGGAATGTGAAATTGTTCAAGATCTTGGGTCTAGTTATACAGAACCTGAAGCAAGAGTTAAGAAAGTATCTGTAGAGACCTAAAACCACTGAAGATATTGAGATGCCTAATGACAAAGTAACATCAACAATAATTACTTCCTATGAAAAAAAGTGATCCAGCGTAGAGCTTTTTGGTAGAATTGCCATCTTCCTAGAAGCACAACTTCGTGAGAAGTTTAACAGTTTTAAAAAAGGCATAAATTTCCACCACATGTTTGTATCTATGTATGAAGTAGGGGTAAATAAAAGAATTTTATAGAGAAAGTACTGCAAAGAGTTCAAGAGTACTTCGAAATGCACCAAACACCACAAGACGCTTGTAGAAAGACACCTTGTAAAGTTCAAAAAGAGAGTAGCAACGGCTTCCGAGAAGGAGACGTTTAACCTTCTTCTAGATTCGCAGTTTCCTGCAAATACTTGTTCTCCTAAAGAAGGAAGCAACAGCCAAAGTACGAGTTCGTTTAGGTAGACCATGACAAAAAAAGGGCACAATAAACCTAGAACTTAGTGCAGTGAGCCGCATTCTACACACTCAGACCAATAATATGCAAGGCATACTACACGTGAATAAGTGCTTTACTTTTAAAAAACTGGTGACACTAAGAGGACTTGCTTAGCATAGAAAACAACATTTTGAGTATAATTAAGGTTGGTCTACAAAAGAAATTTTTGACAACAGCAAAATTCAAAAATCATAATTTTTATAATTTTTTTGTTTTAAATTGTAGTTTTTGAATTTATTACCAATATATACATTTTACCCAATATTTTAATTCATACTTGTAACCAAATTCAAAAACTTTGGTTTTAAAAAATAGTTTCAGAGCTACTGTCATAAAAATCTGCATAAGAACTGTTTAAACATGTGTTTTTACTAAAAAAAATTATTAAAATTGTTTTTAGCAATTATCTTGGTTTTGGCCGATATCCCACCTAAATAGTTTGAACTAATCAAGAGAATATTTAAATACATGTATATTATTAATAAAAATATATATAAATATAAATAAATATTTTTTGACATTGTTGACAAAAATAATAGAGTCCTGCTATAGCATCAATAATCCAATAGCACTAAATACAAGAAGTCCCAAAATTTGCAGACCTACGAACTGGTACGCATTTCCTTAGGATTAGGAAAGCTTCTTTTGTTTTCAAAATACAATCTTAAACATAAATTTTTGGTTGTATTTTTTTAAAATCTAAACAACATTTTTACTATAAGGTGGCTGCATTAAGACCCTTAAATAATTATAAATCTTTTTGCAGCATTTAGTCTACTGCTTATTACATTTTTAGAAATGGTTTATTGTTAATTTTGTTTAAAAAATTATTTGACAATATGATCATTTAATGTTTATCATTTTAGCCATATTAATTATGATCTAAATTATCTCAAATGTCAAATGGTCAAAACGGAGATTTGGTATATTTTTTTAAACAGTTTTCTCGTGTTCCTTGGTTTTCCACTGACAACGCATCAACAATTTTTGTCCGTGATTTTGGAACACCCTGAACAAGTAGTCTTAAATTTCCTGAAAAAGTAGCTATATAGTTGTGTAATATTGCTATTTCATAACAAAAATCGATCTTGTTTTTAGCCATTTTTAATATTTAAAAAAAAGGTATCTTAAAATAAGAAATTGATGTAAAGAGACATGAAAATTGTAAAAGAGAGAGGAATTCCCCCAAATTAACTTCTGATAATGCCTGTTAGAAAATAATCCAGACTAATTCACAACAGCCCGATCGAAGCAAGCATCTGTTTTATCGAAAGCAAAGAATTTCAAACGAACGATTGAGCAGTCATTAATTAGTTCGGACTATTTTATAACAGGCATTAAAAAAGTTAATTTGTGAGGGGGTTCTTTATGATTTTATAGTTTTTATACATCTTATCCTCCAATATTTTAATCCTGTATTTTGTCATAAAGTTTATTAATAAGGATAAGGCTTCTTGTGAATTAAAACCAGATCTATACAGTTCAGAAAAAATTTCACTCGCATAAATTTATTGAAAAAGTGTTTGTAGGCATTGTCAAAAGTCAAAAATTGATGTTTCGGCTATTTGTCATGATTTAAAAAATGTGTTTTTTGAATTTTCAACTTGAGAAGTACTAAAGAGACGTATTTTAACCTAAAAATGTCTGTATTTTGACGACGATAGAATTCCAAACAAATTTTCTCTGCCACATTCCTAAAAAAGGCCATTTTAATTAGAAAATACTGCAGAACATTTTCTATTTTTTTTTATTTGCAAACTTGTATGTTTATAACGGTTCATCTAATAAGAGAAAGAAAGACATTTTTAGGATTTAATTAGATAATTAATTAATTATTCATTCCCAAATAAGTTCTGTTATATAACATTATTTACATTTAGTCGAGTACGAATTGTAAATGTGACTTAAAAAACAAAGAGTTAAAAATCCTTTGCATAATTTTGTAATTTAGATTAATTAAATGTTCCTTGTTAATCCTTTCTAATTAAATTTTCATGCTCAAATAGTAACGGATATGTTCAGTAATATTTAGTAATTGAAAATTGATCTCAGATTCTAAAATAATTGTACAAAAAGATCAAACTTCGCTTCATTTTAACAAAGCACTTTATATTTTCGAAACAAGTCAATAAATCACCGTTCCGGAAGAATAGCAAAATGATAAAACATAACTCAGATTACAAAAAATGTGCTTTATGAAAATAAGTGGCATACCTAAGATTGGCGGCTTCATTTACGTATTCCCCCCAGCCAATTAAAGGCGGTATTGTTAAACCTAATGAATATAACCAAATGCTGAATACTGAAAAAGTAGCGTTACGAAAATTTAAGGCATTGTTACGGAACGGTCGTGCGATTAATAAATACCGTTCAAATGCAAGAACGGTTAGTGTTGTTATTGAAGTGATACCTAAAAGGAATTAATCTCGCTATTGTTACAAACTTTGAGACTTACCTAAAAGGGACATTATAAAACCGTAAATAGTACATCCCAGTTTGCCGAAAATCCATTTGTAATTAATAGCTGAAAGAAATGTCCACGGATTGCCTAATACAGAAACTAGGAAATCGCTTACGACTAAATTAAATAGAATTATATTTAGAGGCGACGACAACAACTGGAATTGTTTTTATAAAAAAAATATTTGTTATGAGTTTAATACCTGTCGCTCTTTCAGCATGAAAACGATGACAGTTAAATTAAGAGTAAATCCGAAAAAACCAATACAGAATAACACGGCAGCTGCTACAATATATCCTTCAACCGGAATTAATAATTCGTCAAATTGCGTTGAATTAAAATTCGTCATGCGGAATTCCGAATACACTTAAATTCACATGAAAGATATTTTTTCAGTAATTTGAGCGCACATCATTCGCACACGCAAACTTCCATCTAACTGAAATCTGATAACAAATTTGTAAGAGAGCGCGTCGACGCAGTTTCAGATATCCTCCTCGTGGTCGTTTTATTGTTATCCTCAAGTCCACTAACAAATTCAAATTAGGTACTTAACAACAATTTTATTTTACTTAACTAATTTATCTAAACTATTTACAAATTTGTCAAAAATTAAGATGAGGCACTCGCTTCTGGGGTTTTCTTATTCTGGACGAAAGGACTTGTTATTAGCCTTGCAACGTTTTGTAGGACATTAATAGGAATCTGAAAAAAATTAATAATTACTTATAAAAAAACAGGTCTCATAAGGGAAGTTTTCTAGCACGACTTTAGGTCTAGAAAATGAGCAGCGAAGCGTGACGAATGCACACAATCGACTTAAAGCATCTTTATTGTTGTTGTACAAATTTTATTTTTCAAAATTTAGGAATTTTGCTATTTAGTTTCTAGATGTCACAAACATCTTTCTTATGTAACTTTTTGGCAAATTAGATATTAGAATTAGAATTATTAGAATTAGAATATTATATAAAACGTGATGACAAAGACAAAATAACCACATATACGTAGTATGTCTCAACTAGAAAAAGTTCTCTTGTCCTTTAAGATATGGATTCAAATTATTTAAAATATATATATTTTTTTGAACTTTATTACTTTCGCTATTATAGCTTGCGACGTAATTCTATTAAGTGTGAAAAAAAAATAATCGAAAAATGTCTGAACAAAGCCTCTAGTTGTATCTGTGACCTATGCTTTTTAATCATTCTATAACTTAAACCATTAAGATTGACAATTTTTTTTGCAGAAATTAGTTTATTGCAGTTATGTAACACCCCATATTAGTTGCTAAAAGAGAATGTCTTGTGCAAAGTATGATTTGTTCATCAAAGTTTGTAATTTTTGTACCAATTTTTGCTTTGTACCTAATTGAGTGGCTTTCAATTGTGCTTGTTTAGTAACTTGTCTATTATTATTTTAGAGTTTATAAAACATTTTCAAACAAACAGGAAGTAGATAAAATAATTTAATTAATATAGTTGTTTACACCTAGAATTTTGTACTGACATAATTTGACACAAAAATGTTTCTTTATTTTTCTTCCGTATTGTAAAATAATAAAAGTCAAGTACAAGTTATAACAATTTGAAATGACTAATGTTAGTTATGTATGGATAAGCTTAATTTATGTTTTGACACGATTTTCTACTTCGAATATAAAAAAAAGATAAAAATTAATATACATTACAATAAAATCGTTTAGAAGACAAAAGTGCACTCAGGAGAATTTTTAAAACAAGTGTGTAAGACTTCAGGTTGTAAACAACATTAAATTTTTTTTTATAAAAATTGACAAAACCTGCTTTTAAAAGTCGCTATTTAGGGTTTTGATAAAATTTTGAATCTTTTATCTTTATATTTTATTATCAGAAATCGTTTTTAGTATTGCCAGCTTTTAGCGAGTTTTTTAAACAAAAATATCTTTTTAAGCAAACTTCATTTAGCAAGTGGCAGTTCTTTTATTTTAAACTCTGTACCACAAGGGATGTTTACAAAACGTCTTTCAAAAATTTTAACTGATATTTTAATTAGTTCTGCCGCTCTAAATTTCTCAAATACAAAATCTATAATATTTTATATTTTTGCAACTTCTCATTTAACATTGCGCCGTTGAGATAAGCCACATGAATAAAGATAAAAATTCTGAAAAAAACAATGTTTTTGATGTTACGCCACTGATAAAAGCAAAATACGGTCAAAGAAATCGTTTAGAAATAGCAACATTCGTGTAATATGATGTAAATTGTGTGGCTGAATTTTATAAACAAATTGGTCATGGGGTTTTAGGTCTTTTTGAAGACACTACAATAATTGAAAAGAAAGATCTTGAATATGTCTGAATTGTGCTTTTGATTCGCTGACACTTACGATTTTTTGTTCAAGAATTCATCACAAAATTTCAAAACAAAGAATAAAATTATTTTATTCTAGGTAAAACAATAACTGATAAAAGGCATTAATGTCAAGAAAAGTTGTCACTAACCTGCTCTAAATAGATGTGAGTATTTTATGTTTAATATTGGTTTATTGTTTGATGTTTTTTTAGAGTAAACCCTTAAGTGGGTAAGGTTTTTCATTTTTAATTTATGATTGATTTTTACTCGGTAAGGGTGCGTTTTTGGCAATAACGCTAAATAAAAATATTACTTATTTTTGTGAGTTCTGTGAATAGAGTTTTGTATTTAATTGAATAACAGACTGTATGTCTTGATCTACTTTGAATGTAAATTTGCATATACGTCAATTATGTTAGAATTTATTTTCAAGAGTAGTTTTAAACGCAGATTATTGACATGGACAAAATTGAAAAATCTAATTTGTATATATGCATATTTAATTTTGTAATAAATAATTCTAGATAACACTGCATTAAAATCTTATTGAACCTTTTACCAGAAAATACTAAATTTCTCACCGGTTTGAATATATTGATTATGTAAAATCTTTCAGAATGTGATGGCTTTTATCAACCATAAAATATAACATAATTCATATAAACCATAATGAGCTCGCCCAAATTATTTATTAATTTGTTTTTTTGGTTACTTAGTTTAAACTTTAGTTTTCGACATTTATTGTCACATATATTAGTTAGAATCGCAGTAGTAACCGGTTAAAACAAACTTAAAGTTTATTTACTTTTCAAAAAACCACCAACATCGCAATTTACACCTAAAATACATCTGGCAACATAGCACAACTTTTGAAATGATGCACAATAAAATTTACTTAAATTTAACAGAAATTTTGTGCTGCAGTTTATCTTTTTACAGTGTTAGAGTTAGCTACAGTTGCTGGTCGAACAAATCTCTGTTGTATTTTAACATTATTATTTTACTTGAAAACCAAGATTTTTTGAGCATGACAGAAAAGTGACAGAATAACCAAAAATTTTGACATTGTCAAATTCTAGTAAATTTAATTTTGACGAACTTAATGCCACAGGTAGTGGTTTTTTGAAAAGTAAACAAACTTTAGTTACATTAAACATTCGGTTATAACAAACCACTCTACAAGGTACAAAGTAATTAATCCGTATCTTATAAATATACCTATATGGAACAACCTTAATAAACTTAAGCTTCGTTTTAATGAGATTCTACTGTAATTTTTAATGGTAAATCTCTGCATGCAATATTTAGTATAAAAAGCAGCAATAAACTAAGACTTTTAAAACTTAGAAGAAAAAAAGTATTTCGACTAGTTGATGTTGATCAGTAATTTTTGCAAAAATGCAACTCTTTCTTGTTCGATTAAAAACACTCAAAATTGATTGTATTTAGCAATGTTTTGAAAAAATGAACATCAGACATTTTACTGCAAAATATTTTAAAATAAGAAATTCATTTTTGGCATAATTGAAAAGCAAAACTTTGTTTATTGTTAAAAAAATTTGAAACGTTTCTGAAAAAATACTTAAGTTAGCAAATTACCTACTCTAGTAAAAACTAGAGAACTAGTGAAATTCAAATAAATTTTAGTTCTTACTAACATTAGAAATAAAAAAAAAATATTTTCAGCCCTCTATTAAAAAAACATTTATTTAGCTTCTCACAAAAAATATTTGGACCAGAAATATTTTTCTTTATAAGCCAAAGAAGTCACACTTTTTGCCGAATCTGTAGCAGTTTTAGTGTAACCGATGAACGCAGTCAGCCCAACATAAAACTGATGCAGATGCGGCACAAACAGTGACTTCGCTGCTGCGTAATAAATTAGCAAACGTTTTTTTTATACGTACAATTTATAAATTATAATAATCATAAAAGGCCATTTTTGCTATCACCAGCATAAAATAAAATTTCGGCGGCAGAAACTAAGCTTTCTGCGACTGTAAAAGTACTTTTGTAGGCGCTAAATTTTACTTTACAGCCTAGGCTGAAGAAGTAAAATTTTAATTAACAATAAGACAACTCAGGCCAATCGTGTTAATTTTCTCTGACGTTTGAAAAAAATCTATTTTTAGTATTTCACAAAAAATAATAAAAAGTAATCGTTTCTTGCAACTTTTTGTGTATATTAAAAGAATATTGTGAATAATTTAAAAAAAAAAAACGAGAGTGACAGTCGTGACATGATAAAAATCTTAATAATCAGTTTCATAACATTTTACTTCTCCTCCATTTAAGGCTATCGAAAGCGTAAACAAAATGGAAATTAGTTCTGTCAAATTAGAAAATCTTTATATTAAAATTGAAAACGTTTTTGTTTTAAAGTTGTTACCGGAGTTACAAACAAGAAAATTTGAAGTTAAAATTTCGGAAATGTCCTTGCATGAAAGACCACAAAGTATAATTTCACCAAATTGTTAAATTTTGTTCTGGTATTTAACCACTGAATGAACTCATAATAAACAAGTTTGCACAATTTTTTCCATGAAGTAAAATTAACATAAAGAATCGATTGAACGGTATTACATCAGAAAAATTGTAAATTCACAATTAATTACTGTAATTCCAATCCTTTTATACAATACCAAAATGATTCATCAGAAAAATATCTGCATTAATTTAAATTATGACATTAACTGTTAATCAGAAAAAATATTTTCCGGTTGAAATAAAGTCGATTTCCTCAGTAATTACCTGAAAGATATCATCTATAAATCTCGCAAACATCGATCCAGCTCTTGGCGGATGGAAAGGAGTGGACGATGAAGGGTCGGGTGTATCAACTCCGGTTGTAATTCCGGTTATTTCAACAGTTGCAGAATCTCTTTTTTCATTATTATCTTCTGTTTTAGTGTCAGGCGAAACGGCATTGGCTGCCACATCATTAACAGTTACCTAAACGTAGGAAATCTTCATATTAGAAAGTTTTCAATGATTTTCTGATGTCTTTTCATGTCGAAAGTGAACATTTACCTTGTCTAATTGATCGTTGGTTGCTGGTAAAGCGGCTATTGCAGACGCTAATGCAAGGCAACTGATTAACAAGAGGGTGTTTGCCATTCTGAAAACAATAACTTTCATTTAGCCTTGAAGAGCCGGCATCGGTTTTAATCAATCAAACGGTTTTTTTAAACAATATTATTAAGGGAATTGAGTTGTATCATTTGGAATTTTTTTTCTGAATCATTGATCAGTGTTATTCTTTGAAAAATGGCTTTAGAAAGCGCGTTATGTAAAATATTTTTCTGCAACTCTTACTCTTGCATAAATTTTATTGTGGAGACAGGAACGTAAGCACTCATCATTAGTTGACTCAAATCAATTAAATTCTAGATGAGTCAGATTCAATGTCAATTCAGCAAATTAAATTTGATATGCTCCAACTAATACATAATAACACACAATTTTAATTAAATCAATGAAAAGTAACAAGAAATTACAAAAACAATTTTAGTTGATTGTGAATAAATTAATTACTGTAAAATTTATTTATGTTAATAAATTAAAATATCAAACATACCTGTTTTTTTGTTTTTAACAAATGACGATCACTAAAATAACTGCTCTGGTTGGTTTGTGATTGTGCGTCAATTCACTCTGCGAGTTTCTAGTCTGACCCAGCGTTGGAGTTAACTTCTCCTACCATAAGTAGTATGCACTTTCCGTTATTTCCAGAAGCAACGCAATTTTTTATTGATAAAGTATAATAACTGTTTATTTGTAATCTTTTAAGATATCAGAACGCTCTTATAATTCGCGGTTTTTGTGAATAGAAATTCGGTCATTGACTGTACACTGAAAAAGGTTTCATAAGTCGGTTTTTACGCTTAAAATAACTGATTCATAATGGTTATTGTTCAATTTTAAAAAATATTTTAGAATCAATTATCACTAAATATTTTAATTTAAGTGAAATCGCATATTTAAATTTTTGACCGGAAAATAGATTTCTTGGTTCCGGAGGTTTATTAACAAATTGCTTTAATTATCATAGAAAAATTGTAATTATCTCAATGACACTCATTAGTCAGGGTATTATGAAGAAACGAAAACTTCTTTGTTAGTACGAAATTAATTGTCATTATTGAGAGTTTTAAAAAAAACAACGTAATCTAGGTATCTATTACAGTACAAATACCTTTTTAAATAAGTATAGACAGAAAAAAAAAGAACAAATCAAGTAAAAATAAGATTGTAACAGGTAAGAAAATAAAAAGCAGTTGAGATGAGATAGTTTAAAGAGTCTCAAGTATGAAAATAAAAGACAAGCAAAGAATTGAAAATATAAGAAAGGTAAATTGGTGATTTTTTACTGGGATAGAGGGATAGACTGCCCATTACTAATAATAAACTGCCCAACTCTAATAATGATGGTCCTAACTTGAATTTGCTAGTTTTACGTTGTTTTTTTGTGTAAGGACTGTAAAAAAAGAAAATTTACATCAGCAAGAATAAACGAAACCAAAATAAAATAAAAGACAGTTACCACTACATTCAAAATTAACATAAATTAAAATTAAATTTGTAAAATATAAAATAAAATAAAATTGTAAATTATTAAATGAATGGAAAGTGGTGAAAATAAGTGATAGAATTTATCTAAAGATTGGATAAACGAAATATATAAATAATTAAAGTAATAAATAACGCTAAAAAATGTAAAATTTAAATTTAAAAGATTTACAAACTTCAATTTCTTTAAAGGGATGGATTAGGAAGTGTTTGCACTCCTTGCACCAGTGCAACAAAGGGTTACACATACTGCCTAATAAAGAAGGTAACGGTCTAATAAATTAAAGCTGGTGAGGATTATGTTTGCACGCCTGGTGTACAGTAGAACTTATGGGAAATTAAGGTGTATTGCGGTAAAGAATTTTTAGAAATCCTATAATTTTGATCAACTGATAGAAAAATTGTCTATAATTACTTTTGAAATCGGAATGAAATGATCAAATTTAATTAAAACAACATATCTTTCCCAAATCATAGTATAGTTTTCTTTAAAATATTTTCATTGTTAAAATTTAAAGCTTTTGACGAGTGTCAATTATTTGATGTTGGTAAGCAGGATTTATTCTTAAACATTTTGCTCAAACCGTAAACAAATGTAGACGACCAGTTTCAACTTTTTTTTATAGAGTTTCGATGTAGGTACATTGTTCAATCATCTGTAACATCTAACGCTAGTTAAAGTCTTTTCTATTACAAAAAATATAGTGCTCTTTTCTGGAGGTTACAGTTTAATTTTTATAAGGCAATGCACTCAACAAAAATTTTACTGTGGTATAATCGGATATATAATGACAATAACACATTTTTCATAAAATAAACTAACATACCTACTTAATAATTGCTTTATTTTGTAACCTGATGGAGATATAATCCTGTATTGATGTAGATCAAATTAGCAAAAGACTGCAGAAAAAACTTGGTAAAGAAAAGCAGTAAAAAATTTGGTAAAAAAAAGCAGGAAACGATTTTCAAACTTGGTGTTAAAATTTAATATTGAAAAGAAAAACTAATAAGATGTTTGAAAACAAAGTTATAGATGTAAACCACAAGGTTTTTGTTAGTTTTTAAGCTATTAAAATAGTAAACGAACACAAAAAGAGTTCTTTGATTAAGAGTAACCCCTAATGGGCTTATGCAACCAATAATTTATCAATTCATTGATAGTCATTTAGTAGATTGTCATTGCTTTTAGGCAATCTGGGTTAACAAATTGCTTTGTAGTATCGTTGGTTGCCTCACTTACAGTCTGAATAAGAAATTGTTAATCTTTACATAATAGATCTCCTGCTAGAGTGCCAATTGCTATCATTTGCTTTACTTGGCCTGGGGGTTTTTACGATTGTGCTCCAGGTAGATTCCAGAATTATATTTAAGTCAGGATGGCCATTAGAACTTGGGTCGAGGGCACTCCCACCGCCCCATCTCAGAAATGGATTGTCGGAAGACAAAGTATCTAGATGCAAAAAGGAAGAGAAAATGGAAGTCTGAAAAGTATTCTTGAAGATGTTGCTGGATCAAAAAGAAGCCCTAAAACGAAAACAAAAACGGTTCTTTTCAGAACCACCACAATATTTCAAACAAATTAATGGTTTTGTATTACCAAATTGTTAAAATTTTATTTTTACATATCTCTCTAATTTATGTCTACCCCTAATAGAAGTTATACTGTAAATTTAAGACAAACAAAGACCTCTCCACACATTCTGTGATCCTGATACAAAATTGAAAATTTCCAAAATTTTTAAAGAAACACCTCTTCACACATTCTGTGATCCTAATACGAAATTGAAAACTTCCGAAATTTTTAAAGAAACGCCTCTTCACACATTCAGTGTTCCTGATACAAAATTTGAAAAATCCCGAAATTTTTAAAGAAATATACTAGCCTTAGCAACTAAGTTATTTGCTGACACAAGAAATAAAACACAAAATTTACTTTAAATTTTATTGAAAAAAGAAAAAAACTTACATTTTATACCAATTAAGGTAAAACATTTTAAACAGTGTTAAAATAAATTACAAAACGTCTCAATAAAAAGAAAACGATAATATTTACACTGTAAGCTTAGCGCATCAATTGGTAAAAGGGGCACGGGTCACTTACGCGCCGCGGTCAATAAAATCCGCAGGTACTCCAAATCCAACAGGACAGTAGCGCGCCGGATCTTCTTTACTAACACGACATTTGCGAGCCGGGTCATTAAAGCACTTAACTGCTTATTTAAAACTATTTTGCAAATTGAAGACAGTAATTTTCAATATTAATATCTCCAGTGCATGTGCAACATCCAACCAAATGGCTAAAAAATTCAATTTTCTTGCTTTTTCTCACTCCTATGATATTTTATGATGTTTCCTGACAGCGAGAAAATTGAACTAGTGCAAGTTATTGGAAATTGCAGTTGTGTAACACTTAACATGATCTTCGAGTTGATGAATAAACTTCTACTATAATAATGAACCAAATTTTGGACTTATGCATTTGTTGATAAAATTGGCATAATATGGGAGTAAAAAGAGTCAGAAAAGGTTAAGTTATAGAAGATTTTATTTTAAAAATTATAGGTATAAAAATTATAGGTACCTAAAGGCAGTATTTAGACGTACTAAAGATTATTCTGCCTTTCACTGTAAATGTTTCAGAAATTTGGAAATTTTCATAATTATGTCGACAAAGAAAGCAACTAGCTTCTTCTCAACAAAGAGATACTTTCCTATTGAAAATATTCTATGGCTACAATATATTTATGGAATTAAACATTTCGGCTTAATCCTGAACCGGCGCGCAAGTGTCCTGTTGCCGATTTGGGTATTAGGACACCCAGCAGGGGTTAACTTGACCGCAGCGCGCTACTGCCCAACACCCGGTAAAAGGGGTTGAAGAAGGCTTCAAAGTTAGATTGATTACCTCCCTTAGATTGGTACTAGTGTGTGAAACAGTAGAAAGTCATAACACCAAAACTGCGATATAAATTGGTAGAGTGAAAATCAAATGAGAAAAAAACAAGGGCGGAGCCTAAGTTGCGCGTTGATTGACATCAGTGGCGTAACATGTAATCGTTAATTAACAATATTTTGGGAACAAGTTCTAAATTTTAAAAGATCGCTGAAAACACAAGATACAGAAAATGTGACTGAGTAATAGTATAACACTTTACAAGCCGACTCTGTTAAACGACTCTGTTAAACATGGCTTCCCCTTGTAAGACAATGGACTCGTCCGAAATAGAAAACTCGTCCGTCGCGCATACACATCAATGTCTTTTTCTTATTTTATTTTCACTGTAAGTACACGAAATTGCTTGTTTTTATTCAAAGAATTTTACCCTCACATATCAGGTTACAGGAAGAGAAAGAGAAAAAATTAAAACAAAAGAATGGTTCATCGAATAACATACTTTCATAAACACTTTCCAATTTTGAAATTAGCCAAATATTTTTTTGAATTAGTTTATTTAGTTTGAGAATGATCAAGAAAAAGAAAAGGTCAGTTATGGCGTTTTCCTCAAAGAGCAGATGTTAATGCTTTCTAAACGTTACTAAAAATCTTATCAATCGACTGTAACTGAGATATCGACAAACAGGTACTGTATGTGTGGCATATAAGATTCACTACAATTCAGGATCATTTTCAATTTTTACAAGTTTGAAAGAATTGTAGCACAACTGCAATGAAACTGACATTTTAAATGCATCACGGCTCAGTAACTGACCAAGATGTTTGCTGGTCTCAATGATAAAGGTCTTTTAAAGGTACCTACAGTCTCCCGAAAGAATTGCGGCCTCTAGTTACAGCAGATACATAAAGAAACACAGTTTTACACCCGAATAAATAATATTTTAGTTTGTGTGATCTTTCTGAAGGATTCCTTTTTGTGAGCTTCTTCTAAGCATATAGCCTCTAGACGATCCTCTAAAATACTGGTACTCTTCTTCTGGGACATTTCCTAGAGAACTTTACAAAAAGTCATCCTTTTCTCTTTTAGGAACATTGCAGAGAAGGTCACCAGTATCTGTTAGGAAATGTCGACTAGAGCATAATAAGGCTAGGATTTGTTAGGAATCGACCTATTGTTGATAACAAAATAAAAAAATCACCAACACCGCAATTTAGCCTCAAGATACATCCGGCAGCATAGCACAACTCTTAAAATAAAATGCCATACACATGACAGCCCTTTAGATCTGCAATTTATTCTTTTGCCAAATCGTAACAGCGTGCTTTCTTCTAGTTAACTTCACTTTTTGATCTAACAAATCTTCAATTTTTTGTAGTATATACAATGTTATTCACGAACGATGACAAATGCATATGTAACCAAATTTACATATTAAGTAACTTTCTTGATAAAATTTTTATATCTATAAAAATATGGAATCAAAGTTACCCAAAGATTATCGATTTCTGTAAGTTTTTTCACAACTTGTCAAGTTGAATGACTATTTAATAATAATAATTGGTGCAGACGCATTTATTAAAAAATAATAAACGAAAAAAATACAACTGAATCTACAGCAAAAACGAAATAAATGCTTTAAACTAAAATAATAATGTAATAAATAAGCACTCAAAATGTACACCACCCCAAACACATATCAACACTTCTAGGGTGATACTTGCACAAGCCTCTCTTATTCTTTGTTCTAGTTGTTTAAAGTGTTCGTATACTTTTTCTTTTATTGTGCCCTATAAAAAAAGTCCAATAGCGTCAAATTTTGGAACCAGTGGATGACGAGATTTTTCTGCATAAAGTCTTACTGCAAGATAAAGCGTTTTTTCTACATTTCCCATGTATCAAGATCATGTCAGTCTTTTGGTTATCAGTGAATATTTTGACTAAATTTGCTCAAAGACAGTCAAATTCGCATAAAATGATACTCAGAGTAACATCAAAGTATGGAATAAAATTCATATTTTCTAAGTTAATGGTTTTTTAGAAAATCGCCGAGACAGGTCGATTTTAATTTTTTATTGCGCACGTGTTACACTCATTCCCAAATTTTTTTGACAAACTGCTTTTTTACTGTGACGTAATCAATATTTTTTTTTTAAATAGCAACCTCTATTTTTGGTGTTGAATATTGAAACTACTTTTTTTTCTGCGCATAACAGTATAACATTTGTAGGGTCTAAAATAAAAACTTTAAGTAATTTAACCAATTTAAATGTTTTATTGAATTTTTCAAAACAGACGCAATTTTTAACAGAATTACTGAACTAAATGTTCAATAAATTGGTTAATAAATAGCTTTGAATTTGGTTTTTAGTAATAGACTAAAAAAATATCTTTTAGAAGAACATGACTTTGTTTTTTTCCATGTAAGTTGCATTCGCAAAAAGCATTTCACATTCTTCCATAGAATTAAACTTCTTCATCATATGATATTATAAAAAGCATTAACTGTTAAGTACAAATAATGCAACAACCACGAATTGTTCATTTACTCTTATTACATTTTTATTTACTTAAACGCCCCCATAAATTGTCTGATAAAGGAAAATAACAGTCTTTTTTATTTTTTCTATTTATTATGTAAAAAAATTACAATTGTCATTAAATACTTGTACCTACTCCTAAATGAATTTTAACATATCACACAATAGATACCAAAACTATCTAATAAGCAGAAGCTCCAATTGACTTGGAAACAGAAAGAGACCCACTGGCCCCTCCAGCAATACCACTAACTAACTTATTAACAGCCCCTAAAGTTGAGATTGGGATCTGTAATAAAATTTTTGTTAAATGTGTATATCTGGTTGCATACCTCACTCACATTAAAAATATCGTTAAAAAATTGCGGATTGGCAGTTTTTGTTACAGTCGCTGTATAACTCCCTGAAGCTGCTCCACCTCCGCCGCCGCCGCCCCCAGCTCCGTATCCTCCACCAAACCCGCCGCCGTATCCAAATCCGCCGCCCCAGCCCCCACCGAATCCTCCGAAACCGCCGCCACCTCCACCATAACCACTGCAGACATAAAGTTATTGTCACAAACACAACATTAAATACCATATGATCAAAAAGATTTATCCTCTCGAAGGCTATGACTTTTTCCTTTCCTTATAATTTAAATATCTACATTGGCAACAAGCAATTCATGGCCTTCTAGAGGATAAATTTTCATGTTCATATTGTAGCAACTTACACATTTTTGTAATGGACACGACTATGGACATGAGGATGATGATGCCCGTGTACTTTAGTTTTTTGCACGTACGTTACTGTTTTTGGTACAGTTTCAACTTCCGCAGCATAACTTCCTCTAACTCCTACTTCAGCAGGAGCCGAAACTTGCTTTTCAATAACTGTAGGTTCTGCAGGTACTCGAATAGTTTTCTCAACAGTTGTAGGAACTCGAATTGTCTTCTCAACGTAACTAGGAACTTGGATTTTCTTTTCGACGTAATTCGGAATTACGGTGCGTTCGATATAAGTTGTTTGTGGTTTAGGTTGTTCGATAATTTCGACTTCTTTGTGAACAACAGGTGCAACAGCGGCAGTTTTTACGGTGAGTTTTCCTGCAGCAACAGCAGTAGCAGGCGCTTTGTGAGTGATTTTGGTTATGTGAGTTTCGGTACCACCGGAAGTAGCTCCTGCGTATGATCCACCGACGGAACCGGAAGCGCCTGTTGCTCCTCCAAGACCAGCTCCTGCTGAAGCACCCGCACCAGAAGTGGCTCCTGCATAAAGACCGCCTGCAGCCCTTCCTAACAAATATAAAACACCAAATTACCAAAGAATAGAGGATAAGGGAAACTGATTTGCATATTGACTTCCTTATTGTTTTCATTTGAATTTTTTAAATTGTTGTTCTTTGTTTCTCTATATCTGAAAAGATAATGAAATTCCTGTAGCAGAAATTAGTATTATTGTAGCAAAAAAAATAGGCGGAAATTTAAAAACGCCAGAGAATCTAAAGAACCCTTTGTGTTACAGTAAAAAGAAATTTCAATCAACTCTCATAAAATCCAACTAAAAAAGTTTTTTAATTTCAACTTTAAAGGTATTTTAGTATACAGAGTGAAATTTAAATCAGGTACTCTAATTTAACCTTTTTAAAAAAATGTAAAAGAATTTTTTATTGTTTTTTTACATAATTATCATTAATAACTGTTAAATATATGTATAAAAAACCTCCTTCAAAAGTAGTTTTCAAGTTATAATTACGAAAGGAATATTACGCCGACCATTTGAAAAAAATTGTCATTTTTTTCTTGTTTTGCAAAATTCTCGCTGTTTTTTTCACAAAAATCACAAATGCGGCTGAATTTGGTCCCTCTCTTAATTATTCTTCCTTTCTGCATAAGGGGTAGTTAAATCACTAAATTTCAGAAGAAAGAGAAAATTTCAAAGCGGGGATTAACTGATTTGATTCAACAAGCGTGAAGACCTTGTTGTCTGTTTTTCTGTGCATGAAAATTGTTACAAATTTTTGTTTTACTAGTGTTCGATTTTTGTATCAAGGTGAGTGAATTCTCAGGCACTTTTTGTGCTTCAAAATTTATAACAATGACTTTGTCTAATTTTAGCTATGTATCAACGCCAAAATATTGTGAAGCCACTAAGAAAACATCTGATGTTTCTCTCTGAATTCTGCAAAGTATGCTAGAGTAACAGTAGTCACTACATTATTTTTTATTATTCGGAGCTTTTCATTACTTTGTTTATTATTGGTTGTTTAAAAAGAGAGTTAAGATGAGAGAGAAAATAGTAATAGTTAGCAAAAATTTAACGATCCTTCAGAACCCGTGGAATAGTTGAGGCACTAAACTGTTCCCACCACCTGGGGAGGGCATAGAAGGTTAACATTGGTACTATTCCTACGAATTCTCGTGTCAAGGCCTTCGCTACTAAATGCTCTTGCTACAGCTGTAAAGGTTTAGACTAACAATAGTATCTCCAAGTATAAAATTTCCAGAAATAATTCTACATATCAGTTCACCAAATTGAAGCTTTTAATTTTTGCAAAAGAATCAATCAGTTTATCTTGTACCTTTTTAACCACATAATGTATAGCAAATCTTCCTTGCACTCCAGCCTTTGTTTGTTTTTATGTTTGTGCAACCTATTATTTGAAAATTTATCTGAGCTTTTTTAGTAAACACAGTTTCGAATAGTTTTTTCCTGCAGAAAACTAATCAAACTAACTTTTTTTGCAGAAAAGAGTAAAATGTTACTTTATTGTTAATTTATGTGTTTTTAATTTACCTCTTTTTATGATTGTTTTGTTTTTATGTTATATATTTTACAGTGTTTGTATGCTACGGGTGAGTATTTTAATTTAACTAGAATGAATTCTACGACTCGACTTTTAGTAATTGAATTGAAGAAAAATAAAAAACTTTTTAACTGTTTTCAATTTGCTACATAATTATTGTTTTGTTTCCTCCCTATTTAGTAAAGAAACCACCCCCATTTTTTTTTCAAATGCAAAGGAGTATGATCCGCTATATACTCTTGCATTTTGGTAACCTGATAAAAGCAAAACAATAGCGAAATTAAAATATAACGCACAAAAGCAAACAATAAACTCCAAAATTGTTTCAAAATATCAAAAACAAGATAGGTTTTAAGTGTGCGCTCCGTCAGAAAATAAAAACAAGTAAATAATTTTAACATTAAAAAAAATTTTTTTTTGCATTTCAAAAATTATTAGAGTGGAAAAGAGTACCGCGTGAATCGAGTTTTCTCCGCACCCCAAAAACAATCATTTCTAATTAAGCAAAAATACTTTAAAAAATTGTAGGTAATATTTTCAAATAGAAGAAGATTTTCAAATTGTTTAGCTGTACGGTTACTTTTTTCACTTTTGTTCATTTGATTATAAATTAACGTTAACGATTTTTTGTGTACAGGTGTATTTTGATACAATGCATCAAAGTGGCTAATTAAGTTTTTGAGCAAATTTGTCGTTTGCTTTTAATTAATTTTCTAATATTGAAGCACTACTTACTTTCCTATAATTTATGAGAGTATCGTAAATTTTATTCAAAAAAGACCCCATCAGTAGTGATTTCTTGAAATTTATGGTATTCGTCGTAAAAATAGTACGCGTGTATTGTGAAGATTTGAAAGTTAAAGCAGCTGGTAAACAAATTCCCAGGTCATATCTCTACTTCAATTCTTAGGTGTTGCCTGGGGATTTATTACTACTCCAACTTATCAAGTCATAAATTAGACTAAAATATTTAATAAATAATATAAAAATGGGTTTTAATCAAAATCTAACATTTTTGCAATAATTAATATTGCAGATTGATTTTGTCAGACATTTTTGATCAGTTCATGTAAAAAATAGAACGTAAGATTTTTGCCCGAAATCATTTTTCTTCAGTTTTAAAAGTCAAATAAATTGCTAGAACAAAAAAAAGTATTTGGTAGATTAGATATCAATTTAACCTAATTTATAAATTTCACAATTTTTTCCCGAGTTTTAAGACGTTTTTTTGGGGTGCGGATGTAACTTGATTCACCCGGCATAGTGAGTCAAATTCATTGTTTTTAACACCTAAACGAGCTAACACAATCGGTATATATTTTTATATTTTAAGAAAAGTTGAGAATAGTTTTTTCCCCAAATGAGGAAAAAATTCTAAGAAAACTCAAAAAAAATAATGTGTTAAATTGGAAATAGAAAGAAAAAAGTTTTTTTGTATTATTTGATATAACTTTAGAGTCGAGTTACAGAATTATTCCAGTAAACTAATAAATTTTAATTAAAATACTCACCTTGTATATAAATAAAATACTACTCTACAGTAGAGCCATTTCGAATATTTTCTTGCATTGTATATACTGAAAACTTTTATTTCTGTGGACTCCAAATTTTTGTTTGAAAGTCATAATAAATTTTTCAACAAAAAAATAATATTTTATTTTTATTATAATACTCCCTTGTTTTTTCCAATGATTAATTATTTATTTTGTTCTTTTTTAACACAGTCATTATGGCTATTTGGTGCGTTACAATTTTTGTGCAAAACTACTCAAGAGTTTCAACTTCAGATTTTTTACTGTTTTTATCAACACTCGGTCGTCTAACAAGATTTAAAATATTGAGAGGATCCAATCTCGAAGTCGCGTAATGATATTTATAACCAGATCTATTACCGGTTGCATCAACTGTTCCTCCAAGTCCAGCTCCTGCAGCTTGTCCGAAAGGAGTTCCAGCTTCAGCATGAAGTCCTCCATCCGCTGCACTTCCAGTCAAAAGTCCCCCAAGTCCGGCAGATGCATGATATCCCAAGAAATTAACACCGACGTTTCCATTATCAAAAGAAATTAACGGTTTAGCCTGAAAATTTTTGTGTTTTAAATTTTGATAATAATTTTGAAAATTAAAAAACTTACAGCTGAACTTTCAAAACTGGCAGAAACCGACGATTTTGCCACATTTGTAGGAAGTGCGTTGATTATGACCGGTAGTAACAAAGTTACGTGTAGAAGTAACCACATTTTATCCTGAAAATAAAATTACATTAAAACACAAATTACAACAAAGCGAGTTACAGTTTGGCAAACTTTTATATTTTGGTTGAGACGGAAGACTCTTCTTTTGTGAGAAGTGAACAAAGTTGGACGTGAAATGGGTACAAACAAACCTTTTATTGTTGCCATTTCAAGGATTAACAACTCATTTAAAAGTATCAACTATTTATGCATACCACTTACACAAATTACATGAAATGGATGAATCAACCACTGAAAATTTCGTTAAACAGTCCACAGTCTCACCTGAATTCACACAAAGTTCAATAATTATAACAAAATATTAACTAATTACTCTGAGAATTGTTTATATATTGTTGATGCCATCTCGTGCTCATCCTAATTAATTTAATTATTGTTATTACAAAATTGTTTCTGCGAGGCTTCCTATACATTTTAATGAGTTGAAAAAAAATTATCAAGGAAAACGAGTTAGAATTATTTGACGCAGGTTCGCAGTTAATATGAGCAGGTATGTTGACGTCATAAAATTATGATTTTGTTGTTAAAATCTCCGAAATTCATCAACAAAATGTAGCAATAAAAAATATTCGGGTGTTTCCCATTAATATTCTACATGGAAAATAAGATAAATAAAAATTGTTTATGTGCATAAAATTATTACTCAAAGGAAATAACATGAATAAAAATATTGCGTAAAAGCCATGATATAAATATAATATCTATTTACATGAAGTGTAACTGTTTAAAGCAACATAATTTTCTAATTACAGATTAATCATTCAATATCTAGCAGTCTTTAGGAATCAAAACAAAAATTTTTATTAAAAAAAACAGCAAAAGTGATAGTGAACATTCCCAATTTGTTAAAAGATACAGAAAAAAAAAGATGGATCATCTATTATTGATATTATTCACAAAAAATCAGGTCAGGTCTACTCGTAATCTAAAAATATTTTCAAATAATTTAAACATTAGCAACTTTCTACTGTTAATTTTGACAAAAAAACGCTACAAAAGGTATTTTATGTCGTTGAAAAAATACCATTAGATGGTTGCAGCAGTTCGTCACAATTTAGTAAAACAAATAAGTATTTTTCAATCATGTGCTATAATGAATTCTATATCAAAGTAAAATAGTTTTATTAATTTTCAGACTTTTCTTACTTCTGTATAAAGCACAATATCTATTTTCTAAATTGTCATATTGTCTAGATGTTTCGGAAAATTTTTACCATCATCAACATAATTTAATAACACTACATTAAAAATCATTTATCGAAAGTCATAAAATTCTAAAATTTTAAACGTAACTGATTAAAATATTGAGCTATTCCTGAAGCCTTTGTATAAAGCAATTTTTTTCTTAATTGTCACTGCCTACATGTTTCGGAAAATTTTAACCATTATCAAGACATTTTAATTATACTACATTGTAAACCGTTTTTTATGTAGGTCATAAAGTTATAAAACTCGAAATCTAACAATTACATGAACGTTATATTAGATCATTTATCAAAGCCTAATAAATTTTTCAAAATATTGGACTTTTCGTAAAGCTCCTATGTGTATAGAGCCCTTTTTTCAAAGTGGGGTAAAATTTTGATGATGATAAAACTTTAAGAAAAATTTTATCATCAAGACACTAGAAAAACCAAAAAAAAACTACATTTGCGTTTAAATAATGATGTATCAAAGTCTTAACAAATTAATCAAAATATAGACTTTTCCTAAAGTTTCTATACAGATGCTCCAAAATTCGCCAATCAACTTTGCAAGGATATTAAAGTATTGGACTTTTCTTATATAAGGCATAAAGTTGTCTACATGTTTCGGCAAATTTCCATCATCATCAAGATACGTAAAAGCACTACATTGTTGCAAGTCATTTACTGAAGGTCAGAATGTCATAAAGCTTTAAAATTTTAAAACACAACAATACGTGATTCTTATAATAGATCAATTATTAAAGCTTTTGTAAAAATCACAAAAAATTCCTTCGGTTTTCTAAACTGCCAATCTCTACATGTTTTAAAAATTTCTACCATCATCAAGTTAATTTATCAGATCAAAACTAAATTGAAAACGGTTTATTGAAAGTCTAAAGTTGTGAAAAATTTTAATTCAAAAACAATTGTATTAAATACACTAAAAATTCTGTTTAATATAGACAACATTTCGAATTTTGCAAACTATTAATATAAAGCAGTGAACCAAAAAAAAACACAAAAGTAAAAGAGCATAATCAGTCTCTAAAATATTTAGTAAGATAAATAATGATGGTCTAATTATTAGAAAAATATGTTGCATTTTGAAAAATATCAAAAAATCAAAAATGTATGGATAAACTGATCTTGACCAACTAACCAACATAAATATTAACTTAATTATTCAAATAATTGTTCTTTGAATTATCACATTCACTATAAGTAAATAATTATTGACAATTAGAAAAACTGTTAATTATATAAAAATAAATGGTAGCTGCAAAAAATACGTTAATACAAATCTAGTACTAAACCTACCCTTAGTCTAGTCCCTTTCCCAATCACAAATCACAAGTTTACCACTTCGAAGACACCAACAAACTGTGAATAAAATTCCAAAAGTGTAAATATATACGTCAGTACCTGTTTAACCTGAGAAAATAAATTTTAATGCCTCTAGCTTTGCTGATGGTTTCACGAAGGTCAGAAGTAGATGCTCTCGAGATAACACTAACAGATCATTAGCATTTTGCGGTTCTACTAAGTCATTATTTAAAATTATAATGACTGGGAATTCACAAAAATAGTCTAGAGTTATTAGTCAAGGGATGGAAATAATCAACCACCCTCTGAATATTGATTGGGTTTTTCTGTTGATAACATAAGATAGTGGGAAATTCCCCATATGAATTTCTTATTAACGGTAAAAAACAAGAGTGGAAACGTTTTGTGCGACGGCGATGATTATCTATAAACTTTGATTTTTTAATTAATTGGTTTTTATTTCGATTCCTATATTCTCAGAAATTTTTTTAATTATTGTTTTCCAAAAACACTTCCGAATCTAACAAGGTCAAAAATCTCTGTTGCAAAAACAAAAATATATTTTAATTAGAACACGTCATGTTAATTAACAGTCTGCAAAGCTTTAATATTAATATTCAACAGTAATTGTATGTTTTTATTATATTTGCTTTAACACACAAAAAATAGAATGCATATTTAAGTTTAACTGATTATGACGTAAAATGATTAACAAGTTTTGAAGAATTTGTTATTTTTATGGAGCGTTACCTGGAGACTCACGTTGATTAAAACAAAAATTTTTTCTTCGCGTCATTCACCAAAATGGGACTTCCATTTACAGATTTAGTTCTTCTTATACTAGCAATAGTGATAGTGGTCGTTGACATTATTTTAGCACTTTGTCTTGGAACGGTTTTACCCTATCATGTTAAATCAAATGGATGGTACCCAGCTGATGGGTCAAGACGCTCATTTGAGGAAGCAGCTGCAATTTGTCCATGTTTGATAAAAGTTTTTCCTGGAGGTACTAAAAGAGAAATACAATTCGATCAATTTTCAAGTAACAAATTAAGACAAAAACGAGCAGTACCTGAAAATCCTCGACAAATTGAGAAATATCCTTATTTAGTTTCTTTGAGTATTCCAGCTTTTAGTGACTACACGGAAGAAAAATTGTTTGCTTGTAACGGACTTATAGAAAATGCTGATTGGCTTTTGACAAGTACAAATCTAAAAAAAAATTTCATAAATAATTTTCTTTTTTCCAGCAAAGAATTGTGTACGTGACGAATCAGAATGGTACAATCTTACAGTACGTTCTGGAAGTTCATATTGGTCAAAAGAAGGAGTATTACACTCTGTTACTGCAATTCGAAAAGATGTTGACACTGGTTTAATTTCGTTGAAAATCACTCCTCCTTTTTCTGAAAAGTTTATTCCTTCGGCTGAAATTAAACTTTCTTTTTCTGGAAATTGGACTTACGCCTTTTCACTTGGCTGGGATGATCAAATGTACGAGAAAAGTCCAAAGCTTAGATACAAGTACAAGACATTTGATGTTGAAGAATGGACATCAAGAAGTTGTGCTTCTGATATACGAAATGTTTGTAACACCAGTGAAGCAATTACTAGCATACCTTTGCTTACAAGTTGTCATCAACTTCTTGGAATGAAATCGGGTAAAAATAAAGATTTTTCTGCAATAGCTCCACTTAATTTTGAGAACAAATGTTATTCAATATTTAAAGACACTTGTGGGTTTAAAGATGTTGAAGTTTGTACAAGCTAATTAAATCATGATTTATACTATATAGTTATATAAAATAAATTCAAGTTTGTACTAGACTATTATAAAAACGAAGACCAACAATTATTATAAACTTGACAAATAAAATTTAAATTGTAGTTTTAATTTAACATTTGTGTACGTGTTAGGCAATTAAATGGAATATTTGTTTAAATATTGAATTATGTAATATCTAATCACACTCTAAAAAGTAAATATACCTTAGTCATTATAGTGTCATTTATAACACTGCTGAATTCTATAATTACGAAAAAAAAATGCCATGAATTGCACGAAGTAAGCTTGTTGTTAAATATTTGACAATAATTCCAAATCTTGTTGTCTAATAACATTTAATAAAATTTAGGAATTTAATTATTAATTGTTTTTTATAAAATCTGGTGCATAGTTAATCACTTATAGTGTTTCAAGTAATTTTCCACAAAATTTAAAGAAAAAATGAATTAATTGTTAACAACTTGTTAAGTCTTGTGGAACTCAGGGTAAAATTTTTAAACATCTATATCTTAGTTGATTATTACAATTATTTACATCATCGCACAGTAATGTAAAATATTTAAAATTAAAAAAAAAAAATCATACCATTCGCCCGATAGACTTTATCTTAGATTTAGTAAGTCAAGCACTAAACCACATTTAATTCATCTTCGTTTACCTACTACACTATACTTCCTTATACTATTACATACTATATATCTCCTGAAACAAAAAAAAATAATAATAAAAATAATAATATGTAAGAAGTATTATAAGATGAAACATACAGGTACTTACCATTAAATAAAAAAAACACTGCACTATTCCACTACAGCACATATAATTTAAATAAAATGTTTCCACTGATATTTGTACCTTTATTTAGGGTAAACAAATTCTTGACTCACCCCATTGGCTCCCTCGTTGCCTTCATCTTCTTTAAACGAACCTACTGTAATTCAAGAACACAATATATTAGGAAAATTTTGGTAAACGTTTAAAAAGATAACTAACCCTTTAATCCCGCCTTAATTTGTACGATTTTTTCGAAGTCCGGATGATCCATGGTCCAAGAGGAGGTATCGAAAAGGCACTTGCACACGTCACCACTCGAAATTTAAAATTCGCGAACTGAATGTCCATTCACTCGAAATTTTAACAAATCGCGAACTAACTCATAGTCCGATCACTTGATTGATATTGAAGATATCGCGCGCGCACTTCACAACCTTATTGTAATAAAAGAAGACTATATTAGTAAGGTTTAATCGTTTTTTACAAATATTACTAACCCCAGAAAATCATCAATGCAGTTGGTGCCCCATATGAATGATCCAGAACCCTTGTTCATGATGAAGCATCCAATGTCCATAGCCTATGATTACTCAAAATTTCTAATAAGTAAAGTAATACTTAGTAACTATAAGTAATAAGTTTCTAATAACTTAATGACAATAATAAATGTTAAATGATCTAGATTCTAGAACATAATGACAGTGTTGTATAATGAATATATTTTTTAAATGCGAAAAAGACCCACCACTGATAGAAGGCATTTTGGCAAGCCTATACATTTAGTCCAGTGTAAATACCATCTACCTATCGCACCACACTTCCTTATAATATTACATACTATACACCTCCTGAAACAAAACAAAATTATTAATATAAAAATAATAATATATAAGAAATATTATAAGATAAAACATACAGGTACTTACCATTAAATAAAAAAACACTGCACTATTTCACCATTGCACAGACAATTTAAATAAAATGTTTCCACTGAGATTCGTACCTTTGTTTTTGATAAAAAGAGTCAAAAAAAAGATTCTTGACTCACCACATTGGCTTCCCTCGGTGCCATCATCTTCTTTAAGCGAACCTACTGTAATTCAAGAACACAATATATTAGGATAATTTTGATAAAAGTTTAGAAATGTAACTAACCCTTTAATCCCGCCTTAATTAGCACGAGTTTTTCGACTTCCTGATGATCCATGGTCCAAGGGGAGATATCCAAAAGGCACTGGCACACGCCACCACTCGAAATTTAAAATTCGCGCACAACTGAAAGTCCATCCACTCGAAATTTTTACAAATCGCGAACTACTCATAGTCCAAATACTCGATATTGAAGTAATCGTGCGCGCACTTCACAGGCTTACTGTAAGAAAAAAAGACTAAATTAGTAAGGTTTAATCTTTTTTTTTTTTTTTTCTTAAATATTACTAACCCCAGAAAATAATCAATGCAGCCTGATGCCCCCAAAATGAATGATCCAGGACCTTTGTTCGTAATGAAGCCTATGCTTTCTAACAAATAATAAAGAATTTAATAACTTAATGACAATATTGTATAATGAATATATTTTTTTTTGCGAAGAAGACCCACCACTGACCCAATAGATAAATGGCATTCAGGCAAGAGTATACGTTTAGTCCAGCGTAAAGACCATCTACCCACACCAAATTTCTTTATGATTCTATTATATACCTCCTGAAACAACAAAAATAATAATAATAATAATAATAATAATAATAATAATAATAATATATACAAAAAATTATAAGATGTAACATACACGTACATACTTACCTACCATTAATTAAAAAAAAACACTGCACTATTCCACTATTGCACATATAATTTAAATAAAATGTTTTCACTGACATTTGTAGCTTTGTTTTTGTTAAAAAGAGTCAAAAAAAAAGATTTTTGACTCACCGTATTGGTTTCCCTCGTTGCCATCGTCTTCTTTGAACGAACCTACTGTAATTCAAGAACACAATATATTAGAAAAATTTTGATAAAAGTTTAGAAGGGTGACTAACCCTTTAATCCCGCCTTAATTTGCACGATTTTTTCGACTTCCTGATGATCCATGGTCCAGGGGGAAGTATCCACAAGGCACTAGCACACGTCACCACTCGAAATTTAAAAATTCGCGCACAACTGAAAATCCATTCACTCGAAATTTTTACAAATCGCGAACTACTCATAGTCCGAATACTCGATATTGATGATATCGCGCGCGCATTTCACAGGCTTACTGTAAGAAAAAAAGACTAAATTAGTAAGGTTTAATCTTTTTTTTTCTTAAATATTACTAACCCCAGAAAATAATCAATGCAGCCTGATGCCCCCAAAATAAATGATCCAGGACCTTTGTTCATAATGAAGCCTATGTTTTCTAACAGATAATAAAGAATTTAATAACTTAATGACAATGTTATACAATGAATATATTTTTTTTATTGCGAAGAAGACCCACCATAAAGATAAATGGCATTCAGGCAAGATTATACATTTAATCCAGCATAAAGACCATCTACCTACCACACCAAATTTGTTTATTATTCTATTACATATCTCCTGAAACAAATAATAATAATAATAATTATAATATATACAAAAAATTATAAGATGTAACATACACGTACATACTTACCTACCATTAATTAAAAAAAAAAAAACACTGCACTATTCCACTATTGCACACATAATTTAAATAAAATGTTTTTACTGACATTTGAACCTTTGTTTTTGTTAAAAAGAGTCAAAAAAAAAAGATTTTTGACTCACCGTATTGGTTTCCCTCGTTGCCATCGTCTTCTTTGAACGAACCTACTGTAATTCAAGAACACAATATATTAGAAAAATTTTGATAAAAGTTTAGAAGGGTGACTAACCCTTTAATCCCGCCTTAATTTGCACGATTTTTTCGACTTCCTGATGATCTATGGTCCAAAGGGAGGAATCCAAAATGCACTAGCACACGTCACCACTCGAAATTTAAAAATTCGCGCACAACTGAAAATCCATTCACTCGAAATTTTAACAAATCGCGAACTACTACTCATAGTCCGAGTACTCGATATTAAAGATATCGCGCGCGCACTTTAGAGGCTTACATAGTCCGAGCATGGAAGTAATCGCGCGCGCACTTCACAGGTTTACATAGTCCGAGCACTTGGTATTGAAGATATCCGCGCGCGCACTTCACAGGCTTACTGTAACAAAAGAAGATTAAATTAGTAAGGCTTAATCTTTTTTTTTTAAATATTACTAACCCCAGTAAATAATCAATGCAGCCTGATGCTACCAAAATGAATGATCCAGGACCTTTGTTCATCATTAAGCATCCAATGCCCATAGCCTATGATTACTCAAAATTTCTAATAAGTAAAGAAATTAATAACTTAATGACAATAATAAATGTTGAATGATCTAGATTCTAGAACATAATGACAGTGTTGTATAGTAAATATATTTTTTAAATGCGAAAAAGACCCACCACTGACCCAATAGATAGATGGCATTTGAGCAAGACTATACATTTAGTCCAGCGTAAATACCATCTACCTATTACACCACACTTCTTTATAATATTACATACTATATACCTCCTAAAAAAACAAAATTATTAATATAAAAATAGTAATATATAAGACATATTATAAGATAAAACATACAGGTACTTACCATTAAATAAAAAAACACTGCACCATTTCACTATTGCACAGATAATTTAAATAAAATGTTTCCACTGACATCCGAACCTTTGCTTTTGAAAAAGATTGAAAAAAAAAAGATTTTTGACTCACCGTATTGGTTTCCCTCGTTGCCATCGTCTTCTTTGAACGAACCTACTGTAATTCAAGAACACAATATATTAGAAAAATTTTGATAAAAGTTTAGAAGGGTGACTAACCCTTTAATCCCGCCTTAATTTGCACGATTTTTTCGACTTCCTGATGATCCATGGTCCAAGGGGAGGTATCCAAAAGGCACTGGCACACGTCACCACTCGAAATTTAAAATTCGCGCACAACTGAAAGTCCATCCACTCGAAATTTTTACAAATCGCGAACTACTCATAGTCCGAATACTTGATATTGAAGATATCGCGCGCGCACTTCACAGGCTTACTGTAAGAAAAAAAGACTAATAAATTAGTAAGGTTTAATCTTTTTTTTTTAATGTTACTAACCCCAGAAAATAATCAATGCAGCCTGATGCCCCCAAAATGAATGATCCAGGACCTTTGTTCGTAATGAAGCCTATGTTTTCTAACAAATAATAAAAAATTTAATAACTTAATGACAATATTGTATAATGAATATATTTTTTTATTGCGAAGAAGACCCACCACTGACCCAATAAATAAATGGCATTCAGGCAAGACTATACATTTAGTCCAGCGTAAAGACCATCTACCTACCATACCAAATTTCTTTATGATTCTATTATATAGCTCCTGAAACAAAAAAAAAATTATAATAATATATACAGAAAATTATAAGATGTAATATACAGGTACTTACCTACCATTAAATAAAAAAAACACTGCACTATTCCACTATTGCACATATAATTTAAATAAAATGTTTCTACTGACATTTGTACCTTTGTTTTTGTTAAAAAGACTCAAAAAGAAATATTTTTGACTCACCCCATTGGTTTCCCTCGTTGCCTTCGTCTTCTTTAAACGAACCTACTGTAATTCAAGAACACAATATATTAGGATAATTTTGATAAAAGTTTAGAAAGATAACTAACCCTTTAATCCCGCCTTAATTAGCACGAGTTTTTCGATGTCCAGATGACCCATGATCCAAAGGGCGATATCCAAAAAGCACTTACACATAAAACCACTCGAAATTTAAAAGTTCACGCACAACTGAAAGTCCATTCACACGGAATTTTAAAAATCGCGAACTACATATAGTCCGAGCACTCGATTTTAAAGATATCGCGCGCGCACTTGACAGGCTTACTGTAATAAAAGAAGACACTTGACACTTCAAAATGATGATCCATAACCCAAGTCCATTTGAAACTAAAATAATTGCGAAGCCCTATTGTGAATAAGTCTTTAAATTTTTCCGCAATCACTACCCGGAAAATTTGAAAAAAAAAGAAACATAAATATAACAATCACTGCAAAGCTTAGCCAGCACAAAAAAGTAATGAAAATGTTAAAAACTTATACAATTTACGATAGAGAAAGATATAACAGTTTTAACTTAGTTTGAACACAAGAATAACACACATAATAAAACATGTATAGGTATAACCCATAAAAGAACAGTGAATCAAATAGATCAAGTGTTAACAGTATCAAAACACAAAGCCAAATATGTGGTGTCAGGTACAAAAGTTATGGAAATGATTGCATTCTAGTAATTGCTAAAATGAAACATAGAAAACTACCAACACAAAATTAAAAAAATATAATGAAGAACCGATATGCAGTAAACATGTTGAAAATGATATCACAAAGATTCAAAATATAGTAAAAATGAGAACATACTTTAAAGAACTTATAAAAAAATACTGATTCTAATTCAAAGTAAAGATAGAGAAAAAAATACATATATGACAATGAATAATGTAAGAAACCGAACGAAAATAGATATTTTCTGTATCGGGTACCTTTTTGAGAAGAAATCCATGGTGTCTTTCACGACATTTTTAAGAATAGGAAAAATTGGAAGAATTGTGTAGGCAAAACTAGTCGTATAGATGTAAATGTTCAAATAAATATCAAAAAAGTAGGAATAAGTATTTCATTTGTTTCACAAATTTAGCTCTAAGAACAGAAAAACTGAAACGTAAAACAACGAAAAAAATTCGAACTATGAAAACTGTAGAAAAAATTAAAAAAGTCTGTCGAGAGATAAAAGACAACATTATACAAATATACTTAAAAAGAAATTTAAAAAAGTGGTGATCAAAAAAGTAAATTAATTTTTTATAGAAATGCAGAAGAATATTTAGTGAGTTTCTTAACAGAGAGTTTAGAGACGTTAGTACAATAGCTTAAACATTTTAGTATTCTAAATAAAAATCAAAACAATAATCGACAAGTACGATAAAATTATGAACAAATTTATGAAAAAATTAAGAAGAATGAAAATTGTAGGTGAAGCTTTAAATGCATGTAAAAAAAGAAGATCTTGACTAGCTCAAGATGGAAAAGCTACAGAGAAATACCTGTCTCGCTAAACAGGGTGTATAAAATAATAAGACGGAGATAGATAAAAAAAAAAGAAGAGAAGGTGCGTAGTCAGTATCAATATTGGTTTATAAAACTGAAAAAAATAGCAATAAGCAAATGTTTAAGAATTAATGAAATAAATACAAAGTAAGGTTAAAATTAAAAAGACAACTTAACTTACAGTTAGAACAAAGGAAACAAATTACAGCTTTATATTAATTAGTAGAAAATTTCAGTTATCTGGATGTGAAAATAAATGACAAATGTGACAAAAATGCACAAAAAAGAAAGAGAAACTATTTATATGGAAGAATAAATAATATAGAATTTATAATAAAAAATGAAAGAGCAAAAGATGATAAGAACAAATGTGGAGATAATGAGACTGTATAGAGATAAAAGCATATAGAATGAGATAGCTGACCCTAACAGTGCAAACAAGTATAAGTGTTAAAAAGCCGACAAAACAAGGACTGGGTGAAAGAAAAAAGGAAAAAGAGAGGAAAACAGACCAAGAATAAAATGATATAGCAGAGAAAAGACTTGCAAGAGTTGGAAGTAAGGAACGGTAGAGTCTGGTACAAAATAAAATGGAAGATGCTATTATGTATTAAAGCTAGGAGCCTATAAGACTTGAGAAGCTAAATGTACAATGCTAGTATAAATATTATTGTCTGAAGCCTTTTTTTAGGAGACAGCCTGTATAACATGCCAACAATAATATTTTTTTTTAAAATAGTTTCAGTTTCTCACTGAAGGCCTTATTATAGGCCCATGGAGCTCAAAGTAGACCATAAGCAATCAGTATATCCTAAGTCACAACATTAAATTACTAGTACACTAGACAAGACGAGCTCTTTAATTGGGTCCTCGTATGTAACTAGAGATTCAAAATTAGTAGAATCGAAGTTGGTCAAGACAAAAATATGGTTTGTCCATTTTAATTTTGTCATTACTTATTGTGGCTCATGCAAATATATTCCGCAGCAATTACAGTATAAAAACAATTTAATTTTAGTCTTCCACTGTCTCGTTCTGTCATGACCAATTAAGATTCAAGATTTGGGATCGCTTAATACATATACCACATTTTTTTTCTTGATACATTATTTCTAAAATTTTGTTTATTTATTACTCAATTATTTATAACATAAAATTGTTGTAGTTTTTATTTAAAGAAAATGATAATGTCTGGATTGAGCACAAATTTCTCCACGAATAAAAAAGTCAAGTATTTTTTTCATATTACATTAAAAAAATTGAATTGTTATTGTAAATGGCAACAATTTTATAAATTGTCTCATCTGTTTGTTTAAACAGTTTAAACAAAAGGTTATAAAGGTTATACAACACAAAATACACACGTTGTTCAGTGTTCTTATTGGTTGCCAAGAAACGCGAGTTTCAAATAAAACCAGCCACATTTTCTAAGCTGGAGCGTGGCCAATGACCCCAGCAGCAAAACAAAACTTGCGTTTCTTTGAAAAGTTTTAAACATTTACAATAATTATACTTAATATTAAATTAAAATAAAAAACTAAATTAAAAAAAATTGCTAAATTTGATCATTGTAAAACTCAAGCGTATTTATTAGTTTCATTAAAATTTAATCAATTTTTCTTACGGAGGCGTTCGTAGGGTACCCCAAAAATAAAAAGAAAAAAAACTTACATAAGTAAAATTCAGCAAATGCAACCATTATGCATCAAATGGGCTACAGAAACGACTCACATCAGTACATTATCTGGAGTTAAAAAAATTATTAGCAAAAATTAAGAAATTTAGAAATTTTTACCAAAAAGTCCGGCCGCCATTTTGATCAAAAGTTTTTACAGCTTTTTTAGCCAAATTTCTTAAAACTGGTGAACATTCTTCTTATAAAACTGAACTTCGTCTAGTTAGTTGTGTCTTGAACCACTAACAGATCCATTTGATAAATAAAAACACCAAAAAAAATTCATTTTCGGAATATGATGCAAACGTCCGCCATTTATCTGAAAAAGAGCAAACGACGCCTCAACTTGTGTTAGGTACCAACTTAATAACAATATATTTTTAAACAATTAGAATGAATTTAGAAAAACTGTTTAAAGGTCAATGAACTGCCGGAAAATTTGCTTTTAATTTTGAAAAGCTTCTTACAATCAAAGTGTGTTTTCCCAATTGCAGTAAACGCAATTTTCCTTTTGGCGATAAAATCCAAGTGTATTCAGTTTTTACTCACCAAAAAAATTGAACAAAAAACACAATTTTCGTGAAAGTCCATCGCCCTGATAACGTTTTCCGCCTTATTGTCATTAATGTTAATAAATCTGAACTTTAAAATCACGAAGCTCGAGAGAAAAATGCAAGCGCCGCCATTTTCACCAAACTTTAAACAAAAAAGGACGCTTGATCGGATCGGTACCGCCAATTGAACAACAAGAAATTTAAAAATCACTAAATTACAGAACAAAAAATCTTTAATATCGAGATTAATTAAGACAAATTGTCGAGATTAAACATATTTAAGATAAAAAGAGCTACCAAAAGAGCACTAAACAATTAATGAGACATTAATCTAATTAATTAATTAGGCAATAAAATGCCCAACACTCACCATCTTGTTAAAACAAAATAAAAACGAAGCTAAAATCTGCTTTGTATTTTAAAAAATGAGTAAATAAACCGTCACGTACTGAAATTATCAATACGTCTATTAAATGCAAAGCTTTTTTTTTGCATCGATGGCCTTGAAATTTGTGTTTCAGGTGATTTTATTAAGTGATCTCTAATTAATTGTTTCTAATTGTTGATGAATAAACAATTCAGTTGTTTTTAAATTATAAAAGAATTTTTCAAGTACTCACTCAGACTGTTACGTCATCGATAGTTCCAGAAACTGTATTATGTATTGATCTATGATTAAATGGGCACTATTTCACGAATCAGTAGTCTGCAATTTGTTTTAACCCGAAATTTAATAATTAAAACGCACTGAAACACATTTTCCGTTCTAATGGAAATCCAGACTGGTGCACCACCTTCGAACAAAAAAGTTTTCTTATCCCGCCTAATTAGAATGGCCAACATCAAAAAACTAAAAATACTAGATTTCCAAAGGTGGTAAATTAAAAAAAGCCTGTCCTACATAGGAGTGATTATTATTAATTGTTAATAAACTCATGATACCCCGATCGCTATTAAATGAAATCGGAGACGGTCGTTTTGAAACGAAAGGGATTTTTAAAGTACCTACTTACTGGGATGATGATGAGTCATCGATAATTTTAGAACAACTGGAATTAATTTATCGCTAAATAGACACTATTTCATAAAACACCAGTCTTTACGTTTTGTTGTGATCCGAAATTTAACTATTTAAATGCACTGAAACACGTTAGATTAAGAAAACTGAGACTGATGACTCGATATTAAGACAAAAAAAAAGGTTGTGCAATTCTATTTCCCGCCTTCTATTGATATGACCAACACTAAAAATTAAAAATTGTTATCTACTAGGGGTAGTAAATTTAAAAAAAAAACCTATCCTACATGGGAGTGATTATTTATAATTAATTTTTACACAATAATCTGCAGTAGGAGGCAGATTCGAGCAATATTAAGATTTTTAGTGACAAGTCAAAGGTCAGTGAACTAAAAATTTTAAAATTAGGTCAATTTGCCCTTGTAATAGCCCTTTTTATCCTTATAAACGTAATTAAAACAGGTACTTACCCACTTATACTTAGAGAATTCGGTGAAGTCCTTTTGCAAGAGTTGGAGCACAAATCAACCACAAATAAACTTTTATGTTGATATTAATTAATAAGTAGGTAAAATAGGTGAAATTGTGGGACCTGTTTTAATTTTTTTTTTTAAATAATTCAACACTTTTTTATACAACTACTGTTTTGAATCGAGCAACCTGATGTTGGCAACTGATTTTAAACGTTAATTGTTACAATTTAAAATCCATAAATTATTTAAACTAACTTTTCAAAACTTATTTACGAAAGATTTTAAAATCAAACCACCACTTGTTGCATTATTCTCCCTCCTACTTTTGACAATGACATCTTTTGCAGTGCTGCCAATAGTGCCAATTTGTAAGCAATCCTCCTATCAGTGAGAAGAGAAAATAGTGAATATTCAAGTTTCAAATTAAAACAGAGAGATCAAAATGCTTGGAATTGTTGAAATATTGTTCGATCGACAACTCAAGCTATTTTTAATAAGCTGTCACGTCCTAATAAAACAATAAGGTACGAATGTCGAATATAGGTTAGCTCACCGTCAAATACTGGACCATACTGGTTGTATTGCAGATTCCAGGGATAAATTGGAATTGTGGTGATTCATGGATTAAATCGTATCTAAGTATTACTTTTTTAAATATAAAATGTGTTATATAAGTTGTATGTAAAAGAAACTATTATCTATCTGTTGTCCCTAAACAATGCGTTTACGTCATCAAAAACAAGTACAGTGGAGTTCAGGAAAGATGACCACTCTCAATACATCTGGTTTAATGGGAGGTATCAGTGGCGTAGTTATGATAGGGCAAACAGAGGCAGTGCTCGAGGCCCTCAGGCACTAGGGGCCTGCGCTTTTTTGAGAGAACTAGTGAAATAATTTGTAGCAAGAACAAATGCAGGTATTTTTTAAAATTATTAATATAAAATCAAAAATAACAAGTACAATTAAGTTCAGGAAAGTTGACCACTAACTCATACATAATTCTGGCTTTTCGGCCTCTAATTTTCATGGGAGGTATCAGTGGCGTTACTATGGGAGGGCAAACCGAGACAGTGCTAGAGGCCCTCAGGCATTAGGAGCTTGCGATTCTTTGAGAAAATCAGTGAAATAATTTGGCCCAAGAACAAGTGCAAGAATTTTATAAAATTATTGATCAAAAACCAAAAATATCTACAACGTATTAATATGCATTTTTTTTCAAAAAAAAAAACAATTTAAAAATTTTGTAAATAAATTATAAATAGTTAGACATTGATGAAACTGAGAGTTTGTTAATCTTAAAGTTAGGGCAGGTCAAGGCACAAATTAGCAGTTGCAGTTATAAAGAATTAGAAGAGGTAAGAACATGTACGGTGTGAGTACAAAAATTGTTTATCTCTGTGTTATTTTATAATTTAAAAATGCAAAAATGTATTTGTTAAAACAAAATCGCGATGTATTCCGTTTAATAATAAACAAAAGTAGGCAGATTTAGAGCGGCTGTGATCCGCCCTGTTCGAGAGCTGGTGCTCGACTGATTTAAACAAAATGAAATATTGATAAATTTGCAAAAGACAACAAAAATGTCTATTATATCACCCCTTTGTCAAACCACCTTTGTGTCTTTGAGTACCTACTGAATCATCGTATTATGTAAGCAATTAGTTCAAATAATAAACCAAAAATGTATTTAAATATTTAAGTACAGAAACAAGATGTTTCGAGTTTTATTTCAATTCATATTTAATCACGCAAACAGCGGCTTAACTTTATTTAAACAAATGAGACTAAACATTGTTTTAAACGGCTACGTCATTACTAATTGAAATGTGAGGTCAAAAATCTCTTATCAACATTTTACGCAATCACAAAAAAAATGTTTATATTTTTTAAAGTCTCAGTCATATACGGGATGTTCTAATTTTATTTCCATTGCAAGCCTCAGTTTATACAGGGTGACATAAAAGTATGGAATAAAATTCATTCTAAGTTGATGTTTTTTTAAAAAAACGCCAGGACAATTTGATTTAATTTTTTTGCCCACGTTTATCTTAAGCAAGGGGCTCAAGTTTAAATTATTTTATTAGGTAAAGTTACTGAAATGCACAAATTGTAACTACAATGCAATATAACAAATTGTTAGTCACGTCAAAAAAGTTTTAATTCAGAACTTTCTTGCTATTTGAACGACTTATTACTTTTGAAGTTACTTTGTACTATTGTGTGTTTTTATTTTGTCTGAAATTATGGTATACAAATCCAATAGATTAAAGCATATTTGCTTTCCTTTCATATTTTTTAATAAAACTTAATCTAAACTAAAGTTAAACATTATTTTAAAAAAATTGTGTTACTAAAATTATAAATTTAAACTATTTAAATCGTAAGCGCTATAATAATTATACAAATTTAAATCATAAGCTCTGATATAAACAAAAACAAGCTTATTGCAGAATATTATTTTGAATTTTTAAAATTAAATTGCAAATTACTGGAAACTGTGACATCAAATAATTTTTTTTCTGCAACAAAATTTAAATCTGACTTTAGTCATTTCAGATAATTTACAATGCAATTTTATACTTTGTAAGTACATGACCCCTCACTGCAATATTAATTCATACAAATTGTGGGAAACTATTGTGGGAGCATCTGTCCGAGCGGGCCAAAAAGAAAGAGTCAGTCCCTGAAAAATCGATGAAGACGGCTACAAAAACTCAGCGTTTTAACTCCGTAAGCTTCTCCTACCATTTTCAAGGGTCCTTAAAGGAACCTTAAAGAAAAAACTTGCAACATGCATGTTTTTGCCATTTTATTGCTACATATGTTGTTAAATTAAAGAAGCGGCAACAATTCATTAGTAATGCATTGTTGGTTTCATACATTTTTAAAAAATTTTACTGTTTATAAATAGTGTTTCTTAAAGTGCAATATCTGTTTATCTAAAATTTTATGTTAGAAATTAGGTTGTGGTTTGTTTTGATAAGGACATTAATTTCAGAATGTTGTTAAAACCTAATTTTAACACTATATTTCGAACAAGGTGGTGCCTTGAATGACCCCTACATAAGTCCACATAGAGATTTTTGGGACATGTTTTCGATGACAAGACCGAATACAATAACCAATAATTAAACAATGAAACAATTAAAAATCCAGGCCAATCCTACAACTATAATCAAACAAATTCTTACATAAAAGTGGCAGAGCTCCTTTGAGAGTAGTTATCTTATGTTTTAGAATCAGTGCTTAAATAATAATGTAAAAATAAAAATTATGAAAAGTTAGAAAATTAAAACAGAAAGAATAAAAATGTATGGTTAGAACAGGATAAATTGTTATTTTTACTTGAAAAAATATCGTGATCGATCTCTAAAGGATATCTAAAGAAGAAGAATTTTAAAATTATCAGAAAGAGAAAAGGGATGACCGGAATAATGATTATAAAAGGAGCAAAAGCAGACGAAGTGTTGGTTATATCTATACTTTCGTACATTTCTATTGTCTTTACATGTTCATGTATTTTTGTTGCAATCCTTCGTCCTGTCTGACCGACATAAATTGCGTTGCAGTCATTACATGATAACTTGTAAACGCCTGAATCAGGCACTGATGATAAGAGATCTCTCGAAAGCGCTCTGGCATTTTTCTGTAAAAATTTCATCATTAAACATGTAGGCTTGATTTGGATTTTTATTTTTTTTTATCATTTATATTAAAACACCCCACTTTGAAAAAAAAAGGATGCTCTCATCAAATTTAAATGATTAAACATAAAAATTCTAATTTTTGTTACAATCGTCTCAAGATAAGTAACGAGATTACCAATTTCTTAAATAAATGATGATTTTTTTGGTAATGCTATTTAATAAGAAAAAATGAGTTCAACAAAACTGATTGACGTTTTATTTGAGATCTAGATGAATGACGTAAGGAAAAACATCCAAAACAACTGCTTTTCGATTTTAAAGCATCCCAGTGTGTCTTTTTCATTAAAATTATCGCTATAGTTCGTTTTTTTTTAATGCCCTTGTTTCAACACATTATCTATATGACATAGCAACATAACATATACAACAATGTGTTGAAAAGAGACAGACAACGGCAAATAAATAAAAAATGGAGTATGCTTTATGATATTATAATAATCTAATAAGTTGAGTGGAATATCTGACTTCTTATAATTAGAATATTCAAAAATACTGCGCCCACTAATGTTCCTAAAATCTATACTTACCTTTAGAGATATATTTTGAGGATCTAGCTGTTTCTTGAACCATGTCTTAGTGCTACAAAGAAGTATGGAAGATACGAGTACAAATTAGTGTATCAAATTCTACGGTCTTTGTAATATAGAGTGACCCGACGATCATGAAAGACGCAAGATTTAGTTGTAAACTTATCCAAAATGGTTTTCATGACAGGGTTCTATTGTAATAAAGATAATAGTAGTGACAAAGGAAACGTGCTACTGTGCTATAAAACTATAAAAATCCTGTATTCCTAGCCTGACCTGAATTCAGGCAAACGAATTTGACATTAGACTTTGACGATCATTTTAATCGCTCATTTTGACGTTCCTAATGACAATTTCAGTGGCATGAAAACTACTTTGAATTTGGATAAAACTATTTAAAGTTTTTTGTTGAAAATCTTTCAAATACGCAGGATTTGCTTAATATTGAGACACATATTAATGCTTTTAACCGAAAATTTCTTTTATTAATCTTATTTACTTATTTTCAAACAATTTCTTTATTAATAAATAATTGCAGGTCTACGTTTTAGTAATACCTACTTTCGACAAGAATTGGTTGCACTTTTCTTTATTTTAATGTTAAATGAATTAATTTTATAGTCTATTATTGAGATCAATTTTTATTTTCATCATTTGAAGACCTCCATTTTCTTGTAATTTTTTATCCGACTTTTTTAGGACAACTTTCTTTTTTATGCTTTTATTTATTCTTTCCAAATATTTTTATTTAAAAAAAGAGATAAAAACTAAACTCAGTACAACTTAATTATTAATCTAATGTACCGATTTATTATTACTAGGAGTATCAATAAACATTAAGTTCTAGTTTTGTAATTATCAAATTAATATAATTTTATTAAATGTTTTATAAAAACAGTTTTAATAATAACCTTTTTAATTACATAAAATTTGGCCTCTAATTTTTAATTTAATTTTTTGTGTATATTTGGTTGCCTATAAAAACTAAGATAAATTATAATACACTGCTCAAGACAATTAGGGAAATTTTCAAATTTTAGAAAAACTGTTCACAAAGGTGTAATAAACTACTCTTAATTATCATTAAAAACGATTGTAATTATTAATAAAAAAAAATTTTTTCGGTATTTCATTATAACTATATCTTTATATGATCAGTATGATCGGTTAGAACAGTGGTAGAGCGCATTTCAGTACGAAAGTACACATGCAATAAAAATGCGTAAACACGGTTTTGGGAAAAAATTGCTACTGCGCACGCGTAGAGAGACCTACGCTAGATAGCAGTGGCGACGTGAAAGTTTCTTTTTGTTTCTTGTGTCACTTTCTTACGCACTTTCTGTTTTGTGTTTTGTTAATGTGCTCCCCAACTATTAAAAAATCTGTATTTTTCATTTATCTTGATTTGAAAATTCCTTTCTTTCAAAGTTTCCCACTTTCACTCTCTTGCGGTGGCAGTGAAATCCACGCCGCTGGCTTGGCTCCGCCTCAACGCGCAGCTTTCTGTACCTGCCCATGTACTTTCGTACTGAATTGTACTCTACATCTTGTGGACATAGAACCAGTGAGGCTGTTGATAAGGTCCTGGAAGTTTGTTCCAATCCTCAGTTGGAGCAATCGTCAACTGTGAAAGTTTTATGGGTGGTGCCGTCCAAGATGCAATACGTCTCCCACGTGCATCCCAAGCTTGTTCAATTGGATTTAAGTTCTGTGAACAAGCCACTCCTTATGTCCAATTTCAGTATCTTCTAACCACTCGTTAGTTAGGTATAGACGCCTCGGAAATCCCTGACTTCTAAAATCCGCAATAAACCAAATAATGGCCATTGTTGATTCTAATCGTAAACTAATCTTTAGTGATCGGATATTTATGCAAATTTTACTTATCCTTAAGTTTTAAAGTCCCTGTCGATGACTCAGGTAGGGAACTACTCCGTCCAGATGTTAGCTTACAATTTAACTACCACCCTCGTATTGTGGTTATTTTTTTTATTTCAGGTTCCAACTTCTCTCCACATTAAGACTCTTCTGGTAGGGAACTACTGCGTCCAGATGTTAGCTTACAATTTAACTACCACCCTCATATTGTGGTTATTTTTTTTTTTATTTCAGGTTCCAACTTCTCTCCCATTTAAGACTCTTCTGTTGGCTGGATATAGATTAAATATTGAAAATTTCGGAAAAATCTAGCTCTTTTAGTTTTCAAAGTACAAGGTCCCAAACATAAATTTTTGGTTACTTTAATTCTTAAAAAACATCTTTAAAAAAATACCTACTATAAGCCTCATTAAGGCTCATTAAGTTCGCATTAAGCCTCTTAAACGGTTATATAAGCTTTTCTGCAGCATTTAGTCTGCAATTTATTACATTTTTATCAATGATTTTATTGTTAATGTTGTTTAAAAAATATCTGACAATATAACCTTTCAAATTTTGTCATTTTAGTCATATTAATTAAGACCTCTATTATTTCAAATGAAATCATGTTTGTTAAAAAAAGCCAGATTTTTTTTAAACATTTCTTTCTTGTCTCTTATAAAACACATATCAGCAAATTTATCAGCGAATTTTGAAATACTTTCTATTTGTATTAATTTAGTTACAAATCTTAAATTAACCTTGAATTGGTTTAAACAACAATTAAAACAAAATTAGAAACTTTATTTACATTTTTTTGACCCTCTGCCTTTCGCTATATATTTTATTATTTTAGTAGCTACTTGTTTTCATCTTAAAAATATTGAATTCTAATTTTGGAAAGTTTTAACAAATTTTTATAGACCCAAAGTTCCATGCCATTGTGAATCCCGGAAATACCTCCATTTCGTTGAACTCGACTGAATAACTTTTTGGCAAAAACCGCTTGACGTAAACAAATTTTCTGGTCATCCCAAGAAATTACCTGTTCCCTACTTTAATACCTTTAACAAGAAGCCATTACCTACCCAGTTAAGGGAAATTGTAACTTTCAAAACCGCACTGTGAATACGGAGAATAAGAGATTAAAAGCAGAGAAGCCTGACAAGGAGATTAAAGGAAACAGTTAAATCTGCTAAATAATTGAAGTTTAACAATCGTGTCAATCACTGAACTGCGAAACGTTAGTAATTATTTCGTTTAAAATTTAATGACACAAAACAGTATATTAGAAAGCAAATGTGAAATTATTTTGGTGGCAAAATAAATTTTAATACAATTAGTAATTACAATAGGTAATGACCCCTAAGTAAAGGCTTCTTTTCTTACCTGAAATTATCTTACTTACCTTGCATGTACTTGATATGCTAATTAGAAGCGTAATTTATTACTTTTAGATATGCTTGGATTAACAGTCCTGAAGATAGCAGATTTATCTCATTACATCAGAGGTGAAATGTTAAATACTGTTTTTTAATAAGTTGTATAACACTCTTTTGATGACTAGGAAATTGAAACTCTAAGATTATAAAAATAGATTTATTTTTGTAATTACAAAATATCACAAAAGTATAATCACTAAATAAGAGACATACAAGTTTAAAAAAATAAATACTTCAGAACGTTACATGTCGTCACTTAAAATACACATTTATGATATAAGATGGTAAAGGTGAAAATGAAAATAACATAAAAATCTTACTATACAATAATCAACAACAGGTCCCTAAAAATACTCTAATTTACTCCAAAATTATTGTGTATTTACAGGTTCTTCTTTCGGTGGCACATAAACTGGGGACTGTTTTTGCTGTCGTGTTTGATTGGTTGTTTTATTCGTCCGTTCTAACCTTCTTGCTGCATATTCCCTCAAGCTTTGTAAAGCAGGTCTTGTATTTTGCACCAAACTGTTCACTGCATTTAGAGTCGTAATTGGAATCTGTAAAATAAGAAAAAAAATTCATGTTAACTGAAGTAGTATACTCGACTACGCAAAATTGGCCACTGTGACTAAAACCATAAATCTTTAAACAATAAATCTCTGGCTAGGTACTCAAAATTTAATTTTAAAGCGTCATTTGTAATCTTCTCAGTCTCACTCCCAGAGATCTATTTGAAAATTTATTTTTTTAATCACAGTGGTCAAATTTGCCGTAGCCGAGAACACAAGTCTTGTAAATGAATAAGCGCCTTTTATTTACTTATTTTTTTACTTTGAAATGGTTTCATGAAACATGAATTGACTTACTTAGTGCCTACATTATGGCCGTAATAACTTTCGTCCGATTTATCCTGAAGAAGTATTCACCTTGCCCGAATTGTTTCTGTTAAAATGAGCTAATTAGGAATTCATTCGCTTCGATATTAGGAAAGATTTTATTCCGGAGTTTTAGAAGTGTGTCAAGTGTGGAAAAAATTCGAATAGCAAGTACCGTTTACTTACATTGAATAAACTGTCGATGAACTGAGATCTTTGATCCGTTTGCCTTTTGCCACGAGCATCAGAGTTGCCAATTTGGACTTGAAAATTGTATTCATTGTCCTGAAAAATAAACAGAGTTTTATTACTTACATGTTTAATGACTATTTTTATGTCTGTGTCAATAACATTTCAATCACTTTTTTTATTTAGTGTTAAATATTGTTGTTATTTCTTAGATCAATAAATTTTGTTGCGTAACAAGGAACTTTCTCTGGACAGTGAAAATAATTAGTTTCTTTTCACTGAATATTTGAAAATCTTGGAGAAATTAATTTGATTGCATCTCTCACTTCAAGAATAAATATTATCTCACACTTTTGATGGCTGGTAGTTTAATTTTATTTATTTTATTGCTCATGCAACTGAGGTTTCTCTCAGAAGTAAAATTATATGTTTGGTAAATAACAATTTTACAAAAATTTCAACATTTTTAAAGATGTAATGAAACAAGTAATAAAATGAAAAAACAGCATTTTTGAAACAAATAAACCTGTAATCAAGAAATTTATAAAATCCTTGCCCAACTAAAACTAATTGAGAATTAAATGTTAATTTAACAATAAATCTTGGCATATTTCTTTTAAAAAATCCTAAATTAGGCTATTGATTTACGACTTATAAAAACGTTTCGATTGTTTCCTAATAAAAAAGAAATGTTAAGTAAATTATAAATTATAGTTGGGCAGCCAGACATAAAAATTAATTATTTATAAACTGTTTTGTGTACAATACGATTTATATATAAAGTGATTTCTTGATCCCCACTTAATTTATAAAAGTATCTACAGGTTAAAAAGTTTTATTATTAATGCTTTTTTGTTGTTGTTAATATTTAGTCAAAAATGGGCCTTTAAACGGCTTTTTTGTTCCGTAACTAAACTGGAGCCTGACCTGGGTAAATTACAAAATATCTTATTTTATCAATTTGTCATTGTAAAGGGTAAAACCTAGAATAAGCGCGCTAAAACTAGAATTCACTAATTCGGTTTAAAAAGACGTTTAATAGAGTCAGTCCAAGCTTGGCCTCGAAGTGGTGTATGTCTTTGCAAAGGTAAAACTATAAATAGTGTAAAACACATTTTTAAAACACGTGTAAATATAAACATTTGTAATTTTACCGATAAATACCGGGTAAGAGGCAGCATTTTGTAAAGTGGTCCCAAAGAGTAAGTATTGTTGAAGTTAAATTATTTTACTGCGGCTATATAATCTTGTTAAACTTGAATATTTATACATTTCAACAAAAATTGACATTTTCCACATTAAAATATAGTAAAAATGGCCTCTGTGACTAAAATCATGAATCCTTTAACAATAAATCTCCGGCTATTCAAAATTGAAAAAAGGCCAAAAAGAACTGTTGTTGATTGGTTTGTTTTAAATTTTTTAATAAACAAGAATTATTAGCCTAATTATGGTAATTAACGCCCTTGTCGGCCAAGATCTATTTTACGGAAATTTATTACTTTAGTCATAATGGCCATTTTTATTGTGGCGAATATAAGTTATCAAGTTGTGTGAACAGGCTTCTGAACAATGTGGAGCAAACTACAAGCTACCTTATAAGCGACTTGTAAAAACTTCAAATAGAAACGATATTAATAAAAAAAAACGATCTATGGAGAAATGAAGATAGATCGATTAAGAAACCTACAGCGATAAAAGACGATCCTGCATCAACTTAGCCATAAAACTATGGAAAATTCAGAGAGAAAAGCGAGAGCTGATCTCATTCTTTCCATATATGGAAGTGAATTGTAGCAAATACCAAGAGACACTCGTATTTTCCTAAAATTAAAGGATATTTATAAAAAAATTGCTTTAAAAAAACTGAAAAAGAAAGTTGGTGCTTGGAAGGCAGTGGTCCCATATGAACTTTTATAAATAAAGTTTTAGAAAATTTAAAACAAATATAAAACTAAGGTTGTGGGCCCTCTTGGAGGTATCTTTTAAACCATAAAATCATTTTTAGGATGCCCACCAAATTAAGTTCTAACGTAGCCTCTTGCCTAACTCGAACTAATTTATGACAATCCTGTTGACGCAATAAGTGTTCAATAAGAAGTATACCAGAAATTTCAGAAAACGTAGAAATTAAAGCAAACATGTGAAAAATGAATAGAATTGAAAAAAAAAATTAAATCCGGAAAATCCCCTTCCCCCTAACAAAAAAAAAAGAAAAAGAAAGAAATCATAAGAATATGATGAAAGAAATGAATGAAGAGAGATTTAGTGAAAAACCTTACAGTAAGACCTCAAATCTTCCGAACAGGAAAGAAAAAGGGCGGAGAGATGAAAATTTACAAGACAAGCGAAATTGATCCATTTTTAAATAATAAAAAATGGGAACTGGAGGATATATCCATTAATTAAAATTTTATTGGAAATATTGAGAATAAAACTGAAAAATAAAATATTTATAATGGTGATGGAACATTAAAATCAATATAGCTCGATTGGTAAAAAAAGCTTTAGGCAGGGTGAAGTAGTTTAAGTTTAATATGTAGATTTATTGTAGACATCAAAAAAGAAACAAGAAGATTCAGTAATTTTAGAAGCCAAGAAATTTCTTTAAGAAATAGAAAACGGACACAAACTATGGATGTTACAAAACACTCTTTAGATATATGCTTGTGACAACACAAATTGGACAATATAATGAAGAGTATACGAATAAACTGTCAAAAATGCTGATCTACGTGTCTAAGCAAGAGAAAGATACAGTGTTAGTAGCTGTACATACGTAGATAACATCATAAAACGAAGACGAAAAAGGAAGGTAACTCTATCGCAGACGAGATATGTCACAAACATTTTAAAGGGTTTTGGTATAATAAATTTAAAACCTCTAATCAATTCTAATGAAGTTTTTTGAAAATTTTGGATGATATATCAGTGTCATCTAAAAGTATCCATTGTAAAAGTTATTTGGATGCTTAATGTACATGCCTTAGCTGCTAGACCAGAGATTGCACATTATTAGTACACTAGTGCAGAGTCACAAAGCCACAAAGATAGTGCTTAGATCTTTTAGCGGTACTAAAGAATTCAATGATTTGGATCTTGGAGATCATACAAACTGAACAAAAGATCTTATGAGCATTTATATTTACCATGAGGGGTGTTACAACCTGAGAAGCTAGAAAGCAAAGAACAGTATCTTTGAGTTGTACAGGAGCAAAATATGTGACCATCTCAATAGCTATTTACCTGAAAAAAATCCTTCAAGAAATTGAACAATTGTCTGTGAGAGCAATGACATTGAAGAAACTCAAGAAATAGAACAAAATCTTCCGTAATAGAAGAAACTTCTTTCATAATATAGATGTAAGACACCACTTTGTAAAAGAAACTTTAGGAGCACGAATAAAATTTTAAAATAATCATCGCTTTTAGTTTTCAAAATACACGACCCCACACATACATATTCGAGTACCAATTGCATTTTGTTTAATTAAGATTTGTGTATAATAATTATAAGTTCCTCTACTGTATTTATTCTATTACAGTTCGTTGCACTTTTAGAAACGGTTTTGTTGGTAATTATGTTTAAAAAATCATCTAAGAACATAGCTTTTTATGATTTTAATATTTCTATTATTTCGAATGTTATCATTATTGTAATTGTTAGAACAGAGATGAATTTTTTAAACACTTCTCTTGTGTTCCTTGGACCCTAATTGAGAACGTATAATCAGTTTGACACGCCTTTTTTTGATCAACTTGTTTTTCGGCTAAGAACTTAATGAAAACATAAAATCATGAGTTTATTAATAATTGACCTTCGACAAAATATTTCTTTTTGATGAGAAGACCTAATTTGAAATATTTTGATATAAAAAACTAAGTACCTTCTGCTTAAATCCTCAATAAAATTCTTCTTCTAAGTTTTTAAATAATTCCGAATTTTTGAAGTGTCAGGAATTTTGTACCTTCCTAGATAAAACCATTTGTTCCGGTTCAGTTTACACAATTTTAGATAGTAGATATAGAGCTTCTATTTAACAATAAAGCTCTCGCTGTATAAATAACCAACTTGGAAGCACTTTTGTCCATAAGATATAATTTTTTTCGCTTGAATTCCAAGGATATAGAATAAAATTTTTCACTCTGTTGGTTCTGGTAAACCACGCACAATTATCTATTCAACTTGAACCAATTACTCGTACCCGTATGGTAATTAAATTACATTTGATAAATTATGTTTTGTAACATAATTTCTAGAAAAACTTTCTCGGTAAATTTTACCTGTTTGTATGAAATATCTCCAAGACCTTTAGGAGCGTCTACAACTCCCGCTATTTGAAGAGCTTGCGTTGTGACCGCTGTTATCAACAGCATCCAGACGATTTTATCCAAAACGTAGATAACAACCTGTAAATACAATAAATAATTAAAAGTTTGACCCACATTGTGTAATACATTACAAGCCTAGGTCAGACAGGCTTCTATTAATTATATTGATTGTTTTGCCCTTGATATCAGGAACATCAATATTCATCAGAATATTCTACGCTCTTTAAAGCAATTATGAAACTGTTAATAGAAAGATCTTAAATTTTCTAGAATAATCGACTTGCAGCAGAAACTAGTTTTGCAGTTGCACATGCTTTTCCCAAATAACCTTAATCTAAGTATTCTCCTAGATTTTATTTAATAATGATAATACGACAATTCAAGGACTTGTTATTAGTACAGTTCAATTAATAAAAATTCAGGTCAGTTTTGAACTTGTGTATGACCTATTATATTCAAGGTCTACTTTGTAAATAGAAGTTATCAAGCCGTAAAAGAAAATTTCAGATAATTTTTCTGTCTTCGTAATTAATATGCTCGTATTATTCATCATAAAATATTTATGATTTCTGACTAATGTTAGAATATGAACGCTTCATAAACTTTCATAATTGCTTTATGTTTTGTAAATAAATATAAAGATAACAAAAGTAAATAGAACGTAATTTTAAAATTAAAAACATTTTCTCGAACCTGAAGATATTTTCCGTCAGTGTAATTATTAAAATTTGTACGCAAATTATAGTTTTAAATTTTAAATAGGCAATTTCGATTAATAGAATTATAGAATTTTTATTTATGACTTCTGCTAAGAATATTAATTTAAATAAGTAAAAAGTACAAAAAGTATAGACAAACTTGTTTTCCTTCAAATTCCCATATTTTTTTCGATTCGAATGGACTAGACAAATTAAAAAAGAAAAAATAAACCTTTAATTAACAGACAAAAAATAAACTGTTGTGGCAATGCCCCCTTTAATTTTGTAAAAAAAAACAGTTTTGTATTATTTACAAATAAATAAAATTACAAAAATTATAAGACAAGTAGTACACTCAAAAAAAATGTTTTTTGATGGGGGAGGGGCTTGAATCTAGAAACTGCATTACTGATTATTAATTTTTGAGTAAAATTACGACTAATAATTTTTTTACATATTTATTTCGGAATTTAACCATGCTTTGAGAGTTGAGCTTCAAACACTGCTGAATACAACTGTTGTTTTCTAGTATTGGGAGCCAGAGGCGACAGTTTACAAAATTTTAGTTCCAGAAAGCTACTTTTACTAACTCTTTAGAAGCTAGATACGATATTTTTTATCAATTGTTACTGTAATTTTAGAATATAGAGAAAAATTTTTTTACTAAATTAAATTAATTACTGCAAGAACCAGTTTTTTATTTAATTAATAGAAGTCGAAGGCGATGTTTTACTAATTATAAAAACCGGAGATGTTTTTTTACTACTAAATTTTAGATAAAAAAATACAAAAGCAAGATTTTTTGTCAATACTGGGAGGAGACATTTTAGCAATTTTGAAATACATAGCATGCAATATGGTACTAATTTTGGAAGCCATAGATGGTGTTTGTTATCAACTTATAATTCAGTAAAAACCCATATGACTTTTTTACAGTTTTAGAAGTCGGAAAATGTTTTTTACAAATTATAGAAGGCAGTGGTAACATTTTTTACTAATTTTTAAATTAGTAGGTAAATACAAAAGCAGTTTTTTTATATTGAGAGCTGGAGGCAATATTTCTTTAAAAGTAAAGTTTGGATACATAATTTTACTAATTTTAAAGGCAGAGGTGATATTTTTCATAAATTTTTAAATATTTATAAAATAAGGCGTTTTTGTAATCTTAGAAGCAGCAGGCCACATTTTACTAAGTTTAGAACGCGAATATAATATTTTTTAATAATTCGAAATTTGGTGTTACGGGGAAGTGGACGACAAGGCAAAAACAAAAAAAAACTGTTTTATAAAGCCAACGTTTCGAATCCTTTATTGATTCTTCTTCAAGGCTGGAATTGGTTTAATTTAGGGTTACTTAATATACATAGGTTATTTACCTTCTAATAAATGTCAGATTTGTTTGGCATGGTACCAATTTGTCTCGGTCAGTGGTCGCCGGAAGAATGAAAAAGACAAGACATATGAAGTTGGTGTTAACGTACCACTGATCCCGCCAATTTGGTACGCATGCCCCTCGTCATAATTAATCATATAAAATAAAAATAAAATTCCCTAAATTAAGGCTAAGTCTAACCGCTGGTTTAGGTAAAATGTAAACAATAATATAACCTAAAAATTTTTAACAAAGTAAAACAGATTAAAAATATTAAAATAAACATCTAACCACATATTTTTATATGTTTATTTTAATATTTTTAATCTGTTTTACTTTGTTAAAAATTTTTAGGTTATATTATTGTTTACATTTTACCTAAACCAGCGGTTAGACTTAGCCTTAATTTAGGGAATTTTATTTTTATTTTATATGATTAATTATGACGAGGGGCATGCGTACCAAATTGGCGGGATCAGTGGTACGTTAACACCAACTTCATATGTCTTGTCTTTTTCATTCTTCCGGCGACCACTGACCGAGACAAATTGGTACCATGCCAAACAAATCTGACATTTATTAGAAGGTAAATAACCTATGTATATTAAGTAACCCTAAATTAAACCAATTCCAGCCTTGAAGAAGAATCAATAAAGGATTCGAAACGTTGGCTTTATAAAACAGTTTTTTTTTGTTTTTGCCTTGTCGTCCACTTCCCCGTAACACCAAATTTCGAATTAAAAAATGGACGTAATTCACCAAAATTTTTTAATAATTTTTAGATTAATAAACGCGATAAATACAGGGGGGGGCTCGGCATTGGGGGGTTGGAAGCAACATTTTAGTAATTTTGGCAGCTTGAGTCGATGTTGATTATCAAATTCTAATTCAATTGAGACACACATCTCATTGTTTTTGTACAAAATTATGAAAAAATAATGTCCTCTAGAAGGCTATAACTTTGTTTCTTTCTATATAGCCTTTTTTAGATATTTGCAATTTTTCTAAAAACCTTAGAAATTTATAATAATTTTAGAAGCTGGGAGGTACCATTTTTTTTTTCACTAATGTTTGAATTAATAAATACAAAAGCGGCAATTTTTCCAACAATGGGAGCCGGTCACATTATTTTACTAATTTTAGAAACCAGAAATGAAATTTCTTTAAATCAGTGAAAACAAAGACGGCGTATTTCTAATTTTAGAAGCCGGAGGCGACATTTTACCGATTTTGAAATTAATTAATACAAAAGTGGCGATGAGGAGGGGGAGAATAATTACAAATAAATTAATTATTAATCTTAAAAAATTAATCAAAAGTCATAAAACGTCGTCATTGAAGTTTAAGCAGTTTGATTTTTCTCTCGTCTACCTAAAATCTGATATACTACATAATAAATATTTGTAAACAACATATTTTAAAAAAATCTAATTTGTCAATTTATAATTACAAAAGTAAAATTTTTTTAAGTACTGAGATCCGAAAACTTCATTTTACTAATTTTAAGCTCGAGAGAAAAAATTCTGTTTATTTTAGAAGCTAAATAGAATATTTTTTATTCATTTGTAAATAAATGAAAGGAGGCATTGTTTTATTAATTTTAATACAAAAGTTACAATTTTTCTAGTATTGGGAGCTGAAGGTGACATTCAAAGATGATATTTCTTATCAATTTTTAAATCAATAAAGACAAAATGGACATTGTTTTGATAATTTTTGAAAGTGGGATTAACATTTTACTAATTTTATAAACAGCGGCGATAATTAAAAATATTTTTTGAGTACGTCACTGAGATCTCTTACTGCTCTTTTAAACTGTTTTTAATTTAGTTAACACGGTATGATTTCAAGGTTTGCCTATTTATCATAATTTATTTAAACCAAAAAATGTATTTCAGCCATTAAAGGTGTTGCAAAAATCCGAAAAAATTACAATCCATATAATTAACTAATTAATTAAAAAAACTAAATTCTTTTGAACTTGACCACGTATTTTAATATTCAATAAAAAATTCTTTAATTTTATTAAGATGCAAGTGAGTCCTTGGCTTACTAAGGAATATTTTAAAATGGTAAAAAAATAAAGAAAATGTTTAAAACTTGTTCGGGTTAAAACGGTCGACACCAAAATGAATAACAAGGTAAAGAAAGTAACGGTTTGGTGATTGTAATTTTCTTTGTAATAAAATTATTGTTATTAAAACAATTAAATTATTAAACAAAGCTATACACAACTTTCTTTTGGTTTTACACTTACAGTCCTTTCTTTAGCTACCCTTTTATATAACTTGAGCAAAAAATTAGTTGAAGCATTATGCTGTTGTAATTTTTTGTTTAACAACACACTAGATAAATATTATAATTGTAATTATCAGTGTATTACAATTTTGACTTGTTCTGTGCCTTCTGAAGTGTGTTGATTAAGGTTCTAATCATATTTATCATTTTTGTTTTGTAAAGTAACAACAAAAGTAAGTGGAAAATTATGTTTTACTCATTGTTGTTGTATTTCTGATATCTTATCAAACTTATCAACTAACAAGTATTTGCGTGGTGAATAATAATTAATTTTGTGGAAAACAAACTGATTTGAATTTTGGAAAATTGAATAATAATTTATTTTTAGTAAAACAGACAGATTTACAATTTGTTAAATCTGGTGTTTATGTTTCATTGTTTATAAAAATACGTGCAGAAGTTCACGTGATTACAAACCAGTGATTGAATAAGATCATGTTCTCCTTACCTTGCTCATTGTGTGATAATTACAACGTGTAGTTCTATGCACTCAGTCGCCGTTTACAACTTCTCAGTGTCACTATATACAAAATACTGAAATCTGTGGCAGCGGTAGAGATAATATAACAGTACCACCAGGACTGGATCAGCTCGACTTCACTCACTACCTTCTTGTCAATGTTTCACCGAAGCACCTTTCTCTTGATCACTTTCACATTTCTTCGGCGTTTGTTAGCCTCAGCTGTTTCATTGCAATAGAATCACCGGCCTTAACTTCTTTATAAATAGACGCAACGCTTCAATTATTAACAATGACTAACACTAATCAAACACTTTATTTAAATTGCAAAAAGTCACTCTTATCAATGAACGAAAATTAATGAATTAATTAAGGCCAGAAATACAAAAAAGCAACTGTACTTGAATTCATTTCATAAAAGTACCATCATATCCCGTTAAAGTCGAATCCTAGGTCAATGAATTCTTCACGAACAATAATTGCAAAATATTTAGTGGGTTGTACACAATAATAGCGGAAAACATAGGTACCAAAAAATTTGATTTTACCTCGACATTTAAATCTGTTTTAAATTTTTGACGGGAAGTTTTATTTCAAATCTGGGATTACGTAACGTAAACTTGCTCTTTGAAGGAAAATTATTTCTACATTAAATTTTTTTAAGCTTCTTACAAGTAAAATTACGAATTTCCTAACATCTTACCTAATTTGCACTAATTTCGTTTTGCAAATAATTAAGATTGGGTAATACTTATATTGTTGGTAGGGTTAGTGTTAGTCCTCCGGACTTACCTTGATCGAATCGATAAATAAAATTTCGGCGAATTTTTTCTAAATAAATTATGCTAATGTAAAACTGACGCAAATTTTAACACTAGCCTATATGTCCTGACGCACGCATTTTCGGCAATGTCTTGTTCTAATTTATGGTTTTGTAATTAGGAAGTGTATAAGACGCTAAATTAGGTGTTTGAAACTGGTTATGATTACGCGTTTTTGACGACAGTAATGTTCTTACAGTCTTAGTGAAATATTGCCCACTAAAAAATGTTTGCGTCAAACTTTAATTCGAAGAATAAAATTTGGTAATTTTATAGACGCAGGACAGGGTTAGCCAAAAGAATCAGTATTTAGTTTTCTCCATCAGAAGGTTTAAATGTTTCTCTAACTAAAATTTACCTACTGCATTTACAACAGTTTAAAGAATTTGATTTTAAAATATACAGGGTGTACTCGCAGCCACATACTAAAGAATTTACGTTATCATTCAAAATTTTGAATTGCTGTTAATTTAATATGAATTTAAGGCATTTAATATTCCAATGTAGAGAACATAAAAACATTACTTTTATGACCTCTACTATAGCTTTTTTTGTCTTTAGACATCATCATTATATGTATATTTCTGTGGTTTAATGCCACAATTAAATTTTTCAGTACAGTTGCAGATTATTTTTTTTTGTAGTGTGCAAGTTAAATGTCGACTTACCTAATCACTCTATTATATTTTAGCTAGTTTTGTGCTAGTTTCGTTGTTTTTTAGATATTGTTTTTGATGATATTTTCACAAATATTAAAACCATAAACAACTTATCTATTTGAAGGCCTTCGATCTTGTAAACTTTTCGCTCTTAAAGGCCATAAATATTTTCATAATATTCTTGGTGTAGTGGTTCCAGCCATATATTTGACCAAAATGAAGCTACTACTCAGCTGCCAATAGTAGTTTACTAACAGTTTTTGGTAACCTTATACAAGTCATAGTCATAGCGACACAGGAACTTTTTGATTATTTTCCTAACTTTACTGCTCGCCTACTCATTCAATGTTTTAGTTTTATCTAAATTATAAAAAGCTGTCTTCAACGTGGTTTAAGGACATTGCAGTTCAAATTATTAACTCAGAATGTAAAACCGTAACGAAGTAGGTGTACTGGGCAAAGTTACATCTGCCATTTTCTCAATAAGTTTAAAATGCACTCTAGTTTTTATTTACTTTTCATGATTCAAATTCAGAGGATTTCAAAATTTGGCACCAGAATTTCTAAACGATTATTTAGGATAATAGTTTATCCGAATAATCATTTTTAGTATATTGAAATTTTACAGTTTCGATTCATTCTGCTATTCTGTACCTACATATCATCATATATTTGCTAGACTATTTTCTAGCACTCTGTATAGAATGAAATTTCTGCTAATTGCTTTTGCTTTATACTAACAAAAAAAGGACATAGTTGTACTAACTTTGGGCACTATCAGACATAAATAAACGAGAAATAAACGGCTTTGTTGGTTCTTCTCAACGTAGTACGAGTTTATTGTAGATGTTGGAGCGATGATAGAAGAGAAAGTGGTCTCTACAATGCCCTATTATTTAAAAATTTTCGATCATTACATTTCTTTATGAATCCTTCAGGAGTGAGAATTGAGACGGTGGGCATTAAATAACTACTATTGCAACAATACCTAATGTTCAAGCTTCCTCCGCCAAATATTCTCGCTAATTTATTTTAGTTTTGCTGAACGTAATTATTCAATGTAGTGGAAATGCCTCTGGTATGACCAAGATACTAGTGTAACAGTGGTCTATATATTACTTTTGCCATTTGGAGATTTTCACTACTTTGTTTATTAGTATATTTGGGGTGGATGTTTGTAATAAGAGGGAAAACCATAGTTGTTACCATGTACTAACTTAATGCAGCTTCAAAACGACAGAAGATAGTTGGGGCGTATAATTATATAAATTATAAATTTATATAATTATAAATTTCAGTCAGTTTGAAAAAAATAGCACAGTTCACTACAACTAGTAAATTTCATCAAGTGTTATAATAATAGTAACTAACGTTCCGAGTACAAAAAACAAGACATAATACGAAAAAATATCCACTATTGACCAAAAATTTATTTAGACCCACTATAGAGTTACTTTCAACACAATAAAAACAATTTCACTTTTACTTAACTTGAACTAAAAGTAATTACTTGTTGCTGTATAATTACTGTCACTGTTAATATTTTTTTTTACTTTTACTTATTTCATTTATTTATAATAAAAATGCTTAATATGCACCTCATTTTTTTCCTTACTTGATCCTGTTTAAATAGTAACCCCCATTATGTCGCTGATAATGTAATCAAAAATTCTTAAAATTTAATTAGTTTAAATTTTACTAATATCATACACAAGTATATAGAGTGAATTTTAAATGGCGGAAAAACTCAAGTACATTATACCGAATTTATAATATAGTCTCGCAAAAATAGAAAAAAATCATATCATCCATCCATTTTCTAGATATGAAGAGACAAAACTGATGACTCAACTTTTTTGTTTTTATAAAATTTGGGAAACTGAAAAATATTCTTTAATCTTATGAACCTATTTGGTCATGATAAGAGCAAAAATTATTTCTTAACTTGTAATTTTATTTTTTAAAAGTCTTCAGTTGTTAATACATTTTTTATTAAGTACCTACATAACGTGAACTTGTAACCACTAACCCTTGGTGTTGACAAACAATCTTCTACAATGTAGTAACTGAAAAGTTTTTCGGTCATTTAAACATTACCCTATGTAAATATTTTATGATTAATCCGAGAAAATAAATGACAATGCATTAGCTTCAGCTGTTTGAAATTCTTTAGATAGGCCAATTAGTTCATTGTTTATAGAACAAATTGTTGCACAATTTTTGATAATTATTTATTCTTCTTCACTTATTATTCTTCATTTTGAATAATTATTTGTAGAAAATTCGCTTATTATTTTTAGTTGTTAGCAATTAACTCATAAACAACGTTTTTGACGATATCATTCGTTAATTCTTTAAAAAAGGAAACATTCGGAATTTTTTTGTTTTGAAATGCTTTTGTTATACTAAAACTTTAGAAAACGGATTTTAAAATTTACAAAGTTTTCCTTGCGATGTATACTGTTTCAAACCAATATTGGCATACCTGACTTTAAAGGCAAGTCATCTGTTTATTACTAGTGCAATAAAGATTGTATTGTTACCAAATGCAAGTAGTTGGTCGTTAGATCCTGCAATGCCATCTGAGAAAACCGCCCGGGGCATGCAGATTTGTCACCACTTTTATCTGGATTTGATCTGCTTCTGGAGGTTTTCTAAAATGGCATCAAAGGATCTTATGACCATAAATTACTTGCATTTGGTAACAATACAATCTTTATTGCACTAGTAATAAACAGATGACTTGCCTTTAAAGTCAGGTTAGCCAATATTGATTTGGAACAGAATAATAAGATTTTTTTTATTGGTTATTTCAATATAAAATAAACGACTTGTAACAAAACTATTGGGATTAACTAACGCTTCCTTTCGCCCTTTGTCCAAACCTACCACTTTTGCAGGTGGTAATATGCATTTTTCTGTCCAGATTAGATTTTTGTTTCTCTGATTAAAAATCGAAAGAAAATCCGCGCTGCGCTATCTTTGCACACTCAGTTATACCCATCTCTTAGACTATATACAGGAGTATCCAGTAATAAAGATAAGGCCTCAATAAGACTAATGATAATGAATAAACGTCTTTTTCAGATATTTTTAATAGCCCGATTCAATTTCCATAAGATTTAAACATTCTTTCTTTATAAAAAGATAAATATAGAACAAAGTTTGTTTCAGGGTAAAACTAGTATTTAAGTTAAATATACAGGGGGCCTCCAGGTAAAACATCTCTGCAAATAATTCTTTTCTTAACAAAATATGTAATTAAAAGTCAATTTTGTTTACTGGCGGACGTATAATAAGGGTAATTTTGAAATTCAGATGTCACCGAATTATCGAAGGAAGTAAATCCTACAAAAAAAATTATAATAATGAATGGCTTATTTGTAATACTATAGTGAATAGAGAATTAGCAAACACATAATGTGTGTTACAAATTACAATAGACAATTATGGAAATTAAAAACGGAGGAACGGTGACGGCTGTAAATAAACCCGATATACATTTTTTTAACTTACTTTCCTATCCATATTCAGCCATGGCAAATTTGGCCAATATGACTCAAATAATAAATTTTCGAACAATATCTGTTTGGTGAGGATCTCAATGATCTACCGCAATTATGTTAATTAGTTGAGCTGAAAGGATTACGATCTAAACGATTTTAAGAAAGAAAGTGTTTCTTATTTAGACAGCAATTTATAAAAATTCTTGAATTTTGAATAGTCCAAGACAATTATTGTTTGAGAATTTATAGTTTTAGTCACAGTATCCAATTTTGCTATGCATAAAATTCTAGATGGATTATATGTAGGAACAAATAAATAATTCAAGTCATTATCTTTTCTTTCCCAAAAACATGTTATTTAAATTTTAATTTTACCACAATGACCTATTTATTGTTTTAAATTTTGAATATTTTTTATAGTATCTACCAATATATCGTCTGACAAAATAATTTTTCTGTATAACAGCCCACGAATTAAATTTGTGTTTGCTTGGAGCCGGCTAAATAATTGATTTCTATTTTTAAAATGGTGTTTATTATCTGAGGTATTTCTAGCATTACCCACATAAAAAACAATGAATCAAAAATATTATTGTAGTGTTTTTCCGTCGCAAAATTGCGGGTTACTTACCTGAAATGTTTTTAACAGATAATTATTAAAAAAATACTCAAACAATAAACAATTAAACACTATCTAATTATGTAAATTAGTTTTAAAAGGATTTATGGCAAATGCAAATGTATCCATCAACAATTACTTTTGCCTAAAGCTAACCTTGAATCATCACTCTTTAAACAGTTTTGTAAAAAATTCAGAGAATAAAATAATAAACACAATACAGTTTGTAGTAATATTTAAACGATTATTGGTATTTCAGCATTTACAAAGCATAAATTCTTGACCTCCACAACATGCAATAACAATGTTACAATTTTTCAGATAATAAATCAAGTTTCTTTATGTAACTATAATTTTGCAAATCATAGTTTTCCTCAATTTAAATAATTTGTCAAATTAGCTATTTAAAAAGCCACTTTATGGCGTTTTAGATAAATTAAAAATGCGCTTATTTGGTAAATTAAACCAAGGCTATTTCCCGACAATTTTTTTTAAATAAAAATTTACATAAGGAAATGAAACAATCCAGATTGTTACAGTTGTCTTTGTATAATGATGCCGTGACCCAAACCCTTGTGAATATGTATGTGTCCTGTCAATCATCCTGGAATATCCTGTTGAAAAAATATTACGTTTTGGTTTTATCGAAAATAATTCAGCTTCCGTGTTTTTCTTACATAACCTTTTACTTCCGAAAGAATTTTATTGGGAGAAACTGCGATAATTTCTTTGTATTATAATAAAATTGATCGACAAGTACCGTTATAGCCGATCCGGAAATAATGCAAGCAATGACAAGACAATTCAAGCACACCTTATGATCATGTAATATCGGAAATGTTATGGGCGAGTTTTGCAAATTTATGGTTATTTTTCCGTTAATGGAAAGCCTTTTTCAACTTTCTCTTGGTTTTGCGGGGGTTTTTGGGAAGTGACGTTGACCTCTTCCGTTACTGGAAGGCATCAACGAATTTATTAATTATAAATGGAACAGTTTTGGGCGTTACAAACGAATTTCATTACCGATCAAGTTTTTATTTAATTATATAAATATTCAATACTAAGAAAGTGTTAAGGTAAATAGTAAATATTATAAAAAGTATAAAAGATAACTGCAGCTATATATTCTAACGCTGTCAAGCGGTAATAAATTTTACTAGTTAATTACAATACTTAATAATGTAGAAGTATACATGATATGAAAAATTTGCAAATCAAACTAAATCCTTCAAAATTAAAAATTTTACTAACTTGGTAACATTAACATATTCATGGTAAAATATATTCTAGTAAGTGTACAATACTATAGTCTAGTGGACTAATTTCAGGTTGAGATACTACCGGTAGTGTCACAAATTTTAATACTTTTCTGTAGGAACAACCAATCACAACAGCAAATTTTATTAATTTTCCATGGAAACGAAGATTCTAGCGATATTATTTCAACTTGAAAATAGCTCGTTAATCACCAAATTGTCCGCACACATGACCTACTTTGTTTTTTTAATGTCGACATTAAAATACTAAAAATGCATTCACAATAATGCAAATTATTGTTTTAGTAACAGATCTAATAAAAATTGTAGCCTTGGTAGTTCACAATCACAAGAATACTAGATATGCACATTTATTTGTCTGAAAGCGATATTGGTTGCCTAAGCAATAACTATTTTTTTATTACTTATAGTATTTTTTTGATAACGTTTAAATACTTATATAATATTTAATCTATATTTTTATTATTTGAGAAATTTTCTGGATTTTTAACTATATAAAATTAAATAAAAAATGTGAAGTAAAAGTTCTTTAAGTAAAACTCCATTAACTAAAATTATAATTAAATTAATGCATCACTTCATTAAGTAGTTCCAATTCCGCTGTAATTAAATTCATTAGGTTTGTATTAAGCAGGTGATAGTTGTATAAACTAATTTTTTATTCCTAATTTTAGTTCTAATGTTTAGTTACTAATTTAAATTAATTTATTTTTATTTAATACTCTTTTCATTTATATCGTGTGAACATGGTTTAAAAGCGGTTAAAAAATTTCATTAGTAATAGTATAGTTCTATAGGTATTAAGATAACATACGAGCGGCCATTAGGGAACAAGAACTTATTACATCGAGATTTTTAAACTATAAAACTCGGTTGTTTTCAAGATTTTTCTCCAAAAAAAACCTTACATTATAAGATATTAATGTTGAAAAAAATCTTGAAAATAACATAAATTTTATAGTTAAAGAACCTTATATTCACTCCCTAATAACGAGACCTCTTTACCTTAATCTACAACGGAGCCTCCAGTTCATTGTTTTGCCATCTGAAAGGGAATAAAATTCTCAACAATTCTGTATAAAAATTTTTTTATTTGTTATGTTTTATAGACATCTTCTTTAGAGAACTTGATTTTTTTTTATAATCCTAACATTAAACTGATCTCTAGTATTACATACTATCTACAAATTGACCCAGCACTTTTTTTAATTAGTTTAGTTTTCAATGTGTTTAATTTTAAATAAATTGTTTTCTTTTTGGTCATTTTTAAAATATTGTTATTTTGAAATAATAACATTTTATTTTTAAATTTTGCTTAGTCAATTTGTAGATAATATGTATACACCCTTGATTTTTTAACTATAAGAAATTTAATAAGGGAATTATCTTTTCGAATCATATTTATTTACAGTATTTAATTAATTACGGTGAAACTAGTGTAAGCTGTGATGTCTCAATGCCGAACGCCCTCTTCATTCCGTTCAGTTCAGACCTATGGTTTTCTATAGTAGTATTCTTTTAATTTTACCCGAATGTCGTAAAACTTAGTTCTCTTTCTTGCTCTTTGAGAAAGTAGATATGAGCAAGTAGGATAAACTTTTGTTCGCTCCCTAATCCGTCAAATTGTTGTCATCTCTCTCAATCTAAAGCCATTTAAAAGAGACAGCAAAGTTTAGCACGCCTTTCTAATTTGCCCACCCAAAACTTATCAGTGATTCTCAACAAGTCTTAAAAATGCAACGAGATAAATTTTATTTACAAAAAAAAAATATAACAAATATTACTTAAGTTTTATTATTACTATCATTATCATGGTAACAATTCTATTAACAAAATCTTTAGATTAAACAGCTTTTCGTAATTAAAAATGACTAGATAGTTGAGAACTGCTGGTACACCAACCTGCTCTCCCCTGTAAAGTTGACAACGTTTGGCGGCTTGTATTTTCGCCTAGTAACAACAAAGATGAAACTAGTAGTGCATAGGGAAGTGTTATTTGATACAATTTTACAACATTCGGGTAAAATTAAAAGAATACTACTATATCTCTTTGTGGCTGGACCATGGCGGCAATTGAAATGAGATGACCCGTCAAATTCAAAATATCGCTGACACTACTGTCTATAAAACTCTTGTTATCTTAATAATTATAAAGAACTTGTTTCGTAAAATAAATTTTGTGATATGAGTTCTAGTTTATATACCGACTGTTCTAAGTTTTACTGCCACCCATAGATGATTGGCAGCAGTCCACTTATCGAAACAGGACGATTATCACGAACGAATAAATGGCGATTATTGAAGGCAATGGTTGTTGAATAATTTTTTTTGAGTTATTTGCATAAACTAATTAGTTCCGTAATAAGTATTCGTTTAAAACTCTTTAAATTTTAAGAAACTCTAGTCCACTTTACAATATCTTTTCAAAATTGCATATTTTTGAATAATTTTGTATAACTGTTTGTGTTTGTGACATTCTATCGTTTTTTTTTTAACTACCAAAATTAGATTACCATACGTTTTAAAATTTTAACATTTGTTTTTGTTGTTTGAAATTAGCAACACATACTTTTCATTACAAAATTAATACGGGAAAGTTATACAGTTGTAAAATATAAATAGTTATTTTGTTAGAAAATGCTTGTAAATTGTTTAGTGAGATAAAATCTACTACGTGTTATGTATAAAAACATGAGACAGCAAATTGTAATTATATTCGTACATACTTTATTTCTCCTACCATACTCACCTTTAGTGCCAAAAAACTCTGTTTTTTATTATATAAATTAAGTAAGTGTAGTATTACATTACGTTTACGTCTTGCTTGAATTTCAGAAGTATCTTTATTTATGTTGCAGTAACGCTCTGCTGCGCTAATCGCGAGAGATTTAAATTTAAAACGCGTTACTCCAGTATTATTAAAAATTGGATCATTTTTCCCGAGGACAAAAATAGGAAAATAGATGATTTGCGCCAGCTAAGGTTATTTACTACAAATAAAAAAAAATGGGAATTATCTTTACACTCTGACTATAAATTGTACCTTAGGAATATTAATATATTTCTCTTCCTTGATAGGTAAATAAAAGTACTACTTTCTATTTCACTTCTTGTTTCCAATCTTTACACCATAATTGTCTTTCTGACACTTCTAAAACAGTATTATACTATAGTTATGATTCTTATTATTGTTTAAAAGGTTTTACACCAAGTGGAATGTCAATACGGTCTTTTGTCTACTACATGGTAAAGAAAAACTAGTCGCAAAATTACAAAAAAGTTCTAACAATATTAACAACATTATTATGAAATTGTTTAATTATAGAAAAACCGTTTTGTAGTACTCTACAATTAGTTATAATGTGCAAAATAAACTGTTTGATATAATGACGGGCGCAATTTCTTTAAGAATATATTTAGTGGTAATAGTTCTCGTTACTAAATACCCAAAATGCCTTATACAAATATTGATGGTTTTTGAGATAACACTTTTAACCGTTCTGTTCGAGAAGCGCTGATATATTTTAAAATTTGGCGCCTTTTATCTTGACAACCAATAAACTTGCATATAGAAGGAACTTGGTACCACACTCTCTCCTCTAATTCCTCAGTATATGTAATTAATTTGGTATAACAAAGAAATAATTGAAAGAAATATTCTTAAAAACCTTGCAACACGTCTTAAAGTTTTCATTATAATTTTTTTATTATTCGTTCATGCTTTAAAGTAAAAAAAATGAGAACTCAGTAGTAACCCAAACTTATTAATTCCTCGAAAATTGCAAATATTTTATACGCTCATTTGCTGTGTAAACAAATATCTAATAAATTTCTTCACGACTTGTTCTTTTGGGGATGTTGCAAATTATAATAGTCCAAAAACGCTAACATCATAGGAGTACAATAAAATAGTTTAATTATTAGGTAGGACAAACCTGAAACGACAAGTCCTCTGATAAGAAATAGAAATTGTGGTAGTGTCGATGGGTTACAGGACTACATAATGATAGCGATTTTAGATTACTATACATTACCGCATTTTTGCAAGATATAAATACCGTGGTATTTTTGTCTCTTAAGCAAGAGTCTTGAATCAAATCTTTGATAAATGTCAAGTAGCTGCCTCACTGTTATAACAATTATGGAAGACCACACAAACAAAAAGCGAATTTCGTTGTACAAACTTCTTTCAAATGTAAAAAAAAATGCAGATTGCGTGCAGTTATTGGTGGAGCCAATAATGGACTCTGTGCAACAGTTACAAGATTGATCAAAAAATTTAACTGGGTCAGTTGTGGACAAAAAATTCTCAAGACGTCTTTCGTCAGGCAAATCCAATGAAAAGATTGCCTTAGTGGCTGCCAGTGTTGGAAAGAATCGTTCCGTTATTTAAATTTTCTGGGAATAATCAATTGCAGAACTTCAAAAACTGTTTTTAATTTTATCGTCATAAAATTCTAAACAATGGCTTTTTTAGTTTATACGTTGCGTTTTAAACTTAAATTTTCCATCCTCATTAGTAGCCATTACAGCTAATCCCATCTTTTTATCACCACTCTGAACATAATTATACATATATCCCTGAATATTTCCTAAAATACAACTTCATTATATCTTTTCAATTTATTTTTATTTCTTACGTGGAGATAAAAATTTTAATAAATTACCACCATCTTTCTTAATGCCTAATCCTGCTCCAGCACTTTTTCCAAACGGTAGACTAGCTTCAGCATGAGGTCCTCCAAATCCTGTTTTTTCAGCTAACAAACCACCAAAAAGACCTGCAGAAGCATGAAGACCCAAAATATTTACACCTAGAGTTCCTTTACGATAAGTTATAGGAAGTTTAAACTGAAATTTGTATTAGTATATAAATTTGTCACAAATTAATATTTCAGTTTTACGAAATTTAAAACAGAACTGAAATATGGCGATTTCGCTTTTTTCAGTAAAGCACTTTCGGCATTGTACACAGCCAACAAAATCAGAACCAAATGTAGTGCTTTAAACATTTTTTTCGAGTGACAGTTTTTTGTATCTACAGTTGGAAAAATGTTTATTCAAAAGGCCAAGGTAAGTCGTAAAATCTAATATTTTACGCATTTCTGTATTAATTAAAAGTTTTCCACAAATAATTGTTTCTTTTTTATTTACAAAATAATTGAATAAATTAAAATTACAAAATAATTCGAGCTCGTTCGTCTAATCGAAATAAATAGTCATGATTTTGTAAACTAACCTAAATCATACATAATTGACGAGCAACTAATTGAGCAATCCATAATTCTACATTTTATCACAGACAATCTGGCAACATTTCCTTTCTACTTATAAAAATTTCGAAACTTCTAACGACGCATTTTTTCTATACTCAGCTACATTCTTTTCAGAAACCTGAAACAATTCCACTGAAACTCGCACAATCTAACTTGCAAAATTACCTTCAAAGCGTCTTGTAGTTCTATATTGAACAACCTAACTAGACCCCTTAAATTTCTCCTAAGGATCCTGTTAAACTCACTCCTGGTAATTTTATATGGTGCTTCGGTTGTTGTAGCATTTGGATCACTACTCATTGTAGTAGTAGAAACTTGCAACTGAAATCAACATTCAGAACGTGTATTTCACAATTCACAACTCACCGGAGCATTGGCAGGAGTTTCAGGAGCGAAATTGTCGTTGATTAGTTTATTTACAGAGTTTATCGTGTTTTTCGTATCCGACCATTGCTACAAAATTACATATTTACACAATAATAGGTTTTTATAACGTATTATGTACAAAACTTTTCCTCATTCCGTCGTAAAATAAAACTTTATTCTCGTAATTTTACTCAATGAAATAGAAAAAATTAGTTGGCTTCGATTTTGCGGGGTTTTGAGTTAGAGAAGGGGCTCAATATTTACAAGGTTTAAAATAGTTAATAAAATGACTTAGCCTAAGATAAATAATTAAAAAAAAAAATGAAGATAATGGGAGCCAGGAAAATACGTTTTTGGTTAAAACGACTTAAAACGTATATTGTTCATTCTAGTATTGTCCAAATTTGCTCCGCCTATTATCATTTTTTTAAGATTTACCTAAAGGATTTACTGCTACCACTTTTAATGTTTAAATTAAATAAACAAGTTTTGCTGTCCCACCTTTAGCAAAAATTTTAAAAAGTGAAACAGAACGTTTCAATTTCTCAGTGAGGGAACATATTTCATATCAGCCCTATTTGTCATTTTTAGTTAGTTTGTTTTTTAAGTTAATATCTTTGATTTGATGATTTTTTTTTGTTTCACTTAATTAAATTTAATTAAACAGTTATATGTCACACAGGCATGAAATTAGTAGCCTTTTTTTTAGTTACACTCAGGCAAGGGCTGCTAATGACTATTTTCTGCTCTTGCAACGTAACGTGCAACTTTTTCCATAAGTAATAGAAATAGTTACTTGAACTGTAAATTTAACTAAAGACCATTTGATTAGGATTTAGGAGTTTATAGTTTATAAAAACTTATTTAAGAGTTTATAGACACTTATTATGCTTTAAGTAATAACGACTAATAGAGTAAACGACTATTAAAGTAATAAATAATTGGACATAATTTTATGTTTAATTATCATCTAAAAATAACCCAAATTGAGGTAACAGTTGAAATTGGAACAAACTAAACATTAAAAATTGTTTTAAATAAAAAAAAGCTATAAAAGCCGGCTTAAAAAGTATGAATTAAATAATTAGTAACGATTAACTTCCAATTCGCAAATAACTTAGCTTCTCAATAAATTTTAAATTTCTAAATACGAGGGATGTTTCTAAAGATCTAAAGTTCTGGGAATCGTGCTCTACTTAAATAACACAAAACTTATATGCAATGCTATAGGTAACAGACAACTCTTGACATGTTTATGCAGCTATCTATTACAATATTGTTTATTATAATTTACGTAGTCGCCTGATGTAGACGCGTTTTTGTAGCCCTGTTTTTGAACCATCGAAAACGTGGCTGAATTTCAAAGAGCAACAATTTTCTTTTTGTGAAAAGAGGATGTAAAAACTTCTAAATTTATTCAACGTCTGCAAGAAGTATTTGATAAGTCTGCAAAATCTACAAGTTCTGTATATTGCTAAATCGATCGTTTTAAAACTGGTAAAACATCATTAGAAGACGCTCCCCGCAATGGTCACTCGAGTACCTCGGTAAATGAAAAAAACATTACTGTCGTGAAGAAACTACTGAAAGAATACAGGCGAAAGACTATTCGTAGAACGAGTGTACGTCTAGGACTAGGTACATGACAAGTTTATAATATGTTACCTGTTTGTATAGGCGTAAGCAAGCTTTTAACCCACTGGGTACCAAGACTGTCGGGATCGAAAGAGATACTTCATAAGTGTGACTTATCAAAACTGTTAGCTTGTTATAGAGATCAATTTAAGCAACAAATAACAATTAGTGACAAAACATTGATTCTTTATTTTAATCCTAAGACCAAAAGTCAATCCAAAAAAAAAGTAAACCCGAAAAAAGACCTCCACTTAAGGCGCGTGCAGTCTCGTTTATTGCAAAACTAATGCCGTATTCCGGACTTGCAAAAGGATTATTTTTATGGATTACCTATGACAAGGTGTTACAATTAACGCACAATATTATTTAACATAATTATTCAAACCACTGCGGCAGAAACTTGTCAAAAGACGACCTGGAAACTTGCAGAAGCGTCCGTTATTGCACCCGTATAATACAAGACCCTACACTGCCCGAAAAACAAAGGATGTTTTGAACAATTTACGATAGGAATTGCTTTAGTATCTACCTTACTTGCCGAATCTGCTTTTCATCTGTTCCCAAAACTGAATTTTTTTTATGGGGTGTTCGATTTGAGTGTTTAACTGACGTAAAATGTGTCACAAATAGGTGGAATAAAGAGACACCGAAGAAGTTTCTCGAAAATAGTTTTTAAAATTTAAAACATCGTTGAGAGAAATGTATTCAGTTAAATAAAGATTATATTGTAAAACTACATCATAATATTGACGAAAATTAGCAGAATAATAAATATATAGCTAAATTCCCATAACTTTAGAAACATCCCTCGTATATATAATTCTGAATATTTCTAAAATGTGGTATAAAGCAGATATAAATAGAATTTTCTAATATTTTTTCCAAAAGAGGCTGATGAAATATGTTTGTTTTTCGTTTTACCAGTAGAAAATTTTTTTTACTATTATTATTTATGGATAACAGTAACAGATTGCTACACTGCTTAAAAATTATTAAAGTTAAAATTATTTTTAGTCTTAACTTTTATTTCAAAAATAACTATTACTTTAAGCAACTAACAAGTATTATTAAAACAAAGTAAAAAACAAAAAAATCAAAACAAGAGGTAACACTACTTACTGATTTACTGTTTGTTTAACTAAACTGCTGTTCTTTCAAATAAGTATTGTAAAAGTTGTAACAAAATAAAGCTAATTTACCACATTTTTAATAATAATGTAGGTAAAAGTAAAGAAATAATTAAAAAAGCATTTAAATTATAAACGATCATTGTTCGTATTCGAACCACTGTTCGTATTATACCAAATACATAAAAAATATTCTAAATAACAGTTTCAAACTAACAGCTTAAAAATAACAATTGAAACTAACAGCTTATAAATAAAAGTTTGAGAACATCAGTTTAGAAATAACAGCTATTTTTAACTGTTATTTGAAAATAACTGTAAGAAGTAATAGTAAAAATTACTAAAAATAACAGTTTTTGCCAAATAATAATAGAAAAATTTCAATTTTTTTAGCTTCTTGAAGTGTTTCGCCTTTGTTATAATGTAATACCTTCGATTTTTTTTATTATAATATTTACATATTTACTGTCGTCTAATTTTTATATTCTTAAAATTTAAGTGAATATCTTCAGTCAAAATTTGTTTTTACATAACTAGTCATGTAATAAACTTTATTATTTTACTAGTAATAATACGTGCCATTACATAATGTTAAAAATTAATGTAAATGAAACATTTTTTAACGGAATGAGGAAAAAAATTAGGGCGGCAAATCTCACCTCGTAAACAACTGAAAACAGAGTCCGGAAGAATCCGGGACTGCTTTTCTTCTTGAAAAAGAATCGCTTGTCGCGAGTGATTTCATTTGGACTCTGAAATTTCTAATTGATTTTTTCTAATTAATTAATTATGTAAATTACTCACATTATTTAATTTTGTGGGTGTTGATGACTGAAGTGCCAGGGCAAAACAGGTTGTTATTAAAAATAACAGCAGACTTCTAATTAATAATCTATTCTGCATAGCCTGAAAAAAAATTAATTAACCGGGTGTAAAATACGACTTTCTCTGCAGTTTTGATTTTTTCAAAATTATGTAATTATGTGACATTCCTAAGTACTCTTCTATTGTGTTAGAAGTGTTTTATGTAAATAAATTTGACCTCGCCGAATTTTACTTAAAATTGTGATAAAGTGAAAGCTGCCAATAATAATTAAAATTATTGAGATTTTTACAGAATTTGTGGTTTTTCTAAGACAGGTAATAATTATTAAAAATTATTCGAGCGGAATAAGAGCAGACCTACTTTTGTGAGTAATTATATCACAATTACATAAAACTATTTATTCTGTTGTGCACTTCTTTTTATTGATATTGGACGTGATAAGAATGATTTTAAACTGCAATAAAATTACAAGAAAACTACTTTCATAAAGTTGACATTCCAGATGAAATAAAAATTATGTAAAAGTCCTGAAAGGGAAAATGTATTACGACTACTTCTTATTCCTGTACATTAGGTAATTTAAGCACAGCTGCGTTATTTTGAAAATTTTTGAAATAAAAACCAAAATTTGACTTACAAAATTAATTAGATATCCTTATCTATTCACCATGTTATCACTTATCACTAATTTCTGTCAACTTTTCACGTCTTAACAGCTAGCATTCTTTCATAAGAATGCTCGAATCGTTATTACAGGAATTCACCGGCACTTGCTAACGAAAGTGAATTGAATAAACTGTACACGTAGTGGTAAAGTTTTCCTTTTCTGTCACAAATTGTATAGTGGAGGATCGAAAGCAAGTGTGTATGCATTTACTCTCACTGATTAGCAGTAGTCAAGTGATATAACTGGGATTTTGAGCCAAGTTTGGTCAATTTTCAAACAGCCTTGATGACCTTTTCCATTATTATTCATATGCCTTCAAGTAAGAAAGTCAAGACGGATGTAATTGGAAATCGACGGTATTGCCCAACGAAATTTCGAACTTACCACTGGTGAATTGTAATTAGGTACTTTGTGATAATTATTTTTTATTTAAATTTCGATGTGCTGAAATTTCGGGTATTGCAAGATTTTGGGAATGAAGATTAAGTAATTTTGATGTAACTTTCACTAGACCATTGTAAATTAGATGCGTGCGTCAGGGTCAATGATAGACGTGATCTTGAACTTTAAAAATTGTTGAAAGAAAATTTTATATTTATTAAATTAATTTCAATTTCATAAAACGTCGAAATGTTGCCATTTGAATTTTTGTGCAATCGTTATGTCACTAAGGATGTCGTTAAATCGAAAACGAAGTCGTTTCAATAAATTTTTCATTATTTGCATTTTATAGAAAAAATGATATAGAAAGTGAATTCTAATAGAAGCAGATCTCTATTTAGAAAAAATTATGATAAACTGTCGTTTTCTATTTTACTGAACTAATAAGAAGAATGTATTATCGGTCAAGGATAACAAATCAAAATTCTGCGTTCTTCTTTAATCCAATAATCAAAATCTTCAGAATCGTATTAAAAAATCATTAATTCAAAAGATTTTTTTGTCGACTTCCTATTGCTTTCTTCCGCTGGATATTGTTAATTTGCTACTATAGTTTATTGATGACTAAGTATATTTTGATTGATCTAAAATTAAAATGAACAATTACATTGTATTCTTTACTATAGAATACATTTGGTAATTTAATTTTAATTATATACTCTGTCTCACGTAATTACTTAAGACCTGTAATAAATATTTTGACTCATATAGCTTAAATATTGCAAGAAATGAAAGTGTAGTGAACGTTTGGTAAATATCTGGTATTTCCTACAAAAGGAATAAATCTCCAGATTTTTAAAAAATTCATATGCTCATATCCTCATAATCATATATTGCAAAAGTTGTGGCATATTTGTTGGTTAAGTCGTTGAGAATATTCATTTAAATACCATTCTTTAATAAACTGTTTTAAAAATATTTTGTCTTATAAGTGAGCTAAACAAATATTTTGTCATATTACTAGGAAATTAAAATGAAAGCACGATATTTTGTTAGAAATTACTGCTACCCCTATTCTCACAAAGGTGTTTTTGTGTAAGCCAATTATTATATTGTAAGTGTGAGACACCGGAAAAGAAATTTAAACTGTCGAGAGGTCAAAACCTAAGCTCTTGGGCCATTTGATTTTTTTGCTTGAAGGAGGCTTTAACATAAGATTTCTATTTTCTATGTTTACCTATGTTTTACCTTTACCCCTAACATGGCACTTTCTATTTGAACAAAAATATAAAAAATATCTCATAATGATAACTATCTGGTGTAGGAGTACATAAATCTTGTCCTTTGAAGTCGTTTTCTTAATAGGCAGTTGTGACTTTCAATAAATGTTTTTTAAAACAAAAATGTATTTTGATACATTACATTGTCGTCTAAATGTATTATTACATTTTTAATAAATTTAGTTTTATTGTTAATTTTTTATGAAAGCTTTTTTCTCTGACGAATTTATTGGACAGAGTTGTAAAATTAGTTTACCAAAATTTGTTGACAGGGTTTTGGGGCAACCCATTGTCCAATTCAGATAAAAACGTTTGTATTTAGGATTTGATACTCTGAATTTGACAAGTTATAAATAAGAGCATTGGTGACCTATATAATACGAAATTTGATTTTATTGGAAAACTAATGATTTAGGAATTATTTATTTATTAAGGGCATCATAAAATTAATTTTCAGAGGAGCACTAGTAACAATTATGCCTTTAATACATGCAACATTTTATGTACCTATATATTTAAAATGCAAAGACTTTCTTCCTACTAAAAATTTTCGTTTTCTTTGTAGACATACAATCAGATTATTAGCATTTTTTTATAAGATATATTATTAACTAATAATGACAACTACACTCATATTAATAATAATTTTATAAGAGGTCAAAGATTAATTTTGTAATTCAATAATTATAAATATTTTTTAAGACACTAATGACTTCAATTTGGAATAAAATTTGAATTATTAATTTAATATCAACTTGTCATTATTACACCATAAAACCCATGTACACCATGTCTTTTAAGAAGTTAGCTGTATTAAGTGATCTAAAAAAATTGACTCAGAGCAAACAGAGAAGACATTAATAGGAACAACTGGTCAGTTTTGAGAATTGTGATTTATTTAAAATGTCAGAATTAAAATATAATTTACCCTATTTTAAATTTGTATTTCAGATGATTAAGATATCACTTATAACATACATTTAATTTTTTAAATCTTTCAATTGTTATTACAACGTATGACCTACTCGACGTGTAGTTTTTTATTTTAATTTTTTTTTAAATAAGTTATATATATTTTTTTAAATTATTTCTCTTTATTAACAGTTACCTACAACGTACTGAAGAGGTTTTCCGCCATTTAAATCTACTCTGTATTGTAACAAATTATCAAAAAATATAGAATAAGAAGTATTACTCTACTTTACGGACAATACAAATGTTATGACCGGAGTCGACGAGTTAGACCACGACAGTAGGGGATGCGAAAATCCTATAGACGAGTTAGACCACGGACTGCCGTAATCCGACATAAAGTATTAAAGTTAAATGTTATGTTTGTTTATTGTTCTCTTTTTGGTTATTTCAAATAATATAGTTCGTTTCAAATGATTACAAAAATTTGAATTACAATAGTTCGTTCATTAAATAATATAGTTGGTTAAAGATAAATTTAGTAGCCTCTTCTGGACTTAGAATTTGCACACTAAAATATACTTTCAGATAATTGCCTAATACAGAATTTTAATAAACCAATTTTGGGTAAGATGGAATCTGCAGCCTATGATATTACTGTTTAACTACATCATTTTGAAAGCATTGTGAATACCCAATTCAAAATCTATCACAATTGTTTCAGGTTTAAAAACTAAATCATATTCTAAGCAATTTTTTATAATAGTTTGAAATAATTGTAAATAAAATTTTTGGGTTTTATTTGGTAACAAACCAAAGATCAATGGCAAAATAATTTGTAGAAAATTAAAGAGTACCATCCATAAAAAGTATTTCTACATTACATAAAAAATATAAATTTGTGTAACACCCGAAAATAATAATATTGTTTGAATCGTCTGTACTTAATATATGGATTTACATATTTCTGAATTTTAAAATCCAAAGCACATTAAACACTTCTTAATTTTTTAGAAGAAGCGATGTGAATTTTTTGCGGCGACATACATATTTCTTCTTACATTGCTAATGTCCCTTTCGGTCTTAGACCATTCACGAAACCGCTTCGCTGTAATGGACTGTCAATCTCCTAACATTCCTGTGCGTGAGTTACACGCCAACATGCAAGTGACAGAGATATATCATGTGTTTTTTTAAATTTGACGTCAAAGTTGGCTGTACATTGTCGTTTGTGAACGCACCATAAAATAAGATCTAACCTCACTTTTGTAATTATTTGCAAAGTAGCAAAAGTCAATCGTCAAGGTTAAAACGGTGATCAACAACATTCGGATTTTGTATTCTTTGGACACTCATCTAACCTCTAGTAGAGCTAAACTGTCTTTTTCAAGACAACTTTTTGTAACTGATTTGTTTGTGGAGGTAAGTAATGTGAAATTAGTGAAAACAAAATCATAACCTAACATTCTGAACTTTTGTCGGCTTGTTGTAGGTTCTTACTTGAAACAAAATGGTTTTGCTGCAAAAACATAAGATTTTTATTGTCGAATCTTACTTTCGCAATGGGCGGCGCGTAGAAGGTGTTTGGCAATACTCAATTCAAGACTGTTATGAGGAATTTCAGGAGCAGTTTCCAGACATTGCTATTGATTATAACACTTTTCGATGCTCGTTGAATCACTGCATTAATAATTTTCGTGAGATTGGGTCTGTTTCACGAAAGGAAGGTAGTGGTCGCCCTCCGAAACGAACTGATGAAGTTGTTGAAAATGTAAGGCAAATTATGGAAGAAACACCTCAAACTTCATTACGTCGGCTGTCTCAACAAGTTCAGTTATCAGTCACCACTTGCCATAAAATATTGAAAACGGATATTCATTTATATCCTTATCGTTTGCAAAGTGTACAGCAGTTACATGAAGCTGATTTTGCTGCACGTGTGGAATATTCTCAGTGGTTTCAAAACACCCTCAACGACGACTTACTGGATTGGAAATTACCCTTCAAGGTCTCCTGATCTCACACCTTGTGATTTCTTTTTATGGCCGTATTTGAAAAACTCCATTTTCGAACGGCCAATACATAACTTGGATGAGTTACGACATCGAATTGTTGGAAGAATGAATGAAATTAATGAACATCCTAACATGCTGATGAACGTTGCTAATGGAATGTGTCGACGAATCCAAATGTGCCTAGATGAAGGTGGTGGACATTTCGATTATTTTTTATAATTTTTTTCGATTAAATTGTAATTATAAACCGTAAGTAGAGCAGTTTTAATTTTAATCACAAAAGTGAGGTTAGATGTCATTTTCTGGTTTGTTCACAAACGACAATGCACAGCCAACTTTGACGTCAAATTTAAAAAAACACATGATATATTTTGTTTCTTTTTTTTCAGCACCGCGCGCCGGCGCCGGTGTACGCAGTTGTCAAATTTATTTTGCTTCAAAGTTGGGGATTAAAAAAAACAAACAGCCAATTTTAAATAGAAACATCATGTAACATTTGCAAAATTTTTAAAGCTGATACAATTTATTTTATTCTGCAGACTTATATATTTTTTTCTTACACTAAATTTAAATTTAAAAACATGATATGGCAACGTTACAAAGCAAGAACTTGAAATCGTTCCGGCACAGTAAAGGACCAAGATATACTTTTGTCCCTTAGATGTTTTCGTGTGTTTCTGAACCGTATTAGCAGTCCATTACAGCGAAGCGGATTTGTGAATGGTCTAAGCTTTCGGTCAAATAGTTATCATTACCATTGCACTTTAATTCTAAATAAATTAGTTTGGAAGATTTTTGAAGAAAGTCTTCCACAGCTTTTCATTTAATAGAATTGTTAATTATTTTCCTTGGTAATGTCGAATCAACATTGTGGCCATGCTTTCCAAAGAAATCTAATATTTTGTTTTGTTCTGATTGATAGGTATACATTTTTGCACTATATTTTCGATCACAACACCTCCACCGAATGTCTCCACATTTAGAAACACTTGCTTTCGAAAATTGATAATTTTTAAATAATAAAAGATTATGACTTTTTCGCTAAACATAAAAGTCACGGTTGAATTTTCTATAATCAAAAAATTTAAGTACAAGACATAAACAGTTCCAATCTTTAATCTATTAGAATCAACTAACTGAAATATTTTTATAAATTCTAATTTATTGTTTCCTCTTCTTAAAGTTGCCGCTGTCCCCAAACGCAATGAAAACTGCGGGTTTCTTTATATTTTTGGTCGAACCCGTCTACCTACCTAATCCCCAAGTTCTCCGGGAAAAAGATTATTTTTTCATTCGTGGTCTAACTTGTAACCCGTTATGACAGATGAGACTTGAACTGGCATGGGTGAACATTCTTAAATAAACAAAGCCTTTTTTTCTATTAATTTACTTTAAATCTAACTTTTAATGAGTCATACCTACCTCACTCTACTAATTACTAATGTGAAATGAAGCTATTTATAAGTTTTTTTTTAATGTGTCGGCACAAATTAACGTCTACTTAACATGTTATCTGATAAAACACAAATAACAAAACTGATGACTGATAAGCCTAAAACTAATTTATGCTGCTTTTTAAGTATAAAAAGCATAATTTATGTTAAAAATGTATGTACTAATTCATAAATTACTTTTTATTTCTTGTTTAATTTCTTAGAAACAGAATTATACAAATTTTAAAAATAACTTTTTAGAATAAAATTATTTAACTAGAGTAAGTAATAATACACCTGAAAAATGAAAGAAATACCAAATAAAAGTGTAAAACCCAGTTTAGTGTTCCTTTTTTAACGCCTTACTATTACTCAAGTAAAAAAAAGTTTTTTTTTAATTTCCATCAAACATCTCGTTACAGCTCACGGATATTTATCAACGCTTTCAGTACTCATTATAAAAAAACTTAATAACTAAGCTCACCCATTTATTATGACTTACTTATAAGGTATACAACAGTTGTGAAATTCACAAGAGTAGAAAAAAAACTAACAAAAAGTTAACGCACATTGTGTCTTTTAACCTTTATTCATAGATAGAACATTTCTTTTATTGTTCAGTCATTTATTACACTCACACTTAACTTTCAACTCGTAATAACCGTCATTATCCTTCACATTTTTCCCAATACATCTTTATTTATTTTATTGATATTTGCACATCCATGCTTCATTTATTGCAATAGCTACCTACATACGTAAATTAGTTAGCAATTATTCTGAGACAATTAAATATAACGAAACATTCTTTTAAGATAATCAATAAAACCTTGAAGCTTTTACAAGCTTTATGCATTAAATTAATCATTGGTTTGAGCTAATATAAAAGATTGTAAAAACACGTTTAGTGACACGATTGAACATTTAATAAAATTCTTGTTTAAAATATTTCACAACATGTGTTAAACATTTTTGCAAATTGTTTGATAACTACTGTAGTTACTACATTTCTAGTTAGTAGAAAACTGGTAAAGAAAATTATTATATAAATTATTTCCCCTTGGAAAACAGCTGTAACCATAATCAATTATCATATAGAAAGTTCTAGTTTTAATTATAAATAATCAGGTGAAGACATGAAGGACGCAATTTGTATAACTGTGTTTCAGGAAGTTCCTCCTAAACATTACTCTCAGCGTCAAATAATTTAATTATAATTATTATCTAATTTGAATTCGTTCTGTGCTTCGAATTAGAGTAGAGAGAAACTGTTATTATAAAATCGGTTCTTTTTTGATTAATGACATTTATAATTAGCCATTCACATGCAATTTTGAATGTTCAAAACTGTAAACAATTATATCACCTAATCCAAATTCTCCGAAAATTCTAGTGAATGTAATACGAAAAAAAGATGACATAGTTGCATGACTTAAATTCTTGTTATTATATAATTTAGCACGTGTAATTAGTAATTACATGAAATAAAAACCGATCCACTTACTTCAGTTTCAAGAACAATCCTTTCTAATCCTTTAGGAAAAACAGCACACACAAGAAACACTGAACTGATGCTGATACACCACCTCTCGAGAAGATTGAAACACTATTAACCTTCTTTTCGTAAAAAAATAACGTTTGTCAAATGAGTCAAGGCTGATTGGCTCACTTTCTTACATAAGACGGTTGGATAGACATAATGGAAGATAAACATGCAGACCATTGGTCAAGAATGCGTGGAAAAGGAAAAACCAAGCGAGAGTGGTGGAAACTGCTGCATTCTCATGTATTAACACGATATAAAACATCCCATTATTGTGCACTAGTACTTTCTCAAATTACTTTTTTTTCTAATTTAATCAACATGCAAGATCAAGTCATGTCTCAATTTAATAAATTTTGCGAAATTGGCGAACGTCAAGGCTTTTGTATTAACCTTAAGTGAGGATAATTTGGTTATTTGTATGATGTGCTTGCTGAATTTCGTAATTTTTATTGCATTAGAGAAATGCCGAATTTGTTTGGGAAGATGCAAGTTTGTATTGGTTTATTACATCATTTCATATTTTTTCGGTTGCTAAAATTTATACACATCGGTTGCTCTTGAAGTAGGTCATATTCGAATTTCAGTGGACCGCTCACATAACTATTAGTTAATATTTTGTCCAGCGGCCTAGTTATTATTTAACTTCATGGATTTTCTGACAATTTATTGATGTTTGGCTACCGGGGAAATTTTACATATTAGATAAAAGTTTGAAATTGAAAGTAAATAAGAGAGAACGCTGATGGTGTAACAAATAAAAACTGTATCGTAAAGGTAAATAACAAAAATTAATTATAAAATCTTATTCAAAAGAGGAAATGTACATTGAAAGGTCAAAGATTTATTCGTTTTGTAGTTGAACTAGACTACAGTTTTTAGTGATAGCAAATAACTCACTTAAAGATCAAAATCTACGAAAAATAAAGAATATACAGTATAAAAATTTGCCAGTTTAGCTCAGAGTGAGTCTTTTTGTAACACTATTACAGTAATGTCGTACACTATATATACACTAGTGATTCTTAGAATGTAATTCTTAGAGTGTAAAAAATAAGGCATGCATTCTTATTCGTTTTACAATATATCTTACAATTTAACTCTACAAACTTATTTAACGTCCCTATGGCATTATATAGCAATTTTGAGTGCATCTCAAATCGAAATTTTTGTTTAGTTGCTTTGATACAGAGAACCCTCTCGAAGTTGATGACGATTATTGTTAAAGGAAGAGCAACTATCAAAAGTATTTATTTTTCTGCTATATCAGCATCTTTCCATTTTTTTTTCCAAATTTTCACCTCCCCCATTTCTCTCCAATAATGTCTCCATTTTAACTCTAAATTGTGTGGACTTATATGTGTTTTGTTAGAGTTATTTAGTGTTGAATCATGTTATTTATTGTATCAAATCATTATTAAACAATATAGGGAAATAATGAAAATGAATTCAGAGTGAAAAGGGCTACGAAATTGGCAATGTGATAACGATGTCTACAGAATTATTTCTAAAAGAAAAAGAAATAGAAAAATTAGAAGTAAAGATAATTAATTTAGATAAAGAGAAGACTAGGGTGTACAGCTTATGCAAAAAGGCTCTTTTGCCTTATCGTAAAACTTTTCTTATCATAAAACAAATAGTAGTGGATAATCCTTTTCCGTTACACGACTTAAATAGACTTTTCCATAAATTTAGAAACATATACTCTCTAAGCTTCGACATATTGCATAATTTTCTTCCTGCATCTCCTCCTTTACAATCTTTATTCGTCTCTCCTCTCCATTAGCAAAATTTCTCTTTCCATCTTTCATATTTTAAAAAAATCATAAAATAAAAGTTACTTATAATTCTGAAGGTAGTTTTTTGACTTGTCTGGTACGCAGTAAGGATCAAATTTCTCTTTTACTCATCCTAAGTTACAGTTATCTTGTAATAACTAGAATGCAGTTTATATCAGTCAGACAGAACGAAGGAGTACAACAAGAATACATGAACATGTAAGGGCAATAGAAAAGTATAAAAATACAGGTATAACCAATACTTCTTTTGTTTCATTTTTTTTCTTCTACTGATAATTTTAAAGTCCATATTTGCAATAAAAGTTATTCTTTAAATTTTTTTTTAAATTTTTGGAAATCCTGCATTCCTCCAACAAACCTTTTACAAGAAGTTTTAAATGAACATCATTTTGAATATTCTTGATTGATCTTGATCTAAATGATTGTTTATAATCTTGTCTACTCACTTTCTGTATTAGTGTTTACAACTAACTATTATTAATTAATGAGTTTTTAAATCAAATATAAAAACTTAAAAAAATAGACACGTCTAAGCGGTTATATATTTTTTTTGTAAATTTTCCAAATATTATTCATTATTTATTTATTTACTTATTTGATGAGTCAAATCAATCTTTTTAACATTTTAATTTATTACTGACAACAGTTTGGCAAGTTTTTTTTCTGTTATTTTCTACCTTTTTATAACTTTTTTTTACGTTATTATTTAAGCACTGACGATAAGAGATAACTACTCTCGAGAGCGCTCTGTGACTTTTGTGTAAGAATTTAATTAATTAAACTTATGGGATTAAGTTTATCATCACTTATTTTGAGAAAAAATGTATGGTTTCATCGAATTTTAACAAGTCTAAATACTACAAATAACTAAAAAATTCTAAAAAAACTAAAATTTAAAGATAATTGAAAGGTAATAACATAGAGAGCAGAACAAAAATATTGTGAAGAATTTGATAGATCAAGAGAAAATATGAAGCTTGGAAGATGTAAGAAGAAATGGATCCTTTTTCTTTTTAAAATCCTCATGAAATGCGCAACCAATATGGAATGCACTAATTATACGCTTCTTGTTTGACGAAACAGATGACATTTCCGTCTATTGACCTTACAAAATGCAAAGATGGCTTCTCATTGTTGTGTTTGCCGATATAAAGTTTGTTCACTTATCAAAAAACCAACACCTGTTGATTTAAGTTGGTAATTCATATAATTTCGAAATTTGGTAATTTCACATTGTGAGGTTGGTCACCACGACTGAGGGAAAGCAAAACCAATGGAACGAAGCGCCCGTGCTCGTTTAATTGTGATTGGTCGAGTTGTAAATCTTTTGTAAAAGTCGTTTTCCCGCGTGTTTTTATTTTTTAGGTTATGTTTTTTCCGAATTTTATTAAAGACATTGGGACACATTGGAGTATTTAAAGAGGACAAGGGGTGTTTTAATAGTTAAAAACATATTTTATTATGCACTTTGGCAGGCCACACATTTTAACGTTTATTTATGATATAACCTAACCTAAAATAATCCTCGATGACAAATGTCAATTTTCACCCCATGTAAAAAATGTGCAATGTTGCCAGTTGTATTTTACGCGAAATTGCGACATTGGTGGTTTTTTGATAAGTGAACAAACTTTAGTTATCTGTAACTGAGGTGGCTTTTATATTTTTATACTTTAATATAATTCTGTTATAAGGAATATATATATTTTAATTGTAGTTGTTCTTTGTCCTTTTTATATATCTTTAAATAAACGAGGCAAAACATGGTTTTAATGCCGCCAATTCCCATGATGTACGTTATAATACAAATTCTTGAAAAAGAAGTTATTTTATTAATATATGTATATTAAAAACAAAAATAAAAAATACTTTGAAAAGCAATTGAATCTTGTCACAAAAATTGTTACCAGAAGGACAATAAATAAAATTTTAATGCTCTGAAATGTAGTAAAATAAATAAACCAAATAAAGTTGCACTATAACTACTTAAATATGAGTGACAAAAAAAAAGAATTTTTGTCGAAAAAATAAAGAATGCTTGGGGATATACCAGGAAAATGGAAAACATGAGCTTTACTTCCAATTTATAAAACAAGGGTTCAAAGGACTGTCAAATATTACAAGTATAATAAATATACTTTGCCTAGTGTTTAAATTTTATGAATGAAAACTGGAAAATGGTTTCGTTTAAACCACATTATCCAAGATTACATCTAATCTTAACTGTTAAGCAAGTAATAGAAAATAAATTAATAAAAGACAGACGTATGTCTGTTTTATAGACACGGAGAAAGTGTTCGTGTGAATTTGTGATAAATTGTCGGAATAATTTAACCACGACAGAAGAAATAAGACAAGGCAGTGTATTAAGTTTTACTGTTTCTCTGTGACATGGAGGAAGCTATTGAAAGATGCCAATAAAAAATTGTAAAGTTGCTGGTTGAATACAAATAACTTCAGTTTACCTGCATAATTACCACTGTTTTTTGGACTGTTTATTAATTTTTGCAAATGCGGAAAAGAACCTACATAGGAAAATATAAAGGTTAAACATAAAGAGTTAGCGAAAACTATAGAATAAAATTTATATCTTTTTGAAACGTCATTTTGGCATCAGTATTATTCCTCTCTCTCGCTACCAAACTACCAAACATAAGTATTGATGTTTTCAATTTCAAACATTTTGCGAATGAGACCAAACTTTATTAAAACACCCAAAAACCTGTTATATTTAAATTGTTATTATTATTGAGAAATAGTTAGAGCTCTCCACACATTCTGAAGAGTTTTGTACTGTTTTTTCTGAAATAGGCGTGCATTTCTAGTTCATTTTTTATCACTTTTTGACACTAGTTTGAGAGAATCGAAACCGCAAGAACAACTTAGGTATTGAGAGACTTCTTTGAACTTTATTCCATTCTCGCTTGCAACCTTTGGACTCTCATACAACTTTTTTGGTCTTTTCATGTCATTTCTCCTTATCAACATTTTTTGCTTTCTTAAAACGAGAATGTATGAGATATATCACAACGGTTTATTTATAAGTTGCAGGTATCTAATGACATTTAACTACATTATGGGTCGGTTTACAGAAAGTAAATTAAATATTTAATTACGATTAACTTTTAATTCGCGATTAAATGGGCTTTCCTCGTGTTTGATTGGCCAAAATCAACATTTAATCGCAAATTAACTATTTAATCGCAATTAAAGTTAATGTCACTTTCTGTAAACCGGCTCTATAAGTTGACCGGTGACTCAGGGTGTCACCTGACCTGACCTGACAAGACCTAACCTGACCTGACAAGACTTGACCTGACCTGACCTTTGTATACATGGAGAATGAAGTAGAAAATTGGGTTCTTAGAGAAAACAGAAAATGACTATATTGTGACGAGGTGCAATAAGAATACGATAAAAACGAATGAAATTGATAAACGGAGAAATAAATATATAAAAAGAAGGAAAGGATGATGGAGAAGAAATAACAACTTAAGAAACTAGAGATTGAATCAGCAAATAAAATAAAGAAATAGAATAAAGTGGAATAGTTTGACCATTTAGTAAGAATGGAAGAGTAAAGACAAAGAAAATTTGAAAAGAAAGGCCAGTTGGTAACTGAGGACGACATTGGAAATTTCATAAATAAATTGGGACTTTATGAAAGAAATGGCACGACACAGGACTAAAGATTTCTCCTTCTGAAAGGGGAGAAGAAACTTTGACACTGTAGGGTAACAACAGGAACAGACAATGTATGTCGAGGTATGTTTAATACATTGAGGAAGGCCAAAAAATTTACATCGTTCAAGGAGGCGCTGCACATTGCACGTTAATGAGGAGCAAAAAAATCCCAAAACAAGTATGCAGGTTTTTGATGTGGAATTCAATTAGATTGTAATTGATAAAGTTGTAGTCCAAACTATAAAACTTTTAAAGTTATCAATTGTCAAGTTTTTCAAATTTTAATCCTAACTTAAGTTATGTTTACTCATCTAATATATCAATTAATTAGGTTTTTGTCATTGTACACACTTAAAGTAATACCTAAGTAATATAAAATTATTATGTTTTTTAAGGAAATTAAGATAATCAAATTCATATTGTTTCCAATTCATAGACGTCTCCCTAGTGCATCCCAAAGAATTTCAATAGGGTTTAGATCTGGACCGTTGCCCGACGAGTCAATAACCTCTATATGGTTACAATAACATAGTTTCAAACAACTCTGACAACATAAGCAAGAAGTATACATAAGTGGTTCCTAATTTGTTGTTACTCCTTATCACATTCTGCCATTGCGTCTAACATATTTAACATAACATAACACTCCTTATGTACTACTTATAAAAATACTTTACAATTTTTTGTAAACTTTTCCAGAAGAAATTGTTACATTTATTAACCTTGACCTTTATTACTATTATTATTGCTGTTATTGTTTATTTCTTTGAGAATTCAATGCTTAATGAGATCGCTAACACATTAATGAAAGTAAAATTTTCAGAAAAATATTAATCAGAGAAATATCGTGGTATTATTTCAGCTGGTTTTACCAAAGAGTGTTTGCGAAATATCTTGTAACCAGTCACTAAGTACAAGTAAGAGTATACGAGTTTTAATTTTCCGTTGTATTTCTTATCTAGTATTTCAGTAATAGAAGCATCAATTTCAAAATATCATTTCATCATATTTTTTTGGCTAAGTATGCTTTCACAAAACATACGAAAGAGTTAAAATCTTTTTATGTATATTCTAGATTGTAATAACTTTGTTTTTTCAAGTGATACAATCAGAGTTTTCGCATAAATTTGCATGTATGATTTTTTCCCTTGTGAATTTGTTATATTTATAGAAATAATTGTAGGTAGTTCTGCTTGAATAGTGCTCAACCACTGTTTACTATTTTTCTTCTTCCTATTTGTGTTTTATAAATAATAATTAAGGATAAGTAATGATTAAATTAGAAAAAAGCAAATACATAGTATAAAAAATATATTTTGTAACAGTGTAAACAATGAAATTATAAAAGTAAAAAACTAAATTAAAAAATATTAACATGTATACGTATTAACCACTTAACACTTTCTTTTATATATTGATGTAACGTAGAACTCTCGCATTTTCTATTTTACAGCTACACTTATAGGCAACTAACAATATACTTGCTAGAATAAAAAACATAAACATTAGGTTATTTTAGGCTCTTAAATTAAATAAGTTTAGTCTAGTCAAAAAATATTAGTGTAAAAACAAATCAAGAGAACCCGAAAATCAGATACTTACTTTCACAATTTAGGTCACTTTTAGCACAATTTATTTACAAGAGAGGCAATACATAATACAGTCGAGTTGCGATAAAATGAACATGTGATGAATGATTCGGTAAAGTGACCATGCAACAATGACCTGACTGAGCCTGATCTAACTTGACCTGAAATTTGTCGATATTTTTTAAAAGTGTTATTCATTTTTGTTTCTAGTTCACTTTATCGCGACTTTACTGTATGTACAATACAACTACATAAAATACAGAAACTAAAAATGTATTTATTTGTTTAAAAATTATTTTAAATGTTCTCTTACTATCTTAAAGTACTTAAATACAACTCTAGTTACAAATTACATTAATTTTGTTAGGCAAAGAGATAATAATGGTTTCAAATCAATACCTCGTAAATCAAAAAATTCAAAATTTTAGATCCTCACATTATATCTATTTATTGCCACTTTGAAACTAAGACCAGCTTATAAAATTCAAAAGTGCTTTAATAAATGTATATAGTTCAATAAAAGTATGAACAGATAATAAAATGTATTCCCAATACTAACTCTAGCTATCATAAACTATAATAAAACAGAACCTTACATCGCTGAAAAGACAGACGCTTTCATTCACTATTGGTCGTAAATATAAATCACTTTTTTTTTAGAATTGTGTAAAAAATAATAATTCTATTATGTACATAAAAAAATAAATGTCTAATAAGTGGTTTGAAATAAGTAACAAAAAAGTTCTTGCTATGCAGCACGAACATTAGGTAAAATCGTTGCACAAATGGTCAAAGCTACAAAAAAAACTTATATGGATAATTTATAGAGAATTAAATATATTAGAATAAAGTCTGGAAGGGAACATTTAGAGATGAGGAGTTGAGTTCTTGAGATTGTAGAGTCGTAGGAGGCTGTAGAAATTTTCGATATCACGAATATTCATTGTAAGATCCTATTTCAACAAGGGAATATTAGAGAATGGTCTCTGGAGTTACTCATTTGTCTAATAATTATTATAATAATAGCTAAAATCATTATCTTTAAAAAGCAAAACATTTTTTATTGTGTCTACAGTCTCCTACGACCCTACAATCATTATAAACACCTTGTAAATATATCGCCTCGCGAACTTTGTTGCATAAAATTTAATTCTTTATAATCTTTCTCTTGTAGTTTTTTTGAAGCTTTGACTATTTGAGCAGTTTTTAGTATAAAGTCGGTGCTACACAAATTTAAATATTTTAATAGTTTTAAATATCTTTCAGTAAATTTTTTTTAAATTTTTTAAATACAAATATACAAATACATATAAGAATTTAATTCTCTATATGTCAGTATTTTTTTATTCGTTTTGAAACTTCTTTATCAAAAATAACAATTGTACTTTCTTTGATCTATCAAATACTGCTCTACTTTTTTTATTTTTTGACTTACGAATTATTAATTTGAAACTATCGATTTATATATCTTGTACATTAAAAAAATAGAACAAAGAACTTAATCTAAAACTTAAAAATAAAAGTATAAAAAAGTTACCAAAACAGTGTTCTTTACTTCTGAAATTTTGACCACTGTGACTAAAAAGAGAGTTAGAGAGTACAAAAAGATAAATTAGATAGGCCTAAAATGGTCATATTTCTTGCTAAGTGCAAATATAATACAATCGTAGTTCAAATGAACTGTCAAATACCTTATTTCAATTTTTATAATTTTTATTACATTTGGATTACACTAAAATTTTACAACTATTTTTCTAAGGCTAAGTGTAGTCATCTCTGACACAAAATACACACAGAACACTTTTACAGGGTGAGTACAAAATGGCGTTCTACATACAGTACGTTGTAGAGAACTGTTAATAAAGTTGAAAACTATTTTGAAAATTTAGTAATATCGCTGGAGAGTGGATAAAGGGTTAAGTCGAGTGGGTACTGTAATGAGACATGGCCGATAATCATAATTATTATGAATTACGATGGGAAATTTTTTTTTATATCCAGTAAAATACTGGATAAGAAAAAATGAGGTAAAAATTGATTTACTCAAAGTGTGATCGTCTAGATTGTCGGTTGTTATAAAATAATAAAAGGTGTACTTACCCTACGTTTAACTTAAGATTGTAAAAGAATATGATTGTGAATAACTCTAATAGTCATTCTAGATCAATTTCGGTTGTCAGTAACACAGAGGTCGTTACAAAGTAGTGTCATAACACACGGGAGAATAGATTAAAACCACTTGTTTCAAACCACAAATTTATTACAAATTCGGATGGTTCCCATTAAGGGATAAATGATAATACATTTGTAAAATATTTACAAAGTTTGCCTAAACAAACGGTCAAGTTGTTGTGGGACATTCCACATCCAAAATAAATTGTCTTTAAGTAATAATTTTTTTTTTGATGATCGTAAATAAATTGCGATGTAATTACTAATTTAAGCTCTAACTTCTTATGTAAAGTAATATATTTTTCTTTTATTGAATTTTATTTATTTGCTTGTTTATAATAAAATTAATAGTTGAGACGGCTTATTTGCTCCACCAAAATGTAATGAATCGATTGTGACCCTTATTAAGAAATAATGTCAAAATTTACTTCTTGTCGATGTTTATTTACCCCATTTGTGAACACTTCCTGTACAACAAATACAACAAGGAAAATTCCAAACTTTGCAAACGTTTTCTTTTATTGGTTCAGGTGCAGTTTGATTCGCGGTACTACTACGCAATGCCCATGCAAACCAATTTCTGCAATTACGCACTAAAACGCCCCGACCTAAATACAGTAAAAGAGAACGAAGATATCTGTTAAAATTTTGATTCCCTGAAATATTGTGGTACTAGAAGAAATCTGTACTTAATTTTATTCAAGTGCCTCGAAGTAAAATGATGAATATTATTTGATTAATGAATTTAATTAGACAAGGGTTTTTCAACGACTTGTCTGAGTGAGGATATGCCAGTGGATTACAGGTATCGCGTTTACAATAAAATTGAATCGCTGGAAAGACATCCTAGATAATCTTTGTCGGTCGGAGTATCTGCGATGACAGAAAGCTTCTACAAAGCGTCCGTTACTCACTGATAAGCAAAAAGATCCCTAAACAGAAGGTTTGCCGACATCGTCCCGAAACGTTATTTACGTAACAACGAAAGCTTCCACCGAGCAATCGTCAACTCTTTACCAGAATAGAGTTAGCACTATAAACGGAAGGTTTGCCAAATTTGCTCTGAAAACATTATCCTCAAAACGAAGAAAGCTTCCATTAAGCGATCGTCAACTTTTTCCGTGAATAGGTCATTGCTATTAAAACCCTATTGGTTTATATAGGTTGCCAAATTTGCTATGGAAACATTATCATCGAAACGAAAAAGCTTCAGACGGACAATTGTTAACCCTTTACCGTTACCGGGGTAATTGCTAACTCGACCGTTACCGGCACGCTAAGAAACATTATCTGGAGCACCCGCAGTATACATCAAACTCCGAAAATCCCTTACTTCTCTTACCACATCTGCATACAGTCGGAAGTGCAGATTAAGTGGAATTGAAGATGGGCGCGCAAAGATATTATAATCTTAAGGAAAAATCCCCCAAATTGCGAATGTTTGAATTTGTTTTTTTTTTTTTTGGATATTTTTTTGGCAATAGCAACAGGCGCTTGAATACAGGTTTACCGGATACGGAACCTTCACCTTTGCTCTCTTTTTTTTTTGTTTTTGTTTTTTTTTTTTTTGGTTATATAACGGTTTTTTCCGTGTGCGGGACCCAACCATTTTTTTTTTTATATATATATTTTTTTTTTATTATGATTATTTTATTTTTTTTTTGTTTAAAGTAAACGGCCTGCAATTTCTGACTAATCACTGTTTGTTTTTCTTCCCGTGACAAAGAAAGGGAATATTATTAAATTATCATTTGATTGATTAATTTAATTTAACTTTAATTTGAGAGTTTCATTGTAAAGACTTGAAAAAAAAATTAAGTAGCGTTAAATTAAAAGTAATAACCTTTAATTAAGTCTGTTTGGCTAAAGTTAAACAGTTGTTAAATTTCAATCAATTTTATCCAAACGATTTCCTTTGTAAAATCCTATTTTGATGTAGAAATAAGCATTATCTCAGGTGATTTGTTTCAGCAAGGCCAATAATAATATTAAATGAATTTATGTTGAAACAAGTTTGGTTATTTAAAATAATTATCTCTGCATAGTATTTTAAGAAATTAAAATTAATGCAGACGAAATAAAATTGAAATTGTACCTGTATTTTTAATATCCAACGTGCTACACTTTTTTATTTTGTTTTTTTTTCACAGTCACTATAGTTTTGACTTAATGTTTTTTTTTATGACACAAAACACAACTAACCTACACAAACTTTACACACTAGCACAGATTTTTTGTTACTTCTAATTACTGAAACAATCTAATCTCCACTGAGGTCTCCCTTCCCAAAATGAGTTTTTATAGGGACGCTAGAGCCTGTGAATTTTACACCCCCGCGGTAAACGCTAATCACTAAGTCTGTGCCCTCATTGGTTAAGTAAAATTATTGGGGTGTGTTTTTCGCTCCCTTCCAACTTGACCGCTTTTTACAAAGTGTTTTAGACAATATTAATAATAATATATAAGTTCATTACAACAATAAACAGTAATTATTGTCCGGATTAAACAATGATCCGTCAAACTTCTTTCTAACATTCCAGATTAGAGTTATAACTTTATAGCTACTAAAATCTGGTTTTGTCTTATGTAATTTGTTTTACAAAAGAAAAAAAAAGTTTAAATAATGCTGAGATAAAATAACATCGAAACTACATAAAATAGTTTAAATTTTTAGAAGATTTTTCCAAGTTTTGAAGTAACATAGTCAATAAGAAATCTGTAACAAAAATTAATTAACCACCCTACAGATGGCGTCACATATCTCGACTTGAACCCTCAATCTTTATTTTATAAGAATTTTTAAGTTATTTTCACTTTCTCAACATTGTTATTTAATACTATTTACAATCCTAAAATTATTTATTTATACATGCAGTTTTCCGTTTATTTTTTTATTTGTTAATTTGGATTTCTGTTTACATTATCTCAAATGTTCTAATGATGCCCTTTTATAACAAAAAAGTGGTTAGTGTTTTACATCAATAGAACAAGAAAAATTTTGTCTCTTTCATTTTGTTGGTCTAATAACTCTAGTAATTGTGTTGAATAAAATGTTGCCAATTACGCAATCTTTATCTCTTTTTTTTTTTTGAAGGCCACGTGTGCCAAGAATTCCGTTCCTTCTCACGCTACACACATGTGAAACAACCCTCTGCACCCTCTTAAGAGCCGCGCATATTAACCTTTCAACCCTAATATAAGCTTAAGTTAATGGAATTCGTGATAAAACTAAAATTAACAAATTTGAAATGCCCTTTGTAAATAAGTGGTGCCGAATTTATGTTCGTGAGACCGGAAACGAACTCTAGACTCCACAGGAAAATTTAAATACTTTAACTTTAATGAGACAATGTTTTAAAAATTTTTTTTTCTAACGGCAATTAATTAATTAATTGTCGCGTATTGACCAAAGGTAAAAATAGGTGGCTCACCACATTCGCCCCCTGACTTGCGTTGTTCCGAAGGTGCAGCGTAAGTCATCACGTGGTGGGCAACCGACTTCAAGTGACGTGGTGGTGTGGATTGATTTACAATTGGCGAATGCACTTGAGCTTGGGATGGTGGATGCGCTATCCTCAGAAATGGTGGATGCGCCTACTGCGGAATGGTGGACACATCTGAGTTTAAATTGTTGGTGCGCTTGAGCTGGAGATGGTGGATGCGCTATCCTCAGAAATGGTGGATGCGTCTACTTTGAAATGGTGAATAGGCCTCAGTTTGGAATAGTGGATGCGCTTGATTTGGTAAAATCCACCCGGATTACTCAGCCCGACGATGATAGAATTTTAGATTGCCCATGTTGTAAACACCTTTTTCGTGATTTGTTGTTGGATCTGCGATCCGATATGTGTTGGGATGTGGTTTACCGACAACTTTATAAGGACCACTGTATAATGGCATGAATTTAGCAAATTGCTGACTGGTCGTGTCAGAAGTTATCTTGTTTTTCAACAAAACCCAGTCGTCGATTTCTAATTGTGACATTTCTCCTTTTTGTTGCTGTTGTCGAAGGGTAGCCTGATGACGCAGATTTTGACGTACCCGATTATGTATTTCTTCAATGAGAAGTAGCGGTTGTTGTGGCAACAATCTTGTTGTGACGGCATCTAAAGGATTTGGAGGTTTTCTTCCAAAAATTATTTCATATGGCGAAAACCCTGTACTCATGTGTGGGACGAAGTTCATACATTCTTCTACATTGCGTAAATGGTTGACCCAACTTGCATGATTTTGACGACAATAAGTTCGGAAGATTCTTCCTAGCTCCCGCATTACGCGCTCGCAAGGATTTGAAGCAGGGTGTCGTATTGAGGAATGCGTACTTTGAATATTGGCGCCCCGTAATACGGCTTGCCAAGAGTGTGATGTAAATTGTGTGCCATGGTCGCTTAATATGCATTTTGGCTTGATGAAATTTGCGTAGTCGTTTACGATTCGTTTGGCTGCTGCTTTGGCGGTGGCTTTTCTTAGTGGATATAACTTGAGAAACTTGCTGAACGAATCGACAGCCACAAAGATGTAGGTCGCCCCCAATCTTCCGGTTGGCAAAGGTCCATAAAAATCGACGCAGACTAAGTCACCAGGTTTATCATGCAGGATTGGTGTTAACGGACCCTGGCTCGGACGGTGCGAAATCTTGGTTTTCTGGCAGATGTCGCAACTTCGAACCCGCTTCTTTATACCGCGGTACATATTCGGCCAATGGTATTCCTTCTTCATAACGTTGTAAACTTTTGTCGCCCCAAAATGACCCAGAAGTTGATGGTAGTAGTCGACCAATCTCGTTACCATATTTTCTGGTACAGCTAGGCGGACAGCATTTGTGTTTTGGGACCCTTTGAACTTTTGGGTCAGTAATCGCTGTATCAGTTTCCATTGTTCGCCAAATTTCTTTTAAGAGTGGGTCGTTTTTTTGATGTTGCGCAATTTGTTGTAATAACTGCAACACTTCGGCGGTATCTTCGACCTCGAACATGGCTATGATTGGCTGCTCTCGTGGGTAATCGCAGTGTGCTGTTTCGTCAGCTGGATAACGAGACAGTGTGTCAGCAACCACATTTTCTGTCCCAGAAGTAACGTCCATCGAGTTAATCGTTCACTAAGAAGACGACAACGGTTTAAAACTTTAGTGCCTGGTGATCAGTGCGGATAATTATCTTCGTCCCTTGGATGTAAGTTCGGAATTTGTGCAGCGCGAAGATGACACCCAGTAGTTCTTTTTCGGTGGTGGTATAATTTAATTCCGGTCCTTTTAATGATCGGCTGGCAAAAGCAATCACACCACGTAACCCATCGTCTTGTATCTGGTATAACTCCGCTCCCAATCCGTAACCTGAACTGTCAGTTTGTACGTAGAAAATTTTCTTTGGGTCAGGGTAGTGCAGAAGCACTGCATTAAGAAAAAGATCTTTAATTCGTCCGAAAGCTTCCTGTTCACGTCGCCCCCATTGCCATTTTACTCCTTTTCTCAACAATTTATTTAGGTCTTGCGTAGCTGCGCTATACTCTGCACAAAATTTTCGATAAAAATTACAGAGTCCGAGAAATGCCCGTAGATGTTTTGTTTTCTGTGGTACCGGAAAGTTACGAATTGCGCTGACTTTTTCTGGGTCGGCTTTAATCCCATCCACGGTAAGAATATGGCCTAGAAATTTTACTTCTTCTTGAATAAAGTTGGATTTTTCTAAATTAATAGTCATATTGGCCTGGTTCAACTTTTCTAACACCTTGTGGATGTGATCTAGGTGTTCTTCTAAATTTCGAGATGCAATTAACAGGTCGTCGATGTAATTAACTACGAATTCCCGTACTTCACTTCCCAGAATTACATCCATCGCTCGACTAAACGACCCCACAGCTGTTTTTAATCCAAATGGGAGTACCTGATAGGTGTAGCTGCGGCCGTTGTATAGAAAAGCCGTGTATTGTCGGCTCTCCGGAGTTAATGGAATTTGCCAGTAGGAGGACCTCAAATCAATCGTCGTCATTACTTTTACACCATGAAAACGGCGTAAAAGCTCTTCTGTAGCTGGAGGGGACTCACAGTCGGCAATCATTTTAGAATTAATGATTCTTGCGTCGAGACACACACGGACGGTGCCGTCTTTCTTCTTAACGACGGTCATCGGACTGGCATATGGTGAGGCCTCCCTTTTAATTACTCCTAAATCGAGCATTTCTTGTATTGTGGTTTCCACAGCAGGACGTAGTGGAAATGGCACCGGGTATGGTCTTTTCAAGAAAGGGGTTTGATCGTGCATTTTAATTTGATGTACGTATTTGTTCGTTAAGCCGGGTCTGGTACTGAAAACTTGTCGAAAGTCTAATAAAAGTCGTTTTAATTTTGTTTTAAATATGTTTGGAATCTTGAGAATGTTAACTTTCGCCTCTAAGGCCTCCCTTGATTCCAGGTGATTAGATGGTTTTGTCGTCGATCGTGAATTTGTACTCTGCAGGCACCCGATGAGATCTTCGATGTAGTCTTCTGCCTCAGGTGTTTTCTCAACAGTTGTTTTAAATTTAAAACAATGTTCGCCCTCTTCACTCTGGATTGTCAGAGTTCTTCCGGCGAAGTTTATTTTAGCTTGTTGTTGATCCATCCAGTCAGCTCCAAGAATCACGGGTTTGATTAAATTTTTAACGACCAGGACGACAGCAGGAAATGTACGTCCTTGGATGAAAATGTTCAGGAAACTTTGGATGACCACCTGCGCGCTTCGTTGCCCTACTGCTCCTCGAAGATGTATTGAGGTCACCGGTAAAGTCGGAGGCTGATGTCCCGCAGTTAAAATGTTGGACCAGACTTCTTCGGAAATGCAACTGACCTCACTTCCGGTGTCTAGCAGACCTAGTAGTGTAAATTCGAAAATCTGTAGCTCGATTTCTGGGACGGCCCTTGTACTTTCCGGATATTTGCCTTTAACCGACTTTTTATGTAAAGATAAAACATCAGTTACCGTAGTATAATCATTTTTCCGATGTTGACTAAGAGTGTTTATCTGTCGATCTGGAGAACTGACTGGTGGCAATTTTCTTTTCTTCGGTTGGGGCTGAAAAGCTAGCGAGTCTGTAGAGGTTTTGGAGTAGGTTAGACCCGGTCCCGTACTCCGCCCCCGTTTCCCGAACTGTGTGGATGTTGGTTGTTTTTATTATTGTTCTTTTTTCCGGAGGTATTTTGTTTATTTCCAGATTTGTTTCCGGAAAATACTCGTTGCTTATTAAAGGACGGTAAAGAGGCTGCTGCATTAGACGTATTTGGACGTTCCCATCGGTAACTATTGCTTGATGCCACATGTTTTTCCCGGAAATTGTCATTCTTTCGTTTGTTGTGGTAATTTTGATTTCGCTGAATCACATGCTTGTTAGGACGTTCGCTGTTTTCCGGGTTTTGTCCGGGAATTTCTTGCGACAACAAGAATTCTGCAGCTGCTACTATTGTTTCTTGTTTCTGCAGTGCCCACAAAGATTGTATTTGGTTGGGAAAGTGCAACATTAATTCTGACACTAATGTTGTTTCAGGTAGTGGTCTTGTTAGCATTTTTGCTAGGTCGACAAAATAAGAAAAGTGGGCCAACATAGTGCCACGGGTTCGGTCATAACGACCCGTTGCTATCTGATGCCGTATTTTCCGTTGGCGCGCTTCAGACCAGTATGTGCGTAGAAAATCGGCTCTGAATTTTTCATAACTTGTCCATTTTCCTTGATAAATCGCTGACCATTGGCGTGCATTCCCTTTTAAGCATCCCTGAGCAACATCCAAAAGTTGCTTGTCATTTAGTCCCAGGGTTCGTCCATATTCTTCCACGGACGAAATAAATTTCATAGGATTCTGATCACCTGATCCTTTAAAAGTGGGACGTTCCGGTGTTGGGAGTGCCCACTGCGTTAAGCCTCTCAAGAATGCCGGAATCGCAATGGTGTCGACTTGCTCATTTACTGGCTTCACGTGACCCTTGCCTGAATCACTGCCAGTTACGCTGACGGAGCTTTCCGGTGTCTGAATGCCCGTTTCGTTTGCTGAGGTACCACTAAAAGACCCGGAGTCGGTAGCGCTTTCACCCGGAATCACAACTGGCAAAGGAAAGTTAATGGGGGTGATTTCCCATTCTCCTGCGGTTGTATTGGCTGTGTTGTCTCGCTCCTTGTTAGCCTGGACTAACTCTTCAGCTTCCGGTTGACCTCGGAGTTGAGGTAGTTTGGCTACGTCCGCGAGAGCCTCCTTCCGGTTTCTCTCCTGGCGTTCCTCATTGTTTTTCAACCAATTCAAAAACCAACTTGGGACCCCTTCGTTGGTGGAACGTTGGTTTTGGCTTTCCATCTTTGATTGAAACTAGCACCTGTAATAATAATTTTCGGCAGATACTTTTCTTTAAACAAGTGAACATATTTTGTTTTTCTCCTCGGATATGACACTTTATGACTTTGCATCCTGGTCACGGCACCAAAATTTATGTAATGAGACATGGCCGATAATCATAATTATTATGAATTACGATGGGAAATTTTTTTTTATATCCAGTAAAATACTGGATAAGAAAAAATGAGGTAAAAATTGATTTACTCAAAGTGTGATCGTCTAGATTGTCGGTTGTTATAAAATAATAAAAGGTGTACTTACCCTACGTTTAACTTAAGATTGTAAAAGAATATGATTGTGAATAACTCTAATAGTCATTCTAGATCAATTTCGGTTGTCAGTAACACAGAGGTCGTTACAAAGTAGTGTCATAACACACGGGAGAATAGATTAAAACCACTTGTTTCAAACCACAAATTTATTACAAATTCGGATGGTTCCCATTAAGGGATAAATGATAATACATTTGTAAAATATTTACAAAGTTTGCCTAAACAAACGGTCAAGTTGTTGTGGGACATTCCACATCCAAAATAAATTGTCTTTAAGTAATAATTTTTTTTTTGATGATCGTAAATAAATTGCGATGTAATTACTAATTTAAGCTCTAACTTCTTATGTAAAGTAATATATTTTTCTTTTATTGAATTTTATTTATTTGCTTGTTTATAATAAAATTAATAGTTGAGACGGCTTATTTGCTCCACCAAAATGTAATGAATCGATTGTGACCCTTATTAAGAAATAATGTCAAAATTTACTTCTTGTCGATGTTTATTTACCCCATTTGTGAACACTTCCTGTACAACAAATACAACAAGGAAAATTCCAAACTTTGCAAACGTTTTCTTTTATTGGTTCAGGTGCAGTTTGATTCGCGGTACTACTACGCAATGCCCATGCAAACCAATTTCTGCAATTACGCACTAAAACGCCCCGACCTAAATACAGTAAAAGAGAACGAAGATATCTGTTAAAATTTTGATTCCCTGAAATATTGTGGTACTAGAAGAAATCTGTACTTAATTTTATTCAAGTGCCTCGAAGTAAAATGATGAATATTATTTGATTAATGAATTTAATTAGACAAGGGTTTTTCAACGACTTGTCTGAGTGAGGATATGCCAGTGGATTACAGGTATCGCGTTTACAATAAAATTGAATCGCTGGAAAGACATCCTAGATAATCTTTGTCGGTCGGAGTATCTGCGATGACAGAAAGCTTCTACAAAGCGTCCGTTACTCACTGATAAGCAAAAAGATCCCTAAACAGAAGGTTTGCCGACATCGTCCCGAAACGTTATTTACGTAACAACGAAAGCTTCCACCGAGCAATCGTCAACTCTTTACCAGAATAGAGTTAGCACTATAAACGGAAGGTTTGCCAAATTTGCTCTGAAAACATTATCCTCAAAACGAAGAAAGCTTCCATTAAGCGATCGTCAACTTTTTCCGTGAATAGGTCATTGCTATTAAAACCCTATTGGTTTATATAGGTTGCCAAATTTGCTATGGAAACATTATCATCGAAACGAAAAAGCTTCAGACGGACAATTGTTAACCCTTTACCGTTACCGGGGTAATTGCTAACTCGACCGTTACCGGCACGCTAAGAAACATTATCTGGAGCACCCGCAGTATACATCAAACTCCGAAAATCCCTTACTTCTCTTACCACATCTGCATACAGTCGGAAGTGCAGATTAAGTGGAATTGAAGATGGGCGCGCAAAGATATTATAATCTTAAGGAAAAATCCCCCAAATTGCGAATGTTTGAATTTGTTTTTTTTTTTTTTGGATATTTTTTTGGCAATAGCAACAGGCGCTTGAATACAGGTTTACCGGATACGGAACCTTCACCTTTGCTCTCTTTTTTTTTTGTTTTTGTTTTTTTTTTTTTTGGTTATATAACGGTTTTTTCCGTGTGCGGGACCCAACCATTTTTTTTTTTATATATATATTTTTTTTTTATTATGATTATTTTATTTTTTTTTTGTTTAAAGTAAACGGCCTGCAATTTCTGACTAATCACTGTTTGTTTTTCTTCCCGTGACAAAGAAAGGGAATATTATTAAATTATCATTTGATTGATTAATTTAATTTAACTTTAATTTGAGAGTTTCATTGTAAAGACTTGAAAAAAAAATTAAGTAGCGTTAAATTAAAAGTAATAACCTTTAATTAAGTCTGTTTGGCTAAAGTTAAACAGTTGTTAAATTTCAATCAATTTTATCCAAACGATTTCCTTTGTAAAATCCTATTTTGATGTAGAAATAAGCATTATCTCAGGTGATTTGTTTCAGCAAGGCCAATAATAATATTAAATGAATTTATGTTGAAACAAGTTTGGTTATTTAAAATAATTATCTCTGCATAGTATTTTAAGAAATTAAAATTAATGCAGACGAAATAAAATTGAAATTGTACCTGTATTTTTAATATCCAACGTGCTACACTTTTTTATTTTGTTTTTTTTTCACAGTCACTATAGTTTTGACTTAATGTTTTTTTTTATGACACAAAACACAACTAACCTACACAAACTTTACACACTAGCACAGATTTTTTGTTACTTCTAATTACTGAAACAATCTAATCTCCACTGAGGTCTCCCTTCCCAAAATGAGTTTTTATAGGGACGCTAGAGCCTGTGAATTTTACACCCCCGCGGCAAACGCTAATCACTAAGTCTGTGCCCTCATTGGTTAAGTAAAATTATTGGGGTGTGTTTTTCGCTCCCTTCCAACTTGACCGCTTTTTACAAAGTGTTTTAGACAATATTAATAATAATATATAAGTTCATTACAACAATAAACAGTAATTATTGTCCGGATTAAACAATGATCCGTCAAACTTCTTTCTAACATTCCAGATTAGAGTTATAACTTTATAGCTACTAAAATCTGGTTTTGTCTTATGTAATTTGTTTTACAAAAGAAAAAAAAAGTTTAAATAATGCTGAGATAAAATAACATCGAAACTACATAAAATAGTTTAAATTTTTAGAAGATTTTTCCAAGTTTTGAAGTAACATAGTCAATAAGAAATCTGTAACAAAAATTAATTAACCACCCTACAGATGGCGTCACATATCTCGACTTGAACCCTCAATCTTTATTTTATAAGAATTTTTAAGTTATTTTCACTTTCTCAACATTGTTATTTAATACTATTTACAATCCTAAAATTATTTATTTATACATGCAGTTTTCCGTTTATTTTTTTATTTGTTAATTTGGATTTCTGTTTACATTATCTCAAATGTTCTAATGATGCCCTTTTATAACAAAAAAGTGGTTAGTGTTTTACATCAATAGAACAAGAAAAATTTTGTCTCTTTCATTTTGTTGGTCTAATAACTCTAGTAATTGTGTTGAATAAAATGTTGCCAATTACGCAATCTTTATCTCTTTTTTTTTTTTGAAGGCCACGTGTGCCAAGAATTCCGTTCCTTCTCACGCTACACACATGTGAAACAACCCTCTGCACCCTCTTAAGAGCCGCGCATATTAACCTTTCAACCCTAATATAAGCTTAAGTTAATGGAATTCGTGATAAAACTAAAATTAACAAATTTGAAATGCCCTTTGTAAATAAGTGGTGCCGAATTTATGTTCGTGAGACCGGAAACGAACTCTAGACTCCACAGGAAAATTTAAATACTTTAACTTTAATGAGACAATGTTTTAAAAATTTTTTTTTCTAACGGCAATTAATTAATTAATTGTCGCGTATTGACCAAAGGTAAAAATAGGTGGCTCACCACAGTACTTTGTTAAAAATTAAATAACAAATGAACACTTTTAAGAGCAGTAAGTAAGCAATTTTAGAAAATAATTTTGTCATAACATGATCCTGGAGGTACCTAGAACAGATTGTAAAACACTTTGCAAATTAAAATTTTTTGAAATAACAAAAAAGTTAAATCTTAAAATTTACCTTTTTACATTTAGAAGAATGGGCGCTTAGAAACTTTTTACTATTTTTCTGGGGCTTTATTAACGGTCTCCTACAACGTACTGTAGTGTTTTCCGCCATTTTGTATTCAACCTGTATATACCAAATTGTGCGCTGTTAGCAAAAAAAGGAGTATGTAGTTTAAACAAACAATTTTCTGCGGGCTTACTTTTTTGCCTACTGTGCTTCAAATTTTTCTAAACCACTTGATACATTAAAATTTGACACCAACTTGCCCGGCGCATCCACCATTTTTGCACCAAATTAAACTAATAAATTTAAGCTTTTGAATACAGTAATTGTTTAAGTATGTTTTTAAAAATAAACATTTGTTTCAATAATAATTTATACAATTACAACAACTTATTCAAACAATCAGTACTCAACAAAAACCAGAATTGCATAATATAACCACAACAAAATTAAATTATACGGTACGATGATTACTTCTAGGTGAAATCCTTACATCTGTTTAACAGTTTTCATTCAGGTGACATTAAAGGAGTCATCGTGAGAAGTGAAAGCCTATTCTTTCTACTCGTGAGAATCGGAAAAATCAATTTTAATAGTTAATCTTCCATCCGCTTTGTATATTCTTCCGCGTCATTATGACTTCACTTAAATGGACTTCCGAAACGTGTTGACTACTTTTAAGATTTAAAATTCCTAATCCAATAATGCGATTATATTTATTTATAGTTTCTTATATAGAAATTTAAAAAAAGGCAAGTTTCTAAGTTTCTCATAATTATTATTTTTGGCGTACTGGTTTTGAGCAATTTATCATCATCAGCCCTAAATCAATAGAGAAATTTTAATTTTTTTGATCAACTACCTCTTCCTAATTTTACTTTGAGATTTTTAATATAATTATATTGCTGAGTACTCAAATTTATTGTTATTGCAATTTACGTTTTATGAAATCATTTGATGTACTTGAAAAATAAAAAATAATTGTGAGAAATTTGCTCTTTTTTAATTTCTATAAGTAATTAGCTTTAATTCAGGTGCAGTTTTTATTCATATTTTTATTATAACTAACAGTATAAAAAATATTTGCATACATCTTTGTTTTAATAAAAAAATCAATAAATAATTCAGATTACATACCTATACAAAACCGGATATTACTTTCTTATAACTGTTTAAGTCACCTTTTACAATTTTATGGAAAAACAAGTACAGTTCTGTGTCTTAGGAAAAAAGTGTTATACAGGTCGATTTATTAATAATAATGAATAATTTAATCATAACTACATTCAAGTAACCTTCATTTCTTAAACAAACTAGGTAACAAAATTTGAAATTTACATTAAAATTACATGTAATAGTTACTTGATATTTCAACAATAATTACTTAGTCAATTTCAAAAGTACATTTATATTGTTGGGTAACGCACCCAAGCTGTTAAAAAAAAGTGTCATTGCGAGGCACCGATATCTACACACTAAAACAACAATGGCAATTACTGACCAATCACAATTAATTAACTAGGATTAGGATCTGAAAAAATTGGTTTATCAGTCGAAGCTTCAATCACAATTCCTTTGGCACCGAAAACTTTTCTTAGGAATGGTCTCATCGATTCTAGAAGTCTTTGCGCCCTCAGTGCTGAATTCTAAAAGTAATTATGTAATTACGGAAAATTACATTTAATTATGGCCTTACTATCATAAATTCCCCTACTGTATTTGACAGATTTGTTACTAGAGTATATGAGGAAGCAAAAAGTTCGCCTGGGACGTCTAGTGAGACTTTTCCGTCTTTTTCAAAAATTACGATATCTTCGGTTGTGGTAGGAGCTTTAGGGGTGGTGGTGGTGGTTGTTTGGTCCCAGGCAAAACCAGTAGACGGTTTCTATAATTTATAAAAAAAAATTGCAATTTGTTTTTTAATTTTTTATTTTTTAATGAAGGATCAGCTATAACAATTTGAGATTTGTTTTGGTTAGGTTTGAAATAAAAAATTGAGTGTAGTTTATTTGAAATAATGAAAAACACAAGTTTATATTAAATTATTTATTTGATGTACTTATTTACAATAATCTAATACTAATTCAACATATTCACAATAAAATACTTATTTATATACAAAATAAATCTCAAATTGTTATACGAAAAAAAAAAAGGATGACATATTGTGAATATTATGATTTCCAATGATTTTTCTACAAATGATAAGCGAATAACAAAAAAAAGTCTTAAATAAATTAGAAGGATAGAATTTGAAGAAGAAGTAGGAAAAGAAACATCACAAGAAAAAAAAACAAATTTTGTTAAAAAAACAACATATGTTAAATTGCGAAATGGTTCAGAGTATTAAGTTTTTTATATAAATTAGGACGATTACAACAACCATAACGGGTTTTGATAGAGTGAAAGTCTCCACGAATCGGCCGCAGGGTGTAAATTTCGGTCCGATTGAATTACTAAAATAAAGTGACTAGAATAAAGATTGCCACAGAATTATTTACATTTTGCTTCATTTCAAGGCAAGAGTTATGCTTGTTGTAACAGTTGTAATTTGTTTTGGATTATCGGCCCCATTAAACAGCCCCATATCCCGTAGTCAGGGTGCCACCAACATGGGCCCCAGGATGTCCAGCCACAGCAGGGGCACCTACACCGCCTCCCAAAAGAGCCCCGAAATTGAAACCGCCACTTCCTGCGGCGGCGTGGTGACCCGCCGATGAACTACTGGTCAATTTGTTGGTCACAACGGTTAGGAGAGGCCCCACTTGTTGGAGCTTATCACCAATCACACCGGATATGATTCCGGAGAGAGACACGACCGGATCTTTAGGTGGTTCAATACCCTGAGCTTTATTTTTGGCTATGTTGGTATGATCCAAATGGTCGATCCAAGCCGTCTTCTTATCGATGAATGAATTGATTTTCTGTGGATGAAGTGCGTAACGAAATGTGCAAGGAAGGGGAGAGGGGATATTAACTACTTACATTAAATACGAAACCTAAAATTGCGTTCTTTATTCCGAATGCAGCTTCTACTTTCTTCTTGTCGGCGTAACCCTGAAACCAGATTCAATAACCATGATTATAGAACATTGCAATTCTATTTAGCTGCCGTGAAATTTTACAAACTTCTTACTTTATTTATATCATCTGTTTCCCGTTTAAAAAATTATTTCAGTTTTGAAAGAGTTTATAAAATTTTGTAATTAATAATTGGATTGATTAGTTAGTTTTGATGGACTTCAACTCATTTTTTAACGGTTTTCTAATCTAATTATAGATTTTGTCGACATTGATTAAAGCGACCTTTGGTGATTTTTGCCAGAAGAAAGTTATTTACGGTTTAGAAAGCAGGAGAAATTTTTCTATTGTGATTAAGATGGAATCAACACCCAAGTAAACCAGTTTGAGCATCTCGTATGACGTAATTCAAAAACATAAATATTTGGTAACGTGTGGTTAATTTGGCAATCAAAATGGTTTTTTAATGTAACCAGCGTTACAAAATAAAGAAAGCCACAATTTGGCAGTTGCAAAATGTTGAGATGAACAATGAGTTTTGTTTTTTTTTCGTACTGCATTTCCGGTTTTGTCGGAAGTTAATTGAGTGGAAATGCACCGGTTACCGACTTGTAATTAGTAATTGATATTTGTAAATGTATGAATAAATTAGAATTGTTAATTTTGTGAAATAATTGTGAACTCCGTTCACTCAAATTTGTGCGATACTTTCGCCAAAGAAAAAGTAAAAAATTTATTTAGTTTGTGTAGTTGCATTTTAATGACAAATTACAGGAAATGGATGTAATAATAGTGCGTTGGTGTGAAATTGCGTGCAGATCATTGTTAAGAGAAGAAAAATTATACAAAGGCCGTTACTTTCAATTTTCAAGGGAGATTGTAAGTTGACCGATAAAAAATTCTAATTATTCATAATTAACAGTGAATTGTTTTGCGTTTATAAACTAGAACTTATGTAATATCCAAAATTAGCATCACTTTTACTCTCGTAGCCTATTAGCATAACTTTCTTCTCCGTTTTCATACACTTTTACTTATATGTTTCAGGCACTGATAAACTTCTGAAAGACAGTCTTGTTTGTTGAAGATGATTATTTTTGAATAAAAAATTTTTACGTACATGTCCATGTGCGTATTCATGTCCACCATTCGCCTCTCTTTTGACTAGTGATCTACTTTCAGCGACATTACAGAAAGCGACAAGACAGGCCAGTACTGCAAGTGTCCAAACGTGTTGCCTCATTTTGCTGCAACAAAATTAACACATAAAAAATCACTTAAATCACTCGCACTGTTTAAAAATGGCGGTTATTTTTATCTAAAAAAAATGGCGGATGGTACCTAAGAACAAAAATTGTCTTACACTGTTTAATGTTGGGACCGAACTAAGTGAGTGAATGTGATAATGTCTTAAAGTTCTTCTTATTTCAAAGCTCATATGTAGGTCGTAAGTGTTCGAGTGTTGGCGCGATTGGTAGCGAATGAAAGTCAACGAGGTCAAGGAGGGTACTCCAGCTACCAATCAGAAATTTTCTTCAACACCCCACTTCTCACAAATGCATTTCTTTTGGTTCGTCTACCCCAAGTTGTCAAATTATGGACTTGAACTTGACTGTGGCACTTGGCACCGCATGACTATACAATTCGATATTGGCAATTTTTTCGATTTTACGCTACTGAAAAGCGGTAAATTTGCAATTTGTAACTTCAGTAAACAAATTTTTTGTTAGATTTGAACCAAATTCCAAATCTAAGAATACCGTAACCAAATATAGAACCGCAAAACAACTATTCGCGTTGCACAATTTTCTGCATTAATTCAATTCAAACAAACATTTTTGTTAGTTTAGAGGCCTTCAACTTTATGAACCTTCAAAGTGTTGCAATTTGGAACAAAATTGATTAATAATGATCTTATTTTATTTTGTAACATCATTGTACTAAATTAGAAGATTCCCTCTTATTGACGAAACAATAAAAAATTAGAAAAAAGAGAAGGTGGTACAATTAAAATTTTGATGGGAGAAAGGACGTTACATAATTTTTTTTGAATAATATTCTCGCAGATTTGAGAATTAATTAAAAGATTCTCGACTAATAATAGTAGGTATTACAGCAGGGTTAATAAATCTAACAACTTTAATCACATCTATTTACTCTTGCCCAATTGTAAATTTCAATTTGGTTCAATTATTTCATGCCGCAACAAGTAATTAAATTCAGGTGTTAGACAATTTTCGTTGAAAATGTTCACTTTCTTTGATTGTTATCTCTTATAAATATTTGACAAACTTAATCAAAGTGTAAGTACTCTTGCTGGAACTAATAATATACATGTATTAACGATGTATTATTGTAACAATTAGTGCGTATAATTATAATAAAACGTGTTGAATGAGTGGAAGAAACCGAGCATCGTTACATAATGCCAAAATTTCAGCCGGAAGTGAGCAAGCTTTCATTTGATCTCGGGAATTTTCACTCACATATTAAGATTAGTAATATTTCCGGTCCTGTTATTCAACTTTCGTTGAAATTTTGGTAATGTATTAATTGTAGACTAATAATCACAATAACAGTGATAAAATGAAGAATGCGAAATTGTTACCTAACACGAAGGCAGGCTTATATAGCTTGAGGACAACTGGAAATTTCCTTGTAGAAAATTTATTGATCATACCGGATGTAGAGATATCGTCTTGTTTAAGAAAGTGGTGATTCAAGGAGAAAAAAATCGATTGCAAATGAATTTAAATTGTTGGGATTTGTACTAACGAAAATGGACGAGGTAATTGACTTATGGTGTAACTGTGTTAAGGATAATAGTTTGATAAGTTTATTAGGCAATTTGATTTGAAAAAAAGTGAAAAATTAATTAAACGGGTCGTACAATTACACACTAATAGCTAAAATATTCAGATAATTAAACAATTGCATCAGGTGTATTGTTGGTTGTATATCAAACACCAGACAAGCACTGCGAGCTTTTAAAGATAATAATCGATGACCGAAATTTTGTATTATGTATAATAGGGTTTTTTTGTATTACAAAATAACCAATGAAAGGGAAAGTCGTGTGAGAGTCAAACCGCAATGGACATCCCGTTCGAAATTCGACAACAAAAAAGATATAAATTCAATATATTATTGCGCAATAAGTTGCCACAATTTTTGCTTTATTTCAATATTTTATGGTTAATAAACATGCTTGTAAACATGAATAAAGAAATTTTTGGTTTTGTTTTATTATTATTGCTGGTTAATACGCGAACGAAACGATTAAGTTAAATGATATGACCTACTGATTAGAAGAAATATAGAAATTAGTCTTTATCTGTTATATTTTTTTTTGGTGAGAGACTTTCTTCATCAGTATCTAATTAATACAAAAGTAAAAACGGCAAAATTATGTTTGTTTTATAAAATGACTTAATACGTCTATTAGCACATAATTACAAAATTTCATTTCACGCAAAATTTATTTTGCAGTTGCTAGACCTACATAGAATTTAGCTAAACGTTTCTTTTCTATTTTATATATAACTAAGTAAACATTCCTTTAGTGTAAATACCTTATAAATAATCTGGAAAATATTTGTTAAATGATTTAATGATTTAATTAAATGCCAGTCACTTAAACTATTGTAAAGGTATGTAGCAAATATAGGTAGGCAGAACAAAACAAAAATAAAATTAATATTTATTAAACGAGAGCAATGGTCAGACTAGCGTTTTCTTGAATTAAGATTTGCAACAAGTCAACTTAAGTGCTTTAAAATAAAAATAAACTATAATCAAATAGCAAAATATATATTTGTCTTGACAGTTACACACATGTGCATCATAATTATACATTGTGAAATAAGACACACCCACGTTTAAAAGTTTTTTATTATTGCAGAACCGTATTTAAACAAATATTAAATTTTTCAAGTATAGTACAAACTGCAAATTCAAATAGTAGTCAAGTAAGAGTAAAATACAATAAAAATTAAGAGTTGCTTTAATTAAAAAATACAATATGTGTGTAAATAATCGAGTCTGTTGGCAATCTTGCAGTTAACAAATTTGTACGATTCGACTTTGCCTAAATGCAATTATTTATTTTATGTTTAAATTTAGAATATTGCAAATGTTAGACATTTTTTATTACCAAAATTGCTAACTTAAAATTGCTAACAGAGTCTACCATTTACAACCATATTGTGTATTATGGTCGATTGTTAATAGTCCGTAGAAATCACATGAGAAGTATGGTAAACAATAAGGAAAGCCGTCGGTTTTCTCAAAGTGGTAAGAAAAGTTCTTATTTACTATTGAAAATTATTATAATTAATCTTCTAAAAAATGAAATAAAATTTTAGGCTCGTTTAAAACCTAAATTATTTAGAAACACCGCAACCAAAAGCTAAAAACATTATACAAGGACCCCTAAAATCATTTATAGGCATTTCACAATCATATAGACCACTAACAAAACATTGTGGAACTCAAAAAACGTTAAAAAAATACTTTTTTAAATAGTTCAAAGGTTATAATGTTCTATAAGGTTTTTTAGGATTACTAATGTGTCCTTAATAAACTAATTTTGTAGAAAACATTTTCCATCTAAATTAATTGTCTAGTTGACATTTTCCAGAAATTTTTGAGTTGTTTGGAATTTTTTCAACATTTTGTCGAGTATATATTATTGTGTCTTTTATGACAAAGCATTTTTTTAGTATAAGTATAATATAGAAAGTTTTTAAAATGTAAGAAAAATATAAAAAATATATATTTAAATAAGTTTGAAAATTTGGTAGATCTTCTAAATAAAAAATTTCTAAAATCCAAAGAAGTCCAAAAACTCTAAAATGTAGTAAAGTCTAAAAAAAATTTAGAAAATCTAATAATGCCTAAAAAATGAAAATTTCAAGAATCTGGGGAAAATTTACAAGATATAAAATTGAACTAATTACAAAATCTATAAAAATAATAAAATTATAAAATTTAGATTATTCACAGATTTTAAACAATGTAAAAATGTAGAATGTTTAATAAACTTCATAAAAAAAATTATAATAATGAAGAAGTGCCTTCATCTTAACTTTTAAAAACTTTAATCCGAGAAATTCAAAATTTAAGCAATAAGAAAAGGTTGAAAATCTAGACAATAGCAGCTATTTTGACTAACAGAAAGTCACAATGATAAAAAAACAAGTAGATTCTACAGGTTCAACTAAAATAAATCCTTGCATAAAATTTGCAAAGCGCTTTCGAAAACTAAGTCACATCATTAGTGCCTAAATAATAATGTAAATAGGAAAATTATACAAAGTTACAAAAAATTTAAATATAATATTTCGAAAATGATGAGACTAAATATTAAACATTAAATATATTAAACAAAGCAATCATTACAGAAAATAAATAAACAATGTACGTTTTGCTTTGGTGGGACCTGGATGTTGAAAGACGAGGAAAAACTCATATATATCTACAAAGAAGCTTCTGAAAAGAGCTAGATTTGTTAATATTCTCGACACTTGGGAACTGTATAGAAGTGCTTAGTGCGCGTTTAAAGCTGCAAAACGTTGTAAGAATACGAAGGATAGATTCTGGAAGGCTCACTGGGCCTAAAAAGATCAAAGTAATATTTATTTCTAAACCAGGACGTACTACGTACGTCAAGGCTAAGAGAGTTTCAGACCGATTAGTCAGATAATTGACAAACATATACGGGAGAAAATGATCGTTGGCAGGGGCTATGCAGAAGTTGAAAAAACTCCTTTTCACATTTTTTGTTACTGTCCTTTATTTGCGGATATTTGGGCCTTTTAGTAGACAGAAAAATAAAAATGAAGCTTCACTAAACGATGTGACTACAGGAAAAGCTTTTACCAAAATTTTTTTCATACCCAACAGATTACAGAAGAATTTATGGAAGTATTACCATCAGAATACGTTGAAGGTAGGAGAGAAAATGCACTAAAACGGGAACCGAAGGTTGGACACAGGAATTTTTGGTGTATAAAAAGCAAGATTTCTCATGAATTCCCATGTTTTTACGTAGATTTTCTAGGATTTCTTATAAGGTTTGAGGATTTCTGGGCATTTATATAGGATTTATAGGGATTTCTTAAAGATTCCTAGCCAGTTCTTAAACATGTCCCTTTTACTTATCCTAAACAATAAAAAAAATCAAAAACGTTACTTTTAATTTAACTATTTAAGAAAAAAGCAAAACAACCACTACTTCGCATATGTAAAGCGATGAATATAATCTGATTCTTAAAACAAATCACTATTAAAGAGGTGACAAACGGAGAACTGTGATGGTAATTTTATTGCACTTTTGATAAAGATTATTTTTAGTGTATTACGTCCTAAAAACAGAGAGTAAGCATTAGCAGCCCTCTCAACTAAATTGTACTAACTGTAACAATTTTTTACCACCTTCATTTAAATCAAAAACATGAAACAGACTATTATCTACAAAACAAAAATGTTAAATTAAACGTCAAATCAACAGTTCTCACATAAAAGACAAACAAAAATAACAGACGCGGGCTGATATAAAATTTTTTGCCCTTGGAAGGAAAATGACACATTATGTTACATTTTTACTGTTACAATTCATTTTAATTCTTAAAGGTAAGCGGAAACGTTATGCCTGCTTCTATTTTTTACTTTCATTTATCATTTTGACGAGAACTGTCTCTTTTGTTTAATTTTTGTTTAATTTTGATTTAGAGAGAAAAGTTATATTTAATCAAAAATAAGAAATATTTCGTCACAAGAACAAAAAATGGATATTAGTAACCCCTGATTTAATTTTTTATAACTGCGCAATTTCATTTAGAGGCGGACGTTCAAAAAAGCATGTTTAATCAATGATCTTTGGAAAATGACATGTTTGAAGCTTCGTTTCTCTTATTTTTTTGTGTTTTCTTGTTGTAAATAAGACAAAAGTAATCTTTTTTATTTTATCATTTTTCAGTAAATAATATTTAGCAAGTAGGGTTGCCAACCGTCCCTTATTTCAAAGGACAGTCCTCTTTTTTTCATAAACTGTCCTTTAGTCTTTAACATGTACTTAAAGGACGCATTTTGTCTTTTTATCTAGTTTTTTACCAAAAAAATACGAAAATTGACATACTCGTACTTATCTATAAATGGTGGTATAAATGGTCACCAAAATAAATTTTAAGTACGTATAAACGAACAAAAGTTCTATCCAGACTTGAGTCATGAAACGTACATAAATAGGGTATTTAATGGTAGGGAGAAAAGAACAATAAGGAGAATTACGACAAGTAAAAAAAAGAACAGAAGTAGATTTTAGAAGAATTCGAAGAAGTAGATTCTATGAAAATTTGTAGAAAATATGACCCAATAACAAAATAAACTCGAAAAATTAATATGTATGTCGTACAAGAAAAAAAAACAAAGAAAAATTTTAAGAACGTAGTTCCGACAACTTTAAAAGAAATGTGGATTGTAGGCGTATAGAAAAAAATAAAGAATCACAAAACCAACAATTGAAAGAGAGAGAAAAAAAATACATTTGAAATAAACGACAAAAGAAGATTTAAGAAGTTGAAAACGTCAATTTGGAGGTCCTGGAGGAACAAAATTCTAGGCAAATTAAAAAAACATTTGGAAAAAAATAAGAATAAAAAAACGGCTACTAAAAAAAAGAAAAGTTAAGAATTGTAAAAATCCAAGAAAAATTCTAGATTAATAAAAGAATAATCCTTCGAGCCGGACACTGGGAAAAGTCTTGGTAGCTACGGAGCAATTACAATGATTTTCGCTTCAAACACCTAAAAATCTCTATTTTAGTTATTTGCAGTAAAGTTTTTAATAAAATTTACGAGCTGGAGAAGACAGTTTGTACTCTTTATTTTATAAAAATTGCAGAATATATTTATTTTGGTAATAATCGTTGCCTTTGTCTCCCAAAGTGTACATATTTCATGGTCCTTCGAGCCAGATGAAGACAAACGTCTTATTCTTAGTATAGAAAAAACAATTTCTCGCGAGCGTTTAATTTTACTTTTTTTATAAACACTGCAGAAACATTTTTTATACTTGTTGTTCTTCGGCTCACAAAGTGAGTTTAAAACTATATGGTCCTTCAAGCGATATGAAGAAAAAAGATTTGAGTATAGACGGGACATTTTGCAATAGTCCTATTTATGGCACTCTTTTTTTAGACTCTTATTTTTTTGTTATTTTACTACTAAAGCTTCCCACCTCCACTCCATAAAAAACAATCCTAGATACTCCTTCGACATTGTCCTTTATTTCGATATGGAAAAGTTGCCTATTAGCAACAGATATTATATACAGAATGTTCCAAAAAAGATGTGCTAAATTGTTGATATACACTGTCGCTTGTAGTCCAAGAAGCACGAGAAAAGCGTTTAAAAAATTTCGTCTCTGTTTTAACATTACAATAATGACGACATTTGGAAAAATAGAAATCTTAAGTACAATGGCTGAAATTGTACAGTTGAAAAAAATTTTCTAAACAAGACGAAGAACAAAAATGCAGTAAAATATAGAATAAGTATTGAAAAATTTTTAAAAATATTAATTGAACAAAATGTAAAGATCTTTTTTAAAAGAAGGATGTAAAGAACTAAAAGAGATGAAAAAATAATTTATTTCGTACCTTTCAAACTTCATCAGTATTTACTTCAGATATTAAAAAAAGTTTGTATACTAAAAATTTTTGTTTTGGGTATTCTAAACTAAAAGAGATTTTTTTTCGAGTTCTTTGAAACCCAATTGACAACGAATCAATAATTTGGCACGCTTTCTTGGAACATACTGTATATTATGTATAATTGTATAATTATTATTGTCTGAGGCTAACTTGTTTCTATAATTAAACATTGTGATTGGTGCTTGTCATAGATAACAACAGACAACATTGTTTTGTCAACATCAATCACAACTTCAAATTTTGCTCCATTTCTGTGCAAACAAAGCATTTGTAACTAAACTCGAAAGCCTTTTTAGAATTTAATTATCTATTTCAAGTATTTATCTAAACACAATAAATAATATGAATCTTTTTAGGAAGTTAATTAAACTTTTCAGTAAACTAGAAATGAATTATTATATCAAATCATATCAAGCAAGTTGTAATTAGTTCAAATTTGAGCTCCTGCTGTGAATACAGTACATATGCGCCAATAATTGAATAATTATCCTGTTGAGAGTTGTTGTTATTGTATCTCGTCTTTTAATATTGAAAGCTAATTATCTTTGACAGGAGTAATCTCTATTGTGTTTAAACAAGATCGCTGACACATTTCAATACAGTTTGCTTATTAATAAAATAATCAGCGTGTATATAAAATTAGTTCTAGTTTAATGCAAACCTTCCCACATTAATAGAATTAGTGAACCCTTGCAATATGCATTTGTATCCGTTGCATAAAATAACCATTGCAAATCATTCATAATCTATAATAATAGTACATTACATCGAATTGCACCGTTATTGTGTTAGTAAATGTTCCGATTACTCTGGTTAGCGTTATTTACATAAGAAATGATATTATAAAATGAAATAGTTAATTATTTGAATAATTACAAGTCTTTTATGTCTTTCGCGATACCAAGGCCAGATCATATTGAGAAAGCCGGTCTAGTGGTAAACTTATTCTGAAAGTGTCTGTACGCCATTATTAATTAATATTTGAAAAAAACAATCCACATTTACTTTAACTGAATATGAAATAAACCATTTACCACCAACAAGGCTGCGGTACCCTTTACTTCTTTGTTGTTATTTTTAGTGGTTTTTAGCAATAACTCCACTGCGTTAGGACATCTTGACAGTGAAAGTTCACGGGAAATAAAATGAGTCACGAGTGGCCTTTCCAAAACTCTTAAATAATACTCCTATTACAAATCTAACTGTTTATCTGTATCAATTTTTTTTTCGAATTGAGAGATTTTACTTTTACTTGGTACAGATCGAAGAAAGTGAGAATCCTTGAGATCTGACCTTTGAAATGAGTGCCAATAACCTCCAGAATTGGTAGACTGCTACGAGACAAGTACAGTTGCAAAATTTTTAATATCCAGTGATCCAAAAAAATGCTATTCTAGTAGGTCTAGGAAGAAAAAGATATAGTGTTATGTCTCAGAATTGTTGGTCGTTTTAGATCAATCGTTTTTTGATTAAATTGTAACAACACATCTCGATTTCCACACAATAAAAGTTACTTTCTAATCATATTCCAAAAAAGGAACCACACAAATTTTCCATAACGTTGTATTGATGAAAGTACTTTTGGGAGAATGATCTAATAAATTATGAAAGTTATGTTATTACGCATCATTCTCACAAAAACAATGCTTTCTTTATTATAATATTGTAGTGCAAAAATTTTGAAATGATCTAATAGCCATTTTGGAATTATTGCTTCACAAACGGCCGAAAAATTTCGTCTCTTTTGTGTTCATCTTTGCACACTTTCTACTACATCTCAAGATCTAGTATTGTGAAATGAAACCGAAATAATTATCACGTAATGTAATAGTGGCTTATTTATTCACTATTTTTCTACAATAATAACCTCTAACTACTTAGTTTCTCCTAAATATGACAAGATGCAAAAACGGGAGTCAAGAGAAATTGTGGAAATTTTTGTAATTTTCCGCTATTTTGTGAACACTTGTTGGTCATTTTTGAAAGTGCATCGTTAAGTGAAGCAATTGCATGATAATTTTCGGTTGCCATCTGGTTTAACATACATATGATGGAAAAATTATCAAGTCAGTGTTCTCGCTTTTTTTGATCAATCAAAACGTAAAAGTCAACTAACACCTGTGTCTATAAAGCTATAGAAAAAAAAACTAAAAGGGAAAAATACTTAAGAATATATTCTAACATTAATCAAATTTAAATTGTTTTAACAAAAGCAATAACTAAATTTACTTTTATTTAGTTATTGTTTTTATTTCTTCATTTTATTTTAATTTTTGTTTAAAACTTTGAATTTTTTAGCTTTAAATATGAAATATTTCTAACGCCATTTTATTACAAATATTACTAATATTTATAATAAAAAAATGTACTAATATTTTATTTAAAAAAAACTGGTCTTTAACTTCTTTCTACAATTTTTTTTTATATTATAGGCGTTGCAAAACGCAAAATTGTGTTGCACTTAACTGTTTTTAATCCTAATAAAACATTATTTATTTAGATATTTATATTAAAGTAAACAAACATAAATCTTGCAATTTATGAAACATTTACTAGATAAGAACATTAAGATACATAGACCTACTTGTTTAACCGAATGTACTCAATATTATTACTGCTAAATACACTTTAAAAATGTGTTCAAAATTTTCAGAAATGGTAGCAACGTTTATTTGCCTGAAAACTACTATTGAGTTCCCAAGGTTTGTGACTAGATGGTGCACCTTGGAACGTTTATTGCTAATCTCAAGCTCTTAGCTTTATTTCGTTTTTGTACTAGTGGTGGATCAGAAAAGGTGGCGTCTTTTAAAGTGTTTAACTACGATTTTGTTGTCATAGGGAAATTTATAGACTTATGGACTAATTTCAAGCTGAGATAATACCGGTAGTATCTTTGTTTCCATGGAAAATTACTAAGATTTGATGTTGTGATTGGTTGTTGAAATTAGCCCATTAGATACAATCGTTGCTATGTTTTAATAATTGTGTCTTTCGAAATAAGCATTGCTTAAACTCGAAATCATAACCGCCTTCAATTTTTGATACACAAATTCTTTAGTCAGGGATTGTTGACCTTCTTGATCTCTCCCACTACTTTCTTGTTTTCTGCTCCATTAATGTAATACTTCTGACTTAAAAAGCTATTGTTTATAGTAATTGAAAAACTGTTCACAATAGTAGGTACAAAAATATTAGACTCAGCAGGACCGCTCTATGGAAATAGTAGCGACAAGAGATTTATAAGAGACGACCTGACGACCAGTTATTGAACATCTAGACGGGGACCAAAAGGTCCATATAAATCAGCATGAACACTCTGTAGATAGCAAAAGATCCGAGTCTAATGGCTATTAGATATTTCTGATTGGAATCTGCGTCTTCTCGTTAATTGAAACCTTTCTTTTCTCTTACCTCTGACTATTATTCTAAAATTGAGGTAATATTATTTATTTAAGACCTCAGGTCGGTTGTATTTTAATTATTCTTTAACAAGATTTTCATTGAACTTGAATCTTTAAATTTCTACTTTTACGTTAAAATCTGAATAAATGGCGACAATATTAGGAATTGCTCATTTGATTGGTTACTCTTCACCATTGAGTAAAGTCTGTTTCACCGTCTTATCCCCATTTCTACAACGCAAGTAAAGATTCACGTTCTTATTCCTATTTCTTTCTACATCATGGCTTAAAATACAACGAACACAAAACGTATCGTATTAAGAATGTCACACTTTTCTATCTTTTTTGTTTTCAGCTTAACGCGACGACAAAAACAAAGCTTCTAGGGTAAGTATTATGGTGGGCTAAAAAAAATCTTTTTTTTCAACTTCCGTCACTGAAAAATTGATTCCTACGCACCTTTAAAAAATGATTTTTCAAGATGAGCTCTTAATTTTTATAGGAAAGACTCCCTCATCGCAGTTTTTTTTTGTCCAGTTCCATATGGTAAAATCCATATCTCGTTATTGCTTAATTGTACAGAAAATTAGTAAATTAAACCTTCTACAAAAAAGTTATCTTACATTTTTTTATATCTCTTTCCATTTAGAAGATATCGGAGGTCAAAATTTAACAAAAATTTTTTTTCTACTTCTAAATTTTATAACTCAGAGATAAATAAATATGTATTATAAAATGCACAACATATGGGCTTGTAGAAAATAAAACTCTCTATAAAAAGGTCTCTTGTGGTTAATTGATTATACTAACCATTTAGAAGATATTCGCATTTTAATAAACAAAATTTGATACTAAATCCCCAATTTTTTTAAAATGGTTGAATTAATCGATTAACCACAAAGACTTTTTTGTAGAGCGTTTAATTTCCTACAAAACCGTATGTTGCGCACTTAATAATATCTATTTATCTACTACGAGTTATAAAATTTAGAAGTAAAAAAGAAATTTTTGCTAAATTCTTCAAACTTTGACCTCTGATATCTTCTAAACGGTACGGGTTATAAAAAAATTGTAAGATACTTTTTTTAGAAAGTTAAATTTCCTACAAAAAATGTAAATAAACTTTTTCTGTACGATCAAGTAGTGACGAGATATGGATTTTGCCATATGGAACTAAAAAAAAAATGGAAAACTGCGATGAGGGAGTCTTTCCTATTAAAGAGCTCATCTTGAAAAAGCATTTTTTAAAAGTGCCAAGGAACCAATATTTCAGTGTCGGAAGTTAAAAGAAAATAGTTGATTTTTTTGGCCCATCCTAGTAAGTATAGTATTAGAAACTCGAATGCCAACCAGATGGCCACCAACATTCAGCACAGTTAGTGACTTCGGATATATCACTTTAATATAAATATACCTAAGAAATTAAAATTTTGGGTATAAGGGTATAATTCCTTGTATTGAGTTGTGTTGCAGTAACAAAGTTTTCTGCAATGTAGTTCCCGAAATTACAATATTTTTGTTATTTAAATGATTCGTTTGTGTTCTGTCAAATGTCAAATTCGCACAAAGCTATAATTTGTAGATTGAGGCATACTCTAATAATTTTATTAGAAAAGGGATAGGACAATAAGGCAGAGTTTAGTACCTCTTACAATTCAAGTTACTGCCATCAACACAACGAAACGTTTTAGCCCTCTCAAAGAAGATCACACAAATCTCATAATTTTAAAATTTTGGAATTTTATTATTTAATTTGTATCACAAAAAGTGGTTATGTTTGAGTTAATGTTTTTTGAAATTTTTAGATTGACTACATTTACTGTTTTTGTATTTTTTTTATATTTTACAAAACTGAACTTCTAAATTCTTTAGCTGTATCACATTGTCCAGATTTTGTAAGTTTCTACAGATATTTTGGTTTTTCTTCAGTTTGTTAAATTCATGTTTTTTTAATTAGACATAATTTTTAAATTACTTAGAATTTGTAACTTTAATCCATATTATTTAATTAATTTTTTTTCATTTTCTGTATATTTTGATTTTGCAGATAATTTTCAGTTTCTAGATTTTTTAATTTTTAAAATACTAGACTTTTAAAAAAAAAATGTTAACAGCACGATAAAATAGGATATCACCACAAAATTTTTCTATCAAAGCAATATTGTAGAACAACAAAAAAATAGTTTTAACATGTTGCCCCAAGTTTTACATTCACTTTCAAAATGGTATTTATTATTTGAACACAAAATTTGAAAAAAAATTAAATAAGATTATCCAAATAATAATCCAAATTTGAAATTATTTTATTGAATCGGCAAGTTGTTTTTATTCTTAACATATTGCTAATTAATTTGAATAATTTTTTGATCACCAGTGTATTTTGATATGCTACATTTGGATACGTAATTAAATTTTATTAAGTAACTTTTACTCTCTTTAAATTCTACTTTTGATATTAAATTTCTTATTTTTTCTTATCAACTTATGTCTATTGTACGATTCATGTAGTTTAGTGGGTAGCTTTTGTATTAAAGATTTATGTAAGACACGCACCATTCTCAGTTTATAAAGTTTATTCAAAAACTGATGACTAATGGGCTGATTTCAAGTTAAGATAATACCAATAGTATCGCAAATTTTGATACTTTTTCATGACAACAGCGAGTCACAGCTCCGAATTTGTTTATTTTTCCATGGAAACGAAGATACTACTGGTATTATCTCAACTTGAAATCAGCCCATTAGAATAATAAAATAAAATAGTGTACCCACTTGATCAAAAAAAACTGCTAAAAAATCTTATCTGCCAAATAAGCTTATTAGGCAAATATAATCTACAAAATCAGTTCTCAAGAACTGATCTATTTGAGCAGTTTTGTATTATGTGTTGCCTACACAAAGTTTGGCAACGGGAGCAAATCGTTTCTCATCCTATTTCGTCTAAGTCGTGCATAAACTTATTAAGTTCGACAAAAAATATTTTTGTAGTCAGAAAACAATACACACTACAATATTAAAGTGGAAAATTGAAAAAGAAAAATGCACTGCACATCAAAAAAGAGACATGAAACCCTGTAAGAATAGAATCTTTGCTAAGTAAATGCTTTAGGCCGTAGCAATTTTAGAAAGAATTTCTGCAACTTATAAAAAATATTTTTGGTACTATCTCATTAACTTATTTGGCATTTAGCTGTGACTGTGGCTCACATAAAGTAATTCATCGCGTATTGGAAAACTAAATGGCTAACAAAGTAAATACTTTATATTGGAATATGAGAAGAGTAAAATTTATTCTCATTTTTAAGCATATTTAGACTTTATACAAAATATCTCTCCAAATTTTTTGTGGCTTTAATCATTTGCGCAAAATTTTTAAATAAACTTTTGATACCTTTTTTTAAATGTTCCAGTATTTTTTGTTTTGTTTTTTTAATTTTCTGTGCAAATATTAAGAATTTAAATCTCTACAAGACAGTAATTTTTTTCTTAGCTTTAAAATTATTTTAATTATCTACCTAACTGTCTTTTTTAATTTAGCGCTTTGACCACGTTTGTGACGTCACAAGTTCTACATCCAGGCTTGAACTATCGTATGTGGATTTTGTTGCTTGAACTAATGTTGGATTTATTTACCGAATAGATCAAAACATGTAGTCTCCCGTTTAATTCTGCATATGAACGTGTCTGCTTATTATTGTTTGTTGTGGAGAAAAGGAAGCCTCTTTGACTGTGCTCTACTGTAATACATTTCTAGAAGCGGCCGCAAAAAATGGGGTGGAGTTTGGAGTAGTTATCGGATGAAATTTTGAGGAAAAATAGTACTAATGACGACAAATATTGTTTGCTATGTTTGCCTTTCGAAAACGTGATCAAAATACAGCCCCTAAAAATTTTGAATGGGGTTACGACTAGTGCTGGCAATACGAATCGGTTTTTCGATTATTCGATTAATCGGTTTTCGGTTAACCGCGGTTTTGCATGAAACCGAAAACCGTAAAATTCGATTTTTTTAAAACCGGTTTTTAAAACCGCATCAAAACCGGTTTTGAGAATCGCTTCAAAATTTGGTTTTTAAAACCACCTTAAAACCGGTTTTTAGACCGCTCCAAAACAAACAAAACAAAATGTTTTGCAAACAAATATTAAATGTAGCAAAAAATCCCTAGATTTTGGAAAAAAATTGAAAAAATTTATTTATCCCTTACACAGAGTAAAAACTCCTAGCTTAGATTCCGGATAAGTTTCTAGACCTGGCAGTAAATTGTGCAAATACTTCAAACACAGCAGACATTCCATAAGTCGCAGCGAGCGATTTACTTGAATTAATGAAATCGCAATTTAACTAAACTGTAATAAATGTTTATAAATATAAAAATACCCATCATTTTTAAAAGACAATTTAAGTCTTAATAAAAGTCTTTAAAAAAAGACTTATTAACATTCAAAATTGATTGTGAAAAGTTTTGGAAGAAGTCTAAAACCGGTTAAAAAATACATAAAACCGGTTTTAAAAACCGGCTCTTAAACGATTTAATAAACTGTTTTTTAAACGTTTTTAAACGGTTTAAAAAACCGGTTTTCAAACCGATATTCAAACCGGTTTTCCAAAACTGGTTTAGTCACAAAATCGAAGTAATGGGTTTTTTCGAAAACCGGTTTTACCTCAAATCGGTTATTCGGTTTTGATTTTATATCGGTTTTTCCAGCACTAGTTGCGACCAATGTGAAAGAAGGTAACCTATATTTTTTAAGATAATAAATGTTCTCAGCTTTCATCTGGTACTTACTTCATCTAATAAATTGGTGGAAATGGGTGGAGTGTGTAAAGAAAATAATAAAAAAATACATATTTAGTGAAAAAAATTGTTGACATTTTGCAAAGTTTTGCCGCCGGCGCCGCAGACAAAGCGTAGGATAAAATATTGCTTGTCAAACGTGCAGTTTTTTAAACGTTCATTATAAGTTTTATGAAATAAATAACATCGATAAGATGTCTGAAATAGTTTGCCATATTACGACCCTATTATTATTTTTATTTCTGTTTAAAGCATATTTGGCAATTATTCACGCCCAGTTAATACAGACAATTTTATCTTTATGGTATGATAATACATCAGGGAGCTTCATGCCCAACAAGAGAAATTTTATTAATGGTAATTTTATTACAAAAATATGTAAAACTTTTTAAGAGCCTACTTGAAGCAGGTGCATGAAATTTAAAACGACAAAAATTTTATTAAACAATGTTTTTCATAAATGAACACCATTAAACTTTCACTCTTTGAAAGTACAAAAAAGAGCTAACGAAATGTTTAATTAATATTTTAGGTACTTCCCAATTTTTTTATTACATTAAAATTAAAACACTATTTTATAACAATCTAGATAAAATTTTCCGTCCATTTAAAATTCCGAATGCAGATGCATAGCCCATGTCTGAAAATATCTGTGTAGAAAGTTATTCAGTCATCTCTCATTTGCATTATTTGAATTTTATTTAATTACACAAAATTTATTTGACTGTAACAGTGTGTTACATAATAAATTAACCTTGCTGTAATATTTTTGGCAATTTTTTATTTCAAAGATTAAAAAATCTTGACCTAGAAATTTTGTCACAGATCGACAGATCAACCCCAAAAATTATTTATTCTTGTTTTATGTAAGTAGGTACATAACTATTCATTAGACAATCAATAAATTAATTACTGTGTTATTATAAGAGCCAAAATTTGTTAAATTATCTATTAATCTATTATTATGTTACACAATAATTCGCCTTGGTCTAAATATCTACTTTTGAGTCTAAACCACTTTATTTTTTATACTGTTCCTCAATGTAGGTTTATTTTATTACCACAAAATAAAATAAATATTCAAATCCCAAACTAAGACATCGTAGGCATTGTTGAGAAACCGTTAATTAATTATTGCAAGTTGCAAAATTTGCGTTAGTCATATGAAAATTCACTTTCGTAGATTTTTCGAAACTCATCAGGAAACCGGACCTCAGTGAATAAATTCATTAACAATCTTAAAATAATCTCAACATTCGGTGAACGTTAATCCAGAACAATAATAATTGCTAACATTCTCCACACCAGAAAAAAACGTGAATAATAAATAATTCGTCCAGTTGCATAAGTGAATGTCAGAGAGAGAACCAGACCACTACTTACATGATTCCAGTTTCCTGAATCATAGCACTATTTCACCACCACTTAATTTAATTTTTTTTTAACAAATTTCTGCTTGATTAAAAGAAATAAGCATCACACACGCGGTTGAATTCTTGCTACAAGTTGATTCCCCACTGTTATGGTTAACTACTCTCTCTTGTACACTCAATGTCGTTCGTACATCGCTGGAATTGTTGGAACTTTCTTTGATTGTTCGTGCAATTTTGTACCGGTCATTGCACGCAAATTCAAATTTTTACCCGAAATTTTATGACGCAGTAACATTAGACAGGAAATTTGGAAAAAATCCAATCTAGTTAGATTATTTTTGGGGAAACCCTTATTTAGATGTTCTAAATAAATCCTTAAAAATACTCTTGATTTGTTTTTTAGGGGGCGAATTGTCTTTTCTATTGGTTTATTACAATTTTTTTAGCAATTGCTTTCTATGGTTATTTTACGGACTTAAAACACGCCGCAAAATGCCCGTTTTGCGGCCTAGTACCTATTTAAAGTCGTCATGAGAACCTTTTAGCGATTATTTTAGTTTTTTGTAGAAATTATTATTTTTCTTGGAAACAATATTTTGTCTAAAGTGAATTTTAATTAAATAAGTAAATAATAAATAAAAGAAAACTTTTTGAATGCTTTTTAGGAGCTAAGAAGTTTCTCTCAAAGAACAGGATAGTCGTTTTTATTTAATTTTTACTTCGTCACTTTAAAGAAAACGTCCTTTGAAATTTGAAAGAAAAAGTAATAATTTAGCATTATCATGTGCTTTTTCTTGGGCCATACTTTTAAAACATGATATCTAGTCTTTTAATGTTATTTTTGCGATTGTATAAAACGCAAATTTGCTAAAAGATAGAATTTAGTTGTGATAATTTTAAAAATTTCTTTGATTTTGCACAAGACACAACAATTCTCACTGGCTTTTCTGTCACAATAAGAATACTGGTTTTCATAAAAACAAAGAAGTTCGGTCTACTGCCACATTAAAGAATTTTTTTTAAATTATGGAGGCAGCTTTTAACTTATTGCTTTAGAGAATTCGTGCAGAAAATCTTGTATGCACCAAGTACGCCAATAGTTTTAGGCAATTTCATAAAAGACTCTGCTTCTAACGACACCTCGTCCTCACTAACAATAAGGTTCATCCCTAAAACTCTATTTTGCGTACTGATACATAAATAATTATTATTGTATAAACAATAAGATTTAGTAATTCCCAAATTCATCTTAAAAATAACAAATAATATAATATAATAATAATAAATAGCATAAAATACTGCTTTTATTTCAAACAGCTTGGAACTTTTGAAATTAAAAAAAAAATGTATTATCAATGTCCCACATAAAAAAATTACTAAAAGACTATTAAGAATAAAAATCTAATTTTAGACAGGATCATTGATCATTGTTAAGATGTCTCACATTTTAGAACTAAAAATTTTGTCTCGAACATTTATAACGTGTGAAAATTCACTATTAATTTTTTAAATTTTTTAATGTTTTTAAATAAAAATTCTTTGAAAAAACTTTAAATAAACTCCGACCAACTTCGTTTTGGTGGAAACCTTTATTTAAAAGTCCTGAACGTACATCTTAAATAATTAGTACTGTGGGTTCCTTTTTCTTTGTAGAGTGAAAAATGTTTTCTGTATACCCGAATTTTGCAATAATTATTAAGCAAAAAAATAATTCAATCTATCTGTAGACAAAGTAAGGTGATCATTTGTTGAACACTTTTCATTGCTTGAATTAAGAAAGTCATTGGCTTTTTTTCTCTGGTAAACCAAAATGAGAAGAAAGATTGATGAAGTAAAAACGTTATCAGTCTTCATCATTTGAACCTTTACTTTGTCTGCAGATGGATTAAATTATTTTTCTGCACCAAAATTTATCTAACATAATTTTTAAAAACTTGAAAATCATAAGTAGTTAGAACTAATTATTATAATAGTTATATGCGCATTTTCTGATCATAATTATGACTTATGGGCTAATTTCAGGTTGAGATACTACCCGTAGTATCGCAAATTTTAATACATTTCCATGGAATTAAAACTCCTAATTTTTTAAATTATTCATAGAAACAAAGATAGGTACTACCTATCTATTTCAACTTGAAATTAGGCCATGAGTCTATATCATTTGAACGATTGATTTTTAGTGTGATTCACATTTTGGATATTTTCGAATTTTTATGCCCCCACAGGCCCATGTGGTAAAGATAAATAGTCCCAATAAATTAAAAACAATATCAATCTTAGTACGTCGGGTCAGGTCAGGTCAGGTCACACAGTAGTGATTTCGGGTTACGTCGTTACCGATGTCAGTCTCAGAGACCGCTTGAGTTTTTGGCTCTATTTTAGCTGGTTTCATTTATTTTTTTACTTGTTTTTTATTAAAACCTTCAACAAACTTATTTTAATAAGAAAACAATACGTAGATATAAGTTTTATTTATAACAAATTTTTTTATAAATTACACAAAAAATAATTATACGAGGCAAAACTAAAAGATTTGTAACAAGTAAAAATAATAAAATTTTATATTTTGAACATAAAAATTAAAAACAAATTATATAACTTCTCTCAATCTAGCCAGTTAAATACTTATAAGCCACAAAATAATTAAAATATGCAACAACGTGAATGTATCCTAACACTGCTACTGCATCACAAAGAAGGGTTGCATGGCATACGACAAAAAAAAAGAGTGAATTAGACGTTAGACGTTTTGTGAGACCGCACTACGGTTTTTAAGGGTTAAAATTTGGGATCTACATGTTAAATTTAATAAAAGTTTGTATTATTAGACCCCCAATTTGTGTTCAACACAGCTTACTAAGATTGACAGTAAATAAAAAAAATGGCGCTATAGTAGATACGTAAAACTATTACTAATCGAAAACTCCTAATGTAATTCCGTTTTAGAGGTTATTACGTTATTAAAATTGACAATTTTATCAATAGTTTGCGTGCAATCAGCTGTCCAAGTGATAAGTGTTAAAAAAAATGTTTTTAAAACGATTTCTTCTATACAATGTTGTTTGAAGTACAGTTAAGAAATGTTAGGTCTCAGGTTTTAAATACTGTTCTTTGTTAATTTACTGAAGCATTTTTAAAGTTGAATCATCCAGAAGAGCATGAACAGATGCTCTAGTTATGTATGTAGATCTTTTCTAGGTACCACAAGAAGCTTACAGAATACTTTGTAAAAAGCAATTTGGGCTTTGTTTTACCACCAATCGGTTGACACTTGTACGAAACCAATATTTTAACAAGTTACGTTGTCAAATTAACAGCAAATTTAAATTCATTTTCTTGATTCTCATAAGATGTCGCGACGTAAAAGTTTTGACACTTTAGGATTTCAAACAAAGGTCAAGGAGAAAGCCATAACAATACACAATAACACAATGATTATCAATCGTAGTAAGCTATGCTCAAATCTCAATTTTGTAAAAATTCAATAGATGGTGTTGCCCGCATTTATATCAATTGCAAAATTAATAAATTTCTTCGGGAAATAGTGTTGTTTGTTGCCATTCGGACTGATTTTAGCGTTTTAATTAAATTATAAGAATATATTTACAATAATTTGTTAATTATAAAAAAGAGAAAAAATATCTTTTTTATCTAGCTATAACTTTCAAATTAAAAGCTGAAAGTTAAAAATCTGTTAAAATTCTGAGAGATTTTCACTATTACTCGTATTTTTAAACCTTTATTTTGGCCGCAATAAAAAATATTTTCTCAGTGCCAAAAACCCCGTGTTATGTAAATGGGAATCTTATAAAGCGCTGTGCGGCACGAATTAAAATTGAGATAGAACTTTGAATTAGAAAATATTGTTTTTTAACAAAAAAAAATAATTTCGAATTTAAAATAAAGGTCTCACCTTGGAATCTTTCCGAAGTTTGTCATTAATTTGTTTAATTTCACTGAGCTATTTAGATCTCCGGAATTAATCACTTTGGTTTAATAAAATTTATAATAAGTATGTTATCATTAAATTTTATGGGTGTGAAAGTTGAGTGTTTTGTGTTTATAATTATTTTGGCGTCCCATAAATCTTAATACAAATGGATTAAAGCTGTAATTTTTTACTTAAATGTATGCTATTTTAACACAATTACTGTAATTGTGCGGTGGGTGATTTTAGAAAGACGAAATTATAAGACGGAAGTAATTTAAACCTCTTTGTCAGATTTAAATAATTGTGAGATAAACAATTACGTAAGTGAGGGAATGACATTCCGGTTAAGTCGGAAGGAAATCGAGACACGCGTTCAAGAGCTTGTTGGACTAGTAAATAAATTAAAATATTTTTCTTGTTTTATGACTTCATGGAGTGTTAAGCAAGTATGAGGTAGTTTTCATTGAGACAATTTTAAATGCATTCTTATTGATCATAATTTAGGGAAATTGACGATAATTTTAATATTAACATCTCGAGGCATTGCAAGCTAATGAAATGAGTAATGATCAATACTAATCGGGCATGATGAAACACCTCAGGACAAAATTTTATCTCTTTTCAACTAATATTAACTGGATGAATTACATAGTACTCCTATCTCTATTTTACCGTGGAAACAATATTTTTCTAAATAAATCAATTTAATAAATAAAAAAGTAATAAACAACATTTGTATTTTTTTTAATTTTTCTGTGAGGTTTAATCTCTATTTTCTCTTTGTGAGATAGGTAAATACATTCGAGGGATCATCCTTTTTCCTCAAAGTGGGGTGTTTAAATAAATGATGTCTTTGAACAAAAATGGCTTATCATAAAAATAATGGCAGTGAATAATCACTTTTCGTTACATGACTTAAATAATCTTTTCCATAAATTTAGAAACAAATACTTTTTAAGCTTCAATATATTGCATGATTCTCATTCTACATCTTAAAATTTCTTTATTCTTTTTAAGGTTTCTATAGGTTTTAGGGCTCTATGGTAATTATTTTAAAAAAGTAGATACATAATTGATAATTTTTGTATACTCCACTTAAATAAAAATAACAAACAATATTAAATAAATATTTAAGTAATATGGTATACCTACGCCTACGTATAATACTTTGTTCTAATATTATGAATATGTTGAAAGTACAGTATAACCTCGATAGTCCGCTTCAGTTGGGAGTGGGGAGTGGGCACAATATTATAGAATTGTTCTGCTTAATTCGGTTTAGGAAATTAAATAACATGAGCAATATATAAAAACATCTCCATGTTTTTCCCGTTTTAAGATTATTTTTCCATATTTATGTTCCATATAAGTAAAAACAACTTCAAAAAAATATAAATCTTGAGAGCTTGAACATTATACTTGCTTCTTTTCTAAAACTAAAAGTGGAAAGTGCACCTACAAACATCCTACATAATGAAAATTATTCTCTACTTTTCCCTTCTGTAAAAAGTGCATAAATATGAATTAAAGCAGTTTAAGTCATGAAAAAAACAACAGTGAATATAGAAAATTTGAAATAGGAAAAACTAGACCTAATCTTAAATGATTATGGAACGAGCAATCACGTTTGTACGATATTAGCAAGAAAATATATCCTCTAGAAGGCTACTACCCGGTTGCATAAAGATTCTTCAAAATTGTAGCCATTTCTTTAAGTGTAATTCATAATACGGCTCTCTGACTGGTCAAAAATGTTGTTACGATTAATGGCACATCAAAATTGGTAAACGTTTTTGCAATAGGGCATACGACTTTGTTCCTTTCCATATAAATTACATTGCCAAGAACATTTCACAACCTTCCAGAGGATAAATTAGTAAAAAACTTCCACTAGAAATACTCCGGATAGTCAGTTTTATTATATTACTTACAAATTATAAAGATATTTTTTTTAAACTGACATAAGAACCAAAAAAATATAGAATGAAAAATTTTTAAAATCTGGTAAATCATAAAAATATAGAAAATCTAGACAATAGTACAAGAATTTTAATATTACTATAGGTCAATTTTTAATTATATTCCGTGGTCTGTCTCTTTTCAACATTTTGTTGTATATGTTGCTATGTAATATAGATTATGTCTTGAAAAAAGACAGACAAAGGTATATAATTAAAAAGTAACCTGTACGTGGTACGATTAGGAGGATAAGCAAACGCTTTATGAAGTTCTACAGAAAAAACAAATGACTGTGTAGGAATAAAAAACAAATGACTAAGTAGGAAAATTTAGAAAAAAGTTGAAAAATTGTAAAAAAGTTGGAAAATTGTGAAAACAAACACAAAAACAACAACATTGCAACAATTTGATTTAAAGAAGGAAGAAATGCATCACAATGTATTAGAAGTATAAAAAATGAAAAGAAAAAATAATATAAACCAAAAAAAAAATTATGATACAGATTAGAGCAAAACAACTGAGAAATAGGAAAAATATTACAAACAACTACCAAGTTTAGGTGATATGGAAACAGTACTATAGGTAGAAACAGCAAAAGGAGAAAAAGATAAAACAGAACGAGATGAAAGCGAAGGAATAGAAATACATGTAAATGAAATGGTAAAAAAATTAATAACTCTTGTAACTGTCGAAGCATATCACTACTATACATTAAGTATAAACTATATAGATAGTAGATACATATAAAAAAAACCTAGGATTGGATATTACTAATAAGACAAATTGCAGACAACAGGCAGTAAAATGTTTGAAGTAACAGGAGATTTAGAGAGAGGTTCTAACAATATATAAAAAAAAGAAAAAGTTGAAATCTACGGAAAAATAGAAGAAGTAAAAATCATAACTCAAAGTGATTATAATAGAGTTGTATAACAAATATTTTTTTATAAACATAAACCTTTCGTTAGGCGCGCCATACTATGTGACACCGTTAGTCGCGCTGGGACTGCCAGTCCCATAACAAATATTTTGACCATTTTTATTGGTTATTTTGTAAATTTTTGCTTAAACTGTTTATAGTAAATTAGTTTATCATAAACGTACTAAATTTTGCAAAAAAAAAGTGTCTCAAGCAATAAGTTTATAAGTTAAAATTAAAAATGTCACTAGAAATATGTATAATATTTTGTTATTTTAATTTTATTCTGTTTTTAACAACAACTATTTTTTTTGATTATATATACTTTATTTCATATTATAAATTGTTGAGTATCATTTTTATATGATTACAAAATTTTTTATAAAAAATTTTGCGTGAAATTTACTAGTCCTAAACCAGGTACCCGATGAATTAATTGGGAATTACGAAGCAGCAAAACTAAACTTTTTTGCACCAAACTTAGACAAAGTGCTCATAAAAGATCAATTTGAGATGTCATAGTCCACAAAGTTGTAGCTGTAACCGTTTCTATTTAATTACAAAAATAGTAAAGCATGGGACTGCCAGTCCCATGCGCGACTAACGAAGGGTAAAAAAACAGAAGGAGACAAATGGATAAAAATAAGAATAAATGAGTCAGTTTTTCTGACGACGCTCTTATTAGACAGAAGCGAATTCTAGTTTCTCAACAGCAGATCAAAGCTAAAAATAACGTTAACACAAAAAATTGAACAATAAAAGCTACGATGGTTTGGAACATAATAAAAATGAAAAAGAAAATAACCAGAATAATATGAGAAGCAGAAACAGAGAAAAACTGACGAAGAGGAATACCAAGAAGAAGATGGAAGGAAGAGGTCGCAGTACTCGTAGAATTACTACACGAGAAAGGACTAAGCAGGATCCAAACATATAAAAAGGTAAAAGACAGAGCCGAATGGAGAAGAATCATTACAGCCGAGAGTGGATGGGGTAGGTAATAACGGCCTAGGAAAACATACAGAGCGGCCTCTTATAATAATATTTTTGGAAAAAATGTAAACATAATGTATTTTTGATCTGTCATAAAAATATTTGACAGCAAAAATTATTTTAATGTCAGAAATCAAATTTTAATAAAAGAAATAGTAAAGTGCAAAAAATAAAAAAACTCTAAATTTAATTTTACATATAATTATTTTTGTCTATAAATATTTGAAATTTATGGTGCGATGTGGGTAATTAACTTTTTGGTTCTTGAAAAATAATGAAGCTGCAGCCTTTTCAAGGTTTCTTCAACAGTCCAGTTAGTCGCTTCGATAACATGGCGCACACTTTTTGTTTTAACAACCCTTCTTAATTAAAGGCCTCATAAACTAGTTTGTAAGTTAAAATTATTACGTCGTCAAAGAAACAATATTTTTTATGTTAATTTTTATATTTTTTTCACTTAGCCATAGTAAGTAAAAAAATCTAGATGTAAAGGATTGTGAAATTTTAATAATAATCTAGGAATTCTAGATAATTTGGAAAAATCCAAAATATTTAAAAAACTTAGAAAGTCCTATAAAATATCTTCGAAAGCCATAAATTTAACCGGTAAAATTCCAAAATCTTCGGCTTTATTAGTCTTTTTACTCTTTTTTTTTTTTAAAGTAACAAGAATTTGGTCAAACAATTTTTTGAGCTACTTGTAACTGTAGGTAAATAAAATAAAACAAAAAATAATAATTTTCAACAATTTTTATTTTATCCGCAAATGTAGAGAAAACACAAAACAAGGAAGTTAATTTTCTGCTACCTCGTTTTCAAAAAATCACATAATGCCATCAATTAGCAATTAAAAAAACATTTACACTGCAGACATGGTATTTTTCGTAATTATTCCTTCCACACATCAATTACTTGACTTGTCATTACTCCACAAAAAGAAAAAAAGCTTCTAATGTAGCTTGTAATTTTTTACGGTTTAACACAGCCTAATATTAAATTAAAAGACATTTTTAATGGTTTTAATGGTAGAGTGGCGCTCAAAAAATTTGGCAACTGTGAGCTCTAACCAATTATCAGATTTATCTTTTTTATAGTGTGATCATTTGAAACCTATTTTTCGCTAATAGAGAGCCTAGAAAAAACTAATATCCACGTAATAGCTATATCTATATTTTCTACTCTTGCATTTATAATAAATTAATTAATTTCGACTGTTAATTACTTCACAAAATAAGGTGTGTGTGCTACTGTATATCTACTTCTAGTTTTTTCACTTTCTTGTATTTACATTATTACATAATTTTTATCTAATAAGTTTTTAAATTCACTAATTTGTCTTAATTTTGTTTACAAAATTTACAGTACGTTTCCTTATTTTATAGTTAAAATTTAACAAGTGCTAATCATTTTAAATTAATACAAAGAAAGTAGTAAAGTTAAATAACAAAACAAAAAACATAAACACAAAACAATGTTCATTCACGGTAGGCTGAACGAGAGCAATTTTGTTTTTACAAATAAAATTTTATCACTTGTTATAAAACATGTATTCATTTACTATCCTAAAAAAAGCTTCTAATGTGGTAGTAATACTGCTATTATTATTCTAGCACAAAGCAGAAAAGATATTTGTGTTGTATTAATTATTGTTTAATCATGAATTTTAAACACTAAACAGGGTTATAATCAAAATATTAGCCTTCAATCTCATTATTTAGAAACTGTTCTTATCCTTTAATTATACGGTACAACAAAGTGCTTTCTAATCTTCTTTTTTTTCAGGTTTTTTTTAAACAATATATAATTCAAAATGAAGATTTATTTCCAGAGATAAAACGGTAGAAAATTGTAAAAATGCTGGTATTATTATTATTTATAGCCTATACAATGTAAATTAATGCGAACTAGTTGAAAACGTTCATACGTTTATAATAAATGGATTAAATTAAACTTAAATTATGCCCAACAATATTTCATCTATTATAGGGTAACTAATTATTGACTTATGTCTCATGCTCTGAATTTTAAACATAAATCCAATATTAATAAGTGCAAATTTAAATGAAATATTCATAAGCTAATACATTGAAATGAAAACAGATCAATCATCAATAAAAAATAAAAAATGATTAATTGTATAAAGCAATAATTTATTGATGAACCAATACAACCCCACATTCTAATGTCCTCCTGACGATGATGAAAAGATTGACGTAATAAATTGAAAAATCGCCTTGAAAAGTGAAAACTTCGAGCCACCACCCTGTAAAAAAAACACTTATGTAATAATCGATCATTGTGTGTTGATGAATAATTTTTGAATATCCAGGTTAGACAATTATTAAAAAAACTGTGCCAGTCATTAATTCAATTAAGCTTTCACTAAAAATTACCCCGTGGTCGGTGTGAGTCCCCCCGCTACTTCCGGTACTCAGACTTCCAATACTTCCCAAAACCGTCGATAGCAAACCTCCAAGGAATCCACCTGAGTCCAGCGGCGGCTGCGGTTTTTCCGTCTGACCCTCTTCGGTCGGTGCCTGCAATCAATTGAATTTCACTCCTTTTCCAATTTATTTTTTTTTTTTCAAAAAAGCGTTATATACAGCACACAAAAAAAATTACCGGTCCACTCAAGCCAGGTAAAATTCCTGTTAGAAGGTTTCCAACGAAAATCCCACTCCCTTTCTAAAAAACACAGTTAATTAGTAATTAGTCAGAGTAACTGGAACAATTGGTAAATGTAATTCAATGAGATAATTAAGGTTATACCGCTCCGGGAGGCTTAGCGACTCCTCGAATAAAAGCTCCAGCTAGGCCACCTAAAAACGCTCCAAAATCGGAACCGCCGCCTTCTTCATCTCCTCCCTAAAAAACATTTGTTACGCTAATTAAAAATTGTAAGGGCTCACCCCAAAAAAGCTCATCAAAAGCTCGGTTAAACCGTTGAAGTCGTAGGTGCCGTCTGGATTTTGCTAAAATTGATTTTTGAGAATTTGTTTTAGAAAAATTGGAGACTTACAGTGCTTAGACTTCCTAATAATCCGGTTATTGCCTCAACGTCAACACTACCGTCAGGCTAAAAGAAGGTCAGAGTGATTATTTCAAATAAAATTTATTCTACTTACTCGACTTAATCCGCTTAAAAATGCTGAAAGTAATCCTGTTATCATATTTTGGTCTTCTTCTTCATCACTTTCCTGGGATTCTTTTTCTTTATCATTGTTTTTATCGTTATCAACTTCAACATCATTTTCTTCTTGTCTGGTAGTTCTGTTTGTTTTATCATCATTCTCGTCAAAAAGAACAGGATCTAGTGGATCTTTTGATTGAAAAAATTCTGTTGTAGTTTCAGATTCATAAGGTGTAGTTGTCGTTTCTTGTTCGGTTGTAGTTTCCTGTTATAAATGATAAAAACCGGAAATATTTACATGATAGAAGAGTTAACTTTCTAATAGTTATTGGTTTTATTGACACAAGAAAGAAATGATAAACATTAAAATTACGTAAGATAAAGTATGTCAAAGAGACCTCCCTTTTTATTTAATACAATAGAAAAAATTTACATATCTACAAATTTATCGTAAGATTCTTTTAAATTTTACCTTTGACCTTGTTTTAGGAATTCATTTGACATTTTAAATGATTCATATATTAGAATATTATTTCAACCAGAACAGTGCTCTTTCTAATTTTTTTATTTTAACTTACTTATTACAGTAATAAGCTTAACTATTGCAGCGCCGTGTGAATAATAAGTCCTTCACAAAGTACGTTTACTTGGTACTACAAATAAATAAAAATTGTGATTGTTGTGAATGGAACAAATAAAAAGTACTTTTCCAATTTGTAATTGATTGATTTATGTAAAAATATTTTTTTAGATAATTACCAATTGTGAAACCGGATATACAGTTAGGTATTAAAAAAAATCTTACGATAGCACTTTTCATTATATTTTTTTAGTACTTACAGGAATTATTGTTGTTATTATCAAAGTTCCAACTTCTTTCAGTAAACCCATGCCAGCTGACGCACCCTAAAATATATTTTGTTTCACTTATTGCAAAATCATAGTAGGAGATATTATTAGTTCGAGAGGGAGACTGAAATTCGACATTTTTTACCTAACTAGGACCCTAATTAGGAAAACTAAAAGTGGACTCGTACGTAAAATAAAATTGTATAAATGCGATTTTATCTATTTTTGATAAAATTTTGAAAATTTTTGTATTTTTTTAAGTTTCAATTATTTTATTTCAGCTATAGTCTGATTTTTTATGTACCTAATATGTATTCAAATACTGGTATTCTAAGGGCATATTTTCGTTATTTTGAGAACAAATAATTTCTTCCAGAAGTATAAATTTGTATTGTAATTTTCATGCTTTCCAAATTATCCTAAATAAGAAAAAAAATTAATAATAATGAGAAATATAGTGCCTTCAGAAATAATCTGAACTCATGCGACCAATTTGTTTTTAAGATCTAAGCACACAATTGTTGTTATTTGAAGCAAATGTTGTTAAGCGGTTACCTTGGCCATCTTTTACTTTTATCATAACTTCACTCTAGACAGATATAGAGGAAGATGAATGACACAGGAAGGAAAAATTGTAAATTAAATTGACTATTTCCTTATAAGTCATAGAGATAACAAACGATAAGAGTGAACAAAACGTAAGATCTTGTAGAAGCGCAAACCTAGATTCCAAAAACTTTACTGTAGGAATAAAATTAAATTAAGCAATATCAATCAAAATAAAAAAATACTCAAAGAAATAAGATAAATTAAGATAAAAAAAGATAAGATAAAAATAAAGAAAAATTCAGGTGATCACTAGTAGAAAATCAAAAACTATAAAAGCTTGATAAAAGTGTAGAAGAGAAATGGTAAACGATAGAAAAATTCTGAATGAAGCAATCGATGAGCAGATTGTAGAAAAAAGAAAAATAAGACAAAATATTGGTTTGATAGAGATTGTAAGACTACAAGAACAAAAGAAAGACGCAGTAAAAAGAAGATCCTAGAAGAAATTACACCGAATAACCAAAAAAATACAAGAAAACAAAGAAAAGATTGCAGACAAAATTGCAGAATGATAAAAAGACAATACCACACCAAAATACCTAAAAGAAAGCATAGAAGAATACTACAAACATAAAAATATAAGAAACTTTCATCAAGAAAAGAAAAGAATCAAACTAGGATACGAATCAGTAACAATATTTTTCCAATAAACATGGTTAACTAATACTAAAAGACGAAGAACTAATAAAAATAAGCTGAAAAAGTTTTAGATAAATCATTTTAGAAATGAAAAACAATTGAGGAGTAGTAGAACAACAAAAATAGACAAGATCAAGAGGAAGAAACACCCACATTTGATAAAGTAAAAACATTTTCGTAAAACTGAAAAACAACAAGAGTCCTGAGAAAAGCAACATACAAGAGAAATGATAAAGTATTCAGGTTGAAGGAGAAATACTGATAAAAATGATGAACCTTATATTTGAGAGTGTATGGAAAGTTAAAAATATGCCACAAACATGGATAACAGCAATAATGTAGAGAAGCCAAGACAAAGTGCAAAATGTGTAGGGGAACAGCGTTGCTGAACACGGCAATTAAGGAGATTAGAGAAGTAGAATTAGAGTCAACAGAATATTATCAGGAAATTTTTAAGTGTTTGACGACGAAGATCCTATTTGTTCTACTTTGTTTATAATAGCAATAGCACTGGAAAAAATACTTAGGTAAACTAACACATACCTATACCAGACAAGGTTTACCTTTTCACCAACAACACCAATGCCTTGTATTTGCAGATGACGTAACACTTGTTATACCAAAGAACTATTAAGAATTGTAAGAAAAATAGATAAAACTAATTTTATATTCGCTTAAGAACTGGAACAGATATACGTGTATAGAGAAGATATAAACATAGAGAAAACATAAGAAAGGATAGCGGCTGAAAATAGAAGTGTCTGCGGTCAAACTATAATAATAAAGTCAAAATCTGTTTCAAAAACACCAAAATTTTGGAATATAATTTTGAATAATAATAATCTGACTTGGTAATATTGTGAAAACAAAAACTTATGGAATAAAAAAAGTAAAACGAATTTGGATTAGAGGATCAAACGAAGAATTAAGAAGTATTACAGGGAAGAGTGGTATAGGGGTAATTAAAGCACAATGAATCAGATGAATGGGTCCCAAAGTAAAAATGAAAGTCACAGACTGTCCAAGGAAGTATTAGAAACAGGTCTATGAACCAACAAAGAAAGAGGTAATCCAAAAACAGAATAGAAATAAGAGAAATTAAAATTAATCAGTGGAAAATAAAAGCACTAATGGGCTAATTTCTAGTGGATATAGGTGGAGTATCATCCTTTCTATGGAAAATTAAAAGAATTCGGGGCTGTGAATGGTTGTTGCCATAGAAGAATATTACAATTTGCTATACTACCGGTAGTATCTCAACTTGAAATTAGCCTATAAATAAGAAAGAGTGTAAACTGATCGTCAATCAAGCTATAAGCCTACAAAGCTTGTAGTGCTTATAGAAAGAGTTGTTATTCACTGGCCAGTTAAATGAAAAATATCTTTGTGGACTCAATAAAAAAATGTTTGTACTTGTTCTGCATGCAACAAGATTGTAGATCACTTGTAAAAATCAGAATTCTAAATTCTTAACGGTTACAAGGTTATTTCTCACAATTTATTGAATTAGTGGATGTGATTTAGTAAGTATTCCGTTCAGAAAAGAAGAAAGTCACGGTTGCTAAAAGTAGTCAGATCAAATGGAATAAATACACAAACAACTAAGGAGTACATAAAAATTCTACAATTAAGATGAATCTATGTTAAACTGAATTTATGTAATTAGGCAATAAAGGTAATTTAATTCCGTGATTGGCGGCAGTTCAAAGAAAAGGCATAGTCGAGCCTTAAATCTGCTTCATTGCCATATTGAACATATAATATTTCTAGTTACCAGTTAACCTTTTTCATAAAAAAAAAATACTGCTTAATATTTATCAACAAAATTTTGGAAAAGCTGAAAAACCCTGAACGGCTCTAAACTGTCTACTTTACTGGTTAATCAGTAAAAATGATAGCATGTTGCCCAGTCAAGAAATATAGTGTAGTGCGCTTCTCAATAAATGTCTCACTAAAATCAATCAAATTTTTTATCTACTAACGGTCCGTGAAGTAGGTACTTCACGCACTATTTCAGTAAAAAAAATCACAAATTTTGTTGTCAAAAAACCTTTATATTACGAGGGTAAAGCTGTTTTTAGTAGTTTGAATAATTTTTAATCATAAAATTATAAACAAAAATTTCACCACTGAAAAACCCTTTGTGCCCTTAATATAAAACACACTTTTAAAAAAATTACAAAAAAAATCCAAATGTAATTGTAAACTCAAAGCTAGAATTGGCCAGTTCATTTTATTACGTATGAATCAACTTTCAGTTGTCCTAAGTTGAGTAAAAAGTAAAATTTTAGTCTTGTTCCTGGACTATGGGGATCTATAATGTTAAAAAAATGTTCTAGATTTTGTCACGGCATCTTGTAATGTTTGCTTAATAGGTATAATGACTTTGAAAAAATTAATGAAATTAGTTTTTTTATAATTAATTGAATATTGCACATTTCCTTTCAAATAAAAGGAAAATAACAAATCATGCTTGAAACATAATTTTAATCAAAGTTTTGCAAAAAAAAATGGTTACAACAATTGGTTAACTAATGAATAAGGAAATTTACAATTAATTCATCCAGGCCAACATACCTACATTCTTTAATACAAGAAATATCTATTAAGATATTTATTTAGAAAAATTTCTAAGGAATGTAGTAATAGAAGAAATGTCTGCAAGACAATAAAAATTAAATAAATATTAATTTATTGACAATTCTATGAATTCAATTAAAGTTACTGTTACTTACGTCTTTCACAAAGTCCATAACGTCTCCTAAGGACTTACTAATTCTCTTCTGACTGGTTTTAAATTCGATCATATTCATTTCTTCGCTGCTTCCTCCAAAAGTGGAGTAATGAAATTTGGGAAAATCCCCAATTTTTGGCAAGTAATTATCAAGTTTCTGTAAGAAAATTTTAAATGTTGGAGGTTGCTTAAAAGGTTTGGTTACCTCAAAATCATTTTCTGCTGCGTTTTGCACTAGGTTTATAGGAAGAGAGTTTGTGGTAGAAATAATGAAAATAATAAAAATTAGAGACATCACAACCACAAAACTTACACTACTAATGTACCATAAATACGTGTAATGAGTAAAATAACTGTGCACAAAACTTGTTTAAAACAAAAACGGTTCTTTTGACAATATGCTTGTGTGAAGAGTACAACAAAACTGTCATATCGATAAATCAAAAAGAGAGTTTTTTTGCAATAATGTTAAATGATATGAACGTATTATTACTCGTTTCCAGTCTTTAGCAACAAATACTTATTGAAAAATGTGGATTCCAAGCAAACAGTTATTATTTGGAAATTTCTTTGGGATTAGTGTAATGACTTATTGTATTGGGTTCATGTATGCGTGTATGACAATACTATATAATTTCTACGTTTAATTATTTTATAGAATATGAAAGTGATGTAATTCGTCTATAAACTCTAATTCTAGACCCAAAACTTGTAATTTTTCCAAGTAATGATCTATAGAAATAAGGAACACAGTGCTCAGACTTGACCAGTTTTATGTTAAATCGTGTCTTGAATGTTCAAATAACGAGCTATAATTTAATACTAAAGAAGGTGAGGAAATCTCATTTAGTACATCCGTTAAAGATGTACTCTGTTTCGAATAAATAAATTATTTATTGCCTAATTTTATATTTATGTTTTCAGCAAATATCAAACTTTTACAATTTGGCAATATTGTTGAAAAATGTCGTAAAACACCACTATAATCATAAAAGAGTCAATATTGTAATTATTATTTGCTAGTAAATTGTGTTTTATTAGAATTGAAAGGATTGAGGTAGGTATTGAAAAGATGACGAATTAATTGCTAGTTTGGGTTGTGTTAATTTAGACTAGGAGGAAGAGAATGGATTTAGTTTCACGTAATGAATATAAAGAGATTGTTAGATATAAATAAAAGCAAATTGTTTTAACCACAAAAAGGCCCGGAGATGTTCTAATTTTTATCCCTTCATTTTTTTATGGGTACTTTCTACTAAAGAGAAAATATATTACAGTTTTATGTAATTTAGGCAAAAAGTTTTGGTTATTACAGGTAAGTGAGAACATTTTTAAATTACATAGTTTTTAATTGCACAACAAAACATATTTGTTATACCATTCGATTTTCTAAAAGCTCTTATCTGACAATTAAATTTATTTGTATTTTTTGTAACTTGGACAGGCAAATTAAAGTATTGTTTTCCAAAAACTGGTGAAGTCTTGAAAACTGTTTTATTTTTATTAATTGCACAACAAAACTTGCTTCATAAATAGTTCGAGTTTTTGAAACCTCTTATCTGAAAGCTTGAATTTTTTTGTTTATCTTGTAATTTGGCTACATAAATTTAAAAAAAATCTGGTAGAGTTTAAAAAACTGTTTTATTTTAACATGTTTGTTATATCTTTCAAATTTTTAAAAGCTTTTATATAACAACTTAAAAAAGTTGTATTTTTTGTAATTTAATCAAACAAATTGGATTTTTGTCTTTGAAAAATTGGGCGAGTAAAAATTGTTATTTTTACTCGAGTATGCTTTTAGCATGCATCATGCAATAATCCGTAAAAAGCGTAATTTAACTTAAAATATTATAGAATCAAGGTTGTAAAATGAAAAGCATCACATTCTGTTTTCAGAAAATCCAAAAAGGCACCAGAAGGCCTAACTAATAAATAGATCATGCCAGTCATTTTCAGTTTTCTAACAATGACATGGTTAATGATCCAAATTCATTTTTAGTGTTTCATTTATTTAATAATTTTTCTATCATTTAGTGTTTCATATGTAGATTATGTAGATTTTCACTGACATGTAGTCTAAAAAAAATGTAGTTTAAAAAAAAGTTAAATTCAAAATTAGTTTATTTGGAAAATGTCTTCTACAACATCATTTTAGACTTGTATTAAGGACTCAATGATAAACTTAAAAAACCTTGTAAAATCTTATAAAGTTGTCTAATCAAAAATATACAGCTTGTAAAAACAAACTTTAAAGCACTTTTCTGATCTGTTTAAAAAAGATAGAATTTTTTTAATATTCTTTTGGTCAGTGATAAATTTTATTAGGTTTAAGAAAGTTGGGAAAACTGAACAGTTGTCTTAGAGTAAAATACCGATCATGTGATTTTAACTGTATCACACCCACTGCCTCTTCTACTAAAGCCAGACAAAGGCAATTCAGATAACGTTGTCTACAGCTCTTTAAATTTCAAGTTTTCTCAAATTGCTAGGAACAACATCTTGTTGCTACATGCATTCAGTGGCTGCAATACTATGTACTTTGTTATTCGGTAAAGAAAATTGGAATTCTCAAAAGAAACCAGCAGAAGTATTCAGAAAATCTAATGCTACTTCTGTGATAAGGCTTGACAAAATGACATAGCAGCTTTATATTCGGAAAATGAAACAAGGCTAATAATGTAGCTTAATATTGGAAAGAATTCAGCAAGGAGAACAAGCAACAACGAAAGTTGGTTGATTCAATCTGGCCTCTTTGCCTATGAAGGCATTACTCGAAGCATTTTTTAAAAACTTGTTTGCAGGTGAAAGCCTGAAAAATCAACCCTCTATATCTACTGCCTGAGGTTAGAAAACTCCGAAAGTAGGCCTCCTACTCACTGCTAAAAGAGCAGCATCTGAGAAACTCCTACAAACTATATGCGGCATATGTTATAAAGGCTGCTATGGAGGTGGGTCCTTGCTACTAGTAATGGCCGCAATTCAATAGTAATCTCAAAGATATTAGAAGATTTCGTGATCGAGGCATCAAAAACGTTTTTTGTGCAAAATAGTAATTCATAATTGTAGTTTGCGTTGGTTCTATTTTTTGTGAGCAATAAATTAGAAACCTTTTCTTAGTGGAGTCTCTTTCCCAAGGTTTGGTTCTGGGTTCCTTCCTTTTTCTCATCTACACTGCCTACAACACTACCAAAAATTATTTGGTAGTGGTATGATGTCCAATCTATTAGCGAGTAAAGTAAGAATAATAGTATCTGCTACATTTTAGTCAAAACAATCCTCAAACAAACTATTCTATCGATGGTAGATATCTGTTTGAAGTGTCCATAAATTTTGACCTTTTTTGGTCAGATCGCATTGCAAAAGCAGTCAAAAAAGCCAACTTATCGTAATAAATAAATCATTTTCTTTTGAGCATCCTAAAATTTATGGTGCTCTTTCTCCATTCTCGTATTTGCAGACCTAACATGGTGTCCAGACTTGGCAAAAGATAAGGATCTTTTAGTAAAAACAGTTTATCATTTGGTTGCTCTCGTTCTTCGTACGAAGATCGTTTATACATTACGCATCTTCTTCCTTCATTAATCTTCCGTTATAGACAAAGTGATCTTATCAACTCACCAGTTAGACATTTGTTGTCATTAAATGTCGAAAATCGTAAAAGACCCATCGAAGTGAATTTGCCGAAGAAAATTTTTTTTTGGGAATAAAACAGCACTTCTTACTAAACTAATCTTTGATTATTTGAAGTTCTTATCAGTCCATTTCTATTATCTCGCTAAAAAAAAAATAGGTCTTCAGACGAAAACATTATGTTGCTCGATTATGTTTTGCAATAAATTTTATTCAAGAATTTTAAACCTTTTTTTGTTTGTTGCCGATTTTTTGCATTTCCCATTGATTAAATGAAGCTCCTAGAAGGTGTGATTGAGAAGTTCATTAGATTGACTTCGACTTCAAGTGCCATCTCGGAGAGAAAAACTAAGCACTCAAAATTTTAAGCTTCTTGGACTCAATAGTTTAAAATACCCTTCAGCGAGATCACTGTTGTAAAATTTAAATAAATAATTTTATGTTCGCAATGTATCCGAATGTTTTTCGACGCCAGTGTCCCACCAAAATTAAATTTTTGTCCCTCCTAAATTTAGTATAGAAAGACTTAATTCAGTCGCCACTTCTAATAGAAGATTTGCTCTGTAGTCGGTCAGAGATCCCAACGTTTTATGCTGCTTAGTAAATTTTTGGACACTTTTTTGTAAGTCTCCCTCAAATGAAATTCCTAAGCGCCAGAGGGACTGTGGTTCTTTACTCTCTAATCAAAAATTTAAGCAAGAATTTTTGGATTTTTGGCATTCCTTTTAAGCTTTATTATTTTGAAGTTTTGCTCTTTTAATAATTTTTAAAATTTCAGCTTTTTTAAGAACTTGTAAATTCTGATATTTTCGGACAATTCCTAACACGTTTTCTTTTAAAATTTAGGAAAAATGTTTACTTTCTGTCTTAGTGTTAACTAAGAGATTTTTTTTTGATATTTTAAAAATTAGATTTTTTTATCATTTTCACAATTTGAAGAAAGCATCAATTGAATACCAAAAAACCTTTCACTTGTTCCATATGCCAACAATATTTCTTAAAAAAATATATTATTTACAATTGAAAAATTATGGGTACATACAATATGCAAAATTAATGCTGCAGTAAAACCAAAATAACATAAAACATAAATTTTACAAATACAACATTGTACAAAATAATTTAAAGTAATAAATTTAAACAAAAACACAAACTGCTTATGTTGCAAGCTGTTGTTTAAATTATTTGCTAATTAATATGCAACTTAAATATCAAAAATTCTCTTTCTTATCATGTTTGACCCAAAAAAGAGACAAAATATTTAAATATTTGTTGGTTATAAATATGCAAATGCAACGACAGAAACTCAAAAATATAAAGTTATTAAATTTAATAAAGTTCAGTCTTAAGTAGCTATAAAATCAGCAATAATGGTGAATGCGCATCGTTATTAGTTTATAGCCAGCAATTATAAAATCTTGAGTAATTAAATAAAATTTAATTTGTGTGAATTAAGTAAAACATTTTTTTCTGGAGTTATTACACTTTTTACCATCACTCCTTTATTTTAACAAAGGTTAATTATACCTGGTAGGTGCCAGTTTTGTAACATAACAAGGTCTTTCTTAAATTAGACATGTAACTGTAAACTTTTCAAAAACAAAACGGTTTTGTTATTTCATGCAAAATCATCAGTCACTTTGTTTAATCGAGTTTGTACATATAAATTTGATTAATTTTTTAATTAAACCGGTTTCATTTTTGCATCAGGAAATAACTCGATTGTCTGACTCAAGCCATTGCCAAAATTTCCTGAATTGGTTCATCGAACGCCGGTTCAATAAATCATTTTCTCCAAATATGGGTGATTAATACATCAGTTCCGTCCATGCCGAGCTCACGATTTCTTCTGTCACGACCTCCGACTCCGTGATCTCGTTTAAATGATTTCGAATGATTTTTTTTTCGATAAATCGGCGCGTGACAAAATTTGCAAGGCTGGAAAATGCATTTGTGGTTAGCTGTTTTTTCCTGCAAGTTTCAGATCAATAAGCACAGTTTTTTGCATCGTGCAACTCCCACAACGTTAACCTTTACATGATACAGTTACAACAATTGATCGTGCAACTTATTTGTTTAACAATTATTCATATTTTATTAAATCATAATTTAGTACTTTCAGCTCGACCAAGGTAAGCCGGTGTTGGGGATTTTTCTGCGTAAATGTCCCAGATCTGCGTATAATGCATTTCGTAAGCTCGGGATTTTTCTTTATGGTAATTTAGAAAGTCAATTTGTAATTAAATTTGTGTTTGAGTTGATGGGCGATAACCGTGAATTACCACCGGCTTTTATAGGCAACCTGGCGAACGCTCGAGCTTTCACGTTGTCAACTTCTTCAGGGAATTCATTGGCGGTTAAGAATTACATAACCGCAGAGGAAATCTACATCCTTGATCCCATACACAAGTAATTAATTGCGCTGACGCAAATTGAATGAATTACCCAATTTAGATTATTTTTGCATTTAATGACAATAGAAATTTCGCTTGGAATGACCCGAAATTTCACCGCTCATTTTTTGACTTTCTTCATCTGACATATGCAGATTGACTTGGAGCAATTTTACAGTCATGTTACATTTTTTTCATCCAATTATAAACGTATATAATTGTTGGCGTAGATAATAACAACACTTAATTTCTAGCTACGTGACAAATTACGAGTTTCTCGTTTCGTGTATGTGTCTAAAAAATTTCTGATCTTATCATCAATTAGCTGAAAGCGCTATTTTTTAAATTGAAAGTGCATATGCAAATGCATTATAACCCAATCTCTAAATTTTACGCAAGTGGCAGTGGCGTAAATGCAGACTTAATTTTGCTAATAAGCGTTAACCAATTGGTTACCCTAATTGTAATTTTTTAAACGTTGCTTAAGTAATGTTTATTAAACATATGAAAAATTTGATTTCTTAATCATAGAAAAAAACAAATTTCAAAATTTGATTTAATTATCTTAAATATTTATAAAAGAAAAGTTATGAATGCATTGAAAGTTACTATTTTATGATCCAACATACCGCATTTCTTCCATCAAAAAATTTAAAAGAAAGTATGTTTTTTATCACTTATATGTAGAACTCATGTTAATCAAATATTGTGGTTAGTGATGCAGAAATCATAATGATCTATACAAACCACTAAAATGTTTTAAAGAAAATTTTACTTTCTTCTAATTTGACTAAATTGTTATTTAATTTTTTAAATCAATTCTAATCACAGTTTTAAATAAATGTTATATAAGTTAAAAAATTAGATGTAATGGTAAGTGAATCTGAAAAAAATCCCACAAGTATGAAGAAATGTGTAAGCGGTCATTCAACTAACGAATTTTTTAATGAGAATCCGTATGTTTATTTATTAATAACTTTTATGCAACTGTTAGTGTTACGAATTGTCTATTTTCGTACTATAGGAGGAAAAAACCTGTCTGTTACTTCCATTTTCAAATTTTAAATTTGATAAAAGGTCCTGATGTTTCAAACATCTAGCATCTAAAGTCACTAAAAATTAAAAATTCATTTACGCCTTTAACAAAAATTAACAGCATACTTACGTTAAAATCTTCCTCTCCTTAAGTATTTATATACCGAGTCTCAAGTTTTACTGACAAAATGAAGATAGTGTATCTAAGATAAGACCTACAAGCTGGAAAAGTGCCCGAGTATAAAATATCCCAGTAAGTAATTGTTTTCCTGAAAAATGTAAATAACGGATTAATTTTGTTTGCAAAACAGAACTTTTATAAAAGTAGATTCAATTTGATGAAAGATGTGATGCATTTTATTTAAATTTTGACCAATAACATCATTTTTCTTAGCAACATCGTAAGTTTAAAAAAATCCAAAAAACTGCATTATGGAGTCGTCTTGACAAATTTCAATTTGCAATAACTCTGAAACTATATGGCCAATTTATAAAACCAAAACACTGTTAAAATAAAGAGAATTGATATTCTTTTATTTTTTAGAATTCTATTTACTCGTATAATGTAGACACAGAAAATTTTGACAATAGTTCATATTGGTTCGTTTGATTTTTGTTTAATGTAGATGTCATTTTCTGCTACAGAATCAGTAGATGAAAAAAGCGCAGAAACCTTATTCATAAAAATTCTAAAAATGTCTGGCATTATATTATGTACCATATATCATTTTTAAATTTTCAATAGTACATCTACCATACAAAAATAAAAAGTCATCAACAGAAGAAGTCATCAGCATCTACATTTTTAGGATTGGGAGCTTCAAACTTTTTTCCACCTTCTGCATCAAATGACTATTCTACATCGTTATCCTCGTATTATCTGCTCACTTTAACTACATATAATCAGAATCAGAATTTGACAGTTACTTTAAACCGAGAGCGACTCTTTTCTTCTTAGGTTTCCAGTTTCTGTAAGATCTAATAAAATCTTCGCTCTTTTCAAGTCTTCTGTTTTCTGCTTCATCAGATAGACTTGTCATTCTTTTTCTTAATCTAACATTTCTAATAATCTATCTTTTTCTGCTGAATTGTTATGAAACCCTGGATATATCCTTTCCTCATCTTTTTCGTTTACAGTTTTTTCTGAATACAGTTTTCCTGTTTCTGGTGACATTAATCTCGTAGTCTTAGAACTTGACGAGACAATATTTGGACATAAAGCTTTCATTAAACTCCATCATTTTTATTTCTTTCCACTTTCACGAAAATTACTTCTAGTCTTTCTATGTCCTGTCTGTTTTCATCGCCTTCTTCTTAAGAACACACTAAAAATTTCTATAGGCGCAAAATTCTCGTTTTTATCAGGCTTTCTAAAGCTGAGTTTCTGGTTCCTTTTTCTAAATTCTGCTGTTCAAACTTTTTCAGCACATTTTTTTTTTTTTCGGGTTATTTACATCCTAAATATTTTGCATATGCATAAACCAACGTCAGGAGTTCCTGCAAGGACAACTCATAGTGCATTTCGCTGCATTTGAATAAATATTGTGTTGTTTACACCTCAGTAATAATATATTTTGACGATATAAATGAAGTACTAAAATAAAAGATGACGCTTGGTTTTCTTTATAATATTTTTGAAATTTTTCGTATAGATAATATCGGGTTAGGTAGGTAGTCCTTTACCAAGTTTCGATAAACAATTTTATTGAGCAAATTACAGGAATCTGAAAAAGCAGTAATCTGATTAAACGTTGCAGCTATGCAATATTTGTATAGGCAGCGGTAGTCGTGAAAAAATATTAGGATGTGTAGAGAAGCTATGATAAAATAATACTGCATAGAGTGTACAACAAGGAATTTACTACTGGTCGGTGAGAAAAGTTTCTATATGAAGAATAGGGGTCTGGGATTTCTCATTATGTTTTTTTTTTTTAACAAACATCTGTTGACATCAGCTCCTTTTCGGTTTTGCCACTATCGTAATCGTGTAAATCGTAATAGTACTAATTAATAGCTTAGTAGAAGGTCTTTCTTAGTACGGTTTATGCCACTATTTCTATTTCTCATGAAGAAAGTAAATCAACTTGTTTAGCTTTGTGTAAACCAGGATAATATTTTTAGGTGAGACCTATTATAAGAATCACGTAGTTTTCAGAAGTTGTTACACTATCATTTATTTGAAGCATATAATAGCATCATTATTATGTTTTGTGACCGCTAAATTAAGCTTTTAGATGCTAAAAATGCGTTTCAAATTTTCTGAAATTATCGCTTGTTATTAAACGGTAAATAGATTCGAAATAATAAATAACCCGTTATGTTGTTAACTCCAACACAATGGTTGGATGTAACTAAAGTGACAGTTTGCAGAGCTCAAATATTATAAATTTAACCAATTAAAATCATAAACAACCTCAGCAAATCTGGTGAAAACCGAGAGCAAACCAAATATTGTATTTGTACACTAATTCACTCATTGTCATTACCCACCATCCTTCGTTACATATTTATACGGAGTGCCACAATGTCAGTTTAAAATAATTTAAAACATATCTGTTATTGAAAAAATTAAGAGATTTTTTGTTTTTTCTTGTTTTAAGGTCAATTAAAGAGAACAATTATTGACATTGACAATTATTTATTTCTGTATCATCAATGAATTGTTTTGTACGTCCGTTTTAATTTTGAACGGTCCTGATGATGGGAATTTCCTGAAATACGTAACCTTTATAAATTGAAATTTTTTATATGCTTTATTTACAAAATTCTATTGACAGTTTAACAGTATATAATCTTTAAAAATAAAATTATTTTTATATCATATTAGGAACCAATCACGTATTTTCATATTTTGAAAATTTTCCGAAACATACTTAAAATTTTCCAAAATTTAAATTTTTATTACATTTTTAAAAATATCACGTCTTTTGATATTTTTAATTATAACCCAAAATATTTTATCAGTTTTTTTGTAGTATATGTACGAAGTCTTTAAAGTTTTACTGCCTTAATAGAGACACCCTATAAAAATATTTAAAAAAATAATATTTATTATTTGTGTTTGTTTTAAAGACAATTAAACAAACAGTTGCCAATCAAATATTTCTATAATAAATAGAAGGAAAAACCTTGTTTATGATATTTTCCAAATGTAGAACGGTCCTGATGATGGATATTTCCCGAAACATGTAAACCTATTCAAAATAATTTTTAGAGGTTTTTTGTAAAAAATTGTAAAAACAGTAAATATGGTACATGCTGTCTCTCAAATAATTTATATAAATGCAATGTCACAGAGGACACTTTAAAATGTACCCGAAAAAAGTTACAAAAATTTATTTGGAACACCTGAAAAAATCTAGAAAATTAGCCATATTTGAAAAGTATTATCTACAAAATCAGTTTAGACATGTTTATCAAGGACTCATTGGTAAATCTAAAAAGCCGTGAATAACCTTATAAACTTTCTCCTGGGTAAAAATATACAACTTGTAAAATGCGAATTTTGAGATATAATTGTTTGATTTTTTAAACATTTTTTTCAAATTTCTCAATGTATTATTCTATATGCATCTTTTGTAAAGTATTTTAGGAACTCTGAATATTCTTGAAATATTCACTTCGAATATACTTCCTTGTACCTAGTGTCTTAAATTATTACACTGCTTAAATAAGTTAATAGGCACCCTGTATTGAATAATGAAGGTAAGTGAATTATTTTGTTACAACTATTATAAAATATTATAAATATTTTTCTGTTACATCATTGAAACAGATATTGTTTTATCCCATTTTGGAAGATCAAATTTGGTAGAAATCACAATAATCTTCTTCCTTTCCTCCATTTTTTTAGTGCAGTTATTCTGAATATTTATAGTTTTGCTGACTCAATAAAGAGAGATAATCATTATTTATATAAATTTCGTTAATTATTTATTTATATATAAAAAAGTACGAAAAAAATACATTTTGTATGTACATCTTGAAATTTTAAAAGGTCCTGATGAAGGAATTCCGAAACCTTTTAAAAATATATAACCTTCAAAATTATCTTTATTATCTTTCTTTTAAAATAAAGTTAAAATAAAGAGAGACACCCTATAAATAGTAAATAGTATATTACGACTCTAACCTAATATTAACTAGCAGTTTTGTGTTTTTATATTAAGAAAAAAAGGAAACAAATTTGAACAGTACTGATGTGAGCGTTTTCAAAATAAAAATCACCTTTTCTCTATTTTTGTTAATTACTTGTTTGTGTTTATTACTTGTTTGAAATTTTCCTGCATAAATATAGGGTCACCCAATAAGATTTTTCTTATATACTCGAGTTAAGGTTAATTGAGGTGAACAATTGGCATTACTTTACTTTCATTTGGGCAAGAAATGATTGTGAAAATGACTCCAGTCTGTGGTAAATGTATGCAACTTGTCCTTGTTCACTACCATTCTCAAAAAAGGACAAAATTTTTACCACACATTTCGCGTAAAATTTTCAAAACAATAATTTTCCATTAATAAAATTTGTATTTAGAGTAATGTATGCCTGTTTGTGCTCGTATTAATAAATTTAAATATATTTGAGCCACTTATAGCTTTTTTACTCAAATTACAATTAGTGTACTAAATCCATTTAAAAGCTGTTTTACCTGAGAAGGATTGATTTTATCTTAGCTATTAATTGTAAAAGCTCAAGCCTCGTTTGAGGGCCGTTTGGATTAGTAATCAATGAGTCAGTTTCAAAGGGTAAACGAACAATTAACTTTTACTTAATCACATTTAAGTGAAAAAAATAAGCTCTTTTTAAAAGTGGATGGATTAAAAACTCATAAAGACCAAGAGAAAACTAATTAAAACAATTAGGAAAATTATTCTAGCACTTTCAGGTCATAAACTTATGAAAGATGCATTTGTGCAGTTTGCCAGAAAGTTATTTCGGAGAGTGGGTCCCTTCAAATTTTTGTAATAAATTTGCAAGTTGACTGAATTTCCGGTTTTTATTTGCATTAACACCTAAAAATTTAATAACGGCCTCGAAGCTGGTCAACTGTAACAAAAATTTATAAGAAAGTGCAATCAGTTGCACAAATGGGTTAACAAGTACTGTCTTTATTTTATCACAAGATGGGTTTCACACAGGAAATATCTAAAATTTCAAAAGATTTTATTGCTTTTATATTGTTGTTATAATTTGGGTATGCGAAAAAAATTTAATAAGAGTTAGTCTTTATGATCTGATTAAGTAAAGAATGTAATATAATCACTTGTAATTATGTAGAGATAAATAGATGTAGAAAAATTTGTTTTTTTCTTGAAAATGTTGTTAAATATTTATAAGATATTTAATACATGTCATACATGAAACTCTATTGTCTTATTTTGAGCAAAAACTTCGAGGTTAAAATAATCTATTGTAACGCAACAAGTAATTTATTTGCATCAAATAAAATAATTGTTAATTGCAGTACAATTAGAAAAAATTAGATACAGTTGCATAAGTAAAAATAAAATTTTCCGAAAATTGGCCATTAAAGATAATCTTAATTACGATAATTAGCAAAATAAAATTTTAATAGCACCTGCAATCAAAAATTTTTCTAATACGTTCTAATTTAAAGAAAAAAAAATGTTTCCATATGTATTTGTACTTGAGCTTGTACAGAACAATAATCAGTTATCTGGTTGCACACCTAGTTAGGAAACGAATTCATAAATTGTCTAGATAACTATACGACACGTTGAAGTATTGTTATACTAAATAGCAAAAAAGAGAAAGTCCAGAGAAATTATAAAAAACAAAGGGAATAAGAAAAACTACCAACACTTCTACATTTAAAATTGTATTATCATTAAGAAATTCTCGCGGAAAACCCATAACGGATGTCGCAACCTTGACAAAGACGACAATTTCATGAATTGTTAATCCTGCTATTAATAAAAGTTTCTGTTTTTTTGTAAAGTAGCGAAGCATCGCAAACTAATCAAGCCTAGAGACGAAAAGATTAAAAGTGGGTTAATACTTTCACACTCGGATGTCTCATTGTTTGACATCTTTCTTTCCAAGGATCAAAAATTCTAAAATCTTCCAGTCATGGTCATTGAAATTCGAAGGTGTTTACCGGATGCGGAAAATAACAATTCCGCTTTTCCCATTCAAAACTGACAATACCAATTGTCAAAATAATTCTTGAAGACATTGAACCTAAGTAGATTTGGTCTGGCAGCAATTGCATCAAAAGATTTAGCAAGAACTGTCCAAAAAATTTCGATTAGTGATACTCCTCTTGGCATGCAGACACTTGAAACCTATTATTACAGACTTTGGCAAAACAACGTTCCACTCCAATGAAAATTACAGAATACGATATCATTTCACTGTACGATGGTCGTTGATGGTGGTGGTTTTAAAGAGAGAATGGCGGGAGAAAAGTTGATATTCGATTAGAAAACTCTCGGGTGTTCGGTGTCAGTTTAGTTCTTCCTTCGTGTTTGTGCTGTGTGCATTTGTTAATTTTTTTACAGTAAGTGACTTCCTCATATTATCTTAAACACAATCTGAAAGAATTGTAAAGGAACAATGTGTGGTAATTTAATTATTTAAACGAAAGTTTTCGAAGATATCAAAAACCGAGCGAAAGCTTTGAGCTTCTTTCAAGGTCACGCTATTCATTGATTCCTCTGCTCGATATTTACCAACTTTTACTACTTTTACCAAACGAAAAACAACTTTGACAACCACAAATTTGACCGGTGCAGTTAGTTTCACCTCTAAATCAATTAATTAGGTTATAATTGTAGTGAGTGGTCCTTTTACCAAAGTATTGAGACATCATCTGAATGTCAGCCGGTTCATTTCGTATTTTTCAAAATTTTTTTTCCAATTATAAGTAATTGGCACAAAGTAAGACTTTAATTAATTCTAACACCGTTACATAAGATTTTAATGTGAATTTCACTTTTGCTCGCGTTTGAATAAAAAAAAACTTGACCACATACGAATCAATTTCTTTGCAGTTATTTATTGGAAAGTTTGGTCCTCTTTAAGACACAAACAGCCGGTAATTAATTATTTAGCGAAAGTAACGAACGCACTCTGACCTTACATTCGATGAAATTGCAGGTTTTTACGAAATTTATAAACCTTGAGATACTATCTTTCTGTAGCATCCCGGTGCTTGCAACAATTTCAGTTCCTTCTTTAATTTAATTAAAATGTGTTAATTATTTTATTGCACAATTATATTTGACGAGTTTCTTTATTGTTTTTAATTCGTTTTGGTTTTGTAATAAACTTGGACTTGGTGACTGCAAGTGAATGTCATTGGATTAACTATTGTGTAAAAAATAAGTACGTTTACGCCCCGAACATGTCTGCACATTAGATCGGTGTAAAATGACGACCTTCAAGTTTCGCAAAATTTTTAAAGCTTCACTAGATACTAGTTAAAAAACACGTGCTGATGGTATTTCGACATTAACTTTCCCAAGAGATAAATGAAACGTCTTCAAATGCGAAAGTTTGCATTTTGCATGGGGTTAAAAAAAAACTTCAATTTAGAAAATTGCACAATTTGATAGATCTTAATTTGGCAATTATGATTTCACAATTTAATACATTTTAATAATACCAAAACAGTTTTTTTTCTTGTTGTAAAAGTAGAAATGTGCAACTTTTCATTATTAACAAATAATTTCAAGTACTAAGTGCGTAACTCTGGGCCGGTTTTGGTTTACGACAATCATTATCAAGTTACAAGTCTTCCAAAACTGTTGTAACTCGTGATATTAACAGAAGATAAATTGTTACATAAATGATGTAAGTGGTCATGATAGTGACTTTTCTTGTAAATAATTAGGTTGCTAAAATTGTTATTGCATTATCAAGACATGCAACCGTTTACATGTTTGTTAATTAAAGGCTGATATTAGCTCTAATATACAAGCTGGTCCAAAACGCATTGATGAAATAACCAGTGGTATAATCAAGTCGGCGTTAAAAATTTAGACAGTCAGGTTCAACTATCACAAACATCCCTTGATATAATTTTTTTGTATTGCATATACAATGTGAACTACTTATAATAAATATTATAGCAATTATGGTATCAAGTCAAGCGATACTAAACACTATATAATCAAAATATTGTCACTATAAGCAGTTGGTCAAAATGAGGCCCGGTTTTCAGACGGAGGTTAACTTGAAGTTAAATTAAGTTAGTATAAAACCATCAATGAAATTTTTTTAAACATAGCAACAATTTAAAGGTTATCTTTTACTTGATACTGAAACATCGGACCTAAAGTAGTCAGCTATAACCGAATTCTATAGGTATAATCTAATTCTAATAATAATCAGATCATTTTATTATTGTTTTATTCTTTTTTTAAATGGTATTTTATTTTATTCTTCATTTTACCCTTAATTGAAGTTACATGACATGTGGTCATAATTCTACGAGTTACATTATATTTATTTAGTATTATCTTCTAAAGACTTTTTAATGTATTGTCCAGCTACTAAATACGATTTCCACCCACCATGTCTTTTCAAAGTTTAAAAATCTACACCGGAGATGCGGGGTTCACTTAAAATGTTATAAACAACCGACAAAAGAATACCCTATATAGGCCTTCTGATTTTCTAAGTGCAAAAACTCTGCAATTTTAGTCTTCAACGCAAGAAATCGAACAACTAATACACAATGTGGACCTAAAAAAGGCTAACCTCGTTGCAGCAAAACCTGCTAAAATATGGCCAAAAGTCATCTGTTACGACGTTCCAAATGACATAAGTGAAGAGGAATTTTTAGACTACATTCAAGATGGCATGGATGGTAAAGTAAACCTTTCTGATGGATGGTGCAAAAAGGTCTTTAAAGTTGGCCCCCAAAAACCGAAATGCAATAACTGGGTGATTGAACTCTGCCCTGAAGGGTGGAAATACTTAATTAGAGAAGGGCGTGTCTACTTTGGATGGAAGTCCTGTAGAATTGACAATTTTCTCCGATTAACAAAGTGCTTCAAGTGCCAGAGGTTTGGGCACATCGCAAGGCGTTGCGACTCTGAGAGCTCATGCGGCTATTGCACATCCTCGGAACATGAGAGCAAAGACTGCCCTGCTAAACAGAACTCAGCAAGTCACAGATGCATGAATTGCATAAGGGCCAAGTTTAGGAACATAAATCACACAACTGACGACAAAAATTGCCCTATCTATATAAAGAGATTGGAAGAACTTACATCCAGTATTAATTTTAATGAATAGTTTTAAAATACTCCAGATAAACGCACAAAAAAGCAGAGTAGCAACACTTGAAATAGTAAACAAACTTAAAACTAATCTCTTCCACATGGCGCTTATACAGGAACCCTATGTGTATAAAAGAGCGGGATATTACACCATTCCCAATCTCGGAAATATAAAATTAATAGCGTCTAACTCGTCAAAATTCCTATCCTGTATTTTGATAAACGATCCCTCCCTTCACTTTATACATATGTCCCAAATTTCAACCTCTACTATTACGTGTATTTCTATTCAAAGGACTCACTTTCTTCTCTTCATCGCTTCCGTCTATGCCCCTCCAACTCAAATCATTGAGGAATTTTTGTTTGACCTAAAGAAAGTAGTTCATGTTGCTAGAGACGACTACTTTTTGATTGGCGGTGACTTCAACTGTCGCTCTTCAACATGGTATGATTCAATCACAGATCGAAAGTCACCTTACCTAGAGGACTTTGCTCTAACCCATAACCTCAATCTTTTGAATGAACCTGGTAATCCCTATACATTTGAAACGGTAAACGGAAAAAGTAACATTGATCTCACACTTGTAACAGATGGACTTCTACCTAAAACAGCAAATTGGAAAGTTCTTGACTCATTCATATCTTCAGATCATCGAGCCATCTCTTTCGACATATTGCCAAACGTTCTTCAAAACCCGCAGCAAAAGGTTCAAACAACCACAGTGCTGGACTACTCATCTATAACATCCGAGCAAATAGAGCAACCCTTATTGGATCTTAACAACTTTTTGCTGAATATGTTCCCCATTCTCGTCTCCCCAAACAGGATTGATTTTGCAATTGACTACTTTTATCAATCTCTCTTCCAAATTTTAGATAATTTTGCAAAACGCAGAAGAAAGTTCCTAAATAGACCTGACTGGTGGAATAAGAAAATTGATGACTTGCGAAAAATATACCTAGACAAAAAACGAGCACTATACAAAAATAAAGATCCAACCAAAACCCAAAACCTATACAACGAAATGAACGCCGCAAAAGAAAGGTATAAGGAAAGGATGGATAGAGGCGCAGAAAAATCTTGGAAAAATTTTGTACAAAATGACCTTTCCCCCAATCCTTGGGGAGTGGTCTATAAAGTAGCATGCGAAAAGTTCAAAAAGGTCGGAGTTATCGGATCCTTTACCATGGGAAATAACAGAAATGAAACCAGCACTACCAGATCTAAACAAGAGTCGATGAACTTTCTTCTGAACAAACTGCTCCCAGATGATAACAGCTTAAATGAAAGTGAATCACAGGGGCTTTACAGAAGCGATTATGAGTCAACACACTCAATTTACAATAATGAAGTGATTGAAGTAACCAGGGAGGAGATTGAAGGAATTATAGCTTCTCTGAAAAACAAGAAATCCCCAGGATTTGATAATCTCAGAGGCTCCCTGCTCAAGACTATTGGCCCGTATCTTTCTCCATTTCTGACTCACATCTACAACTCTTGTTTAAAATCTTCATACTTCCCTAAAGCGTGGAAAAAAGGATGCCTTAAAATTCTTTTAAAAGACCCCGGAGGGGACCTGGGTAACCCGAAAAACTACAGACCAATAACTTTGCTTTCTGAACTGGCTAAAATTTTTGAAAAAATAATAAAAGGTAGATTGATGTTTGGACAGGGTGAATTTCACTCTACTAAACAGTATGGCTTTATCCCGGGCCGAAGTACGATCGATGCGTTAAATAAATACCTGCACACGGTAAAAGATTCAACATATAAATACGTCGCCACCATATTCGTTGATATCTCAGGGGCATTTGACAATGTGTGGTGGCCAGCTGTCATTAAGTCCCTTATAAGAAAGCAGGTGCCCAACTATCTTGTAGCACTAGTAAAGAGTTACTTCACCGATAGGACGGTCGAATTCCGAGAAGATGAAATAGTGGTGAGTAAGAACTGTAGTAAGGGATGCCCCCAGGGTTCTGTCCTGGGGCCCACCTTATGGAACTGTCTTTTTGATTTGTATTTGAATATCCATGACGACAACGAGACCTTTACTGAGATTGCCTACGCTGATGACCTGGCAATTGTTATAAAATCAAACCAAAGACAAGACTTGAAAATAAAGCTACAGGAAGCGACTCAGTCCCTAGAAGCCTGGGCTCACAAATTCAAGTTAGAAATCTCAGTAAACAAGACCAAGATTATGATTAATTCGTCCCCCAAAAGAGTACACAACAGGGATATAAAAATACGTATTGGAGACTCTCATCTCGAAGTGGTTGAATGCTTCAGATATCTAGGCATAAGTATAGACAGGAATCTAAAGTTCCAACAACATATTAACACTGTATGCCAGAGAGCCAGAAACATTATCATAACTCTTCGAAAGTACGCTAGAGCGAATTGGAATCTCCCCACCGAAAAGTCTATAACCACTATCTATAAGCAAGCGATAGTCCCCATAGTATCCTATGCTGCTGAGGTGTGGGCTTCTAGACTCACAATTTCAGCAATTCAACGCAAACTGTTGTCCCTATATGGGGCCGCCTCTAGGATAATAGCAAAATGTTACTCGTCTGTATCTACTGATGCCGCTGGAGTACTTGCCGGTATTCCTCCTCTGGATTTAGAAATTGCCAAAATCTCTTGCACCAGGTCAATCCGAAGAGAAGGCACAGCAAATTTTTTGGATATAAGATTGGATATGACAGAGTTTGACAGCGTGAGACATCTAAAACAATATCTTGACCTATTAATACTAGACATATGGCAATATAGATGGGAAAACTCCCAAAAAGGACGCATCACTTATGCATTTGTTCCCTGGGTTTCGACAGAACAAAATCAACGTCGCGCTGACTGGGGATTATCCCAGTTACTCTCTGGTCATGGAAATTTTAAAATTCATCTCTTAAGAATTGGGAAAGCAGATGACGGAAATTGCCCTTTATGTGGGGTGGTAGATGACCCACCTCACCGCCTAATATCGTGTACTCGTTTTGAAGATGAACGTCTAGACCTTCTTATGAGCATTTACCCAAATCCATTTGATCTCACCTCTGTACAAGATTACCCACTGGACTTGCTCCTGCCTTTCACGAAAGATCTAGAGCCCCCCCCTGTTTCCTAGAAGAGTTAATTTATTAGGAGAAAAAGGGAGCGTGGTCTTTTGGCATTCTTTGAGAGCAGGAAATTAACTCCGGTCATTGATTGGAAACTCAGCTGGCAAACATATTATACAACATATATGTACCACTTGTTCTTATTGTACTATGTACCATTGTTTTTTTTTTATGCGCCCAATTTGGCGCTCTTGTATTGCTTAATCAATATATGTGCCCTTGTGGCACCTCCTTTTTTTTTTTTTTTTTTTTTTTAGACATTGGGCCAATAGTATGAATGCCAACCTTCAGGAATTTTCATTTTCTATTCCTGTATCCTGATGTTGAACACTTTTGGTCGCAAATTAATATATTTTCTTTAAAGTTCTATTAACTCCACAGCTTCTACCAGTAATGACAGTAAATGTTCTTCTCTGATTAGTTTTTGTGTAATAAATAGTAATGATAAGTTCCACGTCATCAAAACTTATGTTTCTAGTTCTTCTTGACAACAACCCTCAGATATTTCAATCAATTTTTTATCAGAAGATGTTCAATAATAGAGGCTTCTTTCATAAATCGGTTTATATCGCCTCTTTCCAACGTTTTTGATTTTAGGTTGATAATGTTTCGTCAACAAAGTCATTATATTAAATGACTGCATTTTATTGATCAATAACACCGTCTTTACGATGGAGTATTTCGTCCAAAGAGATAAACTGCTGAATTTCTTAATCTGTGCAAAATTAAAAGTCCATAAACTGTTACACTGATTTTGAAAATTCAAATAATTACGAAATTAAGATGTAAGCCATTCCCACTTCTTTAGTAATGTTTCTAACATTATTTTCAACTTTTCTAGTACAAAACGCATTTTTGTGCCTTTTAAATGACTTCTCTGGGATTAATTTGGTGGTAGTTTTTGTTGTTTTTTGTGAAATTTGCGGGAATTTCGAGATTTTCAATTTTTATTTTTACGGACAGTACAAAAAGCTATGGAGAGTGTCTAAGAACCCAATAATTTTTGGTATTTGACATGTGCTAAACCGACACGAAAATGGACACTAGACAATAACGATTTGAAGATGTAGTAATAGTTGTTGTTTTATCCACTTATTCATAAATAAACAATGATTTTCATTTCTTCTGATCTAACGGTTTCAAGAAAAATTCGAATGTAAAGTAGCCCGTGACGTCATTTCTGTCATGCCGGTATACTAAAAATGATAAAATGATATGTGACTTAAGTCATAAATTCTTTAACAATAAACTAAACTTGAACTGTTAATACCTCTGCCAATGTGTTTTAATTTATGACACTATTTCACCAAAAGCAAGTAAAAATTTTGGGTTAGGGGCTGATTTTTGAATGGTGTTGCCTGAGGCCAATTATTAATTCGAGTTTAAACCCATCTTTAGGGGCAAACAGCTTAAATACGGCTCCTTTGTTAACAATAATTCATTACTTTTGTCACATTTTTGTTTTCTGTTAAAAATACAATGTACACGCATCGCTCAGTTGTACACTGGTGCAGATTACGAGTCAAATAACCCGAGTAGCAGAAATGACGTCAGAGCTTTTATTCTATAGCCGTTTTTTTCACCAAAAACATTTTTTGCTAATAGATTTACATATAAAAATTTGGTGTTTGACATGTTGCCAATGCCTTTTAGGTGTTAAGCAAATCATTGTAATGTATAGAAACAACAAGAAAGATAATTAAATTTAAAAAATCACAGAAGAAGAAATCATGTGATACACTTTGTTCGTTATTCTTTGTTTATTTTCGGATATTTGAATTCAAGCATCAAGATACAATCATCCATGTCTTGTACCCGAAATTTTAACTATCCAAAAAATTGAGACATTCATTATGATCAAAGTTTTTTATGGTATGATCAATGCTTTTTGTACCTCAACATGTTGTCACATAGTTGTTTTAAATGAAAACTATACTTTTTTATAATGAGCTAGTTTTATAGCTAACTATTATAGTTAACTAATAACTTACATCCCAGACTCAAAACCTATTATAACACTGATTTGGGAGTTTTAATAGCCATTATTACATTTTTAAACTGAGAAAATACTATAAAAACTAAAATTTTACATTTTTAAATTAAAAAAATTGTAAAAAAAATGTATATTACAGGGTGTTTCACGAGTGACAATGAGCTTGCAAAACAGAAAATGCAACCAGCAATACAATTCCAAAGGAAACGTAGTTATTTTTTTTTTTGTTTACAAATACATTAAATAAAAAATCATTTAATCTTTCGGTTAACAAAAGATAAACTAATGTCACTTGCTTGTGAAAACATTTCTTGACTTACATGTGAACAGGACCAGTAGCTGTTCTTGCTTTTGGCTTTTTCAAAGGTGGTCAATTTTTCCTTGAGGTAGTTTCAAGTCGTTCTAATATGGTGTCAGCAAGAGTTCTTCTCTACCCGGAAAACAAACTCATAGCGGTAGAGGCATTTTTTCCCATATATCATGATTATGTCGGTTTTTTCATCGTTTGAATACATTTTCTTTTATCGGTGACAGATTTGACAAATAAAATTTGAAATCAATTTTATCTACGTTAACTCTGGAATTGTATTGCTGGTTGTATTTTCAGCTTCGCACGCTCATTATTACTCGTGAAACAGTCTGTATAAAAAGTAGTAAAAAGAACTGGTTTATTAAATCATTGTTCCCACTTTGCGCTCGTTTTATAGACTTGAATTCTGTCACAAAATTTGTCTTGACGAAACGCATTCTTTAAAATATCTACTATTAAGATACAACATAAAATTCGAACAATTTATAATTCGAACACCTTTATTAGTTCAGTTTCGCTCGATTAGTACTGTCACAGTACCTACTCGTTAAAAATCGCGGGCTCGGCGCCTTCGTCGCCTAAGGTTGTGCTGTAATACTTCGTTTACTGGACTAACTATTAAAATAACTATTTTTCTAATAAATCAAATGTAGTAATTTACTGATCTTATGTAATAAACTGACCAATAATGTTTTTTTTTTGTTACTTTAATTTGTTTGCAACTTGGGCATGAGAGATCAGCCGTTTTGGTAATTATTTCAAAACGTAATCAAAAACTTAATTTTGACTTTAGTCGCACTTACCAGTAACTTTAGAAATTTATTTTGTCGAGAATATGTAAAAATGTTTTTTCTTTTATTATTGGCCAGTAAGTAGTAATGATTACTGATTACTAATTATTGTAACAAGCAAAATATAAAAACACTGTATTTATCATTCTCTGTTATGTTTAAGAAAGTGCTTAACATTAAGAAAAAAGTCGAAAATCAAATTGTGAGTTTGGCATCCAGTCTGTTTTATCACTTAATTTTTTTATTTGCTAAAATAAGGGATTTTTTTATATTACATCCACTTGCAAAAGTAACAGATATAGCACGATAGAAAATACTGTATTTATCACATCTCAAGCCATAAAAATCTTTGGTCTACAAGGGATATAACATACATACTACAGTAAAACCGCTTCATAACAATGATAGTTGTAACAAACATCTATGAATAATCTTTTTTAATTAAATATAAATTAAACATATATAGAACAAAATTCATATTGCAAAAAAATGTCGGTGTCAAAATTAGGTCAAATTATCTGTAGCAGAGTTGCTAAAACAATTTACAATAAGAACAGTTATTTGGTTAACGAATGATGTTTAGAAACGAAGGTACCACAGTTGAATGCCAATCCTGTAAATATTTAATTTAAATGATTTGCATTTTTTTTTAAATTAAATACTTAATATGAGTATGTTTCCCTCTCTTATCGGCACTCATAATTTATTTCTCACTGACAAATTTGCCACGAAATTTGAAAATCTTACTCTAGAAGGATTTATGTTCAAACTTGTAAGTTTCAACATTTTGTAGTTTATAAGATGTAGTAATATGTTTCTTTTTTAATTTTGAATGTCAAAACGGACTGGCACGTCTTTACAAGAGCCGCTAGAGCCGCTTTTGGCATATTTGTAATCTCTCTAGATTGTGGTAATTGGTCACTGCTATTGAAAATAATTTAGACTAGTTAAATATTTTAATAAAAAAGTAGCAATTTTTATTAAACAAAATTTCGAATTAAATTTTAATTATGTGCGAATTTTGGAACAGCTTGTATAATTATTCCGAAACAGAATAATATTATAAATTCAAATTGATATTATTAAGGTTAACTTTCATAATTTGGCATTTTTATCAAAATCTGAATTTATGACACGCTTTTTAATTTAGTTTCTTCCAAAATCCGATTTTTTCTTAAAGTGTTTAGAAAAGCACAGTCATTAAATCCTAATTTAATTTTTCCACAATGAGTTACTTATTGGAAACTTTGAGAAAATCCACAACTCATGATTATTCAGCGATTCCACTTACTATTCTGCTTTCTATTATAAAGACATTATTTTTCTGTAAAAAGTAATAAAATCGGATATTTCCTAAAAGCTGAGTAGCATCTTCTCGTAAATCGGCTTATAATAGCAGAAAAAGTTTTAAAAAGGAAGTTGTTTCTTATAAAATAAAATGATTTAAACTAAAATCAAGACATGATATGGCACTTACAAGAAACACAAATTCTTCCTTAGATGTGAAACAAGAAGTACTACTTTCCACACAACAAATTACACTTTTTATTGCTTGAAATTACGGAAAATGACGTCTGGTTAGACTAGTCTATTAGTCCAAGGACTACCCCAAGGGTACAACACCAGACGGAAGAAAATCTGACACTTGTCAAGATTCTATAACCCAGTTAATCAATCCTGAACAGATATTTCATTCAGGGCGTGCCACTTTCTCCTCCGTGGATTTTTTAAATCTGATCGAAATATTAAGCAAAAGTAATTGTTAAAGTTATCTACTCCAGTCTAAGGACATGCAAAGGAATTTTCATAAATTAGCAGGAAATTATGTTATTTAGTTTGCGTGGTAGCGACTGCCATTCTCTTGTGATTAACGTGTTTTGAGACAAATAAACTCGATAACAAATGCTCCAGTTAGTACTGGTGATGCAACACGATTTTTTTTAAGTTAGGAATTATTCAAGTCTTCTTCTTCATGGCGCAATTGTAATTGTCCTTGTGTTACTAACATTTGTGTAAAAAAAAACAACAGAAGATCTATAATTAGTCTATAATTGAAAAAAATGCGTTAATTGGAGGTGGTAGGAACCACGTTGGGTACCGAATGGTTGACTCGTAAGTTTATAGGTCTAGGTCTGCTTGTAGCTTCAATGATAACTTCTTTGTCCCTCCACAAAACTGTTAACTGCTAGAAAGCGTTGAGAATCCGATCAATTTCGTGTTGGAATTTTTCGAGTGAACATCTAGATTTTGGCACGAACTAGATATTATATAATTTAGTGCCCCAGTGCCCAGCACTAGCGAACTCAACCAAAAGTGAAAGGACCAGGCTTGTATAATATTGAATTTTTACTTAATTCATTTGCTGTTATTTGTTAACGTAATAAATATCGTTAGTGCACAACTGTATGTGGCCATTTAACCAACACACGTGATCCTCTGCAAAATTTCAAAACTCTACGTGAGTAGAAACTTTCAGATTGTGTCCCCAGCACGGGGTCAAAGTTGAAATTCGAGAATTTTCCCAACTAATTGCTTTTCTTTGTTTTCAGAAGTGTTAACCTAGTCTAGTCAAAATGAAGTGTATCGTAAGTACCGCGTGTGTTTTGAGTGTTTTGGTTGCTGTTAGTTTTGCCGCCCCATATTTCCCCGCACAGTTCTCAGCGTCCTCTAACCTCCAGGTCAGTATTACGCAATGGATTTCTCTTCATTTCCATTTCGCATCATTAAATAGGCCATCCTTTGGGCCAAATATCACTTTCAATCAGACTTTTACTTTCAACTCGTGTTACGTTTATGCGCTCTTCAACTACCAAACTGCAAGGTTGAAGAAAGTCAGTGAAAGTCAGAAAAGACGCGTCATTTAACAGATGGATCTATTAGGTGTTATATCACTGTCATCCGGATGTTGGGTTTGCGTGATCTCCAGCATCTCACAAAGACGGAAGTTCAAACAATTGGCGTTCTTTCGACGGTTAAAAAACGCCATTTCTGAGACGATAATGACCTTTTGTACAATGAAATTAGACAGATGACAATTTGATGCTTTGTATAAATATGAGACAGTTAAGCGAAGACACTTTCTAAATGTTCATCACAGAAACGGATCCTAAAGGAAATAATTCGTGTATTGTTTTCGTCAACAAAGACGAAATTACACCGAAATCAACCAGAACTGGAATTTTTGATTCACATCTTCATGTAATCCGATTTCTTCATTCAATTACAAAGCCTGCGAATTGGGATTTTATTATAATCATATTTTTCACACGTAAATTTTAAAAGCACCATTGGTAATATTTCCGTTTCCTCATTGCAACAACTTAAATTTCGAAGGACCAATTAACTAATTGCCAATTACTTCACAATTTTGGTGGAGCCTATATGTTAATTTCTCTATTAACAAGCACAAAGGAAATTATTTAAAATGATGATTTCTGAATTATTTATATTCTTGCATAACACTTGCTGAATATTTTTTGCAAAAAGCATAAATGGTTATTTAAACAACCTTCATAAGCATAAAAGTGATTTATTTAATTTAAGTGTCACTCAAAGAAAATAACAACTTTTTTCCCAACCATTAAAGTCTTTTAATCTAATTTATTAGTTAACAATGTTTTCTCCACTTGACACATTTAATTAATTTTATGATTTAATAAAACGTAGTTTTATGGATTTCACTTTGAACTCTGACAAGTTTTAGTTCCTAATTCGCTGAAATTAGATATAAATTTCATGCAAATATCAAGGTTTATAAAATTTAAATTCGTGTCCTAAAAACATTTTTTTGTTTATGTTAAATATCTTATTGTTTGTAGATATCTTAAACAATCTTAATGTCAGTTCCTCTTTGTAATAAAATAAGCAATTTATTCTAAAAAAAATATGAAAGTTGTTAGTCGCACCTACATAGATTATTGGTTTCCTATTTTTCAGATTTCACGTTTTGGTTGAAATTACATAACTATTAAAATCTATTTTTTTAACCACTTGTCTCGTAAGCAAGCATTAATGCTACACTGGCAGTAACAGTAACAGTAAGCAACAATTATTGTCCATGTAATAGCTACCATAAAAATGACTGCGCAGACTAGTAATAGCAAAAACTGTTATTTTTTAAAACACTTACTATCTGTTGCTGTTATTTTAAAATAACAGTTAAAAATAGCTGTTCTTTTTCCACTATTATTTTATTTGTTACTGTTATTTTTAAACTGCGATTTTACCTGTTATTGATATTTTAAAATAATAATTAAAAATAGCTATTTTTTAAACCGTTATCTAACAAAATAACTAATGCATTTAATAACAGCTAACATTACTCGTGCTTGAGTAGCAAATGCTTATTAATTGTTTATTTCTGTAACTTTATTTGTTACCATTTTAAAAAAATTTTGCTAGATGCTTAAAATAATAGTTATTCTTAAATTAATGGTTATTGTTGAAGTAATAGTAATTAATGAAATAGATAATTTTAACCCTAATAGATGACTAATAACTTCTTATCACCATCTTATAATAATAAATTTCGAAACAATTTTAATAAGTGTATAACATAAATAAGATTTGCATGGAATTTTTTTCCATTTTTTGTATTAGTTTTTAATTTTTGATTGTGCTGTTGATACCGTTACTAAAGTGTTAAGTTAAATAACAATTTAACCTAAAAATAACTGTTATTTTTTAAGCAAAATAACAGTCTGTAACTGTTATTTAGAAAATAATAAATAAAATTATAATAACCCATCATTAGTGCGGACCGTAAGCAGGTCTAGAGCTGTAAAAAAATTAATGCCCTCTAATAGATTCTACATATATTTTTTTGGAAGGAAATTAAAAATCTAAATTAAACTATATATTCTTTGTTTAATGTCACTTAAACAAGGGCGAGCCGCTTTGGTGACTCTGGATTAACACCGATTGGAATTAATATATTTTTTTACCACCTGTTTCGTAAGCATGTGATTAATACTACACTAACAGCAACAGTAAGCAACTGCCCATAAAATCATCACCATAGAAACCACGTTGCTTACGATCTCTAGGGTCGTAAGCAGACTAATTGAACGATCAGGAAACCTCGAGCTTTGCTCTCAGTTTTCCAAGGTGCGTTCTTGACTACAAGAAGCATAGCTTAGGTCTTTGAGGTCTAATATACTATTGTCACACAATTTTTTACACTTTTTTAAGAAAAATTTCTGTTTATAAAAAGTTAGACAGGAAAATTAGACTTTTGTTAGTTACGGACGTCTCGACAAACTTTCTTGTCCATCATCCCAAATTTGCAATAATTTTTATAACAAAAGAGCCATAGAAAAAACAGAAACACAAAAAATTTTTCTGAGAAACTTAAAAAACGGTGGCTAAAAGAGAAAGAAGAATTAGGAAAAAATCTAAAACGAAAGAATGTTTCAGCAAGGCTTGAAAATTCACAATTTGAAAAAAAAAGAAAAATTTTATGTAGCATTGTTGTCCAAATTGGTTATCATAGATTATTTTAACGGGTATTGTGAACTATAAATTACATTTGACCAATTTGTTATAAATGTACTTTATTTAGCCTACTCGTTCAAACAATTTATAAGTAGTGTTTACGAAACTGATTGACAAATTGTTTTGATAAGTATATAGATGAGTTTATCAAAAACGTACAAATTAATTGTTTTACCATTGCGTAGCGTTCTATATTCTATAACAAACAAATAATTTAAAACAATTTAAAAAATATGGCTCTGAAGAAAAAGAGAACAAGAAAACCTACAAAAACTTCAGTAGAAACGACCAGAAAGACGCGCTTACAAACTCAAAAAACCATGTTGAAATGGGAAGTTGAATAAAAAGCACTACGTTTAAAGAAAAGATTAAAAAAAGATTCTAAAAGAACAATAGTATGTTCCAGAAAAACGACGATTATGACTGAAAGAAAAACTACGATTGAAAGAAAACGTAAACCAATACTCAAAAAAGAAAAGTGAGCAAATAAGGTAAACTCTAGAAAAATGAAAAAAAAATGCTTAAATACTGTGAAATGCAACATTCAGAAGAAAAACACTAACGAAAATTAGAAATGGAAGAAGAAAAACATGAAAACTGACAATTAAGGGCAAAAGAAGAACATATATAAAAACAACGTATGGAAGAAAAAAAGAATTAAAAAAATCTTCGAGAAATTTGCTAGTTTTCAGCTGTTTTCAATAAAAACATTTAAAAAAAAAGAAATTGGAAATGAAGCTTCCAGAAGTGGGCTTTTCATTCGCGGGGCCCATAAAAACAGTCCCTAAATCCATGTCTGCACATTAACTGTAGAAACTCTAGCGAAATTGAAATTGATCGTGTAGTCGTATTGTTTAATCTTAAATTTTATTCAACGATACTATGCTTCAGTAGGCCACTTTAAAATGATAGAATGAATCTGAGGTTGTAAGCACTTTTCGTAGTTAGACTTATGGTTCTTAAGATTTAATATCCTATTATGTTAATTTAAAAAATGGATAAATATTTAACCGCATGCAAGATATATGTTATCTGTCACTCCCTGAAATGTAATTGTTAAAATAAATCATATCCTAAGTAAAATTGTGTGAGTGGTAATTTACGTTATGTAGTTGACAAGGTCTATTCAAATACGGCGGTAATAGTTACTAAACTAGCCACATTCATTTAGAAATGTTATTTTTACTGACCTAATATAGAATAAAGTAATTGCAAATAAATTTCTTATTATTGTACCTACTTCAAACGTTTTTCTAGATGAGTAAATATTAATTGCTTAAATATTGAATAAACCTTTCATAATTAATATTGCGTAGTTTATTTGAAAATCTACTTATATTTGCATTTAGAAATTACTTTTGTCTTTGGAAAAGTGTTGTAACTAAAATTATTTTGGCTAAAATAACAATAAGATTGTATAATTACTTGCATTAGTGTTATCTCGATTAATTATCTGGTAGTCATACATTTAAAATAGCCTTTGTTAGTCAGTTTTATGTAAATTTTTAAAATTATAAATTACGTTCAAAGTGAAACAAGACGAAAACAACTCATGATTAAAATCAGCGAACAGTGTGTTTATTAAATTTCCGCTGAAAAATATTCACACAACAGCTTTCATTATACATTTTGGACACGCGGTTAATTAGATATGAGACCATTCACACGTGTTCAGCGTCCAAAATCTCGACTTTCTATGTCTTATAGAGGAAAACGGAAAAGTACTACCCTTGAATGATACCAGTGGTGCTGAACACCAATTTCCGGTGTAAAATCCCAGTGAATCAGTTGAAAAGTGAATAAAGAAACGCATATGTTGCAAATGCACTTATGTCATAAATTGGTCATTCTCTATTCTCATTCACTAATTTACATACTGGTCCCAATCAATAATTTCTCAATTGGGAAAATTGCTCCACTCTCAGGTGAAGGTTTTTTCGTCATCATCGCCGAAAAGTCTGGTAGCGACCTGTTGCGATGGATCAAATTTTGTTTTGTTAATTTTTTTCAACAAATAGATAGGTGGTGGAAGCAGCGGCTCATCAAGTGTCGCAGCAAGTGGTACAGCTACTGCTGGTACAGGCACAACAGGAGGAGGTTTATCAGATATTTTAGGAAGCATTGATATTCCGGGATTATTACGAAGTGTGAACAGTATAGTGAAACTTGTTGGCGTCTTCTGTCCGCCATTATCGCAGGTAAATACTCAATTAAAAGTTTTGATAAAGCATTACCCAAATGGTACTACGCACTTTAATTGCTTGATAAAAAAGAGAAACTAGAATTGCGTTAAGGATTGCTCAAGCGAGCCCTTTTCGTGGTCAATGACTCACCAAACACTATCTTTCAAATTTAAGAAATGGTACTAGCCTTAGTAGAAGAAAAATTTTCCGTTTTGCTCGCCTCCAGTCACGCCTTCTAATCATACATTTTTAATCGTGTCAATCCGCATGAATAATGCATTTATGTAATTGTAGTTATTATTCTAAAGCTTGCGTTAAGTGCTCATTTATCGTTACATTTGCAATTTTTTGGAAAAGTGCACCAAAAACCTGCACTTACGTAATTAAGTGCGTATCCAGCTTTCTTCATAAACTGGTTTAAAAAGTAAAATTGGGGTCAATGCTTTATTTCTTTGTTGAGTTTTCCCGAATATTTCACGTTTGGTTTTCCACCAGGTTCTCGATAATGTGATTCAGAACGTGACCAGTACAGCGTTTCGAGTGTTTGGACGTGTAATCCTCAGGGGCGGTTTGGGTGGAAGTAGTGGTGGTAGCAGTGGGGGTGGTGGCACATCACGTGTCAATGTCGTTTTGCCCACTTATCCACCTGATGAAGATGATGATTATGATGATGATGATGATGAAGCTACAAGTCCTGGATCAGCTGATAATGTCGATTTGAGGATTTCTCAATCAACATCAGCGAGTCAAACTGGCGAGACTGTGGTAAACACAACCTCAACACTGTACACTGTGAGATTTCACTGAAAGATATACTCATCGAACAAATCATTGATCTTGCCTGAATACCTGCAAGATGGACAGAAACTTTGTTTTTCGGATTATTTTAGACTCATTGTGTTGTCATCTAACATCTTTCTTCTTCTTCTTCTTAATTAATTGATACTCTGGGTCAAGGTTGACGATTTGATTGGTGCTTTTAGTTCAAGGTTATCTAAGCTTTCAACCAATCGGTACCTTGTCTCAGTATTTCTGATAATACCATGAGTCGGGATAAAGAATAACAAAGCCTTCTTATACATAACACACCACACATCTCGTCTGTATACCAACGAGAGTCTCATGAAGATTTGGAAGAAATCTCATCGCATTGTCCCATGGAAGCTCATTATTAACAAAGTGTGTTTCAGGATTGTTGTTTCATTTAATAAACTATTCTTCTTCAATCGTAGTTTTTTGTTTTATTGAAATTTTAGTTTTGATGGATGATTTGATTTTGGGTTTTTTGTTACAGTCACCTGCCAATGACGATGACAATTCGGTTGCGAAAAGGCACGTAAGGGTGGTTAGAGCAGCAGAAGAAAAGGCAGCTGCTGAAGAAGAGGAAGAGGAAGATCAAGATGGGGCGGAATCGGCACCACAACCCGCGGAAGACTTATCGAATGTTGATGCCGACGATACCGACAGAAATAAGAGATATTCTCCTTTCGGTGGGGCGGATCACGCGCATGGTGCAGCCGGTTCTGGAAATTTCTTATTTGATATAATCCGGGTAAGCAACGGGGCGTAATGGATACTATTTTGGACCATTCATGGTTTTGTAATTTAACCTACTTTCTACTATTTTCAAATATCGAGTTTAGTTAAGATGATCATGCTAGGTATAAGCGTCCATAATTTCACAATTTTGTTACACATTTCTATCAATCAACACTGATTGTAAGATCACGACTCTCTTTTCTTAATTTTAAGTGATAATTGTATTAATAAATTTTTTCAAGTACACACACTTTTATTCGTCGATTGCGCATGGCGAAATTAGGTTACTTATAGCAAATCATAAAGTGAATATAAATTTTTGGATGTCAAGGATAAGTTTTTTGAACCTGAGGCCGGTACTAACCTTTTACAAAAAACAAACTTAGGAAAGTATTGCAAAATTACGATTCTTATGTCAACGGACGGGTATTTCTAAATTACCTTTTTGGTCAAGGTACGTTCGTGGTGATGACGTCAATCGAATATTTGGCTGGATGGAAAGTGTATCACCGGGTTATGTAACAATTACAAAAGAAAACGATTCTTTAATCTTAGACAAGATCTACATTTTTATGGTAATTTTATTTTGCATATTGGCTTAATTATCACTTCCTTGGTGCAAAACAGTGTGGTTAGCATAATTGCGCTGTACCCACCCTTTCCACTGAATGTGACAGGGATTTTTTTATCCACAGATACATTCTACTTTGCACTGCTAATTAATTAATCACATGCTTGATTCAATTATAACAACGCCTGCAAAACCAGATCAACAATGTCTTGTCAGAAGGCCACTTATTAAGCAATCGGAGCTAAATTTGTGTCAAAAAAGGACTAGGTTCTAGATACCAGAATATTTTTGTTTTAAATCAGGTATGAAATTTATTCACAATTTTATATTGAGAAATCATATGTGAGGAAAAAAAATGTTTACCTATGTTTTCTAACGCCATAATTAGGCATCACCAAAATTTAAAAACACAACGGGGTTTTCATTGTTTATCAGTTGATAACACTACCTCCTTTCAAAATTGTAGTTAGTTTTTTTATTTCTTCAACAGTTTTACTTCTATACTTCTAAAATTTCGTCTTTTATGTCAATTCACGAACATCTTCCGTATACGTTTCTCTTAACACTTTTTATCGATCTTAATCTTTGCTTTATTTTTTCTACATTAATTTCTATTTTTCTTTTCAAATCATCTTATTTTTTCTCTTTCTCGACTGCTGCTTCTTTTTCCATATCACCATCTTACTTTTAAGCTAATTTTCTTCTTTTTATTCAGCAATCTTTTAATCATTATACCATTAATCTTCACAGTAAGCCTTCATCAATAATACACATCGTCAACTCGAAATCTTAACTTTTTCCCTTCTGTTTTACTTATTTTACTTTAGTTTTTCTTCTACTATAACAGTTTACGTAAATTAACTAGTATCTTCTTTTTCCGTTTTTATTTCTTTCGGCCACTCTTGCTCTTTATCTGTCTTAACATTTTCTTAATCTCCTCTATGTCTCGATTTTTTCTTTTTCCGTCAATTCTTTATTTTCTTGATACCGCTTTTATTCCCTACTCTCTCTTTATTAAAAATTTCTTTTTTAGCTTCATTTTGACGACTCATCATCCCGCAATTTGCAATCATAGCTTTAACATTTTTTACTTTTTCCATTCTTATTTCTTTTCATTCTTTCTTTCTTTCATTTCTTTCAACTCTATTTTTTTATGTCGATAAATTTTTCTAAGTTTTCTTTATATTTCGAATTCGTCAAAATTATTATACAAAATATTTTCTTCCTCAAGCATGTTTTTTCCATTATATTTCCCTTTTCAATTTCTTTTTTTTCCTCGGTATCTTTTCGATAACTGAATTCACCTAAAATATTTATTAATCTTCATTCTTCTTTTTCCTGTTTTTTTATGTTAGTTTTTAACCTCTATCGTGTTCTTTGTTCTCTTTCTCTGTTTACTTATTTTTTATATCGTTATCTTCACTTCTTTTACGCTATTTTTTTATTTTTCTAACCTCTTTTATAATACTCCCTAGACCATTTTTTTCTTCTCATACTTTTCATCTTCTTATCTAGGTGAAATTATTCTTAAAGCTGTATTCATCTTACTTTTGATCTCCTTCATCTGCATCTAATACATGAATTGTCAAATGTCTGCTTATCCGTCTTCATTTCTTATCGGATTTTCCAATTTTTTTTATTTATAATTTATTTATTCTATTACTTTTTTTTCCCTATTTTCTCTACTTTGTCTTCATATGTGATTCTTCTTTCTTTCAGAACTATTATCATAACTGGTTTCACAACCGTTTGCTTTTTTCTGCTTTATTTTTCCTGTCCCATTCTTTGTATATTCTTCAAGCTGTTTTATTTTTTTACTTTATATACTTTTTCCTTTTCTTTAATTTTTAACTTTTTACATCTTCCTGCCTTTATGTTTCTTAACCTTTTCTTTATTATATCTCTCTCTCTCTCTCGCTCCCTCTCTTCTATTTTTTTTGCTACAACTTATTTTTTACCTTCTCTCCTTCGAGCATCGTTACTTTCTTTTCACTATTTTTATTTGTGGTTTCTCTTTTTTCTTAAGCAATCTTTCGTAAGTTTCTCACTTTTCTTCAAAATAATGTTAATCTTTAACAAATCATGATATCTAGTATGATATCTCATAACTGTTATTTGTTTAAATTGAACTTCTCTCTTTCTTTGTATTTCTCGAAGCTGTCTTCTTTACAATGTTCTTCTTTCTTTTCTTTATTTTTTATTCTATTCTCTCGTCGTTTTAATTTTTTTTACCTACTTTGCGCCTTTTGTCTTTGATTTTACATCTTATCATTTCTCTTAACACTTAGCACTTCTTGTTTTTAATTTTTCTTGTATCTTTATGCTCTCTATTCTCGATTTCTTCTTTTCCCAATCATAAATCTTTTCTACTCTCTTTCTAATTTCTTCGTCTTTGCACATTTATAGTCCAGTCAGAAGTTCTGTTTGACAGAAATATTTTTTTTACGTTCTGTATCTCTATTATAACACCCCTTTGGGTACTTTTGAAGCAAGTAGAGCAATAAGTTCTCTATAGGACTAATATGACACTCAAAATTTTACTTTTTTCATAAAACAATTGGTAAAAAAACGAAAATTAAAAAAAACCTTATTATTTTTGTGGCATAAGACGAATTGTTGTATTTATTCCCTCTGAACACTTCTTGCTTCGTTTGTCCTGATCTTTATTATTGTTTCCTTTACCACTTATGTTGTTTAATTTTTTGAATTATTTATTTAATTTCTGTTTTTTTCTTTTAATTTTTGCCTCCTATTTTATGCTCTTACTACATCTTTTTTTCTGCATCCATATTTTTCTCTTATTTCTTCAATTTTACGTCAAATTCAATTTCATCTTCTTTTCTTCCAAAAAGCTTTCTACTTTTTATCTTACTTTTTTTGCTTCATATTTTCTAACTTGAGCACATCTTTCTCCTCTTTTTAAATCTTTTTTATTCCTCTTTTTTTTTGGTGACAACCACTTCTTTTTCTATTCTAACTTATTTGCAATGCGTTTTCTTTTGCATTTTTTGCTTAAATGCGTCACTAATCTTCAATGTAACACAGTAATTGTAATGAAAAAACGCAATTTTCGAGTTCATTTTCTTCTTTCTGCTAATTAATTTAATTTCTTTCTTTCCCTTCATCTTTTGTGTCTTTTAGTCAATTCATGCAACTTGGTTTTTCATTAAATCTTTTCTTTCTTTATCTCTTTATTTTTTCATTTAATCTTTTCTCTTTGTATCTCTTTTACATATAATTTCTTTCCTTCTTCAGCACTTCTTTCATTTTTCTTAAATTTTTCGTCATCTTCTGTCTTTCAATTTATCCAATTTTTCAAATCTTATAATTTTTTCTTCTTTTTCTACTTAAGTAGAGCTTAAGTTCAGTTTGCTCTTCTTTTTCTTCCTTTTTTTTATATCCTTGTACTTTTTAGTTATTCAATTCAACTTCTTTTTTCAACTTCTCTTCGTACATTACACTCATTTTTTTCTAGCACTTCTTTCTTTTAACTTTCTTAAATGTTTCTACATCTTCTCTGTTTTATAATTTCTTTTATTTTTGCAAATTTCCTGTTTCTTCTCTCTTCTTAATGACTTCTTTTTTTAACTCTTCTTCTATAGAACGGACGTGGAGCTGAGTTCTGACAATCGATTCAAACTTCCTTCTACTCCTTTTTACTCTTCTGCTTTAAATTTGGTCAACACTTCTACTTTAAAATTATTTTTTCCTTAGGCTCTTCTCTCTCTTCTTCTAACTTGCTTTTTTTGGCATTAATTTAGACAGTAGCACCACCACTATCTTACAGATACAGAAAATCATGTATTAGCCTAGCCCTGACATCACGAATTGCGTTCTGATCGAATTAAATTTACAATTAGTATGTAACGATGCGCGGCAAAGACCCTTAAACCGGTTTGCAGCTTCCTGGTGTTATAGTCGATTTGAATACAGTTTGCTTTCTATAAATTTAGATCTATGATAATATTTTTAGTCGTGATTGCCTCGGAGTATCTTTGACATCATAAAAAATCTGTATTCATAAAATTATGAATTTTTTGGGGGGAGCCAGAAACGTAACTCGCAAACTACAAAATTGAGTGTTTAGAACACGGCGGACAGAGCTGCTCGTACAGTTGGCACTGTCTACAGGATGGTTGCTGGCACTGAGAATTTGGGATGGGGTTTGACGACCAACGCGAAGACTTCCCAGACCATAACACCTTACGGTGCTTCGGCTGCTTCTTCAGCAAAGGTATCACCAGTACCAACACTGACTATACCCTCCCTTTCTCTTTCACTGCACTAACATGCACGCTTTTTGGGGCCCTCTCTTCTCTCTGCCTGTCCTCTGTTAACCTCCTTTCCTTTATAACTCGAAAACTGTACATAAAATAGTGCTTGAGAGTAAATATGCGTATTGTAGTGTTATTTAGGGTTTGTTATTTAGTTGTCATGTCTGGTAACTTCAAGCACTATTTAATTACTGAAATAACTCCTCTGATTTCTGACTGCTCTGCGACTTTTTTTATAACCCAACTCTATGCTGTCTAACAACTCCATCCCAGACATGACAGACGAAATGACGGACGACTGAAAGAGACTCCCAAATGGATTTAAAATGGAAAGTTATTTAGATTATTCGGTATAGTACCCAACGCCAGTGAAAGGTTTACTTTCTACTCAAATCACATAATAGAATGAAGAATCGTTTCATCATAAGGATAACGACGAAAAATGCATTTTAACACGATACTTCTAATACAGAGCTAAAGGTTAATTTTCGATGAAATCTTCCGGAGATTTGCAACAGCCGTTTCTAATGAAAGGCAAACTGTTTGTAAAATCATTTACAGAGTAGAAACTTGTAGCATTTCCATATTCAGATGTCCCACAAACCTATTACGTGAAATGTTCAACACAAATTAATAAAAACAGGACAGAAATTTTCACTCGATTAACTACCCCTTTTTTGTTGCGCCGGAATTTATAGCCACCCTAAAAGATGGTGTAACGTTTACTTAATAATATAACTTCAGGGAGAAAAAAATTTAAGTGTAAAGAAAACGCTAATGGTCCATAAAAGCCTACACTAAGTTTCAAGCTGTAAAATATCGCACATAAATACTTTCTCACCTAAAAAAATTGAAACAAGTATCGGGTGTTCACCTTAATTTGGCTTGAAAGACGCTGCGACCAGTTCAATCTGTTATTTTTTATTAAGATTTGCAACAAATCTTCGAAATTTTAATAATTATTTTCATTATTAAAAATTAGGTAGATTTCTGTTGCTTCCAATATTTTATGTTACAAATAGGTCAGCGAGTCTTAGGACGTCTTGTACAATTCGCGTCAAAAACATGACAATATTCTCCGCGTAATTAATAACTTAAAGCAAAGTTATAGAATTATTTAAATTTGTTCAAAAAAATTAAAATAAAAAAAAAACTCGCAGCCGTCTTAAGACTCGTAAACATTTAAAAATTCTTAGAAATCTCAAATCTAACGGTAATCAAGAAATTAACAGAAGCAAGGTGAGTCGCAAACAGCTGATATGTTGACATCACTGTAACTTATTTGAAAATGAAGAAAGATAGCTGGATCCAATTTCGTAATTTTCAGGAAATTCTTTCCCTTCATTAGGCATCACAGCATTGCTTTTATTCTCATTTTCTTTATTTCCTTGTTTCTTCCATTTAACATTTTTCAAGTTTTTCTTCTTTTCCCATTTGCTTATTTTTTCATATTTGATACGTATTCTTCAGTAGTCCATTTCGCATTTCTATCTAAAAGTACTCTGTTGATAAAAAAAAATCCCAGACATGTCAAGTAAAGAACAGCTACGAAACACTTTGACTTCTATAATTTCTATCAAAAATTTGCGAACCTAAAATGAAAAACTTTAATATTGTCTATAAATAATAAAGAATAAGTAAGATATAAAATTAGTTCTTTTTCTATTTTATCTTTAACTTTTAGTTTCTTTCGTCTTTATTTTTTTAATTCCTTTAACTTCTCTTTGTTCTTCTCTTCCTTAATTTTTTATTTCTCTTGTTTATTTTTATGTTTATACATTCATTTTTACCTCTTATTTTGTCATTTTTTCTTGTCTACTTCTTTTCTTAGTTGTCAATTCTTCTCACTTTGCGCTATACCTCTATTCTCATCATATTTTTAAATTTTCTATTTTCTCACTTTTAATTCATCTACATCTTTATTATCTACACAATTGACATCAATATTCTCAACCTTCTTTCTCCATTTTTTTTCCTGCTTTTTTATGTCATGTGTCGTAATTTCCTTTTCTTCCGTTCTTTTTCTTTAATTTTTTCCTACTCATTTCTTTATTCTGAATCTTATTTCCAGCAATTCTTATCATGCTTTCCTATTTAACCTTTTCACGTTTCTTTTTTTTTTCAATTGTCTACTTCTATCATCTCAATATTTTTTTCATTTTTAATTCTTCAGTACTTCGTTTATAGTATAGTTTCTTCCATAAAGTGTGCATAAATTGAAACTTTCAATTTTTTTGTCTTTGCCTTCACTTTTGACTCTACCATATTCTCCTCTTACTTCGTTTTTCCTTATTATATTTCCTGTCTTTGTCTTCATCTTTACGTCTTGTATATCGCAATTTTTTGTTGCCTTCTTGTTTCTATTTTTAACCTATCTATTTGTCTGTCTTTCATCTTTATTTCATCTATATCTTTATTATCTTCTTTCTCCTGACTTTTCTTTCCTGTGTTCTTCTTCGTTTTATGAGAAAAAATGTAAATCTTTTTATGTTTATGAGAAAAAATGTAAATCTCCGTTGACAAACAATAAACTTTATTGTTCTACATACAAATATAAATAAAAAAGTAATAATCAAATAAATAGTATAAAAAAATTATACAATTTTTCTGTTTCTTTAAAGAGGGCTTAACTTTGAATCTAGTTCTTCTGTCTTTGTCTTTAAGTCTTTCGATTTCACCTTGTTCTTCTGTTTCTTCATTTTTACTCTGTTTCTTTCTTCTCATTTTTCTGTTTTCATCTTGATTTTAACCTATTATACCCTCATTTGTCTGTGTTCTGTTTCTACTATTTTTTTTTATATTAAATCTTCTTCTGATTCTTCTTATTTCCCGCTGTAACTTTATTATAAACTTATATACTTATATTATTTTTAGTCATTTTATCTTTTTATTCTTCTCCTTTCTGTCAATCTTTTATCTTTATCTGTATCTTTGTCTTCAGAATTTTTTAATAGTCCGTTTTTAAACTATGGTCTGTTTTTTCTACCAAAGATATAATTTGTTAGAAATATTGAAATAGCCATTTTGAATGGTTGATTTCAAATTTAACCAATTATAAATGAGTATTTTAAATTTCCAACACTTACCGGTTTGTCTCTGGTAAAAAACAGACTAAAATAAAATACATAAAATATCTAGAGATATAGAGATATAAACATACCTAATTATCTAAATAATATTGGTATTTTTATATTGTTGTTCAACTTTTTATCTTTCCTTCTTTATCTTCATTCTTTCGTTCTCTTCGTATATGTTTTTACCTTCTTTTCTTTCACTATTTTATGTTTTCCACATTACCTTTGTTATTATATCGTCTTTTTCGTGTGTCTTTCCTTTTAGTTACATCTTTAAATTCTTTAATATTCTTTATTTACTTCTCTTACTACTTACCAGCTGAGTAGTCTTTTTAATATTTCCTATTCTTTCTCGATTGTCTTTCTTCTCCTTTATCATCTTCTATAGTCCCTTTTTAGTACAATTTCTTTCCCAAAGTATACTGATATTAGAAAGATTTTTCAAAACATGTACACAAGTAAAAATATATATTTTTCCAATTCAGTAACGAAAATATACTTTACAAATGGATGTTTTTCGTAACAGATTTGGAAATTTTTTTGTGTGAAACGTTGTAAAATGGCTGATTTTTGCATGACGTTTAGCTGTGTCAGCCAGAGTTTAGGCCCAGGATTAAGGATTTTTTTGTTTAGTAGGATTTGAGGCCAAAATCCGATATTGTCAAAAAAAATTATTTTATAATTCTTTTATAGATTATTGTTATTTCCCTTTCATTTTATCTTTTCTTTCGTCTATTTTATGCTCTTTTATGTTCATTTTTACATCAAATATCGCAGTTTTTTCTTGGTCTTTCTGCTTTCTTTCTCTCTTTTATTTTTTCTGATCTTTCAATCTTTCTATTTTCAGCTTTTTTTATTCCTATCATTTTATCTAGAAAGAAGTTTTCCAAAAAATTGGGACAAAAATTGGTATACATTAACTTTAATTTTTAAGAACTTATGACACAAATGAGTGAAAAACTACTTGAGATATAAAAAACATGGGTCGGTTTACAGAAAGTAAATTAAATATTTAATTGCGATTAACTTTTAATTCGCAATTAAATCGGCTTTCCTCGTGTTTGATTGGTCAAAATCGGCATTTAATCGCGAATTAACTATTTAATCGCAATTAAAGTTAATGTCACTTTCTGTAAACCGGCTCTATTTGTTTTATATTTTTTATTAACTATTCTTTATTCTTTTTTATTTTTATTCTTTTTTCTTTTACGCTCTTTCTCTTTATTTTTGCTACCTTTGATTCTTCTCTTCTTCGAATAAAAATCAATCTCTTCTGATTCTTATTCATTTTGTCTATCTTTTCATTTTTACTTTTACCTAAATTCATTATTCACGCATCAGTTTTTTATTTTTAATGGAGTCTGATGATGAAACAATGTTTCGAAACATGTAGAAAATTAAAAAAAATAATTTTGCACTGTATTTAGTACGTAAGTAGCTAAAAAATAATATTTTTTTGCACTCAACCGAGAGCGACTAGCAAATAAAATTTTGGATAAATTAGCAAAAAATTACTGTTACTATTTTATATTATCCAATGACAGTACTTTATTTAGCGTTTTTACAAGGTTTTTCTCTTAATTAAGTTCCTTTTTGTCAATCATTTTAAAATTGGCAATCGCCAAATAAATGTTTTGCTAACTCATTTAGTTTTTGTTTGTTACAACAAAAGTGAGAAGGTTAGGTAAGTTCAAATGTCAAATTATCACTAATTAATGACCTATCGTATCGCCTAGTTTAATAGAACACCCGATACAACTATTCTTACGCATTTTGTGAACAATAGCTGTAAATTGTGTTGCATAACTCAATGATGCAACACGAAACATCCGCAAATGCTAATTATCTTATAATTTATTTAAAATTATTAACACCTTTAGAAGAAAAAACTTGCTACTTGTTTTCCTTCTTGTCATAACGCCTACACAATTCGTGTTAAATAAGGTGTTCACATGTGATAAATCGAGAGATAAATCAGCATTTGAATTGAGTACTTGACCGAATTTTCATTGCTTGAGTTATGCAACCAACAATACAACTATAAAGATATAGTGACACTGTTTTAGAAACCACAGTTCTCAGTGGGGATAATCGGCAAAGCCATTATAATCGGCAATAACCATAATCTGCAGCCGTACTATAATAAAACTTTTGTTCCATTCTACATGATTTACATAATTATGAAAATTTGTGTTAAACATTCACGTATTTAATAAAATAAACGGACCGGTTGAGATTTAGGTCAGCCACTTTTAACCACTTCTTAAACCCATATTGAACGCAATTTGCATTGTTAATTTCTAAAAAACTTAATTATACGAAAGGGTGAACGGTCCGTTCACTTTTACTCTAGTTTCCCCTAAATTCCTGATTTTAGTAATGTATTTATTGAAAGGTGAGTGTAGTCTGTGTAGTTAAATTTAGATTAGAGTAAATTAGGTGAAAGGCGATTTTGGCGTCTAATGATGCACTGAATTTTCTTCTAATTGGAATTCGTTGTAGCTTGTTGCCGGATCCGGAGCCACTGAAGAATCCGACGAAAAAGGCTACGGACCTGGAGGCGTTGCTGAAGTTGATATTGCCAAAGGAGTAGATCATCACGGCGAGGGAATCCCCGGACCCATCACCCGTTTGTTTGTTATTGCTAATCGCGGTCTTGCCAACCTCGTACAAGACTTGATCTTGGTAAAGAAAACCTCTGAAATTATGAATTTTGTACTAATTTTTTTTTCTTGCAGCGTTTGGCTCAAACTAGCGAAAGATTAGTCAATTTCAAGGCTCGTCTTGTCACATCTCTCATCTAAGAAATTACATCGCCATCGTAATTTAAACCTCGCTCATGCAACCACCTTCATCCATTGTTACCACTATTGTAAAAGAACGCAAGCATGGAGCTATATTATAAATTAATTTATCAGTTTCTTTTTTGTTATTTTTTTATTTAAATTTTTTGTATATAGTGATAACTTTCCTTTCAAACTATTTTTAACACAATCATTTTGTTTGTCTTGCCATTTCTTCTTCTTTCTTTAAATTTTGTTATTTCTTCTTCTTCTTCTTTTCACTATTAGCTTTAAATTTTAGGGTAAGTCCTGTTAAATTAGCTTCGCATTATAAATCAGATGTAAATAACCTGAACAATTGCTCAGTTTGAATTTACTAAAACATGAAAAATGTAAATAGAAATTTCATTGTGGTGTAGATATCATCTATTTGTCTGTTATGTAAGTAGAGTGTACATAATTGACCAGGTTTATAAAATTTTGATTTTTTTATAAAAGTTACTGTATGTTGTATTTTTTTATAGTAATTATATTAAAAATACAAAATTCTTTACAAAAAAATTGTCAGTCTATTTATTAGTATGAGTGAAACTAAGTCATCATCAATATGTGGTTTTGTTCACTATTTAGTATTATATTAATAGTTAATTAAATAAATGAAACACTTTAGCTTTGTATTAGGTACTTAATTGCTTTATTTCCATATCAAAAGCTAATTATAATTATATAAACACAATAAAAAAAATGTCATAAATCTAAAGTTATAACTTTGATACTTACTTCTTATTACATAACTATGCTTAACTGTATTAAATTGAAAACAATCTAACAAAAAAAAATCAATGTGGATTTATTACATCACTAATATTATTCAGTCTGTAGTTAAGTACCCAAAAGTGGTGTTTCTATACCAAACTCAAGGATAAAAAAATTGTTTTAATTTGACTATCCTATAGTAATTATACAAAATGAGTTACACACATAACATTTAAAGTATTTACTTAATGGTTCTTTATCAACTATCTGGTTCGTAAGCATGTCATTAATGCTACACTATAAAGCAACAGTAAATGACAATTATCTACTGCCCATCGAGAGGTCAACACATAGGGACTTCTGGTGGAACAGACTCCAAGGATTTACATAGTATTTCCAAGTGATTTTTTAGGGATTTCCGGAGAATTCCTAAACAATTCGCTTTATCTACGCATGCGCATGCAATTTGCACATGCGCAATAATAACTGAATACTACAAATGTGAAAGTTACCTCTGTTAGAATACATTATTCACGAGGAGCTACAAAAAAAATAATAATCATAATAATTGTACATATTACTAATAGAATCTAATTATGAAATGAATATTTCAATAAATTCCAGGATTTTTTTTAGTCTACATTTTTTAAAAATGTATCCAACCCTTCGTTGCCCCTAAGTACCAAAGACCTTGTGAGGTAAGTGAGGGCTGAAAGAAGATTAAAGCTTTTTCCTTTCAGGTGGTTGAAAAAATGGTATATAAAGTCCGCAGGCATTTTTCGTGGACTCAAACGCTCAGAAAATGTTAGGCTTCTCCAAAATACGTTTTCGATTAGGAAGGGTTATAAGACTCTTTAGGTCTATTTTCAACTTCGTTCTTGATAGTTTTGAATGGGTGCTTTCTTTTTATAATTAGATATGTGTCCTTGAATTGTTTCTTCAACTTTTTTTGGTCTTTGTCTCTTTATCATATTCCTCTTTATTTCTTTGTTCCCATTTATTGTCCGTTGACTTATTTTTTATGTCGTTACTTCAACTTTTATACTATTTTTTTTTCTTTACATTTTTCTAAGCCGGTTTAAAAAACTGTTTTTTCAATTTTACTTATACTATACTTTATTCGTCGTCCTTTATTTTGGAGTCCTGGAGTCCTTCAACACAAAATTCAGTTCATCATGTCTTTCAAGTGTTTTGAATTGATTTAATTTATTTTCGCAATTTTTTTCATCTTTTTGTGCTCTTACTTCATCATTATGCCATTAATCTTCGAAATACCACTGATCGTTAACAAAAACAGAATCTAGTGAGCTAAAATTATTTTTTTCTTCCTTTTCTTATTTTCCAAAAATGATTTAAGTTGCCTTGTTGTTCTTACTTGATTTTTTCATCTTTTTTCGTTTCAATTTATTCGCTATTCCCAATATTTATCCTTTTTAACTTTTTTTATCGTGTCTCTCGATATCCTCTTTTTCTTATTTCCTTGACCAATTAATTTTTTTCTACCTTATCCATATTCGATCCATTATCTTCCTTTTCAGAATGACAGTCACAATATAATTAAAAGAAATCAGAAAGTTCATGGTCAATACTTTGAAAAAATTTATTAAACACAACAAAATATAATTAGGTTGGTTCAAACAACAGTTTAGAGGACTGTTGACGGTCCCATCACCCCACTCCAGAGGTGGTCCAGCAAATCTTAATGGTCACCGACGACAAATAGTGCCTTCTACTATTTTATTCGTTATAATTTTTTTCTTTGACTTTTTTCTGATGATTGCATAATTACACTCTAAAGTAACGCTAAATCTTAACCGTTATGGAATCTTCCATTTAGTCATCATCGCCTTGTTTTTCCTGGTTGTTCACCGTTTTCAGTGAAAACTATCCTTGAAGCTTACTTTTGATCTTTTTCATCTGCATTTTTGGGATCAAATGCCTTCTGTATTTTCATTTCTTCCGATGTTTTCATTTCATTTAACCCGATGTTTTCATTTCATTTAACATCTTTCTGCTTTTGTATTACTTAAACTTTTTCTTTCACTCTCTCTTTCAATTTCTTGTTTCTACAATTTATGTCTTACTTTTCTACCTCAAACATTGTTACTTTCTCTACTTTATCTTTTGATTACTTCTTTTCCTTCAACGTTCTTCTCATAATTGGGTCATCATTTTTCAAGGTAATATTCATCCTTATCATGGAATTTTGTAAGACGATTCTTTTGCTTTATTTTTTCTATCTCTTTTTTTGTATATTCTTCAGTTTCTTATACCCATATTTCTTTTTTTTCTTATTGTTTTCTGTTATATATTATTATTACCACTTTTTGTCTTCTACCTTTTTACATCTTTTATATCTTTCTGCTTTTCAACCTTTCCTTAATCCTCGGACATCACTACTTTCTTTACTTCATCTTTATGAATAGTTTCCTTTTTCTCTTCAATACTCTTCTCTCTATTCAAAGTTTTTCAAAGTTACACTCATCTTTAAACAAACCATCACGGAATCTGGCAACTTGTTTTGTTACTTTATTTTTCCTATTTCTTTCTTTATATATTCTTCAAGTCGTTTATTAACTTTATATACTTCTTTCTTTTCTTTGTTTTCTTATTACGTTTCTCTGTTGTTTTTAGTCTTTTAACTTTTTACATTCTTTTGCTTTTATGTTTTTACAGTTTTACTTAATCCTCTCTCTCTCTCTCTTTCGACTTCTTCTTTTTCCTGCAACTCATTTTGTATTCTTCCGTCCTCGAGAATCGCCAGTTTCTTTACTTTTTATGAGTAGCTTCCTTTTTTCTTCAGCACTCTTTTCATAATTGGCTCGCTACTCTTCAAAGTAGATAACATTCGTCCTTAATAGACCACCACGAAATCTTTCAATCGTTTTCTAACTTTTTTCCTATTTCTTTCCCTGTATATTCTTCAAGCTGTCTTCTTTACAATGTCAACTCTTCTTTTTTCGTTGGGCTACCGTAAAATTTCAGGAACTTCTTGAGAACCATTAGCTTCACGAGCGTTAATTTATGAGATCTTGAAGGCATATATCCACCAGATGCCTAATTCCGTGTTTCTTCCTTAGTATTAGTCTGTCAATTTTATTCTTTAATGGAATTTTGGCTTTGTAAGCACTACTATGGCAAAGAAAAAGAATCATGGCATGTTTTCAGACTACCTGCTAACGGAGTAAACCCGAGATTAGACATCAGCTTGGATATTTGCCTCTAAGCAGTCATAAATAAACGCACAATAATAAGAAGTTTAAACCTAGGTTTTCCAAAAGAAGTTCATAAAACTTTATGATAGACCCTTTTGTTTTCTGTCTTTTATTTGTTTTATATTATTTCTTCTTCTTTTCTAGCACGTTCTAGTGTTATAATAATAGTTAATTAAATAAATGAAACACTTTAGTTTTGTATTAGGTACTTAACTGCTTTATTTCCATATCAAAAGCTACAATATAATTATATAAATACAATAAAAAAAAGTGTCATAAATCTAAAATTATAACTTTGGTACTTACTTCTTACATAACTATCCTTAACTGATAGAAACAAAATTACAATGTCTTAAATTGAAAACAATCTAACAAAAAAAATCAGTGTGGAGTTATTACGTCACAAAGAGTATTCAGTCTATATTTAAGTACTGCAAAGTGCTGCTTCTCAACCAAACTCAAGGATAAAACTTTGGCATTACCTAGACTATCCTATAGTAACTATACAAAATGAAACATTTATACATAATCTTCCTGTTTTTAGTTACACACATAACATTTAGAAAAGCTGTACACAAATTGCCAAGTTCGTAATAAAATTGCACAGAAACTTGATAATACTGGATTATTTTTAAGCTACATCATTTTGGCACGCTTTTTTTTCAAAATATAGTAGATTTTAGTGATTTTACACTTTTAAATAACTGTCATGGAATGAGTGAAGCTTTCACTTAAAACACAGATCTTAAACAGCTGAATGTTTACCTATGATTTCACCCGGTTTTGAGTAGACGTGCTTGCCGTCGAATTCCACTGACATGTTTCGCTCACCATTCATGTGGGTGTCCTTTAGAGGTTCACGTTCTTCCTCCCTGGAGAATCAGAGTAAATGAGAAAAGTGGTGTGAGGGAGGAAAAAATCATGCGGGACATAAGGCGCAGTTTTTTGCAAAAAAATGTAACAACAAACTGAAGCAAAAATACAGGAATATTCAAAATATATTAGTGTTATTGATCACATTCATTATACAGGATGTAATCAAATAAAGCACCAAAATTTTACCTGATAATCCTCCACGATGAGAAGATGATAAATACCCAAATTTGCTTTATTCAAATGTATATTTTTAAATTTGGCGCATTAAATAAACATAGTATTGAACTATCAATTTATCTTTGAAAAATGGGACATATTACAGCAAGTAGTGTTAAAATGGCTGAAGACTAGTTTTGTCGCTAAAATTATTAAATTTGATAGTAAAAATAGTGATAAATCCCATTTATTTGACCCTATCGGGTAGAATCATAAAGGAGGTGGTGCCGTTTAACACGTGCTCTACAAAAATACGTACCGCATTGGTTTGGGTCGTCTATTGGTTCATAACTTCCAACGCACTTATCAATAAGGTTCTTCCTTACTTTGAGACCCCTACCTAGAGCAACCGATGTAAGAAAGAACTTTATTTATAAGTGCGTTAGAGGTCACGAAACAACACAATCAACAGACGACCCCCACCAATGTGCTACGTATTTTTACCGAACACGTGTAAACGGTACCACCTCCTTTATAATCTTACCCGACAGAGTCAAACAAATAAGGTTTACACTATAACGACAAACAACTTTCTGGTCGGCGAAAACCATTCGCACTTACCAAATTTACGAAACATCAATTTTCCATGGGTCATTGCTAACCGTCCTTTATTTCAAATGGATACTCCTTTAATTTTATAAACTGTTCTTTAGTCATTAAGATGCACTTAAATGACATAATTTGTTCCTTTATCTAGTTTTTTAACCAAAAAGAACCGAGTAAGTCTTAGACAATTGAAATACAAAATTGTGATTATTTTATTTCAGAAATTAATTAACTGTTCTTTATTATTAAATGTTCTTTTAAGACAACAAAATTAAATTTTAAATCCGTGTAAACAAGCAAAAGTTTCTTCCAGACTTGGGTTATAAGGCTTACGGTTATAAGAAGGAGAAGTACGACTAGTAAGAAAAAATGAATAAAAATAGGTTCTAGAAGAATTTATAGAAAAGGTGACCTAATAACAAAAAAAAAGAATGTTGTAAAAAAAACAAAGGAAAATTCTATAATAGTAAAAGAATGGTCCTTCGAGTCGAATCCTGAAAAAGTCTGAAAACAGACAGAGCAATTTACAATAATTTTTCTTTCGACTCCCAAAAATCTATATTTTAAGGATTCTAATAGAATTTCCGAGCTGGAGGCTACAGTTTCTACTCTTTTCTTCAGAAAAATTGCAGAATTGCAAATTGTATTAAATATCTTATGGGCCTTCGAGCTAAATGTGGAGAAAAGTCTTATTGTTAGTATAAAAAGGACAATTACACGCGAGCGTTTAATTTTACTTTTTTTATAAATACTGTAGAAACATTTTTTTATATTAGTTGTTTTTCAAAACTTAAATAAACTTTGGAGTCAGATATCAAAAATTTCTGAGTATAGATAGGACAATAGTCCTGTTCGTGGCTCCCATAAATTTACAAGTATTTTAAGAGGTTATTTTTCTTTTGTTAGTTTGCTGTCAACGTTTTAGGGCTTATGGGCTCTTATAAGCCCTGACTTGTAAGAAACTAACATTGACCAGAAACTAACAAAAAGAAATATAAACAAAAAAAACTTAAAAAAAAACATGTAGGTATTTATAACCAAATGAACGGCGTTATCGAACATAAAATATGTAATATAATAACATAATTCTACTTTTTTAAATATGAAAATTGTACGAAAAAATTCATGACCATTTGAGCAAGATATTGAGAAAAGTCCGAGTATAGAAGAAGCAATTTAGAATAATTCTCGTTTCTGTCCCTCAAAAATGTATATTTTAAGATTTTTAATAGAAATTAGAAGTCAACGATAATAGTTTTTATTTGTTTATAATAAATATTGTAAAATCATTTGTTTGTTGTAATAATTATCGCCTCCAGCTCGCAAATTGTATTGTACTGAAAAACTGGATGTAACAAAAATCCAAAAGCCTACCCAAAAGAAGAGTTCTAAAGGCTAAAGAAGAGTTCTATAGTTCGTCTCACCGTCATATCCCCATTAGTAATAAAAATTAGATTATGTCTCAATCTACGATGTATAGCTTCGTGTGAAATTGACATTTGACAAAACACAAAAGAAACATTTTAAATAACAAATATATTGTAATTTTGGTAATTACATTGCAGAAACCTTTGTAGCTGCAACAGAACTAAATACAAGGAATTATACTCTTCTACTCAAAATTTTAATACTAATAATAATAATTTTCTAATACTACCCTGAAGCTTTGTCTTTTTTTGTCGTCGGGTTAAGCTTACAGAAGATAAGAATGTGCGACATTCTTAATACAATACGTTTTGTATTCGTTACATTTTAAGCCATGATGTAGAAAGAGATAGCAATAAGAAAGTGAATCTTTACTTGCGTTGAAGGTTTTATTAGAAATGGGGATTAGACGGTGAGACGAACTTTAGTAAAAATTCAAACTAAATTCCCCTTCCTAGATATGGTTGTGACAACGTCCTTCATTTTGATATCGAAAAGTTGGCAACCCTAGTTACACCTTTTAGATTTTAACTATAACAATAGCCAATATCAAAACTGATAAGTAAGGCTGGTTTAGATCATTTTTATTACCTGTATGTTTCATCTTGTTATAATTGTTTTATAGGATTTTTATAGCAAATTCCCCATAATTTAAAATGAAAATAATGTATTATCTTATATTTTTTGTACAAAATTCTGGGATTTAAAATTTATATCAAAATGTTCATATAGCCTTGAAACTTTAAATTTACAAAAAGGTAGAATCTAAAAAAACATAGTTTGAGACGTTAGAATGGCAATCTCCTTGAATTTAAAAAAAATAAACTGCTTGATAAACTTACTTTCCTTTAAGAGTCGTCTCGACCAAAGAAACAGAGATAGGGAGAATACTGACAGACCAGTTTGAGCAATATGCACATGAGACGCTATTTATGCGACACTGTGACACCGTTTGCTCAGATGCCATATGCGCTATATTGTCAGTACTAACTTATATTTTTGCGAACTAAAAGCGTGGTAAAGAGATGAGTGCCACGATCTCAAATAATTAGTTCTCCTCTTGTCTTCATATCTCTTGGAGTATAGTACTGCATCAGCATGGCTATATTAGGCGATTTGTTGCGATTCGAGTAATATTTTAAAATGATTTTATACCAAAAATAGTGAATGAGTCAGGGTTAATGGAATGGGCGACATTTAATTATATAACATCGCTTAACTTGTGGCAAAATTATATTTTTGGTTGCAGCCTGATTTAAAAAATCATTAGAAGGTCTTCAATCTGGAAACTGTGATCTCCGATACTAAAAATAGTAGTCTTTATTGTCCAATAAAAACCAATTACAAGACAAAAATTAAACAACAGCACCAATGGTAATTTGGAAACTGTGGCCTCTGTTGTGAGTGCTGCATTTTTAATAAATTCGATCGAAATAGTGACTAGTGAAATCTTGTTATTAGGTAATATGTATGAAACTTTTTAGAGGAACTGAATTCCTATAGTAAACATTATGCATTTCGCGTAATTGTCTTCGTCAAAATTTTGAATATTTATTATTAATGAACGTTACACAATTGTTCCTGAAATTATTTAATTTATTTTGAAAATGCATTGTTAGAATTGTCATTAAAAATAAAATTAGCAGCAAATTGTCATTCAATAACTTTACAATTTGAGTCAAATTAATTGTGCTTTTAATAATAATACTATTAAGTCAGTGGCGGGTATGGTATTTTGTACAAAATTTTTAAATAATTTTATCTTAATAACGGTTGAGATTCGGAAAAAATGGAATCTAGAAAAAAAATTTCGTTAAGCGAGACGTATCACTGGCTAAAATTTTGACAATCATTTCTGATACATCCTGTATATAATAAATCAAATATTTAATTTGACATGAAAACTGAATATGAAATACAATTTTTGATATTATTACTAGTGCTTGTTTTTTTTTAATACGAAACAGTTGATCTGTGCCTCTGTGCCTCTAATGAAGCTCAGTACTCTGTCTGTGGGAGCCTTCAGTGCTTACTATTGATAATACAACAATTAGCAAGAAGCGATACAAACTCGGATGGTAAAATCTGGTAAAATCTGGAACTAGTGTAGACACGTGCGTTATTGAGGGTCAAAGTTTATATCGTTAACACCGAAAGAACACTAGTTGTAAATCCCACCAATATTTATCACATTTGTTCATTATCAGTTCGATTTCTGCTTCAGCTTGAAGTTAATCGATGACCTACTAAGAGCTAAATAAACCAATGTTAGCATTGAATATCCTTGCCACCTATGGTACTGTTAGTCGGCTGCAACTTAAAAAATACAAAGCATGACTGTAGAAAATTGCCAGTCACGTGTTTTAAGAAAATAATAACAGCATGCTTTTGCATAAAACACAACATCCATGCATTTTGGGTCATGCAACCAACCATCAGATCCTTACATTGGAGATGGTGCCAGTTTGACAGGTAGGGGCAAGTTGAGACTGTTGGGATGCGCCGGGGCAGCTTTGTAACTGCAATAAGGCAGCGGAAATCGCCAACTGTATAGACTAAAATTTTCAACGAATGTATAATGTGATGTGTGATACGGAGTAATGGGTACAAAACGTCACAAAAGCATGTGTTATTATGGAAGGTACAAGCATTTATGTACAAGTTGTGTGATTATAATTTGACTAAAAATGCTTGAATTTTATAACGTGTGCGCTATTTATACCAAAGCGACCAGCTAGAAACCGCCATAAAATTCAAGCATTCATAGACAAACTATAATGAAAAATTCAAACATACCTCCCGAGCTTCGGATCCTCTTCGTGGTGTTTGGAGCGATTTCGATCGCAGATAAATGCCAGAATGCCCGCTCGGTTCACACAAAAGCAGATTAAATCGACGAAAATCAGAACCAAAATGACTGCACCCACTACGATTCCAATTATTGCAAAGTTAGTGACCGAAGGCTCGTTATAGGGCACGGCCGGGTCGATACCTATCGAACAAAAAACGATTAGGCCGAGATCACAGACTTAGGAAAAAATTAAGCGTTTAGTTTGTTAGTTGTGGTAAAAATGTGAAAAATCACATTTTGAGCGCAATTTTGTGAAAAGTGTCTCCCACCATGTCTAGACTAGTCTAAGAACAGCTCATGCTGGTTTCTAACAAAAACAGCTGAGAAATTATTAAACTCTGAAAGTTTAAATAAGATCAAGTAAAATAAAAACTAAGGGGTCATAAATAATCCGTTTTTATTGTGTGATTCTGTGGTTAGTATATTACAAGATCTAGTAACATGCAAAGCGAGAATAAAAAGCGGGTCAGTTCTACAAACTAGAAACAGAATGAAAATTTTGATTAATTCATTCTGTCCTTTAAGAGATAACAAGAAGCTACGTACATTTCCGTCAAGTCGTTTTTGTCCCTTGTCGTTTAACACAGTGAAAAGCAAGAATTCACTTCACTTCACAAAAGCACAACTTAAAAAAACAAACTACAGTTCAACTCAAAACAAATATATTTTAGAGAATTTTATTTGATATAAATTGACATTTTTTAAATTAACTATTACAGATTGATTTTTCTTCGTTGATGACTTAAAATTATTGTCCAATTGCAACAAAAACAAAAATAAAAACTACAACTTAAAAAGTTTTTAGATTTATAAATGCCGAATCAAAAATATAACAATCTAAAAACTTTTTTAAGTACAAAAACATGCACACATGCAGATATTGAACTAACTCTGGCACAAATACATAAAGCAAAAGAGGTCTCAGTAGCTGGAACCGTCAGTCTTCAATTTCGACACTAAATCCTCTGAATTTCAACAAGAAAATATAAATTTTCAACTACTACACACCTCTTTGCTAATTTTAGTATTCGTTCGGGCTCTTTTAAATATGGCACCAAAATTGGCACGGATTGTGAACGTACCCTAAAAAATTAGGTGAATTTAACAGTAACAGTAAATCTAGTGTTGCTGATTTAGTTAGTAAATGATTTATAATCAGTGACCACGTGCGCTATTAAGGGATAAACCTAAATTGTCCACAAAAGCTAACAAATAACGAGATTTTCAAACAGGTGTTTGCGAATATACAGTGTGTCTCACGATGATGGGCTATTAAGAGTATCTGGAGAACAAAAAAGATCATTAAACCCAAATTATGGATTAAAGTAAAACAAGACCGGTTTACTGCGTCTAATACTCCCAAAGAATGTGTCAGAAATTGTTTATTTAACAAAGACTGGCTAAAATATCACAATTTTTCCAAAATAGTTAGCAACTAATTCAGATTCAAATTTATTAAAGTATCGTTATTTGTTCAGTTTCATTTGTTTTTAAATTAATATGATGGCATAAATGTAGGAAAATTATAAGCATAATCAAATCTGCCGGAATTTTTAATGCTGTAAAACTTTTTTATGAAGAAAGATACGAAAGAATAAGATGATGAAATAGTCGCTGAAGTAGCAAAAACATTTATGAGTAAAAAGCAAAGTCTATAATATATGCGTCTTACTATACATAAATATGTAGGTTCTGACAGAAATATCAATAATACCTAATTATTGTGGTATGTAGTAATTTAAAAGTAGATTAGTATTTTTTTTTTTAATAAAGTGGCAACCTTGGTAATAATTCCCAAATTACACCAGTAGAGTATGTATCTTTATTGCATTTGTTAAGTGTCAAAATCAAAATTCTCAGTTTGTATTTTAAAGGTAAGTTCAGAAATTTAAATTTCCGTGACAACCTGCGAGGCCAAATTTAAACGAGCACCTTAGGTATATATAATTCGATTGGTACTACCTAAACAATGTAATTTAGTTGGCAGTACAGGATGGTTAACAACTTAGTAATGTAATGTAACAATTTTTATTCAATGTCATGCTCTCAACTCACGCATCACTCACACTTGACTACTTGCAAAACAATGAAAAAATTGTTAGTAAAAGTGAAAAATGAAAAAGAAAACTGTGAAGCTCAATAAAAACGGATATGACATTGAAAGCTGCATCTTTGAGAAAAAAATATTAAAAATATTTCAAGCACTTTGTGCCATGCTCGACTACGTAAAAACTCAACAATAACAACGCGATGGAATGTTTAAATCATGCGAAAAAAGCAATTTTCTATCCACTCTAAGAAACGAAACAACTAATTTTTGTTCAAGCAACGATGCGTGATAATACCATTTAATATTTACAGAATGAATCGATTGGGAACACATTTAATTCGTTAAAACCCCTGTAGTGAAAGAGTCAGTTCCTATTTAGCACCGATTCGTATAAAACGCACAAAACACTACGATTATAGTCATTGAAGCTTGTAGAGGGATATAGAAAGATGCACTTGAAGTCGAGCTCCCATAAAAAACACCTGGAGGGGAGGGTATTGTTAAAAAGATAATACACACACACGCCACAAAATAATAAAAACAGAAGTTTGGTTTTTATTATTTTGTATGGAGACACACAATTTAAATAAATCTAAAGGAAAGTAAAAATGCTAGTAATTTGATGCTGATTACGCTAATCGATCCAGAATTGAACGTATTGTAACTATAATACTCCTGAATCTCACCTCTGGCTGTTTTCACTTTGATTTGAGCTGGTGAACTTGAACCTATTGAGTTGTGTGCACGTAATTCGATTTTGTAGATTGTGTCAGGTTTTAGTGTGTTTAATTCATAAGTTGTGTATTTGAACGATTGCTGGATTTCTTCACTGCAGTCGCTGTCACGCCACTCGCCGTTGATTTTTGTGGTCTGAAATGACGAAAACGGACCATTAAAATTATTCTAAAAATAAACAAATGCCCGAAAATATTTGATTATTTTGAGTTATTCAGAATTTACAAAATTATTTTACTTCGTTACGTTATATTTATAATGTATGTTTTTGAATTCTTATTTTATTTTTTAAAATTATTTCACTTCGTTTTCTGTTGTAGTTTTTGTTTTTTATTTAACATTATGACTTGTTCTAAAGTTCATTTACTTTTCAAAAAAACCACCAACATTGCAATTTACACATAAAATATATCTGGTAACATGGCACAACTTTTAAAATGACGTACAATAAAATTAACCTAAATTTGACAGGCATTTGGAGCTGCAATTTATTATTTTATTAAATTGTAACAGCGAGTTACAGTTAGCGCAGTTGTTGGTCGAACAAATCTCTAACTGTTTGTAGTATTTTAATATTCTGATTTTAATTGAAAACCAAAATATTCAACTCTTTTGGGCATGACCGGAGAATAACCAACAATTTTGACATTTCAAATTGTAGTAAATTTAATTTTGACAAACCTAATTCAACAGATGGTGTTTTTTTTGATTAGTAAACAAACTGTAGAAGATTTCTGAATATTTGAAATGATTTCAATTCAATTTAGATTTGGAAAGAGATTATTTTCGTATTTTTCATAAGTATATAAAAACTGTACATTTTATTTTTAACACAATAACAAAACGTCATTTCTGCTGTCACAAATTTTCACCGGTTGTAAATGAGGCTGAGAAGTGAAAACTTGGCAGACTAGGCTGAGAAGTAAACACTTCTGAGAGTGGGTGTTACTTCTCGGCCTAGGCCGAGAAATGAAACGTTAATAACTATGGCAACACGGTTCAATAATGTAAAATTTCTTTGACGTTGGAAAAAAATAGTAAATTACATATCAAGAGAGAGAAATGTATGATTATTCCTGAGATGCAATTTATAGCCCTCGGGCTATACGCACCGAAAGAGATTTAATAACAATTCTCTCCAGTAGTACATACACTATTTTTTGGACAACTTTGATTAAATTAACTATAAAATAAGTGTTATTCTTAAACAAAATTTAAAAACCAGCATAAAACTAGTATTTATTGAAATATCTACATATCACGACAACAATAATTGTTTTCCTTGGCAACTAGTCAACTTTGAAATGTAAATGACATGGCAACGGGAGCAAATTAGCAAGTGTTCACTTAAAAAAGTTGACAGATTTTGATAAAAGAAAACATAGCGAAAAATAGATATCGGAACTTGATACACTGTAACTATAGAAAGTACTAGAAATAAATAAATAATTTTGAATGCGTGTTTATAAGATTCCGAGTCATTTTCATTGCGAATAGCTTTATTGTTGTAATTTCCAGTTTCATTTTATTCCTTCTTTCTTCGTGTTAGTTCTTGTTCGTTTTTTACATAATGTGATAATTCTGACATTTCTGACAACTATCACAGACAGTACGGCAGCCGAAATTTAACTAAGAAATACTTCAAAATGTTTTTGTTTTGTCATGGGACTTTTTTAAGTGAACACTTGTTATTTTCTCCCGTCGCTAGGCTCATTTCTCTCCCTTATTTCTATGAAATAAAAATTCTTGGTCGTCTGTCATGATTTTGCATAGGCAAAGTTGATTTCTACTCCCAGTCATGCAAAAAGTATTTTTTTTTACTGTCAGTTTTGATGTCAGAGTTAAAGAAACAAGACTATATTTTTAATTATTAATAAAACGAAAAGATAAATAAATCAAATGAATTTCATTAAAATACATTAGTTCTATGTTTATTTTGTTAAACCATATATGTTTATTTATTATGTACCCTGCAGTGTTTTAAAAAAATTAAAAGTAAAATAAATATTGAATTAATAATACTCTTGTGGAAAAAAATCAATTAAATTTGTGTAATAAACAAAAACACATTTGCACAAAATAAAACAAAGAGGCAGCTCACCCTAAAATTTTAAATATATTCTTGCTACACGACTTTGTCACAAATTTAACTATTTAATTATGGACCCCAGAACAGTTATTTAAGAGCGTTTTGTGCCTTTTATCGATCCACTTTGAAACTAAACACAGACTGACGCTACTGACTGCCTTTCGCTTGTTTAAGGAGGCCTATAGCGGTCTCGAATGAGCTAGTTTCGGTCTGCTGGTGAAGACTAATGATTTGTATGTAAGGTAGTTGAAAGCCCTAATCTTAAAATATATTGCACCGAAAGTTTAGTAAGGGACCGCCATTTCGTTGTCTTGCACTAACATTGATTGCGTTATAAGCTCCGTATAAGCAGATTTTGCTCGCACCGAACGTGGAGTAACGTTGCTCCACTGCATTTATTACTGTGTTTATTAATAAAACATTATCTCAATTGATTCTTCGAAATCTAAAGATCGTTATTCCCTATATTCCGATTTATGATAAAAAAAACATTATTTTCTAATTTTGGAAGCTGTAAATGATATTTTAACAATTTTGAAAGTCAAAATTTAAGTTTTTACTAATTTTAGAAACTAGATATAATATTTAGGCAATTTTAGAAGCCAAAAATGATACTTCTGATCAATTTTTGAAGTAATAAGGAAATTCTTAGAGACTCGAAAGGATTTTGAAAAAAAGAGGCAACATTTTGCTAATTTTACAACCCTAGAATCACATTTTATTAATTTTGAAAGCCGGAGGTAAAATTCTAGATACTAATTTTAAGAACCCGAAAAGCGATTTCTAGTCAAATTTTAAATAATTAAAAACAACATTGTTACTATTTTTGACAAAGCAGCAGATAATGTTTTACTAACTTTAGAAACTAGTTATACTATTTAGTCAATTTTAAAAGACAAAAATAGTACTTCTGACCAATTTTTGAAGTAATAAAGATATAGACATCATGTCCTTCTATTCTTAGAAACCCGAAAAGATTTTGAAAGAAAGAGGCAACATTTTGCTAATTTTAAAACACTAAATAACATTTTACTAATTTTAAAAACAGGAGGCAACAATAAAAACAACATTGTTATTCTATTTTGAGAGTCGGAAGCTAAACTAAAATTTTACTAATTTGGAAACCAATAAAAATTCTTTTTTTATAAAGTTTTAAATTAAAAAAAGACAGTGGTAACTTGTTTTTTCTATTATTGGTAGTCGGTGGTCGGAAGCGACATTTCACTAATTATAAAGACAGACAACGTAATTTTACTAATTTTAGAAGCCAGATGTAACATTTTTCTGTAATTTTTAAATCAATAAAAGAAACATTTATTTACTAGTTTTAGAGACCGTGACTGATGCACTTTATCTATTTTTGACCTAAAGACGACATTTTTTTTTACAATTTTTAAATAAATAAAAAAGACAAAGACAACACCACTATCTAGTGTGAGATCTGCAAACTACATTTTACTATTTTTCTTTAAATTGTAAGCGACATCTTACTAGTTTTGAAAGACGAGAACGATATTTCTTCTAAATTTTTAGATTAATAACAACGATTTTTAGTTTTGAAAGTGTTCTAATAATTGGGAGCCATAGGCGCCATTTTATTAATTTTAAAAGCGAGAAGTGACCAATTTTTTTAAATCCGGTGACAAAATTAACTATATCTTAGCTGCGGCACTGTTTGAAGAGTATCATATGGCTACAACCTTTTTGTATCCAAAACCCATATGGAGACAAAACACATTACATCCGTCTTTTTTCCGCTCATAGTTAAATAAGTAAGTATTACAAAGAAACAGAGAAAAAAAGCCGCTTGCCCAACCAACAGTGTGACCAGTTTGCTGCCATTTTGAACCTGTCCACTGAGTTACTACCCTGTCTTGGACTGTGTGATCGGCCATTTAAATCAGACTCGGCTGGAAAAAACTCTTTTTTGCCGGCCGACAGTAAACACCACATACTATTGACAATTGAAATGCACTATCACATTGAAACTATCACATTTATTGACTAGGCAATATATCAGCATTTTTAAGGAATAGGCTATAAAGCAGAAGTCGTTCAGGATGTTTCTGCTGTTAGAAAATTTTAACTATTTTGGTCCTGGCATTCTAGTAATATAATAACTTTTTATTCAATAGAATTCTACAAAAATATAAAATGTTTAAAAACGTTTTTAATGCTAGTATCAGTAAAATTTTAAAAATTGACGCGGAGAATGGCATTTGAACTCGAAAAAGCCGAAAAAAAAAAATACCAGAACTAGTTTTTTATTAATTTAACAATTCGAAGAAGGGCAAAGTCGCTAATTATTGACTTCATTTATTAAAAAAAGGTTGCTATCTAAAAATAACAAATAATATTGTATAAAATGAAGTTGTTTTCATTTATACATAGCTATTAAATTACAAATCGTTATTTTTGTCGACTGCTTTTACTTCAATGCTGATGTTGAGTTCATAAAATCGTAGACATACAAAAGTTTTTTGAAAAAAGACATATTCACCCCTTTTCTGTTTAAAGGTAATAATATTGTTAGGATTTAAAAAATCAAAAGAACAAAAAAAAAACAATTATGAGTTTAGTTTTCCGGTTTTTTTTTTTTTTAAATTATTAATAGATAATATTTCAGTACTCAGGTCATTTTTTTTTGATAATCATAAAAAATTTTTGTATAGCAAAGTATACATATTTTGAAGTATAGTATCTAAAAATACTCACCACGCAATATCTTATGAGATAAACATCAATCGGATCCCCGTTATCATTCGGCACTTGCCACCTCAATTCGAAATGATCGGCATAAGGACTCACAACAATTACATCCTGCCTATTACTGCTATTATCCAAAACGTGATTCGGCTGGTAAATCTTCGGTTCGGCCGGTTCCGATCTCCTCGGCATAGTTATCATCGGGCCATTCTGCCATGGCCCAAATCCCACATCATTCGCGGCCGCAAATCTCAAATTATACGTCACTTCCGGAATCAGATTTTCCAAAATATACGGCGCTCCAAAACTCCACGTCCTGTTCCTCGCTCGTTCCCATCCAATCTCTCCTTCGGGTTTATACTGAACAGTAAACGACCGAATTGGCAACGTATCGAAATACTGGGGCGGAACGATAGTGAACTTGATGGTAGTGGCAGTGAGACTCTGCATGCGGACATGGTCAACCACTCCCGGAACTTTGGCTTCGCGTAATTCGATCACGTGGGAATCACTTCCCAGTTTGTTAGTCGCGAGGCATTCGTATTTACCATAGAATCTAGGATCATTCCAAGCATTTACAATCAGGTGAGATACGGGGCCTATGCCTTCTAATTTAAACGGTGGGGCTCCTGGAAGGATAACGTAGCCATTGTGTTTCCAGGTTACTGTAGCATTCGGGATTGCTTCAGGAATACAAGTGAGGTTACCGGGGTGATTTGGCCAGATCCACGCGATGGGTTCCAAGACTTTTGTCCGGAAGAAAGTTGGAGGGAATTCAACAGTTATATGACCGTTTTTATACGCAGTACCAGCACTATTTTCTGCTATACATTCATAAAGACCATCATCACTTCGATTCAGTTTATTTATAATAAGAGTTCCGTATGTTTCTCCTGTTTTTTCAAAAATTTGTTCCTCAAGGATAATCCGCGGATCTCTTTGTTGTCCAACTCGGAACGGATGTTCCTTATCACTTACTTTACGAAAATAGACTTTAGGTGTTGGACGTCCGCGTGCTTTGCAAATAATTTTTGTTTCTTGATTGACAGGTGCGGTAATATTGAGCAATTCGTAAATTTTTGGTTTTACTAAAACGTTTATTTTGACGGATTTTTCTACACGTCCAGCTTTATTTTCAGCTGTACATTTGTAAATATCATCATCATTAAACTCGACTTTTGTTATTAATAAATTTCCTGTGTTTTGATTCACTTTAAATCGGTCAGATTTTGATAAATCTTTACTATCTCTTTGTTTGACCCATTGGTAGGTTGGTGGAGGCTTTCCTGTTGCTTCACATTTCATCCAACCTTGTTCACCTTCAATTACTGATAGAGGAGTCATGTCTTTGATCATCGGAGGAACTATTACTTCGACCTAAAAAAAAACAAACATTTTTTTACCCAATTAGAATCTATAAAAGCCCAAAGTTGTAACGACTGTTGCAAGTTGTGAACATACCATTACAATGACAACTCTATACTTATTTTAATTATAAAACTCCAAATTTGTATGTTACAAGTCCATGTCATATTGAATGAGTCCATATTTATGACCGTACTAAAATGTACTCACCGGAGTTAATCCAATAAAGTGCGTTATAGACGAGTGACAAATAAAATAAACTATAGTGCATTTAATGCATTTAAACGCGCCGAAATTTATTGATAAACAAAAGTACATAGTAACATGGACAAGTCCTATAATAATTTTCACATATTAATAACAAAGTAATAACAAAACTTTGTTTCATTTATGTATACACGTTTTTAAATTTACATACCTACCTGCCTAAGTAACTATATGAATAATAATAAAAGCAGTGGACGTAAGTCCAATAAGGTCCATTATCAACGCGTAATATAAATAAATTAACTTTATATTGATAATATATTTAACTTTATATATATTTATAAAATAACCTTATATTTGATTTTTTTCTAGTTTATTGTAATTATGTATTACGTTGAAAACTAATAGGTTACTATTAATTAGTACTACTTACTAGGTTTCTTATGTTTTTATCTAACAAGAGAGTATCTAAGTCCAATCAAGTGCCTTATGGTTGTATAATATAATATTTAGCTTTATAGTAAAGACTTTTTTACATTTTATTATTTGTATTACGTAGTCTTTGTTGTACTGGACGCGTCCATACTTATAGACTACTAGGTTATTATTTTACTACTATTATTTTTGGTTATTACTAACTATAATACTAATCGCGCCTTCTTTACAATCAAAGGAGACTGGAAGCGAAAAAGTATCAAGAGTAACTCCAATAAGGTGCGTTATGGATATATAACAAGTCATTTTTCAGACGACTTTAACAAAAATTTGAATTTCCCGTCCTCAAATGCGACCAAAAAATAACTATTTGAAGCGGACAAAAAGTGAGAACTATATTACTTAAAAGTAACAAATTTTTGATAAAGTTGTCAAAAAATTTTTTTGAGTGGACTCTTCTGTTTTCTGGTGTCAGCTTCGCGTCGAACAATAAATTTAGACTGGAGTTTTTTTTTATATAAATAGCTTCTATTGTATTGAACGCGTTCATAATTGCAGACAACTAAGTTATTACTAATTACTTGGTCACTATATATTAAAAGCGTCCATATTTATGACCAAACGAGAAACTATTAAATTTAAGTCCATAAATAGCGTTATGGACGTATAAGACAAGACGTAGTTTTAGAGCAAAGACTTTTTTGTAATTTTTATTTTTAAGGAGGTCTGTATATTTTGAACGCGTCCATAATTATGGACTACAATGCTATTTATTATTACTAGTTGCTAGCTTACTGTTCAGATATTAGACGCTTTTTTGGTTTAGTATACTTCTATACTAAACCAAGAGACGCATCCATCTTTATAACTAAGAAAATTTGAAAGCGAAAAAGTATCAAGAGTGAGTCCAATAATATAAAAGAATTAAAAAATGATATTTCTAAAGAAAATTTTGAAAAACAACGTTCAGAAACAAAACTACATACTACTGGAAGACAAGATCAAAAGAAACTTGAAAAACGATGGCTGCAATAAAAAATATAAAAACTATGACTAAAAGCGAATGAAGTATAAGCAATTTTTTAAAAATTAAAAAAAGCACAAACAATTCTAGAAGAACTTTAGGTCCCAGAAAAACTTAAAAATCGTCGTCTTAGAAAAAAATTAGAATAAAAAATTTCTTTCTACTGAAACAAAAAAAAGTACGTTCAGAAAAAAGCAATAGTAGATTCTAGACGAATAAAATGATTCAAAAAAAAGTTGAAAAACCATATTCAAAAGAAAAAGAACAATAAGAACGATAAAAGAGACCAGAAGAACTTGAAAAACAAGATTTTGCATAAAAAAACCTAAAAAAAAACTATTGCTGAAAGAAATAAAGAATAAGAAAAAGTACGTCAAAAAAAACAAGAAAAAGTACAATGGAAAGAAAAAAATTTAGTTAAAAACAAATAAGAACAAACGTAGGATCTTAAAGAATAAAAACATATTCTTAAGAAAAAGAAGAAACAGAACAAAAACAACTAGGATTGGAAAAATAAAAAAACTTTAACTATATCAACGACGACTGAAAGAGAAAGAAGAATGAGAAAACCACCGATATAAAGAAATGGGAAAAAATCTTTGATGTTCTTAACTCAAAAAAAAATAATTCTTAAGTCAATAAAATGAACTTGTAGCACACAAAGCTTCACGTTAAAAACCTGTAAGTATCTGTCTATAATGCATAAAACATGCTCATATTTATGGCTAACAAAGTGCATTATAAACGTGTATCAATTTGGTCAAATCAGCTTAACTATTTAAAAGTAACTATTTACTTAACGTACACAGTTACACACGTATTCGAAAAGATAATTCTGAATTTTTTTCTCTTACATTGTTTACAGCACGAGCGAACAGTAAATGCAAAAAATTTCTTCCCGAAATAGTTAGGTTCAACATTTCTTGCAACAAATAAAGTCCAAAATTTGAAGAAAAATTATGTTTTGGGTAATCTAACATAATTAATTTACTAGAAAATTTCTTAATGAATGTACTAACCCTTTGGGTGCCGGCGGGACTTCAAAGTTCAGCCTGTTTTAAAAATTCTAAATCGATAGTGATGTGCTTTATCGACTGCAGCTTTTTTTACAGTTTTCTATAATATGTTTTGCGTATTTTGTAAAACTTTTAGATCATAGAAAGCTCTAATAAATAAAAAAAACAAATTACTCGCTCTTCTATTTTTCATCAGAGATTGATTTTGACAGTTACAATAAAGATGAGCTTTCTTTGAATTTTCTTTTGAATGGTTTGTTACATCGGATTGGTGGTGATATCTACTTCCTATGCAAACATAAATGTCTGTTATTTTATTGCAAAATTTAATAATAGACGTTATTTTTGCCACCGGACGCTAAAGTCCCATCAGTCTGCTAGGCGATAAATTTTATATCAAAATTTTTGTCCGAAACAGATAAATTATGTTGTCTTGGAGAAGAGATAAATTTCTTATCGACGACAAGTGTTTAGCTGCAGCAGAAGAAGCATTTTCTTCTTGATAACAGCGCGATACTAACAGAAAATATCAGCAAAGATGAGAAAAAACTGATTGAAAATGTTAATGAAATTGTTAACGAAAATGTTGATAAGAATTATTAATATCAAATTATTATCAATTAACAATTATTATCAAATTAAGTTATTATTATTAGTACCGACGGGGCTTTAAAGTCTCCACCCCCGCATCCCTAAAAACAGAGTTACAAAAAATTTGAAAAAAATTTAATTTGTTATTTATTGGATCAGAAACGTAACAAACGAAAAAAAATCCAAGTTTTTTTTTAATAGGCTGGGACACAAAGGGTTAGTAGGTACATAAAGAAAATGTATTAATGGGTTGGCGAGACTGATTGGAATATTTTGGCTACTGAAATCCAACCGAAAGTTGTTGCTTTACCATTACCGATTTATGACGCAATAAAAGTTTTAACTGTTTCTTTGTGGCAAATAAAAAACCGTTTTGTCGAATGTCAGAAGCGACTGATGGAAAATGGCTCATTAAAGGCAATGAGTATAATTTTTTTTTTTATCTAAAATCGTTTTAAAATTTTTGTAATGTGTGTGAGACTAATAGGAGTTAAAACTGCTTTATTAGATTATAAACGCCTTAATAATCATGATTATATTCCACATAAAATTTTAATGATGACGTAAGACGTGCAGTAATCAAAATGTGCACTAGGGAGTCATTTTTGCAATGTTTTAAAATTTGTAATACATTCACAACCTTATCGCCACTCGAAATTCACAAGCACACCTACCTTGATAAATCTTATGTCGACGTGTCCAAGAATGACAACATAAGCCGTACAACTGTAGGTCCCATCGTCTGCTTCTGTTGCATTTTTGATTAATAATCCATCACTCTGTACCACGTACTTTTCATTTGATTCAATTCGTACGTCACCTTTGGCCCACTCCACCACAGGTGTTGGGTTTCCATGAACTTTACATTTAACAAGATAGTCGCTTCCAGCTTTAGGGTATTGTGATTGAGGTGCGTCCACAAATGTTATAGCAACTAAAATAAAAAAATGTATTTTTGAAGAGTTATCCTTGCGAAGAATTTACCATAAGTTTTGAGCATAACTGTCGCTGCTAATGTTTCGCTACCGTAATTTGCTACACAAGTGTAATTCCCTGCATCTTGAGCTTTCAATTCTTGGAAGAAAAGGACTAGGTCACGACCGGTGCTCTGAAATATGAAATTATTAAAAACTATGTCGTCAAATCGGATTTTGCAATTTCTTTTCATCCCCGAGCTTTTTGTAAATCGTTAATTTCCTGTTTTTAATCGCTTCGATTGTATCGCTAGTATCATTTAAAAAGTTTTAAACTTAACGAAAATTGACAATAGGCTGCCTGTTTTGTATTTTGTAGCGTCTGAAGGCAAAAAATCTGCAGAGAAATACAGATTATTCATGAAAAAGAAGCTGGTAGGTAGCCATGAGAAGTAAAACGTTTGTTAAACATTCATTAATAATACATAGTCGGTCGACTGCTACTAATAATAGTCGGTCGCTAATTACACCAGTTCAACAGAAATTTGCTGGAATTAAACCAATCCTGGCATAAAAAAAAAATTCAACATTTTTCGGGTAACAGGTAGGTATAGTGGACACGGAAATATTTGGTTACTGAGTTATTAAGCTCGCAATAAACCAAATAATAGCCATTGTTAAATGCCACATTGATGAGGAATTCTGTTATAAGATGGTCCCTTGCAACATCTATGACGGGATTTCTTTACCTTCGGACAATTAATTAAAATGCCTTATCACTGTGATATTCAACAATAACCACTATTTGGTTTACTGCGAGCTTAAACAGTCAGTGGCCAAATATTTCCGTCTCCATTATAAATGAAGTTATTAAAGACATGCAAAACAGTTGTCTTTCAATTCTGCAGCACTCTCGAGCTGTTTTTCTTTTTTAATAAACACGCGGTACAATTATGTAGAGATGAGATCTTGCAGAATATTTGTTTGACTCTATAATTGTCTGGTTTTCCTGTGGGATCCTTGGTTTATTCTAATTATGTAATACAAATTCAAAATTATCAACGTAAATAACTAAATCATTCCATTAAGTAATGAACTATCAAGTCCTCTTTGGTGAAAATTTTCCGTAAATTTCAATCAGTATTATACTTGCAAATCGGTCCTTGTTAATTACTCCCGACAATTTACTGTGAGGTAAATCTGCTACTTGTTTGGAAAAACAAATCACTCAATTTAGACATGATAAAGCTTTTGCAGCCCACATAAACTGATCAAATTGCAAATGCATTTTGCATTACAATTTGTTCCAAAATGTGATTTTTAATCATTAATTGTAATACATGTTAGGTACTAAAATTAATTATAACAGAAAACAAAACCTTAATTAAACATCAAACGAATTTATTAATTAATAACAATGGTATTTTCGGGAAAATAAAACTGACACGGAGTTCTTTTGTGTATTTAATTCAGGCACAATTAGCTGAAACGTTTAACATTTTTATTGTTATGTTCACTCAATAAAAAGAATCACTCTTAAAAAATAAAATTATATTTTCAACATTTTATATATTTTTAATATTATGAAGATGTAAACTGCTAAACTGCAGTTGAATACATCTCCAACCAGTTGTCATTTCACTCCTGCAGAAGAAATGTTACCTTTAGTTGCAAATATTTAGTCAAACCATCCTGCTTTTGTTATTAAGTTTCAATTTTTAACAAAAAAGATTTTAAAATAAATTTTACTTTACGTAAACTTTAAAACTTTTTTTTATAAATAAAAACTTGATGACAAAAAGCAAGATGCTTAGATATAAGGAAAAGTGTCTCATTCACAATGCCAAAAACAGAATTGTTTTGTTAAATAAATAACAGATCTGGATCTGTAATACTAATGCCCCGTTTTTAACAAAAAATAAAATAAAAAAAAATAGCAGTTTGATATCCTAAAGAATTTTTTAAATTATTCTTTAACATTCTATGAACACTACTAGACCAAACTTCTTTATTATTTGTACGTAATTTTGAACTAAATTTGGACGTATTTTTTTAGGATACATTTCAGAGTGAATAATGTTCATTACTGCACAGTAAGGCCGTGTTAAGGTGCTTTAGTCAGGATTTCAAAATTTCGTCTTATGTTTCGACAATGCTATACGTGGTCTGACTGCAATCAATATGGGCTTTGTTGAATTGGCCGCAAATATATCTGGTTGATTTTGGTTTCGAGTGGTTTTTTCGGTACGAATTAGCGATCTAACCACTATAAATCAAAATCCATCAGCGGTCTAGGTTAATCAAAGCCTATTATTCGGATTATTGAAGTCTCTTAATAAAACAGCCTACTTATAAAGGGCAAAACTATATTTTCTTACAACTTGTTAAATGCCCAGCTCCAGGTATTTCTACAGGGTGAATACAAAATGACGAAAAAGCTCTCCAGTTTGTTGTAAAGAACTGTCAAAAGAACTCCGAAATTTTTTTTTGTACATTTCTTTCTGAAAAAATCATTGAAATAATTGTAACAATTTGGAAAGATTGCTGACCAGTGCTTATAAAGTCGACTGCGAGCTTCGAAGAAAATTTAGTAACAATTGAACACATTTAGAAATTAAATTTGACAGTTAATAAGCAATTTTTTAATAGTTATTTAAGCAACAAGTTTGTTAATGAAAACGATTAATAATCGAGACTTAATAGAAGTTGAGATTGTTAATCGCACATTAACAAAAGCGTTGATTACAATGTTTTTTCTGTTGCTTACACACAATAAACTTCAAAAACTTTATTCTAAAATTTTTCAACTTGCTTCTATCTACTAACCCATTTCTAGTAACACAGCTAGATTATTTTCCGTTACTTAGCTACAAAAAACTTGCTGTTGAGAGCCATGAGCACAGAACTGTTCGAGTAATGGTTTGGAGGACTATTGCCTATGGAAGCCGATCACCTTATGTGTTTATTCGAGTCAGTATGACAGCTGTGTGTTATGGTGATGACGTCCTACGAACTACTTTACTACCTTATCTAGATGGCCGTCAACACAGACTGTTTCATGAGTAGTAATGAGCATGCGAAGCTGAAAATACAACCAGCAATACAATTCCAGAGTTAACGTTGATGACACTGATTTCAAATTTTATTTGTAAAATCTGTCACCGATAATAAAAAATGTATTCAAACGATGAAAAAACCGACACGATGATGATATATGGGGAAAAATGCCTCTGCCGTGATGAATTTGTGCAGACAACGTTTTCCAGGTAGAGAAGAACTTTTGCTGACACCATATTCGAACGACTTGAAACTACCTTAAGGAAAAATTGACCGCCTTTGCAAGAACAGCTACTGGTCCTGTTTACATATAAGTCAATGATTTCACAAGTAAGTGGCAATAGTTTGTCTTCAGTTAACCGAAAGATTAAATGATTTTTTATTTAATGTATTTGTAAACAAAAAAAATAATTACGTTACCTATGGAATTGTATTGCTGGTTTCATTTTTAGCTTCGCAGGCTCATTACCACTCGTAAAACACCCTGTATGTGCTATTTCAGCAAGACAACGCAAGTTTACATATTGCTCGTCAAACTATAGACTTCAAGAAGTTGGCGTTAATGTCTTGCCGTAGCCACCCCGTTCATCGGATTTAAGTGCCATCAAGCATGTGTGAGATATGATGGGTAGAAAACTGTTCGCTTTGCACCGTCCTCCACAGACTCTGGCACAGTTAATCATGAGGTTCAAGTTGCTTAGAACTAAGTTAAGTGCTACAAGCAGACATCTCATTTTGTCGGTGCCTAGACGTGTACAGGAGTGTACTCAGTTACAGGGTCTCCAAACACTTTTTTTTTCAAGTTAGTGTTACTAAAATTTTTTGCTAATATGATCGTTTCATTCTTGATATAAGTCTACCACATTACTAAAAAAACACGTCCAAAAAAATATTTCTTCTGGATGTAACACTTTTACTGTCACTGAGTATATTTGTAGGTGATTTTTTCAAATAAAAGGTTTAATTTTGAAATTGTTTGGTTATACGTTACTTTTTACCCTATGGTTTAATTAGTTTCAATTTAACGACAACAATTTTTGTGTACAGCTGTGTTTTGATGTAATGCATCAGAATAGCAAAATAATTTTTCAAGGAAATGTGTCGTTTATTTTTAATTAGCATTTTGATATTGACGTATGTAATATATTTCCAAATAAATGAAACATGAATAAATGTAGTAAATTTATTTTTCAAAGGAACTCTGGTGGGGTGATGATTTTCCCAAAATATGCTATCTATTATTATTACACCATTTTGTTACGCATTTAATTCTTGACATATCTATTAAAAAGAATACAAAAGAAAAAATGAATGTCCAAACTCTTTAAAAGAAACATCAAATTCAGGGCACTGCGAAAGAATTAACAATAATACAAAAGCGAAAATGCAAATTGAAATTTTACTATTGCTCTCGACTATAAATCTTACACAAAAGCCTGCTATGTTCTAAGATTAAGCTAAATTTGTTCAATTTCATGGAAATTTTACATTGGAGTTAAAATTATGTGCCCGACTCTCCACACATTTGTTTCTAGTTGGCTGAACAGAAACCGATTTATGTCTAAATTAGCCTAAAGACAAAGTAAATGCAGGGAAATTTGATAGACATTTTAGTTTGGTTGATTTAGGTATCGTCCAGATAACCAAATAGTGCACACACGTGACCAATCTGATTAATCAAACTTTCAAGTTTGACGATTAATTGAAAGTTCAGTGTAGAGACTACTATCCTTAGATCTTTGTTACACTAGAACAATTTGCATTATTCTGAATGCATTTCTAGGATATTAATATAAACATTTAAAAAACATAGGTCACGTGTGTGCACTATTTGGTAATCTGGACAATTATCCGTAAGTTAAGCCAAAACATCAATAATTGCAAATTAAGTAAATTAAAATTTCTTTTTTTCTCTTAATAGAATCACGATTTGAAAGAATAAAGGGCAATTGCAAAGACTCCATCAGTAAAACGAATAAAGTATTAACGGTAAGAAGCTTAAAAATCCAATCACGTTGAAAAAATCGTCTGAAATTCTCTTAATCCCTTGTGCATATTTAAACTGTTACCTGCGTGAACATGTTTTTGCCTCTATGCGTGTTCTCTATCCTTCTATTTTTGGAATCCCTCCATTCTAATTGTGCGATGAGGCTTGGTTCGTCCACATCGGGCGAACATGTTAACGCCAAGGTGCCCCCAATTGCTTTGGATACAACTCGATCGTTAGGCTGGATGGTCAGTTTCGGCTGCTTGTCACCATACACAGCTGAAATTAACAAAAATACAAATAAATCGAACAGTTATATTGCGGAAATCCATTTATTAGCCCCGAATTCAATCACGAACTAATAAAACGACAATATCAATTTTATATAGTAACGGTCCATAAACGCCTAAAGTGCACAAGAGCATTAAGGGCAATTGCACATGGAACCCCATAGAGGGACATTTACACACACGAGTGTAAAATATTAACGGTCAAAACATAAATCGAAGCTATCAACAATGAAAAATTGGGCTTTTGACATAATAACAACTCAATTAAAAGCCCCCACAAATGCTCTGTCTTAAGCCAATCCATCTTAATCTGCTTAACAAGAATGATGTCATTGATTAATTTATTTTTTCCGACAGGTGATTATTAATTATGTTATAAAGAAAAGTTAACAACATTTAGCTGAAGCCCCTTAATGGGGGTCGCCATGGGGGATGCTGGAGCACTAAGTAATACGCATAATGGGCCATAAACAACAATTACTCGAGATACATGGAACCCCATTGCACGAAGTTGCCCGAAACTGAGGGGAAAACATATGCGATATGTTCGTACAAAAATTAAGAAAACTTTGAAACTCGCATTGTTGAATTTTACGACTCTCTCCGAATTTATTTATTACATTTACAGCCGCTTAATTAACACTAATCCATGTGATATAATTCAATTGGAGTTACTACAAGCTTTCAATTAACGTTAATGTATTTAGCCGAATTCAGAGTTCAAAGGTAACGAGTTGCTTGAAAATGTCTCAGGTTTTTATCAAATGTCATTTCTGAAATGAAAATTCGGTTTGTGAAAAATGTGGCTTCAATGCTGACAATTGAATTAGGTCTTTGTGTGAGTGCTTTTGTATCCGGATTTCATTTTTCTGTCACTATTTTGCTTTAATATTAATAAAATAGCAAAGTGGAACACTGAAACTCAATATTGAATAAAAAAAACCTAATTCGCTTTAATGGTATTTAATTGTTGTACACCAATTTACTCCGACATTGAAACCAACGTTAATAATCAATTAGAAATCAGAGTGGTTATTTCATACTGTATTTGCTTTATACTCTCAATAATTCAAAATTTCATAATTTCAATTTGCATTTAAGGCATTGTATTAAAAATTCGGGTGTATAACCAAACAAATAAATTTCATTTCAGATTAAAATTCATAGAAATGTAAACAAGTGTTTGTTATTACTGGCTTTTTATAATAATATGGAAAATGAGTTTATTAGATTTCTCTATGTCACCGATTCAGACTTGTTTATAATGGCTTTTAAAAATCATCATTCTATCTGAAATGTTTTTGATAAGTCTCTCTAAACTGTCACTATTAAACAAATAATAGAAAAATATTTCTTGTTTCAAACAGTTTTTCTCTTTATATTTTAAAAATGTATGTAACGTGGACTTGTTGGTTAATTCAACAAATAATTTATTGAAATAACAGAAATTTACAAGAACTCAAAATAATATAAGCTTGCACATAAATCACTCAGAAATTATCGCCCGATGTTGTCTAACATGAATAAGGTTTGGATAAATAACTCCAGAATATACTACAAAGATATACCGAAATCATTAATAGACCCGTTCATGGACCGATCAAGAAAGATTAGTCATCATTTCCAATTGAATCTAGAAAGGTTGCAAAACATCTGGCACCTTCTAGCAAGGACGTTCGATTATATAAGGAGGGAGACTAGCCGGGGCAATCAGTCAGTTAGCGAGAACCAAACAAGCGAGTGAAAAGTGAGATATTCTCGGAAGAAACGTGATTAAATTAAGTCAACGGCGATTATAGTGTGAATATCGAGTTATTTATTTACGGTTGTTGTATTGCTGTAGGTACTTAGTGAAATTAAATTACTCGTTATTAATCTAACTCCTTGAATCAAACGAACCCCGCATTTGCACAAACGTTGCAATATCGAGGTTCATAAGTTGTCAAAGCTAACGGCGCCAAATTTAAAAATTTGTTAGCGCTTCTCAAACAAAACGGCTACATAATGTACCTCGAAAACCATTAATTTTATTTGTATACAACAATTTGGGGAATTAGGATATTTATGGTATATATAAACAGTTAAGAGTTTGTAACCCGAGGACAGCCACTTTGTAGGTTGTCTCTTGTTTTTATGGCAGGACATGTAGCAGTATTTAAAATTGTATGGTGCGTTCACATCATTGTTACCCCAAATTAAAGAGAACACAAGTTACATATTTATTTCAGAAGTAGTTTGTCAGCTACTGTTAAAAACTCAGTAATTTTTAATAGATTTTCTCCCTTAAATAAAACGCTTTGGTTGTTTCTGGCAATCGTCCAATAATTTAAAACACCATTCCCAACCACTAGCTGCAACTAATCTTATACTGACAATTTTAATTAAGGTTTTATTCGCCGCTTAAAATAAACCAAAAATCCACACAAATTTAAGCTAGTTTTTCATTACCCATTAAATAACCGTTTCGTGTACAACGGATCGAAAACTAGATTATTCTTTTATTGTCGGTATAAAAATAAAAATCCATTTCTATCCGTTCTTGATAGGCAAACAAATAAATATAAAAGTGAACTAAAATATTCATAGAGTTGTAATGCGGTGATTGTCAGATGAATTTTCAGGTTTTTTACAGCATTTCAGAATTTTCTATAAATAATTTTTTACGTCTCTGACATGAAAATTGAAATAAAGAGAGAATAAATAAAAGTAGTTTCCGAGTGAATTTCAAATAGCCTAAAGCTTGGTTTTTCTCTTGTGACACACTGTTTTCCTTTATTTTCGTCAATTCACTATTACTTGCAGTTAAAAATGGAACTTAAAATTTACAGTAAAAAGCTGTATTCAAGAGTTATATTACATTTACTCTGCTATCTAAGTAGTCTGACTTTTAGTTCCTTTTATTTCTTGGTCTTGGTGGAAGTTATGTACGTTTCGTCCTTCTATTTTTTATTTAAACTGCTTCCAAATTTTTTGTCTTTTATCCTGTTTATTCCACTAATTTTAGTGTTAAAGTTCACAATTTTCGTCAAACCACATATTTGTATTGTAGATCTGTTATAAATTATTTATCCACGACAATTTCTACAAATTGTTCATTACTAAAAAAAGTCGCAGCTTGTCATGAAGATGAAAAGCATGTCGTAACGTAAATTAACAAATTGATCTTAATTTTGCTCATGAATTGTTGGGTGTATAAACCATTTAGTTTAGTTTTTGTCCGTTATTCATCCAGCTTAACCTCTCTAATAATCTCTAATCTCTACCTAAATAATCGACAAAACCCTGTAGAATTTAACCAAGGTAATAAAATTACTTGTTTACCCGTCTTAGAGACGATAAATCGTCTTATATAAATTGTGAGGAAGTACAAATGACAAAGGGGGTGCCTTAAACGAGGTTGTACATGTTGCGACTTATATTTAATAATGGTTTCCTACTTTTCATAACATTGCTTCGAGTTGTGGGTTCACGTATGTGTTCATAGAAGTTAAGAATTAAATTTATTTCAGAATCTACCCTTTATTTGTTTTTTTTTACAAGATATCACCTACCTGCGTACTTTCAAAGTTAAATGGAATGATTAATTTTCATTGTTGCAGGTTATAAAATTGACCAAACCAAGTTCTTTTTGATTCTTTTTGAACGTTCAAATTTAATAGATCAATGAAAATTCATTTACAACAATTTTTGTATTTCAACAATATCTTGTTCAAACTTAAACCCGCAAAACAGCGAAAACACAACGCATAATTAATTTTGATTTAAGAAAATAGATAAATCTTAGAATCTGTATCAGAATCCTTGAAAAATCATGTTACTTGTACACGCTATACACCTTTCGTCTGCCATATTTGATGTGATTGTAGCGCCCTTATTGCTTATTATCTTCGTGAAATGATTACATATTGTTACGGTGAAGCATCGAGAAAGTTTCGCGAAAATTCGAAGTGTGTCTGATGATTCATCCGAGTGATTCATAGCAGCTGATTCTTAGTAATAGATGACGCGCCATGCTACGAGAATAGTTTGGAAAAACATACTTCTAGATAATTATGGAAGGTGGACTAACAATTATTATAAAGTAGAAGTCTTGCCAGATATGTAGTACAGTTCAGTTGGGAAAGTGACAACGAGACAAAACAGTTAGTGAAGTGTGAACAATAGACAGAATAACAAAGTGGTCCAAAGTGATTTAACATTTACTGTGTTAATTAAGTTTGTCGTGTTATCATATTAGATCTATAAAATAAATTTTAAAATTTGAATCCAGACCTTGAGTTTAGATTCCCCAAAGTCGTAACAATACATATATTGATCGTAAAATGGTGGGAACTGTGAAGAATTCCAGCTATTTAAAATATACAAAAATTTCTAAAACACTATCTTTATTTTTTCTCTATCTGAAGTTCTAATTAAAAATGTTTGTCTCTACTAATGCATATTAATACATTTCTTCGCCGTTTACATTCAAGCGTTGCCTCTTGGGATTACGTCTTTGATATTTACGAAAGCTTCAATAAAAAAATTTTGATTGCAAAGAATGCAAATAACTCGAGCTCTTGCAATTTCATTTAGAACTCGTTCCCATTTCTATGGCACTTTAAGTCGTGTATATTGTCCAGAAAAGGCAAGCGATCATTAATTTAAACGGAACGTTGAAATACAACAGAAAGTCAACTAACGAAACGCCATTTTTAGCAAACTAATAACAGTCTTTTATGCAAATTAGTCGCTGTAATTTTGTCTTCATTAATTGCTTGGCTTCATCGTTTCTGATAATTAGGTGTCGCGAAAGCAATTCGGTGGGTCGTTTTTCGCGTATCTTTAAAAACCAGCTCGGTTGTAATTTTTTTAGTTGTTTTTTATCAGTAAAATTTGCTAGTACAGCCAATAATGAAGCGTAGTAATAAACTGTGGTTGCAGTTAGGGACGAATTCTAGGCCTTACAGCCGTGATGTATTAGGGCTTTTTGTCATCCTAGCTCTGGACAAGTTAACAGACCATGAAATTGATGGTATCGTCTGCAAAATTTATACATTCGGACAGATTTGCCAAGGGTGGCTTATGTCTATCCCAAAGCTAAATTATAGGGAGGTGTTTTTATTTTTTATGTGAGTTGTTAAAATTTCTTTAAGGAGGCGCAAACCCTGTTAGATGCATTTTTGATAGCGGGACGTCTTGAGATGTGATATATCGTGGGGTTAATGGTGTTCCGCATCATATACCGTAAAATAAGGGAGGGAAGCTTTTTGTAAGATGCAAGTTGTGAACAATACTGCATGCCTTGCATACCCTCCGAGACTTTAACGCTCTGTGCACATTTTTATTGCCCTTATCGATCCTAGATTTTTTTTTAATCGCTACAAAAATTTTTCTCTGGCGCGAATGATGTGATAATACAAAGTTTATGCCATACACTTCCAACCGATAAAAATAAATAAAATAAAAACACATCGAGCATTCGCGTTCATCCATGAAATGTGTTTCCAATTTTAAATTCAAATGCAATGCAATAAATGCGAGAGCTTGTATATTATTTTATGCCGCAAAACAGTAAAATGTCACTTGGTGAAAAGTGGGACGTTTATTCTGTTTCTATACTCCATATCAACATTCATTGTTATTATTCAAGTTAACGTTCAGACAATATTACCTACTGGAATATTTCTCTTCTATTCATCTTGTACCGCGAGAATCAATATTTACCGAGATATTCTTAGCAACTCTACTGTAATAATTTAATTTACCTTTTAATGCTACAAAATATCAACTGATCAAAAAAATGGGCCAAAGTAAACGACGTACAATTTATTTAATTTTGTTAAATATACCATGTATTAAAATGTAGTAAAAAAATATAGAAGGCATTTCAGCTGGTAAGCATTTGTTTTCAATGTTATTTAATAAATTCATTCATCTCCTTATCACAAAGAAACGACAATATCAATTTCGTAAACGCCACTTTTTACATTAAATAAATGACATTTGTTTCAAAACCTGATGAAAATACGTTCCAACAGGTTTTACACCTAATTCTATCAATTTTCTGTTGCATTTTCGTCTCTTGAAAAAAAAGTAATCAAATCTATTTTGTTGAAATAGATTTGATTACGACGGAAAATCGGAAATTGTTCCGTTTGTAGGTAAGCGTTTAATGAAAAACGTGTGACACATTTTATAGAGCTCGTTTAAATAATTTTGACGGAACCTTCCATTACATTAGCGTCTTTTATTTTTGAGTAAAAAAAATATTAAAAAATTCATATTTTGATTATTATTAAAGATACAGATTTAAACAAAAACATTGTAGAAGTGAAAATCCAAAAGTGTTATCAAATATTTTTTTAGGCAATATTTTTGCCACAATAAATAAGTTCATTTTTAGCAACCATACTTGGTAAAAGTTGGTAGAAAGTCGTACCCATTATAAATGTTATCCTAATGGTACCCAAATTTAAAAAATCACTACAAAACTCAAATTAACTTTATTGAAAAAACAAAATCGATAAAAGCAATCTTTATTTCAAAATAGCTCGTGTTGTCAAAACATATTCTTAAAAAAATAACAATTTAGACAAATTTTCTTCGGGTGTTCGAAACAAATGATTTTTTTGCAGATGGTGCACTTTGTCTTGCTTTTTCAGTCTTTGTGTCTAAGACAGAAAGTAAATCATTCCTGAGGCCCAATACGTTCCTCTGATGTTTCCATTTTGAGAATGTGAGTAATAGTCCCCAGTACAATGTCCTTAAAAAAAACTGTGGAAAAAACTTTCCGTCTATTGCCAGCTACTGAAGATCAGAAGGTCTTCATCACTATTTTCACTACTTTCAGCATCTTGTTCAAAATCAACTATAACTCGAGAATCATCTTGTCGGACAAATCTTTTTTTTTCTGAAAAACCTAACTCGGTTAACAAAAGACCTATCGTGCCAAAAGGTTCCAATTGTTTTACAATATACTATATTATATGTAGCTCAAGACCCGTAACATAATTTTTTAATTTTTAATTTTGTTAGTATAATTCGTTTTTCTTTTAAATGCCTTTGTCCGTCTCTGTTCAACACATTATCTATATGACATAGCAACATATACAACAATGTGTTAAAAAGAGACAGACAACGGCAAATAAATAAAAAATGAAGTGTAGGTATTAATTTTTTATGAAATAATAAAAAAATCAAACGCCAACATTTGTCTTTTATCCTTCTTTTTTTTTTTCAAGTTACATTATTAGTCTTACAAATTATTAGTTGTCCAAAATGGCTGCCAAATCTAAATTTCATATATCAACACCTCAGATAACATTCCACCTATTTTTTTTTCGATTTCAAGAATATATGGATTTTTATATTTCAAATCATTATTTACTATTTTAAACAGAATAAATCTTTAGCTTGAAGAATTAATATTTAAAACAGTATTTGACGAATTTGTTTTAAAAGAAGCCCTTGGAAATTTTATGTTATCAATTACGATTTTTAGATTAGTTTTATATTTTTATGGCAAAATCGTTGTGACTGATCTGAAAAACATCGAAGTGCATCGTTTCATGTTATTTTGCCCGATGCTGCTTTACTAACATTTATCTTTATAGTTGGTCATATTTGTTTCTTCATTTTGATATTTACATTTCTAATGACAACATCGTTATCAGTGATCTGAAAAAAATTCAAAGTGTCTAATTTTATATTACTTTGTCTAGAATACATTGACCAACAACTAAAAAACAAGTAAAAAAATTGTAACTTCCAAAGGAATTAACTCATTTGGATTATCATATTTTTGTTGAGTAGCTAGCTGATTCCGTGGAACTTTTAGGTGAACAGCTGAGAAAACTGCTTTTTGTACATTTCCTAACAAGATTCTTAATCAATTTCCAATTTCAACCTTTTTGGGTTCAGCATAAAGCAAGGAGTTCAGTCCAAGATACTGAATGGTAATAATGAATATACCAATAACATGGTTGAGGAGAGCTTCTGAAAATGATAATTTTAAAAATGCTTTGAAAATTTATTTCTTAAAAGAAGAACGCTGTTTTAATGTGTGAAATTCAAGATTTGATTTATCAGTGTTTGTAGATGGTAAATTCGATTTTATAAAGACATATTTTTAGTACATTACCAATGACACGAAAAGCCATTGTTGGCTGTTGACAAATATTAGATCGATTAGGGATAATGATCGAAAATCGCTTCCCATTAATAAATAATAATAATCGTTGAATAACCTCGAATCAGTATTTCCTCCTTATTCAAGAGTTTAAATAGACTTGCAGATGATGTTTCACCAGATCAGGTTTCGGCAGTTTTGTCCCTCATCAGTAAATTACATCTTTGAGTTTTGTGTATGATTTAGACAGTTCTAAGTGTGCTTTAACACAATTCAGAACTTCTAGAAATAGACTTATTCCTACGATAAAATTAAAGACTTCGAACATTTTTGCAAATCCTGCCTTATTCCTAAATTGAAAAAAGTTGCTACCTGAACCTTTTAAAACTTTTTTTTAATTAAAATTTAGTCAAAGTTTTGGGCGTAACGTAGATCTGGAGAACAGGATTTAACTAAGATTATCCAAATCCGAATTTAACTCAAGACAGAACATCTGTACATGATTATTAAGTGTAATTTAATCCGCCGACAAACAATGAACAAGAAGTGAGAAGTGTTATGTAATCTTCTTTTCACATAATATATTCTATTTTTAGTGTTACATTCCCTTTCTCGTAATTCTTTTCTCTTATAGTTCAATAAAAATAAAAAGTATCGGAATTATTGGCCATTAGAAAAATTTCTATGGAATCTAATAAAACTTTATCGTTTCGGTCATCGATAACATTTGACCTCATCAACAATTAATCAGAAAGATCATCAGATTTCTTTTATTTCTGCGATAATAGCAAATATTGATTGCTACTTGATACTAATAAAAGCAAAAGCTTCTCGACTTAATTATATTTGTCGAGAGAAATGTAACATTTTTGTTAATTAGAATACAGTGGAGATGACAGGATGTCAATTCTGACGATCTAATTTTAGTTCCATAGTGTAATTGGTTTCGTCATCTTCACAAGTTAGAAACTTTGACAAGATTCAAACATCACAACGAATTTATCAACTTATGTTGACACACTTTCCTGATAAAATCGTTTTTTTCAACCATAAAAGTTCGTAACGTGCTAACGATATTCTCGTCCTGTCACAAATTTTTCTGCATATTTTTATCAGAACCTTCGACCCGCATTCAATTAGCAGTAAAGCCAGCTCGAGAGATCTTCCAGAACTGCTGATAGAAAATTCCCAATAAGCTCAGAAAAACTAAAATTGAACAAATGACATAATTGTGGCTTTGTATTCGCAATGAGCGGTGTAACTTTCATTGAGGTGATAATAACAAGGCCGTTCGTTAGGTCCTTTCATGATAAACAACCCTCGACCTCATGAATTTGATAATTCACTTCGTTAGAGCTCAAGGGAGACCGAAATCGATTCAAGTTTGTTTACTTTTTCTGCCATCTAGAGTCACGCATCAAAGATTAATTAATCCCAGATTAGAGTGATCAGATACAGGGGGACCTCATCATTTCCCAAGTTTATTATTTTTCCCTTGACTGTAATTCTCACCCTTATTACAAAAAGAAAATATTGATAAGAAACCGTCTCGGAAAAAAATCAGGGTTTAAAACAATGCCAGAGGCCAAGAATTAAATGGATCCAACTAAAAGCTGAACAAACGAACTCATCTGAGGGGTAAAAAACCATTCAACTACTTTGGTTTTATCTGGAAGTTGGTGAACACACAAAAAGACTGAATTGAATAGAAGTTTGGAACTTATGAGTTGAAATCATGTAAGCTGCATCAATTAATAAGTCGATCAAGTTGTGAAAGACTTTCTGCTATTGACCAAGTTTAAACTTGATGGAGTTTGACAAAGTTGGGGTCTTCTCCTTGACAGACTATTTATTTGCAAACATGCTTCCAGGGGGGAATTAAAATTCAATTATACGGTTATCTGGAGCTGGAAAATCATCAAGAAAAACTATAAGATTTTTTGAACGAGGTTGCAAGTGTAGGGAACGATAGAGAAAATCTTGGTTATAACCGTTTTCTCCTCTATGACCGGTTTTAAATAAGTTTCGGGATTTTCCGAGTTACATATCTCGAACGTGTCTCGTTTCCAAATCATTGAAGTTTTCACAAAATTTCAGTCTGAAATTGATGTGACGTTTGCATGCGAAATATTTGTAAATTATGGACAAAAGCTGACCTACGATAAATGCTTGTCAGTACCTTGTCAGGATTTGTTCCGTGTCGACAATTTATCAACTTGCATGTTAGATAATATTTATTTGTTCCATCATTCATTTGACCCCGAAAAATTAATATAAAAAATTACAAAGCTTTATTTTCAATTTACCTGCGAATATAATTAAATTCCACACGTCTACCATATTTCAATGTTAAATAATAATGAGTTACTGTAGCCATTTATCTCACGAAATCCCGCATAAATGTAGGATGCGCGATAATTGCACTGCTATAATTACTCATTGATACAAATTATTCTTTTGTCACAATTTATTTTTAGGGTCTCGTCTTTTCTCGAGAGAACAACTTAATCCAAAGAAATCTCCTCTAATTCTACTTTAATTGACAGTCCCGAGACAATTCGAATCAAATCTATTTTGAAAAATAAATTAACTCACACTATTTAATCCAATAAATACGATTAAAATTCCTCAACCTAGTTTTATTTAGAAATTTCAATTAATCCCGATTTTCCTTTAAAAAAAATAAGCAAGGGAGGAAGACGTACGACGCTATAAATTGTGGTTCCTTATATTACCCAAACTTTATGTAGCACGATTTTTTTCAATTTGTTGAACGTCTAAACTGTCGGAAATTTGCAATTGTGAAAAAATAATGATACTGGAAATGGAGATATCTGAAATTATATCAATAAATTTCTTCGATCGTCTTGCTTTATAAACACACTCCCAACGATTTCGATTAGATTGAGGTCAGACAAGTTCGATGGTAGCGATAAATCCCTGAAAATGGCATTGTCACACCATTTGTGACTATCCATTAGAACTAAGTGCACCCCAACATTATTGTCTAAATATTACTCATAAATTCTTGCCGAACCTGAAATATTTATTGACTGATCGTTCTATCATCACGCTTTTCTAATTACGACAAAATCGTATAAATAAAGCGTAATTAACTTGTTGTTGACAGCAAGACGATGTAATGATGCAACAGACACTAGAAAAATTCTTAATGCGCAAATAAACTCGGGAAATTGTTGTTTACAAGTTCTAATTACAAAAAATTTATAGCGGAATATAAATTTTTAGCAGCTTTAAATGAACAGAAGCTTTAGGTGGAATAGTTTAAAGAAAACGTAAACCATAAAATTCTTTGTCTTGCTCAATTCTACCGCAGGGAAATAAAGCTAGACTTTCAAAATGGTCTATGATAAAGTACGTTGAAATAATAAATGGAATTCTGGATACATGTGCTCGAATTTTTTACAGTAATTTACATTTTCTGGTGACAATTTTATACACTTAACACCGTTTTCTTTGAAATAATTCTTTTGTTTCCTAAAATATTAATTTACCATCCATTTTTTTCGTTTGGTCAAAGTCATATTTAAGTAGATTTCTATGTAATTGAATCTCGTTTTTTTTTGCAGAAATTTACAATTTCTTAACTCCCTGAGTTGGTGACAATTTTATTCACTTAAAACCGTTTTCTCGGCAATAATTCTTTTGTTTCGTAAATTATAGATTCACCGTCCAATTATTTTTTTTTTGAGCAAAATTATTTTTAAGCAATAGATTAAAACCCTTCGTTAGTCGCGCATGGGACTGGCAGTCCCATGCTTTACTATTTTTGTAATTAAATAGAAACGGTTATAGCTATAACTTTGTGGACTTATGACATCTCAAATTGATCTTTTATGAACACTTTGCCCAAGTTTGGTGCAAAATTTAGTTTTGTTGCTTCGCAATTCTCAATTAATTCATCGGGTACCTGGTTTGGGACTAGTAAATTTCACGTAAAAAATTTTATAAAAATTTTGTAATTATGTAAAAATGATACTCGACAATTTATAAAATGAAATAAAATATATATAATCAAAAAATATAATTGTTGTTTAAAACAGAATAAAATTAAAATAACAAAATATTATGCAGGTATTACATATTTCTAGAGACATTTTTAATTTTAACTTATAAATTTATTGCTTGAGACACATTTTTTTTGCAAAATTTAGTACGTTTATGATAAACTAATTTACTATAAACACTTCAAGCAAAAATTTACAAGATAACCAATAAAAATGGTCAAAATTTTTGTTATGGGACTGGCAGTCCCAGCGCGACTAAGGGTGTCACATAGTATGGCGCGCCTAACGAAGGGTTAAGCAGTACATAATTGAATCTTTTAGACCTGATCATATTCATAAACTTCTGGTCAGAAATGTAAAGATAAAGAAAGTTAATCGCGGCTGTAAATTTAATCCTCCTTTATACAATTGGTCCTAAATAAACTAATTTTTAGATAAGACACATACTTAGTTTCATTATTGCAAAAATCAAAATTCTAATTGAAGACTTTATTGGTCAAGAAGTGCAAAAATCTGTAATTTAAAAACGATAAATTTATTTAAAGTTATTTTTTGTTTTTAATTCAAAGATTATTAAATTGATTTCACTTATTTTGTTGACATAGTTAAATAGGCTTATTATTCAGTTGTTATAACCTTTCCGACCGAATAAATGTATAAATACTTTTCTAAAGTTTTATGTAATAGCTAAACTATATATTTTTTAATTTGTAATTAGGTACTTAGTTAATTCTAAAAAATATAAAGTCAATAGTGTAAAAAAAAGTCTGAGATATATGAAATATTAAAAATTCTAGAAAATTAATAAGAAAATTAAAAAAATCTACAGAACATAAAACTCTACCTAATCCAAAAAATAAGAAATGATTTAAAGAAATATGTTTATGAAAAAAGTTCAATGAAAAAAATGGTCTAAAAATTAAAAATTCGCACCGAAAATAATTAACTAGATAACTAAGAGTAAACAAAAGTAGCAGATTCGAATATAAACCCAGTCAAGGATGTCTCCACCGATTCCAATAATTTTGAATTTAATTTTTATTACTTAAAATAAATTTTTTCAGTAGTATTGTACTCGTAACAACCTGAATTGTTATAACATAAGAACAATTCAGTTGTACAACGAGATATTTGATTGATTCTGTTAGAAACGCCTGCTACAAGTACAAACTTGAATCCAGCTCAAAACGTTCACTGTAACGTCACAAACGTGGTCAAATAGGTAAAGCAAAAGAGATAAAAAAATTTCTGTTAAAGAAATTCTAAAATGAATTTAAACAAATACTGTCATATAGATGATAAAATTCTTAATATTTGCATTTAAAGAAATTAACAAAAATGTTACTGAAACCTATTTTAAAAAAATGTTGAAAATTAAAAGAAAAAGAATTAAATTTCAACAGAATTTTCATTTCTAGCTCTGAAAGGCCTAGAGGCATTTAAATATGAAAAACGTGTTAAACAATATCTTTCTCAGATTCCAATAATTGCAAAGCGTTTCATTTTATTTATTTTATTAGCAATATTTTATATTATAAAATAATATTTACTTATATCATAAATTAAGATAAAATTGTTAATAGAAAATTTCCCTTGTGACGTAATAAGAAGATTTTTCCCCTGTTGCTGAATGACACGTGCTAGTCCTGCTAGATATTTATTTAGTTATGTATAAAAGCATACGATAATTGTTGCACAGGTCACAAAGATTACATCAAACGAGTAGAATAGGCTTTGTAGTAAAAAGGTTCTAATTTTCATTAAAACCACTTTAATTTCTTTATTGCCAACTCAATCAGTAGGTACTTTTTGATCAAGGTGTAATTTATAGTAACCCTGTATACTTAATATACTACTTTAATTTAAACTTTTTTAGTGCATTAAAAGACTTTTAGGTGTTCCTCTTTACCAGAAGACTTCGACGTAAAAGACCTTTTCATACGCTAAAAACCGCTACTTAACGCACTTTGTGTAGAAATAACTGCTATAGTAGCATTACAAAAATAAAAGTAATGCTAAATAGAGGTGAATGCGCTGGGTTTAAATAAAATTAATTAAACTTTTCCCTATTTTAAAGTTAACTTTATAGAGTTTCGTTTGGATTTCAATTTAATTAAAAATCTGTGTATTGTAGTAACATTTCCGATATTTTTTTTCTTTTAAACAATTCAAAAAATCCAGAGTATAATTTATTAAAATCAGTTTTTGTCAAACCTGCCTCCCACACTGTAATTATCTGTTGATCCAGCAATTTAAAGTTTTTCAATTAAAGTTTTCTGCGTAAAGTTTCGACGTGTGAATTAATTTTTAATATTTATAAAATTTCCAACAAGGGAAATTGTGCGTGTCTTGAGTATCCTCTGTAGTGAATTTGTAGCATTCGTCAGTGCCTCTAGGAGAGTCCACGTAATAAAGAAGATAATGTGATACATGGTCTTGCACTTAGGCGGTTTATCAACAACCCTTAGGGCTGTATATCAATTAGTTTGTATGATTTCGTTCGATTTGTAACACGGAAAGCGTATTTAAAGCAACTTTTGATTAAATTAAATTTAAATTAAGTTTTGTGTTAGATTTCTGGTGGCAACGGGTGAGAATTTATTTTCCCAATAAATTCTCACACAAACACGTATTTAAGAGGATCATTTATACAAGTCGGGATTTATCGCTCCCATGTTTGTATACACAGCAAGGTGAAGAATCCCAAATTAGGATTTTAATTAAAATCACATTCATTAGCTCTTAAGGGAAAAAATCGGGTGTTATTTGAACATCCACTTTACTCTATCGAATTCCGGTGTCGGGTTACAATAACTGTCAAATGCAGGGAGAAGAGTATCGAGATGTCACTGCATGAAGGGCACATCATATCTATTGTCTCAGTTCTTTTGTGACCATACAATAGAAGTGGGGTTTGGGGGTACTTGAGCACGCGTTGGTTACTTTCAAAGAGATCGAGTATTATGCGGGTTTTGAAGTGACAAATTTCAGGTTTTCGCTGACAGATGTACCAAAAATTTCAAATTCGCCTTTATGCAAATCGAAATAATGTATTCCGAGGTTTGGTGTGAAATCCCTTTAGGTTTTCAGGACCATCTCAGTTACAGAGTATTTCACTTTGGTGCTGTTTACCGTGGGGTATTCTGATTTTTTACTTGACATCTGTGGGTTTCGCACGATTGGGTCGCATGATTCATTAATCAATTTAAAGGGTGGTTCGGTTGCAGAAATATCAATTCTTAACTGAACACAGAGAGTTTTTAAAAACCTCCATAAATTCTGACTTTAGTAAATTATAATGAATGGTAATACGGCATAATGTTTTAATAAAAATGTATGTTACACCATTTTGGTTTATAGCCTCAACATTAAACGTATTTTATTACAATTATTGTCATAATTATAAATCAGGGTTGAAATGAGCCGCATGGTAATTCATAACAGGGAGATGTTTAGAATATTTGTTGGAGTTGCTGACGTTTATGACATTTTAACTCATAACTTTCTTTATAAGTTATTTTGGTTAAAGAGCTTGCCTGAATTAATTTATTAGGCAGAGTCCTAAAGCTTCTTGCTTCTTACCACTTTATAAAATATATAAAAAATCTGTCTATGAAGTATTTCATTTTTTATTCATTTTACAAATTTGTATGAGACATTAATAATAATTACTATTATTGTCCCTCTATAATGGTCCGTAACTGAGACCTAGCAACATCACGACTTGCTAGAGAGCTGTACAAATTGCAAACAATAGCAGGCATAATCACATATTTAATTTTCACCCCCAGATACAAAAAAAAATAATAAAAGCTGTTACCTGCAGCACAGTATAGAAATAAATCAGTATGGACAGCTGATAAAAACTTGTCAAAAGCTAGCATCCCTTCACGTAAAATGTGTAGTAAGATGAAGGCACTAATTTTTTAATTTTTGGCAACTAATAATACACAATTTAAATTTTAAGAGCTATAACTCTAAATAAAATACTATAAAAATTATTTTAATCGTTTCTTTACCCTTGTCTTTTGGTTATTTATTATATAATTTACAGTTATAGCCCTTTAGATTAAAGTTGTGTACAATTGTGCATTATTAGTTGCCTAAAAATCTAAAAATCAGTGGCTTCATCTTACACATTTTACGTGAAGGAATGTCAGCTTTTGACAAGTTTTTATCAGCTGTCCATACTGATTTATTTCTATATTGTGCCTCCAGCTTCAAGAATTTATAAAAGATCACCTCCTACTATCTTTATTGACTTAAAAATCAATCGACTCCGGATTCTAAAATTAATTAAATTAAATCTTCTAATTTTAAAATCGGTAAAATGTTGCGCAAGCTCCTAAAATTGTCTGGAATTACTAAAATTGTAAATAAATCTCACTATCCTAACAGTGTTAAAATATTGCCACCGGTTTTCAAAATTAGTAAAATGTTGCGGCAGGCTTCAAAACTGTCTTGTCAGCAGAACTTTGTACACATTCCAAAAGTTGATTAATCAGTATTTCTGTGGTGCAAAAAAAAAGAGAACTTCATCCAAAAGGAATTAAGAAAATACGGGTAATTTTTTATTTGCTCCCGCCCGAAACTCCAAAAATAGGCAACACATTATACTTTGCTAGTTTTCTTAAATTTAATTGTCAAAATTAAGGCATAGAGGATTATGAATTAATGTCAACATTGTTGACAATACCTTTGACAGTGCTTCCAGAGTCACTTCATTTAAATCATTTGTAGTTTTCCCGAAGTTGCTTATCGTTTGTATAACGTGTTGCCTGCCTATTTTTGAAGTCTCAGGCGGGAGCAAATAAAAAATCATCCTGTATTCAAACAATCCGCGAAATCCTAGACATTATAGGTCTTTAGACTACTCAACAGGTAGGCTTATAATAAAAAATAATTTACACCTAAATAAAAGAAAGAACAAAGTTTTATCATTTGCACCTATATTCACAACATTAATAAGAATAACCATTTAGATAAAACATTTGTCCAGATGAGGCGTGGTTCCATCTCTCTGGATTCATAAATTCGCTGTATCTAAGGATACGCTCACTTCTACAAGCCTTGTTGTAAGTCACCAAATTCTCGTTCTCATGTTATTACTAATCTAAAACTTAATAAGAAATGTCGCCTGCGGCATCAATAATTAAAAAACATGTCACCCTTGCCTTCATTAATTTAAAACTTGATGAAAAATGACGCTCTCTGCTCCATATTGCCTGTGGCTTCAAAGTTAGTAGGTAACATAGTTCCTCCGAATTTTGTATTTAAAAAAAAATGTTGTCCTTGTTTTTATTCTCCGCTCACAAAATTAGTTAAAAAAACCGACCCCTAAAATTGTCTCGAATTGCTAACAATTTTATAGAATATTTTTGCCGTTTAAAAATTGATAAAAAATCTACCCCAAAAATTCCTAAATAAAATATCGCCAACGGCTTTCTAAATTAGTAAAATGTTGCCAGTCTCCTAAGGTTGTTTCGTATTCCTAAAATTGAGAGAATATATCGCCTTCAGCATGATTAATTTAAAAATTGATAGGAAATTTCGCTTTACGCTCCAAAAATTAAAAAAAATGACATCCTTGTCTTTATCAAGTTAAAACTTATGAAAAATGTCGGCCTTAGCTCCCAACTTGACTCTGGTTTCAAAAATTAGTAAAATTTTAACACTCCCTTTAAAAATGATAAAAAATATTGCTCTTAATTATTATAGCAAAAATATCGCCTTCGGCTTTTAAAATTAGTAAAATTACGGCTGCGGATTTCACGATTAAAATATCGTTTTCTAAAGCCTTCTCGAAACGTAAACGAAATAAAGTTGAAGTGTTTATTAGTTTAGTAACTTTAATCAAAATTAGTTAGACCAATAATATAATTTTTAATGTAAAACGCCTCCTTCACCCTAAAAATATTTTCTGAGTGCGGCACTGATCAGACGACCTGAAAATTCTTTGCGGTCAATTCCCGAAGGTATTGTATCATAAATATAACGGAGTTGTTTGATATTTTTTACGGTTTCTCTTCTTCGGTGTCAATAAAACTTCTGAAAAAAAAATGAGACGGGTAAAGGATCTTCAATTAAAGTAATCCGATTTGTGGCAGGCCGAAGTAACATCGTTGTTCCATTATCGCAACGTTGATTAATCGGTTTTGATAATTCAAAACTTTCCAATTACTCTCACAAAAATGTCAATAGAAAATGCACCAGAAACTTTCCTAATTATTATAACCTGTAATGTTCACTCTATTATAGAAATTGCTACCTCAATTTGGTTTCCGGAGGCTAATTAAACTAGGAATATTTCATCCTGGCTAAATTGAGTTCTTGTAAGAGACATATTTTGCGTTTTAACTGGAATGACTATTGTTAAAACTTGAATTTTTTTCTCTTATCTTTCACTTAATCCTAATACAATTAACTCAAAGTTGACTGGCTAATAGGATTGTTAAAAAGTTAAGCTCGGAATTTTTTCACCGTCTAAAGAAAACGTTAGAGGACTTCGCTTGAAATAATTACCGCCGGTTTCACTTTATTACACGACTGGCATTACCCAGATTTGTGTTATGTGTAATAAAATCACTTTTCCACCCTATTTGTAATAAGTGCAACAACTATTAACTTGGCAGGTTTCTTCCGATTCAAAGCGTCAAAAATCCCAAAAGATTTAGCAATTCGTTTAAAGTTTTTTTCGTGCTCTAACACTAGTTCGGAGTATTACCCTCGAAATCCGGACCATAAGCTTCACAAACATGGAACTACTCGCTCAACAATCAATAAACCTAAAACGTTGAATTTAACAAACTTCTTCCAACTATATTATCCAACAAATGCAAAGTGCATTTCAACCAAGTCTAATTAAACCAATATGGTTCCATTATACTGTGGTTTTGTTTATACAAATTGCAGTTTTAATTAAAATTGTGTTTCTGAAAACCGCTGCATTAACAAAATTTGTTATATTTTGTTTCATGCATCATTTAATCGCATTACAGGGGATCGCTTTACTGTTCTTGTGTTGCAAGGAATGTCTTTAAGTTGTTGAGGAGTAAAGTTACCCTCTGAAACTATTTTCGAGGCTTTAAACAAAGTTTCATGAAGGAAGAAGTGGGATTCAAAAATGGTGGATGCGCCGGGATAACTTACATGATTTTCTGTTTTAGTTTTATTTGCCTGACATTCAAAAGAGGTTTTCATCGTATCAAGTTTATCCAAGTGATTTGTAAAAATTTATCCGATTTCACCCCAGTATATACAACAACGATGATGAACATTTAAGGATTATCTATACCCAAATTTAAGACAAACTAAAAGTTTGATGCAGGTCAAAACAGGTAACGCGTTCAGCGTCTTTATAAATAGAAAGCACGTATAGAATTCTGACTTGGTGTGCAATAAAAAAATTTGTAAAGTAGCATAAAAAAAACGCTCCTAAAAAATGCAAAACCACAAGAATAAAAGTATTATTAGCAGCCAAAATGTCTTAAAAATGCGTTGCGTTACAAGTTTACCAGTTTTACCCATTTTAAAAAACACAGGCGGTAATAGTTATTGATTTTTAAAATTATAAAAACAAAAATGTCATTGTTTTGTAATTTTGGAAGCCAGAGCCAACATTTTTTAATTTTATAAACCAGATACATTTTTTGGGTAATTTTTTAGTTAAGAAATACAAAAACAGCATTTTCTCATTACGTGAAGCAAGAGGCGCCCAACATTTTACTAATTTCAGAAGTCGAATGTAAGAGTTTTTTACAATTTTTTTAAATTAATAAATGCAAAAGCAATATTCTGTTAATATTAGTAGTTGAGGCCGACAGTACTGATTTTGAAGTTTGAAGATGTAATTTTGCTATTTTCAATGCTAGATGCGTACTTTCTTATCAATTTTTAAATTAATAGAAACAAAGACGATAGTGTTTTAGTAATTTTTAAGATAATAAATAAAAAACAATTTCTACAGTACTGTAAGCCGGCAAGACATTTTACTAGTTTTACAAGCCAAAGAAATCATTGGTTATTTATTTTTTAAATTAATATTTACAAACGCAACATTCTGTTAATATTGGGAGCTAGAGGCGATAGTATGCTAATTTTGAAGTCTGAAGAAATAGTGTTGTTAATTTTAGAACACGTTATTTCTTATCAATTTTTGAATTAATAATAAAGAGGACGACATTGTTTTGGTAATATTAGTCGCTGAAAACGGTATTTTAATAATTTTAGAAGCCAGGTATAGTTTTTTTTTTAAATTTTAAGTCAAATTAGCGAAAAGTTAAACAACATTCTTGTAAAAACGCTAATTATAAAGCCTTGTTATTTACACAAAGAGATTTAGATTGGATTTTAGAACGTCTTACAATTAATTTAATTTAACCGAGTCTTACCTATCGATAATTAAATTGTGTGTAAACTCGTCAGCTATATAGAAGCAGATTATTTGTTTTAGTGTAGTGTTTAATGGTTTGAGTAAAGTTCTAATTAGCGCAAGTTAAGGCTTTATGCTTACGACGCTCTAGAATTAAATTAAAAAACGTGGCATGGTTCAAGGAATACGTGATGACACAAACATGGATTGAGGTAAATCCATATCAACCCTGATGATGAGAATAATACATTTCAGTTTATTTATACGGTTTAGCATGTAACACAAACTATTCTGTGCCGGATTAGATTAGATTAAACCTGTGCTTCATTACGTTTCTACTCGAATTTGTGTCTCTTGGCATTATTTCATCTGTGTTCATTCAGTGGCGGAACTACAGCTCGGCCAGAGTTTGCACGAGGATAGTCCTAATTTATAAATTATATCAACAAATATTATGCTGTTGCTGGCTTACAATAACAATAATAGAAAAAAAGTTCGAGAAAATAATATGGATCAACCTAGACCTAGAAGAACGAGTCATGGCTTTCAATTGAATTTAACAAGGTCACGAAACATCTGGCACATTCTAGCAAGAACGTTCGATTAAATAAGGAGGCAGACTGACAGGGATTTGACCAGAACGCGGCCTGGCTCTATAAGCGAAGAGAAGACGATGACCGTATAGATTTCAGAATGGAGTTCAGTATAGAAGCAAAGCAACAATATAAAGTGTTATTAAATTATGTATTTATTGAATTATTGTTGAGTTAAAAGAGATTAATGTTTATTATATTTCATTGTCACATAAACCCTGACTTTACATAATAATCAACAGATCTGACTTAACTAAGTTTTAAATTTTGTAGCAGTTCTGCCACTGTACTCATCCGATTTCATTTGTGTTAATTTGTTAAAAAGTTTATTATGTCTTCTTCAGTAATGTGGAGAGTTAGCAATTCAGGAAATGTAACATTGTTGTGGTAGAAACTTTGTCGAAGCAGGGAATTTACATTAATAGCTTAATATCTACCGATACATTTCTACCAAAGCTAGTTGAATATCCAAATCAGGTTTTCAAGCGAATTATCTGATACCGTAAAGATTTATAAGAGGTCTTGGGGAAATTCGCTGACAAGGGTTTATCAGCATTTTCGCAGAAAGTACTTGTTATTATACGAAAATGATAATTTATACCGACTTGTCTTCTTAAGTTTATCTCTTCTACATACAACAGTAAAGTGTTCGTTAAAATTTTTCACCGATAGCTTTGTCTTGAAAAGAAAGGCAATTATCTAAAAAGCTTGGAGTTTAGACTGAAATAGTGGATTACCCGGTAAGTTTTTTCATTGAGCTTCTTCGGAAAAGTTTGTTACAAAGGAAAACTCCGTTTAATATTACTACATAAAATTTGATTTTAATTTCCTTCGTGTGCACAAACTAAGATCATTAAATGCAGCAGTCTAAAACAAAATTATCAAGTGAATAAAATTAACTAGTGGCGAAAATTAAATGTGAAATCTACGCGGCAAGTTTAATTAAAAAAATCGAGGTGGAGAAACGATTTCAAAGTTTTTTAATTGATCGGATTGTTTAGTCTAAAAGAGAAAAAAAGGATTCTTGAAGAAATTCGCCTGTCATTTGGTAAAATTCACAGTAATTAAAATTGGAGCAATGTACAGTAATATCTCGATAATTTATATATTACAATTTAAAATTTATAGATTAATTTGTTTTATGATTTTTGATAGTCTAAGAACTAGTAAACAATGAATAGTGGTTGTTTGCGTTAGACTAATTTTTGGTGTACAGCTTTATTTGGTGATAAAATAGCTACAATTATAGTGGCAGAACGAATTACTGGTTAAAAAAATCAGCAGAATCTCTTAGGTGTTCAATCTGCATTTTTAATTTGTCATTTCTGACAGGTTAACTTATCTTTTTTAAATTATATTTTGTGTTTCTTTATATATTCTTTCTTTTAATACAGTTTTTGTTGTAGATGTTCAAAATTTTCTAGTTTTATTATTTCAAACCTACAATATATATCTCTACTAAAGCCTTTGAAACTTTTCTAGATTAGGTAGATACTTTTTATACAATCCTGAAATTTCTATATGTGTGTCGTTTATGTCTAATTATTGTCTAATTCACAATTTGTATAATCAAAGTTGTCACAATTGAAGAGCGTAGAAATAAACTCGGTAATTATAAATACTTTATAAATAGAGTTCTCAAGATACCACTAAAAGCCGTTTTATAAGTTCACTACAATTATCAAAGTCTACTTAAATATGTTACTCAACCACTTTCAGTCAAATTCTTGTCAGGTCCGCTGGTATCGAGGTGATTATCAACGATTAATGATAAGGCAGTACCTGTAAAAAATAAAAGGGAAAATTAAAGTACAACATCCAAGAAGTTGTATAAATAAAATATTAATAATGTTTATTAAAAACAACGCTTCCCAATCAGGTGCTCTCATCAAGGCTAGATAAAGAAACCAAAAAGCTCGGAAATGTCGCCGAAAATTCCAATTTTTCATTAAACGCAAACGGGTTACATAAACATCATCAATAAGTATCAATTTACAAAAAACTAGAAAGGACAGAAAAAAGATTTGGAGCATTCAACACTCACTTATCACAGTTCATTTAAATATAAATACTTTGATTCTCAAACCTAATCTACAAATTGAGAACAATTTTTATCACTGGTTGAGTACAGTAGTGGGTGGAACATAATAAGACTCTACTAAGGTCACCATTGCTCAATGATAACACACAATTAGAAGAGAAAGGTCAGTAAAAGTCACTCACTTATCAGTAAAATAGAAAACTCTGAGATATCACCCACTTGCCTTAGTTAGATAATTACTTTCTTCTTTCATTTTGTAACTTTCATTATGGCACATATTGATGATGACATCTAATTGATGCGCCATTAATTCAAAAAACCAAAATGCGGTGCCCTAAATAGCTAAAAATATGTTGTTGAAAAATTAATGGCCCATCAATTTTGATGAACATTTGTGCCACCCAACATAAGACACCTTAATCACCAGCCTCAATACTACTTAAACTAAACTTTTTTAGCTATATATGTAAAACCTCTATTATTATAAATTGTTTATATTATTAAATAAACAAAGAACCCGCATATGATTACACGAGGAATATGTTTTAGTTAGTTAAAACCATCATCAGCAAAAAACATTATTGAATTTTTAGAAGATAATTATATGTAAGACATAAAAAAGACTTGCTCGATTGCACAAACGTTTATCGAAGCTGATGAGCCATTAATCTTTCATTAACGCATTTTTAGTCTATCAGGGCATAGTATTTTGAATTAATCAGAATTTAATGGTCCATCTATTTTGATTGACGATTGTGTAATCGGAGGTTATAGTATTGAGATTAAAAAAATTTAAACTGACTTAAAAATGTATACAACGCCTCTTCTATATTACACTTATTACTCATTTTATATAAGTTCATTAATGACAACTTGCTTTTTGATGATGATAGTTTTAACTAACCGAAACATGTGTGCAAATAATAATGAAGAAAGTTTTTGTTTTTTCGTTTGTATAAAGTTTCATTTAAAAAAACTAACTAAAAACGTGGCTTCAGTTTAATAGCATGGATTGTTCGCAAAATTGTGATCTATTTTTCTTTTTAAGATTTATTAAATTCCCAAACGGTTGGTTGGAATTATAAATTTTGTAAATAACTTAATTTTTCTAAATTTTCGAATCCCATTCATATTTTTTTCCGATATTCTGAATTAAATTATACGACACTATATATTTTATTAATTTATGAACCCTCTTTTTCAGAATAAGACTTCTGTACATTTACAATTTTTTTTAGATACCTTGTTTTTCTACAGGATGTTCCAAAACAGATGTACCAAATAGTTAATACAATGTCAATTGGGAACCAAAGAACGAAAAAAATTCCATCTCTTTTAATTTTTAAGGTACAACACTCCAAATCTACTGCTTTGGCATCTGAAGCAAATTTTGTTTATAAAATTTTTACATTTTGTTTAACAAAAATTCTTGGGCGATTTGCCGATTTTTTCTAGAACTTGTATTTTCAGAAAGAATTATGTTGCTACAACTGCCAAAATAGAGATGGATTTCTTTAAACATTTTCTTCTTGTTCATTAAGACCTTAGCTAACAACATACCAACAATTTGGCACGCCATTTTTGATATGTTATTCTGTATTGTTATTGTTTAATATTGTTTTTTTTAATAATTGGCAAGAATTTTAAAATTTGTAACTTATCTCTATTCACAAATTTCTATAAAATTTTCTAGATTTAAATATTGCGATTCACATCACGATTTTTTTTTAATTACCCAGATTTTCCAGTTGCATTTTCCACATTCTGTAGATTTTAGTAGTGTATGGATTATCCCTTATTTTTAGCTTATTTATAAAACTTTTGTAAACTTATGGGCTAATTGAGATAACACCTATAGTATCTTCGTTTCCAGGGAAAATTAATAAAATTCACTGTTCTGATTGGTTACTGCTCCGGAAAAGATCAAAATTTGCGATACTACCGGTGGCATAAGAATAATGTTTATTTAATGTTATTTAATAATGTAATAAGATTGTTTAATTTTATATATTTTCTAAATTTAGCATATCATTTTTATCATTTTTGATTTTCAACAAATTTTGAATTCTTTAATCTTTTGATTTGCTATTCTTAAATTAGCATTTTATATTTTATAACTTTTAAATTTTGAATTGAGCATTATTTTTTATAATCCTTTAGTATTAGGACTTTCATCCGGTACTTTTTTGTATTTTCGAAAGTGGCTAATATTTAAATTTCATAGAGTGGTGAGAAATATTTTTTAAATTTTCTTACTTTAGACTTTTCTTATTTTAATTGTCCAGATTTTATACATTTATCTATAGATTTTTAGATTTCACTAGAACTTTAGATATATTATATATTTTACCTATTCCCAAGATTTTTCTAAAATTCCCAAATTCAATAATTTTATTAGCTTACATAATGTTATTTTTTTTATTTCTCAACTAAATTCTACGTTTACAGTAATCTGACCGTGATGAGCCTTAATCAATTTATTTTATCAAGGTTGTGTTGTACTTTTCTAGTAGTCAGTCATACTCCTTGTGAAAAATTGCAATGTTATAAGAAGAGGCATCTTTTAATAATGTAATGGACGAGATGGAGGATTTTATCCATACTGAAGTCGTTCACAGACAATGTGACACTTTAAAAATAAATAATTGCTACTTGTCATAGCATATAGCTTGTAATAAAATTTTTATTACGACTGAACTCCTTCGAAAAATAAAGTTATGAGAACAAATGGGATTAATAAAAAACGTAGTTTATTTTTGATAAAACGACTCTAGTAATTGTTGAACAGTGATAAAATACTAATACCCTAAAATAAAATAACCATAAAAATATTCGATTTAGAACCATCACTAATTTTAATATGATCCAGCCAAGAGAGTTATTTTTAGATGCAGTAGATGCAAAACAGGGTTAACATTTCTGATGAGTTTGTAGTTTTCGTAACAACATCCATGTTTGTGTCGATTCGTATCTTGTTCCCCTACAGCTTGGAAACTTATCCTTGCCAACGAATTTCCAACAAAGCAAATAAGTGGTGTTCAATATTTATTGAGGTTGTCCGAGTCTGGTTTCTCTCTACTCTTGTCGTTACACTTAAATAATTACTTGCAGAAAGCTTTTTCGACTGAGAACACTTGCATCTTCTTTCCTTAATCACGGCAAAAAGCCTTCTCAAACCCTTTCTCATATATCTAAGGCAACGATCGATAAATGCTTTGTCTCACCAAGCTTTGATTAAAGACGCAGTTTTACCAAAAAGAAGTGCCACACTTCAAACTCTCATCACTTTTCCAAACATTGCCATGATGTTTAATCAATAGAGAAACTCCATTTTCTACGAGATTATTTTTAGCTATAAATCTACAGTATCGCGAACGGTAATTCGGAAACACTTCGTTTGTAATTTTGGGTAATCGATAGCCCTATTTCGCGGGAAATTTATAGTATGAGCTATTTAAAACCGATAAATACTCCCAATAGTATTTTTGTTTACTACTCGATATTGCAGATTTTATCTGAATCGAAGCAAAGTCAAACATTTACTCATGAAGGGGACGAAAGTAAAGTAATTCAACTATAGACACTCAATCTAGGAGAGCTCTACGATACCGATCTTAATTTGTTTCATCCCCTATTCATGCGCCATTTGTTTTCTTCGAATTTTGTGCACAGTTTATCAAGAGTTCGATTTATGCATGATGCACCCCAAAAATCCTAAAATTCATTCAAAAGGGTTACTTTTATAGCACTCCCAATCAGATAAGTGTCTGAAATTGTAGAATTTATTCGGATTTCGTGTGAAATTTCTCCTACTTTCACTAGTTCGATTCAGACGGAATTGACAAACTAACTCGGAAACTGCACAAGATTTCAGGAAGCTTTTAGCTAGATTAATTTCCAAGTAAGCGATCCAGTCTCAAAGAGACCTGATATAAAAATTAAATGTCCTGCGAGTCCTGAAATAAATTTATGGTGATATTGACTGGGATGGTCCATGTTAAAGTTCATTAATAAAATAATAACGTCCATAAATAGCGTCAGTGCATTTCAGGCTTTTAATATTTCAGGGGAATTTTTTGTTTGCATGTCATTTGATCAGCAAAAACGCAACAATAATAAAAGGACCACCATAAATTCCCTCTGAAAAAGCTTTTCTCATGTTTTTGCGAGTTGCGTCATCGTCACTTACACAGTTATTACTTTTTCCTGTTTATTATCATTTGCATTAATGTAACCCCAATTTTTTCCGACGTTTAAATATCGTGTGTTTCAAACAAAGACCAATTAATGATTTGCATTAATCAACAATACAATACCCTCTAGTTTATATGGAGGGAGTGTTTTCCCTTAGAATTTATCACCCAAACTTACTGCCTATTGTTCCAGTAAAGAAGTTTTCAAGTATTCGGTTCAATTTACAAAATACAAAATTAAAATATGGGACATGCTTCTGCTTCTCTCTGGGTAAATACCCTTTTAGTGTAATTAAGAGTAAATTGTCAGGGTACAGTATGCTTAATCTTCGTCCTCAGGGAATTACTCAGGTAATTTCATTATTTGCATTTAATACTTTTCGGGGAGCATTATACGCTAATATTAATTCATCAGAATTTTTTAATTTGCAAAAGTGGAAGTAATTAATTAAAATTTACTTTTATGTTGGAGCAAAACGGGTTACAATTGTATAAAAATATTTCAACACAAAAGCACTGTTTGCTATCAAGGATTTGAGATAACAAAATTATGTAAAAATGTGAAATGAAAACAGCTGAAACAAAATTGAAACAATTATTATTAATTAGGGACACTGGTAAGAATCATGAGTTTATCTCATGTAAATTTAACAACATTACGTTATTCTCATTACGTGACAATCGTTAAAATTATGATGCTAAAATATACCAAAAAAATAGTTCCTAGTTCAGAACTCTTTTAATACAAAATAAATTTAGCAAGTGGGAGATTTTTTAGCAAAAACTCAATGGTTCTCCCCTTTTCGTTGACTCATTATTTTTAGAATATTCCAAAAATATTGACCCATTCCGGATACATACGAAAATATCTTTTATTTTCTTTTATTAAATATGATTCTGTTTCAATCATGTATATTATAAATCAATAACATCAATATACGTCGAACTGCTCAAACTGTGGAGGGAAAAAAATTAAAATTTTAAAAACTTATTATAATAATTTCCAATGAAAATAAATTTCACCAGTCTAAAAAACTTCGTTAATAAAAAAAACAGTGATTTCCAGTTCAACATCCTTTCTAAAAACAAATAGAGGTCTCATAAACTTAAGGAAAGGTTTTACAGACTCTTCTAACTGGAAATCTTGAGAGCCCAACAAACCCTATAACTAGAGATCTCATAGACTCAACTGCAGGTCTTACTGACTCATCTGTAGATTTTAGGAGGTCCACAGACTTTAATAAATCACCAGAGGTCTTATTGTTTAAACTGGAGATGTTTTAGCAATAAATGTACCCTTATTGTGTCAGTTGCTGGTCCCATAGATTAAACAATAAGTCCAACTAAAAAGTCTTAAGAGGCCCACAGACTCTATAGACTCAACTAAAGATCCTATTGTCTCAACTGTAGATTTAAAAAGCCTCACAGACTACAAAGTAAGCACTTTTAATGCTACTATCGTCGCTTTTGTTCTTGCTCTTATCCCTGTATCTCAGCTCCAACAAAAAGTACCCTTGACACCCTTATTTTATACAGTCAGTTGTAGATTTGACAGACATAACTGTAGGTGCTACAACGTCAATTTCAAGCCTCATAGATGGATCTTACTGAGGTTCGTCTCATAGAGTCAACGGTATCGGCTCAACTGAAGATCTCCAACTAAACGTACCCTTATTAACGCCATTGTCTCATAGAGTCAATTTTAAGTGTGACGGACTTAATTAAAGGTGTTAAAAAGTCAATTGTAAGTCTCATAGATGCAACTGAAAGTCTTATTGAGTGAGCTTTTCGTTTCGTAGATTCAACAAAAGATCTTATTGCCGCAACTGAAGAGCTTAGCGGCCTACAAACTGTCTTACCTCAACTAGAAATCTTATTGTCTCAACCGGAGGTCTAAAAGACCTCACAGACAACAAAGCCTAAGTATTTGCGATGCTCTTATCGTCGTTTTTGTTCTTCCCCTTTATTTTATTTCTGCTTCAACATAAACAACCCTTGTTAACAACCTTATTGTCTTATAAAATCAGATGTAGGTTTCATAGACTTAACTGCAAGAATTAAAAAGTCAATAGAAGGTCCTAGATTCTACCGAAGATGTTATTGACTCAATTGGAGGTTTTATTGAATAAGTTTAGGAGATTCAATAGTAGATCTGATTGTCTCAAGTGTAGTTCTTTGTGATCCAAAATCTCTATTAACTAACTAGAGACCTTATTGCCTCCTAAAATCTAGATGAGTCAGTAAGACCTGCAGTTGAGACTGTGAGATCTACACTTGCCTCTACAAGACCTCCAGTTGAGACAATAAGATCTCTAGTTATAGCGTTTGTTGAGCTCTGAAAATTTCCAGATAAGTCAGTAAAACCTTTCCTTAAGTCTATGAGACCTCTATTTGTTTTTGGAAAGAATGTTAAACTGGAAATTACTGGTTTTTTCATAAACGATGTTTTTTAGACTTTGGTGAAATTTATTTTCATTGGAAATTATTGTAATAAGTTTTTAAAGTACTAAATTTTAATTAACACAGCTTTTGGTTTCGTAGATTCAACAATAGATCTTATTTCCTAAAGACCTTAGCGGCCTACAAACTCTCTAACCTCAACTAGAGATCTTATTGTCTCTAAAAGACCACACAGACAACAAAGCCTATTTTCGATGCTCTTATCGTCGTTTTTGTCCTTCTCCTTCTTTTTTTATTTCTGTTTCAACATAAACAACCCTTGTTAACAACCTTATTGTCTCATAGAGTCTGTTGTAGGTTTCATAGACTTAACTATAGGAATTGAAAAGTCAATAGAAGGTCCCAGATTCTACTATAGGTGTTATTAACTTAACTGGAAGTCTTATTGAATAAGTTTTGTACTCAGATTCAACAGTAGATCTTATTGTCTCTACTGAAGTTCTTTGGAGTCTAAAGTCTCTATCAACTAACTAGAGATTTTATTGCCTCAACAGAGAGTTTAAAAACCCCGCAGACTCCACTGACTTCCTTAGGTCAACACCTAAGTCATATCACATTTTATAATTATGACACGGGCGTCGTCGGTGCCATATTTTTGCCGAATATATGACAGAAATACGAATATAGCCCTAGAGGTTCGAGTTAGAGCCAACTGTAGAGAACGTACTTGTTTCATTTATATTACAATAAATTTTTCTTTATGGCAAAATTATGATTGGCATAAAAAAAATATGTAATTTGATATTAAATTTAGATTTTAGTTGTAGTTTAGTAAAGTGTGAATACGAGTATATGCCTGTACTTCGCCCTGTATACGTCCTATTACTAAGTGCAGCTGTATTTTGTCAATTTAAATGCTAATCGTTGTTTAATTTATGTATTCAAACACAACAACAATAATTTACAATGATTAAAATCCATCCAATCTAAGGTAGCTCTCACTAATTTCTTGCTAGTATCTATCAAACACGTAAATTTGTTTAACTCATTGACTCACTTCAAATCTTATTTCGCGGCCCTCTCATTTGTTCTCTTTGCCTATTTTCATACAAATACGTAATTTTCAGTAAAAAAAAAAGTTAAAAATTTATACAGTGCGTGTAAAGATAAAGAAAATGTATTACGCTATATTATCTTATCTCCCTTTGAAACTCTTTCTTCCCTTGTCTGATTGCGTGGGAATGGCCTTTAAACCTTTCTTTCGTGCGAAAATTACAATTTCAAATAATACCTTAATAAAACAGACAAAACCTAAATCCCACATTCACTGCTCCTTTCATAAAAATTTATTTTGCTTTGATTTCTCGAAAAAGTGAATGACTTTTAAGCCAATTCATAATTTTTTTTCATATTTGAGCTACTTATAATAACAAAATCGTCTCTTCCTGTATGTTTTACATTCGATAAGCGCCCCTATGCAAAACTTAAAACTTCCGTTCGTTTTAAAATTTCCGCTAGAGTGCTTTCCCCTTCAAAAAATATGAAATCTTTCATTTGAAATTTTGCATATTTTCTTTGTGCTCTTGAGGATTACGTTGATACAATTTCAATTTAAAGAAAAAATAGCATTCAGGTGCGAAGCTTAAGTTTCCTTACATTAATTATAAGACAAGTTGATGGCATTTGACAATATTCGATTTCATGGTAGAGTTAGTTAACGATAGAATCGGGTGCTTTCAACTAGATTAGGTAATTATGGTTTCGCACAACTCGATTTAATCAGCCACTGGAAATTTCTGCTATTAATTGATTCGTAGATATGCCAGACGCTGTGATATCAATTCTCTGATAACAAGAAACTCGGATATTATCGTAGATGGCACAAGAAATTTTACAAGTGATTTAACCCAAAAATTTTCCAAGGAGCGTCAGGAAATCACAGATCCAGGCCATTTGGGAACGTTTTATACGTCAGAGATTTCTGTGTCTAATCAATTTTTAGATTGTTATCTACTTTGGTGTTGTACGTGGATACTGCGATCAAAGGAAGTAATAATTTAGTTGAAACGTTTATAATTTAATAAAACTCTTGGATGTATGGTTTCCGCAAGATAAAAATGAGGACGAACCAATTTGCAAGTTGAAAGCTGATTCGAGGGACCAAACCTTGTTCATCGGAGACATTATCGGAAAATTAAGGCTATTAGTAGTTACATTGATTTTTCTTATCAGAGTTGACTTTCTTCGTTCGCTACGACATTAAACATTAATCTCAAATCTCAAAGCTTTCAGATTTGCATCGCTTAACCTTCGTATCTTTTATGATAAGTTTACAATACAACCCGATCGATTTTTACCTCAGTTCGAGTGAATTGAATCTTCAAGAATCTGAACGTGCGATACATTCAAATTGTTAAACTGAACATTTCTCTGATTTATTACAAAGTTATGAGATGTTTTGATTTTATTACACCATCGAAATAATCGCAAACTGGCACATATTGGAGAACTTTCCAATAAAAGAAACTTTTACCCTCGATATCTACCAAGCGAAAATCCAAATAACCACAACAGTAATTATTCCCATTTCGGGAAAGGAAACGCATGATTTATGTTGGAAACTATGTGCAAAGCACCTATATTACACCACTATATCAGTTTATCCGTTTGAATATTACACAAAGTTTTAACCAACTTTATACTAACATATATTCAGGCCATATTTTAGCCAAAGGTACAATATGTTTCAAAACTTATGATTAGACTAAACTGACATTGAATCAACATGAAAATGACCATGAATTAATTGATGGCAAACATTCCTCTCCTAATTTAATTCAGTCATTGTCTGGGTCGCTTCCTAAGAGATGGAACCAAACAATTTAGGTATGCATAATTTAGAAACTATATAAATCTCATTTTACGCATTTCCTTCCGAAATGACAGAACTTATGTCAATTTTGAAGTTGTAATTTATAAATAATAACACTTATTACATAATTGTCATCCACAGCCTCCTAAATTATTGTATAAGAGTGGTGATATCCGGCCTATCACATTTGTAGTTCCAGGCCTTTTTTTTGTTTCTTAGAGGGAGCTACAGTACTCCTAACCTATAAATTGAATTGCGACAAATTAGTGTCAGTGTCACATGTGTCAAACTGTCGTGATTAAAAATTGGAACCACAATTCGAGTTGAGTTTGGGGTATCCCAACGAATACTAAGTATTGGAGTATTCAAAATAATATAAAGGTAGCAAAATGCGGCAAATTTCAAGTTTGATTTTGTCGCGTCGCTGACATGTATTGTTTCTAATGCTTGTTTTGCATTTTCGAAGAAAAACAGTCTTATGGCAAAATTTGTGTGGATATATCGGTTAAAACAAAAATCACAATAATGAAAGCACCAATACAGCTAAGGAAGATTTATTGTTTTCACGTGTAGATCACTGGTGCTCTTTGTGAAGTTTTAACGCAACGGCGACGTGTTTGAAGCAGCTTGGTGTCTGTCTGCAGGAATTTTACTCCGTTTTTTTTGTAAAAAGCTCTAGAAAGGGACGTTATGGGCATTTAACAACATTGGCTGGCTTGCGACTTAACTCGTTACGAAGATCTTGGTCAAGGTGGAAAGGTAGCAGCTTGTTATGAGGATAATATTACATAATAATATTTTTGGATAGAGAAGAGACTAGAAAAACGTTTATACCTTTGTAAAAACCAATAAATTGCATACAAAAATGTGTGTTGTGTTTTTGGGGAAGAAACGCATAAAATGAAACGTAAGACACCAAGAACAAAATGGCCAAAGTCTAGAGACATCGTGCACCCTCATCCTCCTAGTCTACAAGCAGCTGATTTTTAATTTATGGCTAAATTGAACTAATACAGAAAGAAGGAACAACATTTAACATGAGAGAAAGCTGGAATATTTTCTGTAGTATCTATCTATTGGAAATAAAACAAAAGGTGAAGAAATTAATTTAATTTATGAAGTTTTCGTTTTTTTGTATAAATTGGAAAGGAAATTTGAAGAACTTCTTCGTCGCAAAAATCTAATTTTTCTGGATCAGCAGACTATAAATAAATAATATTACATTCATAAATTTAAATATTATATTTATTTCTAAAAGGGAATAATTCAGTAATCTGAAAATTTGTACATGACCATAATAAACTACTTTGTTCAAGTTCATGCAGTACTAAATTACACTACATATTTTTAAGGGTAGATACCTCAAATATGGTAGGCAAAGCTCCAGCAATTAATATCTTGCGCTTGTCAGTATACAAAAAACGTCTTTTGTAAAGTGTTTACTACAAACTAACGCATGCTCAGATAGACTTGAAACATCTAATTGAAAAAAAAAACAATTTAATAAAAAAGTTTATTATATTCAAGACCGTACCAGTATGTGTTTCTAAAATATTTTTTCACTTTAAGTTTAATTCAAATGTTGCAGGAAAATTATGGTAAATAATATTGTCCTCAAGATGGCAATCAGTAACACAACACTTTCTTTTAAAAGGCATTTTAATAAACGTAATTAACACGAACAAAACAAAAAAACAGCAAAGACAAACTGAAGAATACAACAACACGATACCAAAAACACGAGATAATTCAATTTGAAATGATTTGAAGTTTTGAAGAAAATCTACAATAATTATTGCCTAGGATAATTATTAAAATAATTTAAATTTCCCGCAGAACGGCAAACGTTTCGTTAATCGGTGTGTAGATGTCGCTACAGTACTCCCGCTTGTCAGAAACAGTTTTTCTTTAAATGTGATTAGCCGGTTACGTCCAAACTTCCACTTCAAATCTAGGAAGCTGTGTTGTCATCCTATCAGTTATCTTCGTTGCTAAACAGAGGGTGTAATCAAATATTGTACTAAAATTTTACCTGATACTATTCCTCGTTGAAAAGATGGTAAAAACTAAACTTGCCCTTATACAAGTACATATTTATAGTTTTTGATATACACTATAGGCTTTTTCACAAATGATGATGAAAGATTTATGCAATCAATCTTACATTTTTGCAGAAGCCTCTGATTTAAATTATTTTAAAAAATGTTATTGCGATCACAGTTACTATTATATCATTTTATGTCAATCTCACTGTCTTAGAGTAAATTAAGTCAAAATGTTCACTGAAAAAACGTTTCAGCTGCAGTAAGACTTTATGCAGAAAGATGACCTCATCGAGTGGTTTTAACTGACAAAATATTTCGAAGGCTTGAAGCGAAAATTGCGTCAAAGCTGACCTCCTTTGAAAAAGCCACGAAACTGCGACAGAAGAAAATAATGAGCTTGCTGTAATTCAGGCGATTACAGAAAATCCACATACTGGACAAAATGCTGTGGCACAAAATTTAAGAATTAGCCAAAGTTCTGTTTCTATAATAATACGCGCTAATAAATTCCATCCCTATCATATTACACTAGTACAAGAACTAAAAATAACAGATTATTTAGTCATTCAGTTTGACAAGTTATGAGCAGACTGACAGAAATCAATAACCTTTGGGTAACTTTGATTCAATATTTTCACTGAAATGAAAATTTTATCAAGAAAGCTGCTTAATGTGTAAATTTTGGTTGCATATGGATTCATCATTCGTGAATAACCCTGTATGTAGAAGTTTTGTTCAAAAACACTGTTGTCATACATCGTGCATCTCAAAAAAAAAATATTTTTAAGATGCCTGTATCTCAAAAACCACCAACTTTTGAAAAAGCAAATTCAAGTATTGAGTATCATTCTAATGAGTTTTTATTTTTCAATTTTCTAATAAAAAAAATTGGTATAACCATTGTGTCTCGTACTAACAATTTTTTTTAGTTCTACATCGTATATCTCAGAAATTATAAAAAAGTTTAGGTTTTCATTATCTTTCAATGAGGATTGAGGACTACCATAGTAACATAATAACGCTCAACTTAGACTAACTAATTTGTCAACTATTTCATGCTGAAGTAAAACTAAGAAAAAAATTTCATTTTATAACGAAATTCGAAAAAAGAATCACAATTTCACAATGAGAAATACTCAGTTCAGATAGAAATAATTACAAGTTCAGTAATTAAATTTTAATCGGTCGCAAATAATTTGTCCTAGATTTGTTATCTCGATAAGGAAATCTCGATAGATTTCCGTAAAGATCATCAATGATTAATGGAAATTACAAGTAATATTTCCCAAAGACACTTTCCCAAACAATTTAAAATGACCTCTACCTTATTAAAAAGTTTTATCAACAACTAATTTTTATGAAAACAAATGGTAATAATAATACTTCAGTTTCTCGTATAATAGTCTAATATAGATCTGTGACTACTCACTAAAAAAAATTCTTTTCATAATTTGCATCTCTGAGAAACATATAATAAAACTCATTTCCGTACTGTTGCAGCCATTATTTACATCACCCAGTACTGAAATAGGATGTTATAGAGCCAAAAAAAAATTATTTTTGTACATTAAAATAAATAAAATAGGTTAAATGTGCAAATTACAAAAACAGTATATGATTATATGAATGATAATATTTTGAATGTTATCGAATTTTTGTCCTCCCATAGAACTATACGGTTCAAAATAAATAAGAACTATCTCCCACGTTTCGTATCTCTATATGAATTTTAATGCGTGCCATCTAGCAATGTAATTTCCCATCTGTGGTTTCTTTTTTTATCAGAGAGAAACGAGCAAGCATTGGAAACTTAAAATATCCATTTCTAATCGGTTTATTTTCGAAATCAACCTATCATAAATGGATATTTCAAATTTTCAACCTTTACTTTTCAACCTCTGTCCTTAAGAAACAGACTATATCTATAACATAGAGTTTGTGGCACCATTTATTTATTCTAGCCAAAATCATTGTTCAAAAAATTTGAAACTATGTTTTCCCTTATACACGTAATAGTAGCTAACCCTCAGAATTTTATAGATTATATTGTTACGAGCAATTCAAAATAACAATAAGAGAAAGAAAATTCGAGTAAATAGCTCCAGAAAATAAAGATATCGCGCCCGAAGCGCATGGAGACATGAAATTCCAGGAAATCATTAACACAGACCCGCCCATGAACTGATCTAGAAGAATGAGTCATCGTTTCAAATTGAATGTAGAAAGGTCAAGAAAGATCCGATACATTCCAGAAGGACGTCTGATTATATAAGGAGGGAGACTAACCGGAAGTTAGTCAGTTAGCGAGAACCAGACAAGCGAGTGAAAAGTGGGCGATATTGTCGTCAGCGACGTCCCATTATTAATGCTACGGCGATTGTAGTGTGAATATCGTGTTGTTGTGGTATTCGTCTACATAACAGAAATAAATTATTCGTTATTTATCGAACTCTATTAACTCTAACACAATGGAATCCTTTCATAAAAACCACATTAGAAACGTACCAGTTACATCTTCGATTTTGTAAATTTTTACTACCAAAAAGCAATTATTCTTCAACACCTGTTTATGGTTTCTTTTTAGACTAACCGCAATGCAAATATTGAAGACATATATTTTTAAGCCTGAATGGCAATAAAGTCGGCCAAACACAGATCTTGTAACTTAACAAATTTGGCGCAATGACATTATTTACAAATAATGGCCGTTCAAGATCTTTCAAATGCTAAAAAAATTTAATTTGACTTCCCATAAAAACGAAAACAAGAAACAAAAATCACATTGTCTTGGTTGTTATCATTAACGTATTATTCGTAACATTAGAAGCTTCAGACTAGATTCATAAACTGTTTAGCAAAAAAATGTTAAACTCATTTTTTTTATAACTAGACCACAATAAAGCAGAAAAAAATTAAAAATATTACTTTTCTGGGTATTACGTAATGAGAGGACTAATTTAATTGGTTAATATCACGTAGGTATTGGTACTATTGGTGAAAGTACCGGGATACTAAAAATGATTGTGATTTTTTTTGTTAGGTTGGTCACAGATTAAAATTTTTCTCTTGATACTACATACTAAGTGTCATATTAAAATTTAAATTTGACAAGCTTGTCAAAAAGAGTTTATTATTATTAAATTGTACCTAACCTAACAATGTGACAAGGGTCAAATATGACACGGCTACCAACTACTCAGGCGTACCACCCCACTATTTTTGCTTCAATCATTTATAGTATCACGGTATTTCGGGTATTAATTGATTTATGCAATTTGTCACTCTGACTTATGTCAATATGAATTATTAATTCAATAGAAACACGGAATGAATAAATCTGGCACTTTTAAAATACGTTTTCACAGTTATAAAAAAAAAATGATAACAAAAAATATGTGTTATAACTTTTAATGATATGAATGAGTTAGTTTATTATTTTATGTTATAAATGAATGAGTTATAAATAAAATTTTAAACATGGTTTATAAACCCATTTGCAGAATTCGAATCCCGGTTAGTTTTACTCAATTTTGCCAAAGAGGCTAACAAATTTAATTTGATAATATAGATTTCTGGCCCTCAGTTGGTTCTGGTATTTTTTGTCAGATTTGCCATTCGCCTACCTAGCCACCCTGTCCAGTCTTCACCTGGTTTTTATAAATTTATTTATGATTTTACTTAAGAAAGAAAAGGTTAACGTACTCGATAAAAAAAAGTGTGGAGACATAGTCGAGCGTTTACCAAATTCTGAAATAGTACCAATTTTGTAAAAATCACAAGAATCCTAAACCGTGACAATTAAAAATATTTTGTCTCAATTTTAAATATCAAAAATACTACCCTCATACTCCCCTCCCATGACGGCCTCATCGATTATTTCTGATTTCTATTTTTTGACATAATTGATACTTTTTAACGTCAAAAATTACCGATAATTTTGTAGTCTCTATGGAAACTGCAATAAATAGAATACATTTTATTGGTGAACCACCAACGTTATACGATTTTCAAAATTAAATTCGAAATTTCCCATTATTAAAATTGTGTAGGTAATTATGAAATATTATATTTGATCCTGCAGTGTTATTATTCTCTTTGTATTTACTATAAAATATTTGGCAAATATTTACTTTTGTGCAAAATACGTTATTTGTTGTTCAGATATTCGTACAAAATCCCTAAAATATATTTCACAGAAGGTACCACAAACGCATTTCTCCTAATGACTTTTATTTCAATCAAATCTCACATTCCGCAAAATTTTCTTTCACCGCTTATCTCTGAAATTGTATAAATTCCAGCTGAAATCAAACGCCTCCTCATTGAAATTCGCTTATTTCTAACATTTTTTTAAGCGTAAAATCGTCAAGCATTTATGAAATTCAATTAATCAAACGCACCGTTCATCTCGACGTTTTTCTCGTTTATAAATTGACCTATGAATCATTTACCTCAGCGACCACTACTGGATGTTTTCGAGCGTTCATTCGCACCGCGACGCGACTTAAGGGCGCCGTTTCATTGTCCGTCTTTTTTTCCATCCACGTCCTTCGTCTAGACGCTGCGCTTGATCTGCTCCAATTGCAAAAATATATTGCCACAGTTGTCTCCAAACGTATTGGACATTTTCAACACATCACAATTTGTTTGAATTTAATCAAAACGCGCCGTAATTGGGGATTTATTGACAACGGATTTTCCGTGACAGAAAACAGCCCTTTCGACTCGAACAAAACGACAATTATTCAATTATGAGATAAAACGAATTGTTAAGCGGCCACACGCGTCTTAACACCTATTTCAACCCTCCAGAATGTCTCTCGTTTTGTTTCTCCCCCTTTGTAAACTAAATGGGAATTTCCTTCTAATAAAATATTCAAATGTATAATAGCATTCTGACTTAAATTTCAACACCTTTTACTATAATGAATAATTAATTGTCACCATTAACCCGAATGATTTAATTCGGGTATTAACTGCTGGACCAACTTTATTATCGAAGTTTTGTGGTAACGTTAACTAACTCACCACTAACACCACTAAAATAAAACTAAAACCTGAAACCACTAAAAGTTAAACGAGCTTGATGTTCACCTACTAGTTTTGCTTATCTTGTTGATTTAAAATTGAACTCCAGTTATAGCAGCAAAAGGAATTTATAACATGTAACCCCTAGTTGAAAAAACCCATCAAAAACACGCAACGTTGATTATTTAAATTTCAGCAAGCTAAGCGTTATCCTCAGATAAAGTTGAACTGACCAGTGTAAAGGGAAGTGATTACAATACTGCATTGTATAGGGATGGAATTACATCTGATCTTTTCTGAAATCCCGCGGCTTGGTTTCAATTTTTTCCCTCCAATTCCGCCCACAAAGAAGACAAAACAAAGCTAATCTCTTATTTAAACATATCTAATCTTACAAGGGTACATAATAAAAAGAGCCAGAGCCGTATTGAGGAAAAATTAAAAAATTTGCAACACAAAATACTTTATTTAAAGTTTGTCAAATTGGAAATTATTTAGTGTAATTTGCTGGTTAGTTATAAATCTATTTCAAATACCAAACTGTAAATTAGTGTCAATTTTCGGATGGCAAAATTTGATTGTTAATGAATGCTTGAAATTCAAAATTGCGGCCCAATAATTTCAAACACCAGTAAAATAATTAAATAGAACAGTCGTAAGCGATAAACTGATAAAATATTACAATTTTGAATGTGGTTTTTTAGTTTTTACCTTTAAACACATTTAAATATAATTTTCTCTAGTTTACAAAATGAAAAATTAAATTAAATCAAAAAAAGCTAGCAAAAACATAAATTAATTAATAAAAAACAGTTTTCGTTAGTAAGTATGTACTCTCGTGTAACATTGCAATTATAATAAATTATGCATTTTTTTAAATATTAAAAATAATTAAAACTTCCAAATTCAGGCTTTGGAAAAAACAGACAGACACAGGAATTAAACTATTCCACTACTATTTCATGAGATCTGTTGTATTTTAATAACAGTTACTAGCTGCTACTATATTTTTTTTTAAATAACAGTTAAAAATACATGTTATTTAAGAAAATGGCCAGTACAATTAGTAACAGCTAACAGTGCTCAAATAGCGAAAAGCAATCACTTATAACGAAATTAAAATTAATAGTTATAAAAGAAGTAGTTATTTTTGAGGTTACAGTTTTAACAAAATGAATTATTATTTTTTAAGCAGAATAACAGTTAATATATTGTATATAAATAATAAAACACATGAAGTCTTACAACTGTCCCTTAAAAAAGAGTAGACTATGTAGAAGCAGTAAACAAGAAGTCAAAATAACGTGTGTCTAAATAAATTCCCAGACAAAAATCCTATGTAAAAAGTTTTGAAAACCGTACAACATGTTTCTTATAACAGTTTACACCTAGCCAAGAATTAAACTATTCCACTAATATTTCATCAGATCTGTTGTTATTTTTTAGTAACAGTTACTAGCTGTTACTGTAATTTTACAATAACAAGTTAAAAATACATGTTATTTTCAAAAGGTTATTTTCAAGCTGTTATTAACTGTTATTTAAGAAAATAGGTAGTATATTCAATAACAACTAAGAGTGTTCAAATAGCGAAAAGCGAACATTTATAGGGATCTTTGAAATAATTATTATTTTAAAAAATGTAACCATTTTTGAAGTAACAGTTTTAATAAAATAATTGTTACTTTTTAAACAAAATAACAGACTTTTAAGGTTATTTGTAAATGGCATTTATAAAATAACAAATAAAAATGACAACTCAGCTGTCGGTGAAAAGCTAGGTTGTGGATTCAGAGGTCGAAGAAAGAGAAAAACTATCCAAAACAATACAGTAATAAACAAAATAATTAAAAACTAATTACAGAATACAGAAAATTAAAGGTAGAAGATACCTAATATTGAAAGTTAAAATCAGTCGATATTTAATTAAAATTAAAAAAAAAAATTAAAACGGCACCGCAGTTATAAAAATACAAAGATAGATGATGGCCAAGAACTACAACGTGGAGCAATTCGCCAAAACTTTCTAATAATAGAAACAGTTATTTCTCTAAAACGTTTAAAGATATTTAAAAAATATAATGTGAACGCTAAACTATATCAAAATTAGGGCTCTTAAGTAATCACACCAAACTCAATTAACAAATTAAAAATTAGGTATAAGAAATAGGATGTGGCTCGCAAAGATCCGCCAAAACTTAATACCAAAAATAGAAATCAGCAGGATCACATAAATATTATCTTTTCTACGGTTCGAATCCTTCGTAAACAGTAGAAGTGAGTTTCAGTCTAGATAACAGGAGACAAATTAGTACGAAACTGGATTGAAGTTAAGTATTGGTTTCTAAACCTGGCAAAACGTAATAGTTGGCAGCAGCCCAGGTATAATTTGTCTACAAATGTTTGAATTTTATAGTTTTGACTGACAAACTGAGGGACTGAATAGGGGTTGTTCTTCAGAACTGTGGGCTTTTGAAAAGCCAGCTTGATAGTTGAAGCAACCTTGAAAGAACTTTTGTGCCGTTTCTTCCACTCTGAAAGCCCAAAAGCTTTTTGCCTCTGTCGCACCATAACATTCAAGTATGTATAGAGAAACTACACTGACCGGCACAAAAACTGGGACACCTTAAAATTTTCTATATTTGGTCAAAAAACGTTTATCAAGCCTAAAAACAGATAATGCTATCTGGACTTTGTTTTTTTTGTACAATATTTTTGTTTGCCTTTTTGTCTAGAAGATTATATTAAAAAATTATCGTATTGGAGTAGATTTCAGCTATTTTAAAAAGAGGTTCATTGTCTTCATTTTGTGTTCCATTTCAAATTTTTCTGTATCATTTATGAGTGATTACCAAAAAAACTTGAAAAATGCCTTTATCTTGCACACGCTGCAGTTACTGTGAGAAATTTTCTCCAAGAGATTGGAATTCAAGCTATGGACTGGCCATCGCGAAGTCCTGATCTCAATCCTTTAGAGTATCTTTAGGATGTGCTAGGAAGACAAATTCAGCAAAGTCGTAGGCAGGTATTGAAACTTCATGATTTGAGAACTGCTTTGCAAGAATGGGAAAACATTCCTTAAGAGACCATTCAAATTTTAATTCTAAGCATGCCACGCAGACTTGAAAATGTAATTAGGGCTCGTGGTGGAAATGCCGCTATTAAATTAATACAAAACAAATTTTAATTGTTTTTTATTAGTCTACTTCTTTCTTTAAATTACATATTAGTCTCTTTTTAGAAAAAAATACACTTCAAAGGGTTACTATAAAGAGGTTTTATTGTACTCTTGTTATAAAAAAGTTTAGGTAACATTTATATGACATTTGTAAGTTAAAATTTGCTTTTTTCTTATTTCTTTGCAATAATAAGTAGATGTCCCATTTTTTCTGCCGGTCAGTGTATAAAAAAGGTAACGAGCAATAACTCCAGAAAAATGATATTTGGCTTTTGTTAAATGCAGAAAAACTAGACGCCTAAAATACTGCGATATTTACGGCAACGTCCTTGATCGAAATGACAAACCCTTTAGGTTTTGATGAAATGCGCAATGGCTACGTAATATAAAAAACGTGTTTTAAAAGAAAGTGTTTTAATCTCTAGCTGTTCCTGAGAAAAAATCTCATAACCGACAAGCGCACAAACAAAAAGTGTCCTAGAATAACTCCAAACTACGACAAAATTATTACAAAAATTCGGAATCTTTAAAGTTGTTCTTATTTTGCAAGATTAAAAAAAATCTTCAGTAGAAAACTGACAGAAAATTAGAAATGACTGCTAATGACTTTTACGCACCTACCTACTCTGGATTCAGTAAGATATAATGAATATTTAAACTCGTTGAAGAAAAAGCAATTTTCTACATTCATATTTCATTTATGTTAAGAAGTCAAGAAACGCTCCATTTATTCCATTTATATTTATATAAATTTTCTTGTTTATTACAAATGTAATCAGGAGGAAAACACCAGGCTAGATTTTAATAAAAAAACTTAATCTGTAATATTTCATTTTTATTTGTGTTTCTGTATTATAAACAGAAAAAAGTAATTAAAATTTTCATAATTTTATTATCAAAAAACTAAGCACACAGTTAAACCAAGTTTCTGAAACCAATCAATACAGGAGAACCTTATCGGTTGTCAAAACCGTTATGAAAATTCGATTATAAACCTTGTCGTTCTAGTAATAATGTCGTCAATATTAACAGAAGGTTCTTTGATCTCTTTATATATTAATCACCACCTGTGTTAATTTTTTTTTCGGTGGGTGTCAATCCCGTAATGCTTCTCGAATGTAACGCGTGGTTGGCAGAACAACCATGGCACGTTTGTCAGGGGGAAGTTGTGGTTTGAGATCCAGCCCTATGTAGGGACACACGATTCCCAGTCCGGGAGGGAACGTCACCTTCGTTTGGCTTCGATTGTTCCCCTTCCTGTAGTGAAATTGGATTTTAAACAGATCACAAGAGGCTACCGCAGCAACTAACCTCAAATTCCGATGATATTAACTGCACAACTTTGCACTATAACAATAAGCAAAGATGACGACTGTACTTGGACCGAATCGGAATTAGATTCTCTCCTTGACTAATGCTTCTCGGTTTAGTATTCCTAATGCAAATGTGAGCCTTTGACGTGGAAATTTCTAATCAAATAACAACAAATTCGAACGAGACATGTGCTCCATTAAACATTTTGCATAATTTATAAATCTTTTAATTTATTTTATAAATTCGGTAATACACACAGGTTTTTCCGACGTAATTCGATTGGGGGGTTTCACTCACTCAATTCTCTCCAGAATTTCCCCTGCGTCTGTCTACGCTTCGTGCTTTTTTTGTTCGCGAAAATACTATTTTAATAAGTACGGATGTAATCTGGACTTGACGCCACGTTTTCTTGACATTCTCTCAAAAGAAAATCATTCCCCAATGACTCGGATAGTTTTAGGACGAAGGGTGAATAATTCAAGGTCGCCAAATATTACCAAAAGCTTGTCACGCAATGATTGATGATAAGTGAATATTCAAATAGGCAAGATTGAGTGATCACTTTTCATCGGTGGTGTTTAACAAAAAGCGGTGGCTTCGGAGAACAACGATAATACAAATCATAAAACCCCAAATAAACCAATTAATATCACTCCCTCAAAAATTGACAGACTGTCAAATACTAATATCAAAATCCATAGTATTTTCTTTCATTTTTCAATTCTGCTTTAATTATTTTTATTAGATTCTGATTATCTCTTCGATAATAAAATACCTAATTTTTTTATTGTCAACTGTTGAACTTAATTATAACAACACAGCTTCTACATACCATTTTGAGAAGCATCTTGTATCCAAGACAAACTGTTTCTAATCAAGTAGATAAACCAAAACGAAAGTTACAGTTATACGACGTTTCATCTGTTTAAAAGACTTGATAGTATAGTACCCAAAACAGGACCTACTTTTCGGCTAGTCTTTAACGAAAAGAGGATATTAGCTAGAGATATATACACAGAGTCCAAAGGATCTTATTCCTGCGTATTAGCCACTCCCATACGACTTTAACTTTGCCAGAAGGAACTGACCGTACGCAGAACCAACATGAGCAAGACAATTGACTCTTTCTTAAAATAGAACTTACTTCATTAGATTCAATTGAAGATGAACACCCCCTAGCGATAACAGTAATGTCATCTAAATAAACCAGACAAGTTTTCCAAGTTAAATCTCTTGGCACCTGCTACATAATCAGTTCGAATGTGAATGTACTATAAAAACCAAATGGCAACACGTTGAATTGATATAGGTCATTTCTTGCAAGGCCCTTTCCTTCTTATCGTCTTTATAAGATCTAGCTGTACTATCTACCTTTTAGCTCTAATGTTAACAACCATTTCACACCGACGGTATTAAGAACCACTCAGAATTTTATTCAGAACCAAAAACTAGTTAATTCTCGACTCCATCCTTTAACACCTTGTCAACATCTCGCTTTTCATCATCTTTGGTGGTTGTTAAATGAGATTCGTTCTTACTGTCATTTTTGCAATAACGAAGAAGTCAATTTCTTCCCTTAAAAATTCAACAGCTTCCTAATCTCGTTGGGTAAAGTTTTGTTGCAATAGGAAAATAATTTAGAAAACTGGTTCACACATCTGCCGCAATTTGTTCTCCTCTCTTAAGAGTAACTCAATCATATTCGCCACTCTAATAATTGTAACTGTCTGGTTGGATTCAACTAAACATTTGCCTAGAAGAATCCCCTCAGAGGAAACTATACGTCTCTCGAATTCTTGGAAAGTCACCATTGCGATAAAAAAATAAGAGTAAATAAAAATTATAGTTGGGTTACTTTAGTCAAAAATTAAAGTAGTTACAGCATTCTTTGACCAACTTAATAACAAATTTTGACTGTGTAGGTACTGTATTAATCTTGAAAAACTGACGGTCCTGTTAATACAGTTAAGTCAACAACACAGCACCTATATACCATTTTAACAGGCATCTGATTAGGAAAACAAATTGACCATAATCAAGTAGATAAGCTAAAATCGAAGCTACAGTCATACGACGTTTCACCTCGTTAACAGACTGTTGATATTCTGATGTCTAAAAGAATTAGGCTTACTTTTAAGAAAGTCTTTAACTCTAAATGTCGAGATTAACTACAGATATAGAGAGTCCAAAAGATCTTGGTTCTTCATGTAATTGGCTTTTAACTTTGCCAGAGTTTTCAATTCCTTCCGAAGATACATCATAACCAAGAAAATTGGCTCTTCCTTAGAATAGAACACACTTCATTAGATTCAGATGAAAGTGATATCATCTAAATAGACCAAGCAGGTTTCCCCAGGTGAACCTCTTAACATCTGCTACATAAGGTGTGGTCATGTGGAATGTGTCATGTGCATTAGTGCATTGTAAGAACCAAATGGCATTACGTTAAATTGATACAGGTTATTTCCTGCAGAACCGTTTTCTGATTAACGTCTTTATAAGTTCCACCTGTCATTATCTATCTTTTAGGTCTAACGTTGACAACCATTTCGCACCAATGGTAATAAAATTATTGTTCGTCCAAGAACTAATTAACTCTTCTATAACTCCATCTTTCAACATCTCGTCAACATCTCGCTCTCTATCATCTCTGCGATGGTTTTTGGATAAAATTTGTTCTTTCTGTTATCTTTGCAATAATGAAGATGTCAGCTTTTGCCCTCAAAATTTTAACAATTTTCTTTATCTCTAAAATAAAGTCTTCTTGTCATAGCCAATTTGGAAGCCTAGTTTAGATATCTAAGACAATTTCTTCTCCATTCTTTTTTTTTACAAGATGGACTCAGAGAAACAAGCCGCACACCGAAGCCTATGCCCATTGTGTGCAACCTCTCAAAATAAAACTACTGCAGCAGCCCTGTACCTCTAATAAAGCTCAGTACGTTGCTGTAGGAGCCTTCTCCATAGCACTTCTCGAAGTATAAATCTCTGATGTCTGCAAACGCAGGACAGTAACAGAGAATATGAAGAGGAGTTTCCTCATTTTCAGCACAACTCCCTACAAACATCGTTTTCACTGAGACCGATCTCTTAAGTGTAACTCATTGTCAGTCATATTCGCCATAATTGGAACTCAACTAATTGGATTCAACTAAACATTTGCCTAGAAAATACCCTCATGCTTATTTTTATTCGGTTTAATCAAGTAAAGATTACGTCTCTCAGGTACTGGCTCTACTGAGCCACCGCAATAATCTCCAAATTCTTGGAGTCTCCATTTCGAAAAAAAAAAATACTACAAGTAAATATAAATTATAATTGAGTTACTTTAGACAAAAATTAGAGTAGTTTTTAGTAGAGCAGTAGTTACAGTTCTTTGAGCAATAACTAAACAAACATATAACATAACATATTTCTTTACTGTGTAGGTACTATATTAATCTTGAAAAACTGTTTGTTTTTTTATATTTTCTAAAATAGTACTGTTATTACAGTTGTTATGTATGTTTTTCAATATTTAATGAACTGTCGCTTGTGGCCCCTACTAATTTTAATTAAATTGTGGCCTACGGCTCTTAAATTTTATGAAGACTTATGAGCGCCTACCGCTCCCAATTCTTATTTAATGACAGCTTTTAGTTTGTAAGTAACTGTGGACTGCAATTTCTAATTATTCTTAAAAAATAATTTAAAGCCACAGCTGACAGTTTCATAGGAATTAAGAAACGTAGAAATGGTTTAATAAAAGTTCCATAAAAACTAGAAGCTATAGGCCACAATTGTAACAGTACTGTTTCAATTATTTTTATTTTGTATCTATATGTTTTTTTAATTTTTAAGGTACTGTTGCTTGTGGCCCTTAATTTTTATGAAGACTATGGTCTGCGGCTCCCAATTCTTATGTAATAATACAGTTTTCATAATATGTAATCCGGTTTTCAATTTGTCAGGAGCTGCCGCTTGTGGTTTCTAATTAGAAATATCATTAAATAAAAATTGGAAGCCACAGAAAACAGTTTTATATAAAGTGGGAGCCATAACCACCAGTTTTCTTAAAACGGCTCTCGCACTGCTCCAATTTTGAAACATCTGTATTTGTGACCAAAATTTTGATTACAAAAATTTTGCATTTTTATAAAAATCTTTTCAGAAATTTCTGCGAAAACAAGAAAACCTGAAAATAGTTAATAAAAGTTGAAAAAAAAAACAGTTCCATTTTACTTTGTTGCCAATCGCTACAAAATTCTTTAAATTTTAGACGAGACTGTCAAAACACGTATTCGTGATCGAAAAATAGATTCTAAATGTACACGAATTTGATATATTATTTAAAAAATCGATGTGATGTATAACGTTGTAGAAAAAATTTATAGACAATTCGGTTGAGGGCCGATATGGCGGAAGCCAATAAGTAGAAAATATCTGTAACGTTTCATAAAGTTCAATTTGAAGAAAATGAAGCGTAAGACGGTAAAATTAATGACACTTTGGAAAATTTAAAGTAGAAACGAGGTGTTGCAGTTCGGTCTTGAAATTGATTAAAGCCATTTGCTCGGTTAATTACAGGGTGAATGTTTTATAGCATCAGATTTAAGCCTTGATTAGAAACATTTAACTGATTTGTTGAACATATCCGACTCTAAACTCATACCACAATCTCCATAAAAAATAATTAAATTAAATTACGATAAATAGTCGGCATCATTAAAAACTCATCACTTAACCGTCCGTTGATTGATTTAAAAGATATTTATTTACGCAGATGCTCCATTACATAAACTCTTTGAGCTTCTCCAGACTATTTGTAAATATTTGTCTTTACGTCGACTTCCGCATAATGAAGTGCGTAGTTGTCTTGTTAGAAAAATTTCATCGCAAGTAAATGCATTGGGCTTCATGAAATTCTAGCGGCGTGTTTTCAGCAAGTCACTTGAGACTGAAAAATCAATAATCCTACTTACTTAAACAATGTTACATGAAATTTAGCCCAAAGGAATCTCTCTAACATTGCAAGAATCTAATTTAATTAAAATAGCACGAAGAAAAAATCTTCACAGGATCACGTTCCAGAAGTCTTCGTTTTTCAGACTGCGGACATGCAAATGTAGCTTACCTGAAAGCAAAGAGAACTTGTTATTTTCTTGTGCCAATACACAGAAAAATCTTACATAATACATGATACAAGAAAGTTGGATTCAGTGCGGGATTGAAATACCTGAAAGTCACCAGAAAAGTTCCTTAAAAAGACCCACTAATTTATAAATAACGATATGTATATTTATATTAGCAACAACTTGAACAAATTAAAAATTTTCATTAAGCAATAAGTATCAAAAACTATGAAAAAAAATTTTTGTTGCATTTTTTTTATAAAAGTAAGTAGTGGGATGTGGTTGTAGCTCAAATTATTGATGGTAAGTGTGAAAAAATGGCAAATTTATTCGAAGACAAACCAACATCCTCAACGCCTAGGTAAGAACAACTACTTCAGAATGTCTCTACAGTCTACTCCATCTACAGACATTGCATTATACCAACTAGTGGCTACACCAGCAAAAAATATTGGTGGATGTTGTTGGAAAAGTTTTCATTAAACCTTCTTATGATAACTAAGATAAAATTCTTCAAAATTCTAAACATGTCCGATATTTAAAAGAAACTAGAAAAATATTGTCAATTTTCAAATTACAGTACCTAATAGTCCAGAGTATTCCAGAATTATTTGGCACAAATTTAACTACAAATACCCTAGACCAATTTGTTGTTCTGCGACGCTTCTGTAAAGTTATAGCTAATTAGAATTGAAAATGTGAAATGTAAAAATTCGTTAAATTTGCTTAAATGGATTTTTAATTTGTGATAATACTTCTGAAAAATTTCTTTCAGAACTTTGATAAATGTGGTTTCATTATTTTTGGTTAGACAATTTAATTTAGAATATTTTTTGGCTATTACAAAATTTTTATAAATTACTGTTTTTGAGTAAAATTGAAAAAATGCACAGAAAACACAAGAGAGCTTCATAAAGTAATAGTTAAAAAGACAGTCATCTAATAAAAAAAAAAACATTATTGACTTTTAAAAATTATTGACAAGAATTTTAATATTAACCGGTTACTTTTAGAATGACAAAAAGAAAATCTTAGTCGTCAAAATGTCAAAAAAGTCACATATGTTTGAAAAAAAATCAGCAATTTTAGGAGATTTTCGATGGTAAGAGCAATTCTGAAATAACTGTTAAGAGAAGAAGTAGAAACAGTACCTGCAAGTTCTACTAATCTAGTAAATTTTTGACAAATAATTCTGTAACAAACTGTACAGTGACGACCATTAAAAAGTGGAACAGATAAAAGATAAATTTACCTAGTACAATTTTTAAAATCTTGAAAAATTGTTACCAAATTTTGCTTTCCACTTTTACTGATCGTTACTGTACCTGATTCTAGTAACAAAAATAAACTTCCAATATTTACTTACGAGAAAGATACTACCTAAAGATGATAAAATAATCTTTTCTATAATTTGCGTCTGTAAGAAGCCAGTTATAAAACTCATTTTAGTACCGTAATATTTATTATAACTCAATTTATTATAGAGTTGTAATAGAATATTTATTATAAAACACAAAATTAGTAATTGTTATCTAAAATAAATAATAAAAACGGCCGAAGCCTGTAATTAAGTTGCCCTTTTATAGCTATTCAATGTCCATATTTGTGTTCTTTCAAATTTGATTTAATATTTTACAAGAATAAGAAAGTCAAAGATTTTTTTTTAAATTTCATCAACGTTTCGCTATACGAGTATGTCTTTAAAGCATTCTCAGTCCCTGAAATAAAAAAAATTCAACATGTGGTTAAAAACAACATATACTTTTAATAAGAATTGCAAACTTAAGACCTGAGGAAGCTTTAAAAACATAATAAAACGAAACTTCGGCAAAAATCTAAAAAACTTTCTGTTCGAGTATTCTTTAGCTATTATCTTTAAATTTTATCTTATTATCTAATATTCTTCCGTTAAGCCCGGGTGCCAGTCCGGTACTGGATTTGTTATAAGATCGATGTTGGACTAAAACTGGTAAAAGCTCGAGTCGCATAAATAATTTAAACATGTCTTTTAGAAAAATCAGTCTTGTTGCTATAACTCTTCCTTAGATAAAGTTAAGCAAATAAAAATGTCCTTAATAAATCTTATTTTTTTGCAAACATCTTTATTTTTTGGTGGTCCTAAAAAGTTTGCTCGTAAATAATTCAGGCCTTGATACAATTGACCGGATTAAATTATACAGCATTGAATCATGTTTTCAGGTCGGGTGTCTATCAGAACATGGGTCCTAAATAAAGTAACTTAATTAAACACAGCTCGATGCGAAATGGAAAATCGTAACCCGATTCTGTCAGGCTGAAACGCGGAAATGAAACCTCTCTTTTGAGCGGTTTTGGGATTATTGAGATTTAAGAGGATTTTGGTCACTCTACATCTTGTTAAGTCAAAAAATTGATACTTAGCTCACGTAAACGGCAAGGAAATTAAAAAGCCTGAGCTTTTCAGTGGAAGTAGTGTTAATTAACACGGAACGTGTTACAACTGCGCTAATGCTTTAAAAATTGGCTAATGGACCTGGACAGAGAAAAATATAAAATATGTGCAAAAATATTTGCTTTCTATTTTGAGTAGTTAAACAAAAATACGTAGATATGAATTCCAATCGGTTTAATTGGTTTTTCCCGTAGAACAAAGAATCGAACGTAAAAAATCGAAGAGCACATCTCTTATAATTAGCATTTGAGAGACTCATCGGTTACGGTTTTTGTTTTTTCAAAAGAATCAGTACAAAGGCAATACACGCACAGCAAATACAATTAACCAAATAAAGCTTCTGTGACAAAACGTACAAAGACTGTCATAAATATATCAAGATATTGAACTTTCATTGATTGAGGCAGATTTTCGGCGCGCAAATCGACTGTTTAAAAACACAATATTTTATTTTAATTTTTTTATAGTTATAAAAGGATTTGCACTAAATATTTTTATTTTTGTCGTATATTCAATTAATATATTAAAATATTACGGTGTGAAGGTTCATTAAAAAACTATGCAAATTTTGTGAAATGGTGAAAATCCTCGACAAGCTTTGCGGCTAACTGTAACAACTAGGAGCTTTGTACGATTACCCTTAACGAAACTTTGTTAATCTAATACAAGTTTAATTCGATTTCGGTTATTTATTCGAGACCCTTCCATCTTTCAGCACTATCACGATCGATATTGCAGATAGGGCTGCAAGTATCTAAGGAAACAACTTTAATTAGAATAAATTATCTGCCCGTCCAATTAATAACAGATAAGCAAGGAGCGGTATTGGGGTGTCTTCTTGGTGTTTTTCTCTCGATTTATCTCGCTCCATTAGCTGAGTCTTTGATGGGTTTACAACCCTAATATGCTGTTTACATATATATTCCAGCTTTGCACACATCTATAAATTTTCCTGGAGGCTAATCATCTGGCAAACTGTTCCCAGTGATTAGAACTAAAATGTGCTAATGATAATCGACCGCAAGTCTTTTACACAACGCGAGTTCTCCCGGAATTGGGATTAGGCAAAAGCTTCATTCATCACGTTTACTACATTGGAATATTATTTGAGAGATGATAGCACCCAGTCAATGGAAATTCGCAAGATAAAGCCACACTTGTATTACTCATCGAGTGATTACAACGAGCTAAATTTCTGTTTTGTAAACTGTCGAAAGCTGATTCCGAATTGTGATTTAAGTGCCTCATTGTTGTTGCTATTATTGGCGTGAAACTTTAGAAAGTTAATCGAAAAGTGTGAAAGATAGAAGGATTCAACTGAAATAGTTTAGGAAACACGTTAAGAAGCTTCTTATCATGTTAGAAATTTTCTTATAAAGGATTTTCAACTAAAGCACAAGATATGACTTTCCACAATTCTCTTATTAAATTCTTTAATAAAATTTTGCTTTGACAGACGAAATTGGAATGTTGAGATAGTTAAGAGTATATAGATATTTCTTGGAGCGTTCTCCATTCAAACAGAAATGTTATTCAATCAAAAGTCAAATTCATATGTAATCAAGCTTTGATTGAATGTTAATTCAAAAATGTATAGATTTCTCTGCTAATAAGCTTGTAACCTTTCTGGTTAAACCTTTTGACTGATAAATGTTTTGCATTTTTAACTACACATCTCTTGACTTGTTTTCAACTACAAGATTATTACAAGGCTTTAAATTTACCGTAAAGTCAGAACCAACTTCAAAACTTTTGTTATTAAAAACTAAAAAGTTGATAACAAAAAGCGTGTTGGAAGACATCAGGAAAAGTGTATAATTTACAAAGCCAAAAACAGAATTTTTTTGGTAAATAAATAACAGATCTGGGTGTGTAATACTGAAGTCCTGTTTCCAACAAAAATTGTTTGGCAGTCTGGTAATTTAAGGGTTTATTGAAATAAAACGTAACCAGCAGTACACGGCCTGTCACAAGTTATTTTAAAATTTAATAAATGGCTTAATTTTTACCACGAAAAAATGTGATGCCTTGAAACAACACAAAAACATTATCTTCTTCCTTTGCGGTAGAGTAAGTTATCTTTAAAAATGTTTTAAAAAATGCATTTTAACGCAATTTGTTCTGTGCTTTGCTAACGCGTACGTAATTATCATGCTAAATGTTTAATACATAATTCTTATTCTCGAAAAAAAGTGTTAAATATAAAATAAGCTTAAAAAAATCGACGTTCATCTTAAATTTATCATCCTGTTAGTTTGTTAACAATATATTTTGTTTTTTAAATCTTTATCGCTCAGTTTTCAACAATTTTTTCAACCAACAGTCGTTATTAATCAGAATGTTCAAGTGTAAAAGTAAAAAGACCTCCGTAGATTGTTAAAAAATATTAGCTTTTAAAATTCTAATGTAATAACACTTGCAAAATTAAAAATAGCAAAAATCACTTTTCCATCTCTCTGTACCAGATTTTCATTCTTTTACATTTCCGCAAATTCAAATCAGTCCCGATTTTTCTCTCACTGCAGCACATTTTTAATTAACTTTTTTTCTCAATTTTTATTTGACCAAATTCCCGGATCTCTCTTCTGTTATCAGATACTTAAACTTGGCTGTACGTTTTAGCGTCCATCCGATCAGCGTATCCGTTCCTGATAAATTGCATTCTCGAGGTGGTGAAGTTAAAATCGATTTGCTGCAGCAATTTCCCACTGAAAGGTAGGCAATTTTAAATCCTAGCTTCCGACATTAATCACTAATTAAACATTCAGTGCCTTTCAGACAGGTCACATGTGCAGCTTCCTTCCAGGACGAATGACGTCTTGAAAGTGGTAATAAAGCGAAGAAACAACAGTAAACTCCCTCAACAATTCCATTCAATGTAATGGTGGCTCGTATTAAAAGATATTCTGTGCATAACCGGCCTGTCTACTAAAATAACAATTTCAGAGGGAGGCCCGCAAGGGTCACGTTTGTCGACCGGCGAGGTGTTATTTTCTAGCGCCCCCGACTAACTAGTCTTAGGGGTGCAGTTGGAATGCCCTTCCGTGCATTCTCGCATCACAATGACCCTTATGAGGAAGTGAGTGCGTCTAAGTGATACTAGACAGAACAGTTCAAACCCTGACACGGCTCTTAATAATAATGTTGTTATTACTGATGCAGATGGCACTAATTGACACAACGAAGTCAACGCCTCAAAGAACACCAAATTTCATTTTACTCACGAAATTAATAAAGGACTAAATTTCAATTCAGACGAACTGATTCGAATTTCACCAGCTCTAATAGAGACACTTTGCCAAGTTAGTTTCACTCATAAAGGCCGCTCCAAAGTCCATATCAATGACTTTGACCGATCTAGCAATAAAAGAGGTAGACTTTACAACACGTGCTTGGCGAAAGCACGAAACATCCTAGTAAGTAAGTAATCTCCGTTGTCTCTCGCAATGAATTGGTTAAAAAATCAGGCAAAACTTAAAACATCTTAATTAACTGGATGTCTTGGAGGTTTTCGTAATGAAACACATAAAAATAAAGATTACATTTTTTTATATAAAATGCTTTCGCTTTTATTATTATTCATATAATTCGTATTCCGTCGATAAATATGGCGGCCACGTGCTGGTGAAGATTGCATTCCTGCGTAACGCAGCATATAGAAGAGGCAAGATAGATTCCTTTCCTCGATTTAATTTCAGAGGCGTACAAAGATACTCAACAATTCAGGACTTTTGTTCAAACAATTAAAACTCCTTAATTATGTTCATCGTCAACTGCATCTAATGAATTATTAATCAGTTTAAAGTTGTTGCGTTCTAAAAACCTGCCCAGAGAATAATTATTGAACAAATTCTTCTTTCATTTTACACTAAAGAAAACTTTAGTTAAAGCGGATTTTAAAATACGTCGTTTGAAACACCTTGTCTGTTTATTGGAAGCGAAAACTTGTTAGCCATTTAAGTTGGCAGCTGAAAAAATGGACTTAACTATTAAGAAACACAAGAGAAAAGATACTGAAAGTTTCTTTTGGAACTATACGAGAGACCTTTGTACCAATCTACAACTTTATCTAATCAATGGCGGAGTATAAACGAATCGGGAAATAGACAGGAAATTGGAAAATTCGTAAACAAATACCTTGTTTTGTAGTTTACAACTTTTCCACTTAAAGATTTCAAATTACAAAGATAAGTTGTGTGGAAAATATTATAAGATCAAAGACGAATTTTATTTGAAGATATTACTGGTAGTTATAAGATGTAAACAAGAGAAAAATAGGTATGAAGAGTTAAAAATAATACCTACTGAGAACTCATAAAGTCTTGAAAGCTTTGATAGATGGTCATCAAATATTGATGCAACGGAGTAATACTTTTTCACTATAGACGACTTGCGGCTTTCAATAAATCGTAGAAAAAATCTTTGAATAATAAATGCGAACCAAAAAGAGGGTTGCCCAAAGAGTAAACAGCTAAAGTAAATTCGGCGAATGAGCTCTAAGGCAAATTTAGAGATCATCAAAGACAGTTTAAATGAATTTTGTGAAGAATTAATTACAGTGCAAGAAATTCGAATGCATAGAAAATCTCGCATTTATCACTTATTTGCAAAACCTTTTTTTTTCATGTAGCGATTTGTGAAATTCGCGCAACAGTAAACTTTCCGTAAAAACATCTAATTAAAAAAGTTGTATTCGCCTCAACGCGAGATTAAAACCCGCAAAATTCCTGGTGCATTATTAAAACCCATCATCGCAACGAAAATAAACTGTCCGATTTTCTTGGTCCGTAACAACCTAATTTGTTTCGGTTGTTCAACCCCCTTAAAACAAAAACATTACACGCTCACCAGCTGCAGTATTGCTCCACCACCCCACATACGTGATCTTGCTCGTTTCAAGACACGGCATATCCATCGAATTTACGTCCCGATCGTTGTGTTAAATTGTTTTTTCATCAGGCGTTGCTAATTAAAGGAACAACAATGCACGAAAACCCATTTCAGAGGGAGTTTTCACTTCGGATACACACACAGAACGAACAAAATTGGGGGTGCGTCCGGTGTTATTAGAGTCACTTGTCACGAACTCAGTCGCTCTCTATTAGGCGGCAACGCAGAGATGAGTTGTGGCTCCCCGTATATTGAGTTGATTACTTTACAAGAACGTGACTGTGTGTGGGTCCTTTGCAAAAGTTTGCCAAACATTTTTAATACTAGTTTTCCGAATTGTAAACTATATAGAGAACATGTGCTGCTGCTCAGGCCCGGAAAGCTCAAGAGATTTCAACTTAGTTGCAATGAGAGTTTGCCGAAATATTATACCAAACTTGTGGTAGCAGTACTACTCATGTAACTGGACTATTCCTTAGTGGGATCTTTTTTTTTCCAAGAATTGATATATAAGCGCACTAACAGCATACATTTCGCATAGAGAGAAAAGCTTATTCTATTGAGGCGAAAATTACAAAATACCTGGGTATCAGTTAACAGAACTGAGCTCGGTAAGTTAATTACTCAAGAAAACCGCCTCACTGACTCTGAAAAACAGCTAGAGCTAGGGTCTTTGTCATCTATAACAAATATAAAATAGTTCGAGTTGCAACAAGAGTTTGCTGAAATATTTATTACTCCAGTCTCCTTGATGCAAGCAAACGGAATAAATTTTTAAAAAATTAAAAAGGGACCAACAATTCAGTATCAATGTGAATGGATGGCTATAAAAGCTCCCTCTGCAGTGGTATATTTCATTTTAAATGAGCCACAAATAGCTCTTGAAGAGTGCTCAACACACACTTGAGTTTAGCGTTATTGATCGATAAACTTTCATACGGTATGGATTTCCATATGAAGGGCTAGAAAAAAAATCTTATCGGGTTGATCTAAAACGCTGACCGTTCACAGATGTAGCTTAGGTAATTGCAGCAGGAGTTCAGACAAAAGACCTCTGAATTATGTAGGAGGCGCCAGAGTCAAAGCCTCTTCATTCATTATTTACAAGCCAAGGAAGCGAACAAACAGAGGAAAATGACAAGCGCGTGCATTCATATCTTCCTATCTGTTGTAGTATTGCGACAAGGATTTGAATAATTCGCGTGAAAAATATGTAAAGGAAGAAATAACAATAAATTCCCCTCCGATAAAGTTCAATTAAGGAAACACACAAGTACCAATAACCTGGAAGATTTACGTTTGTGAAATTCGTCAAAATTTAAAGAATGTCAATAGAGGGGTGCGAATCGCGAATTTCCATATAAATGTGTCTCATAACTTGGAGTCCGTGTAAGAGTGCATAGTTTTTTCCCTGGTGAAGGGCGAATGAAAAATGCATTAAACTCCGCCCGACTGTTTTGACACTTGTGAATAATGCACCGCGAAAAAATAGAAACAAGCGGATAACAACAGTGCGTGATGTGCAAAAATCCATTAACATCGGATTTAGAACTTTGGGTCATAAACCGAACGGTAATATGTTTTTAGAGTTGAATACAGTGGATTTAGCTAATAGACCACAAGTAAGCAATAAAAGCATCCCTGTACCCAGCGGACCGTCCAAGGGCAATGTCCGGATCGGCGGGCTCCCTTCAATGTTTTTCGCATTTCCCAAGAACGGGGGATGCAACAAACAAAGTTGTAATGGAAATGCAACTGTAATGGAAATCAAGCGAAATGGAACTCAAACAAAACCTTTGAAAAAGTGCATTTGTATTCAAATTACAAGAAAATTTGATTATAGTTCTGGAAGAGTTGTTTTCTTTGTTTCATTTACTGCTTCCGACTTGCTTTGCATTCGTCTTACCGAACTTAAATGCGAAATTGTTACTTGCAGTTAAACTAACAACTTCAAGATACAATTTAGAAAATTCGCAACACAAAATAAATTTCAAAACGTGCTTACCGCACCAAATCTAATTGCTCCATTCAAAAATAATTTCAAGTCTTGGTGCATCATTCTAAAACAACTATTTTAAAAAATTTTATATTCCACATGTTTTATTATCTTTTTTACACTTTTATATTTGTTTTTGATAGTTAGTTGATAATGTTTCAAAACTTATAAGTAGTAATAAGCATTGAAACATTGGCAGCAAACTAACAAAAATAATAGTCTAAACAACTTAAAAAACTGTAGAACTTCTTAAAATACTTTAAATTTATGAGAGCCACAAACAGGACTATTGCAAATTGTCCTATTTATATTTAAGCATTTCTTTACATCTGGCTCGAAGAACTGTAAAATTTTTTAAGAACAACATCATATATTAAAAAAATGTTTTTGCAGTATTTATATATACATTTATACTAACAATAAGACGTTTCCCTAAATATGAGTTGACAAGGCCCATAAAATGTTTAGTTCTCCGAAATTCTATTAAAAACCTTAAAATATAAATTTTTAGGAGTGGGAAGCAAAATTTTTGTAAATTGCTCCGTCTGTATTCAAATTTTTTTATTAAGTCATCTTTACTAAAAAATTTTCTAGAACCTGCTTCTATTTTTTTTTTCTCACTAGTCATACTTGTCCTTATTTTTTTTCTCTCCCATTAAATATTCTATTTACGCAGGTCTTATAACTCAAGTCTGGAGGGAACTTTTGCTTGTTTAGACGCACTTAAAATTTCATTTTGGTAACTTAAAAGAACGTCTAGACCATTAATTAATTTTCGAAATCAACTAACCATAATTAGGTATTTCATTTTTTTAAGACTTACTCCTTTCTCTTTGGTTAAAAAAAACTAGATAAAAAGACAAATTATGTTCTTTAAGTACATCTTAAAGACTAAAGAACAGTTGTACTACTAAAGTAAAATTAAAAGACTATCTTTTAAAACAAAGGACGGTTGGCAACCCTGCTGCCATTTGCTGCCAGAAGCTCTTCCCTGTTTTTGGTTATGGTAATCTTTTTTTTTGTTGATAAGTATTCTATTTGTTAAAAAAAACATTGTAAGCTCAGATTTCCTGGCAAAAAATATTATTTCAATAGCAACCTCTGAAAATTTTAGGTCCCAATTTTAATCATTCGTTATTTTTGTTTAGACAGTGCACCAAATTTCATTTAAATCCATCAACTCTTTCTTATATTTAAGTCTGACGCGGATTTTTTTTAGAGTATATACTCGTTATATATGACCGATTTTCTAAATATTTATCTAATTATTTTACTTCAAAGAAAACGCTCAAAAACATTGATTTTAGCGTATAACGACTGTTCATTATTACATAAAAATATGATGAGTAGGTAAGAATGAGTCACCTTTTCAGGTGCTTACAAGCTGACCCATAAATCAGATTCCTAAATTAATAGATCAATGAAATGTTGATTGCATACACCATTTTATAAAAAATCTCTTTTTTCTTACCTTTTTCCGCTCATACGACACTTTCGAAGAAGACAAGCGGGGTGTTGGTTGGCTACTTTCATTAACTCAATTATTTGTAGCCACCTGTAACCCTCCTTGGTCCAATTTTCCACGCAAATTAATTGGAAATTCCTATTTAATTAAAGATTTGTGGTTGTCATTATCAACAATCATCATTTAATTCTGGCGGTAAATACCACCATGAATTGTAAACTTAATCAAACTGAATCAATATTTGGAAATGTTCGGGCCTTTGGGGAAAAACGTTTTTTGTCCGAAACTAGTGAAAAGAAACTTTTTCAGGCAAATTCATGGTGTGAAAGTTCGTCCGAATCAGCTGAAAAAAATAACTTCTATCTTTACGAATCGATAACCCAATTAACTTGAATGCGAATGATTGATTGAGCGTTTTTTATTTTACATTGCCTGATTTATCAAGTTGAAGAAGAGGAAGGTTGGGATATTAAATAAAATTAATGATCTATAAGGAAACGAATTTCTCTGATTTGACACGTAAAAAATTGTGATGACTGGAATATTTACTGAAATTGTGGCAACTTTGCAGAATGAAGTAGTGCAAGTGGTGTTCTCCGTAACTTGCATGTCGAGTTATAATTCCGTTTTATATATTATTATTATTCTACTAGAGTGTAACGAACCGTGCGTACCCAAACAAAACTGTTTAAAGGAAATACCAACTGTTGGAACTGTTTGTTTAAAGTTCTTTCTTTGTTACATTCGCTCCATTGATTATTATAGTTGAACTGTGAAATTATTTTATCCTGAGTCAGTTCTGGAATTGAGCTAAATATTTTTCATGAATTTCTTTCTATAAAATGACATTTTTATAAAAATATGAATGAAGATGAAATGAAGCGACAACCCGGAAAAAATATGAATAGGAAATGTAAATATAGAAGAATTTTTGGTGACACTACTGAATGATGTGTTGTCGATACAAAATATTAATATTTTTTTCTGAAAATTTTATTTTCTTTCATATGTATTCAATGTCCCATGAAATTTATTATCATTGATGTTGACTATATTTTAAGCAAAAGATTATAGTATTTCTGTCTAAGTTTTGCCCACCATAAACATTATTGTTATTGGAGTTAATTAGGGTCCAACCCCAAACATTTACAATCGGTGATTCTTTTCAACAGCAGATGGTCCATTGCCCTAGGCTTAAGATGCTTTTAAGGGTTATATTTCTCCAAAAGATAATACTTTTCATCATATACATTTACCTAAACATTCCAACAGTTTGAAAGAAATAACGAACTTAAGCAGGCACGTGGTTTATTTGTGAATTAAAAAATCTGCTGTCGCATTGATCATTAATGAACTAATCAATAAATCGTTATTCAAATGTTCAATGGCGATCCGAAATCAAAAAAAGGAATGAAATAATAAACTTTCCTGTTGCAAAATTCGTCGTACACAGTAATTAATGTTACCTAGAAAACAGATTAAAGTTTAGTACCTACTTTCCAAATATTCTAAGAAGGTACAGAATTACCTACCAGATATTCTTAATAGGTATTTGTTTAGAATTGTTTACACATGGCTAGGGATGGAAATCATAGAATGAGGGTGAATTTTAAAAATTTTAAGTACTAATTAGGTATTAATGCTTACGTAAAGAAAAAACTATAACTAAAAACACACATAAAGTATATTATACTGTAATAGTATTACAAATATACATGAAATACTAGTTTTAAACTACAAGTTTTACACTACATAAAATAAGTAATATATAATGAATAGCCATCATTAATACAAATATAATAATAATTAACTAAATATTTAAAGTAGCAACAGAACATAATATTCTAATAATATTTTTAATAAATGCTAATGAAAATTAAACACATTTTTTGTGCCATAATATCTATTCATTTATAAAAATCATTTAAATCATAGTAATAAAAATTTAAATTTTGTAAGCGGTATAAAAATATTAAATAAACAAGGAATTGCTAATAGTAATGAATGGATCAAGCGGCGAAGAATACAATTTACCCAAAGATTCTATATTTCCGCGAGGAGAATAAAAACAATATTTATTTAGATAAAACCCACTGTGACACCTATGATTTTATAACCAGGAAAGAAAAATAAATCCTTTTTTTAAATATTGTTGAACTATCAAATTTAACAAAAAATATATCAAACCTTATTGGTTTGACCACCGACCTGATATTAACCACGTCGTGTTCAAAACTAGTATTAAAAACTGTTTTTATAAAAAAAGGTGGTCATATTATTGGACATTTATTGCATCTTATCATTCACATCTCGATAAAAAAAATCCTAAACAATACACCGGAAAACTGAAATAGTTAACCTAGATAATAATAGTTATAAATGAAACTGCAGTATAAATATTTTGCAACAGGTAAGTTCATTATTTCATTCCTTTTTTTGATTTCGGATCGCCATTGAACATTTGAATAACGATTTATTGATTAGTTCATTAATGATCAATGCGATGGCAGATTTTTTAATTCACAAATAAACCACGTGCCTGCTTAAGTTCGTTATTTCTTTCAAACTGTTGGAATGTTTAGGTAAATGTATATGATGAAAAGTATTATCTTTTGGAGAAATATAACCCTTAAAAGCATCTTAAGCCTAGGGCAATGGACCATCTGCTGTTGAAAAGAATCACCGATTGTAAATAATGTAAATGTTTGGGGTTGGACCCTAATTAACTCCAATAACAATAATGTTTATGGTGGGCAAAACTTGGACAGAAATACTATACCTCAAACACGGCAATATAGGAAACGTAATAAGATTAGCATTGACACGAGTGATTTAAACACCAATATTTCATTTTACTGCGATCCCAAAAGAACGCTATTTTTCAGGATGCAATGATAACCTTTACTCACCCTCATTTTACAAGGTTCGGAAAAATTTGTAGCCGAATTTGTGAACGGATTTTGTGAGGAAATCAATTCCTCATAAAATTATTGAATTATAATATACTCATAAAATTATTGAATTATAATATAAACAGTTTTTAATGCAAAATAAAATTTTTGTTGACCCTTTATTAATAAGCTCAAAAAAATTTGAATTACCCTCAACCGACAACATCAATCCCATCTGAACGCACCCTTATGACATTTATATGACAGGTGACAGTTATTGTTTATTTTTTCATCATTAAAAAAGTGATAAAAATAAAGCCTCATTCACCTAACACTACCGCCAAGAAAAAACTGACTGCTTACGAGTTTTATATCAATAGAAAGATAAAGTCCTCAGAAAAATATTTCGTGTTTACAACCTTTTATACTTTGATTCTTTAATAACTTTATGCCACCCTAACACCAGAACAATCTTTACCACGTGCACGAGCCTGGCCCAACATTAACGAAATCTGTTTACCTCCCTTTATTGAGGTCTATAAATGACGGTTTGCGGTTAGACCTTCATAAAAATTAGTGGAAGTTAAATACCGGATTAAGTCGTAAACACGAAATATCTTTCTGAGGACTCGAACAGCAGATGAGATTTTCTTTCGAAGGGTTTCCTTCGAGGTTTGAACACCAGTTAGCTACATTTCCTAGCTGATGGGAGCACACCCCAAAACAAAAAAGGAGCGATATTTCGTAAAATATTTATCGAGTTTGTGACATACCTAAGATCCAAATGACGCCTTAAGCGCATTAAATACCACTTCTGGTGTTAATCAGTAATGAGGCCTATTCTGTAATATTCTGTTAAAAATAACGGGTAGTTTAAATTTTTATTTTAGCAATTCTGTTAAGAAATTAATAAAATTTGCTAAAATTAACAATGCAGGACAAGTTATTATCTAACAGATGTCTACTAAAATAACATTTTAGAAAATAACAACATTGGTTAAAGAAATAAAGAAGCTGTTAATTTTTAACTTTTAAAATATTGCGGTACAGAATAGCCTTCAATAGCGGTTAAAAATAGCTGTCATTTTTAAACTGTTATTTTTAAGCTGCTAGTTTCACTGTCATTATGAAATTGTGGTTAAAAAAAAATACAAAATATGTATGAAATAGCAGGTAACAGTGCTCATACTCAAATATGAATAGTAAACTATATTTAAAGTGGTTGTTTACATATTTCTCTACTTTTACATAACTTACTGTATGTAAAATGTATGTAAATAAATATAAATGTGCCTAATTTTCTTTATTCTATTACCGTTATTACAATATTTATGTACTAGTTGAAGTAACAGCTTAATTAGACACACAGTAATTAGTCAGTAAGTAGTGTCACTTTTTCAAGAGGAGTACATAGTTATTACTAAATATAACAACAATTTTATTTTGGTACTGTTTTACTACTTGTTAGTTGTATGAAATAATTGTTTTGTTTTTTTAAATAACAATTTAGACTAAATATATTTTAGCGCAATAACAGTCTGTTACTGTTATTTATAAATAAGTTATAAAATAACAGATAAAAAAGAATATTCATGACTAGTTCATTGATTATCATGGCTAAAAGCCCAAAATTTAAAAATATACCAGCGCATCTCAGACAAAATGGCTACATCGTGTGTTTCAAAAAATATTAACATTTATTATTATTATTAATTGAATGCGCTCGAGCTGAGGCCGTAGCCTGTTGAGCCAACGCTCATTTGTAGAAGATAATTTGGGTAATTTAACACTATTTCAATAAGAAGGCTTACCTATCTGTTAGAATTAAAAAAAAGTTATTAGAAAGACTCACTCGCTTCGTTATTTTTTAAACAGTCTTGATTCGCTTATCAAATCAAGATATGCTAAACCAAAGTCTCCTAATAATAGAAGTAAGCGCTGGTGGTCTCTCGCTTTCGCTCTTATGTAGCCATGTCTCGCTACTACGTGGTCCGTTGGATTCGCCCTTGTCTTTTTTAAATTATGTGATAAACCACCATCGTGCTAGATGTGTTTAGATCGTGAATTCTAATCAAAATTCAAATTAAGAAAGGGTAAAATAAATAAGTAGCTGCAACACCATTTGTAAGAGGAAAATTACAGTCCTTGTATAACTAGAGAGTAAAGTCTGTCATTAAACCCTTCTTGTATGCAGTGATCAGTAATTTGAGAAAATGAAACTCAACGCTAAAATTAAATACCTTCATAATTGTCTCATTAAGCTTAAATTTTCATTAAAATTTACGGTAAAGTTCTTTTCCTATTTGAAGAAGAAGCAAGTTTCCTAGACCTATAAAAGTATCTTTAAATTAAAGATCCTTAAGTACGGTTTCAGGTAACATTCTGTATGCTACACGTGCAAAAAGAATGCATTATGTATTCGCTTTGAGCTCGTGAAACTTTTCCGTCTTGTGCATAAAGTAGTCACTTGTTGCATTGCCTGGACTTGGAATGATATTGATACGTGGTGAAATTTATAGGGCGAAAAATGTACTTTCTACCCGCATATCAAGGGAAAAGAAAGTACCCAATTCACATTTTTATGTTTTACAATTTTTCTGTAGAATAAACGTGAAGATTGAGCTAGATTTAGTTTCCACTTCTACGTAGCAGTAATTGGTTATCAAATCCAAGCAAAGCTAAAGTTTATTGGTTTCACACCCTCATGCACAAGTTTAGAAGTTAGAAAGTGTTTCATTTGGAGGACTAATAGTGGCGACCAAACTCGTATAGTTGTCGTCGTAAAAACGTCGTCAAAGTTGGTCGGCAATTTAACACCGTAATGGTTATAAAAGGCCAGTTAATGATCACTTGTCAATATATTCCTGTCAAGTGTTTACCAGTAATGACAGCGTCAGATATTATCGACAATAGGAAAAATTGCACCCTCTCAGCACTAATAACTCATTCTGTCCACGTAGCCGGCGCCGAATTTTTATGCACCCTTTGGAAAAATCCCTCCCCTTTTCGCCATGTTGCTGATGTTCGGGATTTCATCCTAGCACGTGTATATAGACGTGTCATCAACCCTGACCCTAAATTAACGCACGCCTCATCTTTATAACTCAATTAGCGAATCAATGGCCTTTATTAAGATTTAGTCCTGAGACCAACAAGTGGACAACGTAAAAACTGGATTAAAGTCACCGTTTCTCTGATTTTATCGAACATCCTTGCAAGCTGACGCACCTCATTTTCGAGATGCAACCCTCGACAAGGAGAGGACACTGACGCCAAATGACGAACGTGTCGAGAATAACACATCACATCAAAGCGAATCCAGAGGGTAAAACGGATACAGCACGACCCTTTCCTTGCAGCCCCTAGAAGTGTCCCGTCAAAAGGCAGCAGTATGCGGTCGTAACTTGCAAATATGCTATGAATATTGTTAGGAGAGTGGAATTACCAGACCCGGGCTGTTAGAACGATCAAGGGGCTAAAACACTCAACCCCATCTAAATTTTTATTCAATTTTTTGGGCACTGAAGAGAAAAAACCGACAAAAACCTCTAGGACAGAGGTGTCAAGTGCACAATATAGGGTTTTACTCTTTTTTCAAAATGTAATTAACAAACAGATTTCGATTGACAAATTCGATCTTGTGCGAAAATTAGTTGACACCCCTGTTTTGGGAAATCTTGTTAGAAAATTCTATTGTACTAAACGCAAAAATTAAATATTCAACAGGAATTTATTTTACAACAATGCTCATAAAACGTAACAACATTTATTATGGGGCTCCAGGTGAATGTAATGAAATTTTTAATATCATTCTATGTCCATTATGTCGTAGAGTTTTTTCCCCTTCGAAGTCATCTATAATTCAGCTTGTCGCCGGCGTTTTCATCTCTCGATCATCAATTGCTGTTCCATTATAAATGAAAGAAAAGCGAATGTTGAAGAAAAAGCTTCCAAAAAGCACATGTTTACCCACCCAAAAAATCCTTACATTCACACACGTAATCTCCTTTTTATGAATATATAAACCAAAAATGATTCATGACAGCATTGAGAAAATTACATCTTTCATATTAAATAAAATAAAAACATAATAAGAATTTCATTTCAATAATATCCCTTGCGGACAGAAATTCACCCCACGAAGAGAAACAAGGGTCCAACTCGTGTCAATTCTTAGACAACCCACAATGTTTCACTGTTTTACAATCGGAAATATCAGACTGAGAAATTTATTCAATGAATTTATGCTTTTATAGCTATATTTTTATTGCGCTTGAAAAGACACGCTTGGCAATGATTTAATAGTCCTTTATAAATAAGTATCAACTTTTTTAAATCATCTGATAAAAACCTGAATTTAGTCCAAACTCAAAAATCACTGAACTGATTGACAAATTCTAACTTCTAACTTGTTTCAATCAAGCACAACGCTCAAAAATCAAAAACCCCAAAATACTGTTCAACTGCTTCAACAATCAGAAGAAAAAAAATTAACCAAGAAATAAGTGAGAAATCAAAAATATATACGAAGCTAAGATTTGCCTACAATAAATTAACAATCTGCCCAATTTCCGTATAACGCGTGTCCTAGAAATGGCATAAACTTATGTAATACAGGATAGATCAATTTCTATGGTTTTTATAAATTTCTCATGCTTCCAATCATCACTCAAAGACACGAAAAATACTTTCTTTATGAGACACATTTAATTGTGTAATCAGTTATGCACTACCATTTTTTGTTTTTGAAATACAGCGCCTTTTTTTGTTATGAAGTTCACCTCAGTTGGAGATATTTATAATCAACTAAAAAGTTTTTGTTCTTATTTTTCGAGTACCAACTTAACCTGCACATTTATTAATATAAACATTTTAAAAAATTTAAAAAAATCTGTTCAGACACTCCTTCCTGTTTTTATCCAGAATTTTACTATAATTGCATTGTCTAGTACTCATTGTCAGATCAGATCTTCTGTTGTAGTAAATTTGACTTTTGCTTATTTTATTAAATTCCCTAAATTTTATTTTTATCAGATTCCAAAAGTAGATGTTGGTCTTACTACAGATTTTTAGGTAGAATCGAATGGTGTAATTAATCGTTTTTTATACTTTTTAGTTTTTCACATACAGACCAAAATTACATTTTTTTTACTAGAAACCATAGTGGGCTGTGACGACAAAATAGAAATCGTTTTTTTTTCTTTTTATAAAAATAATTAAAAACCCCACAATTCTGAAAAAAAAACTAAGTAAGCTACAACCAACCAAAACACGAAAATGAAAGCATGAATTGGGTTCCTTTGGTATTTACTGGAAAGTGACATTAATTTAAAAAAAATTAAAATAACTTTTGCGTGTCAAAACCAAAAAGGATTTTTTTCGACTGAGTCTTTTTTAATTAGTCTTTTAATTAGAAAATAGGCGAGGCCGAAAAAAACACCTTTTGACTGTGGCACACACAAGATTTTTAGTCGACCTTAACAAAAAAAATTTATTAATAGGTTAAGTTTTTGACCCAGCGGCCGAAAATTGCTCATTTTTGGCCGCTGTCAAAACGGTTGTTTTTCAGCCGCTTTTGAGACAGAAAAATTTTATTTTTGGTCAAGGTCGACTAAAAATAACTGTCCATTAAAAAAAATCTCATTTTAATAAGTATCTAAACATCAACTTGTTACTCTTTTGTAATGGCTAATTGTGTTTTTTCTATTTCCATTCATTCTCTCTGTGTGCTTGATTTACGTTTTTTTTTAGATTCTTATACATTACCTCATCGCCAATATTTTTTTGGAAAACAAGGCCCTTTATAAGTGACTAAAAATTTGTAATATTGTATTTTTCAAGGCATACTTTGTTTTTTTAATTTTCCAAAAAGTTAATTTTTCAAAAACTACATATTACAATTTTTTTGAAGTTACAGCCAATTCTGGTCTCTATTTAACAAAAATGTAACATTGCTTTATAACTTAAAAATTTTGAAACTATAAAAACTTCTAATTAGACCATTCGATTTTACGTAAAAGTCTATAGCAGTGCCAATTTTTACTTTTGAATTAATTAAAAATAAAAAAACAAGAACAAAGAGACTGTATCTCAAAAACAAAATATGGTAGTGCAAATCACCATTAAACTTGTCCAAAAAATAGTTAAAAAAATGTTTTATTCGTTTCCTTGTGTGATGGCTGAAAGTATTGTCCATGCAATATTTGTAAGGCTCGCCTATTAATAGGTCGATCAGGTATGTTTTCGATGTAACAAAGCGAAAAATAATTAATTATTGTCCAACTGAACAACTATGTCAACATTTCGTTACTAATTGATCGCAGAAGTGCAGCTGTGTCCTGGAACAAGGTTGGCTTTAAGTTTAAGCTCTAATTCAGTTTTGCCGGTAATTCTGAGTCATTTTCATTTCCAGTTTCAGTTTTGTTGCTTCTTTTTTCGTTCTAAGTTTCAGTTTTGTTTGTTATCGAGTCTAGTTAATTGTTATTTTGTCGCGATGGTTAATTTAAAACACAATTTTTTTTTAGGTCAAATGTTACTTTCGAAGTGGTAGAAAGATTAAAAGCGAGTGGATCTATTCGATGGAACACAGAACAAGATCAATCAATCAAATCATTTATTTGTTCGATCATATTTTACAAAGTTCTTAAAACTACTTTACAAATTTTTTTATGCTTTACATGTGCGCTGCTGAGGTTTAAGACCTTCTCAGCGTAGAACAAGATGGAAAAAGAGTTAGTTATTTTATTCACAGAATATTAACACTTTGAAATTGGTAAATATTGCACTAGAAATGTTTTCCCATAGAAGTTAATCAATAATTATTTACAAAGAGCTTAAGAGTTTACTGAGTTATAAAGTATTCCGTGAAACAGATTTCAGACCACTAATCCGATATAATGTGACAATTCCGACATTTCTGGCAACCATCATTGACAGTAAGGCAGCCGAAATACTTCAAAACGTTTTTGTTTTGTCATGGCACTCTTGACAACTTTTTTAAATAAACACTTGTTACAGACTGTTTATTAAAAAAACTCGCATCTGTCCAGGAGAAACACGTCGTATATTAAACGTTCATTGTAATTTGCCTAGTGACCGACGCATAATACTCCGTCAACTAATAGACTAATAATGGAATAATAATTTTGTTAATTGTTGGTTGCATAAGCTCTTTGAAAGTGTTGAATAGTACAAAAATTCTTAGTTTAAATATCCTAAAATTAAACAAAATTTCGTCTCCATTTAGAAAATAAAAAAAATATTTAATGATTTATTCAGGGCATACTCGTATGTTGTAAATTGTCGAGTGCAATACCGTTTTGAAAAAGTTTAAAATAAAAATGCAGACGACAGGAAATGAAAAATTGCAAGATGAAAAATAGTGAATGAAGATCCGTTAAAGTATAAAAGACAACATTAGAGTTAGTTACGTCGAATAGACATGAATAAAGAGAAGAGAAGGAGACAGAAATCGATACAAGTGCGCACATCAAGTAGAAAATCGTGTGGAAAATTGCATCTTGGATATTAGCATAACTAAAATAAAAGAATATTGATGGTGGCATAATAAGAATAAAGTTTCATTTTAATATTATCCCCCGTAGCATATCGTCGCCCCGAAACATATTGAAGGGGGTGCGAGGTAAGCAATATAAATATTTAGGTTGGTTTTTTATTCGAGGGTGAAGTGAAATTTGAGATGATGACAATGTAAATTTTAGGGTTTTCCAATGTCAACGTCAGAATATCAAATTCCCTCAACCACAATCCAGTTAAGAGTAAAGTAATGTAATAATTAATTAAACATTTTACTCGTAACTAATTTTGAGTGATGGAGAAACTGAAACCATTAAAATTTACGCCCGTATGAGCATACGCCAAATTTAATATCAGGTTATAAGAAAATTAAGGCAGCAAGAGTGTTAGTTTCGAATTCTCTTAGGGAGCAACCAAACTGAAGATACCATAGATTCATAACATTGTTAAGTTTGCACTCGACATCCCCCTCGTCGCAAATGTCGACGACCGGCCTTTTTTGATGGATGATAATGGTACACTCTCCTACTCCAAGAATCTATCCATATCTACAACCACTAAGTTTTCGAGACACGTTCTGCATCAAAATCGCGAATATAACCTGTGCAAACACCAGCCGCAATCTCACCCTGATAAGCGAAAAGGCAAAATTGTCCAATTAAGAGTTTCATTGAAAATTTCAGAGGTCCTCAGAGACATGATATCACCACTATAAATAACTCACTCCAAGTAATATATCAAGTGATTTTAGTGAACATGCAGGTACTTTGTAAGGGAGGGAAATATCTGCCTTGTCAAGCTTAACCAAACTTTATTACTTCTCGGTTTACACCTTAATTCGCAAACGCCCGCAAGATTAACCGAAATACTCCTATAACCACCTCCCTCTGGATATTACCCCGAAAAAGACCAAAATAAAACAAAGAGAACGACGCCATTTCTCACTTAAAAAATTCTCTCTGAGGGCTAGAAGCGAACAACGAGACAATTAAAGTCTCATCAGACACTATCAGAATAATATGTCGTTTAAATGGTGTGACAGAAGGTCTTACGGTAAAACCTTACCTTCAGGCGGTCATACAAGTCGCATGCTATTACTAACACTTCCTAAACACAGGATATTTCCGGTCGGGTAAAGCGATGGGGAAATTGTTCCGGTTTAGAACATAGCGGCGAACAGTTGATTAGCCCTACGGGGGTTAGTGGATTTCGGGGCGCAGACGCCCGGCTATTAATACAGTGCCCTTAGGGATTAACCGCAACTCTAAAATATTATATAAGCCGATTGCCACCGACTTTTTCTGGGATAACGCGATTAGGGAATTATTATTAGCTAAATCTTCACAAATACAAAAATATTCGACTCGAGAGATGCTGCATTACGACCAGAAACAGGAAGAAGATGGCGATTTCGCTCGGGTTAAGAAAAAAATCATAAAAATTCTGAACGTATTCGAAGTTTTTTTTTAATAAAGGTTGTAAAGTTTGGGAATTTTTGAAATTAAAAGAAATAAACATAAAAGCGAATACAAGAGATAATAAAATAAACTTCTAGAAATATAATATTCAAATCTGAAGGAACAAGCAAAAATAAAAAATAACAAATTGAGATAAAAGACGGAGGTATAGATAAAATTTTAAAACTTGGATGAAACCCAAACAAGGATAAAAAGAAAGAGATTATAAAATCGATACCTACCATTTCAAAACATCTGATATACCGTGTGTTTATGAATTCAGTTCTGGGGGTAAAAATGCGAAAATGGAATGAATTTTGTGGTTATAGGATCTAAATATTACTGTTCAACTAAGTACATAATACCATTGCGAAGTAATGTCACTAGGACACTATGTTTTCACTCGATGAACATGATCGAAAATTAAAACGTTTCGAGAAAACTATTTTCATGTATAACTACATATTTACATACATTAGAATACGATAGATCTAATTTGACAGCGCGACAAGTTATTTAAGGCACAGAACTACAGAATGCGCGCCTTAATACTTTGGAGCACTGTAAAATAACCTAACACATTAAATTTATATAAAAAAAAATTAACTGAAAAGCTTTAGGCGACTTTTATCAGAATATTTTTGTAATTATTAGTAAATAATTAGTAGTAAATATTTACCAGAATATTTTGCGTATCATAATTAGGATTATTTTGGTTTTTAAATAGAATGTAAAAAACAGAATTTCGGACAAAGCGTTTGTGATGTACTTTCAAAAAATTACGGTGTACCTAAATTACGTTTGATTATATAACGACAAACGTTAGTAAACGCTTGAAAAAAAGTATCTACAACTATAATAGAGCAACACCCCAGACTACTCGTTAGAAAAAAAAAGGCGGTATCAGCCTAAAAATGCGGCACATAAAGTGGTATTACCGAAATTGGCAGCACATAATTCTGCACTACTTTTTGAGGCGGTCAATTTTTTTCTCCGAGAAATTCAGTCATGTCAAGCTTCACCCCACATTTCGTAATAAAAAAAATGCGAATCAGTTACCTAAAATCAAAATATAATATATAATATGATAGTAAAGTTTCTTGGAGTTAGGGAAATTTTTTTTTTTTTGAAAGATAAGAATGACGAATGTTTACGACGTTTCGAGGGCGGCCGCCCTCATCCTCAGGTTTATTGGCAGCCGCCCTCGAAACGTCGTAAACATTCGTTCTTATCTTTCAAAAAAAAAATTTTCCCTAACTCCAAGAAACTTTACTATCATACATAACAAAAGAGGAAAAGAAAACAACACATAATAATATAAAATCTAATATCTAATAATATATAATCTAATATCAAAATATCCAAAAATGGATTGACTTTTTAAGCCCCGACCCTTTTATAACACAAACTACAACTACTGTTTAATTTATGAAGAGGCAAACCACCGTAAGAATGAAACATCTGGCGGAGAGAACTTTCATAAATGAAGATCAATCCATTCGGTGGTTTGCTTCTCCATAAATTGAACAATGGCTATTCTTTGGTTTATAGAAGGGTCTTCAAAAGTTAGCCCATTTTTAGGTATTATGTTTTCTAAATCAAAGTACAGCTATTGTTTAATGTATGGAGAGGCAAACCACCGTAGGAATGAAACATCTGGCGGAGAGAACTGTTATAAATCAAGATCCATCCTTTCGGTGGTTTGCTTCTCCATAAATTGAACAATGGCTATTCTTTGGTTTATACAAATATTTTGAGTATAACGTCAAACTCTCGCCACACCTGAGCAGTATAAAAGAACTAAGACGGTAGGTATTCCAACGAGAATGTAAGAATTTTAACATCATTCAGAAAAAAACTGCTCAGTTTTCAGATAAACTTTAAAAACTAATCAAAATAAAAAATTGGTTTAAGATTTCTTGTTATGTAGCTTTATAAAATACAATAAAATAAATAGCTAAGATGGTCGGTCCCTGTCTGTTAATCCTAGAACTAGAAAATTAGGTATAACCAGAAAAGAAAAACGTTTTAAGAACTTCTACCTCTCAGACTTAAGTATGATAATTTTAGGGTAACTTAAGTCTCATTTCTAAAAAATGTGACATTGACTTTTGACTCTCTACTCATATTTTGTGCAAAATAAACACAATTCTTAAAAAAAAATGTTAGGAAAGTTTGAAATAATTAAAAAATTAAAATCATAATATGGAAAAATGGTTTTGATGTTATCTTCTGGTGTTGATTTCTCTGATTTATGACTTTATAAGTGGTGAAGTAGATTGAATTAAAATTAATAGAAATGAACAAAAGATATCATCACTATCAATAAAAAATAAAATTTTGATTTGGCTATTCAAATTCAACACAATGCAATTTAAAGTAAAACTCTAACCGAGTTTTAAACCACTGAACATCACTAATTTTAATTGAAAGCTTAGTTATTAAGCCATTAATGAAGAAGTTTGCTATTTTATAGTTCGAATATTTCAATCTTCCATTAAATTAACTTCAGTGTTAATATTAACGTAATATGTCAGCGCCAGTCTTTGACGTGTTAAAAAAACATATCAGAGAAATTTCCAACACATTTAATCAAAGAAAAAATGTTCCGTTGAAAACATTCATAGCCTTTTAAAGTGACACGTCTAATAATTCTCATGATACCCCGCATAATGGTGTTCCCTGTTAGTAAGTGAACTAACTTTGGCAAAATATTTTGAAAGCTTTTCCCTCACATATGTTACCGAGTCATCATCACAAAAAAATTTTACGAACATATTTTCTTTTTCACATCACCACAACGGACAGATAATTTTCATAAGAAGGGTAAAGTTTCTTGTTGAGAATTTTCCCATCACCCTTGCATCGATTTACTTTTATTAAAGAAATGTCTGTCTCCTGGAACTTTGATATATGATTGGGAGTTTAAAATTTCATATTTATGGGTTTAATACTTGAGCTTCCTTTGTTCAGTTTAAGACATAAAAATCATCTGTCTGCCTATTAATCACTTGTAGCTTTCTCTGATTGAAAAAAAAGTACTTTTCGGAGTTTTAATTATGATGAATGATAATTGCTTTATTATTTAAAACTGGAACTAATCCGGTTTAAATGTGTACATTCGTAGTGTCAACAGGGGTTTATCGCATACTGTTTAAAATTAATCAGATTTGGCGTAAATCCATTTACTCATGAAAAGCAATTGTGGTCGTATTCGAAAATTAATTGTCGGCGCCATCTTTCCTTCAGGATTAAAATATTTCCTGCATTTGACGTCCGTCATTAAAGAACGTTGTTGAGGCGTCAAAAAGTCACCCCGCTTGTAAATTTCTAGACTCTTCATTTCCATCATCAGCAGCACTTAATCATGAAGTCGCTCATTAAATTGTCATTTCTATAGACGGCCATTGCACCCCACACTCAAAGCTCCCAACAACCGAAATCTAATTATTTTTGCATTACTCTAAGTAGACTCGCGGGTAAAATTACGTAAAACAACGGAATTGAAGAGATAACAAGCAAAATTTAATGAAAGTCACTAATTCTAATGATTAATCGTCCGGCACCTGCAAAAACAAGCTTAATTATTTTAAATTTATTAAAAGCGGTACCCGCGAAACACTGTTATTAGGTCGTAATGTTTTACAGTGACTATAAAAAAAAATCATTACGGAAATACCAGATATACTGACCCCTGCGACAACGCTCACCCCTAGAGAGTTAAAAATTATAACCCGGATTTTGCTCATACAAAGTCTTAGTATTATTGCTGCCACAAAAAAACGTTACTCAAGAAATACAGTTTTATTGAGAGGAAAAGAAAATCTCGGAAAAGTTGCTTATGAAAATCGTTAGTGCAAAGAATAAAATTGGGTTAACATATGTAATATTATATAATTTTGTAATAAATTAATTATTGCAAGAAGTACTACAATATTCTTAAAATGAGTTAGACAAATATACTCAGAATTGTAACATGACGTATCTTAATATTTGATACGTTTTTAAAATCTATTTAAATGACTTTGACTAACCAAGCAATAAAAGAGGTGGAGCTTTTCAGCACGTGTTTGTCAAAAGTACGCAACATGTTTTTGGGTAAGCGGAAACTATAATGCACCTTAATGATTTCAATTTCAAGTCAACCAGTTTGACTCATCTACACCAGTAGATTTAAAACGTTCTAAATTATCTAAATGTAGAATTTTTTAATACATTATTGCACTCAAAAAATGTAAACTTCAAACTGATGTAAATTTGTAAAGATATATTTAACTATACAAATTGTAAGTGTTATTAAAATATAGTATCTACAAACCCTATAATTACATCTGGTGTCTGTAGTTCTAGAAAATTTAATAGGTTTTTCTGTAACGCAGCAATTTTTCCTACTATTTTTTTCCGTGTGCAATAAGAGGAACAGAAATGCACTTTAGATGCACATCAACAGGTGAAGAAATATTAAGAAATGTTTCTAATGAATAGTAATCCTAAATGTTGTGCTCTATTGACTATACGGAAACGGATTCTGATAAATATAATTTATAAAGTTCCACATTACATAAAAATTAATCACACAGTTTTCTTTTCCTTCAATAAGTCGATAAAAAATTAATTTTACCCTACTTTTTGAGCAACTCAAACAATACAATATTAACCAAAGCATCTAAATATTGCATTTGTAGATGAATATTCAATTAGTAACCTACTCAACAGTTTTCCTCGCTTGGTATGAATTTATATCAACCAATGCTGCTTTTACGTAATACAAATTTTGCAGTCTAGTGCACTAATTAATATATTCACTAAATGACCGGATAGTTATCCACGCTTGAAGCCTTTTGCAAATTCTTAGGATCATCTGTGAAAGTGTAGAAAGAGGGATAATAATATGATTGTAGTAGGAGAAATTGTATAAAATCAAATCATCGGGTAAAAAAAATATCATTCAGTGTTGTTCCTGTTTGTAAGAAATGAAGCCTTTTGTGGTAAGTCCTCTTTTGACATTGATTTGACCAAAATTAAAAATTTCTCACAGGTTGCACTCTTTCTTTTAATCGCGACTTGTTTCGCTGAAGAGAAAAAAACAGAAAAACGAGGAATTGAAAGTTTCGGTCATGGAGGCGGCGGTCATGGAGGATTCGGCGGTGGTGGTGGCAGTATTGGAGGCGGTGCTACTGTCAGCACAATCAGTCAACAAGTACCAGTTCCTGTACCCCAACCGTATCCCGTTACTGTCACTCGCCCAGTACCTGTTCCAGTACCCGCTCCATATCAAGTCGAAGTACCAAGACCTGTACAAGTACCAGTTCCTGTACCTCGACCTGTTGAAGTACCACGGCCATATCCTGTAACTGTTTCCAGACCTGTACCATATCCTGTCCAAGTTCCAGTACAAGTACCGTACCAAGTACCTGTACAAGTGCCAGTTCCACAACCTTATCCAGTCACTATCCCACAGCCTGTTCCGGTGAGAGTACCACAGACTATTGTAGTTCCGGTACCAGAACCTGTCAGTGTTGGAGGAGGAGGAGGAGAGGGAGGATTTGATGGAGGAATTGGAGGTGGTGGACATGGAGGTTTTGGAGGAGGTGGACATGGAGGGTACAGCTATTCAAGTGTGTCCATTGGAGATCACCACTTTGGAACCAGTTCCAAACACTGAATGATCTTATACGAGTATATTTCACTGTTCATATTTCATTGAAACCCATTTGTATCATTTTTGTTTGTGATATTCTTTTAGTTTGTAGTTTTGTATTATTTTTCGTACTGTCATGCAATAAAATTAATAAAAATGTTATTAAATACATGATGAAAAAAATCTGTATCCTATAACCTTTTAGAAATATCTTGAGCAGAAATTCTAAAAAAAGCACAAAGGTAGTGAAAAAACAAACTAATCAACAAGACAAAATGAGCAAATTAAAATTAATGAGCAAAAGTATTAAAATTTGCGATACTACCGGTAGTATCTCAACTTTAAATTAGCCCATTAGAGTGTTTATTTTCCTAATATTACGTCTAATATGTGCAAAGCTTTTAATTTACGAAAATGCTGTAGAAAACTGATAAACGGCCTGATTTTTTTACGAGAAGCCCAAGAATCGAGCCACACACTGAGACCTTTATGCAACATTCCGAAATAAAACTACTGCAGCAGCCCTGTGCCTCTAATAAAGCTCAGTACCTTGTCTTGAATTGCATTGAGGTCCAGATAGAACGGCCTGATGATATCTTAACAAGCGAAACCGGTCGCTAAAGTATTAAAAAAATAAACTTTTTTGAAGCAAAAACAAGTATTATGTCATTAAATAATTTGTGTCTTTAAAAAACATATTATAATATCATTTAGATGTTTTTAATGCCATTAGATTAGCAGTACTCTAATACGCCTATTGTAACACACAAAATTTTATTTTTTTACAGAAAAAATGTAAACGTATAACATATGCTTCATTTTTTTAGTAATTTAGTATTTCATTGTTCAATAGTCGCCACCGCTCAATTTAAAAAAGAAATGCAAACTTTTTATGCAAAGCTACAGCACAGCTGCAGTTATAAAGCTGCCGTAATAACTGCAATATGTGTAGCTTCTACGACAATAGGTGTACTAATATATATGTCCTAATAACCTCCAATCACTCCTCATAGCATATTTCAGTGTTGTAATAGACCCCAATTGCAGCTTTAGGTATCTTTGAAGGTGCGTAAAAATCCCCAAAACACCTTCGTTGTTGTACTGCCACAAAAGTTTAAATATTTCAGTCTAAAAAAAGAAAAAACTAAGATTTCCTCCTATAGTAGGTTTAGGTAGGGTTTTGTCTTCCAAAAACTCTAAACATTCTCGATGTTCTATTTCTATAACTTCTATAAAATTTCTTTCTATAATAGGTTTAGGTAGCGTTGTGCCCTACAAATTCTCGATGTTCCATTCCTTCTACGACTACGCCAAGTTTAGGTCCTCCTAAACGCATTATCCTCAGTGACTTATTTCATCAGCAAACCTCGGTGTAACAGGCTTTGTAATGAATAGAAATTCTGGATGAGAAATAAATAACAAAAATTTTCATCAGTGAACTGCATTTAGATAATTATAAGTTGACGTAATACTTAGACAATCTTATTGGGGTACCTATTGTATTGAAGTTTTTCTATAAAGTGTAGATACTCATTATAAGTGTAATTTAATAAGAAATATTTTACGACAAATTGCTAAAATTTATACAGAAGCCGAGCCTGAACTCAGGTACACGTATTTAATTTACATTAAATCCCAGAGACCTTTTTAGTCGCATCACAATGCTGGTGACAATTATAGTTATAGTGCCATACAAACCACATTAGAAACGTATCACTTTACGTATTATGTTACTGTAAATTTCCGAAAAATGATAGCAAGTATTATAAAAATCATTATTAATTTTAAAATACGGGTCGACCAAGAACGGTTATGAGGTCTTTTTAAGGATAATTTGTGAAAAATATTTATATTTTTTATAAAGTGGACTTAAAATTGTTAAAATCGAAAAACTTTATTTTAAAAAAATAAACAAAGTTCTTGTTCATCGTCATTGCGAAAATTACGAAAATAACTATGAAGGGTCTAGTGAATAAAATAGAATAAAACTTTAGGAATAAAGACCCTTTTTTGTTTTTATATTATAAAAGAGAAATTGTACATTGTGAAGCCAAAAACAAAATTGTTTTTTATCTTCACTTTTTATCTTCGAATTTAATCTTTATAAAGATGCCGTGCAACAAACATACCTTACTTTGAAAGTGAACTCGGACTCACGCTGTCAACAGCCTTAGTCTAATAAAAATAAATAAATAAAATGAAACAAAGGGTTTGTGCTGTCGAAAGTTTTTTTTTATATTTTTAAATAAAAAAAATAAAAAACGTGTAAATCATAATAAAAAATAATTGATTTGAGATGTTTTATTTGTTTTTCACTTTTGGACGTAACCAGATTACACCTGTCGACCCAGATTGTCCTATTTAGTAAAAATCCGTCTTTCCTTCTGTTTTTTGTTCCCAGTCTTGACAAACCGCTGCTCAGAAAATGATATTTAAATAATCTAATTCCCCTCCAGTGACTATATTTCAGAAAAGTCTCGGCACTGAAACGCTGCTGTAATTTATTATTTTCCATATTTTAGTACTTAAATTGGGATTTAAACATCGCGATTTTTCTCTCGTTCGAGGTGTGCCATCTGCGTGAATAATTGTATGTATTTACCCTTTTCCAATAAAAAATTACAATTCCGATAAAACCAGAGAGCACGTGCTGGAATTTATTTTCAATTAGTTAAACTTGAAAGGGTGGATTTGGTTCAGGTTTATTGGGCCGTAATGCAATTTGTTTTTTTTTTGTGTATCATAGAATCTGGTTGTGTCTAATTTAAAAGACACCATAACAATGTTTAAAGCTTGCAGGAGCATTATATATGGTAATTTGGTACAATGTAATTTCATAAAGCGAATTGGAAGGGCTATGAAATTAAATTTTAGGAAATTGTAAGGTAATCCTAGGGGAATTGTCCAGAGCTTCGCTTCCAAATAGGAAAGTAAACTAAAAGAATTCCGACAAAGTCAATAAACAGACAACTATTTTTTTAATGCTATTAAGACCGGATAAGTTTTAATCTAAATAGGTTCTTTATCTTGTCAACTTGAAAAATGTTAGTGTCGTTAAAATTAAATCAATCAAAGTGCGAGAGAATTTCGCTGTTTCTTAAAAAAAATTCAGGGGTTACCTGCCACCAGCATCGAATTTCATTACATTCAATCACCTTCCTGTTTTTTCTAGGCGGTGGTCTTGAATCGTTAAGACTTTATAATATACGTCTTTGGTGTCGAATTTCCACCGCCTTTTTATTGTTTGCTTTTACGTGGTTGAATTCTATTAAACATTAAAACTTTTGTGTGCTTTGTTTGTTGGTTTTAGGTCAAACGCCCATTGTTGAAACCCATGTGAAGTGAATTCTCATGTTGGGTTAAACGACTCCGTGTTGGTTTTTTCCGGTATTGTTGTGACAAAATGGTGGTAAATAAATCATTTTTGGGGGTGTTTAACCCATCGTATTTTTCTTAAAGCAATAAATTTCCGGCAAGATGTAATTTCAGCCACCACATGCTTGCTTAAATATAAATTAAGGCCCGCATTATTGCCAACTAATTGTATCTAAATTAGTAACTGGATTCGCAGTTTCCGGCTCAAGTACTGGTCTTAAGTCTCGTTTTTCGAGGGTTGAAAATACTTCCCCTTCAGAATTTCATAAATTTCTGGAATTGCTTGCAATATTACGGCCACTACACCACTGATGCCTTTCCGAAAGATGGAATCGATTTAGGGTATGTGTATTAGCTGAAATATCTGTCAACTAAAGAATTGACGACATGTTTTCCCTCTTTTTCAATTCAAAACATTTCTCTTTTGGTAGGTTTTTAAATAACACTGTCATTTGATTATGTCTTGATCTAATTTATTAGGAAACCTTCAAAATGTTTGTGACGCAGTATCTTGTGGACATAAAAGTAATTCAATCATTAGAGGGGTGAAAAGTAATATCAATTTACCCTTGACGGGCTTCCTGTTTTTTCCTCACAAATTCATTAAATCAAATTTTATTCACTTAGAATATCACAAACAAAAAATATGGTTGGGACTCCCATCAGTACAAACTTCCTCCAAGAAACAAATTTGTGATACAGTGACAACATATGTATAAGGGTGCAGTAACGGTACTTTGAATAGTATTTGTTTAATTTCTCAAGAAATTTTTGAATTTTATGGTGCAATAAAGGCAAAACTTTTATAATAGGGGCAAAACAATAAAGAAATCGCGGTCCCTTTAAGAGTGCTTCAACGGCCCGACTGATCGCTTCAGTGACAATAGCGCACACTTCTCGACTCGTACCTCTTCATTCCATTCCATCCTTCTTGAAACTGATGAGAGGTACTGATATCAGTACCAAATTAAATTTTAACGGTTGCTTGCGGCTCTCAATTCTAATACATACTCAATAAATACTTTTTGAAATAAAAATATTTTTTTTTATTTATTTATTGTTATCGCTCACTTTACTCGCTTGTCAGATTCTCACTAACTGACTGACTATCTTCCGGTCAGTTTCCCTCCTTATACAGAGTGATTTACAAAGAATAATAAGCCTGATAAAATTTTCAATGCAACCAACATTATATTGTCAGTTCACGGTGATTACAAAAATTATTTTAAAGAAAAGTGTAGTCATAGTTGACGTAGGTATCCAAAAATACCAATGCAAAAGATGTTTTATTATAAAACAGAACATAAAAATTAAGATATATAATCAATTAAAAAGATGTCCAAAATGTTGTCCGCCACTTCTTTCACATGCGTTAATAGGATTCCAGAAAGATCTTCTCAGACTCATAAGCATCTAGGGCGTTATAGATCTACAAGCAACAGTTATTCGTTGTTCCATGTCTTCACTGCTAACGATAGATGCTTAGCATCTAGGAAATAGAATCTAAGAATCATGTCATAGCTTCTTGGGGGCCAAAGATTAATTGAACCTCTACCTAGAAGTTAATGCCATACACTTTGTCTAAATATTGGCGCACATCTCTGAGGTAATGTGGGAGCGTGCCATCCTGTTGTCTTGTGTTTAAATCTACCTCCTCCAACAAAATTGGCAGAATGTTTTGAATAAAATTCAGATATATCTGATCGTTTAAACTTTCCCAAAAAAAGTTGAGGCCAATAATTTTGTTGCCCAATATTCCACACCAAACATTTGTAGAATACACTGACTGAAAATGTCCTTCGCAAATCCAGTGATAATTATTCTGTGAATAATAGTGATAGTTGTGTTTATTTACACCCCCATTGTTACTAAAAAAAGATTTCGTTGATTCTCGTAGAGTAATCTGTTTCCTTAAGTCCCTGAACCAGAGTAAAGTGGTAAGAGTGACATTTGTTTTCTTTGGCAATTATGTAAACAGACGACTGGCTAATGCCTATCCTTCTCGCAACTTCACGTTGACTGACATGTGGCTCTTCCTCCAAAATTTGGAGAACTGCTACTTTGTGTTCTTCATTTGTGCTTACTATCTGGTTTTATAATTTCACAGTGGGTTAGTTTGCTCTCAGCTGACGTTCCAACCTTTTAAAAACTGTATCAGAAGGCGCTCTTCTGTCGGGATATCGCTGGATATCGATACGGGCAGCAAAAAATGCTCCAAAAATTAAAAACATGTCTGTCTTCTCGTCGTTTGAAAAAGTGAACATTCTGCACAATTGAACACAATTTTCAAATTTGTCAAAAAATGATTTGTACTTCCTTATCTATGGTTCATACATTGATACTGATAAGCATCGTTGATGCCAATTACAAATTTGAAGAAATTGTTGCAAAGTGAGTTTGGAAAAAGTAAGGTTGGTTACATCAAAAATTTGGTCAGGATCATTATTTCTCTGTACACTTAAACGTCCTTGTTAGAATGTGCCAGTTGTTTCGTGACCTTTCTAAATTCATTGGAAGCGTTGACTCACTTTTTCCGATTGGTCCTTGATGATTTTACTTGCGGCGTAAAATATTTCTAGCATCTTCTGAAGCAATTTACTCGAACTTTCTTTCTCTGATTGTAAGTTTAAATTGCTCGTAACAATACAATACAATCAACTGCGACTAAACTTTATTTTTAAAAGTACGTCAATAAATACGTGTTAAAAGGGCCCATCTATTTTACGATTTCAGAAGACAAAGTCATTTGAACAACCTATAACTGAATGCTGATGCACATATACAGGTGGATAAATTTAGATACAAATTCGCAACAGCTTCAAGGGTAAACACACATGAACTAAAATTCTTAAAAACAAAAAATTGGGTTACCGCTAAGGTATCAAGTGATCATCCGTTAGCTCAGTGTGGTAACGCATGATTAAAACACATTTTCCCGAATTTCGTTCTTGCTGAAAATACGCTGAATATTTTCCATTTGATTTGTCTTTCACTCGTAATTTCCCTAACCCTTCCAGTAACAGGGAGAAGATTCTCAAACAAATAACCCACAAACACCGAATATTTATGGAATTAGAACTGCTGTAGTTGGCGCAATTCAAAAAACAAAGCGAGTTTTGTATTACAAACATTTTTCTCTTGAGAATAAATATTTCATGTCACTTTTTTTTCTGTTGGACATTAATGTGTCAGAGCTTCAATATTGGTTCCGACTTCAATTATTCCGAAACCATTATAATCTTGTAATTTTTTCGCATCGACAGATTACCAATAAATTTCATTTATTCGGTATCTCTCAGCAAACAACTGCCATCGACACAGATTTACCAGACAAAACTTGGCATCTGCTCCAAATTTCGGACTCTGACGAATATTATCGATTCGTGTTCATTAAAAAGTGGCCCGATTTTGTCACTTAGACCTAGAAAAATGCAAATTTTCTACCGGTCACTGGCCGCACAATGGTGCTTTGGAGTCCGACCTCTGCGTTTAATTATATCTCCTCCTATAATTATATCTGGGTGCATCTGTCATTTGTTAAGAGTGCACTTTCGGCTTCTGTTCCCTGTATGCGTCACCAATCTTGGATAAAAACAGACTTCCTTTTACATTGAACTTAATCTACTTTGATAGGTGTCATCGAGCGGATGTTGACTTCTTCAAACAATTCTATGATAGCCTGGTTTAATTTGCATTAACTTAGAGAAGTTTCTTCAAACACTATTTTGTCAAAACTAATATTTCCCAACTAATATTAGAGATAAATCGGAGTTTCCCCTCTGATACATGGGATGATTTTAACTGTCAACAACACTTGTTTTCAGCTGTGTGGAAACAAGTTTTGTAGTAAAAACAAACTGTTTTATTGCTTTAATTACTCGTTTCCGTTTAATTCTATTAATGAAAATTGTTTTTAATTATTTTAATTTAGAAGGTCCTCATAGTTGAAGAGGTGATACTTCACAAAAAGAGTTACATTTTAATTATTCGACTGACTTTATCACATTCTAACAGAATAAAAAATTATATAAAAGGGTTTACCATTAATTAAAACAAAGAATTCATTAAAACATGAAAAACTTTTCTCATTATAAGCGTGAGAGATAACAGAGTAAAAGACGAAATAGGAGTAACAAATATTTTGTACATTCACCGTTTTAATTATCCTTGATAATTAATTTACTGACTCATTGATTTTCAAGAAATCATAATGAGATTTAAGCCGTTTCCAAGAACAAATTTTACTTTGGTACTCTCAACCTGAGATATTTTTTAGTTTGATTTGATGACACGATAAGATGTCCTTTTTTGTCAAGGGAAGAAATAACTTTTCCCTTTTTCTTTCATTAACAAGTGAAGATTAGGCTTAGACATCTTTCCCTTCGTATCTCTTAGTTAAGACATTCAGTCGTGTTCTCAGTAATTGGACTATAAAAAAAGACATAAATGTTGCATCCAGACAGGTAAGGGCAAAATAAGTACACAAAGAGGGAGGAAATGCTCCATGGGGGTTGCACTAACGTTCACATTATACGCTCTGCCCTTCAAATTACTTCACTTAACTTACTTTTGCCTTTAATAGCCCTTGAAAATTCGACAAAACGCGAAATTTATTATTTCACAACTGACTAAATATTTATTTAACCTCTTGGATATCTTAACCAGGAGCCAGAGCTCTTAAAAATATATACAAGCCAGATGCTCTGAAAGGGATGCGGTGCTTTTAACTGGTAACGTATCTTGACAAAAGACGGTAATGTTCACCTACACTTGACTTTTTCAGGATTTTCAGGAAGGAGATAAGTTCTGAATTCCGGGAATGTATAGCTAGTCTTGAGACAAATAGGGGAAGTAGGTATACACCGGTAAATCTTGTTGAGATTAAAAGTATACAAGGGCTTTAACCACTTTGTAGTTTTTTTCGACCGAAATGTTTACTTGGGACATTTTGAGCGAAAGTGATTTAAATTTAGCTTACCCTTATTAATAGCTCATACCTTTGCCAGTTCAGATATACAGTTTGACGAACTTTGAACGTGATTTTAATATTAATCTGTTACTGAAACAACTTAATGTTTGACATCTGTTGTGTTGTTTTAGGAATTTCACACGCTTCTGACCGTGTTTCAAACTTTTCAAGCTCAATGTGATTGTCTCTAACGCAAACCCAAACAAGGGTTTATCATGGGAGATTCGCTCGTTTTAATTACACTAAAACATCCACAACGGACACCACTGGCCAACCAAGAAATAACCTTTGTGAAGGCTTGCTTGTTATTAAAACAAATTCTAATCATCTAAAACTAAAACAGGAGGAAATCCTCTGCAAAAGAACCAAATTAAAGTGATGGAAAATTTTGCTTTTGTAAAAAAATCCAAATTTTTCTAGCTTTTTTTAAAAGTTTTTACTGTTAGGCAACATATTTTATTACGAAAATTTATAATATTTACGAGTTGCCTGGCTGTATTTGAAATTAGACAAAATAAAAATAAGTGGGATTAAATAAGTTTCAGAGACTCCTGACCTAAATTTTGGTTGGAAAGATCTGAAAGTGAAAACTGAAAAGAGGTTTTGTGCCATCGGCAGGACCCAGAATTTTGAAATTTACAGTTTTTCGGTTGTTTTTTTTTTTTAATCTTAAAAAAACCATTTTAATCTTATCTATGTATATTAAATATTTTCAGTTACTGAAAATTTGTTGTATACTAAGCTTTTTTCTACTAGAAAATAATTTTTGACAATGTCAAACCTAAAAAATTTCGACTTTGGTCATTTTTGACATCTTTTTGAGGCGTTTATAAACATTTTAAAACCCATATAAATATAGAATTTTGTTGAAAATCTAATTATAAGAATTTGAAGAGCTGTAAAAACGATTTTTGAGATTATATCTATATAATAATAATATAATGGTAATACTTTGCCAAAATTTTACAATTAGAATAAAAACAAAATTAGATATCACCTACCAAATTACGAATCTGCAGTATATTCGACCACGAAAAATGTTGGCATTGAAACTAAAATTATAAATCTTCGGCGGGAAAATTAATTACCATAATCATGTTAGTTACTTGTATTTAAAGAATTTTACCAGTTTTCACCAAATTATAAATCTTGATTAGATTTGTTCTTATAACAATGAGACAAAAGATGATTACTCTGCAATAAAATACAAATTAGGGATGAATATGTTTAAGATATTTACAGCACTCTTTTTTATATCCCCAGCGCGAGCAGCGTGGTTATACCATATGTTTATTATAATTTTTGATCAGAGGCTGTCATAAAAAACAAAAATTCTAAAAACGTAGGGCATAACTTACTTCACTTGATAATAAAATCATTTTACTGTCACTCACAAAAGGATTTGTTTTTGATTTTCCAGTACCTTTCTTCCGATTGACGCAGCCCGTCTCTCGAAAGGATGTGATAGTGATAGTGTTTTTCAAACTGGTATAAAAATTTGACTCTGTTACGATTTTTTCTGGAAATTTCTCCCGGAACTGGTCAAAACAAAGCCTGGATGAGTAAACCCGTTCTCCGTTCGCTAAGTGCCCATTACGAAAATATGATTCTACTAAAAAAATCTTCTGTTCTGCAGTAAACCCTATAATTCAAATCAAATCTAAATTTTACTTTTGACAGTGACAATGACATTTATCAAATGAATTAATCTAGGAGCTACGTTTTTAGAATTTTTGTTTTTCATGGCAGCCTCTGATCAAAAATTATAATAAACATGTGGTATACAACATCAGTCCAATTTCACAAATTCAGGAGGTCTGGTATAACATAAAAACGACCTTAAACAGCCAAACATTTTTCATTTACTTAGATAAGCAGGTAGAAAATTTATTCATTTTAAGTTTCTAATAGCTGGAAATATTATATTGTTCAATTTTGATTTTAGTCACAATGGCCAATTTTGAGGTTTTAAAAAACAGATTTTTATAAATTTTCTCTAAATAATAATTGTTAATTGTGTGGGTTAAAGCCGACCAATTGAAATGACATGTTTTTTTCATACAGTTCTCTTAAATTTGATAGAGTAGAACAAAGAAGAAACCGCTTTACCCTAAAACGTGAAAATTTAAACTTACAAAAGAAAGGATTGCTTTGAACATAATTTCTTGCATATTTTTTTATTTTTTGCGATTATCAAACATTTATTTTCGACCATTAGTTAATTACATTTCTAGGTCTCCTATAGAAATAAACACGCTTTCACTAAGCACATCTTTTTTTTAGTAACGGTCACTATATGTATCTTTATTCAACGCATTTGTATAACTTTACTATCGGCAATGTGACCATAAAACCCATCTGCCAAGCCTGAGATCAGTGAGATCTTCCAACAAAAGACACCCCACTGGGATCTTAATATTGTGGTTTTGCAGCTCATACCGTTGTTGGGCAAAATTTTACAAATCCTATGAGTTACATTTAGAATAAATTGAGTAAATTATATGTCAGATCTTACCAAATTTTTCTCTATAAATCTCAAAAATTTGGTTAAATCCAATAATTTAATATTTAATAAATTAATATTTATTCTAAATATTGACAATCTCACTTGTAAACCCAATAATATTTCGTATGAGCTTTTACAGAAACGAAAAGAACTACAACAAATATCTTTCCAGCCTCGTTTTCTCTCATGAGAGGTAACATAGACAAAAAGTTCCTATTTTATATTGAAAAAATTTTTAATGGCAAGCAAAAAAACCTGACACCACTGTAGACATAATTGTCAACCAAACCACACTAAAATATATATACCACATCTCAGCAAACCATACCAAACCGTACCAGACAACATTGAACCATACCAAAACAAATCATACTTGACCACAGCAAACCACAATAAATCACTTGATGTCCGGTTTAACTTGTTCCCACCTGTATAAGTTCCCTTAACTCGGTTTATTAACTATTTTTTGAAAAACAAAATGTGTTTATTAACATTTTCAATATTCATTTTTAAAAATACGCACCGAAAATTTAGATACGAAAATTTTTATTATTAAAAATGCTTTGTGAAAGAACTCAAAAAACGTAATTCCTGTTGATTTTGCCGATTTTAAGTGACTTAGAACATAAATAATCTCAACAAAAGAATCCTAATTAATTCTAAACAATTTAATTTCATTTAATCTTAAACAATTATTAGTTATGCCGATTTTTGACAGCTTAAAATAATAATTAATCGCAGGCTCTGTTTCGAGCAGTAAATATAAACATTTACCCAAAAAATATTGACTTTAGTTGTAAATAATCTTAATAGAAACTTATTTATGGTAATCTTAAGTAACAGTCACTGTACGTAAAGAAAAAAGTGACAAAAAAGTGACCAAAACCCTTAACGAATTTCATAAACGGTCGGCTTTTGTTACAAGCATAATAAATTATTTAATGGTTATCACTTTATTGTCAAAAATTACTTTACAACTGAAGTCAATATTTCTTAGGTAAATGCACCGACTAGAAATCTAAGATTCCTGACTTGTATAAGTCCGCAATAAACCAAATAATGGCGATTATTAAATCTAATTGACCTATCCCATATAAACCACCAAACCAATTAACGAGAGAAAAATAGAAAATTAGGTGAGAACAAGCGAGACAAAACGATGCGGCGCGCGCATAGGTTGGTCTTTGGTATGAAGTTAGTTGCCAGATGAGCAAATTTTAAAAACCATCTAAAAATAACAAGACGAAAAGGTAACATGTTAATCGAGTAAAATAAATGTTCCGCACTATTATTAGAATTTTTTTTCGTAAAAGGTTTTTAAAATTCACCGAAAGACGGCTAAGCGGGTGGCGCTAACTTCACACTTCACAGTGACAGATCATTGACAGATGACAGGGCCTTACGTTAGAAACCAACTAATGAACCGATTCGATAAATATTGGATAAATAAACAAACATTCGTTGTGCCGTTGTGGTGTGGCTATTTTGTATTTTCTCGTCTTTGTGTGTGGTTGCGTTGTGTTTTGTGATTTAAGTGCTCTAAGTTTTTAGACTATTGAGACTTTATTTATTTTATAATAATAAAATAATATAATAAATAATAATAATATATTTTATTTGAGGTTTATCAATGACATGGTGCATTATTACGAGGTCGTCTACCACCACTGTAATAGTTTCCTAAAACACAACTATTTAATGCTCTTTTTTTTAGTTTTACTCCCAGTCTTCCAGGATATTTATGTTTCTTTATGTATTATTTTTATCTCTTCCGCCTCCTTATCAACTTGACTTGGCGTAGCGCAGCGTAGCGTTAATGACGTCTGACGTACTGACAAGTTCTACACTACTTTTCTACAAAATAACACATTTCTTCAGTGCTCATTCTATTATAATAATAATACTACAAATGTAACATAGAGTTATATCTTGCGTTTGAGCCCTTTTGTGATTACACATGGTGTTCCCAACTCTCTAGACGGTCCGGCCCCCTTTTTTAGTTTTTTTTATCAGGGTACCCACCAGAAAACCATCATTATTGAAATGGTTGGAGCAAATCTACAAATAAATGTTCTGTATAGTTGATACACACGGATAAACAATGAAAACATTACTTTACTTGTCTTTCCCACAAATTCATGTGAGTTCCAATGGCACTACACCACTGTTGGCAAATAACCTCGTTTTTCGGTAAAGAAAAGAACGGTATTTCCGCCTTACTACTACTCTTGCTTCGATACATTGGAACACACCACACTTGTGGCATGATAGTACACAAAACGCAAAAAAACAACTCCCAAAAGCACATGTATCACAAAGTGAGGTTATGTACGTTTTTACCCATTTGGAGTACTACCAACGTTTAGTTATATCATCAAATTTTTGGCAAGGTAAGAAATAAGAATTAAAAAATGTGAATGTACATAAACAGTACTTTTTATTATAAAAAATTTAAAATAACATTACCTTTTCGTTAAGTTAATTAATCATTGTTATAAAATTTTAAACGTTTCTTATAGGCCACCAACAAAACTTGTAATTTTTTTACGTTAGTAGTACTCCAAAATTGCGGAATTTTTCGCCAATCTGCCAGTGAGCCGAACTACCGGTTCTCCCCGATCGGTAGAACCCCCATTCTTTGCGGTTCATGCCAAACAATGACAGAAATTTACCTGACCACTTTGACCAATCAGGCCATCACAGTATATGTGCGCACGCATAGGTTGGTCTAAAAGCCTTGAATCTACAGGTAATATGGGATAGGTGAATTGTAAGCTAATATCTAGACGGAGTAGTTCGCTACCTGAGGCATTGGCAGGGACCGTAAAACTTAGGAGCAAGTAAAATTTGCATAAATATCCCATCACTGAAGATTAGTTTATCATTAGCATCAACAATGACCCTTATTTGGTTTATTACGGGCTTTAGAAGTCAGGAACCTTAGATTTTAGAGGCGGCTATACTTACTTATGTGCGCCATGATACTTGAACAATCCCTAGATTTATAGAAGTGTGATTAAAAAAAAACTATAAAACTGCATTATTTTCAATTTTATTATCCCACCTTCCCTTAAAATAGCTGCAATGCGATAACGAGCTGTTTAACAAAAGAGAATTTACGTGCCAACGTGCTAGTCTTTATTGTCATTTAAGTGTCTTTGCAATAAAATAAAACTCTTAAAAGTTTGTCTGAAACAAAACTAAATTTAATTTTCGTATTATATTCAGAGACCGAATTACCTCCAACTTCAACATAAGTGCCTTGAAATAATCCAGAAGCTATTACAAGAGGTAAAATTATTTATTAAAATGCTTTTAAGACGATTTAATTTTAACGAAGAGTTGACATTTTAGGTAAACTTCTAACAACACTGGAAAATTATTTTTTCCAGTTTAGGTATTTTGATAAAAACCAGATGACTTGTTTTTGCTCCACTAGACACTACTTAATATTATCTCGTATCTTAAATTATACTTAATTACGGTATGTATGTATCTCTTAATATTCTTGTTCCATTTTCAGTAAGTAGTCGATTTAAATGTAAAGACCATATTCACCTCCTTTCCTTAAACTAAATAAATAAACATTTTCACACTGAAAATTTATTAACGTTCAATTTTTTGCATTTTACATCCGCCTTCATGCATTTAAACACTATTAAGAAGAGTTTTTTCAGAAAATTCAGGTTTCTAGAGTGCATTTATGATTTTAAGTAAAAACACGAATAATTTTGCATTTAATCTAAGAACGTTGGAGAATTCTCACAATTTAAAGAGAGAAAACGTTGAATATTAAATTTTCTGATGTACTGTGAAATGTTGGTTGCATAACATCCTTTGAAATGCATATCAAAGACTTAAATATTATACAGAGCTCCAAAAACGATCAATATTTAAAAAAAAACATTGAATTTGTGTAAAGTTTTAGCTGCAATGGCACAGGAAGCGAGGAAAACTTGAGTCAATTTTATATTCATGGGATAACAAAACGTATAAACAGTCGGACAATACAGTTCGAGTTAGTTTTTGAACAATCTTGAGCTCAGCTGTGATCATTCAATTTATATGAAAAATATTCTTCTGTTTATAACTCGTAGCAAAAACCAAATGGAAAAAAATACTTGTCTCATATGTGACCCATATTTTTACGTCTCCAACCAGTTGTGTCAAACACTGGATAGTAAAATTGTATTACTGTCAGCACAGAGAAATAAAAAAGTTTTACTGGTGGTGTATGAAATTCAAAATAGTTCGTTTATTTTACGTTATAATTAACTAAAACCACAGCAAAACAGGTAAACTTTGAATAGAAAAAATTAGTGCATTCTCGTTTAAATGAAATTAAGGTAAAATTTTAACGCAGTTTCATCTGGGTCAGTTCGTGACCTTAATTAAAATTAACGTGTAAAAACCTAAAACCTGAGAATAGTGTGACAATAAATTCGGAAGTAATCTCAGACGGCAGTAAATCGAGCTCGGTTTCGGCAATTAGAGATATTAGTAAGGATTTGGAGGGTCCGCGTTAATTCAAAGCTTTAGTATGTTTTAATCTCGAAATAAAAACTTGGCGAGGAAATTTTATTCAAAGTTTCGATATGTTCTCTGTGAATGTATGCCATAATTTCACCAGATTTGTCCAACGCCAACACATTCTTGACAGCTCTCAAAATTTACTACCTTTGTTATAATACAACCTGCACTGCTGTTCTGCACTTGTTGCACTGATAAGAAATTTCGCTCTAACCCAAACAAATTTTATCATATGTTCCTTATCATATAGAATGTGATAAGAGAAACTGTGATGAGGTTGCCTTTCAACACATCTGATTTAAATTCGTTTCAGTATTGAATTTTTCCACGAAAAACTGGAATTGTGCCAGGACTTAGTTTTCTAAAGATGAAAACTTATAACATGAATAGTAACCACATTAACTGATTAACTAATTAATCTGGCGAATATTGTCCTCTATCCTCTAATTAGGAAACCAGGCGCAACTGCCCTGTACGATTTGCAAATTTCTGACCGCGGCGCGCAAAAAACCATATCCTAAAATGTAGGTAATAGGCAAAAATCCCGCCAAATTAATTTTACAATACAAAATAAAATGAATGACGTTTCTTCTATACCATTCGGGACTTTCTACTACTCCTATTTCGATTATTAATGGTTGCTTAGGAAAAAGAAAGTTGTGGAGGGGAGAAAATGGTAATAAATTATCATTATATGTATATACTACCCCAACTATCCTTCGAAGAGTTCCTTTGAGGAAAGATGAGGCATAAAAACGTCACTAATTTAACAAACCTTGAGCAGGAGATAGATAGTAGACATTGGTGCTACTCCAAAGAACCATTGTATATAAGCTTTCTCTACCAAACGTTCTTGCTACCAGCTCCAAATGCTTTTGTTAAACCAACCTTTTCATGTTGTATTTCTTTCTACTTGTATTTCTTTTACAAACGCAAAATCTTTTTTTACCTAAGAAATATACCCTTCAATTTTGACTAAAACCACAGATTTGACAAGAGAAAATAATTTCTTTAGTTCTGTTAAATTTTCGAATAAAAAAGGTTTCAAAAATAAAAGCTTAAGTAAATAAAACACCTCACATTAAAAGACTATTGTTAGATAAACCTTTTAGAAAATCTTGTTTGAGATACTTGTCCTTATAAACTTACAGAAGGTTTTCTAAAGGGTATTTAGTCTTTTTGTCCAACATAATTCTGCTTAATTTCTTCAACGTTTTGTGACCGTAGATGAAACAGAAATTCATCGCTTCTTTTAAAAATGCATAAATAATTAATTAGTAGTTAATTTAAGAACGGTAAAGTTTTTGACAAAATCCTGTCTCTTAGTACAGGTAAATAATGAAAGGATTGACGCACGAAATGGGACAGGAAGAGGTAGAAGGTTTAGACAAAGCACGAACTGAGAATATTTTCATTGACGCATGAAATGGAAACGTACGAAGTGGGAGTTTCGTCTTTGAGGCCAATCTGTTCTTATTTCAGTTAGAGAAATATACCTTAGTAATTAGGTCGGCATAATTCCTTGATCTTTGGCTCGTTTGCATTCTGGAATTTTTAAGGAATTCGGTTTTTAATATTCGGGGTGTTTGAAATGTCACGTTCCGTGCTAAAGCCGTTGTAAATTACCCCAACAACCATTAGCTTTCCTTTGCTAATTTGGGTAAGGAAAAGAACGTGAACAGGTAAAAGATGCAGGAACGTGCTTTTCACAAAACTCGTTCAATACTGAAATTGTTTTATGACCTGTGAACTAAGCGTGAGAAGCCCTAACTTTGCACTTAACAACTCGATTAAAAGATTTGTTTATTTTTCTTGTAAATATTTGATTCGGTTGCGATTGTTATTGTCAGGTAAAACCGTTAACTTTGTACAAATAAACAATGGTTTTATTGCTCGGATTTTTCCCAATTTCGTAATAAAGAAGTCTTTGATGTGATTAAAGGACGCGCTTAGAGAATACAGAAACGAATTATAACATTAGGATCGATCACAATTGAATTTGTAAATACTAAGTTTTAAAAAATGAGTCACGTGTATGCAATTTTTCCGAATTTCCCCTTCAAATAACGTCGTGTTTACTAATGAAGAGGATAAAGGACTTTGCTGGTATAAATCAGCCGACATTTTCATATTGCATTTCTGAAAGGTGTAATTTTTTTTAGTTGGCAGACTTGTCAGCAATTAGAAGTGATTGATGGTGTGGAAACTGTGAAAGCTTCTTTTGTTACAAATCAGTGAAAGCTAATTACAATTAAAACTGTTTTTATGACGACATGACTAAATCATTTTATCTGTTATCGACCAGTGTTATCATATCAGTGAAAACATTTTTCGTCATGTGTTCTACACAGTTAAAACCTTATTGTTGGTTTATGTAGTTGTAAAAAATAAAAACTTTAAACTAATTTACCAGTAAAATTTCTTTTTTCAGATCACTGATAACGATATTGTCATAAAAACGTAAATTTCAAAATGGCAAATCAAAAAATAGTCTACCACAAAGATTCTGATATGATTAGACAGTACCAACCGAAATGATGAAACTGTGCACTTAGATGTTTTTCAGTAATTAGTGACCTCGAGAACCCCCGAGTATTCGTTTTGATTCAATTTTAACAATTATTTTTCGAGATATTAATCCTTCTAGTTTAACATTTTTTTCTATTTAAAATAATCAATAATAATTTAGAATATACAAATTGATAAATTTAACTTATAACAAAAGATAGGCTTTCATATTGCAAAAACAAAATTAATTTTTTTTATTTGTTTAAGAGTTATTTCTTGGCAAATTTTATACTAATCTCTATGCTCGAAAAAAGGAATGTTCCCCTTAAAAGTAGGTAATTCTGTTTTGATTCTTATTTAAACTTTAGTCACATTTTCTTGCAGAAACGCACCGACTTTATACAAAATAAATAAAAGTTTTTTTTCAAAATGCAATCCTTTGAAATCTTAACATCAAAACTTTCGTTAACTCAAACACGATGCGATAATTTCTCGTCCTGAACAAATACTGAATGTTTAATCCTTCAGGGTACAATAAATCAAAAAATTTCACCATGTAAATAATTTACGTCCTTCGTTTCGTGCTATTAACTGGGTTGTTTACTGTTGGAATTTGCCACCCCAATGAGTCTCAAATGACAAACACGTGTGTGACGATGAGAAACCCCAAAAATTTTAATTTTCGAGCTAAATAATTGAGTGATAATTGCAGCTTGCATAAGCACAGTTGGTTGGAATTTATTCCAGCAAAATGTGCAAATTTTCCTGCAGTTTTTCAATTCTTTGGGGATTAAAAAAATAGGAGCGGTTTCAGTGTCGACTGTTTTTCCGGTGTACGGCTGTTTCCTCATGCTCACACGTAAAAGCAATTTCCGATAAATATAGAAACCGACAAATAACACAATTATTTTAATAAAATGCAACTATAAATAGAGTAACGGTTGAGTGAGGACAAAAATTATATTATTTCCTGTGGAGTGCCACGAGAATATTAAAAGCCGGAAAAATACTTTTTGTCAAAGAAGTGTGCAAGGAAAGCTATTGTTTTTCGTAATAGAGTTTTGCCACTTTCTTTCACTTCTGATTTTCAGAAAATAAATTAGAAATGTTGAAGCGTCAAATATTTCTATCAATGTATAATTAATTTGAATATTCACTATTTCAAATAACGAGATAAAAATCAAATTATTAATTTACATCCAAAATGAAACCGTCGACAAATGAAAGCATGATTGTAATTACATACATTAAAACCTCATAATTTACACTCCAATAAATAATAATCTGCACCTAATTTAAATTTTTGTTGACTTAATACAGGTAAACAGATTTTAAAATTATACAAAATTTTCTTTAATCGTGGAATAGGAAGATAACAGTAAAATTCTCATAAAACTATTTACACAATAAATCTAAAAATATATCATAACTGACAGAACAGTCTCAATAAAACAAACCACAAATGAAAGAATTCAGATGAGAAATAGCAGAGATATAAAATCTGATGATGTAACACACAAAACCCAAGCAAATAGTATAATGCATCCCAAGACAGAGAAAACATTTTAATTAGTAATTAGACAGTTGGATTAGTAAAGAATTCAAGTAGATTTTTTAAATTGCCAGGTGATGCTACGTGAGGGTTAGAAAACACTTCAATAATGTAATCATATAATATACAGTATTTTTCGCACTCAAATTTCGCACTCTTCAAATTTTTATAGAATGAAATAGAAATAAATGGTTATTCTAAAACTCGCAATAAAATAGTATATTAGGAAAGTTTGTTATTTAAATCATATTTCGTTGCACAAGCCAGGGTTTACAAAAACAGCAGTAAAGTAGAATTTCTTAAAGATAGACAACTCGGTATAAACATCAGTGTTGTCAAGAGAGTGTTGGAGATTTTCCCCTAAATTCTTATATAAAAAAGAAGGAGGTAATAAAAGGAGAAAATTCTGTTGAAGATTTTTTTCGGTATTTTTAACTACTACAACTAAATTACCAAAAAAATTGAACTATTAATTTTTCATTATCATAATCATTTTTTATCATTTATCACATTTATCATTTATTTGAAAAGTGATTTATTGAGTGATTATTATTCATCTACTAAAACTATACCTACTTTTACATTTTACTTTGTGGTTGTAATTCTTTTTTAAAATGAAGTATGTTTTGGAGAAATTTAGGTTGGATTTAGACAATTTTGAACCATCATATGGGAAAAATTATCGTCAGTGGATTGGCAACACTAATAATCATCTACTGATAAAATTTTCCTGTGTGAATTGGACTTGGTTTATAAAAATTTAGCAAGATATACTTTTTATGTCATTTTGTGAAACCAAACGGCTTTTTTTTGTTTTTGATCAAACCGACTGTGACCGCTAAAAATATTTCTACATAATGTAGACTAATTTAAAAAATTCAATAGTAAAATATTGTTAAATAAAAAGAGGTGAACTTAGTTTTGTTTACTATTTTATACGGCAACGTGCGAAATCATAGAATTTTTATCGCTTTATACGCTAATTTGGAGTTGAGATACTACCGGTAATATCGCAAATTTTAATACTTTTTCATGGCACCAACCAATAACAGCCCCGAATTCCTTCAATCTTACATAGAAACAAAACTACTACGGGTATTATCTCAAGTTGAAATTACCCCATTTGCAGATAATTGACTACATACTTAATTTTGGTAATAAAGCAACATTGATTTTTTTTCTAATTAGAAGAAATATTAAAGCATGTTTCTGCAGTAATCAATTGTTATTGAATCTACTGCATTGTTATTGAGTAAACAATAGTACAACAAAATAACCAATATTTAAATTCAAAATTACGTCAAATATAATTTTATTTTCCAAAAAACAATGACTTTTCCAAATGTTTTTGATATATTTTTTCCAACAATGACTTTCTTCTTTTCCATACAAGAAACATCGTTTGATCCTTTGTTTTAGGATATTTTAAAACTATTTTACATTGAGTACCTATCCCAGTACGTCTGTAACCTATTTTCTACGAACCCTTTGCACGACAGAGAATTTACCCTATAAAATTTATGTTGTGTTGTACATACTGTCCCCTTTCAATTTAATAGGGTGTATTATACAGGGTGGACCAAATGTATGGATAGTGGCATTCTTTGACTAAATGGTTATAAAATGCTACCTGAGGCTGTTTAAAAAAAATATTTGTTTAAATTTATAAGATAACTATAGCAACATTTTTGTAAAATTTATTCTTACTTGAATTAACCATTTTGTAGGTTTGGCAAAAATCAAAGATAATATTTTAGACTGGTCGTTGAAAATTAAATTTTTTGGGTCGCCCACTAAAAAGCTTCCTTATGATGAAAAAACACTAAGCAATTTTTTTGGATCAAAACAACACGTGCCTCAAGACGATCAAAGTTAGTTTTTGGGTAAAACATTTTTTTTAAATATCTTATTAAAGATGTCATTATAATGTTTTTGACATTTGAAAATTATTGACAATGAAACGTCGTTATTATTACTATTTTCAGTAATAAAGTTCAACTAATAGCTTCACGAAAAATTTAAAAATTTTAAAATTGTATTTTGTTGTTGAGATTTTATTTATTTTGGTTCTCAAATTGTTTATATTTCGAATAAAAATGTATTTTTCAGAAAAATTCTCATAAAATGTGATTTCACCAAAAAATTAGCTTAGATCGTCTTGAGGCACGTGTTGTTTTGGTTAAAAAAAAACTTGCGTAGCGTTTTCTCATCAGATGGAAGTTTTTTAAAAAGCGACCCAAAAAATTTAATTTTTAACGACCAGTCTGTAATATTCAGTAATGTTAAATTTTTTTATTGAAAATTTATAAGATCTATATTAAAATAATTAATATAGCAACATTCCTTTTACAAGGCTTGTTTTGAAAAAAAATAAATAAATAAGAATAAATTTCATAAAAAAACAAAAGTGTTTCTAAAGTTATCTTAAAAATTTAAACAAATAAAATTTTTCTAAACATAGCTTCGGGTAGCATTTTTATAACTATATATATTTTCAAAATTCTTTATAATTTAGTGAAAAAACGCCCCGATCCATACATTTAGTCCACTCGATATATTTAATGTATTATTGTCTAAAACTAGGGAATCAATTGTTTATAAAGTATCTAAATATGACGATTTCAGCCGACGATGTCCACACCCCAAACAATATCTCTTATAACAGTTTATAAAAAAAAATGTGTCCTCATAAGTCTTAAACACTATCTTTAGAAAATGTTTATTCTCAAGTGAAAAGTGATAAATCAATAAAAAACGGTTTTCTCCACCATATCTAGGTCGGGTGCAAAGGTTTGTAAAAGGTTTTACGTCTTATTACTTTGAAAACGAGTAAAAATTGATGAAAAGTTGTAGACTATGATCTGTTTGTTTTTACTTTTAACCAAATAATGACTAAGAAGCGTCGAAAATTTGAAATACTCATTTGTGATTGATTAATTTTTAAGACGCTGACTGGTCTCTCTCTGTAATAAAAACAGGCCATAGATAATTATTAAGATGTAAAGACAACATATAAGACAATTATTTTAACACTCAAATCTTGTTATAGCATCACTTTCTTCAAGAAAATATTCAAAAGAACAAAAACAAGTTAATCCAATTTAAAGTTTTAATAAAAAACCTATTTGAATACTAATTTACTCCAAAATCATTATAACGGGTGTTAGTCTAGTTTTTACTAATTGTGGTTTCAAGAAATAATCATAATTTCATCTTGTCCTAAATTTGTCCATTTAACGACTCAAATAAAAACTACTGAATTAAGGCACTTTCCAAATCCACCTACTTACAAATTGTTTTTGTTGAATAAATTTACGACAAAAAATCAATAATGAGTTTAGATGCTTGAATATGAAACGTTCAACAAGTATAAATCTATAAAAATTTTAATATGTACCTGCATAATATTAAAATCGATTTTTGTTGTAGCTCTTCACTGAATGTTTACATTCTGAAAAATTTTCAAAAAAAAAAGAAAAATTCACTTTGATTCCAAAGATACGTTATACGACATATGTATATTGGAAAATACGTATCGTGTATTTAAAAAAAAGCAATTTTATAATGACATGAAATCTGGTATTCGAGAATATGTTATTGATTTTGTTTGTATATTTAATCAAATCAGAAACATTTTTTTAACCAAAAATAATTCTAGGTTATAAACTGCGTGCAATTTAATCTAATACAAATAAATATAACTAATTAAGTTTCCTATTTATAAAATAAAAATATTTTGGACATTAATATATTTTTTTAATTTATTAAAAAGTGTGCATAAATTAATAAAATAAATGTAATTAAAAAAAAAGTTAAAACAAAGATTGTGAGGTTATGAACAAACAACAAACAAAGTCAAGCATATCTCAGGTGGCATTGCACAATAATACCAACTTGACTCACCTGTAACGGCTAGAAAGACAAAAAACAGCACCCTACACACCATATTGGATTTAAAAAAGTCACTAAAGTCAATGGTAAACATAAAAACAATCACTTTGTTCGGTAAAAATTCTCCGTTTTCTTTTAGAAAAGTTGTAAAAGTTTACGAAACGGAGCGAACGAGAGAGAAAGAACTATAACCACATCCATACTAGCTGACGCGCAACGACTGCCACAAAATCCTGTTAGAATCGAGTAGGCAACCTGTTCGGCGAGTGTCGACACCGATCGGTAACCATTCGAAATGCACTATTCTGACATATTTAAATTTTTTGTTTATAAATACACAAAATGGCGGATTTATGGTTAAATGGCGGGAAAATAACGGAAATATTGGCATAAGAAGTGTTTATGTTGTGTATGCTTACGACTGTAACGGAAATATTAATACCAAGTTTTAATCGTTATTAAATTTATTTATTGATTAGATAATCAATCCTAAATTTAAAATTTTCTGTGAATTTTTTTATTTACTGCAAGGTACAATAATTGTTTAAATTCATTACATTTTTAAAATTATCTAGTTCTCTCTACACACACAGAAATGACTGTTTTGTTAGTTTCACTCCTTGTCTAACAATATTTTATAATAACATTCACAAAAATAAAAATGTGAAATTAATAAAATGTTGTATTCATCCATCAAGTTGTCAGATTAATGAAATCATGTTATTAATTTTCGAAATAAAATAGTTAAATAAAGTCAAGCAATTATTAGTGATTTATCTACATAACGTCAATCTAAAATAAAAAAGTGTTAACAATACCTCTTTTTTGTAATTTTGACTAAACAAAATTATTACAATAACTATTTATTTTATCAATTTCACCAAATATACTGAATGACATTAGAAGTGCAACATCTTCAAAAAAATGTTTTTTTAATTTATATTTCTTTTGAGTTAATACATAAATGATAAAAAATTTAAAGAAAAAATATTACAAATAAAGAACAAAATTAATAATGAGTCTGACGTCCTCTATTGCGAATACACTCATTAAGGCGTCTTGGCATGGAAGAAATCAGGTGATCCATGTCTTCTTGGGGTAATTGACGCTAAGCGTACTAAATTTCTTGTTGCAACCTGGCCAAAGTTTGAGGTGATTGGGCTAAATTTAGTCTTCTTCCAATCATATCTCACACATGTTCGATTGAATTTAGATCCGCCGATCTAGGAGACCAAGGTAAAAGTTCAATTTCAGCTTCTTCTAAGAAGAAAATATGTAAACGCGCGTTGTCTTGCTGAAATAACACATTGGGAAAGGCTTCCATACAGAGCAATAAAAAAGGTCGTAGAACGGTATCAATGTAAGGTTGCGCTGTTATATTTCTCCGAATAAACACAAGAGGTGATCAGCTACCATAGGCAATTGCTCCTGAAACCATTACTCCTACGGTATGGTGTATACCTATACTTTTCTACCGAAAAATCAATATTGAATATGTGTTACACCCACGCATAATAGTTGTTAGATTTCGATCAAACAAACAGCGATTTGCCGATAAGAAAATCCAGCTTTGTGCAACCCCACAATTTGACCTCTTTCAAAATCACTTAACTGGTGATATAAATTTGGTCTTCTACCTCTAGGCATTCCGTCAAACAGTGGTTTATACGAAATACAAAAATCACGACAATTGAATGTAAAATTTATTTTGTAATGCTTATTTCTGTAGCGATATGTAGATAAAAAACAGTAGAAAATATATAACAACAACTGCTTCAAAAAAGCTAAAATTTTAATCAAGGCTTTCTTTTAGATAATCAAACATGTATATTCTATATAAAATTTTGTGTGTAAAAACATTTTTTGCAGATGTTGCACTTCTAATGTCATTCAGAGTGTTGTTTATTTAGTACCTACCTGGTTTTATTAATTTATCCAATTTTTTAAAATCTCTTATTAAAACGTTTTTGACTCGACAGTTGTTTTGTCTTTATACTCGCAGTTTGAAATACGCAAATACGGACTAGATATCAACTTATCCTATATAATTAATGTTCTGAGCTGTTGTGTTTCTAATTCATTCTTTTATTGGTGATGAAATTACAAAGTACCTAATAAGTTTTGTGGGCAACAAGTTGTCGACGTTAGTTACTTACAAAATTCATTGCAGTCTCTAATTTTAACATTATTGCTAATAGTTATTTATTCAACTCTAAACCTGTAATCAGCAAGCTTCTCTGAAGTACGACGACAACCAAGTTTGGAAACCAAACGAAAAATGTTATAAACAACAGCAAATAGACGAACGCTACCATCTTTTTGGATAAAGGATTTAAAAAGTCTCCATACAAAAAGGAGTTTTACAATTACAGCTGCTGAACCATTAGGAAATAACATAATAGCATTTTGAACTTCTTCTTCGTTAACCATGAGAGTTGCAAGATTATCATTTGTTGGGTAAGGATGTTAAGATCACGAGAGGGTTTGGGATGCTTGCTTATTAACTTCTGAAAAATGTCATCTTCTGCTAAGCTGTCTTGAGAAGTTAAAATCCTATTTGCCTTTTTGATATTTCCGTCACCCATGAAGAGCACTATAGAAGAATAATACATGTTCTTCCCAAAATCTCACACTGTTTCAGGATACACATGCTCCAATTGTGGACATTGTGGAACTTAACTTTGTGCTACTAAAATTCTTGCTGAAAGTGGAATCTTCTTCAAAATCGCCTAGCCACATTTTAGTTTAGAGATTTCGTCTCCGAGATTATAAATGACTTGTTTTGCGTGTTTTTTTCAAAATTCCTAGAATTGTATCGAGAGATGTAAATTTTAAGCCCAATTTCATTTCTAAACAAAATAAAATTATGCCATAATTAACAAATACCTGTTTACCGTCAGAAGTTGTCTGAGAATACACCCCTCTCTTTTCAATGAACTGTCTAGACCCAGGTAGGCGACAGATAGAATGCTTTTGGAGAAATCAATGTTGTTGGGTGAGTTAGTTAGGTAATTTCAAAAGTTGACAAATTTGACGTTTTTTAAGTTTTTTCTTTCGGAATTTTTGAGTATAATTTGTGTTTTTGCTTTCTCGATTTTAGCTTTATTTTTTAGCTGATTCCCCAAGATATCATCTGAAGCCCACTGTTTTTAACTTCTTGCTTCTTCGTCTGTGGTTCGTAAGTCCTGTCACAACCTGGTTCTTCCTTTCGTATATCGGGGCATAAAATTTATGATATTTACATTCTAAAGCATGCAGTTCAGCATAAAACTTTGCTGCAATGATGGTAGTTTCAATTTGGAGCTTTTTTAGAACCTTGATTCTTCACTTAACAGCTGCAGCAGAAAATGCCAAAACATATATTCAATATATGTAATAAATAAAAAATGGTGTTTTTAATTCCCAGAATAGCGTCGAGAAATGTAGATTTTAGGCCTAATTTTATTTTTAAACAATTTTAAGTTTTCCACCATTAATACCCGATTCCCTTATTCAAATTTTGAAAGGCTCTTTTGACGTGAGTAATTTCTGCAGCTTTACAATCAGTGTTGGATTGGAATCATCAGTAGAGAAGAACACATAGGTTAGTCGAAAATATCGATCTAAACCAGAAATAACACCCTGTTTACCGTCAGAAGTAGAAGTTATCTGGAACGGCACCCCATTCTTTTAATACATTCCACGATGGAGCTTTTCTACGATTTATCTTTATCCAGTTGGTCCGTGCAATGTTGTAAAAATATTTGGGTGAAGAACGATGGAAAAGCACCTTCTCAGAGCCAAAATGAACGGTCTAGACCGAGGTACCCAACAGCAGATACATTATACCTTTGGAGAGATTGATGTTTGAATGAATTTCATTAATTTTACAAGTTGACGTTTTTAACTTTTTTTATTTATAATCACTTTAAACACAACTGTTTTTAACTCTTTAGCAAAATGGCTAACGTTATTATATAAACAGTACTGTTTTCAATCAAAATTCAACGTTTAAATTAAAAAAATAAAATATAAATAAAGGGTTGATGAAATATAAAACGACGTCGAAAATTTAAATAGTTTTTATATTATAAAAAAATCGAGAAAACAAATTTACATCAATAATTCTGAAAAACAAGAAAATTTAATATAGCAATCACTTTAAATTTGTTAGTTCAACAGATTACATTGTTTATATTTAACAAAAATATTATTTTTGAATTTCACTAATAACGTTGCGTGGACCTGTGAGAACTTCAATTTATAGTCAAATTAATAAAACCGTTTTTACTGTGTAGAATAGAATTTTCTCTCAAAACCTTTTATAGAATATTTAAATAGATATGTATAGTGTCATTCAGGAGAAATAGTATTCATGTTTTTATAATTCTCTCGTCCTTTCTGATATTTGTCATGAATAGAAAATTAGTCCATGCGGTCATTATCATTAATTAACGTACTTTATGAATAAAAAAGAGGCGTGTAAGTGACCAGCAGCGAGCTGTTTCGTTAATAATCTCTCACATCAGCTTTTTCTATTATTATTCGTATCCGTTTGTTTCATCTCTTTGTATTTATCTCTGAAGAAAAAAATAGGACGTAATTAGAACCAAGCTCGACAAAAACCAACAAGCGTCCTTTCTAATTTACAATGATAATTTGAAAATTATGTCTGTATCATAACTCTCACCAGAGAGCGTTAAAATTCCATTGAGTGAACAAGACACACATGATTTTTATGCTTCAATAAACTTAATGAACTTGCTTTGCTCCGTCTGATATTAAATTAAAATCATCCAAGCCAGCAGTTTCCTGATATCTTGATTGCCTGAAATTTTCAAAAGGCCCACCTTCAAGCAACAATTGGGTGGTGTTAAAAAATTTTAGTTTATTTTCTTTTGAAGTAAACAATTAGTGCACGATCTTTCATTGTTTATGCAGTGACGCATTTGGTAGTCTGGGATAAGAAAAGTAAACTATCATGAGAGCATTAAAAATAGTTAACAAAACAGCTCAAATTTATTTTCTCAAGCCGGTTCTGATGATAAAATTATTTTGCGTTTAGACCGTACATACCATAAAGGTTTATCTGTACTGGTATTTCGCAATGAAATACTAAGTTCGTCTAATAAATGGCTGCATTCTAACTGTTCGTCTAGAAATTAGCTTGGTTTATTTAGTCACGTCGTTCTAAAATTGCTAATTATTTCTCCAGTACAATTCACTGAACGAAACACAAAACAAATCCTAATTAATTTTCTTCGTTAGGAAAAGCGCTGCAACTAATTCTTTCCCATAAATTCCAGAAATTCAAATATCTGATTGTATGTGGTCGAGAAATATTTCCAGGCCAGCAATTTTGTAATAATCTCCAATATTGCTTTGCGAATTATTGTTTCATCCACTGAAATCACATTTAATTACGTTGACTTTACTGGACAAGACAGAATTTAATCCCTAGCTTTGTACAACAAAATGATACATCCATGTTTACGTCGAAATATCGAAATGTTTCACTTTATTACCTACTATACTCTGATTTTTATCTTTATACCCATGACCTACACAAATATTGGCATTTTACTCAATTCTCATGTTAGATGAAAGAAAAAGAAGCGCATTTTTATTTACATCTTTAGAAATAAATGGGCGGTTTCTTTTAATTTACTTTAATCAAGTCATGGGTATATAATTAAAAATCTATAATAATACAAATTCTGTACCCCTGTATATGGTAGCAGTGCAGTTAATTCCTAAAAGCGGTTAAACACTGCATGAGGATTGCTATATTTTACAAATGCGCCATATGTTGCATGTAATATGTTAAATTGGTTGTGAATTATTTGACGTCTAATAAATTCAACCGTCATATAAAGTAAACTACATTTGTAATAATTTTATGATTTTGTCTAAGTACACTGAACTTAATAATAATAATAATTTCTGGATGAATTGAAAGTTAATGAAGAAATTTACAATGAATAATATTTTTCTCGATGGTAATTAGTATGATTAGAGAGAGTTTGTTTGAAGTGGTTATTCTGAAAGGTTCCTAATTATTAATTAGACAAAAAGGTGTTCAGTTTTGGTGCAGTTAAGATTGATAAGCTTTGATGAAGAGTTAATCAGGTTAAAAGCTGTTTTATGCTAGGAGTATTTTAATAAAGTTTAGGGCCTTTAGATAGTCTACTTTCCTAGTATTTTAGATTCATATGATTCATTATCAAATTTATTTTGTTATTAATAGAATTCTTTGGCAAGTGTTTGTATTGTTCATGCAAATTTTTTCTATATCTTCTTTCTACATCATATCTACTCACAGAATAACTTTTTTCTATTTAGATTTCGGTTTGTAGATTCTTAAATTTTCTGTAAATTCATACACTTATGTTGTTATTTAATTCTTGCATGTTTTCAGCTTAAAATTGTTATTATTTACTTTTTTTACCAGACTAGTATTGTAATGTTTTATTTACCGAACGTAAATCAGTTTACCGAATTAGTACTGTAACAGTTGCTTACATTAGCAGATCGTAACGTAAATTTTACAGCGCAAAATTAATTTGAAACACGACGCACCAGCGGAGTTTTTGTAATTGAGCGCTGGTATTTTAAAAAAGAAACATACAAGATTTGTATTAAATTTAGTGGCCGATATTTTTTTTAATTATTATTAAATTACTTATATTTTTTTCATTAAACGTCAAAAACAACAATTTACCACTATGTAGAAATATGTAATCCTTCTACAAGACGATATGGCGTCTTCTAGTTGTAGTTAAAAACTTGGGCGCACTCAAGAATGTAGTTCGCCTCCGGCTTTCAAAATCACAAAAAAGCAAGTCGGTCTTACAAAACGAATAAACTTTATCAGTTTTTGCGGTTATCTACAATTTTTTTGAAATATTTTTCTCACAAAACATTATTTCCAACATCTCTTCATTTAGAACAACATTAAAAAAATGTAAATTTTAAATTTTTTAAAAGATTAATATATTTAATTAATTTTCATTAGAAGAAATATTAGAAAAATTCTAAAAAAATTCACCTGCGAAGCGCAATAAACAGAGTTTTTAATGACAAACTTTAAAGTTTATGTGATATCAAGTTTTTAAGAAAAGATGAGATAAAATCTTACAGGCTCACCCTCTATGTAACAACTAGCTTTATTCTATCTTCTTGTTGGCTTTTCTTGGTGTGTTAATTAAAACTGAGTGAGTAAAGATTGTCTATATTTGGAGGTATTTTATGGTTTTGACTTACAAACTAGTTTATAAAGTATTTAATAAAGGTAGTTGTAAAGATAAATAAACCCTATTGTTACCAAAGCGACAAGCTGGTCACTCGAAGAAGACAAACATCAGATGCCACTCGTCAGATCTTTACAATCTACTTAAAATTCAGGGGCTGGGGTTTCTTTATTGGTAAGGGACCGAAAAGTTAATTCCTCTATTGCACTATAAAATTCATCCAAATAGGTATAGACACACTTTAAGAAAAAAGTAAGATTTAATTCCTACCTGAGAATGACAACACTATTGCCGAAAAGCGCGTCGTGTTAAGTATAGTGCATGGTTTTAGTAGGTGTTTGACGTTTTAGCTTTATTCTATTGCTATTGTTGCTAATGTTTGCACAGTGTCAAAAATGATAGAAACAAAGATTTAAAAAAAATTGTAAAAAAAAGAAAAAGGTCTTCTGCTCTATGTCGCGTTTGTCCTTATTAATTTAAATATTGATAATAAATGTTGTTCTTAGTTTCTAAAAAGGCTTTTAGACTTCAGATTAGTAAACTGTCGCCTACAATTCCAATATTTTAAAAAATGTTAATTTTGTGTTTTTTAATGAAAAGATTAATAAAAAATAATTTTTCACTTTTAAAATTAGTAAGACGTCGTCCGCCTCTGTTTTCCAAAATTACAAAAACAATGTCGCCTGTACAACAAAGGCTTCTACGAGCACAATAAGAATAAAAATTTCTTCTTCTGGAATAATTGATCCGTGTCAATGGAGTTTTCGTACTCAACGTTTCGCTAGCCGTCCTAGGTATCTTCCAAGAAGCTTCTTTGGCAACTTCTTGTGGCGAGTGTAGCGATTGGGTAGAGATGATAAGGCTTCAAGTCTAATCCCAAAAGAAGAAACTTCCATGTTTATTAATTTAAAAATTGATAAGAAATATTTTGTATAATTTCTTCAATTAGTGAAATTTACTATTTAAGTTTTAAAATTAGTTAATTGTCGCCCCCGGCTCTCAATATTTAAAAAAATATTGATTTCGAATTTATTAATTTAAAAATTGGTAAAAAATAGTATTTGCGACTCGTAATATTAATAAAATGACGTCTTCAGTTTCCAAAATTATGTCTACTGGTTTCAGAATTAGTAAAATATTGCCTACATTTCTTTATACTCGAAAAAAGCTGCTTTTGTATTTATTAATGTGAAAATTGGTAAAAAAATATTGTCTTTAATTTTTAAATTAGTAAAGTATTGTCTCGAAACTTTGATTTTTTTTTATAATAATAAATTGAATGATTTATATTAAAAAAGTACTGAGATGAGTCGATTAAAATAAATAAAAGGTAATTAGCAAGCAGCCGCCACACAAACACATTTCGTGCTTTGAGGATAAATATAAAAGCATCAACCACTTGCTTGCTCTTGCACAGTTTTTCTATTTTGTATTTTGTTTGAAATTCCAAGCTGATTGGTAATTTCTTTTTGAAGTGCCATCAGTTTAAAAATAACACGTGATGTTTATTTTAACCATTTCTAGACAGTTTTGTATTATTGTAATTTTTTGTCCACTCAAAGTACTTCAGTTCACAGACGTCAAAGTTCTTGTAATATTTTATTATTACAAAGGATCACGTATTTAGTCTATACACGAAAAGTTTTAGATTTCTGTCATCTGCCGATTCGAGCCTAAAACGTGACCGTAACGTCACTTTCGGAGCTTATTGAGTAAATGGGGTGCGATAATACTGGAATCTTGCTTATTTGAGCCGATCTAAGATAAAGTCATACTTGGCAAAGTTTCAGAGATTTTTCGACAAATTCGTCTTTTCTAAAATGTACAACATCACTTTAAGAATTTGTGTCTAGGGTCAGTGAATTTTGCCCAGATGTTTTATTCATGCCATATTGGTAATATTGACTGTATAAAATCCACATTTCTCCCTATCCGACACATTTTATTGATCAAATACTACTCAAAATGAAACTAGCAATAGAGTCATCGTAAATTTGTTGATTAAAGACAGATTGAGCAAAAGATTTAATTACGTTGCACCGCACTGTACTCGCATAAAAGCTTTCGAGACAATTAGAGCGTCTCTCCGAAAGCTTTAAAAGCTATTCTACATGAGTCAATAAGGGTTGGCCACCCTGTACCAGATATGCCTTTCATTCGGTCAAAACTGGTCATTTAGGGTGTGGTGTCAAAATGGTTGATTGCAACTGACTTAAGTTGCTTATAAGTTTCCCCTAAATATTTTTTTGACTTCCGTCGAAATTGTACGATAGTCTTCCGGTTTATTTATCCTCCCTTGAGATCTTGCAGACTGATGATGATGGCAGTGTTGAGAAATATAATGCTGACTTGAGGTTTGCACTAATAAGGGTGGGAAACTTAGACGAATAAATATGGGTGTGGGTAGTGGTATTTGCTTTTACAAGAGAATTATTCACTTTAAAACAAACAGTAAATAAAATATACTTACCACAAAAGCGTTATATTAACGGCAAATATCTATAAAAGATCAAGGGGTCCACTCAAAAAATATCTTTATAGACTCTAAAAATTATAATTGGTTCAACTTGGTTAAAATTTTTAAATTATAATAAGTGCAAACGTAATATTTCTTTTCGACACTAATTACTAATTTTAAAATCCACAGCCGCAATCTTACTACTTTCAAAAGCTAAAGATGTTTTTTGTAAATTTTTAATTCAGTAAAGACACATACAACATTGACTTTGTAATTTTAAAAGCCAGAGATAATTTTTTTACTAACTTGAAGGCATTATTTTACTAATTTTAGAAAGCAAACAAATGTTTAAATAGTTTTATAATTAAAATACATAAATTTTTATACTTCTTTGACTTTGATATTGAAAGCCGGAGGCAACATTTTACTAATTTTATAAAATAGAGGTAAAGAGGTGATACTTATTATTAATTTTTAAACTAATAAAAAAAAAGTCGACATCGTTTTTGTAGTTTTAAAAACAGGAGGTGACATTTCATTAATCTTTAAAGCTAAAAATAACGTTTTTTAATAATTTTTAAATTAATAAATTCGGATTTTTTTTTATGTTGGGTATCGAAGGCCAAAATTTACTAATTTTAAATATTGGTATTTACAATTTTATTAGCCATATTTTCTTGCAATTTCAATTTTTTGCAATTATAATTTTTCATTTCAGAACAAATTCGGTGAGCTAGAACGAATTAATTGTGACAAAACATTTAGTTGACGACAATTAAAGTCGTGTGAAACCGAATATGAATTTCCGGTGGCTATTAGCTTGGTGTTTTATGTGAGTCGTATTGACAAAACGACATTCGGACAGAAATATTAAATATTTTTCTACGACGTGAAGTAAATTATAGCCGTCATAAAATCGAGTCGGTCATTCCTGTCGATACTGTACCATTTTAGCGATAAATTTTTTATCTTGTAGGGATATTTATCTTCACGGTTCTCGTTTTGTATTAGTAAAATTGGATGCATTGAAGCGAAACGTATAATTCCTATCAAAATGATTCGATGTATTATCAAATCAGGATCAAAATAGATGGAAAACAGAAGGGTGGAATTATAAGGGGATAAAGAAATTAGGATGGGATTGCTATAAGTAGGGTGAAAGGCCATTACAGAATTTGTACAAGGAGGCAGTCATAAAATATATAGCAAATAAGGGATTGTGTTTGTAATTGAACTTTTTATTTACAACAGCGGAAATAAAGCCATTTGGATAATTACAAGACATGCAAGATCTATAGACTAATATATCACAGAAACTTTCTTGCATGTTATATTGACGGGGAGTACCAAAGAAATAAAATTTTATGAATATTAATAAATAATTTAAACACCTGCATATGAATTCAGAAAAGCACTGGTTTTTAGTTTGTTAGTTCAAATCCAGACAAATTCTCCATTATTTTAATTGCATTCTAAACCCACCTGTAGTGAATAAAAACAAGTTAAAATGGGAAAATGCATCACGAGTATTTAATTTACCTGATATTAATGTATTTCATACAATACTCACCTAGTTGTTGTTTTAGCTATGAATAAACAAAATGATGCAACAGCAAATGTAACATTTTAGTTTTAAAATATGCTACCGCAAACTTGTTAAAGTTTAAGTACCTTTATTTACAAGTATATCATTATGTTTCCTTTATTATCCTTTTTTACCTTAATTACACAATATTTTCTAATTTGAGTAAAACTTTCAGGGTAAATAGACAGCATGAATATGAGAATATGCACTGCTATAAAATGCTTTCAGCTAGTAAATAAAAATGGAGTAACTACCTAATTAAAAAACTCAATTTTATGGATAGTCTTGTTGATAAAACTTATTGCACAAGAAACTTTTGTAATAACAGCAACAAGATTGAAACACTTTTTAGTGGCTAAAAAAATTTTGAGATTAGCGACAATTCTATCTCATTTTTCTATGGATTTATGATGACTAAAAGTTCAAACTAAAAAAATATGTGTTATACAATGGTTAAGCAATGGTTATACAGAAGAACAAAAAACACAAGAAACGATTTAATCATAAAATAGCAAATGGTCTTATTGGTGTAACCAAAAATTAGTTCCAAAACCGAAAATTTTACCTGCTTTAAATGAAACAGTATCATAAAGTAAAATTCTAATTGACAGTAATGCCTTTTTGTCTAATTTATTGTTTTAACCAGATTCTTACTTTTTTTGATAAAAAGGCTGATTACTGAGTACTTATTTATGAGGATCAAGGTTTTCACGAGATCACCTGTCACCAACATTTCTTACTTGAATTCGGTTTTAGTTTAACTTATCTGAAGGAAGAGAAATTCTGCAAAATAATAGAAAATAGAAAAAGTAATTTGTTGGTTATGTTAAATACAATTTTTTTTAAAGATATAGCAAAGTCACTTCATTTTCTACCAAGTTGTATCGTTTAGAACCTACAGAGCGCATAAATTTTAAAATGTCGCCTATCATGGTAATCTAAATCATTTAATTTTTCCATTTCTGACTTTCTGTATAAGATTATCGCCTAAGAATTAGAAATTAAAATTAGTTTTAATTTCTAGAAAAATTGTACTTGTATTAATAATAAAGATAAGTTGTAAAAAGAAATAACCTCCCCAAATTTTAACATTGACATAATGTGCAATAAATTTTATTAAACATTGCCAACTTGTCAACAATTTGGTACGCCTTTATTAAGACACTCTCTATAAACCGACATATGTATTTTCAGTTTTGTAAACTTTCAATACAAAACAAAATAAAATTCGTTGCGATTCAATACTTTATCCATATGTATGTTCTAGTAGAAATTATTTATAACATACCCCATTTTTTATCTTAATACCCTTGTCTGTCTCTGTTTAACACGTAATATATATGACATAGCAACATATACAACAATATGTTAAACAGAGACAGACAACGGCAAATAAATAATAAACGGAGTATAACTAAATTATTTGATCACAGCTTTTTAAGTTAGAGGTTTTGAGCTTAGGGTCTTTGAGGTTTTTCCCTTATAGACATACTTTTTTTTATTATGTTCTTCGTTGTTAACTTAGCTCAACCTTTCCGTCTCTCACGTTTTTTTTATTTTAGCTCCCCAAAATTTTTTTAGTAAATTTCGTTATTGGATCACCAACGCCAGTGCATTATTTCTCTCGTTCCTAATATCACTATAGTTTTGCAACTCTATATATTCCATTCTGATTTAAATTTTTTAAATTTAATACATAAGCAGAATAGAATTAGAAGAGAATTATTTGTTAACTTATAGGAGAAACTTATTGATGAAAGAGTTAAAGCAGGTTATATGATCAATAAAAAATATTTTTTTAAGTTGGGTATATATGTACATATTTTGAATAGAATATTAGTTGATAAGTTGAAAAAAAGCGACCAAAAATTATCATTAATTATAACTTATAGACCACGTGACAATGAAAACAATAAAAAAACTAAAACCTGTTTTTAGCAGCAAGAAATAGAAAAGGAATAATCATCATAGCTGAAAACCTGAACGTTATAGTAGAAAAAAGAAATAATAGTACAAAAAAAATAAAATCGAAGAGTTGCTATTAAGCTACTGCAAAGAGAATGAGCTAATTATAACTAATACATTCTACATGCAGAAAGACGTACATAAAATAAAAAGGGAAATTAGTAGCAGCGCAGAAAAGTTTATCATAGATTATACAAAAAGTAATTGTAGAAAAGAATGTTTCGCTTTCAAAGCCTCAACGGTGCAACGCATCGATGCTTCAAAATCCACAGCGATCACTATTTATTAACAGCCAAAGTTGAAATAAATGTCAAATAATTATTATATAAATATTAATACCGAAAGTCGAGAAGAAATGTGGCAGATTTCTGTCATAAAGAAGCTGTTAAGAAAAGACAAAAAAGCCTGTAGAATAACCAAGATTAATAAAAACAAAAAAGCTGTTAGACAAAAACAATCAAGCAAGTCAAAATATAAAAAAGAAAAGTGAAAGAAACACCTAAACACTAAAATTCAAAATAATTATATACATTAAAAAAACAAAAAAAATGTGGTTAAATAAGCAATAATAAAGTGTTTGGAAGAAAAACAAAAAATAACAAAATCAGAAATAAATAACTAAAAAAACCGGTAACAAAATATTGTTTAATTCAAATCCAATAGTAATTACAGACCATAAGATCATAATGGAAAGGTAGAAAAAATATTTTAATAAACTATTAAATCTAACAGATTTACTACAGCACTTCAACACTAGATAAAATAAATAAATAAAACGCAAAAGAAAATAAATAAATTAATTTAGAAGAACTCTAAGTAGCAATAAAATGTATAAAAAACGAAAAAAACCCGGTACATGACATAGTTGTACAAAAATGATTAAATAACATTACCATCACCAGAAACACCAGGACATAACTAACGCTGCTATATAAAAATGGAGACAAAAAGAAAGTGCAAGAAATATAGAGCGATAACTCTTCTAAGCGTAGTGGATAAAATTTACAAAATACTTGACTATCAGACTAAGAAGAAAGGTAGAAGGTAAGATGTTATATTCACATAGTGATTTTAGAAAAGGACATAGTAAACAAGTAACTAACAAGGTGTGCAACTATTGACGTAGAAAAGGCCTTTGACGAAGTTTTAAGGCAAAATTGATAATATAAAGTCGGTATCATCACAGAAGAAATTATGTCAGATGTAGAAACCATAGATTTTCAGAATTTATTACTATTGATGAACTGAGACAAGAAAGACTGTTATTCTTAAGCCCTCTACTGAAGTTTACGCTGATGATGTACGAGGTAATCAAAACGACGAAATGCTCCACGAAACAATAAACAATTGGCAATCATAATTTAGAATCTATTAGAACATCCGAGTGCGCTTTTGCATATAACATAGTGGTGAAGCAAATAAAAAAAAATGCAGAAAAACTTATAAGTGTATAATAAAGTATTAAAAACGCACAGCATGATAACCATAATAGCAAAAACATGATCCAAAGAAGAAAAGACACTAAACTTCAAAATAGAAGACCAAAATATAGAAACGACAATAAACAATCAAAAAAGATCTGAATGAGAAATAGTTGATAGAGAACCGAAAGATAAGTAGAGAGGATTTCACTGACGCTCTGCACTGGCATTCTGTAGTTGCATTTCTCTAAATGTAAGCTTAAATCTCAATTTACTAAGAATGCTATATATCTGGAAATGAGGAACTGAATATTTGTTCAGGGTTTCTACGGCAAATTTCACAAAAATAGCGGGTCAGGCAAAAATAACCTCTATGTTAAGACATTTTTAAAGTAAATTTAGAATTAAATGGTAAGCATCGCCATCTGTATTTGCAGTGCTTTCGATAAATAATTGAATATGAAAGGTTTATTGCTCGGCAGCTTGGAATCACTGAAAAGACCTTTACGACAATAAACAATCAAGAAAGCTATGAATCAGAAATAAGTGATGGAATCTGAGCAAAGACGCTCAATAAGGCATTTATATATATATACATGCACTAAACAACTCCTATGGTGAAGACAAATATTCAGTAAAATTCGTTTTTAACTTTTTAAGGATTTGGTTGCTGTTGAGAGTTGTTGGATGATGTTTTGTATTTCAGCTCGTCTGTTATTGTGGCTTTAATGAGTTACTGACAAAACTTAAATCCACTCCCAATACTCAGATTACAAAAAAGTAATAAACGTATGATTTATTTCTAGAGTTACTTTAATAAAGCATTAAAACTCTTTTTTCAAACATACCCATATCATATATCTTGCTTCTATTAAAATTTATATGTAACACGATAATGTGCATTATTATCCAAGAAAAATAAGACTTGAAGGATGTAGATTAATAAATTTTTATTTTTATGTCTGTACCAGGATTCGTATTCCTTAAAATTTGAACTTTTCTCTGTAAATTTGGCTTAGCCTCGGCCGTTGTGACTGTAAATCCCCGCTTTCACATTTTAAATTTTCTAATTTTGCACTGATCCATCGCAATCCTACAAAACGCGCATTTCCCGCTAGTCGGTAAATTCTCCTAGAAAAAAAATTGAAACGAGATTGAAGCCGTCGTTGAAATTTTTGTAAATGTAGCATGATGTTTGGACATGCAATTAATAGAGGGATGCAGTCACGTTGAGTGAGGGGTTGGGGTGGGTCAGAATTGACAATAAGGGGGCCGCGTGTAGTATTGTACGCATTACGTAATAGGCGGCCGTCTGCGGAAAGGCCAACAATAGGTTCAAATGTGTCACGGGCCTTTTGTTGTATTGCTACATAGATGTCATCCAGACAGTTAGTGTGTAATCAGATTTAGATTTCTTTCAATTGGGAATGACATATCGAAACATTCACGCTAAAGCTTTAACCGTAAAATTTTCATTCGAAACAGTTTCACCCCCAATTATCAAGTTTGCAATGTTTTGGGATCTGCTGAATCTCCCCGATCTTACACTTTACAAATCCTTGAAATCGAGATTCACCCCTACGGGCTTTTGTTACATATCGCAAAAATCCACCCCCTTTTAGACGAACCCGTCATAAAATCTAAACGTACTTTGTTTACATAAGTAACGACGCACGAATGTCAATACACTTAACTCGATGTCATTTTATTGGAGGATGCAGGGACGGATTACACACAGGGCGAAATGAACACATATGGCCCAAGGCGCACAAAAAATGACGAGGTTTTAATTAAACCAATATGGAGACGTATTAGCTTATAAGCTTGAGCAAATTGAATTGGTTCAAACAACCATTTCAAAACAGAATTTGTTTCAAAGCCAAAATTCAAGAATTTTTTTCGAATTTAACTTTAATTATATCAGGTATGAATTTTGAGAGAAAAATTTAATCCATCTTTCAACATTTTTATTTAGAAAATGACTCACCATCTAGTAAGAAAGTTACGTACTTTATTTGCTAGGGGAAAATGATTTCATTCTCTTTCTCATATTTCTTCATAGTTGCTTTAACTTTGTTGACGAATTTTCTGATTTGTATATGTGGATATAGAGAAATGAATCACTTTAATCGTTTTTAAAATATCAAGTGTTCACTTAAAAAAATCGAGTCTTTTTTAAAAGAAAACGTAATGAAACAAGATTGCAAAACTTGTCTTTTATAGCTAATATCCAGATAATGAAACAGTGCCCACACAAGATCATTATAATTAATCAAACTTTCTCAAACTAACTGTAAAAAATACAATCCTTAAATCACTGTTCTGTTACTAAAACAATTTGCACTATTCTGAATGCATTTTTTATTCTAAATATCTAAATTAAAAAAATAAGTAACGTGCACTGTTTGGTAATCTGGACGATAGGTACTTAGTAGAAAAAACCTCCCTCTAATCAGAAGACACCATCTAACAACGGACAAATTTCGTTTACGTTATCAAAATATATGCAAAACTGTCTTTGAAACCTCTCTATAAAGAACACTACTCCCAATAACGGACGTAGACAGCTAAATTCATATTTTGTATATAATACCATGAGCAAAATTGTCCCTAAACAACGGCCACATTTTTCCAAGAATCTCTATAAAGATTAGCGGTCAACAAGAAACGACCCCTAATATGGTTTACACAGCGGAGGGTGGCATTAAATAAAGTCTGTTTTCACAGAACTGAGTAATTTGGAAATTTTCTATTTTAACAGCCCATTGAAGATTATTCAAATAGCACCCCATAGCTAACTGTTGACTAGAAAAGGTGACTTTCTTTTTCTTTAGCAAAATTGGTGTTACACAGAGTGTGACATCGAAAAAATGGCTTCGTCTTCAGTAAAACCTGTAAAACAAATGTTTCTTAATATTAAAAAAAAATCAAAATTATTGAATCTACAGAAAAATTTAAACTACGTGTCCGTCAAGCTGTAGAAAAATTCAAAGTAGGAGAAAGCCATATGCTTAAAAAAAATATGTCAGTTATTTAATTGATTCGCGTAACCTTTTAACAATGAACACCTCCACACAACGGCCAATTTCCTATTTCTCATCGGTGTCCGTTGTAGAGAGGTTTCTCTGTATAACGCTGTAACCAAAAAAAGCCAAATATAAAAAGCTCTCACATAGTCTTTATTTCTGACTACGTATATAGAAAATTTCGAGTCTTTTTTATTAAAAATATTGCTCTAGAAGTACATACTTGAAGTTGCCTCAAAGTAAAACGAGCCATGCTGTTATTCACAAAAAGCTTTGAAGTTTTAGTTTTTAATAATTGATTTTAGGTCGTTAAGCTATTACAATGTGATAGTTGTTACAATCACAACTAACAACAATTTCTTCTAAATTAAACAAAAAGAAACTTTAAGATTTTGTTTTGTCATGAAATTGTAGAAAACGTTTTGAAGTAAACACTAAAACAAACGTTTGAAAATATGGTTTAAGAAAGTTTTTTCCGGTCCGTCTCACAAATACCAAAACAGAACATTACTTGTACTTTATTGTTTTTGTATTATCTACATTTGGTTTGTATTAACAACCGATTTGTTTTTATTACTTTTTTTACATTGCATCTTATGGTAAGAAACAAACAATAAATAATATTTTCGTCCATTTTATGTTACTCTGAATTTACTTTAAGGATTTTAGAGCTTAATTTTTTTTTCTTTTATGTTCATTGTGGGTATTATCTTATTTTTATTATTTTTCACTTTATTCTTGCAAAAAAAAATGCCTAAAACATTTTGATTGTATAGTTATGTATAGCTAGATATATATAGCTTGGTTATTGAAAGAAGTCCGATAACAAACACGCGAATGTGGCTCTCTTTGCCGCTGATTTTTATGTAAAGGAAAGAGACCTCCACAGTTGTAAACAGTTCACTTTCCTCTCACAACTGTGGAAGTTCGGTTGGAAGTCCAAAACTGCTATAACTTTATTTAAAACATTCAAGGTCGTTGCCACTATAACCGTCAAATACTTGTGTTCACATTTAACCATTTCATAAATTTAAATTATCAAGTTATTACAACCTTTATATTTAGATTTTGATGTAAATTTTGTAAATAGAATCTAGTCGTTTTCTTTTGTGAAATAAATTAAAAATAAATTATTTTAAACTATTAAGAATTTACTAAAAACGTCAAAACATAAGTCACTTCACTCGCTTCTACGTTGTTTTCATGTAATTCCACAAATCAAAACCTTTCGTGCTTTAAAAGCAAAAGTGAAAAATGATCCATCGCGTGAAATTTGTCGCTTGACTACCCCTAGTTCGTCCCTGTGATGTATCAGAGTGCAAAACACTTTCACTAGTTGGAGCGTAAACCAAACAATCTATATATCTTTCGTAAAACTATTCGAAAAGTTGGAAAGTCGTGATTAATTGTTTTTCTTGTTAGGGCCGATCGAAAAGCCCTCTCGCACCACTTTGTTAGAGTTTCAACAATGGCAGATGACGAAGTTGAATGGATGTATTAAAAGTGTACAGAGTATAGAAAAAAAGTTGTATTGCACCTTGCGGTTCTCATGCTAATGGAAACGAGGGATCGCTAAGCCACACTGTAAACCTGTGGTGTAAAACCGCACGCGCCTCTATGCACAACCTTTAAAAAGAGGGATTACTCATGAATAGCTAAGTGAAAGATATACAGGGAGATTAAAAAGGATTAGCTATTACCATAACATTGGCTCTATGTTATCATACCCGATGTAATAGGCCTAATTGCCCACCATTGTCAATTTATAAATCGGGGGCTTCTGGACACAAACACATTTACTAATTTCGTATAACACATTTTTCCGTGACAAAATGACAGAATTCTGTTATTTTACTCAATATTTTACAAGGGACGCTCCACTAACTTGCACCCCTTTAATTCGCAGATGAATTTATAACAATAGATTAATTCATATCTCTGAATTTATCCCTGTTTTCTAATTTGCTGTCGCTTCGTTAAACATGACGAAATTTTGTTAAGAGCATAAGGTTGCTGATACATTTTTTGTCACCGAATTGTAGTAACATGTGGCTGTACTTTCTAGTGTTTATTTTATTCGTACAATATACCCCTATGTTTGAATAAAAGAAGAAAGTGCTACAACGCAATACAAACAGATGCGACTTTTAAATTTATGCTTTACGTGAACAAAATACATTGATATAAGCTTTGTACATAATCCACTTTTGAATGCAATTCGTTACCACCCCATGATACTTCGTTAAGCCAAGAGTGATTGAGGTTTTTGACATACGTTCAGATTTTCTTAGTTTTATCAAAGTTATTTTTGTGCAATTGAACTCTATTTAATAATTCACCTTGTCTATTTCCAAGACAGTAAAGAGTTATTTACTTGTTGCGAAAGAAACTCAGCGGTAAGCATTACTTACCGTTCAAAAACTGTAAGTAAATTTATTCAAAATTAATGTTTTAATCCCACATAAAATGTAAGAGTATTCACTGCTTACAACAAAAAACAACTGTTTTTTGATTGGTTTTGATATAGCTGCCATACCGTCAGGACTTGTTGATGAACAATAAAAAAAACTATTAAAAAATCATTTTAAGATTGTGACAGGAGACCATTTCAAACCAATTTTGGCGTACGTGACTTTCTGTTTTTACTAGTGCAATAAAAATTGTATAGTTACAAACAGCAGTAATTTATAATCGTTAGACCCTTTGATGCCATCTGAGAAATCCGCCCGGGGCAGGCAAATTTCTCACCACTTTTATGTAAATTTGATCTGATCCGGGCGGCTTTTCCGAACCTCACCGAAGGGTCTAATATCCATAAATTACTTGCATTTGGTAATAATATAATCTTTATTGCACCAGTAATAAGAGAAAGACTTACCTTTTAAAGTACGGCACGCCAAAATTGGTTTGACGTATTATAGTCAAAATTAGCATTTCTAAATGTTTTGCTGTCTTAGGACGGTAAAAGCGCTTTTTGTAACATTAAAGCATGGAAATTTAACAATAACAAACGAAATCAAGAAAAGAATTGTTTAGAATAGGAATCTTATACCATTTTGGCAAATAATTGTAGAAGCTTCTATCTAACCTTAAAAAAGATTTTATTCCAGTCTTAATCGGCAAACTGGTCATTGTCATTGAGAGGTCAAAAAATGACTACAAAAACAGTAGCGACGTTGTCAAATTTTTAACAAACTGTCAGCTGTTTTTTTTAAATTTTGATAAAATGTTTACTGTTTAAACACAACTGTTGAATCTTCTTGATGTGTTAAATGAAACGTAAAACACGCACTAACACCAAACACTATACTTAACACGACGCGCGTTTTAACAACAAAGTTGTCGTCTTCAGGTAGGAATTAAAACTAAGTTTTTAATAGTAGAGATTTTAGTAGAGATTAAAAACAGTTTTAATTCCTACCTGCAGATGGCAGCTGGGTGTTACAACAATAGTGACTTTAACAACAGTGTTTAGTGCTAGTGGGTGTTTTACGTTTCATGTCAACTGTTGAAGAAAGTTCTTTCTAATAAACGAAGAGATAAGTATCAACCAAACAAAAATTAACACACAAATCCTTGCTAAAACAGTCATTTTGTGGGTCATTTCAACTGTTTTATGACGTCATTAGATTTTCGGCCTACAATTCAAATCTCCGATTTTTAATAGGCAATATTTTCTAATAGACTCATTATTTACCAAATCCCAAGGTTTATTTTTCTCATTCTATGAAGATGATTATAAAGCCTACTCTAAAGTAATTGCCGCTTTATAAAAGTACCTATTATAAATGTTCATAATAGTAATAAGAATAATGCTCACTTTCATAATTGAAACAATATATATGGTTGTCAGAAAGAATAAAATACTAATGTACCTAGTTCAAAATGGAATATAATGAGTGTTTGTTTAAAAATAATTGGTGTCATCTGCAAACACTGTAATGTTAGATTTTGGTGGTATAAAAAAAGCGGCCCCAAGACAGATTCCTGTGGGACACCCAAACTAAGAGCATGATACTACCAAAGAGTAGGGATTTACAAATCCCTAAATATAAATCCCTACTCTTTGATACTACGTTGCCAATTTTAACAACTAGACTTCTTTTTTTTTAGGTAAGATTCTATTTATTTGTTAGCAACTCCTCGAATATCTAAATTATACAATTTATCAAGAATAAAAGACAAGTAGGTACTCAGAATAGAATAATCAAGAAATAAAGCTATAATACAGTGATTTTGATACAACTCATCATAAATATAAAAAAAATTGATTTAAAGCACTTCCGACAAATCCGTTAGCTCTAAAAGCATGTTGCTTATCAGTACTGATCTTGTATTCATCCATAAAATTAATGTGTTTAAAAATTGTTTTTCAAATACCTTAACAAAAACACACATTGCTATTCTACGATAGCTTCCTACATAATAAGAGGGATATGTTTGTTAAAGAGAAGATACACTGAAAACGTTTTTGTCTTTTCCTATTATAAATGCGTTATCACAGTTGTTGATCCACCAATAGTAAGTGGTACTTTCAGAAACCTTGCGGTAAAAATGAGAAAAAAAACCGGCTCTCACATTCTACGGTTAGAATTATCACAGGAGATGCTTACTAAATGTTACTAAAGTTCTTTAAACTGATTTCTGAGGCTAAGAAGTAGTTGGTAGGCGGTAGCCAATCTTTATCTCGAATCTTTACTTTAAAGCGGCAAATAACGAGATCGTCCGCTTTTGTGCCGTTATATCAAGCGGCTTCAGTTTATGAAGCAATTCTCTAGCGAGTCTAGCGAATCTTATTACAATGTGGTTTATTTGCCGCTTTGCAAAAAATTAATCGTACTATGATTACCACCAACCGACGGCACCGACTACTCCTCAGCTTTAGAAGTTATCTTAAAGGACTTTATGAGAAAAATTTCTGGTGAAAATTGTATCCTCACAAGAAGGGACGAAAGTTAATTAAATAATACAAAGAATTTGTGTAAAATGATCAGCAATGCATGGGTTTGTAATATAAGATTGTGTAAGAAGAACTAAGCAAATCAGTGGCTATATTATCAATACAAGACTTTTGAATGGATCTATTCATATTTGCCGGTCTAGTGGGTACTTTAACCAAGATATTCATTTTAATTGACAAAAAAATATTATTTTTTTTTGAGTTTAACGATATAATAAGGCCTATTCTATAACATTCTGTTAAAAATAACGAGTAGGTTAAAAAAATTTAATTTAGCAATTCTGTTAAGTAATTGACCGAATTTGCTAAAATTAACAGTGCAGGACAAGTTATTATGTAACAGAAGTCTATTAAAATAATACTTTAGAAAATAACAACTTTGGCTAAAAAATAAAGAGGCCGTTAATTTTTAACTTTTAACAGAATGCGTTAAAATTTTAACAGAATAGCCCTCAATAACCATTTAGAGAGAAACATATATCTAGTTTAAATACAAAAAAAATAGAGCACAGTTCAATATCCCGTTCCGAATAGAATTAATCTAGTACAAATTGTCTAATATTAATTTTCAAAAAAATTATTTTTGAGGAAAATAGCTACCCCACCCTGAACTTCATTGCTTCTGCAAAAGTCGGAAACCAAAAAAGTCCGTTAATATAAATATCTATAATTAATATTATCATTATTTAATCAATGTTCAGAACAGCAAAACACCATTATCATTATAGTTGTTTTAATATCATTTGAGTCATGATCGTTATTTTCGCACAAGTTTCAGATTACAGTGGAATTTATGTAAAAACTGCAGGAAATAGCGACTGGAACTGGGAAAAAACTGATCGTTTTATTCCTGCGGATGTGTAATGCAAATCGTTCGTGGTTGCTATTTAATACACCATTTTTTTTACTGTCAAAAGTGTTCATTCATGTTCCTTATATTCAAAAATGATTTGTGACTCACAATCAGTAGTCACTAATTTAGTAATATCTGGGTTTCTAAAAACGGGTCTAAGTACAGAAAATGAAATTGTGTATAATGTGTTGTCTACATATTTTTGGTTTACTTATGATAAATTCGTTCTCGATTTCAATCTGGTTTTAGGGAAAGTTTCAGTTTATTCCGTTTTCATTACTGATTACTCGCATTTATCAAAATGGAAAATTATTTTAAAATTATTTAATAATCCATATATAAATCTAGATTTTTATGTAAACAAAATTATATGCAGCGTGTCCCACCTACAAGTGCAAATATTTTAACCGTAAAGTAAGAACTAAAAATAAATCAATAATTTCGAAAATCCCAATAACTCACTCCCTGCCTTCTATCGGCAACTGCTTTCGCTTATATACGATGCCAAAAGTTTCTGGAAGATTAATCAACACTTTAGTTGTTTCTAAATTTTTTTCTCCTATTTTGAAACATTATACCCTGATTAAACCTCCTTCGACTCGTTCTATAAACTATACGGTATGACATCCTCTTCAATAATCTTTCTAAAAGTTGTAAACATTTCGATCTCTCGACCACTTGACCTGAGCATTTTCATTGGAGTTTGCTATATTGATATTTAAGAATTTCAACCTTGATTTTACAGGTACAGGAAAAAATGTTTTATTAACCTTAGAAATAAATCAAATTGTGAAATCATACGGAAACTAGGATTTATCCAAAAAATACCTATTAACTTTTTTATTATATACAATTAAATGAAAATTTATTTGTAATATTTGTTCAGCCTGAATATTGACAATTTATGATGGGATTTTGGGTAGATATCTGAAACTATTATTTACTTAAAATCCCAATGATAAATAAAAATTTGTAAATCAATTAGCTAAATAATTTTTCTGTGTTTTCATTCAATTTTGCAGTAAACAACCTTGTTATTGTTAATTTCAATAACAGAGATTTACTTATTTTAAAATTTTCTCAAATTTTTATTATGAACTTCTACAAAAGACATTTTTAACATTCCTGCTACGAAATTCTTGATTTTAATCCCAAAATAATCAACCTTAGATTCCTCCCTATTCTTTTGTAAGACTCCAGATTCCAGAATCAATTATATTAGATTTCACTCCTTTCAGATCGTGATTTTTCACATTTTTCCTAGTTATATAAAAATAAAACGCAATTTAATTATATTTTTTAAAGTCAAACCAATTTTTCGTCAATGAGTCACATCAATCCACATTGTATGTATGTCATACCATATTTTGTTGTGTTGACAGGAAGTATGGGTGATTGCACTTATTTTAATTTACAGTTTAATTAAATTAACGACGAGCTAAAATTTTAACAAAAATAGATCTAATTTCTGTAAATGACAAAGTTAATTAAAAATTAATTTTGCTCGAATTAATAAAGAAACAAAATTACCTACCTCAACAAAATTTAAATGTCACTTAGCGTTAATTATTAAGAGAAAGAGAAACCAGTCATTTTAGAAAGTTAGCTACATCTCGTTTATTTCTTATCTTACAAGTTTTATTTTAAAAGTAAAACAACAACCCTTTTTCCCATCATGCGCATCCCACAACCTCCACTTGACGTTATAATTTAACAAAGGAAAAGCAGTTGAAATGTGAAGTTGGTGTTTGTAAACTCCCTCAGTTTCATTTTTCATCGGACATTGCGTTGATTTACACCCATCTCTGTCCATTCCAATTAGAGGTAAATCCACCAAAGCAGTGACTGAATAAGCCTGATTCAAAAGCTTGTCTGTATCAAAATCTACAAGAAGATTTTAAACATTACTCTCTAAAAAAAAATTAAAGCCTTACGTGAGACATAGTCGAATTCAATAGTGGCATTTGTGCCACTTTTGAATTTACACGGTTTTTTATTTTTAGCTTCTTTGCAGGGTTCCACTCTGACTTGTTTGACTTCGCAGATAGAATCGTCTGAATCTTTAGAAAAAAATTAATTAATGCAAAAAATTTAAGAAAATTTACCTTCACAGGACTCAAAGGCGATTATTTCGCTGTTGACAGCACTGGCAATTAAAAAAATTACGTAAAATATCACAAACTTGGCCATTTTGCACTTGGTATTTGAATCTTTACGTGTCGTTTTTTATCAGCGCCAATTTATCAGCGATATTGAAAGTTAATCGACCAAAACTAACTGAAAGCTGTGCTCTCGGCTAGATATTGTGAATAACTGTTTTCTTTTATACCTGGTCTATACTTTTAGGTACAGTGGCCGATAACTCGAGATAGGTATTGTGTGGGTTTAGGTATTCCGGGAACGCTTTTTACTTGGGCTTTCACTTCGGAAAATAGATAAGCGAGGAAAAATCAATTGTGGAAGGATTTGGACATACACCGAACAAGCTCGAAGGTTTAGAAAATTCTTTGTTCATTTATATTTCCGGTGGGATTTGAACAATGCAATTAATTTAGCGTGGTGACTATTGATAAAAGTCATGAAATTTTTAATGATTTTCGAGAGTTATTACGTAATTGACATACTGGTACTGTGATGAGTGCGATTGCTTAATTGAAATGCCACCAGCCATCAGACTTGCATTCATGAAAGTGAAATTTTATCAGAACTGAAATTTACTTCAATAAATGAATAAAAATAAGGAAAAACACTAACCACATTTTGTGATTCATATAGTATTATTCCAAATAAAAAAGTTAGGAAAAAAAGAAATCTAAAATGTAGCGACTACGAATAAGCCAGTCATAACTTCATTATCCTTTATTCCAAAGGACGTATTTTTCCATATTTTGTAGATATAGTTTTCCTGAAAGCCGTAATAAGAAGATATGTACTTAAAATGTTTTAAACTTCATTTTAATAATAAAGATGCTGCTTACGTGGTTTTTAAATTAGCGGGTTATGTTTCCTGACTTGTTTTTTCAGATAGCAAACCTCATGAATCTGAAATTTGTTGAAATATACAGGTTGTAATGCAATGTTCTAGAGATTAGTTTTTGTGTGTTTTGAAATGAAAATTATTGTTACCAGTGCTCAAGGCTGGAAGGCTGGAATATCCATACAAGACGGTATTAAAAAATTCTTATAGCGACTCAAACCTAGTTGTGAATTTTGACTTAAATTGCAAATCTAATAGTAGTTCTGTTCAAGACAGAGGTTGATTTGCACTGTAGTAAAGTATTTAAGCTATTTGCTGCTTGGCACAGCGAAGCAAATGTTTAAAGGTCTAATAGTCCTCAGTACAATGTCCTTAAAAAAAAATGAGATACATGATACATACAATTATTGTCAAACTTTGTGAGTGTCTTTCTTGCAACGAGTCCGACAAACTTATCTAATTGAAAACTTTCGGCTCTGGTGCGTTTTCGAATGCCGTCATACCAACACCTTCGGGGTGGTGGACACTCCATAGGCAGCATGATTTTTGTCGGACAAGTTGACTACTATTATAGTTTTAAAATTTAAAAATAGTGGTCAACTTGTCCGACAAAAATCATGCTGCCTATGGAGTGTCCACCACCCCGAAGATGTTGGTATGACGCCATTCGAAAACGCAGCAGAGCCGAAAGTTTCCAATTAGATAAGTTTGTCGGACTCGTTGCAAGAAAGGCACTCACAAAGTTTTACATTTCTATGTATCAAATTGTTCTTTAAGGACATTGTACTGGGGACTATAAAGTGCACGAGACCAAGGAGGTTAGATAGGACGGAGAGAGTACAACTTGAAAAAAATGGACTTGCCGCCTTCACTGCGCAAATCTATAAACTGGTACTGAAAACAGGCGCATCACGAGGTTGAAGTCAGTAGCGTCACACAATGTAGTGTAAAAAGTTTAAACAAAAGATAAAAACACAATTAAACGACAACAACAATAGCAAAAAATATTAACAATCAATTCACACAGACCAAAAAAAATCAGTAAAAAAATTAAAACGTTTGCTTGTAAACAACCAAACAAAAACTAGCATCCTGCGTCAGCTACGCCACTGTGCGAGACCAGACACAGCCAAACAGGATCTGTCGATTCTGCGCTTTAATTGAAACCTGTCATAAACTGGTACCAAGCTGGTACCAAATTGTTTACACGGGAAGTATAGGGCGTACTCTCTCCTTTCTATCTAACCTCCTTGCACGAGACAAATATTATGGAGCAGGTAAAACTAAAAACACAATTTAGTAACATAAATAAACAGCTTAAATACTTTACTATAGTGCAATACACGATAATGTTGTTAGATTTACAGTTTATGTCAAAATTCATTATTAGGTTTAGGTTTTTTTTCCTATTCCTACCACAAATTTGATATTTCAGCTTACACAGCTTGAATTTTTATTTTAAAACAAGAACCTGGCTTAGCATAATCTAATCTAGGTATAGTGGTTCTAACGAAATAGTAGAGTGACTAAAGCAATAAAGTCATAACCATTGTTAACTAAAAAAAGAGCGGTACGCGAGTTAGGCTGTAGGGATGATGGATGGGCCCATCATAAATTTTTCTGCCACCCGATTGTGTTGCTTTTCTGAAATCCCAAAACCTCAAGACAGGTAGGTAAATAACAAGCCTATCATCTGCTCAACCAAACTTGAGTACCACTCTTTCTTAAGCTAACAATGGTTATGACTTTATTGCTTTAGTCAATGTACTATTTCGTTAGATCCACTATACGACATAAATAGATGGACAGTCAATAGCCAATACACTAACCCAGAACAGTTAATAAAAGTGAACTAAAGATGGTGTGTGTGTGAAATATGCTGACCGTATTTTTCAAATTTTTATATAATTTAAACAAAAAATGTAATTTCAGAAAAAAAGTTGGTAATATATCATTGCGCTCATAAGTAAAAATACACCCTCCCCTCGTGAAAAGAAGGTCATTCTAAAAGATTACTTACTTTGTTTATGTCGACGTAGTTCAATCGGATTAAACCGTTAAGTCTAATCAATACAAACGCATAAAAGATCTCTTTTTTTACTCGAATTCGATTAAATAAAACTAAATTTAGCTTAACCTAAGTAATATAAACAATAAGATTAGAGTTTTTCACATATCTGCCCTATATCGTAGTTGTAACTTTACCTAATACAACCGGATTAATTGTCTTCAATGTAAACCCAGTAACTGATTAAAAACTTTAACAAAAATTTTTTTGTAAAGACTGTATCGCTATATTGCTTGTGTTGCTGATTTTTTATTACAGAGTGTATCATTATTTTTAAATTTATTTATTCCACCACCTGTTTCGTAAGCGTGTGATTCATGCTACACTAACAGCAACAGTAAGCATCAATTACTGCTCATGGAATGATAACCATAGAAACAACGCTGCTTAGGATCGTCGCGGATCCGAAAGCGGTAAGCAGGGCCCTAGCAGGAGCGTAAGCAAAATAATACCCTGTTGTTTTTTTCAGGTGGTTGAAAAAATAGTATATGAACCTCGAAGCCGTAGGCACTTGTGGAACGCTTAGGAAACCTCAGGCTTGGCCCTCGGTTTTCCAAACTGCGTTTTCAACCTCGAAAAGTTTTGTTTACGGTCCTTAACGTCTAGTATACTATTTTTACACTTATATGGTTATTATCCTCGGCTATTGTTTAAAAAAATAAACTCTATATTCTTTTCATACAAATTTTGTCTCTTAACATAACAGGAACAGAGAAAAATCTAAAAGTCGTAGAATTTTATAGGCTTAGACAAAAATGAGGTGTGCCTTTTTAAAATTAATCATTACTGTCACTTATTAACAGTCAAAATTCGGTCACAATGTAAGCCAACTTTCTAGTGGCACACCCAATTTTAAAAAAATATCTTCAGTTTTGATAGTTCTGACGTTTTAAATAACATGTAATTAATTCTCAGACTTGAGATCATGACCTCTATATTATCTACCTCTTGTTCCCATAGCCAAATAGAATTCTGACATTTGAATCGCTCTATATTATAATAATGTTTTAGCTTTTGACGTTCGCTTCGAAACAAATTTTATATAAATATTTCGATACCATTTTTATATGCTATTATTATATGCTTATATTATCTACATTTTGTAACAATTAGTTTAGAACATCAAATATTGACAATGACAAAAAAATCTCGGAAAAAATGATCTAAACCAGCTTTTCTTGTCAATATTGACATTATTAGCAATACCGCAATTGTTATTGATACAGTGAATAATTTCTCATGTCAGTGTCAAAATTTGATGTCACAAATTTATTATTACGTATAGTATTACATCTGGATGTGCTATTGGTCTTGGCAATATTATTGTTATATAACAATAATAATGATCCAAACAAGATAAACATGATGGAACGCAAACCACAGATAGCAATGTCAATTTGATACAAATTTTACTATTTTAATAAGTATTATGAAGTTAAAGACATTACTTTGTCAGACAATGGATTGCTTACAGTTTCCAAAATATTATCCTCATAATCCAATTTCAAAAGAATGACTTTCAGCCATTCAAATATCATGTCGTTCAAGTATTTTTGGCAAAATTTTTGTCGCAAACAAAAATAACAGATAAATACTGGGTGTTTCAGAACTGGCGGATCAGCCGTAAACTATAAGTTCATCTCTTCAGCCTAATATTAAATTCCAAAAAATTTTTTTTTAAACTCTATCGTTTTCGAATTACAACAAATTTTATTTTAACCAATCACATAATAAATATTCATCTTTGTATTAGTAAAGGTAATATTCATGTTACTAGGCAATGAAATTAATATTTATTATTTGGTTGACTGTAATAACTAATTGTCAAAGTGTCAATTTTGTCAAGAAGGTTAGTTGGGGTTAATTTCATTGCCTAGTAATATGAATATTATCTTTACAATTAGTATTTATTATGTGATTGGTTAAAATAAAATTTGCTGTAATTTGAAAACGATAGAGTTTAGAAAAATATTTTTTCGGAATTTAGTATTAAGTTAAAGAGAGGAACTTGTAGCTTACGGTTGATCCGCCAGTTCTGGGACATCCTGTATAATTTAAACAAAAAATGAAATTTCAGAAAAAAGATTGGTAATATATCATTGCGCTCATAAGTAAAAATACACCCTCCCCTCGTAAAAAAAGGTCATCTTAGAAGATTACTTATTTACTTACCTTGTTTGTATCGACGTAGTTCAATCGGATTAAACCGTTAAGTCTAATTGATAAAAACACATAAAAAGATCCCTTTTTTGTTCTGAAATTAGATTAAATCAAAGCAAATTTAGCTTAACACACGTAATATAAACAGTAAGATTATTTTTTTTATTCATCTGCCGAATATCGTAGCTGTAACTTTACTTAATTAACCTTTTTCCTTATTAAAGTCATTTTCGTTACCGCATGCGCCGCGGCATTAAGTTCACTGAATTATAAAAAGTATAGAGAGCACATCCAACTTAAGAAATAAAGTAATATTAATTATAATATTAATTGAATCAACCTAAGAGTTACCTCAGCCACTATTCTTTAACAATAATAGGAAAGAAATCAAAACGCCCACCTGACGATATGTCTCGAACTTTTCTGCCAACAAGCCATCTATAAATATTGTAAGGTCAATGGAGGAAAATGTCATATGGTCTGTCAAAGAAATGGCTCGTTCGCGCATGCGGTAGGGAATTAAGAATAAGGAAAAAGGTCAATACAATCGGATTAAATTTTTTCGATATAAACCCAGTAACTAATTTAAATTTTAAAAAGAAATTTCTTTTTGTGAAGACTGTATTGCTATATTTCTTGTGTCGCTGATTTTTTATTACAATGTAACATTATTTTTAAATTTATTTTTTTATTTGTTTCGTAAGCGTGTGATTAATGCTACACTAATAGCAACAGTAAGCAACAATTACTGCTCCTGAAATGATAACTATATAAATAAAGCTCCTTACTCCAAAATTTTGCGCAAACAATAACAACAGATAAATATATTTAAAATGACAAGAACTAAAGTTTGAAAATTTTGAAAGTTTGAAATAAAGAAAGAAAAGTTTGATTTAAAAATTAAAAACAAAGCAAGGTGAGTATCGTACCAAGCAATAGATTCGAGATATAGCTTGGACATTTAGGACATTTGAATGCGAAAGATTTGGTCGACGCTATCAGCAAAGAGTAGGTGTTGGAGGATTGCGCGCCGCGGTTAGCTTTAACACCTGCTGATGGTCTAATCCATAAAAAAAACAAAGACGATTGCGCGCTAAAAAGAATTAGGATTCCAAAAATGTTGGTACCCCATGGAAAAAAATTACCGTCCTTATTGGGCACTTTACATTTTCAATTTTATTTTATGTTGTCTTAAGTTTTGCTAATTATATTTTTTTTACCCGAGGTTTACCCAGACTCCGGTTTTTTACTCATAATTTAAATGTACGTCCGGCTTTTTCAGATTTTAACTGTTGTCTAGTTTTTTACGAGAGAGAAACCAATAAACGTTAAATATTGAAAATATTCAAATTTCAAATTTCCAATGTTTACTGGTTTCTTTTTATAAAAAAAACTTTATTTAAGTAGAAATGACTTTTGACTTCAATTTTTTTTAGTTTTAAAATTTTGGTTTCAGATCAGAAATCTTATGGGGAAAAAGAACAAAAAACAGTTTTCTTGGGCTACCATCATAATTCGTAAACGCAGCCAAATGTTCACAAAACGTTTTGAGATATAGGGTAAACGGCAAATCAACGAAAGGAATTTAACACTACACCCAAAGGTCTACAAAATCAGCTGCCCAACAAAAAAAAGATTACCCAAATTACTTTATTTCTCTGGACATTTCAAGTTTTGAATTTCGAAAATATTTTCTTTTGAGCCACTTTATTAGGAATAAATTGTAAATAGGGACATATTTACGATTGATTCAGCCGTTGACTACCGAGGGCGTCACTACTGCATAAAAATATTTCTAAGAAATCGCTGATTTGATTACAAACAAAAACTGATGAGCTTAATTTTTTGATATTTCTGATCACCAAATTGGATTTTTAAAAGTGTAGGTTGTGATGTAAGGATATTTCAAAATTTTTAAAACAGCGTGCACTCCTATGACGTCATATTTACGACATATTTAAATATGACGTCTCTTCAATATAAAGTGCTCATTTACTGAACAACGGATCCAATTAAATTACATTTACCAAAATTTTTTTGTTTTATGCAATTTATATGAAATTTTTCCCAAAATTGTAAATTTATCGATTAAAAGGCAGTAGATGGTCAAATATTTTATTTTCCCTCCTATTGAATAGTTTATAGTTTGACACATGATGTCAGCCCACTGAACTTGTCAGAACAGTACTAGATATCTAGTACTGTACTTGTCAGTGGGATCAGTAGCGCCAATGGAATTCACTAGAGGTGGGTTCAAATTAAAAGAGATAGCTATATACACGCATGAGTAAAACAAAGATAGAAATAGTTTTAAATTAATTTTAAATGCATTTCTAGGGATTTTGGATATATTATGTTGCCTACATTGGTAATTAGTTCTGCATAGGTTGGGTTCAAATTAAAAGAGAGGTCCGAGACAGAGAGTTGGCGCTACCCTTAATATATTAAGTGACCCTACTTGTCAGCCGTTTGAAAAAAGAGTAGACAACCAGTAATACACACTGCTGTGCTAATGTTGCCTAGACAACCTGGATGCTAGCTTACCGTATATAAACGAAAAATGAGACATTCAGAGACTCTTATATCAAGATAAAAAAATTGGTAAAAATAAAATAATGTTATTTTTGCTCCATTAAACGTTTATTGATATGTCATACATTTATTAAAGTTTTATTTAAATTCACAGAATCAGTAATAATTTAAAAAGACCAGTAACAGTAGTCTAGTAGTAAAATTTACTACTAGTCTACATCTTCAGGCCTTACAGGATGTGTTAATGGTATCACAGATTTCTGATTTACATCTCTTGAACAAGCCTTTCGCATATCTAAAAATATTCTCTTTTAAAATTAATCTAAAACCTAATTTGCACTAAACAAACCATAAGCATCTTCGTCAGGATCTCCAGAATAATACTCCAACACTGTCCTATACACAATATATCCCAAATTAGTGTACATATTTATCGCCACTTTATTACTGACTCTCACAAACAAATCAACGAAATATGCACGTTTCCTAAAATTTTAAAATAAAAACCATACTTTTTTGTAAAAGATATAAAAAGTACTTTTCTGAAACGTCTTCCAAAAAATTCATTAACGTTGCAGCAAGCCCCAAACGTCTAAAATCAGGAGAAACAGTCAAAGCTGTAACATGCCCATGCCAGTTTTCTCCAATGCCTTCAGCCTTCCCCATGACTTGAAAACTTGTCATAACCTACAGAAAAAATCAAAAATACTTACTGTAGCCCATAATTTCGCCACTTGGGGACTCCGCAACTTGAAAATATTCCGGCCAATGAGCCAAATAACGCATATAAAAAGATAATCCATAAGTTTCCGTGAGCGGGTCCAAATTTCTAAGAAAAAATATTAAAAACATAAAATTTATTAAATCTACACTTACACATTGTTGAATTTGTACATATCGTCGCACGTAAACGGCCTTAAAGTGGTCATTTTTGGAAAATTTAGAAAATTTAGGATCAAAACTTGACAACAAAAGTGGTGACAACACAGAGCAAGTATTGATTGTCCGAAAAATACAGTCGCCCAAATCAAGATGTGTGTAATAGCTCGGCGTCAGCTAAAGCTAACCACAGTGCCGGACTGGGTATTAGGCCTTCTATGTGATATTGAAGGCCCCTAGCTTCAACAATATTTTTAATTATTGTGTACTTTTTATTTTAACTTTAATACTTATATTTAAAAATAATAAATTTCAAAACTTTTTTAAAAATATACATAATTGACCTAAAATATGGAAGCAAGAAGCAAAACTAAGAAGTGTCTTAGATTACAGTACAATATCATCAAACCATCTCTTTGTTTTTTAAAAAAAAATATAAAAATTGATTAATAAATTTTCTCTCTCGTAAACAATATCTCCCAAATTCAATAAAACGAGAGGAATATTTTTAATACCTACGTTTATTTATATTTTTTTATTGATTTAGAAATAATGATTAAAATTGTGTTTATTTCTGAGTGAATTATGTAATGTAAAATGTAATGTTTGCATTAAGGTGGGCCAAAAAAATAAACTATTTTTTTTAACTTCCGACACTAAAAAATTATTTCCTAGGCACTTTTAAAAAATGCTTTTTAAAGATGAGCTCTTAATTTTAACAGGAAAGACACCCTCACCGCAGTTTTCCATTTTTTTTTTCAGTTCCATATGGCAAAATTTATATCTTCTCACTACTTGATCGTACAGAAAAAATTTATTTACATTTTTTGTAGGAAATTAAAGGCTCTAAAAATGTATCTTACAATTTTTTTATAACTTTTACCGTTTAGAAGATACAGAAGGTCAAAGTTTGAAGAATTTAGCAAAAATTTCTTTTTCACTTCTAAATTTTATAACTCGTGGATAAATAAATATTACAAAGTGAGCAACATACGGTGTTGTAGGAAATTAAACGCTATACAAAGAAATGGTTTGTGGTTAATCGATTACTTCAACCATTTAAAGAAAATTGAAGATTTAGTATCAAATTTTGAATTTTAAAATGCAAATATCTTTTAAATGGTTAGAATAATAATTAACCACAAAAGACCTTTTTTATAGAGCATTTAATTTCCTACAAGGCTATATGTTGCGCATTTTGTAATATTTATATAGGTATCGCTGAGTTATAAAATTTAAAAGTAGAAAAAGAATTTTTGTTAAATTCTTTAAATTTTGACGTCCGATGTCTTCTAAATCGTAAAAAATTTTAATAAAATTGTAAGAAAACTTTTTTGTAGAGCGTTTAATTTCCTACAAAAAATGTAAATACAAATTTTTTGTAGAACCAAGCAATAACAAGATATGCATTTTACCATATGGAACTGAAAAAAAATGGAAAACTGTCATGAGGAAGTCTTTTCTATTAAAAATAAGAACTCATCTTGAAAAAGCATTTTTTAAAAGTGCTTAGAAACTAATTTTTCAGTGTCGGATGTTAAAAAAAAATAGTTGATTTTTTTGGCCCACCCTAGTTTGCATATGCATTTGCGAATGTAAAAATAAAATAATGAAAACCGACTAAAATTTCCTTTTATAGAAAATAAAAGTAAAGTCTCTCTCACCGACTTATTCCTGTTTGTAATAAAACCTTACAACGCAAGTAAAGATTCACGTTCTTATTGCTATCTCTTTCTACACCGTGGTCTAAAATGAAATGAACACAAAACTTATTGTTTTAGCTTAACGCGACGACAAAGACAAAGCTTCTAGGGTAAGTGTAGTATTACAAATATCAACAAAATAATTCGTTTTAATTTCAAACTCACTTTTAATTCTAGCGATATTATTGTTATAAATATTAAAAACACAATTTTTACACCTATTTATAGTAGGACCCGAATTAGCAAGCAACGAAGCAGATAAGCGCCTATAACAATGTCCCGTAAATCCTGCTGGATTAGGTAACTAAAGAAAAGTAGCAATATTTTTGAGAAAAGCAGCAAATGTGTTTATACCAACAGGTAACTTTATACACCTCTGGTTTCTGTATCCTAAAAAAAACCGTCCACTACTGGCGTTATTAAGGCCAAGTGCAGCGTATTTTCGAATTAATTCTAACATGTTGACTTCATCAATTCCGCCTGACGTAATAAAAAATTCTCTGGTTAATTTTGTTTTAGTGTTTGGTATTAGAACATAAAAGCATTGTCCCTGATCTCCGACATCTTTTAAAAGCATGTTGGTAAGTTTTTAGATCCTACAAGTTTCACCAACTCCAATAATTAAAGCAACCTTAAAATTAACATTACTTTGTAAGTATAATTTATGCATAAAAAGGTTACAGTACCTTCATTAACAAAAATTTATCATCATTTGCTTCTTGTAAAAATTTGCTAATATCTTGTTTAGTGAAAATTTGCGATTTTTTTGGACGATATCTTTTAGATTTTCTTTTTAAAAAGACGATTAAATGCACGTATTTACTGATGTCAACATTCTTTTTCATTTTTATTATTGTTCTAATCACAAAATAAAAGAGCCAAAAACTTAATGATTTATACTGTTTTGATAAATGAATTAAATATGCAAGTAAAACCTTCTCATGCGTAATGTTTTTAATATTTTTTTCGTCGCACCATGAACTGAACCGTTGAAAACCCATCTCGTACATTTCTTTGAACTTCTCTGACTCCAAGCAAGAAGCAGTATTTGTCGCCGCTTCTTCGATATTAGAAGGTAAACTTTCTGAGTCACTCATGTTTACAATTTTTTTATTTTTACCACAAAGCACAATTTTTACTGATTATCTCAAAATGACAAGCTTTGTTTGAAAAATTGTAAGCAATTGCCATAGTGCTTAGTGAACATATCCATCAGTCACCTTACTTTTGATGTAGAAAAATAAGAGTTATCGGTAGCATTAAATTTTCGATTGTCTTAATTTTTTGCAGTCATAGATAAAGTTTTATATATCACCCGTAGACTAGAGCACATTACAGTAACTCGTGTGTTACAGATACTCGGGCTAACGTTCTCGTTATCTGTAATCTACACACTCGTTGTGTAATAATGCTTCTATACCACTAATAATATACTTACTCGTAATAACTATTAATTGAATCATACGAAATTACATAAATCTCAGTCGTTTGAAAAGCTGATTCAATATCAGTGTTAAGTAATTTTTGTTTAATCGATAATTGTACAATATCGATCATTTTGATCTGGGCGACTGTATTTTTCGAAAAATCAATACTTACCCTGTATTGTCATCACTGTTTCTTGTCAAATTTTGATCCTAAAATTTTCAAAATTTTGCAAAAATGACTACTTTAAGGCCGTTTACGTACGACGATTTGTATAAATTTGACAATGTGTAAGTGTACAATTAATAAATTTTATGTTTTTAATATTTTTTCGTAGAAATTTGGACCCGCTCACAGAAACTTATGGGTTATCTTTTTATATACGTTATTTGGCTCATTGGCCAGAATATTTTCAAGTTGCGGAGTCTCCAAGTGGCGAAATTATGGGCTACAGTAAGTATTTTTTATTTTTTCTGTAGGTAATGACAAGTTTTTAAGTCATGGGGAAGGCTGACGGCATTGGAGAAAACTGGCATGGGCATGTTACAGCTTTGAGTGTTTCTCCCGATTTTAGACGTTTGGGACTAGCTGCAACGTTAATGAATTTTTTGGAGGATGTTTCAGAAAAGTATATTTTATGTTTTACAAGAAAAGTTAGATTTTTATTTTAAAATTTTAGGAAACGTGCATATTTCGTTGATTTGTTTGTGAGAGTCAGTAATAAAGTGGCGATAAATATGTACACCAATTTGGGATATATTGTGTACAGGACAATACTGGAATATTATACTGGGGATCCTGATGAAGATGCTTACGGTTTGTTTATTGAAAAATATTTTTTCGGTTATTTTTAAAAGAGAATGTTTTCAGATATGCGAAAGGCTTGTTCAAGAGATATATTTCGGAAATCTGTGATACCGTTAACACATCCTGTAAGGCCTGAAGATGTAGACTAGTAGTAAATTTTGCTACTAGTCTACTGTTACTGTTTTTTAAATTGTTACTGATTCTGTGAATTTAAATAAAATATAACTTTAATAAATGTATGACATATCAATAAACGTTTAATGGTACAAAATCGATAATTTTGTCGAATTATAAATAATATAAATCGATTCATCCGTACCAAATTACACTTCTTACTATTCGTATTTCAGCTTTTGTTTAAATAAATATTTAGTTTAAATATAAATAAAGTCACCGTTAATACACATTTTCTCAGAAACACTGCACCAGTTTTATTTCGGAAAACGCGAGAATTTAATTTGTTTAAATAAATTAGATTGATCTGTAGTTACACACGTTTTTATCAACCGAAGGTTCCCAGTAACTGAACAAAAAATGAAGTAAAAAAATTCTTGTCAACGACTTATGAAATACAAAAAAATAGAGAAAAAAGACTTTATCTACAATTTTGGTGATTAAAGTCTTCGCATCTAATCGTTTTGTAAATTTAAGACTGCAAGGTTATTAAATCATTTATACAAATAATTTGATGTAAATTTTTTAGAACAGAATCTAGTCTTTGTTTTCTTTTGCATAAAAAAATAGAAATTAGATTATTTTAATTTTAAATTGGAGATAAAGAATTTACTAAAAACCTATCAAATATAATAGTTTTTTTATTATTTCTTTGCTAATTCTTAACTAGGGTTGCCAACCGTTCTTTATTTCAAAGCATAGTCCTTTAATTTTCTAAACTGTTCTTTAGTCTTTAACATGTACTTAGACATGTACATGTACAAGAACACAATTTGTCCTTTTATCTAGCTTTTTTACCAAAGAGAAACGAGCAACCGTTAGAAAATTGACATACCCATTTGTAAGTGGTTGATTTAAAAAATAAATTAATTGTCTAGACGTCACCAAAATAAATTTTAAGTAGGTATAAACAAACAAGAGTTCTATTCAGACTTGAGTTCTAAAATCTACATAAGGTATTTAATGTTAGATGGTAAAAATAGAGTCTAGGAAAATTTGAAAAAGTAGATTCTATAAAAATTTATAAAAAGTGATCTAATGACAAAAAGAGTTAAAAAATTAATAGGTATAGGGACCGCGCAAGGCGAATGAAAAAAAAACTCGGAAGATTAATATGTATGTTGTACAAGAAAAAAAATAAAAAAAATTTAAAAACGTAGTTCAGACAATTCTAAGAGGACTGTAGATTCTACGCCTCTAAAAAAATTAAGCATTAGAAAACCAACGGTTGAAAAAAAGAAGAAAAAAATACATCTAAAATAAACGATAAAGAAAGATTTAAGAAGTTGAAAAACATCATTTGGGAGGTCTTGGAGGAATTCCAGAAAAATTCTAGGAGGATGAAAGGTAGAATTCTAGGCGAATTTAAAAACAATATTAGCCAATTAAAAAAACTTGTGTCTTGTGTTAGTATAAAAAGGAAAATTTCTCGCGAGCGTTTGATTTTACATTTTTTATAAACACTGCAGAAACATTTTTTTATATTCCGTGTTCTTGAGTTTACAAAGCTTGTTTAAAACTCTATGGTCCTTCGAGCGGGATATAAAAAAGTCTGAGTAGACGAGACAATTTGCAATAGTCCTATTTTTGGTACCCCTTTTTACTCTTTTATTTTTGTTTGTGTTAATTTATTACCAATGTTTCAGGACTTATTAGCCCTTATAAACCCTAAAACATCGAAAAAAAAATTTTTTTTGTAAACAAACAAGCGAAAATACCTAATATAAAACAAAATTTTTGAACACTTTATATTTTCTTTTAAATTAAAAATTGTGTTAAAAATAAATGGTTTTTTGAGAAAAAAATGAAAAAATCTGAGTTTAGAAGGGGCAATTTACAGTAATTTTCGTTGCCGTTTTTTGATTTTTTACAGAATTTTAAAATTAATAGAATTTAGGGACCGAAGGTAACAGTTTTTATTTGTTTACACCTTGTAGAAACATTTGTTTTTGGAGTAAATATTATCAGCTTTCAAATATAAGAAGAGTTATAGAAAGAAGAGTTTTAGAATCTGTACCTAATAAGATGATAAGAAAAAATGTAAACTCAAATTTGCTGAACAAAAGCCTGATAGAGGAAATAAGGAGGAAGTAAGAGAAAGAAGGAAATAGTTGTTGAGAAAATTTAAGGATTGTTGTATCAAGAGATATACGGCAGAGGGAGAGATATGAAAGAAACTGAGAAGACAGAGGACCAACTCGATATTTAAATGCAAACCTGTTCCATCATATTTGATGTTATTAAATTAAAATTGATTTACTGCTGGGTTACTGTACCGTACTTGCCACATCACAGATAGTTTGAAGGGTTGACCTTAAAAATATTTACATAAAAAACTTACTAAAATAAAATTAAAAAATGTTTTCTTTATCGTTATTAATGTTAATAAAATGCACACACAACAACTAGATACCACCAAAATAAACACAATAAACACAAAAATTACGTTTCATAGTTAACGGCCCAAGTGAAGCTTAAAGTTGAAGCCAACCCTGTTCAAAGACACAGTTGCACTTCTGTAATCAATTAGTAACAAAATGTTGACATAGTTGTCTAGTTGGACAAAACTGGTCGACTGTATCAAGAACAAGTGCTCTTAATTTAATGATTGTTTACATAGTTTTTACGACTATTTTACTTTTATGACTTAATTGACGAGCCCTATATGCCAATCTCTTGATGCAATAATAACGTTTTTAATGCAATAATATTAAGGAATTTCTCTAATAAGAAAAACTTTCGGGTGGGCTTGAAGCACCCTAATCCGACACTGGCCTCGACACTGGCTAACCGCAATAAAATTAAAAATGCGCGAAAAAATTGTTGTTTTTTTTTTAACTTTTGTAAAATAATTTCTAAAACATAAATCTGAGTGAAAAGATACGTTTTTAATTCTTTTTCGAAATATGTTTATTTAATTTTTTTTGTTGTGGAGCGCTTGTTCCACTGTATATTTCGGCTTAGTGCACATTCGGTTGTCCTTCAACTGAAAGTTTAAGTCATGCGCAACAAATAATTTACAGCTGTCAAGTTCATGTCACCAAAATACAAGTAAAACTCCCTTAATTTGCAATGTAAATATTATTTTTCTTCTCTACAAAATTGCAAGCTACATGAACAAAATCTTAAATACGTAAACAATCAAAATCTCGCAGTGTCTCGAAATGACAGATTTCGAAAATGCAACAAACGGCCTAGCAAGTGCATCGAATGTGGAAGTTTTGAAAGATCTGTGCGAAAACAACGCAAATTATTTCGCTAAAGACACAACTGAAAATGGGCAACGTTTGTACTTATCCTTCATGGGAATTCGGGAAAACCTGGATGAGGTGTCCCAGAAAATGGCAAGGATTGCATCAGAAGTCCACAGGTTTGACTTCGACGAGGACACTCCAGGAAATGGGTACAGGAGTTTCCTGAGTGTTGCTAACTCAGCAATTGATTATGGCATAGCACTTAACAAGAAGATCTGCCTGAAAAGGGCAAGTGCGTTTTTCAGGAAGACGCAATTAACAAAGTAAAAAATGTTGTCATGTGATGTCATGTTTAAATTTGGGTTTGTAGAGATGTGGAGTCTTGTGCGCAGTTAATTGCAAGTTTAGACACTTGCTTTAAACATCTGGAAACTTTATTATCGTGGAGCAGTGCTGGGAATTTGTTCCCAGATGAAGAACATTCTCCGCAAGAATTGCTCTCTCATTATGAGGATATTAATCAGTACTGTTTTTATGGACGCAGTATGGGATTTCAAGTAAGAACAACCAAAATAAACACATGAAAAATGTCTGTTTTATAGTTTTGTGAATCTCTGAAAAACATTTTACAATTTATCTCAATGTCAATGGCAATCTTTTCGGAAATTTACTACAACCAAGGCTCTTTTTTTGCAAAAGCCACAACTTCACTTATGGCTACTTCAAAATACGTTAATGATCCTGAACAAAGAGCAAGAAGAATTGTAAATATTTCACAAAACGCTGATGTAAATTTTTGTAAAGCTTTTTGGTTTCTTTCTGAAAACGAATTGATGACTAATATGCCATATGTGGCGGCTCCAAGTGTGGCAGTTTCTCGAATTATCAGTTTGCCACCTGAACCTTTTACTATTGAGGTTGATGGTAAAGAAATTGATGTTCCTGTCCCTACCTCCCATATTGGTAAAAAAAATTATTTATTAAAGTTCTATCAAAAAAATTGTAATTATAAAAACTACAGGTACAAAACCAGTCCAAGTGCGTCTTATCAGTCACGAAGTGCATGAAGGCATGATTGGAGAAGCTTCAAATAAATATAAAAGTAAACCACCAGCTAGAGGCTTAATTATACATTGTCATGGTGGTGGGTTTGTTGCCCAATCTTCGTTATCACATGAATGTTATTTAAGAGAGTGGGCAAAACAACTTAAAGTACCGATTTTGAGTATTGATTACAGTTTAGCACCTGAAGCACCTTTTCCAAGAGCTGTGGAGGAGGTCACTTATGCCTATTGTTGGGCTCTCAAAAATTATCAGTTGTTGGGAAGTACAGGTAAATACAAGAATTATTCTGAAATATGTTTTTATTTTGTTATAAATTATTATTAAGCAGAATGTTAATGAAAAAACCTACTTCTAAATATGCAACTAGGATTTTCAAAATTTTAGGAGCTAAACAAGTTTGTACAAGGTTTTTAAAAAAGATATGACGTTATATCGGCCGCTGCGAGTGATCCAACTACGTCAGAATTTAGCTTTCTTCATGTTACAAGTTCAATGTTTTTGCATTTTTTCAAATTTTGGAGATTAAAAGAATTACGAATTTTATTAGTAGCTTTAAACTTAGTCTGCATAGATGTTATTTTATTGTATGGACAATTTTTTTGGGCAACTGTTTAATTGAAATTTTCTTTAGACAGTTGCAACTGTGTTTATCTGATATTTTGATACAAAAACCTATAAAACTGATATTTTGCTGAAAAACTTATTAAGTAAAGTAAATATTCTTGTATTGATATCTTAGTAACCACATATGGAGAGTCGGATAACATAATTGTGGTAATGTTTTTTTCTTTAAGAAAAAAACTTCGTGACAAAGTACAAGTTGATAAGTAGCTGTTGTTTTGTTTCCATGTGGATAGCGTTCATAAAATCTACATTTTTGTAGTTGCAGCTACAATTATACATGACTAATAATACAATTAATAAATATATAAATAATATATAAAATATAATAAATAATAATAATATACAATTATACTAACTTATATTACTCAAAACGGTGGCTTTTCTATGATTCTATTTCCGACGCCTAATGCATGTTAAAAGTAAAAGACAATTTAATTTCAGATAAAAACTCACTCAGAAAAGTTATTAGCCACCACAAAAACTAATTTGACTTGACATTGAAATATGTATGTACTTTTTTCCTGCTCAACAAATAAATCCCCTTTTTCTTCTTCAAAAAAAAAAAAAAAAAACATTTCTTGCATTACTAAAGATGTTTGCGTCCTCTGCTCTCAATCTAGTTGTAGGCTCTGCGGAGTATAAGGTTGAGAATTTACTAAAAACATTTAATTTTGCTAAAATGTTTGTGGCGGCTTTGCGTTGTCCATACAACTTTTCTAGAGCTCCTTTAGAGCTTTGTCGGTTCTTTTAGCATTTGCAACATTAATTCTAGGCACACAAAGTAACAACAGATACAACTTTATTAAGAAGATACGAAATAATGATTTTATTAGATATTTATCGTTGTCTGCGTTGGTTGGCAGTTATTTAAAGTTGATCCATTCAATTTTCAACGTAATTAAAGGCGCCATAATCATGTGAGAGTTAAAACTAATTATAAGGTGTAAAATTTGGATAAAAACGTTTTGCTTCAAATTATTTGAAATTAGATGTTTAATATTCAAATTTGGATGATGTATTATTTTTCAAAATGAGGCGTTTTCAGACTTTTATGCAATCCACCTGACACACATCAGCTTCAGGACAACATTTCTGGTGTTTCTTATGGCGAAAAAATTCGAGAATTGTTTTCATTTATTTAGCAAACAATATTCAAATTATTATTCAAGGTGACATAAAGGTCACATAAAGTGCACCTAGAAACCTATTTAAAAATGTAGTTAAAACTAAATTTCTATCAACTGTTTTAGGTAAATTAATAATTATTAAAATAAAAACGAAAATTTAAAATTTTACTGTGTTTCAGTGTTTGACTTGTTTTCGCATATTTCTTTTCAAGATTTTGTAGAGTTTAAAAAATACTGAACAAAATCGCGATATATTCCGTTTAGTTATATATACATACATACATACATACATAGCTTTAGAGCAGCTGTTTTCTAAAGTCTTAGTTTATAAATCGGGTGTTTCAATTTTATTTCTATTGCAAGTCTTTTTTCACCTTATTTTTTATCGGAATAATAATGAAAGAAATAGGGTGACCTTTAACAAGAGGCTATTTCTGTTAAATCTGTGTAAACAATAAAGAACCTGGATGTGTCATTCTCCTCTTTTTCTAATTTTTGTCTAGATGGGCACTCGACGGAGATATTTTTACAATTTTTTGACTCTTTCTAATATGCAAAAAATTAATTTTTGGCTTAGAAAAAATGTCAGATTAATGCATACAACTTTTTTCTTCATTCTCTTATGAAAAGTAATTTTACCTCAATTTTTAATGTTATGTAATAGCACATACTACGAGTACATTACTAGTTATGTAATGAATTTTATTACGTTACAACTGTATTATTTTGCAACAAGTTACATAATGAAGGTTTGACGACTGAAATGCCATCAAATAGTTGCTTTTCTTAAATGAATTTGATTTTTTTACATAATATGTTAGGAAAACCTGTCATTGTTTAACTCGCATAATTTGTGAAACTTGTTCGCTTGGCTTATTCGTTTTGGCAAACTCTGTGCACATTAAATAAGTCTTTTCATAACTGGTTACGTAAATAACTATTATTAAAAATATTTTAAAGAATTTACTTAATTTTTCAACACATTCTTTATTAATTATTTGGAAGACATTTTTTTATTATTTTTTATTAATGTCACTGTTAACTTGTATTGTAATAATTGATTTTATTGCATTTTTTAAAATTTTAATACAAAACAAGGTCAAACCGTTTCACACATAAATAAAATTTTCATTCTGAAGGTGAGAGAATAGTAGCGGCTGGGGATTCGGCTGGAGCAAATTTAATCCTTTCAACAACTTTAAAATGCCTACATTTGGGTATACCACCCCCAATGGGCCTATTTGTAGCATACGTGCCTACTTTGGTAAATTTCGTTCCTTCACCATCTCGGTTATTATGTATGATGGATCCTTTACTACCTTTTGGTTTTATGATGCGTTGTCTGAAAGGTATTAGAAAAAAACTAATAAAAGATCAATGTTGTATTAAAAACTTTTAGCTTATGCAAGTCCTGATGCTTGTAAAAAACACGAAAATGGTGTTACTAATTGCGATCAAACATCTGATACTGAAAGTTTTGAAGAAATTTCCGAATCAGATTTAATGGAATTACAAGCTCACAAATCACCAGTTTCTGAAACTTCAGATACTCTAACTTATGGCTCTTTAAATTCGGGAGGTGAAGATGATAAAAATAAAGATATTGATTTGCAACAGTCTGATATTGAAAATAGTCAAAAATATGTTTCTGATTTTTTAGAAAAATACGTTTTGGGTATGTTTTTAAACTGTAATCTAATTTCAAGTTGATATAGCAACCACCGCTGCTATAGAAACCACCAATTAATGCGAAGATGCATTTGGTTGCTACGCAACTTGAAATTAGTTTTAATTGTACAAAATTTTTGACTAAAATTTTTAGATTCTGATACTGAGACTGATGGGACAAAAGTAGCTGTACTGAAACACGAAAGTGCAACTTCATCTCAATCAGTTGATGATTCTCTTCAATATAAAGTAACAAATTTTGTGTCAAATTTAAAATGGAGGTTTAATAGTTGGATAGCTCAGAAAGCAGCAGCTGGTGTTGATTTTATGGTACCAAGGAGTGTAAGTACTGCTGAAAGATATCTCGACTTGGACCGCCAGGGTAACTTACTTGATGAATTTAAATTTACGGTACCTAAAGATCCATATTTGAGTCCATTTTGTGCGAAAAACGAAGATTTGAATAAATTTCCACCAGTTCGAGTTTTGGTAAACAACTTTTGAAATTGTCACTCGTTATAGGAGACTTTTTTCAGACGGTACATTTGGACCCTTGTTTAGACGATTGTGTAATGTTTTCGCGAAGATTGAAAGATTTAAATAAAGACGTTCAATTGGATATTTTGTCTGGTTTACCACACGGATTTTTAAATTTTTCTTTGGTAAATAATAGTAGATTATATCACTATGAGTAGAAGTGAGTTTTTCTACTCTGAATGATATATACTATTTTATCTTCAAGCGGATCACAAAGGAACATAAACTCATTTATTTTCTTGGGCGCAATTACAGTAAAATTACAATTTTTAAGCCTTAAATCGTAGGTATGTACACTGCTTTTCATGAGATTAGATTAGACTCATTAAATATTGGGTAATAATTTAATTATGTATTAAAACATTCAACTTCAATAATAAAAAAGCTTCTTTAACAATTTCTGTTTCTGTAGAGATACACAAAAAGGCGATTTTGGGCCGCTTGAAGATAAGTTGTATTTTTTAGATAAGTTTAAGTGTTTTATTTTAGATTTCCAAAGAAGCCTATGAAGGTTCAAAGCTCTGCATTAAAAGAATTAACGAGCTTTTGAACTTAGATAATCTGCCTCCTCTACAATAATTTTTTATAGGTCAAAAGTACAATTATGTACAATAGGAAATAAATGGGACTCTAGATTAGTTTCTGCTCTCAAAAACACATTAAAATTTCTGTCCATTATATAGAGTATTTTTTATACAAATTTTGAGGTGTGTTCTAGGTGATTTTATTTATGTTTTTTATATTATTTATGTTGGGCAATTCTAAAAAGTATTTTAGTACCTGGTTATGGAGATCTTTATTTATTTATGGCTTTAAATTATTTTTCTGCGGCTGTGTTTACACATTTTTTTGCTGCTAAGATTTATTATTTGGTGATTTCTCCAATTCGCATTATCCAAATTTAGCATACATCAAATTATAAGTCCATAGCAGTATTAGAAAATGATTGTATTTATTAAACAGAGTTAAATTATTTAAATTTAGGTTGGCTGCAGTATTTTCAGCGCCTACCCAAATTCAAATTTTTTTTCGCTCACTTGTTACATTTCCTTATATACCAAAGTGAACTTGTTGCGTAACTTATAGTGATAATTATTTGTGCAAGTAGATCTGATTGTCAACATTTATACAATGTATTTATTGGATTATTGTAACGGTAATAAATTATTCAACCGATTTTTTTTTAAATTTGCCTTTAGAAATTTATTAATTAATGGAAAAGAATACAAATGAAATAAAGATAGTTGTGGAGTAGAAAAACATAACCACAACACAAAGATCAAAAAAACTAAGAAGTCTAAGGAGAAAAGGTAAGAACTTGGTGATGACGGATAAATAGACTCAGAAAAAGAAAACTGGGAAATTTTGTATGGAAATTAGGAGTATGGAATGTAAAAATTGACGTCAGAGGCTGAAGAGGCCGAAACCGGTCCCTGTTAATAAACGACAATATAGCAATTGGGAGAAGTTTATTTTTTGAATTCACATATGTTCCTAAACCCCAATTTCGAGTTCTACAAACAAAAAAGAAACAGGAGAAGTAGAACTTATAAAAAAAATAAATGATTATAATCTTACTTTAGTTCAGGAACTAAAAGAAAGATATTATCTTAAAAGGATGAATTTTTGTAGGTTTTGTTCAGCAAGGGATTGATTTAAACGACAATTTTTTGAATTACGTGCTTTTTACTGACGAAGTATAAATAAATATAATTTCTACTATCATGTTCAGAATAATCCTCATTGGATTCAAGATGGAGACTTTCAAAGAGTTTATTAACAAACGCGTAGTGTGGAAACTCGGAAACAGAATTATATCCAAATATTTTTTTGGTGAAAAATTAACCGGTTATGTATAGGTATCTAATTTTTAAGAAACATTCTACTTATGGTATTGGTAAACAAAATATGTGCTTTTAACAAGATGGAGCTTCTTCACACTTTCCTGGAAATTCGTCATTATTTGGACGCTGTTTATGAAAATAAATGGGTGGTAGAGATTTAGTGACTTCTTGGCCCACGAGAAGCACTGATCTGATTCCATTCGACTATTTTTATGGAGAATGGTCAAAGAAGGGGTTATCAAACACTAATTATTGATAGGATAGACCTCAAATCCAGAATAACCGCCGCTTCCAGATCTGTAACACCTGAGATACAGTCAAGAGATTATTTTGTAAGCGAATTGATTCATGTGAACGCAGTGATGGAGGACATTTTGAACTTCTTAATTAATTATTTTGAACCATATAAAGCACACTTTTTTAGATTTAGTTTAATTTTTCAAGTTTCAAGACATTATTAGATAGGTGTACCTGCTAAAGTTGATTTCATTGAAGCTGGCATAAGGAGAGGAGATGGTAGTGTAGACAGTCTTTAAGGCTGCCGCTCGTATTTTGCAAGCCTTTACTAGCTGCAATAGATTTCAATTGCTCGTTATGATAATTTAGATATTTCAACGGTATCAGATAGATAAAATGTTAATCTAGGTCGCTATAGGGTCCTTTTTTAAATAAAAATTATTAAAGTTAATATTATTGATTACAAAAAAAGGTTAACTTTGGCTTCGTTTAAAGAACAAATTATAATATTTTTTTCAAAATATCTTTGTATAGCGCCCAAGATTGATGCTTTTTCTATGTATATACAATTTGTTCATGGTGGTAAATAAAATAAATACATCTGAAGATATTTTGCAGTTCCTGAAGCAATTTTTTGTGTATTCTTGCCTATACACCAGGCGTTAGGATACGATTTATAATCTGGATCGAACGTACCACCACCACTTGTTTTATACGTCACAGATACACTGTTAAGTTATTAAAATTGTGATTATATAGTACTTACGGATCGTCATTATTATCTGATTTTAATCAATAAATACGAATTTAATAATATGAATTTAATATGAATCTAATATGATTTAAAAAAAATTAAAAGCACGGCTACTTTAATTTTAAATGTATTCGTTTATACATTTAATTAGAATAATAAAAAATAAGTAGTAAAAGTCTATTTAAACATTTTTGGACATTTAGCACCAATAAAACACAGTTGTGTTTTATCATGTACTACTGCGATCCGAAGTAGCTTTACACCGGGCAATAAAAAAGAGCGTTTTAAAAGTTGAGACAGTACCAATATGTAAACAGTAACCAGCAACATAACTAATGACTTATAATTCCTAAAAACACAAAAAAATTTTAGAATTACTTTTCTTATAGGAAGAGAAGGTTTATGGCTACTCATGTATTCCTCAGTTTTTTTCGTGGTAAAAAGCTTAGTTAATTAAATTAATAAGTGTTATAACGACTACAATTTTTGTATTTTATTGTAGTAAAGGAACGTGTACATATGCATAAATTTCATAGCGCCAGTTGAAACTGGCGCGCCAGTAAAATAAAATTGCATGTGTAAACTGTGTAAAATTGCATGCAAGTTAAAGATTACACATGCAATTTCATTTTACTGGCGCACCAGTTTCAACTGGCGCTATGAAATGTATGCATGTGTATGCATCATGAAATCATGTGATAAATTTTGTAATATTTTTTTTAAATCTTGACGTGATAGATAATACATGATTTCAAATTTGAATTCGCGGAAATTGTCTTATTAATCTAAAAAGAAAGTTATTTTGTCGGCTTGTGTTTACTATTTACCATACAAATTCAATCATTGATTAAAGTTAAAAAAGCCGACAAATACGGGTGTTGGTTTTGTCGGCTAGATCAAAAAAATGAAATTCACAATCCAAAAAATTAGCCAAACTCCTTCATTCTTTGAGTTTTATATTATGGTTTCAGTCTCATCGAAGCTTGTGTTTTCGGCGTTTTTTGTGTTAAAATTATTACGTCGTGTATTTTTAGTAAAATTACTAATTAGTAATTACAACTATTTTATGTGTATTCGTTTTTTTTTGTGTGTTGTAAATTGTCACACCGTGTGTGTTTTTTTGTTGTAAAAACATGAAAACCAAAAAGTACAACAATAAAAAACTTGCTTTTTATTTACGGAGACAAAGTGTAAAAAGACGATTAGCAGGTGTTAGACAAAATTATCGATAAGTAAATAATTCTTTGTTTCTGAAGAATTTTCTTTCTAAAGTTTGACCGAAATTTTTGATGTATTAATCAATTTATGATTATTAATCAAATTACGTGGGAAGTGATAGAGAAAGCCGGACTCGAAGAAAAAAAAAATTGCAATTGAAAAGGGACAAATAGACAGTGATGGAATACTATTTATAACGGTGATAGCCGATGGAGCTTGGAGCAAACAGTCGTATAAAGTAAATTATGATGCATCATCGGGGATGGTAGGTACACTTTTAATGAGCATGTAATACAATTGTTAGTTATTAATGTAACATGTAATTAAAGTATTGCTTTTTTACGGTTATTGTAAACCCTAAAAGTGAAAATAGTTATTTACCTAACGTATTCGGAAAGATAAATTTCCAAGTTGAATAAAAAAAAAATTTACCTTCTTTAATCATACCACAATTTTACAAGATATTGATACTGAAATATTGACCCGTCTACATCTTATCAAAAATTACAGCAGAATTTTACTTATAACTCGATAATTACTATACCATTAGTTACATCTGAACGACAGTATACTTGTAATTTGCAGTTTATTATAATTAATAATTTCGATTTTGTATATTAGGGAGTTATAATTGGAAAAGAAACAAGGAAAGTACTATTTTTAAGCATCAGAAACAAATATTGTTGCATACATATGTGCAAGAAGTGAGAGAAAAAATGAAGCAACACCTGATCATGTCTGCTATAAAAACTGGAACAAAACTTATGGCCTCCGATATGCATTTTTAGTCGAAAATGGCGACAGTAACGTGACAAAAAAATTAAATGATGCAAGATCTTATGGAAACAAAATAGTTAAAAAAATAGAATGTAAAAACCACCTCTTACGAAACTATTGTAGCAGACTCAGAGATTTAACTAAAAAGACTGTTAGGTCCTCAAAGAAAAATATTCCTATAAGTCAAAGAAATTTGTTAAATAATTATAAAACGATTGCGGTATGGAGTAATTGAGGCTGTAAATTATATAAACAATAATTATTTAGATTTGCCACATTCGGAAAAAAATAAAATGTTAAAAGCAGATATATCTAATTCTCCTTTTCATGTGTTTGGAGATCACTCCAAATGCAAACCATATTTTTGTAAGGGGCCAAAATTAAATGAAAAAAATTTTGTACCTGATCTTAAAACATCAGCTCTTTTTGATGATATTCAGTACGTTTTGAAACGCATCGTACGAAATTCCGAAAGTTTGTTGCTAAACATGGACAACAACGCAGCGGAGCAGTACTTATAATGTTGTTCTAGCAAAATTTGTAGGAGGTAAAAATACGCAATATTGTACGTAAAACTCAAATATGCTGAAAAACAATGAAGTTCTCATTTGTAGTTTCAAAGTTGAGGGTCGTATCTCGATTTTGGGACACCTGTATATCAAATTTTTTGTCAAAAAATGCACGTTAAAAAAAAACATAAAACGTGTCCGAGCGTTTTCCTGAAAGGCAAGTTTTTTCAGAAACCTGACGTGATGCCCAATTTTTGAGTTCATTTTTAGAATCTGCATAATAAAGTACATAAGAGACACGTATTAGATTAAAAAAAAATGTTATGTTGACCAGTGTAATCTAACGCAAATACAAAAATTATGTGGCAAATTAAAAAGTATAGGAATGTTTTTTTTATATTTTTTGATCCAACTAATGGGAGTCCAGTTATAGAATTTATTTCTGTTAAAATACTTCAGTTTGTAGGGATTATTAAACGAGACCACATCTTCTCGTTGAAAAGAAAATTATCCGTTCGTCCTATTTCGTACGAACTCGTATCTGGACTTTCGTCCGTTTGTAACAGCGTAAGAAGTTTCTGTATTTTCTCAGAATTGTCCTTCCCGTTTTTAGTTTACTCTACCGAAATTTACGTCAGCATATAGTGCTTTTTGTCTGGCGATCAAGTCGTGCTCTCTCTAAGAAATATTCAAAGGAGTCGGCAGTGGGCTCTTAAGATGATACGTACCTTAACGTAAAATCTCCTTAGATTTTAAAAGAGAGGTTAAATTAGTCTAACAATAAAAGGCGGAGCGTTTTGAAAAATATTTGGTCTTAAGTTTTACTTGAGAATAGTAACACCGTGTTTAGTGTGATTGGGTGAATTTGTCGATTTTTTACGACCAAAATTAATTCTAACTAGTGTATATTTGTAGGGCGAGGTTTTCTTTTATAGTTCTGCATTTTATTATCATTAATATATTGGGTAAATGTCTGTTTTAAATACAGAAAGATGGATTTATTTTTCTGCATTTAAAACAGACTTTTACCCAATATATTAATGATTTAGTGCAAATCTTAATCTACTTTTAAGAAAATAAACATATTCCGAAGAGTTTTGATTATGTTTGAATTTTTACCATCTCACTATTGTCCTTAGAACTCTTTTTTCGGGTAGACTTTTATACTTTTTTACATCCGGCTTTTCAGTGCAATACAATTTAGGAGCCAAAGGCGATAATTATTGCAAAAACAAGTGTTTTTGCAATATTTATTATAAACAAATAAAAACTGTTATTTTTGGCTCTTAATTTCTATTAAAAATCTTAACATATACATTTTTGAGGGGCGGAAACAAGAATTAATGTAAATTGCGTCTTCTATACTCAGACTTTTCTAAATATTTTGCTTGAAGGATCATCAATTTTTTAATTCAGTTTTTATGTTTTAATAAAATGAAAGTGTTTCAAAATTTTACGTTCGGTAATTTCCTTCATTTGGTTATAAAAGCTACATGTTTTTTTAATGCTGTTTGTACTTTTATATTTGTGTTTGTTAGTTTGTTGTTAATGTTTCAGGACTTCTAAGGGCCAATAAGTCCTGAAACATTGGCAGCAAAACTTATAAAATGAAAAGTTTAAACAATTTAAAAAACTGTGGAACTTTTTAAAATACTGTAAATTTATGGAAGCCACAGGACTAGGACTGGCAAAGTAATCGATTAAACGCAGTTCGATTATATTTTTGAATGAATCGATTATTGATTACTTGATTAATCGATTAATTAATTAGGCAATAATTGACTATTCAATACTTGTAAGGTAGTAGAATCTAAATTTTATAATTCTAAATTTTTATTCTAAATACCTAAATCAATTAATCAAGGTTAATTAATCAAAGTAATAAATAATTGCTCATTTCGAATAATCGATAATCAAAATAATCGAAAATCGGACAAATCTATTAATCGATTAATCGAAATAATCGATTATTTAAAATAAAAATCGCCCAGCCCTACACAGAACTATTGCATATTTGACTTATACATATATACTTAGACATTTTTCTATACATATCTGGCTTGAAGGACTATATAATTTTTGAAGAACAACTAATATAAAAAAAAGTTTCTGCAGTATCTATAAAAAAAGTAAAATTAAACGCTCGCGAGAAATGATTTTTTTATACTAACAATCAGACGTTCCTTTACATCTGGCTCGAAATCCCATAAAATGTTCAACTCCGAAATTCTATTTCAAAAACATTAAAATATAGATTTTTGGGAGTGGGAAGCAAAAATTCTTGTAAATTACTCCTTCTGTATTCAGACTTTTCTCAGTATCCGGCTCGAAAGATCATTCTTTTATTATTCTAGAATTTTCTTTTGTTGTTTTTTCTTTACAGCGTACTAGTTTTTTTTTGTTATTAGCTTACCTTTTCTACAAATTGTTCTAGAACTTACTTCTATTTTTTTTTCTCACTAGTCGTACTTCTTATTTTTTTTCCCTCTAAATATTCTATTTAGGTAGGTTTTCTAACTCAAGTCTGGAAGGAACTTTTGCTTGTTTACATGTACTTAAAATTTCATTTTGTTGACTTAAAAGGACCTCTAAACAATCAATTTTTGAAATCAACGTTTCTCTTTGGTTAAAAAACTAGATAAAAGGACAAATTGTGTCCTTTAAGTATATCTTAAAAACCAAAAGACAGTTTATAAACTTGAAGGATAATTCTTTGAAATAAAGGACGGCTGGCAACCCTACTCGTACAAAAACATTTTTTTTTAAGTTCTAGATTGTATATCTTGAAAAGTATAAACATTTATATAAGGCAACTTTGGTTATTCACCTTTTTTCAGTAATTTTAAAAACATTCTGAAATCTGAATATTCTTTCTTTCCAAAAAAAAATGCTATTGTTATGTCTATGCAACCAGTAATTCAGCCGGTAAGCACCAGCATGTTTATCGGTTATGCTCAATAATTTTAACAGTTTTTTAAAGTTATTTTTGAATTAAAAAGCAGTTATCAACATGTTGACTGATTTTTTGCTATTATTTCTGGATTAATGAGTGAGCGAAGCTGCCATAAACCAGTCACAGCAACTGTCAAAATTGAGTGGTTGAAAGTGTTTGCTTTGTGTGGTTATTTTGTTAATTTTAACAGAAAAATGGGTGACGAAAGTAAAAATTCCTCAGAGGATACATCTCAGGTGAATCAGGACGAATTAATCCTGGCCCAGCAACGTCAGATTGAAAAAGAGGCACTTGCTTTATATTTTGAGGTTATGTTTTTATGAAAAAGTTGTTTGTAGATATCTGAATCGATTCCTTTAGTTGGTGAAATGGAACCAATTTCGTCTTTAAATAGTGAATACGCAAATGATGAAGTTTACTTAGAAAAAATCAAAGATTTGTCTTCCAAGTACAAGAATATTCGTAGAACTAGACCTGACGGAAACTGTTTTTTCCGCGCTTATAGTTATGCAGGTCTTGAAAGACTGTTAGATAAAAAAGACGAATTCAATGAGTTTTTTAAGCAAGCTGAAGAGAGCAAAAACGTTCTAGTTTCGCTTGGATTTCAGCAGTTTACAGTAGAAGATTTTTACGATATTGTTGGTGGGCCCCCACTTGTAAATATCAGACTAATTTCGGTTATTTTAGTATATGGAAGTTCTTAAACGTGTAGGTGACTTAAACGATGTAGAAGACGCCAAAAAGACCCTTCATTCATTGTTTAACGAGCAAGGTTACTCTGATTACATGGTGGTGTATTTAAGACTTTTGACCAGTGGGCAGTTGCAAAAAGATCAGGAGTTTTATAGTTGTTTTATTGAAGGTCATCGAACTGTACGATCCCATTTTATAAAATTATGAAATTACTTTTTTTTAAATGTTTTTTAGGTAGCTGACTTTTGTCATCAGGAAGTTGAACCAATGTATAAAGAGAGCGATCATATTCATATTATCGCTGCTTGTGCAGCCCTCAATATGGGAGTTCGTGTAATATACATGGATCGGGGTAACAATAAATCTGTCACTGAACATGATTTTCCTGAGGGTTGCACACCTCTAGTACATTTACTTTACCGTCCAGGGCATTATGATATTTTGTACCCTTAAATCGGGGATTTGGTATAATTTCTACAGTCGAAGAATAAAAGAATTGTTGATAATCCATTTTGTTATTATTTTTCACATCTTTTTTTACCATTTTCGTTTTTTATATTTTTTTATTATACTAATTGCTACAAGTTTTGAATTATTGTTTTATTGCCATTCTTCTGTTTGTGTCATTAATAATATGATGACACGCAGTACTAAAGATGTACCCGCATATCCGTTTTGGGGGCGGGGGGGTCCAGTTTTTATTTTTTACAATTTCGTTACAGTCCACACCTCCCTTATGTACGCTCATGAACTTTTCTTTAGAACCAGCTCAAAAGACATAAAAATTTTAATGTCATTTGGGAGCGAAAGGCGGCAGTTCTTATAAAAATAAATGTTAATATACAGGGTGTTCCTTAATGATATGCGAATATTTAAGGGTGTGAATCTACATGAAAAATTAATGTTAGTTTGCTTTATAAACTATGACCCAAAAATGTTTCCTTACAAAAAGTCGGGGTGTTGAAGTTTAAAGGAAAAAATGGAAATTAATTAATATTTTCTGAACTGCATTAGATATTTCAGAGATAATTAATACGTAGTGAAAGTTAACAAAAACGCATATTTTTCAATGCAAAAAGAATATTTAGCTTTAACAGTGGCGTGCGTACGGGTATTGACTTCGATATTTTTTAAGAAAAAAATGGTACGCCAATGGTTCTTTTCCAAATAAAAATTATTTTCGAATTATCCGTTTAATTTAAAACATAAGATCTTTCTTGAGTTGTTTTCCTCCAATGCGCCATTTTTGAGTAAAAAAATAAAAACCGATCTATTGTCTGAGAAAATTAATGTAATAATTGAAGATTGCAATTTAGTAATAAATATCTAGTTGCTCTGGAATATGTCACTGGCTTTTGACATCATTTTGACACATGAAGCGCTTCTGAAAATATTAATTAATTTCCATTTTTTCCCTTAAACTTCAACACCCCTAGTTTTTGTAAGGAAACATTTTTGGACCATAGTTTATAAAGCAAACTAACATTAATTTTTCAAGTAGATTCACACCCTTAAATATTTGCATATGATTAAGGAACACCCTGTATACTGTCGTCTTCCCCAAATTTGGAAAAATGACTTAAGTTATAAATCTTACAACAAAGGGGCTTAGGATCGAAGTTAAGTCGCCCGCAATAAAAGTGCACCCCTACTTGATACCTGCGGCAGACCGGCAGAGGCTATATCCCAAATATCTGTTTCAATAACCAGAAAAATACCTGTTGTGCACTTTATTGCGGGCGACTTAACTTCGGTCCCAAGCCCCTTTGTTGAAAGATTTATAACTTAAGTCATTTTTCCAAATTTGGGGAGGACGACAGTAAAACTTTGTCGTTTTTTGCTTCAAGAAAATTGTGCTTTTTATACCCAGACTTTTCTTAATATTCGCCTCGAAGAACCACACAATGTAAATATAATTTAGGAGAGACGGCAACAAATATAAAGAAAATGTTTTTCCAATGTTTATAAAGAGTGTTCATTTTAAAAAGTCATCAAGTTAACTTTGATACGTCAAATCTGTCATGTATTCTTATGAGAGATTTGACAAGTCATAATAATAATAATTTATTGTGTTAAAATTTACACTCGTCTAATGTATATAATTTGGTACCGATTTAATGTATTCCTCAAAGCTGTAGAAGGCCTCGTTAACTAGGAACTTCTTAATAGTCTTTTTGAAATTATGGTTTTTTATCCATATAGGCAGTGCATTGTGAAATTTGGTGCAGAAATATGAAAGACTATCTCGTGATTTATTTAACCTGGTAAAATCTAATTTTATCAGAGACTTGTGTCTAGTCGAGTACCCATGTTCATGCGATGCGTAATTGTTAATGTTCGTATGAATGTATAGTAAACACTGCCAGATGTACATAGAAGGCAACGTGAGTATGTCGAGTTTCCGATAAAATGAACGACGGGACAGTCGTCCCGATAGCCAAGGCCTGCGATGATCCTAATGCATTTACGTTGTAATCCAAATAATTTTGTAAAATGAGGCGTATACCCCCATATTAATATGCCATAAGAAAGCAAATTGTGGATGCTACCAAAATAAGCTGATCTAACTTCTTCTGGTGAGACAATTCCTTTAAGACGTCTCAGCAGGAATATTTTTGATGAAGCTTTAGCCACCAAATAATTCACATGGTGTTCCCACGACAATGTAGAATCTATTTGCAACCCAAGAAATGTTATGTGTTGGCGATTAATCTGTGGTTGGTTCTATTAGATGTTAAACTGTTTGCAATAAACCACTCTATGATGTTGTTAGAAGCATCAGAAATTACATTATTCAGAGAATTAATGCAGTTGTGCGATGTGATAAAAGACGTGTCGTCAGCAAATAACACAAAAGAGCCTAATTTATTAATATTCGGCAGATCATTAATAAATATTAGGAACAGGGTAGGGCCTAAAACAGAACCCTGTGGTACTCTTTTATTAATTTTTAACAAAGTTGATTTATTTTGATTGACCGATACGTATTGATATCTGTCTGATAAGTAGGATTTTATTAATGCTAAACTGTTAGGTTGAAAACCATAATTCTTAAGTTTTTCTAGCAGAGTACGATGGTTAACTGAATCAAAAGCTTTCGTCAAATTAAAACTTACTAAATGCGAGTGCAGTTTATGTTCAAAACCGTATACTATTTCATTAATAATAGAGCTGATAGCGAGTGTCGTAGATTTATTGTTTCTAAACCCATTTTTGAGACGAGTTGTAAATATTGTTTTCTTCAAAAAATGTTGTTATTTGAATTTTTAACAAGATTTCAAATATTTTGGCCACGACCGGTATGAGAGATATAGGTCTATAGTTAGACAACTGACTTGGATCACCTTTTTTAAAAATCGGCACTACTTTAGCTGTCTTTAGTTGATCAGGGAAAATATTCGCTTAGACTTTAATGAGTGGAATATATAACACATTACACATATTTTTCATAATAATTGCATGTATTTCGTAACAGTCTTTGCTTATGGTTTTATTTAGAATTTTTATTGCAGATCTAACGTCGTTGAACGTTACCTCTTTAAACTCGAATTTTTTGTTAACGGGTGTTAAATATTTCTTAAAAGAGTCTTGATCCTTTCGCGATTGTATCACCGAGGGTATGTTAACGAAGTAATTGTTAGAATTATCAGCACTAATATTAATGTTTGTGGATTGAGCTTTGTTACTCTTATTATCGTTTATGATCTCCCACATGGCCTTAATTTTATTCGAAGAATGTGTTATATATTGATCATTTGAAAGACGTTTAGTTAACTTGATAACTTTTTCAAATGAACACCCTATAGTTATAAAGAAAAATAGAAATAGTCGCATTTGGCTCCAAAATTATATTTTAAAAACCTAAAATCTATTGGGCATTTTATGCCAAATTGACCTAAGACATTCCCTTAGTACCTACTCATTGAAAGAAAATTTCATGCAAAATTTCAGACTTTATCTCAAACCATTTATGATATACGAATTTTTAAAATAATAGCGTTTTTTTAATGCTTTTAAATGCGAAAAATTGAGCTCTTTCAAAAAAAAATTAATTTTGTGTTCTACTTTTTTTGAGAGTGCTTTTATTTCTTCTTTAAAGTCTGTTCAAATTTCCAATCTCGTTCACCAAACAACGAGTTAAATTATTTGGCGGCTTGAAGAAGGAATAAAACACTTCGAAACATTTCGAAAACTAGATTTTTTATTGTTGCGGCCAAATTAGTCAAATTACAATTAATTTTCCCACCAGTATACTCAGATTTTTTTCAATATACGGTTTGAAGGACCATACAATTTGGGAGCCGAAGACGACAATTATTATTAAAAGGTTTCTGCAATGCTTTAAAACAAAAAAAGAATAAAAATATTGCTTTTGGTACCTAAATTATATTAACACCCCAAAAATCACTTTTTTTCTGATTAAGAAGAAACAACTATTGAGAATTACCTCTTCATACTCTTTCTATATCCGGCTTAACAAACTTAACAAACAAATAAAATTTTTAATACAACTTGCGAACCGAGGACGACAATTTTTATAAAAATAAATGTTTCTAAGAAAAAAATAGTTAGAAACTGTCACTTTCGGCTTTCAAATTTTATTAAAAACATTAAAATATATATTTTTTGGAATTGAAAGCAAAATCTATTGTAAATTGCCTCTTCAGACTTTTCTCTAGATCCAACTTGAAGGTTCATACATTTTTTAATAATTTGAGAATCTAAAACAACAATTTTTATTAAATTTTTTTTATATATATTAAAATAAAAGTTTCTTTTCCGTGAAGAATTTAAGTTTTTGTAATATTATAACTGAAAATATCTCGTAAGAATTAGTAATCCTTTCAAAGATTAAAAACCTTTGGACAAAACTATTTCGTTGCGTTTATTAAGTTACGATGATTAATTTAATTTTAAACATTTATTAATTAATAAAAAATCATTGAAATAATATAAATAATTAATAATTATAAATAATATATGTAAATAATAGTTATTTACATTAAAAGTCTCGAAAGAAGTTATTTGCATGACACGATAGCTAATTGAAGAATACGAGGACGCGCAGTTTCTAAATCACGCAAAGACTTTTTTATGGCGTACTTATGATGAAAACGATTTTTTCTGAAGCACTAAAAATGTTGTTACAAAAAGACAAAAAAGACCTCTTTTTGGATGGCCAACGAAAAATATTTATCTAATAATTTTTTAGGTAATTTAGATCTTTTTCACTTTTTATTTAAGTACCTACTTTTTATTTATACCTTGTATTATTTTGTTATTTACTATTCATATTACAAAGAGGTCTAGTGTATAAATCAACAAATTTGGTTTGTACTCCTATTATATGTTATTACCTAATTTTAGATCATTATTGAAACGATCTGAACAAACATTATTAAAGCAAACTCAAAACTATATAAATCTCTAACATTTGAACTACAATTTCCACAAAACTTGTGTTTATTCAGCAAATACAATCTCAACAAATAATAAATTCATTGTATCATGAAATGTTCTCATTTCTAAGCAGCTCAAAAACCTTCAATAAAATGAGATTCAAAATAGAAATTTTAGGAATCCTAATTTTATCAAATTTTTGTGCGAGTAAAATTTTATTATCAGTGATTGATGATTTAATCAATCATCATAATAAAACCCAGATTGTTTCAGCTTTTCTCTGCAACAAGAACGGTAATTTAATTTTATTACTAATTTACCATTAGTAATTTTGTAATAATCTCTTAACAGACTCGGGCTATTGTCAGAATGTTAAAACCCTCTTTAATAAAAAACTAAAAATGTATATAGTTCAGCTGTCTTTCGTCAGTCCTAGCAGTCTTTTGTCGGTAAAAAAGAATTCGAAGTAAAATAATGAGTTATAGAGATATTACAAAAAATATTGTGCAATAAACGTCTCTTAGGGCCTTTACGACTTTGTCAAACTTTTAGACTTGGCCGTAAAAGCTACTCTAACTGACATGTACTGTAAAATACCATTTTAGACGCTTTTTCTGTTGGAAAACATTTTTCGAAAAAATTATTTCAAGTGAATATTTTTTCACCAAGTACTCATGACTTGTCCTACCAGATACCACCAAATTATGTCATGCATATTGTGGATGCTGCATGTCCTGACACAAAACAATTATTAATTTTGGTAAATTTACTTTAAAAACGAAGATTTTTTTGTTATTAACTATAGAATATACATTTTTGAAGGCCAACAAACAGAAATTATTTGCCACACCTTTCAGATGGATTATTTATTACAACAGTCCTGTCATATTGGAAATTTTCATTCAAGAATATTTTAATGAAATAAATCTTTTGGTTGATAGTGACGTTACTCTTGTTACGAAGAGTCAAGAGGGAAATATATTTGATTTAAATAAAATTTTTAGACGTAAAATTGATCATCCAATTTTGATTGAAAATATCGGAATTTGGAAAAATGGCCAATTGATTGATAACGGCTATGAAAAAATCACATATAAAAGACGCAGAAATTTAATGAAAACTGTTCTAAAATCGTGTATTGTAATAACAAATAACGATTCTTTAAATCACTTAACTGACAAAAGAGACATCCATATTGATAGCATAGCTAAAGTCAATTATGTCCTAGTCGAACACCTCGCAGATACAGTAAATGCATCTTTACAATATTCTATTAAAGGTACTTGGGGTTATAAAAGTAATAATTCTTGGAGTGGTATGATTGGAGAATTGACCCGAAACGAGGCAGATATTGGAGGCACTGCTTTATTTCTTACAAGTGATAGGATAGGTTTCATTGATTATATTGCAATGACTACACCAACAAGATCGAAATTCATTTTTCGACAACCGAAGTTATCATATGTTGCAAATGTTTTTACTTTACCTTTTGATGTTTATGTTTGGGGATGTGTTGTTGGTTTGCTGTTTGTTATTGCAGGAGTTCTGTATACTGTTGTTAAATGGGAGTGGAAAAAGAAGGATTATGTCGAAGTTGTGGTAAGTTGTCGCTAAAGGGTTCTCTAAACGACGCTATGATTCTAACTCTATCTCTTTCTTTTTTAATAAGTGGCAACCTAAAGTATTGCACCATCAAGCGATATAAGGCACGTCTATTAAGTCGTAAGAGTTAAATAGTCGTAAAAACTATGTAAACAGTCGTAAAATTAAGAGCACTTGTTCTTGATCCAGACGACCAGCTTTAGTTTCGATGTAATAAAGCGTAAAATAACTAACTATTGTCCAACTAAATATTGAATTGGTCGTCTGTATTCTCTATCTCTGTTCTTCTGTCGTATATTTCGTGCTACACCACAAGAATACTATTTCACAATATTACTAAGACCTACTGTTTTAATGCTGTCTCAAAAAACCGTCTTTCTTACTCTCATTATGAGTTACTTTGTTAGGTCTCTACAAAAAAGCCGCCGCGCCGCGTCTATTGAATCCGTACGGCGACAAAGCGTTACCCGTGGCAAATGCTAGGAACTAAAAAGATTTCTTTATTTTGTTAAATAATTAAAACAATTGTAATACATTGTTTCTGTCAATTTATTTTAAATGTTTTTATAGTAATTATACTTTTTATTTTAAATGTTGATGATCATGAGATTTTAATGTAACGTCTTATTTCTCACGTTAAAAGCTCTGTCTTTGTCATTACGTTAAGCTAAAAGAAGACAGATATATGATGACACTTCGCTTTGGGTTTGTTTCAAGACGTAGAATTCTTCACTTGTTTCCAATATTTTATTAGAAATCGGGATAAGCTTGTGGAATGAATTTTACAGGCAAAGTGAGGTCGGGCATAAAAAAATTATAATAAGCGCCAAATCTTTCTTGTCCGCGCCAGAACGGGCTTTTCATGTCCAGGAATTGTTTATACAGGGTATTTTTTAGAACGAGTCAAACACTACTGAAATTCACAACTCATGGATCGAAGTTGTGTTTATAACATACAGTGCTTTATGTCAACAAGGAGCATCTTCAATTCCTTTTAGTATTCCTGGACGAATCACTTTAATATTTCTTTTGATATCATTTATGTTCTTGTATACATCATATTCTGCAAATATTGTTGCTTTATTACAATCCTCATCGACTAGTATTCAAACACTGCAAGATATACTTCACTCAAGACTAGATGTTGGTGTTGATAACACAGTTTTCAACCATTTCTATTTTCCAGTAAATATAACTTTTTTTTTTTAATTAGGCGAGTTAATTACGAATATTACAGAACGCCACTGAACCAATTCGTCGTGCAATTTACCAACAAAAAGTTGCCCCTCCTGGCCAAAAACCAAAATTTTATCCTATAGAAGAAGGTATAAAACGAATGAGGCGAGGGTTATTTGCTTTTCATGTCGAGACAGGTCCTGGCTATAAATTTGTTAGTAAGTTATTAAAAAAATTATAAAACTGTGTTTTAATTAAAAATCAGGTGAGACTTTTCAAGAAGACGAGAAATGTGGATTACAAGAAATTCAGTATTTACAAGTCCCTGATCCTTGGTTAGCGATTCAGAAAAATTCTTGTTATAAAAAAATGTTAAAAGTTGGGTGAGTTGGAACTTTTCAGTAAAATTATTGTAGTAGACTTCGTTTGCTTCAAGAAAATGGGATACAAGAAAGGGAAGTTGGTCTGATTTACACCAAGAAACCCCAATGTTTGACAAGAGGGAGCACTTTTATAAGTGTGGGGTTGGTAGATTGTTATCCTGCTGCTGTTGTTCTAGCTGGGGGAATTGGAGCCGCTCTAGGAGTGCTTATCCTCGAAATATATGTTCACAAGAGGTTTGCTTAATTTGATGAAACTTTCACAAATATTTTGTGGATACAAAAAATCTAGTTGTTTTTTTCTTAATTTCTTATTCGTTTCTATTATCTTTTTGTCATTTATTTTTCAACTACAACATTAGTACTCTCATGAAACTTTCTCAGTCTCTGACTTCAAACCTAATAATAATAATTATTTGTGTGCAGAAGAACATGTTGTTTTTTTCGGCCGAGTTTTTTTAAAACTGAGGCGAATCCGAAGCCTTTAACAGCCGCAAATACGATATTCGAGGCCCTTGATACAGCTTTTTTTTGATTCTTTCAGTATCCATGGTCTAATCTATGTAAAGGTAAAATATGTTTAAAAGATCTCCGGCCGAAAAATCGACTTTATTGCCGATAAAAAATAAGCTTTTTTGGGGGCTGTTGCGCAAAAACATTTTTTTATTTTACTAAAGAAATAGAGCATATCTCTTGCAATATTTTTACAAAAAATATTGATATTGTTTTATTGTTGAAGGAATATTTAGGTATTTGAGAAAACTGAATTTCTGGAGTAAAAAAATAATAGAGTAGTTGCATGGGCCCACCGGGGGTCAAATGTCTATTCCTTAGTTTGCCGTTTCTACCAGAGAAGTCATTGCTACTGTAGAGAAGACATTAATTATTTTCCTCAGTGCTGCGTAACTGGGCTATAAACCGCCCGGCTATAAAAGGCTGTGTCTGTCTTAATACACTATCAAATATTATATTTTTGTTTTAGGCTTAAATATTATGCCAGAAGAAGACATCGAACACATTTTATCAGAGACTAGAAATTGGTGGAGGTGCCGGGATAATCCTAAATATAAAAAAAATGAAAATGCACAAAATTTGTTGTTGTTATATAATTTTAATTTGCTTTAAATAAATAAATTTATCAGTCGTACAATCTCTTTTCATATGCAAGAATTTTTTTATACACTCCATTGATTGGAAGCCATTTAATAACCGTAAAGAAATGACTAGAAGTCTGTATTTTAAATTGTTTAATAATATGTTTCCTAGCTTCATCTCGGGCTAATTCAACCAAAAAAGGCACTGATGGAAGTTTTTCCAATTTTTTGGCAATTTTTAATGACGGTTCTCCATCACTTAAAAAAAAGTCTTTCAATTTTGGAAGAGCAAAGTAATCTAACAAAACATCCAAATCCATCAAAAGATAGTCTTTCGGATTTAGCAAAAATTTGTCAATATTTAAATTAATATCGTAGATAAAGTGAGGCAAAATTGATTTTTGGACAACTTCATGGTCGTAAATAGCACAACATGGCGTATTTTTCGTACAAGCCTCAATTTCCATGTGTAACAAAATTTCAAACAATTCGCAACGTCCATAAAAGACATAAACCGAGTTTAGATCATTTGGGGTAACATTTAAACCGAAGCTTAACATACAACAAACTAACTGTGTTAAAATCGCCGCTGAAAAGTTGTTTTTCCGGAAAATATTAACAAGACTTGTGATTGGTGAAACTGCAATGCAACGACTTTGAATAAAATCTACAGCAAAGTCACTTTCTAAAAAAATGTACAAAAACTCGATAAAATCTAAGTTTGTTCGTTTCAAACTCTCAATTGCTGTAAGATAATGTGAAAGAACACAACACTGGAGCAAATCCTGGATTACATAATTAAATTTTTGGAAAAATTGATTAAAGTGATCGATTTTAAAATCCGGTAAGGCTTGATTGAGTTTTTCCAAGTCGGAGTTATCGTAAATAACCCTTGAAACTCTATCTACCATTTTGGGGAAGAGTGGCCATTTTGTGGTCATTGCTGCGATTAAAATTTTTAGATCAATTGGGGTTGTGTTATCGTCGAAAGTGTAGTAGTATAGAGTTACCCTCAAACTCATGTCAAGTCTGTTAACCCTTTTAACCAACAGCGGAATCAAGCCTTTGTCACAGTGAATCAATACGTCAGCTCCGTTATACAATAATAAATAAATAACTTCTTCTCTGGCGTGTTCACAAGCAAGATGAAGGGGTGTTTGTCCTGAGTCATTTTGTAAATTTATCTCGCTGCCATTTCGTAACAGGATACTACACAATTCTTTAGTTGCAAATTGAGTTGCAAAATGGAGAGCTGTGTTGCCAGAACTGTTGACAATGTTGGCATTTGCCCCTTTTTGGAGTAATTTAAGGACGTAACTTTTCTTATCGTGGATTGCAGCTAGAGATAGGGGAGTTATCGATTGGAGGTTAAATGCGTTTAAATCTATGTCGTCACGATTGATTAGAAACTTGAAAATGTCGGGACTGGAAAATGTTTTGCTACTGATAATATAAACATGATTTAAAAATACCTGTCATTTATAATTGCAATATGTAGAAATGTATTGCTTTCATACAAATCTCTTGCGTTTACTGACACACCAAGTTTTAGTAATGATTTTAATAAGCCGACATTATTGTTCACTACTGCTATAACAAATGCTGAAAGAAGTGTTGAATCGTTGATTATATGTTCGTTAAATATTTCTTCTTCAAGCTACAAGACAAATAAATAAATTGTTGGTAAATAAATAAATATTTGTTTACACGTGGGTTTGAATCAGTTATGGTTGAACGTTGAAAATGTTTAACAAATTTGTTACCCATCACAAATTGCGTCTTTTATTTTTAACTTGTGTTTGATGTGATGCGATGAATAAAAATGTTGGATAGGTTGGGTTTTCGCATTAAGTAAGTGTATTGACGTCATTGCTACACAAGAGCTAGTATAACACCCAACAAATAAAATGGATGTCAAAAAATTGAGATAATGCTTTATTTATTGTTTTAACTACGTTTATTACATTTTGATAACAGTAGTAACAATTAATAAAGGTTAAAACGTTACTAGAAGATTGTGACATGATTTTGTCTATTATTGTTTAAATTGGAAATGAAATGAATTTGATATTTTGGACATATATTTTTCTTAATAAAAATACAATTTTTAAAAACAATAAATGTCCAAAATTTTAAATTAATTTATTTTCCAATGATACTAGAAGATTTACTAGATGATTAGTACAAAGAGCACTACCGCAACTTTTTTTTTAGTAAAAGAAACTGCACATAAATTTAACTACAATCAAAACCGTTAAAATTATTGTTCTAAGACGCTCTTTTAGAAAGTTATATCTGGCCAAAATTGACGATGTTGAGATGTTTTTTTACGAAATACGTTAGCACGTATTTCAACATTTAAAATTTATTTTTTCGGTTTTAACAAAACCATTTCAAAAACAAAAAAATACGGGTTAATTATTTTTTTTAAATAACAAATGCCATCTCAGTTAAAAGCAAAATTCGAAACATAGTTTATGAGCCCATTGTGACAGTTTGGGTAATAAACGTCTTTTTTGTTCATGGCTGCTTTTTTTAGCTATACCTTTACGGTGTATCATCGAGAGAGAGGTATCGGGAAGATTCGAAGCGCTTTAGATGATTTATAGGTTGATTCACAGGAACAATCGTTGTTATAATCATTATATAAAGAGGGAGACTGACCGGGCAGTCAGTCAGTCGAGAAAGTAAGAACGAGACAAGTCAGATAGTGAAGTGCAAACAGTGGACGGAATAACGAAGACGCCTGAATTGATTTGACATTTATTGTGTTTAATTAAATTAATTAAGTTTGTCGTGTAATTATTAGTTTTAGAAAATAAATTTTATGTTTTGACATTTAGACCACAAGTATAAATTATCTAAAGTCGTCACACTATCATTTTGTGAAGTTCTTTTTGTGTATTTTTTTGGATTTTGGATGTTACTCGAAAGTGGTGTGTTTTATCAAAATTTTGCAAGAGCTAAAAAAATTTATAAATTGAATTGTCTAGCCTCTAAACATAAATAGTAAAACCGGGTTTTTAGGATAACAGCTATCAAAGTTTTGAAAGAAATTCTTCAGAGGTATGAGCAAAAATTAATGTTCTGGTTAAGCAAATTTAATAAATTTTTATTCAAATATCTATCTTGATATGATAGATATTCAATGCAGTAGCTAAAAAAATTCGATATGCTTAAAAGAACTTCTTAAAATCTTCAATTTCGGCCTGATATAAAATTCAAAAAAAGCGTCGTAGACTCGTAGAACAATAATTCTACCGGCTTTTATCTTCTACTGGTTTCGAGTAATTATGGTTAAATTTGTACCAAATAATTCTGTAACACTTTATATAAAAATTACCACCTAAGATATCAAATTCAAGAGCACTTTATTAAAATAGAAAATATTATCATGATGAGAAAAAAGTTCTTGTGAATAAGGGTCCGAGAACGATTTATTTATGAGGAATAATAAATTACATCGCAAGTGTTAAAAGTGTTGAACATCAATCGACAGTTCTCAAATAAGACAAACGAAAAAGACTAGACTTTCAAATAGTTTTGAAACGGCATTTTCTGCTCTAGTACGGAAAATGGCACTTTATGTCGCATTTAAATAAAAAATAATTTAAACAACTTTTATCACCAATTGCTTAAATTAGAGTTTTATCCTAAAAAGGCCATAACGTCGAAAAACTGGGTCTACAGCGTCAAGTTTCTTGTGGTTAGAATAAAAACGCGTGAATCTTGATTGTAATTTAGGTTGCCTTGCATTGTTAACAACATTGAGATAACACGTTTTTCTGAATATATCATTCTTTGAGTTCTTGTAAGGCATAAAATGTCAACCATGCCGAAAATTATGATACAGGGTGAGTGCTCAATAGCTTTTTATTCCGTATTTAACATTTCCAGTGTTTTTGCTGTACAAGTCTAAGGCACAGATTTTAACAATGTAAGCTTTAGATTCCTGAGATAGAGCTTTGGCAAGTAGAGTTTTACCAGTTTCTGAAGTTCCATACAACAAAAATGACTTACAAGATTTGAGTTCATAAGATTAGGCCCTAGGGCTGAAATTGGCATTTTTTGTCGTATTTTGAAATCATAATTTAAATAACTTTTATAAATTATTATAATATAGATATAAAAATAATTTTATGCCATGTGAGTTCCGTAATGGAGATTATTACATAATTAGTGATATAATGAACATTTTCAGCATATGTGGGATGTATTGCAAACAGAGTTGGGCGTTAGTCGAATAAAAATTTATCCGATTGAAAAAACGACTAAAAAATTAGTCTTAATTTTTAATCGTAGAAACGACTAAATTGAAAACGACTTAAATTTTATCCGACTAAAAGTACAAATAAAAAATCGGTTATATATTTAGTCGTCAATGATGACTAAGATTTCAATCGGTTAAACAATTAGTCGGATAAAAATTTATTCGAATAAATTTTTAATCGGATAACAATTATCTTTTACCCAGAGTTGGACAAAAATTATCCGATTGAGGTTGATGAAGAACTAAAAAAAAACGACTAACTGAAAGGTAATCGTTTTCTTAAAACACTAATTAATACTATTATATTATATTAATACACTAACAACTAAAAATTGATTTATTTTATTTTTTTGTGCTTTGAAGTGAAATAGAATAGACTTTAATGCTTTTTTAGTTCAATAGCCTATGCTTGTGTTAACACTTAATTTTAAATTTCTATGTTTAAAGTTAAATATTAGATACTAATTTTCTATTGCCGGGCAGTTTAACATTTATTAAAAATTTATTGATTAATTTATAATTTTTTTTTTTAATGAAAATTGATCACAATGCAGTGATAATTTTTGGTCCTTACTATCCATGATGTGATGTTATAGGGGATATTATAATAAAAGTTGTGTTTTTCTTTTTTCTATCAGACTAAATTTGTATAGGTATTAATAATAATAATTTGCCCAGTGTAATAGTCCGCGGTGTTAGAAGGGCAAAAACTTATCTGATTTAATAACGACTAAAAAATTAATCGAAATTTTATCTGCTAAATGACTAAATTTAAAATGTTTTGTTTAACCAGTCAGAAACTGATTTCATCGACTATTCAAAATTGTTATAAGGAAAGAAAATCGTTAAACAGGGATAATCTAAAGTAAAGCAAAAGCTTTTTTACCAACATTCAAGTTTGGTTCAGGAAATAATCTTAATAAATACAACTTGAACTTGATAAATTAGCAACTAGACAAATTTTACTAGTTAATTTTTTAGTCGTTTTTTCAATCGGATAAATTTTTATTCGACTAACGCCCAACTCTGCAAAGAAGATTTTTCGATCACCACCTACAGTTCTTACACCTCCATGGACTACAAGAAGCGTTACCGTCTCTTTGGAACGCAATGCCTCTTGACATTTCTTTATGTATATATACATTATTATTAACTGTATGTCAGAAAGATGTGAGCATGTTGTTAATAACCTTGGACATTATACTCGATATTAAAAGTAACTTGAAATCATCAACATCAAAATTACTTAAACAGGCAATAACGAATTTGGTTATAGTATTTTTATTAGTTTTTTATTATAAAATGTATTCCAATTGTAATGTTTAATGTCATTTTGTTACTTAAAAAAAATCCCGTTTTATTTACAAATAATATACTAGAAATTCTAGGAATATCCCTATTCATTTGTGCGTAGTTTATATCTCAAAATAAGTGTTGGTAGTTAATAACGCCGTGTGGTAAAACCACACGAAGAAACATTTTAATTGTTTAGACTTTTGATTTAATAGGTACATTTTAAAGGATCGAATGGCATTTTTATTATTTATCTAAGGTCCTTAAATTTAAATTATTGGTAAATGACATTTACCAACTGGAAATAAATTTTTAGTTTCAAATTAACCAACGTAACTCCGTAAATTGCCATTAGAAATTTTCAAAATTCACATTTAACTTACCTAATAATAACTAATATAATTACTTTCCAATATTAAAAGTAGAAATAGAAAGAAGTAGAAATATTAAAAATAGCGTAACGAAATACTAATTAAAACAAAAAAATATAAAAAGGAATTAATCAAAAAATATAATAAAAACTTAAAAATTTGCTCTCTTTTTTTTCATGTACAAAAGAAGTAATAACATTATAATAAAATACCTAGTGGGTATAAACTAGGACATAAATTAAAATGGAGATTTCTGTGGTTTTTGCCTCTCCTAAACAGTAATTATGTTTGAATTAATCATGACATTCTCTTTTTATTCAGAATGATTCCATTTTGGGAGTAAAATTATAAAAAAAAAATGAGTGAATTGTTGGTTGCCTATGTTAAAAGCCCAAAAGATAAAAGCCAATTTATCTTTACTAAAAATAATTCCTATTCCTATAAATTACTTCTGTTTAATAAGGAGTTACAGTTCAGGAATGACTCAGGAGTTTTTAACATACTGTTTAACGTCCTTGAATTAATCTGATTAAACTCAAAGGAATTCAAAATTTGCTTTTTAAACAATTAAGTTGGTATCTGTGCCATTAAAAAAAACTTCCTAATTTCTGTCAAAATCTAACCTCAAATTTTGACATGCCGCAAATACTTTCTAACATACAAAATTACAAACGCTACAACCTTTATTTTTAACATAAATCTGTAAAAATGTCTCACCAAAAACATAAAAAAGCTTCAACACCATGGCTCCAATGTGAAAAATGTCTGACACACATTATTAACAAGGATATTGACAAACATTCAAGTGATTGTCCTCCAAATTTAAACAATTACAATTTTGTACAAAATGAAGTCTTATTTGGACATCTAGACATTAAAGTAAATGAAGAAATTAAAGGAATTGTGGATACAGATAGTCTAGTATTTTTAAGCCAAAGTGCTATCCAATTATGTGGACTTTCAATAGGAGAATGGGCTTTAATTGAATTTGATAACTCTCCACCAGTTGCAAAAGTCGTGTGGCCTACCACTGAAAAATCAACAACTAGTGTTTTACTAACAAAACATGGTACCCATTATTATTTAGTTATACATCACTTCAAAATCTTGTTTCAGCATTAAAACTGTGCCAATATGAGGCAAACAAAAGTGTGAAAGTTTCAAAGGCTCCACAGGATACACCTGAGGCTTATCGAGTCACTATTGTTGTTTTAAACAAGCCAAAATCACTTGAGTTGATCTCAGAATTAAGTAACAGAATTCAGAAAAGTCTCATTGATAAATTATTTTGTGTTAGCAACAGATTTAGTATAATGTATTTTGGAAAAGATTTAATTTTTGAAATAAAACTGATAGAGACTGAGCACTTGGCCGACAATTTTGAAAATTTAAATATTTCAAGAAATCCCTTTTATAAAATGACGAATAAAACAGTTTGGAAGCTGTTTAGGTAAATACTACAGTGGCCTTCAAAAATTATTTCAACCCACGTGACCAATTTAATTATAAAATCTAATCACAATTGGTATTATTAAACGCAAATGTCGCTTTTGCCATCTTTTGCTGTTATCAGTAGTCTAACTTCAAAAAACTGATTTTATTACGATTTTGATTTCGATTTAGTCACGTGGCTTGAGGTTATTTTTGAAGGCACTGTATTAATAACTGATATCCATATCCAATTTATACAAAAATTGTAGTGATGAAATTGAATTTGAAAGAGAGAATATCAGTCATGATTTGTTATCAGCTATTGGTGGCTTAGATGATGAGATAATTGAGATTAGGGAGGCAATAAATGCTTGTTTAAATATATCAAAAAAATCTTATGGTCTCAAATCTTGTAAATCAATTTTGTTGTATGGAAATTCTGGAACTGGCAAAACTCTACTTACCAAAGCTTTATCTCACGAATCTAAAGCTCACATTGTTGAGATTTGTGCCTCAGACTTGTACAGCAAAAACACTGGAAATGTTGAAGAAACAATAAAAAATTTATTTGAAGAAGCTATTGAGCACTCACCCTCTATCATAATTTTGGATGAGGTTGACATTTTATGCCCTACAAGAACTCAAAGAATGACAGATTCAGAAAAACGTGTCATCTCAATGTTGTTAACAATGCTAGACAATCTAAACCAGAATCAAGATTCCCGCGTTTTTATTCTAGCTACAACCAACAAACTCGACGCTATAGACCCAGTTTTTCGCCGTTATGGCCGTTTTGAACGCGAAATTGAAATTTGTACCCCGAATCCAAAAAACCGAAAAGACATTTTAACAAAATTACTTTTACCAGTTGAGCATAACTTGACAGATTCTGATTTGGAGGAAATTGCGTTAAATACGCACGGTTTTGTCGGTGCTGATTTGGTTTCATTATGCTCAAGGGCAGGGTTAATTGCTAGTAAACGCAATGGTGAAAAAATTGTTTTTGAAGATTTTAAGTTGGCTTTGAAATATGTTAGACCAAGTGCAATGAGGGAAGTTCAAGTCGAAGTGGCAAATGTTCGGTGGTCGGATATAGGAGGGCAAGAAAACCTCAAATTGGTGCTTAAACAGGCTGTGGAGTGGCCGCTGAGACATCCAGAGAGTTTCATTCGGTTGGGGGTGACGCCCCCGAAAGGGGTTTTGATGTTTGGACCACCAGGGTGTTCTAAGACTATGATAGCGAAGGCTTTGGCTACGGAAAGCGGCCTCAATTTTCTCTCAATTAAAGGTAAATAGTGCTTACGGAACAGGTCGTTGAAAAAAGTACTTGAAGAACTTGAATTTTTTTATAGTTACTACAGTAATTACATACTTATTTTTAGCAAATAGGTTTTTGTTATTTAAGACACAGTAAACAAATTGCTTTAAAAAAAACATTTACAAATTTATATTTATCATTTTTCTTTCGACTACTGGCTCAGTGTTCAAAATACGGATTTGTTTCGCAAGTGTAAAACATGAGGCGGTCCGTCTAAGTAGTGCCTATCATTAATTTAATAGTTTTTCCTAAAATGTCTATAGTAGGGCTTGCTTTTAACCAATCAAAGTTGAGTATTTCAAATTTCCATCACTTACTTGTTTCTCTCTGCTAAAGAAACAGACAATAGATAAAACGTGTTATTAGATACATATACAGATGTTTCAAAAAAATCGAAACTTGTGTGTTTTGTAGTAAGAGTATTTAAATATTTTTAGGGCCGGAATTATTTAGTAAATGGGTGGGTGAATCAGAAAAAGCCGTTCGTGAAGTATTCCGAAAAGCTCGTCAAGTCGCCCCTTCTATAATTTTTTTTGACGAAATTGATGCTTTGGGTGGTGAAAGATCTTCAGGTTCTAGTACAAGTGTTCAGGAAAGAGTTTTGGCACAATTATTGACTGAATTAGATGGAGTTTCGCCTTTAGGTGATGTTACAGTTTTAGCAGCAACAAATAGACCTGATAGGATTGATAAAGCGCTTTTAAGACCAGGAAGACTGGATCGGATTGTTTATGTACCTTTACCAGATGAAAATACAAGAAGGGAAATATTTAAATTAAAACTGGTAAAAATGCCGGTAAGTTAGTGCAATTTGTTGTTTTTTTGAGAATCTTAAATGTGAAATTTTAAGGTCAAGGATGTTGATATTGAGGAATTAGTGTATTTGACTGAGAGGTATTCCGGTGCTGAGGTTAATGCAGTGTGTCATGAAGCCGCAATGATGGCTTTGGAGGAGAGTTTAGAGGCGAAATTTGTAGAGAAACGACATTTTGTTAAAGCTTTGAAACTGATAATTCCGAGAACACCAGTTGGGTTAATTGACTTATATCAGGACTATTTAAATAAAAAGATATAGTTTTTAAGACTTTTTTGGGTTTTATTATTCGTTTTTTTGTGGAGTCTAGCGAAGCTTACGCTAGTACAACTCTGGGTCCAGCTCTTGACCTTGATGTGACGTTACAAACGTTATTTAATTGCATTAAGTACGCACAAAATTCAATTATCTACAAGTTTTTCCTATGTTTTTTTATACGTTACAACTGCAGTAAATTTTTTGTTATTTTTTTATAGTTACAAATATAAAGTTTGTTCCAACAACAGTTCAGAATTGTATTGCACATGCATAGCGTTTAAGAGCTCCAAAATCTTTATTGCGCATGCTTAGTTTACTTCCGGACCGTTCTAAACTATTTCTAAAGTGTTGTTGGAACAAACCTATTAAGAATTTAATTCTTTATATGGTAGTATTTTTATGTGAATTTTTTTTTGGGTAATTAGTTTTGTAATTTTTGTCTCTCCTGTTTCTCTTGGGTTTCCTACATTCCTATGTAGATCCTAGCTGACGTCTCCTTTCTACTATTTTACTTCATGTGTACCAGTATTTAAATAACTGACTGTACTTTGGCTCCATATCACGTTTAGTGCAAAAGCACAAAACCTGACTTGACTAGTCGAAACTTTATTCATTGTCCATAACATCCCGATAATAATAGTTTTTATCTATGAAAACAACTCTTAGATATCAAATCTCTTCAGATAAAATTGTAAGATCTGCTTTGTTTTTATTATTTTATCTAGTCATAGTTATTTGCTTAGTTTAGAATTTTAAACTACTGATACGCAATATCGACTATTTTGTTAATTTGTATTACATTATTGGACAAAAAAACGCAAATTCTTCCTGCAGTAACATCTAAAAAAATATTTGAACTTGCGCTGTGTTGTGTTAATTATACATCTTCAATTTTGACGGATAGCCATTTTAAGCTTGTGTCGTGAGTTTATCTCCGTAAGTCAACTTATGTCTATATTCTTTCCCTTTTAGATTAGTTTATTATTTAACACTAGAGGTCAGCCACTGTACTGATTTTCTCCAATTTTTCATTTTCAGTGATGAATGGTTATCGATTAGTTTTGTTGTTGGGTAAGATATATTACGTGTATTTCTGGTTGCAGATAATAATGCTATTTCTATTGACTGCAATTTTTATTGGCTTTAATTGCTTTCGTACTGTAATGTTTATGTTATTATATATTAAAAACAAATAGTAAACAAAAGCTTCTGTTAATATGCCAACACATTCTGTTTAAAAATCAAACAAATTACAAATCATTTTCTGTTAAATGATTTATTCTGTTGCACTCTAATATTTATTTAAACAGGTATGTACTTATTTTTTATTGTTATTACATCGTTGTTGTTTACATGTTAGACTTTTATTAAAAAGGACCCTAAAACACTGTATACAGGTAGTTTTTTGAAGTTCGGTCGTTAAAAAAAGAGTGTTTTATAATATTCCTGTAAATATTGCGATGAAATTATGAGTTATGACCACAGGGTGTTAAACGTTTTTAAAGTAATAAAGACGCAAGTGGAAATTGTTTGTTTTATTAATTTTAAAAGCCAGAGATTTTTTAACAATTTTTTTAATTAATTGATATCAAAGTGACAATTTTTCTAACACTGGAAGCCGGAGGCGACATTTTACTGATTTTGAATTCCGATGATATACCTAAATTTATAACAGAAAAACATAGGGCCCAGAGAAAATAGAAAACCATAACATTTCTTTATCTATAGGTACGTGTGTGAATAATGTCATCCCTAAAGCCGGGATCTGCTAGTAAAATACTGAGCCAAAGTCGCAACTATAACTTTTTTTGGATGATAAATTTCAATAAACGTTTCTTCGAAAATTTCTACTCAATATGTGTAAATGCATTTAGAGCTTCACATTTTTAGGCCGAAATGTTTTTTTAATCGATAGCGATGACAAGCTTTCCGCACGTGACTGTACATCATACTAGAACAGTCTATACATACAAGTACAAACGAAAATATTTTAAAATAAGTTTTTCTATTTTGCAATACCAACCTTACAGTTTGATTGGAAACTTTGGAACTGTGGTAACGTTGGTAAAAATGTCTTATTTTCTAATTACATTGAAATGTTCAACTACAAGCATAATAAACTTGATTATTTTTTTTAGATACTTGTATAAATAAGTACGAAACAAAAAAACTAAGTCTCCCATGAAAATAGTTACTTCAACTTTATTTTTCCTATTTTTAAAATTCTAGCATAGCTGTATCCTCTTAATAAAATGGCCACTTATGTTTTATGACCTGTCTTTAACTACTAGAATAAACATTAGACCGACAGTAAAAACCAAAGTTTTATTTATTTTGTGATACTATGTTTGTATATTTATTTAGTATTTAAATCGAATGAAACATGCAAAACAACAACAAAACAGTATTAAGTGGTTTAAAAAAATAATATGAATATGTTGTAGGATGTTTCCTTTTTCTGGGAGCCATGTCATCCGACATCAACGATTTTTTCCCTTCCATAAATGGCAATTTAACAAAAATTACTTGGGCCCACGCTGTCAACAATAAATCCTATCTCTCCAAATCTCTCTCCAGTAAATAACGAGATTTAGTATCATAAACTCTCTAATAAACACTTCCAGGTTCCGTAATGATGCTCGAAGCTGACGTCATTTATGGCAAAATAAATGGAAGCGGCGAATCAATTCCTATTATGGGTCATCCACCTGCAACCCAATCGGATCTATCCCTCCAGGAATTTTTAACAACAGTTTACAATTTTAATAAAGACGAAAATAATCGCTTAGTTCGTAAAGGTGTCAAGCTGGATTTCAAATCAACGGAAGTTTTTAGTAAATCCGTTGAGATTATCAAGAAACAGTATAATTCAGTTAGGTGACAGGGTTTAAGTAATCACAGATTAAAGTGGGTCGTTTTAGATTGATTACCCTTTGTGGATAAATGCGGATATAATTAAAGGTCCTTTAAATATCTTAACAATTCCTGTTGATCCTAATATATTTTTATCTACTGGGAAGATTTTTGACAAGTCGGTTTTTTCACTTGGATGGACTACAACTCAACCGGTGTTGGGGCTTAAATACAGTATGGATCAAATGAATGAAATGATAAAAGTAATACAGGATAATAACATAACACAGGATATCACGTTTGCTGTCAGGGCGGGAACAGCAGCTCAAAGCTTTGATGAAATGAAGCTTTTGAAGGATGGTGTAAATAATTGCACACTGACCATTTGGTCCAGTGAAGGAGATAATGTCGACGTTCCAAAACTGAGGGATTTGATATTTGAATATGGTATTAAACGAGTTTATGTTGACGTTCCCAAGGATTTACTTGACCGCTTGGATTTGGGAAATGCAACGTTGTTAAATTAAGCTGTTATTTGTACATTTTGAACAATTAAAGTGTCCGAAATGAGTGTAATTATTTTACTTCCTGACAGATGTACGCAAACAGGCCAGGGGTGATAGCCGACAGAAGGATGATTGCTGTGCTTGCGGGGCAAAATTCTGTGAAGCTACACTATGTAGATGTATAAAAAAAAATACATCTACCATTATACCACATGATCGAGAGAAATTATCTTCTAAATAAAAAGCTACGAATAATTTTTTAATTTTCTTTTTAATTAGTCGTAATACTCGTATTAATTAAAACTTTTTATATACGAATATGGAACTTCATAAAAATTACTGTTAAAAAGCAAGTTTAGTGCTGAGATATAATTACGTTCCGTTCTGTAGCGTAACGGATGAACGCATGAGTTCGATATAAAATTGATACAGATGAAAACAAACAGTGACTTTTCCGAAAGGTAAAAGACACTGTTTCTTTAAAGGTGAAAAAAGATTTGTACTATCACCAGCACAAAATGGGTGTCACCGGCATAAAATGTACTTTTTACTCTGATTATTCATCACTTGTAGCCTAGGCGGAGAAGTTAGATTAATTGTGACAACTCAGTTCAATAATGTACAATTTGTTTTATCAATGTAGGAAAAATTATTACATTAAGTATAAAGAACGGTAAGAACATTTTACCGATTGAGGACAATTCTTTCGAGGAAGAGGGAAGCGACGACTCCAATTATTGTCTGAAACTGAATTTTAGATTATTTACTTACTGTTCTAAATCAGTAAGTACTACTTACGAGCTGATGATATATACTAATTTTTTGTTGAAAACAGGGCTTTGGTATTTTCATTGCAAACCTGTTATTTATTTACCAAAAGAAATATTTTTGGCGTTGTAAATTGGACACTTTTTCTTATGTCATACCATCCTATTTTTTTATCAACTTTCAATTTTTAATAAAAGACTTTAAAGTCAGTTTTTGTAGTACAGTAACTTTAGCGCCTTTTTTATTAAAAATAAAAGTTTAAAACAAAAAAAAGTTTAATAGCGTAAGAAAAATTGTCTAATTTACAATAACACAGACAGAATTTTTTTGATAAATATATAGACAACAGACGAAAGCCTTGTTTTTAACAAAAAAATTGACAGCTTGATATTCTAAATATTTTTTTATTATTATTACTTCTCTACCATTCTTCGAACACTCTACAAGAGCAAACAACTTTATTATTTTGCAAAAATATCACCATTAATTTTTGCCAAAATTTTGGTACCGAACACTGTAAAGACATTTGTTGTGATTGGCGTTATTGTAATACTAATTTTAGTCTAGTGCCGTAAAGAGCAGCCGTGACGAGGTTGTTCACATAGCAACAAATAGTTCGTAAAGTAACGTTTAACAATTAGACTAGATATTATAATTTTTTTATGTACAATCAGCAGTTGTACGATATCAGCCACGAATTTCATTTTTGCGGCGGCGGTCGTTAAAATTGTATTTAATTTCGCAGTTTAGGTATGCAAATCTCTACATAATTTTGTCTTCAAAAGCAATTTTATTCTTTGAAAAGAATAAAAAACGGTTTTTTTGACCGCTTTTTACCACTACTATACTAATAAAAATTTAATTTTTTGCTAAAGCCGACTAAAAAAAATGCGTGATCCTGTGAACACTGCAAAATGTGTTGCTTTCATTCTTGTCCATTAAAATCTAACTTAAAAAAACATTTTTGGGTCTTCGTACACAAATATTTTGCTTGGGTAATCTAATTTTATAAAATAATGAGAATTTTGGGATTTATTTTAAACATTTTATTTAGTATTTGTTTATACAGCTCAAAAAGAGTTGGAAAAACTTAAAAATTTTGATTTCGGCCGCTCTATCCATTTTTTGAAAAAAGTATTTTGGAATATTTGCCTACCTACTATTTTGGAAAATCTATTTCTACCAACAAAATTTTCTTAATATAATAGTCATATACGTATTTTCATCTGGAATAATATTTTGTTGTATTATTATTGTCAGAGCTCAAAAGCTCTATTATTGTCGTTTATAACAATTTTTTGAAAAAAAGTTATTTTGGAATTTTAGTGGTGTAAAGACAGCTAAAAAAGAATGTTATCCGAATATTATGTTAACTACTCTGTTTTTGATAAAAAAAATTCAATTGCGTGAAGTTTAAAATACCAAAACCTTTAGTATTCGAAAATAAATTTATAAGGTAGGTACAGTCTAATGGACTAATTTCAAGTTAAAATAATATCGGTAGTATCTTCGTTTGTATGGAAAATTAAAAGAATTGAAGACGGTGATTGGTTGTTGCCATGGAAAAGTGTTAACATTTGCGATACTATCGGTAGTATCTCAACTTGAAATCAGCCCATAAGTAAATTGTGTCAAAACATAATAATTTCTCTGGATAAATTTAAACTATTATGTCTTTGCTGTTCAGTTAATTTATTGTAACAGATTAACAGTAACAGATTCCAAGCTGCAGTAGGCTTCCCGAATGTTGCAATTGAGCGGTTTTTTTTAGAAAATGCGCTTTTTGTAGAAGTGCGTGTTTGCTGCATGGAGTGTTAAGAGATTTCGAATAATCATTGAAAGTTTTAGGGATCCCTTTCATTGCTGACATGTTGATGGTGACCACTTAGATTTTATCAGTGTTATATTTATTTTCCAAAAAAAATATGGAAAATTTTGGTTTGCCAAGTTTTTACAGTTATCTGATAAGAGCGTCAATTTTTGAATTGTAAAGGTTTTAGTATTTTAGATTTTGATTAAAATCGTATTACCTAACTGGGTTAAGTTTTGGAACCCGTGAAAACTTTAACGAGTTCCGAAATAAAATGCTGTCTTTCCTTCCATATTTTGAAAAATTTACTCTGATTGTTTGAGAAAATGCAAATAAACTTATTTTAACCTAAGAATAGGTTTTTTGCTTCGGTAGGATTTAAAAATTTCTGTTTATTTTGTTTTAAGCATTTTTTCTATTTTGGCGGAGATGTGATGAATTGGTAGTTAGAATTTTGGCTAATAAGTTATAAAAAAATAAAATTCACCTACAATAAGCAGAAAATTGCATTAGGAAAAACTTAAAAATGTTAATTATCAACAAATTTTTGAAGAAAAACTTGTTTTTGATGTTTTAAGTGACCATTCTGAAAATTTGTAGCAATTTTATTGAAAACTAGTGTTTTATTATTTCTTTGGCGGTATGTAGTTTATAAAAATTGTGACTGAAAGAGGTTTATAGATTCATCTTGACAAAAAAAAATAGTTATTTGTTTAATTAGGCAATCAAACATGTGATTTAATATTGCTAGTCGCAGTTAAAAGCCTTGAAAACACTATTTTTGGTGACTTTTTTTTACAAAATCGCATTTTTAATTTTTATTTTATAAAATTCGGAATATATTTTTTAAAGTTGTCGCACATTGTATCTAAATAACCTAAAAACTTTTACACGTTTACACTTTTTGACCAGAATATGCGACTTTTGCCACTAACGAAACCCAAAAACTCTATTTTTTAAAAATATGTAATGCATTTGAAATATTGTCACCGCCAAATCTGATGTCAAACTTAAAAGAACGCACGATCCGTATAAAGCTTCTTAAAATTGTAATACATATAGTTATATTTTATTTATAAATATTTTGTAATGAGAATGTATTCTTGTATTTTTTAAAACATTTGATGTCTTAAGTGGCTATAATCTTTTGGTGTAAATCATTTTAATTCCAAAAACTAGAGATATGGCTCTGAGTTAATTCCCTGAGGGGCAGTTGGCCTAAATCCGTCTCTGAAAATGATGTAAAGTACGTGATATTTGGCATAATTTAGCAATTGGTGATTCAGCCAAAGATGCCCATTGACGTCAAACCCGTTAATCCTAAAATCGATGGGGTGTGCACTCTTAATAACACGTTCCACCCCAATATCGGTTTTGTATAGATTTTGTAAATACGTGTAATTTGTATAGCGCACATCTGGCTACTAATCCACCAAACTTATGAAGCTTGACAAGTCTATAAATGGAATGTCTCATCTAAATTAATAAGGAAACATTTTATTAATGGCGGCTTTACAAAGTTCGTGGTTTTTATAAAAAATAATTAAATCATAAAGGGTGGATTTTAATTTAAAAAGGTAAGGAACAAACAAAAGAAAAACCACTTTTCATGTTTTTCGGTATAACCTGACTGGTATAATTACTTTAAAAGCCTCGAAGTTTTTGTTTTTAATTTATAATTTTTTGAACTGAAGGCGCAAGATAATTTAATTTAAACTAGGTATGCCAAGAATAAATTAAATTGTCTAAAAGAAACTAAAAGAAATATTCATTCATTGTGTCGAGATTTATTACTTCATTAATAAGTTCTGGTTGACCGTCTATAACGGAATAGGTACTGTTCATGTGTCCCAAAATGTCATTAGTTAATACAATAAACAATGAAGAATTTAAATTTAATACCATTTTGTACTACAAAAAAAAATATTAATAACTGTAATGTATGGTTGGGTAATTCATTATGGAAATTACACGTGTAATCTTTGTCATTTTGTTTACGTAAAAAATATAAATCATACGGGAGGTCATAAGAAACACCATTTTGACAGTTTATTCAAAAGAAACCCAATTCTAATTTTAATAAGTCAAAAACGGATTCAAGTTATTCAAGAAGAAATGATTGATGACAGTTTAGTCCTTACGATAGGAAAGGTTACGAAAAAATAGGTCATTGGTGCATGTAATATAAATTAAACACGTTTTGAAAATGGCTGAATAAAAATTTAAATTCTTCTGGAAGCAAAAGGTAATAAACATTTCCAAGCACAAGAAGTTTTATATAATATTTTGCATTTCTGAATATGAAACAAAATCGTGTGCGGAAAACCAAGCGAAATTTTGGTGGGTCAAAACAGTTTAACGAGTCATAAAACTCTTGATATTTTATATTTTTTATAGTCTCCATCAAGTCCGTGATTTAGCAACCTGTAAAACTCTGCTGTAAAATGAATCATGGAAATAGATTGAAAATTGAATTTTTGGTATTTTTTTGTAATAAATTAAAACGTCCATAGAATGAAATGTTCTACTAATTGAATTTGCTAGTATTCAACTATCGGGAAACACATTTTGCACAAAACATGTGACGTGCGGTAATTTCTCTTTTAGGTCAATTTATTTCAAGGAGAATCAGGTGTTGATAAGAATTTTTTTATAGAAAATATTATTTTGAAATGTGACAAGAATAATATATCGCACAAGTGTCGATTGTGGAATAGTCCCCATTTCATCCTACAAGAAGTATAGACTGTTTATTAAAAAAAAACTAGCAGCTAGCCATGAGAAAGAGAAGTATGTCATATATTACACATCATTAATAACAACAGTCAACTTCTACTAATAATAATTGGTCGACTAATAAACAACTTAATTATATCTACACTTCCTTTTGTTTTTATATTGTTCAACAGTGTTTTTGCTTTTTTTATTGTATTTTGTTATATGTTTTTTTTTTGTAATTTAAAATTTTTTTTCGAGAATATTCTAAAATATTGTTTGAAATACTTTTAGAAATAATTTTAATGATTTATAATTTATTATTGTTATCCCATTTCAATTTCAATTAATTTTGTGTACTAGTTTTTGTTTTTAAATTTAAATAATATAAGAAAAAATACAAATAATTAATAACTCGTGGAACTTGTGGAAATTGATACTTGATGCAAATTATCCATTTTAGTTAAATGACCCCACATTTGAGTGTTATCTACTTCATTTTGCGGTTAATTCTTTGAAATCTTAGAAACACTTACGTAATTTAACTTGTCATTAACAATTACCGACAACAATAAAATCTAAAACACATTTACATATTTTTCAAAAATTTATTTCCTTTGTTAGAATTCCTCTTCACCACAACCTTCAATAAATTAAACATAATTCACATTGAGCAAGCAAACGAGTCTTTAATTATACTTCCAGAAGAAAAATTAATTAAAATTATTTTAAATTGAATCATTTTTAAGTTAGTAGATTTTATTCCAAGGATGAATTCTATTGTCAGAAAATCAAGGACCGTCACAACTTCCGAAAAGTATAGTAGAGTGTAATTAAGATCATTTTACACTACAACGCTTATGCACACAAAATGTGTTTCATAATAACAACAAGGAAGTAGTGAAACTGATACAACAAAAATATTATCAACTTGTCGAATATAAACTATTGATGAATATTCTAAATGATAAGTAAGTAAGCAATTTAAATCTTAAGGTGGCGCTCTTCGAAAAATTGAACTTTGGATCAAGATAACGTACAAAATATAAAGATTGCGTTTTTAATTTTTTATATATTAAAAATACTTCAGTGCAGTAGTTATTTATTAAGTTTTATATTTGTGCACAAACATTTTAACTGATTAAAAAAAAGATAAAGTTTTCTTGTTTTGAACACTTTATAGATAATTTTGAATAATATAATACATACATAGACCAGACTTGCACCATATAAAAGAGCAAGAAAATGTCTAGTAAATTTTCTAATTTCAAGAAAAAAAAATTGCTTTTATTTAAAAAAGATACATGATATCTATGTAGCGAAAAAGGAATTTTTGATTGTTGTTTAGCAAAATACTAGGCAAAATACTTTTTCTTTAAGCCTCAGGCGACATTATAGACAGCTCGAATTTCAAGCGACAACTGGTGGTCGCAAACCAACAAAAAACAGTTTTTAGAGTTTTTTTCTAAAATGGGGCAATATTTTTAAAAACAAAAAATTCCAAATAATTTTAAAAGAATTTTAAAGGATTTTTATTCATTTCAAATGGTTCACGCCTTTTATTCAAAAACAGTTAAAAATCGACATAGTGTGTGCGACATAGTGTAAAAATACGCAAAATTATACGTAGAATTCAGATGTGCTAAAAAAAATGGGGTTTCCATTTGAAATTTGAAAGTTGAGGGTCGTATCTCGATGTTGGGACACCCTGTATATCCAATTTTTTTTTGTCGAAAAATGCGCGTTGAAACATAATAGGACATGTGTCCGAGCGTTTACCTGAAAAGCAAATCCTTGAATTTTTATCGAAGTTATTCCATTCAAATGGTTCACACTGTATTATTAGGCCAGTCAATAAAGAATTTTTTGGAGACAAAAATAGTAACAGGAAACAGACTGTGCTATCACATTAAGGATGGTCTGTAGTTGTATTCTGCTATGTTTTCTATTCGCAACTGTAGTAGAGTAAAACCAAAAAAAAAAAAAAATTTTAAGTTTTTTAAATGTGTTGAAAAGAGACAAACAACAGCAAATAAATAAAAAAGGGAGTACACATTGCACGAAAGAATTTAACACAAGATCGTCTTCTAGAAATGGGATAAAAAGTAATTTACATTCAAATGAAATCTGGAAAAAAATAAATTTTATTTTTAAGGCAACGAAGCAACAACTTGATAACTATTAACGCCTTGGCAACGGGTTTGTCTTAAAATTCCTATAACAGCACTAGTGCCGTTAAAAAAAATAACATTATACAAATTAAAAGATCAATAAAAATAAAATTAGTGTATGCTCCTACGTCGTCTGTTTTTTCCAAAATTCTCGTAGTGTAAAAAACATCAACAGTGACGTAAATATTTATTAGAACTTACAACACGATTGATATATAAAAAATTTTTAATTCTACAATATTCTTATGAATGTCATTGTAAAATATCGTTAGAATTAATAACAAACATTTTTAACTGTAAAACAAAATATGTAGTGTTTCTACTCCCATACTCTAATTGGTATATTAGTTGCAAATTACCTGTACTTTAATGATGTTTATTATACAAATTTTTCACTAAGGTACAAATACTGACCAATGAGGACGATATACTACAGCAAGATTTAAATATTTATCAGATTGGCGATGGACAATCAGTTTGACACTTGACTTGACAGATTGAAGTGGTATTCAATTACAAGCAAAAGAAAATGAGTTAGTATGGGAGAAAGTGACTGTGAAATGGAAAATCTTACGCCTTTAGAGATTGAAGAACAAGCAAGAAGCGCCACAAAGTCTTTGTTCCCGGCAAAATCTGCCAAATATTATGAAAATTTTTTTCTCAATTCATGAATTCGAGCGACGAAAACAAGTTAGCACGTTTTCAGAAAACGTCTTTATTACTTATTTTGATAATATATCTAAAAATTTAAAATCTACAACACTATGTACTCATTATTCCATTTTAAAATCTACTTTGTGTACAAAACATCAAGTGGTTATATCCTGATATTTAAAACCGAACGCACTATTAAAAAGAAAACCTGAGGGGTATACACCTAAAAAATCTAATAAAGCGTTTTCTACAAATGAAATAAAACAATTTATTGTAGAAGCTCCAGGTGTTAAATATTTATCGTCTGAGGTGAGTAAATTTTATTTTTTAATGTACTAATCTACATGAAAAAAACTAATTTTTTCTAGGTGGCGTGTATTTTTGGTATTATGGGGGCTTGTAGAAGGCATGAATTACATAAGTTGAAATTTGGAGATATAAATGATTAAGGGCCGATTTCATAATCAACTTAAAGACTCCTGATTTTTCGATGCATATTGTCATAATGACAGTACAGCGTAAACGTAATTTAAATTAAAGGAGCTTTTAAGTTAATTATGAAATCGGTCCTAAAAATCAGCCCTTTTAGTCACAATTAAATATTCAAAAATATGTAAGAAATACATGGAACTTTGTTCAAAATATTGTATCACCCCGTAATTTTTTCGTAATTACTTATTACTAAAAGGAAAATGCGCCGTTCAAAACGTAGGAATAAACAAATTTGGAAAGATGAGAAAAAAAAAATGCTTGCTTACTCAAATCTTCCAGAATCCAATTTATATACCGGACACTGCTTCTGTCGCAGTTCTGCGTCAATATTGGTTGATGCTGGTGGTGATATTACATCACTAAAACGCCACGGTGGCTGGATGTCCATTACAGTGGCCGAGAGATATATAGAAGAATCAGTCCAAATTAAAGTGAATGTGGCTAATCAAATTTTGAATTCGATTGAATATAATCAAATCAATAATTCAATGCCGCAGTTGCAGTTTAATATTGTACTATATTCAAAATACGACAATTCATCAAAAAGATTAATTTGTTTACTTTGTGTTAAGATTGAGTTTTTGAAGTTCGGTTTTGTTTCATTTCGTGAGCTCAAGTTTAATAAATTTTTAGCTACTGTATTGTCATCTATCAATCCAATGATTGATTTCAACTGCTGGTAAAAAGACAGTACAGGTCTTAGAAAAAATAGTGTATGAAACACGCTTTTAATGGCTATTAAGACACCCGTATTATTACTGCACTCGCTAACGCTCGTGTCGTAATTTTCATACTCGTGTTATCATTAAATGCTTGTTACATAAAATACTATTTTATTACGTAGAAGAAGAAGAAGATGATGATGATGATGAAACTGATTGGAGGAGGTTAAAGAAGATTTTAGAAAAGTTTTAGTTACGGACGGGAAAGTTGTAGCGATAGAGCGAACAAAGTAGAAAAGAAGAGTAAAAGAACTCGAAAGCTGACATATCTAGCAATTTAGGGGCTATTCTCGGGGTTGTTTGAGAACCCAAATACCTATTATCGGCCTCAATTGCGCATCGAAAGAAATTATTTTTAAGGCTTCTGTCTTATGTTTATTAAAGTGTATGATTAATGTAAACTCAACTAAGTCAAATTTCCCGGTACCGATAACGCGGTCTATAAAGAGGCGCTTATTTTGCAGTAAGTTGGTTCTCGGAAGCCTAGCCATTGAGTTTTAGTGCAAATTCGGTAAATTGCAAGTGCACATGATCGTAAAATATTGCTTAAAGTACAGATAAGAGCGACGTTTAATAAATTGTCGTATTTAATGGCAACGGCAAGAATTTTATAGGTCCGGATAATAAAGCCGCAGCTGAAATATGTCGAAAGGCATTGATGCCGGTAAATCCCACCGACAAATTACAATACTTTCATACGTGTTGATGCTTCCTCCTGAAATACGAGATCAGACGGGAGATGAATGGACCACAATGAATGCGCTTTAACAAATAAAGAGACACCACAGGCTCAGTCGATCCGTTGGCGCGACTTCGAAAGCACTACGCGGTCTCGGAACTTGATCTCGTATAAAACACGCGATCTTTTTTTTCATTAAAAAATGTATCTGGATTTTTGTGTTAAGTGCTTGCTTCATCAAAATATAAATTAATACATTTCCAAAAAAAAAACATGTCATGTAAGTAACTCTTGCAGTTGTACCTGAGCAAATCACATGTGACTCTTTGAAAAATTATTTTTGGGTTAACCTCGACCTTAGTAATTATTTTTTGCTCTTAGATAATTTTATACTCCTGACCCAGTCATTTAAATGCAAGTGTTATTTGTTCAAAGAATTAGTCATAAAAAAGTGCCAGTTATAATTTATGTTTTTGATCAATTGACAGTACTTCAAAGTAGCCCGGCATGATGAATTGATTGTGGTTAAAATGGGCTAGAAGGGAGTTCCATTAGATCTGATTTATGTTCTCATCGCTGCATCAGCGTTGATTAGAAATTTATTATTTAATCCTATAATAAAATTTAAGACAAATTATACTGTCTTTTTACCAGTAGTTGAAATCAATCATTGAATTTTACAATACTAATACAGTAGCTAAAATTTAAATTTGGTGCTTAATTTGGTCAAGTTTAATTCGTTCATTCACTTTTATAAGATGATTTACTGAAGCAACACTTTTTAAGAGTATCACTCTGTCAACATCTTTGTATACACATTTAAAGAAAATGTTTCGAAATTTGTTGGCTTAGTTCAAGTTTTGTTATTTTTGAAAGATGACTAGAGTTATTATTTTTATTTGATGCTACAAAGTAAAAGCTTAGGTAAAAGCAGTTCAAGGTGTGTTTATAACAAACCCAAAATTTACAGCATTTTTCCCAAATTACATAACTTATAAACAAGTTAGGTTATTACTCATATTTTGCTATCACTGTCGTAGATCTTGATAGGATTATTTTTATTTTTTGTGTAATTTCTTGATTATGACTGGAGTTTACGACATTTTCTGTTTATGGAGATTCAGAATCAACATTGTTGGTATTAACTTTGTTATTCTAGATTTGTTAGAATTATTTCAGGCATTATCTTCAAAAACCTAATTCTATATTGTATAAAACATACAGAAGTGAGAGAACACTGCGTCAAAATACTCAAATCCTAAGAAAAAATTTACAGAAAGAAAACATGAAAACTAGATTTTCGACCGTTTCTCTTAATTAGCCACATATTTTAGTATTTGTATTGAAGTTATAATGTAAATTAAAAAATCAACCCAATAACACCAAACACCTTTCTTCATACAACGTGCGTTTTGGTACGATGTTAACATTATCAAGCGAGAATTAACACTGTTAAGGAGTGAAATCAGCATCTAGATATTTTCTCCAAAAAAAATGCTAAAGAAAGTCGCCTTAAAATTAATAAAATTCGGATTCTAACAACCGTCTTCTTCCGTTCGTATTGTTCTTGTGTTCTACCTGACCTGACCTGACCTGACCTGACCATTTTCCTTAATTATCTACATATTTTAGTACATATTTGTATGGTAGTTATAAATTAAAAAATTAACCCAATAACACTAAACACTTCTCACAACGCGCGTTTCGGTACGATATTAGCATTATCAATAGAGAATTAAAATTGTTAAAGGGTGAAATCAGCATCTAAATATTTGATAAACTTTTTTTCTTTATATCAAAAACTTTGTATCAAAAAAAAAAGACAAAGAAAGTTGTCTTCCGCTTCTAAAATTAGTAAAATTCGGATTGTTACAATTGTCTTAAGTTCCTACAATGTGACTTTTGTCGTTATTTATTTAAAAAACGATAAAAAAATTGCTTCTTAAATTAGTAAGAAATAAGTCACCCGCGTATTTATTAATTCACAAAATTTGATAACAAATATTGCCTTTGGCTCCTAAGTAATTAGTAATATGTCGTTTCCGATTTGTACAATTACAAATTGAATATCGTTTTTTGTTCTTATTAATTTAAAACTGAAATGAGATATTACGGCTCTGATTTCTAAAATAGGTAAAATTACATCTCCATATTTCAAAATTAATAAAATGTTTCCTCTGGCCACCTAAATGAGAAAAAAAGGAAAAACTTACTTTCAGCTTCTACATTTAGCAGTTTGTTGTTGTTGTTTCTGGCTTCCAAAAGTATTAACATCTTACTTCCGGCTTCCAAATGATAAAAACAATGTTACTTTTGCCATTACTAATTTAAAAATTAAAAAGAAATATTGTTTTTATATTTCAAAATTAGTAAATTATCGCCCCTCGCTATCAAAACTAGTAAATTGTCGTATCCACCACCAATTTATTGTCCTTAAAAATAAAATAAAATTACCCTTTTAATTATTAAATAACAAAAGATAAAATTAGTAAAATGTCGCCTCTGGTTTCCAGTATTAGTAAAATGTTACTTTCCTGTTTCTAAAATTAGGAATATTGATTAAAAGATTCAAAATTTTGTCCAAAACTTCTAAAATAAAATTACGTCTCTCTATTTCTCAGTCATTACCTTTTGCTTTTAAACTAAGTAAAATGGTGTTTTCTGTATTCAAAACTAAAAAAATTACAAAACTGTCCTTTTAGTAAAATCAAATTTTATTTTTGAAGGTGTATTTTTAAATTGCAGGGAATTCCCGTGTTATAAAATCTGTTGATTACTAATAATAAATAATCATTATGCAGGAGATTCGACAACATTTTTGTTAAATTTTGCCTAGATATAAACTGCTAATTTTCATTTTTTTAAGGAGTTACGAGTACATTTGGGAAAAATTTGTGTCAACATAAATAGTGTTTATGGGAGTTGATCACAAACTTTTTTTAATTAATTAAAGTTGAAAACTGAAACGTATTATTTATGTTGTAGGGTCAAAGTTAGAAACACCCACTGCAGCATTTCACTGGGATCAATGTTTCACTCCAATAAATCTAATTAATTTAGATAGCTTTTTCCAATAACCGTTTTTCACGTTTATCGCTTTTATTGAAATATCAAATTTCTACTTCTCTATCAAATAATCAGGCAATTTATTTAAACACGCCAGTTTCCATATTATATAAAAGTCTAGACAAAATTGTTTCGTAACTTCCTGAAATTTCTGAATTCCACGCGCATCTTTCTACTATTTATCAATAAATACCCCAGTTTTACCCTCTAAATATCGATGTAGTTTTCCGCTGTGCAATATTTCATGTCACTTCTTGCCCCAATAAAATTAACCTCTTGCTAAATTCAATATTGAGATAAGACAAAACGTGTTCAGGTGCAAATTCGAATTGTTCCAAGGCAATTTATATGCGGGATTAAAAGGGTTATCCGGTGTCCCCTTAAATCTAACCCAGGAATTATCCACACTGTTCATTAAAAAAAGGCTCGCAGCTAGCCATGAGAAGAAAAATTATGTCGTCTGTATAAGTATTCATCTAATACTTACTGAAATTAGTCAAATCCTGACAAGATGGAAACATTTTCAACAGCTTTTAAGTAATTAATGAATATTATTGACGACCGTGTGCTTTATTTTTAATACATAAAAGTAACGTTTCTAAAACCGATTCGCATTTCAATTTGAAAGATATTAAGTGAAGTTATCAAAGACGTTCAAAAAATTGTTTTTCAATTCCATTTTTTTTTTTTTTTTTTTGAATGAACACGGGTTGGAAATGGGAGTGTGTCAGTTACCTTTTAATATTCAATCAAAGTTTTTGAAATAATTGTAGATTAGTTAAAGATTTTAATTATTCAACAGGTATTGTCGCCACTCCTACTTAATAATTACATTTGCATTTTGATCAAAATCAAAGTAATAAATTTCCTCGTTGTTTATTCTGGGAAAGTGTGAAAATTTCATTTGGTGATTGACGCAATATTTTCGAACTGGGGCAAATGTCAAGGGTGAATTTATGCCGGTTTATTAATTATAGAGCAGCGCTCACGGTGTTATTTGTTTGAATGTTTGATAATGGCAATAAAAAGGCCCAAGAGTGCCAACAGAATTTTCTGTTTGTTCATACAGAACACACACGCCCAATTATGTAACTAACTTACTCAATGTTTTCAGATTACGCACCAAAAGAGCATATTTTAAGTTCATTGGCAAGCTATACCTGAATTTCTAGTTGGTAAAATATAACTAATATACAGGGTGTGTATTTCTGAATTTGTTCACAAATTTTAACAGGTGATAGTCTTCGCTGTTTATAGTTTTATAGATATATAATGTAGAATTTTTTTTAGAAGATATTGTTTTTGTACGAAACACCATAGCAATTTTTTTGATATACAGGCTGCGGCTGAAATATGCGCAAAAATTGACTGGATTAGAACAAAGCTAAAACATCCAAATTTGCCTTTTCGAATTTTGCTAGTTTTTGAAAAAACACGTTGTAGAAAATTTTTCTCAAAAATACATTTCTTAATTTAAGTTTACAAATTTAAGCACCAAATTTTTAAAAATGACTACCAAAAAAATGTGACAAATTAAAAAATAGCGAAAATGGATAAAAACGAAATGTTTTTGTAAATATTTTAGAAGCGTATTTTGCAAAATGGCCACCAAAATTTCAACAAGCACTAAAAATTGGTGAATATATGATTGCTGGACCTTATATAGGTACCCGAAACAACATTATCAGGACAAAAATTTACCACTAGATTTAAAAAAGGACGACTATTATATATTTACCAAAGAATGAGAATGTGACTAAAGTCCTAAATCATTCCAACAAGGCAGTCCTATTTAAGCAATATTATTATAGCTATCGCCGATTTACGATGGATTTTGTATGCCAAGGCCTGTGTTTATTTATAAGTCTTAAGGCTATAGACCCTGTTATTATAAGTATCACATAAAAATAAGCTTTTAAAGGAAACATGTTTATAATTTGTTTAATTGCACTAAATTGTATTGCAAGAATTATTTAAAAAAATTGTTTATTAATACTCCAAAATAGTGTTTAACTACTAAAACATTTAGATTTTTTTTGATTACGTACAACCAAAAACCTAAAAAAAATTTAAGATAAACGATCAGAATATTATTTGTGATGCTTTGTCAAATAAATTTTTGTTGTAATCTCAATAACCTGTTGTTAAATTGATAATGAAATTTAAGTTTACTTTTACAAAAAATCAATATCAATTTTTAAACAAATTATATATATTTTTTTTATTAAAAATTGATGATTCATTGCAGACTCGAAGCGAAACTAAATAGAATTATTATTTTTTAATCACACTATATACATATTTTTTTATTCATATAGCAGCATTCTTACTGTTTATTTGAACATTTGATAATGACAATAAAAGGCCTAAGAAGGCACATAATTGTAAAGGAGTATACTAATTTCATTCAACTGAAATCAGGTCAATTTTTTACTCAGGTACAATGCAAATATTAACCTAAATTAAATCCAGGAATTCGTCGTATATCGCCTGTCGGCCGCGTCCCTTTCCAAAATAAATAATGTGTAATAAATAAACGGAGTGAGCGTCAGTAAAAATGTGGATCGTCGATTTGAAAATATTCCTGGGCTTTTGTATTTGGTCGGCTTTGGCATACCAAGGATCTAAACAGGATTATATTAAATGGAGGGAGAGATTTTTGCCGAAACGGCCGGCACCATCACCAACAACAACGACAACAGAGAGTGCTCTAGTGACTAGTGCAAATGATATTTATTACGAAAATTTAAAATTGAGGCATCATTCGCGCTTTCCGAATTTGGACAGGGTTTTATTGAAGATAGACAATATGCATCAAACGGGGAAAAAGAAAAATGAGGCAGTGCAGCCGATACATAATAAAATCAGGCATCAGAATTTGCACAGGACGACCACTACCACCACAACCACGACTGATGAAGGACTTTTTGGGGATGATTATAGCGATTTGGAGTATGAGGATGAGAATAATGATGATTTGAATGAATACGATGATTGGGTAAGTGTGATAAGGTTCATTCGTTATTTATCGGTATTCAAATTCGATTGTTTCGTTCTTTCATTCAACTGTCAGATTAGGGTAATTAATCATTCAGGTAGGATACCTGATACCATACAGGAAAAGTTATTTTTAAGATAATTATTAATTCAGATAGTAGATGTGTTTTTATTATTTATCAAAACCTGGAAAAGCTATTTTTAGTTTAGACGATTAAAATTCTAGTTAATTTGATTTTGAATAAATTATATATTTAAATGGATTTTATCAGAATAGGTCAAATGTCCACCTTACGAATTACATTTAAATTTAAAATATTCATGATGAGCATTTCATATGAAGCTTAATATTTAATCTAATTATTTAATTAAAATATTTGCATGAATAATAAAATTTGGCCAATATTTACTGACAGGTCATGGCTATTCCTTCGGTACGAATTATAAATTTTGAATATTTTTGCATTATTTACTACCTACCTTATTATGTGAGAAGAAAATATCTAAACATAAAATTTTAAAAAAATATATACAAAAAAGTAAAAGTAATAAAAATGTTAAATGTTGAGAATATTGTATATAATTATAAAAAAATGTGTTGAGACTAGATTTCTTCTTAAAGAATATTTCTAGTTCTACTGGTTCTTATATCTAATAACTAATTACCTGCATGGGCATAAATTAATTCATAATTTATTGATAAATGCGGAATTTGTGTAAGGATAATTATTAGGTACAATACATATTTTTAAAAATATTTTTTTTGGTGATATTTCTTTAGTTTAATTAGTAATTAATGACAGATCTATTATTATGACCGGAATCAGTTTTTGGGTCAAAATTGAAACACCTGAATTACAAGAAAATATAATAGGGCAGAGATAACAAGCAATTTTAAACAACAAACGAGAATAACGAGCGAATAATGTTCTGTTATCGAGAGTGCGTTACTAAATTGGACATTTGTAAACCCCCTGTTGAGTTTCCTAGTAACAGGACTTATACTCAAAATATCTAAAAGTGGGTTGACTTTTTAAGACTCTTCTATAAACGAAAGAATAGCTATTGTTCAATTATGGACAATTTCCTCTGGCAGATAACCATCTAGCGGAGGGAACCGTCATAAATCAAGATCCATCCTTACAGTGGTTTGCTTCTCCATGAATTGAAGAATGGCTATTCTTTGGTTTATAATAGGGTCTTAAAAAGTCAGCCCAGTTTTAGATATTTTGAGTATACAAAGTTTATTCATTGGTTAATCTATTGTTAAAAAATAGTGTTATTGGTTCAAGGATTGGCTTTCAGGCGTTAATGATTCGCTTTTTGGCGATAATGTGTTTACTGTCGGGAGTACAATAATTAGTACAGCGTCCCCAAAAATGAATGCCGTTTGAAGTACGAATTACGAGTAGGCAATGAAAATGCTTCGCATTTGCTTCGCTTTTTAAAGATCTGTTTTAATAGATAATAAGCAAATTTCTAAAAAATTAAACACATTAAATATTCAATAGAATAACAGAATTCACATGGTGGACATTTTTAATTTTTTATGTAAAAATTAATTAATAATTTAGCGACATTTTCTCTGTTTTATTAATGTTTATTCAATAAACAAGGATGTTAATGATGGTGACTAATAATCGAGACTGCTTAAAGCAATAACGAGTGATAGCGAGTGAATATCTTTAATTGTTGAGATTATTAGTCACCTATTAACTTAAGACTTGATTAGAATGTTTTTTCGTTGACTGTAAACCATTTTAATTTTAACGATAAAACTTTCTTTTTTTGCTAAGTAACTACTACATGTTAGTAATAATTGAAGTGCAATAAAGTGTCGTACTTATTAACAAATTAATATGTTAGCATTTTTGTTGAGTAGGTAGTAAAGCAGACACTTTAGAGCCGGTCAGGGTCTTTTAGCTATTACAAAAATTTGTTGACAAACAGCCATGCTTTTTAATGACAAACTGCATATTTTTTTAAAAAATTTCGAGGCAAAGGTTAAATTAAAAAGTCGACAACTTATTTAATTTAGTTATTTGTGATTCACCTTTTCTTGAATCAATTTGCAAAAAATATATTAGTGGTTTTCTCCAATTAACACATCCCGAATATAAAAAGTTCATCAACCTTTAATAAGTCAATAGTTATTTTAACAAATATCATAAAGCATATGTGAAGACATAAAAATAGTTAGTTTAATTGTACACTAAAATTTTACTATCTGCTTTCCAAAACCTGATTACAAAAGTTTCAATTTTACAATGACAGAATCCCATTTTTGCTGAATCTTTTCAAAATGCAATTTCTGATTGTTAGATCCTCATTTAGAACTTTCGCTATCCTTCTTCTTTTAATAACTCCTTTGATTAAAAATGCGATTAGTCTGAGTGAAACAAATCGTTTTTAAATTATCCATCCCGAGCAAATTTTCCTATCTCGCGATAAAGTAAAAAGAGCAGACGTCCGTTGCAGGTTGTGCACAGTAGCAGCTGAAGTATCTTATAATCGTATTAATATTTACAGCTCTCTCTCTTGAGGCATCCTGTTGGACATCGTGTTTGATTTTTATGTTGTTGATGCATCTGGACTAGACTGGGTGGTATTCGGATGCTCCCCATACTCTTTATAAATAGCGATATTTTATCAACTCTCGTAAATTATTTATTACTTGATTAAATCTAATTGGCGCGGTCACTTTTATTTATAACAATCTCAATCAGTGTTTGACCTGCAACCTTTGGCCACCGTAGACGACACACACGTTCGCGGAAAAACCGACAAACATATTTTATTTATTTAAATTTAGTCAACAAAAGTTTTAGTTCGGAATGAGGAAATGAATTTACAAATTTGCACCAAGTCTTGAAAGAACAAAGCTGTGCTTTGATGTTGTGCTTTTGTATTCACGTTCACTAAGGAAAATTATTATTATCAACTTGTTTATCTATCAGAAATCATGTTATGAAACATGCCACTTAAAATTTGAATCGAAAACTATTTTTAAAATCTTGCCACAAGAGTGTAGAACATCAAAGTGATGATGAATAATGTCGTTTTTGCAGCCGGTACCTAATAATAATAGACTGGAATCTATCACTGTGAGCTCATTCTTGAAATAATTGTTTCGAGACAAAAATTTTAAGCTTTTAAAACGATTCGATTAAGTCTTCTTCAAGCTGATGTGTGTTTTAACAAGAGTTGACTGTTTAAACTTCCATAATGTTTGGTAAGCAGCTTATTAATCAGCTTTAAAATAGACAAGAGGATGTTATGTTGTCAACCAACAAAAAAATTAATCCGTTATTATTAAATCTTCCATGTAAAGCATGTGTTTTACCAAAGCTCACGAACTGTCAGAGAAAGTAAATAAAACAATCTCATTTTGTTAAAAAATGTAAAAAAATTATCACGTTCAAGGAAAGGGCGGTCTTACCTACTGTATCATCAATGATGCATTTTGAAAGTGTAAGTGTTTATTAAAATCTTGTCACTAGAGAAAGTTTAAATAAATCTTCTGCAAGCAATTACCTACTACTTAGAATTTCGTATTATAAAACAATGATGACAATTTAAGAGCAACCTTTACATAAATTTCAGGGAGAAAAACAATGTAAAGAGTTTTTGCTATTTTAGCAAAAATCATAAGTTGGAAGAAAGTAAAAAAATATAAAAACATAGACCCAAAGTTAGTTCTCCTTTTCCGAATTTTTTGTATTAAGTATTAATTTTATTGAGTTGAAGATTAAAATTTTTGCGGCATTATCCGTTTATTTTGATTGATAATTGATTTTCGACAAAGAAAATTGATTCTTTTTCAGATTAAAAAAAACTTTAAAAAGGTGAAAGCTCCAACTTGGTACAGGACCTCTCATAGTTGAGAGTCAGGTCAATTTTTTTAAGTACCTTTATAATTAAAAAGAGTAAATTTTAGCGCATTGAAATAGTTGAGACGAAGCAGCATTTTTATATAAAAGATTGGTTACAAGAGTTTTTTTTATAAAATAAGAAATAATAGTTTAATGATTGTACGGGGTGGTGCAATTTGGATGTTGACAGGGTATCTCTGAAACTATGAAGTTTAGCAAAAACGAGTGACATATTTTCTACCTTGTTTTTTGAGAAACTAATTTTGTTGAAAAGTTCAATCTGCTACCATACCGCCTTTTGTTATGGAGTTATAAACAATTGTTGATTTTATTAAAAATTCATATTTTAGTTAATAGTAGAGATCTTCTTGTTGGATCTTCTTGGTGCGTTTAAATGAAAATTGGAAATGAAACACCCACTAACACCAAACTTTTTTACTTGATACGACACACATTTCGACAACAATGTTGTCAGCCTCAGGTAGGAATTAAAACCAACCTTTTAATTAAAACCTTTTAATTCCTACCTGAGGATGACAACATTGTTGTCGAAACGTGCGTCGTATCAAGTAAAGAAGTTTGGTGTTAGTGGGTGTTTCATTTCCAATTTTCAATAGTAGAGATATAGATTTAATACAAAACCCTTTTTGAAAAGACCCTTTTTTACCCAGAAATCAATGATATTATCAAATATCAAAAGTTTAGTCAAGAGTTAGTCAAAAGTTTTGACACAACAACATAAAGTTGCATTTTGTTAATAGCAAACATACTTGGCTGTGACATTTTAATTTTTATTTTTTTTTCTAATTTTAACAATGCATGGGTTTTTATATTTGAAATCATTAGTAAGCTTCGGTGCTGGAGAGTCTGGATTAAACGACCAGGTAATTAACCGGTGTAATCCAGCGGGATGCACGTTCTTCATTGACTGGTCTACTGGTTAACTGGTGTATACCAGTTGAATATATAACATGCAACCCGCTGGATTACATCGATTAATTACCTGGTCGTTTAATCTAGACTCTCCAGCTCCGAAGCTTAGTCATTAGTTAATATTTAAAAAAGAAATAGCTTCAAGGATTAGTATCTACAAAAATATTTGAGAAAATTGCATCAAAACGAGTACTCTGAGGTTTTTCAGGTCGCTCATTATGATTTTTACGTCGCCATTTGGTTTTTACATTTTTTTATGGCACAATCATTATGAGTGATCTGTAAAGCATCCAAGTGTACTGTTTCATGTTATTTTGTCCGATACTGTCTAAAATATTAGGAATTTGATTTTTATTTTAGTCGGGTCATTTAGTCGGCCATATCAGGTTCGCCATTTTGATATCTACATTCCTTATATGAGAACATCGTTATCAGTAATTAATATAATAATTTATCAGAGTGTACAGTTTTATGTTATTTTGTCTAAAGTAGTTTAAAATACAGCGGGTAACCACTGAAATAGCTCACCAAAAAATTTGGTGAAATTAAAAAAATTGTATCTTTTAAAGGAATGGAGTCATTTTTGCAAACTTTTGGATGCGTTTACGAATTAGGACGCGGGGAGGGGGTGGGAACCAGAAAACTGTTTTTTACGCTTTTTCCAATACGATTTTTAATCGATTTTTAATTATAAATTTTTTGGGCTTAATACGAGTATAAAACTAAAACTTTAGGCTAGGATACGGAATGATAATAACTGATTTAAGTACAGTACCCAAAATAAAACATTGGAGAAACATAGTTAACTTTTAACTTTTTCAAGTTTTTGAAGGCATATTTTGGGAGAAAAAACATCGACTTTGTTTACTGATGATACAAAAGCCAATGTTGGCAATTGATAAATAATTTTGATCTATGACAGATAATGTCATACCAATTACTAGTGCTAAAAATTAAAATAGGCCCTACACGTATTTTTTGCCCACTGAGACATCGATACACATGACCCTCTTAAAGATAAATTTTCACTGCAGATGATCTTGAATGAATCAACATTTACAGTTTGTCTATAAATGCCTGAGTTTTATGGTGTAATCTATTACATTATAAAATCCAAGCATTCCATCTAGGGAATCAATTTTTTGGATCTTTAGGGATAAAAAAAAACTGCAGCTTTTTTAAGGTTGTTTCAGTGGTTCAGCTTAAAGCTTATTAAAGCTCTTTTAAACTAAAATTCAAACATTTTTAGACATATTATAAACTCCCATTCAAATAGAACCATTTTTTTTGCGAAATGAAAATTTTCAGCTTTTTCTTTGTCGTTTTTAGAAACTGATGTGACCACAACATGATATCTTACCGGTATATTTATTATTACTATCCATTTTGTAGTCTTTTAGCTTTAAATTGTGTCCAAAAAAATTAAAATTGTAAATTTATTAAAAATCTTCTTGTGAAAAGCACAAAAATTATTTTCTTTGGGCTCCATTTTGATTCAATTTTGATAAAATATTTTCCAAGATATTAGTTCTGCAAATAAATTATTTGTAAAAGTTTTGTTGTTAATTTTGTTAATAATAAGTTCAAAAAACGTTCAGGTGAGGGGCAGATTTTTCAAGTCACTTTTGATTTATTGACTTTATGTTATGTACCTTTTTTTTTAATGAAGTTAATCGGTCCAACTGATAAAAAGTTCGCAATTTTGCATATTGAGCAGCTAATTAAATTCGACTAAATGCAATAAGGAACTTGACTTAAAAATGGAGTTATTTTATTTTTTTTATAGTTATTTAAATAATTAAATAACTATTTTTAATGGGATTTTTTATTTAAGAAACAACAAATAAATTGCTTTTAAAAAACGTCCACAAATTGTATTTCATCATTTTTCTTTCGGTCTCGTACTATTGACACGGCTTAGTCCTGCTTGTCGCAGATATAAAGCAGGGGGCTCGTTACTTTCTAGCGGTCGGTCTTTCGCTGCCCCCAACATAGCTTGCCTTTAAAAGTTAAAAGCAATAATCTTGTGAAGTTCACTACCCACATTTGAAAATTTAGAAAAGTGCATTATTATTGATACAATCAAACTGCTACTACGTAAACAACCTACGCAAAATGTCGTAAACTGATCTCAAAACCTTACATTACTGTTCATTTTAATTTAATGACTCTGATAATTACTTCTCAACCATTAGATATGAATCTAATTCATGCAAATTATAGTTATACCTTGATAATAACAGACATGACCGCACCAAAGTGTCAACACAAGAAATTTATTATCGTCTTCAGAATTTTTGAATGAATTCGTTGACATTTCCACAGAATGAGCTTATATTTAAATAACCCGTTCAATGTTATCCACACTGATAAATCGTGTCGGAAAGAATTCAAACAACTTGAAAATCTATAAGAAAATAGTGAGGAAAAATTCAGGAATATTTACTTGGGAACATGTAAGCTCTTTGTGAGTTATTGCCAAGTATAATTAATTGTCGTTGAAGAAAATTGATTGCGACAAGTTAGTATCCACCTGAAGAATTGCTTGTTAAATGTCACAGAAGTGAATAGTCGACGGACTAGGCCGCTAAACACCAGTTTTTTATTTTGTTGTTTGACAACTGGAACGGTAGCTTGAGACACAATTTTTAAATTTGAGTATAAATCTAAAAAGACACGCGACAGGTCCTTGCGTAGGTATAACAGGAGTATAAATTTGTCTGGGAATCGATAGAGTTTTTAAAATTGAATTTACTGGCAAATAAATTATAACTAACTGAAATATGAGTCCATAAAACGATACCTAAATGGCAAAGTGGGCTTTTTTACCCTTTCTGAAATTTATAACATTCAATAAGAGTGCATTGGAACTACCACCATACGGCAGAATATCAATGAAATTAAAACTAGATATATGCTGGTTATAATATTTTAGCAGGAATTTAAAAAGCGTTTTTTTAATGATGCAAAAAAATCGTAAAACCAGCACATGAGAGTGAAAAAATTTCTGTTTGTGTAGGTTCTAATAACATTCTAATGTAATAGTTTTTAAGTTGTCGTTAGGGCGGAAAGTAGGTATTAGCAACTTGCGGGATGTGGTCTGTATTTGATGTCCGAGCGCAGCAAGGGTAGAAGGGGTGATAATGCCTTTATAATAGAATCACAATTAAATCAAATAAAAACATAAAACCTGCTTAAATAAAACGATCTATAGAGTGCTTTGAAATCGTAACTTGTCTTAAATATCTTTGATAACTTTATTCATTTACCTATCAAAATCAGATGGCATTCAATTTCGTAAACATCACTTTTTACATTAAACAACATTATCAAGAAAAACCGTGGGTTATTTCAAAAACTGTTAGACACGTCCATTGCTGTTACGACACAGTACCAACTTTTTGTAGAATTTTGAACTGTTTTTCAAACCGTTGCGACAGAACTGACAGAAATTTGATTTTTAACTCTTTTATCATTATATTCGGTCTCATGTTATCATAAACTTATAAAACTCTTTGTGGACACAAAGAGTATACAAAAGCTCCACCTCCTTGTTTGAAATAGTTGATCAAATCATGTTAAAATTGTGTGTTAATATCTTTGTATGTAATTGTTCTTAAAAAAGAAATAGCATTTTGGTTTTTAACAAGGAATTTTGTTTAAAAACAATTATTAAAAACACCTTTTTTGCAAAAGTTGCAAATCAGTTTTTGGGGTATTGTCCCTTATCCAGGGCAATGCATTCGTGTGGTTCGATTAAAACAGATGAACCAAAATAAAGTTACTAAAACTCAACTGTTATTGCCTCTGTAGACTTTTTCACATGAGAAATAGAAATAGTAACTTAAATTGTAAATCTTTGAAACAAAGACCTTCTACTTGGGGTACTAGCGATATTATAATTTATCACGTCGCTAATCTTGTACTAGTAAAATCGAAAACAAATATCTATGAAATGTTCATCAAATGATGACATTAGTTTCTTTTCAGTTTTACCAATGCAACATTAGAAATGTCGTAATTTGTAATAATGCTAATAGCTTAGTAGGAGGTCTTCTTTAAGAAGATTTACAATTTAAGTCACTATTTCTATTTCTCATGGAAAAATATCCGTCTAGTCAACACTCATTTTCATGGTATTTCTGGTAATTTTAATGTTCTTCTTGTTATGTCATGTAATATAGTTCTCTAAACATGCATGATGACATCAAATTATCTCGAAAATAGCCAATAGAAATCGGTCACTTGTAGCTAGCCGAAATTTAAAGCACAATTGTTTGGGAAAGACTTCAGAATTAGTACCAGTTGAGGGTACACACTCCGTCGCTGAATAGCGGATAATTACGCGAACCGAGTGAAAATTAACAAAGGAAATAGAGAATTTTTCTTGATCCCGTTATAACCAAGATCTCAGCTGCAAGAATTTTAACAGTCTTCAAAGATTTGTCGGTTGTGAGCGAGCAAGAGGACTTTCAGTAAGCTTTATTCGAGTACCATTCTTAAATTAGGAGGACACAGGACGATATCAAAGTCGTTATAATTTCTTTGAATTATTTAAGTAAGCCTTCCAATTATTTATTTTATCTATACTTGTACGTCTGGCTCTGAGTCTGAACGACTAGCTTTCCTATTTATTTCAACCGTAATTTAGTTTATTTGAGCCTTCACTTTGGTAAACTGTTATTTTGTTTGTAATTAAGTGTATTTGAACCTTCAGCTTGGTTAATCATTTCATTTGTAATCTAACTAATTGAGCTTTCAGCTTAATTTCATGCTCAATTTGTATTGAATACTTTTGACTGAATAAACTAGAACAATAATCTTCTTTATACGACCGCAAATCAGGGCGTAATCCTGGTCTTTATGACACGGACGGTTACTGAGCAACAGTCATAAATAAATACGAATTTTTCCAGTTTTCACTTTGGAAAACGTTGAAGATCAATGGCAAAATAGACAGAAATTGTCCAGAATTTTGAATGTTTTTTTGATTTAAAGAACCACAGCAATGCAAAATAAAATAAAACGATTTGCACCACGGGCATAATCGTTATTATTACACTATTAAATATTTCCTCGTGCCATAATCTTTTTGATTATGCTCGTAATAATAATATAATATATAAATGACTATTACATAAGTTTTTTATTATATCTTTTATTACTTAAATAAAAACTTACATAATTTCCACCCACTCTTGCCCAATAATAAATAAATATCTCATTAGCAACTGGATTCGTAACAATACCTACCTAAGTAATTATCTAATATGCAAACAGTCGCCATAAATCAGTTTGAACAGTTTTATTGATGGATTGTAATAAAGTTTTATACTTCTAATTATTGCAAGTACTTAAATTCAGTCCTCTTTTCTAACTGCGCACCGAATAAAAAATGATTCAGATAAAATTACAAAACTTTAAAAATGGACCCAAAAGATAGGTCGCATGAGTAACTGGGTTCAAAACATATCGTGAATTCACTACGTAATGTCTAAAACCGTGTTTACAACTATGTAAGATTCTTGATTTGATATACGGTTAAAACAGTGTTACGTATTTTTGAATTATTCTATATATTCTGTTATAATTATACAGTAAAGTCATATATATTATATTAAAAATCTCTTTAGAAAAAAAATATATAAAAGTTTTAAGTAAATATTCTGGTAATTAAATCTTGTTTCGCCAATTTCAGTAATAATTACTGCAGTAAATCAATACTCAGTTCCAGTAGCAAAACTTCGCAAACTAAGTTTCATTCTTTCTTTTTGAATAAAATTCTTTTATAAAATACCAGAACATAAATAAATAGTTTTAAATTCAATGTTAATAAACTCGTAAACCAAAGAACACATTTAATTTTATTGATGTATATTTAATTCAAATCTATAATAAAAAGTTTTTTATATTTTAAGAGTAATAATGAGGCTATAAAATGTAATACAAGTTTGATGGCAACCGCGTTTGATATTTTTTTGGAATTGTCTGTTTTTAACAGTTTCCAGATAGTTTTAAAATGATTTGAGGAATAATAAAACATCACAATTATTCTCTGTGTGTGGAATCAGTCTTATACAGGATGGCTCTCTGAAAACCTAGATTTTTTTTCGGTTATTTACTTCAGAAAAAAATGCTTGGACAGGTCAATTTTGTTTGCGAGGAGAACACTTGATGGCAATATATGTAATATAAAGAAGACCTTGTTGTCTTTGTAAATCATTATAAGGAACATAGGTCGAGTGAAACATTATTTTAAAGAGAATTAAATCTTCTTATCAGTCGTACCAAAATTTATTCATTTTTACCACCTTTAACTCCTTATCAAAAATATTTAATTTTGATCAACTTTCTCTCAAAATTAAACTTTTGTTTAATTTTCACGAAAATTTATAAAATTGGCCGAACTACCTTACCCTCCTACTTTTGTTTTTCTAAAGAATCATTCTAAAAAACTTGTTTTTTTTTCATAAAGCGTAGGAAAATAGTGAAAATTAATAAATTATGTTACTATTGCAAAAAGGATTTAATTTTCTTCAAAATGATGTATCACTATGTTATTTATAACGATTTCAAAAAGGGTTATCAACCTGTTCAAAAACTCTGTAAAGCAACCAAAGATAGTATTAATTACCAGATTAATTAGCAATAGCAATACCAGTCGATAAATGCACATTACACCACTACCAAACTTTTACCACAACCTTATTTATATCAACTCCCGAGAAAACACATAAATAAAATATACTTTATGGAAAGACTTAAGGAAAACAACTACGGATTAATACATAAATCTGATTTACGATCAATCAGATTTCCATCTTTGGTGAGTTTGTCGAGTTTATTTCTAACATAAAAATGTAATTGAATTAAGCAGTTCCAAATTAGGAGTACAACTAACCTAAAAAATAGTTCAATGTGCAAATGGTTTTGTGTTTGACTATCTATTAAAATAATTATCTTCAATAATGTACAGTTGCTCACCTAAATTCACTTCCAGACAGACGTTATCTATATTTTTATTTTTAATTGATGCTTAATGGGCTGGAGAAGTGTGTCGTAATTTTAGCGCGAACGTTTGAAGCACTGTCATTCTGAAAACATACCTTAAAAAAGTCGCCCTTATTGCACTAATACATAAGGTTGAAATTATAACAGCTAAACTTTGACCGAATAAAAATCACATATGGAAACACAAATAAGGCATAAAAACACTCTTCTCCAATACTCTGGACATTCTAGTTTTAATCCAGACACAAGTTACAAACAATTCTCGCATATTTGAGAAATTAATCGAAAATAGAAATTACTGTACATGCTTCGTGTTGTCAAACTCACCCGAACAGCTTTAAACCAACTACCGAAGATGGCCGAGTACATACAAATAACAAGTGGCGCGGGCAAATCGGAGGGGATTTGCTCGCATTCGGCATGGTTCGCTGGAATTCGTTCATATTGGACCTGCGTTAAAGCTTAGAAATGAAGGAAATCTGTGCATCGAACATTTTATTTTCCATTAAATTCTTTATTAAGTGTAAATTTGTTGTAATTCGTGACTTATCAATAAATGAAATGTTTAGGCTATCGAATGTCGACATTTTTAGGTCTTATTTATTTTATTTAGTGTATTTATTCATCGCATAAAATTTGATCTTTATAAATTCAACCTTATTTACATGTGCAATAAGGTCGACTTTTTCAAGGTATTTTTATCGAATGACAGTGTTTCAAAATTTCGCGCATTTTTTACGTCACGGCTTCTGGAGCCCATATTGTGTGTCATTTTTTACAATAAACAAGATAAATATAACCACAACATTATAATCACTGTATTAAGTATTAAATATTACAAGTATTGTATATATTTTTGTAACAAAATAAGAATTTCATTCAAGTAATAAATTATTGTTAACAAAGCAGCCTTATTTAAGATCTTACCACCTACCTACAGGCAATGGCATTCAAAAATCAGTCCCTAACCCAAAATTTATACCTGTTCTTAGGAAAAGAGTGATAAATTGAAAACTCGTTGGCAGAAGTATTAATAGCTTTGTTAAGTAGTTTATAAGCTAAGTCACATTCACATTTTCTGATAAAGGAGGTATAACCTTTAACGACTTCTTATCCTCGAAAATAATAATATAAAACAAATTCCAAACGCCTGTTCTTATCCATTAAACATTGTTTTTTACAACTTAACTTCAGTGTTATTACTAGATAATTGCTGTAATTATTAATAAATGTAACATTAATGCTTTTATTTAAACCAAGCACCTCAGCTCGTAACGCATCATTTGAAGAATCCATTAACGAACCTGGAACGCATAAAATGAGTTAACAGGGGACATTTTCCCCGTATATCTTCTAATTATATTTTTATGGAGTTTGCCAATTAATCTTCATAATCTGAAAAATGTTAATAGAATTTTCAGACATAAACCGAAAAAAATTGAATCACAGATCCTGTCTCTTCAGACTCATTTTTTACAACCCAAATAAAATTTTATGGTTTAAGTTGACAGATGCAATATAGGAGACCCATATATCTATAAGCACACAGTGTATTTTCAGAGAAAGTCTAAAATGAAAATCTGAACCGATAAATCAACACAAAATATCGCATGGTATTTTTATCCAACGCACTATTGACGGTAAAAATTGCTTTGGGTGGTATTACCATAATAACTCTCTCTGATTAAATTGCAGAGTATACGTACAAATCATCACCAATAAAAGTAAAAGGAGAAGTGAATTATCTACTTAAGTAGATTTTTATTTTTTTTGGAAAAGTTAATAGAAGGAAATTACAGTATTTCACAATTTTGCAATTCTATAAATACATATGAAACAGTTTGGTTAATTTAAGCTTGGAACTGTGATTAAAATTTACATAAGCCTGAAGAGTTAATTTAAATGTAAAGTGCAGTTTAATTTACGATAGACACCCGGTTAATACTTTGATTAATAAGATTAAACACTTCCTGGTAAATTTACATCACTTATTAGTGATCTATTATGTCGTCTCGGTTAAGTTAATTTAAGCAGTTGATACCGATCTAATAAAATTTGGTATATCGGATGCTGTTTCCGTAAATATCATTCCGAGAGATATAGGACAGTCTATTTTTGCGGCTTGCTAATGCATTAGAACTGGCGTTACAGAAACCGAATTGCCAACAGATAGCTTTTAATAATTTAGCGACGATCCAAAGAAAGTAAAGCTTTTAAATAATTTAGATTTGGTCGGAAACGTTCGAATGATCAAATTGGGAAAAAATTACTTATTTATTTAACGCAGCTAGCGTTTTAAAGCTACGAAAAGGTTTTAAGTATACAGTTTTACTATCAATAGCTTTAAAATCTTATAAAACTGATTTCTAAACTTCATTTTCTAAAAACTATTTTACAAAATATTACGATTTTGTTTTTTTTTAAATAATTTTGTTCATAAAGGTTGGTAATTTATAAAAATTTTACCTGAAAGTTTTATGACATTAGTTCATTAAAACCAATAAGAAACGCGTATTACGACTTGTATTTTTTTTGTTTAAGTATTTTTATGTTATTTAACTAAGGAGATACTAACAACTGGAAGTATTTTAAAATTAGAGAAAAACTAAGTTTAAACACAGAATTTTATATTTCTTTTAGTGTGAGGTGAGTTTATTGATCAAGAGATAAAATAATTAGAATCAAAATCGTATCAAAAACATATATTTTAGTACAAATTTAGTTATTTATTATGCAACTCTCTTGTTGAATACAATACAAAGTTGGATTTATTTCTGGGATTTTTTTCTGCATTTCAAAAACGTCTAATTAACAATGATGTTTTTCAAATGCACTCGAAAACATTTCCGGTTAAAATCTAAGTTTTTGTGATATTATTACTGATAACAACTACAGTCCTCGTTAAAAATAGGTTGAATACCTAAACTATAAAGCAAGCCCTAGGGAATTGCTTTTTTTATTAAAGAATAAACTGGCTTTAGAACTGGTATTACAGAAACCGAATTGCCAACAGCTTTCAAAATTTAAAGACAATCCAAAGAAAGTAAAGCTTTTAAATAACTTAAACCTGGTTGGAAACGTGCGAATGATCAAATTTTGAAAGAATTACTTATTTATTTACCGCAGCTAGTGTTTTAAAGCTATGAAAAGGTTTCAATTAGACAATTTTACTATCAAAGACTTTAAAGTATCCTAGGATTGCTTTTTAAACTTTGCTTTCCTAAAACAGTTTCACAAAATATGACGACTTGGTTTTTTTCTTAACACAGTTTTGTTTTTAAAGGTTGGCAATTGAAGAAACGTTAAATAGAAGGTGTAATCATTAATCAAACCTTGTAATGGTTTTGTCAAGTTTTCTGTGCATTTATAGTAAAATACATGGGGAACAGCTTATAACAGAAGATTATTTTTTCAAAATTGACACTGATAGCGATAAAAAAAATAAATAATATATTTGAGGACATTTTGTTATATAGAAAAAAAGAAAAAGAAGACTATTAAATCAAAAATGGAATACAACAATCACAACAAATCTGCAAGTACACATTTCACTCCCGGGATTAGACGATGCACTTCAGTCCCTTGATATATAATATACTATTTTGTTTTAAATTCTTCTAACACATTTGAAGTCTTCCTTGTCAATTATTACTACAAGTAAGGGTTGCAAAAATAGTAAATTAAAATCTTGTTCTCCCGTATTGTAAATAGGCTATCACAGTTGTTCATTTACCAATAGTAAACTGGACTTTCGGAAACTGTGCGGTAAAAATGAGAAAGACACCGGGTCTCACATTTTACGGTAAGAACTACCACAAGAGATGCTTGAGGAAAAAATTATCCTTGCAGTAATAAAGTTTATCTACCAAAGTGTATGACCTAAAATATTTCCACAAACGCAGCTATATTTATTAGAAAAATAGAAAATTACAAAAATCGTTGAAACGTCACAGGTCTTACGTCAAACGGTCAAAGCACACTATGTTTAATTTATTTATTTTTTCAAAATTATTAATTATTTACACAAAAAAAACAGAGCTTAAAGCTTTCGGACAAAAAATCTTATACAAATCTTATGCGTTAGTTAATTTTACAGTCTCCAACTAATCAGGTTGGTGAAACAAAGTTGTCGCCTATAAAATGAAACTTATCGCATACGAATGTAAATAGCTATTGTAATATCACCAGGTACAATTTGTAAATAGCTTTTCAGCAAATTAAAACACCAGTAAATTTTTTTAGGTGTTCCTTAACACCCCTGTATAAGTTTTCATCAGGTGGCGTGGCATTTTGAGATTTTTGTATAATATGTGTGAGTGTGTTATAGTTTTTCTATAATTGCTTGACTTGTATGGTTCAATAGAGGTAATTAATATTTTAGGCTGTTAGAGACAAACTGCAGCCCTCTTAGGCAATACAGCGATCCTTATTAAATTTCTCATAAACTAGTTCGTAAGTCAAAACCCGAAAATTCAAGCATTTCTAGACAAATTATATATAGTTATGTCTAAACAGGTCAAGCCGGAAAAACATTTGGCAATCGCTGTAAAATCCGTACTTCTTTCTTTCTTTTAAAGAGCCATAAAATTTCTTTGTAAAAGTCAAAGTTGACATTTTTCTCCCACAAAACCTTCTTGACTTGTATTAATTTTCCGTCAAGTGGCTTGAAAGTTGTTTGAAAAGTCGTCGTAGAGTTCCATAGAGCATTTGTGCCACCGAATAAGAATCAACAATAGAAAGTAATTTAAATAACGTGAATAAAATTGATGCTCCTTCTCAAGTAACAATCTAACTGCACCTTCCTAATTTTTCAAAGTGGCCTAGAGGAACAAAAGAATCTTCCTTACGTAAGCACTAAGCACATACAATATCTCAATAATTACAAGCATCGACAGTGATTGAAGAGGAAAATGCTGGAGGTATTGTTAATAACCGCCTACAAAAAATATTTTCCGCCAATGTTACTGTGTTAATAACCGGAATTTTAATGGAGATGCACCAGAGTGTTGTAAAAAGCAAGGAAGTAACATATGCTTCGTTTATTTATCTCTAAAGGAATCCACAAATAAACAGCGTTATGATAACGTACGGGTATGTGAACAGTCCGAGGCACTTAATAATGTAATTTATGTTTTACTCGCGGTAATTAGAGACTTTCACTAGGAAAGGACAATTTCGTAATGTTTTATCACCTTTATGTCGACTGTAACGAAGCTCTACGAAAAGCCGATTTGTTACGGAATTTCAAAGGTAATTAGAGCCTAAAGCAATATGCAAACGTCTATTTTTTAACGAGACAGGAAAGTAGAAGAATTCGATTCTCTTTGTCTCCTTTATAAAATTTCATTTCAGCAAATTTACTTATCAAGACAGAGAAAATCTCGTTTTTCAAATTATCATTAAGTTTTACAAACGAAGTAGTTAATCAAAGTGTTAACTTCAATATTTACTCACCTTTGTTTAGAAACGTGATACAAGCTTGCCTTTACATGAATAAGTATCAGCCAAAAATCCTAATCAATATTTGGCTTAACAAGATTTATCACCAATTTTTTTTTTAAATTTTCTTTCCGTTAACGATTTTTCTCTATGTAGTCATTATTAAATTCACAAAATTAAAATGAAAAAACAATATATATTGGTGCCGCCACAAATCAGTGCGGTTACGTCATCAATTAAAATTTCATTTTCCGACTAATGTAATAGGAATTTAGAGCACTTAGTTGTATTTACAATGCATGCTAATTAAGAAATTACCTCTACAATACAGTAGAATCATTTTAAATATCATAAAATACCTGACAAGATTTTTAGCGACAATCATAGCAATTTGTGGTTGAATTTTGTATTCCTGAATGAGTATAATAACAATTACATTTCTAATGTTTCTGTTAACAAAAGCTGTCTCAAGAATATAAATTTTGTTGTATGAGTGTTCATTTTTTTTAGAACAGCCCTCTTGACGTTTGTCTTCAAAAAGTTGTTTAATAAATTGTGTTAAAATTGTATACTGATTACTAAGCTTATAGGCGTCCCGGTGTAGCTCAGCAATTGGCCAGCTAATTAATCGGTGTAATTCAGCTCGCGTGTGTTCGTCATTCAAATGGACTACACGAGCGCTCAAAATCTAGCAGCGTCGTTGCCTCGAATGTAACAAAATATATTTATTGCTTAAATGAGAGAACCTATTAACATATAGTCTATTATTATCAAATACTGCTTGACTGAGTGACTGAGTGGCTGTCAATGTGCCCTTAAATTGTACCGCTTTTATATGACGATAATTAAAGTGTAAATAATAACGCCATTGACAATCCACTTGCTTGCACCTAAGGTGCTCGAGCATAACACTCGAAAGCTTCTTGTTTTTTGAATATGTATAGTATACCAATGATACTACAAACAATTTTATTAAATGGGCAAAAACACTAAGGACAAGTATACAGGGTGTTAGGGATTGTTTCCATATAAATTTAAAGGTAGGTAGGTAGGTAGGTAGGTAAAGGTTTTCTCTAAACAAAATTTAAAATTATGGTTCCAAATTTTGAGAACCGCTGAGCTAAGATGATGAAAATGAGTCAATACAATAATTAAACTCAGAAAACTGTAAAAACATAACAATTCAGTATAAATTTAGTATAAAAACTTAACAATTTCGCGGTTCTCAAAATTTGGAACCATTATTTTAAAAAATTTTGGAGGAAAACTATGCATTTTCGGTATACATGAATTTTGCGTTTTCAATTCGTTTTGCCATTTTTACCTGCTTTTAAATTTATGTTAAACTATTCCCTAACACCCCCTAGAGGATATAAATTAAATGGGTTAAATAATAAAAAAATCAAAATCAAAGTGAAACCCACAAGTACTAAATTCTTATATTACAGTGGCAAAACGCTTTCGGAAACTACTGTCTCATTTTAGTGCCTGAATAACAATGTAAAAAGGAAAATTATACAGAAAGTTAGAAAATGTTAGAGAAACTTACCATACTTTTAGCACAATAGTTTTTGATTGAGTTAAAGGAAAAAAATGGACTTTTTTATGATATTTATATGTACTTACTTTGACGTGTATATAAAGATAAAATAACCTGTTAGGATATTCCGTTTTTTAAAGTGTCTGCAATTAGGGTTGCTCATTAGTCACCCTTTGGCTATTCCCATCATCCACGTAACACAATTCCAGCCCTGATAATAACCCGGGTGTTCCACAAAGTGGTAGTAAAGCAAGTAAAAACCTTCATGCATTAGATGCACCATTAATACCGTACGTTTTTATACCCGTGGTGGTCTCATAATTACGGTAATAACGTACTTTGAGAGCCGTTTCGCCCTTAGCTATTCCTAATGCGTATTATTGCTACGAAGTGGCGGTTCCAGTTTTACTTTCTGACATTGAATAATTTCCACTTGATAGACACGACACGGTAGCAAATTAATAATTGAAGAGATAGTTGGAAAGTCTGTCATGTTGGTGAAGTGTGTCTTGGACCAACATGGGTCGGCATTCCAGCGAAACATGTCAGGATTTCCTTGACAATGTGTTCGTTTTGTCGGGGTGTAATTGCCATCATTAGCGGATTTATGAGGCGTGCGTGGCCAAAGAAGGGCGGACTTCAAGTCGGCAAAGTCTCTCATCTATAACTCAAAGCGACCTACGCTGATCTTCATCAGAAAATCATGCTGAGAATCTTATTGTTTTTATTTGGGTGTAAATTGATAGGTTTAGGCGTATTACTGTTATGTTGCATATGCAACATGTGGGTGCAGTTTCTATTGCACCAATGCATACAATTTTTTTAAGTAATTAAAATTTAATCGTTACTTAAATGTGGCTTGTCGGAGGTTTGGGATAGAAAACAAAAATAAACCCTTTTATGCTCGAAAATTTATCCGTGGTGTTAACTGCTTTCTTTTTCCGGAAGGGCTTATAAACACCTCAATAAATTTTAACATAAAGAAAGGTTATTCGGATTGGGTAAGGCATTTTCTCTGAAATGTGATTAAGCAATTGGATGATTACAAAACAAAGGTCAGTAAAATATTTGTATTTGACACATGGTAATAATATATGTGGAAAATCTATTGTTGTAAGTTTGGAAATTTTGAGACAATCTTCGTAGTTCATTTGATTTATTTTAACACAACAAGGATTGACAATTAATGTTATTACTAACTAGTTTTTTTTATCTTTATCTGCCGCCTTTTTATTCAGGTATTTTCTCTGACTGCTAACTGATTTCAAGCACCATGGCTTCTCTTTAGTGCTTACATACCAAAATTTCATCTCGTAGTAGTCCTCGTTTAAAGGATGTTAAATATCTAAACTTGCTTTATACAAATGTTTATGGTTTTTGAGATTCACGATGCAGCCATTTTGTCTCAGAAGAATTGATATATTTTTAAATTTGACGCCTTAAGTAATAAAAAGAAAGAAAACGTGCCAATAAACGTTCATCAACACTCTTAATAATAATGTGTTTACGTATTATTTGTTATAAAGAATTGTATTGCGATCAGTTGTTCGACCGATTGGTGGTAAAATAATGCACAGTCTGCTATAAGAAATAAGAATAACATTGTTTTGAATACTTTTTATGTAAAAGATATGAGACAAATTCTACTTTGAGGTAAATAGTGCTACATTTTAAAAATGTCTTTTGTTATTTTATAAACAATTTTTAACTACGCCACTGAACCAATTCAAATATAGAATTTTATGTCATCATTAGTAAAAACCAAATTTTGCAAATGCTCTACTAACAAGGACGTAATAGTCCTAAATTGAATAGCTACCCGGTACTACAATTACCAGTACTATTTGGTAAATAGGAAACTTTAGAGAGAAGATGCAAATTGGTTAGTGAGAGTTTTCAAGTATTAAAATAATATTAAATTAAATATTTAAATTATTCTTTGTGTAAATATCGTAAAATATCTGTGAAATGGATACGCAGTCGTAAATTTCGCAGCCGGTTTTAACAAAGGCAAATTTGTGATATTTATGGAGTTCAGATAAAGACAAAATTTTTAAAGCTGCGAATTACTCATCATTAAATCTGCTGCAATTATATTGAATAGCGTGTATAATAGTCATTGTGCTCATAAACCTAATTCAGAAAAATTTTTAAGTGTTATTGTGTCAAATTAATTGACGAATTAATTACTTGTAATTAATCATTAATTAAACGTTTCATTTCAAATTTCTCTGCCAGACTGTCTGTCTGTCTAAAGAATGATTTATTGCTGTCTAAATTATGCATATCTTGAAAGGCGGTGCTAAAAATAAACTTTTAACACTTTGTTTTTATTGTTCAATTTCTATTTGTTTACATCGCGTTAACATGATTGATCTATCAACTGCAACTAGCAGGAATTGCATTTTTACCAAAGTTTTAATAAATGTGTGAATCTTGATTTAATTAAACTCGTAGGGTGTGCTTTCATAAATAACAAGTTGATTTGCATTTGACTAGAAGTATTTCCGCGATCATTTCGTAACACTGAACAAGCTGAATAAACGATGGAACAAAGAAAGAGGGAAAAATTTTTAGATGAGATTTTTGAGACAGAATGTTATTGGCACAACAAACAAATTTATTTGATCGGAGCTTTATTAAAGGAAGTCGAGGAAATTTTCTATTTTTGGAATGATGGTGTGTCTGACAGGCTTCAAAACAAAGTAACTGATTTTATTTTACAATTTCTTTCTACTTTTATAGCAAAAATTTGCATTTTTACAATGTAATCTTATTTTGTTTACTTAGAAAATACAGACTGAAATTTGAACAAACAATTGATAATATGATGTATTACATTTTCAAATCGTAACCACATTTTATTATAATATTTGTGTTACTCTTTATTTTAAACAATATGTATTAACCTCCAAAACTTTATATATTTTTAACAATTAAGGCAATATACTCTTGGGTGTCGAGGTTTCTTCTTGTTTTTGAACTTTTGATTGGTTTCATCTTTACCACTTCCTGTCTTGTGCCATTTCTTAAGATAAATTTCGGTTTATTTCCTTTATATCCAGTCTTTTCTCTATTGTGTTAAATTTTTTGTAATCTTGCTTTTTTGCTTAGACCAAATGGTTTCGCTTTATGTAGCTTCTTTTCTTGCTTTTTCTTTTCACGCGTCTAGTATTTTTTTGTTGATGTGATTTACAGTTCTTTCTTTATATCTTCATTTCTCCACTTGCCAATTTTCCTTGTCTATTGAATTTTTTTACAGAACTTTAATTGCTTTTTTCTTTTCAGACACCGTCACTTTGTTTTTTCTTAATATTCCTTAATAGCTAAGGAATAGATTTTGCTTTCTTTTTCAACTTGTACCGTTTAGAGTTAGGGTAAGTTGTACGTCCTATACCGTATAAGCATAATATTTTGGAGAAAACCACCAAAGGACTTGGCTGCACCACGGTTTCGTCTATGAGATTTCTTAAAGTTAGAATTGTAGCCTTGATAATGAGTTTTAATTTTCAAAGTTTGATTAATCAAATTGGTCACGTGTGTGCACTGTTTGGTAATCTGGATATTACCATTACGATTAATCATAAGTGCACGGTTTTTTGTTACTGTCATAATTTTCCTTTTTCTTTTTTTCCTGGTTCCTGTCATTGTTTTTCTTTTCGAATAATTTAAAAGAAAAAAGAAGATAATTAAATAAAATAATTATATTGTTCTAGCTAGCACATTTTAGTTTTTGGATTGTTGTTAGTTTTTTATGAAATAATATTATTTGTTCTCTCTTCTTCATCACTTGTTTTATCATTTACGGTAGTTGCTGCGACCCTAGTTGTTTTTGGAAATATATTCTAAGTATATTGTTATTCTTTTTGAGATTATTTCTTCAAGAGTTATTCTATTTCTTTATATTTTTATTCCATCAGGACTAATAAGGGAAACCATTCTTCCGTTAACAAGACTCTTACTAGTACAGTTGCAAGAAAATAGACCGATATTCCATTGAACTCCACTACAATAAGTCTTGAAACAAGGAGAAAAATTCTGTTTACTTCCTTCACTTTATTGCTTTGAGTTGAGTTTTCAAGTTCACATGATTCTTGTAACTTTTCAGTTTTTGTTTAAATACCTACTTTTCAGTCATTTATTTTATTAAAATTCTGTTCGTTGCCTGTTGTAAATGTGGTGATTTCAGAAATAGCTATTCTATTAATGTATATTCTGCAAAAGTAAAAGTGCTTCTTTTTGTGTTGGCTTAATGACGTGCCAGTGTTCATGTTAGTTTATTAAACATTTACTAATTGGATACCGTTGTCTAAATACATTACCATCCGCAAGTACAAGTTGATTTATATCAAACTTATTCATGTCCGGATGTATTGAATAATTATCCACAGCAGGACGATAATTTGACTAATTTTGTAGTCTCCGCGCTATTTTGTTTAAGATTAATTTTGGGAAAATGGAATGGAATAATATAGCATGCTATTTAAAATTTTCATTTATTTTATGTGTCTTTATAACTCGATTTTAAATATTCAAAAGGGCGATTCTAGTAGCGTGCATTGTGTTAAATTGCTGATTCGAGACAAAGTAAATTACCCGTAGGCCAGCGTTTCTCAAATTGTGTTCCGCGGAACCCTAGGGTTCCGCGAGATGAAAGCAGGGGTTCCGCGAAAAGACAAAACCACGATTAAAAAAAAACACGAATAGAAAATATAAAATAAATAAATGTACAAATTAAATTACTCCGTGACGAGGGTCAACGTTTGGTCAGGATTGAGAATATGTCACGTCACACGTACCGCCTTATTTTAATTCTAAGAAACAAAATCCATCAACCGCGCATAACCGCTGTGTTTGCATGCATCGGCAATATTCGGCATTTGCTCAGTGCCGTTCTTATTCCGTTGGACTGTGTATCGTGTACGTACCTACTCGTGCTTTTTTATCTTGTAATAATCACGTTTGTAAACAATTCAATGTGGTGCTGCGACCTTTTAGATTTTTAATTATTGATACTGATAGTTAAATCCATTATGAGTCTGGACAGCTGGTTAAAAGGAAGTTTGAAGAAAAAAAGTAATAGTTCTTCAAACAGTTCAACATCTACCGCAACAGAGGGAGAAGAAGCAGCAACGAATCCGGACCACAGGTCCGAAGCAATTGAATCTTGTGCTTCTGAAAATGCAGAGAAAGAGAACAAGTTTCAGAAAAAGCGGGAAGCGCCCTGTTCTGTGTCATCTTCTCAAACTAAGAAACGAAAATACGACGACAGCTATTTATCATTTGGTTTTGCATGTGCCGGCACTGAAAACTGTCCAGAAGCACAATGCTTACTTTGCAAAAGAATATTGCCAAATAGTTCGCTAGCACCTGCTAAATTACGACGTCATTTTGAGAATAACCACTCGGAGTACAAAGATAAAAACACATCCTATTTTAAGAGAAAGCTTGAGGAATATGAAAAAGCAAAAGAATTCATAACAATAAAATTTAAATCTGAAAACGAAAAGGCCACGGAAGCTTCTTACTTAGTGAGTTATCGCATAGCTCTTGCCGGAGAAGCACACACAATTGGGGAGTCGCTAATAAAACCGTGTGCAAAAGATATAGTGTCGTGTATTTCCAATGAGGTGTTGTGTCAAAAAGTTGAAACAGTACCACTTTCCAATAGCACGGTGTCTCGACGTATTAAGGATCTCGCTGATGACATCCAGACAGAATTGATTTCTCGGCTGCAACAATGTAACGGGTACTCATTGCAATTAGACGAGTCCACTGACGTAGCAGGTCTTGCAATTTTACTGGTTTTTGTAAGATATAATTTTCAGAAAGGGATTGAAGAAGATTTGCTTTTATGTGAAAGTTTACAAACTCAAACCACCGGTGAAAATATATTCAACTGTATTAACAGTTTTATGAACAAATACGGTATAAGTTGGGCAAAATGTGTTGATGTATGCAGCGATGGTGCCAAAGCAATGGTAGGAAAAGTCGCAGGCGCTGTGACTCGAATAAAAAATGTGGCAAAAAATTGCAGTAGTAGTCACTGTGTTCTCCACAGACATGCACTGGTAGCCAAAAACATGCCAAGCTCTCTTAAGACTGTACTAGACGAGGCGGTTCAAATTATCAATTTTATAAAAAGTAGGCCATTACAATCGCGATTATTCAAGATTTTATGTGATGATATGGGTAGTCAACATTCCGCCCTGCTTTTGCATTCCGAAGTCCGATGGTTATCACGAGGTAAGGTCCTAGTCAGACTATTTGAATTACGACAAGAATTGCTGACATATTTCCTGGATACAAAATTTCGATTGTCTGATCGACTTACAAACATGCTGTGGTTAACAAAACTAGCATATCTTGCAGACATATTTTCGAAATTAAACGATGTATCTCTATCACTGCAAGGGAAAAATCTAAACATTTTTGATGCAAAAGGGAAAATACTTTCTCTGCAGCGGAAATTGAAATTTTGGACATCTTCTGTGGAGCAAAACAATTTAAACTCCTTTACACTGCTCAAAGATTTTCTGGAAGAATCTGAATTAGAACTTCATGAAGAAACACGCAGCGAAATAACACTTCATCTTCGCAATGTAAACACATCATTAAATCAGTATTTTCCAGCGATGGAAAAAGACAATATTAATGACTGGGTTCAAAATCCATTTACAGAACATAAGCCAGCAAGTTTTACAGACGCAGATTTTGAACTTCTGATTGACATGACTTCTGATAGCAAATTGAAGAGAAAGTTTAAAGAAGTTCCCCTTATTTCGTTTTGGGGTGATTTATTCGAGGAATATCCCGAGTTGTCGCAGCGTGCAATGAAGGTTTTATTGCCATTTGCCAGTACCTACTTGTGCGAATCAGGATTTTCACTGTATGCTGGAACCAAGACGAAATATCGAAACCGGCTTGATGCGGCTCCAGACATGCGCATACAGCTTTCATCAATAAAACCAGATATAAAAAGAATTTGCCAAAAGAAGGAAAAATCACATTCCTCTCATTAAAATGTAACTTGTTTTTTTGTATTTTATTTTTATACCGGGTTCCGTCTTGATTTTCAAAATCTAAAAGGGTTCCGCGGCTAAAATTAATTGGGAAACGCTGCCGTAGGCAATTCTCGGAATAATGAAATCGTTGACTAAATATTTGTCGAATCTGCACGTCTTGTTTTAATCGAGTGGATAATGCACATCTGCAGTTTAAAAATAGGATAACAAACTATGAATCAAGACACTACCTACACGTGATTCCCAATGTCACATTTATCTTTTTTGCATCAACATGCAAAACACTTGTAACACGTAACAATTAAAATTCAAAAGCTCTGAGCTTTTGTCATGTCGGCTCGTAAATTGCTGTATTCTTGAAATCACGCAATGGTTTTAATTCAATTCTTATTATGCAACGGATCTTCCTCTCAACATTTACTTGCAACAGTGGCGGAACTACTACAAAATTTCAGGAAGGGCCAGAAGATTGACCAACAAATTTCCAATTTGTCACATATTTGGTCTATTTTGCAAACCCCAAAAGATAACGACTGTGAATGGGTTAAATAGAACTAAACAAACCTGACTCTCCATTCTAAATTCATATTTTAATCCATTAGGAGAGTAAATCTGTTCAAGTTTTTTTTTCTATTTTCGGAAATTTGACCCATACTACCTACATTTTTTAAATCTCTAAGTAGATTTCAATTGTATGTCAGAAATCATTGCACGAAATTCTGTTGAAATCACTTTAAATCCTTTGGGACTAAAAATGGTAGATTAGTCCTTTTCAGTAGAGGTGAAAGTAACAACTTTAGTCTCGCAAGCGCAAAAAATCCATTAAAAATTTGATTTGAATGTTGTTCTTTTCTTCATATTTTTTAATAGTATACATTAAGTAAAATGTTAAGTTTCAAGGGTAGAGTAAATTAAAGTTACCTTTCGCTACCGATAAACTTTTTCTTTTAGAAGATAATTTATATCAAGCACTTTTTTAGTGTGCGGGTGCCCACCCTGGCCCACATGTAGTTCTGCCACTGGATTGAAACCTTGAAGATGCACAATGCCATTTAGAAAACTGGTTGTTATTTGCGACCACAGTTTTATATACCAAGCCCGGATCCCGCAATAAGGTGGCCAATAACTTCTTGTTCTTCTTCTCAGGAGTCATTAAAAGTGAACGCAGACAGCTTGGGAGCACTTGCGTGACATGAATGAACTTTTTAAATGTGGTAATCGTATCGGATTTGTCCTGGTGCTTTTTTCACATAAGAATTTGATATTTACAAGGGAAGTTTTTAAGAGTACAGCTAAACGGCGAAATGTTTTATATATCGGTAGCTTAAAGTTAATATTTACATGAAACACTGACCTAGCACTTGCTTAATTAACACTCGGACAAACAAACCGCATTCTTGAACTCTTTTTTTCAGAATTGTGTTCAGGTAAAATTGCCAACAGATTCATTGCGGATTCCTTCAAAGTTGCTCTATAAAAATGTCGACTAATCCTGGAGTTATGAGATACTAATCGGGCCTAATAAGCGGTTTATGGCTAAAGGGTTATATGGAGAATGGAAATAATAAGCATCTTCAGGTTCGGTATTGTTTGTTCAACAGGCTGGATGGTCAGCCGATGTAATAAAAACTGTTTGCTTTTTGTTCGGTTAACAAGAGAATATGGGTTATGGAAATTTGACAAGCATTTTATTAAGTTGGGGTTAACATTCAAGGTTTTTTTTGTAAAAAATAATATAGAAAATATGATAGACGGTATGGTATTATAAAAATCATTTATGGAAGGAGTTGTCTGCCAACTGCTAGAGCCTAGAAGTTTCAGAAGTAGGATTAAGATTAAAGGATTATGTGTAATGAAAATAAAAAAAATGTGAAACGATCTAGGATTAATACAAAATATTGCAAAACCGACAAAGTCAAATTTGTATTTTAAGAGGAAAGGCTCAATAACAATTTAGAGATGTTGAAGGTTTATTTGTATTAAGAGTTTAAAGAAAAATTTAGATCCAAGTGCCAAAATCCAATTAAATTTATTAAATACTGTAGATGAAAATAGCAATAAAAGTGAATATAAGAAAGAAAAAATATTTATTCGGACCAAAATTGAAATACATGTTTACTCCACACGCAGAGTTTCAAAACTAAATAGAAGTTTTCGTTATTGTAGGCACAGGCTGTTCTAGAATTACTATTATGTATAATTTTATCAATTCCCGATAATTGTAAACTATTCAAAACTATTTAACCAATGACATTTCGAATTATTTAACATCTTGTCAGTTGAGAAAGAATCTTCTTTGAAACTTTTTGTAGAAGCAGAGATCCTGTCAGTCATGATGAGTTCATAACATTCCACAGCTATCTCGAACAGAATTCCAAAATTAGATTAAAAACTAAAACTAAATAATTTTATATTTTATCTACAATATTAATATAAAATTTACGAATTCATTTCTTACTGTATATAAATTTTATTTTTGCTATTAACTTTTAAAGTCAAAAAACAGTTATTTTCCTTTCGTTCTATTATCTCGTTATTTAAATATCAAATCCATTTCTTAACTCAACAGGTTACAAATCTCTTTTTTAAGCATGTTTTGATGAAGACAAGAACCCACAAAACCCAGCGTTTAGTTGAAAATTCTATGGAATAAATCAATGTCAGTTTCCATTCTGATTAAAGCACGGCTTGGTGTCACTTATAAATCTATAAAATAACTTAACGTGTTGGAATATTTGATATATCATGCAAACTAGTTATAATTTTAAATTTCCTTCGAGTATTTGAAGCATGTTAAACGTTTTGTGTCAGAAACGTAAAGTCTGGCATTGTCAGCGTCATTGTAGACCACTTGTCTCGTACACAACCCGTTGTGCTAATTATACATGACGGTCTTAACATTTTCCTTCGTCAACACCTTTATTTGGAAAAAAATGATAATAGCAGCGAATTCAAGACCTGTCTGCGATAACACCAGCAAATCAATTTGAAAATATTTTGATTTATGAAGTAATTTCTATAAATAGGGGAGGAAAAAGTCTGTGATTTTGCGGCGCTAAAGGCACTTGTAATAAATTCAAATCGCTACGAGATTAAAGTGTATTCTCATAAAACAACCTGAATCGTGTTCAAAGAGACTTCTGATGAAAATCTTGGCACGAAATATGACCCCATAGAAAACACACGTCGGAGACTTATCATGAATTTGCATTCTGAAAAATCGCAGCTTTTGCATTGAGATGACGGAAATGCATCATGACAAAGGTATTTCATAACATTATTATTTATATCATGGGTTAGAAAATTCCGATAAATAAATATCGGTTTATAGGCTTTTAATAGACCTATGATCTCACGAGTCAGATGTGACATGGTCTTGTAAATGCCAAGTTTTATTTTTTATTTCTAGTAAATTATTTATTATTAATGACTGATCAACATGCAACATAACCATTACATTCATAAATTTTATGAAAAATAACAACTAATCAATTATCAGAAATTCTTCTCAAGTAAGGACTGACCCACGATACGATTGACCCAAATATGCAAAATGTGCTATTTATTTATTTTTCTGCTTTGAAAGTAATATCACCGTGAAAATTCCATATTCATGTGGCGAGAACAATAAATTTATCACAGGATGCTCGTTAATTTTTTGTTTTAGGAGTTTTTATAAAATGCGGAATTCTATGTCACAAAGGATGAGCTCTTTTAAATTTAAAAAATATTATTATTAATTTCTAACGGAAAAAATTGTACATTTTACACCAAAATATGAAAGTAAGATTTTTGTGAGATTATACTTTGTTTACGAGCTGCGTAAGTAGCGAGGAGACAATCTCACGAATGAAAAAACTGTGTTTCATGCCGAATAGTAAGTACTATTTTTTCTACGATAACGAAATTTTAATTTCATCTTCGGAAGTTATATTTAGAATAGTTTTAAACTCTCAAACCGTCAAATGAAAGATAAATTTTAGCTGCCTAAGAAGTGTGCTTAAAAGAAATGTCATCAATTTGACAATTGTTAAAAAAGGAGACAAGATTATAAAAAAATACCCCACTTTGAAAAAGAAAGGATACTTCCATCAAAATAGTTTGTGTTATTTTGTTGTCTTTGTCTTTTTCATTTAATACTATCACAAAGTCTACAATATTGTTACAATTAGTTCTTAAAACTGCTATTTTTTATGGGTTTCTCTTGATGAGATGATCTTTGTTAATAAACAATTAGGAGTAATAATAATAATTATTATTACAAGTAACACGTTTTTTTTACCTGCTGCTTCTCTTTTCTGGCTATCTTCTCTGCCGGTTTTGTCATCTTTTTTTCGCTTTCGATTTCCTGTATTTGTTTCTAGATTTTCTTCAACTGCTTTCAACATTATTTCGCTGCTTTCAAGCCCAACCAAAACGTCTTTTATAATATATAGAACATAGTATATCATAGTATAGTATATCAGGTATAGTATAGTATAGTATATCAGGTTCTATATATTTTATAATATATAGAACCTGATATACCATTTCTGCAGGGTCGGCCTAAGTAACTATTCAATATCCGGTTAAATTATATGGCAGTCTGTATTTAACTTCTTAATTGTTTAGTAAAAGTAGATATCGTTGTTCCTCCTCCTGATTCTATAAAAAAGGGTTAAACAGTAATATGGCTAACCACTTCGGAATCAAGGGGAATTGTCTTCATCTCCTATTTTTAAAGATTCAGTTTCGATTCTTGAAGCTTAAAATCTTATAAGCTTGTTTTATCGAAATTAGGGGTTTTAAATTAGGTACAAATGGGTCTTTGGATCATTTTTCTATAGTCCAAATCTTGGTCGTCATTTATCGATCTTATCCACTTTTTCTATTAACCTTTGTCTTTTTTGTCTTGCATCATCGACTTCGTGTTTTACTTCTTTGGCTTTTTAATTTAATTATTAAATATATTAAAATACGGAGTATCAAAAAAGTCCTTCTTTAAACAAAAATTAAAATTGTTAACTCAGGCTTTTCTTTGATCCTGTTGATTCCTGTTTTTCGTTTTAAGTTCCGGCGATGAGTGTTTGGGAGCCTTCGATTTCTCGCCTACGGAATCGTCTTTTGAAGAAGTCTTAACAGTGGGTTTTTGGTTTGAGTTGGTTAAATAAGGGCTCAAAATTTTGTTAATTACATCAAATCTGTACCGAAATAGCTATTTCTATCATAATAGGAATTTTGATGAACCGCTCCAGTGTTGCGGTTTTTGCCCACTGAAACTGTCTCTTCTTATTTCACACAGAGACTGACTTTTTTATTAGTAACTGTTTTGCTTTATACATATTATAAGGTGAGTTAACATTGCAGAAGTTTCTAGAGATTCGTTTTCTGAAGGTTTTTTTTTTGGTTCTTCTTGGTAATTTTTCAGTAAAATAGTAAAATATTTTGAAAACTTTTGCCCAAAAATCCAGCAGGTTTTCAAAGACTTTTGGCTTGACAATTTTTTCTTATAAAGTAAAATATTGACACGTGTTGTCAAAATAGAAAATCGAGAAGTTAGATTATCCAGACTCTTTATAAATCGAGATAAACATGAAAAACATGATGAAAATTTTGTTTTATCTTAATTAAATATGTTTATATTCATTTTAATTATCTAATTATCACAAAACGCTGATATTATTTCACAGAACGATGATTTTGAAGTGTGAGCAAGTTCATTTTGTTTGAATTAGATAAACCCTTTTATATCTCTAAAAGTCAGTGACCTATTTCCTAAATTCAATTACGTTGCTCTTATCCAACATACTGACATTCAAAAATTAATTTTACTAAAAACCAACTTATCTATTCATTTAACAATGCCAAAACACCGTTGCATTTCCTGATTAGAATTCTTTTTAAACTTAGAAATCATTGATTGAATGATTCATTGTATTTAGTTTAAATTTGAGCACTTGATCTGAATAGTGAATTTTTTAAATTAGAATGAGGAAGTGTCAAGGGTACTTATGGGCTTGGATCTCTCCCAAAACTTTCGCTGATTTGTCATGCATTCGAATATTTATGCGTAGTGATGAACGGATGTTGAAAAAGCTTACTTTTTTATGTTACCTAATTCTCATCGCTCTCAGTCATGGGAAACGTTTATCAAATTTCGAAATTTGCTCCCTAATTCAAATTGCGGATTAGTTACATTTTAATTAAAGTGGCTTGTTTGTTTTAGCATGAGATCATTGTAACATTAATGTCTTCTCAATTAGTATTTATTCGTTATAAATATGCAACAGCAGCTCATAGTTGGGCGTTTTAACCAATTGAAGCTGACTCGAAAAGGACAGTATTTTATTAACTGGGATGATTTAATTAATGGGACATTATAACCGATTTAACACGACTCCACTATAATTATGTTGAAATCACAAACTGTTTATTTTTTTAACACTTGTTATGAGCCTCCTGTTATTTGTGTTTCGAGTGTAACACTCGAAGATGCTATTATAGAAAAATTTTCACGCCACTTGAAAACTCCTCCGCTAATAATAAATCAAAAACTCGTATGTATTAATACACCAAAAGCACCTGTTGTCTGACACACATACACGCTTTTTTTACACACGTGTTAGTACCACGTGTGAAATTAACTCCTAACTTAATCCTTCATAACTTTGACAGTTTCTTGCTTATTGTGCAAGTGTTGTTTAGACTAGATCATCGGTTGATGAGCCCTGTACTTATCTCACGTGGGTTTAGAAACGCATAATTACGGTCCATGCTTATTACTGAACATGGAGTACTCCTTATTTGGTTTGATACATTTATGTTTATTCGAGTTATCGAAAGATTTATTGATTCTTTTTTAAAACGAAATCTTTACCTGAAAAATTCCAATGATCGTTAAACGTGACTGAGATAATGTCACTGGTATTTAACGCAAATTTAAAGCTAATGTGTCCCAGTTTGGAGCAGACGGATTTTTGACGCAGTCACGAAACGCATTGATTGATGAGAAAGAATTTTCTCAAGAGATTTGACGAGGAGTTTGAATTTTATCAAATGTTTTAACGAACCTATTTAGCCAAAATGAGCTGTTTATGGATGATTTTATGTTTAGTTAATGTCAGGTCCAATGTTAGTTGTTAGTTTTACATTCAGAGCCGGATTGCCGATTTGATTGCCGATCCAGCTGTCTCTCTTCTCTAGTTTTTGTATTAAAACAGCAATAAAAAAATGAAAAATGTTTGAAATGTTTGGGGTTTTCAATGTTGAATTTTTTTGTTCTTGAGTTATAAACATATTTATTTTTTATCTTCTCACAATCTTAGATTTTAAGAATTAAATCTTTTTAAAATTTCAACCAAATGGCTGCAGCAGCAACATTTGGGAGGCCAAATAGAAGAAAAAGTCTTCTAAACAAATCGGTGGTGTTCTCTAGAGTTTTGTTAAGTCCCTATGTTAATACACCACAAATAGTTTTTTATGAACTGAAAACAGAAAATTTGATCAAAACGATCAGTATCATAAATATGTCATCGTTTTCAAAAATCTTTATAAATTAATGAGAATTAATAAATGATAAAAAATTAAAACTCTAAGTAAATGCCACAAGTTTAATTAAAATAAATTGTTACATGAAGTCGAAAAGCGCTTTATAGAGCTATTTCTCATTGTCAGTGTCTAAATATACAGGGTGTTTCAGAAATGAATACAAAAATTTTAACCAGTAATATATCTTACCAAAACTAACAACTTTTCTAGATAACATTTTTGCGATAAATGTGGGGCATTCCGAATTTTTTTACCTCTATATCCCCCCTATAAAAGTATGCTCATACGCTCATAGTATACGCTCATGAAATTTTGTAAATTCAAAAAATTATAGAAACCAAAAATGCATTGCTGCAATGACAATTTATCGAGCAATTTATTAAAGGAAAATTGTCAATTTGACAAGTTCAATACGTCCATAATTCAAGCCGAGACTCGTGTATTAATTTGTTGACTAGTTCACAATCGTTTATTGTTGCTCTTGTTCTTGTTTCGTTGTTGTTTCTGTTCGTTTCTTCCATCGTTGTTGTTTTGGTTCGTTGGTGTTCTTGTTCTTGTTTTGTCGGCATTACTTTACCACGATGCCTGACTTTACCACCATGAGTACACAGATATGGTTCTTACCTACGAAGAAGCCCAAGGCAATGCTTCTAGAGCTCAGAGAATTTATGCGCAAAAATTCCCTAATCGTGCAGTTCCTTATTCTCGAACCTTCACAAACATTGTCCAGCATCTTCGAGATCATGAAACGTACCAAGCTGCAGCTCGTGATCGAGATAGACAACGTCCGGAAGCGATTGCGAATGTAGAAGAGGCTGTGTTAGACGACGTCGCTGTAAGACCTGGGTGCAGTACTCACAGACTTGCTCTTCATCAAGGTATTTCCTCTACAACAGTTTGGAGATTATTGGAAAAATAACTATTGTATCCATAGCACAAACACTAGGTAGAGTTCCTAAAACCAGAAGATTTACTTCGTTGACGTGCCTTTTGTGAATGGATATTTACGCAAATTGAACATCAAGAAAACTTCCTAAACTTTTTGATGACAACGAAGGAAGCTGGTTTTACATGAGATAGCATTAACATCTACAATACTCATATCTGGGCTGATGAAAATCCACAGATTCTACATACCTCCACGATTGAACGCGGTGGAGTATTTAAATTTTTTGAACAACATTCTGTACTAGTTATGTAAAGATGTGCCATTGGAGACTAGAGCTAGCATGTGGTTCCTTCATGATGGGGCACCATGTCACACTACTAACATTGTGAGACGATGGTTAGACAACAACTTCCCAGAAAGATGGATTGGTCGCAATGGCCCCATTGCATGGCCAGCGAGGTCACCCGACCTAAATCCTTGCGATTTTTTCTTATTGGGTCATATGAAAAACGTTGTGTATCCTTCGCCAATTGCCACAATTGAGGAATTACGACAACGGGTAAAAAAGGCGGCTGAAAGTATCAGACACAATCGGGATATGTTAAATATAGGGTGAAAAAATCTCGCCAGACGTCTCTAGCGTTGTTTGGAGAATAATGGTGGCCACTTTGTTATAATTTGTCTTAAGTATGAGGTTAAGTTCTTTCTAGTTATTAAGATTATTTTTCACTCATTTTAATATTTACTCACATTGTTGTTTTATTACGTTTGTATTTATCTACACTTTTATTATCTACACACGACAATTAGTTCGGCTACTAAATTACATTGAACTTTAAACTAAACACCATAAACTAAACATAAAAACTTAAACTTTCAAGTTCAATGTCACGCCGGATCAATATTTAAGAATTCAAGTTCAAGTACCGTTGCTGTTGTTCTTTTGTGCTTGTGCGGCTTTATTGGTATTTTTTTTATTCTGGAGGCTTATTTAAATTTTTAAATGGGGGCGTACCGCGATATTTTCCACAACTTAACAAATTAGATGATAAAATTTTTAATTTATTGAAATCTATTTTTTTCAATAAAATGTGATAGTTTTAAACATTGATCTACTAATTTATTATTAGAATAATGCTTTTCAATGTTTCTAATTAATATTTAATCATAAAATTAATTTGATGTCATAATGACAAGTAATAATTTTTCTATAGTTATTATGGTGACTATTATAATGGTGTATTCTACTGTTTTGACCAGTGGCGCGTATGGAATTTCTTGCCAAGACTTTAACTAATTTTATCTTGATAACGGTTGAGCTTCGGAAAAAAAATTATCTAGAAGAAACTCTTTTTTAAGCGAGATCTACAAGTGGTTAAAATTTTTGTTTTTATTTTTGAAACACCCTGTATATATTTTTTAATCCAACTAATAACTAGGTATGTATTCAGTAGCACTCAATAAATTTTAAGAGTTTTTTCTTGTTGGAACTCAAGAGTTGTTTATTAAAATTTTAGTACCTACCCAATAAATTATTAAAAAGTGAAATTTATAAGCTTAAGATATTTTTTATATTTATATTAGACTTGAATAATTATTTTTGCATTTAGTGTACAGGCATTTGATACATAATTTATTAATAAATTATAGCTCCGTATATTCTGGCTTTTTTATTTTAAAAAATAAAGTTAGGTTAGAATCAAATGTCAAAGTGCCATCAGGTTGGTACTGTCATTTGTTAATGACAAATAGTAATTTCGCCATGTTATGTTGCTAGCACTGTCAGTGGCATTGCATTTGCGTCGATAAATATTTGTGAATAATTAAACCAGTGAAAATAATATTTGGATTTAAAACTAAATTTACTTTAACACCGAATAATACTGGGTAGTTATTGCTAAATTGTAATTTTTTTTTAAGTGAACATAACCTAACTTCTGGCATGGAAGAAATGTGATAAAGTTGGTCTCTAAATACTGGTTTTAGGCTGGTACAGTATGGTTTTTAAGAAATTTTGACATTGACAATTGATTATAAAAATAACAAACTTTACATAATATAGTTACTGAAATTTAAAATGGTCGCCATGATTGTTGTCATGACCGTCGCCATGACACTAGATGTTTTTGTTTTTTTGTTTATCAAAGTAGGTGTTTTTTTCATCTTTCATACATGCAGTAACTTTTGTGGATTTATCATAACTTAAAGTGTTTGATAATAATTGTGGATAAGTTCGAGCTTCAAATCTACATAATTAAATTTTGGAGATGAATATGGATCCATACGGTCCCAGTTCTCAAACTCTCACGTTTGTGGAAACTGAAGATAACGACTCGATTGGGGCTGATACCCAAGGATCGGAATGTGAGTTCACTGATTTTACAATTCCATCACAGACTCAAGCATCTCAACGTGAAGATGTAGGACCCAAACTTGGAAACCTGACTACTGCTTTGGGAGAGTTGCAGTTTGAAGAAGAAGACGAAGAGTATTTCAATACCAAGGAATTACCATATTATGCTTGCAAGTATTGCGGAATACATGACCCTAAGTGTGTTGCTATGTGCAATTGTTGTAAGAAATGGTTTTGCAACGGCAAAGGAAACACTTCAGGGAGTCACATAATTAACCATTTGGTCCGAGCCAAACACAAAGAAGTGACATTACACAAGGAGGGCCCTTTGGGTGAAACCGTTCTGGAATGTTACTGCTGTAGTGTCCGTAACATCTTTATTCTGGGGTTTGTTCCAGCCAAAGCTGATTCGATTGTAGTCCTACTTTGCCGCCATCCATGTGCTGCCCAAAATTCTTTAAAAGATATGAACTGGGATCCAGATAAATGGAAACCCCTTATTACTGATCGGTGTCTATTGTCTTGGCTCGTAACAATTCCTTCATCACAAGAACAATTACGTGCTCGACAAATCTCAGCTCAACAGATCAATAAACTTGAAGAATTGTGGAAGGACAATGTCAATGCAACGTTTCAAGACTTAGAAAGACCAGGAATTGATGAGGAACCTCAACAAGTTTTATTGCGATATGAAGATGGTTATCAGTATCAAAACATTTTTGGGCCACTTGTTAAACTTGAAACTGATTACGATAAAAGATTAAAAGAGAGTCAAACTCAGGAAAATGTAGAGGTTAGATGGGATGTGGGTTTAAATAAGAAACCCAATGCATATTTTTCTCTTGCTAAAACTGATGGGGATATGAAACTAATGCATGGAGATGAATTGAAACTAAGGTATGTGGGTGATATGTACAAATCATGGGTAGGGATTGGACACGTTATTAAAATTCCTGATAATTATGGCGAGGAAATTGGAATTGAATTAAAAAACGGGACCGGAGTCCCTAGTGATTGTACCAGCAATTTTGCGGTGGATTTCATTTGGAAAAGCACCAGTTTCGATAGGATGCAGCTTGCTTTGAGAAAATTTGCTGTGGACGATACTACTGTTTCAGCTTATATTTATCATCGCCTTCTGGGGCACGAAATCGAAGAGTTGTTATTTCGCTGCCACCTTCCTAAACATTTCTCTGCCCCTAACCTACCTGATTTAAATCGTTCTCAAGTCTACGCTGTTAAGCACGCGCTTCAACATCCTTTGTCCCTTATCCAAGGGCCTCCAGGTACCGGCAAAACAGTTACTTCAGCTACAATTGTTTACCAATTAGTCAAGCAGAACAGTGGACCTGTTCTAGTCTGCGCTCCTAGTAATACTGCAGTAGATCAACTAACTGAAAAAATCCACAAAACTAATCTAAAAGTTGTGAGATTGTGTGCAAAATCGCGTGAAGCGATTGATTCTCCTGTAAGTTTTCTTGCTTTGCATAATCAGATACGCGAATTGGAGGTCAGTGCCGAATTTCAGAAATTGCAACAGCTGAAAGATGAGACAGGAGAGTTGAGTTTAATTGATGAAAAGAGATACAGAATGTTTAAAAAACTAGCTGAGAAGGAGTTACTTGAAGCAGCGGATGTTATTTGTTGTACTTGTGTAAGTGCAGGTGATCCAAGATTGGTTAGATTAAAATTCCAATCAATTCTCATTGATGAAAGCATGCAAGCAACTGAACCCGAATGTATGGTACCGGTAGTACTTGGTGTGAAACAGTTAATTCTTGTTGGAGATCATTGCCAGTTGGGACCAGTTGTTATGTGTAAAAAAGCAGCAAAAGCAGGGTTGTCTCAAAGTTTATTTGAGAGGTTGGTAGTCTTGGGAATACGTCCGTTTAGATTAGAAGTACAATATCGGATGCATCCAGAGTTGTCCAGATTTCCTTCAAATTTCTTCTATGAAGGAAGTTTACAAAATGGAGTGTGTGCTGATGAACACAACTTGAGAAAAATTGATTTTCCATGGCCGGTTGCTGATAGACCTATGTTTTTCCACGTGACTCAAGGGCAAGAGGAGATTGCAGGCTCGGGTACTAGTTACTTGAACCGAGCTGAAGCATCCAATGTTGAAAAAATCGCCACTAGATTTTTGCGATCAGGTGTTAAACCAGAACAGATTGGTATTATAACTCCTTACGAAGGCCAGAGGGCTTATTTGGTTCAATACATGCAGTACCAAGGTTCTCTTCACAGTAATAATTACCAAGAAATTGAAATTGCAAGTGTTGACGCTTTTCAAGGCCGTGAAAAAGACATTATTATAATGTCCTGTGTCCGTTCAAATGATCATCAAGGAATTGGCTTTTTAAATGATCCTCGACGTCTTAATGTAGCTTTAACACGTGCTAAATACGGTATTATAATTGTCGGGAATCCTAAAGTTCTCTCAAAACAACCACTCTGGAATCACCTTTTATGTTTCTACAAAGAACAAAAGGTTCTAGTTGAAGGACCTTTAAGTAACTTGAAAGAGTCATTAATACAGTTTTCAAAACCAAAAAAATTGGCAAATATGGATAATCCTGGTTCTCATTTCATGACAACTTCGATGTATGATGCACGTGAAGCAATAGTACCCGGTTCAATCTACGATAGGACGAATACAGCATTTAATAGCCAGTTCAATTACCCTCGAGAAGCTTTGGATACATTTAGCCAAACTCATGACCCAATCAGTTATATATCCCAAGAGAGAAGTCAAGCTGCTATGAACCTCCCGGTTCCAATAGGCGTTTTTATGAATATGGCGGAAGTTCCTCCACGTTTCTACAACCAACGCCAGCAGGCTATGCAGGCTCGCCAACAGCAGAATTTGCGAAATCACCAACCTCCAATGAAACAAAAAGAGGTGTTGAGTCAAGACCAAACCCAACCGTTCAGTCAGAGTCTCCATTTGACTCAGGGCATGTCTCAGTCGGGTTTTTCTCAACCAGGTTTCAGTTTATCTCAATCGGGATTGAGTCAACCCGAATTGAGTCAAGATCCGTACATGGCGGAATTTCACTCCCAGATGGACGGGGACGATTTATTGTCACAAGAACAGGTAGACAGACCGGCAGTCTATCAGCCAAACGCTCAGATGGATCAACTTTACACGGATATTCTTACAAAAATCGCAGAAGCAATTTAATGAAAATTTGTAGGTAAGTGGTTGATCTGATTGTCGATTGTCAAATTATCAATAGCAAACACAGGTCCATGACGTCGAATACCGATTGAAAATAACAGCGAAATTTTAAAGTAATGCAGTACCATTTCGACGAGAACAGGTGACTTCTACAATCGTCAGAGTGCGACATGCATCTCCAAGAAGCCTGTAGATGATTGTTTTTACACCTCTGTTGTGACAAAATTTCCATAATTATTTAAAACATTAATTTCTGATTATTTTTTATTTATTTTTGTCGTTGGTAATACGTGCTTTAAATTATATTTCTTCAGTTTTGGGAATCAGTTTTTCAACTAACAAGTAATATTACCAATACCAAAATTTTTGATCATTAATAAAAATTTATTGTTCTACTAGTTATTATTTATTTCATATTTTATTTTTTTTAAGTAAGTAATAAGTGATAAACACCTGCGTTTTCTGGGAGATAGTATAATTTTTGTCTATATTAAATTATTTTGCTTGTAAAAGACTTAAAGAAAATTTAATATTAGCTGTAATAATTTTGAAATATCTTCCTTTATTATTATATACAATTAAAGTAAAATTAGGTTAAAAAAAAGGGAGTTCTTTCCAAAAACTGGTAGTGTTCTGGAAACTTTTAGTCAAGTAGGCCTCCGACATTAATAGTTTGAATTGTTTTGATTTTCGAATGGAGTTTCAGCCGTGATGTTATAAAGACTTCGAGTTTTTGGTTCTATAATTAACTAATCGAAAACCAAATTATAGAGCAATTGGATTAAGTAAGTAGTCAATTAAGTAGTAAAAAAAACACTTCAAAATATACCAATTTTTTACAATTTGTCCACAAAAAAAGAAAAAAATGTTGAGATGACATTTGGTGTTAATCTGAAATAAAACGGATTTTTTCAAACTTGAGTTAAAAACGTGCGATTTTTATGCAATAAAGCAAAGAGCAAATAATTTTCTTGTGGATCCATCTAGAAACAAATAATTAGTTGGTTCAATTTTTTGTTGCAATTTTTATCTAAAAACTACTAAAGACAACGAACGAAGTTTGAAATATGATTATTCGTTTCTACCATGTTTTTGTTTGGTAAGTAATTTGAGATTTGAACAAATTAAATATTACAAACCCACTTAATTTAATTTAATATAAAAAATACGATAAAAGTACAAGCATAATAATTAATTGATCTTTTCATTTTTGATAGGGATGCATTATATTGATACAAACAATAGTTAAGAGAAGTAGGTACAAAGTAAAAGATTACGGTTATTTTGAAAATTACCAACTAATAGGTACGTTCCTGGTTATCTTGATGTCAACTACAATAAAAAATTGATATAATTAGTGCAACTTTAAAATACTCACTTTTAACATCCTCTTTAATTATCTGCTTATAACAACTGATTTTAATCCTGAGGAGTTTGCTGCAAATTTTACCTTTTACACCCTTTTTTTTTATTATTGTTATGAGAGTTAATGGATTTTATTTTAATCCCACTTTAATACTTTTAAGTATACAGTAACAAAAATATATTTCGAAAGAAAATAATTAAAATAAAAGCGGCAGAAACACATTACATTATGTTTTTATGTAATGAATTACTCGTATTAACTAAAATGAAATTAACTAATTCTGGTTTAAAAAACACACGTCACACGTTTTAGGCGGCTAAAATCTATATTTTTTGTAAATTTTTCTAAATAGCAACCATTTATTGTGATGTGTCAGATTGATCAACATATTTTTTTTGCTAAAAATGATTTGTCCTATTTTTAGTATACATTTTTGTTCGTTATTATTTATTTTTCCGTTATTATATTTTTTTTCCACGTTATTATTTAGACACGGATGATGGGAGATAGTTCTCGAAAGCGCTTTGGGAGTTTTATGTAAGAATTTATTTTGATCAATCTTGTAGGATTAACTTGGATTTTTAATTCTTTTATCATTTAAACTATTGTACTGTTGTATACAAGGAGCAACCAATTCAGCCTTGCTTACAGTGTTACAGTTTTAATCCTTCTTGTCTTAGGATAATTAAAAATTCCATAGCACTGTTTCTTAACACGCTTCCAAATCGACGATAATTACCCATCCAAACAAAAACATAGAAAGTGTCAATATTTTTAAGAGAAATTCCTATCAGATTTTTATTCTGAGCCAGTCCCGTTAAATTTCAGGACGACGACAACGACAATTTCGATGACGATGAATACGATGAAACCCTCGACGATGACGATCCTTTCTCTAACAACGAATGGCAAGCTGAAGAAGCGACCGAACCTCCAAATTCTGCTCCAATCTCCTCAATGACCAAATACAAATGGGATAATTATGGTACTCGCTCAAGGGTTGAAGAAAGCAGACGACAGCAGCTTCATCTTAAGTCTCATAACGAAGGTAATCAAGTCCTTATGCTAATTTATAAAATTGATAATATCTGCAAGGGTTATCGTTATGTTAATCTTTTGCAATGACTTAATTTACGTAATGAGAGTTTGTCTGTAGCATGATCGGAAGATCATGGTCGTGTTGCAGCCCCCGGTCAGTCAATTAACTTGATTTCCGTCTTTCAACGCTGCCGTCCCTTTAATTTATTACTTCTCTACCTCCTACATCGGAGACGGCGTTCGTGTCAAAACATTTAATTGCTTTGAACTGTTATGAGAGATTTTGCTATTTTTTTAACTAACAAACCAGTCAGAGCTTTCGAAAGTGTTGACCAGTTTGTAGTGATTTGAAGTAATAGTAATGAATTACGTTTTTGAGTAATGGTACTTGTAATAAATTACTTTTTATAAAAAGTAATTACTTTTTATAAGAAGTAATTAGTAATTTTAACGAATTATATTTTTTAAGTAATTTAACTTGTGACTCACTTCACACAAGCTTTTTTCCCTTGAGTTTTCCTTAATTTTACGGTTTTTATCTATATTTCGAAATTAAACGAATACTCAGTGAGTACGTGAATGGTCTGATTCTTCGATTCTTAGTTGTCTGGAAAAAGTGGACCACAGACCCCTTTTAATGAGCCCAATTCCGACGTTTAATGCATGTTATAAAGTTACGAAATGTTTTTAACAAAAGTCGGAACAACAATTATTTGGAATAAAAAATTAATACCACACATTCATGTGTATTACGTCTTACCAAAAAAAATTTTTTTTGACATAATTAGAGAGAAAAAATAAAGTAGGTATCAAATATTTATTATGCAATGATTTTTGTTCTTAAAAACGATTTATGACGCTATCATTATTTTGTATTAGTTGATCACTAGAACATTGTGTATTTTTGTATATTAAAATTACCTATATGCAAAAAGTCCTTAGAATTAGGAATTTGCCTGTTGGGTCGCCTTTAGACCTCTTATATATAAACTCTCAATAATGATAAAGTCCCTAGTCCAAAGTTTTATGAATACTGAAGGAACATACAAACAGTATAATGACAAAACAAAATATCCAAAATAAAATCGCTCTAGGTATCTAAGTTTTTCTGTATAAAGGTAAATCTTTAATTTTAGTCAATAAAACCATTTGTTTTTTTACCATTCAATTTCAAGATTTTAAAAGAAAATTTGGTTTTTTCTTTTTATCAGTGAAGCGTTTACTAGAACTGTGTGAAAATGCCAAAATAAAGTGTCATAACCCTCTGTTTCTCTAGCAATGGATGAATCTTACTACTGGTTTTAAAATAATCGGTGACAACCACATTTTTTGCACAGTTCGCGAATCTATAGTTTTTTAAATTGATTTTTGAGGAATTGAGTGGCAGTCGGTGGGCGGTATCCAAAGTACGATTCATTTTTACTAAAGCAGCAAATGAGCCACACTTTAATAAGATTTGCCAGAGCCTTGGTCTAAGTTATTAAGTCGCTCAGTAGACCCTCGAAAGGTTCTGAAAAACGAGGTGTGACAAATAGTGTGAGTACGCCCAATTTTTCGGGGTTTTTGCGATTTTCTTGGGTCTGTAATACAATATATTTCTATTGAAGATTATTCTCACTACATTATTTTTTTTAAATAATTTTGTAAGAAAACTAACGTACTTCTAGAGACCACACTAAAGTAACAAAGTCGAGTAAATGAGGTGCTCTTTTATTGTTGTTTTAGGGTGATTTATTCGTATATTTTTTTGAATGAAACAAGTACAGTCTTGGACATATTTTCGAAATTTGCATGACATTTATTATTATTAGATAATTTAATAAATAGTTATAGCTTCGGAACCAATGAAAAAAAAAGTGAGTAAGTAAATCTATTAAAATTTAAATATTGTACATTGGTCTCTACAAGAAGAAGTTGTTTTGTTCGCTAGTGTTGCTTTTTAAAACATTGATTCGTCAGAAAATAGTCTCTAAAAATTTTGGATGAGGACTAATTTTAGGGCCAGTATAGCACATGTCAAAACTAAAAAAAAATGTGTTTTATCCCTTAGAAACTTTTCACAATGTGGTGTAGGTTATTTTTATATTTTTGTACTTTAGGTTATTTTTAATTCATTGTTGTCTTTGGCTTAGACAACCCCAGCTCTGGGATGCAACGCTAACAAATCGTAAGATTTGTTATAAATTGTCATCTAAAGCTGGTGGTTGTCTATACAATGCCCGAAACGATCCAACCAATACAAATCAGTGTAATCCATAGTGACATAACGTGAGGTCACTACACACTATACTTTAATTGGCGTTTCAATTCATGTGACTACCATATGTTACAGTTGCACTTTGTTTACCAAAATTAAAATATTTCTAGCTCTTTTTACGTAGATAGAGGTAGTTATTTATCTTTTCTAACCCTTAAGCTACGTGTTCCAGTAAATTTTAATCAAAACTGAAGATCAGTTATATTCCCTATTGTAATGATTTTCTTTTTTTCGGAGTAATTGTCCAATGCCTGGGGCTTTGTTTGTCAGCTGTAGCTATAATTTTCAGAATAATCATCGAGTTGTAAAAAGGGACAAATTCCGATTGCATCACGTGTTCCACGGTTCATTATCTCACCCGCAAATTGCGGACAATGCGGGAATTTTAACCTTTTCGTGTCTTCACTCGCATCATTACTCTCGTGTGCAAGAGGATTTGTGACACAAAAAAGACCTCACATCGTGAAAATTTTTGACGATTGTGTTGTTGATAAATCTCACATTAAGTGGGCTTCAGGTACGATGAAAAGACAGAAAGATAATCCTGAATATACATCTCATATTTTATGCATTTTACGGTTGAGTTTGTTGAAACTTACCATATGTTTCGGAAGTGATGATAAATTCATGATCTCTCGACTTTATTAGAACGATCCAGTAGAAGATATACAGTGTTATGTAATGTCAGGGTTTATAGTTCAATGCAACGTGATTTAAATATTTACAAGAAAGTTTTTTAAAAATTTAGTGATAATAACTCGGCACGTGGACTGCACAATTACGGCTTATTATTTTATAAAATGGGAAGAGATGGAGGTTTACTGAAATAACTGAAATGCTAAATAAAATATTCAAAGTAGGGTACTAGGCAAAAGAGTAAAAAATCTTTGGAAAGGGTTAAGTATAATTAGAATACACTCACTTGAAAATTCAATTAAAAAAAACAACATTGGTTTATTTTAAGATCATCAAAATAAAAGAACATTTAACATTTTTTTGATTATCTACGGAAATATTTAAAACATAAGATGTAATTATGTGTTGTTTTCTTTTCTCCCTTTTTTTCTATAAATGATGAAATTTCTCGGAGTTTGGAGAAGTTTATTGTGAATGATAAGACAAAAAAAATTTTTTTTTGTTATGTAATGCAATTTTGGGGGGGTTAAAAAATGAGTGCCTTTTTTTACAAATTTTTTTGTATCTTATAGGACAGAAATACAAAATTAATGACTTGATTCATTAATTGATTTGGCAATAAAACTTTTTATTCTTTTTAGAAGAACTTTTTGATTCTTGGGTACTTGATTAAGTACGAAGCTCAAAGGGCAAATAAGAAACACAGAATTAAAAATTTTCAGTGGTTTCTGAATTTAGATTTATAATATTGATCCAACAAAATCATTTGGATTACTCCAGCATCCTAGTTTCTCCTCTCTAATCAGATATAGTTATATACATTTGAAAAAGCAAACAAAACTTTGGAAATTAAAGTAGCGGGAATATTTGGTGGATAGGAGCAGTCGTTTTAATAGTGTCTGTTTAAAGTGCAACTCAAAAACTAATATAATCGAAGGTCTCTAATGATAAGATGTAATATACAGAATGTGAAACTGAAAAAATCTGCAACCCGTGGTAGTGTCAACATTCGATAAAGGAAGATCTTTTATGACGACTAGGCATTATATCAAGTGTTCAAATAAAAAAAACGCTTTAGAGTGTTTTGAAACTAAAATCAATTTGTGAAATATGTTGTTAGTGCGATTGGCTTCTTTACCAGCCAGTGACAGAACTGTCAGACTTTTTTAATGACCCCAACCGAATTATTTTAGCGATAAGAAAAATGTGTAGCCGTAAGAATAGCTGATTTGTAATTATGAAGAACAGTAAACCAAAAACCACCTTAGCTGCATGTCTAGACTGCACGTATTTCACCAAAAATTTTGAAAATCTTCGTTTTTGAGGGTAATGCACATCTAATATAAGTGATTTTGCAGTAGTAGCTGTTAGCTTATAAGGTAACAAGTAAGAAATTAATATAAACACATTAACATCAACTTAATACTACTCGAGACACTATACCAAATGACCACACATGATTGGATCCGTTTCTGAAGACTACTGAAGTACTAAGTGCTGACATTTTTTATACTGTCTATTATCTATTCTGTTTATTAGTATTTTTATCTTGTTTTTTTCTTGGTTGTTTCATATTATTTTCATCAAGTTTTTGGTTGTTGCATTTTTCGTACTTGCTTATTGTTACATTTATTTTTTAAAACGAGGAATAGAACCGACTGGGAACAAAAACACGAACCTTTTAAGTTTTGCAGAAGTTTCGCATTCTTTATTCTTCTCGATTCGAAGAACATTTTTATATTTAATATGATAAATACATTCCATTTTTTAATTTCTCGATTTTAGAATAGTAGTAAAGAATATAATTTGTTGCTATTTCCTGTCTCCCCTTATTTTTGCTTTTTCTTCTTGTAGTTCAAATTCTATTTTTCTTTATTTTTTTGCCCGCTTTTGTCTTACTTTGTTTTTTTTATTATAGTCTTTCTCCTTGATATCTTTGCATTCACTTATCTTTCCAATTCGCCTAGTCTTTATTTTTTTTTCTATTTTTTCTATGCTCCATCTTCTGTATTGTCTTTTCCCGAAATTACTTATTTTTTTAAATTTTTTTTTAATTTTTTTTTATTCTTTTAGCAGAGGGCGTCTTTTTAATGAACAATCATTACAATCTGTATTATTTTTCTCTCTACCTTTATTCTTTCTACTATTTACTATCTATTTATTTCTTTTTTATATCTCAAAAGTTATTTTTTGATATTTTCTGTGTACCTAACATCAGAGAACAAAATAATGCCCGTCTAAAGTTAATAAAATTGACTGTTGTGGTCAAAAGGTTGAAAATACTGCCCTCAATTTCTCAGCTGAGATTAATATTAATTCTGTAAAGCAACAAAAATGGTATAAGTTTACTAAATGACAAAGAATTCTTAGAAAAGAAATGGGAGCAACCCATTGGAGACCGTTTAGCAAAAGAATGTACTTATACACCCTCCCCACATTCTATTGTATTAATTAGGCTTCAATGAGTTGCAAGCGGCGTCAGAACTGTACAACCCCCAGCCTTAAGAGGGAATTTTATTGCTTATATTAAAGCAGTCAAGAGACCAATAGAGGACACAAAATAAGAAAAAAATATTATTCTGTTATTTGCATGTTTATCGTATCTTGTTCTTGAATGTAACAGTTTACAATTTCAGTCACCACTTACTTATCCACAAACCACTTTTTTATCTAAACCAAAATTCACTCTAGATTTCAAGTTATGAGTTCTAAACAAACCACTTCTTTATCTAAAATTGAGAAGCCACAAATCGTGTATAAGATCGCTGACCACCAACAGTGCAAAGCAATTAAAATATTTGGCAATCAATCTAATGTTGAAATCTCTCTTTCATCGTATTCTAAATTCAGGTCAACACTTTACATTTCAGGAAGGGCAACAAACGCCGTTATAGAACACTACATGAAGGTCAGACAGGAAGGCCAATGTCGCAAACCATTACCAAAAGTGATCTCAGTTCAAAGCGAGCATCCCGATCCTAGTAAAACCTACACTCCTCATTGCACCATCCTGCATCGTTGCGCGGAAGATACAGGATGTTGCACCAACTTCGAGACCAGATGTGGGCCCAAGACGCAAGTCCCTGTCCAACTTTACTTTTACGTAAGTATAAAGAATTTTTAACGATGAAAGGTGATGTCTCCGCTTGCATAAAGCGAACTTGTGTGTAGGAGGTTTCAATCTCATGAAACTCCCTCAATTGTTTGTCACAGATCGCTGTGTAGTGATTTACTCTTGAAAAATTTCAAGGCGGGGCGAGGTTTTGCATTCTTGCACCCTATAAAGTGAGGTCATTTGGACTACAATGTTGATGCATGCGGCTTTATCTTCACAAGCGATTCTGGTTGGGATTTATGGATGGTATAAATTTATTTTTTGTTAATTTCAAAGAGATTTGCAACGGTCTGTACCGGTGTTAAGTCTTCATTTCAGAGGATTACGTGGATTTGATTAGATCTACCAGAGGCTTGTAAAACCTTGTTTATCACGAGAAAAGCGCTCGTAAAACGACGATTAACAAGTGCATTCTAAAACCATTGTTATTAAAACTTAATTTGATGTAATAATTTTTATTACTACTTAAAACAGAGGTGCATAGACCTACAAAATTCTTGACATTATTTTAACCGGGTCTAATCTTTTGTCAGTCAAATTAACATTCATTTACGCGTCATTTGGTCAACTAGCAGGGTCAACACATTTTTTTTTTTTTAGAACAGTAGAACTGTATTAAATATAAACACATTTTTATTTCTTTATCTATTTTTATCTTTGTTAAAGTTTTAAAAACTTACGATCTACGAATTTTATAGAATTTGAACTTTTAGAAAAATTAAAATTTCTAAAAAAACAAATTTCTATAAACATTTTTTTATAAAATCTAAAAATTTATAAAAATGAAAAATTATTTTTACATTTACGTAGAAAAAAAATTTAGAAATAACTTTCAAATAAAAAAGATTCTTAAGCTTGTGCAGAAATAAACTGGATAATCTTCATCTAAACATCTAAAAAAAAACTATAACAAAGTGAAAATTTTGAAAAGGATATCTATATTGATTAGTAGAAGGTAGTGAGTTTTGAAATAAGATACATAGAATTTAGGAAACCTAGAAAATGTGAAAGCATTCAGTAGTTAGAAAAAAAAATTGATTTCTAGAAAAAAATTTTAATCTAGCAGAACAATAGACTTGCGTGGAAATAAGAGAGGTCTATAGAAGACAAAAAGCTTTATCTATAGAACCTATAAAACCCATAAAATATTAAATCTTTAAAAAAAAATTTAGAAGATCTGTTGAAAGCAGATAATTCTATGTAAGAAAGAATCCATTGAATATACACTACATAGAATTAGAGAAATCTAAAAAGAAATTAAAAACATTTAAAAAGAAGACTGTGATTATATTTTACCTCAAATTTTATAAATCTATCAGAATAGCTATGGATTTTGTAGAATCTAGTAGACCTATAAATAAAATATTGCATCAAATGGACTTGTGAGAAAATAGAAGGCTTGTAGAAAACGATAAGCTTGATTTTCTTCTACAGAATCTAAAAAACTTACAAAATATTTAAAAAAAATAGAAATGAAGACACATTACATAGAATCTAGAAAATCTAGAAAAAAAGAACTACATTTAACATTTAAAAAATTTAAAACATCTAGAGGAAACGAAGAACATTTGAGAACAATCTAGAAAATCTATAAAACGTAGGGAACTTTGAATTATATCACTATAATAATTTAGACAATTTCAAAGCATTGAAATTTATGAAAATTAAATAACAAGATTTCTGGAGAATTTATGTATCTGTCAGGAGATTCGTGACTTGTATTCGTGATTGAACTTGTAAAAGATCATTAACTCTATCTAAAGGTTCTAAAAACTATAGAAAAAACTGAAAACTTTGAAAAGAATCAAAAAGGTTCATGGAATGTAGAAATTTTTAGAATTTAGTGGATATACATCACATAAAATGTAGGAAATTTAAACAATTTACAAAAATTAAAACCTTAAAAAAAAAAAGAAAAAACTAGGTTTGCAGATAATTTTATGATTCTAGCAGGAGATTTATGAGTGAATTTTATAGATTCTAGATGACCTAGAAATAACATGTTGAACCAAATTAAAGGATTTAACAGATCTAGAAAAATCTGAAAACTTTGAAGAGAATTTAGAAGATCTATGAAATGTAGAGAATTCTCAAATTTTATGGATATACATTACTTAGAACCTAGCAAAGAATCTAACAAATTTAATAACATTAAAACCTTTGAAAAAGAAAAAATAATAATTTCTAGAAAATTTATAATTCTGTCAATATTTATAGAATCTAGAGGGAACCTAGAAGTAAGATCTATGATCAAATGAATTTGTATGGAAATAAGAAGCTTCGAAGAAAACGACAAACATCCTTCCCTGGTTTTCAATCAGTAAATATAAAAAAAAAGTCCATGGAATTTATGAAATTTAAAAAGTTTTACTAATGTACCTATAACAAATGTCAAAAAATTGATTCTTACGGGGATGTAGACTTTAGATTTTTACAAAATAAAACACTCTACTAGATCAATAAATGTTATAAAGTTTGTGGCATGTATGAAATCCAAAAAATGTGAACAATTTTTTAGAATCTAAAAAAAAAATAAGAACATTTTTAAATACTCATTATCTTAATCTTATCCTTAAAGTCTTATCGAAATCCTGCTAATGAGGGTGTTTCAGTCATAATTCTGGTCTTAACCTTCTACCTCAGAGCAATAAAAAATTATAACCGGATTTATAAGGGATATACATATATTTCCAAATGCTTTAGATAGCAAAATATTGATATTAGATACTTCCTAGGGAGTGCCAGGGAAATTTGCTATTTGCGTATTAGTCCCCAGTACAATGTCCTTAAAAAAATTTGACACATACAAATGTAAAACTCTGTGAGTGCCTTTCTTGCAACGAGTCCGACAAACTTAACTTTCGGCGCTGCTGCGTTTTCGAATGCCGTCATGCCGACATCTTCGGGCTGATGGACACTTCATACGCAGCATGACTTTTGTCGGCCAAGTTGACCACTATTTTTAAATTAATTTTACTAAACAAATTTCAAGAAATCAAAATTGGATATACGGGGATGTTTCCCGTAGAGAGTGAAGTCATATCAATATTTTTGGGGTTGTGGACACCCCATACGCAGCATGATTTTTGTCGGACAAGTTGACCACTATTATAGTTTTTACTTGTGACTTGTCCGACAAAAATCATGCTGCGTATGGAGTGTCCACCACCCCGAAGATGTTGGTATGACGGCATTCGAAAAAGCACCAGCGCGAAAGTTTCCAATTAGATAAGTTTGTCGGACTCGTTGCAAGAAAGGCACTCACAGAGTTTTACATTTGTATGTGTCAAATTTTTTTTAAGGGCATTGTACTGGGGATTATATCTTTTTATAAAAAATGTAAATAATTTAAATTAGAAAATTTTTCGTGAAATGAATGAAATGTAACCAAACTAGAAAGTTTTATAATTTCTATAGATTTGAATACACTTTTCGATTTCTGCTTGTTCGTCTTAACCGTGAATCCGTGATCTACTTGCTCTTACTAGTTTTACAATTTTTTTCGCAGTTGGTTTATATTAAAACCATTTTTGGTTTACTTATTAGAATTTGAAGATTGCTGAAAAAGCTGAAAAACATTTGTCAAGAAGGGTTTGCAAAGAATTTTTATCAGATGAGAATAAGCTACTTCTATGATACTCTTTTACTTCTGAGAGAGATGTGGGTCAAATTTTCCAGATGGTAACCGCCTTCTGTGTTCTTTAAAACCAGTCATAGAAAACGATTGTAAGAGATTTTTCAGGATTTTACCTGTCAAAATTTTGTGTCGTCTAGTGCTTCTATAGCTCAATATAACTATATGGTTTGAAATTTTGGATCTGGATTTACAAAATCTAAACTTGGGGAGTTTAGATGAAGACGAATTCCCGAGAATAATAATAAAGAAACTTTTGAAACGCTCTAAGTACATTGCAATAAATTCCCATTAATTAATCTTTATTATAAATAATTAATATTCTGACAGTAATGGCAGCTGTAATACAAGAATTATTGTAATGAATATAATTATTCATGAAGTAATATTTATGTAAAGCTAAAAACTGTAGAAATATAACACTTTTATTCCCATAAAATGTGAGTTTTAAAATTTTTGTTTTATTTATCCTTGTATGAGTAATGTTTGTGTAGTGTAGAAAACAACTTTCTTTTATTTGCAGTCAGAAAATATGCATTCGTATGCCGCACACCTATCCTCGAAACCTCTATGATAAAAACGAAAAAAAGCTGAAAGTCATTTCACAGTCTGCCGATTAGACTAGAGGCGCGACGGTGACCAGAGGATACTTTCATGCATTATCTGACACCCTTTATTGTTTTTTTTTTGTAAGTTTGTTTAGTCTCCTGTCTTGCATATTGATAAAATAATAAGATAACATCTATTTCGGGCGCACGTATCACACGTTCCTCAAATCGTGAAGTGTTCTCAAATCGATCGAACGGACATGATTAACATGTAGTGAATAGGAAATGCAGTGGTCTCAAGCTCGAATAATAAATAAACCCACTTTCATGAGACAGTCTGAAATGCTGGCTAACGTCTTGAGTGAATTTTAGAGCAATGCTCCCAGATTCGCATTTCCGTAAACTATTTATAGTTAAATGGGTTTTAACGCAAATGACATGCATTTTAATTACGAGGACACCCTTCGGGGACGAATCTCAAGCAATTATAACGCCGACACGGCCTGTAAAAACAAACACCGATTTTACGATTATTTTACAAGCCATTACTCCCGCCTGCACTAGTCGACTTCCACATTAATCACACCGCGACCGATTTTATGTGCTGATTGACGAGGGAAATGTTTTAATAACTCCTAAATAACCCTGGAGCAAAATTAACAACGACACAATAACACATCCAAAAATAATTGTTAGGGAAGATAATGCAGTAAAATCGCTTCTCTAGAACGCTGTTTTCTTATAGACGCATGAGGTATAACCAAACGACACTTTTACCACCTTATAAACAACATCCAAGGGTACAATAACCCAAAATTGCAAAATTTATTAGGTGTGTTTAAGCAACAAGTTGAAAAAATATTAGATTATATCATTAATAGTGGAAGTGAGTCTTTTTGTGTTAAGCCCAGAGATTGAAGGCCGAGACGAAGTCGAGTAGCAATACTACCACTGCTCGGTTACTCTGATCATGTAGCATCTAAGAACAGGCAGAGTGCTGCAAGTCTAGTGTTTATTGAGGCTATTACTGCAATCTTGGCAAAAAAAAAACGTTTTTTCCTAATTATAGCAATCCAAAAGGGTTGATTTCCATGGTGCAAGAAAAGATGGACAAGATGGTTTCGAAGTAAGCCATTTTATCCTGCTCCTGTTCTCATTTAGCTAAAATAAAAATTCTTTGGATACAATCCGTTTTGAGCTATTTGTCACACTTCTCTCAAAAATAGGACTCCACCTTGCCTTTCTGTCACATATAAAGTACATTGTGGTATAAAAGAGATTTGGATCCATTCATCTATAGATTTAGACAACGTTTTTTTGTTTTAAATCTTGTCTTTAAATCTGAAATACTTTTTTATGGAAATGTACGAGGGGTTTTATTTAAAACCTCCGATTTCGTAAAGTTTTCAAGAAATGCTCAAAGAGATTAATTTTAGCTTAAAGGGGGACCAAATTCTACCATAGTTTCACATTCCTTTAGCGCTCAGAGTGACCATAGTAGACTAGTTCAATTTTTTGTTCTGTACTATAAACAATTTTAAAAAATACGGGTTTTTATTTTTAACCTAATGTATTAAGTTTCAAGTAGAAACTGTGTAAAAGATGATCATTTTACAACCTACAGCCAAAATGTCTTGGTACTTTAAAAAGAAAAAACATTAGTGTAAATAAGACAACGTTTGTGAGTCCATCCATACCAAAAAACTTGTTCACAAATTGAATGAGTGTTCCGGATTGAAAATTGAAAATTTCGATAAGCCTAAAACAATTTTGTGATTCTCAAAAAAGAATTGTTCAAAACTCATAAAAGATACTTGGTTACATAGACAATGAAGTAGCTTTAAAATTATGTATCACTCGATCCTATTTGCTATTAAATTTTTTTAAAGAGGTGGTTCTGGGCTGTAGGCATGTGGTAATAACTTTGAAACTATGATAAAATTTGGTCTCCTTTTAAGGCAAAATTGACCTGTTTTAGCATTTTTTCGAAGCCTGGACGAAATCGGAGATTTTAGGGGGTGCAAATTTTAGTTGGGATACTTTGTATATTTTGTATTTTAATGATAGAAAAAAATTATTAATGTTTTATACTATAAACCGTTTCGAATATACTAAGGGGAAACGCATCGTTTATGAAAATCAAACTTCGCAAATTTTGTTCAAAATATTTTCACTGATGTAGTCTTTTAATTGGTTCTAACTGTCACTCTTTACAACAGAAATTGGTTAGTTGTTTTCTACAAGACTACACACAGGTTGGTTATGCCTTTGTGTCACTCAAACTCATAATTTCAGTCCGATTTTACTCAACTAAGAACTACAATTCTCTTGTGAGCCCCTTTTATGTTGCCTGAGTCTAATTACATCGCTTTGAAAAATTACCCCGACCGGAAATTATGTTTTCACGGCCATTTAAAAGACAACCAGTGCAATTTCGTCAAAGGTGAAAGTTCAAAAAATGAAATCTCGGTGAGAAGTCTGTCCAGCCTACGTGGGTTGTGATGCATAAACTAATTTGTAATCGAGATTATGGTAATTAGAATGCTTCATTAACTAATAAATCGACTTAACTCAACAGGTGATGGTGGTGCAAGATATTCAATACAAGTCGAATTCTATTAGTCAAAAGTCTTCATTCAATGATGAGAGAGATATTTAAAATCATTTTTGTTAATTAGGAGGCGGTAATTTTACGCTTCATTTAACTCTACACTGAAATGACTGCTTAAAACTTTAAATTGAAAGTTGGTGGAAGATTGGGGATTTTAGATTCATTTTTCATCTTTATCACGCAATTTAAATATTTTTGATTGATTGTGGTTTAGTCAAGTGAGTTTGCTTTCTCATTACAAGGATAACGAGTTCATTTAAAAAATCGAAGGAATGTATAGATAAATAATTGTTTATCTTAATTCGTTAATGAATATTTCAGAAAGAAAGTGAAATATATTTTTTTTAATTTTTATTTCTATGAATTTTTCTACGCTAATAATATATATTGGTATGTCAGAGTTAAAAAAAAACTAATATACAGGCCAGCTCTAAATCATTTGGAAGCAATGCATAGTCATGAAGAACGCTATATTGTGGAACCTAAAAAATTCTATCTTTACTAATTGACTCAGAAAACTGTCTTAAATTTGGTATTTTACGAGCTGCAATTTCTCGATTAGGAAAGATTATATCAGGTTTTTTAGGATTACCAATGAATCCGTGACACATGTATTACCTGATTTTGTTGATGTCATTTTCCAAATAAGTAAATTAACTATTTCCAGATTTTTTTTAAATCAAGTGGGTTGGAATATTTAAAAAAAATCTGGTGTATGTAACTGTGTGTGCATTATGACTGTGTATGGCTTGTAAAGCATTTCGTGGACAGCCTGTATAAAGTTCTTTTTAAATTCATCAATGAGTCCTTGATGCATGTCTAACTGACTTTGCAGATGGCATTTTCCATATAAGCTTTTGCAGATGTTTTTTTGGCCGAATGTAAACATTTACGGAAATTTCAAATGAAAAAATAGAGCTTTTAGATAGAATTGGTATTTTGTTCTGTGGTTCTGCAAAATAGATACATCAAAATTTATCATTATTGGCGCACCCAAGAGGGCGTTTTGTGGGTGAAGCACTGAAGCCTTCACAAAATTTTGACGAAATCAGGAATAAACAAGTTAATGACTAATAACATAATTTTTAGAGTGCAAGCCCCGTCTAAAAATATTTTTGGTGCGTCATTTAGTAAATTTATTTCCAAAGTTAGTAAAAATATCTCTTCCAGCTTCTAAAATTATAAAAATAATGTCACCTATGTCTTTATTAATTAAAAATTGATAACTAATATCACCTCTGGCTACAGACCACCAAGAAGCAAGGTGTTATTGTTGGTAGTTTGTGCCTCTAGCTTAAAAATTTATAAAATATTGCTTTCTGCTTATGTTGAAAAAATTGTTTTTGTATTTCTAAATTTTAAAATTTGTATATTATCTTCAGTTGCTAATTTGCGGCCATTTGAATCGTTAGAAACCTGTAAAACAATCTGCAAGTTTTCTCATTAGCTACACTTTTTTAGTCAGCAAATCACTTTACTAGTTAGCAACATTTTTTTTTCTTTCTGTTTATTTGTCACTCCAGATTTTTGTGGTTTCTATAGTATATATTTTTGATTGAATTATGAGAAAATGTTGCTTTTTTAGCCATTTTCTCTATTTTCCTTTAAGTACACAAAAAATGTCTTAACGCCTCAAAAAAGTGATTTTCTAGCTCGTGAAAACTTGATTGACTCGCTGCGCTCTTGAATTAATTCATTTTCATCCTGTTAGAGAAATATTAATTTTCTTTACTTGTTAAACAATCTACTATTATTGCTTTACAACTTCAAGTACAATTACAAAGCAATGCTGACTAAATACATAAATAAATAAATAATTATACTCGTAATTATCTACATAAAAAATCGCTTCTGCTTTCTAAAATTACAAAAACATCATCTTCGTTTTTATTGATTTAAGAATTTATAACTTCTAGAATTAGTAAAATTATGTCTTCGGACTTTACAATTAATAAAATACAGACTATTTCACGAGTAGTAATAAGCCTGCAAAGCTGAAAATACAACCAGAAATACAATTCCAGAGTTAACGTAGATGACATTGATTTCAAATTTATTTATCAAATCTGTCACCGATAAAAAAATGTATTTATACGATGAAAAAACCGACATGATGATGATATTAGGAAAAAATGCCTCTGCCGCGATGAGTTTGCACAGACAACGTTTTCCGGATAGAGAAGAACTCTTGCTGACACCATATTTGAACGACTTGAAACTACCTTAAGGAAAAATTGATCACCTTTGAAAAAGCCAAAAGCAAGAACAGATACCGGTCCTGTTCACATGTAAGTCAAAGAATGATTTCACAAGCAAGTGGCATTAGTTTGTCTTCAGTTAATCGAAGTTACTGCTGGGGTTTATTTACTTATTCGTTTTAATTTTTGTTTTAGGGAAATTTTACTTTATTTGTTGTTAAATGATTTTTTATTTAATGTATTTGTAAACAAAAAAAATAACTACGTTACCTTTGGAATTGTATTGCTGGTTGCATTTTTAGTTTCACAGGCTCATTACCACTCGTAAAACACCCTGTATTACCTCCAGCTTCCAATACTGTGTCAAATACTGCTTGTGTATATTAATTAGTTTACAAATTAGTAAAAAAATATTACCTCTAGCCTCTAACATCAAAAATACACCCTGCAGCGTCTAAAACTACAAAAACGGTAATGTTTTTTATTATATTAAAAATTGATAAGTAACATTATTTCTGCATCTTCGTCTTCTAAAATTATATAGTAAAATATTGCTTTCGACCTCCTCCATATTATATGGAAATGACGCCTTTGCAATGTTGCTTGCCTATTGGTATTGAAAAAAAATGTTTATTTCGGATTAATTAATTGAAAAACAAGTAAAAATATATTATCTTCGGCTTCTCAAATTAGTAAAGTTTCGCTCCCGAGTTTTAAAATTACAAAAACAATGTTGCTTTTGTCTTTATTAATTTATAAATTAAAGATTACCTCTACTGTTTTCAAAATTAGTAAACTGTCGCAACGGGCTTTCAAAATTGGGCAAAAAGTTGCTTTTGTATTTCTAAATTTGAAAATTCCAAAGAATGAACTTTTCGCAAATGTGCCGTATACCGTAGCTATCACTTCAAACGGGTTCAGTTTAATGGGATTGTATGGATTAAAATTAGTAAAATTACGTCTCCGGACTGCACAATTAGTAAAAAATTACCTCCAGCTCCAATATTGGAAAAAAATACGGCTTTTGTATTTAAAAATTAGTAAGAAATTCTTACCTCTAGCTTCTAAAATTAGTAAAATACAGCCTCTGACGTCTCAAATTATAAAAAATACAGAATTATGTTGTATTTCTTTTTAGAAATTAAAAGGTATTAAAAAACATTATGTCCGCCACTCCAACAATCCCTTTCGGCCCCCAATGTTGGAGATAAAAATGTCCCTTTTGTAAATGTTGCTAAGGGACATCATTCCTATTTTTTAAAATTAGTAAAGTTACGGATTTCACCATGAGTAAAACGTTGTCCCCGGCTCCTACTATCGCTTTTGTATTTATTAATTAGAAAATTTTTGAAATAATTACTATTTAAATTAGTAAATTACAATAACAATTACTTTGAGAAAATGTTGTTGCATCCAGCAGTGTTTGAAACCCTCCCGCTGCAAAAAAAGGCGACGAAATCAGGAATAATTTTTATAATAAAGACATACTTAAAAATAGGAGTGTTTTTGCTATTTCAGGGTATTTTTTAAATTCTGATGCTAACTGTAAAATTTTATTTTAGAATAACATTTCTGTATGACTAAACCCATCGATCTAATTAACAAATCCGCCTCTAAATCTCCGAAGTTAGCAAACTGTTGATTTATCCCAAACATAACTTTTTGTGAGAGGAAGATTTATTCAACAAGGAAGTTCTTATGAAAGGGCCATGTTTATTGTCTTTCTGAGATTAATCAGAATAGATTTTAATGACCTGGAAACACTTATACAAGTTTCATTTTATCTTCTAACAAGTTTATTATACTCAATAACTTTTTCAACAACTTAATTGAAAATATTTCCAAGTTAGTTCAAAAATCAAAAACTTATATAATTCAATTTACGAGTACTTCATAGTGGAAATTTGAATAATTTGCAAAGTCTGCAGACTGTCTAATCGACTTATTGCAACTTTTTAGGCGACACAAGCGATTATGGAGATTTTAAATATCTGAAGTTTGTAAGTGAAAAATGCAATCAACAAGAATACCACCAGATAATATTATCCATGTTTATTATAAAATTTAAGTTTCTGTAAAATTACATTCACTTAAATTGCCAATTAACTCATCATTATGGTCATCATGTGCCGTCATAACCCATTTGTAGGTAAACTGTGGGCTGTATTTACGACTTATTTTGCAACTTAATAATTCAGCTGCATAATGACATTCTATTATTTATTGCGCAAGTTGTATTTACAAAAGTTGCATCAAAGTCGTAATAAATCCCAAACGTTTTAATTAACGAAAGATAGGGAAATATTTTTGATTAGTTAGTTCGATCCAAGGCTATATTCCCACATGATAATTACAATTCACACTCATCTTTTAAAATAAAATCCTGAAAAAAATGTGTGTTTTGATTACCTAAACTTTTTATATTATCTCCCATCGGCAATAAATCTCTGCCAATTTTCTCCCAACACAATTTACGTTATTTTATGTGTTTTATTTCAGACGAAAACCTTAGGCGTCACTGAAACCAAAGTTGAAAAATTGACTTTCTACAATCATACGGAATGTGCGTGTATTGAAAAAACTAAACGGCCGACAACACAAGAAGATAATATTCATCTCACTCACGGATTATCTCTCAAACAGGGATCTCAACCGGAAAACATGAGAAAGTAAGCTATTTCTTTTATTACACAGAAATAATTTTTACTCGTAAACTCTACAGTTTTTATACTTATTATATTAGTACAGTAAGAGTATCAAAAAAAATCAGAAAATTTTGCAATTTTCTAGAAGGCGAATTGTTCATTCTTAATTTATTCTTCTTTTCTATTTTCATCCATCTGCTTTCAGTTTAATTATGTAGTTCGTAACCTTAACATTTCTTAGATCTTCTTTAATCTTTCTTAACTGCTTTTTTTTGGGTTGGCCTTTTTGCTCTTTTCAGAGCCTTTACCGTTCATACAATCTTGGTTGTTGTAATCTCCTAATTCTTTTAGTTCCTCTTCCAAACATTCTATTTATTTTGATTCTACTGTATATTTACTTTCCCATATTTGTTAATTTATCTCAACATGTTTCAAATATTCCTTAGTTTTTGGCTAATTTTCTTTTTGACTTACTTCGTTAATTTCTTATTTCACTTCCTGTTAAAGGTTTTTGACTTCTTCTGCTACTTCTTGCAGTATATTGATCTAAGAAGCATCCCTTCTTATTTTTTTTTGTTTACGTTACTTTTCTTTATCTTGGTTTTCTTATTTAAAATGTTTTTATTCTTCTTCTTTATATTTTTTCCAAAACTTTCTTTACTTTTTTTTTTATCTTCCATTTTGATTTTTTTTCTTTCTTACGTAGTTTTTGGTCTTTTTCATTCTTTTTAAGTATCTCTATTGTTTCCACAACGTTTCCAGTTTGTTAATCTTGTCGTAGTCGATTCCATATCGTTTCTCACAGCTACCACTAAGAGCAGTTTACCAAGATTTAAAAATTATTTTGCGTATGTATCACTATTTTTTTAATATCAAACTGAGGAGAAGATACCAGAAGATTAGTATTTTAAAAATTTACGTGTCAAAGAAAAAACAAATTTAGAGAAAAAAAAGAAAGTTTCTATTGTAAGATTTATAAGAATAGAATATTTAAGAATTTTCTGATATGATGAGAAAATTGTGATGAGAAATTGTCAATACGAAGATTTAGGCACAGAAGATGAAACGTGAACAAATCAGATAGATCACTTAAAGTCGAGAAAGAGAAAGTAAAAATATAAATACATAGAATATAGACCAATTCTTGGTTGGAGTATATTCTACAGCATAGAAATAAAACAAAAGACAAAAGAAAATAAAAACAATAAGACTAAGTGAAGAAGAAGAAAAATAAAAGTTTAAACAAAACCAAGAAGAAACACTAACAAATATTAACGAAGACAGCCACATAAATATTATGGAAGGTACTGTAAGAACAATAGAAAAAGAATAAAAACATTTGGTTTTATGAAGAATACGTAAATAGGACTGGGCAAAATAATTGTTGATCGTAATTTGATTATACTTTTGAATTAATCGATTAATCAATTTTTGATTTATCGATTATTGATTACTTGATTAATCAATTAAGCAATAATTGATTATTCAATTGTAAGGTACAAGATCTAAATTTTATAATTCTAAATTTTTATTCTAAATACTTAAATCAATTAATCAAGATTATTTAATTAAAGTAATAAATAATCACTTATTTCAAATAATCGATAATCGGAATAATAGATTAATCAAAAATCGAGAAATCGATTAATCGATTAATCGAAATAATCGATTAAATTGAATAATCGATTATCGATTATTTAAAATGAGAATTGTTCAGCCCCTACCGTGAAGAAATAAAAAAGAGGACAAAAATAATGAGATGAACCTTGACGAAGGCAATGGAAGACCAAAGAAAAAAGTTTAAAAAATGGCAAAAGAAAGAAGGTTCAATATAAAAAAATATATTAATGATTGAGGTTATATTTGATGTACAAATTTCAAATTTGTAATTGATGGTTAACAGGGGATAGACAATAAAGCAATAGATTGTAATAATCAGTCGACGTTTCGCTGCTAATTGCGTCTTCTTCAGGACTTTATTACCTATTATAAAAAACTGTGTTACATAACAAGAAGAAGGAGATCCGCTTACCGATTTACTGGTTTAGATCTAACAAAGTTAAAAACTGCATCATTGCATAATCGCAAAACTGCATAATTACGTTAAACAATAAAACACAAATGGAAAAATGAACTATCGACATGCGCTGTGTGTGCTACAAATGAAGAAGCCGCAATTAGCGGCGAAATGTCAACTGATTATTACAATTTATTGCTTTATTGCCCATCCCCTGTTACCTTCAATTACAAATAAAATATTAAGTTTAAATTTCTTGTTGACGTTGGTGGAGCTACCTGAAGAAATGACACCAGTACCGAATGCTTCCGAAAGACAAGAAACAAAAAAAGGTAGATTGAGTTAGTTATTTGACTAAACTATGGAATACTATACTTCATTCTCTTTATTTTATCTAATTATTTATTCTAACTTACCAACTATCTACCTCACTCCTGTCGGCAATTATCAACCGAAGATGAGCTAAAACTGTAGTCGTTTTTCATCTAGAAAAACAAACAATTTTCTATAATTATAAGAGCAATCGCAATTAATAAATACAGTCGAGTTATGAGAGTAGAAGCAGAATTTTCTGGCTTCTGAGTATTGAAAGATAGATTAAAGAAACATTATAGTCCAATCGAATTAGTTGCTAATAACTAATGCAAAATTACAAACTTTTTGTGAGTTACTCAAGGTCTAAAGATTAAAAGTGGCTTAAAAATTCTTGCCGTTGAGCGTTTCTTAAATTTGGTATTATATTAACAAAACTGTTAAAAAGAATTTATTTACATAAATAATATCTCGGAAAATATTTGACAAAATTGTATCAAAACGAGTGCTCGGAAGCTTTCGAGATCACTAATTACGATTTTTACCTTAAAATAATACTAATATTTAAAATGGCGGATCATAAAACTCAGTGTTGACGACATCACTGATTATGACTTTGTGATGATAATGTTAAAAAATTTAAAATGGCGTATTTAATATGGCTGACTATTAATATAAAATATTTATGTCTTACCTAATTATTACCTTAGAGACACGATATATGACGTTGGCTATAATGCCCTAGGGCTTTTTTCAACTTTCAACTATTGTCAAAAACTCTAAAATATTAGAAGATAAAAAAATTTGTTCAGTTTTCAGAACTTTATTATAGAGAAACACCAACATGAAATACATAATAGTATTTTTACCTTTTTTATACTTCTTACGACAACATCGTTATCAGTGATTTGTATAGTTTTATGTTTTTTTGTCCAAAATTGATTGAAATATTAACATTTTCATCCTTATCGTCGACCATATGAGATCCGCTTTTTTGTTTTTTTATTCAAATATTAATTTCAAAGTCGTAATCAGTGATCTTCGTACGGTTTTGTGAAACGTTTTCCTAGCCATGATTTTTTATTTTTGTAATTGCCTATATTAAAACTGTCATTGTCAGTTTTACAATTTTCTTATAAAAATCGTAGTTAATGACCTTGACAAGCTCTGAGTACTCGTTTTGATGCTGTTTCGTCAATTATTTTCCGACAATTAAATTTTTCGTAACATTTGTTAATTTGGCGTGACTATAAAGAAATTTTTATTTTTACTTTTTTTATTTACCGAATTCTATTGCAGCTGTAAATGCCCGGAGGAGTTCACACCGAAGTTCCGGTACGATTCCAAATGCAGTTGCGATTGTGAGGAGTATAATCAGGACTGTATTAGGATGAAAAAGGGGAAAGAGTATTTCAGTCTGACTGACAGGAGGTTGGTGATTTTCTCCCTAATTAAAAATGTCTATAATGAGGGTGTTTTAGGTGCATCATTGAGAACGAATGTGGCATTCCTGTGTGCGAATATGGGGTTTATATGCGTCACATGGGTCGATGCCAACGGAAACAAGAAAAATTCGATAGTTTTAGTAAATTGATCGTCAAATGAAATCGTATTATTAAATTATAGAGTAATTAAAGCAATTTTTCGCCAGTGATATATTAGTGAATTTATTTGACGGTGACTTTAATTTTTTCGTGTGGAAAGTGAGTTTTCGGAGGAAAATGCTGGAAATTTGCATGAATTTGTGTACGGTGCATGTGTTTATTGTATAAGTGTATTTTTTTTATTGTACCCGAAACCTAGTCTTTAGGTCAAATTAGGTGCTGTATTTAAAAGCTTCGATGAATAATATATCTGCCTCAACACAATGGGCTCTATTTATTACCTAAAATCCTCTAAAGTAAATGTGTTCAATTATTTATCTATAGAAAAGTATGTTAGACAACACATTATACACTCACGGTAGCTTTAATAAACTAATGAAGTAATGAATAAGTAAGTAGTAGAAATAAAAATTTTGTTATTTCTGATATAAATATTAAAAAAATAACAATAATAACAAAAAATTTGTGTTACGTCTATTATTTAGATTTAGCAAAATTTACGGGAAAGTGGACTGGCGCAATAAAAGACTTGTTATACAGGGTGCCCCACCGAAAAGGACATACCCCCTGTAACTTTTTTATTTATTAGTCGATCTAAATAAAATTTAGAACATAAGCATTAATATGTACGGTCTACATTTTGCTGTTAAAATATTTTTTTTATATATACTCGAAAGAATAAAATTATGAAATCGCACAAAATTTCTTCAAAATGCATATTATTATAATGCTACAACTCAAAATACTGTAATGACAAATTTTGTTTTAACACAAATCATTTAGAATTCCTCTAATTGGTTCTTAAAGAACACGGAAAAAATTCGTTTTTTTGTGAGAAATATTGTCATCCATGAAACGGTGTTGTCAGATTTTAAATTGCGAGTTACCTGAAAAAAATATGTAAATTTGTCACTTTGACAATTCTTGAAAAAATCGAAAAATGTCTAATCGCGAAAGACGTGAAATAATTTTAGTGTACGGTGAATGCCGCAGAAACCTATTAGCAACCAACAGGATTCTACAAGAGCGCTTTCCGGAAGTAGGCTACACATTGAAAAAAATTCGTAAAGTTGTTCGGTTATTTGAGGACACCAGCTCAGTAGTAAAACCCAAACGGGTCTACTTTCCCGTAAGACATAATCAAGCATTGGTGCAAATTGTAAAAGATGCCGTACAGGAAGATCCTAACATTAGCACTAGAAGTATAGCACGAAGACACAATATGAGCAAAAGCTCTGTGCAAAGAATTTTAAAGTGTAATAAATTCCACCCATATAAAATTGCACTGCATCAAGAATTGCGTCCTACTGATTTTGAGTTTAGAATGCTTTTCTGTCAACAAATGATTAATATTTTAGAAGAAAACAATAACTTTACTGATTATGTGCTATTCTCGGACGAAGCAACATTTAAAAGTAGTGGGCTTGTTAATAGGCATAATATGCATTATTGGGCAATTGAAAATCCACGATGGTTGCGCCAAATAGATAATCAAAGAATATGGTCTTTAAATGTTTGGGGCGGTATTTTGGGTCAACATGTAATCGGTCCATTTTTCTTCGATGGAAATTTAAATGGTGACATGTATCTACGTTTTTTAAGAAGAAATCTGTTAGAGTTGTTAGAAAATGTTCCGTTAAACATAATAGTACAACTTGTGTTCATACATGATGGGGCGCCGCCACATTTCGTAAGTCGGGTTCGGCGATATTTAGACCGACACTTGCCTGATAGGTGGATAGGACGTGGAGGACCTGTTCACTGGCCAGCTCGTTCTCCAGACTTAACGCCTTGCGATTTTTTTCTCTGGGGTGTTGTAAAAGAAAAGGTGTACAAAACAGCTCCCACGACAATAGAGGATATGAAAGAGCGAATAAGAGAAGCGTTTGCTGCCATATCACCCGAAACTCTTGTTAGAGTAAAACAAAATTTTAGGCGACGATTATTTTGCTGCTTACAAGAAAATGGAAATGTGTTTGAACATTTAATGTGTAAGTCTAAGACGTTCGTTGTTAAAACGTTATTAACTATTCTTTTTATTTCAGAAATTTTTCGATATTTATAGTTTATGCATCCACCATGAATTTTCTCCTTTCCTACTCAATAATGCAGGCTGTAATTCCTTATGCAATAAAATCTTAAAGAAATTAATTTAATTTGTCTTTAAAACTCTTTGCTCATATTGTGTTAGCATTCGTGCTAAAGTATTGTGTTGCTAATGTTAGGATCTTCGTGTACAACATCTCCTGCAACTTGCACCAATTCTTGATTATGTCTTACGGTAAAGAGGGGCACATTTGGGTTTTACCATTGAAACTGGCATCTTCAAATAGTCCAACAACTTTACCGATCTTTTTCAAGCTGTAGAATACTTCTGTAAAGTGCTCTCTTCTTGAACTCTCTGGTCGTGACTTAAGCTTCTAGAAGTTGTTTCTTGAAATAAATTGTTACGTTGCGTTACAGAAATAAAGTGTTTCCACAAAAAATGTTTTATTGGTGACAACTACAGAAACGTATCAGAAACGTTTAACCTGCCAAAAGTCGTAACAAAAAAGCTGTAGGCATTAGAAATTCTAGGCTAAAATTATTTTACGGTTTTTGGGATTAGACACTTTTCGATTTTTTCAATTGTCAAACTGACAAATTCACTGACGTTTTATTCATATTCAGGTAACTCTCAATTTACAATCTGACAACACCGTTTCATGGATGACAATATTTCTCACAAAAAAACGAATTTTTTCCGTGTTCTTTAAGAACCAATTAGAGGAATTCTAAATGATTAGTGTTAAAACAAAATTTGTCATTACAGTATTTTGAGTTATAGCATTATAATAATATGCATTTTGAAGAAATTTTGTGCGATTTCATAATTTTTTTCTTTCGAGTGCAAAATTGGTACATCATAAAAAAATATTTTAACATCAAAATGTAGACCGTACATATTAATGCTTATGTTCTAAATTTTATTTAGATCGACTAATAAATAAAAAAGTTACAGGGGGTATGCCCTTTTCGGTGGGGCACCCTGTATAGCCGACGTTTCGAGCTTTTTTTTGGCTCTTTCTCAAGACATATAATGTGTCAAAAATGTTGGGCATGGTACAAAATTTCATCATTTTATCGTCATTCTTCCGGCGAAATTTTTCTGTAGGGTGTCTGATTCCTAAACTATTAGAGATAAATACATAGATACAGGGTATTATTGAACTAATGTTAGAGATTTTAACTGGTGATAGTTCTCGTTAAAATGATATTTTAATTTGCCAAATTTGCCTTATACAAAGGTTTGTAGTTTCTGAAATTATACTATAGCCTCTTTTGTTTGAGAACCGGTAGTATATTTTTAAATTGGCGAGATGTCAGGGGACAGGGACTTTAGTGATAAACAACCTACATAAAGTACGATAAGTATAAAGGAATAAGGCTTTTAATTTTAATGATTAGTTACATGAAAGGGGCATTTTAACAAAATTAACACTCAAAACTTGAGAATGTGATGGTTCATAACAATGATTTCCACGGGATGGACTTTTGTAGTTTCACCCAGTATTCGTGACATTTGACGTACTACAGCCCCCTCAGCAAATTGATTTTTATTGCATTTTTTCGTTATCTATTGACGTTCATTTCATTGTTGAATTGTCAATACCTTGAATTAGATTATGTTAAACTCTTAAATATTAATTCAAACTAAAAAAAAACACTCGTAAAGACCCAAATTACCTAAATAAGCTATTGTCATCAATTTCAACTTGTTCACTGTTTTTGTGTTGGGTTTTGAAACATAAATGACATGTTTGACAGTTTTACTATGAGCAATTAGCCTTGCTGAAACATTTACAGCTGTGAATACTAGCACTCGTTTTTTAACAATTAGATTTTAACAAATATATTATTATATGAACATTATTATTACAAAGTTTGTTTTTTACTTTTCCAATCAGCTGTGTAAAATAGGTCACTGCCCCGACGACAACGTGTCTGCAGTTGATCGTTGGGTGCTTGTGAATCATCGTAATTGGTTACAAGATTTAAAATATACTAGCGGTTTTCAAACAAAAGGAGTCTATAGTGTATCTCAAAAACAATGAACATTTGTATAACGCAAATTTGAGTTTTTAGCATCATTTTAACGAGAACTGCTTCCAGAAAAAATCTTTAACATTACTTCAATTATACCCAGTATATCATAAAAATTTCATTCTCTACAACTTTTTGATAACCTGAGATGGAAATGTAAATGAATCGAGCAAGCTGTATTAACATTAGATACATTATTACAGTTACGCTGGCACAGTCTGGTCTGATTCACTTACATTTCGATCTCACCTTAGCTTTGACCGTTTGCGCACCATTTTTATAAAGCCTGCTCTGCTCAAATTTAAAACTTTTAATATATTATTTTATGTGTTCCAGTAACTTTCCTTTTAATGCGACTACGAGTATTAAGAATTTAATCCTCTATGTGACAGTATTTTTTTTATTTCTTTTGAAATAATTTTAATTCAAAAATTTGATCTTGAGAGTTGATAATGTTGTGTACCCTTAATTATTTTTAAAATAGTTTTTTTTGTTTTATCAAAGTTTCGTTAGGATGAGCGTAGTGGCAATTGGCTTTTTTGATTTAAAATTTTATACCAATTTTCCTAATTTGCAGTGGAATATAAAAAACATAGGAAGCGTCTACAATTAAAAATAGTATATTAGACCTTAAAGGCCGTAAGTATAAGTATCGTAGTCAAGAATGTTACTAAACGTTTGAGATCAGCAAAAGTGTTTACGGCTTCGAGTGGGTTTGTAAATTCTAGTAGGAGACGTTTTCTATTTAATTAGAGTTTGTTAGAAACATGATTAATGATTCACCGGTGAGCGTAGGTTCTGGAATGTCGGCTCTATATAAACGAGAGATAGGTGGTTCAATTGCCCAAATAAAAAAATTATCATGGGCAAATCAAGGGCACGGCTTCTATTCAAGGCGATAGAAGTGTATTATGTAAGTTGTTTAATTTATCGAGAGTTATTTTGTAGAGTTACTTGTGTAAATTGGCTATTTCAATCGTAAAAACGGTTAGCAAGCCGCCACAGCAGGTATATTGTCAACTGAGATCTGCACAACTAGTGTCAGTTTTCACACTTTTTTCGCCTTGTTTCTTGCTAATAGTTTTTGAGTTTTGTTTTCAGTTTAGTTGGTAAATTTTATTGAAAGGTTTTCATAAGAAACACTGAAAATAACTTGTTGTTCTCCTGTACTGTAAATAGGCTATCACAGTTGTTCATTCACCAAAAGTAAGCCGGACTTTCGGAAATTGTGCGGTAAAAATGAGAAAAACACCGGCTCTCTCATTTTACAGTTAGAATTACCACAGGAGATGCTTGAGGAAAAATCTGACTTTGCAGTAATAAAGCTTGTGGATCAAAGTGTACGTACATAAGATATTTTAAAAAATAAAGCTATATTTAATAGAAGAATATAAAATTATAAAAACATCTTACGTAAAACGGTTAAAGCACACTATGTTTAAGTTATTTTTTCAAAATTATTAATTATTTAAGTACACAAAAAAACAGAATTTAAAGTTTTCGGCTAAAAAAATCTCATACAAATCTTAAGTGTGAGTTAATTTTACACGCTACAAGTAATCAGGGCCCTCGCTTTCAGCTCGGGCCTCAAACAAAGTTGTAGTCTGTAAAATTTAACTTACCGCATACGAAAGATGTTAATAGGTATTATCGGCTACCTTTAACACAAATGAATCATAGCAGCCATAAACATGTGATAGAAAGTATTATTTTCCGCTCAAGGGCTGAAATTCTCGCTTAATTGATAAATTAATCGAAAATAGAAATTACCGTGTAAGCTTCGTGCTCTCAAAGTCAACCGAACGGCTGTAAAGCAACTACCGAAGATGGCCGAGTAGCAAAGTAGCGCGCAAACGCGGCCGCAAATGAAGAAAATCGTTCACGTTCGGCATGGTTCGCTAGAATTCGCTCATGTTGGACCTGCGTTACACCTTAGAAATGAATGAAATCTGTGCATGGAACGTTTTATGTTCCATTAAATTCTTTATTAAGTGTAAATTTGTTGTAATTCGTGACTTATCAATAAATGAAATGTTTAGGGTATCGAATGTCGATATTTTTAGGTCTTATTTATTTTGTTTAGTGTATTTATTATTCATCGCTTGAAATTTGATCTTTGTAAATTCAACCTTATATACATGTGCAATAAGGTCGACTTATTCAAGGTATTTTTATCGAATGACAGTGTTTCAAAATTTCGTGCATTTTTGACGTCACGGCTTCTGGAGCCCATTGTCATTTATGTGAGACCTGAGACATTTAATTTAACGCTTGTCCTTGCTATGTAATATAGAACACAGCCGAGATTTTTTGTAAGAAATGATACTGACAGCGTGATATTCAGGTGAATATAAATATAATACCTACATAAGAGCCTTAATTAATGCTCCACCTACACTACAAAATTAAAAATTGCTTTCATAGACTCATTAGTCTTTAATTCCATTTTAAAAATTGGCAACATTTACATTTGCCCTTAAAGAGATAAATAATTAAACTGGAAAATGCAAATGCACATATTTCTTCGCACCTGTTTGTGGGTATTTAGAAATCTAGCATGTCATTGTGGAAAAGAAATTCCTATGACTGTTCATTAATTACTTAATTAGATAACAATACAATTTTTGAAATGATACACTTCTACTTAAATACTTATAATTAATTCAATTTGCTAAGGTAAAGTGGAAATGTTACGTATATTTATGGTATTATTCAATCTTTTGCGGTTGATTATTATAATTGCTTTTTTTGAAACCGCCCTTACTTTTAAACCACTATAATAAATAAATATATAACAGAGAAGAAAATACAAGCAAACTGTCCTTCAGAAAAACCGACTGACCTTATATCGAATAAAAACCTTATATCAAAATCTCTATTTATTTAACATAACCTAATAAATTAATAATTATATAATAAATATATAATATTTATAATATTATATAAAAATATTTATTCCTGTAAATATGCATAATATTAAAAATGATGAAAATGTAGTACATTCACTTTGAATTTAAAGCCTTAGATGCGTTATAATAATTAAAAATATTGTTAGGTTATGTTTTATTGACAGTTTGCATAAGTTACAGTACTGTAACTGGTCATGTCTTACTCTAAATGGATATTTTGGTAGTCACTTGTTATAAAGTAATTGATTTGACAAAAATGAGTCTTTTGTGTAAAAAATTACTGATGAAACAAATGAATAATATTAATCATGTAATTTTCATACTTAATATGAATATTCTAAAAATAGTATCTAAAGATAGATTGTATAATATTTTCTTGACATCAAAGAGAATTTTCCTCAAATTCTCAGCAAATAATCAAATCCACGTGTTGAAAAATAAGTTGGTGTATCATTATCTCCTCATTAATAATTAATTACTCTTTCGCTCTATTTTAATATGTAATTATAAGGAATTTTACAAGATTTAGCATCAGTTGGCATGTTTTTATTTATTACAAAAGATGCAAAGCTGTTACATAAAAAATACCCTTGAATAATTTACTCTCAAATTGCTTTCAAGAATATGTAAATAAAGGTAAAGGCCCATCAATAAATAAAAATGATGCAATCTTCAAACATGAGCTTATTCAAGTCATTATTTAAATTTGTAGACCTATTTTGTGAACCAATTTGCCAAAAAGAAACAAATAAGAAATATAATTTTATACAGCAATCAAACCAGAAACATACATGTCAGTGGCGCACTAAGAAAATATTTGTAGAAGGGGCTGCTACACCCCCTTGAATCCTGAACACAACAGCGACATTCTTTTCCAATATTGGAAAAGAAATTTTTTTTATTGATTTTTAGTGATATTTTTCCAGTTTTGAAATCCACAGCTGTAATTTTACTAATTTCAGAAGCAGAGACTTATTTGAAGAAGGACACATAAATACGATATTGTTTTTGTTGTTTTCAGAAATCAGAGGTTGTAATTTACTAATTTTAAGAGCTGGAGGTAATATTTTTTACAAATTTTAAATAAATTAGGTTCCCTGTTTTCAAAATATTGCCTCCAACCTCTAATATTGGAAGAAATGTCGCTTGTTGATTTATTGATTATAAAATTTGTAAAAAAAACTTTTACCTCTTGCTTCTAAAATTAGTAAATTATAATTTGCGTCTTCTATAACTACAAAACCAATGGGTTTAACTGTAAATAGAGAGTAGCAAAAGCTTTAATTAGCTAGTTATCTCCTTTTAGCAAATAATAATTGCATAAATTTGTCTTGATTAATCAAGTAAAAGTAATAATTGCCAAATTTTTATTTATTTCACTCAATCTTGTATGTGATTTATTAAGTAAAAGGCCCTGTTCTTGTTTCTAAAATTAGTAAAATTACGGCTGCTATTTTCAAAATTAGTAAAATGTCTCCAGTTTTCAATTCGAAATCAATTTTGTATGTATTAACTAGTAAAAGATATTTCCGGCTCCTAAAATTAGTGAAATATCGTTTCCGACTTCTAATATTGGACAAAATTGTCACTTGTATTTATAATTTAAAGATTATTAAAAAATATATCTCCGGTCTGTAAAATTTGTAAAATACAGCCTCCGGCTTCTAAAACTGAAACAACAATATCGTATTTGTCTTTATTGAATTAAAAGTTGATAAAAAATTATTATTTCTCGCTTTTGTACCTACATATTTATTGATCTAAAAATTAGTATCTAACTTATAAAATTACAAAAACAATGCTCTCCTTATTGCTTTTATTTATTTAAAAGTTGATACAAAATATCTTGTATACCCCGTCGGTCTTCAAAATAAGCAAATTGTAGTCTCCGGCTGCTAATACTGGAAAAAGTTTGCTTTTATATTTATTAATTACAAAATTAGTAAAAATTATTTTGTCCTCGACTTGTAAAATTATACATTTTACTTAATATGGAACGGTGACGTAATTATACTAATTTTTGAAGTCACTCATAATTTGTTTATTTAAAATTTATAAATTAAAACCAAGATTTTTATTAATAATAAGAACCGAGAGCGACAATTTACTAATTTTGGGGTCTGGAGAGTTAATTTTATAACTTTTAAAAGCTAGACACGATATCATTTTTACGAATTTTGAAATTAATAATAATTATAATTATTTAATTATATAATACATATAATACAATAATTATTGTAATTTTGATTTCGCTTTCGGCTTTCACTTCCGAAAAGAAGAATCGTTTTTGTATTTTCTGTTTTAAAAATTAGTAATAACCATTATATTCGGCTTCTAAAATTATATATTTTACTAAATACTTTCGCAGATGATATTAATTTCTAGGTCATGAAATTAGTAAATTTACGTCTGTGGTTTTAAAGATAAGTAAATGTCGCCTTCAGCTCCTATCGAAAAGAAATATCGCTCAGGTATTTATTAATCTAACAATTAGTAAAAAATTCCAATTTCTAAAATTAAGAAAAACATCGCTTCCGACTGTTAAAATTACTATGTTTGGTGTGCCGGTCTCAGTTCCTTAAATTAGCGAAATTGCCTCTCTTGTCTTCAAAATGAGTTGCCTCCGGCTCCCAATAATGGAAAAAACATTGTTTGTTACTGCATTAATTAATTTAAAAATTAGTAAAAATTATTTGCTTAGGTTTCTAAAATTACATAATGAGTGAAATGCATAAAAATTTAGGGAATGCTTTTGCTTGATTAAAATACGACAAACCTATGCATTTAGTATTTGCTGAAAGGAGATAACTAACTAGTAAAAGCTTTTGCTAGTTTTTATTCATATCACCCAATATTTCACTAGATGACGTTGTTTCTAATTTCTAAATTAAAATACACAAAAAACTAATTTTGAAATCCGGAAACGTAATTTTATAAAACGATGATACTATTTTTTACTAATTTTTAAATTTGAAAATTCAAAATCACCGTTTATTTTACGATTTGGAGCCGAAGGCGACAGTTTACTAATTTAGAAGTATACAGAGCTATATTTGCTAATTTTAGAAGCTAGACACGATGTTTTTTATCATTTTTTAAAATAATAAAGACAAAGGTAACATTCTTATTAATTTTAGTAATTGGAGGCAATGTTTTACAAATTTTAGAAGTCAGAGATATGTTTTACTATTTTTTTTATTTAAGTTTGTACAAAAGTGACAATTCTTCTAATACTGGAAGTCAGGATCGACATTTACTACATAATTTTTGAAATTCGGTGACATAATTTTATTGATTATAAAAGCCAATAAAGATGAAAGCGACATTGTTTTAATAATTTAGAAGCCAGAGGCGAATTATTATTAGAAGTTAAGATAATTACCTATTTTTAAATTGCTGAGTAGTAGTGGCACTTTTAGGAGAGTTTTATTATTAAAATTTTATCATTGGTTAAACTAATTTTTTCAAAGTTGCTGTAATAAAAAAATCCGTAACCTGTTTATTACTAATTTCTTTCAGGTTTTTTTTGTGACTGAGAGTTGATACGAGTACAATACTGTTAATTATATTTATTTGAAACGTATAAATACCTAAAAACTGTCTCTTCTTCAGTGTTTGAAACGCAGAATATTCGTTGTGTAGATAATTAGCTATAAAGTTAATTAATTTGTTAACGGTTCACTACAATTTAAATTAATAAATATTTATGAGCATTGTCATTATTTCTTTAAAAAAACGATTATACCGCGCACCTCTCGACATAAAAGACTTTCTTTGAAACAGGTTCTTCTAGTATTTAAGTACCGAACCATGCAGAACAACCCGAGAATTTTTAATTTTTTGCTAACATTTTTAATACTACAATTAGTAAAAATTGCGTCGTGTAACGATTCAACCCTTCAACTAGTCCATGTTGTAAGTAATTAATATTCTTATAAAAACCTCATTATCAAGGATTTTTTCAAGCTTTTTCGCCATGGCGACAGGACAACAGACGCTCGAACTTTTTATCCCAAAGATCCACTAATTAACGAAACGTACTACCCTTACGGCCTCGGAGAACTAACAAATGTATGTACCTAACTTGCTTTGATTAAATAATTTTCTAACAACCAACAGAAAGGCAAAGAAAAAATCTACAAAGTCGGAAAGACCCTCCGTGACCGCTATGACACCTTTTTGGGGAAACTCTACACTCCTGATATCCTGGAAGCTCAAAGTTCTGACACGAATCGAACAAAATCTTCATTACAACTAGTTTTAGCCGGATTATTTCCTCCTGTTGGTGACCAAATCTGGGAATCTGGTTTAAACTGGCAACCCATACCGTTCAATGTCTTACCTCGGAGACAAGATACTGTAATTAACGGTAATTTAATTAATTTTTAGAATGATATAAGATTTTAGATTTTCTTCGGTTTGTCGTGTTCTACCTTCAAACGAAAATTTGTGGATATTGTCGCCGCACCAAAATGGCAAAAAGAATTCCAAAAACATAAAAACACTTTTGATTTTATTGCGGAAAATACAGGACTTGAAGTCAAGTCTTATTATGATGTATTTCATTTATATTTGTGTTTGACCACCGAAAAAGAATTTGGATTGAGTCTTCCAGAATGGACCAAACAAGTTTATCCAGAGCCACTTAGAGAATTTGCGATAAAGACCTATGAACTTATGAGTGCTACCACGGAACTGAGGAGATTGTCTACAGGTAAGTACAGTACCCAAAAAGGTAATGTCCTCTTCAACTAAAAGCATTCAGCAAAATGTTTGATTTTTGTTTTAAGCATCGACAAATATAAAATTTGAGATCTTTATTTTTAGATTTTCGTATCTATATATTTAACACAAGAATCAAATATTTTATTGCATTTTTGCTGATTGCTTTTAGTTTGGTACACTTTTGGGTACTGCACCAGATGAAACAAAACAATTGACCTGAAACTAAATTTTTAGGAGCTTTACTGAAAAAAATTGTGGATGACTCCAAAGGAAAGGTAAGTGGGACTTTGGTGCCCAAAAATCGCAAAATTTTTCTCTACTCTGGACATGAAGTTAACCTAGCAAATATGTTACATACTTTGGAAGTTTTCAAGCCGCAAATTCCTCCATACGCTTCTTATATTTTATTTGAGCTTCATATCATTGATGAAGTTCCTGGATTTAAGGTAGGACTCAATGATTAAAAAATTAAAACCAAAACAAATTTTTATTCCAGATTTACTACCAAGATTACACGACACATGAACCAAAATTAATTAAACTTCCAGCCTGTGATGAATTTTGTCCTTTAGATAATTTTATTTCCTTACTTTCGGAGTATTTCCCTGAAAAGGATTCGTGTAATGAATGATTTTTCGGGTTAGTAAACGTACATTATTCTGTCTGGTACCAATTTGTTAACCAGAAACTGGATTTTCTTTTCAGGTTTGGGTCTATGGACTTGAACTTTTTGAGCAGCAACAATTTTTCCCGGTTTTGGACTCCATAATGTGGACAAAAAATCATACGTCAAATAGAGAAAAATCAACAGTAAGGCTCTTCTCTCGGTTAAGTTTGGAAAGTTGTGTGTAAATTCTCTTAAATTTTTGTACATTGCCGAAACAGATGGCATAATTTTGTCTGAATAATAAATAAATAATTTTGACACTAAAATGACAGTTGCTATTTATCACAAAATTTCCCTTCTCCTATTTTTCTATTGGCTGTACAGTTACGAGAAACTTGAAATATTTAAAAGTAAAATTAGGAGGGCAAAAAACTCAAAATTTGGAGGTTAATGGCTCGTTTAATGCTAAAATTTAAAAAAAATAAGATGAAAAGAATGGGATTTCACTATTAAAAAAAATAAATTACAAAGAAAAAATTCCCTTGTCCTAAAAAACTGTATAATTTTCGAGACAATCTGAGCGTGCGATTTTCGTTTTGATTAGGTGATTAATCGCGAAAGTTAGTCTGTGTTGAGTGCAGATGGCTTAAGTTGCTTCTTGCTTTACGCCTACGATAAGTTCAGAGAAATGTATGTAAAAGTGGTGTATAAGAAGTACTTAGCGATATAAATACGGTAATCTTTATTATCATTATTAATAAAAAGATTTGCCGTCACTGCAGCTATAACTGATTTTACTACTTTCCTTAAATTCTCTTTATTTTGTACTATTTTAGTTAAACAGTAGTTATCTCGAAATTTGTAATTCAAAAAAGCGATTATCGTAAAATATTTCAACAAAAAGAAAACAATTTAAATTATTTTTTAACAATGTAGACTAATGTGGGTTCTGTGTATTCTGTGTTCGTGTCCTGTTGTAAGTTGTAAATATACAGGACGTTTATTTTATTGCACTTTATGTATTGTTATCTTCGTTATTATTAAAGGTACAGTTTTAAACAAAATGACAAAGTTGGACTAAATACTAAATTTTATAATGCAGTTTATATTTTTTAAGAATTATTTTCTAACTTATCTACAAAAAGCTTTTAAACTACAGAAATATAAAAATGAAATAAATTTCATTATTTATATACATTTTATAATGTTTTTATTATGATTATGTGGTTTTGCATTCAATTTATTATGATTTTTCTGGAGATAAAGACATTCAAGTTCAAAAACTTAGTTTTTCGTCGACGTTTCGTTTTATTTTATATTAAAACTTTTCTGAGGGGCCGGGGCTTAAATCCGCAATTTTAATTAAATTAAAAGTACAGTATATGGCTGTAGTAATACTATAAAATTCAAGTTTTTTGGTGTGAATGCCCTTATCCAGTGAAAAATCATTACAAATTTTTGTTTAATATTATATTTTTAAACTAAACGGTTTATACAGTTAATATTTTCGCCTTCCGTTATGTAATGCCACATATTACATAACAAGTTACGTAATAATTACGTAATGAAATTGGTTACATCACTATGTTAAGCACTTAAAATTACGATCACGCAATTAGAATTACGAGAATAAAATTTTATTTTACGACGAAATTCAGAAAAACTTTGTACATAATACGTAATGAAAAACCTATTATTGTTAAACTCGTATTATTTGCTGAACTCGTTCGCTACGCTTAATAAAATTTTCTTTAAAAAATCTGAGAATAATTGAAAAAATAGGAACATTGGTAACCTTGGGAAGCTTTTATTGTAAAAAATTTGACGGTCCCCATCTAATTATAATTTTCCTTATTCTGACCACAATGACATGTTGTTTTGTTCAACATTTTAACGGAAACGTTAATATTTGTGATTTGTGATTACTAAAGCTGAACCGAATATCGTGGCCATCAAGATCAGCTGACTTAAAACGCCTGATGATTTTTTCTTAACTTAAGAAAATAATAAACTCTAATCCTGGGTTGTAAAATAACTAATAATCAAATATTTTTTTAATCTCTGAAAAATTAAAACACCATAATTAATAGTCAATAAATTTTCTTAATGCACAAAAATGGAATTTTTGACCAAAGTTAACAGATTTGTGAATCTCTTATAATTGGATTAATTAGTTTAACTAGCTGTTTAAGTGAAAATTGAAACGTAAAACACCCACTAACACCAAACTTCTTTACTTGATAAGACGCACGTTTCGACAACAAAGTTGTAATCCTCAGGTAAGAGTTAAAACTGAAAACTGAAACTTTTTTTTTAATTTTTGAAACAGTTTCCTGAGCGATTGTAAAATGATATAATTTATTTAAACATTTTTTTGGTTTCGACAATGTAGTGTTAGAGTAGTGTTCTATAACATTATGCATCTTACAAATGATTTTAAGGGCAGCCTGTATAATCGATAATTCAAATCAAATTCGGATTTTCAACAATAACCTTAACTCTTTTTTAGTACTTACAGGTATTAAATATTAATATTTAACCTAATTTTGTAGATTTTTCGTTTAAAATTTGAAGACTTTCGTATGCTGGTTATATTACAGTTGAACTTCGATAACTCGAACAGGCACCTGCCACCCAAGAAGTTCGAGTAATCGAAAGGTTTGACTTATTAAAGTAGTACAACAAGAAATTTGCCTGTTTTCTGCCATAAATTTGGTTCAAGTTATCGACGGATCGATTTATCGAAGTTCCACTCTATTATGATGTTGACTCAACTTGGATTGTGACTTAAAGATCTTGATTTATTAAGCGATTAATTTATTTATCAGCAAATTAATTTACATAAGTAGCTTAAAAATATCACTCAATAATTAAACAGCTAAATAATACCATTCAATCGCTGTGAATAATCGCGGAAGGTTTGCTTGTTATAATCGCTGTTTCTTGCTAAATCAAACTACTTTGCTCTAGCGCGTCCCCTGTTTATACCCATCAAGATAAGCTTCTAGTAAGACTTGCGCAGAACTCACTCAATAAGTGACATCACCATTGAAGACATTTCGCTACATTAAACCCTTCTAGAAGAGTGTGGCCTTAGACAATTTACCTCAGTTTTCCTTACCTCTGTAATAATTTTTTGTTTCTGTCGGCCTGCTTCTAGAAGTTTTACTCCAAATTACTTCTTTATTTCGAAAACGTCTCTCTCAGATTCATTTTACAAATTGTTGAATGTCGTAAATATTTCACTGTTCTTCGTTTTTCGAATCTCTTAAGTAACTTCTTTTATTTATTCTTTACTTGCAGCCGTAGTTTTTCATGCTCTTTTTCTTATTCTTTTCTTTCCAATCGTTATTTTTTTGAGCTCTTTAAGAAACATCTTTTTGTTCTTCTAGCCTTCTTTCTCTCCAATCGTTGTTTTATATCTTCTTCGCGATGCGTCTTTTGTTGTTCAACTTTTCGGTATCTTTCAGTGGTCGTTTTTCAAGTTTTTCTAGAAATTTCTTTTGTTGTTGTTTTCCAAAAATTCTCCTTACTTTTTCTTTTTTTTTCGTGTTGACACAGACGTCTTTTTACTTTTTTTAGAACTTTATTTTGCTTTTTTACCAACAGTTGTTACTCAAATTGGTTTTTGTTTTTCAAACTCTTCTAGAATCGTTTTTGTCTCTTCTTGAACTTCTATAGACTTTCTAAATTCTCTAGATACTCTTGACTTTCTAGCCTGATCAGAAATAAATGCAGATATTCTATATTTCTTCTAGATGATTCAATTTTTAATTCTCTAAACTTTTGAAATGTTACATTTCCTATTTCATTTCATTTGTCGCTAGTTTTTTAATTGTTTTATTTGTTAGATTGTTATTTCTTTTTTTTTTGATATTTTTTAGAATCGTAAAGAAAAGTGAAACAAAAAATAAAATTTCACACATGAGAAAAGCAAAAAATGCTAATTTTAAAAATATGGTAATTCGAATAAACAACTTTTCTTTTTTAAAATAAATTTCTAAAATTCTTTTAAAATAGTACCTAGTTCGGATTATCGAGGTTATACTACATATAATTACTCCACTGATATAGGTACGCAACGGTGGAATCTACAAAACAACACAAAATTTTAATAATTTAAATAGTAATAATTATCTTAAAAAATTACAGCAATTATCACATTCACAACAAAATTATTCTTATCAGTTCTAATTACAAATTGTCTACACTTTTTGCATATCAAAAATCATGATGTAGGAATTTAAAAAAACGTAAATTGCAGAAATAAATCTTTAAATAATCGCAACACGGAAATACTACTAAAGTTGATGATAAATATTCTATAGCACATTTACTGACAGTATATTATCATTATTTAAATAAAATTTAAAACACCAAACGCAACAAAAGGCTTTAGAGATCATTTAATTGAGTGATGCCAAATATTTTCATTGTAGGTACAATAATTAAATAGTTCCTACAAAAATAATTGGTAATAAATAATAATTTATGGAGAAAATGAAAGTCATTTATTCGGTCTTTCTGTCTATTATGTGTTTATTTTTAATTGAACACAACCTTGAAATTGACTGTTCACCAACACTAACACCAACAGAAGATGATACTTTAGTCCTTGTACATGTTGTAAGTCGTAATTACAGCCTTTGTAACAAAAAGTATTCTTGTTTAAGCTTTTCAGACATGGAAACAGAACACCAAACGGAGTGGAAGAACTGTACCCTACTGATCCATATTTAAATGAAACTTACTTTCCTGTTGGTCTAGGACAACTTACAAATGTAATTTTCCAAAAAAATACTTTGAAAAAAAAAATCAAAATTATTTTAGGCCGGAAAAAGACGCGAATTCTCAATTGGGAAAAGGTTACGATATAGATACAATACATTTTTGGGACCTTACTATTATCCTGAAATAGTAGAATCGTTAAGTACTGATTATAATAGGACTAAAATGTCCTTAGAACTAGTTCTTGCCGGTTTGTTTCCTCCAAGAGGTGAAGAAATTTGGAACTTTTGGCTAAATTGGCAACCAGTCCCTTATAATTATGTTCCACGAGACAAGGATAAAGTAAATGTGAAATAAATTATCATAATTTATTTTTTGAAAATATTTAGGTTTTGTATGGGCATGTGTGTCCTCGTTTTTTAAAAGATATGGAAGAATATGTTCAATCTGAAAAAGGGCAGTCCGAAATTGCTGAATATAAAGACGTTTTCAATTACATAGGGAACAATTCTGGCTTAAATATTACAAAATTTCAGGATTTGTATAATCTTTATTTCGGTGTGTCAACTGAGGTTGGTATATTCATTAAAAAAATTTTTTTGCAACATTTTTTTAGGAAGAATGGGGTTTTGTATTGCCGGAATGGACGAAAAAAGTTTGGCCAAAAACAATTACAGAATTGGCTATAAAGCAGTATTATGTAGAAACAGCTACCACGGAATTAAGACAAATGGCAGCAGGTAAATATTTAATCAATGATAAAAAAATATGAAACAGTAAAATTACGTAATTATTTTTCAGGATACTTTATAGAGAAAATACTTCAAGAAACTTTTTCGAAAATTAACAATACTAATTCCGGTCGAAAAATTCATTTATATTCAGCTCATGAAAGTAACATTGCTTCATTTTTAATCACGTTGGGAATTTTTGGTGAACCCCATATACCAAATTATGGAGCACATGTTATTCTGGAACTTCACAAAATCAATAACAAATATGGATTCAAAGTACAAATTTAATTTAATTTAAATAATTGCTTTTTAAGAAACATTTCTTTCAGATATTTTACGAAAATTATGAAGAAACCAAACCTAAATTATTGAAAATTCCAGCATGTGATAGTTTCTGTGAAATTGAACAATTTTCTTCCTTAGTTCAGGAATATATTCCTGATCCCAATTTATGTTTTGAAGTGTAACATATAAATAAAAAATAAATATTGTTTTGTATTTTTTACCCCATTTATTTTCATATAAAGGGTGCTACACTAAAACTGATTTGTAAAAGACAATTGTGAAAAAAGAAGAAAAATATTTTTTCAAAGACGTTAAGACGTATCATTTTCGAAAAAAAATTTATAAAAGAAACGCTCATTTAGATTATGGACTAGATACGCATTTTTCACATTCTTTAAAACTTTTATCTTTCTTATTCTCGACTATACAGGGTGTTGATACTAGTACAAGTACAAGAACCGTTGCTGTTGTTCTTTTGCGCTTGCGTGGTTTTATGCTGGTAAATTTTTTATTCTGGAAGCTTATTTAGAATTTTAAAGAGGGGCGTACCGCGATATTTTCCACAACTTCACAAATTAGATAACAAAATTTTTATTTCATTACAATCAAATTTTTCAATATAATGTGATAGTTTTAATCATTGATCTACTAATTTATTATTAGAATAATGCTTTTCAATGTTTCTAATTAATATTTAATCATGAAGTTAATTTGATGTCATAATGACAAGTAATAATTTTTGAATTTTCTATAGTTATCATGGTGATCATTATAATGGTGCATTCTACTGCTTTTTCCAGTGGCGCGTATGGAATTTCTTGCCAAGACTTTAACTAATTTTATCTTGATAACGGTTGATATTCGAAAAAAAAATTGTCTAGAAAAAACTCTCTTTTAAACGAGATCTACAAGTGGTTAAAATTTTTGTATTTATTTCTGAAAAACCCTGTATATCTCACAGTACATGATAGAGAAGTAATACGGTAACGACAGCAAACTTTTAGAAATTGTAGGTTAGGCAACCGTTATTTTTGTGTTTCTTTCTAACGCTTCTTGATTTATCTACAAGTGTAACAAGGATCGATGTAATTGTATTGTCGCCTTTGTTGTGTATCTCAGTCTTACTTGCACGTTGGTCCTATCTTCTTCTATCGTTGAAGATATTTAGTTTGCAACCCATTCCCTAATTTTAATTGCTTTTTTTTGTATATCTTGGCAAGTGACCTACTTCAAATAAATTTATTTCTTTATTCAGTGCGGCTAATCCGCAAGACCATATTATTGTTATTTATTATTTTTCAAAAATATTTATTTATTATTAACGGGTGATAATACGTAGCTTATTAAATAGTAATGGAAAAACTTTATTCGTAGAATTTTTGTCACAAATAAATAAATCAAGGTTTAAATAGATAATGGAAACTTTGAACAAATACAGACAGCTTATAAGCATGTAAGCCATTAACGATCACAAAACAACATCCTCTAAAAACGAGATATTACGTATATAAAATACAATAAGATAAGGACAATAAAAATTAATTTTTGTTGATTTTTGTAATAATTTGTATCGTCATTATCCGATTCTTTATGACAAACGTACAGTAACTCTCAAAATTTCATCAACAATATGCAATTTCAGTCCCTTCGAATATTTGTTTATTCCGTATATTTTTTATTACAAGAATTTGGTTTTCAATTAACTGAAAATGTGCCCCACCAAACTGATACACTAGTACTTTTACACGTCGTAAGTTGCTTTAGCACTAAATTAAAATTACTAACTACATCAGTGATAGCTTTTTAGACATGGTAACAGAACAGTTAACGGTCCAGAAGAATTGTATCCTAAAGATCCTTATATAAATGAAACTTATTATCCTTTTGGTTTAGGACAACTCACAAATGTAAATTCGATTTTGGAAATGTAATTCAAACAATAACAAATTTTTAACAGGCTGGGAAAGTTAGAGAATATTCAATTGGACAAGCTTTAAGAAAACGATATAATCAATTTTTGGGTCCTTACTACCATCCAGATTTGGTTGAAGGTTGGAGTACTGATTATAACCGCACTAAAATGTCTCTAGAATTAGCTTTTGCTGGTTTATTTCCACCTCAAAAAGAGGAGATTTGGAATCAAGAGTTACTCTGGCACCCTATTCCCTACAATTATCATAAAAGATCAGAGGATAAGGTACTTTATCCCTCAATTAATCAAAAATAAGTCTTTTTTTCCAGATTTTAATTGGAGTGACTTGTCCTTATTATCTAAAATTGTATGATGAAGAAGTTGCGTCTAAAAGATACCAAACTAAAGTCGATAAACACCAAGAAATATTTCAATATATTTCTTATAATACTGGTCTGAATATTACGAAATTTCTTGATGTTTATAATTTGTTTTTTGGTTTAGCTACTGAAGTGAGTAATTCTAAACAGTAAAATTTGGTATAAAATATTAATTTAGGATGAATGGGGTTTTGAATTACCCGAATGGACTAAAAGAGTTTGGCCTAAAACTATTATAGATTTAAGTATTGAAGAATATTTTGTTTCAACTGCTACAACAGAATTGAATCAGATGGCTTCTGGTATCTAACATTTTTTTATAGACAATTTAGTAATCATGTAGTGATTTTTAGGATATTTTTTGCAAAAGATTATTTCAGATACACAAACAAAAATAAAAAATTCCAATGATAGAAAAATTTATTTGTATTCAGCACATGAAAATAACATTGCAGAACTTTTGATTGTTCTCGGAATTTTTGAACCGTTACACATACCTGATTATGGATCTTATGTAACATTTGAAGTTCATAAAATTGGTGATGAATACGGAATTAAGGTTGATAAGGAAAAAAATCTAACAAAAATAATAATTTGGAAGATTTTTAGATTTATTATGAAAATTACACAGAAGATGGACCGAAACTAATGAAATTACCAACCTGTGAAACTTTTTGTGAAATTAACAAATTTATGTCTTTAATAGAAGAATATATGCCGACTGAAGATTTGTGTTACAGATGACAAAACACAATTACAATAAACTTTCTTATCAGATTTAGAGATTACTGTACTGTACTCCACTTTCTCACATCAGAATAAAATTGGAGTAACAATATTTCTTGTTTGTATTTTTAATTTAATAACATAAACGCAACAAGATATTAGATGCTTCCTGGAGCACTTAAACTTTTGGAAAATTGCTCGGACCAGTGACAGCTGGCGGATTTTGATATCTCCATATTTTCAAAACGAGAAATGGAACTTCTTTCAGAAAAAGTTATGAGCATTGGAAATTTAATTTTTTTTCTAGGGTTTCAGTATCTTCAAAATCAAAAATCAAAGATTTGTTAAAAAATCGGCATTTTTCTACTGTAAACCATTTCGGATAGACAGGATCGCCCAGATAATTTTTAAAAAAACTCCGCAAATTTCGATCAAACTTTTTTCATTGCAGTAACATTTTATTTAATTTTAGTCCCCACTCCTTACACTGAATTTGAGTCCCACATTCCGTTTAAAAAATACAGAAATTTTAAAATTTACCAGCTCCCATTAAATTGGATACAGTTGAGACTCGTTTTAGAGTTTTTGCCCCTCATCAGTGGTGCTGCGCGCAGCCAGCGGTGGCCTATTGTGCCATCGTTCCTCATGAGATAATTTTTGGTGTTGCCATAAACACAATAATATGAGACAATAATAATGGAGGAAAACATTATAGGAAAAAGTGGGGCAAGACGGAAAGTTTATCGCAATTTGCTAAATAAACTACTCGTGTAGGTTCCTCTGATGATGCTTGTCATCCCGCCACGTGACAAAAGTGGGAGAGTATTTTTTTAATAAACAAAACGTGTTTACTTAATTTTAATTATTATTATTATTACTTTATAGTATGTATAGTATTAATTAACCTTATAGTATTAATTAACTTCTCGTTTTATTGAGGACCGATTACAAAAGACGATTATTTTTTAATGAAAGGATCATTATAAATAAAACTTTAATGGGTTACGTTTTGTATCCAGTTTAATGTGCTGTAAATAATGTTTTTATTTACCTGTTCATTTTTCTAATATATTTCTACTTTAAATGTATGAGTGCACTAATCTTGATGTTCTTCTCCGTTTATCAATTGCTTTGCAACTTTATCCGCAAGGATATCAATCTCCCTTCACCACCTCATACAATCTTTTTTTTATCTTCTCTTTCCAGACATCCAGGCTTCGTTGGGAATACCCTCTCCCCTCGGAGCTTTTTTTAACTGCAGTTTTTGTCCTTCCACTTCTTCCTTTGAATTCCTTTATTTCACCTATTGGTTTCGCAGTCCTAGTCCTTAATACACACTGATATCAGTACCTCCATAAAGTGTTACTTCTATTTTTCCATACTTATTTTTTTTCTTTTTCTTTGTATATACATTTCCACACATCTGTCTCTGTTGGGATTGTTTTTATTTTCTTTATTTCTTCTTTCTGTTACTTTCTTACATTGTACTTCATTTTGTACCTTTTTCGTCTTCCAAATATTTTTCTGTATTTTAATTTTTTTATGCTCTTTTAGCGAAACTAATCAGCAAAAATAAAAAAACACAATTTTGGATACAGAACTTTTTACACCCTATATCTTAAAGAATACTTATTTTCTTTATTCTGTTATAAAATGTTTAATTTTACATCATTTTTTCGGCCAGCGTATGTTTAATTCTATACAAAATTAAATAGTACCTTTAAAAATATAAAATTGACTCCGTCAAGAGAACTTCTTGTTCGCTTTTTCGGTTTCCAAGGTATGACGATGTAAACGAAAAAGTTGTTGTTTGAGGCAAACCTCAAAACGACATAATAATTATTTATGTATTAAAGGGCGTAATCAAGAGGATTACGCCATGAGGGAATGTTTAAAGCCTGACGTAGGAGGGCTTTTAATTTCCTGAGAGCCATTAGTGAAGATTACGCCCGTGTTACATACAACGTTTTATTTTATTTTGTATCACTTTAATGAAGATTGTTGTAAAGATTACGATATAAATACAAAAAAAATAGTGCCTCTTTGCACCGGCAAATTTTGTCCTACCTCGAAATGTATATTCCTAGAATTGTAGCTTTGTCTAGTGCAAATTTCAGGTTTCAACGTTAAACTCCCACGAACTCCGTTTTTAAGCCTTATTAAAGCCCTGAGCGCTTGACTATTAGGAGAAAATTGTTATTTGTTTAATTAGACAATAAAGCACGTGATTTAATGCCGCGACTGTAGTTTAAGGTCAAGACAAAGCCTTAGATCTGCTTTACTTCCGTATTGAACAAAATTTTTTTTCGCCGAATCTACCAATTTACTTTTTTTTATTTGCTATTCGAGACAACGTCAAAATTTTTGTGATACGTGATAGACTCTGACCGGATCTGAAGTGTCTGCTTTACTGTTTAGTTAATAAATAGTGACTAGTCAATAAATATGATACTTTAGTCACTTAAATTGTCGATAAAATATGGTGTTTGCTGACGATCGGCTAAATAAAAATTTACAGAACCGTAACAGATAAAATTAGTAATTCGTATTTGATTTAAAGACAAAGCGCTATTACCGAAGCTATAAAATTTTTCATGAAATTATTCACGGACCATTGCATATTTTTCTATTGGTACACATAAATCTAATATATTTTTATTTTTTAATTGTCATTTTTTACTACTGGTTTATATTTCACACTTATTATATTTTTATTATAACAGTCATGTAGCACAAACACACTTATATATTACATAGAGTGACTCAAAATTTATACATTAGAAATGCAGCCTCAATCAGTTCGAATGATTGCATATTTCCTATATTTTTTATTGCTACAATTTGGCTTTTTACTAACCGAAAATGCACCCCAAAAAACTGACGATACACTAATACTTTTACATGTTGTAAGTACTTTTAAGAACAAACTAAATGCATTTTCTACTTTGTGACAGCTTTTTAGACACGGTAATAGAACACCTAATGGTCCAGAAGAAGTGTATCCTAAAGACCCTTATTTAAATGAAACTTACTTTCCTGTTGGTTTTGGTAAACTCACAAATGTACATTAAAAAAATAAAAAAAATTGAAATAATAATAATGGTATTAATAGGCTGGAAAACGTAGGGAATATTTAATTGGAAAAGCTTTAAGAAAACGGTATGATAAATTTTTGGGGCCCCACTACCATTCAGATCTGGTTGAAGCCTGGAGTACTGACTATAATCGAACTAAAATGTCTCTAGAGTTTGTTTTTGCTGGTTTATATCCACCTCATACAGAAGTGATTTTAGATGAGGAATTACCTTGGGAGCCTGTCTCATATAATTATTATAAAAGATCGGAAGATAACGTATGTATTTTTAAAATTATTAATCATAAAATAGTAGATTAGGTATATCATCAGAGAAGATCTAAAATTATAACTTCATAAACGCTGAGCCGTCACAAATGTCTTTGAAAATTTATGACATTTTATTCATCTTAAGTCCGATACCAGGGAAATAGTTACCAACCAAAAAAAATAATAATAATAAATAGCTCTAGTTACTTTTAGCACGCAAATGGGTGCTGAATTGACTAATACGACACCCAAATCAGTATCGTATTAGGCTTTGCCACAGACCCAAAGTAGAAAAACGCAATTTTCGTCCGCTAAAAGATAAATACATTTATTATATATTTTTCATCTAGGTTTTACTTGGTGTGGATTGTCCCAATTATTTAAAATTGTATGAGGCACAACTTCACTCTAGAAAATTTCGACCGAGCCTCAATAGATATAAAAAAATATTTGACTACATATCTGAAAATACTGGCCTAAAAATTGAGAGATTTCTAGATGTGTATAATTTATATTTTGGGTTATCAACTGAAGTGAGTATTTGAAAACAATAAAATATTATACAAAAAAGTATAATTTAGGAGGAATGGGGTTTTAAATTACCAGAATGGACTAAAAAGGTGTGGCCAAAGATTATTACAGATTTAACTATTCAGGAATATTTATTTGCAACTTCTTCAACAAAACTTAAACAATTTACTTCTGGTACGAAAAATTTTTATTTGGATATTTTACTCGTATGTAATGCCTTTTAGGGTATCTTTTGGGTAAGATTTTGACAGACACACAAAAGAAAATAATAAATAACAGTGATAAAAAAATCTACTTGTATTCAGCGCATGAAAACAATATTGCAGAGCTTTTAAACGTTCTTGAAATTTTTAAACCATTACATATCCCTAATTATGGAGCGTATGTAATTTTTGAAGTCCATAAGATTGGTGGGAAATATGGAATTAAGGTTGATGCAAAAAGAAATGTAATAACTAAAAAACAAAAATTATAATTTAGACGATTTTCAGATTTATTATGAAAATTACATTGAAGATGCACCGAAACTAATGAAATTACCATTCTGTGGAATTTTTTGTGAAATTAGTAAATTTACAGCTTTAATAGAAGATTATATACCGACTATAGATATAACGTGTGGAGGATCAAACACAACAGAAGTATTGAAAGACGTACCGAGAAGATTTATTCAGGATTTTCTGTACGAATAAAATCGGAAAAAGATATTCTGAATGTTAATTTTCCAGTTTTTTAAAATGTTGTTTTTGTATAGTCTAGTACAAACGGTTCATTAAAATTCATTTCATTAAATTTGCTTACTGTCTTCCTAATACAAAATTTGAAAAATCCCAAAATTTTTAAAGAAACACCTCTTCACACATTCTGTGATCCTGATACAAAATTGAAAAATTCCGAAATTTATAAAGAAACTTTTTCACACAATCTGTGATCCTGATACGAAATTAAAAAATTCTGAAAATTTTAAAGAAACATCTCTTCACACATTCTGTGATTCTGATGCTAAACTGAATAATTCCGAAATTTTTAATATAATATAAAGAAACACCTCTTCTGAAAAATCATAAAACTTTTAGTTAACACCTCTTCACACATTTTGTAATCCTGACACGAAATTGAAAAATGACGAGATTTTTAAAGAACCGAAAAAGTCTTGATGCACCAAAACCATCTCACACATTTTGTGATCCTAATACAAAATTTAAAAAATCCCGAAATTTTTAAAGAAACACCTCTTCACACATTCTGTGATCCTAATACAAAATTGAAAGATTTTGATGGATTGAAAGATTTTACAGAATATGTATGGATCATTGATCAGGAGGTGTTCCTTTAAAAATTTCGGGATTTGTCAAATTTGTATCAGATCAGATTCACAGAAAGTGTGAGGAGGTGTTTCTTTAAAATTTTCGGAATGTTTCAATTTCGTATCAGGATCACAAAACGTGTGAGGAGGTTTCTTTAAAATTTTCGGGATTTGTCAAATTTGTATCAGAATCACAGAAAGTGTGAGGAGGTGTTTCTTTAAAATTTTCGGAATGTTTCAATTTCGTATCAGGATCACAGGACGTGTGAGGAGGTGCTCCTTTAAATTTCGGGATTTGTCAAATTTGTATCAGGATCACAGAATGTGTGAGGAGGTGTTTCTTTAAAAATTTCGGGATCTGTCAAATTCGTATCAGGATCACAGAATGTGTGGAGAGATGTTTCTTTAAAAATTTCAGAATTTTTCAATTTGATATCAGGATCACAGAATGTGTGAGGAGGTGTTTCTTTAAAATTTTCGGGATTTGTCAAATTTGTATCAGGAACACAGAACGTGTGAGGAGGTTTCTTTAAAATTTTCGGGATTTGTCAAATTTGTATGAGAATCACAGATTGTGTGGAGAGGTGTTTCTTGAAAAATTTCGGATTTTTTCAATTTCGTATCAGGATCACAGAATATGTGAAGAGGTATTTCTTTAATAATTTCGGTTTTTTTTTTAATTTTGTATCAGGATCACAGGAAAAGAATCGTTTTTGTTTTCGTTTTACGGCTTCTCGATCCAGCAACATCTTTAAGAATACTTCTCAGACTTTCATTTTCTCTTCCTTTTTAGATCTAGGTAGGTACCTACTTTTTCTTCCTACAATCCTTTTCTCAGATGGGGCAGTGGGAGTATTTGAAGGGAACAGGAATAAAAAGAGGAATGTCCAAAAATTTGTTTTCTTACAGAGGTGGGATTCATAATAAGGTGTTTTTCATAAATACGGCAGATTTTTTTTATTCGATTGTACCCTTCATTTGTAGTTGACAGCTTTTCTGCAAGAGAGGCAACCAACAATACTACGAAGCGATTTATTAACCTAGACTGTCTAAAAGCAATGACTTTTTTATCACCTTTCACATTAAAAAGACATCTTAGGTAATGTCTAAAGGATTTTAGCCATATTTCAGCACCAAAATGTCCCGAATAAAGCCTTTACGAATAGTAAAACCAAGAAGTTCAAGCAATACAGGTTCAGTTATTTTTTTACACGGCTCAGGTAATGAATTATTGCATTTTTCATTATTTAATTAACAATATTCAGGTGACACTGGTAAAGGAATTCTAGACTGGATTAAATTTCTTATCAGAGATTTCTCCTTACCCCATGTTAAATTTCTGTTTCCTACAGCCCCTGTGAGACCTTACACACCATTAGATGGAGCAGTATGACAAATAATAATCAGAATAAATTATTTTAATTTGTTTAATTTCAGTTGAGTAATGTGTGGTTTAATCGCTACGATATCACACCTGATGTTCCTGAACATTTAGAAACTTTAGAAGATATAAAATATGATATTAAAGCACTTATTTCTGAAGAGGTTGATTCTGGTATCCCCCTAAATCGAATAATAATTGGGGGTTTTTCAATGGGAGGCGCTTTGGCTCTCCACACCGCATACAGATTCACTCCTGGTCTAGGAGGAGTCTTTGCCTTGTCTTCATTTTTAAATAATGAATCTGAGGTCTATAAAAATATTCAAGGTGTAGAAACTCCACTTTTTATGTGTCATGGAGATAGAGACGAAATGGTACCGCAAGAATGGGGCGAGGAAACATTCAATAACCTTACAAAACTAGGAGTAAAAGGAGAATTTATACCGCTTCAAGACACACTACATGAATTAAAAAAGAACGAATTGGAAAAATTACTAGAATGGATTAAAACTGTGATCCCTCAACCAAGTGGTGCTTAAAATAAAATACTTTATTATAGCAAACATTTTATTAACTACAAAATCCCCAAAGACTTCTCGACCACAGCATGTGGCAAACCACCAACTTCAGCAAACTCTGGTGTATTAAAAACATCACTGGGGTCAAGTTCAATATCACGTCCAGTTAAAGATTCCTCTAATACTTTATAAGAGCGCAAAAATGGTAAATGACCGACTTTCTTAGCGGCTTTTAATTCCATTGCGATCTTCAAAGGTGCATGTAGGCCTTGGGTATTCCGCAAAATTGACATATTCATCTTAGCTGTGTTTTGTCTATACTGAAAAGAAGTTATTACGCGAACATTACTTATAAAAATCTTACGTTTAATTCAGATTGCATTAACGGATGGGGTACATCGAGACTAGACCTCACTGAAGACAAACCATTAGTCATTGCTTCAGGTACCCCAAATTTGCCCTCACTGAAGCCAAATTCTTCCGGTTGACCCGGTTTTGATTTAACAGAAGGCAACGCAAAACTCTAAAACATTCCTTTTTATTAATTTTTTATTTGAAATTATGCTTTCTTACCATTTTTGAGATAAATAAATTCAAAATCTCACAATGAATCGGCACGAAATGTCAAATGTATGTCAGCTGTCAAATTGATATTGGGATTGGGAATGGGCTCCAGAAGCCGTGACGTAAAAAATGCGCGAAATTTTGAAACACTGTCATTCGATAAAAATACCTTGAAAAAGTCAACCTTATTGCACATGTAAATAAGGTTGAATTTATAAAGATCAAATTTTATGCGATGAATAAATACACTAAATAAAATAAATAAGACCTAAAAATGTCGACATTCGATAGCCTAAACATTTCATTTATTGATAAGTCACGAATTACAACAAATTTACACTTAATAAAGAATTTAATGGAAAATAAAATGTTCGATGCACAGATTTCCTTCATTTATAAGCTTTAACGCAGGTCCAATATGAACGAATTCCAGCGAACCATGCCGAATGCGAGCAAATCCCCTCCGATTTGCCCGCGCCACTTGTTATTTGTATGTACTCGGCCATCTTCGGTAGTTGGTTTACAGCTGTTCGGGTGAGTTTGACGGCACGAAGCATGTACAGTAATTTCTATTTTCGATTAATTTCTTAAATATGCGAGAATTGTTTGTAACTTGTGTCTGGATTAAAACTAGAATGTCTAGAGTATTGGAGTTGAGTGTTTTTATGCCTTATTTGTGTTTCCATATGTGATTTTTATTCGGTCAAAGTTTAGCTGTTATAATTTCAACCTTATGTATTAGTGCAATAAGGGCGACTTTTTTAAGGTATGTTTTCAGAATAACAGTGCTTCAAACGTTCGCGCTAAAATTACGACACACTTCTCCAGCCCATTGGGATTGGGAGACGACTGAGAGGTCCTCCGTGACTGAGAGAGAGGGCGCTGTGGAGGGGAGGAGTACATATTTAGTTCAGACCAGTTGTCGGCAGAGGCGCTTTTCAAATTTTAAATTCGTTTTTCCAACACTTATTCCTTAATACTGACTGGGATAAGTAAAACTTGTTTACAAAGAATCTTGAAGAAGAATAAAATTTTACCATTTAATTTAAACCGAAAAGGCAAACTTTAGAAAATGGTGATGATGCCAAACGGCTGGATTTTTGTTTGGAAATGGCCTACAGAGTTTTTGAAAATTCAAATTTTTATAGGCGTATTATATTCTCCGATGAATCAACCTTTTCAATTAACGGAGTCGTTTCATCCCAACATTGCCGGTACTGGAGTGAGACGAATCCAGATTTGAGGCTTTCTTGTCGCAGACAATACTTAAAAAATAGTTAATCTGTGATGTGGCATTATTGGCCCATATTTTTTTGATCAAAATCTAAACCGTAATTCATATTTGGAAATGTTGCAAGGTTTTTAAATGATAAATTGAATTAATGTTTAATTGCCATTAATTAACTACCAAATAATGGAAAATGTTTTTCTAGCACGATAGGTGCCTTGTTCATTATGCCGGCATTGTTTGCCAGTGGTTCAATACAAAGTTCCATTATAACTGGATAGGGAGAGATGAAAGCATTTTATGGCCATCGAGAAGTCCTGATCTCACAATAATGAACTTTTATCTGTGGGGTCGTTTAAAACAAATTGTGTACAGTGAGCCACTAGACAATGATGTAGAACAATTAAAACCATCGCATTGGACCATCAAATGAAGTGTTGTAAAACAAACTTTAATTAACCGACGAATTAACCGTTAAAAATTTAAACTTTATTATTTTTACAAAAATATGATATGATTTAATAAAAGTATGACTCAAGTTCGTCCTCTGCAGGAACATGATGATGGTGGTGATGATAATAATCTTCATCTTCAGTCTTTAGTGGTTGTTGGAAAAACACATTATGTTTGCCATCTTTAAAATAATTATCCGCATCTCCTTTTCCTTTAATTTTAGGAATTGTTACCAAAACTCCTGTTATGTAATCTTTATCTTTAGTGTTTTTGTCATCTTCTTTTTCCTCCTTTACACTCATTTTCTTCTTGTTGTAATTTTTCTTCTCGTCGTAATAATCTTCATTTTCTTCATATTTAGTATTTTTGTGTGTTTGTACTCGATCTTCTGGGTTTTTGTGATGATGATGATGATGGTAATGATCTGGATGGGTACACCCTGTATGGGAATGGGGGTGATAGTAGGGCCTTTTTAACTTGTTTCTTCCTTTAGAATTTTTTGGGTTTTTAGAGGGTTCTCCACTATCATTCCTATCGTAATTATCACCAACATAATAATCATCAGAATGATGAACTGGTTCCGGTTTGGGACGAATTGGACGACTTCGTGTTGTTTCAATTTCAAAAGCTTTTGGAAAATAACGCAACATTCTTCTTATATCTCTACTTTGAAGAAAAAATGAATTACTCACAGCCACCAAAAGAAATATAATGTAAATTGCCTGAAAAATATTATTTCATAATTAAAGATTAAGTATTTTTTGATATTAAATACTCACTATTCTACTCATGATAAAAGTTTTACAACAACTGGTATTGTTCTGTAAATTCAATTGCATTTTATACATTTTCTTAGAACGTATAATTATTAATTGATCCAAATTGTTATATAATTGTCGCCAAATAATAAAACAGTGCATGTAAATAAGCAGTTTCAAACTTTCTACATATATTCTTATTACAGAAATTTAGAAAATTATAAGTTATAACCGAGACTTCCGTGAAAAATAGTAATTTTTTAATTCAAGATTTAAATTTAGTTATTCTACGATATTACTACGAAATACTAATGATTATTAAGAGCAAGTTGTAGTGGGGACATTTCAGCAAAAGCCCTTAAAACGCTTTTTTTGAATTCAAGAATGAATCATGAGTCTAAAAACACATTCAAATAACGTTCTTCTTGGACGAAATAAAAACTCAGAGCTCTTTCATTGTTTGGTCATTTGCAAAAGTCCTCCACAAAACAATTGTTAACGGTATATTTAATATTACTATCACCATCCAGTATTCTAGCTTGAATTTTTAGCTTTAAATTGCGCCCAAAAACAGGTATTCATTATTAAAATTTATGGCATATTTAATCTTGTATGGGTAAATCCAAAAACAAACATTTGTCATCCCTACACCTCAAAAAGAATGCCAGATGTTTGTTTTCGTTTTTACCAGGACAAGATTAGAGCCGTCATAAATTGTAATAGGAGGAGGTCTTTATTCCTAAGATTTGCAATTAAAGTCACTATTTCTATTTCTCATAGAAAAAGTAAAAAACATAAGAAATATACAAAAAAAAAAAGAAATACAAGAAAAAGTTTGTTTATGACTCATAACAAAATTCAGAAAATCAAATCAAATCAATGCTCAACGTTTGTAATAAACTAAAAATTAATAATGAGTATCTCCTCCTCGTGCTCGTATGACTTCCTGACATCGACGGGGTATACTATTTATTAGTTCTTGCAGGATTTGTTCCAATTCTCCCTGAAGAAAATTTGCCAGTTGCTCAAAAGTTATGCTGCCTTAGCAGTTCATCCCAAAGATGTTCAATAGGGTTTAAGTCTGGGTTTTGGCTGGCCAGTCCATAACTTCCAAATTGCGTTTTTCAAAGGAGGTTCTAAAAATTCTGGCAACATGGGGGCATCCATTATCATGGTGAAAGATAAAATCTTCGTCGTAATTTTTAGCATACGGTAGCACATGGTTGTACAATGTCCATAAGGTATCGTTGTACTGTCAAAGTTCCTTCTTCAACTAGGACAAGCTTAGTCTTCCGTGTACACTTATACCTCCCCAGTCTAGTATTGAACCTTCTCCAAAATGCCGAACCTCTTGCATTTCCTGAAACTTTTCATTTTGTCGTCTTTAGACACGAATACTCCCATTTAGCCACTTAGACGAGATCGAGACTCATCAGGAAAGAGTACATATTGCCAATCCAATTCAGTCCAGTTTACGTGCTAACGACAAAATACGAGACGGTCCATATGGTGTTGCCTGTTCAGTTCTGGTACCCTTGCTGTTCGTCTGGATCTTACCCCAGCTTCCCTTAATCGATACCTAATAGTTTCGATTTGAGATGGGTCTGTTTATATATTGCCTTGGTAAATTAGCATGTTGACGCGCCGTCTAACGTGGATTCAAAATGCTTTTCATACCAAAATGCGGTCTTCAGGGGGGTTGTATCCGAGCACGAGGTCCGTATGGACTTCTTTTTACGTCTCTAGTGTCTGCAGAAAATGAGTCCGCGTCCGTGTCCTTCACTTAGCCTTAGGACTGACTTAGCCGACTTAGGAACATTTAGTTCTGCCGCAATTGCTCGTTGGGAAAAACCATCCCTTATTCGTGTAATTACCACCGAAGCTTGAAATGTATTTAAATATCTTCTGTGCATGTCCTTCTTATTTTAAAATTTAAAAACAACACTCGTTCAAGTTTAAATAGAAAAATGCGGTTGTGCTTACATGATATGCAGCGAATATATATATTTTTTTAAAAAAATTTGGACAAGAATGAATTCCGCATGAAAATGCGAGTTTCTTTTATAATTTTAAATTTCATCAATGTAAGATATGTTTAATTTTTTGTTTGTGCTAATTTATAGCACAATAATCAAAAAATTTAAGTGATCCCTAATTCATTTTGCGCATTTTCTGGTTGTGGTTTTGTACTCGTTATCATTATTTTTTATGGGGCTACTTTCCATATTATAACAATTTCTATTTCCGTTATTATCTTAATTATTTTTAAAGAAATTTTAAATCTAAGAAAAGAATCGTAATATCAATCATATTTTTTAAAAAGACGAAAACAGCTATTGCCGCAAAAATGTTAATTTTCAAGTAAATAAAATAATTACTTTATAAAAAAATCGAAAAAAAACCTAATTTCTGTTTTAACTTTGTTGTAGATTCTGGTTGTGTTTTTTATATTTTTTGTGCTACTTATCGTTCAGATCATTTTAAATTTCCCTCTTTTAATTCAAGAAATGTGATTGTAACCACTGTCATTGTAAAATCTTAAATACAAGCTTTAAAATTCTTGCTAAATTAAAAAACATTTTTCTAATTACGTGCAGTTATCACAAAAATATTGTTTTGATTAAGAATGCTTTGAATTTCATGAAAATTATTATTTAAATTTAAAAAGTTGTGCCATTGGCCACTTCCATGACTTTGCCAACCTGTCATTGTTGACAGTTGTCAAATTACCGCCGTTGAGTAAAGAATGTGTGATGAATTTATTTATTTTTAATATTTAATACCAAATTTGCCATTAATATTTCTAAACAAAAATGTTTATGGATGTAATTTTCGCCAAAAACTAGTTTCGTTAATATTATTTCTTTGTGTAATTCCAATTCTTAGTGAAAGTATTTGAAAATGATGAAGGGCAAATTAATTCGTTCAATAAACCGTATTTCGGTAACATGTCTATTATATTTAATCTATTTAAGAACAATTTACGCAGAATTAGAGCCGAAAGAAGAAAATTCAGAAGCAAAACTAGAACCTGTAAGTGTAAACGTTTGTGAGGTTATGTCAATGAATTTTTTCGTATTTTAATATTAGAGCGCATCTTCAGACAGTGGACCTGGAAAGATAATTGCAGCGGAAAATTTCGGATTTATTCATGCATTCGTTGCTTCGTTTTCTGTTATTCTTGTTTCGGAAATAGGAGATAAGACGTTTTTTATTGCTGCTATTATGGCAATGAGGCACCCTAGGACTACAGTTTTTGCTGGGGCTATTTCAGCGCTAGCTTTGATGACGGTTTTGTCAGGTATACAAAAACAAACATTCATTGTTAAATTCTTGCCAAATAGAACGAATAAATTAAGATAAGATTGTCACAATTGATAACAATTTTTTACTCTAGATTTATTTTTATTTAGCCCTATTTGGATGGCTGGCCAATGTAATACCTCGAGCGTACACTTTTTATATAAGTACAGCTCTTTTTGCAATTTTTGGGTTGAAAATGTTGAAGGAGGGTTGTGCGATGTCTCCTGGTGAAGGCCAAGAGGAATTAGAAGAAGTCCAATCGGATTTACGTAAAAAAGAGGAAGAGGTGAAAAATTGAGATTTTGAACTTCTCTAATGTATTTATTACAGTATGAAAAACAAGCAATGTTGCCTGATCCTGAATCAGGTGCTCCTAGAAAACCCAAAAGTGATAGTATTCTATCTTTGATATCTAGGATTTTTTTACAGTCTTTTACTTTAACGTTTTTAGCGGAATGGGGTGACAGGTCCCAACTTACAACAATTATTTTAGGAGCAAGAGAAGTAAATACATATAATCTAGGTATCAAAACATGTTTAAAAAAAAATATTTTTGTAGGATGTATATGGGGTTATAATTGGGGGAATTTTGGGGCATTCGATTTGTACGGGGTTGGCTGTATTAGGAGGTAGGATGATTGCACAAAGAATTTCAGTTAGGACAGGTACAAATTCCCAATTAAAAAGAAATTAAAAATTAATTTTGTTTGTTTTGCAGTGACTATAATTGGTGGTGTTGTGTTTCTATTGTTTGCATTTTCTGCCCTATTTTTTGACCCCAATATGGGGGGATGAAGATTTATTGTAAGGTCTAATCATAGTTTCAGCTTAAGTCCGATCAATTTATTTTTTTATCGTTTCATTATGAGAACGCATTTTTTTATCCAAGCAATTTATTTATATATTTATTTCCTTTGTCGAAAGCAACTTTTTGTTCAAATAGCTTAGTTTGACCATTCTTTGCCATACAACAATAACGAATGTTTAGTATTATTGTGTTTAAATAAGAACAAACATTTTAAACTGTACATGTTTGACAAAATAGGACAATACTGTAATAGTAAGTTATTCTCAAATTCCATTTTATGTTTTCAAATAATTTTACAAGATTCTTAAAAGTTTATAACTTATTATAGCTCTGTGATATATGATTTTATACCCTTTGTGTGTACATATTATGTACAGAATAAAGATAAAATATAGTAGAAAATGTGTTTTATAAATCCTAACACCAAACAAAAATTTTATTTTTAAAAATATCTAGGAAGAAAGCACACTTCACTTGGTTTGTGTACCAAATGTCATAATCAGTTTTAATTCTAAAGTAAAACTACGCCAACTAAAAGTTTTTAACACCTATTTTTTATGAAGGTGGGAAAAATACATCTACATTGTTATAATAAGGAATTAAAAAAATACGCGTCACAATTGTAGAATCCGTACACTTTCAGAACAGCACACCAATAAAAGTGTGCAGATGGCAAAATAGTGTCGGGCCAGTCCCATTTGCAAATTGAAGAGGAGGAAGCCAAGCGGCACGTGGTCAGCGAAGGGTCAGCGGCGTTCGTCATTCTTGGTCATTCTGTTTAGTGTCGTTCGCTGACAGATTTTGATGACCCAACATGCTGTTCTGAAAGTGTACGGACTTTAACCCACAAATGCCTTATCTCAACTGATAATGAAGGCTATTCTGTACCGCATTCTGTCAAAAGTTAAAAATCAACTTCTTTATTTTTTTAACCAGTTGTTATTTTCTAATTTTGTTATTTAATTTAAATTTATAAAAAGTTATTTTAGTAGACTTCTGTTAGATAATAACTTGTCCTGCATTGTTAATTTTAGCAAATTCGGTTAATTTCTTCACAGATTTATTGCTAAAATGAAATTATTAACCTAGGTACCTGTTATTTTTAATAGAATGTTACAAAATAGGCCTCAATATTACAGCCTTGAAAGTTAGGTATAAAAAAATATTTTTTTTGTATATCTCGAAAACCGCTTAACTAATTATTATGAAATTTGGTTCACTTTTGGTTACATCATCTTAATTTCTGGTAGTGGTGCTTCCGTTGCACATTTCTGTACCAAAAATTTTACCTGAAAATGCCAAAATTTACTTTTAATTAAAGTTTTGATGCCTCTCTAACCAAAGTTTTCAGTAAAGGGAAGACCCTTAGACCATTTACACAACCGCTTCGCTGTAAGCTTACAGCGAAGCGGTTGCGTAAATGGTCTAAGGGAAGACCCCACACTATAACGCGACGCTAATCTCTAATGGGCTAATTTCAAGTTGAGATACTACCCGTAGTATCGCAAATTTTATTTTATTATTTTTTATCATGGCAACAACCAATCACAACTCTCCGAATTCTCTTAATTATTCATGGAAACGAAGATACTGCCGGCATTACCTCAACTTGAAAATAGCTCCTAAGGCTGGAACTACCGGTCCGCAATTGGGATCCTCCAAAAATAAATAGTGATCCGGTCCTGAAAATTTCTAACCAGCTGTCTTAATCTTCAAGCCTCGACAATACTAAAATTTCAGATATTTGTAACAACACTACAAATTTTGTAACGATATTAATATCCTTGTTTCACTTTTCGTCGTGCATTAAATCATATTTTTTTTATTTCAAAAATAATACAAATATCAAAATTTTAAAGGAACCAAAAATGTTTTAAGTGCGGTTGCTCATCATAAAAAATGTTTCAAAAATATCTGCTTACTGGTTAAAAAAATATGGTTATTTTTGTACGTTGATGACCATTGTTTGACCACTTAGGTAACACCTAGAATCAAGTTAATAATGGTAAATTAATTTCTTTAAGATTGGTTACAATCTCCACCTCCTTTTTTTATCTTATCCCAAAAATAAAAAAAATAGAGTATATTTTGACAAGGGTTTACTTCAATTGGTCCTAATTATTTTTTTCATATCATTTTATTTGCGGCTGTAAATTAAGAAAAAGTGATTTCGCGAAAATTTTGATGCTTCAGTTTTTACAAGAAGCAATTAAAAATTAATTAGGAAAACAATCTGGAATTTTATTTTATTTTTTAAATTATCAGTTATTGAAAAAAACCGGATTTTACATTTCAACCCTTTGTGTGCCAACGGGACTTTGTCCAGCCTGTTTTAAAAATTTGTAAATCGATAGTGATGTGCTTTATCAACTGCAGCTTTTTTTACAGTTTTTATACAATATATTTTGCGTACTTTGTAAAACTTTTAGATTATAGAAAGCTCTAATAAATAAAAAAAACTTTGAATTACTTGCTCTTGTGTTTTTCATCAGAAATTGGTTTTGATAGTTACAATGAAGGTAAAGAAAATTATAGATTTCTTTCAATTTTCTGTTGAATGATTTGTTACATCGGGTTGGTGGTGATATCTACTCCTATGCAAACATAATGAAGTCTATTCTGTAACATTCTGTTAAAAATAACGGGTAGGTAAAAAAATTTATTTTTGCAATTCTATTAAGAAATTAACCGAATTTACTAAAATTTAACAATGCAGAACAAGTTAATATCTAACAGAAGACTACTAAAATAACATTTTAGAAAACTACAACTTTGGGTAGCCTTCACTATCCGTTATTTTATTGCAAATTTTAACAATAGACGTTATTTTTGTCACCAGACGCTAAAGTCTCATCATCTGCAAGACGTTAAATTTTATATCAAAATTTTTGTTCTAAACAGATAAATTATGTCTTGGAGAAGAGATAAATTTCTTACGGACGATGATGAGCTTTTAGCTGCAACAGAAGAAGCATTTTCTTCTTGATAACAGCTGGAATACTGACGTAGAAAATACGAGCGAAGATAAGAATGAACTAACTGATTGTAAATGTTAATAAAGTTGTTAATGGAAATGTTGATAAGAATTATCATCAGGCAGATGATGATTTAGAATTAAGTTATTATTATTAGTACCGACGGACTTTAAAGTCCCCATCCCCACACTCCTAAAAATAGAGTTACAAAAATTTTGAAAAAAATTAAATTTGCTATTTACTGAATCAGAAACGCAACAAAAAAATCCAAATATTTAATTTTTTGATAGGCTGGGACTCACAGGGTCTGTGGTACTAAATAAAAATGCATGAATTTGTTAAAATTAATAAATGCAACAACATTGTCGTTATTGTTAGTATGTTAAAAAAATATTTAAAAAAATTAAGATGTATTAATTACTGTGTAAAAGCAGTTTGATCAATAAAAAGTTGATAATTTTAAAGACGCCTAGTTCAAATTTTTAATAGCCAATAATAAAAAAAAAGTTATAAGATTGTTGTAAACTTTCAACTTGAGGGCACAAGAGTGCATTTATTTTTCTAAAATGTATAGTTCTTGTTTTAATTTGTGATTGATTTAGCACATTTTTTTCATTGCTGTTACTGTCACCCTTTGCTAAAAAAATTAATTTTTTTCCTCTCGTGCCTTCGGTAATTTTACAGTAATTATTCCTGTTTTTGAAATTTTTTTCTAATTTATATAATAATAGAGTTAGGACTCAATTTCTTTAAATAATTTCTCATGTTACCGCCCAATATTCTGACAGGCCCCCTTTCATTGTCATTCAAATAGATTCCCAGCTAGACCAACCCTTTTTGTGCCTGGCGGACAAGTACTGGAAAAGAAAATGGCGTTTATCGTTAGAGCAGTATTTTAATAAATAGAATCGAAATTTAAAATTAAATTTGTAATTATATTACAAGTAAAAATATTTTATTCGATTTTATATTTTATTGTTACTAATATAATTTAATTTAAAAATTTCATATTAAATGTTAAAAATATATGATGAGTTTTTTTTTAAACCAAAACTGTAATTATTAATGTAAAACAGAATACATTACAATTTTGTATGAAAATTATGTTATTAAGTATGTATATTATGAAGTCTACAATCAGTATCTTTATAACTTTCATTTAAAAATTACGAGAAATCATTGTATTTTATCATCTGAAACAGATATGTAGATAACTGCATTACCGAATTTTTGAGGAATGGCTTGATGTTATAAACAGATGCAAATTGCACTAATTTTATATATTTTTGTTTTACTGGTCAACAATTGATAACGATTACCTCTAAATTAAAGAAAAATTAAGTCTTGTAATTCATAAGAAAATTGATTAATCGGGATGATTTTTTTTTTTTTTGGTTATTTCTTATACCTATAAGTGTTAAAATGTTTTGATGTGTTTTGATGACTGCTCTCTTTTTACTAAATTTTTTTTTTAATTTTTTGGTAGGTTTCAGAAAAATATTTCAAATTATTTCTAGAAAAAATGTTTTTAAAAACGCAATTTAACCACCTATACTGATTGTGGTTAAAAATTTCTAAAAAGTATTATTGTAATATAAATTTAGTTTGTATTTGTATTTTTAACATGACTTAACTCGTACTCAACAATAATTGTATTCTATAAGATAAAGAAAAGCTTTATTGATTAATTGGTTAAAGTAAATAATAATTAGTCCAAAAAATCAGCTCAGTGTAATATGTAATGAATTTAGAACCATTGATATATAAAGAAAAAATTAAGAAATAAGTATTGATTGTATTTATGACAAGATATTTTATCAGAAGTAATATCATAAGAGTGATTTTTTAAGGAAAACATTGAGTTGGAGGGACGTAATCGATTACACGGGTCAACACAAAATTTTATTTTGACTTTAAAGTATAACATTTCGATAGTTTAAGTCGTAATTAAACGAAAAACAAAAATATGTCTTGAAAAAGTTTGCTTTTGTATCTAGAAGACCATATGAACTATATTTTAAAATATTTGTGGTTTTAATTTTTATTAAGTTTTACTATCAAAATAAGTTACAAAACAGTGGAAAATAATTTAAAAGTGCGCGCTTTTACTTTTTTTTATGTTCATAAGAACTTTCTCGCAATAAACCCTAAATATAGTTTCTCATCATATTTTCATTGTATTGGCCTTGATAACGTTGTTCAAAGTTCATAATGTCCTTATGAGAACGTTCTTCTTGCTTTTTTGAATACGCTCCCATGTTGTATGCTGCTCCTCATTTATCTAAATGAAAAAGTAAAAAGTATGCACCTAGCGTTACCATTTTCTGTAAAATTTAAAGCAGAAATGCTCGGACACGTTGAAAATACTAGCGCATACTAGTTGGCTCTGGCGGCCACATTTTAATTCTTGATGGTAAAAGCATAGTATAAGGTGTTATACTATGGTAAAAGGGTCGTAGGTTAGTTGGCTCCCGATGCTGTTTCTACTCCCTCCGCGGTCAAGGACAGGTACTTATCTCCGTCAGGTAGTAACTGACTTACTGTGACGAAAAACTTTAATATTTTTATAATAAATTGCTTTGACCAATCAAAACCTTCAAATTTGTTTCCACACTATTTTCAAGTTAGGAAACAATAAAATAAGTAGTGAGGGTGGAAGCCAGGTAACTATTATTATGTGTTATTGTTGTTGAAAAATCAGTCCAATTCAAGTGCTCATTAGAACATTACACAGTAGGAACTTATTTTTTTTGCCACAAAATCATGGATTTGTTAGAAGTCTCATAAAAGTTGAGTAAAAAAGCAAGCCAATATTGGTTGCTAATAATTACAAAATACCGTACAAAACGAGTTCTTTTATTTATTTTGTGAAACAAAGTCAACTAAACATAAAAACATAGCATGAACCCACTTTTTTGTTTGACTTTGAAAGCTTTTTAATAGTGGATGCAATATCAATTTTTTTAAAGTTTAGATTAAAAGACTTTCAACTATTAAAAAATGCAATTTTATCACTGTTTTTCGATGTAATGGAAAATAAACACTGAAACTTAAGATAATACTCCAAACCTCAGTACAAAAATATTCTCAGGTATTTTGCCTGTTTAATCATTTTCAATGAATTGAAATAAGCCGAATAAAAATTCGCAGTAGAGCCGGTATACCCCATAGTACGGCGGTGGTGGACTTTCACTTACTTACAATTCATTCCTGGATCATTGTATTAAAAATATCCTCAAGTAAAAATTCTAACCATTATAGTAAAGAAGAATTTTCTCTCCCTTTCACTAGTGATTTGTGAATGAAACAAAATTTTGAGATATTTCTCAACATTTATTGATAACTAATTATTGATCATTTTTAAGACCTAATTATTAAATATAAAATTGATTTCAAAAATAATTCAGATTGTTGCTAAAAACGTTTTTATAATAACCTAGATTTTGAATATGCTTAATGACTTTTTGCAAGATTTTCAATGTTGTTACAAACATGTAAAAATTGGTTTTTAAAATACATCTTGTTAAATATCGGCCAATATTTTTGTACTGAGGTTTGGAGTATTATCTTTACTTTTAGTGTTTATTTTCTATTATATCGTAAAACAGCGATAAAATTCCTTTTTTTAAATAATTCTGAGTCTTATAATTTCAGAATCCTTCCAAAACTTGTGGATCTAAGGGTTCCAAGAAATATGCAAATTAGGGAACCTAATTACAGACTCGATGCACATATAAAAAAATTTAGGACAAATAATAAAATATGTGCAATAAAACAAAAATGTATTGTTTGTGTACCCAATAACTAAATAAATGTACAAATTTTAAATTAGTTGTTTTTTAATAATTACATTTTACTTATAAAATAATCCAAAAATACTTGGTTAAAATCAATACATGAAACTTCTAAAACCTTTATAAAATTATTAATCTTTCTATAGTCAATCATATTTGTGCTTTAATTATCTATAATTTGTATTTTTTAAAACATTCGGATTGCTCTATTAATTTTAATTTTATCAGCACAAAAAATTTGGTTTTCAATAACAATATCAAATTGCCCTGACAGTTTCAAATAGAAAACATAGCACAAAATAATTCTAGAGTTCTAGACTATACTTAATAAATGTGATATCACAGTCGATTTCCTGTTACTATTTTTGAGAAAATTCATTTATTTTCTGCTTTATTGATTGGCCTATTGTTTTAGTTAAATACTGAATTGGTTAAATTTTTCATATGTTAGTTAACGTATAAAATAAAAAACGCTCAGAGATCAAAAGTGCTTGTAAAATGTTGAATGAAAAAATACATTCAAAGCTGTTTTCAAGCATTAATAGATTTCACTACCTGACTCACAAATTCAAGATTTACTGCTACCCTTGAAGGTTGTCCGTGCACAGCGGGCGACACAAGGGAGGCAGGCTTTCGAGAAAATGTTCGGTTAAATACTACTAGCGCCCCTATAGCGGATTTAGTTTTCGTAACAAAGTACCCCAGACCCTTAAATTGAGATTGGCGCAGGTCTGACATAAATTCCAAACACAAAAGTTCGAACCAGAGGCTACCTGAATCGCCTGAATATACTGACCGCAAACGACCCAACTTTCTTTTCGTCACAACATTAGGACCCTATCATAAATAACCTTAAGAGAAAAAAAGTATAATACCGAAACTAGAATTTAAAGAAAACATAAGCGAATTTATGTTTGGAAACAATTGTAAATATTTTTTCTAAGGTGACAACCTTTTTTTAAAAGTCATTATAAAAAAACAGGTCGAGTGATTCATCATTTCTACAAGAGAATTAATTATTCCTTTTTGCAATCTTATCAAACATTTTTAATTACACCATTTCTTACGCGTTATTAAAAAAAATATTGTTTTTAGAAAGATAGTGTGATTCTTTAGAAAGTGTAAAACAGGGGGTTAGCTCGACGTAATTTTATAAGTTTTTGTAAAAATGAAAAGAGATTTTAATTCATAATAAATAATAAGAGCTAGTCCTTCAATACGATTTATTTGGTTTTTAATAACTGACTGATATGGAAGGTCATCCTCTGGGCTCCAAAAAGTATCAAAAGTGGGGTGGGGATGGAGGTTATAGGTACAGTGTGAACCATTTGTATGGAATAACTTCAATAAACATTCAGGGATTTGTTTTTCATGAAAACGCTTGAACATGTGTCTTGCTATTTTCCAACGCGCATTTTTTGACAAAAAAATTGAATATACAGGGTGTCCCAACATCGAGATACGACCCTCAACTTTGAAATTTCAAATGGAAACTCCATTTTTTTTAGCACATTTAAATTCTACGTATAATTTTGCTTATTTCTATGTAGCACACACTATGTCGATTTTCAGTTGTTTTTGAAAAAAAGGCGTGAACCATTTGAAATAAATAAATTCAATAAAAATTCAGGGATTTGTTTTTCAGGAAAACGCTTGGAGTCGTGTCCTGTTATTTTTCAACGCGCATTTTTTGACAAAAAAATGAACGTACAATGTGTCGCAACATCAAGATACGACCCTCAACTTTGAAATTTCAATTGAGAACCCCAATTTTTTTCAGCAGATCTAAATTCTACGTATAAATCCCTGAATTTTTATCGAATTAATTTATTTCAAATAGATCACGCCAAATTCAGATATGCTAAAAAAATTGAGTTTTCATTTAAAATTTTAAAATTGAGGGTCGTATCTCGATTTTGGGACACGCTCTATATCCATTGCTTTTATCAAAAAATGTGCGTTGAAAAATAACAGAATACAACTTCAAGTGTTTTCCTAAAAAACATATCCCTGAATTTTTATCGAATTTATTCATTTCAAATGGTTTAGGCTTTTTCTTTAAACTAAAAATCGACATAGTGTTGCTACATAAAAAATACGCAAAATTATACGTAGAATTCAAATATGCTAAAAAAATTGGGGTTTCTATTTAAAATTTCATAGTAGGGGGTTGTATCTCGATGTTAGGACACCCTGTATATTCATTTTTTTCAAATGGTTCACACTGTATAATTAAGTGCTGTAATACCTTATTAGTTAACAGAAGTTGGTTAAAATGTTTTTTTTTTGGTTCAGGGACCTGTTACAATGGCTACAGTATAGGAATAAATTTCTTTTTAAAATTTATTTTTTTATTTAAAAATAAATACTATGCAATGGCCTAAAAAAGGGTTGGTACCTTGTGAATGGGGATAGTTTTTTAAACTACGATCAAGTATTACATTCAAAATCAACATCTACCCGTTTTGGCGCTTTTATCACACCTCAGAGTTTCCCCAAAAAAATGTAGATTGATTGTTTTAATAAGGGGTAGAAGGTGGTTAAAATTAATAAATTTTGGTAATTTGGTATAACTAAAAAGAGAATTTAATTCTCTTTACAATTATGTATCAGTCGACCCATGTTCCCTACAATGATTTTGTGAAGGGGTTGTCCCTTTGGCAACAGGGGTGTTTTTATGGTACTTTTACTACCATCAAGTGTCCCCCTCGCAAACAAAAACAAATTGATCTGTCCGAGCGATTTTTTTTGAATTAAATAACAGAGAAGAAACTCTAGGAGGACCTTTTCACTGGGCCACCTGTATAAAAATGGCTTCAATTTTACAAATTTTGTGTCAAAATATAATAGATCTTCTAATATTTGCAATTAGAACTATGTTCTCGACCGTTTTTCAGTAAAAATTGAGGCACATGGATCTAACTGCACTTTTGACACGTATTTGACGTTTATCAAAAAATCAAATTTTCAACCAGATATCATGGAATAAATGTTATAAATTAAAAGACGTTGCAGATTTAGTGATGAAAATGTAATTTTAATTGCATTAAACATTTTGTCGGGTTCTTTATTCCTCGTGAAACACCCTATATAAATATGTATTTACTGAATTTTTTAAGATAGTTACAAATTTTAATACCTTACCTATTGATTTTTTGTTGACTGAAGTTGCACAAATTGTTAGAATTTAACATCTTATAATTATTTAATAATTTATTTAAAATGTATCAAAATTAAATTACATATTGTTAAAAAATTAGTCAATCTCAATGACAACGGGCTTACAAACCCACGGTTTTTTGTTTTCATAATAATCAATGACAACTTGAGGACATCTGATATTGACTTCCCTTGCCGGTACTAAATCAGCTTCTTGACAATTCTTCCACATCATGAGAAACATAAGTTCTCCAGTTACATCGGTAGCTCCAACAATTTTATCAGGTTCAAGGCCACGATCAAAACCACGTGCTCTATTATCTTCAGTAATAAATGTTTTTTTTGCTTCATTATTTTTCTCTACTTTGGGTATAACTTCAAGTTGTGCTTCATAATCTGCTATTAAACTAGGACAGTCTAAATTTTCTTCCGGCTCCCAAGTATTATCTTGATCTGAGTAGCCACTCCATTTTAGAAGATACTCGACTTTTCCATTTTGTGAACGTTTATCCAGGATCTTTTCAACGATGAACTCTACTTCATTTGATGCTTTTTTAGTTCCTTCATCTTTTCCATTCTTAATTTTAACTTTCGAATCTTCAAATTTACGCAGTTCCAACAAACTCCTCGCGTGTGTAACGTTGTCATCATCAACACCACTATCACGATTCGTTTTCGGCCGTATAGTAGATCTGTTAGGAAGCTCTTCATTGGGTATAATAATCAGAATGCTGTTTCCTAACTCATCTTTCAATTCTTTTGGATTTGAGACAGGTTTTAACGCAAATACTTTCCCGGTTTCGTCACATTTAGCCATTTTGAAGCCTACTGATTTCAAAGGTACATCAGGATACAGGGAACAGATATACCCATTTAGCTCATTAATGGTCCAATTTGGGTGAAACATAGGAACTTTATCAGTGAAACCATAGCCCATTGAACATAAAATCTCAATTTCTCTTTGGGATGGATAAACATCCACTTTTGGATCACGGACAAGAAGTACTACTTTAACCATTGTTTTTACACTTATCTCAAAACTTGAAAAAACACTACCTGTCAGACAAAATATGTTTGCAAATCTTCAAAAATGAAAATAAACAAGTCACAAATGGTTAGAGGTTATGTTGTTTATGATGTCATAAACCCTTTAACCAATCAAAACTTGATACGTCATCTACTTGGTACGTCATACTTGATACGTCATATATAGTAACTATAGTACACTTCAGATTAAGGTGATAGCATTTGAGTTTTCTAACCAATTAAAATAAATTTGGTCGCATAGGAAGGTAACATTTTTCTTACCGGGTTGGTATATTTTTTAATCTACAAACGTTTAATAAATAAAAGATAATTCAATTTGAAAAATGGTACCAAATTAAACCTAAAGTCTTAAGTTTAGCAATTATTTTCTCAAAAGTAGGCGTATAGAATTATATTAAAATAGTGTCAACCTGGGCTCTAAAGTCTTATAAGTCTAGGTATCACCAACAGAGCAAATCTATTAAAACCGTGAAGAAAGGAATAAAAGGAGTTGGCATGCCCTATATCGACAGTGTTAGGTTCTTGGTCGAGGTACAAACACCTTTTATGGCATTATTCTATTGTCAAGACCATCGTTTGCAAATTTATAGTGGAATAAAAACCTATCCCAGGTACTGTATAACTGTCATAAAACGTGTTTGTTCAACGACCACGACTTCAATGCTTATGCCTACTTCTATTATTCTTCCCTCCACGATTATCCATATCCGATTGCCCTGAGACTATCACCTGAAGAGGATCGGTGTGTTACTTGTGGGACGTGCCTCCAGATCTTCCCTACCAAATGTTTACGCAAACTTTTATAATCTGTCTGTACAATTTAGAAAAATTTTATGGTGCAATAAAGGCATTAATTTTTCGGTCCCTTACCAATAAAGAAACCCCAGCTCCTGAATTTGCAGTAGATTGTAAAGGTCACGCGAGAAGCTTGAATACTGTTCTGTTTGTTTGTTTCCTTCGAGGTTTCATCGACGGACCAGCTGGTCGCTTCGGTAACAATAGAGTTCACTTATCTTTACAACCACTCTTAACTAAATTGCTCATAAACCAGTTTGTAAGTCAAAACCATAAAATTCTTCCAAATTTAGACAAAATTTTAGTTAGGAAGTGTATTTCAAAGTTTTAGAGCTTGAACTATAATGTCGCCTTACTATTTTATTCCGTTTCTTGGAATTCTATATTTTTAGCGTATATTTGTGACCGTGCAGGCAAGGCCTACGCTAGGCCGGAATTTTACTTCAATGGGTGCTATTGGAGTCCGTTGGTCATTGGACTTAGAAAAATAAACAATATACAAAACTTACAAAATAATTCTGCAATATTAAACGTTTAATTGTAGTTTTCTTGTCTTTATGAATTATAGATGAATTTTATTCTTTTCTCGGTTTTGTAGGACTAGTAAATAAAACGATTTAAATTTTTGGCGACGTTTTGTACACTTCATTGTATTGGTAACCGAGTACAAAGCCTTTTTCTTATTAAAAATTAAAAGTTGATAGCAAAAAACAGAATGCTAAGACGTAAGGAAAAGTGTCTAATTTACTATGCCAAAAACAGATTTTTTTATGGTAAACTTGTATATCGACCGTCTAATACTGAATTCTGTTTTTAACAAAAAAATTATTAGCTTGCAACATGCAAAAGTTAGTACAGTTGGTTCCAGAATTATTTCGTACTGTTATTTCATTAGTACAGTAGAGTTTAGTTGGTAAAGCTTCTTTCTTTGGCGCTTTTTAAAAAAGTTGAAGACTCCCTGGTATTTTTTTTTAAATTGTTTTGAAAATTTTTAAGTCATTTTAGTGAAATTCTCTTCTTAACGGAAAATACCTACTCAAAAATTCTAACGATGCTTCAGCTATTGAGCGCGTATGTCATCCTTTCCAAAAATATCTCATTGCTCATCGATACGTAACGATAATATTACCTAATACACATATCTCTATAATGTTGTGTATTTATGCATAATCTCTGTGGGGCCGTTAAAAATAATGCCTTCCCGAAGAGTAACACCACTTCCTCCGAAAGGTACCCTGTGCTTTCGCATTTCTTCACGGTACGTCTTGTTCGGGCGTCGCCACACTCTAATACGCCCATCCAAACGATAAAGGGTAAATTGAGACTCATCTGCAAACATACAACGGGAACATTCGTCCTGGGTCCAGTTCAAATGAGCTTCCCCCCAATGTCGCCGTTGTACTCGATGTTGCCGGGTTAAGAGTGGGCATGGCACACGTCTTCTAGTCCATATTCGTGTAGCCTTTGTCGAACTGTTTGAGTAGAACTAACTACTCCTGTAACTCGTCGTAGCGCGTTATTTAACTGAGTAGTATTGTAGGTAGGGTTTCGGCGAGGAGTAATTTGTAAAAAACAAGTTTGTCTTGGAGTTAGACTGCGTGCACGACCTCCATCATATCTGAAACGAGAAGTTCCACATTCTTGAAAGCGATTAATGGCTCTATTGATCACCCCATGTGCCACATTAAAAATTCGCGCCACTTCGCGATGAGATAACCCTTCCTGCACCATGTGAACCACATGCTGCAATTCTCTGTCAGATAAACGCTGTTGAAGCATTTAGAAATTAAGGATAAGTTACCCTCAATGATACTTTTAACGTGTCAGTTTTAATATTACTGAAAAAGACACTCAGTTAAATTTTCATTTTGCTTGTTTTGTCAGATAAAACTGCGAAAAAACCCGTTTTTAAAATTAAACCTAAAAACTACCACTAGATAAAGCATAAAATACTTCAGATAGGCAAAAGAGTACAAAAGAACAACAAAAAACAAGAATAAATCCTGTATAATTAACAATTTTTGTGGTGGATCACTTCAATTATTGATTAGTTTACTTTTCATAATTAGTGATGTAACGAAATTCCTTACATAGCAAGTAAAGTAATGTATGTACCATTACATAGTGCTAAAAATTGACCGAAAAGTAAACATTTCACAACGGGCTGAGGAAAAAATGTATTTGTCAAACTGACAAATTTATTAAAATCATAACAACAAAAATGAATAATACCAAAAAGTGATATTATTTTTTTATCATCACTATGATAGCTATGTAACTAAAATGTTCCCATTGGGTCATTTAGATTTGATCATGTGATACAATCTGAACAAAATTTGTTCAAGCAAAAAGCTCATTATTTTTAAAAGGTGCTCGATGACGTCACTAACGGACCCGTCAACTGAATAACAGAGTAAACCAAATTCATTACTGTTTTAATTAAAGTAATTAAACACAGTTCAATTAAACAAATACCAACCTACACGATTTATACTCAAAACTGTCATCAAATAACAACTACTATTCTCTACCTTTCTTTCACCATTTTGTCAATCGAGATTTAACTAAAATTAAAAGCATGAAATTTTATGAGTTGTTCTTTATTAAAAACTGTTAAAAAATTAAAATTACATTAAAAAGTGTATTTCCTGATTATTATTAAAACATAAAAACCTATTCCTCGACCTATTATTCTCGTTATGGTGTCAACAAAACGGAGTATTCATTGTTGCAAACTCAATACATTTTTTCGTAATAGCTTTGGTAATAGTATAAAATGTATTTTCTCATAATACCATTAAGGCTTTTTTGGCAGTGGACAGTTGTATTTCAAATTTCATTGATTGATAGTCGCATGACAGACGGCAGAATAGGATTTGAAATAGAACAAATTTCTATTTTGTATCGTACGAATCCTAGAAATCCACATAAAGAAATACTGCATACGGCCTACGAGCCTATTTGTTGTTCTACATATGATTTAATATGGTCTTTTTATAAAATTCAGTTTTTTGTCCATTTTGAATGAGATTCTCCAGGATTTAAAATAAAAAATGGATATTTGCTAATAAATCTAGTAAATATAATTTAAACTAAATCAGTTCATAAAATATAAGACTTTCCTTGGTTTACTAACGTTTAACGTTCTCGAAATTATCATTTCCCAAAATTCTAATATTTTAGTTTATAATAGTAGATTATTTATTAAAATTGTTGTGTGTTGCGCCTAATTGACTTTTTTCCTTATTCTTAATTCCCTACCGCATGCGCGAACGAGCCATTTCTTTGACAGAACATATGACATTTTTCTCCATTGACCTTACAATAATTATAGATGGCTTGTTAGCAGAAAAGTTCGAGACAGATCGTCAGGTGGGCGTTTTGATTTCTTTACTATTATTGTTAAAGAATAGTGGCTGAGGTAACTCTTAGGTTGATTCAATTTATATTATAATTAATATTACTTTATTTCTTAAGTTGAATGGGCTCTCTATACTTTTTATAATTCAGTGAACTTAATGCCGCGGCGCATGCAGTAACGAAAATGACTTTAATAAGGAAAAAGGTTAATTATCGAAAGCAATTCCTGTCAAACATTGTGTGTAAAATTTTGTAAAAGAGGTTAACGTCAGTTTTATACATGTATTCGTATTCTTCTGTCTTCTTTTTTTTTTGTTTTTTCAATTTTTATTTTCTTTTCACTTGATGATATATTGTAAAAAGAACTCGAAACTGGTCGTGATAATCTTTAATGAATTTCTGAAGATTAAAAAACCTTTCTCTTGTTCCACATTCTATTTAAAACTCTTCCCACGGATCTCCGAGAATAAATCTACAACAGGCAAGTATGGCCCAACTTTACCAAAAACCTTTTTTGCAATTTTAATTTTTTTATCTAGAAAGATGATAGTCACAAAATATTTCTAAATAATGTGGGCAACAATTAAAAAATAAAAGCAATCCTAGAAATGTTCTAATTTAGAAGATACTAGAGTTTGAATTAAACTAAACTAGTTTTTTCAGTTTAACTTTTTTTTCAAATAAAACAATAGTTAATAAAAGTACCAAATTTTTTCTAAATCCATTCTTCCATTCATTTTGTAATATTTACTAAAATAGTTTAGAAAAGAATCCCTAAATATTTACTGAAGAAAAATTTCAAGCAATTACAAGTGAAGAGAGATAGGATATAAAGACAGAGTCAAAAGAAAATTGTCTATGAAGTTAATTTTGGCACTTTTGTAAAAAAAAATCCTTTTTAATGCTTCCATTCGCTTTTAGTAATCGTACATAACAGTAACTCGCTTGCGCTCGTCAACGCAACACTGCACTCGATCACTTACAAATAAACTATAGATTTGCGAATGTTTATTACATTTTACTCTTTTAGTTCTCTCACACATTTTGGCAGTTTTATTTTAATTTTTTTTATTATTAGAATCGTAGTTAAGTACAAAACGTATTTTTAAACAAATAAATTAGTAATAAATCATTTTATAACTTTTAATTTACGTTAAAAGTACGTTTTACGCCTTTGGCTTTTGCAATTATTTTTGCGGTTGCCTGCATTATTGTAATACATACATAACTAAAATGAAATCTATTTTTAGATGAGTTTTAAGCTCACATAATACAGGGTGTAATCAAATGTTGTGTAGAAATTTTACCTGATAATAGTCCTCGTTCAAAAGATGCTAAATACCCAAACTTGCCTTATACAAATATTTACGGTTTTTGAGATATACAATGTAGATTTTTTTATAATTTGTTATTGTACGAGGTACTAGCTATATTCTAGCAATTTTTGTTGAGATACAGATGTCATTAAATTTGCGCAAAAATTTTACCTTAAAATGCTGCTAAATATTCAAATTTGCCTTATTAAATGTTGGTAGATTTTAGACATACGCTCTTTAAATTTTTGTCAAAATTTTTTTTTTGATACACGATGTACGGCAACATGGTTTTTGAACAAAAACTTTTACATAGTTTATCTCAAAAACGGTAAATAATAGAAATAAAATCAAAGCCAAGGAACCAAACCTTATTAAATATTATTAAATTTATCCTTGGTGTGTAATGAGTATTTTGCAATCTTCAACCAAATAAAATTCTCTCCCGGTGGGGGGTCGTGCTTCAAACGGGTTTCAGATTACAAAATACCTATTTACTTCACTCTTCTGTAAATATCTATTCTATGAATAATGTCAATTTTAGAAATTCCCTTTTAATAAGTTTTTTTTGCCTTATTTTTAGAAAGAATGCAAGGTGTATTTTTGCAAATTTTTGTTGGACGTGGTACCACGCAAAAAGAGCAATCCTCCCGAAATATTCCTCCATATTTACTTTAAGTAATTTCAGTCTAAAATGAAAACATCAAAGGCAAAAAGTTTACCAAAAAGCCAACTTTTATTGATGATGCTATTAGAGAAAACAAGGAGTCTTGTTCAGGCCATCTGGGTTGACAGAGAAATGAGCGACACCGTTTGAAGTCTAATTTTGATATTCAAATGAAAACATAAAAGCTGCCCACTGTATACCAATACCGATTTAAAACTCTTCATACACGATTACTAAATTATAATATTAGATTTGGTGGGGAAACTCTCACTTGTATTTAAAAATGATTAATTGAAATAGGACAATTAAGTTCAGGTTTCTAGAATTTCCTTTATGCCTTACTAATTACTTCCCTTCGCTCAAGTGCAGAACAAAGTTAAGGACAATTTGGAGAATTGTTGCGTGATCTCAACTATACTATCACAATTAATACATTAATGTCATAAGGAAACGAGGTCATCCTACCCCCGAAATTTATTCGTCTCGATAAAATCATAATGTTGTTGTTTATTGAGCTCGTTTCAGATCTTATTTATTTTCATTTAATTAAAGTGAAACAAATTGTACAATATTTATGAGATTACCCCCAAATATGAATTAGCCTAATACTCTAAACGTTACGTTTGAATTTAATCAAACTTAGAACTATTGGATTCACTTTTCCTAATGAATTTGCCTCGCTTCAAATCGGAAATGATTCTTACAGCAATGATATTACCTAAGTAAACTTAAATAAATTGTGTACTTAGGACGAATGAAATTTTAAATAAAACTATACAACCTTTTGTACACTAAAAATTAAACCGTGTTTATTTTATCCAGATCTTTAACTAAATTTCTTTCTACAAATAAATGTTTACGGCGTAGTTGTTTCAACTTTCAATCAACTTAAACCTGAAAGAACTAAGTTGAAAAAGCAAAAAACTGCAGACGGCTAAAATCAAATTAAATATCACGCACATTTTTACCCTAAATTTAATCTGAAATGTAATTATTTACACTTTTCAGAGGGTCTTTTTAATTAATTTATTGTCATTTAAATAAATTTGCAATACAATGAATCCGGAGACAAATGCTTAGCGTCTTGATTTAGCAAATTAAGAGAGACGAAAAATTAAGTTATTATTCCTCTCGCAGTCTTAATTTGGATAGTCCTGTGAGGAATATTAAACGCAGATTTCCTGTTCCAAGAATTATAGGAAATTAATTGCACATTTTTAGCTACTTAATATTTGAAGCGTGGAAGTAAAGAAAATTGCCGCATATAAACGAATAAAGTAAGTTTAAAACGAAATAAAATTTTCCTAATGGGTAAATAAAAGAAAAAATAAAAGAGATGTTGTAAAGAAATAAAAAAATATTAAAACTTTTGTGTGTTATTCAAAATATACATTTAAATATTTCTCCATAGATAAAATAAATATAATATTATTTATAACAATGATTTCGAAATGACGTCTGGTATTTTTGAGGGTGTTTTTTCTATACATCTATTCTATTCATGATATTGACAGTCAAAAAATACTTATGTAATTTTATAAATATCGAGCGTTTTTTTTTAAATTTTACGTGTAAGATTGGAACGACAAAGATATTTATAATTTATCACCGATTTTGAAGTATTGTAAAGTATTCAAAATGTCTCCAATTTACACTTACTAACGCATATTTTAATATTTTTATACATTATATATCTACTAAATTTTATTTTTACATTCAAAATGTGAAGTTATAAATCTAAGGTCAAATGTCAATTTTTAAAGTTGTTTGTCTAATGGCAATATTTTATTTCTCAATAATCTTTTAAAACAAATACATATTTTCATTTGTTTTAAATTTTTGGTTCTTTTTTTACAATCTTTTTCAGAACCTCTGCAAATAATGTTTTTCGTATTTATTTAGGACTACCTATCGCTCAAGAATCGTATAAAAACCGAGTAATATGTGTAGGTGGATAACATTCATAAAAAAAATCAATATCGATGGAATATTTTTAAGGAGATTTCTATTTTTATTTTGTATATGTTATGAAGTTATTCACTGCAACTTGAGAAAAAGGATATTTTTTTCAATTTTGACAAATAACTTTGACTTAGTTAAAAATATTTATCAAATAATTGGACTAGAGTATAAGTGAATAATTAGAATATTTTTTAATACTGCTTCATTCATTTTTTTAAAAAACTAATCTGACATCACATAGTTTCTTGTGCAAAGTAGATATTGTTGACTACGAGTGAGATCTCAGCTGATAAATAATAATTAATATCAAGAATCACATTTTAAAATAAATTTATCAATATTTTTGGAAATTGGTATCATGAAACTTATAACCATAAATCATAGAACTGTCAGTAACGACAATTTGATGTACTTTAAGAAGAGTAAATCAACGGCCAAACAAAGGATCCTAAGCATCTATTCAGAGAAGATTAAACTAACGATCAGGAAAAGGATCCTATTCATCTACTTCACAAAATTTAAATCTACAGCCAATAAAATTACTGTCTTCCAAAAGCGTAAATCAATGACTACAAAAGCAAGACTCATCAACAGCTAAAAATTTTACTCCACAAAGCTTAAATCGATAACCAGTACAATGTTTGCCTAAGTTTACTTCAAAAAACTTAAATGAACTACCAAGTAAAGAACCTTTTTGATTTACTCCAAGGAACTTACAATTAGTAATTAGTGAATAAACTAAAGTCACTACCAGACTAATTCAACAATCAGAAAAATGACTGTTTCTATCTACTCCAAGAAACTTAAAATAACGGCTTTACTCCAGGACACTTCCATTTAAATCAACGACCGAGAAAAGGATCTTCATCATTTAGTCCAAGGACTTCAAATCACAACCAAGAAAATAATTTTGTGTATATTTCAGGACCCTCACCTTCCAAGTATCTTCGCAAAAGAGACGGAAAAATCAATAAATAATAATAATAAATAGTTTTGATACATTTAGAAATTGGTATCAAGAGATCACAACCATAAAGTAGAGAACCATTAAACCGATAATTTGATGTAGTATAAGACAGTCAAACAGACTTAAAAATGTCGACAGTTGTCTACTGTAATAAGCTTAAATGAGCATCCAGCAGAATTTACTTTACTTTTGAAGTGTTTTGAAATAGTATACATATTAACTACCGGTTGCACAACGGACGATTAAACTCTGATTAAATGAAAATATCATTTTCTGATTGGCTAAAAATACGTTGATGAGAGATTAACAAGCCATCAATTTTGATGAACGTTTGTGCAATCGGGCATAAGTATCAAGAACGGTAAAAACATTTTAAAGATCGAAGACAATTGTTTAGAGGAAAAATGTGACGACTCCACTTATTGTCTGAAATCGGTAAAATGTTCTTAATGTTCGTAGTGCTTATAACATTTTTTGTGCGATTGATTTTCATTTAAAAATTTTTTTATTGTTTGTTTCAACACTACCTTTTCCAATTCTAATACTGGTATCATTGTCATTAACGACATATTTTATCGATATTAACAGAAACATAGAATAGTTGTTATGTTATTAAGACAAGAGTTATATAGACAGTTTAAAAATTGAGGTTGTAATTCTTAAATTCGGCAGTTTAACGGACCGTGATTTGTAAACTATATACAGGGTGAGTCGGGAGGAAAGCACAACGTCAGAAAAACAGGAAACTTAAAAGTAATGTAAAAAAACTCTTATGTTCTTATCCGATTTGCATTTTTTTAAAGGTACAGCGCGATTAAAAAAATTATCTACCATGTGATATGCACATCTTCGGCAAAATCAAAGTATAATAAGTTCGACGCTCAAAAACACTTAATAACTGTTTTGATAATGTGTCAGTTTAGTGTATAGTAAAATGCTTATGAATGAAATTTTGTTTTATCCTGTAACTTGAAAACAAATGCAAATCGGATAAGAACATATGACTTTTTTTACACTATTTTTAAGTTTCCTATATTTTTCTGAAGTTTGGTGCGTTCCTCCTAACTCACCCGGTATAACACTTGTGTTATAAATAACTTTTCCAGGTTGCCGAAATTTTATTTTTCCAATTTGCTTTATTCATTAATAAAGCTGTCCAACAAAATAGTTATGTAATAAACGAGAACATTAATTAAGGGGATTAATAAACGAAATTTTCTCCTATAATTACGAGTCGGTGTGACGAAAAATGAAAAACGACGAAAAATGTCGCACACACCACGGACCTAACGAACGAGGGAACAGCTTCCTCGCTCATTATGTCCTTTTTAACAACCCTTAATAGGTAAATAACTACCGTGAGAACTAAAATGTGCCGAATCAGAGCAAGGTCTGGTCTGTCATTTTTTCGATTATTTCGCTCGGCCAGTCAAAGGATACAAAGCAACTCTAATTCAAGATATTCTCATTCTCAACATATAACGTCGATATGAAACAAATAACAGCCTCGGACGAGGTTTACGAGTATAGTCAATCTAAGCTGTTGCTCTGAATGCGTTAAGTAATTTTTATAAAATCATAGATACTTAATAATAAAAATTTTTTGCCAGTGATCTCTAGATTAATTGTGTAAAATTGTAGCAGCGATTGTCTAGAATTTTTAATATCTAGCTGTTAAACGTTGTTTTACAGACGATTTGTTGCTATGTAAACAGCCTCTTTACGGCTTCTCTTTATGGCTGGTTTTACGGCCGGAACCAAATTACTATAGATTAAGGTTCAATTTTCGTGTTGGAAAAAATCTAATATAATTTCCATGGATCTTCGATTGAATTTTAGAAATCCAGAATAAAACAAATAGATTTTGAAACATTAAATTAGATTTTTTGACACAAAATTTGAATCTTATTCTAACAACCTAAATTATAACAAAGGTTTTAACAAAAAACAAAATAATTACCAATGGTTGACAATGGCAATCAGCGCCCCTGTTTTTTATGGAAAAATATAAATTATTCTTTATAGAATTTTTGAATAAAAGTGGTTCTTTTTTAATCTCATATTTATTTAAGTTTGTCAAAAAAAATGTTCAAAATATAATTGTTATAAGCAAATTCTAGAGATATTACAGAGTTATTCTGACTCGGTCGTAAAGAACTTTACGTACTGTAAAATATTATAACGTGGACATATTTATCGGTTGAATACCGCATTATCAACAGGGGTGATATTATGAAGAAAAAAAAAAGTTGTTGCTTTCATTATAATTTTCAGCCAACTTTTCGATACAATCTGTGTTCTTCTGTGCGTAATTTCAAATCTTTAATGACTTGAAAATTTAATTAAAAATTCTGCGATAATTCCCTTTCTGTAATTCTCCACTCCAATTTCTAATTGTATCCCAAAAGTTCGGAAAGCATCAATTCAACAGGTGTTACATAACAACTAATCACCTCCCTAATAGTCATCGCTCGTCTCAATTTTTTTCTTAAAATAACTCAATGCTCCATCTACACTCTCGTCACGTCCAGTTATTACGCCTAAATAAGGAACAGACTGAAGGACGTTATTAGTATGTGTAAAACAAGCCAGACGTCCTGGACTTTTCAGAGAGAAAATTTCAGGATTCGCTTACGCTTGCGCTGCTTTTTCAGCTTGTGGCAGTGAGTTTATCAACCGCAGATGTTGTCAGGATCGTCAGTTCGGGGATAACAGCATACGTAAGGACAATGAAATAATGGTCCTGAAAGGATACAAAGAATTTTCAGGAGACGACTCGCGATCTCAGCGCTCGCGAAAATAAATCGTGTAATTTTTTAAAAAAATTTTTTGTGAGTTTCAGTGACTGTGATATTAATTTTTAAGTAGTTTGTAGCATCGAATTTTTCGGAATTTTAGTTTTTACAGGAATTCAGCTAAAGTAAGTAGAGCTTTTGTTCTTTTATTATTATCATGTCAAATGGATCGTTAAACCGAATTTTGTCATAATCTAAATAACAGATGCTTAGTTATCTGAATTTTAGGACAACAAAAGGGGTGATAATTAATCATGTCAATTGTTTTGACTTGAATTACAATTATTTAAAAAGTTATTAAATTAATATTATCAAAATAACGAACCCATTTTGTTGTTTACTACTTTACGAAAAAACTTGCAACAAACTAATAACACCTTTACATTAAAACTTTATTATGAAAGCTTTATAAGTTTTGACCCTGAACTTACTTTGAATCTAAGCGCCAACTTTCTTCAACTTAAAGCTTTTCCTATATAGACGTTTCAAAGACGGAATTTAATAAATGTCCTTGTTATTTTTTTTAAGAAAGGAAATGACAACATTTTTGTTTGACAAACATGCAATAAATTTCGGAAGTTGTTAAAAAACATTAACGCATTTTCATTATTTTACGCTTAGGAAAATTTAAATCCTCCATCAAAGAATATTAGGTCCCGTGATATATTACCATAAATCTCATAAAGCTTTAAACACACAGTTAATCTATAAAAGACCCCAAAATATCTGTAGCTTTTCTTTTGCGATTACAGTCAGAGAAAGCTTTCACATTTGAATAAAATGTAACAACTTTGAACAAACTTGATCAGACTAAAAGGTTGCTATTCAATCAAAGCTCCTTTCAAATATATTGACCGTTTTGTGTGATAAGTATGGAGCAACACGTGTAACTTTAATTCGTCTATGATTGATACCTAATTTATCCAGTTACACGTGTCAAACAAAAACTTATCCATTTAGGGCAACCAAAGGTTTTTGCAAATGTCTGGCCTTGTTCAAGTGTCCCAAATAAGTTTTTAGCTATAAAATAAATTGCTAGTAGTAAAAGTGAGGGTGATAGGTATTCGATTATAGAAGTTGGTAACAGTTTTACAGCTCTCAATAAATGCTAGTGAATTAGAAAATGTCAAAAGTATAAAGAAAAAGACTTTTTTCTGGAATTTCTTGATGAAGGAGACTTCTTTAGTAATAAAGTCAGGTATGACATCGCTAATTTAAATTGTTGTCAACTACTTAATATGTAAGAGAAACACTTATTGCTCATACGTAATTAACTGTAGATTCATTCAATAACAGTTGACTGAATGTAAAAATAATTTGGCAAACTTATTATTAGTAAAGTTTGTTGTAAAACAAAATTAGTATTGTTTGAGCTATCGCTGAGGCGAAATTGCTTGAACATATTTACTGATTCAATTAATTAGTTTTTTTGTGGAGATCTATATCTCATTACAAATGAATTTATTTGTTATTAATTGTTTGCGTGTGTTTGGGTGACGTTGGTGACTGGAATTTGTTTTTTTTTTTTCAAGTTTTGTTTCACAAAAACATTTTTAAGAGATTGAATTTACTTGGACAGAAACATCAAAAGCTATCGAAATTTAATTTGTACACGAAATAAAAATCCTGTTAAGGAAATGCAAGTGTAGATTTTGGTATGTATTCAATTCTCAATTAAATTTAAATGCTACGGTTGAAAATAAAGAGGGTAAAAGTTTCAGTTTACAATATTAGTTTTAAAGCGTTGGCTGAAATTACTTTTCCTAGAAGAATTTTTTAATAATGTTTAGAACTTAGATTGAATCCCTTAAAACAATTTCTGCCTACTATTAGGTTAATAATAATTATTGTATACATTCTTTTTTATTAAAACAAAATGAATAAGGAGATTTACACAAATTACAAAAACTCAACATTTTACAATAACTTACAGCATTTTCTCCAACGAACAATGAAAAAAGCTGCTGATAATTAGTTATTATTCTTTCTGTGCCTTTTACATTTTATCATAAAGCGTTTATAACATAACCAATCAAGAACTTTTTGAAAAAAATTTACAAAAGAAGTGAAATAAGGAAAATTTTTCACCAACTTATTAAACTTATTAAACTCTTACATTATAAAGAGTTCGTAATTATACCAATTTTAAATAGATAAATAAAATTAGACATTAGAGAATTAGTAACTAATTTGTTGTTGTAAATGTTGACTTTGTTTCAATGACTTAATTGAAACTAGAAAAAAAATGTCTAACAAAATACAATGTGTTATTCACATACGCACGAATACGAATAAATAATATCTATGTCCAAAAGTATTTTTTTATAAATTAGTAAAATTGTTTTAACTAATTATCACAATGAAATGTGTTGGTTAAATCGCGAGGCCTATGTTACTTACCAAGCTAGAATCTGCAGTGTTTCAATGGCGGCTAGCGGAGTCCCATCGTTTGGCTCAGAAAAAAATAAACAAAACTTGCAGACCAAACATATTAAATTAAACAAAGAATGAAATAGCTAAGCTAAAAAAGTAGAATTGTCTAGTGAATTATCGTTCCGTACGCATTTGAGTAAGTGGATACTATCAAATAAAAATTAAAAAAATGAGATTATACGACTTACTTATTAATGTAAGATTTCAAATTGACGTGGCACAATATTTCAAAACAATTATTATTGATATATAAATAATTTGAGATAATTGCTACAATATAAAATATAACTCACCCTGTTAAAATTTTAAAAACCAATACTTAAATGTATTAAATAATTATAAATACATTAATAAATAGATTAAATAATACTTAAATAATTTATCGTTAATATTTTTACTAGGTGAAGAGCAAATCTTAATCTCAACCCATTCATGAAATATAAATTTCAGAAATTATCACCAATTTGTTTCAAATGTGCGAAAAATTGAGCTTATTAATATTTTTTTTTCAACATTACTAGCGTTCAAAATACACTTAAATTTTACGAAGAAGTAAGTAAAAAAATATCCTCCGATTTATAATAAATATTCTGTGTCAAACACTTTGCTGTGCAAGACGATGTGACTCCGACAGCCGCCATTGAAACTGCAAACTTCTTGGTTAAAAATAATATGGTACGCATTTGTTTCTTGTTTTTTACTGTTTAAATAAATATTTTTGATTGCTGCTTTTGTTAGTAAAATGGCAGATATTTATTAGCTTGTATAGTCTTTAAAATATCTAACCTGAGATCGAAATGTAACTGAATCAGAGCAGGCTGTGCCAGCGTACTGTAATGATTAGACACATAATTCAAAAATTTTTACAAATTCAAAATTCAAAATTTTTAGTATTATATTTGCTTTGGTGAGTATTACTGGTATTACTGGTTAAAATTTTTGTATTCATTTCTGAACACTCTGTATATCTTTATGTAGTTCTTTTTAGTCGCATCCTAATGAAATAACTTAAAACTTTTGCTTCTTGTAATAGGATTAGGTCTGGTATTTCTTTTATAATACCCCGTGATTGACAAATACTGATCGGACAAAACAAGATTTATAATTTTAGCATAATTTTGTTTTTTTTGTTGTTGTTGCAATCATGGTTTTTAGTTGCACTTTTGAAAAATGTCTTCACTACAAATATTTTCGCTGCACAAATACATCGATTTAATACATTTTGAAGCTAATTTTCTGGTAAAACAACACTAATTGTATAGGATACTCATATCTAGGCCGTATAGAAGAAGAATAGACAACTGTCGAGTCAAAAACAATTGTAATTCAAAAAAAAAATAATAGCAAATAACAAAACCAGAAACGAAATAAACAACGTATTTAGTAAAGTTGGCAATATGAAGAGTTATGTTAACAATTGAACAGAATGTCAACAATTAGGATTAATCAACATTGTAAAAAAAGTAGGTTTATTTATGCCACTTTTTATTTTGGGTTGAGCTGTTAGGTAGATCTTTTACAATTGCTTAACTTTATTTAACTATTTTATTTGGAAAATTAACAAAATAAAACTAATTTGTTGTTTTTGTTATTTCACAAGATTGTATATAATTATTACACAAATTCGGTCTGCACTATTCATTTCTTTCTAATGGAAATTACATTTACCGTCTCACGAAATTTTTTATTTTATAAGTTATTGACTTATTTGTTATTTGTAGAGTTACTAATTTACCGCATTGATATAAAATTATGGTCTTTTTAAGAGCTTTCGAGTAATATTACTATAACTATCCCAAGAGAATGATGAAGATTCTCTGAGGGATTCTCTTCATTATGAAGATCCTCCTCATTATCCTCTAAGGGCGAAAAGTTTCCAAGATCAAGGGCTTTTGGCCCGAGTCTAGAATTTTAGTTTGTTTTGGTTTGTATTTTATGTATGACGACGCGATGTGTTTATTTGTAAAAAAATCAGTAAATGGTTTAAGGAAGCATGAAATGGATTAAATTTACTACTGAAATTTTGTATCAGGTGTCAATTTAAGTGTTTTCATTAAATGTCTTATTTGTTTTTAATAAAAATTATAGTAATATAATTAAAAATGTATGAGAAGGCATTGTGAGCAAGAGTTATTGTTTTTATTGCGTGGGGCGTTATAACCATCATATATTTCGTATACATGGTTTTAAACAACAAATAATATCAAAGTAAAAAACGAAATTAAAATTGACTACTACTATCGGATTAGAACACTTTCCTGTTTTTTACAAATGTCATAAAAAGTGGACGGAAGAAGAACACTTTGAAACAAGAATCACAAAAAAAATTGGCGCAAATGACTGGAGTTTAACAACTCAAAACACTGAAAACAGTGGCTAACTTTTGTCAAAAATTGTGTGTGATGTGAGATCATTTAAATATTCATTTTCTTGGTTGTACCCGAAATTAACTTAACACTTATTCATAAATAAGCAATCTTGCAGCAAGCCATTTTCAATTTACATATTTTGGGTACTGAAAGCACTTACTTAGATTTGATATTTCTGGTTGCCTAATGAGTGGTAAATAAGTAATTGCACAAAATTAAAACATATTTGAACGAGACTTGTATAATTTCCATTTCCATAATACAATTTATTTAGGTATTATTTGAAAACTTCAGGTTTTTAGTTATTGGTTAATTAACAAATTAATCTCAATTATTTCATTACTTTTTATTTAAGGGTACCGGTTTCGACATCTTGTCTTCATCAGCCCTACATCATATAAAAAGCGGTCTTAAAGTCGTGGAATCAAAGCAGGCTTAGACTAAAATAAGGACTGTTCATTTAGAATTAATCATTACTGCTACCTAAACTGTCAGAAATAATTGCTAAAAGCAAAATTCTGCTATAAAATAAGCTAAGAAATCTATTGTTAGCAAGGGTGAACCAAATGTGAAAAAAATTGTAATTCAATTCTGACATTTCTAACATTTTAAAAGACGCACAAATCTCAGAAAAGACCACTAAATCTATCTCTTTATTCCATGACTAATTGAGATTTCAGGACTTTTGGATTACCTACTCGTTACTATTTACATAAAAAAATGTGCTTAAGACAGTAAAACAAAAAGTGCTTTCGATTCGATTTCACCTGTTTATCTGATATTTGCATTGTCAGTATTCTAAGCTATTTCTTGTGTATATTACCCCAAATTACCAAATAAAGTATATTTCAACAAGGATGTCATCGCAGGAGGTTGCAAAAATTCATATTTGAGTTGGCAACACAGTTTTCACTAGCTAATTTTGGTGTTATGATATTTAAATTTGACAGGGTTACTTTTTGGAGATTTTTACAAATTGTCCTGGCTTTCTTTGAATGGTTATTTTAATAGTCATCAGTTGATCTTGATAGATATTTAGTCATTGATTGTTGTAGGACTTATTTCACCCACAAATTGGATAAAGTTTATTATTATTGTACGAGATTATTGTACACCCTTGTTGTGTAGAAAATTCATTACAATAATATTTATGTAATAAATCTAGATTTTTCGTGTTCACATAATTCATTACTTTACATTTTTATTTCTCAAGAAAACGTTACATTTTTCTGTTGTCTATTTTCCGTATTTTAAATCGTATTTTGCTTTTATTTCATTTATTCTCAAATATAAAAATTCTCCAAAGAAATCCCGAAGTCACAAATTTGCGTATAGATCAACCCAACACTTTTAAATCCGCATCCCAAAGCTGTCGCCCCATTGTTGTCTCACAAGATTCCAATTTATGTATCTGCAGAATTTGAATTGCAGGTGTTACCACAATCCTCTCAGGAATTACCATTTTGGAAACTAAATTTAACTTGAAATTCAACTAATTCATAATTTTTCCCAACCAGATTTAAATATTTTCCAAGAAGTATCCAACACGCCTTTAAAATTTAATTAGACCTTTCAGGGGTAAGTTTATATAACTTTCATTTGCGTCAATCGGTCTAATATGGCAAGTCTTAACTGCCTTTGTTCTAAAAAACATTTAATTAACAATTACGTTATCAAGTCACGATTTTAGCATTCAACTAGGGCTCCAGAAATCCTAAAACATAATTAAGTAAGACTTTGCAACTTAGAAACAAATTTTAATTATTACTAAAGCCACTTCCTAGATAAAAGAGAATAAGTAAGTGAGGCGTAATAGGATATACCAGGACATATTTCTCTCAAGATAGAGAACTTTATGATGCGACTTGTATTAAACAAGGTCTATTCTAAATTTTATAACTTGGGGTTTTCTTTGTATGGGTTACCTTCGATTACGAGCAATTAATTTAATTAGCAAGCTGTAAAGTTCATTCAAAGCAAAAAGTAATGTGCTCAGCATTAATTAATAACTAATTATATCTTCCTGATTGCGATAAAGGATTTAACGACGTGTTCAAAGTAATCAAGCATTAAACATGACTGCATTACGTGGTTTTAATTTATTATTCACAACAGGAAAAATCTTCAGTTAATTAATTTTCTTCAAGTTATTTAATAAAATCAGATAATTAAATATCGGAAAATTACTTTGTCAAGTATTTTTATTTGGCAATTTTCTCACAAAGAGGTGAGCAAATCACAAAAGATCAAAAGAACGAATTTAAGAAAAAATTAATTACTTAATCTTCTCACTCCAGTTTCAGCCAGTAATTTATTAATACTATAAAAATGTAGGGCGCACAATAATTATGTGAATCATTAAGCATCCTCAAACTCTGATAAATGGAGAAGAATCTTGAAAGCAACAATTTTAAACTTCACAAAAAGCAATCATTCTAGATCAAATACAAGCTCAAATATGACTCTTGACAGTTAAATTACTTTTTTAACATTACGAAATTAAAGTAATGAAGGATTTGGAAATATTGATTTAATAAATTTTGTAACTTAATAAGTTTTGTGTGGGTGTGAAATCGTTGACCTTATTTTGTAGGATGTTCTCTTTTCCTTCACTTAATTTACTATGAATAAGTAAATTTTAATCATAGAGTGTAATTTCTGAAATTACACCGTTCTTTCTCATTGAGTGGTAGGTAACAAATAAGGCTAACAGTTGAGAGAAATCAGAATTTGTTCTAAATTTAATAAATTGATAGGAAGTAGAAATCTGAAACCAACGGGAAAAAAAATCATATCCTCTTTAATCTCCTAAGGGGATTTATAAATGAAAGATTTCTGTTAAATCTTAAAAAAACATTTTTTTCCTTATAAGACAGAATCAACAAGACAGTTCATCATTGCTTTAAAAAGAATGCAATCATTTTGCCTCCTACTTGCTCTATTTTTATCTTTGTTATATACCGACTAAATCTAGTGGTTCAAAAATTTGAATTTTTCAAAAAAAATATTAGACGAATGTGGAATGTAATACAGTAGTCACAAAAAAAGGGCAAGTGGCTAATTTTTTAAGTAACTAAGAAACATTTTCAAACAAGTATAGTACAAGATTTTATTCAAAATCGTCCCTGATTGAATTAAATTAATATTAGAATATTTATTATAAAATTTTGACAAAACCTGTAATTGATAGATTTTTTATCAAATGAGCGTCAGTGAAATAAACAAAACAACTGGTAAGCATTTAATTTAAATTATTGAAAAAATTGTACGAATTATTTAATCATTCCGTGCTTCTGCCTTGTTTTCTCACTCCGTGGGTAGTGATTAGCGTTCTTTATCAATTTATCACAGTAATACGCGTACTACTAAATAAATGACCGGTCGTCGTTCTATTCAGGTGACAAAACTTGGGGTTATTTTTACGAGCTCAAAAATAAGCAATAATTCAGTGTTTGGGTAATTCAAAATGAGCCCAACCCAACAAAACTTCGTTTACGCAGTGCTGTGAAGAAAATGGTCACTTGTTTTTTAGGTATATAAAGCCTGCTTGGTATATTACAATTTGTTTACTAAAAGTCATAAGTAGAACAACAAAAAAACAATCGAAATCGGCAAATTATTCTTACAGCTTTCGCTCAGCACGTCAAACCGTTTTGTCTTTATCGTCTTTTATCTTTTTAAATTTTATTGCATAAAAATGTCGAAATAATAACCTACTGTCCTGCCCCATCTTCTAATTTCAATAGTATTTTAGTTAAGCTAAAATAGCAAATTTAAATAGTTTGAGCGTATGCAAAAATGTACTGACGCCTCAAAGCCAAACACACCGAAGAACAATAAAGCCATTTACCAAATCTCATTCTAAAAATTTCTCGAAAAATTTTGAAGATCTAGAGATCTTAAATAATCTACAAACTGTAGAGTAAAACTGTAAAATACTGTGTAGAAAAAATCAACAAGACAAAAACCGTTGAAATTGTTTGTATTTAGAAATAAATTTTTATTCAATGCTAAAACTAAAATTTAGCAAATTTTTAAATATAAAAAAACGTAAAATATCTAATAAATAAATCGAGAAAATTGTTTTCAAGTTTATGAAATCCAAATAATTTGGAAAACCTAAGTAAAAAATCTGGGGAAACAAGAAAAATTGAAAACTTTTGCCTTTTTTCAAAATAGAATAACACTGTGATTGGAGTATCATATCACAAAAGCACAACTAAAATAATAAAATTGGGCAAGACTTAGGTTAAAACTCTAGGCTTTATCATATTGTAAATATCGTATAAAATGCATTGGTTACATGTTACATTTGTTTATTTTATTTCTAAGGCGTTTTAACCAAGTATTGCAAACACGAGGTGTTAACTAAGCTGTACACCATTTTTACACGACTTTGGGCTAATTTTAAGTTGAGATACTATCGATCGTATTGCAAATTTTAATACTTTTACATGGCAACAAACAATCGCAGCCATGAATTCCTTTAATTTTGCTTATGAACGAAGATACTACCAGTATTATCTTAACTTGAAATTAGCCCATAAAACTAATATTATTTTTGAATTTTACTTTTTATGATGACTAATTATAAATCTTCTTACAGAAAATGTTAACCGATTAATTTGTCAATAATTTTTCAAAAATTTTTTCTGCGTTTTGTACCTTTTATCATTTAATTTTTAAACTTATATTTGACATTTACATCGCGCAGTCACATTTTATATCGCAGGCTAATAATGTCACATATCGTAACTCAAGTTCGATATTTCTATGTTTTAAGGTAGGCTAGTCAATACTGACAACTTTTTGTAGAACTACATATTATTGTATCATGCCAGATGTAAAAGAATGTCATCATAACAGGGGCAGATATTCATTTGAATGAAATATTTAGTTTCATTTGAAACGAGAACTTTAAGATATCTAAGGCTGGGTTGACACTGTTACATCCGCGGTATATTCAACATTTTATCTTTTCTGTTGACTATGTGAAAGTTCAATTTAATAAAACTGACAAATTGAAGTTGTCTAAATTGACAAATCGAGACGGTAAAAGTGACACATGGGTCTGTAAAATAAAATCGGTATGTAAAATATTACGATTATGCTGTAATACTCGTAGCAGTCTATTTTTGTGCATATAAGGTAAAGTTTAACAGACAGATATAAATAAAAATCAAATTAACGTACAGTTGACGGCTATGAAAATTCCGTATTTGCATCATTTACGTTTTTTATGTGGCATTTTACACAATACAGTTTCGGTAAAAATAATCCAAATTTTTAATCTTTTTGATACGTCTATAAAAAAAAAATTGTTGTTAAACGAAAAAATTTTTATTTTAGTGAAACGCTATTTTACCGAAATTTGAATACTTAAATGAAAAACATTAAATTATTTAACATTTTTGTCTTCAATTAGATTAGAAGACGCCATTCTGTGTTACGGAAGCGTATTGTTAACTATAAATTCCTTCAGGCAAAAAACTGTCATTTTTGGCATTTAATAAGGTTAATTAGGTTGCCTACTGATTTATTCATTTTTAATAAAATTTGTCCGTCACAAAATTTAAACAGACTTTAACGTCCAAATCACCAAATAGTGCACAACGTGACCAATTTGATTAATCAAATTTTAATGCAAACTAACTATTAAGGCCACAATTCCTAGTACTTCTGGTACTAAAACAATTTGGATCATTTTGAATGCATTTTTATATCTTAATATCGATATTAAAAACTGTGTACTGTTTGGTGATCTGGACTGTAACTATTTTACAGCGCATCGTGTTTCAAATTAATTTCGCGCTGTAAAATTTATGTTGTCACATGGGCATTAAATAACTATTTTGTTTTAAATTTTAAGCAAGATATTGCAGTGAAACTTTCGCATGAAAGAAAATTTGTAAAAATTATTAAAGCCACAAAAAAGTCTTTTTTAAAACTTGTGTCTGTATCAAACCTACTATAAATATAAAACTCATTCGGGTGTTGTAATAGTATATAGTACTTATTGCTAAAATAAGATATTACAGAACCCAAAGTTATTTTTTTAAATTAATTAAAAAAGTAGGTGAAATGCCCTTCGCGCTCATTTTATAACTTAGAATTTGTACCGCAAAACCAAAACACGTTTTTTAATATACTATTTTTATTTATTGAGGTAATAATTGCTTTATTCTAAACATAGGTATTTCTGTTGAAATTATTATTTTGTATATTTTCCATAATTTATGTAGGTCCGTTTCCTTTAATTTGTTTTCCCTTAACTTTATTCCTTCTTTTATGCCTTGTATTTTTTTGTTTCTAAGGTTTATGGTTTGACGCTTCTATTATACTTTTTTTTTTTCTCCTTTTTTACTACTTTTTCTATGACCCCTTACTTTTACATCTAAAAATTTATCTTCGAAATGTAGGTAAAGTCGTAGAGATACCTATGACATTTTCTAATTACGACTTAACATTACATATTTAGTTATTAGACACGATAATTCTACGAGATCTGTACAGGGTGTTTCAATTCCAAAGGTAACGTAGTTATTTTTGTTTTTTTTTGTTTACAAATACATTAAATAAAAAATCATTTAATCTTTCGCTTAACTGAAGACAAACTAATGCCACTTGCTTGTGAAATTATTCTTTGACTTACATGTGAACAGGACCAGTAGCTGTTCTTGTTTTTGGCTTTTCAAAGATGGTCAATTTTTCCTTAATGTAGTTTCAAGTCGTTCGAATATGGTGTCAGCAAGAGTTTTTCTCTACCTGGAAAACGTTGTCTGTACAAACTCATGGCAACAGAGACATTTTTTTCCATATATCATCATGTCAGTTTTTTCATCGTTTGAATACATTTTTTTATCGGTGACAGATGTGACAATTAAAATTTGAAATCAATCATCCACGTTAACTCTGGAATTGTATTGCTGGTTGCATTTTCAGCTTTGCAGGCTCATTATTACTCGTGAAACAGTCTGTATACTTATTTCATACAGGTATGAATTATCGTGCCCATAAGTAACGATACATCCTGCAATAAAAGAGAGGATCTTTTCAAAATTTAGTTAGTATTTTTCTAGGATTACCTCTTAGAAAAATTCTAGTTTTCTATTGCATTTAAAAATATCACAATTATAAAGAGTTGATTAAATTTTTAGTTATAAATAAAATAAAATAAGTCGTTCTTTTTGTCAGACCTTGTAGTTGAAAAGAGATAAAAGATTGTCCTGGGGTGTTTCGCTGACTATAGATTAAATTTTTATGAAAAATATTGGTTTGAAGAGAAATTAGAAATAGAGTCAATATTTGATATAAAATAAAAACACAAAAAAATAACATTAAACTTTTAATGGGGTTTGACATAAATTTTGTTTATCTTGTCGAAAACATTGTGTCGCTTCACACTACAAGAAATAAATCGCAACGTTTGAACAAGAAAATCGATGAAAACTAGTTATTGTTGATTCTGTTATAAACTTGTTTTGCTGTATTATCATTATCAATACGAGATGATCCACTTAATTAGCCAAGTTAAACTCTACAATGTTAAGTCGCTTTTCATTTGAAAGTAGAGAGAAGCATTCTGTTGGAAAATATACCACAGCTCGTATATCTAAACTGCCGTAATTTTCTTTTGTGTGTTATGAAAAGGAAAGCAAAGCAAGATTTTGCTGCGGCAGTAATAAAAACAAAAATCTGAATGATTTATATGATAAATTACCTGAAGCAATAAATAACGTTGTCAAAGTCGATTATTACAGTTGAGATTTTGTTTAAGATAAATTTGGTTTTAAAGTCGAAACTGCGTTTGCAGAATAATTAAATTTAGTTATTCGAGTGGAAAAAAATCATCCGACCTAAATCTAATTCACAAGACGCAAGGATGTAGGCTTTCATATCTAAGATAAACTAAATATTTTTCGGTCTCTTGTAATTTTAAGCAAGCAGCTGGTGTTTTATCAAATCGGACGGCGAAAATTGGATAAAAGCTTTGTCAAGGCACGAATTGTTTTAGTTTTCCAAGAGCAACAAAAACATTACTGGACTAGGGTACCTGGAGGCCCACTGGGATATTTACCTTAGGTGTGTATAAAACAAATATATGTAAAAAAAAAGAAATTTGTCAAATCCATCGAAGTAGTCCACATGTGCCCCCTTACATAAAAAAATTAAAACAGGAATTTCCCTAAAAATGCGACTTAAATATGACACCCTCCATATTTAGATTTATATTAGCAATTACTTAAACAATTAAAAAAATAAAATTTTCAGTATTCAACACTAAGTAATAAAGAAATGAAATGAGAAAAAAATTAAATTTTCTGCATTTTTTTGTAAGATTAAGTAGGGGGATGTAGAAGTAGCGACCCCTCGAATCATTGATAGTAATTGTGAAAAAAAATGGCGAATGTACCATCCACAATGGCTAGGTAGTAACAACTACTTCAAGAATGCCTCTATTCCCTCTACCCGTATTAAGTACCAGCAAATACGAAAAAAACGAGCGTATTTAAGCAATGAAAACTGTTATTGTGTCTCGTTGCATTTTCTTGTGATAACATTCTTCAAAACTCTAAATGTTTATGGTACCTAAATGTCTCAAAAAAAACAAAGAAAAAATATAATCAGACAAACTTAAAAAAACGATCGAGTAATAGTTCAGTGGAAAGTTTTTGAAAAGTTTTTGCCAAAAAAATTTGCGTCTGTAAAAAACCTGTTATAAAACTCATTTGGTTGCTTTAATAGCCATTATAACACGCAGTGCTGTAATAGGATATTACTGAACACAAAAAATTTAATCTTTTAACTAAAATACATTTGAAAAAAGCAATATTTTATATACTTGACTTCGTGACACAGGTAACTTCAGGTAATTTCACAACCAATTTATCAAAACGCGTTCTTTTATATTATTTTAGCATGCGAAGCCAAATAATTTTTTTTCTTGATAAAGCAAATTTTTTGAACTGTTGAATAATTACAAATAGAAGGTTTTGTTTTTTTTAAAAAAAATAAAATATTTATCCCATAAGGTTAAGTCGGGAAAAGGAGGGAGTTTACGAATGTAAAACTATTAAACAAAATATTAAAAAATAATTGATACCTACAGTTACATTTTCGTTACCAACCTCCTGTGGGAAAAAAAAGTTGCTCTTAAAAAAAAATAATATAAAGGGAACTTTTATATTTTGCATGAATGAATCTAAAAATGATTAAGATTTGTAAAAGAGAAATTCTAAGATATTTCCGTAAAATCTTATTTAAATACCACAAACACTGTTACATATTTTCTGGATAAAAAAATATATTTTTTACTTTTGTGTAGGAATATTTTTGTAAGAAAAGCTTTTAAAAATAGTTATCAGATATTTACTTTTCTAATCGTGCTTGCTTATTTTCTTCGTTTTCACTGGGAAGATTCTATCCGTGATTCTCTCAATGCTTTTGATTCTTTATTATTTTCTGATCGCTGCATTCTTTGTGTAGTTTGTGTAGCAGTTTGAATGCAATTTGGGTAATTTAAATTGCTGTTTTATTTCTGTTGACACGAGTTCTACTAAAATTCTGCTTACTAAAATTTTCAAAATGTTGTATATTTTCTACTTTAAAATTGACAAAACATTTTTATTTATGTTTGTAGTAATGCAGAAACCTCTTATCTATGGCAGAAACTTTCGGTAAAAAACCTATAAAGTATCCTGTAATTTTGAAACAAAAACCTGTAAAGCTAAAGTCTAGATAAAAGAATTATTAATTAGACTAAATATTATTGAATTTGTCTCAGAGCTACTTGTGTGTACATTGTTCTTAAGTATTTGACACATTTTTTGATAGGATTAGGACACGCACTCATACTCAGAAAGAAAAAAAAATTGCCAACGTTTTATTTTATTATGTTTCTAAAGCGGTCTCAGGGCTGAAAACTGAAAATTTTCAACATTTGGCAATAGAAAAGACCAACAATTGTGGATAGGCCTTGCTTACTAAAAAAAATGTCAGTATAAATGACATCTGGAAAATAAGAGATTCCTCTTCATTTTCTCTGTTTTAGCCTGCATTTACAGAGATCTATTGGGTTCCTGACATACGGAGCCCGATGCTATCGAAAAAACTTTTAAAGAGAAGGTACTGAACTTCATTAGATGCACAGGGCTGCTGCTTTAGTCTTCATTTGAGAGGTCATACACAATGGGCATTGATGCTTCAGTGTGCCGTTCGATTTTCGAAGCCGTTTTATTATTAAAAAATAAATACAAAATAAAGAAAAATGTCAAAGTCTAAAAAGAAAAAATTTCGATTATTCACATTAAGTTAGATACGTCAAAATCAGTATCAAATTATCTCTAATCTGTATAAACAGTTTTAAAAAGTTTTGGAAGCTATTATTTTCAAATATATTACAACTAATAGTTTGATTAACAATAAACAGAAATTCTCGGTAAGCCTGTGTGCCAGTCCGGCACTGAATAAAAATAATTTGTTTCATTCCTTAATGGTAAGAATAAAAATTTTGATTGCGAAAATGTGCGTCACGTATTTGCTATTGTCTAATAAAAGACATGCTAATTATAGAAATGCTAAATAAGGTGGCTTTATTATGACTAACTGATTGTTACACAATCCGTACACATAATTATCTGTAATTATAACATCTTCCCAAACAAGAAAGTTTCTTATCTTTTTATAGTTTAGTAAAAACACATTGAATTTTTGTACAAAACTTACACAAAGTTCGATAAAAGCATCATTTGTCTGGGCTTTATCTTTTTTCGCTTATACTTTCCTTTTTACTCTAAACTTGGATTTTTATTAAAAAGAGACGATTTATTTTGTACACAGCGTTCGTACTAAATCTCCATTTTCTTTAACACCTTTGAAGAAAAATCAATGTCCAGTTGAGAATTTAATTTTGAATTAAAATTAAAAAAAAAAAACTTTAAAGCGTGTTTCTGAAATTAAATTCCGAACGGCAAATCAAATTTAGCAAAATTCTTGTTAAGTGAAAGGAAACTAATAAATAAAACGTGTCATAAATGTTAGGATAATAAACAATTAATTGATTTTTAATTGGACTTTGATCATAACACGAGAGAGGAAAACATTAAACTCAGTGTGATGGTCTATCAACTAAGCCATAAACTAATTATAAAAGTATCAGAGTGGCTACAAGAAAAATGTTTTCATCCCCTAATTACCTAACAAAATTAGAATTATCAGTGCGTTATTAATGAAATAATATTCATTCCAATAAAGCAATAATTAAATGAAATGTATATGTCAACATTTCCATTAATTATAGATGTAATAATTTGGAGCTGTGTAGACCCAAGAGACATTTTGTTGAATATTAATGAAACAAATATTGGAAAAAAAAAAGGTTTTTCATGCTGTTGAATTGATTACTTGCTATTATTCCCATTAGTAAGTAATTAAAACCGGAATTTGAAAATTGAAAAAATGCCAAATTAAGCCTGTTTTGTCAGTTTTCAAACGTCAGAATGTAATTGAGAGATTGGTGCGTAATTTTTATCAGGAAATACAAGTGCAAGATTGTTAATTAGTTTGGTTCTGAGTTAATTTCTTGTAGGCGTGAGTTCTTTATGTGAGCTTTTGCGGCAGTAATTTGGTAGTAGTCGCCTCAAGCATTTCATTTCCACTTTACTAACAATACACAGTTAAGATAAGCAATAAAGCAAGCCAACTTTCCAGTTATTTTTGGCAGAATTTTTCTTTCAAACATCGCAGCTCTTTTCAGCATTATCTACTTTGTTGAAATTAGAACAAAAAAGTATTTTCTTAAAATAATTATTTGTGAAACAATACAACACATACGGTAGCATATTACGAGTATATACTATCACAAAGAAGAAGCCGAGTTGCGTTGTATCAAAGGAAGTAATAAATGCGAGGCATTAAAAGTCTTGTTTTCTATAAAATACGAGTACAAATAATATGCGCTCTTTTACAGAATTATTAGACCAAGAGTATTAAGTAAATATTCTAAAGTCAGCAGTCTGAAATGCAGAACATCTGGGAATTGAACACCTGAAAAGGTGTTTAGCAAATCGTCAAAGTGTTTTTAACACTGTTAAAATTTTTTAACTCTTAACTCTTTTTCACAGTGTAGATATGAATCAGTATGGATAGCTGATGTCGGCACTTTTGATGATTTTCTTACGAACTTGTCAAAAACCTAGCATTACTTCAAGCTAAATGCGTAAGATGGAGCCACTAATTTTTTAATTTACTATAGGCAACTAATAATATACAATTTAAATCTAAGGAGCTATAATCATAGATAATATGAAAAACAATTGAAAGTAAAAGCCAGATAAAAATTAAAATTATGCTAAAAATACAAAGTCAAAATTTATTAAAAAGTAGAAAACACCTTAATATGTAACAAATAATAATAATAAACTACCTACAAATCGACATGCTTAAGATGACTGCAAGATACAAATACGAAAGTAGGGGATACTACTGAAGTAAGAGAGACACATCTTGTCTAAGTATAAGTCCAATTCTTGTTAAAAATTTGAAAATATTCCACACGCAGGTACGAACTTAGATAAACAAATTTTTTGGTTTCTTATTTTTTAAACTAACTAATAAATCATTACACTAAGTAATTAATACCTAATTTATACGTTGTGCCTGCCTGGCGTGTTTCCACATCCTATTACAAAATTTTGCCAGTGCCTTCATTAAATAATCTAGATAAAACGTGATTTTATCTAGATCAGTGTTTTATTTGGCATAAATTTTGCAAATTTTATATACATGAAAAATTTGAAAGACCTCCTTTAATGAGATAACGTAATGAATTTTTTCAATATCATCTAAATGTTGGTAAACACAGTCTTTAAAAGATTCATTTTTTAGTGCATGTGTCAGTTCAATTTTTTTTTCAATTTGTTTATTTTTGGAAAGTTTAATATTTAATATTTCTTTTATATCTATTATGCAGTTCTCATTTCTATTGTTAATTTTTTTTCAAATGATATATTTTTTTAAATGTCTAAATTGTTTAAACTGAATTGGTGTTTTGGATTAATAACAACTGTTCATTAAAAAAAGTAGTCAAGTGTGCTATGAAAAAACAAAAACATTTTGAAGTATGTCTTAGTTTAATTCGGTTGCCGCACTGTGAAGCTGTGGATCAAGTATATCCCTTCTTCTACATTTTTTTTTATCAAAATCTCATACCACACTTGACAAGTTTTTTAGATAAACAGTTGTTATATTCTCTCCCTGTTTTCTAATAAAATCAAAAATATTTTCCAAATCGTCTTGGCTAAAACCGCTGAAACTGAAATTCTTGTAAGTATAACAAGTTGGGTACTAGATTTTTCTACTCGGCGTTCATATTAAGGCTATTATAGCACGCTTTGGCGTTTCGTAATAGAAAAATCCCTTTCTATAATAATAATTATACTAAACACAGTGTAATTTATTTTTTTAGTGTTGGCAGTGAAAAACTGTCACTGTTGAAAAATTATTAACCTTTGTGCTATTTTATTAAATGAATTACTGGTGGCCAAGACTAGTATTTCAGGTGGAGTACAGTGACAATTTTCGGCATCTTCAGAATTCATTTTTACGAATAAAAATTGACAGATTATGTCAAATTTATTTTATTCCATAGCCGCCTTTCATGCATTCCGCAAATCTTTCTGACACAAAATTCCCCAAATCTAGAAATTTCTTGCAAAATCGACAAAATGCTCTTTGTAAAAAATGTATTATAAGATACTATTTTGACACAAATTTTGTTTATTTTTCTGTAAAATACTTGCTAAAAAACGCTCAAAATTAATTTAACTAAAAGTAAAGTTAAATCAATTTTGAAAATATAGAAAAATACTGTAACAAAATGTAATAAAATTCTAAAAAATAATTATTGAAATCAAAATTATTATTATTTGTTCAAATTACGTTGTTTCCTTTTTGTTGCGATTAGTAAACTTCTTTTCATCATATTATCTACTACTGCTCTGGGTTTGCGGATATCAAAGCCTTACATTTGGACTCGAATATCTGAGGAAAGCAAGGTACTGAGCTTCATTGGAGACACTGTTGCATTAATTCTATTTCTGGAGATTGCACACAATGGACATAGAGGCCTCGGTGTGCTGCTCTCGAGATCTTCTTGCCAAAACAAAATAAAAAAAGTTCTTTAATCTTTGTCAATACTTTAGGTTATCATCCGATATTATATTAAAATCTCGCTGATCAGTGATCAGTCAGACTTGATGATTTATGAAAAGATAGATTGCAATAAATGTACGATTAAAAATTTGCTTTCGGTAACCAAGAGATTGACCCCGTAGTCTGGCAAAAACCTCGGTATGTTCTTATTTTAGCCATAGATACAAAACGTAAACAACCCAATGTAGCCAAAATAAACAACAACAATTTAAATAAACAACGATTAAACGACTTACATGGGCTGTTAAAAATTTTGCAAGAAATAGCGTTTCTCTATGTGATGTGTAGTAAATATTTTATAAAAAGTTAGCCGCAACAATATATCAAAATGGAAATTGCAGGAGGCATTTTATATAAAATGCAATCAAAAATTAACTGTCACAAAAGGTATTTTATAAAAACGTACCTTTCGTTTACATGTTTCAATTCATAATAATTTCCCTATTGGTCTTTGTGAAATTTGTCACACATTTTATGTCAAGTGTCAAACCTTGGTGTCGGATTTTTTTGTCACAAAGTGTTCAAGTAAAAAAAAACGCTCTAGATTATTATGGAATTTTGTTAAAACAAGACGATATTCAAAAGCCAGGTCGCAACTCAAATGTTATTACTAAACATTACCTCCAATCCTCCAAATTCTACCCGATCGTGTGTCAAGTCAAGATTTTTTTCAGTGATTTTCAAGTTTTTGTTTGGTTTACTATTTCTCATAATTACAAATCAGCTGTTCTCACGGCTACACTTTTTTCATATCGCTGAAGTAATTTAGTTGGGGTCGTTGACCTCTCTAAAGCTGACAGTTCTGTCACTGCTTGTTGCAGCAGCCGAACGATCTAACGACATACTTCACAAATTGCTTTTATTTCCATTTTGAACGCTCTAGAACGTTTTTTTTTACTTGAACTTGATAGTATCATGTATGTAGATGCAGAGTGATTCATGAAAAATAAAGAGCTCAACAAAATTTTTAATGCAATCAACTTTACATTTTCACCACTAATTATGCTCACTTTAATAATGTATTTTCCTAATGTTTTCAATCATTCTCGATAAACCCCATAATGGTAACATCAAACACTTGTAGTAGAAATAGTTACTTACCTAAGGTATTCAGGAAAATAAATATCACGCATAAACACTTTGTTTGCAGGAAATTAGTAACAATATGTTTTGTAACGACAAAACCCAAAATTTGAAGAAAAAGTATCTTAAATAATTTAATACAATTTAGTTTATTTATTAAATGGTTGGTGGGACTACTCAGAAATTTTAATATGAGGAGTCTGACCCAAATCGTCGTGTTATCATTATCGTCTAGTGGACAAAGCAAATAAATATTTGCTATTTCCTTGTGCGAAACAAAAAGCTTTCCCGATCGGAAAAACCGTTTTTTCATCTGTCAGAGATGACTATAAATAGTTTCGTAAGAGCTATGAGTACAAAATCTCTTTTATTGTCTCATTTATGGAAAACATTTGAAAAACTAATTTTTCTATTAAAGTCTGAGTCTCTTAAATTAAATTCAGATTTTTTTCATTAATTTATTCCAATGAAATGATCAATGAATTGCAAAAAATAAAGTTGTTTTGTCTTGAATTGGTTCAAAACTTATGTGGGTTCTGAAAATTCATAAAAATTCATCACATTTCCTCCTCTACCTTTGCTCCTTCACTGAAACTTATAAATCATTAATTTTAAGCTCCTTAGTAAGTCCCACTATTTGGTTCTACACTCCTTTAATGGTAATTTATTTCAGTATTTAGCTCAGGGCTAGTAAACTTTGCTGCTTTGACATAAACAAATCTGACAACATTTCAACCAACTTACCAATAATTAAATACAAAGATAAGATATTTATGATAAGACCTGATTTATGGATTTTGTATTTTGCTGAATTCATGAATAAATTAATTCAGTCTAAATAGAAACATGATCCGTTTATAATTAACCCGGCGCATCCACCAAAATTACAATAGGAATTGGTAGAAACAAGTTTTTAAATAAAAAAATCGGAAACGAATGAACCAAACCATTTGTTTCACACAAAAGATTAAAAAATTTGCACGGAATGTTAAATGTAAATTACTCTTTTCACAACAAATGGCGGGAAACGCGTTTAACAATACCACAAATAAACGGACACAGTTTTCGCATCAGTATATCATTCAGTGTTGACTTCTTTAAAAAAGAAAATAAAACTAAAATTCAACTTTGAAACAGTCTCAATACGCTAATGCAACAATCAATATCAATCATTTTTACCTTGTCCAAGCAAGTTTCTGTGATTATTTGAAGCAGCGAACGTTAAAGATTACTTATGAAGTGAGAAAAAAGTTAATGCTCCTCGTTATCAAGAGTTAAAAATTAATTGTTTTATATAAACATTCTCAATTTTTAACTAAATATTTTTGGCCAACATCAAACTAAATATAATTAATTTTACTAATCCCTAATTTAAAATATGTATCTCTTTTTGTGAAGAAAGTTTTTGTATCATAATTTGTGATTAAAGTAATACCACATTTATATTTTTTGTAGTTTTTGAAAAAATAATGTAATAATTAAACTCTTTAGGAATGATTTAATTTTGATACCGTAGCTATTATATCCTCTTTCGCTCTGTTTTTTATGCCAAAAGACTTGAGTGTATGTAGCGAACAATTTAAATTAGATGAATACAAATATATTGTAACAAATAAAAGTTTGTTCCCACTGGCAAATAAATACGAGTACTTGTTAGAATATATACTTTACTTTTATCTACATGATAAATAATTTCATATTTAGAGGATCATTTTGTTAAATGTTTATAACTTTAAAACAATGTAATTACAAGAGAAAGTAAACATGGGATATGCTTGGGTTGAATATAATAACATAAAGTTGGTAACTAAATTTTAGTAATAAATAACAACGTCATTTTTTGTCTTCAAATGTCCGATTATCGCCTTTCTCTGTAATGTTTTAAAAACAAATCAAAGAAGAGGGGATAAATTCGCTTCTGTAGGTTTTATTTTTTCAATAATTATAGCCGTTTCATGAAGCTGGCTTTGTAGATTATAATTCTATAATAATAATCTATGAAATTAATCAACGCAGTCAGCGGTCATCATTTAGATGAATTACCAGCATAAAGTAAAACACACTAACTGTAGGTACCTCGTCTTTCGAAGGAGAAGACGTTAAGCCGTTTTTTCCGGCCACCAGTAGTCATGTCAGAGGTTCTAGATGCGATCGGAATACTTCTGCCACTTGGGTAAAGCATTACCACCATAATAAGATTATTTAATAAGATTATTGAACACATTTTAGTATCTTATATTTATTTTTGTTTTTAAATATATAAAAAATGTATGTCTAAGAAACATTTTCTGATTTTATAATAAATTCACTTGAGTATTATTCATAACTTTTTTGATAAAATTATTAACAGGAAAACATTGTTTAAGATTTTTTTGAGTAAGGGAGGAAACCGAGAGAAATTAATCGACAATTAAGTAGGAAAGATGCGGTATTAGAATTAAATCATTTGTGAAAAGTTTATTTATCATTTTTATTCTTTATTTTTGTAAAAAGTCTTAAAACTCCCATGTAATCTAGTTATTTTTAAAGCAATTTACTTTATTTAAAGTATGGATTATAACCACTTGTGATTTTTACAGTCATAATTATTTTGGCCATATGAAATCGCTATCCCTATTTTTTTTTCTAAAGACCAAACATTGTAAAACAAAATTTTGTAAGGGGTTAAAAATTTACAACTTTTGTCTCAAAACGTCAAAAAGTGTGTATTAAGGACGCAATCAAGAAAATTATGGCATGAAAGAATGTTTAAAGCCCGACGCGAAACAGAGGACTTTTAAATTTACGAGAGCTATCAGTGGTACATACAACGTTTTTTTTTAATTTATTAAGATAAAGCCTACCTTTTCGATTCTATACTCTCAGAAGTCTGAAAAGCGGCAAAGTGTGTGAACAACTTTTACAATTTCAATAAAAAGTTCTAGTTTGTTATAAAGGAAAAAGAATTGTTAAACTTTTTTTGAGAGCATCATATTAACAATATTTTTTGTAATAATTAACCAAATTACATGTCGTTGATGATGCGCTGTGACTGATTATCACACTAATTACTGTAATTGTTCATTACAATCAAACTACTGATTTCTAAAATTTGCCATAAGAACTCGAGGACCCTCTTTCCGCACCAATGGAAGGAATCTATTTAGATAGTGTAGCCACCTTTATAAAGTGGTTCACCCGAATAATATAATAAGAATATTAATAATTTAATAAAAAATCACTATTTTAGTTTGGTTTTAATCGGGATGAGAGGACTAAAAATAATCCCGGTTAAAACCAAACTAGAACAACAATAACCGGACGATTGAAATCATAACATACAAAAATCACTATACCTGTATAAAATTGCTTATAAATAGCTATTTGTGCAACAGAATGCAAATGTTCTTTTGCTCTAGACAAAGAAACAATAATAAAAATGAAATACAATAAAAGCAAACTATACAAGAGTGTTTGAATTAAAGCATTCCGAGTCTAGAGCGTTATTGTAAGGGATGCTTCTTGGAGTAAGTAAAAATTTACAGAACGGTTTTAAAAATTGTTTCCTACAAAGTAATTCATCTTGAAATAATATCCTTGCCCTTCCTTTTTGAACAAAATTTGTAAAAATTTAATAATCCCCTTTAAGACTATTTTTTTCAAGATTTTTTTTCAAATGATGGCCATTGAAAAGTTAGACATTTTGACAAGTACCTACCAATTTTCAGTTTTGTTAATTTATCCTGAAGGTGCGGCGTTTTAACCTAACATACCTAATTTACATCTTAAGTAGGTATGAAATTTTTAATAACTGATCTAATAAGTGTCCTTCACCCAAATTTTTTACTAAAACGTCCGGACCCCGAATATTATACAGGGTGTTATGGAAATGAGTGCAAATATTTTAACCTGAAATACAGCACCACAAGTAATAAAAATCTGATAACAACTGATAACAAAATTATAAACTAAAAATTAATTATTACAAAACGTATAACATTTTTTTTTAACATAGGGCAATCATAGGTTTTTCAGGTCAAAATAAAGCGATTTAACACAATTTACCTCTATACTAAGTTGCACCGTTTAGGAGCTAGAGGACGCCAAAGTTAAAGATGAAAAGTCAGTTTTATACTTTAAACGTAAATATTTCGAAAACGATACGTTTTAGCAAAATATTGCATTCTTGCAGTTTTATGTAGAATCTACTGGCATATTCATTTTTGCTACAAAAATTGGAAATTAATAAGAAGAAAATTGGTTAATTACCCAAAATGTGAAAAAAAAGTGCCGTAACTTGAAATTGAGATGTGCAGCAAAATTTTGCTAGTAGAAATAAAAAGAGTACAGTCAACTTCATTTGTGTACCAAATTTGGTATTAATCGGTTAAGCGGTTTTTCAGATATAACAAAAAGATGTTTTTTTATACCCAACTTTGACGGCCTGTAATTTTGTTGTTAGTTGAGATAGGACAAAATTTTTTTTACAGATTTTTATTATTTGTGGTGCTGTATTTCAGGTTAAAATATTTGCACTCATTTCCATAACACCCTGTATAGTTTAAATCCGATTAGGTGGCAACCCTACATCTACAAAAAAAATTAAAAAGATATTCGAAATTGAAGTCACTTCCTATAAAATTGAAAAAGTTTTCAATTTTTTTTTATTATTAACTGCATTTTAAAGCTATGAAAAATATAAAACGAAAATGAGTATCCACAAGCCTTAATAAAAAGTCACAGAATCACTAAATCGTTTTTGATGTTTTTGAAATATTTAAATTAACACCAATATTAAATAATGTTAAAAAAATTTTAAAAATTAAAACTAAAAAATAATGTTAAAAAAATTGGAAAGATCATGATTTAACAAACAATTTTCAAAGACAAGTTTTTTCAAAATTTTATGATTATTATTTCTAGAGTTAAAGGCAATTTCGGAAAAAAAATTATATTATACTTGTGTGGAATTGCTCGTTAGTTACTCAAGAAATTTACTTCCTTGCTATTTAAACTTGTAGATATTCCTTTTCTTCTCTATTTAATATTTATTGCGCAATTCACAGTCAAATACAAGTAATAGCAACTATTGATCAGTCAAAAGAATAATCGAAACAAAAATATCTTATGACGGTATTACCGACCTGTGTAAAATTGCCTAAATCCCCAAATTAGAACTTTTTATTCACAAAAAGCTAGAAAGTGCAAAATAAAAACAATAAAACCCAAAAAATCGTTGAATAAATCATTAATAGCCCTCTTCCTTTATAAATCCCTCGTTTCTCTGCTCATTTTATTCCCTTTCTCGTTCTTTAATATGCGTCCTATATCAGAGTTTTTATTTTTTAGATCAATGCAACATGTACGGCCTAATTCTGGAAAATATGTCCGAGTACATAAAGCAAACTTACGGCGAGGACAAATGGGAAGAGATAAGAAGAGCCGCATCCGTAGATCAACCGAGTTTCAGTACGCATCAGGTCTATCCTGAAGCTTTGATCCCTCGCCTGTCAAAAAAAGCCGTTCAGGTAAGAAAAGAATTCAATTATTTCGCAATAAATTGCAATCGCATCTTAGATATTAAAAGTGAGCGAAAAAGATTTCTTCGAACAAATGGGTGTCTTTTTCATCAGTTTTGTAAGTCAGTATGGATATGACAGAGTACTTTCAGTGCTCGGACGTCACATGCGAGATTTTCTCAACGGTTTGGATAATCTCCACGAGTATTTAAAATTTTCTTATCCACGGATGAGAGCACCGAGTTTCATTTGTGAAAATGAGACCAAACAAGGACTGACATTGCATTACAGAAGCAAAAGACGGGGGTTTGTGTATTACACTATGGGCCAAATTAAAGAAGTAAGTCAATTTTTGCCTGTTTCAATTTTTAGTAATTGTCAAAAAAGGTTGCCAGACATTTTTACCACAAAGAAATGAAAATCGAATTAGTGCGGGAAGAACTACTTTTCGACATGGTACATGTCACTTTCCAGTTAACTTTTGATAACCGAGCTTTCACTCTAGCATCGCTGGCGATGACAAGAGAAGAAAAACATTTACCAATTAGTGCTTCTGTTTTATTTGAAATTTTTCCATTTTGTATCGTATTTGGGTAAATCCCCAATTTCACTATTATGTTTTCCTACAATTGTTTTTTTTTAGTTCAGATATGATAGTCCGTAGTATAGGAAATTCTTTAATGGTGATTCTTCCAGATTTATTAGGGAAAAAAATTACTAACTGGTTTGATCTCGTTCGACCTCTCACAGCGTTTAAATTTCAAACGGTAGGTTAACATAATTAATAATATTGAATTATTATTAAATTTTGCAGATTTTAAATCGCACCAATAATATTTTTGAACTAGTGACAGTCGAGCCAATTCTCCATGATAAACCCCCTGAAAGAGGAAGGCAAGAAATGATTCTCAGTGACGAATTAGATTTGGAAGAAGACAAGAATTTGAGACTTAAAGGTACACATCCCCGTATTTGATTTAATTTGATGTGATTTGTACAGGGCAAATGATTTATATGGACAATTGGAAGATGATGATGTATCTAGGAACCCCTGTAATGCCTGACCTGAATTCCCTAATCAATTCCGGGCTTTATATCAATGATCTCTCCATGCACGATTTCAGCAGGTAATTGCATACACAGATGTAATTCCACGTGCATGACACGGTTAAAATTTTGTTATTTCCTAAAAAAAAATAAAAATTTGGGAGTAAAAAAAATTATTTGTCAATATTCTGTTTAACAAAGTTTAAAATTTTTATGCTTCAAGCAAATGTGGAATTGTTTGCATAATCTCCTCGATTTTTTAGTACTGGATGAAATTCGCCGGTTTTTTATTTACCCACAGCTTTACTTCTAACAAAGCGGATAAGTTTTTTAGGGAAAAATTTAAGCATTTCGTCTGACCCAAAAAAATAATAAACTTTTTTAATTTATTAAGCAATTTTATATTTTTGATTAAAAAAATAATTTAATCAATACCTACAGTAAAACAATAATAAACCAGAGTATTAATTATGCACAAAGTTACATGATTTATTTATTTTACAAATATTTGAATGATGGTAAATCAATATTCATTAATTCAATCAACATCGTACAGGTGTTTCAGAATTATTTATCATTAACAAAAATTAATATCAATAAAGCAGTTTTTTTAAAATTTTGTGTTAAAAATGGGTCAACAAAATTATAAATAACAAATGTCTATCTGCACGCTCGCTAGCACTATTTCGCTTATTGTAAATTTATAATAAGTTATATAAACAATAATAACTGTATTTGCTTAATTTGACATGAATTTTTATCAAGGCAAACCATAATTAACAATTTTTAGAATTTATGCACCTACCGATTTTTGCATTCTAACAAGACGCTTTAATACATTAATGTTGTTTCTATGGGAATCATTATAGCCGTGTTGTCCTTTTAGAAAATTTACTGTATAATAATTACTGATAAAAAATTTAAATTAATCAAAATAACCTAATTGCTGTTACTAAAATATCGAATGTTGATCTAGCTACTCTGTCATGCTTCGTCTTTAACTCGGTTTTAGAGCGTGTTGCTATAGCTGTTGCATTCCCTATATTTCTGAATCGAATACCCTTTGAAAAAGTTAATTTATCATAAAATAAAAGACCTTTTTGTAGAGCGTTTTTCACTTAACGCTCATTACACTAGAATGGGACTAGAATGGGATGTATTTTAGAATTTTTAGATAAGTGTTTAGATAAGTGTTGTGCCCGAAAATAATAAAAAGACATTTTCAACAATTTTAACATTAAAAAGAATTTTTTGAATTTTTTATACTTCAAAGATTATCAAATTGTAAAAATGTACAGTATATTCCTTGTTTCAAGTCCCCTCAAACAAGCTATAGCCTATTCCCCATTGTATTTGCAACTTTTGCATTTGAAAAAGTTGGGAGTGATTTCTGTCCCAAATGACGAGAAAAACCAACGAAACGCTAAAATAATAGGGTAGAAGAAATAGAAGTAGTATAGAGAGCAGTAAAAAGGTTTTTTTAAAAAAATTTTTGATCCAACTAATGAGAGTCGAGTTTTCGAATTTAGTCCAATCTTCGTATTGGATCTTCTTAAAACGTAAAACACCCACTAACACCAAACACAACACTTAACACGCTGCGCGTTTTGACAACAAAGTTGCCATCTTCAGGTAGAAATTGAAACACAGTTTTAATTTTAATTCAGATATTAACGTATTTTTAGACAATCAGGGCACTATATTTTGAATTAATCAGAGTTTAATGGTAATTGTGATTAAGGTTTATGCAACCAAAGGTTAAAGTCACATTCTCAGTTTCTTACTAAAAAAGTATACAATATTTTTCGTCATACCAATTTATTATTATAGAAGAATTTCAAGAAATCTTAGAGAATAGAAAAGTCAAAATTTGTATTTTGTTTGATAACGGGCTGTTAAGAAGAAACGCGGGCTGTTATGAGTTCATAACGCCCGCTCTAGTTTCCTGGGTGTTATTGGCAGCTTAGCGGATGTCAGTTGTCGATAGTTTTTGATACCATAATGATTTGGTGTGACAAATCATAGCTTATGAACTTTTATCTAAATATACCCGTAATATTATTATTATTTCACATTCATATTTCAGATTTGCAATTATTTAACAACATTCTAGATTTAAAATGCACAAATAGGTGACAATTCTACGCCGGGCTTTAAACATTCTCTTAGACCATAATCTCTTTTTATTGTGCCTTAATTATAGTCTGCTTTTTATCTTTATACCTATGATGTAGAAAAATACACATGTTACACACTTGTACCTACATAATCCAGGTTCAGTTTCTATTTCCACTTTAATAAAAAAAAATAGTTGTCTTACAGGAGTTACAAGATTGCTAAATTTGATTGTGTCTTAGATACTACGAGTATAATAAAAATCGGGCCATACGTAGCTTAAAAGCTTTACAGACTTTCAAATGGTTTGTGTCAAATAGATGTTAATTCTGAAACAGCTTGTATATATTTAGTTTTAACAGAAGTCTAATAAAACTGCAATTATTATATTTTTTTATAAATTGTTCAAAAACATGCATGAGTAATTACCATAATCTATATGATTCACATATTTACAGTTCTGTTTACTTATAGATATTTCAATTTTACGATATTTTTAAATTTTAATACAATTTATTAAATCTCTGTTAATTTAATTGTGGGAATATTAGAGAACGCAACAGCTGTCAACCGAAAATTTGAAAATTATTGTTATAAAATACTCGTAAAATTAATAAACTCTAAACGATTTTATTTTGCATTTAAAATCGTCGTTAGAGGAATAATCTGCAGTATTTAGAATGTCATTTCGGGTGTGAAACTCGATTAGAAATTTCTTGAAGCGTTTGAAAATCTCGTAACTCCTCATCTGGAATATCGATTTTCAAAATTTTATCAAATCTTTTATAATATTTTGAAGCTTCCAGTTGATCGAACACCTTGTCAGTAATTATCAATATTTTCCAGTGTGCAAAGCTTTTAACTTTAATTTATTCCATTTAGAGACTTGATGTTGGCTGGAACCCAACAATCAGTCGAACTGAAATTAGCTTTAGACCAGGAACAACAGAAAAGTAAAAAATTAGAAGAATCCATGAGGAAATTGGACGAGGAAATGAGAAGAACTGACGAGTTGTTGTACCAAATGATACCGAAACAAGTAGCTGATAGATTACGAAAAGGCGAAAACCCAATCGATACATGCGAGGTATTTCGAAATGAAATTGTAATTTTAAGAACAAAATGACTTTTTATAGATGTTCGACAGCGTTTCAATTCTCTTCTCCGATGTTGTCACATTCACAGAGATTTGTAGCAGGATTACGCCGATGGAAGTTGTTTCAATGCTGAATGGCATGTATTCAATATTCGATACATTGACGGAGAGAAATCGGGTGTATAAAGTGAGTGGTTGAAAAAAATCGGGTCGCGATTTGGTTTCATGTATAGTTAGAACCGGATCAAAGTGATTGTAAAGCACTTTTATCCGGGGGAAAATATAGCAATTTTTATAACAGGTGGAAACCATCGGAGATGCTTATATGGTTGTGTCCGGGGCTCCAGAGAAAGAAGGAAATCACGCCGAGAGGGTATGCGATATGGCACTGGATATGGTTGATGCTATAACCGACTTGAAGGACCCCTCCACAGGTTGGCATCTATTAGTTAAAAAACTTACTCCTTTGAGTTATTAAAAAAATATATTATTTTTTCTATTCAGTAATGTCTATGAAAAATGTTTTTAAACCACAAAAAATGCATTTAAATTTTTTTTTAAGGGTCTTGATTTTTTAATATGTTTCAGTTACCCCTCCTAGTTATAAATCTAAACAGATCAATTAAAATAGGGGTCCGACACATCACACAAACTCGTTTGGTGAAATTTGAAAACGTTTTTTTGCGAAGATTTTTTTGGTAAAAAATTTACTATCGGCAATATTGTTGGGAATATAATTTTCTACAACTTTGTATAAATATTCTTTTCCCTACAATTGATAATTTTACATTTGTGACCAAATTAAATAAGTGACTTCAGTAATGGCTGATGGATTTTGATATCTCACTATTTTAAAACCATAGTAATAGGATACAAATTCTGTTGTAAGGGGTGACTACTAGCATTAAATAAAAGACAACTGCCATAAAAAAAATACCATTTTAAAATAAATTTACGAAATTGGGTTTTTAAAAGCAGAGCTTTACCCTGGTCTAACCGAAATGATTTATAGTAGTACAGTGACATTTTTTTTCCATCGTTAAGATTTAAATACAGTGGAATCCTGTTATTGTGACATCCAAAGGACCTAGAAATTCTGTCATACTAAGCGAACGTCATTAAAAGCAAATTAAAATTAAATTAAGAGTACACTTGAAAAATAAAAGTATTAAACCACGTCATGTTCAACTACGAAGCGAAAAAATGTACCCTTTCACGAGAAAGAACAGCTGTTGGTGGCCCCCTTTTATAAAATAGAAGGCCATCGACGGGTATTTATAGATTTTTTTTTGTGTTTTATATTTTTCCATCAGAGCTTTCTCTATAAATATGTGGGTTGATTGACTGTGTTCTGTGTTTTACTAGTGCCAATCTAGTATAATACCCACAGTGGTGGGGAAAAATGGAATAAAATGCAAGTAATAGCTAAACTAACGTAATAATAACCGGATTAATCAACAGTGAAATACAATAAAATACGTCAAAGTAAGTGGTTGGTCAGATTAACTTGAGTCATTGTATGTGGTTCCAGACTCGTTGATCATCATGTGAAAACCAAACTTACTCGTATGAATGACTGTGTCATTATAAACGGATGATCCTACGCGAAGTCATTATATAAGTGAATTTCACTGTAGTGGTTTTTATTCCTTTTCCCAAAATATTAATTGTAGAAAAAGTTATGAGCATTTAAAATTTGATTTTTCTTTGTAAAATTTTATTATCTTCTAAGTCGTAAATTTTTCTAAAATTAAAATTTTGTTAAAAATTAAAAACTGTTCTAATGTTAGTTCCTACATAATGGAAAAAAATCGTTATTGTTCTACTATAAACTGTTTAGAATATATCAGGATAGGGAACGAAATTTAAATAAGAGAATATTGTTTGAAAGTCAAATTTCAAATGCTTTTAACTATTTCTAAAATGAAAATTTTGGAACAAAAAACGAAAAAACTGGTTATGTATTTGTCTCATAATATAGAAAAAACTCGTCACTCCTTTGCTATAAACAGTTTCGAATATACGAGGGCAGACATCCCATTTTTGAAAACCCAGTGGGCTGATTTCAAGTTCAAATAATACCGGTAGTATAATATAATATAATATACATTTCTTCCGGCGACCACTAACAGAGACAAGTTGGTACCATGCCAAACAAGTTTGACATTTATTATAAGCCTTGAAAAAGAATTAATAAATGATTCGAAACGTTGGCCTTATAAAATAGTTTTTTTTTCTGCCTTGTCCACTTCCCCGTAACAACAATTTTCGAATATAAAAAGAATGGACGTAATTCACCAAAATAATATATTATAATATTGCGAAACACAACCCCGAATTTGTTTATTTTTCCATGGAAATGAAGATACTACCGGTATTATCTTAACTTGGAATCAGCTCACCAATGTCGTAAAATATGGAGATTTCAAATTAACTAGCCGCCAGTGAACTTTTTGGTCTTAAATCAAAAATTATTAATCGTAGGAAAAAAATATTTATACAAAATTTCAGAGAATTTTATTTTCTCTAATACTGATAAACGCGATTTTTTAATTTTTTTCCAAAAATATAAGCAAGATATTCACAAAAAACCGTTTTTACCCCCATTAAATAGGTTTGGCTGAAGTTCTGGACCACCATTTTCTCTCTTTGGATTTATAACTAAAAGGAAAAACTGGAGAACATACTAAGAAATCAAGATATCCTCCAAAATATTTTTATCTGCAAATAATTTGTAAAATTTAACTGAGCTATTTGGTAAATTGTAAATTTAGCAAACAACGCTATTCATACGATCTCGCACTTTTAATATTTTTTTAACAACTGACACACAATTTTTTGGTATAAGCACAAAATTACCAAAGTGGCGAATTCTCTTTTGACATCTTTAAAGTAAATTTTTTTTTAATAATTATTTATAAATCATATGCAATAACTCGTTTAAGCAGCACATTAACATTTATTTGTTAGACTTATACCGGGTTGCACAAACGTTCATCAAAATTGATGGCTTGTTGATCTCTCATTAACGTATGTTTAGCCAATCAGAGCAGGATATTTTCATTTAATCGGAGTTAAATCGTCTGTCAAATTTGATTGACGTTTGTGCAACCGGGGGTAAATTTATGTAATACGATATATTTTTTTACGAAACACACAACAGCTCAACAGCTGCTATTTAAATACATAGCAAAATATTATTCAACGCTTTCAAAGTTTTTGTATTCATTATTAGATAATAATTATAAGTTACAATTATTAATATAATAATAGATAATAAATAATTGTAATATAATTTATAATTTTCCTAAACAGTATTATTTCGTCTGATCTGTTACTGCAAAGTTTGTCTGAAATTTTATGGATCATTTCCGGGAACAAATACATATTTAAACGTATGTACTCATGTGAAACACTCTGGTTTAAACTCTGTTAAGTAATTTTTTTTAAAATATTTTAACACAGTAGATCAATATAGCGTCATTTCAGTATGAGCGACACTAATTTTACGCGTATTTTTATACAGAAACATTACTCCAGGGACGTTCCCGGACATGTTGTGTGCTTCGGTATAATGCCTATTATTAATAATGATAGTTGAGCTTATGTTAAGAGAGTTCACTAGCGAACCTTTTCAAACTTTTCCTGATATTTTCTTGTCATTGTAGACGCAGTTTTAATTTTTGGCGCAATTGTCCACATAACTTAACTCTTCAACGCTACATGCTCGTAATTTTTAATTTTTTAATATAATAAAAAAAATTTAAACATAACACTGTGAGTAAAATTCTTTCTGTAGCTGCAAGTATAGAGATAGAAAGATAAGTTGTGACAAAATAATTTTTAAAAAAATTCATAAAAAACTAGTGGGAAGAAAAGTTCTGTATATAAAAAAAATACACTAAAGTGGCGCCATCATCGAGTGGAAGTTGGTAGTTCCAAGTTCTATCTGACTGGCAAAAGATGCGTGGGCAACACGCAGGCGGCCTTATTATGATAAAGTCCTTTTAGATAATAGGACTCTAGAAGAAAAGGAAATAAAACGGGCTAAAAAAAGGAAAAAAAACAAAGACGGAATAAATGTTATAACTTATAACCGATGTCAAAACGACAAAAAAAATGCATTAAAATTAAAGACTAGCATTAAAGAATGGTGCAGAAAGAAGAACGACAAAATAGCAAGTAGCATCAGTTTCTTCTTCAAAAAAATAAAACAGCTGCAATAAATTTATTAGTTATTAATTAAATGTTCAAAAATATAAAACGATTATTTAAAATAACGGTAATAGTAAAAATACGTAATTTTCTGTTCCTTATGATTTGTCTTTGAATGAATCTTAAATACGTTCAGTAATAATTGATATGTTTTTCATTTTTAATAAATGAAGTATTGATAAATTGCATTTTTTTAACGTTCCTGAGATAAGGGTATATCATGTTCGCATAATTTTGAAATACTAATGGACTAGTTGATCAATGATTTGAGCCAATTTTCAGGAAAAAAAAACAATAAAAATATTTTCAGCAAATTTCAAAGTTGGAATTCACCACCTTGGTGTTTTTAGACCCTAAATAAAATTGAACCAATTTTCCTGTCTGTCACGCTCTAGACTCACTCAAAACATTTTAATTTTCTGGATGTGTTTTACCTATAAATACATCTTGTATTTATTATTATGTATTGTAAAGATGCAAGAGATTTACTAAACTATTTTTGTAATAAAGTAAATGGAAACCAAGATAGGTTTAACTTATTTGAAAAGCATTTTGAATTAGTACATTCAGAGTTATTCAGCTATTCATCATGTTTTATATTTAAATTTAAAATTAAACAATTTTAAAATGCATTTAGTTGCTACTGATATGGGTAGTAGGTATGTGTTAAACCCTTCTGAGAAAATCAGAAGTGAATCATTAAACTAGTTTTAGTAATTGTAAGCGACGAAAATTCATTGTTTACTATTTTAAATTGCATCATTTTCTTAAATAATAATTTAGAATTATTCATATATCAATAGCTATTTTTCAACCACCTGTCTCGTAAGCATGTCATTGATGCTAAACTAACAGCAATAGTACTGCTCATGGGATGATTACCGTAGAAATTAATCTAGGGCTGTAAGCAGCCTTAGGGCCTAAGTAGATTAATGCTCTTTAATACATTCCATATTTTTTGACATATTTGCAGACTTGAGAGTGATAAATGAAATGTGATCTTTTTCCATATTTCTTCTTCTATTTCTTCTAATTTATCAGAATAAAAATATCTTTAAAATTTAAACAATTTTTTTTATTAATAAAGGATTTCTTAGCCAAAATCATACATTAATGTTTTTATTAATAAACATTCAACGAAACATTAAATAAATACACTTTTTAAATTCCCTCCCCTAGGCCAGCATTTGAGGATCCGTGTGGGGGTCCATTCTGGCGCGGTCGTTGCAGGAATAGTAGGCCTAAAAATGCCTCGATATTGCCTTTTCGGCGATAGTGTAAATACCGCATCTCGTATGGAATCCACAAGTGAGGCAATGATGATCCATATTTCCGAATATACAAGAAAAGTCCTTCCTCCTACTTACACCGTACTTGAACGAGGCGAAATCCAAGTAAAGGGTAAAGGTACGTCCTGTATACAGCACATTGAGTTTTTTGATTTGTCAGAGAATGATTCAACAGGTCATATGAAAACGTATTGGTTGAAAGGCAAAGAGTCAAGGACTCCGATAGATCGGCGAGAAACAGCACCCTTAGTCGTGCATCAAGAGATCGATCCTTTGGATAATAGAGAATTTAAACATCCTAACGTCCATGCGGAGGATCGAAGGAGTGTCGTTTATTCTCCGATCACATTTCAGGATGTGGCACGGAGGAGTATAGCAAGTTCGCCGGTTAAATACTCACAAAGTACAAGAGGTGAGTTCTAAATATTTACATAACGATTTAGGTATTTATTAAAAGTTTTGAATGAGTGAGTAGGTGGTTACACTCGTATCGTTTCTCAAAACTGATATGCAAATGACTAATAAACGTGATAAATTTTAAATTGTTGCATAACAGATTCTAGGATACGGAAGCTATTCTTATCGTTTTTGTGATTCATATTTATTAATAAAATAGAGAAGAATCAACAAACCCCCCGCCAATTTATATCGCTAACTTATCTTCGATCTACAATTGTGAAATCATAGTTATAAACATTTCTAAGAATACAAAAATATTTTTAATTCCGACATATGCTAACAAAAATTAAATTTTTACTTAGTAATTATTAGAATTAGCATTGCGTAATAAAGGTAACTAATGCAAGTATTGTATTTCAAGATTTTCCAGAGTAAGGAATTTTTGTAAAGTCCTTTCTTAAACTAGATAGTATTAAATAATAGCTATTTACATTCGTATGTGGTAGGCTTAATTTTACAGGCGACAGCTTTGTTTCAAGCCCGAGCTGAAAGCGAGGGCCTGATTAGTTGGAGCCTGTAAAATTAACTAACGCATAAGATTTGTAAAAAAAAATTTGTCCGAAAGAATCAAATTCTGTTTTTTTGCGCCATGTCAAAAATTAGGTTAGGTACAAATAAATTTTAAAAACCAATTAACGTACCCATATGCGGCTTAAGTAGTCTGTCATTGCTTGCATAATTTTCTTTAAAACATGTTCAAAGGTCTTTCCAGTATTTTTATTCACACTTTTTAATTCTAAATTGATAATTATTGAGAGATTCAACATTCAACAATAATGGCCACAGATCCATAGAATAGAATAATGACATTTATTAACTAGACAATAACACACAGGTTCTGAATAGATAGCGTTGTAGTGGTTTATTTTTAACATTCTGTTCTATATAAAATTGCATATTATTTTTAAAATTATCTTAAATACACACGTCGTCTTTTTTAAAATTTATTAACTGAAACTTTTTCCAAAATATACTTTTATGCCTATAATTTCGTATTGTTGTCAGTAATGGGGATCCACACTTGAACTACGCTGTGCGTTGTCTACGGTCTCACACACACAACGTTTGACGTGAGACCTGTGACGTTTCAGCTATTTTTTCAATATATTATTTTTCTATTAAATATAGCTTTATTTGTGGCAATATTTTATGTACGTACACTTTGATACATAAACTTTATTACCGCAAGGTTAGTTTTTTCCTCAAGCATCTCCTGTGGTAGTTCTACCCGTACAATGTGATACCCGGTGTTTTTCTCATTTTTACCGCACAGTTTCCAAAAGTCGGACTTACTATTGGTGGATGCACAACTATGATAGCCTACTTTACATACGGGAGGACAAAAATAAAATTTACAATTTTAAACTAAAACACTCGTATACTAAAACATTCATTTATAATAAAAATACCAAGTATGTGTTCACAAAGGTTGAAACAAAATACACATCTTCAATATTTTATAATATTTATCCAAAATTCTCTTGGTCTATTATGTATAGTTGTCCCTTTCAGTAGAACCGTCAAAATTTTTTTTCTTTTTTTAAAGTACAATAATTTCAAATTAATCTTTATTTCCGTAAATGTTTAATTTGGTAGGACTCCCGTTGTACTACTTTTTCTTCCAGTGGAAACCTGAAAGTTAGTTAAAACCAGAAGTTAGCAGACAGGACTACTGCTCTTTAATCAATATCAGTTATATCTCAGCCATTCCATGGAATAGTCTACCGACACCCAAATTTCAGACTAACATATATTCTAAAAAAACCTTAAAATTAATTTATGATTATTCATGCGAGTAGCAGAAACATCTTACGCCTCAAAAATTGTTACCTTGTTTTAAGTTAAAATTAGTGGATAAATACGATAAATAAAATGTTCGTAAAAATGCAGTCTCGTCCGTTATGTCCTGTCCGTTATAGTTAATTCTCTAAATTTCACATTTATGATGATTACTTTCAGTCTTTCATCCTGTTTTTTCTCAAGTACAAATCTATAAGAACCTCAGGCATTACATTACATTAGAAAATTGCATTTATTACATTAGAAAAATGTATTTATTACCAAATCGCCGAATTATCATATAAGACATCAAAAAAATTTCTTCCTCTATCTGAATGTCCCGCCCGTTATGATAATAAATTGACTTGCAAATTATGTGAACAAAATTTTTTTATAAAAAGCAATATAGTTCGTTATTCTTCTCTATAAATATGACAACCTAGAGCACTTCACCAAAGTATGTCGATAACTTTAGTGTTGTAAATAATAAAAATTAATGTACAAATGTCCCGTCCGTTTTCAATGGAATGGCTGATCTACAGGTTGTACCAAAACAAAACATAAGTTTTTGATTACCATTTTTAAAATTTTAAGTAAATTTTAAAGTCTGAAAAGGACGAACAAAATATATTTTTTTTTTGTCTTCAAGATATAAGATCCCAAACTATGACTTTCAAAGTAAATTTTGACTAAAATGTTTTTGCATTTTGGTTAATTAACATTTTTGAACAATTATAAGTCTATTTGCAGTAGTTAAACTACATTTTATTACATTTTTGTTCTATTAGTTACTTTCACTTAACTTTACTCTAACAAATAAGGGGTCATCCATAAATTACGTCAGATAATTTTGCGATTTTTTAACCCCCCTCCTCTGTTTGTCACATGTAGTTACAGTTTTAGACTCCCCCCTGGTGTGACGTCACATATTTTTAATTTTTGTATTTAAAAATAATTAAAATAAAACAACAGTTTTATTATTTTTTTAATTTCTATTAAATAATTCTTAATAAAATGAACATAAAGTCAAATATTTTAGATAATAGACTAAACAAAAGACTAGTTAAGAACGATAAACTTAATATAATGATAAACGATAAACTAAAAATTTCAAATTTTTACATGTGACGTCATAAAGCTTTTGACCCCCCCCCCTGCTTTTTGTCACAAGATGTCACATTTTGTTGACCCCCTGCCTCCCCCGTAACGTGTGACGTAATTTATGGATGGCCCCTAATTACCAACAGTTTTTGTGTAAAAAACCTAAACGATTAGATTTGGTCGGTTTCTTCAAAGTTCTAGTTATAACCGGTTTTCACAGTATTTATCTTAATTATATTTATACTCACAATCAGTGATATACACATTTCAAACAAACTTATAGAAAGATTTTAGTTTAGATCAACAAACTAATTATTATTTTATTCAATTAAAGAATTTTTCTTTTAGTGTTGTAATATCGGTTTTTATCACACTAGTGGAGTTATAATAGGTCTCTTTAACTCACTTTTCACAGGAAAAAATTTACAAAAAATAAGTTTAGATCTATTTATTAACAAAAATTAATTGAACAGTTTGAAATATTTGTAAAGTTAACTCCGGTCGGTGTTCCCATGTTGAAGGTGAGCTTTTCTACCATGATGTTACTTGTGAAGTCACAGTCACTGAAGAACCCATTACTTTCGTAAAAATTATTTTCTTAATTTCGATTCCAACGCTATCGACAGGAAACAGTTTTTGCGACTTTTGACATGGAGAGAGAGAGCTCGCTCTGATCTTCCTACTTCGAAGTTTGTATAAATGATCCATAATTTTAAAAAAATTACAAAAAATAATATTGACATCACTTGATAAAGGTCTTCTCAGAAGAATCAAGAAGTACTTCTTGTTGTCAACAAAAATACATTTCCTTATGTTCGAGCCGAATTTTCCTAAATTTGTAAGATTTTTTTCACCGGCATGACTGAAAATATAAATACTCTAGTACCAACAATGATAAACTATAGAAGGTTCTGAGATTGCAACCCTCCCTATAAGCAACGTTCTTCATTTGAGGATATCATTCAAGAAGCAGTTGCTGTTTCGAGCGCTTCCGACAACAAAGGATATTTTCAGTTTTACAGTACTTTCGTTTTAATATTTCAGGAAAAATCTTTGTTCGTTATAACTAATATAATCAACTGAACACAGGGATACTATAATATCCAAAAAACCATTCATGTTGCCTATACGTTGCTATGTACTCATCTCCTACTACATATAAAATCGGTACTTTTTGTTTATAACCAGCTTTTGCTTCAATCATTTCCTTTGCTACACCTTGACCTGGAATGAACAGAATATTTAGGGTCAACGAAAAAAGAAACATTCTCATTCGTATATCATACATCTCTAAGGAATCGTCACAGGTGCAGGATTCCTTCCTCCGGGAAATATCCTCCAGCAATAACAAATTTAGCTTGGGGCTTTTGACACTTCCTTTCCTCACTGCATGCAGCTTCATCTTTCTTCAGACCCTCATAGTGTTGAAAAAACCCATGTTTGTCAACACAGATTCCACAGATCATGTCAGCAAAACTGTTACTAAGAACTTCAACTCCTAAATGTTCTGTATGATACCAATCCTACAAATGATCCTACTTATTGTTGCATAATATTAATTTGTACATTTGTACAGTTTGGGATTCATACATTTGAACCAGTTCATGACCATCATGGTAATGGTAACAAGACAAATCCCTGCACCCTTCTCTGGATCATCATCATACTCAGAGGTGGTAGTCAGGCAAGAGTAAAATGCTTGTCTCTTGAGGTGGCCGTCATCTTAAGAGCAAGGCTTGGAAGCCCCTTAATCCTTTATCCTTTGGTTGGAGGTACTGGAAACAGCAGCTGCTTCTTGAACCATATCCGCAAATTCACCAACATTGACTGAAAGTTGTAACCTCAGAACTCTTCCCAACTGGATCGCTGTTGGTACAAGTATTTCTAATTATCGGTCATGAGGTGAAAAAAAGTTAATTTAAAAAGCACAAACAAATTAGAAAATCTAGACTTAAATAAAAAAAAATGTCACAGCTGACTACTGCGCCTATGATTCAAAGTATTACATCAAGGCCATCTCTATTAAACAACTTATATAGACAGAGTTAACCTTGATTACATCGAGCGACTAAAATATCTATTTAGATAATTCTCAGTTTGGGGTACATGCCGCAAAATTTTAACCTGCATTTTACTACATTGAAGTTCAATGATTGAACCGATATTCAAGATTGAAACGAAGAGAAATGTAATTGTTTTTCTTGAAAAAAAAAATGTTTAAAGGGTAGAGATCGAAACTAAGTTTCTTAAATTTCTCATGACGTCGTGTTACGACCACGAGTAGTTGTTTCAAGAATTCAAGAGTGGAAGGATCAACGTTTGTTGTCGATCCTTGCGAAGGACGTCCATGCACCTCCGTTGTCGCAAAAAATATCGATGCTGTACGCGAAATGATTTTAGCAAATCGTCATGTGACATACATTTGCATGATCAGTTGCATGTTAGGAAACTTTGCAGTCGATGGATCCCTCACAATTTGAAAGAGGTGCAAAATGAGGCACGAGTCAAATGGTGCACGAAAATACTAAAAAAATTCGACGGTGATCGTTCAAATTCTGTATACAACATTGTAACATATGACGAATTGTGGGTATATTTATATGAACCCGACACTAAACAGGAATCAACTGTATGGGAGTTTTAAATTTAACCTAAACCAACCAAAGTGACCCGTTCACGGAACGTTTCGAGAAAAATGGTTGCTTGTTTGTTTAAAAAAACCTGTCATGTCGCAACTGTTGTAGTAGAAGATCGAGAGACCGAAGTGGGAAGTGGTATACTTCAATTTGTTTGCAGGAAGTCATTGCCGAAATCAGAGAAAACAACCAAAATCGGCGAATTATTGTGCATCATGACAATGCAAGCGCGCACACCGCACAACGAACTGTCGAGTTTTTGACCACTAACAACATCGAATTATCGAAATCGACATATCGCCCATATTCGCCCGATTTATCACATTTATCACCTAAACTTCTTCTTATTCCTATACATAAAAAAAAATGCGTGGCGGGCGTTTTTCATCTCTTGAAAAGGCCGTTGAAGCACTTAAGTCGCTAGTTTCGAAGGTACTTCTTTCAGAGTGGAATAAATGTTTTGAAAATTGATTTTATCGAATGCAAAAGTGTATGAATATGAAAGGCGAATATTTTGAAAAACAGTAAAGCGTTTTACACAAAACAATTTATGTTTTGTTTTACAATTTCCGCGAATTTTAGCAAACGCCTACGTATCACGCCTGCTGACGTCAGTTGTCCTCACCCTAATAAAAATTATTAATTTTTGGCGTAAATATTTAGAATAAGCAAAATAGGAAAAAATGTGTTTTTCATAAACAGACTTAGGCATAGAAATGTCACGGCGGGCAATCCAAGCGATGCGTTCGCTACACATTGGCGCGCACCGAAGTAGACCGACTTATTAGCTAGCTACCTACTTAACAAATTTACAGTAATTTGTATATAGCAATCGAACTGTCTGTCGTCTTTCTGCTTTCACTTTCCATTTATAATTTTCGTGTTATATACAGTGTGAACCATTTATATGGAATAACTTCGATAAAAATTCAGGGATTTGTTTTTTAGGAAAACGCTTGAACACGTGCCCTGTTATTTATTAACCCGCATTTTTTGACAAAAAAATTGGATATACAGGGTGTCCCAACATCGAGATATAACCTTCTACCTTGAAATTTTAAATGGAAACCCCAACTTTTTTTAGCATATCTGAATTCTACATATAATTTTGCGTATTTTTTATGTAGCAACACTATGTCAATTTTTAGGTGTTTTTGAAAAAAAGGCGTGAGCCATTTGAAATAAATAAATTCGATAAAAATTCAGGGATTTGTTTTTCAGAAAAACGCTTAGAGCTATATTCTGTTATTTTTTAACGCGCATTTTTTGACTAAAAAAATGGATATACAGGGTATCCCAAATTTGAGATACAACTCTCAACTTTAAAATTTCAAATGAAAATTTAATTTTTTTTAGCATATCTGAATTCTACGTATAATTTTGCGTATATTTTTTATGTAGTTATGTAACTATGTCGATTTTCAGTTGTTTTTGAAAAAAAGGCATGATCTATTTTTGAAATTAATAAATTCAATTAATAAATAAAAAGTCAGGAATTTACACGTAGAATTCAAATATGTTAAAAAAAATTGGGATTCTCAATTGAAATTTCAACGTTGAGAGTCGTATTTTGATTTTGGGACACCCTGTATATCCTTTTTTTTGATCAAAAAATGCGCTTTGGAAAATAACACAATAACTCCAAGCGTTTTAATAAAAAATAAATCCCTGAATTTTTATCGAATTTATTCATTTCAAATGGTTCATGCCTTTTTTTCATAAACAACTGAATATCGACATAATGTGTGCTACATAAAAATACGCAAAATTACACGTAGAATTTAGATATGCTAAAAAAGATGGGGTTTCCATTTAAAATTTCAAAGTTGAGGGTCGTATCTCGATGTTGGGACATCCTATATATCCAATTTTTTTTGTCAAAAAATGCGTGTTTAAAAATAACAGGATACGTGTTTCAGCGTTTTCCTGAAAAAGAAATCCCAAAATTTTTATCGAAGTTATTCCATACAAATGGTTCACACTGTATATATTAATAATATACATATAATACGGTTACACAAGGCAAACCTAGAATCGAGGCTTATGGCTCCAGCTGACTGCAAGCAAGTGCAGTGAGTCGGCGTGACATTTCTATGCCTAAGTCTGTTCATAAAATATAGTTTCAAAAAATGCAGTTTCATAAAATGCAATAAAAAATGTGTCGGATGTCCTAACGCCTTAACGGATGCAACGGAAATAAATATAGTAAATTTGTTTATATTTAATTATTTTGGGGTCGGTAATAAAATCAGACGTATGCTGAGGAAGACAATTGCCGAAACCGATCCCAAAAAAATACAAAATCCATTTATTTTAACATTTATTGTTACAACTCTCAAATGAAAACAGACTAATCTTTAAGCCATAATTATTAAGAAAAATGTAATGGTGAATTAGCACTGCATTGTAAGTAATAAAAAACACAACAAAAAAGTTTCTCATTTCATTTTTCTCTATTTCGCAGATTAGTTATAAATAAATAAAAATAGTTTTGAGTTTAGTACTCTAATTAGATAAAAAATATGTTATTATAATGAAGTCTAATTGGTTTTAAGAAACAGTTTTATTATCATGTACGTATGATAGTAGTCAAACTGAATGGAATAATTATGTTGATCATAATTTCGCAAATAATACAAATTTATGTTGAAATTTCTCGGAGAAATAGAAATACAAATTACTTGCTTCTGCCATTTTTTTAATTTAAAAATTTACAACCGAATTCAATCCTATTTAAAGATTTTCTGACGAATATTACAACAAATAACAAATTCAGACTAGAATCTTGACCGCTTATTTACGGAACTTCTTTCTCATAACCCAAAATTTGCCATCATCTTTTTTTATAGTGTCACACAATTGAAAATAAATATTTGATAAAAGCAGATCATGAATCAAAACGTTTTACGGTTTTTTAATAACGTATGTTTCAAAACCTTCTTCGTTAAGTGGCCTCATTAAAAAAGAAAAATTGAAATACAAGTAGGTATTTGTAATAACTAGAGTTGGGCAAATGCATGAATGTATGCATGTTTTATACTCATATTTTGGCATATTTAAAAAAAAATCAAATTTATCTGTAATACACAATTTTTAAATTAAAAATACACAGGTTTTTTAAGCATAGTTGCATATTTTGATATTTTATCAGACCTCCCCATATTCTAAAACATCACAGATTTTAAGGAAACATTTTGTTTAAACAATTTTGCATGTAACTAAAAATAAGAGTTATTAATGAGATTAGGTACAGTCAAGGATCCGGACCGGGCCGATACTGAACTGAAAACCGAAACTTATATTTTGTTATGAACAGGAACCGAAAACCGAACCCACATTTTGATTTATTTTTCCTTTGACTACCGAACAAGAATCGAAATTTCTTCAATCATTTGGAACCAGAACCGTTACAATCACTAAATAAAAAATTAAATGGCTGTATATTCCGTTTTACTTTTTTTACTACTGGACCAAAATAAAAATTCTCTCTTTCATCTAAAACCGGCAACAGAACCGATATATTTTAATAACTTAGAACCGAAACTGGAACGGAACTTTATTTCCTTTGACTCCGAGTCTTTGGGTACAACCAACCAGTTTTAGCTCTTTGGTTTCTATTACAGATTACAGTTTCTATTAATATTTTAATCTGTTAGGAGAGTATTTTTCTTAAGGAGTTTTGTCTAAATTCTTACTGAAGCTTACGGGAGCTTTGATTTAACTGAGCATATTTTTCTACAGTTAAAGTGAAAAACATGGAAATAACTTCATAAACAGGAAATTTCGGCTTAAATTAAAGTTTTAATCTGTTAACAAAATATTTTTCTAAGTAACAACCAAAATATTGCGATCATTCCAACTTTTTCCTCTAAATCCTTTCGCAAAAATTAATATTGTTTTAAAGCATATTTAGTGTTACATAATAGCCATTTTTTGTCGGCATATTTGCCCAGCCCTAATAATAACTTTGAAAATTTATAAAATTTGCAATAAATGTTAATATAAAGTCATTTACTTTTGTCAAATGCATATTTGTATTATTTAAATATGTAAATAAGCGTTAAAAATGTTTCACCTACTGTATTACAATATTGTTACCTACGTCCTTGCATTTTATATCCTGTTTTATCGAAATTATCTTAAAATTAAAGGAGCAGTTTATTTTAGAACAAACATTTTACTCTGTTAATTTGTCAGCAGTTGTGATTTAATTATTTGCATAAAATGATTTAAGAAATTTATCTTAATATCTCGAAAACGGAACGCTAATACTCGTATCCTGTTTTGTTATTTAATATTTAACTAAGATTTAATTTTATTTTTCAATTTCAACTCTAATATTTATTATTATTTATTAATAAAATTTTCCCAAGATAAAAATTTTATCTTTGAAAAAAACTATAAAATAAAAATCTACAAGGCTAGATAAAAATTGCAAACCGTATATCCATTAATGAAATTTTATCAATCTCAAGTACCATTTTAACGTACCTATTGCAAATCTAATAAAAACCGTACAAACAAACTTTTCTTTGGAAATCCCTTATCAAATTCGATAACAATTCATCTGTTGTCGTTTTGCAACGTAAAATATTGACTCGAATGACCCCCCTAAAAGATAGCAAAGGGTTTTTTAACCACAAAATACACTGCAGATATAAAAAATTAATATCTATTGTAATGGCAATCGGGGTGAAAAAAGTTTGATCAATACTTGATTTTTCGCAGGTCTTCCGAGCTGTTTTCTGGAAAAAGTGACCAGTGAGTCGTGTTTGTCGAACCTGGTACTAACATTTCTAATTTTAATTAATTTGCAATAACCATTTAACCCAACAATTCGAAATTTTTGTTTCCATAATAATCCAATAATTTAATTTGGTGCAGAGTTGCGGTCGAATTCCGCCGGAGCAGTTTATGGAATGCGTGACCCGGCTGATGTTTTCGGCTCTATGGTTCTGGACCATTCGCCAATTAAAGAAGACATCGACAAATCAACCCATCACCTCCACCGAAGCCCCACTTTGGCTCACAGAAACGCTTTCGCTGAAGAAGTGAGTTTAGTGGCTCAGGGATCTCCGTTGAAATCTCCACCTGCAATTTTTCTATCAAACCACACAGAAAAGTCCCCGAAAAAGGAACGAGACAATAACCAGGTCAGCCATTACGAATTCGGAAAATCAATGTATAACTATGCGAAAAGGAAGGCCGAAAAAGCAGTCAATCATTCGGATATTCCCATTTCGAAAAGCGATGGGGATTTGCAAGGGAAGAAAGCGTTAGTTAATAATTTATCGAATAGTCATTTAAATAAGTCGCACCACCATCATCAGCATCAGTGCTGTTCTGGGTTCGGGACCGGAAATAGACATAGGTTCCAAAGCAACGCTTGTGTTATTAATTAAATGACAATATTTTCATTACCAGATCTCTGTACATGTTTTGTAGAAGTTCTAAATTTGATGTGATAGTTCCGGAAATGTCTACACACAAAAATACTCGTCTTAATACTGTATTCTTGAGATTAATTATTTTTTCAAAAAATATTTGTACCTCCGAGGCATTCCACGTCACAGCGATCACACAAAACTAACAAAAGTAACGAGTTTCACACTTACAAAAGTAATATTATTCCGCAATTTTTGAACCGATTAGGAAAAAAAAACTGATGAAAAATCGATGTTTAAATTTATGTTTTGTACTTTCATCAACAAATTTATTAATGTTCCATTTTCGTTAAATAATGGTTTAGGTTCATTAATGCATGATTCATTTTGTTTGTAACCATTTTAAAATTGTAAAAGCAATTTTTTTTAATAAAGAGTTTAAAATGTTTGACGGTCAACAAAAATAGTTATTTATCTAAGTAAAAATCGAGTAAAAAAGTACTTTTTTACGTATAAAATAGGGCAATTTGTGCGCCACGCCCGACATTGGCGAGTAGCAGATTAATTTCTACGTTCGCAATTTCAGGAGTCACCATAATAATTTCAGTTATTTAAAATAAGAAGGTAGGGTACAAATGATTTGGCCAAACTTTAATATTTTTAATAAATTTATATATTTTTAATAATAAACTAACAAATAAATTTTTAAGTAATGAAGATGTTTGCTCAAGTAGTGTTTATAAAATGATAGAGATTTTTTTTTAAATTCTGTTTACAATATCACCGGCCACAATTTTTTGTTGAAAACTGGGCCTTCGAATTTCCATTATGGAACTGTTTATTAATTCCCAAATTTTTTTTTATCGAAAACAAGGTTTTCGAATTTCCATTATAGATTTGTTCTTTTGTTACCAAAAAATTTTTGTTTTTGCATTCTATGTTAGACACTTTTTTATCATTCTGCTTTTCTTATACACTTTTAATTTTTAATTAAAAAGAAGGCTTTAAAGTTAGTTCGAGTTTTACGGAAACTTCAAGGACTAAAACTCTAAAATCTAGTTAAGCTTTTAGAATCTAATGTACCGCTAAAATTGCCTTTTTTTTGGTTCTTTTGTCTGAAATTTATGTCAATTATTGAAGAATGAACAGTATTGATACGCCACCTGGTGTCCAAAATTTTTATTAGTGCAAGTCATAATACTGTGATAAAGTTAAAAACATTACTTTTCTCATTTTTATACGTTTATATTGTTTATAACAACATAAACATTAGTTATAATTTTCGAGATTCGACTGTGCCACCCAATATCGGCCATTTTAGGTGCTAAGAAGTCTTTAAACCCTAAATATTGTATGTAAAAATACAAATATAAATAAACTTTTCAAAAATAAGTGAATGTGGTGTCATAGTCGAAATTTCATTTTAACTACAACAGATGATAATTCATTTAGTGGAAAATTTAATCTCTAAACTTTTACACATTCATGGCCTACGTTTTTCTCACATTTATCTCAAATTCACGATACTTGGACTTATTGTGGGTTTATTTAATTTGAAAGGTTTCATTTTATAAATAATTTTTTCAAACAAAATCATTTTGCACAAACTTAAAATAGCACAAGCTCAATCGAATTTTTATTATCGCCCTTGCGTCGCTCGAAAATTGTCGCTTTTGCTAAACTCTACTGTATTGCCTGCGACGACCTCAAGCGCCAATTTAGGTATAGATATAGAACAAAACTGTTTTTCTAAAAATTTTCGTATAAAAATTTTTTCTTATACGTATTAGAAAGCCTTAAAAACCGCATGATTTTGCTTTATGATTTTCGTATAGGAAAATTATCGTGCAAATGTTAAAAATTGACCTCCTCTTATATAATAATTAGTCTACAGATAATAATGATAAAATACATTTTAAAAAATTAAATTTAAGTTGGTAGCACAATTTTCTGTAATTTATTTTGGTGCTGCAATGAGGTTTACACCATAAGAACTTCTAAGAACACTCACAGAAAAAAATGTCAAAATAATCAACAAAAAGACACAGATCTCAAAAAGAGACCAATCTTCCACTAACAAAGCGCAACAAAACAGTTTTGAAACAGTACAAATCTTACAAAAATCTAAACAGTTATGATTATTTTGATTATCTCAAATTTGAAATTATTATTATTTATTCTTATTTATTATCATCTATTTCGCTCGTGTAGCGCCCTCATCGGTTATTTCAGTTGCCAATTTACAAGTTGTCATCTAATTTTTAACTGCATATTCTAACCGTTTAAAAAGGTTCTATTTTTCTTATTTGTTAACTATAGCTCACAAAATAAATATTTTGTTTGTAAAATATCTAAAAGATCGTCTCACACGATCGTTCCGTATTTGGGGGATTCCTAAAGTTTAAAGTGTATTCCATTCATCTCCAATAGTTATTTAACGCAAAAAGAGGCAAATTTTATACAAGCGAGATTTTTTAAATTTTATTTTTAAGAACAAATTATGGTAATCCATAGATCATCTAATAAGGATATTTTTTTTAAACTAAACGTGTTCTAAAAATTTTAATATGCGCTTTTAGTTGGAATAGAACTTTGTAAAAATAAAGGGTGTTTTAAAATTTAATTTGTCAAAAAAGCTTATCAATTTAGAGACTCGATTAATTGCAAATATTTTTATTGCAATATCATGGAATAGAACATCGAACAAATTAGTTTCACGGCTTGTTCATTTGGATATATTGCTAATTACAACAATTTTAATCAAAATCTTGGACTAAATCTGTGATAAATGTCAACCCACCTGCTCGACAGTTACAAGACCGATCACAAAATTTGATGGAACTGTGTTGGTTGTAGAAAAGAAATCCTGAGGACTTCTTCGATCAAGCAGATCCAATGAAAATATTGCCTTAGTGGCTGCAAGTGTTATTAGGGAGAACAGAGGCACTTTGATTTGACGCCGTTCGCAGCAGTTGGTCATTTGGAAATTTCACTTTATAGAGATTCTTAATAATAATAATTTTTATGGGATGTTTTATTTCATACGTAATGTCCATGTATGTCATCAGCTTACATAAAAAATATTTACAATTTTCGAATAACTGAGGTGCTTTATTGACAAATTAAATTCTGCAACAAACTTTATATTTTTAATTCTTTATAATGACGGTTTAAAAAGCATTCAATTTTATTAACGGACCCTGATGTTTTTTTATAAAATATATCTTAAAAATGTACAAAATTCAAAACGAAATCGAAAAAATAATAATTAGTTGATGTCTTTTATGAAAAATATATTAAATTTAAAGTAGTTTAAACAATAGAATTTAGTCAATTTTTTACTTGGCAAAGATTTCTAAATTGTTTCCATTCTGACGTTTCCTTAGAACAAGTAGCCTATGAACACAAACATCAATTTTTGATATATTTTTTTTCTATTCTGTATTATTTTAGTTATAAGAAAATTGCCACCGTTTTCCGTGAGCACTAGATTTTTTGATAATCGATTTGACGTAGAATGCCTCTTCCCCCAATTATTTATAATTTATCTAGATTAGTCATTTTTATGTACATATCAGCAAATAAAACACACATTTAACAATCAACTCTTTATTTATAAAACTTACAAAACCTATATTAAAACTTAACTACGATTCAGGCAATTGGCAAAATGTTCTTCCAACCTTTAGCGTGTGGTCCAAATTTGTAAACAAGTCTTTTGCCTGGAACGGGCATTAAAACCTTACTTTTGTAGTAATACCTATAAAGAAAAATAAGTATAAAAAAATATTTTAAAAAAATTCTCCTACCGCATCGCCCTGCTAAATTTCTCATACGTCATATTATCATTTTTCTTCCTATTGCCCCATAAACGTGCAACTTTATCACTTTGGACAAATTTAAAAGTGCCCTCTTCAAAATTTTCCCATTTTATAAGTTGAGGGCAGGTATTACTATCACGAAGTAGGTGTAATAAAAATTCCCAAAGTTTTTCCGACCGTTTCCCTGAAACGAATATAATAAATTGTTTGCAGCTGGGCTTGGTGTGGGTGTCTCAAGATCACAGACAATTCGCAAATACAAAATTGAAACTTTATCTAGACCTTGAACTTGAATTGTTTATATTTTCCAAGTCTCTTGTGTATTTTCCCTTTTTATTTTTATACATTGGTATTTTTGCGTCTAATTTCTTATCAATTCAAGATTGCAAAAATTTAAAAAAAACTACAAATTAACTAAGTGCAGGTATTAAGTTATCAAGCCGTCTATATTTCGGTTAATTAAATCATTGAGATAATGTCACGAAAACAACTTCAAAGGTTATTCGTAAACAAAATAAATAAAACAAAAAGAGATGAGATAAGAATTTTTGTGGGTACGTGCATTTATTACTCATTGCAAATATTAAGGGGTAACAATGACAATTAAGTTCGTTTATATCCGTATCCGTATTTAATTTAATATTCACTTATTTAACTGTGACAAATGTTTAACGTTGATTAAAAAACCGCAATAGCCGCAATTAGATCAAATTCAAAGGTCATGGTAAAAATCAACTTACCCATTCTAACAGAATTTGGTTTGATTTTAGGTCTTCCGGGTCTTTTACTAGGGGATGAATAACATTCGGTGTTTGTATTAATATTATTAAAAACAGTCGAGTTTTCATTATTCACTTCGTAGAAATAATTATTGCTTTCTTGATTATCTAAAAATTATGATTACGTATCAATTCCCGTTTTTATTGTTACCTGTATTACAAAATCATTTCGTTATCATCCAAAAATATATACGGAAGCAATACATATTGATAATGACCTGCCGCAATATTTTCCATTAGAACCTATCAGTTAATTGAATAATAGCTTATTTTTATCAATGATAAAAATTTGGAAAAATCAATAATAGAAATGTCGCAACAGATCAAATTTCCAATTAATCTAAACTTACATTCAATGGGCTGGCGCCTAATGTAAGTTTCTTTGGCATTGTATATTAATTCTCCTATACTATTAGAATTCGAAAGTTGCTTGCAATTTTCTTCTGATAAATTTCTGAAAATGTAACCAGAAATGTTTTGGAAACATTGAAGATTACCATTTGTTATTTCGTGACTTTCTATACTGATTTCGTTTAAAATAAAATCGACAACTTCTTGATTTTCCCATTCATGCATAGGTCTTAGAGGGCTCGGGTTAAAAGGGTTCAAAAATTGATCTAAAATAAATTGTAAGTTTAGATTTAAATAAATGGTAGGGAGTAGGGGCATACCATAAGGCTCCAGATCCTCCATTATATATTTAAAGCAATTATCGCGGTCCAAAAGTAAATCCTGAAATCATAACACATGTTAAAGTTTTTGGATTAGGTACGTCAATTATTATCATTGAGGATAAGGATCCACAATTCAGAAACTTTATTAATACTCGCACTGAAGAGGTATAAAATACACACAAAAGATGATTAAATTTGGCAATTTATTAAGCTACAAGAACAGAACTTGACAGTTTTCCTCTTTATCTCTGTGAATGTCAGTTGTATTGTTTCTCTTTTATTCGCATAATTGGTTTTTAGTGTTTCATAGTGAGTCTTTTATCTACACTTTAAGGGTTGCTTGGTAAGTATTTTTTATTTTTAACAACGTTTCTCCACTGTCCTATTGGGCTAATTTCAAGTAGAGATAATACCGGTAGTATCTTCTTTTCCATAGAAAATTAAAAGAATTGGGATTTGTGATTGGTTGTTGCTACGGAAAAGTACTAAAATTTGCTATACTCTGGTAGTATCTCCACTTGAAATCAGCTCATATGACTTCAACTAGGATTTTTAAAATAATAGCTCTGCGGCAGTGGGTTAAAAAAAGGTTTCTACTGTTTTTAACTTAGCACATTATTTTTGTGTTTTCTTGAATCTTTTATCCTTTTGAGAAACTACCTCTAATTACTGTTTTCAAATGCAAAGGTATCTTTTGTGATAGCTTGTTAGAAAGAACTTAAAACAAGGAATATAACCCACTATACACTTTTGCATTTTGGTAATCTGGTAAGCATAAAACAGTTGTGAAACAGTTAAAAAAGAATGGATAAAAGCGGACAATAAACCTCAAAAATGTTTAAAAATGTCGGACTGTACTATTTTTCCAAAAAACAATAAAAAAACAACCCTTTCAAATAAATTTTGTGAGGATAAAATTGTTTTTCTAACCAAAAATATAAACAACTTTGAAAAGCTGCCACTAATTAAAACATGGTAATTTTTTATTATGTAATATTTAGAGGGGTGTTATTTCAATCTACTGCAACTAATAGACAGGCGGACAGGAAGCACAAAAACACCTTAAGAAATTGAATTTTTAGTAAAAAATGGCTGAAAAATAACAGTTTGGATGCGGACAGAAATGGTTGTATTTCAGTCGCTTTTTACAACTACTACAAGTAAAAATTCAATTGTTTTATCAAGTCATTTCCTAAAAGTATATTAGGTATTCGGAATCGGTAAGAACATTTTACCGATCGAAAACGAAGAGTGAAATCAGAGAACAATTGTTTGTATTGTTCTCTGGTAAAATGATGACTCCACTGGATTGTCTGAGATCAGTAAAATATTCTTAACGTTCGTGATACTTAATGCATCATTAGGAAAAAATCTACCATTAACAAAACAAAAATTTTTAGTGACAGTACATAGGAGTAAACATTTTCTGTAAATAAATACATTTTGTAAATAACCCTTACTGTTTCGGAAACAGACTCGATTCGAAATAGAGTTCAGTCGCATAAAAAAAGTGTGCACTATACTATAACGTGTTTTTTTTCATTCTCGTCTCGCTATGGTACACAAATAAAATACGAGTATTTAATAAGATTTTTCTTTTTAAAACTGTTTAAAAACTCGCAAATTTAATGGTGGAAAAAACGTTGTTTATATGACGCGTGTAAATTGTTTTTAGAGGTTCGAATTTTAGCGGTTCGACCTACGGGTCTCGATTAAAAATTTTCAGCTTCACTGCTGAAAAATTCACTTCACATTCTTAATACAAAAACAACTATATACATAGTATATTGATAATTTTTTGACAATTAATTTATTGCCATAAGAAAACAAACGATAAATGAAACCTGTAAAGGACTAAAAGTCCTTTACAGGTTTCAATACCTACTTAATATACATATATCATTCTAAGCTAACTAATTTAAATCTACATCAACGCATATTTGTGTTAAAAAATATTAAAAACAATAATAGCTTTTTTCACCAATGAAAAAGTGACATTTTTACAGAGTGAGATTCAAGAGCAAACACAGTGCAACAACTAGATCAAAGATGGAAGAAAAACTTTTCTGAACACGTTAAACACGCGTTGGCGTTCGTGTATTTCACAAAAAACTGCTATTAAAAAAAATTATAAATAATTACGTCAAAGCATATCATCTGAATTCCTTACAATTTTTGATCAAACAAACACAAGAAACTCATTTTCAATATTTTAAAATTAAACTTATTTCCAATAAGTGTAGAAAAACACTAAAAACCAAGCACATAATGATTAATAAAGCAGAAACAAATATTTCTTAGGAAATTAAAATGTAATATACTGACAAATTCTAACATACTCGTAGCTTGAAACTATTGATTGAAAAAAAATATATTGACACTGATGTTAAATTATTTGATGTTAAATTCTACAACACAGAGTATCTAAAGATTTCAGAATATTTTCTTTTCCCTTAAATTCTCTTTTGTCAGCACCATGAAAATATTCTACATCTATTGTTAAAAACCCTGTAATTTGTAAACTATTTTTTTAAACAGCCATATTTTTATTATTGTATTGTTACGAGTACACCACTCTGTATACATTACAAAGATATTTCGGCGAATTCTGTACATATAAAGGGTTAAGCAAGATTTTTATGACTTTGAAAATAAATTGATTAAAAATAAATTGAGTGTATTTTGTACAGGTTTTCATAAATGATTGTAAGGACGTAGGCGGCTGTGGAAATAATAAAAAATATTCTGTCTTTTAAAGACAAAGACTTTAGCTATTATTATAATTATTATTAGACAAATGAGTAACTCCAGAAACCATTTTCCAAGGTTCCCTTGCATACATAGGACATTACAATGAAATCAAAAATCTCCACAGCCACCTACGTTGTTAAAATCATTTATAAAAACCCTGTACCTTCTAGGTCGTTAAAAAATTTAAATCAAGTCATACGCTTTTTTCTGTTATCCCAAAAAATTTATAGCCCTTTATTATTATAGCTTATCAACAGCCACGAGAAAATATGGAAATTTTATGTAAATATAATATTATAATGAGTACTGAACAATGACAATAATTTTCAGTTAAGATGGGTATTTAGAAATAAATCATTCATTCAGAAAAACATTTTCCAGCAAACAATCTTTTTTAAACATAAACGAAGAACAAATAAAAAATAGAAAACTCTTACTAAAAACTTATGTCTCTACGTAAATTAATTTATTAATGTTTTACAAAACTTTTATTTTTATTAGTTTAGTCATGCTTTTCGTTTAAGATGAAAAATGTTAAAATGTGGATAAAAAATGTAAAGTTAAATCAATATAAATAATATTTTAATACAACAGCTAAAAATTTAACGTGGAATTTCCCATACCAATAAACGGGTATTTCCGGATTTAATACGTGATTATTTAATTATTACTTAATTCTGTCACAGTTTTAATATAAAGAAAAAAAATAAATTTTTATCGATATAAAAATACTTACAATTATGTTTATAATAGTAATGTATACTAATTTATTACATCAATTCAAACAGTTAACAAAATTCTAGCCTCAAAACGTATTATATTGCAAAAATTAAGTGACCTTAAATCACCTTTTTGTTGTTAGCCTAATCGCAAACCAGGGGAATCCCAGCAAATGTAAATAATGAAATTCCCCAAAGGTAAACCTACTTTAATTAACTAAACTACAAGTTTTATTCACTTACCATGAAATCCTGCGTAAACAGTTCATCAGGACTATTACAGAAATTAGGCGAATTAAAATTCATGTTCACACATCGAGTGTCAAAAACCGTATGATCGTGTTTTTGGCTTTTCTAAATAATAAAGGCGTGTTATACAAGTTATCGCGTTTTATCTGAGTGACGTGCATATGCAGTTTATATTTTTTTTCATTTCAAATTTTGGTATCATTGAGAGATTATCGTTAAAAATCGATAATAACGACAAAATACTTTCAATAAAATTTATTTTCAAAAAGGAAAAAAACACTAACGTCCTCATACATAAAGTAAAATAGAGGGAAAAAGGGATGTGGCATTGAGAAATATGCACAAATAATGACTTGGAGAATTACAGAGACTTAACATATTTGTTTTTTCTACTTTGAAGAAATAAATCGAGGAGATATGGAGAATATTTGTGTACCAACTTTGGGAAATACCCCTTATCAAGCAGAGCAATAGAGAAACTTATCACTAGGTGGCAAGACTAATTTCATTTTTTAATATACCTGCTATACAGGATGTCTCAAAATTAAGGTATTCCGAGTTTGGAGGTTTGTAAGGGATACCCCTTGGAGTAAATACAGATGTATAGCGTAGATGTTTTAAATTATACGTACATCTTAAGCACAGTGTTGTATGCAAATGTTACACAACATTATACGCAAGCTGTATTTCATACCTTTTCGTTCCAAATTTAATTTTAACGGCCTTCTCCCAAGCAATAAGCAACAATAGTTATTTACGTAATCAGTTATGAAAAGGCCGATTTTGTTTAACTAGCGTAATATTTGCCAAAGAACTATGCGAAGCAAACTTTTCATAACTTCGTAACTAATGATCTAATAATAGTTATTTATATTATTAGTGGGATAGAAGCATCATTATACGAGGAGTGTGTAGATGACAGATACCGAAGGCGTTAGCCCAAGTATCTGTAGGTAACACACGAGTTACTGTAATGTACTCCACCCCACGTATGATATACAAAACTTTATCTATGACTGCAAAAAATTAAGAAAATCGAAAATTTAATGCTGCCCCATAACTCCTATTTCTTTACATCAAAAGTAAGGTGACCTATGGATATGTTCAGTAAGCACTATGGCAACCGCTTACAATTTTTCAAACAAAGCTCGCCATTTTGAGATAATCAGTAAAAATTGTGCTATGTGGTAAAAATAAGAAAATTGTAAACATGAGTGACTCAGAAAGACCTTCTGATATCGAAAAAGCGGCGACAAATGCTGCTTCTTGCTTGGTGCCAGAGCAGTCCAAAAAAAAATAATATATGAGATGGCTTTTCAACGGTTCAGTTCATGGTGCGACGAGAAAAATGTTAAAAATATTACGCATGAGAAGGTTCTACTTGAATATGATGATCATTTATCAAAACAGTATAAATCATCGAATCTCAGGGCTTTTTATTCTATGATTAGAACAATAATGAAAGTGACATCAGTAAATACGTGCATTTAATCCCATTCCTAAAAAAAAACTGAAGAATATCGTGCTAAAAAATCGCAAATTTTTACTAAACAAGATATTAGCAAATTTTTATAAAAAGCAAATTATGATAAATTTTTCTTAATGAAGGTACTGTATCTTTTTTATGCATAAATTATTCTTACTAAGTAATGTTAATTTCACGGTTGCTTTAATTATTGGAATTGGTAGAGCTTGTAGGATGGAAGATGTCAAAGATCATGGACAATACTTTCATGTTCTAATACCAAAAACTAAAACAAAAATATCCAGAGAATTTTTTATTACGTCAGGCGGAATTGATGAAGTCAACATCTTAGAATTAATTCGAAAATATGCTACACTTCGTCTTAATAACCCAGTAGTGGACGGTTTTTTTAGAATACAGAAAACAGAGGTGTATAAAGTTACTTGTTAGTATAAGCACATTTGCTGCTTTCCCCAAAAATATTGCTACTTTTCTTCAGTTACCTAATCCAGCAGGATTTACGGGACATTGTTGTAGGCACTCATCTACTTCGTTGTTTGATAATTCGAGAGCTGATCTTTTAAAGCGTCATGGGGGCTGGCGCTCAAATACAGTGGCGGAGGAGTATATAGATACGATATATAGATAGAAATTAAAAAACAAATTTCTTTAAAAATTCTGGGCGACAAAAATCCTGTAACAAGTTAGAACTACTGCATCGACAGCTGTTATCGAAAAAAAATGTGTCAGAAATGGCTTGTCCTACTATAAGTAGGTGTAAAAATTGTGTTATTAATATTTATAACAATAATGGCATGTAAATAAGATTGGGTTTGAGATTAAAACGAATTATTTTAAAGAGTGGATTTTTATTTTATTACTTCACTAGTGAAGTAATATGTCCCTTTACTTCACTCAAATATTCAATATAATAAGCAGTTATCAAAGCAGTCATAGGTAAAATTCATTACAAAATTGGTGATATAATATGTGCCATAATATAACGTTAAAAAATAATGTAAAATTTCATAACGGAATGAGGAAAGATAAGATTAGCCTCGTTGTCGTTCTTTTTTGACTGAAATACTTAATATATTTTGAGACTTAGAACCCTTTGTAATTTTCACTCTTCAATTAGTGTTGTGTATTACAACTGTATAAAGACCAAATAAAAAAATAACAAACAATTGTTTAAATACTACAATGCATTTTACCCCTTTAATTCTTATAAGTAACAAAAGATAATGTGGGTAGGTACTGAGGTAGGTAGGTAATTATTGATCAATTTCAAATAAATGTAGTTAACAAAAAGATTTTAATTGTAAAAAACAGATCATTTTTTGGTTACAAAGAAACTTTTTCCGACATATGTTCTTTTAGCAAATCGGTGTATGCCCCTGACATGAGATCCCCTTTTTCAACCCCCAGCTTCTCCATGAGATCCAAGGCAATCTTCTCGCCTTCTTCAGGAGTCTGATCAGGCCTCAAAACCACTTCCAATTCCATAAAATCACCCAAATCATCAACAGAATCTACATGAACCCTTGTATGACCTACCATATATAGATGTCTCCATTTTTTAACCACCCCAGTTGAACCTAAAGCCTTCTCTAGAACCTTAGCCAAATTTGGAACACTTTCTGAATTAATATAAGCCTTCTCGTAGGATGATAATTTAGGGCCTTCAATATCAGGTCTGTCGTAGTATATCAATTCAGCGTCCTCATTCTTTAATAAAACAATTTAAAAATCAAAATTTGGACATGGACTAACCTCAAATTTCCTCAATTTTAAACGGCCTTTTAAAACGGAATAAAAAGTATCGTGCTGGTTTATTATCTCCCCATTTGTACCACTTAGAAGCTTTGCACGTTCTATTAACGTGGAAAGGTCCCTAACTTTTGCTTTTATTTCAATATTTCGCATTTTATAATACTCTTGCCGCATATAAAAACTTAAAAATGACGATTTGACCGAAATCAATAGTCGATGATAGAGCACAGGCTCGAACTAACTTAACAACTTAATGGGCTGGAGAAGTGTGTCGTAATTTTAGCGCGAACGTTTGAAGCACTGTCATTCTAAAAACGTACCTTAAAAAAGTCGCCCTTATTGCACTAGAGCATAAGGTTGAATTTATAACAGCTAAACTTTGACCGAATAAAAATCACATATGGAAACACAAATAAGGCATAAAAACACTCAACTCCAATACTGTAAACATTCTAGTTTTAATCCAGTCAGAAGTTACAAATAGTTCTCGCATAATTGATAAATTAATCGAAAATAGAAATTACCGTGTAAGCTTCGTGCTCTCAAAGTCACCCGAACGGCTGTAAAGAAACTACCGAAGATGGCCGAGTAGCAAAGTAGTGCGCAAAGGCGTGCACAAATAGAGAAAATCGTTCACGTTCGGCATGGTCCGCTGGCATTCGCTTATGTTGGACCTGCGTTAAAGCTTAGAAACGAATGAAATCTGTGCATCGAATGTTTTATTTTCCATTAATTTCTTTATTAAGTGTAAATTGGTTGTGATTCGTGACTTATCAATAAATGAAATGTTTAGGGTATCGAATGTAGACATTTTTAGGTCTTATTTATTTTATTTAATGTATTTATTCATCGCTTGAAATTTGATCTTTGTAAATTCAACCTTATTTACATGTGCAATAAGGTCGACTTTTTCAAGGTATTTTTATCGAATGACAGTGTTTCAAAATTTCGCGCATTTTTGACGTCATGGCTTCTGGAGCCCATTTAAAATTTAAATTATTTTCTAAGTTTTTACTGTTTCGAGCTAACATACAAACCGCAATAATAATTATTAAAATTTTACTGTGTATATTATTAACTAGAAATTTAAAAATCAGTTTAGTAAACAATCGGGAGCGGCAACAATCACGTGCAGGCATTATTTGTCAATTAACCTAACCTCACAAATTAACCTCACTTTTGCAACATGTTAATATGAAGTTAAGTAACTTAATTTTGTTAAGTACAAGATGTAGAATACGTACAAAAACACTATTGAGTCCTTTACGCTTCTACAGTTTCCAAATATCAACTAAAAAATGTGTTTTGCCTCAAACTCAAATGGTCTCAACTTGTGCCCCACAGAACATGAGGATATATCAAGATGATAGTTCCTCTGATGAAGATATTGATTCATACTACATGAATACATTGAAACATGAAGGATATGCTCGAGATTTGCTGTACAAAGGAACCAAAGACATTTTACTTAACCGCATTTACTGTTGTATGTCGGTACAAGAAGTATTTAACGTATTGGAGTCCAATTTAAAATATTATAAATGTGAGGATCTTACACAAACAGTTTTTGTGTTGTATGATTTAATGAGGATTTATTGTGACGTTGCTGTTGCAAATAAGAAAAGTTTAATTGAAGCAAAAGAGGAATTTCTGAAAAATCTTTTATTAAATGGTAGCTTCCAAAAGTTTGTTAATTTAATTGAAGAAAAAATTTACGATTTTGATTGTAACACGTTGAGTTATTGTGTGTTTTATTTACGAAAATTAGGATTGAATCTTGAAACAAAACCAATGCAATTAATGACTGATTTACTTAGGAAAAAACTGGAGAAAGAATTTTCAATCGGACCCACTTCAAGGTACTTAGAAACAGTTTTTGATGAAGTTAATTTAAGGTCCCATTTTATGTCTCAGGAACTTATTCCTTTTGTTATAAATGAAATTGGTAATATATTTTCATTTAGTTCTTTTATATGACAAAATTTTTACATTTCAGGTAGTTGTAGGTCTGCAAATACCCTACGTGACCTTACTGTAAGTTTAAATAAATTACATCGAGTTGTAACAAATGAAAATCTAGATAAGTACAAAGAAAAAGTTGAAGTTTATATAAAAAATCGAAAATTGGAATCCTCAGATTATAAAGTGTTGTTACAAATAATCGCATTTTTGAATTATCCAAAGTGGAGAGAAAAAAACTCTGTATTGATTTCAAAATGTATCATATTATTGAAAAACAATATGCATAATTTAAACTTAAGTGAAATTCTTCTGTTGTTTGAGGTAAGTGGTTGCCCTGTAATTGGTGGTTGTCATGACAACGTGCTTCGTTGCTATAAGAACCAGTTCATTTTGAATACATTTGCAGATTTTTTTCAAAATCCAAGAACCAGGTGACATCCTCAACAATTTACAACGTTGTTCCTCTAAATATTTCCACCAGTTAGATAATGTACCAACCAAAGAAAAATTGACACTGCTTTCCATCTTGATTTATTTTGTGTCACCAAATTTCAGATCAGACTTTCAAAAAAAATTGAAAAAATATGTGCATGAATGCAATGATTATGATAATCTAATGATTCTGATGAAGATAATAACATATATAAAGACAGTTGATGAAAAAATTTGTAAATTATACTGGGACAAGGTTTTGAAATTTGTTGAAACTGATTTTAAAAATGTGGATATAGTAAAACTGACTCAAAATTATATAAATTTCAGCCACGATATGAATAATTACAGACATCAGAAGTTTGAAACTGAGATTTTGAATCTGATTTCGATTTTGATTAAAGATGTGAATTATGAATTCTTTCCTCAAAAAATGGCGAATTTTTTAAGTTTTGCTTTATTGTATAGTGATGATAAAAACCTCCTTCAACATTTGGTAACAAAACTGGAGAACAATTGGGAACAACTTAAGCATATTGATTGTTTGAAACTGTCAATTTCGTTAAGAATTTTCAATGAAATAGAGAATAAATACAGAAAGTTACAATATGCTAGAAGAATTGATAAAGTTGTTGATAAATTAATAAATAAACTAATAAATGGAGAAATGAGTAATGATTTATGGAGAAACAATGCACTTCTAAAATCATGTATTTTTAAAAATAAAATTGATACAGTAACAACTAATCATTTATTAAATAATTATAAAAACTTTGAAAATATCACGTCGAAAAATATTGATAATATTTATTACTGCTTCCTTATGACAAATTCTTTAATTCCTGAAGTCATAGATAACATGACTGAATATATAGTCACCTATAGAGACCACATTTTGGGATTTAATGTATCAAGAGTGATTTATATGTGTTACATTCTTGGCTATCAACCGAAAAAGTCAGCCGAACTCTTTGAAAATGCTATCAACATCATTATTAGGTGAGATTTTTTGTGACCCAATCCCATAACCGTGCTACATTATTCAACAGTTTTTTAACCAATTCAAAAAAAAAAAATCGTTGCTAATTTTGTGCTTTGCTTACGTCTCTTTGTTACCCAGTGTTATATAACTAAAAATTTACATACTTCTTTTACATTTTATTGTATATCCATTATTGTAAACAAAGAAAAGACTCCACGTGCATCTGAAACGGGGCAACTGCATTCTATCTCAAAAATATATAAATTCGATTCCTTGGCTCATGTTAAACCTATTTGTCGTTAAATTAATTATTTTTCAAAAAAAAAATATATATTAGTGTTTGGCAGGTACTGTTAGATGGCGCTAGCGCGAGGTTACAGTCTAAACTAAGTAATTTTTGCTTTGTCTCCATAACTCAATAAAAAACAGTAAACACAGGTAAACAGATTAACAATAAACATCTAGATTACCGCCATTTTAGAGTCACTACAACACAAAAACAAGCAATTGAAAGAGAATGATCAGGCGGTAAAATAGCACGCTGTAAGGGTACTTAAATTTTGACAATAAACGTTTTAATTTTTTTTAAATTATAGAAGCATTATTATTATGTTCTGTTTATCTAATCGAAATATCTCATTTTATATGAAAATTTTATTTAAAATGACGTATTAAAAAAAGATTTGCTTAAGACAAAAGAAATTAAAATATTAAATATTTTAGCATTGTAAAGTAGACACTTTTCTTTATGTCTTGCTTAGCTGTATTTTGTTATTTGGTTGATTTTCAATTTTTAAGGAATTTTTTGTCTTACCATTTTGCTTTTTGTTATCATATCACCTTATAATTTTTGAAAGTAAAAAAAAACTTTTAAGTCGGTTTTTGTTTTACGGTAACTTTATTTTAGGGAAAACAAAAATCTAAATTTTCGAAAATTTAAATCAAAAATATTAATTGGTAAAATGTCAAAAGTGACAATTCAGGGCAATAAAATCATTTAGTTGTACATAATAGTAAATTATTTTATATATTAAGGGTCATTAATATAAGGGTCAAGGGGATTATTAGTGACAATTATGTCCTTGCTACATATTTTTATTTTATTTTTCTTGTTTTGGTTCTTTGATAGGCGTTTTCGCCATTGCTAGGCACACCAGAATATTATCATGGCTCGTTTGACGTTTTCCGAAAAGAAAACTGAAAAAATCGTATTTATTTGTGATTGTTGCTTAGTAGCCTTTCGTGTCATGAAGATAAAGATTACGCCCTGATTTGCAGGCGTAATAAAATAAAAATAATAAATTAAACTATTAATTTAAAATATTTTTATTACACAAATTTATAACTGTATTGTGATGGTGTAGTAAGATATTATGGCGGTCCGGGAGAGAAATAAATAACAGAATTAGAAGTGCTGATGAAGGAGAAATGTAAGAATCCGAAATGGAGGCACAAAATTCATCCTAGTTTATTTAAATTTTAAAGAGTAAAAAACGAAAACAGCTCGCTAGCGGGGAGCCTTAACTCAAAAAGTTTGTGTTATGGACGTGTGAAAAATAAAAGAATTGATGTTAGTCACTCTGTTGATTAATAATGAAACTACATTTTCATGAATAATGTCTTCACAACCATTGATACTGTAATATGTATTTATTTAAATAAATTAATTTTAGAGATCAAGAAAGAATGACGGGCTTGGCGCTAATTTACGTAGCTTTGGCTTTATGTTATTTCAACAAATTACCAAATTCGTTACTAAAATCTATTTTTAATGTGGAATTTATGGATAAACTTGACATCGAATTACAGAAATGTTATGCTAAGGTAAAATTTTGTGAAAAAAGTTGTTCATTTTGAAGATTTTTTTTAGGATAAATATCCTCAAAGAGTTCGTTTTAATTTAATGCAGTTAAATCGAGCTGTTTGTTTAGATTATCCTGAAAGTAACATCCCTTGGTTTCATCAAAAATATATGGAAGAGAATTTCGGAGGTAAAATATAGTGCATTGTTTTAAATTTGGCGCCAAATTTAAAATCTGTGCAATTTTATTCAAATAAATATTTTTAGCTGGTAAGAGAGGTAATAACTTATTTGTTAATAAAGTTCGAGAATATTTAAGAAGACTTGTAACCAAAGAAGAAGCACTCCTTGAGAATGTAATCACAGCGTACGGCTATCAAATCGACTTTGTGATAAATTTAAATTCACGAGATGAGGTTGTGACTGACTCGTCTGAAATTACGAAAAGGTAAGTACTTGACATGTTCTAATTTTTTTTACAAGTGGGATTTTATATCATTAGATTAGCTTTATTGTTACTGCCAGAATTTGCATACACAAAAATAGTCACACAACTTAAAGGAAATTTTCAAATGAAGAAACGACATTTAGAAATCTTAGGATATAAAGTAATTTTCTTAAAATGTAGTGATTGGATTGGATTGTATTATGCTGAGGAACGACTAGACTTTTTAAGACAATTAATTTGGCCAAATGAATGTAAACACGAAATAAATAAAGAAACACTTAGATAATATTTGTGATTTTTTAACCTTTCTATCTTGTTGTTCCAATATTTTTTATAGAGAGTCAATATTTGGTTTTCTCGATGCCGACAATTAGTTTTGAATATCATTGTTTGAGTATGTACTAGAAACAGATACAAAAAATTTATTTAAAAATAAATAAAAGTATCTTCCACAATCAATTATTTGATGAAAGGGACCGGTTTCAGACTGTTAGTTAGCAGCTCATCATCAGCCGAAATCCCGTGCACACCGCGTGGATTAATTAATAATGACGTTTTTGAATTGCACTTGTACATATAAACTTCCGGAAAGAATTAAAGTTCTTGTGATATTATAACTGAAAATAGAATCTCTTATTTCGAAATTCGTTTTCGCTCCCTTTTTGGTGTTTTCTACAACATTTTGATGTGGATATTGATAAGTTATATCAGACTCAATTAATAATTGAATCTTTGTTTTTAAATAATCAGTTGCAAATGACTCATTCATCTTTGTCTAAGAACAAAAAGTCAAACCGCACGTGTATTTTTATAAATTACAACGAAACTTTTATATTTAGTTATTTTAACAAGCCGACAGATGTTTTACAGTCGATAAACTTTAACCTTCCAATCAAACAAAATGCAAATAAAAATAATACGATAAAGATTGTGTGGGAGTCAGTTGATGTACTAATATGTGATCTTTATTTAAATATTTTCCACTAATTCTGGAAAAAAATGATATTCTTAAAATAATTTAGTCACTTGGCAAGATTTAATTAGAGTAATCAGGCTATGATAATATTAGTTAGTTTATTTATTTGCTAATTTAGTGATAATCATAAAAATCTAACAGTTTTGTTAATGACTACATAATTTTTTTTCTGTTTCTATTTCAAAACTAAACTTGATGAACCAAAACCAAACATTACGTAAATTATATAATTTTTATAAATTGAATCTCAAAATAAAACAAAATATTTCATTTTACGCACAACCTAATCAAAATTGCGTGTTTACATCCTAGTTACCATGGCCGCGTGCAAAGTAAAAATTATTCTGCTTATTTAGAATACTTTAACTGTTCACATTCAGAACACTTTGCATCTTTTATTACCCTTACAAAAACATCCTCGGGCTGACGCTACTAAAACACTTTTTTTTCAGTAATCGGTTTATTTTGTCAAAAAAGGATGAATTATGCCTAAAATAGGTTCGTTTCAGCAATATTAAAAAAATAACCATCAAACATGTATTTTTTAATAAGAATAATATATATTGGGCATTTTAAAATACCCAAATTTTAAAATTTTTCATCGCATTCTGAAAACTCTGCTTTTCAATTTGTAATTTGTCTAGTCGTGTACAAAACTAATAAATGTTTCTGAATACGTCTGAATTTGTAATTAGCCTAAGATGTATGTACATTTTATATTAAAAAAAATAACTAAATAGAAAACAACTATATTTGGAAAAACCTAGAAAAATATATAAAATAAACACATAGTAATGTGCTTACAATTACGTAAGCAATAAATAAATAAGAAATGCCGCAATAAATTAGTAAATAGTTATAAAAGAAACTAAAAGGGCATCAACATTTCAAAATGTAAAATGTTGTACATCCTTCATGCCGAAAGAAAGATTACTCGCCCTCTGGCGTATCAAGGATAAATGCCTCAAACTTTGCCTTCAGCTGATACAATCTTTTCTCTTGGCCCCTATACGTATTGGGTTGTAATAATAGAGTGATCAGTATTTATAATTATAATGTACAGTAAAATATTATAAACAGTGAATAGAATATTGTATAATACTCGTGCCCAGTTGCATAAATGTTCATCAAAATTGATGGACCATTAATCTATCTTTATCGCATTTTCAACCAAGCAGAGCACATTATTTTGAATTAGTCAGAGTTTAATGGCTCAACAGTTTTAATGAACGTGTATGCAACTAGACATGATTTATTTATAAAATTAGATAATCAGTACTATTAAAATAAATACTCTTAGGTATGTAGACACTAAATTTTGTTCTGTAGCAATAAATCGACTGCAAGAAGAGTCCTTATCGATATTTCTGGCAAAAAGGAATCTTTTAGTCAAACAGCTGTTTTATTTTTTATCACCTAAAGTTTTAAATGTACAATGCAAGCAATTACGTTTATGGTTACACTATAAAAAATTCTGAAAAATATTACTAAAACATGCTTGAATTTTATGATTTTGACTTACAAACCAGCTTTGAGGTATTTAATAGGGGTGTTTGTAAAGACAAGTGTGCGCTTTTGTTACCTAAGCAACCGTTGAAGAAACTTTGAAGGATCTGAGGTTTCCTTATCGCTAAAGACCCAAAAAGTCTCTATTTCGTCATAGAATTCAAACATTTATAGATAAACTATAGAAGTACTATAACTCGGCTAGCTAAAATGTTCTAACCGAACAAAATCAAACAGAAAACGAATACCACAGCAGTAAATAAAATTTTGAATGCCTTTTTTGACAATATCTTATTTTTGTTATTGTTGATAAACTATCAAATTTTGACACCGATGAAAAAATCCTGAAAATCAACTTTCCAAGTTAATTTTGACATTTTGACAATGAAAGTAAAAATTAAGTATGGCTTTACATAATTTTTAATGCCAATATCAAAATTTGTTGTCCCGGATTTTTTCTAACATTCCGGATATACTTCAGACATTTATTTTTTTAAATATTTTTAATTAAATTGCAAAAAATGGGATTGTTTACGTTGATTCTGTCTGTATACGTCAATTATAGCTGTTAAAAGTCATAAGATTTGTGAGAAAATTTCCTTACATAGGTCATCAGATGGATCTGACATAATTTGATAATCTTGCTCTTCCTTAAGTGTTAAATGTTTTTGTTGCATGTGTTGACAAAAGTAAAACCTTCCAATAGGAATTACAGGTCAAGCGTTTTGATAAAAACTATCAAGTTTTTCCTCTTCAAGAGCTATACAGGGGGTTATTTTAAAGTTTCTGAGAATTTTCTAATAATAGTGATCTAGAATTGAGATCTAATAGCTATCTTCTTCAAGGTTAGATAAACGAAAATATTATTGATTTTTAAATCGACCACATGCTGTATTTGCGTCACTATAGCAGAAAAATACCCAATAAATTCGTTATGCAATTACTTGTTTCTATTGAAAAAATTCAACACAAGTGTTGAAAATTTAGGACACAAACTAAATATTTTTATACTGATATGTATAATACGGAAATAAAAACGTCAAAAACCGATAAATTTTGATTATTTATAGCGTTTTATACGTAAACATCGATGCAAAATGTGAGTTAAGTGTCACAAGGGGTCATGACGTCATTATAAGGGTCACTAGTTTATACATGGTCAGCAGTAACAATGAGGTCCGTATTAAGATTTTTTTCATGTACAAACAAAGGTACACAGTACAATTGAAAACAATTGCTTTTATCAATTGACTCATTATTGTTTTCTACTTTAGATAAAAGATATAGATAATGTCGGTTATATCTGAATCTGGTCAAGGGGCGGTAAGTGCGATACTCAAAATGTTGCATTTTGTACGTGATAATAAGTTTCCGTAATTAATAATCTATCAATTTTTGACACGTGTAATATGGGAAAAATTTTGTCTAGCTTAGACCAAAACAAGTGACCCCTTCTAATCGAAAATGTATAGCTAATTATCAGTCTATCTAAAAATTATTTACAATCTTAAAATTCTAGAACAATTTTACACTAAGAAATATGTACATTGATTTTCAAATTTTGTAAAATACGTTCCTGAGCTATTGATGCAAATGCTTAGATAAACAAAAATAAAAAAATAAAAAACAATTAACTGAATGAGATATTAGTTTTTTGCAAATGATGGAGCAATTTTAGGAAAATTTATCAGTTTGAAAAAAATTCCTAAATCCGTTACTCTAAAAAAAAGTATAAACAAATATTATTAAATATTACATAATAATAATTAATTTAAAAAATGTAAACATTTTCTGTGGTTTTTTGTATATCAAACAGATTTTTTTTGTTAGCCTCAATAGCAAAATTAGTGATTGAACCCTTATTATACAGTTCCCAAAGGGGCCCCACATGACAGGATACTTAATTCAGTAATTATCTGATAAAGATATTAAGATAAGTGTATAAAAATATGTACTTAAGCGTGTTAAGACTTGACAAGTGATTAATAGTTATTTATACACCTAGTGAATTAAACATATTTTTATTCACGAAAAGAATTTTTAACTCACTAGCACAAGGGATTTCTTTGAGTGACTAAAAAATGCTTAATCGACGTTGTTTTGTTCGATCTTGACCTAATTTAATTATATTGCTCTTTGTTTGCTAAATTGTTCTTTTTTCTCAATCGTTTTGAACAAATTTTTATGAAAAATTTCAAAGTTTTGTACGACCTAAAGTTATTAATGTTATAAACATTTTTTGTAGTTTTGACCGTTTATACAGTGTTTTCAAATAAAGTCAGCTATGCGTAAATTCCAAACTTTCAATATTTTTGAAAAATGTTCCAGTTTTGTATTATTATTAGAAGTACCGACTAGTCACCGACGACTTGGATAAGCCGACTATTCAGCCACTTTTCTAGTCCGTAAAAGTAGCCGGCGAATATTCGGCAAAAATCACCGACTAGTCGGCATTATAATTGTCTTATAAAAAACTAATTAAAAAATTAATGACATTCACAAAATTTCGTTACAAAAATCGTGCTACAAAATTGTTTACATAATTTGCATCTTGAGATCTATATCTACTAAAACATGCTTTGACTGTTTCAGTAGCCATTATGGTACGTAGTGGTATAATAAGATAACAAAAACCCTTTTAGACCATCAATAACCTCAATTGTGGCTAAAACGGCTTTTTATGGAACCCAAAATTTTTCTTTTTACATTAAGAAAAAATAAATAAATGGCAAATGATAAAAAAATAGTACATATAAAGAATATTATAAATATTATAAACTTGAATTCGTGCCACAAAACTGTCTTTTTAAAACTCGTCCTTTATTATCACTGAAATAAGCTTTTTTTTCTTTATAACTGAGGATAAACTTATTATCTGCACGATTGCTAATAAAGTAATACACTCAAAAATTGGCCAACTATTCGGCTATTTTGAAACCAAGTAGTCTGCTAGTTGGCCTAAGCCCTAGACGGTACATCTCTAGTTTTTTATATATATATAGGAATTAACTAGTACTTTTTGAGTAATCTGTTTCACAATTTTTTGAATTTAATTAAATTTATCCATAGCAGCTAATGCTGTTCCTGTCTTGTTTCTTTTTATATGTGCTTAGGCCGGTAAGTGAATACTCCTTTCTATTATTTTATTTCATGATTACAGCTTATTTTGCTTGGACATTTTTATAAATTTTTACTGCAACTAAATAGTCAGCATTAAAAATATTATACAGTAGATTAAAAAGCTCTAAAAATCTAAAATATTATATTGATCTATTCCTAATATAAAAATCAAGTATTGTGTTGTATTGCTGCTAAATATTTTTATTTGGATAAAACATTATTTTTTTGGGATACTGTATCAAATTTTAAATAAATTTTTCAGACGCTTTTTTTCTCTAATAACAGACAGAAAGTCTATAAATCATATTGTTGACAAAAATACGGCTGGCAAAATCTATGTCAGTATTTATTCTAATCAGTGCAAAAAAAAAACCTAATACCTAATTAAAAACGCGATAACTACACAAAATTCTTTAGAAGTTTCGCAATATTAGAAAAGTGTAGATTAGAAATTGTTGGTTTTATCGTAATAAACACAACAAAATACATAATTTAATATTCTTTGTGCAAAATTCAAGACACACAGAATAAGAATGATAGAAAATTCCCGTAATCAAAGCGCAAAATTAATCTTATTCTGGTTGTCTGGAGGACAGCAGAATGTCAGAAAATTTAGTACAAAGTACAATTTGTTGACATGATCAAATAAATGCAAGTTATGTTTATAAACTAACAGCAAAAAAATGAGAAAATGACTGAAGCAATTCGTAATGTTTTCTCTCTCCTCTAGAAGATTATACAACAGTATGAATAACTACAGTTGACGTCTACCATCTGGTAATAATTATGTAAAAAAATAGCATATAATTTATGAAGTCACTTCAGTTATTACGTTAATTATTTTACTATTAGTATGTGTGTTAAAGTCCACCGTATCTGAATTACTTTTGTTTAAATTATATATAAGTACCTGTTCAATGTCCAATTGTATACATAAATATAGGTTTACAAACGTAAATGAAAACAATTTCGTTTACAATTTTGTTTTCATTAGATTACGTTTTTAATTTTGGAAAATAGATAAATAAAAAAATGTGTTTATTGCAGATTTTTTGCAATTTATTTCTACTGTGTACAGAGAGAAAAGATATTGTGCGATTAAGGCTAAACCCTGATTAAGTAGTTTTTTCTCAAAACCCCTACATTTAAATTTAAAAAAACTTGAGCGATGTAACTAGGTATACTTTAAAGCAATATTTGCTTCAATTTTATGAAAAATTACATTCGTACCTATCCTTTAAGATGTTCTATTGCGACTTTTGATGCAAAAGTGAGTGTTCATAAGATTAGTCAAATTTAATTTTTTTGATAACATTCAAAAGCTCTTGAAAAGATGATCATTTCAGATTATTGCGTCAAATTGCTAGCTTTGTAAATAAAATTATAAAATTGATTTAAATTGTAAATTTCGAGTTTAAAGAAGTCTCTTTAATTTATATTGGTACCGACCGAGAAATTTGCTTTCGTTACTTGCAAACACGCAATTTTTTTTACACTTCCCTTAGAATTAAGTTTATACCGTTTCTTGATTTATGGCCTACCAAAAGAACCGTTCAACATGGTCCATAGCAATCTTTTTATTTCTATTGGAAAATACATTTTTCAAAAAATCCAAGATGTAATTAAGAGGAATCCATACCTTTCCTGCCGACTGCACCTTACCGATAGGTAATAAATGCCTTGCATGGGTTTCGAAGTCCCCATAAAATAAGAAGTAAAATTTTTTTTTTAAATACATTTTTGCTTCTTATTTTATGGGGGCTTCGAAACCCTTGCAAAGCATTATTTCCTATTGGTAAGGTGCAGTCGGTAGGAAAGGTACGGACGGATTCCTCTAATACAAAAATTTTACATCTACACTTTACAACAACTATGTAATCTGGTTTAAAACTTTATGAAATTCCACACGTTTTAGAATTTTTACTTCAAATTAGACAGCTAATCAAGTACAATTTCCTTCAAAAATAGATTTGAAGGTAATTGATTTAAAAAAAAAAATACTGTCCATTTTGCTATACTATGAATGCTAAACTGTTTGCAATCATGTCCTCTTACATTTCATAACATCTCTGCAAATAAAAATAAGTCAGGATTTAAATTGTTTGACAACATACTATTTACGTATTTTCTTGTTTTTTTTTTGAGAGGGGGGACCAAGGGGAACAATGTTTTCTTCAAAATCAAACCAATTTTACTTAAGTAAGTGTTTATTTAAGCTAAAAAATTTATAAATCTCTGACTCTTTATCAGATTGGGTGAAAAATTAAATTGAAATGTCACTGTCTGCTATACTTGATGTAAATGTAGTGAGTCACTCATTATCTTTGTAAATTGTATTTCCTTTAAAAAAATTTTTACCAAATCTTACATGAAACAACTGTGAACTATCTATGCTAAAAAACGCTGTTAAATGTATACATATCTCGTTCAATAAGCTTGTAAATGATTTTGTCAATCATCAAAAAATACAAAATTATATGGGTCAGTATGTTATGGGTCATGACAATATAAGAAATCATTAAAGTGCACACAGAGAATGGATTGAATGAGTTTTCGAAAGGCAGCCCTAGCGAATAATATATTTGTAGCGATACATACTATTTTTCCTCGAAATTTTATCCAATTAAGGCACTCCATTCTTTTTGCGGCCGCTTCTCCGACTGTTAGTAAAGCAGTTCTTACATTGTTTTGCATAATTTATCTTATAAGCAATATTATTTTATTTTTTAAATCTATTTTTTTGAATCGTATGCGCTCCATATCCTTTTTATATTTCAATAAATCAAATTATTTTTATATGAAAAGGTTATGAATATATAGAGTCGAAATTAACTTCTCTTTAATGACGTTTCAATGGTAAGATTTCTATTTTCTTCAGATTTAAAAAATGTCTAACAATATGACACTATCCACTTGTGTGATATAACTATGGACTAATAAATCTTCCTTATATACAATAATAAAGATTAAGATTAAGAGAACTTAATTGGGACTCTATTTATTCATAATCTTTTCCAATATAAACTATAGTACAAGAAATTACAAGTTTTTAAATTATTTTTATTTTGTAATTTTGAACAAATGGGGTGTGGTTTAATGCCACCACGAGGGTTATAACTTAAATTAACAAAATTAAACATTTCGCCCATCTTACCAAGGAATTAGAATTCTGGCTAAATTAACTACCACACAATTCCATTTTTTTCCTGTTTTTGTAAAATTATTTATGGTTCTGCGAGTGTTACGTTACTTATTGAAGAAAATGTTAAAATATTCTACAAAAAATGTGAAGACACAATCAAGCGTTCCCCAAACAAAGAACAATGAAACATACCTAATTTAGAAGTGCAAATCTTTTGAGAATACCAAAAACCTAAATTGCGATTATTAAAACATGTCGACCTACTTTTACTTTGACAAATTTGATGTGTTATACTTAGACCTCGGTGGGAATATGGGAACAAAAACCCTTTACAGTCGTCTAGCTAACTACTCGTACCCGCCACGCGATAAAACACTGAAACTTAAATTGGTCGATAGCGGTACTAATTCGGTACTACTATCGACCAATTCAAGTTTCAATGTTTTATCGCGTGGCGGGTACGAGTAGTTAGCTAGACGACTGTAAAGGGTTTTTGTTCCCATATTCCCACCGAGGTCTAGATACTGTAGCCTCCTCATCGGTTATTTTTTAACCAAACATTTTTTATATCTCCATTGTCACTGTTTTTATTCTATAGTGCCATTTTTTTTAAAGAAAACTAAAATATTTGCCCCAAGAATTGTTAATATTTTTCAAGTGGGAGTTATAACTAATAGCTATAAGGCTATTTTTTTGAACTTACGCATACTGCTAGGTTTATAATATTTATAAGATAGCACAAAAATCTATTTTTACGTAAAATTAAAGGAAAGACTTGGGCGCAAAGTTTTTGTTTTACCAAAATTTATAGTCTATAGATCGGCGTTGCCTATAAGATTTACATCTTTAGTAAAAATTTACAATTTCGGGAGTTTGACTATAAAAGTCTCTAAAAACGAAATATGATAGTAATCGCTCCAAATTTGTAGAGGCACATAACATTTGAAAATTGCGATGTAATGATGTAAAGATTTATCCAATTACAGGGACGAGTAAAAAACAAACAAAATTGTTGACTAGTTTCGTTCTTTAAGATCATCATCAGGAATGAAACATTGGAGAATTATTTTAATGAACGACATTGACAGATTGATTTTACCTTGCTACCCCGAACAACTTACGATAAAATAGATATAACTACAATGGGAAAATGTGATTTCACAATTTCGGAAAATTTCCAGCGAATACCGATTGATAAAATCAAATCTGCAGACAAATAGTCTGTCTTAAACAACAAGTTAAAGACGCAGTAACAGTAAAGGAATTCGTAAATAAAATTCTTTTACCAAATAGAGGAGAAATACACATTACGACAGACTTAATTAGTATCTAATTAACGGAACTCATTTAAAAAATTCTGCGATAAATCAGATCATTGAGACAAATAGTCTGAGAAAAACAAATATGAAGTCGTATGGAAAACACCCTCATATGACTATTAAAAATCTTCCTATCGCAAGTGTGTCTCAGGGGTCACATCATTTACACTATATAATATAGGCAGGACAATTCTCCCATTCCTAGTTGTTAATTTATGCCCTTGATGAAAAACTGCTTCCCAGCGATCACCTCATTCGCAATATAACCTTGGTAACAAGTAAACTTCCTCCAATCAACCCGGTCATTCACTCATTCATCCCAAAATTATCCAATCGATAAATGCCCCCCAAAACGTCCAAAACCCTACACCTTTCATTGAGTACCACACCACTTATCTCAGCCAATCACAGTCCGTCCTTTGACGTCACATCCCCACTCTCCCATACCACGTTATCGAGTTTATTATTATCCGCAGATTCTAGTCGAGAATTTCATTACTCTGATAGATTTAAGACACGTAGCAAGTGCACAAAGTGAACCAAGTGACAATCAAAAGCGCGTGATAACAAATTAGTGAGATTTTTATGTGATAATTTAGTGATAAAACAATGAATCTTTCGTTTGCTGGTTGTGGATTTTTGGGCATTTACCATGTTGGTGTGGCTTGTTGTTTTCGTAAATATGCCCCACATTTATTATTAAATAAAATATCGGGGGCCTCAGCGGGGGCTATTGCTGCGTGTTGCCTTCTCCTAGACTTACCACTAGGTAAGTAAACCTTTCCTCCCTCAAAAAAAAAAAAAAAAATTAAAAAATTAAATTGTCCCCAAGAGGAGCGAATTTTCCAGAAACTAATTGCAATCATTAAGTCATTTAATTTTCATTGTACAATTTGTTATTATTACTTACTTAATTTACTGAAACAATAACATGACCTTGGTTATTATTACAGATAAATCATTTCCTTTCCGTTTTTGCGCGTGTTTATTGTTGATTTTGTTTGGATAAGTGTAGGTGACCACATTTTCACACGTGCTGCTTATCTCTTCATTCAATTGATTTATTTCTCACAATTTCTTTGAACATAATTACGCGGTTTAATATATATAAACAATAATATTGTTTCAGCAAAATAGTGATAATGTATTGATCGGTAAACATGTTTTAAATTAGCATAAATCAAACGTTTTTTATTAGTTAAAATTATTGAGATTTTTATTTTGATAATTTCTTGAAATAAATGGTGTCAATAATATTTGTTTGATTTATCTTCTCGTAATCGTTAAATATAAATATGAATCAGCTTTTAGAAATCTATTGTTTGTAACAATCTTAAAAACTGTATAATTCTTCTTCACTATTTTATCTATTACCACAAAAACAAACAACAATTACAAATAATTATTTAGTAAAAAAAGAAAGTTATTGAACTTGCTTGATTACACTGTGTATTTAAAATTTGTGGTCATGTGAAAGTAAATATCATTCGAACTGAGAATTAACTGATAATAAATTTAATTTCAGGTGAAACGACCAGTGATATTCTTCGAGTAGCAACCGAAGCTCGAAGACGTTCTCTAGGTCCTTTCAACCCTTCTTTCAACATACACAACCTTATCCTTGAAGGTCTCCAGAAATTTCTTCCTGATGATGCACATATTAAAGTCAGTGGTAAACTCCACGTGTCTCTTACCCGTGTCCATGATGGCAAAAATGTCATTGTTTCACAGTTTGATAGTCGAGAAGAATTAATTCAAGTCTTATTAGCATCTGCTTTTATTCCGATTTTTTCTGGAATTATTCCACCAAAGTTTAAAGGAGTTCGATATATGGATGGGGGGTATAGTGACAATTTGCCCACTCTTGATGAAAATACCATTACTGTTAGTCCCTTCTGTGGGGAAAGTGATATTTGTCCCAGAGATGATAGTTCACAGTTGTTTCATGTAAGATTTGGTAAAAAAAAAATTTGGGGAGAAAATTTACAATTTTTTTTGTAGATTAATATAGCTAATACTAGTATAGAATTGTCAAAACACAATATTTATAGAATGGTAAGGATATTGTTTCCACCAAGCCCAGAAGTTTTGTCAAATATGTGTAAACAAGGGTTTGATGATGCTCTCAGGTTTTTGCATAGAAATAATCTAATCAATTGTACGAGGTGTTTGGCTGTACAGTCAACTTTTGTTGTATCAGAAACTTTGGAGGAAAATTTAGAGTATGATCCACAATGCAAGGAGTGCAAACAACACAGACAGGTAAATATAAATAACGGTCAAAATTTGTTATATTTGGCTACAGCAAATCTTCTAAAAATAAAACTTAACATTCAAATTTAGATCACTGATAAAATTAGCCAGTAGTGGGTGCTTAGTCGATTATCAAATTAATGAAACATAATTATTCCGTTTAGTAATTAGCAGTAAATTTAGATAATTATTGAGTAATTGGCCAGACTAAATAAGAAAAAAATACTGGGAACATTTTCGTGATTATCATGTCTAGAGTCATTAATTTTTTTTAAATTTATCAGGAAGCACTTGTATCAAACATGCCCGATACTGTTTTGAGTATATTCCAAGAGGCCATAGATTCAGCGAATAACGGTTTACTTAATTGGGTATTCAAACATCGAGGAATGAAACTTTTATCCGTTTTAAGTCTTCCATACACATTGCCTGCTGATATGGTGTATGCCACATTTACCAAGTAAGTGAAACATTTAAAAAAATAAACATTATTTATAACCCACGATTCCATGGGGCATGATAACATCAACTAACACTTACAGGTTAAAAATAATTCCGGCCGTTAAAAAAGCCCCTATGGTTATTTCCCGATCCGTTACCGATTTTAATTTTATGAGTGCTGTTGGTAACCATTTTGAAACTAGATCATTTCGGTTTCGAAACATCAGGAATCCTGCGCTCCCTGCCCTTGTTTCATGTTCTGCATGTAATCAATTAACTAATGATCAGAGGTGATTACTAATGTTTTTGTTGCGTCATAAAGTTTTACGTCTGAGGGGTAAAACACAAACAAGACAATTTTGCTTTGATTTCATAAAATTTCCCCGCGTTTACCACCAATTTTCCTATGATTTCTTCTAATTTACCAGATAATTCCTCTAATTACCGTAAGATTTCCATTAATTTCTCTGCTATCTTCCATTTCCTATCGTTTTCCCACTACTTCCTTAATTTACTACATTTAATCATCCCTTGATTCCCTTCACGATTTCCTTTCATTGCCTCGGGCTTTCTTCACACATAACTTTTCCCGATTTTTAAAATTTCAGGCACTTTCTTTTATTGGACCCGCCATTTCCCCCACGATTTATCCTAATTACCCTAAGATATTCCTTAATCTTATTAGATTCTCTCTAATGAGCTCACGATTTCCTTTAATTTTCCTTGAAATTCTTTCATTTCCACAGAATTTTTTATTTCTTTGCGAAATTCACCCGCCCGCTAATTTTTTGTGATAATAATTTTTCTTTTATGAATCCACAATTCACCGTAATTATCCCAACTATTACATCAAATTACACATAAAAATATACCGAAATTTTCTTTAAATACCCTTTTTGCCCCACGGTTTCCTTTGATTTTATAGCGGCAAATTTTTCTTGTCAATCCTTCTACGACTATTGCTTGACTTTTGACACGCGATTCCCTTTAATTACCCCCTAATTACCACTATTCCCTTCAGTTTTTTTTAAATTTCTCTGCATTTTCCCCCAATATCCCCGCTGCGCTATTTGTACTTTTTATTTCTTCTCGAAATTCACTCGTAATCTCGCAATGTATTCTTACACACGATTTTCTTTAATTTTTCACAATTTCCACCTTTTTTCTTTGAAACGTCTGTAATTTATACTCTAATAATCCTAATATTCCTCAAATTACCCCCAAAAGATTTCTCTTAATGACTCCAGGATCTCCTCTATTTACTCCTTAATTTTCCCACAAATCCTTTTAATTGTTCCGTGATTTCATCTATTTGCTTTGAGATTTGCCCCTCATTTGCTGCTTTTTGTTGTTTCTTATAAATAAAAAAAATATTTTTAAAAGGTTAATGGCTGCAGCGCCACAAGTGGGCAATACAGTTTGGGACGTCAGTAAATATTTTATGGACCAACTCTCCCATATTCTTAGTAAAGTCAACAAAAAACGGGAACAAATCAGTGCAAAAATTATTTGTCAATTAGCTGTAACTGAATACGGAGGAAGTAAGTTTTGTCCTGTTTTCCCAAAATTGTATAATTTATTTTTTTAAATTTTTAGAAGATGTGGAAGCTTGCCAAGATGCATTGTCCACTAAAAATAAAATGAACTTGAACTTTACACTCAATTTAGATGATAGGTGAGTGTTTTTCAAGTACGCGCAATAATTATAAAGATTAAAGTCCACGAATTCAATACAATGAACCTCATAATTTACCTTAATTTTAGTGATCTACCTTTGAGTCAAAGTCCAGGCCGCAAATTTGCAACCACAAAGATACTTCAAAGGAAACCTAGTCTTACAATAAACCGAAGTGATACAGGAGATGATGATACCTTTGAGCACATTTTACAAGTAACGTCCCATCACGAAACCATCATGGCTTACTATTATTTGGATGAAAATAATAAAGTTAAAGTCACGGAAATTTTCGACGTTACTGAAAGCGATTCTCCAATCGTCCAAACAAGTCATGAAAAAGAATTTAATAAAAATTTGGAATTTGATGATGATTGGGATGAATCGACTTGGACAACGAGCCACGGTTTAGATGATCGTAAGTTGACAAAATATACCCAATGAAATTTTTTAATACAAATATCTAGAAATGTATCTCGACGAGAGGAGGAAAAGCCTGGCTGAGTCTGAATACTCCCTTGAAGACCTTCTGGATAAAGATACCTCCAATTTGTTTTCCGACCCGGAAAGCGAGTGGACTGGTACATACAAAATTGAAGAACCTGAAGATGAGTATGAAATTCCAAGTGCTGATTTAAGACCGGAATCGGATCAACCTGAGCAACTCCCGGGATATCTGAGGACTACCACAATACCCTCTTTCACATTCCAAGAAGAGTTATGAGATATTAAAAATTATCATTTTGGTCTAACCAAAAATGTGATACTGTTTTGTATAAAAAAAAAATGATATTTATTAAGTATTATATGACCACACTATAGATTGTGACTATTTATAATAACTTATGGTAGTTTTTAGGTATGTTAAAATTATAAAGTATTGTTATTAGTTCAAATTATGTTTTATATTGTTCACAATAAAAAGCGGTTGTGCTAAAAACTCTGTTTTATTTCTGTTTTACTTATTACAGGGTGAGTATTTTAAATGAATTCTGTAACTCGAGTCGTATTAGTTAGTGAAAGAAATAAAATAAAACATGAATCTATTGTGACAGCTTGTTTAAAAGGTCTTAAAACAAGAAATATGGTCCATTATATATTTTGATAATCTCTGAAATACAAAAAAAATTGCAAAAAAATGTTTTATTAGTCTTAAAATTCTTGAAAATGTTTTTCATTATTTCCTAGCAGTACACTAATCCAAAATTCATCCCATTTTTGACATTTTAAAACATTTCTGGGGTTTATTGTCCGATTTTGTGCGTTCTTTTTTAATTGTTTCCCGCTTATCAGATTACTAAAACACCTCTTAGCAGGGTCATTGCAGTAACTGTTGTAAATTTTGAAAATTTTGATACAATACCATTTGGATATTATTCCTTTTCGTAGTTAATTAATAATTTTAATTTATAATTAATTATATTATGTAATTGGAAAAAATTATTAAATAAATCATAGTTTTGGAATTGATTAAAAACTTGTTGATAAATTGAAATAGTTGAATGAATCAGCCAAGCCTCATGAGGCCAGGAATTTTTTATTTTTTTTTATATTGACATGTTGCACATATAATAAGTATTAGAATTATTAGAACAAATAATAACATATGCAACACAGTATACAATCTCACAAGTATTTTAGATTTTAACTTCTTGGGGCAACACCATAATACTAAGACTATCATTAACTAATATTGTTAATGCAAAATGCAACATAAATATTTAAACAAAGTGTGTTGGAATTTTATTATTTTTATAGACAAATCACAATAACAAACGTTTCGTTGAAGTGACGGAACAAAAAGACAAGGCAAAAACGCGAATTTTAAGTGTTTTCAACAATTTGTTTGCCTGAAATTCGTATTCATTTTTGTGTTGAAGAGGACCAATAGAAAAACAAAGCAGCTTTCCTAGAATTTCAAATTTATTCAAGATATTTTGAAAAACGGGTTAGATGCCATAAAAAAATGAAATGAAAAATCATTAAAAAAAAGTGTTCTGAACGGGCTTTCTACTTTTAAAATATATATCTTGGGTAAAATCTTTAAAAGGCACAGCAAAATCGTATATAATCCTAATTTATTATTAAATACTGTTTTTACATCAATTTCACAGGACAGAATCTTTGAAATATCTGTTTTTTTTAAATATACCTTAAAAACAAGGTAAAATGCTTAAAAAATGATGTGTGCTGAGGGGGCCATATTAGTAGTTAGTTTGTATGTCAGAAAAAAAGATGAGGCATGAGTAATGTAATATTAAATGACAGTCACTTTCTTGTACACTGTACGTACACAAAAAATAAGGGAAAGGTAAATCATCGAAACATCGCGGAGAATTTTATACCAACACTTGGGGGGAGGGGGGTTGTGTGTGTTTGTCCTAGGAGTAATTTGGTCGTTGAGGATGGTGCGTTTGATTGATATAAAATGGTAAATTGTTACCTAATACAAACACAAATTTTTGTACGTTCCAACAATGTTTAGAGATAGCGCTACTTAATTGTTAGTACGTTTTATAAAAACAAAATTTAATTTTCTCAATTTTATTAAAAAATTATGAAACCAAGCACTTTGGCAATATATATCCTCCACTTTACAGTTATTTTATTCAACCTCTGTACTTATCACTACCATAAGTCTTTATGTAGACCACATATAAAAATAGTTGCTTTGCCAGAATGGCAAATATTGTGCCAATGGCTGACAAATTAATTTAGCCAAAGGCACATTTTTACTCAAAGACATTAACAACGCATTTACTTTATCTTTACTGTACTTATCATAAAAAGGTGATCTTAACAGATACATCACTAATATAACTCTCCTTTTAGATAACTGCAATTTTTGTTTGGAGGTCAAGTAATTAGTATTTTTAACTCCTTTACAGGATTTATACAACTGTAAGCTGCAAAATAACAATAAAATTTTCAAGATATGAACAATCACTTCTTTTTACCTTGTTAAATCCATAGCAAGTGAAAGAATCCATGGCTTCCATGAATTGTTCCCAAAACAGGCAACTGAAGCTAAATGAGCCATGGGTTTAACAATATAAATAGTTTCAGCAATAAGTTGCCGTCCTGCTAAAGCTTGCTCGATTGTCTGATTCTGATCATTCTCACAAGTTTCCTGTGCTTTTAAGGGCTTCCAGGTCCTTAAACTGATAGGGGGTGAAGCATCAATTTTTCTTATAACCCTCCCAGACCCCTTGAGGGTAAAAGAAACAGAGTCCATTTGTGCTTGAGCTATATCTCTCATTGAACTACAATTTGGAGCATTTTTACTTAACTTAGTCCTATCTAATATTGGAATTGGGGGTGTTTGTATTATATTTTCTTTATGATTGTAAATAAGAATTAACCTTGCTATACACCTGTTAAAAAACTAAATAAGCATTTTTTAATGGCCGCCCGTTAAGACCTACTTAAAAACTTGTACACCTATTATAATTAACCATTTTCCCACATTTCCCCAGACTTTTTGAGCTGATAACTCAAATAATACCTCGCAGTATTCCACAATAGTGAGCCACAATTTTAAAGTGTCTCCAGAACTTGGCAATTCCAGTTGTTTGACGTTGTTTATAATTCTATCATTTAGTAAAACCAGTAAATTTGATAAACAATAAACCAGCTCTGACAAGACATGAGAACTGTTGATTTTACCTGAAAGTCACGGTAATTAAAATGCAATTAAATGAGTAATTAGATAAATACCGGCAATAAAATAGGAAATCCATTTTGCTGAAGTTTCGCATTCACTTGCAAATTGAGGATTTTGGCTTATCCAGGTCTTGTATGAGGCGTAAATTTCAGGGAGAGATAAGAGAATTGAAGACATTTTTGTACCTGTTGTTGCAAATCACTGAAATTGTTTAATTAATATACATTTATCAAATGTTTTACAAGGTGATTTTTGAGATTATTATTGTGACAATCACCTGTGGAAGTTACTAAATTGCCAACATGATAAAATGAAAAAGCACTGGAAAATTTTAAATGACATTGTATATTTGGTTGCCTATGTTGCTGCTGTGTCAAATTTTTAAAAATTACTAAATTAAGTATTATTTAAAAATAAAATAGGCAAAAAATTCGAATGCACACCTTGAAAAGATAATAAAAAATTAATATTTCATTTTACTGCACACATCTTACAAATCGGGGTGTTTTTTTATTTCCCACAAAGAAAAAGTCAAAATGTGTTCAAGCCATTAGTCGGTAATGAAAAAGCAACAATCTTGGTTTGGAAATCTGTTGCAAAAATCTTGCAATCAATCCTACCAATCCATTAATAAATAATCTAAATTTTCGATTAAATTATTGAGCATATTATTTTTTCTTGAAATGTTTACCTAACTTCGGAATGAAATTTCACGCATTCCCTCCCTTCGCTCGTGCTGCAAACAAAGTGTTCATGGAGGAAATTCATCTTCGCGAATACGTTAGGTACATAATCTATCTACAGATAAACTAACCGTTACAAATGTTATTATTTATATTAACTGAAACCTCCTCATCCATAAAAGTAAAAATTAATAACGCAGTAGTTAATTCCGGTATAACCGGAAGCACTACAAAATTTAAAAAAAATACAAAATATTTTATGGTTCTCAATTGGTTCGCATTGATCATACCCACCACCTAAAAGAGACACCCTGTACATCTTTGAAACGATTGATTCTGCACTATTAGGAACCTTTTTTTGTGTACCATTTTGCAAACTGTATTTTAGTTGATAATAAAAAATTGGTACTTGCTAAGATATTAAAGAAAAACTAAAATTCTAAGCTAAAACTAGAAGTCTCGACTAAAATTAGGTTTGGCTAGATTTTTTCGAAATTTTTGGGGGATTCATTACTTTTCTGGAAAAAACACTAACGATTTTCACAACATATTATTTTGTTTATTTCATTTTGAACTCTCATTTGTTGAAAAAAAAAATGCAAAATAGCTGAAATTTCGTGCTCAAAATGCAAAAAACTATATTAATCAGTGCCGTCGCAATCAAAAAAGCTAAAAAGCATGAATAAGCATTAGTGAATAATCTTTGAACGAAATTTGATTTTCCAAAAATGGATTATAACACCTATTTCTAATTAATCAAAAATTGTAAAAAAATGTCCGCTTTGTCTTAATTTATTGTGATTTAACGTCAATAATTTTTTGTGTGCAGGTGTATTTCTAAAAATGCATTAAAAATGACTAATTAAATTTTCGAGGAATTCATTTACCTATTTTTAATTAGCGTTTCGATATTAAAGTACTGAGTTTCTCCTAATTAAAATCCTCATTTTCTTTCTTAAAGAACTCAAAGATATGAAAGTACATAGCCGATATGTAGGGTGTTTATTTATATTAATATTTTAAACTTAAGTATTAATTTTGGTTTTGGATCTCCTAACATTTGATAGATAATTTACCACACGTGCTGAGTATCGCGTGAGTTGGAGTTGGAAATCGCGCTTGCAGATCTCAGACATTCTATTGGAGTCCTAAGCGTGTTCGATACAGCTTATTGCCAAGACAGTGAACGATTATTTAACCAAGGTGAAGTAATCAAACAGGAAAAAACAGCACAAAAATCACTATCAACCTCGGAAAAAGGCTTTTTGTCGACTCTACAGTGATGGTTTCTTCAAATGCATGGTATTCTTCAGAAACTTGCAACGCGACCATTGTGGAGGCTTGAAGGTTGATATAAATAAATATGTATAATGTGAGAAATTCCGAATTTAAAATTGACCGTAGGAACCGTAAATTTTCGGCAGTTATTAAATTATTCGATGGCTGTGTCCGAAATTTATTACTGCTCCAACTTACAAAAACATAATTAGATTAAAATTTGGGACAAATAAAATAAAAATGGAATTTAATTAAATTCTAACAACTTTTTCAATCAGGAAATTTTTATAGATGAACATTGCTATATACCTTTTTGATAAATTTATGTTAAAAACAGACAATTATTTTTTCCCTAAAACCTTTTTTTACGGGTCAAATAAATTGATGAAACTTTTTTTTTCAAGTACGCTTAAATATTAAGTTTGTGTAAAAATAAGTTTATTATTAAATAAAATTTATCTCATCGGATACTCCATGCTGTTCTAAAGAATGAAGCGGACAAACTAAATTCTCGCAACTCGATAGCAAATCCAAACGCTTTACTTGGTTCATTCTATTTCTTTTTTCTGGTGGTAGATTTTTAAGACTTTGGATCCTAAGTTGACACTATTTTAATATAAATTTATACACGTATATTTGAGAAAAGCATTGCTAAACTTTACGTTTTAGTTTTGACGGTTTTTAAACTGAATTATTTATCGTTTATATTTTTTTAAGAATTATAAATACGCCAACCCAGTAAGAAAAGTGTTGGCTTTCATACATGTATATATATATTGATTTGGTTTTGGCAAATTCAAATGCTATCGGATTTACGAAATGCTTATTTTCTCCATAAGGGCTAGCACACCTAAACGTCAGCCTTAATAAGAGCTGTTTTGGGGGTACGGATAAAACTTGATTAATCGGTATAACTGTATATAATATCGTTTTAATAATTTTGATTTACATTTGAGGCTACCAATTTGTGTTTTATCAAGTTTTACTTTCCTGTTGTTGTTTTTCTGGTAGTATAAAAAACAGGAAATGGTGTTTTGGTAAACTAAAAATTCAGCTATTATCTAACCTAACTCAAGCGGAAAATTCACGATTTAAACATTTAAAATGATTTAACTTCTTTGATTTGCATAATAAAAATTTTACCGAAAAAGCAAAATTTGGTTTAATCGAAGTGACATTTCTGACATTTCTTGACTTTTAATTTTTTGAATTGTGTTATTTTTCCATCTAAAATGTTTTCGATTAATCGAAACTCCTATCTACATACAAGGAGTAGTTCAATAAACCCCCGAATCATAAACAGATGTGTCGATTTAGGTATTTAAAAAAAACACTTTGTCTTTAATTAAACATACCCTTTTAGCAAGAAGCGAACCTACTATCGATTCCTCATACTTCGAACCCCCTTTGCACCGCTTAACATCTGAACAACCAGACATTCCTTGCGAAAATGTAGATGTTACCAGAAGACCACTCGCTTTTGGAACTTGGGCTTTGCCAAAATTAGTAATTCTCAAAATGAATATTTAACAGAACTATTCTTCAATTTTGTTTATTGAACTGAAATAAAAAAAGATTTTTTATCTCGTTTAATGTTACTGTAGATGTTTCATCAGCTCTGCTGACTTGTTCGGGGCTACTGGTAACATTTTTTTTAAAAAACTAGCAAATCTATTACATTTAAAAAAAAGCATTTGTAAACTAACCAGTAAAGTACGTGTTGGTTTTCTAAAAAAAATATTATAAATAGTCTGAAGAAGGCAGCAAAGCTGACAAAACGTCGACGGTAACAATAAAAAACATAAGCACTAAAAAAATATTTGAGTTCGATAGTATCGGTAAACAAAATTAAGGAATAATTGAAATGATTTCAACCATACAAACATACAATTTTTTTATTACTAGCGGCGCGAAATCCATGATAAAGATGCTTCTGTTGTAATTCAGGCACTTCTTAGCATTTGTGATTTAGTACATGACCCAGAAAAAGCGTATGAGGCTATCAGACTTAAAATACCAGACAGGTTTAAAAAATCTAATAATTTTTGAAATATATTTTTGAATATCTTTTAGATTGTGTGATAAACTGCTTGAACCTTTATCCCCAATTCGTGAAAGTGCGGCTTTGGCTTTATCAATTTTGGCCGAATTAGCAGATGGAAAAGAAGCAATTGTACAAAATGATTCAATTATAGAAAACTTACTTCTTTGTCTTGGAGATCAACAAACGGCAGTTCGGTTAAAAGCAGCGGCGTGTTTTAGAAATGTTGCTACAAGTTGGATAAGTCTCTAAAAATTCACATAAAAATTCAATTTTTCTTAAATATTTTATTGTAGCTGCTGATGTTTTGGTAGAATATGGACTTGTAGAATTTCTACTAGAAATTCTAGAAAGAGGAGAAGATGCCGAAATCGTTGATATTTATTTAAGTACACTAAAATACCTCATGTATGAATGTGGCAAATGTATTGCGTTGAAAAATAACGGTTTTCGTATTTTTGTAAGTGTTATAGTAGCGGCCACAAACGAATGAATTTACGTCATCAAAAGAGAATCATAATAAAAACTCGGTTTTACATTTAAGCAAGTTAATTAGAAATATTTTTAATGTCACAACTCACAACTGTTTTTTTAACTTTATTCTGAAGATTAATAAGTAAAAAATTGAAAATTTTGAATGATGATGTAAATTTCTTATATGATATGATGGCCACGGGTACAATTTTTTTCACTAATTAATAATAATTAGACAACATATTTGGATCACGCCTCATCACACATTGTTTGCAAAGCACTTGAATGCTTGTCAATATTAACATCAACAAAAAAAGGCAAAAAACTGGCACTTCAGAAGAATTTATTGAAAACATTGAACAAGCTTTTACATTACGGGGTATATATACAATTTTTTTTAAGAAATATAATTTTTAATTTTAGGATAATGACGTATGTGAATGTGCTGCTTCGGTTGTTATGTTTTGTACAGTTAAAACAAGAGCAAAACTTGCAGCTGCTGAAATTAAACCTCTTCCTAAACGTTTAATGAAACTGGCGACAAATCCGCTTAATTGCAGTTTGCAAATGTTTTGCTTGAAAGTGAGTAAAAAAATAGTCGCGAAATACGTTTTTGTGGCCCTTGTACGTTTGCTAGTAGCAACGGCCGCGAAAACCAAGTTTTGCGAACGGTTGAATAAAAATTACACTTAATATTAATTATTATTATTAGGCATTGACAAATATTTGTGAGCATCCAGATATTAGAAAAGAAATGCGTGAGAAACATTTCAAGACTTTAGCAGATCTGCAAGTTGGGAGTAATGAAGTATACAAAAAAATTCTATTACAGACAGTCGGTTGGCATTCACATATATTGGAGCCTTAAAATTCAAAATGTGTAAATAAATTTTTATTGGACCATTATTTAACGAGTTTTGATGCTAACAGTAAATTTGATAACAAATTTGTATTATCAAGATTGTATTGTGCTATTATCATTTTCTAAGTTAAGTAGGAGTTAAGGAGTTTATATAAAACTTGTTTACTGCAAACAGGAAAAAGTGAACAGTAGAACCTGTGATTTGTGAGAATGTGGGCACAAGTGGGTATTTTTTAAGTAAAATTTAATAATGCTATACAAGTGTACTAAAAGCCTAAAGAACACGAAAAAATGTTTTAAAAAATCTGACAGTTTGACATTTGGAATAAGAGAATTTTAATTATAGTGCTAAAATGATGAGGTATAAAAGGTTATTTTGTCGATGATTTTTTAAACACAATAAACAACAAACCAATGCAAAGATTTTTTAGTCAAAATTTTTTTCAGATGTAAAAATATAAGAACCCATAAAATGTATGTTTAGAACCTTGTTTTTTAAAAACTAAAAGAAATGATTTTTTTTGAAAATTTCTGGAGTTCCCCTAACCCTGAGAAAATGCGTAATTTTGTTGGTCCAAGCATTTTTAAAGTTACCTTAAAATAAGAACCGAATTTAAAGTTTTTTTATATCAAAAATTATAAGTTGATAACAAAAAGCAGAATGGTATACACTAAAAAAAATGTCTAATTTACAATACCAAAAAAAGAACTTTTTTGGTAAAAAAATAACAAACCCTGGTGGGTATTACTGAAGCCCTGTTTTCAACAAAAAAAATATTTGTCAACTTGACATTTTAAACAATTTATTTTTAATTTTTTTTTAACATCTATGAACACTACTAGATTAGTTCTCTCCATTATTTTGAAAAAATATCTCGATTAATTTTTAGTCGAATTATACAATATATGTATAGGTACCGCAGTCCCTTAAACAGCCATGATGCACTTTAGTCCCTTGATATAGAATATACTATCAAAGATCAAAGTGTCAAAATAAAATAAAAGTAATTTAATTACAGACACTTTTGGTTGAAGTTTTATATTATACAGGGTGGCGGATAATTGGAAGTAGGTATCAAGAAAACTAAAAAAGATTTTGACACGAAATTTTGGACATGAACAAAAATCGATGCGGTCTATGTAAATAAAATATTTTCAAAATAAAAACACTTCCGATTATGCTAAATAAGATTAGTTTCTTAATTATATTGATGTCACTTTTTATCACTAGTTATACAATAATGTCACTTTTTAACAATGGTTATAAAACAATGTCATTTTTATCACTAGTTACATAATGAGGAATGTTTAACAACTGAAACGACATATCAAAATGGTTGCATTTTGTAAGTGAATTGGGAAAAAAAATCTTTTTAGTTAACTCTTACTATTTTTGTAAAAATAAATTACGAATATAATTTTTTAAAGAAAAATATGTTCCGCTTTAAAAATCGTTATTTAGTAGAGTGCCAAATGCCCTAAAATGTGTCACTCTTTGGGGGTTTCAAGACTAAAGGTTGCTTTTTTCAGAAATGATGGCTTATGCCATAAATATATTATATACGAAGTTGTCCAAAAATTGTCCTGTGCAAAAGAGCATTATTCAAAATATTCTAGATATTTATACAATGTGGTTCTTCAAAACATAGGCTTTCTTCTACTAAAAGTTCAATTTAATCTGTGCAGCCGTTTTGCCACAAAAAATAAAATATATTTGAAAATGCATGGGCTCTTATGGGCGTTTGCAATTCCAAAGCTGAATATCTCCGTTCAAGATCCCGATAAATGTAATTGATTTTACAGCTTTTCGCTACTTCTCAACGATTATCTCAAAAACTAAGCCTTAATTTAAAAAATATGTCTCTTAAGAAGTTTTTGTCCCATCATTTGTGATTAGAATGGTATCACATTTAGATTTTTTTCTTATGTCGTTTTTTCAAAAATAATATAATAAATAAACTCTGCACAAATTATTTAAATATGAAACCGCATCTATCCTTTCAAGTTGTCGATCCCCCCACTCTCACTCTCCCGCTCTCCTAGCTGCAAAATCAGGGTTTACGTAGCTAGTAATTTTAACTAGATTATTACTTTGTTTCATAAATTAATAAATTGTTATATTCTTTCACTAAAAATTTATAAATACTCAAGTGAATTTGTTATAAAATCAGAAATCATACAAGAATTCCAATAGTACCACGTCTTCTAAAAATAAATGATTTGTCCTTTCACTAGACCTATATGAAAGTGATGGCGCCACCGATGAATAGATTGTAACATTACCAATTAAAAAAAAAACTTTGTTATATGTACTTTATCTAAATTTTAAATAGTAGATTTATTTGTATTTCTCAATAAATAAAACTAATATTTGTATATTTATCAATTATTTTCTGATTTTATAACAAATTTACTTAAGTATTTATAAATTTTTAGTGAAAGAATTTAACAATTTATGAAACGAAGTATTAATCTAGTTTAAATTACTAGCTACCCTGATAAACCCTGATTTTGCAGCTAGGAGAGCGAGAGAGTGCGACAACTTGAGAGGATAGATGCGGTATCATATTTAAATAATTTGTGCAAAGTTTATTTATTATATTATTGTTGAGAAAACGACATAAGGAAAAAGTCTAAATGTGGTACCATTCTAATCACAAATGATGGGACAAAAACTTCATAAGAGACATATTTTTTAAATTAAGTCTTAGTTTTTGAGATAATCGTTGAGAAGTAGCGAAAAGCTGTGAAATCAATTACATTTATCGGGGTCTTGAACGGAGATATTCAGCTTTGAAGTTGCGAACGCCCATAAGAGCCAATGCATTTTCAAATATATTTTATTTTTTTGTGGCAAAACGGCTGCACAGATTAAAGTGAACTTTTAGTAGAAGAAAGCCTATGTTTTGAAGAACCTCATTGTATAAATATCTAGCAAATTTTGAATAGTGCCCTTTTGCACAGAACAATTTTTGGACAACTTCGTATATAATATATTTAGGGCATAAGCCATCATTTCTGACAAAATCAACCTTTAGTCTTGAAACCCCCACAGAATCACTTTTTAAAGGGTTTTATGCGCTCCGTGCACCGTACTAATTTAAGTAACGAATTTACTTGGGCGTCTTAAATTTCTATAATAGTTAAAGAACACTATAAAGAAATGTTCTTTAAGAACTGCTAAGGACTGCTACATAAATTCAGTCCTTATGTTATTTAAAAAATATATGTTATTTTTTAAATTTGGACAACATAAAAATCATCATAACTCATTTTTTTAAACAGCTTAATACATCATTAGATACAAAAAAATCCATATCTATTGACATAAACGCCCACTACTTTCATTTGGTCAGCTTTGTGTTATTTTAATTTTTCAAATGGAAAAACTACTTTTCAATTTACTATTCAATTTAAATGCAATCCTTATTCAATACTAGATTAAAATAGAAAAAACTGAAAAAGACTACATCGGTCAATTGGAAATAGTGAGCGTATATGTTAATCGATGGAGATTTTTTTTCTATCGAATCATGTATTAGGATAGAGGATGTGCTTTAAAAAAAATGAATTATGAATATTTTTATTTGCCACTAGAATTGCTTTACCACTAATCTCGCCACTAATACTGTAGAATTTTTAATGTAAAACTGGTAATTTAAAGAAAACAGAATTCAATATTACTTCAAATATAAATCTGAAACTTAGAAAAAAAAATTATTTATGTATCACGTGAATTATAAGGATGTTAATCACCTTGGGCAACTTACAGCCCTTCAGGTCTGTTAGCCCTCAGGTTTGTAACTCCGTTGCCCATGGTCATTAGAACGTTTATAATTCCCTTGATAGATAAATAACTATAATGTACTCCCCTACCTGTAAGGTACAATTTCATGTTTCAATTTTCGAATTAGTTTAAAAAATAAACCGCCACGAATTATTTATTTTGTCTGGTAAATGGTATATAATTTGCGAATAGTATTAAAAAACATTTCTGTCGGTCAAATAACAAGTCTGAAGGAAAATTTTGACTGATTCATGCATCGGTCTGTGCCTCTTCTGTAGGGTGTCTATTTATAGCCAAATAACATTAACGATAATATTTACATATACCTAACTAGTCAGAAAAAAATTGATTCGTGCAAAGCAAACTCTCATTAACTCCGAAATAATCCTCTGAAAATAGCACGACTTCCCGGTCTTTAATTATAACATTAAGATGCAGTTATAAGATAACATCAAGGTTTTTTATTTTTGATTCATTTAACAATTGCAATTTATAATAATCATTGTACGAAAAAAGCTGAGCATGCGTGTAATCCTCCAACATTGGCAACGCATTTACATTTTACTGTAGCCTGCGAGTCCTGCTCTGCTCTGCTACTAGCAGTTGTAAACAACAATCGAACCAAAACAGCTGATTTTGACAGTGATATTATTAGGATGAACACCAAAGATTTTAAATAATCACAAGTGAATTACAGTTTCATTCATAAAAATTCTAATTAATAACACGTTTTAATAATGAGCGCCGTCACACAAGTGGTAAGTTTGTTTCAATTCAATAATAAAAAATAATAAATCGCGGATTATGTGCGCTTCTTTGTCTGAATGCGATGTAAACATCACTTTTGTTCGTTTTTTTTTTCAATTTATTCTAAAATAAATTCGTTTGGACGTACTGAGGTATTTATAGAAGTTTTATATTCGTAAATAATCGATACATAATTTCTATCATTGATTTGTTACTAACAGGACACTCTATTTTATTACACTATTTCATAAAAATTATATTTTTTTATTTTAATCGATTGGAAAATTTTGCCTTGGAAATTTTTATGGTCGATAAATTAGATTAGATACAACTGCAGGATAAAAGGAAATCGCAAATGCAAATCATTAATTTTTTATTTTTAAATTGTATTACTAAACTTATAATTATCTTTCTCCGCGTTTTATGAACAAAACAAAGATTTTTGACCTTGTTATACTTGAACTTGTACGATATCTCTAATTATAGTGATTAATAATGCGAACACGCATTTTTGCGGTATGCGTTGTTTAACACGGAAAATTTATAGATGAACCACCTGGGAATAAAAAATGTTAATTATTAATCAACGGATTTTTTAAGTATGAACAATTTGATAAAAAACAAGGGTCGAATAATAAATAACTTGAACTATGATTTATCAGTTTATCTGTTTTGTTTATAATAACAAGTTTCACATTGACATATTTGATAACATCTTCCGGTAAATATTTAGAAAATGGACGTTAATTTATTACTCAAAGTTGTTGTAAATTTGTTTTAAAAATTACAGTGCAAATAAAATTATGTTTGCGTTTTTTACATAGGGTCACCAATTGACAACAATAGATAATAATGGTCTATTAAATTGAATTATATAGTATAAAGGTTGCTTAACTTATCATTATGCTGCGATCCCCACACGAAACTCATTTTTTGTTTTTTCTACGATCAAATAAATTATTTGTAGAATATAGACATATTTTTTTAGCTTTATTGATAAGTTCGTATTTTGACCTTTCAAGCTTTAGTTCAAGTGAACTTATTTGTCCTATTATCCTCTTATTATATAAAAAAGTACATCAGAGATAATATCGTCAGTAAATACGTCATTTTGTTATAAATTAAAAAATATTTCTGTTAATGGAAATGTAATTTATCATTAGTGCTAACATTTTTTTGCTATTAATTAATTAAAAAGTGTTTTCTTTGCGGTTTGTTAAAAAAGCCGGTTTAACATGACATTAATAGCAATCATTATACAGGGTGAGTACAAAATGGCGGAAAAGCTCTCCAGTACGTTGTAGGGGGTCTGTTAATAGAGCCCCGGAAAAGTTCTTCTAAATATAAAGAAGTAAAATTGAGGATTCGACTTTTTTGTTTATGAAATTTTGAAAATTGCAGGGTTTTATAATTTGTTGTACGTCTTGAATCATATTATGGCAAAATTGTTTTTAAACATTGCTTACTGTCAAATTTAATTTTTAAAAGAGTTCGATTGTTACTCAATTTTCTACAAAGTACCCACTCGACCTTATAACTATTTACTACTGGTCAGCGATGTTATCAAAATTATTTCATTGATTCTTTTAGAAAAAGGGTGCAAAATTTTTTTTAATTATTTTTTTTTGGGGACTTTATTAACAATCCCTTATAACGTACTGCAGAGCTTTTCCGCTATTTTGTTCGCACCCATGACCAATTTCATCGTGTGTGGAGGCGGCGACAAGAAAGCTACGTCATTGTGTTTCGAGATGAGTTTTCTTATAGTATTTAGGTTACAGGAATAGTGGTCGGCCACAAAATAGGTTGGTATTGTACGACTAAAAATATTCTGCGATTATTGTTTTGACCCTTTAAGTACTTTATAACGGTTGGACCGCAAACCCCCAATAAAAATAGTGCCGACCAGTTGTTGACAATAGGCTTAAGAAATATCTTACTTTGCTAGGTAAAGAATTTTACAGCGGACTGTGGTTGAGTGTCGTAAAAATTTGGAAAAGTTAATCGCAGAATTATGTTGTAAACGCAGAATATTGTTGGTCGAACTCTACGTTCTGGTTAATGGCCTTATTTCTGGTATCCATTGGAATTCTACTTTTGCGGCGTCGAGTTTCGACATATTTTTTTTGGTTTAATTTTATTTTATAGATTTTGATTGGCTGAACATAATTAAATTGGTTGGACATTTAAAATCATAGGAATCACAAATTTTTTTGTTTAAAAACTAAAATTTGGTGTGTTCTAATAGAGCACCGGTGCTCTATTAGCTTTAATAGCTATTAGAGAACGCAAATGAGTTCTATAATCAGTTTTTAGGTTTTTGGTCATATAGTAACTGAAAGACAATTTTTTATTGGAAAAAATAAAATTTGGCGTGTTCTAATATGCTTATTAGAGAACGCAAATGAGTTTTGTAATCGGTTTCTTAATTCTTTGATCACATAGTAACAAAAAGACAAAGAATAATTTATTTTTGGCAAACAATAAATTTTCTTTTTACTAAGATAACATTTAAAAAATGCTTTGTTATGTGACAAGCGAAGTGACAAATGTGTTTATTAATCTTTTAAATACGCAAAACGTCCCACGATATTTCGCGGCCGACCACGATTTCTGAAACGCATTATCGATTTTCCATACAGGATAATTCATCGCGAAACACAATGACGTAGTTTTTTTTTGTTGCCGCCTCCATCCTTGGCCGCCTCCCAGTCCATAAGTAAAAGAGTGAAATTCATTTGAAACACGACGCGACAATAAAGTATTTCAATAATTGAGCGCTGTCAAATAGTTGCCACACAAAATTTGTATTACTAAATGCTTTTTCCCACAAATTTTGTTAAAAATTCTTAAATTATCGGGTATAGTATAGTTGATAATAATAATGCAGTTTTACATTTAATCAAGTTAATTATGTTGAATATTAATGATCAAGTGCGCTAAATTTACGCAACATTACTAAAAATCGGAAATTTTAAAGGATAACGTAAAATCATCGGTATGTGGTCATGGATGCAACCTCTTTTTTTGTTGAAAGTCGAAAATGACGGTTTATTACTATGGTAACATTGGTAACGAATTTAAAAAATGAGCAGAAATCTTTATATAATTGACACTACACATTTGCAACAGGAGATTGCCCCTTCCAATTGGAGTTAAAAATGTTATAAAATAATTTTAGTGTTCTTCATTTAAGGATTAAACAGGAGAACAGGACTCTTTTTTAATAAATATTAAATTAAATAGACCGCAGTTACCTCTGAATTGTAACATGATTTTCGAAACTGGTCTCGTATCTACTACATACGTATTATTGATTAAATTAAATTAATTAAATTAACGTATATTAATTATTTTTTTCGCAAAGTTTTGTAACGTGACAGATTTTGACAAATTTATTGCGAGAAAGATGGCTAAACCAAGATAAATATCTATTTATATTTTGGGCCACAAGCACCTGCCATCCATATAATTTTTGATATCGCAGTATTTGAAGATAATTTTGTGACAGTTTAAAATTTATAAAATTAGTTTTCTCGTTTATAAAAAAACCATTTCGAAGACAAAAAAAAATATGGATTTCGTCATATTGAAAGACGTGATGGTACAGCAAAAAACAAAATTTGAAACATACTTTCTGAGCACATTATATGCATGGTGTTTTAAAATTCAATTTTCAAAGAACAATAATTATGAAACAAGTGTAATTCAATTCAATTATTATTACTTCCTTTCTAAAGGATCACACTACGTTTTTTATGTTTGTACTGATTGACTTAAATACATATTTACCTCAGTGTTGTCCTAAAAATATATATATAGATAAGAATTTATTCAAACACGTTTTCAGTATCATATTAAGAAAAGTTTTTCGCTCATGTACAGTAAACAATTGAAGCGTACTAAAGTATCACATTTATTGGCTACAGTCAATACATGTCAATATTTTTATTGACTAGACAGTAAAGTAGGCACTGGAGCCCGTCAGGGTTTTTCAGCTGTCACAAAAATTTGACGTTTAACGTCAAAAATTGTAAATTGGTAAGTTAGTCGAAAAAATATGTTCAATACGACATTAAAGCAGATTTAATGCCTTGTCAGGCTTTAAACTGGCAGTCGTGGCACTAAATCGCATGCATACATTGAAAATAGTCCAGGAAAATTAGATATTCAACAAGGAAAAAATTAGTTCGAGACCAAAAATTTCTACTTTTGTCCAACTTTGTAGAAATTTATGTCTAGTTTTCCTAGACTAAGAATTAAGAATAAAACCTATTAAACTTTCATTGGGGCAATATATTTATTATAAAGCACTTACTTTTTTCAGGTGAAGAGTGTTGGTCCCAAATTGGTTCCATTTTTCAAGACTGTTACTATTTATTTTGTAGTTTTCTTGCCATACACTGTACCTTCAATTTTATCAACAATTCTAAAATGTTTACCTATTTTAAGTTTAATGCTTTTTGTTTTACTCCATGGTATGAGTTTAGGTGATGAGTAAGTGTTTTAACATCAAAAGATTTTTTTCTATACTCTTTATTTGTAGATACAGATACTCGAGAAGAATTCTAGTCGGTTTAATTTTTTGTTGTTTGGGTGATGCTTTTCTCATATGGCCTGATTATTTTGAAGTAGGAATGTTAGCATTTGCTATCGGCCATATAAATTACATCTTAGCTTTCGGTTTTAAACCTCTTAATCTATCTTTAGGTTTATGTCTCTATGGAGTAAGTGTATTGGGTATGTACATAAATTTAAACTTTTTTCAATGAAAACTTTCACCAACTGTTTGCAGGTTTAGCATATTTAATGTCAGGTATTCATGGTATTCTTGTTCCTGGTGTAATTATTTATACTTTTATTTTAACAACAATGATGTGGAGGGCCATTGCTAGAGTACAATTTTTCGAGGTTAAAAAAAAAAACATAAGAGAGAAAAAACTGTCATAATATAAATTTCAGGATTTGTGGACTTGGAGCAAATTGTGTTCGTGTGTAGGAGGAATTCTTTTCGTCCTTTCTGATCTTATACTCGGCCTAGATCGGTTCAAATTCCCAGTCGACTATGCACAGGTAATATAAAATTATGTCAATCCATAAATATTAATTATCTTTTAGGCTCTCGTTATGTCAACTTATTACGCAGCTCAGTTCGGTATTGCTTTAAGTATTGTAGATGCCAAATCTCAAGCAAATCCACGGTCTCAACAAAAATTAGAATAGGTAGTCAATGTTATATTACACTCTATGTATATAAATTGAGTAAGAAAATTCTTAATTTAGGTAGGCTTAATGACTCAAAATTACTCCTGTTTTGTTCGTTTCTATTCGCCTACCTAAATTATTATTTTTTTGCTCTCATGTTATTTGTGTTCAGGCTTTGACAGTCTTCCATAAAAACAAATTTTATTAATTCAGAGGTTGGTGTTATAAATAACAATTAAATTTTTGCTTTTTTGTGATAATTATGAAATTTTGCCAGTAAAAGACTGAAATGATTTTTGTGCCTAGTTCCTTGATGTCATCTTGACGTTTTTGTTTTATAGAGTTCGGACACTATCTGTTTCTTTTAAATTAGAAAGAGATGATCAAGTTTTGTGTGTAATTTTTAATTCCAACCTTTCTCGATTTTTTTGGGTTTGTTAAAGTCTGCAGATCAAGACTTTTTATTTTGACTGACTTCTTGCTTCCTATTTTCCTAGGAGCTTGGAGTATATTAGGTAATTAAAACACACCAAATAAAGCTCACTTTTTAGTCTTCCTTTAATTTTATTTCATCAATAGGCTGCACACAATATCTGTGATTTTTAATATAATTTTGTTTTTAGATGTTTGAATATCTAAAAAGTGTAACGTAATACTTAATATACAAAATAAAATATAAATATAACACTTAAATACATTTTATAATCAAACATTGTACTTTACCTAACACAGTAGGCATACAAGTTTCGTAAAATAGCCACTAGAGCTGAGAAAATCTTAATCTAATTACGTGTGAAGAGGGCTAAGGTACTGAATTTGTTGTTTTAAGAAACAGAAAGCTTATAAACACATGTTAGCTACTTTCTGTTACCAACAGTACCCTTACATCACATTAGGTAAGTACGCAAAACAATTTTTTTTAGTTGAAATCTTGCTCGCAGTTTCACAGCTTATTGAGATTATTCTTGTCTAAAAAAATATGCTTTACCAACTTGACTATTGCAGAACTACAAAAATACACAAAGAAAAAATTGTACTAAGACTAGAATCACACTGTAGTTGTAACAAAACTCTGTGAAGAATTGGTAAGAGCATATTTTAAATTTTTTTAGTGATGTTATTTTTACACTTAAGGTAACTAGAGCCTAAATATGCCAAATCAATCATGGTATCAGAAATTTGGTTCTGAACCAGATCGAACTGAGTATTGTGAACACTGTGAACCCCTCTGTGAGATACAATTATAGTCTTTGGGCACTGGGGAATTACCTTTTTCCAAAAGCACACCTGCTTCCATTTCGTTCATTTCTTGAGAATTGTTTGAACTGTTACTTGAAGTGGCGCGTTGGCGGACCATGTATGGGGTATTGTTGGGTGATGGTGTATCACGACCCTAAAAAATATAAATTTATGGCAAATTTTAAAAAATTAATCAATCGCTTCAGATGCACATCACTCAAACAAAAAGATTTTTTCATTAAAAAAAATGTTATTAAACAGTGCGAGCAACACAGTTCTCAATCACGAATGATTTAACTAAAAAATAAATTAAATACACCACGCAAAAAATTTAATAATCATAATTATAAGTAATGTCTTAAATTTGCTATTTTTCAACTCATGGTGATAAAGCTTATTAATTATCTAACTGGGTGATGTAATTGACTTATTACATAACTAAGTAATGTAATAAAACAGTATTTTCGATTTTTCTGCCAAATTTTAAAGTCGCTAATCGTATTTTACTATTACTTTCATGAAAAAAATATTTACGATATAACGAAAATAAATAATTTCTTCAAATTCTGGACAGTCATTGATAAAATGTTGTGATCACACGTGAGTTAATGCATATTACAGTAACTCGTGTGATTACAGAGCAACCCCCTCGTCAACTGCAATCTTCTCAGTTGATTCAGCGGAGAGGCTCGAAATGGCCTTAAATAAATTGTCTAAATTGTATGTTAGGTAACAGCATTTTTTCCGTTTCTCTCTAACACTTATTGATTTATCCGTAAGTAAAAAGAAGAAGGATGTAGTGTATTTTAATTTTTTTTGTTTATCGCAGTCTTACTTGTACGTTATGCTTTTGATTATCCTTCAACAAATGAATGTCCTTTACTGTCCAAACTTAAATAATGAAAATTTGTTATGTTTAAAACTCAAATTCACCATTTTTTTTATCACCAACTGCTTTGGTGAACACGTGACATATTTTTACGTCACCCAATTGTTTTGAACTTTTGCTGGTTTCAAAAATACAAGTTGAATGTGGAATTAAAGGCTCAATTTTTTTAAACAAAGCAACAAAACTATGTAAATGAGAAACAACAAAGAGTCAAATCTTTATTAATATTTAAAAAAATACAGATATAAATTTAGAAACCTTCTACTTTTCTTCTTGATGGCCATTTGATTGCTATACCACTTAGCCATAAAGAATTTTCAATTTTCTTCGTTAGCATGTTGATTGCATGGGTTTATTTGTCCTTCTAACCATCGCCGTCGTGCAAAACTCTCTTCTATTTCTTGAGATTGATTTCTTCAATTTTTAACTAATTTTTCTTCTTTCTTCTTACAAGAAATTTAAAAAATACCGTCTTAATAAATTATTTTCACTCGTGTGTCAAGAATAGGAGGCAAATCTTTTAGAATGGATGAAACAAAATTCTTCAACCACCAACAACTACCATTAGACATGTCGCCTCTTTTATCACGTTATCAGTTCTTGCACGTTTTAATTTTAATTTACACTTCACAACACTTCCAAAAACTAGTTTTTAACCATTTAACAGAATATTTTCAATCAAAACAACGTTGATTTGACTTGGATATTACTGAAAGTCTTCACAGAAGGCGCGAGCGTGGCGTTTTCAATATAATTCGTCAAGATTGCAAAAGTTACAAAAAGGCACAGAACAGTTTATTTTATTGAAAAAATTAACGTCGAAAAGTTTTTACAAGAGAGTTTTTAACATTGTCTAATACACGTGATGAGCTATTGTGCATCATTGATGGGACGCTATTGAGTAAGAAAAACAAATACTTATTGAAAACCTCTATGAAATATAAATTATTTTTATTTTTTTCCGTAAAACTAGCAACAAACATAAGTGTTATACATACATATATCGAATCAGAAAAAATATCTCTACGAGATAAAGAAAAAAATAAATAAAGCACATAAACGAACGTTAGATAAAAATAAAAACATGTATAAAATAATAAAATGCTATTAAACTTTTAAGGTACTAAAGACATATTCAACTACGAGAAATTTTATGCAACCTTTCACTAAAATCAAAAGCTGCAGTCACGACAGGAGAAATACTTATTGTATAAAATGACCACTCATAACAACTATTTAACAAGTGAAAAAAAGCCCTTGACTTCCTGTTTTCTAAGTTAAGCAGTAAACTCGTAGAAATAGGACTATTCAGTGACCCTAGAATATAACTTTTTTTAGTCATCAATTGTACATACGTCTATTCTTATTTCACACAGATACGTTGACGTAGCTACCCTAATTTTTTTCAGTAGTAAAAAATTCTAGTACCACAGTAAAAGCAAAGAACAAACACAATCAAACAAAAAATTTCTACTAAAAGTAGGGAACAAACTCAGTTGCCTCAAATTTTAGTAGGCTAAGAACTAATAAATTATTGACACTTTTCAGAGCCAAAGACTGAAAACCGCGACATTTAAAAATCTATATTTTTTTATCTCATCCATTTAATTTGTATTAGTTGAAGGGAAATAAAAGACTGATTTGCGGTAATACCCAGAGTGTAATATATAGGTGTTAGGGTAAAACACAAAATCCGAACACTTTATAAATTTAAAAATAACAGATACGGGTTCTACCTGCAATTAATCAAAGACTACCTAAAACACCTATTGTGTTTTGTTTTTTTTTTTTTTTGCTTTTTTATAACGAATAATGTTGAAGGTTGGGTTTGTAATTTTTTTATTGTTTGTATTAAAAATTATACTTTTCTCCATAATTTAAGTGAAAGTTACAACTCTAGGTGCGTAGTAGGAAATATTTATTATATTTTTCATTACATGCACAGAGTATACAATTTACTGTATTATTGCTTAATTACTATTGTTATTCCCATACTTAATAATTGAAATTGCACAATAGAATAAATACGTTTTTTATGGAATATTTTCATAATTCAGGAGGAAGAGGTAGTACTTCTTGTAATTTATTACGTAAATTAAATAAGTAAAAAACATATTAAAAAATAATAATACCTAAAAACTAAGAAAAAAAATCTTTAATTCGTGAACACAAACAAATATTATTCTTTGTTCGAGTATGTGCATCCGGCCTTCGAGTTAGTAAGCAAAACTAGTTATTTTCATGCTTAAATCTCATCACGTTCCCAAACTCTCAAAACAAATCACAAATGAATATTAAAATGGCATATTTATTAAAAAAATCACATATTTTTTCGAGAGAAGATAATTAATAACACAGTTGATCACAGCAGTTACGAATAGCAAAAAAACAACCCAAAAATTTAATACCCAAATCCACACATTATATTTTTCTCACTTTCAAAAGTCTTCTCTCCAACTGAGAAAAAATGAAAGATTTTACTTGGAGTTACGTAATCTGCACACTTGATTTGTTTTGTAACATCAACTCACTTGTTTGGACGGTCCACAACATGTGTTTTGTACGCAGTTATCACTATCTGTGGTTTTCGGACAATCAAGAACACAATCTTCCGTTTGGTCGTTATCAGTAATTTCCGGACATGCTTGATAATCGATAAATTCCGGTTGGATTGTCGTGGAGTGAATACCTTCGTTGTGGAAGAATTCCTTGACTTTTTCAGCGATTTTCATGTATTCGGAAAGGTTGCGGCACCTGAAATAACAACGTTAACACAAATATCGAATGACCAGCTAAATATCCATTTGGAGTAAGCCATGACTGCCACTGACAGGAACTTTTAACAACACTGCTTATAATATTATTTGAAAAAAAAAAATGATAATCCCAAAAACTGTTAAGTTGTTTTGATTCTATTGCATTGATTCTTTGCAAGTGGTTAAAGTGTCATGACGTGCTCAGAATAGCAATATTAGTTAGAAAAAAAATTACTTGATATGGGCAGAAGCAATGATCCGGTCTCCGGCAAGTTGCCACACATGGAACTCATGAACTCCTACAACTCCATCAACTTTTGCTAATAACCGTCTTTGGATTGCGTCAACTTGAATATGAGTTGGAACAGTTTGTAACAAAATCAAAGCAGAATCTCGTAACAATGGCCAAACAGAATTCATTATTAACAATACCAGCAAAATACTCAAAGCTGGATCGATATAATTTCTGTATTTCCATGAAGTTAACCAAAACACTACTGCTGATATAATTACAATAACCGAGCCCAAAGCATCTGATAAAACATGAAGAAAAACTCCTCGCATATTCATATTGCTTGAGGAAAAATGACTATGTGAGGATTTTTCTGGTGGAGGACTGGGATAACTTTCATCGTTTTCGTTATCGTCAGTCATTGCTAATTGCGTTAGACGATTTCTACTATGAGCTAGGCGGCCATGAGAGTGGCCATGGCTACTACCATGTTCTGCAAAAAATCAAAATCGAAAAAACACCCTCAATTTCTTAAATTTTCATACCACGGAACAAAAAAATTCCTATAATATTAACTAAAAGTCCTAACGCTCCTACAATAACCAACAATTGTGGGTCATGTATAGCTTCACTTTCAATAAACCTCTTGCACGCTTCCACTGTAATAGAAAAGCAAAGAGCTACAAGGAAGACTGCATTTACTAAAGCTCCCAATACTTCAGCTCTGGCCCAACCAAAAGTGTTTTTCGACCATTTTTTCGGAGACATCTAGAATTTTCAGTGAGAAAATGCGATGATTTTTGGGTAGGGTTACCTTGACTGATACAAAGGCCACCATCAAGGCAGCCACATCGCTTAACATGTGAAAACTGTCCGCTACCAAAGCCATGGAATTTGTGACGTAACCTACTACAATTTCGACGAAGAAGAAGGATGTTGTCAACCATAACATCGATAGCAGACGACATTTTTTCCCGGTGAATTTTCCCATTGTTATCTGGAAAATAAAGCAATCTTGTTTTTGATTTACGCAATTTTTAGTAAAAAAATTGGTGCAATGATAACACTAATCCTATCCTGATACTGTCGTTCTAATTTTAGGAATTATTTGTTTGGCAAGTGAGAAATTAATGTTATGCGCACGATGTGTTCGTTCAAGTATTTATTACTAGACTTGATCCTTAAATAGTCATGTCCATAACAATTAATTTAAAAATAAATTAAGATAATTACACTTATGGTTAAGGCTTTGTGTTTTGTGAAATAAACAATTCTTATACCCACTGTATTGAAACACACTCACAACTTTAAATTTAATTTAAAAATAGATGTTTTTTTAAATATTTTACAATATTGATGATTAATGTAGATACGATTTGATAACCACAATACATTGATTATTTTTTGATAAATATCTTTAATGCTTTATACTCAATCTATTCTTCAAAAAGAAAAAAAAATGTTATCACCATAAATTACTTGATGCCAGCTTGAAACAATAAATTTAAAGAACAAAGTAAAAATGTTATCACTCTTATAGGTATAAAAACCAAAATATATGTCATTGTGCTGTCTAAACTGCAAAGTAAATAAATGATATTTAAAGAATTTTGACGCCTATTGTACAGGTGGTTCATATTTTTGAACTTGAAAATAAAAAACTTTGTACACTGATTATCAGAAAAATAAACATTTCTAAAAGATTTCTTATGTTAATTTTTGAGACAAAATAGATGGATTTATAATAGATTGTAAAACAAAGAAGGCCTAGATTTATCACATAATACATATGTGGCAATGTTCACGTTTTCGATGATTAGTATGTGAAAATTGGAAATTATTTTAACACAACAAAAGCTTTGTAAATTTGTTTCACACATATGGAAAACAAAAAATTTGTCACGTGACAGATGGCAAAACTATTCTATGTTTTCGATGATCGATATGAGACATGAACTGTGTAAAAGTTCCTGATTTGTCACGTGACTCAGGACAAACGTCACGTTTTCGGTTATTAATATAAAAAAATAACAAAATTTTGATATAAAAAAAGGGATATGATATACATATTTTTATTTATATAATAACTGACATGTGTAAAACAAAGAGATCCAAATATTGTCACGTGATATATGGCAAAACCATCGCGCATATACACAATCATTATTATAACAAAACCGTTGGCAAAACCACTAAATTATAAACTTGTAGTAACTGGTATGTAATAAATAAAACGAAGGGCTGCCAAAAACCACCAAACTAAAGTAAACTAAACAAAACTAAAGTAAAAAAATCGTCTGACTGCAAAAATAATAAAAATTAATAAAAAAATCGTAAATCTAATGAAATAACTCAACTGTGTGGATGTTCATGTTGTCTCCTTGGTTATGGAGAGTTTGTTATTTGTTTGTGAAAAATTTGTCCGATGCAAAATGCAAGCGTGCAGTTCTAAGAGTTCTAATGAGGAAGAAATAATAAATATTGCTGTTGCTGCTGCTGAAGATTCACTATTACCAAGAAACTCTAGGCATGTATACGAAGAAACGAACCGTGCTTACCAGAAATATCGGAAGGTGCACTAATAAGGATTTCAACAGTGATTTTGTATTTTGACAGTTCTGAAAATAAGGTTACTTTATTTTACTAGTACAATAAAGAAGTACTTTATAGACGTAACATTGTATTATTAAGAATAATTTATTAAGCAGTCGGACATAAAATAAATTGTAGCCATTTTATTACTGATTTCAAAATAGAAAGAATTTTTTAAATCAAAATACATTAATTTAAAATGAAAAGTAAATTTTTGCACAAATATTTTCCTTTCATAAAATTATTGCTTTTAATTGGCTTAATAAATATGGTTATAAACACTTCTTACTAACATTAAAAAGTCAATTATTACGTGTTAACAACATACCCAAAGAATTAATATACAAGTAAAATGTAATTTTGTTCATGTGGTATTAATTTAAACCACGCAACTTATCAAATTGTTTGGATTATTCGATAACCAATTTATTGCTTAACTTAGAAATATTCGAGAATTCATACAATTTTTTATAATTAAAATTTCTAATTTTTAAAACAAATAAAGTAATCGTAATGTCTGATAAGTGATAACACTATTTGTTTAGATCTCAAATTTACTGAAATATGACCGCAAATAAAAATTGTTTACACTGAACAAATATTCGTTGACGAAAGTTCTTTTATACAAAAGCGTCTGCAGACAATACTGTACATACTTTGTTTTACAATAACTTTTATTATAATACTAGTTTGACGCAGGTTAGGTCAGTTAAAAAACGAATATTGCACAAGGAAACAGAAAATCCGGCACTAAAATTTTTTTTTAACCACAAACCAACTTTCGGATAAAAACCCATCAACATCAACCACTTCCTTTTCAGGCTGTTTACAATTTCGCAAAATGAGTAAACCGTTATTTAAACACGAAGTGCTTTAACTATACTTTAACACAATACTGATTAGTAATTTATTACGCAGACCTCTAAAGCAATAAAATTTTTGAATTCGTGAAGAACTTTATAAAAATTTCGACGTGATTATTGCTTTCACTGCAACTTGGCACATATTCTTTACAGATTGTTAATCCGATAGGAAGAAAGCATAAAACCGAACGAAATGTTTAGAAAAATTAGATAATTAGGTGCTTGACCTGCTTATTGATTAAACTTTGCATCACGAAATTCTATTTATCCGCTTTTCTTTCAATGGAACCTACTTTGATTCAAACGCAAATTCAAGTATTATTATTAATTTAAAAAATGTGTAAACAATAGCTATTTATGTATCAATTACATAAAATAGTTTTAGGGGACGAATCGTAATTAAGGATGAGACGACGTCTTTAATTAAATTAGTGATGGGATAATTCGAATTAAAAATAACCTGTAATCCGATTATTGAAATAACCTGTGTAATCCGGTTATTGTTTTCAGAGCATTCAAGTGATCATTCGAATTATTACATAGATGAAAATTGACAGATCTCGAAACGTATCGGTGCGCAGCGTGCGCACCTCTACTGCCGCATTCGGTTATTTCAACGAGTGAAATATAAACCGAATAATAATTGGAATAACCGAAACCGAATTGCGAATGAAAACCTAATAAGTTGGTACTTGCTACCAACTAACTGAACCTACTCCACACTGACTACAGACACTAGACAGTCCACAACGAATCAACGATGATAACGTACTCGGCTAAAAGAGTCGTATAATAAAATAATTTAAATTTTTAATAATTTACATGGATGAATCGTTCAGTTCCACTTTGCAGATCGCTTCTAAAAAAAGATATTAGGAAATTTAATTAATACTTATGAGCTATGATTTATATTAAGACTTAAGAGATGGCAGTGTTTAAGAGAAAAACTTTTTTGAAATAAAATTTTTTAATAGGTAGGTAGGTACATACCAACATACCCATATAATACAATTTCTAAAAAAAGACAAAATTAATAAAAAATTCAATATAAAAAAAAATCCCCCCACATAGTTTGAGAATTTTAACAAAAAAAAATAGGTTTACCTATTAAAAGTATTAAAATTTCTGAAGCATCTATAGTGTGATAGGAGGGGAATACCGAACAACGATCGTGATGTAAACAAGTTACGGTATAAATAACTTGAACTGAAATAATTCGAATGATCACTTGAATGATAATCCGATTATTAAAATCACTTGAATTCAGATAATCCGGTTATTGAAATCATCCGGTTTTGCCCATCACTAAATTAAATCCCTAATTAAACTATTGCTGAGTTATTTGCGAACGTTCTGCATACAAGATTTTTTTATACAGTGGTCAATAATTGAAATGAATACCCTAAAATTTAAGTTTAAAGTCATGTATATCCTTAAACAATTTATTAATGGGCATGATTTTTTATTGTAGCTCATTTCTTATACCTTAAGATATTCAGTAGAACGTTTCTTGTATGTTTGTTGTATAAATTGTACAGGGTGTACCAGACAAGCACTGCAAAAAACCAAAAAGTTTAAGCCCTTATTCTACCAAAAAAAAATTATTTTTTAAATAGGTTCTGGAAAAGCATTATATTAAAACCTAGAAACGGTTTTGCAGATCTTGAGCTAAGTTCATGAATTAAAGCAAGAGTATAAAAAACTGTTTTTTGCGCTATAAGTAATAATTTTGTTAATTGATGGAAAAAACCCCCTTTCTGGCTTATTCTAAAGGTAAAAGTTCAAGCTTCAATTCTGAAAGGCATAGATAGGCATACTGTTTTATGCTCCCAAAAATGATCAAATATTTAAATAGCTCTGAGTTTTAGTTAGGTAAAAGGATAATGGCTAACAATAGCGTCCGTATCAGAGTAACAGCTCGTTTAGGTAAGCAAAAACTTGAATTATTCTCACATTTATATAAAACTAGATAAAATCAACAATCCTGTTCATTCCATGGTAGAAAGAAAATTATTATTTGTAGAAGATATGATATCGAATTGACAACATGGTCTGACGTCATTCAGAGATGGAATTTCGCGTTGTTTATTGGTGTAAATTCGAAAAACGTCACTCAAAGAGTGCCATTGAGAGTGCGCAAAATCATACGTTGTGACAGTCTTTCTACCATTATCCTTTGGCTCTAATGGAGTAAAATTTGAGCAAAAAGTCGCTTAGTTCTCGAGAAAAAATTATGTCAATAAAGTTAGCAGAAGACTTTTAGCAGAACATATATTTCTTCGCAGAAAAATTTAAAGCTAATTAAGAGCTAATTAAATGCTCTAATAAAAAATTTTGTGCTCGTATTTTAAAAAAAAAACAACATGTTCTGCTAGCTTAATAAAAGGTTAGCAGAGCAACAATAAAATATGACATAAAACGTAAATATAATAATGGAAATATTTTAAGCTTATTACGAGCTAATTAAATGCTATAATTTAAAATTTAATGCTCGCTTATTTTTTAAAAAAAAACACATGTTCTGGTAGCTTAATGAAAACTTAGCAGAACAACAACAAAATATCACATCAAATATAAAGATTATAATAAAAATATTACAAGCTAATTACGAGCTAATTAAATGCTAGATGATAGATGACACTTTGGATAATTTTTTAAGTATTTTTTTAATTAACTAAAGTACGATTAATTACCTTGTAATAAGCTTGAAATGTTTCCATTATTATATTTACGTTTTATATTATATTATATTGTTGTTCTGCTAACTTTTTGTTAAGATAGCAGAACACATTTTTTTTCTTTTTTTTTTTTTTTAAAGGCGAACATTAGATTTTTAATTATAGCATTTAATTGGCTTGTAATTAGCTTCTAATATTTTTATTATAATCTTTATGTTTGTTGTGATATTTTGTTGTTGTTCTGCTAACTTTTCATTAAGCCAGCAGAATATGTTGTTTTTTTTAAAAAAATACGAACACAAAATTTTTAATTAGATCATTTAATTAGCTTTAAATTTTCCTGCAAAGAAATATATGTTCTGCTAAAAGTGTTCTGCTAACTTTATTGTCATGAAAAAATTGACTGACGTAGAATAAAACGAGACCAATACCGTCTTATTTTTCATATAATTTGCGATATGAAAAATACAGAAATTTTAACCTAACTTAATTTAACGTTTTTCAGGCTTTATAGCGCCATATCTTCGTAATTAGTAAACTTATCGCAATAATTTTTTATATATATACATTAGGATGGGTCAAAAAAATCAATTATTTTTTTTTTACCTTCCGACAGTGAAAAATTGGTTCCTAGGCACTTTAAAAAATGCTTTTTTAAGATGAGCTCTTAATTTTAATAGGAAAGACTCCCTCATCGCAGTTTTCCATTTTTTTTCAGTTTCGTTTTTCAGTATCGGAAGTTAAAAAAAAAATAATCGATTTTTTTGGTCCACCCAAATATACATATAAAAGCAGAAGTATGAGCGAGATCAACTGGGAAATTACCTTTTGCATAAAATTTAAATACGTTGAAAAAAAAGTGGTATAAGTAAGAGAAGCTTTTGTAACAAAATTTTAAGAAAATGATAGATAATGAAGAAAATAGTCATGTTGACCATACCAGATTTACGATGTATTAAACAATCCATACTGGCCGGCTAAGAAAAAAATATGTTCGAAAAATTGAACAGAATCTATGCATGCAGTAGGAGTAGAGCGGAAGCTAAATATCTTACACAAGCGTTTAAAAAAAAAACTTCCTGGGCGTCTTTTCTATATGTAGTTAAAGACAAAATTTAAAAATTTTGGGAAATTATAAAGTTTTCTGGTTTAGAAATTTTCTCTACATTAAATTTGGACCATGCCTCCTACACACCATCCATGAGTTTACGCATGAAGAAGAGCAAATAAAGGGACGAAACGTTGCGTCAAACACAAATTATTTGTATTGCTCCTCTTATAATAAACCGATTTCTACACATAAGATAACCATAACACTAAATTTTGATTCTGAAAGAATTAGTTTTTTTTATATAATTTTAAAATATTTATCGGCTAATTTCAAGTTGAGATACTACCGGGTGGTATTTTAATATTTTTTCTTTTATTAAAACCTAACTTCTAACAATGAAACACTCTTATCAAAAAATGTAATTTGTTCACAATTTATGTAAATAAAAAAACGTTAATATGTTCCAATGACTTTAAGTATAGGTCGCAAAACGAGCATTTTGTGGCGTGTCATGAGTCCGCTAAATTATTATTTTAAAAAGCGAAAGCCAAAAAAAATTAAGTCAATTGTATCATTGACATTGAAGCAGACAATGGCCGGAAAATCACTTAGCAAATTTGAGATGGGTAAACCCAAAATCTCTGACAAAATAAGATTAGAACTTGTAGACAGATAAAGATAAATATTAGCGATAAGCATAAAAAAAATTATATAATATTGATGAAGGTAATCAAGAAAAACATCGAAATTAATGAAGAGACTTGTTTTTCATTTGTAAGAAACGTGAAAGTAAAACATCATTCTAGGAAAACCTCCGATTATATCCACCTTTTTAGGAAAAAAATAGTTCTTTTTCAACATTGACCGACTTTGTATTTACATTTAAATTAATTTGTTTTATAACAAGGTAAATTAACTTGATCAGATTTTACAATGCTGAAGATCTTAGAAATCGAACAATGAAATATTTAAATAGTTATTGGTATTGCATTATTCATAGGCTTTACCGATAATTTTGCAAGGTTGCTGCAATAATCCTTATGTAAATACAATTGTTGCTAACACAAAAATATATTTACCAGATTTGTTAAATTTTTGCCAGAGTCCTAGAGTTGTTTACCTTCAAAAAATTACTACAAGTTCGTAGTATTCAAATGATTAATAATAAATTTTATGAAATCAATTTATGATCTGGAATTTTTGCCGATTACAGAATGAGTAATTTATGAAAATTTAAAACGCATTTCAATGCACTTACCCTAGGTCAATATAAACAAAGGAGAAAGTAACATTTAAAGATTACAACGTTTTATGCAAAACTTTCTTCGAGGAAATATTATCTAATTTAAATACTTTACTCAATTAAATAAAAAAATCATCGTGAAGGTTTGTTTATAACCGGTTTTTTTATTTTGATGTTATATTTTTTTGCAGTGACACAGCATTTTCAAAATTTCTTTAAAACTCCAAAACTTAGGAAAAAATTCATGGCTGAGTTCCAAATTTTTAAAGGACCTTACGTAGGTCACTCAAAAATTTCCTTTATCTCACATTGAAGAAGTAAAGATAAGTTTAATGACACTAATGTAAATAAAATGATTGTGTAAAAATAAAATTTGCAGAGACGTTCCTTTGTGTTTGGGGTTCATACAGAGGTTTTTTTTGATAATTTACGAAATGTTTGTAAGGTACAATCGATAACAAAGTGGGTTAATGATAAGAACTGTTATACTTGTGAACAAAGCACCTATAAACAACTACTTAAAAAAATAGTACAAATTTAAATTCTTACCTGTTCTTTTTTTATAAAACTGCTACACTTGTTTTAGCATGATATTAAAATAAGAAGCGATGGTCAAAATTGTAGAATTAAACAGTCTCCTGTATAAAATATAAGCACTTGTAAACACGATATCACAGCATATTTAACTTGAAGTTTTAGTAGATTTTTGTAAAAAATAAAGAAAATCTTAATTAAATATCTGACTAAAGACACAATAATTCAATAACAGTTAATGGAAAAGCTGAACTCGTTAATTATTTAATACATAAGCGTACGTCACACAATTTGACAGAAAACTGACACTTCGCAAACCATAGAATCACCATGACTGAAGAAGCTCACCAAGCTCGACGGCTAGTAATTTCAGCCAATCAGAGAACGGAACTTTGGTGACGTCAAGATCATAAACCTAAAAAAACTCACACAAAATATAACAAAACAAGAAAAATAACTTGTGTTTACATAAAAACAACTAGAAATTTAAGAGAGAAATGTAACAAGTTTTTGACAAACATTTTGTAATTTTTTAAACAATGATTTATTGACTATCTATGGTGTTTTTTATGTCATTGGTGGAAGACGTCGGGATCGGGACGTCATGGTAGGGGTAATAATAAATTTAAATTAATTTGCTTACCGAATTTTTGAAATGTAGTAATAGAAACTTTGAATTAATTGCAATTTTGTTAATTAACTTTTCCTTCGTATACTTGTGACACGACCTTTACGAGAAACCAACGTGTTAAAATATGACATAACCTCAAAAATCTAAAATTTTGAAAATACACAATGAAAAAAATTTTGTGGAAAGCTTTAGGTTCGATGGGTTTCGTAATACAATATGCTTGTGTAGCCCACTGTACTTTTGAATATTTAGGTGATTTCGTTTTGGTACAAAAATTTTGAATTTTTGGAATATAATTATTAAAATTGGCTTTTTTTAGTGTTCAGGACCTTCAATGGAACCAACAATTTACTCCGATGATATTTTATTAACTGAACATGTAAGTGCTCGACTCAATAGAATTTATAGAGGAAGTATTGTTATTTCAAAATGCCCTTCAAATCCTAAACAAAATATCTGTAAGAGAGTTGTTGGATTACCTGGAGATAAAGTTCGAATTGGGTTTAATAGTTATGAAATTGTTCCGAGGGGTCATGTGTGGTTGGAAGGTGATAATTCGAGTAATTCTTCTGATTCGAGAAATTACGGACCAGTGCCACAAGGGCTGATTCGGAGTAGAGCCCTATGTCGAGTTTGGCCCCTCAAAGATATGAGAATATTAACAGATTGAGAAATTCAGTAAGATTGGAGGCAGTTTACTTCCAAGGACAAAATACATTGTAGCAAGATATTTTTTATTGTTAGAAGTATGTTGTTTTATATTAAAATATATTAATTGTTAAGCTATTTTTTTATTATCATATATCAGAAAAATTCATATTTCTAGATAAAATACATAAAAGACGAGGTGTATAAGTGGTTGCCTATGTTAGATACTTTATTATAACGTGCGGACAAAAAACTTCTTAGTTTGGGTAGAATTGGAACTGATTACTAATCAGGGCTTTAGGCACGTAACTAATCCTTCCATTTTTTCAATAATTATAATAATGCCAACTGAAAATGTTACAGATTATAATAATATTTTACTTTTTTTTCGCCAACTTTAAGTGTCTTATTTGATAAATAATAGTGTTTTCGATTATTTACACTAGTGCACATTCATTGTATATGTATCTCTTTAATAATTCATTGATGAATTACAGTAAGTGGTAAAATGACTGCCACAATCAACAAACGAAAATGGAAATACAGTGGTGATCATTGAAAAAAAGTGGGACAGTGATAGAAAAAATATTTAAATTCGACAATTTACCTTTAAACCTCAGCATTTTTACATATTTTTATTAGCGTTTTTAATCACATCAACAATAAATAAAACTTGATTCATAATATTCATATCCTGATTTTTTTTGATATTTGAAGAGAACGTTGCCAAATTTAATGTCCCACAAAAATTATTAAAAGTTTAACCGATAAGGGAGGACAGTTTCACTCATTTTGAGGGTAGCGGTAATCTAATTAAAGTAATTGCTCCTATTTTTTTACGAATTAGTATTGTTTTTTGCCATATGTTAATAAATAGTTGATATGGATAAGTGGAACGGCCTGTTGAGAAAATTCATTTAAACGTCTAGAAAAAATGGTTATCTTTGCCCATCATACATAACATATAGTCGGTGTGTCCAAGAATGGGAATATGACAAACAGTAAATAACCTTAACAAAAGAATCCTAATCAAGCAACTACTAGTCATGCCGGTTTATGATGTGAGAGCCCGAAATAGAAACGTTCCTAAGGCGAAACCTTTTATACCTGCTTCGGACTCTCAAAACATAAATCGCTGATTGGCATCAGTAATAATTTCTTTATTAAGATTCCTTTGTTGCGCTTATTTATAGTTTCAAGTCACATTTTCATTCGTGGATAAACCGACTATAATCAAATATAGCAAACAAAAGAGACTATATCAGAATTTAAAGTAGTTTATTAGGAGTAATAACATTGAATTTAACATCAATACATACAGACATTCTCTACTGTAAAGTTACGCTGTGAGTAGTAAGCAAAAAATTAACTCTAAACCATAAATACCCAAGTGCTCTATGCACTAAAAATTAAATATGTATTGCAAATGAATCACATAAATAAAAAAATCATCACGTAATGATAAAATTTGGTCATAAATTCTCTATGTTTCTTTTTTCATTATATATCACTAAAAGATGCACTAGCAGCTTCGTTAACAAGTGTCGCTGAAAAATAGTGTACATTTTTTAAAAGTGTACAGCTTGATAATTTACTACGAAAATATCAGAATTAATATAAACAATACAAAAAGTCTCAGTACTCTTTTTTATATCTCTTTATACTTTTACCCTAAAATGAAACATTAATTTAAAAGGTACAAATTTAGTTAGTGTTTATTTTTTTTTCTAATTCAAATGGAATCCTTTTTCTTTAGTAGCTGCTAAAAGTCTCTGTCGTAAAATTTCCTCGGTGGGGTAATCAGGTAGCTTCAAATAATGGACACATGTATTAACAGAGGGATATGAACCTTCGCCGGCATCCACTTTTCGCACTATCGTCAGCCTTGGATACAAATTTGCTAAACCACCAGGAGGCAACGAACTGCATCCAGTTGTAAACTGGAGGAACGCTTTACGCTCCTCGGGCGACATATCCACCAAAACGTTGACGAACCGCAAAAAACCAGGGCTAAAAAATGTCGATTGTCAAATAAATACTCACATAAATAGTTATAAAAAGATGGATATTGTATGAACTGCTCAATACTAGATCTTTTTTACGATGTATACTCTTCATCACTGGAAATGAAACGGCCGAACTGACTTCGCGTGTATCATTATTGATAATATACACAATCAAATATAGACTATTCAGTGTTTTAAGTAAATATGACCCATTTTGTTAAATTCTTGAAATTAAAAAAATTATTAAGATAGAACCTTGTTATTCCAAGGTAACTACGAGGGTGTATCAAATATAAACGGGAATCCTTTTCAAAAAAGTTCCATAAGAAGCATTGAAATGTAAGGGGTGGGTTTTCAGGTAGCTCAGAATGTTAGGAAGAGGATAGAACCGCTAGAGACTCAATTCGGCGCTTTAGTGTAAAACTAGACAATGAGCGAGAAAGAAGTACGTGTATCCGTAGAGCAGCGGATTATCATCAAGTTTTTGGCCAATGAAGGCTTCAATCCAACGGAAATCTTGCGTAGATTACAGGGACAGTACTTTGTGTCTTTGCTTGGCACAAAGAATTCTCTAAAGGACGGAAAAAATTAGAGAATCTCAGCCATGATTGTTGCCCGAACACGAGTGTCACGGACGAAAACAGCGAGGCAGTTCGGAAGCTCTTGGACGAAGACATAAGAACAACGCTGAGATTTATTGCAGATGAACTTTAATTGAGCTATGGTAACGTGCAAAAAAATAGTGGAAAAAGAAAGGAAAATCGGTGTGAAACGTCATTCTCATCCACGAGAATGTCCGACCCCATGTAGCAAACGCCACGAGACAAAAATTAGACCAAATGGCCTGGGAAACGATAGAGCAACTCCCTTACAGTCCCGACTTACCGCCTTGTAATTTTCGTTTGTATGGGCCGCTGAAAGAGGCCAGCATTTCGGAGACAACGCTGGCCTCCGTGCTCCAATAGCTTAGAGAGTGCCCGAAGAAATTCTTTGAAAACGGAATAAAAAAAACTCCCAATCAGGTGGCAAAAATGCATTTCACGCGAGGGAGATTATATAGAAAAATGATCTTCAACTGTAAATATCTGTAAATAAACTGTTAATTTAAAAAAAAAATTCATTCCCGTTTATATTTGATACACCCTCAAACAAGTGTGTTCGGATCGATCATTTTCAGTGATCTAGAGAGTGCAAAAACTTGTTAAGTGTTACTCTCAATTGTGAACTAGTGATGAAAGTCTATATTGTTTATAATTTTTGTACAATTGTGGGAAAATTAATATACATATTACTATATAAATAATTATCTTAAATTCTTTACCTTTCTTTAGTGTATCCTAGTTTGGGTTCGGTGTAATTGATGAGATCTTCCCTTGTCCATTGCGGATTCTGATCGCCACACAACATAATCCTCATTTCGTCTGGACTAAAAGCAGCAAGTTTTTCCATAGGGAAAACCGTCGAGAATCCTTTATGGAAAGCTTCTAATTGTCTAGCTATACCTTTCTCTAAACAGAACGCCGTTGTCAATTCCGCATATTCCTCTATATTCTCAATGTTAACTTCAATATCGGCTCCATTCGACACTAATTCGATCGCCGAAAAGCCGAAAGCACTAGAACTAGGCGCATAAGTGAATGTCAAAGCTAAATCTTCTAAGAGCACAGGACCTGAAGCATGATTCAAGCACATATTTTGTATTTGATGCGCTTTAGCTTCAGTCGAAAGTGTATGATCTTGCATAATTTTATGTTTTTGTTTAACTAATTCCCTAATCTGTTTCATGAAATTTGCTCTAATATAATCTATATCGTGAAGATCTTCTTCATTCAAGATACTATAATACCAAGGCTTTTTATCCTCCACAATTATTTTCGGAGGATCCAATTCTAATTCTTTCTCACTCTCTTCAGAAATCAAACTAGACGTCATAATATCATCCTCACTACATTTCTTAACACCCGCAAATCCGATTCTTTCATTTACAGTATTCTGAATCTCTCCATGACACATCAACTTCAAGAAACTCTGACTCAACGGCAAATCAACTAAACGATTATCTTGCAAAACTTTCGCCAAAAACACTCCCAAAAACCAAAAGTGTTTAACGGCCTTATCACAAATTTCTGAGTTTTGAGGCAAAGGAGCAGGAAACAGCCCCGAAACACGTCGCACGTAATATCCAGGAGGCTTAACACCCTCTCCCAAATCAATAGTTTCCTGCATATCAATCGTATCATCATCACAAATCCACATTCCTAAATCTCTCCTTTGCAATTCAGCTGCGACCAAAGCATAAAACTCCAAAGTTGGACCCAAACCAGTACCTTCCTCTCCCAAAAACTCAACTTCAAGAATCGATTTCCTATCAGAATGTATTTTCATGACTTGCATTGCCCAACTTAAAATCTCCTCGCCTCTAGGAACTTTCACCCTTTCATGTTTTAATCTCCCTACTCTAAACTCATGAGGTTCATCTCTCCGCGGCGACAAACCCGTTGTTCTCTGTCTTTCCATTGTAACATCACGTTGAGTTTGCAACCACACTATACTTCGAGACGCTCCAAACGCTGTACAATTAAAATACAAATGTCTTGTTTCAAATGGGAATAAGAACGGACACGAATGATTCAACTCTTCACACCATGCTGGTAAACTAGAACTTGACAATACCAATGGATCTTGAATTTGTTGTAACAGTTTATTGGTGATTTTCTTGCTTGTATATTGATCAGGAGTTATTTCGATGTTGTTATCTAATGAATTTAAATCGTTTTCTTTTGTTGTTGTTATTACAAACAAATGGCGAAGAAGTTGAAGGACATCTTCTACAGTACAATTTGACACTGACGGGGTACCGGGAACAGGGGTACTTGGTGAGAGAGTTGTCCCAGCAACTGAACTGCTGCCGCTGCGAGAATAAAGGACCACAGGAGTGGCGCGGCCCTCCTCGGAATCGTAATTTCCATCGTCTTTTAACTCGCGATATACGATTCTAAGAAATAGAAAAAATTACAACTATCTGAACTTGTAAAAAAAAAACAGTATGTATATATTTTTACTGGTTATTAGAAGTTTTTTTATTTTTATACAAAAGTGAATTACAGTATTCCAAAAAGGTAATGTCGCCTCAAACTAAAAGCAATTTTTTACTGAATCTTTTTGGTATATCAAAAAACTATATATTTCTATAATATACAAGTCGTAATCAAAAGTTATGTACTCAAACTTCTCTTATAAAAATGTCTACTCATTTTATTTGAACAATACTGGTCTAGTTGTAATTTAACGTCGTCAGTCATAAAAAGAAAGAAAACACCAACGAAACATATGCGCCACAAATATTGCTTTTCAATATTCAAAGGGTGTTTTTGGGGTGCGGAGAAAACTTCATTCCCCCGGTATAAGGCAAATTTGGGTCTCAGCATCCTTTCAAGAAGGAATATTGCCAAATAAAATTATAACACAACATTTGATAACACCAAATACTTTATTTTCCTCCACGACATGCGTTTCGATCACAACCTCTAGTAATTCTTATTCTCACCTGAGGATGTTAACGTTGTGATATTCTAAAATTGCACTATATTGTTTGCTAACAACATTACTTTTTAAGATAACTGTACACAAAAAAATGAAGGATACAAAAAACTTACATGTATGTTGGTTCCCAAATCCTCCTCAACTTCTCCTGTTTTGAGCCAAACTCCACCATTTGCATTAATTCTTGTACGGCTCTAAATATCGTCCATGACGGATCACTCAGTTCGATTTCAACATCGGCAATTCCTGGCATATTTGGACCTCGTAGTACCAACATTAATTTAGGTTGTGGGAGCAATTCGTGTTCTAGATAAGAACCACTATCTTCTTGTCCCGGTGGTGGTACTTCCAAATCTACAAATACCAGTTAACAAATCAAATGTGAGAAACACAACACCCACCTGTAGTCTGATTGACATTCGTCCTTCCCGGTCTTGGATCAAATGCAGGTATCAAAGCCGAAAATTGTCTTTTGAGCACATATTCATCATCCCAAGAGCGTCTCTTACTCGGCCTTGCACTCGTTTCAAACCCTTCTTCTTCCATAAATGACAACAAATTCCTCGACACCATAACTTCATCATAATCTGCATCGTCTTCGTTTTCGTCATCATCGTTGTCATCTTCGTCGCCCATTTCTTCATCATCATCCAACTCGGCGAGAAGTGTTGGTGCCCGACACGATTCTAGAAAATCTTCTAAGGAGACTTGCTCGCTGTCGCTGCTCGTTGAAGTCAAACTCATCGTCAAAGCTTGACTTAAACCTTGCACTGTGCCTGCCGTCGTCGAAATACCCCCTTGTTGAGCTGCTGTATTATTACTTGATGATAAACTAGGATAACTTTGAGCTGTACTTAGCAAACCTCCGGGAAAATTACTGGATAAGGCAAGCCGCACCAGACTCGACACCGAATTCGGTCCTCTTGGAAACAACGAATCTGTATTCTGATTATTTTGTGCATTGGAGTTGGTTATAGCGCTCGAATTGTTTGAATTTGCGTTTGAAGTATTTGTTGTTGTTACCGAACCTAGAGTACGTCGTCTTGCTAAAGCTGCAAATGTCTCCAAGAGACCCGCAGTCGATGTTGGCTCGATCTGACTGTTGGCTTCTGTTGATGTTAGATTAGGAACACTGACACTCATTGGATTCGTCACGACAATGTTGTTACTAGTATTTCGCGCATTATTCGAATTTGTAACTTCGTCTTTCTCACATGGATCTTTTGATGATGTTGTTGTTGTAGTTGCTTCTTCAGGTTTCCTTCTTACCGGCTTTTCTTCATCAGTTTCTGAATTACCAGACACCGAAATTCGTACACCTGTATTTAGAGAGCTTATTGATTGTTGACTGCTCTGGCCCAAATTTAGAGCGGTTTGTAGTAACTCACCGGATAGAAAATTATTCGTGTTGTTTCGGAACATATCCGAACCTTCACGAAGTTTATCTAAAGCTTCAACTGCTTCGACAAACGTTTGAGTGGCTGCAGCTGCTACTTGACTGTTATTAATTTTCGAACGATTTGATCCTTTATTTAAATTTGATGTTGAATTACTTGTTACCATTGATGTATTTGGTCGATCATCTGAATTTTGTCTTCGAGTTGTAACATTTGTTGGTTTAGTGTCAGATAAAGCTAAACTTTCAACAATAGTTGCTAAATCACTTGAATTATTAATCGTTGATAGGTCATGGTGTGGATCCCTTAAAGGATGTACGACAACAGACAATTCTGAATCGTTACTGGCAGCTTGAGATTCTGATGTTACAGCAACTAAAGCTTCATTCCGTGCCATATTTAACACACTTTCAGCAATTGTTTCAGCTGCTTGTTTTGCAGCTAAATTATCAGCTGAAGCAGCTTGTTCTGTAGATGCCACTGATGTTTTAACTTCAGTTGCTTCAGGTAAACTCGGAGTTGAACTACTTTTACGACTAGTCAACACACTTTGTTTATCTTTACTTTTGCTTGTTGTTACACTTTTGGATGATGTTGCTGCTTCTACATCGTATCCTGGTGCCAATTTCAAATCATACTTGCCTTCGGCTCCCATTCGGTATGAGTTTGATCCACCATGATCCCATGTGACATCAATCCAACCACTGTGTAATTCTCCAGTGACTGTACCCTCTCCTGGAGGATTACCATCTTGTCCTCGCCATTTCCAATCAATTCCTCGAACAACTCTAGCACCGACTGTCATATGTTTTAATAATTGTGTTTTAAGTAATCGTCTTTGTTTACGTAAATGAGCTTCAGCTTCTTTCGCTGCTTTCCCTAAATCTTCACAAACACCAGTTACTTGACCATAAATTTCAAAACCTGATAAACTTAAATAGTGTGTTTGACCGGATGCGTTTTTACCGGCTTGTTGAATACGAACATGACGCCATCCTTGATATTCATCGGGTGGTGTTTCAATAGGCCAAGTACTGGTTGAACCGGGATCATTTAATGACGTATCATCACTATGAGTGTATAAAGTGGTCCATGTGATACCATCACGTGACATTTGGAAATACCAGTTACGTAAAGCTGATCGGCCATAACCTCGAGCATGTCTCAATGTATAAGCACTTGGTATAACATAAAGACCTAAATCTATACTAAACCAAGCTTTCTTGTCGTCGTTTGTGTGACAATTTAATGCTGCTGGGTCACGTGATAGTATATCCTCGACTCGTCCATAAGGTAAGTTACGTCCATCAGAACTCGTGACAGAAACTAGACCATACTGAGCTGGATTAACCCATTCTGAGCTAGTTTTGCCATTTGTACCGATAAAATAGATGATTCCATTTTCGTCAAAATCATAACTGTGTTTAAATGTTTGGTATTTACTTTCACGCATTTTTTTCAAAAATTGAAACGTACTTCTGTCATAGTCATACCATTGTTTTGCTACCATTTTCAACAAGTACTTTTCTAACTGTCCCACAGTACTTAAAGGTTCCATTTTGAGACCGCGTCCAGTTCGGTCGATCAACGAACTTTCACCTGGAGCTTTCTCAAGACGGAATCTCAACCGTCTTGTTAAAATCTGTAAACCATATCCTGATCCAGGCGTATCATATAGATACACCGGCAATTTCTCGATACTTTCAAGCACTGACACTAATTTATGTACGAGGATAAGTACAGAGTTCTTTTCTTCGTTCATTTTGCTCTTAAAACACTGTTTAAAGACTTGGACTCTTTGTTTCTGGTATTTGTTCATTTTGCTCGATTTTAAACCTTGGTCCCAATAACTTGTTGATAAGAGTGACAAAAGCGCTTGAATTAGACCTGAACTGTGTAATTCATATGCGCTAACAACCCCATCATCTTCTAAAATTTCAGTAAGATCATCGAGAGCATTTCTAAGAATTTCCTTCCATGAATTTCCACCTTCACGATTATTACCATAGGAACATTGTTTTTGACATGCTCGTTCAATTTGAGCTACGATATTTCCTAATTTTGCTACAACTCCTCTTGGTTGTGCTTGTGCAGCTCGGAAATACTGTTCGTAAATCGAATGAGCTAAATATTTCACTTTGATCTTTGTGGCTTCAGTTTTTGACCTCAGACGTTTTCCTTTCTTGTTGGTCCAACCAGCAGAAAATTCTGGACCTATTCATCAAAATTAAAGTATTATGCCTTAAATTAAATGACCAACACAATACCTAGACTAGTCTCAGCTGTGAATGAATGTTTAGTACCCCTATTTGACTCAAAGATAAATCCAGGAAGATCTTCTCTTAAAATTGTAGTTTGATGTTGTCCATCTGAGTTATGGATGTGAATTTCGGCTTCTTTTCTTGATGTTAGTGACCAATTACCGACGACCAACCTTGTTGGACCGGGTTTTGATAAAACAGGAATTGAGCTGACGTTACTTCTCACAGCTGCTCGAGCTCGTTGCAACTTTTCCAAAAACTCTCCCCGATTTTCTGAAGTTTTAAATGTTAAAGGTTAGTAATGTACAGAATGCTTTAAAATGAGCTTAGTACTTAAAAAAAAAACAGTGACACACAGTAGAAAATGAGCAAGAGATGCAAAAGCATGTATGTATCCTATCGCAAGACTATCATGATGAGAAAAAATTGATTTTATGATAGCAAATTAACAGATAAAAGAACAAAACTTGTCAAATAGGCGAAGCTGTGAGCAACTATTAGGAGATTTTTTGGTGTTTTTTTTCTGTATAAAAGGAAGCTATCTTACCTTCTGTCGTGAGTGTGTCTGCGGCTCGTCCTTTGCCTATTGAAGACAAACAAATCAACAATCACTTGTGTTACCACTCAGCAATATTAACAATGCAATATTAGCAAATATATGATATGATAAAAATTCAAAAAAAGGGATATGTATAAAAAGCAAAATCTGTATAGCTCTGACCAATCAAAATACAATGATTTTATGACGTGTAAATGATGCATTCAAAAAAAAAAAGATTCTCTACAAGCCGCATAATAAAAATTTCAAAAAATAAATTACTTCAAGCTAATCATATGAATCAATCTCTAAAAAACAACTTCATGCTGATCTTATCAAGTGCAACATAACCTTGAACCTGTAATTAGAAACTTACCAGAAGTATCAGCACCACCTTCCGGTGATCCACTCGAATACATTGTTGCTAGTTTTCCATCAAGTATGAAACGAAACCAACCGTTTGAACCATTTGATAGTTCAAGAGCGGCTGCATCTGACCAAATATACAAACAATCTCGACCTCGACACACCGACCAATCTTTCCAATGGTAGGCTTTACCTGGTAAAATTTCTTTGGCATCTTCCACTTGACTTTGCTCGGTAACTTCTAACAAGAAAAAATTAACACTGACCTTTGCTCATCCAACTTTTTCACTTACCTTCAGTCGTCTGCTCATTTTCTTCGTTCTCTTGTATTTCGGGTGGACCAGATAAAGCTTGAACTTTTGAAAAAATACCCAGACGTGCGAAATGATCCAAGAATATTTCCTGACATTTGCCCATTAAGTCTTGGATTATTGAGAGGACTATCAAGTGACCGTCTTCGTCGTCCTAAAGCAAGCGCAATTTTCAAGTCTTCTCACAATTTTACGAAAATATATAAATACAAGCAAATACAATCAGACGCAAATTTTTGAGAGAAGCGCAATTCTCAAGTCTTCCCACAATTTTACGGAAATATAAAAATAGAAGCAAATACAATCAGACGCAAATTTTTTAGACTGAATAGGTAATTTCTCGTTTATAAAAGTTGATTAAATAACAAAAATCCTAATAAACCTTTAAAAAAAATATTTTCTTTCGTTCTATGAGATAAGAGTGTTCAGATGCACAGTAGCTCATCGGTCATTTGAAGATAAATTGCCAGAATGCTGCCATCGGTATAACATCATTTTAAATGAAAATTTGTGTTACTACGCTTTTTCTAAAGCATTTGTAAATTTTGAACTCATATTGACATACAAGTTTTGAAGTTGTAGGACTTGCTCTGATTTCCCAATACGTGTTTGGTTAAGTATAGAAAGAGCTAAACATTCAAACTAAAACACCTTTGTTCACCCTTTCAAAACAGTTAAAAAAAAAATCAAGTTTTTACTCTCAAAATACAAAAGAACAGAAATTTATTTTATACGCATAAAAACCGTTTTGAAGAACGCTAGTTTTAAGAATGTATGTAAATAATGTTATAACAAGTTTCATGCTATCTTGGAAAATAATTTTTAAATATTATTCGTTAAGTAGAAAATTTCTGAAAAGTCATTCTTCATAGGAAACAATAAAATACTTGTCCGGAGACTCCTGGGTTGCCTAATCCGTTTAAAAGCGATTCATTCCTGCAAATTAAAAACAAATTGTTTTTTTTTTTTGCTTCTGTTGGCAATTAAATTCGAAAAATGCTTCTTGTCTGATAGTATTTGTTTCAATAATATTCTTTTAAATTTAGTTCAAATTATGTCAAATTCAAAATGTTACTGCTGTTATTCTTATTGTGTATATTTAAAAGGTGTTTTTAAACTGTGATTTAAAAATTGTTTAGAAGTAGATCATTCATAATGACATTTGTTTTTATTTAAAAAAAGGCAAAACAAAAAATGCAGGTCAAAAAAACTAAAAAAAAAGTTACCACCCAAATGTATATCTTTGTGAAAAACACATCTGTTACCACAGCGGTGATTAGGTATTATTTGGGAAAACTGGGAAAAGCAACAAGAAAAATCAAGGAAAGTTAATGAGGGTTAAAAAAATAAAACTGACCAGAGAGGGATACGGAATAACACGCCTATCATGCACCAAGGCACGCATCGTGCGTACAAATAAACTGAAGGGTGCTGTGATGGTTTTATGAGTGTTGGGCCAGCAATAAGTCATCTGTAAAATGCGCCATGACTATAATCCCAAACCCCTTTCCATCTTTTAACACCGGTTATAACAACTCAAATCATTCAACACAACACCTACCTCGTTATCCAAAACTGTGGCAATCACTTCAACTAATTGCGTTCCAAAATTAGGACTAGATTCATTGTTGCAAAGTTCCTCCAATAAATTAGGCAGAATGTAATGTATCATTTTTTTAATTAATCCTAAGCTAGCTTTCCGAACCGACGCGAGCATTGTCGATTGAAACGTCGTACAGAAAACCGGCAAGAGTCTTTTTAAATACACCGGTGCCATTTCGGGATCACCCCGCGGTTCAATGTTATCATCGTTTTCCGATTCTGACCTCCTATTCCTATCTTTGTCAATCGGAATCATCCATTCGCCTGGTGATTGTAAAATAGCCGCAACTTCCCTATGACCTTCATCCGCCCTTTCTCGTGCTTTATCCAATGGAGTTTTACCATCTTCATCGCGTAGATCTGAATTAGCACCATGTCGTAACAACACTTTCGCAATCGCCGGTCGACCGAAACACGCCGCGTAATGTAACGAAGAACTCCTCTGTCCTTTGTTAACATCTGCACCTCTATCACACAAATATTCCACCATTTCTTGGGTTCCAAACGCTGACGCCCAGTTCAGTAATGTCTGACCAACATCATCCATAAAATTCACTTCAACTCCACCAGATTCTATAGCTTCAATCAAGGCATCTGTATCTTTTGACCGGATACAATCAATAAGCTGTCGATGTGATTTTTCAGCTGCTGGATCCATTCGTCTAATCCTAGGCAAGAGTTGACCTGAAGTTGTAGCACCACCTGATTTACCCAAAGCTCGACGACCCTCAAATAACAAAACTAGCAACAAATCGACAAGTCTCATTGAGTCTAATACACATCTTTCATCCCCTTTTAGAGATTTTTCAATGGCATCAGGTAATTCCGATCTGAGCAAATCCTAAAATAAAAGATTTAGTAACAATCACGTGGCTTGAATCATGTACTTACATGTGTTATAGCAGGTGAACCTCTACAAAGTGTCGACAACAGACTAATAATTGTTGAAACTGAAGCTGCTGTTGCTTTAGCATCTGGTACTGCAGCAGTTGCATTCGTTGTAGATGATGCCTTCCCCGTCGGATTTTGTGTACCTGTAGCAACTGAAGGTCCCGCAGCATTGGATAACCGACTCAAAAGTTCGTTTACCAAACCTAAACCCAAGTATTAAACCCTCTCAAGCATTTAAAGTTTCATATTCTTACCGTGTTGAGCTAGTGGGGCCGGATCTACGCCTCTTCTTGTAAATCTATCAGCAACCGAAGCAAAACACCGTAACGCTCCATCAGCCACGTGCGAATCCTCGTGTCGTAAAAGCGTGCTTAAAGCCTGTACACAAGTGGGTAACTGTACATCTGCTGGTTCCATTTTGGTGCATAATCTCGACACCACTGCCATGGCAGAGTGAAGAGTATCTTTATGGACGCGACTTCCATTGTCTCTGATGAAGGGAAGGATGGCGCTGAGACCACCCGCATCAAAAACAGCGCCCGCTTCACGTGTGCAGATCAATTCAAGAACTTTGACACATTGTTCAGCTAGGTCTTTACTTGTCCGAGATGACAGTTCGGCGACGACAAGACGATTACATATGGCACGGACGGCACCTTCAATGGCGACAATGCGACGAGTACATTCCGCCGATACATCTAAATAGTACGTTATAGCGCGAGCTGTTACTTCCAAAACATTTTCGGGGGCTTGTTCGTCGAGGAAGATGCGGCACAAAGCCGGGAGAAAAGTCCGTGGAGGGCAACTAAAAATTTATTTAATTTTCTTCACATCTAGTTATATGGAAAATTACCTTTCAAAACAGCGGTCTACATTGTCTGACATAAGAAGTAACATGCATAGTTGTTCGAGAGCGATGAGCTGCATGTCTCGCTCGTCGCCTAAACCGCTGTTTAGCCATTCTAACAACGTTTCAGGATCAGGATCTGCCATCTGAAATTGTTAAATGATGCTTTATTACAGTTTACAGTGAAGTAAGGCAAGGATTGCAACAACTATGTTAAAAATTCAAACGGTCGTTCTACTTATGGCACGTTTGAGATGTTACAGGTAGCAAACGAGCAATTTAACCAGATATAAATAGAGATTGCTTCTTAAACAAAGGAGACAATCATTGGGGTAATTTGATACGTCTAGTTACTAATGTCAAATTAATATAGAAAATTACAATAATTTTTAAATAATACCGTAATACCGTATAAGTTTTAAACAGTACGTTGCAATACATTTTCATTATGTTTGTTTTTACCAAAATAAATACAAAAATGCTTAGAGATATGATTGATACACCGGATGTTTTTTTAAGTTGCGGTTTTCTTCCGGTATCATAGAAAAAATATCCCCACATTTCTAAAACGTAACAGACATACAGGGTGGGCATTCAAAAACAAAACAAGCAAGTTGTTAGATATTTTAGGTTTAGACATTTTTTTCAAATTAAGGTACAAAAAATCTAGGGTAATATCAACACCGACACGTCAGTCTTTTGACGGGACGGCTACCCCACCTCCAAAACTTTAAATGGCAAGCGACATCAAGCACCGGGAGGTCATTTTTGTATTTGGAATAGTTAATTGAGTACTGCTTTGTATATACAGGCCATAGATAGAGGCCTAAATCTTTCCTTACTAGTAATTTAAAGTATGAAATATAAAAAAGTGGTGTTTTTTTTATAAAAAAATCATTCTTTAAGAGAATTCAGAAAAAGTCGTAAAAACACAAAAGTCTTACATAAACATAAATCGGTTCAAAGTATGTCAAAGAACAATTTGTCACCTTGTCTTGGTAAAAATTAAAAAGTGTAACTTCTAATAATCAAAGCCCTAGAGAATTAAACCGCTCGAAACGCATGCCTTGTACTTATTTTGAATTTTATGGTTTTTTGAGAAAGAATCAAAGACTGACCTATGTTTAAATTGCAAACTATTCAAATGAGGGAAAACATTGACGGTTAGAATATATTCACTTTTAATAAAGTGAATAAATATTTTAGTTCATTATTTCTGATTTGCCCTTATATTTCTATAAATTGAACAAAGGAGAATAATTGACACAAAGTTGACTTCACTTTAAAATAAATTGCTACTTTATTATAAAACAACAAAAATTGTAAGACAATTCTAGAGCCATCCTATATTTATTTGTAAAGACAAAACTTTTCAGCTACACCTTTGTGTACTAAGAAAATAATAAAGAACGTGTTAAGTTCTAGACATTGCACTTTCAGATTTTTCTGGTTGTTCTAGTAAAACATGTTCAGTGTTTACTGTCATTCCTGATAAGATAAAAAAAAAACTTATCTATTGATTATGGTGATGATCACTTCTCGTAATCTATCTAATACACATTTTTAACAAATCAATAAAACCCTCATTATTTAAAAATTATCAACTTAAAAGAAAACAGTGTCCTATTTTAAAAAGTGTGTTACAATGTGATAATATTGCTTTCTTTTTTTAAAACTCCATTTGCTTATACAATTAGAGCTAAAATTAATTCCTAGCAATATTATTTCTACGATTCCTGAATAAGCACAAAGCAACACACACAAACACGCAAAACCATATTACATGCAATATTTATTCAAACTGCCATTTCCAGTCATATCTAAAAATTGCGCTCGTCTTTGATGCTACCTCAACATCTCAAATTTATCACAAAAAACATCAATGTTTACCAGATCGAAAGCTATACGATTATGCAAGTAAGTTATTTATTAGCACCCACGCAATGTAGCAATTTCCTTTGATATAAAAGACTTTGATGCAAAAACATGATTGCCATCACCAATGAGTACTTTATAACAAATTTCAAAATAAAAAATATTTACCGACCTGGAACTAGCTTTGTTGAAACAAATTAAGAAAATATTGACGCATATGTAAGAAATGTGGTAATGTTTAGGAAAAACTACATCACGTTTCCGGTCGAACTTTCACTCGAGAAAAACAGTTTCAGTAAGAAAAAAAAAATACCATCAAACGAGAAAATCACCGATGCATTTAACAAACACTCGTCTTGTGACGATGGCCAATGACGAAAAACTCCCGTTACGTAACTGTAAATCCGGATTCAAAAGCGTCAATTCGCATTTTTCCGAAAAAGATAAAATCGGAAGACAACCAAAACCATATCAACATTAAAAACCTTCAATTTTGTTTGTTTACAAATCAACCTACAACTGTCAGATAATTTATTTACACGCGCACAAAAACAAACGTGGATTTACATATAATCGAAAATAGTTGCAAATTTTCATGAGTCACTGCGTAATTTTCTATCTGACGGTGGAAATTCGGTGGGATTCTTGGCCCTGGAATGGCTTATTTATAAATAAAACTTTCAGTCGGCTCATTTGTTTCGTACCGGGATCGGAGAATCTCCACAAAATTGAAATTCTTCCCCTTTAATATATAAATTTTTAATTATCCTTAATTAGAAATTAATACTGTGTATCGAATCCGACGCGTGCAAAACGCCAATAAAAATAACTTTCACGACGACGGCGCGCCATTTGCTCGTTAACTTCTTTGCGACTTTCACTAGTGGATGCACGGTTATGTAGGCAAATTTTGTTATCGATAAAACGTTGTTTGGTTTGTTAAGATATCTCAAGCTTCAATAGTTGTTATGCAATATTTGACATACTCTCCAAACAAAACCCATTTTCTTTGTTTATTTATAAACAAAAATACGCCAAAACCTTCAATGCTTATCAGGGTTTAATGAGTAATTATTACTATGACTTATTTTCCTCGAAAAAATAAAATTGCACTTTGGTGAGTAAAACGAATTTTGGATGAATGAAACAAAAAGCAATTTTCTGATGAAGTGCAAGTACTATTCAATTATTCATAGATGAATTTACGTGCTCTCATCGAAATAAATTCAAGATAAGCCACGAAAAGATTAACCAGAATTAACTTTTAATCAAGACGTTTTAATTAAAAGAGTCGAGCTTTTTAAAATTCTTCAGTAATGTTATAATTCGAAAAATTAAGGATCAGTTATAATTAACCTTGACAAACATAAATTATCTCTAATGATTGTAAATTTAGAAGAAAATTTATTTGCTTTCACTTGAAATATTTTCTCTTGTTATAACATAGAAAGCTGTATTTAGATGACTAAACAGTTAATTTAAAACAAAAGAATTAAAAAGTTTTTACTAAATAATAAAAAAAAATCTGGGACAACTAACAAACAGTTAATCAAGTGTTTACACAAAACTAAACACTAAATAAATATTTTTTGCAATGTACTAAAAAAGTTTGTTAAGTTTCGAGCATGGTTTTTATTTTCAAGCTTCTGTAAGTTAACTAGAATCAAATCTCTTCAATGAAAAGAGTTAACAAGTTTACTAGACTACAATAAAAATTCCCCTTTCTTTACAAAACCTTACAAATAGATATTTAATACCACAATAAACCCCCTCCATGCTTAACGTTGTTGCAGACTTCTTTTACCTTTACATATTACTTTTATTTTATTGTCTAGCCCATTTTAATTTAATTTATTTTGCTGTTTTGAAATTGTTACAAATTTATACTCAAATAAAGAAGTATTGCAAACAGTTATTGAAAGCGACTTCAATACAAAATATTAAATTTATATATTCTTACGCAGCTTCTTTTCAATTCAAAGTAGATATTACTTTGTAGTGAATTCCACTTGTAAGCATTTGCGTAAATAGTAGCATATTTCATATATAACTTGTATTTATGTATGGTGTCAGCATTTTAATACAAAAACGCCAATAAAATATAATGATATTTGTTAGAATTTTTTAATTATATGTCAGTTTTTATATTAAAAAAGTTGTTAAAATGATAAATTGTCAGTATTTTTAATAAGTATTTTAATCAGTATCTTAACTAAACAAAAAGCTAATTTTTTTTATCAACAACAGTTTATAACGGTTCGAAATTGTACTGAGGATGTGCGATACAAGTTTCGAGCCGTTAAAACGCTAATGCGCATGTGCAGTCCAATTCCGCCCTACTCTAAACGGTTGTTGCAACAAACCTTATCCTGTTGTTTGTTGTAACAAACTTGTCCTATTTTTTTGAGATATACGATATAGAAGATCTTGCTTAAAAACATTGTTGTCATACATCGTGTATCTTAAACAAAATCGTTTTGTGAGAAAAAGCTTCTGCAGAATGTATCTCTTAAAAATGCAAATTTAGGTATTTAGTATTGTTTCAATGATGACTATCAACAGCAAAATTTCTGCATATATTTCAATCATACCCTGTATATCAAAAAAATTGTTATAATACATCGTGTATCATATCATATGTTAAAATAAAATAATTTCAAAAACATTCTATATGTTATCATTAATATACTAGATCTGGTATTATACCTAATACCTAGTTAATATAGCTTTGTTCGTCTCGGCGATGTAAGGTCTAATTTCCTTCCAAACATTCTTATTTTGTTTCTTTTTTGATGCAGGAGGCTTCGCTCTCTAATCCTACAAAAAACATTTTCCACTCCGAGTCTACCTCGGGCTAACGCTGTTAAACACTTTTTTACCAAAACCATCTAGCTATTGTTAAAATTGAAAATATTACTGACATGAAATACTTTATATACTGACATAATTAAAGAATATGTGCTGACAAAATAATGGCGCTTAAATTAAAATATTTTATATTCTATTCGAAATAATACTTTTAACAAATCAATAATTTTACTGACCATTTCATCAATCACTTTAAAATAATTCACATATCGAACTCATTTGAATTTTCACAAGTTTTTCGCAAAAGTTCATTCGCTTTACTATCTAATTCTTAAATAAATAAGTGAGTCAAAGGCACGAACTCCAACTTTATATTAATGTTTTTATCTTACAGTAGAAAAAAAAATTATCTTTGGAAAATATTTTATACCTGTCAACTGTTTTATTTACATAAACAAAAAACAATTCTTAATTAAACCTAATTCAAACATATCAAATAAAATTTAATTAACTCGGCGGTGGTTGCTGTTATTAACCCTCCACTTCGTCTATTTGTACATTAATGAATGATTTAAATTTAAACAAAGATGTTAATTACACTTTTACATAAAATATTACAAGTGAATAACATTTGTATTTTTTGTGTAATCAAATAAAGCTTTAAAAAATGTAAAAATAAATGGTTTAAAAATGTGATCTTTTGAACTTTCGAAACAAATAAATAGTTGAAATATTAAACATTTTTATAAAAGAAATGTAATGTAATAGGTGGGCGGTGAAATGTAATCCAAGGCTAGTGCAGCTTATTTTTTCATCTTTTTGAAGGTTCCCGACTAAAAAAAAACTAAATTTATAGACAAAACCTTCAAATTGTTCCAAATAAAGACTTGCTATTGAACAAAATCTAAAAGTAATCTAACAAGCACGAAAAACTAATGTTTTGCTAAAGTAACATCTATCATTAAATTTTTGACATAGGCTCTCACAGTGACACTTTTGATCTCGGCTGTTCTAAGCTACTTTCCATGTAATTTACGATAAATAATCAGAAAAAATTAGCAAATTAATTAACAGGAATTAATGTGGACACTTACAACAAGAAAACGGAAAGTTCAACCCAAAAATTGATTGAAAATTTACAGTGACAGTGGATATAATAATAATAAAAAAATTAAACAATACAATGTGTTTAAAAAATGTAAAGGCGGTGTTGCTGTGGAAGATTTTCCACAACTAGAAAAAAGCTGGCTATCATTTATTTTTTTTTTGTTGTTTTTTAAAAATGACTAATAAATAGAAATATATACAATTGCATTTTACATTTTAATGTAATAATAATATTTGTTTCTTTCCGAGCAAAAACTAACTATGCTTTGCCATGCAAAACAAAGTATACACTGAGCACACATGAAATAAATAATAAAGTGGCGGTAAACTGCTTTAATAAAGCATGAAATTCTGAAACATGACTTGCTGACACGAAAACTAAAAATGTAAATCCGAGTAGGTTTTTATGTTAATAAATTCAATTCAAGAAATTAAGTACCAAATATAGAGTCATTAATTAAAAATTTACATTTCTTAAAATGTAAAATAATTGACGGCAACTATTTTAATAAATTTCATTATTCATCAGTTCTCTGAATCGACAATTAAATTCCGATTACAGCGATATAAATTACATACATATACATTTACCACAATATTGATATGGACATACATTATAGTGTTTAATTGTAATTATATTTTCCGTCATAATTAAAAAATACCTAATAATAAAATATTTATGTTACATGGTTCGAATAAATTGATTTGAGACAGTCCACCACCAATAAAAAAAAATTTATTAAAATTTTTGACATACAATTCATTGACACACGTGTTTATATCATTGTAATGTCAAATATTCATAAATACTGATAATTCAATCTTAACACAATACAATGACTATCTAAAATCTTGTCTGGTCATTGTAATGAGTTGAGGTACCGTTAAAGATAAAAAAAATTTCTTCAGACATGTAGTATAATAAAATAATTAATGTAATACCATGCAAAGTATGAGAAATAGAACACTTAAAAAACAATAATTAAATAAATTACGTTATTTAAAGTTAAGTAGCTTGTGTTTTCTGTATATAAATAATAATGACCATTTCTTGTAGCACTATTTTATATATTCGTATATTTTAAGAATAATTGCCAAAATTATAAAATATAGTTATGTATATTCAGAAAGTATCAACAATTTCCTTTCCTGTATATAAATAAATTGTTAACGAGACCGTGATTCATTGTTTTGGCAATTCCTGTTGATGATTCAAAATTAAACGAATCGGTTTTCAAATGTTTAAAAAAAGGTAATCGAATAGGTACATAAAAAAAAACAATTTAGGTTTGTAAAGAGGTGTTTCCTTCATAATATATAGGAGGAAAAAATTGTATTGACTTGTAGAAAATGTCTATAATTTGTTTACTTTTCAAAAAGCCTTCAACACCGCAATTTACAACCAAAATTTATTCGAAAACATAGCACCACTTTTGAAATAAGCTATAACAACAATATCAACTAAATGTGAAAGTCCCTTAAATCTACATTTTTTTATTAAGTCGAAGTCGCGTGTTACATAGTTAACTTTTTAGTTGTTAATCTTAAAAATCTCCATCTTTTCCTAGTATTTTGTCCTTTTATTTCTATTACATTCCACATGAACTCCCAGAAGGTATATCCAGTGTCATCCGGCCTGGAAGTGAATTCGACTAAACACAGCACAATACGCACCTCACCCAAAAACAGCAAGTCTGTCGACTTAAAACCTAAATGATTTATTGACGCTAAATGAGAGAGAACCGCCTACAGGTCAAATGTCCCGGGAATAAATGTTCCGGGATACCATGTGTACGAAAGCCAAATGCAAACCAAAATTCTTACAACTTTCTTAAGCATGACAGAAACAGAATAACGAAAAAAATTAACAATGTTAAATTCTTAAGATATGAATTTTGATGAACTTAAGTGAAAAGTGGTGGTATTTGGAAAAATAAACAAACTTTATATTAAGCTGATTAACAGTTCCAGAGAATTTAAAAAAAAATATTTGTACCCTTGTACAATAGTGAAAAAAAAACCTTAGTAGTCAAATGTCAAAAAAATCACAAATGGTTCAATGCCAAAAGGTTAATAATGCTTACAATTAAGCAACCTTCACTGTACCTCCAAAAAAAAAATTATAGCAGCACTGTATGACAGAAAGTGTCATTTTCCATCCCAGACCAGATATTCCCTAATGTAACTTTAATTTAACAAGTTTGGAATTAATAAAAATAAAAATCTATTCAGCGTTTTGTATTTGTTGAAAAACAGTCACATCGGCAGTAGCAACCCTTAGCTTCATTTGACGATGTCGCATGCTCAAATATCAGATACAATCTCGAGCTGGTAATACGTACTTTCTGCCCTCCTCGAAACTATTTTTGAGAAATAAAAAACCTATTTTTTTCAAACTTCAGCAGAAATTGACATTATTGAATTGAGTAAATAGTAAAAAGTAAGTCCACAGATTCGGCATAAAAAGTATGACTTCTCTGCTGTATAAGAAAATATATTATTTTAGAGTAAAACAGTAAACAAAAATCACAAATTTGACATGTTTAAATGGATTTACAACTATAGCAGTCATTGGATTTTCAAATCTTAGATGTCATTCAACAGAGAAATATATAGGTAATCGTTTGCAGAATACAAACGTGTTTGACATATTTATATGTTTTAATAATAATTCGCAAAACTAAAAAAAATGTATATAGAGAATTATTGCTCAATATTTTTTTTTTTTTTTTTAAATTTCGGGTGTATATCTTTAATTTGAAGTGTATTTTATTAAGTCTGGTCCTAAACTATAGTCGTAATAAAAAAGACTTTATGTAACATAACTTTTTAAATCGTACTAGGTATTTCAATATTTTAATTGATAAATACAGTGACAGAATATAACTACAGACTATCTTTAATGTGATGGTATATTCGGTTTTCTGGTACTACAGTAGAGTCCCGTTATAAGGAACTGACAAATTTGGTCATACCAACCTAAAGGCGTTAAAAGCAAATTAAAATCACATGAAGTATACTTTTGAAACACAAAAGTATTAAGGAAAATTTTGATCATAGATCGAATAATTTTGCAATTTCCGTTAATAATTCAAAGTAAAATTTGAAAAATATATGATATCTGGATATAATGACTAATCACAAAATGATATAATGAAAAAAAATACTCATTATTTAAATTACGTAAAAAATATCCTGAAAAAGAGCTCATTACATCATTATTTTGTGTTACAAAAACATTGCCTCGTGACTGATAAAAGTTTCTTAAAATAATTTCAGTGATTCTTTTAGTTTATAAGGAAGAAATTATTTCATGAACAAATCTGTAAAACATATCTAGAATTAATTTTCTAGAAGTATAAAAACCATACATATTTTATTATCAATCTTAAGATAATTTAAAAATAATGACAATTTGCTTATTTTAAGTCATAGTACTGATTATTTGGTATTTATAAATATCTTTTCCAATAGCAATCTGATTCGACTCTATACCTTTTATTACGAATTTCAAAATAACCTTTATAAAACCAACAAAGACTTGACTGAATACGAATAATTTTGTTACCAGCCAGTATTTCATTTATCAAAAGAAGACGTTATTAAAAATAGTACAAAACGGAATTTTTTAAATAAATCTCTCTGGTTTTGATTCGCGTTTTCTTTACACGTGACGCAATGTCATCAATACAACAAAGTAAACAACCGCCTTAAATAATAAAACGTGATTGTCTGAACGTTAACCTCGTATTTTAAGGGGTAATGTTCCGCAAACAACAAATCTTTCTCCAATAAGAACCCTACTTATGGAAAGAACAGTAATTTCGCAGATAAATAAACCGTTCCACTTAATGCACTCAGGTTGTATTTTGGAGCACCTGACCACAATGAAGTGGTTCAAGGTGGGCACCAAAAGGCCTAGTTATCTGTCGGTTCCCGTCAAAAGGTCAACCGAAATCTTCCGAATTTCAAGGTTCGACCGTAATTAAAAAATTCGAAATTGTGAAATGATGTGTGAAAGCTGCCAACAATGATCCCTCCTGCCGACTTCTCATCGCATTAGGAAACTTATTTCGGTGAGGGTCATTGGCCAGCCAAAATAAACCCGCCGAACAGGACGAAGGTTCAATTGGCGAACGTGTTCCAAACCGGTACAAAGTATTGCCAAAATACTCACGCCCTTTGCTCGCCACAAATCCTAGTGTTTGGTTCAAAATCAGGCACATGAACACACGGAATGACGTTAAGTTTAATGGATTTTAAACAAAGAATTTTACACGTTGCGTTGCCGTGAGAATGCGTTCTCGAAATGTCACGAGAACAATGAAAGGACTCAGCTGTTCCAGGTGCTGGAAAGTCCAAAACTAGGACAGGGGGCGCAAAAATTACCTTTGCCGAGACTTTTCACACCCGCAGGGCTCGCACTCCAGTGTCCTGCAACAGAACAATTGTTTAAACAATCGACAGTTTGCGACCAATCGATAGCGCGGGGTTATCAAACAAAAAGTGGCAAGGGCCGCCTCACAGGCAAAAACGGGGCCAAAAAACACGACATCACTAGAATCACGCCGAATTTCTAGCACGGGTCAACGGCAATTCCTTTATACGCAAATTACTACGAAGACACTGACTATTTGCAAATCGGGAAATTCTCACCTTGATCCACTTTATTCACATTTCCATTATCACAAACACTCCGATTCGAATCTAATCACTATTTACAACAATAAGAAACGGAAAATTCGGTTTAAAATAAAAATATTTCACAACATTCACCTACGTTGCGCTGCTTCTCACAAAATGTCAAGTCAACTGGCGATAGCAGCGCTCTCTAATTTCAATCACGTGACAAGCGGCAAATTCAAAAAATCTCAGTTATAAATATAAATTATATAAAACATACTAATTTATATAAACAAATATAAATTCTATAAATTAAATTATGTAAGATTTACCCATAGACGATCTACACTGATAGTCGCGACATTTTATCATTTAGTTTGAACCTCTTGTCGGTAGAGACGCTTAGGTTGCTAATGGTGATACGGCGGCAATTTTTAATTTTAAAAATTAAATTTTTAAATAAGCAACAAATGTTACAACTTATTATTAAGTACAGCAACGCAGTCAGCAGTTATCATTTAAATGAGTGACCCACATAAAGTAATGCACATACAAACCCTAGCTATCTCCTCTTTCGGAGGAGACGTTAAGCCGTCAGTTCCGATCATCAGTAACCGTTAGGTCATGTTAGAAAGTGTAGATATAGCCTTAAACCTCCGGTAGTTGGGTAAAGCATCACCACCATAAAATTAGTTATTTATTTTATTAAATACAGAATTATTCACATAAGGTATATAAAAAAGGTCGAACAAAAAAAGCAACCAAAATACAAAGTTAATACAAACAACCGGTTTCATAATAAACAACAAATAGGTCTTTTAACTAAAAGAGCTTTTAAATTAAAAACTATTTTAAACTGAATTTAAAAAAGAAAACGTTTATTCATAATCATGTCAAAATTTGCCAAATTTATGGAACGTCATTTTGTAATGTTTTTGTGCTTGTTCTCAATTAATTTTACAAATTATTAAAACATTTGATGCAAATTACGTTATGAAAGCTGTGGCCCGTGTCATTAGTGGTTAGTGAAAATTTTGATAATCAAAGTAATAAAAAAAAGTGATAAACGTAGAAGAATCAGAATATATAAAAAGAACAAAATAGTATTTTTAAATAACTTCATCTAATAAATAATTATTTTCACATAAGATACAATTTTACCATAGCAAAACATTAGCTCGCATCAATCACTTTCTGCAATGTTTTGGCTAGAATGTAACAGGTATACTAGTTATAATTAATAGTAACTAGTTGGAAAAATTTGTAAACCAACCCCCCCCCGAGTGTATTCTTTAGTGCTACGCCCTTGATAACAAAGCACTAGTTAACATTTTTTACACGAATATACATAGACATTATTCTCTAAAGGGATAGCCAAAGACTGAAAAAAAAAGAAACTTTAGAGCTGATAAAGTTTTTTGATAAGTGAACAAACTTTATATACATTATATTTTTTCAAAAATCGTATTTTTTCAAAATGTGATATATGCAACCAACAGTACAATCACTTTACAGCCGTTGCTGGCACTCATTTGTCTACTTTACTCACGATTTTTGATTTTATTGAGTCAGCAAAAATACTATTTTACAGATCTTTTGATTTGCTTTCCAGACTGTTTTATTCACTTTACTAACAATTTCAGAAACAAATATTTATTATTTATTAAATAATATTAAAAATAAAAAGTTAGAATACATGAAATTATTATTTTCTAATACACACAGTGTCGCAAAACGAGAGTCAAGAAACGAGTAGAATGAGAAGAATTCTGAGACGAATGATTCTTTATGGATTTTCAACATGCCGCACCCTTCTAATGAGTTGCTAATTAAATAAAACAGCTAATCGGAGGCTCGCTTTGCAGAAGGTCACAGAATATCACAAAAAACTAAAAATTATTCATTTGAAATAACACGAGGCACCTAGTTTTTGCCTCAGTGGCTCAGATTTATGTATTTTTATGTATTAAAATAATAATAATAAGTCACATTGTAGTTTCAGAAGATCCGCATACATTTTATACAGCATTTATTGCATTTTAAGCAGGTCTGTATTTTGAAAATGGAACATGGAATTGGAATACAAATTCTGATATAAAGAATTACTACTGAGACCAAACTAAAAACCACTGCTAAAAAAAATTTGATCAAAATTTGCGAAATCTGGTTTTTAAAAATGGTGCACCTCTCTCTGGTTATTTCCGAAACGGTTTATGTTAGGACAAAGCCGATTTTTTCAGCATTATGAAACAAATTGATGACTAGTTTATTTTAGTTTTGTTCAAAATTTTAAATTTAAGAAAAGGATATGAGGTAGTGAAATTATAGAGAAAGCATATTTTTCGAAAATTAAATTTCAAATGCTCATAACTTTTTCTATAATTAAAATTTTGAAAAAAAAAAAAATAAGACTAGTTATTATTTGTCTCATAGTTCTAACATAAGCCGTTTCGGAAATAACCAGAGGGAGCACCATTTTAAAAAATCAAATTTCTGCGGTCTTGTCTTAATAGTAATCTTTCATAACAGAATTTAGATTACATGCTCCACTTTCAAAATACAGAGTTTTAAAAAATCATTGGCCGCCCCTGGAAACAATTCTTAGTAATTTTTAGTAAGATTTGTTGTTTGGTTAAAAAAAAATAGAGCCCAGCACATAATTCTAGTCGGTCATGATTATATATCAGTCATTTATGATCTGAATCAAATTTGTCAAAAATGAATTTAGATGAAGTTCTCGATTCTCTTCATATTTCAGAACAAAGCGGACATATTATAAGCACAGAAGAAAGCTTAATCCTCCACAACTCCCTTTTAATTTTACAAAACGAGAATCACTTCAGAAAAATATACTTTTGGGGACGCATTTTTGGCACCGACAACGACTATTACATCACATTTGGATACAGGAGTGACGCTCTACTTGATAAAGTCTTCTATTATAGTACCAATTGTTACAATTGGGGCTTACTTCCAAAACCGAAAGACTACGCCAAACAATTAGTCCCTTTATGTACTGCAAGGTTTCAAGGAGATCCAGCTTTAGTCCTTGATGTTTTATTAGAAAAGGATGAGATTGCATTCGGTGATCCGCTTCCTGAGCCTCAAGTCAAGAAGCTGAAGGAGGAAGATCGATTATCTGCGACTGTACACCTCATAAATGATGAAGTCTCAGTGGTTCCGAGGGGAGCTCTATACAAACGCGCGGATGGCGTTATTGTGGAAAATCGAGCTTTCGAAGGGCTTACAACCCTAGAAGCACGTGAGCTTAAAAGCTTTTTGCATTATAGAGTGCCCGTGAGAAAGTGGAACACTAATTTGTTGACAAGAGATGACTACAATTTCGCAATCGATTTTTTGGACCCCTTGGATATTGACATTCCAGAAGGTTGTTGGTTGCACAATCTCACAAGTGGGGAGGACATGGTTGTTCTAAAGTCGCTCTATTGGCCTGGAATGTTTTTTTATCATTTTATTAAAACCCCGAAACATGGATGCGTTTATTTTGGGCATGGGATTAAATGTATGGATGTGCCATTTTTCCTTAATGGGTTGTATCCGGTTTATGACGATTTTTTTCAAGGGAAATAAATTTTATTAATTGAGATGTTTTATTTTGTTGAACACGCGCTTCCGTCAATGATTTGGCATCACTCGAGGTCAACTTATTCGCCAAGAATATTGGCAACAATCAGGACCTTCAAAGATATACTTATCATATTGGCCCAATTAAAAGCAATTTTACTTATTTCAGAGTTAATAATAAGACGCAAAAAAATGTTTACTGATCATAATTTAATTTCTTAATACCAAAAATCTTGAAAAAGCAAGGATTTGAGTCAACCAATAAATGATCAAAATTATAGTCTTCTTCTATCTTGCCCGTACACCTCTTATTAGGGATCTCAAAAACCCAAATTTACGGTATGCACTATAAAGATTTCCAAATTTGAAAATTTGCACTGTATTCAAGGAGGTTAGATAGAACCTCCTTGACCTCCTATCTAACCTCCTTGACTGTATTCAAAATTTTCTGGCAGATGTAAATCTGGTAATTGCAATATTGGTAATTGTAAATGGAAATTTTTAAACTCAACAAAGAAAAATTAATAGAGTTAATAAAGACTCATTTTATTTATTAGATTCATAATTGAAGGTGTAAATAGAAATCATCAAAATTTTGTTGTAATTTTAATATTCAAGAAAATTTGATTGTGATTACAAATATTTACAAATTAAAAAAATCTTTACACATAATTGAAATAACAGAAATGAATTAAATTATTTTGAGTTTGACTTGATAACAGGGCAACTGACTGACCCTCCAACAGGGTAGCAGAAGCCTCACAGTGTAAAATAAAAAAATATTTTCCACATCAATTTTTATTATTGTGTACTGCTAAACACTAGAATGATTACATAAAAAAATACTTTTACTCCCAGTTATATTTCTACAACCAAAAAATACTGATAGACCCCTTAATGACAAAAATGAGGTACTGAGACCTTTTGTTTTTTTCTAGCCATCATACCATCGAAAAACTCTCTTATATCCTCCTCCTTTACAACTTTTTTATTATCGGCAAACTTTTTTAAATACTCCGCGAGATTCTCCTTTAGATCATTATAGCCAGCTATAGCTTCCACCAGTTGTACCCTATCTAATGAATTCATAAAATTCCTATTATGTGTCTCAACAACTTCCTTAGCTTTAGCTTTGCCTTTTTCCTCATAGAGATGAACAGGATCTTCAGGTTCAATCAAAAAAGAAACACTTTCATTCTTGTACAACTCTAAGCAATCGTCACAGGTGCACAACTCCTTCCTCCACGAAATATCCTGCCAGAATTTAGCCCCTGGACAATCAGATTTTCTCTGAGGTTTCTTGCATTTCTTTTCCTCGCTACTTGAAGCTTCATCTTTCTTCAGGCCATCGTAGTGAAGGAGAAACTCGTGTTTGTTAACACAAGTCCCACAGATCATTTCAGCAAAAGGTCCACTTGGAATTTCAGCTCCTAAATGTCGAGAGTGATACCAGTCTTCGCAAATAATGCACTGGATCATTTCATCTGGTAGAGGATCCTCTGGATCTGGATACGGTCTATGACAAACGCAATAAATCCCACAAAAATTCTGGTTGTACTTGTTCAGTTCATTGTAATCACTCTTGTTACTGCAAAGGTTACATTTGATCCCATTAAACTTTTTGTTTCCACAATCGCAGCGAAAATCACGTTTTGTGTACAATTCGACCAGTTCATGGCCGTCATGGCAATGGTAACTACAAGCGAGACAGATCCCTGCACCCTTTTCTGGATCATCTTTAGACTCAGGAATGCATGTTAGACAAGAATAAAGCGCTTGTCTCTTTAGATAACCCTGAAACTAACAGTGTATTAAACTATTCTGAGTTAGAAAAAAGCACATACGTCATCGTAAGAGCAGGCTTTATCGTTCGAAGCTCCCAAAACGGCAGCTGCGTCTTGGATCATCTCGTCCTCAAGATCGAGAACATCGTTTAATGTGAGGGTTGTAACCTCCGAATCTTCCGCAGCTTGGTCACTGGCAGTACTAGTATCCAAATTTTCAGACATTGTAGTCGAAAAAAGCGTAAAAACACAACGAATTTAGAAAAATCCGGCTTCAGCACACGGAAATGATGACTTGACAGCGAAAAAACAATGGCGCCAAATTCTAGGGACTTTCACATTTGACAGAGCGTAGCAACGCGGTAAATTTGAAATTCAAAATAAAAACAAAACAGTTTTACACATTTTTTAACTGTTAAATAATTTTTGTTATTTAAAGCTTTTGAGAAATAATTTGTGTATTAATTATTGGCGAAACACTATTTAAATATAAAAATTATTTTCTTTTTTTTTTCTTGCTTTCGGTTTTATTGAAATAATGTGGCTCCAACTACACCCACGAAATGTGTAAATGGTTGGCATTACCCTTGCCAAGTGTGGGCGCCTGCAGGGCCGGGTTTAGTATAAATTTTACTACAAGCAAAGTTCTTTTTTTCTTTGGTGAATGAAGTACAAACGTTAAAGAAGTTAACAAAAAATTGTGATCAGTTATTCGCTCCGGGCGCTTTGCTAGTGGCGACCTCTGTAACTTAAAGTGTGGTGTATTAGCGAGTAGCCATTCAATACCAAAACTCATTAAAAATATTTATAAATTAAGATCGAGACATTGCAGCTGATTTAAAAGTTTGAAACAATATTTTAAGCTGAATCATACAGAGTGCCCCAGAAAGACGTTTTATGACTTTTATGCAACTTATGTATACATATATACCAAACTGCACAGTTTTAAAGTTAGAGAGCGCCAAACTTAGAAATTAAAATTTATAATATTTATGAATAACTTTTTGACCACTTTATCAGTTTTTATAAGATTTAGCACTAATAGCATTTTTGTGTTTTCGTACGCTTTCAGAGAGCATTAATGTGCTTACAACCAAAAAAGGATACAATTTAATAGTACAAGCCCGGATCTAGCCCTTAAACTTAACTATGTCGTCACAAACGTGGTCAAGGCGCTGACCACGTTTGATCACGCTGATCAAAGATAAAATTTAAAATTAAAAAATACATATACATAGTCATATAAAACATAATATTCCTAAGTATTTCTGCTAAATTAAAATTAAATAGTTTTGTTATCTTTAATAATTTTAGTACCAAAAAAGTTAAAAACAACTAAAATAGCAGTCACTTATTTAGTTTAATTATAATTTTACAAAAATATTTTCGTGTATTTAATAAATAAATTGCTAATTTAGAAAACGCGTAATAGATTTTACTGGAATATGAGAAAAACTGTCCAAATCTATCTCACTTTTGAGCGTATCTAAGCCATAAAGTATCAGAAATATAAATGTCGCTTCTCGGATCTTATTATACAAAATTTAATTCTCTAACTTTTTCTCTTACTGATTATTAAAAATCTAATACATCGTATTAAAAATGTTATTACAAATAGGGATAGTCGATAGAGTTATTACAGGTTAACAGAAGATTTTCTTAGAAATATTACTTAAAAAAAAGAACTTAAGCTTAAATAGTTATAAATTTGGCTTCTCGGATCTTATAATAAAAAATTTAATTCTTTAACTTTTTCTCTTAACATTTCTTTACAATTTTGCGTCCGTTTCAAATGTGTTTTTGTATCTTTTTTGTTTATTTATACAAGTATTAAAAGTGAGTTATGTTATAAGAAGCAGAAGTAAACATTTAATGTGGCGAGATTAGAATTTAACTGCCGAGCGTAGCGAGGCAGATAATTCCATCCGAGTCACATAAAATCACTTCTGTTTCGAACAACATATACAATTTTTTTTTCAAACGACGACAAAAATCATCTATTAAACTAGTTAAAAATTTAAAGATTTGAGCAATTTTGTCATCAGTTTAGTTTGCTCTGGAAAACGTTTCTATAATTACGTTGTAAAAACAACTGAAAAATTAAATCCATTTGTCAGAAAGCGTGGCTGTATTTTGTAAGTTTTACTAACTATTTTTAAAATCTTTTCTATTAGAACTAATTATTTTGCGCTAACATAAATAATTGTATTTTTAATTTAACACTTAATAACGTTAATAAAGTTTTATAATTATAATCAAGTTTCCATAACTTTCACTGCTTAAACAGCAAAAGACTTTTCACTGCCTAAACATTAGGAATGTTGCAATGCCAGCTAGGATTTAATTTGACACTTTAGCTCTTGCGCAACCTGCAGCATAATGTCATTTTAATATCGTTTAAAAAACATTGTTTTTTATTTGCTTTAAAAGTATTTTATTAAAAAATTTTACTTTTACGTTTCTTTAACTGTTGTGAGGTCACATTTTCTATATCCAGACTTGAACTGTCGTAAGGCTCGTTACAAAACGAGTTACAAAAATAGGCTCGTTATAAGTCTATTAAAGCACGCAAAATTTTTATTTTTTTAAATAAGATTGGTAAAAAGCACAAATTATAAAAAATAGTATAAAAAAACTTGTTACGCAAGTTATTATGGGTACTCATTCTAAATTAAAATTCGTGCCACAAAACTGGACTTACGAAATGCCTTTTTTTAATATACTATTTTCTAACAATAAGCTTTTTTTAAAAATTTTACGTAACATAGATAATTGTAACTACAGCTTGCATGTCATATTACCAGTTATAATTTGCCGTTTTTGCAATTAGTTTTATATGAAAAACTATTTTTTCCCATATGTTTTATATTTTTATTTTACTTTTAATAGTATATTGAAGAACGAGTCTTGAAAACTTAGTTTTGTGAATCCAATTTTATAAAACAAGCGTCTACAATCACTGACTACAAATAGAAACAAGTTTTTTTATACTACTTTTAATAATTTGCGATAATTATCTACATATTTTCATGTAAAAAATAAAATTGTGGTTGTTATAATAGGTCTATAACAGCACTACTCACAAATTATAAAACTTTAAAACTGTAACGTTATTTTAATTATTTAAAGTTGTTGGCGCCCATATCGGCGCCCTTTCAATTTTGCGCCCCAAGCGCTTGCTTGCTTGCGTCTAAGGCCGGCCCTGGGCGCTTATATCAGTCCCTCGACAGCTTTTTGTGAAAATCTCAAATTGACGTCATATTCGGGACCACTTTGATGTTTATATGTGTGATAAATTTGTTGTTGTCGCTCGTAATTAAAAATGTTGTGTGAATGCAATCAAATCCAATTAAATTATGATCGATTTTGCCGAAGTAATCCGAATTGACGTCGCCGTCGGGACGCCCAATGACGTCCGCTGCGCAAAGGCGTCATTGATTCACATAGCCTACATTCGGAAATCTCGTGGACTTCGAGTTGAACTGACGGGTAAGTACATAAACAAAGAATTTGCTTTTTCAATATTTTTGATTTTTTTTTCTCAAAATTTCCAAATACTGAAATAAATTTTGTTGTGTCGCGCAAATCAGTAGGAAAAAATTGTAACTTTTGTTAAAAATGTGGGTAGTGGGTGCATCTATCCACGTCACAGTTTCCAGAAGCAACCGGAAGAATAGAACCCGGATTAAAACTGATTTGCCGGGTTGAAAATTGCGGATATTTTTTGGGTAGTAATATTTAAAACAAACAACAAAACAAACTCTGTGATCATGGTTTCATTGATCGTTAAAACAGGTGGTTCATTCAGAAGTAGTTCGCATTCATGAGATGAACCCACGTATCCGATCAAAATATTTATTTATTTAAATTTCGTATGAATCAATACTAGGAAATAAACCAAAATGTTTGCATTTGATTTTAATTAAATTTACATTGTAATTGATTAAATCATAGTTTTTTTTTGATGATGTTTTCAGAACTCCTCTAACCTTATCGCCATGATACTGGCGATAATTTTGTGGAGTGTAACCGCAGCTTTTGCCTATATTCCAGATGGAAAAGTAAGTAACTCCCAAAAGCTTACTACGGAAAATAATAAAACCAATTTAAGGACAATTTCATGCCCGGAGTTTTCCTTCGGGAAATCGTTAATCGAATGAACAAAGATTTACCGGATTTAGCATATATGGACTTTCCCGAAAACCGACTTCCACTTGGTGTACGATCATTAGGACGTGAAATGGAAGAAGAACCACTTTTTCCTTTAGATTACGAAGCTTTAGGTGAACCTAATATTCACCCAAGTATTCGTGATCAGGAATTTCTAGAACATAGTAGCTTGTATGGCAGCCAATTCATGTCAGGAGGGGCTGGAGAAGGCAAGCAAAGACTTCGTCCTCAAGGAACAATGAAAAATATCCAGGAAGTTAAAACAGACTCAACTTTACCAGCTTACTGCAATCCACCAAATCCATGCCCTGTTGGTTACACAACTGATCAAGGATGTATCGAAGAATTTGAAAATACAGCTTCTTACAGTAGAAGATATCAAGCAGCACAGGATTGTATGTGTGATACCGAACATATGTTTGAGTGTCCTAATCCTAGCCCAAATGATTCTGATGACGATTCTTTCAATGATTTAGAGTTTAATCGATTTTTGCAACACACCATGCAGGTTCTAAAAAATTTTGAGTTTTGTTCTAGGAATAATTGTAATGTTTCAGATGAATCCAGGATTGCAGCATAAAAATTTAGTGGCGAAAAAGTTTCATCAGGTGAGTTTCAGGTTTTGGGTAATTTTGGGTTGATTGTTGTTTGTAGAGTGAACGTATAAATCCGTTTTTGACTGGAGAGAGGTTGCCAGTGGCGGCCAAGAAGGGCAACAATGTGGTATTTTGAACGAAAAGGTGCCCCAAAGACAATTACGAGTGGCGTCAGCTTTTCCAGTGCTGGCCGAAGAAGCTGCCGCCACGCAAAGGACCGTCTGATCTAACTACGACAAACGACTCGGCAACGAAAATGGTTGAAGATTAAAATTTGATGATTTTTCGGAAGCACTGTATTTTAGGATTAACTTTAGATGCTTTAAGTGTTTGAAATAATCGTGTTTTTTAACCCTGAGAAGGCCCCATACTGTTAAAGAACTGAGGACTCTAAATTCTCTAAATGTGGCGTATCGTTAGCCATTTACCACGAAATTTTGACAAAGTGTTTCTCTGAGTGACCGAAATGTCGTTTGACCCGGTTTTTAGTTTCGGACCTTTCGGTTACTGAGACCTGCCAACATATCAAAATTGGACGAAGACAAAATGGTGTTGTTAAGTCGAGTAGTAGGCCCTATTGATTTTCGAGTGCTTTGTTAACGGTTTCTCTTCGGAACGTTTGATGCAAATTTTTATTTATATCAAACGTTTCTCACGGCTTAACACTGCAAGGCAAAATCAGTGCGCGACTTAAAAATACCTTTTGATAACAACTACTTGATATGATTAAAAGCATATGTATCATTACCTTGAAATTGGAATCTCTCGGATAAGTAATGGATAAAACATTTATTGACAATTAATAAGAACATTTATTGATGTTAATTCGTTATCAAGATTTGGTGTTTTAAGATTTTAAACATTTGTGAGATTGTGAGATGGTTGACCATTTCACTCATGCTTATAGCTAATCACTAATCAGATGTGTATGTTCACTATGTTATCTTGAACAGACCACAGCAACATTATGGATCTGTTCCCTTTCAGATGTCAAAATATATAATGTATTCTCTTAATGCATACTTGTGTTTCATTTAAAAAGTATTACATTTTGAAAAACAGGAAAGATTTAGACGTAATCAAGCTATTTTTAAAGCAATAAATAAAAACAACTAAAAGTTGCAATCAAATAAACAAAATTATGTAAAATCAACAAATCTTGCACGCCTTTAGTTTTTCACCTTGGACCTACGTAATACCTTGCGCAAAATTATCTCATTTCTAGAAAATAAATTTAAAAACAATTTATTTTTGTAGATAGTATGTCCGAAATGTTTGTCATAATAAATAAACGCTCCTTTTCCGGCGATGTGAAGATCATCCAATTAAATCCAAACTCTTGAGAATATTAAAATCTGCAAATTTGGATTGTGTTGAAACTGTTTATTAGTCTGCCGCCCATCTCGCTTGAATTATGTCATGTTTTTCACTAGAGCACTGCGTATAATAATTATAAAATTGCCTTGTCTTATTACCATTATTATTCTGCCGACCAGATTGTTTTTTTCTTTAAAAGAATCCTACTTATCTATTAAATTAGGAATGAGGGCGTCAAATTTGGTAGGACTGATCTCCCGATCTGGATACACACTTTGTATAGAAATAAGCAATTTTTGTCAGACACCTGGTGCTGGCTTTATTTACTGCTGTTTTTTAATAGTTATTTATGTAAATTTCACAACTAATAATATAACTTACATGTTTTATGCGTTATGAATGAACAACCAAAATTTTATCAAGATTGAAGGAAACGCGTTTAGTTATAGCCGTCTTTGTTTAGGCTATAAAAATGTGTTTTAGGAGTTTTTAAATAAACACTTTTCTGGATTTTTCCGGAGACGCCAATGTTTCTTTATAAATTGTAGCACTGTCGAAATTTTAAGAGCTTTCGTTTTGTCTCTTTTATGTTTGATGAGAAAATAAAACAAAAGTAGGCAAACAAACAATAAATATGTCAATACACAATGGAAAAGCACGAGATTCATATTATTGAACCTTATTTGAATTGGAAAATGTCAAGACAAGGAGTAAATAAAGAATAAAGTTCCATTATAGTATTTTTGAAAAAAGTAAGAGAATAAGAAGCTTACTTTTATTTAAGACAACCAATTAAATGCTCAGTACTGTATCTAAATATAAACTTCACATCTACGCTATGTTAGTTGATTGCTCAGGATATCTGGTAAAAGTATAAAAACAAAAACAATATTAGTATATTTGTAAAATGCTTAATAAAAGTAAAACTCCTAAAAGTTCAGTAAAGATGCAATACGGAGCTAGAGCGAATTCAAAGTCTGCTACCGATCGGAGTTTTTGAGAGGTTTTATCCCGTCGGTAGATAAATGCTAGAGCGGTAATCTTTGTAAATAACGAAGTCTTTGATAGCCCTAGCCCATTTTCCTGTAAATTTTTGTCACTATAATTAACAATGGACGTAAAAGCAACATTCTAGCGAATTATTCAATTACGTTTTTAAGTGAATACTTATAATATCTACACCGTTATAAACATATACTCACTATGTTGGCAAAAAAAAATATTTTAACGTTTTAGATATTGTTTTCACATTCGTCAAAAATATCCTCCTAATAAATATCTTGTTCTCCTGTTTTGCCTGAAGGCTTTTTTACTTCTGATACAATAATTATAAATGTTATTGTACTCTCTCTACTAATTTTTAAAGCTTTTTTCTTTAGCTATTCCTTCCAGTTTTCTAAACGATTCTAGCAGTCTCTGTTTACTACTAGTCACTTAGTGAAAGGCATTACCGGTGCTAGTTGGTTACAAATTGTCCTTTTAGTTTTGGCTTCTGTTTCTTTCAAAACTTTCTCTAAAACTAAATTAAATAAGCACCCTCAATAATAGTATCTCTATCTCAAATCTCTTCAACAACTTTATTTGAGATTTGCCAGTTTTGCGTAACTTTGTGGTTCTACTAATTCTCATGTGCTTCAGTGCTTGGTAAAATTTATTTTTCTTCTAATTGTTTTGCACGCTATTCTGTCTTTAGTATTTTTTTCCATTAGTTTTAAAGTTTGTTAAATAGTTCTTCTTATTCATTTTTGAGACATTCACCTATTAACTTAATTACTTCTAAGCTTTTGTTGTTTTTTATATTATCTGAAGGTTTTTCGAATTAGTATTTCATCTCTTTCGTTATCAGAATATATTGTTTATGGCTATTTCTTTCTTTACGATTTGAAATAGATTTCTTAAATAGTTTTTTCTGTTTTTCATTTTTCTTGCAAATTTTTAAAACTTTTACTTTTGTTCTTTGTATTCTTTTGCTATCATTCTCATTCTTATACCTCTTTATTCTTTTTTATTTCTCTATAGCACCTTTCACCGTACCATTCAGTATTCTTCTCCTTTCTTATTCTCTTCTTATTCCTCTTACAGTATCTTTTATAGTTTTTAATAAGATATTTGTACTGCTGTCTAAATAAATCTTTTTAAACTTGTCTTCTAGGTTTTGTTTAAATTTTCCTTTTTTTCATCTTCTTTAGTAAGACCTTTAGTTCTACAGGTTTGATACTTTTTCTTCTTCCTTTCCTATGGTGTAGAATAATCCAACCAGATAATATTTCGAATGATCAGTACCGAGCAAAAATAAAACAAATTAATTTTCAATTTATTAATAAATTAACGTATTGCAGCAAACACTGTCTTGTTTTAATGACAAAATTGAATAAATCGAAACAACCGAATTTACAATTTAATTAAGAAGATAGCAAATCTAAACGCTTTAGTTAACAGATTTGCCCTTTTGGTGATACATTTCCAAGGTTTGAGAGCCGAAGATGAAACTATTTTAAAAGAATAAATTACCTTTTGTTTATAAAACTTTTTAGAGATTAAAAAATATGTCAACGGAATAAAAAAGCGTTAAAAATAGTTGCGGTTAATAATTAATTAAATTTGTGCCAAATAATTCTATAACAGCCTGCAATTGATAATCTATAAGCTACAAATTTTTTTAATGTTAAAAAAACAGTACCAATACACTAATCTAGAGTCTATCTCTTTTTTGTCATTTTGAAGCATTTCTCGAATTTGTTGTATAGTTTTATGTGTTTTTTTAGTCTTGTTACGATTTTGCGCTTATCAGATAGTCAAGATCCAACATTGTGAAGCGAATAGCGAGTCATAATCCATGTTTAAAGCCCTTTTTATGACAAACGAGCTATTACAATAGATATCTTTGCATTTAAAATAAAAGGTAAATGTAATTTCTCCTTCAAATGAGAAAAAAATTCCAAAAAAATTATGTGTCAAATTGAAAAGAATAGATTTTTTTAAAATTTTTAAATCAACTTAGTCGAGTTACAAAATTTATTTCGCTTATAAACTTACCCTGTACTTGTATACCATAAGAATGAAAATAATCTAAATCAGAGCAAGCTCTGGTCTGTCATTTTTATTCTAAATTTTTTTCTATAAAACAAGAAACGAACAATCTACTCTTCTAATTCATTTTATTCTGGTCCTCACCGTACTTGAAATTTCGAGCATAAATCTCCTATTTTTGCCTCTTGTATTAATGACTGGGTATTATTGACAAATAGTGAAGTTCTACCCTAAAATTAGGTGAAGTTGTATGGATGTAAAGTGTACAAGTAGTATTTATTAAAATTGAAAAAATGTATTTCAGGAATAATTTTTTAAAATACATTGCTACTTATAAATACATCAAATACTAAGGACTTTTACTGAACAATAGTGTAATAAAATACTAAACATTTAACTGCTATCTTTTATTTAATTTGGCTAGGAAAAGTTGCAGTCAAGCAGGAAGATTTTGTAAATAAAAGAGAAGTGAACTGTTTGGTTGATCATGTAAATTTCCGGGTCCGCTGCCAAAAATTGGTTATAATATTGCGGAGTTGTGTGTCTTTATACGTGTTTTTGTTCCGTCACGTGTAAAAAACGAGCGTATCAAGCTCATATTTTCCGGATTCAGCAAACAAACACGTTTCCGGGTATTCCCGGAAACACTTAACGCTTGTCTAATCGTCGCTGGATTTATACGGCGTCCGAAGCCGAGGTGAATATTATTCCATGGAAGTTTGCCATATTATCGGCAGGTTGGTTGTTTGGCACACCAAAGATAATTCAAGTTCTCTCGGCCAGTCGGTCTGGCTCCAGGTCTGATATGTTCGTCGACAGACAGAAACTTGTAGTTGTCCCAGAAGCAAAACTTTGTCGAGACTAAAAAGCCAACTCCTTTAAATGCTCTACTTGTTTATGATGTATAGCGAGTTCCTGAAACACCAAACGGATATTCCTTACACTTCTACACCACTGAAAAAACTCGACTTTCAGGATTTCGGTTTAATTTCTTACATTTCTACTCTACTTCACTGAAAAGATTCGACTTTCAGGATTGCACTATATTTTTTTTTACATTTCTACTCCACTGAAAAAAATCGACTTTCGGGATTTCAGTCTAAACAAACGTTTGATTGCCGGTGAGGAAACAAGACGGCGGTTTTGGCGCCGCAAATAAATCAAACACTACAAACTCGATGTTTATTTTTATTCAATGCGATAGAAAGAAACTACAAACAATAAAATAACACTGTTAAATGTTAAATACTAACAAGTATTTTTACATTCAGACTTACAAAAATTTATCATAGCCTTTAAAGCAATACAAGGGGGATCTCTTATATTATCCCCAGGATAAATAAATATCGTATAAATACATGTTAATTATAAATAATAATAAATTACTTATTACAAAGTTTTTAACTAATTTACTTAATTACTACGACACTAAAAATAGTAGGAACTTGAACAGATGAAGTTAGTTTATTACAAATGTTTAAAAATGAATAATTTATTGCTCATGTGCTGAAAAATGAGGTATGTAAATTTAAAACAGTGGCGTAATTAAGCCCAAATCTGCAATTTCATTGACCAATTTGTCTGCCGTGAATTCGTTAATTTGTTCAAATTTAAAGGTAAATAAGTGTACCTTGAATAATTGCAAAAATTATATTGCGTACTTTAGTGGTGCAAATTTTAACTGCCAATAATTATGCTTAAAATATCCTCAGTGTCAATAAAATTTTCAACTTGAATATTTTGAGTTATATTTAACCAAGTTGATCTAAAATTGACAAAAAATTAATGACTAAAAGTAATTTGTTGTTTAATTCATTTAAATTTAATTTTCTATAATATTATGATATAAAAAAATTGTATTGACTGAAACGACAGAATAAATAATGCGGCCGTCATAGTTCAAGCCTGGATGGTGAAGTTATGACGTCACAAACGTAGACAAAGCAAAGAATGCAAAAGATTATTTAAAAAAAATAATAGTTTCAAAATGAATTTAAACAAATATTGTCATATAGAGTAATTAAAACTTAATATTTGTATTAAAAAATTACTAACAAAGTTATTAGAATATATTGAAAAAAATATTGAATGTTTAAAAGTTGTGTTGCGCTGGCTTTATTTTAAAATACTGTCAAAGCTGCTACAATAAATATTATAAAGAAATGAAGTTGTAGAGAATTAAATGTTGTATAATAAAGACCACAAAGCGACATTCTATCCCTAATAGTTTATTTTTTCATCCACATGTATGATAAGCATGTCATTAATGTTATACCAACAGCAACAGTGAGCAACTATTACTGCCCATTTATTGACCAGAGAAATGGCTCTGCTTACGATTTTTCGAGTCGTAGGCAGATTAATGCCCTCTAAAATTATTTGAGACCACATAAAAGGTTTGCGACCTCAAGATTCATTCCCTATTTTTTGAACTATCTGAAAAAAGCATTTATCCAACCCTTATTTTCCAAAAAATAAGCAAAAATATTACGAATCTTAGCATAGTCTTTAAAGTATGAGAACAAAAACATCTTAAAGTTGACAATCAATAAATTATCGGTATTCCCCTCAAAAGCCCCCCAAATATCAAAAAAACTGGTTTTTTTTGTAATCTTTGTCAATTTTCTCAGAGGGTATGTCGTATTATATAAAATGTTGAATATAAAAGTTGTAGCTAATAAAATTAGGTCCTTTACTAGCAAAATTTTTTCTATGTAAAAATTGAGTTTAGTTGATTTCAAAAATTTGAAATTTATATTAACGTATTGAAAATTTATATTGTAAATATTAAAGATGTCAAAAAACTTACGTTATTCCTTTTTTGAAGAGCTTTTTGTAAAAAAATTACTAAGTTAGACGCTTTGAAGCTGAACTTTTTGAGAAAACTCGGGAATACTTAGAATTAAAGCATAACAGCAACAATGTATCCATATTCTTTTTTTACTTAGTAAGCTGGTACATTAAACAAAATGAAAAACAGTTTTTCATTATTTTTTTTTAAATCCAAGAATGGTTCAGGACTCTAGAAATATTTAATCGAACGTAACACCAGTACACTACATACTGGTTTCGAGGTTGTTGTCCCTCACCATCCAGCGCATTCGGGAGCATTGTTCGATGCCCACTATATAAACAAGCGGTCTGGTCAGACTAGCAATAAAATGTTATTTTTATATTAAAGTAGTTTTAAAAAACTGAAATTGATTTGAGCATCTGTTACGCCACTGTTTGTTGATATTTTTCAGCTCCTCTTGAAAACCTTTGAATACTTTGGGACGTGTAAAAAGTGCCCGATTTCGGTGCCATGTAGGCCGTTTAATAATAAAAGTATAAATAGAAATCAACATAACTTTAATGATCAGTACCCACTCAGCATGTAGGTTTGTGGCGCCGTTTAATGTTTGTACACTTATTAATGTTGTTGGGAACGTTTATTAGCACTTGTCGCCTACCAGCGTCTAGCTTCGCGCGCAATATCACTCTCATCCTTACGCAGTTTTTATCATCACAATTATCCAGTATTAAATCTCGCAGACTCTCGTTTCCTCCTTGTCCCGAAAAAATCAACGCACCAGACGAGACATGCGAAGACGCCCAACTTGCAACTAATTGCAATAAAATATATCAATTAAACGGCTTGTATTAATCAGGAATCGACCGGTTTTATACTAACATTAGACACTTAAGCCGCCGGCAAAAAATACCACGGAAAAAACAAATCCTAAGCCATATTGCTAGGCTACGATTTAACTCTCTATCTTAAGCAGTTTTCAAATGTCCTTAAGTTCAAGAGCGTTACGTCATTTAATAAATCCTCACTAATCGCTCAATTGACATTAGCCGCAATACACTTGCATTGTTTGATCCTTTGAATCCGCTTCTTCCGGAAAGGAGGCATCATTGAAGGACATTTTAATGTTACACTAATCCAAGTGAATTTACTTGGCCGGCAAAAAGCACAAGCTTTAAAAGCGGGACCATTCTGATCCTCATCTTCAGTTTCTTCACTTACAGGAATATGTCTATGACGTTTTTTTGGATTTTTGGGAATATAAAACGAATTGCATTGTCCATAACAAAACCGATTAATCACAGTACGAGTCAAACAACCCTCTTCTTTAACTTTCTGAATCAGTGGCTCAGTTTTACACCAATCCCTCTGCAAATACTCCCTCTTTGTAACAAACAACGCGTTTTTGCTCGATTTTAACAACTTCCTGCCGTTATATCCTCGAAGATCCTGTAACAGCTCAGTGTTCCGATAGGGTTCCGAGTGATTGTTCCTCCGCAGGAAAGTATTAAGGTCCACTCGAGGGTTCTCTGTACGAACACGTTCTTCGTCTAAGAGTTTTAATTTTTGAATTTCAAATTCCTGATCTGGTGGTATAAAATTCTCGTCGAGCTCATTTTCCAAAAGGTAACGTCTCTCTTCGCGTGATATGTTACGTTTTTTCTCCGCTAGAATTCTTTCGACTTCTTTGGTATTTATCATGTCGAGGATTGAATCACTTGGAGTGCTTCGGCAAAGAATTTGATGGCTGAAGAAAACGCAAAGGGCTAGTGAGATGCTGGAGAAAACCATCTGCAAAGAAAAATATCGGAATGAATCACACATTTTCGATTTTTTTGAAGCTACTTGTTTGGGTGATTTAACAGTCGTATAATTGTATATTTGCCCACACAAAATCGGACAAGTTTGTACTCAATCTCCTCAAAAAGCCAAAGTGGGTTGGCGTAATTGGCTGTAACATTTTCGTTTTTTTTTTTTTAATTGGAGATGCCCTCAATGTGGCTGCATTAATTCAGACGCAATATTTTTAAAGACATTAACCATTTAATAGTTATCTATATTTTTTATAAATGGTGCTAAATTGCTTTTCAATGTCAGTGTCAGTATTTGAAACTTTATTGCAATTTTTTACTCACATTTTTATTGCACATAGTAAACTAAATAAATAAACAGAATACAACATAAAAAATTGTGAATCATGACTGACTGCAATAGAAACGAAGTGAAATGATCCGTTAAATTACTCGACTTCTTTGGTTTTGCCTTTGGCGTTAGGTATATGTGCTTCCAAGGTAATAAAGGCTTGACATTTTATATATAATAGGAAGTTATTTAAAGGTTATAAAGATGGTGTAACTGCCCATTTTATTGCATTTCAGTGTCTTAACCGAGAAAACTATCAATGAAAATAATATATAATAAAAGAAGAAACTACGAAAAGTTCTGAAATAGAACAATACTTATACATGCAAAGCCCAAGGTACAGTCACGTGCGTAAAGAATGTCATCCCTGTAGTCCCGTACAAGTCATAAAAGATTTGGTTATTAGTTTCAATAAATAAAAGTAACTGACCGGTCAATTGTTAGTTTGTAATGTGGAGGTTCAATGTTTAGTTTTTTTTTTGTATGAAAGCCAATCAGATTGTTATACAATAACTTTTATTAAGCAAATTGTTTATAAAAAATTATAGTTTTAAATAAAACAAAATATGTATGTATAGAAAGGTCATAATGTAATTTCTCACGTCGCTAATAACGGCCAAATGTATATCAAAAGATTTGATTTATCAAACTAGTCAGATGCTTTGTTTCCAGGACTGTTTGATTTCTTATTTTGACTCGCATCACGGTGAAATTTGTTGGATTTAAATATTCAATTATTAGATAATTATAGATTAGATTTTTGTGTTATTAGAGTACATATGTATTTATAATTGTGCGTTCAGTTATTTTACTTGTTTATAACACGCACATTGTAAAATCATTTATCTATATACTTATTTACTATTTCCAAAAAAAGATTCTATTCTGCTTAGTATAATAAAACCGCAGAAAAAATTGTAAATATAGCAAGAATGTAGATTAGTAAGCTAACTTCTTTTAAGTACATACTCAGAATGAACAGAAGTAGAAAAATTATTGCGGCTAAAGATGAAAGATTGAAGACAAAAGTCGATGTACAAAGAAGCTGTCGTAAACAATTCAACAGCTTTATTGATGGTTTGCGGTAACCGTAATAATTTTTATACTCCTGTTTATTGCGAGTCCTTAAAAATTCTAAACACTTATCTACATTTTTACTATTCTGTTGCTTTAGCAATCTCAGCGGAAGATAAGCAGAACAATGATAAAAAAAATCTGACGGGTTTATGACAAAATTGTAAGTTTCGTCAAGAAAAAAAACTTATATCGTTTGTATTTTGTCTATTGTGTATTCAGATACCCTAAAAGGTAGCTTTTGTGTTTTTATTAAAAAACTACCTACGAATTTAAAAAATATAATAAAATGATAGATAGATCTCATAGTTAATTCTTGATCGATTCTTCTAAAAATTATATAAAATACTGACGCAAATAAAATGATACGAAGAAAATAATTATGAACAATTCAAGTAGACTCTTATTGTCACTCTAGTACACACTATTTTTTATTTTTATATTATTTTTTCAATAAGAAATAATGCAAAAAGGAAGTAAAAGTAAAACTTGGAAACCCTGTACATATTTGATCATAACTTCAATATATAGACTGTCTTAAAAAACGGTACAATAAAATAATTTGATATTTTTTGAATAAGGTAATAAGTACTATTATATATTAGATTAATTTTTACCGAAACTACTTGATGGAAATTTACGCAAACTTTTTTTAAATTCATTGTTTTAAAGAAGGTGATATCACTGATACAAAAAATATTTTCAACAAGCTTCATTGATTGAACGACGAGTAGACATGTGTTAAAAAAATGTACACTAGAAATTCTCTTTACCAAGAAAATCCTCCAGACATCCTGTCAAAATTCTTTGAAATATTCAGTTCATAATTAGTTTTATTATGTTATACCCGGCAAAAGAATAGGAATCATTTCAACAATTAATTTTTTTTTTTATGTGAGTTGAAATTATAATTGATTAATTTTTTATACAAAAATTAATTGATAAATAATTCCTACGTCTTTTACACACCACTGACCCGGCAGTATAAACTTATAGTCAGGCAAGACATCATTACGGATAAAATTATCAAGTAATGATGCTAAAACATAAATGAAATGAAATGAAAAAGATGTAAGGAACGAATTTCCTTACTTGACGTCAAGCGTGACTACAAATCGCCAGCCACGCAACTTTGTTCTTGTTGTGTTAGTGTAGTGTTATTAATGTTAAAAAATTTTCGGACGATGTTGCATGTGTTCAAAAGTATTGATTTTTGAATTTCAATTATTAAGTTTGAATTTAATTTTAATAATTTTAAATTTTTATTAAGAGTTTTTGGCACAATTCCAGTGGCCGACATAATCATTGGAAGTATTTTAACTGTCTGCAGGTTCCATAAATTTTTGATTTCGCCAGCAAGTAACATGTATTTTGACATTTTTGTAGTGTATGTTGTGTGTATATTGTGTGAATTTGGAACCGCAATGTCAATCAAGTATGCCTGTTTGTCGCTCTTTGAAATTAAGATTATGTCTGGACGGTTAGCAGTTATGTTTAAGTCAGTCAATATAGTTCTATCCCAATATAATTTATAATTATTATTTTCAAGATATGGCTTTGGTTCGTATTTGAAATAAGGTGACTTGTTTTCAATTAAACCTGAATTAAACGCCAATTCTAAGTGGATGATTTTAGCCATATCATCATGTCTTTTTTTATATTCTGTTTGCGTCAACACAGGACAAGATGAAATAATATGTTGAATAGTTTCTGGTTGAGATGAACAAATTCTACATGAATCATCGTTTTCATTTTTATTAATATTTTTATTAATATTATTAATATTATTATTATTTTGCAGCTTTTCTTGAATAATGTTCTAATAGAATTTGCTGTAGCTTGCATATGCGCAGATCAAACGCAATGTTTAGGAATTCCCTGGAAAACTTCAAGAAATTCCTTGAAAATCCCTACAAATCCTATGAAAAGCTGCGAAAATCCTCAAAGCTAAGAAGAAATCCTTAGAAATCTACGCAAAAATATGAGAATTCATGGAAACTGCTGAAGCCCGTACACCAGAAATCCCTGTGTCTACCACTCGGGTCAAAAATTTGAAGAAAAAAATAACAAAATTGGGGTACCTTATGTATAAGCATATAAAAAAGAATGACTTCATTTATAGAAAATTATAAATAGATAATTATTACTAAACTGTGCAATAATTAAAATGTTTGAGATCTAATAATGAACGTTTTATCAAAATTCTTTGTCGATTAGTTTAAGAAAAATATGTGGTGGTTAAGAGCTAAAATACTTTTTTGTAAAAACAAGCAAAATTGTGAAAACAGTATGCAATTGCTGACGCGTTGTTTTCGCCGGTCACCTCAAAATATCTACTCTTATTGAATCCGCGTTCTTCCTTGTTTTTACTCTGATTATTTTTTAAGAGCTTTGTGGCGCCCGCCATAAAAAAATCAGTTTGTTATTTTCGCTCAGTCTGACGTAAACCGCAGACATGCAAATTTGCAGATCTTAAGAAAATCTGTTTTATTTAGGTAAGTGCATATTATGATTCTGAAAATTATGAGCATTATTTGAAATGATTGTGGCGTTATGTAAACGAGGGCACGACTTGAATGCTTGCCAATAATTTAAATGGCGAAGTTTCTTCCTCTCAGGTATAGGCGCTAAATTGAGAACATTGCCGAACACAATACACCGGAAATTCGAATTTCGTCTTATAGAAAAATCCAGAGGACTGATCAACAATCACGCATCGCCTTTTGTAGCAAATACGATGTCCATTCATTGGCGCCCACCACCTGCCTTTCACAATACCATCTTTCTCTTCAGACGGACAGGGCCGTATCAGACGAAGTGGGCTTTTCAAAAGCACGTTCCCAAAAGAAAGGATTAATCTTGTTATTCTGAGCTTTAGGCAGGTGCAAATGTAATTGGAATAAAACTTACTTTCTCAGAATTTTTTAAAATATTTTCATAATAACGTACCGTGAAGGAGATAACAAGGAAGCAAGCGCCGATTTAGTAAACGGCAGAAGAAGACACTGAACCACCAAAAATGCATCAAATGCTAAATAAACTACTAATGACAAATGACTGCAAATCTTTTATTGCTTCTTTGCAGGACAAAATGGATTAAATTAACAACACAAAAAGTTTTTTTAACGATTATATTAACACGACGCAAAAGTTTAAGAACGTCAGGTAATTTTTGTATACAGAGTATGTAAATAGAAGCCGTAGGTTAGAACAAGAAAACATTCAAATCACTAGAAAGCAGCAATTATCGCTTCTTCTTAAAATACGGTTTGACATATAACAAATAAAAGGCCTATTTAAGGGCAATTAGTCAATTACCTTTACAAAAAGTACCTAATTCTAAAACCAAAAACTTGGGTTGACGCTACTGACCATCTTTTTTTTTGTAGATGAAAAAATATATTATCAAAAGTATGTGTATTTCAGTTCTACTGCTATTTAATAGTGTTCTATTTGTGTTTCTTATGTTTATACCATGCCTTTACCTGTTGTAATAAATATTTTACAACTGTGCTTTCCGCTCTAAAGTCATAATATCTTTTTTGTAGTTCTAAAAAATTTTTTAATATAAAATTTTTGGCGTACTGGTTGCTACACTAGTACGGTCGATACGTAAAGTTTGTTTATATTTGGAAAAATTTTATGGTTTTGACTCACAAACTAGTTTATGAGGGATTTAATAAAGGTGGTTGTAAAGATAAGTAAACGCTACTGTTACTAAAGCGACTAGCTGATCCGTCGATCAGACCTCGAAGGAAACAAACAACGGGTGCCACGCGCCAGACTTTTACATTCCACTTATAATTCAGGAGCTGGGGTTTCTTTATCGATAGGGGACCGAGAAGTTAATTCCTCTATTGCACCATAAAATTTTTCCAAATATAGGCAGACTCTAAATAACAGACATGGCTGAATAAAAACATCGGCTATCGCCTTTGTTTCCAAACTTCAGTCGCGTCTGTTATTTGCTTTATATCAGCCTTATGATGTTAATAAACTATTTCAGGAATTGGGCAAAATTTACAGAGAACAGAAATGACCCATGAGGCCGCTATAGAAGAGACGGATGAAAGTAGTATTTTTGATATATTTCTGATAATTACAACTGGGTCAAAGTTTATTTAATTGCTACGGTTTAAGTTTTTGTCATTTTCAAAAAAAATATGTTTTGTGAAAGTAGAGGAAAATATATTGCGTTTTCAAAATTTTAGGATATTATGTGAGTCCGATTCTGCATGTAATGGGCACCGCCGACAGCAGGTTAGTGCATCTAGAGATCGGACCCTACGCGTCACCCACACATCGGCCTTATAGGTGATCGCCTACATCCAGGGCCGTTCCATTCATACGTTGATGGCCCGCCAGATTTCCTCCGGTCACCGGATACTCAGCAGACACGCACTATCTGTTCATAATTGGATGTCGGTGTGGCCAAAGGGGGTCTAATCGAGCACCGCATAACAATTCTGTCATAACATTTTATCTCCGTGGGTTGCCACCATTTCAATTGGAGACACTTTACGACATGACGTTCCGTCAATGAACATTTACATACAATCTCTCGTACTTTACGTAATTGAAAAAAATTCGAAAAATTTTTAATGAATGAGGTGAATGTGCATGTAATCGCGTTACTCTGTTATTATGTATGGATTTATGGACTAATAATTCGCACTCCTTTCAGAAAGAATGCGAAGCAGGAATTGAGACCAAATTTGGGCAATTTCAAAAAGATAACGAGAAATTGTTTGTTGGGTGGTTTATACGTACATAAATACTTGTTAAATTGATTTATAAAACTACATTTTATATGATGCAAGAAGTTATAGGAACTACTTGTAATGGTGTTTATTTATGAAGCAAAGTAGACGTTATGGTTATTGGAAATTGAGAAAAAATTGACTTAATCCTGATTTAATAGTGTTCGGTGATATTACAGCTACAATAGCTATAGTCAAGTATACCTACATGTTTTATCAATCATGAACTTGTTCAAGAACAACAATAATTAAATAAAAACTTGTAACAAGATCACCTGATAACAATCGGGGCCGGGCTGAAGCACTTGGTTATCTTCTCATTTCGCTCTTTCTTAGGTTTATGCCTGTTTTAGTCCTACTTCGTGCGTCAAAAGTAAAGGGCAGATTTAGGTAGTGCCACTTTTTGCGTCGACACCAAATAAAATAATTATATTATCCATAACTGTATCTTACTTCTGTCTGTTTTATCGAAAACCGAAAACGATATCAGTGAGTTAATTCCAATCACAACTTAAATCTGGAATTGGGAGATTTCAGTAACGTAATTTAGATAGTACTTTAAATTATTAAAATTTATTTAATACTTTAAATAAACTGATCGACTTTATTTCCACCAATTGCTATTGTCCATATTGATCATACAGTAAAACTTTTTTTTTAAAATAAATAATTAATAACGACGAACAGACCTAAGGGGGTTAAAATAAAAAGAATTTTTACGAATGCAAAACATTTTTTTTAGTAAGAAAACACCTTTTAATTTTAGTCAAAGATCTAGATATAACAGCGCAGCGGTAAATAATTCCCTTAATTAATGGTGAGGACCTGCTTTAATAAATTTTCGTAAAAATTTCCGCCAAAAATAAAAAGTATAACCTTCCGGTTTAAGTAAATAGAACTCCTTTATCCACAAAAAAATTATAATTAAAAAAACCTATTAGAAAATCTTTTATAAAAAGTTTTCTGAGAAGCGTTTAGTCTTTTTCCCAAGTTTCCTAACGCAATCCTACTGTTAGTCATTTTCAAACTTCCTTCAATGTTTTGTGACTTCATAATTTTCCCAAAGCAATCCCGCTGAGTTTCTTCTATGTTTTCTGACCGTAGATAAAACAGTTTCACCACTTCTTAGAAAAAAATAAAAATATATTACTCTCGCAATGATTCTGCCCATAAAAATTAATTTTGTTAATTTATGAACTGTAAAGTCCATGATAAGATCATGCCTTTTGCTACGGATAAGTAGAAAAAAGTCGAAGCACGAAGTAAGACAAGAGCAGGTAGTACATAGAAGAGATATTTTCATCGACGCACGAAATGGAAACGCATAAAGTGGCACTAACCCGGTACCTGAGGTCCACTGAAAGAAAAATATTTTAAATACATAGGTTATATTAGGATGATTCCAAAAGTAATGTTTTTTTTGAAACCTCGTCTTCAATAGTTCCAGTAATGTAAAATAATATCCCTATTATCTATTCACTTTCTGTGTGACCGTTTGTTAATTCAAGTAGGCCCTATATGGCTGTGTAATACGTACTTTTTCCACAAAATTTATGAGTACGTGTAACACAAGCTTGATATTATTAAAATATTGTTTTTAATGTTCTTGAGGTTAATCTTTAGAGGTCGATCATTCTGATTTTTTGACTCGTTCAAAAGTTAGACATTCGACATAAAAGTTGAAATTATAGTAAATTTCAAGATTTTTGTAAATCATTTCATTTCCTGTATGACGAATTGTGATTTTCGTAAAATTAGTTGTTCTACTATTTTCCAAAATTTGGAAAAAAAATTATAATATTTTCCCCACGAATAATTTTCGAAAAATTGATAAAATAATAACTGATCTTTTTTATAGAATGTTAGTCTCCGTAAACAAGCTATAAAATTCCAAATTAAAAATAATCCCATGTTATTTAAAAGAGAAATAGAAAATCGCGATGGGCGACCTCTAAAAATTAATCTTAGGGGTTGATATCTTATGTAGGGTCCTATTCCACCTTACTGCAACAACTATTAATATCTTCTCCTTTTACGGCCTCGGTGGTTACATATTTTGAATACTCAACAATACGCAATAAATGAAAAAATAAATAAAAAGTCGTAACAACATTTTCTTTGTAAAATTCAAGTGTTTTTTTGACAAAAGAGTTAGAAATAAGTATCCAAAAACTTGCTTATGTCGTTATTGAATGGTCAGCGTGTAGGTATAGAGCGTCAACTTAGAACTCTGTTGAATTATTATAGATTTCTAAAAATTAGTTGTTTTTTGTCAATTTAAAACCTAATAATAGTGTTTCTTAGTTATATAAATAAATTAAAATTTAAGTATGTCTCAAAAATATTTATCAAAATTTGAACATTTTGCACTCGATTTTACGTTTTATGGCACAATTTTTGAAAAATAAATTTTATAAATATATTAAAAGCTTTGATTTAAAATTCGGTAACACATAATTTTTCAGTTTGTACCTTAGCTAAAGCAAAAATAAAAAATTTCAGAATAAATTATTGTTGAAGGGCTAGTGAGCTATATAGGGGTCTCCAATAAGAAAAACGGAAAATTTCCCTATAAGAGCTTGTACAAGGTCGGTACTAATGATAGTAACCACAAAATTAAAATTTAAAACAATCAAAAATGTTATTTCTGTCAAAGTATTTGTAAAACCTTGATGATTAATCGAAAAAGTTTTGTAGCCTTGTCATATTATTCCAATAACAAAATTTTAATATTGTTTTTCAGCAAAACAGTTTTTCACACTTTATTATTCTAATTAAATCAAATAAAAAAACATGTACATTTTGTGAGATTTATACTGTTTACACCTATTACGACAACAATGAAAGAAAGTATTCTTTTGCAATAATAAAAACACCTACACCTAGTTTAGCTGTCAGTAAAGAAAAATTACTACATTCCACGGCAATTGTTATGATAATGTATCAATCCTTTCTACAGATCGTAATTTTTCAGTCGTCAATAAAGTTGAAAAAATAAATAAATATATAACGAGTATCAGTCAGAGCTTGGTGGTGCTCTATAATAATCTATAGTGGTGCTGTTTCATTCCGTTCAAAAAACTCTAAATAAAAATGCAATACTCGTAAATATGTTCCGATAAGTTTGGGAGTGAAATCGTTGGAAATCAATAAATTACACCGGAAGTGACCGGTGCCATGCGAATCTGGAACAAAAGCTGGATGTTTTCTCCTGGAGGCTTTCTAATTAGTTATCCCACGCTTGTAAATAAATCAAAAAGGCGAGCGTCCATTAGAATTATGAGTATCATTAGCGGCCACACTTTGTAAACATTCTCGTTTGAAATATACAATGTGTTGGCATATTTGGCATATATTTAATTACATGGTGTAATTAAATGATTTGTAGCAGTTTTTAATTTTTAATTATCCAAACTTTTCAGATACACCATGTATCTACAATATTTTGTTTGAGAACCGCTGGTAACGTTTAAAAAAGCGCTTTAAATTAAATTGGCTCAAAAAGACATCTTAAAACAGAAACAATCTTTAAATCCATATTTTGTAAAATATTTTTTTACAAACAACTTGTAGTTTTTAACTATTTTGGTAAAAATTGATTTTAATTTATTAACATCTATTAGTTATAACTCATTAGTTATAATTCATTAGTCAAAATTCATGAAGCCTTTAGTCTAAACGACATAATCATGTAAATATCATTTATGATATCACAAATAATACCTAAGCACATTATTATTATTCTTCAAATATCTAAAAGTGTGATAACTTTTAAAGACCCTTCTATAAACCAAAGAATAGCCATTGTTCAATTTATGGAAAAGCAAACCACCGTAAGGATGGATCTTGATTTATGACAGTTTCCTCTGCCAGTATTTTACAATATTTGCGTGCAAAATAACTGGCGGAGGGAACAGTCATAAATCAAGATCCATCCTTATGGTAGTTTTCTTCTCCATAAATTAAACAATGGCTATTCCTTGGTTTATAGAAGGGTCTTAAAAAGTCAGCCTACTTTTAGATATATTGAGTATACAATAGTGGTGTTCAACTTTTTTTTTTCATCTGTTTTGACGATCGTGTGAGTCTGTTTATGGTGCCAAATTTAAAAATTACTCTCAAACAAAATGGCTACATTGTGTACTTCAGAAACTATCAACGTTTGGGTATTTAGCATCGTTCCAACCAGATAAAAGTTCTATACATCATTTGATTATTAATTCACATTTCGTTGACATTTATAAAAGCGTGGGATCTGTTTGTGACCGGGTCCTCCATTCATGATTTGTATGTCGCACGCGAAAATCTCGTTGCAGTTTTGTAATTCAAATTAATTACATGTAAATACATTACGTAAATGACATGAAGTCATCTAATAGTAGAAACAAAGGATTTCAACCACCTGTGGATGATTATTAAATTGCCATCACGCCTTTGGCGCAAACTTAATTGAAACGTTTACGAAATTCCGAGAGAATTCAGCGAGTAGAGTAGAGGAAAAATATTTGTGGGTGGTGTCTAATTGCTCACACTAATTAATGGATAAAATATCCTGCACCTGTGATCGTTTGCATTTTAATAAGGAAATTACTCACTGATTGTAATTTATATTTGTTTTCTTATGTGGAGTGTCTCGAAAAATTCGAATTGTTGGGAAAATTGAATTACTCAGGTTGGTCGAATGAAAAGTCGAGCTTGGATGAAAGGGTCACAGACGAAAGGTCAAAGCTTTCGACATTTAAAATGCACTTAAAAATCCTTTCACAGGATATTTTTAGTTTGTAATAGAAATTTTATTGAGTAAAAAAATGATAAGCCTTCTTGAATGAAAGCTCATTTATTTTGAATATATTTTTCCTAATTAAGTATTCACAGCTTGTCATACAGGTAATGTACATTGTTGACATTCCTAGATATTATAATTTCCGCGTTTTCCTTAAACTCTAACATTTAAACTCAAATTAACAATAATTTCAGAAAATATTAGTTCTAAAATTACAAATTAAATCGTTTTGTAAAGAATTTTAAATCCGAATAAAATCAGCAGGATTTTAATTATCCCATTAATGTCTAGAATTTGTGAAATCCCGGACGTTAGCAATAAAAGCTCATTTTATTTACGATGTATTAATAATATATTGTAGTGAGTTTCGCTACTTGCTTTTACAGAAACTAAATCCTTGATATTTAAAATTTAGCAAAATAGCTACTTTAAACTTTTCTTGCAGAAACTTGACAAGTAGATTCTATTATTATCTACATTAGGAAATAAGATAATTATAGAAGAACTAAAAAATACATAAACAAACAAAATGTGTTATAAAGTTAATGAACAAAAATATCAAAAACTATAAAAAAATTGCTACAGAAAATATAAAAAAACAAGAATAATAACAATAGGTAAGGAAAAAAAAACGACAACTGGAGATACATGTAGAACTTCAAAATCAGTTAATCTATACAGGATGAGTCAATTATGAACTACTTCTGAAATTTTTCTAGGTGTAACCAGAAATACTACATCCAGCATTCACTAGATTTCTTATTTTTTTAAATTTAGAAAATGAATTCACAATTGCGTTGTTCCATGTATTGTCAATTTAGTCTTGTCAGTTTTTGTAAACAGACGTTTGCTCAAATTTGTATCATGAATTCATGAATTATTATTACACAAGCAGTGAGAAACTAGACATGTTACTATTAATGGGGAGTGTCGTAAAAATGCTGTAGCCCCTGCGGATCTCTATTTACAGAGACATCCTAATCGTAGGCATCCTGTCTCCACCACATTTAGAAAACTCAAAATTTTACTGTGGAACTGTAGAAGAACAGCCACTAATCCACAGTGAAACTGTTGTCCTAACAAACAAGTTTGATGCAATTTATTATTTAAATAAAATCCGATTTTAAGTGGCAAGTGGGATTAGTACTTTTGGTTGCGTCTACAAAAATTTCAGAAGTAATCCATAACTGACTTACCTTGTATTAGTCAAAATCGACATTGATTTTTATTATCATTATTTATATAAAAATCACCCCACTTTGAGAAAGAATAAGTATAAGTTGTATTGCCATGCCAGTAATGACTTTTTCTTTATCTCACTAGTGACTTAAAGAACATTTTACTTATCTAAAATAAGCGTAATTACGTACTTTTTATTTAGAAGCGTTAGATAAAATCTATGATACGAATACACATTCTTTATCAGCGCCCTGTATCTCACAATATTTTATTAAATGATCAGGACTGTAAGACACCTTTTCTTTTGTTTTTTTTTCTCTTATTAACAGTTTTGTTGTAATTTGCACATACTTATTAGGTTCAAAAAACAAATGAATTGTAATTGTTTTATTATTTGAATCAATTTGTTTTAATTTTATCATCATTTTTGGAAGTTACCCTTTGTTTATATGTATTATAAGCAATGTAACTGAATCAGAGCAGGCTGTGCCAGCGTAACTGTAGGGATGTGTCTAATATTAATACCCACTTCCACGGCTTGCTCTGATTCAGTTAGATTTCGATCTCAAGTTATTATGTATTTATAAAATAATAAAAATTTATAAGTATTTTATTAGTAAAAAAACAATGTCAAATAACTGTGACAACAAAACTGTTCTGCGTAATTTACTGATTTGTTGACTGAATCTTATTCTACATACAACACGTAGCTTTTGTCACGTTTGAGATATATTAGAAAAAAAATTAAATTAAAATAAAATAAAAAATAAATTAAACTGACAAATTAGTAACAAATAGTATTAAATCAAATATAAAATTTATGTTTTATTTTATTAATTAGTAATAACTTAGTAAAAATTAATTATATGTATATGTATCTGATATACGAATGTGCTTGTCAGTTTGTACCACAATTAATTAATGTACTAATTGTATGCCACGGTAAAGAATAAGGCTATTATAGCCTCAAATCTTGTGTTTACGTTGATGCTATCTCCAGTTCGGCCACGAAAAATGTCTTCTCTACCTTGGCATATAATATGCTCTTCTTATTTTAGTTCTAATGATCATTTTATAGGACAAAAACACAAACTATCAAGGCACTTTTATTTATGATTGACTCAAGAAAGTTTATTCATGGTTTTTTCAATATTTTAATTTTAAAAAACTAGTCCCTAATTAAAATGTAATCTATAAAATTTTGTTTAACAAACTCGTATTTTGTTTTGAATATTTTTTTTAAATTAAAATATATTTTTTTGTAATTTAAAAAACTGTTATTTTGAGTTTTCACATAATTCTAACGACAAAGGCTTATGAAAACATCGTATAAAATTTTAGAAAATTACTACAATTTTCTTGAAGTAATTGTCTTTAGTTATTTTTAAGTAAGCAAAAAACAATAAGGACACTTAACATTGTATTTACGAATCAATAAACTGAATTTGATCTCTTATTAGTCAATTCTTCAGCCGCTTCGACCTTCATTGAGTACTTTAGAATTCGCTCTGAATTTACGCAATCCACTTAATTAAAATTCACACCCTCGCGGGATTAAACGCCTTGTCTCGATCTTATTTAGGCCATGATCAAAAAAAAATTCTAGCATTTGTAAAAAATCAGTCCCGAATCGTCTCACTTCACCAGGATGTTGATGTCATGTTTGTTTTGTGTATTATTTAACCAGACAATTTGTTGCAACAATTGCTCTTGAATTGTCGGCATTTACATAATTATACAATTAAAGCGCTACGCTATGCATAGTTTCCGTGGAATGTAATTAAAGTTTGAACGGTTGATTGGAGTGCAATAAAATAGTCGAAAAATAAAATTACCTTGATGTGTGGTCGTGGACTCAGAAAACAGAAACTTTCCTCACAACACTCGCATTTCTGCGAAAGCTCAGGATCGACTAAAGCACGTGGTGAAGTCGGTACGCTTTGGCCAGTTGCGCTTTAGTTGCAGAATGTGAGTAAACTGAGTCTTGGAGATGTTGAGTGCGGCGATGTCGCCCTGAGAAACTCCCACCAGGGCAAGGTACGGTGCTACATAATTTATAATTTGTACGATCTTTTATTTTCTATAAGAACTTGGCGCGTCTCAATAAACTTATTCAACTAATTGTAACACTCAAAATATGCAAATCGACTTGGTGTAAGCCAAATTGCCTTAAATAAGCAAGCAGGGGCGGATCAGACTGATATCGGGCCCTTTCATGTCCGGTTTAGTGAATTTTTAAACTGGATTTTATTCAATAATAACAAGTCATCGAGTCACACCTGGAAGGATTAAAAACAGTGGAAAATTTAAAACAAATAAGTGGGTGGTTGGGAGGAAAAATTAAAGAAAGTGTTGCATCAGATTGTAAATTCCCCATTTTTACATAATGATTTATTGGATGACAAGAAAATTAGCTGAATTGTGTTTTGCGATTCCTGTAATTTTATGCCTGATCGATTTCATTGTAATAGATATTTTACTGAAATCTTCCATCATACTTTTGACTTTTTCATTTTAATGTGAAAAAGGTTAAATTAAATTTCAGTTCAATAATGGTTTAACCAATAATCTCAGAAATTTATAACTCATCCTATAATTATTATATTATGCTGATAGATACGGATTTGAAAGATTACATAAATAGTCATCAATCATCAATGCCATTTTGATATATATCTACCAGAAAAGGAAATTATGCTCGAAATTATAAGAATTATTCTCTCACAAAAATGACCACATGAACTATAAAATAAATTGATAAATGATTTTTACAAAATAGTATATTACGTCACAGGGGAAGAAAGTAGGCATTAACAATTCAAAAATACGTTTGCATGTGTGAGCGTAGTGAGCTAACGGTTTTTATTGTCTTTACATAAGCAAAAATAGATTGTTACAACTATTACAATTGTTGTCAATTTCAGAAAAAACACGATTTGTATTCGTTTGTATAAAAAAATATATATACTCCAACTATGTAGTACATGCTGGGGTGCATTTTTGTGCTATATTTGCACCCCTAGCATGACAACAATTGACAACAATTTTAGTACCTAATTGTAAAAACCTATTTTTCTGTGCGTATTCCTGTGTGACGAAGGTACAACTTTTTTGCCAACCTTCTCTTAAATCGAACAAAATATATAAAACTGTTTTATTTCTAAATCAAATGTGCGAGGAGTTATTAACTCGTGGCAATCTCTGTACTTTTTCATAAAAATCATCTAGTAATCTTAGCAACCCATGACAATGTCCTAGAAATCCAAGGTAATACATGGAAATTTTTTGAAAATTCGACGAAATCCGTGGTAATCTATGACAATCTTTTGCAGTTGGAACAAGTTTTGGTTTAATCTGGCTTTATAAAGTATAATTTTTGCTCGACAGAAAGCTCTTATACTCTATATCAGTCTATCAGTATTGTGCAATTCGAGCGTATACCTATTTGAAGTCTTTTTTTGTCATCGGTCATTTTTACTTAATAGAAAAATTCATTATTTATAAAATAATTATAATTATTTTACGGAATTATTTGGTCACTGACTTTTTAAGCTCGCAGTAAATGTCGAATCTAATGGTAATGTAATATAGGGTAATGAGACATTTTGACTTATCTGTTTTGCAACATTTTGCAAAATAAATTTCAAAATTTTCTTTAGAACAGTAACCTTCTATTTGGTCTCAGTAGTGACCCCTTACAATAAAATTTGGCTCTCATGCTTGGTTTTCAAAATATAGCCATTTTAAAATATATCAGCCACCACTGCTACTCGTAGTCGACAAGACATTAATTTTGTTATATATCAGATGACTGAACAGTATGTATATAAAAAAATTTTACACGATATGTAGCACCACAAATAATTATAACAATAAAAACCACAATAAGTTATAACTCCATTACAGATCATCAAAATTATGGATATGTAAGTAGTACATTAAGGATCAAGATGAGTAAGAACATTTTATCGATCGCAAACAATTGTCTGAGGTCGGTAAAGTGTTCTTAATGTTTTCGTTTTTTTTGTCTTTTTGTAGATAAATTTTCATTAAAATGAAACAACATTTAATTAATTTTGAATAGACTATTTACCGTTCAAGAACGAAGCTGTTACTGACGTAGTTTGCTGTAGCAACAAGTAAATAAATAATCTTTACTGTTTAAAATTAATTCTCCTTTGTTTCGTTTAAATATTTAAATCAGGAGAAAAATGTGTTTGAGAACAAAAGAAGAAGAAAATGTCATCGTGTTATTGAGTTTGGTGTGTGTCAATTAAATTGGTTAAGCTGTCATTTAGACACTGCTTTAATGAAATTTTTTGTAATCAAAGTCGTTCTGCAGATATTAACTCTGGAATAAATCAAAAAATATAACTTTTTAATTCTAACGTTTTTGTTAGAAGCATGTTTAATTTATATTTTCATTTAAAAAAATATTTTTTTGCATATTCTAAAAATCGGTTGCATAAACATCAATTAAAATTGATGGGACATTAGTCTCTCATTACCGCTTTTTTAGCCAATGAGGGTATTATATTTTAAATTAATCAGAGTTTAATACGTAGTTCACCAATTTTAAACTATTGACTATAAACAAGATGTCGACTTTGTATTAAAAAATTGGAGAAAAATTCGTAGCAAAAATTTTTACCAAATTAATTTTTTTTTTAAATACAAAAGTTAAAAAGGGCGTCAGTTTTACACTGCACGTCCTGTCCACATTAAACCGTAATAATGTTATAAAAAATTATTATAAATATATAAAATGTTTGGTAATACGTAGCAGTCTATGGAAATTACTGGCAATCCGTGAAAATTACTATCAGTCAGTAAAAATTAATGGCATTTTATGGTAATTCTTGAAAATCCGTAGCAGTTTATGACATTCTTGAGAAAGTTCTTAATATTTACAAGATATGTGATCTAGTGATTTACTTCGGGTAAATATGTTAAATTAGACGTCAAACAAACAGTTGCTGGCTGATATAAAATTTTCGCTCTTGGGTGGAAAATGACAGTTTTTATGTTACAGTACCGATGCGTCTATAATTCATTTTCGTTAAAGATAGGTGAGAAAAAAATGATATGTTGCGTTAACATTGACAATTTGTTTAATTGATTTACAAGAAACACATAAAAATTTATTTAATCTGTATCTTCTTTAGTTTCACTTCTCATATCATCATTACTTGTTGGTTCCGTCTCATCAATATTTTGTAGGCTGGATTCATCATTAGTTTGGTTTCTCGACTCATCCTTTTGTTGTCTTGATTCATCCTTACTATTTCGTCTCGATTCATCCTTATTTCGTCGTTTTGATTCATCCTTCTTTTTTCGTTTTGAGTCTTCCTTACTTTGTCGTCTCGTCTCATTATCTCTCACTCCATTTAACCCATTAATTTCACTCTTAGAGCTTTGTCTTTTAATATCATTTTTAGAACTGTCGTGTTTTTTTCTTAATACAAAAACTCCTTCAACACTTTTTGGTATTTGTCTAGGTTTATTTTTTGTAGATTTCATAACTTCAAATGTTGTAAATTCTTTGTATTTGGAAATTATTGTTACTGCATATCTGATTTCCGTTGGTTTTTCCGTTGATTGTTCAACACCAGCTAAAAACCAAAATATAAATTATTGAAAAAATCAAAATTGAAATAGAAGTATGTACAATCTTTTAGTCCACATCTACATTTTGACATTTTTTTATTTGTACAAAGGCAAGGTCGATGTCTGGAAGGATCACTAGCTGGTTTTGGTTTGTGTAAAACTTTAGATTTTGAACATTTACAACATTTACATATCTTTTTTTTATCTGGAGGTTCTTCGACTGTTATACAATGATCACCAGGAATATCCACCATTGTTCCTTTACATTCAGTACAACATCTCAGCTGTAAGGATTAAGGACAAATTAATTTCTTTTACGTTAATTTCTAATTACTGTAGGAAGAAAGTCATTACTGATTTGAACAACTTCAGGTTTTGACTATATTTTTTTTTTACCTTTTAGAGCCGTTTGCACAACTACCTTAAAATCTAGTACAGATTAAAAACAATTGTTGTTTTGTTTCAATAACTGTAACTACTGAATTAAGCATTGTTTAAAAATTTCTAATTAGTGCAGTCATCCCGTTGATCCCAATAAACGATTATATTATATAATGCCAGATCCTATACATATTTTTAAAAATTTTTCAACTGCGTGGCTGAAACATAAAGTTTTTTACAAAAAAGTTGTAGCAAACGGCCTTAATTTTTTTTTTCTTAATTAATAATTAGTTAAATCTATTACATTCAGACTTACTTCATTTTCTGTGGTCTGAATTTCGTGACAGTTAAACTAAAAGAAAATATTAGAAACATAAAATTTTAATAAAATTAGAGATTACGCTATGGCATGAAGTCTGCATACACATAGAATAAACCTGAAAGAAAAAAATTATAAAATAGAAGATGCTTAAAATTAAACAGTTTTACACTGGGCCTAACGTCATCCTGTAATAACACTAATTATAACAAAAATCAATAAAAAAGACTAGATTACCAGAGAAGTTTGCATAAGTTTAGATACCATCTAAAATAAAAATATAAACAAATTTAATAAAAATATAAATTAAGAATTACTTCAGGTGTGAGGCCGGATGTTTGCAAAATTTCAGAAACAACCTGAAAAAGTATTATTAATATAAAATTAAATTAAATTAAATAAATTACTCTAGGAAGTGATGCAGTTTGAATTGCACTGTTTGTCATCTAAGAAAAAAAAATATTTTAAAAAACCAAAAAAAAATGCATTAACTTACAGTTGGTTTAACCTGAAATCCTGCTGAAACTACCTAAAAATTAATTTTAATTAAAATTGTAATTAACTGAAGAAAACGCACACTTCGAACAGATTCACGTTTCACCTAGAAACATTTTTTATTAATTAATAAAACAAATGTCTACCTACTTCTTTTATACTGGAAGTATCTCTCTCAGGAAGATCCTGAAAATGTTATTTAGTAGTTTTCTGTGAGAAAATAATTTTTTCAAGTAGTTCTACCTGTTCCCGTTCAGGTTCCTCGTCGCCTGATTCATCTCCGTCTTCACAAGCTCTTAATTTGTTGCACAAGTCAATAACCGTCTGGAGTCCTGTTAGGATAGTCTCATCGGCTGTATGGCCCAAAACACGTCCATACAAAACAGGAGCGCACTTACAACCAGCTGCTCAAAACTAAATTTTGGGAGACAATTTTTAGGTTTTTTTGTTACCTGCGGATTTGTCTTTTTCGGCTTTTGACGGAAGTTCTTCTGAAAGGAGAGATTCCTTTGGAGGTATAGAAGAATTGATTGTGCTTCCCGATGATCTCGTTTTTTTACTTGACTGTCGCTGAATCGAGGGAGTATCTGATGGTCTTTTACCTAGAAAGCTACCAGAAGAAGTTTGCATTCTTTCATTTGTCGCCATTTCAGAGAAACTTGAATTTAAAATATTTTGAAATGATTATTTTTGACAATTTTGTCACTTTGACGGTTTGCTTGATGAATGGAGCTTTTAACATCTCGGGTTTTAAAATCGAAAAATAATGGTGGAAACAAAAATACGATCGAAACGAAATGTGACTATAAATATGTCTAGGGCAATAAAGCCAGACAAACTGTACGTGTGAGAAGGTACAATGTACTTTAAGAATTGCACGTAAAACATGTTTCGTTATATGAAATATATGATCTATTTTTCCTGAGTAATGGTTTCCACGAAACGCTACTTCCCTGAAAATAAATCAAGAGGGAAAATCAGAAAATCTGCTGCAGTCGCGGATCATTTGCCAAATAGCCATTGTAGAAATTAAAATGCGTTCCTTTTGTTCGGGATGATATTTGATTAAAAAATGAGGACAAAGAGATGTTTGCTCAGTTTGTTCTAGTTTGCTATTGTTTTAGCTCTTAGATTAAAAATCTAAGAAAATTCAGTCCATTATGTAAGTTATTAATTACATTTTAATATCTATATTTTATTGCCACTTCATTAATTGTTTTTACGATTTATATGGGTAATAAATACACAAATAACAATAAAATTATTAATTACACTTGTCTTCAAGCTATTAAAAATAACTATTTATGTTTATTTTATTAGTTTTATGGAGAACTATGATCCTTCACGGTCACTTTTACTATACTAGGTGGAGTTAAAGAATTAGCTTGTTTTATTAATTTATCTAAGATAGTTATACTCCTACGTAATTATTTTCTTTATTTTCAGTAATTAAAATAAAAAGGAATATTGTATTTTACATCTATAAAACACCCACTTTACTGCCAAATTTTTTTACGAAAATTGAATATCTATGTATATATTTTTAGTCCATTTGGGTTAAACGTTTAAATGAAAACTACAGATAAACATAAGGTAAAATAACATGTATTTTAAATTAACCAAATTTAATTATTATATTGTTAAATGAATTTATAAAATGGTATATTAGGCACCAAGAACGGTAAGTATATTTTATCTACCAAAGATAATATATTGTCTACAGGGGCAGACCAATGCTTCGTAATGTTTAATGATACTTTTTATCAGTAACAAAAAAAATGAATTCTTTTTCTTACTGCTCTAGAACGGTAAGTATCGTTACCGTTAAGCATTAATTAAGTTTTCTTTAGCAATAAGTAAATGAATTACTTACCAACGAATTTGAGTTTAGGTTTTAAGACTAAATACTCGTAATTCTTACTGTTTTGAAAATATGCGTGGTCAAATAAATAAATGGTTGTTTAAGTATCAAGAACGATAAAAACATTTTACCGATTGAATACAATTGTTTGGAGGACCGATAAAATTACTCTACTTATTGCTTGAGATTGTTAAAATGTTTTTAACGTTCGTGTAACAAAATATTTTATTAATAATTAATTTAATTAGCAATATCTCAAAAAAGAACGACTGTTGAAGATAATTTATTGGATATTTTATTGTGAAATTTAATGTCAAAATAGTTCTTTAGTTTCTGGCTAGTATATCCTGACGTAGTAATATTTTTGCAGCAGAAATTTTTAACGTAATCTTTCTAAAAGCTTTTACATTCTCTGTTTGCTGCTAAATACTGGGTTAATTATGACAATTTGTCAATTTTTGAGGCAGTTTCGTTGAACGTTAAATTTTTATTTAAATTTTCAATTATCGGTAAATTTTCAATTACTCTTATCTTCTTATCTCTCTTATTTCATTTATATAGTGCTAAGTTTAGTATTGCTTTTATTATGTCTACAATTGCTTTATTTTGTTCTAGAGTTTTTCTTAATTTGTTTGCTGATTTTCTTTTTTGTTTATTCTGTGGTTATTTTTTTTTGTTTTTATTTTTTTGTTCTTTATCTAGGTTAGTCTTTCTGTGTTATTATTGTCATTAATCTCTTTACTTTCCAGGAATTTTTTAAAAAAGTTGTTATAATTGCATCATTGCATCCTACTTCAGTTAGAATATTGTGTTTTTAATATTTATTTTGATTGTTTTTTATTTCGTAATATTTTGAAAAACAGTTTTTATTGTTCATCATCATCATACATTGTTTTAACTAATTTCACTTTATTTTTTTAATTTTGTTTTTTTATCATACTATTTAATTTTCTACTTAGTTTACTTTTTCTTATTTTTTCTATAGTGTTGAGGATTTTTGAGCTGTACAGAGTAAGTATAAATTGGCGCAAAAGCTTTACAGCATGTTGTAGAGGACTATTGATAGAATCTAGGGAAAATAATTTTGAAAAAATTTGCAACATATTTGCTAAAAAATAAGCAATTTTTTTTGACTTTTTGGAAACATTGCTGTTTAGAAGTTAAAGGTCAGGTCTAGTGAGTACTTTGTGAAAAACTTTAAACGATTAAACACTTTTAAAAGTTAAATGTGACAGTCAGTAAGGAATTTTTGAAAATAATTTGTCATTACATGATTTAAATTTCAAAAAATTTAGCAAAAACAAAAAATTTGAATCTTTAATTTTACCTAAACTTTGTCTAGAAGAAGGGGCAAGTAGGAATTTTTTCACTATTTTTTCGGGGTTCTATCAACACTTGACGAGTTTTTCTGCCACTTTGTACACTTTCTATTTTGTATAATTGTTACTGTTTTGTCTATTTTTTATCCTCTTTCCAGAGCAATTAGAAAATTGTAATAAACGATCGTCTCTTTTAAATAATAATTTAAAAGCGTTACCAAAAACAGTAAACAGAATGTCAAAAAAAGGTCATAAACAGTTGTGTTTAGCTTAGTGTTCATTATGATAAAGTATAGTATACAACTCATCTATAATGACGTCACTGTAGGTATATTACACTATTATTAGATATTTAAAAATAAATGTAAGTTTTAAATTTAATCTTTGTTTTTAGAATATCGTAGGTCGTAGGCGACTTAATTGCTTTGAAACTGAAGACAAATTTCGTAAAATGTAAACTGAAAGAAGAATGTAATATCTACTCAATTAGTAATTTATTGACGTCAAAGTGAGGGAAGTGCTGAAACTTCCTTCTTTTTTAATTAACATTTTTCTCAATATAAAAACTCCATAAAGAATAACAGTCTAGTTTACGTGTTTTTTAAATATTTATTTTAAGTAGGACGCATCTTAATCAGCATAACAAGTGGGATAAATGCATCATTACACTACTCGAGTGTGAAAATTGCAGATGATGAGAACGTAGCCCGAGTTTATCTTTAATCAAACGAGTTACTCTAATATGCTTAAGCCTTAGAATGTACATATATGCGATATTTTGTAAAATTTGTAAAAGATATCTTACTTCGCAAAATTTTGAAAATTTTGTTATTGTAATTTGAGTTTTTATTAAGTTAAAAGTAGAATAAGGCCCGAATTAATAATATTACCTTTTTTTTGACAGGTTTGACAGGTTTGATAGGCAGCAGTAGCACATCAGAAAACTGTTGTTGTTGTTGTTACTAACGAGTGTCATAAATCTTTCGTCATTGAGTTACTTAGCTGGTGAAAACGTAGGGCTTGAATGGATGGCTACCAAGATATGAAATGCTAATAAAATCATAACCAGATAGTGCAAAATTACCAGAACAATACTAAAAGCTTAAAGCATAAAATATAACAAAGATTTTTAGTAAATTTAATACATATAAGGAAGAGAAACTCAGGGCAGTCATATCGGTTTTCAACAATAACAAATTTACCTAAAAAAAAAATTAAAAATATATTGCAAATTAAAAAAGCATAATTTGACCTTTCTGACGTTTCTAAAATTAAGTTAATAAAAAATATCACGTTAGTTATCCAAGCCCAACGTTTAGACAGGCAAAGGTAATTTGCTGACAAAAGATTAGGGCTACAGGTTATACAATTACAAGGTAGTAATAAATTATATTTTTCAAATACAAGGTGAACTATAAAGTGCACTGCGGGGTTGTCTATTTGTGTGTGTTTTTTTTACATTTCAACATTAATATTTATAAAATTTTAAAGAATATTTGGTCTTCTTTTATTAACGTTTCGTATCACTGCAGAAGCGGTTGTCCGATTCTTTTGAATCACTCTGTATATTTATGTAATTAGTAAACTATTAGTTATAGGATATTATTCACTGGAGTTTGTTTTTCTATAAAAACTACATATACTTTCCGGGAAGAAATGTCGTTATAACCGGTTATACAGTAATTTAATATAAATCGTTAATATATTAACGAAATTTTTGAACAGAAGAATTTTTAAGGGCATTTATAAAACTTTGACTACTGAAATTGAGAGGGCGTACATGGTTTTGCCTGTTATTGATTTCAGGCCCTGAAAAGGAAAACTGAAACTTGAAGTGGAAGGCTTTAGTATAGTGTAACAGATGTCGCTTGAAGAAGATTCAATTATTCATGTCAACCTTATGATAATAAAATCAGGCACTGAAATTTACTACTTATTTTCAGGACAGAGTTATACAAAATTTAACTCCTAAGAGTATTATGTTGTTTCCAAATTAGTAAAAACAACTGAAATTTAATAAATTATTTGCTTGTATGTTGTAGTATATTACATAAATTAGGTAAAGCTATTTAAATATGTAGATATTTATTTTTTATTTACATAATTTTTGGTAATTTTACCCTGCAGTGTTCAATGGTAAAATGCAATTTTATCGATCGCCACCCGTAATTTAACTTTGACGAATTTGCAACTGGAGGGCTGGCCGAAATCAAAGCGATGTGCAAACAAAATTTCTCATTAGGTACAGACTGAAATGTCAATAGTGTTGGTAAATGATCGCACCCTCTCAACTTTTCGAATCTTTTCCGATCTAGACAACCAACAATACTCAATTTCAGCGAGTATTTAGCAAAATGCATCAGATTTAATGACGGGATTAATGCAGATTAGATCAGAGTCCCGGGATCTAATTACTGGCATCGAACAATAGCGCAGCGCAAGCGCCCCTTTAAGTCCCGACACCCCTTTTAAATCGTATTATTAATTTGTTTAGTCGTTGAATTGGGGCTGAATTTGGCACCGGAGGTGGCCTTGTTACAAATGCGGTTATTTGCCGTATTTAAATGATCAAGTTTTTCGGCCGAGTATAGTGGGTAGACGGAGCTTCGTTGGGGGTGGACGAGGTGGAGGCGGCGTGAAACGGTGCCGCCTACGCTACCGAATTACTTACGCCCCGAAATGTTGCTGAATTATTGCTCGAGTTTTCACATGAAAATTTTGCTATGACAAGGTTAATTAAAATCGTATTTCAATAGAGAAAAATTTCAATTTTGCATTGTTGGGTATTATTATTGAGAAAGGCGCCTACGTCGGCGTCGCTACAGATTGATAATTATTTTCATAAATGGAAGAACAACCTATTGTTATTGGTAATGAATTGGAATTACGGAATATTAAATACAGCGAGACCCACCTAAGAGGTGAATGAAACAGTAGGTGGACGAAAAATTTTTCAAACAACATAAAAATCACAAAAATAAGGACAAATCCTTTTTTATTTTATTCAATTCTGTCAAATTTTGCTTGAATTTATTGTTTATTTTTCTAAATGGGAAATTGAAAATAAGACAAATACTGGTTTCAAATTTGGCAAAACATAATTTGCATTTGTTTAATGTACAAATGCGTCTGTACTATTTTTGACTTTAGCAATACGATTAAACCGCAAATAAAATACTGTATAAAAATAAACAAAAGTGATTGCACACAAAATTATAAACGTATAAGCTAATAAAATTTAATTTGAAAATCGAAATCTAATGTGAAGTTTTCTAGTGTTTTACGTTTCGATTAAAACAATGACAGTCATAAAAATTATGATAATGATAGTTTATAACACATATTTTACTATTGTGGACGTCTAACAGTTATATAAAATAATAGTAATTGAAAAATGTTGAATACTCAGAAAGTCTTGTATATTTTTAATAAAAAATGAATAAATTTGAACATCCAAGATACTTAAGTGGTTATAGAAAAATATCTAAGCAGTCTTTGATTTCATTTTTTATTTTATTAAAATTAAATTTTTGATTTAATTAGGAATATTTTAGATTTTTTAAAACAGTGTTGTAGTGATACAGATGGCAGATAAAAACAGATTTTTCGACCTCAGTTCTAATTATTGAGTCTTAAATTTTATTACACGTTAACACAATAAAGAAATTTTATGTTTCAAATAAATAAACCTTAAACTTTTTGTAACATTTTTTAAATAGTTTTTGAAATTTATGTTATCTTACCACAAATACAACCTTGGGATACAACAGATCACCATTCCGGAATTCTTGGCATTTTAATGATCTAGATCTAATTTAAATAAAACAAATAATTCAAAATTGTAACATTAAATTAATTTAAATAAGAACTATGATGAGGTAAGTGTGAGAATAAAAACATTTTTAAAACGTATTATTCAATTATTAATTAGACATGAAATAAACAAATCATTTATTAATAGGCACAAGAATAGTATATTAAAGACAAGTTTTAGCGGACGAGTTTAGGTTTACCCTACGAATAGCGAGGCGACAGATACATTTTTTAACCGAATTAAAATTTTACTGTAAAATAATCTACAAATAAACAAAAAAAATTTTGCAGTTGCCAACAAAAAATGTTTAAAACAAAAATTACAAGACAGATGACAGCACTGACATAAAAAATTTAACAAATATCATTTAAAAAGCTCAACAGAAAAAATATGGTTTGTTTTGTAAATTTAATTCTTGCTAATTTGTTTTTTCGCAGATCGACAGTAAACATCACATTTTACTGACAATTTAAGCACCATTTATTGACTAGGCGATATGTTAGCATTAAGCATTAAACCAGACACTTTAAAGCCGTTCAAAATTTTTTAGCTGTCACAAAATTTTTAGCTTAAATGTCCAAAAACATATTTTTCTGGTTGGATAGGCTAGAAAATTATATGTCTATACGGCTTGGCTGCGACTTGTCTTTGAATTATATGCTTTATTGCCTATAATTACACAAATAACTTATCGGCTTGATTAAGTTTAGGCTTCGAAGTTTTTTATTGAATAAATTAATGTAGAATGTACTCCCGAAGTATTTTTGCTCACCATACCATTGTACGGCTTTGTCATTGAATGTGGTCTTTTGAGCCAAGAAGTACAGCGTCACCAGTATTAAGTGAATACATTTTTTTTAAAGTATTGCATAAATATTTATTACGAGATATAGAAAAAAAGAATTACACAATATTAATAACTAACTAAAAAAAACTATTTTGTAAGAACAAAATGTTTGTCTTAAAGCCTCTAATTTTTATGAGGCTTAGCACAGATTTTTGTCTCTAGAATTAACCAGGTAGATGTCTTGAATGAACCCTCCAACAAGACTCAGCTCTGACTCACAGAGCGAGAACAATTCAAAAGTGTTGCGGAACTCATTTTTCTAATTTTTTAAAAGTTTGAACTCCTTATGCATTAGATCTTATATGGATTAAAGCATTTAACTAATTCTAGAGGTAAGAGTTTGTGCTAAGTTTCACAAAAATTTCAAAGTTCTATAACAGATTTATAACAAACTTTGAATAAGCCAAATATCAGTAAAATAGCCGCGGTACGTCGCAATTAATTTAGTCAAACGTTTCAGATTTTTAGACTTTAAATTTGTAAAAAAAGAATTACTTTAGAATCCTCTGATAAATAGATATGTTGTTACAGAATAAATGTTCTTTTGTTATCTAGGTTTTTTTGTTTTAACTCTTGATAAAGGTTTTGTTCAAAATTTTTTTGTATACTATTAATATTGGTTACCGGGTTTCCCCCTATCACCGTATTCATACTATTCATAGCAAGAGTCAATTTGTACAAGAAAAATCGCATCGTGATTTATCTTCAAAAATGTGTTTCTCAGTGAAAAGTTCTTTGACACGAGTGTAAAAACAAAACTTAGTTATATGAATGTTGCAAAAAAGTGTTACCTTATAAAGAAGTTATGACCAAGAACGTAAATATAAATTAATTTTAGACACAACAGCTGAGTAATGAAGATTAATTAAAGCTTATCACACTTAGAAGATTTATAAGATCTTTTTCTTTCTTGATTAAGTCGATATAACGTTGATACAGTAGATAACAACGGTAGATGTTGATAAATCTCTCATAAAAGCAAATATAGAGTTTTAAATCAACGTTAGGTTTTTACCTATACCACGGTGGATAAAATTACAAATAACACAAATCAAAATTTGGTTTTAAATAAAATTGTAATATTACTCTGGAAAAAGAAATATAGTCATCGGTTTATAAACCAAATTTTAAATTCCCAAGAAGAAAAAAGAAAACACAAAACTATCAGAATTTAGAAAAAAGTAATTGAGAATTCTCCTAAAAATATGAACTCGAAAGTTAAAAAAAATTTGAACAAATCAAACAACTTACAAGTAAAGGTCAGCTGATGTCAAAACAAAAGATTTTCTTGGATGTACGACAAGAGAAAGAAAGCGAACAAAAAAGCTAAATACAGTGGTACCTTCACATACGAGTGACATATTTTGCTTTGAGATGAGAGCAAGATTGGAGATACGAGGAATAGCACACTAAAGATTGTCTATATTTGGATAGATTTTATGGTTTTGACTTACAAACTAGTTTATGAGGGATTTAATAAGGGTAGATGTAAAGATAAGTAAACCCTATTGTTACCAAAGCGACAAGCTGGTCACTCGAAGGAGACAAACAACAGATGCCACGCGTCGGATATTTACAATCCACTTAAAATTCAGACGCTAGAGTTTCTTTATCGAAAAGTTAATTCCTCTATTGCACTATAAAATTCATGCAAATATAGACACACTTTACACCGCTGCACACGACCCCAACATACAAGAGCTTGTTGCTTTGTTGCTTAAAATTGCTTTGAGATACGAGCAATTTGACATACGAGCAAGGTTACAACTCGTATGTCGAGGAACTACTGTATTGAAAATGTATAAAAAACGAAAATTGTAAGAATAAAGTGGAAATTATTAGGGATAGTGTGAAGAAAATTGAAATGAAAGTATAGAATTCACAGGACCATCTACTAGATGAATCCAGTTTCTCTCACCGCGTTGCGATGAGAATTTGAGGCCGACCATTAGCAGTAGAACCAATCTTTTGTTTAAATTTTCTCCTGCGTTTTGCTTCTAATTAAGGGTTTTTCAAGGTTATAACGTACACAGTCAACAAAACCTAAGGACGTGTACGTTTCTTAACCAGAAAAATCTTTATTTAAAGCAAAACGCAGGAGAAAAATTTAACTTAGTGTTTTAATAACGTATTTATTTTATAAAAAAATATTAAATAATATTTTTTTATAAGGCAAAGACGTCAAACTCTTTATGCTGCATTTGTAGTAGTTTGAGTAAGTCTGACATAAAAATGATACAGATGGGGCACAATGACTTTGTTGCCGCATAAAATACACATTTTTTTGCATACAATTTTTAGCAATAATAAAATTTTATTTTTACTGTTTCCGGCAATTAGTAAAAAAAGAGTACCTACTTCGTTTTACCGAATTCAGTTTGAAATGTTTGTCTTTTTTTCATAGTGAATAAACTCTATTTTTCAGTAACTACTTCACGCACTATTCTATTAAAAAAAAGGCAAATTTTATTGTTGAAAAACCAACAGTTTAACTTTAACAAAAAAATATATTTTTACTGCTCACAGTATCAATCACTTCACTAGGCTAAAAAGTAAAACTTTAACTATACTTTTATAATATAATATAAATAACTACTGATTGTTAAACCACATAATAATATTTTTTTCTGTTGTTAAGATATGACGTAAAAATGCTATACTAATGGTTCTTAAACCAAAAATTAAATTTTAAAATTTATGTCATAATCCTAGGTAAAAAGCGATTTAATGTTTATGGAATAGGCTTAAACAAAAATGAGATATGTTTATTGAAAATTAGTTACTACTGTCACCTTAAATGTTAGAAATTGCTGTGCAAAATTCTTAATCTTTTCAGTAGCAAACCAAATTTGAAAAATGGAAACCTGGAGTTTTGACAGTTCTGAGATTTAAATTAAGACACAATTCTCTGACATGATCACTATATCTTTTCTACTATACATACTACAGAGTAATAGCTCATTCACAATGAACATAATTCATAAGAAATATATAAGCATAAAGTGATCATAAGCGCAATTTTTCACGTAGTGTTCACAATGTACATACATAACGTAATTTTGTCACCTGTCATAAATTCGAACCTAACTATTTCATGTTTTCTTTATGAAAAATAAAAATATCGCCGAACAAAAAATTAATTTAAATTTTATGTCTTCTCTCCGTGAGAAAATTACATAAAAAAATAGAAATAAATATTATTTTAAAAAAAACGCTATTGGGTTAAACCCTCCAATCAAAATCGGCAAAGAAATCATCCCGAATGTAATCATTTAATGTTGGAATTAAAATTACAAGATCAAGAGTGGTTTTTCAGAGGTTAGGACTCATTTAGGAGTTGGTACATACCCTAAACTCACAAAAAACCCTAAAAGTTACCAAATCTGTACGTAAGGCGTACATAAAGTTGGATTCGTTTCAACTTTATGTTCATAAGTTCAAACATAAGAATTACGTTAGTCCATTGTGAACACCGCCATTGGTTTTGCACGCATTCAACATTACGTTTGACGTTTCTCTTACGTATTATGTTCATTGTGAATGAGCTATAATAAGATATATTTTACTAAATAGTTGTGTAGTAAGTAAATTCCTATAGTCATTAGAAATAAAGAATGTTGATTATTACTCACTGAGTGAAAGATAAAAAAAATTGACAAGAAGTCACGGAATAATTAAATTTCTTATAAAGTTTTTGAAATAAATAAAATCAAATTTAACATTAATAACAATTATTATAGTAAAAGATGATGTTAAAAAAATAGAAAAGCCGTGATTTTTTTTAACAGTAATTATGCTTGCCTGTTGTTTCGTTCACTTTATTGACACTACACATAATCTTCCATGACAACTTTTGTAAAAAAATTATAATAGGTAATTATTTAAATATTATTTTAATTTTATTACAAGCGATTTTGGATACAATTTCGTATTATATGTACTTGTGTAGAAATGCTTATTATTCACTCAAAAAATTTACAAAAATGTCTATGGCAACTGCTAAATTTTCTTGAAAATTTTAGAATTTATGTGCTACATGACAAAATTAATTAGTGATAATTAATTGGAAATTATTTAAAAAACATTTTTTTATCCTGAAAAGCAGTGGGAACTGTTGCACCTAAAAAATTTTATTATTTCATTTGATTAAAAACACTGTCTATTCCGTTTTCGTACTTATTTGTTACCAAACCTTGATATTTTTAGACAAATTTTATAAATATCTTAGTTGATCGACATTATTGACATAATTCGTGCATTGGTTATTCCTGAAATTTTATTTTTGCGTAATTTCTTCAACGTAATTGCACTCCAATGCGTGTCGTGCATTAAAAAGTTTACCTACACTCAAAAATTATTCGGAAATAATCAATACACCTGGGACATTATAAGTGAAAAATCTTACAGTGCTAATGGGAATGGGATAGAGGTACAGAAAACTATCTTTAATTGCAATTTTCTAAAACATTGGTGGGCATTAAAAATTTATAATGTTCTTGTATAATTTCCAAGTGAGTTATAAATATATTTATGGTTACCGTAACTAATGTAATATTTAATTATAATTATTTAGTAAGAAATAAAAACCTTTTAACCATGACGATAACAAATCGAATGGTTTATTTTCAGATTTTACACGGTTTTAAAATTTTAAAGGTAGGTAGGTAAGGTGAAAAATACCGAATTTTCAATTACTTTATTTTTAATTTTATTATATAAACTTTATATTTTCTAATAAGATTATTATATTATTTCTATTTCTATTTTAGAAAAAATTGCTTGTGATAACATTTTTGATAATTAAAATATAAAATGAATATCCAAAAATATGTATTAATAAAGAAGAAACCATTGACGATGATGATTTTCTGGCTGTTTTAATTTAAAAAATGTATTGTATTGACTTTATAGACCTAATAAGAAAATGGTGCATTATTGCATAGAGCAAAACAGCAAAACATAACCGTGTGGAAACAATCTTTTTATCCCAGCGTATCCCAGCATGGGTTCCGGGCATTTTCTCCCCGTCGTGGCCACCCCAACTAAACAGCGCTTAAGTCGAAGTGTAACGGTGTGGAAATTATCACCAGCGATAAGTCACCAAACGACTTCATCATCACCGGCTAATAAACATTATACCCCTGTGTTTGCACCACGTCTCGATGTCCACAAGACAAAAAGGGTGGCAGATTTTTGTCGCTCAAGAGTTAATCTGAAAGCCAAAGTACCCGGAACGGGCGAGAAGGGGGTGCTAAGCGAACTCATCAGTTTCCAGTGATTTTCAAATAAATGAGCTTTTACGCGAGAGAGGGATCGGTAATTTTATTCTCTTCTTAAAAAACTTCTCCTTCATAAGACTCGTTAAGAGCAAACAATTTTTACGAAATCGATGCTAAATTTTACAGTGTTTCAGCGATTTTTCACGTGAATTTCCCCCATCTATGTTCACCTTGCGTTGCCAGGACTTCAGATTTAATTCCGTCGGAGAAGTCGAGCGGAAGTAAACTGTTTCGATTGACGTGGGGATTTAATAAAATCGGAAAAACTATGCTGAGATGTTGCTAAATGGTTGTTTTGCAACGGTAAAAATTTGTTGACCGTTGCTAAATAGGTCGAGGTTCAGTCTAAAACGGCGGTATTGATCTATCCCTCGGGAGTTTGCCCAAGTCTCCCGTCTTCCTCTCTCTGTTTGTCCATTGACGAAACAGCTCATTGCGAAATAAACCGAATATGGAAAGTAGCCGCGTTTCATATTTTTGCTAGAATTGTTCGCAAGTGCCAACCCTCGATTTGAATTTAATTAACTACAACTAAAGCGTGGGAGCACCATCTAGTTAATTAACGACTACACAATTTGCAGCTAATTTGGTTAAATATATTCTTTATGTGGGTGGATAACAATGGATACAAGACAGAAATAGGATAAGGAATACAAATGAAGACTCCGAGAAAATTTTTGCAAATCTAATATCCCTCTATATTGACCAGAAAAATATTAGCCATAAATCATTTTTATTACAATTTACTAGAGTCGAGAATGGAAAGAGAAATTCCATTTCACGCATTTGCGTTTTGAAATGGATGTTCCTGCATCAATTCACAAAATCAATATTACTAATTTATAGAAAAATTAAATGCAACGTTCAGTTTTTTAAAACATTAATAGATTTAACTATTTTCATTTAAAATGCATAATAAAAAATAAAAAAGTTAGTAATGCTATGAAATGATGGTGCTTTTATATGTATCTTACGAGGGAAGGCTGATAAATCCGCGGCCTAAGGTACTTAATGAATGAAAAGTATAGTTTTATATTTTTTACTTTTTAATGTGATCCCCTTTAAGAACAATACATTTTTCGTATCGTGAATATAAGGCCTTTATACCACTAAAAAAATATTCCTTTGATTTCTCTGTAAAACGGTTTTCTACAGCCGTCTTAAATTCATTTTCGTCCAAAAATTTTCGTCCCCGCAACTTCTTTTTTAAATTTGAAAAAAGGAAAAAGTCACTGGGAGCCAGGTCCGGACTGTAGGGTAAGTGGTCAAGTTCGGCGAATCCCGTGGCTTTCAAAGCATCCTTTGCAACCCGAGCGGTGTGAACGAGCGCGTTGTCTTGCAGAAAGGGCAATTTGCGCGCTAACTTGCCAAGTCTTTTCTGTACGACTGCATTACGTGCCTGATCTATAGTAAATTAGCGTAATATTGACCATTTATTGTAGTCCCTTTAGGCTTATAACCAATTCGTAAAATTTCCTCGCTGTCCCAGAAAATGGTAGCCATAATTTTTGACGTCGACTTTTCCATACTGAATTTCTTTAATGGCTTTTTTCCCTTTTTTATTCACTGCATTGACTCTCTTTTGGACTCTGGATCATTACAATCTAGTTACAAATTTTATTGAAATCCCCTTGACACAACTCCAAATAATCCCTACAACTCTCCAATCGACGCTGCTTGTTGAGCATTCGCGGTACCCAACGCGTACTAATTTTTTTCTAATAAAGTCTTAGTGAAACAAATATTAAAAAGGCGTGATATATATGCTCACAATAAGTGACACAACCAGTGTTATAAGTGACAAAATGCTTAGTCATCGTTAAGTACCTTAGGCCGCGAATTTATCAGCCGGCCCTCGTATAGTTTAAATTTAATTACTACTGAAAAAACAACTTTTATCAGTGATTTAGCGAGTTGCTAACTTTTTTTAGTGATTAACAAGCAAATCTACATAAGTATAAGTATAAGTATAACTCATTACACTTATTTACATACGATCAAAATTTATTTTTATTGTCAGCTCTAACAAAAATTGAATTTTTTGTTTAAATGCGACCAAAAAATAACCGTTAAACAAAAGCCGAAAAATGTTAACTTTTTGTGTGCTACTTATTTTAGGTTGATTTTTTTATAAACTACAAATATATAAGTTTTATTACAAAAAATTTTTTGTACAACGTTACACCCTTTTTTACTCTTAAGAGCACTTTTTAAAAGATTTAAATTAAATTTTTTACAACAATCCAGCTTAGTTTGAATTTATTTTAAGTTTATTTGCAAAGTTTCTATTTGAAAATTTTGAAAAAAATTACAAATTTAAATAGAGATGGTTTCTCTTTACCATACGTTATAAACAAAGACAAAATTTTTGGTTTTAAAATGACAAACATCTCAGCAATAATTCTACGTTAAATTAGATTTTTATCTTAATAGTTTTTGAGAAATAAATTTTTGTGAAACTGTCCAATTTTTTAGAAAAAAAAATATTTTTGGAGATGTTGGAAATAAAAGCAGCATTAAAAAAGTTGTACTTTTTTAAAGACAAGTCTGAAAATATGGAAAAATATATGTTTCTTTTTATAATAAGTAAGTTAGTGTTTGTTTGCGTTATATCTGGAAGAGCCACAAAGTTGAAAATATTACATACCAATAGATCTCATCATGTAAAACATCTATTTTTTGACTTGCCCACTCTCAGTGTTAATTTTTAGTTAATTTTTGGGTAGAACTGTTCTATTTTTTCTTCTAAGTTTTTACACTTCTCCTAACTGATTTGTCATATTTTTGGTGCATTTATGATAAAACACCTAGGAGATAGCTCAGATCAACCGAGTTTTTTTCTCAAAAGTGACACCACGCGACTGTGCGTATCTCAAAAAAATATGTATGTAATACAAAAATTTGATAGCAAAATACAGTAGTCAACAATTAATAAAAATCATTTTAAAATTTTAACAAATTTTAAAGTGTTGTTGCACATAGGAAAATTGATTAATCAGGATGATCTTTTTTTTGGTAGCTTATTTCTTTATTCTTAAAGGTGTTTAGTTTACTGTTTTTTGAAGTATTGTAAGTTATATAATGCATCATAGGCACGCACTACTAAAAATGAAAAATTTAGACTGCTTTCACTTTACCAAAACTTTATTTGAAAAGCTTTAATAGGTTCTGGAAAAACATAAAAAAATAAAGCTTTCAAAACGGTTTAGCAGATTTTAAGTTAAGCTCGTGAATTAAAACAAAGGTTAAAAAAGCTTTTTTTTGCTATTAGAAATAATTTTGCTAATTGATGTCAAGTTTTCGTATTTTTTGGCTTATTCTAAAAATCAAAGTTTAAGCTTAAATTCTGGAAGATAGTAGTAAACATATCTTAATATTTTGGGTAGCAAAGGCAAATAGAAGTTTAGAGTATACTTTTTCTCATTCTCTGTATTTTAAGATTTTTGTAGCATTGACTTACTCAATGTAAATGGATGATTAGATTGAATTTTTGGAGATATTTTTTAGAAAAAAACCAAAGCTAATCTTTTTATTTCAGAACTTAGCTTAAAATGAGCAAAACTGTTTCAATCAAGGGCTTTGTCTAATGTCTTTTGGAATCCAACAAAAAAGTTTAAAAATTTTTTTAGAAAAAAGTGCAAGTTGATCTTATTATTTCTGGCAGTGCCTGCCTATCACCCTTTGTATAATTTAGACAAGAAACGCTATATTTTTATATCTTAGAGTATAACATATGAGCTATCAAAAAAAAAAAGATAAATTAATCAGTTTTAAGATGATTCTTATCAATTTTTGGCTACTGTATTTTATCGTTTCCTGTATACAGAGTTCGGCAAAGAGAACAACTAGTTTTATTTACATAATAATTAAAAATTGAATTAACTATTTACAATAGTTATATTTTTAAATTAAACAGTAAGCTTTGAAGTTTTTATTGTAATAACATTTATAAAAGTAGTGCGATGTTCAACAAAACAGCGGTCTTCAACAAATGTGCAGTAGTGGTTCGATTACTAAATGCAGAATAGATAATCAGTGAGGTGAAATAAATATATCAAAAACTGCTTGAGGCTTGTGGATAGCCATAGGAAATTAAAGTGGTCGAAATATGTCGAAATATGTAGCAAAAAATTATAAATAAAATTTGGACTTGAGAGACAAAAAAACCTTATTAAATCTCTCCTTTACTCTAAAATTAATCTCACATAAAAATAATAAAATATTTGTTTTATTATATAACAGAAATTTGCGCAGCAATTTTGACAGTTAAGGTGACAGTGATGATTTAGATAAACAAACTTTTACTTTTGTTTTAGTTTGCTTTAATTCTATGACTTTTGTATCACTCCTTGCATAAAATACTCATGAGTCTCTTTTATGAGAACTAACAATCGAGGCTTACCTTTTACCTAAAAATTTTTTAGTTTTTAAAACAAACAAAGCTTTTTAAAGAGTTTAGTAGGCTAATTTCAAATAGAAATACCTACTACCGGTAGTATTGCAAATTTTAATACTTTTCCATGGCAACTACCAGCCCAGAATTTTTTAAATTTTTTTAAAGAAACGTAGATGCTACAGCTATTATCTCAACTTGAAATTAAACCATAAATAATTTATTACATTGCCTATTTTTAAACTAAACCAATTTTTACATAAATAATTAAAAACAAAACACATTAAAAAAATGTAAAAAAGAAACTTTATTAGACTAATAAATAATAATATTTATCTAATATTTTCTTTTTTTAACACTATGATTATGAAAATATTATTTAAACTTGGATTTTTTTGGTATATCTACGTATATACTCGAGTATGTCAACATTCAAATTATCTGATTTGGTTAGTTAATGTGTCGTTAGAGTTATAAGCTCTATTTTTGGCACTACTTGTTCATCATACTTATAAGAGCTAAAACATAAATACCCTACTTTTAGACCATACTCTGGTTGACGCTACTGATGGCCCTTTTGAATGATCATCTGTGATTTCTGATTTTCTGTTACTAGAAGCAATTCATCTGTCATACAACCAGTCGAAATGTGAACAACATCGTGTCAGTTTGCAGATTTCTCAAAACAAGCGAAAGACTGAAAATTAACAGTCAATTCGCGTATGTCCTAGAATTTTGGTGGATCGACTAGATAGGTAGGTAGTTATTTCATTTCGGGAAATGTCTAATTTATTTAGTTAACTATATTAACTATTATTTTTTATTAACTTATAGAAATTCAATTCATTATTTACAGAAAAAAATTTCCAAATTCGGGAACTGTCAATTTATATTTGCCATTTCTTTTAAAAAAGCATTAGAACAAATTAAATTCATGAAGTACCTACGTAAGTACAAAAGAATATATACTTTTATTTATAATTAACGTACCTAACTAAAGCATTATTTAACTGTAATTTTTTCATAAGAAATAATATGATTTAACATAGTGAAAAAGATTTAAATCTAAAAAATTTATTGTTTGAATTTTTCTTTATATTTGTTGGAACGAAAAGTATCATTTGCTTATCACAAAACGAATAGCAATGAATAATCACTTATACCATATGTTTATTAAAATTTTTGATCAGAGGCTGTCATGAAAAACAAAAATTCTAAAAACGTAGCGCCTAGATTAATTCACTTGATAAATGTCATTTTGCTGTTCCTGTCAAAAGTAAAATTTAGATTTGATTTGAATTATGGGGTTTACTGCAGAACAAAAGATTTTTTTAGTAGAATCATATTTTCGTAATGGGCACTTAGCGAACGGAGAACGGGTTTACTCATCCAGGCTTTGTTTTGACGAGTTTCGGGAAAAATTTTCAGAAGAAATTATAACAGAGTCAAATTTTTATACCAGTTTGGAAACCACTATCACGTCCTTTCGAGAGACGGGCAGGATCAATCGGAAGAAAGGTACTGGAAAATCAAAAACAAATCCCTTTGTCAGTGACAGTAAAATGACAGTAAAATGATTTTATTATCAAGTGAAATAAGTTACTCCCTACGTTTTTAGAATTTTTGTTTCTCATGACAGCCTCTGATCAAAAATTATAGTAAACATATGGTATGACTTAATAAACTTTTCTATCAATTTAGAAGGAAACAATTTCTAAGCTTCAACATATTGTATAATTTTGTTTCTACATTTTTTTCTTGTAAACTTCTCTTTATTTGCAAAATTTTTCTTTCTATCTCTCATTTTTTTAAAATCGTAATACAAAATTTGCCTTTAATTCTAAAGGTAGTTTTTCGACTTGTCTAATACGTCTACAAATGATCTTGTAATGACTACAATGCAATTTATATCGGTCAGACGGGGCGAAGGATTGCAACAAAAATACATGAAGATGTAAACACAATAAAAAAGTACAAAAGTACAGATATAACTAACACTTCTTCTGCTTTGACTTTCTATATTCTCTTTTTCGGTCATTCTTGTTTTCCTACTAATAATCTTGTAATACTTTATAACCGAAATAAAGGTTATTCTTTAAATGTTTTGGAAATTCTACACTCAAATTTTTTCAACAAGATTTAAATGAACAAATTATTTTCAAATATCCCATTATATATTCACTAGTTTAATCTTCGTTAGTTAATTGAATGTTTTTTTACATTACTTTTTCTTTCTTTTTTCTTTACTTTCTATATTTGTATCTATATCTTTTTAAAATTGTTACTAAACTCAAATTGATGTCATATTTTTTAAAAAGCACACATGTTTAGCCGTATGAAATTTATCTTCATATTATCAATCTTCCAAACAGCAACCATTTATTTATTTGGTGGATGTGACAGATCGACAAACATTTTTTTTCTATAAGTAATGATTTTTCTTATTTTTAGTATACATTTCTCTTCTTTATGTTTTAATTTATTATTGACAAAGATTTGGTAAGTTTGTTTTAATATTTTCTAATTTTTAATAATTTTGTTTTCTTACATGATTATTTAGGCACTAATTTTACTTTCATTGTTCTTTCATTATTTATATGTAAACCAATGGTTATATGTAATTTTCTACTTTAATACTAAGCGGACCATTGACCAATGCACAAATTTGAAGTTTTTATAATTTAGAATAAATAAATTAGGAGTTTTTTCCGATTTAAACAATGTTTTTTTTTTCAAATTAAGACAGATTAAAAAGTTCTATTTCGCTCTTAGCCTAATTTCCAGTTTGAGAGTTTATAACATTTTATTTTGTTTAACCAATAAGAATAATAAATACATTACTTAATAAATTTAAAATTTTAATAAAAGTTTAACAACTGTAATAACAGCTAAATGAAGACTCATTGCATCTCATAAAACTAGATAATAAAGTAAAACTTTTATTGAAAATAATCGTTCATGTATTCTTAAATGTTTATAAATTGTCTATTTATAACAAATTTAAAAAATACTAAAAATGAACAAAACTGTTGCAAATGAAACACTTCTGGTTAAAAATTTCCTTCGAATCTTTCCACCGTACATAATTTCTCTATGGTGATAGTTACAGGCAGTCAGCAGAATCAGTTAATAAGATCTTGAAAACAATCGTTCGTGATTTCCAAAATGGCCGACAATATACCGAAACTGCAATTTTTTTCATGGTCATGATTGAAACAATGTGTAATCTGGCGGCAAATCCCGCCCCCGAGCGTTGGTTGGCGGCTGAATTTCAGGGCATACAGTAACGGATAGACGTCAGAGCTGATACTGTGGCAGGGCTCCAATGGCAAGGGCGATGTGGAGACGGCGCCAAAACGTCTTCCCGGAACACTCCGGGGACCAAACGTACCCCGGACCTGACGTCGTTTGCCTGATGCTGCTACAATTCGTGGTAACTATTTTATTATTTTTATTTTAGAAAAAATAACAATTTTTTTTTCAGACAATGAAAACCCGTCGAGGGCACGTTGTAATGAGTGTTTAGTGAGAGCTCGTTTAGTGGTTTTTAAACCCATCTAGGACCCCTAAAATTTACAACGCACAAAACCAAAATGGGGGGCGGCTGGTAAGTTTAAAATTTTTTATTGAAAAAAAAGTTTTTTTTGTTAAATGTCTCATTTAAATTGTAAGTACAAGTAAAGCTTTCAAAGTTGTTAATGGCTAAGCTCTCCTCCGGTCGTAAAATAAAATCGCAAAAAATTCCTGAAACGGTGATGAATTTTAAGCAGGGCTCGGTTTATATCTAGGGAACGATCGTTGGGAATTGTAGCGTTTATGTTGAAAGCTCATCCTCTTTACTGTTCACTGGCTTCAGCTGATAGGAGCTTTAATCCGGGATTTATGTTATTTCCAGATTTCTTCACCCTATTCGACGATTTGATTGCCAACAAAAAGATTTTACTTTGTATCGATTCATTATTGTTACTTTTATTTCAATTTTTTTTTTCAAATAATAAAATTGAAATGAAGAAATATAGAAAACATAAATCAATGAGTTCATAAACGTAAGAGGTGCGGTTATAAACTGAGATTGGGGGGAAGTGAGACTGTTAGGGACTAAACGAGGACATATAAGGAAGATAAAGTACTAGAAAATAAAATATGAGAATGACAAAATGCTTTTTTGATATATTGCGGTTTCATGTATTAGATGTTTTTATCTGGGAGCTAAGTAATTGGTATTGACGGTTTCTTCGAGACTGATTGTGAGCATCAACAAGTTATCTTAATTTAAAAACGATAATTAATCTTTACACAAAAAAAAACAATTAAAAATATTTAAAACATTTAAATCGCCATATTTCTTATGCAATTTCTACTAAATATTAAAATTTTAAGATATGGCATGGGTATGAAAATTACGAGACGAGCTTTGGCAAGTGTCGTAACAAAACGAAAAAGAGTATCTTAATACGAGTAGTCTTTAAATGAGTGTTGCTTACACTATTTTTTTCTACGACTTGTCACAATAATCTATATATGTGTCTCCAAGTCGTGAATTTAAAGGGATTCTTACACAACCATAATTTTGTGAAATCTGTGGGTTTTTCGTAAAAAACTATGACTTAGGTACCTATTCAATATTTTCTTTAAAAAAGTTTTTTTATAAAATAAATTTTTTTTCAGAAGACACTTATCATTTAGACATAGAAATTTAAGACACTTAATTTAATGTTTTCTGTGCAGTATTAAAATTTGAAGTCTGTTAGCGGCTTTGTAATTTTACGAAGAAATTATACTGTAAAACGGATGAGAATTAAAATTATCGTAATTCTATCTTCTTGTCGTTGTCTCTTTTGACAACTATGCATCTACACGTTTTCTTTTCTGTTTTTAATAAATAATAATGATTTTACAGATATGTTAATACTGAGAGTGAAATTATCACTTCGCCTAAATGAAAAATCTCCTAATTCTTCTTTTTTTGAGAAATTAAAATAAGCAATTAAAACATTTTTGAAAACTTATTTTTCCCTCAGATTTATCACAGTGAGTAGAATTTTCGTATTTTTGCCAATTTATTTGCACGTAATCAACTCTTTGTGACAGTTGTGACTTGTTGCACAATTTTGGTGGAGTTAAATTTTATAGTTCACTGTTAATTTTATACATTTTCATCCATTTTTGTCCATTATAATTTCAAACTACTGCAAACTATTACAATTTTTTATTCTTTATTCTTACATTTATAGTAATTTTTAATTAATTGACTATTGCTGCTCTTAGTTAATATACTTAAAGTACTGACATCTATTAGGTAAATTAATTGCGTAAAGTATGAGATTAGATTAGTTTTATTTGAATTTGAATAATAAATCGTTTAAAGATTGTGTTTACTAGTTTTAAAATACACATTTATTAGACACTAACCCGAAAATTTCAAATACAAAAAAATATTTACCAATAATTTTTGGCAGATTTAGGTATTGCCACCGCTTAATGATTATTCTTAGAACATAAAATCTTTTTCGGTAACCTATAATTGTGTTAAGACAAGTCGGGAGTAAAACTCACTCATTTGAATTTTTGTTTTTACGGACGTCGATAAAATGGAAAAAGAGGAATTTTTATTTTTACACGCTATAAACAGCCTGACAATTATTCTGAAAGAGACAACACTAATTAATATTGTTTAATGATCAAATATTTAAACAAACACATTATATAGTTAAGCGTTTTTTAGCTTAGGCAGCAAAAATATTGATGTTCAAAAGCTATATACTTTTGAAAAAGCTTGACATAAAAATAAAATAGAACATTGAAAATGAATTCAAAGGAATAACCTTTATTACAAAGGTAAAAGATTTAAAAATTATCAGTAGGAGAACAGGAATGACCGGCAGAAAGAATATGAAAGCATAAACAGAAGAAGTGTTGGTGATATCTGTATTTTTGTACCTTTTTATTATTTTTATATGTTCGTGTACTTTGTTGCAATTCTTGGTCCTGTCTGACCGATATAAACTGCGTTGCAGTCTTTACAAGATTGTACAACTTGTAGTCGCCTGAAAGACGTAAAGGAATTTTATCTTAATTGCGTACCAGACAAGTCGAAAGACTACCTTTAAAATTAAAAGCAACTTTTGTATATTTTTTTAAATAAATATGAGAGATACATATAAAGAGAAATTTTGTCAATGAAGTGGATAACAAAATAAAGAGATTTTACATGAGAATATGTAGCAAGAAAATTAAGCAATATGAGAAAGTTTATAAAGTAACAGTTTCTGAATTTGTAGAAACTGTTTATTTAAGTTTAGCAATGAAATAATAATAAAAAGAAGTTATTATTTACAGCTATTTGGTTATGATAAGCTATTCTTTTTCGAAGACAATAGTGTCTATTTAACTTGCAACATTCAATTTTTACATATGCTTTCCATTTCCATACTTTTGCCCCACATTATACAACAACTATTAAACAGTTTTGTCTCTTGCTCTCTTGTAATTATTACACAAATTATGCTCTCTCAAACTCTTAACAATTTCTAGGATTTTATCAGCTTTTTTCCACTATATTTTTATCTATTGACTGTGACTAACATATTATCACCTATTACGTGTTTTAAGTATTTTATATCTTTGTTTTCTTCTAAACTTTTTTTTCTCACTTATTCTTTTCTTTCTTTTTTTTTCAAAATATAATATCTACCTTTATTTATATTTATATTTTTATTCTATATATTTATAATATATATCTACTTTTTTTGTTTAACTAACATTTACTTGAAGTTTTTTTGTTTCTTGCATTTCTTTCCATTACTTTTATTATTTTCTTTATGTAATTTTTGCTCTTTGTTATAATAATTAAATCATCTGTAAATATCAAGGATCACAATAACTTCTTACCATTTATAACTACTTACAACACCTACTTGTGCTCTTCTGAAAACGTCATGTACGTTTACAAAATATGTTAGAAAGAATGCAAATGAAGTATATTTATTCGCTATGTACGCTTTTCTAGTCACGACCTTTGTAAACTAAATTATGTAATACTGATGGACCATTTACTACCAAAACTTTATAAGAATATTTATAAATTAAAATTGGAGCACATTTTTTATATACAATTTATTTGATTGTTCTTAAAACACTTATAACAAACAACAAGTAAGTCATTTAAAGAATGTTTTTATAAGGTTTTATTGTTTAATTTTAATATTATTTGCTATATACGCCAAGAGAGCATTATATTTATTTGCATTGGGAGAATAAAAGAAAACAAATCTGCAATTAAGGGCCTTAAACATGTTACGTGGAGTAATTGAAAACTATAAGCACACGAACAACTATACACATGATGCTATAGAACCTATCATAACGTATATTATGCCAGCTTTGAAACTGGAGCTGCGATGTGGATTTGCATAGTGTAGTGCCGAGCAGTTGTGTGTATGTGTGTGTTGTGAGATTAAAATTTAAAATCACTTAGAGAATAATCTATTTTCTCTACCAATGTCTTTTGTGGCTTTTGTGTTGCAGCTGGGCTGATTTCAAGTTGAGATAATACCGGTAGTATCGCAAATTTTAATACTTTTCCATGGCAACAACCAATCACAACAACAAATTTTATTAATTTTTTATGGAAACGAAGATACTACCGGTATTATCTCAACTTGAAATCAGCCCAAGCATCAGTTATAATTTGGGGTTTTTGATATTTGTTTATGTTTTTTTTCGATCTTGGTTTTTATATTTTTAACTAGAAATAATTTGATGTATAGTAACTTTAAAAATGCGCCAGTGTTTTTTCAATTTTGTGCCCCAAACGGCTTAGATTTTGTTTATGTCTAACTCACGCTTTAATGTAATGAAAACAAAGAGATATGATATGAATAATTTGTAATTGAATTAATTATTACATTTGATAATGTTTTAATGTACCGTTTTCTCTGTCTCGCATATTACATTGCCAGACAAGTGAATTGTTTGCTAAAATTATTATTCACTGGCATCAGTTATGAAATTTGAATCGTGCTCGATATCTGCTTAAATTTGAATATCGATTAGATCGGAGACACTAAAGTTGAAACTGCATAGAGTATGAGATAATGCATCCCGAAAAGGGGAGAAATGAATACATTATCATCTGTTAACACTCAGTGTAATTGTTCTACTGTTCAGTTCGGCCCCCAGACGTTTCAATTAACTAAATGTTCCGCGATTTACCTCCAATGTATGCGACCATTTGTCTCAGCTATCACGATTTTAAAGTGGACTTAATCTAAATGCTAATTTACTTCCTCGCAATTGCACAACGAGAAGATACAATTTTTTGAAAAACAGAAACATGATAATGTAGGGTATGATTGTTATTGTATTTTTTATGTAGTTTTGAAGCTTTATTGCATTGTCAGGTGAAGCGTCATATACATAAGTTAACTGGTTTCTTTATCTGCCGCTTGGCAACCCCACAACGGGAGCACTTGCCAGAAGCACAGACTGTAATGAGCGCAATCAGCAAATCTAGTTCAATTTTTAGTCCCAGACTAAAAATTAGACAAAAATTTCGTTCTTAGCTTCAGAGATTGGTAAAGCTCTTAAAATAGAAAAATTCTTTGTTTCATATATAAATATAGTCTTTAGCTTCTATAATTAAGTAAATTTAATTTCTGGTGTTCAGAATTAGTAAAATACTTTAAAATACTAATATAATTAGGAAATAATGCTTTTATGGACTTTTAAAAAACTCACTGATCTAGACTATTACAATTTTTTAAGCATAAAATAAAGTAAAAATTAGAGAAAATATATATTTATCTTATATTAAAGAAATTCTAGAAGCAGCGTAGATTTTTTAATCGCTTCAGAACTTGATAATCCCTCAGTTCCGCTTTCGAAAAACGGGGAAGGATTTAGTTAAAAAATATTATTAAGCATTCTCATCAACTGTACATTTTGCATGCTTTAACTGAGGGGAACGTCCATTAGTTTGTCGCACAATCTCTTAATCAGACCATTAGCGTGGATCTGCTTCGGTAAGCAGTCCCACGAAAGCCTATTATGATATTATACAGCCCTTTCTTGTCGTCGTTTCTCGGTCACATCAAACAACTCTCTCAACTTGGAAAAAAACACCATACAAATTCTCCACTACCATATATCTTGGCTGGTTTGGAAGTTTGATTCTTGACACGTTCGCTCTCGGAGACGCTAATACGCGGTTCATTGAGTAATTTGGTCACGTGATGCATTCTTTCACCCTCTCCTCTACAACTCCACTTACAGCCCTACAATGTTATTATGTATTATACCTAGTAAGTGGGCATGAACGTGATACTAAAAATGCAATCCAGATGACATTCCAGACACGACTGAAAACGTTTTAGAGACAGATCGAAACGGTTTTGGGTAATGGAATTGGTGCGTTTTATTTATTGGTGGTGTTGCGTTGGTGAAGGGGGTGTGGACTGCTTTTTGCGGTAATAATGTTTTTACGGATGGTGAGGTACAGGAATTGCTCCAGTGGGAACGAAATTAAATCTGATGCTTTTCGATTTCAGCAGAAGGGAAACACGATGAGGAAGTTGCCGATCGTTTTCTAGGCTTACTTTGATAAGTTTTAAAATATTACACACAAGGTTTTTGAAATATTCTTTCTCCACTGCGTGTCGTGCAATTAAGACGTTGCAGAAATTACACTCAAAAAAAGTCGGAAATAACCGATCCACTTAAGAGATTATAAACAAAAATTTCTTCTTCCGGGATTAGATTGTGTCAATGAAGTTTTCACCACTTTTGCACATATCTATAAGGACACTAGTCTTTAATTACATTAGTCTTAATTACACTAGCCTACAAAATTAAACTTTATTTTTGTCTTTTGAATAAAATATATTTCTTTTGCATAAGCTACTAAGGGTAGTTATTATACAATTTTTTGTTTTCCGCTAGCACGTCACACTTCTCAGAAAAAACGTTTTTTTTCCCACTTTTTCATATAAAATGTCATTATTTGACTGACGATGTCGACTATACTTCTAGACCAATTTTAAGTGTGAGATAGCTATTGGTTGCAGAATTTTATGGTCTTTAAATTGCTGTAAGAGCATTTACCCTAACAACGTGGTTTAAAAGTTATAACCAAAAAAAAGATGTTAACTTTCAACAGTTCTTTTGTTCTCAAAATGTCATTTTTTCTGGAGGATACTTCTAGAATTATTTAAAAAAATAAGTTATTCATTTTCAAGTTATTTATTCATAATTTTTTTCCGGAAAACTTTGGAAGTATGAGTGACAAACATGGCGAGCGACTTCATCAAGATCTGAAGTAAAGTTTACAAGAAAATCAAGGTCATGCCCTTCCAATGACTTTTATATCGTTTTATTGAGTGGCGATAACTATAGTTATCTTTTTTTGGCTATAACTTTTAAACCGCGTTTCTTAGGGCAAAAACTTTTACAGCAATTTAAAGACCATGAAATTCTGGGACTAATACCTATCTCACACTTAAAATTGGTCTAGAAGTATAGTCGTCATCTTTAGTCAAATGATGACATTTTATAAGAAAAAGTAAAAAAAACAACGTTTTTTCTGAGAAGTGTAAAGTGCTAGCGAAAAACAAAAATTGTGTATTAACTATCCTTAGTAGCTTATGCAAAAAAATATATATTTCATTCGAAGGACAAAAATAAAGTTTAATTTTGTGGACTAGTGTTATTAACTTTTTGTAATCGAGGACATAGTTTTTCCTAAGCGCTCGAGACTATAACAAGTGTTTACGGCTTGGGGGTTCATTTTTTCGACCACCTGAAAGAACAAGAAGACATTAACCTGCTTACGGCTTGAGCTTACCGCCCAAGTGCCCATGCTTACCGTCCTAGGGTGTAAGAATCGTCGATTGTATGGTAATGATTCTATGGACAGTAATTGTTGCTTTCTGCTGCTGTTAGTGCAGCATTAATGACATGTTTACGAGACAGATAGTTGAAAAAATTATTTCACGGTTGTCATTAGATTTGTTGTAAAACAATGTACTTTTTTCACTTTTATAAAAACTAACTGAGAAAGTAAAAATTATGAAATTTGTGCAGAAGAATACTTATCTATTTTAATAAGTATATAAATGCTCTAAGTTCATATAACAACGACGACATCAATGCTTTGTTCTGTGACAGCTGGTATAGTAATCGAATTAACTCTAATAAATTATTTTTATTTTTTAATTAAATTATATGTACAGAGACCTTTTAAAAATACAATTTTTCCTTAATTTAGTTTGGTTTTAAATTAAAGTCAAAATTATTTACAGGAACCATAAAAATGTCTGTCATTAGAAAACATTGGAATTTTTGTTGAGGTTATGCGTGGGGCTATTGTGAAGTTAATTATAAATTCTACTGAACACATAGATTTAGCTTTATTCAAATGTATTTTTATTTGTTCGCAAAACTCAATAATAAAAACATGTTTGTCCAACTCAAATCCACATAATAAACAATTTTCCCGACTATTGCATTGGTCTTTCCCTCGTATTAGCTCTCGCATTTCTCTTTCCCCTTATGTCACTGTCAATGTACAACTCTTCACTACCCGGATTAAGACCCGTTGCGTTTTGAACGTCATTTAGTCTGAAGTTTTCTTCCATCTCTCTAATGATGTGACGAGCGACGTTAACCCCAAAAATCACCAAAAAAATTTTTCGATTTTTCAGCCAAAAGAGGTGTGTATTACATCCTTTCATCCGCTTAAAAGTGTAATAAAAGCACGCTTTACTACGTTGCATTCATCTCGAAGCTCATCACTAAGCAACCGCGTGTGTATCGCAGTCGAGCTTTGCGGATTTGCCCGGATCGGCAGCGCAATAAAGGAGATTTTCTTGTTGAGAGGAGTTTGAAGAGTCCTTGTGACTCATATACTCGTTGTTCCCGGATTTATAAACTGTCCGAAAATATAAGCCGATAGCGGGAGTCCGGATCGATCGAAAAAGCGATCTTTTATAATAATTAGCGGATTCGGGTTTCAGAAGCCATCAGCGACGCCAGTTATGGCTTGTTATTTTTTATTGCCCTTGAACACAACGACAACAAGAGTATTTATGTGGGGAAAATCGATAGACACCCCCTTGTTTTCCTTCTTTAGAACCCTCACAGACGAAAGATAAAGTTGGATGATTTTTTCGGGAAGTTTTCGGCGCCGAGACGCACATGGCCCACTTCCAAAGATGACTGGCGCCGGATTCAGGCGCCCAACGTCTACCAAAGCCAGACAACTCATTCAGATTCAGATGGATTTTATGGGGAGGTTTATTGGGAATGGGTCGTAAACGCGAATTTGCCACCCCAAGTATTAATTGCACACCACAAAGTAATACCAAGATGATCATAAATAAATCCAACAAAATATAGTTATTTAATAAACAAGGATGTTAGTGAAAGCAATTCATATTTGAAAATGTTTAAAAAACGAACGAGCTTTAGCCAGTGAATATCTTTAATTGTCAAAATTTTATTTTTAGATCTTAATATAAATTGGAGAAGACAATTCACCTTTTGCTATTGAAAGTCAAAATGATTGCTTTTTTTTTCCACACAAATTGTATTGAGAATAGCTCTCGCTACACGCTCCATCTCTTGTACATTATAGTCTACTGCAGTCGGCTTTTAATCCAGAACCTCTTCAAGCTTCACATGCACTAGGATGCGCCACACTGATGATGGGGTAACTACCTCGAAACCGGTCTGTGACTTCCTGGTTGCTGTGTTTGGCTGAGAACAATTTTTGTTAAGTTTTTTACACGATGTTGTGTGAAGCAGATGAGGTGGTCAAGATGAGACAATGAAATACCTGTAGGAGCTTTGATTCGAGAAGTAGTTGTTTCAGAATTTTTTGTAACGTTTTGCTGACATTTTGACGACTAAAATTTTATTCATGCCACTGTAAAGTAGTACGTAATTGATTTTGTTGTTTGTTGCTTATATCAGAATCATTATGTAAAATCATACAAAATAAACTGCATTAATAAACAATTTTTAGCGAAAATCATACATTAATGTTGTTATTATTAGACAATAAACGAAAAATTATATTTTAACAAAAAATTAGGTTTTAAAACGAAAAAAGCGTCATCAAGAAATAAGCTGCGACGTGTCTTCCATGCCAAGTCTCTTCGCGCCTCCCTACCCTCTTTATTAAATTCGTTTATTTCCATTCTAACACGATAAATTACATAAAAAGGTACAGACAGTCGAAATTGTTATTTTGATGAACCGACTGCGGCGGATATTCCACCATATAAAAATTTGTACCCAGACCACGTTTTATATTTCGCTTTAATAATGTTTCAAGAAAGTTTGCGAACTTTTCGACTCGTTAAGGGGATTTGTGAAATGAATAACATAATAGGGTATTTCGAGTGAAGAGAGAAAAATGTATCTCAAATCTGACCATATTTATGATCTGAAAAAGATTATTGTTTGAAACGATGCAGGAGTCGTCCTTTTCCTGCTGACGGGGTTCAGACTTTGAAACACGATAGCGGTTGGAATGCTTTGTAGGAATTAATTACGCAGCAGGAAGGCATCAATAGACAGACCGAATATCACATTCAGTTACCGCCATTCACCGAGGTAATGAAGTCTCTAAAGTCTGGTAATTATAATAAAAATACCCAAATAATAAGGATAACTAAGAGTAATGACTCAAAGGAATATTTGATACTGAGCCGAAATCGATACAGCTTATCAACGGAGCAACATTTTTTTTTGTTTATAATTTTTTAATTTAAATTATTATTAATTCTGTTACCATAAAAATAACAAAGTTGTACCTAATAATAGTACTCGAATATATCATTTACAATTTAATTTTTAGTAAATTAAGTTTATTAAATTCTTTATAAAATTCAAAACGGTAGTAAGGTTACAAACAGAAAAATATTTCATTTACTGGAAAATAATGTTAGTAGGAGCAAATAGAAATTTGTAAAAACATCAAAAATACTGGCTTGTCTCCTAAAAATTTTTTTGGAAAGTTGACTAACTTTGCATAAGTGTCAGTAATCAAACAAAAGATCACGAAGCTGTAGACCGGTTTCAAAATTTTTGTTACTCATTAGTAAAGCATATCTTTGAATAATAATAATGATCTCGATTTGATCACTGATATAAGGCAAGAACAGTCAGGCCAGGTCAGGTTGTTAGTGTCTTTTCGATCGATTGCTTATAACGCAAAATATAGTTTCTTTGGATGTTTGCTTTAATGCATTTTAGCTTAAAATCTGCAAAACCGTTTTGAAGGTTTGATCCCATGCTTTTTCGGAAACTATTACAAAAATTAAAATACTTTTTTGGTAAAATGGTAGAGACGTCATAAATTCTAATATAATGCTTGATCTATTCAAGTAGGAGGTTTTTGTTAATAAGATCTACAATTCAAGTCACAGTCAGTTTTAGCAATTAATAGATTTTTTTACCGATTTAGGGATATTAATAGCGTAGGTAATACCATCTAAAATTTCTGGTTTGTTATCAAATTGTTTTTAAACTGAGTTTTATCAAAAAATAATTGTTAAAATACTCTTTTACTTTTCACTTATTATAAAACTGGGCTTTAGAAATGTTATGTTTCCTAAATACTTTTGTTATTTCTGAAAAATGTTATTCTGACGTATCTTGCTCAGATTTATAGCTTTTTTACAGATCGTAATACAAAATACTTAAATAAACATTTGAATAGTTTAGTAAAAGTTGAACTCAGCTTATGGTTCATAAATTTAAACTGTCCATCAACTGCCATCAATCGTATTACAGCAATTTTGCCCTCGAGTGTAGTCAACATCAGTGATTGCATTTGGTAAATGGAATCAGTCTCAGATCCCCTATAAATTTCATTATGTATCCTAAACTAATGTCCTTCAATATTGTGCGAATTCTTTCGGAATTTTTCCCGTATGGAAAATCTCTATCCGGTGTGATTTACGTTTTGACAGAGCTGTACAAGTACAATTTGCATTGAATCGCTATAGAATTCGTAGTATTGTATGCGAACAAGGAAAGAGCGTGGCTTTTAAGGATGGGAATCGTTTTAAAGCACTCTGCTTTACCAAACGTTTCTTTTACTGTATTCACCCTTTTCGGCTATCAAATACAATTTCAAGCCGCCCGCCACTTTGAAAAATAAAAAACTCCAAGTAATTATAAGTGTTTTAATAAAGCACTCGTGCCTACTACGTAATAACTGTAATAAAACATTTTGTAACAATCACCCGGGGGTGGAAACGAGGCGCCGGCCCTCCCTTCGCTAATATTAGATATCAAACATGATCCATAGGGGATGTTCGGTTTTAAAACTGAATCGTTCCGGAAAATCAAAGGCTGCTGGAAGTGTACGAATGATACCAGGAATAAAATTACTTTTTTCGAGACTTAGATTTTATTTTGAAATTGAATTCGGGAAAATAAACTCCCTGTACATTTCACCCTTTGCAAACTCAATGATGTGTGGCTGTGTCTAGAAAAGCATAATATACTGACGCTCAGATACCACCCTCGTGATTCCTTTGTGCGTGTTGCTTTATGGTGTCGCGATTTTTTGCTCTCCTACATTCAAACAAATCGGAAAATTACGAAAATGATGGCTTTGTTTTATTTTCCTTGCTGAACAATCCCTATTCAATTTTCAGCAACTCAGACTTTGATTTGGACTAATAGCTTTGAAAAATAACTCTTTTAAGTTTAATTTAGCTACTGAATTATTTATTACCATTAGAAACAAATAAAAACAAATCGCCAATAAAATGAGTTTTCCAACTTAGATTTAATTCACCATAAAAGTAATGTAAAACGGTCTAATTTTACAAAGAAAACTTTTGAGTTTAGTCTTTTAATTAGTGTTTTTATAATTTGCGTCTCTTTGGAATCTAATAAACACTCCTTTTCTATATCTTTAGATCTACCATATATACACAACGTGTAATTAAATATTGTGTAAAATTTTTACCTAGCAATAAAATTTTTTGAAAGGATGCTAAAGACCAATAGCAAAAATTATTGTTTTATTTGACCAGTTTTAATGAAATTTGGTTTAAATGTCTGTCTTAATAGTATAAACGTGCTGCCCAAATTTTATTACGATAGCTAACAACGTTGTGAGATATTAAACAAAAACTGCTCAAAATTGACAACTTTGGCGAGCTGTAACCTTTTACAGGAGCGCCACAGAACAATAATTTTACCGGATTTCATCTTCTACTAGTCCAGGCCAGGGTAATTGTGGATAAATTTGTATCAAATTATTTCGAAACACTTTTTACTTTTGGTCGATCTTAATTATACTTCAATAACCTACAGAGCCACTATTTTTTTTGAGTTTGTCGCATCAGCTATTACGCTATTAGCGAATACATTAATTAACAATAGTTAATATGTATAATACATGTACAATATATACTGTCGTTCTAGTTGTTGAAAGACCCCAACTTCTTGTAGAAATTTGTGAAGAGATTTATAGAAGATCCTTATAGTTGAGACAATTGTTGAAAAGATGTTCTACTGTAAGTCTTGTATAGCAAAATTGACACATTGATAGTTCTAATTTTTAAAATATCCAAGAATGGGTGAGCATAGTGTGACCCAATCTCAAACGGGATAGGACAACTTGAGATTTTTATTCTCTTGGTAATGGTAGCTGGGTGCCGACAATACTTTACATTTTTGGAAGATGGGCTCTATTGGGATTGTACTAATGACAAATTTGTGGTTTGGCAAAAATGTAGCGTTTCTCAATGCTTCTAATTTTTGCGCTATCTGCTCATTGCTGTGAGAGTCGGTATTGTTGCTTAAAGACTGTAAAACATCTGTAAAAACAGGTTAGCGTCGGCGTGATACAGTTGTAAAGACCAATGTGAATTTTATGCTGCGGGATGTTTTCTTTCTTATACTTGGCTAAAGTTAGTTGAAGTTTAGGTAAACCTTCATTGAGGGGTTTTTCTTTTTTGGAGTGTATTTTGTTAGGGTAGTATGAGCTTGAGATTGGTTTGTATTTGGTAAATTTTTTCAGGCAGAAGAAAGATAGAGCGAGTTTGGACGATTTCAACAAGGTTTGTAACAATTTACATAATGTTACTAAACCATTTTTGATTTTTGAGCACATTAGGCATTACACAGTTTGGGTATTGTTTTGGTATTGGCACATGACTTTCAATAAGCCTATGACTTTTGCCTTTATGTTTTTCAGTTGATCGATTTATGGTTTCCACGTTAAATGACAATCTAATTTAACTCCTAGATAAGGTATACTATTAACTTGTTGTAGTGGCAACCAATTTATCTTAAGATTAACTTCCTCTTCTAGTTTGTGATTAGAAAATAGCATACATTAAGTTTTCGTTGGTGAAAACTTAAAAATTCTGTTGTATTTGACCATTGCACCAGCTTGTTGAATGTTGAGAACATTTTCTACATGTTTGAGAAGAGTGAAGAGAAAAAAGATATACATGAAGTAATCTTGCTTATCGCAAGAAGAAAGATGGTTACATTTGGGGCAGAACTTTGTGGACACTATTTTAAAATTTATTTTTTTCTTTAGACAATATACTATTTACCCTGACTTATCTAGTTATTAAAAATTTTTAACAAAGTAAAAGATGTTTTCACAAATTCAATATTTGCTTAGAGTTTGTAATATTTCCTGCCTCCAGATCATATCTTATGCTTTTTTGATATCATCGAAGACGCTGAGAAGGTTTTGGTTGTTGTAAAATGCTTCACGTATTTATGCCTCTAGTTATGTGAAGTTACCCTGCGTGCTTCTATTTTGTCGGAAGCTATTTTGTGCTTTGCAGATTAAATTTTTGCGTTCCAGTTCTCAAACAAGTCTCTGATTTATAATTTTCTCGAGTATTTTGCACCTATTGAATGTTAGGGAAATGGGTCTATAAGAAGCCGGGTTAGGATCGTCTTTATTAATTTTCAGATTTATAATATTATTGCTTTTGTCCATAATCTAGGAAATTTGTGAGTAGTCCAGATACAATTATATAATTTTAACAGGTACTTTTCTTCTTTTTCTGGGGGATTTTAAAGGAATATGACAGGTGTATCACCAGGTCCAAGGCTGCTATTTCGGTTATTTTTTAATTTTTCTTGCATTTCTTTTTAGGTTGTTAGAATGTTAATTGAGTTTCTAGTGTCTCCATTAAGTTCGAGTGTTTTTTTTTCTTTAATAACTTTATATAATACATTGACTTGTCTCACCAACAAGCCATACTGTCGGGGTTTATAGAGAATGAAAATTCTGGGTGAACAATAAATAACAAAAAAATTATTTAGTTCATTTAGATAGCTTGGTAGTGAATGGCCCTCTGCCAATACTCTATACTTTAATTTACAGAGATTTTTATAAGCAAAGCGTACAGAGTGAATAACTAGCCACAAATCCTTTTTTTTTAACTAACTGCTTTAACTTGACTGGGGGTGCAAAGTTTAAGATTATTGCTTGTACTAAAACTTAGATCAAGACCGGTCCTAGATGCAATTATCAGAAATCAGAAAACTGATAATGCTCGACTTGTTCTTTCTGATGCTAGTTGAGAGATTAATTTTTTAATAAAGAATGTTGTGTTAAGATGAAAACGCAATCAATTGTGATGAATAAACCGATTCAATGCGAAGAAGAGGAGCATTAAGAGTAAATTCATTAGATAAGACAGTATCTCTGGATCACAATTACGTCTGAAGTCTGAGCGTAGAGATAAGCAAGCCCCATTCTAAATCCATTTCCTCTCAACGCCTTTTGACTTTACGTTTCAATTAACATTTGCTTGGAATTGTCGATGAAAAAAAAAAGCATTTTCCTGGCACTCGTTTTGCCTATAAATTGGTGTAGTAAATTTTAATTTAACGTAAGTGATATGGTTTCTGTGAAATAAATCCAAACAATAGGAGCGTACGCATTGTTGTGGCGTCTCTTGGAGAAACACCACAAAGGGTATCTCCGTACCAGTTTAATCATGTTAATGGAGAACACGTCTTTACAAGCAAAACATCAAATTTTTTCGTAATTTCCTCAACACGATAAATTATTCCAAGACGAAGAAAAATGTCATACGAATGCACTTTTTGTGTTTTCTTGAGATTTTCTTTATGTGGGAAAGTGCTTTTCAACATTCCACCACGTAAGGGTTCGGAAAGAAAACAAATGTTGGCCGCTTGGTCACTCCGGCCATCAATCAAGGCCGTTTAGTCACCCTAACGTCTTCGCCCCTCATCGATTTTTCCCAAACAAAATCGAATTCAAAGCGTTGAGCCGCGGGATATTTGCGCTAATGACATCCTTTCCAGGGCGAAAAATGTATTCGAGATAGAGCAAAATTACGATTCGGACAATGTTATGAAAGAAATTTTGTAAATTCGACCTAATCCGATCAAAAGCGAGGGAAGCCGGCTATTGTTGCAAACCGGAACAATATATAAAAAAGACGAGGACACGTATCAACTGATTGACGGAGATAGCTGTATAAAATGCGCATTAGAGGAAGGACCAGATAACGCATCAGATGACCCTTCTATCGCTGAAATGAAAGAAACGATCTCTTTAAGAACCCGGATTCAACCAAAATCCGGACCGCGCCATAAATAATAATCAACGGAACGGATCAAAATAAACCACGTTTTGGCACTGAATTGCTAAAGCTTCTCTTGCTGAGATTTAAAGAGTTGCTGATTTGGGTTTTTAAATCTCTGTATTTAAAATCCTCTTTATAATAAAACGGTTTTGAGGTTTTGTAAATTTGACTACAAATTGGAGATGTATCATTATAACAGTAGAATCCAGAAATGACAACTCCGTTTTGTATGACTAACCGTTTATAGCATCGATGCAAATCTTAAATGTTTGAATTTTACATAAATTACTATGAGAGTCTGATGACATTATTATAAGAACCAATGAGAGACAAGTATTACGACTTGTTTCTATAGAAATTTAAAATTATCTAAAACTGTCTTTAAATTAGAGAAAAACTAACTTTAAATCAATAATTTTATATTTTTTTAGTGCCAAACGAGTTTACTGATTACGAGTGTGTGGGATACAAAATCGTAACAAAAATAACAACTGTTCATTTATAAAAGTTGCCAAGTGTGCTATGAGATTTTGATAAAAGAAAATGTAGTGAAGAAGGGATGTCGGAACTTGATACACAGCTTCACAGTGCGCGCGCAGTCGTGATTTGTCGTCGTAACTGACAGTACGGCAGCCGAATTAAACTAAGACATACTTCAAAATGTTTTTGTTTTTTCATAGCACACTTGACAACTTTTTTAAATGCACACTTGTTATATATTTTAGTACAAATTTTATTATGCGACTCTCTTGCTAAATATCAAACAAACTTAGGAAAATTTTTGGAAAATTTTTAGAAAATTTTAATATAATACGAACTTGGATTACTTTTCAAAAAATTTAATAATATTTAATATTTAATTAATAATGCGTTCTTCAAATGCACTCGAAAAAATTTCCGAAAGAATTTAATTTGTGTGTGATATTATAACTGAAAGTATAAATAAAGGTAAAATGACCAACCAATTTGAGTGACGTAATTTATTAATAAATCGTTTCTACTTTAAATTGAGGTTATCAATAGGTGGTTTTACAATTGCTTAACGGCATTTAACTATTTTGTTTAAAATATTAAGAAACTGATACATATTATTAATTTGACAACACGATTGATGAATTCAAAATTTTGTTAATGTTACAACATTATTGTAAATGTTATTAAAAATATTTTTACAATTAACTTCAAAATATTTATTGCAAAGAAGTGAAATTAACCAAAAAGGTTTATACTGTGTAAACTAAAACGAATGAGTTAAAAAAAAATTTGAAGGAATAAAGTATGTATCTCTTTCTGTTCATGATCGCAATTACGCGGTTACCCTCTAGTACTTTCTCATCTAAAAACCCTCGATGTAAACAGTGCATTGTATGAATGTAACTCAATTTACTGCCGACTCCCGACATTAGTTTGCATCTTTGGGGGGCTTCACTTTCCATTAGTGGAGCTTCACTTTGCTGGGATACATCTCTTTCTATCGTAAATTAAATTCGATACGTTTTTTCAAACGTAATTGCGATTTTATTAAACGTTCCAGATTGATTCTCGTTCGTTGAAAAGGTAAATAATTTGAAAAGCCATTAGTTAAATCTGAGAAAAATGGGAATGGGTGCTTGTAGTAGTGAGGTTTAGCTGATTTCCCAAGAGATCGGCTTGAATGCCTATCGCGGTCACACTTCAATGGCTACGGAAAGACCCGTTCACATCATTTCCTGATGGATTACTACAGATTCACTACCCGATTTTCACCGAATCGAAGACTGACAGCGGCTTTAGCCACAGCAAGGAATTAACAAAAATTGATTTAAGCAGGAAAAAACTTCGGAAATCAATCATCGCAACTATTCATGTAATTTTTACTTTAGATGGGTGCTAAAATGATCTGGTGAAGCTGGTAGTAGATAAATGTTTTGACCCGGGGGCTCCGATATTGGCGCTCTGCTTCAGAAGCGAACAAATATTTGACTAGTCAACACGCATATAGACGAATCCATCTCCAAAGTCAACATCGCTCTTCATATCGGTGTTTAATATCCCCCAACACTAAGACTCGCTTCGACTGTATCGACTATTGTTTAGAATTCCGAACCAAATTTCATATTTCACAAGTTAATTCACTACTCATTGCAAGACTGATTTTATCGAGTGTTTTGCTAATTGACGTTAAGTTATGAAGACTAATGGGAAAACTTTCTACCCTCAGCAACGCTCATCATCTTCATGTCGACCAATTCGTACTTTATTATGTGATTGATGATAGGCCATCACCTAGAAATTAGCGATGAAGAGAGGTAAGAGCGAGGACACCTGATGCTGAAGTGTCTGTGGCCAGAGGGGTTCCATAATATTAACAATTAACTGTGTGACAACCTAAAGTTTTACATTCGTCGTAATAAAAAAAAATAAGAAATATTAAATACTTGTATTTACAGAGTACCTAATTCACATATACAGTGTGGAAACTACTTATGAAATAAATTCAGTAATTTCAAAACGAATAACATTAACAAACATTTCGAATAACGAAAATGCTGAAACAGGTCAATTTTTATTTCTTCTAATGTTTATTTTAAGCAGAGTTGGGCGTTAGTCGAATAAAAATTTAGCCGATTGAAAAAACGACTAAAAAATTAGTCGGAATTTTTAATCGTAGAAACGACTAAATTGAAAACGACTAAAATTTTATCCGACTAAAAATACAACTAAAAAAATCGGTTAAATATTTAGTCGTGATTGATGACTAAAATTTCAATCGCACCAAAAATTACTCGGATAAAAATTTAGTCGAATAAATTTTTAATCGGATAATAAAGTTGGGCGTTAGTCGAATAAAAATTTATCCGATTGAAAAAACGACTAAAAAATTAGTCGGAATTTTTAATCGTAGAAATGACTAAATTGAAAATGACTAAAATTTTATCCGACTAAAAATACAAATAAAAAAATCGGTTAAATATTTAGTCGTGATTGATGACTAAAATTTCAATCGCACCAAAAATTACTAGGATAAAAATTTAGTCGAATAAATTTTTAATCGGATAACAATTATCTTTTACCCAGAGTTCTAAACAAGCTCAAAACGCAGCCATTATTGCTGCACTTTCTCACCCCACTTTTAAGAATAAGTGGTTTAATTGCATAGAAGAGAGTCAACAAAATACAATCTTACAACTTTTTAAATCAGCAGTGGCCACACATAGTATTCCTGAATGTGAAGCATCCACATCGCAATCAAATTTAAATTTTCACAAATCAAATTTTCACATTTTTCATATCTAATTTTTTAGTCAATATGTAAAGCACCACATGATATGATAAACCGGTCTCTTCCACAATATTTCTGATGCATCCTCATCGGTCTTGCAGTACGATATCGTGCATTACTAATGTTACTAATGTCTTTGTCTGTTGTTGTATGTTCTTTCGCATTTAAAATTTCATTATCAGCGTTGGACTATGTCTATGTCGACTCTCTTATGAGTCGTCCCATAAGTAGTACACAATCCTCTGGATTAAAGAAAGTAAGAAAGATAAATAATGATTTTTTGAAATAACTGAGTTTTTTGATTTGTATGACAAAACGATGATAGTTTTCGATATAAAAGCATTTTAAAATTTGTTTTCATTGCTAATTTGTCCAAGAACTCTCTGTATATGAAAAGTGCTAAATACCTTATTTTATTAGAGTATTCAGTATTTGTTAAAGTAAAGACGTTTATTTATTGAAAATAAAACCAATATTCCAAAATATTTAAAACGTGCATTCAATAAGGTATGGGGGTTTTAAAACACTAAAGTTTGATTTTATTAGTGAGGAATCCGTAAGCACTGGAAATTTAAAATACTCAATTGTGATTGGATAATTTTTGAAATAAATCAATTACAAAAGATAAAAAGAGAGACCATAGTTTTTAAAAAACGAAAAAGCCGGCCGGATATTTGAATTTTAAGTAAAAAGCCGACTTACACGATAGTCTGGTGATCATTTTATCTTATTGTATGGTCGGTGCATTTCTGTAAGGGAATTGATTTAACTTGTATATGAACATAACAATAGTATTACTTAGGATAATCCTAACTATTATGATTTATTGTGATGAGTTTATGGCGGACCGCTCGCGCTCTAATAATGGTCAAATCTCCCTACGCGAGCGGTCCGCCATAAACCAAAAATGTTTATTTACAATCTAAATCAGTTCCCTTACAGAAATACACAATAACTATGGAGATACTCGTAGTTAGTTTCTCGGTTACCCCAATATTGCTTCATAAAAAATTACTGAATAGAAGGAGGCACATTTACACTAATTAATATCTTAGTTATATAGTGCAGAAAATAGGCATTAAAAACTGAAATTTTGTTTGTTACCTGAGCCTAGCGAGGGTATCGAAGAAGTTGAAGGTTGATGACTATGTGACGTACTAGTTATTTATGTATAACGAGTATAATCAAACAGATTACCTTACGAGATAATATTTAAAACCCGACGTGCAACAAAACATTTTTAATTTCTCGAAGACCATTAGTGACAATTAGACTCATGGTACATACAATATTTTATTTTATTTTGAATTGTTTTAGATCTAAAAATTAATAGAGGATATAGAATTTTGATAAATTTATCTATTAATTACTATAAAAATTGAGATTAAAATAGTCTACTTTGCCAGTCCAAGAGATTCTCTATGTTAAACAACCTTATAATTTTTTTTATTATTGCTACTTTGCTTGTTTATGACATTTTTCTGGATTTACTTGTGACTAACTTTTAGTAACTTTAGGTGCTTAAAATCAAAATTAGGTATGATTCCAAAATAACAAAATAATAAAAAATAACATTTTTTCACATATCTTTAATTAAATCAAATAAACATAATATTTGATGTTAAAGATGTGATGATAAAAGATGTTAAAGGTCAGATTGACATTATATGACAAACAAAAATGACAAGTGTGGGCCTATATGAAATTTTTTGTTCTAGGATGCAAAACGACATTTTCTGTCATATTTTTAGACCCGCTCAATGATTTATTTTCGTTAAAGTGAAGTGAAAAATTAAGTTAGAGGAAAATAGATAGACGATTTTAATTACATTTAAAAACGCTTTTTTGATTATTATGTTTATTGTTACAAAAGCTTTTCTATCAGTAGAAATACACCCAGCTTTACTACCTATTTTCTAACCAGTTGAATGTTCACTAAAACTTAAGGCATTAAATAATATATAGTCTTGATTTGTTTATACAACAAATTTAAAAAATTAAATTAAATAAGCTCGTGTCAATTCAAAACCTGGTGTATCTGTGTAATTTAGCCTAAATTAGGAGTGATCGTTTTGCTTCAATAATGTCCTCATTCTCGGCTTTCAATTCCATCAAATTAGAACGCGCAATTATTTTTTCTTTTTCTGAAAGCACGCAAAATAATTGACCTGAAAATAGATTTAGTGATGCTGCAGAAGTGCCGTTGACACGTGACTTTCAGTGAGGAGCGAGAACTCCGGGCAACCGGACTTGCTCTATTGTCACGGATCTTTCGGTACGGGAATTCAGTCTTTGCTTCGCGTTTGGAAATCTCATTTCGTAAAGGACAAAACCCGTGCTTAATTAGTGAAAATCTCTTCAATACATGACGTTTAGGTGAGTCAGTCCCACGTGACTTATTCCGCCCTTCTAAAGGGGAGCTAAATAATAAAATACATTCCTGGCACAACCTGTTGAATTGTGAGCAGCAGGTGACGTGAAAAGAAGTTAAAAAGGAAAAAAACGCGTAATTGAGCCGAGGTAATCCCCAAATTGAGATAAACCGCCGCAAAACGGTAAATTGTTTAATTTGTGTGAGGGTTGTAATTTAATCGAAGTTTAAGTGAGAGTTTTGTACAAAGCTCGCGTTGCGACTTTGAAGCACGTTCTAAATGAAATAAATAAATTTTCTTAAAATGGAAAGTGGGGTGAGGTATGGTTTTTTTAATTTGGATCTCCTAGGAAGGAGGCGATCGATCAGTCACTTCGATTGTGATATGATTCCTCTGATTGCGTCGCACTTACCCCATGAATACAGAGTAGGAGCCGGCAAGTGACGTGAAGTGGTCTCAGATATTACTCCATCTACTTGTCTACTTCGCACCAAGACGACGAAGCAGGGGCGCCGAGACGCATTATTTTTCAACGAAAAGTTGGAGCCCTAAATTCAGTGTTAAGTTACGGTTCAAAAATCTAATATTAATGGCTAAGCGACAAAATTAATTTGCTGTATCAAGCAAAATCTAAAACGGGTGTATTACTTTGGGTATTTGTTGGGTATCAATGAAAAATAAATTTAAATTAAAATGGAAAGTTTACTTCTTCTTTGATTATCTAATAAAAATGTTTTTTTTTTGTAATTGGGCTAAACAAGATAAAAGTTTTCTTCTATAAACGTATTTAGAAGACCACCAATAATTAAGGTATTGTAACTTTGAATTACATATTTAATGACATTATAAATATATAAAATGAAATAATATACAAAAGTAAAAAAAATCTTAAATTTTTATTTTGAACTCGAATAACTTAAGAAAGAGTTAGTTTTTCAAAAAATGGTAAGACATCTTTTTTGTAGAATGTTTAATTTTTTATAAAATTATCTGTATGATACACTTGATTGCTTGTGCTGCTGTTTTCAATTCTAAAACACTCTGCTGTATATTGTGAGCGCCTATGAGTTTTAGTTTTTGTTTTTGTTTTGCCAGTTACTAGTATGTTTTCATTATTTGTGTTAAAATCTTATACAATTTAAATTTTTTATGTAATATTATTAATAATAAAGGGTTTGTATTCTAGATCATATATCTTTTTTTGGTTTAGAATATATCGGGTGTTGTAGATTTGTCCTGTATCCTTTATTATATTATTATATCCTGGAGCTTTGGAAGCCGGGGTCGTCGAGTACATATCAATTCAGAACACCAAACGTTGGATTACAAATAAGAAGCTCTATTGGGGTTCGGTCACGTATTTCGCATCAGAAATGAAATATGCCACTTACAATTCTGTTTCTAGAATCCACCACTAGCCCTGAATCGATGGAATGATATCCGCTTTTATAGAAAATTCGAAACAAAATAAATTTAAAATTTTGTTTACGTTTTCCGTTCGCGTATAATTATAATCACGGATTCAGGGGGGTGTTCCGAACGACATTCGTCAAATTGTCACGACACAGTTATTAATGGGTGGCCATTTCGATCAGGGTCTTCCCTATCTCCATCTCTATCTCTCCCCTTTTTGCTGATGACTAAAATACATTAACATGCTTCCCTACACAATGCTGAGCTAGTCATTACATGTTATGAAAGCCGGCGTTAAAATGCATTATACAAGTCTTTTAGGGGACATTTATCATAAAACGCTTTAAAAGATACATTCAACTAATCGCTAGTTTTATATAATGTTGTTTTTGCATTAAAATATTGTCACGAATTCATTTATTGACATGAGTTTTTTTTGTTACGCAGGAATGTACAACATGAACAGTTTGGAGTTCCGGTCAAAAAAGGCAGCGAAGGGGCAGATGACGTCAGTTCACCGGAAAGTATGCCGGATTATGATCCACCACCTTTGAGACACATCGACAAGTATATCCGGCCAGAATGTCCCTGCTTGTCCAAAAGGGCAACAGTTGCCCTTTTTAGTTGTCTAGGTTTTATCATTATGTTTGGTATGAGGACCAGCATGGGTGTCGTCAAACTTCAGTTTCAGGTATAATCAACTATTAAATACAGTGAAGGTTTAATGTGGGTTTATTCAAAAAAACAGTCGCACTTGAATCGCTCGGAAATTATTACTCATATGTGTAACTTTTGTGATTTTAAGAGTTGGATTATTAACGAATAATTTATTTATAACTTTACGTATCCACACAACGACAATTTGATAAAAAAATAACTCAATCACACAGTATACGCTCACGCGTTTTGTGACTTAATAACATCTGTTTGCTTTCGAGATTATCGTTTCGATGAGCCGCTGAACTCTCTTTATTCAGCTTCCACTTAATTGTAATTGTCTTTTCACCGCTTATATACCAATAAGTCGCTTTCTAGTATCTACTCCAGTGTTTACTCTCCATTCTGATAGATCGATGATTCAGCTTGCTCGTATCCAATCAATGGCAGTGACAAATATTTCTTAGAATTATGCGCTATAATGTAACTCATAATCTGATGTTATAGTTCAGGAAGAATTTGGAATAATTCGTTACAATACATATATCAAAAGATTAAGGAGTATCATTTAATTCCAAGAGTGGAAGTTCGGAACCTGAGGACCCGAAGGGTTTGAGGGTTTCAATTACTTGAAGGATTAAGGCACTTTAATTCTGAGATGCCTTGAAACTAAAAGTGACACTTTAATCTTTAATCCTTTTCAGTAAAGAATGAACTTTAGTTCTGGAAATGCAAAAAACTAATTATGTTGCATCAACAAAAACAAATACAAATTACAATTTATTAAATCAAATAAACCAATACAAGTAAAATAACCATTTAAGCTGAAGGTTTGCTTGGATAAAATACAAATGAAGGAATTAAACGAGTGAAATTTTCATACACAATTGATTATAGTAAAGTAAATAAGTGGTGTTTCAGTCTGATACATCAGCGAAACACCGCAGACCGATTTCGAGCTCTTTGGCACTTATCAGTATGACTTATCTCGCTGATATGCCATACGGGACACACCAAGATGTTTTTATAACAAAAGCAACTCTTAAGGCCCCTTTCCCTAAATCGTAACGGTAAATTTCAACTCGCCTCGGATCAAGAGCTGACGTAAAGAAAAATTCAACCAATGTTTGAATCGACGTGTTATGAAAATAGAATGGGTTTTAAAATGATTGACAGATGCCATAAAATCATCACGACAATGAAGGTCGATGGTCGATTATCGTAGGCCTGGGTCGGTTTATTGGTATGGGTAAAAGTTTTTCTTCTGCTATTAGTAATCATTTCAAAATGCTTTCTTTTTCATTAAGTACATAGTGTTCTTAGAAATTTGAAAAAGTACTTTGATAAAAAATTTCAATAAAAATAAGGTTAAATCATACAAAAAAAAACGTTTATTAAATGATTGCTTTTATTGAAGGTATTTACATAAACATTTACATGATTTATTTACATAAACATGACAACATAAAACAAAGAGTTTTTACCTAAAACAAAATAATTATACAAAAATTAAATTAAAGGGTTCGACACGCTTTACAGGCGAAATCGACGTTACGGTTTAGCACTAATAACTCAAAAACGGTTTATTATTTTTAAACCCAGTTTTCACAGGATTAAAATTCTTGTCATTATGAAATTAGCTATAGCCCCAAATTTAAGAAAACGTTTATTCAATAGGTTTTGAATTTTTTACACGTCTGAATTTTTTAATTAGAGAATTTGTTGCCTTGGTTTTATTTAATAATTAATATTTAAATTAATAAAAAATATTTTTTAGCAGTGAAAGTTGATCTTGTTCCCAACAAAATAATTTTTTCAAGTTTTATTTTTTAATTTGTAAAAATGATTTAAAAAAGGGGTGACCTAGCCTACTTTATAAAATTAAAATCATACTTCACTACTTATTAATTCGGGTAATAAATGGTCATAATAAAATTTTGAAAGTTTAGGAAGCATTTTTTTTCCCAAAATTCAACATTTTTAAATATTTTTTGACAAAGGATACCTTGTGATGTCCATATTACAAAAAAACAATAACTACGATCGCTGATATTTAGTTGACCCTGAACTTGATAATAATAATTATCATTTTCTTTTAACACTAAATTATTTGCTTCATCAACCTTTGCATATTTTATAATTTTTTGTCTAATGGCTTCTTGGGGTGTTAAATTTTTGGCATTGTATGGACATTTTATTTCTATTAGTCCGTCATCGTCTACAAAACCATCTGGACTTGCTGCCAAAAACGGGTATTCTTTCGAAATTAGTAAACCAGAAGGTTGAACATTTTTATTAAAGTTAATTTCAAAAGATCGAACTGCATTTTGTTCATTTTGTACCCCATAATCAGTAAATTTATTACCAGTAAAATTTGATTGTACAATATTTTTTACAGTTTTTATTCTATCAGTTGTATCACGCAACTTACAAACTTTTCCAAAATTGGATGCAGTCAATCGTTTTAATCGTTCTTGTCGCCACAAGTGACAAGTACGTTGATTTAAGGTTTTTTTATGTAATTCTGTAATAAAAAAATTTTTTTATTGGTTATATAATGTCGCATATTATATAATTAGTAATGTAATATCTGCTTGTACATAACTCTAAAAACTTTACACTGACTTTTATATCATATAAAATCTATTTTTAATAGCTTACTATATAAGCAAACAAATCAAAATTAAAAACTTACTAAATTGCAAATATACTTTTTGCGTACTGGGCAATTAATTGTAAGTCGTAACGTTAATATACACCTAACGTAAAAATTACAAAAACTGTTTTGGTTGAAAAACTATTATTACAATTTATAAATTTCTAATTTTAAAATTTGTTATTTTCCAAGCAAACTTTTATTTGATGATAATCATTATTAGCCAGCTTATCTCATTTTTCATTCATCATTAGTGTTCAATGTAAAAATGCTAAATTTATCTAAATTCAGAACTTTATTAGATACACAATAAAAAAATAGACACAGATTTGTTCAGAAGGAAAAAAAAAGAAAATAATTTGTATTTGATAACAAAAATAATACCTAACGTATTAGCCACCCCATTCTTGTTGCCTTAGTTTAGTATCAGGTAAACTGGCATAAAAGAAAACAAACAGTCCATAATAATCCACAAAGACCGGGTTTTTCCAAATTTCTCAGAAGTAAAACTGAAAGTACTTTATACTTTGCTAAATTTATCTAAATCCAGAACTATATTAGGTACACAATAAAATAATAGACACAGATTCGTTCAAAAAAAAATTGTATTTGATGATAAACTTTGTAATTTATTAGCCACCCCATTCATATCGCGTTGGTTTAATATCAGGTAAACTAGCATAACAGATAATAAATTGTCAATAATACAGAAAGACCGAGTTTTTCCAATTTTCTTAGAAATAAAACTGAAAGTATGTACTTTATACTTTGCTAAATTTATCTAAACCAAAAACTTTATTAGATACACGATAAAAGAACTGCGACGACCAAATTCATATGAAGGGTCAACAAAACTCTTCCGCAAACAACAGGTAAACAAAACGGATTACCGCAATTGAGAATGGTTCTCTGTACTGCTACTGCATTGAATTTTTTTTTATAAAACTAATTGCATTATAAAGTTGTCTGCAATAATTAGAAATAGATACAAATAACCTTATATGTACACAATTGCCAGCACAAAAGTTGAATAAGTATAACATTATCACCTCAGTGTAAATCTTACACCATCATGAATCTCTCCAATTTTTTTTAATTTTACTTCTCGTTTATCAATTGTGAGATACATTTTATTTATAGCTTTGCCGCAAAGCTCTCTTCAGAAAAGGTCTACTACCTGGACCTACCCTTCAGCCACTACGATGAAGAGAAAGACAAGTTGTAGAGGATAGAAAATGGATTGAATCTTAAAAGTTGATAACCAATTACTCGTAAACTATTACACAAAATTTAAATTTCTAATTTTTTGCACATTTTTTTGACCAATATGTAGTCGCAAGATACAACTAAATAAAAATTTATAAAAAAATTTAAATAAAAAAATCATAATTTTTAACAACAACAATGTTATTTTTTATTTTTTTGTTTCACACTGCTTTAGAAATGTAAATAATTTAATACTGTAAAAACCGCATTCAAAAATGTGAACGGGGTTTTGAGTTATGAGTAATAAACTTTTACATTGATTTCTCCATATACCGAATTTAGGGAAAGGCCCCTTAAGTAGAACTGAGATGAAGCGCATGGCGCTATTTCAGCGTACTTGCCAGCGACACCATAGATAAAGAAGGAAAGAGCGACACTAACAATAAGAGATGGCCCCATGCGCTACATCACGTTTTATAGCATAATTTATTTTGCGTTATCCGATTGTTACTGTAAAGCCAGATTAATTCAAAATACATTTCGTCCAAAAAAATTTTTTGTATCTGCTTTAGTTTTTGTACAACTTTATTCGGATTAGGCTGCTTCTCGTCAACTCTAGAAAAAGCCGTAGCTGACTCATATCTCTAGATATATGGTAGACGTGCTTGCAAATGATTACGTCAGACTGTAGAAATCTTCTGCAAATTTCATTATATTACACAAAAATTGAATACATTAACAGTAAAAATAAAAAAAATGTTAGTACCTATTTAAATCTGGAAAAGTATAACATAACTAAAAGTGCAAATTAAAAACATTGTAAATCACGTTTATCGTTTTACTTCAAATACTTTGAAATTGTTAGAAACTTCTAATTGACGTTCAATTTGAGAGATAACGAACGTACAAAAAGCAGAAAAAAGATACATTGTATTACTTGCAGGAAAGTGATTTAAAAAAAATTAAAACTTATAAAAAAATAATTTAGAAAAAATGTAACCAAGAAACTATAAATAAATATTTTTTTTAGAATGAGACTTCGGCTGCTGGAACAGGGGCCGCGGTAGACGCTGCGATTTTCTGGGGTTACTTTATCACCCAAATTCCAGGAGGTCTAATAGCTGCAGCTTATCCAGCAAACAAGCTTTTCGGCTTAGCTATCGGCACCTCATCATTTCTTAATTTATTTGTTCCTGTTATTTACTTCCATCCAAAAGTTCTTATCATCGTTAAGGTGATGCAAGGTCTAGTGGAGGTAAAACTTGCTTAATCTCAATTCCCAAATTTTTTTAAAAAGTTTTATTTTAGGGAGTAACATATCCAGCATGCCACGGTATTATGAGATACTGGGCGCCTCCTTTAGAACGTTCTCGTTTAGCAACTTTAGCATTTAGTGGCTGTTATGCAGGAGTGATGTTTTCGATGCCTATATCAAGTGAATTAGTAAAACGATTAGGTCCTTTATCTCCCTTTTATTTCTATGGTATTTTTGGACTTATATGGTACTTGGGATGGTTGTGGTTAGTGTTTGAAAAACCTTCTTACCATCCAACCATTGAACGAAAAGAATTGTATTACATAGAAAATTCTTTGGGTAATACAAACCAAAATTACGTAACGCCTAACATTTCCAATACTCCCTGGAAGTCGTTTTTTACTTCGATGCCTTGTTATGCGATATTTGTAGCAAATTTTTGCAGATCTTGGAACTTTTATCTTTTGGTCTTGTTCCAAGTTATGTACTTTAAGGATGCTTATGGAGTCGATATCGAAGAGGTACAAATAAATCAAAACATTTTGTTTAGAATTAATTTGTTTGTTGTTAGAATGGCTTCATGGGTGCTCTCCCCCATCTCCTAATGACAATAATAGTTCCTGGTGGAGGCATTCTCGCTGATCGTCTTCGAAAAAAAGGAATTTTAAACACCACCCAAGTGAGAAAACTTTTCAATTGTGGCGGTTTTGGCATGGAGGCCACTTTTTTCCTAATTATGGCCTACTCGGATACTGTAATGCAGGGTATGACGGCATTAACCATCGGCGTTGCGTTTAGTGGTTTCGCAATTTCTGGATTTAATGTCAATCATTTGGATATAGCACCACGATATGCCAGTATTTTAATGGGTATTTCAAATGGAATT